>OY288265.1:36342000-41342000 GCA_958450335.1 Hibiscus tridactylites
GTCAAATTACAAATTATTGTTACCAACCATTAATTAGGTTCATTACAAGCTTGCAGGTGAAAAATCAACATCATACGTTCATTCAAACATCCACAATTGCAGATCATATAAACAGGGATTGAAATGTAAATATTCAAAACTGAGAAATCATGCTAATATAACTAACTTAACTAACTTGTTTCGAAACAGATACCCCATGTTTCGAAACCAATGCATTCCAATAGCATTTTGTATCGGAACGACCTTTACCCATTTCGGAACTAAGTGCCCAGACTGACCTCCCATGCAGTCAAACATACCAAAACTGCACTAAAACAACAACATTTAGGCACCCTAAAACATACCAAATGGCCACAAATCATCATGCAATCCTAAGTAAACATCAACCACATATTTAAACCAACACATAGACATCATCAAAGGTATCTAGGATGATGAATAGCAAAATATGATTACTCTAAAGGCATGCAACCTATAAACCATCCACATAGGGTACCAAAAACCACAAAGCAAAGCATAACAACATTTAAAGGCCTATTACAAGTCTTATAAGGCAAAACCACACTTGCCAAACTAGGGAGTTTAAACAATCCTCTCCCAAATACAGAGGTACCCTCCCCATTGCCAAATTTACCTTATTAAAAGTGTCAAAACCCATACTTGTAAATTGAGTGATGTCTTGGGTGAAATCCCTTGCTATTTTGCTGCCAATAAGCTCACCTATCCACATTGTTGGACAGGAGAGCGTAAGCATACTTGCTTAGTAAGGGAAAGCTCAATTTAAACAACAACAATGCATTTTCAAACCAATGATTTCTTTAAATCATAACCACATCATGCTCAACTTTCTCATGCTTTTAAAACCACATTTAAAGCATCATTTAAAACCCATTCCTCATGCATATCTCAATGCAACCAAACCAAAGCATCACATGCTTAAATCTCATAAAGCATAATCATCATGTATAAAAGTCTTTATGCAAAAGCATTTCAAAAACCATAATACATGTTCAATTCATATATTGGCATTTCAAGTGAACCAGATGGAATCTACCCTCATCCTTGGATAGAACTACCCATATCCATAAATGATCAGTTATACAGACACACTTGACGGAATCAACCCCCGCCAAGCCCTTGATAGAATCAACCCCTATCAAGTCACATGGTGAAATCAACCCTCACCATAATCTCACTTTGGTCAGGATGCCACTACCGGCATTGCCCGTGGTGATAGAATCTACCCCTATCACTCGCAACACATTAGAATCTACCCCTATTGTGTAACCAAAGAATTTATCTCACGCGTGAATTTTATACATTATAGTACACTTTACATCCTATTGGTCGACCAACATATCCGATAATAGAAATCTCATCACTAAGCCAATATATCATTAAAATCCATTTTAACTCACTACTTTCAATGCATTAATAAAATCATCACTTGTCCCATCTCAAAACATGCCTCAAATATAGCATAAAATATCTCATCAAGAATATAACCTCTTGAAACACAACGAAATCATTTCATGGGATATAATTCAGCAAAACCATACTTATAAAACATGCATAATAGTAATTAACAAAATGTAAATCCAAAACATGAGAATGGTAATCGACATGGACCTTAAACCGAAAATCGAGAGCTTTAGTAACCATACTTACTTTCGAGATTAGCTAAGCGTTTCAAGCTAACACAAACCTCCCAAAACCTTGTTTCCAAGCTTTTGAAAACACTAAAACCATATCCACTCACCGATACAACTTTGCCTCACTTGCCGAAGCTATTCCAAGCATACGAAACTCCAAATGTGACTTCTAACGATCAAGTAACGTCTTGACATGCTTCTAACCAAGGAAAACAGAGGATTAATGCACACTCTTACATCAAAATTACCAGCAACACAAACCCCCACTCAACTCCAACATTCTTCAAGCAATTAACCATCGATACAAACTGAAAACATCGACAAACAACCCTAAACTGTTCTCAATCATTACCCAGAAAAATCAACCATCAATCTTCATCCATTTACAACCTAAAACACTTCCCCAACCTCTACAAACCTCCAGCTATCAAGAAAACACAACAACGGCCCCTAGAACTCAAGATTTCATCACTAACTTCTAGCAATCTAACTAGTTTCGGGATTACTTAGAAAAATCCATCAAGTTAACATTATTATACATTAACAACATGTTAATAATCAATCATTAACTCAACAATTAACACCAAATCCAAGATTCCACCATAAACCTTTAAGAAACCTCAATTAAACACAATTTCATCAACTAATATATAAAAACTCATTAAAAAAATATGTAAAAGACTAAATACTTGGGAATTTTAGTAAAGAACATGTTATTAAAGGAGAAGAACGAACCTACCTCTAATGATGAGCTCTTCCACCATTTTTGAAAAGAAAACCAAAGAGAAAACAAGATATTTAATAAAGGATCAATAGAAAATAGATAAATCTTTAAAATCTAAACCAATATTAGAGTTTACCTTGGAAATCTTGTTGTTTGGATGAATGGAATTTGAGAGAAAAATGAGAGAAGAAAACTATCGTCAAAAACCAATTTGTGAGAAAATGAAAAATTGTTTTAACTTCCCTCCATCTTTTTAATATAATTTATTTAATCAAAGTATTAAAATAGGAGGAAAAGTCTCTATTAGCCCTTGGTATTGCTCCTTAAAGATTCAAAGCATTAGTCTTTTATGTTTTTCCATTAAACCAAACTTTACCATTTTTACATTTTAGTCACTAAACCAAAATGTCCAATTTCAAAAATTGTTTTCTTTAAATTACCTTTGCCAAAATCAATCATATATATATATAATTATGATTTTAGGAAATTTTCCCATATTTTTATCCGACCAAAAACCTTTTAATTTAATTATTTCCTGAAACTAGACTAGATCGCTAAACTCGTTCGAACCGAACCGCTTAACCCAACCCGGCTAGCACCTAGGCCCAAAACCTGGCTGTTACAGACTTGGACTTGTCTTCATTAAAGAGGTGAATCTCTTTAATTTTAATGCCTTTATCCACTTTGGCCTAATTCCATCTTTAACCTTCCTTCCATGCTTTTGTCATCTTCTCGTGTTCCGGTTTCCATGCAAATTATGTAAAAAAATCCAACGTTTTATGCTCTTCAAATCGTCTATCACTTTGCATCCTTTGCCCTCCGGTAGGTTGATATGTACACTGCCTTGGCAGAGGATATTTGTTGCCTCGGTAGGGGTCTGTCACTGGATCTACTATGTAAGGCTTCTTCTTCATAATTCAGCTTCCTTCAGTAGAAGCTGTCACTGGATCTACTCTGTAAGGCTTCTTCTTCATAATTCATTATTAAAACATTGTAAGCCTTGGACATCGTATTGATCATTGGACATTGATTTGATGTTAATATTGAACCTTGGATTTGAACGGACCTTGGATACAATTGGCATGCCATAGAATTCATGAGCTCAGTGTACGGGTGGACTATGGTCCTAAGGCTACAGACTATATTGATTTGGCGAGGAGGAGGGACTAGACCAATTATTTATTTAACAAGGCGTAGGAATTCGCATATCCACCATCTTAATTCAGTAGAAGGGTTAATAATGAATATATTATGTTAAATATTGCATATTGGAGCATGACATTGATATTGTTAAGCATGAGTATATGTACATGCATCACTCATTGATATTTACATTGTATATGACTACCTCACTAGGCAATGTATGCCTAATGTGTCTCATCTCATGCATTTCAGGTTAAGGAATCGACCTTTGTGGAGAATCAGAAAAGTCGAGGCTAGACAAGTCACTACAAGCCAAGAGTAATGTATTTTGACTTTATGAACTCCTATGAAGGTAGCAAAGTAGTCGAACTAGTCTTTTGTGCCCATTTTGGTATGCTTGTAATGTGTATAAGTTGTAATGTTGTTAAAAGGCCTTAAAATGATCTTTGGCGTGGTTAAAAGTTGGCAAAATTGCATATATGGCTCACATAGGTGAAAACCTACTAAACATATTAGAATGATCATAAAATTCGGCATGCCAATAGATTATAGCATTGAAATATTGTGTGTAAAGCTTCATTTCATTTGAACACCATTCGGTAGGTCAATTCGATTAAAAACTAGCAGAAATCTGTCATTACAGGTAAGGCTGTATCAATACATGGTAATGGCGTATTGATACGGTTAAGCATATCTGAATCTAAGGAACAGGGCATATCGGTACGGTTTAGAGCTGTATCGAAACGTTTTGCCATTGGAATTACTTGTTTCGATACGGGCCTAACCAGTATCGGAACGGGTCAATAGTTAAAGTCAATGAAAGTCAACCCGTACCGAAACAGGGCTTATATGTATCGATACGACGTATGAGCAAAGTCAACACAGGTTGATCATCGTACACCCGTATCGAAAAGGCAACAAGGTGTTTCGATACATAGTTAGTTAAGTTGGTTAAAAGGCATAGATTGAAGGTTTAGTTTGATCACAAATTAGTCATTGAAGTTAGGATGACTCGATTGGATGAGTAAATGAATTCTGAACAGTATGAAAATTTACAGACCTGCTATTATTGTATTGAATTTCATTATGGTATAATCAATTGCATTGAATGACCTCTATTTTATCAAATTTACAGTTTAGTCCCTAAAACTTATTCATGTATTGTTTGTTGATTAAAAATTTATTGCATCGCTTACCGGTGGCACTTTCCGACCTGATTCTCGACCAGGCCAGGTAGGGGTGTTACAATCTCATAAACATGAGTATTTTTAACATGAATCATCAAACATAGTTCATTTGTTTAACTTGCAAATTTCATTATTTTGTCTTTATTATAACCTTGAGAATCAAGCAGCCTAGGTACACGAATCTCCAACTGTCACCAATAAAAAGGTACTCAAAGTACCGGTCAATCCCTCCTACTGTCGCCAAGTAACCATAAACACATCCCTCCTACTATCGCCTCATAAGGACCGTAGTCCACCCCAAACCTGAGCTCTATGGACTCTATGGCATGCAAACTATACCTTAGACTAACTCAAAACCAAGGCTTTCAATATAATCTTGTCGTATCATAGGCAAAATGAGCATAGCTCCATAATTAGAATATCATATGCTCATATAATGGAATTTGAACTTATTATATCATCTTATACTTGAGAATATGAATAGCTTTCGAACAAAGCATGTGTTTAATCTACCTTTGCAAATCATAAAATACTTTAAATGTAAGTACTCACCTTGCATCCAAGCCTAAGCATATATATATATATATATATATAAGATTAGTTACAATCAAGCTTAACTTGCCATAGAAGTCCCTAATATTTGCACTCATGCATCAAGCAGCCATTAAAACATCAATTTAATCCCTCATTAATCTATAACTCCTAAAAATAGTCCCTTTCGATTAGCAAATGCACACCCAGTTTCCCAAGCACTTTCTAAACTGTTTTTCATAGACTTCTAGAAAGCTAGCTTAAACCAATTATATGCTTATCAATCAAAAATAGGGCAGTTAAACAACATGCTCAAATTAACTCATCAAAGAAACCAAGCAAGAATTATTAGCAACATGATCCTCAATCTTTTCTTTAATTCAAACATCAAACCTCCAATACATCATATATATACTCGGGCATCACAGTCAGATTTTATAATTTTTTCCCTACCAAATCAAGAGCAATATCAACCCATGGATTTAAGTTTAATCATCTAAACAGCCACAACAACATCATTCAATTTCATATGAAAAACTTAAGCTAAATTAGCTACTACATAGATTCAATGACTAACATTCGATTTTGACAAATTTAATCAAAGAAAACATATAATACATATCATTTCTCATCAAATAATTTAACATGCAAAGATTGAAAGGAATAACATTTACCTTCCTTATAAAGAAATAATAATTCCCAACTAATCGATCCTTCCAACAAAGCAATTTCCCCTTAGCTTAAGCTCTCTCACTCATAGATTTCTCTTATTCGATTCTCTCACAAGAAGGTAGGAGAGAGTCTCCTTGTTTTATTTTCCCTTAACCGAGAACATTAAGAGAGACATGTAGCCATGTCCTCCTTCTTTTAAATTTTCTACATGCAATTAACAACTTATGCTATCATTAAATTTTGATCCTTAAAAAGAATCACCTAATTATCTATTTCATCCACTTGTTTCCTCTCACATTTATCATTTCAATACTAGGTCCCCAAGGTTTACACCTTTTTAATTCAGTTCCGCTTTTGTCACTTCTTTAATTAATCTAACATGCCATATAACTTAAGGGAAAATTTAAATATTAAATTAATAGGAACTTCTAAGCCCACTTTTTGGGTATTACATCAACAATCTCCCCTCTTTTAATATTACATCAATAACCAGTCAAGGCATGACAAAAAGGAGACAAAACTGTCCCTTTTTGGCTACGCGTACCAGTACAGAGAAGACCATATCGGTACTTGGTTGAAAGCCATATCGGTAAGGTATGGGCTATACTGGTACCGAGGCATGAAGCTGATGAAAATGCAGCAAAAACAAATTAAGGGTCTTAGAATTTAGTTTTAAGTTCATACAAAGGCTCTATCAAGTCTTAGGTATACATTTTGATCATTTTGCTACACATGCTTCTCAAAATAACACATTTAACACATAGAAAGCACGACTTCACCAAAATCAACCAGACATTACAAGTTTAAGGCCAAAAACATAAAGATAGACATATTAGGCCAAAAAATGTAACTCATGCAATTGAGACTCACCCTAACTATATGCAACTATGCACAATATGAAGTCATAGAAATATGCTTAGATCAACATGAAAATTAGACATGGAATATGATCAAGCAATTGCATGAAAAAACTTTACCACGTGAGCCAAGGTAGGATGTTAAGTCTTCTTTCTCCAAGTGTCCTTCCTACTTTGTGTGTCAAGAGCTTCCAAAAAATTGAATTTGATCATCAATGGCTCAAGAACACCTACAAAAGACAATCAAGTAATTTTTGGAATCCAAATTGCTTTGGATCCAATGGCGTTAGTCAAAAAAAATTTAGTCTCTTTAGGAATCTTATTTTAACTCTCATCTTTTTTTTCTTTGAAACAATGAGTCCTTTTGGGACCCAAATTCTTTTAACACATTGTACATTTATAAATCTAGGGGAACTATATTGTCTTCGATAAAAATTTGTTTTAACAAAATTTGATTTGGAGCTACTTCCAACTTCACACGTTTGAAAATTTTTGTTAAACAAATTCTTTTTGAGATCATCAATTTCCTTTTGGTGATCCTCTTGAACTTTTAGAAGCAGGTTTTGTAAATCAAGGTCCTTTTGTTCAAAATCTTTAAACATGGCTTCAAGTTTGAGACTAGTTTAGAAAGTAATTCATTTTCAATTTTCAACTTTGAAATGAACTTTTTGTTTTTAGAAAATGAAGTCTTTTATTCCAAAACCAAATCATCATAGGCTTCTTGTAACTCATCAAAAGTATAAGAATTTAAATTAGATGAGTTAGAAGTTACCTCTTCATCTTGGATGGTCATGAGACATAGGTTGGCTACCTCGTCGTCGTGGATTCCTCTTCATCACTCCATGTAGCCACAAATGCCTTCTTTTTATAGCTTGATCCCTTCTTTTTGAACTGAGAGCAATCGTACTTGGTGTGCCCCGGCTTCTTGCACTTAAAGAATATGATGGGATCCCTCATCTTCATTTTTGATTCATGTATTGATTCTTCCTTATGTAGCTTCATGAATCAGGTGAATTTCTTGAAGAGCTTGGTCATCTCTTCTTCTTCATCTTCACTTGATTCTTCTTGAATTCTTGAGGAAGATTTAAGAGCAACATTCAATTCAATGCCTTGCTATTCTAGCTTCTTCTTCCCCTTTGACATCATCATTTCATGGGTGAGCAAAGGTCCCATAAGATCGCCAAGCTTGAGCTCCTTCAAATTCTTTGCTTCAACGATTGTTGTGTTCTTGGAATCCCATGACTCGGGAAGTGAGTGAATCAACTTCCTCTCAGGCTTTTCCTCTAGAATAATCTCTCCAAATTCTTTAAGCTCGTTGACTATGGTGGAGAACCAATCAAACATAGCTTTGATGTCTTCTTCTATGTCCATCTTGAAGTTCTCATAGATAAGGTTGAGAAGTCCAATCTTGGTTTCTTTCACCTCATTTGTACCTTCATATGTGACTTCAATCTTGTCTCAAACTTCCTTGGCATTTTTACAAGAAGAGACTTTAGAGTATTCTTCCGGACCAAGTGCACAAAAGAGAATGTGCAAGGCCTTTGCATTGAGCTCCATCTTCTTGCGATCTTCTGAATTCCATTCCTCCTTATTTGTGGAACGAATGGGCCATCAAGAAAAATATACCAAAGATGATAATCTTCAGCCTTCATAAAGAACATCATCATATTCTTCCAATAGGAGTAGTTGGCACCGTTGAAATAAGGTGGCTTGTCGAAGGATTGCGCCATGATCTCTGATTGATGTACAATGGTTGAACACATCAAGTATCAACTATAGGATGTTAATTTGATGCAGAGACGAAGCTTTGATACCAATTATTGGGAGGCTCAAATGATCAACCAACATAAGCAAGAGGGGGTGAACTTGCAAGCAAGCATGTAAAGTGACTAGTTAAGGATTGGTAGCCTAAAATTTAGCTAAGTTGTTTTAAATTTCCAGATTTGCAATTTGGTCCCTTAATGTTCATTGTTTACGCTTGAATGTCTTACCGGTGACCAATTTGAGTGAGAATTGAACTGATGCCAACATGTTCACCATAGGTTAATAATTTGCATCCAGACAAGATAAAAGAAATAATGGACGTAATTCGAGTAACCTTTTCATGGGTTTGTTTCGGCAAACCCAATGTAGCTCGCTTGGTTTGGTCTGGCAGCTCTGCCGGGTCGAGGGGATTACATTTGGGCCTAGGAGTTTTCTAGGTTGATTAGACAGTTTGGTGAACCAGAATTAGAGATTCGAGTCAGACTCGGGATTAAAATTGAAATAAATATATTTTGAGTGAGATAAAAAATGGAAAAATGTCCTAAAATCATTATTTAATATAATGATGTTTTTGGAAAAATATTTCGAAAATGGATTTTGGAGATTGGGCATTTTGCACTAGTGGCCAAAATGTAAAGTTTCAAAATTATTTTTAGTGGTTGTTTTGTAAAAGAGTCAAAACTTTGAATCTTTAAGGAGCTATTGTACCAAAGCTTTAAATCAGACTTTTCCCTTAATTTAGGCTATTTTTAAATGGTTTTAAAAAGGAAAATTAAATAGGATTAAAAGGGATTTAATAAAAGAAAGGTTTATTAAACAAATCACTTTTTCTTACATAACTACTTTTGCTCTCAACATTCTCTCCATTTTCTCACCATCCAAACTACATTTTCAGAGAATAACTTGATTTCTCTTTTTGATTCTTGAATTTCTTCTTGGGGATTTCACTCAAATCATGTCAATTAAAAAAAGCCAACTATTAGAGATGGTTTTCGTTTCTCTCACCTAATCAAAGGTTCTTTACTGAAATCTCCAAGTTCTTGACTCTTTTGATTTATTTTCTAATGAGTTTTAATAACTTAATTATGGAAATTGGTTAAATCAAGGTTTAATTAATGAGATTATGTTATTTTCGTATTGGATCTGTTTTACTGAGTTCTTGATCGATTCTAAACATGATTTTGATTTTAAATGATGTTAGTATGATGGTTTTAATATTAGAATCCTGAAACTATGTGAATCTCTAATTTTCTAGGTTAATAGTTATGTGTTTTGAGGTGTTATGGTGGTTTAATGAATGCTGGAGATTTAAGGTTGATGTTAGGTTATTTTTTATGTTAATTGAAGGTAATTAATGGAAATAATCATTAGGTTTTGACTGGGTTAAGTGTGGATGATGTTTGATGTTGATTTCGGTAGTTTTGTAGAGGTTTCGACTAGTGTTTGAAGAGGATTGTTATGAATTTTTGTTGTTGGGTTTGTGAATGCATTTTGATGCATTAGATCCTCTATTTTTGTGTGGATAAATCAGGGGAGGTTGATCTTCAAGCTTGAAGCATTGTTTCGGAAGCTTTGGAGGTGTGGTTCGCATCGACGAACGAGGCTTTGCGTTGTCGGTGAGTGAGAACATGGAATTCAAATTTGAAATGGTTTAAAGGTTGTTTTGGGAGTTTAAAATTAGCTTGAAACGCTGGTTTAAACTAGGAAGTAAGTATATTGAGATTTCTCCCTTGGTCGTACTTTGGCGAAATTGGTTTTATGCACTTGTTTTTTAATTACATGGTACCTACTATTAAAGCATGTTTAAAGTATGATTTATATTGATTTTGTTCATATATTGATGATGGATGCATTCAGTAAATGATCAATGTAATTATGAAAATACTTGTTAATGCATGGTTTAATGCATTGAAAATGGTTTTGGATGTTGCTTATAAAAATAGTGAGGTGCATGGTTAATAATGAATTATATTGGCAAGTGATGTGGTTTAAAGTGTTATCAGATATAGTTGGTTGACAATACGATTGATAGTGCACTATAAAAAGTCGCCTCAGGTGTTGAGGGGTTAATGTGTATCGAATACTCCACCATGAGTACCCTAATAGTGTAGGGGTTACATGGTACCACTAAACTCTTGTTAGTGGTTTATACACCAAACCGATGATTAGGGTTGTGATTGTACCCGGTTGTAAATGTACTGGTTGTGAGGTACTTTAGTCTCGGTTGAGGTTGCATGAAGTGTTGGAAGGACACTTGTTGAATCCGTGTATCCAATGTAATATTTTGGAAATTGGAATTAGTTTATGATCACTTTGTAACCCCCTCGACCTGGCCTAGACGCTAGGCCGAACCGAATGGGTCACACGAGGAACATTGAAGTAAACCGGGAAGTTTACCTTAATAGACGACCCCATTTTTTTCATTTTATCTTGTCTAGATTCACATTGTTACCCTAAGTGTTTAGACTCGCAGCAGAAGAAACATCAACTCAAACAGACATCGATTTGGCATTTAATTGATTACAAGCATGTGATAGGGACCAATTTGATATTTTAGAAAATTACATGTACTTCTTCAAATTTTAAGTTACCATCCTTTAATTAGTCATGTTACATGTCACTGTGTCAATTCTCAGCCCAAGGCGATCATCCAAGCTCATTTAATTGCATCCACAACATTCAAGGTCTGAAACGTAAAGAAACAGAACTTCAAAAGATTCTGGTTAACTAACTTAGCAAATTTGTGTACCGATAAACTCAGCCCTGTATCGATACATCCTTTTTCGGAACATGTTTGGATGTTTCAGAACACGAACCCATATCGATACGGTCCCCAAGGCGTATTGGTACATGAAATTCCAGTAGCCAAAATACTCGAGCTTGTTTCGAGACAACCCTCCCTATTTCGAAACTCAATGCCCATTTCAAGCTCACCATTTTGATACAGCCTTAGGCGTATCGAAACACATGGTCCTGTAATGTCACGATTTGTTGGATTTTCACACTTTAATGCACTCATAACCACTCAAGCATGCTTGCAACATACATACAACATAACCAAATATCAATTCTCAAACATTCATGACATATTCAACATCATATCATGGCAATTAACGTCAAAGGTAAACTATAGGCATGCAACCTAGTAGACAAGCCAAGGAAGATACCAAAATCCAAAGCAAAGCACAAACCAATTAGCAAAGGCTATTTACAAGTCTAAAACAACAATATAAACTTGCTCGAATAGGGAGTTTACCGAAATATCCTAAAAACACAAAGGATCCCCCATTGCCCTTATTACTTATATTCTAAACCGAAACATACTTTCTCAAATGAAGTCTCTTTTGATCCCTTGCTCCATGTTGCCTTTTCGAGCCTCAATTCTCTGCATTGATGGACAACATAGAGCGTAAGAACACAAGGATTAGTGAGGAGTGCTCAACAACAAAACATCATCAATGCATTAAAACCAATTTCCAAGTCCACTGTAACCCCCTCGACCCGGCATGGGCGAAAGACCGAACTGAACGGGTTACACGGAAAATATTGAAGTAAATCGGGAAGTTTACCTCAATAAACGACTCTTTTTTCATTTTATCTTTTCTAGATGTTCTTTAATACTCGATGTCATTAACATCGCAGTAGAACAATTTGCAACTCAATCAGACACGTTTAGGGACTCAATTGCATACAAATACTTTTTAGGGACCATTTTGTAATTTTACCAAATTACAGATACTACTTTAATTTTTAGATTACTAACCTTTAATTAATCACATTACATGCATCTCTATCAAATCTCAGCTCAAAACAATCATCCAAGCACATTTAATTGCAACCTCAACATTCAAGGACCAAAACATAAAGAAACATAACTTCAAAATATTCCAATAACCAACGTAACAGCTGGGTGTTTCGGTACAGGTTGCCCTATATCGAAACGCCCGTTTTAGAACAATTTCGAGCATCTCGAAGCTCGGTCCCGTATCGAAACACCCTCTATGGTGTTTCAGAACAGGGAATTCTAGTAGCCAAATGTATCGAAACACTCATCTATGTTTCGAAACCCCTAGGCCAACTTAAGCACATTGTTTCGGTACAGGCTTTGGTGTACCGAAACACCTAGGACTATAATGACACGTTTTGCTGGTTTTTCTCACTTTAATCCAATCAAAATCATTCCAACATGCTTCCAACATGCATACAACATATCTAAACATCCAACCTCAATCATACATGGCAATTCCAACATCATAGCATGGCAATAAGCATTAAGAAAATTTATAGGCATGCTAACTATACAAGAAACCACTCAAAAGCCAAAACACAAACCAAAGAAATTATGAGCAAGTAAAGGCCATTTACAAGTCATCAAAGGCATCAAAAACTTGCCACAAAACAGGGAGTTTCAAAATACGCTATCCCAAAACATTAAGGCATTCTCCCATTGTTATTACTAATAGATAAACATAAAACCATACTTGAGCTAAGTCTCAGTCCTTGGGATCCTTCTTGCCTCTTTGTTGCCCAAATATGTTATTTCTCTGCATTGTTGGAAAAAAAGTATAAGCAATATGATTAGTGAGGGATTCTCAAAACAAACCAACAACAACAATGCATTTAAAACCATTTCTCAAGTAGAAAACCATATCTCATCATGCTCATTCTATCTCATGCTTGAAACCATTTTCAAAGCAAAAACCACATCATTTAAACCACATGTACCATCTATCTCATGCATTATTCAAAATGCAAAGTCTCAAAGAAAAGTCATACATGCTTGTTTCTCATATAGCATTTCTCAAAACATGATCTCATATGCAAATCTCATTTCATTAAATCATTTATAAAAAAGGTACATGTGAATATCATATATTGGCATTTAGGCAAAATTACTCGGATATGCGAATAGCTTGACAGAATCTCACATCGTCAAGTCCTACCTCGGTGGAATCTCACATCACCGAACTCTCATGGCGGTATCTCTCATCGCCACAATGCTTGATGGAATCTTACATCATCAAGACCTACCGTAGTGGAATCTCTCATCACCACACTCTCACTTTGGAACGGGATGGCACTACCCCCATTGCCCGAACCAAAGAGCACGTACAAATTTTGTGGAAAAAGAAACTGCGGATATGTGCTTTGTGTGCAAGATTTAATTCTCGAAACAACTGAGGACAAGAAGAATGAGGAGTTTCCGATTTGGATAGGATTAATCCACTTTATTCAAGATAAACACTAGAAGGAAGGATAAATCCTAGAAGAATTGAAGATTTAAATGAGATTAAATTCTAAGAGATTTAGGAGGACTTTTAGGAGGAATAATAATATAATAAAATAAAAAAGATCTATTTCTTTTATTACATTATATTTAATTCCAACTTAACTTCCTCCTCAAGAAAGACTTTGACCTAGCCATCTCTATATAAAGAAGGCCAAGCTGCCCAAGTCATGCAAGTTCGATAGAGAAGGTATGCGATAGAGAGAGAGAATCCAAGAGATGAGCTATCGACTTCATCTTCTTCTTCCTTCTTTGTTTTGGTTTTGTTCATTCTAGGGATATTTTATTTTGAGTTTATCTTGAACCTAGCCATGAACTAAACTCTTTTGGCTAGGATTATTGTGTTTAGTTGTTGTGAGAAAACGATTGGATTTGTTTAGGTTTTGTTATGCAATTTAAGTTCAAGGTTTGTTCATTCTTGGTATTTATTTTTCTTGCGATTTAATCGGGAGAGGGTCTCGTGAATACATCCATTTATCTAATATCGGGAGAGTTAGATTCAAGAAACGAATGAACATGGTTTTTGTCCAAATCGATGAAGACTAATTCGGCTTAGGAATAAGTTACGAATTTCAACGGCTAAAAAAAGCACAAGATAGTTTGGTGTTCACCCATGATTAACACAAGGATGTATTATCAAGGCATGCACATCAACTAGAGTTTCAAATTAGGGATAAAGAGAAACCATTGAAGAACGCTTTACTGAACATTGAAGGTTGCCGCCCAATTGCCCAGGCAATCGTTTCACTTGTTGCCCTGGCAATCGCCTTACCAATTGCCCAAGAAGACGTTTTGTTAATTGCCCAGGCAATCGTATCATTAGTTCCCCAGGCAATCGTGTTGCCTATTGCCGAAGCAATCACGTTGCCTCTGCATGCAAAACCGATATTTTCCATTCAATTTCCACACCACGACGCACTTTAATCCGGACTATTCTCTCAATCATTCAACTTCTCTTTAATTTATTCGCTTCTTTATTTTACTTGTTTATTCAATCCATCTATTATCACCTTTGTTTTTATCTTTTCAGTGCGAGAATTTAGATTCTCGAAGTAGCACCAATCCAGGTGGAGACGATATCTTTCTATACTATAAGTTGCGATGTGTACACTTGCACCAATTGTGAAGCACTTAATACGTGCAACAACAAACAACATTTTTCTTCGGCAAGTAAAACGAGTAAGCAATTAAACTCTTGACCAATCCTTATGGGATCGATAACTAAGCTTATTGATGTATTACTTGGAAGACTATGTATACTTGCACGTAGAAGACTCAACCTTGGCATTGTTTTATACATTTCCAATACATTTTCTGCCCCTTTTGCCAAGCACTCACACGAGTCAACAACGGTCGAATTATTTAATGAAAATATTTAGAAAATCTTTAACTCACGTACCAGTACGCCATAGGTCGTACCGGTACTCAAACTCAATTTGGTTTCCAAATTCAAAATGTGTACTGAAACGCCTAAATCCGTATCAGCACCCTTTAGCCATTATGCACAATTTTAGTTTCCAGTAGCGAAAACATGTACCGTTACGCCATAGGTCGTACCTATGACATACCGGTACTCAGTCACCAAAATGGCTAATTTTGAGTACCAAAACACTTAGAAAATATTTAGGGATTTAAGGTTTGACTTAGAAAATATTTAAGTTTGAATGTCTGTAAATTTAGTGAGTAAATTGAGTACTTTAAAAATTTATTTCTTTTACAAATTACTCCTTGTTATATCAAAATTAAATATATGTTTAACAAATATAGATACGAATATTGTAGATAATCAGCCAAATCATTTTATTGTTTTTCCAACCGTCACAGAATCGAAATATTTGTTTTAAAACAAACTTGCATGAAAATTAATTTTTAAATTCAGGTGATTAGAATTTTGGATCAAATTTTTAAAATTTTAGATTCGATTTCGGTTTGTCGGATTTTTTATAAGATGTGGTGCTTTTTAAATGGTACAATTTGTGTCCTCAACCTCTACCCATTCTCACAGTTTGATTATCAAATTATAAAGAAAATTAAAATTAAAGAATAAAAAAAGCGTGAAATTTTTAAAAACTAAATATATATATATATATATATATATATATATATATATATATTACAAATTAATTTTTCAATTATTGAATATCTCATAATCATCATTCTCAAATTATTCAACTTTAAACGAGGTTTAGTGGTAGTAATTTATATATAAAATGCATAAACAATTTCAAGTCAAGAAATGAATAAACTATTAGTTTTGAAACGTAAACAAAAAAAAATGTTTGGTCTCCAACCAAAAATGAGGGATAATACAATCCAAAAATTGGGAAGCAAAATTCTAAGTATACTATACAGCTATTATTTCAAGCAATCAATCAATCTTGTAAATTTTAATGGAGTGATGTCTTTTTAATTAAAAAATGAGATGGGCTGGACCCTGGTTTTACAATTTTTGTTAGAGCTGGGCTTGAGTAAACATAGTAGCCCAAAATTCGGGCCCAACTTGGGCACTCAAATAACTCTTATCACCTATCTGGATCCGACTTGAACCAGACCCATAAATAAGTTCTCCGTAAAGGTTTAAATTTTATTTATTTATAAGGAATTGTTTTATGCACTGGCGTGAAAAAACTTATTTTCTATAAGTGTGTAATTTGTAAGGTTTAAATGTTAGAGTTTAGAGTTTAATGTTAAGGTTTTAGTTTTGTAGTTAAATTTTACGGTTTAAAAAAAATTGTGATTTAAATGTTAGAATTTAGAGTTTATAATTTAAGAGTTAGAGTTTAAATTTTAAAAAAAAATATGTGACAAATTTAAAATTCTTCTAAAAAAAACCTTCCACTCGCGATGCATTAGATCATTACCTTATTTATGGATTGACAGAAGCTTTAAAGACGACTTTGATTCAACCTTCAATGACTATATAGATTGGCAGGAGAATGCCCAATGCTAATTTTGCTTTCAAAACATCTTATATTTTTCCCAAAACATGCAATTTTTTATAAATAAAGAATAATTATCCATTAATAAGATATTTTTTCATTGATGAAACTAGTTACTAAGAAATAAATACCATTTTTTTTACAAAATAAACAAACCTTTTACTAAATTATCCACATTGTAACTTTCCTTTAGTTATATAAATTATTCACATTGTCACAAGTAGGGTGAGCGTTCGATCGAGTCGAGTCAAAAAATTTCGAGTAATTTGAGTTGACACGTCTTATTTTACAACTCAACTCAAACTTTATTTAATTTTTTTTCGATTCGAGTTTAAGAAATTCGATTAGAGTCGAGTTTTCGAGTTCCTATAAAAATTTAATTATAATTATTTATCATGTTATATTACAGTTTGATTCCAATTTAAACGACTTTCTCTAATCATAAAAGATATGCATATATTTATTTCTTCATATTTTTATATAACGATATATATATATATATATATATAATAAAAAATTAAGGGACTTGTCTCAAACTTAAAAATTAATTCACTAATTACTAAAAATTTTGAGTTATTCGAATTTCTATTTTACAATTCAAACTTTATTTGAAAATTTTTCGAGTCGAGTTTATAAAATTTCAAGTAGAGTCAAGACCAGCCGAGTATTTTCGCTTTGAGTCGTGTTATTCATTTTTTTCAAGTCGAGTCAATTTTTGCTCACCTCTAGTCACAAGTAGATCCAATTTAAGATTTAGAAGTTTACAAATTCACCTAAAAAATAAGGTTTAGAGGTTTAGTTAGAATTTTTGTTTAAAATTTATGGTGTAAGGTTAACAATTAGATTTTAAAATTTAGGGATAAGATTTAAAATTTAAGATTATAGGTTAGTAAATTTAAATTTTAACTTTTAAAATGAAATAGACATGCTTATATAGTTTTTTCACATGAAATAATAATAACCCATTTTAAGACACTTGCATTATTTTTAAGATGCAAATCTAATTGAAAACTAATATGTAGGTTAAAACTTCTGCTAACGTAAATTCACAATAAATTTAAAATACATCAATTTGTTATATATCTATTTAGTGGTGTAAATGAACACAGTGTTCGACGAACCGTTCGTTCATTAAGCCAAATAAACGAGTATAAACAAAATTTTATGTTCGTTTAATAAACAAACGAACACGAACAAAAGTGTATTCAGTTCGTTTATGTTCACAAACAAGTTCGATTATAAGCTCGTTTATAAAATGAAAATACTTATGGATATATCTAAATACTACTTTTTGTTATTGCTAAGGATGTTATATAAGTTAATGTTGAAATGTAAGTTTCATTTGTTACATTTATTTTATTTATTTATTTATTTATTGTCAATTTAGTTAGCATTTCTGACCATATAAACGAATAAACGAACACGTTCATGAACACTTAAACGAACACATTCGCAAACACTTAAACGAACACGTTCGTGAACGCTAAACAAACGAATACAAACACCTTCAAAAATAAATAAACAAACAAACATGAACATAGTCTTGCTCGTTCAAGCTCAGTTCATTTACACCACTATATCTATTCAATGCTAAATTTAAAATACAGATATACATTTCGCAATTAGATTTATATTTTTATAACTTGAAAATATATAATGAAAAATGAATTTGAGCTAATGTATAAACTAGGTTTTCAGGAAATGAAATCTAAATATGTATTTTCAGAATAAGGTTCCCAAGCAATAGCATTAATAAACTAATTTTCTAACGGGAAGTCATTAAAATAAGCAGGACAGTATACGAATTACATACATGATGTAAATATGGTTATCAAAATGAAAGTAAAAAAGGCAAATAAATTTTATAATCATAAAAGTTTGGCAGATGCTGAGACGAGAACCTAACCAAGTTCCTGAAACACCAAAGCAGCAACTAAGAAGAATAGTCGGACCAGTCAACTTTAGTAACATATCTAAAACATGATTATAATCTATATAACATCTTAAATGATTGTTCAAGCTGGCAATGGCATAATAGTGGAATTCTTGCATAGACCCTTTAAATCAATTCCATTCATTGATTTTTTGGATCTGTTTTAACTAATGCTAATACCTATATCTATTTGTCTATTTAATTCAATGAAATATATCCACTGTTAGGCTTTAGCTGTAGTAAAGATGAACTATTGTATTCGGAAAACAATTCTTTTAAAGACGTCTGGATTTTGGATTTTGGATTTCGGAATAGACACTAAATCACAAAGTATCAAAGTGAACCAAAAAAAAACACCATCTTTAATCAACATTGGCCCGTACAGGATTGCAATTTAAGTATGATATGCAGTTTTCTCATTGTAAAGGGATCAAGTGGAGCAAAGAGCACTAATCCTTGAAACTTAAGACCAGAGACAATCTCCAGCCGTGTGCAAGCGGAATTGCACAAATAAGATGCCAAATACTTACAGTGAGAGAGAGAGAGAGAAAGAGCAACTTATGAGGCATGTACAGGTTTATTCGACTCACCAGAGTATCATGCAGATTATAATGCCGATGAAGAGAATCGTTGAATTGCACTTGGTAGCCATTCTTTAAAGAAAGAATGGACATCAGTCTCTGCTGGAGAAACGGCTCCAAGAGGAGTTACAGTGATCTGAAATAATAGTTCGAGTATTACATAAATTACAAGCTATATGATTGAAAGAAGTTGGGTCGACTTGAGAAGAGATGCTCACATATCCTTCCTGAAGAGATAGCTTATCAGTATCAACTTCATCAAGTACGGCTCCTCTTACCTATAAGATTGAAAAGCAAGATATGGAAGGTAAATGCAAATGACCTTACAAATGAGGCATTTAGCTACCAACTTATTCGCATCATGTAATGCAGAACCACATTTCGAATAAGATGCTAAAAGACTTTCCAACTTGATAACGGATTCCTATATTACTCTGGCTTGTATGTATAAGTCATGTGCAAGTGATTCTCTTATATGGATTTATTTAATATTTTCTCTGTTTTCTATGGATTTGGAAGATTATTGAAAAGTCATATCCCGGTACCCATGTCTGAAGATATGCCAAACACGAGTGTTAATTATGAATTACAAATACTTCAAGAAAAATGAAGAATTGGAGCAGCACAGATGCATACCGACATTCTAGTCATTCAAATGGAAAATATCAAATTCTTGAGCGTAGATTTATGTGGAAGAAAGCCAAATAGTATTGCATAATTAAAGAGAAACCAAGTTAGCAGAATAGTGTCATACAAACAAAAATGTGAGACAAGAATATGTAATCACCTCTCTTTTGAACAAGAGGCATCCCGCTGGTACTGTTGATGTATCATTTTCTGTCCTCGCTGATGAATCTGATTCCATTTCCATTGAGGATAACATCTTTCCTCCTTGCCTTTCAGAAATAACTTGCTTCCACCCCATTTTGAATATACTTTTACCCTGTTTAGTCAACTTATATCCCTTTTTGAGGGAAAAGCCAAAATATTCATTTATTAAGGAGTCCAGAATAAATACATGGTAGTATTACTAATATTCATATGTTGAATAAATTCATTTATAAACTCGGGCTCAGGATTGAGTGTTGGATACAAGTATGTGTTACACGGGTAAGCTCATTTTTTTGAATTTACACTCGTGGCAAAAATGAATAAAGGATCTTGTTGTCTATGACAGCCAACTTTAATTAGGGCATACAACAGGTCAATATTAAGAACATTTTCTTACATGAAAAAACTTTGATGAGGTTAATTGTGGAGATGCCTTTGGGCTTCAATGCCAATCTAAAAGAAATCATAGATTTAGACTCAGATAAGCATTGTATGGTCTAAAACAATCTCCTAGAGCATGCTTTGGAAGATTTCAGGGGTGATGTTGGCGATGGACTACAAACAAAGTCAAGTGGACCACTCTTGTTCAGGAAGCACTCACCTATGGGAGAAGGTGGTTAACTACCCTATTTGTGCATCTAGATTGTCACCAGAAACAATGAGACAAGGAGGAAAAGACATACTAGAGACAAAACAACAAGAATAGAGAGTTAAATGAAAGTATGGGTATTAGAAAACAGAGTATCAATGTCAATATATTACAGGTACAGAGCACAAGAGAGAAGGAAGATAGAGGTGATACAAAACGATACTAGTATGAAAAAAGTTCGCCAGAGAATGATTCTGTGTGATGATACAAGACCTTACTGATTTTGTGTGATAATATAAGACCTTTTGGCCCTTTTGTTTTACCTATTTGATCCAAATGGATTTTGTAAGGTTCAACTAAAATGTTTAAATAGAAAACTCGTCATAAAAAATTGAATAAACTATTTGCGTGTGAATATTGTTATTGTATATTATTATATAAAAAACAATTTTGTTATCGCTGTGTCTTGTTGGACATAAGTCTTAATTTTCTAAAAAAATTAGTGTCGCCATGTCTATCATTTTGTAATTGTATTGTAATGCCCGTGCACAGTTGAAAGAAGGAATGTTTGTCCTTTTGTCTTGCAGAAAAAATAAGTTGGATTTACTCAAGGAAACTAGGAAAAACAGCTTACAGGCTTGAAAAGGTGTGAATTGAAGCTAACCATGTGAGAAAGGGGCCATGGTGGCCGGAGATGCAATGAATAATGGTGGTTTGTGTGTGAACGAGTGTTAGGGACTTGACTTTGAAGAAGATGAACAAGATATTTCTCAGAGAGAACAATGTGTTTCCCTGTATTTTCTTATTATTCTTAATTATCAAATGTATATAGAGTAACCCTTTAAATAGGCTGATATAGAGTTCTAATATAACTACAACTATACTTTTATCTTTAATTTAAATAGTACTTATTCCTAATCAGTAGTTTTCCTAATTTAAATAAGACTTATAGTAAATCTAAACTACTGATTAGGAATAAACTCTAATAACGCATTAAATAAAAATTCTAACACTCCTCGTCAACTAATATTGGCCCTCAAGCTCTAAAACTTCTCGAATAACTTACATTCCCCCTCAAGCTGGTGAGCAAACGTAATAGAGTACCAGCTTGGATCTTGGATGTGATGCCCTACTCATATTTCTTTTGCTGAAAAAAAATGCTCCCTATTTTCGTGAGTCTTTGATTTGAAGAAGAGGACAGAACCATGATGTTCTTGCGCAACAATTGTTGATGCCATTCAACTTATAGTACGCTTAAGACGGTTAATGCATCAGTTGGAATACAAAGATTGCTCCAGCATGCAGTTCCTGACTAAAAGGTCGAACGATGTAGGAAGCGATCACAGGAATCTACACTCCCCTCAAGCTGGTAGTTACACTGACTAGAGTTCTAGCTTGGATCTTTGACGTAGAATCCCTTAAAAAATATATTATCTAGTTTTTAAGGTTAAACTAGAACATCTTCTCCTATCATTTAGGATAGATGGCTAAGATAGAACCAAATAGTTCTTAAGGCTAAACTATAACCTTTTCATCTATCTTTTTGATTAGCTAAGATAGAACCATTAAATAGAGAACAAAACAATAAAATTAAACGAGTAAAAATTTCACCAGAGATGTAAGATTCCAACGAGGGAGAAGCCAAGGAATGAGTGTGACCTAATGACAGCAGCGAAAAAGAAAAACGATGTGCATCTGAAATATCATATCATTATTGATTTGTTTCAGATTAGAGATGCCAGCAGTAGTGACGACATCAAGACCGTTGTTGGCTCTGATACCATGTGAGAAAGGGGCCATGGAGGCCGGAGATGCAATGAATAATCGTGGTTTGTGTGTGATTGGTGGTTTGGGATTTGTTATTTGAAGAAGATGAACAAGATATTTTTCAGAGAGAACAATGTATTTTTCTGTATTTTCTTATTATTCTTAATTATCAAATGTATACAGAGTAAGCCTTTAAATAGGTTGATATATAATTCTAATATAACTAAAACTATACTTTTATCTTTAATTTAAATAGTACTTATTCTTAATTTGAGTAAGACTTCTAGTAAATCTAAACTACTGATTAGGAATAAACTCTAATTACACATTAAATAAAAACTCTAACACTCCTCGTCAACTTACAGTCCCCCTCAAGCTCTAACACTTCTCGAATAACTTATAAACCATATGTAGAGTGAAGGTACTAAAGACAAACTGCTAGACAAAAGAATGTATTAGAAATTGCTAAGAGATTGATTTGTTTGTCCCATACCCGCCAGACATAACATATGAAACAATTGGTATGTTAACAGGGCGGATCTTGGCAAGCTAGTTTGATGGAGCTTGTTAAAAAAATTAAATAAAAATTAGGAGTCTATATTAAAATTTTTTAAAATTGTGAAGCATTTAATTTAAAATTTTCGTAAGAATTTAGAGGTTTAACTAATTTTTTTTTAAAAAAATATTGAGTGAATTTTTTAAAATTTTTTAAGGGGATTTAATTAAAAACTTTTAAAACTTTTAAGATATAATAACAATTTTTAAAATTTTTGAAGGGGGCATTTTTTAAAAAAAATAAATGACTAAATGTCAATTTTTAAACGAAAAACTACACTACTGGTCACCCAACTACCACTCTTTTCCTGTTTTAGTCACCCAACTAAAATTTTCGTCAAAATTGTTGCTAACGTTCCATTTTATTATCGTTTTGGTCACCGGACGTTAAATATTTAACGGAGATTGTGACATGGCATGGTTTAATAACAATTTTAGTCCCTAAATTATTACATTCTATCAATTTAATCCTAATACGAAATAACTCATTAAATATTTAAACTAAACTTCAAATTTTCCATCCCCTCTTTCTTCCCCTGCAACACTACTCTTTCCCCCCTTTTTCATCACTTCACTGAACACTCATCTAAACCACAATTTAAGATGACTTTAATTTTTAAATTTGTATTCTTTAAACTACAAAAACATTGTGATGAATGGCAAGACATGCACGGCCGTTACAATGATTCGATCATATAAAATCACCAATATTCAATGATTACTGTAATGTTACATTGCAATGCAAAGAAATTGAAGCTTGTTAGAAAAGCAAATATCAAGTCAAATTTTTAGATACAACTTACAAGCTCCAACGGAGCCTACAAAACAAAGTCCACACAATTTACTGACTAGAGTCCTGAAAAACCATCCGCTAAACGTTGTCAATCAACTTCTAAATCAAAAAAATTGTGTATTCATGAAAAGGCCTAATGATAGTTTAACAAAAAAATTTAAGAACAATTTAAGAACAACTCGAACTGGCCTTCTATTTGGGCAACACCACAAACAAAAATGTCGATGAAAAGTTCTTTGAAGCTTGAAGTTGCGTCTCTACAACAAGCATTGTTCCCAACTGCTTGGAAAATGTTGGTAATACTGTTGATTCTGTGTATGTTGTGCTTCTACCTATGTAACGCCCCGGTTTTGGGCTCAGAAGTTTTGGCGTTGACCGGTTCGGTCAAAGTGCTGATCGAATATATAAGAGGGAATTTAGGAAAGCCTAGTTCGGGTTGCATTAAAAATATGGAAAAATGTTCTAAAATCATCTTTTAATATATATAAGTGAACTGTGAAATCAATTTTGGAAAATGAGGTTCGGAAGGTTGACATTTTGGCTAGTGACCAAAATGTAATTTTTGAAAGTTGCGGGACAGTTTTATAAAGGATTGAAACTTTGAATCTTTAAGGAGCTATTATTCCAAAAAGGATTTCTCCAGATTTTTCTAAGATATTTTAAGGCTCAAATCTGATTTTTAAAGATTTAGAAAAGGAGGGAAATCATTTTAACCAATTTCCAACTAATTTTCCATTTTCTCTCAAATTCTCTTTTCTCTCATTTTCTCTCTACCCAAACAAAATTCTCCAGATTTCTTTCTCTGATTTTGACATCCTAAACTCTCATTTCAATTCTCATTTGATTCCTAATCATCTCATCAACAAAACCTCTCAATTTACAAGTTGATTCATCAAGCTTTTTGGCTCAAAAATGGAGAAGTTCAAGTTTGGAGGTAAGAACGTCCTTCTCCTCTAAACTATCAGTTCTTTACTGAAATTCCTAAGTTCTCAATCCTTGATTTATGTTTTATTAAAGGCTTTTCAATTGAGATCTTGATTTTTGGCTAAAATGCAAGATTTGGTGATTTTGGTGAAATTTTCGTGTGATCTGTTTAAGCAGGGTTTTGAGGTGTTAAAATGATGTTAAATGAATGCTAAAATGATTAGAAGTTGAGGTTTAATCAATGCAATCCCGGATAGGTTGAATTTCCTAAGTTTGGCTTGAGTTTTTGGTTGTTTTTGGAGTGTTTTTGGTGATCTGTTATACCTGGAGGTATAAGGACGTGGTTGTGATCATTTTGCATGTTATTTGATGTATAAAAATGGTTAGAAGTGATGGATCTTGGCTGGGTTAAGTTTTGGAAGTGTTTGGAGATGATTTCGGTTGTGTTTGGTAGCCAAATTGTTAGATTTGTGATGAGCAGCGAGTTGTGTTGATGTTGCTGGTGTTTTAATGCATAAGGATGCATTAATGTTCTGTTTTTGTGTGCTTGAAACAGGGGAGGTTGATCCTTGAGCTTTGAAGGTGTTTTCGGAAGTTTTCGGAAGCTTGGAAAGCTTGTTGGCTAGGCTTGTTTGGTAATCGGTGAGTGAAGTTGGGATTTCAGCTTTTGAAACATGGTTTGAAGGGTTTTGGGAGCTTAGTTTAAGTCTAAACAACTTTGCTAAGCTCAAGAGTAAGTAAAGGGGTTTTTGCCTTTGAATTGTGTGTGGTTTGGTTTTAAAATCAAATGTGATTGATGATTGTTGTGCAAGTGTTTTTGCATGGTTTAATTCTGTTTTGTAAGCATGTTTTAGCATGGTTTAATGCTGGTTTTGAAAGTCTATTGAAAAGGATGCTCAAGGTAAAAGATCCTTGGTTATGTTTATGGAAATTGTGATTTTGATGCATAGTGATGCATGTTGTTCATTGGCTTTGTATTATGCTTAAAAACAGTGAGTTGATGATGATTAATGATGATAATTGTACCCTTTGCATATTGTTTATGCATGTGAATCATTGAGCTAATGATGTGATGGTTTTGCATTATGTGTATGCATGTGAATTATTGAGCTAATGATGTGATGACCTTGCATTGTGTTTATGCATGTGGAACATTGGATATTATGGTAAGATGGTTATGTTGGCAAGAGATGTGAATGGTTCTTGGTTCGTTGATCGGGTATAATTAGCCGGCTATAGGATTGGGTGCACCGTGAATAAAGTCGCCTTGATGGCGGAGTGGTCAAGCGTGGACCGGATAAACTCCCCTCAAGTATTCCTAACGAGATGAGGTCAGTGGAGGGTGTGCCCACGGGAGGACCTCGGTTGCTTAAGGTCGTAGTGGAGGTTGTTGCCCACGGTAGACCTTGGTTAAGTAAAGGTTATAAGGTGGTTAAAAGTCCTTATGTGAGAACCTTGTACTTGTTAAGATCACAATGGCAATGGTTAAGTCCATGTGTGGATCTTGTGTGTGATGTCCCGGATCTCGTTAGATGATGTCTACAACTACCAATCGGTTATGCAAAGGTTGTATGGTGGTTGAAAGTCCATACGGGAAGACCTTGTGCATGTCAAGGGTGTATGTCCATACATGGTAACCTTGAGGAAAAGCTAAGGTTGTATGGTGTTTAAAAGTCCATACATGGGAACCTTAGGAGATTGAGGTCAGTGGAGGTTGTTGCCCACGGGAAGACCTTGGATTGGGTAGTGTGTAGGAAGCGTTGGGACACGCTTGTGATCCGCGTATCCGATCGGGTTGAAAGTTGGAAAGTGAATATGGTTGATCTCTTGGAAGCCAATATAATGTTCTTGATCATGTTAAGCATGGGATTGCTTGAAATGATGCATGGTTGCATGTGAAGCATGAGATTGCTTGAAATGATGCATGGTTGCATGTGAAGCATGAGATGCTTGAGTTGATGCATGTTTGCATGAGAAGCATGAGATGCTTGGTAAGATGCATTGTTGCATGAAATGTGTATAATGCTAGTGAAAGCATGTTACTTGTATGTTGAACATGTATTGGATATCATTTGATAAATGATGCATGTGAGCTTGGATTAACTATGTTGCATTGAAGTCATGTATGACTTGTTGTTAAAGGCATGTGAATATGATGTTATGGTTTTATAGTGCATTGATTAAATGTATGAAATGGTTTAATTGAACTATGGATTTAAATGGTTTCTTGCTTGATGTGGTTTTCAAGTTAAAGAAAGGTATGTTGTGGAAAGGATGTGTTTTCCATGGTTTTGTTTAAGCTTGGCATATGGTGTTTATGCATGTTTAAGCTTGATGTTGAAAGAGTTTTCGAACATGGTTTTGGAAAGCAAATCGGGTTGGTTTTAAAGTGTTTTAAAGACCCGCTGCATTGATGGTGTTTTGGTTTTGAGCATTCCTCACTAAGCATTATGTGCTTACGCTCCTTTTTGTCCATCAATGCAGATTCTTGAGGTTTGGGCAGCAAGGAGCAAGGGATTCAAGGTGGACTCCAATGGAGATGTATGTCTCGGTGAATAGCTATAGTTAATAAGGGAATTGGGGTAGAATCTCTCGGATTGATGTTTTGTATTCGTTTATGTTCGGACAAGTATGTTTCAATGTTGTTGTTGTTGCTGAATCATGAATTGGCTTATATGTGTTTGCTTTGGAAAGGTGGGTGCTTATATGGTTGCTTGTATAGGAAGCATGCCTATAGATTTGGGGCTTTCCATACGTGCTGGTTATATGTTGAATTGATGAAGCAATTGTGGTCCTTGCATGTTGTTTGGCTATGTGGTATGATTTGGTGATGTTTATTTGAGGTTTGAAGCATGTTTGTTGATGTTTTCAAGTCTATTTCAAGCAGGGGTATCGGTACTCGGGCTTGCGTATCGATACGCCTGAGCCAAGTATGCTCATTTCTGCCCAGGCGTATCGGTACGGGTGTGCGGGTATCGATACAAATCTGGGAAAAGTTTGAATGCCGTATCGGTACAGGGGATACCGTATCGATACCGTTGCTCGAGTTTGGTTACTGCCTTCCCCGCGTATCGATACGACTTCAGGCGTATCGATACGGGTTCTGTTATTTCGGTTAAAGAATCTGTAAATGTTTTGTAAAGTTTGCGTTTTGGTCCTGAATCTTGTTTGTGCAATTGTATGAGTTCGGGATGTCCGTTTGAGCTGAATTTTGGCAGGGAAGCATGTAACATGACTAATTTTAAGTTGGTAACTTGAAATCTGGTTAAGTCCTTAAAATTTTCAGAAATTACAATTTGGTCCCTAAAGTTGTAATTTGTTCAGTTGGGTCCCTGTTTGATCTCTGATGTTTGTGAACTTTGAGCATGGTGTTTGTGTGATCACATATAAGGTTAATGTGCATCTAGACAAGATTAAAAAGAAAAAAAAAAGGGTCGATAATCAAGGTTGACTTTCGGGTTGACTTTGGTTTTCCCCGTGTAATCTTCGTAGTTCGGGTCAACCGTCTAGGCCGGGCTACGGGGGTTACAACCTAAGATAATATCTTATTTTTGTAGTGTTGGTGTGATAATTCCCTTGATTGTAATCTTATTTCTCTAGTGTTGCAAAGGAAGAAGAAAGGAGATGGGGAATTTGAGTTTAGTCTAAATATTTGATGAGTTATTTTGCATTAGGATTAAATTGATATAATGCAATAATTTTAGGGACTAAAATTATTATAATCCCATGGCACGTCACATTTTCCGTTAATTTTTTAACGGCCAGTGACCAAAACGATAACAAAACAAAACGTTAGTGACGGTTTTAACAAAAAAAATTAGTTGGGTGACCAAAACAGGAAAATGGGGATAGTTAGGTGACCACTCGTGTAGTTTTCCCTTTTTTAAATTTGGGGAGGGGGCATGGCCTCCATTGGCTCTTAGATTGGTCCGCCCCTATATGTTAACTTGTGCACTATGTTAAGGAATTATATCTCGAAACAGTGAACCAGATTCTAAATACTTGAAAGCTAATCCAGGTAAGGGAATTCTATTAACAAAGGGAATAAATTTGAGCTAAAAAAAGCTTATACAAAAGTTGTTTATGCAGGTTGGTGGTGGATACGAAATCAATGTCGATTCATTTCAAAGAGGAAATCCAGTGACATGGAGTAAAATGCTACTGGCGCCTGGCGGTGGCTAAATTATGTGCAGAGGCAGGTACTATAGCATAGGGAGCTTGTTTCCAAAAAATCTTAAGATCGCATGGGAAGGACTAATGAAGTTGTATTGTGACAATGTCTTCCATCAACATCGCACATAAACGAGTTCAGCGTGATCGAATGAAGCATGTCAGAGGTTGATTGACACTTCATGAAAGAGAATCTCAATAGCAATTTAATATGTACTCAATAGATGGAAGATAGCAAATGTCTTAACTAATGGATTGACCAGACATACATTTCAAAGAAGCTCTGGCAAGTAGGGATGTTCATGGTAGGTTAACCGTACCGTTTAGCTTAAACGGTTGGTTAACCGTTATAGCGGTTATTATTCGTAACTTAACCGTTATTAACCGTTAAAAACGGTTAACCGTTAATTTTTTAAATGGTTAACCATTATAATAGGTAACCGTTAAGGAACGGGTCAGTTACAAGTTAACCTGTAACCTATTACAATTTTCTTTTTAAATGTTCATTATTTCTTTTTTAGAATAATAAATATATCTCTCTGATAAATATTGTATTAAATTTTAAAAAAAAATTAACTTAAATAGAGAACTTTTAAACACAAACTTTATACTTAGTTAAAATAAAGTACCTATAGGTTAACCATGAAGCGTCTTTTTTAGCGGTTCGGTAAACCAAAACAGTTTAACCTTAACGGTTAAGTTAATTAACCTATAAAATAAACGGTTATACCGGTTAACGGTTACGATTTATTTTGCACACCCCTACTGGCAAGTGGCAAGCTGGGAACATATAACTTCTATTCTCTAGCTTGAGGGGTGTTGATAGTTACTGGAATCCCTATTTTGAAGGGGTCGATAGGAATTCAATTTTTATATTTTTTTCTCCTTTGTAGTCACATATGGCTTTAAACAGCCTGGTATCCTTCGCTGTAAGGATGATAGGATGAATTATATTTCTTCTACCTAAGGGAACATTTTGTATGCATTCAGCAAACAAATGATGACAAAAACAACAGTAATCATGAACAAAGTTCGAAAATGATAATAAAGAAAATATGGAAGTAACTAAGCAACAAAACGAAATAGGAAAGCCCTAAAGGAAACAAAGCAAAGCTAGCCATTTAACTGCTTAAATGTGATCCCCTTTCAAAAGAAAATTAAAGATGCGAACCCTAAAGTATAACATACAGGAAGGGAATTTAACTGACAAAGCTACAGCAAAGAGAAACAAATTTGCGGAATATATCCCCATTATGAAGTGCACAGGGAGCAAAAAGCATTGAACAAAAGATTGTCAGTTTTTCGATAAAAAAAAGATTGTCAGTTAATGTGAAACTCCATCCTAGAATGGACTGATGAAATATAAAATGTGCTGAAATAGACAAAATCAACAAAGATATTCGCAACAGGGACTTTTTCAAGAAAACACTTTTCAATCTAGCCTTATACAACCAGCCATGATATTACTTATATCACAAAAAGAAGCCAATAGTTTAGATTTTAAGCAACTATAGATGCAAAAATTATAGATATGTTGCACAAATGTGGCATTCTAATCTGAAATTTACCTTGTGGTTGGTAATATCTGTAGGCAGATCTATATTCAAAAAGCCTCTTAGAGGATAACTTTTATTCTTAATCTCATCCAGTATTGCACTGAAGATTGGCAAGCAAGCCTCAGCAGCAAGCTTATAGTCATCAACACTGCTCTTGCCTCCAACCCTGAGTTCCACACCAAGAATAATCACATATGAAGGCTTGTATGAACTAGAGAAGAAATGGAAAACTAGTTTAAATGATCCTTTTGTACAGACATGTTGCAACGAAAATATACATCCACATACCAGTCATATGATACAGAAACAGCAGGTATGTCATTGAAGAAGGCTTCTCGAGCACCAGCAACTGTACCAGAGTAGACACTGCTTCCAATAGTAGGCTAAATCAGTCACAATTAGTAAAAACTGACTTTTCCCATAGTAACATTTACAACTATGATACAGAGCCATGGACAATGACAATGAAATTAGGAGCCAACTAATATGTACATGTATAGAGGAAAAACAAGATTACTAACATATGATAACCACAGTTGCTGCCCATGTTTATGCCACTGATAACCTGTGTGTATGGAACAAGAGAAAGTTAACTGCTAGCAACATGATTAAACACAAAAAAAAAACTTTGCTACTTGGAGTCATATCCCCGTGATCATGTTTGAATATGCATCGGACAAGGGTATTTAAGTATATGAAAAGTCAGAGGAAAACAAAAACCAAACAAACAAAAAGATAAATCTTTCTGTGACATGGCAACAAAATGATTTGGTCCAAAAAGGAGATACTAAACCACATTGGTCCAAAGGAGAAAGGACATATAGATTTCGCCATAGTCCCCAATTTGCATAATGAAGGATAACATGATCTAAACCACTACATAAATATGTAAACAACATTTCTATCATATTATAACTCAATACAGCAAGAAACCTACCAGATCAGGAACTGAGGAGAAGAGTGCTTCTGAGATGCCCAAAGAAGTACAATCAGCTGGGGTTCCTACAGACAAAATCCATCAAGAATTGTAACTATGTCCAAAACTTGACTATCATCTTTAAACGACACATACTAAATATAAGTGTAAAGTGTAAACTAAAAGGTCATGCCATGTCCGCTTCGACGGTAGTCCTTGATATGTGTAGCCACAGTCCATTGTCTAGTTGATGTGAGCACACTTCAACAATCTTAACATTAGTGGTGCAGTCTGTGGGAACCTGTTCCAGTTTCGTACCAGCCCTCAGACAAAAATTACAGTCCACACCTTTGTCTAGCAGGACTAGTGTTGAGAAGGGAAAACAACCCCATATCGACATGTCAATCATTGAATTGTGGTTACACAGGACCACCTTCTATTCATGAGGAATCTTTTATCAAAGGACAAAATCGTGAAGACAATCTTAACCTCTAAAATGCATAATACCTCATCGCGGATGCATTTCAACAATCTTTGCATCAACAATCCTCAAAATTCTAAAACATTTATGCAATTAAAATTGGCACTCAGAATTATTACAGACAGGTAATAAAAACAAACCGGAAACAGCATAAGCGGTGGCTCCATCAATATCTACTTTCTTTACAGCAACAGGGTGACGCCATGTGATACTATGACTAACAGCTGATTTCTCCCTGAGAAAAAAGAAAGAAAAAGTAAATTTTGGTACAACACTGACCACGACAACCCTATTATTTAAAGAATCTGCGACTTCATCACACAGTTGTAAGAAACTCAAAATAAACACAAATGAGCACAACTCCTATTATTTAAAGAATCCGTCAGTCTGATCAAACAGTTCTACGAACTCAAAATAAACAGAAATGAGCACACTACCCTATGATTTACAGAATCTGCCACTAAGTTTCATCAAAAAGTTGTAAAAACTCAAAATAAATAGCAATAAGCACGACCATCCTATTATTTACAGAATCCGCCAATGACCACGATGATCCTATTATTTAAAGAATCTGCGGCTTTCATCAAACAGTTGTAAGAACTCAAAATAAACAGCAATGAGCACAAGGATCCTATTATTTACGGAATCTGCTATTAACTCTGATCAAACAGTTCTACGAACTCAAAATAAACAACAATGAGCACAAGGATCCTATTACTTATGGAATCCGCCACTAACTCTGATCAAACAGTTCTACGAACTCAAAATAAAAAGAAATGAGCACAATTATCCTATTATTTACAGAATCTGCCACTAACTTTCATCAAACAGTTGTAAAAACTCAAAATAAACAGCAATAAGCACGAGGATCCTATTATTTACAGAACTGGCCACTAACTTTCATCAAATAGTTGTAAGAACTAAAGAATAAACAGTGTAATGGGCAGAGGGAAATCAGAACTGCGTTGCAAATATGTAGGTTAGAAAGAATTAAAATTATTCAGTGACGTACGAATCAGGAGCGCAAACCAGGACACGAAACCGATTCGAGGAGACGAGGACGCGAACGAGAGATCGGAGTCCGGGGGCATCGATTCCGTCGTCGTTCGTCACCATCACCGTCGGCCTCTCATCGGAGCTATTGTTGTTGTCGTCCATTTACGGCTGCCAAAAATAAAGTGAAAAACACAATGAAAGGCAACGGATGATGATTTCTCAGTTAATCTCATTTATTTATTTAAGATAAAGTACATTGGTAAAGTCTCGATTTGTACATTTTATTTTTTTCTAAACAATTAAATCACTAAATTAGGCGGTGAATTGGAGGATTTTATTTATATATTTTTTATTTTAAAGCAAAAAACATCTTACCTTCGGTAAGATTTGAACCCAAGTTGGTTAGGTGGAGAATGAGCGCGCCTACTGCTAAGCCAATGTTATCCTTGTGATATATTGTACAAAATCTAATATATATCTTAGTTTTTGCTCATGCCAGGAAAAAAAAAACAAGAAACAACTTACCTCTGACAGGATTCTTAATATTTCCATGATTTTTTTGCAGATCATTTTCCTCTATATTCTTATTAATATAGTTTCTTTATTAGGAGAGTTTTAGTTTAATTTTTATGGGTGTATGTAAACCATATCTATTCTTTTATAGAAACCATGATCTTCATAAATGTGATATTGGTGTTGTAAGAATGGAGATAAATGTTATACAGAATATTTTGGAGACAAAATTCATGGATTCGGTGTTTACCACTTTACTAATGGTCACTGTTACGAGGGATCGTGGCATGAAGGTAGAAAGCAAGGGTATGGCATGTATACTTTCCGAAGTGGTGATACAAAGTGTGATGAATGGGATTCCGGCACCCTGAGAACCCCTCTGTCTCAACTTATTGATGCAATCCTTCGAGCAGTTCAGGTATGTAACCCCCTCGTCCCGGTCTGGTCGGATGACCGGTCCGAGTGGGCCACACGGAGAAAACCGAAGCGAAACTCGTTAAGGCTTCCCCTCGGTTAACGACCCAAAAATTTTTTTTTATCTTATCTTGTCTACATGCATATTTAAGACCTAAGTGTGGCACAGCAGCGGAAGATACAATCATAACATCAAACATCGACCAACCCAACAATTAAACAACTCACTTTAATATTCTGCAGCAGGCCGTTTTGAAACGCCCATAGGGTGTTCCGAAACGCCTTGACTTAGTCAACAGGCCAGGGTCAACCATAAGGTGACCGTTCCGAAACAGGGGAGACCCGTATCGGAACGACCTTGACGGTCAATATCTCGTGGTCAACGAGATTTGACCGTTTCGGAACCTCAAAGGCCCGTTTCGGAACGGCTTCATCTCGCCAATTTCTCAAAATTCCAGTAGCGAAAACGTTCTGAAACGACCCTCGTCCGTTTCGAAACGGTAGGCCATTTACACAGGGACCGTTCCGGAACAGGGGGAACCGTTCCGAAACACCCCCTGTCTGCAGATACGATTTTGCTGTTTTGAGGCACCAAGGTGCCCCAAAACATCACCAAGACACCATATAACAGCAAAACAATTAAGCCCACGACATATCAACAATACTATCATACTTTAACAAGGTTTAAACATATCTAACACTAGGCAACGCCTCACAAGCATGCGTTCATTCTAACATCATCCAAACACATATATAACTCTTAAGGCATAAGGCTAACATGCAAAGTAAGCAATTAGGCATGAGTTAACATTCATCATGGTGACATAACCATACAAAAGCAAGATACTAAGGAGTCTACACATGCTCCAAGCAACCAACAATAAACCAACAAAACCATACATGTCCCATTGCTTAAACTATTACAAGTCTAACATTTGAAATCCATACTTGATGAACTCAAGTCCAAAAACCACACTTGGAGGCCCTCCACTTGCCCGAGCAACCCACGAACTAAGGATCTGCAATGTTGAACAAAGAGAGCGTAAGCAATGATGCTTAGTGAGGGTAAACTCTAAAAACAAACCTCAACATTGCAGGGTCTGAGCACGATCTAGCCAAGGTATCACAATCATACCAAAGGTCCACAAGATAAAATGCATGAACAATAGACAATAATAATGCCATGATCATAAGCTCAATTTCCATGATACATGTAATCACAAATAAGTATCCCAATAAGAACCATGAACCTCAACACATTGATATACACATCAAACAACATTGGCACCTAGTTAAGACCCGAATACGCGGATAGACATGTTGGAAACTCATGTCCAACAACCACATTACCTCACGGTGGGATTTCACTCATCACCGGTCTCGCGGAGGGGATTCCACTCATCCTCACGCCCCGTCGATGGGATTCCACTCATCACCGACTACATTTAAATACAATTCCGGGCGTACCCGTACTCCTCCTTAGTGACTCAACGCCACCAAGGCCACGCGCGACTTTAGACTCATGTGTACACACTAACATCCTAATGATCGATCATTTGTATCCAAGTTTACTAGTGCCAATATTTACTCACTTCATTAACCTTGTGCTTAGCACGTACTCACCAACAATCAACATTATGCATGTCTCAAGCATCATAAGTCCAAATCTCATTCCACATGTATAAAGCAATATACATAGACATTCATACCACAATTTATACGAGACATACACAACCATATAATGAATTCAACCAAAGGCTCTAGATCAAGTTTAGGATTAGGCTACCACCCTAATCCTAACTCTAGGTGGGTCTACCAAGCCCAACCTAGTCCATACTCGAACCAACTATTTTAAAATCTTTAAAAGCAAACAACCACTCACCTAAGCTTCCAAGCTCCAAGACCAAGCAAGCAATCACCTTCAACTTTCCGGATTCGGTCCCAAAGCCTCTTCTACGTTTCCTCTTGCTTCTAGTCAAACAAAACCCATACATTACTTCTCAATTCAATGCTAATTCAACCATTAATCTACTTTGCAAAACACAACCCAATTTCCTCAAATTTTCAAATCACATATTCTCCTAAAACCCCAATTTTCGTGCTCCCCCAAAGGCTTGCTGAAAAATCAATTTCCAATCATCCAAATGACTTCCAAATCATCCCAAAACACCCTCATACCATAGGTAGACCAACAGCCCTTCAATTTCAACATAAAACCCACCAAAAACTCAAGTTTTACAACCTTAAAACTAGCCTTAAGACCATACTACGAAAATTTACCCAAAATCAACCAAATTAAGATATGTTGTAAGTTTCATCATGATTAAACATAACCCCAAAACAATTTCTCAAAACAAATTGAAAAACCCCATCAAAACCCCAAATTTCCATATGAACCCTAATTCCCAAAACTCAATGTTTTTGAAATCTAAAACAATAGATAGGTAGAGGATAGAGAGGAGGTTAAGAAAATATATTTACCTTTCAATTTGGTGTAGAAATCGGCTAGCAAAACTAATGGAATAGTAACTAGGGTTTAGGAGTGTTTGAAAATGGGGGAGGGTTTTGAAATTGGTAAAGGAGAAAATGAAGAGGAAGATGACAACTTTTATGGAAAAGTTGTCTTCCTTTATTTAAAATGTGGGTAAATTTACAACTTTGGTCCCTCTTTCATTATTAAGACTCAAATAGGTCATTATTTAAAGTTGGTTTATTTTTAATTAGATTCTATTTGACTCGGACAACAACCCGGCTACCTCCTAGGCCCTAGACACGGGTGTTACAACTCTCCCCCACTTAAGGAAATTTCGTCCCCAAAATTACCTGGTGGAAACAAATACGGAAACTGCTCAACCATATCAGCTTTCCTCTCCCACGTGGCCTCTTCCACACCTCTATGTCTCCACAACACCTTGACCAACTCTATGGTCTTGCCACGCAACACCTTGATATCCGAAGCAAGTATCTCAACGGGCTCTTCATTATAAGACAAATCCGGATTCAACTCTATCTCCTCAACGGGCATCACATGAGAAGGATCTGATCTATATCTCCTAAGCATAGACACATGAAAGACATCATGGATCTTCTCTAACTCAGAAGGTAACCGCAACCGATAAGCTACAGGCCCAATCCGCTCAACTATCTCATACGGACCAATGAACCTCGGACTCAACTTGCCCTTCCGGCCAAATCTCATTACCTTCTTCCACGGAGATACTTTCAGAAACACTTTCTCACCCACCGAGTACTCAATCTCTTTCCTCTTCATATCTGCATAAGACTTCTGACGATCCGAAGCCGCTTTCAAACGGTCACAAATCAACTTCACCTTTTCTGTGGTTCCCTTAAGCAAGTCCGGCATAGGTAGTAACCTCTGACCTGTCTCAGCCCAACAAATCGGAGTCCTACACCGTCTACCATACAAAGCCTCATAAGGTGTCATCTGAATACTAGACTGATAACTGTTGTTGTAAGCAAACTCAACCAACGGTAAGTGCTTCTCCCAAGAACCCTGAAAATCAATCACACAACAACAAAGCATATCCTCTAGAATCTGTATCACTCGCTCTGACTGTCCATCGGACTGCGGATGATAAGATGTGCTGAAATGTAGACGACTACCCAAGGCACTATGCAAACAACTCCAGAACCTCGAAGTAAATCTGGGATCCCTATCTGAAACTATAGACTTCGGAACTCCATGAAGTCTCACGATCTCACGAATGTACAAGTTTGCCAACTTGTCTAAGGAATTCATAGTGTTCACTGCTAAGAAGTGAGCACACTTAGTGAATCTATCAACAATCACCCAAACTGAATTCTTCTTCGAAGGAGACAAAGGCAACCCCGATACAAAATCCATGGTGATTCTCTCCCACTTCCATTCTGGAATCTTCAAAGGCTGTAGCAAGCCTGAAGGAACCTGATGTTCTGCCTTCACTCTCTGACAAACCATACAACGGCTCATATACTCGGCTACATCTCTCTTCAAACCAACCCAGAAGTAATCATTCTTCAAATCTCGATACATCTTGGTACTACCCGGATGCATAGAAAAGGGACTCGAATGTGCTTCTCTCAAAATCTGACGTCTCAGCTCAACATCTTCCGGTACAACAATTCTATCCCTAAAGCACAATAAGCTCTCACCACTGAAACTATACTCAGTCGGTCTTCCTTCGGCTATGTCTTGAACATGAGGAACTAGGCTCACATCTTGCAACTGCTTCTCTCTAATCAACTGAATCAAAGAAGGCTTCACTTGCAACTCGGTGATCAGACCACCATCATCGGACACACTCAATCTAGCAAACATAGCTCTCAACTCAACGGCCACTTTTCTACTCAAAGCATCGGCTACTACATTTGCTTTACCCGGATGGTACTCAATGGTCAAATCGTAATCTTTTAACAACTCTAACCATCTTCTCTGTCTCAAGTTCAACTCTTTCTGTGTCATCAAGTACTTCAAGCTCTTGTGATCGGTGTAAACTATACACTTCTCACCATACAAATAGTGACGCCAAATTTTCAATGCAAATACAACTGCGGCTAGCTCTATGTCATGAGTAGGATAGTTCTTCTCATGAATCTTCAACTGTCTAGAAGCATAAGCAACAACTCTCCTATCTTGCATCAAAACACATCCTAAGCCTACGTAGGAAGCATCACTGTAAATCACAAACTCCTTACCTGAAACAGGCTGCACCAACACTGGAGCATTTGTCAAAGCTTCCTTTAATTTCTCAAAGGCCTTTTGTCTTGCATCTGACCATTCAAACTTGACTCCCTTTTGCAACAACTTAGTCAAGGGAGCAGCTACTCTAGAGAAGTCATCAACAAACCTCCTATAGTAACCAGCTAATCCTAGGAAACTCCTAATCTCGGTCACGAACTTAGGTTGTTTCCACTCAACAATAGCCTCAACCTTCGATGGATCAACTCGGATACCTTCGGCCGAAACAACATGGCCAAGAAATACAACCTCTCGGATCCAGAACTCACATTTACTAAGCTTCGCATACAACTGATTGCTCAACAGTCTTTGTAAAACAAATCTCAAGTGCTCATCATGCTCTTCTTCTGTCTTCGAGTACACAAGTATATCATCAATGAAGACAACCACAAATCGGTCTAGATAGTCTCTGAAAATTCTGTTCATCATGTCCATGAATGCTGCTGGTGCATTCGTGAGCCCAAATGGCATCACGAGAAACTCATAGTGACCATATCTAGTCCTAAAAGCTGTCTTCGGAACATCACACTCTTTCACTTTCAACTAATAGTACCCGGATCTCAAATCTATCTTCGAGAACACTGAAGCACCCCTCAACTGATCAAACAAGTCATCTATACGAGGCAACGGATACTTGTTCTTCACGGTCAACTGATTTAGCTGTCTATAGTCAATACACATGCGCATGCTACCATCTTTCTTTTTCACAAACAACACTGGAGCACCCCACGGAGAACTACTAGGCCTAATGAAACCACGGTCTAATAATTCTTGCAACTGACTCTTCAATTCTTTCAACTCTTTCGGAGCCATACGATACGGAGCTATCGAAACTGGACTAGACCCTGAAACTGTCTCAATCACAAACTCAACATCTCTGTCAGGAGGCAAACCCGGCAACTCTTCAGGAAACACATCTGGAAAGTCACACACTGTTCTTATATCTTTCGGTCTAGCTTCACTCATGTCCAGATTCATAACATAAGTTAAATAGGCCCCACATCCAGAGTCCATCAACCTATGAGCCTCTAAAGCTGACACCACATTAGACAAGAACTTAATGTTCTCGCCCACTACCACTACCTCGTAGTCATCAGAAAGTTTCAGAGAAATCCTCTTCGTCTCAAAATCCACACTAGCCCGATGCTCAACCAACCAATCCATACCCAATATAATATCAAAACCATAGAAGGGAAGTTCCATCATATCAACTGAGAACACATGACCCTGAATCTTCAGTGGACACCTCCTATACATACGTCTAACCACAACTGTCTCACCAAAAGAACTGGTAACATGCATACCTACATCTAAGATCTCAACAGGAATATCTAACTTCTGTGCATGCTTACTCAAAATGTAGGAATGCGTAGAACCCGAATCAACCAAAGAAAGCAAGGACATAGACTGTAACTCGAAATTACCTGCTATCACATCGGTGTCGTTCCCGGCCTCTCTCTGAGCATAGACCCTCGCTGGTCCTCCCGCCTCTGGCTGCACAGCCACAACATGAGCAAGGTTCCTCTGAGCATCTACTCTAGGTGCATCAGCCCTCGGCTGGAAGTAGCCACGACCGCGCCCACGGCCTCTCTGAAAATCATTACCTCTCGCAGGAGCCTGAGCAATATTCGGTGCCTGAGCTGCCTGACACGGACAGTCCCTCCTAAAGTGGTCCCTCGAACCACAGTTCCAACAAGCATGAAAGTTACCCCAGCACTCTCCAGTGTGCTGTCTCCCACACTGTGCACACTCGGGCAAGCGCCCTCCTCCTCTATGGCCCTGATGACCCCTACTATGGTGGCCACCGCCACGTCTCTGATCAAACTGATGCCCGCCCCCTCTGTGCCTCTTAGCATCTCTACCATCAAAGTGGTTAAGCCTCTTTCCAGAACTAGAACCACCAGCTCGTTTGGCTGAACCAAAACTATGCTCCAAATCCTTGGCCCTCGCGACCAACACATCAAAGTCTGAGTAGTCAGAAGCCAACGTGTACCTCTTAACCTCTTCATTCAATCCGTACCGGAATCGGTTACAGCGTTCCACTTCAGTAGGAACCAACTCTGGGGCATACTGACTCAAGCGAACAAAGCGGATCTCATAATCAGTCACAGAAGCATCCCCCTGAGTAAGAGCCATAAACTCTCGCTTCTTCTAATCCAAGTACCTCGGTCCCAAGTATCTCTTCCGGAAAGCAGACTCAAAGAACTCCCAATCAATCTCTGTCTCTGGAACCCCGGTAGTGATGGTGACCCACCAGGTGTAGGCATCACCCTGAAGCAAAGAAATCACACAACCCAATCTACGTGCGCCCGCACAACCCATCTGAGCCAAGATACGAACTGTCTTCTCCAACCATAACTCCGATCTCTCCGGAGTAGATCCTCTAAACTCCTCGGCCCCCAAGCTACGGAGCCTCTCCAAAGGTAAACTAGCATCATCACACCTAGGCTGAGCTGCAGCCTGAGCTCCCGCAACTGCGGCCTGGAATGCTCCCGCTATTGCTTGCACAAGCGGAGTCATATCAATTCCAGCTGGACCTTGGTCACCTTGACCACCTTGTGGTCCATTTCCTCCAGCTCCATCCTCGCCCACAACTCCAGGTGGTGGTGGTGGTGGTGGTGGAGGAGCGCCAACTCCCGCGGCCCCCGGTCCCTCTATGTGAGCCCCCGCACCAACTAGCAGCTCAACAGGAGCCACAACTCGCGGTTCCTGACGAACCAACCTCGGTCTACCTCTCGGTCTAGACATCGCCCTCACAATTATCAACTACAACCACAATAACAAAACATACAAGCTGGGTTAGCAAGGCAAGGCTTCCAAGTGTTTCAAGTACGTTCCCTCACTTAAAATCATTTTTCCAATGTAATAGTAGCAATGGGACTCTCACACACATGCTTTAAAATAAATCAACCAACATACTTGTCACCCAAGCAATCATTCTTGCAAAACAAGCAAACACCGTGCAATTTAATTTAAAAACTTAAACTTACCTCACTTACCTGCCCAAGGTCTCGGTAACCTTAGGCTCTGATACCAACAAGTGTAACCCCTCGTCCCGGTCTGGTCGGATGACCGGTCCGAGTGGGCCACACGGGGAAAACCGAAGCGAAACCCGTTAAGGCTTCCCCTCGGTTAACGACCCAGAAAATTTCTTTTTATCTTATCTTGTCTACATGCATATTTAAGACCTAAGTGTGGCACAGCAGCGGAAGATACAATCATAACATCAAACATCGACCAACCCAACAATTAAACAGCTCACTTTAATATTCTGCAGCAGGCCGTTTCGCAACACCCATAGGGTGTTCCGAAACGCCTTGACTTAGTCAACATGCCAGGGTCAACCATAAGGTGACCGTTCCGAAACAGGGGAGACCCGTATCGGAACGACCTTGACGGTCAATATCTCGTGGTCAACGAGATTTGACCGTTTCGGAACGGCTTCATCTCGCCAATTTCTCAAAATTCCAGTAGCGAAAACGTTCCGAAACGACCCTCATCCGTTTCGAAACGGCAGGCCATTTACACAGGGACCGTTCCGGAACAGGGGGAACCGTTCTGAAACACCCCCTGTCTGCAGATACGATTTTGCTGTTTTGAGGCACCAAGGTGCCCCAAAACATCACCAAGACACCATATAACAGCAAAACAATTAAGCCCACGACATATCAACAATACTATCATACTTTAACAAGGTTTAAACATATCTAACACTAGGCAACGCCTCACAAGCATGCATTCATTCTAACATCATCCAAACACATATATAACTCTTAAGGCATAAGGCTAACATGCAAAGTAAGCAATTAGGCATGAGTTAACATTCATCATGGTGACATAACCATACAAAAGCAAGATACTAAGGAGTCTACACATGCTCCAAGCAACCAACAATAAACCAACAAAACCATACATGTCCCATTGCTTAAACTATTACAAGTCTAACATTTGAAATCCATACTTGATGAACTCAAGTCCAAAAACCACACTTGGAGGCCCTCCACTTGCCCGAGCAACCCACGAACTAAGGATCTGCAATGTTGAACAAAGAGAGCGTAAGCAATGATGCTTAGTGAGGGTAAACTCTAAAAACAAACCTCAACATTGCAGGGTCCGAGCACGATCTAGCCAAGGTATCACAATCATACCAAAGGTCCACAAGATAAAATGCATGAACAATAGACAATAATAATGCCATGATCATAAGCTCAATTTCCATGATACATGTAATCACAAATAAGTATCCCAATAAGAACCATGAACCTCAACACATTGATATACACATCAAACAACATTGGCACCTAGTTAAGACCCAAATACGCGGATAGACATGTTGGAAACTCATGTCCAACAACCACATTACCTCACGGTGGGATTTCACTCATCACCGGTCTCGCGGAGGGGATTCCACTCATCCTCACGCCCCGTCGATGGGATTCCACTCATCACCGACTACATTTGAATACAATTCCGGGCGTACCCGTACTCCTCCTTAGTGACTCAACGCCACCAAGGCCACGCGCGACTTTAGACTCATGTGTACACACTAACATCCTAATGATCGATCATTTGTATCCAAGTTTACTAGTGCCAATATTTACTCACTTCATTAACCTTGTGCTTAGCACGTACTCACCAACAATCAACATTATGCATGTCTCAAGCATCATAAGTCCAAATCTCATTCCACATGTATAAAGCAATATACATAGACATTCATACCACAATTTATACGAGACATACACAACCATATAATGAGTTCAACCAAAGGCTCTAGATCAAGTTTAGGATTAGGCTACCACCCTAATCCTAACTCTAGGTGGGTCTACCAAGCCCAACCTAGTCCATACTCGAACCAACTATTTTAAAATCTTTAAAAGCAAACAACCACTCACCTAAGCTTCCAAGCTCCAAGACCAAGCAAGCAATCACCTTCAACTTTCCGGATTCGGTCCCAAAGCCTCTTCTACGTTTCCCCTTGCTTCTAGTCAAACAAAACCCATACATTACTTCTCAATTCAATGCTAATTCAACCATTAATCTACTTTGCAAAACACAACCCAATTTCCTCAAATTTTCAAATCACATAATCTCCTAAAACCTCAATTTTCGTGCTCCCCCAAAGGCTTGCTAAAAAATCAATTTCCAATCATCCAAATGACTTCCAAATCATCCCAAAACACCCTCATACCATAGGTAGACCAACAGCCCTTCAATTTCAACATAAAACCCACCAAAAACTCAAGTTTTACAACCTTAAAACTAGCCTTAAGACCATACTACGAAAATTTACCCAAAATCAACCAAATTAAGATATGTTGTAAGTTTCATCATGATTAAACATAACCCAAAAACAATTTCTCAAAACAAATTGAAAAACCCCATCAAACCCCCAAATTTCCATATGAACCCTAATCCCCAAAACTCAATGTTTTTGAAATCTAAAACAATAGATAGGTAGAGGATAGAGAGGAGGTTAAGAAAATATATTTACCTTTCAATTTGGTGTAGAAATCGGCTAGCAAAACTAATGGAATAGTAACTAGGGTTTAGGAGTGTTTGAAAATGGGGGAGGGTTTTGAAATTGGTAAAGGAGAAAATGAAGAGGAAGATGACAACTTTTATGGAAAAGTTGTCTTCCTTTATTTAAAATGTGGGTAAATTTACAACTTTGGTCCCCCCTCATTATTAAGACTCAAATAGGTCATTATTTAAAGTTGGTTTATTTTTAATTAGATTCTATTTGACTCGGACAACAACCCGGCTACCTCCTAGGCCCTAGACACGGGTGTTACAAGGTATTTACCTTATTATTGAATTAACCATGAAAAACGGCAAGGTGTTTGAATCTTGGGTTTGAATCTTACCAAAGGCAAGGTGTTTCTTGCTTTAATTTTGCTCCTCCAATCTGGTGACACATGTCACCACCTTATTGGAGGAGCAAAATAAAAATTAATAAATAAAAAATATATAAATAAAGTCCTCCAATAAGGTGACGACACGTGTTGCCGCCTAATTAAATAATCAAATTATTTTATTTATTAAAATTAGGACTAAATTGATAAAATGTACAAATAGCAGGGACCAAATATGTGATTATACCAATTTTACTAACTGCCACGTCACTCTTTCCGTTAGTTTCTAACGGCTGGTGGTCACATTGCAACCAATTAAATAGTTTGGTGATTTAATTGCTTAAAAAAGTAAAGTGGTCAAATCGCGACTTTATCAATAGTATGATGGTCATTTATATAGTTTACTCATTTATTTATTACATTATTGTTGTAGTACACTGGTATTAGTCGCTAAACTATAAACACTAATTATTTTCAAAACTAATTTTTTAAAGGTATAAAATTAAATTTATTAATATAAAATAAAAGATTTTTTTTATAAATAAGGGATTATTATTATGGCCTCGTTAAAAATTTCTCTAACAATAGAGGAAAATAGTACACATGATAGTAATAAAAAAGTAACATTCCAAACTTCAGCTAACAAGAGAAACAAACTAGAACCAAACACAACCAGAACAACACACAACCTTAATTACTAGCATCCAAATGTAACAAATTACCTAAACCAGGAGGCGGGGAGTCAAAATGAACCACCCCTAACCAATCCGATAGAGCTATCTTGGACATAGCATCCACAACCTTGTTCGCATCTCTACTAATGTGGTTTAGCTTAACCACCCACTCTCTCGTTCGCAACGCATCCAAGTATGGTAGCAACGAGCAGCTGAGCTTCTGATTCGGACCCTCCTTCAGCAGTCGAAAGGCGTCAAGATGGTTGACCTCCAACACAATATTCCGGTACCCTTTGTCCCAAGCATCTTGAAGGCCAATTGAAGCCCCCCCCTCACAACTCTGCCTCTAGGATGGAGCAAACACTGATGAACTTGGTGAATCCACCCTGTCAATTCCCGGTCTAGTCGCGTAGAGCACCCCTACATGACGTGGCTCCAGCACTCACATTCCTCGCCCCATCTGTATTGAGCTTAATCCAATCCGCCTCATGAGGCACCCAATGTCGGCTCACCCTAGGTTGCACCACTCCTCCACTCGACGAACCATCTCCCCGATGGAGAGCCTTAAGTGTCCTCTCCTGAAGCTCACGGCTTCGATGGATAACTGACTCACACCCCTCCCACGGGTTATCAAACGCAATCGAATTCCTTAGCAGCCACAAATTCCGTAGCACTGCACCGAACATAATATCCCAATTTTGAGCCCCACGTGCAAACACCTACGGCTTAGTGAGATTAATCTGCAACCACTCCTTGACATTTACTCATGCAGCTTATCACCTTTAACTAGACTTTGTCAAATCGGAACAACAGAGGGACAACACCGTAAAGCATGAACAACATCCTTCGGAGCTAACTTGCAAATCGGGCATCTATCATCGGTCGTAAAATGATGACGAACTCGCTCAACGTTCATCATAATTCTACCACTGTAGACAAGCCAAAAGAAAATATGAATCCTTTGTAAACCACGAAAGCTGTGTATAATCTTCCAAATCCCATCCGCAACATTCCCCGATGACCCCCGACGAATGTAATACACAGACTTAACCAAAAAATCATGATCCAACCCCACAGTCCAACCTATTGTTGTGTCCGTCAAAGTTGGTATACGTCCTTTTATCGTTGTAATATGCAACAATATCTCCCGTGGCAATACAACTTGAAACTTAAACCACCGCCAATCACCATTAATCGTAGTCATGTCCGCGACAGTCACGTACGACAATTGATCCAATGTACCCGAGCTAACATACGCAATCAACAAAACGATAGAGCTAATCTAAGAATCACGTCAAAAATCAACATCTCTACCGTTCCCAAAATTCCATGAAATATTTTGGCGAATGTCGTCCCACGCAACACCTAAATCCTGCCATAGCCGGGAACAACTAGTAGACCACAAAGAAGTCAAAACGCCACCGCCACACTTATATTTAGACCGCAAGAACCTAAACCATAGCTCATTTTTTCGCATCAATAAACCAAAAGCTATTTTCATAAGAAACACTTCATTTTTTGAGATACCAAGTGCCGAAACCCAAGGCCCCCCATAATCCATCGGAGCACAAACATCCTCCCATTTGACAAGATGAACCCCATAAGTAGTCGTAGTGTTGCCCCAAATGAAAGACGAATAAGCTTTTCCAAATCCAAGCACGTCCTCTCTAACACCCCCTTCCCAGTTTGGCCGAGAATCGGGTCGGAAGGCGATACCGATGATCAATACAATAATTGGTGCAACAAAATTTCATTTTATTATTACTGTTTACAGCAATAACATACAATGACACGTTACCACAATATTTCTTAGTCCAATTGATTCGTACGAAGTAATAATTAATCAATTGGGGCTAATACTTAACTAATACAAGTTTTAGGGACCAAATTGTAAATTCAACAAACTAGGGGTCCTTCAATGCAATTGATTATACTACATTGAAATTCACTGCAACATTAACAAACCTGTAAAATTTCATACAATTTGGACTCCATTCACTCATTCAATTTAATCTTTCAAAATTCAATGATTAATTTGTGAACATTGCAATCTGTTAAAATTATGCATTTAACTAACTTAACTAACCCCGTATCGAAACACCTTAGGGCTGTTTCGAAACAGGTGGATGATGGTCAACCAATGTTGACTTTTTTCTTCAGACCGTTTCGATACGGCAGTCCATGTATCAGAACAGGTTGACTTCTTTTGACTTTGACTTTGACCCATTTCGATACGCTGTGAACCCGTATCGAAATGATGGATTCCAGTGGCAAATTGTTCTGAAACAACTATAGATCGTATCGGTAAGCCCATGTTCTTTAGGTTCATTTATGCTTACCAGTATCGATACGCCATCACCCGTATCGATATGGCCTGACCTGTAATGACAGATTTTTGTTGTATTTTATTCGATTTGACCTATCGAACGATGTCCAAGTGCAATGAAACTTTACACACAACATTTTAATGGTATAAACTACTAGAATGCCAAATTTCATGAACATACGAATACATTTACTATGTTTTGACCTTTATGAGCTAAATATGCAATTTTAAACCATTTAAGCCAAAACAAAAAGGCCATTTAGAGCCAACAACCACATTATAACATAGGCATCACACAACCATATCAAAATGGGCATAAACGACTAGTTCAACTACTTTGCCACCTTCCTAGGAGTTCATAAGCTCAAAGTACATTACTTAAGGGCTTGTAGTGACTTGTCTTGCCTTGACTATCCGATCTTCAAACACACGATCCTTCAACCTGAAATGGATGAGATGAGACACGTTAGACATATATTGCCTAGTGAGGTAGTTATAAACAATATGAACAACAATGTAACAAGTATCTATATACATGCTCTCATGCTCATCAATGTCAATACTATGCATCAATATACAATGTTTAACATATTCATTTCATCATTAATCCTTGGATTGAATCAAGATAATGGATACGCGAATTCTTACGCCTCACCAAATCAATGAATGGTCTAGTCCCTCCGCCTCACCAATATGACCAATATCAATACACATCCCTCAGCCTCGCCAAATCAATATAGGTCGTAGCCTTAGGACCGTAGTCCACCCGTACACTAAGATCATGAATTCTATAGCATGCAAATTGTATCCAATGTCTATTCAAATCCAAGGTTTCAATGTTCATATCCATGTTCAATATTCAATGAGAATCCAATAGCCAATGATTTCAATAATATCAATGATAAACATGTCTCATTATCAATGATTCATGGTTCAATACCAATATCAATATCCGATGATTTCTTTGCAATATTTCAGTAAGAATGTCTATATCAATGACAGTGCACAATGATAATACCAATGACTATGTTCGATATTCAATAACAAACTTACCGACACTTACCAAGGTGTCCGTTTAATAATCTGATGTAACTTCCTCAATAGTAATGTTAGCTAAATGATCGAAATCAACAATAAAAGATTCGGGAATGCTTTCCGCCTAATCCTGAGACTCCGACTACACTCACCTTACTAATTCGATGCTCCTACAGCTCTCAGATGATAACTCTCTTGTTCCTAGCCTTCGTTGAGTTTGATGGATGTTCCTTTTCGTTGTCTTGAGCTAGGAAATCAATAGGGAGATTATTAAGACAATATTCCAATATCGAAATCAATATTACAATATCGAAATCAATATTTAGGCTTAAGAACATCTTTTCTTTGAAACCCTCAATGGATGCTAAACCTAGCTTGAGATTACCATCAAAATTCCATGGATTAATCAATGGTTTTAGGGGATTTAAGCTTACCCAACAATGAGCAATGATTTCGATGACAATAGGATGAAGAAAAATCAAAGCTTGAGATCTCCTACAATGGAGGTGCTTGCTTGTTCAAGGTGAGGAAGAAGATGAAGATAGTGGAGAGCAAAGCTTTTGGTAAGCTTTTTGTCTCCCTTTTCATTTCTTTTCTATTAATTTGGCCAAATGGCATTTCCTTCTAATGAAGAAATTCATTCCCATTTGTTTATAGTACGATGACTTAAATAAGGAGGGGCTAATCACAAGATTAGTCCCTCAACTCTTAGGAGTTTATAGCTTTTGCCCCTAAACTTTCAATTTCCTCCAATTAGCCACTAAATAGGTTTCAATATTATTCGATGGGGTTCAAAGACAACAATTTAGCTCAATTAAGGCCGGATATCAATAATTAACTAGCCGATACAATGTTTGGGTTTCATCAATATGAGATTTCTGATCACCGGAACTTAATTCTGACTAGACCGGATTTTGGGGTGTTACAACTCTCCCACCCTTTGAGAAAAATTCGTCCTCAAAATTTTACCTGAACCGATGAGATGAGAATACTGTTGTTTCATGGTCTCTTCAGGTTCCCAAGTGGCTTTCTCAACGGCGTGGCTCCTCCAGAGCACTTTAACTAACGATATAGTTTTTTTTGCAAAGCTTTTTGACTTCTCTTGCTAGAATTTGGACTGGTTCCTCCTCGTAGGATAGATTTGGTCAAATTTCTACAGATTCAGGTTCCACAATGTGCGAAGGATCAGAACGATATTTCTGGAGCATCGATACATGAAAAACATCGTGGATTCTACTCAATTCTGAGGGCAACAATAGTCGATATGCTACGGGGCCAACTTTTTCAATGACTTCAAGGGGTCCAATGAATCGGGGACTCAATTTTCCCTTCTTGCCAAATCTTAAAACCTTCTTCCACGGTGATACCTTGAGGAAGGCGTTTTCACCAACTTTATACTCAATATCTCTTCTCTTAAGATCAACATAGGCCTTTTGTCGATCAAAGGCAACCTTTAAATGATCATGAATGATGGTGACCCGCTCTTCTATCTCCCGAAGAAAGTCAGGGCCTAACATCTTTCCCTCGCCAAGCTCCGACCAACATAATGGAGTTCTACATCGCCTACCATACAATGCTTCATACGAGGCCGTTTGGATTGATGCTTGGTAACTATTATTGTAGGCAATTCAACAAGGGGTAGAGATTTCTCCCAAGTTCCACCAATGTCAATAACGCATGCTCGAAGCATGTCTTCTAACGTTTCAATGGACATGTTTTTCGATAATTTACATGGATTACCCTTTCTGACTGGCTGTCAGATTTAGGGTGAAAGGTTGTGCTAAGATTAACTATGGTGCCCAAAGTTCCTTGTAAGGTTCTCCAAAACCGCGATGCAAATCAGGGATCTCGATCAAAAATAATAGACCTTGGTACTCCATGGAGTCGGAATACTTCCTTGATATATAAGTCAGCTAATTTAGGAAGACCATAGTCCATTCTAACTGGTATAAAATGAGTTGACTTCGTAAAATGATCTACAATGACCCATATGGCATCAGGCTCTGCGGGAGTTAACAGTAAACCACTAACAAAATCCATAGTGATCTTTTCCCACTTCCACTTCGGTGGATCGATAGGCTGCAATAATTCAGTAGGAGCACAATGTTCTGCCTTAACATGTTGGCACGTAAGACATTTAGAAATGTAGTCAACTTTGGCCTGCTTCATGACCGACCACCAATAGAGTTCACGTAGGCCCTTATACATCTTCACAGACCCGGGGTAAGCAGAAAAAGAACTTGAATGAGCTTCAAAGAGAGTATTGGTGTGAAGAGATTCATCATTAGGTACACAGACTCGGTCGTGAAAACACAAGAGTCCTTCAGAATTAATTCCGAAGTTGGGGTTGTCCGATAGCTTAGAGACATTGGATTGAAGCTCAGGGTCTTGCTCTTGCAAACCCTTGATTCGCGAAACGATGGTATACTGAACTTGAAGTTCAGCTACAAGACATCGATGCTTCTGAAGTCGGAAGTGAGTGTTAATTGCTCGAGGGGCTACAATATAGCAATATTACAATAAGTTAATGTACCATATAATACATATAACTCCAAATTTACTGTCAATGCTTAACAAGCAAAGGTTTGCACTTGAGTGCATCAGCTACAACGTTGGCCTTGCCCAGGTGGTAATCAATGCCAAGATCATAATATTTAAGGAGTTCCATCCACCTCCGTTGCTGAAGGTTCAACTCATTTTGAGTCAATAGGTACTTAAGGCTTTTATGGTCGGTGAAGAGATAACATTTTTCTCCGTAGAGGTAATGTCTCCAGATTTTCAATGCAAAGACAACTGCAACCAATTCAAGGTCGTGGGTGGGATAATTCACTTCGTGTGGCTTAAGTTGTCTCGAAGCATAAGCGATGACTTTGCCTTCTTGCATCAATACACATCCTAACCCGAGATACGATGCATCACTGTAAACTGTGTAGTCCTTTCCAGACTCGGGTTGGGTTAGGACTGGTGCATGGGTCAATACTTGTTTCAACTAATCGAAACTTCGTTGTTGAACCTTGGTCCAAACAAAAGGAGCTTCTTTCCTTAACAACTTGGTTAAAGGAGCAGCTATCATAGAAAACCCTTTCACAAATCTTCGATAATAGCCAGCAAGCCCAAGGAAGCTTCTGACTTCACTAATGTTCTTCGGTGGGTGCTAGTCTACAATAGCTTGGATTTTCTTCGGGTCCACATGAATACCCGAAGCTGACACAATATGTCCCAGAAAGGCAACTTCGGTGAGCCAAAACTTACATTTAGAGAACTTCACGTACAACTACTTCGCTCGTAAGGGCTGAAACACAATACGAAGATGATCTCGGTGTTCCTCTTCATTCTTGGAATAAATTAATATGTCATCTATAAACGCCACTACGAATTTACCAAGATTGGGTCTAAAAACCTAATTCATCAACTCCATAAAGGCTGCCGGTGCATTGGTTAACCCAAAGGGCATCACCAAGAATTCGTAGTGTCCACATCTTGTACGGAAAGCAGTCTTCGATACATCACACTCCTTAACTCTCATTTGACAATTGCCCGACCTTAAATCGATCTTGGAAAACACAGAGGCATCCTTTAGCTGATCGAACATGTCGTCTATTCTAGGCAATAGATATTTATTCTTGATGGTTACTTTATTCAATTGTCGATAGTCAATATACAATCGCATAGAGCCATCTTTCTTCTTAACAAAGAGAACCGAAGCTCCCCAGGGCGAAGAGCTCAATTGAATGAAACCTTTGTTCAATAAGTCTTAAATCCGAGCCTTTAGTTCTTTTAATTCCACAGCTACCATGTGCAGTGGAAACTAGAGCAGTCCCAGGTTGCACCTTGATGGCAAACTCCACTTCACGGGTTGGGGGCAATCCTGGAAGTTCTTTAGAGAAGACATCAGGAAATTCACGTACAATGTCAATTTCTTGTAGTTGTGGTTCGCTTTTGGTTTCCAATGTCAAAGCATACAATGATGGATTCTTCACGTTCATCAGCACAACGCTTTCCTTACCCAGACCTCGAAGGGACAATTTCCTCTTACAACAATCTACCCAGGCTTGATGCTCACTAAGCCAATCTAAACCTAGGATGACAAAGAATTCATGGATCGATAAAGCTAACAAGTTGGCCGGAAAAGGAATCCCTTAGATCATTAAGGGGAAGTTCTTATACACAACCCTTATAGTGACACAATCTCCTAAGGGATTGGCTACAAAAATTCTTGATGCTATTGGTTCGGAAGACAATATATACTTTTTAACTACAATGGTACTTATAAAAGAGTGAGTAGAACTAGGGTCAATCAATGCATATAAAGAATGTGAATACAACTCGATGGTACCTGCAATGACGTCAGGTTCATCCTCTTCTTCTCTGCTCCTCACGTGATACATTTGGGCAGGGGTTTTTAAATCTTGCTTATTAAAGGGTTTCCCTAGACCACTCGGTCGTCTATAAGTTCTTGAGGATCCTAGCTTCGATTCTTTACCTCGAAAGGACTGAGCAAGAGAGGCAACAATAATAGGTGTAGCGGTAGATTTAGTTGCATTCGAAGGACAATCACGTATAAAGTGACCATGCTCACCACAGTAGTAACAGACTCCAGTTTGCTTACGACATTGACCCGCTGGATGCCTATTGTGACAATAATTGCATAGTGGATGCTGATTGCCTCGATTTGAACCCCTAGTGCTATCAACAGATGCTGCTTTAGCAAAAGACTGTGTCATAGACTGAGGTCTCTCAATGTTTCCAGAATGGGAGGGCTGTGGATAGACATTCTGTTTGGGGCCTTGATATCTCCCTTTCTTACTCCATCTCAGAGGTCGAGAATCATCCCTGAACCTTATCTCGAACTTACCAGATCCACCAGCTCGTTGAGCTTTATGTGCATTTTCAGTGGCCTTAACTCGATTCACAAGATCTTGGAAATTAGAAATGCTAAGTGCAGTAAACATAGGGCGTAGTTCATCATTGAGCCCTACAATGAACATCCGGCACTTTTTTCCTCCTTCTTAATGTACTCAACACCGTATCTACAGTACTTGCAGAAATCATGGATGTATTGTTCGATCAGTCGTCCGCCTTGTTTGAGGTAGAGGAAGATAATGCGCCTTTCAGCAAAGTAAAACTCACTGATATATTTCTTGCGAAATTCTTTAAGGAAGAACTCCCAAGTCTCAGTGTCTTCAAGAACTGTCAATATAGTAGTTTCCCACCAGTGAAACGCCTCATCAGCCAACAACGCAATAACACACTCGAGCTTGTGTGCTCATCCGAGCACTGAAGTTTCTTATCCAAAATCCTCTAGGTGTTTTCCAACCAGTATTCGGCAACTTCAGGGTTGTCGTCGTCTTATCTAGTAAAAGTATAAGCTCGATACTATGAGAGCTTATCAATAGGTGCTCGAGTGTGTTGAACAACATGAGCGATGTGTTGCACGACTTGTTCGGCCCTCATAGCAGTCATAAACTGCCTGAACATGTCGACCATGTTCTTGTAACACTCAGCCTGAGTGGTAGGTGTTGCAGGCTCAGTACCATGAACATGAGGGTCCTACAGTTGCTGTGGGTTTTGAGGATTTCCTCCTCTAATCTCCTCGACATGCGTCGAGGAGCTGGTGGCAAGCTCGTCTATGTGAGCTTCATTAGTTTCTGACATATCCATATGAAGGATCGAATTTGTCAACAAGTAACAATATACGCAATATATAACTCCTAGGTGGCAAAGTAACACAATAAAAATGCAACAAGCTTTGGTTTAGTCCTAGAATCGACTAAACTCTAGCTCTAATACCACAAATGTAACACCCCCTTCTCGGCTCGGTCGAGAACCGGGTCGAAAGGCGATACCGATGATCAATACAATGATTGGTGCAACAAAATTTCATTTTATTATTATTGTTTACAACAATAACATACAATGACACGTTACCACAATATATCTTAGCCAATTAATTTGTACGAAGCAATAAATAATCAATTAGGGCTAATACTTAACTAATACAAGTTTTATAAACCAAACTATAAATTCAAAAAACTAGTGGTCCTTTAATGCATTTGATTATACTACATTGAAATTCACTACAATATTAACAAACCTGTAAAATTTCATACAATTTGGAGTCCATTCACTCATTCATTTTAATCTTTCAAAATTTAGTGACTAATTTGTGAACATTGTAATCTATTAAAATTATGCATTTAACTAACTTAACTAACCCCGTATCGAAACACCTTAGGGCTATTTCGAAACGGGTGGACGATGGTCAACCAATGTTGACATTTTTCTTCAGACCGTTTCGATACGGCAGTCCCTGTATCGGAACGGGTTGACTTCATTTGACTTTGACCCGTTTCGATACGCTGTGAATCCGTATCGAAACGATGGATTCCAGTGGAAAATTGTTCCGAAATGGGTATAGACCATATCAATACGCCATTGTACTTTAGGTCCATTTATGCTTACCCGTATTGATACGCCATCTCCCGTATCGATACGACCTGACCTATAATGACAGATTTTTGCTAGTTTTTATTCAATTTGACCTACCAAATGATGTCCAAGTGCAATGAAACTTTAGACACAACATTTTAATTGTATAAACTACTAGCATGCCAAATTTCATGAACATACGAATATGTTTACTATGTTTTGACCTTTATGAGCTAAATATGCAATATTAAACCATTTAAGCCAAAACAAAAAGGCCATTTAGATCCAACAACCACATTATAACATAGGCATCACACAAACATATCAAAATGGGCATAAACGACTAGTTAAACTACTTTGCCACCTTCCTATGAGTTCATAAGCTCAAAACACATTACTTAAGGGCTTGTAGTGACTTGTCTTGCCTTGACTATTCGATCTTGAAACACATGATCCTTGAACCTAAAATGCATGAGACGAGACACGTTAGGCATACATTGCCTAGTGAGGTAGTCATAAACAATATGAACAACAATGTAACAAGTATCTATATACATGCTCTCATGCTCATCAATGTCAATACCATGCATCAATATACAATGTTTAACATATTCATTTCATCATTAATCCTTAGATTGAATCAAGATAGTGGATACGCGAATTCTTATGCCTCGCCAAATCAATGAATGGTCTAGTGCCTCTGCCTCGCAAATATGACCAATATCAATAAACATCCCACGCCTCGCCAATACAATATAGGCCGAAGCCTTAGGATCGTAGTCCACCCGTACACTAAGCTCATGAATTCTATGGCATGCCAATTGTATCCAATGTCTATTCAAATTCAAGGTTTCAATGTTCATATCTATGTTCAATATTCAATGAGAATCCAATAGCCAATGATTTCAATAATATCAATGATAAACATGTCTCATTATCAATGCTTCATGGTTCAATGCCATTATCAATATCCGATGATTTCTTTGCAATATTTCAATAACAATGTCTATATCAATGACAGTGCACAATGATGATACCAATGACTATGTCCGATATTCAATAACAAACTTACCGACACTTACCAAGGTGTTCGTTTAACAATCCGATGTAACTTCCTCAATATTTGTAACGCCCCGGTTTTGGGCTTAGAAGTCTTGGGCGTTGACCGGTCGGTCAAAGTGCTGTTCGAATCATAAGAGGTTAAATTAGGAAAGCCTAGTTCGGGTTGCATTAAAAATATGGAAAAATGTTCTAAAATCATCTTTTAATATAATTAAGTGAACTGTGAAATCAATTTTGGAAAATGAGTTTTGGAAGGGTGACATTTTGGCTAGTGACCAAAATGTAATTTTCGCAAGTTTGGTGGCTGTTTTATAAAGGGTTGAAACTTTGAATCTTTAAGGAGCTATTTACCCAAAGGGAGTTTCTCCAGATTTTTTCTAAGATATTTTGAGTTATAATTCTGATTTTAAAGTATATCAAAAGGAGGGAAAAGCCATTTGGCTAATTTCATAACTAACTTCTCTATTTTCTTTCTCTCTTTTTCTCTCAACCCAAACACTCCATTTCCAGAGATTTGTTTCTGATTTTCTCACTTAAATTCCTCCTTTCAACTCTCATTTGATTCCTAATCATTGTTTCCTCAAAACCTCTTCAATTGTTACTTGTTTCAACAAGGATTTTGATTCCAAAAAGAGGAGAAACTCAAGTTTGGAGGTAAGAACGTCCTTCTCCTCTAAACTATCAGTTCTTTTCTGAAATTCCTAAGTTTTCAATCCTAAATTGATGTTTAATTAAAGGTTTTAAAGTGTTGAAATGGATTTTGGCTTATTATGCAAGATTTTGATGATTTTTGATGATTTTCGTTAGATCTGAGTAATCTGTGTTTTGAGAGGTGTTTTTGATGTTAAATGATCTCTAAATTGATAAGGAATTGAGTTTTGATTGATGCAATCCCGGATAGGTTGAGTTTCCTAAGTTTAGCTTGTGTTTCAAGGTAGTTTTTGTGGTGATCTTGTGGATCTGATGTTGCTGGAGGTATAAGGTTGTTAATAGGTTGTTTTTAGATGTTTTATGATGTTAATGGAAGTGTGGTTTTGCTGGTTTATGGCTGGGCTTTGTTTAGAAGTGGTTTGGATGCATTTTCGGTTGTGTTTGGTGGCCGAAAATGGAGGTTGAATGAGAGCAGCGAGTTTAGGTGCTTTCATTGAAGCAATTAATGCATGATGATGCATTAATCCTCTGCTTTGATGTGTTGAAACAGGGGAGGCATCCTTGGATCCAAGAGTTGTTGATCCGGAAGCTTGATTTGGTGCTTTGGCTTGAAGCAAAGTGGAAATCGGTGAGTGAAGTTGGGTTTTCAGATTTTAAAACCAAGGTTTGAAGGTTTTGGGGGCTTAGTCTAAGTCTAAACAACTTTGCTAAGCTCAAGTGTAAGTTTTCGGATTTTCTCTCTAGTGGTGGCCATGATTTTGTTGTGATGCAAATTGGTGAATTGCATGTTTTAATTACTGTTTTGAAAGCATGTTTTAGCATGGTATTTGCTGATGTTTTAAGCCATATGTTGAAGGTAACTCTAGGTAGGAGTTCCTTGATTTTATACATTGAAATAATGAGGTTTGATGCTTTGAAATGTTTGTTGAATATGGCTTGGTTTAATGCTTTAAAACAGTGGATTATATGATGTAAAAGATGTATATTGGCAAGTGATGTTTTGAAAATGTTAAGGTCACTAAGGTGGTTAAAAGTCCTTGAGTGAGCCTTGTTACTTAAGAACATCAAGGTGGTTAAAAGTCCTTGGATGGTTCTTGTTGCGGACACTAAGGTGGTTAAAAGTCCTTAGGTGATCCTTTCCATGGTGTTTAAAAGTCCATGGGGCCAAGGTGTTTAAAAGTCCTTGGGGCCAAGGTGTTTAAAAGTCCTTGGGGTGATTCAAGCATTGGACACAAAGGTGGTTAAAAGTCCTTGTGCGGTCCTTATTCATGGTGTTTAAAAGTCCATGGCCAAGGTGTTTAAAAGTCCTTGGGGCCAAGGTGTTTAAAAGTCCTTGAGAAAGTTGTTGAACTTGTTTTAATAAATGAAATGTATCACTTGAGCCAATATGACATGTTAAGAATATTGTGAAGCATGAGATGCTTGTTTTAATGTTTATTTTGAAGCATGGGATTGCTTGTTTAAAAGTATGCTTTTGAGCATGTGCAAAGGTTGATTATAAGCATGATTTGTAAATGTTTTTAATTGCATTATTGAATGGTTTTAAAGAGCACTCCTCACTAAGCTTTTGCTTACGCTCTCTCGTTTTCTTAATTCAACAATGCAGAGCACTAGAGTATCTTGAAGGTCAGCAAGGAGGGCAAGCATTCTAGTTCAAGTAAAGCTCAATGTATGGAAGGTTTATAAGCACCCTTTTAGCTTTTGGGTAATTTGGCAATGGGGGACCAATGTGTATGTTTTGGGAGGTGTTCGGAACTCCCTAATTATGTTGAATGTTGTTATGAATGCTGGTTTTTGGATTGGATCCTTATATGCTTGTTTTAAAAGTTAATGCTTGAATAGCTAGCTTGTGTAGGAAGCATGCCTACAGAATTGGGGCTTTTTGCATGTGATGTTGTTTTGATGAATTGATGATGCAAATATGTCCTATATATGTTGAATTGCATGCTGGTGAAGTTTGGTAGCATTTGGAGCATGTTTGAGTGATCAATTGCATGTTTTGGTATGCTAGTTTGCTGAAATCTGTGCAGGCGTTTCGGAACAGTGTGCACCGTTTCGGAACGGGTGCCTGGAATGAACCCAGGGGTCCGAAACGATATGCACCGTTTCGAAACGGTTTGGCCTCTGCCAGACCCCCGTTGCGGAACTGGTTTCGGAACGGCCCGTGTTTCGGAACAGGGTCAACCTGTTTCGGAACGGTCGACCGTTGGGGGCTGACATGGGCAGTTATATGTTTTGAAATGTTTGCGTTTTGGTCCTGAATCTTGTTTGTGAAATTGTATGAGTTTGAGAAGTCCTTTTGAGCTGAAATTTCACAGAGAAGCATGAAACCTGACTAATTTCAAGTTGGTAAGATTAATTTGGGTTAAGTCCTTTAATTTATCAGAAATTACAATTTGGTCCTTAAAGTTGTAATTTGTTCAAATGGGTTCCTGTTTGATCTCTGATGTTGTGATCTTTGAGTATGTTGTTTGTATGATCACAATTAGGGTTAATGTGCATCTAGATAAGATTAAAAAGAAAAAAAAGGGTCGTTAATCAAGGTTGACTTTCGGGTTGACTTTGGTTTTCCCCGTGTGACTTTCTTAATTCGGGTCAACCGTCTAGGCCGGGTTAAGGGGGTTACATTTGGTGGTATCAGAGCTGAGTTCTCGAGTAATTGGGAATGTTTGTATGCATGATTGAAGTATGTTTGGCTTGTATACTTGTTGTATGAAAGCATGTTCAGTGGTTTGAGATGTTGATGCTTTTGAGATGTATGATGTGATGTTGCATGATGAGGGTACCCATTGCCAAACAAAAGCTAAAGAAATGATGTTGATTTTGAAAGAAATTGAGCTTGAATACTTGGAATTGCTTACCTTTCTGGGCCTGACTATGTTTTATTTGTATTGTTATGCATGGTAAAAGTATGGCACCACGTAGGGAGTTAAGGAGTAGCGTGAGAGCTACGACCCCGGAGGGGAATGAGAATGATGAGAATGCGGGTAGTGTTGTGTTACCTCCTCCTCCACCTGGTGGTGGTGGTGCTGAGGGAGGGAGAGCTGGAGCTGAAGCAGCTGGTGCTAGAGCTGCAGGACCTGAGGTTGGTCAGGGGCAAGCTATGCCTGATATGACGATGCTGGTACAAGCTATTGCGGGTGCCTTTCGAGCAGCAGTAGCTGGAGCTCAAGGAGCTGGGCATCAGGGAGATGCTGGTGTGAGACTACCCTTAGAGCATCTGCGCAGTCTTGGTGGGACTGAGTTTAGGGGTATGTCAGCTGAGAGGTCGGAAGCTTGGCTAGAGAGTACCAAGCGTATCTTGGGACAGATGAGCTGCACTGATGTGCAAAAGTTGGGATGTGTTGTGTCCTTGCTGCAAAGCGATGCTTATACGTGGTGGACGACCACAATCTCTGGGATGGCTGAAGCTGATGTCACTTGGACATTCTTTCAGAATGCGTTCAAGAGGAGATATCTGGGAGTGAGATATCTGGATGAGAAAAAGCGTGAATTCATGACTCTGACCCAAGGGAGCATGAGTGTGGCTGAGTATGAGGTGCAGTTTGTGCGACTCAGTCAGTATGCACCGGAGCTGATTCCTGATGAGCGGGAGAGGTGCGAGAGGTTTCGTTATGGTCTCATAACGGAGGTAAAGATGTATGTGCTGGCCACTGAGTATGATGATTTTGATGTGTTAGTGGGCCGAGCAAAGGACATTGAGATGAATTTGAGTTTGTCTGTGAAAGGTGCTGGAGCAAGTTCTGGGAAGAGAGCTGCTGAGTATAGTTCCGGAGGTGGACGGAATAAGAGGGGACGCGATCAGAGGTTTCAGTCCTCAGCTAAGAGAGGTGGAGGTGCACCTGCTAGGGGTGGTAATGCTAGAGCTGACCCTAGTGCTTGTTGGATCTGCGGTTCACGTGGTCACTTGAAGCGTGACTGTCCTCGTGCTGTGAGAGAGGTGCAAGCCCCTGTTGCGGCAGCTGGTTTTGAATGCTGGAATTGTGGTTCTGCTGACCACTTGAGGCGAGATTGTCCGAGGATGGCTGGTGGCCAAGAGCGTGCTCCTGTTGTTGCAGCACCGCAGAGAGGTTGTGGGCGCGGCCGTGGTAATTTCCAGAGACGTGAGGAAGGTGGTCGTGGAGTAGCCCATGTTGTGGCTATTCAGCCTGAGTGTGGAGGCCAGGCGAGAGTGTATGCTCAGCGCGAGGGAAGGAATGATGCAGATGTGATTGCAGGTACCTTTACTTTGCAATCCTTGTCATTGCTTTCTTTGATTGATTCTGGATCTACGCATTCATACATTTTGCGTGAGCATGCTGAATTGCTTGGTTTGCCTGTTGAGTCTTTGGATGTTGGTGTTCGTGTCACTAGTTCTTTTGGTGAAACTGTTGTGACTCGTAAGCTTTATAGAAGGTGTCCTTTGGTTGTTCAAGAGCATGTCTTTCATGTTGATCTTATGGAGTTGCCCTTTTATGGTTTTGATGTGATCCTTGGTATGGATTGGCTTGCTGAGCATCGTGCTGTTGTGGATTGTGAGAATAAGCGGGTTTCGCTTAAGCTTGCGGATGATTATGAAGTGGTTGTTGTTGGTGAGAATGTGAAGTTTCTTGCCAATGTTGTTTCTACCTTGGAGGCGAGCAGGATGCTGAGGCAGGGCTGTGAAGCTTATCTGGCTTTTGTGATGAATCCTTGTTCTAAGGAGTTGAGGGTGCAAGATATCAGGGTTGTGAAGGAGTTTCCTGATGTTTTTCCTGAGGAGTTGCCTGGTTTACCTCCTAATCGCGAGGTGGAGTTTGGAATTGAGCTGTATGAGAATACAACTCATGTGTCCATTACTCCCTATAAAATGGCTCCTAAGGAGCTGAAGGAGCTGAAGACGCAGTTGCAAGAGCTGCTTGACCGTGGTTTCATCCGGCCGAGTGTGTCGCCTTGGGGTGCTCCTGTCTTGTTTGTGAAGAAGAAAGATGGCACTATGAGGATGTGCATTGATTACCGTCAGCTGAACAAGTTGACTATCAAGAATCAGTATCCTTTGCCGAGGATTGATGATCTCTTTGATCAATTTCGGGGAGCTGCTATGTTCTCTAAGATTGACTTGAGGTCAGGGTATTATCAGTTGAAGGTGAAGGATGTGGATGTGCCTAAAACAGCTTTCAGGACAAGGTATGGGCATTATGAGTTCCTTGTGATGCCGTTTGGTTTGACAAATGCTCCTGCTGCTTTCATGGACATGATGAATCGTGTGTTTCATGAATACCTGGACAAGTTCGTTGTGGTGTTCATTGATGATATCCTCGTGTACTCGCGTACTGAGGAGGAGCATGAAGAACATTTGAGGATTGTGCTGCAAGCTTTGTTGGAGAATCAGCTTTATGCTAAGCTAAGCAAGTGTGAGTTCTGGCTTAGGGAGGTGGTGTTCCTTGGGCATGTGGTCTCAGCTGAGGGGATTCGTGTTGATCCTCAGAAGATTGAAGCGGTGATGAACTGGAAAGTTCCTAAGTCTGTTCATGAGGTCCGTAGTTTCCTTGGTTTGGCAGGATACTACCGAAGGTTTGTGGATGGTTTTTCGAAGATTGTTGCTCCTTTGACGAAGTTGTTGCAGAAAGATGTTAAGTATGAGTGGACAGAAGCGAGACAGCAGGCTTTTGAGAAGCTGAAGATGGCTTTGACTCAAGCTCCTATCTTGATTCAGCCTGAATCAGGGAAAGAGTTTGTGGTCTACAGTGATGCATCCTATGTTGGTTTGGGGTGTGTGCTGATGCAAGAGGGTAAGGTGGTGGCTTATGCATCGCGGCAGTTGAAGGTGCATGAGCGCAATTATCCTACGCATGATATTGAGCTGGCTGCAGTGGTTTTTGCTCTGAAGATCTGGAGGCATTATCTATATGGTGAGAAGTGTACGGTGTACACAGATCACAAGAGTTTGAGGTATCTGATGTCTCAGAAGGAGTTGAATCTTAGGCAGCGACGTTGGTTGGAGTTGCTCAAGGATTATGATCTGACGATAGAGTATCATCCTGGAAAGGCTAATGTTGTTGCGGATGCCTTGAGTAGGAAGGTAGCTGTTGAGCTGAGAGCTATGTTTGCTAGCTTGAGTATATCGCGAGATGGTGGTCTTGTTGCTGAGTTGCAAGTGAAACCATCGTTGGTTCAGTTGATCAAGGATAAGCAGTTGCTGGATGATTCCTGTGTGTCTCATGTTCAGGATATCGCGGAGGGTAGACCTTCGGATTTCTGCTTTAATGAGGATGGAGTGTTGTGTTTTGGGAGTCGAATAGTAGTGCCTGCTGATGCTGAGTTGAGGCGTGCTATTCTGACTGAAGGTCATAGTAGTCCTTTTGCTATGCACCCTGGTAGTACTAAGATGTATCGTGATCTTCGTGATGAGTACTATTGGGTAGGTTTGAAGAAGGATGTTGCAGAGTTTGTGAGCAAGTGTTTGGTGTGTCAGCGAGTTAAGGCTGAACATCAGGTTCCTTCTGGTTTGTTACAACCGTTGAAAATCCCTGAATGGAAGTGGGAGAGGGTTACCATGGATTTTGTGTCTGGTTTACCTTTGTCTCCATCAAAGAAGAACTCTGTTTGGGTGATTGTGGATCGCCTGACGAAGTGTGCGCATTTCTTGCCTGTGCATACTATGTTCTCTTTGGATAAGCTGGCAGAGCTGTACATTGCTGAGATTGTGAGGTTACATGGTGTGCCTAAGTCGATCGTGTCGGATAGGGATCCGAGGTTCACATCGCGTTTCTGGCAGTGTTTGCATCAAGCTTTGGGTACAAGGTTGCATTTCAGTACATCCTATCATCCTCAGTCGGATGGTCAGTCTGAGCGAGTTATTCAGATTTTGGAGGATATGTTGAGATGCTGCGTGATAGAGTTCCAAGGTTCTTGGGAGAAGCATCTGCCTTTGGTTGAGTTCGCTTATAACAATGGTTATCAGGCGAGTATACAGATGGCACCTTATGAGGCTCTGTATGGGAGGAAGTGTAGGACTCCTCTTTGTTGGGCTGAAACTGGTCAAAAGTTGGTTTCAATGTCGGCTTTGTTGAAAGGGACCACCGAGAAGGTGAAGCTCATTTGTGAGCGGTTGAAGGCTGCTTCTGACCGGCAGAAATCCTACGCGGATTTGAAGCGTAAGGAGATAGAGTATGCGGTGGGTGACCGTGTGTTCTTGAAGGTTTCGCCTTGGAAGAAGGTGATGAGGTTTGGTCGGAAGGGTAAGTTGAGCCCTAGATACATTGGACCGTATGAGGTTGTTGAGCGTGTGGGCCCTGTCGCGTATCGGTTGAGGTTACCTCAGGAGCTGGAGAAGATTCATGATGTGTTCCATGTTTCTATGCTCCAGAAGTATAGATCTGATCCTTCGCATGTGATGCCTATGGAGGAAGTGGAATTGAATCCAGATTTGACCTATGATGAGGAACCGGTGAAGATTCTGGATTCAGATAGCAAGGTTCTTCGTGACAAGACCATTGAGTTGGTGAAGGTGCTGTGGAAGCATCGCGGTGTTGAGGAAGCCACGTGGGAGCGGAAGGAAGACATGCTGAAGCAGTTTCCTTATCTCTTTCCTTCAGGTAAATTTCGAGGACGAAATTTCTTAAGGGGGGGAGAGTTGTAACGCCCCGGTTTTGGGCTTAGAAGTCTTGGGCGTTGACCGGTCGGTCAAAGTGCTGTTCGAATCATAAGAGGTTAAATTAGGAAAGCCTAGTTCGGGTTGCATTAAAAATATGGAAAAATGTTCTAAAATCATCTTTTAATATAATTAAGTGAACTGTGAAATCAATTTTGGAAAATGAGTTTTGGAAGGGTGACATTTTGGCTAGAGACCAAAATGTAATTTTCGCAAGTTTGGTGGCTGTTTTATAAAGGGTTGAAACTTTGAATCTTTAAGGAGCTATTTACCCAAAGGGAGTTTCTCCAGATTTTTTCTAAGATATTTTGAGTTATAATTCTGATTTTAAAGTATATCAAAAGGAGGGAAAAACCATTTGGCTAATTTCATAACTAACTTCTCTATTTTCTTTCTCTCTTTTTCTCTCAACCCAAACACTCCATTTCCAGAGATTTGTTTCTGATTTTCTCACTTAAATTCCTCCTTTCAACTCTCATTTGATTCCTAATCATTGTTTCCTCAAAACCTCTTCAATTGTTACTTGTTTCAACAAGGATTTTGATTCCAAAAAGAGGAGAAACTCAAGTTTGGAGGTAAGAACGTCCTTCTCCTCTAAACTATCAGTTCTTTTATGAAATTCCTAAGTTTTCAATCCTAAATTGATGTTTAATTAAAGGTTTTAAAGTGTTGAAATGGATCTTGGCTTATTATGCAAGATTTTGATGATTTTTGATGATTTTCGTTAGATCTGAGTAATCTGTGTTTTGAGAGGTGTTTTTGATGTTAAATGATCTCTAAATTGATAAGGAATTGAGTTTTGATTGATGCAATCCCGGATAGGTTGAGTTTCCTAAGTTTAGCTTGTGTTTCAAGGTAGTTTTTGTGGCGATCTTGTGGATCTGATGTTGCTGGAGGTATAAGGTTGTTAATAGGTTGTTTTTAGATGTTTTATGATGTTAATGGAAGTGTGGTTTTGCTGGTTTATGGCTGGGCTTTGTTTAGAAGTGGTTTGGATGCATTTTCGGTTGTGTTTGGTGGCCGAAAATGGAGGTTGAATGAGAGCAGCGAGTTTAGGTGCTTTCATTGAAGCAATTAATGCATAATGATGCATTAATCCTCTGTTGATGTGTTGAAACAGGGGAGGCATCCTTGGATCCAAGAGTTGTTGATCCGGAAGCTTGATTTGGTGCTTTGGCTTGAAGCAAAGTGGAAATCGGTGAGTGAAGTTGGGTTTTCAGATTTTAAAACCAAGGTTTGAAGGTTTTGGGGGCTTAGTCTAAGTCTAAACAACTTTGCTAAGCTCAAGTGTAAGTTTTCGGATTTTCTCTCTAGTGGTGGCCATGATTTTGTTGTGATGCAAATTGGTGAATTACATGTTTTAATTACTGTTTTGAAAGCATGTTTTAGCATGGTATTTGCTGATGTTTTAAGCCATATGTTGAAGGTAACTCTAGGTAGGAGTTCCTTGATTTTATACATTGAAATAATGAGGTTTGATGCTTTGAAATGCATGTTGAATATGGCTTGGTTTAATGCTTTAAAACAGTGGATTATATGATGTAAAAGATGTATATTGGCAAGTGATGTTTTGAAAATGTTAAGGTCACTAAGGTGGTTAAAAGTCCTTGAGTGAGCCTTGTTACTTAAGAACATCAAGGTGGTTAAAAGTCCTTGGATGGTTCTTGTTGCAGACACTAAGGTGGTTAAAAGTCCTTAGGTGATCCTTTCCATGGTGTTTAAAAGTCCATGGGGCCAAGGTGTTTAAAAGTCCTTGGGGCCAAGGTGTTTAAAAGTCCTTGGGGTGATTCAAGCATTGGACACAAAGGTGGTTAAAAGTCCTTGTGCGGTCCTTATTCATGGTGTTTAAAAGTCCATGGCCAAGGTGTTTAAAAGTCCTTGGGGCCAAGGTGTTTAAAAGTCCTTGGGAAAGTTGTTGAACTTGTTTTAATAAATGAAATGTATCACTTGAGCCAATATGACATGTTAAGAATATTGTGAAGCATGAGATGCTTGTTTTAAAGTTTATTTTGAAGCATGGGATTGCTTGTTTAAAAGTATGCTTTTGAGCATGTGCAAAGGTTGATTATAAGCATGATTTGTAAATGTTTTTAATTGCATTATTGAATGGTTTTAAAGAGCACTCCTCACTAAGCTTTTGCTTACGCTCTCTCGTTTTCTTAATTCAACAATGCAGAGCACTAGAGTATCTTGAAGGTCAGCAAGGAGGGCAAGCATTCTAGTTCAAGTAAAGCTCAATGTATGGAAGGTTTATAAGCACCCTTTTAGCTTTTGGGTAATTTGGCAATGGGGGACCAATGTGTATGTTTTGGGAGGTGTTCGGAACTCCCTAAGTATGTTGAATGTTGTTATGAATGCTGGTTTTTGGATTGGATCCTTATATGCTTGTTTTAAAAGTTAATGCTTGAATAGCTAGCTTGTGTAGGAAGCATGCCTATAGAATTGGGGCTTTTTGCATGTGATGTTGTTTTGATGAATTGATGATGCAAATATGTCCTATATATGTTGAATTGCATGCTGGTGAAGTTTGGTAGCATTTGGAGCATGTTTGAGTGATCAATTGCATGTTTTGGTATGCTAGTTTGCTGAAATCTGTGCAGGCGTTTCGGAACAGTGTGCACTGTTTCGGAACGGGTGCCTGGAATGAACCCAGGGGTCCGAAACGGTATGCACCGTTTCGAAACGGTTTGGCCTCTGCCAGACCCCCGTTGCGGAACTGGTTTCGGAACGGCCCGTGTTTCGGAACAGGGTCAACCTGTTTCGGAACGGTCGACCGTTGGGGGCTGACATGGGCAGTTATATGTTTTGAAATGTTTGCGTTTTGGTCCTGAATCTTGTTTGTGCAATTGTATGAGTTTGAGAAGTCCTTTTGAGCTGAAATTTCACAGAGAAGCATGAAACCTGACTAATTTCAAGTTGGTAAGATTAATTTGGGTTAAGTCCTTTAATTTATCAGAAATTACAATTTGGTCCCTAAAGTTGTAATTTGTTCAAATGGGTTCCTGTTTGATCTCTGATGTTGTGATCTTTGAGTATGTTGTTTGTATGATCACAATTAGGGTTAATGTGCATCTAGATAAGATTAAAAAGAAAAAAAGGGTCGTTAATCAAGGTTGACTTTCGGGTTGACTTTGGTTTTCCCCGTGTGACTTTCTTAATTCGGGTCAACCGTCTAGGCCGGGTTAAGGGGGTTACAATATTAATGTTAGCTAAATGATCGAAATCAACAATAAAAGATTCAGGAAGGCTTTCTGCCTAATCTCGAGACTCCGACTACACTCACCTTACTAATCCGATGCTCCTACGGCTCTCAGATGATAACTATCTTGTTTCTAGCCTTCAGTGAGTTTGATGGATGTTCCTTTTTATTGTCTTAAGCTATGAAATCAATAAGGAGATTATTAAGACAATATTTCGATATCGAAATCAATATTACAATATCAAAATCAATATTTAAACTTAAGAACATCTTTATCTTTGAAACCCTCCATGGATGCTGAATCTAGCTTGAGATTACCATCAAAATTCCATGGATTAATCAATGGTTTTAGGGGGTTTAAGCTTACCCAACAATGAGCAATGATTTCGATGGAAATAGGATGAAGAAAATCAAAGCTTGAGATCTCCTACAATTGAGGTGCTTGCTTGTTCAAGGTGAGGAAGAAGATGAAGATAGTGGAGAGCAAAGTTTTCGATAAGCTTTTTGTCTCCCTTTTCATTTCTTTCCTATTAATTTGGCTGAATGGCCTTTCCTTCTAATGAAGGAATTTATTCACATTTGTTTAGAGTACGGTGACTTAAATGAGGAGGGGCTAATCGTAAGATTAGTCCCTCAACTCTTAGGAGTTTATAGCTTTTGCCCCTAAACTTTCAATTTCCTCCAATTAGCCACTAAATAGGTTTCAATATTATTCGATGGGGTCCAAAGACTTTAATTTTGCTCAATTAAGGTCTGATATCAATAATTAACTAGCCGATACGATGTTTGGATTTAATCAATACGATATTTTTTATCACTGAAACCTAATTTCGACTAGACCAGATTTTGGGGTGTTACATCCTTCTAGGGAGCACCACTGTTTGCATAGCATAGGAAGGTATTGCGGCAAGAACCGCTTTGTCCAACGTAATACGGCCAGCCAATGAAAGGGACTTTGTATTCCACACACTCAATTTCCTTTGGACTGATAGAACCAAATACTTGTAAGATGCTGAAGTAACGCACTGATGAATTAGGGGAACTCCCAGATATCTCCCGAGATCCTCCACCTCACGAAAACCAAATGATGAACTAATCAAATATCGACTCTCCACATGCACATTTCGAGAGAAAAAGATGGTCGTTTTCTCAAGATACACCTTATGACTAGATGTCAAACAAAACATCTCTAGAGCAGACTGAACAACCTGTATTTGCTCCAACGATGCCTCCACAAATAATATCATATCATCAACAAAAAACAAATGAGAAATAGGGGGTCCACTACTCGATGTACGAAATGGCTTCCAGTCTCTGGTAGAAATTACTTGTTGAATCAACTGATCAAAACGCTCTAGACATAACACAAACAGGTAAGTAGAGAGCGAATCTCCATGTCGTATACCTCTGGATGGGCAAAAAGACTCCAAAGTAGAACCATTACATAGAACTTGTGTAGTGTCCGAAGAAAGTCTATAGCACCATGGCGACACACCCTCTCAATCGGTGCCTCGCGAGGGGTAGCCGAAGGCCTCGGTATGGCCCTCAATATCCGTTGAAGGGCCCGGTGCAAATGAGAGAAATAATTGACCCCTCAACCCCTATTGTCCTCCAACATCTCCTCTGAAGCAGGGATGTAATCCTCATCATAACTCCCTTCTTGAGAGCCCCAACTCTCCTCACAAATCACAATCACATGCTCTCATTGGCATGATCACTTTCTGCAAAAGCAAACAAATAGGGTTACACCATCGAATCTTCAGCTTAAACAAGTACGGCTTCGACTTATGGGCAACGTATTCGCTAGACACCTATACAACGCCCTTTAGACAACCCCGAGGCTTTCTAGAACCGGCTAAACCTAGGCTCTGATACCACTAATTGTAACACCATCGACCTTGATGTCACATTTGGGCCTCAAGCCTAACCCGTTACCATAAAAATTTTCATCTACAGTTAGCCCAAATCACATTCATTCATAAAATCCATAAAGCTTAAATATTTCAAATAGATAAATATGTTTAAACGTTACATTGGAGCTCCATTTAAAAAATACATAATTAAAAGCATTTGACTTATAATTTAAAATCTAAAATAAGAGTTACAATACATCATAGGGTCCTACAAATACATAGCTCAAATAACATAAGTATTGTACTCAGAAAATAAGTTGATGTTGAAGTCATACTCTGATGGTGCTCCAACGATGCACATCAACCTACTAACATGCGAACGGAAACAACAATTCCAAACATGCTCCATTCAAATCATAAATAATAGCATGCAGCTAGAAATGACAATATGACAACAACATCATATCAACAATAAGAATGTAGAGAGTCTCACATAGCAATCATACATATAATACCAAAAATCTTGGAGTGAGGCATGGTTCCACCAAGCATTGGGTACACACACTCTGAGTGAGGCCCGGTTCCACTAAGCATCAGGTTCATACACTCATGCTCAGAATCTCTCATTGAGCATCTTCGAATAAATCCCGGCCCCACTAAGCATCGAGTTCATATATTCGGAAATCTTTAACCATGGTGTTACAACACTCTCTTTTCACATGGATATCGGGAATCCCATCAAACAAGGTGACTCAACCATAATAATGCCCTTACGTGTCATACATTCATCATTCGATTCACCAATGATCCTTATTAATTTAACATATCAAGTCACCCCAAGGTTTTAATAAGTTATTTACTCATTAGGCTCGTACATAAGGTTCAAATCTCATTTTCTCTTTTTTACTATTCATTTTACCACTTTAGAAGCCCATCGTGCCTTAGTCCTCGAATTATAGGTCCCTCGAAATCAAAACATATAATTTGGGTAGATTGACCAATGAGTACCAATACTTACTAGCGTGCACCGATATGCTTCTCTAGATATCATACCCATTCTAAACGTACCGATACTCAGCTACCACTCAAAGGGGGTTTGTCCTATAACCCCGTAACGATACATGGGGCCATGTACCAATACTCTTATGGTACCGATAAACTCAAACATGTACAAGTACACTTTTTTGTCACTGGAATTTAGATGGAACAAGGGGTATCGATACCCAGTTAGGTGTACCGCTACTCCCTTATGAAATGGCTTGATTTAAGCTGTTTTAACACTAGGTACCAATACGCGTTCAACTTGTATTAGTACTCGAACCCATAAATTATTTTATGGAGTTTGTAAATCACCCTCAAGCCTCTAAAACCTAAAGGTAAGACCCCAACTCGAACTTACTAATTATGGGAAGTGATTTAAGTGGTTTCCTACCATTTTAAGCCATATTAACACCAATCCTTGGATTAGCCATTTTAGAGGTCTCAAGCACTCAAAAAAACAAAATTATCAAGTAAGAAACAAAGCAATCGAATTTGTGATTTCTAGGAACGCAAAGGAGTTGGTAGTGAAATAACCTTGATTCCATAACAGAGAATGAAGCCCCTAGCCTGAGCCTCAAGCTTTCTTCTTCCCTTACTCCCTATAGGAGGTTCCAGCTTCTTTCACTTCAATAGAAATCATTGTAAGATGAGTACAACAGTGCTGGAAGATTATAAGAGACTAAAGATATGCTTGTACAACAAGAAATGGAGCCAAAAACCCCCAATCCCATTCTTCTTCCTCAACCCTCACCAAAACTCATCATCCACCAAACTTGATGATTTTTACCTTAAAAAATATAGATCTCTTGTTGTAGATTCCAACATCCTTGACTCAAAATCTGAAAATCCAACTCAAAACTACAAAGCTTCAACCTTTGCTTGGGTGTGGGAGTTGGGAGATGGGGAATGGCTAAGGGAGAAGACAAGGGGGACAATGGTGATATCACCATCCCCTTTTCTGCAAAGGTAATTAAAATCCTTCCATCTCTCATTTGAAAATAGGGTAAAATTACCTCACTACCCATCATTCATCCTCCCAACTCAAAACCAAACCCAAGACCCAAGCCCAACACCAAGGCAAGTTCAACAAGGCCTAAACTCTTGGCCCAAACGCAAAGCCTATGCTTCATGTTAAATCGACCCTCGAATTTTGAAATATGGGTCATTATATCACGACTAACAGAGGGAAACCCAAAAGACAAATGACCAACCTCTTAGCCAGGGGTTAGCTACGAGCGCACGAGGGTGTTATGAATTAAGAGGAAGCTATGGTTGAAAGAAACTGATCATAAAAGGAAGATATGGCCTCTCATCCATAACACCACATACACCAGTCCTCTAGGTCAACCTCACAAGCTCCAAAACCAATTCCTAGGCCATTTTCCATGCGTCTGATCCTTACCATACTTGAAGCCCTAACACTCAAAAACCACACCACATTGTTCACTCTTAACCAAAACCTAAACCTACTACAATGCACATGATGACTGAAATACAATGGTTATATGATGACACAAGAACTTTGGTTCATTTGGTAGATTCAACCTAATGAAAAAGATGAATACGATAAAAGGGTCTATTCGAGACTGATGTTTCTCGGAGGTGACCAAAGCACTATGGCAACAGATGTGGCTATTGAAGACAATATTAACATTTAACGACAAGAAACATTTGAGTGATCATAAGTTTCCACAACGAAAACTTAAGTGACCATAACGTTCATTTTTTAGATCGGTGACCAAAAATATATACTTACTAAACATAAGTGACCATTTTAGTGTTTACTGATAACTTTGTAAAAGTTTATATTTCATTCCCTTTCACTTGCATTATTCCTTGCTTTTGAGTTCATTTAGTTGCATTTAGGACCATTTTGCATGCATTTTTTGGAGTTTGTTCATGAGCTTTAGTGAATATAGAATTGGTGCTTTTATGATGGAAAAGGTAGGGTTTTGGTGGTTTCTTTACAAGTTTTTGAGGTGATCATGCTAGGTGGTGAGTTGCTGTAGCATTCCAATAATGAAAGAAGTATGAGTTAGCTTTTTTGTAGCATTCTTTGGGCATAAGACGATAGAAGTTAAAAATGTGTATGTACACTCTGCAAAAAAGGCCCTAATCGTTGTCATGATCTGCATGTGAAAGTAATATTCCCTAGGACATTTAAAAAGAATGAAAGGGTTGATGTTATCAAAACCCTAGAAGCCTCCACTATATAAAGGAAAAGAATGAAACTTTTTAAAGGGATCTGAAATCAAGGAAAAGTTGTCTCTCTTTTCTTCTCTAGTGGGTGATTTCCATTGTTGGGGATAATAAGGTTCTCTAGCAACATAAGCCATTCGAGATATGCTTGGGGAGCTCGTGAAGCTGAAGCATAACTTGTCTCCACGCTTGGGGTTCTTAGGAAACTTTGATATTTCTTTCGTGTAGCTCTTTATTTACTATTGAATAATCTTAAACAATTTTTAGATGATTGAATATTGTTCAAACATGAGCTAAATACTCTTTTAGTAGGGATTATTGTTGAATGTTTATGTTTAACCTATATTGAATGACATAGCATTTCTGTTACTGCTTGCTTTGTTTATTGTTCTTCATGCTTAGATTTGTAAGAGCTAGCAAGAGCGACCTTAATCAATATTTGTGATCTAATATTCGAGAGTGTTAGGTTATACCAGATGAACAATATCATTTATGATGATTATCTATTCCATTCATTGTTCTTAATGCTTAGTCTTGTAAAAGCTAGCGAGAGCAGCCTTAGTCTTCGATTTGTAGTTTAAGATCGAGAGAGTTAAGCTAGACCAGGTAAGCAATGGAGCTTGAGCTGGAAACTTAAGTTCTTACCATCCTTAGACATAAGATAGGGGTTTAAATGGAAAAAAGGATAAAGTTAAACAGATAATAGTATCTCTAGGGTTTATGTAGACATGTATCACCAAGCATTCTATTATAAGCTTCAAGCTAGATATAGTTTAGAGGTTATTTCGAAAACCCTGCCGAATAGATAAGTGGTGCTTTATTGTTGTGATATTTTCAGTAAATGTCAGCATAACATTTGGTAGTAAACCCAACTATCTATTCATATTGAGTATCTTTTGTGAGCTTGCTTTATGTGGTTTATCCTTTGATTCTCTACTCCATTTAAATCTTTTTCTATAGCATTTCTTTTACTGTTTTGTGTTAACCTTTCACCACACCATTATTTCTTGCTTGGTTTCATCAAGTGCAACTACTTTGAGTTTAATCATCCCAATCCTTGTGGAGATGACTCAGTACTCACTATTGTATTACTTGAGCAACGAGTATACTTGCTCTAAATTGGCACTTATATTTCACCAAATATTTACCTTATTTTTTATCCCTACCAGATTAGCTTCCCCTTAACATTTAACGTCAAGAAACGTTTGAGTGACTATAAGTTTACACAACGAAAGCATAAGTAACCATAACGTTCAGTTTTCAAAATCGGTGACCAAAAGTGAACACTTACTAAACATAAGTAACCATTTCATTAGTTTACCCATCTTAGAATAATGTTTAGGGTAAACTACCTATTTTGTACCCCACTTATGCCCGTATTTCTAATTTGGTATCCCAATTATTTTTTGGGTAAAATGGCACCTAACGTTATGTTTTTGTTCTATTTTGTTACCCGACCGTTAAAATTTAACGGAGATAATGACATGACTCATTTTTAATTGGGATAATAACAATTTTAGTCCCAAAACCTATACATTTCTATCAATTTTGTCCAAACTTTATCATTTTAATCATCACCTAAAATATTTGGATTAAAACTACAAATTTCCACTCTTTTCTTTCTTCTTCCCCAAAACCCTAAACCCTATTTTTCCCATCAACCCTAACTCACATGACAACCATCAAAAGTGAAGCTTCTGATGAAGGTAACATACTGCCACAAGGCACATTACTAAATTGTGCTAATGGCATTGACTTGCCTACTGAGGATGTTTGCTATGCCTCGCACTTTCTTGAATTTTGTGAAGCTTTTAGACAGGTAAACTTACTATTTGTAACGTGAACCCATAAACCCCATTTTCATCCCAACTATTTTCCAATTTGATAGCCACGCATATGTTGTTTTCGTGGTTCCCATCTCGCTTCTATAATTCCAATCGCAGAATATACATGTGTGTGAATAAAAATGCAACCATATATGTATACTCTTTAACCCTTGAATATTTCATGTTCGTCCTTCTCGTTGTTGTTGTTGTTTTGTTTATAATTAGAATTAGTTTCTTTTGATAATTAGTTTTCAGGATTGGTTTGATTTGCTATATTCTCTATCTTTCTTATTTTGCTTCTCCATATTTTCAAATTCTTTGAGATTGGAATGCGAGACTTATAGGGAACAATGCTGAAGAGGCTGATTGCATTCGAAAATTTGAGTTTAGTAAAACTATTCGTTCGGATCCTAACATGTTCATGACTTCTCCAAAACCCAAATCTAACCTCTAAACCCAACTTCAACCCATAAACCCTTTTCTATTAAACCCTTACACTCCAACCCTGAACTCTCAACCCCAAATAAGTTGAACAGTTTTGATGGAAGAAGAAAAAATGGGTATTTTGTAATTTTATCTCAAAGAGTTAAAATGGTGTTTAAATTGATGGGTTTTGGATTAAATTTGTAAAATATATAAGTTTTTTGGACTAAAACTATGATTATACCAAACTACATCATCTTTTATTTTAATTTTAGATGACTGGGTACCAAAACAGAACAAAAACGTAACGTTGGGTACAATTTTTCCAAAACATTAGTTGGGGTACCAAAATAAAAAATACTGACATAGGTTGGGTTCTAAAAACCACCACAAATCACATTGGGCATCCTCCTCCACCACCACCTATAAAAACCCTTCCTCCACAACCGCTGACCCTAAATCCTCTATCAAGCCCAGCCCTTCCACCAAGACTGGCCCATCTCTAAGCTCTACCGCTCAAAACAAGACACAGTCCGACCCAAATCAGCCTCATCCTCCCTTCACCGATCTTGCCGCCCTTGGCCCTTCACCTCTACCAGTGTATAGATTCAACATGTTGGAGTTTCGAACAATCATCCTTTACGATGGCAGCGTTCGCTCCTACTTTGCACTACCACATGATTATCAGGACTTTCCGATCTGACCCTTCCTCGGACCTCATGACTTTGGTAGCCCAATGACGAGCTTCTGTGATAATCATGATCATTGGAATTCATCTAGCATATTAAAGAGAAAGTACGATGAAAAAGGAAAAGATTTAAGAGAGAAAAAGGAAGAACCTGAGTCGAAATGGTTCGGGCATATGACTGAAAAAATCTACACTTTGGGGCTAGGTGGGCCAGATCACCTAGCAGGAACGAGTTGCTCGAATTAGGAAACGAGGGCAACCAAGTATATGAGAGTTGGTGGGGGCTTCAAAATAGTAATTTGGGGTTTAATAAAAAATTATTTGGAGTTTGATCAAAGTGCTTTAAAGAAGGCATTTTTGCACTTTGTGAAGGTAGTTTTTGAGAAAGCAGGGCAAAAAAAGATTTACTTGGAGGATGGGAAACAAGGATGGCATCAATGCTTGGCTTGTGGCAAGTTTAATGCCAAATATAAGTTTGATTCTGTTGCTTTGCTTTGTAAATGAGATAGTTAATCTGGGTTTGTCGTAATCTTAGTTTGGTTGATTGCTGGCTTTTACTAACTGGTTAACAGAAGTACTTCCCATGTGTCATTGTGTTACGTTGTAAGGGTGTACTATAAATGATACGCAAATAGTGCAAGTATACACATAAAAACTAGTAAACTGATGAGTGAGTATCGTCTCCACATGGATTGAAGGTAATTTAAGTCAAGTTCATGAACACAAACAAAGACTAAAATATAAATGAAATAGCAAGAGAGAACATGTGAATAAATGCTATAGAAAACAACAGAAATAAAGCTGAACTAAAACAAGGATACTTCAAAGGTCCTCTCACGTGTATGAAGCTCTCTAATGGAATGATAGGCTGGGCTTGCTAAGGACTTCTATGTATAAACCTAAAGAATATCTAGAATAACCTCACCCACAATGTAACCCCCTTAGCCCGGCCTAGACGCTTGAACTGAACTACGAAGATTACACGGGGAAAACCAAAGTCAACCTTGATTAATGACCTTTTTTTCTTTTTATCTTTTCTAGATGCACATTAAGCCTATGTGATTACTCAAGAATCATAGGAGAGAAGAGCACAACGATCAGAAATCATTTAAAGACTCAATTGTAAGAATTACACTTTTAGGGACCAAAACGTAAATTTTGGAAAATATAAGAACTTTGCAGATTTTAAGCTTACATTATGTAATTAGTCATATTACATGCCTCTCAGTCAAATTTCAGCTTATAAGGACATTCCAAGCTCCAACAATTGCATGCACAACATCCAGGACTAAAATGTGAAACAAGAGAACTTGAAACAATTCAAATTTGCAGTCCAACGGTCAGCCGTTTTGGAACACTGATCTGAGTATCGAAACGCCCGTATCGAAACGGTGTTGACCGTTTCGGTACTCGGGTGCGTTCCGAGACCATTATTGAAACACGCCTCTCTAGTAGCCAAAGTGTTCCGAAACACCTTCATTTGTTTCGAAACACTATGGCCATTTCGGGCCCCCTGTTTCGAAACAGATAAGGGTGTTTCGATACACCCTGCCCTGCAGCAGCATAATTTTCTGGTTTTTCACATCTTTTCACACTCAAACATATCCTGATTCCTACCATAACATGCCAGCAACATATTTAGACATCAAGGAACATATTTAAGAAGCCTAAGCTAAAACATGGCATTAAACAAATGACCATTGAGTCTAAAGACATGCTTCCTAGTCACAAAACCAAATATGTACTTCAAACCTCAACCAAACCATATGAGACCATTTAAAAACTTCAAAAACCAACACAAACTTGCCACAAACATAGGGAGTTCAAAACACATCTCCTAAATACAACCTTGAAGCCCCATTGCCAAATATCAATAATAAAGTATGTAAAAACATCACCATACATGAGCTTTCACTTCCTTGGATGTTCTTAACATTCTTGTTGCCCAAAATCGCTTCAATTATCTGCATTGTTTGTACAAGAGAGCGTAAGCACATTTGCTTAGTGAGACAAGCTCTAAAAAAACCAACACAACAATGCATTATTCAAAACACTTTCTCAAAAGCCATTTTCTACAACATGCTCATTCTATCTCATGCTTGGAAACCATTTCAAAGCAAATCTTCATTTGAAACCACATGGACCTCTATTCTATCTCATGCATTTAAACCAATGTAAATCTCATGGCAAAGCCATACACATGCTTGTGAAAAACTAAAGCATTTCATAATCAAATCTCATATGCATTTCTCATAATATAAATCATCTCAACATTTGGTACATGTGAATCAAATACATTTTCATATATTATATTGACATTTCACATTTCAACTTTACTCGGATATGCGGTTTAGCTTGACTCAAAGTCAAGTCCTACCCTGGTGGAATCTCTCATCACCAGACTCTCATGGCGGTATCTCTCATCGCCACAAAGCTTGGGAATTTCACCAAGTTCTACCCCGATGGTTTCTATCATCATCGGATTCTCACTTTGGATTGGGATGGCACTACCCCCATTGCCCAACTCCAAAGAGCACGTACGAATTTTAGTTTATAGTGCACTCTCATCCTATTAATCGATCAATTATATCCGGTAAGTATCTCATCTTCTATGCCAATATATTATGTCAAAGCATCATCTCACCTACTGTTTTTCATGCAACATTTCTCAAATCTTTCTCATCTCATTTCAAAATCATAACACATGCTTGCATTAAATCAAAATCTCAAAACTCTTCAACGCAACATGCTATCTCATGAAATCTCTTCAAAGCATCATCTCATGCTACAAATCATGCATAAAAACAGTAGGAATTTGTCTATCTCAAAACAAGAGCATGTAAAAGCATTTTAGGGGCAACAGCCACATACACGAGAGCAAATCTAGCCATACTTACTTCCGAACTTAGGTTGGTGTTTCAAACCAATCCTAAATCCCCAAACCTTGTTTCTTTGTCCCTCAAGGACTTCTAAAACCATTCGCACTCACCGATTACGTTTTGCTTGCTCACCGAAACGCTATCTAAGCTCCCGACACTTCCGAATCAACACCAAAGGCGTCCGAAGATGTCTCCCCTGCTTAATACACATAAGAGCAGAGGTTTAATGCATCATCATGCATTGAAATCACCAGCCAACTAATTAAACTCACTGCTCTACCCATAAGCATAATTTCGGCCACTAAAAACAACCGAAAACATCTCCAAACTCTTCCAAAACAAAGCCCAGCCAAGATCTATCACTTCTAATCATTTCTAAACCTCAATCAACACCAAAAATCACCATAACATCATCCTTAAACCTCCAGCTACAACAGAACACCAAAACCACCCCAAAAACCACCAATCTAGCATGCAAAACTTAGGAATCCAAACCTATTCGGAATTTGTTTGATAAAACCTCATTTATAACATCAATTACCATCCAAAATACATTATAAATCAACCTCAAAACAGAGCCCAACCAATAGTTAAGAAAATCATCAAGATCTTACCAAGAACCTTGAGTTTTGACACAATTTCATGTTTCTAACATTAAAGCAACTCAAAAATCATTAACAAAGGATTGATAACTTGGGAATTTCAGTAAAGAACTGATCATTAGAGGAGAAGGACGAAGCTTACCTCTAATGGCTGATTTCTCCTTAATTTGGGCAAGTTTCCTTGAAAATCCAAAGTTAAAACAAGAGGATTTGATGAGGAAAAGATTAGGAATCAAAAGGATATTGAAATCTCATCAAAAGGAATGAAAATCAGAGGCTAATTGATGGAGGAAATGTGTTTGTCTGAGTGGAAGTTGAGAGAAAATGAAAAGAGAGAAAAAGATCGTAAAATAGTTATAAAAGTCAAAATAGATTTTTATCTTTTAATTCCCTTTATTAAATCATTATTAAAGCACCCAAAATAAAGAGAAATCTGATTAAAAACATTTTGGTAAAATTAGCTCCTTAAAGATTCAAAGTTTCAATCCTTTACAAAACAGTCACTAGTCAACTTTTGCAAAAACTGTGATTTGGTCACTACACCGAAATATAGTATTTCCAAACCTTATTTTGTAAAATTGTTTTCACCATAATCATTCATATAATAAATGAGGATTTTAGATATTTTTCCATAATTTTAAAGCATCCCGAACTAGGTGTTCCCTAAATCTCCCTTAAAGGTTCGAACCGTTCTCGACCGGTCTGATTCAAACTCTAAAACTTCTAGGCCCAAAATAAGGGCGTTACAACTCTCCCCTCTTAAGAAATTTCATCCTCAAAATTTACCTGGAGGAAAAAGGTAAGGAAATTGCTTCTCCACGTCTTCCTTCCTTTCCCACGTGGCTTACTCAACACCACGATGTCTCTACAAGACATTAACCAGTTCGATGGTCTTACCTCAGAGAACCTTACTGTCCGAATCCAGAATCTCAACCGGTTCCTCATCATACATCAAGTCTGGATTCAACTCAGCCTCTTCCACAGACATAACATGCGACGGATCCGATCTATACCTCCGAAGCATGGTTACATTAAACACATTATGTATCTTTTCTAATTCTTGAGGTAGTCTCAGCTTGTAGGCAACAGGACTCACACGTTCTATCACCTCGTATGGTCCAATGAACCTCGGGCTCAACTTTCCCTTCCGGCCAAATCTCATCACCTTCTTCCAAGGTGAAACTTTCAAAAACACACGCTCGCCCACAACAAATTCTATCTCCTTAGACTTCAAATCTGCGTAAGACTTCTGTCGATCCGATGCTGCCTTCAACCGCTCACAAATGAGCTTCACCTTCTCAGTGGTTCCTTTTAACAAAGCCGGCATCGAGACCAACTTTTGTTCCGTTTCAGTCCAACAAAGAGGAGTTCTGCACTTTCTCCCGTACAAAGCTTCATAAGGTGCCATTTGAATACTTGCCTGGTAACTATTATTATAAGCAAACTCCACCAAAGGCAAGTGCTTCTCCCAAGAGCCTTGAAACTCAATAACACAGCCCTACAACATATCCTCAAGCACTTGGACGACATGCTCTGACTGTCCATCCGTCTATGGATGATAAGAAGTACTGAAATTCAGTCGCGTACCCAATGCTTGATGCAAACACTCCCAAAACCTTGCGGTAAACCTCGGATCTCTATCCGACACTATAGATTTTGGCACTCCATGCAACCTTACAATCTCAGCAATGTACATCTCCGCAAGCTTATCCAAGGTGTACGTAGTATGCACAGGTAAGAAATGTGCACACTTTGTAAGGCGATTCACAATCACCCAAACAAAATTCTTCTTTGATGGCGATAAAGGAAAACCAGACACAAAGTCGATGATGATCCTTTCCCACTTCCATTCAGGAATCCTTAACAGCTGCAACAACCCTAAAGGAAATTGATGTTTAGCCTTAACTCGCTGACAAACCATGCATTTACTAACATACTAAGGGACATCTTTCTTCAATCCCACCCAATAGTACTCATCTCTCAGATCACGGTACATCTTTGTACTACCAGGGTGCATAGCAAAAGGACTACTATGAGCTTCAGTCAGAATAGTGCGCCTCAATTCAACATCATTTGGCACCACTATCTGACTCCCAAAACATAAAACACCATCATCATTGAAACAGAAATCCGATGGCCTACCTTCTGCAATATCCTGAACATGCGGCACCAAAGAATCATCCAACAATTGTTTATCCTTTATCAACTGAACTAGAGATGGTTTCACTTGCAATTCAGCAACAAGACCACCATCCCGCGATATGCTCAAGCTAGCAAACATCGCTCTCAATTCCACTGCCGCTTTCTTGCTCAAATCATCAGCCACAACATTGGCCTTCCCCAGATGATACTCGATCGTTAGATCGTAATCCTTAAGCAACTCCACCCAACGTCGTTGCCTAAGACTCAACTCTTTCTGAGACATCAGGTACCTCAAACTTTTATGATCCGTGTACACTGTACACTTCTCACCATAGAGATAATGTCTCCAGATCTTTAGAGCGAAAACCACTGCAGCCAACTCAATGTCATGCGTATGATAATTGCGCTCATGCACTTTCAACTGTCGCGAAGCATAAGCCACTACCTTACCCTCTTGCATCAACACACACCCCAAACCAACATAGGATGCGTCACTATACACCACAAACTCTTTCCCTAATTCAGGTTGAACCAAAATAAGAGCTTGCGTCAAAGCTGCTTTTAGCTTCTCAAAAGCTTGTTGTCTTGCTTCCGTCCACTCATACTTAATATCCTTCTGCAACAACTTCGTCAAAGGGGAAGCAATCTTAGAAAATCCATCCATAAACCTCCGATAGTAACCTGCCAACCCAAGGAAACTACAAACCTCATGGACAGATCTAGGAGGCTTCCAATTCATCACCGCCTCAATCTTCTGAGGATCAACCCGAATTCCTCCAGCCAAAACCACATGGCCAAGAAAAATAACTTCCTTTAGCCAGAACTCACATTTGCTGAGCTTAGCATAAAGCTGATTTTCTAACAACGCTTGCAAAACGGTCCTCAAATGACCTTCATGCTCCTTCTCAGTATGAGAGTACACAAGGATATCATCGATGAACACCACAACAAACTTATCTAAGAATTCATAGAACACTCTGTTCATCATGTCCATGAAAGCAGCAGGAGCATTCGTCAATCCAAACAGCATCACCAGAAATTCATAATGCCCATATCTCGTTCGAAAGGCTGTTTTTGGCACATCCACATCCTTCACCTTTAACTAATAGTATCCTGACCTCAAATCTATCTTTGAAAACACAGCCGCTCCTCGAGACTGATCAAAAAGATCATCAATCCTCGGCAAAGGATAACTATTCTTGATGGTCAACTTATTTAGCTGACGATAATCAATGCACATCCTCATCGTGCCATCTTTCTTTTTAACAAACAAGACTGGTGCACCCCAAGGTGACACACTAGGCCGAATAAAGCCTCGATCAAGCAACTCATGAAGTTGTGTCTTCAACTCCTTCAACTCTTTGGGTGCCATGCGATAAGGAGCAATGGACACCGGAGTTGTGTTCTCATACAACTCAATTCCAAATTCAACCTCCCGACTAGGCGGCAAACCAGGTAATTCCTCTGGAAATACTCCAGGGAATTCACACACGTTCCTTATATCCTGTACGCGAACCTCTTTTGTACTAGGATTCATAACAAAGGCTAGATAAGCCTCACATCCTTGACGCAACATCCGGCCCGCTTCAAGCGTAGACACCACATTAGATAGAAACTTCACATTTTCTCCCACCACCACAACCTCATAATCATCCGCAAGTTTCAGCGAAACTCGCTTGCTTTCAAAATCCACAACGACTCTATGCTCAACAAGCCAATCCATACCAAGAATTATGTCAAAACCATAGAATGGCAATTCCATAAGATCGACAAGAAACACATGATCTTACACCATTAAGGGGCATCTCCTATATAATCTTCTTGTTACAACCGTCTCACCAAAGGAACTAGTTACACGCATACCCACATCCAAAGACTCAACAGGCAAACCAAGCATTTGAGCATGTTCACGCAATATGTACGAGTGTGTAGATCCATAATCAATCAAAGAAAGTAGTGACAAGGATTGCAAAGTAAAGGTACCTGCGATCACGTCCGTGTCATTCCTTCCCTCTCGATGGGCATACACTCGAGCCTGGCCACCACCATCAGGTTGAACATCCACCACACGTGCCACATTCCTTCCACCTTCATCTCTGCGCTGAAAGTTACCACGGCCGCGCCCACGACCTCTCTGTGGCTCAACTGCTCTCATCGGAGCCTGACCTTCTCTCAACGGCTGAGGACAATCTTTCTTCATGTGCCCTCGATTACCACAGTTCCAACACGTACCAAGATTACACCAGCACTCACCAGTATGTCTCCTACCACGCCGATTACACTCAAGAGTCCTCAAGAAAGCATTTGGTCCTTGCTGACCTCTTCCAGGGTTACCACCCCCACGTCTAACATCACCCTGTGGCCTTCTATCCCTATGCCTCTTATAGCGATCTCTACCAAGATCACGCTCTGCAGCTCGCTTCCCTGAGCTAGACCCTCCTTCTTGACTCGCCAAACCAAGGTTCAGCTCAATGTCCTTGGCTCGGGTGACCGAGACATCGAAATCAGTATAATCGGCTACGAGCATATAGGTCTTCACATCCACCACTAGGCCATAACGGAGTCGTTCACATCTTTCTCGCTCGCTAGGAATCAGCTCAGGGGCATATTGGCTTAGGCGTACAAACTGCACCTCATATTCTGCCACCGTCATACTCCCTTGCACAAGGGACACGAATTCCCTCTTTTTCTCATCGAGGTAGCGAACTCCCAAAAATTTTCGCTTGAACTCACTCAAAAAGAATGTCCAAGTCACATCATCATCATCCATCTTAGATATTGTGGTTGTCCACCATGTATATGCATCACCATGCAACAAGGATACAATGCATCCCAACTTCTGAACATTGTTGCAGTTCAACTGTCCAAGTATCCTCTTGGTGCTCTCCAACCAAGACTCGGAACCCTCCGGGGTCAACCCTCTGAACTTAGTCCCTCCCAGACTGCGAAGTCGCTCTAACGACAACCTTACATTGGCACCATCCTGTGGTGCAGCTCTATGAGCCCCAGCTACTGTTGCCTGGAAAGCTCCAGCAATAGCTTGAATCAAAACAGACATATCAGGAGCATCTTGCCCCTGAACTCCCTCGGGTCCAGCAACCCCAACACCAACTCTAACAACACCAACCCCAGCTGATTTCCTTTTTGAAGTATGATGCTATGATTGATGTTAATTATGATGTTTATGGCTGAGTATTGATTCTAGTATATGTTGCATATATGTTGAATGTTTGATTGTATGATTAGAGTTGGGTAAATGCATGTTAAACCAACAAAATATGGCATATCAGGCCCAGGCGAACCGATACACTTAAGGTTGTATCGGTACAGCTAGGCACAATTAAGCTAGGGGTTTCGATACACGGGCTACCGTACCAATACGGTCTGAGGCAAATTTCCATAGCGTATCGGTATAGTAAGGGGAGTATCGATACGTGTTTAAGCCTCTGGAATCTAGAATTTTGTGATCGTAAAAGTGTACCAATACACTTGCTCGTGTATCGATACGGTTAGCCATTTTTGGCGGTTATGAAATGTTTTGAGGATCTACTTTCTTATGTTTTTGTCTCTGATTAATGCGATTACAATTAGACGAGTTTGGATGGTTGTTATAAGCTGAAATTTGATGTGCTAGCATGAAACCTGATTAACTAAAGGTTGGTAACATTAATTTATCGAAAGTCTAAGAGTTTATATGTATTTAAAAAATAGTCCCTAGTATCGTAATTATGCAATTTAAACCTATACCGTTGAGGGTTTTGTGACGTATCTATATTCTTTTGTTGTTTGCCTGAACACCTTAGGGTTAATAGGAGCATCTAGATAAGATAAAAAGAAAAAAGGGTCGTTTATTGAGGTGAACCTTCACGGTTTACTTCAATATTCCCTGTGTAACTCGCTGGAGTCGGTAAAACGGTTAGACCGAGTTTAGAGGGTTATAGGGAACATCAATCGAGTGAATGCCCCCATCAAAAAGAATCTAGATGCTACGTAGGGAACGCCAACCGCAACAACAATCCCTACTCTAACACCTACAACCCAAGGTGGCGGCAACATCCAAATTTTGGTTGGGGAGGCAACACAAGTAATTCAGGATCATGACCGAACACCACAGCAGAACCTCCTGGATTCTAACAAAAGACGCAGAGGGAGAACTAGGGAGCTTCCAACTCCAATTTTAATTCCCATGATAATACTTATCAAAGTTTACGAAAACTGCTTGAGTAATTATGCAAAATCAAGCAGCCCATTTAAAGAACCATAGTGACATGCTCACAACGCAGGTTGTCAAGTTGCAAAATAACAATCGATCTTATAGAACAACACCACCTCCTTATGGACTCTAGAAACATAGGTTGGGAATATTGCCCAAGTATTGAAGCTGAGACCCCCTAGAGGATTGCCTAGTGATACTAAAGTCACTAAAGTAATTAATTCCGAGCAATGCAATGCCATCACACTACGTAGTGGCACGCAATTGAGGACAGAAGCCAAGTTTGGGGGAGATTCCCTAGTAGATTCCACTCCAAGAAATCCATCCACAGATGCTCGTGCACCTAAGGAAACAACTCATGTGTCTGATACAATGAGTGACCTTGCTACTAATGGAAAAGATGACAAGGCTAAGGATGCCCCTACATCCAGTAAACCACACGATGAGCCCAGACCACCATCTCTATTCCCACATCGATTGAAGGCTCGGAAACAAGATGTCCAATTCCAGAAGTTTATGGACATGCTCAAACAATTGCACATCAATGTCCCATTCCTAGAAGCCTATGCCATGCTGCTGAAAGAAATCGTGACAAAGAAAAAGATGGTGGGTGAAGTTGAAAGTGCACCTGCTGCGAGGGAATGGGTGGCTATGCTAAGTGATTTTCCACCCAAGATGAACGACCCTGGCAGTTTTACCATTCCATGCTCCATAGGTCATAACTACTCTGATCATGCCTTATGTGATCTCGGTGCAAGTGTTAACTTGATGCCAATATCTACGTTTACAATATTAGGGATGGGAAGAGCTAAGCCTACATCGGTGATCCTTTAGTTGGCTGATCGATCTCAAATTCGACCAGAGGGCATAATTAGAGACATCTTGGTTACGGTAGATAGGTTTGTCTTCCCGACAGACTTTATCATCCTAAATTGAGTGTGCTCCTATTATCCTTGGGAGACCATTCCTTTCCACCAGGAGTTTTGTGATTGATTGTGAAAAGGGTGAATTTACTATGAAGATGAATAGCCACGAGATCACACTCAACATCTTCAGCACACTCAAGTACGTGGACGATTATAAAGAAGGCCAACATGTGGATAGTGAAGAAACCTTAATTAAAGAAATTTTGCAAAAGATGCGCTGCAACAATGTGTTTAGCGATGCAGAGCAAGCTAACTTTGATGAGGTCATACACGAAGCTGATGAAGAAGGTAAGGTTGAGATTGAACAATCCAATGATGTGCTTATCTGACCAGGTATGACTTTTGAACCATTAGAATATGCTGAGCTTAAATTTCTCAGGCCATCACTTGAGCATCCCCCACTACTTGATCTTAAACCTCTTTCCCTGTAATTAAAGTATGGATGTATAAGGGAGAATAATATGATGTCTGTTGTTATATCTGCTAGCTTAACTCCTAACCAAGAAGCTACTAAATTGTTACATGTTTTTTCTCAACATAAGAAAGCTATTGGTTGGATTATGGCTAACTTGAAGGGTTTAAGCCCTACTTTATGTTTGCATGAGCTCGTGCTTGCAGATAATAACAACAGCCCGGTAGAACCACAACAACTTCAATGTTATTAACTTCTAGGCATCGAGAGAGTCAAAAGCTCTTTAGAAAATCCTTTTGAGTAGATAAAGACCTTAATGGTTTACACAAATATATATTTCCAGTCGCTATAGCATTTAAATAAGTAATCAATCATATATCTGTCGCGACCGTTTTTTGTGACCCGTTTGTTTAAAAAAACAGCCTGACGATTAGGTTTTTGGAAATTGGGGTTTCTCATTTTAAATTGATCTTAAAATTAGTGAATTTTCCATTTATAATTAAATTTCTTTTATTTGCGTAAAAATCATTTTTGGAGTCGCCACCGGTCACTTTGGTAGATTGGACACCATAAAAAGCAGACCATAGATTCTTTTCGAAAAATTTGGGTTCGAGAGTCGGTTACGTGTAAGGAAGGGTTAGCACCCCTACAAACGCCCGTTATCGATACCTTATTAATTCCACGTGGCATTTTGGCATTTCGAACATTAATCTGAATTTAATTAATTCTTTTAATTGTAAAATGGATTTTATTCCGAATGGGAGTATCCTTTTGTAAGAAAATACATTTTAGATGAATATATTTATGAAACATCCAGTTACATTAGGACACTTCAATTTATATTCAAAATGTACCTCAACACAAAAGGTTTAATGCATGTCAAATTATTGTCTTGTTCATTTTAAGTAAAACCTAATTAAGGCTCCATTAATTTAATTAATTAGGAATTTAAGAATATTATTAATTTGTGGACCTAAATAGTAACATCCAAATAATATGGACACTACTTTTAATGAGTCCAAAAGTAATAATATTCCTAATATTAAAGTGACACTAATTGTTTATCCTATTTTAATTTTATTTAAACTAATTAAGTGAATACTATTTTCTAGGTTGAAATGGACAATTAAAATCTTAATTTGAATATCCATTGGTTAACATCACTCTTCAATGTAACACTAACTAATCTTAGACATTCAAATTTGATTTTAATGATCATTTATTTTCCACAATGTTCCTTTCCTATTTAATTCTGATTAAGTAACCTATACTAAGGCTTCTAATTAATTCCTAACGATGTGATTAAATCTCGTAAACTAGTATACTACATGCCTTTTAAATTATGCAAGCATACAATTTAATAAAACAAAACAATTAAATAAATAAAATAAAACAAAACAAAACTGAAATAGGACTAAATTGAATTAAATTTAAAATTAAAAGCTAGATTACAAAATTAAAGTGACCAGAATGTAAAACGGGATGGTTCATTTCGAACGTTCTGGCCCTAAACAGCCTGGACCAACTCCCGAGTCGTGAGTCGGGCTGCAACCCCGTATCCATGCCCATAAAAAAACACGCGGATCCTTTTGACCTACTTCTTGAAACGACGCCGTATTGGACTCAGTATAAAAAGGGGAAAACCGAGTTAGCTCGGCCATTTGCAACATTCCCACTCTCTCTCCTCATTCTTCTATCTCTCTAAATCCTTTGTCCACGAACACCTCCTACCTAGAAAATCAAAACCAACTCGATCAAAACACACAAATTCGGCCATGTTCTTCTTCAATTCTTCCATTTTACCCAATTTGATCCTCACAAACCCTAAATTTCTCCTCAAAACCTGTTTTCAAAGATCAAACTCCCAAAAATCCTCAGAACACTTCAAGAACTTTCCCAAAAACCTAGTTTTGATCTTCAACCTTTATCCTAAACCTTTCTGACATGTTTCCTAACCATCGGAATGACACCGGTCATCAATCGTCATTTCAGATCATCCTTCCTGTCATCTTCTCCGGCCATCCTCTATAACTCCGATCACCTTCAACCTCTCACCGGTGACCGAAATTATTCTAATCATCTTCTCCGACCAAACTAAACCCTCCGGCCGCCATTTGCAACTTCCAGCCACCGTCTCCGCCGTCGCCAAAACCCTAAATCTACCCGAAATATCCATTTTTTCGTCCTAAACCTAAATCTAAACTTTATTTCATCAGAAACGACCCCTTCTCCCATTCCTAAGCTAACTACCCAAAACTAGTAGCCTCACCTCTATCATTTTCGACTTCGACAGCAACATAAGTCTCCAATCTCGATTCCGACAACACTCACGACGATGACAAGGGCAAGCTAAGTCCTCTTCCCTCTTAGATTTAAATTTTATTTACTATTCGAATTTAGATTTTAGGTTGTAATTTAGGTTTAGGTTTTAGAATAAGATCTAAGTTTCGAACTGTTTTTTAGGGATTAGGTTTCATGAATATAGACTCAGGACAAGGATTTTGATTCTAAAAAACTTTGGTTTTCGACATTTTGAGCTCTTTGTTGTCTTAGAAAATCACGAGTTACACTTATTGTTTTGCAATTTGGTTACAAGAAATAAAAAGAAGATGAGGAAAGCTACCTCTCTAGAGTGTTCTGGCAAGATAACGACAACTCCAATCTACTCTTCCAGTGTGATGCTTAGATCTCATGTGACTTCTCAACTTCCTTAGTCTCCTCGGATTCATCTATCTCTTTTTGGTAATTATTAGAGTAATTATTGTGCATTGATTGATGCTTTTCTCTCTCCACATGTAGATATTTATACCGGTCGGCTTTGGCGACATCATCATCCTCACTGGTAGAGCCAACTGGCTCCAGACGAGCGATAATCAACATGAAGGCTTTTTGGGCAAATGGGACAATGCCACGTGTCTCGGTTTTGGCGGGCTAAGAAAACACAGATTGGGCTTTTCGGGTTTTTGTGTTTCTTTTGGGTGAACTTGTCTATGATTTGGGCAAGAAATAGGATTTTGGGCTTCATTTGTATTTTATTCGGGCTTAGTGTAATGTAAACGAGTATTTGGGCATGTAAAGTAGACTTCATTTATTATTATTTTTATATATTTTGGACTATTATTTTTATCATTTATTTATTTAATATTCGAAATATGTATGTATATATCGGCCAAAAACTGGGTACTATAGCTGCCCCTCTTTGCTCATTGCCGTGGAACAGGAATAGGGCAAAGACTGGAAAGGCAGGGATTTTGTCCAAGCTATCCATTTATGGAATCCTGAAGCTGTTCTTCTCATTATGAAATTATTCAGTCTTCCTTTCTCCCATTCTTTAACCGGGGATGAACTCTTCTCATTGGAACGTCTTTATTTAAGTGGACTCTTCTCATTAGGAATCCTTCATCGGTAGAAGAAATCTTCTCATTAGGAGCTTTTCTTTGCTGGAGCAGACTCTTCTCATTATGAATCCTTCTTTGTTGGACAAACTCTTCTCATTATGAGCTCTACCTTTGCTGGGGTGGACTCTTTCTCATTATGAATCCTTCTTTGCTGGGCGAACTCTTCTCATTAGGAGTTCTTCTTTGCTAGGTGGACTCTTTTCATTATGAATCCTTCTTTGCTGGGCGAACTCTTCTCATTAGGAGTTCTTCTTTTCTGAGGCGAACTCTTCTCATTTTAAATCCTTCTTTGTTGGGCGAACTCTTCTCATTATGAGTTCTTCTTTGCTGGGGCAGACTCTTCTCATTATGAATCCTTCTTGGTCTACTTCTTGTCAAAACAATTAAAATATAGGGGTTAACATGACCCTAATGTCCTATATGATGCATGAACCATGGTTTACTGAGATCTATCAATCAACCTCTGCTCTTTTAGGACCCTTTTTTAATACTTCTTGTCTAATTCCCATCCCACATTCAGAATCGACCATCGCAACCTCCTTTCTGCATTTCTGGCCCTTTGCTCTAAAGCGCCCTTTCAGGTTTTCACTTTAGGTTGCTTTTCTCAAAGCGTCCTTTCGGGTTTTCACTTTGGCTTCTTTTTTTTGAAAGGCGTCTTTTCAGGTTTTCACCTCAACTTTCTCTTTCTCTTTTCTTCCTCTTTTTTCTTTCTTCTTTTTTCTTCTTCTTTTCTTTTTTGATATAAAATAAAGGATATGTATTATAATTGACAAAATCTTGTCTTGGTCAATCATATGTTGTTTGGTCAACATTGCAAATACCCGATCTTTCATTGTTAAAGTTTTGCAAAATCCAAGAGTCTTTACAAAATGATGATTCTCAACAGTAGATCATGAGGCTATGGTCATTCTTCCTCATTCCCGATCTTCATGAACTGTCCTAACTGAGATGCTGATTTAAAGGAGCATGATAATGTGTTGGTCTTGTAGCTATGATCATCTCAACATAAACATAGATAAAAATCATTGTTCTTTGGGTGGCAGACTTTGTTGTAATCTTTGTGGTAGGTCTTCAAATTTACACCATCTTGTCATGTGCACTCTTTTTCAATACCCAAAGTGACAAGGTTCGCCTGCACTTTTAAGACATAGTAATACCAGGAAATCACATGCTTTTGCCATTATATCAATCATTTTAAGATGCGTTGGAATAAAAAGAAAGTTCAGAAGTGAATTCATGAATTTTATTGAAGCTTATAAATCGAAATACAACATAGTTTGAAATAGTCATGGCAAACAATAAAATCAAGAAACAAAGTCAGATCTCTGGGCATCCAAGGCATGAAGGATACAACCACTCCATCGACCAGATATAGGGCTGAACTTGCATTCATGTCCAGCGGTCCTCAAATGTTGCCATAATGTTTGCAGATGTGAAATCCCTTCCAAGATACCAAGTGTTCGAGAGGTTCTGATTATCGAATGCCTAACTTCATTCATCTGAGCTGCCTTAACAGGTTTTCAACTCAGATCCTCCTTTGGTTTCAAGATGCCCTTTGCGGATTTTCATCTTGAACCCACTATTATTATTATTATTACTATTATTATTATTATTATTTTGATATATCTAAGGTGTAACCCCCTTAGCCCAGCCTAGACGGTTGACCCGAACTACGAAGATTACACGGGGAAAACCAAAGTCAACCCGAAAGTCAACCTTGATTAACGACCCTTTTTTTTTCTTTTTAATCTTTTCTAGATGCACATTAACCCTAAGCGTACTCTTGAGGAACACGTACTTAAAAAGCATAGCGATCGAATTACAATAAGGGGCTCAATTGCACCAATCACAAATATTAGGGACCAAATTGTAAATTCTGGAAAGTTGGAGGATTTAACTGATATTAAGGTCACCAATACTTAATTAGTCATATTACATGCTTCCCTATCAAATTTTACCTTAATCGGACATCTCAAACTAAGCAATTGCAAATACAATATTCAGGACTAAAACGTAAAGCTTGCAAACCTTAAAACCATTCAAATCAGTGCCCAACGGTCGTCTGTTTCGAAACGGGGTTGACCGTTCCGAAACTCGGGTTCGTTCCGAGACCTGTATCAGAACAGGGCTTGCCAATGGCCAAATCATTTCGGAATGGCCTCTTTCCGTTTCGATACTCGAAGACCATTACAGGCCCCCGTTTCGAAACGTTAGTACCCGTTCCGATATGGATTGCCTAGAAGTTGCATAATTTGCTGGTTTTACAAACATTAAACCACTCAAACACATCCTACTGACTTCCTAATCATGCCAACAAGTCATCATGCATATAAGGTACATGTTTGCAACATCAAAGCACATTCATGGCATCAATCAAGGAAATCCACAAGTCTATAGGCATGCATCCTAGTATCCAAAGTCAAACAACCATCAAGCACCAAAACAAGCATCAAAATGGCAATTTACAAATCCAAATCATTTAAGGCATCATGCCACAACTAGGGAGTCCAAAACATCTCCCAAATCAACATCCTAGGTTCTCATTGCCAAGTATCAAAAACTAATAGTGTTGTGAAAACATCACCATACATGAGCTTAGCTTTCCCTTGGATTCTTAGCCTCCTTTTTGCCCTCAAACACTTCAATTATCTGCATTATTGGTTCAAGAGAGAGAGCGTAAGCACAAATGCTTAGTGAGGCATGCTCTAAAGAAACAACACAATAATGCATTTTATAAAACACTTTTCACAAAGCTTTCCATCACATAATCATCATTATTCATGCAACCTTGCATACATATCAAGCATCTCATGCTTCAATAAAATCAACATGTCATATTGGCTTCTAAGTGATAATCCATAACCATTTACAACATAAAACACAATCGGATACGCGGATTACAAGCGTTGTCTCATACGCTTCATACACACTACCGAACACACAAGGTGGAGTTTAGCGGTACAATCACAATCCCTCAACACCCGTGATGGAGTTTAACGGTACAATCACAACCCCTCAACATCACTCATCGGTAGTTGTATAACATCACTAACGAGAACACGGGACACTCAACACAAGATCTACACATGGACTTTTAACCACCATTGTGATCTTAACCATCTCGTTAGTGTACTTGGATGGAGTTTACGGTACAATTACAACCCCTCAACATCCAAGGTGACTTTATTCACGGTGCACCCAATCCTATAGCCGGCTAACTATATCCGATTCAAGTACTTTAAAACCAACACATCACTTGCCAATATACATCATTTATCAACAACAATTCACTGTTTTAAAGCATTTAATCAAAGCCATTGAACAACATGCATCACTATGCATCAAATCCACATTTTCAACATATCAAACCAAGGATCTCTTACCTTGAGAATCCTTCAACATATGGCTTTCAAAACCAGCATTAACCATGCTAAAACATGCTTTCAAAATAGAATTTAAACATGCAATTTATCAACAATGCATCGAACCACTCCATGGCTCATTCAAGAGAGTTCTTCCCGAAAACTTACTCTTGAGCTTAGTTAAGTTGCTTAGACTTAAACTAAGCTCCCGCACCTTCAAACATTCGTTACAAAGCTGGAAATCCACTCACCAATTCCGTTTCGTAAGCTTGTCGAAACGCCGATCAAGCCTCCGGATCAACACCACAAGTGTCCGAATATGTCTCCCCTATTTTAAACACATCAAAGCAGAGGATTAATGCATCATCATGCATTAAAATCTTCAGCCATCACACCTAAACTCGCTGCTCTAACCAAATCTATCATTTCGGCTACCAAACACAACCGAAATCACCTCCAAACACTTCCAAAACATAACTCAGCCAAGATCCATCACTCCTAACCATTTCTAAACATTAATTAACATCCAAAATGAACCTAAACTCGTCCTTATACCTCCAACTATAACAGAACACCAAGATCACCCCAAAAATCACCATTTTCATAAGCAAAAAAACTTATGAAATTCATCCTATTCGGGATTGCATTGATTAAACCTCAATTACACATCAATAAACATCCAAAATACATTTTATAATCATCTCAAAACAGAGCCCAAACAATCACCACGAATTTCTTCAAGATTTCTTCCAAATCTTGAGTTTTAAGCCAAAATCAAGTTCATATCATTAAAACCTTTTATAAAACTTAATTTAAGGATTGAGAACTTGGGAATTTCAGTAAAGAACTGAGTATTTAGAGGAGAAGAACAACCTTACCTCTAAATGTAGATTTCTCCTTGTTTAGAGCCAAATTCCTTGAAAATGCAATAAGCAAAACAATAGGATTTGATGTAGAAAGGATTAGGAATCAATTGATGATTGAAACCTCATCAATTGGTGTGAAAATCAATAGAATTGTTGTTGTAGAAATGTGTTTGGATGAGGGAATTTTGAGAGAAAAATAGATGAGAAAGTTTAAGGAAAGTTAGTTATGAAAATCTAAAATATGGTTTTCCACTTTTCATTTAATTAATTAACATTAATTAAATCATTAAAGTCTAAGAAAAATCTGGAGAAATCCTTCTTGAGTAAATTAGCTCCTTAAAGATTCAAAGTTTCAATCCTTACAAAACAGTCACCACTGAACTTTTCAAAAATCACATTTTAGTCACTATTTCAAAATGTCGCACTTCCAAACCTTATTTTGTAAAATTGATTTCACCACTCTCTTATATATATTAAAAGATGATTTTTAGATATTTTCCCATATTTTTATAGCATCCCGAACTAGGCTTTCCCTAAAACCACCTTTTATATTCGAACCGAAAATCAGACCCTAAACTTCTAGGCCCAAAATTGGGGTGTTACATAAGACGCCCTTTCCGTGTTTTCACCATATGTATTTTCATTTTGCGGAAGCGCCCTTTCAGGTTTTCACTCCGCTTTTTTCTGTCTCTTTTTTCATTCTTGAGGTATAATACTTCTTGACTAAATCAGAGTTCACTGGCTTGTGCAACTCCTTGCCGTGCATTTCAGCCAAGATCAACGCTCCTCTAGAGAAGGCCTTCTTAACAACGTAGGGTCCTTTCCAATTAGGCATACATTTTCCATGATCATCTCGATGTATTTGTAGGACCTTTTTCAACATAAGATCCCCCTCTCGGAATTCTCTTGGGTGCACCTTTTTGTCATATGCCCGTATCATCCTTTTCTGGTACATTTGGCTATGACAAATTTCCCTCAACCTCTTTTCCTCAATAAGATTTAACTGATCAAACCAAACCCATCATTCAACTTTACTTCGGACAAAATTCAAAGAGATGGAATTTCGACCTCAATGGGGAGTACTACTTTCGTCCCATAGACCAAAGAGTAAGATGTTGCCCCAGTTGAGGTTTGTATTGAAGTCCAGTATGCAAATAAAGCAAAAGGTAGTTTCACATGCCAATCTTTGTAAATTTCTGTCGTCTTCGATATAATCTTCTTGATATTCTTGTTAGCTGCCTCCACTGCCCCATTTATCTTAGGACGGTAAGTCACAGAATTGTGATGAATGATTTTGAATTGCTCACATGCTTTTGCTATCACTTTATTGTTGAAATTGGTGGCATTATCTGTGATGATTCTTTCCGGTAAACCATATTGACAGAATTATCTCTTTCTTCAAGAACTTGCATATTGTCGTTCTTGTGATGTTGGCATAAAAAGCTGCTTCGACCCACTTGGTAAAATAATCTATGGCCACAAGAATAAAACGGTCTCCATTAGAAGCTTTAGGGTGAATTTTTCCAATGACATCCATGCCCAGACAGCAAAGGGCCATGGTGAATTCATTATATGAAGAGGTACAAGTGGAGAATTTATCTTGTCAGCATATATTTGACACTTGTAGAACTTTTTAGCATATTCAATACAATCTCCTTCCATGGTTGTCCAATAGTAACCATATCTCATGATTTTCCTGGCTATTGAGAGCCCATTTGCATGTGTACAACATATCCCATCATGTACTTCTTCTATAATGCTCTTTGCTTCATTGGCATTGACACATCTAAGCAGAATATGATCTTTTCCCTTTTTGTATAGAATTTCTCCATCGAGTACATATCCTGAAGCCATCCTTCTGATAGTTCTTTTTTCATTGTCATTTGCCCCTAGGGGATATGTCTGATACTTTAGATATTGCAAAATGTCATAATACCAGGTATGCTTATCAACCTCTTCTTCTATGCTGCAACAGTGAGCATAGGTTTCATAATTCTGCATGAGAACGGGCATCATGTTTTCTGGCTTATTTGCTAGGAATATCGAAGCTAGTGTAGCTAAGGCATCCGCCATTTGGTTGTCTTCCCTGGGGATATATGTAAAGGTAATTTCTTCAAATTCTTTCATTAGCTCAGTATCAGTTCTCGGTACTCAATCAGCTTTATATCATTTGTTTTCCATTCTCTACGAAGTTGGTAGATCACCAATGTTGAATCCCCATATACTTTCAAAACCTCTATCTTTCTTTCAATAGCAGCTCGTAGGCCCATGACACAAGCTTCATATTCTGCCATGTTACTCTAACTCGCTTGTGAACGAGTAATGTACATTATTTGGAGAAATCAATACCGCTCCAATTCCACGTCCAAGGGCATTGGTTGCTCTATCAAAATATAATTTCCAAGTTTCACCACTTGGGATTCCGGTTTCCATAGATATTTATCACATCCTCATCTGGGAAATCAAAGTTCAGGGGCTCATAATCTTCCGCTGCACGACTGGCTAAGAAGTATGCTATGTCACTTCCTTTTATTGCCTTTTGGCTCACATACACAATATCGAACTCTGACAGTAACATTTGCCAATGTGCTAACCTTACAGTCAATGCTGGTATTTCCATCATAAATTTCAACGGATCAAGGCGGGAAATTAGCCATGTGGTGTGGTACAACTTATATTCTCTAAGCTTATGGGTTACCCAGACCAAAGCACAACATAACTTTTGGATTGGCGGGTACCGTACTTCACATTTAGTAAACTTTTTGCTCAAGTAATAAATGGCTCTTTCCTTCTTTCATGTATCATCATATTTCCCCAGCACATATCCCATTGAGTTTTAATAGACCGCCAGATAAAGGATCAGTGGTCTATCGAGAATTGGCGCTACTAATATAGAAGCATTGGTCAAATACTTTTTGATCTTGTCAAATGCCTCTTGGCACTCTTCATTCACTCTCCAGGGTTATTCTTTTTCAGCATCTTGAAGATTGGGTCACATTTATCAGTTAGTTGAGAAATGAATTGAGAAACATAATTCAATCTGCCAAGGAATCTACGAACTTCTTTTTGTGAACTGGGTGATGGAAGGTTCTGAATAGCCTTCGCTTTATCTAGATCTATCTCAATTCCTCTTCTACTAACAACGAACCCAAGGAGTTTTCCAAATGTTACTCTAAAGGTACATTTGTTAGGGTTGAGTTTCAACTGGTATTTTCTCAATCTCAAAAACAACTTCCTTAGATTTTGGATATGTTCTTCTTCAGTATGGGACTTCGGATCATATCATCCACGTACACCTCAACTTCTTTGTGCATCATATCATGAATCAAAGTAACCATCGCCCATTTATAAGTTGCCCCGACATTCTTTAGTCCAAAAGGCATTACTGTGTAGCAATACATGCCCCATAAAGTTATGAACGTCGTTTTGACCATGTCTTCTGGATTCATTTTTATCTGATTGTACCTCGAGAAACCATCCATGAAAGAAAAACATGAATGCCCTGACGTATTGTCAACCAGAATATCTATGTGTGGCAAAGGGAAATTATCTTTTGGGTTGGCTATATTCAGGTCTCTATACTCGACACACATTCGTACCTTCCCATCTTTCTTCGGCACAAGAACTATGTTGGCCACCCACTATGGATACTAGGACATTACAAGAAAATCTGTATCGATATGTTTCTGTACCTCTTCTTTTATCTTTATTACCATTTTCGGTCTCAATCTTCTAAGCTTCTATTGAGCCGGTTTACATTCTGATATAATGGGCAATTTCCACTACGTCAGTATTTAATCCTGGCATATCTTGATAAGAACATGCGAAGAGGTCTTTGAACTCTCGCAACAGATCAATCAGTTTTTTCTTCTTTTTGGACGAAAATGTCATCCCTTTCTTTACGTCTCTTCTGACCTCTTCTATTCCCAGATTGAGAACCTCCAACTCTTCTTTATGAAGCAAAATTTGCTTGTCTTCCTTTTTCTACCAACCTTAATAATTCTTCAGGGATTTCACATTCTGTTTCATCCTCAACTTCATTGATTTCCACTAGACATGCTGGCTGTTCAGGATGTACTCCAGGATTAGGTTTAGGATCATTCATGCACTCGATAGTTGAAGACTTGCAAAGGAAATAATAATATATTTTGAAAATGATGCGAAAAATTAAAAACACGTTTTCCATTTGTGAATCAGTATGGAAAGCATCTTTATTAAAATAATTATGTATAACGACCCTTTATAGACAATCCTCTTATACCCGCGGGCAAAGGTATAAGGTGGTCCCGATATTTACTCTGTTTTATTATTGGTTACAAGGGAAATGTCTTCGGCTATCCAATTCTTCAGTGTCTCGCCTGGGGCACAGGGTCGGATCATTCCAAAAAATTCACCAAGTCGAGTACCCTTGAAAATCCTACCAATAAAGAGCCCATCCAAGTTGCTACCAAAAATTTCCTCTTCGTGCAGTCTTGTTGTTTCTTGATTAACTTCTTCCAGTTGCTTCTCAACATTCGTGAATCCTCTCGATTTGAAAATCTTAGACATGTCAAAAGATGTCACCAGCCTGGAAGAAGTTTCAGTTACCTGCATGCGGGCTTTCCTCTGTTCCCTCCATTTCCTCAACTCCTTCAGTCGATCTTGCACATTAGGAGTGAACCCTAGCCCAAAATGATCTTTCTTTATAATGATGGGCCTTGGTCATAGACATCCCTGCAGGTGTTTCCCAAGTCCTTTGCATGTCTTTGCACCCTTTCCGAGCGTCTCTTGCACTGTCATTTTGGTGCAGTTTGACAACCTTGGCCGCGGGAATGGTTTTCCCTCAACGATGAAGGTCATATTTGTGGATTGTATGATTGCAGAAAATTAGGGTTGTAAATTCCCTAATATCAAGTTGCTATTGGTTAGAAATTATTTGTAATTTCTTTTTTCCTAGTTTAGGCTTTCTTGTAATTTATTTGTAATTCCTTTTTTCCTAGTTTAGGCTTTCTCTTGTAATCTATAAATATGGTCTTTCTTTATCAAATAAATGACATAAATTAAAGTACTCAAACTGAGACTCTTTTCAATACCCTTCTACATGGTATCCGTCTAATTTCTCGATCCTATCAACTCTCAACATGGTTGATACTTCTACTTCCGCTAAAATCAGTTCTAAAACAGAAAAAAAATCCTATTCTTTATGACACATCAAATATCTCCACCACCTAAATTACTTCCATAAAAATTACAAAGAAATTTGCATCGAACAATGTTGTTATAATTCCGGAAGGTAGTCTATTTTTTGCGTCCATGGCTAGTACTACTGACTGTTTTGAGTGGATTGTGGATTCAGGGGCCTCATATCATATGACTGGAAATGCCTCCCTTTTCCATACATTTCAGCCTTCATCAGTCTCCTCTCAAATAAAGATTGATGATGGCTCTTTCTCCTCTATATCAGGAAGTGGCTCTATTAAAATATCTCCGAATTTAATACTGCAACATGTGTTATATGTTCCCAAATTAGCTTGTAATCTCATCTCAGTTAGTAAAATTTTTGCTGACCTAAAATGCACAGCTAATTTTTCACCTCTTGGTTGTAAATTACAAGCTCTGGACTCGAGGAAAGTGATTGGCAGTGCTAGGTTGTGTGGTGGCTTCTACATTCTTCAAGGACAGCCTTCTCAAATTGGACAAGCACACTCAAGCTCTATTTATCCTTTTCCTTGTTTTTCTAATATATCAGAATCCTAAAAAAATGTTCTTTTATGGCATTATAGATTAGGGCATCCTAGTTTTCAACATCTTGCCAAATTCTTACCACAATTGTTTACCGGTAAAAATCCTCAATCTTTTTCTTGTGAAATTTGTCCTCTTGTTAAGCATACAAAGAACACTTATCCTCCCTCTAAATATAAAACCTCTAAACCCTTTTCCACCATACACAGTGACATTTGGGGCCCTTCCCAAGTTAAGAATATTGATGGTTCTAGATGGTTCATCATTTTTGTCAATGATCACACTAGGCTCACTTGGACATTTTTTTATGAGAGAAAAGTAAGAAATTGAAAAATTGTTTAAGAGATTTCATAGTGTAATAGAAACTCAATTTCAAAGTAAAATTCAGATCCTTCATACTGATAATGGCATTGAATATTTTTCTAGAGCTTTGGGGGGTTTTCTTCAGGAAAAGGGGATTGTTCATATAACTTCCTATGTAGATTCTCCTCAACAAAATGGTATTGCCAAGAGGAAAAATAAACATCTGTTAGAAGTTGCTAGGTCTCTTATGTTCTCTACTAATGTGCCTAAATTTTATTGGGGGGAAGCCGTCCTTACAACAACCTTCGTCATCAATAGGATGCCTAGTAAACCTCTTAATTTTAGAATACCTCGAAATCTATTTCTTCAATCCTTTCCTCATTTTCAGCCTCTATCTTCTTCTATTTGAGTAAAAGTTTTTGGATGCACTGTCTTTGTTCACATTTATCCTCATTCTCGGTCTAAGTTAGATCCTAGAGTCTTAAAATGCATATTCTTAGGTTAATCTTCTACTAAGAAGGGCTACAAATGTTACTCTCCCATAACTAAAAGAACCTATACCTCAATGGATGTCACCTTCATTGAAAAAAAGCCGTATTATACCAAGCATGAAATTCAGGGGGAGCGCTTAAGTGAATTCCAAGCTTTTGACATTTTTCCTATCACTAAAATTCCCACTATTATTTTTTTCTGAAAATGAACCCACTATTATTACTAAAACCAATGAATCTTCCATCATTCCTAACCCCATTGAACCTACTGTCTTGGAACCCATTGTTATTACTAAAACCAATGAACCTTCCATCATTCCTAACTTCATTGAAACTACTGTCATGGAGCCTCCAGCTACACCTCGCATACCACAAAGAACCCAACCAAAGCAATTTGAGGCCAAAGAGCTCAGTGTCTATAAAAGGAGAAGAAAGCCCAATAAAGATACCAACATACAACCTGGTAACTTCCAAGAGCGGGAACCTACTCCTACAGCCTCAGAGAATCCACAAGGTATGAAAAATTCTCAAAGTATTTCTCCGACTGTGGATACTTATGATTTGTCTATTACACAGAGAAAAGGTGTAAGGAAGTGTACAACACATCCTATTCAGAAGTTTTTGGCATATGGAAACCTAAAGCCTTCACTTCCAGTGTTGATAACACTTTCATTCCAAAAACAATAGAGGAAGCAATGAAAGACATAAGATGGAAGAAGGCTGTTGAAGAAGAGATAATGGCACTAGAAGACAATAAAACTAGGAAAATCACTGATCTTCCACCAGGAAAAAGACCAGTGGGTTGCAAGTGGATTTTTACTGTCAAGTATAGATATGATGAGAGCATTGAACGTTATAAGGCAAGGTTGGTGCCCAAGGGATTTACTCAGTCCTATGGGATAGACTACCAGGAGACATTTGCTCTAGTAGCAAAGTTGAATACAGTGAGAGTTCTTTTGTCTTTGGAAGTTAACAAGGACGGGAAATTACATCAACTTGACATCAAGAATGCCTTCTTGAATGACAATCTTGACGAAGATGTATATATGGAAATTCCACAGGGTTGGGATATCATTCTAACAAACAGAAAGTTTGTTAACTTGAGAAGTCATTGTATGGATTGAAACAATCTCTTAGGGCTTGGTTTGATCGATTTGCAAAGGCTATTGTGAAGAATGGGTACAAGCAAGGCCAAACTGACCACACCTTGTTCATCAAAGAATGATCAGAAAAGAAGAAAGCAACCCCCCATTGTGTATGTTGATGATATCATCATCACTGGTGATGACAATGAAGAAATTGGAAATTTAAAGAAATTGCTTGCAAGTGAATTTGAAACCAAGGATCTTGGTACTTTAAGATACTTCCTTAACATGGAGGTTGCAAGATTAGAAGCTAGTCTAGTAATTAACCAGAGAAAATATACCCTAGACTTGTGTTGCGTGTAAAGTGATGTGCAATTTGTGCAAGTATACACGTCGTAAGTAATAAAGTGATAAGTATATCGAGTATCATCTCCATAGGGATTGGTACTCGTCTTTTGGTCCTATCTTCTCTCACTTCAAAACATATAAAGTAAAAACACATATAAGTTGATTGGAAGAGTTGTATCTAACTAAAAAATATATGATAAATAGATAGGACGAATAAGAGGGAAGAGTAGGCCGGGTTAAGTTGCATCGTAGTGTGGAATCCAATTGACTTGTCACTGTCTTTGCGTGCAACGAACACAGTGATGCCGTGGCAGTGACGTCCCTGCCGCGGCCGCAATGGTTGAAATTTCTGCAGCGACAATCCCTTGCTCTTGGTAGATGCTGTTAAAGTTCGGCAAAGCGTCCTTTGATGGTTCCTCCTTATCACTAAGATCAGAACACTGGTTGATGAATGAACCTTGATGATACCTCCCAGCGTGAACCAAAGACAAACACCAACAATATTTACGCTTCTCTTAGCACTGAAACTCTTAACCTATCCCTAGGTCGAGTTAGCTAACACCACGTAGGGTGATAATTGTGCTTATTTGTTTCGTGAGTTCAACTCTCCCGATATTGAACAAATAGATAACCTCACAAACCTTCTCCTGAATAGAATGCAAGAATGATTAAAACCAAGAATCAGCAAACCTTAACTTTTATTGTATTATAAACTTAAACAAAATACAATTGTTTTCCCACAACTACTAAACAAAATAACCCTAGCCTAAGAACTAGAAGATGCTACCCCTCTCAAACTCTCAATATTCGACATCTCTCCTCTTGACCAAAGGGTCCTTTATATAGGAGGAGGTGAAGGGCAAAGTCCCTAGATAGGAAGTTAAGTTGGAGTTGGACTTGTTTTCATTAAAGAGGTGAATCTCTTTAATTTAATACATTTAATCCTTTTTGGCCGAATTTCATCTTTAACCTTCCTTCCATGCTTTCGTCATCTTCCCATGCTCCGATTTCGATGCAAAGTGTGTAAAAAAATTCAGCGTTTTATGCCCTTCAAATTGACTACCACTTTGCATATTTTGCCCGCTGGCAAGTTGGGTTGTACAATGCTGCGACATTGGCTCGACAATGAATTGCCGCGGCATGGCTTGGCAATGAAATGTCACGACATTGCCTACTTGCACGGCATCACATGCCCTGGCATCACCCGCTGGCACGAAATCACATGCCCTGGAATCACCTGTTGGCACGACATCACCTGTCAGGGCATCACTTGCCCTGGCAGTGAGTAAATCTGCACAAGCACCAAAATGCATCAAAACAATACCTTTTTCATTAAATAAATCAAATGTAAGGATCAAGGATAGAAACAATATAATTAATGCATAAAGGGTCATAATGTAGCTCAATTGGGTGTAGGTTGAATAATAATTGCCATGTAAAAAGGGTGAAAATATAGAACTTTTAGGCACTTATCACACACCCAAACTCAAACTATTGCTTGTCCTCAAGCAATGTAAACCATCAATTGCCAAACCTTAGTTTTTTATAAACTGTCTCATTGGTCTTGCTTTTCCTTCTCTCTCCAAACCATGGCGAAAAACGCTTTGGCCCTTAAATCTTTGAATTCCTTAGGAATTTCCTGGAATCAAACTATAAGATTTGTGAGTGTGTGCATGTATTGTGAACAAGATGATTACAAGGATTCTAAGTAAACACTTAAGCATTAACTTACTTAATTTGGGTGATTAATTTTTTTATAAGCAACCTAACCAACTAGAGCCAATTTCGGTCACCTCTAGTGATTAGCCTAGAGCTGGTTTCGGGGACCTCTAGGGCTTCCTTAAGCTAGAGCCAGTGGTGGACACCTCTAACTTTTACCCAATTTTCTTTCTAAGTTAGTCTATGTCCTAAGTGTACTAAAATTCCTTAAATCATGCAAGTCACAAAGGTGTTTAAAGTTCTAATCTCATAGTGTGATCCTAAGTTATCTTCCTTTAAGTATCCTAAAAATAAAGGCTCTAAACAATCCTAAACAATGGTAAGAAGAGAGAGTTCTATTGCCAAGAAAGAAGATTTCATTAAAATTAAACTAAGGTAATTGATAAAGAGTATTGCCGAGGCATAAGCTTTATTCGGTTGAGGCAATGCATGTAGTAAAAATTGACAATTATTAAAAAAAGCTACATTTCTATATTATAATGCCACGTCATGGCTCTGCCTTGGCAGTGAAACCTACACCCCCAAACTCAAGACAAGCATTGCCCTCAATGCATTATGCACAAAATACAGAATAAGCATTATAAGCACAAAAAAATTAAAGGGCAAAAATTAAAGGCATAAGAGAAGAAATCTAAAGTGACTCGGATGAGTCATTGCTTTGTATGACCAGTCTCCTCGTTACTATATGCTTGACTCATTTGGTGGCTCTCGGTGGTTGGGTGTGTGTTGGGGGAGTGGGCTCTTCTTCGATGCTGCGGCATGAGCAGTAGGCATTGCCAGGGCGGCAGGTCTTGCCGAGGCATGCACTTTAGTGATTGTCGAAGCATCGGGTATTGCTGAGGCATGCTCCGTCTCATTCGTTTTGGTAGCGGTTTCGGGATAGATGTTTGCTCCTTTGGTTGAGCTCGGGCTTGCCATGGTTTTAAGGTTCTTGACCATGGTGGTTTTGTTTCTTGTTGTGGAAAACAAAGAAAACCTAAAATCTAATTATACGAAAGACAAATAAAATATCTCCTAATATAACTGAAAATTATATAAAGGTCCAAAAATTAAAGACGGAAAATTAAAAATTCTTAGAAAGAGCATTTTCATGCATCTTCTAAGGTTACCACACATCCTCAATCTTTTCATCTGTTTGAGACTTGATTGATGGAATTGCCGAGGCATCAGATCTTGCCAAGGCATGTGTAGTTGCAAAGGCATGTAGTGCCGCCGTGGCATGTGGTAATGTTGTGGCATGTGTTGTTGCCGTGGCATTCGTCATACTTTTCTTATCCTGGCTAAGTGTTTTTGCGGCATTGTTCTATTCAAGCTCCTCAATCATTGCCAAGGCAATTCATTGCATAGGCTCATCATGTGCTAGTTAGTCTCTCTCATTAGCATCCTTTCTACTTGGAGGTTTTAGTTGTTCCCCACACATCGGGGAGCTCTCTTCACATTGCTCCTCGTCATCTTGCCTTGGGACTTCAGTATCCCTAGGAATGGGTTGTTGGTGTATGTTCTCCATGGCATATGTAGATTTCTTCAATCGATCTTCCGATTTTCTCACGAGTTCAGCCATCATGGCAATACACGCATCCATGGAATTTAATAGCTCTTGATGATGATAACCTTGCCATGACATATCTGTTACTGTGACACTCTGCTGTTGATAAGGACTACATTGCCAAGGCATGTCTGTTGTCGAGGCATTGCATTGCCAAGGCATGTTTGTTGCTGAGGCACTGCATTGCCAAGGCATATCTCTTGCTGCAGCAAAATTGTTATGGTAAAAACTTTTTTGAGCTTTCTGATCATACCATGAAGGATTTTGCTACTGGTTCCATCTACGGTCCTCCTTGTAGTCATATGCACAGAAAAGATGAGGGCAATTTTCAAACAAATGATTTTCTCTACACATAGCATAAGAGTTTTCTATGATATATGCTTTTCTCGATTGATTCATCTCTTCCAACATCAATTCTCAAATAGTTTTGCTTTTATTTCTCGACATGTTGATATCCCTTAACTTGTAGCGCACCTATATTTTTTTGATAAAATAAACAAAAAGAAAAGTTAGTAAAACTAATAAAAAACTAAAGAAAAAATAAATCAAGTGGTCTTCCTTAGTGTGCATGGAGCTCCCCCTCAAAGTTTGACTTGTTGATCACCTCCATCACACCTAGCAAAAGACAATCAAGTAATTTTTGGTATCCAAATTGCTTTGGATCCATGAACATTAGTAGCACAAATTTTAGTCCCCTTTGGAATCCATTTTTCAATGTCATCCTTTTTAGTTGAAGTGGTTAGTCCTTTTGGGACCTAAACACTTCTAAAACATTTTCCTTTTACAAATATAGGGGCACTAGATTGTCTTACATAGAAATTTGATTTTCCAAAATTGTTTTTCTTTTCAAGTTCTTTGGAAATCAAATCCTTTTCTTCTTGAACTTTTTGAAGCAATTTTTGTAAATCAAAACATTTTAGTTCAAACTCCTCGAGTTTTGCTTCAAGTTCAAGTTTGGTTTTAGAAATCAAGTCATTTTGAATTTTTCAACTTTGAAATCACTTTATTTTTTTTCAAAATGTGATTTTTAAAGTCTAAAACCAAATCATCATAGGTATCTTGTAATTCATCAAAAGAGTAAGAACATGAAGTAGATGAATTAGAAGTTACCCTTGAATCTTCTTCGATGGCTATAAAGCAAAGGTTGGCTTGTTCATCGTCGGTGGAGTCCTCATCACTCCAAGTAGCCACATGTGCCTTCTTCTTATGGCTTGAAGTGCTTGCTCTCTCCTTTTTCTTGGATTCTCGTTCAAGCTCTCTTAAAGCTTTCTTCATGAACGGGACACACTTCTTGAAGAGATAGACTATCTTTTCTTCTTCATCCTCCTCTTCACTTAAATCAACGTGATGGCAAATGGAGGACTTGAGAGCCATGGCATTGGTGTTGATTCCAAGCCCCTTGAGCTTCTTCTCTCCCATAGCTCTAATTTCTTCCATCTTCTTATCATCTTCTTTGTTCTTCTTCATAATTTGATGAGTAAGGAGTGACCCCATGAGTTCATCAAGCTTCAAAGTCTTCAAATTTTTGGCTTCGATGATGGCGGTCCTTTTTGAGTCCCAAGACTCGGGAAGTGAGTAGATGAGCTTTCGGACAAGTTTCTCCTCCGGAATGGCTTCTCCATACCCCTTGAGACCATTTGTGATTGTTGTAACCCCCTTAACCCGGCCTAGACGGTTGACCCGAATTAAGGAAGTCACACGGGGAAAACCAAAGTCAACCCGAAAGTCAACCTTGATTAACGACCCTTTTTTTTCTTTTTAATCTTGTCTAGATGCACATTAGGCCTAATTGTGATCATACAAACATCATACTCAAAGATCACAAACATCAGAGATCAAACAGGGACCCAATTGAACAAATTACAACTTTAGGGACCAAATTGTAATTTCTGATAATTAAAAGGACTTAACCCAAATTAATCTTACCAACTTGAAATTAGTCAGGTTTCATGCTTCTCTGTGAAATTTCAGCTCAAAAGAACTTCCCAAACTCATACAATTGCACAAACAAGATTCAGGACCAAAATGCAAACATTTCAAAACATTTAACCGCCAATGTCAGCCCCCAACGGTCACCCGTTCCGAAATAGGCAGAACCCGTTTCGAAACTCGGGCCGTTCCGCAACTAGTACCGCAACGGGGGTCTGGCAGAGGCCAAACCGTTTCGAAACGGTGCATACCGTTTCGGACCCCTGGGTTCATTCAAGGCACCCGTTCCGAAACGGTGCACACTGTTCCGAAACGCCCTGCACAAATTTGCTCCAAATGCATTCCAAAACATGCAATTGATCATTCAAACATGCTCCAAATGCTACCAAACTTTACCAGCATGCAATTCAACATATATAGGACATACTTGCATCAACAATTCATCAAAGCAACATCATATGCAAAAAGCCCCAATTCTATAGGCATGCTTCCTACACAAGCTAGCTATTCAAGCACAAACTTCCACAACAAGCATATAATGATCCAATCCAAAAACCAGCATTCATAACATCATTCAACATACCTAGGGAGTTCCAAACACCTCCCAAAACATACACATTGGTCCCCCATTGCCAAATTACCCAAAAGCTAAAAAGTGCTTATAAAACCTTCCATACATTGAGCTTTACTTGAACTTGAATGCTTGCCCTCCTTGCTACCCCTCAAGGTTCTCTAATGCTCTACATTATTGAATTAAGAAAACGAAGAGAGCGTAAGCAAAAGCTTAGTGAGGAATGCTCTTAAAAACCATTCAATAATGCAATTAAATCCATTTATAAACATGCTTAAAATCAACCTTTGCACATGCTCAAAAGCATACTTTAAACAAGCAATCTCATGCTTCAACATTAACATAACATGTCATATTGGCTCAAGTGTCAATTTCCATTTCTTAAAACAAGTTCATCAACTTCCCAAGGACTTTTAAACACCTTGGCCCCAAGGACTTTTAAACACCTTGGCCATGGACTTTTAAACACCATGAATGAGGACCACACAAGGACTTTTAACCACCTTTGTGTCCATAGCTTGAATCACCCCAAGGACTTTTAAACACCTTGGCCCCAAGGACTTTTAAACACCTTGGCCCCATGGACTTTTAAACACCATGGAAAGGATCACCTAAGAACTTTTAACCACCTTAGTGTCCACAACAAGAATCATCCAAGGACTTTTAACCACCTTGATGATCTTAAGAATACAAGGCTCACTCAAGGACTTTTAACCACCTTAGTGACCTTAACATTTTCAAAACATCACTTGCCAATATACATCTTTTTCATCATATAATCCACTGTTTTAAAGCATTAAACCAAGCCATTTTCATCATGCATTTCAAAGCATCAAACCACATTATTTCAATGTATAAAATCAAGGAACTCCTACCTAGAGTTACCTTCAACATATGGCTTACAACATCAGCAAAAACCATGCTAAAACATGCTTTCAAAACAGTAACTAAAACATGCAAATAACCATTTTGCATCACAACAAAATCATGGCCACCACTAGAGAGAAATTCCGAAAACTTACACTTGAGCTTAGCAAAGTTGTTTAGACTTAGACTAAGCTCCCAAAACCTTCAAACCTTGGTTTTAAAATCTGAAAACCCAACTTCACTCACCGATTTCCACTTTGCTTCAAGCCAAAGCACCAAATCAAGCTTCCGGATCAACAACTCTTGGATCCAAAGATGCCTCCCTTGTTTCAACACATCAAAGCAGAGGATTAATGCATCATCATGCATTAATTGCTTCAATGAAAGCACCTAAACTCGCTGCTCTCATTCAACCTCCATTTTCGGCCACCAAACACAACCGAAAATGCATCCAAACCACTTCTAAACAAAGCCCAGCCATAAACCAGCAAAACCACACTTCCATAAACATCATATAACATCTAAAAACAACCTATTAACATCCTTATACCTCCAGCAACATCAGATCACCAAGATCACCTCAAAAACAACCTTGAAACACAAGCTAAACTTAGGAAACTCAACCTATCCGGGATTGCATCAATCAAAACTCAATTCCTTAACAATTTAGAGTTCATTTAACATCAAAAACACATCTCAAATCACAGATTACTCAGATCTAACGAAAATCATCAAAAATCATCAAAATCTTGCATTATAAGCCAAGATCCATTTCACCACTTAAAAACCTTTAATTAAACTTCAATTAAGGATTGAAAACTTAGGAATTTCAGTAAAGAACTGATAGTTTAGAGGAGAAGGACGTTCTTACCTCCAAACTTGAGTTTCTCCTCTTTTTGGAATCAAAATCCTTGTTGAAACAAGTAGCAATTGAAGAGGTTTTGAAGATATGTTGATTAGGAATCAAATGAGAGTTGAAAGGAGGGATTTAGGTGAAGAAATCAGATCCAATTCTCTGGAAAAGAAGTGTTTGGGTTGAGAGAAAATGAGAGAAAGAAAATTAGGAAAAGTTGGTTACAAAATCCAAAAATAGCCAAATGGCTTTCCCTCCACTTTTAATATCCTTTAAAATCAGATTTTAGACTTAAAATATCTTAGAAAAATCTGGAGAAACTCCCTTTGGGTAAATAGCTCCTTAAAGATTCAAAGTTTCAACCCTTTATAAAACAGCCACCAAACTTGCGAAAATTACATTTTGGTCACTAGCCAAAATGTCACCCTTCCGAAACTCATTTTCCAAAATTGATTTCACAGTTCACTTAATTATATTAAAAGATGATTTTAGAACATTTTTCCATATTTTTAATGCAACCCGAACTAGGTTTTCCTAAATTCACCCTTTTAGATTCGAACAGCACTTTGACCAAACCGGTCAACGCTCAAACTTCTAAGCCCAAAACCGGGGCGTTACAACTCTCCCCCCCTTAAGAAATTTCGTCCTCGAAATTTACCTGAAGGAAAGAGATAAGGAAACTGCTTCAGCATGTCTTCCTTCCGCTCCCATGTGGCTTCCTCAACACCTCGATGCTTCCACAGCACCTTCACCAACTCAATGGTCTTGCCAGGAAGAACCTTGCTATCCGAATCCAGAACCTTCACCGGCTCCTCATCGTAGGTCAAATCCGGATTCAAAACCACTTCCTCCACAGGCATCACATGCGAGGGATCAGATCTATACTTCCGGAGCATCGAAACATGGAACACATCATGAATCTTCTCCAGCTCCTGAGGTAACCTCAACCGATACGCAACAGGACCCACACGCTCAACAACCTCATACGGTCCAATGTATCTAGGGCTCAACTTACCCTTCCGACCAAACCTCATCACCTTCTTCCAAGGCGAAACCTTCAAGAACACACGATCACCCACCGCATACTCTATCTCCTTACGCTTCAAATCCGCGTAAGATTTCTGCCGGTCAGAAGCAGCCTTCAACCGCTCACAAATGAGCTTCACCTTCTCGGTGGTCCCTTTCAACAAAGCTGGCATCGAAACCAACTTTTGACCAGTTTCAGCCCAACAAAGAGGAGTCCTACACTTCCTCCCGTACAAAGCCTCATAAGGTGCCATCTGTATACTCGCCTGATAACTATTGTTATAAGCGAACTCAACCAAAGGCAGATGCTTCTCCCAAGAACCTTGGAACTCAATCACGCAGCATCTCAACATATCCTCCAAGATCTGAATAACTCGCTCAGACTGACCATCCGACTGAGGATGATAGGATGTACTGAAATGCAACCTTGTACCCAAAGCTTGATGCAAACACTGCCAGAAACGCGATGTGAACCTCGGATCCCTATCCGACACAATCGACTTAGGCACACCATGCAACCTCACAATCTCAGCAATGTACAGCTCTGCCAGCTTATCCAAAGAGAACGTAGTATGCACAGGCAAGAAATGCGCACACTTCGTCAGGCGATCCACAATCACCCAAACAGAATTCTTCTTTGATGGAGACAAAGGTAAACTAGATACAAAATCCATGGTAACCCTCTCCCACTTCCATTCAGGGATTTTCAACGGTTGCAACAACCCAGAAGGAACCTGATGTTCAGCCTTAACTCGCTGACACACCAAACACTTGCTCACAAACTCTGCAACATCCTTCTTCAAACCCACCCAATAGTACTCATCACGAAGATCACGATACATCTTAGTACTACCAGGGTGCATAGCAAAAGGACTACTATGACCTTCAGTCAGAATAGCACGCCTCAACTCAGCATCAGCAGGCACTACTATACGACTCCCAAAACACAACACACCATCCTCATTAAAACAGAAATCTGAAGGCCTACCCTCCGCGATATCCTGAACATGAGACACCAACGAATCATCCAGCAACTGCTTATCCTTGATCAACTGAACCATGGATGGTTTCACCTGCAACTCAGCAACAAGACCACCATCTCGCGATATGCTCAAGCTAGCAAACATAGCTCTCAGCTCAACAGCTACCTTCCTACTCAAGGCATCCGCAACAACATTAGCCTTTCCAGGATGATACTTAATCGTCAGATCATAATCCTTGAGCAACTCCAACCAACGCCGCTGCCTAAGATTCAACTCCTTCCGAGACATCAAATACCTCAAACTCTTGTGATCCGTGTACACCGTACACTTCTCACCATACAGATAATGCCTCCAGATCTTCAGAGCAAAGACCACTGCAGCCAACTCAATATCATGCGTAGGGTAATTACGCTCATGCACTTTCAACTGCCGCGATGCATAAGCAACCACCTTACCCTCTTGCATCAACACACATCCCAAACCAACATAGGATGCATCACTATAGACCACAAACTCTTTCCCTGATTCAGGCTGAACCAAGATAGGAGCTTGCGTCAAAGCCGCCTTCAGCTTCTCAAAAGCCTGCTGTCTCGCTTCTGTCCACTCATACTTAACATCTTTCTGCAACAGCTTCGTCAAAGGAGCAGCAATCTTGGAAAAATCATCCACAAACCTCCGGTAGTATCCCGCCAAACCAAGGAAACTACGGACCTCATGAACAGACTTAGGAACCTTCCAGTTCATCACAGCCTCAATCTTCTGAGGATCAACACGAATCCCCTCAGCTGAGACCACATGCCCAAGAAACACCACCTCCCTAAGCCAGAACTCACGCTTGCTCAGCTTAGCATAAAGCTGATTCTCCAACAAAGCTTGCAGCACAATCCTCAAATGCTCTTCATGCTCCTCCTCAGTACGCGAGTACACGAGGATATCATCAATGAACACCACAACGAACTTGTCCAGGTATTCATGAAACACACGATTCATCATGTCCATGAAAGCAGCAGGAGCATTTGTCAAACCAAACGGCATCACAAGGAACTCATAATGCCCATACCTTGTCCTGAAAGTTGTCTTAGGCACATCCACATCCTTCACCTTCAACTGGTAATACCTTGACCTCAAGTCAATCTTAGAGAACACATCAGCTCCCCGAAATTGATCAAAGAGATCATCAATCCTCGGCAAAGGATACCGATTCTTGATAGTCAACTTGTTCAGCTGACGGTAATCAATACACATCCTCATAGTGCCATCTTTCTTCTTCACAAACAAGACCGGTGCTCCCCAAGGTGACACACTCGGCCGGATGAAACCACGATCAAGCAGCTCTTGCAACTGCGTCTTCAGCTCCTTCAGCTCCTTAGGTGCCATTCTATAGGGAGTAATGGACACAGGAGTTGTATTCTCATACAGCTCAATTCCAAACTCCACCTCACGATTAGGAGGTAAACCAGGCAACTCCTCAGGAAAAACACCAGGAAACTCCTTCACAACCCTGATATCTTGCACCCTCAACTCCTTAGAGCTAGGATTCATCACAAAAGCTAGATAAGCTTCACAACCTTGCCTCAACATCTTGCTTGCCTCCAAGGTAGAAACAACATTGGCAAGAAACTTCACATTCTCACCAACTACAACCACTTCATAATCATCCGCAAGCTTAAGCGAAACACGCTTATTCTCACAATCCACAACAGCACGATGCTCAGCAAGCCAATCCATTCCAAGGATTACATCAAAACCATAAAAGGGCAGCTCCATAAGATCAACATGAAAAACATGTTCTTGAACAACCAAGGGACACCTTCTATACAGCTTTCGAGTCACAACAGTTTCACCAAAAGAACTAGTGACACGAACACCAACATCCAAAGACTCAACAGGCAAACCAAGCAATTCAGCATGCTCACGCAAAATGTATGAATGCGTAGATCCAGAATCAATCAAAGAAAGCAATGACAAGGATTGCAAAGTAAAGGTACCTGCAATCACATCTGCATCATTCCTTCCCTCGCGCTGAGCATACACCCTAGCTTGGCCTCCACCCTCAGGCTGAATAGCCACAACATGGGCTACTCCACGACCACCTTCCTCTCGCCTCTGGAAATTACCTCGGCCGCGCCCACGACCTCTCTGTGGTGCAGCAACAGCAGGAGCACGCATCTGATCACCAGCCAACCTCGGACAATCTCGCCTCAAGTGGTCTGCAGAACCACAATTCCAGCATCCAAAACAAGCTGCCGCAACAGGAGCTTGCACCTCCCTCACAGCACGAGGACAGTCACGCTTCAAGTGACCACGTGAACCACAGATCCAACAAGTACTAGGGTCAGCTCTAACATTGCCACCCCTAGCAGGTGCACCACCCCCTCTCTTAGCTGAGGATTGATACCTCAGATCGCGTCCCTTCTTGTTCCGTCCTCCTCCGGAACTATACTCAGCAGCCCTCTTACCAGAACTTGCTCCAGCACTCTTCGTAGACAAACTCAAATTCATCTCAATGTCCTTTGCTCGGCCCACTAACACATCAAAATCATCATACTCAGTGGCCAGCACATACATCTTTACCTCCGTTATAAGACCATAACGAAACCTTTCGCACCTCTCCCGCTCATCAGGAATAAGCTCAGGTGCATACTGGCTGAGTCGCACAAACTGCACTTCATACTCAGCCACACTCATGCTCCCTTGGGTAAGAGTCATGAACTCACGTTTCTTCTCATCAAGATATCTCACACCAAGATATCTCCGCTTGAACACATTCTGAAAGAATGTCCAAGTCACATCAGCTTCAGCCATCCCAGAGATTGTGGTCGTCCACCATGTATAAGCATCATCCTGCAGCAAGGACACAACACATCCCAACTTTTGCACATCCGTGCAACTCATCTGTCCCAAAACTCGCTTGGTACTCTCTAGCCAAGCTTCCGAACTCTCAGCAGACATACCCCTAAACTCAGTCCCACCAAGACTGCGCAGACGCTCCAAGGGTAGTCTAACACCAGCATCTCCCTGATGCCTAGCTCCTTGAGCTCCAGCTACTGCTGCTCGAAAAGCACCCGCAATAGCTTGTACCAGCATCGTCATATCAGGCATAGCTTGCCCCTGACCAACCTCTGGTCCTGCAGCTCTAGCACCAGCTGCTGCAGCTTCAACTCTCCCTCCTTCAGCACCACCACCACCAGGTGGAGGAGGAGGTAACACTGCACTACCCGCATTCTCTTCGTTCTCATTCCCATCCGGGGTCGTAGCTCTCACGCTACTCCTTAACTCTCTACGTGGTGCCATACTTTTACCATGCATAACAATACAAATAAAGCAAAGTCAGGCCCATCAAGGTAAGCAATCCAAGTATTCAAGCTCAATATCTTTCAAAATCAACATCATTTCATTAGCTTTTGTTTGGCAATGGGTACCCTCATCATGCTACATCACAACATACAATTCAAATGCATCAACATCTCAAGCCACTGAACATGCTTTCATACAACAAGCATACAAGCCAAACATACTTCAATCATGCATACATTCATTCCCAATTACTCGAGAACCTGGCTCTGATACCACCAAATTTAACCCCCTTAACCCGGCCTAGACGGTTGACCCGAATTAAGGAAGTCACACGGGGAAAACCAAAGTCAACCCGAAAGTCAACCTTGATTAACGACCCTTTTTTTCTTTTTAATCTTGTCTAGATGCACATTAGGCCTAATTGTGATCATACAAACATCATACTCAAAGATCACAAACATCAGAGATCAAACAGGGACCCAATTGAACAAATTACAACTTTAGGGACCAAATTGTAATTTCTGATAATTAAAAGGACTTAACCCAAATTAATCTTACCAACTTGAAATTAGTCAGGTTTCATGCTTCTCTGTGAAATTTCAGCTCAAAAGGACTTCCCAAACTCATACAATTGCACAAACAAGATTCAGGACCAAAATGCAAACATTTCAAAACATTTAACCGCCAATGTCAGCCCCCAACGGTCACCCGTTCCGAAACAGGCAGAACCCGTTTCGAAACACGGGCCGTTCCGCAACTAGTACCGCAACGGGGGTCTGGCAGAGGCCAAACCGTTTCGAAACGGTGCATACCGTTTTGGACCCCTGGGTTCATTCAAGGCACCCGTTCCGAAACGGTGCACACTGTTCCGAAACGCCCTGCACAAATTTGCTCCAAATGCATTCCAAAACATGCAATTGATCATTCAAACATGCTCCAAATGCTACCAAACTTTACCAGCATGCAATTCAACATATATAGGACATACTTGCATCAACAATTCATCAAAACAACATCATATGCAAAAAGCCCCAATTCTATAGGCATGCTTCCTACACAAGCTAGCTATTCAAGCACAAACTTCCACAACAAGCATATAATGATCCAATCCAAAAACCAGCATTCATAACATCATTCAACATACCTAGGGAGTTCCAAACACCTCCCAAAACATACACATTGGTCCCCCATTGCCAAATTACCCAAAAGCTAAAAAGTGCTTATAAAACCTTCCATACATTGAGCTTTACTTGAACTTGAATGCTTGCCCTCCTTGCTACCCTTCAAGGTTCTCTAATGCTCTGCATTATTGAATTAAGAAAACGAAGAGAGCGTAAGCAAAAGCTTAGTGAGAAATGCTCTTAAAAACCATTCAATAATGCAATTAAATCCATTTATAAACATACTTAAAATCAACCTTTGCACATGCTCAAAAGCATACATTAAACAAGCAATCTCATGCTTCAACATTAACATAACATGTCATATTGGCTCAAGTGTCAATTTCCATTTCTTAAAACAAGTTCATCAACTTCCCAAGGACTTTTAAACACCTTGGCCCCAAGGACTTTTAAACACCTTGGACATGGACTTTTAAACACCATGAATGAGGACCACACAAGGACTTTTAACCACCTTTGTGTCCATAGCTTGAATCACCCCAAGGACTTTTAAACACCTTGGCCCCAAGGACTTTTAAACACCTTGGCCCCATGGACTTTTAAACACCATGGAAAGGATCACCTAAGGACTTTTAACCACCTTAGTGTCCACAACAACAATCATCCAAGGACTTTTAACCACCTTGATGATCTTAAGAATACAAGGCTCACTCAAGGACTTTTAACCACCTTAGTGACCTTAACATTTTCAAAACATCACTTGCCAATATACATCTTTTTCATCATATAATCCACTGTTTTAAAGCATTAAACCAAGCCATTTTCATCATGCATTTCAAAGCATCAAACCACATTATTTCAATGTATAAAATCAAGGAACTCCTACCTAGAGTTACCTTCAACATATGGCTTACAACATCAGCAAAAACCATGCTAAAACATGCTTTCAAAACAGTAATTAAAACATGCAAATAACCATTTTGCATCACAACAAAATCATGGCCACCACTAGAGAGAAATTCCGAAAACTTACTCTTGAGCTTAGCAAAGTTGTTTAGACTTAGACTAAGCTCCCAAAACCTTCAAACCTTGGTTTTAAAATCTGAAAACCCAACTTCACTCACCGATTTCCACTTTGCTTCAAGCCAAAGCACCAAATCAAGCTTCCGGATCAACAACTCTTGGATCCAAAGATGCCTCCCCTATTTCAACACATCAAAGTAGAGGATTAATGCATCATCATGCATTAATTGCTTCAATGAAAGCACCTAAACTCGCTGCTCTCATTCAACCTCCATTTTCGGCCACCAAACACAACCGAAAATGCATCCAAACCACTTCTAAACAAAGCCCAGCCATAAACCAGCAAAACCACACTTCCATAAACATCATATAACATCTAAAAACAACCTATTAACATCCTTATACCTCCAGCAACATCAGATCACCAAGATCACCTCAAAAACAACCTTGAAACACAAGCTAAACTTAGGAAACTCAACCTATCCGGGATTGCATCAATCAAAACTCAATTCCTTAACAATTTAGAGTTCATTTAACATCAAAAACACATCTCAAATCACAGATTACTCAGATCTAACGAAAATCATCAAAAATCATCAAAATCTTGCATTATAAGCCAAGATCCATTTCACCACTTAAAAACATTTAATTAAACTTCAATTAAGGATTGAAAACTTAGGAATTTCAGTAAAGAACTGATAGTTTAGAGGAGAAGGACGTTCTTACATCCAAACTTGAGTTTCTCCTCTTTTTGGAATCAAAATCCTTGTTGAAACAAGTAGCAATTGAAGAGGTTTTGAAGATATGTTGATTAGGAATCAAATGAGAGTTGAAAGGAGGGATTTAGGTGAAGAAATCAGATCCAATTCTCTGGAAAAGAAGTGTTTGGGTTGAGAGAAAATGAGAGAAAGAAAATTAGGAAAAGTTGGTTACAAAATCCAAAAATAGCCAAATGGTTTTCCCTCCACTTTTAATATCCTTTAAAATCAGATTTTAGACTTAAAATATCTTAGAAAAATCTGGAGAAACTCCCTTTGGGTAAATAGCTCCTTAAAGATTCAAAGTTTCAACCCTTTATAAAACAGCCACCAAACTTGCGAAAATTACATTTTGGTCACTAGCCAAAATGTCACCCTTCCGAAACTCATTTTCCAAAATTGATTTCACAGTTCACTTAATTATATTAAAAGATGATTTTAGAACATTTTTCCATATTTTTAATGCAACCCGAACTAGGTTTTCCTAAATTCACCCTTTTAGATTCGAACAGCACTTTGACCAAACCGGTCAACGCTCAAACTTCTAAGCCCAAAACTGGGGCGTTACAATTGTGGAGAACCTATCAAACATCTTCTCGATGTTCTCTTCCGGATCCATCTTGAAGTTCTCATACTCTAAGGTTAGGAGCCCAATCTTGGTCTCCTTGACTTCATCGGTTCCCTCGTATGTGACTTCAAGCTTGTCCCATACCTCCTTGGCACTCTCACAAGAAGACATCTTCTCATAGATGGTTGGGCTAAAAGCACAAAACAAGATGTGCAATGCTTTGCAATTAAGCTCCATCTTCTTGTGATCGTCGGCACTCCACTCCGCTTTGCTTCGTTGAGGCACGAACGGATCATCTTCAACTATGTCACATAGCTTGTAATCTCTAGATTTGATGAAGAACTTCATCTTTGTCTTCCAATGGGCATAGTGGGCACCGTCAAAGAAGGACAGTTTGTCGATGGATTGCGTCATTAATCCGGTTGTGTGAAATGATGATCGAGCTTACCGGATCTTCTCAATAAGATGTGAATCCTCTTCAATTGAGCCAAGTTCTGATACCAATTGTTGAGTTGAGAGGTGTTCGATTCGTTCAACCGATATGGCTCACCAGGTGGTGGAGAGATGGATTTTTGGGTGGAAGGGTTGTGGAAGCTAAAATGATAATTGACACAATGAATTATAGTGGTTCAACCTTCTAACCAAGGTCTACATCCACTACCTTAGCTCCCCACTAAGAATTTCCAATCAATCCACTATTGATTCGTCCCCTTTTCTAGGCTTAGGAGGAAACCCTTACAACCAATCAAGCTTTTTACCCAAAGCTTTGATCAAACCCTCTTTTACAAAGAGAAAATAAAAGCAAACACAAATCCCTCTAATAGGTGTTTGTTTCCACAATTGAAGCACTCACCCAAAACCTAAAACACTTGAGCAAATTTGACAATTTTGGCTCACTAGTGTTTGTCTATACAAGAATTGACAATTTAGGCACTAAGATAATATTTGATCATTTGTTGATTGACAATATGAGCATTAACCTAATCTTGATGCTTGGAGGTCCCTTTTATACTCCTTGATGAGTTTGTAGCCGTTACTAGCCGTTGGGATTGAATTGGAGCCGTTGAGGACTTTAATTCCCACCATAAATACAGTTCTGCAGCTCACCGTTTCGAAACGCTCGAACCCGTTTCGAAACACCCTTTAAGTAGAAAGAGTCGTTGCAGTCTGACAAGGCACCCGTATCGGAACGCCCCTTTGTCGTTTCGGAACACGTATTGAAACGCCTAGTCCCGTATCGAAATGACCTACATTTAAATGTTAGTTGGGAAGTAGCCGTTAGGGTTTATGACCGTTGTGGTCAATGTCACGTAGGCGTATCGAAACGACATAGCCCGTTTCGAAACGCTGGGCAAAATCCTCATCCAGGGAATGCCTGTTTCGATACCAGTATCGAAACTTTTTGCAACTGGAATGCACCGTATCAAAACGCCCTAAGGTGTTTCGAAACGCCTGGAAGGTTTTGTATAGTTTGGCTTTTGAAAACATGCAAAACCCTTTATAAAATATCCCTAAACATAGTTTCAAGTTATTTGGACTTTTGAAATTATTTTGAATTCTTTTTAAATCAGTCCAAAAGATTTTTCAATTATTATATCAAAACATTAGTTCTACACTTGTGAAGCTACAAAACGAAAGGTTTCTCCGGTTGCCCAAAGAAACCTTGTTTGGATAATTTCGATAGACATGATAAGCAACAAAACCTAAAACCCTAACAACATGAAATAACTAGCAGCTCACAGATCCAATAAAACCAGAGGGGATTTCATTAAGATTTAACATGAATCCCATTAAAGATTCACGGACTCTTAAAATGAAATAACATAAAAAATAAGGTTAAGCTTTTCAAAGTGGACAGACAAAAAACTAACCTTAACGTAGTCCCCATGTTGAGTGTGTAAAAGTTCTATCATTTACACCTTTTTAAACCCATATTTCTGCTGCATTCAAGCATCATTGCATAGCATTTAGGTTAGTTTTTAATAAAACATCACAATTATATAAAAGGCACGGATTCTACTGAAAGATGGCTATTTTTGCAGGCATCTGTCACAGTAGATGTCGAAGGCAGGCGCAGGGCAGATAAGCAGGAGAGCTAAACTGGACAAGCAGCTGAAGAAGACGAACCTGTCATGGACCTGTCGTGACAGCATGATGACAGCAGATTTATGAAGAGGAAAAGTGAAGTGGACCTCGATAGATAGAGAAAAATCTGCTCGTCTGTCGTGTGGAAGCCAAATATTTTTCCAAGCCCCGGATCAAAAGATATGTCAAGCCAAAGCTCAAGGAGAGGAATTTCCATGAAACAAGGAGGCGGCTGAAAAGTAGGAATCCTTAGAGATTTAGTCTTTATTAGAATCTTACTTTTAATTAAAGTTGTAATCCTTGTTACCTTAGATAACTTGAGCCCAAAGCTTATATAAAGGGCATAGATTAAACCTAGGGCATAGCCGACTACCCCATAACCGAAACCAAAACCCTGCCGTTTACCTGTCACCGATATGTTCTAAATTCCCCCTAGGGCTACGGGTTGTTTTGTAAAGTAGTTGCAAGGGTTGCTTTGTTTTAGGATTTTTCAAGTTCAATAAAATAAACTTCAAGTTCTTTTATCTTGGTTTTAATATCTTGCAAGAGCATCGGGAGAGCATTGTGAGGTTATCTATTTACTTAGCATCGGGAGAGTTAAGTATACGAAAGAGGTAAAAGCGCGTTCTCTAGTTTATAGTTGAACCATCTCGTGCTTAGGGATAAGGCGAGGTTAAGTGGCTAAGGAAGAATTCATACACATCGGTGTTCATCCTTCGATTCACGCCGGGAGGTATCATCAAAGACGTGATCATCGACAGACTTGTGCCTAGGGATAGGGCAAGGCAGATCAGGGATTCTTGCCAAGCTTGAGGTACGGAGTTAGTGTTCGCTGCCGCGACAGCTAACGGACAGACGTCGCGACAGCTAACGGACAGACGCCGCGACAGGTGCTGTCGGCGACGGGTGCGACGACAGAACTGGAGATCCTAAGCAATTCAATACCTACACTACTGAGCAACTCAATACCAGCCCATTCTCTCTCTCTTGATATCTCAATCTTTTATTTACGTTTTTACTTTAATATTCGTGACAATTCTCTTAAATATTTCTCTTTACTTCGTGCAGTGAATTTAGGTGGAGTCATTAGCCCAATCCCTGTGGAGACGATATCCGATACTTAGTATCACTTTACTACTTGCGTCGTGTATACTTGCACTATAATTGCGATAGACTATTTTACACGCAACAAGTTTTTGGCGCCGTTGCCGGGGATTGGCAACATAACTACACCTTTCTTTCCTTGCACTTTTTGTTTTTATTTTCGTTTTTGTTTTTGTTTTTATTTTTACTTTTCTTTAATTTTTCTTTTGTGTTTTAAACTCTTGCTTTTCACAAGGTTTTCCTGTTTATGCGCAGATCGAAAAGAGGTGAAGATCCTGAGTATAAATTAGATCCGGAGATTGAACGTTCCTTTAATCTCAAGAAACAGATTCGCCACCTTTTAGACCGAAACGAATACCTTGAAGAACAGCTAGAGCAGATGGCCCGTAATCAGCCTGTCGGTGAAGAAATCCCGCCTGTCGGTGACCCGCCCGCGGCAGGTGGACGACGGTCATGTCGTGACTACATGCTGAACGATCATGTAGAGCTGGAGACCACGCTGTCGGATATTGATGTTGACAACTTCGAGCTTAAACCTGTCATGTTTAGTATGATCAACAATGCCGGGCAGTTTGGTGGTTCTGCGACAGAAGATGCTAGGGAGCATCTCAAAACGTTCCAGGAGATCTGTGGTTCGTTTAGACTACCAGGAGTTAGTCCGGAGATACTGAGGCTTCGGTTATTCCCCCATTCATTGAGGGATAGAGCTAAAACTTGGTGGAATAAACTTACACCGGGTTCTATTATGACTTGGGCAGATTTAACTCGTGAATTTTTGTCTCGTTTTAATCCTTCACATTTAGCTGAGCGATTACGTAATGAAATTGCTGCTTTTCAACAGGAAGATGACGAGCCAATGCACGAGGCCTGGGACAGATTCACAACTCTTCTTCGAAACTGCCCAATGCATGGATTCCCCGTCTGGAATCAGGTAACTAAGTTTTATAATGCTGCTAACTTACAAACTCGCATTCGAATTGATTCTGCAGCGAATGGACTATTATTGGATAAAGATCCGGACGAGGCCCTGCAAGTTTTGAAACATCTGGCTAAGAATGAGGAGCAGTTTCCAACCGCTAGAAGAGGGGGTAAACGGGTACTTGCTGTCAAGGATTATGAGGCCGACAGCACTATGAAATCACAGGTAGCATTCCTCACCAAAGCCATGAAACACTTATTGAGTGAAGAGGAAGTACGAGGGTTTGCTGTCGAGGAAGTCTGTGCTACATGTGAGGGAAATCATAGTAGGGATGAGTGCCCTATAAATATAGAAGAAGGAAAATATGTTGGAAATTACAAGCCAAACTACAATTCCAACAATTACAACCCTAATTGGAGGAAAGATCCCAAATTTTCCTGGAGTAACCCTAACAATGCCCTAAATCCGCAAGCATATAATCAGAATCAAGGGGGTCCTAGATTGTTGACGCGACAACAGAACCTGCCGCAGAACCTGCCGCCTCAGCAACAACAGCAGCCACCACCTGCCACGAGTAGTATATTGGAGCAGACTCTGGCCACCTTTATGTCTCAGACTGGTACGTATATGGAGAACATCAATAAGTTTGTCAAGAAAACGGAAGACTTTATGGATGAAACTAAGATGAGAATGACAAATCATGAGGCCACCTTGAAATCTCTAGAGACACAAATGGGTCAGGTGTCGCAGCATATTAAGCCACGGCAGAATGGAGGTTTCCCTAGCAATACTGAAAATGCTAGACCGCCCCCACATGAGCAATGTAAGGCGATTACGACTAGGAGTGGGAAAAAGTTACCAGGGCCGGAAAAAGAAGCTGAAACAGAAAAGGAACCTGCCTTGGATAAGCCTGCCGAGGAAGCTGCCCCGACAGGTGATAAACAGACTGCTGCCGATGAGCCTGTTACGACAGCAGAAGCGACAGAGGAGAAAAAAGATGAGTATCGTCCTCAGATTCGCATGCAGTGGGAAGGACGCATTGCTGATTACCGTCCTCCACCACCTTTTCCGCAACGAATACAGCAAGCTAAGCATGAATCTCAACTTAAAAAAAATTTATGATATTTTTAAACAGGTTCATATTAACATTCCGTTGTTAGATGCTGTTAGGGAAATGCCCGGTTATGCTAAATTTCTCAAGGATGTCATGTCTAAAAAATCTAAACTTGGGGAATTTGAAACGGTAAGGATGCAAGAAGGTTGCATGAGTATTCTTCATCGACAACCACCCCAGAAAAAGAAGGATCCGGGGAGCTTCCTCATACCTTGCGTAATCGGCGACAGATTTGTGGGTAAGGCATTATGTGATCTTGGTGCTAGTGTTAATCTAATGCCCAAATCTGTTTTTCGGAAACTAGGTATTGGCAAGGCGCGGCCCACGACAGTTACCCTACAGCTTGCCGACCGCTCTTACGTTCACCCCGAGGGAAAAATTGAAGATATTTTGGTAAGAGTAGATAAGCTTATATTTCCTGCTGACTTTCTTATTTTAGATTGTGAGGCAGATGAGAACGCACCAGTCATCCTAGGGCGACCCTTCTTAGCCACGGGAAGATCATTAATTGATGTGGAGAAAGGAGAACTCACCATGCGCGTAAACGATCAAGAAATTAAGTTGAATGTTCTCCAAGCAATGAAACATGCTAATGTGGATGAAGAATGCAAGGCCCTCATTGAGGTGACCTTTGATCAACCCTGCATCAGGTTGGGCTGCCGGGATATAAAATTTGGTCACTGCTGCGACAGCCATTTACAAGCCTGTCACGACAGCAACGACGACAGCACCGACGACAGCGACTCCTCTGAATCCGATACATCTGATACTGAAGGTCATGAGGAGGTAAACTGGTTAGACCATCGTCCAGGTAAGTTATTCGAACCCTTGAATTACACTTCGGATAACCATTTAATCCAAAAGCCCTCTACTGTTGAACCACCTGTCTTAGAACTTAAGCCCCTGCCAGGGCAGCTTAAATATGCTTATCTTGGTTGTGATAACACACTGCCCGTAATCATCTCTGCTAAGCTGCCGCAGGAACAGGAACGACAGCTGATCGACATGTTGAGGCAGTATAAAAGGGCGATAGGATGGACGATAGCAAACATTCAGGGCATTAGTCCGGCAATCTGTATGCACAAAATCCTCCTAGAGGAAGATCATAAGCCGACTATTGATGCCCAAAGGCGGTTAAACCTTGCAATGAAGGAAGTAGTGCGTAAAGAAATAATTAAATGGTTAGATGCTGGTATTATTTACGCCATCTCCGATAGCAAATGGGTAAGCCCGGTGCAATGTGTTCCCAAGAAAGGAGGCATGACCGTGATAACCAACGAAAACAATGAGTTAATCCCAACCAGGACTGTGACCGGTTGGAGGGTTTGTATGGACTATCGGAAGCTTAACAAAGCTACCCGAAAAGACCACTTTCCTTTACCCTTTATTGATCAAATGCTTGATAGATTAGCGGGTAAACCTTACTATTGTTTTCTTGATGGTTACTCAGGTTATAACCAAATCGCTATTGCACCAGAGGATCAAGAGAAAACGACTTTCACCTGCCCCTACGGAACATACGCATTTAGGAGGATGCCGTTTGGACTCTGTAACGCACCTGCCACCTTCCAAAGGTGCATGATGGCTATATTCTCCGACATGGTTGAGGACTTCCTTGAGATCTTCATGGATGATTTTTCTGTCTTTGGAGACGATTTTGAAAGCTGCCTCGGCAACCTTCAAAAGGTACTTGAAAGATGTGAAAAAGCTAATCTTGTTCTTAATTGGGAAAAATGCCATTTTATGGTAGATGAAGGGATAGTTTTAGGCCATAAGATTAGCTGCCGTGGGATAGAAGTCGACAGGGCAAAAATAGAGGTCATAGAGAAGCTGCCGCCGCCAACCACAGTCAAGGGAATTAGGAGTTTTTTAGGGCATGCTGGTTTTTATAGGAGATTCATCGCCAATTTCTCGAAAATCACGAAACCCCTATGTCATCTCTTAGAGCAGAACCGACCCTTTGACTTTAATGAAGAATGTACTGAAGCATTCAAGGTTCTGAAGGAAAAGCTAGTGACAGCCCCCATAGTACAGCCACCAGACTGGACGCAACCGTTTGAAATTATGTGTGATGCTAGTGACTATGCTGTCGGGGCAGCACTTGGGCAGCGCAAGGACAGGCTGTTTCATGTCATATATTATGCCAGCAAAACATTGAATGATGCCCAAGTGAATTATACCACCACAGAAAAGGAGCTGTTAGCTGTGGTGTTCTCCATCGACAAGTTTCGTTATTACATACTTGGAACGAAGGTTATAATACACATCGACCACTCTGCCCTCAAGTATTTATTTGCAAAAAAGGATGCAAAGCCTAGGTTGATACGGTGGATCTTACTATTACAAGAGTTCGACCTTGAAATCAAAGACAAAAAGGGGACGGAAAATCAGGTGGCAGATCACTTGTCGAGGTTGGAGATGGGACAGAGTCTACCTGTAGATGAGACACACATACTAGAGACCTTCCCAGATGAGCAGCTCTTTGCTGCCGCAATAGCTGTCGCGACAGCCATGGCGGCAGGTAAGTCTTCTAACCTTCCCTGGTATGCTGATTTCGTTAATTTTATAGTTAGCGGAATATTACCTTCTGATCTTACTTATCAAGCCAGGAAGAGGTTTCAAAATGATGTTAAACATTATTATTGGGACGAACCTCTTCTTTTCAAGATGTGCGCAGATCAGGTTATAAGGAGATGTGTACCACAAGAAGAACAAGAAGACATTCTCCATCACTGTCATGCTTCACAATACGGAGGACACTTAGGAGGCAATAAAACTGCTGTCAAGGTGCTGCAGTCAGGGTTCTACTGGCCGACACTGTACAAGGACGCACAGGAATTTTACAAAAACTGTGACAGGTGCCAGCGGACAGGTAATATCTCGAGGAGAAACGAGATGCCACTGCAGAATATTTTAGAAGTCGAAATCTTCGACGTTTGGGGGATTGATTTTATGGGACCTTTTCCATCTTCGTGTGGAAATCTTTACATCCTCCTAGCAGTAGATTATGTCTCCAAGTGGGTAGAAGCAATCGCAACTCAAAAAAATGATGCCAAAACGGTCCAAAAGTTTTTGCACAAAAACATCTTTTCTAGATTTGGCATCCCGAGGGCGATTATCAGTGATGAAGGGAGACATTTTGACAACAGGGTAATTGCTACCGCCTTGAGAAAATATGGTGTCAAGCACAGGATCGCGACAGCATACCACCCACAGACCAATGGACAGGCTGAGATTTCCAACAGGGAAGTGAAGAACATTCTTGAAAAGATGGTTAAACCAACTAGGAAAGATTGGTCTCTACTTCTGAATGATGCATTATGGGCATACAGGACAGCTTTCAAAACTCCATTGGGCATGTCTCCATTCCGATTGATCTATGGGAAAACCTGCCACCTGCCTGTCGAGATAGAGCACAAGGCATATTGGGCAATCAAGGCAGTAAACATGGACTTGGACAAGGCAGGCCAGAAAAGGCTGTTAGATTTGAATGAGATCGATGAAATACGGACGATGGCCTACGACAACGTAAGAATATACAAGGAGAAAACAAAGAAGTGGCATGACAAGAAGTTGCTGCCACGCCAGTTCTGCCCAGGGCAGCTTGTATTGTTGTTTAATTCTAGGTTGAAACTCTTCCCAGGAAAGCTTAAATCTAGATGGTCTGGCCCGTTCCAAGTGGTTCAAGTTTTTCCCCATGGTGCCATTACAATTCAATCATTAAAGGACGGGCACCAATTCAAAGTCAATGGACAACGCCTCAAGCATTATCAGGGGACTGAAGCCCCAGGAATACAGGAAGTGGTTATCTTAGGTGATGCCCCACAAGGCATCCCTAATTTAACCTAACTTTTATTTTTATTTTAATTATTTATTATTATTTATTAGGAATTAGATTTATTTTATTCAAATAATGTTTTGTTTTTAATTTCAGTTTTTAGGAAATAAAGGAGTCAAGTGAGAAAGAAGAAGTGGCCCAAGCCCACCGCCCATACATCAGCCCAATAAAGCCCATTTATGATAACCTGTCGTTTCAGCTGCCGGCGCAGACGGATTTGACAGGCTGTCAACAGACGCACAGCAGACGAAGAAGCGTGCGGCAGACGCACAGCAGACGCATTAATGCGTGTCAGACGCGTCAGACACGCAATATCCAATCTGCCGCCCCGTTTTTCCCGCCTGCCGTTGCGGCATTAAATGGGCAGCTACTCGACCGCTATATAAACCCCTTCCCCTTTTCATTTTTCATCACTTCTTATTTTCTCTCTTGTTATTCCCTTCTAGTTTTATCTACTTTCTTTCTTTTTTCAGCCCTTGCAACCAAAATGTCTTCACGACAAACCCGTCAGAATGCTGCTGCCGCTTCTTCTTCAGCAGCAGCATCTCCGTTCGCTAACAAAGAACTATGGGAGGAACGGAGCTTCATCTATAACAGAGATGCCCCTCTTTTTGGACTCCGGCCGTTCATTATGAAGGCCATTACGGCACAACTTTGGGAGGACTTTGCCGAGCAGCCGGCAGAGCTTAACGACACTCTGGTCAGGGAATTTTACGAGGCGATCGAAAGTAAGATGGCGACATCTGTCGTCGTCCGAGGAGTGACAGTTCCTTTCACCGCCAGCAGCATCAACCATGTATTCGGCCTCTTCTTTGGCCCCACTGACGATGCTCATCAACAGTTTTGGGACACCCTCGATGCTGTCGGACATGATGCTGTCATGAGGGAGTTGACAGAGGAGGGCAAGACCTGGAGCACCAGCAAGAAGAACCCCAACTCCGTCAACAGGGCAGAGCTACTCCCCGAGGCAAAATTATGGAATGCTTTTATCAAAAAGCGTATCCTGCCCTCGTCACACCATACGACAGTCAACAGACAGCGGTTGGCCCTCATCCACTCTATCATGCATGACAGGCCCATCAATGTGGGCAGGTACATGCGAGACAGCATTCTCGATTGTGCCTTCCGATCAGATTCACGACTATGCCTGCCCTTCACAATCACTGCCCTCTGCCGCTGCGCTGCCGTACCGGAGGACCCTTCAGACAAAATCAAGAAGGGCAGCGGCTGGACCGACAGCAACATCTCCAGCCTCATGGAGATCATCGTCGTATCGCCCCTCAACGCCTTCGATCCAAACGCCCCTCCTGCTGAGTCTGATGATGAACCTGCTACCGAACCTGCCCCAGAAGCTGCCACCAACACCGCTCCGGCAGATCAGAACTCCCACATTCTTACTGCCATCCTGAGGATAGAGGAGCGCCAGATGGGTTTGATGACATTCATCCGCGACTTCTCCAATGCGACGGTAAATTTCATTACCAATACTTTGAATTTTCCGGATGTCATTTTCCCCACCTTCCCCGCCCATTATTTCAATATCCCCTCCCCCACTCCCACACCACCTGTCTCTCCCCACGAAGAATCTGCCTCCTCCACACCTTCCCCGACAGCAGCCGGCAGCCCACCGGCGGACACTTCCCCTAGAGGCACCAAGCGAGCTGCCACTGATGACAGCCCTCTTGTCCGGAGGAACTTGGACAGCGCCTTCACGCGGGTGAAAAGAATTAAGCATGTGGCCAACAAGAGAATGCTGTCCAAAGCCATCACGAGTGGCAGCTGGGACAGCAGCAGCAGTTCTGATGTCCGACTAGTGGAGCCACCTGCCCTTCAACCCGCTGACGACCCTGTCCCCCAACCGGAGGAAGAACCTGCACCTCAACAGGCTGATGAACCTGTTGATCAACCTGCTCCGGAACCTGCCCAGCCACCTCCCCAACGCAGACGCTACCATCAGATCCGCGTCAGCAGCAGCAGCGAGGACAGCGAATAAAATTTAAGTTTTTATTTCTTTTACTCCTCTTATTGTTGTCTGCCCTTATATATTTGTGATGTACTTTTATTTATCATGTTTTTCTTTCTTTGTTTTTATGTCATTTTGCATTGAGGGCAATGCAACCCTCGAGTTTGGGGGTGGCAACCCTCCATATTTAATGGAGTCTTTAGCACATCTTTTGTTTAATTGTTGTGTCTTATTAGTTAAGTTCTTTAAAAAAAATCAGAAAAATAAGAAAATCTAAACTGTTGGCTTAAAACTGTGATGATAACTTACCTGTCATGACGGCTCTGTCGTGGCAGCATCTTTAGAACAGGTTAAGGAAAAGTTTAGAGCCTTTCTATAGTTATGAAAACTTAAACACTTTTGTGACTGTTATATTGCTTAGATTTCTTTTAGCCAAACTAGAATAGGAAGCTTAGAACTTGGATAGCCCCTAGAGGTGCCTAACACTGGCTCTAGGAAAGAAGTTTAGCAAAAGAAAATTCAAAAACCTAGAGGTGCCCGAAACCGGCTCTAGGAAGCTAACTAGAGGTGCCCAAAACTGGCTCTAGAAAAACTTAGCTTGAAAATAGAAGAAAAAGCATGAAAATGTGCCTTCTAAAAGAAAGTAAACTTTGGCATAAAATTCAAGTTAAGGAGTTGAATATTCTAGTGAAACTAAAAGAGTCTTAGCATATAACTGTTCACAAGCATGCACACACTGCACGAGAGATATAGGGAGATTCCGGACAGATCCTAACCCTTCCGACAGGTTGCTGCCGCCATAGAGAATGAGCGACAGGTAAGGGACAGTTCACTGTTTGAAGGCCAACACAAAAATTTTCAGTTTTCTTTTAAGTCTTCATTGCTTGAGGGCAAGCAAAAACTTGAGTTTGGGGGTGGGTTGAGTGTGTAAAAGTTCTATCATTTACACCTTTTTAAACCCATATTTCTGCTGTATTCAAGCATCATTGCATAGCATTTAGGTTAGTTTTTAATAAAACATCACAATTATATAAAAGGCACGGATTCTACTGAAAGATGGCTATTTTTGCAGGCATCTGTCACAGTAGATGTCGAAGGCAGGCGCAGGGCAGATAAGCAGGAGAGCTAAACTGGACAAGCAGCTGAAGAAGACGAACCTGTCATGGACCTGTCGTGACAGCATGATGACAGCAGATTTATGAAGAGGAAAAGTGAAGTGGACCTCGATAGATAGAGAAAAATCTGCTCGTCTGTCGTGTGGAAGCCAAATATTTTTCCAAGCCCCGGATCAAAAGATATGTCAAGCCAAAGCTCAAGGAGGGGAATTTCCATGAAACAAGGAGGCGGCTGAAAAGTAGGAATCCTTAGAGATTTAGTCTTTATTAGAATCTTACTTTTAATTAAAGTTGTAATCCTTGTTACCTTAGATAACTTGAGCCCAAAGCTTATATAAAGGGCATAGATTAAACCTAGGGCATAGCCGACTACCCCATAACCGAAACCAAAACCCTGTCGTTTACCTGTCACCGATATGTTCTAAATTCCCCCTAGGGCTATGGGTTGTTTTGTAAAGTAGTTGCAAGGGTTGCTTTGTTTTAGGATTTTTCAAGTTCAATAAAATAAACTTCAAGTTCTTTTATCTTGGTTTTAATATCTTGCAAGAGCATCGGGAGAGCATTGTGAGGTTATCTATTTACTTAGCATCGGGAGAGTTAAGTATACGAAAGAGGTAAAAGCGCGTTCTCTAGTTTATAGTTGAACCATCTCGTGCTTAGGGATAAGGCGAGGTTAAGTGGCTAAGGAAGAATTCATACACATCGGTGTTCATCCTTCGATTCACGCCGGGAGGTATCATCAAAGACGTGATCATCGACAGACTTGTGCCTAGGGATAGGGCAAGGAAGATCAGGGATTCTTGCCAAGCTTGAGGTACGGAGTTAGTGTTCGCTGCCGCGACAGCTAACGGACAGACGCCGCGACAGGTGCTGTCGGCGACGGGTGCGACGACAGAACTGGAGATCCTAAGCAATTCAATACCTACACTACTGAGCAACTCAATACCAGCCCATTCTCTCTCTCTTGATATCTCAATCTTTTATTTACGTTTTTACTTTAATATTCGTGACAATTCTCTTAAATATTTCTCTTTACTTCGTGTAGTGAATTTAGGTGGAGTCATTAGCCCAATCCCTGTGGAGACGATATCCGATACTTAGTATCACTTTACTACTTGCGTCGTGTATACTTGCACTATAATTGCGATAGACTATTTTACACGCAACACCCCACTCTCATGGTAAACAACAACCATCTTTATTGCAAGAATTTGAGTCTTTACCACAACCACTAAACAAGGAAAAAATCAACCTTTTTCCATAAAGCCACGATTCTCTGTGTATTTTCGGTAAGCCTTAGTAATTAAACTGTAAACTTCTCAAAAGTACTACTTTTCATGTATATATTGTCATGATACTGTTTGACTTTGAGTATATATTTGTGTATTTAGCTAGTAGATTCAATGTTTCTTTTGCCAAAATGAAAAGATATTTTCTCGCTTTGGTGCCAGGAAAAGAGCAATTGGAAGGAGCAGGACATGAGCAGTAAGCTAGAGAAGCAGAAGAGAAATGTCGAGTGCTGTTGGCAATGTTGGAGTATGCCCAAAGACCAATCATGAGATGGCTGTAAAAGACATATTTATTTTATCTTGTTTATTAATATAAAACCATTATTATTATTTCAGTCTTATTCTGTGCATTTATAAATAAACTGAATTTTAATAAAGTCCTTAGAATAATATAGTTATTATTGAATGTCCTTAGTCGAGAATTATTGTGGGCATGGACAACAATAATATATTAAGACTAATATGTAGTTTATTGATGACAAAGCGTTGTCATTGACATGAATATGTCAAAATCAATACATATGTATGTGATAGAGAACGACATACTAGATTGACCCGCTATGAGCATGTTTCTTAGATTATTATGTGACAGTCACAACATTGCTCATGGTGATAAGTATGATCTTCAAACTTGAGATCATCATCATTTCAACATGTGAGTGACATATTTTGATACGGTCAAACGTGCGTCGTAACTGACTACACTATAAAGACTAACATTGGATATGTCACAATCTATGTAGCGAAATATGGTTGATCAAGATAGGATTTGTCCCTCCTACATAATAGGAGTAATATCTCAGGCCATTTGATTGAGTGAGACTAGAAAATGCATGGACATGCTCGAATAAATTGATATAAGATATCATAGTTATTCGTTTATAATAGTCTACTCAAGATATCAAGAAATATTAGATAAACTATACAAGTGTGACTAATCCATGACTTGTGTCCGATCTGGATATGAGAACAAAAGGATTTAATACATAAAAAAAAGTTAATCACGGAAAAAGGTAAAGTCAAACCACGACTTCATACAACTTAGGTAGCAATGATGTATTGCTAGATGGAACTCATTGCTTATAATGTTAGAATCGTTCTACATAATACTGCTAACGTTGCATGAACCTACAAAGGTCACACCCTATTGAAACGAATAAATATTGACTAAATAGCATGTGTACAAACTTGTTGTACACGTAATAATTATTAAAACGAAATTATTATAATTATAGTAATTATAGATAATCTCGTTTATATATATATATATATATATATATATATATATATATATATATGTGTATGTATTAATACTAGATAATTATTGTAATTATCATATACTATTAAGATATATATATATATATATATATAAAGAAACCTAATTAAAGTAAAATCAGATTCTACATATTTAATTATTTGGTTAAATATATTGTATATTTAATGAATCCGAATTAAAGTAGAATCAGATTCTACATATTTAATTATATTCAGTTAAATATATTGTATATTTAATTAATTCGAATTTAATTATAATTAGATTTTTGAATACTATATAAAGGCATAAGGTCTAGCAGCCAAGACATATCTTTCAAAAACACCTCTCTAATAGTATAGAAGAGAAAATATTGTTCCTTTCATTCGGGTGGACTGCGTAGAGGTCAAAACGAGATTTTGACGACTCAGATTCGATTTGGATTCTCCTATACTCCCTACAGATTTCTAGATTTATTAAGGTAATGTTTCATCCTTTTCACCCCAAATTCGTTCCTCGTACATGGATCTCTAGAGGTAATCTCCGGATAATTTTTTCGTTGTGCCATGGGGTGTACCAGCGTTTCCCTACAGGCAAAAGTAGAATGAGAATTGCCAAGCTCAGTTGGCAAAAGAAGGATGATGATGTCCGGTTAGTTAGTCGTTGGTCAATGACCCAGTCAGCCCTAAAATTCAAAAAGAGGATAAGAGGATAACACACCTATCCTGGTGCGCAGAAAACTTTCAAGATTCAAACCCAATTTAGGGTTTCATGAGCGCCTATATAAAGGAAGCCTATTGTTGAGCCAAGGAGGCTGCATTGTGGTGAAGAAAGAAGGTAGAGGGCAAACTGTGGTTCGACCAGGCTGAGATCGAAAGCTCTGGATCCATTGAAGGGATGCATCGACAGATCTCCTTCTTTGTCAATTTCTTTTAGTTTAATTCTGAATTTTATGATGGTGATGTTTACAAACAATATTTTGTTGATGGTTTCCCCAACCATGAAATGATTTTCTTAAGTTGGTTGGGATGTTTTGCGATGAACGCTTAGCTGTTTTTCAATTTTTAATAATTGAATGCCTTGGTAATTTTGTATATTCTGCTAGTGCTTAGTTTTCTTAAATTCTTTGCCAAACGACAACTGGCATTGCATGCCCATTATCCCTTAATATCTTAACAAACTTAGGAAATAACGATTAATTGCCAGATACTAAGGAGAGAAATTTTAACAGAAGATGTTCAAGTAGATGAGCTTACTTCGGGAGTGAATCTATCCTTTAGAAGTAAAGATTGAAACTTTGCCAAGTTAATTATTCAAAAATATTACTATAGACATATAGGGGTTAATCATAATTAACTTAGGGTATTACCATCGACAGAGGCAATACTACTTAAAATTTGCTCAGCAATAAAAGTAAGGTTAAAAGTTATTAATTACTGACATTGCTAGAGTGAAATTCATACATCTTTTGCCAACGCCAACCATCCATTTTAATACACATGTTTGCCAAACTACCTAAACTTTCATTGCATTTTTTCTTAGTCATTTTCTTAATCAAAATCCGAATCCAATTCAACTCATTTGTTCCCGTTCACAAGTAATTATCGTGACATTTAATTCCCAGACAATCCATGTGGATACGATACTCAGGTTACTGCTATATTACGTGCTAATCGTGTATACTTACACGCAAAAAGACCTAAACCTGGCATTATTTATCTCCATATTTACGTTAATTCATCATTTGTTTGCCAAGCGTCAGTCAGTCGACACAAACCCATGTCAAGCTAAGGGTCATAGTAGTCGGATCTCTGCCCCACGTCCCAGGACACGGGCCGAGACACGGGCCGAGAGTTTTCCCTTACCGGGTACCCGACCCGACCCGATAAAATTTTATATATATATATATATATATTGAGCCATTGACCACTTAAGTTGCATTGCTCTAGAAAAATAACACCTGATGCCAACGAAATGGACAGCAAGATTTTATAATGGCTTCCAAATTCCGGCAAGCTCAATGCAGACAAGAACTACACAAATTCGGTATACAGTCAGCTATAAAAACATACTGACCTATAAAATTTCACTTTACTTTTGTAATGAGCTAAAATGGGTCAGTCCTTGACATCAAAAACACCTCCTGGAGAAATCTGGAATCGAGCTTCAGCTTCCGCCAAGCAAGGTGAACTTATTACTTTGCAAATTATATTTTTATTTTATGTTTCTTAATATTTTCACTCTAAAATTAAGTTTAAATCCCTACATTTTTTCTATGTTTGTATTATATTCTTTTAAGTTTTAAGTTTAATTTTTTTTAAATATTTTTGTGTTTAACATATAATTTTTTTTAATTTTAAAATAAAAAAAATAAAAAAAAATATATGAACCGGGTACTCGGTACCCGATTACCCGGGTACCCGAATTTTACGGGTACCCGAATATTATGGGCCGGGACACGGGCCGTTTAATGAGGTACCCGGTTTTCTGGGTACCCGAATCCCGGGTACCCGACAATTCCAACCCCTAGCTATATATGTATAGGGTTATGCTATTGACAGCCCTAAGGGCTGTCAATAAGAACACTATAGATTCTTGTAATTAATATTTTTTTAATTTTTATAAAGAAATATAGTATAATGTAATTAATTACACTCCTAAAAAGTTGTGTTTCATTAATTTAAAATTTTTTAATTTAATTAAACAATAAAACCCTAAATTCAAACTTCAAACCTCAAACTTAAACCATAAATCATAAACCCCAAACCCTAAACCATAACCATAAACCCTCAAACCCTAAACTATAAACCCTAAACCATAAACCTAAACCATAAACCCTAAACTCTAAACCATAAACCATAAACTCAAACCCTAAACATCAAACCCTAAAACTTAAACCATAAGCCATAAACCCTAAACCCTAACCATAAATCCAAACCCTCAAACCCTAAACAATAAATCATTTTAAGTGAGTATTAATTACATTTTTTAGGAATGTATTTAATTACATTTTACTAGATTTTATTACAAAGCAAAACAACCATTTATTATAAAGCAAAACAAACATTAATTACAAAGCAAAACAAGCATTAATTATAAGAAATTATAGAGTTCTTATTGACGGCCCTTAGGGCTGTCAATAGCATAACCCTTTATTTTATCATTCGAAAGGTTAAACTAAATAATTTCTAAAATATTATATCATTATTTACACATTTAACCTATTGAGAAACGGATTTCAAATGTATGTTCACTTCGGGGCAGTGACGATGGTGGTTTTCAATTTTCATAGTTTGATGTTCTGAGAAAAGTCTGGAGTGAGGAATACGAGTGGACGTGGGATTTTAACATCGAAAAAATCTACAAAGGAAAATGAATTTCATAACAACTTATAGAATAGAGGTTTTGGCAGGGGTGTTTATAACCGAGTATTCGAAATTTTAGGTAGTAAAAAAGTTAGTTTGTGTCTAGATTCGTGAAGTTGGATCACATGGTAACAAAACAAAAATTAAAAATCAAATATAACTAAAAATATAAATTGCATAATTCAAACATATTTAATTTGTTATGAATATTTATCTATGTGGATGTCTATCATGATTAGAACTTTATCAAATGAGTTTGATTTATTTATTATTAGGAATATTATCTCTATGAATTAGAGTTTAATGTATTATGTACTTCTTATGCCTATAAATAGATGATTCATTGAAGGCATTGTATACAATTCTATATTTGAGAATAATACAAATCTCCCTCTTTCTCTCATCTCTTTGTTCTTCTTGTTCATATTCTTGTTCTTCTTTATTTTATTTACAACACGTTATCAGCACGAGACTCTAATCAACTGAGGTCTTCATCGTTATAATTCAAAAGAAGTTACCGGGAAGAATTCGATTATAGAATAAACCAAAGATAAGTTTTTTTTTCTCTCCTTATTTTTTTAGTTACCGATTGTCTTTCTCTTTATATTTTAACTTTGTTTTAATTTTTTTTTTGAAAATTTTGGAAGTATGTTTGATTTTATTCGAACATTGGAAAGAGATAAATTTGTGGCTTCTCACAAACCAAAAGACGAATCGACAGAAACGAAGAGGGAACGATGGAAACGATTAAGGTTTGTTAAGCGAAAGTATTTGTGGGTTTTCATCTTTGGTATTCAACTGCTTATGCTTTTCATACTTAATTATTATTATTTGTGTTTGTATATTTGTAAATTCATGAAGTTTGATGATGGTGCATGTAAAGCATGTTCGATTTACTGACTATACTTTATAATTATGAATAACAAAGTTATGTACGTAGAACTATGGTAGTTTTTCATATAAATTAATTAAAATACGTACTCTAGGTTTAAGGTTTTTTTTAGTAACAAAGATCTGTACATTAATGAAACACCTTTGTTGGTTTAGTTTTTTTTAAAGAGAGAATTATGACATAGATCCTCTGATTTCTAATATATTCAATTCAATCCATACATATAGATCTTATTATTATGGTTTCATATATGTTTATTTTTTGACACAATGATTGAACTTTGTATTAAGATCAATATGTGTTTATAATATTTTATTTGATGATATTGATATTTTAACCATGAATTGAGTTTTACATGTATTTAAATGACTTGAAAAGAGACACGACATTATGAGAAGATGTTTTGGTCATTTGCTACGTCTCCATTTTCCTCGAGAGAAAAACTAATATCGGTAAATTCTTATTTTATTTTCATTCTTTAAATTATGATTTTAATGTGTGATAAATTATGGTGAATTTCAATCTATAAAAAGATTGTTATAAAGTCTATATTTGCTCGAAAGCAATTTTCTTCTTTGTCGAAAAACTCGACCATAGACTTCTCCCAATTTCAAGTTACGAAAATTCTTCTTGATCTAAAAAGTTTTATGGGAGGCATTCCTTGAAGTGAATGCAAAGCATGATGTTTATTCCATGCAATTATCAATGATGGGGCATTCCCTGAAGTGAATGCAAGCATGATGTTTATTCCATGCAATTATTGAATCCGTTTCATTCCCTGAAGTGAATGCAAACATGGTAAATCATTATTCAATTAGAGACATAATTTCGATATAATCCAAGTATAATTGGATGGACATCCCGTTCTGCGAGGCTACTGGTCTTAAAGGAGGTTTTTAAAGGACCTTGTGGACAGGTTTAACAATGCCGCGTACGAGGATTAAATCTTTGTTCTCTATGATAAGGATATGTGAAAAAGGTTTTAAAGGCCCACTAGCTCTACTCCATTCCTTGAAGTGAATGTGAGATTATATTATGGAATGAATAAAAAATCACATTAAAAGTAGTGATCGTGGTCGAGACTATGAATATACACATGAAAAATATAGTCGTATGAAGAATACTTCTACCCGCTGGTAGCAAAGTTATAAGGATGAAAAGAGTGATAAAGATCATTCTAAGGAAGTGAAATCCTTTTACCAATGTGATGTTATAAACCATTGATTTCGTATTTGTCAAACGCCAAAGTATTATGGACTTTATCCATAATCATGAATGATAAATGAAATAAAATATAAACAAAATTTGTTTATGGCGTTATTGATCCAACTCAATTGGATATTGTTAATTTTCTCATAACCTTTGAAGGGAATAACTTACCATTTATTTTATTTCCCTTATAACCTCTAATAGGAATAATTGATTTATTTTATTTTATTTTTATGTTAATTCGTTTTATTTATTATTTATTTATGTTAGTTTGCTTTATGTTTATTTATTTCATATATTATTTATTTACGTTTTATGTTAATTTATTATTTGAAGAATATGATTACTTCCAGAATAAAATATACAATGAATTGTGGCTATTTATGCCTAGCAGATAATGCAAGTACTCATATTGTACTTAAGCATAAGAAATAATTTTCCCATTTAAATGCAAGGGAAAATATGAGTAGTAATTCTCAAAGTACTAAAATATCAATACTTCGGAAGAGCACTTGAAAGTTTATCTCTGATAGATAATCGACTTGATATGATGTGCTATATTTTATATTTTTCATTCCTCGAAGTGAATGATACAAAGTACATATTTTCATTACCTGAAGTAAATGAAACAAAGCACATTTTGAAAGGTGCACAATTATGCATTTCTCGATTAAAATGCAAGGGAATAATGTGAGTACTATATCCGGAAGTACTAATATCACAAAAGGCTCTGGTTGAGCAAATATGTTATTGTCAAATGGAACTTTATTCCATATTCACAGTGCGTTATACTCGTTAAAGTCATAAAGAGAGCAATATGAGTTCGCAAACTATCCCTTTGGGAATTATAGATAACATATGTTATCAATTGGCATTTGAAATAAGCCAATATTGATATAAGTTTTGGTAGCCAAAAAGTCAGTTGAAAGCTCTAGAAGAGCTATATATTACTACCAAAAGATAATTTCAATTGAAAGCTCCGAAAGAGCTAAATATATTCCTATTTAAAGGAACAATTTTGATGGCCGTACTAGACATGTACGAGTGAGATTGAATTACATGTTATGGTAAACAAGGAGTTTACAAATTCAGAGATATATACACACATATATATAGTTGGCATGATCGGTTAGACCATCCTAATCAATGATGCAGAAATTATTGAGATTTACATGCACATGTATTAAAAGAACCTGTAGTTCTTGTGGTGCTTATTCTCAAAGGAATGGATTAAATTCCACTTATTAAAGAACGTGAAGTTCTTGTGTTGCTTAAAGGAATTGATTAAATTTCACTTACTAAAAGAACCTGAAGTTCTTGTGTTGTTTGTTCTCAAAGGATATAGATGATCCCACTTACCAAAAGAATTAGAACTTAAAGTTCTTGTATTGAAGTTGAGACTGTATGTCTTGCATATCTGAACGAAATATGGGCCCATATATCCACAAATGTGGAAAGTTTTATATGATTTTAGTAGATGCATCTACATTGTTTTATCGACTTACAACCAGAAGTTTGTGAGATTGATTCTAAAAATATTCAGATTATGCAGTTAGACTATTCGTCTTGAAAAGCTAGTGGGTTTATATTTTAGGCTATATCAGTTGTTACAAAGCCTATTGATTATGAAAAATATAGTTTAGCAAAATTTCAATTGGATGCCTCCTATTTAATAGCTAAACTATGAGAACAAAAGAGTTATTATTTATATGGTGTTTCCATATAGCAACACTTATACGCATCAAGCCAACGAGTTATAATAAACTCCCCGTTATGATTGGTTTTTGGTCAGAAACCATACATTTCCCATTTTATGATTTTTAAATGTGCGATATGAATTACTCCACCACAACGCACAAAATGGGTAAATAAAAAGGGTTGAGAATATATATTGAGTACGAGTCTCCTTTTATGTTTAAATTCTTAAACATTAATTGGAGAATCATTTATGACATGATTTTTCTCAACATCAGGGGGAGATAATAATCAACTGGATAGAGGAAAATGAATTATCATTATCTAGATCCTCGTATATGAACTAGAAGTTCATAAGATAATTCATGTTATTATATGTCAACTGCCAGACATATTTACTGACCCAATGAGAGTAATTAAGTCTCATATACCAGCTGAAATGCTCTAAGTTTAAAGTACATGTTAGAGCGAGAGAATGTAAATCATGCCTGAAGCATGATAGTTGAAATGGTTCCAATGATCAAAATTCTCGTAAATAGAAAGTAATATGAGATGGTCATATATTGGAGGCGGGTGCTCCTGAAGAGACCCAAGACATAACAAATAATAAAACTCTTGAAGAGTTTCAGGTACCTGGAATAAAGATTGAAAACTTGAAGAGATCTCGATGAGTTATGTCATTACGAGAATGGAACCAGAATATTGGAAAGTTGTCGACAACGATTTTACATAAAATACTTCTATAGAAGTAAAGAAAGAAATCGAGGATCTTTTATAAAATCTATCCAGAAGTATAGATATTGAATTGGCCAATGTTGAATGACGCTTTGAACTTCTAAAATAGAAGTATTTGGACCACCAGTCCAAACACCTAAAGGTGTAATGCAAGTGAGGCACAAATAAGTAGTCGTAAATACGACTTAAACTGTGATTTATGAAAAGTTTTAATTACTTCATGGTGGATGCAATTACTTTGGCAGTTTTAAAAATTTTACATGCGTCTAATTATTTGTGGATCCATATTTATCCTTGAAGGATCTAAAATGCTATAAGCATTTGGAAATTTCTGAGGAAATTTATTTAAACATGTCTCATGAATATTTTTGGCGCATTTGGTATAATCGCCTTAGTGAATACTAATTGAGAAAATACTATAAGAATGATCAGATTTCCTTATGTATTTTATAAAGGAGTTTGGATCAAGATCCATTATGATAATTTTAGAACTCCTAAAGAGCTTCAAATTGGAAACTCATGAAGTACTTTCAATACAAGTACTTGAATCTTGACATCAAGTTTATCTCGACCTGAAGATCGAGCATTTTTATATATTTCTTTTGTCTATGAATAGACATAAGCTGAAAGAATCTTAAAGAAGATTCAATATGAATAGAGCATATCTATTGAGTATCCCAATAGTTGTAAGATTGTTGGATGTGAATAAAGATAATTATATCTTTTCTTGGTCTTGAAGCACTATATATTAGTTGGTTAAGAAATATCTATGAATATACAAAGATCATTACATTTAGATCTTCAAACATTCGTTGATGCCTCCTCAAATGTCGTAGAAATAATTGTTATGCACGAGGCAAGCCAAAAAAAATGTGTTTGGCTAAGATTATTGACCCAACATATCCAAAAGACATGTGGATTTACTTTTACAAGATATGGTAAAAGCTATCTTGTGTGAAGATAAAGCAAGATGTATATCTCAGTTTGAAAGTTGATACATCATGGAACATATTACTCCAAAGTTTCATCCCTCGCGATCTTTAGAAAAATGATATTCAAGATTAAATTATGAAGATTCAAAGATCTTCTGTGATGTTTTCATGAGGGGGAGTAAATACGCGTTGCACTCTTTTTCCCTTAACCGAGGTTTGGCCCAATGGGTTTTCCTGGTAAGGTTTTTAATGAGGCAACAAGTTATGCGTATCAAAGATGTGTGTACTCTTTTTCCTTCACTAAAGAATTTTTTTTTTCTCCCACTGGGTTTTTATCTTAGTAAGGTTTTAACGAGGCACATTATCTTCATAGACATCCAAGGGGGAGTGTTATGAATATTTATCTATGTGGATGTCTATCATGATTAGAACTTTATCAAATGAGTTTGATTTATTTATTATTAGGAATATTATCTCTATGAATTAGAGTTTAATGTATTATGTACTTCTTATGCCTATAAATAGATGATTCATTGAAGGCATTGTATACAATTCTATATTTGAGAATAATACAAATCTCCCTCTTTCTCTCATCTCTTTGTTCTTCTTGTTCATATTCTTGTTCTTCTTTATTTTATTTACAACATAATTAAAATTATATAAAAGAAATTATTATTTGATCAGTACAAAACTTAATCCATGCTGTTTCAAATTCAAATTTTTTATGCAATCGTTAATCCATTGAATTGTTCATTTGGATTTATTTTTTAAATTTAATCGAAATGTGTTAATTAGAGATTTAGAATTTTATGGTAAAATAATTTAAGAGTGGAATATATGGGTGCTCAAAATAAAAATTTAATCTAAAATAAATAAAATAACAAATAGAAAACCGGATAAAACATAAAAGAAAAGAAAATAATTAAACTTTTTAAAAAGTGGTACATCAAGAGTTCAATATCAATATTTTGATTATGTGGTGGTAGCACATAAATATAAATACATAATTTCATATGTTTTATGTAGATATATATATCTATTGATTAGTTTATGATATTAAATTTTTTTAGTTCTCTTATCAAAGTTTTACTCGATAAAACTTATAGATCGAAATATATATTAAAAATAAATTTGTGAAATTCTTATTTTGTTTTATAATTATTGTAGCACGTTAATTCTCTATTATTTTCCCTTAATAACCCAAAATACTTTTACGCCATTTTTTTAATTACAAGTAAATAAATACAAAATTTTAAAATAAAAAATTAATTTAAAGTAAAAATAAATTATAAAAATTCATGGATTGAATCAGATCGAATACTTTTTAAGCCAAATATTGTGGTATGGACCCGACCCATGAACCAATGACATTTAACAGGTCGGGTATTCGACCCATTTTTTCTTAAAAAAAATATTCAGTTATTTTCCATCGGGTCAACAGATAAAATATCTCAAATCAAGTATTTTTTTTAAACGATGTAGATATGGGTACTGAATTGAAGAGAAAAAGAGTAACTAACGCAGTCTTTACCTTAGCCTTTGATTTTGATTCCCTAGTCCCTGAAGTTACTCTATGGCTTGGGGGTTGAGCCCCCAAAAATGTTTATACTAAAAAATATAATGAAATATATACTTATTTGATCCTCAATTTTCAATTCTTTTGAACTATATACTACAAATCTTCCCTATCTATCTCCTATAGCAGAAAGATAGCTTTGCTTGTGGTCATTGAAGTTTGAGTAAAATTTTCTTTTCCTTAAGTAGCGTTTCAGTCATTAACGTTTTTTTATTTGTAACAAAATATTCACCTGACCTTTAATCTCTTCTAAGTGAGTAACAACAATATGACGTGTAGAGTTGTAAACGAATCGAACGTTCAGTGAATTGTTTTGCAGGAATGTCGTTTATGTTCGTTTATTTATTAAATAAATGAACATGAACAATATTTTTTGTTCATTTAATTAAATGAACGAACACGGTCAAAAGGGCTCGTTCGTTCATTTACGTTCGCAAACGTTCGGTACTCTGTTCGTTTACGTTCATTTAAATTTATTCACATATGTCCATTAATATTTTTTTTGAAAGGTAGATGTATGATTAAAGATAAAATCATACAATAGGGTGACACTGGATCGAAACTCGTTAAAAAACCTTCCTAAACTTAAATAGAGAAAAAAGAGTGCATCGATCCAGTGATACAAACTATCTAATAAGCCCAAACATCCATAATCTGGAAATCAAATACAGGATAAACTAAAGACCTCAAACAATGAAATCAACAAATTAGCACACTCTAGGAATATGACTAATATCAAAACCAAAGAAAATTGGTCAAGTAATAGCTCCCTTAGCCAGTGAATCTGCGGTGATATTGCACACTCTAGGAATATGACTAATATCAAAACCATTTCCCAACATAGTAGCCGATAGAGGACAAAATTTAACCCCCTCGACCCAGCCTAGACGTCCGACCGAACCGAATGAGCTACATTGAGTTTGCCGAAGCAAACTCGTGAAAAAATTATTCGTATTACGTACTTTTTTTTATCTTATCTAGATGCAATTTATTAATCTATGGTGAACATGCTAGCAGCGGTTCAAATCTCACTCCAATTAGACATCAATAGGGCATTCAATTGCAATCACGAACATTAAGGGACCAAATTGCAAATATGGAAAATTATAAGAACTTTGCCCAATTTTAAGTTACCAACCTTTAATTGACCAAGTTTCATACATAATTGTTAAATATCAACTCAATGCGATCATACAAACACATATAATTGCATCCACAATATTTAGGGACTAAAACGTAAAAATTTAAAACTTCAGATCAAGTCAATAACCGAATTAACGGTTACCCGTATTGATACACTAGGGCATGTATCGGTACGCTTTGCTTGATTTTAAATCTCATAATTCCACTAGCCAAAACTCGCACCAATACGCCTCCGTGTACCGAAACACCCAAGCATTTACCCCAGACTCGTACCGAAGCAGTACCTCGCATACCAAAACACTAAGCTTGGAAAAGCTTACTTGTACTGATACACTCAGCCTGCATACTGAAACGCTAAGCCTAGAATGGCTTACTCGTACTGATAGGAAAGCACGCGTATCGATACACTTGGACCCGAAATGATCAATTTTACTGGTTTAACATGCATTTGGGGATACCAAAACACTCTAACATGCTTCTATCATCTTTCCAACATATTTAGGAATCAATCCTTAGTTCAAAACATCAAACATAACAACGATTCACGACATCATGTTTCAATTGGTAATCTATAGGCATGCTTCCTATAAACCAAGTCAAGCAAAGTTCAAAAACCAAAGCAATTACCAACCATTAGAGGCTAATTACAACTTCAAAACAACAATATAAACTTACTCAAAATAGGTAGTTTAACAAACACACTCTTAAATCAACAATGAACCCTATTGTCTTTATTACTAAAAGTCTAGTTTGAAACCATACTTTCAAAGAACGAAGCCCTTGGATCTTCTTTGCTCACTTGCTGCCTCCACTCCTTTAATTCTCTGCATTGATGGACAAAGAGAGCGTAAGCACACTAGGCTTAGTGAGGAGTGCTTAAAACAAAACACCATCAATGCAATTTAAAATCAATTTCTTAAAACCATTAAAATCATCGGTTCAATCCATTTATAAAACATCGTGCCTTGAAAACCATGCACTTAAACCTTTCCAAAACCAGCATATTAAACCATATGCATCATGTATAATAGCTAAACAACAAGTCTCATTGCTAAACCTCAATTTAAGCCTTCTCATGCATAAAAAACCATATGTAAAGCTTAAAGAGCAAACATGTATAAATTAACATTATACAACAACATCATCAACATGATACATAAACAATTATATTGGCTTTCAAGTGATCATTAACCAAGTTCCATTTCCAAAATAGTTCATCGGATACACAAATTCAACAAGTGTTCACACAACACTTCAAGCCTTCTCAACCGGAATAGCGATACAATCACAATCGCGGTACATTAACAACCGTCTATAATTAAAACCCACGGGGACACCAACCCCAATCATTGGTTAGATGTTTAATCCACTAGCAGGAGCTTATGGGACACCAACCCCTCGAACATTAAGGTACTTGGATGGAGTTACGGAACACCAACCCCTCGACATCCAATGTGACTTATTTATAGTGCACTCAATCCTATGACCGACCAACAATATCTGATAACATTTTAAAACCACACCACTTGCCAATATAATTCATTATAACCACGTACCTCACTATTTTCATATACATCATCACAAAACCATTTTCCAAAGCAACAAACCATGCTTTAAATACAAGTATAAAACATATACTTACATGGATCACTTACCACATGCATCCACCATCATTTCATGATTAAAACAGTATAAAAAATACTTTCATTCATACATAAACAATAGGTAACAAATAATAAAAACCAAGTGCATAAAATCATTTCGTAAGAAAATCCACTTATACTTACTTCTGAACTTAGACAAGCGTTTCAAGCTCAAATATAAGTTCCCAAACCACCTTCAAACCTTTTAAAAGCTGTATGTTAAGTTCTCACTCATCGACATGCGAAACTTCAATTTGCCGATGGGAATCAAGCGTCTGAAGCCTCCAAAGCTTCACCGATAGCTACGGAATCAACCTCTCATATTTTAATTACACAAAAAAGATGCATCACAATGCATTCATTAACCCAACAATAACAATCCTCAACATTGTCTTGGTAAATGCTACCAAACTCCCATCAGAAACGAGCGAAACCAATCTCGCGAAACCAATCTCAAACTCAAGCTAAACAAAGCCCAACTACAAACTCTCAAATCTAACATCTAATCAACATCAAATAACATCCAAAATTCATCCAAGCACAACCTTGTACCTCCAACATACATAAAACCACCACAACTCCTCTAAAACTCATCATTAGAAACATAGATAATTAGAGATTCAACTAGTTTCAGGATTCCAATGTTAAAATCAACTTATTAACATTATAAAATATCATAATCATTGTCTAATCTTATCAAGAACCCAACAAAATAGATCCAAGACGAATCTCAATAAATTCCACCTATTAAATCTCAATTAAACCAAATTTTCACAATTAAATCATCAAAACCAATTAAAAAACATATATAAAGGATCAAGCACTTGGGAATTTCAGTAAAGAACCATTCATTAAAGGAGAAGAACGAACCTCACCTTCAATGGTTGAAATCCCTCTCAATTGGATGATTTTACATCTTGAAAAGCAAAGGAAATCAATGAGATTTTGTAGAAACAAGTTATGAAATCTATTAGGAATTTTTAATTTAAGAAAACAAGACCATTACCTCAAATCGCTAGAAAATAGATGTTTGGCTAAAAAACTTTGAGAGAAAAGTTTGGAGAATAGAAAATCACGTCAAATTGGTTTTTGTGAAAATAACTATCTTCATTTAATTAATTCCTTTTAATCTTTTAATTAAAACATTTAAAACTAATCCAATTGAGAGAAAAAAAACTGATAAAACACTTAGGTATATTAACTCCTTAAAGATTCAAGGTTTTGACCCTTTTACAAAATAGTCACTAAAACCGTTTTTCACTTTCGCATTTTGGTAACTTGTCCCAAAATATAAAATTTCCAAAACTCATTTTTCAAAATTGATTTTCACCAAAATCATTAACATATTATTAAATAAGGGTTTTTAACCATTTTTCCATATTTTTATCTCGCATAAAAATATTTAATCCTGAATCCGACTCGAATCTCTAACCTAGTCTACCAAACCGTCTAATTAACCCATAAACCGCTAGGCCCAAAACTAGGGTGTTACAATTCTCCCCCACTTAGGAAATTTCGTCCTCGAAATTTCACCTGGAGGAAAAAGGTGCGGAAGATATTTCAACATTTCCGCCTTACTTTCCCACGTGGCTTCCTCAACTCCTCGATGTCGCCATAACACCTTTACAAATTCAATCGTCTTACCACGAAGAACTTTTCTACTAGAATCAAGAATCTCAACAGGTTCCTCATCATATGATAAATCCAGTCGCAACTCAATATCCTCCACTGGCATAACATGCGACGAATCCGACCTATACCTCCGTAACATCAATGCATGAAACACATCATGAATTTTCTCTAACTCATGAGGCAACCTCAACCGATAAGCTATTGGACCAACACGCTTCACAACCTCATATGGTCCAATAAACCTCGTACTAAGCTTAATCTTACGTTCAAACCTCATCACCTTCTTCCAAGGCGACACTTTCAAAAACACACGGTCACCAACCGCATACTCAATCTTCTTACGCTTCAAATCCGCGTAGGATTTCTGACGATCTGAGGCAGCTTTTAGACGATCACAAATAAGCTTCACTTTCTCATTTGTACTTTTCAACAAATCAAGAAAAGAAACATGCTTTTCCCCAACCTCAGCCCAACACAAAGGTGTACGACACCTCCTACCATACAAAGCCTCAAATGGTGCCATCTGTATACTAGCTTGGTAACTATTATTATACACAAACTCTACCAAAGGTAATTGTTTCTCCCAGGTTCCTTGGGACTCAATGACACAACATCTCAACATATCTTCCAAGACCTAAATCACACGTTCAGACTGACCATCCAACTGAGGATGATACGAAGTGCTGAAATTCAACATTGTACCCAAAGCTTGATGTTAACACTCCCAAAACCTCGCAGTAAACCGCAGATCTCTATCTGAAACTATAGACTTGGGCGCTCTGTGAAAACGCACAATCTTAGCGATATACAAATTTGCCAACTTATCCAAATTATACGTCGTATGCATAGGCACAAAATGTGCACACTTCGTATACCGATCACCAATCACCCAAATAGTCTTAGTTGGTGTTAATGACAACCTAAACACAAAATCCATGGTGATTCTCTCCAATTTCCATTCTGGTATCCTCAACGGTAGCAACAACCCAGAAGGAAACTGATGTTCAACCTTAACATGTTGACACACCATGCACTTAGCAACAAAATCAGCCACATCTTTCTTTAGATCAACCCAATAGTACTCTTCATTCAAGCCTTGATACATCTTAGTACTACCAGGATGCATAGCAAAATGATTACTATGCGCCTTGACCAAGATAATGCGCCTCAATTCATTATCATTAGGCACTACTATCCGATCTTTGAAACATAACACTCCATCATCATTAAAATGAAAATCTATCGGATTCCCATCTATAATATCCTTAACATGCGACACCAACTCCTAATCATAAGGTTTTTATCCTTTATCTACTATGATAAAGATGGCTTCACTTGTAACTCGGCCAAAAGACCATAATCTTGTGTCACACTCAACCGTGCAAACATTGCTCTTAACTCCACCGCAACCTTCCAACTCAAGGCATCTGCCACAACATTAGCCTTACCCGGGTGGTACTCAATCACCAAATAGTAATCCTTAAACAAATCCAACCATCTACATTGCCTAAGATTCAAATCCTCTTGTGACATCAAATATTTCCAACTCTTGTGATCCGTATACACAATACACTTCTCACCATAAAGATAATGCCTCCAAATCTTTAAGTCAAACACAACTACGGCAAGCTCAAGATCATGGGTAGGGTAATTGCACTCGTGCACCTTCAATTGCCTAGATGCATAAGCCACGACGTTTCCTTCTTGTATCAACTTCTCGAAAGCTTGTTGTCTATTCTCCATCCACTCAAAATGAACATTCTTTTGCAACAACTTCTCTAAGTCAAAACTCACATTTGCTCAACTTAGCGTACAACTGGTTATCCATCAAAGCCTGAAGCATAATTCGCAAATGTCTATCATGATCCTCCTCAATACGAGAGTACACAAGGATATCATTAATAAACACAACCACAAACTGGTCCAAAAACTCGTGGACTACTCGATTCATCATATCCATGAATGCAGCGGGTGCATTTGTTAAACCAAATGGCATTACCAAGAATTCATAATACTTGTACCTCGTACGTAAAGCAGTTTTAGGCACATCCACATACTTTACCTTCAACTGATAGTACCCAGACCTCAAATCAATCTTAGAAAACACCAAATCACCTCGAAACTGATCAAACAAATCATCAATCATCGGTAAATGATACTTATTCTTAATCTTCAACCTGTTGAGTTGCTGATAATCAATGCGCATATGTATTGTGTCATCCTTCTTTTTCACAAACAACACCGGCACACCCCAAGGAGAAACGCTAGGCCTAATAAACCCTCGATCAAGCAACTCCTGATGTTACGTCTTCAACTTTTTCAACTCTTTCGGAGCCATACAATAGGGAGCAATGGACACTGGAGATGTATTTTCATACAACTCAATGCTAAACACAACCTCTCTATTCGGCGGCAAACTAGGTAATTCCTCTAGAAAACACCTGGAAACTCACAAACGGTACGTATGTCCTGAACACGCACTTTCTTCGATCCCGGATTCATAACATAGACCAAGAAAGCCTCACAACTCAATTCCATCAAACGACTCGCTTCTAAAGCCGAAACAATATTGGACAAGAATTTAACATTCTCACCCACAATTACCACTTCGTAATCATCAGCAAGTTTCAAGGTAACTCGCTTGTTTTCAAAGTCAACTACAACTCTATGTTCCGAAAACAAATCCATACCTAGAATTACATCAAAACCATAAAATGGCAACTCCATCAAATCAACCACAAATATATAACCTTGAATAGTTAAAGCACATCTCCTAAACAACCTTTTTGTAATAATCGTTTCTCCAAAGGAACTAGTTACTTGTATTCCCACATTTAACACCTCAACCGGCATATCAAGCAAATATGCGTACTCACTCAAAATATATAAATGCGTAGAACCAAAATCAATCAAAGATAACAATGATAAAGATTGCAAAGTGAATGTACATGCAATCACATTGATGCCATTGCATCCCTCGCGATGTGCGTACTCACTCGTAGGACCACCACCCTCAGGTTGAACCGCCACTACATGAGCCATAGTTCTCTAACCATCCTCCCTACACTGGTAGTTACCACGACCGTGCCCACGACCTCTCTTTGGTTCAACAAAAGGTGCCCTAGCCTGACCACCACCAGCCAACAACAGACAATCGCGTCTCAAATGGTCAGCCGATCCATAACTCCAACAAGAGTTAACCGCAAAAACAGTAGGAGCCTGTCCCTCACAAGCCAAATGCGGACAGTCTCGCTTCAAATGCTCACGTGATCCGCACACCCAACAGGTGTTAAACGGTCGGGTCTGAGCACCCTGACCTTGCGATCCACGCCCAATACTACTTCCACCACGCCTCGCATCAGAATGATACTTCTTGTCACGTTGCCTCTTATACTTACTACCACTATAGCTAGAGTCTGCAACTTTCTTACCAGAGCCAGAACCTCCAATTCGAGAAGATAAACCTAAGTTTTGCTCAATATCCTTCGCTCGTATAACCAACATGTCGAAATCAGTATAGTCAGAAGTCAAAATAAAAGTCTTAACATCTTGTACCAATCTGTAACGAAATCAATCATGGAGATGCCTCTCGTCTGGTACTAACTCAGGAGCATACTGGCTCAACTGAACAAATTGTACCCCGTACTCACCCACAGTCATACTACCTTGCACAAGATCCATAAACTCGCGCTTCCTTTCATCCAAGTACCTAACATTAGCAGTCCACCAGCTATACGCGTCTCCTTGCAACAAGGATACAATACAACCCAACTTACGAGCATTATTGCACCCCATTTGATCCAAAATTCGATATGTGCTATCCATCTATTCCTCAGATGCTACGAGTGCCAACCCTCGAAACTCAACTCCTCCAAGACTACGCAAACGCTCCAACGACAAACCTATTTGTCCAGTAGCAGAAACCGGTACTTGCACTCCAGCAACAACAGCCTGGAAAGCTCTAGACATCGCGTGGACTAAAGGCATCAAATCACCCAACACCGGCCCAGCTGGCGTAGGGGTACTTGCTCCACATTCTTAGGTGGATTAGGCGGAGGAGTTGGCAAACCTCAAGGAGGTATTACATTCTCATGATTTCCTTGCCCTCCGACAACAGTAATCGCACCAGATCACAACTCTCTCCTGATTGCATCGTGCTAAAATATCTAAGGCATGATAATTTCAACAAAACAAAACAATCAGACCAGCTTCAAGGATCCAAGACTTCCATTATAAATCAAAACATTTCAGACTATAGTAGTAAGGCAATGGTTTCCCCGAAACAAACCTCACATGGCATATCACAATCAACATATATATAATAATCATCGTGCATAACAATCAACAACATTCAACCAGTATCAACATTCCAATTTATCACAAACTTGGTTTAAAAAATCAACAACAAAAATAAACTTACCTCCCAATTATCGCAAACCTGGCTCTGATATCAACAAATGTAACGCCCTTGACCCGGCTTAGACGTTCGACCGAACCGAACGAGCTACATTGTGTTTGTCGAAGCAAACCTGTGAAAAAATTATTCGAATTACTTCATTTTATCTTTTTCTCTTATCTACAAGAAATTTATTAATCTATGGTGTATATGCTAGTAGCATTTCAAATCTCACTCCAATTGGACATCAATAGGGCATTCAATTGCAATCACGAACATTAAGGGACCAAATTCCAAATATGGCAAATTATAAGAACTTTGCCCAATTTTAAGTTACCAACCTTTAATTGACCAAGTTTCAAACATACATGTCAAATATTAACTCACCCGATCATCCAAACATATATAATTGCATCCACAATATTTAGGGACTAAAATGTAAGAAATGAGAACTTTAGATCAAGCCAATAACCGAATTAACAGTTACCCGTATCAATACACTAGGTCCCGTATCGGTACGCTTTTCTTGATTTTAAATCCCTGAATTCCAGTAGCCAAATCTCGTACCGATATGCCCTCGTGTACTGAAACACCCAAGCATTTACCCTAGACTCGTACCGAAACGGTACCCCGCGTACCAAAACACTTTGCTTGGAAAAACTTACATGTACAGATACAATCAGCCTGTGTACCGAAATGCTAAGCACAGAATGGCTTACTCGTACCGATACGAAAGTATGCGTACCGATATGCTTAGGCCTGAAATGCCTAATTTTGTTGGTTTAACATGCATTTGAGGATACCAAAACACTCTAACATGCTTTTATCATCTTTCCAACATGTTTATGAATCAATCCTTAGCTCAACACATCAAGCATAACAACGATTTAGAACATCATGCTTCAATTGGTAATCTATAGGCATGCTTCCTATAAACCAAGTAAGGCAAAGTTCAAAAACAAAACCAAATCAATTACCAACCATTAGAGTCCAATTACAACTTCAAAACAACAATATAAACTTGATCAAAATAGGGAGTTTAACAAACACACTCCCAAAACAACAATAAACCCTCATTGCCTTTATTACTAAAAGTCTAGTTTGAAACCATACTTTCAAAGAACGAAGTCCTTGGATCCTTCTTACTCACTTGTTGCCTCCACTCCTTTAATTTTCTGCATTGATGAACAAAGAGAGCGTAAGCACACTAGGCTTAGTGAGGATTGCTCAAAACAAAACACCATCAATGCAATTTAAAACCAGTTTCTCAAAACCATTGAAATCATTGGTTCAATCCATTTATAAAACATCATGCCTTGAAAACCATGCACTTAAACCTTTCCAAAACAAGCATATTAAACAATATGCATCTTATCTCATAGTTAAACAGCAAGTCCCCTTGCTAAACCTCAATTTAATCCTCCCATGTATAACAAACCATACACAAAGCTTAAAGAGTAAACATGTATAAATCAACATTATACAACAACATCATCAACATGATATATAAACAATTATATTAGCTTTCAAGTGATCATTAACCAAGTTCCATTTCCAAGAGGATATGAGAAACATGTTACCTTGAGATCAAGATAAAGAACTTGTGATTCACGAAAAGTCTTTAAGTATCCATCTAAACATCATCACTTCCATGGTACTTTAATGAACTTCCTTCATTCTCCGGTTTAGATTCGAGGATGAATCTCTTTTAGGAATAGGGAAATGATACATGTATATTCATAGGAGGGCTAAAACAATGCATTGAAGACAAGAAGTTGAAACCGTTTCACATGCTTGATCCTTTTCCCTTCGATGCTTCAAATTTGAGGATAAATCCTTTTAAGGATGGAGAGGATGATACATGCATGAGCGGGGTCAAATTACTCATATTGGACAAGATGTTAAAGTTGTTCAATGTAAACAACAACATCCAAAATGATCCATGCTTAGGAGGTGTGAAGAGATACGTTTTAGATAAGAAACTGAAACCGTTTTGCAAAGCTGGAGCATCAACCGACTTGAGATGACTTTTTGGATGGCATTCGGGCATTTCTGGGTTGAGTTTTCTTCTAACAGATTAACCTTCATTCAATTACCTTTACAACTCATCTTGAAGTGCAACAATCGGACATCGAGAACTAATGATACATTTGTTTTATCGAAGACTGCGCAAGCAGAAAACTAGATAAGGGTTTAACTATAAAATTTTGTAAATTCAACCCAAACGCTAATATATAAAGCTTTTGGACGAATTAGAGTTAGCCCGGCCTAATTATTAATATTTAAATTATGTTTTTAGGATTTTATATACTTTATGAGCCAGGCTTTATAACCCGCAGGGGCTTTATAGTCGTTTAAGTTGTATTAGTACTTTTAGTATTAAAAAGGCTTCCACTCATTCCAAGTTACTGAAGTATTACAATTAATTCAGCGCTCAAGGGTGTTACATTTGTTTCGGTGCTTAACGGTATTTTCAAACATTTCAGAACCTAGGGAGGTTTTAATCATGTTAATCAATTTGTTCATAAAGTGTACTTCCAAAAAATTGGTCTTCAGATGTTTTTTAGAGTATTTCAAGGAAAAAGAATTTCAAACATTTATTCAAAAATTGGGGAAAAGTAGGCATGTCGCAATCTCGAAGGTTAGAGACCTGATTTCATAATTTTCAAAATAGATCAGAAATTTAACGAGTTGAATCAGAGATTCTATCAGGTCATATATGAATTCCCAAATTATTTCCACTTCTAGGGGTACTTAGGTCCTTTTTACACGTCAAGGGTATTTTCATCATTTCTCATCCAAATTTTAGACATTAGATCTTATGAAATCATCAGAATTAAAGGTTTTGAGTTTAACTACTTTATTGGTTATTCATTGAACTTAGATTTCTTACCGGTCATCAATTTCTTATTCGAGTCATTCATGTCTTATCCAATGTATTATCTTTTTACCGTAGTTAGTATAATTTTAAGATATTCATCTATAAACACACGATAAATCATATTCATTCATGCATTAACCAATACTGACGAGTTTCTTAAAGCATGCAAAAGGTAGTAAAGTATTACCTCGACACTGAGCTACATCGATCGACCCTTGATCTATCTTTGATCACTTTTAATCTCGAACAAAACATCCCTTAAAATCTTGAATACGAGGAATTGCAATGCCCTCAATTAACATAATTCATAATCAATCCTTAATTCAATTACAAAACTATTAATTGTATATATATATATATGCATGTTCATGTTCAATGTCAGATTCAGAGGCTTTCGGGTTAGAATTTCACGAAACATACTTCCAAAACGGACTTAGGACGCCAAAAAGCCTGAAATAGAGTTTTTTGGAAGAAAAAAAAAGATGACTTTTGGTCAAAGTCAACTCAAAAAGTCAACAGTCAACGGGCGGGTTAACGGGTTGAGTTGACACAGTCAAGTTGACTCTGTCAACGATTTGACTTAGGCAAGTTGACTTGGTTGGGTTGGCTTAGATGAGTCACACGGGTTCAAACTCGAGTCGAGTTGGTCTGGTCGAACTCGGTTTGAGTCGGACAGATTCAGGTTTGGGCTCAAAAAGATTTGAGCTTAGGACCCAAAGGCTAATGGGCCAAACAGGCCATCTCAAAAGTAATAAAAACATGCATGTTGGTTATTGAGCTAGATGGGTAAATAGGTCGGTTTATGGGATTAGATTGGCTCGGTTTGAGGAGCTAGACCGATCCACAACCGACCAAACCGGTTCAACACGCATGGTGCCATCGTGGTGGCTGGAAATCGCCCTTACGTGGCGCATGTTTGCCATGCACGGCCAAAATGGTCGGAAAACACATCGGAGAAATGCAAAATGGCAACAAACTCACTTATTTTAGTTTTAAGAAGTTTACCGTGTCTGGAACGACTAAAAATACAGCGGCGAAGAGGGAAACCATTCTTTTTCCTCAAACCTCCGATGACCCTCGAAATGGTGATCGATTGACGATCGGCGAAAGGGTTTTGCTTTCCTTGACACGAGGAACACATTGTTGGTGGCGACACGGCAAACGGACGATAGACGGTGAAAAAATCACCGAAAACAGAGCGGTCAAACCTTTGGGATTCTGATTATCCTTCGACTGGACTTCCACAGCAAACGACGGTGCTTGTCGCGAGTGGTTGATAGGGTTGGGTTCAGGGTGGAGCGGCGGCTCGACTGATGGTGGCGGTGCACACCAGACTAGGCGGTGACAGAGTTTGGAGAGGCCGAACGTGAGGGGTTTGGAGAAAATTTTCCAGGTCTAGTTTCTCTTTCGATGCAAATGTTCAATAGTTGTGGTTAGGGTTGGTTCCAACTTATATAATTTTGATCCAAACTGAGAAACATAGATCACATAAAAACTAATCGAAACTAAGACTAAAGAATGGCTTAGCTTAGATATTTAAGGTTCTTGCATGCCAAACCAAAGGTCACAGGTTCAAACCTTTTGGTTGTCATTATCCATTCTTCCCTCTTTTTTATTTTCTTTCCTTTTTCAAATTAGCCTTAAACATTTATTTTTATTATTATATAGTAGGGGTGTTACAACTCTCCCACTAAAAGAAATTTCGTCCTCAAAATTTACTTGAGTCAAATAGACGCAGGAACTGCTCTCGCAGTGATTCCTCAGTCTCTTAGGTAGCTTCTATGGGGCTATGAATACTCCACTGAACCTTAACCATCGGGATACGTCTGCTCACCAGAATTTCCCTTGTCATAGTCCAAAATCTATACATGCTCATCCACATAAACTAAATATAACTTAGATTCGGGCGATATTGCCTCAATGAAACTACATAGAAAACATCATTAATATGACCATGCTAAGGAGGCAACTCAAGTTGATAAGCATTTTACCCAACTCTCTGACAAACTCCGGTAATCTAGAGCTCTACTTGCACAAACCTCAAAATCTCATTATTTTCCTATGCAAAGATACTTGAATAATACATAAACTTTAACACTGAACTTGATGCCACAATCCTTCATATTTACATAAGACTCTTGTTTGTCAGAACCTCACTTAAGCAGTCACGGATAAATTTTAACCAATTGGATAGTAAGGAATATCTTACTCATCCACTCATATATATATATATATATATATATATATATATATATATATCTTCGAAGACTATATCTTATACATATCAGTTACAAAGCAAAGTGGTCAACCTTGAGTATCAACATAAACTTTACATAATTAGCATACAGAAATTCATTGTTTAACTCATGAGTTATGCCTCCAACATAACCGAAGCTTTGGGCAGATATAACTTTTTTACCTACTGCATGAATAACTACATCTTTTCAAATATAACAAAATTAATTTAGAATTTACTCTTGTGCTACGCATACAAAACCTTCCTTCAATTTCATAATCTTTCTATCAACTTTCTTAGTTGTTTACTGGCATCATTAACATGGTCAACACATTACACCACAACTAACTTCCACCAAAATATTTTCAAGCATAATCTCATATCGATCACAACACTGGGGTACGAGGCTTGACACATCAAAACCCCAAATTTATTAAAATTTGGTTGAGAGTGATTCGAGAAATTCTTCAATTTGGTTCATCGGTACAGTCCGTAGGAGGAAATCACCTTGTTCAAGCTTTGATAAACTACTTCGTTCTTCATGACTTCCAAAACTAAATCAAATTCAACTTGAAATCATGCTAGAATCCATCAGACTCCGCCTCACACAAACAATATTTATTCTCAATCTGAATTAAATATTCAATTTCATATGCACCAACCATTTCATACACTTTATCCAAATTCAAATTCATTACGTGAATCCATAACAGATATGAACACTAACAACATTCCTTGACAGCTCAAATCGAGTCCTAATGGACATATTACTTAGGAACATTTATTACAAAAAAATGATTCAACATCATAGTTCTGGTTCAGAAGAGTGCGGGTATAATTTAGGGGCATGTATTTACCAGACACCCTATGACAGAAGATCAGTCGATCTACCCAAAAAGACTCAACTCTAAGCTCTGATACCACTAAATGTAACACCCACAGATCGATACAGGTAACCTGATCAAATCAAGGTGTCACATTTGATTCACATGAGCAACCCACAATGAAATTTCAGATAAACAAATTGTGAAACCAATTAAAACCATAAAACATGTTATGGATTAAAATATAAGTTTAGAAATCATTCAAACAATGAAACGGAAATCATGATACAAATTACAAATACAAGTCTCAGACTCTGATATAAAGACAAGATGTGGCATACATGCCCCTTAATTACATTGGTACCATACTCTGCAAGTAGTGCCAAAGAAACTCTCATACTGATGTTGGTAACTACACCTTGTTTATTCTTTTAACATGTGATGGTTAAAACAGCATGAGCTTGAAAAAGCTTAGTAATACAGAACTACCAAAAGATGTTATAGGCACAAGCGGATAAGGCTAAACATAAAGTTGTCATGGTGTTCTGGGCAACAACATGCTCCAATTACAATTCGATATTTCAATAAAATGTTATATCTAAAAGTAACAGAGTTGTTCTTTATCCAATCATCAAGCATCAAGCAAGAAGCCTATAGCCCAAAGAATCAGAAGAGAGGTAGATTATAGAAGTTAAGCTAGGAAGTTTAGTGTTTCATTAAGCGCAAATTGTAAGCATACTAAGATTTTTAGACTTTGGTAAATTAATTCAGCATGGTAGATTTTTAAAAGGGGACAAAAAGCTTTATTTTAATCACCTAGCTACCCTCCAACCGTATACCGATATACAATATCCTAGAACTGTATTCAGAATGACTTATCCTAGGATCATTGGGCGTAGAAGCTTACCTAAGGGGATGCCTTAGATCTTGAGGGACTAACCCTAGGCCCGTGGGAGTAGGAACCTATCTAAGGGGATGCCTTAGATCCAGAAGGACTTACCAGCTTGATCGAGCTGAGCTTACAAATCTTCAATCATATCCCAGATAATATACCCCAGATAAAATTAGTTTTTTATCTAATAAACAGTAATATCAGATATATTTTTGTATCAAAAGACATAAGCTAGAAATTGTGCTTTCATTTCGGATAATAGAGTCATACTTTTAAATCGGAGCAAATAGTTTTGGTTTAAAACAGAGAAAATATTCATGGGCACATGGAATACACTATATGGTCCAATTTATTTCTTAGAGAAACTTGATAATTATCAGAAAGAGAACACTAAACATCTGGCAATTTTGGACTAATTTCATAAATGAGATCCCTATTAAAAGGGGGTTCGGTACTAACGGCTCAAACCATACATTTGGAAATTGCTACGTTAGGATCATTGAGAATTTAGATATATCATGAGTAATCTCGTCATTTAAGCATACAAGGCATTATGGTCATTCTGACCTTTAGGAGCAATTTGGTAATTTAACCCAGTAAGGTATAAATGGCGATTTGAAGAATTTTAATAATTCTAATTACTCATCTGGTCTCCAAGTCCCTTTTAAATAATCAGAACCCATCATTACGATACTTACCAATTAACCGAACATGTACACCTTACAAGTATTCATTTCTTATAAATGACTGCGTTGTATAACAAAATGTGTCACTTCACCAATCATCATAGAACGTACCACGAGAAGATGAACATGTATTCTTGCGGTATTTTTCCATATACTACAACAATATCAGGAGTGACTATCGTACATGAGTCAGGCTTTATAACCCACATGGGCATTACAGTCGTTTAAGTTGTATCAATACTTTTAGTATTAAAAAGGCTTCCACTTATTCCAAGTCACTAAAGTATTACAGTTAACTCAATGCCCAAGGGTGTTACAGGCGTTTTGGTGCTTAATGGTATTTTCAAACATTTCAGAACCTATAGACGTTTTACTCATGTTAATCAATCTGGTCATAAAGTGTACTTCCAATAAATTGGTCTTCAAATGTTTAATTAGAGTATTTCCAAGAAAAAGATTTTCAAATGTTTATTCAAAAATCGGGGAAACCTAGGCATTTTGCAGTCTCGAAGGTAAGAGACTTGATTTCAGAATTTTCCAAATAGATCAAAAATTTAACGGGTTGAATCAGAGATTATATCATGTCATATATGAATTCCCATATCATTTCCACTTCCAGGGGCACTCGGGTCCTTTTTACACCTCAAAGGTATTTTCATCATTTCTTATCCAAATATTTCAAACATTAGATCTTATAACAAGAAATAATCAGAATTAAAGGTTTTAAGTTTAACTGCTTTTTCAGTTATTCAGTGAACTTAGGTTGCTTACCGGTCATCAATTTCTTACTCGAGTCATTCAGGTCTTATCCAAATTATTATCTTTTTACCGTAATCAGTATGACTTTAAGATATTCATCTATAAACACACGATCAATCACATTCATTCAATGCATTAACCAATATTGAGAAGTTTCATAAAGCATGTAGGAGGTAGTAAAGTATTACCTCGACTTCAAGCTACATCGATCAACCCTTAAACTCTCTTTGATTACTTTCAAATTCGAACCCAACATCTCTTAAAATCTCGGATACTAGGAATTACGAATACCTTCAATTAACATAATCCATAATCAATCCTTAATTCAATTACAAAACTATTAACTAAATAATTATATACATATGCATGCTCGAGTTCAATGTCAGATTTGGAGGGTTTTGGGTTAGAATTTCATGAAATAGACTTCAAAAACATACTTAGGACGTCGAGAAACTCAAAATAGAGGTTTTCAGAAAAAGTTGACTTTTGGTCAAAGTAAACTCAAAACGTCAATGGTCAAAGTCAACGAACAGGTCAATGATTAACGGGTTGAGTTGACACAGTCAGTTTGACTCAAGTCAATGGGTTGATTCGAGCAAGTTGACTCGACTGGGTTGACTCAGTCAATAGGTTAACTCAGGTGAGTTGTCTCGGCTGGGTTGACTCGGCCAACGGGTTAAACCGAACGAGTCAAACGAGTTCAAACTCGAATCGATTTGGTCTGGTCGAAATTGGGTCAGGTCAGATAGGTCCGGGTCTAGGCTCAAAAAGGTTTGGGCTTATGACCAAAGGCTAGTGGGCCAAGCAGGCTGACTCAAAAGCAATAAAACATGCATGTTCGTTATTGAGCTGGTTGGGTATATGGGCCGGTTTACAGCATTAGACCGGCTCGGTTCGAGGGGCTAGACTAGTCCATTACCAACCATACCGATTCAGTCTTGTAGGGTGCCGTTATGGTGGCAAAAAATCGCCCTTAGGTGGTGCGTGTTCACCACGTGCAGCCTAAACAGTCGAAAATACATCGAAAAAACGCAAAAACAACAACAAACTAACTTATTTTAGTTTTAAGAAGTTTACCGTGTTTGGAACGACTGCAAATACGACAACGAAGAGGGAAATCGTTTAGTTTCCTTGAACCTCTAATGACCCTCAAAACGCTGATGGACGGACGATTAACGAAAGTGTTTTGTTCGCCTTAACACGAGGAACAAATTACTGGTGAACGGACGGCAAATAGTGGTAGAATCGCCGAAAAACAGAATGGTCAGACCTTTGGGATTCTAACTATCGTTCGACTGAATTTCCACAGCCAATGGTGGTGTTTGCCGCGAGTGGTTGATGCGGATGGTTTTGGGGTGGAGCGGCGACTTAACTGATGGTGGCGGTACACACCATGGCTAGGTGGTAACAGAGAACAAATAGGTTGAACGGTGAGGGGTTTTGCGAAAAAAATTCTAGGTCTAGTTTCTCTTCAGATGAAAATGTGCAATAATTGTGGCTGGGCTTGGTTCCAATTTATTTAATTTTGATCCAAACCGAGAAACATAGATCACCTAAAAATTGATGGGAACTAAGACCAAAGAATGGCTTGACTTAGATGTTTAAGGCTCTTGCATATCAAACCAAGGGTTATGGGTTCAAACCCTTGACTATCATTATCCATTCTTCCTTATTTTTTTATTTGCTTTCCTTTTTCAAATTAGCCTTAAACATTTATTTTTATTATTATTTAGTAGGGGTGTTACATTTTTCATTGATTCTAACTCCTTCATCTTCTATCTTTAATTTTTGTTGCTAATTTTCAGAAAATTCAAGAAACACTCAATTCATTGTTCTTGAATCTCATGAACAACCTTCAACCATTCTTGATCGAGTCTACCGCATAAGAATGCTTCAGAGCAACTTGATTCGTGATTCTACATCCACAAAAAGCTCTCCTATCTGGTACCAAGTAACCTACAAAGATTCCAATGAACAATTTTGGTACTGATACGCGTATAAAGTACCAGTACTTGAGGTACCGTACCGATAATCATGCTTGAGTACCGGTACCCACTGGGCAATCTGTCTAACAAAGTTTGCTTTGAGATGAAAGGGATGGAAATTTGGGAATTAAGGTCTAATACCTCGCCTGTGATGATACATGACATAATTCACCTAATAAACGAACTTATGATCTTGTATACATTCATAATGTGTAATAACTCGGTAAATATAAATGGGTGATATGTGGATAATTAGCAACAATAGGGAACCCGTGGGGGTCATGTTGTTGTTGTGTGCCGGGTAGGTACTTTCTTGATAGAGTCGATGATTGATGAGATCCAGATAACTAGCAAACGTGTGTTGTAATATACTCCCCTAAACCCGACCTAGACGATTTGGCCGAATTTAAAAAGTCACAATTGAAAACTTTACTATCAAGTAAAGAATTCAAAACATAATTTAAAAGTAATTAATAATAAAATAACAATTTATTAATTCTTTTAGAAAATAACAAAACCAAAACTCATGCCACGGTTGAAGTTAAATTTAAAATAGTATTTAATCACTTAAAGTAAAAACATAGATCACATAAAAACTGATTCTACCATCTAGAAATATCTGAAAGTGAAGGGAATAAGAAGGGTGAGCTAGAAGCCAAGTATTGTCTGAAGACACAAATATACAAGACAACAGGTTACTGAACATAACACTTAAGTAAAATATATATACAATATTCTCAAAATCTCAAATCACATGCGTAGATGTCATTGGTCACAATCACAACATATGTCATACACAATATCTCAAGAAACACATAATCAAGCTTCAATGACACATGTAAAACCTATACTTGATTTTGATATAACAATGTATGTTAAGGATTAAATTGAAAACTTGAAATAGATTTTTAAGTCCCTCAAATGATTTTTAAATTATCAAGGCTTTAATATGATTTGAAAAACTCAAACTCCAAATATTTTCTAAGTGTTCCAAGGTCAAACTATTGAAAAACGTTCAGGCGTATCGATACGCTTCCAGCCGTATCGATACCTTTTTTTACAAGTTTAGCTACTGGAGAAACGTGTTTCGATACGCCCCTCACCGTATCAAAACAGCGTATCATAACAGATTGCATCTGTATTGATACGCTCTCTCTGTAAAACTAAAGGAGTTTGAATGGCGTACCGATACGGTTCCACTCGTATCGATACAAATTTAATGGAATTTTAAATTTGAAAGCTTTTAATAATTTCGATCGTTGGTGTCAGTTGTTAGGTAACCGAAATTTAAAGCGGTGGTTGTCCCGTACCGATACGCCCTTTGCTGTATCGATACGGAAACTTCCAACGAGCTTTGTGAAATTAATTGCATCAATACATATGTTCCCCAAATCGAAACGGTCCCTGTCCCGTACCGATACGCTTACACGCGTATCGATACGCCCTCTTGTTATTGTGCAACGGCTCTTTCTATTTTGAGACAGGTATCGATACGGGTCCTCGTGTACCGATACGGTAAGTTGCAGAAGTGCATTTATGGTGGAAAGAGAGGGTCCTAACGGCTATAATCAACATCCTAACCACCCAAACGGCTAGAATTAATAGAGAATGTATAAATTGAAGCTAATTGAAGACCAACAACAACTATTGCATCAAAGACAAACATCCTTACAAAAATCCAAGCTCAAAGTGCTTTATTTCTTATCCTTTGTAAAATCCCAAATTTTGTTGTGTTCAATTATGATCTTGTAATCAAATTTGGGTTGAGTGATTGTACTTAAAGGGGCAATCTTGTATTGAGAGATATCTTTCTTTCCTTTAATTCTTCTTTGTACTCTTGTGAGGGTTTGGTCAAATTTTGGGTAGAAAATTTGACCGGTATTGTAAAGGTTACCTCCTAAGCCTTGAAAAGGGGAAGAACAATTAGTGGATTGTTGGAAAATCCTTAGTGGTAGCTAAGGTAGTGGATGTAGAGTTCATTTGGAACTTGAACCACTCTAAAATTCTTTGTTCTTCATTTTTAGCCATTCTTTTTACTCCAACAATTTTTAAAAACCCAATTCACCTCCCTTCTCTTGGATTTGATCAATCCATTGATCCATTCAACAATTGGTATCAGAGCCTACCTCTTTGAAGGATTAACAACCACAAGAGGAGTTCCTGGGAAGAGTGTGATCAACCACTAAAGCAAGCCATGTCATGTACCTCCGGGTCAAGCATGTACGAGTCTCAATCAACCATCAAACCACCTTTCTTCAACGGTGATAACTACCATTTTTGGAAGAACCGAATGCATCTCTTCATTAAATCCAACGATTATCTAGTTTGAGATGTCATTGAAGATGGTCTCTCTATTCCGATGAAGAGAGACTTATGCCAAAGAAGAAAAAGGAGATGAGTGAAGAAGAGAGAAAGAAGATTCAAATCAATGATAAAGCTCTTCACATGTTGTTTTGCTCTTTCGGTCCCGACATCTACTCCAAAGTTTCCTCCATCGAAAGTGCTAAGGAAGTGTAGGATACACTTGAGACTACATATGAAGGAACAAGTGATGTGAAGGAGACAAAGATTGGAATTCTCAATCTTAGCTATGAGAATTTCAAAATGGAGCCCGACGAAATCGTTTCGAAGATGTTCGATCGTTTCTCAACAATCATCAATGGGCTAAAGGATTTTGGAGAGATAATCCCAGAAGACAAACTAGTCCGGAAGCTACTCTACCCACTTCCCGAGTCTTGGGATGGGAAGATAACCGCCATCATTGAGGCCAAAATTTTGAAAACACTCAAGCTTGATGAGCTAGTGGGTTCTCTCCTAACTCATGAGATAATGAAACAAGGAAGGGAAGATGAAAGGAAGAAGAAAGAGAGAAGAGTGGAGAAGCTTGAGCTAGATAAGAAGAAGAATATAGGAGTAGCTCTCAAAGCTTCTCTACATGAGGAGAGCACTTCTAGTGAGGAGGAAGACCTAGAAGAATTGGCTATGATAGCCAAAAGGTTCTCACGGTTTATGAGGTCCAACCGAGGAAGGAATATTCAAAGAAAAATGGACTTCAAGACCAAACACAAAGAAGAAGAGAGTGATCAAATCATTTGCTTTGAGTGCAAAAAGCCGGGTCATATTCGTTCCGAGTGCCTTCAACTCAAGAAGAAGGGCTTTGAGAAGAAGAGGAAGAATCTCAAAGTCAAGCTTCCTACTTGGAGTGATGAGGAGTCATCCGAGGATGAGGAACACGAAGTGGCCAACCTTTGCCTCATGGCTCTTGAGGAGGATTCCTCCATGGTAACCTCTAACTCATCATCTTTTGATTTTACATTTGATGAATTGCATGATGCTTATGATGAGTTACAAGAGGTATATGATGAGCTAGTTGAGAAGTTTAAGGAGTCGGTTCTAAAAAATAGAAAAATCATTTCGAAATTAAATGCTAAAAACGACTCACTTTCTCAAGCTAACTTAAAATTTGAGAAAAAGATCTTAGGTTTACAAGATGAACTTAAATTCTTTCAAGATGAAAATGTAGACTTAAACAATCTTATTTCTCAATGCAATAGTGAACACCAAAAGGTGTTAGATAAGCTTAACAAGCTCAATGAGTCTTTCAAAAATGTTGGTAATGTGAAAAATGAGATAGGTGAATCCTCTAGAACTAACCAACCTAAGAGAAAGACATATAAATACAAACAAAGTTGCTTCCATAAGCATAATAGAACTAAGAAAATTAGAAGTGTATGGGTTCCTAAAGAACTCGTCAAGTCTAATAATGTTGTTGCTATGTCACCTTGGATTCCTAAGGGAACCAAGCTTTTGGGAGCTAACACTCGTGGACCCAAAATGATTTGGGTACCAAAAATCAAAGCTTAATATCTTTGTTTGTAGGGGGGCATTGCTACAAGGCCAAAGCACAAAGTCAAAACTCATGGCACCTTGATAGTGGATGCTCGAGGTACACGACCGGAGACAAGAGTCGATTCATGGACTTAAAGCCAAAAAGTGGAGGAGTAGTGACATTTGGTGACAACTCCAAAGGCCACATTAAAGGTATTGGATCCATAGGTAATCACTCTACTATTCTCATTGAAAATGTTTTATAGGTCGATGGTCTAAAACACAATTTATTGAGCATTAGTCAATTGTGTGATAAAGGATTTAATGTCTTATTTGATAAAAATGGATGCAAAATTGTTGACATTAGATCAAATAATATAATGCTCATTGATCATCGCATAGGTAATATATACATGGTGCATTTAGATGACATTCATACATCCCATGCATGTTTGTTGCACAAAATGAAAATGATGCATGGCTATGGCATAGGAAACTGAGACATGCTAGCTTTAGTGTTTTAGAAAAATTAGTTTCCCTAAATCTAGTTAGAGGTTTACCCAAGATCAAATTCTCAAATGATAAAATATGTGATGCATGCACTAAGGGTAAACAACATATATCATCTTTTAAATCTATTAATGATGTTTCTACAAGTAGATGTTTACAACTAATTCATATGGATTTATTTGGGCCAATTAGAACTATGAGCTTGGGTGGTAAATTGTATGCATTTGTACTTGTTGATGACTATTCTATATTTACTTGGGTTCTATTTTTAAGTACTAAAGATGAGGCTTTAGAAAAATTCATCACATTTTCAAAATTAACTCAAAATGATCTTGAACTTAAGATTTCTCACATTAGGAGTGATCATGGAACCGAATTTCAAAATCTAGGTTTTGAAGAGTTTTTAAATGAAAATGGTATTAGCCACAATTTTTCGGCTCCTCGAACTCCTCAAAAAAATGGGGTAGTTGAGAGGAAAAATAGGATTTTACAAGAAATGGTTATAGCTTTGTGAAAACAATTTACCTAAATATTTTTGGGCGAAAGCCACAAACACCGCTTGCTACATTGTAAACTGAGTAATGATTAAGCCACTTTTAAAGAAAACACCATATGAGATTTTAAAAACTAAAAAGCCTAACATTAGCTATTTTCTTCCATTTGGTTGCAAGTGTTTTGTTTTAAACAATGGAAAAGACAACTTAGGTAAATTTGATGCTAAAAGTGATGAAGCTATTTTCTTAGTTTATTCTTTAAACTCTAAAGCATGTTGTGTATTTAATAAGAGAACTTTAGTAGTAGAAGAGTTTATTCATGTTGTATTCGATGATAACCTTCTTCTGAGGAAGGATTCTTGTGATGATGATGATGTAGGAATCCTTGATGCCTTTGATGGAGGACAAACTTCAAAGGAGGATGAGACTCCAACGAAAGAAGAGGATGCACAAGATCCACCTCTTGAAGCCTTGAAGGACTTGGCTCTTGAGGAAAAGGAAGTGAGCTACCCAAGGGAGTACAACTATATCAAAGGTGGTGAAATCTTGGGTGATCCATCCAAGGGAGTAACCACTAGATCTTCTCTTAAACTCATGAACCATGTTGCTTTTATCTCATGCATAGAGCCTAAGAACATTAAAGAAGCATTAAAAGATGATTTTTGGATTATGGCTATGCAAGAAGAGTTAAATCAATTTGAGAGAAGTAATGTATGGACATTAGTTGAAAGGCCTAGTAATCAATCTACTCTAGGAACTAAATGGGTATTTATGAATAAACTAGATGAGATTGGTAACATTGTGAGAAATAAAGCTAGATTAGTTGCTCAAGATTACACTCAAGAACAGGGAATAGATTTTGATGAAATCTATGCACCCGTAGCTAGAATGGAAGCTATTAGGATGTTGCTTGCATATGCATGTTAACATAATTTCAAGCTTTTTCAAATGGATGTTAAAAGCGCTTTTTTAAATGGTTTTATAAATGAAGAAGTGTATGTGGAACAACCACCAGGTTTTGAGGATTCAAAATTTCTAAATCATGTTTTCAAACTACCTAAAGTACTTTATGGTTTAAAACAAGCTCCTAGAGCTTGGTATGAAAGACTTTCAAACTTTTTGATTGAAAAAGGTAAGGTGGACGCTACACTTTTCATAAAAAGGTATAAAAATGACATCTTAGTAGTACAAATATATGTTGATGATATTATTTTTGGATCTACTAATGAGTGTCATTGCAAAGAGTTTGCTAAGTTAATACAAGGTGAATTTGATATGAGCATGATAGGAGAGCTCTCATTCTTTTTGGGACTCCAAATCAAGCAAAGAAAGGATGGCACCTTCATCAATCAAGTAAAGTACATCAAGGATATGCTCAAGAAGTTTGGCTTGGAGAATGCAAAGCCTTAAGCCACACCAATGAACTCATCTACAAAGCTTGACAAAGATGAAGGAGGTAAGTGTGTTGACTCTAAGCTTTATCACTGTATGATTGGATCTTTGTTTTACCTTACCGTAAGTAGACTGGATATATTGTTTAGTGTTTGCTTGTGTGCTAGGTTTCAAGCTAGTCCTAGAGAGTCTCACCTTATAGCCGTTAAGAGAATCTTTAGGTACCTTAGAGATACCCCTTGTCTACGTCTTTGGTACCCTATAGACTCAACCTTCAACATTCATGCTTATTCGGATGCGGATTATGGGGGTGTAAAATTGATAGGAAGAGTACTTCGGGAACATGTCAAATCTTAGGTAGTATGCTCATATCCTTGTTCTTTAAGAAACAAAATAGTGTAGCTCTATCTATCACCGAAGCCGAGTACATATCCTTAGGGAGTTGTTGTGCTCAAGTCCTTTGGATGAAGCAACAACTCTTAGATTATGGTATTAAAGTTAAGACCATACCCCTTAAGTGTGACAACACTAGTGCCATATGCTTAACTAAAAATCACATCCAACACTCTATAACCAAACATATAGAGATAAGGTATCATTTCATTAGAGATTATGTCCTTAAGGAAGATTTTGTTATAGAGTATGTTGACATCTTGAACCATCTAGCGGACATTTTTACTAAACCTCTAGACAAAGAGTGTTTTTGTACCTTAGGAGAGAGTTAGGTCTAACTAGCCTTCCTTGACCCTTTAGGACTCTTTTTGAGGTTAAAATTGTTTGAATTTGTGAAATTACATGTTTATGTGTTGTTAATCTTGAAAATATCCATGCTTATAGCTAGGGGGAGTATGTTTCTGTTAAAATATGCTTAGAACTGCTCATTCATCAATTGCATTCATTTAGGAGATGTTAAAATCGAGCCTTTGGTTGTTCTTAAAGCCAAAAATGCATTTCTGGGCATAGAGTATCGATACGGCCTTCTGCGTATCGATACGAGTACTGTATTAGCTTTCCAGACTGTATTTTGCCCAAAACGGGTATTGATACGATTCAACCCGTTTTGATAAGAGCTAAAAGCGTTTCGATATGAATTGCATTCGTTTCGATGCGGACCTTCGATGAGCGTTTCAAGGGAGTTACAGTTTTACCCCCGTATCGATACACCCTCAGGTGTATCGATACACAATTGCGTAGACAGCTTTTTAAGGCATTTAAAGAGTTTTACTTTTACCAAAATTGAATTTTCAAAACCCTAGCCGTTTTTCACTCTATAAAAAGCCTTTCAATCCCTCATATTTTCACACCACAACTCAAAATCTCTTGAGGGTTTTCAACATCAAGCAAAGCTTTTCATCAATTTGGTGCAAAGTTCTTCTCTTATTCCTCTCTATCAATATCAAGGTAAAAATCTTTTTTTTTATTTCATTTGATTTTCGTTCTAAATTTTGTTTTGTTTTCTCAAAAACAAATTTCTTTTCAAACCTTTTATTTTTGTTTTGTTTCTCAATTTTTTTTCAAAAAAACCTTGATTATTGATTTTCAATGGGTTGAATGAGAAATTTAATGCATACACTGTTTTTTTATCTCTTTCTCTAGTCAATGGCACCTAAAAAGAGAGCACGTACTAGTGAAGTCGGTGAAGGTTCTAATGCCGGAGATGGTACTTGCCCGAACCTCACTCTTATCTATCAACAGTGTTTTAAGACCTCCGGAGATCTCAACTATTTCTGACAATTCCAAAACCACAAAATCCGTCCGAATAGGGTAATTTCCGTTCCTTTTCTCAACTCGGAGCGCTTCAAATTTGTTTACTTACCTTTGCTCCAAGAATGGAAATTTAGGATTTCATTTAAATTCCCGACTTTTACTATCGTAATTTGGTTTTGATCTTCTATACTAATGCCAAGTGTGTCTCCAATCAAGTGGGTGTTGTTACGGCTGTTAATTCTTATCTAATGGGTAAAAAGATTACCATCAATGTTCAATCTATTTGTGATGTTTTCAAGCTAAAGGATGAGGGTCTTGATGATGAGAATGCTCTTGGCCATGTCTTGGGAGGTTCCATCACCGCTCTTAATGCTCAAGATCGGATCCTACATTTGATAGTTTCTTGGTGGTTTAGGCCCTCGTGAGGCAAGTATTCCAATATCTGCCAAGTTGACAATTTTTGGATTCGGTGCTTCCATCAAAGACAACAACCAAACCTTACTCGGATTATGTTTGCGGAGATTGTCTATCTCGTGCAACATCGTCACACTACTCTTGTCACTTCATTCACTTATGGAACGACCTTGAGTTATTTCTTCACCCAAAAAGAGATAGATTGTTCTCACGACTACCCGACTCCCCTCACCGATCCTATTGATGAAAGATCTCTTTCAAGGGGAAAGTTCATGTACTTCAATGGTAGTTGGCTTCGTCTCTCTGAGCTCCTTAGCGATGTTATTCCGGAAGAAATTTCTAATCCTCAAGCCGCTCAAGCTCCTCAAGCTCCTCCTCTTTCACCTTCCATGGATGCCCTCATGACCTTTCTCAACGAGCAATTCACGGACTTGCGCACGGGAATTGCTTCCATGGATCAAGCGATTAGTCCAGGATTTGCTGATATAGGCACATGTTTTACAAGTCTTGAAGATCGTGTGAAGAATGTGGAGACGCGTCTCACTTCCCTTGAAGGCGGTCACAACTCGATGAACATATCTCTTACTGCTTTTCACGATGAGTGGTGTCAATCTCGAAGGAATGATGATGCACATGATGAGGACGATAAAGATGATGAAGATGGCGATGGAGATGCGTAGTAGTTCATCTTTGTATATTACTCATGTCATTTAAGATATCTATTTATGCACTTTGGATTATGTTTTTAGGACTAAGTTTGCATTCTAAAACCTATTCTTTGATTTTCTGTTATTTGGATTTCATGTTGATGTTATCTTTATTTTGAACTTAATAGTTATCTATATTATGTTGCTTGATTATTATTCATGCCTTTTGCCTATGTTTATCAATGTCTCTATTTTTGATCTAACAAAAAGGGGGAGAGGAAACAAGCTCACACTTAAAATTTTGTTTTTCAACTTAAATTTTACCTAGCTAATATTAAGGGGAGCTATTTTGCAAAGTTTTTTCAAAAGTATCAAAAATTTCAAGTTTTGGTTTTGTTATATCAAAAAGGGGGAGATTGTAAAACCTATGTTTGATTTTGATATAACAATGTATGTTAAGGATTAAATTGAAAACTTGAAATAGATTTTTAAGTCCCTCAAATGATTTTTAAATCATCAACGCTTTAATCTGATTTGATAAACTCAAACTCCAAATATTTTCTAAGTGTTCCAAGACCAAACCATTGAAAAACGTCCAGGCGTATCGATACGCTTCCATCCGTATCGATACCTTTTTTTACAAGTTTAGCTACTGGAGAAACGTGTTTCGATACGCCCCTCACCGTATCGAAACAGCATATCGAAATAGATTGCATCTGTATCGATACGCTCTCTCTGTAAAATTGAAGGAGTTTGAATGGCGTACCGATACGGTTCCACCTGTATCGGTACAGATTTAATGAAATTTTAAATTCGAAAGCTTTTAATGATTTCGACCGTTGGTGTCATTTGTTAGGTAACCGAAATTTAAAGTGGTGGTTATCTTGTACCGATACGCCCTTTGCTGTATTGATACGAAAACTTCCAGTGAGCTCTGTGAAATTAATTGCATCGATACGGATGTTCCTCGTATCGAAACGGTTCATGTCTCGTACCGATACGCTTACACGCGTATCGATACGCCCTCTTGTTATTGTGCAACGGCTCTTTATGTTTTGATACAGGTATCGATACGAGTCCTCGTGTACCGATACGGTAAGTTGCAGAAGTACATTTATGATGGAAAGAGAGGGTCCTAACGGCTATAATCAATACCCTAACCACCCAAACGGCTAGAATTAATAGAGAAGGTATAAATTGAAGCCAATTGAAGTCCAGCAACAACTATTGCATCAAAGACAAACATCCTTACAAAAATCCAAGCTCAATGTAACCCCCTCGTCCGGGTCTGGTCGGATGACCGGTCCGAGTGGGCCACACGGGGAAAACCGAAGTGAAACCCGTTAAGGCTTCCCCTCGGTTAACGACCCAGAAAAATTTCTTTTAACATTAGTCTTATCTAGATGCAATTATAATTCCTATGTGAAGCACAGCAGCGGAAGAATCAAACAACGCATCATTCACCGACCAAACAAACACAAAAGTCCATTTTTCTTCATTTTCAGCAGGCCGTTTCGAAACACCTATAGGGTGTTCCGAAACGCCCTGACCTGGTCAACGGGCCTGGGTCAACCATAAGGGGACCGTTCCGAAACAGGGGTGACCCGTATCGGAACGACCTTGACGGTCAATATCTCGTGGTCAACGAGATTTGACCGTTTCGGAACTTCAAAGGCCCGTTTCGGAACGGCTTCATCTCGCCAATTTCTCAAAATTCCAGTGGCGAAAACGTTCCGGAACGCCCCTCATCCGTTTCGAAACGGCAGGCCATTTACGCAGGGCCGTTTCGGAACACGGGGGACCCGTTCCGAAACACCCCCTGTCTGCAGACTTTTCTGGGCTGTTTTGAGGCACAAGGATGCCCCAAAACATCCCCAAGACACCACATAACATTAAGGCAAGACATCCTAAGGTATAGCAACCATACAAGCATGCTTCAACAAGGTTTAAACATGTATAACACAAAGGCAACAATCCATATCATGCATTCATTCAAGCCACATTCAAACACATGTAAAACTCTTAAAGCATAAGCTAACCTTCAAGCAAGTAAATAGACATGACCTAACATTCATCATGGCAACACATCCATACAAAAGCAATGTATATAAAGGAGTCTACACATGCTCCTATCAACCAAAGAACAATCACAAACATTACACATCCCATTGCTCGACCATTACATGTCTAGTATTTTAAACCCATACTTGGTGAATTCAATCCAAACCACACTTGGAGGCCCTCCTCTTGCCCGAGCAACCCACGAACTAAGGATCTGCAATGTTGAACAAAGAGAGCATAAGCAAGGATGCTTAGTGAGGGTAAGCTCTAAAACAAACCTCAACATTGCAGGGTCCGAGCACGATCTAGCCAAAGCCATAAACACTTACCAAGGTCCACAAGGTATAAATGCATGAGCAATGTATTACATGTATGCCTTAATTAGGAGTTCAATACTACCATACATGCAATCACATATAAACATCCAAACAGCTCATAAATTCCAACACATTGATACACATATCAATTCACATTGGCACCTAGTTATGACTCAAATACACGGATAGACTCGTTGGAACTCATATCCAACAACCACATTACCTCGGTGGGATTCCACTCATCACCGGTCTCGCGGAGGGGATTCCACTCATCCTCACGCCCCGTCGATGGGATTCCACTCATCACTGACTATATTTAGATACCATTTCCGGGCGTACCCGTACTCCTCCTTGGTGACTCAACGCCACCAAGGCCACGCGCGACTTTGACTCATGTGTACACACTAACATCCTAATGATCGATCATTTGTATTTAAGTATACTAGTGCCAATATTTTACTTATTCCACAACACACATTTCAATCATTTCCGTGCTTAGCACGTACTCACCATGGACACAACCATGAACCATCACCATGCATGCTTTAAGCCATACAACCCATGCCTCAATTCACATGTATAAAACAATATACATAAGCATTCATATCACATGGCATACAAGGCATATACAATCATCCAATTGAGTTCATCCAAAGGCTTAGACCAAGTTTAGGATTAGGCTACCACCCTAATCCTAACTCTAGGTGGGTCTACCAAGCCTAACCTAGTCCACATACTCGAACCTACTAATTTAAAATCATTCAAGGAAATCAACCACTCACCTAAGCTTCCAAGCACAAGACCAAGCAAGCCACACCCTTCAACTCTCCGGGTGCACTTCTGATGCTTCACCGATGCCCAAGCTCAATTCTAATCATCTCAAACACAACCAAAACGTTCGAATCAATAACACATCATCGGAAACAACCCGGATTAACACTAACAAGCATTTAACACCCCAAACAAAGTCACAAAACAGAATTTTCGAGTAGCCTCTATCACCCACTGATTTCTTCCATTTCAAGCACCCAAACAAGCCTCAATTTCATCCAAAATGATCCTCATATGTCATACTACCTACAGCCCCCAAAACCCAACATCAAACAGCCCCTAAACATACTTTAAAACCCTCCAAAAACCCCTAAAAGCCAAATTCCGAAAATTGTTTAAAATCGTTTGAAATTCACATATGTGACATCATTTGACCCCTATATACCATAACTAACCATAATAAATCAAAATATTAGGTTTAGCTACACAAAGGCACCACTTTTAATCAAATATTCAAAAACCTCTATTTCCTTAAAACTTCATGAAAACGAAAATAAAATGTACTTTTGAGAAGAGGGAGGTGAGGGGAGTTCAAAATTACCCTTACCTTTCAATTTGGAGTTGAAATGGAGGAGCTTTGGGAATGGAATAGTGAATGTGGAAGAGAGCTTTGGTTTCCCGTTGGTAAGCTTTTGGGAGGAAGATGAATAGTAGAGAAAATGGGTGTTTTATTTGACATGTGACTTATTTAGGGCTCAAAAGACTTCTTTGCCCTTAATGAGTTTGGCTATTCACAAGGAGGATTAATCCATGGTAGATTGGAGTTTTAAATCTCAAAACATGGTTAACTCGAAATTAATAAATTTTGAAAACAAACTCGAAATATTACTTAGAGTATAAAACCGAGCCCAAATAATATTAAAATATTATTTTCACCTAACCCCTAAACCCGGGTGTTACAACTCTCCCCCACTTAAGGAATTTTGTCCCCGAAATTACCTGGTGGAAACAAATACGGAAACTGCTCAACCATATCCGCTTTCCTCTCCCACGTGGCCTCTTCCACACCTCTATGCCTCCACAACACCTTGACCAACTCTATGGTCTTGCCACGCAACACCTTGCTATCCGAAGCAAGTATCTCAACGGGCTCTTCATTATAAGACAAATCCGGATTCAACTCTATTTCTTCAACGGGCATCACATGGGAAGGGTCTGACCTATATCTCCTAAGCATAGATACATGAAAGACATCATGGATCTTTTCTAACTCAGAAGGTAACCTCAACCGATAAGCTACAGGCCCAATCCGCTCAACTATCTCATACGGACCAATGAACCTCGGGCTCAACTTGCCCTTACGGCCAAATCTCATTACCTTCTTCCACGGAGATACTTTCAGAAACACTTTCTCACCCACTGAGTACTCAATCTCTTTCCTCTTCAAATCTGCATAGGACTTCTGACGATCGGAAGCTGCTTTCAAACGGTCACAAATCAACTTCACTTTTTCTGTGGTTCCTTTAAGCAAGTCTGGCATAGGTAACAACCTCTGACCTGTCTCAGCCCAACAAATCGGAGTTCTACACCGTCTACCATACAAAGCCTCATAAGGAGCCATCTGAATACTAGACTGATAACTGTTGTTGTAAGCAAACTCAACCAACGGTAAGTGCTTCTCCCAAGAACCCTGAAAGTCAATCACACAACAACGAAGCATATCCTCTAGAATCTGTATCACTCGCTCTGACTGCCCATCGGACTGCGGATGATAAGATGTGCTGAAGTGCAGACGACTACCCAAAGCACTATGCAAACAACTCCAGAACCTCGAAGTAAATCTAGGATCCCTATCTGAAACTATAGACTTCGGAACTCCATGAAGTCTCACAATCTCACGAATGTACAAGTTTGCCAACTTGTCTAAGGAATCCGTAGTGTTCACTGCTAAAAAGTGAGCACACTTAGTGAATCTATCAACAATCACCCAAACTGAATTCTTCTTCGAAGGAGACAAGGGTAACCCCGATACAAAATCCATGGTGATTCTCTCCCACTTCCATTCCGGAATCTTCAAAGGCTGTAGCAAACCTGAAGGAACCTGATGTTCTGCCTTCACTCTCTGACAAACCATGCAACGGCTCACATACTCGGCTACATCTCTCTTCAACCCTACCCAGAAGTAGTCATTCTTCAAATCTCGGTACATCTTGGTACCACCTGGATGCATAGAAAAGGGACTCGAATGTGCTTCACTCAAAATCTGACGTCTCAGCTCAACATCTTCCGGTACCACAATTCTATCTCTAAAGCACAACAAACCCTCACCACTGAAACTATACTCGGTCGGTCTTCCTTCGGCTATGTCTTGAACATGAGGGACTAGGCTCGCATCTTGCAACTGCTTCTCTCTAATCAACTGAATCAAAGAAGGCTTCACTTGCAACTCGGTGATCAAACCACCATCATCTGACACACTCAATCTAGCAAACATAGCTCTCAGCTCAACGGCCACCTTTCTACTCAAAGCATCAGCTACTACATTTGCTTTACCCGGATGGTACTCAATGGTCAAATCATAGTCCTTTAGCAACTCTAGCCATCTTCTCTGTCTCAAGTTTAACTCCTTCTGTGTCATCAAGTACTTCAAGCTCTTGTGATCGGTGTAAACTATACACTTCTCACCATACAAATAGTGACGCCAAATCTTCAATGCAAATACCACTGCGGCAAGCTCTATGTCATGAGTAGGATAATTCTTCTCATTAATCTTCAACTGTCTAGAGGCATAAGCAACAACTCTCCTATCTTGCATCAAAACACATCCTAAGCCTACATAGGAAGCATCACTGTAAATCACAAACTCCTTACCTGAAACAGGTTGCACTAACACTGGAGCATTTGTCAAAGCTTCTTTCAATTTCTCAAAGGCCTTTTGTCTTGCGTCTGACCATTCAAACTTGACTCCCTTTTGCAACAACTTAGTCAAGGGAGCAGCTACTCTAGAGAAGCCATCCACAAATCTCCTATAGTAACCGGCTAATCCTAGGAAACTCCTAATCTCGGTCACGGACTTAGGTTGTTTCCACTCAACAATCGCCTCAATCTTCGATGGATCAACTCGAATGCCTTCGGCCGAAACAACATGGCCAAGAAATACAACCTCTTGAATCCAGAACTCACATTTACTGAGCTTCGCAAACAACTGATTGCTCAACAATCTCTGCAAAACAAATCTCAAGTGCTCATCATGCTCTTCTTCTGTCTTCGAGTACACAAGTATATCATCAATGAAGACAACCACAAACCGGTCTAGATAGTCTCTAAAAATTTTGTTCATCATGTCCATGAATGTTGCTGGTGCATTTGTGAGCCCAAATGGCATCACGAGAAACTCATAGTGACCATATCTAGTCCTAAAAGCTGTCTTCGGAACATCACACTCTTTCACTTTCAACTGATAGTACCCGGATCTCAAATCTATCTTCGAGAACACTGAAGCACCCCTCAACTGATCAAACAAGTCATCTATACGAGGCAACGGATACTTGTTCTTCACGGTCAACTGATTCAGCTGTCTATAGTCAATACACATGCGCATGCTACCATCTTTCTTTTTCACAAACAACACTGGAGCACCCCACGGAGAACTACTAGGCCTAATGAAACCACAGTCTAATAATTCTTGCAACTGACTCTTCAATTCTTTCAACTCTTTCGGAGCCATACGATACGGAGCTATCGAAACTGGGTTAGACCCTGAAACTGTCTCAATCACAAACTCAACATCTCTGTCAGGAGGCAAACCCGGCAACTCTTCAGGAAACACATCTGGAAAGTCACACACTGTTCTGATATCTTTCGGTCTAGCTTCACTCATATCCGGATTCATAACATAAGCCAAATAGGCCCCACATCCGAAGTCCATCAACCTATGGGCCTCTAAAGCTGACACCACATTAGACAAGAACTTAATGTTCTCGCCCACTACCACTACCTTGTAGTCATCAGAAAGCTTCAAGGAAATTCTCTTTGTCTCAAAATCCACACTAGCCCGGTGCTCAACCAACCAATCCATACCCAGAATAATATTGAAACCGTAGAAAGGAAGTTCCATCATATCAACTGAGAACACATGACCCTGAATCTTCAGTGGACACCTCCTATACATACGTCTAACTACAACTGTCTCACCAAAAGAACTAGTAACATGCATACCTACATCTAAGATCTCAACAGGAATATCTAACTTCTGTGCATGCTCACTCAAAATGTAGGAATGCGTAGAACCCGAATCAACCAAAGAAAGCAAGGACATAGACTGTAACTCAAAATTACCTGCTATCACATCGGTGTCGTTCCCGGCCCCTCTCTGAGCATAGACCCTCGCTGGTCCTCCCGCCTCTGGCTGCACAGCCACAACATGTGCAAGGTTCCTCTGAGCATCTACCCTAGGTGCATCAGCCCTCGGCTGGAAGTAGCCACGACCGCGCCCACGGCCTCTCTGAAAATCATTACCTCTCGCAGGAGCCTGAGCTATGTTCGGTGCCTGAGCTGCCTGACGTGGACAGTCCCTCCTAAAGTGGTCCCTCGAACCACAGTTCCAGCAAGCATGAAAGTTACCCCAGCACTCTCCAGTGTGCTGTCTCCCGCACTGTGCACACTCGGGCAAGCGCCCTCCTCCTCTATGGCCCTGATGGCCTCTACCATGGTGGCCACCGCCACGTCTCTGATCAAACTGATGTCCGCCACCTCTGTGCCTCTTAGCATCTCTACCATCAAAGTGGTTATGCCTCTTTCCAGAACCAGAACCACCAGCTCGTTTGGCTGAGCCCAAACTATGCTCCAAATCCTTGGCCCTCGCGACCAACACATCAAAGTCTGAGTAGTCAGAAGCCAAAGTGTACCTCTTAACCTCTTCATTCAATCCGTATCGGAATCATTTGCAGTGTTCCACTTCAGTAGGAACCAACTCTGGGCATACTGACTCAAGCGAACAAAGCGGATCTCATAATCAGTCACTGAAGCATCTCCCTGAGTGAGAGCCATGAACTCTCTCTTCTTCTCATCTAGGTACCTCGGTCCTAAGTACCTCTTCCGGAAGGCAGACTCAAAGAAATCCCAATCTATCTCGGCCTCTGGGATCCCGGTAGTGATGGTGACCCACCAGGTGTAGGCATCACCCTGAAGCAGTGAGATCACACAACCCAATCTACGTGCGCCCGCACAACCCATCTGAGCCAAAATACGAACTGTCTTCTCTAACCATAACTCTGACCTCTCCGGAGTAGATCCTCTAAACTCCTCGGCCCCTAAGCTACGGAGCCTCTCCAACGGTAAGCTAGCATCATCACCCCTAGGCTGAGCTGCAGCCTGGGCTCCCGCAACTGCGGCCTGGAATGCTCCCGCTATTGCTTGCACAAGCGGAGTCATATCAATCCCAGCTGGACCTTGGCCACCTTGGCCACCTTGAGGTCCATTTCCCCCAGCTCCATCCTCGCCCCCAACTCCCGGTGGAGGAGGTGGTGGTGGTGGAGGGGGTGGAGGAGCGCCAACTCCCGCTGCCCCTGGTCCTTCTATGTGAGCTCCCGCACCAACTACCGGCTCAACGGGAGCCACAACTCGCGGTTCCTGACGAACCAACCTCGGTCTACCTCTCGGTCTAGACATTGCTCTCTCAGTTATTAACTACAACCACAACAAACAAACATACAAATTGGGTTAGCAAGGCAAGGCTTCCAAGTGTCCAAGTATGTTTCCACACTTAAAAATCATTTTTTTCCAATGTAATAGTAGCAATGGGACCCACGCACACATGCTTAAAAGTAAAACAATCAGCATACTTGTCACATAAGCAACCATTCTTGTAAAACAAGCAAACACCGTGCAATTCAACTTAAAAACTTAAACTTACCTCACTTACCTGCCCAAGGTCTCGGTAACCTTAGGCTCTGATACCAACAAGTGTAACCCCCTCGTCCGGGTCTGGTCGGATGACCGGTCCGAGTGGGCCACATGGGGAAAACCGAAGCGAAACCCGTTAAGGCTTCCCCTCGGTTAACGACCCAGAAAAATTTCTTTTAACATTAGTCTTATCTAGATGCAATTATAATTCCTATGTGAAGCACAGCAGCGGAAGAATCAAACAACGCATCATTCACCGACCAAACAAACACAAAAGTCCATTTTTCTTCATTTTCAGCAGGCCGTTTCGAAACACCTATAGGGTGTTCTGAAACGCCCTGACCTGGTCAACGGGCCTGGGTTAACCATAAGGGGACCGTTCCGAAACAGGGGTGACCCGTATCGGAACGACCTTGACGGTCAATATCTCGTGGTCAACGAGATTTGACCGTTTCGGAACTTCAAAGGCTCGTTTCGGAACGGCTTCATCTCGCCAATTTCTCAAAATTCCAGTGGCGAAAACGTTCCGGAACGCCCCTCATCCGTTTCGAAACGGCAGGCCATTTACGCAGGGCCGTTTCGGAACACGGGGGACCCGTTCCGAAACACCCCCTGTCTGCAGACTTTTCTGGGCTGTTTTGAGGCACAAGGATGCCCCAAAACATCCCCAAGACACCACATAACATTAAGGCAAGACATCCTAAGGTATAGCAACCATACAAGCATGCTTCAACATGGTTTAAACATGTATAACACAAAGGCAACAATCCATATCATGCATTCATTCAAGCCACATTCAAACACATGTAAAACTCTTAAAGCATAAATTAACCTTCAAGCAAGTAAATAGACATGACCTAACATTCATCATGGCAACACAACCATACAAAAGCAATGTATATAAAGGAGTCTACACATGCTCCTATCAACCAAAGAACAATCACAAACATTACACATCCCATTGCTCGACCATTACATGTCTAGTATTTTAAACCCATACTTGGTGAATTCAATCCAAACCACACTTGGAGGCCCTCCTCTTGCCCGAGCAACCCACGAACTAAGGATCCGCAATGTTGAACAAAGAGAGCATAAGCAAGGATGCTTAGTGAGGGTAAGCTCTAAAACAAACCTCAACATTGCAGGGTCCGAGCACGATCTAGCCAAAGCCATAAACACTTACCAAGGTCCACAAGGTATAAATGCATGAGCAATGTATTACATGTATGCCTTAATTAGGAGTTCAATACTACCATACATGCAATCACATATAAACATCCAAACAGCTCATAAATTCCAACACATTGATACACATATCAATTCACATTGGCACCTAGTTATGACTCAAATACACGGATAGACTCGTTGGAACTCATATCCAACAACCACATTACCTCGGTGGGATTCCACTCATCACCGGTCTCGCGGAGGGGATTCCACTCATCCTCACGCCCCGTCGATGGGATTCCACTCATCACCGACTATATTTAGATACCATTTCCGGGCGTACCCGTACTCCTCCTTGGTGACTCAACGCCACCAAGGCCACGCGCGACTTTGACTCATGTGTACACACTAACATCCTAATGATCGATCATTTGTATTTAAGTATACTAGTGCCAATATTTTACTTATTCCACAACACACATTTCAATCATTTCCGTGCTTAGCACGTACTCACCATGGACACAACCATGAACCATCACCATGCATGCTTTAAGCCATACAACCCATGCCTCAATTCACATGTATAAAACAATATACATAAGCATTCATATCACATGGCATACAAGGCATATACAATCATCCAATTGAGTTCATCCAAAGGCTTAGACCAAGTTTAGGATTAGGCTACCACCCTAATCCTAACTCTAGGTGGGTCTACCAAGCCCAACCTAGTCAACATACTCGAACCTACTAATTTAAAATCATTCAAGGAAATCAACCACTCACCTAAGCTTCCAAGCACAAGACCAAGCAAGCCACACCCTTCAACTCTCCGGATGCACTTCCGATGCTTCACCGATGCCCAAGCTCAATTCTAATCATCTCAAACACAACCAAAACGTTCGAATCAATAACACATCATCGGAAACAACCCGGATTAACACTAACAAGCATTTAACACCCCAAACAAAGTCACAAAACAGAATTTTCGAGTAGCCTCTATCACCCACTGATTTCTTCCATTTCAAGCACCCAAACAAGCCTCAATTTCATCCAAAATGATCCTCATATGTCATACTACCTACAGCCCCCAAAACCCAACATCAAACAGCCCCTAAACATACTTTAAAACCCTCCAAAAACCCCTAAAAGCCAAATTCCGAAAATTGTTTAAAATCGTTTGAAATTCACATATGTGACATCATTTGACCCCTATATACCATAACTAACCATAATAAATCAAAATATTAGGTTTAGCTACACAAAGGCACCACTTTTAATCAAATATTCAAAAACCTCTATTTCCTTAAAACTTCATGAAAACGAAAATAAAATGTACTTTTGAGAAGAGGGAGGTGAGGGGAGTTCAAAATTACCCTTACCTTTCAATTTGGAGTTGAAATGGAGGAGCTTTGGGAATGGAATAGTGAATGTGGAAGAGAGCTTTGGTTTCCCGTTGGTAAGCTTTTGGGAGGAAGATGAATAGTAGAGAAAATGGGTGTTTTATTTGACATGTGACTTATTTAGGGCTCAAAAGACTTCTTTACCCTTAATGAGTTTGGCTATTCACAAGGAGGATTAATCCATGGTAGATTGGAGTTTTAAATCTCAAAACATGGTTAACTCGAAATTAATAAATTTTGAAAACAAACTCGAAATATTACTTAGAGTATAAAACCGAGCCCAAATAATATTAAAATATTATTTTCACCTAACCCCTAAACCCGGGTGTTACACTCAAAGTGCTTTATTTCTTATCCTTTGTAAAATCCAAAATTTTGTTGTGTTCAATTCTGATCTTGTAATCAAATTTAGGTTGAGTGATTGTACTTAAAGGGGCAATCTTGTATTGAGAGATATCTTTCTTGCCTTTAATTCTTCTTTGTGCTCTTGTGAGGGTTTGGTCAAATTTTGGGTAGAAAATTTAACCAGTATTGTAAAGGTTAGCTTTGAAAAGGGAAAGAACAATTAGTGGATTGTTGGAAAATCTGTAGTGGTAGCAAAGGTAGTGGATGTAGAGTTCATTTGGAACTTGAACCACTCTAAAATTCCTTGTTCTTCATTTTTAGCCATTCTATTTACTCTAACAATTTTAAAAAACTCAATTCACCCCCCCCCCCCCCTCTTGGCTTTGATCAATCCATTGATCCACTCAACAACACATGATATAATGCCACAAGTACAATGCAATGCACCAAACTACAACTGCATATGAAGAGGTGGGTTCTCCAGAACCCCTCACTACATCCATCAGTCGATGTGTGGTGAAAACCATTGTTTCCTACGTACAATCCAACCCATGCACATAATGATATAAAATCAAATTTTACTAGTCTCAAACATATAGTTCAATAAATCTGATGTTTCATAGTCTGATAAATCTGATGTTTAGTTAAATCTCAGACTCAATTATGAATGCATGGAAAATTTTATCAAATCACATCACCTGTAAAAATGTGCTTATAATATAAATTAAGGCCACACGATAAAATCATCAATATATATCACAATAAAAAAACACAAGTATTAAAACACCAAACAAAGTTTCAAGGAATTTATTAAAATTAATTTACGAAGTGATATATGCATGAGATGGCTAAAACGATGCAATTTAGCCAAAAAGCTGAAGTTGGTTTGTAAGTTTGGAATTTTAGCCGACTTGTATCGAATTTTTAGATGGAATCTGGGAACTTTTGGGTCGAAATATCTGTTTCAAAAACATCCACATGTCTCTTAGCTTTCCAACGCCGATGTCAGGAGCTCAAGTTATGTTTATTTTAGTGAAAATTGTGCGAGCAGAAATCTCTATATGTATTTATTACGGAAATTATTATTTATTTCTAATTTTTAATAATTTTATCGATTATTTGTACTTAAATTTAATTTAGAATTCTTTATAAAGATATTTAGATGATTTAAGATTACAATTATTATTTATTTATTTATTAGTTTTTTAGGATAGAAAAAATATGTTTATTTATTTTATTATTATATTTACTTTTCATAATTTAAGTTGAACTCTTCATTTGTAGTCTTTAAAGGCATATTTTCTTCATTAATAAACACAATATCATGAATTTTGAGTTACAAAAAACCTTTGACCATGGGCGTTTTTCTTTTCAAGGTTGATGGATTGACCTTGTTAATTTTTTCATCGAAGCTTTCTTTAACATGAATCTTCTAGTTTCTGTGAGGGAGGTCATCTTCATACTCATGGTTGCCCATTCAATTGCATTTGGGAGGGAGGGTTAGAGTCTCTTGAGGGTGTTTGCCAAGTTAATTGCAATTAGGAGGGTGTTTGAGGACAACTATCTTGTTTTCTACATCAAGATCATGCTTACTTACCGATTTATTGAAATTAGAGTTTTGAGGGTTTCTCTTATCATATTAGATCCCGGCTTTCGTATCACAAAGACAAGAGGAAAGACACACGTCTATTCTAATTCGACAAAATATTACTAATTCAATGCATTTCTTTTATTAGCAAGTCGCAACTTAGGTAGAAACTGCACGATCGGTTCCAAGCTAAGTGGTGCGGTGGTGTAATTTGTTGCATTGATTAATCGATTTTACTTTCTTGAATCACCAAACATAAGTTGGTGCGGCACAATAAAATCATTGGAGAGGTTTTCCATGGGCAGAGGCAAAAATAGGGCTTTTATTAGATAATAATAATAATAATAATAATAATAATAATAATGATAATAATAATAATAATAATAATAATAGGTTTTTTAATAAATAGAGAAAATAAGTTACTATGTGCCTTGTTAAAAATCTCTTTAATCTAAATAGAGAAAAAGAGTACAACATGACAACCCGAAAGGCAACCTACAAGATCAACTTGGACAAAGCAAGAATAATGGGTTTTAATAAAATACAGTAAAATAAAAATAAACGATGAAAAAATTAAAGTTTGAAGAAAAAGACATGGTTTTCAGCGATGGCGTATGGGAATTAAGATTCATTAAGGAATTGGAGGGCTAATTACACAATAAGCCCCCAATCATAAAAAAAATTAAAAACAAGCTTTAAAGGTTTACGTTTCTTTTAATCAAGTCGCCATTTTAGAATCTTGAAAATAAAGGCTCACATGTTTTCAAAATTTGTGGTTAAGTCGACACGTTTGTGTTTCTCGGTCAAATTAAGGTGGCCTGAGCAAAGGAGATGCAATATTGGATCCTCCAAATAAGGTGCAAGCCTTCAAATAATGCATGTTTTCCATCCAAGCTAGCTTCTAAGCTTCTTATAAATTATCCTCTAAGATTCCTTCAAACTCCCTTGATGTGGCAAAACATGTAGGAACATGTATGATCATGCTAAGCCTTGATGTGGCAAGCAATGTGGGGACTTATCAAAAGTAGTAATATAAATATGTGGCAATACAAAAAAAATCCTTCAAACATTTTGTAATCACGACATGTAAGGTGGAAGTTAATCTTTTTGATTGAGAAAAGCTTCCATATACTCGAGCTTGCTTTGAAATAATTGAATAAAGCTCATTTGAGCGCCTTGAGGCTTTTTTATAGTTATCAACTTGCCTCGATCAAATGTTTTAAAAAATGTTGTCGAGAACCTTTCAAGGCGCGTAGTCGTGCTTGCATCATACTGTTGGAAAATAATTGTAATTATGAGAAAAGGAAGATGAAAAATAGAAAATGTTCGAGGCGTGCACAAGACACTGTTCTTAAGGATATTTCGCAATAATGCGTACCCTCCAAGATTCAACGGATCCTTCTGCAATGCAGGAGACAGAAAGAGCAAGGACAAAAAATACTCAGCTTTGGAGAGAATAAGATAGTAGAGAAAGTTACTTTTGATTGATGATTTGGAAAGCAAGTGAGCATGGTATTTATAGTACCATGTATTCCCAAAAAGGGTATTTAAAATAGTAAGTAATCAAGGGCAAATTTGTCATAACGAAAAATGAATGGTTAAAATTAAATATTCTTTCAAATTTAAAATGAATTGTTGAAATTAAATGTTTTGAAATGAGTGATTAAAAATCACTTGAAATAATTTAAATATCATAAAATAAAATAATAATAAAAATTAAAAATAAATAAATAAAATTGGACCTCTAGTTCATGCACATGGAAAAAGTGACCGATTAAAATATTTGGCCAAAGCCCGTGTGCGCAAGACCACCATTATATTTTTCTCTTACAAGTCCAATATCAAGTCTTTGTATTTAAACAATAGTCAAGTGCTTTTCAAAAGAGATGTGAGATTCTTTGAAATATACTAAGTAACTTTAATTCTTTACAACAATCACCCACATATTTCAAAGAATGATAAGAAGAAAAAAGATTTAGCTGAGTATCTTGACATAATGTATTCATTCTGGTGTCTTTCGGACTATGAACCAGAATTTAGAAAAATGAAATATAACTTACTGAGTGTTTGGTGAAACACGTTTCTATGAACCAAAAACTCAATACGTAAGTTACCATTCTCATTAGTCACATTATATCTATTCTTGCTCTTTGTCGCGGTTGTGCGCTAATAGGCCATGCGCGTGCCTGGTTTTTCATAAGTGCTCTAGAGACTTTGCCACAAATCTCATGGAAGCGGCCCCACTTCACACTTATATCGGTCAAGCCATCAAGTGTATTCTGCAGGTCAATACACCACCTATAAAGGCTATGGACTTGATTAAGAGTTTTCTCATCCTCACTGTCTTTGCAGTTTTAACACTACTTACACCATAGGAAGGGACAAAATAATAATTTGTAGTGTTCACATCTCGAGATCAATCAATGACTTGTTATTACCCATATGAACCTTCTTCATGGGATCGTCATTCACAAAGGTTGGGTTACCGTCATTGTTGATTTCTTATATTGGCATAAGTCCCATTCCCCTCGATGTTTCATTTACTAATTTTCTTCTCAGAGGTTTAGTCAGAGGATCAGCCAAATTCATTTCTGACTTCACATAATCAATTGATATAACTCCATTTCTTTGCAGCTGTTGTATTATCTCATGTCTTAGACGAATATGTCTGTTTTTGTCATTGAAAGTTTTGTTCTTTGCAATGGCTATTGCCGCTTGGCAATCACAATGCATGGGCACCGAGATTGTCGGTTTTGAGCCCAATGGTATACATGCTAAGAAGTTTCTCAACCACTCAGTTTCGTTATCAGCCAACTCTAAAGCAATGAATTCAGACTCCATGGTAGATTTTGCTATAAGTGTTTGTTTGGCTGATTTCCATGATATTGTTCCACCTCACAGGTTGAATACATAACCACTAGTGGATTTGATCTCATCTGAGTTAGATATCCAATTAGCATCACTGTATCCTTCTAATACAGTGGGAAATCCACTAAAGTGAATACCATAATTTATGGTACCTTTCAAATATCTCATTAACTTCATTATAGCACTCCAATGCTCATAGTTTGGGTTATGAGTGTATCTGCTCAACCGACAAACATCGTATGCTATATCAGGTCTGGTGAAATTCATCAAGTGCATTAGACTTCCAATAATCTGTACATACTTGGATTGAGCAACAGGTTCACCTATATTTTTCTTTAGTTGAGTGTTAGCATCATAAGGAGTATTCACAGGTTTGATGTCAAAGTAACCAAACTTCTTTAAAAGCTTCTCAACATAGTGTCCTTGTGAGAGTATTATACTATCATCTTTTCTTATAATTTTAACACCCAATATAAAATTTGCTTCGCCCATATCTTTCATATCAAAATTTGAAGCAAGATATCTCTTTGTATCAAGTAACAACTCATGGCAATTACTAAATATAAGCATGTCATCAACATATAAGCATATGATCACACAACTACCATCAACTAGTTTAGTATAGACACATTTATCAACATCAACAGAAGAAAAACCATCACTCATTAATACTTGATCAAATTTTTCATGCCATTGTTTAGGTGCTTGTTTCAAACCATACAAAGATTTGAGAAGTTTACATACTTTACTTTCATGACCGGACACAATACATCCTTTAGGTTGTTCCATGTAAATTTCTTCTTCTAAGTCGCCATTTAAAAAAAGCAGTTTTAACGTCCATTTGATGAATAAAAAGTTTATGTATAGATGCTAAAGCAATCAAAATTCGAATGGAAGAAATTCTAGTAACTGGAGCAAATGTGTCAAAATAATCGACGTTTTGTTTTTGAGAAAAACCTTTTGCAACCAATCTAGCTTTGTATTTTTCTATAGAACCATCAGGATAAAATTTCTTTTTAAAAATCCATTTGCAACCAATAGATTTTGCTCCGGGTGGTAAATCGACTAATTCCCAAATTTTATTTTGTAAAATTGAATCAAGGTCAGTTTTAATGGCTTCTTTCCAAAAAGGAGCATCAGATGAAGAAATTGCATCAGTAAATGTTACTGGATCATTTTCAACTAAGTATGTGTAAAACTCACTTCCAAAGGATTTTTCAGTTTTATGTCGTTTAGATCTTCTCAATTCATTATATTCACAATCAGTTTAAATAATAGGTGCATGTGAAATAAGATCAGTTTTTAAGAGAAAAACATGATAAAAAAATTCAGCATTTTTTGTCTCAACAATTGTATTCTTTTCAAGTATATCACTTCTCAAAACAAGAAATCTATATGCAGCACTATGTTCAGCATAACCAATGAACATGCAATTAGAAGTTTTAGAACCAAATTTTCTTTTCTTAGAGTCTGGAAGCATAACTTTAGCAAGACACCCCACACTTTTAAGTATTTCAAATTAGGTGAATAACCTTTCCACAATTCATAGGGTGTTTTACCAGTTTTCTTATGAGGGATTCGATTTTGTAAATGACATGCAGAAAGAATAGTTTCACCCCAAAAATTTTCATAAGCATTAGAGGAGACAAGCATACAATTCATCATTTCTTTTAATGTTCTATTTTTTCTTTCTGCTACTCCATTAGACTCAAGTGAATAAGGAGGAGTGAGTTCGTGTATTATGCCTTCTTTTTCGCTATAGTCATTGAGAGTAATATATTCTCCTCCTCTATCTGACCTAACCCTTTTAATCTTTTTATTCAATTGATTTTCTACTTCTGCTTTATATTTAAGAAACATTTGAAAGGCTTCATCTTTATTCCTAAGAAGGTAAATTTTAGTATATCTCGAAAAATCATCAATAAATGTGACATAACATCTTTTACCACCTCTAGTCATTGTTTGTTTTAAGTCTCCTAAATCAGTATGAATAAGATTTAAAAGTTCTGTTTCTCTATTTGTAGGAGCATAAGATTTCTTAGTTTGTTTAGCTTCAGCACAAGTTTCACATTTTTGTAGGGAATTATTAGTGCTAGAGATTAAGCCAAGAAATTGCATATTTTTTAGATATGAAGCATTCAGATGTCCTAATCTAGCATGCCATAAATCATACGAATCAATCAAGTAAGCAGAAGAAGAGCTAGCATTCACATTCATTATTTCAGAAACATTTAGTACAAACAAACCATTCTTACAATATCCCTTACCCACAAAGTTATTACGTCAGTATGACCTTATCAGATTCAAAGGAAATTTTTATTCCAGCTTTTCCTAACAGCGCAACCGATACTAGGTTGGTTCGAATATCAGGGACATAAAATACATCACTTAAGGCAAGAGTTTTTTCAGATGTGAGCTTCAACATAACCTTGCCTTTTCCAAGCACACTTGTAGTTCGAGAATCTCCTAGATAAACTGATTCTTCCCCTTCCTTTATTGGAGTATAGGAGGTAAACACATTTCTATTGCCACATATGTGCCGAGTGGCACCAGAATCTATGACCCATTCAGTCATGTTTGTGACAATGTTTGCTTGAGAGACAACCGCAGCAATAATTTCATCTGCCTCAACCAAATTGACATTTGACTGAGCAAGATTTTCATGTCTCCCATTTCGATGTCTACATTGGTGTGCATAATGCCCTGGTTTTCCACAAACATGGCAACAATTTCCTTTCTTTTTGAAGGTAGGGTTATTAAACTTAGGCATGGCATGATTTCTAGGCATAACATTATTTCTAGAATGATTAAACTTAGGCATAGCATGATTTCTAAACCTTGAGTTACGTCTGAAGCCCATACCTCTTCTAGCATTTCCTTCGATGAGATTGGCTCTCGTTGTAAACTCCCTTTTGTTGGTGTTCATTACTTCCTTTCGATTGGTTTCCTTTATGATGATGTGAGTGATGAGTTCCTTCAATGAAAGTTGTTTATGTTTGTGTTTGAGTTGTTGTTTGTAGTCATTCCATGATGGGGGTAGCTTTTCAATCAATAATCCGGTAACAAACTCTTCTGGTAAAGTGATGTTCTCCGACTTTAGGTCCTCGAGCAATTTGTGATATTCATTGATCTGAACCTTAACCTCCACATCTTCAGTCATCTCCCACCGATAGAACTTTCTGATGATAAATTTTTGTTTACCAACATCTTCAGTGGTGTAGTTTAGAATCATGTTACCCCAAATCTCTTGTTGGCATGAATCCAACATTCTATTTGTTTTTCTGAAGCTGTAGGCGACAAACTTTCTGTCAGCGCAAAGGCAACTCCATGCATGTCTAAGACGGAGTAGACACGTTCATGCCATCTCTTGAAGTTTTCTCCATCAAAGACTTCGATCTTGGAGATATCCGGAAAAGGTTTGGCAAAGGTAGCATTGGGTATGACTTGAACGGTTTCGGGTACACGAGTGTTATTGTTTGTTGGATCTCTAGGAGTATTTTGGTTGGACTCGGTAGGGGCAGTTGTTTCTAGGGTGTCGTTGGCCATTTGAATATCCTTAAGATTGTTGGAAAATAATGGCAATTATGAGGAAAGGAAGATGAAAAATAGAAAATGTCTAAGGCGTGCACAAGACATTGTCCTTAAGGATGTTTCGCAATAATGCGTACCCTCCAGGATTCAACGGATCCTTCTACAATGCAGGAGACAGAAAGAGCAAGGACAAAAAATACTCAGCTTTGGAGAGAATAAGATAGTAGAGAAAGTTACTTTTGATTGATGATTTGGAAAGCAAGTGAGCATGGTATTTATAGTACCATGTATTCCCAAAAAGGTATTTAAAATAGTAAGTAATCAAGGGCAAATCTGTCATAACGAAAAATGAATGGTTAAAATTAAATATTCTTTCAAATTTAAAATGAATGGTTGAAATTAAATGTTTTGAAATGAGTGGTTAAAAATCACTTGAAATAATTTAAATATCATAAAATAAAATAATAATAAAAATTAAAAATAAATAAATAAAATTGGACCTCTAGTTCATGCACATGGAAAAAGTGACCAATTAAAATACTTGGCTAAAGCTCGCGAGTGCAAGACCACCATTATATTTTTCTCTTACAAGTCTAATATCAAGTCTTTGTATTTAAACCATAGTCAAGTGCTTTTCAAAAGAGATGTGGGATTCTTTGAAATATACTAAATAACTTTAATTCTTTACCACACATACTTTCCCTCTTTTAGGTGATTCGTCCTTGAATCGTAAACACCATGGAGAGAACAAGCATCAGTGTTGAGAAAAAATAAGTGTTTTCATAGGTGGAATAGTCTATTTGAATCCTTTGTAGTGCTTCGGCAAAAACCTGAAATTGAAGAACATAATTGGAAAATTTCGGGAAATTTTCTTTCATCTTTAATTTCTTCGGGGTCTCGGGAATGATTGAAATTAACTTCCCACTGAACTGGGTCAGGTTCATCAAGCAAAATCTACCTTTCATATTGCCATACCTAAGTAAAACTTGTTCTTTATCGATCAACCACTTGTACTTGAAAGTTTGAGGACTCTTTGTTGGCACTTGATTTTTCTACCATCTTCTGTTCCGAATCATCCTTGGGTGCAAATAAATAAGGATTGATCAAACTTACTTGATTATTCTACCATCTTCTTTTCCGAATCAACTTTACGTTTAGGACGTTGGCTTGGAATGGATGAGTACATGCTTTCAAGACTTGAAATCTTTCAAGCATGGGTGAATGTGTGGAACGTCTAAGGCCTCCAAAAATGATGTCTTGAGTGCTACAAACTTCCAACCATGTCAACATAAGCTTTCAAATACTCGAGATTGCTTCAGAATGATTCAACTAAGTGATACTTCTCGAAAGCTATCAACTTGCCTCGATCAAATGTTCTCGAAAACATTGTTGAGAATTTTTCAAGGCTCGTAGTCGTGCTCGCATCGTTGGGCGCTTTCGACTAGTTCTCATTACTACTTTGACTACGAGTACCCTTTATGTATTGAACAATTTATAATTGTTGATGTTGTTATGATTGATAAAATTTATAATCCTATTTTCAAAAATAAATTCATATGAAAATGTTATTTTTAACTTCATTAGGAGATTTTTAAATCTATACAAGAATGTTGATGTGAAGAGGAAAAATGGCATAGAAACTAAAAAAGGAAGAAAATTTCACATTAAAATCTTGGATAGTTTGCAGTAATATTGCACTTGTAAAAAAATCCTCATAATATTGTATTTTATTTTTTTTATTTCGCAATCTATTGCATTTGCTACAATCTCATTAGAAGTCGCTCATTAGGATTACATGTCGACTTCATGTAAATAAAGGTGAAGTCGACATTCAATCATATCAATTTCATACTATAATGTATGTTATCTCAACGAACCCAATTAATTACTTCATTCACCATACATTATAAAATAAGAAAGAAAGTACTTTGAAATAAAAACCTCAACTAGAAGTCTAGAACCTAATAAATATCCCAGTAAAATAAATAAATAATGTTCATTTTATAAGACGCGGAGTTAAAATCACTCTATCTATATCAAACTTGTAAAAAAAACTCAACCACAATCATTTGTTTCTGTTTTCTTGCATAAACAAGGTTTTTAAAAAAAGTTAATCCAAATCCAACCGCACTTTAAATATTTCCCCTTTTTGAATTAGGGTTTCACATCTTCTCCAACCTGCAATAAACCTTTTTCTTTTCTTCCTTCAATCTAATACCCAAACTTCGTCTTCTCTGTCCGCTAACTCCTTTTCTATTTTTTTATCTGGAAACGTCGAGATATTTGATTCTAGTTTAGATAACCAAAAACGAATTCCAGTTTTACCAGGTGCATAGATCGCCATCTTGCTCCCGTTTAATTTTTAGACAGTTCCAGGTGATTTTTGTGTGTGTGTGTTTAATTCCTTTTTCCCCGCTTTTTCTTTGCTTCAATCATCAAGTTAAAAGATAAAAAAATCGATAGTAATTGACGTCAGTAACTTTAGATTTTATGTTTAATCACCAAACACTGTTGACGTTAATTGGATTTTGTGAAGAGATTCTTTAATTATTTTTTTGGATGATAACGGAACCTGCATCGTTTTTTTATGACGCCGTTGAATTTTGATTTAAATGACTGTAGTAAATTTTATACTATTTGTAATGAGTGCGTGTAAACTAAAAATGTCTAACTAATTTTTTCTACGTAAAAGATTTTAATTGGTAGATATGTATGATATTCTTGTTTGACATTATATAGTTTGTTAAAATATTATCGTATATTAAGTTAGAATTAGTATTATGCTTTTGTAATTTTGATATATACGTGTATCCTCATTTGAGAAACTGTTTGACTAGTTCTCAATATGAATTTCTGCGGTATATTTTTCTTTGCAGTGAACTGTAAATCTATTTTTCGTTTGATGAATTATGGACTTTATGTTGCAAGAACTTAACTGTTCTGTTTTGTAATCTTTTAATTGCCCAACATTTAAAGCTTTTAAATATCACTGAATGCAGTGTGCTGACTCTTGGCTACTTCTGCTAAACTTGAATCTTATGGAGCTTGATAATGGAAGCACGCCTAGGAGAAGAGAAAACAGTCTTCATTTCAGTCCAGTTTCGCCAGATGCATCTGGGCTTGGCTTGCCTTATGCTCCGGAGGATTGGCCTAAGAAGGGTGACATGTGGACTTGGAAGGTGGGAAGGAGAGTAGCCATTACTGGTCACTTCTTAGATAGGTATTTGTATCCTCCAAAGCGCTTCGAAAAGCTTGTGGACTCGGGCAGGAGACGTGGGCTTGCAAGCAAGCTTTCAGTCCAGCGGTATGTCAAAACGGTGTTCCCTGATGCAGACATGAACGCATTTTTTGCTTCATTCAGCTGGAAAATCCCTGCAAAGAAACATTCTTTGACAAATGGTCAGCACCTATAACTGTCTTCATTTTGCTGCTTCTATTCCACTGTCTCCGTGTTCTCATTTTAGCTTTTGTAATTATTTATGTGGTTCACTGCATTAATTTCTGCATTTTTTTAAAACTGTATAATGCTATAGCCCTTTGTCCTCAATATATATGATCTGATTTAGTCTTTCAGTTATTTAGCCTGTTTGGTTGGAACAATGGTTGTCTGCTGTATTTATTAAATCCTATACTTAACATTATGATTCTCTGAGATCAACATAGACTTTGAGTATCAAGATGCTGTTTACCAATATCTTTTGGCTACATTGATAATTGTCTAATACTTTTGGTAGGACATGTTTGAATTGTTGCCAATATTAAGCCTTTGTTGCACTTAGGGGACGTTTGGATCGGAGATGTTTGATTCTCTCTGTTAACAGGATTATTATTATTATTATTATTATTATTATTATTATTATTATTATTATTATTATTATTATTATTATTATTTTGAAAGGGGAAAGTATGACTTTATTGATGAAATCATACAAAATACGGCACAGACAATGTGTCTCGTTAAAAAACCTCCCTAGACCTAGAATTACCCTTTTTAGATTACTGAGCAAATTGCACATTATTAATGATAATAATACTTGATAGTTGTTGAACCAGGGTAATCTGCATTCCTGCTGGTAATGGTACTAGTCTTTTGCTTTTGTTTGTTTTTCTTTTGATTTCAATTAAAGTTATTTTCTATTCGTTCGTGGATATTTTAGATTCTCAACCATGAAATCCTCCAAATTATCAAGAAGGTTGGGGTTTTCTGGTCACTTAACATGTTTTTTATTCTTTATAAATGAAAAGTTTACCCAGGATATAATGAATACAAAAGCTATTGGTTTCTACTATTGTTTTATGGAATTAAAAGCCATTTTTCAAATGATGTTGACTATGTGCAGGCAGCTTGTGTAGTTTAATTTAATTTAATTAATGCATAAATTATCCTATCTGACCAACAAAAGAATTGAAGTTCAAGTCATTATCAAACTGGGTAACCAGTTAATGTCTTGCCTGCGTTCTTTGCATTTAAAGCAGAGCCATAGATAACAAAACAACTCTTGTGAACCATCAAGATTTTTCTGCTTAATATCCAAATCCCACAGCTCTTTATGACAATCATATTCTTTAGTGCAATCATTGAGTTAATACAATATTAAGAAATGCCTTTCATGTTATCTCATAGATAATGGTCTTATACTTTTAATTCATTTTCATAGGCATTGCTTAGTAGCATAGAAAAATGGGAGGATGGAAGGGGTGAGTGGAAAGTAGAAAGTAATTTATTTTCTTTATTCATTATTTTATATTTTTAATTATCCAAAAGAAACAGATAAGCTTCTACAATACAAACTGAGCTGCAAAACAAAAATAGTTTAGTCGCTATGCATGCATAGAATCAGTTAGAACCCAAGCATTACCTAACTCCCTATTAACAGAGTTCCCTGCTAAATTCCTGAAACCATACCATGTATATCTTATTATGCTCCATGCTAAACATATCATAACAGAAATGAGAGCTTTCCCTCTTTACTTTGCCGAGTGCAATGTCTCTTGGCCTGCAACAGCTCTGTATGTACCACATTCTTGCAATACTGTCTCCCATTGCAACTTCAAACACAATCACGTGAAAAGATGGCCACAAGTTGCCTCTGCTTGACTGCAGAATAGCAAATCACCAATTCCAAGCATCCCGTCTCCCGAGTCTAATTCTTGTAGGTGTGTGAAATTATTCAGACTAGCCTGCGACAATTTGCTTTCTCTTGTTTGCCTTATTTCCTCCCATACCGAATGAATTGAAGAGTTCCAATAATTTCTTCCAGCCTCATAAGTTCATAATGATAAAATGATAGTAATTTTTATTATCTTTCATTTTGTTTTTTTCACACTATGAGTGTTTGATGGTTATTGAAGATATCTAGTTTTAACTATGAAACTTCATTTCCTTTTTACAACAAACATTTTTATTGTTAATGAATAATGCAGTGGCACGGGCTTTCTTTGTTGTCTCTCCTGACAAGAGAGAAGTTCCAGTGTCTGACCCCCAGTCTGATGGTTTGAAATGTAAGGCTGGAAATGAGAAGTGCAATAGTTTATTTTCCGAAGCAGAAAGTCTTTCTTTGGTTTCCTTGCCCTGTGATCTTTGCTGCAGTGAACCCCGTTTCTGCTGTGATTGTTGCTGTATTCTATGTAGCAAGACTATAGACTTGAAATTCGGAGGCTACAGTTATATCAAATGTGAAGCAATGGTGGATGGGTATATATGTGGGCATGTTGCTCATCTAAACTGTGCTCTTCGGTCTTACATGGCTGGGACAGTTGGAGGATATATTGGGTTGGATGCAGAGTACTATTGCCGGCGTTGTGATACAAAGACATCTTTGGTTTCACATGTGACAATGCTTTTAAAAACCTGTGAATCGATAGATTCTCGTGATGAGATTGAGAAGATTATTAACATTGGTCTCTGCGTTTTACGTGGTTCGCAGAACACCAACGCAAGGGGATTGTTGAACCGTATTGAGTCCGCTATCAAAGAGGCAAGGTCAATGCAATCTAGCTATAACACTTGACAGCTTCCATGCTTTTTCCAAAAATTCTTTCTGCTTTTTGAGGGTTTGTGAAAATGCTAGTAAGCGCTTTTGGTATTTACATCAGCTTAAATGTGGGACTGCTCTTGAAGATATCTGGAAAGTGAAAGAAAGTGAGTCTGCTATTTCAACAGGTAATTTAACTGTAAATCTTATACATATAAAAATGAAAGAAGTGACAACTCTATTAGCTAGTAATGCATGAAACATTTCATTATATTAATTTGCATTGCTACAGATTTGGATATTCAGGGGCTTAAGAAAAACCTCCCTTATTCTCTCTCTCAGATGGGCAGTTTGTTTTGTTCTTTTCTTCTTCTTTTCCTCTTCTTTTCAATCAGTTAGATATTAATGCATATTATTCACAGTGGCTTTTCTGTTAAATCATCATAGTGGATCCAGATAGTATATATACCTGTCACCCAAACTCTAGTATGAGTATGCATCCGACATAGTTAGGAGCGTCATCTTTGTGTACCTATGTCCGAATATGTATCAGAAACAGGTGCTTCAAGGAAAATGAAGACGTGTTGGTATCATTTTGGGCTACTGATAATATAAAGAATGCAAATGATGTAATTTTGTACATAACTAGCCAGAGAATTCCAGATAAACACATCGAAGTTTTAGAATAGAAAATATCTGAGCTTGAAGAACTGATACATTTCTTAGTTTTTACCAAGGTCCAAAACAAAAGCTGACCTGTGTTCTACATATAACTCTCTCTCTCTCAGGTATGGTCAATTCACGCATCAATATAAATTCATCATTTTGGTTTATGTGCAGGTATCTTCCATAATGGAAATGGAGAGCTAGAACCAACAAATCATCAGGATGCCGTAGATAAACCATGTTTGGGGTCGGTTTTATCAGTATCTTCTGATTATCACAGTGAATACTTGAAAATTGAATACGAGATTGATCAGGTTCTTCAGGCTATCAGAAAGGCGCAGGAAACGGAATACAAAATTGCAGAAGAACGGCTTTATGGTCAGAGGAATTACCTTTGCCATCTTTATCAACAACTGGAGAAGGAGAGATCTGAACTTCAGGATCAACCATTTGGAAATGAAGCAGATGCATCTTTGGATGCTGTCTTGAACAGAGTCGATCAGATAAAATATGAAGTCATGCGACTCAAAGAAATGGAAGAAGTGGCCAACGGATTCGGAAAGACTCCTAAAATTATCCTGAAGGAATATTTTGATTTGGAATTCGAGGACTAATGCATTCTCCATTATGATGGGCTAATTTCTCTACATTTGAACCATAACCCGTCCTTTGAGCTGGTTTTCATTACATCCGTGACCGTATCAAGATTGTATTTCGTGACTTGAGAATTGAGGATTTTGGTTTAGACTTAGGGTTTCCGATGTAAAGAAAGGTAAAGAGAATTGGGAATTTTCATTTAGAATTTCGGTAGAAAAAGTCAAGTACATTTGTTTGACCCGAGGTCAATTTTTATATTTGGTAAAAAATAAAGAAACAAATAAAGAAAAGCATAGCTGTAAAAAACTAACTTCCTAACTACCCAACTAACCAATATTCCTAATACCCCTCAAGGTGGAGCATACACATTATGTATGCCCAACTTGGAAATGAACTTAGTAAAGTCAATAACAGGTAGGGCTTTAGTGAAACAGTCGGCTAATTGGTTCTTTGAATAAACAGGAAAGAGCTTTATTGTTCCTCGTTGTATCTTCTCTCTAATAAGATGGCAATCGATCTCTATGTGTTTCGTACGCTCGTGTTGCACAGGATTCTCAGCAATTTTGATGGCAGACTGATTATCACAGTATAGATGAGCTGTTGTTGTGTTAACCTGCAAATCAGATAGAAGAAAGTTAAGCCACTGTAATTCGCATGTAACAGCAGCAATAGCCCTATACTCTGTCCTCAGTTGATGATCTAGAAACAATATTCTGTTTCTTTGATTTCCAGGAAATTAAAGACTGACCCAGAAAGATACAATAACCAGTTGTAGACTTTTTAAATTCTGGGCATGAAGCCCAATCTGAATCAGAAAAGGCCTTTAAGACAAAATCATTATCAGAAGAAAAGAAAATGCCTTGTCCTGGACTGTTCTTTAAATATCTCAGGACCCTATGTGCAGCAACAAGATTAATAGTAGTAGGAGCAGACATATGCTGAGATAATTGTTGAACAGCAAAACAAATGTCAGGTCTAGTATGTGTTAAGTACAATAATTTCCCAACAAGCCTTCTATATTCTGTGATGTCTACTAAGGTGTGTTCTGAATTATTAATAGACTTAGAAGTAACAACCATAGGAGTGGCAACAGGTTTGGAGTTTAAAAAATCATAATCTCTTAATAAATTCAGAGTATACTTCCTCTGACAAAGATTAATTCCTGAATGAGATCTAGTTACTTCTAAACCTAGAAAATATTTGAGAACACCTAGATCTTTAATTTTAAAGACATCATTTAGAACAGACTTGATATGAACAATTTCATCCATGCTAGGGCTAGCAACAATAATGTCATCTACATATATTGCAAGAGCTATAAAGGAAGTATCAACACCTTTAATGAATAAAGAAGAATCAGAATTGGCTTGCTTAAATCCTAAGGATAAAAGAAATTCAGTTAGTCTTTCATTTCACTTTCTGCTGGCTTGTTTTAAGCCATATAGGCTCTTTTCTAATTTACAAACTAGGCCATGACTAGGAGGATTAAATCCAGGTGGAAGATCCATATATACTTCTTCTTGCAAAAAACCATGCAGAAATGCATTATTAATGTCAAGCTGATGTAAATTCCATTTATTAGCAGCAGAAACAGCAAGCAAAGTTCTAATAGTGTTTAACTTAGCAACAGGACTAAACGTATCAAAATAATCTATTCCAGATTGCTGAGTAAACCCTTTTGCAACTAAACGTGTTTTTATATCTTTCTAAAGAGCCATCAGATTTCAATTTTGTCCTATATACCCATTTACAGCCTATTGTTTGTTTCCCTGGTGGAAGGGGAACTAATTTCCAAGTGTTATTCAACTCTAAGGCATTTATTTCTTCCTGCATAGCTACTTTCCAACACTTATGCTTAATGGCCTGATTATAGGTTTTAGGCTCACTTAAAACAGAAACATTATTAATAAAAGTCTTATGAGTATCAGAAACATTAGCAGAAGAATCAACCTTATCAATAGTATGAGAAGAAGATCTTACTTTGGGCATAGAGACATTAAAATCTTTAAATTTTTCTGGTAACTGCCTCTGTCTGACAGGCCTGGAAGAAATAACTCTTTGTTCTTTAGAAGAAGCTAAAGAACTCTGCTGTTCATTTAAGGAATCAACAAGAACAGTAGACTTTTGACTTTTATTGGACTCAAAACTACTGTTATTAGCATTATCAGAAACAACATTATGATGTTGTAAATTTTCAGAAATAACATCTTCATGAGAATTATCAGAAACACCTTCAGCAAAATTAGTTTTATCAAATGCAAAACTGTTTTCAGAACAAAAATTGTCAGAAACATTTTCATTGTTTTGTAAAATATTCCTATCTGTAAGAACAACATCTTCAACATTGTTTTCTAGATTAAGAAGAACAATATCATTTGAAGCAACCTTCAAAGATTTAAAAGGAAATTCATTTTCACAAAAGGTTACATCCCTAGAAAGAAAAACAGACTTAGTCTGCAAGTCATATACCCTATAGCCTTTAGTATTTTTAGGGTACCCTAGGAATATGCATTTGTAAGCACGAGGATGCATTTTTGTTTTGGGTTTAGGCAAAACAGAAGCATATGTGAGACAACCAAAAACTTTTAACTGATTTAAGATAGGCTTAGAACCATAAAGCAACTCATGAGGTGTTTTATTTTTAAGAACATGTGTAGGTGTAACATTGATAAGATAAGCTGCATGAAGAACACAGTCAACCCAAAAAATTAATGGAAGATTAGCCTGAAATCTAAGAGATCTGGCAACAGTCATTATATGCTGATGTTTACGCTCAACAGTACTATTCTGTTGAGGTGTGTAGGTACAAGAAGTCTGATGGATAATGCCTTTCTCTTTAAAAAAATCACACATGTCAAATTCCTTAGCATTATCACTCCTTATACACTTTATCTTCTTAGAAAATTGAACCTCAACATAAACATAGAACTGAGAAATAATTTCTCTTACTTCAGATTTTAATTTTAATGGAAAAATCCATAAGAATCTGCTTTTATCATCAATAACAGTAAGGAAATACAAATGACCATATAAACTTTTAATTGGGAATGGTCCCCAAACATCTACATGTACAAGATCAAACAGATTACTACTACTAGAAGTACTAATAAGAAATGAAGGCCTTCTATGTTTAGCTAAAGGACACACTTCACAATTAGAAACACATCCAATAGGAATATCACCACAGATTTCAAAAAAAAAATTTATCCTCTTTGCAGAGGGATGACCTAACCTAGCATGCCAAACAGTCAAAGAAGATGACTTAGAAACAGAGTTTAGAAGAGAAACCATATTGAAAAGCTGAAGATGATAGAGTCCTCCAATTTGACTAGCTGTACCAATCATCTTCGAAAGAGCAATATCCTGTATACAACAAGATTTATGTGAGAAAATTAAAGCATATTTATTATCTTTAACCAATTGAGATACAGATATGAGATTAAAACCAAAATTAGGAATAAAGAGAACATCTTTTAAAAACAAAACAGAATTTAGAAAAATGTCACCAATATCAGAGACTTGAACAAGCTCATTATTTGGTAACTTAACAAACTTATTATGAATAGGCTTATAATTTTGAAATAAACTAGAATCATTTGTTATATGATCAGTGGCACCTGAATCAATAATCCAGGCGTCACTAGAACCATGAAAGGCAGAAAGAACCATACCTGTATCTGGAGGATTGCTTTCAGGAACAAAGCTAGAAGACAATGCATTGATTTGAGATGTATGCATAGCACTTTCAGAAACAGAAGAAGAATTCCTCTCTTGAAGCATGGAAACAAGGCTTTCATATTGTTCTTTAGTAAAGACAGGAGAAGAAACAACTTCTTGATTCTTAGAAGAATCATTATGAGACACAGACTCATGAGAACTAATTTGATTAGATTTAGAGGACTGAAATCTGGTTCTATAACCAGGAGGAAACCCGTGTTTACGATAGCACTTGTCTACTGAATGACCAGGAATTCCACAAAAAGAACAAACAGGCTTCTTGGAAGCTGAATTATTATAGAACTTTTTATTATCAAAATTAGAAGCAAGAGGTTTTTGAGATGAAAACCTAGAAAAATTTTTAGAATTAACCCTTCCAGCCAAGAACACGGCAGAATCAGAATTAGAAACAGACCCTAGGGTTCGCTCATGTTGAAGAACTAAAGCGAAAATCTCATTTATTGAAGGCAAAGGCTTCATCATTAGGATTTGAGACTTTTGGACTGAGAAATTTTCATTCAACCCTCTTAAAAACCTAAGAATAAAATTTTGTTTCCTATATTTGCTAGCATCACAAGAACATGAAATTAAAGGTCGAAGATTCGAGATTTCATCCCATAATACCTTGAGTTGAGTGTGATAAGCCGTAACAGAAGAAGAACCTTGCTGATGAGAGTAGAAATCTTGTAACAGATCCGAAACATGAACAAGATCCCCTTGGCTAAACCGATCGAACAAGTCAGACCACAACTCACTAGCGTTGTCGATCCAAATAACACTTTGCGCGATCTCAACACTCAGCGCACACTGCAACCAGGATAAAACCAAATTGTTGCATTTGACCCAGGCACCATATGAGGAATCGTCTTTACTGGGTTCTTGGATCGTCCCATCTACAAACTGGAACTTGTTCTTCGAGATGAGGGCCATCTTCATCGATCGAGCCCAGCCATGATAATTGTTGCCGGTGAGAAGAGCCGACGTCAAGACGAGAGAAGGATTCTCGTTGGGATGGACATAAAACTCGTTGTTCGGATCATCGGTGCGAACGGAACGGCCGTCCAACGTCTCAGATGAACGCGGATGCATAGAATCAACTGATACCATATCAAGATTGTATTTCGTGACTTGAGAATTGAGGATTTTGGTTTAGACTTAGGGTTTCCGATGTAAAGAAAGGTAAAGAGAATTGGGAATTTTCATTTAGAATTTCGGTAGAAAAAGTCAAGTACATTTGTTTGACCCGAGGTCAATTTTTATATTGGGTAAAAAATAAAGAAACAAATAAAGAAAAGCATAGCTGTAAAAAACTAACTTCCTAACTACCCAACTAACCAATATTCCTAATAGACCGTGAAGTTGCATAATGCAAAATATGTCACACCATGCACCCAAAGAAGTCAGATTCCTCATTCCTCTCTTCCTAGAGGATCGAGAGAAGACACGCGAAGGCTGCTAAAAAATGGAACATTGCATTGTAGTAACTGGAAATCGGGATTGAACTGAAGCCCTAGGGCAAGGTAATATCATACATGATTGATACTTTATCAGTTTTGTCCATGTGTGCTACGTTTCCTTGCTTGCCAAAGAAATTGGATGGGGAAAATGTGTTACGAAACACGGATCTGTTACCAGAAAGGAAGTTGGCGTCATCCCTTGATTCATCAACTCGGGTTGGTGCTATTTTCCCGGTCTGCGATTTTCTGGTAAGATTTCTTAGCCCAGATTTTGTGGAACTGCTTTTAAAGATGCTATGAAAAAAATCATGTTAATTGGGAGCTTTTAGATTTGGGTTTTCATTGAAAGACGTCTAAATTAGAAAGTAGTGTTGAGGTTTGAATACTTCTAAAAATATTTTTTTTAAATCAATCAAGATTTGAATTTTCGTCGAAAGGTTCAAATATCAAAATAGAAATTAAAAAATGTATATACATGTACTTTATGTTTTATATTTGTTTCAAATTCCCTTGCTCAAAATAACATTAGAAAAAGGAATTTCAGGTTTTAAGCAACACAAGCAGACGCGTGGTTATTGTTTGAGTGGGGTTGTGATTTAGAATCTTTTAATTTCTTTTTGGCATAAGAATAATTTTAACTTTTTAACGTTTACCCCTTGTTCTTTTTTAGTATAAATTTAACCTCCAACCTATATTTTTTTGTTGTTAAATTACTCGTTTTTTAACAAACATATAAATTAAACGGTAAAAATTTAACAACGATGACATTACACATATGACAACTACATCTTAAATGACATTACATCTAACCTATTAAATGTTTACGTGTGAAATATAATTTATTTTTATATAAATATAAAAACACTTAAAAACACTAAAGCTTAAATATTGATAAAAAAAACTAAAAAACCTTTAAATATCAAATGAATTTTTTTATAGAACTAAAAAAACTCAACATATTGAAACAGATACATAAACACCGTAAAATTTACTTTATCTTCGCTGTTTTTTTTTCGCTTTTATTTAACATTTAATTGTTTTTATGTTTATATAAAAATAAATTATATTCAACATATAACCATTTAGTAGGATAGATGTCATATATCATTTAAAATTTATTATCATATGTATGTGTCATGTCAATTTTTAACGATTTAATTTGTATGGTAGTTAAAAAATAAGTAATTTGAAAAAAATATATGGGTTGAGAGTTAAATTTATCCTAATAAAAGGATAAGGGTCAAAATGACACAAACTACAAACGTTAAAGGGCTAAAATTATCTTTATGTTTTTTTTTCATATATATATATGTATGTATGTCGCGGGGAAACTTTTTGTTTTTACAAGTGTTTTAATTTCATGGTTTAGGGATTTATTTTAGGGTCTATGGTTTTGGAGTTTAGGTTTGTTTGCTTAGAATTTGGGGATTGTGGTTAGAATTTAAGGTTTAGAGTTAAATTTGTGTTTATAAGTTAAAACATAAATCTCTAACATATTGTCTTAAACCCTAATCTTAAACCTTACATTTTAATCCTAAATATTAAATTTTAACCATAATCCCTAAATTTTAAACCTCTAAACCCCAAGCCTAAACTAAATTTATAAACTTAAAAGTAGAGCGCAAAACAAAAAAAAAAAATTCATTGTCAGTGCATTGAATATTTTCTCATATATATTTGATTTCAAAATATAATAAAATACAAAAGTATATATATATATATATATATATTATTTATAACACTTCTATAAATCAATTTAAATAAAAATAGTATTCTTATATTAATATTTGTAATATTGCAAACCAAGAAAATAAGTACTCGATCTAAATCGGTTCGTTTTAATTTAACTTTTGAGATTGTGGTGAAATTGAGAAATATAAATATGCTTGGGGTTATTAGAGATTGTAAATGAATGGTTTGGATCTGATTTAGGGATGAGTATGCGATCTAATTGAGTTAAAAAGTTTGAGTTAGTTGAGTTGGTCATTTTTATTTTATCATTTAAAGTTCATTTGAATTTTTTTTAGTTGAGTTGACCAAGTTCCTTCACAAATTTAATATGGCTCTACTATTATAAATGTCATGTCTTGGTTTAAAACCTCTAATATTATAAAAAAAAAGGTTTTGTTATACATAGGGCTGTGTATAAGAACTATTAGATTTATATCATTAATGATTATTTTACTTTTCAACGGAATCTATTAGAATGTAATTAATTACAATCCTAAAAAATTAAATATCATTTAATTTATGGTGTTTAATAGAATTAAATTGTAAACCCTAAACTTTAACCCTAACCTTAAACCTTAAACTTTAATCTTAAACCCTAAACCTTAACCTTAAACAATAAATCTTAAGCCATAAACCTTAATGACTATACATTAACCTTAAACCTTAACCCTACATCCTAACCCTAAGTTTAAATCCTAAACAAAAAACCCTAGATCCATAAAAATACAGCACTAAACCCCTAAAACAATAAACCTTAAACCTTAAAATTATAAATCATAAACCCTAAGTGATACGTGTAAAAGAGTCTTATTAAATTGGAGCGCAAGCGTACACCCGTGTTAAGTTATAGTATAAAAGATATCGTCTCTACAAGGATTGAGACAACTTCAGAATTAATTTTTCTGCACAAGAAAAATAAAAACGCAGATAATTGAGAATTGGTTGGATTGACGTAAAACTAAAGTAGACAAGGGAAATAGAGAAGGAAATTAGATTGATAAAGTAGGTCAGTATTGATTTGTTCAGTAGTGCAGGTGTTGCACTGTTCAGAGGACTTCTGTTGCTTATGTCGTCGAGCCTGTCGCGGCAACACCTGTCGCGGCAGAGGTCTGTTATTGTCACGACAGCGATCAACAACTATGTTACTTTAAGTTCGGCAAGAACCTCTGTTGTGACTTGTCATATCCCTAGGTCCAAGTTTTGTCGGCGAACACGTCTTGGATGATACCTCCCGGCGTGAATCGAAAGATGAACACTGATACTTGTGAATTCTTCTTTAGCCGCTTAATCTTGTACCTATCCCTAGGCCAAGATAGTTTAATCATAAACTGGAAAACTGTATTTACTCATTTCTTATACTTAACTCTCCCGATATTAAGTCAAATAGATAACATCACAATGCTCTCCCGATACTCTTATGAGATGTTGAAACCAGAGTAAATAAACTTGAAGTTTTTATTGATTGAACAGAAAAACCCTAAGAAACAGTTTAACCCTTACAACTACTTTACAAGATCAGCTCTTAGTCCTGGGGAAGGTTTAGAACATGATGAAGAAGAGAAAAGCTAGGGTTTATGATGGAGGACGGCTAGGAGCTAGCTTATCTTCCCTTGTCGAAATACAAGCATATATATAGGCATTGGATGTAAGCTTTTCTAATGGCCAAGAATACTAGCTTGAATTAAAGTATAATTTATTTAAAGACTAAATCTCTGATTAAACGTCCCTTAGTTCACCCTATCTTCTTGCTTTGACTTTCTCCTCAAACTTTGGGCAAGGCCTTCCTTGTGCTTCTGGGCTCCAAAAATTATGCGAGTGGTCTACAAAAAATCAGGCTTGAAATCCTCTATCAGTCGAACTCCACTTCATATTTTCCATCTATGTTATCTTCATTGTCGCCACTTTTATCACGGCAACTGTCATGATAGTGATGTATGAGGCAATTTTCTTTTTCACTGTCGCCACTTCTATCACGGCAACTGTCACGACAGTGATGTATGAGGTAGTTTTCTTATTCACTGTAGCCACTTCTGTCACGACAGTGATGTATGAGGCAGTTTTCTTTAAACCTTCACTCCAGCACTACGGTTATCTTTTGTTCCTCTGCTGCCCTGGATGCTGCCACGACAATTATCTTCTGTTCCTCTACTGCCCTGGATGCTGCCACGACAGGTACCTGCAAGAATTGACCGAAATCAGCAGTATCTGTGCAAAATTATCTATATGTGATGTTTATGCAAATTCTATCCTAAAATGCAACTAAACATGCTTGAGTGCATCAATTGTAACCCCCTCGTCCCGGTCTGGCCGGATGACCGGTCCGAGTGGGCCACACGGGGAAAACCGAAGCGAAACCCAAAGAGTTCCTCCTCGGTTAGCAACCCTAAATTTTTTTTTTTCATTTTAATCTTGACTAAAGGCATCTTAATTCCTATGTGTTTTTCTCTTTAAAAAGGCCAACAAGCCAAAACAGTGCAGTTTTAAGCAAAGGTTTCGAAACCTTCACCCAATTTTCACCAAAAGTTTCGAAACCTTGGGGAAGGTTTCGAAACCTTTGACCATAGTTTCGAAACCTTACCCAAAGGTCTCGAAACTTTGGTTGGCAGTAAGGTCTGGAAGCCCAGATTTCTGCAAAGGTTTCGAAACCTTACCCATGGTTTCGAAACCTTAGTGCAGGGGATCACTTACTGCCTAACCTAAGGACTTCCTAACTATGAAAAACACTAAGATCATGCATAGACATATGTAGAAGCTTAAAAAGGACCAAAGGCATGAATTAACACTCACAAGACTCGCACATACAATCATTTAAGCAATCATACATGAGCCATACGTAGCAATTAACACGAATCAAGGCATTTGAGCATGATATTCCAACAAAAGAGTAAATTCAGCATTTAAGGTCAAACATGGAAGCTCAAGAGCCCAAATGGCACAATTCAACACAAGAGGTTTGCACTCATACACAAGGCAACCTAAGCATCTAAAGTATGCCATCACACACCATCAATCATCAAAGTATTACATGCTTTACAATCCAAAACATCAATCCAAGGCAACATCATTTGAAAGAGTCATACAAGGCTCATACAAACACCCTATTGCCACATTGCTTAACTACTACAAAATTAACCATACTTGAGCAACAACTTGGAAAGCCCTTCTTGCCTTGCCTCGAGCTAACACCACGCTAATGATCTGCATTGTTGAACATAGAGAGCGTAAGCTATAAGCTTAGTGAGGGTGCTCTAAAATGAAAAACATCAACAATGCAGGGTTCAAGCATGTTAATCCTATTCTTACATACATCAAGCATAGGCATAGAATCAAGTGGACTTAGCTAGTCTTTCAAGTGGCATATATGGTTTCTCGATCCTACCAAGCTCAATTATCAAAATCAACATCATATAGCAACACCATATATCACCAACATATAACATCATCACATATCACAAATGTATGAACAAGTTAATTGGCCACTTTAATTACCCCGATTGTGCGGATTTAAACCTCGACAACACTTTACCTCGGTGGGATTACACTCATCACCGGACCTTGCATGTGCGGGATTCCACTCATCGCCACATGCCCTACGGATGGGATTCCACTCATCATCCCGTAGAAATGTAATAAAAGCTTCCGGTGGAATGTTACATCATCGTACTCCTCCTTGATGACTTAACGCCATCAAGGCCACGTACGTTTTGACTCAATTTGTGTGCACACTATCCTAATGATCGATCATTTACAACCGGTAATTATTTTAGTGCCAATTATCATAACCACATCATATATATATCATAAACCACATTCATGCTCAATCTCATAGATGCATATCAAGATAACTCACATCCATCAACCACAATCATAATAGCATAGTCAAACAAACATAAATGCATTCATGGATATCAATGGTTAAATCAACAACTTGAATTAACTATGAGTGGCCTACCAAGCACACTTCACGCACACTCCCACTACACATACTCGAACCAAACTTAAAACAAGTTGAAACCACTCACCGCCCTTCCTTAGCAAATCGAACAATCCTCCTATGCACCCGGATTCGGTCTCAAAGCCTCTTCCACGCTTCCACTTGCTTCTAGCCAAACAAAACATACACATTACTTCCCAATTCAATGCTAAGCTCAACCATCAACATACTTTGCTAACACAACCCAAATTCCACAATTTCTCAAATCACATAATCTCCTAAAATCCCAATTTTCGTGCTCCCCTAAAGGCTTGCTGAAAATTCAATTTCCAAACATCCAAATGACTTCCAAAACATCCCAAATCACCCTCTTAACATAGGTAGACCATCAGCCCTTCAATTTCAACATAAAACCCACCAAAAACCCAAATTTTACTACCTTAAAATCTACCTCAAGAACATGCTACGAATTTTCACCCAAATTCAACCAATTTGATATATGTTACTCATTATAACATGATTAACTAAAACCCCAACTTAATTTATCAAAACCAATTCGAAATCCCCTTAAAAACCCAAACTTTAATATAAACCCTAATTTTCAAAACCCCATATTTTTGAAATCTAAGACAAAAGATAGATAGAGATTGAAGAGGAGATTAAGAAAACGTAATTACCTCTTAAATTGGTGTTGAAATCAAGTAGTAAGATCAATGGAATAGTAACAAGGTTTGAAAGGGTTTAGAAATGGTGGGGGAGTTTCTAACGTGAAAGGGGGGAGGAAAGAGGGAGGAAGACAACTTTTTATTAAAGTTGTCTTGCTTTTCAAAACTTTTGGGTAAAATTACAACCTTAGTCCCTTCCCTTTTCCCAAAACTCAATTAGGCCATTATTTGAAATTGAATTGTTTTAATTAAGTTTTATTTGACTCGAACTATAACCCGGCTAATTCCTAGGCCCAAAACACGGGTGTTACATCAATAATATGGATAAATGAGGGTTAAAATATAAAACATTTATGCACTCAACACTAAGCACCTAAACTTTTTAAATTATTATTAATGGTTAACTACTAGAATAATCACTTATGTTTCCCCCAGTACAGAGTTGGTCATCGATTCTGAAAAACGACCAGTAAGTCACTTACGTTTTCGGGGCGTAAACTTTTCGTCACTCGACCGTTTGTTGTCGTAAAACCTAGAAGCGAAAAAATAAAGGTAAATTACTGCAATGGCCACTTACGTTTATCCCATGTACATTTATGGACTCCGATTTTATAAAATAAACATAACGGTCACTAGTAAAAAGGTTTATTTCTAATTTCACCATTGAATTTTTAAAAATTCATTTTCAACCCTAAAACTTTGCAATCAATTAGTATCATAAAATTATAAATATCTACAATCAAATTTTAACAGAAATTCAAACAATTTCACTGACTCCAAAATTTTTATAAATAAAAATTAAATTATAAAATAAAACTCGTCAAATTTATAAACTTAATTTCTTTACTCGACTCAATCGAATGTTGCTAAAAAACAATTTAATGGGAAAAAAACTTAGAATTTTTAATCTTTCAAAAAATCTAGAAATTTTAGAAATTTTACAAAACCCTTCACCGTAATCTCATCAATTTAACTAATTTTTAATCTACCCCAACATCTCCAGTGCATTGAAGGCCCTATTATTGTCATCTGAAAGGTCGAGAGTGGGTGAGTTCCAGAGAGTTCTAAACTCTTCAACTTCTTGCCACCATTATTGGTCTGATCTTTGTCACCGTCGCAGTGTGGCTGTCACCGCCATCATCGACGTATTCGTCGTCGTATATCGAACCGAAATCCTACAGCCACTCGCGAAGACTCGCCGCCATTCACCGTAAAAATTCATGGAAGGTTCGATTGAAATCTAAGCGTTTCTTTACTGTTTGCATCAATCTCGGCCAGCTCCGCCGTCCGGGTTAGATACGACCGCCAGATCTGAACTCCCTACGTCGAGACAAGCTTACCCCTGGTCGGCAATCATCAATCCGACGCCATTTGAGATTTGCAGGTGCCCGTCTGCTTAGATATGGAATGGATTGCAATGGGAAGACATGTCCATAAAAATTGTAAATATAGGGGTTAAATGTGTAATTGTACAAATTATTTTTATTTCGGTGGTCAAAATAGAAGTGAAGTAATAGTTTAGGGACTATCTAGGTAATTTATCCTTTTTTATTGTGCTAGATCAGCTTTCCGTTTAAATTTAACGGCAACAAATGACCGAGTGACCAAAAGTTTACGCCCCGAAAACGTAAGTAAACTTACTGGTCGTTTTCAAAATCGATGACCAACTTTCTACTGGGGGAAACATAAGTGAAAGTAGTTAACCCTATTATTAGTTACATTAAACAACCTGAATCAATGATGTTTAATATTTTAGTAATGCAATAAACTAATAAAGTTCACAAATGATCACTGAAATTTGTTAAAAAAAATAAAACAGTAACCAAACTTTCAAATGTTACAAAATGGTAATTAAACTTTATGTTTCGTAACAAAATGGTAACTCGGTCGTTAAAGTCCGTTAATGGGTAACGTAATTAAAAAAATTGGATAATTACACATTTAACCCTCTATATTTATAGATTCAATCAATTTAATCCTAATTAAAAATAATAAATTTAACCCCTCCTCAATCTTCTTCGTCTTCTCAATCATTTCTGCTGAAAGAAACCACTGTTACCCAATTCCCTTTTTCACTCTCAAGCGTTAAACATCCATGAAACGATTGTTTAAAAAAAGAGGTTAGAAATATAGAGCCTCCAGATACGAATTTTTGTTTTCTTAACTGATATAAAAGCAGAAAAGACTAATGTTATCGAAAGTTCAAGGTGACGAGATTCTTAGGAATTTGAGGAGAAGGGATCGGTTGACTGGTGGAGGTTTGGCGACGAGGGGATGAACAATAGACCTTGTGATTAGGAATTTGGTGTTGGGTTTAAGATTTATGGGATTCTTGAAAATATAGGGATTTAGATCAACAAAAGTGTGGCTAAGTAGTGGGGTTCCGTCGATGTCAATAATGGACTTTGAAATTAAGGATTTATGGATATGATATTAGGGGTTTAAGAATTTAAAGTTTTCTGGAATTTAAGGATTTTAAGGTTTTTTAATTAGGTATTTTATTTTTTAAAAAATTAAATTTTGGAATTTAGAAATGCACATTTTTAATTGGATAGCATATTTTTAATGTTCTTCACGGAAAATTTTTAAAATGGTTATGTAATAAAAATAAGTATAGTTTGAATATTTATTTTGTAGCTAGGCCGAACAATAATTTGACTTATAAATTACAATATTCTTAGCTTAGTTGAATAACCTTTGGGAAGTTTTATTGGTTGTTTCAATTTCATCAATGGAGAAATGTAGGGTTTGTAAAAGATCATGCAATCTTTTCATTGATTAATGGATTAAATTAATGGGAAGAAATATTTGTAAAATGTTGCAATTGGAAGATCGAATTCAACAAAATCAAAAGTTATGAGACTAAATTGTAAAAAGATAACTTTATTGTCAAAAAGAGGAATTGGAGTTTCATAGATATTTTACCGTGATTGAGTAACATGTTGTTCAAGTTTAATCCAAATGAAAGAAAAATTGAAATAAAGAAATCTTGCAAAGTCGATGGACTAAATTGTAAAAAAAATGTTATTTAAACATATATGTAATTTAGGTTTTTTTTTCATAGTTTTTTTTCATAGTTTCATAGATAATTATCAATTGGTCTACTAATCCGGATCGAGTATTGTAAAGGCTCATTCGCAATATCAGAATTCAAACATTTAATTTTGCTCTTAATATCTCATCTTGCTAGGTTATCTGATTATTAGTTAATATAGTTTAATATATAAACTATATTCGATCTGCATTCAAATAGGAACATACAAAATATTTAGAAAATACTCCCTCCGTCCCACTAAAACTGTCACATGTTGACTTTTTTTGGTCAAAATTTTTCAATTTTGACTATAATTTATTTAAATATTTTAATTAATTAAAAATTATAAAAAATATATTTAAAAACTAGTTTATTCAAAGTTTTTAAAATATATTTTTTCATATTTTTATCAATAATAAATTTTAAATTATAAGAGGTCAAAGTTGAAAAAGTTTGACCCAAAAAAGTCAACATGTGACAGTTTTAGTGGGACAGAGAGAGTAACATTTAGGTTGTGCTTTGTACAAAAAAAAAATGGAAAGAAAGTGAGAAGGGAAGGAAAATTTGAAAGAAAATAAAATAATAATTGCTTGGTATAATGAAAAATAAGAGGGAAAGAAAACTGAAGCGGAGAAAATTTAAACTACTTTGCACAAATAAGAATATGTACTAAACAAGCAAGAAAAACACTATACATTCGAGGTCCATTGATTGGTTTATTGATTAAAAATACTCATATTATTTTATTTTGTATGAGTTCGAATCTTAGCATAAAAATTTATATATTCTATTAGTAAAGCTTAAACGCTCTTGTTGCTAAAGGTAAGGCCGGATTTCGAGCCGTAGCTTTACCAACGATTGAGCGCATTTTTAAATTTGGACGGAAAATTAAACACAGTTTAACACAAAAAGGTAAATTACGAAAGTACCCTCAAATAAGTTAATATATCATACTTCATTTTTAACGTTGGATAAAATCATTATCTAGTTAAATATATATATATATATATATATATATATATTTATGAATTGTTTTATTTTTATCTAATTAAATAATTTTATCTATATATATATTTAACTTACACAGCATAATGTACTATTCTTTTTGAGAGCAAGAAAAAAATATAATCATATATTTTTTATTAAATAATTTTTATTTAACTGTTTTGAAAATTTGTACATTGATAATTATTTATTTCAATTAGTTAAATAAAAATAATATATAAATTTGACTTTATTTATTTTTCAGTATATTCATATATAACACTTTATTTAATAGGCTTATTCAATACTCGTATGTATTTAATTTAGGACATTATTTTTTATTAATTTGTTTTATTAATGTTTTTAAAAATTAAAATATTTTTAAAACATTTTTAAATAAATGATTTTTCAATAAAAATACAAATGAGAAAGATATAAGAATAAGGGTATAATAGTAAACTTATTACATTTAAACTTTTTTCTTTTCATTTTTTCCATCATATCAACCAAGTAAATCAATGAAAAAAATCATATTTTTCCATCATTTCAATTTTCTATCTTTTCAATTTTTAATCTTTCTAATTTTCTTTTTTTCCTCTATCAAGCAAAGTTTTAGACTCGAAAAGAGACCCGAGCTCGAGATTAACATAGATATAATTTATGAATTGAAATTGAAATTTCTTTTTTGTGATTTTATCTCATTGTCATTAATATTCACAAATATTATGTTTACTAAACATCGGATTAATATTATGTTTACTAAACATCGGATTGTACATGATAGGTTGATGACTGTAAAGTTGTAATATTGTAGCGACTTCTTTTTCATCTTTGAATAATGAAATTACTATTTATAAACAAACAAAAAACTCCATCGTACCTTAATCATAGTAAATAAAAATAATCATGACCATAATTTAAATGACAGCTCATGATCAATTCAATTCATTTTTACCAAACAAACTGAATACTCATTAATAGCATTAATATGGGAGGTGTCAGTATCCTGAAGAAGTCGTTTGGAATATATATATATATATGTAAACACTTAAAATAACAAATCATAAATACTAACTCTAAATTTTAAGTCTTAAACTCTACTACATACACTTTAATTATTAATTTTAAATTTTAACTCTAAATCATAAACTTAATTTTTTAATATTGTGATATATATAAAACATACAAAAATAACAGAAAATTTCTGTTCAAGTCGTCTCTAACTCTCAAAGATAAAATATAAATTGAATTAAATCACACGTTCAACATGAAATTACTCAAAAAAAAAAAACTCTTTCATGCAATTATTATAAAATTACTACGCAAGAGTGGTATTATTAACAGGATGAGCCGGACACTGCGGTGGAGCTGGTAGGTTACAAGGTGCGCCATGAGAGAAGTAACAGACGCATTCATCGAACGGAATTCCGGCGCCAGCAGCACGACAGAAAGCCGTGATCTGGCCAACGCCGCGGTAGCAAGGGCGGCATGTTTCAACGCACTGATTCACTTGGGGACAGCCGCCACCTTTTACAGCTAGCTGACAGCCGCCTTCCACCATTGAAACCATGCTTTGCACTGAGAAAAGACTAAAACCTTAGAATAATATGAGGATAATATCCATCAACAGAAAATAATATTCATCAACAGAAAATTACGAACCTGAAGTGAATATGAGGAGAAGCAGAAGGAAGTTAAAGGAAGGAGAGTGTCCGGAAATCTTCATTTTTGTGTTTGCTTTTCTTCTTTCACAGGAGAAGAGTGGTTGAAGTAAGTGAATATAGGGTTTGGTGAGTAAATTTAATAGATAAAAGCTGTTCATGTACTTGTCAGGCTGTGAGAAATTTTTATCATTCTAAATAAGAATATTAGTTTTATCGTTAAAATTTTAACAGACTGAGGGTTAAAGCAAGCTGATTAAACAAATTTGTAATTTAAGATTTGAAGAAAAATATGAACGTTTGGAACGCCAACAGTGCCTCTGAAAAGGTCCCTCATTTTTTTTTGTTCAAAAAAATGGTCCCTCCTTGTTGAAGTAGAAAATAGAAATGAGCTAAATCTTGCGGGTTGCACTAACTCAGACAATGTTTGTTTGTATTAATTAAGATTTTTTATATACAATGCATTGAATTATATGTGATTTTTAAAGTAAATTCGTCAAACTCAAATAGAACCCAAGTGATTTAACTATAAAATAAGTGTCCAAATTATATATTTATTATACTAGGCCCTTAATTTTCTTTTATTAAAATAGTTGCTTAATGTTTCACTTATGTCACAAAAATAAAGTATGTTGATTAAACTGTAAAATAATACATTTTTGGTTTAACATACGTTAATCTAAATCTAATCTTAATATGTCCAATTAAATGTAGGAGGTATTTATATATTTTTACTAAATATAGAAATATTACATTTCCAAAGTAAATACCTAAATTTGAGTACATATAAGATGAAATAATATGAGTATCTTTGAAACTAGGTTAATAAGTGGATTTCGTTTCCTTCTGCTCTCTGTAGCACGCTTTTTCCTCTGCTCTTAGTAGCACGCTTTTGTTTCTCTTGGTATTATTTTTCATTGGCTCTGAGTGAGTCTTTCGTTTTTTCCAGTTTTGTGATGGCTGAAGTGGAGAATGATTTAGCAAGCCTTTCGATCAATACTGGCGAGGATGAGATCCTGCAGGATGATATTATGGATCTAGTTTCTGAAATTTCTTACGATCACTGTTTTGTGGGTTCTTTCCTTACTTCTAGCGTCATTCATTTTGTGGCTATGCGTTCTACCCTTGCGAATGTCTGGCACCCGCTAGGAGGGATTTCGATCTCGGATTTGGGTGAGGGCAGGTTCTTATTTCGACTCTACTTGCAGTTGGATGCTGATAGAATCGAATCTGGTGGCCCCTGGAACTTTAATAATCATTTGTTGGTCCTCCATCGACTAAAGGCAGGGGAAGATCCGAACTTTGTACCTTTGACCAGTGTGGCGTTCTGGGTTTTGGTCCATGATGTTCCACATGGTTTTGTTTCGGAAAGGTTTGCAAAGGCGATTGGAAATTTTGTGGGCACGTTCTTGGAATATGATTCCTTAGCCATTTCTTTAGGGTACAAAGGTGTCATGCGGCTGAGAGTTTCCATTGATATTCGTTGCCCGTTGAAACGAAGGAAAAAGATTCGGGTCGCGAATGGTTGTGACCATTATGTCAGATTTGAGTACGAAAAGTTGACTCTTTTCTGCTTCATCTGTGGCAAATTAGGCCACGACGAAAGTTTTTGCCCTTTACGGGTATCTTTGGATCCTAGTGAGCTAAAGATGGAGTGGGATATTTCCCTGCGAGCATTGCCGAGGAGAGCATCTACCACGAAGAGTATTTGGCTGAGAGATGCTTCACCTGTGGCGGCTCAGCCGAGGATTGATTCCGGTAACTCTAAGAAAGGAAATGATTTTAATCTTAATGGTATTAATTTTCGTGGATCGGGATTTCATGTCAAGGCGTAAATCATGCTTCAAGATTGGGGAATCAATCAGGTCTAAAATTGGGAGGGCTAAATCCGGGGCCTTTTTTTCGGACTTTTTCTAATGGCCCAATTTCTGCAATGGATACTGTCATGTCTGTGGCTGAGGAGGATAACCCTATCGAGCCCAGTGAGGGCCTGAAGTGTGCGCGTGTGCTGAACCAAGCATCTGGTGTTTCCCTTTGTTCCGATTCATCCGATGCCCAAAAATCACTATCAGCCGACCTGTCATCTCAGGTCCGTCGTTCGTTATGAAACTATTAAGTTTGAATGTCCGAGGTTTGGGACAACCTCGGACGGTGGGGCGTCTCAACCAGAAATTACGAGACGAGAACCCGTGCATTTTCTTTTTAATTGAAACGAAGTTAACTGCTAGCCGTATGGCAAAAGTTCGGAAGCGTTGTGGCTTTCCTAATGGTATAGACGTGGATGCGGTTGGAAGAAGCGGTGGTCTATCTATGGGTTGGAAAAATTCTTGTGATGTAACCTTGCGTTCTTTCTCGGTTAGACACATTGATGTTGTTATAAAGGATGATACAGAAGGTATTACTTAGCGGTGTACTGGCTTTTACGGTAATCCAGAAACAAATAGACGCCAGGAATCGTGGAATTTACTTCGTAGTTTGGATGATTCACCTGAAATGCCTTGGCTGGTTATAGGCGATTTCAATGAAATTTTGTACTCTTCAGAAAAACAAGGTGGGTTGTTGAGGAACCCCCGTCAAATGGATCTTTTCCGTTCTGCTTTGGAGGACTGTGCTTTAGACGACATTGGCTATTTGGGATCATGGTTTACTTGGGAGAAGGGACGACGTGAACAATCTAATATTCGGCTGAGACTTGATAGAGGGGTTGCGAACAATGCTTGCTGGAGTTTTTTTCCCCAAATTTCAAGCTCCATCACTTACAACATTCCTTCTCTGATCACTGCCCTTTATTGCTCCATACAAATACTAGTGGGAATAATGGGAATCGGGTTTGACATTTCCGTTTTGAAGCGTCCTAGTTGCTTGAAAGCTCTTGTGAGGCTGCTGCTTTCGATATTTGGCAGTCCTCGGGGGATAACTTATTGAAAAACTCTCTCAAGTATTGGGGGGTCTTGATAAATGGTTTCGCAAGACTAGACGGGAGAGGAATTTGTCTGTACACGATCTGAATCAGAAACTTGTTCAGCTCAATGAGCTTCATCCTACTGATGGTGTCCTGGGTGATATCGTGGAGACAAAATTCGCACTTAATTTGGAGCTGGATAAGAAGGAACTCTATTGGGAACAACGAGCTCGTTCAAACTGGTTACAACATGGGGATAGAAACACTTCCTATTTTCACCGTTTGGCTACTCAAAGAAAGAAGAGAAATAGAGTTTTGAAATTACTCTCCCCGGATAATGTTGATGTTACGGATGAGGAGGCGATGGGCGTGATTGCCAGGGATTATTTCATTTCTCTTTTTACATCCTAGGGTATGGGTGATTGCAGCAGAATCCTTGATGGCACTCCGAGAGTTATTACGAATGAAATGAATAGCTCTCTAACCAGAGATTATACGCAGGATGAGGTTTTTGTCGCGTTGAAAGAAATGAGCCCTCTTAAGGCGGCAGGCGAAGATGGTGTAGGCGTTCTATTTTACCAGCGCTTCTGACACATTGTGGGAAGTGATGTTGCTGCTTTCTGCATTAGCGCTTTAAAAGGTGAAGTAAATCTGGACTCAATTAATCATACCAGAATTGTGTTCATTCCGAAAATTGCTGAGCCCACTAGTATGGCCCATTTCCGCCCTATAAGTTTGTGTAATGTTCTTTACAAACTTATTTCCAAAGTTTTGGTTAATCGGTTTCAATCGGTACTAACTTTGTGTATTGATGAGGCTCAAAGCGCTTTTGTTCCCCGGCGTCTTATTACGGATAATATCTTAGCCGCTTTTGAGATTATTCATTCGTTACGTAATAAACGTCAGGGCAAAAAGAGTTTTTTTTGCTTTAAAGCTGGATATGAGTAAAGCCTACGACATGGTTGAATGGAACTTTATTAAGGTTCTAATGATAAAGATGGGCTTTGCCCCGGATTGGGCATCCCTTATTTTACATTGTATTTCCTCGGTGTCATATTCTGTGGTACTAAATGGCTCAATAGGAGAGAGATTCTTCCCTTCTTGTGGGCTTCGGCAAGGGGACCCGTTGAGCCCATATTGTTCCTTGTGTGTAGCGAGGGTCTTAGCTCTCTTCTTCGACAGGCTGATGCTGGAGTTGGGGTCCGTATTGCTCGTGGTGCTCCTAACATCAGTCATCTATTCTTTGCAGATGACAGTCTAATTTTTGGGGAGGCTACTTCGAGGGGTGCTTCTATAATTCATGAGCTCCTTGAGATCTATGCTAATTGTTCGGGACAGCTTGTGAATTTTGATAGATCCGGAATCTTCTTCAGTGGGAATACACTTGACAATGATAAGAGTGTTGTTCGTCGGATTTTGGGTATTACCCAAGGTTTTAGCCCAGAAAAATACCTTGGGCTCCCTATCATTGTGAGCCGAAATAAGAAGTACGCTTTTTTGGACTTAAGGGACAAAATCCTTTCTTGGATTTCGAATTGGGCGACCCGGTTTCTCTCACAAGGTGGTAAAGAGGTCCTAATTAAGGCAATCCTACAAGAAATTCCAGTTTTCGCAATGAGTTGTTTTCTTCTTCCAAAAACCTTTTGTAAGGAATTAGAGAATATACTAGCTAATTTCTGGTGGAGAAACTCTAAAGAGAAACGTGGTATCCATTGGTGTACATGGGCAGAGCTATGTCAACTAAAAGATTTTGGTGGACTGGGTTTCTGCGATTTAGCAAAGTTCAACGTGGTTTTACTAGCTAAACAGGGGTGGAGGCTGGTGACAAGTCCTTCTTCGCTCGTAGGCAGGCTTTTTCGGGCAAAGTATTTTCCTTCCTCAGATTTTTTGAAAGCTTGTTTTGGTTCAAATCCTTCCCTCATATGGAGAAGTGTTTGGAGTGCCCGAGGTCTCTTGGAGAAAGGGATCCGATGGAAGGTGGGTTGTGGACGGATGGTATCGGTTTGGAATGACTATTGGTTACCTGGGCCTGTTCCTAAGAAAGTTTCTTCTTTGCCAACCTCAGACGTTCAATGGGTTGCTGATTTGATAGACGAGGTTTCTGGATGTTGGAGGACTGATCTAGTTATGTCCACCTTTTCTTCCTCGGAAGCACTTGAGATTCTAAGTATCCCACTGCCAATGGGATCTCAACCTGATACTAAGGTTTGGTGTGGTGAGCATTCAGGTAACTACTCTGTTCGAAGTGGTTACAGGTTACTAATGCATCCAGGCTTATCTTCCTCTCAGAAAAGCACTCTACTCCGTAAGATATGACAGTCTAATTGCCCTACGAAAATGAACATCCAATGATGGAAGTTCATCATGAATTATGTGCCTACAAAAACCAACCTTTGTTTTAGAAAGGTGGCAAGCGATCCGTTGTGTTTCAAATGTTTGCAAGCCCCAAAAGACATCATACATGTGCTTTGTGATTGTGTTTTTGCTAAGCAGGTTTGGTCTACACTATCTATCAGAGAACCTATTAATGCTACATATCTAAATTTTCCAGATTGGCTTGCAGCAGTTTTCGAAATAAATGGGAATCACAAAATACAGGAGATTATAATTACATTGTATGCATTATGGTTCGCCAGGAACAAATTTGTTTTTGAAGGAACTGTTACGAGAGTTGAGGAACTCCTTACCTATGTCCGGGGGTATTGTTTGGACCTTCAAACTTTTCATTCGCGTTTAGCCCCGGCTAGTGCCCAGACGCCGGTCCGTTGGTCTCCCCCGTGCTCTCCGTCGGTTAAAGTTAACATGGACGCCTGTTTTTTTCCTAACACAAAATCAGCGCAAGTGGGTGTCTTAATCCGTGACAATGAGGGGTTTATTTTGGGAGCTAAAGGGGCAAAGTTGACCCATACCTCTTCAAGTTTCGCGACGGAAGCAGAGGCGGTGGTGCATGGTATCCGTTTGGCTTTGTATCTGGGTTTTAGACATGTGGTGATTGAAGGGGACTCCCTATCAGTTATGATGAAGCTACAATCCGGAGCGGATGACAGATCTGAGGTGAGTGCCTTAGTTTGGAATGCCTTGCATCTAGCAAAAAATTTCCAGACCGTTACTTTCTCTTTTGTTATGCGAGACGGAAATAAATCGGCACATGAAATGGCTCGGGTTCCTCTCACCTCTACGCCGGAAAGAATTTGGGTGGAAGAAGCTTCGTCCACCGTTGAAGCCATAGCGACTACGGACAGAAGGTGGCTTGAACCACTGTGACTGGGTACTGCTCTCCCCGTCTCCTCTAAGGGCCTGGTTCTCAAATTCTCTGTACCGACCCTTCCCTTCCCTTGCTCCGATACCGTTTCTTTGTCTTCATCATCGGATTTGGCCATGCAAGGGTTTTGCTGGACTACCAGACTGCTTTTTCTTTTTCGTTTTTCTTCCCCAATTTGTGTCTTTTCTTTTCTTTTTTTGTCTGTCAGTTTTTCCACCGCCCGTTTTGTCTTTAACTTTGTAACACATGTTTAATTTATTCCAATTAATAAATGCTAGCTGGCACGTGCTATTAAAAAAGGTTAATAAATGGATTTCAATGTAAGAGGTATTTATATTAAAAAAATGGAAAAGAAAAGAATGCAATAGTAAGTATTTAAAATGCTTGGAGATCCTTTAATTGACCGAGTGACTAAAGATATTTACTCGTTTTTATTTTGTATGAGTCTAAATCTCAACATTTTTATTAGGAACATAAAATATCTCGCTCTATTATACAAAAAAAAATGCTTGACGTGAACGGTTTAAATGACCAAAATTAATATCATGTGAGGCAAGTGACTGAAAAAGAAAAAAAATCAGCGATATAATTTAATCTCGCGTTATGGATATACTTTAATATCGTTTAATTTCATACTCACCTTTTAAATAATCATTGATTACATACCTAATTTTATTTTTTAACCAATTTACACTTTGTTTTCATTAACCAATTTAGTTTTTTCCAAATAAATTTTGATCTTAAAAGTTAATACTTTGGAATCATAAGTATTATATATACTTTAATAATTTATTCATTACAGAAGAAATTATATAATTTCAAATATATAATTTTTTAACTAAAATATTTCATATTTTAGTTTAATTTAGATTGTTTTGTTTTCGTATATTATGTTTTTGGGGGCTGATGCGGTTTTTTACTCAAGCACGAGTTCAGATGTTAAAATGATGTATTCAAAGTAATAAAATTTGAGGTTTTTTTTAAAGTTATATTTCAACCACTGACATAAAGTGCGCCTAGGGATGGTAAATAGATCAAATTTGGATTTAGCTTTATAAAGTTCAAGTTCAATTTAATTAATACTCGGATCTCTAAAAAAATTTAAGTCTAAATTTAAGTTCGATTAGACTAAATCTGAGTCCGATTCAATAAAATATCTAAAATTAAAATCCAAAAGTCCAAATCCAGTAATTTTTTATTTTTAAAATAACAACTCAAACAAATATCTTTAAATGCAAAATAATTTTCATCAAACAAATATCTTTAAACTAACAGCACAATCAAATCTCAACAAATATTACAATCTAATGTAAAACAAATTAAAGTAACCACTAAAACTTCACCTTAAAAAATTCAACAAATAAATTATCCTTACATAAACTACTATTGTCTTATTAGTCTACTAACATAACTACTTTCCAAATCACTATTATAAAATATCTAATAAATATTACAATCCAAAATGAAACAAATTAAAAATATAATCAAAATATTCAACAATCAACCTTTATCACATAGAAAAAAAGTTTCTAACCATCAACCTTCTATTGTTTCACTAAAGTTCAACAAAAGCCCATAAAATAAGAAGAAAACATAAATAAAATTGTAAAATATATTCATCTAAAAATATTGATTGTATATAAACTTACCAATTACTCTAATGATTCATCTCCAAGTTTCACGTCTTCATCTTCATAAATAGACCCACATTGAAGATCACCATCAACTGTAGTATATATAAAAAATAACATTAAAATAATAAATAGTTCTAAACTACTAATTTACAAAATTTGAATATGATTACCTTTAGCCTTCAACTTTGAAGATAAATTAACGCTTTTACGGTATCCGGATAAAATCTACTACGATGGGGACCAACAACTTTACCACCTTTGCTAAATAGACTCTCCAAGACAACAATAGAAATTGGCACCGTAAGAAAATCTCTAGCAATTTTAAAAATAGTGAGAAACTTACTTGACTCGGTATTCCACCAAGCTAAAAGATTAAATTTGTCATCATCTACAACAATCCGTTGCTCCTCCAAATATATCTCTATCTCACACTTACGAGATTTTTTAATGGTTATTGCAAAACATGTTTTTCTTATAATCCCTCAACATCATCCGAATCAGCTAATGATCTCTTATCGTTATCATTTGCAAAAGATGAATGTGAAACGAGAAAAGGTTCTCGATCAACCACTATTTTACATAGTCATCAACCAATTCAACCAATATTTTTCTCGCTCTATCATATTCAAATTCACCACCATCACCAAAGAGAATGCTAAAAATAAAAAGATACACACCAATTTTGTCCTTGGATCCAAAATCGATGTCACAGACAATATCACATTGATAACTTCTCAATACTTATCAAATTTCACAATCATGCTTGATACCATTAACTCGATTACTTTATTTCCACGGGTCACTTATTTTCTTAATGCAAGTCTTATTTCATAAATTTTTTAAAATACAAATTTACAGTGGGTAGCGTGTCCTTGAAAAAGCCTCAATTTCCCTCTTAAATAATGCCAACTTATCACAAATACCATTTCCCATTTGCCACTCATCTTTAGTAGGTAATTTAAAATTATTTTTGTAACTTTTATGTCTAATCTAGTGAAAGCGTCTTTGTACATAAGGGAAACTCGTAGCATGACATAACATGAATTCCATCTTGTCTCACAATCTAATGCCAACTTTCTAGTTAAAAGCATTTTGACATAAACACAAGCATCTTCAAATATCTCATACCTATTTGGTGTTGATGTACAATAGGAAACTACACAACGAAAATTTTCATTTGCACTGCTAATGATATTCAATCCATCATTCACAATTAGATTTAAAATGTGTGCACAACACCTCGTATGCAAATAACTACTATTCAAGATAAATTTGCTAAGTGTAAGCTTCTCACATAAAACATCCATGACCGCATCATTAATTGTGCAATTATCAACAGTGATAGTAGAAACCCTTTCATCCAAATTAAAACTCTTTAAACATTCAAACAATGTCTTACTAATTGAGTCTTTGTTGTGTGGGCTTGGAACATACATAAACCTAATAAGGTTTTAAAAAATGCCTGAAATTAACACATTTAGCAATAATGAAAGCATTAACAAAAAATATTTTTTTAAAGTTAAGAACAATATGTAAAATTACCTTATAAGACGATTTTACAAAATCCAATCATCATCAATGATGTGTGTCGTCACAATCATGTAGCATTTTCTTTGATTGGTACAAATTCACATATTCGTAGTAATAGCAATCTTAATACTATTTGCCTCCAATAAGTTTCTAGCTCAGCTTTATCAAATTGGAGAATATAAAGTACTTCCACCATGTACAAAGAAATAATATATATATATATATATATATATATATATATATATATATATATATATATAGTGTCATCCAATTGAGTGATATCTTTTTTTCTTCTAACCTTGAAAGTCAAGAGAGCTCTTTCTTTCTTGAAGTCTTTTAAGATGTCAGTTTTGATGGTATTCTTTAATACGACATAAAAATCAAGATTTAAACTTTTTGATTATATCCTAAATCTAATGTGATCAACTATAGCAAAAGGATATTCATACAACACAATCATATTAGCCAACTCATTTCTTGCAATTTATGGGTTGAACTCTTTTTTATTTCTTCTATTTTCAACGTTAATTTTGCACCCTTATTGGCACTAGCTTGCAATAGTTGTTGCCTCACATCTAATAATTTTTTTGACTTTCAAGCATCTTTTTTAAATGTTCATTTAGATGTGAAGTACCGCTCGTGCTCTTACCCACAAACTCTTTCTTACAACCTTGGCAAACTACTTTCATTTCACCACCTTTCATTACCCTTTCAAAGTGCTTCCAAACTTGTGAAATCAATCTTCTCTTACCACCACCAACCACACACCTCATCATTTGCAGTTTGAACGCATGTATCTTTTCTTTTGTTAATTCCTCATGTAAAGCGTTAGGGTGTTCTCTAAATAGGAGCGCAAGTGCACACTCTTGTCAAGTTATAGTATAAAAGATATCGTCTCCCATGAGGATTAGACAACTTATTCAAATCGCAATTCCTGCACAAGGATGTAACGCCCCGGTTTTGGGCTTAGAAGTTTTGGGTTTGAACCGGTTCGGTCAAAGTGCGGTTCGAATATAAAAGAGTGGAATTAGGAAAGCCTAGTTCGGGTTGCATTAAAAATATGGAAAAATATCTTAAAATTCTCTTTTATTATATATAAGAGTTTGGTGAAATCAATTTTACAAAATGAGGTTTGGAAGGGTGACATTTTGGCTAGTGACCAAAATGTAATTTTCGAAAATTGTGAGACTGTTTTAAAAAGGATTGAAACTTTGAATCTTTAAGGAGCTATTTACCCAATGGGAGTTTCTCCAGATTTTTCTAAGATATTAAATGATTTATTAAAGGTTTTTAAGTAAAGCTAAAGTGGAGGGAAGATATTTTCCTAATTTCCAACTAACTTTTCCATTTTCCATTTTCATTTTCTCTCATCTTTTCTCTCAAGCCAAACATCTTTCTCCAGAGCTTTTCCCTCTGATTTTGTCACCTAAATATCTCTTTTCAATTCTCTTTTGATTGCTAATCATCTTCTCATCAAAACCTTACCATTTGCTAAGTGGATTTTCAAGAAATCTTGGTTCTAAAAGGGAGAAACTCAAGTTTGGAGGTAAGAACGTCCTTCTCCTCTAAACTCTCAGTTCTTTACTGAAATTCCTAAGTTCTCAATCCTTAATTTGTGTTTTATAAAAGGTTTTATAGATGTGTTCTTAATCTTGGCTTTAAAATGCAAGATTTGGTTGATTTTGGTTAAAATTCGTATGATCTATTTAAGCAGTGATTTGAGGTGTCTTTTTGATGATAAATGAATGTTAATTTGATAAGGAATTGAGGTTTAATTAATGCAATCCCTGATAGGTTGAATTTCCTAAGTTTTACTTGAGTTTTTGATGGTTTTTGGAGTGATCTTGTTGATCTGTTATAGCTGGAGGTATAAGGACGTGGTTAGATCCTTTTTGGATGATAACTGAGGTTTATGAATGATTAGATTTGATGGATCATGGCTGGGTAGTGTTGTGGAGTTGTTTGGATGCATTTTCGGTTGTGTTTGGTAGCCGAAAATGGAGTGTGGATGAGAGCAGCGAGTTTAGGTGCTTTCATTGAAGCTATTAATGCATGATGATGCATTAATCCTCTGCTTTGATGTGTTTAAAACAGGGGAGTCATCTTTGGATCCAAGTGGTGGTGATCTGGAAGCTTGATTGGTGTTTCGGCAAGTGGCGAAACGGAATCGGTGAGTGGATTTTGGTTTCCAGCTTTGAAACCAGTGTTTTGAAGGTTTGGGAGCTTAGTTTAAGTCTAAGCAACTTAGCTAAGCTCAAGAGTAAGTTTTTGGAAAACTCTCTTGATGATGAGCCATGGATTGGTTGTATGCAATGTGGTTGTTTGCATGTTTTAAATCCTGTTTTGAAAGCATATTTAGCATGTTTATTTGCTGAGATTATAAGCCATGTGTTGAAGGATGCTCAAGGTAAGAGATCCTTGTTTTTGGACATTGTTTAAATGTGGTTTGATGCTTAAAGATGCATGATGTTTATGGCTTTGATAAATGCTTTAAAACAGTGGATTATTGTTGTTAATGATGCATATTGGCAAGTGATGGTTAAGGTCACAAAGGTGGTTAAAAGTCCTTGTGTGAGCCTTGTTTACTTAAGAACAACATGGTGGTTAAAAGTCCATGGTTGGTTCTTGGTTAAGATCACCAAGGTGGTTAAAATTCCTTGGGTGAGTCTTGTGTATTTAAGGACAACATGGTGTTTAAAAGTCCATGGTTGGTCCTTGGTTAAGGTTACAAAGGTGGTTAAAATTCCTTGTGTAAGCCTTGTTTATTTAAGAACTCCAAGGTGTTTAAAAGTCCTTGGGAGATTCTTGTTAAGGACACAAAGGTGTTTAAAAGTCCTTGTGTGGTCCTTGTCATGGTGTTTAAAAGTCCATGGATGATTCTTGTTAAGGACACAATGGTGTTTAAAAGTCCATGTGTGGTCCTTGGAAATTATAAGATCACAATGGTGTTTAAAAGTCCATGTGTGAGTCTTATGTTGAATGTATCACTTGTTGCCAATATGACATGTTATGAACTTGAAGCATGAGATGCTTGTTTTAGTGCTTATAAGCATGTACAAATGATGATTTGAATTAAGGTTATAAATGTGTTTTGTAAATGCATTATTGTGTGGTTTTAAATGAGCATTCCTCACTAAGCTTTTGCTTACGCTCTCTCTCTTTTCTTAAACCAATAATGCAGAGCATTAAAGTGCATTGAGGGCAGCAAGGGGGACAAGAATCCAAGTGGTGAACAAAGCTCATGTATGGTGAAGGTTTCTTAAACACTATTAGCTTTTGGCATTTGGCAATGGGGAACCTATGTAGTTGTTTTGGGAGATGTTTTGGACTCTCTAAGTTGGTTAAATGTTTTTGATAATGTTGGTACTTGTAATTGGCCATTGTGATGTGGTTTTGGAATATTGATGCTTGAATGGTTTGCTAAGTAGGAAGCATGCCTATAGATTTGGGGATTTTCATAATTGATGCCATGTCGATGTTTGGTTGATACAATTATGTTCCTTGTATGTTGTATGACTTGCTGGTATAATTTAGTGGCTTTTGGAGCATGTTCGGTTGGTCAATTGCATGTTAAACCAACAATTTTTCAGCAATCTGGGCAGCCTGTTTCGGAACAGGTGCTACCGTATCGGAACGGGGGCCTGAAATGGCCTGGGCGTTCCGAAACAGAAGGAGCTGTTCCGAAACGGATATGCCACTGCCAGGCACTGTTTTGGAACCAGTTGCGGAACGGTCCCGCGTTTCGGAATGGGTCCTCTCTGTTCCGAAACACTCGACCGTTGGGCACTGAAATTGTTGGTTAGATGTTTTGGAATGTTTGCGTTTTGGTCCTGAAACTTGTTTATGCAATTGAATGAGTTTGGAATGTCCGTTTGAGCTGAATTTTGACAGAGAAGCATGAAAGATGATTAATTTCATATTGGTAACTTAAATTTGGATTAAGTCCTTATAATTTTTCAGAATTTACATTTTGGTCCCTAAGTTGTAAATTGTTCAATTGAGTCCCTGAATGTTCTCTGAATGTTATGATCTTTGAATATGATGATCTTGTAAATATATCTAGGGATAATGTGCATCTAGACAAGATTTAAAAGAAAAAAAGGGTCGTTAATCAAGGTTGACTTTCGAGTTGACTTTGGTTTTCCCCGTGTAATCTTCTTAATTCGAGTCAACCGTCTAGGCCGGGTTAAGGGGGTTACATTTGGTGGTATCAGAGCTGAGTTCTCGAGTATTTGGGAATGTTTATGTAAACGATTTAAGTATGTATGCTTTGTGTGCTTGTTGAGTGAAAGCATGATGAGTGAATTGTAAAAAAGTTGCAATTGTGTTGTATGCTGTGGTGAAGCATGTTGTGGGTACCCATTGCCAAATCAAAGCTAATGAGATGATGTTGTTTTAAGTAAAAATGAGCTTGAGAACTTGGATTGCTTACCTTGCTGGGCCTGACTTTGTTTATTTGCATTGTGATTGCATTGTTAGAGTATGGCACCTCGTAGAGAGTTATGGAGTAATGTGCGAGCTGCGGCTCAAAATGAGAATGAGAATGAAGAGAATGTTGAAAGTGCGGTTTTACCTCCTCCACCTGGTGGTGGTGGTGCTGGGGGTGAAGGAGCTGGAGCTGCAGCTGATGCTGGGGTCGCTGGACCTGAAGCTGGTCAGGGGCAAGCTATTCCTGACATGACGATGTTGGTGCAAGCTATTGCTGGTGCTTTTCGAGCGACAGTAGCTGGAGCTCAAGGAGCTGGGCATCAGGGAGATGCTGGAGTTAGACTACCCTTGGAACGTTTGCGCAGTCTGGGAGGGACTGAGTTCAGGGGTTTGTCAGCTGAAGGTTCGGAATCTTGGTTAGAGAGTACCAAGAGAATCTTGGGTCAGATGAGTTGCACTGATGTGCAGAAGCTGGGCTGTGTAGTGTCCTTGCTACAGGATGATGCATATACGTGGTGGACAACCACTATCGCTGGGATGACGGATGCTGATGTAACTTGGACATTCTTTCAGAATGCGTTCAAGAGAAGGTATCTAGGTGTGAGGTACCTAGATGAAAAGAAAAAGGAGTTCATGTCTCTTACCCAGGGGAGCATGTCTGTAGCTGAGTATGAAGTGCAGTTTGTTCGACTCAGTCAATACGCACCTGAGCTTGTTCCGGATGAACGGGAAAGGTGTGGAAGGTTCCGTTATGGTTTAGTGACGGAAGTTAAGATGTATGTGCTGGCTACCGAGTATAATGATTTCGATGTGCTGGTGGGTCGAGCAAAGGACATAGAGATGAACTTGGGTTTATCTTCTAGAAGTGCTGGGTCAAGTGCTGGAAAGCGAGTTGCTGAATATAGTTCCGGTGGTGGACGGAACAAGAGGGGACGTGATCAGAAGTATCAGTCCTCAGCTAGGCGAGGTGGTGGTGTGCCTGCTCGGGGAGGCAATGCTAGGGTTGATCCGAGTGCATGTTGGACATGTGGTTCGCGTGGCCATATGAAACGTGATTGTCCTCGAGCTGTGAGGGAGGTGCATGCTCCTGTTGTGGCAGCTGGTAATGCGTGCTGGAACTGTGGATCTGCGGATCACATGAGGAGAGAGTGTCTTATGTTGGCTGGTGGCCAAGTGCGTGCTCCTGTTGTTGCTGCACCACAGAGAGGTCGTGGGCGCGGCCGTGGTAATTTCCAGCGGAGAGAGGAAGGTGGTCGAGGTGTAGCTCATGTTGTGGCTATTCAGCCTGAGGGTGGCGGCCAAGCCAGGGTGTATGCTCAGCGGGAGGGAAGGAATGACGCGGTTGTGATCGCAGGTACCTTTACTTTGCAATCCTTGTCATTACTTTCCTTGATTGATTCTGGATCTACGCACTCATACATATTGCGTGAGCATGCTGAATTGCTTGGTTTTCCTGTTGAGTCTTTGGATGTTGGTGTGCGTGTCACTAGTTCTTTTGGTGAGACTGTTGTGACTCGAAAGCTATATAGAAGATGTCCTTTGGTTGTTCAAGATCATGTTTTTCATTTTGACCTTATGGAGCTGCCTTTCTATGGTTTTGATGTAATCCTTGGTATGGATTGGCTTGCTGAGCACCGTGCTGTTGTGGATTGTGAAAATAAGCGAGTTTCGTTGAAGCTTGCGGATGATTATGAGGTGGTTGTGGTTGGTGAGAATGTGAAGTTTCTTGCCAATGTGGTGTCTACATTGGAGGTGAGCAGGATGCTGAGGCAAGGTTGTGAAGCTTACCTAGCTTTTGTGATGAATCCTAGCTCTAAGGAGTTGCGTGTGCAGGATATCAGGATTGTGAAGGAGTTTCCTGGTGTGTTTCCTGAGGAGTTGCCTGGTTTACCTCCTAATCGCGAGGTGGAGTTTGGGATTGAGCTGTATGAGAATACAACTCCTATGTCCATTACCCCTTATAGAATGGCACCTAAAGAGTTGAAGGAGCTGAAGACGCAGTTGCAAGAGTTGCTTGATCGTGGATTCATTCGGCTGAGTGTGTCACCTTGGGGTGCACCGGTCTTGTTTGTGAAGAAGAAGGATGGCACTATGAGAATGTGCATTGATTACCGTCAGCTGAACAAGTTGACTATCAAGAATCGATATCCCTTGCCGAGAATTGATGATCTCTTTGATCAATTTCGGGGAGCAGCTGTGTTCTCTAAGATTGACTTGAGGTCAGGGTATTACCAGTTGAAGGTGAAGGATGTGGATGTGCCTAAGACAGCTTTCCGAACGAGGTATGGGCATTATGAGTTCCTTGTGATGCCGTTTGGTTTGACAAATGCTCCTGCAGCTTTCATGGACATGATGAATCGTGTGTTTCATGAATACCTGGATAAGTTTGTTTTGGTGTTCATTGATGATATCCTCGTGTACTCGCGTACTAAGGAGGAGCAAGAAGAGCATTTGAGGATTGTGCTGCAAGCTTTGCTGGAGAATCAGCTTTATGCCAAGCTGAGCAAGTGTGAGTTCTGGTTAAGTGAAGTGGTGTTTCTTGGGCATGTGGTTTCTGCTGAAGGGATTCGTGTTGATCCTCAGAAGATTGAGGCGGTGATGAATTGGAAGGTTCCTAAGTCAGTTCATGAGGTTCGTAGTTTCCTTGGTTTGGCGGGATACTACCGAAGGTTTGTGGAAGGGTCCCCGAAGATTGCTGCACCTTTGACGAATTTGTTGCAGAAGGATGTTAAGTATGAGTGGACGGAAGCGAGACAGCAGGCTTTTGAGAAGCTTAATGCGGCTTTGACGCAAGCTCCTATCTTGGTTCAACCTGAATCAGGGAAAGAGTTTGTGGTGTATAGTGATGCGTCCTATGTTGGTTTGGGATGTGTGTTGATGCAAGAGGGTAAGGTGGTGGCTTATGCATCGCGGCAGTTGAAGGTGCATGAGCGCAATTATCCTACGCATGACATTGAGTTGGCTGCGGTGGTTTTTGCTTTGAAGATCTGGAGGCATTATCTGTATGGTAAGAAGTGTACTGTGTACACGGATCACAAGAGTTTGAAGTATCTGATGTCTCAGAAGGAGTTGAATCTTAGGCAGTGACGTTGGGTGGAGTTGCTCAAGGATTATGATTTGACGATTGAGTATCACCCTGGAAAAGCTAATGTTGTAGCGGATGCCTTGAGTAGGAAAGTAGCTGTTGAGTTGAGGGCTATGTTTGCCAGTTTGAGCATTTCGCGTGATGGTGGTCTTGTGGCTGAGTTGCAAGTGAAACCATCTTTGGTTCAGTTGATCAAGGAAAAGCAGTTGCTGGATGATTCCTTGGTACCGCATGTTCAGGATATCGCGGAGGGTAGGCATTCGGATTTCTGTTTTAATGATGATGGAGTGTTGTGTTTTGGGAGTCGGATAGTAGTGCCCAACGATGCTGAGTGGAGGCTTGCTATTTTGACTGAAGGTCATAGTAGTCCTTTTGCTATGCACCCTGGTAGTACTAAGATGTATCGTGATCTTCGTGATGAGTACTATTGGGTGGGTTTGAAGAAGGATGTTGCAGAGTTTGTGAGCAAGTGTATGGTGTGTCAGCGAGTTAAGGCTGAGCATCAGGTTCCTTCAGGGTTGTTGCAACCATTGAGAATCCCTGAATGGAAGTGGGAAAGGATTACCATGGATTTTGTATCTGGTTTACCCTTGTCACCATCGAAGAAGAATTCTGCGTGGGTGATTGTGGATCGCCTGACGAAGTGTGCGCATTTCTTACCTGTGCATACTACGTTTTATTTGGATAAGCTTGCGGAGCTGTACATTGCTGAGATTGTGCGGCTGCATGGTGTGCCTAAGTCGATTGTGTCGGATAGGGATCCGAGGTTTACATCGCGTTTCTGGCAGTGTTTGCATCAGGCTTTGGGTACAAGGTTGAATTTCAGTAAATCTTATCATCCTCAGTCGGATGGTCAGTCCGAGCGTGTTATCCAGATTTTGGAGGATATGTTGAGGTGCTGCGTGATTGAGTTTCAGGGCTCTTGGGAGAAACATTTGCCTTTGGTGGAGTTTGCTTATAACAATAGTTATCAAGCAAGTATTCAAATGGCACCTTATGAGGCTTTGTACGGGAGGAAGTGTAGGACTCCTCTTTGTTGGGCTGAAACGGGTCAGAAGTTGGTTTCGATGCCGGCTTTGTTGAAAGGAACCACCGAGAAGGTGAAGCTCATTTGTGAGCGTTTGAAGGCAGCTTCTGATCGGCAAAAGTCTTACGCGGATTTGAAGCGTAAGGAGATTGAGTATGCGGTGGGTGACCGTGTGTTTTTGAAGGTTTCGCCTTGGAAAAAGGTGATGAGGTTTGGCCGGAAGGGTAAGTTGAGCCCTAGGTACATTGGACCATACGAGGTGATTGAGCGTGTGGGTCCTGTTGCGTACAAGTTGAGGTTACCTCAAGAGTTGGAGAAGATTCATGATGTGTTTCATGTTTCTATGCTCCGGAAGTATAGATCGGATCCTTCGCATGTGATGCCTGTGGAAGAAGTGGAATTGAATCCGGATCTGACCTATGATGAGGAACCGGTGAAGGTTCTGGATTCGGATAGTAAGGTTCTTCGTGGTAAGACCATTGAGCTGGTAAAGGTGTTGTGGAAGCACCGTGGTGTTGAGGAAGCCACGTGGGAACGGAAGGATGACATGCTGAAGCAGTTTCTGTACCTCTTTCCTTCAGGTAAATTTCGAGGACGAAACTTCTTAAGGGGGGGAGAGTTGTAACGCCCCGGTTTTGGGCTTAGAAGTTTTGGGTTTGGACCGGTTCGGTCAAAGTGCGGTTCGAATATAAAAGAGTGGAATTAGGAAAGCCTAGTTCGGGTTGCATTAAAAATATGGAAAAATGTCTTAAAATTCTCTTTTATTATATATAAGAGTTTGGTGAAATCAATTTTACAAAATGAGGTTTGGAAGGGTGACATTTTGGCTAGTGACCAAAATGTAATTTTCGAAAACTGTGAGACTGTTTTAAAAAGGATTGAAACTTTGAATCTTTAAGGAGCTATTTACCCAATGGGAGTTTCTCCAGATTTTTCTAAGATATTAAATGATTTATTAAAGGTTTTTAAATAAAGCTAAAAAGGAGGGAAGATATTTTCCTAATTTCCAACTAACTTTTCCATTTTCCATTTTCATTTTCTCTCATCTTTTCTCTCAAGCCAAACATCTTTCTCCAGAGCTTTTCCCTCTGATTTTGTCAACTAAATATCTCTTTTCAATTCTCTTTTGATTGCTAATCATCTTCTCATCAAAACCTTACCATTTGCTAAGTGGATTTTCAAGAAATCTTGGTTCTAAAAGGGAGAAACTCAAGTTTGGAGGTAAGAACGTCCTTCTCCTCTAAACTCTCAGTTCTTTACTGAAATTCCTAAGTTCTCAATCCTTAATTTGTGTTTTATAAAAGGTTTTATAGATGTGTTCTTAATCTTGGCTTTAAAATGCAAGATTTGGTTGATTTTGGTTAAAATTCGTATGATCTGTTTAAGCAGTGATTTGAGGTGTCTTTTTGATGATAAATGAATGTTAATTTGATAAGGAATTGAGGTTTAATTAATGCAATCCCGGATAGGTTGAATTTCCTAAGTTTTACTTGAGTTTTTGATGGTTTTTGGAGTGGTCTTGTTGATCTGTTATAGCTGGAGGTATAAGGACGTGGTTAGATCCTTTTTGGATGATAACTGAGGTTTATGAATGATTAGATTTGATGGATCATGGCTGGGTAGTGTTGTGGAGTTGTTTGGATGCATTTTCGGTTGTGTTTGGTAGCCGAAAATGGAGTGTGGATGAGAGCAGCGAGTTTAGGTGCTTTCATTGAAGCTATTAATGCATGATGATGCATTAATCCTCTGCTTTGATGTGTTTAAAACAGGGGAGTCATCTTTGGATCCAAGTGGTGGTGATCCGGAAGCTTGATTGGTGTTTCGGCAAGTGGCGAACGGAATCGGTGAGTGGATTTTGGTTTTCAGCTTTGAAACCAGTGTTTTGAAGGTTTGGGAGCTTAGTTTAAGTCTAAGCAACTTAGCTAAGCTCAAGAGTAAGTTTTCGGAAAACTCTCTTGATGATGAGCCATGGATTGGTTGTATGCAATGTGGTTGTTTGCATGTTTTAAATCCTGTTTTGAAAGCATATTTAGCATGTTTATTTGCTGAGATTATAAGCCATGTGTTGAAGGATGCTCAAGGTAAGAGATCCTTGTTTTTGGACATTGTTTAAATGTGGTTTGATGCTTAAAGATGCATGATGTTTATGGCTTTGATAAATGCTTTAAAACAGTGGATTATTGTTGTTAATGATGCATATTGGCAAGTGATGGTTAAGGTCACAAAGGTGGTTAAAAGTCCTTGTGTGAGCCTTGTTTACTTAAGAACAACATGGTGGTTAAAAGTCCATGGTTGGTTCTTGGTTAAGATCACCAAGGTGGTTAAAATTCCTCGGGTGAGTCTTGTGTATTTAAGGACAACATGGTGTTTAAAAGTCCATGGTTGGTCCTTGGTTAAGGTTACAAAGGTGGTTAAAATTCCTTGTGTAAGCCTTGTTTATTTAAGAACTCCAAGGTGTTTAAAAGTCCTTGGGAGATTCTTGTTAAGGACACAAAGGTGTTTAAAAGTCCTTGTGTGGTCCTTGTCATGGTGTTTAAAAGTCCATGGATGATTCTTGTTAAGGACACAATGGTGTTTAAAAGTCCATGTGTGGTCCTTGGAAATTATAAGATCACAATGGTGTTTAAAAGTCCATGTGTGAGTCTTATGTTGAATGTATCACTTGTTGCCAATATGACATGTTATGAACTTGAAGCATGAGATGCTTGTTTTAGTGCTTATAAGCATGTACAAATGATGATTTGAATTAAGGTTATAAATGTGTTTTGTAAATGCATTATTGTGTGGTTTTAAATGAGCATTCCTCACTAAGCTTTTGCTTACGCTCTCTCTCTTTTCTTAAACCAATAATGCAGAGCATTAAAGTGCATTGAGGGCAGCAAGGGGGACAAGAATCCAAGTGGTGAACAAAGCTCATGTATGGTGAAGGTTTCTTAAACACTATTAGCTTTTGGCATTTGGCAATGGGGAACCTATGTAGTTGTTTTGGGAGATGTTTTGGACTCTCTAAGTTGGTTAAATGTTGTTGATAATGTTGGTACTTGTAATTGGCCTTTGTGATGTGGGTTTGGAATATTGATGCTTGAATGGTTTGCTAAGTAGGAAGCATGCCTATAGATTTGGGGATTTTCATAATTGATGCCATGTCGATGTTTGGTTGATACAATTATGTTCCTTGTATGTTGTATGACTTGTTGGTATAATTTAGTGGCTTTTGGAGCATGTTCGGTTGGTCAATTGCATGTTAAACCAGCAATTTTCAGCAATCTGGGCAGCCTATTTCGGAACAGGTGCTACCGTATCGGAACGGGGGCCTGAAATGGCCTGGGCGTTCCGAAACGGAAGGAGCTGTTCCGAAACGGATATGCCACTGCTAGGCACTGTTTCGGAACCAGTTGCGGAACGGTCCTGCGTTTTGGAATGGGTCCTCTCTGTTCCGAAACACTCGACCGTTGGGCACTGAAATTGTTGGTTAGATGTTTTGGAATGTTTGCGTTTTGGTCCTGAAACTTGTTTATGCAATTGAATGAGTTTGGAATGTCCGTTTGAGCTGAATTTTGACAGAGAAGCATGAAAGATGATTAATTTCATATTGGTAACTTAAATTTGGATTAAGTCCTTATAATTTTTCAGAATTTACATTTTGGTCCCTAAGTTGTAAATTGTTCAATTGAGTCCCTAAATGTTCTCTGAATGTTCTCTGAATGTTATGATCTTTGAATATGATGATCTTGTAAATATATCTAGGGATAATGTGCATCTAGACAAGATTTAAAAGAAAAAAAGGGTCGTTAATCAAGGTTGACTTTCGGGTTGACTTTAGTTTTCCCCGTGTAATCTTCTTAATTCGGGTCAACCGTCTAGGCCGGGTTAAGGGGGTTACAAAGGAAAATTAAATTCAAAAGTAAATTTTAGTTTGTAAAGAATAAATAAACACAAGTAATTTGATAGAAGAGATCATGATGATAGAATGGGTTAGGTTATGTTGTTCAGTAGTGTGAAACTGTGTTGAACAAGTTAAGTTGTTCTGCCAGACTTTGCTGCCTCGGCGGAGGATGGAAGATTGGTGCTTCAACGCTTTCGCTGCCTCGGCAGGTGAAACATATGATTTGAAGAACTAATGTTTTGATATAATAATTGAAAATAGTTTTGGACTAAATTGGAAAGATTTCAAAAGTGCCTTTATGTCCAAACAACTTGAAAATAAGTTTATGGACGTTTTAAATGGTTTTAGCAATGTTTGAAACGTTTTCAAGTAACCAAACCAGAGTTTTCAAGGTACCCGTTTCGAAACATGGGGACCTGTATCGAAACATTTTGAAACTGCCAAAACCCGTACCAAAATAGGGCTTGCCCGTTTCGATACGGAGAGGGTTTCGTTTCGAAACACCCCTTTGGTGTTTCGATACGCCCAACGATAAAAACCTTCCCAATGGTCAGATTTTCCCAACGACTTTTTAAATGCAGCTCAACGGTCACTTGTACTGAAATGGTTTGTAACCGTTTCGATACAGCTCATACCATTTCGATACGGCCAAAGGCGTTTCGATACGGGTTGATGCATCAGGCTTCAACGGCTAGTTCTAAAGAAGGTCGTTTTGATATGGGGTCGATTATTTCGAAACAAACGTCTGCATAACAACATTTATGGTGGGAAATAAAGTCTATAATGGCTCCAAAACAACCCCAATGGCTCTCAGTGGCTACAAACTCAATTGTGAGTATAAAAGGGACCTCCAAGCATCAAGAGAAGAGTAATGCTTCAATTGTCAACAACATAATGATCAAGAAATTGTCTTAGAGCTTAATTGTTCATTTTCTTTTATAGACAACACTAGTGAGCTAAACATTGTTATATTTGCTCAAGTGTTTAGGTTTTGGGCGAGAGCTTCATAGTGCAAACAAATACCTATTAGAGGGATTTTAAGTTTGCTTTAGAATTTCTCTTGTAAAGAGGGTTTACTCAAGCTTTGGGTTAGAAAGCTTTGAGTGTGTAAAGGTTGCCTCCTTAGCCTAGAAAAGGGGAAGAAATTCAAGAGTGAATTTGTTGAAATCCTTAGTGGCAAGCTAAGGTAGCAGGATGTAGGTGCTTGTTAGAAGGTCGAACCACTATAAATCCTTGTGTACAATTCTTATTCTTTTGCTTCCACTTAAACACCCGCAAAATCCAATCTTCTCTACACTTGGTGAGCTATATCGGTTGAAGGAAATCGAGCACGAAAAACCCAACAATTGGTATTAGAGCTTGACTCAATTGAAGAGGATTAACATCCTATTAAGGTGATCCGACAATCTCGATCAACATTTCAAACAACCGGTTCAATGGCGCAAACCATCGACAAGCCACTTTTCTTCGACGAGACAAATTATGCATATTGGAAGACAATGATGGTGTTCTTTGTCAAATCCAAAGACTACAAGCTTTGAGATATCATTGAAGATGGCCCGTTCACACCAAAAGGAAGCAAGGCAGAGTGGAGTGCCGACGATCGTAAGAAGATGGAGCTAAATTGCAAGGCTTTGCATTCAATCTTTTATGCACTTAGCCTCAACATCTACGAGAAGATGTCTTCTTACGAGAGTGCCAAGAAAGTTTGGGACAAGCTCGAAGTTACATACGAGGGGACTAACAAAGTAAAAGAGACCAAGATCGGTCTCCTCAACCTAGAGTATGAAAACTTCAAAATGGATCCGGAAAAAGACATTGAGAAGATGTTCCATCGATTCTCCACCATCACCAATGGACTCAAGGGTTATGGAGAAGTCATTCCGGAAGAAAAGCTTGTCCGAAAGCTTATCTATTCTCTTCCCGGGTCATAGAACTCAAAATGGACAACCATCATCGAAGCTAAGAACTTGAAGACCTTGAAGCTTGATGAACTCATGGGGTCACTTCTCACTCACCAAATCATGAAGAAGGATAAAGAAGAGGAGAAGAAGAAGGAAGAGATAAGAAAGACAGGGAAGAAGAAGATCTTGGAGCTAGGCATCCATGCGAATGCCATTGCTCTCAAAACCTCCAAGTGCAATCATGTTGATACAAGCGAGGAGGAGGATGAAGAAGAAGAGATAGTTCATCTCTTCAATAAGTATGCCCCATTCATAAAGAAAGCATTGAAAGATTTCGATCGTGAATCAATGAAGAAGAAGAGGTTAAGAACTTCAAGCCATAAGAAGAAGGCATATGTGGCTACATAGAGTGATGAAGACTCCACCGACAATGAACAAGCCAACCTTTGCCTTATGGCCATCGAAGAAGATTCAATGGTAACTTCTAATTCATCTACTTCATGTGCATATTCTTTTGATGAATTACAAGATGCTTATGACGATTTGGTTTTAGAGTTTAAAAAATCACATTTTTAAAAACAAGAAAATTGTTTCAAATTTGAAAATCCAAAATGATTTGATTTCTAAAACCAAAATTAAACTTGAAGCAAAATTCAACGAGTTTGAAAAAAATGTGTTGATTTACAAAATTTGCTTCAAAAAGTTCAAGAAGAAAAAGATTTGATTTCCAAAGAGCTTGAAAAGAAAAACAATTTTGGAAAATCAAATTTTTATGTAAGACAATCTAGTGCCCCTATATTTATAAATGGAAAATGTTTTAGAAGTGTTTGGGTCCCAAAAGGACTACCCACTTCAACTAAAAAGGATGAAATTGAAAAATGGATTCCTAAGGGGACTAAATTTTGTGCTATCAATGTCTATGGATCCAAAGAAATTTGGATACCAAAAAATCACTTGATTGTCTTTTTTTTAGGTGTGATGGAGATTGATCAACAAGTTTAAATTTGAAGGGGAGCTACATGCACACAAGGAAGAACACTTGAAGAAGGAAGGCTTCACATCCTCCCTTGAGTTCAAGTGTGGTAAAATCTAGTTGTTTTAGTTGTTTAATTTGATTTATTTTTTAATTTCAACTAGATTATCATATATGTTGGACTAACATTCTTTGATGATGTTTTGAGTAAGGGGAGCCATTTTAAAACCAAAATTCTTATTTGTGTGAATTTTTTAAACCTCCCAAGTTATTTTGAACTGAAAGTTATTTAAATTCTTTTTGATATAACAAAAAGGGGGAGAATTTGGTTTGAAAAACTGCATTTTCAAATGAATAAGGGGGAACTTTAATTACTTGTCAATTTTGAAATATCTTATTCAAAATTTTAAACTTGAAGGGGGAGAATCCCAAACAATTTTTGAGTTGGTTTTTATTATATCAAAAATGGGGAGATTGAAGAACTGATGTTTTGATATAATAATTGAAAAATAGTTTTGGACTAAACTAAAAAGATTTCAAAAGTGCCTTTAAGTCCAAACAACTTGAAAATAAGTTTGTGGATGTCTTAATTGGTTTTGGCAATGTTTGAAACGTTTTTAAGTAACCAAACTAGAGTTTTCAAGGTACCCATTTCGAAATAGGGGGACTTGTATCGAAATATTTTGAAACTGCCAAAACCCGTACCGAAAAAGGGGGGCTTGCCCGTTTTGATACAGAGAGGGTTTCGTTTTGAAACACCCCTTTGGTGTTTCGATACGCCCAATGGTCAAAACCTCCATAACGGTCAGATTTTCCCAACGAATTTTTAAATGCAGCACAACGGTCACTCGTACCGGAATGGTTTGTAACCGTTTCGATATGGCCAAAGGCGTTTCAATACGGGTTGTCGCATCAGGCTTCAACGTCTAGTTCTGAAGAAGAGCATTCTGATACGGGCTTGCCTGTTCCGAAATGGATAGCTCCAGAACTGCAATTAAAGAGGGAAATAAAGACCCCAATGGCTCCAAAACATCCCTAACGACTAGCAACGACCACAAGATCAATTGGAACTATAAATTGAAGGTTGGAACACTTGAAGAATGTTAGAGACAACATCCAAGCAATATGGTCAAGAGAATTAGAGTCTAAATCTTTATTTTACTATTCTCTTGTACATAGTCTTTAGAGAGTGAGCTTTATTGTAAATCCTTGTACTCTTGTGAGCTTAAATTTGTGTAAAAAACCGACCTTGTGAGGTACTAAGTTTACCAAACAAATCCCTTGTAAAAGGAGAGGTTCTAGTTTAGTCTTAAGAGAAAAACTAGAGTTGGTTCTATCTTAGCCAAGTCTAAAAGATAGGGTTGTAACAGTTTCCTCCTAAACTGGAAAAAGGGACGAATTCATTGTTGAGTGAATTGGGAAATCCTTAGTGGTGTGCTAAGGTAGTGGATGTAGGTTCTTGTTAGAAGGCCGAACCACTCTAAAATCATTGTGTCACTTGTCTATCTTTATTTCAATTTTAGCCAATTCAACCACCAAACATTTACAACCCTCCTTGACAATTTCGGTGATCGATTCAAGCGTGTTATAAACCCAAAATGATCTTTACTCCGGGATGTTAGTCCTTTGGTGGAGACGAGGCTTTGATACTTCCAATGGGAAAATATCATGAAATTCTTCATCAAGTCTCAATACTATGAGGTTTGGGACAACATTGAAGACGAGTATTTGGAAGCTCCGAAAAAGAAGAAAAAGCAAATGAGTGCCAACGAGACGAAGGCAAAGCTAAACACAAAGGCGATGCACATTCTCTATTGTGGCCTTAACGAAAAAGTTTCCAAGAGGTTCTCCACATGCAAAAGTGCCAAAGAATTGTGGGAGAAACTTAAGAAGCTTTATGGCAACAAGAAGGGAGAAAAGAAAGATGATGATGCTTTAAGTAAGGGAGAGCCATTTTAAAACCAAAATTCTTATTTGTGTTAATTTTTTTTACTTCCCAAGTTATTTTGAACTTAAAGTTATCTAAATTCTTTTTTATATAACAAAAATGGGGAGTGTCTGGTTTGAAAAATTGCATTTTCAAATGAATAAGGGGAGCTTTAATTACTTGTCAATTTTGAAAACTCTTATTCAAATTTTTAAACGTGAAGAGGGAGAATCCCAAACAATTTTTCAAGTTGGTTTTATTATATCAAAAAGGGGGAGATTGAAGAACTAATGTTTTGATATAATAATTGAAAAATAGTTTTGGACTAAATTGAAAAGATTTCAAAAGTGCTATAAACCCAACACGATTGGCTCAACGGCAAACTCGGTAGTCCTTCAAGGCTCGACAGAACGCTTCGATAATGATCCCGCTTATGTCTAAGTCAGAATACTGTTGTTGCCCACTATAGAGGATACCCATCGACGTGAATCTTACAATGAATAGCAACTTTTGGTTTGTCCCTTTTTAGCCACCTTAAACCCTAACCTATATCTAGGCTGGATTGATCAACACCTGGTATTGATGAGATCATGCTTACTTCTTTCGTGAGTTTGACTCTCTCGATACCAAACAAATGGATTGTTTCCAATCGATCTCTCGACTCAATTGAAAACAATGAAGAACATGAAATAAGAAAACCTTAAATTTATTGCAAAAACAAACTTGAACCTAAACAACCATTCTCACAACTACTTCACAAAATAACCTAAACCCTAGAGAATTTAGAACATAGTGGCGGCAAGAAAGCACAAGAGAAACCTAAGCTATACCGACTATGAGTTGTCTAAGGTATGGTCGGGTATATATAGGGCTTAAGCCTAGGTTGAGTCCTTCTTGGAGTAGAAGTCTTCCTGGTCATAAAGTAGCTTTTGTATTAAATGCATCCTTTAAATTCTGACTTCTTTGACTTGAAGTTGGACTCCTTGTGCCACAAGTAAGCTTAAGTCACATTGGATAATTTCCCCTTGGGCAACTCTGTCTGCTGTTTTCGGCATCAATAAATTGCGTGGATGGGCTCATTGGACTCAAGAAATTATGCTATTCCAATCGAAGTCCAATTCACCAAATCCTTCGGTTGCTGCCCTGGGCAGCAGATATAGCGGCGGTAGCTACTCGACAACATCTCTCACTGTGTTGAGCTGCTTCAGTACAACTCCTTGGCTTGCTGCCTCAGCATCAGCTCCTCAGCTCCTCTCTCCTTCTGATAGCTTCTAGCGCCTGAAACTAAAACTAAACTAAAATAGTATCTTTTCTTACCAAATCAAAGATATTCAATAAAAACAAGGCAAAGCAAAGAATACTGTAAATAATGTATGCATGCACCTAATTATGCCTAAAATGTACTTAAGAACAACAATAATATGAGATGGAATGTGTATAAAATATAGGACTTATGAGCACTTTACACATCCGTAAACTCGAACTATTGCTTGTTCTCAAGCAATGCAATCCTAAACATACTTGCCCTTGAACTAACTAGAAAGAAGAACATGTTTTAAACTTGATTTAGCACCTCAAGGCCGTGGCACCTATCATTAAATTAGTGAAAGGAGAATAGCATGAATTACCTAAGAATAAAACTACATTGCCAGTGCAGTGTGTGCAAAAATTGTGTACAGGCTGAATCTGAAGAATATTCTAAGTAAATAAAGATGTTGTCATGGTAATATAAGGTTGCTGCCGAGGCAGCATAATTAAGCACAATTTATAATCATGGCAGTAAGGGCTTCACCTGATCACATCTACTATTTAGGTCTGAAATTAAGATTGGAGCAAACTAAAAAACCCCGCACCCATTGAGTAAAGTCATCCCGTGAAGACTTCCATTCACTCATGCTAATTTGTCCGTCACTTCAAGGATTTTCATATTCATGGACTTTGATAGCAATGGAGTGTCCTTGCACATGATTCTTCCTAGAGCCGGTTTCGGGCACCTCTAGGGAAAAACAACATATTTTTTTCTTTCTTGCCATGGCAGTGCTTTTCTTTTTCTGTTTGTTGCCTGCCGCGGTAGCTTCCTGCAACCATGTTAGAATTTTACAAATAATTCAAGCAGGCAATGTTTATTAGAAATACAATCAAATTCAGCAAGTAACAATAGTGTTTTTAATTTTTAGCATTTATAGAAAAAATCTAAGTTTACTTCATGCTTTCCCCAAAATTAAGTTCTTTTTAATTGGTGCGAAAAATTTAAAATCGGCTATCCTATCATAGGCACAAGTTCTAATAAGATTTTTCCTTTGATTAATTTTTAAGGCAAGTACATTATGCAACCTATATCCTCTAAGTATGCCTAAACATGATGAGTACTAACCTCCCCAAACTCGAGACGAGCATTGCTCTCAATGCACAAAATAAAATACAATAATAAAAAAATAAAAGACAAGATAAATAATTAAATAAGAAAGAAAAGAAAGAAAAAAAAACAACGCTAGAAGTTGGCAGAGGGGTGAGAAGAGGCTGGAGTTCCTGAGGCAGATGAGGAATATGAAGACTGGATTACAAGGTGACGGTTGGCAGATGTTCGGGCGGCAGGCTTGGCAGGTGATATCTTTGCTGTCCGTGGCGGCTGGACTCTCTTGGGAGTGGGACGAGGAGCTTCACTTTGTTTCGGTTCATATACTAACTCCTCCTCCTACGGCTTGATGGAGATTATGTGCCACTTTCTTTTCTTGCTTGGCTTCACCGTTGGAGCTGCCAGTGGTATCGCTGGTGTCGTTGGGATGGGTTTCACTGTTGCTGCCGTCTGCTGCCCAGCATCGTTGAATGAGGAGGTGTTTGCCACTGTTTTCGCTGTGCAGGCTAGAGAGAAATGTTGTTGAAGCCTCTCTGGAGTGTCGGCCACCATGTTAGAGGCGGAGGTGGCAAATTAAGACAGGTATCGCGTTAGAGAGGGCATCTGGCGGCAGAAAGCGACGTGGCAGGCAACTGCTTATGGTGGTGTTCCTTCTCGTGGTTTAGCTGCGGCAGCCAATTCTTCAGGGAATATGGGCAGGGAGGGGCCATCGTTGGGGAACTTTTGAAGAAGATAGGCCTCAAAGGCCTCTTGGACTTCCCCCACGTACTTCATGAAGGTAAGATGCTGCTGCTCGATCCTCTTATTGCTGGCGATCAGTGTGTTGAGCAGCTGGATGACTTTTGGTTGTTGGGCAACCTCAGTACTGCCTCTGGCTGCCGGGGCATCGGTGTTGTTGGCTGACGGTTGGGAAGGTGTGATCGGATCTGTCTCTGGTGCTTGCATCATTTGGAGCCTAACCTTCCTTGTCCAGCCTTCCCTGGGTGGTGTCATCACGTCCTTGGGGTCGGAGGGGACATTGAAGTTTGCGCACAGACTGATGATGAGGGAGGGGAACTAGAGCCTGTCCTTGGATTTCCGGTAGCAGTTGCGGATCTCCTTGCAAATGATGTCGCCCATGTTGATCGGCCGTTTGTTCATGATGGAGTGGATTAGGGCTAGATGGGACCAGTCAATCGTTATGTTGTGGGAGGTAGGCAGTAGATGTCACTTGATGAACGTGTTTCACAGCATTGCCTCCGGCAGCAAACGGCACTAGACAGATCCACTGTGCTTCCCCGTTAGCCACGAGGTGTTTGGTTCATACATTCTGTCCTTCATCCGGTCGTAGTCCCCTGCTATCAGCATCTGCCTCCATTCTTCATGTGGGTTGTCGTCCACTTCCAGCCCATAGAATCTGTTGATGGTGTTGGCGTTGAGTTTTACGGCCTCCCTTCTGACAAAGACAAACATGATTTTTGGGCGGGGTTGGTGGGCGTAAAATTCTCGGACAAGTGTGACGTTGGCCACCTCCGGCTGCTTAGCAAATATTTCCCACCCTAGGCTGTGGATCTTCTCAAAAAGGGCGGGCTCGAGACCTAAGTCTCCTGTCTGCGTGGAGTAGTGGAACCCTTGCTCCCCCCATACCGCCCTATTGGCGAATTGCGTCATATGCCGTTTCTGTTCAAGCTCGGAGAAAAATCTTTGGAAGGTGGATTTGGATTTTGATGCAGCCATAGCTGTGAGTCGGTTGTAATATGAGAGTACTAGATGTAATCATTAATTTTGACTGGGGTAGATTTATTTTATTTTTTATAAATAATGGGCTTTTTGTTATATGTTATCATTATTTATAATTAAAGGCACATGTGTGTAGTGGGCTTTGTTTAACTTAAATTAGTCTATGTATGAATGCTATACTATTTTATTAAAACCCAAAAATAGAAGTGATATATATGTGTGTGTGTTATTATTACGTTATATTATGAAACCCCCAAAATATTATTTTGTTTTATTATCATATGTTATTATTATTATTATTATTATTATTATTATTATTATTATTATTATTATTATTATTATTATTATTATTATTATTATTATTATTATTATTATTAATGTTTCAGAACAAGTCTGAAAATACAAAAAGATTAATATATATATATATATATATATATATATATATATATATATATATATACTTGCACAACTAAATAACAGCCCATCTTTATTAAACTATAATAAATGGCCAAAATTTAAATAAATAAAAACCTAAGTACCTAAAAATTAACAGTCTGTTTACAACTAAAAGACCCAAATTAAATATATTTTATCCCGATGAAAGCCCAAGGTTGAAACCGTAGCCCTAATTTAATCTTTTGCTTGCGCAACCAATTTTTCACCGTCAGATCTAATCCAGATCTGACGTCCCAGATGAAGTCACGAGAGAAGCCCTAGGAGCCTCTCAATCCTTTCAACACCGCACCCATCTCGTCCGTTAGATCAAAGCGACATCAACGATCCAGATGAAGTCTCAGGTGAAACCCTAGGAGCCTCTCGAGCCTTTCAGCGCTGCACCCATCTCGTGCGTTGGATCAAAGCGACATCAACGACTTAGATGAAGTCTCGGGTGAAACCCTAGAAGCCTCTCGAACTCTTCAGCGCCACATCCATCTCGTCCGTGCGATCGAAGCCACATCAACAGCCCAAGATCGAGGCAGGGCAACCGTCCAGATCTACCACGCGGTCACGCGCGACGTCTGGGATTACTCACGCGCAAGTTCAAACTGCACGCACGATGCTCCAGCTCCTCCATGCGTGCGTGCGGCTCACTTGAACACCCTTTCGACTCCCCCAGAGCTAGTGGCTTGACTCCCCGTTGCCATTTTGGTACGACAACAGCCACGTCCGAGGCCGACTCAGCATCAATGCCCGCCCCTAGTCTCCGCCGTACGAGCCACGCATGCAATGAAAATAACAAAAGTTAGAATGAAAACAAGGCAGAAACAAAAACAGAAAATTGGTAGAAGAATAACAGAAAATATGAGAGTAGAGCCGCGCATGAATTAGGCCAAAACTTGCACAAACCAATAGTGTATTTTCATTTCAATTTCATGTAAAGGAAAATACTTGTAATTCCGGCTATTAAGCTGAATCGAAACCAAAATGTAATGGGGATTTTTTTACTACGAAAAGGAATACAAGTAGAAGAGACTTTCAGAGGTAATGCCTTGCATTTTTCATCATCGCATCGCATAAACAAAAAGCAGAAAGCAAAAGTTTTTTTCTTTTTACCTCTTCGTTTTCTCTTCTTGAACGACTTTTGCTCTATCTCGCCGACAACAATCCCGACCCTTCAGTGGCTTCGCGTGGTGAGTCTGTTGGGGGAGAGGCACATAGTTTTTTCCCCTTACTTCGCTTCTGTTTTCGTTTCTAAGGGAGGGGATTTGGTTTCTGGTTTCTCTAAAAACGAGGGAGAGAGTTTGTTTTTTGGTTGTGGTCGTCGTTTAGGGTTTTCAAAGCACGAAAAGGGCATATTTTTTGGGTCGTTTTGAGTTTTCCGGATGGCGATTAGCGCCGGCCAACGTTTAGAGCGTTTAGATTAGAGGGTTTCTTTTAGGGTCTGGATTTCAGAGAGGCAAAAAGGGATCGAGTTGGTAAAAGGGAGGATTTTATAGTGTTTTGAGGTTTTAGGTTAAGGGTTAATTAGTTTATGGTCCCTCCGCGTCGCGCCTTTCGCGCATTAGGGGTTTCCGCATTTTTAAATTGCGTCTTCGGTCCTTAGGATTTTGTTTTCCTTTGCCTTATTAGGATGGATGTTAAGCCCGTTAAATCAGTTAAGCCATTCTTAATATTTTTCAAGATAAAATTAACATTAAATTTAGATGGATAAAATGCAAGATAACTCATAATTTATTAGGGTCTTCTAGTTTTTAGGACGTAAATAAATTAGGATAATATTAGAATCACCTAATCTAATTAGATCACTAATCGGTCTCCCATAATTCTAGCCTTTTAGGATAGGGCCTTGGGTGGGTTTTTGTGTGTTTATCTTCAAGTTTTTCTTTGACATACATCTTATACTTGTCATTCATAAAACCGTCAATAATTTGGCATGTTAATTAATTAATTTAAAACATACAAGATAGAGGTATCTATTAACCCTGATATTTGCTTCAAAACAGTCCAAGCTTAATGGATGTCGACCAAATATTCGGGTTAATTCTCACCGTCTCTAGGTAAGTAATAATTAAAAATGGAAATACCATGTCATCATTCCTAAATGCTTGCATCATGCACAAAGGTGACGTACGGGATCCGAATCCTAAACTAACACGGTAGTCAGACTTATATGATGTCAGTTTAGTCTATGGCCTAGTGTACCGTCATCTTTATTAATTAAATGCTCAATTAATTCCAAAGCCATGATTTGATAAAGCCCATACCATTTAAGTCAAATTTTCACTTAAGAACATCTAATTAAATTCACTTTAAACCTTAAATATTTTCCATCGAATAAAGGCAACGAGTATTTTGGTACCGATTTCCGGGCGTGATGGAGGTGCTGACCCTTCCCTACACGTAAACAACTTCGAACCCTTTTTAAATTGAATCTCTGGTTTTTATGGTGTCCGGCCTACCTTAGTGGCCGGTGACGACTCCAAATTTTCTAACGTTTTCCAAAACACAAATTTTTAAAAGAAAAATCACCTTTTAACAAATACCTTTGAAAAAGTGGGACACACCTTAAAGTTTTGTTTTCGAGAAAAAACGTCATTACAGTTTGGCGACTCCGCTAGGGACAAAATTTTGTTTTTACAAAACAAAAAAGAGAGAGTTAAGCCAATAAAACACGCGTTGGCGTTAACCGACGGAAACTATTTAAAATTTCAAGTGAATTTAATAAATTTGTTATTCCTTGAAGATATGACTTAAATTGTGCGGGCTTTGAAGATTTGTGGCATTCGAATTAATTCCTCATTTAATTTCTAAGGAGTCACCGACATGTGTTGCATCATGATCATTAAGCTCTATACCCGAGCTATACCCCTTAAGTGGGAGTGAAATGCCCATACCCACATGAGTATCCCTCCACGGGTCGGTAATTCACTTCCGGAATCCACACCTTTGACACGTGAGTAGCCCTCCACGTCATTAGGTCATGCTTTCCCTCGAATCGAAACCAATTTGCAAGCCTGTAATGGGCCATAATTGGGGTTCTTGTTGCCTTAGTAGGTGATGAGATAGGTTTGGGGTACTCTTGTTAGAACCAAACACATGTGTGAGAATATAAGAAGCCCACCCCATTAGAGCCATGCGGATAACCATAAAGCTTAGAATGGCTAAGGTCATCTTGTTAATTGCTTGCCTTCTTTTTGCTTGTACTTAATTTTCCTTGCCTTCTAATTTATGTTTATCGTGTAACTAACGCATTTTTTCCTGATTTGCAAGTATGGTCCAAAGGGAAGCAACAACATGGGGGGATAGTATTTCAGCCGGGTTCAGATCAGAAATGTCAAACGAGACCTTCATGAATACGAAGTTTAATGATGTGTCCGAATTAAAGCACGTTTGGAACAGTTGGGATTTTGAGACGAGGAATGCCTTCAAAAGCAAATATGGTGACATTGCATATCTGTTACATGTTCCAGTCGATCAATCACTACTTCAGGATTCGGTAGGTTTTTGGAATTTTGCTTATAGTTTTTTCACGATCGGTGACTTGGATTTTACCCTGACAATTGAGGAGTATCGAGATCTTGTGAATTGCAAGAATATTAAGGTGAATCATGTCTACTCCAAAACTAGCAAGAACAAGCCCTTCCGAGTGATGCTTTAGAATTTTTCAGACACTTTGATGTCATGGGTCGATCATCAAGTAAAAACTTGGAACAAAAAGTAGTATCTTAAGGTAGAAGGGATTTTGGCCTTAGCATCAGTACATCTCGCGGGGCGAGTTCAACGTAATCTTTTCGCACTCTTGATTTACGGATTGGTGCTTTTCCCTAAGGCTTTAGGCCTAATTCACCCAACAATTTTGGACTTATTTGACTGTTTGGCCGAAGGGGGAAATCCAGTGCCTGTGATCTTGTCATAAACTTTCCAATCTTTGAGGTTCTGTAGGAAGTACGGTGGAGGTCGTTTCTTAGGGTGTCCCCAACTCTTGACCATGTGGTTCTATATCCATCTTTGGACTGATGCCAACTTCTCGAGACATGTCTACGATTGTAAATTCTCACCTTTGGAAGAGTTCTTGCGAAAAGATGATTGGCCCACGAAAAGATCCGAGGAGGTTTGGTTAGATGTTCTCTAGAATTTGAGTGACAAAGACATAGTTTGGAGGGCTCCATGGCTGTCAGCAAGGAATATCCTTTATATGTGTGGAATGTACTCTTGGGTACCGTTACTTGGTCTTTGGGGGCATACAACTTACGCACCCCTCTTGGTCTTGAGACAGTATGGATTGAAACAATTTGTACCGACCACGAATGGTTTAAAGGGATTCAACATAGACTATGAGAGACAAAAAGGTTACAAAGGAATGATGTATAGTGCTTTCTCGGCTTGGAACAACATAAGGCGGGTTAGGATTTTGAATGCTCCTTCATGGTTACTCCTGAATATGAGGTGTGGAGGTTTAATCGCATTGACGATAACGTTCCTCAACTGAACCCGGATGGGAAAAGAACCATCAAACAAAGGTTAGCCTCACTTCCCACCGAAGCAGATCTGATGAGAAGACAACTTGAAGAAGAGCAAAAGAAGTATGAACAACTCGAGGAGAAGTCCAAGAGGGAAAGGTTCAACTTCAAGTTGGAAAAGGTACGACTTGATGGAGATATCAAAGGCTTGCAAAGGAAGAACGATGAATTGGAACTTGAGCTCAGGTTGGAGAAAGAAGAGATTCAAAAGATGCAAAGACTAAACAAGGGTAAGAGAGTTGCGGAAGGTGGACCGAGCCAAGGACTAGAGCTCCGCCTCAGGGAAGAAAGAGCAAGAGACGAGAATTATAAAAGGGGTATCATTAGTATAAGGACTAAGTGCTTGCTTTAACGTAAGAAATGAAGAACTTACAGACCGAGTACTCCGGCTAGCTTGAAAGGGAACGACACCAGAACGAGACTTTGAAGGATCAAGTGAAGAATTTGGAGAGGTCTCTTTTCAAACACAAAGGGATCCACCAGTAAATTGAAGGCCAGTGGGTTAGAAAATCAAGCTTTGAAGGGCTGCATTGATGAATTGGAAACCGAAGTCTAACAACTCAAGGACCGTATCGAGAGCCTTAGAGGGGCAATCCAAGTGCGTCCAATGCCGACTTTAGAACAACTGCATTTTGCCGCTTATACTATTTGGAGGCAAGAACAAGAATTAGCACATTGTACTGTTCGGATGCAAGAGGTTTCCGCGAAGATACAATTTTTAGCCGAGGACGCTGCCGAGCTCGATGGTTGTGTGGATGACTCGAACGATACGTGGGAGCAGGTTGTTTGGATTTTGAGGGAGATCGTCGACTTAGGCGCCAAGTTGGACCAGTATGTGTAAAGGGGAAGGCGATGCATTCAAGAAAAGAAGAAGGATTGTTAGGGTTTTGAGGGAGATCCTCAATGTAGATGCTAGATTAGGACCGTATGAGTAGCTAGATTTATTCAATCATTGTAACAAGACAATGTTCCAATTAATGCAAGTCATTTAATGATGATATTTGCCAAACTCAGTGTTGCTCTTTGCATTCATGCATTACGCATTTATTTGTATATTTTGTTTAATTATTTGAATTTAATTAAAAGACCTTTTATTTTCAGAGAGAAAATTACATTTTGGTTCTTTAAATTTTCAACCATTCCTCGTTCGTACGGAACACGGTCCTAGTCTCGAGTTATGGAGGATAGGATAGCTAAGGTGGAGTAAGGTCAGAAAGACCTTGAAAATCATTTGGATGGGGTCAATAAGAGTATTAGTGACCAGATTGCACAATCATAAGTGTCTATCATCGCCCAGATGATCAGTTTGCTAGCTAAAATGAAGGGTAAAGAAGGGATTTCTATAGACAGTGCGAACGTGGAAGAACATGAGGGTGCTGCGTCTCACACAAAAGTTCACCTAGATGTGCCAGAGCTAGGAAAAAGAGTCTTTATCAATCTCGCAGGGGTTGCCGCCTGGGCATCTGCTAGCTGTCCCGAGGGAGCTTCAACGAATCAACCCATTGATTTAGGGACCGATCAAGAAAATGAAGTACCAGACCTAAGTATGATGGAAGGAATAGAAAAGATCAGGGCCGAAATAGAAAATAAATACGAAGAGAAGTTCTGATCTTTTGAGGAAAAGCTCAAAACCATGCAAGAGGTAGATGAGCGAGGTAACAACGCAAGTGAGTTGAGTTTCGTGGCAGACTTGGTGCTCCCTCCCAAGTTCAATGTGCCTGATTTTTAGAAATACGATGGTACTACTTGCCCTTCGGCTTACATCACTATGTATTGCCGAAAAATGGCCGCCTTTGTGAAGGATGAGAAGCTGCTTATCCACTGTTTCCAAGACAACCTGACTGGTTCTGCAACTCGGTGGTACACCATGCTTAGCCGAGCAAATGTCAAGTCATGGAAGGACCTTTTGAGAGCCTTCAGAGAACATTACAAGCATGCGTTTGACATGACTCCCAACCGGATTATGTTAGAAGGAATGGAACAAAGGGCAAATGAAAGTCTGTGCCAGTATGCTCAGAGGTGGCGTGATGTGGCTTCTCAAATTCAACCCTCGATCTCGGAGCATGAAATCACTCTAATGTTCATCAATACGTTAAGGGGAGTGTTGTTTGATCGTTGATAAACAACACCACCCAAAATTTCACAGACATGGTAAAGACTAGAGAGTCCATTGAGGTAGCCATAAAGAGTGGGAGAATTGATGGTGGGGAGAACACTAGGAAGAATTACAAGAGTAAGGACTATGAGGTAAATAAGGTGAACACCTATACGACCCCGTAGAGCTTCACTCTTTTGGCACCACAAGTCACGTCCGGAGGAGGACAAAGCTCGAACAAAAAGAAGACTAGGGCCCTGAAGAAAGAAAATGAGAAGATGACTTTCACCCCTATCCTAGTATCGTATGTTGATCTGTATTCATTCTTGCATGAGGCAGACTTGGTCCAGCCTTATTATGTCACTCCTTTTAAGCCGCCGTTCCCGGCTTGGTATGATGAGAAGGAAAATTATGATTATCATGGTGGTGTTCCGGGACACTAAATTGAGAACTGCATTGCATTTATGAAGTTTGTGCAGAATCTGATAAAGACTGGGTGTTGCAATTAGATGAACCGAATACTGCTACTAACCCGCTACCAAATCACGCAGGTCAAAATGTGAATGCGATCGAGGAAGAGTATACCAGAAGGGCTAAAGTAAGTGTGTCCGAAGTCATGTCTCCCCTAAGGTGGGTGTTTCAACAGTTGTGTATGGCACGCCTGATTGACCGTGGTATGGAAATCGTGCTAGAAGGTTTTGGACCGTATTGTGAGTACCATAAGCAAGAGGGTCATGATATTCAGTATTGTGAAGTGTTTAAGCGAGTAGTTCAAGGGATGATGGATAATAAAGCGATCGAGTTTTTTGAGAAAGACGAAGGAAAGAAGGAGTTAGATGTGTGTGCATCTGACGACTCCAAAGTTAAGTATGGGTTGGACATGCTGTTTGTTTTATCACGTAAGACGAAGGAAGAAGGCTTACCAGAAGGAGACAGTTAGAAGTTGACTCTGAAGCTTAGAATATCTCCTCCGACTTCTTTTCCTTTCAAGGATGAACGAAAAGTTCCGTGGAACTATACCGTTCATATCTCAGTACCAGGAAATACAGACCCGATGAAAAAAGACAAGCTATCCGACGAGAAAGATTCTGAGAAAGAGGAGAGTCCGATGGAATCAGAGATCGAGGTAGTGAATGAAGTGGGAAATTTGACGAGGAGCGGGAGGTGTTATTCTCGGAAAGTCCAAAGGAGGTGGAGCCGAAGGGTAAAGAGAAATCGGCCGAACCTGAAGCTGAAAAGATGTTTGGTGAAGAGCCTCCTTAGAAGATTAATGAGCCAGTAACGGAGGCACGAGCGCAAGAGTTCTTAAGGTTCTTGAGGCACAGTGAGTACAGTATTGTCGAACAGCTCCAAAATAGCAAGCCCAGATTTCGGTGTTAGAGTTGTTCCTGAGCTCCGAGAAACATCGTGATGCACTGTTAAAGGTGTTGAATCAGACATTCGTCCCATATGACATCTCAGTTAACAAGTTTGACCGGATAGTGGGCCACATTGCTACCGATAATTTTATCACCTTTAGTGATGACGAGATTCCAGACGAGGGTATGGGATCGACCAAGGCCTTGAACATAACCACCCACTGTAAGGGATATGTCTTGCCAGGAGTACTTGTCGATAACGGGTCAACTTTGAATGTGATGCCAATGTTGACTTTGCAAAGGTTGCATATAGATAGTTCACATATGAAGCCATGCCAGAACTTTGTTAGAGCATTTTATGGGACTCAGAGAGACGTCGTTGAAAGAATTGAAGTACTGCTGCTAATTGGACCTACCAAGTATATGGTTGACTTTATAGTAATGGATATCAGGCCGACTTACAATTGCCTGTTGGTAAGGCCATGGATCCATTCAGTGGGGGTCGTACCTTCGTCACTGCACCAAAAATTGAAGTTTGTTATTGAAGGGAAATTAGTGAGCGTAGCCGCCGAGCAAGACATCATAGCTTTCGTGACCACTGAAGCTCCATATGTCCAGGCCGATGATGAGACAATTAAGTGTTCCTTCAGGGCTTTAGAATTTGTGAATGCTACGTTTGTGGCGGAAGGAAGCAAAATCCCATGCCCGAAGTTATCAAATTGCGCCATGATGCAAGTTTGGCAGACCTTGGGACGAGAAGCCAAGAAAGGGAAGGGACTTGGTAGAAACTTACAAAGGTGTCCGCATGTCAAGAGTGTCATCAACAAGCAAGACCAGTTTGGGCTCGGCCATAAGCCCACTTTTCAGCAAAGGAAGTTAGAATGGTAGAAGAGGGCAGAACGAAGGTAAACTAGACTCAGGGGTAAGGACATGATATGGGAACCCATTGTTTATGCCGACATGAGGGATATCTTTGTGTTAGGGGGGATATTCAATCTCGAACAGATGGTGCACGAGGATAATATGGAGAACTCTAGGCTCATTGAGGAGGAAAAGCTTAGTGAAGCATTAGAAGGGATGTATGTTAACATGATATCCAAGAACGAGGAAAGCGCCAGCTTTTTGGCAAGAATCCGCCCTTGTCTTTCAGAAGAAGTGCTTGACAATTGGATTAGTTTGGATTTGCCTGTAGTCTTTAGACCTGAATCAGAGTAATGCTCAAAACCCACCCTATTCGCTTTTGCCCGCAAGCAATAGGGATCTTTTGTAAAGAGCTTCTATGTTAATCTGCTCGCTTTTAATTCAATAAAAAGATGCTTTCCATAATCACAAACATCATATTCATTACATTCATTTATTCATCATTCGTTTATTATTTATTATTCCATTCACTTCGTAATAATATATGTATGTTCATCTTCCCAATACACGTTCATTTCATAAATGTTGCAGCGTCCCTATTATTAACTCGGTAATACAAAAACTACCTATCAGGCCAGAATGTAAGCCGGTCCAACATAAATTGAGGAGAACGAGGACATACACGTTGTTGAAAATCCGAGATGAAGTAAGGAAGAAATACCAGGCCGAGTTCTTAAAAGTTGTGGAATATTCGGAGTGGGTAGCAAACATAGTCCTTATTCTAAAAAAAGATGGAAAGGTCTGCATGTGTGTGGACAACAGAGACCTTAATAAGGCAAGCCCCAACGATAATTTTCCTCTACCCTATATTGATACCTTAGTCGACAACACTACCGGACACTAATGGTTTTCCTTCATGGATGGCTTCTCGGGGTATAACCAGATAAAGATGGATCCTGATGATATGACAAAAACAACATTCGTAACAATGTGGGGGACGTTCTGTTACAATATGATGCCCTTCAGTTTGAAGAATGCTGGGGCAACTTATCAAAGAGCTACGGTGACACTTTTTCATGACATGATGCACAAGGAGATCGAGGTATACGTAGATGATATAATAGCCAAGGCCCAGACTAAATAGGAGCACATTCAAAACTTGAGAAAGTTGTTCTACAGATTGAGGAAGTATCAGTTGAAGCTCAACCCAGAAAAGTGTACCTTCGCCGTAACGTTCGATAAACTTCTAGGCTTTGTGGTTAGTCGAAGGGGGGTTGAGATTGACCCTGATAAAGTAAAGCTATCCAGAATCTTTCGCCACCTTAGACCCAAAAAGAAGTCTGTGGATTCTTAGGGAGGTTAAATTACATATCTCGCTTCATTTCTCAGCTGACCGACAAATGCGACCCTGTTTTCAGATTATTTCGGAAAAATAACCCTGGGTTTGGGATGAAGAGTGTCAAGAAGCCTTAGATAAAATTAAGAAGAATTTGACTAATGCTCCGATCTTGGTAGTTCCGGTACCAGGTAGACAATTGATCCTCTACTTGACAACCTTTGAAAACTCGATGGGATGTGTTCTAGGGCAGCATGACGACACCAAAAAGAAAGAGAGAGCGGTTTATTACTTGAGTAGGAAGTTTACCAAATGTGAAACACGATACTCACAGATCCAGATATTGTGTTGCGCCCTAGTGTGGGCCACAAAGAGGCCCAAGCAGTGTATGTTGTACCATACTACATGGTTGATATCCAAGTTGGACCCGTTAAAGTTCCTGATGGAGGCAGCAGCACTCACCGGAAAAATGGCCCATTGGCAAATGATGTTGTCTGAATTTGACATCCTGTATGTGAGTCAGAAAGCGGTGAAAGGAAGCGCTATAGCAGATTTCCTAGCAAGTCAAGCTTCAGATGATTATGAATCATTGAACTTCAATTTTCCTGATGAAGACTTAATGTGTATAACTATAGGGGAGGAGGATACTTCCGAAGATGAGTCATGGAAGCTTTACTTTGATGGGGCATCTAATACCCTAGGCTACGAGATTGAGGCAGTGCTAATCTCTCCAGAGGGGGGTTCATTGCCCTTTCACCAGTAGGATAGAATTCTTCTGCAACAACAATATGGCTGAGTATGAAGCTTGCATTATCGGGTTGCGCGCAGCCATTGAAAGAAGGATCAAGAAACTCCAGGTTTTTGGAGATTCTTCTTTGGTGATATACCAACTCAGGGATAAATGGGAGACGAGAGACCCGAAGCTGATCAAGTATTATGACCTGGTTCAAAAACTAATCAAGGATTTTGAAAAGACTAGTTTTACTCATCACCCGAGAGAAGATAACCAGATGGCAGATGCTCTAGCGACTTTGGCTGCTACATTCAAAGCGAGCTTAGAAGCAGAGATGAGACCGGTTAAGATGCAAACGTTTGAGGTACCAGCTCATTGTTATAACCTAGAGGAAGAGACAGATGACAACCCGTGGTATCATGACATCTTACAGTACATTAAGTTCCAAGCATACCCCAAGGATGCTAACGAAAACGACAAAAGAACCATCAGAAGAATGACAACATGATACGTCCTAGATGGGGAAATCTTGTACAAAAGAGGGAAAGACTAGATACTATTGAGGTGTGTTAACGCTCGAGAAGCCAAGAGCATTTTAGTAGAAGTTCACGATGGGTTGTGTGGAACACATGCCAACGGTTTCTCAATGGCCCAGAAAATCATGAGATACGGGTACTTTTGGTTAACCATGGAAGGAGATTGCATTGATTATGCCAAGAAGTGTCATAAATGTCAGATATATGTCGACAAGATACATTCTCCACCGTTACCGTTACATACCATGAACTCACCCTGGCCCTTTGCCGTGTGAGGAATGGATGTTATTGGTCAGATCCGCCCTAAGGCATCCAATGGACACTGCTTTATCCTCGTTGTCATTGACTACTTCACTAAATGGGTGGAAGCCGCCTCTTACGCCAATGTTACTAGGGAAACAATGTGCAAGTTCCTAAAAAAAGAAATCATTTGTCGTTACGGGTTGCTAGAGAGAATTATTACTTGCAATGCTTCCAATTTGAATAAAGCAATGATGGATGAGATTTGCGGGCAATTCAAAATAAAGCATCATAACTCCACCGCTTATCGCCCAAAGATGAATAGGCAGTAGAAACAGCAAACAAGAACATCAAGAAGATTATCGCCAAGACTACATATACGTTCAGAGATTGGCATGATAAGTTTCCATTTGCTCTTTTTGCCTACCGAACGTCTATACGTACCTCGACCGGAGCATCACCATACTCTTTGGTTTATGGCACAGAAGTAGTACTGCCCATGGAAGTAGAAATCTTGTCACTTAGAATCCTGAACGAAGTGATGTTGGAAGAGGCTGAATGGGTACAAGCTCAGTTCAATCAGCTGAACCTCATTGAGGAAAAACGATTAAAAGCCATTTGCCATGGTCAGATGTATCAGAAAAGAATGATGCGAGCTTATAACAAGAAAGTCTGTCCGAGAGAGTTCTGAGAAGGAGATTTAGTACTTCGAAGGTTTTTGACCACCCAAAGAGATTTTCGGGGAAAGTGGATGCCGAATTGGGAAGGGCCTTATGTGGTTAAAAAGGCCTTTTTCGGGGGAGCATTGATCCTAACAGAGATGGATGGGAAGGAGTTGAGAAATCCAATGAATTCGAATTCGATCAAGAGATATTATGTGTGAAAAAAAAGAAAGAAAAAGTTGGGTGAAAACCCGAAAGGGCGTTTCACAAGAAATAAATACCCATAGTGAAAACCCAAAAAGGGCACTTTAGGTATCCAAAAATAGAGGAGAAAGGGGGGGTTAAGATGAAAACCCGAAAAGAGCGTCTTGAAACCAAAGGGGGAGTTGAGAGCCAAAGAAAAGTGACATGGAGGAATAATGTTAACTACACGATTGACAAATGGGTACCCTCGGAATTCAAGGATACTAGTGGAGCACTTTTAGCAAAGGATTTACCTTGGTCGATGGATTTTCGCATCATTCACATAGCAGATGCTTCGGACATTGCATCATTTTCCTTTCTTTTCTTTCCCTTCATGTTTACCATGAGTTTTAATTTTTCATGAGTTTCAAAGTATATATTAATAAGTACTATTTAGCGTCTTCATTCATCTCTTTCCACAAGAATTATGCGAGCAGTTTAATACAGACTAATTAAAAGCAAAAGATTTCTCGGCATTTCTATGGTTTGATCTCTTGAGTGTAGGTAACCGAAAGTGAGCCAGGTCTTGATACTGAAGATCGTTACAAGGACATATGTCAAGAACCCTGAAAAAGATAAGAACTTCAGGCGACAAATCATTGCCATGCATCGAGAAGAAGGAATGAGCGTTGCTTAAATTAAGATTCGAATCCATCACCAAAAGGATTACGAAAATGAGAGCAGTTACAAAAAAATTAAAAGGAAGAAAGAAGAAAAAGGAAAGGAAAAAAGAAAAAAACAAAAACAAAAGGGAAAAAACAAAAACAAAGAGAAAGAGAAAGAGAAAACGAAGAAAAAGAATAGAAAAAGAAAGAAAAAAGAAAAAGAAAAGGAAAGAAAAAGAAAACCAAAGTGAAAACCTGCACGGGCACTTTGGAGGAGAGAGCTCAAAGTTAGAATATGTAAAGGGGCATCTCAGAAGATCTGATGATTGAACTCGAGTGTGAGACAAGCATCAACATTGAAAAGAAGAAGGAAACAAATAAAGGATCAAGAGAGATCAATAAAAAGAGCCGTGGCGCTAAACCTATGTTTGGCATTCCCATTCATGCATTATGTTTAGCTAAGAATACTTATGTTAGGATGATGCTAACTCATAGCATCATAGCATTTTTTACAGATATATGAAATTGTTTGCTTCTAAGAAGAGAAACAGACATGTAACCCCCTCGACCCGGTCTGAATGACTGACCGGTTCGAGCAGGCTACACGGGGAAAACCGAAGTGAAACCCGCTAAGGCTCCCCTTCGGTTAGCAACCCTAGAAAATTTCTTTAATTATTATCTTGTCTAAATGAATTATTTAAATCCTATATGAGAGGACAACAACGGAAGCAACAAACGAGACGATCAATCCAAGAAGCATATCATAAACAGTCCATTTTAGCTTAAACTACAGGCCGTTTCGAAACACCCAAGGTGTGTATCGAAACGCCTTGACTTGGTCAACGGGCTCTAGTCAACACGAGGAGACCGTATCGAAATGGTGGTCAGCCGTTTCGAAACACCCCCAACGGTCAACTTCGCGTGGTCAACGATATGAAGACCATTCTGAAACGCCATGGCCCGTTTCGATACCTTAATTTATCGGCAGAATCTTAGATTTCCAGTGGCAAAAACGTATCGAAACGACCCCTGGCGTACCGAAACGCCTGGCCTAAAACAAGAGGCCGTATCGAAACGGGATCAACCGTTTCGATACACCTGCTGCGAAAAGACAGGTTTTTGCTGGTTTATGGCACAAGGCTGCCCCAAAACACAACTAAAACCTCCAACATCCAACATACATCAAATCTAGATGCAAGGCACCCTATATAGACATGCTTAGCACTCAACAAACATACAAGAGCCATGCATTCCAAGGATCATCATTCAACATAAGAATCCATACATAGCATTTAGTATAACAACATGTCTTAGACAAACACACATAGCATTCATAGAAAGGGTATAGGTCCTCAACCACAAAACACATATGCATCAAGTAAATAAGGACTACAAGCCACAACATATAGGCATAGACATGGCCAACATAAATTCAACAATTTAACATGCTCAACAAAACATATCATCAACTAAGGAGTTTGACACCAACTCTTACAAGTCCACACCCCCATCGTCTAGGCATTATTACAAATACGTAAATCATACTTGAGCTACTTTGAGAACTCCAAAAGCTCCTCCCTTGCCCACTTGCCTCCCGAACTCTAACGATCTGCATGTTGGAAATAAAGGAGAGCGTAAGCTAACTAGCTTAGTGAGAAAAGCTCTGTAATTCAATAAACATGCAGTTTTCAAAACACTTTTCATAATTGACAATAAATCAAAGGATGCACGAATGATTTTCACAACGAGACTACACATGGTTTGCACATGCACAACCAACATACACACGGTGGGACCACACATCACAGTTCGACTAGTATTTTTCCGATGGGACCACTCATCACCTTACTCTACTACTAGTCACTACCGGTGGGACCACTCATCACCGTAGTTAAGATAACCATCACGTGAGGCTCGACTTCAACACGACTACACAACAACAATGGTGTGAACAACTCAAGATGCACATGATACCATATCATATAACCACTCATCAACACATAGCAAAAAGGGTAGGAGGAAATAACTTACACTTGGGTTTAGGTGAACCCTCAAGGTCCCAACCAAACCCCCAAGAGTTCCAATTCGAAAACAAATCAAAGTATGGCATTTCTACTCACCGTTGCTACCCAAATGAGAGCCGAAAACCAAGCTCAAGTCTCCAAAACCTCCGGATTCGTCCCCGAAGCTTCACCAACTAAATTCCTTGCTTCTAATCATCCCAACACAATCAAAACAACCTCAAATCAGTTCACAAATCAAAGTAGCATACCCGGAACACAATTCAAGCACAAAACACATGATTCAAGCTAAGAACAACCCCCAAAATCCTCATTCCCGAGCAGCCATGTAGCACAGCCCAAAACCCTTGATTTCAACACTTAAATTACTCCCAAAAGCTTCCAAAACAGCCCTTATACATAGCCTAACCATCAGCCAACAAATTCCAACATAAAACACTCCCAAAACTCAACATTTCAACACTCTAAAACCTCCCAAAAACCCAATTTCGGGAAACAACCTAAAACCTTATAAAAATCAAGTATGTTGGACCCTTTAGGTTGTAAATAACTCATATTACCTCAATAAATCAAAAGCTTAAGTTATAGACATTAAAGATGACATTTTTAATCTAAAAACTCAAAACTTTCAATTTCAAAACCATGGACATTAATGAAAACTAAAGGTGTGAGCTTGAAGAGAATGACTAGGACAAGTCAAAAATGATTTTATCTTTGCAAAAGCTCCAAAAACAAGCAAGATATGAGATGAAATAGTAACTAGGGAAGGAGGGGTTTCTTTGTCGTCAAAATGGAATTGGGGAGGGGAAGAAGATGAGCCAAAAGCTATTTTTTTATGTTTGTTTAAAATCAAAAGGCAAAAGACCAAAATACCCATAATGAAATGAGACATTTACAAATAGGAGATGTCCATGGCTATTTGGGCTTAATTTGTAAATAGTCCAACTTAATTTATTTGTTTCAAAACCCGAGGCCCTTAAAATATTATTTTTAATATTTTAAATTCACTCGACCCCAAACCTGGGTGTTACAGAACAACAGAATGAAAAACAGACTCCTGACGAGGGATTTCAGACTCGCCACATCAAATTCTCCGAGCAAGAGAGGCAGATACTCATAGCTCAAGGTGAAGAACTATAGACTAACCATAATCAAGACTCCAGAGCAAAAGAGGCAGATACTCATGGCTCAAGGTGAAGAATTACAGACTCACCATGATCAGGACTTCCGGGCAAAAAGATACAGATACTCGCAGCTCAAGGTGAAGAGTTTCAAACTCACCATAACCAGGACTTCCGAGCAAAAGAAACAGACACTCATAGCTTAAAGACTTCATGCGAAGGATTTCGAACTCGCCGCACCAGGATTTACGAGCGAAAGAGCTCAAAGTTCTTCGTACAGGAAAACCAGAAGAACCACCCAATTTATTTCTGTCGTTTTAGGAAAACAATTTTTTTGCTCACTGTCATTTCAGAGGAGCAAATCACCCAAACAGGGAAGTTGGACAAAATTAGTGCTTATGGTCTTTGTTTTGTTCTTGTTATACAAGGATAAGCAAAGAGGGGCAACTGTAATCACTAATTTTGTCCGGGGTAGATTTATTTTATTTTTTATAAATAATGGGCTTTTTGTTATATGTTATCACTATTTATAAATAAAGGCACGTGTGTGTAGTGGGCTTTGTTTAACTTAAATTAGTCTATGTATGAATGCTATACTATTTTATTAAAACCCAAAAATAAAAGTGATATATATATGTGTGTGTGTGTGTGTGTGTGTGTTATTATTACGTTATATTATGAAACCCCCTGATATTATTTTGCTTTATTATCATATGCTATTGTTATTATAAACATTATTATTATTATTATTATTATTATTATTATTATTATTATTATTATTATTATTATTAATGTTTCGGAACAAGTCTGAAAATACAAAAAAAAAATTAATATATATATATATATATATATATATATATATATATATACATGCCCAACTAAATAACATCCCATCTTTATTAAACTATAATAAGTGGCCCAAATTTAAATAAATAAAAAACCAAGTCCCTAAAAAATAACAGTCCGTTTACAATTAAAAGGCCCAAATTAAATACATTTTAGCCCGATGAAAGCCCAAGGTTGGAACCCTAGCCCTAATTTAATCTTTTGCTTGCGCAACCAATTTTCCACCGTCAGATCTAATCCAGATATGACGGTCCAGATGAAGTCACGGGAGAAGCCCTAGGAGCCTCTTAAACCTTTTAGCGCCGCACCCATCTCGTCTGTTGGATCAAAGAGACATCAACGGTCCAGATGAAGTCTCGGGTGAAACCCTAGGAGCCTCTTGAGCCTTTCAGTGCCGCACCCATCTCTTCCGTTGGATCAATGAGAGATCAACGGCTTAGATGAAGTCTCGGGTGAAACCCTAGAAGCTGCTCGAACTCTTCAGCGCCGCATCCATCTCGCCCGTGCGATAGAAGCCACATCAACAGCCCATAATCGAGGCAGAGCAACCGTCCATATTTACCACGCGCTCATGCGCGACGTCTGGGATCACTCATGCGCAAGTTCAAACCACATGCACGATGCTCCAACTCCTCCACGCGCGCGTGCGGCTCACCCGATCACCCTTTTGACTCCCCCAGAACCAGTGGCTTGATGCCACATCACCGTTTTGGTGCGACAACAGCCACGTCCGAGGCCGACTCAGCATCAATGCCTGCCCCTCGTCTCCACCGTACGAGCCACGCATGCAAGGAAAAAAAACAAAAGTCAGAATGAAAACAAGACAAACAAAAACGGAAAATTGGTAGAAGAATAACAAAAAATATGAGAATAGAGCCACACATGAATCCGACCAAAACTTGGACGAACCAATAGTGTATTTTCATTTCAATTTCATGTAGATGAAAAATACTTGTAATTCTTTCTATAAAGCCGAATCGAAACCAAAATGTAAGGGGCTTCTTTTTTTAATACGAAAAGGAATACAAGCAGAAGAGACTTTTAGAGGTAATCGCCTTGCATTTTTCATCATCGTATTGCATAAACAAAATGCAGAAAGTAAAAGTTTTTTTTTCTTTTTACCTCTTCGTTTTCTCTTCTCGAATGACTTTTGCTCTCTCTCGTCGACAACAATCACGACCCTTCAGTGGCTTCGCGTGGTGAGTCTTTTGAGGGAGAGGCACATAGTTTTTTCCCCTTACTTCGCTTCTATTTTCGTTTCTAAGGGAAGGGATTTTGTTTCTGGTTTCTCTAAAAACAAGGGCAAAAGTTTGTTTTTGGGTTATGGTCGTCGTTTAGGGTTTTCAAAGCACGAAAAGGGCGTCTTTTTGAGGTCATTTCGAGTTTTTCGGACGGCGATTAGTGTCGGCTGGTGTTTAGAGTGTTTAGGTTAGAGGGTTTCTTTTAGGGTTTGGATTTCAGAGAGGCAAAAAGGGCTCGAGTTGGTAAAAGGGAGGATTGTATAGTGTTTTGAGGTTTTTGGTTAGGGGTTAATTAGTCTCTGGTCCCTCCGCGTCGCGCCTTTCGCGCATTAGGGGTTTTTGCGTTTTTAAATTGCGTCTTAGGTCCTTAGGATTTTGTTTTCCTTTGCAATTTCGTCCAGAGTTCAGCCTCACAGTGGTCCAATTGTCCGTCCCTTCCCCTGTAGTTTGTGTCTATTTCAATTTGGTCATTTTCGCAGCTTTTCTCATTTTTCATGCATTTTTAATTTCGCCACCGCTTTTTTTATTTTCTTAGTTTTAGTCCTGTTTTTGCTCTTATTTATGTGATGTATGTGGAATGTATGATTATTTGTGATTATGTGTTTGCTTGATATTGTGAGTTGTATGTTGGCTTATATGTGGGATAGGTTTTAATGTAAAATTTGTAAAACTTAAAACGTGTAGTTTAGGGTTCTTTGATATGAAATATGGCATGTAATATATGACAATGTTTAGTTTTTAAAAAATGTGAAACTTAAACGTTGCAATAGAACGTTTCTAGCATAATGTATGGTTTCGTTTAAGGACCCGTTTTTTAAGAAATGCAACAAAACAACAATATGTTTTTTTTTATAAAATGTATATGCATATGTCATAGGTTTTCTTAAAATGTGTTAGTAAATAAATGGTATGTTAATTTGAATGCTAATATGGAATGCTTTTGAATCTTTTTAGTTTAGGCTTTGGGCTTTAGGTTGCTAGAGTTAGATTTGTGGCCTTGCTTAGTTTAGGTGGGCTTGGGCTAGGTAAATTAGGCTTTTTGAAGATCGATTCAATTGAGTCGAATCGTGTGCCCGCTTCATAGGGGCATGGTTCGTACAATTAAACCGGTTAGGTTTAGAGCTTTAATCAAGTTTAGGGTCTTAACCGGTTTAATTCGCTTAAATTCATCATTGCCTTATTAGGATGGATGTTAAGCACATTAAATCGGTTAAGCCATTCTTAATCTTTTTCAAGATAAAATTAACATTAAATTTAGATGGATAAAATGCAAGATAACTCATAATTTATTAGGGTCTTCTAGTTTTTAGGACGTAAATAAATTAGGGTAATATTAGAATCACCTAATCTAATTAGATCACTAATCGGTCTCCCATAATTCGAGCCTTTTAGAATAGGGCCTTGGGTGGGCTTTTCTGTGTTTATCTTCAAGTTTTTCTGTGACTTACATCTTATACTTGTCATTCATGAAACCGTCAATAATTTGGCATGTTAATTAATTAATTTAAAAAATACAAGGGAAGAGTATTTATTAACCCCGGTATTTGCGTCAAAACAGTCCAAGCTTAATGGATGTCGACCAAATATTCGGGTTAATTCTCACCGTCTCTAGGTAAGTAATAATTAAAAATGGAAATACTATGTCATCATTCCTAAATGCTTGCATCATGCATAAAGGTGGCGTACGAGATTCGAACCCTAAACTAACACGACATTCAGACTTATATGATTTCGGTTTAGTCTATGGTCCGGTGTACCGTCATCCTTATTATTTAAATGCTCAATTAATTCCAAAGCCATGATTTAGTAAAGCCCATACCATTTAAGTCAAATTTTCTCTTAAGAACATCTAATTAAATTCACTTTAAACCTTAAATACTTTCCACTGACTAAAGGCAACGAGTATTTTAGTACCAATTTCCGGGCGAGATGGGGGGTGCTAACCCTTTCCCACACGTAACCAACTCCCGAACCCTTTTTAAATTGAATCTCTGGTTTTTATGGTGTCCGGTCTACCTTAGTGGCCGGTGCCGACTCCAAATTTTCTACCGTTTTCCAAAACACAAATTTTTAAAAGAAAATCCCCTTTTCACAAATCCCTTTTAAAAAGTGGGACACACCATAAAGTTTTGTTTTCGATAAAAAATGTCATTACACTAGAAAATAGAAAATAGTTGAGAAAATAAGAGGATGCAGAAGAGGTTTAAACAGGGAGATAAAGTGAAGAGAATGAATGAAATAGTGAGATATATATATTGGGTTTGCCGAGGGATGCTGTGGCGGCATTAAATTCCAACGGGCAGATTTTCGCGACGTGTGTTACGGGATTAAATGCCCGTTACGCTGTAGCCGTTGGCAGCTGGTTGTTAGCGGTTTTCTAGCCGTTACACATTTTTGCGGTGGGCTGCCTTCAGCTGTCTCGACGACATGGTGGGCGGGCTCCTTGTTGGGCTTCTTCTTGGTCCTGCTTATTTATTCCTAAAACCTGAAAATAAAAATAATAAACTAAACAAAGAAAACTGAATTAAATATAATTAATTTTGAAAATAAAAATGTGGAAAATAAATTCAATAAATTTGAATTTAATCCTAAAACATAAAATTAAAAAGAAAGAAATTAAAAAATAAATTAATTTATGTTGGGAGTGCATTGGGGTGCATCTCCCAAACATAACCACTTCCTGAGCTGGTTTTGATTTGCTTTTTGTCCAGGTGGATTATCCAGCTCCTCGGGGTCTTTGTTGCTCTGATTTTTGCCCTGACAGCTGTTGCCTTGACCTGTCTCTGGGTTAACCTTGGAGGCTTGTGTTTGTTGGCATACTTCTTTTCCCTTGGCTGCAGAACATGTATCTTTATATTCTTATTGTCCATCCTCATTATTAGTTCCCTGTTTTCCACATCTATCAATGTTCTGCCTGTGGCTAAGAATAGCCGCCTAAGAATGATGGGGGCGTTCTCGTCTACCTCACAGTCTAGGATAAAAAAAATCAGCTGGAAAAATGAAGGTCGTCAGCAAGTTGTAGCATGATGGAGGTTGGTTTTGCTTGTCAAATTCCTAATTTGTTGAAGACAACCTTGGGCATGAGATTTATACTTGCTCCTAGGTCGCATAGAGCTTTTATGTCATGGTTGCTGCCTATCTTGCATGGAAAGATGAAGCTGCCTGGATCTGTCCTCTTGGGTGGTACCTTGTTATGCATTATTGCCATGCATTCTTCTGTTATTGCCACTGTCTCGAATTCCCCAATTATTCTTCTCTTGGAAACCATATCCTTCAGATACTTTGCGTAATTGGGCATGTTTTGTATGGCTTCCATGAGTGGGATGTTAATGTGCACATGCTTGAGTATATCCAAAAATTTCTTGAACTGGTGCTCTTGTTTTTGCTGTTTAAGCCTTTGGGGGAAGGGTGGCGGCAGACAGATGTTCTGGATGCCTTCCTTGGAGGGAAATCTGATCTGGGCGGTTCAGTATCATCTGTCTCTGGGCTGCTGTAATCTGCCTGGGCATCAGTTTGTTGTGCTGCCCCAGTGGGTTGTTCATGTGCTGCTACAACGGGCAATTCTTGCTGCTTTTCCTTTGGCTGCTTGTCCAATTGTTTCCCACTTCTTGTAGTCATCGCTTTACACTGCTCATAGGTAGGTTTGGATGCGACCTCTGTGTTGCTGGATGACGCACCCATTGTCTTGTTGCTTATGATCTTCGTGAACTGCCCAAACTGGGTCTCCAAGTTCTTTATTGCAGCCTCATGGTTGTTCATCCTCATCTCAGTCCTGTCCATAAAAGATTCAATGTTATCAATAAATTTATTAGTACGAATAATAAAATCACTAGTGTGAGACATAAAAGTATGTAGAGTAGATTCCTGTGAGTTATTGTTCGTATTCTGTTTCTTCTGAGGTGGCTATCTTGACAGATTCTGCTGATATCCTCCTGGTTGTTGAGTTTGATTTGCACCCGTGTTGGGGTTACTCCAGGAGAAATTCAGATGCTTCTTCTAGCCTGGTTGTATGTGTTGGTGTTGGGCATGTTGTTCCTCTCGTAAGTTCCCAGTAAGTTGGCGGATTCACTACATTCAGAGGAATCGTGGTTGCCCCCACACTCATCATAAAATGGCTCTACAGCCTTGGCCTCATATGTTTTCCCTTTGGCCATGTTCATTACCAGCTCTGTCAGTTTATCCAGGCAGGCATTTACAGATTCAGTGGCTTCTACTTCATTCAAAACAGCTGGCTGCCTTATGTCGCTGCGGCGGGCTGTAGGGAACTTGTAGTCATTCTTAGCAATTATGTTCATAATATGTAGTGCCTCTTTAGGTGGTCTATCCAAGATGATTCTATTGGCTAAGGCATCGAGCATAATTTGTGTCGGTTGATTTACTCCATTGTAGAACATCGACACTTGAGTCCAGGATGGGAAACCATGAAGCGGGCAGTTGTTTAGCATTTGTTGGTATCTCCCCCAAGCTTCATACATTGGTTCTTCATCCCCTTGGCTGAAGGCTGTGATCTCGTTTCTTAATCTGTCGATGACGTTTGAAGGACTGAAATGATCTAGGAAGTCTTTGCACTACTCCGTCCAAGTATTGAATGACCCTGGCGGTTGGTTGTTCAGCCACTGCTTTGCCCTATCCCTCAATGAATAAGGAAATAATCTCAGCTTGAGCACGTCTTGATGGACTTCATGTATCTTGAAAGCTCTGAAAATGTCTAGGAATCCCCTCAAGTGTTGTCGAGCATCTTCTGTGGCAGTTCCTCCAAATTGCCCCAATGTGTTTATCATATTGAACATCTCGGGCTTTAAGTCAAAGTGGTCAGCTTCGATTTCAAGCTCTGTCACAATTGGATCAAATCCTCTGAAGTCGTGCTCCAAATAATCCCTGGTGGTGCGCACATATTGTGGCTGCCTAGGCGGAACTAGTGGCTGCTGCCTAGGTGGAATTGGCTACTGTCTAGGCGGTGGATCTTGCTGCCCATCCCTGCCGTTTCGAGCATCTTTGGCAGGGTTGTCGTCTTGGCCGTTATGCATGGCTGCCTCTACTCTTCCTTCTTAACTGGCTTTCCCGAGAGGTTCTCCTGCTTCTTTCTAAAGTTCTCTTACTCTTCGTTCGATCTCGTCTATGAAAACAATTTCGCCCGATGGGTTTGCTCTGGTCATGCGCTAGACAAGAAAACTGCAAAATTCTTTCGAATAAAAAAGGAAAAATAAAGGTGAAAAAAATAAAAATGAATTTACTGTTGCCAATCCCCGGCAACGACGCCAAAAACTATTAGAGCGTTAGGGTGTTCTCTAAATAGGAGCGCAAGTGCACACTCTTATCAAGTTATAGTATAAAAGATATCGTCTCCCACTAGGATTGGACAACTTATTCGAATCGCAATTCCTACACAAGGAAAATTAAATGCACAAGTAAGTTTTAGTTTGTAAAGAATAAATAAACACAAGTAATTTGATAGAAGAGATCAAGGTGACAGAATGGGTTAGGTTATGCTGTTCAGTAGTGTGAAACTGCGTTGAACAAGTTAAGTTGTTCTGCCAGACTTTGCTGCCTCGGCGGAGGATGTCAGATTGGTGCTTCGACGCTTTCGCTGCCTCGGCGGGTGGAACGGACGATTGGCTCGGCGACAAACTCGGCAGTCCTTCAAGGCTCGGCAGAACGCTTCGATAATGATCTCGCTTATGTCTAAGTCAGAATACGGTTGTTGCCCATTGCAAATGATACCCATCAGCGTGAATCTTACAATGAGCAACAACTTTTGGTTCGTCCCTTTTTAGCCGCCTTAAACCCTAACCTATGTCTAGGCTGGATTGATCAACACCTGGTATTAATAAGATTGTGCTTACTTCTTTCGTAAGTTTGACTCTCTCGATACCAAACAAATGGATTGCTCCTAATCGATCTCTCGACTCAATTGAAAACAATAAAGAACATGAAATAAGCAAACCTTGAATTTATTGCAAAAACAAACTTGAACCTAAACAATCGTTATCACAATTACTTTACAACATAGCCCATACCCTAGAGAATTTAGAACATAGTGGCGGCAAGAAAACACAAGAGAAACCTAAGCTATACCGACTATGAGTTGTCTAAGGTATGGTCAGGTATATATAGGGCATAAGCATAGGTGTAGTCCTTCTTGGAGTAGAAGTCTTCCTCATCATAAAATAGCTTTTGCATTGAATGCATCATTTAAATTCTGACTTCTTTGACTTGAAGTTGGACTCCTTGTGCCACAAGTAAGCTTAAGCCGCCTTGGATAATTTCCCCTTTGGCGGCTATGTCTGCTGTTTTCAGCATCAATAAATTACGTGGATGGGCTCATTGGACTCAGGAAATTATGCTCTTCCAATCGCACTCCAATTCAAAAAATCCTTCGGTTGCTGCCCTGGACGGCAGATATGGCGGCGACAGCTACTCGGCAGCATCTCTCACTGTGTTGAGCTGCTTCGGTACAACTCCTTGGCTTGTTGCCTCAGCATCAGCTCCTCAACTCTTCTCTCCTTCTGACAGCTTCTAGCACCTGAAACTAAAACTAAACTAAAATAGTATCTTTTATTACCAAATCAAATATATTCAATAAAAACAAGGCAAAACAAAGAATACTGTAAATAATGTATGCACCTAATTATGCCTAAAATGTACTTAAGAACATTAATAATATGAGATGGAATGCGTATAAAATATAGGACTTATGAGCACTTTACACATCACCTAAAAAAGAAGGAGAAGATGCAAAAAGCAGTAGAAGATTCTTCATCTCGCATCCCTATTAAGATTATAACAATAAAATAAAATGAATTAATTCCTTTTTTCATAGAAAATTTTAATTGAAAATATTTAAAAATATAAATATCAAGAGAATATTAAACCAAAAATTTAATGTGGAAAAAGATGTAACGTACCATTACTTATAGGAGGAGCCATTGATGCTGAACAATAAAAGTTGACTTCGAATAAGAAACCATAGCTCACCTTGCTTTATGAAGGTCATAAAGCGTGTGGAATGTCAATAAGAAACCATAGCTCACCTTGCTTGATAGGAGTACAACCAAAATGAACTCCCCTTGTATACTAACGTGAAAACCAGTGTTGATCAAAATCTACCGATTCAATCAAGTTTAAAAATCATTTGGATGAAAAATAGATTAAAAATGAGTTCGAAAAACAATTGATCATTGAAAAACATTTTTGAAAGGTAGAAAATATGAAAATAATGATTTTTAGTTGAAAGGAAATTTAAAGAACCCGCAATTTTAAGGAAAAATGTTATCCATCGGTAGTTTTAAAAAAACAAAAGAAAATTGAGTTATCAAAAACATAATTATTATTATTTGATAAACCAAAATGTTTCTTTTTTTTAAAAGTTATCAAAAACATAATTATTATTATTTGATAAACCAATTAAATAACCTTCCAAAACATTAGCCATGTCCAATTTGTCATATTCCTTTGAAACACATTCGACTATTAACCCAGAATTAATTAACGAACTAAACTCAAGCTACGATCCCAAACGGAATCCATTAGATGCCGCAATCAACAAAACATCTTTTTCCACAACTCTGCCAAGGTTGCAACAATCCCAAAAGATTCCTCGACAACATCGATAACAAACAACTAAACACAGAAAATCACGTGCTTCTGACACCAACCTTGGTTGCTTCAAATCTAGCACAACTCCAACTTCTGAGAATCAATATCATTACCTCACCAGCCTCCAAAAAGCCATTCGTAAGTGTGAACATATGTATGCATGATTACTTATATGCCCTCATAGATGTCTTTGTGTATGTATGCAAAACTTCTATTGTCATGCCCAAATGTATGAATGTGCTGACATATTTAAGTATTTACATATAAGTGCTTATATATCGGGCATGTTTAACTGTTCACACTTACTAATAACATTCTCAGATCCAATGTTCCTTTCAACATGCCAAAACTTGCATTTATCCAAATAAGGAACAAACACTCGCTTTGCTACAACGTCTGCTAAAGAATTCTTGGTTGTCGATTAAGATCCTTCTCGGTACCATTTTACATAAGAATACCACTACTCTTACTACTCATGAAATAAAGTATTCACAGAATACTCAATTCATCACAACCTCGAATGTCACTAGTGCATTCGCCATCTACACGACAAAACTAAAAACCCATAAAAACCAAACACTTTTAAACACCATTATCGTTAACAACCACGCCGATGCTTCATAAAACAGAACTTCCGATCCAACATATCCACGAACCAATCACATTCTCAACTCATACATTTCCTTAATGTATGCCATCACGACACAAAAAAGGATTCGGGAGCCGCACCAAGGTACATCTCAATACTGAACTAAACTTTGCAATTATAAGACAACACGAAAAACTCCCTTGAGACATGCCAGAAAAGAATTCCTGAACAACTAACAAATACAGAACCCGAACATCCTTAAACCTTGGATTACCACATAAGTCAAAATCTCATCAAACATAATTCGGTCCGTTCTTGGATAAACTCCATTGCAAAAATCAATTCCAATCTTCAATACTTCAACACACTTAAACAACTACCTTCAATTAATATGTATAATTTCATGAAGCCAAAATATATCAAACGATGCAATAGGGAATGAAAAGCAGATTACACAACCTTTTCTTAACCAAAAAAATAGATTCCACAATTTCGCTGCGCGCTCTGACTTCCGAAGATGAAAGTCAATCCAATGCCTTAGGCATATTTCATACCTTGACCATCTACTTGGAAATGACGTTAGAGACACTACCAAAATTTCCTTAAATATCAACATCACTGGTCAGGTTTCGATCCTGAACATCAACTTTCTTGCATGATGCGTACATCACAATCTTATCAACTTAATCAATCCCAAACTCACATTAGAATCTCAACCGAAACTTTCTCGAGCATACATTATGAATCTTGATATTACGATCAAGCATATGACACCTTACGATGTACTCATCACTTCAATAAATCATTATCTTCAAAATCCATATCATCAACATCATTGGTAATAACCACTTTCAACATTCAAAACAGTAGACCAATGCCACCTATGAACTCTCGAACAAGGATAACATCACTCAAGTTCAGAGACTAATCTTAACCATTCTCAATAGAGGACCAAGTCAACTCAAGATCAAAAATCACTTTCCTTATACTATCAATAACCCAGACAACACTTACTATGCTCGAAAGTAATTACCGAATAAATCATTTCTCATTTAAAATCAAATTCATTGCCGATCTTTTAACCTGATAGTTGGGGTGTAGGCTTAGCAACTGATCCAAGACAAACCTGCAAAAACCTTTTCAAAAACATTTTTTGTAGGCAATGTGTTCCCGGTTAACCCCAACATAAGTAATTAACATCAAGGACACATACAAATACATTTACCATTTTCTTAAAATAACCAGATTAAAATCTATTCGTCTGAGGTTATGACCTGGCACTGATACCACCAAATGTAACCCCCTTGACCCGGTCTAGACGCTAGACCCAAACCAAGAAGATCACATTGGGTTTGCCGGAGCAAACCCGAACTATCTTACTCGAATTACGGTCCATTTTATATTTTTACTTATCTAGATGCATTATTAATACCTATGGTGTTCATACAAGCATCGTTTCAATTTTCATTCGGTACGAACATCGATAAGGCATTCAATTGCAAATACAAGCATTCTAGGGACCAAAATGCAAAATCCAAATAATTACATGAACTTATACAAGTTTCAGGTTACCAATACTTAATTAGTAATATTTCATGCTAACATGTCAAATTTCAGCTCAAACGGATAACAAATAAGCATTCAATTTAGCAAAATACGAAATTAAAAACTAAATCGTAAAATCACCAAAACACAGGGACTAAACATTTATAAAAGCTTATTGCTACAATTAGGTACACTATGAGCTTGTTTGCAAAATCTTAGGTCATACGGACATCATTTACTTATTCAATTGATGCATGTACATATAGTGATCAAAACACAAAGAACCTAAACTTGGTAAAGCACTTTAACCGAATTAAATATCGTACCGGTACAGGAGATACCGTATCGGTAGAGACAAACATCGAAGCAAATATTAAAATTGGTACGCAACAGGGCATACCGATACTCGGTTACGCGTATCGAAACTCGGTCATGCATATCGGTACTCACATGCAATACTGAACACTAGAATGACCCCGCATACCGGTACTGGCTCTTAGGGCTGCACTAAAAATGCATCTTAGAGTATTCGAATCACAAACCGAACATGTCCAAATTCTTACATACAACATCGACATGCTTCTAATTGCATACCATCATCAAACAAATAGCTCAAATAATTACATGCCAATTATTCCACACAATTCTTATTTGTACAATTAATCTAGAGGCATGCTTCTTAACAATATAAAGCATTATCCAAGAAGCACCAAATGGTCAAGACCTCAAACATAGGCTATAGATCAAATAAGAAATAGAAGTACATGACCATAAGTACACTTAGGACACAAACAATCCATCCAATCATTATTTAAACCATTTTAAATCATTAGATCATAACCAAAAAATGTACTTGAAATTAAATAAAACCAACATCGTACACATTAAATAAAATTATCATCCAACATGATATAAATGCCAACCGTATAATCAAGCCTTACACAAAATAGCATCCTAATGATTAACTCACATTGTCTTATTACAAATAATGGAAACACCATAAACATACTCTTTAGAACGCTTGTCTTGGGATCACTCCTTGCCTCGAACTACAACCCCACACTTGCCTAATTCACTGCAGTGACGAAAGAAAAGAGAGCGTAAGCATAAAATGCTTAGTGAGAGCGCTCAAAAAGGCTAAAACATCAATACATTTTCAAAACCAAAACCAATATTAAAAATTAATATTAAAGTATTTCAAGCTCACAATTTCTAAAGTATTTAAACAAATGTATAAAAACAATCTTTAGAACTAGATGATCATTTGCTAAAACTTTTCAAATCATTTACAAATAACCCTCAAAACATATTACATCATATGTATAGTCATGTATCATGGATTGCGAGCATAATCCCATATGCAAAATCTCAATTTAAGCTTCCTTATGCATGATCATTTCATTTGTAAAGCTTAAAGAGCATCATAAACATATATCACAATATGTAAAATTTTCAACCTCATCAAGATACATTATCTCATATATTGGCATTAGAGTGACCAAAATCATATTATAACATTTTTAAGAAAACACATCAGATACTCGGATTTTCGTGGTGGTACCTTTAAACATACCTTTATACTTGGTGACACCTTTAAACACACCTTTTATCCACTAACTGGAGTAACCCATCAACGGTTGCGATTCTCAATGGTCGGAGAAATACGGTACAATCACAATCTCTCAATGACCATGAGGCGACTTATTATAGTGCACTTTAAACCTGAGGCGCCTTATTATAGTGCACTTTAAACCCTGATGAGACTTATTATAGTGCACTTTAAACCTTGAGGCATGCCAACTATATTCGATAACAATTATTTCGTTGTCCCTAGTCAATATACACTTTTAAACACATTTACTTACTGTTTTTCATAAGCATTTAACAGAACATTTTTATATGCAAAATCACATTGTCAAAGGCAACAACCACATTCCATTTAGGAACCATTTCTCAATGCACTTAGGCTTCCAGATACTTAATAAATCATTGCATATCATTTAAAAGATGCATAAAACAGTAAATAAACCAACACATGCTTTTAAACCAAAACATGTAAATCAATACTCATATCAAACTGATATTTAAAAGGTGAAATAAGAAAAACTTACTTTCGAGCTTAGCAAAACTTGCTAAGCTTTAACTAAACTCCCAAAGTCATAAATCAAACCTCTCTATAGTACCAAATCACATTTGCACTCACTAATTTACCACTGTCTCGATGTCAACGGCTCAACACCTAACCACTTTATTAAAATACACCAGGACACTAAAACCCTATCAATCGAACACTTGCACATTATTTTCTACCCCGCACTCGAAAAGGAAACAGAGCAGCAGGTGCTCCAAGGCAAATACACGCAACCTGCCCTGGTTTTCACGCCCCTGTGTTGCCCACCTACTTACAAAGGGTTTAGCAGCAGCAACCCGCCACCAATTCCTTTTTTTTCGCATTTCACGCAACAAAGGCAGCCGCACCACACCTGTGCCTTGAGCCATTCGGCTCCTCTCTCTTTTTTCAACGATACTAAACCTCACGAACATTTCATCGAATATATAAAGGGTGCATCTCAATATATAATCCAATAATTTAATCAACCATTTTACCAATCACCCCTTTCAAGAACTTAAATCTAAACTTAACAAATTAGATTAATTTCTGAATGATTTTATAAATTTGATGTTAAATTTTATCTTACTCATAAAATCATCTATCAATCTAATTAAAACATTTAGATCTCATCTATCAAATCATGATTCACTCTTTAGCATTTAAAAATTAAAGTAATCCATTAAAATTCATTATAACATCAAAAGATAATAGAATTGATAGAAATCCAACAAAAAATAATTAAAAGATCATTAAAAAATTAAAACTTACCCGAACAAATTAGAAAATGAAAATGAATATTGCTCTTTCATTCCTCCAAAGTGAAATCTATTGAATAAGATTAGAGAAATATTGATTAGAGATGGTTTAGGAAGAAAATGGATAGAAATTGAATAAAAAAATCAAAGAACATTAAAATGGTGTTTGGAAGAATCTTGAGAGAAAAAGATAGATAAGATTAGATATAATTTTCTTTCTTGAGAAAATAATAACTCATTTTCTAGTTAGAAATAGGTGCTAAAAAGTTTATTCAATAAATGTGCTCAAATAATCTCATAAAATGATCACTTTAGTTCTTTTTATAATATTGTCATTATTAATATTTACATACTTATAATATAGTCGCTATTTAATGTAATATTAAATCAACCCTTTTAAAATTATTCAAGTTCAATTTTGTCTATTGACAAACTGATTAAAATATTTTCAAAAATATTAACCACAATAAATTTATCGAAAACCAAATTTAATCAACAAAATTATATTTCGGAAGAAATTAATTAGCTAAAGCCCAACCAAAAATTTCAACCCGATTCCGATAATTCACTCGAATATTCTAACTCGTTTCCAGGATGTTACACTTATCCCCAAGTTGTTCCTATGATATAAATAGGTATCAAATTGAAATATGCTAAGTAAAGCTTTTAATGACTATTGTGTGCTTCGGTGAGCCGAGTAACATATGTCACCTATGTGAGAGTGAAGTGGGGCCGCTTCAAGAAGACTATTGAGCATAGTTCTTCCAAACTTTTGCATAGAGGTGACAATCGGTTCGTTTAGTTCGGGTTGCTTTCGGTTCAGATTTTGGTTCGGGTCGGATCGGATCGGGTTTGAATCGGATTTAGGCCAAGTCTATGGTATTTTGGGTCGGGTCAGGTCAATATCGCATCGGTTGATTTTAGGGTCAGGTCAATATCGAATCGGTTGAATTTTTGGTTCGGGTCAATATTGGGTCGATTGACTTTTCGGTTCGGGTTAATATCATATCGATCGAATTTCGGGTCAGGTCAATATTGGATCGGTTGATTTTTCAAGTCAGGTCAATATTGGGTCGGTTGACTTTTCGGTTCAGGTCAATATCAGATCGATCGAATTTTAGGTCGGGTTAATATCAGATCAGTTTATTTTTTGGGTCGAGTAAATATCGGATTGATTGAATTTTCGGGTCGGGTCAATCTTTAGATATTCGGGGCACTTCAAGTTGATTTGGGTATTTGTTCAAATTGTATATATAATTATTGATATATTTTTTGTAAAAAATATGTTTTTGTCAATCTTATTATGTAGGCTCAGTTTCAACTCTTAATTGTTCAATGTTTTGAATTCAACCAACATTAAGGGATGTCAATTTGATCCAATTAAACCTATCAGGCGTGTTAGAATTTATAACTTGAATTCCGTAATGTGACCATTATCGAGTTTTACCTAGCTATTTTCTATTTTTAAAATAAAAAATTTATATTAATTTTAAGACCAAATTAATTTAACGGAATTAGAATTGGGCTATGTAAAAATATTTAATAAAACTTAATTTTGTCGTATATATTTTTTTACTTATGAATAGAATTAATTTAAGTATATTTTAATTGTTAGACATTTAATTGGGTATTTGATTTTTTTACTTGGTTACTTAATTAATATTATAAATTAAATAAATGACCATATATATATATATATATATAAAGTTGGCGTGAATATACATATATATTAAATCCAAAGTTAGATTTTTGTTTGAATTGGAATAGTACTTCTAAATTCTAATTAATTCAAATAAATTAAATAAAAGACTAAATTAAATAATATATATATATATATGAAAAAGTTGGAAGTTAGGTTATATATATGTATATATGTATAACTTTAAATTGATATATATTTGTTTTAATTGAAATAGTAGTCCTAATTAATTTAAATGTCTTTGTATTTCTTTATAAATAGAATGATTGGTTTCATTATTTCACATCCTGAAAAACTCTCACAAATCCTGAGGCATATACTAGAGTAGAGAGAGAATTGTTGAAATTATTTAGTATTTTCAATAAGATAATTTCTTGCAAAATAATTATTGCGGTTATTTAGAGTTTTCAATAAGATCTTTTGGTTTGAATCGTAAATCTAGAAGAAATTTCGGTCGTTCAGAACAATTCGAAGACTTGAAGAAGATTTACGTCAAGGCATCAAATTCTTAAATACACATGTATTAGACAATTGATTATATTTATAGTATTACATATCATTTTTTTTAATTTTTTTTAGAAGCTCTCGCAACATCTTTTCTAATTCTTTTAAATCAAGACTAACTCTATTTATTTTAGAGAAAAATAAAAATATATTAAATCGCATTCTCGAAAATTTAAAAATATGTTTTAGAGTTATTTCATGACTATGTGAAAATCTATTGTTTTTTAACTTGGGTTAAATTTCTTGTGTTATCTTAAGTCCTCTCAATTAGATCTATTTACCGTTCAATTTATGTTCTTTGTTTTAACAGTCATGGAATTAAAGTTAATGCATGCGAAGATTAAGTTAATACTAGCAATGTTTTAGTACCGGAATCACAATTTGTTTGCAAGAGACGAAATACGATTTTAAAATATTTTTCTTGTATTGAGTCGACACAAACTAAGGATGAAAAAGAGAGAAAACTTTGTAAGTATTGCAAAATTGCTTCAGTCATATGTAACTCACATTATGGAACCTCTAATATGCAAAAATATATTGAAAAATATAAACATTATATTGTGTATAAGGATAGTTTGAGAGAAGATGGAAAAGAACTAAAAAATCATGTTTATTACCAAAAGGTCTATAGAGAGTTGATAGCTTAGGCAATTATAAAGTATGGATATGCTTTTTCTTTGGTTGAACATGAAGATAACAGAAAATTCATGCATATTTAAATAGTCGAGTTAAAAGTATATGTAGAAACACCGCAAAAGCTGATTGTTTAAAATTGCTTAAAAATTTTAAAAATGACATAAAAAAACTCTTTATAATGTACCCGATCTCATGTTTTTGACATGTGACATATGGGCTTTTTGTAAAATTGAGGGATATTTGTGTTTGACTGCTCATTATGTAGATGGGAAATGAAAGTTAAATAGTAGAGTTTTGAACTTTTGTCACATCAATTCACTGCACACCGGACTTATCATGTATAGTGTTGTGCTAGATTTACTTCAGGAATGGGGTATTGACTATAATATTTTTTCTATCACATTGGATAATACTTCTAATAATGATAAAATGCAAGACAATTTAAAGGAAATTTTTAATACTCGAAGGGCTTTATTATGTAAAAGGGCTTACTTTCATGTTCGATGTGTTGCACATATGTAGAATCTAATTGTTAAATGGACTTAAGGTCATTGAACATATTGTTGTCAAGATAATAAAATGTGTGAAGTACATTAAATGATCAGAATTAAGAAAAAATACTTTTCGACGTAGTGTGAAGTTGGCTAAGATAAAAGAAACTAAAGTGTTGTGGATTGATGTTCTTAAAAGATGAAACTCTACATATATGATGCTTGATAAGGATATTCTATACCGTAAAGCTTTTAAGAAAATTGTTGTTTTAGATTCATCTTTTCATCATTGTTTAAACACCGAAGAGTAGAAAATGCTTGAAAAAATTCGAGATATTTTTGAACTATTTTTTGATATAACTGAATTATTTTCAGGAAGTAATTATCTTACTGCAAATTTATACTTTGGTAATGTTTAAAATAATTTATACTTTTGAAATAGTTGACAAAAAGCAATGATGAGATTAAAAACAACAACAATTAAAATAAAGAAAAAGTTTGATAAGTATTGGTTCAACTCGAGTGAGGATGACTATGGCACATTATTTGCCTTTGCAGTAATTCTTAATCCTTATTTTAAGTTATCTTTTCTCAAATATTGTTATGAAAAATTATTTGAGGATGAAACAGAAGCTATTATGAAGATTTGTGATGTCAAAGCTAAGCTAGGAAAGCTTTTTAAAGAGTATGATCCAGAATCACATGCCTTACGCGAAATATCATTAGAATCAAGCTCAAACTCTAATACTGAGAGCTCATCTAGAAACCAAAAGCGCAAATTCGATCTTTTTGTAGTGAGTTTAATATATATTTTTAAATATTTTATTGTTTCCATATTTTTTGGTTTCCATTTGTTTATTTACCCATTTATTTTTTATTCTATCTTTTATATTTTTCTAGGACTATGACAAGGAAGAGACTATGCTTTAGGATTATTCAAAGACACATTTGGATGTTTACTTAGAAGATTCTAAAATGGATAGGAAAATAGAACTTGGAATCCTCAATTTTGGGAAACGGAATGAATAGCGGTATGAAAGGCTTTCTTTTGACTGTGCCCCTTATCATTGTTGCTTCAGAATTAACTTTTAGTATTGGAGGTCGAATTTTAAATAAGTGGAGAAGTTCTTATATCCCTGAAAATGTGGAGGCTTTGATAACAACTCATAGTTGGTTGTTCGTTATGAATGTAAACTTTTTTATTACCTCTTAAATTTATTTTTAGTTTCCTATAGGAAATTTTATTTACTACACAATCTTCTTACACTGTTAGCAATTTGCATTTTATTACTTTAACTTAAAAAATATATTTGCTTAATTTTTTATAATACATTTTCTTAATTTCTTATTTCACTAGTAAACACAATAACAATTTCTTGTTATTGTTTATGTAGCTACGGAAGATGACGAGTTTCTTAGCTCTAATGTGGAGTGGATTGCAACAAAATCCAGCAGTTGATGCATATTGTTGTGCGTAATAAGTGCTTCACAATTGGTGCAAGTGTACACGCCGCAAGTTATAGTATAGAAAGATATCGTCTCCACAGGGATCCTACTTCAAGAATTTAACTTCTCGCACTATAAAAGTAAAAAACACAAGTAGGTGATTGTAGGAGTTCTAATGAATAACTAAACTAAGAGCAATAAAATAAAAGAAGGTGTAATCAAATGAGAGAGAATAGGCCATATTATCATGAATTTGAGGAGTGATAGTCGGATGGATCGTCTTGGTAAATGAGTGCAACGCCAACTCAATTGTTGCGGCAATTGATGCCAATCGAGTTGCCAAGGCAACTGGTATAGCTATGTCGGTGCAACTAGTGTAACAATGTCGGGGCAAGGATTGCCAGGGCAATTGCTTGGGCAACTAAACGGCAAACTTCAAGGTTCGGCGAAGCGTTCTTCAATGATTCCTTAATATCCCTAAGTCGAAATACTAGTTGATTGTGCAAGCCTTGATAATACCTCCCATTGTGAACCAAGGGTGAACAACAACCAATCTTGCGCTACTCTTAGCCGTTGAAATTCGTAACTTATTCCTAAGACGAATTAGTCTTCATCGGATTGGACAAAAACCATACTCAATTGTTTCTTGAATCTAACTCTCTCGATATTAGATAAATAGATGAAATCACGAGATCCTTTCTCAATTCACTCGCAAACAAGAATTAAAAACCAAGAATGAGCAAACCTTGAATAAAAATTGTAAACTCTATTACCTAAACAAAATGCAATTGTTTCTCACAACCACAAAACACAATGACCTTAGCAAACTAGATATATTTCATGGCTAGGTTCCAAAGAAACACAAAATAAAATCTCCCTAACATGAACCCTAACGAAAACAAGAAGAAAAGATAATGAAGATGTCGACAGCCCCCTCATTGCTTCTTTTCTCAATCGAACATACTCTCTCTTTGGCGTCTTGGCTTCTTATTTATAGGGGATGGCTAGGTCAAAGTCTATCTTGAGGAGGAAGTTAAGTTGGATTTAAATTGAATAAAAGAAATATTAATTCTCTTGAGATTTTTATCCAACTAAAACTCCTCCTATTTTCTTGGGATTTATTTCTCTTGACCTCTTCTCGAACCTTCAATCTTCTTTCTTCATGTCACATAGCACGACTAGACCAGCTTTTTATGCTCTTCAATTCGGCTACCACTTTGTCTTGTTTAAGCTTGTCGACGGTTACCGCGGCAACTTGGTGCGACATTGCCTTCCTATCGATGATTCTCGTGGCAACTGGGTGGTATTGCCTTCTAGTTGATGATTGTCGTGGCAACTTGGTGCAGCATCTCTTTCTTGTCGATGATTGTCGTGGCAGTTGTCCTGGCAACTACTCCTGCACGCATAAAAATAACTTCTGGCAGCTTCTTTTTTTCACAAAAATTGAACAGAATATCAATTCAAACCCGACCCACCAAGGAAACAATGCAAATATGCATGACTGGCTAACTATGCAACTAATATGAGCCTAAGTCTAGTGATTTTATGAGTAAAAAGGGTTACAAAAATTGAACTTTTGAAAACTTAACACACCCCAAACTCGAACTATTGCTTGTCCTCAAGCAATGCAAACTAAAAATTACCTGCCAAGACTTTAATTATCAAAGACATGCTTCAAACTTGAATTCAAACCTCAGAACTGTGGCACAAAGTATGATCACCTTTTTGATTTTCGAATGACATAAAAAATACTCGGAACAACACTATAATGCTCGTGACAATGTGTGTGTGTAGTTGTGTGCAAGTTGATTTTCAAGATTCCATTTGAACATTAGGTTTTAATTTATTTAATTACCAGGGTGTTTCTTTTTACTTTCACTAGAGCCAATTTTGGGCACCTTTGGCAAAACAATTTCTCATTTTTAATTTATTCGACTAGAGCCAATTTCGGGCACCTCTAGCGATTCTTTTAAGTGCATTAACTACTAGAGCTGGTTTTGGGCACCTCTAGTAAGAAATTAACTTCTTTCTAATTTTCAATTTACCCAAAATTTTAAGCAACCTAAGTTCACTAAGTTTCTATCAATCAACAAGTCACAACTGTGTAAATTTTTTTTGAATCATAGTGAGTTTCTAGGTTCTTTTCATGCAATCCTAAAATTTAAAGGATTTTTTCAATTAAGTGTAGTGGCAAGTTTTCATCATCGGTTATTCAACAAGTTTTAAGCAACTAAATCCAATTAAAGGCATGGCAAGCAATCTATGCAACATATATGCTATCACTAAAGATGAGTGCAGCTAAATATGAAGGCTAATCTAGAAACCATCCCCCCCAAACTCGAGTAAGGCATTGTCCTTAGTGCATGCAGAAATAAAGAAAAGAAAAGAAAAAAATTAAAAAGATGAAAAATGATGACTTACTCCGAGAGCTCGTCATTGCTAATGATGAGTTTCCGATGGGCGGTTTTCTTGAGTCGTTTGCTTGAGCCCTGTGGTTGCTTTCTAGTTGCCGGTGGTGGAGTCGGTTCCCGTGTGGGGGCTACTTCTTCGCTCTCATCCTCCATCTCTTTAATTTCCTCGGTGGTGGAGGCCTTGCGTTTAGCTTTGGAGGATGTGGCTGGAGGTGATTTCATTTGTGCTGCTGAGGACTCGTCTGAATCTGAAAAACCAGATAGGGTTTCAGTGCGTGATTGTTCAATTATTGGAGTTTTACCTTTGTCCTTGGTAGTGGTTGTCGTGGCATCATCTTTCTTGGTTGCCCAGACATCTGTTGTCGTGGCATCTTTTGAGGCATGTGCTGGGGCATCTACGGTTGACATGGCAAGTAATTCGGTAGGGAAAATAGGGAATGACACTTTACTATATGGGTACTTCTCCAGGATGACCAACGTGATGGCGGTATCGTGGTCCTTCATGTACCTCATAAACAATAGTTGTCGTGCTTCGATTTATTCCAATCGACGAGCCAATGGGTTCAGGAGGGCCTCAAGTCAATTTGCTTCTGTCAGTTTGCTTGCTTGGGCATCGTTACTTTCTTCGGGCATTACCGAGGCAACAAGAGTTGCCGCGACAACCTTATGTGTAGAAGATTTTGTCAGTGCTTCACCCATTAGTTTCCGGTAATGTGCTTTGTTCCATCCGGGCCATGGCATTGCTTTCTCATCTGTCAGTTCACTAGGGACCTTGGCTTTCTTGCAAAGTTGCGATATGAGGCTAGTGAAGAAAAGCGAACCTTTGTCCTTTTGACCACATGCAACAATCTCATCACATATGATTTTTCGAATATTAATGATGCAATTATACAAGATAGAATGTATGAGTAAAAGACGAGGTGTATCGACAGTGGTATTGTGTGTTGTAGGCACTAAAGATGTTTTGATAAATTTATTCCACAATTTCGCCTCAAGTTTTAGCCGAAGGCGGTTTACCGTGCCCTTTTGGTTGCTGTCGTTCCATTGAGTGCCCGGTCGCGTGAGGTCCTTTAACACCTTGTTGATTTTCTGGGGCGTTATTTGATCAACAAATTCTTGGTGCTCGTCCTTCTCAATGTAAACTCCATAGAATGTGTTGGTGTTGTCAGCATCGAAGGGAATTCCTTTGCCACGAACAAACACATAGGTGTTATCAAGATTAGGAGAATGAGCATAAAATTCCCTTACCCATGTGACGTTTCCCGGTTCCGGTTGATGTCAAAAGATTTGCCACTTTTGGTGCGCTATTACCTAGAAGATGAATTGTTCAAGGCTGAAATCTTGGTGAGAGCTCGAGTCTCAAAGCCTTGTTCTTCGAAAATATGTCTACTTTCGAACTTGGAGCGGAATCAATCTTCGACCTTTGTTGTGACAAATCTTGTGTATTCGGGTTCTTGGGAGGTGCTTGGATGCACCAAAGTCTTGAGTTTTGTTGCAATTGAAGAACTTGGTTGTGAGTTTGGTAGAAACAAAGAAAAGAAAACTAAAGAAACTTAAGAGTTGCAAGAGAAAAGTGAGAATAGGTTTCTTGGAAGGTAATGGTGATGGGTAAATATTGAAAAGATGGTAGTAATTATGGTATATGGGATTGTTTGGAAAGAAAGAAAGCAAGGGATTTGATTGGGGGAGTTGGGAGGTAAATTGTTTGGGGAAGAGAAAGGGGTTTTTGGCTATATAGGGAACTTTAGGGTAAATTGGGGGCTTAATATAAGCCTTGGATTTGGCTCATAAGTTCCCTTGTTGAAAAGACTTCCTTCTTGAATCCAATTCCTCTTTTTCTTGAACTCTTATCCTAAAATTCAAAAACAAATAAAAATAGAATTAAAAATAAAATAATTAAATAACAAGAAACATATAAATATGTGGAAAGATAAATAAATAACAAGAACTCTTATCTTAAATTTCAAAAACAACTTGACAAGTACTAACTAAAGATAAAGTCTAAATCCTAAAAGTTAACTGAAAATAAAAATAAAAATTTAGTTCGAATAGAAGAAAAAAATAAAAATAAATCAAAAGAAGAGCATGATCATGCACCTCCTAATGTGACCACTTCCTTATTACGCTCCACGTGGGAACTGTTATAGTGCTTCAATCTTTGTCCGTTGACTTTGAACTCATGACCGTCATTGGTGGACTTGATTATTACGGCACCATGTGAGAATGGCTTGACTACTTCGAATGGTCCAGACCCCTTAATCTCAATTTTCCCGGAAACGGTTTTAACCGAGAATTAAATAGAAGAACTAGTTGCCCTGGCATGAATTATCGCGACAACAATTTGTTGTCATGTCAACGCTTTGTTTTCTCATTGTAGATCCTTGCATTGTCGTAAGCTAAAAAGGCACGGAATTCTTCTATTTCATTGAGATCCAACAAACGCTTTTTCCCGACACTTTCCCAATCCATGTTCATAGTTTTGATCGCCCAATATGCCTTGTGCTCGATTCCACTAGCAAATGGCAAGTTTTGCCATAGACAAGTCGGAAGGGGGACACATCTAAAGGTGTTTTGAATGCAGTGCGATATGCCCAAAGTGCATCATCAAGTCTCAATGACCAATCCTTTCTCGAGGTATTTAGAACCTTTTCGAGTATACCCTTTAATTCTTGGTTGGAAATTTCAGCTTGCCCGTTGGTCTGTGGGTGATATGTCGTGGCAACTTTGCGGGTTACGCCAAAACGTTGCAACATCTTGGCAATGAGTTTGTTGTTGAAGTGCTTGCCTTCATCACTGATGATTGCCATCAGCATTTCAAACCATGGGAATATATTCTTTTGTAGAAATATCTGCACAGTTTTGAGTCGTTTCTAGGAGTTACAATTGCTTCTACCTATTTCGACACATAGTCAACGACAAGTAAGATGTAGATGTTTCCATATGAGGATGGGAAAGGTCCCATGAAGTCGATCCCCCACACATTGAACAACTCCACTTCGAGGATGTTCTATAGTGGCATCTCATGTCGTCTAGAGATATTGCCCGTTCGTTGATAACGATCACATTGTGTGTAAAATTTGTGGGCATCCTTGTAGAGCGTGGGCCAATACAAGCCGGATTGTAAGACTTTGGCCGTGATACGAGTGCCTCTAAAATGGCCTCCGTACAGTGAATCATGGCATTGCCTGAGCATGTTTTATTATTCTTCCTCGGGAACACATCGTTGTATAACCTGATCTACACATTGTTTAAACAAAAGAGGCTCATCCCAATAATAATGCTTAGCATCATGTTGGAGCTGCTTCTTTCCTTGGTGGGTAAGGCCATAAGGTAAAATACCACTAACAAGGAAATTAACTAAATCTGCATACCAGGGTATTGCCGGGGCATCGGTTCTTGTTGCAGTATGTGCTACTTGAGTTGCCGCGACATGCACTACTGGGGTTGCTGCGGCATGCACGATGAGATTTGCCGAGGCATGCGAGATGGGAGTTGCTGAGACATGAGTTGCTGCAGCATCAGGACTTGCCAAGGCTTGCAGACTGGAGTTGTCGAGGCAACTAACATCTCCTCATCTAGGAATGTATCACATATCTCCATCTATGTTTCCTCTTCTCTGTTGTGATCCAAGCGTGAGAATTGATTGGTAACCTGATTCTCTGTCCCTTTCCTATCCTTAATCTCAATGTCAAACTCTTGTAATAGTAATATCCAACGAATCAAACGAGGTTTGACATCTTTTTTTAGCAAAAAGGTACTTAATTGCCGAGTGGTCAGTATGAACTATTACCTTGGTCCCGATCAAGCAGGAGCAAAATTTGTCAAAGGCAAAAACTACGGCTAGTAACTCTTTTTTCGTCATGCTGTAATTCAATTGGGCATCATTAAGAGTTTTACTAGCGTAGTAAATAACATGAAAGATTTTACCTGTTCGTTGGCCTAAAATTGCTCCTACCGCGAAGTCACTTGCATCACATATGATCTCGAAAGGTAAAGTTCAATCAGGTGGGACAACAATGGGTGCTGAGGCAAGTTTCTCTTTGAGGGTTTTGAATGCTTGGGTGCAAGAATTATCAAAATTGAAGGCCTTATCCCATTCTAGCAAGTTACGCAAGGGTTTAGTAATTTTAGAAAAATTACGTATAAACCTTCTGTAAAAACCTTCATGTCTGAGGAAACTTCGAATTCCCTTGACTGAATTTGGCGGAGGTAATTTTTTGATTACTTCCACCTTGGCTCTATCGACTTCGATGCCTTTGGATGAAATCTTGTGGCTGAGCACAATCCCTTCAGCAACCATAAAATGGAACTTCTCCCAATTAAGTACTAGATCGGATTTTTCACATCTCGTTAGAACCTTCACCAAGTTGTCGAGGCAATTGTCGAAATCATTCCTAAATACCGAGAAATCATCCATGAAGATCTCAAGGTAATCTTCAACCATGTCAGAAAAAATTGCCATCATGCATCTTTGAAAGGTTTTTGGGACATTGCATAATCTGAACGGCATCCTTTGGAATGCATAAGTGTCATACGGGCATGTGAATGTGGTATTTTCCTGATTATCTGGTGCTCTAGCAATTTGGTTATAACCTGAGTAACCATCAAGAAAATAATAAAAGGGTTTACCTGCAAGGCGATCAAGCATTTGATCAATAAAGGGTAAAGGAAAGTGATCTTTCCTAGTATCTTTATTCAACATACGATAATCCATGCAAACCCTCTAACCGGTCGCACTCCTGGTTGGAATAAGTTTATTGTTTTAATTACTTATCACGGTTATACCTCCCTTTTTCGGTACACATTGTACCTAACTTACCCATGTACTGTCGGAGATAGGATAGATGATATCGGCATCAAGCCACTTGATGATTTCTTTTCTCACGACTTTCTTCATGGCTGGGTTAAGTCTCCTTTGTGCCTCAATTGAAGGTTTATGATCATTCTCCAAAAGGATTTTGTGCATGTATACCGCCGGGCTAATTCCCTTCAAGTTGGAAATTGTCCACCCTATTGCCTTTTTGTACAGCGTCAACATGTCACTCAATCTCTTTTCTTATTTAGGCTACAACTTAGAAGAAATAATTACGGGCAAAGTGTTTTCGGTTCCCAAATAAGCATATTTTAATTGCCTTGGCAATGGTTTCAACTCAATAATGGGAGGTTGTTCAATAGATGGTTTTTCGAGTTTACCTTCCTTACCTAAGTAGTCCAATGGTTCGAAATATATACCTGGTCGACTTATTATCCAGTTTGCCACTTCTTGCTCTTCGTCGATCGGTTCTTCAACTTCTTCATGCTCCTCTGGTTTGGCAATTAAATTGCCGAGACAACTTTCTTCCACGTCAAAATTGAACTCGGTCATGGCTTGGATGACTTGACATTCCTCTGGATCATCAGCTTGCTTGAGGGTTTGGAACACATTTAGTTTGACTTGTTGATCATTTACCCTCATCGTGAGTTCTTCTTTTTCGACATCGATCAAGGTCATTCCCGTTGCTAGGAATGGTATCCCAAGGATAATGGGTGTGCACTCATTTGCTTCATAATCCAAACCAATAAAGTCAGCAGGAAAAATAAATTTATCAACTCTTACTAGTATATCCTTGATTTTTCCCTCTAGATGCATATAGGACCTATCCGCAAGCTGTAGCATCACAGTTGTTGGTCTCACCTTCCCAATTCCCGACTTCTAGAAAACCGATTTGGGCATTAAGTTTATGTTTGCTCCAAGATCGCACAATGCTTTCTTGACATAGTGATTTCTGATTGCACGTGGTATTGTAAAACAACCAGGATCTTTTAGCTTATGTGGCATTCAATTATGCAACATGGCCATGCATCCTTCTGCCACAGCAACTGTTTCGAATTCTCCTAGCCTAGTCCTCTTAGAGACTCTGTCTTTAAGGAACTTGGCATAATTTGACATTTGCTCAATTGCTTCAACCAATGTCAAGTTGATGTGAACTTGCTTTAAGATGTCGATGAACTTCTTGAATTGGTACTCTTGCTTTTGTCATTTCAACCTCTGTGGGAATGAGGGTGGAAGTCGAATGTCCTCAATCCTCTCATTGGTTTGGAACTTGATTGATGGCATTGCCGAGGCATCAGGACTTACCGCGATATAAGTAATTGGTGTTGTCGAGGCATCTATGCTTGTAGTTGCCGAGGCATCAGGACTTGCCTTGGCAATTTTTGACTCACCAATTTTTCCAGGGGCTTGATTGCTGGACTCATCCTGTTGTATATGGGGTTGCTCCTTTGGTTGAGTGTTCTCCGTTGAATGGGTTTGAGTTTCTTTAAATTTTCGACCACTCCTAGTGGTGATTGCCTTGCACTGCTCATGGCCAATTCCCCTTGCGACCTCAGTATCGCTGGGTAAACCACCTTGTGGTCTTGTATTCAGATTTTGGACAAATTTCCCAACTTGAGTCTCCAATGACTTCAGGGCTGCCTCTTGATTCTACAATCTCATCTCGGTCCTATTAATAAAAGCATCAGCCTTTTTCATGAAATTACTATTTTCAGCCATATAAGATTCAGTTTATAACATGAAAGCATTAAGAGAGTTTTCCAAAGATATAGATGGGTTCGATTGTTGTTGTGGCATTGGTTGTTGCAGCATCGATTGTCGAGGCATGTTCTGTTGGAATCCCATTGCTGGAGCATTCTGATTGTTCTGGTTAAGGGCGTTGTTGGGATTGCTCTATGAGAAATTTGGATGCTTCTTCCAGGCCGGATTGTAAGTGTTGGACATCACGTTGTTGTTCCGGTTGTGGTTTCCAACATAAAAATTGGACTCTAGGTTCTGTGGACACTCAAAAGAATCATGGTTACCATTACATAAATCACAAATGGAACCTACTACCTTGACCTCATGTCTGTTGCTTGGTCGTTGCATGTTCTTAATCAAATTGGTTAAGGTAGCCAATTGTGTAAGAATCGAATCTGATGACTCAAGCTCATTTATCGTGGCATGGCGTCTGACTCCTCCTTTTCTAGCTGTCGGGAATTGATAGTCATTTTTAGCAAGCATGCTCAAAATCTCCATTGCCTCTTTTGGTGGCTTGTCTAAGAGTATGCCGTTTGCCGAGGCATCCAACATCATCCTTGTTGGTGTGTTTACCGCAATGTAAAATGTCGTCACTTGTTTCCACACAGGGAATTCGTGTAGGGGAAATTTGTGTAACAATTCTTTGTATCGCTCTCAAGCCTTGTACTTGGATTAATCATATGCCTGCCGAAAAGAAGTGATTTCGTTACGTAACTTATCAGTCATATTTGTAGGATTAAATCGAGTAAGGAAATCATGACATAAATTAGTCCAAGATCCTATTAATCCGGATGGAATACTATTCAACCAAGTTTTTGCCTTATTTCTCAGTGAATAGGGGAATAATTTTAGCCTCAAAATATCCTCATGGACTCCTTGTAGCTTGAATGAATTGCAAATATCCAAGAAAGATTTGAGATGTTGTCTGGCATCTTCAGTCGTCGATATGCCAAATTGACCAATTGTATTGATCATACTGAACATGACTGACTTTAATTTGAAGTGGGCAGCTTCAATTTCAGGTGTGACAACTCTTGGGTTCAGTCCGTTGAGATCTTCCTCTAAATAATCTCGGGCGGTTAGGTTATGTGCCAGGATCACTCCATCACCTGTTGCAGCATTCTGATTTTTATTGCCATGCACATTTCCGTTTCGGGCAACAGGTGAGTCAGCCATTGCTGCTCTCAGTCTTTGTCTAAGTCTCTGACAGGTTCATTCAATTTCTGGATCAAGGGGATAGTCTGGAGCTGTTGGATTTGCCCTGGTCATACACCAATGCAAAACCAAATTTTGTTAACCATTTGAAACTAAACAATAAAGGTAAAAAGAAATGAAAGTGCAAGAAAATAAAAACAAAGTCGCTATTGCCAATCCTCAACAATGGCGCCAAAAACTAGTTGCGCATAATAAGTGCTTTGCAATTGCAAGTGTACACATCGCAAGTTATAGTATAGAAAGATATCATCTCCACAGGGATCCTACTTCAGGAATTTAACTTCTCGCACTGTAAAAGTAAAAACACAAGTAGGTGATTGTAAGAGTTCTATTTAATAACTAAACTAAGAGCAATAAAATAAAAGAAGATGTAATGGAATGAGAGAGAATAGGCCAGATTATCGTGAATTTGAGGAGTGATAGTCAGATGGATCGTCTTGGTAAATGAGTGCAATGACAACTCAATTGTTGCGGCAATTGATACCAATCGGGTTGCCAGGGCAACTGGTATAGCTATGTCAGGGCAACTAGTATAACAATGCCGGGGCAAGGATTGCCAGGGCAACTGCTTGGGAAACTAAGCGGCAAACTTCAAGGTTCGGCGAAGTGTTCTTCAATGATTCCTTCTTATCCCTAAGTCGAAATACTAGTTGATTGTGCAAGCCTTGATAATACCTCCCAGCGTGAACCAAGGGTGAACAACAACAAATATTGCGCTCCTCTTAGCCGTTGGAATTTGTAACTTATTCCTAAGTCGAATTAGTCTTCATCGGATCGGACAAATAGATGAAATTTGTAACTTATTTCTAAGCCAAAATTGTAACTCTCCCGATATTAGATAAATAGATGAAATTACGAGATCCTCTCTCAATTCACTCGCAAACAAGAATTAAAAACCAAGAATGAGCAAACCTTGAATAAAAATTGCAAACTCTATTACTTAAACAAAACCCAACCGTTTTTCACAACCACCAAACACAATAACCTTAGCCGACTAGATTTAGTTCATGGCTAGGTTCCAAAGAAACACAAAATAAAATCTCCCTAACATGAACCCTAACGAAAACAAGAAGAAAAGATGATGAAGATGTTGACAGTCCCCTCTCTGATTCTTTTCTCAATCGAACATACCCTCTCTTTGGCGAATTGGCTTCTTATTTATATAGGATGGCTAGGTCAAAGTCTATCTTGAGGAGAGAGTTAATTGGATTTAAATTGAAAAAAAGAAATATTAATTCTCTTGAAATTTTTATCCAACTAAAACTCCTCCTATTTTCTTGGAATTTATTTCTCTTGACCTCTACTCGGACATCCAATCTTCTTTCTTCATGCCATATAGCACGACTAGACCAACTTTTTATGCTCTTCAATTTGGCTACCACTTTGTCTTGTTTAAACTTGTCACGGTTTTCGTGGCAACTTGGTGCGGCATTGCCTTTCTATCGATAATTGCCGTTGTAACACCCTCAAATATACCCTAAAAGTTATTCAAGTTAATTGATTTAGAATTAATTTAATTAGGCTAAATTACCCTATAATTCGGCTATTAAGGACTTAATTAAAAAAACGAACAAATGAAATGACCATTCTCAAAGGACTAAATCGAATTATGTGATGAATAGATGGACTTACAACTTGGTGTGGTATTGCCTTTCTATCGATAATTGTCGTTGTAACACCCTCAAATATACCCTAAAAGATATTCAAGTTAATTGATTTAGAATTAATTTAATTAGGCTAAATTACCCTATAATTCAGCTATTAAGGACTTAATTAAAAAGAATGAACAAATGAAATTACCATTCTCAAAGGACTAAACCGAATTATGTGATGAATAGATGGACTTGCATGTCCAAGTTTCTAAATTCACATAACTACCCTTGGCTGAAAATTTGACAAGGGATAATAAAAAGGGTAAAAGGGTAACTTACAAGAATCTACTAACCAAAACTTAGCCTAGTCTCCTTCTGTAACAACCAAATCTGCTGAAATTTGAGAGAGAGATCAAGGGAGAGAGAGAGACCTTATTCAGCCATGGAAAACTTAAAGAAATCTATTGCATGTTGATCAATTAAGCATAGGAATTGAAGCTAGAGGTCATGTAAGTGTTTATATTTTGATAAGTGTATCAAATGTTATGTTAGATTGTGTATATGGTTCGAATTGATGAAAATGATTGCTATAATTGTTTATTCATTTTTGGAAAAATCTTATATGATGATGAGAAATTTTTATTCAACTTAGATTATATGAAAGGAATCAAAAATAGGCCAACATATGTTGTTACATGTTGCCTGAATGATTAGGGGACTGTTTTGTTAAAATCTGTAAATTTAAAGAGTTATAAATCGTTTCTGGAAAAATTTATGTAGAGAGAAAGGGTTCAAAATGATGTTTACTTTTAGTTAGAGGCCTTGAATGATAAAAAAATATTGTAAGAGATGCTGGAAAATCTGTTAGGATGAAAACTAGTCACCTAGAAATGTAAAACTACTTAGGGGACTATTTTGAGTAAATTGAAAGTTTTTAGGGACTGAATTGCTGTAAATGAATATTGGAAATGTTCATTAAAAACAAGGAAAATATTAAAAGGAGTATTAGATAACTTGCATTGGCTAAATAAGGGCTAAAATGAATGTTTACAGTAGTTAAATGCTTAATATGTGAATTTGGAGCTATTCTATAAATTTAGCTAATTAAGGTACTAAATTGATTAAGTTAAGGACCATAATGGACTTAGAATGACTATAGAGAAATAGAGAATTAACTTATGACATAAATTGGTCATGTTATGATAGGAGTAAAAGGGATTAGAATACTTGAATTGAAATTTTGAGTAAACTGCCCAGAAAGTCTTGTTCTGGTACTTTAGAGCAGGGCTGCGGGATTTCCTTTGAGTTCTGGTGTTTTGGATGCATTCTAATGCATTGGCATCTACTTTAATGTGTTGAAAACAAGGGATAATATTCCAAAATCAAACGAAACGATTTTGGAGGCTTTAGACGATCGATAGTTGCGTCGGTAAGCGTGGTTTTACAAGTCGGTGAGTGGAACTTGGTTTTCCAGCGTAGAAACGTTTTAGAAAAGGTTTTGGGAACTTAGTAAGGGCTTGAAACGCTTTACTAATTTCGAAAGTAAGTAAAGTGAAATTCTCTCTCAGATTATGCTAGTTTTGAGCCTTTGGTTGCACTTGATTTTAATTGCATTTACCTACTGTTTTAAAGCATGTTTTGAACATATGAAATGAGGTTGATGATGCCATATGGTTTAAGGATGCACTAGGTAAGTGATCCTTGTATGCATGTGTTGATCCATGAGATTTGAAGCATGGTTTAATGCTCGATTTATGTCTTATCATGAATGCTTTGTAAAAACAGTGAGGTTTGCATGTGTTATGGATTATATTGGCAAGTGATGTTGTATAAAGTATTTTATAAATGAAATCGGATATAGTTAGCCAACTATAGGATTGAGTGCACTATAAACAAGTCACCTTGGATGTTGAGGGGTTGTGATTGTACCGAAAACTCCATCCAAGTACCCTAACGATTGAGGATTGTTTAAGGTTGCAACTGTTGAGGGTATCTTCTGGGTACGAACCTTGTGTGTGTCCCATCTCTCCTTCGTGGGTTATACATCTACCGATAAGTGGTGTTGAGGGGTTGTGATTGTACCGAATACTCCACGACGGGTGTCACAGCGATGGATGGTTGCTCTCGTGTGTGAACCTTGAGATGCTGGTAGAGTGTATGAAGGGTGTGGGACAACCCTTGGTAATTCGATATATGTTTTCGAGATTGTTGTTTATCACTTGTGAGCCAATATAATGAAATGAGGTATTGTGGAAAATGTTGTTATTGCATAATTTGAAATATCCATTTTTTGGCTTAAGCTTAGCATAATGGTGTTTATGAATGGAAGGCTTGGAATATGAGTAGTAATGGTTTAATTGCTGGTTTTATATGAATCATGTTGCATGATGTTCAATACCAGGATTTTAATGATAAAGTGCATGATTTGTCAAGAAAGGCATGTTTGTTTTAAAAGAGTGAAAAACGGTTTTGTGCATTGATGATGTTCTGGTTTTGAGCATTCCTCACTAAGCTTGTATGCTTATGCTCTCTTGTTCATCAATGCAGATAATTAGGCTTTCGGAGGCAGCATCTTCAAGGAATTTTACCAAGACACTCTCTAAAAGTATGTAGTGTTCTTGAACTAGTGTAATAAAGGCAATGGGGTGTCCAATACAATGAATGTTGTTATTTTGGTATTCTCTGGTTTTGTGCAAATTTGAGATGCAGTTTTGGACATGTAAATGGCCTCTAAGATTTGGTTTATACTTTAAATTGGATTATGACCTTTTGGTGCTTTTAACTTTTAGGAAGCATGCCTTTAGTGCTTATGTTTTTGTGAATGATTCTATGATGTTGCATATGCTTCGTATATGTTGTCTTTGGTGTATATTTAAGTTGTTAATATGTTTGGACTTGCATCGGGATGGTTTCGGATGGTTCGAATCAAGTTTAAACAGCATTTTAAAACATTGCAGGCCCAGGTGTTTTAAAACACCCTTGTTTGTTTCGACGCGGTGGCTTGAAATAGCCTTGGTGTTTCGAAACGGGAAAGCCTATTCCGAAACATTTTGCCTCTTTCAACCATCATTCCAAAACAAGCCTGAGGGGTTTCAAAACGAACTCGCGTATCAAAACGGTTAGCTGCGTTTCGAAACGGCCGTTCCGATACAGGAATCTCTGTTGCTAAACGATCGACCGTTGATCCTATTTTTAAATTGTTCTAAGTTTCAATTTCTTACGTTTTGGTCCTTATTTGCCTTATATGCAATTGGATGGATTCTAAAGGTCATTTTCAGCTGAAATTTCACCAAGAAGCATGTGATGAATCTAATTAAAGAAGGGTACCCTGAATTTGGTAATAGTCCTTATAATTTTTCAAAATTGCAAAAAGGTCCATAAACTTTAGTTTGATTACAATTGAGGGACGAATGTGTTGTTGTTCAATCCGCTGCTTGTGTGCGTATACGTAGGAATATAAGTTGCATCTAGACAAGATAAAAAGAAGAAAAAGGGTCGTTTATTGAGATAAACCTTCTCGGTTTACTTCAATATTCACCGTGTGATCTGTTTAGTTTGGTCTATCAGCCAGGCCGGGTCGAGGGGGTTACATTTGGTGGTATTAGAGCCAGGTTTCGAAAGGTTAGGATGATGGTAAGTTGTTGGTAAGTGAATTGTGATGTGGATATGCGTTTTGGTGATATTTGCTTTGTTCGGTGAATGTCCTAAGTATGTTTATGTTAGACATATGATAGTGATGTTTCATACGGTGATTGAATATGATTGAGAGTTGATTTATGATGTTTGATTGGGGTGAATCTTGATGTTTGAGTCGCATGATGGTTGTGGTATGCAAGTAATATGCTTTATGCTATGTTGGGGGAAATTGGACTGCCCATTGCCTTATTACATGGAGAAATGTTTTAAATTGGTTTTGAAAGTCTTGGAATCCTTGCTAAGAGCTGGCTTGATCTTTTGTTTGTTTTATGTTCATGCTTTAATGTTAACTACCACAATGGGACCGAGACAAGAGTTACGATTTGGAACAGTTGCGCCTGTTGATGGGCAACGTGACCAGGAGAACAAGGTTCTTCCTGGTGGAAACTTACCTCCTCCTCCGCCACCACCACCTGGGGGTGAGGAGCAAGAACAGCAAGGACAGGTTGGTCCGGGGTTGGGAGATTGGACGCCTTTATTGCATACGATGACGGGAGCATTCCAGGTTGTTGTTACCGGAGTGCATGTACAGGCTCCTACTATTGAGCAAGTGGGATTGCCTTTGGAACGTTTGAGAAGTCTAGGAGGAGTGGAATTTCGTGGATTATCTCCTGAGGCATCTGAGGCCTAGATGGTCAGTACGAAAACTGGGTTGCGCAGTATCGTTGTTGCATGGAGATACATAGACATGGTGGACGACTGTGATCGCGGCGTTGGTATAATGTACCTTGCCAATACACTCAATCCTTGTTGATGAAAAAAATAATGTTTTCTGATTTATTTTTTAATAATAAATTTTAACATTGTTTTTGTTAAAAATAGACATAATAGTGTAATATCACTTTTGAAAGAGAATTTTTTATTTGAGACTTGTGTTTCATGTTAATCTGTGTACGTAAAAAAAATTTCTTTTCTTTTAAAGTAAACTATACTCTACCGTCTAAGAGATGTAAATTATAGTTAACCACATTAATACACTTTTGGGGTAGTAACTAGTGAATAACTTTATTTTATAATCCTTCAAATCAAATACTATCGAATTCGATATGAAGATGGTCTTTTAAAGAAAAAAGATGATATAAAGAAGAATAAAACATACATGTTTACTATTTATCATATTACTAAAATTATTCGTTCACCTCGACTCAATTATCGGGTCAAAATCAAGTTGATATTTGGTTCAGATTAGATTGCGGAAAATTAAATTTGAGTTGTTTTTTGTTCGAGTTGATTTTCGGTTCAGGTTACTTTCGGTTCGGGTTAGCTTTTAGTTCTGGTTGTATTCGGTTCAGATTGCTTTCGGTTCGAGTTATTTTCGATTCGGGTTGGCTTTCGGTTTCAGTTACTTTTAGTTCAGGTTTATTTTCAGTTCAACTAAAAATCAGGTCGAGTTTGGTTCTGTTCTATTCAAATTGGGTTCAGATCAAATTTGAACCATTATGTTCGGGTCTAAATCAGGTCTCGGATCGAATAAATTGGTTCGGATCTCGGGTTTTGGGTCATGTTTATCAGGTCTACTATTGCTTAATCAGGCGATGTTCGTGGCCATATGAACATACCCATGAGAACTAATACTCTTGTCATATAGGTAGTTGTATGAAGTATATCATCGTTTACAAAAACGACAGAACAATCCATGGACATGACATCTATTGGTCAGCCACTAAAGTAAATATACTTTCACAAGGGAAGGTTCAAAGGGTGACACCTACCTATCTTATGCAGCTATCGATCGTATAGTCTATCACCACATCGAGCCAAAATGTTTTTGATAAAATCATCAATTTCATCCATGTGGTGGATTGTTGGAAAAAATATGATAAATTGGAAACATTGAGGTATGTTTTCTATGGGTAAAGGTGGAGATTCGAATAATAAAATTACGACTTTATATTCAACTCCATGAAACCTTTACAACAATATCTCATGCACTCAAAACGGGTGAGTGATGAATGAAAAATTGATGCTCAAAGTAGGCTAGTTGTGAATTGTATTGAAGAAAAAAAATGAAAAGTTTATATCCCATGTTGATGGGTACCAAATGTGGGATATGTTTATATACAAGACCCAACGGGGATTGTTAAATAACTTAAGCTGATATGATATGAGTGATGCGAATGTTCAGACCGGTCGAGCCTTTCAACGGCCTGCGAATATTTTTTGATATAGACAAAGGCAAGGGCATAATTCATGATTTCTGCAACAGTGCTATTATAGTTGATCCTCTAGTTGTTATATCCTGAGAGATAGACGACCGACAATCTCAAGCACCAAGAAGTGATTGAAAATCTATCTTAAAAAAACTGTGCAGCTACAAGTCTCAACTCAATATTTAATTTAAATATGTTGTATCTTTCTTGTTTTGTTCGTTCAATTTTTATGATTATATTATTTCTTTGATTAACAATTTTCTAACAAAAATTAGTCTCACATGCGAAACCATCACAAAAACCAACCCCACCATCCAATTTTCTCTCCATTTCACGCAAGAAATTGCTTCAGAACCTTGAAATCAATGGTAGAGCAAAACTGAAAGCATTAGTTGATTCCATGAGAACTTCTTCCCCAACTCCTATGAAGTCAACACCTTCCATTGCTGATGGAGGTTCCAGGAGTGTATGTTCGAAGCGATTCTAGTGAAAAATAAAATTTAGAGAAGAAAAATAGAGAAAGGTTTATGTGGATGGTTTAATCAGTCGAATGTGGGATCTAAAATATATTATTTTATTAAAAATTTAATGGGTCACATTAATATTTTTTAACGGAAAATAACAAGAGAGACAAAAAAAAGTAAAATAAAAGTTAAATGATACTAATAAATGTTTTAAAAGTTCAATAATTAAAATAAAAATGCTTTAAAAATTTAATGACCGTGTGTTCTGTACTTTTTTTAACATTCTAATTCAGTTACAATTAACTCATTTTCAAATTAAATATACTCATACCTAAGACTAGATTGCTCGAACTCAAATCAATAAAAAGAATATCATACCTTGCCATTGAGACCAATCAATATAACATAATATAACATTTTCTTACATCCCATAAACTTATTTCTAAAAGAATCATGCAGAATTCATGGTTTGTCCAACTGAAAATAGTACGATTGATTCGGTCATCTAGTTACTTGAACTTGAATTGTTGTACCTTCAGCATCAAATAATATCATATTCACAAATGAATAAAAAACACATTTTATGTAAAACAATATTTCTTTATTTTTTCCAAAAAAAGAAAAAAAAAATAGCACAGGGCCACTGATAATAGTGGATTATACACATCAATAAAAAAACATTTTATGAAAAATAATATTTTCTTAACCTTTCTAAAAAAACAAAACCACTAATTGGATCTTTTATAGATTTGAATCCGAGAATGTAATAATTCTATACTTGATAAGAAAAAAACACAAAAAATGACAATTAATACATGGTCACAAATAACAAGCCACAGTTAAATCACTACAAACTACTACAATAATACGGCGTTGTTCAGGAAAAGCCATGAAATTACTCTTTTTGAAATAACTCGATATCAATTTGCAAATCAAAACCATTGAAAATTTCAACAAAGCAGAAAGAATCCAACAAGTGTTGGATTCAAGCTCCAATGACTTCTGGAGTATCCTCGGCCATTGTTTCATCAGCGGGCCTCTCTATTTTCACACCAACATCTTCCGAGTAATCACCATGAACCTATATTGTACAGATAACAAGAGTTATGATCAGGCCCGGTAGTTTTGGATGCAGGTGCAAGTCTGATACAAGAATGTTCATTTTTTCTTCCATGTATTTTAAAGGTTATTGTAGTACCTCCATCAACTTTCCAAGATCAAACTTGGGAGACTTCAAAATTTTTACTTTACGAATGAACACATTCTGTAAAGGATAAATGCTCGATGTTGCTTTCTCGATTTCTTTTCCAATCATCTCAGGAATGAACTTTTGAACTAATTCCTTCAAATCACAAGATGTTGCTTGTGCAGTCATTATTTCCCTCATCTTCCGGCGTATCTGAAAAGCGTAAGCAACTTTGCTCGGTCGTCATGGGATTGACAAATTCACACAACCAAGATACACTCCAAATAATAGATTGATGAAGTTTCTATATGCCACATGAGTGAAGAATACTCAGTCCCACGTTTTAAATGTCCATAACAAAATTATGGTAGTACCTGTCTAATCTGGCTGGATTGCGCATAACAAGTCCTTTTAACCTGGTTCGGGCGTCTCTTAGTGAACCCAATGCAGAACATTCTCAGTGAATAATTATCAGTAGTCTTCACATCGACGTGAGATTCAATCAAAGTTTGCCATTTACGGACCAAAGACCTCAGTTTGTCAGTCGTAAAATTCATTCCCTGGAAATTTGCAAAAGAAATCAATGCAAACATGTTAGTTTATTACAAAAAAATAACACAAAGAAATGCAGTAAATAAATAATTATATGATCATACCCAGAAATTGGTTAAAACATTTTTTCCTTGAACATCTTCTGCTCTTAAACGAATCTTTCTGTAAGCATGATCCTCGTCACCACCTTGAAGATCAGCCAGTGAAATCTCAAAAACTCGGTGTTTGAGTCCTTCTGAAGCAATCTGTCAGTAAAAACAAGTTCGAACAATTTAGATACATAGAAATCAATTTGTAACTCTATATTAACTAAACGCATTAGGCAGGACTGTCATTTATCCTGTAAAAAGTTTCAAAATTATCATGAAATTTTCCTAATTCCACATAGCATGCCATAAATAGAACTCACTCATGAAGTAACCAAAGTAGCTAAAAGACTGAAGCTGACTATAGATGACAGTCCGAAAAGAACAAGCAATAAGTTATAGATTTCTTTGCTCAAATGAGAACTTGAAACATTCAGTATCCCATTTTTCATTCTTTCTAATGGTTTAGCTCAAAAATTGCAAGTTCATAGAAAATAAAAACAGAAAATACAACATAGATCTTCCTTATCAATTCCTACAAAGGCTAAAAAAAGAATAGAAACACTAACCCGAGTATGCAATGCACAAAGAATATAAATGAAACCCAATTTCCCCTAGGATCCAAATGTCCAAAAACACTTGTCTTAAATGCAAGCAAGCATTTTCCAAATATCCAGGGGTTAGACCCCTAATATAGCTAGAGACAAGACATTAAGATTAAAAATAAAACCTTGTTGTGTTTGTGTATGTATCACTAATAAAGGTACATCTAGCAGGAAAAGAAGTCCAATCAGGCGCACTTATCGCCTTCCGATAAGCAAATAAGTTGTGCACCTAATCAAATAGGTCTAGCTCACTACTCTAAGGTACAAGGCTTAAGCACATCCAGCCACTCGCCTCAACAAAACTGATACAGAATTAGAGGGAACAAACCTTAGTACCCTGAGTACGGGTAACAAGAGTCTTGCCCACATTTCTGGTCGTAAAAACCGATGGAGCCTTGATATCGTACCAATCCTTCTTCGCAAATGGATCAGCTCTAAAGAGAATCCAACGACAAACTCAACACTTGAAACTAATAAATCTTTCTAAAATACACAAGCAGTGATTAAACATTAAATCGATGATAAAAGGAAAGTACTTACGCCTTCTTCTTTCCTCCCTTCTTTCCCTTGGAAATCCTCTTGTTCTTCCTAGAAAAGAGAAAACCCAAAATCAATCAGATCAGATAGGACAAAAGAAGCAAAGCCCGTTTGATGAAAGGGGAGAAGAAGATAAAGGAGTACCCTACGGCCATTGTTGATGCTTTGCTGGGTAGCTACAATAAGCAGAGCAAAGTAAACCCCTTTTGTGCGGGAGAGACTTCGAAGACGAATTACCTGGTTTGGTTGTTTGGTTTATATAAATCGGTTTCTTTGGGCTAGTTTAGGGCTTAAACAATTAATTATAAATTGGCAATTGGGTTATACACTCATTGATGAGTAGGGACGTAAAATTAGGTAATCAGGGTAATGTTAGTTCAGGTGAAATCGAGTTATGTCAGGTCAATTTAATGGTTTGATTCGAGTTATGTCGGGTTTGAATAGACTTAGATTCAGGTCATTGTCAAGTTGAGTTCGGGTTGGGTCGGATTAATTTCAGGCCGAGTAAGTTTCAGTTCAGGCCAAAACAGTTCAGGTCTGAATCGGTTAATTAACGGGTTAATTCCGATTCGAATAGACTTCAAGTCGGGTCATGACGTTGACGGATAAAATTTAGGTCGAGTAATATTAGTTTCGGTTGAAGTTCAAGTCGGGTCTTATCGTGTACAAATAGACTTCGAGTTTAGTAACTATGGGTAAAATTCAGATAAATATAGATTTTTAAGGAATAATATGAACCGAAATATCCCTTAAGATGGCAATATGTGTTAAATTTTAAATATATATATATATAATTGTGAGTAAATTGAATTAAACTAAAATTTAAATTATGACTAAAATGAAAATTTTTAAACGGATATTTAAAGTGTGATTAATCTATAAACCCAAAAGTTGCGGAAAAAATAAATTAATTATTTAAATTAAAAATTAAAATTAAATAGGTAAATTGTAACTTTGGGTTTCAATTTAGAAGTTGGAGGGAAAAGGCCCACCTATTGTTTAGGTTAAGGGAAATTACAATTTTGGTCCATTTGAGATTAAAACATTTTCATTTAAGTCACAAAATTTTACTTGCAGGTTTTAATTTAATTCAATCGAGCCACAATTTAGATTACAATTGAAGTTAGAGCTATATTTTTAAAATTGTTGTAGGGACTTATAGTTTATATAGTTTGGACTAAATTACAAAAAGTATAAGATTTGGATAGAATTAAAAATTAGAAATAAATATGAGTAAGTTTTAGTTAAAATTAAATCTGTAGGGACTAAAATGAACAAAAATAATATTATATTAAAAATAGACTGAATTAATCAAATTAAAAATAAATAAATATTATTTTCAGTTAAATAAAAATTTTGTAGTGAATTAATTGAACATTAAACTCCTAAACTCTAAATTTCACCCCTAGACCTTAAATTAGTCACATAAACCTATAGGCTATATAACCTCTAAAAAATTATCACAAGTCACGCAACACATGTGACGTTATACTTGTATTCAGTATTCGCGTATCAAATATTAATATAGAACATAGAGTAGGCAATACATATAGTATAGTTTATATTATAGACTATATTATAAACTTTAAGCCTAAACTACATCATAAACCCTAAAGGTTTAAACATTAGCACAACCCTTAAATCATAAACCATAAATCTTGAGCCATAGAAATTCATCACATAAATCAATTACCCTAAACTACACCATAAAATATAAACCATTAACACTAACCCCTGAATCATAACCCATAAACCTAAGCCCTAAACTACACCATAAACCCTAAAGGCCTAAACATTAATACAAACCCATAAATCATTAACACTAACCCTAAACCCTAAACATTGAGCCATAGAAATTCATCTTATAAACTAATAACCCTAAATTACAATTTATACCTTAAACCATTAACACTAAGACATAAACATCAAACCATAAACTAAAATCATAAATTAATTTGGCAAATTTAACATAAAAAAATATAGAATAAAACTGAAATCATGGACTGAGTTGACAAATTGATCATAAAAATATATCATAAACCCGAAACTAGGGGTTAATTTGACATTTTAAAAGTGGATCAATTTGAGAGTCTAGTGACCAATTTATAATATTTGATAATTAGGGACTAATTTGACTAATTTAACAAATAACCCTAAACAAAACCATAAAATCATAAACCATGAACCTTACATATCCATAATTAATCTCATTAACCAATAACCCTAAACTAAACCAATTACTCTAAACCATAAATTAGGGCTGTAAATGAGATGAGGTAAATCGTGAGCTACTCGAAAATATAATATATATTTTTTAATTTTAACTAAATTTGTCCTTGGACCTAGTTAAAAGAAATTAAATTCTTAAGATCAAATTTTAACTAAATTAATCTAAATTAAGACTAAATTGAATTAAAATCTAAACTTGAAAGATTAATAAATCACGGCTTAGATACAAAAGGTTACTCACAACAAGACCTAAAGGGTAATTAACACTTATCCTAAATAACAAGCGGGCTATCTTCCCTCTCAATGCGCCACATATTTGGATTGATTTTTTATAAAGCATTTTATCGGGCTGTCTTTTTATTAATGATTTTATTTTTGTTTTTTAGGGTGCCTTTACATCAAGTTATTAAAATTTTCAATCTCATGTTTTGATATTATCATAATTAGAACAAAATAATAAATTAAACTTGTTGATATTTAAATTCATTTTATATAATTTTATTTCTAATCTAATAAAATTAATAATCAATAAATGAATCATTTAATAAAATTAATTTAATAGTTGTAATTAAATGTTTTAATATAATGATTTTGACGAGAAATTGAGAATACCGGAACGGTCCTAGGCGTTTCGGAACGGTCTTCGTAGCGTTGACCACGAGAAGTTGACCGATGAGGGCATTTCGATACGGTCAACACTCGTTTCGATACGGTCTCTTCGTGTTAACTTTGGCCAGTTGACCTAGTCAAGGCGTATCGATACACCCTCTGGGCGTTTCGATACGGCCTGCAGTTTAAATTAAAATGGGTTGTTTTTAGTTGTCTGTTTGTTCGTTCGCCTCGCTTGTTGCTTCTGTCGTTGTCTTTTCACATAGGACATTTTAATGCATCTAGACAAGATAATAATAAATGAAAAAGTTTTCTCGAGTTGTTAACCGAAGTGGAGCCTTAACGGGTTTCGCCTCCGTTATCCCCATATAGCCCGCTCGGACCGAGACGAGGGGGTTACAGAGGAATTGAAGGGAAAGGAAAATTAGCGACTAAATTCGCAAAAATGTAAAATTCGATTTTTTGGTTTTTCGAACTCAAAATTTTCATGAGTTATTTGAGTCGAATAACTCGGACTTAAGAAATAATAATTTTTTAAGTCGAGTTAATATACATGTAATATTAAGAAAAAAATAAATCCCAAAATTAAAGAAAAAAAAGGGTCAAAATCCATCAGTTATTTACTACAAATCCTTTTAAAATAAAATCTCAACTTTTTTTTGGTAAATAAAAGTTTAAAGTTTTGGTGCTAATGGGAAATCCAACGAGGCATTGAAGGAAACTAAAAAGAAAGGAGAAAGGGTAAAGAATAAAAAGAAATATCCTAGTTTATTTAAAAACTTAATGCTCAAGTGAAAATCCGATAGAAAACTTTTGGATGCAAAAGCTATGAAAAATGGTGTGGGTTTAGTTGTCCATGTCGATATTTTAGCTAGTGTCATCAAGAAAAAATTATTCTCGTTGGATTGTTGTAAAAAATTTAAAAATTAGAGGGGAAAAGAAAGAATGGTTGTTCCGAGTATTGATTATTACTTGTGAACTGATGGTTGGATTATAAAGTGAAATTAATGTGTAGTTGGTTTAGGATTTGTGGGGTTTGAAATTGAATTTTTTGTGTGACAATGTTGATTCATGGAGAAGGGTTTATGAACCTTGTGGGACAGTGTTGTTATTGTGGGTAACTTCCATTAAGTTTAGGTACTCTAGAATATGAAAATATAAGAATTTATATTTTTTTATAGAAGCCATTAGTTTTATTAAAAAGAGAAATATCCAAGATAATATTGAGAGTTTATAACCATAATCGTAAATTAAACATATAATTTGAATATTTTTTTATAACTCAAAATAAACTAGTCACTTGAGATCATACCCATACAATGAAAATGTTAAAAAAACATAACTAAAAGACTGGACAAAAGATAGATACGAATAGATCTGACTACATCGACAAACGAACCTTAAAAGGGGATCAAACTATTGAAAGACCACAGACAATCGCGTTGAGCATTGTGAGAAAGCTATCTAGGAACACGAACCACGTATCCAAATCCAATCCAATCCGAGGGTCTAAAGAATGGAAGATCAACATGATAAAAATCAACGTTATTTTGATCAATCGAGGCGAAGTCAAATGCAACCTCGAAAAAAAAGAAAGGACGGTCGACCGACCAAAAAAACATAACGAAAACGTGCCATAAAATCAGAAAAACATGTCATAAAGGTATAGGAAAAACGTGCCATAAAGGCAAAGTTATTCTTATAAATATTGGTACTTTGTTTGGGATTTCTAGTGAGAAAAAATCCTTTAACTTCTCTCTAGAATTGTGGAGATTTTCTCACACCCATGGGTGAGAGTAGTAGCAACTTTGTAAGGTTAGGAAGGCCAAGCCATGGTCGTTCATCACCATGTCGCCTCCACCGTCAGGGTTGGAACGAGGTGCAAAGCCATGGCGGAACTTTCCGGTGTTGGAGAAGTACTCATCTCTTTTCTCTTTTGCAAGATCTTGTTCGAGGGAGGGCCTTGGAAGATTGTCGAGAGATTGGGGAAGAGTATGGATCATGGTGTGGTTTTATTGGTGGTTTCTCAAAATTTTCCGATGAGGGGGTCGGAATGTCCCTTCTTCATACACATCAGTGTCTACTGGTAGCAATTCTAATACGTTTCTTTTGTTCTTTAGGGGTCTCGACTAGGGGTAGGACAGTTCTAGTGGCTGGCCTCGTGGTGCGGTAGGCCTGAGCAAGTGTGGAAGAAAACAGCCTCGGGGGTTACAACATGGTGCGACAGCTCTGTCCAGCCTCGACAGCGAGCAGGCCCTTGGGTGGCTGGCACCTCGACGCTGTAGGAAAGTGTCCCCATTTCAGACATTCCAATGTCTTGTGGAGGTAGTTCGACAAAGCCTTTTTTGCTCTTTTGGGGGTAGTGATTCGCGACCCCCGACCCCCACGCGGAAGGTGCCGGCCTTGGCCCCTAGGGGGTGCGAGGGGCATGTACTGGTGTCTGACATGCTACACCACTAAGCTCTCACAGTGGCTGGAGGGAAAGGTTGGTACGGTGGCTTTTTGGTTTTCCGATGGCAAGCGCCTTCTGGTGGGCTATATCGATGATGTTAGAATATGGTGGCTTGGTTTTCATGGTGGTCCGATGGTTTTAAGTATTTACGGTGGTTGGATTACTTAGTTCGATGACCCAACGAGGAAGACAACCTCTTAGGCGGGTTATCTCACCAAAATTTTGATTTCACGCCCTTGGTCAAGCATAACACACGCAATCGGCAGAAGGCGTAGTGATACATGGTCCAAAAAACCATCCCTCGAGCCCCCTTGGGCTACATAAAATCTGATGGTAAGCCTGGTGCATGCAGTCACGACAGAGTTGACTTTGATGGAAATGGAAACTGCCGCGCTGTACCAGGCGCCTGGGAGGAGACAGTTTTGCCAATTTGGGCAATGCGTGCTGTTTTCAAGATTGACAAAAGCAGCCGATCGTTTATTGAAAAGGTTGTTTTGTCTCATCTTGAATGGAGACCAGACAAGGCGGATATGGGGTGTCTTGTTGGTTTATCCAAACTTTTGTATCCATTGCTTATTCGAAATCCTCTCCACCTTTGAGCTTATCTCTGCTTTGTTGGCTGCTTCAGACTTGAGATTGAACCTTATGGAAGAAACTCCAAATGACCTTGTTAAGAAAATGGAAGGTCTCTAATTCACTGAAGATGTGCTTTTTGTGATGGAGGAGCTTGTAGAGCTGGGGAAAGAACCGATTGAGGGTGAGGAGAAGTGAATTGTGGGGAAGCTTGTCTCACCAAAGATTGTAGATGGCCCCAAACTGCTCAGAGTTTACTACCCTGTTTGGAAGGAACACCCTTTGTAGGACGCCTCGTCCCTCGGGCCAAATATGTTCCTCTTTAAATTCAAGAAGGTTGAAGACAAAGACTTTGTCCTTGGAATGTGTCATTGGACTTTCGATGGTGAACTCCTTGCCATCAAACAGTTTGATAGGCTGCTTAGCCCAAAGGAGTATGACTTCAATCCCCTCCCATTATGGATCCTCTTTTACGATGTTCCTTTGGGATTCATGAATAGTAGGGTTGGGGAAGCTGTGGGGAGTAAGTTCAGGAAATATATTTGTAACCCCCTTGACCCGGCCTTGGAGAGAGACCAAACCGAACGGGTCACACGGGGAGTATTGAAGTAAACTGGGAAGTTTACTCCAATAAACGACCCTATACGTATTTTTTCTTTTATCTTATCTGTATGCTCGTTACAAACCTAAGTGTTTAATGTTACAGCGGAACAAACATATCAACTATCGAACATGAATCACATTCAAATTAGCTTTTAGGGACCAAAAAGTAAACTTATCAAATTCCAAGGGTTTTTCCCAATTTTAGATTACCATCTTTAGATTAATCATATTACATTCACCTCTGTCAAAAAATCAGCTCAAATTAATCATTCAAACTCAATTAATTGCATCCACAACATTTAGGGACTAAAACGTAAGAACAACAAAACATTTAGATAAGCTTTCAACTGCCATAACGACCAACGTACCGATACCTTATAGGAGGGTATCGATACGCCCTCGACGGATACAACACTCAAATTAAAAAAAACCAAAAGGTCGTACCGATACCCCTAGAGCCTGTATCGGTACGCCCAAAACCAGTAGCCAAAATAGGTATCGATACGCCCTCGCATATCGGTACCCCTTCCTATTTTGCAATACCGTATTGATACTCTAAGAAGGGTATCGAGACCCTGCGGTCTGCAATTACACTAAAGGTTGGTTTTACATGTTTAAACCCACTCAAAGGCAATCCAACATACTTTCAAACATATCCAATGAAATCTAAAAAACATTCCCAAAGCATATAGAGCATATTGTAGAGCGTTTTAGGTGTTCTCTATTTATGAGCGCAAGTGCACACTATTGTCAAGTTATAGTATAAAAGATATCGTCTCCCATAGGGATTGGATCAGCTTCTATAAGTGTTTTCCTGCACAAGGAAATAGTAATTGCATAATTAAATTTCTAAATATTAAAAAGCATAAAAGTAAAAACACAAGTAAATTAAGATAGAGATAAAGAGAGAGAGAGAGAGACATAGTTGATAGATTGGGCCAGGTAGTTGTAGCTCAGTAGTGTGTAGACTACATTGTAAAGATTAAGTGTGTTTTGCGTTGCCACGATCTGTTGCCTTGGCGAGTAATGGTGGATTGAGGCGGCAACAACTTTCGATGCCACGACAGAACTTTGCGCTTGCAACTTTCGCTGCCTCGGCAGGTGGGATGGAAAGAAGTCCCGGTGGCAAGTTTGGCAGATACTCCAAGTTCGGCGAATCAATTCTGAAGTGATCCTTTTTATGTCTAGGCAAGGATTCCGTCACCACGTGATGTAGGCAATACCTAGAAATCTCAGGTTAACCTAACACAGGCAGTCGACGTTTGGTTGCTTCTTTTAGCCGCCGAAATTCTAACTTATGTTTAAGCCGAATTAGTCAACACCTCGTCATGATGAGATCGTACTTAATTATTTCGTGAGTTTGACACTCTCGTGCCCGACAAATGGATTTCTTCAACTGGACTTTTGGAACTAATCGAAGAAGTGAAGAACACGAATTAAGCAAACTTGAGAGTATTTTATTGCAAAACAACTTAAACTAATACAACCATTTCTCATAACTACTTTACATAAAAAAACCTAAACCCTAATAGAGAATTGGGACATGATCTCCAATTCACGCTTATACAATCTATGCCCCTATACCCTCACAACCATGGGTATATATAGGGCTTGGCCTAAGTTTGAGTCCTCCTTGGAGTAGAAGTTCTTAAAGTAACTTTACATTAAATGTTGACACATTTTTGACTTGAATGTGGACTCTTTGGACGTTGCCTTCTCCAGCAAGTAAAGATAAGTCACTTTACTTATCCTTCTTCAATCAGCTCTTCAGGCTGCTACAGGCTTCAGAGAATTACAAGGTTGGGCTCATTAGACTCAGGAAATTGTCCTCTTTCAATCGCAACCCATCTTGACTAAGTCGGTTTAACTCCTGCCTAGGTGGCATTCGACGGCAATGCTGTGGCGGCGACGTCCTTGGCAGCACTTTGGAACTACTTTAGTACAGCTCCTTTTGCTCCCTACTTTCCCGTCCTCTCCCCCTCTACACAGCTACATCACCTGAAAATGAAAGCTAAGCTAAAACAGTATCTTTTCTTAACCAAACATAGAATATTCAATAAAAGCATGGTAAAAGAGAAAATATTGTTATTATGCATGCAATACACCTAATTATGCGTAAATGAGCTTAAAAACAACAATAGTAAAGGCATGAATGTGTACAAAATATAGAACTTGTAGACACTCTACACACCCCCAAACTCGAACTATTGCTTGTCCTCAAGCAATGCAACCTAACTAGTAAACCTGCCCCTTGCACAAAATTTAGCAGAAGCTTAGCCTTTAACTTGATTTCTTACCTCATGGCCATGACACCTATTTTATGTTAGTGATAGGGAATGACATGAAATAACTTAGAATTTAATTATCTTAGTGCCAGTGCAGTGTGTGCAGGTCTGTGTCCATGCTAAATATGCTGAGTATACTAAGTAAACAAAGAATGCTAAAAATGATTAAATTACGAAAAAGGATATGAGTTGATGCCTTGGCAGCACAATTAAGCACTTTTTTCTGATCATGGCCTTAAGGGCTTCAGCTCTTCACAACTATTCTCCAGATCTGAAGCTAAGATAGGTGCACACTACGAAGCTCCGAACCCTTTGAATAGAGTCATCCCGTGAAGGCTTTCATTTACTCTTGCTAATTTTTCCGTCACTTCAAATAATTTCAGATACTTGGACTTTGATAGCAGCGGAGTGTCCATGCTCATGATCCTTCCTAGAGCCTATTTCGAGCACCTCTAGGGTATTAAACATCCTTCCTAGAGCCTGTTTCGGGCACCTCTAGGGTATTAAACATTTTTGTGCTGCTACCCTGTGCTGCCGCGGCGGCATTCCTGCATCCAATTAAGAATTTTTCATTAAATAAAGCAGGAAGTGTTGAACTTAGAATTCAAGAAAAACTCAACACTTAACAAACAGAGTAAGAATAATTAACAAAAAAGAAAAAAAATATCTAAGTATTTTTCATGCTCCTTCCCATGGTTAAGTTAAATTTTAAGTATGGCGCTGAAAATAAGTAATCGGCTAACTATCATAGGCACAAGTTTTTAAGCTAAGACTTTCTATTTCATTAAGTGCTAGGGCAGAATTTACATATGCTACTACATGCGGCTAAATGCAACTAAAGAAAACAAAGAGGACTAACCCCCCCCCCCCCCCCCCCCCAAACTCAAGGTTGACATTGTCCTCAATGCCTTACACAAAATATAAAAAACAAAAAAATCAAACATAAAAAGAAAAAAGAAAATTAAAAAGAAAGAAAAGGGTGCTATAAACTAGGGGAGTTCCCCTCCATTTTTGTTGCTGCATCGGAGGAGGACTCTGAGGAGGCGGGGAGGACGACGCGACATGTGGCGAGAGACTTGGCGGTTAGGCTCTTCTTCTGGCCGTGTGGTGGCTGGATACGACTGGGAGTGGGTCTTTTAGGTGGTGCTTCTGGTTCAGATTCAGACCCTTCACCTTGAGGTTCAGTCGCACCAGTGGGATGCTTCATTTTCCTCGCTGCTTCGGTCGGTTCATCGGAGGAGGAATCAGATACCTCTATGTTTAATGAATCCGAGGCCTCAACTTCCTTTTTTGCAGCTACCTCCTTTGCTGTTGGGGGGCGGCGATAGTCTCATCCTCTTTTTCAGAATCAGATGAGGAGGTGAGGTTGTATGGCTAGATGGAGTGGGCGAGGTCCTTCATTTGAGGCGGATGTGTGGCCCTTCACTGTCTGCGGCGGCTGGAGTGGCAGCTGGTCTAGGTGTGATCTGGGTTGGTTTAGAAGCTGCTAACTCCGATGGAAAGGTTGGCAATATTGGGTCGGCGTCGTGGTATTTGTCTAGCAAGTAGGCCACAAAGGCCTCTTGCACCTCTGCGATGTATCTTGTAAAGATTACCTACTTGTGCTCAATTCTCTAGCAGCTCTCTACAAGGCTTCACAGTAGGGGAATCACGGCAAAAGAAAGGGCAACATCAATACTTCCCATTGCGGCCTGGGTGGCGGCAGGGTTGGACGGTGGCTGGGCGGTTGCTGGCGTTTCAGGTTCTAGCTCTTGCATCATCTGGAGGCGTGCCTTCCTTGTCCACCCTTCCTTGGCAGGTATGATGGTATCTTTGGGGTTCGACGGCACACAGAAGTTCGCACAGAGGCCTGTGATGAGTGCGGGGGAAACGAGGGGTCCCTTGGAGTTGGGTTTGGCTGCGTGGGCATGGATTTCTTCAAGAATAACCTCCCCAACGTTGATTGGCCACCCCTTCATTATACTATGGATAAAGGGCCAGCCGCGACCTATTGACTATGGAACCATGCGAAGTGGGAATTAGGCAGCGCTGGACGAAGTTACTCCAAAGAATGGCCTCCGACAATAGGTCGCGACGGTTGAGTGAGCTATTATTTTTTCCGGTGAGCCACTTGGCATTGGGCTGGCAGATTTCTCTTTTGATTTTCTCGTAATCTGATACCATTAAACCCGAACTCCATTCTTCATGCGGATTCCCTTTGATTTCTATGCCGTAGAAGCTATTGATTGTTGCTGCTATGAGCTTGACACCCTCGCCGCGAACGTAGACGAAGGGGTTTCCCGGGGTTGGTTTGTGGGCATAGAATTCTTGCACTAGGTTGGTGTTTATCTCCTCTGGCTGTCGTGCGAAAATATGCCATCCTAGAGTGTGGACCCTTTCGAATACGGTGGGCTCAAGGCCAAGATCCCCATCTTTCCTTATGTATTGGAAGCCTATCTTTTCCCAAATCTTCCGCTCAGCGAAGTACTGTCAGTAGGTTGCCACTACGTCGCCATTCAAGAACCTCTGGAAGGTTGGCTTAGAGGATGAGGTTGTGAGTTTTGATGTTGTCATAGTTGTGAGAGCGGCTGTGTTTCCTAAAGAAAAAAAGAAATTGCAAGAAAATAAAAATAGATGAGATCTTGAAAGCAAAGATGACAAGAAGAATTGAGAGAAAAAGAGAGAGCAAAGTGAAGAATGAGGAGAGAATAGTTGGCCTTATATAGTTGTTACTCTCTGCTGCCTTGGCGGGCACGCTGTTGATGGGCATCAATGATTGCGGCACGTTTTACGGGATTCTAGCCGTTACGCAGATAACCGTTGCTGCCAGCTGTTGCAAATGTAGCCATCGCTGCTAGCTATTATAAAGCTGCTAGCCGTTATGCTACTCTGCCTTGGGCCGCCGTGGCCGCTGGGTTGGGCCTCTCCTTTATTCTATATCCTTCTTGGTCTTGCCTTCATTCCTAACTCTGAAATAAATTAAATGCAAAAATAAAAATAACTATAAATTTCAAGAAAAATAAAGGTGTGTAAAATAATAATTAAATATAATCCTAATGCATAAAAATAAATTAAAAATAAAATAAAAATTGGGTTATGTTGGGTTGCGCATGTCCCAAACATAACCAATTCCTGAAGGTTTTGCGTTTGGCTTTTCGTCCTGGTATGTCCTTCCTCTCCTCAGGTGGGTGTTGGCTGCCATCTTTGCCACCCTGGTGGGACATACACCAAAGACAAACAAGAGGCATAAATATTTTTTTTTGAAAAATAAAATAAACAGAAATCTAAGTGCAAAAACTAAAAGTAGAAGTGCAGGATTTCAAACGCAGTTGCTGTTGCCAATCCCCGGCAACGGCACCAAAAACTTGTCAAGCGTTTTAGGTGTTCTCCATTTATGAGCGCAAGTGCACACTCTTGTCAAGTTATAGTATAAAAGATATCGTCTCTCACATGGATTGGAATAACTTCTATGAGTGTTTTCCTACAACGGGAAATAGTAATTGCATAATTAAATTTTTGAATATGAAAAAGCATAAAAGTAAAAACACAATTAAATTAAGATAGAGAAAAAGAGAGAGAGAGAGAGAGTTAATAGATTGGGCCAGATAGTTGTAGCTCAGTAGTGTGTAGACTGCATTGTAAAGATTAAGTGTGTTTTGCGCTGCCACGATCTGATGCCTTGGTGGGTAATGGCAGATTGAGGCGGCAACAACTTTCGATGCCACGACGGAACTTTGCGCTTGCAACTTTCGCTGCCTCGGCAAGTGGGATGAAAAGAAGTCCCGGTGGCAAGTCTGGCAGATACTCCAAGTTCGGCGAAGCAATTCTAAAGTGATCATTCCTATGTCTAGGCAAGGATTTTGTCGCCACGTGATGTAGGCAATACCTAGCAATATCAGCGTAAACCTAACACAGACAGTCGATGTTTGGTTGCTTCTTTTAGCCGCTGAAATTCTAACTTATGTCTAAGCTAAATTAGTCAACACCTCGTCATGATTATATTGTACTTAATTTTTTCGTGAGTTTTACTCTCTCGTGCCCGACAAATGGATTTCTTCAACTGGACTTTTGGAACTAATTGAAGAAGTGAAGAACATGAATTAAACAAACTTGAGAGTACTTTATTGCAAAACAACTTAAACTAATACAACCGTTTTTCACAACTACTTTACTTACAAAAACCTAAACCCTAAGAGAGAATTGGGACGTGATCTCCAATTCACGCTTATGCAATCTATGCCACTATACCCTCACAAGCATGGGTATATATAGGGCTTGGCCTAAGTTTGAGTCCTCATTGGAGTAGAAGTTCTTAAAGTAACTTTACATTAAATGTTGACTCCTTTTTTTACTTGAATGCGGACTCTTTGGACGTTGCCTTCTCCAGCAAGTAAAGATAAGTCACTTTACTTATCCTTCTTCAATAAGCTCTTTAGGTTGCTACAAGCTTCAGAGAACTGCAAGGTTGGGCTCATTAGACTCAGGAAATTGTCATCTTTCAATCACAACCCATCTTGACTAAGTCGGTCTAACTCCTGCCTGGGCGGCAGGCGGCGACAATGCTACAGCGGTGGCGTCCTTGGCGGCACTTTGGAACTGCTTTAGTACAGCTCCTTTTGCTCATTGCTTTCTCGTCCTCTCCTCCTCTACATAACTACAACACATGACAATGAAAACTAAGCTAAAACAATATCTTTTCTTAATCAAACATAGAATATTCAATAAAAGTATGGTAAAAGAGCAAATATTGTTATTATGCATGCAATGCACCTAAATATGCCTAAATGAGGTTAAAAACAACATTAATAAAGGCATGAATGTGTACAAAATATAGAACTTGTGGACACTCTACATAGATTCAGCAACAAGACATGGCAATTAACATCAATGTAATCTATAGGCACGCTTCCTATAAATTCAAAGCATCCAAAAGATCAAATCTCAAAACAAGGCTTAAACCATCAATTAGATGCCATTTACAAGTTCAAACCCAATAACCAAATATGCACATAAAGGGAGTTCATACACTTTTCCCAAATAGACTATGGTACCCCCATTGCCCTTATTACTCTAGTTCATAAAATGAAACATACGTTCAAAAGTGAAGTCTCCTTAGATCGCCTTGCAAGTTGTTGCCTCCATACACTTAGTTATCTGCATTGATGAGCAAAAGAGAGAATAAACATACAAGCTTAGTGAGGAGTTCTCAAAAACCAAGACACCATCAATGCATAAAAACCATTTACGCCTTTTGAAAACCATCATGCCTTTATTGAAATCCATGCACTTCATTAACAAAATCAACATGTTATTCATCATGCAACATGTATCATATACATCAACAACAAAATCATTTGCTAACACTCATCTTAAGCCTATCCATGCATAGTTATCATATGCAAAGCTTCAAGATGAAAACATACTTTTCCATACTACACATCCATATACATTTTATAGCATTTTCACAATTATATTGGCTCACAAGTGATCATCAACATTCTTATTTCTCAAAACATATCAGATACACGAATTCCCAAGTGTTGTCCCAACACTTCATACATTCTCAACGGCATCTCAAGGTTCACACACAGGAGATACCCTCCACCATTGTGACACCCGTGGTGGAATATTCGGTACCTTACAACCCCTCAACACCACTCATTGGTAGATGTATAACTCCACTAATGAGAGACGACACACAACTCAATTTCCACAATCATTAGGGTACTTGAATGGAGTTTTCGGTACATACACAACCCCTCAACAACCAAGTCGACTTGTTTATAATGCACTCAATCTTATAGCTGACTAACTATATCTGATTTCATTTGTAAACCACTTTACACAACATCACTTGCCAATATAATCCTCATTTAATATAAACCTCACTGTTCTCAAAGCATTCACAATAAGCCACAAACCAAGCATTAAACCAAGCTTCATTAGACATGTATAAGCATATACATACAAGGAACACTTACCATGTGCATCCTTCAACATTATGGCATTATAAATAGTAAATCCCTTACTCAAAATCATGCTTAAAAACAGTGGATAAACACATATAAAAGCAAGTGCATCAACAAGCTTACAATAGCACACTTCGAGGGAGAAAATCACTTTACTTACTTCCGAACTTAGTGAAGCGTTTCAAACTTACACTAAGTTCTCAAAACCACTTTTAAGGTGTTTCAAAGCTAGAAACCTCAATCGCCGACGCGAAAGTCAAACATCCAAAGCCTCCTGATCTTCACCGATTGCTTCCAAAGTATCCTCTCCTGTTTATACCACACAAGAACAGAGGATTAATGCATCTCAATGCATTAAAACCACCAACAATCACTAAAAACCCGCAGCTCTGCCCAAAGGCACTTAAAAGCCAATCCGAAACAACCGAAAACTCAATTGAACTTACTCCAAACTTAACCCATCCACAATCCATCACTTCCATTCACTTTTAACCATCAATCAACATCCAAAAACACTCTAATTACTTCTACTTACACCCAGCAACAACATATTCACATTTCCAAGCCAAAAACCCATAACTAACAACCTAAACTTTTAGAGATCCAACCTAATCCGGGATTATTATGATTGAGCCATTATTTCAACATCATTTAATATCCAAAACATCTTTAAAATCAATCTAAAATCAACCAAAATAATTCCCAAACGAAAATCTTGGAAAATCACCACATAAAGCCATTTTTAGCTAATTTCCTTTTAATCAACTATAAAACAAAGTTAATAAACATACTTAGAAGGCACAAGACTTGGGAATTTCATTAAAGAACCTTGATTAGAGGAGTTAAACGAAATCTTACCTCTAACCTTTCCTTTTCTCCTCAAATGACAATATTTTGATGAAATCTTCAAGTAAACTCAATGCTAATTGATAGAAGAATCAAAGAACTCTTTAGCTATTCAAAAAGAATTAGAAAATATGGAAAAACTCTCTGGATTTTAGAAAAGAAAGAGCGTTTGACTGAGTGCAAAATGTGAGAAGCTAGTTACGTAACTCTTCTCTTGTTTTAATTAAAAATCCCCTCTTTATTTAAAACCTTTTTAAAATCTTTTTTTTTAAATAATTAAAATGGTCAATTTGAGAGAAAAGACCCAAAAAAAGATATAAGCTCCCTAAAGATTCTAAGTCTTGTCCTCTTTTCATTTTAGTCCTTAAAATCCAACTTTGTACTTTTTACAAAATAGTCACTTTCCAAAATCTCGACTTTTCAAAACCAATTTTCTATTTACCAACCTTCAATATACATTTTAAAAAGATTTTAGCAAATTTTCTCATAATTTTATCCCATACCATACTACGTTTTCCCTGAACCGCTCCAAAAAGGCTCGGATCTCTAATTCTAGGCTTGACTAACCCAAACCAATGCCTAAAACATCTAGGCCCAAAATCGGGGTGTTACAATATTGCCACAGATCTCCATGATGAGGAAGGTTGCACCAGTGAGTACATAAAGATTCGGGTTGAATTGGACTGTAGCAAACCTCTTAAGAGGTGCACGATCATGGGGAAGAATATAAAAACGGCCCAGACACGAATTTGCATGGAAAAATATGAGAGGCTACTAAAGTTTTGTTTTTATTGTGGCATCATTAGCAATGAATACCCCCTATGCCCGGATCGCCTAAAGGGAACCCTTTCCCCTTTTCAATTCGGTAATTGGCTTAGGGTGGAATTGCCCAAATCAAATGATCTCAATAGAAGAAAGACTCGGCCAGGGATCATTTATGCTGCTAATGGGGAAGCCTCAATGTCAGGTGAGAAATTGAAAGGGAAAGTTGTGGAAGCAACGGGGGAAAACGAGACTAGTGAAGCTTTGTAGGAGAGAGTGAAGGAGATAGCCAACGATGCAATAGAGTCTAATGAAGTCAGCTTGGTTGTTACCCCGGATCAGCCAAGACATCTCACCACACCGTATCCTAAACTTAAAAGTGCAAAGCACTCATTGAAGGGGAAAATGGAAGGAAATAGCTCGAAGAAAACAAAAAAAGGCAAAGTCTATATCTTGCCCACCCTCGGATGAAGTGGAAATTGGTCAAGAGGTGGTGTCCCCTCTCAAGGCACATATATCGGTGGAGGCTGACTCTTAGCCCTGCCGGGAGCCATGAAAACCCTATGTTGGAACTGCCGGGGTTGGGGAAACCCTGAGACAGTTCAAGCTTTGTCAATGTTTGTAACCTTGAATGATTCAGACTTAGGCTTAGTTTGCGGTTGCTTTTAAAAAGTGCGGTGAAAAAAGTGATTTTTAAACTAGTTGTTGAAAAGTAGTTTTGAAAAGCTGGTTAGTGTTTGTCATTGATGTCAAAAAGTGATTCTGATGAGATAAAATATCTATTTTAGACATGATATTGAAAAGTAAAAGTAAACTTGGGTGATGTTCAAATCTAATTTTATTCTCAATATAATTAAAATAAAATGTCTATTTTATTCTCAATATATGAAATAAGTCAATTTTAATTATAATACAAATTTTATTTTTTTTTATAAAATCTAATTTGAAAATATAAACTACATTCTAAATTATATACAGACATATCACTTACAAATTAATAATAAATATAAAAAATACAGATAAAATAATTTTATTCTCAATATAAATATTATAAAATACATATTACTTTACAATTATGTATGCATAATGTACAATAATTATAATTAAATAATAAGGGTAAAAAATAATTTTATTTTCAAACTAGGTTTTCCACCCAAGAAGCTATAAAATTTAGATTTTTAGTTTGGGTGAAAAAGCTAGTTTTAAAAGCAACTAAAAACACCAAAAGACAAGCGAAAGCACTTAAAAAAGCACGTTTGGGTTGCCAAACACAACCACAAATGAGGCCTTAGTCTTTATTAGTGAAACAAGACTCTTCAAGAATAAAGTGGATGGTGTTTGTAGAAGATTGAACATGTTGGTTGCTTTGATGTGGAAAAAAGGGAAGGTTGTAATGGCTTGCTTTTGTTATGGAAAGAAGGTGTTGATGTTAATCAGCTTTCCTTCTCGAAGTCCCACATTGATGTCGAAGTCTCAATTGGGACAGTAAGAACCAAGTTCACTGGCATGTATGGCACTTATGATCGTACAAAGAAGCATGAGGATTGGGAACTTCTCGACAACCTCAAAGGGGAGTCCCAGCTACTGTGGCTCCTAGGTGGTGACCTCACTGACATCCTTTGCATGAATGAGAAGGTGGGTGGGAGAAGGAAACCGAGAGTGGAAATGGATGCCTTTAGAGATGCTCTTGCAAGAAAGGGTCTATGGGACATTAAGCCGACTCGAGAATGGTTCACTTAGCATTACGGGGACACTATAGAAATTCATGTCAAGCAAAGAATCGACAGGTTTGTGGCCTCTATCCCCTGGTTACATTTGTTTAGACAATGTGAGATCTTATCGGAATATACAAAGGACTCAGATAATTGTTTTCTTTATCTTAACACCGAGAGAAAGCAAAGAGGGGAAGGGAAGAATGAGGACTATTTTAGATTTCATACGTGTTGGGCCAATGAGGATGAGTGTTTAGACAGTGTTAATAGAGCATGGCTCACCCCTAGAGTTGACACTTTAGGGAAACTTTTTAATGTTGGTGAAAGCCTTCATGAATGGCAATCGAATAGGAGAGGATTTGACTTGCGGTGCAAGAAACAGCTCCAAAAAAGGATTGAGTTCTTGCTCGAGCAAAACACTACTGAGGCAAAAGTAAAGGAGCCCAAGAAGGCAAAAAAGGAGCTGAAAGTAATCCTTGAAAAGGAGGAGGTGTACTGAAGCAAAGGTCTCGAGTTAAATTGCTTAAAGAATGAGGTCGAAACACAAGCTTCTTTCATGCTAGGGCAAGCAACATAAGAAAGAAGAACTTGATAAAGGGCATCGAGAATATTGTGGAGGAATGGGTTGAAGGAGTGGAGAAAAATTTTGGGGTGGCCAAAGAGTTCTTCTCTAATCACTTCCAATTTGCCAATGAATCAACTTCCGACATGATCCTTCAAACTGTTGAGATTTACATAACACCGGAGATGAACAACAAGCATTGTGCAAGATTCACGGTGGAGGAAGTTAAAAAAGCTTTCTTTCAATTTCACCCAAACAAAGCACCGGGTATGGATGGCTTACATGCTCCCTTCTTTTGCAAGTTTTGGTCCATTCTTAGTGTCGACTTTATTAATCTTTGACTCGACCTCCTAGAGGGTAGAATTAATATGGGTGATGTTAATCAAACTGTCATTGTGCTTATCCCTAAACTTGTCAACCCGACTCTTATGAAACACTTTAGACCAATTAGCCTTTGTAATATGGTCTATAAAAGTTGCTCTAAGGTTCTCGTGAATAGATTGAAACCTATGATGTCTTGTTGTATTACTGAGAACCAAAGTGCCTTTGTTACGGGTAGACTCATTTCTGATAATGTTATTGTGGCGCATGAGCTTTTTCATTATCTTAAGGGTGCTAAAAATGGTCCTAATAAAGGGCAACGATAAAACTTGATATGGAGAATGCTTATGATAGGGTGGAATGAAATTTTCTCTCTAATGTCATGGCCAAAATGGGTTTTGCTTCTAAATGGATTGACACTGTTATGACATGTGTATCTACTGTTTCCTATTGTTTTAAGATTAAAGATGTCATTTCAGATCCTTTTAGGCCATCTAGAGGACTTAGGCAAGGGGACCCCCTCTCCCCTTACTTTTTCATGTTTTGCACACAGGGGCTCTCGACTTTGCTTCTTAAAGAACAAATGGAGGGGCAAATAAGAGGTGTTCGTGCAAGCCAAAGGGGTCCAAGAGTCAACCACCTTTGTATGCGAATGTTTGCCTCTTGTTCATTAAGAATTTCAAGAAGGAAGCTTCGAGACTTAAGCATGTGCTTGAATTGTATGAAGCATCCTCAGGGCAAAAGATCAATATGGAGAAATCCTCTATCTATTTCAGCATTGGCATGAACAAAAAAAGAAAAATTGATATCCAGTCCATTTTGAGCATGCGAGAAGATGCGATCCTTGGACAATATCTTGGTCTTCTGTTGGGTAAAAGAAAGATGGAGGCCTTTGAGTTCTTGGATAAAAAGGTGGACAACGGGTGTGCAATTGGACAAAAAACCTACTCTCCTTTGCTAGCCGAGAGGTGTTCATCAAATTAGTGGCACAAGCCATACCCGCCTACGCTATGAGTTGCTTTCTTCTCTCGGATTGCATCATTGACCCCATGGTGTCCACAATAAGGAATTTTTGGTGGTTCGGGAAGAACAAGGAGAGAGGATGGTCACATGTGGCATGGCAAAATGTTTGCAAAACGAAAGGAGTTGGGGGACTTGGATTCCAGGATCTTAAGACTTTCAACCTTGCACTGTTGGCCAAGCAAGTTTGGATATTGCTATGCAACAAAGAATATTTATGCTTTAAGGTGCTCTCCGCTAAATATTTCACCAATGGGCATGTGCTCGATGCCAAACAAGGGGAAAGACCCTCATTTATCTAGAGTAGCATCTTCAAGGAAAAAGAAGCAATCAAGGGAGGATTCTATTGGAGATTAGGGATAAATTGTCATGTTCGTATTTTTAAAGATAAATGGGGGGGGGGGGTACCAAACCTGTCTTGTTGGAAGGAAGTCACTTGGATAGGGAGCTTTACCCGATTCGGTGTGGAGAGTTTATGGTGCCCAATATTGCTGCTTGGAATGTGGTAAAGATTAATCAAGTGTTCTCAATGGAAGATGCTCAGTTGATCAGCCGGTGTGCTATTGCACCCTTCTCGGATGATCTACTTGTTTGGGGACATCACTCGTCCGACAGCTATACCACTCGATCTGGCTACAATTGGCTCCTTCTACAAAAGCATGAGGTAAGAGACTCCTCCGCAATCTAGAAGGCAATGGAAAAAGTCCCCACTTTACCCAAAATACGACTGTTTGGATGAAGACTATGTCATGATGCTCTTCATACGGGCCAAAAGCTTGTTGCCGCTGAGTTTAAACAATGGTGTTGAAACCTACCTTCATGCCTTTCGGGACTACCCATCCTTCAAAGAAGCCTTCGATCTATGTGGGCCATTGACATCCTTGCCCAATGGGCTATTCTCGAGTTGCAAGGCCTGGTTGGAAGAAACACTCAAGCTCATTGACAAGGAAAAATTCACATTTTTCATCGTTCTGCTATGGAACCTATGAAACCGGAGGAACAAGTTGACACATGAGAACAAGATCCTCCCGATCCGAGCGGTTGTTGATTATGTGCATTTGCTGGCCTCGGATTACAAAGTAGCTAACGAGGTCACTAGTTTTCCAGTCCTGTGTAGTCAAGCCAAGAGATGGTCCTGCCCGCCCGAGGGGTCCATTAAGATAAATGTTGATGCGGAATTCATGGCAAGCTCGGGGGCAGCCTCGGTTAAAATAGTGGCCCGTAACCATCATGGACTGGTCCTTGACGCGATATCCCAAAAGCTCCAAGGAGTTCACACTACCGAAACTACTGACGCTTTTGCTTACACCTTGGGCCTTAAAATGGCCGTTGAGAACGAATGGCCAAGAGCTTGTATTGAAGGCGACTCCATGACGGTGGTTAACAAGCTGAACGCCACAGAACTTGATAGGTCGATCACTGCTGCACACTTGCTCGAAGCGCACGCCATTCTAACGAAACACAACAACTACAAGGGAACACATATAGGCTGAGAAGCAAATAGAGTTGCACATGCACTTGCACATTGGGGCATGAATTGTAATGAACCTTTTATTTTTTCAGATGATTTCCCGGATTGTATCATCAACCTTGTAATCGACGATGCCATTTATGGCTAATGAAATACAATCCACCTTTCAACAAAAAATTCTTATAAAAATTAAAAAAATAAAGGAAAAAGAGAGGAAATATTGGAGATAAGCAAACAAAGGAAAAATAAGGAGTACCAATAGTCGGTAGTTAGCACTAAGACTTGTGTAAGGAAAAATAAGGTCGGGTAGAAATAGAAGTAGGATGAGCGGCTAAACTAAGCGTGACTAGTGTTGATATTAGAATTTGCATTTTGAATTTGAATAATGCGTAGAAATGAACGAAAATGACGTAGACAAAATTTACAAGAGGTACATCCATGTAATCTAAAAATGAATTAAATTTGAATTTAAACAAATGAACTCACTTGTAACTAATATCAATCGAGGAAAATAACAACTAGGCTTTATATTTGTATTTGTAATTATCCAAAATTTGGAGCTAACATTTGTGTGTTAACCGGAGTCCATAATAGTTTGATTTGTGAACTCAAATGAGCTCCATAGCCAATAATATGCTTAATTGATTGAGAATTGGGCCCCAATAGTTGAAAAACGATATTTTTGTGAAATTGTTGAGTTGATCGAACACTTGCAAATGGCCAAGAGGGGGGTGAATTGGCAATTAAAATTTTGGTGAAGAGAAAGATTGAAAATAAAAATGACACAAGGGGTTATAGTGGTTCAAGTTCTCCAAATGAACTCTACATCAACTACCTTAGCTCCCACTAAGGATTTTCAAACAATTCACTAATTGAATTCGTCCCCTTTTCTTGGATGAGGAGGAAACCTTACAATTTCGATTAAGATTTCTACCCAAAGCTTAATCCACTCAAATACAAAGAAAGAATTTGGTAAACTCAAATGTTTCCTCTCAAAGGATAATTGTCTACCCAATTACAATTTCAACAACCCCAAACTCACAATACAATTTGACAAATTGAAAGACAATAGAGTTGGGTACAAGAATATGACTTTGAATAGCTCAAGGGTTTGGATTTTTTGCTTTGATGATGCTTGAATGTTCAATAGCCGTTGCTTGGTCAAATGAAGCTTGTTTTTATACCCTTGCATTGATTTCTAGCCGTTTGGGTAGTTGGGATCATCAATAGAGCCGTTGTGGACATTTTTCCCGCATTAAATGCAGCTCTGCAGCCTACTGTATCGGTACTCGGGAAGGGCGTATCGATACCTGCATCAAAGAGGAAAGAGCCGTTGTGCCTGAAAACAGGGCGTATCGATACGCATAGAAGGCGTACCGGTACGGTTTTAAGGGGCGTATCGATACGGAGGTCAGTATCGATACGGTCCAAAGTTACTGGAATCCCAAGCTATGTTTGTATAAAAAGTGTATCGATACGCATACCAAGCGTATCGGTACGGTATAACGATCTTTTGAAAATTGGGAAACCAACCAACTAACAAGTAACGGCCAAATAATTAAATGCTCGGATTTTTCAAAGATAAGCTTGTCGTATCGATACGGTTGCTAGGCGTATCGGTACGGTTTCATGAAAACATTTGCCCAGATGAATATCGTATCGATACAGTTGCTAGGCGTATCGGTACGGTTTCGTGAAAACATTTGCCCAGATGTATATCGTATCGATACGGTTGCAGGGCGTATCGGTACGATATGTTCAATAAAATTCCAGTGACAAAATAGGGTATCGATACGCTGAGGGTATCGATACGCCTGGGCGTTTTTGCATACTTAGGCTTGAAAAGCATAGGAAAAGACTTAGGGAAATATATGATTTAAGAGCAGGTCATTAAATATTATTTTGTTCAAAAATACTTGTCAATTGTGAGACTTTAAAGAGTACTTAAAAATTTATTGTTTTACAAATTGTTCCTTAAGTTTATGTGTTATATCAAAATCAATTTTGGTTTTACAATCTCCCCCTTTTTGATATAACAAAACCATAAATAAATTTTTAAGTTTTTGAAACTTTGAAAAGCTTTCTCCCCCTTACTTTAAGATAGATTTTCAAAACAAAAATATTTGACTCTATGATCCTTCTCCCCCTTTTTGTTAGATCAAAATAGAATACAAGGATAATAGCAATATAAAGCAACAATAATTCATTAAACTTAAAGCAAGCATAAGAGTTCAAATTCATAAACTTCAAAACAAACATAAAGGTTCAAATGCATAAATGTCAAAGCAACCATCATAATCCAAACTCTTAAAATCCTAAAAACATAGATAATAGGCATAAACTTCAAATCCTAAAAACGAAAGTGCAATAACAATAATAAAAGACTAAATGGCCTAAGATGAGATGCATGAACTACTCGTCCCCTTCGTCATCATTATCTTCCTCGTCATCTTCTTCTTCATCTTCTTGAGAGGGTTGATTCCTTCGGGTTTGATTGATCCAAGCACCATGGAAGGCGGTAAGAGAGATATCCATGGAGTTTTGGCGAGCGGCCATGGTGTCTATCTTCTTTTCCATGCCTTGGACGCGATCCTCTAAGGATGTGAAACGATTATCCATCGCGATGAACTTCTCATTTAGGAAGGTCATTAGAGTATCCATGGAGGAGGAATCAAGAGGAGCACGGTGAGAACTCGAAGAAGCACGAGAGGTATCGACCGGAGCAATGGGCGGAGGATCTTGAGCATTACGAACCCAATCATTATCAACATAAGTGAAACCGGAACGAGCTAGGGAACGCTCATCGATGGGTAGGCCAAGGGTTTCGGGAAAATAATGTGAACAGTCAATGCCAAGGGAATGAAATAGACAACTCAAAGCCGTGGAGTAGTAAAAGGATGAGACTAGTTTGGTGTGACGGTTTTGAACTAAGAAGACAAGGTCGGCAAACATAATTTGACACAAGTTTGGACGTGTACCTTCTCTAAAACACCTAAGCCAATAATCATCAGTTTGATGAATAGTTGAATATTTCCCACCCGATGGACGGATAAACCAAGAAATAAGAAGGTGAAGGATACGATCATGAGCATTTAAAACTTTTGCGGGACCTAAAAAACCCGTACCCAAAGAGTGTTCATCATCAATACCAATATCTTCAAAACCAAAGACATTACATAAAACCTTTTGATCAATTTGAAAAGTTTTGCCCATAATAGAAGATTCAATGGCAATGACATGCTCCCTAGGTTCATCATGTATACATACGACATTAGAAAAGAACACAATGACTAGGTTCCTATATAGGATAGGAGGAATATTCAAAAAAGTTAAGAATTTCCATTGCTTAATCAAAGGTAGGTATTGAAACTTGAAACGGGCAGAATTTAAAAAAGGGATAGACACAACTCGCTCTTCCCTAAGGTTCATTCCTTGAAAAAGTTTATATCGTTCCCTATCACTAGCCTCGGGAAAACTTAATTGGATAATATAAGGAAGATTAGGTGTAGGATTACCCTCGACATCCTCAATAGGATTGGAAGTAGAACGATGACGCTTAGTTCCCTTTTTCGGTGCCATAATCCTAAAAATACATCAAAAAGGATTCGAATATGTATGCAATTAACATCCCATTTGATCCAATAAATTCTAATAATTCAAGGTAATTTGTTAAAAAGAATTTTAATTTTAAAGAGATATTCACAATTAAAAAAACAGTTTAAAAAAATATCGAATATAAAATATATTCGAATGAAAATTTTTTTGGAAAAATTTTGTGAAAAAGGTGAAACCCATAACAATCAGACAAGGTTTGTACAAAAAATCAGTTGAAACAACAATTAAAAACAAACGAAATTAAAAAAAAAAGAAAAGAGAAAATTTTATACCTTGAATCTTAGAATGGATGAAAGAGGGGATGTGAATGCACAAGATTTGATGCCAAAGCTTTGCCTTGATGTGTAGAGTAAAAACCCTCAAGGAATTTTGAAGATTGATGGTAAAATTTGATGGATTGAGGGGGTTTATATAGGGTTTCACGGTTAGGGTTTGTGGAGAGAAAAGAGGTTTTTGTGTTTTAAAGAGTTTTAACACATACAGCCCTAAATAGCCTCTCCGTCGAGGCCGTATCGATACGCTATACACGCGTATCGATACCCTTTAACCCTATTTTTATATTCGTCGTTACTACTGTATCGGTACGCGGGGTCGTATCGGTACGCTTGGCTTTGACTATTTCCCTTGACTTGTACCGTATCGATAAACATGGTCGTATCGATACTTGTTCATCTGCAAAAATTCCCAGTTATCAACCCGTATCGATACGCGTTAGCCATATCGATACACCTTTACCAGATTGTGCAGATTTGACAGATTTAAGTGCAAAAATCCAATTTGAAACGTCCCTAAATGCATGTACATGTCATATGAACAAGTTTTAATGGCTAAACATAATATATACTCCCCCTAGCAACATGCATAGAAGCAAAAGGAACAAAATTAACACAAGCATGAATCACAAACAATTTCAAGCAAATTTTGACATTTTGGGACCTAAAAAGGGTCAAGAAAGGCTAGTTAAACCTAACTCTCTCCTAAGGGTCCAAAAGCGCTCTTTATCTAAAGGTTTTGTAAATATATCCGCTAATTGGTTCAAGGTGTCAACAAACTCTATAACAACATCATTTTTCAAAACATGATCTCTAATGAAATGATGTCTAATTTCTATGTGTTTAATTCTATAGTGTTGGATGAGATTCTTAGTGAGACAAATGGCACTAGTGTTGTCACACCTAAGGGGTATGGTTTCTATTTTAACACCATAATCTAAGAGTTGTTGCTTCATCCAAAGGACTTGAGCACAACAACTCCCTAAGGATATGTACTCCGCTTCTGTGGTAGATAAGGCTACGCTATTTTGTTTCTTAGAGAACCAAGATACGAGCATACTACCTAAGAATTGGCATGTCCCGGAAGTACTTTTCCTATCTATCTTACATCCCCCATAATCCGCATCCGAAAAAGCATGAAGGCTAAAAGAAGAATCCTTAGGATACCAAAGGCCTAAAGTAGGTGTGTCTCTAAGGTATCTAAAAATTCTCTTAATGACAACTAAGTGTGATTCTCTAGGACTAGCTTGAAACCTAGCACACAAGCAAACACTAAACATAATATCCGGTCTACTTGCGGTAAGGTAAAGCAAAGAACCTATCATGGATCTATAAAGCTTAGAATCAACACACTTACCTCCTTCATCTTTGTCAAGCTTTATGGAAGAACTCATAGGAGTGGCTTGAGGTTTTGCATTCTCCAAGCCAAACTTCTTGAGCATATCATTCACGTACTTAGCTTGATTTATGAAGGTGCCATCCTTCCTTTGTTTAGAAAACTCCTTACAATAACACTCATTAGTAGAACCAAAAATAATATCATCAACATAAATTTGAACTACTAAGATGTCATTGTTATATCTTTTTATGAAGAGTGTTGTATCCATCTTTCCTTTTTCAAAACCCTTTTCAATTAAGAAATTTGAAAGTCTCTCATACCAAGCTCTAGGAGCTTCTTTTAAACCATAAAGAGCTTTTGTAAGTTTAAACACATGGTTTGGAAATTTTGAATCCTCAAAACCCGATGGTTGTTCAACATACACCTCTTCATTTATAAAACCATTTAAAAAGGCACTTTTCACATCCATCTGAAAAATCTTGAAATCATTACAACATGCAAATGCAAGTAACATCCTAATAGCTTCCATCCTAGCTACGGGTGCATAAGTCTCATCAAAATCAATTCCCTCTTCTTGTGTATAGCCTTGAGCAACAAGCCTAGCCTTGTTTCTCATTATATTACCACTTTCATCTAATTTATTCCTAAAAACCCATTTTGTTCCTATAGTAGATTGATCATTAGGCCTTTCAACTAATGTCCAAACTTAACTCCTCTCAAATTGATTTAATTCCTCTTGCATGACCAAAATCCAAAAATCATCTTTTAAAGCTTCTTTAATGTTCTTAGTCTCAATGCATGAAAGAAATGCAACATGATTCATTAATTTGAGAGAGGATCTAGTAGTTACCCCCTTGGATGGATCACCCAAGATTTCACCACCTTTGACATAGTTTAACTCCCTTGGGTAAGACACCTCACTTTCCTCAAGAGCCAAGTCCTTCAAGGCTTCAAGAGGTGGATCTTGTGAATCCTCATCTTTTGTTGGAATCTCATCCACCTTTGATGTTTGTCCTCCATCAATGGCATCAATGATTCCTACATCATCATCATCATCACAAGATTCCTTCCTCGGAAGGAGGTTATCATCGAAAACAACATGTATTGACTCTTCAACAACTAGAGTTCTTTTATTAAATACACGATAGGCTTTAGAATTTAAAGAATACCCTAAGAAAATAGCTTCATCACTTTTAGCATCAAATTTACCTAAGTTTTCTTTACCATTATTTAAAACAAAACACTTGCAACCAAAAGGGTGAAAATAGCTAATGTTAGGCTTCTTAGATTTTAAAATCTCATAAGGTGTTTTCTTTAAAATTGGCCTAATCATTACTCGACTTATAATATAGCAAGCGGTGTTTGTGGCTTCCGCCCAAAAATATTTAGGTAAATTATTTTCGCAAAGCATGGTTCTAGCCATTTCTTCTAAAGTTCGATTTTTCCTCTCAACTACCCCATTTTGTTGAGGAGTGCGAGATGCGGAAAAATTGTGGCTAATCCCATTTTCATTTAAAAACTCATCGAAACCTAGATTTTGAAATTCGGTTCCATGATCACTTCTAATGTGAGAAATTTTAAGTTCAAGATCATTTTGAGTTATTTTAGAAAATGTGATGAATTTTTCTAAAGCCTCATCCTTTGTACTTAAGAACAGAACCCAAGTATACCTAGAGTAGTCATCTACAAGCACAAAAGCATATGATTTTCCACCCAAGCTCATTTTTCTAATTGGCCCAAAGAGGTCCATATGAATCAATTGTAAACATCTACTAGTAAAGATATCATTTATGGATTTAAAAGAAGTTCTATGTTGTTTACCCTTTGAACATGCATCACAAATTTTATCATTAAAAAATTTAAGTTTGGGTAAACCTCTAACTAGATCAAGGGAGATTAATTTCTCTAAGACACTCATGCTAGCATGTTCTAATTTTCTATGCCAAAGCCATGAGTCATGTTCATCATGTGCAACTAAGCATGTATGGGATGAATGGATGTCATCTAAATGCACCATGTAAATATTGCCTATTCTATGTCCTATGAGCATTATTTGATTTGTTTTAATGTTTACAATTTTGCAACCACTTTTATCAAATAAAACATTAAAACCCCTATCACATAATTGACTAATGCTCAACAAATTATGTTTAAGACCGTTGACATACAAAACATTTTCAATGAAAATAGAAGAGTGATTACCAATGGAGCCTATTCCTTCAATGTGGCCTTTGGAGTTGTCACCGAAAGTTACTACTCCACCACTCTTAGGCTTTAGTTCCACAAATCTACTCTTGTCACCGGTCATGTGTCTTGAGCATCCACTATCAAGGTACCAAGAATTTTTGCTTGAAGCTTTAGCCTTGTAGCAATGCTCCCCCTACAAACAAAGAAATTAGGCCTTGGTTTTTGGTACCCAAATCATTTTGGGTCCATGAGTGTTAGCCTTCAACAATTTGGTTCCCTTAGGAATCCAAGAAGCAATAGCATTCAAATCATTAGAAATAATGAGTTCTTTGGGAACCCAAACACTCCTAACTCTATGACCTCTAGCTTGCTTATTAAAATTTCTTTGTTTAGATACAAGTGGTTTTCTTTTTACATATTGGGATTTAGAATGATTTCCTTTTTCAAAATTATTTTTCCCAATAGCAATAGATGTTTTAAGATTATCCACTTCCTTTGTGTGATAATCTTGAAAATCGGAAAGAAGTTTTTCAAGTTCAAGATTTTTAGTTTTAAGATCATTTGAAAGATTAACTAAAAATAAAACATTCTTTTCCAATTCGGAGTTAGCTTTTGAAAATGTCTCATTTTGAATTTTTAAATCGGAAATTGTTTTCTTGTTTTTCAGAATGGACTCTTTGTATTTTCCTACTAACTCATCATACACTTCTTGCAATTCATCATAAGCATCTTGAAGTTCCTCAATAGAAAAATCGAAATTGGATGAGTTAGAGTTTACCTTAGGTTCATCATCGATGGCCATGAGACATAGGTTGGCCACTTCCTCCTCTTCCTCGGATGACTCATCGTCACTCCAAGTAGCAATTTGTGCTTTGATCTTGTTCTTCTTCCCAAAGCTTTTCTTTTTCAATTGAGGACACTCGGAACGGATGTGACTCGGTTTCTTGCATTCATAACAAGTAATTTGGTCCTTCTCCTCTTCCTTGCTTTTACTCTTGAAGTCTCCCTTTCTAATGAATTTTCTTCCATGATTTGACTTCATAAAGCGAGTAAAACGTTTGGCCAACATAACCATCTCCTCATCTTCATCCTCACTAGAATCGCTTTCTTGTTGTGAAGCTTTTAGTGCGATTCCCACTTTCTTCTTCTCAACTTCCTTCTTCTCCACTATCTTCTTCTCTTGTTCTCTTCCCTTCCTCATAATCTCATGTGTGAGTAGAGATCCAACAAGAGCATCTAGCTTGAGAGTCTTCAAACTCTAGCTTCAATAATGGTCGTTCTCTTGCCATCCCATGACTCCGGAAGAGAATACAACAACTTTCTCACTAGCTTGTCTTCGGGAATGATTTCACCGAAACCCTTCAAACCGTTGACAATGACCGAGAACCGATCAAACATCTTGGAGACACTTTCTTCGGGATCCATCTTGAAGTTCTCATAGCTTAGATTGAGTAGCCCAATATTTGTCTCCTTGACATCACTAGTTCCTGTAATCACTAATTTTGTCCGGGGTGTTAGACCCGATTTCTTTTCTTTTTAATGGGTTTTGATATTTTGTTAATTATGTATACATAAATGTGTTATGATAAAAATTAAAAAAAAGAGAGAAAGAAAAACAGTATATATATTATCTATCATTACTATTATTATATTATTATTATCATACTATAAGTATTATATAATTATTATTACCTATTATTATATCCATTATTATCCATCCATTACTACTACTTATTATTATCATCTACTATTTCCACCATTATATTTGTTATCATCATATTATTATTAGTGTCATATTAGTATTATTTATTATTATTATTATCATTATTATTATTATTATTATTATTATAATTATTAAATCTGGAAATAAAATTGAGTCTAATAAATAAAAGCCCAATATATATATATATATATATATATATTAATTAAATAAAAGCCCACAGTTTTTAATTTGAAGTCCATTATACATAAAAAGCCCAAAAATATTATACATATGTTACATGGCCTGTTTAGGCCCAGAAAACTAGCCCTAATCTGAAAAACCCTAACTCTCTCTTGTGTCTTTTTCACAGCCGAATCTAGACCGTCGGATCAAGGGCATCTGATCGAACGGTCCAGATGGCCCCTGACGAAGAAACCCTAGATGAGGCCCCCTTAGACCTAGCGCCGCACTCTGCATCACCGTTGGATCGAGGAGAGGATCAGATGGCTCAGATTGGCCTCCCCGGGCGCGTGTGATGGACGCGCGACTCTTCACTGGCACGACGGGCGCGTGCATCGCACTCCCATCTCTTCGAATCCTCCGCGACCGTTCAGATTCCTCCAACGGCTGGGATCACCCTTCGTCGTCCGGCCGAGCTCTCTGGACCCCCCGTACAACTCACATGCACCCAAACAACAGAATGTCAGAAAAAAATGCACAACAAATCGCAGCGGATTTCACAGAAATGGCAGACGCGAATACAAACAAGAACCACAGCAGATTTCCAGCAATTTCATATTTTAGGAAAAGCAAAAATGTAAAAATCGGGGCCTATAAAAACCCGAGAGATGCATGTAATGAGGGAGGATTTTTTTTGAGAGAAAAATTGTAAGAGAGGGGATTTCGGGATTCAAAAATCTCAGAGAGTTTGTAATCGGCTTCTTATCAATACAAGCAGAGAAATTTCTTTAAGGTATCATCCACTTTTTTTTCAGCTTCGAATCGCAACAATAGTAAAAACACAGAGAAGGGTTTTTTATTTTACCTTGTCGATTCATCTTCCTCTTTCTGCTGCCCGTCTCGCCGGCGACAAGCTTCCCGGTCTCTCCCGAGACCATGCGGTGAGCCGGTGGGAGGTATACTTTGGAAAGTGGTTTTAAGGTTCTTTTTGGTTTTCGGTTTTCAAAGCTTTCGTAAAAGAGGTTTTGGTTTTGGGTTTCCGGGAAGGAGGTGAGAGTAGAGTTTTTTTCTGGTTTTGTTTTGGTTTCGAAAAGAGGACCCTTTTTAGGGTTCCGGCGCCGGAAGCGGCGACCGGAACCCCTGACGGCGCCGGATATTACAGAGAAGAGAGGGGGGAGTTTGTCTCGATTTAGGGTTTAATTTCGGAAAAGGGGATAAAAAACGTTTTAGAGGGGTATTTATAGTATTTTCTATTTTTAATTTTGGTCTAATCGCATTTTAAGCCCTCCCGTGTCACGTTAATTACGCAGGGAGGGCTTCCGCGTTCTCAAACCCCTTCCGTAGTCCCCCTGTTTTTCTCACCATTTTCAATTTAGTCCCAAATTCATTTCAATCAATTCCCGAATGGGATATTCACCATTTTAGTCCCTGTGGTTTTTCGAGTTGTTTTAATTTAGTCCCATTTTGCATTTTAATCAGCCCTTTTTAATGGGCTTATCTATAGTTTCAGTCCCTTCATGTTTACATTTTATTTATTTACATTGCATTTTATTTTGCATGTTATGTTTTGTTACTCATGTATTACCCCTTTCATTTTATATCGAATAAATATTTGTTTGCTATGTTGTTATTTATTTGGTTTCTTTTTTATGTGTTTCCATGACGATTCGAATATATATTTGTTATATGCATTTTCTTATGACACTTGAATTTGCATTTTGTGACATACATTTAAACCGTCATTCATGCGACTTTTAGCATTTTATCTTGTATATTAATTAATTTTAATTATAAAATGGAGATACCTATTAATTCGTGTATTCAGGTCGACATACCTAGCTTATTGGATGTCCCTTAATATTCGGATTAATTCGAATCGTCTAAAGGTAAATTCGAGTTTAAAACGGACAAGGCCATAGCACCATATTTATCTGCTTGCATCATGCATAAAGGTGACGTACGGGATCCGAACCCTAAACTAACACGGCAGTCAGTCTTATATGATGTCGGTTTAGTTTTTGGTCCGGTGTACCGTCATCCTTTTTAATTAAATGCTTAATTAATTCGATAACACCAATTTGAAAAAGCTCGTGATTAAAGCCTAATTTTCGACCAGGAACCACTAATTAAATTCTTTTTAAATTTCGAATAATTTCCATCAATTAAAAGCAACAATTGTTTTGGTACCGATTTCCGGGCGTGATGGGGACGCTAACCCTACCCCACACGTAACCAACTCCCGAACCCTTTCAAACGAATCTCTGGTTTTGTGTTTTACGGTGTCCGGCCTACCTTAGTGGCCGGTGGCGACTCCAAACCGAAAAAAGATTTTTAAAAGGGATTTTTCCAAACCCGAACCAAGCCAATTTTTTAAAGCTTCCCATTTTTTTAATCAAATTGAATATTTTTCCAAAAGTAGCGGGAACTTGATTTGCGGAGAAAAAACCCCGTTACAGTTCCCTCGTATGTTGTCTCGAGGGTGTCCCAAACCTCCTTGGCATTTTCGATTGAAGACACCTTGGAGTAGATATCCAGACCAAGTGCACAAAATATTACATGTAGAGCTTTGTCATTCACTTGCATCCTTCTTCTTTCATCATCGGTCATTTCGGCTTTGATCTTTGGGACGAGCCTTTCTCCATCTCTCCTCATGGGAATGTATGGACCTTCTTAAACTACATCTCACACCATATAGTCGGTAGACTTAATGAAGAGCCTCATCCTATTCTTCCAATAAGGATAGTTATCCCCATTGAAGAATGGTGGCTTGGTGGTGGATTGGGACTCATAGTTGGAGGTGGATGCCATTGCTTGACTTGTTGTTGATCAAACTCTCCAAGAATCGACTCAAGAGGGTTGTAATCCTTCCAATGAGTGTAGCTCTGATACCAATTGTTGAGTTGATCGAACACTTGCAAATGGCCAAGAGGGGGGTGAATTGGCAATTAAAATTTTGGTGAAGAGAAAGATTGAAAATAAAAATGACACAAGGGGTTATAGTGGTTCAAGTTCTCCAAATGAACTCTACATCCACTACCTTAGCTCCCACTAAGGATTTTCAAACAATTCACTAATTGAATTCGTCCCATTTTCTTGGATGAGGAGGAAACCTTACAATTTCGATTAAGCTTTCTACCCAAAGCTTAATCCACTCAAATACAAAGAAAGAATTTGGTAAACTCAAATGTTTCCTCTCAAAGGATAATTGTCTACCCAATTACAATTTCAACAACCCCAAACTCACAATACAATTTGACAAATTGAAAGACAATAGAGTTGGGTACAAGAATATGACTTTGAATAGCTCAAGGGTTTGGATTTTTTGCTTTGATGATGCTTGAATGTTCAATAGCTGTTGCTTGGTTAAATGAAGCTTGTTTTTATACCCTTGCATTGATTTCTAGCCGTTTGGGTAGTTGGGATCATCAATAGAGCCGTTGTGGACATTTTTCTCGCATTAAATGCAGCTCTGCAGCCTACCGTATCGGTACTCGGGAAGGGCGTATCGATACCTGCATCAAAGAGGAAAGATCCGTTGTGCCTGAAAACAGGGTGTATCGATACGCATAGAAGGCGTACCGGTACGGTTTTAAGGGGCGTATCGATACAGAGGTCAGTATCGATACGGTCCAAAGTTACTAGAATCTCAAGCTATGTTTGTATAAAAAGTGTATCGATACGCATACCAAGCGTATCGGTACGGTATAACGATCTTTTGAAAATTGGGAAACCAACCAACTGACAAGTAACGGTCAAATAATTAAATGCTCGGATTTTTCAAAGATATGTTTGTCGTATCGATACGGTTGCTAGCCGTATCGGTACGATTTCATGAAAATATTTGCCCATATGAATATCGTATCGATACGGTTGCTAGGCGTATCGGTACGGTTTCGTAAAAACATTTGCCCAGATGTATATCGTATCGATACGGTTGCAGGGCGTATCGGTACGATATGTTCAATAAAATTCCAGTGACAAAATAGGGTATCGATACGCTGAGGGTATCGATACGCCTGGGCGTTTTTGCATACTTAGGCTTGAAAAGCATAGGAAAAGACTTAGGGAAATATATGATTTAAGAGCAGGTCTTTAAATATTATTTTGTTCAAAGATACTTGTAAATTGTGAGACTTTAAAGAGTACTTCAAAATTTATTGTTTTACAAATTGGTCTTTAAGTTTATGTGTTATATCAAAATCAATTTTGGTTTTACAGAAATGGATAAAAATATGGAAGATTTATGGGTAAATAGTCTATTTATGGAAATCAAGGTTGCACAAGCTGTAATTCTTCTTGTCTTCACATGGTTTCAAAGGGGACAATGGTTGAACATCTTACCGCCCTCATGATTTAATCCTGGCTTCATCCCTGGTATTAGTGTTTCCCATTGTAAAAAAACATAAATTTGTATATTATTCATCCAATCCTTCTTTGATGACCCACAAACCTAGCATTAGATTGTAAGACCATAAATAATTAAAATATCACAAAGGCTAAATACCCTACTCACCTCCTGTATTTGAAACAAACTTGAAATAGTGAATGAATCGATTTAATAAGACTGAACTGTTACCTTGGTGGTGTTATTGAAATTTTCGATTGTGTATGATTATATTATTGTTTATATGCGGCCATTGTGCATTTATTCATTACGACTGAGTGTGTTTTAACATTTTCTTAGCTTATGATTGTTTTTAAGGCTATTCAAATCATTTAACAACTTATGTTTCTAACAATCTTTTATTCCTTTATGACATCAAACAACAATGGGTATTGAAACTCCTACATGGGTAACGACTGGTCTAGAGGTATCGAAACTCCTTCATGTGTTTAGATATAGAATTTGCATTCGATATTTGAACGATAAATGGTGGTATCGAAGCTCTTCTAAAGGTATCAGAATTAGACCTTAGGTATCAAAACTCCTACATGGGTTTCAATACCCAAATAACATTAAATATTACTAGAAAGTAAAAATGGTATCTGAACACATCTAAATCTATTAAAACTCAATGAACAAATTTCAATACACTTTGAATGAGATATAAAAAATTGACCAATAAAACAACTTGAGTTTTACCAAGAAATTCAACTAGTATCAAAATCTGATGACAAATTTGATACCGTTACCCAGAAAAGCACATTTTGGTCTCTAATTTTAATCTAATTTGTCTCTTAACACCTACATGTAAGCCCTACTGATTACCAGAGTCTACAAAAGCATTATTAAGCTTTTTATGATCATTTCACAATACTTTTAACATCAATTTCTCAACCTAGATAATCCAACATGCTTCACATACAAAACACCCAACATGCACACTACCAATATGCAAAGCCATTATATTTATGATAGATAAAAAGCATATCAAAATCAGATGTGTATTACTGTAAAACTTTAAATTGATTTTAATATAACAAATTTTATAAGGGATTATTTGCAAATACAATAAATTTTTAAGTATTTCAAAGACTCACAAATTGATAAGCCTTTTTGAACCAAATGATTTTTCAAGACAAATTATTTCAAGTGTTCAAAAACTTTCTAAGCATTTTCAAGCACAACTTCATCTATATGCCCAAGCGTATTGATACGCTTAGGTAGTATCGATATGGTTTTCCAACACTGGAAAATCAATTGACCAAGGCGTACTGATACGGTTAACCCTGTATCGATACGATCTTCATCTGAGCAATCTATTAAGGCATAGAGTATCGATACGGTCTCACTTCGTATCAATACGATTTGATAATGATAGCAAATCTTCATTTTAAATAAGTCGAACGTTGGCTATTAGTTATTGGAATCCTAAAATTTTTAAATGATCGTTAATCGTATCGATACGCCTAGATAGCGTACTGATACGCTTTTTGTCAAAACACATTTCAAGATTCTAGTGAGAAAAAACCGTATCGATACGACATTTTGTATCGATACGCCCCTTATAATTGTACTGATACACCCTTGTTTTCAGTCACAACGACTCTTTCTTCTTTGAGACAGGTACCGATACGATCCTGAGCGTACTGATACGATGTGCAGTTGAGACGCATTTATTGCGGGAAAAATGCAGCCCAACGGCTAGATTAATGACCTCAACCACCCAAACAGCTAGAATTCAATGCAAGGGTATAAAAACAAGTCTCCAAAGCTACAACAACAACTATTGAACCTTCAAGCAACATCCAAGCAATTATTCCAAACCTTTGAGCTCATAGAGTCAAATTTGTGTACCCAACTTGTAAAATTCTTCATTGTTTATCTTTCTTTCAAGTTTGGGGAGTGTTTTTTTGTAATTGGGTAATTGATTAGTCTATTGAGAGATACATTTCAAATTGTCTTTCTTTCTTTGTAATTGTGAGTGAATTTGATTAAGCTTTGGGTAGAAAGCTTAATCAGTTTGTAAGGTTTCCTTCTAATCAGAGAAAAAGGGAAGATTCAATTAGTGGATTGGTTGAAAATCCTTAGTGGGTGCTAAGGTAGTGAATGTAGAGCTTGTTAGAAGCTGGAACCACTCTAAATTGCCTTGTCTCATAATTTTCAATTTTCAATTTCCTCCCTTCAAATTTTAATTGCCAATTCACCCCTTTTTGGCCATTTGCAATTGTGTGATCAACTCAATAATTGGTATCAGAGCTACACTCATTGGAAGAATTACAACCCTCTATAGTCGATTCTTAGAGAGTCCGATCAAGAAAAACTAGAAGCAATGGCATCTACCTTCGACAACAACTACGAGTCATAATCCATCACTAAGCCTCCTTACTTCAATTAGGATAACTATCCTTATTGAAAGAATAGGATGGAGCTCTTCATCAAATCCAATGATTACCTCATATGGGATGTTGTGGAAGATGGCCCACCCATTCCCTTGAAGAGAACAAATGAAGGAAGACTTGTTCCAAAGTCCAAGCACGAAATCACTGAGGAAGAACGAAAGAAGCTTCAAATCAATGACAAAGCTCTACACATGATCTTTTGTGCTCTTAGACCGGATATGTACTCGAAGGCATCTTCGTGTACAAGTGCTAAGGAGGTGTGGGACAAGCTAGAGACCACATATGAAGGAACCAACAACGTCAAGGAGACCAAGATTGGGATCCTTAACTATAGCTACGAGAGTTTCAAGATGGAGCCCAAGGAAAGCGTAACTCAAATGTTCGATCGCTTCTCGGTCATCGTCAATGGTCTCAAGGGCTTCGATGAGACCATTCTCGAAGACAAGCTATTTCGAAAGCTCATCTATTCTCTTCTAGATTCATGGGAAGGAAAAAGAACCGTAATCATCGAGGCCAAGAGCTTGAAGACCATAAAGCTCGATGAGTTGATGGGAGCTCTCCTCACTCATGAGATCACGAAGAAAGAAAAGAAGAAAAGAAGAGAGAATAGTAGAAAAGAAGAAGGTTGAGGAGAAGAAGCAAGGAATTGCTCTCAAAGCTTCACATGAAGAAAGTGATTCTAGCTTAGATGAGGAGGAAGAAGAATTGGCTATTATAGCCAAGAAATTTGCTCGGTTCATGAAGTCCAATCGGGGAAGAAAGTTCCATAGAAAATGAGACTTCAAGAACAAGAAGAAAGAGGAAGGGAAGGACCAACTCATATACTATGAGGTCAAGAAGCCATGGCATATTCGATCCGATTGTCCTCAACTCAAAAGAAAGAGCTTCGGGAAGAAGAAGCTTAAGGCAAACGTTGCTACTTGGAGTGATGAGGAGTCATCTAAAGAGAAGCAAGAAGTTGCCAACCTTTGTCTCATGGCGTTTGAGGAGGATCCAAAGGTAACCTTTAACTCATCTACTTTAGATTTCACTTTCGATGAACTACATGATGTATATGATGAGTTACAAGAGGTGTATGATGAGTTCGTTGAGAAATACAAAAAATCGGTTTTGAAAAACAAACAAATGATTTCGGTTTTAAGAGCTCAAAACAATTTACTTTCCAAGACCAACTCGGAACTTGAAAAGAAGGTTTTGCTTTTACAAAATTCCTTAAATGAATTTGAAAAGAAATTCATTGATTTGAATAACCTTCTTGAAAATTTGAAAAAGGGGATTCTTCAAAAAACCAATATCTAAAGAAAAAAATTAATAACTACAAACAAAGAAGCTCTCATAGGCATCCTAGAGGTAAAAGAGTTAGGAGTGTGTTGGTTTCTAAGGAACTTGTAATTTCTAACAATGTTGATGCTATTTCTTCTTGAATTCCTAAAGGAACCAAGTATTTGGAAGCTAACTCACATGGACCCAAAATGATTTGGGTACCAAAAATCAAGAACTAATATTTGTTTGTAGGGGGAGCATTGCTACAAGGCCAAAGCTTCAAGTCAAAACACATGGTACCTTGATAGTGGATTCTCAAGATACATGATCGGTGAAAAGAGTAGATTCTTGGATCTAAAGCCTAAAAGTGGTGGAGTGGTGACTTTTGGTGACTATTCCAAAGGCCATATTGAAGGAATAAGATCCATTGGTAATAACTCTTCAATCTTAATTGAAAATGTTCTTTATGTCAACGGTCTAAAACATAATTTGTTGAGCATTAGTCAATTTTATGATAAAGGTTTTAATGTTCTTTTTGATGTTAATGGTTTCGAGATAATGAACATTGAAACTAATAAGACTATGCTCATAGGTCATCGCATAGGAAATATATATATAGTGCATTTAGATGACATAAACATTTCAAATGCATGTTTTGTAGCTAAAGATGAACATGATGCATAGTTATGACATAAGAAATTAAGACATGCTAGCATGAGTGTCTTAGAGAAATTGGCTTCCCAAAATTTAGTTAGAGGTTTACCCAAAATAAATTTCTCATTAGATAAAATTTGTGATGCATGTGCCAAGGGTAACCATAAAAGAACCACATTTAAACCTATTAATGATGGTTCAACTAGTAGGGTATTACAATTGATCCATATGGATCTCTTTGGGCCAATTAGGACAATTATCTTGGGTGGAAAATCATACGATTTTGTGCTTGTTGATGATTTTTGGTCAAAAGATGGGTATCACTCAAAATGACCTTGGTCAAAAGATTTCCCATATTAGAAGTGACCATGGAACCAAATTTCAAAATCTAGGTTTTGATGATTTTTGTAATGAAAATGGTATAAGCCTTAAATTTTCCGCACCTCACACTCCTCAACAAAATGGGGTAGTTTAGAGGAAAAATCGAAATTTAGAATAAAAGGCTAGAACCATGCTTTGTGAAAACAATTTACCTAATTATTTTTGGGCGGAAGCCACAAACACTTCTTGCTATATTATTAATAGAGTAGTGATTAGGTCACTTTTAAAGAAACCCCCTACGAGATTTTAAAATCTAAAAAGCCTAACATTAGTTATTTTCATCCTTTTGGATGTACGTGTTTTTTTAAACAATGGTAAAGATAATTTGGGTAAATTTGATGTAAAAAGTGATGAAGCTATTTTCTTAGGATATTCTTTAAATTCTAAAGCTTATCGAGTGTTTAATAAAAAACCTTAGTTGTAGAAGAGTCAATTCATGTGGTTTTCGATGATAACCTCCTTCCGAGGAAGGATTCTTATGATGATGATGATGGAGGAATCATTGAAACTAATGATGGTGGATAAACATCAAAGGTAGATAAGGTTCCAACCAAAGAGGAAGAAGCACAAGATCCTCCCATAGAAGCCTTGAAGGACATGAACCTTGGCGAAAAGGAAGTGAGCTACCCAAGGGAACTCAACTATGTCAAAGATGGTGAAATCTTGGGTGATCCATCCAAGGGGGTAACCACTAGATCCTCTCTTAAACTTATGGATAATATTGCTTCCATCTCATGCATAGAGCCTAAAATATCAAAGAAGCATTAAATGATGAATTTTGGATATTGGCTATGCAAGAAGAATTAAATCAATTTAAGAGGAGTAATATTTGGACATTAGTTGATAGGCCTAGTAATAAGTCTACTATAGGAACTAAATGGGTTTTTAGAAACAAACTAGATGAGAGTGGTAACATAGTGAGAAACAAGGCTAGGCTTGTTGCTCAAGGATTCACTCAAGAAGAGGGAATTAATTTTGATAAGACCTATGCACTCGTAGCTAGGATGGAAGCAATTAGGATACTTCTTGCATTTGCAAGCTTTAATGAATTCAAGTTTTTTCAAATGGATGTCAAGAGTGCCTTTTTAAATGGTTTTATAAATAAAGAAGTGTATGTAGAACAACCACCAGTTTTGAAGATCCAAACTTTCCAAAGCATGTTTTTAAACTAACAAAAGCTTTATATGGTTTGAAACAAGCTTCTAGAGCTTGGTATGAAAGACTTTCAAACTTTTTAGTTGAAAAAGGTTTTGAAAAAGGAAGGTGGACACTACACTTTTTATTAAAAGAAATGAAACTGCATATTAGTAGTTCAAATTTACGTTGATGACATTATATTTGGTTCTACTAATGAGTTTTATTTCCAAGAATTTTATAAGCTAATGCAAGATGAATTTGAGATGAGTATGATGGGGGAGCTCTCATTCTTCTTGGGACTCCAAATCAAGCAAAGGAAGGATGACATCTTCATCAATCAAGCTAAATACATTAAGGATATGCTCAAGAAGTTTGGCTTGGAGAATGTGAAGCCTCAAGCCACTCCTATGAGCTCATCAATTAAACTTGACAAGGATGAAGGAGGTAAGTGTGTTGATTCTAAGCTTTATCGTTCCATGATTGAATCTTTGCTTTACCTTACTGCAAGTAGACCCGATATCATGTTTAGTGTTTGCTTGTGTGCTAGGTTTCAAGCTAGTCCTAGAGAATCTCACCTTATAACCATTAAGAGAATCTTTAGTTACCTTAGAGATATACATTGTTTAGGTCTTTGGTATCCTAGAGACTCTTCCTTTGACCTTCATGCCTTCTCCGATGCAGATTATGAAGGGATGTAAAGTAGATAGAAAAAGTACATTCGAGACATGTCAATTCCTAGGTAGTATGCTCATATCTTGGTTCTCTAAGAAACCAAATAGTGTAGCCTTATCTACCACCGAAGCAGAATATATATCAGTCGAGATTTGTTGTTCTCAAGTCCTTTGGATTAAGCAACAACTCTTAGATTATGCAGTTGATGTAGGTACCATACCCTTTAAGTGTGACAACACTAGTGCAATATGTCTCACTAAGGATCCCATCCAACATTCTAGAACCAACCACATAGAAATAAGACATCATTTCATTAGGGATCATGTTTTAAAGAAAGATGTAGTTCTAGAGTATGTTGACACCTTAAACCAATTAGCGAATATCTTTACCAAACCTCTAGACAAAGAGCGTTTTTGGACTCTTAGGAGGGAGTTAAGTCTATCTAGCCTATCTTGACCTTTTTTAGAGCCCTTAAGTGCAAAAAATTGCTTGAATTTTGAATGATGATCATGCTTATGTGATTTTGCTTCTTAATGCATCTATGCTTGCTGCTAGGGGGTATGCATCAGTTTTAGTCCTTATATCTTGCTCATATATCATCCACATGCATTTAGGGTCGTTCAACATTGGATTTTTGGACTTGTTTTTGTCCAAAATATATTTTCTGGCAATGAAGTATCGATACGGCTATATGCGTATCGATACGGGTTCGTCAATGTGAATTGATACAGTGCTAACTATATCGATACGATCACACGTATCGATACGGTATTTAAAAGTAATTTAAAATTGTGGCAAGGCGTATCGATACGCTATGTAAGCGTGCCGATACGGTAACGGCTGAAACTTTAAATCTGGCTTTTAAAGACTCACTTTTTAATTAAAACACAAACCCATCTTTTTCCCAAAAACCCTAGCCGAAAAACACTATAAAAATCCATCAAATCACTTCAAATTTTCACACAAAACCTTAAATTCTTTGAGGGATTTTCATCAACACATCAAAGCCAAGCTTTGCTAGTAATTTGGTGCATTCTCGTCTCATCATTCATCCACTCTCCATAAATCAAGGTATAAACCATTTTCTTTTCTTTTTAATTTTTGTTTGATTTCATTAGTTGTCTTTAAACAATTTTTGTATAAAACATATACATATATTATGAGTTTTCAAGTTTTTGCAAAAAAATCTTCAAAATCTGAATTTTTTTATTCGAATATAAAATTATACCGTATATTTTTTCAAATTTATTTTTCAAAATTCTCTTTACCAATATTTTCTTTTATACTTTTATATATTTTTAACCTATAAAATATAGTGTTTTCATCAATACCTTGAATTATTGGAATTTTTCTTTGGATTGAATGTGATGATAATTGCATACATGTGTTTCGAATTGTTTTTGATGTTATTTTCAGGACAATGGCACCTAAAAAGAGAGCACGAAGAGTTTTATTTGCTAGTTCATCAAATTCTACTCTTGATGATGAGGGTAATGCCAAACCGAACCTTCCTTACATTATCCAACATAGTCTCCCTACTGCGTCGGCTATGGCCAATTATAAAATTTTTCAAGGTTTTACTCTTAGGGAAGAACGAGTTGTCTCAATTCCTTTTTTTAAACTATGCTCGTTTTAAATTTTAGTATCTTGGTTTACTTCAACAATGAAAATTCATGAAATTTTTGGGTTTGCCCCCGCTTTTAATTGAAACCTTGTCAAAATGTTCTTTTCAAATGCCATTTGCATTAACGATGCCCAAAGAGAACATGTTATTGCTATTGAATCTCATCTTATGGGTAAAACTTTTCAAATTGACCAAGATACACTTTGTCAAGCTTTTGGTTTTGAAAATATCGGAATTAATGATGAAAATTCTTTGGGTCATGGTACTCCTTGTTCCGTAACCGTTTTGAATGCCCACGACCGAATCCTTCACCTTATTATCTCTTGGTGGATTCGTCCCTCCGGTGGGAAATTTTCAACTATTTGCCAAGTCGATGATTTTTGACTCTGTTGTTTTCATGAGGGTAAGCACCCAAATCTTTGCCGACCTTGTCTATCTTGTCCAAAACCGTCATACCGAACAAGTCAAATATTTTTATTATGAGACGGATTTGAGTCATTTGTTTCATTCCATAGAAATAGATTGTTCCTATGACTATCCCGAACCCCTTGGCCTACCTATTGATGAACGTTCCCTAAACTGCTCTCATTTTGAGTTCATCAACAATGAATGGGTTCTTGTTCCTCGACCTCGTCGTCAAGATCAACCTCCTCCAGAAGCTCCTCAAATTGCTTAAACCTCCATGGACGGTCTCATGACCTTTATTACCGAGCAATTCACCACCATGCAGGCGGACATGAACTCGGGCTTTGCGGCTATGAACTCGGGATTTGCGGCCATCAACTCATGTATCATCGTATTGAAAGATCATTTGAGGGAGATGGAACAACGACAAACCTCCATGGATATTTCTCTCACCGCTCTTCATGGCTCTTGGATCAATGCTAACCGTTCTCAAGCCACAAGCGATGATGAGGATGAAGATGAGGAAGATGATGGTGGGAACGAATAGAGCTTAGCATATCATACAATATCATTTAGATTTCGAGTTTATTGTGAAACCGATAATTTGATTTTGATATAACTAAAGAATTTAAGGACTAAATTGAAAATGTGAAAACGAATTTTTAAGTCCTCAAACCTCTCTACATGTTTAAAAGAAAATGTCTATGTTAAAAACTAATTTTATCAAAAGTTTTCTAAGTGTTCTTGAAGCCAAAACAGTGATTTTCGAGTCACCGTTTCGGAACGGCCTAAGGCGTTTCGAAACACTTTTGAAACTATGAACTCATGTTTCGGAATGGGTATCGAAACGATTTCAACACTGTCAACCCGTGTTTCGAAACGAGTTTCGAAACGGCTTAAGAACCTCGAGACACCGTATCGAACCGACATCAAATGTTTCGAAACGGTACTTAAGTCTGATTTGAAAAATATGACCGTTGAAAGTTTTTAACTGATTTTACACAAACCGTTAAGGCCTATCGAAACGATTCAAGTCGTTTCGATACAAGGCTTGACAGTGGCAAAAATGTTTCGAAACGGGTTTCGAAACGGCTCTTAGCGTATCGAAACAAGTTTAACCGTTTCGATACGGGCTCTTTAATGCACCCCAATGGCTCTTTCTATTTTGGTATGTTTTGAAACAGGGTCGGGCGTTTCGAAACGGTTGGTTGCAGACTGCATTTATGGAGGGAAGATAACACCCCCAACGGCTCTATTGATGAATGCATCAACGACAACGGCTGGAATTCAATGAGAAGGTATAAAAGGGACCTCTAAAAGCTTCAGCAACAACTATTGATCCTAAAGCAAGCATCCAAACATCAAATCCAAGCATTTGTACCTAAATCCCATTATTTTCTTGTAACCCCAATTGTATTTTTCATTCTTATCATTTCAATTGGGTTGAGTGCTTGTAATTGGGCTATATTGTGTATTGAGAGATACTTGTTTTAGCCAACAACTTCTTTGTTTTTATTGTGTGAGGATTGGGTCAAATTTTGGGTAGAAAATTTGACCGAAAATTATAACGGTTACCTCCTTAGCCTAGAAAAAGGGAAGATCAATTAGTGGAATTGTTGCAAATCCTTAGTGAAGCTAAGGTAGTGGATGTAGAGTTCGATTGGAACTTGAACCACTCTAAAATTCCTTGTCTACAACTTTTATTTGTCAATTCCACCACCAAAAGCTTTAAAAATCCAATTCACCCCCCTCTTGGTTTATTTTGATCATTTGATCCACTCAACAATTGATATCAAAGCCTACCTCTTTGATGGATTAACAACCACAAGAGGAGTTCCTAGGAAGAGTGTGATCATCCAAAAATCAAGACATGGCATCTACCAACGGTTCGAGCATGTATGAGTCTCAATCCACTACAAAACCACATTTCTTCAATGGTGACAACTATCCATTTTGGAAGAATCGGATGCGCCTCTTCATCAAGTCCAACGATTACTTGGTTTGGGATGTCATTGAAGATGGCCCCTACATTCCATTGAAGCAAGATAATGAAGGGAAGATGGTTTTGAAGAAAAAGATGGAGATGAGTGAAGAAGAGAGGAAGAAGATCCAAATAAATGACAAAGCTCTTCACATGCTCTTTTGTTCTTTCAGTCCGGACATCTACTCCAAAGTCTCATCCATTGAGAGTGCCAAAGAAGTGTGGGATACTCTTGAGACCACCTATGAAGGAACCAACGATGTAAAGGAAACCAAGATTGGAATTCTCAATCTTAGTTATGAGAATTTCAAGATGGAGCCCGATGAGACGATGTCCAAGATGTTTGATCGCTTCTCAACCATAGTCAATGGGCTTAAAGGATTTGGAGAGACTATACCGGAAGGCAAGCTTGTCCGGAAGCTACTCTACTCACTTCCCGAATCTTGGGATGGGAAGAGAACCGCCGTCATAGAGGCCAAAAACTTGAAGACTCTAAAACTTGATGGGCTAGTGGGTTCTCTCCTTACTCATAAGATTATGAAGCAAGGAAGGGAATAAGAGAAGAAGAAGGAAGAGAAAAGAGTAGAGAAGCTAGAGGTGGAAAAGAAGAAGAAGATAGGAATAGCTCTCAAAGCTTCATTACTTGAGGAGAGCTCTTCTAGTGAGGAGGATGAGCTAGAAGAATTGGCTATGATAGCCAAAAGATTCTCACGCTTCATGAGGTCCAACCGAGGAAGGAAAATTCAAAGAAAGATGGACTTCAAAGGTAAAACAAAGAAGAAGTGAGGGATCAAATCATTTGCTTTGAGTGCAATAAGCCCGATCACATTCGTTCAGAGTGCCCTCAACTCAAGAAGAAGGGCTTTGAGAAGAAGAAGAAGCTCAAAGCCAAGCTTGCTACTTGGAGTGATGAGGAGTCATCCGAGGATGACGAACAAGAAGTGGCCAACCTTTGCCTCATGGCACTTGAAAAGGATTCCTCCATGGTAACCTCTAACTCATCATCTTTTGATTTTACATATGATTAATTAAATGATGCATATGATGAGTTGCAAGAGGTTTATGATGAATTAGTTGAGAAATACAAGGAGTCGGTCATTAGGAATAAGAAAATTATTTCGGAATTAAATGATAAAAATGACTCACTTTCTCAAGCTAATTTAAAATTTGAGAAAAGATTTTAGTGTTGAAAGATGAACTAAAATTCTTCCAAGATGAAAATGTTGACCTTAATAATCTTCTTTCTCAATGTAATAGTGAACACCAAAAGGTGTTAGATGAGCTTAACAAGCTCAAAGAGTCTTTTAAAAATGTTGGTAGTGTGAAGCATGAAATAGGTGATTCTTCTAAGACAAACCAACCTAGTAAAAAGACTAATAACTACAAACAAAGTAGCTTTCCTAGACATAGTAGAACTAAAAAGATTAGAAGTGTATGGGTTCCTAAGGAACTTGTAAAATCTAATAACATTGTTGCTATGTCACCTTGGATTCCTAAGGGAACCAAGTTATTGAGAGCTAACACTCATGGACCCAAAATGATTTGGGTACCAAAAACAAAAGTTTAATATCTTTGTTTGTAGGGGGCATTGCTACAAGGCCAAAGCACAAAGTCAAAACTCATGGTACCTTGATAGTGGATGCTCGAGGCATATGACCGGAGACAAGAGTAGATTCATAGATTTAAAGCCAAAAAGTGGAGGAGTGATGACATTTGGTGACAACTCCAAAGGCCACATTAAAGGTATTGGCTCCATAGGTAATCACTCTACCATTCTTATTGAAAATGTCTTGTATGTCGATGGTCTTAAACATAACTTGTTGAGCATAAGTCAATTGTGTGATAAAGGATTTAATGTTTTATTTGATAAAAATGAGTGCAAAATTGTTGACATTAAATCTAATAATATTATGGTCATTGGTCATCGCATAGGTAACATTTACATGGTGCATCTAGATGACATACATTCATCCCATGCATGTTTAGCAGCTCAAAATGAAAATGATGCATGGTTATGGCATAGCAAACTAGGACATGCTAGCATTAGTGTTTTAGAAAAATTAGTTTCCCTTGATCTAGTTAGAGGTTTACCCAAGATTAAGTTCTCAAACGATAAAATTTGTGATGCATGCTCTAAGGGTAAACAACATAAGTAATCCTTTAAATCTATTAATGATGTTTCTACAAGTAGGTGTTTACAACTTATCCATATGGATTTATTTGGGCCAATTAGGACTATGAGCTTGGGTGGTAAATCTTATGCATTTGTTCTTGTTGATGATTTTTCTAGATTTACTTAGGTTCTATTTTTAAGTACTAAAGATGAGGCTTTAGAAAAATTCATCACATTTTCAAAACTAACCTAAAATGATCTTGAACTTAGAATTTCTCATATTAGAAGTGATCATGGAATCGAGTTTCAAAATTTAGGGTTTGAAGAGTTTTTGAAAGAAAATGGTATTAGCCACAATTTTTCGGCTCCTCGAACTCCTCAACAAAATGGGGGTAGTTGAGAGGAAAAATAGAACTTTACAAGAAATGACTAGAACCATGCTTTGTGAAAACAATTTACCTAAATATTTTTTGGCGGAAGCCACAAATATCGCTTGCTACAAAACCTTAAATCAATTAGCGAACATCTTTACAAAACCTTTAGACAAAGAGCGTTTTTGGTCCCTTAGGAGAGAGTTAGGTCTAACTAGCCTATCTTGACCTTTTAGAACCTCTTTTGTGCTTAAAATTGCTTGATCTTGTGAAATGACATGTTTATGTGTTTTTACTCCTAATTTCATCCATGTCTATAGCTAGGGGGAGTATGTTTATCTTTGCACATGTTTTTCCTGCTCATTCATGTCATTCATGCAAGTTAGGCCTTCAAAAATTTCATTTTTCTGCACTTTTAGAGCCTCATCTGAACTTCCAGGCCCAGGTGTATCGAAACGGGTCCACCTATTTCGATACGGATTCTTTAAAATTCAATCTCAGAGAAAGGTGTTTCGAAACGCCTTCCAAGTGTTTCGAAATGTTTTTGCTACTACCAAGGGGTGTATCGAAATGTGTTTCGAAACGAGTCAATGTGATTCGATACGGTCAAATCTGTATCGAAACGGTCAGCTGGAGTTGAAAAGTCGGTCAACCTTCGATGCCCGCGTTTCGAAACGGTTGACACCGTTCTGAAACGGGTTAGCGGACTGCTTTAAAGGGGCTTTTAATGTTAAAGTTTAACTTTGATTAAAACTCTCCCAAAACCCTAAAAACCCTAAACTCGATTTTTCTCTATAAAAACCCTCTAAACCTCATTGTTTTTCATCAAATCTTGAGGGCTTTTACTCTTAAACACAAGTCTAAGCAAGCATCAACAACTTTGCGCAAGGATTTTCATCTATTCATCCAAAATCCCAATTTAAGGTATATTTTCATATTTTTCTTTTTCCTTCAATTTGTATTCGAATCTTAGGTTAGAAAATTTTATTTTTGTATAGTTTATGTGTTTTGATACTTGGGTTTTTCAAATATTGTAAAAAAATTTCAAAAATTTCAATTTTTTTATTCGAATATATGATTTTTCATTCGTATTTTCTTTACTGTTTTTTTGTTTTTCTCTTAATTTTTTTGTTTTGTTTTGTATCTTAGCTTTTAAAATTTGTTTTTAAACCTAAGTGAGATTTACCATTTGATTGAATTAAGAAATTTCATGCATACACTTAAAATTTGTTTTAAATTGCTTGCTTTTATGTTTTTAGGATTGTTTCAATGGATCCCGTTAACAAGAAACGTAAGGCACCTCAATCGGGTGAAGGATCAAACCAAGCCGCTCTCCGTCCTAACCTTACTCAATTGTTTCTCAAGAGTCTCAAAACTCCCGCGTTGAAGGCGCGTTTCCAATATGTCAAGACGTTTGGCGTTCGTCGTGAGCAAGTTGTTGACATGTCATTTCTTGACTCCGAGCGCTTCTCTTCCGTTATCTCCACCGTTTACAAGAATGGAGCTTTATCGGTTTCTTGAGTATCCCGGATATTTGCTACAAGCACATGGTTCTTCTATTCTACTCGAATGCCCAACTCTTCAACAATGAAGACAATTCCGAAGTTGTTCGCATTGAGTCTCAGATCTTAGGAAAGAAGATTGCTATTGACATACCTTACTTAGAGTCTACCTTTGGTCTTAAGGACGAAGGAATCGAGAATGAGAATCACTTTGGTTCTCACACCGGTTTCGTGCTTGCCTTGGATGCTCACGATAGGTTCCTCCACTTGATGGTCTCGTGGTTTATTCGCCCCTATGGAGGTAAATTTTCTCACGTTCGTCAAGTAGATTATTTTTGGCTTGAATGTTTTCGTCATGGAGAGAAACCTAATCTTGTTAAGATCATGTTTACGGAGATGGTGAATAATGTTAAGCTCCGTGAAACTGATGCGCTTAAGTCCTTCACTTATGGTACTGTTTTGAGTTTTATCTTTGAGAAGCTTGAGATTGATTGCACTTATGACTCTCCGGAACCTCGCAAGTCAAAACTTGGTGAGTCTTCTCTCTGAAAGTCCGGTTTTCACTATGTCGATAATGGGCAATGGGAACGTGTTGATAGGGAAGCACCTCCACCTCAAGTTGAACCTCAACCACAAGCTCCGGTTGCAAACAACGAAGCTCTCACGACTTTCCTTACTGAGCGGTTCAACACATTGGACACAAACATGTCTAGGGGTTTTGGTGCTATCAATACTCGCTTGCAATCCGTGGAGGATCTTCCTTGCAAATGAGAATCGACTCACATCCCTTGAGAATCAACATACATCTATGGACATGTCCTTCTCCACCTTTTATGGACAATGGATGGATTTTCGTCGCGCTCAAGCTAAGGATGATGATGATTCCATGGATGGTGATGGTGACGACGACGAGGCTTAGGTTTCTCATGTCATCTCATATTAGCTATGCATATTAGGATTAAGTTTGCATCTTTATTTCCCTTATGTCTTATGAACCTATGCTTTGATTTCTTTTATTTGGGATTATGCTTTGAACTTATTGTTTAAGATTTATGTTTTGGATATTTGAATTTTATGAATTTCTATTATGTTGCTTATTGCTTATTGATTATTGCTTTTAACCCTATCTCTTCTTTTTTAGCCTTGTTTATTATTTTTGATCTAACAACAAGGGGGAGAAGTAATCTAAGAGCCAAAATTCGTTTTAAGTGGTTTTAAGTTTTAAAACTTGGATTCAAATCTTTTTAAAACTTTAAAAACCTATCTTAAATTGAGGGGGAGTTAGAATGTATTCAAAATTTTCAAAACTCTTAAAAATTCTAACTTTGGTTTTGTTATATCAAAAAGGGGGAGATTGTGAAATCGATAATTTGATTTTGATATAATTAAAGAATTTAAGGACTAAATTGAAAATGTGAAAACGAATTTTTAAGTCCTCAAACCTCTCTACATGTTTAAAAGAAAATATCTATGTTAAAAACTAATTTTATCAAAAGTTTTCTAAGTGTTCTTGAAGCCAAAACAGTGATTTTTGAGTCACCGTTCGGAACGGCCTAAGGCGTTTTGAAACACTTTTGAAACTGTGAACTCATGTTTCGGAACGAGTATCGAAACGATTTCAACACTGTCAACCCGTGTTTCGAAACGAGTTTCGAAACGGCTTAAGAACCTCGAGACACCGTATCGAAACGACATCAAATTTTTCGAAATGGTACTCAAGTCTGATTTGAAAAATATGACCGTTGAAAGTTTTTAACTGAATTTACACAAACCGTTAAGGCGTATCGAAATGATTCAAGCCGTTTCGATACAGGCCTTGACAATGGCAAAAATGTTTCGAAACGGGTTTCGAAACGGGTTTCGAAACGACTCTTATCATATCGAAACAAGTTTAACCGTTTCGATATGGGCTCTTTAATGCACCCCAACGGCTCTTTCTATTTTGGTCTGTTTCGAAACAGGGTCGGGCGTTTCGAAACGGTTGGTTGCAGACTGCATTTATGGATGGAAAATAACACCCCCAACGGCTCTATTGATGAATGCATCAACCACAACGGCTAGAATTCAATGAGAAGGTATAAAAGGGACCTCTAAAAGCTTCAGCAACAACTATTGATCCTAAAGAAAACATCCAAACATCAAATCCAAGCATTTGGGCCTAAATCCCATTATTGTCTTATAACCCCAATTGTATTTTTCATTCTTATCATTTCAATTGGGTTGAGTGCTTGTAATTGGGCTATATTGTGTATTGAGAGATACTTGTTTTAGCCAACAACTTCTTTGTCTCTATTGTGTGAGGATTGGGTCAAACTTTAGGTAGAAAATTTGTCCGAAAATTGTAACGGTTACCTCCTTAGTCTAGAAAAAGGGAAGAGCAATTAGTGGAATTGTTGCAAATCCTTAGTGAAGCTAAGGTAGTGGATGTAGAGTTCGATTGGAACTTGAACCACTCTAAAATTCCTTGTCTACCAATTTTATTTGTCAATTCCACCACCAAAAGCTTTAAAAATCCAATTCACCCCCCTCTTGGTTTATTTCGATCATTCGATCCACTCAACATTTATGCACCTATCTTTTTTGTTTAAGAACATATGCTTTGTTTTTTATGTTTTTAGGATATGAGTTTGGAGTTATGTTTGAACTTTTGTTTGCTTTGGAAATTTCATGCTTAATGATATTATGTTGCTTCTTTATGCTTTAAATTGTACTTAATGTTTATTATATCCCTATTTATGCATTGAATCTTTTTGATCTAACAAAAAGGGGGAGAAGTGTAAAAAGAACAATTTTTTTAAAAATTTTGAACCTTCTTGAAAACCTATCTTAAATTAAAGGGGAGTGAGCTTTTCAAAAGTTCTCACACTTAAAAATTTATACTTGATTTTGTTATATCAAAAAGAGGAGATTCTAAAACCTAAATTGATTTTGATATAACAAATTGTATAAGGGTTATTTGCAAATACAATAAATTTTTAAGTATTTCAAAGACTCACAAATTGACAAGCCTTTTTGAACCAAATGATTTTTCAAGACAAATTATTTCAAGTGTTCAAAAACTTTCTAAGCATTTTCAAGCCAAACTTCATCTATACGCCAAGGCGTATCGATACGCTTAGACAATATCGATACGGTTTTCCAACACTAAAAAATCAATTAACCAAGGCGTACCGATACGGTTAACCCCATATCGATACGGTCTTCATATGGGGAATCTATTAATGCATAGCATACCGGTACGGAGTGAGACCGTATCGATACGATTTGATGATGATAGCAAATCTTCATTTTAAATAAGTCAATGTTGGCTATCAATTATTGGAATCCTAAAAATTTTAAATGATCTTTAACTGTATCGATACGCCTAGATAGCGCACCGGTACACTTTTTTGTCAAAACACATTTCATGATTCCAGTGCGCAAAAACCGTATCAATACGACATTTCGTATCGAGAATCCCTTTTCGCGTATCGATACGCCCTTGTTTTCGGTCACAATGGCTCTTTCTTCTTTGAGACATGTACCGATATAGTCCTGAGGGTTCCGATACGCTCTGCAGTTGAGGAGCATTTATTGCGGGAAAAATGCAGCCAACGGCTAGATTAATGACCTCAACTACCCTAACGTGTATGAAAACAAGTCTCTAATGCTACAACAACAACTATTGAACCTTCAAACAACATCCAAGCAATTATTCCAAACTCAGATTGCCTTTCTTTCTTTGTAATTGTGAATGAATTTGATTAAGCTTTGGGTAGAAAACTTAATCTGTTTGTAAGGTTTCCTCCTAATCCAAGAAAAGGGGAAGAATCAATTAGTGGATTGGTTGAAAATTCTTAGTGGGAGCTAAGGTAGTGGATGTAGAGCTTGTTAGAAGCTTGACCACCCTAAATTTCCTTGTCTCATAATTTTTCAATTTTCCCTTTCCTACCTTCAAATTTTTAATTTTCAATTCACCCTCTCTTGGCCATTTGTAATTGTGTGATTAACTCAACAACTACCTTATATAAAAATTCTAAAAATGTCACATTATCCAAGATTTCTTCAAACCTTTTCCTTACCTTTGGTGTGGGAAGACTCTGAATCTCTCCCACTAATCAAACAAGTGTAAAAATTTATTATTACACTTTTAAAGGATTTGTAACATCCTTTACCTAGTCCAAAAGAAAATTGAGTTGGAGGTGTCACCAGTAATAAAAATAGAGAACCATAAAACTAAATCAAAATAATATTAATAATAAAACAATCAAAATGAATCATTAATGAATGATTAAAGATGAATTAAACTTCATTTTAAGAACACAAACTAATTTCTAAAATTTTAAAAGTTGAGGGACCTAAATATAATTTCTTAAAACTTTAGGGATTTCATAAAATTTCCTCCATAAAATTATATTTATTTATTCTATGAACTTCGTGTAATTTTTAACTCAATCTTGACCCAAACAAGGTCCAAATCGGACTTCAAATCATGAATGTGCACTTTAGTGACAAAAATGCAAAGTGTCAAAATTGGACCTAGAGTTTCGAAACGTGGCATTCCTATAGAATTCTATGTATCAAAACTGACTCAAAGTTTCAAAACTTTGCCCATAGTTTCGATTCTTAATCAGGAGTTTCGAAACTCTGCTATGTTTTCTACCAATTTGAACTTTGTTAACTATTAAACTTCATTCTAACAATACCAGACAAAATACTTATCATTCATACCTATTAAGCATCACAAAACATAAAATTTAAGTACTTAATGCATAATTTCTACTTCAAAAGAATATGGACCACAAGAGTTTTCATTAAGCAAACCACAAGCATACTAAAGTTTCATTTACCTTAACTTGTTTACCGCTTAGAGAACAAGAACTTACCAATTAACAATTTAGACATCTAAATCATGTCTTACTATAGCACCCAAAAATTCCTATTTTAAAACCCTAAGTTGATTTAAGAATTCCCAATTCAAAACCTTAGAATTTGGGAATTTAAATTCGAAACCCCATTTTTGGGGATTTTAATGTCGTAAACCTAATTGATAATTTGGTATTTAATTGAATTTAAATCAAACCAAGTGACCAGATTGTGAAAAATCAAAGCCTTGGGACGAATGTGCAATACGAGTAGAAGTTTTGGGGGTCTTATTTTGTGATTTACCATTTGAGTACCAAAAAAATCTTCATATGCCATTTCTTATTTTGCAACCACCTATCTCCCAAACTCCTCTCTCGATATAACCTTTTTATTCTCACCTTTTAACCCAATCAAGATTTGGAGAAGCCTTTGCTGCCATTTGTTTGTTACACGACCACCATTATCGTGGTCCCCACAACCCCGCGAACAAACCCCGCCATAAAAATCCTCCACCGACGTTTTTCATTCTCGAAAAAGTTGAAGAAAACCCTTCAATTTTCCTTGCACCACCGCTTGCTCCGCCGCTTTTCTCCATTTCGTGTTTGGATAATCTTTGGCTAAGCCTTTAAGTTTGGTTTCTTATTCATTCTGTTTGGGTTGGTTTATATTATTTGTGTTGAGCATTTGGTTTTGGTCAGAATGACCATTTAAGATTTTTCATTCGTGCTGCCGACAAACCGTCGGTATAGGGGTATAGAAGCCTAATTCCTAATCAAGTTTACTAGAAGGATTTGTATGTGGTTGGGTTGAGCCCAACTGAGAAGCTTTTGTCTAAACCATTGTGTGTGTGGCCCAAATCATGAAGCCTAGAGTGATTCATCCCAACAACTTTGGGTTGAAAAAATTTAGTAAACCTAAAATCGAACCAATACTTGAACCAAACCGGACGAATAAACTGAACCAATAATTGAATCGAACCAACATCACCCATTCTAAATTGTGACCCATTGACCAGATCGGACTTAAGTTGACCGACACGAACTTGTTGACTATTGAACTTGACTGTTTACTTTTTCAATCAACTTTGACTTGACGTTTTTTAACATCATGAGTCCAAATTTGCTTCCTAATTTCCCCAATTCAAACCTGAAAGCACAGTTTTACTAATTGAAATTTATTTTATTTAATAATTTCAAGAGAAATATGAATATGAGTTCTGATGTGGATTATTTATGTATTTTAGACATTATCGACTCTGAGGACGACATGTTACCTTCACTTTATCCACCTGTGCAAACTACCCATGCACACACTCTACGAAAGCTACCCAATGTAGGAGAGCGCAAAGGATTCTTGTCTAATTAGATATCAGGTCTCAAAGCCAAGAAGAAGATCATAAAGGGTTCTATAGCCGGTCTAGCATACATTCTTGATCTGAGATAGATGAATTTTAGGATTGACAAGATCCGTGTTGTGAGACTTCCAGGATGTTTTTCTAGAAGAATTGCCTAGTGTACCGCCAAAGTGTGATGAGGTTGAGTTTGATATTGAGGTCTATTTGGGTACATCTCATGTGTCTACGTCACCTTATCATATGTCACCGAATGAGCTCAAGGAGTTAAAAGTCCAATTGCAAGAATTGATGTATAGGGGCTTCATCCGACCCAATGTTTCACCATGGAGGACTCATGTTCTGTTTATTAAGAAGAAGGATGGGACACTTCGACTGTGTATTGATTATCATAAGCTAAATAAGTTGGAAATTACGAACAAGTATCCTATCTCTCGTATTGATGATTGCTTCAATCAGTTCCGGGGAGCCGTTGTGTTTTATAAGATAGACTTGAGATATGATTACTATCAACTCAAGGATAATGATTCTAATATCTTCAAGACAACTTTCTAGAGACGGTAATGTCATTACAAGTTTCTCGTGATACCGTTAGGATTAACTAACGCTCTCACCGTGTTCATGAAAATGATGAATAATGTGTTTCAGGTATACTTGGACTTGTTCGTTATAGTGTTTATTGATGATATCTTGGTCTATACTAAATCTGAGGTTGAGCATGAAAAGCACCTCATAATTGTGCTACAAACTCTATGAGAGAAGCAATTGTATGCAAAATTCAGCATGTGTGAATTTTGGCTCGTAAAAGTTATGTTTTGGGGGTACATAGTTTCTTTTGATAGTATTCAGGTTGATTCGAAGAAGATTGGGGCTATTATGGGTTGGAAGCAACCCAAGAATGTTCTTGAAATTCAACAAGTGTAAATTTTGGCTCGTAAAACTTATTGTTACAAATGTTGTCACTATATGTCTTTTTTTTACCTTAAAGTATATAACGAAAAACATAATTTGTTACAAAAAACTTGAATCTCATTATTCGTTTTTTATCTTAAAAATATCATTTTTTTGTTGTGACAATTTTTTCTATAATAATTATTAAAACTTATAGTTACAAAACTTGTCACTACATGACTTTTTTGCGTAAAAAATGGAGGGAAAATTTTGTGACAAAAAATGGTAAGAAAATAAATTTTGTCACCATATGTTACACGAGTTTGCTAATTGTGAAAAAAAATATTATGACGATTTTAGTTTTTCCTACAAGTGTATAAGCTTTTCTATTTAAAGTGGTGTTTATTTATTTTTGTCACAATAAATGTACTAATAGTGAAAAAACAATTTTTATCAAAATTAAATTTGTCACAACGTAAAAATTTCTTGTAGTGTCTCTTGGACGAACCTTTTGTGATGATTTCACATCATTCTCTTTTGCTACATCTAGCTATGAAAAATTGCTTTCGGCCTCCTCTTTTCAATAAGATTCAACTAATCATATTAAGCTTGTACCCATTTTGCGTCGTCCAATCATACATCTATCAAAACCGAGTGATGGAATCTCAACCTCAATTGGTAACACTGCTTCCATCCTATAGGCTAAAGAATACAATGTTTCCCCTGTTGAAGTGCACATTATGTTCCGGTATGCATATAAGGCCAACGGTAGTCTCTCATGCCAATCTTTGAGATAACATTTTTATGTTGTTATTTGTCGCCTCTACTGCCCCATTCATCTCTGAGCGATAAGTCACAAAATTCTGATGCTTTATTTTGAAATGCTCACAAAATTTCTACTATCAGCTTGTTGTTCAAAATAGAGGCACTATCAATGATGATTCTCTAGCAATCGTATTGATAAATAATCTTTCTCTTCAAGAGCTTGCAAACTGCTACTCTTGTAATACCAGCATAGGAAGCATCGCCTACCCACTTGGTAAGGTAATCAATCACGATCAGAATAAAATGGTCTCGATTGGAGGTTTTTGGATAAAGCTGTCTTATACAACAAAAGACATTGTATGCTCCATCAAACATAAGCTTCCAAGAGTTTGTTTCCTTTTTACCTTCTGTTATGCACATCGAATCCTCAGCTGGGAAATTAAAGCTCAGTGACTCATGATCATTTGAAACACATCTCGCCAAGAAGCCTGCTATTGCATCTCCTTTGTTGCAATATCAAACTCTTATAATAACATTTGCCACTGAGCCATTCTTCAGTCAACACTGGTGTTTCTATCAAGAATTTCAAAGGATCCATTCATGAGATCAAATAAGTAGAATGATACAACATTTATTGTCTGAGCCTTCAAGCTACTCAAACCAAAGCACAATAAAGCTTTTGAATGGCGAGTACCACATTTGTTCAGATAATAAATGGATCTTTCCCTTTCCCATTTCATCATGTTGACCTAGTACACACCCCATTGAGATTTTATAGACTACTAAATAAAGGATCAACAGCCTATCTAGAATCGATGCTATCGAAATTGGGCATTTGATAAATGTTTCTTGATTTTTCTAGGGTTTCTTAGCATTCTTCTTCCCACACCTCCGGGTCATTCCTTTTCAGCAACTAGAACACTAGATCTCATTTGTCAGTCAATCACGATAATTCAATCTTCCCCGAGCTTCATCTTTTTTTCTTCTTTTGTTTCTCTTTTTTCTTATTTTTCTTATATTTATTTCCTTTTCTTTTTTCTTCGCTTTCTTTTGTTTTTCTCTTTTTCTTCTTTCCTTTTTTTCTTTGTGCTTATAGGAGGAACAATTTGAATAGCTTTTAGTTTGTCAGGGTAAATTTTAGTTCCACTTTTGCTGACTAAAAAACCCATGAGTTTCCCAGATGTGGCACCAAAAGTATATTTTGACGAATCAGTTTATGGTGATTTTTGGTGTTGATTGAGGCTTAGAAATGATTAGAATTGATAGATCTTGGCTGGGCTTTGTTTTGGAAGAGTTTGGAGATGATTTAGGTTGTTTTGGGTAGCCGAAATGGTGCTTTTGAGTAGAGCAACGAGTTTGTTTAGATGGCTGGTGATTTCAATGCATGATGATGCATTAATCCTCTGCTCTTATGTGTATTAAACAGGGGAGACATCTTCAGACGCTTTTGGTGTTGATTCGGAAGTGCCGGAAGCTTAGATATCGTTTCGGTGAGCAAGCGAAATGTAATCGGTGAGTGCGAATGGTTTTAGAAGTCCTTGAGGGAAAAAGATACAAGGTTTGGGGATTTAGGATTGGTTTGAAACACCATCCTAAGTCCGGAAGTAAGTATGGCTAGATTTTGCTCTCAAATATGTGGTTGTTGCCCCTAAAATGCTTTTACATCCTCTTGTTTTGAGATAAGCAAATTCCTACTGTTTTATGCATGATTTGTAGCATGAGATGATGCTTTGTAGAGATTTCATGAGATAGCATGTTGCATTAAAGAGTTTTTGAGATTTTGACTTAATGCAAAGCATGAGATATGATTTTGAAATGAGATGAGAAAGATTTGAGAAATGTTGCATAAAAACAGTAGGTGAGATGATGTTTTTTGACATAATATATTGGCATAGAAGATGAGATAATTACTGGATATAATTGATCGATCAATAGGATGAAAGTGCACTATAAACTAAAAATTCGTACGTGCTCTTTGGAGTCGGGCAATGGGGGTAGTGTCATCCCGGTCCAAAGTGAGAATCTGATGGTGAGAGATACCATCGGGGTAGGACTTGGTGAAATACCCAAGCTTTGTGGCGACGAGAGATACCACCATGAGAGTCCGGTGATGAGAGATTCCACCGGGGTATGACTTGACCTTGAGTCAAGCTAATCCACATATCCGAGTAAAGATGAATTGTGAAATTCCAATATAATATATGAAAATGTATTTGAATCACATGTACCAAATGTTGAGATGATTTATGCTATGAGAAATGCATATGAGATTATGATATGAAATGCTTTTGTTTTCATTTAGCATGTGTATGGCTTTGCCATGAGATTTGCATTGGTTTAATGCATGAGATAGAATAAAGGTACATGTGTTTTCAAATGGAGATTTGCTTTGAAATGGTTTTCAAGCATGAGATAGAATGAGCATGTTGTTGAAAATGGCTTTTGAGAAAGAGTTTTTAAAGAAGCATTGTTGTGTTGGTTTTCCTTAGAGCTTGCCTCACTAAGCAAATGTGATTACGCTCTCTTTTACCAACAATGCAGATAATTGAAACGATTTTGGGCAGCAAGAAGGCTAAGGTTATCCAAGGAAGTGAGAAGCTCATGTATGATGAAGTTTTCATACACTTTAGTATTGATATTTGGCAATGGGGATCTATAGTTGATTTTGGGAGATGTATTTTGAACTCCCTATGTTTATGGCAAGTTTTATATGGTTTTTGAAGTTTGTAAATGGCCTATCTGGTTTGGTTTGAGGTTTGAGACTTTTGTATGGTTTATGTGACTAGGAAGCATGCCTATAGACACAATGCTACCATGATTGATTCCATGCTCTAGCTTAAGCTTCTTAATAATGCTCTTTGATGTTTATTCTTGTTGCTGGTGTGAATTGGTATGATTTAGGGCAAGTTTGAATGTATAAAGATGCGAAAAACTAGAAAATTGTATGACTGTAGGGCAGGGTGTATCGAAACACCCTTATCTGTTTCGAAACATGGGCCTGAAATGGCCATAGCGTTTCGGAACGGATAATAGCGTTTCAGAACACTTTAGCTACTAGAGAGGCATGTTTCGATACTAGTCTCGGAACGCACCCGAGTACCGAAACGGTCAACTCCTTTCTGATACGGTCGTTTCGATACATGGGTCAGCATTTCGAAACGGTTGACCGTTGGTCTTCATTTTGAATTGTTTCGAGTTCTCATTTCTTACATTTTAGTCCTTATTTGTTGTGGATGCAATTGGTTGAGTTTGGAATGTCCATTTAAGCCGATATTTGACAGAGATGCATGTAAAATGACTAATTACATATTGGTAAGCTTAAAATTTGCAAAGTCCTCGCAATTTGCAAAGTTTACATTTTGGTCACTAAAGGTGTAAATCTTACAATTGAATCCCTAAATGAATTCTGATCGTTGTGCCTTTCTTTCTTTTGATTCTTGAGTAATCACACATGCTTAATGTTGCATCTAGAAAAGTTAAAATGAAAAAAGGGTCGTTAATCAAGGTTGACTTCCGGGTTGACTTTGGTTTTCCCCGCGTAATCTTCGTGGTTCAGGTCAAGCATCTAGGCCGAGCTAAGGGGGTTACAAAAGTTTTTAAAATCTTGATTTGTCCAGTATGTTGAAGCCTATATTTTCTGAGGACTGAAATTTTGCCATAACACTATCTTGAACTAAAATTTGCCATAACATTCTCTCTGTTTTTCTCTACTCATTGCTTGAGGACAAGCAATAGCTTAAGTTTGGGGTGTGATAACCTCGTAAAAAACATGCATTTTTACTTAGTTAATTGCTTGTCTTTAAGCCCATTTCATTTGCATTTAGTTCATATAGTTGCATTTGGTGTTGTTAGCTTGGTTGTTTTGATTTACTTAAGAAGTGTGTAACCCCCTCGACCTGGCCTGGGCGAAAGGCCGAACCGAACGAGTCACACGGGGAATATTGAAGTAAACCGAGAAGATTTACCTCAATGAACGATCTTTTTTTCTTTTTATCTTATCTAGATGCATATTGTTGCCCTAAGTGTAAAGACTCGCAACGGAACAATTAACATCTCACACAAACATCGATTAAGCACTCAATTGAATACAAACATGTTTTAGGGACCATTTTGTAATTTTAGCCATTTACAAGGACTTCTTCAATTTTTAAGTTACCAACCATTAATTAGCAGGGGTTTTCAAAAATTCGGTTAATCGAATTACCCGACCGAACTGAAATTTTTTTCGGTCAATTTTAGGTTCGGTCGGTTAACGGTTAATGATTTTTTCAAACTTCGATTATCGGTAAATTCGGTTTGAAATCGGTTAATTAACCGAATTACCCGAAATTTTATATTTTATATTATATATTTATTTATTTTTGGTCACTAAACTTTTAAAAATATAAAATAGTCATTAAAATTTATTAAATTATTAAAAATAATCATTAAAATTTTCAATATTTATCAATAACTTATAATGTGCAATAAATCAATGATCATTTTGTAATAATTCGATAAATTTAATGGTTGTTTTATAACTTTTGGAAGATCAGTGGCTAAAAAATTATTTTAACATAGTTTAGTGACCATTTGTGTAATTGACCCAAAATTTTATAACAAATTTCGGTTAACCAAATTAACCGCACTTTTTTCGGTTTGTTAAAAATTTTCGAAAAAATTTTAGTTCGATTAACGATTAAAAGGAAAAAATCGATTAATAAAATTTTGGAATTTCGGTTCAGTCGGTTAACCGAGCCGACCGTTTGAACACCCCTACCTTATGCCACCGATACGACCCCTCCAATTCAATATAAAATATTATTTAACATTCTCCTAACACCGGAACATATTCCTAATATTTAAATAATAATAATAATAATAATAATAATAATAATAATAATAATAATTAATTAATTAAAATTAGACAAAAGATACCTACAATGAGTTAGTCTGACGGGATAAGATATTACACTATATTCCTTAGATAAGGTCAGAGGTTAGAATATTGACATTGTAAATGTAGAAATTAGATTGAAAAAATTACTCAATACAAATTACTCTGCCAATAGGTTGAATATCAATTATATAAAAAAATGACTTTAAGAGTGTAAGAAGACCTTAAATTTTTTTGAACCCAATTAAGTCATTAAACTAATATTTAATTAAATTTCTTTTTATCAATTTTAACCTTTAAATCTTGACAAATTTTCTTTTAAATATTATTAACCCATAATATACTACAATTTTATCACGTTAAAAAATTGCTTAGGCCAAAAAAAAATTAGACAAAAGGATGGTACCGAAAATTACTTAAACACTGCGTGAAGTTTTTTTTTTTTACTTAAAAAAAACTGCGTGAAGTTTACTAGTCTGAAATTCCCCCCCAAAGCTTCCGAATCTTTGATATTGGCCACATCAACATATATCATTCAACACCTATCAATCAAAGAAATCTCAAAAGCCACCTTTTTCTTTTGTTTGGTTTCTTTGAAAGATTTGAAACTTTGCAAAGAAAAAATGTTAGCAGCTTTTGCAAACTCGATTGCCAAGAGCCCTGATGCTCTTAATGTTCCTGGCGACTCTGAAGCTGCTTTGGCACTCAACAATGGCTTCTTGGCTACCCATTTCGCCGCTATCCATCCTGGCTCAGTCACTGTCAATCTGGGTTCTTCGGGTTTCATGGCTTACTCTCTTGAAAAGCAAAACCCACTTCTCCCCAGGTAAATATCCTCCCCCCCTTTTTTTTACCATGTTCAAGATCTCATTATTGGGTCTTTTTTCTTTAATTTTTTTGACTGATTTAATCCTGAATATTTATGGGGTTTCGTTTCTTTTCTTTGCTTACTGTTTCAGTGGGTGGTGAAAATTTGTGGAAAGATTGTCATTTTAACCCTTGCTCTCTTATTTTCTTTTGCCTTACTGTTTGTTTTTTTTGATAATTTTTGCCTTACTGTTTGTGATGATGATGTTTTTGTATGGCTCAAATTTGATACAAAGATTTTATGTTTTTATTGATTTGTAGAACATTTAAGTTCTTGTTTGTTTGATTTAATACTTAGATCTTTCTTCACATTAGTTGGGATTTCTTGCTTGTTTGCTTATTTGATTTTGAGGATTACAGTATATAGATAGTCCCTTTTAAAATTGTAATTTAATCCTTGGACTATGGAACAAAGCAATTTTATCCCTATATAGAAATAAGTAAAATTGATTCTAGTGTTACTGAAAAGGGTACTTTTGAAATTTGACAAATAATATGGTTTCTTTTATGATGAAGTTTAAGATAGATCGAGTAGACTTGGGGTGTGAGTGAGTGCCAGATGCAAATCTTTTTCCCCATACATTTTGAGGGCTCTTAGAGGATCATACATATTCGATATGGATTTGCTTAAACGTAATCCTTTTCTGGATGTTGTCCAGCTTTTCCGAGCCGGAAATGTTTCTGGATTGTGCATAATTTATTTAGCACTTTCCTCGAGAGACTAGACCATACTGAATGACTTTATAACCTATGTTAAACACTTCTATGTCAAGATTTCTTATAACAAGAAAGGTAAGTTCACTTGTTTAGGTTTATTGTATTCGCTATGTGACGGAGATTCGGAAACTTACTTTTCGATTGTTTTTTGTTTTACGTTCACAGGATCTTTGCAGTTGTGGATGATATTTTCTGCTTGTTCCAAGGCCACATTGAGAATGTTGCTGTTCTTAAGCAACAATATGGCTTGAACAAGACCGCAAACGAGGGAATCATTGTTATTGAAGCTTACCGAACACTCCGAGACAGAGGTCCATACCCTCCTGATCAGGTTGTAAGAGATATCCAAGGGAAGTTTGCTTTTGTTATCTACGATAGCTCTTCAAAAGCCACATTTATAGCTTCAGTAAGTGAATCCGATTTTGTCAGCCAGTGCAATGCCTCTAGATTCAATTTTATTGTTAGGTTTCTTCCTCGATATGGTGCAGTTTTTCATCTTTATCTTTTTCAGGATGCCGATGGAAGCGTACCTTTCTTCTGGGGAACTGATGCTGAAGGCCATCTTGTTCTTGCGGATGATATAGAGACCGTCAAGAAAGGCTGCGGGAAGTCTTTTGCTCCATTCCCGAAAGGTAAAACATGGCCTTCCATAACATATCTGTATCCAACATTCACAGTCTGACTAACATAATTAATTATGATTTTCATCTAAATATAGGAGGGAGCATAAGCACTTCACTGCTGACATTTTGCAATTCCCCCATTTCCTTTTCAGGTTGCTTCTTCACATCCTCTGGAGGGTTAAGGAGCTACGAGCATCCTCTCAACGAGTTGAAGCCAGTGCCGAGGGTGGACAGTTCAGGTCATGTCTGTGGTGCAACTTTCAGTGTCGATGTAGAGGCAAAGAAGGTATCTACTGGCTTGAAAAAAGTCGGAAGTGCTGCAGATTGGTCTGCAAACTACTGAGCATCGAAACTACTCCTGTTCAGCACAACTCTTGTTATTAGTAAGCATCCGGATTCTATCCAGTTTTTATAATCTTTAATTCCGAGTTTTACTTGCTCAATGACTTAGCTTAACATTGCGAGTATTCGGTCTCGACACTGTTTAACATTGCGAGTATTCGGTCTCAACACTGTTTAACATTGCGAGTATTCGGTCTCGACACTGTTTTCTGTATTTTCAAATTAAGATGACATTTTAAGCAGCAGTTGTATTTGTACATGTTTGCTTACCATAAGAACTGTGTTTGATATGGTACATAAACATGGAATAATAATTCTTTATCAAAAATGCTTCTAATATTTTTTGTCTAACTTTTTCTTTTTTCTTTTTTTTTGGTTCAAAGATGTCTAAATAACAATTTTGAAGCTAGAGGCAATAGATGTTAACCGAGTTGGTTTTTTTTTTGGGTGAAAATAGGTGTAGATTCATTGCTTAAAACACCTAACATGTTAGCATATGCCTCGGTAAAAACTTCCCTAGCCTAGGGTGGAGGAAAAGAGTACATATACTAACAATACAATCAAGAGGCGAACATGCATCGCTTAAAAGAAACAAAACAAGCATAATTAATCACCCGCTACAGCGTCATCATGTAAAAGCGGAAGAATACAAATACGGGTGTATCCCATCGTACCACATGTAAACCATCACATTCCACCAATTTAGGTAAAGTATCTGCCACACGATTATCTTCACGCTTAACATGTTGTAACTTGGCCGTCCAGGGTCGTTGTCTTAACTCCAAAAAATAATATCCTAATATGCAGGTTCGTAAAGTGTTTGACCAATTCGAAGAGTTGCCACTGCTTGCACGCTATCCAATTCCAACACAATCTAGCGATAACCAGCTTTCCAAGCACAAACGAGTCTCATGTAAGAACCCCATAACCCAGCTTCCAAAATCGAACATATCTCGATGAATTTGCCAAACCCCGATATTCATCGCCCTAAGTGGTCTGTCATAACATCGACACAAGTCATATATCCATTACCTAAATAGTTGGACCCATTGGAGTTGATTTTTATTTAGTCCTTAGGTGGTCGGTTTCACACGCCATGATGACGATCCACCCCGTCCATCACTGTCAGCATAGCGTGCCCAGCAGCCAACGCCGGCACTGCGATCGCAAGCCATGCACGGCATCGGGCTAGCACAGAGCAGCGTTCCTCATCAACATCTTTCTCAAATATTAAGCCATTCCTATGTCTCCAAATGTATCAGCATAATCCCCCAAACATAAGATCCCAATTGTTCCTATCCTTAGCAAAAGCATTTGGGTTTGTCAAATTAGTTTTCACCCAACGCTTTATATCCATGCTCATAAAGTCCTGTAAAGAATCGGCACGCACAAATTCTTTCCATACAATGAAAGCATGTGGGCATTTGCGCAAGACATGGTCGACATCCTCAATGTCCGCATCACAGAAACAACATCTTGCATTATGAGAAAAGTGTCGTCGTACTCTTTCTTGATTTGTCATAATTTTGTCGCAACAAACAAGCCAAAGGAAAACTTTCATGCGTTGCGTGCCACAAAACTTATTTATGATCGTCTAAACATCTTCGTGAGGCCCCTCCGATACTCCATTTCGAACCCAAAATGCAAATTTAACGGTAAAACAACCCGATGGAGTGCATGCCCACGCAGCCTCATCATTCAGAAACCAGCTTAAAGGGCCTTTGAACGCTGCAATGTGCAGCAAAACATATGGTGGCAGAATTTGATTAATGCGCGGCCAATCCCACTCGCCCTCCGCGGTGACCATCTCCGCAACCCGTGATCCCGGCGATGGAGGTGAAATACCCGGGGTAGATGTTTCGCAAGAGGTCCAATAGCACGAATTCAATTATCATACCGAAAGCTTTCCGTTGTGCCATTCCCAATCCTCCAACAAATATTCGAGCGAGTATCAATCCAGACAAGACTGATCCCTTTCCAAAGGCGAGAGGCGTTGTTGGCCGCCAAGACACTCGGTACATCTTCCAGGCATTTATATTTGGTACGGAGGAAACGAACCCATAGAGCTGATATTTTTAGCGATTAGATCAAATGCTAGTTTCATGAGAAACGCTTCATTCTGACAAGAGGGTCGCCGAAAGCCCAAACCCCCATGATTAATTTGTTGACAAACATCTTTTCAACTAACGCTGTGTACACCAGAGTTACCATCTTTGATGCCCCAAATGAAACGTCTAATAATACGTTCAATCTCATCACAAGTACCTTTTAGCAAAACCGCCGTTTGCATTGTATAATTTAGAATAGTTGCGAGCAGCTTTCGCTAAAGTAATCCTGCCAGCTAGAGATAGCGTTTTGGCGCGCCACCCATTCAATTTCCTTTCTATCATAGAAATTAGATACCGGTAAGTTGCAACCAAGTTGGTTTTTTTTTTATCAAGGATATGTTGTCATATTTTTGCAACCAAGTACGAACAATTGATTGTGTTAGACTGGTGGACTTTTTTTTAGAATGGTCTAAATGTCAACAAAACGATTTGAACGCGTGTCTATTAGTATGATCATCATTCGTTTTTTTTTACTGAGACACTTGTTAGGTTCAGATTGATGGAATTTTTACATATACTATTTATTGTTTATATATATATATATTGATATGTTTATAATCATGGGTGAAACTAGAATAAAATCATGAGGTCAAATTGTTTAACTTCAAAATTGACATGGACTTAAAAAGTATTTAAACAAAAGGGGTAGGATTTAATTTGACTAATCTGAAAATTATGGGGGCCTAAAAACAATTAAATTAGAGAAATTGAAAACATACTTTGTAGTATCTGTTTTGTTTTTAATTCGGGATTAAACTTACGCACACTTTGTAGAAAATATTGTTAGACTCTTTTTTTATCAAAAGATAACTTCATTTCAAAGATCAATACAGATACAGAAGGTGGGGAGGAAAAGATTCTGGTCCCCAGAACAGAAGACCCTGTCGGTCTTTTGCAAACTTAGCAAGCCAATCGGCTGCCTGATTACATACTCGAGGAGCAAATGAAAAAAATACAAGATTCAAAGGATCTCGTGTTAAGTCTAATGTCCTCTTCAACGGCCGATGTCACCCAGTCTGACAGGGCTCCTGTTCTGAGCATGCTGATAACTGTTTGGCAGTCCGCCTCGATAATAATCTTGTTAAAATCAAGCCTGAGAGCCATATCTAGCCCCAGCCTGATAGCCAAGGCTTCCGCTGCTGCAGCAGAAGGAGCAGATAAAGATGTGGAAACTCCTTGAATCAGCGATCCCGTGCAGTCTCGTGCTAGGGCCGCTCCACAGGCTTTCCCAGTCAGTCGATCGAACGCAGCATCACAGTTGATCTTAATCATATCAGGAGGAGGTGCTATCCATTGCCTCGGTTCCTGAATGGTTTGTGTCTTCTCCAGAAGTCCGGTCTTGGTAGACTGGTGGAATTCCGTAAAGGCTTGTTCTGCCCTCAGCCATACTTCCCAGGGCATGCCTTGTCTCCCTTCAAACACCATGGCATTTCTCGATTTCCATAATGCCCACAAAAGAAAAGCAATGAGGGCACAACCATTATCGAAGTTTCCTAGAAAACGAAATTCGTTTACTTTGGTCCACCATTTAGGGAAACCCGGGAAACCCAGATAGGAGGGAGAATAGCTAAACCCAGAAGCCTTCCAGACTGCCTGTGCAAAAGGGCAGAAAAAAGAAAGGTGTTCAATAGATTCCCCATTACTACCACATCAAGGACACCAATCGAAGTCTCTAAACGTGCCATGAAAGCGGGCCTACAAGATGCTCTTTGTTGGGACAATGTTGTGGCCCAGTTTCCACAGAAAGGACCGAATCTTGGATGGAACATTTAAATTCCAGATTGAATTCCAAAATTCTTTCCTTATGTTAGGGTCTTCGCTGGATGAGGGCCTTTGTAACGCCCCGGTTTTGGGCTCAGAAGTTTTGGCGTTGACCGGTTCGGTCAAAGTGCTGATCGAATATATAAAAGGGAATTTAGGAAAAGCCTAGTTCGGGTTGCATTAAAAATATGGAAAAATATTCTAAAATCATCTTTTAATATATAAAAGTGAAATGTGAAATCAATTTTGGAAAATGAGGTTCGGAAGGTTGACATTTTGGCTAGTGACCAAAATGTAATTTTTGAAAGTTGCGGGACAGTTTTATAAAGGATTGAAACTTTGAATCTTTAAGGAGCTATTATTCCAAAAAGGATTTCTCCAGATTTTTCTAAGATATTTTAAGTCTAAAATCTGATTTTAAAGATTAAGAAAAGAGAGGGAAATCATTTTAACCAATTCTTAACTAATTTTTCTATTTTCTCTCAAATTCTCTTTTCTCTCATTTTCTCTCAACCCAAACAAGATTTCCTCAGATTTCTTTCTCTGATTTTGACATCTTAATCCCTCATTTCAACTCTCATTTGACTCCTAATCATCTCATCATCAAAACCTCTCAATTTACAAGTTGATTCATCAAGCATTTTGGCTCTAAAATGGAGAAATTCAAGTTTGGAGGTAAGAACGTCCTTCTCCTCTAAACTATCAGTTCTTTACTGAAATTCCTAAGTTCTCAATCCTTGATTCATGTTTTATTAATGGCTTTTCAATTGAGATCTTGATTTTTGGCTAAAATGCAAGATTTGATGATTTTGGTGAAAATTTCGTGTGATCTGTTTAAGCAGGGTTTTGAGGTGTTAAATTGATGTTAAATGAATGCTAAAATGATTAGAAGTTGAGGTTTAATCAATGCAATCCCGGATAGGTTGAATTTCCTAAGTTTGGCTTGAGTTTTTGGTTGTTTTTGGAGTGTAATTGGTGATCTGTTATACCTGGAGGTATAAGGACGTGGTTGTGATCATTTTGCATGTTATTTGATGTATAAAAATGGTTGGAAGTGATGGATCTTGGCTGGGTTAAGTTTTGGAAGTGTTTGGAGATGATTTCGGTTGTGTTTGGTAGCCAAATTGCTAGTTTTGTGATGAGCAGCGAGTTGTGTTGATGTTGCTGGTGTTTTAATGCATAAGGATGCATTAATGTTCTGTTTTTATGTGCTTGAAACAGGGGAGGTTGATCCTTGAGCTTTGGAGGTGTTTTCGGAAGGTTTCGGAAGCTTGGAAAGCTTGTTGGCTAGGCTTGTTTGGTAATCGGTGAGTGAAGTTGGGATTTCAGCTTTTGAAACATGGTTTGAAGGTTTTTGGGAGCTTAGTTTAAGTCTAAACAACTTTGCTAAGCTCAAGAGTAAGTGAAGAGGTTTTTGCTCTTGGATTGTGTATGATTTGGTTTTAAAATCAATTGTGGTTGATGATTGATGTGCATGTGTTATTGCATGGTTTAATTCTGTTTTGTAAGCATGTTTTAGCATGGTTTAATGCTGGTTTTGAAAGTCATTTGAAAAGGATGCTCAAGGTAAGAGATCCTTGGTTATGTTTATGGAAATTGTGATTTTAATGCATAGTGATGCATGTTGTTCATTGGCTTTGTATGATGCTTAAAAACAGTGAGTTGATGATGATTAATGATGATAATTGTACCTTTTGCATATTGTTTATGCATGTGAATCATTGAGCTAATGATGTGGTGGTTTTGCATTATGTGTATGCATGTGAATCATTGAGCTAATGATGTGATGACCTTGCATTGTGTTTATGCATGTGGATCATTGGATATTATGGTAAGATGGTTATGTTGGCAAGAGATGTGAAAGGTTCTTGGTTCGTTGATCGGGTATAATTAGCCGGCTATAGGATTGGGTGCACCGTGAATAAAGTCGCCTTGAAGGCGGAGTGGTCAAGTGTGGACCGGTTAGACTCCCCTCAAGTATTCCTAACGAGAAGAGGTCATAGTGGAGGTTGTTGCCCACTCGAGGACCTAAGTTGTTAAGGTCATAATGGAGGTTGTTGCCCATTCGAGGACCTTGGTTAAGTAAAGGTTATAAGGTGGTTAAAAGTCCTTATGTGAGAACCTTGTACTTGTTAAGATCACAATGGCAGTGTTTAAGTCCATGTGTGGATCTTGTGTGTGATGTCCCGTTCCTCGTTAGATGATGTCTACAACTACCAATCGGTTATGCAAAGGTTGTATGGTGGTTGAAAGTCCATACGGAAAAGACCTTGTGCATGTCAAGGGTGTATGGCGGTTGAAAGTCCATACATGGTAACCTTGAGGAAAAGCTAAGGTTGTATGGTGTTTAAAAGTCCATACATGGGAACCTTAGGTTGTTAAGGTCAAATGGAGGTTGTTGCCCATTTGGAAGACCTTGGATTGGGTAGTGTGTAGGAAGCGTTGGGACACGCTTGTAATCCGCGTATCCGATCGAATCGATAAGTTGGAAAGTGAATGTGGTTGATCTCTTGGAAGCCAATGTAATGTTCTTGATCATGTGAAGCATGGGATTGCTTGAAATGATGCATGGATGCATGTGAAGCATGGGATTGCTTGAAATGATGCATGGTTGCATGTGAAGCATGGTATTGCTTGAAATGATGCATGGTTGCACGTGAAGCATGAGATGCTTGAATTAATGCATGTTTGCATGAGAAGCATGAGATGTTTGGTAAGATGCATTGTTGCATGAGATGTGTATGATGCTAGTGAAAGCATGTTACTTGTATGTTGAACAAGTGTTGATTATCATTTGATAAATGATGCATGAGAGCATGGATTACCTATGTTGCATTGTAGTCATGTATGACTTGTTGTTAAAGGCATGTGAATATGATGTTATGGTTTATGATGCCTTGGTTAAATGCATGAAATGGTTTGATTGAAATATGGTTTTCAATGGTTTCTTGCTTGATGTGGTTTCCAAGTTAAAGAAAGGTATGTTGTGGAAAGGATGTGTTTTCCATGGTTTTGTTTAAGCTTGGCATATGGTGTTTATGCATGATTTGAGCTTGATGTTGAAAAGAGTTTTCAAACGTGGTTTTGGAAAGCAAATCGGGTTGGTTTTAATGTGTTTTAAAGACCCGCTGCATTGATGGTGTTTTGGTTTTGAGCATTCCTCACTAAGCATTATGTGCTTACGCTCCTCTTTGTCCATCAATGCAGATTCTTGAAGTTTGGGCAACAAGGAGCAAGGGATTCAAGGTGGACTCCAATGGAGATGTATGTCTCGGTGAATAGCTATAGTTAATAAGGGCAATGGGGTAGAATCTCTCGGATTGTTGTTATTGTGATCGTATGTGTTGATCAAGAATGTTTAAGTACTGTTGTTAATGATGTTGAACCATGAATTGGTTTGATTGTGTTTGAATTGAAAGGTTTGTGCTTAAATGGTTGCTTGAGTAGGAAGCATGCCTATAGAATTGGGGCTTTTCATATGTGTTGATCATATGTTGAATTGTTGATGCAGGTATGTCTCTTTTATGTTGAATTGCATGTTGGCAAAGTTTGGTGGCTTTTGGAGCATGTTTGAATGATCAATTGTGTGTTTGAATGAGCAAAATGCAACATTCTGGGCTAGGTGTTTCGGAACAGGCAACACCGTTTCGGAACGGGTGCCCTGCATAAACCCAGGCGTCCGAAACGGGTGTCACCGTTCCGAAACGGAATGCATTCTGCCAGACCCCGTTGCGGAACGCGTTGCGGAACGGCCCGTGTTTCGGAACGACCTTGGCCCGTTTCGGAACGGGTGACCGTTGGGGGCTGACATGGGCGGTTAAATGTTTCAAAATGTTTGCATTTTGGTCCTGAATCTTGTTTGTGCAATTGTTTGAGTTCGGGATGTCCGTTTGAGCTGAAATTTGGCACAGAAGCATGAAACATGATTAATTTTAAGTTGGTAACTTAAAATCTGGTTAAGTCCTTTAAGTTTTCAGAAATTACAATTTGGTCCCTAAAGTTGTAATTCGTTCAATTGGGTCCCTGTTTGATCTCTGATGTTTGTGATCTTTGAGCATGGTGTTTGTGTGATCATATATAAGGTTAATGTGCATCTAGACAAGATTAAAAAGAAAAAAAAGGGTCGTTAATCAAGGTTGACTTTCGGGTTGACTTTGGTTTTCCCCGTGTAATCTTCGTAGTTCGGGTCAACCGTCCAGACCGGGCTACGGGGGTTACATTTGGTGGTATCAGAGCTGAGTTGCGAAGGTTGGGGAAAACGGTAAGTTGTTGTGATATGTGTGCTTGATGTTTATCTTGTTGTATGGTTGAAAGCTGGTTGAATCATGTGTTCCTGAGTATGCTGTTGATGTTTCTGAGCATGTTGCTGATGTATGCAAGCATGATTTGTGGTTATGAATCTTGGTTGAGTTCATGTGGATATGTGTTGATGCCATGAGCTGATGTTATGCATGATAAATGTGTTTTGAGCATGTTATGTTGCTAATGTGCTGGTGCTGTTGAATGTTGTTGGTGTAAGCATGATCAAGGTATGTGGTTGATATGCTTGATGTTGTGATAATCATGTTGTGTTGACTGTTATGTCATGTAAAGAGGGGAGGATTCGGGATACCCATTGCCTTATTAATATAGCTATTGTGTTATTTTGGAGTTGGAGTTTGAATCCTTGCTTAATGCTGGTCTAACAGGTTTTGTTTGTTTGTTGTGATTGTATGTTGTTTGTTGTTAGTGGTATGGCAAAGATGATGAAAGAGTGGAGGATGAGTGAGATGGTGGCTGCCTTGGGGCAGGTTGTTAAGGCAAAGAATTCACCCTTTTGTAAAGGTGTTTTGTCTCAGTCTTCTGTGACTGAAGTTGAGATGGTAAGGCAAGGGAAGGAAGCTGGTTCCGGGATGGAAAGTTCTTTACCTGTTGTTCAGGAGGTGTTGGGAACATCTCAGGCTACGGTTGAGGTGGAATCAGTGGATGTGCTGGCTAAATGTGTGGGTTTGCCGAAGCAGCATTTGTTTGATTTGGGTGCTGAGGAGTACCATGGTTCTTCCCCGGAGATGTTTGAGGCTTGGTTGGCCAATGTGGTTCTGATTTTGGATCAGGAAGGCTGTGATTATGCCTGTAAGCTGGGGAGTGTTGTTTCTTTGATGTTGGAGGATGCTTGTTCTTGGTGGACATCTGTGGCTGTGGCATCACATACCCTTGATATTGATTGGGATTTCTTTGTATCTGCTTTCTATGAAAGGTATCTTGGAAGGGAATTTCCAAGGGTTGAGCAAGGTGTGGCTAATGCTGTTGGTGAGTAAGTGTTGCTTGAGCAAGGAGTGGAAGCTCAGTCGTCTGTGTGTGACCGTTGTAAAAGACAACATGTTGGAAATTGTTGGGGTGCAGGTGTTTGTTGGAATTGTGGTTCCAAGTTGCATGTTAAGCGTGATTGTCCTCATGGAGTGAAGTCAGCTTTGATGTTAGCCAAAGGATTTTTGAAAGGTCGTGAGCACGGCCGAGGCGAGGTTCAGAAGTGGCAGAAAAAGCAGAAGGTTGAGAAGAGCTTGGGAAATGAAGTTTGCTGGAAGTGTGGGTCTGCTGGACACATGAAGCGTGATTGCTTGATGTTGGCGCGGAACAGTCAAGGTTTCTTATCGCAAGGAGTTGGTGGTGACCCTGGTGTGTTTGTTGGTGCTGCAGTTGTGCCGCGGAAGGATGTTGGTTTCGCAAGGGAGAGAGCTCGTTCGATGAAGCTTCAGGGTGGTGTTGTGCTTTCAGGTAACCTTGTTAAGTGATCTTTGCTTTAGTTGCCTTAGTTTGGTTTCTGTTGGTTTTTCCTTGCGTAGTAAGTTTAGTCTTGTTGCTAGCATGTTTGGGGTAATGATAGTTGTGGTTTGGTGACATCTTTGGTGTGAAGAAGGCTTTAGTGAATATCTTGTGGTTAATGGTTGTTGGTATGATGGAGTTAGATAAGTTAAAGATCAGTAAGGAGGTTGTTCTTAGACAGATTTTGAGGATGTTATTGGAGGGTGTGAACTGGCATTCATGCACAGTTAAATCATTGATATATACTATATTATATATGTTGGTCCATGCATACATGTGGCATAACATTAGAGGTTTTTGCATACATGTACATCAGACATTGATAGGGCATGTAGGTGATCATGCATACGATGTTCACACTCGCTAATAACTAATCGAATCTGTTAGTGTTGTGGTTGGGTTAAGTGTGATGATGGGTTTGTAGAGGTTGTTTGGTGCTGAGTGGGAGTTAGAAGTGCTGGAGTCTGTTATCTAGTTGTTTGTGATGGTGAGAGTGGAATGGCTTGTTGGTAGAAGGATAGTGTTTGTTGCTCTGAAAGTTTGATGGTTTGGTGGTGAAAGGTATTGTTTGAGGTTAGTATCGGTTAAGTGGTTTGTTTGGTTTAAAGGAAGTGGTTGTTCCATGGTGCTAAGTGTTGTTGTAGCTTGGTGGTTGAGTTTCCGAGTGCTGAAGTGGTTTAGCTTTTAAGTTGCTGTGAAGGGTTGTGTTTGTTCTTGGCAATCTTTGAAGAGTTCTGAAGCTGTTGTGTGTGTTTTGGTTCAGTGATGTTCTGGTAGTGCAAGTGTTCTGGTTAAGTATGTAGTGAAAGGGCTGTGAAAGATCGAAGGTTTTCGTTGGTTGTTTGAGTTCTTGTGAGCAGTGGTTGGCTAGTTGTGGTTAAGAAGTTCTGTTTGAAGTCTGTTGATGGTATGTGGAACGGCTGAAGGTTTCAAGTTGAGGTGGTGATGTGATTCTGGTTTTTGGTGCTGGTGAGCTGTTATGGTAATGTTTTTGATGGGTGTAAAGGATTGTCAGCTTCGTTAGAGAGTTTGTGTGAACAGTTGATGTTTAAGGATTTCTGCTTGTTGGGAAAATCTTTGGAAAAGGTTTGGGAATCGCAAGAGTTGTTGAAGCTGAGAGGTTGCCTAGTGACCGAGTTGGTTGGGTTGTTGTCTTTGTGTAGACAAGTTTTGGAAGATGTGTATTACAGTGTTGTTTGCTGTAAGAGCTGAAGTTCCTCAGGTTGACGTTGGGTTTGTGTATTGTCTGGTAGTGTGGAAGGTTAAGTCGTGGTTACCTTTGAGAGTTTGGATTTGTGAACAGTGTATGGTGGAGGTTTTGTGTGGAATGTGATCAGTGGTGTTGGTTAAGGCTTTTGTGTTGCTTTGTGTGTTGCTTGAGAAGGTTCTGTTCTCTTTTCGCCGGTTGAAATTTCGAGGACGAAATTTCCTAAGGGGGGGAGAGTTGTAACGCCCCGGTTTTGGGCTCAGAAGTTTTGGCGTTGACCGGTTCGGTCAAAGTGCTGATCGAATATATAAAAGGGAATTTAGGAAAAGCCTAGTTCGGGTTGCATTAAAAATATGGAAAAATATTCTAAAATCATCTTTTAATATATAAAAGTGAACTGTGAAATCAATTTTGGAAAATGAGGTTCGGAAGGTTGACATTTTGGCTAGTGACCAAAATGTAATTTTTGAAAGTTGCGGGACAGTTTTATAAAGGATTGAAACTTTGAATCTTTAAGGAGCTATTATTCCAAAAAGGATTTCTCCAGATTTTTCTAAGATATTTTAAGTCTAAAATCTGATTTTAAAGATTAAGAAAAGAGAGGGAAATCATTTTAACCAATTCTTAACTAATTTTTCTATTTTCTCTCAAATTCTCTTTTCTCTCATTTTCTCTCAACCCAAACAAGATTTCCTCAGATTTCTTTCTCTGATTTTGACATCTTAATCCCTCATTTCAACTCTCATTTGACTCCTAATCATCTCATCATCAAAACCTCTCAATTTACAAGTTGATTCATCAAGCATTTTGGCTCTAAAATGGAGAAATTCAAGTTTGGAGGTAAGAACGTCCTTCTCCTCTAAACTATCAGTTCTTTACTGAAATTCCTAAGTTCTCAATCCTTGATTCATGTTTTATTAATGGCTTTTCAATTGAGATCTTGATTTTTGGCTAAAATGCAAGATTTGATGATTTTGGTGAAAATTTCGTGTGATCTGTTTAAGCAGGGTTTTGAGGTGTTAAATTGATGTTAAATGAATGCTAAAATGATTAGAAGTTGAGGTTTAATCAATGCAATCCCGGATAGGTTGAATTTCCTAAGTTTGGCTTGAGTTTTTGGTTGTTTTTGGAGTGTAATTGGTGATCTGTTATACCTGGAGGTATAAGGACGTGGTTGTGATCATTTTGCATGTTATTTGATGTATAAAAATGGTTGGAAGTGATGGATCTTGGCTGGGTTAAGTTTTGGAAGTGTTTGGAGATGATTTCGGTTGTGTTTGGTAGCCAAATTGCTAGTTTTGTGATGAGCAGCGAGTTGTGTTGATGTTGCTGGTGTTTTAATGCATAAGGATGCATTAATGTTCTGTTTTTATGTGCTTGAAACAGGGGAGGTTGATCCTTGAGCTTTGGAGGTGTTTTCGGAAGGTTTCGGAAGCTTGGAAAGCTTGTTGGCTAGGCTTGTTTGGTAATCGGTGAGTGAAGTTGGGATTTCAGCTTTTGAAACATGGTTTGAAGGTTTTTGGGAGCTTAGTTTAAGTCTAAACAACTTTGCTAAGCTCAAGAGTAAGTGAAGAGGTTTTTGCTCTTGGATTGTGTATGATTTGGTTTTAAAATCAATTGTGGTTGATGATTGATGTGCATGTGTTATTGCATGGTTTAATTCTGTTTTGTAAGCATGTTTTAGCATGGTTTAATGCTGGTTTTGAAAGTCATTTGAAAAGGATGCTCAAGGTAAGAGATCCTTGGTTATGTTTATGGAAATTGTGATTTTAATGCATAGTGATGCATGTTGTTCATTGGCTTTGTATGATGCTTAAAAACAGTGAGTTGATGATGATTAATGATGATAATTGTACCTTTTGCATATTGTTTATGCATGTGAATCATTGAGCTAATGATGTGGTGGTTTTGCATTATGTGTATGCATGTGAATCATTGAGCTAATGATGTGATGACCTTGCATTGTGTTTATGCATGTGGATCATTGGATATTATGGTAAGATGGTTATGTTGGCAAGAGATGTGAAAGGTTCTTGGTTCGTTGATCGGGTATAATTAGCCGGCTATAGGATTGGGTGCACCGTGAATAAAGTCGCCTTGAAGGCGGAGTGGTCAAGTGTGGACCGGTTAGACTCCCCTCAAGTATTCCTAACGAGAAGAGGTCATAGTGGAGGTTGTTGCCCACTCGAGGACCTAAGTTGTTAAGGTCATAATGGAGGTTGTTGCCCATTCGAGGACCTTGGTTAAGTAAAGGTTATAAGGTGGTTAAAAGTCCTTATGTGAGAACCTTGTACTTGTTAAGATCACAATGGCAGTGTTTAAGTCCATGTGTGGATCTTGTGTGTGATGTCCCGTTCCTCGTTAGATGATGTCTACAACTACCAATCGGTTATGCAAAGGTTGTATGGTGGTTGAAAGTCCATACGGAAAAGACCTTGTGCATGTCAAGGGTGTATGGCGGTTGAAAGTCCATACATGGTAACCTTGAGGAAAAGCTAAGGTTGTATGGTGTTTAAAAGTCCATACATGGGAACCTTAGGTTGTTAAGGTCAAATGGAGGTTGTTGCCCATTTGGAAGACCTTGGATTGGGTAGTGTGTAGGAAGCGTTGGGACACGCTTGTAATCCGCGTATCCGATCGAATCGATAAGTTGGAAAGTGAATGTGGTTGATCTCTTGGAAGCCAATGTAATGTTCTTGATCATGTGAAGCATGGGATTGCTTGAAATGATGCATGGATGCATGTGAAGCATGAGATTGCTTGAAATGATGCATGGTTGCATGTGAAGCATGGTATTGCTTGAAATGATGCATGGTTGCACGTGAAGCATGAGATGCTTGAATTAATGCATGTTTGCATGAGAAGCATGAGATGTTTGGTAAGATGCATTGTTGCATGAGATGTGTATGATGCTAGTGAAAGCATGTTACTTGTATGTTGAACAAGTGTTGATTATCATTTGATAAATGATGCATGAGAGCATGGATTACCTATGTTGCATTGTAGTCATGTATGACTTGTTGTTAAAGGCATGTGAATATGATGTTATGGTTTATGATGCCTTGGTTAAATGCATGAAATGGTTTGATTGAAATATGGTTTTCAATGGTTTCTTGCTTGATGTGGTTTCCAAGTTAAAGAAAGGTATGTTGTGGAAAGGATGTGTTTTCCATGGTTTTGTTTAAGCTTGGCATATGGTGTTTATGCATGATTTGAGCTTGATGTTGAAAAGAGTTTTCAAACGTGGTTTTGGAAAGCAAATCGGGTTGGTTTTAATGTGTTTTAAAGACCCGCTGCATTGATGGTGTTTTGGTTTTGAGCATTCCTCACTAAGCATTATGTGCTTACGCTCCTCTTTGTCCATCAATGCAGATTCTTGAAGTTTGGGCAGCAAGGAGCAAGGGATTCAAGGTGGACTCCAATGGAGATGTATGTCTCGGTGAATAGCTATAGTTAATAAGGGCAATGGGGTAGAATCTCTCGGATTGTTGTTATTGTGATCGTATGTGTTGATCAAGAATGTTTAAGTACTGTTGTTAATGATGTTGAACCATGAATTGGTTTGATTGTGTTTGAATTGAAAGGTTTGTGCTTAAATGGTTGCTTGAGTAGGAAGCATGCCTATAGAATTGGGGCTTTTCATATGTGTTGATCATATGTTGAATTGTTGATGCAGGTATGTCTCTTTTATGTTGAATAGCATGTTGGCAAAGTTTGGTGGCTTTTGGAGCATGTTTGAATGATCAATTGTGTGTTTGAATGAGCAAAATGTAACATTCTGGGCTAGGTGTTTCGGAACAGGCAACACCGTTTCGGAACGGGTGCCCTGCATAAACCCAGGCGTCCGAAACGGGTGTCACCGTTCCGAAACGGAATGCATTCTGCCAGACCCCGTTGCGGAACGCGTTGCGGAACGGCCCGTGTTTCGGAACGGCCTTGGCCCGTTTCGGAACGGGTGACCGTTGGGGGCTGACATGGGCGGTTAAATGTTTCAAAATGTTTGCATTTTGGTCCTGAATCTTGTTTGTGCAATTGTTTGAGTTCGGGATGTCCGTTTGAGCTGAAATTTGGCACAGAAGCATGAAACATGATTAATTTTAAGTTGGTAACTTAAAATCTGGTTAAGTCCTTTAAGTTTTCAGAAATTACAATTTGGTCCCTAAAGTTGTAATTCGTTCAATTGGGTCCCTGTTTGATCTCTGATGTTTGTGATCTTTGAGCATGGTGTTTGTGTGATCATATCTAAGGTTAATGTGCATCTAGAAAAGATTAAAAAGAAAAAAAAAGGGTCGTTAATCAAGGTTGACTTTCGGGTTGACTTTGGTTTTCCCCGTGTAATCTTCGTAGTTCGGGTCAACCGTCCAGACCGGGCTACGGGGGTTACAGCCTTGGACGAATATTCGAATTCTCCTCGATAAATCTATACCCTGATTTAGACGTATATTCTCCATTCTTAGTTCCTGCCCAAATAAATGAATCCTGCACCTGGGGCCCTCCTATCGGAATTGACAAGATTGCTTTGGCTTCAGCTGGGGAGAACAAGTCATTGATCTTGGATTCATTCCACGATCTATGATCTGGATTCATGAGGCAGCTGACTGAAGGAGAGGGAATGTTCGATGGCGGTTGAGAAGAGAGCCGATGCTTTGGAAGTTTGGGGATCCAGTTGTCAAACCAAGTTGAGATGTTCCTGCCATTTCCAACTCTCCAAAGGGCACCTTCCTTTATTACCTTAATTCCTTCTCTAATACTCGTCCAAGCCCAGGAGGGGTTTGAGCATTTGGGAGCTTCGAAGATATTGCCATTTGGAAAGTATATTCCCCGGAGAATCTGAGCCAGAAGAGATGTCGGATTCTTGATCACCTTCCAAGCAATTTTAGCAATAAGAGCTTTGTTAAAAACTCTGAGATTCCGGAATCCCAGGCCCCCTTGGTTCTTAGGTCGACAAAGATCCTTCCAGTTTATCCAATGAATGCTTCTTTCCTTTTCAGCACAATTATTCCACCAAAATCTAGCAACCAGCGAGCTGATTTCGTCACAGAAAGTGACAGGAAGAAGAAAGCATTGCATGATATAGGTAGGGATGGCTTGAGCCACAACCTTAATTAGAACTTCCTTTCCAGCAGTGTTCAAGAACTTTGTTTTCCATCCCCTTAATCTATTTTGTACTCGTTCCTTGATGAACCCCAAGGCTTCTTTTTCGCTTCGTCCCCAGAAGGAAGCCCAAGATATCTAGAGTCCTCCTCCATAGGTCGGAATCCCAACAGATTAGACATGTGAGACTTGCGACAATTGCTAACATTGGGGAGAAGAATACCGAGGATTTTTGAAAGTTTACCGACTGACCTGTAGCACTCTGGAATAACTGGAGAATGCGAAGAGAGGCTGCATAGTTTTCTTCGTTCGCGGCCGAGAATAACATGCAATCATCAGCGAATAGGAGATGGCTCAAAACTGGGCATCGTCTCTTGATTCTCAGACCTTCAAAAGCCTCCGTCTCGATTTCCTTTTCTAAAATCCAAGACAGAGTGCTTGAGATGAAAGTGAATAAGAAAGGGGATAAGGGATCTCCCTGCCTCAAACCTCTTCCTGCTTTGAAGTCTGGGTATGTAATCTCTGAGGGCAAGGAAGTTCACCGAATGGTCTTTCCTGAAGACCTTCTGGAAGGGAAACAACATATAGGATTCTAGATCCTCAGGTTCCTCAAGCAAGGTCCCATCCTCCTTTTTTAATTTGACAATAGAATTGGCTCTGCGATGTTGTATGGTGGTGGCATGGAAGAATCTTGTATTCTTGTCTCTCTATTTCAGCCAGTTAACCCTAGATCTTTGGTGCCAATATATTTCTTCACTCTCCCATTCTGCGTCGAGCTCCTTTTTGAGGTTATTGTATTCCTCCAGTTCCGAATTCGAGAGCTTCCTTCCTTGGAGGAGTTTGATCCTGTTCATCAAACTCCGTTTCTTCTCGTTTTCTTCTTCATCTTCTCCTTATTCCATTTGGTAAGAGCAGCTCTAGTGTTGCGGATCTTCCTCCCAAATCGAGAGACCACTCTTTCCCCGGGGGAAATATCCCACCCTTCGGAGACCGTCTAGGAGCACTCCTCATCTAGAAGCCACTTGGTCTCAAATTTGAAGTCCTTTTTATACTTTCTGGAGAGCCCCTTTGTAAGAAGGACTAGATGGGCATGGTCAGAAGCAATGGCAACCTCCATTAACCCCAAAGCTTTAAGGAAGGCCAAGCTCCATTCAGTAGAGCATATGATGCGATCAAGCTTTTCAAGAATGGACTGTTCCCCACTTCTGTGATTGAACCAGGTAAAGATACCTCCCTTAATAGGCATTTCAACAAGACCAGAGGAGTTTACAAAATCTTCAAAACATTTTGCTTCGTTAGAATTTACCGGGTTTCCACCTTCCTTCTCCTCTCGTGTACAAACAATATTGGAGTCTCCCATGATTAGCCATTTGTCAGTTGCGGATTCCCTAAGCTTGGAAAGTTCTTCCCAGAAAGCTGGCCTATCCTCTCAAAAGTACCAAACCACGCCTCTCCTTCCTGTAGAATTACTTCTGTATCGATGTAATTCTTTCCATACCTTAAAATATTGCACTTTACCTCCCCTGTCCACCAGAGAGCGAGTCCACCCGCTAAGCCTTATGGTTCCACGTAAAAAGACTGATCCATTTTCATCTTCATTTTTATCTTCTCGAGATATCGCTTTCTCCGCTTCGTTTATTGAGAAAAATTATGGACGGTTTGTGTTTAAAAACCGAATCCTGAAGAGCTCTGACAGTCTTCCTACTTCCCATGCCACGAACATTCCAAGCCATAATCGACATGGCTTAGTAGTCAGCTTCCTTCCAACAGATGAAACCCTAAACTCAGAGAGAACAAACAAATAGCAACCTGAGGAGACACTCCGAATTAAGGTGCCCTTCGAACGGAAATCCAGTAGTAACCCAGGAAGGAGCTTGCTGTCCCTGTCAACACACTATGATAACCCTTCTTGGCTTTAGTCCGACCTTTGTAGACCCATAAGTTCAGGCACTCAAGACGACCATTGGCTGCAAGCAAACATTCAACAAAGCAAAAATTGAAACCACTTAGCGGCAAAGCTCCAAAAACACCACCATTTTCAACAGTTTTAAGACCCAAAACTACCAACCTGGAAACGAACCAACCACAACCGACAAAAGCAAACAGAAAAACTAGGTGCAAACATGAGAAAGCAAATGACCTTGGTGACACAGTAATTCCAAAACCAGCAAAAACATAACCAGAGTCCACAGTATAACAAAACCAGGGAGATAAATGCAGCTGAAAAAAGAACGTGGTAGTCCACAAGAAGCGGTGCTTTTCAGCGGGAAGAACGAGATTAGGAACCAGAAAGAGGGAATAAGGGCGCAGCGAGAAGTCAAGGATAATCCTGGTTGGGCTCGACGGTGCGTGACATCAAGATCACTGATTTTCGGCAGCAGAACAAAGCGCAATGGCTCTGAAAAACACACAGTCCAATCTCCCTCCGATTCGACCCAAGAATTTCTCACCTTGCATCCACCACCAAGATCGTTCTCTTCAGTTTCTGGCAGCAAACAGACACGGGATGATGGGGAATACCTGCTCTCGTCGATGGAGCTTCGGCAACAATGTTGAGGGATCAAACTTTCCAGTTGGGATATACCCTAGTTGGGAAAATTAGTAGTTGGATACCACTCCTTGTATAGGTCCACTTCCGCCGATGAGCTTCTTCCGGGAAGAAAATATGAGTTGCTTGTTGAAACACCCACCCTTCGAATCCCTTCCTCCAGCGAGAACTCCCTGATCAAACCACCAAGCGGCGGCGTCGCTTGCAATTTCGGCAGTCTGAGGCCCTCTGACGTCGGTAGAAACCGCTCGTAACTGGAGCCAAAGCAAAACGACTGAAATCGGTGATCAACACGATCGCCTGAGGCTCAGGAATGTTTTGGGTTAAGTATTGTTAGACTCTGAATCACCATATTGAAAAGCTATTTATAAGGGGATGAATTACATTCCTCCAACCATATTTCGACACCTAAGATTTATGGTATTTTACTTATTCCAGAGCCAGCTTGGTTCATAGGGATGGATAGTTCAACTTAGTGGAGAAAAGGGTTGACAGACAGGGAAACCAAGAATTTCATCCATCCATGGATTCTTCTCCACTAAAGGATCAATCCTCTTCCGGGACTTCCAAATCATATTGTTGCATTTGAACCCTATTTGCCAAACCCTGTCGCCGGTGTCGACCTTCCTTTAGCTTCGCAGTACGCCAGTTCGTACCATAACGAAGAACTCAAAGTGTTGCCGAATCTGTAAAGAGTCATCCTCGACGGCTCCATTTGCAGTTCTTCGAGCTTCAAGCTTTTCTGCAACTCATCCAACACCGTTTCCTCACATGCTTCAATGCAGAAATGCTCGAATGCAAGCTTCAAATCTGGTATGTAGACTCTCACATGTTCTGTTCAACTAATTATTAAGGATATCTCAATTACTCGAAAATATGAACCGTCTATGGATCGAGTAGGGGTAAGCAAAACTCGACTCGACTCAAAATTTCATAAACTTGACTCGACTCGAAAAAATTGAAAATAAAGTTTGAGTAGTAAAATGGAAATTCGAATAACTCAAAATTTTTAGTAATTAGTGGATTTATTTTTAAGTTCGAAACGAGTCCCTCAATTTTTTATGATATATATACCGATATATAAAAATATGAAGAAATATTGTCACATTTGAAAAAATATATATGTGCATATCTTATATGATTAGAGAAAGTCCTTTAAATTAGAATCAAACCGTACTATAACACGATAAATAATTACAATTAAATTTTTATAAGAACTCGAAAAACTCGACTCGACTCGAATCGGAAAAAATTTCAAATAAAGTTTGAGTTGTAAAATATGATACATCAACTCGAATAACTCAAAATTTTTTGACTCGACTCGATCGAACGCTTACCCCTAGAATCGGGTTTGAAAATTGTCTTGAACAAAAAAAACTAGACATTCAAAAGCAATGACTGAACCAAAAATTAAACTTGTTGGATTTTATGGTGCTCAATTCCTTCAACCGTTCTTGCTCGTCAAGTGGTGGAGAAGTGGAATATTGGGTGATAGAGGTGTGGAAGCTAAAAATGATAAATAGACGATGATTTATAATGGTTCAAGTTCCAAATGAACTCTACATCCACTACCTTAGCTTCCCACTAAGGATTTCCAATCAATCCACTATTGGTTCATCCCCTTTTCTAGGCTTAGGAGGAAACCCTAACAAACCGATCAAGCTTTCTACCCAAAGCCTTGATCAAACCCTCTTTAGAAAGAAATAAAAATAAGCAAACACAAATCCCTCTAATAAGTATTTGTTTGCACAATTAAGCTCTCACCCAATCCTAAAAACAGTTGAACCAATATAACAATTTTGGCTCACTAGTATTTGTCTATACAAGGAATTGACAATTAAGCACTAAGGGAAATTTTGATCATATGTTGTATTACAATTGAAGCATTAACATTCTCTTGATCCATGGAGGTCCCTTTTATACTCCTTAATGAGTTTGTAGTCGTTACTAGCTGTTGGGTTGAATTGGACCCGTTCGAGACTTTATTTCCCACATTAATGCAGTTCTGGAGCATTCCGTATCGATACACGAGGACCCGTATCGTTACACTCTTCTTTAGAAACTAGCCATTGGGCTCTTGCCAGCCTAACCGTATTGATACGCATGAGGGCGTATCGGTACGATATGTCATTTAAAAGACCGTTGGAAAATAGTCGTTGGGGTTGTTAAAACAAGGATCGGCACGCTTAAGGGGCGTATCAAAACGATCCCTATTTGTATCGATACGGTCTCACCCGTATCGGTACGGATTTTGGAAAAATCAAAACTTGGGCAAAAGCGTATCGATACGGGGTATACCGTATCGGTACGGGCTTGCTGAAAAGTCAAGTTTGACTATTTTAAAGCATTCAAAACTTTGCCAGAAACCTTTTAAAAAGCCTCAAACTTATTTTCAAGTTGTTTGGAATTAAAGACATGTTTTAAATTCTTTTCAAATTAGTCCAAAACATTTTTCAATTATTATATCAAAATATTAGTTCTACAATCTCTCCTTTTTGATATAATAAAACTAGCTTGAAAAATTGTTTGGGATTTCTCCCCCTTTGTGAAATAAATTTTGAATAAGAGAATTAAGATTTAAAATCACTTAATGCTCTCCTTTATTCATTTGAAAATTCAATTTTTCAAATCATTTATCTCCTTCATCGAAAGATGTTAGTCATAACATATGATAATCTAGTTGAAATAAAAAGAATCAAGTAAAAGCAAAAAAAACTAGATTTTACCACACTTGAACCCAAGGGAGGATGTGAAGTCTTCCTTCTTCAAGTGTTCTTTCTTGTGTGTATGGAGCTCCCCCCTCAAATGTTGACTTTGTAGAACACTCTCCATCACACCTATTATAAGACAATCAAGTAATTTTTGGTATCCAAATTGCTTTGGACCCATAGACGTTAGTAGCACAAATTTAGTCCCCTTAGGAATTCATTTTTCAATTTCATCCTTTTTAGTTGAAGTACTTAGTCCTTTTGGGACCCAAATACTTCTAAAAACTTTACCATTTACAAACCTAGGGGCACTAGATTATCTTACATAAAAATTTGATTTTCCAACATTATTTTTTGTTCAAGCTCTTTGGAAATCAAATCTTTTTCTTCTTGAACTTTATGAAGAAAATTTTGTAAATCAAAATATTTTTGTTCAAACTCTTCAAGTTTTGCTTCAAGTTCATTTTTGGTTTTAGAAATAATGTCATTTTGAATTTTCAAATTTGAAATCACTTTCTTATTTTTCAAAATGTGATTTTTAAATTCTAAAACCAAATCGTCATAGGCATCTTGTAATTCATCAAAAGAATATGAACATGAAGTAGATGAATTAGAAGTTACCCTTGAATCTTTTTCGATGGCCATAAGGCAAAGGTTGGCTTGTTCATCGTCGGTGGAGTCTTCATCACTCCAAGTAGCCACATATGCCTTCTTCTTATGGCTTGAAGTGCTTGCCCTCTTCTTCTTCATGGATTCTCGTTCAAGATCTTTCAAGGCTTTCTTCATGTTAGGGGAACACTTCTTGAAGAGATGAACTATCTCTTCTTCTTTTTCCTCCTCCTCACTTGAATCTACATGATGGCATGTGGAGAATTTGAGAGCAATGACATTTGTGTTGATGCCAAGCCCTTTGAGCTTCTTCTCCCCCATAGCTCTAATCTCTTCCTTCTTCTTCTCCTCTTCTTTGTTTTTCTGCATTATTTGGTGAGTGAGAAGTGACCCCATGAACTCATCAAGCTTCAAGGTTTTGAGATTTTTGGCTTCGATGATGCCGGTTCTTTTTGAGTCCCATCACTCGGGAAGGGAGTAAATGAGCTTCTGGACAAGTTTCTCTTCCGGGATAGCTTCTTCATAACATTTAAGTCCATTGGTGATGGTGGAGAACCTATCGAACATCTTCTCAATGTCCTCTTCCGGATTCATCTTGAAGTTTTCATACGCTAGGTTGAGGAGCCCGATCTTGGTCTCCTTTACTTCGTTTGTCCCCTCGTATGTAACTTCGAGCTTGTCCCAAACTTCCTTGCACTCTCACAAGAAGACATCTTCTCATAGATGTTAGGGCCAAAAGCACAAAAAAGGATGTGTAAGTGTTGCGTGTCAAAAGTCCTATCACAATGTAGTGCAACTGTACACGATGCAAGTAGTAAAGTGATACACGAAGTATCGGATGTCAAATCCATAGGGATTGGAAATAGCTTTATCCTTGGATTGCTGCACAATAGAGAAAGAGAAGAGTTTAATTGATTAAGGATTAATATCGAAGAATATTGAATGTAAGATAACGAAGTTTTCAGGGTTAAGAAATAGTCCGGTATTGATATGCTCGGTAGTGCAGGTGTTGCACTGCATAAAAACTCTTGTTTTGTCGTCGTTCCTGTCGCGGCAGCAGTCTGTTGTTGTCGCAGCAACGATCACACAACTCTGTACTTCAAGCTTGGAAAGAATCCCTGCTGCGACTTGCCCTATCCCTAGGTCCAAGTACTGTTGATGACACTGCTCGGATGATACCTCCCGGCGTGAATCAAAGGGTGAACACCAATGTTGTTTAATTCTTCCTTAGCCACTTAATCTCGTCCTATCCCTAGGTCCAAGATAGTTCAACCATAAACTAGAGAACCCACACTTATTCCTTTCGTATACTTAACTCTCTCGATATTAAGTAAATAGATAATCTCACAATGCTCTCCCGATACTCTTGTAAGATGCTGAAAACTAAAATAAGCAAACTTGAAGTTTTATTTCAATGAATAGAAAATTCCTAAAAACAGTACAATCCTTGCAACTACTTTACAGAATCAACCCTTAGCCTTAGGGGAAGTTTAGAACATGATGAGAAGGGGGAAAACGACAAGGGCTTTGGGGAAGACGGCAAGAGAATTAGATATCCTTCCCTAGGTCGAATTACATGCCTTTATATAGGCCTTGGGTTCAAGTTTTCTAATAAAGTAAGAATACAAGTTCAAACTAAAGTACAACTCTAATTAAGACTAAATCTTCTGAGTATATGCCTTTAATTCGTCCTTTTTTCTTGCTTTGTGTTTCTTCCTTGAACTTTGGGCTTGGCCTTCATTCTGATCTAGGGCTCAGAAAAATATAGGAGTGGTCTGCGACAGACCAGTTTGAATTTCTCTATCTGTCGAGCTCCACTTCACTTTTCCCTTCACCATTGATGTCGTCACGGCTGCCACGGCAGTGGCCACGACAGCGTCCTCCTTTTTGACTCTAGTCTTGTGTTCTAGCTCTGCTCCTTCGCTGTCTTGCGTCTGCCACGGTAGATACCTGCAAAAACAACCAAAATCAGTAGCAATTGTGTCATTTTATCTAATTGTGATGTATATGTGAAACTTTACCTAAATGTAATGAATTATGCTTGAATGCAGCAAAAATATGGGTAAAATAAGGGGTAAAATATAGAACTTTTACACACTCAACACACCCCCAAACTCAAGTTCTTTCTTACCCTCAAGCAATTATGACCTAACTAAAGAGTTTTTTGTTTGGCTTAATTTAGTGAACTTTCCATTACCTACCACATATGCTCTATCACGAACAACACCTTGTTGGACATTTCTTGGATTTATTCGGAACTATGCTATAGGTCTCGTGTAGTGTGTGCATGTTTTGTGAACATATATGTGTTTAGACTCCTTTTAATTTACTAGAATAGTTAAGCTACTTACTGGAATTTTTATGCCAACTTTCATTTTCTTGGAGGCAATTCTTAATCTCATTTAGTTTTTCTTAGACTCGGTTTTCTTTTCTTATTTTAAGTTGTCTAGAGCCTATTCTTGGGCACCTCTAGCTAACTTCCTAGAGCCGGTTTTAGGCACCTCTAGGTGTATTGAGTCTAAATTTTCTTTTCTTCTTTTCCTAGAGCCAGTGTTAGGCACCTCTAGGGGCAACTCAAGTGTTTAAGCTTTTCCTATTCTAGTTTACCAGTAGAAGTCTAGACAGCATAAGAGTCACAAAGGGTGTTTTTATAGATCAAAACTATAGCGAGACTCTAAACTGTTCCTAAAAATTTCCTAAAGGCACTGCCACGGCAGAGTATGTCGCGGCAGGTAAGTTCAGTTCAAAGATTTAAGCCAAAGGAATTTTTTTTGACAAAAATAAACTAAGTACTAACTAACACTTAGACACCATTTTAAAACACAAAAGGCACTTCATTACTGGAGGGATGCCACCCCAAACTCGAGGGTTTCATTGCTCTCAATGCATGGTGACATGTAAAATAGAAAATCAGAAAAAATAAAATACATCACAAATATATAAAACAACAAGACAACAAAAATAAGATAGAAACTTAAGTTGAAGAGCTGTCATCGCTGCTGCTACAGATCTGTAACTGCCGGCGGGCAGTGACCTTCATTGTGGGGGCCGATAGAGTGCTAGGAGAGGCAGAGGTGGTTTTCTTCTTGGCTTCCCTTGGCGGCTGGATACGGGTGGGTGAGATTTGGGGTAGCTTGTCCAGCACTTGTACCTCATCTTCGGAGCTGTTGTTGTTGCTGGCAGACTTGCCCTGGCCGGATGGTCCTTCACCAGTGTTGGGCTTCTGCCTTTTCCTAGGAGTGAACTCCTTGGAAAGGTTTCTAGCAACAGAGGGCTCCCCGTCAGAGTCCTACCAGATGGAGGAGGATGAGAACCCTTCGAAGTAGTCATCATCGAGTTCTAGCAGCGGCTCCTTTCTTTTCTTGCCTCTGGCAGTGGCAGTGGCAGTGTGGCTGCCGCCTTCAGCTGTCGCGGCCGGAGTTGGAGTAGATGCAGTAGATGGGGTTTTTGGTGTGGCAGCAGGCGTATGAGTAGGTGTAGGGGTAGGGGCAGCAAAATATTGTTCTGGGAAGGCAGGGAATGGTTCATTTCCATAATTTAAATTATTGTGAATGAAATGTACCGTGGATTTTGTGAGGTCTCTTACAAAACTCATCAGACCAAGCTGCCTTTCCTCCATCTTTTTGAGTGTGGCTAGAATCTGAGTGGAGGCATCTGCTGGAGGGGCTGCTGCTCTGCTGCGGCAGGTTCAGGCTGATTGGGGCATGTCGGATCCTCTACTGTGGCAGATGGGCTGAAGTAGGAGAGTGGTGTTGCTGCTTTTAGTTCCATAAGGCTGATGATGTTACGCTCCGTCCATCCCTTTCCTTGGACTTTGAAGTCTTCGGTGATTTCTGGAACGTTGTGGCCTCGACAGATCTCGGTGATAAGGTATGGGAAAACAAGAGGTCCCGACGGTCGAAGAGCACATTCCAAAATCCCCTCCCTTACATACCGGCTGACATTTATGGGACTTTCATTAAGAATTGAATGGACAAGTGCTAACCCGGGTCGGTCGACCATGCTGTTATGGGAGGAAGACATGATTCTCTTTTTTACGAAATGGTTCCATAATTTCGCCTCAGGAGTGAGTTGAGTTCTTACCGTCCACCGATGCTTTGGGTCGGTGTTCCACTCTATCCCTTCCTCCGTTACTTCTGCCATCACAGCATCATAGTCTGCCGGCGACAGACTCTCGACGAACCTTCTGTGAGCGTCTTCCCTTCTACTGACATGGAGGCCGTAAAGAGTGTTGATGTAGGAAAGCTCAAAAGTAAGTTCTTTACCTTGTAATGTCATGGTCGTGGTATCCTTGCTGTCGACGACAGCATAAAATTCTCGGACCAGCGTGACATTCATCTCTTCTGGCTGGGCAGCAAACCGCTGCCACTTCAGGGCATGGATCTTCTTTGCAATAAAAGGTTCAAGCCCTAGGTCTCATGTGGGCTCGTTGTAGAGAAAACCCCTTTCTTCCCACATCTTCCTCTTTTGGAAGAAGCGGTAATATCTGCCGGCAGAGTCGGTGGAGGCAAATCTGTTTGGGATGGCACTGTGGCTGGGTGTGCTCACTGCTGCGGTAAAGCTTGAGGCAGCACTTCTGCGAGTTTGTCTGCTAGTCATGGTTGCAAGGCTGTGGAAAATAAAGAAAAAATTGAGATCTAGAGAGAGCAAGTTGAGAGAGTAAAAGTGAGGTGAAAAATGAATAGTGAATGGGGGTTTATATAGATGAATGGTTTTCTACCCGTTGGAGCTGTAACGGCAGACACGAATAATGGGGTCAGCTGTTACACGGTTTCTGACGTGTCTATCACGTGTTTCTGTGTCTGCTACGCGTCTGTTACGCGTTTGCGTGTCTGCCGCGACAGCGTGGTGACATGCTGTATTTTCTGCGTCTGTCGTGACAACTGATGACAGGCTATGACGATAGACTCCTCCGTTGGCCTTTTTTGGGCTGCTGTTGATATTGTGGGCTGGTTCACTTCTTCTCCTCTCCTTGTTTCCCTTATTTCCTAAAAATAATTAAAATAAAACTTTAGTTCATAAAAATAAAATAAAATAATTCTAAATTCCTAATAAATAAATAAAATAAAATAAATAAAAACTAAGTTAAATTAAGGATACCTTGAGGGGCATCTCCCAAAGTAACTACTTCCTGCATCCTTGGGGCTTTAGTCCCCTGATAATGCTTTAGTCTCTGTCCGTTGACTTTGAATTGGTGCCCGTCTTTTAAAGATTTGATCGTGATGGCACAATGGGAAAAAACCTGCACAACTTGGAAGGGGCCGGACCACCAATATTTAAGCTTTCCTGGGAAAAGTTTCAACCTAGAGTTAAACAACAACACAAGCTGCCCTGGGCAGAACTGTCGTGGCAGCAACTTCTTGTCGTGCCACCTCTTGGTTTTGTCTTCGTAAATCTTTGCGTTCCCGTAGGTCATTGCTCAAATTTCTTCAATTTCGTTCAAGTCAAGTAGCCTCTTCTGTCCTACCTTATCTAAGTCCATGTTCACTGCCTTGATAGCCCAGTAAGCTCTTCGTTCTATCTCGACAGGTAAGTGGCATGTTTTCCCATATATAAGCCTGTAGGGTGACATTCTCAATGCTGTCTTGAATGCTGTTCTATAGGCCTAGAGTGCATCATTGAGGTGTAAAGTCTAATCTTTTCGAGTAGGTTTAACCATCTTCTCAAGAATGTTCTTTACTTCCCGGTTGGATATCCCGGCCTGTCCATTGGTTTGAGGATGATATGTTGTTACAATGCGGTGCTTTACGCCGTATTTCCTTAAGGCAGAAACGATTACCCTATTTTCGAAATGTCTCCCTTCATCACTGATGATCGCCTTAGGTATGCCAAACCTGGAGAAAAATGTTTTTGTGCAGAAATCTCTGAACAGTCTTGGCATCATTTTTCTGTGTGGCGATCGCTTCAACCCATTTGGATACATAATCCACTACCAGTAGGATGTAGAGGTTCCCATATGATGCTGGGAATGGTCCCATGAAATCAATCCCCAATACATCGAAGATTTCGACTTCTAAGATGTTCTACAATGGCATCTCATGTCTTCTTGAGATGTTCCCAGTCCGTTGGCATTTGTCACAGCTTTTGTAGAATGTTTGGGCATCCTTGAACAATGAGGGCCAATAAAAACCAGATTGCAAAACCTTGGCAGCGGTTTTGTTTCCACCTAAGTGTCCTTCATATAGGGAAGCATGGCAGTGGTGAAGCACAACTTCCTTCTCATCCTGTGGTACACACCTTCTGATAATTTGATCTGCACAATGTTTGAAACGAAGAGGTTCTTCCCAATAATAATGTTTTGCATCATTTTGGAACCTCTTCCTTGCTTGGTAATTAAGTTCCGGAGGGAGTACTCCGCTAACAATGTAATTAAAAAAATCAGCGTACCAAGGAAGTTAAGAAAACTTACATGTCGCCATGGTTGTTGCGGCAGTGCTTGTGGCAGCAAACAACTACTCGTTAGGGAAGGTCTCCAGTATGTTGGTCTTATCTGTTGGTAGACTCTTTCCCATCTCTAATCTCGACATGTGGTCTGCTACTTGGTTTTCTATCCCCTTTTATCCTTGATTTCAATGTTGAACTCTTGCAACAGCAGAATCCAACGTATCAGTCTAGGTTTTGCATCTTTTTTAGCGAACATATACTTCAGTGTTGAATGGTCTGTATGTACCACCACCTTTGTTCCAAGTATGTATGCACGAAACTTGTCGATTGAGAACACCACTGCCAACAATTCCTTTTCTGTTGTGGTGTAATTCTGTAACCCCCGTAGCCCGGCCTAGACGGTTGACCCGAACTACGAAGATTACACAGGGAAAACCAAAGTCAACCCGAAAGTCAACCTTGATTAACGACCCTTTTTTTTTCTTTTTAAATCTTGTCTAGATGCACATTAGCCTTATATGTGATCACACAAACACCATGCTCAAAGATCACAATCATCAGAGATCAAACAGGGACCCAACTGAACAAATTACAACTTTAGGGACCAAATTGTAATTTCTGAAAACTTTAAGGACTTAACCATATTTTAAGTTACCAACTTAAAATTAATCATGTTACATGCTTCTCTTCCAAAATTCAGCTCAAACGGACATCCCGAACTCATACAACTGCACAAACAAGATTCAGGACCAAAATGCAAACTTTACAAAACATTTAAAGATTCTTTTAACCGAAATAACAGAACCCGTATCGATACGCCTGAAGTCGTATCGATACGCGGGGAAGGCAGTAACCAAACTCAAGCAACAGTATCGATACGGTATCCCCTGTACCGATACGGCATTCAAACTTTTCCCAGATATGTATCGATACCCGCACACCCGTACCGATACGCCTGGGCAGAAATGAGCATATTTAGCTCAGGCGTATCGATACGCAAGCCCGAGTACCGATACCCCTGCTTGAAATAGACTTGAAAACATCAACAAACATGCCTCAAACCTCAAATAAACATCACCAAAACATACCACATAGTCAAACAACATGCAAGGACCACAATTGCTTCATCAATTCGACCTATAACCAACACATATGAAAAGCCCCAATTCTATAGGCATGCTTCCTACTCAAGCAACCATTTAAGCACAAACCTTTCAATTCAAACACAATTAGGCCAATTCATGTTTCAACAACATTAACAACATCATTTAACATTCATGATCAACACATACGATCACAATAACAACAATCCGAGAGATTCTACCCCATTGCCCTTATTAACTATAGCTATTCACCGAGACATACATCTCCATTGGAGTCCACCTTGAATCCCTTGCTCCTTGCTGTCCAAACTTCAAGAATCTGCATTGATGGACAAAAAGGAGCGTAAGCACATAATGCTTAGTGAGGAATGCTCAAAACCAAAACACCATCAATGCAGCGGGTCTTTAAAACACCTTAAAACCAACCCAATTTGCTTTCCAAAACCATGTTTGAAAACTCTTTCAACATCAAGCTCAAATCATGCATAAACACCATATGCAAAGCTTAGAATAAAACCATGGAAACACGTCCTTTCCACAACATACCTTTCTTTAACTTGGATGCCACATCAAACATGAAACCATTTAAAACCATAGTTTAACCAAACCATTTCATGCATTTAAACAAGGCCACATAAAACCATAACATCCTCATCACATGCCTTTAACAACAAGTCATACATGACTCCAATGCAACATAGGTAATCCATGCTCTCATGCATCATTTATCAAATGATAACCAACACTTGTTCAACATACAAGTAACATGCTTTCACTAGCATCATACACATCTCATGCAACAATGCACCTTACCAAGCATCTCATGCTTCTCATGCAATCATGCATCAATTCAAGCATTTCGTGCTTCACATGCAACCATGCATCATTTCAAGCAATCCCATGCTTCACATGCAACTATGCATCATTTCAAGCAATCCCATGCTCAACATGATCAAGAACATTATATTGGCTTCCAAGAGATCAACCACATTCACTTTCCAACTTATCGATTCGATCGAATACGCGGATTACAAGCGTGTCCCAACGCTTCCTACACCCTACCCAATCCAAGGTCTTCCAAATGGGCATCAACCTCCATTTGACCTTAACAACCTAAGGTTCCCATGCATGGACTTTTAAACACCATACAACCTTAGCTTTTCCTCAAGGTTACCATGTATAAACATACACCCTTGACATGCACAAGGTCTTTCCGTATGGACTTTCAACCACCATACAACCTTTGCATAACCGATTGGTAGTTGTAGACATCATCTAACGAGATCCGGGACATCACACACAAGATCCACACATGGACTTAACCATTGCCATTGTGATCTTAACAAGTACAAGGTTCTCACATAAGGACTTTTAACCACCTTATAACCTTTACTTAACCAAGGTCTACCGTGGGCAACAACCTCCACTACGACCTTAAGCAACCGAGGTCCTCCCGTGGGCACACCCTCCACTGACCTCATCTCGTTAGGAATACTTGAGGGGAGTTTACCCGGTCCACACTTGACCACTCCGCCATCAAGGCGACTTTATTCACGGTGCACCCAATCCTATAGCCGGCTAATTATACCCGATCAACGAACCAAGAACCATTCACATCTCTTGCCAACATAACCATCTTACCATAATATCCATTGTTCCACATGCATAAACACAATGCAAGGCCATCACATCATTAGCTCAATGATTCACATGCATACACATAATGCAACACTATCACATCATTAGCTCAATGATTCACATGCATAAACAATATGCTAATCATCATTAATCCAATGATTCACATGCATAAACAGTATGCAAAACCATCATTAATCATCATCAATTCACTGTTTTTAAGCATCATACAAAGCCAATGAACAACATGCATCACTATGCATCAAAATCACAAATTCCATAAACATAACCAAGGATCTCCTACCTTGAGCACCCTTTTCAATTGACTTTTAAAACCAGCATTAAACCATGCCAAAACATGCTTACAAAACAGAGTTTAACCATGCAATAACACATGCAAATCAATCATCAACCACAATTGATTTTAAAGCCAAAACATACACAATCCAAGAGCAAAAACCTCTTCACTTACTCTTGAGCTTAGCAAAGTTGTTTAGACTTAACTAAGCTCCCAAAAACCTTCAAACCATGTTTCAAAAGCTGAAATCCCAACTCCACTCACCGATTACCAAACAAGCCTAGCCAACAAGCTTTCCAAGCTTCCGAAACCTTCCGAAAACACCTCCAAAGCTCAAGGATCCACCTCCCCTGTTTCAAGAACATAAAAACAGAGCATTAATGCATCCATATGCATTAAAACACCAGCAACATCAACACAACTCGCTGCTCATCACAAATCTAACAATTTGGCTACCAAACACAACCGAAATCACCTCCAAACACTTCCAAAACTTAACCCAGCCAAGATCCATCACTTCTAACCATTTTTATACATCAAATAACATGCAAAATGATCACAACCACGTCCTTATACCTCCAGGTATAACAGATCACCAAAAACACTCCAAAAACAACCAAAAACTCAAGCCAAACTTAGGAAATTCAACCTATCCGGGATTGCATTGATTAAACCTCAACTTCTAATCATTTTAGCATTCATTTAACATCATTTTAACACCTCAAAACCCTGCTTAAACAGATCACACGAAAATTTCACCAAAATCACCAAATCTTGCATTTTAGCCAAAAATCAAGATCTCAATTGAAAAGCCTTTAATAAAACATGAATCAAGGATTGAGAACTTAGGAATTTCAGTAAAGAACTGATAGTTTAGAGGAGAAGGACGTTCTTACCTCCAAACTTGAATTTCTCCATTTTAGAGCCAAAATGCTTGATGAATCAACTTGTAAATTGTGAGGTTTTGATGATGAGATGATTAGGAATCAAATGAGAGTTGAAATGAGAGATTTAGATGTCAAAATCAGAGAAAGAAATCTGGAGAATTTTGTTTGGGTAGAGAGAAAATGAGAGAAAAGAGAATTTGAGAGAAAATAGAAAATTAGTTGGAAATTGGTTAAAATGATTTCCCTCTCTTTTCTTAATCTTTAAAATCAGATTTTAGACTTAAAATATCTTAGAAAAATCTGGAGAAATCCTTTTTGGAATAATAGCTCCTTAAAGATTCAAAGTTTCAATCCTTTATAAAACTGTCCCGCAACTTTCAAAAATTACATTTTGGTCACTAGCCAAAATGTCAACCTTCCGAACTTCATTTTCCAAAATTGATTTCACAGTTCACTTATATATATTAAAATATGATTTTAGAACATTTTTCCATATTTTTAATGCAACCCGAACTAGGCTTTCCTAATTTCCCTCTTTTATATTCGATCAGCACTTTGACCGAACCGGTCAACGCCAAAACTTCTGAGCCCAAAACCGGGGCGTTACAACTCTCCCCCCCTTAGGAAATTTCGTTCTCGAAATTTCAACCGGCGAAAAGAGAACAGAACCTTCTCAAGCAACACACAAAGCAACACAAAAGCCTTAACCAACACCACTGATCACATTCCACACAAACCTCCACCATACACTGTTCACAAATCCAAACTCTCAAAGGTAACCACGACTTAACCTTCCATTCAACCAGACAATACACAAACCCAACGTCGACCTGAGGAACTTCAGCTCTTACAGCAAACAACACTGTAATACACATCTTCCAACACTTGTCTACACAAAGACAACAACCAAACCAACTCAGCCACTAGGCAACCTCTCAACCTCAACAACTCTTGCGATTCTCAAATCTTTTCCAAAGATTTTCCCAACAAGCAGAAATCCTTAAACATCAACTGTTCACACAAACTCTCTAACGAAGCTGACAATCCTTTACATCCGCCAAAGACATTACCATAACAGCTCACCAGCACCAAAAACCAAAATCACATCACAACCTCAACTTGAAACCTTCAGCCATTCCACATACCATCAACAGACTTCAAACAAAACTTTCTTAACTACAACTAGCCAACCACTTCTCACAAGAACCCAAACAATCAACAAAAACCTTCGATCTTTCACAGCCCTTTCTCTACATACTCAACCAGAACACTTGCACTACCAGAACATCACTGAACCAAAACACACATAACAGCTTCAGAACTCTTCAAAGGTTACTAAGAACAAACACAACCCTTTCACAACAACTTAAAAGCTAAACCACTTCAGCACTTGGGAACTCAACCACCAAGCTACAACAACACTTAGCACTAAGGAACAACCACTTCCTTTTAAACTAAACAAACCACTTAGCAGATACTAACCTCAAACAGATACCCTTCACCACCAAACCATTAAACTCTCAGAGCATCAAACAATATCCTTTACCAACAGGCCATTCCACTCTCACTACCACTAGCAACTAGTTAACAAACTCCAGCACTTCTAACTCCCACTCTTAGCACCAAACAACTTCTAAAAACCCATCATTCCACTTAATCCAACCACAACACTAACAGATTCGATTAGTTATTAGGGAGTGTGAACATCGTATGCATGATCACCTACATGCCCTATCAATGTCTGATGTACATGTATGCAAAAACCTCTAATGTCATGCCACATGTATGCATGGACCAACATATATAATATAGTATATATCAATGATTTTAACTGTGCATGAATGCCAGTTCACACCCTCCAATAACATCCTCAAAATCCGTCTAAAAACAACCTCCTTACTCACCTTTAACTTATCTAACTCCATCATACCAACAACCACTAACCACAAGATATTCACTAAAGCCTTCTTCACACCAAAGATATCACCAAACCACAACTATCATTACCCCAAACATGCTAGCAACAAGACCAACTTACCACGCAAGGAAAACCAACAGAAACCTAACTAAGCAACTAAAGCAAAGATCACTTAACAAGGTTACCTGAAAGCACAACACCACCCTGAAGCTTCATCGAACGAGCTCTCTTCCTTGCGGAACCAACATCCTTCCGCGGCACAACTGCAGCACCATCAAACACACCAGGGTCACCACTAACTCCTTGCGATAAGAAACCTTGGCTGTTCTGCGCCAACATTAAGCAATCACGCTTCATGTGTCCAGCAGACCCACATTTCCAGCAAACTTCATTCCCTAAACTCTTCACAACCTTCGGCTTTTTCTGCCACTTCTGAACCTCGCCTCGGCCGCGCTCACGACCTTTCAAAGATCCCTTGGCCAACACCCAAGCTGACTTCACTCCATGAGGACAATCACGCTTAACATGCAACTTGGAACCACAATTCCAACAAACACCTGCGCCCCAACAATTCCCAACATGTTGTCTTTCACAACGGTCACACACAGACGACTGAGCTTCCACTCCTTGCTCAAGCAACACTTGCTCACCAACAGCATTAGCCACACCTTGCTCAACCCTTGGAAATTCCCTTCCAAGATACCTTTCATAGAAAGCAGATACAAAGAAATCCCAATCAATATCAAGGGTATGTGACGCCACAGCCACAGATGTCCACCAAGAACAAGCATCCTCCAGCATCAAAGAAACAACACTCCCCAGCTTACAGGCATAATCACAGCCCTCCTGATCCAAAATCAGAACTACACTGGCCAACCAGGCCTCAAACATCTCCGGGGAAGAACCATGGTACTCCAAAGCACCCAAATCAAGCAAATGCTGCTTCGGCAAACCCACACATTTAACCAGCGCATCCACTGATCCCACCTCAACCATAGCCTGAGATGTTCCCAACACCTCCTGAACAACAGGTAAAGAACTTTCCATCCCGGAACCAGCTTCCTTCCCTTGCCTTACCAACTCAACTTCAGTCACAGAAGACTGAGACAAAACACCTTTACAAAAGGGTGAATCCTTTGACTTAACAACCTGCCCCAAGGCAGCAACCATTTCACTCATCCTCCACTCTTTCATCATCTTTGCCATACCACTAACAACAAACAACATACAATCACAACAAACAAACAAAACCTGTTAGACCAGCATTAAGCAAGGATTCAAACTCCAACTCCAAAATAACACAATAGCTATATTAATAAGGCAATGGGTATCCCGAATCCTCCCCCTTTACATGACATAACAGCCAACACCACATGAACATCACAACATCAAGCATATCAACAACATACCTTGATCATGCTTACACCAAACAACATCCAACAGCACTAGCACATTAGCAACATAACATGCTCAAAACACATTCATCATGCATAGCATCAGCTCATAACATCCACACATATCCATATGATTCTCAACCAAGATTCATAATCACAAATCATGCTTGCACACACCAGCAACATGCTCAAAACATCAACAGCATATACAGAAACACATGCTTCAACCAGCTTTCAACCATACAACAAGGTAAACATCAAGCACACTTACCACAACAACTTACCGTTTTCCCCAACCTTCGCAACTCAGCTCTGATACCACCAAATGTAACCCCCGTAGCCCGGCCTAGACGGTTGACCCGAACTACGAAGATTACACGGGGAAAACCAAAGTCAACCCGAAAGTCAACCTTGATTAACGACCCTTTTTTTTTCTTTTTAAATCTTGTCTAGATGCACATTAGCCTTATATGTGATCACACAAACACCATGCTCAAAGATCACAATCATCAGAGATCAAATAGGGACACAACTGAACAAATTACAACTTTAGGGACCAAATTGTAATTTCTGAAAACTTTAAGGACTTAACCATATTTTAAGTTACCAACTTAAAATTAATCATGTTACATGCTTCTCTTCCAAAATTCAGCTCAAACGGACATCCCGAACTCATACAACTGCACAAACAAGATTCAGGACCAAAATGCAAACTTTACAAAACATTTAAAGATTCTTTTAACCGAAATAACAGAACCCGTATCGATACGCCTGAAGTCGTATCGATACGCGGGGAAGGCAGTAACCAAACTCGAGCAACAGTATCGATACGGTATCCCCTGTACCGATACGGCATTCAAACTTTTCCCAGATATGTATCGATACCCGCACACCCGTACCGATACGCCTGGGCAGAAATGAGCATATTTAGCTCAGGCGTATCGATACGCAAGCCCGAGTACCGATACCCCTGCTTGAAATAGACTTGAAAACATCAACAAACATGCCTCAAACCTCAAATAAACATCACCAAAACATACCACATAGTCAAACAACATGCAAGGACCACAATTGCTTCATCAATTCGACCTATAACCAACACATATGAAAAGCCCCAATTCTATAGGCATGCTTCCTACTCAAGCAACCATTTAAGCACAAACCTTTCAATTCAAACACAATTAGGCCAATTCATGTTTCAACAACATTAACAACATCATTTAACATTCATGATCAACACATACGATCACAATAACAACAATCCGAGAGATTCTACCCCATTGCCCTTATTAACTATAGCTATTCACCGAGACATACATCTCCATTGGAGTCCACCTTGAATCCCTTGCTCCTTGCTGTCCAAACTTCAAGAATCTGCATTGATGGACAAAAAGGAGCGTAAGCACATAATGCTTAGTGAGGAATGCTCAAAACCAAAACACCATCAATGCAGCGGGTCTTTAAAACACCTTAAAACCAACCCAATTTGCTTTCCAAAACCATGTTTGAAAACTCTTTCAACATCAAGCTCAAATCATGCATAAACACCATATGCAAAGCTTAGAATAAAACCATGGAAACACGTCCTTTCCACAACATACCTTTCTTTAACTTGGATGCCACATCAAACATGAAACCATTTAAAACCATAGTTTAACCAAACCATTTCATGCATTTAAACAAGGCCACATAAAACCATAACATCCTCATCACATGCCTTTAACAACAAGTCATACATGACTCCAATGCAACATAGGTAATCCATGCTCTCATGCATCATTTATCAAATGATAACCAACACTTGTTCAACATACAAGTAACATGCTTTCACTAGCATCATACACATCTCATGCAACAATGCACCTTACCAAGCATCTCATGCTTCTCATGCAATCATGCATCAATTCAAGCATTTCGTGCTTCACATGCAACCATGCATCATTTCAAGCAATCCCATGCTTCACATGCAACTATGCATCATTTCAAGCAATCCCATGCTCAACATGATCAAGAACATTATATTGGCTTCCAAGAGATCAACCACATTCACTTTCCAACTTATCGATTCGATCGGATACGCGGATTACAAGCGTGTCCCAACGCTTCCTACACCCTACCCAATCCAAGGTCTTCCAAATGGGCATCAACCTCCATTTGACCTTAACAACCTAAGGTTCCCATGCATGGACTTTTAAACACCATACAACCTTAGCTTTTCCTCAAGGTTACCATGTATAAACATACACCCTTGACATGCACAAGGTCTTTCCGTATGGACTTTCAACCACCATACAACCTTTGCATAACCGATTGGTAGTTGTAGACATCATCTAACGAGATCCGGGACATCACACACAAGATCCACACATGGACTTAACCATTGCCATTGTGATCTTAACAAGTACAAGGTTCTCACATAAGGACTTTTAACCACCTTATAACCTTTACTTAACCAAGGTCTACCGTGGGCAACAACCTCCACTACGACCTTAAGCAACCGAGGTCCTCCCGTGGGCACACCCTCCACTGACCTCATCTCGTTAGGAATACTTGAGGGGAGTTTACCCGGTCCACACTTGACCACTCCGCCATCAAGGCGACTTTATTCACGGTGCACCCAATCCTATAGCCGGCTAATTATACCCGATCAACGAACCAAGAACCATTCACATCTCTTGCCAACATAACCATCTTACCATAATATCCATTGTTCCACATGCATAAACACAATGCAAGGCCATCACATCATTAGCTCAATGATTCACATGCATACACATAATGCAACACTATCACATCATTAGCTCAATGATTCACATGCATAAACAATATGCTAACCATCATTAATCCAATGATTCACATGCATAAACAGTATGCAAAACCATCATTAATCATCATCAATTCACTGTTTTTAAGCATCATACAAAGCCAATGAACAACATGCATCACTATGCATCAAAATCACAAATTCCATAAACATAACCAAGGATCTCCTACCTTGAGCACCCTTTTCAATTGACTTTTAAAACCAGCATTAAACCATGCCAAAACATGCTTACAAAACAGAGTTTAACCATGCAATAACACATGCAAATCAATCATCAACCACAATTGATTTTAAAGCCAAAACATACACAATCCAAGAGCAAAAACCTCTTCACTTACTCTTGAGCTTAGCAAAGTTGTTTAGACTTAACTAAGCTCCCAAAAACCTTCAAACCATGTTTCAAAAGCTGAAATCCCAACTCCACTCACCGATTACCAAACAAGCCTAGCCAACAAGCTTTCCAAGCTTCCGAAACCTTCCGAAAACACCTCCAAAGCTCAAGGATCCACCTCCCCTGTTTCAAGCACATAAAAACAGAGCATTAATGCATCCATATGCATTAAAACACCAGCAACATCAACACAACTCGCTGCTCATCACAAATCTAACAATTTGGCTACCAAACACAACCGAAATCACCTCCAAACACTTCCAAAACTTAACCCAGCCAAGATCCATCACTTCTAACCATTTTTATACATCAAATAACATGCAAAATGATCACAACCACGTCCTTATACCTCCAGGTATAACAGATCACCAAAAACACTCCAAAAACAACCAAAAACTCAAGCCAAACTTAGGAAATTCAACCTATCCGGGATTGCATTGATTAAACCTCAACTTCTAATCATTTTAGCATTCATTTAACATCATTTTAACACCTCAAAACCCTGCTTAAACAGATCACACGAAAATTTCACCAAAATCACCAAATCTTGCATTTTAGCCAAAAATCAAGATCTCAATTGAAAAGCCTTTAATAAAACATGAATCAAGGATTGAGAACTTAGGAATTTCAGTAAAGAACTGATAGTTTAGAGGAGAAGGACGTTCTTACCTCCAAACTTGAATTTCTCCATTTTAGAGCCAAAATGCTTGATGAATCAACTTGTAAATTGTGAGGTTTTGATGATGAGATGATTAGGAATCAAATGAGAGTTGAAATGAGAGATTTAGATGTCAAAATCAGAGAAAGAAATCTGGAGAATTTTGTTTGGGTAGAGAGAAAATGAGAGAAAAGAGAATTTGAGAGAAAATAGAAAATTAGTTGGAAATTGGTTAAAATGATTTCCCTCTCTTTTCTTAATCTTTAAAATCAGATTTTAGACTTAAAATATCTTAGAAAAATCTGGAGAAATCCTTTTTGGAATAATAGCTCCTTAAAGATTCAAAGTTTCAATCCTTTATAAAACTGTCCCGCAACTTTCAAAAATTACATTTTGGTCACTAGCCAAAATGTCAACCTTCCGAACTTCATTTTCCAAAATTGATTTCACAGTTCACTTATATATATTAAAATATGATTTTAGAACATTTTTCCATATTTTTAATGCAACCCGAACTAGGCTTTCCTAATTTCCCTCTTTTATATTCGATCAGCACTTTGACCGAACCGGTCAACGCCAAAACTTCTGAGCCCAAAACCGGGGCGTTACAAATTCACTTGGGCATCATTCAATGTTTTACTGGCGTAGTAAATCACATGGAAGAGCTTATCCTTCCTTTGCCCTAGTGCTTCCCCTACAGCATAGTCACTAGCATCACACATTATTTCAAATGGCAAACTCCAGTCTGGTGGTTGTACAATTGGGGCTGTTACCAGCTTCTCCTTTAGAATTCTGAATGCCTCAGTACATTCAGTGTTAAAGTCAAAGGGACGATTCTGCTCTAATAAGTGGCATAAAGGCTTGGTAATCTTCGAGAAATTTGAAATAAATCTTTGATAAAACCCATCATGCCCTAAGAAACTCCTAATTCTCTTGACTGTGGTGGGTGGTGGCAGCTTTTCAATGACTTCAATCTTGGCTCTGTCTACCTTTATGTCGCGGCAGCTTACCTTGTGGCCTAGGACTATCCCTTCATCCACCATGAAGTGGCACTTTTCCCAGTTCAAGACCAAGTTTGCCTTCTCGCATCTTTCGAGCACCTTCTTTAGGTTGCCTAGACAACCTTCAAAACTGTCTCCAAAGACGGAAAAGTTGTCCATGAAAATTTCCAGGAAGTCCTCCACCATGTCGGAAAATATCACCATCATGCACCTTTGGAAGGTTGCTGGTGCATTGCAGAGTCCAAATGGCATTCTCCGAAAAGCATAAGTGTCGTATGGGCAAGTGAAGGTCATTTTCTCTTGATCCTCCGGTGCAATAGCTATGTGGTTGTAACCTGAGTAACCATCAAGAAAACATTAATAAGGTTTCCCCGCTAATCTATATGGCATTTGATCAATAAAAGGTAGGGGAAAATGGTCTTTCCGGGTAGCTTTGTTAAGCTTCCGGTAATCCATACAAACCCTCCAACCGGTCACAATCCTATTTGGGATTAGTTCGTTCTCTTCGTTGGTCACCACGATTATTCCTCCCTTTTTAGGAACACACTGCACCGGGCTCACCCACTTACTATCTGAGATGGCATAAATTATTTCAGCATCGAGCCATTTGATGATCTCCTTTCTCACCACTTCTCGCATAGCATCGTTTAAACGTCTCTGAGCATCAATGGTTGGCTTATGATCGTTCTCTAGGAGAATTTTGTGCATACATAATGCCGGACTGATGCCTTGGATGTCAGCTATCGTCCATCCAATAGCGTTCTTATGCTGCCGCAGCATCCCAATTAACTAATGTTCATGTTTCTGCATTAACTTGGAAGAGATGATTACAAGCAATGTATCATTTAAACCAAGGAAAACATATTTAAGTTGCCCTGGCAGGGGCTTAAGATCTAAAACAGGTGGTTCTACAATTGAAGGCTTTTGGATTATGTGTTCATTCGAGGTATAGTTTAGGGGCTCAAATAACTTACCTGGACGATTGCCTCTCCAATTTACCTCCTCATGACCTTTAGTGTCTGATATGTCTGAATCGGAGGAGTCACTGTCGTAGTTGCTGCCGTGACAGTCTTCCAGATGACTGTCGTGCCAGTGACATAATTTTATGTCATGGCAGCTCGACCTGATGCAGGGTTGGTCAAGGTTTACTTCAGTGATGGCCTTGCATTCTTCTTCTGCATCAACATGTTTAATTGCTTGGAGAACATTGAGCTTGATATCTTGATCATTTACTCTCATTGTTAGTTCTCCCTTCTCTACATCAATCAGTGATCTGCTTGTGGCTAGGAAGGGTCGCCCCAAAATGATTGGTGCGTTCTCATCTGCTTCATAGTCTAAAACAAGAAAGTCAGCAGAAAAAATAAACTTATCCACTCTTACCAGAATATCTTCGATCTTCCCTTCTGGTTGTACGTAAGAGCGGTCTGCCAGCTGCAGCATGACTGTCGTGGGTCGTGCTCGTCAAATACCTAATTTCTGAAACACAGATTTTGGCATTAAATTTATACTAGCACCTAGATCACAAAGTGCCTTACCCACGAATCTGTCACCAATTATGCACGGTATGATGAAGCTCCCAGGATCCTTCTTTTTCTAGGGTGGATGCCTATGCAGAATAGTCATGCATCCCACTGTCATCTTAACTGTTTCAAATTCCCCAAGTTTGGATCTTTTCGACATGATATCTTTGAGAAATTTTGCATAACCGGGCATCTGCTTGATGGCCTCTAACAGCGGTTTATTGTTGTGAACCTGTTTAAAAATATTATAGATCTTTTTGAGCTGGTATTCCTGTTTATGCTTTTGTAACCGTTGTGTAAAGGGAGGTGGAGGACGGTAATCTTCCAGGCGTCCTTCACATGGTATCCGTATTTGAGGAGGCTTAGGATCTTCAGTATTCTTGTCTTTTCCTCGGTCCCTTCTACTGCCATGACAGGTATGGTGGCAGCAGGTTTCTCCTCTTCTGCCGGAGCAGTGTTCACGGCAGGTGTTTCTAGGGCTGGTTCCTCGATTGGTATGGTTTTCATTTCCGGCCCTTGCAGTTGTTTCCCACTCCTAGTTGTAATAGCCTTGCACTGCTCATGTGTGGGTTGTCTAGAGACTTTAGTATCACTAGGGAATCCTCCGTTTTGCCTTGGCTTAATATGCTGGGAAACCTGGCCCATCTGTGTCTCCAGTGATTTCAGTGTAGCCTCGTGGTTAGTCATTCTCATATCTGTTTTGTCCTTGAATGACTCAGTATTCTTGATGAAGTGATCCATGTTTGCCATGTAAGCTCCTGTCTGTGACATAAATGTGGCTAATGTATGTTCCAGTATACTAGGTGCAGCTGGCAGCTGCTGTTGCGGTTGCTGTCGTGTCAGGAATCTGGGTGCCCCCTGGTTTTGGTTGTTCTGCATATGAGGATTTAATGTATTGTTCGAATTGCTCCAGGAGAACTTGGGGTCTTTCCTCCAGTTGGGATTGTTATTGTTGGAGTCGTAATTTCTCGGTTTGTTGTAATTTCCAACATACATCCCTTCCTCTAGTTGTAACGGGTAGTCTTCCGAACTGTGATTCCCACTGCAAGTTTCGCATACCTCTTCTGCAGAGTAGACGGATTTCGAATCTTTCTTTAGCAAATTTTCTACTGCCTTTGTGAGGTACACAACTTGTGTCTTTAGGGAATTGTCGGCTTCATAGTCTTTTACAGCTAGCACTCGTTTACCTCTCCTTGCTGTAGGGAATTGCTCTTCATTCTTTGCCAGATTTTTCAATACTATCAGGGCTTCGTCTGGATCTTTATCCAACAGCAATTCATTCGCTGCTGAATCTATTCTCATCCGAGTGTGTATGTTGGCAGCATTGTAGAATTTGATGACTTGATTCCATACGGGGAATCCGTGCATCGGGCAATTCCTTAGAAGAGTGGTAAACTTCTCCCATGCCTCGTGCATTGGCTCGTCATCTTCCTGTTGAAAAGTAGCAATTTCATCACGTAATCGCTCAGATAAATGGGAAGGATTAAAACGAGATAAAAATTCACGAGTGAGATCCGCCCAAGTTCTTATTGAACCTGGCGTTAATTTATTCCACCAAGTTTTCGCTCTGTCCCTCAGTGAATGAGGAAATAATCGAAGCCTCAGTATCTCCGGATTTACTCCTGGTAATCTAAACGATCCACAGATTTCTTGGAATGTTTTCAAATGTTCTCGGGCATCCTCTGTAGCAGCACTACTAAATTGGCCAGCGGAATTGATCATGCTGAACATCACATGACTCAGCTCGAAATTTTTAGCTTCCACATCTGGCAAGGTGGTCTCCAGTTCCACATGATCATTAATCATGTAATCACGGCAAGACCGGCGTGCGGCCTCGGCAACAGGCCTTCCGTTTCGGGCATCCTGGGGATGATCTCCAATAACCCTCTGGTTATCATCTACCCCGTTGTACTGTCTTCCGTTCACCATTGCCTCTAGTTGTTTCTCGAGGTAGTCGTTTCTTTCTACCAAAAGGCGGACTCGGTTCATGAGATTGCACGAACGTTCGATTTTAGGGTCTAATTTATACTCAGGTTCTTTGCCTCGTCTAGATATGCGCATAAGCAAACAGGAACCCTTGTGAAAAGCACAGGGTAAATGATACCAATAAAAACAGAAAAATTAAAAAGGAAGAAAGTGCAGTAAAAGTAAGGGTAAAGATATGTTGCCAGTCCCCGACAACGACGCCAAAAACTTGTTGCGTGTCAAAAGTCCTATCGCAATGTAGTGCAAGTGTACACGACGCAAGTAGTAAAGTGATACACGAAGTATCGGATGTCGAATCAACATGGACTGGAAATAGCTTTATCCTTGGATTGCTGCACAAGAGAGAAAGAGAAGAGTTTAATTGATTGAGGATTAATATCGAAGAATATTGAATGTAAGATAACGAAGTTTTCAGGGTTAAGAAATAGGCCGGTATTGATCTGCTCGGTAGTGTAGGTGTTGCACGACATAAGAACTCCTATTGTGACTTGTCCAATCCCTAGGTCCAAGTACTGTTGATGACACTGCTCGGATGATACCTCCCGGCGTGAATCAAAGGGTGAAAACCAATGTTGTTGAATTCTTCCTTAGCGACTTAACCTCGTCCTATCCCTAGGTCCGAGATAGTTCAACCATAAACTGGAGAACCCGCACTTATTCCTTTCGTATACTTAACTCTCCCGATATTAAGTAAAAATAATCTCACAATGCTCTCCCGATACTCTTGCAAGATGTTGAAAACCAGAATAAGCAAACTTGAAGTTTTATTTCAATGAACAGAAAATTCCTAAAAACAGTACAATCCTTGCAACCACTTTACAGAATCAACCCTTAGCCTTAGGGGAAGTTTAGAACATGATGAGAAGGGGGAAACGACAAGGGTTTTGGGGAAGACAGCTAGAGAATGAGATATCTTTCTGTTGAGTGGGTCGAATGATCGAACTAAACCAAGAGGGGGTGAATTGGAATTTTAATGTTCTCGGTGGTGGAAATTGCAAATAAAAAGATTGACAAGGAATTTTAGAGTGATTCAAGTTCCAAATGAACTCTACATCAACTACCTTAGCTTCACTAAGGATTTGCAACAATTCAACTAATTGCTCTTGCCCTTTTCTAGGCTAAGGAGGTAACCCTTACAATTTTCGGTCAAATTTTCTACCCAAAATTTGACTCAATCCTCACACAAATAAAACAAAGAATTTGTTGGCTAAACAAGTATCTCTCAATACATAAACTAGCCCAATTACAAGCACTCAACCCAATTGAAATGATAAGAATGAAAAATACCATTAGGGTTTCTAGACAATAATGAGATTTAGGCATAAATGCTTGGATTTGATGTTTGGATGTTTGCTTTAGGATAATTAGTTGTTGCTGAAGCTTTTAGAGGTCCCTTTTATACCTTCTCATTGAATTCTAGCCGTTGTGGTTGTTGCAATCATCAATAGAGCCGTTGGGGTGTTATCTCCCCTCCATAAATGCAGTCTGCAACCAACCGTTTCGAAACGCCCGGCCCTGTTTCGAAACAGACCAAAATAGAAAGAGCCGTTGGGGTGCATTAAAGAGCCCGTATCAAAACGGTCAGACCTGTTTCGATACGCTAAGATCCGTTTCGAAACTTGTTTCGAAACATTTTGCCACTATCAAGGGTCGTATCGAAACGGCTTGAGATCGTTTCGAAACGCCTTAACGGTTTGTTAAAAATCAGTTAAAAACTTTCAACGGTCATATTTTTCAAATCAATTTAAGAACCGTTTCGAAACACTTCATATCGTTTCGATACGGTGTCTCTTTGTTCTAAAGCCGTTTTGAAACTTGTTTCGAAACATGGGTTGGCAGTGTTGAAATCATTTCGATACCCGTTTCGAAACATGGGTTCACAGTTTCAAAACTGTTTCGAAACGCCTTAGGCCGTTTCGAAACATGGACTCGAAAATCACTGTTTTGGCTTTAAGAACACTTAGGCATATTCTTTAAATCATATAGGGATGTTTGAGGACTTAAAAAATCGTTTTTACATTTTCAATTTAGTCCTTAGGTTCTTTAGTTATATCAAAATTAAAATATCGGTTTCACAATCTCCCCCTTTTGATATAACAAAACCAAAGTTAGAAATTTTAAGAGTTTTGAAAATTTTGAACATATTCTAAACCAAAGATTTAAGGATTTAAATTCAAGGTTTAAAAACTTTAAAACACTTTAAACATTTAAAACGAATTTTTGGCTCTTAGATTACTTCTCCCCCTTTTTGTTAAATCAAAAACATTAAACAAGGCTCATAGAGAAGAAATAGGGTTAATGGCAATAATCATTAAGCAATAAGCAACAATAATATTAATTCATAAAATTAAAATATCCAAAACATAAATCTTCAACAAAAAGTTCAAAGCATAATCCCAAATAAAATCAAAAGCATAGGTTTATAAAACATAATTGAAATAAAGATACAAACTTAATCCTAAAATGCATAGCTAATATGATATGTCATGAGAAACCTAGGCCTCGTCGTCACCATCATCATCCGAGGACTCATCATCGCTTTTGACTTGAGAACAACGAAACTTCATCCATTGGCCATAAAAGGTGGAGAAGGACATGTCCATGGCCGATTGTTGAGTCTCAAGGGATTGGAGTCGATTCTCATTGGCAAGGAGACGATCTTCTACATTTTGCAAACGTGTATTGATAACACCAAAGCCCGAAGCCATGTTAGTGTCCATGGCGTTGAACCGCTTGGTAAGGAAAGCCGTGAGAGCTTCATTGTTCGCAACTTGAGCTTGTGGTTGAGGTTCAACGGGAGGAGGAGGAGGAGGTGCTTCCCTATCAACACGTTCCCAATGTCCATTGTTTACATAGCGAAAACCGGACTTACAGAGAGAGGACTCACCAATTTTTGACTTGCGGGGTTCCGGAGAGTCGTAGGTCCAATCAAGATTAAGCGTGCTAAAGATGTGACTTAAAACCGTTCTATAAGTGAAGGATTTTAGTGTATCGGTGTCACGAAGCTTAACATTGTTAACTATTTCGGCAAATATGATCTTAACTAGATTAGGGCGCTCACCACGACGGAAACACTCAAGCCAAAAATATTCTACTTGACGGATGTGAGAATATTTACCTCCGGAGGGGCGAAGGAACCATGAGACCATCAAATCAAGGAATCTATCGTGCGCATCCAAGCTAAGCACCGAACCGGTGTGAGAACCAAAGTGACTCTCATTCTTAATTCCTTCGTTCTTAATAGAAAACGTAGACTCCAAGAGAGGGATGTTAATGACAATCCTTTTCCCTAAAATAAAAGACTCAAGGCCAACAACTTCGGAGTTGTCTTTATCATTGATAAATTGAGCATTGGAGTAAAAGAGAAGTACCATGTGTTTGTAGAAAATTTCTGGGATGCTCAAAAGACCAAGGAAACTCCATTCTCTCAAACGGTCGAGGTAACGAAAAAGAAAGCGCTCGGAGTCAAGAAAGTTGACATCAATAACACGCTCACGACGAACTTCGTACTCCTTGACATAAGCGAACCGATCCCTCATCTCTTGAGTTCGAAGACTTTTTTGAAAAAGCTGAGTGAGATTAGGACGAATACTCGATTCACTAGCTTGACCGGTCTTACGCTTTTTGTTAACATTCTCCGAAGCCATCCTAAAAACATTAAGCAAGCGATTTAAAATAGGTTTAAGTGTATGCATGAGATTTCGTAATTCAATCCAATGATAAATCCCACTTAGGTTTAAAACAAGTTTTTTTTTTAAAATATACAAAAAAAAAATTAAGAGAAAAACAGTAAAAAAATACGAGTTAAAATTTATATATTCGAATCAAAAAATTGAAGATTTTGAAATTTTTTTACAAGATTTGAAAAACCCAAGTATCAAAACATATAAACTATACAAATTTAAAATTTTCTAACCTAAGATTCGAATACAAATTGAAAGAAAAATAAAAACAGGAAAAATACCTTAAATTGGGATTTTGGATGAATGGATGAAAATTCTTGCACAAGATTGTTGAAGCTTGCTTAGACTTGTGTTTAAGAGTAAAACCCCTCAAGATTTGGTGAAAAACAAAGAGGTTTAGAGGGTTTTTATAAGAAAAAAAATGATTCTAGGGTTTTTAGGGTTTGGGAGAGTTTTAATTAAAGCATAACTTTATCATTAAAAGCCCTTTTTTAAGCAGTCCGTGAACCCGTTTCGGAACGGTGTCGACCGTTTCGAAACGCGGGCACAAAAGTTTGACCGATTTTTCAACTCCAGCTGACCGTTTCGATACGTGTTTGACCGTATTGAATCCCAGTTGACTCGTATCGAAACTTGTTTCGATACACCCCTTGGCAGTAGCCAAAACATTTCGAAACCCTTGGAAGGTGTTTCGAAACGCCCTTCTCTCAGATAGAAATTTAAAGCATCTGTATCGAAACAGGTGGACCCGTTTCGATACACCTGGGCCTGGAAGTGCAGATGAGGCTCTAAAAGTGCAGAAAAAATGAAATTTTCTAAGGCCTAACTTGCATGAATGACATGAATGAGCAGGAAAAATATATGCAAACATAAACATACTCCCCCTAGCTATAGGCATGGATGAAATTAGGAGTAAAAACACATAAACATGTCATTTCACAAGATCAAGCAATTTTAAGCACAAAAGAGGTCCTAAAAGGCCAAGATAGACTAGTTAGACCTAACTCTCTCCTAAGGGACCAAAAACGCTCTTTGTCTAAAGGTTTTGTAAATATGTCCGCTAATTGATTTAAGGTGTCAACATACTCTATAAGCACGTCTTCTTTAAGGACATGATCTCTAATGAAATGATGCCTTATTTCTATGTGTTTGGTTCTAGAGTGTTGGATGTGATTTTTTGTCAAACATATAGCACTAGTGTTATCACATTTTAGGGGTATGGTTTCATCTAAGAGTTGTTGCTTCATCCAAAGGACTTGAGCACAACAACTCCCTAAGGATATGTACTCGGCTTCGGTGGTAGATAAGGCTACACTATTTTGTTTCTTAGAGAACCAAGATATGAGCATACTACCTAGAAATTGACAAGTTCCCGAAGTACTCTTCCTATCAATTTTACATCCTCCATAATCCACATCCAAATAAGCTTGAAGGTTGAAGGTGGAGTCTCTAGGGTACCAAAGACCTAAACAAGGAGTATCTCTAAGGTACCTAAAGATTCCTTAACGGCTATAAGGTGAGACTCTCTAGGACTAGCTTGAAACCTAGCACACAAGCAAACACTAAACAAGATATCCGGTCTACTTGCGGTAAGGTAAAGCAATGATCCAATCATATAACGGTAAAGCTTAGAGTTAACACACTTACCTCCTTCATCTTTGTCAAGCTTTGTAGATGAGCTCATAGGTGTGGCTTGAGGCTTTGCATTCTCCAAGCCAAACTTCTTGAGCATGTCCTTTATGTACTTTGCTTGATTGATGAAGGTGCCATCCTTCTTTTGCTTGATTTGGAGTCCCAAAAAGAATGAGATCTCCCCCATCATGCTCATCTCGAATTCACCTTGCATTAGCTTAGCAAACTCTTTGCAATGACATTCGTTAGTAGAACCAAAAATAACATCATCCACATAAATTTGTACTACTAAGATGTCATTTTTATACCTTTTTATAAAAAAGTGTAGTGTCCACCTTGCCTTTTTCAAAACCTTTTTCAATTAAAAAGTTTGAAGGTCTTTCATACCAAGCTCTAGGAGCTTGTTTTAAACCATAAAGAGCTTTAGTGAGTTTGAAAACATGATTTGGAAATTTTGAGTCTTCAAAACCCGGTGGTTGTTCCACATACACTTCCTCATTTATAAAACCATTTAAAAACGCGCTTTTAACATCCATTTGAAAAAGCTTGAAATCATGATAACATGTATATGCAAGTAATATCCTAATGGCTTGCATTCTAGCTACGGGTGCATAGGTTTCATCAAAATCTATTCCCTCTTCTTGAGTGTAACCTTGTGCTACTAGTCTAGCTTTATTTCTTACAATGTTACCACTCTCATCTAGCTTGTTCCTAAAGACCCATTTAGTTCCTATGGTAGATTGATTACTAGGTCTATCAACTAATGTCCAAACGTTACTTCTCTCAAATTGATTTAACTCTTGTTGCATAGCCATAATCCAAAAATCATCTTTCAATGCTTCTTTTATATTCTTAGGCTCTATGCATGAGATAAATGCAACATGATTCATTAATCTAAGAGAAGATCGAGTGGTTACCCCCTTGGATGGATCACCCAAGATTTCACCATCTTTGACATAGTTGAACTCCCTTGGGTAGCTCACTTCCTTTTTCTCAAGAGCCAAGTCCTTCAAGGCTTCAAGAGGTGGATCTTGTGTGTCCTTTTCTTTTGTTGGAATCTCATCCTCCTTTGAAGTTTGTCCTCCATCAAAGGCATTTATGATTCCTACATCATCATCATCATCACAAGAATCCTTCCTTGGAAGGAGGTTATCATCGAATACAACATGTATAGATTCTTCTACTACTAAAGTTATTTTGTTAAATACTCGATAGGCTTTAGAGGTTAAAGAGTATCCTATGAAAATAGCTTCATCACTTTTTGCATCAAATTTACCTAAGTTGTCTTTTTCATTATTTAAAACAAAACACTTGCAACCAAAAGGATGAAAATAGCTAATGTTAGGCTTTTTAGATTTTAAAATCTCATAAGGTGTTTTCTTTAAAATTGGCCTAATCATTACTCGGTTTACAATGTAGCAAGCGGTGTTTGTGGCTTCCGCCCAAAAATATTTAGGTAAATTATTTTCACAAAGCATGGTTCTAGCCATTTCTTGCAAAGTTCTATTTTTCCTCTCAACTACCCCATTTTGTTGAGGAGTTCGAGGAGTTGAAAAATTGTGGCCAATACCATTTTCATTTAAAAAATCTTCAAACCCTAAATTTTGAAACTCGGTTCCATGATCACTTCTAATATGTGAAATTCTAAGTTCAAGATCATTTTGGGTTAGTTTTGAAAATGTGATGAATTTTTCTAAGGCCTCATCTTTAGTACTTAAAAATAGAACCCAAGTAAATCTAGAAAAATCATCAACAAGTACAAATGCATAAGATTTACCACCCAAGCTCATAGTCCTAATTGGCCCAAATAAATCCATATGGATAAGTTGTAAACATATACTTGTAGAAACATCATTAATGGATTTAAAGGAAGACCTATGTTGTTTACCCTTAGAGCATGCATCACAAATTTTATCGTTTGAGAATTTAATCTTGGGTAAACCTCTAACTAGATCAAGGGAAACTAGTTTTTCTAAAACACTAATGCTAGCATGTCCTAGTTTCCTATGCCACAACCATGCATCGTTTTCATTTTGTGCTACTAAGCATGCATGAGATGTATGTATGTCATCTAGATGCACCATGTATATGTTCCTTATGCGATGACCTATGAGCATAATATTATTAGATTTAATGTCAACAATTTTGCACCCATTTTTATCAAATAAAACATTAAATCCTTTATCACACAATTGACTTATGCTCAACAAGTTATGTTTAAGACCATCGACATACAAGACATTTTCAATAAGAATAGTAGAGTGATTACCTATGGAGCCAATACCTTTAATGTGGCCTTTGGAGTTGTCACCAAATGTTACCACTCCTCCACTCTTTGGCTTTAGATCCATGAATCTACTCTTGTCTCCGGTCATATGCCTTGAGCATCCACTATCAGGGTACCATGAGTTTTGACTTTGTGCTTTGGCCTTGTAGCAATGCTCCCCCTATAAACAAAGATATTAAGGTTTTGTTTTTGGTACCCAAATCATTTTTGGTTCATGAGTGTTAGCTCCCAAAACCTTGGTTCCCTTAGGAATTCAAGATGACATAGCAACAATGTTATTAGATTTTACAAGTTCCTTAGGAACCCATACACTTCTAATCCTTTTAGTTCTACTATGTCTAGGAAAGCTACCTTGTTTGTAGTAATTAGTCTTTTTCTTAGGTTGGTTTGTTTTTGAAGATTCACCTATTTCATGCTTGACACTACCAACATTTTTAAAAGACTCTTTGAGCTTATTTAGCTCATCTAACACCTTTTGTGTTCACTATTACATTGAGATAAAAGATTATTAAGATCAATATTTTCATCTTGAAAAAATTTTAGTTCATCTTTCAACCCTAATATATTTTTCTCAAATTTTAAATTAGCTTGAGAGAATGAGTCATTTTTATCATTTAGTTCCGAAATAATTTTCTTATTCCTAATGATCGACTCCTTGTATTTCTCAACTAATTCATCATAGACCTCTTGCAACTCATCATATGCATCATTTAATTCATCATATGTAAAATCTAAAGATGATGAGTTAGAGGTTACCATGGAGGAATCTTCCTCAAGTGCCATGAGGCAAAGGTTGGCCACTTCTTGTTCATCATCCTCGGATGACTCCTCATCACTCCAAGTAGCAAGCTTGGCTTTGAGCTTCTTCTTCTTCTCAAAGCCCTTCTTCTTGAGTTGAGGGCACTCCGAACGTATGTGGCCGGGTTTATTGCACTCGAAGCAAATGATTTGAACCCTTGCTTCTTCTTTGTTTTTACCTTTGAATTCCATCTTCCTTTGAATTTTTCTTCCCCGGTTGGACCTCATAAAGCGTGAGAATCGTTTGCTATCATAGCCAATTCTTCTAGCTCATCCTCCTCACTAGAAGAGCTCTCCTCAAGTAATGAAGCTTTGAGAGCTATTCCCATCTTCTTCTTCTTTTCAACCTCTAGCTTTTCTACTCTCTTCTATTCCTTCTTCTTCTCTTCTTCCTTTCCTTGCTCCATAATCTCATGAGTAAGGAGAGAACCCACTAGCTCATCAAGCTTTAAAGTCTTCAAATTTTTAGCTTCTATGATGGCGGTTCTCTTCCCATCCCAAGATTCTGGAAGTGAGTAGAGTAGCTTCCGGACAAGCTTGTCTTCTGGTATTGTCTCTCCAAATCCTTTGAGACCATTGACTATGGTGGAGAAGCGATCAAACATCTTGGACACCGTCTCATCGGGCTCCAATCTTAGTTTCCTTGACATCATTGGTTCCCTCATAGGTAGTCTCAAGAGTGTCCCACACTTCTTTGGCACTCTCAATGGATGACACTTTGGAGTAGATGTTTGGACCGAATGAACAAAAGAGCATGTGGAGAGCTTTGTCATTTATTTGAATCTTTCCCCTTTCTTCTTCACTCATCTCCACCTTTTTCTTCAAAACCATCTTCCCTTCACTATCTTGCTTCAATGGAATGTAGGGGCCATCTTCAATTACATCCCAAACTAAGTAGTCATTGGACTTGATGAAGAGGTGCATTCTATTCTTCAAAAACGGATAGTTGTCACCATTGAAGAATGGAGGTTTTGTAGTGGATTGAGACTCATACATGCTCGAACCGGAGGTAGAAGCCATCTCTTGATTTTTGGATGATCACACTCTTCCTAGGAACTCCTCTTGTGGTTGTTAATCCTCAAAGAGGTAGGCTCTAATACCAATTGTTGAGTAGATCGAATGATCGAACTAAACCAAGAGGGAGTGAATTGGAATTTTATTGTTCTTGGTGGTGGAAATTGCAAATAAAAAGATTGACAAGGAATTTTAGAGTGGTTCAAGTTCACAATGAACTCTACATCCACTACCTTAGCTTCATTAAGGATTTGCAACAATTCCACTAATTGCTCTTCCCATTTTCTAGGCTAAGGAGGTAACCATTACAATTTTCGGTCAAATTTTCTACCCAAAATTTGACCAAATCCTCACACAAATAAAACAAAGAATTTGTTGGCTAAACAAGTATCTCTCAATACATAAACTAGCCCAATTACAAGCACTCAACCCAATTGAAATGATAAGAATGAAAATTACAATTGGGGTTTCTAGACAATAATGGGATTTAGGCACAAATGCTTGGATTTGATGTTTGGATGTTTGCTTTAGGATTAATTGTTGTTGCTGAAGCTTTTAGAGGTCCCTTTTATACATTCTCATTGAATTCTAGAAGTTGTGGTTGTTGCAATCATCAATAGAGCCGTCGGGGTGTTATCTCCCCTCCATAAATGCAGTCTGCAACCAACCGTTTCGAAACGCCCGACCCTGTTTCGAAACAGACCAAAATAGAAAGAGTCGTTGGGGTGCATTAAAGAGCCCGTATCGAAACAGTCAGACCTGTTTCGATACGCTAAGAGCCGTTTCGAAACTTGTTTTGAAACATTTTGCCACTATCAAGGGTCGTATCAAAACGGCTTGAGATCGTTTCGAAACGCCTTAACGGTTTGTTAAAAATCAGTTAAAAACTTTCAACGGTCATATTTTTCAAATCAATTTAAGAACCGTTTCGAAACACTTCATATCGTTTCGATACGGTATCTCTTTGTTCTAAAGTCGTTTCGAAACTTGTTTCGAAACATGGGTTGGCAGTGTTGAAATCGTTTCGATACCCGTTTCGAAACATGGGTTCACAGTTTCAAAACTGTTTCGAAACGCCTTAGGCCGTTTCAAAATAGGGACTCGAAAATCACTGTTTTGGCTTTAAGAACACTTAGAAAACATTTGATAAACTTAGTTTTTAACTTAGGCATATTCTTTAAATCATATAGGGATGTTTGAGGACTTAAAAAATCGTTTTTACATTTTCAATTTAGTCCTTAGGTTCTTTAGTTATATCAAAATTAAAATATTGGTTTCACACTTTCCCTAGGTCGAATTACATGCCTTTATATAGGCCTTGGGTTCAAGTTTTCTAATAAAGTAAGAATACAAGTTCAAACTAATGTACAACTCTAATTAAGACTAAATCTTCTGAGTATATGCCTTTAATTCGTCATCTTTTCTTACTTTGGGTTTCTTCCTTGAACTTTGGGCTTGGCCTTCATTCTGCTCTAGGGCTCAGAAAAATATAGGAGTGGTCCGCGACAGACTATCTTGAATTTCTCTATCTGTCGAGCTCCACTTCACTTTTCCCTTCACCATTGTTGTCGTCATGGCTGCCACGGCAGCGTCCTCCTTCTTGACTCCAGTCGTGTGTTCCAGCTCTGCTTCTTCGCTGTCCTGCGTCTGCCACGGTAGATACCTACAAAAACAACCAAAAATCAATAGCAACTGTGTCATTTTATCTAATCGTGATGTATATGTGAAACTTTACCTAAATGTAATGAATTATGCTTGAATGCAACAGAAATATGGGTTAAATAAGGGGTAAAATATAGAACTTTTACACACTCAACAGCAAGGCTTTGCAATTAAGCTCCATCTTCTTGCGATCTTCGACACTCCAATCTGCCTTGCTTTGTTGAGGCATGAACGAACCATCTTCTACTATGTCCTAAAGCTTGTAGTCCTTTTACTTTATGAAGAACTTCATCCTTGTCTTCCAATGGGCATAGTGTGTTCCGTCGAAGAATGGCGGTTTGTCGATGGATTGCGCCATTGAGCCGGTTGTTTGAAATATTGATCGAGCTTGCCGGATCTTCTCAATAGGATGTTAATCCTCTTCAATTGAGCCAAGCTCTGATACCAATTGTTGGGTTTTATGGTGCTCAGTTCCTTCAACAGTTCTTGCTCGCCAAGTGGTGGAGAAGTGGAATATTGGGTGGTAGAGGTGTGGAAGCTAAAAATGATAAATACAAGATGATTTATAGTGGTTCAAGTTTCAAATGAACTCTACATCCACTACCTTAGCTTCCCACTAAGAATTTCCAATCAATCCACTATTGATTCGTCCCCTTTTCTAGGCTTAGAAGGAAACCCTTACAAACCGATCAAGCTTTCTACCCAAAGCATTGATCAAACCCTCTTTACAAAGAGATGAAAATAAGCAAACACAAATCCCTCTAATAAGTATTTGTTTGCACAATTAAGATCTCACCCAATCCTCAAAAACACTTGAGCAAATATAACAATTTTGGCTCACTAGTGTTTGTCTATACAAGGAATTGACAATTAAGCACTAAAACACATTTTGATCATATGTTGTATTACAATTGAAACATTAGTCTTCTCTTAATGCATGAAGATCCCTTTTATACTCCTTAATGAGTTTGTAGCCGTTACTAGCCGTTGGGGTTGAATTGGAGCTGTTGGAGACTTTATTTCCCACATTAAATGCAGTTCTGGAGCCTTCCGTATCGATACACGAGAACCCGTATCGGTACGCTCTTCTTCAGAAACTAGCCGTTGAGCTCTTGCCAGCCTAAGCGTATCGATACGCTTGAGGGCGTATCGGTACGATATGTCATTTAAAAGACCGTTGGGAAATAGCCGTTAGGGTTGTTAAAATAGGGATCGGTACGCTTAAGGGGCGTATCGAAACAATCCCTATCTGTATCGATACGGTCTCACCCGTATCGATATGGGTTTTGGCAGAATCAAAACTTGGGCAAAAGCGTATCGATACGGGGTATACCGTATCGGTACGGGCTTGCTGAAAAGTCAAGTTTGACTATTTTATAGCATTCAAAACTTTGCCAAAAACCTTTTAAAAAGCCTCAAACTTATTTTCAAGTTGTTTGGACTTAAAGACATGTTTTAAATTCTTTTCAAATTAGTCCAAAACATTTTTCAATTATTATATCAAAATATTAGTTCTACAAAACTTAGGAGATAAAATATAAAGTCATAAAAATAGAGGGATAAAGTCTAACTAAACTAAAATTTGGGGGTATAAATAGATAAATATCCTTATTTGTTTTTAATATAAAAATTTGGAAACAGCTGTCCCTGAACTATATAATTGCTCGATCACTGTTCAAAGAGTTTTAGACGTAGGATTTAAAAAAAAACTCAACTTCAATGTATAGATATCCCTATTTAAAAAAACATTTTTTAGTATTATTAATGTACTCTATGATCTTTTTAAAAATTAATATCATATATTAAAAAATTTAATTTCACGATAATAGTTTTTAAAATCGTAAACTTACCCATATTGTGTAAGTAAAATTGTTCGAATTTAAATCTTTTAAAAACAATATTTTTTTATCCATTATGTTAGACGGCAAAACCCTAAAAATTTACTAAAAGAAAGATATTTGTTTGTTATTTGAGAAAAGAAAAACAGTAAAAATTAAGAAAATGGGCTGAAGACCAAGAATGAAATGTAGGCCACTATCTCAACGATTGGGCTAGAGTCAATAGACTCTTATTTATATTGCTCAGCTGACCATAACTGAATATTGGTAAAACTTAACCAAATTAGTTAAGTTAAAATGAGCTTGTTGTTAAAACAGAAATAGGTTGTAACAACCCACAAAGTGGGCCAGCAGGCTTGATTTTTACAAGGCAAAGCCCAACGACTGATATTAGATCTAACACATTAAAACTATTCTTTAAATTCAAACCCGAATAATTTGTACTTTAATCGGGTTCAGTATATTTTTCCAAACCCATTTTTAGGTTAAATATTTTTATCCTTTTTGCAACCTTATACTTCTACAGTTTGCTTACTTAACCTAAGCCCAATAAGGGTGAGGTTGTGACCATTTGAAAGCCTAAATTACTATTATTGTATGATTATAAAATATTAAAATTTTTGATATATTAGTATCTATATTTTATAATTATATTTAAATGATTTTGTCATTATTTTTTTAAACAGTAAGGAGTTGTATATTTTGCTGACCCAAATTATCATTCCATATAGTTATAATTTATTTAAAAAGTTATATTAGTATCTATATTTTTCATAAAATATAGTTAACAATATTTTATTTTGGTTAAACTATAACTCAGGTGGAGGGGCAGCAAAACTAACTCATTATAAATTTCTTTTATTCAAAACCTAACCAGTAGGACCGAACTAACCAAACCTGGGTACATTCCTTTAATATTCTCTTAGAATACGTATCCAAGTTCGACCTTTTGCTAGTGAGATGTGATATAATTTCCATTTTTACTTTAAATTTCGAATAACAATTAAAATGTACTGAAATCAGTAACTTCTGAAAAAGATCAAACTTTTTTTAAACTAACAAAGTAAAAAGAGTACTTTTTTGTGAAGAACTTTCTTGCAACCAAAAAAGCAACAACACCGAACTTTTCCGACAAGAAGGAAGAACGAAAGGAGCAAGTGTTGAGATATTTTTTTCAAGGCTTCTCTGGCGACCGTCATGAGATGTTTGGACAGCGTGATGCCGACGGTGCCTTGCTCGTCTTCTTCTTCTTCGTACACACATTTGTAGCAAAAGGTGTGGACCAGCTCGTACTTGGATCGACGACGATCGGAGCAATGGTTAGATAGAAGGATGGCTGCTCCGCCCACCCGAAACAGGCAGTTGGAAAGTAGCATTGCCCGATTGTTGCCTAAATATGGGTTGTGAGTGAGGTTTTCGGTGCTCACCACCAACGCATATGTCCTTGGATGCACCTATACTAAAGGACAAGTGAAAAGAAAAAAAAAAAGAAAAAGGTCTCAATCATTATTCCTACGGTTTTGGTTATTTTCCGAAAAGTCCAAAATTTATAAAGTCGGATTAGGGAAGACAAAATGACAATGGCTCAAAATCCACAAATAGGTCGAACACGAATAGATTGAATGATCAAGAATGCTCCTCATCTTGTGTGGGTTCGAACTCTAACGTTTGTCTTGAAAGTATAATACATCTATACTCAATCAAATAACTTCAACTCAATCTCATACTATAAGATTAGATTTAAGTAGATTTGACTGGTCAAATCTCTAATTTTAACTCAAACCATTATTTACCAAACATGACCATAATACAGTTTGATTTTTAAAACTTATACAAGATTTTATAAATATTTCAATTATTATATGTATATATATATATATATATATATATATTTAATTTTAGTTTTAAAAAAGTTTTTAACGGTCACTTTAATATACTCCCTCCGTCCCACTAAAACTGTCACATGTTGACATTTTTCTGGTCAAATTTTTTCAACTTTGACTATAATTTATTTAAATATTTTAATTAATTAAAAATTATAAAAAATATATTTAAAATCTAGTTGATTCAAAGTTTTTAAAATATATTTTTCATATTTTTATCAATAATAAATTTTAAATTATAAGAGGTCAAAGTTGAAAAGGTTTGACCCAAAAAAATTCAACATGTGACAATTTTAGTGGGACAGAGGGAGTATAATTTTTGAATTTTAGTCCTCAGCTTTTTAGATTTCAAAATATAAATTTAAGTATTAACACTATTTCCCCACAATCGTGTTTAAACAAGGTGCTGTTGACCACCACAATCCCTATTTCCGCACTTCCAATCCCCGTGGAAGATGCGTCTTTTCACCTAAACCCGATTTCTCTAAGATCTTCTTTTGAAATGCTAAGCTTTCTTCGGTGAATACCCCAATGCCTTGGCTTATAACATGCGAAGTTCAACAGAGAGAATGAGAATAGTATGATTGTTTTCAAGATTTCATGGACCAAACCCTGGGGAGACGAGCTAAGATGATGCCCATTCACAACATGTTCAAAGCTTGGAGTTTGCTTTCCAACTGTGAAAGAAATTTATATCAACCAACCTCTGTTCCGGCTTCAATTCTCATCTAATTTCCATACGTAATCAAGAAACCTTTGTTACTGGGATAAAAGCTTCATTTGGTCCCTATGTTTGACCATCTTTCCCATTTTGGCCCTTCAATTTTGTTACCAAACTTCCCCTCTCCCATTTTAAATTTGAAATTAAGAACTTCACATTTGACAGAATTAGCCATTCAGTTCAACTAACATTCCAGTATCAAAAACTTGTGTTAAATTCAAGGGAAATACACAAGAAATGACATAACGAAATTGGAGAGGAAATAATCTAAAAAACATTTTTTTTTGAACTTGTAAAGTTTAACAACTAATAAATTTTAAATACGAAAAATCAAGCATTAAACTCACTACTCCTGGTGAAACAAAAGGAGTCAAGGAACATAGTCGAACCGGAAGCTCTTAAACGATCTATGAAGAACAGAAAAGGAATTGAGAGTACAATCGAACCCTTTAAAACTCGAAAAGAAATGAAAATTAAGAGATTTTTGGAACAAATTTGTTACCAGCAAATTCAACTTCAAGGATTTATTTGGAGGCTAAGATCCTTTCATCCAAATCCCTTTTTTGGCATGCATGATTTTTTATGATAGTTTAATTAGTTTTCTCATGAATTCATGTGTATATTTCCTAGCTATTATAAGCATTCATTGCACGATGGTTTACTTTTCATGAATAAATTAACATTCATTTGCATGTTAAATTTCCTAGCCGTTATAAGCATTCATTGCATGATAGTTTAATTTATCTGAATAAATTTACATTCAGTTGCATCTTAATGTGTCTTATTGGGTAACTAAAATTATGTGTTTTATTTTACCTAGATACAAGGAAAGCTGAAATTGTCAGCAAAAAAGAAAAACAAAATTGAATTGTGGTTCGGTGAGGACTTAACAAAGAGTTGACATGGAACTCAATTACTAGCATCAGAATTCTTGAATCTTCAATTCATCACTTGACTATTTGACCTTTTAAAAGAAGAATGAATACCAATTGAGACTACTCAAGGCAAGACCGTTTCTCCTTAAATTATGCTTCTTTACACTTAATTATTTCAATTTTTATTGCCATTAATAAGGAAGTTATAGAGTTTTCTTAAACTATTCAATTTCTATTGATTCTAAAGGTTTTTCTCTTTTACAATTCGAATAGACTGAAATATATTGAAACTTTTCTTGAGAGTGTTCTCTTTCATAGTTTTTCAAGAACTTTATTGATTTCTAAGCTTAATCTTGTGGAATCAATTCATTCTATTTTATTATATCGTTGGTTCCTAATTCTTTATGACTAGTGGTTCACGATTCATTTTCATCTATTTATAGTTTTAAGAACGTTATAAGGTTCCGATCAAGTTTTCATTTAATGTTGGTTCTTCCTTTGTTCTAAAACCAAAATATATTTCAAAATCACATCTTCAGTTCTGGAACCAAACACTTTGTTTCGGAAGCGGTTCCTTGTACTGCAACAAACATCTATCCTTTAATTTCAATATTACACCATTTTTTTTTATCTTTACCATATCCTACAATTTTCCTACATCAAGTTTTTACCTTTTCAAATTCAATTTAACCCTTCCCAAAAAAAATTACCCGAATAAAGGTTGGCAATCATATACAACTCGAAAATTCACATAACTGAATGTGTATTATTTGGTATGAAAGTTATGACTATTTAGTAAGTTATTCCATTTCTCTCCCTCAGATTAAAAAAAAAAAAACTTTAGAAAGAAAATTAGATTAAAAAAGACAAAAAAAAAAGTTTCAAAGAGGGAGGGACTTAAAAGAAGAAGCTCCAAAAGTATCTGTAGAGTAATGTTTGATTCTTCTTATTTGCTTTTGAGACCCATCATATGTTTTTACACTTCCTACCTTTCCTATCTTTGTTAAACCGTCTTATTACTTTTATATCTTTCACTTAACATTATTTGCAGTCTGTTCCACAAGACCACTTGATAAATCTTGAGTAAGCTCTTTTAGAATTTAAAAAGTGAGCAAGAGTGGTAAAAGGCAATGAGTGTACATAAAGGGATAAAAGATAAATCCTGAGAGAAACAAGCGCGGAGTGATACTTTTCTGGGAGTGAAATTATGAGAATTTTTGCACGTGAGTTTTATTTTAATTACTAATCATGTCTCAAAACTCTAGAAACAACTCCCAAGTTCCCGGTGATGGTGGACTGCCCAATATGCCAATGCAAGCTATGATTTCAGAAATATTTAGATTACTCAGGGAGCAGTTAGAGCCGATCTAAGAACGAATAGACCGACTTAAAGGTACTCATGGCCATAGAAGGCAAAAATAAACTCATGATGATGATGTCTATTAGGAAGAGATTGAGGAAAAGATAGATGATGAACAATTGTTAGAGCAAGCCTCTCAACAAAGTTTAAGGCATCATGGAGCAAGATATCAAAGAGCTCATCCACGAATAAATCATAATCTCAGCAATATTAAAATCTCTATTCCACCCTTTCAAAGAAAGACGAATATCGAGGCTTACCTTGTATAGGAAAATAGAGTTGAGAACATCTTTAAGTGCCACAACTACTTAGAGCTTAAAAAGGTAAAACTAGCTGCCATTGAATTTATAGATTATGTACTAATCTGGTGGGATCAGTTGACTTCTAGCAGAAAACAAAATGGTGAAAGACCCATCTCAACATGGGACAAGATGAAGGCAGTAATGCATAGAAGATTCATCCTGACTCACTATCATTGGGAGTTGTTTAATAAACTTCAGAATCTAACACAAGGAAACCGAAGCGTCGAGAATTACTTTAAAGAAATGGTGGTGGATCAAGAGAAGATCAAAGCAATTCATGAATGGCTGCAACCTACTAGTAAGGAGCTAGCTTCTATCGCAAGTTTGTTAGAAATTTTAGCACCCTCGTCGTCATATTAACAAAAGTTATTAAGAAGAATTTGAGTTTTTATTGGGGAGAGGAACATGAAAGGTGTTTCAATTTAATTAAAGAATGTCTTACTAAGACACCATTATAGGCCCTACCTGATTTTAATAAAATTTTTGAGATTTGAGTGTGATGCATAAAGATCTGAACAATCGTTGTTTTGAAACATGAAGGTCGTCCTATAGCATACTTCAACGAGAACTACGCTCTACTATTTGAAATATAACAAGAAATTGTATGCCCTTGTTCGAGCCTTAGAAAATTGGCAACACTATCTTGGCCCAAAGAATTCGTAATACATTTAGATCATGAAGTGTTGGAACACATCAAAGGTCGGCACAAGCTAAACAAAAAACATGTCAAGTGGGTCAAATTTCTTGAATCATTACATATGTAATAAAGTACAAACAATGTAAGGACAATGTTGTTGCTTTCGGGCTTTCACGTAGGTATACACTTTTAACTACTTGAGATTCAACGTTACTTGGATTTTCTTTCATTAAAGATCTTTATGATGCTGACACTGATTTTGGAATTGTGCATAAAGTTTTTGAAAAAAAGGTTTAATTCAGGAGTTCTACAAGCACGGTGGTTATCTTTTTTGGAAGTGAAAACTTTGTAAACCACAAGGTTCTTTATGAGAATTTCTTGTCAAAGAAGCGCACAGTGGAGAAGTAATGAGAAACTTTGGAGTGGTCAAAATATTAGATACTCTACAAGAGCATTTATATTGGCAAAAAATGAGGCGAGATGTTGAAAGGATTTGTGAATGTTGCATTACATGCAAACATGCTAAATCGAAACTCAAGCCCCATGGATTATACACCCCACTACCAATTCCACAAGAATCATGGGTAGACATATCAGGGGACTTCCTAATAGGCCTTCCACAAACTAGGACCAAAAAAGATTCAATCTTTGTAGTTGTAGATAGATTTTTCCAAATCATCACATTTTATTCCGTGTATTAAAACTGATTATGCTTCAAATGCTGCCAACTTATTTTTAGGGAAGTCGTACGGTTACATGGAATTCCAAGAACTATTGTGTCAGATAGGGACACAAAATTTCTAAGTCACTTTTGGAGGGCACTTTCGGGGGAAATCGAGACAAAGATTTTATCTTCAACTACATGTCATCCCCAAACAAACAATCAAACCAAAGTTATCAACCTATTGAGATCCCCGTAGTCAACACACATCTGTACTTTTCTATCTTTCTTTGGGACTGGAACAATATTTGCTACCCATTCTAGATATTTAGCCACCTCGAGGAATCATGCGTCATATTGCTTCTTTACTTCATCTATGATTTTTAAAAGCGTATCGACCTTCATCCTTCTAAGCTTTTGCTTCACAGGCTCACACCCTACCTTTATAAGAAGCTGATGCATGATGATGTCTGTGTCAAGGCCAAGCATATCCTGATACGACCATGTAAAGATATCTTTATACCCTTTCAGAAGCTCAATCAAGCATTGTCGTGTCTTGACTGTGATGGTGGTACCAATCTTCATTTCACGCTTCTCTTATTTAGTGCCAAGATTCAAAATTTCCAATTCTTCTTTGTGGGGTAGAATATGCTTTTCTTCTCCCTCTACCATTCTGAGCAAGTCATTGGGCAAATCATACACATCCTCTTTGTCAACATTTCCAACTTCTTCCAAGCATAAAGGTAGCTCAAAATTGACTTTTCAGTCTGACTCAGAGTCATTTGTATTGTTGATATCTAAAGACCTGCAATGAAAAGGGCGAAGAATATATACCAAGAAAGAATAAACAACGAATGGTATGATCCGATTTAGGATTTGTTTTCATATTTTTAGGTTTTTATTTTTTATGGTCTTTTGCTTCTTTTTTTGCTTTGCACAGGAAAGTTTGCCACACAAAATTATTGGAAAATATGCATCTTTTATTGAAATGTAAATCATAGTTTTGACATAGGCCCTTTTACATAAGATCTCTAATTACCCCCGGCCTAGAGGTAAAAGAGTTGATTTTGAGAATTACTCTGAGATTGTTTTAAAAACTTTAGGGACTACTTCAGCGGTACACTTGTTCAACTCAACACTGGGGCGAATTTTGTAACCCCCGTAGCCCGGTCTAGACGGTTGACCCGAACTACGAAGATTACACGGGGAAAACCAAAGTCAACCCGAAAGTCAACCTTGATTAACGACCCTTTTTTTTCTTTTTAAACTTAACTAGATGCACATTAACCTTAAGTCTTACGTATTAAAAGATCGCAAACATCAGAGACCAAACAGGGACCCAATTGAACAAATTACAACTTTAGGGACCAAATTGTAAATTCTGATAAATTAAGGGACTTAACCCAAATTAAAGTTACCATCTTGAAATTAGTCAGGTTTCATGCACCTCTGTGAAATTTCAGCTTAAAAGGACATCCACAGCTCATGCAATTGATCACACAAGATTTAGGACCAAAACGCAAACATTTCAAAACATGTAACCACCATGTCAGCCCTCTAACGGTCGACCGTTCCGAAACAGGCTAGCCCTGTTCCGAAACACGGGCCGTTCCGAAACGGGTTCCGGAACATGGCCTCGGCAGAGGCTAAACCGTTTCGAAACGGTGCATACCGTTTCGGACGCCTGGGTTCATGCAAGGCACCCGTTCCGAAACGGTACACCCCTGTTCCGAAACGCCTGCACAAAAACCAGCAAACAAGCATACTAGATCATGCAATTGGACACTCAAACATGCTCCAAACATCACCAAACTTTACCAGCATGCAACTAAACATATTCAACACATATAAGCATCATCAATTCAGCAAGATAACCTCTCATGCAAAAAGGCCCAAATTTAAGGTCATGCTTCCTACACAAGCTATCCACTCAAGCTTCAACTTGCAAAACAAGCATATAAGATTCAATCCAAAAATCAGCAACATCAACCACATTCAACATACTTAGGGAGTCGTAAACACCTCCCAAAACCAATACATTGGTCCCCCATTGCCAAAAACATACAAAAGCTAAAACACTTATAAAACCTCCATACATTGAGCTTTGCTTGTACTTGTTTGCTTGCCTCCTCTTGCTGCCCTCAATGCACTCTAATGCTCTGCATTATTGAATCAAGAAAACGAGAGAGCGTAAGCCAAAGCTTAGTGAGGAGTGCTCTTTAAAAACCATTCAATAATGCATTTAAAACCATTTGTAAATCATGCTTGTAAACAATCTTTACACATGCTCAAAGCATACTTTAAATCAAGCAATATCATGCTTCCACATTTCATTTAACAAGCATCTCATGCTTCAACATAAACATTAAATCATGCATCTCATGCATCTCATGTACTATACATGTCATATTGGCTCAAGTGATACATTTCATTTATGAAATCAAGTTCAACAACTTTCCCCAAGGACTTTTAAACACCTTGGACCCCAAGGACTTTTAAACACCTTGGCCATGGACTTTTAAACACCATGAATGGACCACACAAAGACTTTTAACCACCTTTGTGTCCGTAGCTTGAAATACCCCAAGGACTTTTAAACACCTTGGCCCCAAGGACTTTTAAACACCTTGGCCCCATGGACTTTTAACCACCATGGAAAGGAGCACCTAAGGACTTTTAACCACCTTAGAGTCCGCAACAAGATTCATCCAAGGACTTTTAACCACCTTGATGATCTTAGATAACAAGGCTCACTCAAGGACTTTTAACCACCTTAGTGACCTTCACTTTTACAAACCATCACTTGCCAATACACACTTTATACATCATGTAATCCACTGTTTTAAAAGCATTTAAACCAAGCCATTTCATCATGCATTTCAAAACATTAAATCATCATTTAACAATGCATAAAAACAAGGCACTCTTACCTAGAGACACCTTCAACACATGGCTTAAATCATCAGCATAAATCATGCTTAAACATCAGCAATTAACATGCTAATACATGCTTTCCAAAACAGTAGCAAATCATGCAAAATCATCATTTCACATTTCCACAAAACATGGCCACCACTTTAAGAGAGTAATCCGAAAACTTACACTTGAGCTTAGCAAAGTTGTTTAGACTTAAACTAAGCTCCCAAAACCTTCAACCTTTGGTTTAAAAGCTGAAAATCCATTTTCACTCACCGATTACCAAACAAGCCTAGCCAACAAGCTTTCCAAACTTCCGAAACCTTCCGAAAACACCTCCAAAACTCAAGGATCAACCTCCCCTGTTTCAAGCACATAAAAACAGAACATTAATGCATCCTTATGCATTAAAACACCAGCAACATCAACACAACTCGCTGCTCAACACAAATCTAACAATTTGGCTACCAAACACAACCGAAATCATCTCCAAACACTTCCAAAACTTAACCCAGCCAAGATCCATCACTTCTAACCATCTTTATACATCAACTAACATGCAAAAAGATCACAACCACGTCCTTATACCTCCAGGTATAACAGATCACCAAAAACACTCCAAAAACAACCAAAAACTCAAGCCAAACTTAGGAAATTCAACCTATCCGGGATTGCATTGATTAAACCTCAACTTCTAATCATTTTAGCATTCATTTAACATCATTTTAACACTTCAAAACCCTGCTTAAACAGATCACACGAAATTTTCACCAAAATCACCAAATCTTGCATTTTAGCCAAAAATCAAGATCTCAATTGAAAAACCTTTAATAAAACATGAATCAAGGATTGAGAACTTAGGAATTTCAGTAAAGAACTGATAGTTTAGAGGAGAAGGACGTTCTTACCTCCAAACTTGAATTTCTCCATTTTAGAGCCAAAATGCTTGATGAATCAACTTGTAAATTGTGAGGTTTTGATGATGAGATGATTAGAAATCAAATGAGAGTTGAAATGAGAGATTAAGAAGTCAAAATCAGAGAAAGAAATCTGAGGAAATCTTGTTTGGGTAGAGAGAAAATGAGAGAAAAGAGAATTGAGAGAAAATAGAAAAATTAGTTAAGAATTGGTTAAAATGATTTCCCTCTCTTTTCTTAATCTTTAAAATCAGATTTTAGACTTAAAATATCTTAGAAAAATCTGGAGAAATCCTTTTTGGAATAATAGCTCCTTAAAGATTCAAAGTTTCAACCCTTTATAAAATAGCCACCAAACTTTCAAAAATTACATTTTGGTCACTAGCCAAAATGTCAACCTTCCGAACCTCATTTTCCAAAATTGATTTCACAGTTCACTTTTATATATTAAAAGATGATTTTAGAATATTTTTCCATATTTTTAATGCAACCCAAACTAGGTTTTTCCTAAATTCCCTCTTATATATTCGATCAGCACTTTGACTAAACCGGTCAACGCCAAAACTTCTGAGCCCAAAACCGGGGCGTTACAACTCTCCCCCCCTTAAGAAATTTCGTCCTCGAAATTTACCTGAAGGAAAGAGATAAGGAAACTGCTTCAGCATATCTTCTTTCCGCTCCCACGTAGCTTCCTCAACACCGCGATGCTTCCACAGCACCTTCACCAACTCAATGGTCTTGCCACGAAGAACCTTGCTATCTGAATCCAGAACCTTCACCGGTTCCTCATCATAGGTCAAATCCGGATTCAATTCCGCTTCCTCCACAGGCAACACATGCGAAGGATCAGATCTATACTTCCGGAGCATAGAAACATGGAACACATCATGAATCTTCTCCAGCTCCTGAGGTAACCTCAACCGATACGCAACAGGACCAACACGCTCAACAACCTCATACGGTCCAATGTATCTAGGGCTCAGCTTACCCTTCCGCCCAAACCTCATCACCTTCTTCCAAGGCGAAACCTTCAAGAACACGCGATCACCCACCGCAAACTCTATCTCCCTACGCTTCAAATCCGCGTAAGACTTCTGCCGATCAGAAGCAGCCTTCAACCTCTCACAAATGAGCTTCACCTTCTCGGTGGTACCTTTCAACAAGGCAGGCATCGAAACCAACTTTTGACCAGTTTCAGCCCAACACAGAGGAGTCCTACACTTCCTCCCATACAGAGCCTCATAAGGTGCCATCTGTATACTTGCCTGAAAACTGTTGTTGTAAGCGAACTCAACCAAAGGCAGATGCTTCTCCCAAGAACCTTGGAACTCTATCACGCAGCAGCTCAACATATCCTCCAAAATCTGAATAACTCGCTCAGACTGGCCATCCGACTGGGGATGATAGGATGTACTGAAATGCAACCTTGTACCCAGAGCTTGATGCAAACACTGCCAAAAACGCGATGTGAACCTCGGATCCCTATCCGACACGATCGACTTAGGCACACCATGCAACCTCACAACCTCAGCAACGTACAGCTCTGCCAGCTTATCCAAGGAAAACGTAGTATGCACAGGCAAGAAATGTGCACACTTCGTCAGGCGATCCACAATCACCCAAACAGAATTCTTCTTCGACGGAGACAAAGGCAAACCAGATACAAAATCCATGGTAACCCTCTCCCACTTCCATTCAGGGATTTTCAACGGTTGCAACAAACCAGAAGGAACCTGATGTTCAGCCTTAACGCGCTGACACACCAAACACTTGCTCACGAACTCTGCCACATCCTTCTTCAAGCCCACCCAATAGTACTCATCACGAAGATCGCGATACATCTTTGTACTACCAGGATGCATAGCAAAAGGACTACTATGACCTTCAGCTAGAATAGCATGCCTCAACTCAGCATCTGCAGGCACTACTATCCGATTACCAAAACACAACACCCCATCCTCATTAAAACAGAAATCCGAAGGTCTACCCTCCGCGATATCCTGAACATGAGACACCAAGGAATCATCCAACAACTGCTTATCCTTGATCAACTGAACCAACGAAGGTTTCACTTGCAACTCAGCAACAAGACCACCATCCTGCGATATACTCAAGCTAGCAAACATAGCTCTCAGCTCAACAGCTACCTTTCTACTCAAGGCATCCGCAACAACATTGGCCTTTCCAGGATGATACTCTATCGTCAGATCATAATCCTTGAGCAACTCCAACCAACGTCGCTGCCTGAGATTCAACTCCTTCTGAGACATCAGATACCTCAAACTCTTGTGATCCGTGTACACAGTACACTTCTCACCATACAGATAATGCCTCCAGATCTTCAGAGCAAAAACCACTGCAGCCAGCTCAATATCATGCGTAGGATAATTGCGCTCATGCACCTTCAACTGCCGCGACGCATAAGCCACAACCTTACCCTCTTGCATCAGCACACACCCCAAACCAACATAGGATGCATCACTGTAGACTACAAACTCTTTCCCTGATTCAGGCTGAATCAAGATAGGAGCTTGCGTCAAAGCCAACTTCAGCTTCTCAAAGGCTTGCTGTCTCGCTTCTGTCCACTCATACCTAACATCTTTCTGCAGCAACTTCGTCAAAGGAGCAGCAATCTTGGAAAAACTATCCACAAACCTTCGGTAGTATCCTGCCAAACCAAGGAAACTACGAACCTCCTGAACAGACTTAGGAACTTTCCAGTTCATCACTGCTTCAATCTTCTGAGGATCAACACGAATCCCCTCGGCTGAGACTACATGCCCAAGAAAAACCACCTCTCTAAGCCAGAACTCACACTTGCTCAACTTAGCATAAAGCTGATTCTCCAACAAAGCTTGCAACACAATCCTCAAATGCTCTTCGTGCTCTTCCTCAGTACGCGAGTACACAAGGATATCATCAATGAACACCACAACAAACTTGTCCAGGTATTCATGAAAAACACGATTCATCATGTCCATGAAAGCAGCAGGAGCATTTGTCAAACCAAACGGCATCACAAGGAACTCATAATGCCCATACCTTGTCCTGAAAGCTGTCTTAGGCACATCCACATCCTTCACCTTCAACTGATAATACCCTGACCTCAAGTCAATCTTAGAGAACACAGCAGCTCCCCGAAATTGATCAAAGAGATCATCAATCCTCGGCAAAGGATACCGATTCTTGATAGTCAACTTGTTCAGCTGACGGTAATCAATGCACATCCTCATCGTGCCATCTTTCTTCTTCACAAACAAGACAGGAGCACCCCAAGGCGAAACACTCGGCCGGATGAAACCACGATCAAGCAACTCTTGCAACTGCGTCTTCAGCTCCTTCAGCTCCTTAGGTGCCATTCTATAGGGAGTGATGGACACAGGAGTGGTATTCTCATACAGCTCAATACCAAACTCCACCTCGCGATTAGGAGGTAAACCAGGCAACTCCTCAGGAAAAACATCAGGAAACTCCTTCACAACCCTGATATCCTGCACCCTAAGCTCCTTCGAACTAGGATTCATCACAAAAGCCAGAAAAGCTTCACAACCTTGCCTCAGCATCCTGCTCGCCTCCAAGGTAGAAACAACATTGGCAAGAAACTTCACATTCTTACCAACCACCACCACTTCATAATCATCCGCAAGCCTAAGCGAAACCCGCTTATTCTCACAATCCACAACAGCACGATGCTCAGCAAGCCAATCCATACCAAGGATCACATCAAAACCATAAAAGGGCAACTCCATAAGATCAACAAGAAAGACATGCTCTTGAACAACCAAAGGACACCTTTTATAAAGCTTACGAGTCACAACAGTTTCACCAAAAGAACTAGTGACTCTAACACCAACATCCAAAGACTCAACAGGCAAACCAAGCAACTCAGCATGCTCACGAAGAATGTATGAATGCGTAGATCCAGAATCAATCAAAGAAAGCAATGACAAGGATTGCAAAGTAAAGGTACCTGCAATCACATCTGCATCATTCCTTCCCTCGCGCTGAGCATACACCCTCGCTTGGCCTCCACCCTCAGGTTGAATAGCCACAACATGAGCTACACCGCGCCCACCTTCCTCTCGCCTCTGAAAATTACCACGGCCGTGCCCACGACCTCTCTGCGGTGCTGCAACAACAGGAGCACGCTCTTGACCACCAGCCATCCTCGGACAATCACGTCTCAGATGATCAGCAGAACCACAGTTCCAGCACTCATAACCAGCTGCTATCACAGGAGCTTGCACCTCCCTCCCAGCACGAGGACAGTCACGCTTCAAGTGACCACGGGAACCACAAATCCAACAAGCACTAGGGTCAGCTCTAGCATTGCCGCCCCTAGTAGGTGCACCTCCACCTCTCTTAGACGAGGACTGAAACCTCCGATCACGCCCTCTCTTGTTCCGTCCACCGGAACTATACTCAGCAGCTTTCTTTCCAGAACTAGCTCCAGCACCCTTAGCAGACAAACTCAGGTTCATCTCAATGTCCTTCGATCGACTAACCAACACATCGAAATCATTGTACTCAGCAGCTAACATATAGGTCTTAACCTCCGTCACCAAACCATAACGAAACCTTTCGCACCTTTCGCGCTCATCAGGTACCAACTCTGGTGCATACTGGCTAAGACGTACAAACTGTACCTCATACTCAGCCACACTCATGTTCCCTTGGGTCAGAGACATGAATTCACGCTTCTTTTCATCCAGATATCTAACTCCCAGATATCTCCTCTTGAACGCATGCTGAAAGAACGTCCATGTAACATCAGCATCAGCCATCCCAGAGATTGTGGTCGTCCACCACGTATAAGCATCACCTTGCAGCAGTGACACCACACATCCCAGCTTTTGCACATCAGTGCAACTCATTTGTCCCAAGACACGCTTGGTACTCTCCATCCACGCTTCAGACCTCTCAGCTGACATACCCCTAAACTCAGTCCCACCAAGACTGCGCAAACGTTCCAAGGGTAGTCTAGCACCAGCATCTCCTTGATGCCCAGCTCCTTGAGCTCCAGCTACTGCTGCTCGAAACGCACCCGCAATAGCTTGTACAAGCACAGACATGTCAGGTATCGCTTGCCCCTGACCAGCTTCAGGTCCTGCAGCTCCAGCACCAGCTGCCTCAGCTCCAGCTCTTTCCCTCTCCGCACCACCACCACCAGGTGGAGGAGGAGGTATCACAGCACTACCAGTGTGCTCATCATTCACATTCCCCTCCGGGGTCGTAGCTCTCGCGCTACTCCTTAACTCTCTACGTGGTGCCATACTATTACCATGCATAACAATACAAAATAAAACAAGTCAGGACCAGCAAGGTAAGCAAATTCCAAGTATTCAAGCTCAATTTCTTTCAAAAACAACATCATCTCTTTAGCTTTTGTTTGGCAATGGGTACCCTCATCATGCATCATCACAACATGCATCACATACACATCATCATATCATAACATTGAACATGCTTTCACTCAACAAGCATACAAACCAAACCATGCTTCAATCATACATTCACACATTCCCAATTACTCGAGAACTCAGCTCTGATACCACCAAATGTAACCCCCGTAGCCCGGTCTAGACGGTTGACCCGAACTACGAAGATTACACGGGGAAAACCAAAGTCAACCCGAAAGTCAACCTTGATTAACGACCCTTTTTTTTTCTTTTTAAACTTAACTAGATGCACATTAACCTTAAGTGTGACCATACAATCAACGTATTAAAAGATCGCAAACATCAGAGACCAAACAGGGACCCAATTGAACAAATTACAACTTTAGGGACCAAATTGTAAATTCTGATAAATTAAGGGACTTAACCCAAATTAAAGTTACCATCTTGAAATTAGTCAGGTTTCATGCACCTCTGTGAAATTTCAGCTTAAAAGGACATCCACAGCTCATGCAATTGATCACACAAGATTTAGGACCAAAACGCAAACATTTCAAAACATGTAACCACCATGTCAGCCCTCTAACGGTCGACCGTTCCGAAACAGGCTAGCCCTGTTCCGAAACACGGGCCGTTCCGAAATGGGTTCCGAAACATGGCCTCGGCAGAGGCTAAACCGTTTCGAAACGGTGCATACCGTTTCGGACGCCTGGGTTCATGCAAGGCACCCGTTCCGAAACGGTACACCCCTGTTCCGAAACGCCTGCACAAAAACCAGCAAACAAGCATACTAGATCATGCAATTGGACACTCAAACATGCTCCAAACATCACCAAACTTTACCAGCATGCAACTAAACATATTCAACACATATAAGCATCATCAATTCAGCAAGATAACCTCTCATGCAAAAAGGCCCAAATTTAAGGTCATGCTTCCTACACAAGCTATCCACTCAAGCTTCAACTTGCAAAACAAGCATATAAGATTCAATCCAAAAATCAGCAACATCAACCACATTCAACATACTTAGGGAGTCGTAAACACCTCCCAAAACCAATACATTGGTCCCCCATTGCCAAAAACATACAAAAGCTAAAACACTTATAAAACCTCCATACATTGAGCTTTGCTTGTACTTGTTTGCTTGCCTCCTCTTGCTGCCCTCAATGCACTCTAATGCTCTGCATTATTGAATCAAGAAAACGAGAGAGCGTAAGCCAAAGCTTAGTGAGGAGTGCTCTTTAAAAACCATTCAATAATGCATTTAAAACCATTTGTAAATCATGCTTGTAAACAATCTTTACACATGCTCAAAGCATACTTTAAATCAAGCAATATCATGCTTCCACATTTCATTTAACAAGCATCTCATGCTTCAACATAAACATTAAATCATGCATCTCATGCATCTCATGTACTATACATGTCATATTGGCTCAAGTGATACATTTCATTTATGAAATCAAGTTCAACAACTTTCCCCAAGGACTTTTAAACACCTTGGACCCCAAGGACTTTTAAACACCTTGGCCATGGACTTTTAAACACCATGAATGGACCACACAAGGACTTTTAACCACCTTTGTGTCCGTAGCTTGAAATACCCCAAGGACTTTTAAACACCTTGGCCCCAAGGACTTTTAAACACCTTGGCCCCATGGACTTTTAACCACCATGGAAAGGAGCACCTAAGGACTTTTAACCACCTTAGAGTCCGCAACAAGATTCATCCAAGGACTTTTAACCACCTTGATGATCTTAGATAACAAGGCTCACTCAAGGACTTTTAACCACCTTAGTGACCTTCACTTTTACAAACCATCACTTGCCAATACACACTTTATACATCATGTAATCCACTGTTTTAAAAAGCATTTAAACCAAGCCATTTCATCATGCATTTCAAAACATTAAATCATCATTTAACAATGCATAAAAACAAGGCACTCTTACCTAGAGACACCTTCAACACATGGCTTAAATCATCAGCATAAATCATGCTTAAACATCAGCAATTAACATGCTAATACATGCTTTCCAAAACAGTAGCAAATCATGCAAAATCATCATTTCACATTTCCACAAAACATGGCCACCACTTTAAGAGAGTAATCCGAAAACTTACACTTGAGCTTAGCAAAGTTGTTTAGACTTAAACTAAGCTCCCAAAACCTTCAACCTTTGGTTTAAAAGCTGAAAATCCATTTTCACTCACCGATTACCAAACAAGCCTAGCCAACAAGCTTTCCAAACTTCCGAAACCTTCCGAAAACACCTCCAAAACTCAAGGATCAACCTCCCCTGTTTCAAGCACATAAAAACAGAACATTAATGCATCCTTATGCATTAAAACACCAGCAACATCAACACAACTCGCTGCTCAACACAAATCTAACAATTTGGCTACCAAACACAACCGAAATCATCTCCAAACACTTCCAAAACTTAACCCAGCCAAGATCCATCACTTCTAACCATCTTTATACATCAACTAACATGCAAAAAGATCACAACCACGTCCTTATACCTCCAGGTATAACAGATCACCAAAAACACTCCAAAAACAACCAAAAACTCAAGCCAAACTTAGGAAATTCAACCTATCCGGGATTGCATTGATTAAACCTCAACTTCTAATCATTTTAGCATTCATTTAACATCATTTTAACACTTCAAAACCCTGCTTAAACAGATCACACGAAATTTTCACCAAAATCACCAAATCTTGCATTTTAGCCAAAAATCAAGATCTCAATTGAAAAGCCTTTAATAAAACATGAATCAAGGATTGAGAACTTAGGAATTTCAGTAAAGAACTGATAGTTTAGAGGAGAAGGACGTTCTTACCTCCAAACTTGAATTTCTCCATTTTAGAGCCAAAATGCTTGATGAATCAACTTGTAAATTGTGAGGTTTTGATGATGAGATGATTAGAAATCAAATGAGAGTTGAAATGAGAGATTAAGAAGTCAAAATCAGAGAAAGAAATCTGAGGAAATCTTGTTTGGGTAGAGAGAAAATGAGAGAAAAGAGAATTGAGAGAAAATAGAAAAATTAGTTAAGAATTGGTTAAAATGATTTCCCTCTCTTTTCTTAATCTTTAAAATCAGATTTTAGACTTAAAATATCTTAGAAAAATCTGGAGAAATCCTTTTTGGAATAATAGCTCCTTAAAGATTCAAAGTTTCAACCCTTTATAAAATAGCCACCAAACTTTCAAAAATTACATTTTGGTCACTAGCCAAAATGTCAACCTTCCGAACCTCATTTTCCAAAATTGATTTCACAGTTCACTTTTATATATTAAAAGATGATTTTAGAATATTTTTCTATATTTTTAATGCAACCCGAACTAGGTTTTTCATAAATTCCCTCTTATATATTCGATCAGCACTTTGACTAAACCGGTCAACGCCAAAACTTATGAGCCCAAAACCGGGGCGTTACAAATTTCGAACAAGTACTCGTTCTCTCCTTCTTCCTCGTCCAAGATAACGTTGATGCTCAAATTATCAAAAGCCTCACATTTTTCATTATTTCCTTTCTCCACCTCATCAAATTTGGCATTGTGATCCAGAAAACCTCCGAATCTGAAATTGTGGCTCAAAGGTGGGTATGTCATCGACTCCCACTCGATCTCCTATCCCTTCAGCTTTGCCTTCCTTCTTTCTTGTTGCTTCCTAATCTCAGCTTTTCTCTGCCATTTATTGGGCTTGAAGCCAAAACCAAATTGGGACTTCTTTGCTGGGATAACCACAAGATACAACCTTCATTGGTGATTCTTCCCAAATCCTCTTCCTACTCCAGCTCTTTTTCCTAGTGTTTGCTTTACCTGCATCTTCGCGCAGCTTGACAATTCTGGCTCAGACACCTTACTCCTCTCGACGACAAAGGTTGCATTGACTAGATCTAGTTTCCTGAAGTGAAACTCGAGTGCACCCTCATCGATCTCGATGTAAGGTGCATCAGTAGTTACTGATGCAATGATCTCCTCTTCTGCACCGACATTCACCAATTGTCCATCGATCACAAATTTTAGCTTCTGGTGAAGGGTTGATAGCACTGCGCCTGCTGTGTGGATCCATGGGCGCCCGAGCAAGCACCTCTAACTGGGCTTTATATCCATGACCACAAAATCTACTTCGAAGGTAGATGGTCTAATATGTAGGGGAACTTCAATCTTCCCCAGCACATCTCTTTGTGTCCCATCGAAAGCTTGCACTGTATTATGATAAGCTCTCATGTGAGAGCTGTCTATGGGAAGCTTCTTTAGTGTGGCCAATGGGAGCACATTCAGGGCTAACTCATTATCAATAAGCACTCATGGCAGCATGTATCCTTTGCACCTTGTTGAGATATGCAGGGGTTTACATGATCCCCTTCATTCTGTTGGTATCCTCGTCATTGAAAGATATGAAATTATTGACAACAATATTATTGACCAAAATATCCATCGTGTCGGTCCTTATCTCCTTTGACACAAATGTCTTGTTTAGAATTTTCAATATGGCATCCCGGTGACCCTTAGAACTCAGTATCAATGACAACATAGAAATTCGGGCAGGAAGTTTGTGTAGCTGCTCCACCACGCTGTAATCGTTGTGTTTGATTATTTTCAGAAACTCTTGGGCCTCTAATTCGTTTATTGGCTTATGAATCACTGGTGACTTTTCTTGAAAGAAATATTTTTCTCATTATTTGTCTGGTTGACTAGCAGCATTTCTCTACGCCCCTTAAGCGTACCGATCCCTGTTTTAACGACCCCAACGGCTATTTCCCAACGGTCTTTTAAATGACATACCGTACCGATACGCCCTCAAGCGTATCGATACGCTTAGGCTGACAAAGAGCCTAACGGCTAGTTCTAGAGAAGGGCGTACCGATACGATAGACTGCAGAACTGCATTTATGGTGGGAAATAAAGTCTCCAACGGCTCCAATTCAACCCCAACGGCTAGTAACGACTACAAACTTAGTTAGGAGTATAAAAGAGACCTCTAAGCATCAATAGAAGGCTAATACTTCATTTGTCAAACATCATATGATCACAAATATGTCTTAGAGCTTTAATTGTCAATTACTTGTATAGACAAACACTAGTGAGCCAAAATTGTTATATTTGCTCAAGTGTTTTAGGATTGGGTGAGAGCTTAATTGTGCAAACAAATACCTATTAGAGGGATTTGAGTTTGCTTATTTTTTTTATCTCTTTGTAAAGAGGGTTTGATCAAGGCTTTGGGTAGAAAGCTTGATCGGTTTGTAAGGGTTTCCTCCTAAGCCTAGAAAAGGGGACGAATCAATAGTGGATTGATTGGAAATCCTTAGTGGGAAGCTAAGGTAGTGGATGTAGACCTTGATTAGAAGGTTGAACCACTATAAATCATCTTGTCTTTATTCTTTTTAGCTTCCACACCTCTATCACCTAAAATTTCACTTCTCCACCACTTGGCGAGCAAGAACGGTTGAAGGAATCGAGCCCCTAAAAACCCAACAAAAACCACTCTAAATCGTTCCCAATCATTACCAAGCAAAATCAACCATCAATCATCATCCATTTACAACCTAAAACACTTCCCCAACCTCTATAAACTTCCAGCTATCAAGAAACCACAACAACAGCCCCTAAAACTCAAGATTTCATCACTAACATCTAGCAATCTAACTAGTTTCGGGATTACTTAACAAAATCCATCAAGTTAACATTATTAAACTTTAACAACATGTTAATCATCAGCTATTAATTCAACAATTAACATCATTCTCAAAGATCTACCATAAACCTTCAAGAAACCTCAATTAAACTCAATTTTCTCAATTAACATATTAAAACCCATTAAAAACAACATGTAAAAGACTAATTACTTGTGAATTTCAATAAAGAACATGTCAGTAGAGGAGAAGAATGAACCTACCTCTAATGATGAGCTCTTTCTCCATTTTGAAAAGAAAACCAAAGAGAAAAAATAAGAGATTCAATAGAAAATAAGTAAATCTTTGAAATCCAAATCAAAATTAGAGTTTACCTTTGAAATCTTGCTGTTTGGGTGAAGGAATTTTGAGAGAAAAAGTGAGAGAAGAAAAACTACGTCAAATGAAAATGAATAACCGTTTCTAAAAATTCCCTCCATCCTTTAATATATTTTATTTTAGTTAAAATTGTAAAATAAGAGAAAAAGTCCTTATTAGCCTTTGTTAATATTGCTTCTTAAATATTCAAAGTATTACCCTTTTACGTTTTTGCCATTAAATCAAACTTTAGCATTTTTACATTTTGGTCACTAATCCAAAATGTCCGATTTCCAAATTTGTTTTCTTTAAATTACCTTTAACAAAATTAAATATATATAATTATGATTTTAGGAAATTTTTACTTATTTTTATCCGACCAAAAACCTTTCAATTTAATTATTTCGCGAAACTAGACTAGATCGCTAAACGGGTTTGAACTGAACCGCCTAACCAAACCCGGCTAAGACCTAGGCCCAAAAACTAGGGCGTTACAACTCTCCCCAACTTAAGAAATTTTGTCCTCGAGGAAAGAGATAGGGAAACTGCTTTTCCACATTCTCCTTCCTTTCCCACGTCGCTTCCTCAACACATTGGTGTCTCCAAATCACCTTCACCAATTCAATGGTCTTTCCTCGAAGCACCTTACTATTCGAACCCAAGATCTCTATCGGTTCCTCCTCATAAGATAAATCTGGAATCAACTCCACTTCCTCAATCGGCACCACATGCGAAGGATCCGAACGATACCTTCGAAGCATAGATACATGGAAAACATCATGTGTCTTCTCCAACTTTGGCGATAACTGTAATCTACACGCAACAGAACCAATCCTCTCAAGCACCTCATAAGGTCCGATAAACCTCAGGCTCAACTTGCCCTTTCGTTCGAACCTCATCACCTTCTTCCAAGGCAAAACTTTTAGAAATATCTTCTCACCAACCTCAAACTCAATTTCCTTACGCTTCAAATCCGCGTAAGATTTCTGACGATCCGAAGCCTCCTTTAGATGATCACAAATGAGCTTCATCTTTTCAGTTGTACCCTTGAGCATATCTGGCAAAGAATCCAACTTTCCCCCCGCTTCCGCCCAACACACGGGTGTACGACACTTCCGACAATACAAAGCCTCGTACGTTGCCATTTGTATGGTTTCCTGATAGCTATTGTATAGGCGAACTCTACCAACGACAATAGCTTGTCCCACGAACCTTGGAAATCGATCACACAACACTGGAGCATGTCCTCCAATACTTGAATAACACGCTCAGACTGACCATCTGTCTGAGGATGATAAGACGTGTTAAAGCTCAACCTCGATCCCAAGGCTCAATGCAAACACTCCCAGAGCCTCAATGTGAATCGCGAATCCCTATATGAGACTATAGACCTAGGAACACGTGCAACCACACAACTTCCACAACATAAAGATCTGCCAGCTTATCCATGGTAAGCGTAGCATGCACGGGCAAGAAATGTGCACACTTCATCAATTGATCCGCAATCACCCACACATAATTCTTCTTTGACGGTGTTAAAGGCAAACCCGACACAAAATCCATCGTGATCCTCTCCCATTTCAACTCCGGAATCCTCAAAGGCTGCAACAAACCGGATGGAAACTGATGTTCAGCTTTCACACGCTAACACACCAAACACCTGCTAACAAACTCAGCTACATCCTTTTCTATGCCCACCCAATAGTACTCATCTCACAACCCCGATACATCTTAGTACTACCAAAATGCATGGCAAAAGGACTATTGTGCGCTTCCGTCACGATAGTGTGCCTCAACTCAACGTCCCTTGGCACGACTACCCGACCTTTAAAACACAAGACACCATCGTCACTGAAACTGTAATTCGTGGGATTACTCTCTGCTATGTTCGAAAAATGCGGAACCAAGGAATCATCAAGCAACTGCTTTTCCTTGATCAACTCAACCAAAGATGGTTTCACTTGAAGCTCGGCCACCAAGCCACCATTACGAGACAAACTCAAACGAGCAAACATCACTCTCAACTCCACTGCAACCTTTCAGCTTAAAGCATCGGCCACCACAATGGCCTTCCCTGGGTGATACTCGATTGTAAGATCGTAATCCTTCAGCAACTCCAACCATCGATGTTGCCGAAGATTCAGCTCATTCTGAGACATAAGATACTTGAGACTCTTGTGATCTGTGTACACCGTACACCTCTCACTGTAAAGATAATGCATCCATATCTTTAGAGCAAACACTACAGCCGCAAACTCAAGGTCGTGAGTAGGATAATTACGCTCACGCGCCTTCAATTGCCTCGACGCATAAGCAAATACTCTACCCTCTTGCATCAGCACACACCCTAAACCCACATAGGATGCATCACTATATATGACAAACTCTTTTCCCGATTCAGGTTGAATCAAGATCAGAGTTTGTACCAAAGCTTCCTTCAACTTCTGAAAAGCCTGTTGCCTCGCCTCCGTCCACTCAAACTTAACATCTTTTTGAAGCAACTTAGTCAACGGAGCATCTATCTTAGAAAACCCATCCACGAACCAACGGTAATACCCAGCCAAGCCCTGAAAAACTACGAACCTCCGTCACTGATTTTGGTTGTTTCCAACCACAACTGCCTCAATTTTCTGAGGATCCACACGAATACTATTGGCTGATACCACATGACCAAGAAACACTACCTCCATGATCCAAAACTCACATTTACTCAACTTTGCATAGAGCTGATTATCCAACAAAGTCCACAACACTATCCTCAAATGCTTATCGTGATCCTCCTTAGTACGAGAGTACACAAGGATATCATTGCTAAACACCACCATAAACTGATCAAGGTACTCATGGAACACTCGGTTTATCATGTCCATGAACGCAACCGGCTCATTGGTCAAACGAAAAGGCATCACTAGGAACTCATAATGCCCGTACCTCGTACGAAAAGCCGTCTTCGGTACGTCTTTATCCTTCACCTTAAGCTGATAATACCCCAACCTTAGATCTATCTTCGAAAACACAACAACACCACTAAACTGATCAAAGAGATCATCAATCTGATGTAAAGGGTACTTGTTCTTTATCGCCAACTTATTCAGTTGCCGATAGTCTATACACATCCACATCGTCCCATCCTTCTTAACAAACAAAATTGGAGCTCCCCAAGGCGAGATACTCGGCCTAATGAAACCACGATCTAATAACTCCTGAAGCTGCGTCTTTAACTCATTTAACTCCTTCGGTGCCATTCGATATGGAGCAATAGATACCGGAGCCGTATTCACATACATCTCTATGTAGAACTCGACCTCCCTATCTGGTGGTAACCTATGCAACTCTTCTGGAAACACCCCCGGAAAATTACAAACTGTTAGAATATCCTGCGGATGTGCTTCCTTCATATTCAGATTCATCACATACGCCAAATAAGTTTGGCAACCACCATTCATCAACTTGTGAGCTTGCACCACTGAAACAAAATTGGACAAGAACTTTAAGTTCTCACCCACCACCACAACTTCAAAATCATCGGCAAGCTTCAACGAAACATGCTTGATCTCACAATCAACCACAACTTTACGTTCTGACAACCAATCCATCCCAAGGATAACATCGAAACCATAGAAAGGTAAATCCATCACATCAACATGAAACACATGCCCTTGAACCATCAAAGAACATCTTCAATACAACTTCCTAACAACTATGATTTTATCAAATGAACTTGTAACTTGCATACCCACATCAAGAAACTCTAATGGCACATTAAGGAACCGAGCATGCTCATGCAAAATGTATGAATGTGTAGAACAAGAATCTATCAAAGCAAGCAATGACAAGGATTGCAAGGAAAAGGTACATGCGATCACATCCGTGTCATTCCGGCCCTCACGGTGAGCATAGGCTCGAGCTAGTCCACCACCCTCTGGCTGCACCGCGACCACATGAGCCACTTTCCTCTAACCATCCTCCCATCGCTGAAAATTACCTCGGCCGCGACTGTTAAGTGTGTAAAAGTCCTACATTTTAGCCCTAGTTTAGCTCAATCATTGTTGCACTTAAGCATGTTTTAGTTGCATTTATTAGGTAACCATACACAAAATTGCATAGATTAGATAATCTGCCATGTTTGAGAAATTTCACTGTTTTTCTCTATAAAAGATACTACTCAGGTATGTGTTTTACTGTGCGCAGAAACCTGCCCAGACAGACAATGCCAAGGCAGCAAGGAGGGCCGAAGGAAGGAGCTGAACAATCGATGGAAGACGTTGATGAACATGATGAAGAGCTGATCAGACTATGCCACAGAAGATAAGCCCAAAGTAAGAAGTCATGCTGAATTACTCACACTTACACAAACTTGTGCCGAGGTAACAGACTGTATGCCGCCGAGGCAGCACACCAAGGCAGATGAAAATATGCAAAGTGGTATGCGATTGGAAGAACACATCAAGCCCGATTTTTAGAGACCACTTGTATGAGGATCGGAGTCCAAAAGCTCAAGAAAAGCCATGGTCAAAGTTATGGTGGATAAAGTCAAACGGGAATCTAGGAAGAATTAATGATAGAGATTTGTTCTTTTAATGAGTTGTAATCTGATTCCAACTAGTACTCCTCTAAACCGACTTTGACCTAGGCCATACCCTATAAATATGTAACCTAGCCAACTAGGAGGGGAGATCGAGTGATTTTTGAGAAACCCTAGTGCTCTATTCATCCATCATGCTTTAAACTTATCCTAGGGCTAAGGGTTGGTTTTGTTGAGTAGTTGTGAGAGATTGCTTGTATTTGTTTAGGTTTTTAGTGTTTGCAATAAAACTTCAAAGTTTGTTTACTCTTGGCATTATTCTTGTTTGCAATAGAATCGGGAGAGGAGAGAGCAATTATCGATTTGTCTAATATCGAGAGAGTTAGACGCATGAAACGAGTAAACACGATTTTATTAACCCTGGGGTGAAACTACTTCGGCTTAGGAATAAGTTAGAAGTTCAACGGCTAAAGGAGGCTTAAAATTGGTTGGTGTTCATCCCTTGATTCACGCCGAGAGGTATTATCAAGACGTGTTTGCCAATAGAAATTTGACTTAGGGATAATGAGGAGTCACTGAAGGAAGCCTTGCCGAACTATGAAGCATCATTTAGCCGCTCGGGCAGCATATCATTCTCTGCCGCGACGGGTTATTTGCCGAGGCATCATCTTGACAACTGCCAAGACAGCTGAGTCAATTTTGCAGCACTTGAACCAAGAAAAAATTCAATATCCACACAACGACGCATTCCAATACCGGCCAATTCTCTAAATCTGATTTCTCAACCTTTTAATTTACTTGCTCTTAATTTTAGTCAAATCAAAGCGAATCTCAATCACTTGTGTTTTTACTTTTACTTGTGTAGGAAGATAAATTCTAAAGGGTTTCCCAATCCCCGTGGATATGATATATTTTATATTACAACTAGGCATCAATGTATACTTTCACTTAAAGCAGGAATATTCTACAACCTACAAGTTTTTGGCGTCGTTGCCGGGTATTGGTGTTAAATATCATTTGTTTTTATTTTCTTGCATTTTAATTTTATTTTTAATCTCGTGGTTTTCTTTGGTTTATGACCAAATCGAACCCAACATCACCACTAAGAGAGCTTGATCTTGAAATTGAGAGGACCGCACGTAGGCTTCGACAATGAATCATCAGAATAATGGATCAGCTTGGAGAAGGCAATGCCCGCCCGACGACAATAGAGGAAATCCACCTGCCCCGATCGAAAGTCCATGATTACTTAGAAGAGGACCTTAGGAAGTTGAACACCGGTGTTGTCGATCCTGAGATTGATGCGGACCATTTTGAACTCAAACCTGTCAGGTTCAACATGCTTAACACACTTGGACAGTTTGGAGGATCCACCACTGAGGATGCCAGACAACATATGAAATCTTTCCTAGACATTTGTAAATCCTTCAAGATGAACGAAGTTCAACCAGATGTGCTAAGACTCAGACTATTTCCCTTTTCACTGAGGGATAGGGCAAAATCTTGGTTTAATAGTCTACCATCCGAGTCCATTGAGTCTTAGACGGAATTATGTCGTGATTTTCTAGCCAGATTTAATCCTATTAATTTAACTGATAAACTACGAACTGAAATCACTACTTTTTGACATACCGATGATGAACCGATGTATGAGGCATGGGAACAATTTTGTGATTTTCTAAACAAATGCCCACTCCATTGATTCCCGGAGTGGACACAAGTCACGATATTCTACAATGGTGTCAACACTCCAACAAGACTGATGCTGGATACATCAGCAAACAACACACTTCTTGATAAAGAGCCTGCAGAAGCAATTCAGATATTGAACAAGACGACAAAAAATGACTACCAGTACCCTACCACCCGTTGAGGCGGAGTAAGGCGACATGCCACTATCAATGAGCTAGGAACATCCGACTCAATCACAGAACAATTGGCTCATCTAACAAAAATGGTCAAAGCAATGCAAAGGCAGAACAACACCCAACACGTTAAAGTTGATGATGCCTTTTGCGAACAATGTGGGGGAGACCATGACTCCTCAGAATGCCAGCAATCCCAAGAAACTATCTACTTTGTAGGAAACTACAATAGAAGCAATAACCCGACATCAAACATATATACTCCTGGTTGGAAGAGGCATCTGAACTTCTCTTGGAGCAACCCCAATAATGCCATGAATCTGCCCAACCAGACGAATCAACCCCAAAGATTCTAGCAGAATCTGCCGTGGTAGCAGCCGCAGCCGTAGCAACTAACAACACACAGTTCTCTAGAATAGACTTTAAATGCTTTTACGTCTCGGACTGGTACATATATGTCTAACATGGATTCATTTGTTAAAAAAAACCGATGCTTTTATGGACAGGATAGAGATGAGGATGCTAAACCATGAGGCGACTCTAAAGTCACTAGAAACTCAAGTGGGACAGTTTGCACAACGAATGAACACTCGACCAACAAGAGGACTGCCCAGCGATACTGAAGTCTCAATGAGACCCACTCATGAGCAGTGCAAAGCAATCACAACTAGAAGTGGGAAACAACTCAAAAAAATCGGTGCCAATGAACCAAAAGAGAAACAACCAAGGGAGCCAGCCGCCTCGGCATATGTTGATGCTACTTCCTCGGCAAAACCAGGGCCCTCTGTTTCGGCAACCAAACCTGCTGATGCCCTTGACAGAATCAATGAAAAAGTAGACAAACCTGAACATCTTACTCTCTCTCAGATCAGGTTTCAAAGCAAAGAGGGTATAGAAAACATACGGCCGCCCCCTCCATTTCCACAGCGACTGAAGCAACAGATTCATGAGTATCAATTTAAGAAGTTCCTCGATATTCTTAAACAAGTGCACATCAACATACCACTTGTTGAGGCCATAGAACAAATGCCAAATTATACTAAGTTCCTCAAGGATATGGTAACAAAACGAGAAATGATAGGGGAATTCGAAACTGTTTCCATGACAGAAGGTTGCATGGTTTCGCAACCGCCTTTTTAGGGAGGGAGGAGGCTTCGACTTTTTTGACAATAAAAACTTTTAAAAATCAACGGAGTCGCCACCAATCGTTTTTGAAAAAAATGTGATTTGATCACTTTTAAAAAATAGGGTTATTTTAATAAAACATTTTGTTGTAATAAAACAACAATTTTGGTCTGCGAAAAACAAGAAAACAAGTTTGGGGGGTCGGTTACACGTGGGGAAGGGTTATCACCCCCACGACGCCCAAAATTGGTACCTAATTAGTTTTAAAATCGTTTTCAAAATTGGAATTTGCAAGTTCACGAAGGTTCGACTTTACTTGTCCGTCTAATGAATATTAGTCTATATTAACGGCCTTATCGCCCAAGAGATGAACTTTAATCACCTCTAACATTTCTGGCGCTAATCTGTCATTCCCGTTTGATAAGACACCGCATTAAATTAATTTCACTTTTCAAACAACAAAGAAATTTAATGTGTTGAGTATTTTATTCATTTCTAAGTTCGATTATTTAAAAAACTCTAAAAAACGTCTAAGTCTTTTATTCCTAATTTAAGGTTTAAGTATGCTTAAGTGTACTTTATCTTTTTGTGAAGAACATTTTTCAAAAAAAATATGTCTCTATCTAAACTTTAGTCCCTAATGCTAAGTTTTCTCCTATTTCTAAAAAAAGGCAAACAAACTACTTATTATTTTCACTTGTGTTTTTTTATTATTCCTTTAAAAAAAATTTATTTCTTTTTTACTTTTTAAAAAAAGTCAAGACCTTTTTTACTTGTTTCATTTTTTTATGTTTTTTCACCTTTTTATTTTCCATTTTTAAAAAAGAATTCTACTTTTTAATTTTTATTCATTTGATTTTTTATGCATTTTCTTTTAAAAAGACCCTTTTTAAAATAAACTTTTATTTTAATTTTTTTCTTTTAAGCTTTTTTCAAAACTTTATTTTCTCCTAAAACCCTACAACTTTTACCTTAAAACTTTTTATTTTCTTTTTTCTTTTCAAAAACAAAAACTTTATGACTTATTTTTAAAAAAAAACATCTTATTTATTTTTTATTTTTAAAATCACTCAACCCATTTATTATTAAATCTAAATTTCAAAAAGCCTTTTTTATTTTTTAATCAAAATAAGCCCTTTATTATTTCCACCTATGCATTATTGTTTTTTCCAAATTAAATCACTAACTTTAAGTTTTTTTCAATTAAACCACATTTATTCACATTATTCTTGCATTTTAATTTAAACACCTTAAAAATTTATTTCTACATTTCTAAAGATCAAAAACACTTTTAAAATATTTTTTAAGCATGCAAATATTTTTAAAGATCAAACCAAATTTAAAACAAAGAATTAAAACGAAAACGTTACCGGAATCGTAAAATGATTTTCTGACTTCAAGAACAACCTAAAATCCACAAAAAATCACAAACACAAACAAAAATTAAACTAAGAACAAGTAATAAAAAATCTAAATAAAAAGTAAAAGAAAAGTTAGAAATTTTACCGAAAACGACGAACAAAGAACTCGAATCCGGTCTTCACGAAATCCTCCTAATTGCCTCTGAAAAATTGCTTCCAAACTCGAACTTCCACTCAAAATTTCCAGCAACCGTTGAAGAATTTTTAGAGATTTTTTTCGGATTTTTCCAAGCCTAATTGCTTTTTTATCAAGTTTGTTTTTTCTTGAAATTGTATGTTGAACAAATGGGTAAATGAGGGTTTTATAGTTGATTTTGAGCTCCAAATTCAAGCCAAATCGGGATTAAATCCCAAAATTGGAGCCTAAATCCGACACATGGATTGATCCTCGGAAAAACCCCTCAAGAATATCCCGATTTGATTCAAATTCGTGATCGAATTTCCCCTTGATTCGAGCCTAGGGTTTGACTTCTTTTACTCTATTTTTTTGCAGATTCCGACGAGCACAGGCTGTGACGACGAGCAGGGTTAGTGGCCTTGGGTCGGCGGCGGCGAGGTGGACCGGCCGATACCAACGACGTCGGCAACCGTGGCTGGTAGACACCGGTCGACCACCATAGAGGCTCGTCTCGAGGGTTTGCTGGGGAACCAGCCCGCGCGCGTGCGGCCCACGCGTTGGCGTACGCTGGTTCCCTCTTTTTATTTTTTTATTTATTTATTTTTTTCTTTTTCCCCTTTTTTGCTGTTTTTTGGTTGTTTTTCATCACATTTATTTTTATTTTTTCACTTCATTTTATTTCCTTTTTCTTTATTTTACACCATAATTATTAGAATTATTTTCTCTTTTTTTTCTTTCTTTAAAAGATGGGCTACAATTTAAAAATGGGTCTTGCTCTTTTCTTTAAAAATAGGATTCAAAAAATGGGATTTTAAGGATTGATCTTTGTTTATTTAAAAAGTTCACCTTTTGTTATTTAAAGGAAAAAATGCTTTTCTTTTTTTTATATATTTTTTTCTTTTTCTTTATTTTTTTTAATTTCTTAAAATTAAGGTGAAAATTTAGTGACAACAGCTGCCCCTCTTTGCTTATCTCTGTGCAAAAATAAAGTAAAGACCAAAAGACACTGATTTTCACCGATTTACTGATTGGTTCCATTCTCCAAATACCCGAACGAATAGGCTGGTTCTATTCTCCTTATGCTCGAATAGTTGAGTTGGGTTCCATTCTCCAAATGCCCAAATAGATAGGCTGGTTCTATTCTCCTTATGCTCAAATTATTGAGCTGGGTTCTATTCTCCCAAAATGCGTAAAAAACTGAACTGAGTTCTGTCCTCCCAAATGCTCAATTAGGCCAAGTATTCTGACAACTTTCATCCTCCTTATGCTTGGATGAATAAGCAAGCTCCATTCTCCTTATGCCTGAACGGATAGACGAATCTTCTTAAACACTTCATCCTTCTTATGCTCGAATGAATAAGCAATCTCCATTCTCCTTTTGCCTGAGCGAATAGGCTAATCTTCTGAAAAATTTCATCCTCCTTATGCTTAGATGAATAAGCAAACTCTCATATTAACATGTCTTCCATGTACCTGAAAAAAAAATGCAACATGCAATACATTTGTGATGTGCATGCCCCTAGGGATGTCTAGAATATTAATGCATGACAACTTTTTCCTTTTAAAACTCCTTTTCCTTAGACCATTTTCTTATTTTTAATGAAATTCTGGTTATCGAGGCCAACCCGATTAACATGAACTCTCTCCTAAATCTGTGTAGGTAAGACGATTTGCTACACTTTCTTTTCAACCCTTCTTGGCTTTTTGGCTTCGAATTCATCATTCCCTGGGATAAGGCCCTCTCCTTTGCTTTGGAATTCACCCATGAGTTGTTAACAACTCTGGCTTTTGCTTCATTTTTTGGTCTTTTGCTGACTGGTTCCATCTTTACATCCTATTCTCACTTCATTGGAAGCATTTAATCCTAATCCATCTTCCTAGTCAACATTTTCGTATTCAAGGATGAACCTCCTAAGTCAAGATTTGACCTTGTAAGGCTGCTCTTATCATCATGTAAGGAAGACTGGTGTTTAGGAAACGCTATTCAAGCGCCCAGACATTTATATGACTTTTCTTCCTTTTAAAGAATTTTGCAACAAGGCTTTACCCCTACTTCAAATATTTTAACACCATATGCCCCAAATAATAATTATGGAACCCTTCGTAGTCCCTGAACTTTTCAAAACATTCTCAAAGTAATGCTAAAAAATCTTTTACATATATAAATGATTGTCAAATCCATTGATCATTATTTCAAAGTAAGATGCTAACAAAGATAGGGAAGGAAACAAGAAAGAAAGAAAAATTCATGAAACAAATTTATTAATGTGGTGGAAAACACAAAAAGGTTTATAAAAAGAAGGGAAATAAGCATTCAAATATCAATAATCCAAACTTCTCCTTTCAAACGCCAGAAGTAATTTTAAACGCCGCCAGTGTCGAGGAAACCTTGAGTACAATGCATGATCTGTGAAGCCCCGTATCTGAACTACCTTTACGGGTTTTCAACCCAGACCCTCCTTTGGTTTCAAAATGCCCTTTGCAGGTTTTCATTTTGAACCCGTATTTTCTTTTTCTTTTTTTTCTTTTCTCCTTCTTCTTTTTAGGTATAATACTTCTTGACAGCATCAGAGTTTATCGGGTTTTGAAACTCATTTCCATCCTTCTCGACTAAAATCACTGCTCCACCGGAAAGAACCTTTATCACAATGTACGGTCCCTCCCAATTAGGCACCCATTTTCCTCGGGGATCACTTTTAATTGGCAACTTCTTCTTTAAGACCAAATCGCCTTCTTGGAATTCTCTAGGGCGAGCATTCTTTTCATAATCCTTAATCATTCTTCTTTGGTACATTTGACCATGACATACATCTTTTAGTCTCTTTTCTTCAATTAGGTTCAACTGGTCATACCTTGTTTGAACCCATTCTGCTTCATCTAACTTGGCTTCCTTCAAGACACACAATGACGATATCTCCATCTCGATTGGTAGCACTGCTTCAACTCCATATACTAATGAAAATGAAGTTGACCTAGTAGATGTTTGTATCACTGTTTGATATGCATACAGAGAAAATGGTAACTTTTCATGCCAATCTTTATACGTATCAATCATCTTTGCAACTATCTTCTTAATATTCTTATTGGCTGCTTCCACTGCTCCATTCATCTTTAGGCGGTATACTACTGAGTTGCGATGCCTAATGTTAAACTGCTCACAGACCCCAACAATCATTCGGTTGTTCAAATTATAGGCATTGTCAGTGATTATGCTTTCTGGTAGACCATATCGACAAAAGATCTCCTTTTTCAAGAAATTGAAAACAATAGACCTAGTTATATTTTCATATGAGGCCGCTTCCACCCACTTTGTGAAGTAACTACAAGAATAAAACGATGACCATTTGACGCTTTCAGACGAATATGTCCAATAACATCTATGCCCTATATAGAGAACGACCATAGAGACGACATGACATGAAGAGACTGGAGGGGCGTGAACCTTGTCAGCATAAACCTGGCATTTGTGGCATTTACGAGAATAATTAATGCAATCCCCTTCCATCGTTGACAAGTAATATCTGAAACGCATAATTCTTCTTACCACAGTGAAACCACTAGGGTGAGTTCCACAAACTCCCTCACGGACTTCTTCCAAAACCAACTGCGCTTCTTTTGCATCCACACATCTTAGTAACACCTGGTCTCGACTTCGTTTGTAGAGGATCTCCCCATCAAGGATGTATCCCGATGCTATTTTCTTGATCATTTTCTTTTCACTTTGTGAAGCCTGTGTTGGGTATTGTTGAAGCTTTATGTACTACAAGATATCATGGTACCACGGTAAACCATCTTCTTCTTCTTCTTCTTCTTCTTATTCTTCTACAATGTAACAATATGTCGGGGACTCCATCATTTGTAACTTAAGGGGACTCCATCATTCTTTAGCTAACTCAAGGACCAACTTGTGATACTCTATCAACTTTGCATCTTTTGTTTCCCTTTCGCCACGTGTTTGGTAGATGATCAATGTTGAATTCCCATAGACTCTCAACTTTCGGATTTTTCTGTCAATGGCTATCCTTAGGCCCAATATGCATGCCTCGTATTCTGCCATATTATTGGTGCAGAAGAATTTCAAACGACAAGTAAAAGGATAATGATCTCCTTCTGGCGAAACCAAAACTGCCCTAATACCTCGTCCTAAGGCATTCACAGCACCATCAAAATGTATAACCCAGGATTCTGTTGGTGACTCTTCATCTTCCGTAATACACATCAAATCCTCACCGGGGAAACTGAAATCTAATGCATCATAATCGTCTTGTGCACGACTTGCAAGAAAATTTGCTATGGCACTTCCTTTCACCACTTTCTGATTCACATACTGAATGTCGTATTCCGAGAGCAATATCTGCCATCGCGCTATTCTTCCGGATATGGCTAAAGCTTTCATCATAAACTTTAATGGATCTAACTGTGAGATCAACCATGTGGTATGATACAACATATACTGCCTAAGCCTTTTAGTGGCCCATATCAGAGCGCAACATACCTTTTCAATTGGAGTATATCTTCCTTCACAGTCAGTAAACTTCTTGCTCACGTAATATATCGCCCTTTCCTTTCTTCCACTTTCATCATGCTGCCCTAGTACACAACCCATTGAATTTTCAAACACCGTTAGATAAAGTATCAACGGTTTCCCCAAAACGGGTGGCATTAACACTAGAGGATTAGTTAGTTTCTCCTTGATCTTTTCTAAACCTGCTTGGCATTCTTCATGTAACGCCCCGGTTTTGGGCTCAGAAGTTTTGGCGTTGACCGGTTTAGTCAAAGTGCTGATCGAATATATAAGAGGGAATTTAGGAAAAACCTAGTTCGGGTTGCATTAAAAATATGGAAAAATATTCTAAAATCATCTTTTAATATATAAAAGTGAACTGTGAAATCAATTTTGGAAATGAGGTTCGGAAGGTTGACATTTTGGCTAGTGACCAAAATGTAATTTTTGAAAGTTTGGTGGCTATTTTATAAAGGGTTGAAACTTTGAATCTTTAAGGAGCTATTATTCCAAAAAGGATTTCTCCAGATTTTTCTAAGATATTTTAAGTCTAAAATCTGATTTTAAAGATTAAGAAAAGAGAGGGAAATCATTTTAACCAATTCTTAACTAATTTTTCTATTTTCTCTCAATTCTCTTTTCTCTCATTTTCTCTCTACCCAAACAAGATTTCCTCAGATTTCTTTCTCTGATTTTGACTTCTTAATCTCTCATTTCAACTCTCATTTGATTTCTAATCATCTCATCATCAAAACCTCACAATTTACAAGTTGATTCATCAAGCATTTTGGCTCTAAAATGGAGAAATTCAAGTTTGGAGGTAAGAACGTCCTTCTCCTCTAAACTATCAGTTCTTTACTGAAATTCCTAAGTTCTCAATCCTTGATTCATGTTTTATTAAAGGCTTATCAATTGAGATCTTGATTTTTGGCTAAAATGCAAGATTTGGTGATTTTGGTGAAAATTTCGTGTGATCTGTTTAAGCAGGGTTTTGAAGTGTTAAAATGATGTTAAATGAATGCTAAAATGATTAGAAGTTGAGGTTTAATCAATGCAATCCCGGATAGGTTGAATTTCCTAAGTTTGGCTTGAGTTTTTGGTTGTTTTTGGAGTGTTTTTGGTGATCTGTTATACCTGGAGGTATAAGGACGTGGTTGTGATCTTTTTGCATGTTAGTTGATGTATAAAGATGGTTAGAAGTGATGGATCTTGGCTGGGTTAAGTTTTGGAAGTGTTTGGAGATGATTTTGGTTGTGTTTGGTAGCCAAATTGTTAGATTTGTGTTGAGCAGCGAGTTGTGTTGATGTTGCTGGTGTTTTAATGCATAAGGATGCATTAATGTTCTGTTTTTATGTGCTTGAAACAGGGGAGGTTGATCCTTGAGTTTTGGAGGTGTTTTCGGAAGGTTTCGGAAGTTTGGAAAGCTTGTTGGCTAGGCTTGTTTGGTAATCGGTGAGTGAAAATGGATTTTCAGCTTTTAAACCAAAGGTTGAAGGTTTTGGGAGCTTAGTTTAAGTCTAAACAACTTTGCTAAGCTCAAGTGTAAGTTTTCGGATTACTCTCTTAAAGTGGTGGCCATGTTTTGTGGAAATGTGAAATGATGATTTTGCATGATTTGCTACTGTTTTGGAAAGCATGTATTAGCATGTTAATTGCTGAAGTTTTAGCATGATTTATGCTGATGATTTAAGCCATGTGTTGAAGGTGTCTCTAGATAAGAGTGCCTTGTTTTTATGCATTGTTAAATGATGATTTAATGCTTTGAATTGCATGATGAAATGGCTTGGTTTAAATGCTTTAAAACAGTGGATTACTTGATGTATAAAGTGTGTATTGGCAAGTGATGGTTTGTAAAAGTGAAGGTCACTAAGGTGGTTAAAAGTCCTTGAGTGAGCCTTGTTATCTAAGATCATCAAGGTGGTTAAAAGTCCTTGGATGAATCTTGTTGCGGACACTAAGGTGGTTAAAAGTCCTTAGGTGCTCCTTTCTATGGTGGTTAAAAGTCCATGGGGCCAAGGTGTTTAAAAGTCCTTGGGGCCAAGGTGTTTAAAAGTCCTTGGGGTATTTCAAGCTACGGACACAAAGGTGGTTAAAAGTCCTTGTGTGGTCCATTCATGGTGTTTAAAAGTCCATGGCCAAGGTGTTTAAAAGTCCTTGGGGTCCAAGGTGTTTAAAAGTCCTTGGGGAAAGTTGTTGAACTTGATTCCATAAATGAAATGTATCACTTGAGCCAATATGACATGTATAGTACATGAGATGCATGAGATGCATGATTTAATGTTTATGTTGAAGCATGAGATGCTTGTTAAATGAAATGTGGAAGCATGATATTGCTTGATTTAAAGTATGCTTTGAGCATGTGTAAAGGTTGTTTACAAGCATGATTTACAAATGGTTTTAAATGCATTATTGAATGGTTTTTAAAGAGCACTCCTCACTAAGCTTTGGCTTACGCTCTCTCGTTTTCTTGATTTAATAATGCAGAGCATTAGAGTGCATTGGGGGCAGCAAGAGGAGGCAAGCAAACCAGTACAAGCAAAGCTCAATGTATGGAGGTTTTATAAGTGTTTTAGCTTTTGTATGTTTTTGGCAATGGGGGACCAATGTATTGGTTTTGGGAGGTGTTTACGACTCCCTAAGTATGTTGAATGTGGTTGATGTTGCTGATTTTTGGATTGAATCTTATATGCTTGTTTTGCAAGTTGAAGCTTGAGTGGATAGCTTGTGTAGGAAGCATGACCTTAAATTTGGGCCTTTTTGCATGAGATGTTATCTTGCTGAATTGATGATGCTTATATGTGTTAAATATGTTTAATTGCATGCTGGTAAAGTTTGGTGATGTTTGGAGCATGTTTGAGTGTCCAATTGCATGATCTAGTATGCTTGTTTGCTGGTTTTTGTGCAGGCGTTTCGGAACAGGGGTGTACCGTTTCGGAACGGGTGCCTTGCATGAACCCAGGCGTCCGAAACGGTATGCACCGTTTCGAAACGGTTTAGCCTCTGCCGAGGCCATGTTCCGGAACCCGTTTCGGAACGGCCCGTGTTTCGGAACAGGGCTAGCCTGTTTCGGAACGGTCGACCGTTAGGGAGCTGACATGGTAGTTACATGTTTTGAAATGTTTGCGTTTTGGTCCTGAATCTTGTACGATCAATTGTATGAGTTTGGAATGTTCGTTTGAGTTGAAATTTCACAGAGGTGCATGAAACCTGACTAATTTCAAGATGGTAACTTTAATTTGGGTTAAGTCCCTTAATTTATCAGAATTTACAATTTGGTCCCTAAAGTTGTAATTTGTTCAATTGGGTCCCTGTTTGGTCTCTGATGTTTGCGATCTTTTAATACGTTGATTGTATGGTCACACTTAAGGTTAATGTGCATCTAGTTAAGTTTAAAAAGAAAAAAAAAGGGTCGTTAATCAAGGTTGACTTTCGGGTTGACTTTGGTTTTCCCCGTGTAATCTTCGTAGTTCGGGTCAACCGTCTAGACCGGGCTACGGGGGTTACATTTGGTGGTATCAGAGCTGAGTTCTCGAGTAATTGGGAATGTGTGAATGTATGATTGAAGCATGGTTTGGTTTGTATGCTTGTTGAGTGAAAGCATGTTCAATGTTATGATATGATGATGTGTATGTGATGCATGTTGTGATGATGCATGATGAGGGTACCCATTGCCAAACAAAAGCTAAAGGGATGATGTTGTTTTTGAAAGAAATTGAGCTTGAATACTTGGAATTTGCTTACCTTGCTGGTCCTGACTTGTTTTATTTTGTATTGTTATGCATGGTAATAGTATGGCACCACGTAGAGAGTTAAGGAGTAGCGCGAGAGCTACGACCCCGGAGGGGAATGTGAATGATGAGCACACTAGTAGTGCTGTGATACCTCCTCCTCCACCTGGTGGTGGTGGTGCGGAGAGGGAAAGAGCTGGAGCTGAGGCAGCTGGTGCTGGAGCTGCAGGACCTGAAGCTGGTCAGGGGCAAGCGATACCTGACATGTCTGTGCTTGTACAAGCTATTGCGGGTGCGTTTCGAGCAGCAGTAGCTGGAGCTCAAGGAGCTGGGCATCAAGGAGATGCTGGTGCTAGACTACCCTTGGAACGTTTGCGCAGTCTTGGTGGGACTGAGTTTAGGGGTATGTCAGCTGAGAGGTCTGAAGCGTGGATGGAGAGTACCAAGCGTGTCTTGGGACAAATGAGTTGCACTGATGTGCAAAAGCTGGGATGTGTGGTGTCACTGCTGCAAGGTGATGCTTATACGTGGTGGACGACCACAATCTCTGGGATGGCTGATGCTGATGTTACATGGACGTTCTTTCAGCATGCGTTCAAGAGGAGATATCTGGGAGTTAGATATCTGGATGAAAAGAAGCGTGAATTCATGTCTCTGACCCAAGGGAACATGAGTGTGGCTGAGTATGAGGTACAGTTTGTACGTCTTAGCCAGTATGCACCTGAGTTGGTACCTGATGAGCGCGAAAGGTGCGAAAGGTTTCGTTATGGTTTGGTGACGGAGGTTAAGACCTATATGTTAGCTGCTGAGTACAATGATTTCGATGTGTTGGTTAGTCGATCGAAGGACATTGAGATGAACCTGAGTTTGTCTGCTAAGGGTGCTGGAGCTAGTTCTGGAAAGAGAGCTGCTGAGTATAGTTCCGGTGGACGGAACAAGAGAGGGCGTGATCGGAGGTTTCAGTCCTCGTCTAAGAGAGGTGGAGGTGCACCTACTAGGGGCGGCAATGCTAGAGCTGACCCTAGTGCTTGTTGGATTTGTGGTTCCCGTGGTCACTTGAAGCGTGACTGTCCTCGTGCTGGGAGGGAGGTGCAAGCTCCTGTGATAGCAGCTGGTTATGAGTGCTGGAACTGTGGTTCTGCTGATCATCTGAGACGTGATTGTCCGAGGATGGCTGGTGGTCAAGAGCGTGCTCCTGTTGTTGCAGCACCGCAGAGAGGTCGTGGGCACGGCCGTGGTAATTTTCAGAGGCGAGAGGAAGGTGGGCGCGGTGTAGCTCATATTGTGGCTATTCAACCTGAGGGTGGAGGCCAAGCGAGGGTGTATGCTCAGCGCGAGGGAAGGAATGATGCAGATGTGATTGCAGGTACCTTTACTTTGCAATCCTTGTCATTGCTTTCTTTGATTGATTCTGGATCTACGCATTCATACATTCTTCGTGAGCATGCTGAGTTGCTTGGTTTGCCTGTTGAGTCTTTGGATGTTGGTGTTAGAGTCACTAGTTCTTTTGGTGAAACTGTTGTGACTCGTAAGCTTTATAAAAGGTGTCCTTTGGTTGTTCAAGAGCATGTCTTTCTTGTTGATCTTATGGAGTTGCCCTTTTATGGTTTTGATGTGATCCTTGGTATGGATTGGCTTGCTGAGCATCGTGCTGTTGTGGATTGTGAGAATAAGCGGGTTTCGCTTAGGCTTGCGGATGATTATGAAGTGGTGGTGGTTGGTGAGAATGTGAAGTTTCTTGCCAATGTTGTTTCTACCTTGGAGGCGAGCAGGATGCTGAGGCAAGGTTGTGAAGCTTTTCTGGCTTTTGTGATGAATCCTAGTTCGAAGGAGCTGAGGGTGCAGGATATCAGGGTTGTGAAGGAGTTTCCTGATGTTTTTCCTGAGGAGTTGCCTGGTTTACCTCCTAATCGCGAGGTGGAGTTTGGTATTGAGCTGTATGAGAATACCACTCATGTGTCCATCACTCCCTATAGAATGGCACCTAAGGAGCTGAAGACGCAGTTGCAAGAGTTGCTTGATCGTGGTTTCATCCGGCCGAGTGTTTCGCCTTGGGGTGCTCCTGTCTTGTTTGTGAAGAAGAAAGATGGCACGATGAGGATGTGCATTGATTACCGTCAGCTGAACAAGTTGACTATCAAGAATCGGTATCCTTTGCCGAGGATTGATGATCTCTTTGATCAATTTCGGGGAGCTACTGTGTTCTCTAAGATTGACTTGAGGTCAGGGTATTATCAGTTGAAGGTGAAGGATGTGGATGTGCCTAAGACAGCTTTCAGGACAAGGTATGGGCATTATGAGTTCCTTGTGATGCCGTTTGGTTTGACAAATGCTCCTGCTGCTTTCATGGACATGATGAATCGTGTTTTTCATGAATACCTGGACAAGTTTGTTGTGGTGTTCATTGATGATATCCTTGTGTACTCGCGTACTGAGGAAGAGCACGAAGAGCATATGAGGATTGTGTTGCAAGCTTTGTTGGAGAATCAGCTTTATGCTAAGTTGAGCAAGTGTGAGTTCTGGCTTAGAGAGGTGGTTTTTCTTGGGCATGTAGTCTCAGCCGAGGGGATTCGTGTTGATCCTCAGAAGATTGAAGCAGTGATGAATTGGAAAGTTCCTAAGTCTGTTCAGGAGGTTCGTAGTTTCCTTGGTTTGGCAGGATACTACCGAAGGTTTGTGGATGGTTTTTCCAAGATTGTTGCTCCTTTGACGAAGTTGCTGCAGAAAGATGTTAGGTATGAGTGGACAGAAGCGAGACAGCAAGCCTTTGAGAAGCTGAAGTTGACTTTGACGCAAGCTCCTATCTTGATTCAGCCTGAATCAGGGAAAGAGTTTGTAGTCTACAGTGATGCATCCTATGTTGGTTTGGGGTGTGTGCTGATGCAAGAGGGTAAGGTTGTGGCTTATGCGTCGCGGCAGTTGAAGGTGCATGAGCGCAATTATCCTACGCATGATATTGAGCTGGCTGCAGTGGTTTTTGCTCTGAAGATCTGGAGGCATTATCTGTATGGTGAGAAGTGTACTGTGTACACGGATCACAAGAGTTTGAGGTATCTGATGTCACAGAAGGAGTTGAATCTCAGGCAGCGACGTTGGTTGGAGTTGCTCAAGGATTATGATCTGACGATAGAGTATCATCCTGGAAAGGCCAATGTTGTTGCGGATGCCTTGAGTAGAAAGGTAGCTGTTGAGCTGAGAGCTATGTTTGCTAGCTTGAGTATATCGCAGGATGGTGGTCTTGTTGCTGAGTTGCAAGTGAAACCTTCGTTGGTTCAGTTGATCAAGGATAAGCAGTTGTTGGATGATTCCTTGGTGTCTCATGTTCAGGATATCGCGGAGGGTAGACCTTCGGATTTCTGCTTTAATGAGGATGGAGTGTTGTGTTTTGGTAGTCGGATAGTAGTGCCTGCAGATGCTGAGTTGAGGCATGCTATTCTAGCTGAAGGTCATAGTAGTCCTTTTGCTATGCATCCTGGTAGTACAAAGATGTATCGCGATCTTCGTGATGAGTACTATTGGGTGGGCTTGAAGAAGGATGTGGCAGAGTTCGTGAGCAAGTGTTTGGTGTGTCAGCGCGTTAAGGCTGAACATCAGGTTCCTTCTGGTTTGTTGCAACCGTTGAAAATCCCTGAATGGAAGTGGGAGAGGGTTACCATGGATTTTGTATCTGGTTTGCCTTTGTCTCCGTCGAAGAAGAATTCTGTTTGGGTGATTGTGGATCGCCTGACGAAGTGTGCACATTTCTTGCCTGTGCATACTACGTTTTCCTTGGATAAGCTGGCAGAGCTGTACGTTGCTGAGGTTGTGAGGTTGCATGGTGTGCCTAAGTCGATTGTGTCGGATAGGGATCCGAGGTTCACATTGCGTTTTTGGCAGTGTTTGCATCAAGCTCTGGGTACAAGGTTGCATTTCAGTACATCCTATCATCCCCAGTCGGATGGCCAGTCTGAGCGAGTTATTCAGATTTTGGAGGATATGTTGAGATGCTGCGTGATAGAGTTCCAAGGTTCTTGGGAGAAGCATCTGCCTTTGGTTGAGTTCGCTTACAACAACAGTTTTCAGGCAAGTATACAGATGGCACCTTATGAGGCTCTGTATGGGAGGAAGTGTAGGACTCCTCTGTGTTGGGCTGAAGCTGGTCAAAAGTTGGTTTCGATGCCTGCCTTGTTGAAAGGTACCACCGAGAAAGTGAAGCTCATATGTGAAAGGTTAAAGGCTGCTTCTGATCGGCAGAAGTCTTACGCGGATTTGAAGCGTAGGGAGATAGAGTTTGCGGTGGGTGATCGCGTGTTCTTGAAGGTTTCGCCTTGGAAGAAGGTGATGAGGTTTGGGCGGAAGGGTAAGCTGAGCCCTAGATACATTGGACCGTATGAGGTTGTTGAGCGTGTTGGTCCTGTTGCGTATCGGTTGAGGTTACCTCAGGAGCTGGAGAAGATTCATGATGTGTTCCATGTTTCTATGCTCCGGAAGTATAGATCTGATCCTTCGCATGTGTTGCCTGTGGAGGAAGTGGAATTGAATCCGGATTTGACCTATGATGAGGAACCGGTGAAGGTTCTGGATTCAGATAGCAAGGTTCTTCGTGGCAAGACCATTGAGTTGGTGAAGGTGTTGTGGAAGCATCGCGGTGTTGAGGAAGCTACGTGGGAGCGGAAAGAAGATATGCTGAAGCAGTTTCCTTATCTCTTTCCTTCAGGTAAATTTCGAGGACGAAATTTCTTAAGGGGGGGAGAGTTGTAACGCCCCGGTTTTGGGCTCAGAAGTTTTGGCGTTGACCGGTTTAGTCAAAGTGCTGATCGAATATATAAGAGGGAATTTAGGAAAAACCTAGTTCGGGTTGCATTAAAAATATGGAAAAATATTCTAAAATCATCTTTTAATATATAAAAGTGAACTGTGAAATCAATTTTGGAAATGAGGTTCGGAAGGTTGACATTTTGGCTAGTGACCAAAATGTAATTTTTGAAAGTTTGGTGGCTATTTTATAAAGGGTTGAAACTTTGAATCTTTAAGGAGCTATTATTCCAAAAAGGATTTCTCCAGATTTTTCTAAGATATTTTAAGTCTAAAATCTGATTTTAAAGATTAAGAAAAGAGAGGGAAATCATTTTAACCAATTCTTAACTAATTTTTCTATTTTCTCTCAATTCTCTTTTCTCTCATTTTCTCTCTACCCAAACAAGATTTCCTCAGATTTCTTTCTCTGATTTTGACTTCTTAATCTCTCATTTCAACTCTCATTTGATTTCTAATCATCTCATCATCAAAACCTCACAATTTACAAGTTGATTCATCAAGCATTTTGGCTCTAAAATGGAGAAATTCAAGTTTGGAGGTAAGAACGTCCTTCTCCTCTAAACTATCAGTTCTTTACTGAAATTCCTAAGTTCTCAATCCTTGATTCATGTTTTATTAAAGGCTTATCAATTGAGATCTTGATTTTTGGCTAAAATGCAAGATTTGGTGATTTTGGTGAAAATTTCGTGTGATCTGTTTAAGCAGGGTTTTGAAGTGTTAAAATGATGTTAAATGAATGCTAAAATGATTAGAAGTTGAGGTTTAATCAATGCAATCCCGGATAGGTTGAATTTCCTAAGTTTGGCTTGAGTTTTTGGTTGTTTTTGGAGTGTTTTTGGTGATCTGTTATACCTGGAGGTATAAGGACGTGGTTGTGATCTTTTTGCATGTTAGTTGATGTATAAAGATGGTTAGAAGTGATGGATCTTGGCTGGGTTAAGTTTTGGAAGTGTTTGGAGATGATTTCGGTTGTGTTTGGTAGCCAAATTGTTAGATTTGTGTTGAGCAGCGAGTTGTGTTGATGTTGCTGGTGTTTTAATGCATAAGGATGCATTAATGTTCTGTTTTTATGTGCTTGAAACAGGGGAGGTTGATCCTTGAGTTTTGGAGGTGTTTTCGGAAGGTTTCGAAAGTTTGGAAAGCTTGTTGGCTAGGCTTGTTTGGTAATCGGTGAGTGAAAATGGATTTTCAGCTTTTAAACCAAAGGTTGAAGGTTTTGGGAGCTTAGTTTAAGTCTAAACAACTTTGCTAAGCTCAAGTGTAAGTTTTCGGATTACTCTCTTAAAGTGGTGGCCATGTTTTGTGGAAATGTGAAATGATGATTTTGCATGATTTGCTACTGTTTTGGAAAGCATGTATTAGCATGTTAATTGCTGATGTTTTAGCATGATTTATGCTGATGATTTAAGCCATGTGTTGAAGGTGTCTCTAGATAAGAGTGCCTTGTTTTTATGCATTGTTAAATGATGATTTAATGCTTTGAATTGCATGATGAAATGGCTTGGTTTAAATGCTTTAAAACAGTGGATTACTTGATGTATAAAGTGTGTATTGGCAAGTGATGGTTTGTAAAAGTGAAGGTCACTAAGGTGGTTAAAAGTCCTTGAGTGAGCCTTGTTATCTAAGATCATCAAGGTGGTTAAAAGTCCTTGGATGAATCTTGTTGCGGACACTAAGGTGGTTAAAAGTCCTTAGGTGCTCCTTTCCATGGTGGTTAAAAGTCCATGGGGCCAAGGTGTTTAAAAGTCCTTGGGGCCAAGGTGTTTAAAAGTCCTTGGGGTATTTCAAGCTACGGACACAAAGGTGGTTAAAAGTCCTTGTGTGGTCCATTCATGGTGTTTAAAAGTCCATGGCCAAGGTGTTTAAAAGTCCTTGGGGTCCAAGGTGTTTAAAAGTCCTTGGGGAAAGTTGTTGAACTTGATTCCATAAATGAAATGTATCACTTGAGCCAATATGACATGTATAGTACATGAGATGCATGAGATGCATGATTTAATGTTTATGTTGAAGCATGAGATGCTTGTTAAATGAAATGTGGAAGCATGATATTGCTTGATTTAAAGTATGCTTTGAGCATGTGTAAAGGTTGTTTACAAGCATGATTTACAAATGGTTTTAAATGCATTATTGAATGGTTTTTAAAGAGCACTCCTCACTAAGCTTTGGCTTACGCTCTCTCGTTTTCTTGATTTAATAATGCAGAGCATTAGAGTGCATTGGGGGCAGCAAGAGGAGGCAAGCAAACCAGTACAAGCAAAGCTCAATGTATGGAGGTTTTATAAGTGTTTTAGCTTTTGTATGTTTTTGGCAATGGGGGACCAATGTATTGGTTTTGGGAGGTGTTTACGACTCCCTAAGTATGTTGAATGTGGTTGATGTTGCTGATTTTTGGATTGAATCTTATATGCTTGTTTTGCAAGTTGAAGCTTGAGTGGATAGCTTGTGTAGGAAGCATGACCTTAAATTTGGGCCTTTTTGCATGAGATGTTATCTTGCTGAATTGATGATGCCTATATGTGTTAAATATGTTTAATTGCATGCTGGTAAAGTTTGGTGATGTTTGGAGCATGTTTGAGTGTCCAATTGCATGATCTAGTATGCTTGTTTGCTGGTTTTTGTGCAGGCGTTTCGGAACAGGGGTGTACCGTTTCGGAACGGGTGCCTTGCATGAACCCAGGCGTCCGAAACGGTATGCACCGTTTCGAAACGGTTTAGCCTCTGCCGAGGCCATGTTCCGGAACCCGTTTCGGAACGGCCCGTGTTTCGGAACAGGGCTAGCCTGTTTCGGAACGGTCGACCGTTAGGGAGCTGACATGGTAGTTACATGTTTTGAAATGTTTGCGTTTTGGTCCTGAATCTTGTACGATCAATTGTATGAGTTTGGAATGTTCGTTTGAGTTGAAATTTCACAGAGGTGCATGAAACCTGACTAATTTCAAGATGGTAACTTTAATTTGGGTTAAGTCCCTTAATTTATCAGAATTTACAATTTGGTCCCTAAAGTTGTAATTTGTTCAATTGGGTCCCTGTTTGGTCTCTGATGTTTGCGATCTTTTAATACGTTGATTGTATGGTCACACTTAAGGTTAATGTGCATCTAGTTAAGTTTAAAAAGAAAAAAAAAGGGTCGTTAATCAAGGTTGACTTTCGGGTTGACTTTGGTTTTCCCCGTGTAATCTTCGTAGTTCGGGTCAACCGTCTAGACCGGGCTACGGGGGTTACACTTCATTCTAGGTCCCCGAGTTGTTCTTTCTAAGCAACCTGAATATTGGATCACATTTATTCGTAAGTTGGGAGATGAATTGGGCTTTGTAAGTCAACCTTCCCCAGAATCCTCGAACTTGCTTCTGTGTTCGAGGAGGTAAAAGCTCTTGTATTGCCTTTATCTTGTTTGGGTCGATTCCAATTCCTCTTCTGCTTACTACAAAGCCTAAAAATTTCCCAGAAGTAACCCCAAATGCGCACTTAAAGGATTGAGCTTTAACTGAAACTTTCTCAATCTTTGAAAAAGCTTACTCAGGTTCACTAGATGCTCTTCTTTAGTTCTGGACTTGGCGATCATATCATCCACATAAACTTCTATTTCCTTGTGCATCATGTCATAGAAAAGAGTGACCATAGTTCTCTGATACGTTGCCCCTACGTTCTTCAATCCAAAAGGTATTACCTTATAACAGAAGGTTCCCCAAAACGTTACAAAAGTAGTCATTTCCATGTCTTCTACGCACATCTTTATTTGATTGTATCCAGAAAATCCATCCATGAATTAGAAAATGGAATCGCCAGCTGTATTGTCGACCAAGGCATTGATATGTGGAAGTATAAAATTGTCTTTGGGGCTTGCTTTATTATGATCCTTGTAGTCGACACACATTCTTACTTTTCCATCCTTCTTAGGCACTGGGACGATGTTTGCCACCCATTCTGGATATTTAGCTACTTCGAGGAATCTTGCTTTGTACTTCTTCTTGACCTCGTCTCTGATTTTCAAGAGTGTATCATCTTTCATTCTTCTAAGCTTTTGCTTCACCGGCTCCCATCCTTCTCTTATAGGAAGCCTATGCATGGCAATATCTGTGTCGAGACCAGGCATATCCTGATATGACCAGGGAAAGATGTCTTTATATTCTTGTAGAAGCTCAATTAAATGTTGTCGCGTCTCAACTAAGATGGTGGTACCGATCTTTACTTCGCGCTTTTCTTCTTCAGTCTCAAGATTCAAAACCTCTATTTCTTCTTTGTGGAGAATAATTTGTTTTTCCTCTCCTTATACCATTCTGAGCAGATCATCAGACAAATCATACTCTTCTTCATCATTAATACTCTCAACTTCCTCTAAACATAGTGGTAATTCAAAATTAACTTTGGAATCTGATTCAGAGTTATTTGGACCATTGATATCTAAAAACTTGCAAATAAAAAGAGACAAAAAATATATACCCAAAAGAAAGAATGAATAAAATGTTATGATTTATTATGTTTTTAGGGGTTTGTGTTTGCTTTTGGATTTTTATGATATTTTTGTTTTTTGGTGCAATGAAAGAAAGTTTGCCACAAGATGTAATTGGAAAAAAGTGCATCTTTTATTGAAATTAGAATAATGGTTTTGACAATAGACCCTTTTTAAATAAGATCTCTAATTACCCAGGGCATAAGGGTAAAAGAGTTGGTTTTGAGAAATACTCTAAGGTAGTCTTAAAAACTTTAGGGACTACTTCCGCGATCTAGTTCTTTAGTTCAACATAGGGGCAAATCTTGGGCAAATATTTGTTTTCTTCTTCCTCCTCTTCTTTGATGGTGTTAATGCTCAAATTCTCAAAAACCTCGCATAACTCCTCTTTCCTTTATCCTCCTCGTCAAAGCAGGCATTAGGGTCTAGAAGCCCTCTAGCCTTGAAAGTAACGTTTAGGGATGGGTACGTCATTGGCTTCCCCTCAACTTCCTCTTCCTTCTGCCTCATTTTCATGCTTATCTAATGCTTCTCAGCTTTCTTTTGCCATTTATCGGGCTTAAAGCCCAAACCAAATCGATCCCTCTTCACTGGGATCACCACAGGATAAGGCTTTCCTCGTCTTTCTTCTTTAACTTCCTCTCCTTGCTTCCCAAAGGAAATTTCCTCCGTCGCACACACATCTAATTTGTGCTTAACATCTCCCTTCTCGAAGAACTCAAGTTCTTCACTATCCATCTTGGCTTGAACCATTCATTTAAACTCTAGGCAACATTGGATCTCATGTCCTTCAGCTTCATGGTATTCGTAGTATGGTTTTTCAACAACCTTCATCTTCGGATTCTTCCCTTTAATATCCCGACCGCTACTAACTAAGCCCATACCCAATTCATGGGCGCTTTAATCTCTTCAACACATTCCTCGATCACTCTCTTCTCTATGTAACCCCCTTAGCCTGACCTAGACGCTTGACCTGAACTACGAAGATTACACGGGGAAACCCAAAGTCAACCCGAAAGTTAACCTTGATTAACGACCTTTTTTTTCCTTTTTATCATTTCCAAATGCACATCAAGTCTATGTGATTACTCAAGAAGCATAGAAGAGAAAGGCACAACTATTGAGTGTGTAAAAGTTCTATTATTTATACCCTTTTAACCCATATATCTGCTGCATTCAAGCATTATTCATTGCATTTAGGTTAGTTTACAGCAAAACATCACAAATATATTAAAAGGCACAGATTCTACTAAGAATGGCTGTTTTTGCAGGTAGCGGCTGTAGAAGACGGTAAGGGCAGACACTGGGCAGAGAAGCAGAAGAGCTGAACTGGACAAGCAGACAAAGAGGACGATGCTGCCATGGTGCTGCCGTGACAACAGTTTTGTTGAGAAAAAGCAAAGTGGACCTCGACAGATAGAGAAAATTCAGCCCGTCTGTCGTGTGAAAACCTTATATTTTTCCAAGCCCCAGATCAAAAGATATGTCAAGCCCAAAGTTCAAGGAGAGAAAATCCCAAGAAACAAGGAGGAGGGCTGGAAAGTAGATTCCTTGAAGATTTAGTCTTTATTAGAATCATACTTTTAATTAAAGTTGTAATCCTTGTTAAATTAGATAACTTGAGCCCAAAGCTTATATAAGGGCATGTATTTTAACCTAGGGCAGATGGAATACCCCATAACCGATAACCAAAAATCCCTAGTCGTTTTCCCGCCACCGACATGTTCTAAATCCTTCCTAGGGCCACGGGTTGATTTGTAAAGTAGTTGCAAGGGTTGTTTTGTTTTAGGATTTTTCAGTTCAATAAAATAAACTTCAAGTTCTCTTATTTTGGTTATTGTATCTTGCAAGAGCATCGGGAGAGCATTGTGAGGTTATCTATTTACTTAGGATAGGGAGAGTTAAGTATACGAAAGAAATAAGAGCAAGTTCTCTAGTTTATAGTTGAACTATCTCGTGCCTAGGGATAGGGCGAGGTTAAGTGGCTAAGGAAGAATTCATACATATCGGTGTTCATCCTTCGATTCACACCGGGAGGTATCATCAAGATGTGATCATCGACAGACTTGGACCTAGGGATAGGCCAAGGCAGATGTGGGATTCTTGCCAAACTTGAAAGTACTGAGTTGAGGGTTTGTTACCGCGACAATCAACAGACTGCTGCCGCGACAGGTGCTGCCGCGACGACAAAACTGGATTTCCTAAACTCCGCAATCCCTGCACTACTGAGCAATTCAATACCAGCCCATTCTCTCTATCTTGATATTTTTACTCTTTTATTTACGTTTACTTTATTATTTTCGTGACAACTCTCAAATATTTCCTTTACTTTCGTGCAGTGAATTAAGGTGAAGCTATTAGCCCAATCCCTGTGGAGACGATATCCGATACTTCGTATCACTTTACTACTTGCGTCGTGTATACTTGCACTACCATTGCGATAGACTATTTTACACACAACAAGTTTTTGGCGCCGTTGCCAGGGATTGGCAACATAACTCTACCTTTTCTTTTACTACACTTTTTGTTTTTATTTTTATTTTTATTTTTTTGTTTTTCTTTGGTGCATTCAACTCTTGCTTTTCACAAGGTTACTTGTTTATGCGCAGATCGAATAGAGGTAAAGATCCTTAGTATCAATTAGATCCGGAAATCAAACGTTCATTCAATCTCAAGAAACAACTTCGTCACTTACTAGCCAGGAACGAGTACCTTAAGGAACAGCTAGAGAAGATGGCCCACAATGGAAACGACCCGCCTGTCGGCGACCCGCCCGCCGCTGCCAGACGACGGTCCTGTCGTGACTACATGTTGAACGATCATGTAGAACTGGAAACCACGCTGCCAGACATTGATGTTGACAACTTCGAGCTGAAACCTGTCATGTTTAGTATGATCAACAATGCCGGTCAATTAAGTGGTGATGTTACAGAGGATGCTAGGGAGCATCTCAAAACGTTCCAGGAAATCTGTGGTTCGTTTAGACTGCCAGGAGTTAATCCAGAGATACTGAGGCTTCGGTTATTTCCTCATTCATTGAGGGACAGAGCAAAGACTTGGTGGAATAAACTTACGCCGGGTTCAATTAGAACTTGGGCAGATTTGTCTCGTGAATTTTTATCTCGTTTTAATCCTTCGCATTTATCTGAGCGATTACGTAATGAAATTGCTACTTTTCAACAGGAAGATGACGAGCCGATGCACGAGGCCTGGGACAGATTTACCACTCTTTTACGGAACTGCCCAATGCATGGATTCCCCGTCTGGAATCAGGTAACAAAGTTTTATAATGCTGCCAACTTACAAACTTGTATTCGAATTGATTCAGCAGCAAATGGACTATTATTGGATAAAGATCCGGACGAGGCAACGCAAGTATTGAAAAATCTGGCCAAGAATGAGGAGCAGTTTCCCACAGCAAGAAGAGGGGGTAAACGGGTACTTGCTGTCAAGGATTATGAGGCCGACAGCACGATGAAATCACAGGTAGCATTCCTTACTAAGGCAATGAAAAAGCTATTGAATGAAGACTCACAACGTGGATTTGCTGTCGAGGAGGTATGTGAAATCTGTGAGGGAAATCATAGTTCGGATGAGTGTCCTATACAGTTAGAAGAGGGAAAATATGTTGGAAACTATAAGCCGAATTACAACTCCAACAACTATAATCCCAACTGGAGAAAGGATCCCAAATTTTCTTGGAGTAATCCTAATAATGCCCTGAATCCTCAAGCACACAATCAGAATCAGGGAGGACCTAGATTGTTGACTCGTCAGCAGCTGCCGCCGCAATAGCAGCAACAACAGCCACCAGCTGCCACTAGCAGTATATTGGAACAAACTCTGGCCACATTCATGTCTCAGACAGGTACTTATATTGAGAATATGAATCAGTTTGTCAAGAAAACAGAGACATTCATGGATAAAACAGAGATGCGGATGACAAATCATGAAGCTACTCTGAAATCTTTGGAGACACAAATGGGTCAGGTTTCCCAGCATATCAAGCCAAGGCAGACTGGAGGATTCCCTAGTAATACTGAAAATGCTAGGCAGCCCACACATGAGCAGTGTAAGGCCATTACTACTAGGAGTGGGAAGAAATTACCAGGGCCGGAAAAAGAAGCTGAAACAGTAAAAAAAACCAACCTTGGATAAACCTGCCGAGGATGCTGCCCCGACAGGTAATAAACAGACTGCTGCCGATGAGCTTGGGGAATTTGAAACGGTAAAGATGACTGAAGGTTGCATGAGTATTCTTCATCGGCAGCCACCCCAGAAAAAGAAGGATCCGGGGAGCTTCATCATACCTTGTGTAATCGGCAATAAATATGTGGGTAAGGCACTTTGTGATCTTGGTGCTAGTGTTAATTTAATGCCAAAATGTGTTTTTCAGAAATTAGGTATTGGAAAGGCGCGACCCACGACAGTAACTCTGTAGCTGGCAGACCGCTCTTATGTTCATCCGGAAGGAAAAATTGAAGATATTCTGGGAAGAGTGGATAAATTTATTTTTCCTGCTGGCTTTCTTGTTTTAGATTGTGAAGCAGACGAAAACGCACCAATCATCCTTGGGCGACCCTTCTTAGCCACGGGAAGATCACTGATTGATGTGGAAAAAGGAGAACTCACCATGTGAGTGAACGACCAAGAGATTAAGTTTAATGTTCTCCAAGCTATGAAGCATGCCGATGCAGACGAGGAATGCAAGGCTATCACTGAACTTACCCTTGATCAACCCTGCATCAGGTCGGGCTGTCACGACATCAAAATTGGTCACTACCGCGGCAGCCACCTACAGGACTGTCACGACAGCACTAACGACAGCACCGACGACAGTAACTCCTCTGAATCCGATACATCTGATACTGACGATCAGGAGGAGGTAAACTGGATAGGCGATCGTCCAGGTAAGTTATTCAAACCTTTAAATTATACTTCGGATAACCATGCAATCCAAAAGCCATCTACTGTTGAGCCACCTGCCTTAGAACTGAAGCCCCTGCCAGGGCAGCTAAAATATGCTTTTCTTGGTTCAAATGATACTTTGCCTGTAATCATCTCTTCTAATCTGCCACAGGAACAGGAACGGCAGCTAATAGGGATGCTGCGGCAGCACAAAAAGGCAATTGGATGGACGATAGCTGATATTCAAGGCATTAGTCCGGCGTTATGTATGCATAAAATCCTTTTAGAGGAAGATCATAAGCCAACTATAGATGCTCAAAGGCGGTTAAACAATGCGATGAAAGAGGTGGTGTGTAAAGAGATAATCAAATGGTTAGATGCTGGAATTATTTACGCCATCTCTGACAGCAAATGGGTGAGCCCGGTGCAATGCGTTCCCAAGAAAGGAGGAATGACCGTGGTGACCAACGAAAACAATGAGTTAATCCCAACCAGGACTATGACCGGTTGGAGGGTTTGTATGGACTATCGGAAGCTTAACAAAGCTACCCGAAAGTACCACTTTCCTTTACCCTTTATTGATCAAATGCTTGATAGATTAGCGGGTAAACCTTACTATTATTTTCTTGATGGTTATTCAGGGTATAATCAAATTGCTATCGCACTGGAGGATCAAGAAAAGACGACTTTCACATGCCCCTACGGAACATATGCTTTTAGGAGGATGCCGTTTGGATTATGTAATGCACCCGCCACCTTCCAAAGGTGTATGATGGCCATATTCTCCGATATGGTGGAGGACTTCCTTGAAATATTTGTGGATGATTTTTCAGTCTTTGGAGACAATTTTGAGACCTGCCTAGGCAATCTACAAAAGGTACTTGAAAGATGTGAAAAAGCAAACCTGGTCTTAAATTGGGAAAATGCCACTTTATGGTGGATGAAGGGATAGTCCTTGGCCATAAGATTAGCTGCCGTGGGATAGAAGTCGACAGGGCCAAAATAGAAGTGATCGAGAAGCTGCCGCCGCCGACCACAGTCAAGGGTATTAGAAGTTTCTTGGGACATGCTGGTTTTTATCGAAGATTTATTGCAAATTTCTCAAAAATCACCAAGCCCCTATGCCATCTTCTGGAGCAGAACCGACCCTTTGACTTTAATAAAGAATGTACTGAAGCATTCAAGGTTCTGAAGGAAAACTGGTAACAACCCCAATAGTACAGCCACTAGACTGGACACAGCCATTTGAGATTATGTGTGATGCTAGTGACTATGCTGTCGGGGCAGCACTTGGGCAGCAGAGATACAAGCTATTTCATGTCATATATTATGCCAGCAAGACACTGAACGACGCCCAAGTGAACTACACCACCACAGAAAAGGAGTTATTAGCTGTGGTATTCTCCATCGACAAGTTTCATTCTTACATACTTGGAACGAAGGTAATAGTGCACACAGACCATTCTGCCCTGAAGTATTTGTTCGCGAAAAAGGATGCAAAGCCTCGATTGATACGGTGGATCCTACTATTGCAAGAATTCGACCTTGAAATCAAGGACAAAAAAGGGACAGAAAATCAAGTGGCAGATCACTTGTCAAGGTTGGAGAAGGGACAAAGTCTACCAACAGATGAGACAAACATACTGGAGACCTTCCCAGACGAGCAGCTCTTTGCTGCCGCAATCACTGCCGCGACAGCCATGGCGGCAGGTAAGTCTTCTGAACTCCCCAGGTATGCTGATTTCGTTAATTTTATAGTTAGCAGAATAATTCCTTCTGATCTTAATTATCAAGCCAGGAAGAGGTTCCAAAATGATGTTAAGCATTATTATTGGGACGAACCTCTTCTTTTCAAAATTTGTGCAGATCAGGTTATAAGGAGGTGTGTACTACAAGAAGAGCAAGAAGACATTCTTCATCACTGCCATGCTTCACAATATGTAGGTCACTAAGGAGGCAACAAAACTGCTGCCAAGGTGCTGCAGTCAGGGTTCTATTGGCCGCCATTATATAAAGATGCACAAATATTCTACAAGAGCTGTGACAGGTGCCAAAGGATAGGAAACATCTCAAGGAGAAACGAGATGCCGCTGCAGAACATTTTAGAAGTCGAGATCTTCGACGTTTGGGGGATTGATTTTATGGGACCTTTTCCATATTCATGTGGAAATCTATACATCCTCCTGGCAGTAGATTATGTCTCTAAGTGGGTTGAAGCTATCGCCACTCAAAAGAATGATGCCATGACAGTCCAAAAGTTTTTACACAAAAACATTTTTTCTAGGTTTGGCATCCCTAAGGCGATTATCAGTGATGAAGGGAGACATTTTGACAATAGGGTTATTGCTGCCGCCTTGAAGAAATATGGTGTCAAGCATCGGATCGCGACAGCATACCACCCACAGACCAATGGACAAGCTGAAATATCAAATAGAGAAGTTAAGAACATTCTTGAGAAGATGGTTAAGCCAACTAGGAAAGACTGGTCTTTACTTCTTAATGATGCGTTATGGGCATATAGGACAGCTTTCAAAACTCCATTGAGAATGTCTCCGTACCGATTGATTTATGGGAAAACCTGTCATCTACCTGTCGAGATAGAGCACAGAGCATATTGGGCGATCAAGGCAATGAATATGGACTTGGACAAGGCAGGACAGAAAAGGCTGTTAGATCTGAACGAGATTGAAGAAATACGGACAATGGCCTACGACAATGCAAGAATATACAAGGAAAAAACTAAGAAGTGGCATGACAGGAAGTTGCTGCCACGACAGTTCTGCCCAGGGCAGCTTGTATTGTTGTTCAATTCTAGACTTAAACTCTTCCCAGGGAAACTGAAATCTAGATGGTCTGGCCCGTTCCAAGTCGTACAAGTTTTTCCCCATGGTGCCATCATAATCCGATCATTAAAAGACGGACACCAATTCAAAGTCAATGGACAGCGCCTCAAGCATTATCAGGGGACTGAAGCCCCATGAATACAGGAAGTGGTTACCTTAGGAGATGCCCCACCTGGCAGCCCTACTTTAACCTAAATTTTATTTTTATTATTATTATTATTTATTAATTATTAGGACATAAGGTTTATTTTATTTCGAATAATATTTTTATGTTTACTGTTTTTAGGAAATAAAAGATTCCAGAAGAACATGAAAAGTGAACTCAGCCCACCATCCATCCATCAGCCCAACGAAGCCTAATATTGAAGCCTGTCGTTCCAGCTGCCGCGATAGACACGGAAAAGACAGGCTGTCACCATGTTGTCACGACAGACGCGGAAACGTGTGACAGACGCGTAACAGACGCAGAAAACGTGTGTCAGACGCGTCAGACATGCTAAATCTCAACAGTCGCCCCGTTATTCACGCCTGCCGTTACAACTTCAACAGGCATCAATTCCTCTCCTATAAAACCCCGTTTCATTTTCATTTTCATTCACTCCTGCCTTTCTTACTTGCTCTCCCCCTTTAGTTTTCAATTGCTTTCTTTCACTTTCCACAACCCTTGCACTAACATGTCTTCCAGAAAAACCTGCCGCAGTGCTGCTTCAACTTCTTCACCAGCAGCACCTACCCCACTGTCCTTTGCCACCAGAGATCTATGGGAAGAACGAGGTTTCATTTATACTCCAAAGGCAAGGAATCTGGGCCTCAAGCCTTTCATCGCAAGGAAGATTAGAGCTCTATTATGGGAAACATTTGCGGAGCAACCAGAGGAGATGAACGAGACGCTGGTGGGAGACTTTTATGCTGCCATCAGCAGCAAAACGACGACAGCAGTGACTGTCCGATGGAAAGAGGTGCCGTTCACAGCCGAGCGCATCAACGCTTTATATGGCCTCCATCTAGGCCCCAATGATGATGCACACCAGCAGTTCCTCGACACTTTGGATGATGCTGCCTATGACGTTGTCATGGCAGAACTGACGGAAAAAGGGACCGAATGGAATACAAGCCGTAAAAATCCTCACATGGTGAAGAGAGGGCAGCTGCTATCGGAGGCAAAACTGTGGAATGCCTTCATCAAAAAGAGGATCTTGCCGTCGTCACATCATACCACCGTTGACCAGCAGAGGTTAGCCTTAATACACTCTATTTTAAATGAACGACCCATTAACGTGGGAAGTTATATGCGAGAGAGTATTTTGGAAAGTGCACATAGACCGTTGGCCCTCCTTTGCCTCCCCTACCTCATCACGTCCCTCTGCCGTTGTCATGATGTGCCGGAAGCCGACGCCGATCACATAGTGAAAGGAAAGGGTTGGACAGAAAAGAATATCCTCAGCCTCATGGAGCTGATCGTGGAAACCCCTATCTCATCTGTCAACCCCGCTGCCGCCCCAGCTGAATCATCAGAGCAGCCAAACCCTGAACCTGCCACCGCAGCTGCTCCGACAGACCCCTCCAATCAGATCCTAGCTGCCATTCAGAGGATGGAGGACAGACAGTTGGGCCTCATGACATTCATCAAGGACTTTGCCGCATCCACTGTAAATTTTATTCACAACACTTTAAATTTCCCTGATGTTGTTTTCCCCACCTTCCCTGCCCACTACTTCACTGCCCCCACCCCTGTCCACACACCCACACCTGCTGCTACACCACAAACACCATCTGCCGCTTCCATACCATCACTTGCCCCGATGGCAGCCGACAGCACCCACGCTGAAACATCTGCTCGAGGAGCAAAGCGACAAGTACCATCAGACGACCTTGATGCCTTTATTGCTGGGTTCTCTTCCTCCTCCATTTGGGCAAACAGCGATACTGAACCCTCCGTTCAGAGGAACCTGTCGAAGGAATTTACACCGGTAAAGAGGCTGAAAAGAATGGCCAACAAGAAAACTTTGCCAAAGGCCAGCAGTGACAGCAGCGGCAGCAACTCTGACATTGAGGTTGTACAGCAACCACCCCAGCCCGCCCCAAGGACCAGAATCCGCCGCCAAATCCGCCTCAGCAGCAGCAGTGAAGATAGTGCTTAAAATTTAAGTTTCTTATTTTCTTATTGCTGCCTGCCATTTATATATTTTGTGATGTACTGCCTTCATATGCTTTCAATTTTATTTTGTCATTTGCATTGAGGGCAATGCAACCCTTGAGTTTGGGGGTGGCAACCCTCCATATTAATGGAGTCCAAGTACATCTTAGTAAATTTGGTGTCTTTTACTTAGTTATTTTTCTCTATAAAAAATGAAAATATTGAAAATTTTGGCTGAAAACTGTGAATTGAACTTACCTGTCGTGACAGCTCTGTCGTGGCAGTGACTTTAGGATAGTTTAAGGAGAAGTTTAGAGCCTTTCTATAGTTCTGAAAACTTAAACACCATTGTGACTGTTATACTGCTTAGACTTCTTTTAGCCAAACTAGAATAGAAAACTTAGCACTTAGAGTAGAAAAGAGACTAGAATCTCAGGAAACCTAGAGGTGCCTACCACTGGCTCTAGGCAGATAACCAGAGAAAAACTTCTAGAGGTGCCTATCACCGGCTCTAGAGAGTTAACTAGAGGTGCCTGAAATACTGGCTCTAGTAGAAAAGAGAAGAAATTAGAAAAAAAAAGGAAATAACTAGAGGTGCCCGATTCTGGCTCTAGTAAGAAAAAGAAAGAAATCAGTCTCGTAAGAAAAACTCTAAACAAGCTAAAGTATAATATTCTAGTGAAACTAAGAGAGTCTTGGCATATAACTGTTCACAAGCATGCACACACTGCACGAAGACTATAGTGAGATTCTGGACAGATCCTAAATTATCCGACAGGTTGCTGCCATCACAGGGAACGAGCGACGGGTAAGGGAAAGGTCACTGTTTGAAAGCCAAAACAAAAATATTTCATTTTTCTTTTAAGTCTTAGTTGCTTGAGGGCAAGCAAAAACTTGAGTTTGGGGGTGTGTTGAGTGTGTAAAAGTTCTATTATTTATACCCTTTTTAACCCATATATCTACTGCATTCAAGCATTATTCATTGCATTTAGGTTAGTTTACAGCAAAACATCACAAATATATTAAAAGGCACATATTCTACTAAGAATGGCTGTTTTTGCAGGTAGCGGCCGTAGAAGACGGTGAGGGCAGGCGCTGGGCAGAGAAGCAGAAGAGCTGAACTGGACAAGCAGACAAAGAGGACGATGCTGCCATGGTGCTGCTTTGACAGCAGAGGACGACAGCAGTTTTGTGGTGAAAAAGCAAAGTGGACCTCGACAGATAGAGAAAATTCAGCCCGTCTGTCGTGTGAAAATCTTATATTTTTCCAAGCCCCAGATCAAAAGATATGTCAAGCCCAAAGTTCAAGGAGAGAAAATCCCAAGAAACAAGGAGGACGGCTGGAAAGTAGATTCCTTGAAGATTTAGTCTTTATTAGAATCATACTTTTAATTAAAGTTGTAATCCTTGTTAAATTAGATAACTTGAGCCCAGAGCTTATATAAGGGCATGTATTTTAACCTAGGGCAGATGGAATACCCCATAACCGATAACCAAAAACCCCTAGCCGTTTTCCTGCCACCGACATGTTCTAAATCCTTCCTAGGGCCACGAGTTGATTTGTAAAGTAGTTGCAAGGGTTGTTTTGTTTTAGGAATTTTCAGTTCAATAAAATAAACTTCAAGTTCTCTTATTTTGGTTATTAATATCTTGCAAGAGCATCGGGAGAGCATTGTGAGGTTATCTATTTACTTAGTATCGGGAGAGTTAAGTATACGAAAGAAATAAGAGCAAGTTCTCTAGTTTATAGTTGAACTATCTCGTGCCTAGGGATAGGGCGAGGTTGAGTGGCTAAGGAAGAATTCATACATATCGGTGACGTGATCATCGACAGACTTGGACCTAGGGATAGGCCAAGGCAGATCTGGGATTCTTGCCAAACTTGAAAGTACTGAGTTGAGGGTGTGCTGCCGCGACAATCAACGGACTGCTGCCGCGACAGGTGCTGCCGCGACGACAGAACTGGATTTCCTAAACTCTGCAATCCCTGCACTACTGAGCAATTCAATACCAGCCCATTCTCTCTATCTTGATATTTTTACTCTTTTATTTACGTTTACTTTATTATTTTCGTGACAACTCTCAAATATTTCCTTTACTTTCGTGCAGTGAATTAAGGTGACGCTATTAGCCAAATCCCTGTGAGGACGATGTCCGATACTTCGTATCACTTTACTACTTGCGTCGTGTATACTTGCACTACCATTGCGATAGACTATTTTACACGCAACAACAATGATCGGAAATCAATTAGGGATTCAATTGTAAGTACTACACTTTTAGGGACCAAAATCTAAATTTTGGAAAATATAAGGACTTTTCAGATTTTAAGCTTACCAATATGTAATTAGTCATTTTACATGCATCTCTGTCAAATATCAGCTTAAAAGGACATTCCATGCTCAATCAATTGCTTCCACAACAAGAAGGACTAAAATGTAAGACATGAGAACTTGAAACAATTCAAAAACACTGACCAATGGTCACCCGTTTCGAAACGTTGCCCCTGGTATCGAAACGGTCGTATCAAAATGGATTTGCCCATTTCGGTACTTGGGTGCGTTCCGAGACCAGTATAGAAACATGCCTCTCCAGTAGCTAAAGTGTTCCGAAACACCTTCACATGTTCCAAAACAGACAAGGGTGTTTCGATACGCCCTGCCCTACAACCTTACAAATTTATGGTTTTTCACATCTTTTCACATTCAAACATATCCCAAATCATACCATAACATACCAACAACGTGATTAAACTTTAAAGAACATATTTAAGAAGCTTAAGCTAAAGCATGGCATCAAACACATGAACATTTAGTCTGTAGGCATGCTTCCTAACCACAAAACCAAATATAGACCTCAAACCTCAAACCAAACCAAATAGGATCATTTACAAACTTCAAAAGCCATACTAAACTTGCCACAAACATAGGGAGTTCAAAATACATCTCCCAAAAACAACCTTGAAGCCCTATTGCCAAATATCAATACTAAATTATGTAAAAACATCACCGTACATGAGCTTTTCACTTCCTTGGATGTTCTTAGCCCTCTCGCTGCCCAACTTCGTCTCAATTATCTGCATTGTTGGTAAAAGAGAGCGTAAGCATAATTGCTTAGTGAGGCAAGCTCTAAAGAAAACCAAAACAACAATGCATCATTCAAAACTCTTTCTCAAAAGCCATTTTCAACGTCATGCTCTATCTATCCCATGCTTGAAAACCATTTCAAAGCAAATCTCCATTTGAAAACACATGTACCTCTATTCTATCTCATGCATTTAAACCAATACAAATCTCATGGCAAAGCCATACACATTCTTGTGAAAACTAAAACATTTCATATACAAAATCTCATATGCATTTCTCATAGCATAAATCATCTCAATATTTGGTACATGTGAATCAAATACATTTTCATATATTATATTGGCATTTCACATTTCATTTTTACTCGGATATGCGGATTAACTTGACTCAAGGTCAAGTCCTACCTCGGTGGAATCTCTCATCACCGGACTCTCATGGTGGTATCTCTCATCGCCACAAAGCTTGGGTATTTCACCAAGTTCTACCCTTATGGTATCTCTTATCATCAGATTCTCTTTTTGGATCAGGATGGCACTACCCCCATTGCCCGACTCCAAAGAGCACGTACGAATTTTTAGTTTATAGTTCACTCTCATCCTATTGATCGATCAATTATATCCGGTAAGTATCTCATCTTCTATGCCAATATATTACGTCAAAATATCATCTCACCTATTGTTTTTATGTAACATTTCTCAAATCTTTCTCATCTCATTTCAAAATCATATCTCATACTTTGCATTAAGTTAAAATCTCAAAACTCTTCAATGCAACATGCTATTTCATGGAATCTCTACAAAGCATCATCTCATGCTACAAAACATGCATGAAACAGTAGGAATTTGTCTATCTCAAAACAAGGGCATCTAAACCCATTTAGGGGCATCAACCACATATTTGAGAGCAAATCTAGCCATACTTACTTCCGGACTTAGGATGTTGTTTCAATCAATCCTAAATCACCAAACCTTGTTTCTTTGTCCCTCAAGGACTTCTAAAACCATTCGCACTCACCGATTACGTTTCGCTTTCTTGCCGAAACGATATCTAAGCCCCGGACACTTCCAGATCAACACCAAAGGCGTCTGAAGATGTCTCCCCTATTTATTACACATAAGAGCAAAGCATTAATGCATCATCATGCATTGAAATCACCAGCCAACTGAACAAACTCGCTGCTCAACACAAAAGCACCATTTCGGCTACCCAAAACAATCGAAATCATCTCCAAACTCTTCCAAAACAAAGCCCAGCCAAGATCTATCACTTCTAATCATTTCTAAACCTCAATCAATACCAAAAATCACCATAAACTCGTCCTTATATCTCCAGCAACAACAGAACACCAAAACCACCCCAAAAACCACCAATCTAGCATGTAAAACATAGGAATCCAAACCTATTCAGGATTTGTTTGATAAAACCTCATTTATAACATCAATTACCATCCAAAATACATTAGAAATCAACTTCAAAATAGAGCCTAACCAATAGTTACGAAAATCATCAAGATCTCTCCAAGAATCTTGAGCTTTAACACAATTTCATCTTTCTAACATTAAAGCAACTCAAAAATCATCAACAAAGAATTGATAACTTGGGAATTTCAGTAAAGAAGTGATCATTAGAAGAGAAGGACGAAGGTTACCTCTAATGGCTGATTTCTCCTTAATTTGGGCAAGTTTTCTTGAAAATCCAAAGTGAAAATAAAAGGATTTGATGAGGAAAAGATTAGGAATCCTTAGGGGAATGAAATCTCATCAAAATGGATGAAAATCAGAGGTTAATTGATGAAGGAAATGTGTTTGGCTGAGTGGAAGTTGAGAGAAAATGAAAAGAGGGAAAAGATTGTAAAGTAGTTATGAAAGTCAAAATCAGATTTTCTCTTTTAATTCCCTTTATTAAATCATTATTAAAACACCCAAAATTAGAGAGAAATCTGATAAAAACATTTTTTTAAAATTAGCTCCTTAAAGATTCAAAGTTTCAATCCTTTACAAAACAGTCACTAGTCAACTTTTGCAAAAACTGTGATTTGGTCACTACAACGAAATGTAGTATTTCCAAATCATATTTTGTAAAAAAAAATTCACCATAATCATTCATATAATAAATGAGGATTTTTAGATATTTTTCCATATTTTTAAAATATCCCGAACTAGGTGTTCCTTTAATCTCCCTTAAAGATTCGAACCGTTCCTGACCGGTCCGATTCAAACTCTAAAACTTCTAGGCCCAAAATTAGAGCGTTACACTTTTCCTCAAGCACGAAATTCACCTCTGTCTTTTGGTGGTTTGGCAAAGTGTTACTTTTTTCCTTGGAAGTTTCAAATGATAACATGCCTGATTTCCTTAAATCATCCACCACCCTTTTGAACTCGGTGCAATTCTCAATAGTATGCCCCCTTACTCCTGCATGATATTCACATTGGGCCTTCTCGTCGTACCACGGTGGATAAGGAGGTGAGAACGGAGGAACATGTCTTGGCAGCACCATATGTGATTTGACCAACTCAGCAAACAACTCTGCATAGGTCATTGGGATGGGAGCAAAGTAGGGCCTTGAGTTTCCTTGATATCTTCGTTCTCCTTTTGGGGCGTTTGCAACCGTTGGAACCGAGGTGTTGAGTTTGTTGAAGGTGTTGGGCTTGTTGAACACCACACCTGTTGAATAACTCGGGTTATAGACATTCGTAGCATTGACTTCATTGTTATCCCTCTTCTTATATGTCTTCTTCGTTTCCCCATTGTCCAACCTTCCTCTCTTCATGACTGCTAGGATTAGTTCGCCGTTCATTAGCATGTCCGCAAAATTCTTCGTAGCATGATTGAGCATGCGATCGTAAAAAAGACCCTTTAGTGTTTCTACAAACATCGGGGTGATCTCGTTTTCTAGCAACGGTGGCTGCACTTGTGCCGCTACATCCCTCCACCTTTGTGCGTATTGTCGAAAGCTCTCGTGGTGCTTTTTCTCCATCCCTTACAAGACCAAACGAGTTGGAACCATGTCTAAAACATGCTTGTATTGCTCACTGAAGGCTCTGGAAAGATCCCTCCATGATTTGATGTTCATCTGACTTAGTTTCGAATACCAACGTGCAGCAGATCCTACTAAGCTGTCTTGAAAGTAGTGAATGAGCAACTTCTTATTGTCAAGGTACATTGACATCTTTCTACAGTACATAGTTAGATGTGCCGATGGGCATCTGGTCCCATTGTATTTCTCAAAGTCTGGATCTTGAATTTTGGTGGCGCAACTAAATCAGTTACCAAGCTCAGATCCTTGGCATCCATTATACCATGAGCAACTCCGTCTTGGAAGGACTTGATCATCCCCTCTAACTTTTCGTAGTCAGGCACCTCGTAGTTATTGACCTCTATATTTGGAACATGAGCGGAAGATTCAGCTACATGGATGGGTGTTTTCGCCTTAGCAACAGCCTCCCTCCTAAAGGTCATTCCTGGGAATCGTGGAATGGCAGTACTGTTCCCTCCTTCTTCAATTGTATCTGGGTCATTGAATCCTAGCATAGCAGCTATAGAATTAACTTTCTTTTGATGAACTGCCTCAACTTGTTGTTTCAGATCAACCTCCATTTTCTATAGCTTATCTTGAATGTTGTAACCCCCTTAGCCCGGCCTAGACGGTTGACCCGAACTACAAAGATTACACGGGGAAAACCAAAGTCAACCCGAAAGTCAACCTTGATTAACTACCTTTTTTTTCTTTTTAATCTTATCTAGATGCTCATTAATCTTAAGCGTACACTTGAGAAAAATATACTTGAAAAGCACAACGATCGGAAAGCAAAAAGGACTCAATTGCACAACATACAAAAGTTAGGGACCACATTGTAAATTCTGGAAAGATGAGGGACTTAGCCGATTTTTACATTACCAATATCAAATTAGTCATATTACATGCTTCCCTGTCAAATTTCACGTCAAACGGACATCTCAAGCTCAAGCAATTGCATATACAAAATTCAGGACTAAAACGCAAAGCTTGCAAACTTCAAAACCATTCAAATCAGTGCCCAACGGTCTAGTGTTTCGGAATGGGGGTTGACCGTTCCGAAACGCGGGTTCGTTTTGAGACCAGTATCGAAACAGGGCTTGACAGTGGCCAATTCGTTTTGGAACGACCTCTACCCGTTTCGAAACACGAAGGCCATTACAGGCCCCCGTTTCGAAACGCGGGTGCCCGTTCCGATACGGATTGCCCAGAATGTGCAGATTTTGCTGGTTTAACATACAATTAACCATTCAAACACATCCCTAAGACCTCCTAATCATGCCAACAAGTCATCATGCATATTAGGTACACATTTGCATCATCAAAACTCATTCATGGCATCAATTAGGAAAAACCACAAATCTATAGGCATGCATCCTAATTTTGGAAACCAACCAATCACCAAATCATCAAAGCAAACACTAAATGGCCATTTACATGTCCAAAACTTCATAGGCATCATGGAAAACTCATGGAGTCCAAAACATCTCCCAACAACACAACCTAGGTTCCCATTGTCAAATATCAAAATCTAATAATGTTGTAAAAATAGTCACCATACATGAGCTTAGCTTTCCCTTGGATTCTTAGCCTCCTTGCTGCCCACAAACACCTCAATTATCTGCATTATTGGTTCAAGAGAGAGAGTGTAAGCATAAATGCTTAGTGAGGCATGCTCTAAAGAAAACAACACAATAATGCATTTTATAAAACACCTTTCACAAGGCCTTTTCAACACATAACATCAATTTTCATGCAACAATGCATATACATCAAGCATCTCATGCTTAGATAACGTTAACATGTCATATTGGCTTCCAAGTGATAACCTTAACCATTTTCAACATAAAACACAATCGGATACGCGGATTACAAGCGTTGTCCCATACGCTTCATACACACTACGAAACACACAAGGTGGAGTTTACCGGTACAATCACAACCCCGCAACACCCGTGATGGAGTTTAACGGTACAATCACAACCCCTCTACATCACTCATTGGTAGTTGTATAACATCACTAACGAGAACACGGGACACACAACACAAGATCCACACATGGACATTTTAACCACCATTGTGATCTTAAACATCTCGTTAGTGTACTTGGATGGAGTTTACGGTACAATTTCAAGCCCTCAACATCCAAGGCGACTTAATTCACGGTGCACCCAATCCTATAGCCGGCTAACTATATCCGATTCAAGTACTTTAAAACCAACACATCACTTGCCAATATACAACTTTAATCATCAACAATTCACTGGTTTAAAGCATTTAATCAAGCCATTTAACAACATGCATCACTATGCATCGAAACCACATTTCCAACATAATAAACCAAGGATCTCTTACCTTGAGCATCCTTCCATATATGGCTTTCAAAACGAGCATTAACCATGCCAAAACATGCTTTCAAAACAGAGTTTAAACATGCAAATTAAACACATTGCATCCAACCACCTCATGGTTCATCTAAGAGAGAGTTTCTCCAAAAACATACTCTTGAGCTTAGTTAAGTTTCTTAGACTTAAACTAAGCTCCCAAAACCTTCAAACATTGTTTACAAAGCTGCAAACCCAACTTCACTCACCAATTCTGTTTCACAAGCTTGCCGAAACGCCGTTTAAGCCTCTGGATCAACACCACAAGGATCCGAAATAGCCTCTCCTGTTTTAAACACATCAAAGCAGAGGATTAATGCATCATCATGCATTAAAATCTTCAGCCATTACACCTAAACTCGCTGCTCTCACCAAATCTAACATTTCGGCTACCAAACACAACCGAAATCACATCCAAACTCATCCACAACATTACCAAGCCAAGATCCATCACTTCTAAACATTCTTAAACATCAATTAACATCCAAAAAGATCCTAAACTCGTCCTTATAGCCCTAACTATAACAGAACACCAAGATCACCCCAAAAACCACCATTTTCATAAGCAAAAACTTAGGAAGATCAACCTATTCAGGATTGCATTGATTAAACCTCAATTACACATCATTAAACATCCAAAATATATTAAAAAGGCATCTCAAAACAGAGCCCAAACATTCATCACGAATTTCTTCAAGATTTAATCCAAATCTCAAGTTTTAAGCCAAAATCAAGATCACAACATTAAAACCTATTATAAAACTCAATTCAAGGATTGATAACTTGGTAATTTCAGTAAAGAACTGAGTATTTAGAGGAGAAGAACGTTGATACCTCTAAATGTAGATTTCTCCTTGATTACAGCCAAAATCCTTGAAAATTCAATAAGCAAATGAAGAGGATTTGATGTAGAAAGGATTAGGAATCATTTGAGGATTGAAATCTCATCATTTGGTGTGAAAATCAAAAAGAAATGTTGCTGTGGAAATGTGTTTGGCTGAGGGAATTTTGAGAGAAAATGAGATGAGAAAGTTTTAGGAAAAGTTAGTTATGAAAACTAAAATATGATTTCCCTCTTCTCTTTTAATTACTTAAACATTAAATGAGTCATTAAAATTAAGAAAAATCTGGTGAAATCCTTCCTTGGGTAAATTAGCTCCTTAAAGATTCAAAGTTTCAATCCTTACAAAACAGTCACCACTGAACTTTTCAAAAATTACATTTTAGTCACTATTTCTTAATGTCACACTTCCAAACCTTATCTTGTAAAATTGATTTCACCACTCTCTTATATATATTAAAAGAGGATTTTTAGATATTTTTCCATATTTTTAATGCATCCTGAACTAGGCTTTCCCTAAAACCACCTTTTATATTCGAACCGAAAATCAGACCAGTCCGGTTCAGACCCTAAACTTCCAAGCCCAAAATTGGGGTGTTACAACTCTCCCCCCTTAAGAAATTTCGTCCCCGAAATTTACCTGGAGGAAAGAGATATGGAAACTTCTTCATCATGTCATCTTTTCGTTCCCACGTGGCTTCCTCAACACCACGATGCTTCCACAACACCTTTACCAAATTAATGGTCTTGCCTCGAAGAACTTTACAATCTGAATCCAGAATTTCCACAGGTTCTTCATCATAGGTCAAGTCTGGATACAACTCCACTTCCTCCACAGGCATAACATGCGAAGGATCCGATCTATACCTCCGAAGCATAGAGATATGAAACACATCATGAATCTTTTCCAACTCTTGCGGCAATCTCAACTTGTATGCAACAAGACCCACACGCCCAGTCACCTTGTATAGTCCAATATACCTAGGGCTCAACTTACCCTTTCGGCCAAACCTCATCACCTTTTTCCAAGGCGAAACTTTCAAGAACACACGGTCACCTACTGCATACTCAATCTCCTTACGCTTCAAATCCGCGTAAGATTTCTGCCGATCAGAAGCTGCCTTCAATCGCTCACAAATGAGCTTCACCTTCTCGGTGGTCCCTTTCAACAAAGCTGGCATCGAAACCAACTTCTGACCTGTTTCAGCCCAACAAAGAGGAGTTCTGCACTTCCTCCCGTATAAGGCTTCATAAGGTGCCATTTGTATACTTTCCTGGTAGCTATTGTTATAAGCAAACTCTACCAAAGGCAAATGCTTCTCCCAAGAGCCTTGAAACTCAATCATACAACACCTCAACATATCCTCCAGCACCTGAATAACACGCTCAGACTGCCCATCCGACTGTGGATGATAAGAAGTGCTGAAATTCAGCCGTGTACCCAAAGCCTGATGTAAACACTCCCAGAAACGCGATGTAAACCTCGGATCTCGATCCGACACTACAGACTTTGGCACACCATGCAGCCGTACAATCTCAGCAATGTACAGCTCCGCAAGCTTGTCCAACGTGTACGTAGTATGCACATGCAAGAAATGCGCACACTTCGTAAGGCGATCCACAATCACCCACACCGAATTCTTCTTCGATGGCGAAAAAGGTAAACCAGACACAAAGTCCATGGTAATCCTCTCCCACTTCCACTCAGGAATCCTCAACGGTTGCAACAACCCAGAAGGAAACTGATGCTCAGCCTTAACTCACTGACATACCATGCACTTGCTCACATACTCAGCAACATCTTTCTTTAAACCCACCCAATAGTACTCATCAAGAAGATCACGATACATCTTAGTACTACCAGGGTGCATAGAAAAAGGACTACTATGAGCTTCAGTCAGAATAGCACGCCTCAACTCAGCATTATTGGGCACTACTATCCGACTCCCAAAACATAAAACTCCATCATCATTAAAGCATAAATCTGATGGCCTATCCTCAGCAATATCCTGGACATGTGGCGCCAAAGAATCATCCAACAGTTGCTTATCCTTTATCAACTGTACCAAGGGTGGTTTCACTTGCAACTCAGCCACAAGACCACCATCACGCGAAATGCTCAAACTGGCAAACATAGCCCTCAACTCCACTGCCACCTTCCTACTCAAGGCATCCGCTACAACATTAGCTTTTCCCTGATGGTACTCGATCGTCAGATCATAATCTTTAAGCAACTCCACCCAACGTCGTTGCCTAAGATTCAACTCTTTCTGAGACATCAGATACTTCAAACGTTTGTGATCCGTGTACACAGTACACTTCTCACCATACAGGTAATGTCTCCAAATTTTCAAAGTAAAAACCACCGCAACTAACTCAATGTCATGCGTAGGATAATTGCGCTCATGCACCTTCAACTGTCGCGATGCATAAGCCACCACCTTACCCTCTTGCATCAACACACACCCTAAACCAACGTAGGATGCGTCACTATACACCACAAACTCTTTCCCTGATTCAGGTTGAACCAAGATAGGAGCTTGCATCAAAGCTGCCTTCAGCTTCTCAAAAGCATGATGTCTCGCTTCCATCCATTCATACCTAACATCCTTCTGCAACAACTTCGTCAAAGGTGCAGCAATCTTCGAAAATCCATCCACAAACCTCCGATAGTATCTCGCCAAACCAAGGAAACTACGGACTTCATGAATAGACTTAGGAGGCTTCCAATTCATCACTGCCTCAATCTTTTGAGGATCAACACGAATCCCCTCAGCAGATACCACATGACCAAGGAACACCACTTCCCTGAGCCAAAACTCACATTTGCTTAACTTAGCATAAAGCTGATTTTCCAACAAAGCCTGCAACACAATCCTCAAATGCCCCTCATGCTCCTCCTCAGTACGAGAGTACACAGGGATATCATCAATGAACACCACCACAAATTTGTCCAAGTACTCATGGAACACTCTATTCATCATGTCCATAAAAGCTGCAGGAGCATTCGTCAAACCAAACGGCATCACAAGGAACTAATAATGCCCATACCTCATCCTGAAAGCTGTCTTTAGCACATCTACATCCTTCACCTTCAACTGGTAATAACCTGACCTTAAGTCAATTTTAGAGAACACAGTCGCTCCCCGAAATTGATAAAAAAGATCATCAATCCTCGGCAATGGATACCGATTCTTGATAGTTAACTTGTTAAGATGACGGTAATCGATGCACATTCTCATAGTGCCATCCTTTTTCTTCACAAACAAGACTGGTGCACACCAAGGTGACACACTCGGCCGAATGAAACCACGATCAAGCAACTCCTGAAGTTGCGTCTTCAGCTCCTTCAACTCTTTAGGTGCCATTCGATAAGGAGTAATGGACACTGGAGTTGTGTTTTCATACAGCTCAATCCCAAACTCCACTTCGCGATTAGGAGGCAACCCAGGCAACTCCTCCGGAAACACACCAGGAAACTCTCACACCGTCCTGATATCTTGCACACGCAACTCCTTAGATCTAGGATTCATTACAAAGGCTAGGTAGGCTTCACAACTGTAACCCCCTTAACCCGGCCCAGACGGTTGAACCGAATTAAGAAGTTTACACGGGGAAAACCAAAGTCAACCCGAAAGTCAACCTTGATTAACGACCCTTTTTTTTCTTCTTTTTAATCTTATCTAGATGCACATTCACCCTAGATATGTTCTCAAGATCAGCATACTCAGAGATCATAGCAATCAGAAAACATTCAGGGACTCAATTGCACAAATTATGACTTTAGGGACCAAATTGTAAATTCTGAAAATTATAAGGACTTAACCCAATTAAAAGTTACGAATATGAAATTAATCATCTTTCATGCTTCTCTGCCAAATTTCAGCTCAAACGGACATCTCAAACTCATTCAATTGCAATAACAAGGTTCAGGACTAAAACGCAAACATTTCAAAACATATAACCATCAATTTCAGTGCCCAACGGTCGAGTGTTCCGAAACGGGGATGATCCGTTCCGAAACGCGGGACCGTTCTGAAATGAGTATTGGAACAGGGCTTGGCAGTAGCATTTCTGTTTCGGAACAGTTCCTCCCGTTTCGAAACGCCTAGGCCATTTCAAGCCCTCTGTTCCGAAACGGTAGCAGCTGTTCCGAAACAGGCTGCCCAGATTGCAGAAATTTTGCTTGTTTATCACACAATTGACCTATCAAACATGCTCCAAAGGCAACCAAATTATACCAGCAAGACATTACATGCATAAGGAACATAATTACATCAACCATACACCAACATGGCATCAATTAAGCAAATCCCCAATTCTATAGGCATGCATCCTATTTAGAAAACCATTCAAGCACCATAATACCAAACCAACTTCACAAAGGCCAATTACGTGTCCCATCATCAACAACAACATAAAACCAACTTAGGGAGTCCAAACATCTCCCAAAACAACAACATAGGTTCCCCATTGCCAAATGCCCAAAAGCTAATAGTGTTAGAAAACATTCACCATACATGAGCTTAAACCTTCACTTGGATTCTTGGCTTCCTTGCTGCCCCTAATGCACTTCAATGCTTTGCATTATTGGTTTAAGAAAAGAGAGAGCGTAAGCAAATAGCTTAGTGAGGAATGCTCAATTTAAACAACTCAATAATGCATTTACAAACACCTTTATAAACCATAATTCAAAACATCATTTGAAAATGCTCATAAGCATTTAAAACAAGCAATTCATTACTTCATATTTATTATCATGTCATATTGGCCACAAGTGATACAATCAACATAAGATCCACACATGGACTTTTAACCACCATTGTGATCTTACAATTCACAAGGACCACACAAGGACTTTTAACCACCTTTGTGTCCTTAACAAGAATCATCCATGGACTTTTAACCACCATGATGTTCTTACAATTCACAAGGGCCACACAAGGACTTTTAACCACCTTTGTGTCCTTAACAAGAATCACCCATGGACTTTTAACCACCATGGTGTTCTTAAATACACAAGGCTCACACAAGGACTTTTAACCACCTTTGTGGCCTTAACCAAGAACCAACCATGGACTTTTAACCACCATGTTGTTCTTAAAATGCACAAGATTCACACAAGGACTTTTAACCACCTTTGTGATCTTAACCAAGAACCAACCATGGACTTTTAACCACCCTGTTGTTCTTAAAACAAGAACCACCTATGGACTTTTAACCACCATAGTGTTCTTAACCATTCTCAAGACATCACTTGCCAATATACATCATTTTACAACATTATTCCACTGTTTTAAAGCATTTATCAAAGCCATAGTCATCATGCATCATTAAGCATCAAAACCACATTAAACAATGTTCAAAAACAAGGATCTCTTACCTTGAGCATCCTTCAACACATGGCTTATTAAATCAGCAAATAATCATGCCAAATATGCTTTCAAAACAGAATTTAAAACATGTAAACAAATCACATTGCATTCAACCAACTCATGGTTCATCATTGAGAGAGTTTTTTCCGAAAACTTACTCTTGAGCTTAGCTAAGTTGCTTAGACTTAAACTAAGCTCCCAAACCTTCAAAATATTGGTTTCAAAGCTGAAAACCAAAATCCACTCACCGATTCCGTTTCGCCACTTGCCGAAACATCAATCAAGCTTCCGGATCACCACCACAAGGATCCAAAGATGACTCCCCTGTTTTGAACACATCAAAGCAGAGGATTAATGCATCATCATGCATTAATATCTTCAATGAAAGCACCTAAACTCGCTGCTCTCATCCACACTCCATTTTCGGCTACCAAACACAACCGAAAACACATCCAAACAACTCCACAACACTACCCAACCAAGATCAATCAATTCTAAACATTCTTAAACATCAATTAACATCCAAAAAGGATCTAACCACGTCCTTATACCTCCAGCTATAACAGATCATCAAGATCACTCCAAAAACAACCAAAATCTCAAGCAAAACTTAGGAAATTTAACCTATCCGGGATTGCATTGATTAAACCTCAACTTCTCATCAATTAAACATTCATTTAACATGAAAAAGGCATCTCAAAACAGTGCCCAATCAGATCACACGAATTTCATCAAAATTAAAGCAAATCTTGCATTTTAAAGCCAAGATCAAGAACACAATTGTAAATCCTTTTATAAAACACAAATCAAGGATTGAGAACTTAGGAATTTCAGTAAAGAACCGTGAATTTAGAGGAGAAGGACGTTCATACCTCTAAACTTGAGTTTCTCCCTTTTTGGAACCAAATTCTTGAAAATCCAAATAGCAAATGCTAAGGTTTTGTTGAAGAGATGATTAGAGATCAAAAGAGGATTGAAATCTCATATTTGGATGTCAAAATCAGAGGGAAAATGTGTTGGAGAATGTGTTTGGGTTGAGAGAAAAGTTGAGAGAAAAGGAAAATGGAATTTGGGAAAAGTTAGTTGAAAATGCCAAAAATATCTTTCCCTCCCTTTTACTTTTATTTTAAACCATTAATTAATCCTTTAATATTCAAGAAAAATCTGGAGAAACTCCTATTGGGTAAATAGCTCCTTGAAGATTCAAAGTTTCAATCCTTTTTAAAACAGTCACACAGTTTTCAAAAATTACATTTTGGTCACTAACCCAAAATGTCACTCTTCCAAACCACATTTTGTAAAATTGACTTCACCATTCTCTTATATATAATAAAAGAGGATTTTAAGACATTTTTCCATATTTTTAATGCAACCCGAACTAGGCTTTCCTAAATTCACCCTTTTATATTCGAACTACAACCCGACCGGTCCGGTCCGAACCCAAAACTTCTAAGCCCAAAATTGGGGCGTTACAACAACCTTGCCTCACCATTCGGCTTGCTTCCAATGTAGACACCACATTGGCAAGAAACTTCACATTCTCACCAACCACCACTACCTCATAATCATCCGCAAGCTTCAACGAAACTCACTTGTTCTCAAAATCCACTACAGCTTGATGTTCAACAAGCCAATCCATACCAAGGATCACATCAAAACCATAAAAGGGCAATTCTATAAGATCAACATGAAAAACATGGTTTTGCACAACCAAGGGACACCTTCTATACAACTTCCGTGTCACAACGGTCTCACCAAAGGAGCTAGTTACACGCATAGTGACATCCAAAGACTTAACAGGCAAACCAAGCAATTGAGCATGTTCACGCAATATGTATGAGTGTGTAGATCCAGAATCAATCAAGGAAAGTAATGACAAGGATTGCAAAGTGAAGGTACCTGCGATCACATCCGTGTCATTCCTCCCTTCTCGCTGCGCATACACTCGAGCCTGGCCTCCACCCTCAGGTTGGACAGCCACCACATGCGCCACATTTCTTCCACCATCCTCTCTACGCTGGAAGTTACCACGACCGCGCCCACGACCTCTATGAGGTGCAACAACTCCAGGAGCACGTCCCTACCACCACCGGCCAATAAAGGACACTCCCTCCTCATGTGGTCTGCCGAACCACAATTCCAGCATGAATTACCAGCTACAACAATAAGAGCTTGTACCTCCCTCGCCGCTCGAGGACAATCACGTCTCAAATGGCCACGCGATCCACATGCCCAACATGTGTTCTGATCAGCTCTCGCCCTGTCTCCCTGAACAGGCTCACCATGCCCACCACCACCACGTCTAGCAGAAGACTGATACCTTCGATCACGTCCTCTCTTGTTCCATCCACCACCGGAACTATACTCAGCAGCTCGCTTGCCCGAGCCAGAACCAGCACTCCTGGAAGACAAACCCAGGTTCTGCTCAATATCCTTCGCCCTACTAACCAGCACATCAAAATCAGTGTACTCAACAGCAAGCATAAAGGTCTTTACATCCGTCACCAAACCATATCGAAAACGCTCACACCTTTCCCGCTCATCTGGAATAAGCTCAGGTGCGTATTGACTGAGACGGACAAACTGGATCTCGTACTCAGCTACCGTCATGCTCCCTTGCGTAAGAGACATGAACTCTCTTTTCTTTTCATCCAGGTAGCGCACACCCAGATACTTTCGCTTGAACGCGTTCAGAAAGAACGTCCAAATTACATCAGCTTCCTCCATTCCGGAGACAGTGGTCATCCACCAGGTATATGCATCATCATTCAACAATGATACCACACATCCCAGATTTTGCACATCATTGCAGCTCATCTGTCCCAATATCCTCTTGGTACTTTCCAACCAAGATTCAGAACCCTCAGCAGACAAACCTCTGAACCCAGTCCCTCCCAGACTGCGCAAACGTTCCAAAGGTAATCTAGCATTAGCATCACCCTGATGCCCAGCTCCATGAGCTCCAGCTACTGCCACCTGAAAGGCTCCAGCAATAGCCTGTATAAAAAATGTCATGTTAGGAGCAGCTTGCCCCTGCCCAGCTTCAGGTCCAGCGACCCCAGCACCAGCACCAACACCAGCTCCATCACCTCCAGCACCACCACCACCGGGCGGTCCACCACCAGGAGGAGGAGGTAAATCCACAACATTTTCAGCATTATTCTCATTCTCGTTCTGAGCCATAGCTCGTGTATTAATCCTCGTCTCTCTACGAGGTCCCATTCACTAAACAATGCACTAACACAAATGCAATAAAAATAATCAGGCCCAGCAAGGTAAGAAATCCAAGTACTCAAGCTCATTTCCAAATAAAAAAATCATTTCATTAGTTTTGATATGGCAATGGGTCCCTCTAACATGTTTCAACACAGCATAGCATCACAATTGCAACATACCTTACAATTCACACATCACACTTTCACTCCAAAAAGGCACATCATACAATCATGCATACATCACCCACATACCATTCCCGTATACTCGAGAACTCAGCTCTGATACCACTAAACGTAACCCCCTTAGCCTGGCCTAGACGGTTGATTCGAACTACGAAGATTACACGGGGAAAACCAAAGTCAACTCGAAAGTCAACCTTGATTAATGACCCTTTTTTTTCTTTTTAATCTTATCTAGATGCTCATTAACCTTAAGCGTACACTTGAGAAAAACATACTTGAAAAGCACAGCGATCGGAAATTAAAAAGGGACTCAATTGCACAACATACAAAAGTTAGGGACCAAATTGTAAATTCCTGAAAGATGAGGGTCTTAGCTGATTTTTACATAACCAATATCAAATTAGTCATATTACATGCTTCCCTGTCAAATTTCACCTCAAACGGACATCTCAAGCTAAAGCAATTGCATATACAAAATTCAGGACTAAAACGCAAAGCTTGAAAACTTCAAAACCATTCAAATCAGTGCCCAACGGTCTAGTGTTTCGGAATGGGGGTTGACCGTTCCGAAACGCGGGTTCGTTTCGAGACCAGCATCGAAACAGGGCTTGACAGTGGCCAATTCGTTTCGGAACGACCTCTACCCGTTTCGAAACACGAAGGCCATTACAGGCCCCCGTTTCGAAACGCGGGTGCTCGTTCCGATACGGATTGCCCAGAATGTGCAGATATTGCTGGTTTAACATACAAAGAACCATTCAAACACATCTCTGAGACCTCCTAATCATGCCAACAAGTCATCATACATATTAGGTACACATTTGCATCATCAAAACTCATTCATGGCATCAATTAGGAAAAACCACAAATCTATAGGCATGCATCCTAATTTTGGAAACCAACCAATCACCAAATCATCAAAGCAAACACCAAATGGCCATTTACATGTCCAAAACTTCATAGGCATCATGCCAAACTCAGGGAGTCCAAAACATCTCCCAACAACACAACCTAGGTTCCCATTGCCAAATATCAAAATCTAATAATGTTGTAAAATAGTCACCATACATGAGCTTAGCTTTCCCTTGGATTCTTAGCCTCCTTGCTGCCCACAAACACCTCAATTATCTGCATTATTGGTTCAAGAGAGAGAGCGTAAGCACAAATGCTTAGTGAGGCATGCTCTAAAGAAAACAACACAATAATGCATTTTATAAAACACCTTTCACAAGGCCTTTTCAACACATAACATCAATTCTCATGCAACAATGCATATACATCAAGCATCTCATGCTTAGATAACGTTAACATGTCATATTGGCTTCCAAGTGATAACCTTAACCAATTTCAACATAAAATACAATCGGATACGCAGATTACAAGCGTTGTCCCATACGTTTCATACACACTACCAAACACACAAGGTGGAGTTTATCGGTACAATCACAACCCCTCAACACCCGTGATGGAGTTTAACGGTACAATCACAACCCCTCCACATCACTCATTGGTAGTTGTATAACATCACTAACGAGAACACGGGACACGCAACACAAGATCCACACATGGACATTTTAACCACCATTGTGATCTTAAACATCTCGTTAGTGTACTTGGATGGAGTTTACGGTACAATTACAACCCCTCAACATCCAAGGCGACTTAATTCACGGTGCACCCAATCCTATAGCCGGCTAACTATATCCGATTCAAGTACTTTAAAACCAACACATCACTTGCCAATATACAACTTTAAATCTTCAACAATTCACTGTTTTAAAGCATTTAATCAAGCCATTTAACAACATGTAGCACTATGCATCGAAACCACATTTCCAACATAATAAACCAAGGATCTCTTACCTTGAGCATCCTTCCATATATGGCTTTCAAAACAAGCATTAACCATGCCAAAACATGCTTTCAAAACAGAGTTTAAACATGCAAATTAAACACATTGCATCCAACCACCTCATGGTTCATCTAAGAGAGAGTTTCTCCGAAAACTTACTCTTGAGCTTAGTTAAGTTGCTTAGACTTAAACTAAGCTCCCAAAACCATCAAACATTGGTTACAAAGCTGTAAACCCATCTTCACTCACCAATTCCGTTTCGCAAGCTTGCCGAAACGCCGTTCAAGCCTCCGGATCAACACCACAAGGATCCGAAATAGCCTCCCCTATTTTAAACACATCAAAGCAGAGGATTAATGCATCATCATGCATTAAAATCTTCATCCATTACACCTAAACTCGCTGCTCTCACCAAATCTAACATTTCGGCTACCAAACACAACCGAAATCACATCCAAACTCATCCACAACATTACCCAACCAAGATCCATCACTTCTAAACATTCTTAAACATCAATTAACATCCAAAAAGATCCTAAACTCGTCCTTATAGCCCCAGCTATAACAAAACACCAAGACCACCCCCAAAACCACCATTTTCATAAGCAAAAACTTAGGAAAATCAACCTATTCGGGATTGCATTGATTAAACCTCAATTACATATCATTAAACATCCAAAATAAATTAAAAAGGCATCTTAAAACAGAGCCCAAACATTCATCATGAATTTCTTCAAGATTTAATCCAAATCTCAAGTTTTAAGCCAAAATCAAGATCACAACATTAAAACCTTTTATAAAACTCAATTTAAGGATTGAGAACTTGGTAATTCAGTAAAGAGCTGAGTATTTAGAGGAGAAGAACGTTCATACCTCTAAATATAGATTTCTCCTTGATTAGAGCCAAAATCCTTGAAAATTCAATAAGCAAATGAAGAGGATTTGATGTAGAAAGGATTAGGAATCATTTGAGGATTGAAATCTCATCATTTGGTGTGAAAATCAAAAGAAATGTTGCTGTGGAAATGTGTTTGGATGAGGGAATTTTGAGAGAAAATGAGATGAGAAAGTTTTAGACAAAGTTAGTTATGAAAACTAAAATATGATTTCCCTCTTTTCTTTTAATTACTTAAACATTAAATGAGTCATTAAAATTAAGAAAAATCTGGAGAAATCCTTCCTTGGGTAAATTAGCTCCTTAAAGATTCAAAGTTTCAATCCTTACAAAACAGTCACCACTGAACTTTTCAAAAATTACATTTTAGTCACTATTTCGAAATGTCACACTTCCAAACCTTATCTTGTAAAATTAATTTCACCACTCTCTTATATATATTAAAAAAGGATTTTTAGATATTTTCCATATTTTTAATGCATCCCGAACTTGGGGTGTTACAAATGTTCTTTTGGTTCGCCTCTAGAGTTGTCAATCTTTCCTCAGAGTTCATGGCTTGATTTTGGGCTCGTGCACCGTATTTATGAGTTGTTTTAGCAATTTTAGATATTCTTTCGTTTTTATTATCAAGTTAGTCTATGACATGAATGAAAGTATGCACAAATGAATTCATAAAAGCAAACAACAAAGCAATCAAGATAATGCAAATGCATGAATGTAGTCGAAGGGCCATCAATTCCACTGAAAATCTGCTCATGAATGGAAACTCTTTATTAAATATGAAGTTTTTAATTACATCTTTTTTATTTACAAATATTTTTCTATTTGAACGCCCAACTCCTTGATTTCTTCAACTAGCCACGTGAGCCTTGGTCCAATTTCTCCAACGGGCTTAATATACCGACGAAGAGTTGCATCTTTGGTTGCCAACATTGTCACAAGCTTGGTCCTCCTCCTTTTTAAAAGCTTTCCATTCATAATTGAACAATTTTCTAGAAACAGAGGTTAATAAAGCAAGGAAAAATAAACGATAATTCTTGGCCGACATTCCAACATTTCAAGACATGTTTCCATGGATTATTCCTGCGACTCAACACCCTAGGCTTTCCGCATGGCTCTATTAGGGGTAGCCTCTAGATTCTCAAACTTTGTTTGGTTCTAAAAAGGTACCCGAGCTGTCCTTGCTGTCCCCTACTAAGGGCAGCAAGGCCCTCGATTCTCACCATTATAGGCTACAAACGAATCGAGTTCAACTCAGGAGGACTCACCACCGGAGCCTTCTCGAAGAATCAATATCCTTACGAAGGCAAAGAGAATGAATCCTGAAGGTACTTGCTAAGCTCATACGAAGAATCAATATTCTTACATGAGCAAAGTGTGTTCCCTCTACTTAAACGAACGAGACAAAGCTCGAGAATAGAGCTTGGAATTAAGTCTTAAATGCGTAAAATAGAGTTATATTCATTTAAATGGACAAATAAATTGAACCTATTATGAACCTGCAAATTCCATATTAAAAAACATTTTTTGAAAACCATTTAAAACCAATTTGTGGTTTGACCCTCTTTTGTTTTTATTTTAAAAACAAAAACACCTCCCAAGCAGAGTTGCCAAGCTATCGCAACCGCCTTTTTAGGGAGGGAGGGAGGAGGCTTTGACTTTTTTGGCAGTAAAAACTTTTTAAAATCAACGGAGTCGCCACAAACTTTTTTAAAAAAAATGTGTGATTGGATCACTTTGAAAAAAAAATAGGATTATTTTAATAAAACATTTTGTTTTAATAAAACAACGATTTTGGTCTGCGAAAAACAAGAAAACAAGTTCAGGGGTCGGTTACGCGTGAGGAAGGGTTATCACCCACACGGCACCCAAAATTGATACCTAATTGGTTTTAAAATCGTTTTCAAAACTGAAATTTGCAAGTTCACGAAGGCTCGACTTTATTTGTCTGTTTAATGAATATTAGTCTATTTTAACGGTCTTATCACCCAGGAAATGAACTTTAATCACCGCCAACATTTCTGGCGCTAATCTGTCATTCCCGTTTGATAAGACACCGCATTAAATTAATTTTACTTTTCAAACAATAAAGAGATTTAGTTTGTTGAGCATTTTATTCATTTCAAAGTTCGATTATTTAAAAAACCCTAAAAAAGTCTAAGTCTTTTATTTCTAATTTAAGGTTTAAGTATGCTTAAGTGTACTTTATCTTTCTGTGAAGGACATTTTTCAAAAAAACATGTCTCTATCTAAGCTTTAGTCCCTAATCTTATGTTTTCTCCTATTTCTAAAAAAAAGACAAACAAACTACTTATTATTTTCACTTGTGTTTTTTAATATTCCTTAAAAAAACCTTTATTTCTTTTTTCCTTTTTAATTTTTTAAAAAAAGCCAAGACCATTTTTACATTTTTACATTTTTACCTTTTTTATGTTTTTTCATCTTTTTATTTTCTCTTTCAAAAAAAGAATTCATCTTTTTATACTTCATTTTTTTTTCATTTTTTATGCTTTTTCTTAAAAAAAGACACTTTTTATAATAAACTTTTATTTTAAAAGATTTTATTTTTAGCTTTTTTTCAGAACTTTATTTTCTCCTAAAACCCTAAAACTTTTACCTTAAAACAATTTATTTTATTTTTTATTTTAAAAAAAAACTTTATGACTTATTTATTTAAAAAAACATCTTATTTATTTTTTATTTTTAAAATCACTCAACCCATTTATTATTAAATCTAAATTTCAAAAAAGCATTTTTTATATTTTTTAATCAAAATTAAGCCCTTTATTATTTCCACCCATGCATTATTGTTTTTTCCAAATTAAATCCCTAACTTTAAGTTATTTCAATTAAACCACATTTATTCACTTTATTCTTGCATTTTAATTTAAACACCTTAAAAATTTATTTCTACATTTCTAAAGATCAAAACAACTTTAACAATATTTTTTAAGCATGCAAATACTTTTAAAGATCAAACCAAATTTAAAACAAAGAATTAAAACGAAAACATTACCGGAATCATGAAATGATTTTCCGACTTAAGAACAACCTAAAATCCACAAAAACACAAACACAAACAATAATTTAACCAAGAAAAAGCAATAAAAAATATAAATAAAAAGTAAAAGAAAAGTTAGAAATTTTTCTGAAAACGACGAATGAAGAACTCGAATCTGGTCTTCTCGAAATCCTCCTAATTGCATCCAAAAAATTGCTTCCAAAATCGAACTTCCACTCAAAATTTTCAGCAACCCTTGAAGAATATTTAGAGATTTTTTTTCCGGATTTTTCCAAGCCTAATTACTTTTTTTTCGAGTGTGTTTTTTCTTGAAATTGTGTGTTGAACAAATGGGTAAAGAGGGTTTTATAGATGATTTTGAGCTTCAAATTCAAGCCAAATCAAGATTTAATCCCCAAATTAGAGCCTAAATCTGACACATGGCTTGATCCTTGGAAAAAACCCTCAAGAATATCTCGATTTGGTTCAAATTCGGGATCAAATTTCCCCTTAATTCGAACCTAGGGTTTGACTTCTTTTACTATGTTTTTCACAGATTCCGACGAGCACATGTGGCGGCGGCGAGCGGGGTCGGTGGCGACGAGGCGCACCGGCCAGTACCAACGGCGTCGACAGCCGTAGCTGGTAGACGCCGGCTGGCCACCATGGAGGCTCATCGCGAGGGTTTGCTAGGGAACTAGCTGTAGAACTAATGTTTTGATATAATAATTGAAAAATGTTTTGGACTGATTTAAAAAGTATTTAAAAATTTACAAAGTCCAAACAACTTGAAATAATGTCTAGGGAATTTTTCAAAAGGGTTTTTCATGTTTTCAAAGGCAAATTTTCACAAAACTGACCAAGTGTTTCGAAACACCTTAGGTCGTTTCGAAACAGGTGCCTCCAGTGGCCAAAACGTTTCGATACTCGTATCGAAACGGGGCCAGCGTTTCGAAACAGGCTAGGCCGTTTCGATACGCCCACGTGGCACTGACCACAACGGTCATAAACCCCAACGGCTCTTTCCCAACTAACTTTTAAATGCAGGTCGTTTCGATACGGGCTTATAGCGTTCCGATACGCGTTCCGAAACGGCAAGGGGGTGTTCCGAAACGGGTACCCTGACAGACTGCAACGACTCTTTCTATATTGAGGGTGTTTCGAAACGACTTCGAGCGTTTCGAAACGGGGAGCTGCAGAACTGCGTTTATGGAGGGAATTAAAGGGTCCAACGACTCTATTTCAACCCCAACGGTCCTAAACGGCTATAAACTCATTTGGGAGTATAAAAGGGACCTCCAAGCATCAAGAGAAGACTAATTCTTCAATTATCAATCAACAAATGATCAAGAAATTGTCTTAGTGCTTAAATTGTCATTTCTTGTATAGACAAACACTAGTGAGCCAAAATTGTCAAATTTGCTCAAGTGTTTTGGGTTTTGGGTGAGTGCTTAATTGTGCAAACAAACACCTATTAGAGGGTTTAAGTTTGCCTTTATTTATCTCTTTGTAAAAGAGGGTTTTGATCAAGGCTTGGGTAGAAGCTTGATCGGTTGTAAGGGTTTCCTCCTAATCCTAGAAAAGGGGACGAATCAATTAGTGGATTGATTGTGAAATCCTTAGTGGGAAGCTAAGGTAGTGGATGTAGGTGCTTGTTAGAAGGCCGAACCACTATAAATCATTGTGTCTTTAATCTTTCTAGCTTCCACAACCCTTCCACCCAAATATCCACCTCTCCACCACTTGGTGAGCATAATTGGTTGATCGAATCGAGCCCCACACAACCCAACAATTGGTATCAGAGATTGGCTCAATCGGTGAGGATTAACATCCTATTGAGAAGATCCGGCAAGCTTGATCACTATTTCATCAACCGGCTCAAATGGCGCAATCCATAAACAAACCGCCTTTCTTCGACGGAGCTCACTATGCCCATTGGAAGACAAAGATGAAGTTCTTCATCAAATCAAGAGATTACAAGCTATGGGATGTAGTTGAAGATGGTCCGTTCGTGCCTAAGAGAAGTAAAGCGGAGTGGAGTGCCGACGATCGCAAGAAGATGGAGCTTAATTGCAAAGCCTTGCACATCTTGTTTTGTGCATTTGGCCCAACCATCTATGAGAAGATGTCTTCTTGTGAGAGTGCCAAGGAGGTATGTGACAAGCTTGAAGTCACATACGAGGGGACAAACGAAGTCAAGGAGACCAAGATTGGGCTCCTAACCTTGGAGTATGAGAACTTCAAAATGGATCCGGAAGAGAACGTCGAGAAGATGTTTAATAGGTTCTCCACCATCACAAATGGTCTTAAAGTTTATGGAGAAGCCATCCCAGAGGAGAAGCTTGTTCAAAAGCTCATCTACTCACTTCCCGATTCTTGGGACTCAAAGAGGACTGCCATCATCAAAGCCAAAAATTTGAAGACTTTGAAGCTTGATGAACTCATGGGGTCACTTCTTACTCATCAAATCATGAAGAAGAACAAGGAGGATGAGAAGAAGAGGGAAGAAATTCGAGCTATGGGAGAGAAGAAAATCAAAGGGCTTGGCATCAATGCAAGTGCCATGGCTCTCAAATCCTCCACTTGCCATCATGTCTACTCAAGTGAAGAGGAGGATGAAGATGAAGAGATAGTTCATCTCTTCAAGAAGTGTGCCCCTTTCATGAAGAAAGCTTTGAGAGAGCTTGAACGAGAACCTAAGAGAAAGGAGAGGGCAAGCACTTCAAGCCATAAGAAGAAGGCACAATTGGCTACTTGGAGTGATGAGGACTCCACCGATGATGAACAAGCCAACCTTTGCCTTATGGCCATCGAAGAAGATTCAAGGGTAACTTCTAATTCATCTACTTCATGCTCTTACACTTTTGATGAATTACAAGATGCCTATGATGATTTGGTTTTAGATTTTAAAAACCACATTTTGAAAAACAATAAATTGATTTCAAAGTTAAAAATTCAAAATGATTTGCTTTCTAAAACCAAACTTGAACTTGAAGCAAAACTTGAAGAGTTTGAATTGAAATGTCTTGATTTACAAAAATTGCTTCAAAATGTTCAAGTAGAAAAATATTTGATTTCCAAAGAGCTTGAAAAGAAAAACAATTTTGGAAAATCAAATTTTTATGTTAGACAATCTAGTGCCCCTAGATTTATAAATGGTAAATGTTTTAGAAGTGTTTGGGTCCCAAAAGGACTTAATACTTCAACTAAAAAGGATGAAATTGAAAAATGGATTCCTAAGGGGACTAAATTTTGTGCAACTAACGTTTATAGATCCAAAGCAATTTGGATACCAAAAATTATTTGATTGTCTATTGTAGGTGTGATGGAGATGTTCAACAAGTCAAACATTGAGGGGGAGCTCCATGCACACAAGGATGAACACTTGAAGAAGGAAGGCTTCACATCCTCCCTTGAGTTCAAGTGTGGTAAAAATCTAGTTGCTTTAGTGTTTATTTGTTTTATATTCTATTTATGTCAACTAGATGATCATATATGTTGTGACTAACATTTCAATGATGCCTTGAGTAAGGGGGAGCCATTTTAAAACCAAATTCTTACTTTTGTCAAATTTTTACCTCTATTGTTATTTTTGAACTTAATGTTTTAAATCCTTTTGATATAACAAAAAGGGGGAGAAATGGTTTGAAAAATTGAATTTTCAAATGAATAAGGGGGAGCTTTAATTGAATTAAAATTTTAATCTCTTATTCACTTTTTAAAGTTAAAGGGGGAGAATTCCAAACAATTTTTCAAGTGGTTTTATTATATCAAAAAGGGGGAGATTGTAGAACTAATGTTTTGATATAATAATTGAAAAATGTTTTGGACTGATTTAAAAAGTATTTAAAACATTTACAAAGTCCAAACAACTTGAAATAATGTCTAGGGAATTTTTCAAAAGGGTTTTTCATGTTTTCAAAGGCAAATTTTCACAAAACTGACCAAGTGTTTCGAAACACCTTAGGGCGTTTCGAAACAGGTGCCTCCAGTGGCCAAAACGTTTCGATACTCGTATCGAAACGGGGCCAGCGTTTCGAAACAGGCTAGGCCGTTTCGATACGCCCACGTGGCACTGACCACAACGGTCATAAACCCCAACGGCTCTTTCCCAACTAACTTTTAAATGCAGGTCGTTTCGATACGGGCTTATAGCGTTCCGATACGCGTTCCGAAACGGCAAGGGGGTGTTCCGAAACGGGTACCCTGACAGACTGCAACGACTCTTTCTATATTGAGGGTGTTTCGAAATGGCTTCGAGCGTTTCGAAACGGGGAGCTGCAGAACTGCATTTATGGAGGGAATTAAAGGGTCCAACGACTCTATTTCAACCCCAACGGTCCTAAACGGCTATAAACTCATTTGGGAGTATAAAAGGGACCTCCAAGCATCAAGAGAAGACTAATGCTTCAATTATCAATCAACAAATGATCAAGAAATTGTCTTAGTGCTTAAAGTGTCATTTCTTGTATAGACAAACACTAGTGAGCCAAAATTGTCAAATTTGCTCAAGTGTTTTAGGTTTTGGGTGAGTGCTTAATTGTGCAAACAAACACCTATTAGAGGGTTTAAGTTTGCTTTTATTTATCTCTTTGTAAAAGAGGGTTTTGATCAAGGCTTGGGTAGAAGCTTGATCGGTTGTAAGGGTTTCCTCCTAATCCTAGAAAAGGGGACGAATCAATTAGTGGATTGATTGTGAAATCCTTAGTGGGAAGCTAAGGTAGTGGATGTAGGTGCTTGTTAGAAGGCCGAACCACTATAAATCATTGTGTCTTTAATCTTTCTAGCTTCCACAACCCTTCCACCCAAATATCCACCTCTCCACCACTTGGTGAGCATAATTGGTTGATCGAATCGAGCCCCACACAACCCAACACTAGCCCGCGTACGTGCGGCCCACGCGCTGGTTCCCCTTTTTTTATTTATTTTCTTTTCCCCTTTTTGTTGTTTTTGACTGGTTTTTATCACATTTATTATTATTTTTGTTCATTTAATTTTATTTCCTTTTTCTTTATTTTACACCATAATTATTAGAATTATTTTCTCTTTTTCTTTTTCCTTTTTTTCTTTCTTTAAAATATGGGCTACAATTAAAAAATGGGCATTGCTCTTTTCTTTAAAATAGGCTTCAAAAAATGGGCTTTTAAGGAATGGTCTTTGTTTATTTAAAAAGTGGGCCTTTTATTATTTAAAGGAAAAACGATTTTCTATTTTTCTTTATTTTTTTTGGATTTTTTAAAATTAAGGTGAAAATTTAGTGACAACACATGGCAATGCTGCACAACCGAGTCCCACCTAAGCTGAAAGATCTAGACAACTTCCTTATTCCATGTTCCATTGGAAATCATTATGTGTGAAAGGCTTTATGTGATCTCAGGGAAAGTATCAACTTAATGCCCAAAACAGTGTTCGAAAAATTGGGCAGTGGGAAAGCTGGACCTACAACTATCATTCTCTTGCTGGCTGACCGCTCTTACGTACACCCTGAAGGAAAAATAGAAGATATCCTGGTAAGAGTGGATAAATTTATATTCCCTGTTGACTTCCTTGTTTTGGATTGTGAGGCATATGATCATGCACCGGTCATACTAGAAAGACCATTCCTAGCCACGGGCAGAACTCTGATCGACGTGGAGAAGGGAGAATTAACTATGAGGGTAATCGACCAGCACATAAAGCTCAATGTTCTTCAGACACTCAAGTAAGCGGATAACAAAGAGAAGTGCCAGCTGATCCAGGCAACTACAGAAGTAAATCTTACACCAGATGCCCCCTGTCTTAGCAGCCACTGTCTGGGCAATGATTCTTGGCACTACCTCGACAACTACTTATACGACTGCCTAGACACCTGCCTCGAAAGCCAGCTTGAAGAATGCCTTGATGACCCTGAAAAGGTAAACTGGACTGGTACTCATCCATATAAGTATTTTGAACCTCTTAAATATACAACAAAAGAGAGTACCGTTGAAAAACTATCTATTGAGCATCCACCCAAACTGGAAGTTAAAACACTGCCTGAGCAGCTTAAATACATTTATCTTGGACAAAATGACACTTTGCCTGTAATTATTTCTTCCAAGTTGACGTAGAAACATGAACAACAGTTGGTTGAGATGCTCGGGCGGCACAAACAAGCCATTGGATGGACCATCACTGATCTGAAAGGAATCATCCCGACAGTTTGCATGCATAAGATCCTCCTAGAGGACGACCATAAACCATCCATTGACGCCTAAAGATGGCTAAATGAGGCCATGTGGGATGTGGTAAGAAAATAAGTGATCAAGTGGCTTGATGCCGCCATCATTTACCCCATATTCGACAACACATGGGTGAGCCCGGTCCAATGTGTGCCTAAGAAAGGAGGGATGACAGTCATCACCAACGAAGACAACGAGTTAATCCAAACCCGGACTGTGACCGGTTGAAGGGTTTGTATGGACTATCGAAAGTTGAATAAAGCAACTCGAAATGACCATTTCCCCTTACCTTTCTTAGATCAAATGTTAGATAGATTGGCCGGGAAACCTTACTATTGTTTTGTTGATGGATACTCAGGTTACAATCAGATTGCAATCGCTCCGGAGGACCAAGAGAAAAGTACCTTCACTTGTCCATACGGAACATACTCATTTAGAAGGATTTTTTTTGGACTTTGCAATGCACCAACAACCTTATAAAGATGTATGATGGCCATTTTCTCCGATATGGTAGAAGATTTCCTGGAAATCTTTATGGATGATTTTTCAGTTTTTGGAGACCGCTTTGATAGATGCCTCGACAACCTGGAAAACGTACTCGAAAGATGTGAAGAATCTAACCCGATCTTAAACTAAGAGAAATGTCACTTTATGGTAGACGAGGGCATTGTGCTGGGTCATAAAATCTCCTGATGCGGCATCGAGGTTGACAGAGCAAAAATCAATGTTATTGAAAAACTACCGCCACCTACCACTGTTAAAGGGATGAGGAGTTTTCTAGGACACGCTAGTTTTTGTAGACGTTTCATTGAAAACTGTAACCCCCTTAACCCGGCCTAGACGGTTGACCCGAATTAAGAAGATCACACGGGGAAAACCAAAGTCAACCCGAAAGTCAACCTTGATTAACGACCCTTTTTCTTTCTTTTTAAACTTGTCTAGATGCACATTACCCCTAGATATATTCACAAGATCATCATATTCAAAGATCATAACCATCAGAGAACATTCAGGGATTCAATTGCACAAATTACAACTTTAGGGACCAAAATGTAAATTCTGAAAATTATAAGGACTTAACCCAATTTAAAGTTACCAACTTGAAATTAGTCATCTTTCATGCTTCTCTGTCAAATTTCAGCTCAAAAGGACATCTCAAACTCATACAATTGCAATAACAAGTTTCGGGACTAAAACGCAAACATTACAAAACATCCAACCAACAATTTCAGTGCCCAACGGTCGAGTGTTTCGGAACAGGGAGGACCCGTTCCGAAACGCGGGACCGTTCCGCAACTGGTTCCGAAACAGTGCCTGGCAGTAGCATATCCGTTCCGGAACAGCTCCTTCCGTTTCGGAACGCCCTGGCCATTTCAGGCCCCCGTTCCGATACGGTAGCACCTGTTCCGAAACAGGCTGCCCAGATTGCAGAAAAATTGCTGGTTTATCATGCAATTGACCAACCGAACATGTTCCAAAAGCCACCAAATTATACCAGAAAGTCATATAACATACAAAGAACATAATTGCATCAACCAAACATCAACATGACATCAATTATGAAAATCCCCAAATCTATAGGCATGCTTCCTACTTAGCAAACCATTCAATCATCAAATCACCAAACAAACCATATAAAGGCCAATTACAAGTTCCATCATTATCAACAACATAAAACCAACTTAGGGAGTCCAAAACATCTCCCAAAACAACAACATAGGTTCCCCATTTCCAAATGCCAAAAGCTAATAGTGTTTAAGAAACCTTCACCATACATGAGCTTTGTTCACCACTTGGATTCTTGTTCCCCTTGCTGCCCTCAATGCACTTTAATGCTCTGCATTATTGGTTTAAGAAAAGAGAGAGAGCGTAAGCAAAAGCTTAGTGAGGAATGCTCATTTTAAACCACACAATAATGCATTTTCAAAACACATTTATAAACCTTAATTCAAATAATCATTTGCACATGCTCATAAGCATTTAAAACAAGCAATTCATGCTTCAAGTTCATAACATGTCATATTGGCAACAAGTGATACATTCAACATAAGATCCACACATGGACTTTTAAACACCATTGTGATCTTATACTTTCCAAGAACCACACATGGACTTTTAAACACCATTGTGTCCTTAACCCATGGACTTTTAAACACCATGACAAGGACCACACAAGGACTTTTAAACACCTTTGTGTCCTTAACAAGAACCATCCAAGGACTTTTAAACACCTTGATGTTCTTAAATAACAAGGCTTACACAAGGAATTTTAACCACCTTTGTAACCTTAACCAAGGACCAATCATGGACTTTTAAACACCATATTGTCCTTAAATACACAAGACTCACCCAAGGAATTTTAACCACCTTGGTGATCTCAACCAAGAACCAACCATGGACTTTTAACCACCATGTTGTTCTTAAATAAACAAGGCTCACACAAGGACTTTTAAACACCTTTGTGACCTTAAACATCACTTGCCAATATGCATCATTTACAACAATATTCCACTGTTTTAAAGCATTTAACAAAGCCATAAACATCATGCATCTTTAAGCATCAAACCACATTTAAACAATGTTCAAAAACAAGGATCTCTTACCTTGAGCATCCTTCAACACATGGCTTATAATCTCAGCAAATAAACATGCTAAATATGCTTTCAAAACAGGATTTAAAACATGCAAACAAACCACATTGCACACAACCAATCCATGGTTCATCATCAAGAGAGTTTTTCCGAAAACTTACTCTTGAGCTTAGCTAAGTTGCTTAGACTTAAACTAAGCTCCCAAACCTCCAAAACATTGGTTTCAAAGCCGAAAACCAAAATCCACTCACCGATTCCATTTCGCCACTTGCCGAAACACCAATAAAGCTTTCGGATCACCACCACTTAGATCCAAAGATGACTCCCCTGTTTTAAACACATCAATGCAGAGGATTAATGCATCATCATGCATTAATAGCTTCAATGAAAGCACCTAAACTCGCTGCTCTCATCCACACTCCATTTTCAGCTACCAAACACAACCGAAAATGCATCCAAACAACTCCACAACATTACCCAGCCATGATCCATCAAATCTAATCATCCTTAAACATCAATTAACATCCAAAAAGGATCTAACCACATCCTTATACCTCCAGCTATAACAGATCAACAAGATCACTCCAAAAACCATCAAATACTCAAGTAAAACTTAGGAAATTCAACCTATCCGGGATTGCATTAATTAAACCTCAATTCCTCATCAATTTAACATTCATTTATCATAAAAAAGACACCTCAAATCACTGCTTAAACAGATCATACGAATTTTAACCAAAATCAATCAAATCTTGCATTTAAAAGCCAAGATCAAGAACACAACCTTAAAACCTTTTATAAAACACAAATTAAGGATTGAGAACTTAGGAATTTCAGTAAAGAACTGAGAGTTTAGAGGAGAAGGACGTTCTTACCTCCAAACTTGAGTTTCTCCCTTTTAGAACCAAGATTTCTTGAAAATCCACTTAGCAAATGGTAAGGTTTTGATGAGAAGATGATTAGCAATCAAAAGAGAATTGAAAAAAGATATTTAGTTGTCAAAATCAGAGGGAAAAGCTCTGGAGAAAGATGTTTGGTTTGAGAGAAAAGATGAGAGAAAATGAAAATGGAAAATGGAAAAGTTAGTTGGAAATTAGGAAAATATCTTCCCTCCTTTTTAGCTTTATTTAAAAACCTTTAATAAATCATTTAATATCTTAGAAAAATCTGGAGAAATTCCCATTGGATAAATAGCTCCTTAAAGATTCAAAGTTTCAATCCTTTTTAAAACAGTCTCACAGTTTTGGAAAATTACATTTTGGTCACTAGCCAAAATGTCACCATTCCAAACCTCATTATGTAAAATTGATTTCACCACACTCTTATATATATTAAAAGAGGATTTTAAGACATTTTTCCATATTTTTAATGCAACCCGAACTAGGCTTTCCTAAATTCACCTTTATATATTCGAACCGCACTCCGACCGAACCTGTCCGAAACCCAAAACTCCTAAGCCCAAAATTGGGGTGTTACAACTCTCCCCCCTTAAGAAATTTCGTCCTCGAAATTTACCTGAAGGAAAGAGATACGGAAACTGCTTCAGCATGTCATCCTTCCGTTCCCACGTGGCCTCCTCAACACCATGGTGCTTCCACAACACCTTCACCAACTCAATGGTCTTGCCACGAAGAACCTTGTTATCCGAATCCAGAATCTTCACCGGTTCCTCATCATAGGTCAAATCCGGATTCAATTCCACTTCCTCCACAGGCATCACATGCGAAGGATCAGATCTATACTTCCGGAGCATAGAAACATGAAACACATCATGAATCTTCTCCAACTCTTGAGGTAGCCTCAACTTGTACGCAACAGGACCCACACGCTCAATCACCTCGTATGGTCCAATGTACCTAGGGCTTAACTTACCCTTCCGGCCAAACCTCATCACCTTTTTCCAAGGCGAAACCTTCAAAAACACACGGTCACCCACCGCATACTCAATCTCCTTACGCTTCAAATCTGCGTAAGACTTTTGCCGATCAGAAGCTGCCTTCAAACGCTCACAAATGAGCTTCACCTTCTTGGTGGTTCCTTTCAACAAAGCCGACATCGAAACCAACTTCTGACCCGTTTCAGCCCAACAAAGAGGAGTCCTACACTTCCTCCCGTACAAAGCCTCATAAGGTGCCATTTGAATACTTGCCTGATAACTATTGTTATAAGCAAAATCCACCAAAGGCAAATGTTTCTCCCAAGAGCCTTGGAACTCAATCACACATCACCTCAACATATCCTCCAAAATCTGGATAACACGCTCGGACTGACCATCCAACTGAGGATGATAAGATGTACTGAAATTCAACCGTGTACCCAAAACTTGATGCAAACATTGCCAGAACCGCGATGTAAACCTCGGATCCCTATTCGACACAATCGACTTAGGCACACCATGCAGCCGCACAATCTCAGCAATGTACAGCTCTGCAAGCTTATCCAAAGAAAACGTAGTATGCACAGGCAAGAAATGCGCACACTTCGTCAGGCGATCCACAATCACCCACACAGAATTCTTCTTCGATGGTGACAAGGGTAAACCAGATACAAAATCCATGGTAATCCTTTCCCACTTCCACTCAGGGATTCTCAACGGTTGCAACAACCCTGAAGGAACCTGATGCTTAGCCTTAACTCGCTGACACACCATACACTTGCTCACAAACTCAGCAACATCTTTCTTTAAACCCACCCAATAGTACTCATCACGAAGATCACGATACATCTTAGTACTACCAGGGTGCATAGCAAAAGGACTACTATGACCTTCAGTCAAAATAGCTCGCCTCAACCCAGCATCATTGGGCACTACTATCCGACTCCCAAAACACAACACCCCATCATCATTAAAACAGAAATCTGAAGGCCTACCCTCCGCGATATCCTGAACATGAGATACCAAGGAATCATCCAGCAACTGCTTTTCCTTGATCAACTGAACCAAAGATGGCTTCACTTGCAACTCAGCCACAAGACCACCATCACGCGAGATACTCAAACTGGCAAACATAGCCCTCAACTCAACAGCTACCTTCCTACTCAAGGCATCCGCAACAACATTAGCCTTTCTAGGGTGATACTCAATCGTCAAATCATAATCCTTGAGCAACTCCACCCAACGTCGCTGCCTAAGATTCAACTCCTTCTGAGACATAAGATACTTCAAACTCTTGTGATCCGTGTACACCGTACACTTCTCACCATACAGATAATGTCTCCAGATCTTCAAAGCAAAAACCACCGCAACCAACTCAATGTCATGCGTAGGATAATTGCGCTCATGCACCTCCAACTGCCGCGATGCATAAGCCACCACCTTACCCTCTTGCATCAACACACATCCCAAACCAACATAGGACGCATCACTATACACCACAAACTCTTTCCCTGATTCAGGTTGAACCAAGATAGGAGCTTGCGTCAAAGCCGCCTTAAGCTTCTCAAAAGCCTGTTGTCTCGCTTCCGTCCACTCATACTTAACATCTTTCTGCAACAGCTTCGTCAAAGGTGCAGCAATCTTAGAAAACCCATCCACAAACCTCCGGTAGTATCCTGCCAAACCAAGGAAACTACGAACCTCATGAACAGACTTAGGAACCTTCCAATTCATCACCGCCTCAATCTTCTGAGGATCAACACGAATCCCCTCAGAAGAAACCACATGCCCAAGAAACACTTCACTTAACCAGAACTCACACTTGCTCAGCTTAGCATAAAGCTGATTCTCCAACAAAGCTTGCAACACAATCCTCAAATGCTCTTCATGCTCCTCCTCAGTATGCGAGTACACAAGGATATCATCAATGAACACCACAACGAACTTGTCCAGGTATTCATGAAACACACGATTCATCATGTCCATGAAAGCTGCAGGAGCATTTGTCAAACGAAACGGCATCACAAGGAACTCATAATGCCCATACCTCGTCCGGAAAGCTGTCTTAGGCACATCCACATCCTTCACCTTCAACTGGTAATACCCTGACCTCAAGTCAATCTTAGAGAACACAGCTGCTCCCCGAAATTGATCAAAGAGATCATCAATTCTCGGCAAAGGATACCGATTCTTGATTGTCAACTTGTTCAGCTGACGATAATCAATGCACATTCTCATAGTGCCATCCTTCTTCTTCACAAACAAGACCGGTGCACCCCAAGGTGACACACTTGGCCGAATGAACCCACGATCAAGCAACTCTTGCAACTGCGTCTTCAGCTCCTTCAACTCTTTTGGTGCCATTCTATAAGGGGTAATGGACACAGGAGTTGTATTCTCATACAGCTCAATCCCAAACTCCACCTCGCGATTAGGAGGTAATCTAGGCAACTCCTCAGGAAACACACCAGGAAACTCCTTCACAATCCTGATATCTTGCACACACAACTCCTTAGAGTTAGGATTCATCACAAAAGCTAGGTAAGCTTCACAACCTTGCCTCAGCATCCTGCTCGCCTCCAATGTAGACACCACATTGGCAAGAAACTTCACATTCTCACCAACCACAACCACCTCATAATCATCCGCAAGCTTCAACGAAACTCGCTTATTTTCACAATCCACAACAGCACGATGCTCAGCAAGCCAATCCATGCCAAGGATTACATCAAAACCATAGAAAGGCAGCTCCATAAGGTCAACATGAAAAACATGATCTTGAACAACCAAAGGACATCTTCTATAAAGCTTTCGAGTCACAACAGTCTCACCAAAAGAACTAGTGACACGCACACCAACATCCAAAGACTCAACAGGCAAACCAAGCAATTCAGCATGCTCACGCAAAATGTATGAGTGCGTAGATCCAGAATCAATCAAGGAAAGTAATGACAAGGATTGCAAAGTGAAAGTACCTGCGATCACATCCGCGTCATTCCTTCCCTCCCGCTGAGCATACACCCTGGCTTGGCCGCCACCCTCAGGCTGAATAGCCACAACATGAGCCACACCCCTACCACCTTCCTCTCTCCGCTGAAAGATACCACGGCCGCGCCCACGACCTCTCTGTGGTGCAGCAACTACAGGAGCACGCACTTGGCCACCAGCCAACATAGGACACTCTCTCCTCATATGATCCGTAGATCCACAGTTCCAGCACCCATTACCAGCTGTCGCAACAGGAGCTTGCACTTCCCTCACAGCTCGAGGACAATCACGCTTCATATGACCACGTGAACCACATGTCCAACATGCACTCGGATCAACTCTAGCATTGCCTCCCCGAGCAGGCGCACCACCACCTCGCTTAGCTGAGGACTAATACTTCTGATCACGTCCCCTCTTGTTCCGTCCGCCACCGGAACTATATTCAGCTGCTCGCTTACCAGCACTTGACCCAGCACTTCTAGCAGATAAACCCAAGTTCATCTCAATGTCCTTTGCTCGGCCCACCAGCACATCAAAATCACTATACTCGGTAGCCAGCACATACATCTTCACCTCCGTCACTAAACCATAACGGAACCTTTCACACCTCTCCCGCTCATCCGGGACAAGCTCAGGTGCGTATTGACTGAGTGGAACAAACTGTACTTCATACTCAGCCACAGACATGCTCCCCTGGGTAAGAGACATGAACTCCCTCTTCTTTTCATCTAGGTACCTCACACCCAGATACCTTCTCTTGAACGCGTTCTGAAAGAATGTCCAAGTTACATCAGCTTCCGCCATCCCAGCGATAGTGGTTGTCCACCATGTATAAGCATCATCCTGAAGCAATGGCACTACACAGCCCAGCTTCTGCACATCCGTGCAACTCATCTGACCCAAGATTCTCTTGGTACTCTCTAACCAAGATTCTGAACCTTCAGCTGATAAACCCCTGAAATCAGTCCCTCCCAGACTGCGCAGACGTTCCAAGGGTAGTCTAACTCCAGCATCTCCCTGATGCCCAGCTCCTCGAGCTCCCGCTACTGCGGCTTGAAAAGCTCCAGCAATAGCTTGTATCAACACTGTCATGTCAGGAACAGCTTGCGCCTGACCAGCCTCAGGTCCAGCGACCCCAGCATCAGCTGTAGCTCCAGCTCCTTCACCCCCAGCACCACCACCACCAGGTGGAGGAGGTAAAACCGCACTTTCAACATTCTCTTCATTCTCATTCTCATTTTGAGCCGCAGCTCGCACATTACTCCTTAACTCTCTACGAGGTGCCATACTCTAACAATGCAATCACTATGCAAATAAACAAAGTCAGGCCCAGCAAGGTAAGTAATCCAAGTACTCAAGCTCATTTTCACTTAAAAACAACATCATTTCATTAGCTTTGATTTGGCAATGGGTACCCACAACATGCTTCACCACAGCATACAACACAATTGCATCATAATCACAATTCACTCAACATGCTTTCACTCAACAAGCATACAAAGCAAACATACTTAATTCATCCACATACTCATTCCCAATTACTCGAGAACCTGGCTTTGATACCACCAAATGTAACCCCCTTAACCCGGCCTAGACGGTTGACTCGAATTACGAAGATCACACAGGGAAAACCAAAGTCAACCCGAAAGTCAACCTTGATTAACGACCCTTTTTTTCTTTTTAAACTTGTCTAGATGCACATTATCCCTTGATATATTCACAAGATCATCATATTCAAAGATCATAACCATCAGAGAACATTTAGGGATTCAATTGCACAAATTACAACTTTAGGGACCAAAATGTAAATTCTGAAAATTATAAGGACTTAACCCAATTTAAAGTTACCAACTTGAAATTAGTTAACTTTCATGCTTCTCTGTCAAATTTCAGCTCAAAAGGACATCTCAAACTCATACAATTGCAATAACAAGTTTCAGGACTAAAACGCAAACATTACAAAACATCCAACCAACAATTTCAGTGCCCAACGGTCGAGTGTTTTGGAACAGGGAGGACCCGTTCCGAAACGCGGGACCGTTCCGCAACAGGTTCCGAAACAGTGCCTGGCAGTAGCATATCCGTTCCGGAACAGCTCCTTCCTTTTCGGAACGCCCTGGCCATTTCCGGCCCCCGTTCCGATACGGTAGCACCTGTTCCGAAACAGGCTGCCCAGATTGCAGAAAAATTGCTGGTTTATCATGCAATTGACCAACCAACAATTTCAGTGCCCAACGGTCGAGTGTTTCGGAACAGGGAGGACCCGTTCCGAAACGCGGGACCGTTCCGCAACAGGTTCCGAAACAGTGCCTGGCAGTAGCATATCCGTTCCGGAACAGCTCCTTCCTTTTCAGAACGCCCTGGCCATTTCCGGCCCCCGTTCTGATACGGTAGCACCTGTTCCGAAACAGGCTGCCCAGATTGCATAAAAATTGCTGGTTTATCATGCAATTGACCAACCGAACATGTTCCAAAAGCCACCAAATTATACCAGCAAGTCATACAACATACAAAGAACATAATTGCATCAACCAAACATCAACATGGCATCAATTATGAAAATCCTCAAATCTATAGGCATGCTTCCTACTTAGCAAACCATTCAATCATCAAATCACCAAACAAACCATATAAAGGCTAATTACAAGTTCTATCATTATCAACAACATTAAACAAACTTAGGGAGTCCAAAACATCTCCCAAAACAACAACATAGGTTCCCCATTGCCAAATGCCAAAAGCTAATAGTGTTTAAGAAACCTTCACCATACATGAGCTTTGTTCACCACTTGGATTCTTGTTCCCTTTGCTGCCCTCAATGCACTTTAATGCTCTGCATTATTGGTTTAAGAAAAGAGAGAGCGTAAGCAAAAGCTTAGTGAGGAATGCTCATTTTAAACCACACAATAATGCATTTTCAAAACACATTTATAAACCTTAATTCAAATAATCATTTGCACATGCTCATAAGCATTTAAAACAAGCAATTCATGCTTCAAGTTCATAACATGTCATATTGGCAACAAGTGATACATTCAACATAAGATCCACACATGGACTTTTAAACACCATTGTGATCTTATACTTTCCAAGGACCACACATGGACTTTTAAACACCATTGTGTCCTTAACCCATGGACTTTTAAACACCATGACAAGGACCACACAAGGACTTTTAAACACCTTTGTGTCCTTAACAAGAACCATCCAAGGACTTTTAAACACCTTGATGTTCTTAAATAACAAGGCTTACACAAGGAATTTTAACCACCTTTGTAACCTTAACCAAGGACCAATCATGGACTTTTAAACACCATATTGTCCTTAAATACACAAGACTCACCCAAGGAATTTTAACCACCTTGGTGATCTCAACCAAGAACCAACCATGGACTTTTAACCACCATGTTGTTCTTAAATAAACAAGGCTCACACAAGGACTTTTAAACACCTTTGTGACCTTAAACATCACTTGCCAATATGCATCATTTACAACAATATTCCACTGTTTTAAAGCATTTAACAAAGCCATAAACATCATGCATCTTTAAGCATCAAACCACATTTAAACAATGTTCAAAAACAAGGATCTCTTACCTTGAGCATCCTTCAACACATGGCTTATAATCTCAGCAAATAAACATGCTAAATATGCTTTCAAAACAGGATTTAAAACATGCAAACAAACCACATTGCACACAACCAATCCATGGTTCATCATCAAGAGAGTTTTTCCGAAAACTTTCTCTTGAGCTTAGCTAAGTTGCTTAGACTTAAACTAAGCTCCCAAACCTCCAAAACACTGGTTTCAAAGCCGAAAACCAAAATCCACTCACCGATTCCGTTTCGCCACTTGCCGAAACACCAATCAAGCTTCTGGATCACCACCACTTGGATCCAAAGATGACTCACCTGTTTTAAACACATCAAAGCAGAGGATTAATGCATCATCATGCATTAATAGCTTCAATGAAAGCACCTAAACTCGCTGCTCTCATCCACACTCCATTTTCGGCTACCAAACACAACCGAAAATGCATCCAAACAACTCCACAACATTAGCCAGCCATGATCCATCAAATCTAATCATCCTTAAACATCAATTAACATCCAAAAAGGATCTAACCACATCCTTATACCTCCAGCTATAACAGATCAACAAGATCACTCCAAAAACCATCAATTACTCAAGCAAAACTTAGGAAATTCAACCTATCCGGGATTGCATTAATTAAACCTCAATTCCTCATCAATTTAACATTCATTTATCATCAAAAAGACACCTCAAATCATTGCTTAAACAGATCATACGAATTTTAACCAAAATCAATCAAATCTTGCATTTAAAAGCCAAGATCAAGAACACAACCTTAAAACCTTTTATAAAACACAAATTAAGGATTGAGAACTTAGGAATTTCAGTAAAGAACTGAGAGTTTAGAGGAGAAGGACGTTCTTACCTCCAAACTTGAGTTTCTCCCTTTTAGAACCAAGATTTCTTGAAAATCCACTTAGCAAATGGTAAGGTTTTGATGAGAAGATGATTAGCAATCAAAAGAGAATTGAAAAGAGATATTTAGGTGACAAAATCAGAGGGAAAAGCTCTGGAGAAAGATGTTTGGTTTGAGAGAAAAGATGAGAGAAAATGAAAATGGAAAATGGAAAAGTTAGTTGGAAATTAGGAAAATATCTTCCCTCCTTTTTAGCTTTATTTAAAAACCTTTAATAAATCATTTAATATCTTAGAAAAATCTGGAGAAACTCCCATTGGATAAATAGCTCCATAAAGATTCAAAGTTTCAATCCTTTTTAAAACAGTCTCACAGTTTTCGAAAATTACATTTTGGTCACTAGCCAAAATGTCACCCTTCCAAACCTCATTTTGTAAAATTGATTTCACCACACTCTTATATATATTAAAAGAGGATTTTAAGACATTTTTCCATATTTTTAATGCAACCCGAACTAGGCTTTCCTAAATTCACCTTTATATATTCGAACCGCACTCCGACCGAACCAGTCCGAAAACCAAAACTCCTAAGCCCAAAATTGGGGTGTTACAAAAACTTTTCGAAAATAACTAACCATTGTGTTCTTTGCTTGAATAGGATAAACCCGTTAACTTTGATGACAAATGCACCGAGACATTTGATACCCTGAAGAAGAAACTTGTAGCCGCTCCTATTGTAGTACCACCAGACTGGATGTTGCCCTTTGAGATAATGTGTGATGCCAGTGACTATACCGTCGGGCAGTGCGAGGGCATAGGAGAAACAAAATCGTCCATGTCATCTACTATGCCAGCAAGACGCTCAACGAGGCCAAAGTTAATTATACCACCACTTAGAAGGAGTTGTTGGCATTAGTTTTTGCTTTTGATAAGTTCTGAGCCTATCTCATTGGATCAAAGGTGACAGTGCACACAGACCATTCAGCCATAAAATTCCTATTCTCCAAGAAAGATGCAAAACCAAGATTCATACGCTGGATTCTTCTCCTACAAGAATTCGATGTAGAAATCAAGGACATAAAAGGGACAGAGAAACAAGTGGTTGATCATTTGTCAAGACTAGAGGGAAGGCCCACAAACACGACTGAAATTCAGGAAAACTTCCCAGATGAGCAGATCCTAGCCACCTTGGCAGTAGACCTCGCAGCCGCCCAGACAACATATACCATAGCCGCCGCGGCAGAACATCTGACAGCCATGACGACCTCCACCACACCCTTGTACGATGATCTTGTAAACTTCTTGGTTAGTGGGATTTTTCCTCATAACATGAATTACCAAGGGAAAAAGAGGTTCCAAAATGATGCAAAACATTATTATTGAGACGAACCTCTTTTGTTTAAGCAATGTGTAGACCAGATGATTCGGAAATGTGTACCAGAGGAAGAACAACAAGAAGTCCTCCACCATTGCCATATCTCACCCTATGGGGGACATTTTGGAGCAACCAGAACTATTTGATGTATGAGGAATCAACTTCATGGGTCCGTTAAATCATCTTGTGGAAACTTATACATACTACTAGCAGTGTATTACATGTCCAAGTGGGTGGAAGCCGTTGCTACACCAAAGGATGATTAAAAAATTGTTCTAAAATTTCTCCAAAAGCTTATCTTTACACGGTTTGGAATCCTTAGAGCCATCATGAGTGACAAGGGGAGACACTTTGACAACAAACTGATTGCCACGACATTAAAGAAATTTGGTGTCACACACAAAGTTGCCATGGCATACCACCCTTAGACCAATGAGCAGGCTGAAATATCAAACAAGGAACTGGAGAGTATACTCGAAAAAGTGGTTAACATATCTAGGAAAGGTTGCTCTCTTCGAATCCATGATGCATTATGGGCATATAGAACATCCTATAAGACCCCATTGGTCATGTCACCCTATCAGCTCATATATGGAAAAATCTGCCACCTTCTCGTTGAGATTGAACATAAAGCATACTGGGCCATCAAGGCAGTAAACCTAGACCGGGACAAAGCTGGGAAAAAAAGACTCATAGACATGAATGCGATTGAAGAATTCATAGCCTTGGCATATGAAAATGTGAGAATCTACAAGGAGAAAACCAAAAAATGGCATGACAAAAGGTTGTTGCCAAGGCAGTTTATGCCCGAGCAACAAGTACTCCTCGTCAATTCTCGATTGAAACTATTCCCAGGGAAGTTGAAGTCAAGATGGTCTGGCCCGTTCGAGGTAGTTAAAGCATTCCCACATGGTGCAGTCACGATCAAATCTACCAAAGATGGGCATGAATTTAAAGTGAATGGGCAAAGGTTAAAGCACAACACATGAACTCATGTTGCAAGAGACAAGGAAGTGGTCATCTTAGAAGATGCATCCAAATGCACTCCTAATACAACCTAAATTTTTTCCGTTTTTGATTTTTAGGAATTAGATTTAAATTTTTTGTATTAATTTTATTTTTCAAACACATTATTTTAATTTTCTATTTTAGGCATTAGATTTAATTTTAGCGTGCATTATGTTTTTCAAGCACAAATAATTTTATTTCATTTTATTTTAGGAGAAACAAAACCCAATGGAAGAGAGAAGAATCAAGCCAAACCCATCAACCATTCAAGCCCGCCCGCGATGACGAAGAAAACGAAACCTCCTCTGATTCGCCAACATTCTAAGTTATAATCTTCTTTCTTCATCTAATCTATGTTAGATGCATTTATCCTAGATTTTGCATATGTAAAAGCTTATGTTGTTTACCCTTAATTCCATATATAAGTCCCTATTTATTTACCCTAGATTTAAACCGAAGTAAAAATTCCTTTAGACTTGGTTAGTCTTTACCCACCGCGGTAGCTGTCTGCTGTGACATCGACTATAGCATGACTTTAGAAGTACTTAGAGCTTTACTATGATGCTAAACTTAAAAACACCATTTGTAGCTTGAATGATTGAAGGAATTCAACGTTGAACCTAGGCTTTATAAAAAAATTGATTGATTATGTACTAGAGGTGCTCGAAACTGGCTCTTGTAACCCCCTTAACCCGGCCTAGACGGTTGACCCGAATTAAGAAAGTCACACGGGGAAAACCAAAGTCAACCTGAAAGTCAACCTTGATTAACGACCCTTTTTTTTTCTCTTTTTATTCTTGTCTAGATGCACATTAGCCCTAATTGTGATCACACAAACATCATACTCAAAGATCACAAACATCAGAGATCAAACAGGGACCCAATTGAACAAATTACAACTTTAGGGACCAAATTGTAATTTTTGAAAACTTTAAGGACTTAACCAGAATTTAAGTTACCAACTTAAAATTAATCATGTTTCATGCTTCTCTGCCAAATTTCAGCTCAAACGGACATCCCAAACTCATACAATTGCACAAACAAGATTCAGGACCAAAATGCAAACAATTCAAAACATTTAACTGCCAATGTCAGCCCCCAACGGTCACCCGTTCCGAAACAGGCAGAGCCCGTTTCGAAACGCGGGGCCGTTCCGCAACGCGTACCGAAACACGGGCTGGCAGTAGCCAAACCGTTTCGGAACGGTCTCTCCCGTTTCGGACGCCTGGGCTTGTTTAGGGCACCCGTTCCGAAACGACAGGCACTGTTCCGAAACACCCTGCACAGATTGCCCCAAAAAGCATACTTAAACATGCAATTAAACGTCCAAACATACTCCAATTGCCACCAAACTTTACCAACATGCAATTCAACATATATGAGACATACTTGCATCAGCAATTCAACAAAATATCAACATATACGAAAAACCCCAAATCTATAGGCATGCTTCCTACACAAGCAACCATTTAAGCATAAACTTCCAAATCAATCTCATAGAAGCCAATTACATGTTCCAACAACATCAACAACATATAACCATTCTTGTCCGAACATATACTAACACATAAACATCAACCCAAGAGATTCTACCCCCATTGCCTTTATTAACTATAGCTATTCACCGAGACATACATCTCAAATGGAGTTCTCCTTGAATCCCTTGCTTTTCGCTGTCCAAACTTCAAGAATCTGCATTGATGGACAAAAAGGAGCGTAAGCACGTAATGCTTAGTGAGGAATGCTCAAAACCAAAACACCATCAATGCAGCGGGTCATAAAATCACTTTTAAAACAAACCCGATTTGATAACCAAGCAAAGTTTGAAAACCCTTTTTCAACATCATGCTTAAAACCATGCATTGCACATTCATGAAAACCAACCCTTAGCTTAACAAGCTAAGAAAACCTTTTCAAAGCACAACTTGCAAAATCATCCATTTAACCATTCCATGCATAAACACCACATGCAAAGTTAAATTCAAAACCTTGGAAAACACTTCCATTCACATCATACCTTTCCCATGCTTGAATGTCATACCAAGCAAGAACCATTTAAAAACCATTTATCCAATCAATCCAACACATGCATTAACCAAAGGCAACTTATGAACCACAACATCATCATCACATGCCTTTTAAAACAAGTCTTAACAAGACTCCAATGCATTAAAGAGATTTCATGCACCCATGCATCATTTACCAAATGATAATCAACACTTGTTCAACTTAACAAGTAAACATGCATTCACAAGCATTAACCACTTTTCATGCAACCATGCATCTTTTCAAGCATCTCATGCTTAATCATAATCAAGAACATCATATTGGCTTCCAAGTGATCAACACATCCACTTTTCAACTCAACACCCAATCGGATACGCGGATCACAAGCGTTGTCCCCCACGCTTCATACGCACTACCAATCCAAGGTCTCCAAATGGACTTTTAAACACCATTTGACCTCACCATCCTAAGGTTCCCATGTATGGACTTTTAAACACCATACAACCTTAGCTTTTCCCGAGGTTCCCATGTATGGACTTTTAAACACCATACAACCTCAACTTTTCCCGAGGTTCCCATGTATGGACTTTCAAACACCATACAACCTCAACTTTTCCCAAGGTTCCCATGTATGGACTTTTAAACACCATACAACCTTGACATGCACAAGGTTCCCATGTATGGACTTTCAAACACCATACAACCTTTGCATCACCGATTGGTAGTTGTATAACATCACTAACGAGATCCGGGACACCCTATACAAGATCCACACATGGACTTTACACCACCATTGTGATCTTAACAAGCACAAGGTTCCCATATATGGACTTTTAACCACCATATAACCTTTGCTTAACCAAGGTCCTCGAATGGGCATTCCACCTCCATTATGACCTTAACCATCTCGTTAGGATACTTGAAGGGAGTTTACCGGTTCACACTTAACCACTCCACCTCCAAGGCGACTTTATTCACGGTGCACCCAATCCTATAGCCGGCTAACTATATCCGATCAAAGAAACCAAGAACCACTTACATCACTTGCCAATATAACCATCTTACCACATTAGTCCAATGATTCACATGCATAACCATAATGCAAAAACCATCATTTACCATCATCAATCCACTGTTTTAAAGCATTACACAAAGCCTTTGAACAACATGCAACACCATGCATCAAAACCACAATTTCCATGTACAAAACCAAGGATCTCTTACCTTGAGCATCCTTCACATATGGCTTTCAAAACCAGCATTAAACCATGCTAAAATATGCTTTCAAAACAGAATTTAAATCATGCAAAACACATGCATTTCAATCATCAACCACAATTGCTTTAAAAGCCATTTCATAACACAAACCAAGAAAGAAATCCATTTACTTACTCTTGAGCTTAGCAAAGTTGTTTAGACTTAAACTAAGCTCCCAAAACCTTCAAACCTTGGTTTAAAAGCTGAAAACCCAACTTCACTCACCGATACACAAAACAAGGCTAGCCAACAAGCCTTCCAAGCATCCGAAACCCTCCGCAACACCTCTAAAGCTCACGGATCAAACTCCCCTGTTTCAAGCACACAAAAACAGAGCATTAATGCATCTTTATGCATTAAAAACACCAGCAACACAACACAACTCGCTGCTCATCACAAATCCAACATTTCGGCCACCAAACACAACCGAAATCACCTCCAAACACTTCCAAAACTTAACCCAGCCAAGATCCATCACTTCTAACCATTTTTAAACATCAATTAACATCCAAAATGATCACAAACACGTCCTTATACCTCCAGGTATAACAGATCATCAAAAACACTCCAAAAACAACCAAAAACTCAAGCAAAACTTAGGAAATTCAACCTATCCGAGATTGCATTAATTAAACCTCAACTTCTAATCAATTTAGCATTCACTTAACATCAATTTGACACCTCAAAACACTTCCCAAACAGATCACACGAAAATTCCACCAAAATCAAGCAAATCTTGCATTTTAAGCTAAAATCAAGATTTCAATTGAAAAGCCTTTAACAAATCACAAATCAAGGATTGAGAAATTAGGAATTTCAGTAAAGAACTGATAGTTTAGAGGAGAAGGACGTTCTTACCTCCAAACTTGAATTTCTCCTTTTTAGAACCAAAAAGCTTGATGAAACAACTTGCAAATGGTGAGGTTTTGTTGTAGAGATGATTAGGAATCCAAAGAGAATTGAAAAGGAAGATTTGAGTGACAAAATCAGATGTAAATCTCTGGAGAGAAAGTGTTTGGGTTGAGAGAAAATGAGAGAAAATGAAAATTGAGAGAAAATGAAAAGTTAGTTGCAAATAGCCAAAATGGCTTTCCCTCCTCTTTCTTTATGTTTTAAAATCAGAATAAAGCCTTAAAATATCTTAGAAAAATCTGGAGAAACTCTTTTTGGAATAATAGCTCCTTAAAGATTCAAAGTTTCAATCCTTTATAAAACAGTCACGCAACTTTCAAAAATTACATTTTGGTCACTAGACAAAATGTCACCCTTCCAAAACTCATTTTCCAAAATTGATTTCACAGTTCACTTATATATATTAAAAGATGATTTTAGAACATTTTTCCATATTTTTAATGCAACCCGAACTAGGCTTTCCTAATTTATCCTTTATATATTCGATCAGCACTTTGACCGAACCGGTCAATGCCCAAAACTTCTAAGCCCAAAACCGGGGCGTTACAACTCTCCCCCCCTTAGTAAATTTCGTCCTCGAAATTTCAACTGGCGACAAGAGAACCACAACCTTCTCAAATCAACACACAAGGCAACACAAAAGCCTCAACCACCACTGAACACATTCCACACCAAAAACTCCACCAAACTCAACACCACCACACGCTGTTCGCAAAATCCAGAACACACAAAGATAGCCACAACTTAACCTTTCACATATCCGGACTGTACACAGCCCCAACATCAACCCGAAGAATTTCAACTTTTACAGCACACATCACTGTAACACACAACCCCCAAGACTTGTTTACACAGTGACACCAACCAAACCAATTCAACCACTATGCAAACTTCTCTGCTTCTAAAACTCTTGCAAACTCCCAAACCTCTTCCAAGAATTTTCCCAACAAGCAAAAATTCTTAAGCATCAACTGCTTACCCAAACTCCTCAACGAATGCTAACAATCCTTCACATCCGCCACTATCATTACCATAACAACTCACAAGGACTACTCACCCAGATTCCAGAATTTACATCACAACCCCAACTCAACTCCGCCAGCCGTTTCATACACCACCAGCTGACTACAAACGGAACTTACCTAACCACAACCAGCCAACCACTTCTCACAAGAATCCTTTCAAACAACAATGGCCTTCGATCTTTCATTGCCTATCCACCGCAAGCTTTGACCACAATACTTGCCTTACTAGAATATCGCCCAGCTTAAACATACAGATCATCTTCTCAACTCTTCTAAGGTTACTAAGAACCAACACTTACAAACACAACCCTTCCACAACAACTTAAATGCTAAGCTGCTTCAGCACTTGGAAACACAACCACTAAACTGCAACATCCTTTAGCACCAAGGAACTACCCCTTCCACTTAGCCATCCAAACCACTTGACCGATTCTAACTTCAACCGGTACTCTCCACCACCAAACCACTAAACTCCTTAAGCAACAAACACTATCCTTCTACCACAGGCTACACCATTCTCACTATCTCTAGCAACTAGCTTAATATTCTCCATTGCTTCTAACTCTCACCCAACACCAAAACAACCTCTAAAAACCCATCATCCAACCTAACCCAACCACCACACTAACAGACTCGATTAGTTATTAGCGAGTGTGAACATCGTATGCATGATCACCTACATGCCCTATCAATGCCTGATGTACATGTATGCAAAACCTCTAATGTCATGCCACATGTATGCATGGACCAACACATATATAATATAACATATAACAATGATTTTAACTGTGCATGAATGCCAGTTCACACCCTCCAATAACATCCTCAAAATCCGTCTAAGAACAACCTCCTACCTCACTTCTAACTTATCTAACTCCATCATTCCAACAACCATTAACCACAAGATACTCACTAAAACCTTCTTCACACCAAAGATGTTTCCACACTACAACTATTACCCCAAACATGCTAGCAACAAGACTAAACTTACCATGCAAGGGAAAACCAACAGGAACCAAACTAAGGTAACTAGGGCAAAGATTACTTAACAAGGTTACCTAAAAACACAACACCACCCTGAAGATTCATCAGACGAGCTCTCTTTCTCGCGGAATCATCATCCTTCTGCCGCACCGCTGCAGCACCAGCTAACACACTAGGGTCACCACCGACCTTTTGCGGTAAGGAACCTTGGCTGTTCCGAGCCAACATCAAACAATCACGTCTCATATGTCCAGCAGACCCACATTTCCAGCAATTCTCATTTCCCAAACTCTTCACAACCTTCTGCTCTTTCTGCCACCTCTGAACCTTGCCTCGGCCGTGCCCACGACCTTTCATAGACCCTTTGGCTATCACCAAAGCTGACTTCACCCCAAGGGGACAATCACGCTTCACATGCACTTTAGAACCACAGTTCCAACAAGCACCCGCGCCCCAACAACCTCCAACATGCTGCCTTTCACAACGATCACATACCGGTGGCTGAGCTTCCACTCCTTGCTCAAGCAACACCTGCCCCACAACAGCACTACCTTCACATTGCTTAACCCTTGGAAACTTCTCTCCAAGATACCTTTCATAAAAGGCAGATACAAAGAAATCCCAGTCAATATCATGGATATGTGACGCCACCGCCACAGATGTCCACCAGGCACATGCGTCCTCCAACATCAAAGAAACAACGCTCCCCAGCTTACAGGCATAATCACAGCCTTCCTGTTCCAGAATCAGAATCACACTGGCCAACCAGGCCTCAAATGTCTCAGGTGACGATCCATGATATTCCACAGCACCCAGATCCAACAAACGCTGCTTCGGCAAACCCACACATCCCACAACAGCACATCCACTGACTTTACCTCTACCACAGCCTGAGATGTTCCCAACACCTCTTGAACAACAGGTGATGAACTCTTCACCACAGAACCAGCTTCTTCCTCCTGCCTTAACACCTCAACCCCAGGCACAGAAGACTGAGACAAAACACCTTTACAGAAAGGTGAATTCCATGCCCTAACAACCTGCCCTAAGGCAACAACCATCTCACCCAACTGCCATTCTATCATCGACTTCGCCATACTACTAACAACAACAAACATTCACAACAAAACAAACAAACCAGTTAGACCAGCTTAAAGCAAGGATTCAAACTCCAACTCCAAAATAACACAATAGCTATATTAATAAGGCAATGGGTATCCCGAATCCTCCCCTTTTACATGACATAACAGTCAACACAAACATGGATATCACAACATCAGCATATCAAACAACATACTTTGATCATGCTTACACCAAACAGCATCCACTTGCAACAGCATACTAGCAACATAACATACTCATTTCACTTTCATCAAGCATAACACCAGCTCACAGCATCAGCACAAATCCACACAAGCTCAACCAATATTCATAACCATAAAACATGCTCGAAAACATCAGCAACTTGCTCAGAAACACGTGTTTCATCCAACTTTCAACCACACAACAAGGTAAACATCAAACACACATCACAACAACTTACCATTTTCCCCAAGCATTCGCAACTCAGCTCTGATACCACCAAATGTAACCCCCTTAACCCGGCCTAGACGGTTGACCCGAATTAAGAAAGTCACACGGGGAAAACCAAAGTCAACCCGAAAGTCAACCTTGATTAACGACCCTTTTTTTTTCTCTTTTTATTCTTGTCTAGATGCACATTAGCCCTAATTTTGATCACACAAACATCATACTCAAAGATCACAAACATCAGAGATCAAACAGGGACCCAATTGAACAAATTACAACTTTAGGGACCAAATTGTAATTTCTGAAAACTTTAAGGACTTAACCAGATTTTAAGTTACCAACTTAAAATTAATCATGTTTCATGCTTCTCTGCCAAATTTCAGCTCAAACGGACATCCCAAACTCATACAATTGCACAAACAAGATTCAGGACCAAAATGCAAACAATTCAAAACATTTAACTGCCAATGTCAGCCCCCAACGGTCACCCGTTCCGAAACAGGCAGAGCCCGTTTCGAAACGCGGGGCCATTCCGCAACGCGTACTGAAACACGGGCTGGCAGTAGCCAAACCGTTTCGGAACGGTCTCTCCCGTTTCGGACGCCTGGGCTTGTTTAGGGCACCCGTTCCGCAACGGCAGGCACTGTTCCGAAACACCCTGCACAGATTGCCCCAAAAAGCATACTTAAACATGCAATTAAACGTCCAAACATACTCCAATTGCCACCAAACTTTACCAACATGCAATTCAACATATATGAGACATACTTGCATCAGCAATTCAACAAAATATAAACATATACGAAAAACCCCAAATCTATAGGCATGCTTCCTACACAAGTAACCATTCAAGCATAAACTTCCAAATCAATCTCATAGAAGCCAATTACATGTTCCAACAACATCAACAACATATAACCATTCTTGTCCGAACATATACGAACACATAAACATCAACCCAAGAGATTCTACCCCCATTGCCTTTATTAACTATAGCTATTCACCGAGACATACATCTCAAATGGAGTTCTCCTTGAATCCCTTGCTTTTCGCTGTCCAAACTTCAAGAATCTGCATTGATGGACAAAAAGGAGCGTAAGCACATAATGCTTAGTGAGGAATGCTCAAAACCAAAACACCATCAATGCAGCGGGTCATAAAATCACTTTTAAAACAAACCCGATTTGATAACCAAGCAAAGTTTGAAAACCCTTTTTCAACATCATGCTTAAAACCATGCATTGCACATTCATGAAAACCAACCCTTAGCTTAGCAAGCTAAGAAAACCTTTTCAAAGCACAACTTGCAAAATCATCCATTTAACCATTCCATGCATAAACACCACATGCAAAGTTAAATTCAAAACCTTGGAAAACACTTCCATTCACATCATACCTTTCCCATGCTTGAATGTCATACCAAGCAAGAACCATTTAAAAACCATTTATCCAATCAATCCAACACATGCATTAACCAAAGGCAACTTATGAACCACAACATCATCATCACATGCCTTTTAAAACAAGTCTTAACAAGACTCCAATGCATTAAAGAGATTTCATGCACCCATGCATCATTTACCAAATGATAATCAACACTTGTTCAACTTAACAAGTAAACATGCATTCACAAGCATTAACCACTTTTCATGCAACCATGCATCTTTTCAAGCATCTCATGCTTAATCATAATCAAGAACATCATATTGGCTTCCAAGTGATCAACACATCCACTTTTCAACTCAACACCCAATCGGATACGCGGATCACAAGCGTTGTCCCCCACGCTTCATACACACTACCAATCCAAGGTCTCCAAATGGACTTTTAAACACCATTTGACCTCACCATCCTAAGGTTCCCATGTATGGACTTTTAAACACCATACAACCTTAGCTTTTCCTGAGGTTCCCATGTATGGACTTTTAAACACCATACAACCTCAACTTTTCCCGAGGTTCCCATGTATGGACTTTCAAACACCATACAACCTCAACTTTTCCCAAGGTTCCCATGTATGGACTTTTAAACACCATACAACCTTGACATGCACAAGGTTCCCATGTATGGACTTTCAAACACCATACAACCTTTGCATCATCGATTGGTAGTTGTATAACATCACTAACGAGATCCGGGACACCCTATACAAGATCCACACATGGACTTTACACCACCATTGTGATCTTAACAAGCACAAGGTTCCCATATATGGACTTTTAACCACCATATAACCTTTGCTTAACCAAGGTCCTCGAATGGGCATTCCACCTCCATTATGACCTTAACCATCTCGTTAGGATACTTGAAGGGAGTTTACCGGTTCACACTTAACCACTCCACCTCCAAGGCAACTTTATTCACGGTGCACCCAATCCTATAGCCGGCTAACTATATCCGATCAAAGAAACCAAGAACCACTTACATCACTTGCCAATATAACCATCTTACCACATTATTCCAATGATTCACATGCATAACCATAATGCAAAAACCATCATTTACCATCATCAATCCACTGTTTTAAAGCATTACACAAAGCCTTTGAACAACATGCAACACCATGCATCAAAACCACAATTTCCATGTACAAAACCAAGGATCTCTTACCTTGAGCATCCTTCACATATGGCTTTCAAAACCAGCATTAAACCATGCTAAAATATGCTTTCAAAACAGAATTTAAATCATGCAAAACACATGCATTTCAATCATCAACCACAATTGCTTTAAAAGCCATTTCATAACACAAACCAAGAAAGAAATCCATTTACTTACTCTTGAGCTTAGCAAAGTTGTTTAGACTTAAACTAAGCTCCCAAAACCTTCAAACCTTGGTTTAAAAGCTGAAAACCCAACTTCACTCACCGATACACAAAACAAGGCTAGCCAACAAGCCTTCCAAGCATCCGAAACCCTCCGCAACACCTCTAAAGCTCACGGATCAAACTCCCCTGTTTCAAGCACACAAAAACAGAGCATTAATGCATCTTTATGCATTAAAAACACCATCAACACAACACAACTCGCTGCTCATCACAAATCCAACATTTCGGCCACCAAACACAACCGAAATCACCTCCAAACACTTCCAAAACTTAACCCAGCCAAGATCCATCACTTCTAACCATTTTTAAACATCAATTAACATCCAAAATGATCACAAACACGTCCTTATACCTCCAGGTATAACAGATCATCAAAAACACTCCAAAAACAACCAAAAACTCAAGCAAAACTTAGGAAATTCAACCTATCCGGGATTGCATTAATTAAACCTCAACTTCTAATCAATTTAGCATTCACTTAAAATCAATTTGACACCTTAAAACACTGCCCAAACAGATCACACGAAAATTCCACCAAAATCAAGCAAATCTTGCATTTTAAGCTAAAATCAAGATTTCAATTGAAAAGCCTTTAACAAATCACAAATCAAGGATTGAGAACTTAGGAATTTCAGTAAAGAACTGATAGTTTAGAGGAGAAGGACGTTCTTACCTCCAAACTTGAATTTCTCCTTTTTAGAACCAAAAAGCTTGATGAACCAACTTGCAAATGGTGAGGTTTTGTTGTAGAGATGATTAGGAATCCAAAGAGAATTGAAAAGGAAGATTTGAGTGACAAAATCAGATGTAAATCTCTGGAGAGAAAGTGTTTGGGTTGAGAGAAAATGAGAGAAAATGAAAATTGAGAGAAAATGAAAAGTTAGTTGCAAATAGCCAAAATGGCTTTCCCTCCTCTTTCTTTATATTTTAAAATCAGAATAAAGCCTTAAAATATCTTAGAAAAATCTGGAGAAACTCTTTTTGGAATAATAGCTCCTTAAAGATTCAAAGTTTCAATCCTTTATAAAACAGTCACACAACTTTCAAAAATTACATTTTGGTCACTAGCCAAAATGTCACCCTTCCAAAACTCATTTTCCAAAATTGATTTCACAGTTCACTTATATATATTAAAAGATGATTTTAGAACATTTTTCCATATTTTTAATGCAACCCAAACTAGGCTTTCCTAATTTATCCTTTATATATTCGATCAGCACTTTGACCGAACCGGTCAATGCCCAAAACTTCTGAGCCCCAAACCGGGGCGTTACAGCTCTAGTATACTTGCTTGAATTCTTCAAATTTACTAGAGGAGCCTAAAACTTGGCCCTAGTAATCTTGTGAAAAAAAGAAAGAAAAAAATGAAGAAAGAAGAAAAGGAAAGAAGAATTCATTAGAGGTGCCCGAAACTGGCTCTTATTGAAAAAAGTTATAAAGTTACTAAAGCCTAGTTGATCACAAGGAATTCCGAAAAATCATTTGAGTTTACAATTCATGCGCACACCCAGTAGCGTTATAGTTTGGTTCGGAGTAAGTCTTTTGTCATTCGAAGGGTTGATGATCATACTTGCAAGTGCACGGTGGTTAAGGGTTAACTAAGTTATAAAGTTATTTTTATGAGATTTAGAGATTTGGTGAAGAATTATGAGTTTGCATTGCTTGAGGACAAGCATTATAGTTTGGGGCGTGTTAAGTGTGTAAAATTCCTACATTTTAGCCCTAGTTTAGCTGAATTATTGTTGCACTTAAGCATGTTTTAGTTGCATTTATTCGGTAACCATACACAGAATTGCATATATTAGATAATCTGCCATGTTTAATGAATTTCACTGTTATTCTCTATAAAAGATACTGCTCAGGTATGTGTTATATTGTGCGTAGGAACCTGCCCAGACAAACAATGTCGAGGCAGCAAGGAGGGCAGAAGAAAGGAGCTGAACAATCGATGGAAGACGCTGATGAACCTGATGAAGAGCTGATCAGACTATGCCATAGAAGATAAGCCTAGAGTAAGGATCTATGCTGAGTTACTCACACCTACACAGACCTCTGCCGAGGCAACAGACTGTATGTCGCCGAGGCAGCACCCCAAGGCAGATGAAAATATGTAAAGTGATATGCGATTGGAAGAACACATCAAGCCAGATTTTAACTAGTACTCCTACCCTAAACTGACTTTGACCTAGGCCATACCCTATAAATATGTAACCTAGCCGACTAGAAGGGGAGATCGAGTGATTTTTGAGAAACCCTAGTGCTCTATTCATCCATCATATTCTAAACTTCTCCTCGGGTTAAGGGTTTGTTTTTGTTGAGTAGCTGTGAGATATTCCTTGTATTTGTTTAGGTTTTTAGTGTTTGCAATAAAACTTCAAAGTTTGTATACTCTTGGCATTATTCTTGTTTGTAATCAAATCAGGAGAGGAGAGAGCAATTATCGATTTGTCTAATATCGGGAGATTTAGACTCATGAAACGAGTAAACGCGATTTTATCCAACTTGGGGTGAAACTACTTATGCTTAGGAATAAGTTAGAAGTTCATCGGCTAAAAGAGGCTTAAGATTGGTTGGTGTTCATCCTTCAATTCACGTCGGGTGGCATTATCAAGATGTGTTCACCAATAGCACTTCGACTTAGGGATAAGGAGGAGTCACTAAAGGAAGCCTTGCTGAACTTTGAAGCATCATTCAGCTGCTCGACAACACATCATTCTCTGTCGTGACAGGTCATTTGTTGAGGCATCACCTTGACAACTGCCAAGACAGCTAAGTCGATTTTGCATCACTTGAACCAAGACAAAACATTCAATATCCACACTATGACGCATTCCAATACCGACCCATTCTTTCAATCCGGTTTCTCAACCTTTTAATTTACTTGCTCTTAGTTTTAGTGAAATCAAATCTCAATCATTTGTGTTTTTACTTTTACTTGTGCAGGAAGATAAATTCTGAAGGGTTTTGATGTACGTCGCAATTGAAGTCATCCAAGTATCGCATGGGTCGAGCTGACAAACTTGGCTCTCTTTAAATCTCTCGGCATTCCATTAAAAAATTGCCCCTCCTTTGGATCTCGAGCGTTGTTTCTAAACTTGCTAAAGCATATTCTCTGACATTATATCCTCAGGGTATTTGTGTTATGCGGCATTGACTAAATTGTGCCAAAAATCCTCTATTATAGAAGATTAGTCCTACAAAAATTGTGATGTGTGAAATAAAATGGTTACAAACAATATGATATGTTAGAATAAATGGATTTATTGTAACATTTCACCCTCTAATAGTATTTGAGGAGTGTTTCGTCGTGGACCTCATATTAACCTGAAAACTGTTTAGCCACCAATTGGGAGTCGCTAAATATTTGTAATACACTCACTTTAAGTTTGGCTGCAAATTATAATCATGATACCAGAGCTCCATACTCTATTGCACTATTGGATAAAGTAAACACTAAGCCGAGCACATACCCCCATTCTTCCTATGCGTTGGGTGTGCTCCACAGCACACCTGCTCCTGCTCCACTAAAAGCCACTAACCCATCAACATGCAAGGTCCAAGGCTGGGTACTTACATTTTGTTCCTCTTTAGTCTAAGAGGGTTGTTGTTGTATTTCCCGAGTCCTTCCCTTGACATCAACGTTTTCAACAAGTGGAGTTTTTGTTTGACCCTCAAATATACATTCCGTAACAAAGTCGGTCAATACCTGAGCTTTGATTATTTTCTGTGATCGATACTCTACCCAAACTCGCTGAACTTTATACCTCATTTTAGAATCTGCCACTAAACATCCATTTTTCCTAAAACTTCATTGAAAGCTTGGTATGTTAAAACAACTATTGGATTTGATTAAAAGTAGTGGTGAAGCTTTCTAGTTGCTGTTATTAAAGCCAAAACCAACTTTTCTACTCTCGTGTACCACTTCTCTGCTGGTTGTAGGACTTTACTGATGTAATAGACTAGTCTCTGAACGTCCTCCTCCTATTGGACCAGTACTGCCACTATAGTTTCATCGGTAGTTGATAATTATATAAGTAAGACTTCTCTTGTAACACCCCTTTCCAATCTGGTAGAGAACCAGGTCGGAAGTGTCAACGATAGCCAATTTCAGAAATTGTACAATGAAAATTGATGCTAGATGAACAATAATGCAATCAATGAATGTCAATGCTGTAAAATTTCAACAAACATAACCACAAGAAATCCAATTATGTAATCAATTTTCATTAAGGGTTTTAATGCTATTTATTCAATACTTAGGGACTAAATTGCAATAATCACAAAGTTTGGAACCATTTTCATAAACCATATTGTACTTGTCTCAATTCAGTTTGCCATGTAATAAGTTCAAATTTATTTCATATAAAGCTTGCATGTCAAATTTCAACACATTTGAAATACAACAACCTTCCCAATTTAAGCCTACAATACCTGAGGAATAATTTGTAATTATTAGATTCTATATATCCATGGATCAAAACTAGATGTGTATTGAAATGACCATCAACAACAAGGACATGGAGGAGTACCCAAGTGGCCCCATTACACGTGCACGGGCCAAGGAGTTTCAATCTGCCATGGAAAGCTTGTTTACAACAAGCCATGAATGTGGGAAAGAAGAAATAATAAGGGAGGAATGCCTTACCTTGCTCACGACTTCCATTGCATTAATAAAGTGTGCTGGTCATTAAAGCATGCACTTCATTTATAGTTTTAGTTCATTTAGGGAAGTAGTTTAATTATGTATCTTAAATCATTCATTAAACTACTTCTTTCATGAATTTAGTTAAATTCAATAAAGTTAGTTCTTTTATTAAACTAGTTCATTCATTTAACTAGTTCACTCAATTAACTAACTCTTTAATTGTTTCATGCATCTATTATTTTCAGTTTGAATAAATCCTTTGTGTGTGTCTAGGTTCATGTGACGTGTGGAGTAAAGAAGAGACTTTTCAACTTCAACTTGGAAACAAGTTATTGATGACCATCTTTAATCAGGCAAACAAGGCAATTGAAGGAAATTCAATGCTAAATTCTTTTCATCTTTTCAAGGCTTTTCATCTTCTTAGAGTAACAAAGCATTTAAGCTTCATAATTCACCAATTCAAGGTTTAAATTATGAACCAATGAAGGCCATTCACGTTCAAGAGAAGGGACATGCAATAATCAACATTCAAACTATGCATTCAAGGTCTTTATTTATCATCTTTTGATGGCTGATCATATTCTACAAATGAGAAAGCAATGAAGGCTGGTTTAATGCCATTTAATCATCAAATTAAGTGATAAAATCAGAAAGGAATTCAAAGAGACAAGCTGATTTGGACGTGTGGGATGTCTACATTCATCTTATGTCCACATTCATTCCCTTTTATCCATTTGCAAGCAAAATGAAGCAGTCCAAGAGTCACCACTCCTTTTGGACGAATTTAAGGCTAAATTCATCTCAATTTGAAGCAAAATTCATCCATCAAAAGGATAAGAAATAAACATTTCATTTATTTGTATTCAATAGCATTTAGATGAACATTCATCTTTTTTTTGTGTGACTTTTCATATGGTGCCTAGCTACACTATAAATAGGCACCTTAGGTTCATTTGTAAGGACTTTTTTTGGGAGAATATAAACCTTTGAAAGATTGATGTCATCTTGTTCTTGCGAGAACTCTATCGACTTCAAGTTGTACTTGTAGTCTTCTATCCATTTCATTTTACTATAGCGTTGGTTCCAAGCTCTCTTATAGCTTGTGGGTCACGTTCCACACTCCTCCACCTCGACTCCATCAAATTATATTGATGGTTCCTAGCTCGTTATAGCTAGCGGGTCACAATTCCCTATCCTTGCAACCATACAAATCTACGTCGCCTTTAGCATCTCCCATAACTCCTTCTTTCATTTACACCTTTCCACAATTGTTATCCTCCATCCTTAGCCACCAAACTATCCAACTTACTTACCCAATTTCTTTCTTCATTAATTTTTATTATATTGCTATTCATCTCACATGTATGTTTTATGATATCTCAGTGATCAAAGCGTTGCGACGAATATTTCTTACTAAAATCATGATCGAGCACACCTATATGACTCGGGTCACATTATCGGGTTCATATCAATTGGTATCAGAGCAAGGTTGATTCAGTAAGATAGCCGATGTCTCTCTTCTGAAAAAAAGAGAAAAAAATTTGAATTTTTTTAAGAGAAAGTTAAAGACGAAGGGAGCATCGTATTCTCTATTCTTCTTTCAAAAAAAACTTACATAATTTTTCTTTTGCTACTATTTGTCATCTTTACCAACTCTCACAATTTACCTTTTTGTTGTTGCCACTTTTCTTATCCTACCTTCCAAATTCTTTTCACCAAGTTTTGTTTTTCAGCCGAATTCTACAAGCCATTTGCAAGCCTTGAGAAAGTTCTTAAAAGGACTTGATTGAGACCAAGAGTGGAAAAATGCAAGAATGCACATCAAGGGTAAAAGCCACCCCGAGTGAAACACGAGTGTGAGTGCATTTTCTTGGAGTGGAATAGGTGAGGTTTTGTGTTTGTGAGGTTTTAATTTTTTTATTTTTGTTACTAATAATGTCTCAAAATTTCGTGAGAAACTCCGTTGGAGGAAGTAATAATGTTAACGTATATGCAACTAACTCCAATCTTCAAGATGTTATCCGAGAGATGGACAAGTTGTTGCAACAAAGGTTGGGGCCGATGAAAGAACGATTAGATCATTTGGAGGAAAGATCTCAACGAAGGTATAATTCAGATCACAAGGAAGAGTATGAGGGAAAGGTGGACGAAGAACTCATAGACGAGCGAGCCTCCCATCAAAGTTTGAGGCGTCAAGAACCTAGGTACCAAAGAGCTCGGCCAAGAGTTGATGATAATCTTAGCAACATCAAAATAAACATTCCTCCTTTCCAAGGAAGAACATATCCTAAAGCCTATTTTGCACGGGAAAAAAAGTTGAGCACATCATTGAGTGCCACAACTACTCCGAGCTTAAGGAGGTAAAACTTGCAGCCATTGAATTTATAGATTATGCACTAATATGGTGGGATCAATTGACATCTAGCAGGAGATGCAATGACGAACATCCAATTTCTACTTGGAATGACATGAAGACCGTTATGCATAGGAGGTTCATTCCAACTCACTATCATAGGGAGTTGTTCAACAAGCTTCAAAATCTCACCCATGGCAATCGTAGTGTTGAGGACTACTTTAAAGAGATGGAAATAGCCATGATCCGAGCTAACATTGATGAGAATCGAGAAGCCACCATGACGAGATTTCTATCCGGCCTTGACCCTAATATTGTGGTCGTTGTTGAGTTGCAACATTATGTGGAGATCGAAGACATGGTGCATATGGCCATAAAGGTGGAAAAACAACTTATACAGAAGGGTTCCACACGAACCTATGGGGGAGCATCATCAAGACGGGGGCAAAGTTCTTACAAACGAAGTCCTCAAATATCACCCAATGAAAGAGGCGCACCACCCAAAGGAAGCAAGTCCATTGCCGAAACTAGCAAAGGTAAGGCTTCGAATGTTCCAAACTGTTCCCGAGATATACAATGCTTCAAGTGCTTGGGAAGAGGGCATATTGCAAGCCAATGCCCAAATCGCAACACCATACTTCTTCGTGATGATGGAGAGGTTGAATCGGAACAAGAGGAGGAAGATGAAGTTGCTTCCATACAAGAAGATGAAGATGATGATATAGAGTATGTAGCCTAAAGAGAGGCCCTTATTGTCAAAAGGAGCCTAAGTGTGCAAGCGAATGAACAAAATGAGCAACACGAGAATATCTTTCATACTCGCTGCCATGTTAATGGAAAGGTATGCTTTGTCATTATTAATGGAGGTAGTTGTACTAATGTTGCTAATACTCTTATGGTAGAAAAACTTGGATTAGCAACCACAAAGCATCCACATCCCTACAAGCTGCAGTGGCTTAATGACAGAGGTGAACTCAAGGTTACCAAGCAAGTTCTTGTTTTTTATCCATTGGAAAGTATAAGGATGAAGTTCTTTGCAATGTTGTTCCGATGCACGCTGGCCATTTACTACTTGGGAGGCCACGACAATTCGATAAACGAGTCATACATGATGGATATACCAATCGGTATACACTCACCCATGGAGTAAGAAAGATTACCTTAGCCCCTCTTTCACTAAAACAAATTCACAAAGACCAAATACATTTGAGAGAAAGTATTAAAAGAGCCAAAGAGAGAGAATCTAAAATGGAGGTAAAAGCAAGTGAGAGTGAGCAAAGTGAGGGTGCGAAAATGAGTGTTTTTCCCAAAGAAAGAGAGTTGAGAAAGTTTGTTGTCGGGAAAGATATTGCTTGTACTTGTGTACAAGGAAAGTTTATTGAACACTAACCAACTTGATCACACTTTGCCTTCTTCTATTGTGTATTTTTTGTAGGAATTTGACGAATTATTTCCGGAGGAGATACCAAGTGGGCTGCCAGCAATCTGTGGCATTGAACATCAAATAGATTTCATTCCCGATGTCGTCATTTCTAACCGTCCAGCTTACCAAAGCAATCCCGAGGAAACTAAGGAGTTACAAAGGCAAGTGGCCAAACTAATGGCCAAAGGCTACGTGAGGGAGAGCCTTAGCCCATGTGCCGTTCCGGTATTACATGTGCCAAAGAAGGATGGAACTTGGCGCATGTGTGATGATTGCTGAGCGATAAACAAAACAACGGTAAAGTATCGTCACCCTATTCCCCGTTTGGATGATATGTTAGATGAGCTTAGCGATTATAACCTTTTCTCTAAGATTGATCTTAAGAGTAGTTATCACCAAATAAGGATGCTAGAAGTTGGTGAATTGAAATCAACATTTAAAACAAAGCAAGGACTCTATGAATGGTTCGTTATGCCTTTTGGATTAACTAATGCACCAAGTACTTTCATAAGGGTAATGAACCATGTTCTTAGACTGTTTTCGGTAAATTTTGTGTGGTTTATTTTGATGACATCTTAATCTATAGTAAATCAATGGAAGAACATGTTCAACACTTGAGGTCAGTTTTGTTGGTTTTAAGAAAGGAGAAGTTATATGCTAATTTAGACACGTGTACATTTTGTACATACAGAGTTGTCTTTCTTGGTTTTGTTGTCAGTTCTAAAGGCTTAGAGGTTGATAAAGAGAAGGTTAAAGCCATTGATGAATGGCCACGACCAGCAAGCATTTCCCAAGTTAGGAGTTTCTATGGACTTGCAAGCTTTTACCGGAGATTTGTGCCAAACTTCAGCACCATTGCCGCCCCTTTAACTAGTGTCATCAAGAAGAATGATATTTTTTTCTGGAGGGGAGACCAAGAGAAATCTTTTTAATAACATTAAAGAATGTTTAATTCATGCCCATTTGCTTACCTTACCTGATTTTAACAAAACATTTGAAACAGAATGTGATGCATCAGGTGTGGGAATTGGAGCGATATTATCTCAAGGTGGACGTCCTATAGCATATTTCAGTGAGAAATTAAGTGGAGCTACGTTGAATTATCCAACATATGATAAGGATATGTATGCCCTTGTTCGTGCAATAGAAACATGGCAACACTATCTATGGCCTAAGGAGTTCATTATTCACACCGATCATGAGGCATTGAAGCACATTCGGGGGTAACATAAACTCAACAAACGACATCCAAATGGGTGGAGTATCTTGAAACTTTTCCCTATGTGATCAAATATAAGAAAGGTAAGGAGAATATAGTTATCGATGCATTGTATCGGAGGTACGCTCTCCTAAACTCCTTAGAATCTAAGTTGTTGGGTTTTATTTTCATTAAGGATTTATACGAATCTGATTCTGATTTTGGAAAAATTTACAAAGCTTGTAAGTAAGGAACGTTTGAAACCTATTATAGGGACAACGATTTCCTATTCAAGGAAGGAATACTTTGCATTCCACAAGGTTCCACACGTGAATTACATATCAAAGAAGCCCATATAAGAGGCTTAATGGGACATTTTAGAATAGCAAAGACTTTGCCATACTTCAAGAGCATTTATATTGGCCAAAGATGAGACGAGATGTAGAAAGGTTATGTGAACGTTGCATCACTTGCAAGAAGGCTAAGTCTAAAGCCATGTCACATGGACTCTACACGCCACTACCTATTCCTAAAGCACCATGGATGGACATTTCAATGGATTTTATGCTAGGGCTTCCACGCACAAAGAATAACAACGACTCCATCTTTGTAGTAGTGGATAGATTTTCCAAAAGGGCTCATTTTATTCCTTGCAACAAGACTAATGATGCCTTACATATTGCTAACTTGTTTTTCAGGGAAGTCTTGAGATTACATGGTGTGCCAAGAACTATCGTTTCCGATTGAGACGTGAAGTTCTTAAGCCACTTCTGGAGATCCCTATGGAGTAAGATTGGAACTAAGTTTCTATTTTCCACCACTTTCCACCCTCAAACGGATGGGCAAACCGTAGTGGTGAATCGAGTGCTCTCCACGTTGCTTAGGAGCATTATTAAGAAGAATATAAAGACATGGGAAGAGTGCTTACCACATGTGGAGTTCGCATATAACTGATCAGTCCATACCACCTCGGAACTAAGTATTTTGAAGTTGTGTATGGGTTCATTCCATTAACTCTGATGGACTTATTGCCATTACCTGCTGATCAAATTGTGAATAAAGATGGACTTAACAAAGCTGAATTTGTTAAGAAACTTCATCAATAAGTGCAGGATAATATTGAAAAGAGAACCAAGCAATATGAGCAGCAAGCAAACAAGGGTTGAAGGAGAGTTGTCTTTGAGCCGAGAGATTGGGTGTGGTTGCACATGAGAAAAGAAAGGTTTCCAGCCCAACGGAAATCTAAATTGATGCCTCGAGGAGATGTGCCATTTCAAGTAGTTAAGAGGATCAATGATAATGCTTATCAACTAGACCTCCTAGGTGAGTTTAATGTTAGTGCAACCTTTAATGTTGCTGATTTATCTCCTTTCGATGTAGGTGACGGTTTGGGGACAAATTGCTTTAAAGAGGGAGGGACTGATGTGACCATCAAGAACAAGGACCCGGAGAAGTACCCAAGTGGCCCCATTATGCGTGCACGAGCCAAGGAGTTTCAATCAGCCATGGAAAGCTTGTTTACAACAAGCCATAAACGTGGGAAAGAAGAAATAATAAGGGAGAAATGCCTTACCTTGCTCATGCATGCATTTGCATGAGAATTTAAGTATTTTATAACTTCCATTGCATTAATAAAGTGTGCTGGTCATTAAAGCATGCACTTCATTTATAGTTTTAGTTCATTTAGGGAAGTAGTTTAAATATGTATCTTAAATCATTCATTAAACTACTTCATCCATGCATTTAGTTAAATTCAATAAATTTCGTTCTTTAATTAAACTATTTCACTCAATTAACTAACTCTTTAATTGTTTCATGCATCTATTATTTTAAGTTTGAATAAATCCTTTGTGTGTGTCTAGGTTCATGTGATGTGTGGATTAAAGAATAGACTTTTCAACTTCAGCTTGGAAACAAGTCATTGATGACCATCTTTACTTAGGCAAACAAGGCAATTGAAGGCAATTTAAGGCTGAATTATTTTCATCTTTTCAAGGTTTTTCATCTTCTTAGAGTAACAATGTATTTGAGCTTCATAATTCACCTATTCAAGGTTGAAATTATGAATCAATGAAGGCCATTCACGTTCAAGAGAAGGGACATACAATAATCAGCATTCAAAGACACCATCTCTATGATGAGAATATGTTGAATTCTTAGGCAACGTAGATGGTCGGAGCTGCTTAAGGATTATGATTTGACGATTGAGTATTACCCGAGTAAGGCTAATGTTCTCGTTGATGCTTTGGGTAGAAAGGTTGTGATGGAGTTGTGAGTGATGTTTGCACGGTTAAGTGTGACGAAGGATGTAAGTTTGTTAGCTGTGTTGCAAGTTAAGCGGTCTTTGTCACAGTTGATTAAAGAGAAGAAACCGTAGGATGAAGAGTTGGTACCGCATGTTAAGGATATCATGGATGGGAATTCGATAGATTTTCATTTTAATGAAGATGGGGTGTTGTGTTTCAAAGAACAGATAGTGGCATCTAATGATGATGAGTTGAGGTGTATCATTCTGAGCGATGAGCATGCTAGTCCTTTTGTTATACATCCCGGTAGTACTAAGATGTATCAAGGTTTGAAAGGAGAGTACTATTGAGCTGGGTTAAAGAAAGATGTGGCTGATTTTTATTGCTAAACGTATGGTGTGTCAGCGTGTTAAGGCTAAATATCAGTTTCTATTTGAGTTGTTGTAATCGTTGAGGATACCAGAATGGAAGTGGGAGTGAATTACCATGGATTTTGTGTCTGAGTTACCATTGGCACCTACTAAAAAGGATTTCCTTTGGGGTGATTCTTGATTGAGTTACTAGGTGTGAACATTTTATGCCTGTGGATGCGACATATGCTTGGGATAAGTTGGAGGATTTGTGTTGCCAAGGTTTTGCGTTTGCGTGGTCTGCCTAAGTCTATAGTTTCGGATAGAGATCTACGGGTTACAGCGAGATTTGAGAGTTTTGCATCGAGCGTTGAGTATATGGATGAGTTCCAGTACGTCGTGTTATCCTCGAACGAATGGTCAGTCTGAATGTGTGATCCAGGTCTTGGAGGATATTTTGAGATGTTGTATTGTTGAGTCCCAAGTAACCTGGGATGGACAATTATCTTTGGGGAGTTTCTTATGGTATTAGCTATCAAGCTAGCAAACAAATGGCATTGTCTGAGGCTTTGTGTGGTAGGAAGTGTTGTACGCTCTTATGTTAGACAGAGGTTTGGGAAAAGCATGTTTCCTTGCTTGATGTGTTGAAAAGCACAAATGTGAAGGTGAAAAATATTTCTGATTGTTCGAAAGCTGCCTCAGATTGTCAGAAATCTTACGCAAATTTAAAGCATAAGGAGATTGAGTATGCGATTGGTGACCGTGTGTTTTTGAAAGTTTTACCTTGGAAGAAGGTGATGAGGTTTTGACATAAGGGTAAGCTTAGTCTGAGGTTTATTGGACCATATGAGGTTGCGGAGCGTTTTGGTCTTGTTGTGTATCGGTTGAAGTTACCTCCTAAATTAGAGAAAATTCGTGATGTGTTTCATTTGTCGATGTTGCGGAGGTATAGATCGGATCCGTCGCATGTTATGCCAGTGGAGGATATTGAGTTGCGACCGAATTTATCTTATGACGAGGAACCTGTTGAGATTCTTGACTCTAGTAGCAAAGTTTTTCGTGGTAAGACGATTGAACTTGTAAAGGTGTTATGGTGACATTGAAGAGTTGAGGAAGCCATGTAACGCCCTGGTTTTGGGGCTAGATGTTTTAGATATCGGATCGGATCGGTCGGAAACGGTTCCAATCATATTCGGAGGTTTAGGGAAATCAAGTATCGGGAAAGGATAAAAATATGGCAAAAATTGCTAAAATTATGTTTAAGGGGTTGGTCAAATCAATTTTACAAAATAAGCTTTTAAAGTGGTACATTTTGGATAGCGACCAAAATGTAAAGTTTCAAAACTATGGAAAAATATAATTGCAAAAGAGGAGCCAAAAATCTTAGAATCTTTAGGGAGATATGGCGCAATTATACCTTCCTTAAATTGACATGTGTTTAAAATGATTTTTGTTTGATTAAAATAAAAAGGATATTTATTTAATTAAATTGGTAAAATAGGAAATCGAGATTTCATTTCACGTAACTAACTTTCATTTTTAGAAAAATCATTTTCTCAACACTTTCTCCAGAATTCTTTTCTCCTAAACACTCTCTCTTTGATTTCCAAATCATTTTCAAGAGTTCTCTTCAATATTTTCAAGTTTTGTGAAGCTAAAACTTGTCAGACCTTAAGGAAGGCAAGGATTGGAGGTAAATCATGTTCTCAACCTTCAATCTAGGTTCATTATTGAAATTCCAAAGATCTTTGGCTTCTAATTGTTGTTTTTGGCTGAGTTTTTATTATAGTTTTGATTTGAGATCAAAATCTTGCAAAAAATATGGGTTAAATCTTGATTTTCGGATTGGTATTGATGAGCTCTATTTGAGGTAAATCATGTTCTCAACCTTTAATTGAGTTTTGAGTTGATTATTATGTTGAGAAAGGGCTTTCATAATATAAATCCCAAAATCCTTGAGATCCTTGAGTTACTTGATGATTTTAGTAGGGTTTTTAGGTGTAATGATGAATTTTTGCTTGCTGGAGGTATAAGGAAAGGTTTAGTTTGTTTTTAGATGTGTTTTGATGTTTAGTAATGGTTGAAAGTGATGTATGTTGGTTGGGCTTAGTTTAGAAAGCAATCGATTGAGTTTTCGGTTGTTTCAGATAGGTAAATTAGTGTAGTTTTTGTGAGCAACGAGTTTGTGTTTAGTTTCTAGTGTTGAAATGCATTTTAATGCATTTGGATCTCTGTTTTGATGCTCTAAACCGGGGATCTTAATCTGGAAGCAAACAAAGCATTTTGGGAGGCTTCGAAAGGGTGATTTTCATGTCGGCGAGCAAGGTTTCACGTATCGGTGAGTGGAAATGGATTTTCTAGCTTTGTAACGCTTTGAGCGTGGTCATGGGATCTTAGTGTAAGTTTGAAACACTTAGCAAAGCTCAAGAGTAAGTGATTCGAAAGTCTTCCTCTGAATGTGATATTTTTTATTGGAAAATGCACTTGAATTATATGTGGTTTTAATTACTGTTTTAAATCATGTTTTGTGCATTGATAATGCTGGTGTTTAATGCCATTTTGTTAAGGAGGCACTAGGTAGGTGATCCTTGGATTTATGAGATATATGCATTTGAGTTTGAGCACGTTTATGCTTGTGAAAATGGTATTGTGATTTATGCTTGTAAAACAGTGGAATAATGATGTTAAACGATTATATTGGCAAATGATGGAAATGGTTTGTGGTTACTTTAATCGGATATAGTTAGCCGGCTATAGGATTGGGTGCACCGTGAATAAACTCGCCTTGGATGTCGAGGGGTTGTGATTGTATCGTATACTCCATCCAAGTACCCTAAACGATTGAGGCTAAGATCACAAAGGTGGATGGTCTATTCCCGTGTGTGGATCTTGTGGTTTGTGTCTCGTGCTCTTGTTACTGGAATTATACAACTACCGATGAAGTGGTGTTGAGGGGTTGTGATTGTATCGTTAAACTCCACCACGGGTGTCACAACAATTAATGGTCTAATCTCGTGTATGAGCTTTATGTAGTTCGGTAGTGTGTATGAAGCGTGTGGGACAACGCTTGTAATCCGCATATCCGATTGTGTCAATTGTGTTGGTTTTGATATGGTTTAAGAATTAATCACTTGCGAGCCAATATAATGTTGTTGATTAATGATTTAAGCTTGTGACGCTTGGGAATTATGCTAGAATGCATGTGATGCTTGGTTTAAGCATGAGCAAATGATTTTGCTCTTATTTTAATGATGCTATGAGCATGTGGTTTAAAAAGTGCATTGAGGCTTTAAAAAGCATGTTTAAAAGAAATGCACGAGTTGGAAAATGATGATATTTCGGTTTTGTAAACGGCCTTTGAGTATTGGTTTGAGCTTGGATGTGGTTTTTAGCCTTTTTGTTGTTTTGACATCTAAGAAGCATGCATATAGTCCTTGAGCTTGCAAGAATGATGCTATGGTATAGCTTGTGCTTCGTTTTGGTGGTCATTGATGTCTACTCATGTTATATGTGTGTTGGGACAAGTGTTAGAATGTTTCCGGTGGTGAAAACTTGATTAAAACCAGCAATTTGCAAAGTTGTAGGCCCAGGCATTTTAGAACGCCCTTATCTATTTCGGAACGGAGGTCTGTAATGTCCATGGTGTTTCGGAAAGGAAGGCACATTCCAGAACATTTTGTCACTGTGAACCAACGTATCGAAACAGGTTTTTTGGGGTTTTAGAACGCCCCCGCGTATCGAAACAATCATCCTTGTTTCGAAACAGCCTTTTCGATACAAGTTTTTCTGTTCTGAAACACTTGACAGTTGGATGCTGAATTTGAATTGTTCTGAGTTCCTGTTTCTTACGTTGTGGTCCGTGAGTAATGATTGTTCAATTTGTTGAGTTTGGATGGTCTGTTTGAGATGAGATTTGACATGCTGGCATGTTATATGACTAATTTTGGATTGTTAACTTTAAAATCTGATGAATGCAATTGAACCCGTAATTGAACTCCGATCGCTGTGCCGTTTTCGCCTAATCGCTTTGCTAATCATATAGGATAATAATGTGCATCTAGAGAAGATAAAAAGAAAAAAGGGTCCTTAATCGAGGTTGACTTTAACGAGTTAACTTTGGTTTTCCCTGTGTAATCTTCTTAGTTCGGGTCGGGCGTCTAGGTTAGGATAATGGGGTTACATTTGTTGGCATCAGAGCCAGGTTACGAAAGAATTGGGATGATTGTAAGTGAAATTGGTATGTTTTAATGCATGATTGTTTGAAAAAGCATGTTTTTATTAAATGTTGGAGCTTATGCTATGCTTGATTGTAATAAATCATATGTGCGATAAATATTAATGTATGTTGAGAATGTGATAAGGATGGATTCTGATTTCGGATGGTGTAAAGCATGTTGATTATGAAATTCTATTGTATGTTATGTTATGCTTGAGGGAAATCGGGGTGCCCATTGCCTTATTACACTAGTTAAATGTTTTTGTAAACTTGTATCCTTTCTTGAGGCTGCCCTAAATCATGGTTTGATTTGTTTTTGTTGTTATGCCTTGTTAGAAATAGCACAATGGGTTCGAGGAGTGAGCTTAGGTCGAATACGATTGTGCTTGCGGCTGAGCAGGGCAATCAGGGTAATCAGGGGGTTGAGAACCTAGCTGATGAGACTTCACCTCCGCCACCACCTGGAGGTGGAGAGTCGGAGCAGTAAGTACAAGCTGGTCCAGTTTTGGGTGATCTAACACCATTGGTTCAGGCGATCACCGGAGCGTTTCAGGCTATGGTAGCTGGAGCGCATGTTCTGGCACCTACAGCTGGGCAGGCGGGTTTGCCTTTGGAAAGGCTGATGAGTTTAGGAGCTGTGGAGTTCTTTAGAATGTCTACTGAGGCGTCGGAATCCTGGTTAGCTAGCACGATTCGTATTATGGATCAGATGGGTTGTAGCAATGTGTGCAAGTTGGGATGCACAGTTTCTTTGATCCACGGTGACACTTATAGTTGTTGGACGACTATCACTGCTGGTATGGAACCCAAAGAGTTAGATTAGGAGTTTTTTAGAAGTTCCTTTAAGAGGAAGTATCTTGGTGTGAGATACTTGGATGAGAAGAAGCGAAAATTCATGTTGCTTGTTCAGTGAAGTCTCTCGGTGGCTGAGTATGAGGTCCAGTTCTTACGTTTGAGTCTGGACGCCCCTGAGTTGATGCCGAGTGAGTTGCATCGTTGTGTTCGCTTTCGATATGGGCTGGTGCAGGAAGTCAAGACCTATATTTTTGCTACAGACTACACGGATTTTGATGTGCTTGCATGTCGAGATAAGGACATCGAGCAGAACTTGAGCCTGTCAACTCGTGGAGGTGGTTCTAGAACTGACAAAAGAGCAGCTAAGTCTAGTTCCGGTGGTGGACGGGACAAGAGAGGTCGAGATAAGAGGCATCAACCTGCTGCTAGGCAAGTTAATGTTGGACATGGTGCATCGGCTCAGGGAGATAGGATGAGGGCAGAATAGAACACGTGTGGTTCTCGGGGTCATCTGCGGCGAGATTGTCCTCGTGCGGCTAGGGAGGCACAAGCTCTTGTTGTGGTGGTAGGGAATTCTTGCTGGAAATGTGGTTCAGCAGACCACTTGAAGCGTGAGTGTCCTCTGTTGGCTGGTGGAGGTTAGGGACGTGCACCTATTGTGGCTGCACCTTAGAAAGGTCGTGGCTGCACCTATTCGGTTTTGTAAATGGCCTTTGAGTATTGGTTTGAGCTTGGATGTGGTTTTTAGCCTTTTTTGACATCTAAGAAGCATGCCTATAGTTCTAGAGCTTGCAAGAATGATGCTTTGATATAGCTTGTGCTTCATTTTGGTGGTCTTTGATGTCTACTCATGTTATATGTGTGTTGGGACAAGTGTCGGAATGGTTCCGGCGGTGAAAACTTGATTAAAACCAGCAATTTGGAAAATTGCAGGCCCAGGCGTTTCAGAACACCCTTATCTGTTTCGAAATGGAGGCCTGTAATGACCATGGTGTTTCGGAACAGGAAGGCACGTTCTGGAACATTTTGCCACTGTGAACAAACGTATCAAAACGGGTTTCTTGGGGTTTCGAAACGCCCCTTGCATATTGAAATGGTCATCCTTGTTTCGAAATGGCCGTTCCGATACAGGGTTCTCTGTTCCGAAACACTTGACCGTTGGATGCTGAATTTGAATTGTTACGAGTTCCTATTTCTTACGTTGTGGTCCCTGAGTAATGATTGTTCAATTGGTTGAGTTTGGATGTTCCGCTTGAGATGAGATTTGACATGCTGGCATGTTATATGAATAGTTTTTATTGGTAACTTTAAAATCTGGATAGTCCTTGTAATTTCTAAAATTTACAAATTAGTCCCTAAAAGTCAAATGAATGGAATGGAACCCTAATTGAACTTCGATCGCTTTGTCGTTTTCATCTAATCGCTTTGCTAATCATATAGGATAATAATGTGCATCTATAGAAGATAAAAAGAAAATAAGGGTCGTTAATCGAGGTTAACTATAACCCCTTTATCCCGGCCTAGACGCTTGACCTTAATTAAGAAGATTACACGGGGAAAACCAGATTCAACTCGTGAAAGTCAACCTCAATTAGCAACCTTTTTTCTTCTTTTATCTTTTCTAGATGCACATTATTACCATATGTGTTTAGTAAAGTAATTAGGCAAAAATGACACAGTGATTAGAGTTCGATTAGGGGTTTAATTACATTCATTTGACTTTTAGGGACTAATTTGTAAATTTTAGGAATTACAAGGACTATCGAGTTTTTAAGATTACCAAACCAAAATTAATCATATTACATGTCAGCGTGTCAAAATTCATCTCAAACGGATTGTAACGCCCTAGTTTTGGGCCTAGATGTTTTTAGACAGCAGATTGGTCCGGTCGAGAACAGTTTGAATTGAGTTTGGTGATTTAAGGAAATAAAGGATCGTGATAGGATAAAAATATAGTAAAAATTGCTAAAATCCTCTAAAATTATGTTTAAGAAGTTGGTCAAATCAATTTTACAAAAAGAGTTTCGGAAGTAATACATTTTGGGTAGTGACTAAAATGTAAAGTTTCAAAATTGTAGAAAAATGCAAATTTTAAAAGTGGAGCCAAAATATTAGAATCTCTAAGGAGCTTTATGGTAATTTAGGCTTTCCTTAATATGTCATGTGTTTTAAAAGGATTTTTAAGTGATTAAATAAAATAGTTTTATTTAATTAAAATTATTAAAATAAGAAAGGTGAGATTTCATTTGACGTAACTACCTTCCTCTTCTCATTTTCAGCCAAACACCATTCTAACTCATTTTTTCAAGAATTCTTTTCTCCCAAACACTCTCTCATTATTTTCTAAACAAATTTCAAGAGTTCCTTCAAGTTCTTCAAAATTTTTGCTAATGAAAACTTGTCATTCATTGAGGAAAGCAAGGATTGGAGGTAAATCTCGTTCTCAACCTTCAATCTAGGTTATTTATTGAAATTCCAAAGATCTTTGGCTTCTAGTTAATGTTTTTAGTTGAGTTTTCATTATAGTATTGATTTGAGATTGAAATCTTGCAAAAATATGATGAAACTCTTGATTTTCGGACTTGTTTTGTTAAGCTATATTTTGGATTGATTTTAATTATGTTTTGAGGTGGTTAATATGTTGAAAAGAGGTTTTTTTTATATAGATCCCGAAATTCTTGAGATCCTTGAGTTTCTTGATAGTTCTAGTTGGGTTTTTGAGTTGAAATGTTGGAGTAATGCTTGCAGGAGGTATAAGGAAAGGGCTTAGGTTGATTTTAGATGTGTTTTGATGTTTATAATTGATTGGAGGTGATGTATGTTGGCTGGGCTTGGTTTAGGAAGCAATCGATTGAGTTTTCGGTTGTTTCGGATGGGTAAATTGGTGTAGTTTGGGTGAGCAACGAGTTTGTGATTAGTTGCTGGTGTTGAAATGTATTTTAATGCATTTAGATCTCTGTTTTGATGATGTGAAAATAGGGGATCTTGATCCGGGAGCAAACGAGACGTTTTTGGAGGCTCTGAAATAGTAATTTTCATATCGGTGAGCAATGCTTCGCGTATCGGTGAGTGGAAATGGATTTTCCAGCTTTATAACGCTTTGAGCGTGGTCTTGGAAGATTTGTGTAAGTTTGAAACACTTAGCTAAGCTCAAGAGTAAGTGATTCGAATGTTTTTCTCGGAATGTGCTATGTTTTTGTTGGAAAATGCACTTGTTATAAATGTGATTTATTTACTGTTTTAAATCTTGTTCTGAGCACTGATAATGCTGATGTTTAAACCATGTTGTTAAGGATGCATTTGGTAGATGATCCTTGGATTTGAGAAAATGTATGTATTTGAGATTAAGCATGGTTATGCTTGTAAACATGGTATTGTGTTGATGCTTTTAAAACGGTGGAATATTGATGTTAAATGATTATATTGACAAGTGATAAAAATGGTTTTTGGTTACTTAAATCAGATATAGTTAGTCGGCTATAGGATTGGGTGCATCGTGAATAAAGTCCCCTTAGATGTCGAGGGGTTGTGATTGTACCGTATACTCCATCAGAGTACCCTAACGATTGAGGTTAAGATCACAGCGGTGGATGTATATCCCGTGTGTGAATCTTGTGTTATGTGTCCCGTGCTGTTGTTAGTGGAATTATACAACTACCGATGAGTGGTGTTGAGAGGTTGTGATTGTACCGTTATACTCCACCACGGGTGTCACAACGATGGAGGGTTGCTCTCGTGTGTGAGCCTTGTGTAGTCCGATAGTGTGTATGAAGCGTGTGGGACAATGCTTGTAATCTGCGTATTCGATTGTGTCATATGTGTTGGTTTTGGTATCATTGTGAATGGATCACTTCCAAGCCAATATAATGCATGAGATGCTTGAGGTTTATGCTAGAATGCATGTGATGCTTGGTTTAAGCATGAGCAAAAGATTATTTGTTGTTATTTTAAAGATGTTAAAAGCATGTGGTTTGATAAGTGCATTGATGCCTAGAAGAGCATGTTTAAGGAAATGCATTAGTTTGCAAATGATAACACAATGGTTTTATGAAATGCATTGATGAATGTTGCTTTAGCGATCCTCACTAAGCTATATGCTTACACACACTTGTTTCATCAATGCAGAGAATTGAGCATTCAAGGCAGTCCGATAGCAAGTGGAATCCAAGCTTTTTACTAAACAAAGTATGTAGTTTCACCATGGTGTAATACGAGGCAATGGGAGGGATTTCTACTCTTGTTAGTATTTGGTGATGTTAAACAACTTTAGCATGTTTGGTTTGCTTATTTTGGTTTGTAAATGGCCTTTGAGGATTGATTTGTGCTTGAATGTGGTTTTTAGCTTTGTATGGTTTTGAAGACCAGGAAGCATGCCTATAGTTCTAATGCTTGCATGAATGATGCTATGTTTTAGCTTGTGCTTCATGTTACTAGTCTTTGATGCTTATACATGTTGTATGTGTGATGTGGCATGTATTGTAATGATTTCGGAATTGAATGTGTGAGAAAATCCAGCAAATTGTGAAGTTGCAGGGCAAGGCGTTTCGGAAGGCCCTTACCTATTTCGGAACGATGGCCTGGAATGGTCATGGTGTTTCGGAACGGGTAGGGACGTTCCAGAACATTTTGTTAGTGTAAAGCATTATTTTGAAACGGGTTTTGGAACGCACCCGCGCATCGAAACAGTCAACCTACTTTCAAAACGACCGTTCTGATACAAGGTCTTGTGTTTCGAAACACCTGACCGTTGGATTTGAATTTGAATTGTTTCATGTTTCTATTTTCTTTCGTTTTGGTCCCTGAGTCTTGAATGCTTAATTAAATGAGTTTGGATGATCTGTTTGTGATGAAACTTGGCATGCTGGCATGTTATATGATTAGTTTTGAATTGGTAACTTTAAACTTGTTTAGTCCTTATAATTCTGGAAATTTACAAATTAGTCCCTAAAAGACGTTTGCATGCAATTGAACCCCTAATTGAGTCCCGTTCGCTGCACCGCTTTCGCTAAATGACATTGCGAATCATATATGTTAATATTTTGCATCTAGAAAAGATAAAAAGAAAAAAGGTTGTTAATCGAGGTTGACTTTTATGAGTTAACTTCGGTTTTCCCCTTGTAATCTTCTTAGTTCGGGTCGGGCGTCTAGGACGGGCTAAGGAGGTTACATTTGTTGGTATTAGAGCCAGGTTGCGAAAGAATTGGAGATGTTTGTATGCGAAATTGGTATGTATTGATATGTGTTGATTGAAAAGCATGATTTTGGTTTAATATTGGAACTTATGCCATGCTTGATTGATGTGAATCGCATGTGAAATGAGTATGATTGTACGTTGATAATGTGATGTTGATATGTGCTGATTTTGGATGATGGAAAGCATGATGAGAATGATATGTTATTGTATGCTATGTTTTGTCTGAGGGAAATCGGGGTGCCCATTGCCTTATTACACTTATTAAACGTTTTTGTGAACTTGGATCCTTGCTTGAGGCTGGCATAAATGGTAAGTTTTGTTTATTTGGTATGCCTTGTTAAAAATAGCACCATGGGTTCGAGGAGAGAGCTAAGGTCGAACACGATAGTGCCTGCAGCTGAGCAGGGCGACCAGGGTGAGCAAGAGGCTGATGTCCCTCATGGGGGAAACTTACCTCCTCCGCCACCACCTGGAGGTGGGGAGCAGGAGCAGCAAGGACATGCTGGTCTGGGTTTGGGTGATCTAACGCCGTTGGTTCAGGCGATCACCGAGGAGTTTCAGGCCGTAGTAGCCAGAGCACATGTGCAGGTCCCTGCAGCTGGGTAAACTTGTTTACCTTTGGAGAGGTTGTGGAGCCTAGAAGCTGTTGAGTTCTTTTGTATGTCCCCTAAGGCATCAGAAGCTTGGTTGCAAGCACGATCCATATAATGGATCAGATGGGTTGTAATGATGTGCCAAAGCTGGGGTGCGATTTTTCTCGTCTCCAGGGTGATGCGTATAGGTTGTGGACGACTACCACCGCTGGAATGGAACCCAATGAAGTAGATTGGGAGTTTTTCAAGGGTGTATTTAAGAGAAAGTATATAGGTGTGAGATACTTGGATGAAAAGAAACGTGAGTTCATGTCGCTAGTTCAGGGAAACCTTTATGTGGCTGAGTATGACGTCCAGTTCGTACGTCTGAGCCAGTATGTCCATGAGCTGATACTAGTGAGAGGCACTGTTGTGATCGCTTCCGGTACGGACTGGTACAGGAAGTCAAAACATACACGTTGGCTGCGGATTACACCGATTTCGATGTGCTTGTGTGTCGAGCCAAACACATTGAACAGAACTTGGGTTTGGCATCCCAAGGAGTTGGTTTTAGCTCTGGAAAGAGAGCAGATGAGTCTAGTTCTGGAGGTGGACGGAACAAGAGGGGACAAGATAAGAGGTATCAGCCTGCTAGGCGAGGTAATGCTGGACATGCTGGACATGGTGCACCAGCTCAGGGAGATCGAATGAAAGCGGAACAGAACACGTGTTTGACGTGTGGATCTTGCGGTCATATGAGGCTAGATTGTCCTTGAGCGGCTAGAGAGGTTCAGGCTCTTGTGGTGGTAGCAGGGAATTTGTGCTGGAACTCTGGTTCAGAGGATCACATGAGGTGAGAATGTCCTTTGTTGGCTGGTGGAGGCCAAGGACGTGCACCTGCTGCAGATGCACCTCAGAGAGGCCGTGGGTGCGGCCGAAGGAATTTTCAGAGGTGAGACGAGGGCCAGAGAGGCTTTGCTCATGTGGTGGCAGTTCGGCCTGAGGGAGGCGATCCTGCGAAGGTCTATGCTCAGAGAGAAAAGCGCAATGATACTGATGTTATCGCATGTACCTTTGCTCTTCAGTCTTTATTATTGTTGGCTTTGATTGATTCTGGATCTACGCATTCTTATATCTTGGGTGAGCATGCACATTTGCTTGATATACCTGTTGAGTTGCTCGAAGTAGGAATGCAAGTGAATAGTTCTTTTAATGAGACTGTAGTGACTAGGAAGTTGTTTAGGGGATGCCTTTGTCTGTGCAAGGTCATGTGTTTCTTGTGGATTTGATGGAGTTACCCTTCTACGGTTTCGATGAGATCCTTGGTATGGATTGGTTGATTGAGCATAGGGCAGTGGTTGATTTTGATGTCAAGCTGGTCATCTTAAAGCTTTTCAATAATTATGAAGTAGTGGTAGTAGGCGAGAATGTGATATTCTTGTCGAATGTGATTTCGGCTTTGGAAGCAAACTGTATGCTGAGGATAGGCTGTTAGACTTATCTTGCCTATGTAATGAATCCTGGCACGAAGGATGTACGTGTGTAGGACATCAGAACCGTTTGCGATTTTCCAAGTGTCTTTCTAGAAGAATTACCTGGGTTGCCACCAAATAGAGAAGTTGAGTTTGGTATCGAGTTGTATGAGAATACGAATCCGGTGTCCATTGCTCCTTATCACATGGCACCTAAAGAGCTGAAGAAGTTGAAAATGCAACTACAAGAGTTGTTGGATCGAGGGTTCATCCGACCGAGTGTGTCACCTTGGGGTGCACCGGTCTTGTTTGTAAAGAAGAAAGATGGGACAATGCAGATGTGCATAGATTATCGGCAACTGAACAAGTTGTCGATCAAGAACAAGTATCCCTTGCCTAGGATTGATGATCTCTTTGATCAGTTTCGAGGAGCATTTGTGTTTTCTAAGATAGACCTGAGGTCAGGATATTACCTGTTGAAGGTGAATGATGTAGATGTACCTAAGACATCTTTTAAGACAAGGTACGAGCATTACAAGTTCTTAGTGATGCCATTTGGTTTGAACAACGGACATGCTGCTTTCATGGACATGATGAATCGTGTGTTCCATAAGTTATTGTACCAGTTTGTGGTGGTGTTCATCGATGATATCCTTGTGCATTCGCGTACCGAGGAGGATTATGATAAACACTTGAGAATCGTTTTGCAAGCGTTGTTGGAGAACCAGTTGTATGCCAAGCTAAAAAGTGTGAGGTTTGGCTTAAGGAGGTGGTCTTCCTAGGGCATATTGTGTCAGCTGAGGGTATTCGCGTTGATCCGCACAAAGTAAAGGCTATGATGAGTTTGAAGGTGCATAAGTCAGTGACAGAGGTACGATGTTTCCCTGGTTTAGCCGGGTATTACTGTAGGTTTGTCGAGGGTTTCTCGAAGATAGCTGCACCTTTGACCAAGTTGTTGCAGAAAAATGTTCGCTTTGAGTGGACAGATGCGAGGCAGCTGGCTTTTGAAAAGCTTAAGGAAGCTGTGACGCAAGCTCCTATCCTGATTCAACCTGAGTCTGGTAAGGAGTTTGTGGTCTATAGTGATGTGTCCATTGTTGGTTTGGGTTGTGTCTTGATGCATGAAGGTAAGGTGGTTGGCTATGCATCTAGACAGTTGAAGGTGCATGAGCGTAACTACCCTACTCATGATCTTGAGCTTGCGGCTGTTATGTTTGCTTTGAAGATCTGGAGGTATTACTTGTACGGTGAGAAGTGTGTTGTGTTCACGAATCATAAGAGCTTGAAGTATCTCATGTCTCAAAAGGAGTTGAATCTTAGGCAACGACACTGGGTGGAGTTGTTTAGGGATTATGATCTGACAATCGAGTATCACCCGGGCAAGGCCAAAGTTGTGGTCGATGCTTTGAGGAGGAAAGTGGGCGTGGAGTTGAGGGCGATGTTTGCTCGCTTGAGCATATCGCGTGATGGTGGTCTTATCGCTGAGTTGCAAGTGAAACCATCTCTGATTTAGTTGATCAAAGATAAGCAGTTGCTTGATGATTCCCTTGTTCCACATGTTCAGGACATTGCGGAGGGTATGCCTTCAGATTTCAGATTTAATGATGACAGTATTCTGTGCTTTGGAAGTTGAATAGTGGTGCCAGATGATATTGAGTTGAGGCATACTATTCTGACAGAAGCTCATAGTAGTCCTTTTGATATGCATCCTGGTAGTACGAAGATGTATCATGATTTGAAGGATGGGTACTACTGGGTGGGGTTGAAAAAGGATGTGGCTAAGTTTGTTAGTAAATGCATGGTGTGTCAGCGAGTGAAAGTTGAACATCAGGTTCCTTCAGGGTTGTTGCAACCCTTAAGAATTCCATAATGGAAATGGGAAAGAATTACCATGGATTTTGTGTATGGGTTGCCGTTATCAATGTCAAAGAAGAATTCAGTTTTGGTGATTATTGATCGGCTCACGAAGTGTGCACATTTATTGCCGGTGCATACTACGTATACCTTGGATAAGTTGGCTGAGCTGTACATTGCTGAGATTGTGTGGTTGCACGGTGTGCTAAAGTCCATAGTGTCGAATAGGGATCCGAGGTTTACAACGCGATTTTGGGAATGTTTGCATCAAGCCTTGGGTATACGGCTGAATTTCAATACTTCCTATCATCCTCAGACGAATGGACAACCGGAACGTGTGATCCAGGTGCTTGAGGATATGTTGAGATGCTTTGAAATAGATTTTTAGGGTTCTTTGGAGAAGGACTTGCCATTGGTTGTGTTTGCTTATAATAATAGTTGTTAGGCAAGTACTCAAATGGCTCCATACGAGGCTTTGTATGGGAGAAGATGTAGAACCCCACTTTGTTGGGCAAAAGCTGTGCAAAAGTTGATTTCGATGCCAGCTATGTTAAAGAGAACCACCGAGAAGGTGAAGCTCATTTGTGAGCGTTGGAAGGCAGCATCAGATCGAAAAAAGTCTTACGCGGATCTGAAGCGTAAGGAGATTGAGTTCGCGGTTGGCAAACGTGTGTTCTTGAAGGTATCGCCTTGGAAGAAGGTGATGAGATTTGGGCGTAAGGGTAAGCTTAGCCCATGTTTCATTGGACCTTACGAGGTTGTAGAGCAAATTGGTCCTGTGGCATATCGGTTGAGATTGCCTTCGGATCTGGAAAAGATACATGATGTGTTCCATGTCCCGATGTTGTAGAGGTAAAGATCGGATCCTTTGCATGTGATGCCTATTGAGGAGATAGAGTTGAATCCGGATCTGTCATATGATGAGGAACCAATGAGAATTCTAGATGTAAGCAGCAAAATTCTTCGTGGCAAGACGATAGAGCTTGTGAAGGTGTTTTGGTGACACCGAGGAGTTGAGGAGTCCACGTGGGACAACAAGGCGGACATGCTGAAGTAGTTTCCTCACCTTTTTCCTTCAGGCAAAATTACGAGGACAAAATTTCCTAAGTGGGGGAGAGTTGTAACACCCTGGTTTTGGGCCTAGATGTTTTTAGACATCGGATCAGACCGGTCGAGAATGGTTCGAATCGAGTTTTGTGATTTAAGGAAATCAAGGATCGGGATAGGATAAAAATATGATAAAAATTGCTAAAATCCTCTAAAACTATGTTTAAAAGGTTTGTCAAATCAATTTTACAAAAATAGTTTCGAAAGTAATACATTTTGGGTAGTGACCAAAATGTAAAGTTTCAAAACTATGGAAAAATGCAATTTTTAAAAGAGGAGCCAAAATCTTAGAATCTTTAGGGAGCTTTATGGCAATTTAGCCTTTCCTTAATATGACATGTGTTTTAAAAGAATTTTTAAGTGATTAAATAAAAGAGTTTTATTTAATTAAAATTATTAAAATAAGAAAAGTGAGATTTCAATTGACGTAACTACCTTCCTCTTCTCATTTTTAGGCAAACACATTTTCTCCAGAATTATTTTCTCCCAAACACTCTTTCATTATTTTCTAAACAAATTTCAAGAGTTCTTTCATGTTATTCAAGATTTTTGATAAGGAAAACTTGTCATTCATTGATGAAAGCAAGGATTGGAGGTAAATCCCGTTCTCAACCTTCAATCTGGGTTCTTTATTGAAATTCCCAAGATCTTTGGCTTCTAGTTAATATTTTTAGTGAGTTTTCATTATAGTATTGATTTGAGATTGAAATCTTGCAAAAATATGATGAAAGTCTTGATTTTCGGACTTGTTTTGTTAAGCTCTGTTTTGGATTGATTTTAATTAAGTTTTGAGGTGGTTAATATGTTGAAAAGAGGTTTTGTTGATATAGATCCTGAAATCCTTCAGATCCTTGAGTTTTTTTTTATAGTTCTAGTTGGGTTTTTGAGGTGAAATGTTGGAGTAATGCATGCTGGAGGTATGAGGAAGGGTTTAGGTTGATTTTAGATGTGTTTTGATGTTTATAATTGATTGAAGGTAATGTATATTGGTTGGGCTTTGTTTAGGAAGCAATCGACTGAGTTTTCGGTTGTTTCGGATGGGTAAATTGGTGTAGTTTGGGTGAGCAACGAGTTCGTGATTAGTTTTTGGTGTTGAAATACATTTTAATGCATTTCGATCTCTATTTTGATGATGTGAAAATAGGGGATCTTGATCCGAGAGCAAACGAGACATTTTTGGAAGCTCCAGAAGAGTAATTTTCGTGCCGGCGAGCAAGGCTTCGCGTATTGGTGAGTGGAAATGGATTTTCCAGCTTTATAATGCTTTAAGCGTGGTCTTGGGAGTTTAGTGTAAATTTGAAACACTTAGCTAAGCTCAAGTGTAAGTGTTTCGAAAGTCTCTCTCAGAATGTGCTATGTTTTTGTTGGAAAATGCGCTTGTTATAAATGTGATTTATTTACTGTTTTAAAGCATGTTTTGAGCATTGATAATACTAATGTTTATTGTCATGTTGTTAAGGATGCATTTGATAGATGATCATTGGATTTGAGAAAATGTGTGTATTTGAGATTAAGCATGGTTATGCTTGTAAACATGGTATTGAGTTGATGCTTGTAAAATAGTGAAATATTGATGTTAAATGATTATATTGGCAAGTGATAAAAATGGTTTTTGATTACTTTAATCGAATAGTTACCCGACTATAGGATTGGGTGCACCGTGAATAAAGTTGCCTTCGAAGTCGAGGGGTTGTGTTTGTACCGTATACTCCATCCAAGTACCCTAACGATTGAGGTTAAGATCACAACGGTGGATGTTAATCCCGTGTGTGAATCTTGTGTCATGTGTCCTGTGCTCTCGTTAGTGGAATTATACAACTACCGATGAGTGGTGTTGAGGGGTTGTGATTATACCGTTATACTCCACCACTGGTGTCACAACGATGGAGGGTTGCTCTCGTGTGTGAGCTTTGTGTAGTTCGGTAGTGTGTATGAAGCGTGTGGGACAACGCTTGTAATCCGCGTATCTGATTGTGTCAGTTGTGTTGGTTTTGGTATCATTGAGAATGGATGACTTCCAAGCCAATATATTGTTGTTGATTAATGATTTAAGCATGAGATGCTTGAGGTTTATGCTAGAATGCATGTAATGCTTGGTTTAAGCATGAGCAAAAGATTATTTGCTGTTATTTTAAAGATGTTAAAAGCACGCGTTTGCAAATGATAACGCAATGGTTTTATGAAATGCATTGATGAATGTTGCTTTAGCGATCCTCACTAAGCCATATGCTTACGCACATTATTTTCATCATTGCAGGGAATTAAGCATTCAAGGAAGCCCGATAGCAAGTGGAATCCAAGATTTTGATTAAACAAAGTACGTAGTTTCACCTTGGTGTAATAAGAGGCAGTGGGAGGGATTTCTACTCTTGTTAGTATTTGGTGATGTTAAACACCTTAAGCATGTTTGGTTTCTTTATTTTGGTTTGTAAATGGCCTTTGAGGATTGATTTGTGCTTGGATGTGGTTTTTAGCTTTGTATGGTTTTGAAGACTAGGAAGCATGCCTATAGTTCTAATGCTTGCATGAATGATGCTATGTTTTAGCTTGTGCTTCATGTTGCTGGTCTTTGATGCTTATGCATGTTTTATGTGTGATGTGGCATGTATTGGAATGATTTTAGAGGTGAATGTGTGAGAAAAACTAGAAAAATGTGAAGTTGCAGGGCAAGGCGTTTAGGAACGCCCTTACCTGTTTCGGAACGATGGCCTGGAATGGCCATGGTGCTTCGGAACGGGTAGGCACGTTCCGGAACACTTTGCTACTGAAACGCATTGTTTCAAAACGAGCTTTGGAACTCACCCGCGTATCAAAACGGTCAACCTGGTTTCGAAACGACCGTTCTGATACAGGGTCTTGTGTTTCGAAACACCTGACCGTTATATTTGAATTTGAATTGTTTCAGGTGTTGCGTGTAAAATAGTCTATCGCAATGGTAGTGCAAGTATACACGACGCAAGTAGTAAAGTGATACGAAGTATCGGATATCGTCTCCACAGGGATTGGGCTAATAGCTTCACCTTAATTCACTGCACGAAAGTAAAGAAAATATTTAAGAAGTTGTCACGAAAATAATAAAGTAAACGTAAATAAAAGAGTAAAGATATCAAGATAGAGAGAATGGGATGGTATTGAATTGCTCAGTAGTGCAGGTATTGCAGAGTTTAGGAAATCCAGTTCTGTCGTCGCGCCCGTCGCGGCAGCACCTGTCGCGGCAGCAGTCCGTTGATTGTCGCGGCAGCAAACACTCAACTCAGTACTTCAAGTTTGGCAAGAATCCCAGATGTGCCTTGGCCTACCCCTAGGTCCAAGTCTGTCGATGATCACGTCTTTGATGATACCTCCCGGCGTGAATCGAAGGATGAACACCGATGTCGATGAATTCTTCTTTAGCCACTTAACCTCGTCCTATCCCTAGGTCCGAGATAGTTCAACTATAAGCTAGAGAACTTGCTCTTATTTCTTTCGTATACTTAACTCTCTCGATGCTAAGTAAATAGATAACCTCACAATGCTCTCTCGATGCTCTTGCAAGATATTAATAACCAAAATAAGAGAACTTGAAGTTTATTTTATTGAACTGAAAATTCCTAAAACAAAACAACCCTTGCAACTACTTTACAAATCAACTCGTGGCCCTAGGAAGGATTTAGAACATGTCGAGGGCAGGAAAACGACTAGAATTTTGGGCAAGAGGCTAGGGTAATCGGTTATGCCCTCTAGGTTACAATATATGCCCTTATATAAGCTTTGGGCTCAAGTTATCTAATTTAACAAGGATTACAACTTTAATTAAAAGTATGATTCTAATAAAGACTAAATCTTCAAGGAATCTACTTTCCAGCCGTCCTCCTTGTTTCTTGGGATTTCCTCTCCTTGAACTTTGGGCTTGGTATATCTTCTGATCTGGGGCTTGGAAGAATATAAGGTTTTCACACGACAGACGGGCTGAATTTTCTCTATATGTCGAGGTCCACTTTGCTTTTTCTCCACAAAACTGCTGTCATGGCAGCACCATGGCAGCATCGTCCTCTTTGTCTGCTTGTCCAGTTCAGCTCTTCTGCTTCACTGCCCAGCGCCTGCCCTTTCCGTCTACTATGGCAGCAACCTGCAAAAACAACCATTCTTAGTAGAAACTGTGCCTTTTAATATATTTGTGATGTTTTGCTGTAAACTAATCCTAAATGCAATGAATAATGCTTGAATGCAGCAGAAATATGGGTTAAATAGGGTGTAAATAATACAACTTTTACACACTCAACACACCCCAAACTCAAGTTTTTGCTTGCCCTCAAGCAACTAAGACCTAAAAGAAAAATGAAATATTTTTTTTGGCTTTCAAACAGTGAACTTTCCCTTACCCGTCGCTCGTTCCCTGTGGTGGCAGCAAGCTGTCGGATAATCTAGGTTCTGTCTGGAGTCTCACTATAGTCCTCGTGCAGTGTGTGCATGCTTGTGAAAAGTTATATGCCAAGACTCTCTTAGTTTCACTAGAATATTCAACTCTTAACTCGAATTTTTATGCCAAAGTTTATCTTTTGAAGGCACTTTTTCTTGCTCCTTTTGTTTTTTTTTTGTTTTGACTCGATTTCTCTATTTTTTTAAACTAAAGTTTCCCTAGAGCCAGTTTTAGGCACCTCTAGTTAACTTCCTAGAGCCAGTTTCGGGCACCTCTAGGGCTGTTGAGTCTCTTTTGCTAAACTTATTTCCTAGAGCCAGTGTTAGGCACCTCTAGGGGCTATTCAAGTGCTAAGCTTCCTATTCTAGTTTGGCTAAAAGAAGTCGAAGCAGTATAACAGTCACAATGGTGTTTAAGTTTTTAGAACTATAGAAAGGCTCTAAACTTCTCCTAAAAACTATCCTAAAGTCACTGCCACGACAGAGCTGTCACGACAGGTAAGTTCAATTCACAGTTTTCAGCCAAAATTTTCAATATTTTCATCTTTTTTTAAGAGAACTTAAAATAGGTAAAAGACACAAAATTTAACTAAGATGTACTCCATTAATATGGAGGGTTGCTACCCCCAAATTCGAGGGTTGCATTGTCCTCAATGCAAATGACAAAATAAAAATGAAGACATATGAAGGCAGTACATCGCAAAATATATATAGCAAGCAACAATAATAAGATAAGAAACTTAAATTTAGGCGGATCTGGCGTCGGATTCTGGCTCTTGGGGCGGGCTGGGGTGGTTGCTGTACAACCTGAATATCAGAGTTGTTGCCGCTGCTGTCACTGCTGCTGCTGGCCTTTGGCAGAGTGTTCTTATCTGCCATTCTTTTCTGCCTCTTTACCGGTGTAAAGTCCTTCGACAGGTTCCTCTGAATAGAGGGTTCATCGTCACTGTCTGCCCAAATGGAGGAGGAAGAGAACCCGACAACAAAGGCAGCAAGGTCATCCGAGGGCACTGGTCGCTTTGTTCCTTGAGCGAATGTTTCGGCATGGATGCTGCCGGCTGCCGTCGGGGCAGGTGATGGTATGGAGGCGACAGATGGTGTTTGTGGGGTTGCAGCATGTGTAGGTGTATGGACAGGGGTTGGGACAGTGAAGTAGTGGGCATGGAAGGTGGGGAAAACAACATTAGGGAAATTTAAAGTAGTTTGAATAAAATTTACCATGGATGCGGCAAAGTCCCTGATGAATGTCATGAGGCCCAACTGTCTTTCCTCCATCCTTTGAATGGCAGCTAGAATCTTATTGGAGGGGGTCTGTCGGAGCAGCTGCTGCGGCGGCAGGTTCAGGATTTGGCTGCTCTAATGATTCAGCTGGGGCGGTAGCGGGGTTGATAGATGAGAGAGGGGTTGCCACTGTCAGCTCCATGAGGCTGATGATATTCTTTTCTGTCCAACCCCGTCCTTTCACTATGAAATCAGTGTCGGCTTCCGGCACATTATGACCGCGACAGAGGGACGTGATGAGGTAGGGGAGGAAGAGGAGGCCCGTCGATCGATGTGCACTTTCCAAAATACTCTCTCGCATATAACTACCCACATTAATGGGTCGTTCATTTAAAATATAGTGTATTAAGGCTAACCTTTGCTGGTCAACGGTTGTATGGTGTGACGACGGCATAATCCTCTTTTTGATGAAGGCATTCCACAGTTTTGCGTCCGGCAGCAGCTGCCCCCTCTTCACTGTGTGTGGATTTTTCCGGCTTGTATTCCATTCGGTTCCTTCTTCCGTCAGTTCTGCCATGACAACATCATAGGAAGCATCATCCAAGGTGTCGAGGAACTGCTGATGTGCATCATCATTCGGGCCTATGCAGAGGCCATATAAGGAGTTGATGTGCTCGGCTGTAAACGGTACCTCTTTCCCTCTAACACTCACTATTGTCGCCGTTTTGCTGCTGATGGCAGCATAAAATTCCTCACCAGCGTCTCGTTCATCTCCTCTGGTTTCTCCGCAAATGTCTGCCATAATAGAGCTCTAATCTTCCTGGCTATGAAAGGCTTAAGGCCCAGATTCTTTGCCTTTGGGGTATAGATGAAACCTCGTTCTTCCCACAGATCTCTGGTTGCAAGGGACTGTGGGGGAGTTGCTGCTGGTGAGGAAGTAGAGGTAGCATTGCGGCGGGTTTTTCTGGAAGACATGTTAGTGCAAGGGTTGTGAAAAGCAAATGAAAACTAAAGATGGAGAGCAAGTAAGAAAGGCAGAAGTGAGTGAAAATGAAAATGAAACGGGGTTTTATAGAAGAGGAATTGCTGCCCGTTGAAGCTGTAACAACATGCGCGAATAACGGGGCGACTGTTGAGCTTTAGCGTGTCTGATGCGTCTAACATACATTTTCGCATCTGTTACGCGTCTGTCACACGTTTCTGCGTCTATCGTGACAGCGTGGTGACAACCTATCTTTTCCGCGTCTGTCGCGGCAGCTGTAACGACATGCTTCAATATTGGGCTTTGTTGGGCTGATGGATGGATGGTGGGCTGAATTCACTTCTCATGTTCTTCTTGACTCCTTTATTTCCTAAAAACAATAAAAATAAAAACATTATTCAAAATAAAATAAACCTTATTTCCTAATAATTAGTAAATAAGAAAAATAAATAAAAATAAAATTTAGGTTAAATTAGGGATGCCATGTGGGGCATCTCCTAAGGTAACCACTTCCTGCATTCCTGGGGCTTCAGTCCCCTGATAATGCTTGAGGCGCTGTCTGTTGACTTTGAATTGGTGCCCGTCTTTTAATGATCGGATTGTGATGGCACCATGGGGAAAACTTGTACAACTTGGAACGGGCCAGACCATCTAGATTTCAGCTTCCCTGGGAAGAGTTTCAGTCTGGAATTGAACAACAATACAAGCTGCCCTGGGCAGAACTGTCGTGGCAGCAGCTTCCTGTCATGCCACTTTTTTGTTTTCTCCTTGTAGATTCTTGCATTGTCGTAGGCTATTGTTCGGATTTCTTCAATTTCGTTCAAATCTAACAGCCTTTTCTGGCCTGCCTTGTCCAAGTCCATATTCACTGCCTTGATCGCCCAGTACGCTCTGTGCTCTATCTCGACAGGTAGATGACATGTTTTCCGATAAATCAATCGGTACGGAGACATGCCCAATGGAGTCTTAAAAGCTGTCCTATATGCCCATAACGCATCATTAAGGAGTAAAGACCAATCTTTCCTAGTTGGCTTAACCATCTTCTCAAGAATGTTCTTAACTTCCCTATTTGATACCTCAGCTTGTCCATTGGTATGTGGGTGATATGCTGTCGCGATCCGATGCTTGACACCATATTTCTTCAAGGAGGCAGCAATAACCCTATTGTCAAAATGTCTCCCTTCATCACTGATAATCGCCTTAGGGATGCCAAACCTAGAAAAAATATTTTTGTGTAAAAACTTTTGGACTGTCTTGGCATCATTCTTTTGACTGGCGATAGCTTCGACCCACTTAGAGACATAATATACTGCCAGGAGGATGTATAGATTCCCACATGAAGAAGGAAAAGGTCCCATAAAATCAACCCCCCAAACGTCGAAGATTTCGACTTCTAGAATGTTCTGCAGCGACATCTCGTTTCTCCGTGAGATGTTTCATGTCCTTTGGCACCTGTCACAACTTTTGTAGAAGATTTGTGCATCTTTATATAGTGACGGCCAGTAGAACCCTGACTGCAGCACCTTGGCAGTAGTTTTGTTGCCTCCTAAGTGACCTCCATACTGTGAAGCATGGCAGTGATGAAGAATGTCTTCTTGCTCTTCTTGTGGTACACATCTCCTTATAACCTGATCTGCACAGATTTTGAAAAGGAGAGGTTCGTCCCAATAATAATGCTTAACATCATTTTGGAACCTCTTCCTGGCTTGATACTTAAGATCAGAAGGAATTATTCCGCTAACTAAGAAATTAACGAAATCTGCATACCAAGGGAGTTCAGAAGACTTACCTGCCGCCATGGCTGTCGCGGCAGTGATTGCGGCAGCAAAGAACTGCTCATCTGGGAAGGTCTCCAGTATGTTTGTCTCATCTGTTGGTAGACTATGTCCCTTCTCTAACCTTGACAAGTGATCTGCCACCTGATTTTCTGTCCCTTTTTGTCCTTGATTTCAAGGTCGAATTCTTGCAATAGCATGATCCACCGTATCAATCGAGGTTTTGCATCCTTTTTCACTAACAAATACTTCAGGGCAGAGTGGTCTGTGTGCACTATTACCTTCGTTCCAAGTATGTAAGAACGAAACTTGTCAATGGAGAATACCACAGCTAATAACTCTTTTTCTGTGGTGGTGTAGTTCACTTGGGTGTCATTCATTGTCTTGCTGGAATAGTATGTGACATGAAATAATTTATCTCTCTGCTGCCCAAGTGCTGCTCCGACAGCATAGTCACTAGCATCACACATGATCTCAAATGGCTGTGTCTAGTCTGGTGGTTGTACTATTGGGGCTGTTACCAGTTTTTCCTTCAGAACCTTGAATGCTTCAGTACATTCTTCATTAAAGTCAAAGGGTCGGTTCTGCTCTAAAAGATGACATAGAGGCTTGGTGATTTTTGAAAAATTCGCAATGAATCTCCGATAAAAACCAGCATGTCCCAAGAAACTTCTAATACCCTTGACTGTGGTCGGCGGCGGCAGCTTTTCGATCACTTCTATTTTGGCCCTGTCGACTTCTATCCCACGGCAGCTAATCTTATGGCCAAGGACTATCCCTTCATCCACCATAAAGTGGCATTTTTCCCAATTCAGAACTAGGTTTTCTTTTTCACATCTTTGAAGTACCTTTTGTAGATTGCCTAGGCAGCTCCCAAAATCGTCTCCAAAGACTGAAAAATCATCCATAAATATTTCAAGGAAGTCCTCCACCATATCAGAGAATATGGCCATCATGCACCTTTGAAAGGTGGCGGGTGCATTGCATAATCCGAACGACATCCTCCTAAAAGCATATGTTCCGTAAGGGCATGTGAAAGTCGTCTTTTCTTGATCTTCCGGTGCAATAGCTATTTGATTATACCCTGAATAACCATCAAGAAAACAATAGTAAGGTTTACCCGCTAATCTATCAAGCATTTGATCAATAAAGAGTAAAGGAAAGTGGTGTTTTCGGGTAGCTTTGTTAAGCTTCCGATAGTCCATACAAACCCTCCAACCGGTCACAGTCCTGGTTGGGATTAAATCGTTGTTTTCGTTGGTCACCACAATCATTCCTCCTTTCTTGGGAACACATTGCACCGGGCTCACCCATTTGCTGTCAGAGATGGCGTAAATAATTCCAGCATCTAACCATTTGATTATCTCTTTACGAACCACCTCTTTCATCGCATGGTTTAGCCGCCTTTGGGCATCTATAGTCGGCTTATGATCTTCTTCTAAAAGGATTTTGTACATGCATAACGCCGGACTAATGCCTTGAATGTTAGCTATCGTCCATCCAATTGCCTTTTTGTGCTACCGCAGCATCCCTATTAGCTGTCGTTCTTGTTCCTGTGGCAGCTTAGAAGAGATGATTACGGGCAACGTATCATTTAAACTAAGAAAAGCATATTTTAGCTGCCCTGGCAGGGGCTTCAGTTCTAAGGCAGGTGGCTCAACAGTAGATGGCTTTTGGATTGCATGATTATCCGAAGTATAATTTAAAGGTTCGAATAACTTACCTGGACGATCGCCTATCCAGTTTACCTCCTCCTGATCTTCAGTATCTGATGTATCGGATTCTGAGGAGTTGCTGTCGTCAGTGCAGTCGTGACAGTCCTGTAAGTGGCTGCCGAGGTAATGCCCAATGTCGATGTCGTGACAGCCTGACCTGATGCAGGGTTGATCAAGGGTAACTTCAGTGATAGCCTTGCATTCCTCGTCTGCATCAGCATGCTTCATAGCTTTGAGAACATTCAACTTAATCTCTTGATCGTTTACTCGCATGGTGAGTTCTCCTTTTTCCACATCAATTAGTGATCTTCCCGTGGCTAAGAAGGGTTGCCCAAGGATGATTGGTGCGTTTTCGTCTGCCTCACAATCTAAAACAAGAAAGTCAGCAGGAAAAATAAATTTATCCACTCTTACCAGAATATCTTCAATTTTTCCTTCCGGATGAACATAAGAGCGGTCTGCCAGCTGCAGAGTTACTGTCGTGGGCTGCGCCTTTCCAATACCTAATTTCTAAAAAACAGATTTTGGCATTAAATTAATCCTAGCACCAAGATCACAAAGTGCCTTACCCACATATTTATCTCCGATTACACAAGGTATGATGAAGCTCCCCGTATCCTTCTTTTTTTGGGGTGGCTGCTGATGAAGAATACTCATGCAACCTTCTGTCATCTTAACTGTTTCAAACTCCCCAAGTTTAGATTTCTTTGACATGACATCCTTGAGAAATTTGGCGTAACCAGGCATCTCCCTAACGGCATCTAACAGCGGAATATTAATATGAACCTGCTTAAAAATATCATAAATCTTTTTTAGCTGAGATTCTTGCTTTGCTTGCTGTAACCGTTGAGGAAAAGGAGGTGGGGGACGATAGTCAGCAATATGTCCTTCCCACTACATACGAATATGAGGAGGTTTGGGTTCATCATTTTTCTCCTCTATCGCTTCTGCTGTCGTGACAGGCTCATCGGCAGCAGTCTGTTTGTCACCTGTCGGGGCAGCTTCCTCGGCAGGTCTGTCCAAGGCTGGTTTTCTTACTGTTTCAGCTTCCTTTTCCGGCCCTGATAATTTCTTCCCACTCCTAGTAGTAATAGCCTTGCATTGCTCATGTGTGGGCTGCCCAGCATTTTCAGTATTACTATGGAATCCTCCAGTCTACCTTGGCTTGATATGTTGGGAAACCTGACCCATTTGTGTCTCCAAAGATTTTAGAGTAGCTTCATGATTCGTCATCTGCATCTTTGTTTTATCCATGAATGTCTCTGTTTTCTTAACAAACTGATTCATGTTCTCAATATAAGTACCTGTCTGAGACATAAAAGTGGCCAGAGTCTGTTCCAATATACTGCTCGTGGCAGCTGGTGGCTACTGTTGCTGCTACGGTGGCAGTTGCTGACGGGTCAACAATCTAGGTCCTCCCTGATTCTGATTGTGTGCTTGAGGATTCAGGGCATTATTAGGATTGCTCCAAGAAAACTTGGGATCCTTTTTCCAGTTGGGATTATAGTTGTTGGAGTTTTAATTCGGCTTATAGTTCCCAACATATTTTCCCTCTTCTAACTGTATAGGACACTCATCCGAACTATGATTTCCCTCACAGATTTCACATACCTCCTCGACAGCAAATCCACGTTGTGAGTCTTCATTCAATACCTTTTTCACTGCCTTAGTAAGGAATGCTACCTGTGATTTCATCGTGCTGTCGGCCTCATAATCCTTGACAGCTAATACCCGTTTACCCCCTCTTCTTGCTGTCGAAAACTGCTCTTCATTCTTAGCCAGATTTTTCAATACTTGCATTGCCTCGTCTGGATCTTTATCCAATAATAGTCTGTTTGCTACTGAATCAATTCATATACGAGTTTGTAAGTTGGCAGCATTATAAAACTTAGTTACCTGATTCCAGACGGGGAATCCATGTATTAGGCAGTTCCGTAGAAGAGTGGTAAATCTGTCCCAGGCCTCGTGCATCGGCTCGTCATCTTCCTGTTGAAAAGTAGCAATCTCATTACGTAATCGCTCAGATAAATGCGAAGGATTAAAACGAGATAAAAATCACGAGATAAATCTGCCCAAGTTCTAATTGAACCCGGCGTAAGTTTATTCCACCAAGTCTTAGCTCTGTCCCTCAACGAATGGGGAAATAACCGAAGCCTCAATATCTCCGGATTAACTCCTGGCAGTCTAAACGATCCACAGATTTCCTGGAAGGTTTTGAGATGCTCCCTAGCATCCTCTGTAACAGCACCACTGAATTGACCGACATTGTTGATCATGCTAAACATGAAAGGTTTCAGCTCGAAGTTATCAACATCAATGTCCGGCAGCGTGGTTTCCAGTTCTACATGGTCATTCAGCATGTAGTCGTGACAGGACCGTCGTCCGGCAGCGGCAGGCGGGTCGCCGACAGGCGGGTCGTTTCCATTGTGGGCCATCTTCTCTAGATGTTCCTCATGGTACTCGTTCCTGGCTAGCAAGTGACGAAGTTGTTTCTTGAGATTGAATGATCGTTCGATTTCCGGATCTAATGGATACTCAAGATCTTTACCTCGATTCGATCTGCGCATAAACAAGAAACCTTGTGAAAAGCAAGAGTTGAATGCACCAAAGAAAACAGAAAAATAAAAATAAAAATAAAAACAAAAGTGCAGTAAAAGAAAAGGTAGAGTTATGTTGCCAATCCCCGGCAACGGCGCCAAAAACTTGTTGCGTGTAAAATAGTCTATCGCAATGGTAGTGCAAGTATACACGACGCAAGTAGTAAAGTGATACGAAGTATCGGATATCGTCTCCACAGGGATTGGGCTAATAGCTTCACCTTAATTCACTACACGAAAGTAAAGAAAATATTTAAGAAGTTGTCACGAAAATAATAAAGTAAACGTAAATAAAAGAGTAAAGATATCAAGATAGAGAGAATGGGCTGATATTGAATTGCTCAGTAGTGCAGGTATTGCAGAGTTTAGGAAATCCAGTTCTGTCGTCGCGCCCGTCGCGGCAGCACCTGTCGCGGCAGCAGTCCGTTGATTGTCGCGACAACAAACACTCAACTCAGTACTTCAAGTTTGGCAAGAATCCCAGATGTGCCTTGGCCTATCCCTAGGTCCAAGTCTGTTGATGATCACGTCTTTGATGATACCTCCCGGCGTGAATCGAAGGATGAACACCGATGTCGATGAATTCTTCTTTAGCCACTTAACCTCGTCCTATCCCTAGGTCCGAGATAGTTCAACTATAAGCTAGAGAACTTGCTCTTATTTCTTTCGTATACTTAACTCTCCCAATGCTAAGTAAATAGATAACCTCACAATGCTCTCCCGATGCTCTTGCAAGATATTAATAACCAAAATAAGAGAACTTGAAGTTTATTTTATTGAACTGAAAATTCCTAAAACAAAACAACCCTTGCAACTACTTTACAAATCAACCCGTGGCCCTAGGAAGGATTTAGAACATGTCGAGGGCAGGAAAACGACTAGAATTTTGGGAAGGAGGCTAGGGTAATCGGTTATGCCCTCTAGGTTACAATATATGCCCTTATATAAGCTTTGGGCTCAAGTTATCTAATTTAACAAGGACTACAACTTTAATTAAAAGTATGATTCTAATAAAGACTAAATCTTCAAGGAATCTACTTTCCAGCCGTCCTCCTTGTTTCTTGGGATTTCCTCTCCTTGAACTTTGGGCTTAGGATTTGTTCTGATCTGGGGCTTGGAAAAATATAAGGTTTTCACACGACAGACGGGCTGAATTTTCTCTATCTGTCGAGGTCCACTTTTCTTTTTCTCCACAAAACTGCTGTCATGGCAGCACCATGGCAGCATCGTCCTCTTTGTCTGCTTGTCCAGTTCACCTCTTCTGCTTCACTGCCCAGCGCCTGCCCTTTCCGTCTGCTATGACAGCAACCTGCAAAAACAGCCATTCTTAGTAGAAATTGTGCCTTTTAATATATTTGTGATGTTTTGCTGTAAACTAATCCTAAATGCAATGAATAATGCTTGAATGCAGCAGAAATATGGGTTAAATAGGGTGTAAATAATAGAACTTTTACACACTCAACATCAGGTTTCTGTTTTCTTACGTTTTGGTCCCTAATTCTTGAATGCTTAATTAAATGAGTTTGGATGATCCGTTTGTCATGAAACTTGGCATGTTGTATGATTAATTTTTAATTGGTAACTTTAAAACTTGTTAGTCCTTGTAATTCTAGAAATTTACAAATTAGACCCTAAAAGTCGTTTGTATGCAATTGAACCCCTAATTGAGTTATGTTCGCTGCGTCGCTTTCGCTAAATTGAATTGCTAATCATATAGGTTAATAATGTGCATCTAGAAAAGATAAAAAAAGGTCGTTAATCGAGGTTGGCTTTTACGAGTTGACTTCAATTTTCCCCGTGTAATCTTCTCAGTTCGGGTCGGGCATCTATGTTGAGTGGATCAATGAAACGATATAAGCCAAGAGGGGGTGAATTGATTTTTAAACTTTTGGTGGTGGAGTGGAAAATTAAAAATTATAGACAAGACGATTAGAGTGGTTCAAGTTACAATCGAACTCTACATCCACTACCTTAGCTTCACTAAGGATTTTCCAACAATCCAGTAATTGTTCTTCCCCTTTTCTAAGCTAACGAAGTAACCTTTACAATACCGGTCAAATTTTCTACCCAAAATTTGACCCAATCCTCACTCAAGTGATAAAAAGAAGATGAAGGCTAAAACTAGTATCTCTCAATACAAAATGTAGCCCTTTTACAAGCATTCAACCCAATTGAACAGATAAGAATGGAAATTACAAATTTCACAATTGGGGTTTACAAGAAATAATGGGATTTTAACACAAATGCTTGGCTTTGATGTTTGGATAATACTTTGGAGATCAATAGTTGTTGCTGGAGCTTTTAGAGGTCTCTTTTATATCTTCTCATTGAATTCTAGCCGTCGGGTTTGTTGCATTCATCAATATAGCCATTGGGATGTTATCTTCCCTCTATAAATGCAGTCTACAACTACTCGTTCTGAAACGCTCAACCCTGTTTCGAAACAGACCAAAATAAAAAGAGCCGATGGGGTGTAATAAATAGACCGTACCAGAACGGGCACGATCATTTCAATACGCTAAGAGCCCATTTCGAAACTTGTTTCAAAACATTTTGCCACTGTCAAAGCCTGTATCGAAACAGCTTAGAAGCGTTTCGATACACCTTAACGAAAATTTTAAATTCAGTTATAAAACTTCAACGATCATATTTTAAAACCAAGTTTTAATTCCGTTTCGAAACGTTTGAGGTCGTTTCGATACTACAGTATTGAAACGGATCAAACCGTTCTGAAGTTCGTCATCCGTTTCGAAACACGTTCCGAAACAGAGATTAACAGTTTCAAACTGTTCTGAAACGCCCAAAGGCCGTTCCGAAACGGTGACTCGAAAATCACTATTTTGGCTTGATAAACACTTAGAGAATATTTGAAAAGTTGAGGTTTTGACTTAAACATTTTTCTTTAAATACATAGAGAGGTTTTGAGGACTTAAAAATTCATTTTCCATTTTTCAATTTAGTCCTTAAATCATTTGTTATATCAAAATCAATTTATTGGTTTCATAGTCTAGGTCGAGCTAAGGGGGTTACACGAACCATCCAAACTCAACCAACTGAATAAACTTCATTCAGGGACCAAAATGTAAGTAACAAGAACTTAACACAATTCAAATTCAGCACCCAACGGTCGAGTGTTTCGAAACTACAAACCCTGTATCAAAAAGGCTATTTTGAAACAAGAGAGGTCTTCTCGATATGTGGGGGCATTCCGAAACCTCAAGGAACCCATTTTGATACATTGGTTCATAGTGGCGAAACGTTCCAGAACGTGCCTTCATGTTCCGAGACACCTTGGTCATTACAGGCCTCCATTCCGAAACAGACTAGGGCGTTCCGAAACGTATGGGCCTTCAACTTCACAAATTGCTAGTTTTATCAAGTTTTCATCCCCGAAACCATTCCGGCACTTGTTACAACACACATACATCATGGATAAACATCAAAGACCACCCATTCGAAACATTAGCTATATCATAGTATCAATCATGCAAGTTATAGGATTATAGGCATGCTTCCTAGTTGACAAAATAGCAAAAAGGTTAAAAACCACATTCACGCTCAAACCAACAGTCGAAGGCCATTTACAAATCCGAATAAACAAAATAAACATGCTCAAGGTGTTTAACATCACCAAATATAACTAAGAGTAGAAATCCCTCCCATTGCCTCTTATTACACTATGGTAAAACCACATACATTGCTTAGTCAATACGCTTGGATTCCACTTGCGCTCTAGTTGCCTTAATTGCTTAATTCTCTGCATTGATGAAAAAAACGAGTGTAAGCCTAAAGCTTAGTGAGGATCGCTAAAACCAAACATTCATCAATGCATTTTACAAAATCAAGATAACGCCATTTGCAGACTCATACATTCCTTTAAAACATGCTCTCAAAAGCATCAATGCACCTTTAAACCACATGCTCATAGCATCATTAAAAGCACTACAAAATCCTTTGTTCAAGCTTAAACCAAGCATTACATGCATTCTAGCATAATTTCCAAGCATCTCATGCTTAAACATTAATCATCAACATTATATTGGCTCACAAGTGAACAATCTCAAACCATATCATAATCAAAACAAAAGACACAATCGGATACGTGGATTACAAACGTTGTCCCACACACTTCATACACACTACCAGACTACACGAGGCTCACACACGGGATTATACCATCAACTGTTGTGACACCCGTGGTGGAGTTTAACAGTACAATCACAACCTCTCAACACCACTCATCTGTAGTTGTATAATTCCACTAATGATAGCACGGGACACATACCACAAGATCCACACACGAGATTAAACCATCCAACGTTGTGATCTTAGCCTCAATTGTTAGGGTACTTGGATTTAGTTTACGGTACAATCACAACCCCTCGACATCCAAGGTGACTTTATTCATGGTGCACCCAATCCTATAGCCGACTAACTATATCTAATTAAAGTAACCACAAACCATTTCCATCACTTGCCAATATAATCATTTAATATCATTATTCCACTATTTTACAAGCATAAATCACAAAGCCATTTTCACAAGCATAAAATGCTTAAACTCATATGCATACATTTCATAAATCCAAGGATCACCTACCAAGGGCATCCTTAACAAAATGGCATTAAACACCAGCATTATCAATGCTCAAAACATGCTTTAAAATAGTAAATAAAATCACATTTAATTCAAGTGCATTTTCTAACAAAAACATAGCACATTTCGAAAGGGACTTTCGAATCACTTACTCTTGAGCTTAGCTAAGTATTTCAAACTTACACTAAGCTCCCAAGACCATGCTCAAAGTGTTACAAAGTTGGAAAATCTATTTCTACTCACCAATACGCGAAACTTTTCTCGCCGACACGGAAATGACCCTTCTGAAGCCTCAAAAAATGTTTTGTTTGTTTCCAGATAAATATCCGAAACAACCAAAAACTCAATCAATTGCTTCCAAAACCATGCCCAGCCAACATACATCTTTTTCAACCATTATTAAACATCAAAACATATTTAAAGACAACCTAAACCCATCCTTATACCTCCAGCAAGCATAACTTCATCATTTCACCTAAAAAACCCAACTAAGACCATCAAGAAACTCAAGGATCTCAAGGATTTCGGGATATATATTATCAAAACATATTCTCAACATTTTAATCAACTCAAAACTCATTTAAAACCAATCCAAAATAGAGCTCATCAATACCTATCCGAAAATCAAGATTTACAACATAACTTTGCAAGATTTTGATCTCAAATCAAAACTATAATAAAAACTCAGCCAAAAACAACATTTAGAAGGCAAAGATCTTGGGAATTTCATTAAAGAACCTAGATTGAAGGTTGAGAACAAGATTTACCTCCTATCATTGCCTTCCTCAATGTTTGGCAAGTTTTCCCTTAACAAATCTTGAAGAATTTGAAGAAAACTCTTGAAATTTGTTTAGAAATCAAATGGAGAGTGTTTGGGAGATAAGAAATTTGGAGAAAAGAGTTGGGAAATGGGTTTGCTTAAATGAAAGTTAGTTACGTGAAATGAATTCTCAATTTCCCAATTAATCCATTTTAATTAAATGAAATCATTTCTATTTTAATTATCTAAAACCCTTTTAAAATACATGTCAATTTAAGGAAGGTGTAATTGCACCATAGCTCTCTAAAGATTCTAAGATTTTGACTCCTTTTTGAAATTTTGCAAATTTCCACAATTTGAAACTTTACATTTTGGTCAGTACCCAAAATGTACCACTTTCGAAGCTCTTTTTGTAAAATTGATTTGACCAATCTCCTAAACATGATTTTAGAGGATTTCAGCAATTTTTACCATATTTTTATCCCTTCCCGATCCTTGATTTCCCTAAACCTCCTAATACGAATCAAACCGTTTCTGACCGGTCTGATCCAATGTCTAATACATCGAGGCCCAAAACCAGGGCGTTACAACTCTCCCCCACTTAGGAAATTTCATCCTCGAAATTTTACTTGAAGGGAAAAGGTGCGGAAACTGCTTCAGCATATCCGCCTTACTTTCCCAAGTGGCCTACTCAACTTCTCGGTGTCGCCACAACACCTTCACAAGCTCTATCGTCTTGTCATGAAGAACTTTTCTGCTCACATCCAGAATCCTGACTGGTTCCCCATCATAAGACGAATCCGGATTTAACTCTATCTCCTCAATAGGCATCACATGCAAAGGATCCGATCTATACCTTCGCAACATCGAGACATGAAACACGTCATGAATCCTTTCCAACTCGGGAGGCAACCTCAACTGATATGCCACAGGACCAATACGCTCCACAACCTCATATGGTCCAATAAACCTCGGGCTAAGCTTACCCTTACGCCAAAATCTCATCACCTTCTTCCAAGGTGTTACTTTCAAGAACACACGTTCGCCAACCGCAAACTCAATCTCCTTAAGCTTCAGATTCGCGTAAGACTTTTGCCGATCCGATGTTGCCTTCAAACGCTCACAAATGAGCTTTACCTTCCCAGTGGTTCCTTTCAACTTAGCTGGCATCAAAATCAACTTTTGTCTAGCTTCTGCCCAACAAAGAGGGGTTCTACACTTTCTCCCATATAAAGCCTCATATGGAGCCATTTGAATGCTTGTCTGGTAAATATTGTTGTAAGCAAACTCAACCAAAGGCAAGCGCTTCTCCTAAGAACCCTGAAACTCTATAACGCAGAATCTCAACATGTCCTCAAGCACCTAGATCACACATTCCGACTGTGCATCCGTCTGAGGATGATAAGAAGTACTGAAATTCAACCGAGTACCCAAGGCTTGATGCAAACATTCTCAAAACCGTGATGTAAACCTCGGATCCCTATCCAACACTATGGACTTTGGCACCCCGTGCAACCGCATGATCTCAACAATATACAACTCTGCCAACTTATCCAAGGTATACGTAGTATGCACATGCAATAAATGTTCACACTTCGTAAGGCGATCAAGAATCACCCAAATCGAATTCTTCTTCGATGGTGACAAAGGCAAATAAGACACAAAATCCATGTTAATCCTTTCCCACTCCTATTCAAGAATTCTCAAAGGTTGCAACAACTCAGAGGGAACCTGATGTTCAGCCTTTATTCGCGGACACACCATGCACTTGCTAACGAACTAGGCAACATCCCTCTTCAACCCTACCCAGTAGTACTCATCCTTCAAATCACGATACATCTTTATACTACCAGGATGAATAGAAAAAGGGCTATTATGAGCTTCAGTCAATAGTGCGCTTCAACTCAGCATCATCTGGCACCACTATTCGACTCCCAAAACACAGAACACCATCACCACTAAAACTAAAATCCGAAGGTTTATCCTCCGCAATATTCTAAACATGAGGGACTAGAGAATCATCAAGTAGCTGCTTATCCTTGATCAACTGGATCAGAGATGGTTTCACTTGCAATTCAGCAACAAGACCCCCACCTCGAGATATGCTCAAGCGAGCAAACATCGCCCTCAACTCCATAGCCATTTTTATACTCAAAGCATCGACCACAACATTGGCCTTTCCCTAGTGATACTCGACCGACAGATCATAATCCAAAAGCAACTCCACACACCGACGTTGCCCAAGATTCAACTCATTCTAATACATAAGATACTGTAAGCTCTTATGATCCGTGAACACCACACACTTCTCGCCATATAGATAATGCCTTCAAATCATCAAGGTGAACACAACAGACGCAAGCTCAATATCATTAGTAGGGTAGTTACGTTCATGCACCTTCAACTGCCTAGATGCATAGGCTACTACCTTACCCTCCTGCATCAACACACAACCCAAACCGACAATGGACACATCACTATAGACCACAAATTCCTTACCAGACTCAGGTTGAATCAAGACAAGAGCTTGCGTCAAAGCTTCCTTCCTACGATAATATCCAGCCAAACCAAGAAAACTTCGCACCTCCGTCACCGACTTAGGCACCTTCCAGCTCATCATTGCCTCAACCTTATGCGGATCAACGTCAATACCCTCATCCGTTACAACATGCCAAAGGAATACCACTTCTTTAAGCCAAAACTCACACTTACATGGCTTGGCATACAACTGGTTCTCCAACAACGCTTGCAAAACTATTCTTAGATGTCTATCATGATCCTTCTCAATACGTGAGTACACAAGGATATCATCTATGAACACCACCACAAACTGATCCAAGAACTCATGGAACACACGATTCATCATGTCCATGAAAGCAGCAGGTGCATTGGTCAAACCAAACGACATCACTAAGAACTCGTAATTCTCATACCTTGTCTGAAAAGTCATATTAGGTACGTTCACATCCTTTACCATCAACTGGTAATACCCTGACCTTAAGTCAATCTTAGAAAACACGAAAGCTCCTCGAAACTGATCAAAGAGATCATCAATCCTTGGAAAAGGGTATTTGTTTTTTATCGTCAAGTTGTTCAACTGTCGATAATCTATACACATCCGCATTGTTCCATCTTTCTTCTTTACAAACAATATCGGCGCACCCCAAGGTGAAACAGTCGACCGAATAAACCCTCGGTCAAGTAACTCCTGAAGTTCCTTATTCAAATCTTTTTGCTCTTTATGTGCCTTGCGATAAGGAGCAATGGACATCGGAGTCGTATTCTCATACAACTCGATAGCAAACTATACTTCACTATTTGGCGGCAACCAAGGCAATTCTTCCGGAAAGACACTCGGAAGATCGCAAACGGTTCTGATGTCCTGCACATGTACATCCTTCGTACCAGGATTCATCATGTATGCAAGATAAGCATCACAACCCATCCTTAGCATACAACTTGCTTCCAATGCCGAAATCACATTAGACAAGAATTTCACATTCTCGCCTACTATCACCACTTCATAATCATCAGCAAGCTTTAAGGTGACTCGCTTAACATCAAAGTCTACCGCCGCTCTATGCTCGGACAACCAATCCATGTCAAGGATCACATCAAAACCATAAAAGGGTAACTCCATCAAATCCACAAGAAAAACATGACCCTGAGCAAATAAGGGACACCTCTGGTACAACTTCCTAGTGACCCGCTTGACATCAAAGTCAACCACCTCTCTATGCTTAGTCAACCAATCCATACCAAGGATCACATCGTAACCGTAGAAGGGTAACTCCATTAAATCCACATGAAAAACATGACTTTGCACAGATAAAAGGGCATCTCCTATATAACTTCCTAGTGACTATAGTATCACCAAATGAACTAGTCACTTGCATTCCTACTTCAAGAAACTCAACATGTATATCAAGCAAATGCGCATTCTCACTCAAGATATATGAATGTGTGGATCCAGAATCAATCAAAGCCAACAATGATAAAGACTGTAGAACAAAGGTACCTACGATGACATCAGTATCATTGCGCTCTTCGCACTGAGCATAGACCCCCGCAGGACCACCTCCCTTAGGTCGAACTGCTACGAAATGAGCAATGCCTTGCTGCCCCTCATCTCTCCTCTGGAAATTCCCTTGGCCATGCCTACGGCCTCTCTGAGGTGCAGCTACAGCAGCTGCACGTCCCTGGCCTCCACCAGCCAACAGAGGACACTCGCGCCTCATATGATATCTTGAACCACAGTTCCAGCAAGAATTCCTTGTTACCACAACACGAGTTTGTGCCTCCCTAGCCATATGTGGACAATCTCGCCGCAGATGACCCCGAGAACCGCACGTCCAGTACGTGTTTTGTTCCGCCCTCATCCGATCTCCCTGAGCAGTTGTACCTTGTCCAACATTACCTCGCCCAGCAGCAGGCTGATATCTCATATCTCGACCTCTCTTGTTCCGTCCACCACCAGAACTAGACTCAGCTGCTCTCTTTCCAGAGCTAGCACCGCCTCCACGATATGATAGACCCAATTTATTCTCGATGTCCTTAGCTTGACATACAAGCACATCAAAATATATGTAGTCTGCAGCCAACATATAAGTCTTGACTTCCTGCACCATCCCATACCAGAAGCGATCGCAACGATGCCTCTCACTCAGCATAAACTAAGGGGCTTATTGGCTCAGACATACGAACTTGACCTCGTACTCGGCCATAGAAAGATTTCCCTAAACAAGAGACATAAACTCGCACTTCTTTTCATCCAAGTATATCACTCCCAAATAATTCCTATTAAAGGCACCCCTGAAAAAACTCCCAATCTACCTCATTGGGTTCCATTCCAGCCGTGATGGTTGTCCACCAACTATGAGCATCACCCTGGAGCAAAAAAATAGCGCATCCCAGCTTGCGCACATCACTACATCCCATCTGATCCATGATACGAATCGTGCTAGCCAACTAGGCTTCCGACGCCTCAAGAGACCTTCCATAGAACTCAACAGCTCCTAAACTCCTCAACCTTTCCAAAGGCAAACCTACATCCCCAGCTATAGGGGCCTGCACATGTGCTCCGGCTACCACAGCCTGGAACGCTCCGGTGATCGCCTGAACCAATGGCGTTAGATCACCCAATCCTGGACCAGCTTGTCCTTGTTGCTTCGGCTCTCTACCCCAAGTGGTGGCAGAGGAGGTAAGTTTTCACCAGGAGGAACATCAGCCCCTTGGTTACCCTGGTCGCCCTACTCAGATGCATGCACTACCGTGTTCGACCTAAGCTCTCTCCTCAGACCCATAGTGTTATTTTTAACAAGGCATGACAGTAAACAAATCAAAACATTATTTAGGCCAGCCTCAAGCAAGGATCCAAGCCCACAAAAACATTTAACTAGTTTAATAAGGTAATGGGCACCCCGATTTCCCTCAAGCATAACATAGCATATCATATACCCTCATGCTTTACATCATTCAAAATCAGCACATATCCTTATCACATCATCATCATACAATCATATCTAGCTCATATATAATTCACAACAATCAAGCATGCAATAAGCACCAACATTTCATCAAAAACATGCTTTTTCAAACAACATACCTCAAATCATACAAATTTCACTTGCCACCATCACCACTTCTTTCGTAACCTGGCTTTGATACCACCAAATGTAACCCCCTTAGCCTGGCCTAGACGTCTGACCCGAACTAAAAAGATTACACTTGGAAAACTGAAGTCAACTCGTGAAAGTCAACCTCGATTAGAAACCCTTTTTTCTTCCTTTATCTTTTCTAGATGCACATTATTACCCTATGTGGTTAGTAAAGCGATTAGGCGAAAATGACACAACGATCAGAGTTCGATTAGGAGTTCAATTACATTCATTTGACTTTTATGGACTAATTTGTAACTTTTAGGAATTACAAGGACTATCCAGTTTTTAAGATTACCAAACAAAAATTAATCATATAACATGCCAGCGTGTCAAACCTAATCTCAAACGGACCATCCAAACTCATCCAATTGAATAAACATCAATTAGGGACCAAAATGTAAGTAACAGGAACTTAACACAATTCAAATTCAGCACCCAACGGTTGAGTATTTCAGAACTGCAAACCCTGTATCGGAACGGCCGTTTCAAAACAAGAGAGGTCATTTCAATACGCTGGGGCGTTCCGAAACCTCAAAGAACCCGTTTCGATACGTTGGTTCACAATGGCGAAACGTTCCGGAACGTGCCTTCATGTTCCGAGACACCTTGGTCATTACAGGCCTCTGTTCCGAAACGGACAAGGGCGTTCTGAAACGTCTGGGCCTGCAACTTGCCAAATTGCTGGTTTTTATCAAGTTTTCATCTCTGAAACCCTTTCGACACTTGTTCCAACACACATACATAATGGATAAACATCAAAGACCACCCATTCGAAACACAAGCTATATCATAACATCAATCATGCAAGTTATAGGACTATAGGCATGTTTCCTAGTTGACAAAATAGCAAAAAGGCTAAGAACCACATTCACGCTCAAACCAGCACTCAAAGGCCATTTACAAATACGAATAAGCAAACTAAACATGCTCAAGGTGTTTAACATAACCAAATATAACTAAGAGTAGAAATCCATCCCATTGCCTCTTATTACACTATGGTAAAACCACATACATTGCTTAGTCAAAACACTTGTATTCCTCTTGCTTTCTTGCTGCCTTAATTGCTTAATTCTCTACATTTGATGAAACAAACAAGCGTAAGCACAAAGCTTAGTGATGATTGCTAAAACCAAACATTCATCAATGCATTTCACAAAATCAAGATAACGTAGTTTGCAAATACATGCCTTCCATTAAAACATGCTCTCAAAATCATCAATGCACTTTTAAACCACATGCTCATAGCATCGTTAAAACCACAAAAAAAATCCTTTGCTCATGCTTAAACAAAGGATTACATGCATTCTAGCACAATTTCCAAGCATCTCATGCTTAAACATTAATCATCAACATTATATTGGCTCGCAAGTGAACAATCTCAAACCATATCATAATCACAACAAAATACACAATCTGATATGCAGATTACAAACATTGTCCCACACGCTTCATACACACTACTGGACTAAACAAGGCTCACACACCAGATTATACCATCAACCATTGTGACACTCGTGGTGGAGTTTAACAGTACAATCACAACCCCTCAACACCAATCATCGGTAGTTGTATAATTCCACTAACGAGAGCACGAGACACATACCACAAGATCCACACATGTAATTAAACCATCCACCATTGTGATCTTAGCCTCAATCATTGGATTTTTTGGATGGAGTTTACGGTACAATCACAACCCCTCGACATCCAAGGCGACTTTATTCACAGTGCACCCAATCCAATTGCCGGCTAACTATATCCGATTAAAGTAACCACAAACCATTTCCATCAATTTCCAATATAATCATTTAACATCATTATTCCACTATTTTACAAGCATAAAATCACAAAGCCATTTTCACAAGCATAAACATGCTTAAACTCAAATGCATACATTTTATAAATCCAAGGATCACCTACCAAGTTTATCCTTAACAAAATGGCATTAAACACCAACATTATCAATGCTCAAAACATGCTTTAAAATAGTAAATAGAATCACATTTAATTCAAGTGCATTTTCCAACAAAAACATAGCACATTCCGAGAGAGAGACTTTCGAATCACTTACTCTTGAGCTTAGCTAAGTGTTTCAAACTTACACTATGCTCCCAAGACAATGATCAAAGAGTTACAAAGCTGGAAAATCCATTTCCACTCATCGATGCGTGAAACCTTGCTCGGCGACGCAGAAATCACCCTTCTGAAGCCTTCAAAAATGCTTCGTTTGTTTTCGGATCAAGATCCCCTGTTTTTATATCATCAAAAAAGGGATCCAAATGCATTAAAATGCATTTCAACACGAGCAACTAAACACAAACTCGTCACTCACCAAAACTATACCAATTTACCCATCCGAAACAACTGAAAACCTAATCGATTGCTTCCTAAACCATGCCCAGCCAACATACATCACATTCAACCGTTATTAAACATCAAAACATATCTAAATACAACCTAAACCCATCCTTATACCTCCACCAAGCATAACTTCATCATTTCACCTCAAAACCCAACTAAAACCATCAAGAAACTCAAGGATCTCAAGGATTTCGGGATCTATATTATTAAAACCCTTTCTTAACATTTTAATCAACTCAAAACTCAATTAAAACCAATCCAAAATAGAGCTCATCAATACCTATCCAAAAATCAAGATTTAGAACATAATTTTGCAAGATTTAGATCTCAAACAAAAATTATAATAAAAACTCAGCCAAAAACAACATTTAGAAGCCAAAGATCGTGGGAATTTCATTAAAGAACCTAGATTGAAGGTTGAGAAAGGGATTTACCTCCAATCCTTGTCTTCCTCAATGATTGAAAACGTTTTCCTTAATAAATCTTGAAGAATTTGAAGAGAACTCTTGAAATTTGTTTAGAAATCAAATGGATAGTGTTTGGGAGAAAAGAAATATGGAGAAAAGAGTTGGGAAAATGGTTTTGCTAAAATGAAAGTTAGTTACGTGAAATGAGTTCTCAATTTCTCAATTAATCCATTTTAATTAAATAAAATCATTTCTATTTTAATTATCTAAAACCCTTTTAAAACACATGTAATATAAGGAAGGTGTAATTGCACCATAGCTCCCTAAAGATTCTAAGATTTTGACTCCTTTTTGAAATTTTGCAAATTTCCACAGTTTGAAACTTTACATTTTGGTCACTACCCAAAATTTACCACTTCCGAAGCTCTTTTTGTAAAATTGATTTGACCAATCTCTTAAACATGATTTTAGAGGATTATAGCAATTTTTACCATATTTGTATCCCTTCCCAATCCTTGATTTCCCTAAACCTCCTAATATGATTTGACTTTATCGAGTTGACTTTGGTTTTCTAATAAGGTTTTATGATTTAATTAGACCGGTCGGAAAAAGGTTTAGGGAAATCAAGGATCGGGAAGGGATAAAAATGGTTTAATCTTTCCCGATCATGATTTAATCTTTCCCGACCAAATTCGGCCTAGACTCGTTAAAGTCAATGTAACTATTTAAATATGTTTTCTAATATGGTTTATGATTTAATTGGGTAATATGATTAAATAAAAGGGTTGATTGATGAATTTATGTGATTTTCAGATTGGATCTTTTTTGTAGGGTTTTTTGATTGATTCGAATCATGATTTTGATGTTTAATAATTTTAAAATAATGGTTTTAACATTGGAATCCCAAAACTATAAGAATCTCTAATTGTTTAGGTTAATATTTATGTGTTTTGGGGGAGTTATGGTGGTGTAATGGTTGCTGGAAGTATAAGAATATTGTGCGATGGTTTTTAGATTTCTTTTGATGATAACTGATGGTTGAAATTGTTAGGTATTGATTGGGTTAAGTTTAGAGATCAATGGATGTTGATTTCGGTTGTTTCGGATAGGCGTTTGGTAGCATTTAGCAAGATAATGTTGATGATTGTTATTGATGGCTTAATGAATGCATTGTGATGCATTGTGCCTCCGTTTTTGTGTTACTAAAACAAGGGAGGTCGATTCCGCATCTATCAGTGTAGCTTTGGACGCTTTGGACGCTTGAATTTGCGTCGACGAATTGAAGTTTCGTGTGTCAGTGAGTGAGAACGAAACCTACAACTTTTAAAAGGTTTGAAGGTGGATTGGGAACTTAGATTTGAGCTTGAAATTCTTGTCTAAGTTCAAAAGTAAGTATAAGTGGATTTTCTCTCCCGGTCATGCTTTTACGAAATGATTCTTTATTCACTTGGTTTTGATTGTATGTTACCTACTGTTTATGCTTGAATGAAAGTATGTTTTATACTGTTTTAATCATGAGATGATGATGGGTGCACATGGTAAGTGATCCTTGTAAGCATGTGACTTATACTTGTGTTTAAAACATGGTTATTGCTAAGAGAAAATTGTTTTGTGTTGATGCATATGAAAACAATGAGGTATTTGGTTATAATGAATTATATTGGCAAGTGATGTGGTTTAAAAATGTTATCGAATATAGTTGGCTGGTCGTAGGATTGAGGGCACTGTAAATAAGTCACCTTGGATGTTGAGGAGGTTGGTGTGCCGTCTCCATCCGAGTACCCTAAGGACAGTCTCTCGTTAGTGGGTTAAGCATCTAACCAATGATTGGGGTTGTTGTCCATGTTAGTTATGAATGTACCGTTATTCCGGTTAAGATGTCTTGAAGTTTCGGGAGGACACTTGTTGAATCCATGTATCCGATGAACTATTTTGGAAATGAAACATGGTTAATGATCAGTTGAAAGCCAATATCGTTGATGTATCGTGAAAAGGTTTATGTTGTATAATGTGATTTACATGTTTACTCTTTAAGCTTTTCATATGGTTGTTATGCATGGAAGGCTTAAATTGAGGTTTAGCAATGATATTTGCTATTGATTAATGATACATGAGGCATATTGTTTATTATGCTGGTTTTTGAAAGGTTTAAGTGCATGGTTTTCAAGGCATGATGTTTTATAAATGGATTGAAATGATGATTTCAATGGTTTTGACAAAATGGTTTTAAATTTCATTGATAGTGTTTTGTTTTGAGAACTCCTCACTAAGCCTAGTGTACTTACGCTCTCTTTGTCCATCAATGTAGAGGATTAAAGGAGTGGAGGCAGCAAGTGAGCAAGGAGGATCCAAGGACTTCGTTCTTTGAAAGTGTGGTTTCAAACTATACTTTTAGTAATAAAGGAAATGGGGTTCATTGTTAATTTGGGAGTGTGTTTGTTAAACTCCTTGTTTTGAGTAGGTTTATATTGTTATTTTGAAGTTGTAAATGGCGTTTATAAGCTGGTTTTACTTGGGATTAATGTTTCAAATGTTTGACGGTTTATTCTCTAGGAAGCATACCTCTAGATTTCCCTTGAAGCGTGATGATTGATACTTTATGATAATTTTGTGTTGTTTTGGCATGGTTTGGTCTCTAACATGTTTGTATTATTGTTTAAGGCATGTTGGTATGAGTTTAAAACCTTAAAAGCATGAAAAACCAGCAAAAAATGACATTACTGGCCCAAGAGTACCGAAACGTGGTCTAGAGTACCGATACTGCATACCTAAAACAGCCCAAGCATTTTGATACGAGCTGAGCCGTTTTGATACGATATGCTTAGTTTGGGCAATGCGTTTCGATACGCGGGGCGTATCACTACGAGTTTGTGGATTTGAAACAGAGGAAGCTTACTGGACAAACGCGTATCAATACGAGCCTTGGTGTATTGATACGCATAGCCGTTTTTGTTATTTTTTAATCTGCAAGTTTACTTTTGTTACGTTTTAGTCCTTAATGTTAAGCATACAATTGGCTGAGTTTGGAAATTTTTTTAACCTAGTTTTTGACATGCAATTGATTGATACAGACCTTGATGTTTTTTTCAAAATGGTCTCTAAAATGCACTTGTAATGAATCAGATGTCTAATTGACCTCGTTCGAGACGTCAACAAATGGCACACTCCTAGAAAAAACTTCACAGAATGCACCGACAAGGTTGCTGCTAGACACCTCCGCAAATGGAACACTCATAGACAAAATGTAATGCCCCGGTCTGGGCCTATGAGTCTTTAAGGTTGACGCGGGGCTCGTAGGACCTAGACTAGAGATTTAGGTTGGTTCGAGAGTGGTTCGGGGAAAACGTGGTTCAATATGTGATAAATTTATGGGGAAAATTCCTAAAATCCTCTAAAAATATATATAAAGGTTGGGTGAAGTTACTTTTGGAAAATGATTTTTGGAAGATTGACATTTCATGTTAGTAACTAATTTGTAAAAGTGTAAAATCTGTTTTTGAAGGAATGTTAGGTTAAATGCCTAGAATGATTATAAGTTTCCTACCACTAGAATGATCTTGGACAAACTTGCCAAGAATGATTATCAGTTTCCTACCACTAGAAGGGGAGTTGTTAGGTTAAATGCCTCGGCAATCGAGTTAGAGACATCATATACTATTCTAGCCCAACTATCCATATTAACCAATTTGGTTAAGAATATGTAGAGGCCCAGAATCACACAGGAGGTCAAGGTAATAGGTCTAATTTGTAATTTGTGTAATGATGATCATGATTCTTCTGAGTGTCCACAGAACCTATAGTCTACTTTTTATGTTGGAAACTACAACTGGAACAACAACGTGTATTCCAACACGTATAATTCAGCCTAGAAGAAGTATCTCAATTTCTCATGGAGTAACCAGAACAACTCTGGAAATCAGCAACGCCAAAATTAAGAACCATCAGGATTCCACCAGAACATGCATCGACAATAGATGTCGCAGCAACATGCCACACCATCTAGTTCTTTGGAGAACACTACGAATGCTTTTATGCTAAAAACAGAATCTTATATGGTTAAGAGTAGTAATTTCATGAAAAAAAATTGATGCTTTTATCAACAGGGCAGAGATGACAATGCAGTTTCAAGGAGCAGCCTTAAAACACTAGAGATGCAAGTCGAGCAATTTGCTCAGATTTTGAACACAAGGCCACAAGGAGGTTTGCCAGTGACAATGAAAATGAACGTGGATCGGGTCATGAACAATGTAAGATGATCACCATCCGAAGCGGATCAAGGGGAAATAATGGACTTATCCAATCTAAGGATAGTGATCCGTTTTAGAAAAATGTATATAGCAGCAATACCACATCAGTCATTGATAATGAGTCTCTAGTAGATGCCATGACAAGTCGTAATGCCACGAAAAGCCCATCTAAAAATCCCACAGTTTCCACGGAAAGTCCATCCAAGAGTACCGACCAGGATAAGGAAAGAAAAAGTGAGGAGATTAGATGTAACACCCCGAAAACCGGTCTGGTTGGAAATAGGTTCCGATGGTTAAATTTTGGTGTTAAAAATCTTAAATTTTGATTAGTTTATGTTCTAAAATTTTATGAAACCTAAAAGTCAAGTTAAGCTTGTTTTATGTGCTCAAGTTAACGTTTCTGGGCCAAGCGTTTCGATACACCTGAGACCCGTATCGAAACGGCCTGGCTAAGGCGTACCGAAACGGATTTCAGGCGTTCCGATACGGTCCAACGATAATAACTACCTTTTTGGCATTTTGCAAGACCATATCGAAACGGCCTCGACCGTTCCGAAACGGTACCCTGCAGAAAACAGGGCAAGTGCCCAAAAGTCAGAGAAATCGGCCCTTAGATGAGTCACCTGCTTGCTTGGCACCCTTACATGTGATTTTAAGGCTGAGAAGATGTCTTGTGGTCAGTAATTGATGAGAAATGATGAGGAGTGTTGGTTTAAGCAAACCCTCTCCTAAGGGAAATGTTTTGATAGGTTCCTAAGGATGGCAAACCCTTTTAGGTAGGAAACCCTCCTATTGGCTGCTGGGGAAGGTGGGAATTATTTATTAATTCCTCAACCCCCTATAAATACAAGAAAGATAGTAAGGGCTTTGTTTTTGGAGATTCCTACGAGAAGCTTAAAAACACCTTTCTTTCCTAAGTAAAGCTAGCACCACCATTGTTGTCTTCTACCTTAAGCTTAAGCAAGCACCTCCATGAAAGATTAATCAAAGCTTTGATCTCCCTTGTTTAAGAAGCTCGTGTTGTCCGTGCCATCATAAGAGAAAGGGCTCAAGAATCAATTGATGTATTATCGACCCTAGGAGCCTTAGCCGATCAAGGTGAGTGTAGATGCATTTGTCTCGGGTGACACGGTGTCATTCCGATATTTGTTTCTATGTTCTGATATGTGAGTGTAGTAGCGTCTCGAGTTAGGCACGGGCCTACTCGATTATGTTGTTACCTTTGTTAATACTAACCTTGAGTTAGTAGCTTTACGTCATCGATTGTATGTTGGTAAGTGCATGGTAAGATTGCATCAATTCTATGATTAATGCTATATTATTATTGTCATGTGATGTTTATACATGTTCGTAATGTGTTGTGGATATGATCTATGAAATGTTGTTAAGGACCTTGGATTCGAGGTATCAGATACGGTTGGCATGCCAATGAATTCATGAGCTCTATGGAAGAAGAATGACTTGGTGTAGTGGAGGGATGTGTTGTGTGATGGTCAAAATTGGTGTAGTGGAGGGTATGGACCATGTTGAATATGAATGGTGTAGTGGTGGAATTTCGTGTATCCGTATACAAGGAATCGATCCAAGGGAAATTATGAATTCATGATAGTGATGTGCCATGAGGCCATGATGATGATTTATGTTATGTTATGACTATGATATATGCTATGACCTTATATGTTTATGGAAATGATTTATTGAGCATGTTGTAAGGCATGTTATATGTTATGCATGGTTATGTGACTACCTCACTAGGCAAGTGTGCCTAATGCATTTTATGCATCCATTTCAGGGCAAGCAAGTCGAGAGGATCGAGATCGGAGAAGTTGGAGCGTTGCACAAGTCACAACCAAGTCCAAGTAACGTGTTTTGTCTTTCGAACTCCTAGTAGGGTGGCAAAGTCTATGTATTAAGTTTCTCTAATAGTTTAGTATGTCTATATGATGTGCAAGTGCTTTTGGTATAAATAATATGTAATGAGTTATGTTGTTTTAGAGTAAAGCCTTAAAGTATATGTTTTGGCACTAAGTATGTAAAACCGAGTAATCGGATTCAAATGACCTCAAAACTTGGCATGATAATAGTTCATATCCTTAGAATGTTATGGGTAAAATTTCATGGTAATCGGATTATGATAGCCTTATCAAAATGTGTAAAAACCAGTTAAAATCTGTCATCTCAGGCATGCCGTTTCGAAACGGGTTAGTGTGTTTCGATACAGATTTGCCACTGGAGACCCCTGTTTGGAAACGGGTTTCGAAACGGGTCTAAGTCAAGTCAAGGTCGGTCAACCCGTACCGATACGGGTCAAGCCGTATCGAAACGGTCAAGAAGGAAAAGTCAAAATATTGACCGTGGTCAAGTCGTACCAAAACGGCTTAGGGCGTTTCGATACAGGCAGCTTCTTTTGGCTATTATAAGGTTAAATGGATTAATTTGTAAACCCGGTAAAGATTACAAGTATAGAGATTAATAAGATTCAGTTACTAAGTCAACTCGGTTTAAAAAGGTGCATTAAGTTTTAATAAGTCAAGATGTTAAGAAAGTTTTTGAAGAAAAAGAGTTAAAGGTTTTATCGCGTTGTTTTCCGGTAACGCTCTCCGACCCAGTTCTCTACCAGGCTGGGAAAGGGGTGTTACATTTGTGGTATTAGAGCTAGAGTTTAGTCGGTTCTGGACTAAACTTAAGTATGTTTGAATTGTATGTTATGTTACTTTGCCACCAAGGAGTTATGTTAAGAATTGTGACTTGTCAACTGATCCGATCTCTTTTATACATAGATATGTCTCGTACTAACGAAGCTTGTAACAATGAGTCTGCTGCTAATTCCTCGAATGGTGGCGAGGAAGTGCAAGTAGGAAATCCTCCGAATCCAAGAAACCCACCTGTTCAGAATGCAGAGTCTGAAGCACCTGCCGCTCAGGCAACGTGCTATCAGAACATGGCTGATATGTTTCAGCAATTTTTGAATGTGATGAAGGCTAGCCAAGTAGTGCAACCTACGTTGCCTGTTGCTCAACCTTTTCGAGCCCCAATCAACAAGTTGTCTCAATATAGAGCTTATACCTTTACTGGTCGAGACGATGATGATCCCGAAATAGCCGAGTATTGGTTGGATAATACCATGAGGATTTTGGATAAGAAGTTAAGATGTTCGGATGAACATAAGCTCGAATGCGCTCTCGCATTGCTTGCTGATGAAGCTTTGCAGTGGTGGGAAACTACCGTTCTTACCGTCTCCGAGGAAACAGTGAATTAGGAATTCTTTCTGAGAGAGTTCCGTAATAAGTATATAAGTGAATTTTACATTGCCGAGAGGCGAAGCATTTTTCTTCATCTTCAGCAAGGAGGGCGGCCAATCGAACAGTACATCCACGACTTTTGCAAATATTGTAGATATGGTGCAGACTTTATCAAGAAGGAAGAAGAGAAGCGTCGGGTGTTTATCGCAGGACTTAACGATGAGTTACGTCCCATGTTTACCGCCTTGAGTATCTCAAATTTCCAAGATCTCGTAAACAGAGTTAAAGCTACAGAAGGAGCGAAAAGAGTGCAGTCAGTCAATGGGTTCAGTAAATCCGAAAAGAGAAATCGGAATGAATCTCATTTCTCGAGGTCTTCTAAGAAGTGGAAGCATTACGATTCGGATCAAAAGGTGTACTCACAACCTTCTCAGTTTGAGCATGTTGATAGAACTATGGAAAGTATTGATGGTTCGGGACAAGGAATGAAGTTTCAAGTCTGTGGCTATTGCCGACACAAACACCCAGAGGGGCAATGTCGCAAGAAATCTAGAGCTTGCTTCTTTTGTGGAGAAATGGGGCATCTTAGGCGAGACTGTCCCAAAAATAAGTTTGCTAATTCGACCCCTATCCAATCCTTACGAAGCAAGGGAACAAGACAAGAATCCTTCGGAAGGTCAGGAGTTTCCTCTAAAGCATCATATAGGCCCGAAATGAAAACCTCTACACAGATGTGCCACGTGAAGGGCAAGGAACAAATGGATGATCACATTTCAGGTAATAGATTTATTCTTTATGTCTAAATAAAGATTAAGAAAATCCTTGCTTAAATAAGCTTAGTTATGGCTTCTCTATAGATTATAAATATGAATTTGGTTAGGGCGTATCGATACAGACGAGAGTGTATCGATACGAGAAATTCAAGTTTTTGAGTAGAAACTGTAAGAGAAATGGCATGAATTTTAGATTGATGACTCATCCTATGTGTTGGACATCTAAGGTATTGAATGTTAGTAGAAGTGTCAGGTGAATACGAAGAGGTGAAAGGATAAGCTTTGCAAAGCCTTAAGAGAAGTTGTGGTTGGTTCTTGGAAAGGTGGGAAAAAAGACAAAATTTGCAATCTATATATAGTAAACTCCAGCAAAAGTAAGACCGAAACCCACCTCTGTTTCAAGAAAGTGAAATAAGTATTTTCCTTGGAAAGTACCTACGTTCCTAAGTAATGTCAAATTCAACCGAGGAGTCGAGTGAAACAAAACGAGAAAGATTTTCGTGTAGCTCGTGCCAGGGTAATCATCCGATCAGACAGTGTTCAAAGGAAATTGAAGCTTGTTTCCATTGTGGTAAGATTGGTCACCTCGCTCGGAATTGTCCTAAGAAATTTCTCAAGAAGCGTCGATACGTAAGTGTAAAGCGAACATTGCCAGAAGGTTTAGGAAAGGTGAATTCCTCGTCTCCAGAAGATTCTGATCTCGAAGAGTGTGCGGATGAAGAATCCGAAGCTACAGGTAAGAATTCGAGGACGAATTCTTTTCTAAGGGGGGGGGAGAGTTGTAACACCCCGAAAACCGGTCTGGTCGGAAATAGGTTCCGATGGTTGAATTTTGGTGTTAAAAATCTTAAATTTTGATTAGTTTATGTTCTAAAATTTTATGAAACCTAAAAGTCAAGTTAAGCTTGTTTTATGTGCTCAAGTTAACGTTTCTGGGCCAAGCGTTTCGATACACCTGAGACCCGTATCGAAACGGCCTGGCTAAGGCATACCAAAACGGATTTCAGGCGTTCCGATACGGTCCAACGATAATAACTACCTTTTTGGCATTTTGCAAGACCGTATCGAAACGGCCTCGACCGTTCCGAAACGGTACCCTGTAGAAAACAGGGCAAGTGCCCAAAAGTCAGAGAAATCGGCCCTTAGATGAGTCACCTGCTTGCTTGGCACCCTTACATGTGATTTTAAGGCTGAGAAGATGTCTTGTGGTCAGTAATTGATGAGAAATGATGAGGAATGTTGGTTTAAGCAAACCCTCTCCTAAGGGAAATGTTTTGATAGGTTCCTAAGGATGGCAAACCCTTTTTGGTAGGAAACCCTCCTATTGGCTGTTGGGGAAGGTGGGAATTATTTATTAATTCCTCAACCCCCTATAAATACAAGAAAGATAGTAAGGGCTTTGTTTTTGGAGATTCCTATGAGAAGCTTAAAAACACATTTCTTTCCTAAGTAAAGCTAGCACCACCATTGTTGTCTTCTACCTTAAGCTTAAGCAAGCACCTCCATGAAAGATTAATCAAAGCTTTGATCTCCCTTGTTTAAGAAGCTCGTGTTGTCTGTGCCATCATAATAGAAAGGGCTCAAGAATCGATTGAGGTATTATCGACCCTAGGAGCCTTAGCCGATCAAGGTGAGTGTAGATGCATTTGTCTCGGGTTACACGGTGTCATTCTGATATTTGTTTCTATGTTCTGATATGTGAGTGTAGTAGCGTCTCGAGTTAGGCACGGGCCTACTCGATTATGTTGTTACCTTTGTTAATACTAACCTTGAGTTAGTAGCTTTACGTCATCGATTGTATGTTGGTAAGTGCATGGTAAGATTGCATCAATTCTATGATTAATGCTATCTTATTATTCTCATGTGATGTTTATACATGTTCGTAATGTGTTATGGATATGATCTATGAAATGTTGTTAAGGACCTTGGATTCGAGGTATCGAATACGGTTGGCATGCCAATGAATTCATGAGCTCTATGGAAGAAGAATGACTTGGTGTAGTGGAGGGATGTGTTGTGTGATGGTCAAAATCGGTGTAGTGGAGGGTATGGACCATGTTGAATATGAATTGTGTAGTGGTGGAATTCCGTGTATCAGTATACAAGGAATCGATCCAAGGGAAATTATAAATTCATGATAGTGATGTGCCATGAGGCCATGATGATGATTTAAGTTATGTTATGACTATGATATATGCTATGACCTTATATGTTTATGGAAATGATTTATTGAGCATGTTTTAAGGCATGTTATATGTTATGCATGGTTATGTGACTACCTCACTAGGCAAGTGTGCCTAATGCATTTCATGCATCCATTTCAGGGTAAGCAAGTCGAGAGGATCGAGATCGGAGAAGTTGGAGCGTTGCACAAGTCACAACCAAGTCCAAGTAACGTGTTTTGTCTTTCGAACTCCTAGTAAGGTGGCAAAGTCTATGTATTAAGTTTCTATAATAGTTTAGTATGTCTATATGATGTGCAAGTGCTTTTGGTATAAATAATATGTAATGAGTTATGTTGTTTTAGAGTAAAGCCTTAAAGTTTATGTTTTGGCACTAAGTTGGTAAAACTGAGTAATCGGATTCAAATGACCTCAAAACTTGGCATGATAATAGTTCATATCCTTAGAATGTTATGGGTAAAATTTCATGGTAATCGGATTATGATAGCCTTGTCAAAATCTGTAAAAAACCAGTTAAAATCTGTCATCTCAGTCCTGCCGTTTCGAAACGGGTTAGTGTGTTTCGATACAGTTTTGCCACTGGAGACCCCTGTTTCGAAACAGGTTTCAAAACGGGTCTAAGTCAAGTCAAGGTCGGTCAACCCGTACCGGTACGGGTCAAGCCGTATCGAAATGGTCAAGAAGGAAAAGTCAAAATATTGACCGTGGTCATGCCGTACTGAAACGGCTTAGGGCGTTTCGATACGGGCAGCTTCTTTTGGCTATTATAAGGTTAAATGGATTAATTTGTAAACCCGGTAAAGATTACAAGAATAGAGATTAATAAGATTCAGTTACTAAGTCAACTCGATTTAAAAAGGTGCATTAAGTTTTAATAAGTCAAGATGTTAAGAAAGTTTTTGAAGAAAAAGAGTTAAAGGTTTTATCGCGTTGTTTTCCGACAACGCTCTCCGACCCGGTTCTCTACTAGGCCGGGAAAGGGGTGTTACATTAGAATTCCACCACCATTCCCATAGAGGCTAAGGAGACGGAAACATGGATACTAGTTGAAGAAATTTATTGATATCCTAAACCAAGTCCACATCAACTTGATGTTGGTTGAGGCAATCGAGCAAATGTCGAACTATGCTAAGTTCCTAAAAGACATAGTCTCTAAGAAAACTAGGCTTTGAGAGTTTGAAACAGTTGCTTTGACGGAAGGGTGTATGGCTATGTTGCACAACTGGTTGCCAACCAAATTAAAAGATCCCGACAGTTTTATAATACCTTGCGCAATAGGTGGTCATTATATCTGGAAGGCATTATGCGATCTTAGAGCAAGCATAAACCTTATGCCAAAGTCTATCTTTCAAAGATTAGGCATAGGGAAGGTGAGACCCATGACAGTCACGCTACAGCTCACGGATAGATCTTATGTGCATCTAGAGGGAAATATCGAAAACATTTTGGTAAGAGTTGGTAAATTTATTTTTCCCGCTGACTTTATTAAGTTGGATTCTGAAGCAGATGAGTTCACACCTATTATCCTTGGGAGACTATTCTTAGCAACGTGAAGGACTTTCAATGACGTTAACAGAGGAGAGCTCACTATGTGGGTGAATGACCAACAAGTTACGCTCAATGTTTTCAAGACTCTAAAGCATACAAATGATCAAGAAGAATGCCAATTCATTCAGGCTACCACTAAATTTAATTTCAATATGGAAGAGAATTGCCACGACAATCCAATTGCCGAGATAGAAGAACCTGAAGTCTCAGACACTGAAGAGGCACAACCCTCTTACTTTAGAGTTGAAACCATTACCAAGGCAATTGAAATATGTTTATTTGGGGACCAATAAAACTTTTCCCGTAATCATTTCTTCTAAGTTGCAACTTGAACAGGAAAAGAAGTTGATTGCCATGTTGGCACTGCACAACAAGGCAATAGATTGGACAATTGCATATTTGAAGTGAATCATTCCAGCAGTGTGTATGCACAACATCTTGTTAGAATATAGCCATAAACACCTCATTGAGGCGAAAAGGAGGCTTAACCCTGCTATGAAGGAAGTTGGAATGAAAGAGATCATCAAGTGGCTCAATGCTGGTATCATATATCTTGTTTCCGACAGCACATGGGTAAGTCTGGTACACTATGTACCGAAAAATAGAGGTATAACGATAGTAAGTAATGAAAACAATGAACTCATTCCAACTAGGACTTTTAGCGGTTGCAAATTTTATATAGATTACCGCAAGTTAAATAAAGCTACTAGGAAAGATCACTTTCCTTTACCTTTTATTGACCAAATGCTTCATTGTCTTGAAGGTAAATCTTTTTATTGTTTTCTTGATGGATACTCAGGTTATAACCAAATCGCCTTGGCATAGGAGGAAAAAGAAAAAAACTACCTTCATGTGCCCTTACGGAACATATTCATTTCGAAGGATGTCGTTCGGATTATACAATGCCCCAACAACCTTTCAGTGATGTATGATGGCAATGTTATCCAACATGGTGGAAGACTTCCTCGAAATCATCATGGGCAATTTCTCTGTATTCGGAGACATTTTTGATAATTGTCTCGGCAATTTGGAGAGGGTGTTGGTGTAACACCCCAATTTTGGGCTTATAAGTTTAGGGTTTGAGCCAGATCGGTCTGTGAAACGGTTCGAATATAAAAGAAGGTTTTTAGGGAACGCCTAGTTCAAGATGCTTTAAAAATATAGAAAAATATCTAAAAATCCTCATTTAATATATATAAGAGTGTGGTGAAATCAATTTTACAAAATATGGTTTGGAAATACTACATTTCGGTGTAGTGACCAAATTGCGATTTTTGCAAAGTTTAGTACTGACTATTTTGTAAAGGATTGAAACTTTGAATCTTTAAGGAGCTAATTTACCCAAAATGTTTTTCTCCAGATTTTTCCTTAATTTGGGTGATTTAATTAATGTTTTAATTAAATAAAAGAAAAGGAAAACTACTTTTTAAGTTTCATAACTACCTTTCTCTAATTTTCTCTCATTCCTTTTTCTCTCAAAATCCTATCATCCAAACACCTTTTCTCCAGCAACATTCACCTTGATTTTCACTACAATTGATGAGATTTCCATCACTCATTGGTTCCTAATCAATCTTGCATCAAATCCTTTTGATTTCCACATTGAATTTTCATGGATTTTGGCCCAAATCAAGGAGAAATCATCATTTAGAGGTAAGATTTTTATTCTCCTATAAATACTCAGTTCCTTACTGAAATTCCCAAGTTGTCAATCATTTATTAAAGTTTTATAAATGGTTTTAATGTTAGAAACAAGATTTTGGCTTAAAACTCAAGATTTTGGAACATATCTTGAAGATTTTCGTTGTAATTGATTGGGCTCTATTTTGAGATAGTTCTCTAATGTATTTTGGATGTTAAAAGATTTTAGAAATGAGGTTTTATCAATTCAATCCCGAATAAGCTGTGTTCCCTAAGTTTTTGCTTATGGAAATGGTGGTTTTTGAGGTGTTTTTGGTGTTTTGTTATAGCTTGAGGTATAAGGACGAGTTTAGAGTTGTTTTTGATGTTAATTGATGTTTAGAAAGGATTAGAAGTGATGGATCTTGTCTGGGTTAAGTTCTGGAAGAGTTTGGAGGTGATTTCAGTTGTGTTTGGTAGCCGAAATGTAGGTTTTAGGTAGTGCAGCGAGTTTAGGAGTGTTGGCTGAAGATTTCAATGCATGATGATGCATTAATCCTCTGCTTTGATGTGTCTAAAATAGGCGTTTCCGCAAGCAAGTGAAACGAAATCGGTGAGTGCGATTGGGTTAGAAGTCCATGAGGACAAAAATACAAGGTTTGGGGATTTAGGAGAGGTTTGAAACACCTTCCTAAATCCGGAAGTAAGTATGGCTTGATTGATATCTCTTTATAGTGGTGTTTGCCCCTAAAATTCTTTTACATGCTCATGGTTTGAGATTGTTAAATTCCTACTGTTTTTATGCATGTTTTGAAGCATGAGATTATGCTTGTAGAGATGTCATGAGATGGCATGTTGCATTGAATAGATTTGAGCTTTTGGTTTGAAGCAAAGTATGATTTATGATTTGAGATGTGATGAGAAAACCCTTGAGTTGTTTTGCATGAAAAACAATAGGTGTGATGATATTTTAACACATTATATTGGCATAGATGTTGAGAAACTTACCAGATATAATTGATCGATCAATAGGATGAGAGTGCACTATAAACTAAAAATTCGTATGTGCTCTTTGGTTAAGCAAAAGGGATATTTTCCGATGATGGGCTTTCCATCGGGTAGGACTTGCTGAAATACCCAAGCTTTGTGGCGAAGAGAGATTCAGCCATGTGAGTACGGTGATGAGAGATTCCACCGGAAGTTGTGTTGGTAGACAAGTGAGTACGGTGATGAGAGATTCAACCGGAAGAGTCTAGTGTAGAGATGTGTCCGTGTATCCGAGTATTAATGAGATGCTAAATGCCAATATAAATGACGAAATGGTTTTTGTTACACATGTACCTTTGATGAATTGATTTATGCTATGAGTTATGCATATGTGTTTTTGTTTAGAAATGCTTTGACAATAGAAGTATGTGAATGGCCTTGCCATGAGTTTTCCATTGGTTTTAATGCATGAGCTAGAATGAAGGTACATGTGATTTCAATGAGTTTTTCTTTGAAGTTTTCAAGCATGAGAAAGAGATGAGCATGTGGTTTTAAAGCTCGATGAAAGTGTTTTTCTAAAAGTGCATTATTGTGTTGGTTTCTTTAGAGCATTCCTCACTAAGCATTTGTGCTTACGCTCTCTTTTACCAATAATGCAGATAATTGAGGTGTCTAAGGGCAACAAGGAAGCTAAGTTCATCCAAGGAAGTCCAAGCTCACATATGGTGAAGTTTTCATACACTATTAGTTTTGATAAATTGGCAATGGGAACCTAAGAATTTCTTTGGGAGATGTGTTAAACTCCCTAAGGTTGTGGCATGTGTGCCTTGGTTGGTTTGAATTGTAAATGGCCTTAATTTCTTGTTTGGAGGTTTGTTTCCCCTATTTGGATTTGAAATTAGGATGCATGCCTCTAGATTTGTGAGATTTCAAGTTCGATGCTATGAAGATGTTTAGGAGTTCCAAATATGTACCTTATAGGCTTGATGACTTGTTGGTATGATTGGAGAGTCTTTTGGATGTGTTTGAATGGGTTTATGCATGATAAACCAGCGTTTACTGCTGAATCTGGGCAAACCGTATCGAAACACCCTCTAGTGTTTCGAAACAGGGGCCTGAAATGGCCTTCGTGGTCCGAAACGCTAAGGGATGTTTCGAAATGATTTGTCTACTGGAATGCCTCGTTTCGGAACCAATCTCAGAACCAACCCTCGTATCGGAACGGTCAACGCCGTTTCGATCCACGTTCTGATACAGCAGGTGAATGTTTCGAAACAGGTGACCGTTGGGCACAAATTTGAAAGGTGCTGAGGTTTGCAAGCTTTACATTTTAGTCCCAAAATCTGGTGTTGCAATTGTAATAGTTTGTGATGTTCAATTAAGATGGAATTTGTCAGAGAAGTATGTAACAAGACTAATTTCACATTGGTAACCTTGAAATCAGTAAAGACCTTCTAATTTTTAGAAATTACATTTTGGTCCCTAAACTTGTATTAAGTGCAATTGAGTCCCCTTATGTCATCCGATCGCTGTGGCTTTCTCAAATATGTTTTGTAAGTAATCACTTAGGGTTAATATGTATCTAGACAAGATTAAAAAGAAAAAAATGGTTGTGAATCAAGGTTGACTTTCGGGTTGACTTTGGTTTTCCCCGTGTAATCTTCATAGTTCGGGTCAACCGTCTAGGCCGGGCTGAGGGGGTTACAGTTGGAATGTTGTGAGGAATCTGAATTAGTGTTAAACTGGGATAAGTATCATTTTATGGTGGATGAGGGTATTGTGCTCAGATACAAGATTTCATAAAAGGGAATCGAAGTAGAGAAAGACAAGGTGGATGTCATTGAAAGATTGCCACCACCTAGTTCTGTCAAAGGAATCCAGTGCTTTCTCGGTCATGCAGGTTTTTACAGAAGGTTTATTCATAAGTTTTATTTAATTTTTAAACCCTTGTGTAATTTTCTTGAACATGACAAAGCCTTTAATTTTGATGATTCTTGTGTCGCGGCATTTGAAGCCTAAAGCAACAACTTTCCGCAACAACTATTGTTGTTCCCCTGATTGGTCTATACCTTTCGAGCTCATGTGCGATGCGAGAGATTTTGCTCGCAAAACCTTTAATGGTGCACAATTGAATTACACCACGACTGAAAAGGAATTGCTAGCGGTAGTATTTGCATTTGACAAGTTTCGCTCCTACTTAATCGGTACTAAGGTAATTGTTGACATTGACCATTCAACAATTAAGTATTTAATTGCCAAGAAAGATGCCAAACCTCGTTTAATTCATTGGATTTTACATTTTCAAGAGCTTGACATCAAAAGTGAGGAAATGAAAGGAACGGAGAACCAAGTTGTTGATCACTTTTCAAGGCTGGAAAAAGGCGATGAGGATTCTGATTCCTTAGAGATCCATGATACATTCCCGGATGAGCAGTTATTAGTTGCCTCATCAACACCCTAGTATGCCGATTTAGTTAATTTCTTTGTTAGAGGTATTTTGCCTTATGACCTTACTCACCAAAGAAAGAAGTGATTTCGACATGATTCTAAGCATTAATATTGGAACGAGCCTTTTTTGTTTGAAAAATGTGCAGATCAGGTGATATGACGATGTGTTCCCGAAGAGGAGCAGAAAAATGTGCTATGCAACTGCAACTCTTCAACTTACGGAGGCCACTTTGGAGGAACTCACACAACAACCAAAGTACTGCAGTCGAGTTTTTGATGGCCTACCCTATACATGGATGCCCATGATTTCTACAATGGGTGTGACCGTTGTCAACGAATGAGGAACATATCAAGGCGACATAAGTTGCCACTGCAAAATGTAGTGTGTCCATAAGTTCGATATTTTGTACACATTCCTGCCCTTATTATTGATGTTCTTAAGCTCAATTAGGCATATTTAGGTGCATTGCATGCATAATAACAACATTTGCTCTTTTACCATGCTTTTATTGAATGTTCTATATTTGGTTAAAAAAAGATACTGTTTAGTTTAGTTTTCATTTTCATGTGTTGTAGCTGTGTCGAGGAGGAGAGGTTAGGAAAGCAAGGAGCAAAAATGAGTTGTACTGAGGTAGTTCCAAAGTGCCACAAAGGATGATGCCGCAGCAGCATTGTCGCCGCCTGCCACCCAAGCAGAAGTTAAACCGACTTAGTCAAGATTGATTGCAATTGAAAGAGGACAATTTCCTAAGTCTAATGAGCCCAGTCTTGCAATTTTCTGAAGCATGTAACGACCTGAAGAGCTTATTGAAGGGTAATAAGTAAAGTGATTTATCTTTACTTGATGGAGAAGGCAACATCCAAAGAATCCACATTCAAGTCTAAAAGGAGTCAACATTTAATGCAAAGCTAACTTTAAGGACTTCTACTCCAAGGAGGACACAACTTAGGCCAAGCCCTATATATACCCATGCTTGTAAGGGTATCGGGGCATATGGATAGATAGATATATCATCTTCTAATTCTCTCTTAGGGTTTAGGTTTTTGTATGTAAAGTAGTTGTGAGAAACGGTTGTAATAGTTTGAGTTGTTTTGCAATAAAATACTCTTAGTTTGCTTAATTCAAGTGTTTCACTTCCTTCAATTAGTTCAAAAAGTCCAGTTGAGGAAATCCATTTTTCGGGCACGAGAGTGTCAAACTCATAAAAAAATTAAGCTCGGTCTCATCATGTTTAGGCGTTAATTAATTCGGATTACACATAAGTTAGAATTTCAGCGGCTAAAAGGAGCAACCAAACGTTGACTGCCTGTGTTATGTTTTCGTTGAGATTTCTAGGTATTGCCTACATCACCAGTAACAGAATCCTAGACTAGACATAGGTAGGATCACTTTAGAATTGCTTCGCCGAACATGGAGTATCTGCTAGACTTTCTGCAAGGACTTCTTTCCATCTAACTTGCCGGGACAGCGAAAGTTGCAAGAGCGGAGTTTCGCCGTGGCATCAAAAGTTGTCGCCGCCTCAATCCGCCATTACCCACCAAGACAGCAGATCGTGGCAGCGCAAAGCACACTTAATCTTTACAACGCAGACTACACACTACTGAGCTAAAACTACCTGGCCCTATCTATCAACCTAATTTCTCATTCTCTTAAATTACTTGTGTTTTTACTTTTATGCTTTTTAATATTTAGAAATTTAATTGTGCAATTTACTATTTTGTTGTGCAGGAAAAAACACATAGACGTCGTTCCAATCCATGTGGGAGACGATATCTTATATACTATAACTTGATAGGAGTGTGCACCTGCGCTCATAAAAAGAGAACACCCAAACGCTCTACATGTTTTTGGCGTCGTTGTCGAGGATTGGCAAGAGCAACTGTATTTGAATTCCTGCACTTCTACTTTTAGTTTGAGCATTTAAATTTCTGTTTATTTTATTTTCCAAAAAAAATTACGCTTCTTTCTTGTCTTTGGAGTATGACCAGGGAAAACCCTAAATCTAAGCTCGTATACGAAGAAGACATCTATAAGTTGGAGAAAAAGGGAAAAGAGGTTTGCCAAAAATTGGAAGCCCACCAACCCAACCTAGACACAGGCCCAACACCTAGCCGCCAGGGCGGCAAAGATGGTAGCCAACATCCACCTGAGGAGAGGAAGGACATACCTGGACGAAAACCCAAATACAAAACCCCCAAGGCGTGGTTATGTTTTGGAGATGCTCCTCCCAACATAACCTAATTTTTACTTTTATTTTTAATTTATTTTTTTTACATTAAGGTTAGATTTAATTTTTCACATCTTTATTTTTCTTGAAATTTATTTAATTTTTAGTTATTTTTATTTAATTTTCGCATTTAAAATATTTTAGGTTAGGAATGAAGGCAAAACCAAAGAGGATAAAGAATAAAGGAGAGGCCCAACCCGGCAGCCAAGGCGGCCCAAGGTAGATTAGCATACTGGATAGCGGCTTCATAATGGCTAGCCGCAATGGCTACATTTGCAACAGTTGGCGGCAATGGCTATCTGATTAACGACTAGAATCACGTAAAACACGCCGCAATTATTGCCGCCCGTTGGCGGCGTGTCCGCCAAGGCAGCAGGGAGTAGCGGCTATATAAGACCAACTATTCTCTCCTCATTCTTCACTTTGCTCTTTCATTTTCTCTCAATTCTTCTTGTCTTCTTTGCTTTCAAGATTTCATCTGCGTTATTTTCGTGTAATTTCTTTCTTTTCTTTAGGAAACACAGTCGTTCTCACAATTATGGTAACATCAAAACCCACAGCCTCATCCTCCAAGCCAACCTTCTAGAGGTTCTTGAAAGCTGACGTAGCGGCAACCTATCGACAACACTTCGTTTAGCGGCAAATTTGGGAAGAGTTAGGCTTCTAGTACACAAGGCAAGAAGGTGATCTTGGCCTTGAGCCCAACGTATTTGAAAGGGTCCACACACAAGGATGGCATATTTTTTCACGGCAGCCAATGGAGGTAAACACCAATTTGGTTAGAGAATTTTATGCCCACAAACAAACCCCAAGAAACTCCTTTTTCTACGTTCGCGGCGAGGGTGTCAAGCTCACGGCGGTAACAATAAACAGCTTATACGGAATAGAAATCAAAGAGAATCCGCACGAAAAATGGAGCTTGATTTTAACGGCATCAAACTACGAAAAAATTAAAAGAGAAATCTGCCAGCCCAACGCCAAGTGGCTCACCGGCAAAAATAATAGCTTAGTCAACTGCTGCGACTTGCTGCCAGAGGCCATTCTTTGGAGTAACTTCGCCCAGCGCCGCCTAATGCACACTTCGCATGGTTTCATAGTTAACATGCTGCGGTTGGCCCTAATCCATAGCATAATGAAGGGGCAGCCAATCAATGTTGGGGAAGTTATAGTTGAAGAAATCTATGCTCACGCAGCCAAACCCAACTCCAAGGCACCCCTCATTTTCCCCTCACTCATCACAGGCCTCTGCGCCAATTTCCGTGTGCCGCCGCATCCCAAAGATACTATCATCTCCGCCAAGGAAAGGTGGAAAAAGAAGGCTCGCCTCCAAATGATGCAAGAGCCTGAAACTCCAACAACCACCCAGCCACCGTCCAATCATGCCGCCACCCCGGCCGCAACGGGCAGTACTGATGTTGTCCTTTCTTCCACTGTGGTTCCTCTGCTTCGAAACCTCATATAGAGCTGCCAGACAATTGAGTACAAGCAAATAATCTTTACGAGATACATCACATAGGTGCAAGAGGCCTTTGTGGCCTACTTGCTGGACAAATATCACGACGTCGGCCTAAGATTGCAAGCCTTCCCGTCAGAGTTAGCAACTTCTAAACCAACCCAGATCACACCTCGACTAGCCGCAGCAGACATTGAAGGACCACACATCCGCCCCCAAAAGAAGGACATCGCCCACTCCCATTCAGCCATACAACCTCACCTCCTCTTCTGATTCTAAAGAAGAGGAGACCCATGCAGAAAAAGAGGATAAGACTACCGTCGTTGCCCTAGCAGCAAAGGAGACAACTGCAAAAGATAAATCGAGGCCTCAGATTCATTGGACATCGAGGTATCTGATTCCTCCGATGACGAATCGGATGAAGCAGCAAGGAAAATGAAGCGGCCCGCTAGTGTGACTCAGCCTAAAGGCGAAGGGTATGAAACCGAGCCAGAAGCACCACCGAAAAGACCCACTCCCAGCCGCATCCAGCCACCACGTGGCTAGAAGAAGAGCCCAGCCACCAAATCTCTTGCCTCACGTCGCCTCAGCCTCCCCGCCTCCTAAGAATCCTCCTCCAAGGCAGCAACAGAAACAGAGGGGAACTCACCTAGTCTTTAGCACCATTTTTTATTTTTTTGTTTTCTTTTATTTTCCCGTTTTCTTTTTATGTTTTATTTTTTTATGTTTTTATTTTATATTGTGTATAAGGCATTGAGGACAATGCCTACATTGAGTTGGGGGGGGGGGGTTAGTCCCATTTTTTTCTTTGCTTTTATTTGCATTTAGCCGCATGTAGCAACATGTGTAAATTCTGCCCCAGCACATAATGAAATAGAAAGTCTTATCTTAAAAACTTGTGCCAATGATAGATATCCGACTTCCATATTCACCCCATACTTAAAATTGAACTTAAGCATGGGAAGAAGCATGAAAATACTTAGAAACTTTTTTGTTGTTGCAAAATATTCTTAAACTGTCTGCTAAATGCCGAGTTTTGTTTGAGTTCTAAATTTAACACACCCTGCCCTTATTTTGTACAAGGGGCAGGTTTACTAGTTAGGTTGCATTGTTTCAGGACAATCAATAGTTCGTGTTTGGAAGTGTGTAGAGTGTCCATAAGTTCTATATTTTGTACACATTCCTGCCCTAATTATTGCCGTTCTTAAGCTTAATTAGGCATATTTAGGTGCATTGCATGCATAATAACAGTATTTGCTCTTTTACCATGCTTTTATTGAATATTATATATTTGGTTAAGAAAAGGTACTATTTTAGTTTAGTTTTCATATTTAGGTGTTGTAGTTGTGTAGAGGAGGAGATGACATGAAAGCAGGGAGCAAAAAGGAGCTGTACTAAAGCAGTTCCAAAGTGCCGCTAAGGCCGCCGCCGCAGTAACATTGTCGCCAACTATCACCCAGGAAGAAGTTAAACCGACTTAGTCAAGATGGGTTGCGGTTGAAAGAGGAAAATTTCTAGAGTCTAATGAGCCCAGACTTGCAATTTTTTGAAGCTTGTAGCGGCCTGAAGAGCTTATTGAAGAGGGATAAGTAAAGTGATTTATCTTTACTTGCTGGAGAAGGCAACGTCCAAAGAGTCCACATTCAAGTCTAAAAGGAGTAAACATTTAATGTAAAGCAAACTTTAAGGACTTCTACTCCAAGGAGGATTCAACTTAGGTCATGCCCTATATATACCCATGCTTGTAAGGGAATAGGGGCATATGGATAGACAGATCATGTTCTAATTCTCTCTTAGGGTGTAGGTTATTGTATGTAAAGTAGTTGTGAGAAACAATTGTAATAGTTTGATTTGTTTTGCAATAAAATACTCTTAGTTATCTTAATTCATGTGCTTCACTTCCTTCAATTAGTTCCAAAAGTCCAGTTGAGGAAATCCATTTGTCGGGCAGGAGAGTGTCAAACTCATAAAAGAATTAAGCACGGTCTCATCATGTCGAGGTGTTGACTAATTCAACTTAGACATAAGTTTGAATTTCAGCGGCTAAAAGGAGCAACCGAACGTTGTATGCCTGTGTTAGGTTTACGCTGAGATTGCTAGGTATTGCCTACATCACGCGGTAATAGAATCCTAGCCTAGACATAGGTAGGATCACTTCAGAATTGCTTCGCCGAACTTGGAGTATCTACTAGACTTTTCGCCATGACTTCTCTCCATCTCACCTACCGGGATAGCGAAAGTTGCAAGAGTAGAGTTCTATCGTGGCAGTGAAAGTTGCTGCCATCTCAATCTGCCATTACCCTCCATGGCAGCAGATTGTGGCAGCGCAAAACACACTTAATCTTTACAACGCAGTCTAAACACTTCTGAGCTACAACTATCTGGCCCTATCTATCAACCTAATTTCTCTTTCTCTTAAATTACTTGTGTTTTTTACTTTTATGCTTTTTAATATTCAGAAATTTAATTGTGCAATTTACTATTTCCTTGTGCAGGAAAACACCCATAGAAGCCGTTCCAATCCTTTTGGGAGATGATATCTTATATACTATAACTTGACAGGAGTGTGCACTTGTGCTCATAAAAAGAGAACACCCAAACGCTCTTCACAGAACATACTCGAGGTGGAATTGTTTGATGTGTGGGGCATCGATTTCATGGGGCCTTTCCCATCCTCGTTCATAACCTATACATCTTACTCACTGTAGACTATGTGTCTAAGTGGGTTGAAGCAGTTGTAGTTCACAAAAATGATTCTAGGACGGCACAACAGTTCTTGCATAAGAACATATTCACACGGTTCGGAATGTCAAGGGCAATTATCTGCAATGAAGGCAAACATTCTGAAAATAAACTTATTGCTAAGATGTTACGGCGTTTTGGAGTGACCCACCAAGTTGCCACAACATCACCCGCAGACTAAGGGGACGCTGAAATTTCTAACTGCGAATTAAAGATTATCCTTGAGAAGGTTGTTAATCCTTCACGAAAGAATTGGTCTGCAAGACTTGATGATGCACTTTGGGCCTGCCAAACAACATACAAGACGCCCTTAGGCTATAGACTTGTATATGGCAAGACTTGTCACCTACCAGTGGAGATCTAAGACAAGGCTTATTGGGATATTAAGACCATGAACATGGATTGGGAACATGCAGGGCAGAAGCGTCTACTGGACCTAAACAAGGTAGAAGAATTTTGTGCCTTATCTTATGACAACGCCAAGATCTACAAAGAAAAAACCAAGCATTGGCATGATAAGAAGCTTGGGCCACGGTAATTATTGCCAGGGCAATTAGTGCTTCTTTTTAATTCTCACCTAAAACTCTTTCCGTGAAAATTAATGTCACGATGGTCCGGGCCATTCGAGGTTGTTAAACCATATTCTCATGGGGATGTTGTGATCAAATCAATGTCTGATTGACACGAGTTTAGGGTCAACGCACAGAGATTGAAGCACTATGTTGGCACCCATGTTGAGCGCGATAAAAGAGCAGTATCTTTAGACGATGCATGAAAATGCACTGTCTATGTGATTTTATTTTTCCTTTTATTTTGGACATCTCTATTTTTTATTATTTTTCTTTAATTTCATTTTTCTATGATAAGTTTCTTTCATTTTTAATTTGATTTTTATCTTTATCTTTTTTTTTGAATTTTCATTTATCATATTTATCTTTTAGGATTTAAATTATTTTCTTTTATTTATCTTTTTATATTTATTTTTATCTTTTCATATCATTTATCCTTTTATTTTTAATCTTATTTTTGTTTTAGGATAGGAATTCAAGAGAAAGAGGAATTGGATTAAAGATAGAGTATATCCTTTGGAGTGGATAATGGGCTGATTTTGTGGGATTATAACATTCATTTAAATATTTTTTACCCTAATTCTTTCCCTCTAGACCTAGCCGCACGACCCCTTATCTTCCCTCCAATCCTCATTAGCCGTACACTCACTCAATCCCTTGATTTGCTTCTTTTCTTTCCATCTTTCTTTCTTTTCTTTTCTTTCCCCTCAATAGTCGAGCATCCACCCATCACTTATACCATATTTTCACTCCATTATTAACCCTCAACTCTATCTTTGTGCCTTTACTCTTCCATCATCTTTGAACTCTCAAGATTTCTTTCCTTTTCTTTGTTTTCTTTTCCAATCACAATGTAACACCCTCACCCGGTTTAGTCATAAACCAGCTAAGGAATGCTACTCAAGCAACAAAAACACGAATAATCAAAAACTTTTTACCTAACTTACCCTATGTGATAAGTTAGACTTTTAATCATATTATCACAAACCAACATTTTCATTAACAAGAGAATACATGTTCCATAACACATAACTTACAACATATGATCACTTGATACCTAAGGCAAAATAATTTAAAACATGAAAACATCCAAGATCATTCCTTTATCCATCTTAACATTCGAAACAACCTAGAAGCATCAAGATTAATTCTTATTATCATTTGGATATTACATGTATACTATTCAATGTATCAAACTATTAGTTCATACTTTACAGATACAATGCATTAACATAAATTATCTAAGGTTACATGCTTCAAGAAATGACCATTCAAATGGATTAAGGGCATGTAGATTCAACTTGATTCATTTCACTCATTCAAGTTATATAACCATAGGTAACAAGGGACTTAACACACTAACATGGAACTATTTAATGAATTAGGACTTACCTCATACTTATTCTCTTCCATTCAAATGGATCAAGGAATCATAAGCTCAAACATAATAACTATACATGTTAAAATGACATACTTCACCTATCAATCAATCAAACATACTAACATGATTCAATGGCATAGTTCTTTATCACATCTCAATCCATCTATTTCAAGACAACATCCACACATTAATCAAGCTATCAAACATAGGTATATCATCAAGGCACTTAACCATAAGCATATCATACCATCATATGTTGTCTAGCTCAACTATGCTACCAACCAAACAACGTTATCAAGTTATACAAACCAGGATATCTCAAATATATACATAGCCAAACATAAACTCAAAATGCATGAACATGTAACATATATCCAGGACTATGGCCACCAACTAGGAGTCTACAAAGAAACGTATTCATACTTGGTGCTTTGGCGTGTCTTGCCTTGCCTCCAAATTAACTAGTTTTCAATCTATGAACCTATAGGTTTGGGAAGAATGAAATGAGAATGATAAGTACGTGTTGAGTTGTAACCCCCTTAACCCGGCCTAGACGGTTGACCCGAATTAAGAAAGTCACACGGGGAAAACCAAAGTCAACCCGAAAGTCAACCTTGATTAACGACCCTTTTTTTTCTTTTTAATCTAGTCTAGATGCACATTAGTCCTAATTGTGATCACACCAACAACATACTCAATGATCACAAACATCAGAGATCAAACAGGGACCCAATTGAACAAATTACAACTTTAGGGACCAAATTGTAATTTCTATTAATTAAAAGGATTTAACCCAAATTAATCTTACCAACTTGAAATTAGTCAGGTTTTATGCTTCTCTGTGAAATTTCAGCTCAAAAGGACTTCCCAAACTCATACAATTGCGCAAACAAGTTTCAGGACCAAAACGCAAACAATTCAAAACATATAACTGCCAATGTCAGCCCCCAACGGTCGACCGTTCCGAAACAGGCTGACCCCGTTTCGAAACACGGGCCGTTCCGCAACGGGTTCCAGAACACGGGCTTGGCAGAGGCCAAACCGTTTCGAAACGGTGCATACCGTTTCGGACGCCTGGGTTCATTCAAGGCACCCGTTCCGAAACGGTGCACACTGTTCCGAAACGCCTTGCACAAATTGCAGCAAATGGCATTCCAAAACATGCAATTGATCATTCAAACATGCTCCAAATGCCACCAAACTTTACCAGCATGCAATTCAACATATATAAGACTCATAGGCATCATCAAATCATCAGAACAACATCATAGGCAAAAAGCCCCAATTCTATAGGCATGCTTCCTACACAAGCTAGCTATTTAAGCACAAAACTTCCAAAACAAGCATGTAATGATCCAATCCAAACACCAGCATTCATATCATCATTCAACATACTTAGGGAGTTCCAAACACCTCCCAAAACATACACATTGGTCCCCCATTGCCAAATTACCTAAAAGCTAAAAAGTGCTTATAAAACCTTCCATACATTGAGCTTTACTTGAACTTGATTGCTTGCCCTCCTTGCTGCCCCTCAAGGTCCTCTAATGCTCTGCATTATTGAATTAAGAAAATGAAGAGAGCGTAAGCAAAAGCTTAGTGAGGAATGCTCTTAAAAACCATTCAATAATGCAACTAAAACCATTTATAAACATGCTTAAAATCAACCTTTGCTCATGCTCAAAAGCATACTTTAAACAAGAAATCTCATGCTTCAATATAAACATAACATGTCATACTGGCTCAAGTGACAATTTCCATTTCTTTAAACAAGTTCATCAACTTCCCAAGGACTTTTAAACACCTTGGCCCCAAGGACTTTTAAACACCTTGGCCATGGACTTTTAAACACCATGAATAAGGACCACACAAGGACTTTTAACCACCTTTGTGTCCATAGCTTGAATCACCCCAAGGACTTTTAAACACCTTGGCCCCAAGGACTTTTAAACACCTTGGCCCCATGGACTTTTAAACACCATGGCCCCATGGACTTTTAAACACCATGGAAAGAATCACCTAAGGACTTTTAACCACCTTAGTGTCCACAACAAGAATCATCCAAGGACTTTTAACCACCTTGATGTTCTTAAGAATACAAGGCTCACTCAAGGACTTTTAACCACCTTAGTGACCTTAACTTTTTCAAAACATCACTTGCCAATATACATCTTTTCATCATTTAATCCACTGTTTTAAAGCATTAAACCAAGCCATATTCCTCATGCATTTAAAAGCATCAAATCCACATTTAATCAATGTACAAAAGCAAGGAACTCCTACCTAGAGTTTCCTTCAACATATGGCTTAAAACATCAGCAAATACCATGCTAAAACATGCTTTCAAAACAGTAATTAAAACATGCAAATCACCATTTTGCATCACAATAAAATCATGGCCACCACTAGAGAGAAATTCCGAAAACTTACACTTGAGCTTAGGAAAGTTGTTTAGACTTAGACTAAGCTCCCAAAACCTTCAAACCTTGGTTTTAAAATCTGAAAACCCAACTTCACTCACGCACTCACCGATTTCCACTTTGCTTCAAGCCAAAGCACCAAATCAAGCTTCCGGATCAACAACTCTTGGATCCAAAGATGCCTCCCCTGTTTCAACACATCAAAGCAGAGGATTAATGCATCATCATGCATTAATTGCTTCAATGAACGCACCTAAACTCGCTGCTCTCATTCAACCTCCATTTTCGGCCACCAACACAACCGAAAATGCATCCAAACCACTTCTAAACAAAGCCCGGCCATAAACCAGCAAAACCACACTTCCATAAACATCATATAACATCTAAAAACAACCTATTAACATCCTTATTCCTCCAGCAACATCAGATCACCAAGATCACCTAAAAAACAACCTTGAATCACAAGCTAAACTTAGGAAACTCAACCTATCCGGGATTGCATCAATCAAAACTCAATTCCTTATCAATTTAGAGTTCATTTAACATCAAAAACACATCTCAAATAACAGATTAATCAGATCTAACGAAAATCATCAAAAATCATCAAAATCTTGCATTATAAGCCAAGATCCATTTCACCACTTTAAAAACCTTTAATTAAACTTTAATTTAGGATTGAAAACTTAGGAATTCCAGTAAAGAACTGATAGTTTAGAGGAGAAGGACGTTCTTACCTCCAAACTTGAGTTTCTCCTCTTTTTGGAATCAAAATCCTTGTTGAAACAAGTAGCAATTGAAGAGGTTTTGAAGATATGTTGATTAGGAATCAAATGAGAGTTGAAAGGAGGGATTTAGGTGAAGAAATCAGATCCAATTCTCTAGAAAAGAAGTGTTTGGGTCGAGAGAAAATGAGAGAAAGAAAATTAGGAAAAGTTGGTTACAAAATCCAAAAATAGCCAAATGGCTTTCCCTCCACTTTTAATATCCTTTAAAATCAGATTTTAGACTTAAAATATCTTAGAAAAATCTGGAGAAACTCCCTTTGGGTAAATAGCTCCTTAAAGATTCAAAGTTTCAACCCTTTATAAAACAGCCACAAAACTTTCGAAAATTAGATTTTGGTCACTAGCCAAAATGTCACCCTTCCGAAACTCATTTTACAAAATTGATTTCACAGTTCACTTAATTATATTAAAAGATGATTTTAGAACATTTTTCCATATTTTTAATGCAACCCGAACTAGGCTTTCCTAAATTCACCTCTTAAGATTCGAACAGCACTTTGACCGACCGGTCAACGCCCAAAACTACTAAGCCCAAAACTGGGGCGTTACATGAGTGGAGCGTTTAATTGATAAATGCCAAGAGGGGTGAATTGGATTTTTAAAGTGATTGGTAGTGAAGTGGTAAAATAAAAATTGAAGACAAGGCACTTATAGTGGTTCAAGTTCCAAATGAACTCTACATCCACTACCTTAGCTCCCACTAAGGACTTTCCAAACAACTTCACTAGTTGATCTTACCCTTTTCTAGGCTTAGGAGGAGACCTTTACACAAATGGTCAATTTTCTACCCAAAATTGAACAAACCCTCTCACAAGGTTACAAAGAAGAAATTGGAAAATACAAAGTATCTCTCAATACAAATGTTGCCCAAATTACAAGCACTCAACCCAATTGAATCAGAAAAATAGGAATTACAAAGAATGACAATTGGGGCTTTCCGAAGATATGAGAATATGCACTTGAGCTTTGATTTGATGTAGGAATGTTTCTTTTAGGAGCAATAGTTGTTGCCGGTTGTTTTTGGACTCCCTTTTATACATTCTCATTCAATTCTAGCCGTTGGAGTTGTTGTCATCATAAATATAGTTCTTGGGATGCAATTTTCCCACCATAAATGCAGTTCTGCAACTACCCATTTCGAAACACATGTACCAGTTTCAAAACATACCAAAATAGAAATAGCCATTGGGGTGTAATTAAGAGACCGTATCGAAATGGATTCGATCTTTTCGATACTACTAAGAGCCCATTCCGAAATGTGCTTGATGTCGTTTCGATACATTTTGATATTGTCAAAACCCGTATAGAAACGTGTTTAACTCGTTTCGATACACCTTAACCGTTTTCTGAAAATTAGATATAAAATTGCAACAATAATATTTTTAAATCCAAGTTTAAAAATCGTTTGAAACGTTTGAGGTCGTTTTGATACTGCCGTATCGAAATGGATCTACCCGTTCAGTTGTTCTTCATTCGTTTTGAAACACATGGTCCTGTTTCGATACCCCCATATCAAAACGGGAAGGCTTGTTCTGAAACAAATGTTAACGCCTAAGGGCTGTTTCGAAATGGTGACTCAAGAATCATTATTTTGACTTGGAACAAGCCTTTGAAATAAATTCTTTGGTTTTACAATCTCCTCCTTTTTGATATAACAAAACCAAGTATAAATTTTGAAGTGTTTTGAAATCTTTGAAAAACTTTTAACTCCCTCTCAATTTAAGATATGTTTTAAAGTTTTGAAAGATTGAAACTTAAAGCACTTGAAACTTAAAACCGACTTAAAAATGCTTAGGCTCTTAGGAATTACTTCTCCCCCTTTTTGTTAGATCAAAATATATAATCAACGCTAAATGAGAATAAAAGAGGCATAAAGCATAAACCAAACAATATAATATCATTAAAAGCATTAAGTTCATAAACAAATCCAAACATAACATCAAGCTCAATCCTGAAAACACAAAATCAAAGCATAGGTCTTAAAAACAAAAACATATATAGGTGCAAACTTAATCCTAACATGATAAAATATGATGATATGCAATAAGCCTAGGGTGCCTCATCACCATCATCGTCTCCAATGTCATCCAAGAAATCATCCTTATCCTTTGCTTGATCATTGCGAAAACGCCTCCAATCACAATAGAAGTTGGAGAAGGAGAGATCCATGGATGATTGTTGGGTTTCAAGAGTGATAAGATGATTCTCGTTTCCTAGAACACGATCCTCCAAGCATTGTAAATGAGTGTTGATAGCAGCAAATCCTGAAGCCATGTTTGTATCCATCATGTTGAACCTTTCGGTGAGGAAGGTCATGAGAGCATCATTGTTAGGAGCCACAACGAGAGCTTGAGCTTGAGGTTGAGGCTCTACTTGAGGTGCTTGAGCTCTTCTATCAACTCGAATCCATTCACCAAGAGTATAGCGAAATCCGGATCTTACAAGAGAAGACTCACCAAGCTTTTGCTTTTGTGGGTCTGGAAAATCGTATGAGACATCAAGACCAATGTGAACAAAGATGTAACTCAAAATTGTCCCATAGTTGAAGGAGGTGATGGAGTCAGATAGATGATTTCTTACTTGATGGACCATCTCGGCAAACATGATCTTCACCAAGTTAGGTTGTTGTTCTTGGCGAAAACACTCAAGCCAAAAATTATCAACTTGGCGGATGTTCACTAAGATGGATGGATCAATGCGAAACTTCTTGCCCAAGATGTAAGACTCAATTACAATGACATCGGAATGATCCTCGTTATTAATAAGAATAGCATTGGAGTTGAAGAGAAAAACCATATTCTTGTAGACAATGTCGGGAATGTTCATAAAGCTTAGGAAACTCCATTGCGTCAAAAGAGGTAGGTATTTGAAGTAAAAATGCTCAGAGTCGAAGAATGCCATGTCTACAACACGCTCTCGGCAAACAACGGCATCTTAAAGAATCCTAAAATGATTCTTAGCATCTTGATTCTTAAGACTCTTGGATTAGAGAAGGGTAAGGTTTGGACGAATATTGTCACTTGGGTTCGAACCTTCACCCCTTCAATCTTTCTTTTCTTATAATCCATTTAAAAAACCCTAAAAACAAAGCAAGCAATAAAATTAAGTGTATGCATTTAAATCCTAATTCGATCCAATAATAATCCCATTAAGGTTTTAACAACACTTTGAAAGTATATACAAAATAAAAAAATTGATGATTTTTTTTGAAAAACAATGCTAAAAAATAATATTAAAATAAAGTATATTCGAACCAAAAAATTTGAGATTTTTAATTTTTTACTTGATTTGGAAAACCCCTAATATAAAAAAGTATACTATACAAAACTAAATTGATGAAGCTTGCTTAGATTTACGTTTAGGAGTAAAAACCCTCAAGTTTTGATGAAAAAAAAGAGATTTGGAGGGTTTCTATAGAGGAAATTTATTTTGGGTTTGAGGGTTTTCGTGTTTAAGTAAAAGAGTCTTTTATCAATTAAAATCCTTTAAATTAGGTTTTCCGGATACGCGTTTCGAAACAGGAGAAATCGTTTCGATACAGGTGTAACGAAACGTCTAGGAACGTTCCAAAACATGCTGACCGATTCGATACAGGTTTGACTGTATCGAAGCCAAAAAGTTTTCTCGTATCGAAACGCATATGGGCCGTTTTGATACATGTTTTTGACAGAACCAAAACGTTTCGAAACCCTTTGGGGCGTTTCGAAACAACTTGGTCCATTAGTATTCTTAAGAGGCGGCCCTTATCGAAACAAGGTGACCCGTTTCCATACTAGTAACCCTGGAAGTGCAGATGCGACTCTAAAATTCAGAAAAATCGAACTCTAATTGATCTTAGACGCATGAATGAGATGTTGGAGCAAGTATAACATATCAAAACATAAACATACTCCCTCTAACTATAAGCAAGGATGAAATTCAGATAAAAAACACATAAGCATGGAATTTAACAAGAAAGCAAGCAATTTTAAGCACAAAAGGTCCTAAAAGGTCAAGATAGGCTAGTTAGACCTAACCCTCTCCTAAGGGACCAAAAGCACTCTTTATCTAGAGGTTTGGTAAAGATGTCTGCTAATTGATTTAAGGTGTCTACATACTCTAAAACAACATCTTCCTTAAGGAAGTGATCTCTAATGAAATGATGCCTTATTTCTATGTGTTTGGTTCTAAAGTGTTGGATGGGATTTTTGGTAAGACATATGCCACTAGTGTTATCACACTTAAGGGGTATGATGTCTACCTTAATTATATAGTCTAAGAGTTTTTGTTTCCTCCAAAGGACTTGAGCACAACAACCCTCTAAGGATATGTACTCTACTTCGGTGGTAGATAAAGCTACATTATTTTGTTACTTAGAGAACCAAGATATAAGCATACTACTTAGGAATTGACAAGTACCAGAAGTACTTTTCCTATCTATCTTACAACCCCTATAATCCACATCCGAATAAGCATGAAGGTTAAATGTTGAGTCTCTAGGATACCAAAGACCTAACCAAGGAGTATCTCTAAGGTACCTAAAGATCCTTTTAACGGCTATAAGGTGACTCTCTAGGGTTAGCTTGGAACCTAACACACAAGCAAACACTAAACAATATATCTGTTCTACTTGCGGTAAGGTAAAGAAAAGACTCAATCATAGAACGATAAAGCTTAGAGCCAACACACTTACCTCCTTCATCTTTGTCAAGCTTTGTAGATGAGCTCATTGGTGTAGCTTGAGGCTTTCCTTGCTCCAAGCCAAACTTTTTGAGCATATCTTTAATGTACTTGGCTTTATTGATGAAGATGTCACCATTCATTTGTTTGATTTGGAGTCCCAAGAAAAATGAGAGCTCCCCCATCATGCTAATTTCAAATTCACCTTGCATCAACTTAGAAAAATCTTGACAAAGCAACTCATTAGTAGAACCAAAAATAATATCATCAACATAAATTTGAACTACTAAGATATCTTTGCCATTGTTTTTAATAAATAGTGTTGTTGCCACCTTTCCTTTTTCAAAACCTTTTTCCAACTAGTAAACTTGATAATCTATCATACCAAGCTCTATGAGCTTGTTTTAAACCATATAAAACTTTTGACAAATTGAAAACATGGTTTGGAAAAATAGGATCTTCAAAACCCGGTGGTTGTTCCACATACATTTCTTCGTTTATAAAACCATTTAAAAGTGCACTTTTGACGTCCATTTGAAAAGGCATGAAATCATGATTACATGCAAATGCAAGTAACACTCTAATTGTTTCCATTTTTGCTACGAGTGTATAGGTTTCATCAAAATCAATTCCCTCTTTTTGAGTGTAACCTTAAGCAACAAGCCTAGCCTTGTTTCTCACTATGTTCCCACTCTCATCTAGTTTGTTTCTAAAGACCCATTTAGTTCTTATAGTAGATTTGTTTCTAGGCCTAACAACTAATGTCCACACTTTACTTCTCTCAAATTGGTTTAACTCATCTTGCATGGCCATAATCCAAAAGTCATCTTTTAATGCTTCTTTAACATTCTTAGGCTCAATGCATGGGATAAAAACAACATTAACATTTTAAGAGAAGAACAAGTAGTTACCCCCTTGGATGGATCACCCAAGATCTCACCACCTTTGACATAGCTGTACTCCCTTGGGTAGCTCACTTTCTTTTCCTCAAGAGACATGTCTTGCAATGCTTATAGAGGTGGTTCTTGTGCTTCTTCCTCTATAGTTGGAATCTCATTCACCTTTGATGATTCTCCACCATCATTGGCTGCAATGATCCATACATCATCATCATCACAATAATCCTTCAATGTAGCCTTTGGAGTTGTCACCAAATGTTACTTCTCCTCCACTTTTTGGCTTTAATTCCATGAATCGACTCTTGTCTCTGGTCATGTGTCTCAAGCATCCACTATTAAGGTACCATGAATTTTGACTTTGTGCTTTGGCCTTGTAGCAATGATCCCTTATAATATCATCCTCAAGAGCCATGAGGCAAAGCTTGGCCACTTCATGTTCCTCATCCTTGGATGACTCCTCATCACTCCAAGTAGCAATCTTGGCTTTAAGGTAAAGGTTGGCCACTTCATGTTCCTCATCCTCGGATGACTCCTCATCACTCCATGTAGCAATCTCTGGTCATGTGTCTCAAGCATCCACTATTAAGGTACCATGAATTTTGACTTTGTGCTTTGGCCTTGTAGCAATGATCCCTTATAAGATCATCCTCAAGAGCCATGAGGCAAAGCTTGGCCACTTCATGTTCCTCATCCTCGGATGACTCCTCATCACTCCAAGTAGCAATCTTGGCTTTGAGGTTCTTCTTCTTCTCAAAGCCCTTCTTCTTGAGTTGAGGGCAATCAGAATGAATGTGACCCATCTTCTTGCACTCAAAGCAAATGATGGGATCCCTTTCTTCTTCTTTGCTTTTGTTCTTGAAGTTTATCTTTCTTTGAAATTTCCTCCCTCGGTTAGACTTCATGAACCGTGAGAAGCGTTTGGCTATCATTGTCAATTCCTCAAATTCATCCTCCTCACTAGAAGAGCTCTCCTCTTGTAGAGAGGCCTTGAGAGCAACTCCTAGCTTCTTCTTCTTCTCCACCTCTTGCTTCTCTATTCTCCTTTCTTCTTTCTTCTTCTCCTCTTCTCTTCCTTGTTTGATAATCTCATGAGTAAGGAGAGAACCAGCTAGCTCATCAAGCTTCAAAGTCTTCAAATTCTTAGCTTCGATGATTGCCGTTATTTTACCATCCCAAGATTTTAGGAGAGAATATAGAAGCTTCCTTACTAGCTTATCTTCAGGAAACACTTCACCGAATCTTTTAATACCATTGACGATGATCGAAAATCGATCAAACATCATGGAGACACTGTCATCGGGATCCATCTTGAAATTTTCATGACTCAAATTTAGTAACCCGATCTTCGTCTCCTTCACGTTGCTAGTTCCTTCATATGGTGTCTCAAGAGTGTCCCACGCGTTTTTTGTGCTCTCAATTGAAGAAACCTTAGAATAGATGTTCGGACCAAATGCACAAAATATGATGTTTAAAGCTTTATCGTTGACTTGCATCCTTCGTGTATCTTCTTCGGTCATCTTCGATTTTACCTTCGGGACAAGTCTTCCTTCATCATTTCTTTTCATTGGAATGTAAGGCCCTTCTTCCACTACATCCCAAATCAAGTAGTAAGTTGATTTGATAAAGAGACATGTCCTATTCTTCCAATATGGGTAGTTGTCCGCATTGAAGAATGGTGGTTTAGTGGTGGAGACTCATAAAGGTTGGAAGTTGAGGTAGATGCCATGTCTTGACTTGAAATATGATCACACTCTTCTAGGATCTCCTCTTGTGGTTTTTAATCCTTCAAAAGAGGTAGGCTCTGATATTCATTGTTGAGTGGATCGTTGAATCGAGAAATGCCAAGAGGGGGTGAATTGGGTTTTTAAAGTTATTGGTAGTGAAGTGGTAAAATAAAAATTTAAGACAATGCACTTATAGTGGTTCAAGTTCCAAATGAACTCTACATCCACTACCTTAGTTCCCACTAAGGATTTTCCAAACAACTTCACTAGTTGATCTTCCCATTTTCTAGGCTTAGGATAAAACCTTTACACAAATGGTCAATTTTCTACCCAAAATTGACCAAACCCTCTCACAAGGTGACAAAGAAGAATTTGGCAAATACAAAGTATCTCTCAATACAAATGTTGCCCAAATTACAAGCACTCAACCCAATTGAATCTGAAAAATATGAATTACAAAGAATGACAATTGATGTTTTGCAAAGATATGAGAATTATAAACTTGAGCTTGGATTTGATGTAGGAATGTTTCTTTTAGGATATATAGTTGTTGTTGGTTGTTTTTGGACTCTCTTTTATACCTTCTTATTTAATTCTAGCCATTGGGGGTGGTTGCCATCATAAATATAGCCGTTGGGATGCAATCTTCCCACCATAAATGCAGTTCTACAACTACCTGTTTCGAAACACTTGCACATGTTTTGAAAAAGACCAAAATATAAATAGTCGTTGGGGTGTAGTTATGAGAGCATATCGAAACGGATCCGATCGTTTCGATATTGCTAAGAGATCGTTCTGAAACGTGTTTGATGCCGTTTTGAAACATTTTAACAGTATCAAAACCCGTATCAAAATGCGCTTAACTCGTTTTGATACACCTTAACCGTTTTCTAAAAATCAATTATAAAATTGCAACAGTCATATTTTTGAATCCAAGTTTAAAAATCGTTTCGAAACATTTGAGGTCGTTTCGATACTGTCGTATCGAAACAGATCTACCCGTTTCATTATTCTTCATCAAATTCAAAACACAGGGTCCTGTTTCGATACCCCCCGTATCAAAACGGGATGGCTTGTTCCATAACAAATGTTAACAGTTTCAGAACGTTCTGAAACGCCTAAGGGTTGTTTCGAAACGTTGACTCGAGGATCACTGTTTTTACTTGGAAAACACTTAGAAAATTTTGTATAAACCTTTGGTTTGGACTTGACCATTTTGCTTAAAAGTTTTGAGAAGTTTTGAGGACTTAAAAATTTATTTTCTCCTTTTCAATTTAGTCCTTAAATCCTTTGTTATATAAAAATCAATTCTTTGGTTTTACAGTACGGTTAAGTACTTAGTGAGGTAGCAACCTAAACTAGGCTAGCATATTCATTTAACAAGTGTATTATCAAGGAAGGCCTAGCCAGGTTTCAAGAATCAAGCTTGTTCAAAGTTTGTATTCGAATGATCATGTTTTGTCATATTTCCATATCATTTCATTTAAGTTATTCTAACCTTTAAACATTACAATTCAAGGTTTCAAGAGTACATATATCAATCTGATTTTTGAACCAATCAACTATATATTATCATCAAGAAGTCAAGTCAATAGCACTCAATCAAATTTCATGTAACAAGATATCATGTAAGCAAACATAACAAGATCATTTCCATTTCATGTAAACACACATTCATATCATCAACCTTTCTTATTAAATTTCAATTTTAAGCCTTGGTTTATTGTAAAGTGTCCACAAGTCATATATTTCATGCACATTCCATCTTATATTATTACTGTTTTTAGTACATTTAAGGCATAATTAGGACCATGCATTGCATTTTATAGTATTTCTTTAATTTGCCATATTTTTCTAGATTATCTTTTATTTGGTGAAGAAAATATATTGTTTTAGCTTAGTTTAGTTTCAGGTACTAGAGGCTGACAGGGGGAAAGAGGAGCAGTGGATGTGATGCTAAAGCAACAGACCTAGGAGCTTTACTGATGCAGTTTTAGAGAGAGACAATAGCTACTGAGTAGCTGCCGCCGCCCTACTTGTCGCCCAAGACAGCATACTATGGAGTTGGAGAACCAGAGTGCGATCTGTAGAGCAGAAAATCCTGATTCTATCGATGATGTCCACTCAATTTTCCGACGTTTGTAGCAGCGGGTAGAGCCGTCGAAGGAGGATCTAGAGATTACTTGCAGAGCAAGGCAACGTGGTAAAGTTCACATTCAACTCAAATAAATTAGAGTTTAAAGTCACATTTAATGTAAAAGGCTAATTTGAAGACTTCTATTTCATGAAGGACTAGACCTAGCTAATGCCTATATATACCCATTGTAATTCTAATTCAAATGAACAAAAGGTTTCTATTGCGTGTAAAAGAGTCTATCGCAATTGTAGTGCAAGTGTACACGACACAAGTAGTAAAGTGATACGGAAGTATCAGATATCGTCTCCACAGGGATTGGGCTAATAGCTTCACCTAGAATTACTGCACAAAAGTAAAAAGAATGATTTAAGAAGTTGTCACGAGAATAATAAAGAACTCTGTAAAATAAAAGTAGAGAAATCAAGATAGAGAGAATGGGTTGGTATTGAATTGCTCAGTAGTGCAGGTATTGCTAAGTCTGGGAAAATCAGTTCTGTCGTCGTCCTCGTCGCGGCAGCAACTGTCGCGGCGGCAGTCTGCTGCTTGTCGCGGCAGAGAACACTCAACTCCGTACTTCAAGTTTGGCAAGAATCCCTATTGTGCCTTGGCCTATCCCTAGGTCCAAGTCTGTCGATGATCAAGTCTTTGATGATACCTCCCGGCATGAATCGAAGGATGAACACCGATGTTGTTGAATTCTTCTTTAGCCACTTAACCTCGTCCTATCCCTAGGTCCGAGATAGTTCAACTATAAACTAGAGAACTCGCACTTATTCCTTTCGTATACTTAACTCTCCCGATATTAAGTAAATAGATAACCTCGTAATGCTCTCCCGATGCTCTTACAAGATGTTAATAACCACAATAAGAGAACTTGCAATTTATTTTATTGAACTGAAAATTTCTAAAACAAAAGCAACCCTTGCAACTACTTTACAAAACAACCCGTGGCCCTAAGGGGAATTTAGAACATGTTGAGAGGAAGAAAATGGCTAGGGTTTTGGGAAGAAGGCTAGAGAATGCGGTATCATCTCCCTAGGTCGAAATACATGCCCTTATATAGGCTTTGGGTCCAAGTTTTTTAAAATAGCAAGAATACAACTTTAAATTAAAGTACAACTCTAATAAAGACTAAATCTTTAGAGATTCTAACTTTAAATCGTCCTCCTTTTTGCTTGGGATTTTCTCTCCTTGAACTTTGGGGTTGACATTCCTTCCGATCTAGGGCTTGGAAAAATATACTGGTTTTCCACGACAGAAGGGCTTAATTTTCTCTATCTGTCGAGGTCCACTTTGCTTCTTCTCCTGAAAACTGCTGTCGTCCTCTTCTGTCACGGCAGCAACCATGGCAGCATCGTCCTCCTTGATTGCTCGTCCAGTTCTAGTTCTTTGGCTTCACTGCCCAGCGCCTGCCTCTCCATCTCCTACAGTAGCAACCTGCAAAAGCAACCAATTTTAGTAGAAACTGTGCCGTTTAATATATTTGTGATGTTTAACTGTAACTAACCTAAATGCAATGAATTATGCTTGAATGCAGCAGAAATATGGGTTAAATAGGGGTTAAATAATAGAACTTTTACACACTCAACATTTTCCTTAGGTATAGTTTAGGTTTTCTTGCCGCCGACATGTTCTAAATTTCTCCTTGGGTTTGGGTTATGTTGTAATTAGTTGTAAGAATGGTTGTTTAGGATTTCAAGTTTGTTTTTGCGAATAAAATTACAATGTTTACTTATTCCATGTTCTTCATATTTTTCAATTAAGGTGAAAGATTAGTTGAATTCTATCAATTTGTTCGGTATCAAGAGAGTCGAACTCACAAAAGAAGTTAGTACGATTTCATCTATAGACGGTGCAATCAATCCGGCCTAGACATAGGTTAAGGGTTTAAGGTTGCTAAAAGAGGATGAATCAACATTGTTGTCTTTGCACGATTCATGCTATGACTGGTATTATCTGCATTGGGCATCAACAAAACTCTGACTTATACATAAGCAGTCACTTTCAAAGCGTTCTGACGAGCCTTGTAGTTCTGCCGAGTTTGCCGCCGAGACACAATTCCATTCCCCTACCGAGGCAGCAAGAGGGTCTCAACAGTTTACCTGCCATCCACCGCTGAGGTAGAAGAGTCTGGCAGTGCAAAACGACTTGTCCTTTTCAACACAATTTTACACTAAGCATCATCATAACCCTGCCCTATCTATCAATCTGATCATTTCCTTTTCAATTACTTGTGTTTTTATTTTACTTTCCTCCTCAACATCCAATTTAATTGTGCATTTACTTTTCTTGTGCAGGACTTACAACTCGAATCAAGCTGTCTAATCCCTGTGGGAGACGATATCTTTTATACTATAACTTGACAAGAGTGTACAATTGTGCTCATAAATAGAGAACACCCAAACACTCTACAAGTTTTTGGTGTTGTTGCCGGGGATTGGTAACAACGGAATTCGTCTTTAATTTCTGTACTTTTATTTCTTTACATTCTATTTTATTTTTAGTTTTTAAAAGAATTTTATGGTTTCCTTTGCTAGTGCATAACCTGGGTGAATCCAAAAGGAGAAATCGTTTTTCAACGATGATATTGAACGAAGAGCAAGAGAGCTAAAGAAAGAACTCAGATCAGCCCTATGAAAAACCAAAGAAGAAAGCAAAGCAAAGGTAAACATTGAAAACGACAACCCTGCCAACAATGCTGCGAACGGCAGGGATGGGCAGCAAGACCTGCCGCCCAGAGAACATCAAGGGCTACCTAGACATCCACAATATGTTCGAACCACCATGGACTACTTGGAACATGAATTCAGAAGGATCTATCTGACAGTGACAGAACATGAGATTGAGGCGGATCCCTTCAAACTGAAGCCCATTATGTTTAACATGATCAACACATTAGGGCAATTTGGAGGGACTGCAACAGAAGATGCTCGGTAGCACTTAAAAGGATTTTTGGACATCTACAGAGCATTCAAAATACACGGAGTCCATCAAGACGTATTGAGGCTGAGATTATTTCCCTATTCACTGAGGGATAGGGCAAAACAATGGTTAAATAACCAGCCAGCAGGGTCGTTCATCACATGGCCAGAGCTGTGTAATGATTTTCTGAACCGTTTCAGCCCGTCCAATGTCACAGACAGACTGAGAAACGAAATAACAACCTTCCGACAAGGGGATGACGAGTCAATGTATGAAGCATGGGAGCGGTACCAACAGATGCTGAACAACTGCCCACTACATGGTTTTCTAGCTTGGACACATGTATCAATGTTCTACAACGGGGTCAACTACCCAACACGGATGATGATTGATGCCTCAGCCAATGGCATCATCCTTGAAAGACCACCAGAGGAAGCACTGCGGATTCTGAACCAAGCCGCCAAGAATGACTACAAGTACCGAACAGCCTACCGAGGCGGCATTAGGCGGCCAACCACTGTGAATGTAACCCCCTTAGCCCGGCCTAGACGGTTGACCCGAACTACGAAGATTACACGGGGAAAACCAAAGTCAACCTTGATTAACGACCCTTTTTTTCTTTTTAAACTTTTCTAGATGCACATTAACCCTAGGCGTACTCTTGAGATAAGCATACTCAAAAATCACAGCAATCGGAAAGCAATAAGGGACTCAATTGCACAACATACGAATTTAAGGACCAAAATGTAAATTCTGGAAATTAAGAGGACTTAACTAATTTCAAGGTTAGCAATATCAAATTTAACATATTACAAGCTTCCCTGTCAAATTTCACCTTAAACGGACATTCCAAACTCAATCAATTGCATATACAAAATTCAGGACTAAAACGTAAAGCTTGCAAAACATAAACCATTCAAATCAGTGCCCAACGGTCCAGTGTTTCGGAACGGGGGTTGACCGTTCCAAAATGCGGGTTCGTTTCGAGACCAGTTTTGAAACAGGGCTTGGCAGTGGCAAATCCATTTCGAAACGCCCTCTACCCGTTCTGATACACGAAGGCCATTACAGGCCCCCGTTTCGAAACGGTAGTGCCCGTTCCGATACGGACTGCCCAGAAAGTGCAGAATTTTCTGGGTTAACATACATTCGACCAATCAAACACATCCCTATGACCTCCTAATCATGCCAACAAGTCATCATACATTAAAGAAACATATTTGCATCATCAAAACTCATTCATGCCATCAATTAGGAAAAACCACAAGTCTATAGTCATGCACCCTAATATTGGAATTCAAGCAATGACCAAGTCCTCAAAAAAAATACCAAATGGCCATTTACAAGTTCCAAACATCATAGACATCATACCAAACTCAGGGAGTCAAAAACATCTCCCAACAACACAACCTAAGTTCCCATTGCCAATTATCAAAGACTAATAATGTTGTGAAAATGTCACCATACATGAGCTTAGCTTTCCCTTGGATTACTTGCCCTCCTTGCTGCCCACAAACACCTCAATTATCTGCATTATTGGTTCAAGAAAGAGAGCGTAAGCACAAATGCTTAGTGAGGCATGCTCTAAAGAAACAACTCAATAATGCATTTTATAAAACACCTTTCACAAGGCCTTTTCAACACATAACATCAGTTCTCATACAACAATGCATATACAACAAGCATCTCATGCTTAAATAACATTAACATGTCATATTGGCTTCCAAGTGATACCATAACCATTTTTCAACACAAAACACAATCGGATACGCGGATTACAAGCGTTGTCCCATACGCTTCATACACTCTACCAACACACAAGGTGGAGTTTACCGGTACAATCACAACCCCTCAACACCCGTGATGGAGTCTAACAGTACAATCACAACCCCTCCACATCACTCATTGGTAGTTGTATAACATCACTAACGAGAACACAAGACACACAACACAAGATCCTCACATGGCATTTTAACCACCAGTATGATCTTAGACATCTCGTTAGTGTACTTGGATGGAGTTTATGGTACCATTACAACCCCTCAACATCCAAGGCGACTTTATTCACGGTGTACCCAATCCTATAGCCGACTAACTATATCCGATTCAAGTACTTTTAAACCAACACATCACTTGCCAATATACATAATTTACCATCATCAATCTACTGTTTTAAAGCATTAAACAAAGCCATTAAACCATCATGCATCACTATGCATCAAAACAACATTTATCAATGTCAATCCAAGGATCTCTTACCTTGAGCATCCTTCAACACATGGCTTTTAAAACCAGCATTAAACATGCTAAAATATGCTTTCAAAACAGAATTTAAACATGCAAATTAAACACATTGCATCCAACCATTTCATGGTTCATCAAAGAGAGAGTTTCTCCGAAAACTTACTCTTGAGCTTAGTTAAGTTGCTTAGACTTAAACTAAGCTCCCAAAACCTTCAAACATTGGTTTCAAAGCTGAAAACCAAACTTCACTCACCAATTCCGTTTCGCAAGCTTGCCGAAACGTCGTTCAAGCCTCCGGATCAACACCTCAAGGATCCGAAGATGTCTCCCCTGTTTTAAACACATCAAAGATGAGTATTAATGCATCATCATGCATTAAAATCTTCCGCCATAACAGCTAAACTCGCTGCTCTCACCAAAACTCACATTTCGGCTACCAAACACAACCGAAATCGCATCCAAACACTTCAACAACATTACCCAGCCAAGATCCATCACTTCTAAACATCCTTAAACATCAATTAACATCAAAAAAGAACCTAATCACGTCCTTATACCACCAGCTATAGCAGAACATCAAGATCACCCCCAAAAACCACCATTTTCACCAATGAAAACTTAGGAAAATTAACCTATTCGAGATTGCATTGATTAAACCTCAATTACACATCATTAAACATCCAAAATACATTAAAAATACATCTCAAAACAGAGCCCAAACATTCATCACGAATTTCTTCAAGATTTAATCAAAATCTCAAGTTTTAAGCCAAAATCAAGATCACAACATCAAAGCCTTTTATAAAACTCAATTTAAGGATTGAGAACTTGGGAATTTCAGTAAAGAACTGAGTATTTAGAGGAGAAAAATGTTCATACCTCTAAATGTGGATTTCTCCTTATTTAGAGCCAAAATCCTTGAAAATTCAATAAGCAAATGAAGAGGATTTGATGTAGAAATGATTAGGAATCATTTGTGGATTGAAATCTCATCATTTGGTGTGAAAATCAAAAGAAAAGTTGTTGTGGAAATGTGTTTGGCTGAGGGAATTTTGAGAGAAAATGAAATGAGAAAATTTTGGCAAAAGTTAGTTATGAAACTAAAATATTGTTTTTCCTTCTTTTCTTTTTATTAATTAAACATTAAATGAGTCATTAAAACCAAGAAAAATCTGGAGAAATCCTTCCTTGGGTAAATTAGCTCCTTAAAGTTTTAAAGTTTCAATCCTTCCAAAACAGTCACGAACTTTTCAAAAATTACATTTTAGTCACTAATTCAAAATGTCATATTTCCAAGCCTTTTTTTGTAAAATTGATTTCAACACTCTTATATATATATTAAAAGAGGATTTTTAGATATTTTTCCATATTTTTAATGCATCCCGAACTAGGCTTTCCCTAAAACCACCTTTCATATTCGAACCGAAAATTAGACCGGTCCGGTTCAGACCCTAACCTTTCAAGCCCAAAATTGGGGTGTTACAGTGAACGAGGTAGAAGCCTTAGAATCTGTCAATGTCCACCTCGATAAGCTGACAAAGTTGGTTATGAGCATAATGAAACCTGCTGGGAAAGTCTATGAGGCCAAGGATGTGGAGCCATTATGTGATGAGTGTGGGGGCAACCATGATTCCTCTGAGTGTAAAACATCTGTCAACTTTATGGGAGGATACGAGAGGAAAAACAGGCCTACCTAGAACACGTAGAACCCTTGATGGAAGAACCATCACAACTTCTCATGGAGCAATCCCAAGACTGCTGCCAATCCACAACAGCAACTTGGAGGCTACCAGCAAAACCTGTCCAGACATCTATCTCAGCAGCCGCAAAACAATAATTCTCTAGAAGCAACTCTTCATACTTTTATGTCTAAAATTAGTGACTTTATTGTTTGCACTAATAAATTTATTGATAAAACTGAGTCTTTCATGGACAGGACAGAGACGAAATAACTGAAATCACTTCAAAAATTCCTCAAATCCCAGTCCATTCAAGATCTAACAATTCTAACCCTTTCTAAACCTCAATCAACATCAAAATTCATCAAAAACACATCCTTATATCTCCAGCAATAGCATATCACCAAAAAAACCACAAATCTAACATCTAAAACTTAGAAACCCAAGCCTATTCGAGATTTACTTGTTAAACCCTCAATCTCAACATCAAATATAATCTAAAACATGTTAGAAATCAACCTCAAAACCTTGAATTTAGCTCCTCTGAACCTTGAATTTAGCAACTATCTCTTGATTATAACATTAAAACAAATTAAAATCATTAATAAAGGATTGATAGCTTCGGAATTTCAGTAAAGAACTAATCATTAGAGAAGAAGGACAAAGCCTACCTCTAATGGCTGATTTCTCCTTAATTTTGGCAAGATTTCTTGAAAATCCAAAGTGAAAACAAAAGAATTTGAAGAAGTAAAGATAGAAAATCCTTATGAAGATGAAATCTCAGCAAAAGAGAAGAAAACCAGAGATTCTTTGGTGATGGAAATGTGTTTGGCTGAGTGGAAGTTGAGATAAAATGAAAAGAGGGAAAAGTATCGTAAAGTAGTTATGAGAAGTCAACATATGAATTTTTCTGTTAATTCCTTTAATTAAATCATTATTAAAACTCCCAATTAAAGAGAAATCTGATGAAAAACAATTTGGTAAAATTAGCTCCTTAAATATTCAAAGTTTCAATCCTTTACAAAACAGTCACTAGTCAACTTTTGCAAAAACTGCATTTTGGTCACTACACCGAAATGTGATATTTCCAAGACACATTTTGTAAAATTGTTTTCACTATAAACATTTATATAATAAATAAAGATATTTAGATATTTTTCCATATTTTTAAAGCATCCCGAACTAGGTGTTCCCTAAACCAACCTCAAAGGGTTCGAACCGTTCCCAACCGATCCGATTAACCTCTAAAACATCTAGGCCCAAAACCAGTGCGTTACAACTCTCCCCCACTTAAGAAATTTCTTCCTTGAAATTTACCTGGTGGAAAAAGATAAGGAAATTGTTTCTTCATGACATCCTTCCTTTCCCACATGGCTTCCTCAACGCCACGATGTCTCCACGAGACTTTGACCAGCTCGATGGTCTTACCTCGGAGAACCTTACTATCCGTATCCAGAATCTCAACGGGATCTTCATCATATGTCAAGTCAATATTCAGCTCAACCTCTTCTACAGGCATAACATGCGACATATCCGATCTATACTTTCAAAGCATGGATACATGGAACACATTATGTCCTGTTTCATCCCAACAAAGGGGAGTTCTACACGTTCTATCACCTCATATGGTCCAATGAACCTCGAACTCAATTTGTCCTTCTAGCCAAATCTCATCAACTTCTTCCAAGGTGAGACTTTCAGAAACACACGTTCGCCAACCGCGAACTCTATCTCCTTACGCTTCAAATCCACGTATTTCTTTTGCCGGTCCGATGCTGCCTTCAAACGCTCTCAAATGAGCTTCACCTTCTCGGTGGTTCTTTTCAACAAGGCTGGCACCGAAATCAACTTTTGTCCTGTTTCAGCCCAACAAAGGGATTTCTACACTTCCTCTCGTATAAAGCCTCATACGGTGCCATTTGAATACTTGCATGGTAACTATTATTATAAGCAAACTCAACCAACGACAAGTGCTTCTCCCAAGATCCTTGAAACTCAATAACGCAACACCTTAACATATCCTCAAGCACTTGGATAACACGCTTCGACTGTCCATCCATCTGCAGATGATAAGATGTTCTAAAATTCAGCCGTGTACCCAAAGCTTGATGCAAACATTCCTAGTACCTTGATGTAAACCTTTCATCTCTATCCGATACTATAGATTTCGGCACCCCATGCAATCGTACAATCTTAGCAATGTACAATTCAACTAGCTTATCCAAGGTATCTGTAGTATGCACGGGCAAGAAATGTGCACACTTCGTAAGGCGATCCACAATCACCCAAACAAAATTTTCTTCGATGGCAACAACGCCAACCCAGACACAAAATCCATGATAATAGTTTCCACATCCAATCTAGGATTCTCAACGTTAGTAACAACCCATAAAGAACCTGATATTCAACCTTAACCCGCTGACAAATCATGCATTTGCTAACAAACTCGGCAACATCTTTCTTCAATCCCACCCAATAGTACTCATCCTTCGTATCACGATACATTTTCTTACTACCAAGGTGCATTGAGAAAGGACTACTATGAGCTTCAGTGAGAATACTATGCCTCAACTCCACATCACTCGGCACCACTATCCGACTCCCAAAGCATAAAACACCATCATCATTGAAACAAAAGTCCGAAGGCCTTCCTTCCGCAATATCCTGAACATGCGGTACAAGGGAATCTTCAAACAACTACTAATCACTTATCAACTAAACTAAAGATGGATTCACTTGCAACTCAGCAACAAGACCACCATCTTGCGATATGCTCAAACAAGAAAACATCGCCCTTAACTCCACCGCCACTTTCCTGCTCAAAGCATCAGCCACAACATTTTCCTTTCTCGGATGATACTCAGTCGTTAGGTCATAATCCTTAAGAAATTCCACCCAATGTCGTTGTCGGAGACTTAGCTCATTCTGAGACCTAAGATACTTCAAACTCTTGTGATCCATGTACACATTACACTTCTCACCATAGAGATAATGTCTCCAGATCTTTAAAGCGAACACCACTGCCACTAACTCAATGTCATGTGTAGGATAATTACGCTCATGCACCTTCAACTATCGCGATGCACAAGCTACTACCCTACCTTCTTGTATCACCACACACCCAAACCAACATAGGATGCGTCACTATACACCACAGACTTTTTTCCTAATTCAGGTTGAATCAAGATAGGAGCTTGCGTCAAAGCTTCCTTTCGCTTTTCAAAAGCTTGTTGTCTCGCTTCCGTCCACTCAAACTTAACATCCTTCTACAATAACTTCGTCAAGGGAGCAGCAATCTTGGAAAACCCATCCACAAACCTTCGGTAGTAACCCGCCAAACCAAGGAAACTACGAACCTCATGAACAAACCTAGGAGGCTTCCAATTCACCACCGCCTCAATCTTCTGAGGATCTACGCGAATTCCCTCGGCCGAAACTGTAATGCCCCGGTTTTGGGCTTAGTAGTTTTGGGCGTTGACCGGTTCGGTCAAAGTGCTGTTCGAATCTAAAGAGGTGAAATTAGGAAAGCCTAGTTCGGGTTGCATTAAAAATATGGAAAAATGTTCTAAAATCATCTTTTAATATGTAAAAGTGAACTGTGAAATCAATTTTGGAAAATGAGGTTCGGAAGGTTGACATTTTGGCTAGTGACCAAAATGTAATTTTTGAAAGTTGCGTGACTGTTTTATAAAGGATTGAAACTTTGAATCTTTAAGGAGCTATTATTCCAAAAAGAGTTTCTCCAGATTTTTCTAAGATATTTTAAGGTTTTATTCTGATTTTAAACATAAAGAAAGAGGAGGGAAAGTCATTTTGACTATTTTATAACTAACTTTCCATTTTTCTTCCAATTCTCTTTTTCTCTCATTTTCTCTCAACCCAAACACATCTCTCCAGATTTTCTTCTCTGATTTTGTCACTCAAATCGTCCTTTTCAATTCTCTTTGGATTCCTAATCATCTCTACAACAAAACCTCACCATTTGCAAGTTGTTTCATCAAGCTTTTTGGTTCTAAAAAGGAGAAATTCAAGTTTGGAGGTAAGAACGTCCTTCTCCTCTAAACTATCAGTTCTTTACTGAAATTCCTAAGTTCTCAATCCTTGATTTGTGATTTGTTAAAGGCTTTTCAATTGAAATCTTGATTTTAGCTTAAAATGCAAGATTTGGTGATTTTGGTGAAATTTTCATGTGATCTGTTTGGGCAGTGTTTTGAGGTGTCAAATTGATGTTAAATGAATGCTAAATTGATTAGAAGTTGAGGTTTAATTAATGCAATCCCGGATAGGTTGAATTTCCTAAGTTTTGCTTGAGTTTTTGGTTGTTTTTGGAGTGTTTTTGGTGATCTGTTATACCTGGAGGTATAAGGATGTGTTTGAGATCATTTTGGATGTTAATTGATGTTTAAAGATTGTTAGAAGTGATGGATCTTGGCTGGGTCAAGTTTTGGAAGTGTTGGAAGTGATTTCGGTTGTGTTTGGTAGCCGAAATGTTGGTTTTGTGATGAGCAGCGAGTTGTGTTGTGTTGCTAGTGTTTTTAATGCATAAAGATGCATTAATGCTCTGTTTTTGTGTGCTTGAAACAGGGGAGTTTGACGTGAGCTTTAGAGTTGTTGCGGAAGGTTTCGGATGCTTGGAAGGCTTGTTGGCTAGCCTTGTTTTGTGTATCGGTGAGTGAAGTTGGGTTTTCAGCTTTTAAACCAAGGTTTGAAGGTTTTGGGAGCTTAGTTTAAGTCTAAACAACTTTGCTAAGCTCAAGAGTAAGTAAATGGATTTTCGCTCTTGAATTGTGTTGTGATTTGGCTTTAAAAGCAATTGTGTTTGATGGTTGCAATGCATGTGATTTGCATGGTTTATATTCTGTTTTGAACGTATATTTTTAGCATGGTTTAATGCTGGTTTTGAAAGCCATATGTGAAGGATGCTCAAGGTAAGAGATCCTTGGTTTTGTACATTGAAAATATGGTTTTGATGCATGGTGTTGCATGATGTTTAATGGCTTTGTGTAATGCTTTAAAACAGTGGATTGATGATGGTAAATGATGGTTTTTGCATTGTGGTTATGCATGTGAATCATTGGACTAATGTGGTAAGATGGTTATATTGGCAAGTGATGTAAGTGGTTCTTGGTTTCTTTGATCGGATATAGTTAGCCGGCTATAGGATTGGGTGCACCGTGAATAAAGTCGCCTTGGAGGTGGAGTGGTTAAGTGTGAACCGGTAAACTCCCTTCAAGTATCCTAACGAGATGGTTAAGGTCATAATGGAGGTGGAATGCCCATTCGAGGACCTTGGTTAAGAAAAGGTTATAGGGTGGTTAAAAGTCCATATATGGGAACCTTGTGCTTGTTAAGATCACAATGGAGGTGTAAGTCCATGTGTGGATCTTGTGTAGGGTGTCCCGGATCTCGTTAGTGATGTTATACAACTACCAATCGGTGATGCAAAGGTTGTATGGTGTTTGAAAGTCTATACATGGGAACCTTGTGCATGTCAAGGTTGTATGGTGTTTAAAAGTCCATACATGGGAACCTTGGGAAAAGTTGAGGTTGTATGGTGTTTAAAAGTCCATACATGGGAACCTTGGGAAAAGTTGAGGTTGTATGGTGTTTAAAAGTCCATACATGGGAACCTCGGGAAAAGTTGAGGTTGTATGGTGTTTAAAAGTCCATACATGGGAACCTCGGGAAAAGCTAAGGTTGTATGGTGTTTAAAAGTCCATACATGGGAACCTTAGGATGTTGAGGTCAAATGGTGTTTAAAAGTCGATTTGGAGACCTTGGATTGGTAGTGTGTATGAAGCGTGGGGGACAACGCTTGTGATCCGCGTATCCGATCGGGTGTTGAGTTGAAAAGTGGATGTGTTAATCACTTGGAAGCCAATGTAATGTTCTTGTTTATAAAGAAGCATGAGATGCTTGAAAAGATGCATGGTTGCACGGAAAGTGTATAATGCTTGTGAATGCATGTTTACTTGTTAAGTTGAACAAGTGTTGATTATCATTTGGTAAATGATGCATGTGTGCATGAAATCTCTTTAATGCATTGGAGTCTTGTTAAGACTTGTTTTAAAAGGCATGTGATGATGATGTTGTGGTTCATATGTTGCCTTTGTTTAATGCATGTAATGGATTGTTTGGATAAATGGTTTTAAAATGGTTCTTGCTTGGTATGACATTCAAGCATGGGAAAGGTATGATGTGAATGGAAGTGTTTTCCAAGGTTTGGAATTTAACTTTGCATATGGTGTTTATGCATGGAATGGTTAAATGGATGACTTTGCAAGTTGTGCTTTGAAAAGGTTTTCTTAGCTTGCTAAGCTAAGGGTTGGTTTTCATGTATGTGCAATGCATGGTTTTAAGCATGATGTTGAAAAAGGGTTTTCAAACTTTGCTTGGTAAACATTTCGGGTTTGTTTTAAAAGTGTTTTATGACCCGCTGCATTGATGGTGTTTTGGTTTGAGCATTCCTCACTAAGCATTATGTGCTTACGCTCCTTTTTGTCCATCAATGCAGATTCTTGAAGTTTGGACAGCGAGAAGCAAGGGATTCAAGGAGGACTCCATTTGAGATGTATGTCTCGGTGAATAGCTATAGTTAATAAAGGCAATGGGGGTAGAATCTCTTGGGATGTGGTTTATGTGTTCGAATATGTTCGGACAAGAATGGTTATATGTTGTTGATGTTGTTGGAACATGTATTTGGCTTTTATGAGATTGATTTGGAAGTTTATGCTTGAATGGTTGCTTGTGTAGGAAGCATGCCTATAGATTTGGGGCTTTTCGAATATGTTGATATATTGTTGAATTGTTGATGCAAGTATGTCTCTTATATGTTGAATTGCATGTTGGTAAAGTTTGGTGGCTTTTGGAGTATGTTCGAATGGTCAATTGCGTGTTTAAGCATGTCTTTTTCTGCATTATGTGCAGGGCGTTTCGGAACAAGGACTACCGTTTCGGAACGGATGCCCTGAATCAGCCCAGGCGTCCGAAACGGTAGACATCGTTTCGAAACGGAAAGCATTCTGCCAGTCACCTGTTTCGGTACGCATTGCGGAACGGCCCCGCGTTTCGAAACGGGCTCTGCCTGTTTCGGAACGGGTGACCGTTGGGGGCTGACATTGGCAGTTAAATGTTTTGAATTGTTTGCATTTTGGTCCTGAATCTTGTTTGTGCAATTGTATGAGTTTGGGATGTCCGTTTGAGCTGAAATTTGGCAGAGAAGCATGAAACATGATTAATTTTAAGTTGGTAACTTAAAATCTGGTTAAGTCCTTAAAGTTTTCAGAAATTACAATTTGGTCCCTAAAGTTGTAATTTGTTCAATTGGGTCCCTGTTTGATCTCTGATGTTTGTGATCTTTGAGTATGTTGTTGTGTGATCACATCTAAGGTTAATGTGCATCTAGACAAGATTAAAAAAACAAAAAAAAGGGTCGTTAATCAAGGTTGACTTTCGGGTTGACTTTGGTTTTCCCCGTGTGACTTTCTTAATTTGGGTCAACCGTCTGGGCCGGGTTAAGAGGGTTACATTTGGTGGTATCAGAGCTGAGTTGCGAATGCTTGGGGAAAACGGTAAGTTGATGTGATGTGTGTTTGATGTTTACCTTGGTGTGTGGATGAAAGTTGGTTGAAACACGTGTTTCTGAGCAAGTTGCTGATGCTTTCAAGCATGTTTTGTGGTTATGAATCTTGGTTGAGCTTGTGTGGATTTGTGCTAATGCTGTGAGCTGGTGTTATGCTTGATGAAAGTGCTATGAGTATGTTATGTTGCTTATATGCTGCTGCAAGTGGATGTTGTTTGGTGTAAGCATGATCAAAGTATGTTGTTTGATATGCTTGATGTTGTGATATCCATGTTTGTGTTGACTGTTATGGCATGTAAAAGGGGAGGATTCGGGATACCCATTGCCTTATTAATATAGCTATTGTGTTATCTTGGAGTTGGAGTTTGAATCCTTGCTTAAAGCTGGTCTAACTGGTTTGTTTGTTTGTTTGTTGTGAATGGTTGTTGTTGTTAGTAGTATGGCGAAGTCGATGATTGAATGGCAGTTGGGTGAGATGGTTGCTGCCTTAGGGCAGGTTGTTAAGGCATGGAATTCACCCTTCTGTAGAGGTGTTTTGTCTCAGTCTTCTGTGCCTGGGGTTGAGGTGTTAAGACAGGAGAAAGAAGCTGGTTCTGTGATGAAGAGTTCATCACCAGTTGCTCAAGAGGTGTTGGGAACATCTCAGGCTGTGGTTAAGGTAAAGTCAGAGGATGTGCTGGCTGTGGGATGTGTGGGTTTGCCGAAGCAGCGTTTGCTTGATCTGGGTGCTGTGGAATATCATGGTTCTTCACCGGAGATGTTTGAGGCCTGGTTGGCCAGTGTGATTCTGATTCTGGATCAGGAAGGCTGTGATTATGCTTGTAAGCTAGGAAGTGTTGTTTCTCTGATGTTGGAGGACGCATGTGCCTAGTGGACATCTGTGGCGGTGGCGTCACATATCCATGATATTGACTGGGATTTCTTTGTATCTGCCTTTTATGAAAGGTATCTTGGAGAGAAGTTTCCAAGGGTTAAGCAATGTGAAGGTAGTGCTGTTGTGGAGCAGGTGTTGCTTGAGAAAGGAGTGGAAGTTCAACCACCGGTATGTGATCGTTGTGAAAGGCGCCATGTTGGAGGTTGTTGGGGCGCGGGTGCTTGTTGGAACTGTGGTTCTAAAGTGCATGTGAAGCGTGATTGTCCCCTTGGGGTGAAGTCAGCTTTGGTGATAGCCAAAGGGTCTTTGAAAGGTCGTGGGCACGGCCGAGGCAAGGTTCAGAGGTGGCAGAAAGAGCAGAAGGTTGTGAAGAGTTTGGGAAATGAGAATTGCTGGAAATGTGGGTCTGCTGGACATATGAGACGTGATTGTTTGATGTTGGCTCGGAACAGCCATGGTTTCTTACCGCAAGAGGTCGGTGGTGACCCTAGTGTGTTAGCTGGTGCTGCAGTGGTGCGGCAGGAGGATGATGGTTCCGCGAGAAAGAGAGCTCGTCTGATGAAGCTTCAGGGTGGTGTTGTGTTTTCAGGTAACCTTGTTAAGTAATCTTTGCTCTAGTTACCCTGGTTTGGTTTCTGTTGGTTTTCCTTGCGTGGTAAGTCTAGTCTTGTTGCTAGCATGTTTGGGGTAATAGTTGTAGGTTGGAAACATCTTTGGTGTGAAGAAGGTTTTAGTGAGTATCTTGTGGTTAATGGTTGTTGGAATGATGGAGTTAGATAAGTTAGAGGTGAGTTAGGAGGTTGTTCTTAGACGGATTTTGAGGATGTTATTGGAGGGTGTGAACTGGCATTCATGCACAGTTAAAATCATTGTTATATGCTATATTATATATGTGCTGGTCCATGCATACATGTGGCATGACATTAGAGGTTTTGCATACATGTACATCAGGCATTGATAGGGCATGTAGGTGATCATGCATACGATGTTCACACTCGCTAATAACTAATCGAATCTGTTAGTGTGGAGGTTGGGTTAGGTTGGATGATGGGTTTTTAGAGGTTGTTTGGGTGCTGGGAGAGAGTTAGAAGTAGTGGAGTATATTAAGCTAGTGCTGGAGATAGTGAGAGTAGTATAGCCTGTTGGTGGAAGGATAGTGTTGTTGCTTAAGGAGTTTAGTGGTTTGGTGGTGGAGAGTACCGGTTGAAGTCAGAATCGGTCAAGTGGTTTGAATGGCTAAGTGGAAGGGGTAGTTCCTTGGTGCTAAAGGATGTTGCAGTTTAGTGGTTGTGTTTCCAAGTGCTGTAGCAGCTTAGTATTTAAGTTGTTGTGGAAGGGATGTGTTTGTAAGTGTTGGTTCTTAGTAACCTTCGAAGAGTTGAGAAGATGATCTGTATGTTTAAGCTGGGAGATGTTCTAGTAAGGCAGGTGTTGTGGTCAAAGTTTGCGGTGGATAGGCAATGAAAGATCGAAGGCCATTGTTGTTTGAAAGGATTCTTGTGAGAAGTGGTTGGTTTGGTTGGTGTCACTGTGTAAACAAGTCTTGGGGGTTGTGTGTTACTGTGTTGTGTGCTGTAAAAGTTGAAGTTCTTCAGGTTGATATTGGGGCTGTGTACAGTCCGGATATGTGAAAGGTTAAGTTGTGGCTATCTTTGTGTGTTCTGGGTTTTGTGAACAGTATGTGGTGGTGATGAGTTTGGTGGAGTTTTTGTGTGGAATGTGTTCAGTGATGGTTGAGGCTGTTGTGTTGCCTTGTGTATTGGTTTGAGAAGGTTATGGTTCCCTTTTTGCCAGTTGAAATTTCGAGGACGAAATTTCCTAAGGGGGGGAGAGTTGTAACGCCCCGGTTTTGGGCTTAGTAGTTTTGGGCGTTGACCGGTTCGGTCAAAGTGTTGTTCGAATCTAAAGAGGTGAAATTAGGAAAGCCTAGTTCGGGTTGCATTAAAAATATGGAAAAATGTTCTAAAATCATCTTTTAATATGTAAAAGTGAACTGTGAAATCAATTTTGGAAAATGAGGTTCGGAAGGTTGACATTTTGGCTAGTGACCAAAATGTAATTTTTGAAAGTTGCGTGAGTGTTTTATAAAGGATTGAAACTTTGAATCTTTAAGGAGCTATTATTCCAAAAAGAGTTTCTCCAGATTTTTCTAAGATATTTTAAGGTTTTATTCTGATTTTAAACATAAAGAAAGAGGAGGGAAAGTCATTTTGACTATTTTATAACTAACTTTCCAATTCTCTTTTTCTCTCATTTTCTCTCAACCCAAACACATCTCTGCAGATTTTCTTCTCTGATTTTGTCACTCAAATCTTCCTTTTCAATTCTCTTTGGATTCCTAATCATCTCTACAACAAAACCTCACCATTTGCAAGTTGTTTCATCAAGCTTTTTGGTTCTAAAAAGGAGAAATTCAAGTTTGGAGGTAAGAACGTCCTTCTCCTCTAAACTATCAGTTCTTTACTGAAATTCCTAAGTTCTCAATCCTTGATTTGTGATTTGTTAAAGGCTTTTCAATTGAAATGTTGATTTTAGCTTAAAATGCAAGATTTGGTGATTTTGGTGAAATTTTCGTGTGATCTGTTTGGGCAGTGTTTTGAGGTGTCAAATTGATGTTAAATGAATGCTAAATTGATTAGAAGTTGAGGTTTAATTAATGCAATCTCGGATAGGTTGAATTTCCTAAGTTTTGCTTGAGTTTTTGGTTGTTTTTGGAGTGATTTTGGTGATCTGTTATAGCTGGAGGTATAAGGATGTGTTTGAGATCATTTTGGATGTTAATTGATGTTTAAAGATGGTTAGAAGTGATGGATCTTGGCTGGGTCAAGTTTTGGAAGTGTTGGAAGTGATTTCGGTTGTGTTTGGTAGCCGAAATGTTGGTTTTGTGATGAGCAACGAGTTGTGTTGTGTTGCTAGTGTTTTTAATGCATAAAGATGCATTAATGCTCTGTTTTTGTGTGCTTGAAACAGGGGAGTTTGATCCGTGAGCTTTAGAGGTATTGCGGAAGGTTTCGGATGCTTGGAAGGCTTGTTGGCTAGCCTTGTTTTGTGTATCGATGAGTGAAGTTGGGTTTTCAGCTTTTAAACCAAGGTTTGAAGGTTTTGGGAGCTTAGTTTAAGTCTAAACAACTTTGCTAAGCTCAAGAGTAAGTAAATGGATTTTCGCTCTTGAATTGTGTTGTGATTTGGCTTTAAAAGCAATTGTGTTTGATGGTTGCAATGCATGTGATTTGCATGGTTTATATTCTGTTTTGAAAGTATATTTTTAGCATGGTTTAATGCTGGTTTTGAAAGACATATGTGAAGGATGCTCAAGGTAAGAGATCCTTGGTTTTGTACATTGAAAATGTGGTTTTGATGCATGGTGTTGCATGATGTTTAATGGCTTTGTGTAATGCTTTAAAACAGTGGATTGATGATGGTAAATGATGGTTTTTGCATTGTGGTTATGCATGTGAATCATTGGACTAATGTGGTAAGATGGTTATATTGGCAAGTGATGTAAGTGGTTCTTGGTTTCTTTGATCGGATATAGTTAGCCGGCTATAGGATTGGGTGCACCGTGAATAAAGTCGCCTTGGAGGTGGAGTGGTTAAGTGTGAACCGGTAAACTCCCTTCAAGTATCCTAACGAGATGGTTAAGGTCATAATGGAGGTGGAATGCCCATTCGAGGACCTTGGTTAAGCAAAGGTTATAGGGTGGTTAAAAGTCCATATATGGGAACCTTGTGCTTGTTAAGATCACAATGGAGGTGTAAGTCCATGTGTGGATCTTGTGTAGGGTGTCCCGGATCTCGTTAGTGATGTTATACAACTACCAATCGGTGATGCAAAGGTTGTATGGTGTTTGAAAGTCCATACATGGGAACCTTGTGCATGTCAAGGTTGTATGGTGTTTAAAAGTCCATACATGGGAACCTAGGTCAAAGTTGAGGTTGTATGGTGTTTAAAAGTCCATACATGGGAACCTTGGGAAAAGTTGAGGTTGTATGGTGTTTAAAAGTCCATACATGGGAACCTCGGGAAAAGTTGAGGTTGTATGGTGTTTAAAAGTCCATACATGGGAACCTCGGGAAAAGCTAAGGTTGTATGGTGTTTAAAAGTCCGTACATGGGAACCTTAGGATGTTGAGGTCAAATGGTGTTTAAAAGTCCATTTGGAGACCTTGGATTGGTAGTGTGTATGAAGCGTGGGGGACAACGCTTGTGATCCGCGTATCCGATCGGGTGTTGAGTTGAAAAGTGGATGTGTTGATCACTTGGAAGCCAATGTAATGTTCTTGTTTATAAAGAAGCATGAGATGCTTGAAAAGATGCATGGTTGCACGGAAAGTGTATAATGCTTGTGAATGCATGTTTACTTGTTAAGTTGAACAAGTGTTGATTATCATTTGGTAAATGATGCATGTGTGCATGAAATCTCTTTAATGCATTGGAGTCTTGTTAAGACTTGTTTTAAAAGGCATGTGATGATGATGTTGTGGTTCATATGTTGCCTTTGTTTAATGCATGTAATGGATTGTTTGGATAAATGGTTTTAAAATGGTTCTTGCTTGGTATGACATTCAAGCATGGGAAAGGTATGATGTGAATGGAAGTGTTTTCCAAGGTTTGGAATTTAACTTTGCATATGGTGTTTATGCATGGAATGGTTAAATGGATGACTTTGCAAGTTGTGCTTTGAAAAGGTTTTCTTAGCTTGCTAAGCTAAGGGTTGGTTTTCATGTATGTGCAATGCATGGTTTTAAGCATGATGTTGAAAAAGGGTTTTCAAACTTTGCTTGGTAAACATTTCGGGTTTGTTTTAAAAGTGTTTTATGACCCGCTGCATTAATGGTGTTTTGGTTTGAGCATTCCTCACTAAGCATTATGTGCTTACGCTCCTTTTTGTCCATCAATGCAGATTCTTGAAGTTTGGACAACGAGAAGCAAGGGATTCAAGGAGGACTCCATTTGAGATGTATGTCTCGGTGAGTAGCTATAGTTAATAAAGGCAATGGGGGTAGAATCTCTTGGGATGTGGTTTATGTGTTCGAATATGTTCGGACAAGAATGGTTATATGTTGTTGATGTTGTTGGAACATGTATTTGGCTTTTATGAGATTGATTTGGAAGTTTATGCTTGAATGGTTGCTTGTGTAGGAAGCATGCCTATAGATTTGGGGCTTTTCGAATATGTTGATATATTGTTGAATTGTTGATGCAAGTATGTCTCTTATATGTTGAATTGCATGTTGGTAAAGTTTGGTGGCTTTTGGAGTATGTTCGAATGGTCAATTGCGTGTTTAAGCATGTCTTTTTCTGCATTATGTGCAGGGCGTTTCGGAACAGGGACTACCGTTTCGGAACGGATGCCCTGAATCAGCCCAGGCGTCCGAAACGGTAGACACCGTTTCGAAACGGAAAGCATTCTGCCAGTCACCTATTTCGGTACGCATTGCGGAACAGCCCCGCGTTTCGAAACGGGCTCTGCCAGTTTCGGAATGGGTGACCGTTGGGGGCTGACATTGGCAGTTAAATGTTTTGAATTGTTTGCATTTTGGTCCTGAATCTTGTTTGTGCAATTGTATGAGTTTGGGATGTCCGTTTGAGCTGAAATTTGGCAGAGAAGCATGAAACATGATTAATTTTAAGTTGGTAACTTAAAATCTGGTTAAGTCCTTAAAGTTTTCAGAAATTACAATTTGGTCCCTAAAGTTGTAATTTGTTCAATTGGGTCCCTGTTTGATCTCTGATGTTTGTGATCTTTGAGTATGTTGTTGTGTGATCACATCTAAGGTTAATGTGCATCTAGACAAGATTAAAAAACAAAAAAAGGGTCGTTAATCAAGGTTGACTTTCGGGTTGACTTTGGTTTTCCCCGTGTGACTTTCTTAATTCGGGTCAACCGTCTGGGCCGGGTTAAGGGGGTTACAGAAACTACATGACCAAGGAAAACAACTTCCTTCAGCCAAAACTCACATTTACTCAGCTTAGCATAAAGCTGATTCTCCAGCAAGTCTTGTAAAACAATCCTCAAATGTTTTTCATGCACCTCCTCGGTACGAGAGTACACGAGGATATCATCGATGAACACCACAACGAACTTATCCAAGAACTCATGAAACACCATGTTCATCATATCTATGAAAGCAGCAGGAGAATTCGTCAAACCAAACGACATCAGTAGAAATTCATAATGCCCATATCTCATTCGAAAAGCTATTTTCGGCACATCCACATTCTTAACCTTCAATTGGTAATATCTTGACCGCAGATCTATCTTTGAGAACACAGCCTCTCCACGAAACTGATCGAAAATATCATCAATCCTTGGTAAAGGATACATATTCTTGATAGTCAACTTATTCAGCTGATGGTAATCAATGCACATTCTCATTGTGCCATCTTTCTTCTTAACAAATAAGACTGGTGCACCCCAAGGAGACACGCTAGGTTGAATGAAGCCTCGATCAAGCAACTCTTGAAGTTGCATATTCATCTCTTTTAACTCCTTACGTGCCATTCGATAGGGAGCGATGGACACCAGAAATGTGTTCTCATACAACTCAATTCTAAACTCAACCTCCCAACTAGGCGGCAAACCAGGCAGCTCCTTCGGAAATACCCGAGGGAATTCACGCACCATCCTTATATCCTGCACCCGAACTTCCTTCGTGCTTTTCATTACAAAAGCTAAATAAGCTTCACATCCTTGACGCAACAACCGATTCGCTTCAAGCGTCGAAACCACATTAGATATAATCTTCACGTTCTCTTCTACCACCACAACTTCATAATCATCAGCAAGTTTCAACGAAACCCGTTTATTCTCAAAATCCACAATTGCTCTATGTTTGACGAGCCAATCCATACCAAGGATTACATCGAATCCATAGAAAGGCAATTTCATAAGATCCACCATGTAACACCCCAATTTTGGGCTTCAAAGTTAGGGTCTGAACCGGACCGGTCTGATTTTCGGTTCGAATATAAAAGGAGGTTTTAGGGAAAGCCTAGTTCGAAAGGCAATTCCATATCTAAAAATCCTCTTTTAATATATATATAAGAGAGTGGTGAAATCAATTTTACAAAATAAGATTTGGAAGTACAACTTTTTGGAATAGTGACTAAAATGCGATTTTTGAAAAGTTTAGTGGTGACTGTTTTGTAAGGATTGAAACTTTGAATCTTTAAGGAGCTAATTTACCCAAAAATGATTTCTCCAGATTTTTCTTTAATTTGAGTGAATTAATTAATGTTTTAATTATTTAGAAGTGAAGAGAAACTACCTTTTGTTAAAATCATAACTACTTTTTCTTAAAACTTTCTCATTCCTTTTTCTATCAAAATTCCATCATCCAAACACTTTTATCCAGCAACTTTTCCTTTGATCTTCACTTCAATTGATGAGATTTTAATCATCAATTACTTTCTAATCCATCTCACACCAAATCCTTTTGATATCCTCATTTGATTTTCAAGAATATTGGCTCAAATCAAGGAGAAATCGCCATTTAGAGGTAAGGTTGTTCTTCTCCTCTAAATACGCAGTTCTTTACTGAAATTCCCAAGTTATCAATCCTTAATTTAAGTTTTATAAATGGTTTTAATGATATGAACTTGATTTTGGCTTAAAATTCAAGATTTGGAGGAAATCTTGAAGAATTTCATTGTGATTGTTTGGGATCTGTTTTGAGATGATTCTTAAATGTATTTTGGATGTCTAATGATGTGTAAATGAGGTTTTATCAATGCAATCCCGAATAGGTTGTGTTTCCTAAGTTTTTGCTTATGAAAATGGTGGTTTTTGGGCTGATCTTTGTGTTCTGTTATAGATGGACGTATAAAGACGAATTTAGGTTCTTTTTGGATGTTAATTGATGTTTAGAAATGGTTAGAAGTGATGGATCTTGGCTGGGTTATGTTTTGGAAGAGTTTGGAGGTGATTTCGGTTGTGTTTGGTAGTCGAAATGTTGGTTTTGGTTAGAGCAGCGAGTTTAAGTGTGTTGGCTGAAGATTTCAATGCATGATGATGCATTAATCCTCTGCTTTGATGTGTTTAAAACAAGGGAGGCATTTTCAGAGACTTGTGGTGTTGATCCGGAGGCTTGATCGGTGTTTCGGCAAGCTTGCGAAATGGAATTGGTGAGTGAAGTTGGGTTTCCAGCTTTGAAACAAATGTTTGAAGGTTTTGGGAGCTTAGTTTAAGTCTAAGCAACTTAACTAAGCTCAAGAGTAAGTTTTCGGAAAAACTCTCTTGGATGAGCCATGAAGTGGTTCGATGCGTTTGTTTATAAATTGCATGTTTAAATTCTGTTTTGAAAGCATGTTTTAGCATGGTTAATGCTGGTTTTGAAAGCCATGTGTTGAAGGATGCTCAAGGTAAGAGATCCTTGGTTTGACATATTGTAAATATGGTTTTTGATGCATACTGATACATGATGATGAATGGATTTGATTAATGCTTTAAAACAGTGAATTGTTGATGGCAAATGATGTATATTGGCAAGTGATGTAATGGTTTTAAAGTACTTGAATCGGATATAGTTAGCCGGCTAAAAGATTGGGTGCACCGTGAATAAAGTCACCTTGGACGTTGGGGGGTTGTAATTGTACCGTAAACTCCATCCAAGTACACTAACGAGTAAGGTAAGATTACAATGGTGGTTAAAAGTCCGTGTGTGGATCTTGTGTTATGTGTCCCGTGTACTCGTTAGTATGATTATACAACTACCGATGAGTGGTGTTGAGGGGTTGTGATTGTACCGTTAAACTCCATCACGGGTGTTGAGGGGTTGTGATTGTACCGATAAACTCCACCTTGTGTTGTTCGGTAGTGTGTATGAAGCGTGTGGGACAACGCTTGCAATCCGCGTATCCGATTGTCGATTGTGTTTTGTGTTGTGAATGTTTATGAATTATCACTTGAAAGCCAATATGGCATGTTGATTTTAATGAAGCATGAGATGTTTGTAAAGTATGCAAGGTTGCATGAAAAGAGATGAGCATGTATTTAAAAGCTTTGTTGAAAGTGTTTTCAAAATGCATTATTATGTTGCTTTCTTTAGAGCGTGCCTCACTAAGCAATTGTGCTTACGCTCTCTCTCTCTTGAACCAATAATGCAGATAATTGAAGTGTTTGAGGGCAACAAAGAGGCTAAGAGTCCAAGGGAAATTAAGCTCATGTATGGTAATGTTTCCATAACACTATTAGATTTTGATATTTTGGCAATGGGAACCTAAGATGTGTTTTGGGAGATGTTTTGGAATCCCTAGTTTGTGGCATGATGCCTTTGATGATTTGGAATTGTAAATGGCCTCTTGATACTTGATTTGGTGTTTTGTTGGTTGTCTGGTTTTGGATATTTGGATGCATACCTATAGACTAGTGAAATTCCATGCTTAATGCTATGAATGTGATTTGAAGTTGCAAACATGTACCTTATATGTATGATAACTTGTTGTCATGGTTAGGAAGTCATTAGAATGTGTTTGAGTGGTTTAATGTATGAAAAACCAGCAACTTATGCAACTTCTGGGCAAATCGTATCAGAACGGGCACTAGCGTTTCGAAACGGGGGCCTATAATGGCCTTCGTGTATCGAAACGGATAGGGGCCGTTTCGAAACGATTTGGCCACTAGAAGGCCTTGTTTCGAAACTTGTCTCGAAACGAACCCGTGTTTCGAAACGGTCAGCATCTTTTCGAAACAGGTGACCGTTGGGCACTGATTTGAATGGTATTGAGGTTTGCAAGCTTTACGTTTTAGTCCTGGAAATTGTATTTGCAATTGCATGAGTTTGAGATGTCCGACTAAGGAGAAATTTGACAGGGAAGCATGTAATATGACTAATTTTATAATGGTAACTTAAAAATCAGTTAAGACCTCCTAGTTTCCAGAATTTGCAAATTGGTCCCTAATTTTTGTGATTTGTGCAATTGAGTCCCTTTTTGATATCCAAACGTTGTGCTTTTCACATAAATGTTCCTCAAGAGTATGCTTAGGGTTAATGTGCATCTAGACAAGATTAAAAAGAAAAAAAGGGTCGTTAATCAAGGTTGACTTTCTGGTTGACTTTAATTTTCCCCGTGTAATCTTCGTAGTTCGGGTCAACCGTCTAGTCCGGGCTAAGGGGGTTACATTTGGTGGTATCAGAGCTGAGTTCCCGTGTAAATGTGAATGGTTATGTGGGTGATGCATGTGTATTTGCGTGATATGCCTTTTGGATAAAATTATGTTGTATGAATTGTAAAGTATGTTGCAATTGTGATGCTATGCTATGTTGAAGCATGTTAGAGGAACCCATTGCCATATCAAAACTAATGAAAGGAATTATTTTTGGAAGATGAGCTTGAGTACTTGGATTACTTACCTTGTTGAGCCTAATTATGTTTTGCATTTGTGTCAGTGCATTGTTTTTCTTGTAAATGGGGCCTCGTAGAGAGATGAGGATGAATACGAGAGCTATGGCTCAGAATGAGAATGAGGAACATGTTGAGAATGTTGTGGATATACATCCTCCTCCTAGTTGTGGACCGCCCGGTGGTGGTGGTGCTGGAGGTGATAATGCTGGTATTGGTGGTGGTGATGGGGTCGCTGGACCTGAAGCTGTGCAGGGGCAAGCTGCTCCTGACATGACTGTATTGATACAGGCTATTGCTGGAGCCTTTTAGGCAGCAGTTGCATGAGCTCACGGAGCTGCGCATCAGAGTAATGCTAACGTGAGATTGCCTTTGGAACGTCTTTGCAGTCTGGGAGGGACTGAGTTCAGAGGTTTATCTCCTGAAGGTTCTGAATCTTGGTTGGAAAGCACCAAGAGGATATTGGGACAAATGAACTGCAACGATGTGCAGAAGTTAGGTTGTGTAGTATCGATGCTACATGATGATGCGTATACATGGTGGACGGCCACTGTCTCCGGAATGGAGGAAGTTGATGTGACTTGGACGTTCTTTCTGAATGCATTCAAGCGAAAGTATCTAGGCGTGCGATACCTGGATGAGAAGAAAAGATAATTCATGTCTCTTACGCAAGGAAGCATGACGGTGGCAGAGTATGAGATCCAGTTTGTCCGTCTTAGTCAATACGCACCCGATCTTATCCCTGATGAACGGGAGAGGTGTGAACGCTTCCGATATGGTTTGATGCCGGATGTGAAGACCTTTATGCTTGCTGCTGAGTATACAGATTTTGATGTGCTGGTTAGTAGAGCGAAGGACACTGAGCAGAACTTGGGTCTGTCTTCTAGAGGCGTTAGTTCTAGCTCGGGCAAAAGAGCTGCTGAGTATAGTTCCGGTGGTGGACAAAACAAGAGAATATGAGATAAAATGTATCAGTCTTCTGCTAGGCGTGGTAGTGGAGGGCATGGTGCGGCTGTTCAGGGAGACAGTATGAGAGATGATCAGAACACGTGCTGAACGTGTGGATCACGTGGCCATTTGAGGCGTGATTGTCCTCGAGAAGCGAGGGAGGTTCAGGCTCCTGTTGCAGTGACCGGTAATTTGTGCTGGAATTGTGGTTCGCCAGACCACATGAGGAGGGAGTGTCCTTTGTTGGCCGGTGGTGGTCAGGGATGTGCTCCTGGGGTTGTTGCACCACAGAGAGGTCGTGGGCGCGGCCGTGGTAACTTCCAGCGCAGAGATGATGGCAGAAGGAATGTGGCGCATGTGGTGGTTGTTCAACATGAGGGTGGTGGCCAGGCTCGAGTGTACGCTCAGCGAGAGGGGAGAAATGATACGGATGTGATCGATTGTACCTTTACTTTGCAATCCTTATCATTACTTTCCTTGATTGATTCTGGATCTACACACTCGTACATATTGCGTGAACATGCTCAATTGCTTGGTTTACCTATTAAGTCTTCGGATGTTGGTATGCGTGTAACTAGTTCCTTTGGTGAGACCGTTGTGACACGGAAGTTGTATAGAAGATGCCCTTTGGTAGTGCAAAACCATGTTTTTCATGTTGATCTCATGGAATTGCCATTCTATGGTTTTGATGTAATCCTTGCTATGCATTGGCTTGTTGAACATCGAGTTGTGGTTGATTTTGAGAACAAGCGGGTTTCGTTGAAACTTATGGATGATTATGAGGTAGTGGTGGTTGGTGAGAATGTGAAGTTTCTTGCCAATGTGGTGTGTACATTGGAATCAAGCCGAATGCTGAGGCAAGGTTGTGAGGCTTATCTGGCCTTTGTGATGAATCCTAGCTCTAAGGAGTTGCGAGTTCAAGATATCAGGACTGTGCGAGAGTTTCCTGGTGTGTTTCCGGAGGACTTACTTGGATTGCCTCCTAGTCGAGAGGTGGAGTTTGGAATTGAGCTGTATGAAAACACAACTCCAGTGTCCATTACTCCTTACCGAATGGCACCTAAGAAGTTGAAGGAGCTGAAGACGCAACTTCAGGAGTTGCTTGATCGTGGTTTCATTCGACCGAGTGTGTCACCTTGGGGTGCACCGGTCTTGTTTGTGAAGAAGAAAGATGGCACTATGAGAATGTGCATCGATTATCATCAGCTGAATAAGTTGACTATCAAGAATCGGTATCCTTTGCCGAGGATTGATGATCTTTTTGATCAGTTTTGGGGAGCGGCTGTGTTCTCTAAGATTGACTTAAGGTCAGGTTATTACCAGCTCAAGGTGAAGGATGTGGATGTGCCAAAAATAGCCTTTAGAACGAGGTATGGGCATTATGATTTCCTTGTGATGCCGTTTGGCTTGACGAATGCTCTTGCAGCTTTTATGGACATGATGAATAGAGTGTTCCATGAATACTTGGATAAGTTTTTTGTGGTGTTCATTGATGATATCCTTGTGTACTCTCGTACTGAGGAGGAGCATGAGGGGCATTTGAGGATTGTGTTGCAGGCATTGTTGGAGAATCAGCTTTATGCTAAGCTGAGCAAGTGTGAATTCTAGCTTAAGGAAGTTGTTTTCCTTGGTCATGTGGTTTCTGCTGAGGGGATTCGTGTGGATCCTCAGAAGATTGAGGCAGTGATGAATTGGAAGCCTCCTAAGTCTGTTCATGAAGTCCGTAGTTTCCTTGGGTTGGCAGGATACTACCGGAGGTTTGTAGATGGATTTTCAAAGATTTTTGCACCTTTGACGAAGTTGTTGCAGAAGGGTGTCAAGTATGAGTGGACAGAAGCAAGACAACAAGCTTTTGAGAAGCTTAAGGCAGCTTTGACGCAAGCTCCTATCTTGGTTCAACCTGAATTATGGAAAGAGTTTGTGGTGTACAGCGACACATCCTATGTTGGTTTGGGGTGTGTGTTGATGCAAGAGGGTTAGGTGGTGGCTTATGCATCGCACTACTTGAAGGTGCATGAGCGCAATTATGCTACGCATGATATTGAGTTGGCTGCGGTGGTCTTTGCTTTGAAATTTTGGAGACATTACCTGTATGGTGAGAAGTGTAATGTGTACACGGATCACAAAAGTTTGAAGTATTTGATGTCTCAAAAAGAGTTGAATCTTAGGCAACGACATTGGGTGGAGTTGCTTAAAGATTACGATCTGACGATCGAGTACCATCCGGGAAAAGCTAATGTTGTAGCGGATGCTTTGAGTAGAAAAGTGGCAGTTGAGTTGAGGGCTATGTTTGCCAGTTTGAGTATTTCGCGAGATGGGGGTCTTGTGGCTAAATTGCAAGTGAAACCATCTATGGTTCAGTTGATAAAGGACAAACAGTTGTTGTATGATTCTTTGGTGCCACATGTTCAGGATATTGCTGAGGATAGACCATCAGATTTTTGCTTTAATGATGCTGAGTTTAGGCATGCTATTCTGACTGAAGCTCATAGTAGTCCTTTTGCTATGCACCCTGGTAGTACAAAGATGTATCGTGATCTTAAGGATGAGTACTATTGGGTGGGTTTAAAGAAAGATGTTGCGGAGTATGTGAGTAAGTGCATGGTTTGTCAGCGGGTTAAGGCTGAACATCAGTTTCCTTCTGGGTTGTTGCAACCGTTGAGGATTCCTGAGTGGAAGTGGGAAAGGATTACCATGGACTTTGTGTCAGGTTTGCCTTTGTCGCCATCGAAGAAGAATTCGGTGTTGGTGATTGTGGATCGCCTTACGAAGTGTGCTCATTTCTTACCTGTGCATACTACGTACACCTTGGATAAGCTTGCAGAGCTGTACATTGCTGAGATTGTGCGATTGCATGGTGTGCCAAAGTCTATTGTGTCAGATAGAGATTCGAGGGTTACATCGCGTTTCTGGGAATGTTTGCATCAAGCTTTGGGTATGCGGCTGAATTTTAGTACTTCTTATCATCCACAGTCGGATGGACAGTCTGAGCGTGTTATCCAAGTGCTGGAAGATATGTTGAGGTGCTGTGTGATTGAGTTTCAGGGTTCTTGGGAGAGGCATTTGCCTTTGGTGGAGTTTGCTTATAGCAATAGCTATCAGGCAAGTATTCAAATGGCACCTTATGAAGCCTTGTACGGGAGGAAGTGCAGAGCTCCTCTTTGTTGGGCTGAAACATGTCAGAAGTTGGTTTCAATGCCAGCTTTGTTGAAAGGAACCACCGAGAAGGTGAAGCTCATTTATGAGCGATTGAAGGTAGCTTATGATCGAGAGAAGTCTTACGCGTATTTGAAGCGTAAGGAGATTGAGTTTTCGGTAGGTGACTGTGTGTTCTTGAAAGTTTCGCCTTGGAAGAAGGTGATGAGGTTTGGCCGGAAGGGTAAGTTGAGCCATAGGTATATTGGACCATACGAGGTGATTGGACGTGTGGGTCCTGTTGCGTACAAGCTGAGGCTACCGAAAGAGTTAGAAAAGATTCATGATGTGTTTCATGTCTCTATGCTTTGGAGGTATAGATCAGATCCTTCGCATGTTATGCTTGTGGAGGAAGTGGAGTTGAATCCAGACTTGACCTATGATGAGGAACCGACTGAAATTCTGGATTCGGACAGTAAAGTTCTTCGACGCAAGACCATTGAATTGGTTAAGGTGTTGTGGAAGCATCATGGTGTTGAGGAAGCCACGTGGGAAAGAAAGGATGATATGAAGAAGCAGTTTTCGTACCTTTTTCCTCCAGGTAAATTTCGAGGAAGAAATTTCTTAAGGGGGGGGAGTTGTAACACCCCAATTTTGGGCTTAGAAGTTAGGGTCTGAACCGGACCGGTCTGATTTTCAGTTCGAATATAAAAGGAGGTTTTAGGGAAAGCCTAGTTTGGGATGCTTTAAAAATATGGGTAAATATCTAAAAATTCTCTTTTAATATATATAAGAGAGTGGTGAAATCAATTTTACAAAATAATGTTTGGAAGTACAACATTTTGGAATAGTGACTAAAATGCGATTTTTGAAAAGTTCAGTGGTGACTGTTTTGTAAGGATTGAAACTTCGAATCTTTAAGGAGCTAATTTACCCAAAAATGATTTCTCCAGATTTTTCTTTAATTTGAGTGAATTAATTAATGTTTTAATTAATTAGAAGTGAAGAGAAACTACCTTTTGTTAAAATCATAACTACTTTTTCTTAAAACTTTCTCATTCCTTTCTCTCTCAAAATTCCATCATCCAAACACTTTTCTCCAGCAACTTTTCCTTTTATCTTCACTTCAATTGATGAGATTTCAGTCATCAATTAGTTTCTAATCCATCTCACACCAAATCCTTTTGATTTCCTCATTGGATTTTCAAGAAAATTGGCTCAAATCAAGGAGAAATTACCATTTAGAGGTAAGGTTGTTCTTCTCCTCTAAATACTCAGTTCTTTACTGAAATTCCCAAGTTATCAATCCTTAATTTAAGTTTTATAAATGGTTTTAATGGTATGAACTTGATTTTGGCTTAAAACGCAAGATTTGGAGGAAATCTTGAAGAATTTCGTTGTGATTGTTTGGGCTCTGTTTTGAGATGATTCTTAAATGTGTTTTGGATGTCTAATGATGTGTAAATGAGGTTTTATCAATGCAATCCCGAATAGGTTGTGTTTCCTAAGTTTTTGCTTATGAAAATAGTGGTTTTTGGGGTAATCTTGGTGTTCTATTATAGCTGGAGGTATAAGGACGAGTTTAAGTTCTTTTTGGATGTTAATTGATGTTTAGAAATGGTTAGAAGTGATGGATCTTTGTTGGGTTATGTTTTGGAAGAGTTTGGAGGTGATTTCGGTTGTGTTTGGTAGCCGAAATGTTGGTTTTGGTTAGAGCAGCGAGTTTAAGTGTGTTGGCTGAAGATTTCAATGCATGATGATGCATTAAACCTCTTCTTTGATGTGCTTAAAATAGGGGAGGCATTTTCGGACACTTGTGGCGTTGATCCGGAGGCTTGATCGGTGTTTTGGCAAGCTTGCGAAACGGAATTGGTGAGTGCAGTTGGGTTTCCAGCTTTGAAACAAATGTTTGAAGGTTTTGTGAGCTTAGTTTAAGTCTAAGGAACTTAACTAAGCTCAAGAGTAAGTTTTCGGAAAAACTCTCTTGGATGAGCCATGAAGTGGTTCGATGCGTTTGTTTATAAATTGCATGTTTAAATTATGTTTTGAAAGCATGTTTTAGCATGGTTAATGTTGGTTTTGAAAGCCACGTGTTGAAGATGCTCAAGGTAAGAGATCCTTGGTTTGACATATTGTAAATATGGTTTTTGATGCATAGTGATGCATGATGATGAATGGTTTTGATTAATGCTTTAAAACAGTGAATTGTTGATGGTAAATGATGTATATTGGCAAGTGATGTAATGGTTAGCCGGCTATAGGATTGGGTGCACCGTGAATAAAGTCGCCTTGGATGTTGAGGGGTTGTAATTGTACCGTAAACTCCATCCAAGTACACTAACGAGTAAGGTAAGATCACAACGGTGGTTAAAAGTCCGTGTGTGGATCTTTTGTTATGTGTCCCGTGTACTCGTTAGTGAGATTATACAACTACCGATGAGTGATGTTTAGGGGTTGTGATTGTACCGTTAAACTCCATCACGGGTGTTGAGGGGTTGTGATTGTACCGGTAAACTCCACCTTCTGTTGTTCGGTAGTGTGTATGAAGCGGGTGGGACAACGCTTGTAATCCGCGTATCCGATTGTTGATTGTGTTTTGAGTTGTGAATGGTTATGAATTATCACTTGAAAGCCAATATGACATGTTGATTTTAATGAAGCATGAGATGTTTGTAAAGTATGCAAGGTTGCATGAAAAGAGATGAGCATGTATTTAAAAGCTTTGTTGAAAGTGTTTTCAAAATGCATTATTGTGTTGCTTTCTTTAGAGCATGCCTCACTAAGCAATTGTACTTACGCTCTCTCTCTTGAACCAATAATGCAGATAATTGAAGTGTTTGAGGGCAACAAGGAGGCTAAGAGTCCAAGGGAAATTAAGCTTATGTATGGTGATGTTTTCATAACACTATTAGATTTTGATATTTTGGCAATGGGAACCTAAGATGTGTTTTGGGAGATGTTTTGGACTCCCTAGTTTGTGGCATGATGCCTTTGATGATTTGGATTTGTAAATGGCCTCTTGATGCTTGATTTGGTGTTTTGTTGGTTGTTTGGTTTTGGATATTAGGATGCATGCCTATAGACTAGTGGAATTCCATGCTTGATGCTATGAATGAGATTTGAAGTTGCAAACATGTACCTTATATGTATGATGACTTGTTGGCATGGTTAGGAAGTCATTAGGTTGTATTTGAGTGGTTTAATGTATGAAAAACCAGCAATTTATTCAACTTCTGGGCAAACCGTATCAGAACGGGCACTAGTGTTTCGAAACGGGGGCCTATAATGGCCTTCGTGTATCGAAACGGATAGGGGCCGTTCCGAAACGATTTGGCCACTGGAAGGCCTTGTTTCGAAACTTGTCTCGAAATGAACCCTTGTTTCGGAACGGTCATCACCGTTTCGAACAGGTGACCGTTGGGCACTGATTTGAATGGTATTGAGGTTTGCAAGCTTTACGTTTTAGTCCTGGAAATTGTATTTGCAATTGTATGAGTTTGAGATGTCCGACTAAGGTGAAATTTGACAGGGAAGCATGTAATATGACTAATTTGATAATGGTAACTTAAAAATCAGTTAAGGCCTCCTAGTCTCCAGAATTTGCAAATTGATCCCTAATTTTTGTGATTTGTGCAATTGAGTCCCTTTTTGATATCCTAACGTTGTGCTTTTCACATAAATGTTCCTCAAGAGTATGCTTAGGGTTAATGTGCATCTAGACAAGATTAAAATGAAAAAGGGGGCGTTAATCAAGGTTGACTTTCAGGTTGACTTTGGTTTTCCCCGTGTAATCTTCGTAGTTCGGGTCAACCGTCTAGGCCGGGCTAAGGGGGTTACACACCAAGAACACATGTTCTTACACTTTTAAGGGACATCTCAACAAAAGAACTAGTCACACACACACCAACATCCAAAGACTCGACAAGCAAACCAATCATTTGAGCATGTTCACGCAATATGTACGAGTGTGTAGATCCAGAATCAATTAGAGAAAGTAATGACAAAGACTGCAAAGTAAAGGTACCTACAATTACGTCCGTGTCATTCCTCCCTTCACGGTGGGCGTACACTCTGGCCTGGCCACCTCCTTCAGGCTGAACAACTACAACATGTGCCACATTCCTTGCACCATCATCTCTACGCTGAAAGTTACCACGTCCGCGCCCACGACCTCTCTGTGGCTCAGCTGCCCTCACCTGAACCTGCCCCTCTCGTATCGGCTGAGGACAATCTCGTTTCATGTGACCACGGGAACCACAATTCCATCACGTACCAACGTTTACCTAGAACTCTCTCGTGTGTCTCCTGCCACACAGGTTACATTCAGGGGTACGGACAAAAGCATTTGGCCCTTGCTGGCCTCTTCCATGGTTACCTCCCCCCACGTCTAGCATCTATGTGTGACCTTCTATCCTTAGGCCTCTTGAACCGATCCCTTCCAATATCACAATCCGATGGTGACTTCCCCGAGCTAGATCATTCCGCTCGATTCGCCAGACCAAGGTTCAGCTCAATTTCTTTGGCTCGAGTGACCAGGACATCAAAATCAATATAGTATAATGCGAGCATATAAGTTTTCACATCAGCCACCAACCCATATCTGAACCGCTCGGATCTCTCCCGTTCACTAGAGATCAACTCTGGTGCATACTGACTAAGACGTACACACTGTACTTCATATTCCGCCACCGACATGCTACACTTACTTAATTAACCATGTTTCATGCTTCTTTGCAAATTTTCATCAAAAACTGGCCACCCAAACTCATCCAATTGCATACTTGAAAAATAGGGGCTAAAATGCAACAATTTCAAACATACAAAGATGTCATTAACATAATTAACGGTCGCGTATCGATACGCTTCAGACTGTATCGATACGCGGGATGGCAGTGACCAAAGTCACAGATAGCGTATAGATACGCTTCCCCGTGTATCGGTACGCCCTTCAAGCCCGTACCAAAACACTTCACAATCGTACTGAAACGCCTGTGCAGAAAAGCAAAGATTTGACCTATGCGTATCGATACACAAGCCCGTGTATTGATACGCATATAAGAACTGTCCCATTTTGTAACACCCTTAACCCGGCCTAGACGCTTGACCCGAATTACGAAGATTACACGGGAAAAACCAAAGTCAACCCGAAAGTTAACCTTGATTAACGACCTTTTTTTCTTTTTATCTTTTTTGAAAGCAATATTAATCCAATGTGATCACTCAAGATCATAGGAAGGAAAGGCACGACGATCGAATTTCAATTAGGGGTTTAATTGTAAGAATTAGACTTTTAGGGACCAAAACATAATTTTGGCAAAATAGAAGGACCTTGCAGATTTTAAGTTTACCAATATTCAATTAATCCTTTTTCATGCCACACTGTTAAATATCAACTTAATCAGACATTCCAAACTCAACTAATTGCATCCATAACCATCAGGGACTAAAATGTAAGAAGTAAGAACCTGAAACAGTTCAAAATCCAAACCAATGGTCGGGTATTTCGAAACGCTGAGCCTTGTATTGAGACAGCCGTATCGAAACAGAGTTGACCGTTTCGGTACTCGGGTGCGTTCTGAGACCCGTATCGAAACATGACTCTCTAGTAGCCAAAACATTTCGGAACACTCTGACCCGTTCTGAAACATTTTGGCCATTTCAGGCCCCTATTATGAAATAGATAAGGGCATTTCGATACGCCCAACCCTGCAACTACAAACTTAGCTGGTTTTTCACATTTAACCATGTCCAGAAATTTCCCAAAGAATACCACACCTTACTAGCAACATATTTAAGCATCAAAGATCACCATTATGAAGCGTAAACCAAAGCATGACATCAATCATGCAATCATCGGAACTACATGCATGCTCCCTAGTCATAAAAACCATATGAAAGCCACAAGCCACAAACCAAACAATAAAGGACATTTACAACCACATATGTTGTAATAAATTTGCAACAACCACAGGGAGTTCAAAATACATATCCCAAAACTAACCATAGGTCCCCATTTCCATTCATCATTACTAAAGTATATGTAAACGTCACCATACTTGAGCTTTTCACTTCCTTTGGATATCCTTAGCTTCCTTGCTGCCCACAAAATGTCTAAATTATCTGCATTGTTGGTAAAAGAGAGCGTAAGCACATTTGCTTAGTGAAGCAAGCTCTAAGAAAAACCAACACAACAATGCAACTTTAAAACTCTATCTCAAAAACCATTTTCTACAACATGCTCTTTCTATCTCATGCTTGAAAATCATTTCAAAGCAATTCTCCATTTGAAAATCACATGTACCTTCAATCTATCTCATCCATTTAGCCAATGCAAATCTCAGGGCAAAGCCATACACATGCTTAAAGAAAACAAAAGCATTTCATAAACCACAAATCTCATATGCATTTCTTATAGCATAAAACATCTCAACATTTGGTACATGCGAATCAAATACAATCTCATATATTGGCATTTCATATTACATCTTTACTCGGATATGCGGATTAGCTTGTCATTAAGCCAAGTCCTACCGCGGTGGAATCTCACATCACCGAACTCTCATAGAGGTATCTCTCTTCGCCACAAAGCTTGGGTGTTTCACCAAGACCTACCCCGATGGTATCTCTCATCATCGGATTCTCACTTTGGATCGGGATGGCACTACCCCCATTGCCTGACTCCAAAGAGCACGTACGAATTTTTAGTTTATAGTGCACTTTCATCCTATTGGTCGATCAATTATATCCGGTAATTATCTCATCATTTATGCCAATATATTACATTAAAATCATCATCTAACCTACTGTTTTGATGCAACATTTCTCAAATCTTTCTCATCTCATTTCAAAACCATAACTCATGCTTTGCATTAAATTAAAATCTCAAAACTATTTACTACTACATGCCATCTCATGGAATCAACACATAACATCATCTCATGCTACAAATCATGCATATAACAGTAGGAATTTGTCTATCTCAAAACAAGAGCATGTTAAAAGAATTTAGGGGCATCAACCACATATCGAGAGCAAATCTAGCCATACTTACTTTTGGACTTAGGATGGTGTTTCAAACCAATCCTAAATCCCCAAACCTTATTTCATTGTCCCTCAAGGACTTCTAAAACCATTCGCACTCATCGATTATGTTTCGCTTGCTTGCCGAAACGATATCTAGGCTTCCGGAACCTCCGGATCAACACCAAAAGTGTCCAAAGATGTCTCCCCTGTTTATTATACATAAGAGCAGAGGATTAATGCATCAGCATGCATTGAAATCACCAGCCACTCATTCAAACTCACTGCACTACCCAAAAGCACCATTTCGGCTATTCGAAACAACCGAAATCACCTCCAAACTTTCTCAAATCAAAGCCCAGCCAAGATCTATCAATTCTAACCACTTCTAAACCTCAATCAACAACAAAAATCACCACAAACACGTCCTTATATCTCCAGAAACAATAGAACACCAAGAACACTCCAAAAACCACAAATATAGCATCTAAAACATAGGAATCCATACCTATTCGGGAATCATTTGTTAAAACCTCATTCATAACATCAATTATCATCCAAAACACATTAGAAATCACCCTCAAAACAGAGCTTAACAAAGAGTTACGAAAATCATCAAGATCTCACCAAGAATCTTGAGTTTTACAACAATTTCATGCTTCTAACATTAAAACAACTCAAAAAATCATTATCAAAGGATTGATAACTTGGAAATTTCAGTAAAGAACTAATCATTAGAGGAGAAGGATGAAGCTTACCTCTAATGGTTGATTTCTCCTCAATTTGGGCAAGATTTCTTGAAAATCCAAAGTAAAAACAAAAGAATTTAATGAAGCAAAGGTTGGATATCCTTAGGAGAATGAAATCTCAACAAAAGGGATGAAAACTAGAGATTATTTGGTGAGGAAAATGTGTTTGGCTGAGTGGAAGTTGAGAGAAAATGAAAAGAGGGAAAAATATCGTAAGGTAGTTATGAAAAGTCAAAATGGAATTTCTCTCTTATTCCTTTAATTAAATCATTATTAAAACTCCCAAATTAAAGAGAAATCTGATGAAAAAAAATTTGGTAAAATTAGCTCCTTAATAATTCAAAGTTTCAATCCTTTACAAAACAGTCACTAGTCAACTTTTGCGAAAACTGCAATTTGGTCACTACACCGAAATGTAGTATTTCCAAATCACATTTTGTAAAATTGTTTTCACCATAACCATTTATATAATAAACGAGGATTTTTAGACATTTTTCCATATTTTGAAAGCATCCCGAACTAGGTATTCCCTAAACCTCCCTTAAAGATTCGAATAGTTCACGACCGACCCGATTCAACCTCTATAACATCTAGGCCCAAAACCAGGGCATTACACATTTTCAGCCTTGAAATCACTTCAAACTTCAAATAAACTTTCTCAAATCATATCTACCTACTTAAAGCAACCACTCAAACTTATAGACATGCAAATCTATACCACATAGCAACATTTAGATGAATAACTCAAGCATAGTTAGATAACTCATGAAGCATGCTTAATACTCAATCCACAATCACACCATATGGCAAGTGTAAGCACCAAAACCAGAATAAAGGCCTCTTACAAATCATATAAGCAAAACAAAACTGCATCAACCATATGGAGTCCAAAATACATCTCCCAAAACAACCTCTAAATCCCATTGCCAAATATCATTACTAAAGTGAATTTAAAACATCACCATACTTGAGCTTTATGAACCCTTGGATCTTCTTAACCCTCCTTGCTTCCCAAAGGGCCTCAATTATCTGCATTGTTGGTAAAAGAGAGCGTAAGCACTATAGCTTAGTGATGCATGCTCTAAAAACACCATCACAACAATGCAAGCTTTTAAATCTCATTCTCAAAAACCATTTTCTACAACATGCTTTTTCTATCTCATGCTTGAAAACCATTCAAAGCAAATCTCCATTTGAAGATCACATGTACTATCTATCCACCAATATCATGCATTCAACCAATGCAAAACTCATGGCAAAACCTTACATGCTTGACATTCAAAAGCATTTCATAAGTCTCAAAATCTCATATGCATTTCTCATAGCATAAACATCATCTCAATATTGGTATATGTGAATCAAACACAATCTCATATATTGGCATTTCATATCATATATTTACTCGGATATGCGAATTAGCTTGACATTAAGCCAAGTCCTACCCCGGTGGAATCTCACATCACCAGACTCTCATGGCGGTATCTCTCTTCACTATAAAGCTTGGGTGTTTCACCAACACCTATCCCGATGGTGTCTCTCATCATAGAATTCTCACTTTGGATCGGGATGGCACTACCCCAATTGCCCGACTGCAAAGAGCACGTATGAATTTTTAGTTTATAGTGCACTTTTATCCTATTGGTGGACCAATTACATCCGGTAATCATCTCATCGTTTATGCCAATATATTACATTAAAATCGTCATCTCACATACTATTTTGATGCAACATTTCTCAATTCTATCTCATCTCAATTTAAAACTACAATTCATGCATAACATTTATTCAAAATCTCAAATCTCTTTACAAAGTCATGCTACTTCATGGGATCAACACATAACATCATTTCATGTTATAAATCATGCATAAAAAAGTTGGAATTTGTCTATCTCAAATCAAGAGCATGTTAAAAGCATTTAGGGGCATCAATCATTTTTTGAGAACAAATTCTAAACATACTTACTTCCGGACTTAGGATGGTGTTTCAAACCAATCCTAATTCCCCAAACCTTGTTTCCTTATCCCTCAAGGACTTCTAAAACCTTTTGCACTCACCGATTATGTTTCGCTTGCTTTCCGAAACGATTTCTAGGCCTCCAACACTCTTGGATCAACACCAAAAGCGTTCGATGAAGTCTCCTTTGTTCATTACACATAAGAGTAGAGGATAAATGCATCATAATGCATTAAAATCACCAGCCACTCATTCAAACTCGCTGTCGAAGAGACCTACAAGGAACACTATAGAGAGCGGCAACTATGGGAGGAGATGGGTTTCCAATACACTAGTCTGATGGGGATTTTGGCTTGGAGCCCTCCCTATTCGAAAGGATCCACAATATTGGTTGGGACCAGTTCGCACGACAGCCAGAAAGAATCAACAACAATCATGTGTGAGAGTTCTACGCTCACAGACCGACACCGACAAGACCTTTCCTTTATGTCTACGGAGAAGCTGTCAAGTTTACTGTTGACATGATCAATTGCTTTTACAGCATAGAAGTCAGTGGCAATCCACATGAGGAATTGGAGTCCTACTTAACGATGGCTAACTACAAGATCAAAAAGGAGATCTGTAAGCACAATACAAAACGGCTAACGGGCAAAAACAACGGGTCAGTCAACCGTCACAATCTGCTGCTGTAGGCAGCCATTTGGAGTTACTTCGTACAACGTCGCCTGATGCCTAGTACGCACAGATCAACAGTCAACAGGTCGAGGCTTCCTCTCATCCACAATATTATGATTGAGCGACAGATCAATGTTGGCGAGGTAATCATAAAGAAGGTCTATGCCCACGCAGAGAAACCAAACGCCAAAGGACCCCTCTTCTTCCTTGTACACATCACTGGCCTGTGTGCCAATTTTCCGGTGCCGCCGCACCCGAAGGATAAAATTCTTCATGCCAAGGAAGGATTGACAAGAAGGGTACGCCAGCAGATGATGCATAACGTGGAGCCAAACACACCTTCCATCGCCCAGCCGCCGTCCCAAGCTGCCGCCACCCCAGCCACAACGGGAAGTACTGAAGCTACCCTCCTGTTCGCAGTGATCCCTTACTGCACAGCCTAGTTGAAGTTGTAATAGGATCGAGCACAAGCAAGTGATCTTCACCAAATACATAGCGGACGTGCAAGAATCCTTTGTGGCCTACTTGCTGGACAAGTATCAAGACGCCAACTAATAGTTGCCCGCCTTTCTCATGGAGTTAGCAGCTTCCAAGCCAATCAAGATCACTCCAAGACCAGTTGTTGCTCCTGCCGCTGACGATAGCGAGGGGCCGCACCATCGTCCCAAGAGAAGAACTTTTCCAACCACTATCCAGCCATATGATCTCTCCTTCTCATCAGAATCAGAGAAGGAGGAGGAAACCATTGCTGCATCTATAGTAGCAAAAGGGGTCGCTGCCAAAGACACCGACGACTCAGACATGGAGATCTAAAACTCCTTTGATGACGAACCAGCAGATGTAGATAGAAAGTGAAAGCGGCCAGCAACAGAGCCCTAGGGTTGAGGAGCTTAAACACAATCAAAGAAGCCCACCCCCAGCCGCATCTAGCCACCGCGTAGCAAGAAGAAAAGCCCAACTAACAGACCATATGCTACGCGCTGCCTCATCATGCCCGCCTCCTCAGCATCCTCCTTTGACGCGGCAGCAACAGAGGGGAACTTTCTCAGTCTATAGCACCATTTTTCTTTTCTTTTTTCTTTTTTACTTTTTATGTTTTATTTTATTTTATTTTTTATGTTTTATTTTTTTAATTTTAATTTTAATTTTTCTTCTTATATTTTATGTTTTGTTTTTAATTTTTGTTTTGTAGAGGCATTGAAGACAATGCCAACCTTGAGTTTGGGGGGAATTAGTTCTCTTGGTTTTAGGTTCATTTAGTAGCATTTAGGTACATATGTAAATTTTTGCCCCTAGCACTTAATGAAATATAAATCATTAGTTCAAAAACTTGTGCCTATGATAGCTTAGCCGACTACATATATTCGCATCATACTAATTTTTTTAATCTAACTATGGGAAGAAACATGAAAAATACTTAGAAAAATTTTCTTTTTTGCCAATTATCTTTACAATGTTTGTTAAATGCTGAATTTCGCTTGAGTTTTGAGTTTAACATTGTTTGCCTCACTTAATAAAATTTTTTCTTGATTGAATACAGGCTTGCCGCCACGGGAGCACAGGGCAGCACAACAAAGATGATGAAAACCCTAGAGGCGCCCGAAACAGGCTCTAGGAAGAAAGATTAAATACCCTAGAGGTCCTCGAAAGAGGCTCTAGGAAGGATCACGAGCAAGGACACTCCGCTGCTATCAAAGTCCACGTATCTAAACCAAGTGACAGACAAATTAGCAAGAGTGAATGAAAGACTTCACGGGATGACTCTATTCAAAGGGTTCGGAGTTTCGTAGAGTGCACCTATCTTAGCTTCAGACCCGAAGAATAGTTGTGATGAGCTGAAGCCCTTAAAGCAATGACCAGAAAAAGAAAACAAAAGTGCCCAACTGTGCTGCCAAGGCAGCAACTCGTATCCTTTCTAGTTAACTTAATTATTGTAGGCATTCTTTGTTAACTTAATTATCTAAGCATGGTTAGCATTAGCACAGACCTGCACACACCACACTGGCATTAAAAAAAATTAATATGAGTTATTTCATACCATTCCCTATCACTAACATAAAACAGGTGTCACATCCTTGAGGTAAGAAATCAAGTTAAAGGCGAATGCTTTTATTAATTTTGTGCTAAGGGCAGTTTTACTAGCTAGGTTGTATTGCTTGAGGACAAGCAATAGTTCGAGCTTGGGGGTGTGTAGAGTGTCCATGAGTTTTATATTTTGTACACATTCTTGCCCTTATTATTGTTGTTATTAAGTACGTTTAGGAATATTTAGGTGCATTGCATGCATTATAACAATATCTTCTCTTTTACCATGTTTTTATTGAATATTTTATGTTTGGTTGAGAAAAGTTACTATTTTAGTTTAGTTTATATTTTTAGGTGCTATAACTATGAGAGGAGTGGAGAGGATAGGAAAGCTAGAACAAAATGAGTTGTGCTGAAGCAGTTCCAGACGCCGCCAAGGAAGCTGTCGAAGCAGTATTGCCGCTAAGGGCCGCCCGGGTAGGAATTACACCGACTTAGCCAAGATGGGTCGCGATTAAAAGAGGGCAATTTCATAAGCCCAATAAGCCCGGTCTTGCAATTTTTTGAAGCCTGTAACGGCCGATAGAGCTGATCCAAGACTGATAAGTAGGAGCACTTATCCTTACTTGCAGAAGAAGGCAACGTCCAAGGAGTCCTTATTTAAGTAATAAAGAGTCTGTATTTAATGTAATTTAGTTTTAGAACTCCTACTTCAAGGAGGACTCAAACTTAGGCCATGAGCCCTATATATACCCAATGTATGTAAGGGTATAAGGGCATGACAAGGGTGAGGGGATGCGAGCCTGAGCAGCCGTACAAAAGAGACGTGGCTAGAAAGGTTGGAGTTGTTGGGGGTCGCGGCCCAACTCTCCTTGGGTTTAGGCGCGTGTTTGTTAAATAGTTTGATGGTAACGATTGTAATAGTTTGAGTTTTTTTCAATAAAATTCCAAAGTTTGCTTAATCTATGCTCTTTGTTCTTTCAATTAGTCTACACAAGTTAGTTGATAGAAAATCCATTTGTCGGGCACGAAAGTGCGAGGCTCACGAAAGGGTTAAGCACGGTCACAACATGCAAAGACGTGACTAACTTGGTTCCACACTAGTCCACAAGTTTCAGCGGCTAAGAGGGATCACCAATCGTATGGACTTGCATGTGTTAGGTTGACGCTGAGATTGCTAGGTATTGCCTACATCACGTGAGTGTTCTAGCATCCTAACCTAGAGATAGGAGGGATCACTGTCGACTATCCTGCGGAATATGGAATGTCTACTAGACTTGCCGCCAGGACTTCTTTTCGTTCCACCTGTCGAGACAGTACACTCTTGCAGTGGTAGTGACCTATTGCGGCCAGGTGACAGGGTCTTTGTTTGTCGCCCGCCATACCCGTCGAGGTAGCAATTCATGGCAGCGCAAAACATACTCAAACTTTACAACGCAGTCCACATGCTACTGAGCTACATTAGTCTTACCCAATCTATCGCCCAAATCTCTCCCTATCATTCCTCTCATCATTATCTTTATTTTATTTGTGTTTTTATATTTCCACATCATGAGATTTAATTGCGCATTTACTAAATCTTTGTGCAGGAAACCACTCATAAAAACTGCTCCAATTCTTGTGGGAGACGATATCTTTTATACTATAACTTGACAAGAGTGTGCACTTGCACTCATAAATAGAGAACACCTAAGACGCTCTACAACCATACATGTTATATCAATCATTTCAAACACAAATGCATTAGCAACCATCCACAATATATGCATTATGCATGGCAATTCATCAAGATCATGAAACTATAAAAGCATGCTTTAAAACACTTATAAAGACATATCCAAAATACCAAATAGAAATCCACAAACCATATAGAGACCAATTGCGTGTCTCAAAATACAAACTAAACATGCTCAAAGTGTCACATAATACCAAGCAACTCATGAGTGGAAATCCCTCCCATTGCCTCTTATGACACTAAGATGAAAACACATACTTTGCTTAACAAAACCACTTGGATATCCCTTGCTTGCTTGCTGCCAAAGGTGCTCAATTCTCTGCATTGATGTAACAAATGAGCGTAAGCACAAAGCTTAGTGAGAACCGCAATAAAACCAAAACATTCATCAATACATTTTCAAAACAAAAACATCAATCTTTGTAAACACATGCCTTCCTTTAAAACTTGCACTTTTAAAACACAAGTTGAAACCATATCATGCTCAATCTCAATTCAAGCTTTCAAAACCAAAGTAAAACATTCGTTAACCATGTTCCCCATGTATCATTAGCCACATGCATTGCTCAGAATGCAAATCCACATTAAGCCTCACTTGCTTAATTCACATGCATAGATTTGTCCAATGCAACATCTCATCGTCAAGCATCTCATGCACAATAATCCATTATGCATTCATTATAATCATGATAAATGGGCAACAATAAACACATATATTGGCTTACAACATCCCGGCATAGGCTCACCCCTATCCGTTGTGATAGACTCGCCTCTATCACTTATATAAACAATATCGGATACACGGACTTGTATAGGCTCACCCCTATACTCAATGATGGGCTCACCTCCATCTTAATGGCTACGAATGGAATTAGGCTCAACCCTAACCCATAGTGATAGACTCACATCTACTACCCGCAATAGGCTCACCCATATTGCGTCACGTAGCTAGACACACGTACGATTTATAGATTATAGTTCACTCACATCCTATTGGTCGACCAATGTATCCGTATATTAAAAATAAATCATTCACTGGCCAATATACCCATAAAACCATGTTAACTCACTGCTTACAATGCATCATTAAAAATCATCTCATATCCCAAAATTAAACATGCTTTTAAATAACAAGTACCATCTCATACAAGATCATATAATCTTGTATCAAACCCAACCATTTCATGAGATAAACACAAGCAAAACCATGCTTAAAACCATGCATAACAGTGAGTAACAACCATTATCAAAACATGGTCGTGATAAAGCAAGGAGTCCATTTCAAACCGAAATTTGAGAGTGTAACGCCCCGGTTTTGGGCTTAGAAGTCTTGGGCGTTGACCAGTTCGGTCAAAGTGCTTATCGAATATATAAGAGTGAATTTCGGAAAGCCTAGTTCGGGTTGCATTAAAAATATGGAAAAATGTTCTAAAATCATCTCTTAATATATAAAAGTGAACTGTGAAATCAATTTTGGAAAATGAGGTTTGGAAGGGTGACATTTTGGCTAGTGACCAAAATGTAATTTTTGAAAGTTGCGTGACTATTTTATAAAGGATTGAAACTTTGAATCTTTAAGGAGCTATTATTCCAAAAAGAGTTTCTCCAGATTTTTCTAAGATATTTTAAGGTTTTATTCTGATTTTAAAGCATATGAAAGAGGAGGGAAAATCATTTTGACTATTTTATAACTAACTTTCCATTTTTCTTCCAATTCTCTTTTTCTCTCATTTTCTCTCAACCCAAACACATCTCTCCAGATTTTCTCCTCTGATTTTGTCATTCAAATCTTCCTTTTCAATTCTCTTTGGATTCCTAATCATCTCTACAATAAAACCTCACCATTTGCAAGTGGTTTCATCAAGCTTTTTGGTTCTAAAAAGGAGAAATTCAAGTTTGGAGGTAAGAACGTCCTTCTCCTCTAAACTATCAGTTCTTTACTGAAATTCCTAAGTTCTCAATCCTTGATTTGTGATTTGTTAAAGGCTTTTCAATTGAAATCTTGATTTTGGCTTAAAATGCAAGATTTGGTGATTTTTGGTGGAATTTTCGTGTGATCTGTTTGGGCAGTGTTTTGAGGTGTCAAATTGATGTTAAATGAATGCTAAATTGATTAGAAGTTGAGGTTTAATTAATGCAATCCCGGATAGGTTGAATTTCCTAAGTTTTGCTTGAGTTTTTGGTTGTTTTTGGAGTGTTTTTGATGATCTGTTATACCTGGAGGTATAAGGATGTGTTTTTGATCATTTTGGATGTTAATTGATGTTTAAAAATGGTTAGAAGTGATGGATCTTGGCTGGGTTAAGTTTTGGAAGTGTTTGGAGGTGATTTCGGTTGTGTTTGGTAGCCGAAATGTTGGATTTGTGATGAGCAGCGAGTTGTGTTGTGTTGCTGGTGTTTTTAATGCATAAAGATGCATTAATGCTCTGTTTTTGTGTGCTTGAAACAGGGGAGTTTGATCCGTGAGCTTTAGAGGTGTTGCGGAAGGTTTCGGATGCTTGGAAGGCTTGTTGGCTAGCCTTGTTTTGTGTATCGGTGAGTGAAGTTGGGTTTTCAGCTTTTAAACCAAGGTTTGGAGGTTTTGGGAGCTTAGTTTAAGTCTAAACAACTTTGCTAAGCTCAAGAGTAAGTAAATGGTTTTTCGCTCTTGGTTTGTGTTGAGAATTGGCTTTAAAAGCAATTGTGTTTGATGGTTGCAATGCATGTGATTTGCATGGTTTATATTCTGTTTTGAAAGCATATTTTTAGCATGGTTTAATGCTGGTTTTGAAAGCCATATGTGAAGGATGCTCAAGGTAAGAGATCCTTGGTTTTGTACATGGAAATTGTGGTTTTGATGCATGGTGTTGCATGATGTTTAATGGCTTTGTGTAATGCTTTAAAACGGTGGATTGATGATGGTAAATGATGGTTTTTGCATTATGGTTATGCATGTGAATCGTTGGACTAATGTGGTAAGATGGTTGTATTGGCAAGTGATGTAAGTGGTTCTTGGTTTCTTTGATCGGATATAGTTAGCCGGCTATAGGATTGGGTGCACCGTGAATAAGTCGCCTTGGAGGTGGAGTGGTTAAGTGTGAACCGGTAAACTCCCTTCAAGTATCCTAACGAGATGGTTAAGGTCATAATGGAGGTGGAATGCCCATTCGAGGACCTTGGTTAAGCAAAGGTTATATGGTGGTTAAAAGTCCATATATGGGAACCTTGTGCTTGTTAAGATCACAATGGAGATGTAAACTCCATGTGTGGATCTTGTATAGGGTGTCCCGGATCTCGTTAGTGATGTTATACAACTACCAATCGGTGATGCAAAGGTTGTATGGTGTTTGAAAGTCCATACATGGGAACCTTGTGCATGTCAAGGTTGTATGGTGTTTAAAAGTCCATACATGGGAACCTTGGGAAAAGTTGAGGTTGTATGGTGTTTAAAAGTCCATACATGGGAACCTCGGGAAAAGCTAAGGTTGTATGGTGTTTAAAATTCCATACATGGGAACCTTAGGATGGTGAGGTCAAATGGTGTTTAAAAGTCCATTTGGAGACCTTGGATTGGTAGTGTGTATGAAGCGTGGGGGACAACGCTTGTGATCCGCGTATCCGATCGGGTGTTGAGTTGAAAAGTGGATGTGGTTGATCACTTGGAAGCCAATATGATGTTCTTGATTATAAAGAAGCATGAGATGCTTGAAAAGATGCATGGTTGCATGGAAAGTGTATAATGCTTGTGAATGCATGTTTACTTGTTAAGTTGAACAAGTGTTGATTATCATTTGGTAAATGATGCATGTGTGCATGGAATCTCTTAAATGCATTGGAGTCTTGTTAAGACTTGTTTTAAAAGGCATGTGATGATGATGTTGTGGTTCATAAGTTGCCTTTGGTTAATGCATGTGTTGGATTGATTGAGTAAATGGTTTTAAAGGATTTCTTGCTTGAATGGTTTCCAAGTATAAGAAAGGTATGTTGTGAAATGGAAGTGTTTTCCAAGGATTTGAATTTAGCTTTGCATATGGTGTTTATGCATGGAATGGTTAAATGGATGATTTTGCAAGTTGTGCTTTGAAAAGGTTTTCTTAGCTTGCTAAGCTAAGGGTTGGTTTTCATGTATGTGCAATGCATGGTTTTAAGCATGATGTTGAAAAAGGGTTTTCAAACTTTGCTTGGTTATCAAATCGGGTTTATTTTAAAAGTAATTTTATGACCCGCTGCATTGATGGTGTTTTGGTTTTGAGCATTCCTCACTAAGCATTATGTGCTTACGCTTCTTTTTGTCCATCAATGCAGATTCTTGAAGTTTGGACAGCGAGAAGCAAGGGATTCAAGGAGGACTCCATTTGAGATGTATGTCTCGGTGAATAGCTATAGTTAATAAAGGCAATGGGGGTAGAATCTCTTGGGGATGATGTTTATGTGTTCGAATATGTTCGGACAAGAATGGTTTTATGTTGTTGATGTTGTTGGAACATGTATTTGGCTTTTATGACATTGATTTGGAAGTTTATGCTTGAATGGTTGCTTGTGTAGGAAGCATGCCTATAGATTTGGGGTTTTTCGTATATGTTGATATTTTGTTGAATTGTTGATGCAAGTATGTCTCATATATGTTGAATTGCATGTTGGTAAAGTTTGGTGGCTTTTGGAGTATGTTCGAATGGTCAATTGCGTGTTTAAGCATGTCTTTTTCTGCATTATGTGCAGGGCGTTTCGGAACAGGGACTACCGTTTCGGAACGGATGCCCTGAATCAGCCCAGGCGTCTGAAACTGTAGACACTGTTTCGAAACGGAAAGCATTATGCGAGTCACTTGTTTCGGTACGCGTTGCGGAACGGCCTCGCGTTTCGAAACGGGCTCTGCCTGTTTCGGAACGGGTGACCGTTGGGGGCTGACATTGGCAGTTAAATGTTTTGAATTGTTTGCATTTTGGTCCTGAATCTTGTTTGTGCAATTGTATGAGTTTGGGATGTCCGTTTGAGCTGAAATTTGGCAGAGAAGCATGAAACATGATTAATTTTAAGTTGGTAACTTAAAATCTGGTTAAGTCCTTAAAGTTTTCAGAATTTACAATTTGGTCCCTAATGTTGTAATTTGTTCAATTGGGCCCCTGTTTGATCTCTGATGTTTGTGATCTTTGAGTATGATGTTTGAGTGATCACAATTAGGGCTAATGTGCATCTAGACAAGATTAAAAAGAAAAAAAGGGTCGTTAATCAAGGTTGACTTTCGCGTTGACTTTGGTTTTCCCCGTGTGACTTTCTTAATTCGGGTCAACCGTCTAGACCGGGTTAAGGGGGTTACATTTGGTGGTATCAGAGCCAGGTTGCGAATGCTTGGGGAAAACGGTAAGTTGTTGTGTTGTGTGTTTGATGTTTACCTTGGTGTGTGGTTGAAAGTTGGTTGAAACACGTGTTTCTAAGCAAGTTGCTGATGTTTTCAAGCATGTTTTGTGGTTATGAATATTGGTTGAGCTTATGTGGATTTGTGTTAATGCTGTGAGCTGGTGTTATGCTTGATGAAAGTGTAATGAGTATGTTATGTTGCTAGTATGCTGTTGCAAGTGGATGTTGTTTGGTGTAAGCATGATCAAAGTATGTTGTTTGATATGCTTGATGTTGTGATATCCATGTTTGTGTTGACTGTTATGACATGTAAAAGGGGAGGATTCAGGATACCCATTGCCTTATTAATATAGCTATTGTGTTATTTTGGAGTTGGAGTTTCAATCCTTGGTTAAAGCTGGTCTAACTGGTTTGTTTGTTTTGTTGTGAATGTTTGTTGTTGTTAGTAGTATGGCGAAGTCGATGATAGAATGGCAGTTGGGTGAGATGGTTGCTGCCTTAGGGCAGGTTGTTAAGGCATGGAATTCACCCTTCTGTAGAGGTGTTTTGTCTCAGTCTTCTGTGCCTGGGGTTGAGGTGTTAAGGCAGGAGGAAGAAGCTGGTTCTGTGATGAAGAGTTCATCACCTGTTGCTCAAGAGGTGTTGGGAACATCTCGGGCTGTGGTAAAGGTAAAGTCAGTGGATGTGCTGGCTGTGGGATGTGTGGGTTTGCCGAAGCAGCGTTTGCTTGATCTGGGTGCTGAAGAGTATCATGGTTCAACACCTGAGACATTTGAGGCATGGTTGGCCGATGTGATTCTGATTCTGGAACAGGAAGGTTGTGATTATGCTTGTAAGCTGGGAAGTGTTGTTTCTCTGATGTTGGAGGATGCATGTGCCTGGTGGACATCTGTGGCGGTGGCGTCACATATTCATGATATTGATTGGGATTTCTTTGTATCTGCCTTTTATGAAAGGTATCTTGGAGAGAAGTTTCCAAGGGTTAAGCAATGTGAAGGTAGTGCTGTTGTGGAGCAGGTGTTGCTTGAGAAGGGAGTGGAAGCTCAGCCACCGGTGTGTGATCGTTGTGAAAGGCGCCATGTTGGAGGTTGTTGGGGCGCGGGTGCTTGTTGGAATTGTGGTTCTAAAGTACATGTGAAGCGTGATTGTCCCCTTGGGGTGAAGTCAGCTTTGGTGTTAGCCAAAGGGTCTCTGAAAGGTCGTGGGTACGGCCGAGGCAAGGTTCAGAGGTGGCAGAAAGAGCAGAAGGTTGTGAAGAGTTTGGGAAATGAGAATTGCTGGAAATGTGGGTCTGCTGGACATATGAGACGTGATTGTTTGATGTTGACTCGGAACAGCCAAGGTTCTTTACCGCAAGAGGTCGGTGGTGACCCTAGTGTGTTAGCTGGTGCTACAGCGGTGCGGCAGGAGGATGATGGTTCTGCGAGAAAGAGAGCTCGTCTGATGAATCTTCAGGGTAGTGTTGTGTTTTCAGGTAACCTTGTTAAGTAATCTTTGCTCTAGTTACCCTGGTTTGGTTTCTGTTGGTTTTCCTTGCGTGGTAAGTTTAGTCTTGTTGCTAGCATGTTTGGGGTAATAGTTGTAGTTTGGAAACATCTTTGATGTGAAGAAGGTTTTAGTGAGTATTTTGTGGTTAATGGTTGTTGGAATGATGGAGTTAGATAAGTTAGAAGTGAGGTAGGAGGTTGTTCTTAGACGGATTTTGAGGATGTTATTGGAGGGTGTGAACTGGCATTCATGCACAGTTAAAATCATTGTTATATGCTATATTATATATGTGCTGGTCCATGCATACATGTGGCATGACATTAGAGGTTTTGCATACATGTACATCAGGCATTGATAGGGCATGTAGGTGATCATGCATACGATGTTCACACTCGCTAATAACTAATCGAATCTGTTAGTGTGGTGGTTGGGTTAGGTTGGATGATGGGTTTTTGGAGGTTGTTTTGGTGCTGGGAGAGAGTTAGAAGTAGTGGAGTATATTAAGCTAGTGCTGGAGATAGTGAGAGTAGTATAGCCTGTTGGTAGAAGGATAGTGTTGTTGCTTAAGGAGTTTAGTGGTTTGGTGGTGGAGAGTACCGGTTGAAGTTAGAATCGGTCAAGTGGTTTGAATGGCTAAGTGGAAGGGGTAGTTCCTTGGTGCTAAAGGATGTTGCAGTTTAGTGGTTGTGTTTCCAAGTGCTGAAGCAGCTTAGCATTTAAGTTGTTATGGAAGGGTTGTGTTTGTAAGTGTTGGTTCTTAGCGACCTTTGAAGAGTTGGGGAGTTGTTATGTATGTCAGGTTGGGCGATGTTCTAGTAAGGCAGGTGTTGTGGTCAAAGTTTGTGGTGGATAGGCAATGAAAGATCGAAGGCCATTGTTGTTTGATGGGATTCTTGTGAGAAGTGGTTGGTTGGTTGTGAGTATGTGAATTTCTTTTGAAGTCAGCTGGTGGTGTGTGATACGGCTGGCGGAGTCGAGTTGGGGTTGTGATGTAAATTTTGGAATCTGGGTGAGTAGTCTTTGTGAGTTGTTATGGTAATGATGGTGGCGGATGTGAAGGATTGTTAGCATTCGTTGAGGAGTTTGGGTAAGCAGTTGATGCTTAAGAATTTTTGCTTGTTGGGAAAATTCTTGGAAGAGGTTTGGGAGTTTGCAAGAGTTTTAGAAGCAGAGAAGTTTGCACAGTGGCTGATTTGGTTTGGTTGGTGTCACTGTGTAAACAAGTCTTGGGGGTTGTGTGTTACAGTGTTGTGTGCTGTAAAAGTTGAAGTTCTTCAGGTTGATGTTGGGGCTGTGTACAGTCCGGGTATGTGAAAGGTTAAATTGTGGCTATCTTTGTGTGTTCTGGATTTTGCGAACAGCGTGTGGTGGTGTTGAGTTTGGTGGAGTTTTTGTGTGGAATGTGTTCAGTGGTGGTTGAGGCTTTTGTGTTGCCTTGTGTGTTGATTTGAGAAGGTTGTGGTTCCCTTTTCGCCAGTTGAAAATTCGAGGACGAAATTTCCTAAGGGGGAGAGAGTTGTAACGCCCCGGTTTTGGGCTTAGAAGTCTTGGGCGTTGACCAGTTCGGTCAAAGTGCTGATCGAATATATAAGAGTGAATTTAGGAAAGCCTAGTTCGGGTTGCATTAAAAATATGGAAAAATGTTCTAAAATCATCTTTTAATATATAAAAGTGAACTGTGAAATCAATTTTTGAAAATGAGGTTTGGAAGGGTGACATTTTGGCTAGTGACCAAAATGTAATTTTTGAAAGTTGCGTGACTGTTTTATAAAGGATTGAAACTTTGAATCTTTAAGGAGCTATTATTCCAAAAAGAGTTTCTCCGGATTTTTCTAAGATATTTTAAGGTTTTATTCTGATTTTAAAGCATATGAAAGAGGAGGGAAAGTCATTTTGACTATTTTATAACTAACTTTCCATTTTTCTTCCAATTCTCTTTTTCTCTCATTTTCTCTCAACCCAAACACATCTCTCCAGATTTTCTCCTCTGATTTTGTCACTCAAATCTTCCTTTTCAATTCTCTTTGGATTCCTAATCATCTCTACAATAAAACCTCACCATTTGCAAGTGGTTTCATCAAGCTTTTTGGTTCTAAAAAGGAGAAATTCAAGTTTGGAGGTAAGAACGTCCTTCTCCTCTAAACTATCAGTTCTTTACTGAAATTCCTAAGTTCTCAATCCTTGATTTTTGATTTGTTAAAGGCTTTTCAATTGAAATCTTGATTTTGGCTTAAAATGCAAGATTTGGTGATTTTTGGTGGAATTTTCGTGTGATCTGTTTGGGCAGTGTTTTGAGGTGTCAAATTGATGTTAAATGAATGCTAAATTGATTAGAAGTTGAGGTTTAATTAATGCAATCCCGGATAGGTTGAATTTCCTAAGTTTTGCTTGAGTTTTTGGTTGTTTTTGGAGTGTTTTTGATGATCTGTTATACCTGGAGGTATAAGGATGTGTTTGTGATCATTTTGGATGTTAATTGATGTTTAAAAATGGTTAGAAGTGATGGATCTTGGCTGGGTTAAGTTTTTGAAGTGTTTGGAGGTGATTTCGGTTGTGTTTGGTAGCCGAAATGTTGGATTTGTGATGAGCAGCGAGTTGTGTTGTGTTGCTGGTGTTTTTAATGCATAAAGATGCATTAATGCTCTGTTTTTGTGTGCTTGAAACAGGGGAGTTTGATCCGTGAGCTTTAGAGGTGTTGCGGAAGGTTTCGGATGCTTGGAAGGCTTGTTGGCTAGCCTTGTTTTGTGTATCGGTGAGTGAAGTTGGGTTTTCAGCTTTTAAACCAAGGTTTGGAGGTTTTGGGAGCTTAGTTTAAGTCTAAACAACTTTGCTAAGCTCAAGAGTAAGTAAATGGTTTTTCGCTCTTGGTTTGTGTTGAGAATTGGCTTTAAAAGCAATTGTGTTTGATGGTTGCAATGCATGTGATTTGCATGGTTTATATTCTGTTTTGAAAGCATATTTTTAGCATGGTTTAATGCTGGTTTTGAAAGCCATATGTGAAGGATGCTCAAGGTAAGAGATCCTTGGTTTTGTACATGGAAATTGTGGTTTTGATGCATGGTGTTGCATGATGTTTAATGGCTTTGTGTAATGCTTTAAAACAGTGGATTGATGATGGTAAATGATGGTTTTTGCATTATGGTTATGCATGTGAATCATTGGACTAATGTGGTAAGATGGTTGTATTGGCAAGTGATGTAAGTGGTTCTTGGTTTCTTTGATCGGATATAGTTAGCCGGCTATAGGATTGGGTGCACCGTGAATAAGTCGCCTTGGAGGTGGAGTGGTTAAATGTGAACCGGTAAACTCCCTTCAAGTATCCTAACGAGATGGTTAAGGTCATAATGGAGGTGGAATGCCCATTCGAGGACCTTGGTTAAGCAAAGGTTATATGGTGGTTAAAAGTCCATATATGGGAACCTTGTGCTTGTTAAGATCACAATGGAGATGTAAAGTCCATGCGTGGATCTTGTATAGGGTGTCCCGGATCTCGTTAGTGATGTTATACAACTACCAATCGGTGATGCAAAGGTTGTATGGTGTTTGAAAGTCCATACATGGGAACCTTGTGCATGTCAAGGTTGTATGGTGTTTAAAAGTCCATACATGGGAACCTTGGGAAAAGTTGAGGTTGTATGGTGTTTAAAATTCCATACATGGGAACCTCGGGAAAAGCTAAGGTTGTATGGTGTTTAAAAGTCCATACATGGGAACCTTAGGATGGTGAGGTCAAATGGTGTTTAAAAGTCCATTTGGAGACCTTGGATTGGTAGTGTGTATGAAGCGTGGGGGACAACGCTTGTGATCCGCGTATCCGATCGGGTGTTGAGTTGAAAAGTGGATGTGGTTGATCACTTGGAAGCCAATATGATGTTCTTGATTATAAAGAAGCATGAGATGCTTGAAAAGATGCATGGTTGCATGGAAAGTGTATAATGCTTGTGAATGCATGTTTACTTGTTAAGTTGAACAAGTGGTTATTATCATTTGGTAAATGATGCATGTGTGCATGGAATCTCTTAAATGCATTGGAGTCTTGTTAAGACTTGTTTTAAAAGGCATGTGATGATGATGTTGTGGTTCATAAGTTGCCTTTGGTTAATGCATGTGTTGGATTGATTGAGTAAATGGTTTTAAAGGATTTCTTGCTTGAATGGTTTCCAAGTATAAGAAAGGTATGTTGTGAAATGGAATTGTTTTCCAAGGTTTTGAATTTAGCTTTGCATATGGTGTTTATGCATGGAATGGTTAAATGGATGATTTTGCAAGTTGTGCTTTGAAAAGGTTTTCTTAGCTTGCTAAGCTAAGGGTTGGTTTTCATGTATGTGCAATGCATGGTTTTAAGCATGATGTTGAAAAAGGGTTTTCAAACTTTGCTTGGTTATCAAATCGGGTTCGTTTTAAAAGTGATTTTATGACCCGCTGCATTGATGGTGTTTTGGTTTTGAGCATTCCTCACTAAGCATTATGTGCTTACGCTCCTTTTTGTCCATCAATGCAGATTCTTGAAGTTTGGACAACGAGAAGCAAGGGATTCAAGGAGGACTCCATTTGAGATGTATGTCTCGGTGAATAGCTATAGTTAATAAAGGCAATGGGGGTAGAATCTCTTGGGGATGATGTTTATGTGTTCGAATATGTTCGGACAAGAATGGTTTTATGTTGTTGATGTTGTTGGAACATGTATTTGGCTTTTATGAGATTGATTTGGAAGTTTATGCTTGAATGGTTGCTTGTGTAGGAAGCATGCCTATAGATTTGGGGTTTTTCGTATATGTTGATATTTTGTTGAATTGTTGATGCAAGTATGTCTCATATATGTTGAATTGCATGTTGGTAAAGTTTGGTGGCTTTTGGAGTATGTTCGAATGGTCAATTGCGTGTTTAAGCATGTCTTTTTCTGCATTATGTGCAGGGCGTTTCGGAACAGGGACTACCGTTTCGGAACAAATGCCCTGAATCAGCCCAGGCGTCCGAAACGGTAGACACTGTTTCGAAACGGAAAGCATTCTGCCAGTCACCTGTTTCGGTACGCGTTGCGGAACGGCCCCGCGTTTCGAAACGGGCTCTGCCTGTTTCGGGACGGGTGACCGTTGGGGGCGGACATTGGCAGTTAAATGTTTTGAATTGTTTGCATTTTGGTCCTGAATCTTGTTTGTGCAATTGTATGAGTTTGGGATGTCCGTTTGAGCTGAAATTTGGCAGAGAAGCATGAAACATGATTAATTTTAAGTTGGAAACTTAAAATCTGGTTAAGTCCTTAAAGTTTTCAGAATTTACAATTTGGTCCCTAAAGTTGTAATTTGTTCAATTGGGCCCCTGTTTGATCTCTGATGTTTGTGATCTTTGAGTATGATGTTTGAGTGATCACAATTAGGGCTAATGTGCATCTAGACAAGATTAAAAAGAAAAAAAAGGGTCGTTAATCAAGGTTGACTTTCGGGTTGACTTTGGTTTTCCCCGTGTGACTCTCTTAATTCGGGTCAACCGTCTAGACCGGGTTAAGGGGGTTACAGAGAGTTCAAGTGACCATACTTACTTTCGAGATTAGCTAAGCGTTTCAAGCTTACACTAACCTCCCAACACCTCGTATCCAAGCTTAACAAAGCTTTAAAACACATCCACTCATTGATACACGAAACTTTGCTTGCCGACGCGAAGATCACTCGTTTGAAGCTTCCAAAATCGCTTCGCTAGCTTCCGGATCAATATCCACTGCTTTTAGAGCATCCAAAATAGAGATCCAATACATTAAAATGCATTCTAACTCCAGCAACTAAACACAAACTCGTTGCCCAACAACACAATATCAATTTACCCATCCAAAACAACAGAAAACTCATTCGATTGCTTCCTAAACCAAGCCCAGCCAATAATCAACACTTCTAATCATTAATATTCATCAAATCACATCTAAAAACAACCTAAACCCTTCCTTATACCTCCAAAAATCATATAACCATCAAAACACTTCAAAAACTCAACTAAAACCATAATAAAACTCAAGGATCTCAAGGATTTCGGGATCTATATCATTAAAACTCTTTTTCAACATCATGAACTTCTCAAAACTCAATTATAATCCATCTAAAACAAAGCTCATCAATAACAATCCGAAAATCAAGAATTAAACCTTAGTTTTGGAATATTTTAATCTTAAATCAAAACTATAATAAAAACTCAGTTAAAAAACAACAAATGAGAGTCAATAATCTTGGAAATTTCAATAAAGAACCTTGATTAGAGGTAGAGAACGAGATTTACCTCCAATCCTTGCTTTCATTAATGTTTGACAAGTTTTCGCTTCACAAATGTTGAAGAAATTAAAGAGAATTCTTTGAAATGGATAAGAAATCAAAGAAAAAATGGTTGGGAGAAAATAAATCTGGAGAAAAGGTTTTATAAATGTGTTTTGCTGAAAATGAGAAGAGAAAAGTTAGTTACGTAAATGAAATGTTCCAAATTAACAATTTTATTTAATAAATAAATAAAATCCATTTAAAATCAATTATCTTAAAGCAATTTAAATCAAATGTCAAATTAAGGAAAGGTTCAATTTCACAAAACCTCCCTAAAGATTCTAAGATTTTGACTCTCCTTTTGAAAATTGCATTTTTCCACAGTTTCAAAACTTTACATTTTGGTCACTACCTAAAATGTACCACTTCCAAAACTCATTTTGTAAAATTGATTTGACCGACCTCTTAAACATAATTTTGAGGATTTTAGCAATTTTTGTCATATTTTTATCCAATCCCGGACCTTGATTTCCCTGAACCACCTAATACGATTCAAACCGTTTCCAACCGATTCACTTAACCCATCCAATGTCTAAAACAACTAGGCCCAAAATCAGGGTGTTACAACTCTCCCCCACTTAAAAAATTTCGTCCCCGAAATTTTTCCTGAAGGAAAAAGATACAGAAACTGCTTCAACATGTTTGCTTTGCTTTCCCACGTGGCCTCCTCAACTCCTAGATGTCGCCATAACACCTTCACAAGCTCTATCGTTTTGACACGAAGAACTTTACTTTTCGAGCAAAGGATCTTCGTCGATCCCTCATCATAGGACAAATTCGGGTTCAGCTCTATCTCCTCGATAGGCATAACATGCGAAGGATCCGATCTATACCTCTGCAACATCGAAACATGAAACACATCATGAATCCTGTCTAACTCGGGAGGCAACCATTCCCAAAACGTCGAAGTGAACTTCAAATCTCTATCCGACACTATAGACCTTGGCACTCCGTGCAAACGCACAATCTCAACAATAAACAACTTGGGCAGCTTATCCAACGTATACGTAGTATACACTGCCAAGAAGTGTACATACTTCGCAAGACGGTCAACAATCACCCAAACAAAATTCCTCTTTGACAGTATGGAAGGCAATCCAGACACGAAATCCATGATAATCCTCTCTCACTTTCATTCTAGAATTTTCAACGGTTGTAACATCCCGGAATGAACTTGATGTTCAAACTTCACTTAATGACAAACCATGCATTTTCCCACAAACTCTGCAACATCCTCCTTCAATCCAACTCAATAGTACTCATCCTTCAACCACGATACATCTTTGTACTACCAGGGTGCATAGCAAAAAGACTACTATGAGCGCTAGTCAGAAAAGTGCTTCTCAAGTCAACATTATTCGGCACAAGTATTCAACTCCCAAAACACGAAACACCATCATCATTGAAACCAAAATCTTAAGGCTTTCCATCCACGATATCTTGAACATGTGATACAAGAGAATGGTTAAGCATCTGCTTATTCTTTATCAACTGAAGCAAGGAAGGTTTCACTTGAAACTCAACGATAAGCCCGCCTTCATGCGATATGCTCGATCGAACAAACATCTTCCTCAACTTCACGACCACCTTCTTGCTCAATGCAGCGACCACAACATTGGCCTTCTCAATTATCAGATCATAATCCTTAAGACACTCCAACCGTCTTCGTTGCCTAAGATTCAACTTCTTTTGAGACATTAGATACTGTCTCAAGAAGGTTTACTTACACTCAGCCAACAGACCACCCTCTCACGATGACCCAGCCGAAACAACATGGCTTTTGAACTTACATTACTTTTCCCACACAAACTTTGGCTTCGACACTAATCTTACATGGATCCTACCTAACAAAAAATCTTAATCCTCACACAAAAGCAACTGCAACAAGCCACGCATAAAGCTCATTATCCAAGAACTTACAATCATTTGAAAGCATACGCTACAACCTTTCCAACCTACATAACCACTCATTCTAACAACATACGATACATACTAGAACCATGAATCCTCCACTCAAATCAAGCTAGGCCACACTCACTCCTAACGATAAACTTGTTTACTACTTATCCTCACATCCATCATTTACCTTGTACCAAAACAACACTTTAAACCCACAAACTACCATAATCATAATACATCACTATCAGATCCAATTAGCTATTCGTAAGTGTAAACATTCGTATGCATGATCACCTACATGCCCTTACAAATTCCTATGCACATGTATGCAGACTTCTAATGTCATGCCAAATGTATGCATCTACCAATATATGTAATACATGTATACAAACGATTTTAACTGTGCATGTATATATGTTCACACTTACATATAACGTCCTCAGACAAACCTAAGAACAACCTCTTATCTCGTTTCCAAACTCTTCCAGCTCCATGTTGCGTGTAAATAAGACTATCGTAAATAGTGCAAGTGTACACGACGCAAGTAGTAAAGTGATATTGGAGTATCAGATATCGTCTCCACAGGGACTGGAAATAATTCTATCCTTAGATTGCTGCACAAGAAAAAGAAATAGTTTAAATGATTGTTTGGAGAAATCTTGAGTAATAGCTAAAATAAAAGATAAGAAAGTCAGATTGAGATAATAGGCCAGTATTGATTTGCTCAGTAGTGCAGGTGTTGAACTGTTCAGAGGAACTTCTGTTGTTATGTCACCGTTCCTTTCGCGGCAGAGGTCCGTTGATGCCGCGGCATCGATCAACAACCTCGTACTTCAAGTTTGGCAAGAATCCCTATAATGACTTGTCCTATCCTTAGACCCGAGTTCTGTTGATGACCACATAATGGATGATACCTCCCAGCGTGAATCAAAGGGTGAACAACAATGTTTGTGAATTCTTCTTTAGCCACTTAACCTTGTACTTATCCCTAAGCCAAGATGGTTTAACCATAAACTGGAAAACACGTATTTACTCCTTTCGTATGCTTAACTCTCCCTATATCAAGAAAATGGATAACCTCACAATGCTCTTTCGATGGTCTTATGAGACATTGAAAACCAGATTAAATAAACTTGGAGTTTTATTACTTGAACAGAAAAATCCTAAGAACAATACAATCCTTAAAACCACTTTACAAGATCAACACTTAGCCCTTGGGGAAGTTTAGAGCATGGCGGAGAGAGAGAAACATCTAGGGTTTTGGGGGAAGACGGCTAGGAGTGAGATATCCTTCCCTAGGTTGAATTACATGCCTTTATATAGGACTTGGGTCCAAGTTTTCCAATATGGCAAGAATACAAGTTTAAATTAAAGTACAACTCTATTAAAGACTAAATCTTCTGAGTAGATGCCTTTAATTCGTCCTATTTTCTTGCTTTGACTTTCTTCCTTAAATTTGGGCTTGGCCTTCCATCTGCTTCAGGGTTCAGAAAAATATGGGAGTGATCCACGACAGACCGACTTGAAATCCTCTATCTGTCGAGCTCCACTTCACTTTTCCAGCTCAACGTCTCGCTATCGTCATAGTTGCCACGGTAGGTATCACGGCAGACAGTGCTCTTTTATCCTTCAATTCCAGCTCCACAACTTGCCTCTGATCCTTTGCTGCCCTGGATTTTTGCCGTAGCAGATACCTGCAAAAGTTACCAATTTTGGCAGCATCTGTGCAGTTTTATCTAATTGTGATGTGTATGCAAAAATCTATCCTGAATGCAATAAATCATGCTTGAGTGCAACAAAAAATATGGGTAAATGAGGAGTAAAATATAGAACTTTTATGCACTCAACACACCCCCAAACTCAAGTTGATGATTGTCCTCAAGCAGATGCAACCTAACTAAGAATAAAAACTTTTTGGCTTGGCTTAATTCAATGAACTACCATTACCTACAACCCTTTCTCTATCAAGAGTATTACCTTTTCAATTGTTTATGGATTCATCCGGAACAATGCTATAATTCTTGTACAAGTGTGTGTAGGTTTTGGGAACAAATATGTGCTTAGACTCTTTTAGCAACTAGAATAGTTATGCTACTCACTTGATTTTTTATGTCAAACTAATTTTTTCTTCGAGCCAATTTTTAGGCTCCTTTAATTTTTTCAAATTAAGACTAATTTTTTTTCTTATTTTGTTTACTAGAGCCTGTTTTGGGCACCTCTAGCTGTCTTCCTAGAGCCGGTGTTAGGCACTTCTAGGGGTAACTAATTCTAAGTTTTTTTTTCTTTTATTCTTTTCTTGGAGCTAGTGTTAGGCACTTCTAGGGGCAACTCAAGTTATTAAGCTTTTCTACTCTAGTTTACTTACAGAAGTCTAGACATCATATAAGTCACAAAAGTGTTTTCGAAGTTCAGAACTATAGCAAGGATCTAAATAATTCCTAAAACATCCTAAAGGCACTGCCACGACAGAGATTGTCGTGTCAGGTAAGTGCAGTTCAAAGACTTAAGCTATTTATTAAAATAAAAATAACTAAGAAGAGACATAATTTAAAGACACAAATTAGAAAGTTCATTAAAAACAGAGGACTGCCTACCCCCAAACTCAAGGGTTGCATTGTCCTCAATGCATGGCAACTAAATAAAAACAAGAAAACATCACATATAGATAAAATAAACAGTAGAAACAGCAAGCATAATAGAAAAGCAGTTATGTTGATGAGATGTCGTTGCTGCTGATGATGATACGGAGCTGCCGGCGGGCAGTTACCTTGATGGCAGAGGTTTGCTTGGATCTGGGAGATGGTGACACTACTTTCTTTTTGACCTCTCGAGGTGGCTGGACTCGAGTAGTTGAGGTCTTTGGGGCCTTGTCTAGGACCTTGAGTTCGTCATCACTGCTGCTGCTACTGTCGTTCGGTATGTCGTGGCAGGGTCCCTCAACAGTTTCATTCAGCCTCTTCTTCTTCATGGGAGGGAAGTCTTTGGTTTATTCACGGACGACAGATGGCTCCGAGTCAGAATCATCCTGCTAGACAGAGGAGGAGGAGAACCATTTGAAGTACTTCAGATCGATCTCCGGTAGTGGTTCCTTTCGTTTTTCTCCTCGTGGAGTGGCAGATCGTCTATCGCCATCTCCTGTCGTGGCAGGTGGTGTGGTGGAGGAAGCAGTGGGTATTCTAGGGCTAGCAGCAGGTGTGGGGGTGGCAAAAAGAGTTTCTGAGAAAGAGGGAAACTGCATGTTGGGAAAATTTAAATCAACCTTAATGAAATTTACCGTGGTAGTAGTGAAATCACTCATAAATCTTATGAAGCCTAGCTATCGTTCCTCCATCTTCTTCAGCATCTGCAGTATTTGGTAAGAGGTGTCTGTCGGATGTGCGGCCTCGGTTTGCTCCGGCTCTGCCGCGACATGTTCAGTGGATTCAGGTTCTGATGTTGGTTCTGTCGCGTTAGTGGGGTCCATATATGTCAGGGGAGTTGCAGGCTTCAACTCCATCAAACTGTATATGTTTTGTTGCGTCCATCCCTTTCCTTGGACTCTAACATCTTCATCAATTTATGGCACTTTATTGGCCCAATAGAGAGAGGTGATGAGGTAGGGGAAGAAAAGGGGGCCCATTGGTCTGAGTGCACACTCGAAAATGCCTTCAAGGATATATCTACCAACGTTGATCTGCCTCTCGTTGATGATTGAATGCACGAGGGCGGGTTTTTTCCGGTCCACCGTGGTGTTGTGCGATGTTGGCATGAGGCGTTTCTTCACAAAATGGTTCCAAAGCTTTGCTGTCGTTGTGAGCTGGGTCCTTTGCACTGTCCATCTGTGCTTCGGATCCTCGTTCCACTAGGTGCCTTCTTCCGTCATTTCTGCCATGAAAGCATCGTAGTCTGCAGGTGACAGACTGTTGACGAACCTCCTATGTGCATTTTCCTTTCTGCTCACATAAATTTTGTACAATGTGTTGATGTAGGTCGGTTCAAGGGAGATTTCCTTACCCCTAACAGTCACTATCGTGGCATCTTTGGAGGGTATGGCAGCATAGAACTCTCGGACCAAAGTGACGTTCATCTCCTCTGGTTGAATGACGAACATTTACCATTTGAGGGCAATAATTTTCTTGGAGATGAAACCTTCGAGCCTTAGGCCTCCTGTCTTTGTGGTGCATGTGAATCCTCTCTCTTCCCACATTTCTCGTTTCTGGAACGAGCCATAGTATCTCTTCTCCGAGTCTGCTGATGCGAATCGTCTAGGGATTCTGTTGTGGCTGGGTGTGGACACTACCGTGTAAGAGATGGAGGCAACACTCCTTCAGGTTGATCGAGTAGTCATTGCAAAGAAAATTGTAGAAAAGTAAAAGAAAATTTCTGAGAGCTAAACTTTTTGAGAGCAAAGTAAAGAAAATGAGAATGAGGTGAAAATGAAATGGAAGTATAGGTTTATATAGAACGGGATTTTCTGCTTGTTGGAACTGTAATGGCCGGCGCAGATAACGGGACCAACTGTCATGCGGTTTCTTGACGCGTTTGTTACGTGTTTAAGTGTCTGGTGCGCGTCCGTTACACGTTTCTGTGTCTGTCGCGACAGCTCCGTGACAGGTTGTATTTTCCGCGTCTGCCGCGACACCTGGTAACAGGCTGTCACGACAAGTATGTTCCATTGGGATTTATGGGCTGTTGTGAATGCGGTGGGCTGGTTCATTCCTCCTCTTTGCTTTGCTTCCTTTATTTCCTGAAAACTAAAATAAATAAATAAATTAAAATCTTATTTCCTAAAAGTAAATAAGTAAAGAAACTAAGTAAAATAAAATAAAATAAAACTAAGTTAAATTAGGTATGCCTTGAGAGTCATCTCCTAAAGTAACTACTTCCTGCATCCTTGGGGCTTCAGTCCACTGATAATGCTTTAGCCTTTGTCCATTAACTTTGAATTGGTGCCCATCCTTGATTGATCTGATTGTAATGGCACCATGGGGAAAAACTTGGACTACATGTAAAGGGCCATGCCACCTAGATTTAACCTTTCCTGGGAAGAACTTCAGCCTATAGTTAAACAACAATACCTGATGTCCTGGACAGAACTGTCGTGGCATGAGTTTTCTGTCGTGCCACTTCTTTGTTTTGTCCTTGTAGATCTTGGCGTTGTCGTAGGCCATGGCTCGAATTTCTTCAATTTCATTCAAGTCCAGTAGCCTTTTCTGCCCTGCCTTGTCCCAGTCCATGTTAACTATCTTGATAGCCCAATATGCTTTGTGTTCTATCTAGACAGGTAAATTGCAAGTTTTCCCGTAGATGAGGCGGTAAGGTGACATTCCCATTGGCGTTTTAAATGCAGTCCTGTAGGCCCAGAGTGCATCATTTAGGTGAAGAGACCAATCCTTTTGAGTTGGTTTTACCATCTTCTCTAGGATGTTCTTCACTTATCTATTTGAAATTTTGGCCTGCCCATTGGTTTGAGGGTGATATGTTGTTGCAATTCGGTGCGTTACTCCGTATTTCTTTAGTGCACTCGTAATTACCCTATTGTCAAAGTTCCTACCCTTATCGCTAATGATCGTCCTTGGGATGCCAAACCTTGAGAAGATGTGCTTGTGGAGGAATCTTTGCACGGTCTTTGCATCGTTCTTTTGAGTGACTATAACTTCTACCCATCTAGACACATAGTCTACTGCCAGCAGGATGTATAGATTCACATAAGAGGCTGGGAATGGTCCCATGAAGTCGATTCCCCAAACATCAAAGATTTCGACCTCATGAATGTTCTGCAGTGGAATCTCATGCCTTCTAGATATATTTCTAGTCCTTTGGCATTTATCAGAGCTTTTGTAAAAAGCTTGTGCATCCTTGAACAGTGTTAACAAGTGACCTGCTACTTGTTTTTCTGTCCCCTTGTTGTCCTTGATGTCAATGTCAATTTCTTGTAGCAGCAGAATGCAATGTATCAATCTTGTTTTGGCATCCTTCTTGGTGAACAGATATTTAAGTGCTGAGTGATCTGTATGGACCACCACTTTCGTTCCAAGTATATATGGTCGAAACTTGTCAATTGCAAACACCACTGCGAGTAACTCCTTCTCTATTGTGGTGTAATTTATTTGAGCATCATTTAGAGTTTTGCTAGTATAGTAGATCACATGGAAGAGTTTCTCCTTCCTCTGCCCTAGTGCTGCCCCGATAGCATAATCACTGGCGTCACACATTATCTCGAATGGTAAGCTCCAGTCGGGTGGCTGCACTATTAGGGCTGTTACCAGCTTTTCCTTCAGTATCTTGAATGCTTCAGTACTTTCAGGGTTAAAGTCAAATGCACGATTCTGTTCTAACAGGAGACATAGGGGTTTAGTGATTTTTGAGAAATTGGCAATGAATCTTCGATAAAACCCTGCATGCTCTAAGAAACTTCTTATTCCTTTGAATGTGGTGGGTTGCGGCAGTTTTTCAATAACTTTGATTTTAGCTCTGTCTACCTCTATGTCGTGGTAGCTATCCTTGTGTCCCAACACTATTCCCTCGTTCACCATAAAGTGTCATTTTCCCAATTTAAAACAAGGTTTACCTCTTCACATCGTTCGAGCACCTTCTGTAAATTGCCTAAACAACCGTCGAAACAGTCTCCAAAGACAGAAAAGTCATCCATGAAGATCTCTAGGAAATCCTCTACCATGTCCAAGAATATTGCCATCATGCACCGTTGAAAGGTTGCTGGTGCATTGCAAAGTCCAAATGGCATTCTTCGAAAGGTGTATGTGCCGTATGGCCGTGTGAAGGTTGCTTTCTCTTGGTCCTCCAGTGCGACGGCTATTTGGTTATAACTTGAGTAACCATCAAGAAAACAATAGTAAGGCTTCCACGCTAATTTATCTAACATTTAATCGATAAAGGGTGAGGGGAAGTGGTCATTCTGGGTAGCTTTATTAAGCTTCCGGTAGTCCATACAAACCCTCCAACCGGTCACAGTCCCGATTGGGATTAGTTTGTTGTCCTTATTTGTCACCACGGTTATGCCTCCCTTTTTGGGTACACATTGCACCGGGCTCACCCACTTGCTATCCAAGATAGCGTATATTATTCCAGCATCAAGCAACTTGATGATTTGTTTTCGTACCACCTCTCACATAGCTTCATTTAGTCGTCTTTGGGCATCAATTTTCGGTTTATGGTCATCCTCCAAGAGGATCTTATGCATGCACAATGTTGGATTGATGCCTTGGATATCAGCAATGGTCCATCCAATTGCCTTCTTATGCTGTTGTAGCATTTTGATCAGCTGTTGTTCATGTTTCTGAATCAACTTAGAAGAGATGATTATGGGCAACATATCATTTAAACCAAGAAAAACGTATTTAAGTTGCCCTGTAGGGGTTTAAGGTCTAAAACAAGTTGCTGTTCAATGGAAGGCTTTTGGATTACATGTTCATTCGAGGTATAATTCAAAGGCACGAAGAACTTACCTGGACGTGTGCCTATCAAATTTACCTCCTCAAGACCTTCAATATCGGATGAATCTGTGTCTAAGGGGTTAATGTCGACGATTCTGTTGTGGCAGTCTTTAAGGTGACTGCGGTGGAAGTGACCAAACTTCTTGTCGTGACAGTTCGATCTGATGCAGGGTTTGTCTAGGACTACTTCTGAAATTGCCTTGCATTCTTCCTCTGCATCAGCTTGTTTCATTGCTTGGAGAACATTGATCTTTATTTGTAGGTCATTTACTCTCATAGTCAGTTCTCCTTTTTCTACGTCCATCTTTGTTCTGCCTGTGGCTAGGAAGGGTCGCCACATGATGATTGGTGCATTTTCATATGCTTCAAAGTCTAAAACAAGAAAGTCAGCAGGAAAAATAAACTTATCCACTCTTACCAAGATATCTTCAATCTTTCCTTCCGGTTGTACGTAAGAGCGGTCTGACAGTTGCAGCATGACTGTCGTGGGCCTTGCTTGTCCAATACCTAGTTTCTGAAATACAAATTTAGGCATTAGGTTAATACTAGCACCAAGATCATAAAGTGCCTTACCCACGAACTTATCGCCAATTATGCACGGTATAATGAAACTCCCAGGATCCTTCTTCTTTAGAAGTGGTCGCTTATGTAGGATTGCCACGCATACTTCTGTCATCATCATTGTTTCAAATTCCTCAAGTCTGGACCTTCTGAACATTGCATCCTTCAGAAACTTTGAATAACCAGGCATCTGCTCAATGGCTTCTAACAACGGAATGTTGATGTGTACTTGCTTAAAAACATCATAGATTTTGTTAAGCTAGTACTCTTGTTTCTGTTCCTTTAACCGCTGTGGAAAAGGGGGTGTAGGATGGTAATCTTCAAGGCGTCCTTCACACGGAAATCGGATCTGAGGAGGCTCAAGATCTTCAGTTTCTTCTTTTGCTCCTCTGTCTCTTCCGCTGTCGTAGGAGGTGTGACGACAGCGGACTATTTTTCCTTCCTTGGGGCAGTTTCACGTCAGTTGTTTTTCGGGTCGGTTTTTTACTCGATGTTTCTTTTGTAACCCCCTTAGCCCAGTCTAGACGTTTAACCCGAACTACGAAGATTAAACAGGGAAAACCCAAGTCAACTCGAAAGTCAACCTTGATTTACGACCCTTTTTTCTTTTTATCTTCTCTAGATGCATATTATTAACCTATGAGTTCAACAAAGCGATTGTGTGAAAACGACACAGCAATCGGTGTTCGATTAGGGTTCAATTGCATATATTTGACTTTTAGGGACTAAATTGTAAATTCCCTAAATTAAAGGGACTTTCATGATTTTAAAGTTACCAAACCTCAATTAATCACATAACATGCCATCATGTCAAAAATCAACTCAAACGGGTCATTCAAACTCACTAATTTAAGCAGCCAACATTTAAGGACTGAAATGTATGAAACAGAAACTCGGAACAACTCAAAATTCAAATCCAATGGCCAAGCGTTTCGATGCGGATTGACCGTTTTGATACTCGGGTGCGTTCCAAGACCCGTATCGAAACACCCCCTTCCAGTAGCCAATGCGTTTCGATACACCTTCATCTGTTCCGAAACCTTAAGGCCATTTCGGGCCCCTATTCGAAATAGGCAAGGGCGTCCCGATACGCCTTGCCCTGCAACAGCAAATTTTGCTGGTTTTACATGCATTTCCACACCCGAATCATTCCCGAAACATACCACAACATGCATACAACATAGATACATATCAACAATCATCATACCGAGGCAATAGCTTAAACATGGCAACTGTCACATAAGTAAAGGCAATAAAGGCATGCTCCCTAGTTCACCAAAATCATAACAAGCTATAACATGCTCAGGTATAAGCAATCCAACATGCTCAAAGTAAAGGGAAACATCCTCAAACATTCCAAAGTATAAATCCCACCGATTGCCACTTATTACACTAAGGGTGAACCACATACATCTCTTTAACAAAGCCTTGGATTCCTCTTGCTTTTGGGCTGCCTTAAAATGTTCAATTCTCTGCATTGATGAAACAAAAGAGCGTAAGCATAAAACTTAGTGAGGCTCGCTAAACAACATTCATCAATACATTTAACATGACTTGCGAATCCACCACGTTTATCACATGCCTTTTTATAAATCATGTCTTCTCAAGACATCAATGTATTTTATAAACACATGCTCATATGCAACATCATAAACATTAATTAAACCATTGTTCATGCTTTACCAAGCATCTAATGCATTATTGCATCATGCACAACTATCTCATGCAACCTTGCATTATATACAAGCATATCATGCTTCACTTTATTCATTTACATTATATTGGCTCACAAGTGATAATCCAAAGACCATTTCAACACAAGACGCAATCAGATACGCGGATAACACGCGTTGTCCCTCATGCTTCATACAAACTACCAGACAACACAAGGTGGGGACAAATGGCACAATCACAACCCCTCAACACCCGTGATGAAGATTAATGGCACAATCACAACCCCTCAACATCACTCATCAGTAGTTTTATAATTCCACTAACGAGAGTATGGGACACATACACAAGACTCACACACGAGACTAACCATTCACCGTTGTGATCTTAACCTCAATTGTTAGGGTACTTGGATGGAGATTACGGCACAATCACAACCCCTCGACATCCAAGGCTACTTTATTCATGGTGCACCCAATCCTACGGCCGGCTAACTATATCCGATTAAAGTAACCAAAAAACATTTTCATCACTTGCCAATATAATCATTTATCATCAATAATCCATTGTTTTACAAGCATAACCACAATGCCATTTCCACAAGCATAACATGCTTAACATCATATGCATAGTCATATGAAAAACCAAGGACCACTTACCTAGTGCATCCTTAACATCATAGCATTAAAATCCAGCATTTAAATCATGCTTAAACATGCCTAAAACAGTAAACAAAACCACATTTTCATCAAGTGCATTTTCATCAAAACATAGCACATTTCCAAGAGAGATTTCCGAACTACTTACTCTTGAGCATAGCTATGTGTATCAAACTTACACTAAGCTCCCAAGATCACGCTTAAAGCGTTACAATGCAGGAATTTGCATTTCCACTCACCATTACGCAAAGCCTTGTTCGCTGACACAGAAATTACACCTCCGAAGCCTCTAAAATCACCTCGTTCCTTCCGGATCAAGATCCCATGTTTTCACATCATCAAAACAAGATCTAAATGCATTAAAATGCATTCTAACACTAGCAACAATTCATAAACTCGTTGCCCACTCAAACCACACAAAAATACCCTTCCAAAACAACCGCAAACTCAATCGATTGCTTCCTAAACCAAGATCAGCCATCATACAACATTTCCTAACAATTATCAACATTAAAACACATCTAATAAACATCCTAACTAATCCTTATACCTCCAGCAATCAAGATTCCACCATTACACCCCAAAATCTCACTTAAAACTACCAAGAAACTCAAGGATCACAAGGATTTCTGGATCTATGTTATTAACACATCATTTTAACATCTAAACCAACTTATAAATCAATTAAAATCAACACAAAACATAGCCCAACTCATCAAGTCCGAAAATCAAGATTTCATTCACAATTTCACAAGATTTTGATCTCAAATCAAAACTATATTGAAAACTCACTCAAGAATAGTATTTAGAAGCCAAATATCTTGGGAATTTCAATAAATAACATAGATTGGAGGTTGAGAACCGGATTTACCTCTAATCCTTGCTTCCTTCAATAGATGACAAGTTTTCCTTGCAAAAATCCTTAAGAATTAAGGAAGATCTCTTGAAATGATTTAGGAAATGTTGAGAGAATTTTTGGGAGGAAGAATTCTGGAAAAGATGAGAGAAAATGGTGTTTGGCTGAAAATGAGAGGGAATTGGTAGTTACGTAAATGAAAATCCCATTAACCACCTTTTAGTTAATTAATATAAAAATCCAATTAAAAATCATTTAATTAAAAACCCTTTTAAATCACATGTCATATTGAAGAAAGTTCAAATTGACTTAGAGCCCCCTAAAGATTCTATGATTTTGGCTTCCACCTTAAAAATCACATTTTCCCAGTTTTGAAATTTTACAATTTGGTCACTACTCAAAATGTCCATTTTCCAAAACCCTTTTCGTAAAATTGGCTTGACCAACCTCTTAATTATATTTTTAGAGGATTTTGGCAATTTTTATCAGAATTTTATCCTATCCCGATCCTTAATTTCCTAAATCACCTTACGCGATTCGAACCGTTCTCGATCGGTTTGATCCGATGTCTAAAACATCTAGGCCCAAAACCAGGGTGTTACAGCTCTCCCCGACTTAGGAAATTTCATCCTCGAAATTCTTACCTAATGAAAAGAGACGCGGTAACTGCCTCAGCATGTCCGCATTGTTTTCCCACGTGGCCTCCTAAACTCCTCGGTGTCGCCACCACACCTTCACAAAGTTCTATCGTCTTGCCACAAAGAACCTTGCTACTCACGTCCAGAACCTTCACTGGTTCCTCATCATATGACATATCCGGATTCAACTCTATCTCCTCAACAGGCATCACATACAAAGGATCCGATCTGTACTTTCGTAACATGGAGACATGGAACACATCATGTATCTTCTCCAACTCTGCAAGCAATCTCAACCGATATGCCACAGGACCAATACGCTCCACAATCTTGCAAGGTCCAATAAACCTTGGGCTAAGCTTACCCTTACGCCCAAATCTCATCACCTTCTTCCAAGGTGATACTTTCAAGAACACACGTTCACCAACCGCGAACTCAATTTCCTTACGCTTCAAGTCCGCGTAAGACTTTTGCTTATCCGATGCCGCTTTTAACCGCTTACAAATGAGCTTCACCTTCTCGGTGGTTCCCTTAAGCATAGTTGGCATTGAAATCAACTTTTGCCCAGCTTCTGCCCAACAGAGAGGGGTTCTACATCTTCTCCCATACAAAGCCTCGTATGGAGCCATTTGGATACTTGCATGGTAACTGTTGTTATACACAAACTCAACCAACAACAAGTGCTTCTCCCATGAACCCTGAAAATCTATCACACAACATCTCAACATGGGATCAATCACTTGAATCACACGTTCTGACTGTCCATCCGTCTGCGGATGATAAGAAGTACTGAAATTCAACCGTGTACCCAAGGCTTGATGCAAACTTTCCCAAAATTGCATTGTAAACCTCGGATCTCTATCCGACACAATGGACTTTGGCATACCGTGCAACCGCACAATCTCAGCTATGTACAACTCAGCCAACTTATCCAAGGTATACGTAGTATGCACAGGCAGAAAATGCACACACTTCGTAAGCTGATCCACAATCACTCAAACTGAATTATTTTTTGTCGGTGACAAAGGCAAACCATACAAAAAATCCTTGGTGGTTCTCTCCCACTTCCATTCTGGAATTCTTAAAGGCTGCAACAATCCAGAAGGAACCTGATGCTCAGCCTTCACTCCCTGACACACCATGCACTTACTGACGAACTCAGCCACATCCTTTTTCAACCCTACCCAGTAGTACTCATCTTTCAGATCACGATACATCTTGGTACTACCAGGGTGCATAGCAAAACGACTACTATGAACTTCAGTCAGAATAGTGTGCCTTAACACAACATTATCTGGCACCACTATTCGACTCCCAAAGCACATAACACCATCACCACTAAAGCTGAAATCTGAAGGTCTGCCCTCAGCAATGTCCTAAACATGCGAAACAAGAGAATCATCGAGCAACTGCTTATCTTTAATAAACTGTATCAAGGATGGTTTCACTTGCAACTCCGCCACAAGCCCACCATCACGAGATATGCTCAAACGAGCAAACATCACTCTCAATTCTACAGTCACTTTTCGGCTCAAAGCATCAGCTACAACATTAGCCTTACCCGGGTGATACTCGATCGTTAGATCATAATTCGTTAAGAAACTCCACCCAACGTCGTTGCCTAAGATTCAACTCCTTCTAAGACATAAGGTATTTCAAGCTCTTATGATCCGTGAACACAACACACTTTTCGCCGTACAGATAATGCCTCTAAATTTTCAAGGCAAACACCACAGTCGCAAGCTCAAGATCATGAGTAGGGTAGTTGCACTCATGCACCTTCAACTGCCTAGATGCATAGGCCACCACCTTACCCTCTTGCATCAACATCACTATAAACTACAAACACCTTACCAGATTCAGGTTGAATCAAAACAAGAGCTTGTGTCAAAGCTCCTTTCAACTTTTCAAAAGCTTGTTGCCTCACCTCCGTCCACTGAAAGCGAACATTCTTTTGCAACAACCTGGTCAAAGGTACTGCTATCTTTGAGAAACCCTTGACAAACCTACGCTAGTACCCAGCCAATCCAAGGAAACTTTGTACTACCGTCACTGACTTAGGCACTTTCCAACTCATAACAGCCTCTACCTTTTGTGGATCAACGCGAATGCCCTCAGCGGACATAACTTGTCCAAGGAAGACCACCTCCCTAAGCCAAAACTCACACTTACTCAGCTTGGCATACAACTGATTCTCTAGCAACGCTTGCAAAACAATCCCCAAGTGCCTTTCATGATCCTCCTTGGTACGCGAATACACAAGGATATCATAAATTAACACCACCACAAACTGATCTAAGAATTCATGAAATACACGATTCATCATGTCCATGAAAGCAACTGGCGTGTTTGTCAAACCAAATGGCATCACCAAAAATTCATAATGCTCGTACCTCGTCTGAAAAGTAGTTTTAGGTACGTCTACATCCTTCACCTTTAACTGATAATACCCTAATCTCAAGTCTATCTTAGAAAACACTGAGGCTCCCCGGAACTGATCAAAGAGATCATCAATTCTAGGCAAGGGATACTTGTTCTTGATCATCAACTTGTTTAGTTGTCGATAATCTATACACATTCTCATCGTCCCATCTTTCTTCTTCACAAACAAGACCGGTGCACCCCAAGGTGACACACTCGGCCGAATGAAACCTCGATCCAACAACTCCTACAATTGTGTTTTCAACTCTTTTAACTCTTTAGGTGCCATGTGATAAAGAGTAATGGACACAAGAGTTGTGTTCTCGTACAACTCTATACCAAACTCAACTTCTCTGTTTGGTGGCAATCCAGGCAATTCCTCCGGAAAGACACCTGGAAAATCACGAACAGTTCGAATGTCCTGCACACGCACATCCTTGGTGCCAGGATTCATCACGTAAGCAAGGTAAGCCTCGCAACCCAACCTCACCATACAGTTTACTTTCAAAGACGAAATCAGATTCGACAAGAATTTCATATTCTCGCCAACTACTACAACCTCATAATCATCGACCAACTTTAAGGTGACTCGCTTCACATCAAAGTCAACCATTGCCCTATGCTCCGTCAACCAATCCATACCAAGGATTACATCAAATCAGTAGAAAGGCAATTCCATTAGATCCACATGAAAAACATGACCTTGCACAGACAAAGGGCATCTCCTATACAACTTCCTAGTGACTACACTCTCACCAAAAGAACTAGTCACTTGCATTCCTACCTCAAGAAACTCAACAGGTATATCAAGCAAATGTGCATGCTCACTCAAGATATAAGAATGCGTGGACCCAGAATCAATCAAAGCCAGCAAAGATAAAGACTAGAGAGCAAAGGTACCTGCGATCACATCGGTATCGTTACGCTACTCGCCCTGAGCATACACCATTGCTGGTCCACCTCCCTCGGGTCGAACGGCTACAACGTGAGCAATACCTTCTTACCCTTCATCTCTCATCTAAAAGTTCTCACGGCCGCGCCCACGACCTCTCTGAGGTGCAGCCACCACATGAGCACGTCCTTGGCCACCACCAGCCATCAAAGGACACTCTCCCCTCATATGATCCGCCGACCCACAATACAAACAAGAATTCCCTGTCACCACAACATGAGCCTGAACCTCTCTAGCTGCCCGAGGACAATATCTCCTCAAATGATCCCTCGGACCACATGTCCAGCATGTATGCTACTCAGATCTCACACGACCTCCTTGAGCATGTCCACCTCGACCCGGAACACCACGCCTTCCCTCAGGATGATTTCTCCTATCACGGCCTCTTTTGTTCCGTCCACCTCCGGAACTATACTCAACAGCTCTCTTCCTAGATCTAGAACCAACACCTCTAGAAGACAAACCCAGGTTCCGCTCGATGTCCTTTGCCCGACAAACAAGCACGTCAAAATCAGTATAATTAGCAGCCAACATGTACGTCTTAACTTCTTGTACCAATCTGTACCGGAAGCGATCACATTGATGCCTCTCACTAGGTACCAACTCAGGAGCATACTGGCTCAAGCATACGAACTAAACCTCGTACTCAGCCACCGAAAGGTTGCCCTGAACAAGTGACATAAACTCTCGTTTCTTCTCATCAAAGTATCTCACACCTAGATACTTTCTCCTGAAGGCACCTCTAAAGAACTCCCAATCAACTTTATTACGTTCCATACCAGTTGTGGTAGTCATCCACCAGCTATAGGCATCGACTTGTAGCAAGGAAACTGCGCATCCCAGCTTGCGCACATCATTAAAACCCATTTGATCCATAATGCGGATCGTGCTAGCTAACTAGGCCTCGGACGCCTCAGGTGACATACCATAAAACTCCACGGCTCCTAAGCTCCTCAACCTTTCCAAAGGTAAGCCCACCTGCCCAACTGCAGGGGCCTGCACATATGCTCAGGCAACAACAATCTGAAACGCTCTGGTGATCGCCTCAACTAGTGGCGCCAAATCACCCAAACCAGGACCAACTTGTCCTTGTTGCACCAGCTCCCCACCTCCAGGTGGTGGCGGACGAGGTAGATCTCCACCAGGAGGGACATCAGCCCCTTGTTCAACCTGGTTACCCTGCTCAGCTACAGGAACTATAGTATTGGACCTCAACTCCCCTCTAGGTCCCATTGTGCTATTTAACCAAACACAACAACAAAAACAAATCAAACCATTTAGGCCAGCTGCAAGCAAGAATCCAAGTTTACAAAACATTTGATTAGTGTAATAAGGCAATGGGTACCCAATTTTCCCCACAGAGCATAGCATACATGAAACATCATGTTCACATACTTTCATCATCCCAAAATCAGCACATATCCACATAACATCATCAACATACAATCATATTCATTCCATATGCAATTCACATCAATCATGCATGGCATAAGGTTCAAAATCCAACCAATAGCATGTTTTTCAAACATCATACTTCATTACATATCAATTGCACATACCACCATCCCAAATTCTTTCGTAACCTAGCTCTGATACCAACAAATGTAACCCCTTTAGCCCGATCTAGACGTTTAACCCGAACTACGAAGATTACAAGGGGAAAACCAAATTCAACTCGAAAGTCAACCTTGATTTACGACCCTTTTTCCTTTTTATCTTCTCTAGATTTGTATTATTAACCTATGAGTTCAGCAAAACGGTTACGTGAAAACGGCACAGCGATCGGTGTTCGATTAGGGGTTCAATTGCATACATTTGACTTTTAAGGACTAAACTGTAATTTCCTAAATTACAAGGACTTTCATGATTTTAAAGTTACCAAACCTCAATTAATCACATAACATGCCATCATGTCAAAAATCAACTCAAACGGATCTTTCAAACTCACTAATTTAAGCAGCCAACATTTAAGGACCAAAATGTAAGAAACAGAAACTCATAACAACTCAAAATTCAAATCCAACAGCCAAGTGTTTCGATACGGATGGCCTTGTACCGAAAATGGTCGTTTTGAAATAGGGTTGACCGTTTCGATACTCAGGTGCGTTTTGAGACCCGTATCGAAACACCCCCTTCTAGTAGTCAAAGCGTTTCGATACACCTTTATTCGTTCCGAAACCTTGAGGCCATTTCGGGCCCCTGTTCCGAAATAGGCAAGGGCGTTCCGATACGCCTTGCCCTGCAACAGAAGATTTTTCTGGTTTTACATGCATTTCCACACTCAAATCATTCCCGAAACATACCACAACATGCCTACAACATATATACATATCAACAATCATCATACCGAGGCAATAGCTTAAACATGGCAACCATCACATAAGTAAAGGCACTAAAGGTATGCTCCCTAGTTCACAAAAATCATAACAAACTATAACATCATACAAACCAAAATCCAAACACCAAAGGCCATTTACAACTCAGGTATAAGCAATCTAACATGCTCAAAGTAAAGGGAAACATCCTCAAACATTCCAAAGTATAAATCTCACCCATTTCCACTTATTACACTAAGGGTGAACCACATACATCTCTTTAAAAAAGCCTTGGATTCCTCTTGCTTTTGGGATGCCTTCAAATGTTCAATTCTCTGCATTGATGAAACAAAAGAGCGTAAGCATAAAGTTTAGTGAGGCTCGCTAAACAACATTCATCAATGCATTTAACATGACTTGCAAAGCCACCACTTTTATCACATGCCTTTTCATAAATCATGTCTTCTCAAGACATCAATGCATTTTATAAACACATGCTCATATGCAACATCATAAACAACAATTAAACCATTTCTCATGCTTTACCAAGCATCTCATGCATTCTTGCATCATGCACAACTATCTCATGCAACCTTGCATTATATACAAGCATCTCATGCTTCACTTTATTCATTTACATTATATTGGCTCACGAGTGATAATCCAAAGACCATTTCCACACAAGACACAATCGGATATGCGGATTACAAGTGTTGTCCCTTATGCTTCATACAAACTACCGAACTACACAAGGTGGAGACAAATGGAAAAATCACAACCCCTCAACACCCGTGATGGAGATTAATGGCACAATCACAACCCCTCAACATCACTCATCGGTAGTTGTATAATTCCACTGACGAGAGTATGGGACACATACACAAGACTCGCACACGAGACTAACCATTCACCGTTGTGATCTTAACCTCAATCGTTAGGGTACTTGGATGGAGATTACGACACAATCACTACACCTCGACATCCCAGGCGACTTATTTCATGGTGCACCCAATCTATAGCCGGCTAAATATATCCGATTAAAGTAACCAAAAACCATTTTCATCACTTGCCCATATAATCATTTATCATCAATAATCCATTGTTTTACAAGCATAACCACAATGTCATTTCCACAAGCATAACATGCTTAACATCATATGCATAGTCATATGAAAAACCAAGGATCACTAACCTAGTGCATCCTTAACATCATGGCATTAAAATCCAGCATTTAAATCATGCTTAAAACAGTAAACAAAACCACATTTTCTTCAAGTGCATTTTCATCAAAACATAGCACATTTCCAAGAGAGATTTCCGAATTACTTACTCTTGAGCTTAGCTAAGTGTATCAAACTTACACTAAGCTCCCAAACTCACGATCAAAGCGTTACAATGCAGGAAATTGCATTTCCACTCACCGTTACGCGAAGCCTTGTTCGCCAATACGGAAATTACACCTTTGGAGCCTCTAAAATCACCTCGTTCGCTTCTAGATCAAGATCCCTTGTTTTCACATCATCAAAAAAAGATCTAAATGCATTAAAATGCATTCTAACACCAGCAACATTTCATAAACTCGTTGCCCACTCAAACCACACCAAAATACCCTTCCAAAACAACCACAAACTCAATCGATTGCTTTCTAAACCAAGCCCAGCCATCATACATCACTTCCTAACAATTATCAACATTAAAACACATCTAATAAACATCCTAACTCATCCTTATACCTCCAGCAATCAAGATTCCACCATTTCACCCCAAAATCTCACTTAAAACTACAAAGAAACTCAAGGATCTCAAGGATTTCGGGATCTATGTTATTAACACATCATTTTAACATATAAACCAACTTATAAATCAATTAAAATCAACAAAAAAACATAGCCAAACTCATCAAGCCCGAAAATCAAGATTTCATCCAGAATTTCACAAGATTTTGATATCAAATCAAAATTATATTAAAAACTCACTAAATAATAGTATTTAGAAGCCAGTAAAGAACTTAGATTAGAGGTTGAGAACGAGATTTACCTCCAATCCTTGCTTCCTTCAATATATGACAAGCTTTCCTTGCAAAAATCTTGACGAATTAAGGAAGATCTCTTAAAAATGATTTAGGAAATGTTGAGAGAGTTTTTGGGAGGAAGAATTCTGGAAAAGATGAGAGAAAATGGTGTTTGGCTGAAAATGAGAGGGAATTGGTAGTTACGTAAATGAAAATTCCATTAACTACCTTTTAGTTAATTAATATAAAAATCCAATTAAAAATCATTTAATTAAAACCCCTTTTAAATCACAAGTCACATTGAAGAAAGGTCAAATTGACTTAAAGCCCCCTAAAGATTCTAAGATTTTGGCTTCCACCTTAAAAATCACATTTTCCCAGTTTTGAAACTTTACAATTTGGTCACTACTCAAAATGTCCATTTTCCAAAACCCTTTTCATAAAATTGACTTGACCAACCTCTTAATTATATTTTTAGAGGATTTTAACAATTTTTATCACTATTTTATCCTATCCCGATCCTTGATTTCGTAAAATCACCTTACGCGATTCAAACCGTTCTCGACCGGTTCGATCCGATATCTAAAACATCTAGGCCCAAAACCAGGGCGTTACATCTTTTGTTATCGGCCCTTGCAGTTGTTTCTCACTCCTCGTTGTAATAGCTTTGCACTGCTCATGTGTGGGTTTTCTAGTTACCTCAGTATCACTATGGAATCCTCCATTTTGCCTTGGGTTTATGAACTGTGAAACCTGGCCCATCTGTGTCTAAAAGGATTTTAAGGTAGCCTCATAGTTTGTCATTCTCATCTTTGTCTTGTCCATGATGGATTCAGTTTTCTTGACAAAGTGATCCATGTTTACCATATATGCTCCTGTTTGAGACATGAACGTGGCCATGGTATGTTCCAGTATGCTCGTTGTAGCTGCCGGTTGCTGTTGTGGTTGCTGTCGTGACAGAATCCTAAGACCTTTTTTGTTCTGGTTATTCTGGATTGGAGGGTTTAGTGTATTGTTGGGGTTACTCCAGGAAAATTTGGGGTCCTTCCTCTAGTTTGAATTATAGTTGTTGGAGTCATAGGTTTTATTACTGTTATAGTTTCCAACATATATCCCTTCTTCCAGCTGTAAGGGACACTCTTTTGTACTATGGTTTCCGCTACAGGTTTCACACACCTCTTCGGCAGAAAATACAGCTTTAGAATCTTTTCATTGTAGATTTTCAACTATCATAGTGAGGTATGCAATCTGAGTTTTGACCCAGTTGTCAGCTTCGTATTCCTTTACAGATTTTCCTTGTTTACCTCCTCTTCGAGTTGTAGGAAACTGCTCATCGTTCTTTGCTAACTTTTTCAACACCATCATTGCATCGTCTGGTTCTTTATCCAGTAATATCCGATTTGCTGCTGAATCTATCCTCATTCGAGTGTGTGAATTGGCCGCATTGTAAAATTTGACAACATGATTCCATACAGGGAATCCATGCATTGGGCAGTTTTGTAAGAGAGTCGTAAATTTGTCCCACGTCTCATGCATTAGTTCATCATCTTCCTGTTGAAAAGTAGCAATCTCGTTACGCAATCTTTCAGATAAATGAAAAGGGTTAAAACGAGAAAGAAATTCACGACAGAGATCCGCCCAAGTTCTTATTGAACCGGGCGTTAACTTATTCAACCAGGTTTTTGCTCTATCCTTCAATGAATGAGGAAATAGTCGGAGCCTCGGTACTTCCGGGCTTATTCTTGGCAGTCTAAAAGATCCACAAATTTCCTGGAAAGTTTTCAGATGATCACGTGCGTCCTCAGTGGCAGAATCACCAAATATGCCAGCGAAGTTTATCATGCTGAACATTACAGGTTTCAATTCGAAGTGTTCAGCTTCCACATCTGGTAGCGTAGTTTCTAGTTCAACATGATCGTTATCCATGTACTCTCGACCAGTTTGTCGTGCTGCTGAGGCAACGGGCAACGGCAGATCGTTTTGGGGGTCATTAGGAGGATCCACATTACCCCTGGAGTTAATGTTGTTGTTGTTGTCATCTTCCCTATTTCTCTATCTTCCGTTCACTATTGCTTCTAGTCTCTCCTCAAGATAGTTGTTTCGTTCTATCAAGAGTCAGGCTTGGTTCCTGAGTTGATATGTGCGCTCGATTTCTGGATCTAATTCGTACTCAGGTTCCTTACCACGTCTCCATCTGCGCATAAGAGAAACTCGTGAAAAGCTCGGGGAAAATAAAACAACTAAAACATGAAATAAAAATAAAACAAAGTGGAGTAATTAAAAGGTAAAGGTATGTTGCCAGTCCCCGGAAACTGTGCCAAAAACTTGTTGCGTGTAAATAAGACTATCGCAAATAGTGCAAGTGTACACGACACAAGTAGTAAAGTGATACTGGAGTATCAGATATCGTCTCCACAGGGACTGGAAATAACTTTATCCTTAGATTGCTGCACAAGAAAAAGAAATAGTTTAAATGATTGTTTGGAGAAATCTTGAGTAATAGCTAAAATAAAAGATAAGAAAATCATATTGAGAGAATAGGCTGGTATTGATTTGCTCAGTAGTGCAGGTGTTGCACTGTTCAGAGAAACTTATGTTATTATGTCGTCGTTCGTGTCGTGGCAGCACCTGTCGCGGCAGAGGTTCGTTGATGTCGCGGCAATGATCAACAACTCCGTACTTCAAGTTTGGCAAGAATCCCTGTTATGACTTGTCCTTTCCCTAGGCCTAAGTTCTGTTGATGAACACGTCTTGGATGATACTTCCTGGTGTAAATCAAAGGGTGAACAACAATGTTTGTGAATTCTTCTTTAGCCACTTCAATTGTACTTCTTCCTAAGCCAATATGGTTTAACCATAAATTGGAAAACATGTATTTACTCCTTTCGTATGCTTAACTCTCCCGATATCAAGAAAATGGACAACCTCACAGTGCTCTCCTGATGCTCTTATGAGATATTGAAAACCAGAGTAAAAAAACTTGGAGTTTTATTACTTGAACAGAAAAATCCTAAGAACAATACAATCCTTACAACTACTTTACAAGATCAACCCTTAGCCCTTGGGGAAGTTTAGAACATGGTGGAGCAAGAGAAACGTCTAGGGTTTTGGGGGAAGATGGCTAGGAGTGATATATCCTTCCCTAGGTCGAATTACATGCTTTTATATAGGGCTTGGGTCCAAGTTTTCTAATATGGCAAGAATACAAGTTTAAATTAAAGGACAACTCTATTAAAGTCTAAATCTTCTAAGTAGATGCCTTTAATTCGTCCTCTTTTCTTGCTTTGACTTTCTTCCTTGAACTTTGGCCTTGTCCTTCCTTCTGCTTCAGGGTTCAAAAAAATATAGGAGTGATCCACGACAGACCGGTTTGAAATCCTCTATCTGTCGAGCTCCACTTCACTTTTCCACCTCAGTGTCTCTCTATCGTCACAGATGCCACGATAGGTGTCACGACAGACAATTATCTTTTGTCCTTCAATTTCAACACCACAACTTGTCTTTGCTCATGTGCTGCCTTGGATTTCTGCCGCGGCAGAATTTCGACAGCATCTGTGCAGTTTTATCTAATTGTGATGTTTATGCAAAAATCTATCCTAAATGCAATAAATCATGCTTGAGTGCGGCAAAAATATGGGTAAATGAGGGGTAAAATATAGAACTTTTATGCACTCAACACTCCACCACTCTTACAACTCACTAACAACAAACTACTTCAACTATTACACTTTCATCACCAATGTTGTTTTCAAAACAACACCGATTACTACCCAACTCACTAACTATAGGACCTTATCCACTACACAAGAAGATGCAAAACCAGAACTAAACAAAGTTAACAACGATAGGGATTGCATAGTAAAGATACTCGTAATCATCTCATTGTCCTGGAGCTCCAAGCAACGAGCATTCACTCCCGCAGAACCACCATTCTCCAGCTGCACCACCACAGCATCGACCAACACCCTGAGGTCACCATCGTCTCCTTGAGGTAAAGAACCATGACTGCACTCGCGATCGTGAGGATCTTCTACAGACATCCCACTTTGACCACCACGAGCTAACACTGGACAATCTCGCCTCAAATGTCCAACAGACCCACAATTCCAACAAGATTCAACCATCATACACCTTGCGCCTCTCTGCCCTTCATGCTACCTCTGAACCCTATCTCGGCCGCGCTCACAGCCCTTTTGAGACTCAACTGCACGCGTTGGAACTGGTCTCGCTACCCGAGGACAATTACGCTTCGCATGCCCCATTGCACCACAGTTCCAACAAGCTCCAACACCCCCAGCAATCCTCAATGTGTCGCCTTGCACAATGGCCGCACAACGGTAGATGAACCACCTCTCTCTGACCTTGATACACTTGACCCACATTACCACCACCACCAAAACTCTCGTTCAGACGAAACCTTCTATCATGAGGTCTCTTACGCTGCCCACTCTCGAGGCCAGAACTCGTAGCTCTTTTGCTCTCATTCTGCTCACCAACATAAACTAAAGCCATACTTCTGTGCTTCTGGTTATCCGAAGACTTATCTCCAAGATATCTCCTTCTAAAGGCTACTTGAAAGAATTCCCAATCCACTTCATTGATATTTAGCGTTGCCGACACAATTGTCCACCAACCACAAAAATCATCCAGCATTAACGAGATAACGCTTACCAACTTAAAGGCGTTGTCACACCCTTCCTGGTCCAGGATTGGGATCATACTAGCTAATTGTAAAGCGTCTAGGTGTTCTCTATTTATGAGCACAAGTGCACACTCTTGTCAAGCTATAGTATAAAAGATATCGTCTCCCACAGGGTTTAGAGCAGCTCCTATGAATGGTTTCCTGCACAAGAATTTAGTAAATGCGCAATTAAATCTCACGATCTGAAAAATATAAAAATATAAATAAAATTAAGATTATGATGAGAGGGATGATAGGGAGAGTTTAGGTCGATAGGTTGGGTAAGACAGATGCCGCTCAATAGCATGTGGTCTGCATTGTAATGTTTGAGTATGTTTTCTGCTGCCATGAATTGCTGGCTTGGCGGGTATGGCGGGCGGCAAGCTAGGACCCTATTACGCGGCCGCAGCGGGTCACTACCACTGCAGGAATGTACTGTCTCGGTAGGTGGAATAGAAAGTGGTCTTGGCGGCAAGTCTGGTAGACATTCCAAGTTCGGCGGGATAGTCTACAGTGATCCTCCCTATTTATAGGCAAGGATACTCGAACACTCACATGATGTAGGCAATATCTAGCAATCTCGGCATAAACCTAACACAGGCAAGTCCATTCGATTGGTGATCCCTCTTAGCCGCTAAAAGTTGTGTACCAGTGTAGAACCAAGTTAGTCATGCCCCAACATGTTGTGACCATGCTTAACCCTTTCGTGATCCTTGCACTTTCATGTCCGACAAATGGATTCACTCAACTGACTGGTGTAGAATAATTGTAAGAATGAAGTGCATAGATTAAGCAAACTTGGAATTTTATTGAAAACAACTCAAAACTAATGCAAGCGTTTGTCACAAACTACTTTACATACACGCGCCTAAACCATAGGAGAGTTGGGCCGCGACCCCTAACAACTCAAACCTATCTAGCTATCTCCCCATCTATACTCTCTTGCTATGAAATCTACCCGAGATGTCCCTATACCCTTACATACATTGGGTATATATAGGGCTCATGGCCTAAGTTTAAGTTCTCCTTGAAGTAGAAGTTCTTAAAGTATATTTACATTAAATACAAACTCCTTTTTACTTAAATATGGACTCTTTAAACGTTGCCTTCTTCCACAAGTAAGTATAAGTGCTCCTACTTATCGATCTTGGATCAACTTTATCAGTCGCTACAGGCTTTAGAAAATTGCAAGAATGGGCTCATTGGGCTTAGGAAATTACCCTCAGTCAATCGCGACCCATCTTGGCTAATTCGGTGTAACTCCTGCCTGAGCGGCACTTGGCCGCAATGCTGCTTCGGCAGCGTCCCTGTCGGCATCTAGAACTGCTTCAGTATAGCTCCTTTCATTCCAGCTATCCTGTCTTGTCCTGTCCTTTCCTCTCCTCTTCTAGCTATAGCACTTGAAAATATAAATTAAACTAAAACAGTAACTTTTCTCAACCAAACATGAAATATTCAATAAAAGCATGGTAAAAGAGAAGATATTGTTATAATGCATGCAATGCACCTAAATATGTCTAAATGGGCTTAAGATCAACAATAATAAGGGCAGGAATTTGTACAAAATATAGAACTTGTGGACACTCTACACACCCCCAAACTCGAACTATTTCTTGTCCTCAAGCAATGCAACCTAACTAGTAAATCTGCCCCTTACACAAAATTAGTAGAAATATTAGCCTTTAACTTGATTTATTACCTAAAGGTCGTGGCACCAATTTTATGTTAGTGATAAGGAATGACATGAAATAACTTAGATTTAATTTTCTTAATCCCAGTGTAGTGTGTGTTGGTATGTGTCCATGCTAAACATGTTGAGATAACTAAGTTAACAAAGAATGTCTAAAATAATTAAATTACTAAAGAGGATACAAGCTACTACCTTGGCAGCACAGTGGGGCACTTTTGTTTTCTTTTTCTGATCATGGCTTTAAGGGCTTCAGCTTATCACAACTATTCTCCGGGTCTGAAGTTAGGATAGGTGCACTCTATGAAACTTCGGATCCTTTGAATGGAGTCATCCCATGAAGGCTTTCATTCACTCTTGCTAATTTGTCCGTCACTTGGTTTAGATATGTGGACTTTGATAGCAGCGGAGTGTCCTTGCTCATGATCCTTCCTAGAGCCTGTTTTGGGCACCTCTAGGGTTTTCAATCTTTCTTCCTAGTGCCTGTTTCGGGCAACTCTAGGGTTTTCATCATCTTTGTTTTGCTGCCTTGTGCTGCTGTGGTGGCAAACCAGTATTCAATCAAGAAATTTTCATTAAGGCAAGCAATGTTAAACTTATAACTTGAGCAAAAATTCAGCATTTATCAGACAAGTGTAAAGATAATTGGCAAAAAGAAAAAAATTCTAAGAAATTTTAATGCTTCTTCCCATAGTTAGATTAATTTTTTTTAGAATGGTGCAAATATTGGTAGTCGGTTAATCTATCATAGGCACAAGTTTTAAAACTAAAGTTTTCTACTTCATTAAGTGCTAGGGGAAAAATTTACATATGTTCCTAAATGCTACTAAATGAACCTAAAACAAAGAGGACTATCCCCCCCCAGACTCAAGGTTGGCATTGTCCTCAATGCCTCTACACAATAAAAATTAAAAACAGATAATATAATATAAAAAGAAAAATTAATCAAAAAATAAAACATAGAAAACAAAATGGAACATAGAAATTAAAAAGAAAATGGTGTTATAGACTGGCGGAGTTCCCCTCTGTTGCTGATGCGTCAGATGAGGATGCTGAGGAGGCGGGCAGGACTAGGCGACGCGTAGCAGATGGTCTGTCGGTTGGGCTCTTCTTCTTGATACGCGGCGTCTGGATGCGGCTGGGTGTGGGTATCTTTGATGGTCTTTCAGTTCCTTCACCATGGGGTTCTGCCACTGGCCACTTTCTTTTATTGGCTGCCTCTGCCGATTCGTCATCAAGGGGGTCTGAGATCTCCATGTCTAAGTACTCGGTATCTTTGGCAGCGGCCTCTTTTGCTACGGGGGAGGCAGCGGTGGTTTCCTCCTCCTTTTCTGATTCGGATGAGGAGGTGAGCTCGTATGGTTGCATGGGGTTGGAGAGGTTCTTTTCTTGGGTCAGTAGTGTGGCCCCTCGTTGTCGTCGTCGGCGAGAGCAACAGCTGGTCTATGTGTAATATGAACTGGCTTAGAGGCTACTAACTCCGTTGGGAAAGCAGACAACTGTGAGCCACCGTCTTGGTACTTTTCAAGAAAGTATGTAACGCCCCAAATTTGGGCCTAGATGTTTTAGAGTTCGAATCGGACCGATCAGGAACGGTACGAATCAGACTAATCGGGAATAGTTCGAATCTTAAAGGGAGATTTAGGGAACACCTAGTTCGGGATGCTTTAAAAATATGGAAAAATATCTAAAAATCCCCATTTAATATATGAATGATTCTGGTTAAATCAATTTTACAAAATAAGGTTTGGAAATATTACATTTCGGTGTAGTGACCAAATCGCAGTTTTTGCAAAAGTTAAATAGTGACTGTTTTGTAAATGATTGAAACTTTGAATCTTTAAGGAGATAATTTTTCCAAAATGTTTTTAATCAGATTTCTTCTTAATTTGGGTGATTTTATTAATGTTTTAATTAAAGGAAAATAAAGATTAATTAAAAGGAAACTACCTTTGACTTTTCATAACTACCTTTCATCAATTTTCTCTCATTTCATTTTCTCTCAATTTCTTTTCAGCCAAACACATTTCCTCCAGCAATCATCCTTTGATTTTCATTCTTTTTGATGAGATTTCAATTTCCTTTTGATTCCTAATCTTTTCCTCATCAAAACCTCTTGTTTTTACATTGGATTTTCAAGAAATCTTGCCCAATTCAAGGAGAAATCAGCCATTAGAGGTAAGCTTCGTCCTTCTCCTCTAATGATCAGTTCTTCAATGAAATTCCCAAGTTCTCAATCCTTTCTTAATGATTTTTGAGTTGCTTTAATGTTAGAAACAAGAAATTGTATTAAAACTCAAGGTTTTTGGAGAGATCTTGATGATTTTCGTGGTTGATGGTTAGACTATGTTTTGAGGTTGTTTTCTAATGTATTTTGGATGTTAATTGATCTTATAAATGAGGTTTTATCAAACAAATCCCGAATATGCTTGGATTCCTAAGTTTTGCATGCTAGAATGGTGGTTTTTGGGGTGGTTTTGGTGTTCTGTCATAGCTGGAGGTATATGGACGAGTTTGTGGTGATTTTTGATGTTGATTTATGTTTAGAAATGATTAGAAGTGGTAGATCATGGCTGGGCTTTGTTTTGGAAGAGTTTGGAGACGCTTTCGGTTGTGTTTGGTAGCCGAAATGTGGGTTATGAATAGAGCAGCGAGTTTAGGTGTGTGGATGATGATTTCAATGCATGATGATGCATTAATCCTTTGCTCTTATGTGTTATAAACATGGGAGACATCTTCGGACGCCTTTGGTGTTGATCCGGGAGCTTAGATAGCGTTTCGGCGAGTAAGCGAAACGTAATTGGTGAGTGCGTTTGGTTTTAGAAGTCATTGAGGGACAAAGAAACAAGGTTTGGGGATTTAGGAAATGTTTGAAACACCTTCCTAAGTCCGAAAGTAAGTATTGGCTAGATTTCTCTCTTATATGTGGTGGTTTCCCTTAAAATGTTTTTACATGCTCATGGTTTGAGATAGATAAATTCCTACTGTTTTTATGCATAATTTGTAGCGTGAGATGACGCTTGAAATGATTTCATGAAATAACATGTTGCATTGTTGAGATTTTGAGCTTTTGTTTTAAAAAATGGCAACTGTTATGGTTTGAAATGAGATATGAAAGATTTGAGAAATGTTGCATGAAAAATAGTAGGTGAGATGATACTTTGACAAACTATATTGGCATAGAAGATGAGATACTTACCAGATATAATTGAACGATCAATAGGATGAGAGTGCACTATAAACTAAAAATCCGTACGTGCTCTTTGGTTTAATCAAAAGGGAGAGAACCGATGATGGGCATTCCATCGGGTACGACTTAGTGAAAAACCCAAGCTTTATGGCGATGAGAGATTCTGCCATGTGAGTACGGTGATGTGAGATTCCACCGGAAATTATGTTACTAGACAAGTGAGTACGGTGATTTGAGATTCCACTGGAAGCGTCTAGTGGTTAGAGAATGTTGTCCGCATATCCGAGTAATAATGAGATGTGAAATGCCAATACAATATATGAAAATGTTTTTTAATCACATGTACCTATTGATGAGATGATTTATGCTATGAGAAATGCATATGAGATTTGTATATGAAATGCTTTGGTTTTACAAGCATGTGTGTGGCCTTGCCATGAGATTTGCATTGGTTTAAATGCATAGAATTGAGGTACATGTGTTTTCAATGAGGTTTTGCTTTGAAATGGTTTTCTAGCATGGGATAGAATGAACATGTTGTAGAAAAAGCTTTTGAGAAAGTGTTTTCAAGAAATGCATTATTGTGTTGGTTTTCTTTAGAGCGTGCCTCACTAAAAAATTGTGCTTACGCTCTCTTTTACCAATAATGTAGATAATTGAAGTGTTTTTGGGCAGCAAGAAGGTTAAGAACATCCAAGGAAGTGCAAGCTCATGTATGGTGATGTTTTTATGTACTTTTGTCTTGATATATGGCAATGGGAAACCAAGGTTGTATTTGGGAGATGTGTTTGAACTCCCTAAGTTTGTGGCATGTTTGTGATGGCATTTATGGGTTGTAAATGGTCCTAAATGTTTGGTTTGAGGTTGGGTTGCTTATTTTGGTTTTGAGAATAGGGAGCATGCCTTTAGATTGTGTGTTTTTGTGATTGATGCCATGCTCTAGCTTAAAGACCTTAAATATGTTCTTTAGTATCAAAATGAGTTGATGGTATGGTTTGATGCTCATTGAAGTATGTTTGAATGGTTTGAAAGGTCAAAAACTAGCAATTTCTGCTTTCACTGGGCAAAGTGTACCGAAACACCCTCACTTGTTCCGAAATGGGGGTCTATAATTCCCATGGTGCTTTGGAACGGATGAAGCTATTTCGAAACAGTTTGGCTACTGGTGAAGCCTATTTTATACCGGTCTCGGAACGTACCTGAGTACCGAAACGGTCAACACCGTTTCGATATGGGCGTTCTGGTACGAAGGGTGGGTGTTCTGATACAGTTGACCGTTGGATGTTGTTTGAATTGTTTTAAGTTTCCATGCTTTACATTTCAGTCCTGAATGTTGTTGATGCAATTGCTTGAGCTTGGGATGTCTTTTTAAGATGAAACTTGACGGAAAAGCATGTAACATGATTAATTTCATATTGATAAACCTAAAATCAACAAAGTCCTTATAAGTTCTAAAATTACATTTTAGTCCCTAAACACATGATTTATGCAATTGAGTCCCTAAATGTTTTCTGATCGCTGTGCCTTTCTCTTCTATGATTTGTGAGTATTCACATAGGCTTAAAGTGCTTCTAAACAAGACGAAAATAAAAAAGGGTCGTCAATCAAGGTTGACTTTTGGGTTGACTTTGGTTTTCCCCGTGTAATCTTCGTAGTTTGGGTCAAGCGTCTAGGCCGGGCTAAGGGGGTTACATTTGTTGGTATCAGAGCTAGGTAATCGAATAATTGGGGCTTGGTATGTGGTTATTGTGTGTGGTTATGTATGATTGTGTCTTTTCGGTGAAAGTGCGATGTATGAATGTTGGTGTGTGATTCATTTGAGGTGAATTTGTGATGTTATGCTATGTTTAGAGTATAGTTGGGGATCCCATTGCCATATCATTTCTAATGAGAAGAAATGGTTTCAAAAATGAGCTCGAGTACTTGGATTACTTACCTTATTATGCCTAATTGTGTTGTTGCATTTTTGTCAGTGCATTGTTTTTGTTATGGGGCCACATAGAGAGCAGAGAATCAATACTATATCTATGGCTGAGAATGAGAATGTAGAGAATGCTGAGGATTTACCTCCTCCTCCCCCTGGTGGACCACCTGGTGGTGGTGGAGATGGGGCTGGTGCTGCTGGAGTTGGTACTGGTGTTGGGGTTGCTGGACCCAAGGGTTTTCAGGGGCAAGATGCTCATGATATGAACGTGTTGATACAAGCTATTACTGGAGCTTTCCAGGCAGCAGTAGTTGGAGCTCATAGAGCTACACCTCAGGATGGTGTTAATGTGAGATTGTCGTTAGAGCGTCTCCGCAGTCTAGGAGGGACTAAGTTCAGGGGTTGTCACCAGAAGGTTATGAGTCTTGGTTGGAGAGCACCAAGAGGATTCTTGGACAACTGAACTGCAATAATGTTCAGAAGCTGGGATGCATTGTGTCACTACTGCATAGTGATGCATATACGTGGTGGACGACCACTATCTCTGGAATGGAGGATGACGAGGTGACTTGGACATTCTTTTTGAATGCGTTCAAGCGAAAGTATTTGGGAGTTCGTTACCTTGACGAGAAGAATAGGGAGTTTATGTCTCTTATGCAAGGGAACATGTATGTGGTTGAATATGAGATTCAGTTTGTTCGCCTTAGCCAATATGCAACTGAGCTGATTCCTAACGAGAGGTAAAGGTGTGAACGGTTCCGTTACGGGCTGGTGGCGGATGTAAAGACCTATATGCTTGCAGCCGATTACATTGATTTCGATGTCTTGGTTAGTAGAGCCAAGGACATTGAACGGAATCTTGGTTTGGCGAGCCGAGCAGGTGGATCTAGCTCTGGAAAGCGTGCTGCAGAACACAATTATGGTAGATATCGCAACAAGAGGCATAAGGATAGAAAGCCGCACTATGATGCTAGACGCGGGGGTGGTAACCCTGGTAGAGGTCAGCAAGGACCTAATGCTTTCTTGAGGACTCCTGAGTGTAACCGGTGTTGCAGGAGACACTTTGGTGAGTGTTGGGGTAACCTTGGGACATGCTGGACCTGTGGTAACCGAGGGCATATGAAGAAAGATTGTCCTAAACCGCTGAGAGAGGGACAGGCTCTGGTGAGAGCAGCTGAGCCACAAAGAGGTCGTGGGCGCGGCCGTGGTAATTTTCAGCGTAGAGATGATGGTGGAAGGAATGTGGTACATGTTGTGGCGGTCCAACCTGAGGGTTATGGTCAGGCTCGAGTGTATTCCCATCGTGAGGGAAGGAATGACACAGACGTGATCGCATGTACCTTTACTTTGCAATCCTCTTCATTAGTTTCTTTGATTGATTCTGGATCTACACACTCGTACATATTGCGTGAACATGCTCAAATGCTTGGTTTGCCTGTTGAGTCTTTGGATGTTGGTATGCGTGTGACTAGTTCCTTTGGTGAGACAGTTGTAACAAGAAAGTTGCATATAAGATGCCCCTTAAAGGTGTAAGATCATGTGATTCTTGTTGATCTTATAGAATTGCCATTCTAGGGTTTTGATGTAATCTTTGGCATGGATTGGCTTGTTGAGCATAGAGCCGTTGTGGATTTTGAAAACAAGCGAGTTTCGTTGAAACTAGCGGATGATTACGAGGTGGTGGTGGTGGGTGAGAGTGTAAAGTTTCTAGCTAATGTGGTGTCGATGATGGAAGCGAGCTGGATGTTGCGGTAAGGTTGCAAGGCATACCTAGCCTTTTTTATGAATCCTAGTTCAAAAGAGGTGCGCGTTCAGGATATAAGGACCGTGTGTGAGTTCCCTAGAGTGTTTCCGGATGAATTATCTGGTTTGCCGCCTAGTCGAGAGGTGGAGTTTGGAATTGAGTTGTATGAGAACAAAACTCCAGTGTCCATTGCTCCATATCACATGGCACCTAAAGAGTTGAAGGAGTTGAAGAGGCAACTTCAGGAGTTTCTTGATCGTGGCTTCATTCGGCCTAGTGTGTCACCTTGGGGTGCACCTGTCTTGTTTGTGAAAAAGAAGGATGGCACGATGAGAATGTGCATCGATTATCATCAGTTGAATTAGTTGACCGTCAAGAACAAGTATCTTTTGCTCAGGATTGATGATCTTTTTGATCAGTTTCGGGGAACGGCTGTGTTTTCAAATATTGATCTGAGGTCAGGGTACTATCAGTTGAGGGTGAAGGATGTAGATGTGCCGAAAATAGCCTTTAGAACAAGATATGGGCATTATGAGTTCCTTGTGATGCCGTTTGGGTTAACGAATGCTCCTGCTGCTTTCATGGACATGATGAATAGGGTGTTCCATGAATTCTTGGACAGGTTCATTGTGGTGTTCATCGACAATATCCTTGTGTACTCTCGTACTGAGGAGGAGCATGAAGGTCATTTGAGGATTGTTTTGCAAGCGTTGTTGGAAAACCAGTTTTATGCTAAGCTGAGCAAATGTGAGTTTGGCTAAAGGAAGTTGTTTTCCTTGGTCATATGGTTTCGACCGATGGGATTCGAGTCGATCCCTAGAAAGTTGAGGCGGTGATGAATTGGAAGCCTCATAAGTTTGTTCATGAAATCTGTAGTTTTCTTGGGTTTGTAGGATACTACAGGAGGTTTGTGGATGAATTTTCTAAGATTGCTTCCCCTTTGACGAAGTTGTTGCAAAAGGATGTTAAGTATGAGTGGATTGAAGCGAGACATCAAGTTTTTGATAAGCTAAAAGTAGCTTTGACGCAAGCTCCTATCTTGGTTCAACCTGAATCAGGGAAAGAGTTTGTGGTGTATAGTGACGCATCCTATGTTGGTTTGGGGTGTGTGTTAATGCAAGAGGGTAAGGTGGTGGCTTATGCACCGCGACAGTTGAAAGTGCATGAGCGCAATTATCCTACGCATGATATTGAGTTGGCTGCAGTGGTTTTTGCTCTAAAGATCTGGAGACATTATCTTTATGGTGAGAAGTGTATTGTGTACACGGATCATAGGAGTTTGAAATATTTGATTTCTTAGAAGGAGTTGAATCTTAGGCAACGACGATGGGTGGAGTTGCTTAAGGATTACGATCTAACGATCGAGTATCATACGGGGAAGGCCAATGTTGTGGGTGATGCTTTGAGTAGGAAAGTGGCGATGGAGTTAAAAGCGATTTTTGCTAGCTTGAGCATATCGCGGGATGGTGGTCTTGTTGCTGAATTGCAAGTGAAACCATCTCTAGTGCAGTTGATAAAGGTTAAACAACTATTGGATGATTCTTTGGTACCACGTGTTCAGAATATTGTTGAGGGTAGGCCATCGGATTTTTGTTTTAATGATGATGGTGTTTTATGTTTTGGGAGTCGGATAATGGTGCCGAATGATATTGAGTTGAGGCGCACTATTCTGACTGAAGCTCATAGTAGTCCGTTTGCTATGCACCTTGGTAGTACAAAGATGTATCGAGATATGAAGGATGAGTACTATTGGGTGGGTTTGAAGAAGGATGTCGCTGAGTATGTGAGCAAGTGTATGGTTTGTCAATGGGTTAAGGCTGAGCATCAGTTTCCTTCAGGGTTGTTGCAGCCGTTGAGGATCCCTGAATGGAAGTGGGAGAGGACCACCATGGACTTTATGTCTAGGTTGCCTTTATCACCATCAAAGAAGAATTCTGTTTGGGTGATTGTGGACCGCCTTACGAAGTGTGTGCATTTCTTGTTTGTGCATACTATGTACACCTTGGATAAGCTTGCAGAGTTGTACATTGCTGAGATTGTATGTTTGCATGGTGTACCAAAATCTATTGTGTCGGATAGAGATCCGAGGCTCACTGCAAGGTTTTGGGAGTGTTTGCATCAAGCATTGGGTACGCAGCTGAACTTCAGTACTTCTTATCATCCACAGACGGATGGATAGTCGGAGCGTGTTATCCAAGTGCTTGAGGATATGTTGAGGTGCTGTGTTATTGAGTTTCAAGGCTCTTGGGAGAAGCACTTGAGGATATCGTGGTGTTGAGGAAGCCACGTGGGAAAGAAAGGAATACATCAAGAAGCAATTTCATTACCTTTTTCTCCAGGTAATTTTGTGGACGAAATTTCTTAAGAGGGGGAGAGTTGTAACGCCCCAAATTTAAGCCTAGATGTTTTAGAGTTCGAATTGGACCACCCGAGAACGGTACGAATCTTAAAGGGAGATTTAGGGAACACCTAGTTCGGGATGCTTTAAAAATATGGAAAAATATCTAAAAATCCTCATTTAATATATGAATGATTATGGTGAAATCAATTTTACAAAATAAGGTTTGGAAATACTACATTTCCGTGTAGTGACCAAATTGCATTTTTTGCAAAAGTTAAATAGTGACTGTTTTGTAAAGGATTGAAACTTTGAATCTTTAAGGAGCTAATTTTACAAAATGTTTTTTTATCAGATTTCTTCTTAATTTGGGCGATTTTATTAATGTTTTAATTAAAGGAAAATAACGATTAATTAAAAGGAAACAACCTTTGACTTTTCATAACTACCTTTCATCAATTTTCTCTCATTTCATTTTCTCTCAATTTCTTTTCAGCCAAACACATTTCCTCCAGCAATTATCCTTTGATTTTCATTCCTTTTGATGAGATTTCAATCTCCTCTTGACTCCTAATCTTTTCCTCATCAAAACCTCTTGTTTTTACATTGGATTTTCAAGAAAACTTGCCCAATTGAAGGAGAAATCAGCCATTAGAGGCAAGCTTCGTTCTTCTCCTCTAATGATCAGTTCTTTACTGAAATTCCCAAGTTGTCAATCCTTTGTTAATAATTTTTGAGTTGCTTTAATGTTAGAAACAAGAAATTGTATTAAAACTAAAGGTTTTTTTGAGAGATCTTGATGATTTTCATGGTTGATGGTAAGGCTCTATTTTGAGGTTGTTTTCTAATGTATTTTGGATGTTAACTGATGTTATAAATGATGTTTTATCAAACAAATCCCGAATAGGCTTGGATTCCTAAGTTTTGCATGCTAGAATGGTGGTTTTTGGGGTGGTTTTGGTGTTCTGTCATAGCTGGAGGTATATGGACGACTTTGTGGTAATTTTTGATGGTGATTGATGTTTAGAAATGATTAGAAGTGGTAGATCTTGGTTGGGCTTTGTTTTGGAAGAGTCTGGAGATGATTTTGGTTGTGTTTGGTAGCCCAAATGTGGTTTTTGTATAGAGCAGCGAGTTTAGGTGTGTGGATGATGATTTCAATGCATGATGATGCAATAATCCTCTGCTCTTATGTGTTTTAAACGGAGGAGACATCTTCGAAAGCCTTTGGTGTTGATCCGAGAGCTTAGATAGCGTTTCGGGGAGCAAGCGAAACGTAATTGGTGAGTGCGTATGGTTTTAGAAGCCCTTGAGGGACAAAGAAACAGGGTTTGGGGATTTAGGAAGGGATTGAAACACCTTCCTAAGTCCGGAAGTAAATATTGGCTAGATTGCTCTCTTATATGTAGTGGTTGCCCTTAAAATGCTTTTACAGGCTCATGGGTTGAGATAGATAAATTCCTACTGTTTTTATGCATGAGATGATGCTTGAAATGATTTCATGAAATAACATGTTGCATTGTTGAGATTTTGAGCTTTTGTTTTAAAAACATGACAAATGTTATGGTTTGGAATGAGATATGAAAGATTTGAGAAATGTTGCATGAAAAACATTAGGTGAGATGATATTTTGACAAACTATATTAGCATAGAAGATGAGATGCTTACCGGATATAATTGATCGATCAATAGGATTAAAGTGCACTATAAACTAAAAATTCGTAAATGCTCTTTGGTTTAATCCAAAGGGAGAGAACTGGTGATGGCCATTCCATCGGGAAGGACTTGGTGAAATACCCAAGCTTTGTGGCGATGAGAGATTCCGCCATGTGAGTACGGTGATGTGAGATTCCACCGGAAATTATGTTCTTAGACAAGTGAGTACGGTGATGTGAGATTCCACCAGAAGTGTCTAGTTGTTAGAGAATGTTGTCCGCATATCCGAGTAATAACGAGATGTGAAATGCCAATATAATATATGAAAATGTTTTTGAATCACATGTACCTATTGATGAGATGATTTATGCTATGAGAAATGCATATGAGATTTGTATATGAAATGCTTTGGTTTTACAAGCATGTGTGTGGCCTTGCCATGACATTTGCATTGGTTTAAATGCATGAGATAAAATTGAGGTACATATGTTTTCAATGAGGTTTTGCTTTGAAATGGTTTTCAAGCAAGGGATAGAATGAGCATGTTGTAGACAAAGCTTTTGAGAAAGTGTTTTCAAGAAATGCATTATTGTGTTGGTTTTCTTTAGAGCATGCCTCACTAAGAAATTGTGCTTACGCTCTCTTTTCCCAATAATGCAGATAATTGAGGTATTTTTGGGCAGCAAGAAGGTTAAGAACATCCAAGGAAGTGCAAGCTAATGTATGGTGATGTTTTTATACACTTTAGTCTTAATATATGGCAATGGGAAACCAAGGGTTGTATTTGGGAAATGTGTTTGAACTCCCTAAGTTTGTGGCATGTTTGTGACGGCATTTATGGGTTGTAAATGGTCCTAAATGTTTGGTTTGAGGTTGGGTTGCTTATTTTGGTTTTGAGACTAGAGAGCATGCCTTTAGATTGTGTGTTTTTGTGATTGATGCCATGCTCTAGCTTGAAGACCTTAAATATGTTATTTAGTATTAAAATGAGTTGCTGGTATGATTTGATGCTCATTGAAGTATGTTTGAATGGTTTGAAAGGTCCAAAACCAGCAATTTCTGCTGTCACTAGGCAAAGTGTATCGAAACACCCTCACATGTTCCGAAACGGGGGTCTATAATGGCCATGGTGGTTCGGAACGGATGAAGCTGTTTCGAAATAGTTTGGCTATTGGTGAAGCATGTTTCGATACCGGTCTCGGAACGTACCTGAGTATCGAAACGGTTAACACCATTTCGAAACGGGCGGTTCGGTACGAAGGGTGGGTGTTCCGATACAGTTGACCGTTGGATGTTGTTTGAATTGTATTAAGTTTCCATGCTTTACATTTCAGTCCTGAATGTTGTGGATGCAATTGCTTGAGCTTGGGATGTCTTTTTAAGCTGAAATTTGACAGAGAAGCATGTAACATGATTAATTTCATATTGATAAACCTAAAATCAGCGAAGTCCTTATAATTTCTAAAAATTACATTTTTGTCCCTAAACACGTGATTTATGCAATTGAGTCCCTAAATGTTTTCTGATCGCTATGCCTTTCTCTTCTATGATTTGTGAGTATTCACATAGGCTTAAAGTGCTTCTAGACAAGACTAAAATAAAAAAGGGTCGTCAATCAAGGTTGACTTTCGGGTTGACTTTGGTTTTCCCCATGTAATCTTCGTAGTTCGGGTCAAGCGTCTAGGTCGGGCTAAGGGGGTTACAAAGTAGGCCATGAAGGCCTCTTGCAAGTCTGCCACATATTTGGTAAAGATCATCTGCTTGTGCTCGATCCTTTAGAAGCTTTCAACTAAGCTATGCAACAGGGGGATCACGGCGAACGGGAGGGCAGCTTCAGTACTGCCTGTTGCGGCTGGGGTAGCGGCAGTATGGGACGGCGGCTGGGCGGTGGAAGGTGTGTCTGGCTCCAAGTTCTGCATCATCTGCTGACGTACCCTTCTTTTCCATCCTTCATTGGTAGGAAGAACTTTGTCCTTGGGGTTCGGCGGCACGCATAAATTGGCGTAAAGGCATGTGATGAGTGCAGGGAAGAAGATGGGTCCCTTGGCGTTTGGCTTCTCGGCGTGGGTAGAGATCTCCTTTATGATTACCTCGCCAACATTGATCTGCCGCCCCATCATAATACTGTAGATGAGGGCAAGACGCGACCTTTTGACTGTCGATCCATGCGTGGTGGGCAGCAGGCGGCATTGGACGAAGTAACTCCAAAGGGCTGACTCCAGCAGCAAGTCGCGACAGTTGACTGACCTATTGTTTTTTCTTGTTAGCTATTTGGTGTTTGGATTACAGATCTCCTTCTTGATATTGTTGTAGTCGGCCGCCGTTAGGCATGACTCCCACTCCTCATGCGGATTGCCGTTGACTTCTATGGTGTAAAAGAAGTTGATCATATCCACTTTGAACTTGACACCATTTCCGTGGACATAAACGAAAGGGCTTGTCGGCGTCGGTTTGTGGGCGTAGAACTCTCGCACATGGTTGCTGTTGATTCCTTCTGGCTGCCGTGTGAATTGGTCCTAGCCCATGTTGTGGATCCTTTCGAATAGGGAGGTCTCCAAGCAAAAATCTCCATCAGATTGTGTATATTGGAAACCCATTTCCTCCCATAGTTGCCGCTCTCTGTAGTATTTCTTGTAGGTTTCCTCGACAGCTGGGTTCAAGAACCTTTTGTAAAGAGATTTGGAGGTGGCTGCGGGTTGCTGTGATGTGGCCATAAATTTGAGATGGTTGTATTTCCGAAAGAATGAAAAAAAAACGTGAATGAAAATAAAGCAAGGAAAATCTTGGAAGCAAAGATAGTAGAAAGAATTAAGAGTAAATGAGAAAGCAAAGTGAAGAACGAGGGGAGAATAGTTGGCTTTATATAGTCGCTTCTCTCCACTGCCTTAGCAGGAACGCTACCAACGGGCGACAATTATTGTGGCGTGAATAACAGGATTCTTGTCGTTACGCAGGTATCTGTTCCGCTCCCTGTGGCAAATATAGTCGTTGCGGCTAGTCGCTATGAAGCTGCTAGCTATTATGCTCGCCTGCCTTGGGCTGCCTTAGCCGCTAGTTGGGCTTCTCTTTTATTCTCGCATTTTTCTTGATCTTTCCTTCATACATAACCTGAAATAAATTAAATAAATAAATTAAATAAAAATCAAATCTAATCTTAATGCATTAAAAATAATAATAATAATAAGTTTAAAAAGTAAGTTATATAGGGTTGCGCTTTTCCCAAGCACAACCACTTCCTGAGAGCTTTATGTTTGATTTTTCATCTGGGCATGACCTTCCCCTCCTCAGGTGGATGTTGCTGCCATCCTTGCTACCCTGGCGGGACATACGCCAAAGGAAAAAAAGGCATTTTTTACAATAAAAATAAAAAGAGATTTAATGTGCAAAAACTAAAATAGAAGTGCAGAAATTCAAAGGTAGTTGATGTTGTCAACCCCAGGCAACGACGCCAAAAACTTGTATAGCGTCTCGGTTTTCTCTATCTAGAGCTCAAGTGCACACTCTTGTCATGTTATAATATAAAAGATATCGTCTCCCACAGGGATTGAAACAGGTCATATGAATGGTTTCCTTCACAAGAATTTAGTAAATGCGCAATTAAATCTCACGATTTGGAAATATAAAACACAAATGAAATAAAGATAGTGATGAGAGGGATGATAGGGAGAGTTTTGGTCGATAAGTTGGGTAAGACAGATGCAGCTCAGTAGCATGTGGTCTGCATCGTAAAGTCTGAGTATCTTTTGCGGTGCCATGAATTGTTGTCTCGACGGGTAAGTCGGGCGGCAAGCTTCGACCCTGTCACGCGGCCGCAGCGGGTCACTACCACTGCAAGAGTGTACAACCTCGGTAGGTGGAATGGAAAGAGGTCCTGGCGGCAAGTCTTGCAGACATTCCAAGTTCAACGGGATAGTCGATAGTGATCCTCCTTATTTCTAGGCAAGGATGCTCGAACACTCACGTGATGTAGGCAATACCTAGCAATCTCAGCGTAAACCTAAAACATGCAAGTCCATTTGATTGTTGATCCCTCTTAGCCACTGAAACTTGTGGACTGGTGTAGAACCAAGTTAGTTAAAACCCAACATGTTGTGACAGTGCTTAACCCTTTCGTGAGCCTTGCACTTTCGTGCCCGACAAATGGATTCTCTCAACTGACTAGTGTAGAATAATTGAAAGAATGAAGTGCATAGATTAAGCAAACTTGGAATTTAATTGAAAACAACTCAAAACTAAGACAACTATTTCTAACAAACTACTTTACATGCACGCGCCTAAACCCTAGGAGAGTTGGGCTGCGACCCCAAACAACTCCAACCTCTCTAGATATCTCCCCATCTATACTCTCTTAGTATGCAATCTATCCGACATGCCCCTATACCCTTACATACATTGGGTATATATAAGGCTCATGGCCTATGTTTAATTCCTCATTGAAGTAGAAGTTCTTAAAGTATATTTACATTAAATACAGACTCCTTTTTGACATAAATATGGACTCTTTGGACGTTGCCTTCTTCCAGGAGTAAGAAGAAGTGCTCCTACTTATCGATATTGGATCAGCCCTACCGGCCGCTACAGGCTTCAGAAAATTGCAAGACTGGGCTGATTGGGCTTAGGAAATTGCCCTCATTCAATCGCGGCCCATCTTGGCTAAGTCGATGTAACTCTTGCCTGAGCGGCACTTGGCGGCAATGTTGCTTCTGTAGCATCCATGGCGGCATCTAGAACTACTTCAATACAACTCCTTTTGTTCCAGCATTCCTGTCATGTCATGTTCTTTCCTCTCCTCTCCTAGCTATAGCACCTGAAAATATAAACTAAACTAAAACAATAACTTTTCTCAAGAAAACATGAAATGTTCAATAAAAGCATGGTAAAAGAGAAGACATTGTTATAATGCATGCAATGCACCTAAATATGTCTAAATGAGCTTAGGAACATCAATAATAAGGGCAAGAATGTGTACAAAATATAGAACTCGTGGACACTCTACACTAACCAAGCCTCGAACGCCTCCAGCATCAACCCATAATACTCAACAACTCCCAAATCATACAGACACTGCTTTCGCAAACTAGTTTGTCTGACAGCCGACACATGCGCATGCCTTTCATTCACCGTGGCCTGAGATGCTCCACACATCTCCTGAACCATGGATGACAAAACTTTCTTCATAGGGCCAGCCCCCTCATGCTGCCGTATCGCCTCAAATCCAGGTAAGAACGGCCGAATAGGCACATTCTCAACAGACGGAACATCGTTTCCTTGGTTACCCTGCTCCCCCGCAGGTACAATCGTATTCGATCTCAACTCTCTCATTGGACTCATTGTGCTATTCTTAACAAGGCATAATATCAAAAACAAATCAAACCCTGATTTAAACTATCCTCAAGCAAGGATCCAAGTTTACAAATCCAATTTAAAACATTTATCTAGTATAATAAGGCAATGGGCACCCCGATTTCTCTCAAGCATAACATAGCATACAATAGCATATCATAATCATCATGCTTTATATCATCCACAATCAGCACACATCCTCATCACATCATCAACATGCAATCATATTTAACTCCCATATGATTCGTAACAACCAAGCATAGCATAAGCACCAACATTCAACCAAAAACATGATTTTCAAACGACATACCACTAAACATCGAATCAAAAATCAAAATATACAAATTTCACTTACCATCATCCCCTATTCTTTCGAAACCTGCCTCTAATACCAACAAATATAACCCCTTAGCCCGGCCTAGACGCCCGACCCGAACTAAGAAGATTACACGAGGAAAACTGAAGCCAACTCGTTAAAGACGGCTTTGAGTAACGACCTTATTTTTTTTCTTTTTATCTTCTCTAGATGCACATTAAGATCATATGCGTTAAACTAAACACTTTAAAAGAAATGGCTCAGCAACCGGAGTTCGAATAGGGGTTCAATTGCCTTAATTAAACATTTAGGGACTAAACTGTAATTTCTAAAAATTACAGGCCTAATCCAATTCTAAGGTTACAAAACCTTAATTAGACATATAACAAGCTTCCATGTTAAATTTCATCACACACACAATCCAAACTCAACCAATTGAACATTCAACATTCAGGGACCATAATGTAACATTACAAAACTCAGAGAGATACTTTTAACTGAAAATAATGGTCAGATATCGGTACCCTTAAGCCCGTATCGATGCGTGGGATGATAGTAAAAAAAGTTGAAGAAAAAGGTATCGATACCCTTCCCCGCGTATTGGTACGCCCTTCATACTTTTCACAGGCGTATCGATACACACCCAACTCGTATCGGTACCCCTATGTGGTTTGGCCTAAAATATGCCTTCGAGTATCGATACCCAAGCTCGAGTATCGATACTCATACCATAAATGCACAACCAAAGGCCACAATTTTGCATTTAACAACAACTATTCACATCCATGTAATGCCCCGATTTTGGGCCTAGTTGTTTTAGACATCGGATCGGGTTAAGTGAACCGGTTGGAGACGGTTCGAATCGTATTAGGTGGTTCATGTAAATCAAGGTTCATGATAGGATAAAAATATGACAAAATTTGCTAAAATCCTCTAAAATCATGTTTAAGAGGTTGGTCAAATCAATTTTACAAAATGGGTTTTGGAAGTGGTGCATTTTGGGTAGTGACCAAAATGTAAAGTTTTAAAATTGTGGAAAAATACAATTTTTTAAAAGGATAGTTAAAATCTTAGAATCTTTAGGGAGCTTTTGTGCAATTTATCCTTTCCTAAAATTGACATGTGATTTAAGTGGATTTTAAAATAATTGATTAAAAAGAGATTTTATTTTATTTCATTAATAAATAGTAAATTGAAAAGTTTCATTTTACGTAACAAACTTTTCAATCCTAATTTCAGAAAAAATACTTTCTGAAAGACTTTTCTCCAGAATTCTTTTCTCTCAAACACTCTCACTTTGATCCCATAACCATTTTAAAAAATCCTCTTCAATTTCATCAAGATTTTGTGAAGCAAAATCTTGTTCTCAACCTCTAATCAAGGTTCTTTACTGGAATTCCCAAGATTATTAACTCTCAATTGTTGTTTTTAACTGAGTTTTTATTATATTTTTGATTTAAGATCAAAATCTTGCAAAACCAAGGTTTAATTCTTGATTTTCGGAGTGATGTTGACGAGCTCTATTTTGGATGAATTATAATTGAGTTTTGAGATGTTTATGATGTTGAAAAAGAGTGTTAATGATATAGATCCCAAAATCCTTGAGATCCTTGAGTTTTTTTATGGTTTTAGTTGAGTTTTTGAAGTGTTTGGATGGTTATATAATCGCTAGAGGTATACGGAAGGGTTTAGGTTGTTTTTAGGTGTGATTTGATGTATATTAATTGTTGGAAGTGATGATTGTTGGCTGGGCTTGGTTTAGGAGGCAATCGAATGAGTTTTTTGTTGTTTCGGATAGGTAAATTGATGTAGTTTTGCTGGGAAATGAGTTTGTGTTTAGTTGCTGGAGTTGGAATGCATTTTAATGCATTGGATCTCTATATTTGATGGTCTAAAAGCAGGGGACATTGATCCGGTAGCAAGCAAATCATTTTTGGATGCTTTGGACGAGTGATCTTCGCGTTGGCAAGCGAAGTTTCGCGTATCGGTGAGTGGAAAAGGTTTTTTAGCTTTGAAATGTTTTGAACGTGTTTTTGGGAGCTTATTGTAACTTTGAAAGACTTAGCTAAACTCAAGAGTAAGTAAATCGAAAGTCTCTCTCAGATTTACTATGTTTTGGTTTAAAATGCACTTGATTTAAATGTGGTTTGATTATTATTTTAAAGCATGTTTTGAGCAATGATGTTGCTTGTTTTAAATGTCATTTTGTTAAGGATGCACATGGTAAGTGATCCTTGAGTTTATATGATTTATGCAATTGGTTTTAAGCATGTTAATGGTTGTGAAAGTGGCATTGTGGTTTATGCTTGTAAAACAGTGAATTAATGATGATTGATGATTATATTGGCAAGTGATGGTAAATGGTTTGGTTACTTTAATCGTATATAGTTAGCCGACTATAGGATTGGGTTCACCGTGAATAAAGTCGCCTTGGATGTCGAGGGGTTTTGATTGTGCCATAAACTCCATCCAAGTACCCTAGCGATTGAGGAATTGGTGTCACCACAATAGAGGATGGCTCTCGTGGATGGACTTGGTTAAGCGTCACAACGGTGGAGGATTCCTCCCATGTGTGAGCTTGGTTAAGGTTATTACAATGGTTGAGGTAGCTTCCATGTGTAAGCCTTGTTTTGTGTCCCGACTCTCGCTAGTGGGTTATACAACTAACAATGAGTGATGTTGAGGGGTTGTGATTGTGCCGTTAAACTCCATCACGGGTGTTGAAGGGTTGTGATTGTGTCGTTAAACTCCATCACGAGTGTTGAGGGGTTGTGATTGTACCGTTAAGCTCCACCTTGTGTTGCTAGTAGTGTGTATGAGGCGTGTGAGACAATGCTTATAATTCGTGTATCCGATTGTCTAGATTGTATTGAATTGTGTGGTGTTTTGGATATTGTTTTTGTTATTGATCACTTGCGAGCCAATATAATGACGATGAATATTGAATTAATGATGAATTCTTATTTTAAGAAAAATTGTGATGCTTGAGATTTATGCTAGAATACATGTGATGCTTGGTTTAAGCATGAGCAAAGGTTTTTGCTGTTGTAATTAATGATGCTACGAACATGTGGATTTGAAAGGGGTAATGATGTTTTAAATGTATGTTTTAAAAGAAGGCATGTGGTTACAAAGAATGATGATTTGGTTTTTAAAATGCATTGATGAATGTTTTGGTTTTATAGCGGTCCTCACTAAGCTTTATGCTTACACTCCTTTGTTTCATCAATGCAGAGAATTGAGCACTTTTTGCAGCAAGCAAGCAAAGGATATCCAAGTGTTTTTGCTAAGCAAAGTATGTGGTTTACTTTAGTGTAATAAGAGGCAATGGGAGGGATTTCCACTCATGAGTTGTTTGGTGATGTGAAACACCTTGAGCATGTATAGTTTGTACTTGGAGTCTTGTAAATAGCCATTGTGTGGTCTTTGGATCCTCATTTTGCATTTTAGTTTTGCTATGGCTTATGGTTAAAGGCATGTTCATTCTAGTTGCATATGCTATATGAGATGTTATGCCTAATGCTTGCAATGTGGCTAGTTTTTGATGCAAATATGTTGGACATGCTGATATAAGCATATCTTTGAGTTTCTAGTGTGAATGGATGTTGTATGATGCATTTTTGGGGCTATTTCTTGAGCATTTGTGGTATGGGTATTGATACTTGGGCAAGTGTATCGATACCCTTAAGCTAAAATGGTGTAGGTGTATTGATACAGGCATCAGGTGTATTGATACGTCTGTGCAAACTTTGAAGGGTGTATCAATACACAGGGGAAGTGTATCGATACCCTTAAGCTAAAATGTTGCAGGTGTATTGATACGAGCATCAGGTGTATTGGTACGCCAGTGCAAACATTGTAGGGTGTATCGATACACGTGGGAAGTGTATCGATACCCCTGTACATAATTGTACATCCGTACCAATACTCATGGAAGGGTATTGATACCCTTGCTCAACTTTGGCTACTGCCTCCCAGCGTATCGATACGGGGTAGCAGAGTATCTATGCCTGACAGTTAATTTAGTTAAATAGAGCCTTTACAAGTCTGAAATGTTACATTTTGGTCCCTGAATGTTATGTATGCAATTGAATGTATTTGGAAGATTCTTTTGAGTTGTAATTTTGTAGAGAAGCATGAGACATGATTAATTACATATCGGTAACTTTAAAAATTGAAAAGGTCCCTGTAATTTCTGAAAAAATACGTTTTGGTCCACAAAAGCTTAAATTGTTCAATTGAATCCCTAATCGAACTCTGATCGTTGTGCCGATTTCTTCTAAGAGTTTTGTTGAACACAAAGGACTTAAATTGCATCTAGAAAGAAAAAAGGTCGTTAATCGAAGTCGGCTTTAACGAGTTGGCTTCGGTTTTCTCCGTGTAATCTTCTTAGTTCGGATCAGGCGTCTAGGCCGGGCTAAGGGGGTTACAATCCATATCTACCATACATGTTATATCAATCATTTCTAACACAAATGCATTAACAACCATCCACAATATAAGCATTAGGCATGGCAATTCATGAAGATCATGGAACTATAAAAGCATGCTTTAAAACACTTATAAAGACATATCCAAAATACCAAATAGAATTCCACAAACCATGTACAGACCAATTATGTGTCTTGCAATGCCCTAGTTTTTGGCCTAGATGTTTTAGACATCGGATCGGACTGGTCGGGAACGGTTCGAATCGAGTTTGGTGATTTAAGGAAATCAAGGATTGGGATAGGATAAAAATATGGTAAAAATTGATAAAATCCTATAAAATCATGTTTAAGAGGTCAGTCAACTCAATTTTACAAAAAAAGTTTCGGAAGTAATGCATTTTGGGTAGTGACCAAAATATAAAGTTTTAAAACTGTAGAAAAATGCAATTTTTAAAAGAGGAGCCAAGATATTAGAATCTTTAGGGAGCTTTATGGCAATTTAGCCTTTCCTTAATATGACATGTGTTTTAAAAGGGATTTAAAGTGATTTAATAAAGGGGTTTTTATTTATTTAAAATTAATAAAAAAAAGAAAAGTGAGATTTCATTTGACGTAACTACCTTTCTCTTCTCATTTTCAGGCAAACACCATTTTAACTCACTTTCTCTAGAATTCTTTTCTCCCAAACTGCCTCTCATTATTTTCTAAACAAATTTCAAGACTTCTTTTAAGTTCTTCAAGATTTTTGCTAAGGAAAGCTTGTCATTCATTGAGGAAAGCAAGAATTGGAGGTAAATCTCGTTCTCAACCTTCAATCTAGGTTCTTTATTGAAATTATCAAGATCTTTGGCATCTAATTAATGTTTTTTGTTGAGTTTTCATTATAATTTTTATTTGAGATTGTAATCTTGCAAAAATATGATGAAACTCTTAATTTTCGGATTGGCTTTGTTGGGCTCTATTTTGGATTGATTTCAATTGAGTTTTGTGTTGATTACTATGTTGAAAAGAGGTTTTGTTGATATATATCTCGAAATCCTTGAGATCCTTGAGTTTCTTGATAGTTGTAGTCGAGATTTTGAGGTGAAATGATGAAGTAATGCTTGCTGGAGGTATAAGGTTGGGTTTAGGTTGATTTTAGATGTGTTTTGTTGTTTATAGTTGATTGGAGGTGATGTATGTTGGCTGGGCTTGGTTTAGGAAGCAATCGATTGAGTTTTCGGTTGTTTCGGATGGGTAAATTGGTATATATTGGGTGAGCAACGAGTTTTTATTTAGTTGATGGTGTTGAAATGCATTTTAATGCATTTATATCTCTGTTGTGATGATGTGAAAACATGGGATCTTGATCCGGAATCAAACAAAGCATTTTTTTAGGCTTCGGAGGGGTGATCTTTGCGTCGGCAAGTGTGGTTTTGCATATTGGTGAGTGGAAATGGATTTTCCAGCTTTGTAACGCTTTGAGCGTGGTCTTGGGAGCTTAGTGTAAGTTTGAAACACTTAACTAAGCTCAAGAGTAAGTGATTCGAATGTCTCTCTCGGAATGTGCTATGTTTTTGTTGGAAAATGCACTTGATGTAAATGTGATTTTATTTACTGTTTCAAAGCATGTTTTGAGCATTGATAATGCCGGTTTAATGCCATGTTGTTAAGAATGCATTTGGTAGATGATCCTTGGATTTAAGAATTGTATTTATTTGAGATTAAGCATGGTTATGCTTGTGAACATGGTATTGTGTTGATGCTTGTAAAACAATGGAACATTGATGTTAAATGATTATATTGGCAAGTGATGAAAATGGTTTTTCGTTACTGTAATCAGATATAGTTAGCCGGCTATAGGATTGGGTGCACCGTGAATAAAGTCGCCTTGGATGTCGAGGGGTTGTGATTGTACCGTATACTCCATCCAAGTACCCTAGCGTTTGAGGTTAAGATCACAACGGTGGATGTTAATCCTATGGGTGAATCTTGTGTTATGTGTCATGTGCTCTCGTTAGTGGAATTATACAACTACCGATGAGTGGTGTTGAGCGGTTGTGATTGTACCGTTATACTCCATCACGAGTGTCACAACGATGTAAGGTTGCTATCGTGTGTGAGCCTTGTGTAGTTCGGTAGTGTGTATGAAGCGTGTGGGACAACGCTTGTAATTCGCGTATCTGATTGTGTTATTTGTGTTGGTTTTGGTATGGTTTGAGAATTGATCACTTGCGAGACAATATAATGTTGTTGATTAATAATTTAAGCATGAGATGCTTGTGGTTTATGCTAGAATGCATGTGATGCTTGGTTTAAGCATGAGCAAAAGATTATTTGTTGTTATTTTAATGATGACTAAAGCATGTGGTTTGAAAAGTGCATTGATGCTTAGAAAAGCATGTTTTAAAGAAAGGCGTGAGTTTGCAATTGATGATGCAATGGTTTATGAAATGCATTGATGAATGTTATTTTAGCGATCCTCACCAAGCAATATGCTTACGCTCACTTGTTTCATCAATGCAGAGAATTGAGCATTCAATGCAGTCCGATAGCAAAGGGATTCCAAGAGTTTTAACTAAATGATGTATGTGGTTCACCCTTAGTGTAATAAGAGGCAATGGGTGGGATTCCTACTTTTTGGATTTGTTGGTAATGTTGCTACCTTAAGGATGTTTAGTTTTTGATTTTGGACTTGTAATCGGCCTCTAATTGGTTTCATGGTTTGCTTATAGCGTTTTGCCTATGCTTTAGCTTGTTTTCTTAAGCATGCTTGAATAGCTAATGTTTCATCATGGTTTGATGTGCTCGATGAGTATGATTTATTGTTTGATGATGTTTACATGTCTAATAGGTAGATTATAACTTGTATGCGTGATTTAAGCTTGTTTGGATATGGTTAAATGTGTTTTTCTAGTATGCGTATCCATAACGAGGAAGTGTATCGATACACTAAGGCCAATTCCAGGCTTTTCGGTATAGGTTTATCGGTACAGATTGCCCGCGTATCGACACGCCCAAGCCAAGTTTGAAGGTCGTACCGATACGCATGGACCATATCGATACGCTCTTCCCATCTTTTGCTATTGTCTTCCCGCGTATCGATACGAGTAGTTAAAATTCAGTTAAAAGAATCTTCTTAAGTCTTGAAATGTTACATTTTGGTCCTTGAATGTTATTTGATCAATTGGATGAGTTTGGATGATCGGTTTGAGCTGAAATTTGACATGATGCCATGCGCATGACTAATTAAGAATCAGTAACTTTAAAATCTGAAAAAGTCCATGTATTTTAAGTAGTTTGCAAAATGGTCCATAAAAGTCTTCTTAGCTCGGTTCGGGCATCTAGGCCAGGATAAGGGGGTTACATGTCTCAAAACACAAACTAAACATGCTCAAGGTGTCACATAACACCAAGCAACTTATGAGTGGAAATCCCTCTCATTGCCTCTTATTACACTAAGATGAAAGAACATACTTTGCTTAACAAAACCACTTTGATTTCCCTTGCTTGCTCGCTGCCAAAAGTGCTCAATTCTCTGTATTGATGAAACAAATGAGCGTAAGCTCAAAGCTTAGTGAGGACCGCTATAAAACCAAAACATTCATCAATGCATTTTCAAAACAAAAACATCAATCTTTATAAACACATGCCTTCCTTTAAAACATGCACTTTTAAAACACAAGTTGAAACCATGTCATGCTCAATCTCAATTCAAGCTTTCAAAACCAAAATAAAACATTCTTTAACCATGTTCCCTATGTATCATTAGCCACATGCAATGCTCACAATGCAAATCCACACTAAGCCTCACTTGCTTAATTCACATGCATAGATTTGTCATATGCCACATCTTATCATCAAGCATCTCATGCACAATAATCCATTATGCATTCATTATAATCATGATACATGGGCAATAATAAACACATATATTGGCTTACAACATCCAGGAATAGGCTCACCTCTATCTGTTGTGATAGACCTGCCTCTATCACTTTTACAAACAATGTCGGATGCACGGACTTGTATAAGCTCACCCATATACTAAATGATGGGCTCACTTCCATCTTAATGGCTACGAATGGAATTAGGCTCACCCTTAACCCATAGTGATAGACTCACCTCTACCACTCGCAATAGGCTCACCCCTATTACGTCACGTAGCTAGACACACATGCGATTTATAGATTATAGTGCACTCACATCCTATTGGTCGACCAACGTATTCGTATATTAAAAATAGATGATTCACTGGCCAATATACCCATAAAACCATGTTAACTCACTACTTACAATGCATCATTAAAAATCATCTCATATCCCAAAATTAAACATGCTTTCAAATAGCAAATACCATCTCATACAAGATCATATCATCTTGTATCAAACCTAACCATTTCATGGGATAAACACAAGCAAAACATTGCTTAAAACCATGCATAATAGTGAGTAAGAACCATTATCAAAACATGAGAATGATAAACCATGGAGTCCATTTCAAACAGAAATCTGAGAGTTCAAGTGACCATACTTACTATTTAGATTAGCTAAGCATTTCAAGCTTACACTAACCTCCCAACACCTCGTATCCAAGCTTAACAAAGCTTTAAAACACATCCACTTTCTGATACGCGAAACTTCGCTTGCCGACGCGAAGATCACTCGTCCGAAGCTTCCAAAATCACTTCGCTAGCTTCTAGATCAATATCCCATGCTTTTAGAGCATCAAAACATAGATCTAATGCATTAAAATGCATTCTAACTCCAGCAACTAAACACAAATTGGTTACCCAGCAACACAATATCAATTTTCCCATCTGAAACAACCAAAAACTCATTTGATCACTTCCTAAACCAAGCCCAGCCAACAATCAACACTTCAAATCATTAATATTCATCAAATCACATCTAGAAACAACCTAAAACCTTCCTTATACCTCTAGAAATCATATAACCATCAAAACACTTCAAAAACTCAACTAAAATCATCATAAAACTCAAGGATCACAAGAATTTTGGGATCTATATCATTAAAACTCTTTTTCAACATCATAAACATCTCAAAACTAAATTATAATCCATCTAAAACAGAGCTTATCAACAACACTCTGAAAATCAAGAAGTAAACCTTAGTTTTGCAAGATTTTGATCTTAAATCAAAACTATAATCAAAACTAAGTTAAAAAAAACAACAATTGAGAGTCAATAATCTTAGGAATTTCGATAATGAACCTTGATTAATGGCAGAGAATGAGATTTACCTCCAATCCTTGCTTTCCTTAATGTTTGACAAGTTTTTGCTTCAGAAATCTTGAAGAAATTAAAGAGAATTCTTTGAAATGGATAAGAAATCAAAGAGATGGTGTTTGAGAGAAAAGAAATCTGGAGAAAATGTTTTAGAAATGTGTTTGGCTGAAAATGAGAAGGTAAAAGTTAGTTACGTAAATGAAACCTTCCAAATTAACAATTTTATTTAATAAATAAATAAAATCCATTTTAAATCAATTATCTAAAAACCATTTAAATCACATGTCAAATTAAGGGAAGGCTTCATTGCACAAAAGCTCTCTAAAGATTCTAAGATTTTGACTCTCCTTTTGAAAATTGCATTTTTTTCACAGTTTCAAAACTTTACATTTTGGTCATTGCCCAAAATGTACAACTTCCAAAACTCATTTTGTAAAATTGATTTGACCAACCTCTTAAACATAATTTTAGAGGATTTTAGCAATATTTGTCATATTTTTATCTTATCCCGAACCTTGATTTTCTTGAACCACCTAATACAATTCGAATTATTTCCAACCGGTTCACTTAACCCGATCTGATGTCTAAAACAACTAGGCCCAAAATTGGGGAGTTACATTGTTGCTGTTTTTGAGTACATTTTAGGCATAATTAGGACCATGCATTGTATTTTACAGTATTTCTTTACTTTGCCATGTTTTTCTAGATTATCTTTTATTTGGTGGAAACAATATATTGTTTTAGCTTAGTTTACTTTAAGGTTCTAGAGGCTGACAGAGGGAAAGAGGAGCTGAGGATGTGATGTTGAAGTAGCAGACCTAGTGTTGTCATTAATTTTTACTTTAATTTTAAAAAAACCAAAAAATATAAAAAAAGAAAAAATATAAAAAAGGCAAAATCTTTTTTTCTTTTAAATAATAAAATGCCCACTTTTTAAATAAACAAAGACCCATCCTTAAAAGCCCATTTTAAAAAAAAAGAACAAGGCCCATTTTTAAATTGTAGCCCATCTTTTAAAGAAAGAAAAACAAAGGAAAAAGAAAAAAGAAAAAAAGAGAAAATAATTCTAATAATTTTGGTGTAAAATAAAGGAAAAGGAAATAAATTGAAGTGAAAAAATAATAATAAATTGAAAACAACAAAAAAAGGGGAAAAGAAAGAAAAAAAGAAAAAGGGGAACCAGCGCGTGGGCTACACGCACGCGGGCTGGTTCCCCAACAAACCCTCGTGACGAGCCTCCATGGTGGTCGGCTGACGTCAATCGACCACGGCTACCGATGCCGTTGGCACCAGCCAGTACGCCTCGCCGCCACCGACCCCGCTCGCCGTCGCCGCCTGTGCTCGCCAAAATTTACAAAAATACAGAGTAGAAAAAGTCAAATCCTAGGCTCAAATCAAGGAGAAATTCGATCCCGAATTTGAACCAAATGAGGATATTCTTGAAGGGTTTTTCCGAGGATCAAACCAAATCTGGAATCGAATTTGAACCAAATCCGAATTTGGGGATTAAATCTCGATATGGCTTGAATTTGAAGCTCAAAATCAACTATAAAATCCCCATTCACCCATTCGTTCAACACACAATTTCAAGAAAAAATACACTTGAAAAAAAGCAAATAGGCTTGGAAAAATTTGAAAAAAAATCTCTAAAAATTCTTCAAGGGTTGCTGGAAATTTTGAGTGGAAGTTCGAGTTTGGAAGCAATTTTTTGGAGGCAATTAGGAGGATTTCGAGAAGACCGGATTCGAGTTCTTCGTTAGTCGTTTTCTATAAAATTTCTAACTTTTCTTTTACTTTTTATTTTGATTTTTTATTGCCTATTCTTTGTTGAATTTATGTTTGTGTTTGTGTTTTTTTGTGGATTTTAGGTTGTTCTTGAAGTCAGAAAATTATTTCACGATTCCGGTAACGTTTTCATTTTAATTCTGTGTTTTAAATTTGGTTTGATCTTTAAAAATATTTGCATGCTTAGAAAATAGTGTTAAAGTTGTTTTGATCTTTAGAAATGTAGAAATAAATTTTTAAGGTGTTTAAATTAAAATGCAAGAATAAAGTGAATAAATGTGGTTTAATTGAAAAACTTAAAGTTAGGGATTTAATTTGGAAAAGAACAATAATGCAAGGGCTTCATTTTGATTAAAAATATAAAAAGTTTTTTTTTAATTTAGATTTAATAATAAATGGGTTGAGTGATTTAAAAAAATAAGATGTTTTTTCTTTAAAAATAAATAAGTCATAAAGTTTTTGTTTTTTAAAAGAAAAAAGAAAAAAGAAGAGGGAAACGAAGAAGACATATAAGAAGAGGGATAACAATGAAGTCAATGCTATGAATGTCTATAACCTCAGTTATTCAACAGGTGTGGTGTTCAACAAGCCCAACACCTTCAACAAACCCAACACCTCAGTTCCAACGGTTGCAAACGCCCCAAAAGGATAACGAAGATATCAATGAAACTCGAGGCCCTACTTTCCTCTCATCCCAATGACCTATGCAGAGTTGTTTGCTAAGTTGGTCAAATCACAAATGGTGCTGCCAAGACATGTTCCTCCGTTCTCACCTCTTTATTCCCCATGGTACGACGAGAAGGCCCAATGCGAATATCATGCATGAGTAAGGGGGCATACTATTGAGAATTGCACTGCGTTCAAAAGGGTGGTGAATGATTTAAGGAAATCAAGCATGTTATCATTTGAAACTTCCAAGGAAAAAGGAAACTCTTTGCCAAACCACCAAAAGACAGGTGAATGTCGTGCTTGAGGAAGAGAAGAGTGTGAAAAAGGAATATGTTGAAGAGATTAAAGCACCCATGAATTGGGTATGGGCTCAGTTAGTAGCGGTCGGGATATTAAAGGGAGATAATTCGAAGATGAAGGTCGTTGAGAAACCATACTGCGATACCATGAAGCTGAAGGACTTGAGATCAAGTGTTGCCTGGAGTTTAAACGAATGGTTCAAGCCATGATGGATAGCAAGGAACTTGTGTTCTTCGAGAATGGAGATGTTGAGCACGAATCAAATGTGTGTGTGACGGAGGAAATTTACTTTGGGAAGCAAGGAGAGGAAGTTAAAAAAGAAAGACGAGGAAAGCCTTATCATGTGGTGATCCCAGTGAAAAGGGATCGATTCGGTTTGGGCTTTAGGCCCGATAAATGGCAAAAGAAAGCTGAGAAGCAGCATGAAAGCATGAAAATGAAGTAGAAGGAAGAGGAAGTTAAGGGGAAGCCAATGGCATACCTACCCCTAAGCGTTACTTTCAAGTCTGGAGGGCTTCTAGACCCTAATGCCCTCTTTGACGAGGAGGAGAAAGGAAAAGAGGAGTTACGCGAGGTTTTTGAGAATTTGAGCATTAGCTCCATCATAGACAAGGAGGAAGAAGAAAACAAATATTTGTCCAAGATTCACCCCTATGTTGAAATGAATAACTGGACCGCTGAAGTAGTCCCTGAAGTTTTTAAGACTACCTTAAAGTAATTCTCAAAACCAACTCTTTTACCCTTAGGCCCTAGGGTAATTAGAGATCTTATGTAAAAACGGTCTATTTTCAAAACCATTATTCAAATTTCAATAAAAGATGCACTTTTTCCAATTACATCTTGTGGCAAACTTTCTTTCATAGCACCAAAATACCAAAAGATCATAAAAACCAAAAAGCAAAAACAAACCCCTAAAAACATAATAAATCATAACATTTTATTCATTATTTATTTCTTGGTACATATTTTTTGTCTACTTTTATTTGCAGGTTTTTAGATATCAATTGTCCAAATAACTCCGAATAGAGTTCGAAGTTAATTTTGAATTACCACTATGTTTAGAGGAAGTTGAGAGTGTTAATGATAAAGAAAAGTATGATTTGTCTGATGATATGCTCATAATGGTAGAATGAGTGAAAAAGCAAATTCTTCCCCACAAAAAAGAATTAGAGGTTTTGAATCTTGGGAATAAAGAAGAAAAGCGTGAAGTAAAGATCGGTACCACCATCTCAGTTGAGACACGACAACATTTGATTGAGCTTCTACAAGAATATAAAGACATCTTTGTCTGGTCATATCAGGATATGCCTGGTCTCGACACAGATATTGCCATGCATAGGTTTTCTATAAGAGAAGGATGGGAGCCAGTAAAGCAAAAGCATAGAAGAATGAAGGCTGACACACTCTTGAAAATCATAGACGAGGTCAATAAGCAGTACAATGAAGGATTCCTCGAAGTAGCTAAATACCCAGAATGGGTGGCAAACATCGTCCCAGTGCCTAAGAATGATAGAAAAGTAAGAATGTGCGTCGACTATAGGGATCTTAATAAAGCAAGCCCCAAAGACAATTTTCTACTTCCACATATCGACACCTTGGTCGAAAATATAGCTGGCCATTCCCTTTTCTCGTTCAGAGATGGATTTTTTGGATACAATCAAATAAAGATTTGCCCAAAAGACATGGAAAATACTACTTTTGTAACGCTTTGGGGAACCTTCTGTTATAAGGTAATGCCTTTTGAATTGAAGAACGCAGGGGCAACATATCACAGAGCTATGATCACTTTTTTCCATGATATAATGCATAAGGAAATAGAAGTTTATGTGGATGATATGATTGCCAAGTCCAGAACTGAAGAAGAGCATCTAGCAAACTTGGGTAAGCTTTTTCAAAGATTGAGAAAGTTTCAGTTAGAGCTTAATCTTGCTAAGTGCACATTTGGGGTTACATCTGGGAAATTTTTAGGCTTTGTTGTAAGCAGAAGAGGGATTGAAATGGACCCAGACAAGATAAAGGCAATACAAGAGCTTCCACCTCCTCAAACACAGAAGCAAGTTCGAGGATTCTTGGGAAGGTTGACTTACATAGCCCAATTCATCTCCTAACTTACGAATAAATGTGATCCAATATTCAGGTTGCTTAGAAAGAACAACCCGGGGACCTGGAATGAAGAATGCCAAGCAGCTTTAGAAAAGATCAAGGAGCAGCTAACTAATCCTCCAGTGTTAATGCCACCCGTTTCGGGGAAACCGTTGATACTCCATCTAATGGTGTTTGAAAATTCAATGGGCTGTGTATTAGGGTAGCATGAGGAAACTGGAAGGAAGGAAAAGGTGATATGTCATGTGAGCAAGAAGTTTACTGACTGTGAAGCAAGATATACTCCGATTGAAAAGGTATGTCGCGCTCTGGTATGGGCCACTAAGAGGCTTAGGCAGTATATGTTGTATCATACCACATGGTTGATCTTACGTTTAAATCCGTTAAAGTTTATGATGGAAGCTCCAGCCCTATCAGGAAGAATAGCGCGATGGCAGATGTTGCTCTCGGAATATAACATTCAGTATGTGAATAAGAAAGCGGTGAAAGAAAGTGCCATAGTGGATTTCCTTTGCAAGTCGTCCACAAGACGATTATGAGGAATTAGTTTTCAGTTTCCCCGATGAAGATTTGATGTGTATTATGGAAGATGAAGAGTCACCAATGGAATCCTGGGCTATGCATTTTGATGGTGCTGTTAACGCTTTAGGACGAGGTATTGGGGCAGTTTTGGTTTTGCCAGAAGGAGATCATTATCCTTTTACATGTCGTGTGAAATTCTTTTGCACCAATAATATGGCAGAATACGAGGCATGCATATCGGGCCTAAGGGAAGCCATTAACAGAAAAATCTGAAAGTTGAGAGTCTATGGGGATTCAGCATTGATCATCTACCAAACATGTGGCGAATGGGAAACAAAAGGTGCAAATTTGATAGAGTATCAGAAGTTGGTCCTTGAGTTAGCTAAATAATTCGACGTGATCACTTTTAAACATCTCCCACGAGAAGATAACCAGATGGCTAATGCGTTAGCTACTTTGGCTGCCATGTTTAAAGTAATCGAGGGTTCTGAGATGATGCCTATTAAGTTACAAATGATGGAGTCCCCAACATATTGTTACAATGTAGAAGAAGAATTAGTTGGTTTACCGTGGTACCATGATATCTTGCAGTATATAAAGCATCAACAATACCCAGTACATGCTTCATAAAATGAAAAGAAAATGATCAGGAAAATGGTATCGAGAGACATCCTTGATGGGGAGATCCTTTACAAAAGAAGTCAGGACCAGATGTTACTAAGATGTGTGGATGTAAAAGAAGCGCAATTGATTTTGGAAGAAGTCCATGAGGGAGTTTGTGGAACCCACCCTAGTGGTTTCAATATGGCAAGACAATTATGCGTTTCGGATATTACTGGTCAACAATGGAAGGGGATTGCATTAATTATTCCCGCAAATGCCACAAATGCCAGGTTTATGCTGACAAGGTTCACGCGCCTCCCTAGTCTCTTCATGTCATGTCGACTCCATGGTCGTTTTTTATGTGGGGCATAGATGTTATTCGACAAATTCACCCGAAAGCGTCAAATGGTAATCACTTTATTCTGGTAGCTATCGATTACTTCACAAAGCGGGTGGAAGCGGCCTCATATACAAATGTAACTAGGTCTACTGTTTGCAATTTCTTAAAAAGGAGATCATTTTTCGATATGGTCTACCAGAAAGCATAATCACTGACAATGCCTCTAATTTGAACAACCAAATTATTGATGGGGTCCGTGAGCAGTTTAACATTAGGCATCTCAACTCGGCAGTATACCGCCAAAAGAGGAATGGTGCAGTAGAAGCAGCCAATAAGAATATTAAGAAGATAGTTGCAAAGATGACTGATACGTATATAGATTGGCATAAAAATTTACCATTTGCCCTTTATGCATATCGAACAGCGATACGAACATCTACCGGGGCAACTCCATTTTCATTAGTATATGGAGTTGAAGCAGCGCTACCAATCGAGGTGGAGATATCGTCGTTGCGTGTCTTGATGGAAGCCAAGTTAGATGAAGCAGAATGGGTTCAAGCAATCTATGACCAGTTGAACCAAATTGAAAAAAAGAGTCTAAAAGGAGAATGTCATGGTCAAATGTACCAAAGAATGATGATTAGGGCTTATGAAAAGAAGGTTCGCCCTAGAGAATTTCAAGAAGGCGATTTGGTCATAAAGAAGAAGAAGTTGCCAATTCAAAGTGATCCCCGAGGAAAATGGGCACCTAATTGGGAGGGATCGTACATTGTTACAAAGGTTTTTTCCGGTGGAGCAGTGATTTTAGCCGGGATGGATGGAAATGAGTTTCAAAACTCGGTAAACTCTAATGGTGTCAAGAAGTATTATGCCTAAAAAGAAGAAGAAAAAAAAAAGAAAAGCAAAAAGAGAAAAGGAAAAAGAGAAAGAAAAAAGAAGAAAAGAAAATGAGGGTTCAAAATGAAAACCCGCAAAGGGTGTTTTGAAACCAAGGGGGCCTGAGTTGAAAACCCGTAAAGGGCGACTCAGATAATTTAATAGATTACGGGGCTTCACAGATCATTCACTGTACTCAAGGTTTCCTCGACACTAGCGACGTTCAAAATTACTTCTGGCGTTTGAAAGGAGAAGTTTGGATTATTGATATTTGAATGCTTGTTTCCCATCTTTTTATAAACCTTTTTGTGTTTGCCACCACATTAATAAATTTGTTTCATTAATTTTTCTTTCTTTCTTGTTCCCTTCCCTATCTTTGTTAGCATCTTTCTTTGAAATAAGGATCAATGGATTTGACAATCATTTTTATATGCAAAAGATTTTTGAGCATTACTTTGAGAATGTTTTGAAAAGTTCAGGGACTACGAAGTGTTCCATAATTATTATTTGGGGCATATGGTATTAAAATGTTTAAAGTAGAGGTAAAGCCTTTGTTGCAAATTCTTTAAAAGGAAGAAAATCCATATGAATGTATGGGCGCTTAAACAACGTTTCTTAACCACCAGCCTTCCTTACATGATGATAAGAGCAACCTTACATGGTCGAGACTTGACTTAGGAGGTTCATCCTTGAATACGAAAATGTTGACTAGGAAGATAGATAAGGATTAAATGCTTCCAATGAAGTGAGAATAAGATGTAAAGATGGAACTAGTCAGCAAAAGACCAGAAATGAAGCAAAAGCCAGAGTTGTTCATAACTCACGGGTGAATTCCAAGGCAAAGAAGAGGGCCTTATCCTAGGGAATGATGAATTCGGAGCCAAAAAGCAAAGAAGGGTTGAAAGGAAATTGAAGCAAATCGTCTTACCTACGCAAGTTTAGGAGAGAGTTCATGTTAAACGGGTTGACCTCGATAACTAGAATTTCATTAAAGTTAAGAAAACGGTCTAAGGAAAAGGAGTTTTAAAAGGAAAACTTGTCATGCATTCATATTCTAGACATCCCTAGGGGCATGCACATCATAAATGTATTGCACGTTGTAGTTTGTTTTTTCAGGTACATGGAAAACCTGTTCAAATGAGAGTTTGCTTATTCATCCAAGCATGATGAGGATGAATTTTTCAGAAGAATAGCCTATCCGTTCAGGCAAAAGGAGAATGAAGTTTGCTTATTCATCCAAGCATAAGGAGGATGAAGTGTTTAAGAAGATTCGTCTATCAGTTCAAGCATAAGGTGAATTGAGCTTGCTTATTCATCCAAGCATAAGGAGGATGAAAGTTTTCAGAAGACTTGGCCTAATTTAGCATTTGAGAGGACAGAACCCAGTTCAGTTATTTAGGCATTTTGCGAGAATAGATCCCAGCTCAACTATTCGAGCATAAGGAGAATAGAACCAGCTTATCCGTTCGGGCATTTGGAGAATGGAACTCAACTCAGCTATTCGAGCGTAAGGAGAACAGAGCACGCATATCCATTCAGGCATTTGGTGAATGGAGCCAATCAGTAAATCAGTGAAAACTAGTGCGTTTTGGTCTTTACTTTATTTCTGTTGCACAGAGATAAGCAAAGAGGGGCTGTTGTTGTCACTAAATTTTCACCTTAATTTTAAAAAATCCAAAACAAAAGAAAAAAAATATAAAAAAAAAAGAGAAAATCTTTTTTCCTTTAAATAATAAAAGGCCCACTTTTTAAATAAACAAAGACCCATCCTTAAAAGCCCATTTTAAGCCCATTTTTAACGAAAAAAACAAGACCCATTTTTATATTGAAGCCCATCTTTTAAAGAAAGAAAAGAAAATAATTCTATTAATTATGGTGTAAAATAAAGAAAAATAAAATAAAATGAAGTGAAAAAAATAATAATAAATGTGATGAAAATAGCAAAAAACCGCCAAAAAAACAACAAAAAAGGGGAAAAGAAAGAAAATAAAAAAGGGGAACCAGCGCGCGGGTTGGTTCCCCAGCAAACCCTCACGACGAGCCTCCATGGTGGCCGACCAGCGTCTACCGGCCACGACTACCGACGCCGTTGGTACCAACCGATCCGCCTCGCCCCTGTCGACCCAATGCCACCGATCCCGCTCACCGCCACTGCCTGTGCTCGCCGAAATCTGCAAAAAAAAAAACAGAGTAAAAGAAGTCAATCCCTAGGCTCGAATTAAGGAGAAATTTGATACCGAATTTGAACCAAATCGTGATATTCTTGAGGGGTTTTTCCGAGGATCAAGACATGTGTCAAATTTAGGCTCCAATTTGGGGATTAAATCCCGATTTGGCTTGAATTTAAAGCCCAAAATCAACTATAATCCCCATTCACCCACTTGTTCAACACACAATTTCAAGAAAAAACACACTTGAAAAAAAAGCAATTAGGCTTGGAAAAATCCGGGAAAAAATCTCTAAAAATTCTTCAAGGGTTGCTGGAAATTTTGAGTGGAAGTTCGAGTTTGGAAGAAATTTTTCGGAGGCAATTATTAGGATTTCGAGAAGACTGGATTCGAGTTCTTCGTTCGTCGTTTTCGGTAAAATTTCTAAATTTTCTTTTACTTTTTATTTAGATTTTTTATTGCTTGTTCTTGGTTGAATTTTTGTTTGTGTTTGTGTTTTTTTTGTGGATTTTAGGTTGTTATTGAAGTCGGAAAATCATTTCACGATTTCGGTAACGTTTTTCGTTTTAATTCATTGTTTTAAATTTGGTTTGATCTATAAAAATATTTTCATGCTTAAAAAATATTGTAAAAGTTATTTTGATCTTTAGAAATGTAGAAATAAATTTTTAAGGTGTTTAAATTAAAATGCAAGAATAAATTGTATAAATGTGGTTTAATTGAAAAAACTTAAAGTTAGGGATTTAATTTGAAAAAAAACAATAATGCATGGGTTGAAATAATAAAGGGCTTAATTTGGATTAAAAAATATAAAAGATTTTTTTTGAAATTTAGATTTAATAATAAATGGGTTGAGTGATTTTAAAAAAAATAAGTCATAAAGTTTTTGTTTTTGAAAAGAAAAATGAAAATAAAAGGTTTTAAGGTAAAAGTTTTAGGTTTTTAGGAGAAAATAAAGTTTTGAAAAAAGCTTAAAAGAAAGTCTAATTTTATTTTAAAAATGGTCTTTTTCAAAAGTGAAAGTATAAAAATAAAATGAAAAAAGAAGTTAAAAAAGAAAAAAAAATCTATTTTTTTTGAAATGGAAAATAAAAAGGTGAAAAAACATAAAAAAATAAAAAAAAATGTAAAAAAGATCTTGGTTTTTTTAAAAAATTAAAAAGTAAAAAATGAAATAAAGGTTTTTTTAAAGGAGTAACAAAAAACTCAAATGAAAATAATAATTAGTTTGTTTGTTTTTATAGAAGTAGGAGAAAATTTAGGATTAGAGACTAAAGCTTAGATATAGACTTGTTTTGTTGAAAAATGCTCTTCACAAAAAGATAAAGTACACTAATGCATACTTAAACATTAATTTAGGAATAAAAGACTTAGACGTTTTTTTAGGGTTTTGTTTTTTTAAATAATCGAACATAGAAATGAATAAAATGCTCAACACACTAAATTTCTTTGTTGTTTGAAAAGTGAAATTAATTTTATGTGGTGTCTTATCAAAAGGGAATGACAGATTAGCGCCAGAAATGTTGGCGGTGATTAAAGTTCATCTCCCGGGGGATAAGGCCGTTAAAATAGACTAATATTCATTAAACGGACAAGTAAAGTCGAACCTTCGCGAACTTGTAAATTCCGGTTTTGAAAATGATTTTAAAACCAATTAGGTATCAATTTTGGGCGTCATGGGGGTGTCAACCCTTCCCTACGCGTAACCGACACCCGAACATGTTTTCTTGTGTTTCGCAGACCAAAATCGTTGATTTATTAAAACAAAACGTTTTATTATAAAATAACCCTATTTTTTTAAATGTGATCCAATCACACTTTTTTCAAACAATATTGGTGGCGACTCCGTTGATTTTTAAAAGTTTTTATTGCCAAAACGTTGAAGCCTCCTCCCTCCCTAAAAAGGCGGTTGTTACACCTAGGAGCTGTATTGATGCAGTTCCGGACAGAGACAGTAGCTGACTAGTAGATGTCGCCGCCCAACTTGCCACCCAAGACAGCAGACTATGGAGTTGGAGAACCGAAGTGCGATCTGTAGAGCAGAAAATCTTGATTCTATTGATGCTGCACACTCAATTTTTCGACGTCTGTAGCAGTGGGCAGAGCCGCCGAATGATGATCTCAAGATTACTTGCGTAGCAAGGCAACATGATAAATTCCACATTCAACTCAAAGAAGTCAGAGTTTAAAGCCACATTTAATGTAAAAAGCTACTTTGAAGACTTCTACTTCAAGAAGGACTAAACCTAGCTAATGCCTATATGTACCCATTGTAATTCTAATTCAAAAGAACATGAGGTTTTCCTTAGGCATAGTTTAGGTTTTCTTTCCGCCGACATGTTCTAAATTTCTCCTTGGGTTTGGGTTATGTTGTAATTAATTGTGAGAACGGTTGTTTAGTATTTCAAGTTTATTTTTGCAAATAAAATTACAATGTTTACTTATTCCATGTTCTTCATAGTTTTCAATTAAGGCGAAAGATTAGTTTAATTCTTTCAATTTGTTTGGTATCGAGAGAGTCAAACTCACGAAAGGAGTAAGTACGATTTCATCTATAGATGGTGCGATCAATCTGGCCTAGACATAGGTTAAGGGGTTAAGGCGGCTAAAAGAGGACGAATCAGCATTGCTTTCTTTGCACGATTCACGCCGCGACTGATATTATCTGCAGTGGGCATCAACAGAACTCTGACTTAGACATAAGCAGAGTCACTTTTGAAGCGTTTTGTCGAGTCTTGTAGTTCTGTCGAGTTTTCTGTCGATACATAGTTCCATTCCCCTGTCGAGGCAGCGAGAGGGTCTCAGTAGTCTACCTACCATCCACCACCGAGGCAGCAGAGTCTGGCAGCACAAAATGACTAGTCCTATTCAACGCAGTTTCACACTAAGCAGCAGCATAACTCTACCCTCTCTGTCAATCTGATCACTTCCTTTTCAATTACTTGTGTTTTTATTTTACTTTCTTCCTCAACATCCAATTTAATTATGCATTTACTTTTCTTGTGTAGGACTTACAACTCGAATCAAGATGTCCAATCCTTGTGAGAGACGATATCTTTTATACTATAACTTGACAAGAGTGTGCACTTGCGCTCAGAAATAAAGAACACCCAAGCGCTCTACATTTATAGTGGAGTCTAGGTAATCGAGTCGCCAACCAACTGTCGCTAAAACAATTATCTGGTCATATCCCTTCTATTGTCGCCAAAGACCATAACCCACATTCCTCATAATGTCGCCAAAACAAAGGGCCTTAGCCCGGTCCGTAGACCACCCAACACAAATAAGATCAAGACTCTATGGCATGCCATTCTACCTATGACTCACTAGTTACCAAGGCATTATTTAATCATGTGATCAAAAATCAAGGATCATGTAACAAGCTAGACAAGAATCATGCCATATTTAAGTAATCAATAATCATGTATCAAAATCAACAGCCCTTAGGCTAGTGAACCATAGTTCAACTTCAAGAAAGATCATTTAACGTCATGTTTCATCATTGAACTAATCAAGACATTCAAGGCAGCAAGCATGTTCATGTTCAACTCTTTATAGCACAAGTAACATACCAATTTACTTAAAACATCACATGTTACCATTTGTAATTAATATCATCCTTCCCTTACATGGTTACCAAATATAACTTAAAGTCAATTTCATGGAATCTTTCAAGAACATTATAAATATAAATAACTTGGTTAGCACCTAAGTCCTAACCCTAATGATAGCTACACTCACAACTCCAAGCTAGTCTTGTTCTTTGATAGTAATGCTCTTGTTCTTCCTATTTTGTTGCTCATACGTTGATCCCTCAAAAATCTCTTCAAGTTCTTGATCTTGTTATTCATATACAAATATATATGAAACATATTAGAAGTCAATTCAAACAGATAAGCTCATTTACACAAATGCCAAAATTACCATTCAAAATTGTTTTTCTTATTGGCAGATTGAGTACTTGCTACTAATCTAGGCATAACGTTTTACACACATATTCAAATTTCGATTACTTTACTATTCTAGAAAGTTTATTTAGACAGATTTACAACCATGTATGGTACATATTTTTCTCATTTCTCAATCAATACATTTTATTATTTAAACATATGTCATTTTGCAGTTCTGGGCAGTTTGTAACACCTCCACAACTTCGGTTCCAGATTTTTTTATAGAGATCAAACTATAGTGTCGTTTATTTCTAGTTAAAATAGACATCCTCAAGTATTTTCTATCAAAATTTCAGGTTTAAATTACATGTATTTTATTTTTTGGTGAATTTTTGAAGGTCATTGTCCAGAACAGGGTAGTGCTGGGCAGATTACACTAATTTCTATGTTAATTATGGATCAATTTAGGCTTTGTCTTTTCAACTTCTCCAAAACAGTCCCTTAACTATCTTGTCTTTGCATGTGACTGATTCTTAACTTAATCTCAACTAAACATCAACCCAGCAACAAACTAAGATTATCAACACCATATAAGCTCATAATTTCTAGAAATCTAACACAACAACAATCAAAACAATGTATAAACTCAACAAAGTTCATTCGATAAACACAAGAACACTTACTTGAGCTTTATCTAAACATGCATGAACATAGCTTTGAATTTCCAGCCTTTCTTTCTTAGAATTGTTGAATTATTTTCCAGAATTTTCTCTCTTTGTTCGGTGAAAGTAAGGAAGAATGAATGAAGAGATAGAGAAAGCAAAACAAATTTTGGTTCTTTCCTTGAGTTAGTGGTCGGTCTTTTCCCCTTCCAATGACACATGGTTTATCGTAAGTCATGAGTCATTTTCATTTAATTATATTCTTTAATTAATCATATAATTGGTGTGTATTATAATGCTAACTTCCACTATCAATATGTATTTTATAATTTTTATTAATTTACTTTTACATATATCTATATTATATTATTACATTAGTCATAAAACATAGCTTAGTTTAATTAAAAATATAAGTTTCATTTTAATCTTTTGTTCAAATGTAAAAATGTTTACACTTTCCTCGATAATTAATTTAGGGTTTTCAACTAGGGTATATTTGGGGTATTACGCACAACCCAACAATACCATGGCCAAACTGAGTTCTTCCAAAGAAGTTGAACCTTTGTTCCGCCGATATGCAACTTCAATCGTCGAATAGCGATATCTCACCAAATTTGCGAGCTAGAATGCGTGGGAAGAACAAGGATTCGATTATGCCATCTCCTGTAAGAATTTTGGCCTTGATGCGTTCATCTTTCAAATTATCGAGTATCACAAATGGCAATTTTTTTGCCAACAACCAAAGCATGGCAATGGAACTTGGGTAAGAGAGTTTTATTCCCATTTTTCTAACCCAAACAACCCTCGCGTCTAAGTTCGTGGCATGGCAATCCTCATTGATATCGACACGATCAACACTTATTATGGGATGTACATTGAGAAATATGAGCATAAGACATTTGTCGATAATATATCGACGATGAAGTAGAAAAGATGTTCAAAGACCTAACAGTTGAAGGAGCCGAGTGGAACCAAGGAACCTTGAAGGGAACGGTAAACTGAATTATGTTAAAACCTGAGGTAAAATTGTAGAACAATTTTATTAAGACTTGCTTAATGCCTACTACCCATCACACCACAGTTTCTTATTCTCGTCTTTTATTACTTCACTCTATTCTGCACAAGCGATCAATAAACATTGGCTATATTATTTTTAATGATATTTATGCTTGCAATCAAAAAGATGTAGGGGAACTTTTCTTCCCAAGCTTGATATCCCAATTGTGCGAGAAAGAACATGTGCAACTTGATACCATGGACGAGAAATGGACCAAAAAAAGGGTGTACTCGGACTCAATACATGCAGATAATGGGTGAGGAACTAGCAAAAGAACTAGCATTGGCAAGAAAACCCCCTGCACCAGCAATTTCTAGGGCAACTAACAATGCCGCAGCAAGTTCCCATGCCCCAGCAAGAGAACATGACTCGACAATCATGGATAAAATCGTCGAACTACTCTGCCCTCTGTTGCAACGATTGGAGCAAATAGAGGCCCAACGTCTGTTGTTCGTGCATTAATGAAATATCGATATATAGCCATCACGCGAGTTCTTTTGGAGAACTATCCTGATAGTACTGTCCCTTTTCCGGTTTTTCATGCTGAATTAATTGCCTTGACAACTAAAGATGCTGCGGAAACTGTTGCACTATAAAAAGGTAAAGAACCTATGACTGGACCTACTCGTACTGAATCTTTTCATGGATTTTCATATTCCAACGAGTACATCTCTGAACCAATGAAGTCGCCACTGGCCACACCATCAAAGTCAAAGCGCAAAGCTTCTAACATCGAAGAGGTTGCAAAGGAGGATGAACCTATCGATGAGGTTGCAGAAATACGAGTTTAGGATGCACCACCAGCTACACATTGCCAACCACGGTGAGCCGGCAAACGGAATAAGAAAATGGCTCGAAGGAAACTTTTCATTCGAGGTGGTGACATCTCCGACTAACTCATTCACCTTCCATTTCATTTTTTTAATTTGTGTAATTGCAAGCATTGAGTACAATGCTTCTCTTGAGTTGGGGGTCTTGTTTTTTTGTTAGATTTTGCATTAGTTGCATTCATATCATATAGTTTGCATATGTTACTTGCCATATCATTTATCGAATTAAACTGTCTAGACTTGTTGGATATCCAATGATGAATTTTTGCCATTGCACATAATTGATAGAACCATTAATTTTAGTATTTGCATGGAAAGCACTTAGTATTTTACTATAATGTTGAATATTATTTGACATTGTTGTGACTTGTTGATTAAGGGAGACTTAGTGAACTTAGGTTGCTTAAAAATTGGGTAAATTGAAATTAAAGTTTTTTGTTAGAGGTGCCTATCCGGTTCTAGCCTAAACTAAAATTGGATTAAAGATAATTTCTTGCTAGAGGTGCCCGAAACTGGCTCTAGTTGTCACACATTAAAAATAACTATAGGTGCCCGATATTGGCTCTATTTGATTAATATTAAAACAAGAAATTTCTTTCTTTGCTAGAGGAGCCCGAAATTGGCTCTAGTAAACTTAAATGCCCCGGTAATTAATTTGATCAAATCTATTGTTCACATAGAATCATATTAGTCGAATTGTACACACCTCCACACACACATTGTCACGAGCATTATAGTCTAATTTCGAGTAATTTCTATGCTATCCGAAAAACTGAAAGGTGATCATACTTTGTGCCACATTTCTAAGGATTGAAGTCAGGTACGAAGCATGTTTTTTATGGTTGAAGCCTTGGTAGGTAATTGTTAGTTTTGCATTTCTTGAGGACAATCAATAGTTCGAGTTTGTGGTGTGTTAAGTGTATAAAAGTACTATATTTTCTACCCTTTTACTCATAATTATTGTTAGTCTTAGGCTCATTTTAGTTGCATTGTTAGTCATTCTTGCATGATATCATAGTTTCCTTCATTAATAAGCTTTGTAACACCCCGAAAACCGGTCTGGTCGGAAATAGGTTCCGATGATTGGATTTTTGGTGTTAAAAATCCTAAATTTTGATTAGTTTATGTTCTAGAATTTTATGAAACCCTAAAAATCAAGTTAAGCTTGTTTATGTGCCCAAATTAATGTTTCTGGGCCAGCTGTTTCGATACGCCTAGGACCCGTATCGAAACGGCCTAGCTAAGGCGTATCGGAACGGATGTCAGGCGTTCCGATACGGTCCAACGGTAATAACTGCCTTTTTGGCATTTTGCAAAACCGTACCGAAACGGCCTCGACCGTTCCGAAACGGTACCCTGCAAAAAACAGGGCAAGTGCCCAAAAGTCAGAGAAATCGGCCCTTAGATGAGTCACCTGCTTGCTTGGCACCCTTACATGTGATTTTAAGGCTGAGAAGATGTCTTGTGGTCAGTAATTAATGAGAAATGATGAAGAGTGTTGGATTAAGCAAACCCTCTCCCAAGGGAAATATTTTGATTGGTTCCTAAGGATGGCAAACCCTTTAAGGTAGGAAACCCTCTTATTGGCTGCTAGGGAAGGTGGGAATTATTTATTAATTCCTCAGCCCTCTATAAATATAAGAAAGATGGTAAGGGCTTAGTTTGGGATTTTCCTACGAAAGCCTAAAACACTTTCTTCTCTAATTAAGCTAGCACCTCCATTGTTGTCTTCTACCTTAAGTTTAAGCAAGCACCTCCATGGAAGCTTGATCGAAGCTTTGCCTTCCCTTGTTTCTAAGTCTAGCTAAATCCGTACAACCGCAAGAAGGAGGACTCAAGTAATCAAGCAAGGTATTATCGACCTTAGGAGCTTTAACCGACCAATGTGAGTGTAGTAGCGTTTCGAGTTAGGCACGGGCCTACTCGATTATGTTGTTACCTTTGTTAATACTAACCTTGAGTTAGTAGTTTACGTCATCGATTGTATGTTGGTAAGTGCATGGTAAGGATTGCATCAACTCCATGAATTATATTGTGATTATTATTGTCATGTGATGTGTATACATGTTCATAATATGATGTGGATATGATCTATAAAATGTTATTATGGACCTTGGATTCGAGGTATCGGATACAGTTGGCATGCCAATGAATTCATGAGCTCTATGGAAGAAGAATGATTTGGTGTAGTGGAGGGATGTGTTGTGTGATGGTCAAATCGGTGTAGTGGAGGGTACGGACCATAATAATCATGAATGGTGTAGTGGTGGAATTCGTGTATCCGTATACAAGGAATCGATCCAAAGGAAATTATGAATTCATGATTGTGATGTGCCGTGAGGCCATGATGATGATTTATGTTATGTTATGACTATGATATATGCTATGACCTTATATGTTTATGGAAATGATTTATTGAGCATATGATATATTATGCATGGTTATGTGACTACCTCACTAGGCAAGTGTGCCTAATGCATTTCATGCATCCATTTCAGGGTAAGCAAATAGAAGGGATCGAGATCGGAGAAGTTGGAGCGTTGCACAAGTCACAACCAAGTTCAAGTAAAGTGTTTTGTCTTTTAAACTCCTAGTATGGTGGCAAGGTCTATGTATTAGGCTTGGTATTTTCGTTTAGTGTGTCTATGTGATGAGCAAGTGCTTTTGGTATAATTAAAATGTAATGAGATATGTTGTTTAAGAGTAAAGCCTTAAAGTTTATGTTTATGTGCTAAATTGGTAAAACAAGGTAAATGGATTCAAATGGCCTTAAAACTTGGCAAGACTGTAGTTTACACCCTTAGAATAATGTGTGTCAAGTTTCATTACAATCGGTTTATTGTTGCTATGTTAAAGTTGACTAAAACCAGTTAAAATCTGTCATTTTTGGGCTGCCGTTTCGAAACGGGTTGGAGTGTTTCGAAACGTTTTGGCCACTAGAGACCCCTGTTTCGAAACAGGTTCCGAAACGGGTCTAAGTCAAGTCAAGGTTGGTCAACCCGTTCCGATACGGTTCAAGCCGTATCGAAACGGTCAAGAAGGAAAAGTCAAAATTGTGATGATAGTCAAGTCGTACCGAAACGGCTTAGGGCGTTTCGATACGGGCAGCTTCTTTTGAGCTTTTATAAGGTCGAATGGATTAATATGTAAACTCGGTAAACATTGCTAGTGTAAGGATTGAGTAAAGTTCAGATTAAAAGCCTAATAGGTTTGATGAATTTTATAAGACAAGTTATTAAGAAAGCTTTTGTAGAAAAAGAGTTAAGGGTTTCATCGCATTGTTTTCCGGTAACGCTCTCCGACTCGGTTCTCTACCAGGCCGGGAAGGGGGTTTTAGAATTGTGGTATCAGAGCTAGAGTTTAGTCGGTTCTGGACTAAACTTAAGTATGTTTGAATTGTTTGTCATGTTACTTTGCCACCTAGGAGTTGTTCTGTTAAGAATTGTGACTTCTCAACTGATCTGATCTCCTTTATATAGATATGTCTCGTACTAACGAAGCTTGTAACAAAGAGTCTGCTGCTAATTCCTCAAATGGTGGCGAGGAAGTGCAAGGAGGGAATCCTCCGAATCCAAGAAACCCACCCGTGCAGAATGTAGAGTCTGAAGCACCTGTCGCTCAGGCAGCATGCTAAATTGGTAAAACAAGGTAAATGGATTCAAATGGCCTTGAAACTTGGCAAGACTGTAGTTTACACCCTTAGAATAATGTGTGTCAAGTTTCATTGCAATCGGTTCATTGTTGCTATGTTGAAGTTGACTAAAACCAGTTATGATAAAAGGGGTACGTTGCTTCAGAAACAACGGTCCTTTGTTTGTAACGGATCTAGGATTGTAGCAAGCATGTTTCTGCAATAACACAATGTTATGGATGTTAGAATGATGTTAAAACAACAAGAACAAAAAAACGAAAATAAAGAAAGAAATGAGAGAAAGGAATTTTCTGGCAGTTTCGGAATTCAAATGTTGATGAATGCTTCAAAGGGCTTTCATAGCAGCAAATGAACGACTAAAATGGCAGAAAATGGTGTTGAAGTTGCTGGAAATTAACAAGACGTTGAACTCGAAGGAACCCGAACAATATACTGAGCGGACCCGAATCGAATACGTTCTTCGCCAACGGACTTGGACCCTCTAGATAGCGATCTAGGAACCCGAAGTATCAAGGAGGATGACACAATCAAACAAAGTCTGAAAATGCCAAAGAAGTTCAATGAAGAACTGAAATTGAGAGAAAAACTCACAATAATTTTGTTTCATAAAAAATTGTCTAACCTTTTACAAGTGATTTTCGTTCATATATAGAGAGTACAAGGGAAGTTGGCTGAATTCAAATATGTGGCTGTTAATTAGCCATTTGAAATTTAAAAAAAATTAACTAAATAACCACTAAAGGAGTGGCATGCAATTTTGGCCATAGGCTTGAAGTTTGGGCGCCCAAATGGATAAAGCACATGTTATTTGTGCTTTTATTTGAATTTCAAAGAATAAACACATGTTAAATGTGTTTCCTTTGTTCTTATCTTCAAGTTTTCCGCACATTTGAGAGAGGAATGGGTTGATTTTCGGCCAAACTTGCACACACATGTGTCAAGGCTGCCACGTGTGCAAGTTACATGCTCGGATGCCACCTAGGCTGCCACGCGTGCACTGGTACACTCCCCGACATGTAGGACGCTTTTCAGCTACTTTTGGACTTGTTAGCTGGAGTTGAGCTAGTGGAGCTAAAGTTGAGCTGACCGGAGCTGAAACGAGCTGAATTCAGCTAGCTGGGAGTGAAGTGAGCTGAGTTGAGCTGCCGATACTCCTTTGAGCTGAAGATGAGCTACGTACACTCCCGTGAGCTTCATCCGAGCTAAGTTTAAGCCTTTGAGCTGCTGCCCTTTTATTGTAACTATATGAAAACAAAAGAAACACACTCAGAGCATTGTAAACTTATTGAAAACATTCAACCAAGCTACAAAACAATGCACCCTTATTGTTTTAACACACAACAAGCTAACATAGCTTAACATACAATATTATAAGCTGACAAACTTATCTAAAACTCACTTAACATAATATATATATATATATAGAAAACACACTGATATAAATAATATAAGTATAAGAAATGTTACACATCAGTATGTAACAAATGAAAAAGCAAACTTCCCTGAAAGTTTGAAGTTGCAACATTGGGTGGCATAAACGTGCTCACATCATCCCCCCTTCTTTAATGTGATTTGTCCCCAAATCGACCCTCATTACAAAAGGGAACAATTTTGACTTTCGCTTGGCAGGGAACTTCCTCCTCCTTCTTGCTCGGCACATATGCCATCCTCTAGAATCAAGTTCTCTTAAAAAGAACACAAATGGAAATGCCTTCTTTCTTGTACCTTTCCGAATAATGCACAACATAAAGTCAGACAATGCTCGTTGCACATTCGTAATCCTGCAAACAATGACATACAAAGGCAAATCCAAAGAACAACAAGAATTTTGACGATCATCCAGAATCACAACACAAGGTTGTTCACAATCCAATGGACAACCAAAGAAATCAGCATATAAAAATGAAAAATCAATATTACAATGGAAAGGAACGTCAAACCGTGGTATGGAAGGTTGCTGAATTTCTAGAAATAATTCAAATGCACTAGACATACCAACATTAGCAAACTTGGGAACTTCACATGGCATCACCTTATTAACCTGCAAGTTAGAAGAAGAAATAGAAGAAAACGTAGAATCAGATAAAACCTTTGAGGTCACTTCTTCTTTGTCACAGTCATTCTTCTTTTTGCTGGCTTTCCAAGCTGCAGTACTCGCTTTCAAACGAACTTCGTCTTCATATACTTCACTTGGAGTCATAGGTGCCAAAGTTACCTTTTTGCCCTCATGAGTAAAAGAGTATCGATTGGTGTAACAATCGTGCAAAACTCTCTTATCATACTGCCACGGTCTTCCTAACAACAAATGACAAGTATCCATAGAACAAACATCACAAGTTACCTCATCCTTGTATTTACCAATGAAAAATGGTATAACAACTTGTTCAGTAACTTTGATTTCAACACCATCATTCAACCCTTGTAACTTGTACGGATTGGGATGTGTGGTCGTCTTCAGTCCTAACTTGTCAACCATGAGAGTACTAGCAACGTTAGCACAACTTCCACTATTAATAATCACAATACATACCTTGTCGTTCACATTGCATCTCGTATGGAAGAGGTTGTTTCGTTGTGGTTCATCCTATGATGGTTGATCATTCAGACTTCTCTTGTCAACAAGTGCTTCACCGGTAGCCAATGTCTGTACATTGTCATCATTTATCTCTTCATGGACAGAATGGGAACCACCCCCATCTAATCTGTCCAATTGAGAATGTATAGGTTTCAATGCATTAGCAATCACTTGTTGCATCATCCGTTCTAAGGCTTGCATCTGGAGATTCAATGGTTGTTGTTCACCTGAATTATCATCACAACCTGCCATGTTGAAAAACCAAAACAACAAACAAGAACACACAATATATATATGTTAGTGAAATAAAATAATAAAAAAATGGTCCTCACTGCACACTCAACAAAATCTCACAGATCACTCAAAAGAACAGTGCACTCAAAAGATAACACTCAGCGCTCGTGTTTCACTCGGGAGAATGCTCTTGAATGGCTTTTTTTGTCTCCCCTTCTGTTCTCAAAACGCTCAAATGCCTTTTGCACTCGTTCTCTCGCAAACAGTTCTTTAAGAAACTAATCTGACCCTTCAAACTTGTTATCTGTGTCAACTCCAAGATATAAATGCACAAATGATAGAACAAAGGTTAAACGGAGTTTAGGGCTGTTTAATTGAACAAAAACAAAGGCTGGAAACAAAATAAGAACATGGCTGGAATTAAAGCTTAAAATGAAGTGAAAGAAAGGAAAAACAAAGTACTTACTGCAAAAGAAATGCTTACCACAACCCTATCACCGAACAAACAAGAACAGGTTGTTTCGGGTGATTTTGAAGCATTCCACGGTAAACAAAGAAATTTTTCATCATTTTTTTGATCCAAACAACAGTATAAGATGTAAACAACACTAATTTGTCGAATCTGATTTTTTCTTTGAGTTTTTTTGAATTTTTTTCGATTTTTTTAACTTTGACTTTTCTGGTCAAACTTTGACTTTGACTTTTTTTCAGAATTTTGATTTTTTTTACTTTTGTATTTTTTTTTTGATTTCTTGTAGTGCAGAAAGTGCTATAGTCCGACCAAGGCACTGATTACCATATGATAAAAGGGGTACGTTGCTTCAGAAACAACGGTCCTTTGTTTGTAACGGATCTAGGATTGTAGCAAGCATGTTTCTGCAATAACACAATGTTATGGATGTTAGAATGATGTTAAAACAACAAGAACAAAAAAATGAAAATAAAGAAAGAAATGAGAGAAAGGAATTTTTTGGCAGTTTCGGAATTCAAATGTTGATGAATGCTTCAAAGGGCTTTCATAGCAGCAAATGAACGACTAAAATGGCATAAAATGGTGTTGAAGTTGCTGGAAATTAACAAGACGTTGAACTCGAAGGAACCCGAACAATATATTGAGCGGACCCGAATCGAATACGTTCTTCGCCAACGGACTTGGACCCTCTAGATAGCGATCTAGGAACCCGAAGTATCAAGGAGGATGACACAATCAAACAAAGTCTGAAAATGCCAAAGAAGTTCAATGAAGAACTGAAATTGAGAGAAAAACTCACAATAATTTTGTTTCATAAAAAATTGTCTAACCTTTTACAAGTGATTTTCGTTCATATATATAGAGTACAAGGGAAGTTGGCTGAATTCAAATATGTGGATGTTAATTAGCCATTTGAAATTTAAAAAAATTTAACTAAATAACCACTAAAGGGGCGGCATGCAATTCTGGCCATATGCTTGAAGTTTGGGCGCCCAAATGGATAAAGCACATGTTATTTGTGCTTTTATTTGAATTTCAAAGAATAAACACATGTTAAATGTGTTTCCTTTGTTCTTATCTTCAAGTTTTCCGCACATTTGAGAGAGGAATGGGTTGATTTTCGGCCAAACTTGCACACACATGTGTCAAGGCTGCCACGTGTGCAAGTTACATGCTCGGATGCCACCTAGGCTGCCACGCGTGCACTGGTACACTCCCCGACATGTAGGACGCTTTTCAGCTACTTTTGGACTTGTTAGCTGGAGTTGAGCTAGTGGAGCTAAAGTTGAGCTGACCGGAGCTGAAACGAGCTGAATTCAGCTAGCTGGGAGTGAAGTGAGCTGAGTTGAGCTGCCGATACTCCTTTGAGCTGAAGATGAGCTACGTACACTCCCGTGAGCTTCATCCGAGCTAAGTTTAAGCCTTTGAGCTGCTGCCCTTTTATTGTAACTATATGAAAACAAAAGAAACACACTCAGAGCATTGTAAACTTATTGAAAACATTCAAGCAAGCTACAAAACAATGCACCCTTATTGTTTTAACACACAACAAGCTAACATAGCTTAACATACAATATTATAAGCTGACAAACTTATCTAAAACTCACTTAACATAATATATATATATATATAGAAAACACACTGATATAAATAATATAAGTATAAGAAATGTTACACATCAGTATGTAACAAATGAAAAAGCAAACTTCCCTGAAAGTTTGAAGTTGCAACGTTGGGTGGCATAAATGTGCTCACATCACCATTTAAAATCTATCATTTCTGGTCTGCCGTTTCGAAACGGGTTGGAGTGTTTCGAAACGTTTTGGCCACTGGAGACCCCTGTTTCGAAACAGGTTACGAAACGAGTCTTAGTCAAGTCAAGGTTGGTCAACCCGTTCCGATACGGGTCAAGCCGTATCGAAACGGTCAAGAAGGAAAAGTCAAAATTGTGATGATAGTCAAGCCGTACCGAAACGACTTAGGGCGTTTCGATACAGGCAGCTTCTTTTGAGCTTTTATAAGGTCGAATGGATTAATATGTAAACTCGGTAAACATTGCTAGTGTAAGGATTGAGTAAAGTTCAGATTAAAAGCCTAATAGGCTCGATGAATTTTATAAGACAAGTTATTAAGAAAGCTTTTTTAGAAAAAGAGTTAAGGGTTTCATCGCATTGTTTTCCGGTAACGCTCTCCGACTCGGTTCTCTACCAGGCCGGGAAGGGGGTGTTACAAGCTTGATATTACATTTTGGTTGGTTTTTGTGGAAAAGATTCTGCTGGTGTGTGTTATTTGGTGCAGTATTGGATTGTCGTAGCAAGCATGAATTTCCATAGCAATTTAGGAGAATTCTTAAGGGTCTGTCATGATGATTGCCAAAGATGACTTGATAAGTCCATCTAATTTGAGATGAGCACGAGAAGCAAGGGATAAATCCCAAGGATTTGGATTTACATGCAGAATTCAATGAAGATTAAAATTTAGATTTATGAGGAGTTTTTAAGGATAAAGATAAAAGATATTTATTATTTCTTTTTTTTCAATTTAATTCCAACATAAACTTATCATCGTCAACAACAAACCAGACCTAATCATCTCCTACAAATAGAGACCAAATCACAGCCTTCAAGGTGTTCGACGAGAGTGAGAAAAAAGGAATTGATCCCAAACTTCATCTTCTTCTTCATTGTTTCAATGCGATTCATGTTGAGGAATATTTCTTTTGTATTTCTTTTACACCTAACCATGAACTAAATTAAATTGGCTTGGGTTATTGGGCTTTGAGGTTATGAAAATGTTTGGATTGTTTAGGCTTTTGTTGGAAATTTAAATTCAAAGTTTGTTCATTCTCGATTCTTATTTTGATTTTAAATGAATTGGGAGATGATCTCTAGAGTTATCCATTTATCTAGCATCAGAAGAGTTAGATTCAAGAAACGAATGAGCGTGACCTTCATTTAACAAATCGTTAATGGAGGTTAATCCATCTTAGGAATAAGATTCAGATTTCAACGGCTAAAAGGAGCATAAGATCGGTTTTTGTTCACCCAAGGTTAACGTAGGGACGTATCACCAAGACATGCACAATTGACCAGTTCTTTGAGTTAGGGATAATAAGAAGACATTGAAGAACACTTTGCTAAGCTTTGAAGGAAGGAACCCAATTGCTATGGCAATTGAACCAGTCACAATTGTCTCAACAATCAAGTTGCCTCTGCAATCAAATGCCCAGACTATCCATTCGACCACCTCACCACGGATCACAATAACCCAGCCTACTCTTTTCTTCGATCACAATCTTCTTTTATTTACTTGCATATTTATCTTACTCGTCAATTTCAAAACTCCTATCATCACCATTTATTCCTCTTTTCAGTGCCAGAAGTTATAATCTAGAGTTACACCAATCCCTGTAGAGACGATATCTTTCTACGCTATAACTTGCGACGTGTACACTTGCACCAATTGTGAAGCACTTAAAACACGTAACAATCAACATTGGCGTGATTTTAATCAATGAAACATACAAGTGTGCTGGTAAGGCAACTAGTGGATTATTCTTTATGTTGTTAATATCTAATATTTGTATGCAACACAACGTGCCCAAGACTGATGTGGACATAGCCATAATCGTCAAAGGCACCACCATCACATCGGCCGCTTGGAAGAACCTTACTGCCAATGACTCTAAGAAAAAAGGCAAAAGCAAGGTCACCACAACGACACCTAAGCCTAAAGCACCTAAGGTTGAGTCTGGAGCTTTGATGTCAGCGAACGCAATGGCATTGCTCGGCCAGATCTACCACCTTAAGAAGTTGATTCTCCAAAAGTTGGAAAGGGTTGAGGACGAGAGGAAGAAGTTATGCCACTAGGAGTCATGCTCTCATTCCCTGCCTTCCAAAGAGAGCTCTTTGCCGATGACAGGGCCATGCCAGCCAGTACATTCCACAGCCTAGTTCAGAGTCCACTTCACAACCTCGTACCGTCTAATGCCGTCGAACCTGTTTCCCCTATTCAAGTTTAATCTGCCAAGGCTGACACTACCATGGAATTTGCTGATGATGTCCAGAAGAAATTTGTTGCCCCTACTGAGTCTGTCGCCACTCCTACCACATCAGAGCCGGTGCGGATTGTTAAGGAAACCCCTACATCCACGGCCGCCTCAAAGCCATCCATGACGAGAGTGAAACGCAAAGCCCCTAATCGTGGAAGATTTGTTAAGAGCAAGACCCGCGTCACACGTAAGGAAGCCGCACGAGAGTAAGTCTCTGAATGGGAGTCTTCTTCTTCTTAAACTCCTTTACGTTCCATTCCATTTCATTTTCATGTTCATGCATTTTTTTTCTGTTTCTAATTGTATACATGTGTTGTTTTCATGCATTGAGGACTTTTGAAAGGAAAACAATAAGAAATCATTTGATAAAAAAGGATTAAAGAAATCAAGAGTTTACCTTAAGATTTTTAAGAAGAAATGAGTGTTTGGCTGGAGAGAATTTGAGAGAAAATAAGTTACGTCAAATTTGTTTTAATGAAATAACCTCCAATTAATTCCTTCAACCTCTTTTGTTAATTAAAAACCATTTAAAATATGCCAATTAAGGGATAAAAGTCCGATATTAGACTTTGGTAAAATAGCTCCATAAGGATTTAAAGTTTTGATCCTTTTACATAACAGTCACTAAAAATAGTTTTCAAAGTTTACATTTTGGTCACTAAATCCAAAATGTCTGAATTCCAAATACCATTTTCCAAAATTGATTTCATCAAAACCTTTTATATATTTAAAAAGGATTTTACATAAATTTTCCATATTTTTATCACCATCCAAACTAGGTTTTCCCTAAACTTATCCTGAAACTAACTCAAATCTCTAATCTCAGCCCAGCGGACCCTAAAACCATCCCAAAACCTCTAGGCCCATACCTGGGGCGTTACAGAAACTCAATAATTGGTGGGAGGTTGATTTGAAAGATATCAATGAAGTTTTAGAGGCTTCAGACGCTCGAATTCGCGTCGGCAAATTGGAGTTTTGCGTGTCGATGAGTGAGAACGAAACCTACAACTTTTAAATGGTTTGAAGGTGGTTTCAGAACTTAAATTTGAGCTTGAAACACTTGTCTATGTTTGGAAGTAAGTATAAAATGGATTTTCTCTCTCGGTCGTGCTTTTACGAAATGGTTTATGCACTTGTTTTATGTTGATGCACATGATTAGTGATCCATGCAAGTATATACTTTTTGCTTGAGAAAGTGGTTTTATGTTGATGCATATGAAAATAGTGAGGGTGTGATTATAATGAATTATATTGCAAGTGATATGGTTTAAAAATATTATCGGAGATAGTTGCCCGACCATAGGATTGAGTGCACTACAAATAAGTTGCCTTGGATGTCGAGGAGGTTAGTGTCCCATCTCTATCCATGTACCCTAACGGTCAAGGGGTTGGTGTCCTATAAGCTCTTGTTAGAGGATTAAGCATCTAATTGATGATTGGGGTTGGTGTCCCCATGGGTTGTAATTGTACCCGGCTGTTAATGTACTGCTATTGTGATTGTATCGCTATTCTGGTTGAGATGGCTTGAAGTGTTGTGTGAACACTTGTTGAATCCGTGTATCCAATGAACTATATTGGAAATGGAACTTGGTTAATGATCACTTGAAAGTCAATATAATGTTGATGTGTCACTTGAAAGCCAATATAATTGTTGATGTATCAATTGCGGTTTAGCAATGGGACTTGTTGTTTAACTATGATGCATGACGCATGTGGTTTAATATGCTGGTTTTGAAAGATATAAAGTGCATGTGTAACAACCCAAAAATTATGCCTAAAATTATAAACCCTAGATTCGAAATATCCCTAATTTAAAAACCTAATATTGAAATCAATAATTTCAAAACCCTTTTTATTTGAGAATTTTAATTCAAAAACCCTAATTTAATTCTTATGACCAAATTGCATAGGTTGTAAAACTCAGGATCCAATCCGTAAAGTTTAAGAAAACCCTAGTGACATGTTGTGTAAATTACCCATTACTTAAGGTAAAAACCCTTAGTGACTCTTCATATTCTTAAAAAAAGTTGGTTGAGCCGCTCATCCCTCTATTTCTTCCTCAAGTTCGAATACCCAAAACCTTCACCCAATTTTCTGTTCGAGCTCCGATCAAGGGGTTTTGTCGTTCATTCGCTGATCCGAGGTAATCGGTGTTTTCACCGTGACCGTCCGACCGAAACCACGACTTAGATTTTCCTTCACCAGCGTCAATAGCTTGGGAAAGGGTTCAAACCGTTCATTTTGCCTTTGTCCATTCATCTTCTCGCCACCGTCTTCATCGAAAACGGTCAAGTTTCCTTCGAAACATCCTCGCGCGTACCGTTGTTCCTTCACCATTTCCTTGTCATATATGTTTGTGTAAGCTTCGGCCGCCACTGTTGCGTTGAGCGGCCGCCAGCGTCGGTTTTTGTTGGTCACTGCCAGGGGTTAAGAGATTAGGTTTGATAGTTGACTAGGGTTTTGGTTAATTGACTTGGAGAAATAATCGAAATTAGGGTTAGGTTTTGCTTAATCTGAATTGGGAGATTTTTGAGAACCGGACCGAACCAAACTTGACCACCGAATCGAACCTGCCAGTATGCTAAACCGGACCGAACCGGACCTTTTGTGACAAGCCAGATGACATCAACAGTGACGTCATTTGCTAATGTGATGATGATGTAGGTTGACGTCACCGATGACGTCATCATTGACTATGATGACACCAATGTTGACTTTTTGGGCTGAAAGTAAACTTTATGTTTTTTGACGTATCAGTTCCAGATTCGCAGCCCGTTTTTATAATAGATCCCGAACGACCGTTTTTGACCCTTCGAACTATTTTATGCTTAATTTGGAAATTGAGTATTCAGAATTGTGAAACGGATTATTTTTACGTTCAAGTAATATCGATTCGGACACCGAGATTCTTCCACCTCCTCCGCCTGGTCGACCTCCTGCATCTCAACCTTCGATTTCCGCATGTATGTGAATTTAAATAACTTTCTTTTTAGTAGATTGTGGCATAGTAGTAGAGAATTTTGACTTAGTAAACCTTTGTAGGTGCCAATCCTGTTCTGCCTACTTCTAGATCTGAGCATGGGAGACGTCACTCTCGACGTTAAGCTGTTAGCTGTCTGAGGTGTGTTCTCTCCTTGTGCTATACCATATGTATCGTTGTGTTATGTCTATTTGCGGAATATGTTGTGTGATGTCTGTTTGCGGAATATGTTGTGACTTGAGCTATGTGTTATACTGTATGCAATTCTGTTAGGCATCATACATCGGAATCTAAATAATAAATATCGAACTAAATGCTCATGCATTTTTGGACTAAATGCTCATGCATTTTCAGCCTAAATGCTCATTCATTTTCAGACTAATGATGTTGCATTCTGATTAGAATCAGAACTTTCATGCATATCATTCGGGTGGGAAATGTACGAAGGAAGATCAGTGGTTTCACCTTTCGGGCTGAATTCCACTTCGGACTTGGTGACATTGTAGAGAGTAGTTCAGGGGAACCTTACTCTTCGGATGGTGATGTAGATGGGTTCATGACATAGACTTAGGTGCATAGTGCTTTACATATATGTGTATTTGAATTACTATTGAAATTACTATGTTGATTGTATGATTCTTGTGATTTTCTGTTTGATGCACCTTAGAGACACACTGAGCTTAATAGCTGACTCCCCCTTAGCTTCTATTTCAGATTCTCAGACATAGGAGTTCGGTACTTGGAGGATCACAGTTATCAGATTTATTACCGTTTTAGTATGAATATTTTTAGTTTTCAAATTTATTTCGGTTTTATTCTAGTTATTTCATTATATGGGGTTTTTATGTAACTTTGATTACCTTTATATTTATTTGGGGATTTTTAAACTATTTATCATGCATGGGAATTTTAAATGGGTATTTTACTATCTTATTTTGGATTGCTTTATCTATATGACAGCGTTTTTGAAATATGGATTTTAATGTTAAACGACACCGTTTTAAATTACTTGAGGGACACGTTTTTCAATCCGACTTCCTAGATTCGGCCTATAGCCCTTGGGTCGGGTTTAGGGGTTACAACATGGTTTTCAAGGCATGATGTAATTTAAGTGTTATGAAATGGTGTTTTTCATGGTTTTGAGAAAATGGTTTTAAATTGCATTGATGGTGTTTTGTTTTGAGAGCTCCTCACTAAGCCTTGTTTGCTTACGCTCTTTTTGCCCATCAATGTAGAGAATTAGAGACTCAAGGCAAGAAGGAAGCAAGGGTTTGAGAAAGACTTTGATACTCGAGAGTATATTTTCAATTAGACTACGAGAAATAAGGGCAATGGGGGTTCTGTTGTTGTTTTGGGAGAGGTTTTTTCAAACGCCTTGTTTGAACAAGTTTGTTTTATGGTTTTGGACTTGTAAATGGCATATAATGTTCGGTTTATGCTTTGCTATGGTTTTTGGTATCTTGTTGGGCTTGAAATATAGGAAGCATGCCTATAGATTTCCTTTTTGAAGTATGATGCTATGATTGATGTTAATTCTGATGTTTATGGCTGAGGATTTATCCTAGAATATGTTGCATATATGTTGGATAGTTGATTATATAATTAGAGTTGGGTAAATGCATGTTAAACCAGTAAACTGTGACATTTCAGGCCCAAGCGTATCGATACTCCTAAGGATGTATCAGAACGGCTAAGCACAATTAAGCTAAATGTTTCAATACATGGGCTACTGTACCGATATGGTCCAAGGCAAATTTCCATAGTGTATCGGTACAGTAAGGAGAGTATCGGTACAGGTTTAAGCCTCTGGAATCTAGAATTTTTTTATTGTAAAAGTGTACCGATACACTTGCTCGTGTACAAATTCGGTTAGTTGTTATTGGTAGTTATGAAGTGTTTTGAGATTATGTTTTCTTACGTTTTGGTCCTTGATTAATGCAAACATAATTAAATGAGTTTGGATGCTCATTTTGAGCTGAAATTTGATGTGCTAGCATGAAACCTAATTAATTAAATGTGGATAACATTAATTCATCAAAAGTCCATGAATTTATCTATATTTACAAAATGGTCCTTAATATCGTAATTAAGCAATTTAAACATGTATTGTTAAGGGTTTAGTAATATATCTTTTTTCGTAGTTCGCTTGAACACCTTAGGGTTAATAAGAGCATCTAGAAAAGATAAAAAGAAAAAAATGGTGTTTATTGAGGTGAACCTTCGCGAGTTTACTCTAATATTCCCCGTGTAACTCGCTAGAGTCAGTAAAACTGTTAGATCAGGTTTATGGGGTTCCATTTGTTGGTATGAGAGACAGATTTTGCGATGATTGGGCGGTAAGTTGTGATTGATTAGTGGTTTTTTATTGTTTAAACCAAGTTTGTGATAAATTGGAATGTCGATGTTGGTTGAATGATGTTGATTGTTATGTACGATGAATGTTATATATATATGTCATTTGTGATATGCCATGTGGGGTTTGTTTTGAGGAAATCATTGCCTTATTACTATAGTTTGAAACATTTTGATTTATAATGAAAGTCTTGGATCCTTGCTTGAAGTTGGCCTGATTGTTTTGTTTTGTTGAAATTATCATACCTTTGATATTTTAGAACGATGGGACCGAGGAGATAGTTGTGATCTATTACAATTGTTGTTGTCGGAGGGAAAGGAAATTAGGAGAATGAAATACCTCTTGGAGGTTTCCACCTCCTCCACCTAATCCTCCCGAGAATGTGGAACAAGCACCCCTTGTGCCAGTTGGGCAAGTGTTGGGTGATTTGACGCCTTTGGTTCAAGCGATGACTGAAGCGTTCCAGGTTGTTGTTGCTGGAATGCAAGTACCACCGCCCGTTGTTGGAAAAATGAGGCTACCGTTAGAGCGTTTCCATAGTTTTGGCGATGTTGAGTATCACGGTTTGTCGCATGAAGCATCTGAGGCTTTGATGGTCAGTACGACCCGAATTTTGGAACAAATAGGGCGCAATGATGCTCGTAAGATGGGATTTGTTGTTTCCCTATTGCAAGGTGATGCTTATAGTTGGTGGATGACTGTAACTGTGGCTATGGAGCCTAATGATGTGGACTGGGCATTTTTCCAAGCTGTCTTTAAGAAAAAGTATCTAGGGGTTAGATACTTGGATTATAAGAAACGTGAGTTCATGTCTTTTGTTCAGGGTAGCATGTATGTGGTTGAATACGAGGTACATTTTGTTCGGTTAAGCCAGTATGCTACTGAGTTAACGCTAAATGATAGACATCGTTGTGATCGTTTTCGTTATGGTTTGGTGCAAGAGGTGAAGACATATATGTTGGGCTCTGACTACATTGATTTCGACATGTTAGTTACATGGGCGAAGGATATTGAGCAGAACTTGGGTTTATCTTCTCGTGTTGGAGGTTCTGTCTCTGGTAAGAGAGTTGCGGACTCTAGCTATGGTGATGGTCAATATAAGAGGCAACGTTACAAGAAGTACCATCCTGATGCGAGACGTGGTGGAGGTAGTGCTGGGCGTGGACCGTAGAGTCAGGGTGCTCATGAGGGATTTTCCGTGTTTGGCTTTTAACGCATGTTGGGTGTGCGGATCGCGTGAGCATATGAGGCGAGATTGTCCGTGTTTGGCTCATGAGGGACAGGCTCCTGCTAGTGTTGTGGCTAACTCTTTTTGGAGTTATGGATCGCCTGATCATTTGAGACGTGGTTGTCCGTTACTGGTTAGTGGTGGTTAGGCTAGAGCATCTGTTGTTGCACCATAGAGAGGTCGTGGGCGCGGTCGTGGTAACTTCCAGTGTAGGGAGGATGGTCAGAGGATTGTGGCTCATGTAGTGCCAGTTCAAGCTCTGGGTGGTGGTCCTGTGAAGGTGTACGCACATCGCGAGGGATACAATGACACCGATGTGATCACATGTACATTCAATTTGCAATCTTTGTCATGGTTATCTTTGATTAATTCTGGTTTTACGCATTCATATATTTTTCGTGAGCATGCACATTTGTTTTCATTTGTCGGTTGAGTTGTTAAATGTGGGAATGCAAATAACTTGTTCTTTTGGTGAAACGGTTGTTACAAGAAGGTTATATAAGAGATGTCCTTTGACTGTCCAAGGTCATATGTTTACGGTTGATTTAATGGAGCTTCCATTTCATGGTATTGATGTAATTCTTGGTATGGATTGGTTGTCGGAACATAGTGTTGTGGATGATTTTTAAACCAAGTGAGTTACCTTGAATCTTGTTGATGATTACGAAGTGGTAATCGTGGGTGAGAATGTTAAATTCTTGTCTAATGTTTTTTTGGATCTGTAAGTGAGTCGTTTGATGGAATCAGGTTGTGAGGCTTTCTTGGTCTACGTTATGAATTTGGGATCAAGAGAAGGTGTGTTGAGGACATTCGTACGATATGTGAGTTTTCTGGGTTTTTTCCAGAGGAATTTCCTAGTCTATCGCCGAATAGAGAGGTTGAGTTTGGCATTGAGATGTATGAAAATAAAGCTTCATTGTCTATTATTCGCTATCGTATGGCTCTGAAAGAGTTGAAGGAGTTGAAAATGCAACTTCATGAGTTTCTTGATTCATGGTTTATTAGGCCTAGTGTTTCACCTTGGGGTGCGACGATGTTGTTTGTGAAAAAGAAGGATGACACGATGCAAATGTGCATTGATTATCAACAACTGAACAAGTTGAGGATTAAGAATAAGTATCCTTTTTCAAGGATTGATGATTTGTTTGATTAGTTTAGAGGTGCTACGGTGTTTTCTAAGATTGATTTGAGGTATGGGTATTATTAGTTGAAAGTGAAGGATGTGGATGTGCTCAAGACAACTTTTCGTACGAGGTACTGACATTATGAGTTCTTGGTGATGTCGTCTGGTTTGACTAATGCCCCTACTGCATTCATGGATATGATGAATAGTGTGTTCCATGAGTTTTTGGATTAGTTTGTGGTTATGTTTATTGATGATATCCTTGTGTACTCTTGTACCGAAGAGGATTATGATAGACATTTGCGAATTGTGCTTCAAGCTTTTTTGGATAACCAGTTTTGGCTTAGAGAAGTTGCTTTTCTTGGACATGTTGTGTCAGTCGAAGGAATTTGGGTTGATCCATATAAGATTAAGGCAGTGATGGTTTGGAAATCACCTAAGTATGTGTCAAAAGTTCGTACTTTTCTTGGGTTGGCTGGTTATTATCGTAGGTTTGTTAATGGTTTTCACAGATTGTTGCTCTTTTGACAAAGTTGTTGCAAAAGAATGTTCGCTTTGAGTGGTTGGATGATAGACAACGTGCTTTTGAGAAGTTGAAGGAAACTTTGATTCAAATTCCTATATTGATTCAACTTGAGTCGGGTAAAGCGATTGTGGTTTATAGCGATGTGTCCTATGTTTGTTTGGGTTGTGTGTTGATGCAAGTTAGAAAAGTTGCGGCTTATGCATCTAGACAATTGAAGGTGCACAAGCGCAACTGTCCTACCCATGATCTTGAGCTTGCGGCAGTTGTGTTTGTCTTAAAGATTTGGAGGCATTATCTTTATGGTGAGAAGTGTATTGTGTACACGGACCACAAGAGTTTGAAATATTTGATGACAAAAAAGAATTTGATTCTTAGGCAACGTAGATGGTTGGAGTTGCTTAAGTATTATGATTTGACGATTGAGTATCACCCGGGTAAAGCTAATGTTATGGCGGATGCCTTGAGTAGGAAGTTTGCGGTGGAGTTAAGTGTGATGTTTGCACGGTTGAGTGTGACGCAAGATGGTGGTCTTTTGGCCAAGTTGCAAGTGAAGCCATCTTTGTCACAGTTAATAAAGGATAAGAAACCTTATGATGAATAATTGGTGTCGTATGTTAAGGATATCATGGATGGGAATATGACGGATTTTCATTTTAATTATGATGGGGTGTTATGTTTCAATGATCGGATAGTGGTGCCAAATGATAATGAATTGAGGCGTACCATTTTGACCAAAGCGCATAGTAGTCCTTTTGCTATGCATCCTGGAAGTACTAAGATGTATCGAGGCTTGAGAGAAGAGTACTATTGGGTTGGACTAAAGAAATATGGGGCTGATTTTGTTTCTAAGTGCATGGTGTGTCAGCGTGTTAAGGCTGAACATCAATTTCCTTTCGGGTTGTTGCAATCGTTAAGGATACCGGAATGGAAATGGGAGAGGATCACCATGGATTTTGTGTATGGGTTCTTAACGTCAACTAAGAAGGATTCTATTTGGGTGATTGTTGATCGGTTTACGAAGTGTGCACATTTTGTTCCTATGCATACGATGTATACTTTGGATAAGTTGGCGAATTTGTATATCACTAAGATTGTGCGCTTGCACGGAGTGCCTAAGTCTATAGTTTCGGATATATATCCACGATTTACAACGAGATTTTGGAAATGTCTACATCGAGCTTTGGGTACACGGTTGAATTTGAGCACTACGTATCATCCTAGAGGCTTTGGGTACAACGAAATTTCCTAAGTGCAGGAGAGTTGTAATGCCCCGATTTTTGGCCTAGAGGTTTTTGGGATGGTTTTAGGGTCTGTTGGACCAAGATTAGAGATTTGTGTAAGTTTCGGGATGAGTTCAGGGAAACATATTTCGGAAGGTGATAAAAATATAGAATTTTTTTCTAAAATCTTTTTCAAATATATAAAAGGTTATGGTGAAATCAATTTTGGAAAACGAGTTTTTGGAAATGTGATATTTTGGACTAGTGACCAAAATGTAAAGTTTGAAAACTGATTTTAGTGACTATTTTGTAAAGAGTCAAAACTTTAAATCTTTATGGAGCTTTTTGACCAATACGTTAAATCTGAGTTTTCCCTTAATGAGGCTTATTTAAAAATGTGTTTTAATTAAGGAAATATAAGACGAATTAGTTAATAAGTTGATTATTTCATAAAATGAGAATTTGACGTAACTTTCATTCTCTCATAATCCTTTCAGCCAAACAACTCTTTTTCATCAGATATTTCTAGAGAAAACAACCAATTAAGGGGAAACTCAATCATTGGAGGGGAGGTGGATTCAAAATAAATCAGTGAAGCTTTAAAGTCTTTGAACGCTTGAATTCGCGTCGGCAAATCGGAGTTTCGCGTGTCGGTGAGTTAGAACAAAACCTACAGATTTTAAAAGGTTTGAAGGTGGTTTGGGAACTTATATTTGAACTTGAAACGCTTGTCTAAGTTCGGAAGTAAGTATAAAGTTGATTTTCTCTCTCGGTCATACTTTTATGAAATGGTTTATGCACTTGTTTTGATTAAATGGATTTACCTACAGTTTATGCATGTTTTAAGTGTGTGATAGATGGTTTTTAATCATGGAATGATGTTGGATGTACGTGGTAAGAGATCCATGCAAGTATGTACTTTATACTTGTGTTTAAAGCCTGGTTATTGCCTAAGAAAGTGGTTTTATGTTGATGCATATGAAAACAATGAGGTATGTGATTATAATGAATTATATTGGTTTGTTATGCATGGAAAGGCTTAAATTGTGGTTTAGCAGTGGGACTTGTTGTTTAACTATGATACATGATGCATATGGTTTAGTATGCTGGTTTTGAAAGATATAAAGTGCATGGTTATTAAGGCATGATGTATTTCAAGTGTTATGAAATGGTTTTTTCGTGGTTTTGAGAAAACTATTTTAAATTGCATTGATAGTGTTTTGTTTTGAGCGCTCCTCACTAAGCCTTGTGTGCTTACACTCTCTTTGTCCATCAATACAGAGAATTAGAGACTCAAGGCAAAGGAAGCAAAGGTTCAAGAAAGACATCGATACTCGAGACTATGTTTTCAGTTAGATTATGAGTAATAAGGGCAATGGGGGTTCCGTTTTTGTTTTGGGAGAGGTTTTGTCAAACTCTTTGTTTGAACACGTTTGTTTTATGGTTTTGAACTTGTAAATGGCCTATAATGTTTGGTTTATGCTTTGATATGGTTTTTGGTATCTTGCTTTGCTTGAAATATAGGAAGCATGCATATAGATTTCCTTTTTGAAGTATGATGCTATGATTGATGTTAATTTTTATATTTATGGCTGAGGATTGATCCTAGGATATGTTGCATATATGTTGAATATTTGATTATATGATTAGAGTTGGGTAAATGCATGTTAAACCAGTAAAATGTGACATTTCAGGCCCAAGCGTACCGATACACCTAAGGCTATATCAGTACGGCTAAGCTCAGTTAAGCTAAGGGTTTCGTTACACGGGCTACTATACCGATACGGTCCAAGGCAAATTTCCATAGCATATCGGTACTGGTTTAAGCCTTTGGAATCTGGAATTTTGGGATTGAAAAAGTGTACCGATACACTTGCTCGTGTACCGATACGGTTAGTTGTTCTTTGCAGTTATAAAGTGTTTTGAGGTTCTATTTTCTTACGTTTTGGTCCATGATTAATACGAACACAATTAGATGAGTTTGTATGGTCATTTTGAGCTGATATTTGATGTGCTAACATGAAAGCTGATTAATTAATGGTAGGTAACATTATTTCATCAAAAGTCCATGAATTTATATGTATTTACAAAATGGTCCTTAATATTGAAATTAGGCAATTTAAACATGTATCGTTGAGGGTTTTGTGACGTATTTTCTTCCACAATTCGCCTAAACACCTTAGCATTAATAAGAGCATCTAAACAAGATAGAAAGAAAAAAAGGCCGTTTATTGAGGTGAACCTTCACGTTTTACTCCAATATTCCCTATATAAGTCGCTGGAGTCGGTAAAACGGTTAGACCGGATTTAGGGGGTTATATCCTAGGTTCTTATCTGGCTCTAGTGGGGTAGGCTTATAGATTACAACATGTGAATTTTGTTCTAGACTCTGTGTACCCGAACTATCATTACCGTCTATTGGGACAACAAGAAATCGATTCGGGAGTATATGACCTCTTATAGCTAAAGTATAACCTCGCGATGTGTAAGGTTAGTTAAAACGAAGAAAGACAAACATCCGGTCACGGAGCTGGGTAACTCAACGTAAGATAATGTCTCGCTCCCAATTAATGGTGAAAGCCTGGGAAGAATGCTTATGCATGAATGACAGATATATCACACAAGAAAAAGCTACCTCCATTTTGTCTAAAAATTCATCAAATAATTATTTGAAAAATTAAATTTAAATTACCACTCTTAAATGCCAAAATGCCACGTAAAATTAATTAAGCTTGACTCTCGAGTTTTTAAATTCCCAACGGAGTCGCCAAGTTGTCATGACAATTTTTGAACCGAATGTAAAAATAGCTCCACGATATGTTTTGAAAATTAGGGTTTTGCCTTTTAATTCATTTGATCTTGAAAAATTAGGTTTTTCCTTTTAAATTGACATTTTAATTAAAAATCAAATTTGTCCATTTTATTTAATTTAGAAAACATTTTAAGTCGCTACCGACTACTTTGGTAGACCGAAAACCATAAAAATAAATAGAGATTCTTTATTTTACAATTTGGGTTCGGGAGTCGGTTACGTGTGGGGAAAGATTAGCACCCCACAAACGCCCGTTATCGGTACCTTTTAATTTTACATGGCATTTGGCATTTAAGAATAACATTTTGAAGATATTCCTTTTGTAAGGAAATACATTTTAAAATCGAATATGATATTAAAAGCGCCTTGTTAAGAAGCATCCCCATTTCATTTAATATACACTAATTTTCTATAATTATCTCCTAAACAAATTCTTAATTCTTAATTAAAGAATCTAAAGACTAAATGAACGATTAATTAATTAAGTCTAGATGATTAGGTTCCCTTACAAATATACTATATGATTAAGGCTTTTTCTAACCTATGCATACATTTGTAGTTTAAGGTTCAATTAATAGATTATATTAAATAAAAGATTCTACTTGAAAACTAACAATCATTTCATGTATTACAAAACCCTAAAAGATTTTTTTTGAAAAAAAATCTAATATGATGTATTAGGGTCTATGGTTTAGGGTTGTATGGTTTTATGGTTATGGTCTTAGGTTTTTAGGGTTTAAGGTTTATGGGTATGGTTAGTGTCTAGTGTTTTGTGCTTAGGATTTATAGTTTTATGTTTAAGTTCAGGTTTAGGGTTTAGGTTGTATTGTTTTATGGTTAGGGTTTTATAATTTTAGGATTAGGGTTTAGGGTTTTAGGGGTATGGTTAAGGTTAGGGTTAGGGTTTATAGTTTACAATTTATGGTTTTAAGTTTTTGATTTTATTTTAGGGTTTAAGGTGTAAGGTTTAGGGTTTAAGTTTTATGGTTAGGGTTTAATGTTTATGTTTAGGGTTTAGGGTTTATGATTTAAGGTTTTTGTTTAGATTTTCAATAGAATCTTTTAAGGTTTTGTAATACATTAAATGATTGTTGTTTTTTCAAATAGAATTTTGTGTTAAATATAAGTTATTAAATGACTCTTAACCTATGCATGTATGCATAGGTTAGACAAACCATATGATTAATTCAAAAATGCATTCAATCATTTAATTACATTTAATTAAATTAAGTAGTTAAACTTAATAATTAATTGAAAGAAAAGGACTAAATTGAAAGAGAGCTAAAACTGAATTTCTCATTTTATATTGATATATGGATTAAATTGAAATGAATTACAAAGTTTGCAGCCCCAAGTATGAGAACACAAGGGTAGGGCGCAGGTCCTATTTGCTCGACCCGGATATTATGCACGGATCCACTTAAACCTGATGCCAAAAGGGCACCGTTTTAACTCATATATAACCCCCCAACTGAACTAACTCACCCATTACTTATCCTCACTCTCTCTCTCTTCCCTTTCTCACTCCCTAAAACCTCTCAACTCAAACACGTAGATCAAAATCTTCTTTTTCCTTAATGTTCATCCTTCGTTCTTCAAATTTTCCTCGTTTGATCCCAATCCTCCCAATTCTGACCGAGTTTTAGTGTTAGCCGATTACCGTCCCTAATCACCAATCACCACCCACCCCCGGCCGACCGCCGTGAGACAACTTTTGATCGGCGACCAAAACCTTAAAATACCCAAAAATTTTGCCCAACTTTACCCCCTAAAACCTAAATCTAACCTTGAACTGAATCCCTCTTTGACTCCACCGATTCACTCTAAACTCCGGTCATCGCCACGAAAATGAGTTTTCTGACCACCTTTTATTAATTTGTTTCTCTTTTAATATGTATGCTCAATCAAATGTTTCTCACGTTTCTTTACAGAAAATGAAAAGAGTGGAGGAAATATACCTCTGATGAGAGTAACGTGTTTGTTGCACGACGACCGTCACTTTCCCAGCGTATGTTCGCATTCTCAGAGGTGCTCTGATGTTCAGCTACGACGGCGGTTTGCAGCTCCAGTGTCCCTTCAGATTCCGGCGACGTTTGGACTCCTGAGGTGAGCTCTCTCTCTCCTCTTTGATTATATTAATTATTATTGTTTAATATGTGTCATTATTGGTGGTAATTAATGATCTAAAATAAAGTTTCTCTTTCTCTATTTATAGGCTGACCAAAAAATGGCGTTGTTGCTTACGTCAGTGGTGCTAGAAAAACTAGGATCCTTGTGAAACCCTTTTTGGCCAATAATGGTGTGACATGTGTCCCTTCGGTACCGGATTTAGGCGGGAAAATGTGTTTTCTTTAGATTATTGTGTTTGTTTGGGTTTGAAGGGCTGTAAAAAATCAATGGTGTTTGGGCTTTATATTACAAATATGCCTTATGTAAATAAAATGGACATTGGATATTATAACATGGATTTTAGGCTGATTTTATTTATTTATGGTTTTATTTATATTGAATATAGTATATATACCCAGACTGGGGTAAAACTAGGGCATTACACAATCCATGCTTTCAAATCAAAACATGTAAATCAATAATCATATCAAATCGATATTCAAAAGGTGAAATAGGAAAAACTTACTTCTGAGCTTAGCTAAGCTTGCTAGGCTTTAACTAAACCCCCAAAGCCATAATTCAAACCTCTTTACAGTACCACAACACATTTGCATTCACCAACTTGATATCGCCTCGATGTCAACGCCTTGACTCCAACACCTCGACGCTTAACCAGGAAATACTTGAACACTTGCCATCTGCCACAAGAAAACGCAAGGGCATCGACGAAAAATTTAGGAAAACAACGCCAGGGCATCAGCAGGTATTGTTTCTGGCATTGGTGTCGCAGGTTTTGCCTTAGGCGTTCTGGCAGAAGGCACTAGCTTAATAGTCTTTCCCTTGCCCTTCTCCTTGACTCCTCTAGCAATTAATTGCTTCCACAGTGTAGGGGTATTGGTTCATTTGCATTTTTTAGTGTTGTTTGAGTCCAACTTTGGCATATTATAGAGCCTGCAAATTTTAGAGATTAAAAAGGAAAAACTAGACTACTATTTCCCTTACATGCACATTTGTAGGTCCCGTCCACAATCAAACAACCCACGCTGATTTTTCTTCCCATCATGATGGAATGCAGCTGAGCCATCCGTTCTTCTGAAACAGTTTCGTTGTGCGTGGTTGGAATCAGGTTTGCCTTCAGGAAGTGGTTCCATCCTCTCGGTTTTGGCTTCAATGCCATTCGTTCACAGTCTGTTTGCATTTTGATGAAACAATCCATTTTGTGCCAGGCTCACACAAGTCCTTCAAAATCAGCTTCCTCTTGGCATCATCGAAAGATTCAGCGAAATCTAAATGTTCTTCTCTTGTACCATACAACTCAAATAAACCATTAATGTACCCCTCATCAAATCAAATGCACGTACCTGTTACAAAAACAAAATGTGAACCGTTTGTGGTGAGATGGGCGTAGAATTCTCGGATGATGGTGGAGTCAACTTCTCCTAGCTGTTGGCAAAATGTTTTTCATTTGTGCTTCTTGATGATGGCAACCAGTTAAGGTGAGTAACCCAAGCTGGCCTCGTTCTTGAACTCAAAACCCTTCTCGTAACAGAAAGTACGAGCATCGAAGTTCTCCTCATTTTTGTTCTTGATTTCTTCATTGAAGAAAATCTTGAAGGGTGTGGACGAATATGCCATGAAAGAAATTTGGGAAAAGAAAATGGTGATTGGAGAAAAAGAGTTTAAGAGAAAGGTTTGTACTTGTCGTGCGAGAGAAAAGTAAGGTAGAGTAAGGGTCCATTTGGTTCTAGAGAATGGAGCTCATTTTCATTTTAATGGAAAATAGAAAACGGTGAAGGAAACATGTTTGGTTGAAAAATTAAAAATGATTTTTAGAAAATGAAAACAAAAATAAGTGAAAATTTGAAAATATAAAAAAGATGTTTTCATTGTTTTCATTGAAAATGTTTTAGGAAAGTAGAAAATATGAAAACGATAGTATTTTTTTAATTTTAACTTCATTTTAATCTAGGTCCGTATCCTTCTAATGTAACTTTTTAAATCTTTAGTTTGTTTACTCATATTTTATTTATTATTAAACAAATTTTTTCTAACTATATTTTATTTTAATTATCTAATAATTAATTTTCATTTCTATTTTGAAAAGCTACATGTCAAACACATTTTCATTTTTGAAAACAAGTTTTTATTCCTATTAAACAAAAATGATTTTTAATTTTTAGAAAACTGAAAATGAAAATTATTTTCTGAAAATAAAAATAAAAAAACAAAAATAAAAAGGCAAAAAGTCAAAAGTATCCCCCAACGTTTGACCTTTTGGTCATTTTACTCCCTTTTTTGGCGCAACCAGTGTTTCTGTTTCGTGAAATTCCTACCTTGGTTGGATGGAAACCGTCAATCACCAAACGTTGACCGTCTGTGGCTGACGTGGTATGCAAACATGCCCTGGGTATGACATGGCACTGCCACGTGTCATATGACGTGGCCTCGATGCCACGTAGGAAAAAATATTAATTTTTTAAATTAAGTTTTTAAAATAATGGCCACTAAGAAGATGACACGTGGCACTCTCTCAATGGCTTGATTTTGAACAAATGAAAATAATGAAACTAGGGGGCTTGAACCCGGGTCGCAAGGAATAAAGGGCGTTCCCCAAACCATCAAGCCAAATCATTTAACCGATACATGTCCTCACAGATTATTTACATAATGTAGTTTGAAAATTTTAAATTATTAATTAGTTAAAATAAAGAATAGCAAAAACACCCAAAGCTGAAAAAACCTCAAATCGACAAAATCCCTAAATAAAAAAAATACCTAAATCTCTTCTTGAATTCGAAAAAATAAATTCTTATTTGTTTTCTACAAAGGGGCATCTTGAATCGAGGAGGAAAATTTGTTCTTATCACAAGAAAAAGGTTGACCGAAGGTAAATGTTGTTTGTGAACATTTATTTAGTTCTTTTGAATGGTTTGAGTTCCTCAGTTAGTTTAGAATTTTTTGAATGTTGTTTATTTAGAAATTGCAAAAATTGTTTAATTCGAAATAATTAGGGTTTTGATTTTAAAATATTTATTTCATTATATTAGTAAGTAACGGTTTCTATTGTAGTTCATGGATTCTTTGCCCTTCTATTGTAGTTTATTCGAATAAATTATAAGAAAGAAATATTTTGTACGAATGGGAAAATTTTGTTTCTATTGTAGTTCATGGATTCTTTGCCCTTCTATTGTAGTTTCTTTGTTTCTTTATGGTGTGATTTACTTCCCGGATTATTGGCCCTTCTATTGTAGTTTTTTCTTATATTGTTGGCCTCTTGTTTAGTGATTGCCTGATTGGGTTCTCTTGAAAAGGGTAGTGTGAGTGGTCCCTATATATTTGTTTGTTTGTTTGTGGCCATTATATTAATGAGAGTTGTCCCTCTATATTTCCTGATTGCAGTGACCTTTTCACATTGATTTTCATGTGAATAGAACACTATTATTGGGGAATGTTTACTTAATTTTACCTTTTAAACTTTACGTCCATTTTTTAGTGCGAGTGGTCCCACCAATATGCTTGAATTTGATTTTTTTTTATTTTGTTTAACTACAGATGAGTGGAGACAAAGAATATTGGATGCATTTACATAATGGTGGAAAATTTGTGAGGGACCCATATGCGAGGTTTGTGGGTGGAACTTCGATTAAGATCAAAAAGGATCCATATACAATATCATATTGAGAAGTACGTAAAATAATTCAAGATCATTTGCATTTTAATAGCATCGAAATCATTTACTTCCATGAACCATGTACTAGTCGTTTACAAGATAATTTGAGGGTACTTTGGGATGATACTTGTACTATTACAATGTTGAATTATTGGAAAATTTTGGGTTTATAGATATCTATGTAGAGCATAAAGTAGGCACTCATATCTTTAATGAAGAAATTTCACTACTAACTATTGGGGTTGTTGAGGATGTGTGGGGGTTGAGGGTACCATTGAGGATGTTAGTGCGGGAGTTGAGGGTACCATTGAAGATGTAGGTGTGGGAGTTGAGGGAGCCATTTATGATGCTTTTGAGAGTGCTGGGGTAAGAGTTGAGGGTGCAACTGATGGTGCTTTTGAGAGTGATGTCATTGGGGTTAGAAGTACCACTAAAGATGTTGGTGTGGAAAGTTGAGGGTACCACTGAAGATGTTGGTGTGGGAGTTGAGGGTGCCACTGATGGTACTTTTGAGAGTGCTAGTGTGAGAGTTGAGGGTGCTACTGATGGTATTTTGAGAGTGGTTCCATGGGGGTTGAGGGTGCCACTGAAGATGTTGGTGTGAGAGTTGACGGTACCACTGAAGATGTTGGTGTGGGAGTTGAGGGTGCCACTTGTAACCCCCTAAACCCAATCCAAGGGTTATGGGCCGAATATAGGAAGTCATGTTGAAAACGTGTCCCTCAAGTAAATGACTATTAGGTTTCTGAAAATTAATATTCAAAATATTAATTTAAAACGGTGTCGTTTAACATTGAAATTCATATTTCGAAAACGCAGTCGTATAGATAAAATAATCCAAAACAAAGTAGCAAAATATCAAATTAAAATTCTCATGCATGCTAAACAGTTTAAAATCCCCAATAAAATAAAAATAATCGAGTTTACATAAAAATCCCAAATAACAAAATAATTGAATAAAACCGAAATAAAACTGAAAACTAAGAATATCCATACTAAACGCTAATAAATATGATATTTGTGGTCCTCCAAGTACTGAACTCATGTGTTTGAGAATCTGAAATAGAAGCTAAGGGGGATTTAGCTATTGAGCTCAATGTGTCTCTAAAGTGCGAAAAAACAGAGTATCTCAAGTATCATACAATCACAAGTCAAATCAGCAGACAGTTAGATACACAGATATGCATGGCGCGATGCACTTAATTCTATGTCATGTACCCATCTACATCACCGTTCGAAGAGTAAGGTTCCCCTAAACCACTCTCTACATCGTCACTAAGTCCGAAGTGGAATTCAGCCCGAAGGGTGAAACCACTGATCTTCCGCCATACATTTTCCCACCCGAATGATATGACATGAATGTTTTGATTCCAATCCGAATGCAACATTATAGTCCAAAAATGCATGAGCATTTAGTCTGATAATTATTACTCAGATTCCGATATATGATGCTTAAAGGAATGTCATACAATATATCATATAACTCAGATCACAACATAATTCATAGACAGACATCATACAACAACAACATGAATAATATAGCACAAGAAAAGAACACACCTCAGACAGCTAACAGCTCAACGTCGAGAGTGGCGTCTCCCATGCCCAGATCTATAAGCAGGCGGAACAGGATCGGCACCTACAAAGGTTCACTAAGTCAAAAATCTCTACTACTATGCCACAATCTACTAAACAGAAACTTATTTCAATTCACATATGTGTGAAACTCGAAGATTGAGATGTAGAAGGTCGACCTGGCGGAGGAGGAGGAAGAATCTTGGTGTCCGAATCGATATAACATGAACGCAAAATAACTTGGTTCAAAATTCTGAATACACAATTTTCAAGTTAAGCTGAAATTAATTCGATAGTTCAAAAATGGTCGTTCGAGATCGAATTTAGAAAAAAAGGGCTGCAAATCTGGAACCGGGACGTCGAAAACATAGGTTGACTTTTGGCCAAAAAAGTCAACATCGACGTCATCATGGTCAATGATGACGTCATCATTGACGTCATCATGCATCATCATCGCATCAGCAGATGATGTCACTACTGACGTCATCCGGCTTGTCACAAAGGGTTTGGTTTGGTCTGGTTTAGCTCACTGGCATGTGTGGTTCGATGGTCCAGTTCGGTTCTCAAAAATCCCCCAATTCAGATAAAACAAAACCCTAATTTCAGTTTCCAAAAATCTCCAAATCCTAATAACCTTAACCCTAAACAAATATCCTCAATCCTGAAACCCTAATCAGCTAACCCATCATGGCGGCAGCCAGCGAAGACCCACGTCGGCCGGTCAACACAACGGCGGCGGCCAAAACTTACCCCGAAACGCGACGAGGATGCGGCTATGACGGTGTGAAGCGAGAACCAGAGCGGTTTCTTACCGTTGTCTCATGGACGGCAATCGGTGAAGGAGATTTGGCGGCTGGGTTTGACTCGTGAGTCGACGACGGCCACAATGGTGATAGCCGTGCAAGCAACGGACGACGAACGGCGGTATGTTGGTTTCGCTAGTGTTCGATCGGAAAATAATGGGCAAAATTTGGGGGGAAACTCGATTGATCGAAAAGGAAAAAGAAGAAAGGGGTGAGGCTGACCAAAACAAATAAGCCAAATTAGGGCTTTACCCTAAAAATTGGTAATTTACACAACATGTCACTAGATTTTCTTAAACATTACGGATTGGATCTTGAGTTTTACAACCTATGCAATTTGGTCACTAAAATTTCAGAAATTCTCAATTTAACCATTATTTCCTATTAGGTAATCAAATTAAAAATTCCTAAAAATTAAGGTTATGAGCTAGGGATTTAACAGATTAAGGTTTCATCAATTTGAGGGAAAACTCGAGGTGTTACACCACTGATGGTGTTTTTGAGAGTGTTGCCATGGGTGTTGAGGGTGCCACTGATAATGAAAGTGAGGGTGAGGATGGAGAAGATGTTTACTTAATTAATGTTACATATTTATCTGATGGTGAGGGTGATGATGAACTACAATCTGCCCGATAGAAATTCAGAGTGTCCAAAGTTAAAGGCGGGCCAAAATAAAAAAAAAGAATGTGGTTGGTGAAGATGAAAATAGAAATGAAGCTGAAAGTGACAATGACAATTTCATGGAAGAAAATGGAGCTGAAATTCATAAAGAGGCAAATGATGAAGAAAGAGATGCTAGAGTCAAGTTGAATACAAATGAAAATGCTAGGGATTACTACGACAGTGATGACAATAGAACTTGTTTGTGTTCAGCTGATGAGGAGGAGGAAGAAGCTTCAAGGAAAAAGAGAAAATTTCCTACCTATAACCCAAAGTTAGATAGTCCTCAATTCTATTTGGGGATGTTGTTTAGAGACGAAAAAAATTCAAGGATGCCATCTATAAATACTCAAAATGCAACAGGAGGGAGCTGAAAATTTTTAAGAATGAACATAAGAAGATTAGTGCGAAATGTATAGCTTCTGGAAAGTGTCCATGGAGAACCTACGCGAGTACAAATAGGAAGATAAGGTGAATCAAGGTGAAGACATTCATCGATCAACACAATTGTCATGTGAGTTTTAAAAACAAGATGGTTACTAAGAAAGTCATTGATGATCATTTTGAAGAAACCATTAGAGACCACCCTAAAATAAAAATCATGAAACTTCAAAGAAGGGTACAATCTGAGATACATGTTAATGTTCCTATGACAACATGTCGAAGGGCAAAGAATTTGGTGACATCAAGGTTTGATGGGAGTTCAAAGGAAGAATTTGCTTTGTTGTGGGACTGTGATGATGAGTTAAGGCCAAAGAATCCTGGAAGTACTATAAAGGTTGAAGTAAATAGGGTGTTAGATGTTTATCCACCTCATTTCAAGAGATTTTAGGTCTATTTTGATCCACTTAAGAGAGGTTGGAAGGAAGGGCGCAGACCAATAATAAGGTTAGATGGCTACTTTTTTAAGGGCTCTTTTAAAGGTGTACTTTTGGTAGCAGTTGGAAGAGATGGCAATGATCAAATGTACCATATTGCTTGCGTTATTGCTAAGGGTGAGAGCACTGGTTCATGGAGTTGGTTTCTAAGTCTTGTTTCAACAGACTTGGGAATGGAAGATGGTTTTGGTTACACAATTATATGTGGCCAACACAAGGTATACAACAAATTTTATTGCTGCTTTTATTCAAATGCCTAAATTGTTTGTGTTTCACTGGTTAATATATCAACTATTTATATTGCTTATTGTTTATAAATTTATAAATTGTGGTTCACTGCTTGATTTATAAACTGCTTTTCTTACTGTTTATAAACTATGTTTCACTGGTTACAAACTGTAAAAACAATGTCTTACTGTGTATAAAGTGTATAAACTATGTATTACTGTGTATAAACTGTATTTATCTTTTTCTTATTGTGTATAAACTATGTTTCGCTGATTACAAACTGTATGAACTGTATTTAATTTTTTTTTCTTACTGTTTATTGTTTATAAATTGTGTTTCAGTGGTTAATTGTTTCACTGGTAATTGTTTACAAACTGTATAAACTGTAACTATCTCATTGGTTTATTGTTTATAAACTGTAATTGTTTCACTATAATATCTTATTGTTTATTGTTTATTGTTTATAACCTGGTATCAATGATCTCTTACCCCGAGTGGAATATAGAAATTGTGCCAGACATGTGTATGCCAGTTGGTCTGGAAGGAAGAGGGAAAAAATCCAATTTCCCTTTTGGAAATTGTTAAATCTAAAACAAAGAGGGAATGGAAAGAGAACAAAGAAGCACTTTCAAAACTTGATGAAAAAATGGCTGCTGAGTTATTTGGCAAAAAAGAAAAAATGCGGACCAAAGTTTTCCAAGGGTTTTTTGCCACATCAGATATTATGGACAACAATTTGTGTGAGGCTTTCAATTTTAGTATTGTTGAGGCAAGATACAAGAGTATTATTACAATGCTAGAGGAAATTTGAGTGAAGATCATGACCAAAATAATTGAGAAGAGACAATTTTTGAGCACATAGAAAAATAACTATGGACCACTAATCGAGAGAAAATTTGATGTTAATAAGAATGACAACATTGCATAGAGAATGGTCTGGAATGGAGAAGGTGGATGTGAGGTTAAGAAAGGAAGAAAACAGTTCGTTGTGAAGTTGAATGAAAGAACATATACTTGTAGGAAGTGGCAATTCTGTGGAATTCCATGCCCTCATGCTTGTTGTGCAATATGGCATACTGGTGGAGACCCATATAACCTCTTGCATTCATGTTATCACAATGACACATGCATCAGAGCATATTCATATGCTTTGCAACCTATCAATGGTTCCCATGATTGGAAGAAGTCTGGATTAGAGTCTGTTCTTTTACCTATTGAAAAAGAAATACCTGGAAGACCAAAAAAGAATAGAAGAAAGACAAAAGATGAACCCAAAAAACGAAGCCTAGCCATATTAGTAAAACTGATCTAATTATGACTTGTAGAAATTGTGGTGGAGAAGGTGATAATAAAAGATCGTGTACTCATCCTAAAAGAGCTACAGAGCATGTATAATATATTTTGCACAAAAGTAGTTTACATAATCTTTCTCAATTATAATATGTGCAATGAATACTATTTAATTTTACTGTATAGAGCTAACAATGAAGGTAACTCTCAGACAACATCTGGAAGTACTCTAAATCCTTCACATGTTTCACAAAAAGAAAAAGAGAAGGTCAATATTGTTTCTCGTAGAAACACAAGGAAAAAAATTCAAGGGATGAGCCTCTACACCAATTTGAAGATGGGGAGCAGACTTTCTATGTAAATTAATTATAATTGTGAATCCAATGAAAACATTAGAATTATTGCTTAAAGTTGTCATGATTTTTACAATCTAGTATTACTACAAGAAACTCTACAAGAGCAAATGCTAGAGTTAAAAAAATGTGGAGTCTTCATCTTCTTTTTGCGCATGGAAATTGTTTTTGGAAGCCTTTTGAGATTGATATTTTTTTGCGTTGCCTAACCTTTTTGTGGTTAGCTTGATAGATTAAGGCTAAACCTCATACTTGTTAAGGTTATTTTGTAAATGACAAATATTGTTATTTATTTTGAAATAGGCAACTGATATTATCTTATTTTGTACATGACATGACAAGCATTGTCATTTATTATGAAATGTCTATTTTTCATGAATTCATTTTTCATGCAAGTGAATTCAAAAGATTTTGCACTACAAAGACATTTGTCAATTAAATTATTAGACGGTAACACTTCAACCAAACTTCAAACCCTAAACACTTAGAAAATACTTAAATAGTTCAACATAAAATATTTCTCTCAATATTCTTGAACCCTAAATTACTAATACAATCATTATTCCCAATAGAATATATATGATACATAACACAGAGAAAATGAACAATGTCTTATAAAATTCTTTTTCCTTCTTCAAAACCTTATATTTCTATTTCAAGCACCTAATCTTGAATTATAATCTTGCACATTGTCATTATCATCCAACAAAGTATTGTTGATTTCACTCACACAAGTAGTCTGACAATTGTGAAGCTACCTTCTAAGTCTCACATTCTCCTTGGCTAGATTTCGTTCATTGTTTCGTAATTGTCGCAGTAAGTACTTTGCTCTTTCTTAAATGCTTCAATCATACCATTCAAGAAATCCACAACCATTCTACAATAAGCCAAAAATAGTTAACAAACTCCATTAGAACTCTAATTATGATAATCCTAATTAAAACTTCATATAACTATAAATTTTCACCGGTCATTATCTATAGAATAACTACAAGAACCTTAATTACTAGAACCCAAATTTTAACTCTAAATAACAAATAATTTCATAATTCTAAATAACGAAATTTTTCAGAATTCTAAATAACCAAAAAATTTAAATGGGTATTATCTATAGAACCATCAAATAACTACTACTACCCTAACTATTAAAATCCTAATTAGAACTCTATCAAACAAAAAAATTCAGAATCCTTACCAGAAAATCTCGACAACCATAATATCTTCTTCCCGAATTTAAGTCGCTCCATGCAGTTTTTCTAGGAGCAAGGTTTTTGCAATAACATTGTTTTTCTTTTCCGTCATACACAAAATCTCGTTCAGATGCATTGAAGATCTTTTGAGAACCCAACATTTCCATTGATATATGAGACCTAGAGTGATTCCTCACCTTCTATCAACCTAGTGTATTTGGGAAAAGAAAATTTTGGCTTTTAGAGAGATTTAATTAGCTTACAGAGGGAAAATAATTTTTAGGGTAAGTGAAAATTATGGGGAAATAGGGATGTCGTTCTTTTTTAGCTCGTGTCCTGTGTTCAGTAAGTTTTCAATAATTTAAATTTTCAAACCACGTTATGTAAATAATCTGCGAGGACATGTACCAGTTGAATGATTTGGCATGATAGTTTGGGGAACGTCCTTTATTCCTTGCGACCTAGGTTTGAGCCCCCCAGCTTAATTATTTTCATTTGTTCAAAATCAAGCCATTGGGAGAGTGCAACATGTCATCTTCTTAATGGTCGTTATTTCAAAAACTTAATTTCAAAAAAATTAATAATTTTTTCTTGTGTGGCATCGAGGCCACATCATATGACACGTGGCAGTGCTACGTCATATACATAGGACATGTTTGCATACCACGTTAGCCACAGACGGTCAACGTCTATTGATTGACGGTTTCCATCCAATCGGGGTTGAAATTTCATGAAACATAAACGTTAGGAGGCTGGTTGCACACAAAAAAAAAGAATAGGACCCTAAGGATTTAGCTTTGGCGAAATTTGGGATTAAATAGAGGGAAGGGGAAATGGTTGAGTTGGTTTAATGGTGAGGTTACTAGAGGTTATGATGGTGTGACAGTTATGCGTGTTTAGGGAACTGGGATGATGATGGGTTTTGGGTTTAATTGAGGTGACGGCGCGAGAAAGAAAAAAAGGGTAAAAGGTTTAGGTTAAAAATTCAACGTTGGTGATTTAACCTAGGCAGTTTAAGGTATTATCACTCAGTCAAAAATCATTCTCCTTTGGGTCTGATCTCACATAAGGTACACGTGGTATTTGATGGATGTCCATGTTGGGTCACGTCGGCACGCCCCGTGGCGCAATGGAAAAATTAATCCGACGTAATCCAGCCAGGATCCATGTACAGGAACGAATCCAGGGTGAAAAGATGAAGAGTTACCTTTTAAAACTCTGGAAACTGGAAAACTGACGGTATGTCGGAATAACCACGTCAAGTAAAACTGGAATCGTCACAGGTTCGCAACAACCTCTACGGAGTCCACCCGAACAAAACGAACAAAGTTTTTGCCTCCCTAACACTTAGGGATAAATTTCGACAGGTTTGAACACCTTCCAGGGAGAAGTCAAAATCCTTCCAGGGATTCTTGAGGGAATCTGAAATCGACTAGGAGTTCAACCGGGACTTGCAATCGAGCAAGGGAACCTTTAGGGATTTGCTAGGGGGCAAGTAGAACACCAGAAAAATATCAAACAGCTTCTCAGAGAGCTTTCAGGGATATGTCGAATTCCAGTGGGGAATCCCTAGGAGTGTTGTCGAAATCTTCAAGAGGAGGAAGAGGGGATGATTTGGTTGCTAGCCCTTATCCCTTTAAATAGTATTCAGAGACTTAATTCTAGTTGAATACCTTAAATCCAAGTTCAACCAAAATTCATAGAATCTAATTCTACTTAAAATTGGTTTATATTAAATATACATTATATTTAATAATATTAAATGAAATATATATATATATATATATATATGTAGAATCTTATTCTACATAAAACATGGATTTAAATATACATTATATTTAATCCAAATATATATTTTTTTTATTATATAGAATCTCATTCTATCTTTACTTGGATTTAAATATATTTAAATATATTTAAATATATATTATTCCCATTTAAGGGAGTTGCCGATTTCCCCTATCCCATAGGGGTTTTCGGCAACCTCCCTAAAATAGGGAGTATGGTTTCCAATTTTTTTTGTTCGTTTCAATCGAAGGGTGTGACCCTTGTAGGTTCATGCAACATTAGCAACAAAATTAGAACTCTTCTAATTTTACAAACAATGAGTGGCATCTAGCAATACATCATTGCTACCTAAGTTGCATGAAGTCATGGTTTGACTTTTCTAATTCTTGAATAAACTTCCTTTATGCATTTCATCCTTTTGTCCTTTATATCTTAGATGAACACAAGTCATGGGTTAGTCACACTTGCGTTGTCCATCTAGTGTTTCTTGTCTTGAGTAGATTATGATAAACGAATCTCTATGATATCTCATATTATAATATTCGAGCATGGCCATGCATTTTCTAATCTCACTCAATCAAGTGGCCGAAAATATTTCTCTCATTATGTAGGAGGGACAAATCCTTTCTTGATCAACCATATTTCACTACATAGGTCATCACGTATCCAATCATCAGTCTTTATAATGTAGTCAGTTACGACACACGTTTTAATATGTCAAAATACGTAAATATTTATGTTGAAATCATGTTGATCTCAAGTCTGAGGATTATACATATGTTTATCATGAGCAATGTTGTGACTGTCACATAATTACCCAAGAAACATGCTCATAGCGGGTCAATCCATTATGTTGTTCTCTAACAAATACTTATGTGTTGATTTTGACGTCTCTATGTCAATGACAACGCTTGTCATCAATCCACATATTAGTCTTTATATATTATCACTGTCCATACCCGTAATAATATTCGACTAAAGATCCTATTTAACAATAATCATATTATTGAATGGACATTATTATCCAATGGTTAGTTTGATGCACAGAAACATACCAAATGATAATAACGGCAATGCCATTACTTGATAAATCTAGTAAAATAGTATGTCTATTCAATCATCATATGATTGGTCTTTGGGCATACTCCAATAGTCCAAATGCATGCCTATCATGGCATACTATTCTAGCAAAATATATTGTGCTAACACTCACAAAAAAACCTTTCAAAACAGAACAAGAAAATAAAGAAATAAAGAAATAAATTAAACTGCCAAAAAGAAAAACAACTAACCTAATTATTTACAAAGTTCAAACGACGATGGCAAAATTACTCAATCTCTTCGAAGAGAATGGTCTTCTTGGCATTACCTTGACTTCATTCCCAGTAATGCTTTAGCCTCTAGCTGTTCACTTTGAATGTTGTCCATGATTTTAAGTCTTTGATATCGACTGCTTCATGAGCATAAGGCTTGACAACTTCAAATGGCCTTAACCATCTGGACTTGAGTTTTCCTAGAAATAAATTAAGCCTTGAATTGATCAAAAACACTCTTTGACCTTCTTCAAACTGCCTTGGCAAAATTCTGTTGTCATGTCCCCTCTTTGTTTTTTCTTTATACATCTTGGCATTTTCTTAGGCTTGTTCACTAAAATCCTCCATTTCATTCAAGTCCAGCAAACGTTTTTTACTTGCAGCCCTCCATTCCATGTTCAGCTGCTTGGTTGCCCAATAAGCTCGGTGCTCTAACTCCACTGGCAAATGGCATGACTTCTCAAATACAAGCTTGTATGGAGTTTTAAAGGTTGTTTTGTATGCCCACATGGAATCATCTAGCCTCAAGATATAACACCATAAGTTTTTGAAGTTAAAAAAAGGAGTGTAAGTTCTATCAAAGGGATTTGAACCCTGGACCTTTGGAGTGAAATGCTGAAGCATTAACCGTCTAACCCAAGACCACTTCTAGTTTAAGTTTGCCATGAGCTATTTTTGAACCAAGCCTTTTTTGTATCTGAATTTAATAAAGTCGATTAACCCCCCCCCCCCACCTGCCACATTTAATGCATATTTGGAAGAAAAAAAAGACAAACCTTCCAGAACCATCTCCTTCACCCGACCCTTTCACCTCCCCTCACCACCATTTTTCTCTAATCTACGCCACCGCCGTGATGTGGCTGCCACCGCCGTCGTTAATCGAACTAATGCCCTGTCTCGAACCTATCATCGTTGCTCACTCGCGACCAAACGCCATCGGTTGTCGCAAAATCCGGGTTTAAGCCCAGCGAAAAACCAAGAGCCATCCATCGTTTTTCACATTTTTTTGTCACCGTTCGACGTCGTGGCTCAAATCGGAGATCATCATCGTCTTCAGCAGGCCAAGCCGATCAAAACCCAGCCTTGAGATCGACCACCCGTCATCGTTCAGAATCTCGTCGGAGACACAATAGTCCTAAACGTTTACCGTCGGTTTGAGTAAGCTCGGTAAGTTTCTGACTTACAATTTTGGCTTTCTAGTTGCGATAGGTTAGATTTAAGGACGTTTTCGGCGTTTTAGGGCTGTCCGACGTGTTTTCCGACCGGGAAAGGCCGTGTGTGGGCTTCACGCGCCGTCCAAGGCGATTCCCGGCCACCTCGGACGGTGGTTGTTGAACCGGCTGGCCCAGACCCGGTCTGACCTCGGACCGAGCCGCCTAAACCGGTCTGAACAAATCAGCCCAAGCCTAATGGTTAACCAAACCCAATGACCGACCCGACCTGTTGACCGACCTGACCCATTGACCCGTACCCGACCTGTTGACCGAGTCAACTTAGAGTGTCAACTCGCTCGAGTCAACCCAGTGACTCACCAAGTCAGTCACTGGACCAGTGACGTCAGCGTTGACTTTGACTGCTGACATCAGCATTGACTTTCACAAAAAGTCAACTTTTTCCGAAAAGTCCTATGTTACGTTTTTTGACGTCCTGAGTCCGATTTTGAAGCCCATTTCGCGAAATTCTAACCCGAAAGCCTCCGAATTGGACTTTGAACCCGAGAAAGCATGTGTTTAGTTTTTTTATTTAATAGTTATGTGATCAAATTAAAGATTGATTATGGATTTTATTTAATTGAAGGTATTCATGTTTCTTCGTATCCGAGAAGTAACGGACGTTGAATTCAGGTTCAAGTTTGATTGAATAGAGTACCATGGTCAACCTATATAGCAAGGATTCAAGGTAATGCAATGCTACCTCTTGTATGCTCGTGAACATGTTAGTATTCGGTTAACGCGTGCACACATATGATGATGAGTACCGTTAATTCTGCTTAAGTCTAACCGAATATGAAAATGTACGACGTTATATAAGTTTGGAATAATCGAATGAGAAAGATGATAAATCAAAAAATTTAGAATCCAACAAATAATTAATGAGACAATAAATCTCCAAACCCGATTAATAATGTAAATTTTATCAAACGACAGAAATATTGGAGTATATAATTACAAAAATGCCCTCGATGTAAAAAATGACAGAAATACCCTTGTTCATGAAAGTGGCGCTGAAACCTACACTAAATCCAGAAAAACAATTGATTCATCTAAAAGTCTCGAAATACTCAGAGAGATGTGATTGTAAGACTTAAACATTCAAGAAAGATAAGCACTCGAATTTAGCGTAAATCCTGAATAAACCTTTGAAGATAAATTTGTGGGGGAAACTCTTTATATGTTCGGACCAATCAAACTATCAGAAGATTCATAATTGCTATTAATGGTAGAATCGAGTAAAAGAATTGAAAATACCGATACAATCGAGTCATCAAATGACCAAAATGTGCTTGGGCATTGGAATTTCTAAATTAACATATATGATGGGTCTATCCTCGTGTTTTGGAAATAATTGGATGGTTGGAAAATGGTCGAAAGGACCGAAATAATTGAAAGAATTGAAAATACCGACATGTACGAATTATCTAAATGAGACTAAGATGCCACCGGGCACCCAAAACTACCGAATTAACCATATGACGAGATATAAACTAGTGATTAAGATGATTAAGTGGTTCAAAAGGCCCGAAAGAACGTGAACGACTGCACTTTAAATAATTGGGATGCCCTCTCGACTAAGATAAGTTAAAGCTTCGAAATCTTGAACTTTTGATCGCACGCAAGTGATTGCAATATTCAAATGGGTTGAAGTTTGGGTTAAGTATGTCAATCATTTCTTGATACCCAAATTGACATAAATGCATGTTCAACCTCTCGAGGCATGTTTCGAGATAATGTGACAACGATTCATACAGATGTATCACAGTTAGAATTAAATGGTGAACACAGGGAAAGTGCACCGATTTGAATGCTTTCTAAGTAATGTGTCGGCGAGATGAGTATAGTGGAATGGTCTTTGAAGCCTAGTAAACCTTCGGAAATCTTCAGTGCGACAAATCATTGACCTATCCCCTCGGGATCAGATTATGGAACTGCCTCGGAGTGTTAAATGACCAAAATGCCCTTATTGGTCAAATGATCAGAACAATCTTGACATATTTGAGATCCTAACCGATCGTATCGTATCAATTCTCGAATGCTTGATCGAAGACATTGATTACGAGGCCCCCTTGAGATAGGGACATCGTTTTTGAAATCGGTTCAGAATTGTCAAAAGTTCAGTGTTTCATCTCTCCTTGTAAATACCAAGTATCTTTGAGAAATAAATGGTTCCTTTTAATGTGTTCCAAGTGCACATAAATATTCTATCGTCCTGAACCCTAGGTTGTCTTTCGATACGAAATATGGCTTTTATCAAACCGAAATATACCTATGTATCTAAACAAAAAAAAGGGAAAAGTAAAATAAAATAAAAATTTATATGCTCGCTAGTTATTGTTTAATCGAAAACTAAAGTTTATTTTATATTCACTGTTATTACAGATTAACAATGATTGCTACCGAATATTATTATTATCGATCATTATCGACTATCACTGATTACTACCGATTACTATTGTCACTACTTAGACCGTTACCGAGATATTTTGGGATAGAGTATGAAGTTACCGTAGGTTCAGCCCTGATCAGGCTGGTAATTCCTTACCGTTTCAGGTTCCTATGCTTCGGCTAGGGTAATTCCTTATCGTACTTAAGGTATCCCCTTAGGCTGGCACCTACGCCCAATGGGCCTGGGTTAATGCCCGTAATAGTTGCAGTTCCGGGGAACTGCATACCGGAGTTTGGTTGGAGGGTAGATAGAAAATTTAAAATGAACCTTATCATAAAAATCATATAACCGTGAAATAACGTTCACCACACCGTTACTTTGTATGTGTTAACTTTGCACTGTTGGAACACACTAAGCCTCTGATATAACTATCGCAATCCATATCTTCTCTAACTCTTCAGTGTATATATTCCTAGCAAGACACACTGTGATTGAATAAAGAGTAAATCTATTATCTTCATGTATACCACTTCTTTGAAATATCTTACCGTATTTTTGGAGCCTATTGTTCCCCGAAACATTATGACAGTGGTATGCCTACCATATCTACATGTTACTTATAGCATCCATTGGTAGTTCTGTATTACTGAGCTTTTCGAAGCTCACGTTGTTTTTACCACCGCAGGTTAAAAGAAACCTAACATGGCTTGATGACTGACAACAGCGTTGGAGTTCTCTCGGTGTTGCTTTTGGAGTACGGTACCGACATAGTTAGTGGGCATGCATGTTATGTATTATTTTATGATAGTGTCTATAAAACGTTTTTTAAAGCCTATTATATGTCTAAAAGATTTCAGGAAATGGTATGTTAAACAGAGGTTACCGTTACAATTTAATAAGTGTTTGAGAAAAAATGTTTTTATGTGTATTTTTATTGTGGGTCACTCTTGTGACCCTAATGTGACTTTCTAGGATCCGTTGTAACGCATAAGCGGGTCTAGGGGGTTACACAAGAACTAGTCCTTCCTCATTGGGTTCATTGTCTTACCCAAAATGTTCTTGATCTGCTTGTTTGAAATTTCTACCTAACCATTTGTTTTTGGATGGTGGGCGGTGGCAATTCTTTACTTGATTCCATATATGCACAGAGCTTTAGTGATTAAGTGGCATTTAAAATGAGTATCTTCATCATGGATGATGGCTCCGGGGGTACGGAATCTAATAAAGATATGCTTGTGTAGAAACTTGGCAACAGCTTCAACCCACTTTGAGACATAGTCTACAGCTACAAGTATGTATACATTGCCAAATGATGGGGGAAAAGAACCCATAAAGTTGATCCCCCATACATCAAACAACTCTATTGGTATGATGTTCTGAAGTGGCAACTGATGTCTGCTAGAAATGTTTCCAGTACGCTGACATCGATCACATGCCTTGGCAAAATAATGGGCGTCTTTGAACAGCGTGGGCCAGAAAAATCCCAACTACAACACTTTGGTCATTGTCTTCATTCCAGCAAAGTGTCCTCCATATGGTGTTGCATGGAAAAGTCGAAGTATGTTTTGTTGCTCCATCCTCTAGCACAAAATGACAAATTACTTGGTCGGCACATTGCTTGACAAGAACGGCTCATCCCAATAATATTGTCGAACATCTCCTAGAAATCGCTTTCTGTCATTGCTTGCCAAGTCTGGTGGCAATATTTTGCTGACCTAGTAGTTTACAATGCCAGCATACCATGTCATGGTACTGGTTGCAAGCAAGTATTCATCATAGAACTCATCTTTAATGGCAGCAGTGTTGCCATCCTCATGGTGGTGCTCTAAACGAGATAAATGATCATCCACCTGATTTTCACTCCCCTTCTTATCTAGAATCTTCAGGTCAAATTCTTGCAACAAAAGTGTTAATCGAATCAGTCTAGGCTTGGCATTTTTCTTTGCCATAAGGTATTTGAGTGTCGAGTGGTATGTGTATACAAAAACTTTATTACCCACCATGTAAGATATGAATTTGTCAAACACAAAGACAACTGCAAGGAATTCCTTCTTAGTTGTGGTGTAGTTAAGTTGAGCCTCGTTCAATGTGTGGCTGGCATAGTAAAAGGTATGGAAAGTTTTGCCACGCCTCTGTCCAAACACAACTCCAATGGCATAGTCGATGACATCGCACATGAGCTCAAATGGCTCATTCCAATCCGGTTCCACGACTATAGGGGCATTAATCAACTTGTCTTTTAGTTTCTAAAACGCTCTCAAACAAGAATCATCAATTACAAAAGTGGTATTTTGCTCCAAAAGTAAGCATTATGGTTTAGAAATTTTTGAGAAATCTTTAATGAAACGACGATAAAAACTTGCATATCCCAAGAAACTTCTAATACATTTTTACACTTGTGGGTAGTGGTAATTGTTTGATTACCTCTACCTTTGCTTTGCCAACTTCTAGTCCTTTCTTGGTCACTTTGTCTCCGAGAACTATATATTCCTTCACCTTGAAGTGGAATTTTTCCCAGTTCAAGACCAGGTTGTTTTCTATGCATCTCTATAAAACACGCTCCAAACTTTGAAGACTTTCCTCGAATGTTTTTCCAAACACCAAGAAATCGTCTATGAACATTTCTATGTTGCTCTCAATCATGTCCGAAAAATTGATATCATGCAACGTTGAAACGTTGTTGGGGCGTTACATAGTCCAAAAGGCATTCTTCTAAAAGCGAATGTCCCATGTGGACATGTAATGTATTTTTCTCTTGATCTTCTGGGGCGATGGCAATCAAATTGTAACCCAAGTAGCCGTCCAAGAAGCAATAAATGCCTTACATGCCAATCTGTCCAACATTTGATTGATGAAGAGCAGTGGAAAGTGGTCCTTCTGCGTGGCATTATTTAGCCTCTTGTAATCCATGCATACTCTCCAGCATGTCACGGTGTTTGAAGGGATAAGTCATTTTGTTGTTCTAAACCACGGTCATTCCACCCTTCCTTGTCACACATTGCACCGAGCTGACCCACAAGCTATCAGAAATGGGATAAATTATCCTTGAGTCCTGCCATTTTATGACTTATTTCTTAACTACCTCTTTCATGATAGGATTCAGTATCCTTTGGGCCTCGATTATTTTGCTAAGGTCCATCCCAAAGCTTGCTTGTGGTTTCCTAGTGTCTCCAGCAATCTTTCCTCCTAGTCATCAGTCAGATCGACGGGAATGATCACTGGCAAAGTGGACTTGTCTCCCAAGAAAGCATAGTTGAGGTTACTTAGCAAAGGTTTCAATTCCAGTTCCGGTGGCTCCTCAGTGGATGGTTTAGGTGCCTTGATTTCTCTTTCAGCCAACTCAAGTGGCTCAAGTCTCTTGAAATAACTCATAACCTTGCTCATTATGGTTGGTTCCTCAAATTCTTCTCTCGTCGTGTCCTTATCATCTAGTTCTCTAGCATCATTATCAGAGTCTTCGAAAATATTTGCCATGTCCACAATAAAAATGGATTCTACCATCTCAACAGCTTGGCATTCCTCAAGTTCATTTGCACACTTAAAAGCTTGAAACACGTTAAACGTAACTTGTTGGTTAGTCATATACATAGTAAGCTCACCTTTTTGAACATCAATTAAAGTCCTACATGTGGCAACGAATGGTTTTCCCAATATTATTCAGACATTATCATCAGCCTCATATTCTAAAATGATAAAATTAGCTAGAAATATGTATTCATCTACCTTTACCAACACATCCTCAATCTTACCCTTGGGATGTGCAAAGAATTAACCTGCTAGATGATGTGTTACTAATGTAGGCCTTGCTTCAATTCCAAGCTTTATGAAAACTGACATTGGCATCAAATTGATGTTGGCTCCCAAGTCACATAGTGTTTTTCTCATAAATCTATTTCCAATCATGCAGGGAATAATGAAACTTCATGGATCTTTCAGTTTTGGTGGCAATTTGGTTGTTATCATTGCACTGCATCCCTTAGTAAGTACGACGGTCTTGAAATCACATAGCTTCCTCTTTTTAGACAAGATGTCCTCCATGAATTTAACGGAGTTGGGCATTTGTTCGAGAGCTTCCACTAATTCTATAATGATCTGATGATCTACAGTTGTTTAAGGACTTCCAACATTGCTTAAAGTGTTGATCTTGATTGTGTTTCTAGAGCCTCTGTGGAAAATGTGGTGGTGGATAGGCAAATGATGTCTCTGCTAGTTTTGCTAAAGTAGTGATGGCATCAGATTGACGGTCTGGCATCAGATAGCATTCTAGCATCATTAGTTTTTGCCTCGTCTTTCTCAACTTCCTTGGGTCCATCTGCTAGTATAGACTTCTCGTCCTGGCAATTGGTTGACAGTTTGACAAGCGTCTCAGTCTCAAATTGTTTTCCACTTTGAAAAGTTACTATTTTGCATTGTTCTTTACCTTTTCGCCAAGCATCCTTTGTATCACTTGGCAAATTTCCCTGAGGTCTATTGTTGAGTGCATTGGCAGTCTGCCCTAGCTAAACCTCCAAGTTTTTCATAGATGTTGCTAAACTCTGGCCGGTTGCATCATTTCGCTCCATGTAATCAGTTAGAGTGTTCCCCTGGTTAGATCTGTGCCATCACTTTCTGGTTAAAGCTTGGCGGTGCATTATTGTTCTACCATTGGGCATTAAATTGGTTCTCTCCTTTATTTGCCCTAGAAAAGTTGGGATGCTTCTTCCAACTTGCATTATAAGTATTGGAACGTGGGTTAAAATTATGATTGAAATTACCAACAAAATTTATCGATTCAGGATTTGATGGACATTCGTCCACATGATGATCCTCTCCACAAATAGTGCAGAAAGGTTACAGTGCATTTACTTCTTTAACTTCAGTAGGTTTTTGTGTTGCTTTCACTGTGTTAGTGAGATTGGAAATCTGAGCATTGATAGATGAAAAGGCATCAAGCTCCAATTTTCTAGAAGTTTTTGCTCAGGTTCCCAGTCTGGCAGTAGGATATTGAAGGTCATTGATGGCAATCCTTTCAAGGGTGTCAAATGCCTCCTTGTAGTTTTTGTCTAGTAATGAACCATTTGTCGATGCATCAACCACTGTCCTGGCATGAGCATTGAGTCTGATATAAAATGTCTCCAACTGGGTCAACGTAGGAAATCCATGCATGGGACACCTCCTCAACAAGTCCTTGAAATGCTCACATGCATCATACAAAGTCTCATCATCAGCATGTCTAAAAGTTTCTTTTTCAATATGCGTAAGGTTCTTTCAATTTTTAGGTCGTATGGCCAATCTTTCGTTGCAGTGCGGTTCCTGATCATACACCAAACAAAACAAAATAAGTAAAATAAACAAATACAACTAAAAATCAAAACAATAATTTTCGTTGCAATCCCCAGCAACGGCACCAAAAACTTGTCGACTGACTAATGCTTGGCAAATAATCGATGAGTGAGTGTAAATATGCCAGTAAATAATGCCAAGTTTAGGTCTTTTGTGTGCACGTGTACACGGTCAGCAAGTAATTCAACAGTAAGTTGAGTATCGTATCCACAAGGATTGGCCAGGAATTAAATGCCACGATTTACTTGTGAAATGGGACAAATGAGTTTGGTTTGGAATTCGGATTGTGATTGAAGAAAAATGACTAAGGAAAAATGTAATGAATTTAGGCAAGTTGGCAGATGTATTAAGATGGATTGTTGACGTTGGTAAGGGATGTTTGGATTTCACACTAGCAACGCTAGCAATTAATAACTTCCAGCCTTGACTTTATTTTCGTGCAGATTTTAAATAGTATTGCCTCTGTCGATGGCAATACCTTAAGTTAAATAAGATTAACTCATATATGTCTATAGTGATATTTTTCAATAATTAACTTGACAAAATTTTAATCTTTACTCCTAACGGGTCGATTCACTCCCGAAGTAAGCCCATTTACTTGAACATCTTTTGTCGAAGCTTCTCACCTTAGTACCTGGAAATTAATCGTTATCTCCTAAGTCTATTAAGATATTAAGAGATAATAGACATGCAATGTCAACTGTCGTAGGGCAAACAATTGAAGAAAACAAAGCACTAGCAAGATAGACAAAAATGTCAAGACATTCAATTATTAAAAGCCGAAATATAGCTGAGCGTTCATCGCAAAAGCATCCCTAACCAACTTAAGAAACTTAGTTCATGGTTGGGGGAACCATCAACACCATATCGTTTTTAACAAAAACCATCCTAAAAATCAGAATTAAATCGAAAGAGAAATGGACATAGAAGGAGATCAGTCAATGCAGCCCTTCAATGGATCCAGATCTCTCGGTCTTAGCCTGGTCGAACCACAGTTTGCCCTTTTCACCACGGTGCAGCCTTCTTGATTGAGTCAATCCCCTTGTTCATCATTGGGATTCCTTTAAATAGGCACGCGTGAAAACCCTAGATTATGTTTGAATTTGAAAGTTGGTTACGCACTTGAGATAAGCGTGTTATCCTCTTTATCCTCTTATCTTCTAGTTTGAAATTAGGGCTGACTGGATCTTTGACCAAGAGCTAACTGGCCGAACATCGACCATCCTTCTTTTTCCAACCAAGTCTGCAATCCTCGTCAAGCTTCTACCAGCTCGACTTTGCATTTCTCTTCTGGTCACTCACTCTGCTCCACCAACTACTCATATCTTATTATTATCATGCTCGTGCTCTTAACCTGTCGTGCACACCAAAGAAAAGAAATACACCTTTACTCTGGCAAAAGAAACGTTCCCTAACTCCTTAATGCAAATGCATGATTTTCACTAACTAAATGCATGAATATATACTCAAAGGAAAGCAAAAGCATGTCAATATATATAGAAAAATAGTACTTTGAGGAATTAATTGTATAGTAGCTACATTTTAACCCGCCGCACAGCAAATTTACCCGTAAATTGACAATTAGAAGTAGTAGATGGAACTGATGTGAATGATTGATTAATGGATGACATAACACATGGAGACTTGAGCAAATAAAATATTGTAAACAAATAAAGGAACAAAAATTTGTTATACAGTTTGACTAAAGGTTTAATAAACAAATAAAATTTTAAATTATATCACTTTTAAATTTTTTTTCAATTGTATGTCTTTTAAATTTTAGAGTTTCTTTTGGTTAAAAAACAAGTAATTAATGTTTCATTTCGTTACTTTTAGGTGTCTGGTCGTTAATGATTGTTTACAAGTTTTCTTTAACTAATCAAAATTTAACACGTGACATGTGTTATTTTATGTTCTTTTATTTTTTTAAAAAAATTGAATTTTAAAAAATTCCCAAATTTTCTAAAAATTCTCAAAACAGTCCCCAAATCCCTAAATCCTAAAAACCTAAAGTCCCAAATCTCGATTTCAGTCGTTACTGCTGCCAAACATCGACGATATGCCTACCACTTTTGTCATCGGATCCCCACGACCATTTGATCCATCCTTCCGTTGCCGAAAGTCGACGAATGACGTACCTAATATCGAAGGAATGTCGTTCGCCAAAAGTATGATTAACGGAGAATGGCGGACAATCGGAAGATGAACGACATATGGGTCTTAAGACAACAGGAGGAGGCTTCCTTCTATCGATGGCTTCGTGATGAACAACGACGATAGTGGTTGGATTTGGGGATTTAAGAATTTAGGGGTTGTTTTGTGAGCTTTAAAAATTTTATGGGTTTAATAAAATTAAGTTAAAAGAAATAAAAAATCAAAAAAAAAATAAAATCAAAGTCACGTGTCGTATTTTAATTGGATAACGGATTTTTTAAACAACTGTTAATATTTAAACACCTAAAATTAACTAAATGCATTATTAGGCACATTTTTACCAAAAAAATCTTCAACACCTAAAATAAAAAAGTTTGGGCACTTGTTTTTATTTTAAGCCTTAATTAAATGATCTAATTCTACAAAGCCTTGCTGGGAAAGTGAATCAACTAAAAATTCAACGAGTGATCTAGTAAAAAAGAAGATGATAAATATTCTAGGAGACCTGAATTTAAGCAATTTTATCTATAAGACATGTAGTTTCAAAAAGATACGTCAATTCAACCAAAAATTAATCAGATACCAAATGATACGTTAATATTCGTGTTGTATATTATGATTGTATTTTAACTTTTATAGATTTTTATACGTTCATTCTACCAAAAATATTCTAATTTAGTCTCTAAATTATACTTAAAATATTTATGCATTTATATCATACATTTATTATTTTTCACATAAGTTGTATTTTAATTATTTATCGTATGTAATTCATTCTTTTCACGTTATATACTGTAATCATGGCCCATTTTACGGCTATACATAGAGGCACCGATTTCTCCATGCATGCATTGAAGCATAAGAAAAGTTGAGTTGTAGATCTGTTTTGATTCATGCATGAAAATACAAGGGAAACAAACACCTGCAATTGACATTTTTTACTATATGGTGAATCAGGCATAGAATACACACTTCAAAGAGTACTGGGATGAGCACTCTCGACGCTACTTGTCTCTCATCAAACATGACATACAATAAATATTATACTACCACATAAGAATACATAAAAGATGAGATTGACAATAGCTCTTATTTTTAGATACTGCATCATATATATAGCCATAATACTCTAACATTTGGATGACTAAGTAATGAGGGACTTCTTCAATGCTGGGTTTCCTGCATACTCACCATTTGGTGGTTCATGGTAAGCTGGGGTTTCCTTCTTTGGTGGTGTATAGAAAGCTGGTTTGTGCTCCGGTTTATTCTTCTTTGGTGGTTTATCTTCCGGTTTACAATTTTTTGGTGGTGAGTTGGAAGGTGGTGAATAGGAAGGTGGTTTGTATTCGGGTTTATTCTCCTTCTTGTGTGGTGGATAGGAAGGTGGTTTGTATTCGGGTTTATCATTCTTCTTTGGTGGTTTATCTTCAGGCTTCTCCTTCTTGTGTGGTGGATAGGAAGGTGGTTTGTATTCGGGTTTATCCTTCTTCTTTGGTGGTTTATCTTCAGGCTTCTCCTTCTTGTGTGGTGGATAGGAAGGTGATTTGTATTCGGGTTTATCATTCTTCTTTGGTGGTTTATCTTCGGGCTTCTCCTTCTTGTGTGGTGGATAGGAAGGTGGTTTGTATTCAGATTTATCCTTCTTCTTTGGTGGTTTGTCTTCGGATTTCTCCTTCTTGTGTGGTGGATAGGAAGGTGGTTTGTATTTGTGTTTATTCTCTTTCTTGTCTGGTGGACAGGAAGGTAATTTATAATCGGGTTTATCCTTTTTCTTTGGTGGTTCGTCCTCGGGCTTCTCGTTCTTGTGTGGTGGATATGAAGGTGGTTTGTATTCGGGTTTATCCTTCTTCTTTGGTGGTTCGTCTTCGGGCTTCTCCTTCTTGTACGGTGGATAAGAAGGGGACTTGTATTCGAATTTATCCTTTTTCTTTGGTGGTTTATCTTCGAACTTTTCCTTCTTGTGTGGCGGATAGAAAGGTGATTGGTGTTTGGGGTCATCATTCTTTGGTGGTACTGGTGGGTAGACAGGCTCAAAACCAGGTTTTTGGTTTTGGGGTGGTTTATAGACAGGAGTAGGTTGTTTCCCATAGTCGTAGGAACCGAGTGAGGGAGTGGTGGCGGCAAATGCCACCACTGAGAAGACCAATGTGAACAAGCCTGCAAGAGACATTTTCAAGCACTGTCTTTCAATGGATTTGCAGTGACATTGTGCACTTTTTATAGTGGTAGAGGAAACTTTGTGTAGGTGTCAAAATCGAATAGAATTTTTAATATGACGTGTTAGATATTTTGCTTTGCCAAAATATGTAACTAAATATAAAAAATTTGCAATCGAATACCACGATTTGTAAGATACACAAAAATTTATAACGAGTCGTCGAAGTTTCTAAAACTACACCAACATTAACACTTTGTCAAAATATATAATCGAATACATTTTCCTAATTTTGGCAGGAGTGCACACAAAACTTCCATAATATTAGACTTTTCTAAGGTTGGAGTCCAGCTTTGGATAAAAAATTGAAAGGGCAATTCTATTTTCAGTAATAAATCAATATTATATTCGAGCCTACAAGGAAGTTGAAAGTGGATTAAAAAATAGCCTCTGCAACAAAAATAAATAATTCCGTATCTACACATTAGATTTTTTTACAACAATTATTTTATAAATTTGAATCAATTAACCGTACTAAATTAGGATGAGTCTGCAACGTTCGACGAGCACCGATAAGCACCACAAACGACGAGCACCGATGAGCACTATTAATTTAATTTATAAAGATTTAAAATTCATAGGCTTTACCATATAATTTTAATATTTTGAAAAATCAAAAGGTAATTTTATTAAATTTATTTTTTTAATTTTCATATTATTTTAAAAATTATTAACTCAAATTTTCTAGCCCCAAAACCCTAGTTTCATCTACCACCCCACCATTGACGTCGATAGCTGCCGTGGTCGGTCACTTCCTCACCGTCCCGTTGTCTCATGTTTGTGGCTGCCATTGAACTTTGCCGTTGTTTCCCTCCTTCGTTGCAATTAGGTAAATTGTCCACAATTCCCCATTCGAACTCTAATTTTTTTTTTAAATTATGCCACTTTAGAGACCTAATTTTCAAATTGAGTATTGTAATTCTCATATTAGAACCTCAATTAGTTTACTAGTATCCTAATTTGTTTGTTAGAATACTAAATCCCATGCCCAATTCGAAATCCTCAGATTGGAGTTCGTCGGCCGTACCGGTACAATGGTTTTAGCGTACCGGTACGCGGGTTTATGCGTATCGGTGTGGGTTGTGTATCGATACTAGAAGACGTTACTGTTTTTTATTCCAGCATAGTGTACTTGTACGAAAAACCACCATACCGGTATGGTATGCTCGATCCTTCAAAATTGTTGGTTTAAGTTCGATGCATGCATGCATGCTTAATTTTTAACTCTTTATCGTAGATGGTGGATCTAAACTTAATGCCTTCAAAACAAGTTACGATGATGGAGTGCAAGCGTCGTATCGACATGTGTTCGGAGAAGACAAACAACGAGGTACATTCATTATAATTACCTGAAAATTCAAGAAATATTGTTAAGATTTTTATTTTATACACATATAGGAAAAAGCTGAAGTTGTACATGAGGAAAACATAATAACTCCTTATCATAGTGATTACAAGTTCGAGACTCTCATTCATTCGGTGCAAAATATTGAAAAGGAATTTGTTAAAATGAATGGTCAATTTGAAAATTTAATGGTCAATTTTAGAAATTAAATGTCCAATTTGAACAATTAGTGACCATATTAGCATCGAGTAATGTTAAAAGTTCAATACAAGATGGTAATTTAGTAAAAGGAGAAGATATACATAATAGATCATTAAAGGATGGGTCTGAAAAATATATCAGAACAGGTTAATTTATATAGCGGTCCTTTGAAAGATGAGGGTTTAGAAAATAAATCTCACAAGGAAGAAGGATTAAATACCGCATCATTGAAGGAGGAATCCGAGATTTGTATTAAAATACTGATTATGTCTCTATTTATTAATTGTGATATAGATTATTATTCTCCCTCGTTAGAACCTACCGGTAAAAGAAAACTTGAAGTTACCTCTGAAGACAAAACCAAGACTGACACAGATGATTCCCCAAAAATTCCTAGCGAGGTTTTTAACTTTGAATTTAGTCCCCATCGATTTCCTAGTCAACTAATTACGTTGAAGAAAACTCCAATAAGTAAAAAAAATGTGGCCTAAAATGTCTAACGGTCTGAAGCCATCGTCAAAGAGTAAAGACTGTCAACAGAAAAAGAGTGTGAGATGTTTGACTGCACGTTCTGATTTGACTGATGATCTGAAGTCGAAAGATATGACATAAAAAAAGACCTCAAACTTCTAAAGTGAATACAAAGGTATGTATAAATCATTCTTTATTGGTTATATTTAATCTTATAGTGTGATATTATTTGTTTGCCTAAAAATAAAATTTGTCGTATGATGCGTAGATGCAGGAAAAAGTCACAAAGTGCAATGATAGTGGAGAAACTGTAAAACCTATGTTTGATTTTGATATAACAAAGTGTTTTAAGGACCAAATTGTAAAACTTGAAATAAATTTTTAAGTCCTCTAAAAGGTTTCAAATCATCAAGGTTTTGCTCAAGTTTGAAAAACTCAAACTCCAAAACATTTTCTAAGTGTTCCAATGCCAAATTGCTCAAAAACGTCTATGAGTATCGATACGCTTCTTACCGTATCAATACTTTTTTTAGAAACTTGGCTACTAGAGACAAACATTTCAATACGCTCCTTACCGTATCGAAACAGATTCCATCTGTATCGATACGCTCTCTCTATAAAATCCCAAGAAGTTTGAATCGAGTACCGATACGGTTTCACCCGTATCGATATAGTTTAATATGTTTTAAAAATTCAGAGCTTTAAAGTGGTAGTTAACGAGTATCGATACACTTTTACTCGTATCGATACGAATTTCTCTAGTGAGCTATGTTGGAAAATTGCATCGATGCGGTCTTGCTCGTATCAAAACGGTTCCCTAACCCGTACCGATACGCCTAAACGTGTATCAATACACCTCTCTTATATTTGTGCAACGACTCTTTCTTTTTTGAGACATGTATCGATACGCTTCCTCGAGTACCGATACAGTAGGCTGTAAAAGTGCATTTATGGTGGAAAGAGGTGGTTCCAACGCTATAATCAATTCACTAACCACCCAAACGGCTAGAATTAATGGAGAAGGTTTAAAACAAGCCCAATGAAGACCAGCAACAACTATTGCATCTAAGAGAAACATCTACACACAAAATCCAAGCTCAAGTGCCAAAAGTCTTATTCTTGTAAAATCCCAAATTGTCTTTGAGTGTAATTCTTATCTAGTATTTCAATTTGGGTAGAGTTCTTGTATTCAAAGGGGCAAATTTGTATTGAGAGATATTTTTATTGCCTTCACTTTCTTCTTTGTAACCAAGTGAGGGTTTGGTCAATTTTGGGTATAAAATTGACCGATTTTGTAAAGGTTTCCTCCTAAGCCTTGAAAAGGGGAAGATCAATTAGTGGAATTGTTGGAAAATCCTTAGTGGGAGCTAAGGTAGTGGATGTAGAGTTCATTTGAAACTTGAACCACTATAATTGCCTTGTTCTTCATTTTTATTCATTCCACTTCACTTCCAAAATTTAAAAAACCCAATTCACCCCCTCTTGGCTTTGATCAATCATTTGATCCACTCAACAATTAGTATCAGAGTCTACCTCTTTGAAGGATTAACAACCGAAAGAGGAGATTCTAGGAAGAGTGTGATCATCAATAAAGCAAGCCATGGCATCTGCCTCCGGCTCTAGCATGTACGAGTCTCAATCGATCACCAAACCGTCTTTCTTCAATGGTGACAACTATCCTTTTTGGAAGAACCAGATGCGTCTCTTCATAAAGTCAAGTGATTACCTTGTTTGGGATGCTATAGAGGATTGTCACAGCATTCCGATGAAGAGAGACGGTGAAGGAAGACTTGCCGAAAAGAAAAGAAAAAATGAGTGAAGATGATCGAAAAAAGGTTCAAATCAACGACAAGGCTCTTCACATGCTATTTTGTGCTTTTGGATCGGATATCTACTCCAAAGTTTCTTCCATCGAAAGTTCTAAAGAAGTGTGGGATACACTTGAGACAACCTATGAAGGGGCAAGCAATGTGAAGGAAACAAAGATTGGAATTCTCAATCTTAGCTATGAGAATTTCAAGATGGAGCCCGATGAAACCGTATCGAAGATGTTTGAACGTTTTTCAACCATTGTCAATGGGCTAAAAGGTTTTGGAGAGATCATCCCGGAGGACAAGCTAGTCTGGAAGTTACTTTACTCTCTTCCCGAGTCTTGGGATGGGAAAAGAACCGCTATGATAGCAAGGAAGGGAAGATGAAAAGAAGAAAGAAGAAAGAAGAGTGGAGAATCTTGAGGTAGACAAGAAGAAGAAACTATGAGTGGCTCTCAAAGCTTCTCTACATGAGGAGAGCACTTCTAGTAAGGAGGAAGATCTTGAAGAATTGGCTATGATAGCCAAGAGATTCTCGCGGTTTATGAGGTCCAACCGAGGTACAAAGTTTCAAAGAAAGATGGACTTCAAGTCCAAGAACAAAGAAGAAGAAAACGATCTGACCATATGCTATGAGTGCAAGAAACCGAGTCATATCCGTTCCGAGTGTCCTCAACTCAAGAAGAAGGGCTTTGAGAAGAAGAAGAAGCTCAAAGCCAAGCTTGCTACTTGGAGTGATGAGGAATCATCCGACGATGAGGAACAAGAAGTGGCCAACCTTTGTCTCATGGCTATTGAAGAGGATTCTAAGGTAACCTCTAACTCATCTACTTTTGATTTTACCTATGATGAATTGCATGAAGCGTATGATGAGTTACAAGAGGTGTATGATGAGTTAGTTGAGAAGTATAAGGAGTCCGTTTTGAAAAATAAAAAAGTCATTTCAGATTTAAATGCTTAAAATGATTTAATTTCTCAAGCTAACTTGGAATTTGAGAAAAAGATTTTAGGTCTACAAGATGAACTTGAATACTTTCAAAAGGAAAATGTAGATTTAAATAATCTTATTTCTCAATGTAACATTGAACACCAATAGGTGTTAGATTAGCTCAATGGGCTCAAAAAGTCTTTCAAGAGTGTTGGTACTTTGAAAAATGAAATAGGTGAATCATCTAGAACTAACCAACCTAAGAGAAAGAATTTTAACTACAAACAAAGTGGCTCCTATAGGCATACTAAACTAAAATAATTAGAAGTATATGGGTAAAAGGAACTTGTTAAATCTAATAATGTTGATGCCGTGTCACCTTGGATTCCTAAGGGAACCAAGCTTTTAGGAGCTAACACTCGTGGACCCAAAATGATTTGGGTACCAAAAATCAAAGCCTAAATTCTTTTTTTGTATGGGGAGCATTGCTACAAGGCCAAAGCACAAAATCAAAACTCATGGAACCTTGATAGTGGATGCTCGAGGCACATGACCGGAGACAAAAGTCTATTCATGGAATTAAAGCCAAAAAAGTGGAGGAGGAGTGACATTTGGTGACGACTCCAAAGGCCACATTGAAGGTATTGGCTCCACAGGTAACCACTCTACCATACTCATTGAAAATGTGTTGTATGTCAATGGTCTAAAACATAATTTGTTGAGCATTAGTCAATTGTGTGATAAAGGGTTTAATGTCTTATTTGATAAAAATGGGTTTAAAATTGTTGACATTAAATCTAATAAAACAATGCTCATTGCTCATCGTATAGGAAACATATACATGGTGCATCTAGATGACATTCATATATCTCATGCATGTTTTGTTGCACAAAATAAAAATCATGCATGGTTGTGGCATAGAAAACTGGGACATGTTAGCATTAGTGTTTTAGAAAAATTAGTTTCCCTAAATCTTGTTAGAGGTTTACCCAAGATTAAGTTCTCCAATGATAAAATATGTGATGCATGCTCTAAGGGTAAACAACATAGATCATCCTTTAATTCCATTAATGATGTCTCCACTAGTAGATGCTTACAATTGATTCATATGGATCTTTTTGGGCCTATTAGAACTATGAGCTTGGGTGGCAAATCGTATGCTTTTGTACTTGTTGATGACTATTCTAGGTTTACTTGGGTTCTATTCTTAAGTACAAAAGATGAGGCATTAGAAAAATTCATCACATTTTCTAAATTAACTCAAAATTATCTTGAGCTAAAAATTTCTCACATTAGAAGTGATAATGGAACCGAGTTTCAAAATCCAGGTTTTGAAGAGTTTCTAAATGAAAATGGTATTAGCCACAATTTTTCGGCACCTCGAACTCCTCAACAAAATGGGGTAGTTGAGAGGAAAAATAAGACTTTACAAGAAATTGATAGAACCATGCTTTGTGAAAATAATTTACCTAAATAGGCGGAAGCCACAAATACCGCTTGCTACATTGTAAATCGAGTAATGATTATGCCAATTTTAAAGAAAACATCATATGAGAGTTTAAAATCTAAGAAGCCTAACATTAGCTATTTTCATCCATTTGGTTGCAAGTGTTTTGTTTTAAACAATAGAAAAGACAACTTAGGTAAATTTGATGCTAAAAGTGATGAAGCTATTTTCTTAGGGTATTCTTTAAACTCTAAAGTCTATCGTGTATTTAATAAAAGAACTTTAGTAGAGGAGTCTATGCATGTTGTTTTCGATGATAACCTCCTTCTAAAGAAGGATTCTTGTGATGATGATGATGTAGGGATCATTGAAGCTAATGATGGTGGAGAATCATCAAAGGTGAATGAGATTCCAACTAAAGAAGAAGATGCACAAGATCCACCTCTTGAAGCCTTGAAGGACTTGGCTCTTGAGGAAAAGGATGTATCTTACCTATGGGAGTTCAACTATGTCAAAGGTGGTGAAATCTTGGGTGATCCATCCAAGGGGGTAACTACTAGATCCTCTCTCAAATTAAAGAATAATGTTGCATTTCTTTCATGCATAGAGCCTAAAAATATCAAAGAAGCAATAAAGATGAGTTTTGGATTTTGGCTATGCAAGAAGAATTAAACCAATTTGAGAGGAGTAATGTATGGACATTAGTTGAAAGGCCTAGTAATCAATCTACTATAGGAACTAAATGGGTATTTAGGGATAAACTAGATGAGAGTGGTAACGTAATGAGAAACAAAGCTAGGCTAGTTGCTCAAGGTTACACTCAAGAAGAGGAAATATATTTTGAAGAAACCTATGCACCCGTAGCTAGAATAGAAGCTATTAGGATGCTGCTTGCGTATGCATGTTATCATGATTTCATGTTTTTTCAAATGGATGTAAAAAGTGCATTTTTAAATGGTTTTATAAATGAAGAAGTGTATGTTGAACAACCACCGGGTTTTGAGGATTCAAAATTTCCAAATCATGTTTTTAAGCTAACCAAAGCCCTTTATGGTTTAAAACAAGCTCCTAGAGCTTGGTATGAAAGGCTTTCAAACTTTTTAATTGAAAAGGTTTTGAAAAAGGTAAGGTGGACACTACACTTTTCATAAAAAGATATAAAAATGACATCTTAGTAGTGCAAATATATGTTGATGATATTATCTTTGGCTCTACTAATGAATGTTATTGCAAAGAGTTAGCTAAGTTAATGCAAGGTGAATTTGAGATGAGAATGATGGGGGAGCTCTCATTCTTTTTAGGACTCCAAATCAAACAAAGGAAAGATGGCACCTTCATAAATCAAGCAAAGTACGTGAAAGATATGCACAAGAAGTTTGGCTTGGAGCAAGCAAAGCCTCATGCTAAACCAATGAGCTCAACTACAAAACTTGACAAAGATGAAGGAGATAAGTGTGTTGACTTTAAGCTCTATCGCTCTATGATTGGATCATTGCTTTACCTTACCGCAAGTAGACCGGATATATTGTTTAGTGTTTGCTTGTGTGCTAGGTTTCAAGCTAGTCCTAGAGAGTCTCACCTTATAGCCGTTAAAAGAATCTTTAGGTACCTTAGAGATACTCCTTGTTTAGGTCTTTGGTACCCTAGAGACTCAACCTTTAACCTTCATGCCTATTCGGATGCGGATTATAGGGGTTGTAAAATAGATAGGAAAAGTACTTTCGGAACTTGTCAATTCTTAGGTAGTATACACATATCTTGGTTCTCTAAGAAACAAAATAGTGTAGCTTTATCTATCACCGAAGCGGAGTACATATCCTTAGGGAGTTGTTGTGCTCAAGTATTTTGGATGAAGCAACAACTCTTAGATTATGGAATTAAAGTAGAAACCATACCCCTTAAGTGTGATAACACTAGTGCAATTTGTCTCACCAAAAATCTCATCCAACACTCTAGAACCAAACACATAGAAATAAGGCATCATTTCATTAGAGATCATGTCCTTAAGCAAGATATTGTTATAGAGTATGTTGACACCTTGAATCAATTAGCGGACATCTTTATCAAGCCTCTAGACAAAGAGCGTTTTTGGTCCCTTAGGAGAGAGTAAGGTCTAACCAGCCTATCTTGACCCTTTAGGACTCTTTTTGAGGTTAAAATTGCTTGATTTTGTGAAAATTCATGTTTATATGTGTTGATCTTAATGGTAACCATGCTTGTAGCTAGGGGAGTTTGCTTCTATTAGAACATGCTTAGATCTGCTCATTCATCATTTGCATACATTTAGAAGATGTTAAAGTTGAGCCTTTGGTTGTTCTAAAGACCAAAAATGCATTTCTGGGCATAGGGTATCGATACGGCCTTATGCGTATCGATACGAGTACTTCATTAGCTTTCCAGATTGCATTTTCTCTCTAGCGGGTATCGATACAGTTAAATCTGTTTCGATACGAGTTGTGAGCGTTTCGATACGGAAGTCTTCCGTTTTGATACGGTTCCTTGATATGTGGTTCCAAGGAATTACCATTGTACCCCCGTATCGATACCGATTTTAGGCGTATCGATACTCGGTCGCGTAGAATCTTTAATTGGGCATTAAAAGACTTTCACTATTACCAAAATTCTTTTTCAAAACCCTAGCCGATTTTCAACTATAAAGGGCCCTCAACCCTTTATATTTTCATCACACAACTTAAAGTTTCTTGAGGGTTTTTCAAAATCAAGCCAAGTCTAAGGCTCTCCATCAATTTGGTGCAAAATCTTCATACTTTCCTCCCTCTCTCAATATCAAGGTATAAAAACTTCTTTTCTTTCTATTTTCTTTATTATTTTCGTTTCAAATTTTGTTTGTTTTGTTTGTTCTTTCAAAAATTTTTATCAAAATTTTTTTGTTTTGTTTTGTCTTTCAAATTTTTTTTACCTTGATTATTGATTTATCTATGGGGTTGAATGTGAAAATTAATGCATACACACATTGTTTTGATTAATTCTTTTTTAGACTATGGCACCTAAAAAGAGAGCACGCACTACTACCGAAGTTGGCGAAGGATCAAATCCCGGCGATGGCACTCGTCCGAATTTGACCTTAATTTATCAAAGGTGCTTTCAACTCCCGGTGAACTCAACTATTTTCGATCTTTTCAAAACTACAAGATTCGACCGGAGAGGGTAATTTCCATTCCTTTTCTCAATTCGGAGTGTTTCAAGTTTGTTTATTTACCATTGCTCCAAGAATGGAAGTTTATGGATTTTCTTCAAATCTCGGGGTTTTTCTTTCGAAATTTGGTTTTGATCTTTTATGCTAATGCCAAATGTGTTGCCAATGTCGAGGGTAATGTCATTGTCGTTAATTCCTATCTTATAGGCAAGAAGATTACCGTTGATGTCAAGACCCTTTGTGATGTTTTTGGTTTTGATGATGATGGTATCGATTATGAAGGTGCTCTTGGACATGTTTTGGGGGGATCCGTGGTCGTTCTCAATGCTCATGACCGCATCTTACATTTGATGATCACTTGGTTGTTTAGGCCTTCCAGAGGAAAAAACTCAACCATCCGCCAAGTTGATACTTTTTGGATTAGATGCTTTCGTGAGAGGAAACGTCATAACCTTGCTCGTATTATGTTTGCGAAGATTGTCTTCCTCGTTCAACATCGTCACACCACTCTTGTTACTTCATTGACCTATGACACCACTTTGAGCTACTTTTTCACTAAGAAGAGATCGATTGTTCTCATGATTATCCGACGATCTCACCGATCCGATTGATGAGAGGTCTCTAACTCGGGGCAAGTTTCATTATTTCAATGGTAATTGGCTTCGCCTTTCCAAGATTCCTAGTGATGTTATACCCGAAGAGATTGAAAATCCTATCGTAGCTCCTCAAGCACCTCATCCATCCATGGATTCTCTCATGACCTATCTTAGTAAACAATTCACAAGCTTACACACGGGGATTGGTTCTATTGATCAAGTCATGAATTCCGAGTTTGCCGCCATTGATACTCGCTTCACAAGCTTAGAAGATCGCATTACTAATGTGGAGAAGCGTATCTCTTCTATTGAGGCTGAGCACAATTCGATGAATATTTCTCTTACGGCCTTCCATGAAGAATGGCGTCAATTAAGGAGGAACGATGATGCAAATGAAGATGAAGATGAAGATAATGAAGATGGTGATGGAGACGAGTAGTAGATTAGTCTTTGCACCTCATTCATGTCATCTTAGGATTTCCTTTAATGCATTTTGATTTATGTTTTTAGGATTAAGTTTGTCATTTAAAACATATGCTTCGATTTATGTTGTTTGGATTTTATTTTGATGTTTCTTTAATCTATGAACTTTATGATTATCTATTAAATGTTGCTTGGTTTATTGTTATGTCTTTATAGCATGTGTCTCTTATTTTGATCTAACAAAAGGGGGAGAGGGAAGTTCACAAGCTCACTTAAACTTAAACTTAAAATTTACCTAGCTAACATTAAGGGGGAGTTGTTTTCCAAAGTTTTTCAAAAGACTTAAAAAATTTTAAGCTTTGGTTTTGTTATATCAAAAAGGGGGAGATTGTAAAACCTATGTTTGATTTTTGATATAACAAAGTGTTTTAAGGACCAAATTGTAAAACTTGAAATAAATTTTTAAGTCCCCTAAAAGGTTTCAAATCATCAAGGTTTTGCTCTAATTTGAAAAACTCAAACTCCAAAACATTTTCTAAGTGTTCCAAGGCCAAATTGCTCAAAAACGTCTATGAGTATCGATACGCTTCTTACCTTATCGAAGCCTTTTTTAGAAACTTGGCTACTGGAGACAAACGTTTCGATACGCTCCTTACTGTATCGAAACAGGGTATCGAAACAGATTCCATCTGTATCGATACGCTCTCTCTATAAAATACCAAGGAGTTTGAATCGAGTACCGATACGGTTTCACCCGTATCGATACGGTTTAATATGTTTTAAAAATTCAGAGCTTTAAATATTTCGACCGTTGCCTTGTCAGTTGGTAGGTAACCAAATTTTAAAGTGGTAGTTAATGAGTATCGATACGCTCTTACTCGTATCGATATGAATTCCTCCAGTGAGCTATGTTGGAAAAATTACATCGATATGGTCTTACCCGTATCAAAACGGTTCTCTAACCCGTATCGATAGGCCTGAACGTGTATCGATACGCCTCTCTTATATTTGTACAACAACTCTTTCTTTTTTGAGACAAGTATTGATACACTTCCTCGAGTACCGATACTGTAGGCTGCAGAAGTGCATTTATAGTGGAAAGAGAGGGTTTCAACGGCTATAATCAATTCCCTAACCACCCAAAGGGCTAGAATTAATGGAAAAGGTATAAAAACAAGCCCATTGAAGATCAGCAACAACTATTTCATCTAAGAGAAACATCTACACAAAAAATCGAAGCTCAAGTGCCAAAAGTCTTATTCTTGTAAAATCCCAAATTGTCTTTGAGTGTAATTCTTATCTAGTATTTCAATTTGGGTTGAGTGCTTGTATTCAAAGGGGCAAATTTTTATTGAGAGATATTCTTATTGCCTTCCATTTCTTATTTGTAACCAAGTGAGTATTTGGTCAATTTTGGATAGAAAATTGACCGTTTTGTAAAGGTTTCCTCATAAGCCTTGAAAAAGGGAAGATCAATTAGTGGAATTGTTGGAAAATCCTTAGTGGGAGCTAAGATAGTGGTTGTAGAGTTCATTTGGAACTTGAACCACTATAATTGCATTGTTCTTCATTTTTATTCATTCCACTTCACTTCTAAAATTTTAAAAAACCAATTCACCCCATCTTGGCTTTGATCAATCATTTGATCCACTCAACAGAAACATCAAATGTTGAAAGTTCTGAAAAAAAAAATAAGGTAGTAACGTGATGAGTAATATAATTCTCTTTGTAGGGTAGAAATTTGAAAGAAATTATGTACAAATATTTCATTTGTATTAAATGTGTGATCAATTACTCTTTGATTGTGCAGGTTGGGAACAAGAATAAGCTTTGTAATTTTGAGATTGAACAAGGATCGGAAGATTTGTCCGCAGAAGCTCGCATCAAATTGAAAACAAGAAAGGTGAAAACTATACACAGTTTTTAATATCGACATTTAATTTTCAGGTTATTATAATTTGTAATAGTTAATTGTATGTCATGCAGTATAAATATGAACTTGGTGATCTCTTATCAGAAGATTGCAATGGAACTGGTAGGATAAGTAATGTGTACAAGCAATATTTGAAGTACTTAACGCCTGAAAAAAGCAGAGTTTGTACGAATGTTGCTACTTAGAATGATAAATCCAACATTCTTTACATGGCCAAAAATAATTTTTTGGACGTTGCCAATGCTCGTACTGTTTTTCCAGAAAAGTGGGTATCTGATTGGGTATTGTTGATATCTGTATTTGTTAAATGTTATAATCAATATTTGTTATTTTGTCTATTATTAACACAAGTTTTTATATTTTTTTAATATTTAATAGTTTATCGATATCTCTGTGTACGATTTGCACTTGAGACAAGAGCATATGCCAAAAAGTTATATCTACCTCTGTCCTTCAAGGTAAAAAATAATTTATGAGCTAGAGATCATATTATTTTCAGCTCATGATTTCATGACAATTTCAAATTTAATGTTTCTCGCAGAGTTTGATAGAAGATTTCACATATGCTAAGAAGTCGGGAATACAACTAAGCTTGTTCAACTTTCATACCCGATGGATAGAAAACTTTATGCCTATTGATAATAGTAATGTTGAACATGTATATTTATAATTTGTTGTTTGCTTGTATATAGTTGATAGTGATTTTTAAATCACATGATTTAATAGGTATGTGTGCCTTTACATGATGCACAAGGTAAACAATGGTTTGTATTAGTTGTTAATGTTGCGGAGAGACATATTACGTTTTGGACTCTCTTGGCGCCAAAGAAGTGCGTAAAAAGATTGCACAAAATATAGTAAGTTCTTTATTCATTTATGAGAACTAATAGAATTCGTATAATTTTTAACTATCAAATTTCTTAAATTTTTTTTTGACCTTTTTAATAGTTGAATAAAACTCTACTTTGGTATGAGGGTCATGCTCATTTGGGTACATTATTTGAAGATGTTGCAAAAATTTTACTCCATTTTGTAAAATAACCGAAGTAGCCAAATTCGTACGTAATTTAAATTTAAAATAAAATTTATTTTGAAGATATCTTTGTGAATTTCTTCTTAATAGATTAATTCATTTTATATTTGATTCAGAGATGATTGCGGCATGTACACATTGAAGTATATTGAAGCTGATAACAAAAGTGATTGGTCGAAGATTTCATTCACGGTAAAGTATACCATGTAGTTTCGTTTAGCTATCGTGTGATATTGAATAACGTGGCATATTTATTGTGTAGAGGTAACACTCCTCGCCCGGGTTAGGAGCGAGGAGCGTTACGACGAGAAAACAGAACGAAGAAACAAGAAATTTCCGAGCCAATTAAAATTTTTCTACTTAACGTATCCCTATTGGATAAGTTACTTAGCTAGCAAGTTATAAATTCAATTCATTGCAACATTTAAGATTCATTTGACTATTCATTTATTACCTAAAGCCTTCTGACTCATTCCTTAGCTAGAATCAGGTTATTTATGTACCATTACTTACTAGGCTTAGACAGAATTCAAGTTTAATCATCCATTAGATACAATCACAATGATCACTAGATCCATAGCTTAACGCACTTATTTATATAATTCTAGTCCACTCATTTTCAAGAAAAAGATATAGTATTTACAACGACCATTACTTATATACATCATATGCCACTAAGGTCATTACAATGCTTGATCAAGTTTTTACATATATATTCGCTAACTAATTCAAATGTATGTCAAGCTATGTGCCACAAAGTAGGACAATACAAATAAACATACAATTCTACTTCAACTCTTGCTTATCTTGCATCGGGTCCAAGAAAGGTAGCTTCAGGGTCAAGGTACTGATTGGGATAGCTTTAACCTGAGGTTTGGGAAGAATACAAACAAGAGTGATAAGTACAAGATTGTACTTAATGAGGTAGCATCTAAAATCAATCAAGTTATTAGATTCCAAGGTTCTTTAATCCATTCTCAATTTGTTTAAGCCTTAAACATGTTAGGTCAAACCTTAGCCTAGTATTTCAATTATCATCCAATTGCTCAAGCACACAATGAACAAGGTTTCATTTCAAGGGTACACATTACACATTCAACGAACATATCATACACAAGGACTATGTACCAGTCGAGTGATCCTAAATAATTTGAACACTATTACTAAATGTACTCAATTCATTTCGAACCAAACATATTAATGATTTAACATGTCCCTTATTTCAAATAGACTAAACTCCTAATTCATTTTAAATTGAGTAAAACCATTCAATTAAGACCTTAATACTATTCGATTAGCTTTCTTGTTAGTCAAGAAATATTTGAATTACTTTCATTCAAGACAAGGCTCTTTCTTGTTTCATTACTAGTCTTAGTTACCTAGATGACCATTCAAGCATTTATCATTCAAACCATTTGACTAATATGTTAAACCTTATGTCATTTGAATAGGATTAAGGATAGGACTTCATTTAGGGCAGTACTAAACTATCTAAATTGTTTACACAACAGTTTTCAAATTATTCAAATTACTTAGACTGTTGTTTCCAGCTAGCTTGCGCACTGTTTACTTAAACCTACATAATTTTCATTCCGTTTGTCGAACTTTCAATTAGTTTATACCTTCTTAAAGCTTACTTAAACCTTTTTACAACCATTTAGACCTTCCATTTTAATGTCTATCCAATTAATACAGTTTTTAGTTCAAAGACAACGCATTTACATTTCTGGACAGTTTGCACTGTCCAGAGGTTTTTATCTCCGGATTCCCATTCACAAATCAGAATCCAATTCTGTTATCTCCTAATAAATTAGACATACTAAGATTCATTTCATGTAAATTTCAGCCCTTAATTCGACCTACACAATTTATGGTGAATTTTTAAAGTTGCTTCCCATAATAGAACTTTCTGGGCAGATTTCACTATTCTTGATTTTAGCTTCATTATTCACTTAGACCATGCTTCTAACATTAATGTTCATCATATACACATATTCCTACTAATCTAGTCAGTCCAATTCACCTATCCATTTCCATTATCAAGGTTGGTTAACAAGTTTACCACATAATTTGTTGCCATTATCAAGTTGATTCAAGTTTACCATTAAACACATTAAGCATATATGTCATTCATTAATCTAAATTTATTATATAACAATTAATCACAATGCCATGCAATCAAGTTGTTATGTCCCATTATGGTTCTTTTTAATCCCTTGATTTAACAAGTTAAGCCCCTTTAACTAAATCTAGATAATTTCATATCGAGTTAGTCAACAACTTAAACTCTAGTCTTATTCGATTGACTTCAAGGTGGCTTATCTTATATAACATTATTCTATATCTATTTCCTTTCGATTAGATCCAAGTATTTAGACTCAAATTTCTATTCGAATTTAGGCATACTTATAAACATGATCTTAGTTTCAACAAGAACTATGTCATTTTCTAGGACCGAGCAATTCCCACAAGCCAAGCAAATCAAGCAATTCAATCAAATGAAACAATCAAGTACACCAAGCAAGTAGCAATTTCAAGTTCTACCTAGTTAAGTCTTAATCCATTTTAGCATGTTTTAGATCATTCTCCATGATCTATTCGAATGGTTCAAACTTAACAAGTTCAAGCAATTACATTCAAGGTCTTATACCATACTAACCAAGCAAAGAATACATAAGCTCAATAAATCTAGAATTTATTTCAAGACTCACAAAGAACACATCAAACAAGTAACCAATTACAAAAGCTAGATAATCAAACAAGTAAGGTTTACCAAGAATCAGATAAATGAGTACAAGGATCATCAATCTCTCATTCGAATGGGATCATTTTTAATGTAGCTTATCTTTCAAACATTGAGCTAATCAAGTTAGCATTTACATCATTTCAATTCGTATGATTTCATTTTACTGGCAGTTCTATAACGAGTATCAAGATGCTCACTCATTTATTCATATGACATGTCATATTTCAAGCTTGTTAATTTGTTTTGCCTTGGTAGATAGTAGGACTAGGTAATCAAGTCTCAGTAGGGTACTCAAAGTACCAAAATAGTAGGGTGTCTCCAACACCAATCAGTATGGTACACAAAGTACCAGAATCAGTAGGGTGTCTACAACACCAATTAGTAGGGTACACTAACGTACCATAACAATCGAGCTCTAGACTCTAAGGCATGTCGTTCTACCTACGACCATCTAACAACCAAAGTCTTGTTGATTCTTTTATTTGCAAACAATTGCACACCAAATGATTAAGCAATAAGCATATCAAGATCAATTTCCTTTTTAAGTCATTAGGCCATATAATCCTTAGTTCAATTTGTAGGTGATCAAGCATTCTCAAACATCACATAATATCACTCATTTAAACAATACATTCAAACACATCAAACAATATGGGTAAGCATATTCCATTTATTTTCATTATCAAGCTTTATTACCAAGTCATTAACTTATCAAGTCTTGTATATATTCATTCTTCCCTTTATTATCCAATTACCGATACGATTTAGATTAATTTCCAAGCATAGATCACAAGCAAGTATCAATCCACAACCAAAATAGCAAGGTCCACCCACATTCATGTATTCATATTAAATCTCAAGCAAAACAACTCAATTAATCATATTCTACTTCTATTCGATTAATCATCAAGAAGATCAAGCACTCATGTATTCATCGTCAAGTTTCCAATTAAGCATCATTCCCTTATACATTTACCAATTAGAAATTAGACTCATTGCATGGCATATTTATTTGAACAATAAAGTAGACATGCAAGGGTGGTTAGGACCTAAGTCCCAACCCTAAGCATAGCTACACTCACCTTGTATCCCGAAGTTACGGGATACCTGAATCTTCATTCTCATCCCGATACTTACCCATCCTTTCCACCACTTACTTAATCTAGTATTCATACAACATAAGCATGTATTAAAATCATATCAAATTCAATTCACACATATTATTACAAGCATTAAATTGTTTTCCTAATTCTGGCAGTTTGCACACCCTTCACTAATCTGCCTATATCTTTTAATCTACATGCAAAAATTTCGATTAATTTATACCGTTAGAAAGATAATTCAATTACCTATTCAACCATGTATGGCTCATATTTTTATCCTTTCTAGATCGATACAGTTTTTTTAGTTAAAGTCAGGCCAATTTATAGTTTTAAATCTGCCCAGTTTTCATTTAAGTCCACTTTTAGGGGCTAATTCACCTAGGACCCTTACTAATTCATTTTATACATTTTTACCTTAGTTTCCCATATTTTCCCCTGACTTTTCATGTCCAGATTAGTCCCTAATTTATCCATCTAAGTCCTCAATTTAACAGATTTTCTAGATTGGTCCCAGATTCACTAATATGCCAATTAACATATCTAAGCAATCAATTTTAGTTACAATTCATTCAATTCAATTATCCAGCATTCAATTTAATCCTTCCCTTGCTTTTCACTTAATTTTCCATCCTTTAATCCTAACCAATTCAGTCCTGAATTCCTTAATTTTCTCAAAACTGTCCCTAGTGGTAGTTTTGCTAGCAATGTGATCATCTTGTTAATCAAGTTCAATTCATCCAATTTCTTCATAGATTTAATTTAACTAAGACTTCAATTATCCAATTTACATGCTGTTAAATGGGTGTTTATATGATAATCACTTTCCCTTGTTCAAATTAATACACTAATTATGTAAATATCACAATTTGATCACCCTAAGCAATTCGGCTAGCATCAACTATACTAATTAAATGTTTGGACATTTCTAACACAATTAACATCATTTTCCAGTATCATGCAAGCTACCAATATAAACTAATTCCGTGGATTATCAAGAAATTTAATTCTAATCAATTTATTCCCAACTTAGTCTATTCGAATGAAAAGGGAATTTGGACAATACTTACTTTGCTTTGTAGATGATCTTCCCCTATTTAATTCAAGATTCCATGGCTGAATCCTTCTCCTCTCTCTCTAAAATTCTCTCTTTCTCTCTCACTAGAAATTTTCTCTCTATTTCGATTTGTATGAATGGGTTAAGGTATGAAGATGGCAATGCTGTCATCTTTGTGGATTAAGCTCGCCGAGTGGCCATCCTAATCCCCACATGGTGATTTTTCACCATGACACCTTGCATGGTATTTTCTATTTCATTTATTTTACATGCATTCCCTTCCATTTTTATTTTATTCATTTTAGTCATCATACTTTAGTCATCAATCTTTCAATTCTTTCAATTAAGCCTTTAGAAGTTGATCTTTTCACATGTCATAAACTTAACCCTCCGATTCATGAAGTTGAGGATTAAGAAATTTTTAATGCTATTTGACCATTTTTTGGGTGGTTCTCAACCTTCCATATTTTTTTCACTTTTCATTTATTTTATTCATATGGTGATTATTTGTGATGACTTGAGATTTTCAGAGCTTGATATATATGTGAGTATTATGGTTATTATAGTCCGTATTATATATTTTTTTGTTTAAATACTAGTTCTTTAAAAAATAGCTATTAATGCATCATAATATGTGTTAATTCTGAAAAATGGATTAAGCACAAAATATGTGTTAAGAGCAAAAAAAACTTGAACATTTGAAATTTTGATTATCGTTTTTTATACAAAGTTTAGTGAATTTTACCCATAAAAAAACTAAACTCTATTAATCCACAAAAATATAATTTTTAGAACATGAATGATTTATTTGATTATACAAAAAATATATTTACTTGGGATGAGTTAATGCAGGGAAATAATAAACCAAATTAGAATATCGTACCGGTACAGTACCTAAACGTATTGGTACGTACACCTAAGCCGTTTCGGTACAGCTATGTGTATTGGTATGTTTATAGCGCACTGGATTTTAACATTAAAGTACTGTATCGATACGCTTAGTACACCGTACCGATACACATGAGTAAAACTGGATACATGAGTCCTTCTACCCTTAGCAAATGTTTGTATAACCACTCGTTCAACGTTGAATATACACAAGAACATAGATATTGCATTACACAATTAAATTGGCCAAACTAGCGACTTTTGTCAGTTTTTGAAATATTATTTCACGCGAAACACAAATAATTGTTCCCATAAAGCATCCCCAACACCAACCTTTAAATTTTTCAAGTTTGTTCTATTGTTTCATGTCAATACTTTAAAAATTTATTTGAACACTTACATTTTTTGTACTGATATTTAAACATTTTGCTCCTTTTCAACTTTGAATTTTTTATTCATGTCAATACTTTAAAAATTCCAATTGAAAACTTTGCTCTTTCTAACCGTTACTTGAACACGTAGCAAAATATACAATGGGAAACAATCCTTAGTAATCTAAAAATATGAAGCAAATAATCTATCACATCCAAGATAATCAACATATATATCATATAACCAAGATAATCCCAAGATAAAGTATCATATAATCTAAAAATAAAATAAAATATAGAAACAATCCATATGTAATACCAAGATACTCCCAAAATAAAGTATCATATATAATCCCACATAATCCAAAGTAATCCATTTCATAGAATAAAGCTAAGCCTCCGGTGCATCGTCCCTGCCATCAACATCATTGTCATTGTCGGCATCATCTTGATGAAGCTGAATCGAATACTCCAAGATCTCTAGACTCTCATCAACTGTATCAAAACGATGCATAATGCGACCCTCCATCTGAGTGATCAACTCCAACAGTGATGCCAAAAAGACATCCCCTTCATGTACTGGAGCAAGTGGTTGATGAGCCGCTCGAGGAGCTAGAGCTGCCCGTGAAGGACGAGGAATCCATTCGCCATTGACGAGATCGAAATGAGCCTTTCGAAGAGATAAAGCACCAATCTTATGTCTTAGACAGAAGGGAATATCTATGGAGCAATCTATGATCTCTTTTTCAAAGATATGGCTGAGGACGCAACTGTAATAAAAAGAGGTGACAATAGAGCAACGACGGTGGTTGATGATGTAAACTAGGTCGGTAAAAATTATCTGAGCAAGATTGATGTGTCAGTTAGTGTGGAAACACTGAATCCACCAAGCATTGATAGTCCTAATGGTAGAATATTTACCTTCGGATGGCCGAAACCACCAATTGACAATGAGATGGAGAAAACGGTCATGGGCATCTAGAGAAGTAACAGAGCCGGTGGTTGGAGAACCAGAAATATATTCATCCTTACTATCAAGACCGATGTTTTCTAGACCTAGATGACTGCCAATTATTTCAGTGTCTAGCACAAAGGTCTTCCCCATAAGGTAAGACTCTATGGCAATAACAATGTTATTAATTTCATCAACAACACACCGAGCGTTGGAAAAGAAAATTCAGGTTAAAGTGGGATAATATTCGGGATTGAGCTGAAGCATGTTACAAAATTTCCATCGCCTCATAAGACAAAGGTAAGAAAACTTACAATTAGGATCAGACATGAATTCAAAATCTACAACACGCTCATCCCAAATAGTGAAATTTTTGAACATTTCAAAGTTTTCCCTTTGATTTTGTACTTCGGGTTCATCAAAACATGTATCAAATGAGGTAGGTAAAATAGGTTGAGGTTCAGGATCGACTACGGGCTGACTCGCAGAAGCTACACTCGTGCGACAACTTTTTGTCGCAAGTTTAGATTTTGGTGCCATTTCAAATAAAAAAGGATTTATGGTTCTAGACACACTAAGGAAAATTCAAACTCCTACAAAAACAATATGCACAATTCCAGTCCATAATGTAAAAATACCTACAAACTAAGATGCAATACTTTAAGGTTCTATAAACTAATATGAACAAATGAACAAAACATTAAACAAAGGAACAAATATGAACAAATGAACAAACAAACTAATATGCACAATTTCAGTCCAATAACTTAGATACATTACATTTTAAGGTTCTATAAACTAATATGAACAAATGAACAAAACACTAAACAAATGAACAAATAAACTAATATGCACAATTTCTGTCCAATAACTTAGATAAATTACATTATACAACATTTTAAGGGTACATCATATGAAAAAATGAACAAAAAACTAAAAAAACCGTAACAAATCATAAGAATCAAAATAATCCCAAATTAGCGTCAATTTCTCAATATACGTTTTACACTAATAAAATGGGTTTGACACTAAGGAGTTTTGAAATTTTACTCAAAGTCTAGCAACCAATACAATCAAACTATATAATGAAATCAACAACACACCAAAACCCTAACAAATCATACGAATCAAAATAAAAAACACACAAAACCTTAAAAAAACCTTAAAATTTGAAATAATTTAAATTAAAGGGTAAATATTTGAAATACCTCTAAACACCCTTGAAATAGACGGAATAAGTGATGGGTAGGAACGATCATTGATAGGAGATGAAATCCTAACAATAACTGGATGATTGGTTGAAAATGGGTAATTTTTTGAGAGAAAACGGAGGTTTTATGGGGGGCTAGGATTTGTTTGAATTGGGGAAATCGGATAACAGGGTATTTATACTCCCAGTCAAAACGCATATCGGTACGCTCATTAAAGGGGTACCACTTTAAGCACCAGTATGCCTCGTATCCTGATCAAAAGGCTTGTTTAAAGAAGCTTCATCCATTGTTTTGTGCGAGTCCAATGTGACATCTTCATCATATGAAACACGTGTCGGGTTGGACGATGAAGTTTGATGCTTTATTTTTTGGGGTTTTCCTCTTCCTGATTCAAGAACTATATGATCGCCAATTCAAACAGTCTCTTCGCCTTTAGTGGTTCTTTTTTTTACATCCCATTTTAACCGCTTGCAATTTAAGACATTATTGCAAATTGATCTTTAACATCATTGAAAGTTTTGTATGTCTGTGATGCACGATGACATATAGTCATACAATAAGAGGCTAGAGTGGAATATCTGGCTTGAACTATTGCTGGATTATTATCTTCGACATCTGCATTCATATTTTCAAATCCAACATCTTTCTTTGCATAAATAGTCCACCGTTTCATTATACATCATTGGGGTATTTCCTTTGCCTTTTCATATTTCAACACGACAAACATATGACGACATGGAAATCCAATCGAATCCAACTTCATACAACAACAATACATGTTATCATTTGTGGTGTCTTTAACTACAATATATCATTTATCCTTTTCAACATGCTCTAACCAATAACACATGCACGCATTGTGTACTTCACTTTTTTTGACCAAATAATAACCCTCATAGGACATTTCCTTGCACAATGTAGCAAAAGAATTTCTCGTATATACCTGGGTTGCATTATGTTTTAAAGCTCCCAACACATCGTCACAGTGCGGTTGTTCATCCATTGTTTTGTAGTCTTGATGACCTTCCTCCCATCTTAGAAATTGAAGTTGTTTATGATAGTTCTCAACAAATCGGTACAACATCACCTTTTTGTCCAACCAAGTTTTTAATGTTCTATTCATTGACTCGCACGTTGAGTAGTTCTCATTCCTGCACACAAAAAATGTTTAACAATTTAGTTCAATACAATAAACATATATAATATTATATACAAATAAAGTTTACATAATGTTACCTACATAAAAATATCCTTGCAAATATGCTTCAGCCTATTTCTCTTTATCTTCGTACAATTCTTCTACCCATCTCTTTCTTTTAACTTTGTGCTTGTTCACTAATTCTTTCCAAGCTTTTCAAAATCTGATGGTGTTTTACACATGTCAGTGCATCTCATAAATCCATCAAGAAAAGTGTGTTCAGCATGAAAATGTGCGTTCCTCATGATATGCCATAAACACAAACTATGTTTGGCCCCGGTTAGTACTTGAGAAATGGCATTTTTCATTGTCTTATCTCTATCAGTAATAACAGTAAGTGGTTTGTAGCCATCTCCCGCTTCAACCAATTGTTTTAATACCCATACATTAGGAGTGTTCCAAAATATTCGATCCGACCGATCTGATTCGATTATCCATTGATTCAATCCGAAAATTCGGATATTCGATCTGATTTTTATTTCTGGATCAGATATCCGATCTGATTATAAATTTTTCGGATCGCAATATTTCATGTTTCAGATTATTCGAAAACCCGAAAATCTGAAAATCTATTTTTTTTAATATTAATCTTGTTATATTTAACAATTTGATGCTTGTTATATCCGAAAATTTATAAAATTGAATTTTTCATAGATGTGAATCTTATTATATTTAGCAATTTGTTGTTTGTTATATTCGAAATTCTGAAATTTTCTTAAATATGACCTTCAAATTCGAAAAAGTAGTTGAATCAAATTATATTTTCGGATAATCAGATATCTGAATATCCGATCCGATTATCTGGTATCCGAAAAACTGGATATCCAGTTTTTTCCGGATCGGATACGGAACACTATATTGCGGATCCGAAAAAACTAGATCGGATCCGATCTGATATCCAACAATGAACACCCCTACCATACATATGTATCCTCTTTCTCGTTTACTACCAATGCACATCCAAATGGCACAGTATTTCGATGATGATTGACACCAACCAAAACAACGAACATCTTGTTGTATGCGTTGTACTTGTAAGTTGATCAAATGTGAGTACATGATCGAATTTTTTATAGTCGGCGCGTGATATGCTATCGCACCAGAACAACTTCTCCAAGTGTCAAAATTCATCCCTCGTGTGTCTCACAAAAAAGAAAGGGTCAGATTCTTGCTTTCCATATAAATACGCCATCACAGTTTCAGCATCACCATCTTCCACTTCTTCTCGTTTAATTCTATATAAATAATTGTACAAATCCTTCTATTGAAAACCAACATTCTCAATTGAACCAGCTTCGTTGACAAAATTACGCATCATCTTACTTGGAGTAATTCCAGAGAGGGTCATGCTCTTAATCTTAATTTCGTCTAATTGACTAATTTTTTGGAATGACCTACAAAATAAATCATTAAAAACATTAAATATACATATAAGCTAGAAGTTAGTATGTAACAATTTACTTATCAATGAACTATATACCTGATATAAGCAACTTGTGTTGCCTGAACCATGTCATGGTTATGTTCTGCTTCGAATTTGACAACCTTCAAATATCGATATCGTTCATCCAATTTGAATCTAATAAATGCTCCACATCCAACTCTGTTGATTGGTCTTTCTTCACATTTTCTGTTTGGCAAATTACTCCACTTTTCTGCTCTATATCCCTCCTTACGACACACCAGTTTTTTACAATTATGTGATCACCAGTTTGACTTTTTACTGTTTGGTCGACTCGAATGCCAAAACTTTTTTACTTTGGCATAGGTATGATAAAATTCCATGCAATCATCTAAAGTCTTCCACTTCAGCATATTTATATCATTCGCATTGTAATCTTTCAATTGTTTCCCAATTTTTTCAAATATGTTTTCGTCAATGAAGTAATCAAGGGTCTTCTCATCATCTATATGTTTGTCATCATCAACGGGATAATCAGTTTGTTCTTCTTCGGTACCAATTTCACAATCTGGTTCACTATTGTAACAATCCTTATCCTGATTATGCTCATCTTCATCCTCATTATTAAGCACCAACTCTGTAGTTTGAATTTTGGTATCTTCATTTCAACCATATCGACAAAATCTGTAATTTAACATAATTAAATAAAAGAAACATGATTATAAAGGTACATGGCAAGGGAATTGAACTTAACTCAAAATTTCAAAAATATAATTACAGAAAGAAAATCGAACTTAAACCAACAATTTTGATGAATCGAGCATACCGTACTGGTACGGTGGTTTTTCGTACCGGTACACTATGCTGGAATAAAAAACAGTAACGTCTTCTAGTATCATACGCAACCCGCACCGATACGCATAAACCCGCGTACCGGTACGACCGAGGAACTCTGATTTGAGGATTTTGAATTGGGCATGAGATTTAGTGTTCTAACAAACAAATTAGGATACTAGTAAACTAATTGGGGTTCTAATATGGAAATTACAATACTCAATTTGAGAATTAGGTCTCTAAAGTGGCATAATTTAAAAAAAGGGGTTTGAATGGGGGAATTGGTGACAAATTACCTAATTGCAACGAAGAAGGGGAACAACAGCTGAGTTCAACGGCGGCCACAGACAGGAGACGGCGGGACGGTGAGGAAGTGACCGGCGACGGCAGCGACGGGGTGGTAGATGAAACTAAGGTTTTGGGGATAGAAAATTTGAGTTAATCATTTTTAAAATAATATGAAAAATAAAAAAAGTAATAAAATTACCTTTTGATTTTTCAAAATATTAAAATTATATGGTAAGTCCTTTGGATTTTAAATCTTTATAAATTAGATTAATGGTGTCCATCGGTGCTCGTCGTTAGTGGTGTTCATCGGTACTCGACGAGCACTGTAGAATTTTCCACTAAATTATTGTTTAATAACAATCTATTTAAACTTAATTATAAAAATATTTTTTAAATAAACAACCTGTGCACTAAAGAGATGGAAAAAATTAGACTATGATGTGATTTCTTTTTTATAAATCTTAATTTTAATCTTAATCTTATCTAGAGGGGAGGGGAATGAAGACTCTAAAGGAATGAAGAGATACTTTTAGTGAGTTTAAAACCCATTACCTAAGGGGATATAAGAGAACAAAAATAAACAATTTGGTCAACCGACCAAATGTACATGAATAAATCTATTCCAAATTGTTAGTTAAAGTTGAGAAATATTTTGGTATAGTGATTTCATAAGTTAAAAGGGTCCCCCTTTCATTAAAAAGTAGGACCATAGATTACTTGCAATTCTTGGCTCGTGATTTAAGGAGATTATAGCTATTTCCATAAGGTATTAGTTAACTCTCTTTTCAATTCTTGTGCCATTTATAGAGCATGCCTAATTTCTGTATAAAAAAACAATACAAAATCAATAATTCCCTCATGGGTTTATGCCGAACAAGATTTCCTAACGAAGGCTTTGTTTGGTCGGTGAAATTATATCATATGTCCTCATTACCATGTTATTAGTAATTTCAACTAATAAAAATTATTTATATTTTATTAATTTTTTCCTATCATCTTTTCATCAATTGAATATCTTCAACTGATAGAAACTGTTTTTTAATTTAATTTACGGTAAATATGATTGAAGATTCACTTGGTAAAAAGATGATATGAAAAAATTAATAAAATTGATGATTTTATTGATTAAGACCATGTGTACTATGGTGAAGAGGGTCTATGTTTGGTGGGGTGGAAAAAAATTGAAATTATGAAAAATTAAAGGGATAAAAGAAAGTATATTTTTTTTTCATTTATTGCTTGATATAGTTGAAAAATAACAGAAAAAAAAAATTAAGTTTGAAAAAAAATGAACTAATAATATAATACACATATTTGAATTCAAATACGGTTCATTTACTAGAATTTCTAATCTTAGATGTGTCCAATGTTCATGGCTGGAAAAGGCGGCGGCGACGACAACGGAGACCGCGGTGACGACAACGGAGGCGGCGACTTAAATTTTAAATGAACAAAACTTAAGTTTTGTAATTTATAGATAAATAGGTATTTTGATCTATATTTAAAAAAAATAAAAAAATAATAATATATTTTAATTAATTTACCTTTTGATTTTTAAATAATTTATAATTATACGATAAGTCTTTTAGATCTTTAATCTTTATAAATTGAATTAATAGTACTTATCGATGCTTACCGTTAGTGGTGCTTATCAGTACTCGTAGAGTGTGACAAAATTTTTCATTTTTCTTAATAATTATTACAAGAATTTTTTCTATTAATTAAAAATTAAGTTTCATGCTCCCGCTCAAATTTGGTCCAACTTAACCCATTTACTCATTTTATTATTCAAATCATAATAGAATTGTATAGTAAGATATACATTTATAGCTAAATCTAAATAGTTTTATATTTTCTCAAAAGAATCTAAATAGTTTTTTATTATTAGAATTTTAATCCAAATGCAGAAGGAAATAAAGGTGGAAACGTGCTCATTTTTTTAATTTTCTAGCTGGTTATATGGTAATATTTATTTTTTTATTTTTAGGCCATGTTTGGCAATTAGCGGATAGCTGATAGTGGATAGCGGATTACATTAGCTGATAGCTGATTGCATAAGCTGATTTGACTAGCGGATTGTATAAAAGTGTTTGGTAAAATTAACTGATAGCTGATAGCTATTAGATTATTTAAACAAGCAAAATGACATACAAAGACATGATTAATTCAATACTTGTTTGAATAGTTTGTTAGTTATAAATATTTTGTATCTAATTATTATTATTTAGATCTATAAATTTATTTTTAATATAACTTTTCTAAGCATATTAAAATTATTTATATATTAATTTATTATTTATATAATTATTTTAATATAATTTAATTAATTAATAAATTTGAATACACATAAATGTGTGATAATAAAAAAAGTAAATAGGATTAGCTTATAAATAAGGTGAGAAAATATTTAATTTAGATTATTTTGAGATTTTTGGTAACTGATAAGGGTAAAAGAGTCTTTACAACTCTAATATCAAACCTCTAATCTCAAAAAGCTCCTATTATGAGCTTTTTCAAAATTAGCGGTTTCACCCCAATCCGCTCTTTCAACTCGTTGTTTACCAAACAACAATATTAGCGGATTTGACTGGTCAAACCTTTAATTATGCCTCAAACCTCTAATTTTTGCTCAAACCTCTTTTTATCAAACATGGCATTAATCTTTTGAAACATACCGTACAAACTACACTGCTCAAACTCATATCACCTAAAAAGAACAACGCCATCATTTACCATTGAAACCACACGATAAATTCTAATCATATCAATTTATGTTTACTTGAGGGAGACTAATTACACTAAATCTAACAATATTTGTTACCGTATAAACATCATTAATGGTGGAAGTTTCTTATGTACATCACTCCCTTTTTTTTTCTTGTCCTCTTGATTTTTCAGTGCTTTGTCTTAACTATTTTGAATCGAGTCGCGTCGCACACTTAGTTATGGTGGATAAGTCTCCCAACGTAAATTTTATGCATACACAAAATTTTAACTTGAACTTAATATCTGTATAAGCAATACTAAACTCCTTACCTCTTGGACCATTCTCGTTGTTACATCACTCACCTTCTTTACTTATTTCTCTTGGTTACCAATAAAATTAAATGAATGCTTGCTTTTCTCTTTCTATATAGTTTGTTCTCAACTACCTAATTTTGCGTAGTTGCCCTTGGAAATTAAACATTACTCTTGCATTGAATCATCATTGGCTTTTAGACTTTAGTAGTAGTATTTTAACACTTTGGTTGATTCTTTAGTTGACTATGGCTTTTCTTACCCAAATAATATTACTTTTTCAATCATTTATCAAAATGACATCTAATTTTTTTACAAAAATACCAGCATTTTCTAACACGCAAAACAAAGACATATTATGTCAGTCGTGCTTTTTAGAAGACGTGTTTGTCTGGGTGTGTCTTTACTTACGTGGTAGGAAGTTGGTTAAAATTTTCAAATATTATACTGGTAAGGACCAAAATAAAATAAAGAAAAATAATGTGCCAAAGAAGGAGGCAACCAATGCTTTTAATTTGGATTTTCCAAATATAATTATATTGCAATTCTTTGAAAGACTATAACTTTGTGTTTAGTGTCTGATTGAAGTGGTTTTTTAAATCCATTTAACTTTTTGAAATTTACGGTTAATCTTAAAAAATAGGAAAAATTCTACAACGTGCGACGAACACCGATGAATACCACTAATGATGAACACCGATGAACATCATTAAATTAATTAATAAAGATTTAAAATTTTAAGGACTCGTCATATAATTAATAATTATTTTAAAAAATTCAATTAAATTATTTTCTATATATATTAAAATTTTATTTTTTAATAAGGGTAAACTATATATTAGTACCTCGCCTATTTTCGTATTTCTATTGAACCCTCATTATTTAAATATTGTTTCAATTTGACCCTATTCTTTATAAAAAAATAATTTAACCCTTAACCCTCAACCTAAAACCCTAAACTATTAAACCTTAAACCCTTAAACTCATAAACATATACCCTAAACCATATACCATTAAAAATAATTTCACCATCATCGATTCAATTCAATTCAATGAATTGTTGAATTCTCCTAAAAAATTCAATTAAATTATTTTTTATATATATCAAAATTAATTAAACTCGAATCTCCTAGAATTAACAATATCATCTTATTTGAGATGAAGAACAGATAAAGTTGGGTTCTTTGGATAATCTGCACAAGCTTGTTTCAATGCTTGAGCAAATCTGGGATTGTAATGGGTGTCATTGCCGACGTTTGAACTGAACTCTTTGCAATGAGAGAACCCAATCGTATGTGCGTCGCTCAAGGCCACCTTTCGTGAACAGTGAACCCACTCGAAGCAAAGAGATTGATGAGTTGTGACATACCCATGGTGGGCTTAGGCAACTTCCCTTCTATCGAAGACGCTGATGACAACCGTGAATCTTTGCGGCCAAGGTAAACGTTATAGTAGGGTCCACCGAGCATGGTGACAAGGTCACGGGTGGCGACAGCGAGGATGTCGGAGCAGGAGACGGTGTTTAATTAATTCTAGGAGATTCGAGTTTAATTAATTTTGATATATATATAAAATAATTTAATTGATTTTTTAGGAGAATTTAACAATTCATTGAATTGAATTGATGATGATGAAATTATTTTTAATGGTATATGGTTTATGGTATATGTTTAAGAGTATAAGGGTTTAAGGTTTAAGGTTTAATAGTTTAGCGTTTTAGGTTGAGGGTTAAGAGTTAAATTAATTTTTTATAAAAAATAGGGTCAAATTGAAATAATATTTAAATAATGAGAGTTCAATAGAAATACGAAAATAGGCGGGGTACTAAATATATAGTTTACCCTTATTAAAAAATAAAATTTTAATATATATAGAAAATAATTTAATTGAATTTTTAAAAATAATTATTAATTATATGATGGGTCTTTAAAATTTTAAATCTTTATTAATTAATTTAATAGTATTCAGCGTTGTTCATTATTAGTGGTGTTCATCGGTGTTCGTCGCACGTGGTAGATTCATCCTAAAAAATATCATTGTCTTTTAATTTTGAGTTTTTAGAATTTTATGGTTAATTTTAAATATTTAACTTTGTTCTCTTCTAACTCATCGGACTTATAAATAAGGATTTTATACGTGTAATTTTACTAGAATTTTTTGACATTCTCAATTTTGGTCCCTATAATTTTTATTCCCTTTCAATTTGATCTCTATAGTGCAAAATAAAGTTGCAATCAAAGCGAACTCGCTCGTAGCTACCACCGGCCCAACAATGTCACAGTTAAACAAAATTAATTTAATATACTTATAGTTCAAACATCATCATAACTTAAATACACAGAAAATGAATTTTTTTTAAAAATAATTTAGTTGAAGCAGAGTCGCTAACATCAATTTGGTCGCTAACATGCACTGCCACTCAGCCCTGCTCACGCTAACACGTACCAAGCATATTTCTTCTTTTTGGGGAAAAAGTTGTACATTTTGTTCACATTTTTGCCTCCCCTTTCCTTTTTCTTTCTTTTTGATTTTTTTTTAAAAAGCCAATTGTACTGTCACGTAGGAAAAGATGCGTCCTACAAGAGAAGTTATATTATAAATTTTTCCTACCACGTCATTCATGAGATCAATTAATAAAATATATTTATTTCATTAATTTTTTTCATTTCATCTTTTCACCAAGTGAATCTTCACTCATGTTTACTATAAATCAAATTTTAAAACAGATTTTACCAACTGAAGATTCACTTAGTAAAAAAATGACATGAAAAAATTAATAAAATAGATACATTTTACTGGTTGATCTCATAAATAACGTGGTGGGAAGGACCTATGATATAATTTCTCGTCCAACGAATGCGATTTCAAAAATCACAACTAACGTTTGAAAAGTATGTTATTTTTGGAAATAATTTGTTTGTGTCATTTTGATAAATAATTAAAAATAATATTATTTAGGTAAAATATTGGTGTTGACTAAGTTCCACAAACATCTTTTTCTCCATAGTTACATGCTATAAAAGTAGAGATTTTCGTGCTCGAATTGGATGGGATTGCAGTTTGAGAATTTAACGTAGCTTAATTGAGTCTATTTGTATTTGATCTAATTTAGTCTGAATATCTCATTTTACAATTTTAAAAATAGTAAAATGTATTTTATAATTAATTTAAATAAAAATATGAATATATTATTAAAATTTTAATTTAAATCAAATTAATTAGAATTAAAAATCATGCTATCCTAACTTGGTTTTATGATATCTTTAAACAAGCCTAGTATATAAAATAGAACTACCTTAGGGTCGGATTACCCAACCTTCTCATTATGCTAAACCGTTTAAATAAGATAAGTTTAATTCGTTGCAAGCACAACGAGTTATATTTTAACATTAAGACAAAATGTATTTAATCCCTATATGGACCAACATAATGTGAATAATTAGTGAGTAAGTAAATTTCGCCGGTTGGTCAAGTTACTCATCTTTGTTCCCTCATTTTCTTTAGGCCACGAGTTAGATACCCACTAGGAACACCCCCATCCTTCTCCTAGAGTCTCGCATTCCCCTCCCCTCTAGGTAGGATTAAGATTAGAATTAAGATTTGTAAAGAAAAAAGAATGTGAATGATTAGTCATTAGATTCGCTCTCACAGATAGCTTAAAAATTAAAAAAATCATTTAAAATTAATTATTATAAAAATATTTTTATAATAAATTTTATTAATAAAACGGGTTGTGCTGTGCGTGCCAATTCGGGACCTACCCAAGCTTGACTGGGCTCTTGGGCAAGAGGTTGTAAATATATATAGTCCTCGGTTGACCTGGATCAACCCGTGGATACCTTTACCATTGCATGTCAATTATGTATGAAATATTATCAAGACAATTAGAGCATATTATATTACAGAATATCAGATATTTTTGAATTTTCATATAGCACATCGTCCAATTTCATAGCAAATTCGAATGATATCGGATTAGTTGTAGCTTCAATTAACACATTCGAAGTAGGTATACATATCTCGGATATTTTATATTTTAAAATATTAATTAGAATTAGATGATTTTCTAATTTTTTGTGGAGTTATATTATATTATAGAATACACATTTGATGTGTTGGTGGTATATACTTGTAAATACTATAAGTGAATTAGATAATGATATGTCATCATAAAAATTTAAAATTAGACTCATTTAATTCATTTTTAATGAATTTGATAGATATTATATTATGTTATATTTGTCTTATATGATTTCATAATTATAAGAGTTGTTCATATGTCGGGGCAGTTCAAAGATTCAAGGAGCCATGTGCAATTTACTAAAACAATCCTTTAATTTATAATATAAAGGAGGTATAAGTTTTTTCTTTTCAAATAAAATTCTCTTAGTAAAAAAATATGTTAGATTACTCTCTTGAGCAACATAAAAATTTCTTACAAACATCTCAAAGGAAAAATCATCTATAACACTTTTAATATCGTCTTATTTCAAAAGATCACCCTCAATTGCCATAAAAGCAAGTTCATTTAGCATTTTTTGCGACATGGTTGTCCGTAAGTATGACTTAACAAACTTTAGTTTTGAAAAGCTTCATTTTGTAGAAGCAACGATAATACAAATAGTCAATAAGACTCTATATACAATTGTTGCATTTGGAAAACAATTAAAACATTTTTAAAATTTTATAAATTCGTTCTTATTTTTTCCTTGAGTAAAAACTCTTTGAGTAATTTCAGCTCAACAAATAACTCATTTCCATCAACATTAGATAACTCACATTTTTTAAAAAATTCAAAATTATCACAATGAGATATGAAATTAACGTCATTCAATAAATATAATTTATCATAATTAATCAAGAAGTTAAAAGCATTCTCACATGACTTGAGCTAACATATTCTACATCCTTTTAAGGTTAACTTTTAATTGTCATATTATACTTTTTAATCTAGCCATCAAAACAAATTTAATAGAATTGAGCCACCACGGGGCACAATTAATGATTTAGATTAAAAATTCTTATATATATATATATTATAGATAACTTATTTTGGGCCTAATTTTTTGAGGGGCCTTGTACAGTCGCATTTATTGAACATGTCGATATATATGTATATAAAACTCATTTTGAGTCTAATTTTTTGAGGAACCCTGTACAGTCGCACTTATTGAACATGTCAGAGAACCAATCAGGTCATATGTGACAAAAAAATGTTTGAATTTGGATTGGAATTTCTAAATCTCAAGAAAAATAATCATGATAATTCAATAAAAAGATAGAAACTTTAGTCCAAATACTAGGGGTAAGTTCTTTATTTGAAAAATAAAATAAAAAAACAACGCATATATCAAACCAACAGTATGCAGGAGTTGAATCAGTGGGCCTTGTTCCCCTTAGCCTTGTTCTGTTTGGCGACATACTCGAACAAACTCCCATCAAAGCATCCCCTTACTGCTTCTTTCGATAGATAACCGTTCTCATCCTTTGCAAGCCGATACAAAAGAGTCCATTCCCCCTTTGATATTATCCTGGAAACAGTTGAAAACTCTTAGAAAAAAAACAACTCCACCCTTCATTGAATCCAATAAAAAACAAGACAGTACCAGCCGATGAAGTCGTATTGGTTGCGGTTAGCCTCGGTCATGTGCCACACTTCTTCGAATGTTAACTTGTCGGGCACGGTTCGAGCGTACTTGCTGAAGATGTTCTCAAAATTCACTGGCATGAACCTGAAATGAAAATCCATTTGTAACATACATAACAAGGGTCAAAATGTTTTGTTTCCTTATGTTTTTAATGATTCTAAGTACCTTCCTTCAGTGTCAAACGTTGCTGAGTCACTGCCATGCTTGCATTTGTGTATTCTGTCGATATATATGGGAAAATGTAGATCTGGTAGCCATCCCTATCAAATTTGTGAAATCAATAACTTTGTGTCACGTGTGTATTTTATATAACACTGTTGCGTTATTTCGATTCTTTGTTTTGCTGGAAACATCCGTATTTGAACCTTGTGGGCGGCACTAGCTAAGCATATGTCTATATGTAGAGGTAAGTAAAACTCGATTCGACACGAAACAACTTGACTCGAATCATAATCTCCTAAACTGGACTCAAAATAATTTCAAATAAAGTTTGAGTTATACAATAGATCAAATAACTCGAAAATTTTAGTAATTAGTGGATCAATTTTCAAATTCAAGTTCATTCTCACAACTTTGTCTGATATATGTACAGTGTATATGAAAAAATATATATGTATATCGTATATGGTTATAGAAAGTCATTTAAATTGAAACCAATTAGTATCATAACAAGATAAATGCTTACAATTAAATTTGAACAGAAACTCAAACAAATCGACTTGACTTGAATAAAAAAAATTCAAAAACATTTGAGTTATAAAAATAAGAATCATCAAACTCGTCTAACATAAATTCTTTTTTACTCGACTCGACTCAATCGAATGCTCACCCTACCCATATGGATAAAGGTAACCAAATGAACTGAATAATCAGCTTAAAATCTCCAAATTTGAACACGTTCAAACCTAGAATGATCAAAAAGTCAAAAACCTAATTTGATACAATCTGAACTAGGGATTCAAATAACGGTCCACTATCGTAATAGTGACCGCTATATAGCGGTAGCGGCACTATCCGTAACTATTATTACAAAAAATAACAGTCCGTAATGATCGTAATATATTTGTTATTGTCCGCAACCATGATAAAATACCTTGACCGAATATGTAGCCGCAACTACAATTTAAATCCCTGATTTGAACTTAGATGATTCAAGAATAAAATAAATCAAACATGAAAAGCCGGAGTCCAGAAAAACCTTAACTCGAGGTTGACCTAAAAAAGTTTCAAACTTGAACCTGAAACCATCTAAACCCAATAAGACCGAAATATGAAAACTCAAACATAGAGATACCATGAAAGATTAAAATTCAAAAAGACACTAACCTAAAACAATACAAACACAAAATGACATGACTCAAACTTTTCGGATCTATCCGATGACCACTCAATGTGGTTATTGGTTAAGAAAAATAAAATATTCCCATGTCGTAAATAGTATAGTACTTGCCAATACAAGTTAGCAGAATAACTTACAGTGAGAGTGGAATAACTCAATCCAATATTGATGAGGATTGCAGCAAAAAAGCTTTCAATTCGACCGAAACCAAGATTTCTCATCCCTGGTTTTCACACAAGTTTTGTCAAAAAGATTAAAACATAAAAATTGTTGAGAAAAACAAAACAAAACCCACCTCTGTAAGTTTCCCGGGGATAGACAATTCCATCTTTGTTTTGATCAAAAAACGAAGCATGTTGCTGAAGAACACTCAGTCCTTTGTTCTCATGCCCGACAGTTCCTTGTGGATGTTCCACGTCTGGAGCAACCAATGCCCTTCCCAAATCTGAACCAAAGACTTAAAAACATCATATTGAATCTGAGCATTGAACTAAACTAGATAATGGAAAAAAAGGGGAGTGAAACTTTACAGGGTTTGGGTAATTTTTCCTCAAGGTCTGCCCGAATCTTTCTTTCACGAGTCACGGGAGCTCTGGGTGCCTCAGTTGCAGTATCCATAATCTTTCCTTTTCTATACTTTAGCCCTTCTTTTGTTTGTGTGATTAATCTGAATGAAGCTGTGCATATATAGAAAATCTTGGCATCCTTTGGCCGCCCATACCCTTTGCTAAATATTAAATTAATAGATGATTCGCACACCACTACTTATTTTAAATTAATATACATTACCGCCTGCTTAGAAGCATTCAGCTGCCATGGCCATGGTACCGTGTTTTAATGGGTCAAGTAAGACAGAAATCTCCATTTCTTTATTGTGTTTTATTATTATTATTATATCCATTTGGTATAAATTTAATATTTATGGGTGGTCCTTATTAATGTTGGTTGCAGACGATAAGGGATTTTAAAATTATGAATTTAAAACTAGTTGGGAGTAGATCCACCCTACTTGATTTTTAAATTTAAGATCAAATTGTCAACAAAGTTATTGTTGGGTCTTAATGTACATTCATCGGTGATGGTAAATAATAATAAAATAAACAATTAGTTATTATGACGACGAGTCCCAAAATATCTCTCGTCCTCTTTTTTATGTTTAAAATTATATCATAAGTTCGGCTCGCCACGTCATTTATAGTCCCAACCAATAAAAGTATTCATTTCATTAATCTTTTTTATATTATTTTTTACCGAGTAAATCTACACTCAGATTTATTGTAAATTTAATTAAAAAAATACTTTTTACCAATTGTAGATTCAATTGGTAAAAATGATATGAAAAATTAATGAAATGAATGTTTTTTATTGGTCGAGACCATAGATAATATGACGAACCAAGCCTATAATATAATTTTTCGGTGTTCCCGTCCCTCAACCAAATGCCACACTGATTTCAAGGCTATTATTTACAAATTTCATTTGAACGTGGACGTTTCTTTTCCATATTATACTTTAAATTAAGCTTAAACGTCAGAAAATTACATAAATTATACATTTTTTTTTTCAATTTGCTATCTAATGTTTCTTCCGGGCTAAATTGATATTTAACGTTTCATTTCGTAATTCAAATTCGCTTTTTCCATTAACGGCCATTAAAAATTTTATGTTATCCAATTCAAGACATGACACGTGACATATTTATGGTATTTTCTTTTATTTTATTTTTTAAAAATAAGAAAATATTTAATTCCATAAAAAAACTCAAAATCTTTAATTTTTCTAAAAAACCCAAACCCAAACCCTAAATCCCTATATTCCTCCCCTCCCACCATTGATTCAACCACCACCGGCACTCTTGCCTTCGTTAGACCCCCACGACTGAAAACCTCAACATCGCGTCGTCAAAATCCGACGAATGAATTGCCAATTGCTCCGTTAACGAACATCTAACAATAAAGAAAAAAAGACCAGTTGGGCTTCTGACCGATGACTAGAGGGTGGGAGACGCCAAACGGTGAGGTACGAGACGCTTGGGTGGTGAACGGTGAACCACCACATGTTGGGGATGTCGGAAGATGAGGGAGTTGTGATTTGAGGGTTTGATTGAAAAAATTAAAACTTTGGGTTTTTTTAAAAAAATTCATATTTTTAAAGAAATTAAAAAAAATCAGGCCACATGTCATGTTATAATTCGATGACCGTATTTTTTAATAGCCGTTAACGAAAAAACCTGATTAGGGCTACAGAATGAAACGTTAGACACCAATTTAGCCTGGAATAAACATTAAGCCTTTAATTTATCTGCTTTTTCACATGGTCTCCTAAAATATAACTTTTATTTTAATTTACTCTTTGAATTATCATTTATGTCTTGTTTATGGTGAGAATTGGATGATGGTAGTTCTCGACGGTCCATCCATGTTAATTTGGGCGAAGAGTTGCATCCCATGAAAATATCAACAAAATAAGAGAAAAAAGTGGTGGAGAAGAAGATAAACAGTGGAATGAGAGTTCAAACCTCTCCATTTAGTCTACCCTCTGTGGGTAATTCCTTCGTTGGTGTGTGATGTTAGATCTAGGCTTGATAAGCAATAATGGGTTGTCAGGACTAGAGAATAATGACTAGGGATAGATTGACAGATAAGGTACAACAATTGTCCTCTCTTGGTTGAAGGAACGCTACAAAGTGACGTGAACTAAGACTTTCAATTTGAGTCTAGATTTTGCAATCGTTGGTGCTAGTCATAATTGGAGATTTTTATTGCAATGTTTTTTTCCTTTTAATCACTTGGGGTGGAGGCATCTCGATGCCATTACAGGGGGAGGCAATTTGATGTGACCACAACCATCAAGAATCCCAATGAATTTCCTAGAGGTCTTATGACTCGTGCAAGAGCTAAAATGATTTAAGATGCTGTGGAAAGTTTGTTTGCCAATGCTGGAAAATGAATGAAGAAATGACATCAACAATTAGATCTTGCAACATTTTGAGTTTGTTGGAAAGTTGAAATAAGTTGCATAAGAATTTGCATGAGTAGTTGCATAATAGTTCATTCATTCTATGAGAATAAATATGCTTGTTGTTGCATTTATGTAAGCACTTCATTTATGAAAATACTTCACTTATGTATGTGTTTCATTTAAGCATGTAGGTTCATTAATTAAACTAGTTCATTCATTGAACTTGTTCAATTAATTCTTTAGGTTTGCATAACATTTTTATTATATTTTGATTAATATTTTATGTGTTTTTAGTGTCATTACACGTTGGGATTAAGATGGAAACAATTGAAGAATTTTCATCTTCTTTAAGGAGACATGTCATCTTTATCACCATTCAAAGAGAGAGTCTTTTTGAATTATATGGAGGATGAAGCATTTAGAAGACTTTATTATGCTTTTATTTAGCCAATAAAGTTGTGAGATAAAGAAAGGAAATGGAAGAGACACATACACTTAGATGCAAACATGGACAGATTCATTCCAAGTCATCTACATGCACTTTTAAGAGACAAGCAAGTGGAATATCAAATGATCCATCATTTGGACGTGTATAAGTCTTCATTCAAGCCTTATTATGTCTAAATTCATTCTAAAATACACAAATGGCCGGCCACACTTGATAGGATTGAAGACGAACCATTGAATGTCATAAACTGGAGCCTTAATGCATTGTTTGTCCGTTCAAATTCTAGGCTGCCATGTACTATAAATAGGATGCTCATTTGCCTTTGTAAGGGACTTTTTTGGATGAAAATATATAAAAGTGTTCTCTTCATTGTTCTTTAAGAATTTTATTAGCTTTCAAGCTAGTCTTGTGGCAAATTTCCCCTTTTCGTTCCATTCTGTTTATATCGTTGGTTCCTAGCTTTCTAGCTAGCGGGTCACGTTCCACCCTTCCACCATCACTTCCATTTGATTATATTGTTGGTTCTTAGCTCAGTTATAGCTAAAGAGTGGGTTTTACTTGTACCTAAGAAGGAATCTACATGGCGAACCAAGCCTATGATATAATTTGTCGGTGTTCCCGTCCCTCAACCAAATGCCACACTGATTTCAAGGCTATATTTACAATTATCCGAGTTAATGGAAAAAGGATATGTGAGAGAGAGCCTTAGTCCATGTGTCATGCCGGTTTTACTTGTACCTAAGAAGGATGGAACTTGGCGTATGTGTGTAGACTATCGAGTAGTGAGCAAGATAACGATAAAGTATCGTCATCCTATTCCTAGATTAGATGATATGCTTGATGAATTAAGTGGTTCTAACATCTTTTCTAAGATTGATCTTAAGAGTGGGTACCACCAAATAAGAATGAGAGAAGGAGATGAGTGGAAGACAACATTCAAAACCATGCAAGGTTTGTATGAGTGGTTGGTTATGCCATTTGGCTTAACTAATGCACCAAGTACATTCATAAGGTTAATGAGTCATATACTTTGACCATTCTTGGGTAACTTTTGTGTGGTGTATTTTGATGACATACTTGTGTATAGCCAAACTTTGAATGATCATGCTCAACATTTGAGGTTAGTATTGGATGTTTTGCGAAAAGAAAAGTTGTACGCTAACTTACAAAAATGTACATTCTTCACTAACAAAGTTGTGTTCTTAGGTTTTGTTGTTAGTTCAAAGAGTTTGAAGGTTGATCAAGAGAAGACTAAAGCAATTGAGGAATGGCCGAGACCTACTAACATTAGTCAAGTGAAGAGTTTTCATGGACTTGCTAGTTTCTATCGCCGGTTTATTCCCAATTTCAGCACCATAGTCGCACCTTTGACTAAAGTTATCAAAAAGAACTCTAGCTTCTTTTGGGGAGACGAACAAGAGAAGTCTTTTTGTGTGATTAAACAACTTTTAACCAATGCACCCTTATTATCTCTACCTGATTTTGATAAAGTTTTTGAAATTGAATGTGATGCATTAGGTTTAGGAGTTGGAGCTGTATTATCTCAAGAAGGAGTTTATCATCCACACGGATCATGAGGCACCGAAACACTTGAAGGGACAACACAATCTTAATAAGAGACATGCCAAGTGGGTTGAATTCCTAGAAACATTCCCATATGTTATCAAATATAAGAAGGGAAAGGAAAATGTTGTTGTTGATGCTTTATCAAGAAGGTATACTCTTCTTAACCTTTTGGATTCTAGATTGGTAGGTTTTGCCTTAATCAACGAGCTTTATGAATCTGATTATGATTTTGGTGAAATTTACAAAGCTTGTGAAAAAAACATATCAGAAGTTTTGTAGGGTTGATTGGTATCTTTTCAAGGAAAGAAAGCTTTGTATCCCTCAAGGATCCATTAGAGAACCACTTATCAAAGAGGCCCATTGTGGAGGACTAATGGGACACTTTGGAGTGGCCAAAACACACTCTATATTGCAAGAAGATTTGCATTGGCCAAAGATGAAACGAGACGTGGGGAAGTGGTGTGAGCATTGCATCACATGTAAGAAGGCAAAGTCCAAAGTCATTCCTCATGGACTTTACACACTATTACCAATTCCAAATGCACCATGGGAGGATATTTCCATAGATTTTGTGCTAGGACTTCCACGCACAAGGAATAACAAAGATTCCATTTTTGTTGTAGTAGATAGATTCTAAAAAATGGCTCATTTCATTTCATGCAACAAGACTAATGATGCTTCTCATATTGCTAATCTGTTTTTTAGGGAAGTTGTGAGATTACATGGAGTTCCAAGAACTATTGTGTCTGATCGAGATGTGAAGTTCTTGAGTCACTTTTGGAGGACGCTATGGAGTAAGATTGGAACAAAGTTGTTGTTTTCTACAACTTGTCATCCACAAATGGATGGCCAAACCGAAGTTGTCAATCGTGTATTGTCCATGCTTCTTAGGACAATTATACGCAAGAATCTAAGGACTTGGGAAGAGGACTTGCCACATGTTGAGTTTGCATACAATCGCTCTATGCATACCGCCACTAAATGTTCTCCATTTGAAGTGGTATATGGTTTCAATCCTTTGACCCCAATTGATTTGCTTCCTTTGCCTATTGATCAATTCAAAAATAAGGATGGGAAAAATAAAGCAAAATTTGTGAAGAAGCTTCACCAACAAGTGCGGGAGAACATTGAGAGGAGAACAAAGCAATATGAGTAGTAAGCTAACAAAGGGACAGAACAGATAACTTTTGAACCCGGAGATTGGGTTTGGTTGCACTTGAGGAAAGAGAGGTTTCCAGCCTAACGCAAATCGAAACTTGTGCCTCAAGGAGATGGTCCTTTCCAAGTGGTCAAGAGGATTAATGATAATGCTTATCAAATAGACCTTCATGGTGAGTATAATGTGAGTGCTACTTTCAATGTTGTTGATCTATCTCCTTATGATGCAGGTGACAATTTTGGGGCAAATCGCTTTCAAGAGGGAGAGACTGATGTGACCTCAACCAGCAAGAATCCCGATGAATTTCCTAGAGGTCTTATGACTCGTGCAACAGCTAAAATGATTCAAGATGCCGCGGAAAGTTTGCTTTGCCAATGTTGGAAAATGAATGAAGAAATGACAACACCAATTAGATCTTGCAACATTTTGAGTTTGTTGGAAAGTTGAAATAAGTTGCATAAGAATTTGCATGAGTAGTTGCATAATAGTTCATTCATTCCATGAGAATAAATATGCTTGTTGTTGCATTTATGCAAGAACTTCATTTATGAAAATACTTCACTTATGTATGTGTTTCATTTAAGCATGTAGGTTCATTGATTAAACTAGTTCATTCATTGAACTTGTTCAATTAATTCTTTAAGTTTGCATAACATTTTTATCATATTTTGATTAATATTTTATGTGTTCTTAGTGTCATTACACGTTGGGATTAAGATGGAAACAATTGAAGACTTTTCATCTTCTTTAAAGAGACATGTCAGCTTTATCAGCATTCAAAGAGAGAGTCTTTTTGAATTCCATGGAGGATGAAGCATTTAGAAGACTTTATTATGCTTTTATTCAGCCAATAAAGTTGAGAAATAAAGAAAGGAAGTGGAAGAGACACATACACTTAGATGCAAACATGGGCAGATTCATTCCATGTCATCTACATGCACTTTTAAGAGCCAAGCAAATGGATTATCAAAGGATCCATCATTTGGACGTGTATAAGTCTTCATTCAAGCCTTATTATGTCCAAATTCATTCTAAAATACACAAATGGGTGGCCACACTTGATAGGTATGAAGACAAACCATTGAATGTCATAAATTGGAGCCTTAATGCATTGTTTGTCCATTCAAATTCTAGGCTCCCATGTACTATAAATAGGATGCTCATTTGCCTTTTTAAGGGACTTTTTTTGGATGAAAATATATGAGAGTGTTCTCTTCATTGTTCCTTAAGAACTTTATCAGCTTTCAAGCTAGTCTTGTGGCAAATTTCCCTTTTTCGTTCCATTCTGTTTATAGCGTTGGTTCCTAGCTTTCTAGCTAGTGGGTCACGTTCCACCCTTCCACCATCACTCCCATTTGATTATAATGTTGGTTCTTAGCTCAATTATAGCTAAAGGGTCACCATCCAACCTTCTTCCATCATTTCACAAAGGGTAAGAACGTGTAAGGTTTGGGTCAACATTCACTATCTTGTTGGTTCTTCCTTGTTCCACACCGATTCTATTCCATTCATATCAACTTCTATCCATTTTCTTTTTCCCTTACATCTATCTTTCAAACCATAATCACCAACCATTCCAGCACCTATTAAAACAACAACTTTCACCATCTTCATTCCAAATACATCACTTCCACACTCAAGTTTCAAGTTTGCAACTTCATACTAGAATCACGATCGGGAAACATTACATACAAATTTGGTCATCACACAACCGGATACGTATCACAGATGCCACTATGGGGCGGATGATCTCGATGCTCTTGTAAAAACAATGTAGAGACTTCTGATATAGAGTAGATGCATCTCGAAGATACTATGGAGGGGAGGCAACGCAAAGCCATTTTAGGGCCGATGATCTCCATGCTCTCCTAAAAATATTGGAGAGACTTCTAATACAAAGAAGTTGCATCTCGACGCCACTATGAGGCGGAGGCATCTTGACGCCATTTTGGGATATATGACTTCTACGCTTATAGAAACAATATATAGAATTTCAATTTCTTTAGGTGGAGTAATGTTGGGTTTTATGGTGCTCGATTTCTTCAACCGATGTGTTTGCCAAGTTAGGAGAAGATTGGATTTTTGTGTGTTTTAGTGGAAGCTTAAAGATTGGAATTGGACACAAGGACTTATAGTGGTTCGGCCTTCTAACAAGCACCTACATCCACTATCTTAGCTCCCCACTAAGGATTTCAACCAAATTCACTAAGAATTTCGTCCCCTTTTCTAGGCTTAGGAGGTAACCTTTACAATCCTCAAAGATTTATACCCAAAGCTTAAGTAAACCCTCTTTACAAGAGAAATTCTAAGGAAACTTGAAATCCCTCTAATAGGTGTTAGTTTGCACTATTTAGCTCTCACCCAAAACCTAAACACTTGAGCAATTTTAACAATATTAAGCTCACTAGTGTTGTCTTAGCAAGGAATTTACAATTAAAGCTATATACACAATTTCTCATCATAATGTTGTAACAATTGAAGCATTAGCCTTCTCTTGATTCTTGGAGGTCCCTTTATACTCCTAATTGAGTTTGTAGTCGTTACTAGCTATTAGGGTTGATTTGGAGCCGTTGGAGACTTTATTTCCCACATTTATTGCAGTTCTGGTACCTATCGTATCAGTACACGGGTACCCGTATCGGTACGCCCTTCTTCAGAACTAGTCGCTGGGCTCTTGCCAGCCTAAGCGTATCGATACGCCAGGGAGCGTATCGGTACGGTCTGCACTTGAAAAGTCTGTTGGGAAAAAACCGTTGGGGGTTGTTAAAACAGAGATCGGTACGCTTTAAAGGCGTATTAGTATGACCCCTATCCGTATCAATACGGGCAAGCCTGTATCGGTACGAGTTTTGGAAGAATCAAAACTGGAGTAAAAAGGTATCGATACGGGGTGTATCGTATTGGTACGGTACAGCTGAAAAGTCGGTTTTGAGTACTTTAAAACATTCCAAACTTTGCCAAAAACCTTTTTAAATACCTCAAACATATTTTCAAGTTGTCTGGACTTAAAGACATGTTTTAAATTCTTTTCAAATTAGTCCAAAAACAATTTTCAATTATTATATCAAAACACTTAGTTCTTCAATCTCCCCCTTTTTGATATAATAAAACTAACTTGAAAAATTGTTTGGGATTCCCCCCTCTTTAAGTTTAAAAATTTGAATAAGAGATGAAATATAGAAAAGTAATTAAAGATCCCCCTTATTCATTTGAAAAACACAAATTTTCAAACCAATCTCTCTCCCTTTTTTATATCAATAAGAATTTAAAATACTTTTAGGCTCAAAATAACAATGGAGGTTTAAATTTTGAAACTATTAAAATGTTTGGTTTTAAAAGTGGCTCCCCTTACTCAAAGCATCATCAAAAGATGTTAGTCCAACACATGATAATCTAGTTGAATTAAAGAAAATAAATTGAATTAAACAAATAAAAACAACTAGATTTTACCAACACTTGAACTCCAAGGGAGGATGTGAAGCCTTCCTCTTCAAGTGTCTTTCCTTGTGTGCATGGATCTACCCCTCATTGATTGGACTTGTTGAACATCTCCATCACACCTAATCAAGACAATTATACAAATTTTGGTATCCAAATTGCTTTGGATCCATAAACGTTAGTTGCACAAAATTTAGTCCCCTTAGGAATACATGTTCCAATTGCATCCTTTTTATGTGAAGTGATTAGTTCTTTTGGAACCCAAACACTTCTAAAATATTTTCCATTTAAAAAATCTAGGGGCACTAGATTGTCTTTGGTAAACTTTTGATTTTCCAAAATCAATTTTCTTTTCTAGTTCTTTGGAAATCAAAATCTTTTCTTTCTTAAGATCATCAACTTCCTTTTGATGATCTTTTTCCACTGTTTGAAGGAAGTTTTGTAAACTAGAAACTTGTTGCTCAAAATCATTCAATTTTGCTTCAAACTCAAAATTGGTTTTCAAAAGCAAATCATTTTCGTTTTTCAACTTTGAAATCAACTTTTTGTTTTTTTAAAATGAAGCATTGAATTCGAAAACCAACTCATCATAGGCTTCTTGTAACTCATCAAAAGTATAGGAATTTGAAATAGATGAGTTATAAGTTACCTCTCCCTCATTGAGGGCCATCAAGCATAAATGGGCTACCTCATCATCGGTGGAGTCTTCATCACTCCATGTGGCCACATATGCTTGCTTTGAAGATGATCCCTTCTTGTTGGACTTGTGGGATTCCTTCATCTTCTTCTTCGATTCATGATAAGATCTTTCCATTTCATTCTTCATGAACCGAGTAAATTTGTTGAAGAGATAGGGCATCTCTTCATCTTCACTTTCCTCCTCATTTGTATCAACATGGTTGTATTTGGAGGATTTGAGAGCAAAGGCATTCGCATGGATGCCTAGCTCCTTGAATTTCTTCTCCCCCATTTTCTTCATCTCTTCCGTCTTCTTCTCCTCTTCTTTTCCTTTCTTCATGATTTGGTGAGTGAGAAGTGACCCCATGAGTTCATCAAGCTTCAAGGTCTTCAAATTCTTAGCTTCGATGATGGCGGTCCTTTTCGGGTCCCATGACTTAGGAAGGGAGTAGATAAGATTTCGAACAAGCTTCTCTTCTAGGATGGCTTCTCCATAACCTTTGAGTCCATTGGTGATGGTTGACAACCTATCGAACATCTTCTCAATGTCCTCTTCCAGATCCATCTTGAAGTTTTCATACTCGTGGTTGAGGAGTCCGATCTTGGTCTCTTTTACTTCGTTGGTTCCTTCGTATGTGACTTCATGCTTGTACCATACCTCCTTGGCATCTTCACAAGAAGACATCTTCTCGTAGATGTTGGGGCTCAATGCACAAAAGATGAGGTGCAAAGCTTTGCAATTGAGCTCCATCTTCTTGTGATCATCTGCGCTCCAATCCCTCTTTCTTCATTGTGGCACGAACGAACCGTCTTCTACTATGTCCCAAAGCTTGTAGTCCTTAGACTTTATGAAATACATCATTCTTGTCTTCCAATGGGCATAATGTGTTTCGTCGAAGAATGATGGCTTGTCGATGGATTGCGTCATTCGATCGGTTGGTTGATATGATGTACCGAGCTTCCCGGATCACCTCAATAGGATGTTAATCCTCTTCGATTGAGTCTCACTCTAATACCAATTGTTGGGTTTTATAGAGCTCGATTTCTTCAACCGATGTGTTTTCCAAGTTAGAAGAAGAATGGATTTTTGGGTGTTTTAGTGGAAGCTTAAAGATTGGAATTGGACACAAGGATTTATAGTGGTTCGGCCTTCTAACAAGCACCTGCATCCACTACCTTAGCTCCCCACTAAGGATTTCAACAAAATTCACTAAGAATTTCGTCCCCTTTTCTAGGCTTAGGAGGTAACCTTTACAATCCTCAAAGATTTATACCCAAAGCTTGAGTAAACCCTCTTTACAAGAGAAATTCTAAGGAAACGTGAAATCCCTCTCATAGGTGTTTGTTTGCACTATTTAGCTCTCATCCAAAACCTAAACACTTGAGCAAATTTAACAATATTAAGCTCACTAGTGTTGTCTAAGCACGAAATTTACAATTAAAGCTCTAGACACAATTTCTCATCATAATATTGTAACAATTGAAGCATTAGCCTTCTCTTGATTCTTGGAGGTCCCTTTATACTCCTAATTGAGTTTGTAGCCGTTACTAGCCGTTAGGGTTGAATTGGAGCCGTTGGAGACTTTATTTCCTACATTTATTGCAGTTTTGGTGCCTATCATATCGGTACACGGGGACCCGTATCGGTACGCCCTTCTTCAGAACTAGTCGTTGGGCTCTTGCCAACCTATGCGTATCGATACGCTAGGGAGCGTATCGGTACGGTTTGCACTTTAAAAGTTTGTTGGGAAATAGCCATTGGGGGTTGTTAAAACAGGGATCGGTACGTTTTAAAGGCGTATCAGTACGACCCTATCCGTATCGATACTGACAAGCCTGTATCGGTACGATTTTTGGAAGAATCAAAACTGGAGTAAAAAGGTATCGATACGGGGTGTACCGTATCGGTACGGTAGAGCTGAAAAGTCAGTTTTGAGTACTTTAAAATATTCCAAACTTTGCCAAAAGCTTTTTTAAATACCTCAAACATATTTTCAAGTTTTCTGGACTTAAAGACATGTTTTAAATTCTTTTCAAATTAGTCCAAAAACATTTTTCAATTATTATATCAAAACACTTATATCCTCAAGTAAAGGCATCTCAACACTTTTATGGGTTGGAGGATCTTGACACTCGACGCGCGATGAATCCTTAATAATGACGTGGAGGCATCTTGACGCTTCTTTGGAATGAAAGATCTTAGCACTCGTCACTGCGGATCTGAGTCATCTCAACATTAGAAGTATAGTGGATGAATTGAATACTCAACGCTGGATTCTGTCAGTGGAGCAGATGCATCTACAACACTACATATATATAAGTGGAAGATCTCGATGCTCAATGTGATACTCAACTTTTATGCAGCGCGGAGGCGTCTAACACTACTACACACAGGTGGACCTCGACACTTGATGTAAGGAATGCAAGGGGGCTCTACATTATTAATGGGGCGACCTTGATGGTACCGTTTCGACACTTGAAGCGGGTTGACACTTGAGCGGAAGGAGAAGAGGAGTCTCAACGTTATGATACATAGGGGAGGATCTCAACAATCTTGTATATTATTTGTAGGTATAAAAGTTGAGTGTTGGAGGGAATGCAAGTAGATTAGTAGAGATTAAATTGGTATAAATTAAAATGTTGAAGGTTATTTTTTTATAATTAAGATCAAATAAAATAATATGTAAATTTTAATAGTTAAAATTTATTATGTCGATTTTATTAGATGTAACATCAACTTTCCATCTAAAAATTAATGGTAGATGACCATGTTTTAACATCCGATATCTCAAGCGATCACCTTGTAACTTTTATACTCGAATGGCCTAACTAAAAATACCATATAGTAGAGGGACTATCTATCTAGTTTACCCTATATACTAATGATCAAATTTTATTTTTCTTTTACAATTATAGAATGAAAACATTAAACGAAATAACTCATATGGATGTGTGGTTGATTGAAAAGATAAAAAGAGGATTAGGACTCGTTATTTAATGCTTTTGAAAAATGCTTTTGGGTTTAAACCGTTTTTGAGACCAAAAGTAATGTAGAATAGATAGCTCATAACAGCCTCAACCCAAATGTTACATTTGGGCCTCAAGCTCAACCCATTACCATAAAATTTTGCAACTAGATTTAGCTCAAATCACATCCACTCATAAAACCCATAAAGTTTTAGTATTTCAAAATACATAAACCATTTTAAATGTTACATGGGAGCTCCATTTGAAAATAAATAATTAAAGCATTCGACTCATAATTTAAAATCTCAAAATAAGAGTTACAATACATCATAGGTCCTACGAATACATGGCCCAAATAATTTAAGTATTGTACTCAGACAACATGTCGATGCTGAGGTCCTACTCCGATGGTGCTCCAACAATGCACATCAACCTACAAACCTACGAACGGAAACAACAATTCCGAATGTTGAGCTAACGAAGCTCAGTAGATACACTTTCACTCAACCATGCTTCATGCAAATCATAAATAAGAGTATACAGCTAAAGATGATAACATGGAAACAACATCATATAAACACGACGCTACCTCTAGACGCCTAATCATGTAGCAACAACAATTAAACAAGGGCTTCACATAACATGTAAATATGATACCATAATATAGGAATAAGGCCATCAAACACTAAGCATCGGGATCATACACCCATGCTCAGAATCTATCATCAAGCATCTTCGAATGAGTCCCACGTCCGCTAAGCATCGGGATCCTATATCCGAGAACTTCGACCATAGTGTTGCAACATACTCTTTCTCACACTGGGTATTTGGAATCCCATAAATCAAGGTGACTTAACCAGATAATGCCCTTACGCGGCATACAACCATCATTCGATCCACCAAGGATCCTTATTATTGCAACACAACAAATCACCCAAGGTTTTAAATAAGTTATTACTCAATAAGCTCGTTTATGAAGTTTAAATCTCAGTTTCTCAGTTTCTCAGTTTTACTATTCATTTTACCACATTAGAGGCCCATTGGGCCTTAGTCCTCGAATTATAGGTCATTCAAACATAAAACGTACATTTCTAGCAGATTGCGTAGCGAGTACTGATACCCTTATAATTACCGGTACGCGTCTCTGGGTATCGATACCCATGTATGCGTATCGATACCTGACTTTACATGCGAGAGGGATTTAACTAAAACCTCGTACCAAAACACGAAGAAGTGTACCGATACGCCCCAAGCGTACCGATACCTATTTTTGCAACTGGAATTCTTGTAACCTAGGGTGGTGTATCGATACGACTCTTCTTATTTTGCTTAAGTTTGCCACTCAAAATCAAAGGGTACTGATACGGGTGCACCTGTATCTGTTACAGGAGCCCAAAATTCGAATTCTAGAGCTCGCAAATCATACCCAACACCCCCAAACCTTCATGATAAAACCCCGAATCGAACCTACAAGTTATGGAAGGTAGTTTAGGTGATTTCCTACAATTTTTATACTATTTTAACCCTAATTTTGGATATAGCCATTAATGAGGTCTCAAGCACTCAACACATCCAAAGCATCACCCAAGCAACAAAGTAATCAAATTGATGATTTCCAGGAACACAAGGGAGTTAGCAGTGTACTAACTTTGATGATAAGCTGAAAACGAAGCTCCAAGCCAACACCTCAAGCCCTTATCTTCTCTTGAGCTTTGCAAGCTTCTCTAGCCTCTTTCACCATAAAGAGATGTTGTAAAACAAGTTACAACATTGATGGAAACTTAAGATATCAAAAAGCAAGGATTCTACAACAAGAAATGGAGTCCAATCCCTCATTCTCGTTCTTCCTCTCCAGCCCCCACTAAACACTTATTTTCCAATCACCACCAAAACTCACCATTCTTACCTTGATAGAAAGATCTTTGATCGATTTTCAACCTTTCCTTAATAACCAATTCTAGATTCTCACACGGAAAGGATACATATTGTACATTTTGTTTGGTTTTCAAAGAATAATGATGAGAAAAGGATGAAGAGCAAGCATGGGACAAGATGATATCATTCCTTCCCCAAATCTGCAGGAGAAATAAAGAGAGGCAACCTTTCTCTCTTCAAAAGAAGGGATTTTACTATGCTACCCCCATCATCCTTTTAACTCAACAACAAGCCCAACACTAAAACTTACCGACTAAAAGAAGCCCACTAAGGCTGTCGAGGCCCAAATATCTCGACCTAAATGCGAAGCCCACACTTTGGGTTAAACTGAACCTATGATTTCGAAATCTAGATCGTTACAACTATCCTTTTCTTAAAGAAAATTTCGTCCACGAAATTTGCATTTTGGAAACAAATACAGGTAAATAAACTTCATATAATCCTCGACTTCTTACGTGGCTTTCTCGAATCTGTGGTTCCTCCATAATATCTTCACAATCAATATACACTTATTGCGCAATTCCTTGACTCCCTTGTCTAAAACTCTTATTGGTTCTTCCTTATAGTTCAAGTCGGTACTAATCTCAATCTTCTCAAGAGGGATAACATGGGAAGGATCGAAATGGTAACGTCTCAACATAGAAACATGAAATACGTTGTGGATATGTGCCATCTCTAGAGGCAAAGCTAACTGGTAAGCTACAGTTCCAACCCTCTCAAGAATCTTATAAGGCCCTATGAACCTTGGGCTCAACTTACCCTTCTACCCAAAGAGAATTACTCTTTTCCATGGTGACACCTTAAGAAACACCCCGTCACCAACCTCATACTCGACGTGCTTACGTTTTCGGTCTGCATAAGCTTTTTGATGATCAAAGGTCGCATGCAATCTTTACTTGATCATCTGAACCTTTTCTTCATTTTGTCTAATCAAATCCGATCCCACAATTCTTCTCTCATTGTGCTCTGTTCAATACAAAAGCGTCCGACAATTGTGCCCATACAAGGCCTCAAAAGGAGCCATCTTGATGCTCGATTGGAAACTGTTGTTGTAGGCAAACTCAACAAGGAGTAACTACTCTTCCCAACTCTTCTGGTAGTCAATCATACAATATCAGAGCATATCCTCCAAAATCTAGATAACTCGCTAAGAGTGACCATCAGTCTAAGAGTGGAAAGATGTACTAAAATGCAACTTGGTATCCAAAGCCTCATGTATCTTCTTCCACAACCTTACCGTGAAAGGCAAATCTCTATCTGATATGATCGATGATGGCACTTCATACAGCCTTACTATCTCTTGGATGTACAACGCTGCCAACCTCTCAAGCGTAAAATCCATATGGACATGTAAGAAATGAGTAGACTTGGTCAAACTATCCACTATCACCTATATGGCATCATGCTTCTTTTGCGTCAACGGCAAACCTGTTACAAAATCCATGGTCACACGATCCCACTTCCATTGTGGAATATGTATGGGCTGAAGCAAGCCTGAAGGAACTTGGTGCTCAGCCTTAACTTGTTGACAAGCTAAGCATCTTGTCACAAACTCGTATACATCTCATTTCATACTAGGCCAGCAATAAAAAGGACGAAGGTCTTCATACATCTTGTTACTCCCTGGATGCATGGAAAACGGACTACGGTGCGTCTCCCGTAGGGTACGGTCTCTCAAATCCTCCAAAGTTGGAACGCATAACCGATCTTTGAAGTAAAAGATCCCACCATCTCGCACTTCAAAATTAGGTGCCTCACCCCTCTGAACCATCTCAATCCTTACCACAAAATCTTTGTCTAATACTTGCATCCTCTTGATCTCTTGCACTAAGGTAGGCTCTACACGAGGCTCAGCTATAAACCCACCATCCTTGGTCATCCTCAAACAGGCAAACATCACCCTCAAATCTAACATGGACTTCCGACTCAAAGCATCAGCCACCACATTGGCTTTACCGAGATGATACTCTATGATGCAATCATAGTCTTTTAACAACTCAATCCACCGTCGTTGTCTCAAATTCAACACCTTCTGGGTGAGTAGATACTTTAAACTCTTGTGGTCGGTGTAAATTTATATGAATAGCAATTTAACCCTAACTCGACGGGTTCCTACTCGACCCAATCCGATAAGGGTGGGTTTTTTCTTAAAAAATTTGGGGTCGGGGTAGGTTTTGGAAAAAATATAATCGGGGTGGGGCAGGTTTGGGTTTAGGGTAAAAAATTCCAACCCGACCCGACTCTAGTAATATTACTAAAATATCAATGTTCTTAATATATTTACAGATACGCTATTGTATATATAGAGTATTTAGGGTTTCTTTCTAACTCTTTATATTTTCTCCTCACAAGTCTATCGCCATTCTCCTTTCAACGTCTCTCATTAGCTTTCTTTTTTCTTATTTTTTTCTTTCCTCTCTCATATTCACATATAATTTTATGTTTCTTTTTCCTAATGGATTGCTATGATTCTAAACAATATTTCGTTGCTTATTTTCTTAATTAATTGAAGGATTTGGTTTATTTGTGTTATGCTTTCAAAATTCTATTAAACACTAAGATTATATCAGATCTTCACTGACACCAGGTAAAAGATGTTCCTTTCTTTCAATAGATCTAAGAGATTTTTTTTAATTTTATTTTTCCTTTATTTCCTTTCTATATTTTTAAGGAAAGTTTGATTAAATATCTATTTTCCTTCTTTTAAGAACACTAATTTTTTAATATGGACCATATACGTAATTTTATTTTAAAAAGTGTTGGTTTTTTATAGTGTTATCAATGTTTTTTTCCTAAAAAAAATTAAGTTTGTTTGGTTGCTAAGAAAATTTCCTTGGAAAAAATGTTTAGTTGTTGAGAAAGTATTAGAATCTGGTCGGGTCGAGTATAGATTTTCACCTCTAATTTTGGGCTGGGTTGAACACTACAATTACCGGGGCGGGTTAGGTCAGATTGAGATATCTATTTATCAGGTCGGGGGCCAGGTTGGTTAAAAACCCGCCCCGTTGCCATCCTTATAGATCTAACATTAAACCCTATGTAACCCCCTCGTCCCGGTCTGGCCGGATGACCGGTCTGAGTGGGCCACACGGGGACAACCGAAGCGAAACCCGTTAAGGTTCCTCCTCGGTTAACAACCCAGAAAATTTCTTTTTAATTTACTCTTCTCTAAATGCACACTTAATTCCTATGTGATCACAGCAACGGAAGACGAGCATTCGCAAAAGAGTAACTCGAACAACTTAAGAAAACAATCCATTTTTATGTAATTTAACTGACTGTTTCGAAACACCCTCAAGGTGTATCGAAACGCCTTGACCTGGCCAACCCACCTAAGCCTACACGAGAAATCTGTTTCGAAACAGGGGTCAACCGTTCCGAAACACCCTCCCTGGTCAACTTCTTGTGGTCAACGAGATTTGACCGTTTCGAAACACCATAGACCCGTTTCAGAACACCTTCATCTCGCCAATTTCTCAAAATTCCAGTAGCAAAAATGTTCCGAAACGACCCCTATTCGTTTCGAAACGGCAGGCCAAATGCAAAGGGACCGTATCGAAACAGGGTGGCCCGTTTCGAAACGCCCCCTGTCTGCAGACTGGTTTTTGCTGGTTTAAGGCACAAGGGTGCCCCTAAACCCCACCAAAACCTCTAACAACACACTAACAACAATTTCAAAGGCAAAACAACATACAAGCATGCTTGAGCAACATCATATCAAGACTAAACACCAAGGCACAACATCACAAGCCACACACCCATACATGTCATTATAGATATTAAGCTTTAACATGTCCAACACTTAGGCAATTCTAGGTAGCAAAAATACTAACATGGATACAAGCAAGACATGCATCCCAAAGACAAATTAACAAACTCATACGAGGAGTCTAACATGCTCCTAAACAACAACAACAATATATTCCAAAAGCATCATAACACGACACCTATCCCATTGCTTTACTATTACAATCTTTAAATTTAACTATCATACTTGAGCTAACCGTAAGCAACACTTGGAGTCCTTTCCTTGCCCTTGCCACCCACAAGCCATTGATCTGCATTGTCGAACAAAAGAGAGCGTAAGCATAAAAGCTTAGTGAGGGTAAGCTCATAAAACAAACCTTCGACAATGCAGGGTCCAAGCACGAGCTACAACCAAGATAAAATGCATGACCTTACCTCTGATCCACACGAGCCATAATTATAGATGATGCATGATCATATATTCAATATCATGTCATGCTCAACATGTTTAAAACCACAACATATTAAATCACATATATTAAACCATGTTAGCAACACATCCCAAATCACATTGGCTCACAATTAACCACATATTGGCAACATAAACTACAATCCGTATTGGCACCTAGCTATGACTCGAATACGCGGATAACCGTTGGAACTCACATCCAACAACTCTACCATTACCTGACGGTGGGATTACACTCATCACCGTTCACGCGGAGGGGATTCCACTCATCCTCACGCCTCATTTCACGCGGAGGGGATTCCACTCATCCTCACGCCCGTCGATGGGATTCCACTCATCACCGACATATAGATATATAAGAAGATTTCCGGGCGAACCCGTACTCCATCTTGATGACTACCATCATCAAGACCACGCGCGCATTTTGACTCACGTGTGCACACTAAACATCCTAATGATCGATCATTTGTACCCAAGCATACTAGTGCCAATACTAACACATTCCACAATATCATTTATTAACAACTTCCGTGCTTAGCACGTACTCACCATGACTTACCGTCATGCACAAACCACATTTCCATGCCTAGCATGTACTCACCATGATCCTCGGATGAAGCAATCACCTCATAATCTCATTTCACATGACAACACCACATGTACATCATTATCAAACATATCACATCATATTTTGCACATGTGTATAACCATATCACATCTATCATCATCATGCATATAACAATGCATCCAACATGCCTCAACATACATGTATACAACATATATATAATCAACACCATCACAATTTAACACGAGGCACATACAACCATTAAAGAGTGCAACCAAAGTCTCTAATCAAAGCTTGGGATTAGGCTACCACTCTAATCCCAACTCTAGGTGGGTTTACCAAGCCCATCCTAGGTTCACTTGCTTGAACCAAATACTCAAAACCATTTTAAAAATGTTTAACCACTCACCTAAGCTTCCAAGCTCCAAGCCAAGCAAGCAACCTCCCTCAAATTTCCGGATTTCTTCCCGAAGCTTTTCCAACACGAACTCCCGCTTCTAAACAACCTCAAACACATTTCAAACAATTCCAAATCAGCCCAACATCAAAAGACCAACCCGGAACACAATTCAAATTCAATTTACAACGTTGCAAGCCATGACCAAACCCCATACTTTGCAATTTCGGACAGCCCACATACCCCTTCCAAAATCCATGTTTCCAACACCCGTTGCACCCACAAATGACCCCAAATCAACCCCTAACCATAACACTACCATTGGGCTATCAATTCCCACCTAAAACAACCCCCAAAACTCACCCAAAACCCTCCAAAAAACCCATTTTTACCCAATTTCGGGAATTCATTTAAAATACTCTAAAAATCATATATGTTGGACTATTTGATTCACAAACAACATAACTAACATAAATAAACCAAAGGCCTTGATAAAAACTCATAAAGTCACAACCTTTAACCAAAACTTTGAAAAACCCAAATTCCAAAACTTGAACCAAAATGAAATCTACTTGTACTTTTAAAGAGAGGAAGATGAGAGCAAGTCAGAAATGTAATTACCTTACAAAATTGAGCTAAAATGAAGGAGAAAGAAGGTGGGATAGAAACTTGGAGAAAAACTCTCCTCTTGTCGTTGGTTTTGAGCTTTTGAAGAAGAAGATGATGAAATTTTGGTTTATTTGAATTATAATGAAATAAAAATGAGTTTTATTTGTAAAGATCAAATATTTACACAAATGCCATTAATGAATGGCCAAAACCCACATCTCTTAAAGTCCATGGACTTTGGGCTTAAGAGATAGGCCCAACATAGTCTCAAATATTTTGAAATCCCGAGGCCCGCGAAAATATTTTTATTATCTAGATTGTAAAACCGAACCCAAAATAATATTAAAATATTATTTTCACCCGACCCCTAAACCCGGGCGTTACACCCTATACAAATAATGCCTCCAAATCTTTAATGCAAAGATAACTACAGAAAGCTCCGAATCATGCGTAGGGTAATTCCATTAATGAGGCTTAAGTTGTCTTGAGGCATAAGCAATCACCTTACCCTCTTGCATGAGAACGCAACCAAGCTCATTCAATGAAGCATCACTAAAAACAAAAAAATCCTTCCCCGGTTCGGATTGCGTCAAAGCCGGAGCCTCCGTAAGATAAGCCTTCAACTACTTGAAGCTTGGTTGTCTTCTCTATTTCCATTCAAACGGAACTCTTTTCCGTAACAACTTGGTCAAAAGTGCCGCTATACTGGAAAATCCCTTGACAAAATGATGGTAATACCCGACAAGCATAAGGAAACTATGGACTTCCATGATATTTTTAGGTGGTTTCCACTCTACCACTACTTGAATCTTTTGCAGATTAACTCGGATCCTATCCGCCGCAACAATGTGGCCCAAGAATGCCACCTCGGAGTGACAAAACTCACACTTACTAAAATTGGTAAAAAGTTGTCTTTCCCCTAGGGACTGAAAAAGAACACGAAGATGATAATCGTGATCCTCCTCCGAGCTCGAATAAACCAAGATATCATCAATGAAGACCACCACAAACTGATCTAGGTAAGGCTGAAAGATCCAGTTCATCAAGTCCATAAAAGCCGCTAGTGCATTGGTAAGCCCAAATGGCATTACCAAGAACTCCTAGTGCCCATACCACGTCCTGAAAGAGGTCTTCTGGACATCCTCTTCTACTACCTTCAATTGGTAGTAACCCGACCTTAATTCAATCATTGAGAACACACAAGCACCTCTCAATTGGTCAAACAAGTAATCTATCCTTGGTAGGGGATAACAGTTCTTCAGCGTTACCTTGTTGAGCTGACAGTAGTCAATGCACATCCTCATTGACCTATCCTTCTTGTTGACGAACAAGACTGGTGCACCCCAAGGTGAGATGCTCAGTCAGATAAAACCCCTTTCTAACAACTCTTAAATATAATTCTTCATTTCTCTCAATTCTTTTGGTGACATGCGATACGGTGCTATAGATACTGGTGTTGTGCCAAGCATCACATCTATCCGAAACTCTAGCTCATGATCTGGAGGGAGTCTGTGCAACTCTTCGGGAAACACATCAGCAAACTCTCTAACAGTTCGAAGATTCTTAAGCATCACATCTATTCGAAACTCTAGCTCATGCGATACGGTGCAATAGATACTGGTGTTGTGCCAATCATCACATGTACAGCCTAATCACGCATCATGCTCAAACAACCAATCCATCCTTAGGATAACATCAAACTCTTGAAATGGCAACACCATCGAATCTTCCGAAAAGATCGAACCTTAAACATCAATCAGACACCTCTAATACACCTTATCAACCAGAACATCATACCCCAAAGGACAAGTCACACGAACTCCAATATCAAGATCTTCGGCAAGAATACCCCACTATTAGGATATTCCACTACGAATGTAGGAATGAGTAAACCCCGAATGTACAAGAGCAACTATAGGAACTGAAAACAAGGTAAACGTACCTGAGATAACATTGGTAGCCTTACAGTCCTCTTGGGCCTTGACTACGTACTACCTCGCTGGTGCCCTAATAGTGGACTAAACTGCACCCCCACTCTGATGTCCAGAAATGTGGCTCGCTCCTCCTCTAGCAAAGCCCCAACCCCTCTGAGCTGGATAAGAGATCCTCTAAGTCTGAACTGGAGTGGTGTGAGCAGCTGCCAGACAATCCCTCACATAATGGTCTGGTGATCCACAACCATAACAACCCTTGCCCGACCCCAACACATGCCCATATGCTTACATCCACACTGATCACAAACCGCCAGCTGATTCCGACCTACGACCTATACTTGAATTCTGGTTCCAAGCTCCTTTACCTTGGTTCCAACAATTTTTGTTCCTCTCAAAATATGACTGTGAGTTGTTGGAGAAGTTCTGAGTTTTCCCACTAAAGCTCAATTGCACTTGCTCAAGTGACTTGGCAGTAGCAGTAAATTCTGAAATAAAACTTTCAGTGGGGCAGCAGTCAAATAGGTCTGAAAATCCTTCCTCAAGCACATTAGGAACCTCTTGCATCTCATATTCTCGGTAGCAACCAACTCAGGGGCATACCTACTCAACTATAGAAATTCTTGTTCATACTTAAAGACTGATCGATTTCTAAGGCCAAATGGTTTAACCTATCACTCAAACTATCAATGTGGGCTTCTCCCATGTACTTTTTCTCAAACACATCTAAAAAGTTATCCCATGAAGGTTGGTTAGGATACCATCCCAACTCTACGGTCTCCCACCATTCTCAAGCATTCTCCTTCAACAGGGAGAGAATACATGACGACTTGTCCTCGGGTTTCAACCTCATTTGTCGTATGATCCAACGAGTGTCCCTCAACCACTGATCTGCCTTGACTAGATTGTCTTGTCCCGGTCCATTGAAGTATGTTGCACCGTGGTGGTGTACCCTCTCAATTGGTGCCTCGCGAGGGGTAGCCGAAGGCCTAGGTATGACCCTCACAATCCAGTGAAGAGCATGATGCAGATGGGAGAAATAATTGGACCCTCAACCCCTATCATCCTATGATATCTCCTCCGATCCGGGGATGTAGTCCTCATCATATCCCCCTTCCCGAGAGCCCCAACTCTTCCTCTCGCTCACGTGCTCTCCCTGGCATGATTTCTTTCTGCACAAGCAAACAAATAAGGTTTCACCATCGAGTATTAAGCTAAAACAAGTACGACTAAGACTTATGGGCAACATATCCGCTTGACACCTATAAAACACTCTCTAGATAACCCTGAGGCTTCCTAGATCTAGCTAAAACTAGGCTCTAATACCAATAAATGTAACACCCGTGACCCGGATGTCACATTTGGGCCTCAAGCCTAACCCATTACCATAAAATTTTGCAACCAGATTTAGCTGAATCACACCCATTCATAAAATCCATCACGTTTTAGTATTCCAAAATAGATAAACCCTTTAAAACGTTACATGGGAGCTCTATTTAAAAATATATAATTAAAGTATTCGACTCGTAATTTAAAATCTCAAAATAATAGTTACAATACATCATAGGGTCTTACGAATACATGTCCCAAGTAATCTAAGTACTGTATTCAGATAACAAGTCGATGGTGAGGTCCTACTTCGATGGTGCTCCAACAATGCACATCAATCTACAAACCTACGAACGAAAACAACAATTTCCAACGCTGAGCTAACAAAGCTCAATGGATACACTTTCACTCAACCATGCTTCATGCAAATCACAAATAAGAGCATGCAACTAAAGATGATAACATGGTAACAACATCATATAAACATGGCGCTACCTCTGACCACCTAATCATGTAGCAATAACAATTAAACATGGGGTTCACTTAGCATGTAAATATGATACCATAATATAGGAGTGAAGCCCGCGAGCACTAAGCATCGGGATCATACACTATAGGGGTGAGACCCGCGGGCACTAAGCCTTAAGATTATACACCCGTGCTCGGAATCTCACATCAAGCGTCTTCGAATAAGTCTTGCATCCACTAAGCATCAAGATCCTACATTCAGGAATCTTCGACCATGGTGTTGCAACACACTCTTTCTCACGTTAGGTATCTGGAATCTCATAAATCAAGATGACTTAACCAACTAATGCCCTTACATGGCATACAACCATCATTCGATCCACCAAGGATTCTTATTATTACAACACAACAAATCACCCAAGGTTTTAAATAAGTTACAACTCAATAAGCTCGTTTATGAGGTTTAATTCTCAGTTTCTCGGTTTAACTATTCATTTTACCAAATTAGAGGCCCATTGGTACTTAGTCCTTGAATTATAGGTCATTCGAACTCAAAACATAAATTTCAGGCAAATTACCCAACGAGTACTGATACCCTTATGAGAACTGGTACGCGTCTCTTGGTACCGATACCCATGTATGTGTATAGATACATGGCTTTATATGCGAGACAAGTTTATCTAAAACCCCATACCAATACATAAGGAAGTGTACCAATACCCCGTTAGTATCGATACGCCCCAAGCGTACCGATACGCCCCAAGCGTACCGATACCTATTTCTACTACTGGAATTCTTATAGCATAGGGTGTATCGATAAGAACTATGCTCCTACCGATACACCCTTCATATTTTGCCTGAGTTTGCCACTCAAAAGGAGTGGGTATCGATATAGGAGCACAAGTATTGGTACATGAGCCCAAAATTAGAATTCTAGAGCTCACAAATCACTCCAAACACCCTCAAACCTTCATGGTAAAACCCCAAATCGAACCTACAAGTTATGGAAGGTACTTTAGGTGATTTCCTACCATTTTTATTCCATTTTAACACCAATTTGATTTTTAGCCATTAAAGAGTCAAACCTATATTTGATTTTGATATAACAAATATTTTAAGGACCAAATTGTAAAGTAAATATTAAGCACTTGAAAGTCTCACTATTGACAAGGATTTTAAACCTAAAAATATTTCCAAGTCAAAACTTAAACCCCAGAAATTTTTCTAAGTGTTTTCAAAGTCAGACTTAACAAAATCGCCAAAGTGTTTTGATACACTATATAAGTGTTTCGATACGACCTTGCCTTTCTAAAGACAAATTTTAAAAAACTACACAGGCGTTTCGATATGCTATCCCAATGTTTCAATACAACCTCATCTTAATTGGCTACTGGAACTTCACGTTTCGATACGACTGAAACTGTATCGGTAGAGGTGTATTGTAAAGTTTTTGTTTAAGCGTATCAATACGAACCTATACCGTATCGATACAAGGGTTAAGATTTTCAAATCTTTTCATTTATTATATGACCGTTGCCTTGCCAGTTAGAAGAGATTAGCAAACTTTTGAATTTTAGTTACCCGAACCGATACACTCTAGTAGCGTATTCATACAGAGTTTGGCACTGTCTAAGTTTGCAAAAATTGCATCGATATGGCCTATAACCATTTCGATACGACCCCTTACACGTTTCGATACACCTTCATACGAATCGAGATGCCCTTTTTATTACCTACGACTCTTTTTGTTTTGAGTCAAGTATCGATACGAGTACCCCGTGTTCCAATACGATAGGTTGTAGAAGTGTAACGCCCTGATTTTGGGCCTAGATGTTTTAGAGTTGAATCGAGCCGGTCGAGAACGGTTCGAATCTTTAAGGGAGATTTAGAGAACACCTAGTTCGTGATGCTTTAAAAATATGGAAAAATATCTAAAAATCCTCATTTTTATATGAATGATTATGGTGAAAACAATTTTACAAAATATGGTTTGGAAATGCTACATTTCGGTGTAGTGACCAAATCGCAGTTTTTGCAAAAGTTGACTAGTGACTGTTTAGTAAAGGATTGAAACTTTGAATCTTTACGAAACTAATTTTACCAAAATGTTTTTAAACAAATTTCTCTTTATTTTGGGTTTCTTAATAATGATTTAATGAAGGGAATTAAAAGAGAAAAATCCTATTTTGACTTTCATAACTACTTTACGATCTTTTTCCCTCTTTTCATTTTCTCTCAATTTCCACTCAGCCAAACACATTTCCTTCATCAATTAACCTCTGATTTTCATTCCTTTTGAAGAGATTTCAATCTCCTATGGATTCCTAATCTTTTCCTCATCAAATCCTCTTGTTTTCATTTTGGATTTTCAAGAAAACTTGCCCAAATTAAGGAGAAATCAACCATTAGAGGTAAGCTTCATCCTTCTCCTCTAATGATCAGTTCTTTACTGAAATTCCCAAATTATCAATCCTTTTTAATGATTTTTGAGTTGCTTTAATCTTAGAAACTTGAAATTGTGTTAAAACTCAAGATTCTTGGAGAGATCTTGATGATTTTCGTAGTTATTGGTTAGGCTCTATTTTGAGGTTGTTTTCTAATGTATTTTGGATGGTAATTGATGTTATAAATGAGGTTTTATTAAACAAATCTCGAATAGGTTTGGATTCCTAAGTTTTGCATGCTAGATTAGTGGTTTTTGGGGTGGTTTTGGTGTTCTGTTGTTGCTGGAGGTATAAGGACGAGTTTATGGTGGTTTTTGGTGTTGATTGATGTTTAGAAATGATTAGAAGTGATAGATCTTGGTTGGGCTTTTTTTGGAAGAGTTTGGAGATAATTTCGGTTGTTTTGGGTAGCCAAAATGGTGCTTTTGGGTAGAGCAACGAGTTTGTTTAGTGGGCTGGTGATTTCAATGCATGATGATGAATTAATCCTCTGCTCTTATATGTAATGAACAGGGGAGACATCTTCGGACGCCTTTGGTGTTGATCCGGAATTGCCGGGAGCTTAGATATCGTTTCAGCGAGCAAGCGAAACGTAATCAGTGAGTGCGAAGGGTTTTAGAAGTCCTTGAGGAACAAAGAAACAAGGTTTGGGGATCTAGGATTGGTTTGAAACACCATCCTAAGTCCGGAAGTAAGTATGGCTAGATTTGCTCTCAAATATGTGGTTGTTGTCCCTAAAATGCTTGCTCTTTTTTTGAGATAGACAAATTCCTACTATTTTATGCACGATTTGTAGCATTAGATGATGCTTTGTAGAGATTTCATGAGATATCATGTTGCATTGAAGAGTTTTAAGATTTTGATTTAATGCAAAGCATGAGATATGATTTTGAAATGAGATGAGAAAGACTTGAGAAAAGTTGCATAAGAACAGTAGGTGAGATGATGTTTCTGACATAATATATTGGCATAGAAGATGAGATACTTACCGGATATAATTGATCAATCAATAGGATGAGAGTGCACTATAAACTAAAAATTCATTTGTGCTCTTTGGAGTCGGGCAATGGGGGTAGTGCCATCCCGATCCAAAGTGAGAATCTGATGATGAGAGATACCATCGGGGTAGGACTTGGTGAAATACCCAAGCTTTGTGGCGATGAGAGATACCGCCATGAGAGTCCGATGATGAGAGATTCCACTAGGGTAGGACTTGACCTTGAGTCAAGCTAATCCGCATATCTGAGTAAAGATGAAATATGAAATGCCAATATAATATATGAAATTGTATTTGATTCACATGTACCAAATGTTGAGTTGATTTATGCTATGAGAAATGCATATGAGATTTGTATATGAAATGCTTTAGTATTCACAAGCATGTGTATCGCTTTGCCATGAGATTTGCATTGGTTTAAATACATGAGATAGAATAGAGGTACATGTGTTTTCAAATGGAGATTTGCTTTGAAATGGTTTTCAAGCATGAGTTAGAAAGAGCATGTTGTTGAAAATGGCTTTTGAGAAAGAGATTTGAATGATACATTGTTGTGTTGGTTTTCTTTAGAGCTTGCCTCACTAAGAAAATATGCTTATTATCTCTTTTACCAACAATGTAGATAATTGAGATGAATTTGGGCAGCGAGAGGGTTAAGAACATCCAAGGAAGAGAAAAGCTCATGTATGGTGATGTTTTTACACACTTTAGTATTGATATTTGGGAATGGGGCTTCAAGTTTGTTTTTGGGAGATGTATTTTGGACTCCCTACGTTTGTAGCAAGTTTGTTATGGTTTTTGAAGTTTTTAATTAGCCTATATGGTTTGGTTTGAGGTTTGAAGTCTTTATTTGGTGTTGAGGTTAGGAAGCATGCCTATAGACTAAATGTTCATGTGATTGATGTCGTGCTTTAGTCCAAGCTTCTTAGATATGTTCTTTAATGATTAATCATGTTGCTGGTATGTTATGGTATGATTTGGGATATGTTTGGATGTGAAAAGATGCGTAAAACCAGAAAATTGTAAGGTTGCAGGGCAGGGTGTATCGAAACACCCTTAGCCATTTCGAAACAGGGGCCCGAAATGGTCATAGTGTTTCAAAATGAGTGAAAGTGTTTCGGAACATTAGCTAATGGAGAGGCCTGTTTCGATACTGGTCTCGGAACGCACCCGAGTACCGAAACGGTCAACTCCGTTTCGATACCATGGTCAGTGTTTCGAACGGTCGACCGTTGATCTCTGTTTTTGAATTGTTCAAGTTCTCATGTCTTACATTTTAGTCATTGATGTTGTGGTTCCATGGTTTGAGTTTGGAATGTCCTTTTAAGCTGATTTTTGACAGAGATGCATGTAAAATTTTTATTTACATATTGGTAAGTTTAAAATCTGCAAAGTTCTTATATTTTCAAAAAATTACGTTTTGGTCCCTAAAAGTGTAAATCTTACAATTGAATCCATAATTGATTTTTCAATCGTTGTGCCTTTCTCTTCTATGATTCTTGAGTAATCACATAGGCTTAATGTACATTTAGAAAAGATAAAAAGGAAAAAAAGGGTCGTTAATCAAGGTTGACTTTCAGGTTGACTTTGATTTTCCCCGTGTAATCTTCGTACTTCGAGTCAAGCGTCTAGGTCAGGCTAATGGGGTTACATTTGTTGGTATCATAGCCAGGTTAGCGAATATTTGGGGCTTGGTAAGTGGTTAATGTGTTTGATTATGAATGATCGTGACTTTTCGGTGAAAGTATGATGTATGATTGTTGATGTTTGGTTCTATTGAGATGAATTTGTGATGCTATGCTGTGTTTGGGGTATAGTTGGGGATCCCATTGCCATATCATTACTATTGGAAAGGATTGTTTTCAAAAACGAGCTTAAGTATTTGGATTACTTGCCTTATTATGCCTAATTGGATTTAATGTATTTTGTCAGTTGCATTGTTTTCTTATGGGGCCACATAGAGAGCTTAGAATGAACACCCGTGCTACGGCCGAGAATGAGAATGTTGAGAATGCTGAGGATCTACCTCCTCCTCCCCCTGGTGGACCACCTGGTGGTGGTGGAGCGGGGGTTGGTGCTGCTGGAGTTGGTGCTAGAGTTGCTAGACCCGAGGGAGTTCAGGGGCAAGCTGCTCCTGATATGTCTGTGTTGATATAAGCTATTGCTGGAGCTTTTCAGGCAGCAGTAGCTGGAGCTCATGGAGCTGCACCACAAGATGGTGCTAATGTGAGGTTGCCGTTGGAGCAACTTCACAGCCTGGGAGGGACTGAGTTCAGAAGGTTGACCCCGAAAGGTTCCGAGTATTGGTTGGAGAGTACCAAGAGGATACTTGGACAGTTGAACTGCAACAATGTTCAGAAGTTTGGATGTATTTTATCCTTGCTGTATGGTGATGAATATACGTGGTGGACGACCACAATATCGGGGATGGATGATGATGATGTGATTTGGACATTCTTCGTAAATGCATTCAAGCTAAAGTACATGGAATTTCGTTACCTTGATGAGAAAAAGAGGGAGTTCATGTCCCTTGTGCAAGGGAGTTTGGCGGTGGTGGAATATGAGGTGCAATTTGCGCGCCTTAACCAATATGCACATGAGCTGATTCCTAGCGAGCGAGAAAGGTGTGAACGATTCCGTTATAAGATGGTGGCTGATGTGAAAACCTATATGCTCGCAGCAGACTATACTGTTTTCGATGTCTTGGTCACTAGAGCCAAGGATATTGAGCTGAATCTTGGTTTGGCAAGTAGAGCGGGAGGATCTAGCTCAAGGAAACGAGTTGCAGAGCGTGATCTTGGTAGAGATAGTTACAAGAGGCATAAGGATAGAAAGTCACATGTCGATGCTAGACGTGGGGGTGGTAACCCTGGGAGAGGTTAGCAAGGACCAAATGCTTTCATGCGGACTCCTGAGTGCAACCGATGTGGTAGAAGGCACACTGGTGAGTGTTTGGGCAATCTTGGTACATGCTGGAACTGTGGTAATCGAGGGCACATGAAGAAAGATTGTCCTTAGCCGTTGAGAGAAGGTTAGACTCCGATGAGAGCAGTTGAGCCACAGAGAGGTCGTAGGCGCGACCGTGGTAACTTCTAGCGCAGAGATGAATGTGGAAGGAATGTAGCACACATGGTGGCTGTTCAGCCCAAAGGTGGTGGCTAGGCTCGAGTGTATGCCCATCAAGAAGGGAGGAATGACACGGACGTGATCGCATGTACCTTTACTTTGCAATCCTTGTCATTACTTTCTTTGATTGACTCTGGATCTACACACTCGTACATATTGCGTGAACATGCTCAAATGCTTGGTTTTCTTGTTGAGTCTTTGGATGTGGGTATGCGTGTGACTGGTTCCTTTGGGGAGACGGTTGTAACAAGAAGATTGTATAGGAGATTCCCCTTAAAGGTGCAAGATCATGTGTTTCTTGTCTATCTTATGGAATTACCATTCTATGGATTTGATGTAATTCTTGGCATTGATTGGCTTGTTGAGCATAGAGCCGTTGTGGATTTTGAAAGCAGGCGAGTTTCGCTGAAACTTGCAGATGATTATGAGGTTGTGGTGGTGGGAGAAAATGTGAAGTTTCTATCTAATGTAGTGTCGACGCTTGAAGCAAGTCGGATGTTGCGTCAAGGATGTGAGGCTTATCTAGCCTTTGTTATGAATCCTAGTACAAAGGAGGTTCGCATACAAGATATAAGGACCGTGTGTGAGTTCCCTGGAGTGTTTCCGGAGGAATTACCTGGTTTGCCGCCTAGTCGGGAGGTTGAATTTGGAATTGAGTTGTATGAGAACACAACTCTGGTGTCCATTGCTCCCTATCGCATGGTACCCAAGGAGTTGAAAACGCAACTTCAAGTGCTGCTTGACCGAGGCTTTATTCGGCCTAGCGTATCACCTTGGGGTGCACCGGTCTTGTTTGTTAAAAAGAAAGATGTCACGAAGAGGATGTGCATTGATTATCGTCAGCTAAATAAGTTGACTATCAATAACAAGTATCCTTTGCCGAGGATTGATGATCTTTTTGAATAGTTTCGAGGAGCGGCTGTGTTTTCAAAGATAGATTTGAGGTTAGGGTACTATCAGTTAAAGGTGAAGGATGTGGATGTACCGAAAACAGCCTTTCGAACGAGATATGGGCATTATGAATTTCTAGTGATGCCGTTCGGATTGACGAATGCTCCTGCTGCTTTCATGGACATGATGAACAGGGTGTTCCATGAATTCTTAGATAAGCTTGTTGTGGTGTTCATCGATGATATTCTTGTGTACTCTCGTACTGAGGAGGAGCACGAAGGTCATTTGAGGATCATTTTGCAAACGCTGTTAGAGAATCAACTTTATGCTAAGCTGAGCAAATGTGAGTTCTAGCTAAAAGAAGGTGTTTTTCTTGGCCATGTGGTTTCGGTTGAAGGGATTCGAGTTGATCCTCAGAAGATTGAGGCGGTGGTGAATTGGAAGCCTCCTAGGTTCGTTCATGAAGTTCGTAGTTTCCATGGATTGGCAGGTTACTACCAAAGGTTCGTGGAAGGATTTTCTAAGATTGCTGCCCCTTTGACGAATTTGTTGCAGAAGGATGTTAAGTATGAATGGACGGAAGTGAGACAAAAAGCTTTTGATAAGCTAAAGGCAGATTTGATGCAAGCTTCTATTTTGGTTCAACCTGGATCATGAAAGGAGTTTGTGGTGTATAGTGACGCATCCTATGTTGGTTTGGGGCGTGTGTTGATGCAAGAGGGTAAGGTAGTGGCTTATGCATCGCGACAGTTGAAAGTGCATGAGCACAACTACCCTACGCATGACATTGAGTTGGCTGTAGTGGTTTTTGCTCTAAAGGTCTGGAAACATTATCTCTATGGTGAGAAGTGTACTGTGTACACGGATCATAAAAGTTTGATTTGAGTCATTTGTTTTGGATGTTAATTGATGTTACAAATGAGGTTTTATCAATCAAATCTCGAATAGGTTTGGTTTCCTAAGTTTTGCTTGCTAGAATGATGGTTTTTTGGTGATTTTGGTGTTATGTCATAGCTGGAGGTATAAGGACGATTTTGGGGAGGTTTTTGTTGTTAATTGATGTTTAGAAATGATTAGAAGTGATAGATCTTGGCTGGGCTTTGTTTTGGAGGAGTTTGGAGATGTTTTAAGTTGTGTTTAATAGCCGAAATGAGGTGTTTGAGTAGAGCAACGAGTTTAGGTGTGTGGCTGGTGATTTCAATGCATGATGATGCATTAATCCTATGCTCTTATGTGTTTAAAACAGGGGAGACATCTTTGGACGCCTTTGGTGTTGATCCGGAAGCCTAGATAGCGTTACGGCGAGCAAGCGAAACGTAATCGGTGAGTGCGTATAGTTTTAGAAGTCCTTGAGGGACAAAGAATCAAGGTTTGGGGATTTACGAAAGGTTTGAAACACCTTCCTAAGTCCGGAAGTAAGTATTGGCTAGATTGCTCTCATAAATGTGGTGATTGCCCCTAAAATGCTTTTACATGCTCATGGTTTGAGATAGATAAATTCCTATTGTTTTTATGCATGTTTTATAGCATGAGATGATGCTTGAAATGATTTCATGAAGTAACATGTTGCATGTTTGAGATTTGAGCTTTTGTTTAAAGCATGGAAAATGTTATGGTTTTGAAATGAGATGAGAATGTTTTAAGAATTGTTGCATGAAAAACAGTAGGTGAGATGATGATTTGACATAATATACTGGCATAGATGTTGAGATTCTTACCGGATATAATTGATAGATCAATAGGATGAGAGTGTGTTGCGCGTAAAAGTGTCTATCGCAATATAGTGCAAGTGTACACGACGCAAGTAGTAAAGTGATACGGAAGTATCGGATATCGTCTCCACAGGGACTAGGCTAATAGCTTCACCTTGGATTACTGTACGAAAGAGAAAAAGAATAGTTTAAATTGTTGTCACGAAAATAATAAAGAGAACTTAAATAAAAGAGTAATGGAATCAAGATAGAGAGAATGAGCTGGTATTGAATTGCTCAGTAGTGTAGGTGTTGCAAAGTCTAGGAATATCTGTTCTGTCGCCGTCCCTGTCGCGGCAGCACCCATCGCGGCAGCGGTCTGTTGTTAGTCGCGGCAGCGATCACACAATTCTGTACTACAAGCTTGGAAAGAATCTCTTTGATTCCTTGGCCTATCCCTAGGTCCAAGTCTGTCGATGAACACATCTTTGATGATACCTCTCGGCGTGAATCGAAGGATGAACACCGATGTTGTTGAATTCTTCCTTAGCCACTTAACCTCGTCCTATCCCTAGGTCCGAGATAGTTCAACTATAAACTAGAGAACCCGCACTTATTCCTTTCGTTTACTTAATTCTCCCGATATTAAGTAAATAGATAATCTCACAATGCTCTCCCGATACTCTTGCAAGATGTTGTAAACCAGAATAAGTGAACTTGAAGTTTATTTTATTGAACAGAAAATTCCTAAAACAAAAGCAATCCTTGCAACTACTTTACAAATCAACCCGTGGCCCTAGGGGGAATTTAGAACATGTTGAGAATGGGAAAACGGCTAGGGTTTTGGGAAGAAGGCTAGAGATGAAGATGATGTCCTCTCCTAGGTCGAATTACATGCCTTTATATAGGCCTTGGGTTCAAGTTTTCTAATATGGCAAGAATACAAGTTTAAATTAAAGTACAACTCTATTTAAGACTAAATCTTCAGAGCATAAGTCTTTAATTCGTCATTCCTTCTTGCTTGGAGTTTCTTCCTCGAACTTTGGGCTTGGCCTTCATTCTGATCTAGGGCTTGGAAAAATATAAGTGTATTCCACGACAGACCGACATAATTTTCTCTTTCTGTCGAGGCCCACTTTGCTTCTTCTCCTTGACCTTGCTGTCGTCCTTGGCTGCCACGGCAGCGGCCATGGCAGCATCGTCCTCCTCGTCTGCACATCCAGTTCCAGCTCTGTTGCGTCACTACCCAACGCTTGCTTCTCCATCTGCTACAGCAGCTACCTGCAAAAGCAACCAATTTCAGTAGAAACTATGCCATTTAATATATTTGTGATGTATAACTGAAATCTAACCTAAATGCAATGATTTATGCTTGAATGCAGCAGAAATATGGGTTACATAGAGGGTAAATTATAGAGCTTTTACACACTCAACACACCCCTCAACTCAAGTTTTTGCTTGCCCTCAAGCAATTTAGACCTAAAAGAAAAATAAAATGTTTTTTTGGCTTAAAACAGTGAACTTTCCCTTACCTATCATTCATTCCCTATTGTGAGCAACACCTTGTTAGATAATTCAGGATTTGTCTGGAACCTTGCTATAATTCTCGTGTAGTGTGTGCATGCTTGTGAACAATTATATGCCAAGACTCCCTTAGTTTCACTAGAATAGTTAAGCCTCTAACTTGAATTTTTATGACAAATTATTTTTAGAAGCAATTCTTAGGCTCCTTTAGTTCAGACTCAATTTTATTTTCTCAAGCTTAAGTTTGACTAGAGCCGGTTTCGGGCACCTCTAGCTAACTTCCTAGAGCCGGTTTCGGGCACCTCTAGGTGTATTGAGTGTATTTTTCTTAACTTCTTTTCCTAAAGCCAGTGTTAGGCACCTCTAAGGGCAACTCAAGTGCTAAGCTTTCAATTCTAGTTTACTAGTAGAGTTCTAGGCAGTATAAAAGTCACAAATGGTGTTTAAGTTTCAGAATTATAGTAAGGCTCTAAACTGATCCTAAAACTATCCTAAAGGCACTGCCACGACAGAGGCTGTCACGGCAGGTAAGTTCAGTTCAAAGACTTAAGCCAAAATTTTCATTTTTTAAAGAAAAAAATAAACTAAGTAAAAGACACAATTTTTAAACTAAAAAGACTCCATTAATGGAGGGATGCCACCCCCAAACTCGAGGGTTGCATTGCCCTCAATGCATATGACTTATGAGATAAATAAAATACATCACAAAATATAGAAAAGGGGCAGACAACAAAATAAGATAAGAAACGTAAATTTTAGGCGATGTCGTCGCCGCTGCTGCTGCTGCTCAGTCGGATCTGCCGGCGGGCAGGGACCTTCTTGGCTGGCTGGCAGATGGGGGAGGCAGAGGTATTCTTCGTTTTGGCCTCCCTTGGAGGTTGAATATGGGTAGGGGAGATGTGAGGGGGTTTCTCCATTACCTGAACCTCGGAGCTGTTGCTGCTGCTACTGCCACTGCTGCTGCCGCTATCTTCCTTTCCTTTGTTTGCTACTATTTTCTGCCGCTTTACTGGTGTGAACTCCTTGGACAAATTCCTCTTGACAGAGGGTTCACCATCGGATTCCTCCCAAATTGAGGAAGAGGAGAAACCTACTATATAGGCATCGAGTTCAGGTGAAGGCATCCTTCTCTTTGTTCCTCGGGCAGAGGTGTTGGCTGCGCGGCTGCTGCCTAGAGCTGTTGTGGCAGGGGTCGGTGTGGATGCTGCAGATGGCGTCTTGGGCGTGGCAGCAGGTGTAAAGGTATGGGCAGGGGTGGGGGCAGCAAAATACTGATTGCGGAAAGTAGGGAACACAACATCGGGGAAATTTAAAGAAGTATGGATGAAATATACCGTGGCGGTGGTGAAGTCTCGGATGAAACTCATGAGGCCCAGCTGTCATTCCTCCAGTTTTTGTATGGCAGCAAGGATCTGGGATGAGGTGTCGGCCGGAGCTGCTGCTGCTGTAGGCTGCCTGGGTTCTGTGGCAGCAGGCTCGGTGTCAGTGGGTTCTGTCGGCTCTTCTACTGTGGCAGTAGGGTCGAAAGACAACAACGGGGTGGCAATAGTGAGTTCCATCAGACTGAGTATATTTTTATCTGTCCATCCATTCCCTTGGACTCGTAAATCTATGGCAGCTTCTGGTACATGATGGCCGCGACAGAGGGCGGTGATGAGATAAGGGAAGAAGAGTGGTCCTGTCGGTCGGTGTGCACATTCCAATATATTCTCCCGGATGTATCTGCCAACGTTAATTTGCCTCTCATTTAATATAGAATGAATGAGGGTTAACCTGGGTTGTTCTACGGTTGTGTTGTGTGAGGATGGCATAATTCGCTTTTTGATGAAGGCGTTCCACAATTTGGCCTCCGAGGTGAGTTGGACTCTCTTCACTGTCCTTGGGTTTTTGGGATCAGTGTTCCACTGGGTACCTTCGTCCGTGAGCTTTGCCATCACATCGTCATAGTCGGCAGGCTCTAGACTCTCAAGAAATTGTTGGTGGCCATCTTCGTTTCTGCCTACATAAAACCTGTAGAGAGTGTTGATATACTCGGGCTCGAAGGGCACCTCTCTCCCTCTTACTGTGACTGCTGTCGCGTTCCTGCTGCCTATGGCAGCGTAAAAATCTCGGACAAGAGACACATTCATCTCCTCTGGCTGTTCCGCGAATATTTGCCACTGAAGGGCTCTAATTTTCTTCGCTATGAATGGCTGCAGTCCCATGTTCCCCGTTTTCGATGTGTAAATAAAACCCTTCTCCTCCCACATGTCGCGAATTTGGAAGGATCGTGGAGTTGTTGCTGCCGGAGCAGAGCCTGAAGCAACACTTCGGCGGGTGTTTCTAGAAGACATGTTGCAAGGATTGTGTAAGAAAAAAATGAAAGCAAGTAAAAATTCTAGAGAAGATAAGTAGAAAGAGTAGAAGTGAGTGAAAAATGAATAGTGAAATGGGGTTTATATAGGGGAGAGTTTGCTGCCCGTTGGAGCTGTAACAGCAGGCGCGAATAACGGGGCCAGCTGTTACGTGGTTTCTGACGCGTCTGTCCCGCGTTTCCATGTCTGCTGTGCGTCTGTTACGTGTTTGTATGTCTGTCGCGACAGCGTGTCGGCAGGCTAGATTTTCCGCGTCTGTCACTGCAGCTGTAACGGCAGGCCCCAAAGTTGGGCTTTTTGGGCTGAATTCACTTCTCTTCTTCTCCTTGTTTCCTTTATTTCCTAAAAATAATAAAAATAAAAATGTTAATTCCAAAAAATAAAATAATTCTAATTTCCTAATATATAAATAATAAATAAATAAAAATAAAACTTAGGTTAAATTAGGGATGCCAGGTGGGGCATCTCCTAAGGTAACCACTTCATGCATTCTTGGGGCTTCAGTCCCCTGATAATGCTTCAATCGTTGTCCATTCACTTTGAATTGGTGCCCGTGCTAAAGATCTGATCGTGATGGCACCATGGGGAAAAACCTGTACCACTTGGAATGGGCCAGACCATTTAGATTTCAGCTTCCCTGGGAAGAGTTTCAACCTAGAGTTAAATAACAACACAAGCTGCCCCGGGTAGAACTGTCGTGACAGCAACTTTTTGTCATGCCACTTCTTGGTCTTGTCCTTGTAGATTCTTGCGTTGTCATAGGCCATTGTTCGAATTTCTTCAATTTCGTTCAGATCAAGTAGCCTTTTCTGCCCTACTTTTTCCAAGTCCATATTCACTGCCTTGATGGCCCAGTATGCGCTCTGCTTAATCTCGACAGGTAAATGACATGTTTTCCCGTAAATCAGCCGATAGGGGGACATTCCCAATGGAGTTTTGATTGATGTCCTGTAGGCCCATAATGCATCATTGAGGTGTAAAGATCAGTCCTTCCAAGTTGGCTTAACCATCTTTTCAAGAATGTTCTTTACCTCTCTGTTGGATATTTCAGCCTATCCATTGGTCTGAGGGTGGTATGTTGTTGCAATCTGATGTTTTCCCGTAAATGACATGTTTTTATGCAAAATCACCCTATTGTCGAAATGACATGTTTTCCCGTAAATCACCCTATTGTCGAAATGCCTCCCTTCATCACTGGTTATCGCCTTAGGGATGCCAAATCTGGGAAAAATTGTTTTTATGCAAAAACCTCTAAACCGTCTTGGCATCTTTTTTCTGAGTGGCGATCTCTTCAACCCATTTGGACACATAGTCCACTACTAGGAGGATATATAAGTTCCCACATGAAGTTGGGAATGGTCCCATAAAATCTATCCCCCAAACATCGAAGATCTCGACTTCAAGAATATTTTGCAGTGGCATCTCATGTCTCCTTGAGATGTTTCCAGTCCGTTGACACTTGTCACAGTTTTTGTAGAATGTTTGAGCATCCTTGAACAATGACAGCCAATAAAATCCTGACTGCAAAACCTTGGCAGTAGTTTTGTTACCTCCTAAGTGTCCTCCATACTGTGAAGCATGACAGTGATGTAGTATAGCTTCTTGTTCATCCTGTGGTACACATCTCCTTATAACCTGATCTGCACAACATTTGAAGAGAAGAGGTTCGTCCCAATAATAATGCTTAACATCATTTTAGAACCTCTTCCTAGCTTGATAATTAAGGTCATGAGGAGTTATTCCGCTAACTAAATAATTAACGAAATCTGCATACCAGGGGAGTTCAGAAAACTTACCCGCCGCCATGGCTGTCGCGACAGTGCTTGTGGCAGCAAACAGCTGCTCGTCAGGGAAGGTCTCTAGTATGTGTGTCTCGTCTTCTGGGAGGCTCTTTCCCTTCTCTAACCTTGACAAGTGATCTGCAACTTGATTCTCTATCCCCTTTTTTTCCCTGATTTCAAGGTCGAACTCTTGCAGTAGTAGAATCTAACGTATCAGTCTAGGCTTTGCATCCTTTTTGGTGAACAGATACTTCAATGCAGAGTGGTCTGTGTGGACGATGACCTTCGTTCCAAGTATATAAGAACGGACCTTGTCAATAGAAAACACCACAACTAATAGTTCCTTCTCTGTGGTGGTGTAGTTTACTTGGGCGTCGTTCAGTGTTTTGCTGGCATAGTATATGACATGAAAAAGTTTGTCTTTCCTCTGCCCAAGTGCTGCCCCAATAGCATAGTCACTAGCATCACACATAATTTCCAATGGCAGTTTCCAATCTGGTGGCTGTACTATTGTGGCTGTGACCAGCTTTTCTTTCAGAACCTTGAATGCTTCAGTACATTCAGCGTTGAAGTCAAAGGGACGGTTCTGCTCAAGAAGATAGCATAAGGGCTTGGTGATCTTCGAAAAGTTCGCGATAAACCTCTGATAAAAACCAACATGCCCTAAAAAACTTCTTATTCCCTTGACTGTGGTGGGTGGCGGCAGCTTTTCGATTACCTCGATTTTAGCTCTGTCGACTTCTATGCCACGGCAGCTAATTTTATGGCCAAGGACTATCCCTTCATCCACCATGAAGTGACACTTTTCCCAATTTAATACCAAGTTTGCTTTTTCACATCTCTCGAGCACCTTCTGTAGGTTGCCTAGGCAGCTTTCAAAGTTGTCTCCAAAGACTAAAAAATCATCCATAAATATTTCTAGGAAGTCCTCCACCATATCGGAGAATATTGCCATCATGCACCTTTGGAAGGTGGCAGGTGCATTACAAAGTCCAAATGGCATCCTCCGAAAAGCATAAGTACGGTATGGGCATGTGAACGTCGTATTTTCTTGATCTTCCGGTGCGATGGCTATTTGATTATAACCTGAGTAACCATCAAGAAAACAATAGTATGGCTTACCCGCTAATCTATCAAGCATTTGATCAATAAAGGGTAAGGGGAAGTGGTCCTTCTGGGTAGCTTTGTTAAGCTTCCGGTAGTCCATACAAACCCTCCAACCGGTCACAGTCCTGGTTGGGATTAGCTCATTTTCTTTGTTGGTTACCACGGCTATCCTCCTTTCTTGGGAACGCACTGCACCGGGCTCACCCACTTGCTATTCGAGATGGCATAGATTATTCCAGCATCTAGCCATTTTATGATCTCTTTACGAACCACTTCTCGCATAGCATCGTTCAGTCGTCTCTGTGCATCAATGGTCGACTTATGATCATCCTCTAAAAGGATTTTATGCATGCATAATGCTGGACTGATGCCTTGAATATCAGCTATCATCCATCCAATAGCCTTTTTGTGCTGCTGCAGCATCCCTATTAACTGATGTTCATGTTCCTGCATCAACTTGGAAGAGATGATTACGGGCAATGTATCATTTAAACCAAGGAAAACATATTTTAACTGCCCTGGCAGGGGCTTAAGATCTAAAACAGTGGGCTCAACAGTTGATGGCTTTTGAATTATATGGTTATCCGAGGTGTAATTTAAAGGCTCGAACAACTTACCTGGACGATTGCCAATCCAATTTACCTCCTCTGGATCTTCAGTATTAGATGTATCGGATTCTGAGGAGCTGCTATCGTCGGTGCTGTCGTGACAGTCTTCTAAATGGCTGCTGAGGCAGTGACCAATTTTGATGTCGTGGCAGCCTGACCTGATGCAGAGTTGGTCAAGGGTAAGTTTAGTGATAGCCTTGCATTCTTCTTCTGCACCAGCATGTTTCATTGCTTGGAGAACATTCAGCTTGATTTCTTGATTGTTCACTCTCATTGTGAGTTCTCCTTTTTCCACATCAATCAGTGATCTTCTGGTGGCTAAGAAGGGTCGCCCCAGGATGATTGGTGCGTTTTCATCTGCTTCACAATCTAAGACAAGAAAGTCAGCAGGAAAAATAAAACTTATCCACCCTTACCAGAATATCTTCAATTTTTCCTTATGGATGAACGTAAGAGCGGTCTGCCAGCTGCAGTAATACTGTTGTGGGCCAAGCTTTCCAAATGCCTAATTTCTGAAAAACAGATTTGGGCATTAAATTTATACTAGCACCAAGATCACAAAGTGCCTTACCCAAAAATTTGTCTCCGATTATGCATGGTATAATGAAGCTCCCAGGATCCTTCTTCTTCTGGGGTGGATGCTTGTGCAGAATACTCATGCATCCTTCTGTCATCTTAACCGTTTCAAATTCCCCAAGTCTAGATTTCTTCGACATGGCATCCTTGAGAAATTTGGCATAACCAGGCATTTCCTTTATAGCATCCAACATCGGAATGTTGATATGGACCTGCTTAAAAATATCATAAATTTTCTTAAGTTGGGATTCCTATTTCAATTTCTGTAACCGCTGAGGAAAAGGAGGTGGAGGACGATAATCAGCAATACGTCCTTCCCATTGCATTCGAATCTGAGGAGGTTTTGGTTCATCATCTTTCTCCTCTGTCCCTTCTGCTGTTGTGACAAGCTCATCGGCAGCAGGTTGTTTGTCATCTGTCGGGACAGCTTCCTCGACAGTCGACTCCAAGGTTGGTTTCTTAACTGATTCAACTTCCTTCTCTGGCCCTGGTAATTTCTTCCCACTCCTAGTAGTGATAGCTTTACACTGCTCATGTGTGGGCTGTCTAGCGTTTTCACTATCGCTAGGAAATCCTCCATTCTGCCTTGGTTTAATATGCTGGGAAACCTGACCCATCTGTGTCTCCAATGATTTCAGAGTAGCTTCATGAATAGTCATCCGCATCTCTGTTTTATCCATGAATGTCTTCGTCTTCTTGACAAAGTGATTCATGTTCTCAATGTAGTTTCCTGTTTGAGACATAAATGTAGCCAACGTCTGTTCCAGTATTGTAACCCCCTTAACCCGGTCTAGACGGATGACCCGAATTAAGAAAGTCACACGGGGAAAACCAAAGTCAACCCGAAAGTCAACCTTGATTAACGACCCTTTTTTTTTCTTTTTTTAATCTTGTCTAGATGCACATTAACCTTAATTAAGATCATACAAACAACATACCACGAGATCACAAACATCAGAGATCAAACAGGGACCCAATTGAACATACTACAACTTTAGGGACCAAATTGTAAATTCTGATAAATTAAGGGACTTAACCCAAATTAAAGTTACCATCTTGAAATTAATCAGGTTCCATGCTTCTCTGTGAAATTTCAGCTCAAACGGACATTCCAAACTCATTCAATTGAGCAAACATGATCCAGGACCAAAACGTAAACAAAACAAAACATGCAAAGATACTTTTAACTGATTTTAACGGTCTGGTATCGATACGCCACGTGTCGTATCGATACTCGGGGAAGGCAGTAACCAAACTCTAGCAACGGTATCGATACCTTTCCCCCAGTATCGATACTTCACTCATAAGGTATCGATACCTGTTCAATGGTATCGATACGCCTGGGCTGAAAAGTGCATATTTGGCTCAGGCGTACCGATACGCAAGCCCGAGTACCGATACCCCTGCCTGGAAACGACTAGAAAACAGCAACAAACATGCTTTAAACCTCAAATTAACAACACCAAACCATATCACTTAACCATACAACATACAAGGACCCTAATTGCAACATCAATTCAGCATATAAACAACGCATACGAAAGACCCCAATTTGTAAAGCATGCTTTCTATTTAAGCTACCATTCAAGCAATAAACCTTCATAAGCAAGCAATAGGAATCTAAACCAAAAACCAACAATTCAAACAACATTTAACATCCATAGGGAGTCTCAAACACCTCCCAAAACATACACATTGGTTCCCCATTGCCAAATCAACCAAAAGCTAAAATGTTTAACAAAACCTTCCATACATTGAGCTTTACTTGAACTTGTTTGCTTGCCTTCTCTTGCTGCCCTCAATGTACTCTAATGCTCTGCATTATTGAATCAAGAAAACGAGAGAGCGTAAGCCAAAGCTTAGTGAGGAGTGCTCCTTAAAAACCATTCAATAATGCAATTAAAACCATTTGTAAAACATGCTTATAGACAACCTTTACACATGCTCAAAGCATACTTTAAATCAAGCAATTCCATGCTTCAAATAACATTTAAACAAGCATCTCATGCTTCCACATTATCATTAAATCATGCATCCCATGCATCTCAATGTACTATACATGTCATATTGGCTCAAGTGATACATTTCATTTATGAAATCAAGTTCAACACTTTCCCAAGGACTTTTAAACACCTTGGCCCCAAGGACTTTTAAACACCTTGGCCATGGACTTTTAAACACCATGAATGAGGACCACACAAGGACTTTTAACCACCTTTGTGTCCGTAGCTTGAATCACCCCAAGGACTTTTAAACACCTTGGCCCCAAGGACTTTTAAACACCTTGGCCCCATGGACTTTTAAACACCATGGAAAGGAGCACCTAAGGACTTTTAACCACCTTAGTGTCCGCAACAAGATTCATCCAAGGACTTTTAACCACCTTGATGATCTTAAGTAACAAGGCTCACTCAAGGACTTTTAACCACCTTAGTGACCTTCACTTTTGCAAAACATCACTTGCCAATATACATCTTATACATCATATAATCCACTGTTTTAAAGCATTAAACCAAGCCATTTCATCATGCATCTCAAAGCATTAAATCATCATTTAAACAATGCATAAAAACAAGGTACTTCTACCTAGAGTTACCTTCAACACATGGCTTTAAACATCAGCATATATCATGCTAAAACACCAGCAAATATCATGCTAAAACATGCTTTCAAAACAGTAATCAAAACATGCAAATCATCACTTTTCATCACACCAAAACATGGCCACCACTTAGAGAGTAATCCGAAAACTCACACTTGAGCTTAGCAAAGTTGTTTAGACTTAAACTAAGCCCCCCAAAACCTTGGTTTCAAAGCCGAAAACCATTTTCACAAATCCACTCACCGATTCCACTTTGCTTCAAGCCAAAGCACCGAATCAAGCCTCCGGATCAACAATTCTTGGATCCAAGGATGCCTCCCCTGTTTCAACACATTAAAGCAGAGGATTAATGCATCATCATGCATTAATTGCTTCAATGAAAGCACCTAAACTCGCTGCCCTCACAAAACCTCCATTTTCGGCCACCAAACACAACCGAAAATGCATCCGAAACACTTCTAAACAAAGCCCAGCCATAAACCAGCAAAGCCTCACCTCCATTAACTTCATTTAACATCTAAAAACAACCTACAACCATCCTTATACCTCCAGCAACACCAGATCCACAAGATCACCACAAAAGCTACCTTAAAACACAAGCTAAACTTAGGAAACTCAACCTATCCGGGATTGCATCAATCAAAACTCATTTCCACATCAATTTAATGATCATTTAACATCAAAAACACTTCTCAAAACACAGATTTAACAGATCAAACGAAAATCATGTGAAATCATCAAAATCTTGCATAATTAGCCAAGATCCATAAATCAACTTAAAAGCCTTTAATTAAACATCAAATTAGGATTGAAAACTTAGGAATTTCATTAAAGAACTTGAAGTTCAGAGGAGAAGGACGTTCTTACCTCCAAACTTGAGTTTCTCCTCTTTTTGGAATGGAAAACCTTGATGAAACTTGAAGCAATTGAAGAGGTTTTGAAGATACAATGATTTGCAATCAATTGAGAGTTGAAAGGAGGATTTTAGGTGAGAAAATCAGAATTGAAACTCTGGAAATGGAGTGTTTGGGTTGAGAGAAAAAGAGAGAAAGAAAATGAGAAGTTAGATGAGAAAATGCTTAAAATGAGTTTTCCCTCCTTTTAGTTTTCTTTAAAATCAGAATTATGAGTCAAAATATCTTAGAAAAATCTGGAGAAACTCCCTTTGGGTAAATAGCTCCTTAAAGATTCAAAGTTTCAACCCTTTATAAAATAGCCACCAAACTTTCAAAAATTACATTTTGGTCACTAGCCAAAATGTCACATTTCCGAAACTCATTTTCCAAAATTGATTTCACAGTTCACTTAATTATATTAAAAGATGATTTTAGAACATTTTTCCATATTTTTAACGCAACCCGAACTAGGCTTTCCTAATTTAACCTCTTACGATTCGAACAGCACTTCGACCAACCGGTCAACGCCCAAGACTTCCAAGCCCAAAACCGGGGCGTTACAACTCTCCCCCCCTTAAGAAATTTCGTCCTCGAAATTTACCTGAAGGAAAGAGATAAGGAAACTGCTTCAGCATATCTTCCTTCCGCTCCCACGTGGCTTCCTCAACACCGCGGTGCTTCCACAGCACCTTCACCAACTCAATGGTCTTGCCACGAAGAACTTTGCTATCCGAATCCAGAACCTTCACCGGTTCCTCATCATAGGTCAAATCCGAATTCAATTCCACTTCCTCCACAGACAACACATGCGAAGGATCAGATCTATACTTCCGGAGCATAGAAACATGGAACACATCATGAATCTTCTCCAGCTCCTGAGGTAACCTCAACCGATACGCAACAGGACCCACACGCTCAACAACCTCATACGGTCCAATGTATCTAGGGCTCAGCTTACCCTTCCGACCAAACCTCATCACCTTCTTCCAAGGCGAAACCTTCAAGAACACGCGATCACCCACCGCAAACTCTATCTCCTTACGCTTCAAATCCGCGTAAGACTTCTGCCGATCAGAAGCAGCTTTCAACCGCTCACAAATGAGCTTCACCTTCTCGGTGGTTCCTTTCAACAAAGCAGGCATCGAAACCAACTTTTGACCAGTTTCAGCCCAACACAGAGGAGTCCTACACTTCCTCCCATACAGAGCCTCATAAGGTGCCATCTGTATACTCGCCTGATAACTGTTGTTATAAGCGAACTCAACCAAAGGCAGATGCTTCTCCCAAGAACCTTGGAACTCTATCACGCAGCATCTCAACATATCCTCCAAAATCTGAATAACTCGCTCAGACTGGACATCCGACTGAGGATGATAGGATGTACTGAAATGCAACCTTGTACCCAGAGCTTGATGCAAACACTGCCAAAAACGCGATGTGAACCTCGGATCCCTATCCGACACGATCGACTTAGGCACACCATGCAACCTCACAACCTCAGCAATGTACAGCTCTGCCAGCTTATCCAAAGAGAACGTAGTATGCACAGGCAAGAAATGCGCACACTTCGTCAGGCGATCCACAATCACCCAAACAGAATTCTTCTTCGACGGAGACAAAGGCAAACCAGATACAAAATCCATAGTAACCCTCTCCCACTTCCATTCAGGGATCTTCAACGGTTGCAACAAACTAGAAGGAACCTGATGTTCAGCCTTAACTCGCTGACACACCAAACACTTGCTCACGAACTCTGCCACATCCTTCTTCAAACCTACCCAATAATACTCATCACGAAGATCGCGATACATCTTTGTACTACCAGGATGCATAGCAAAAGGACTACTATGACCTTCAGCCAGAATAGCACGCCTCAACTCAGCATCTGCAGGCACTACTATTCGATTACCAAAACACAACACTCCATCCTCATTAAAGCAGAAATCCGAAGGTCTACCCTCCGCGATATCCTGAACATGAGACACCAAGGAATCATCCAACAACTGCTTATCCTGGATCAACTGAACCAACGATGGTTTCACTTGCAACTCAGCAACAAGACCACCATCCTGCGATATGCTCAAGCTAGCAAACATAGCTCTCAGCTCAACAGCTACCTTCCTACTCAAGGCATCCGCAACAACATTGGCCTTTCTCGGATGATACTCTATCGTCAGATCATAATCCTTGAGCAACTCCAACCAACGTCGCTGCCTAAGATTCAACTCCTTCTGAGACATCAGATACCTCAAACTCTTGTGATCCGTGTACACAGTACACTTCTCACCATACAGATAATGCCTCCAGATCTTCAGAGCAAAAACCACTGCAGCCAGCTCAATGTCATGCGTAGGATAGTTGCGCTCATGCACCTTCAACTGCCGCGACGCATAAGCCACAACCTTACCCTCTTGCATCAGCACACACCCCAAACCAACATAGGATGCATCACTGTAGACTACAAACTCTTTCCCTGATTCATGCTGAATCAAGATAGGAGCTTGAGTCAAAGCCATCTTCAGCTTCTCAAAAGCTTGCTGTCTCGCTTCTGTCCACTCATACTTAACATCTTTCTGCAGCAACTTCGTCAAAGGAGTAGCAATCTTGAAAAAACCATCCACAAACCTTCGGTAGTATCCTGCCAAACCAAGGAAACTACGAACCTCCTGAACAGACTTAGGAACTTTCCAATTCATCACTGCTTCAATCTTCTGAGGATCAACACGAATCCCCTCAGCTGAGACCACATGCCCAAGAAAAACCACCTCTCTAAGCCAGAACTCACACTTGCTCAACTTAGCATAAAGCTGATTCTCCAACAAAGCCTGCAGCACAATCCTCAAATGCTCTTCGTGCTCTTCCTCAGTACGCGAGTACACAAGGATATCATCAATGAACACCACAACGAACTTGTCCAGGTATTCATGAAAAACACGATTCATCATGTCCATGAAAGCAGTAGGAGCATTTGTCAAACCAAACGGCATCACAAGGAACTCATAATGCCCATACCTTGTCCTGAAAGCTGTCTTAGGCACATCCACATCCTTCACCTTCAACTGATAATACCCTGACCTCAAGTCAATCTTAGAGAACACAGCAGCTCCCCGAAATTGATCAAAGAGATCATCAATCCTCGGCAAAGGATACCGAGTCTTGATAGTCAACTTGTTCAGCTGACGGTAATCAATGCACATCCTCATTGTGCCATCTTTCTTCTTCACAAACAGAACAGGAGCACCCTAAGGCGAAACACTCGGCCGGATGAAACCACGATCAAGCAGCTCTTGCAACTGCGTCTTCAGCTCCTTCAGCTCTTTAGGTGCCATTCTATAGGGAGTAATGGACACAGGAGTGGTATTCTCATACAGCTCAATACCAAACTCCACCTCGCGATTAGGAGGTAAACCAGGCAACTCCTCAGGGAAAACATCAGGAAACTCCTTCACAACCCTGATATCCTGCACCCTCAACTCCTTAGAACAAGGATTCATCACGAAGGCCAGAAAAGCTTCACAACCTTGCCTCAGCATCCTGCTCGCCTCCAAGGTAGAAACAACATTGGCAAGAAACTTTACATTCTCACCAACCACCACCACTTCATAATCATCCGCAAGCTTAAGCGAAACCCGCTTATTCTCACAATCCACAACAGCACGATGCTCATCAAGCCAATCCATACCAAGGATCACATCAAAACCATAAAAGGGCAACTCCATAAGATCAACATAAAAGACATGCTCTTGAACAACCAAAGGACACCTTCTATAAAGCTTACGAGTCACAACAGTTTCACCAAAAGAACTAGTGACTCTAACACCAACATCCAAAGACTCAACAGGCAAACCAAGCAACTCAGCATGCTCACGAAGAATGTATGAATGCGTAGATCCAGAATCAATCAAAGAAAGCAATGACAAGGATTGCAAAGTAAAGGTACCTGCAATCACATCAGAATCATTCCTTCCCTCGCGCTGAGCATACACCCTCGCTTGGCCCCCACCCTCAGGTTGAATAGCCACAACATGAGCTACTCCGCGACCACCTTCCTCACGCCTCTGAAAATTACCACGGCCGCGCCCACGACCTCTCTGCGGTGCTGCAACAACAGGAGCACGCTCTTGACCACCCGCCATCCTCGGACAATCTCGCCTCAAGTGGTCAGCAGAACCACAGTTCCAGCACTCATAACCAGCTGCCACAACAGGAGCTTGCACCTCCCTTCCAGCACGAGGACAGTCACGCTTCAAGTGACCACGGGAACCACAAATCCAACAAGCACTAGGGTCAGCTCTAGCATTGCCACCCCTAGCAGGTGCACCTCCACCTCTCCTAGATGAGGACTGAAACTTCTGATCGCGTCCCCTCTTGTTCCGTCCACCTCCGGAACTATACTCAACAGTTCTCTTTCCAGAACTAGCTCCAGCACCTTTCGCAGACAAACTCAGATTCATCTCAATGTCCTTGGATCGACTAACCAACACATCGAAATCATTGTACTCCGCAGGCAACATATAGGTCTTAACTTCCGTCACCAAGCCATAACGGAACCTTTCGCACCTCTCGCGCTCATCAGGTATCAGCTCCGGTGCATACTGACTGAGACGTACGAACTGCACCTCATACTCAGCCACACTCATGCTCCCTTGGGTCAGAGACATGAATTCACGCTTCTTCTCATCCAGATATCTAACTCCCAGATATCTCCTCTTGAACGCATGCTGAAAGAACGTCCAAGTAACATCAGCATCAACCATCCCAGAGATTGCGGTCGTCCACCACGTATAAGCATCACCTTGCAGCAGAGACACCACACATCCCAGCTTTTGCACATCAGTGCAACTCATCTGTCCCAAGACACGCTTGGTACTCTCCAGCCATGCTTCTGACCTCTCAGCCGACATACCCCTAAACTCAGTCCCACCAAGACTGCGCAGACGCTCTAAGGGTAATCTAGCTCCAGCATCTCCCTGATGCCCAGCTCCTTGAGCTCCAGCTTCTGCTGCTCGAAAAGCACCCGCAATAGCTTGCACCAGCACAGACATGTCAGGCATCGCTTGCCCCTGACCAACCTCAGGTCCTGCAGCTCCAGCACCAGCTGCCTCAGCTCCAGCTCTTCCCCTCTCCGCACCACCACCACCAGGTGGAGGAGGAGGTAACACAGCACTACCCGTATTTTCCTCATTCACATTCCCTTCCGGGGTCGTAGCTCTCGCGCTACTCCTTAACTCTCTACGTGGTGCCATACTTTTACCATGCATAACAATACAAAATAAAACAAGTCAGGACCAGCAAGGTAAGCAAATTCCAAGTATTCAAGCTCAATTTCTTTCAAAACAACATCATCTCTTTAGCTTTTGTTTGGCAATGGGTACCCTCATCATGCATCATCACAACATGCATCACATACACATCATCATCTCAAATCACTGATCATGCTTTCACACAACAAGCATACATACCAAACCATGCTTCAATCATGCATACAAACATTCCCAATTACTCGAGAACTCAGCTCTGATACCACCAAATGTAACCCCCTTAACCCGGTCTAGACGGATGACCCGAATTAAGAAAGTCACACGGGGAAAACCAAAGTCAACCCGAAAGTCAACCTTGATTAACGACCTTTTTTTTCTTTTTTTAATCTTGTCTAGATGCACATTAACCTTAATTAAGATCATACAAACAACATACCACGAGATCACAAACATCAGAGATCAAACAGGGACCCAATTGAACATACTACAACTTTAGGGACCAAATTGTAAATTCTGATAAATTAAGGGACTTAACCCAAATTAAAGTTACCATCTTGAAATTAATCAGGTTCCATGCTTCTCTGTGAAATTTCAGCTCAAACGGACATTCCAAACTCATTCAATTGAGCAAACATGATCCAGGACCAAAACGTAAACAAAACAAAACATGCAAAGATACTTTTAACTGATTTTAACGGTCTGGTATCGATACGCCACGTGTCGTATCGATACTCGGGGAAGGCAGTAACCAAACTCTAGCAACGGTATCGATACCTTTCCCCCAGTATCGATACTTCACTCATAAGGTATCGATACCTGTTCAATGGTATCGATACGCCTGGGCTGAAAAGTGCATATTTGGCTCAGGCGTACCGATACGCAAGCCCGAGTACCGATACCCCTGCCTGGAAACGACTAGAAAACAGCAACAAACATGCTTTAAACCTCAAATTAACAACACCAAACCATATCACTTAACCATACAACATACAAGGACCCTAATTGCAACATCAATTCAGCATATAAACAACGCATACGAAAGACCCCAATTTGTAAAGCATGCTTTCTATTTAAGCTACCATTCAAGCAATAAACCTTCATAAGCAAGCAATAGGAATCTAAACCAAAAACCAGCAATTCAAACAACATTTAACATCCATAGGGAGTCTCAAACACCTCCCAAAACATACACATTGGTTCCCCATTGCCAAATCAACCAAAAGCTAAAATGTTTAACAAAACCTTCCATACATTGAGCTTTACTTGAACTTGTTTGCTTGCCTTCTCTTGCTGCCCTCAATGTACTCTAATGCTCTGCATTATTGAATCAAGAAAACGAGAGAGCGTAAGCCAAAGCTTAGTGAGGAGTGCTCCTTAAAAACCATTCAATAATGCAATTAAAACCATTTGTAAAACATGCTTATAGACAACCTTTACACATGCTCAAAGCATACTTTAAATCAAGCAATTCCATGCTTCAAATAACATTTAAACAAGCATCTCATGCTTCCACATTATCATTAAATCATGCATCCCATGCATCTCAATGTACTATACATGTCATATTGGCTCAAGTGATACATTTCATTTATGAAATCAAGTTCAACACTTTCCCAAGGACTTTTAAACACCTTGGCCCCAAGGACTTTTAAACACCTTGGCCATGGACTTTTAAACACCATGAATGAGGACCACACAAGGACTTTTAACCACCTTTGTGTCCGTAGCTTGAATCACCCCAAGGACTTTTAAACACCTTGGCCCCATGGACTTTTAAACACCATGGAAAGGAGCACCTAAGGACTTTTAACCACCTTGATGATCTTAAGTAACAAGGCTCACTCAAGGACTTTTAACCACCTTAGTGACCTTCACTTTTGCAAAACATCACTTGCCAATATACATCTTATACATCATATAATCCACTGTTTTAAAGCATTAAACCAAGCTATTTCATCATGCATCTCAAAGCATTAAATCATCATTTAAACAATGCATAAAAACAAGGTACTTCTACCTAGAGTTACCTTCAACACATGGCTTTAAACATCAGCATATATCATGCTAAAACACCAGCAAATATCATGCTAAAACACCAGCAAATATCATGCTAAAACATGCTTTCAAAACAGTAATCAAAACATGCAAATCATCACTTTTCATCACACCAAAACATGGCCACCACTTAGAGAGTAATCCGAAAACTTACACTTGAGCTTAGCAAAGTTGTTTAGACTTAAACTAAGCCCCCCAAAACTTTGGTTTCAAAGCCGAAAACCATTTTCACAAATCCACTCACCGATTCCACTTTGCTTCAAGCCAAAGCACCAAATCAAGCCTCCGGATCAACAATTCTTGGATCCAAGGATGCCTCCCCTGTTTCAACACATTAAAGTAGAGGATTAATGCATCATCATGCATTAATTGCTTCAATGAAAGCACCTAAACTCGCTGCCCTCACAAAACCTCCATTTTCGGCCACCAAACACAACCGAAAATGCATCCGAAACACTTCTAAACAAAGCCCAGCCATAAACCAGCAAAGCCTCACCTCCATTAACTTCATTTAACATCTAAAAACAACCTACAACCATCCTTATACCTCCAGCAACACCAGATCCACAAGATCACCACAAAAGCTACCTTAAAACACAAGCTAAACTTAGGAAACTCAACCTATCCGGGATTGCATCAATCAAAACTCATTTCCACATCAATTTAATGATCATTTAACATCAAAAACACTTCTCAAAACACAGATTTAACAGATCAAACGAAAATCATGTGAAATCATCAAAATCTTGCATAATTAGCCAAGATCCATAAATCAACTTAAAAGCCTTTAATTAAACATCAAATTAGGATTGAAAACTTAGGAATTTCATTAAAGAACTTGAAGTTCAGAGGAGAAGGACGTTCTTACCTCCAAACTTGAGTTTCTCCTCTTTTTGGAATGGAAAACCTTGATGAAACTTGAAGCAATTGAAGAGGTTTTGAAGATACAATGATTTGCAATCAATTGAGAGTTGAAAGGAGGATTTTAGGTGAGAAAATCAGAATTGAAACTCTGGAAATGGAGTGTTTGGGTTGAGAGAAAAAGAGAGAAAGAAAATGGGAAGTTAGATGAGAAAATGCTTAAAATGAGTTTTCCCTCCTTTTAGTTTTCTTTAAAATCAGAATTATGAGTCAAAATATCTTAGAAAAATCTGGAGAAACTCCCTTTGGGTAAATAGCTCCTTAAAGATTCAAAGTTTCAACCCTTTATAAAATAGCCACCAAACTTTCAAAAATTACATTTTGGTCACTAGCCAAAATGTCACATTTCCGAAACTCATTTTCCAAAATTGATTTCACAGTTCACTTAATTATATTAAAAGATGATTTTAGAACATTTTTCCATATTTTTAACGCAACCCGAACTAGGCTTTCCTAATTTAACCTCTTACGATTCGAACAACACTTCGACCAACCGGTCAACGCCCAAGACTTCCAAGCCCAAAACCGGGGCGTTACAAGTATACTAGTTGTGGCAGCTGGTGGATGTTGCTGCTGCTACTACGGTTGCTGCCGAGTCAATAACCTAGGTCCTCCCTGGTTCTGGGTATTCTGTGCTTGAGGATTAAGGGCATTGTTAGGATTTCTCCAAGAGAACTTGGGATCCTTTCTCCAGTTGGGATTGTAGTTGTTGGAGTTATAATTATGTTTATTGTAGTTCCAAACATACATCCCTTCTTCTAATTGTAATGGACATTCCTCCGAACTGTGATTTCCATCGCAAGTTTCGCATACCTCTTCAGCAGAGTAGACATGCTGTGAATCTTCCTTCAAGAGCTTTTTCATTGCCTTAGTGAGATATGCCACCTGTGATTTTAATGAACTGTCGGCCTCATAATCCTTAACAGCTAGAACTCGTTTACCCCCTCCTCTTGCTGTAGGAAACTGTTCCTCATTCTTCGCCAGTTTTTCAATACTGTCATTGCCTCATCTGGGTCTTTGTCCAACAGTAATCCATTTGCTGCTGAATCAATTCTGATACGAGTTTGTAAATTGATAGCATTATAAAATTTAGTTACCTGGTTCCAAACGGGGAATCCATGCATCGGGCAGTTATTTAGCAGAGTGGTAAATCTGTCCCAGGCTTCGTACATTGGCTCGTCATCTTCCTGTTGAAAAGTAGCAATTTCATTACGTAATCGCTTAGATAAGTGTGAAGGATTAAAACGAGAAAATAATTCACAAGTTAAATCTGCCCAAGTTCGAATTGAACCCGACGTTAGTTTATTTCACCAAGTCTTTGCCCTGTCCCTCAATGAATGAGGAAATAACCGAAGCCTCAGTATCTCAAGATTAACTCCTGGTAGTCTAAACGAACCACAGATTTCCTGGAACGTCTTCAGATGCTCCCTAGCATCCTCTGTGGCAGCACCACTAAATTGGCCAGCGTTGTTGATCATGCTGAACATAACAGGTTTCAACTCAAAGTTGTCAACATCTACGTCTGGCAGGGTGGTTTCTAGTTCTACATGATCATTGAGCATGTAGTCTCGGCATGACCGGCGTGCGGTAGCGAAAGGAAGGTCGATAGGTGGATCATTCCCTCTGTCTCCGACAGGATTTACATTATCCGGCGGATTCCTTTGGTTGTTCATGGCCTCTAACTGTTCTTCAAGGTATTCGTTTCTGGCTAGCACGAAACGAAGTTGGTTCCTAAGATTGCACGAGCGTTCTATTTCAAGATCTAATGGATACTCAGGTTCCTCTCATCGTCTCGATCTACGCATAAACAAAAGACCTTGTGAAAAGCAAAAGTTGAACAATCCAAGATAAAACATAAAAATAAAAATAATGCAGTAAAAGGTAATGTAAAGTTATGTTGCCAGTCCCCGGCAACGGTGCCAAAAACTTGTTGCATGTAAAAGTGTCTATCTCAATGTAGTGCAAGTGTACACGACGCAAGTAGCAAAATGATACGGAAGTATCGGATATCGTCTCCACATGGACTGGGCTAATAGCTTCACCTTGGATTACTGCACGAAAGAGAAAAAGAATACTTTAAATTGTTGTCACGAAAATAATAAAGAGAACTTAAATAAAAGAGTAATGGAATCAAGATAAAGAGAATGGGCTGGTATTGAATTGCTCAGTAGTGTAGGTGTTGCGAAGTCTAGGAATATATGTTCTGTCGCCGTCCCTGTCGCGGCAGCACCCGTCGCGGCAGCGGTCTGTTGTTAGTCGCGGTAGCGATCACACAACTCTGTACTTCAAGCTTGGCAAGAATCCCTGTGATGCCTTGGCTTATCCCTAGGTCCAAGTCTGTCGATGAACACGTCTTTGATGATACCTCCCGACGTGAATCCAAGGATGAATACCGATGTTGTTGAATTCTTCCTTAGACACTTAACCTCGTCCTATCCCTAGGTCCGAGATAGTTCAACTATAAACTAGAGATCCCGCACTTATTCCTTTCGTATACTTAACTCTCCTGATATTAAGTAAATAGATAATCTCACAATGCTCTCCTGATACTCTTGCAAGATGTTGAAAATAAGAATAAGTGAACTAGTTTATTTTATTGAATAAAAAATTCCTAAAACAAAAGTAATCCTTGCAACTACTTTACAAATCAATCTGTGGCCCTAGGGAGAATTTAGAACATGTTGAGAAGGGGGAAACGGCTAGGGTTTTGGGAAGAAGGCTAGAGATGAAGATGATGTCCTCTCCTATGTCGAATTACATACCTTTATATAGGCCTTGGGTTCAAGTTTTCTAATATGGCAAGAATACAAGTTTAAATTAAAGTACAACTCTATTTAAGACTAAATCTTCAGAGCATAAGTCTTTAATTCGTCCTTCCTTCTTGCTTCGAGTTTCTTCCTTGAACTTTGGGCTTGGCCTTCATTCTGATCTAGGGCTTGGAAAAATATAAGGGCATTCCACGACAGACCGGCATAATTTTCTCTTTCTGTTGAGGCCCACTTTGCTTCTTCTCCTTAACCTTGCTGTCGTCCTTGGCTGCCACGTCAGCGGCCATGGCAACATCGTCCTTCTCATCTGCACATCCAGTTCCAGCTCTGCTGCGTCACTGCCTAGCGCCTGCTTCTCCATCTGCTACAGCAGCTACCTGCAAAAGCAACCAATTTCAGTAGAAATTGTGCCATTTAATATATTTGTGATGTATAACTGAAATCTAACCTAAATGCAAAGATTTATGCTTGAATGCAGCATAAATATGGGTTAAATAGGGGGTAAATTATAGAACTTTTACACACTCAAAAACTTGTTGCGTGTAAAATAGTCTATCGCAATTGAGTGCAAGTGTACACGTCACAAGTAATAAAGTGATACTAGAGTATCGTATATCGTCTCCATAGGGACAGGGCTAACCCTTTCCTTCGCTATCTGCACAAGGGGAAAATAAGAGATTTAATAGATTGATTAAGGTGTCATGAAAATAATCAAGTAAAAGAGGAGAATCAAGATAATAAAATAGGCAGGAATTGAATTGCTCAGTAGTGCAGGTATTGCACTGCTCAAAGACTTCTGTTCTGTGTCTGGCTCCTGTCATGGCAGCACCTGTCGTGGCAGCGGTCTGTTGCTGTCGCGACAGCGATAAGCAACTCGGTTTCTTCAAGTTCGGCAAGAATCCCTGGATTGACTTGTCCTATCCCTAGGTCCAAGTTCTATCGATGAACACGTCTTGGATGATACCTCCCGGCGTGAATCGAAGTATGAACACCGATGTTTATGAATTCTTCCTTAGCCGTTTAACCTCGTCCTATCCATAGGTCCGAGATAGTTCAACCATAAACTGGAGAACCCGCACTTATTCCTTTCGTATACTTAACTCTCCCGATATTAAGTAAATAAATAATCTCACAATGCTCCCCCGATACTCTTGCAAGATGTTGAAAACCAGAATAAGCAAACTTGAACTTTTATTTCATTGAACAAAAAAATCCTAAGAACAGAACAACCCTTACAACTACTTTACAATATCAACCCTTTGCCCTAGGGGAGGTTTAGAACATGGTGAAGAAAGAGAAACGGCTAGAGTTTTTAGATGAGTGGTATGGAATGTGATGATCTTTTTCTTGGTCGAATTACAAGCATATATATAGGCATTGGGTACAAGTTTTCTTAATGGCCAAGAATACTAGTTCGAATTAAAGTACAATTCATTAAAGACTAAATCTCTGAATAAACGTCCTTTAGTTTGCCCTATCTTCTTACTTTGACTTTCTCCTCAAACTTTGGGCAAGGCCTTTTCTTGTACTTCTGGGCTCCAAAAATTATGCAAGTGGTCTCTAAGAATTTGGCTTGAAATCCTCTATCAGTCGAACTCCACTTCGCATTTTCCATCTCTTCTTCTTCACTGTCGCCACCTCTGTCACGACATATGTCACGGCATCTGTCACAACATCTGTCACGACAATTGTCACGGCGTCTGTCACGGCAACTGTCACGGCATCTGTCACGATAGTGATGTATGAGGCAGTTTTCTTCAGTCCAGCTCTTCTGTTCCTCTGCTGCCCTAGATGCTGCCACGGCAGATACCTTCTATTCCTCTGCTAAAATATTTTTAAAGGGCTGTCACGACAGAGATGGCAGCAGCATATAATAAAAGTTCAATAAATTAAGCCAATTTTTTTGCATAAAAATAAACGCGACAAAATTAAAACTAAATGCAATATTATATTAATAATTAGGAGGACTACCTACCCCCAAACTCAAGGGTTGCATTGTCCTCAATGTCGGACACAATACATAAAATGAAAAACATAAAATAAAAATGACAGAAAAGTGAAACATCACAAAAAGATAATATATACAACAGGCGACAGAGAAAAAGAAAGAAAACTTAAGTTGTGCGGCTGTCGTCGCTGCTACTGGAGCTTTGGATGAGGAGCTGTCGGCGGGCCGTCTCCTTGAACTTAGTCGTAGGAGCTGTGGGTGCTGCCCTGGGAGTTGGAGACGCGGAGGCTGCCTTCTTCCTTGTGTCACTATCTTCATTGCTCTTGGCGGCAGTCACTTTGGAATTCATCTCAGGGAGTATGAATGCTGCTGCGGCAGGGGTAGAGGCAGAGCTTCCTCGGGTTGCTTGTATCGTCATTGCAAGGGTTCTCTCCGTTTACCTAATAACACAGACAAACTAAAAACTAATATCAAATTTCTAATTCCTAAAACAATAAAAATAAGATAAAAATAAAATACAATACAATAAATTAATTTAAATTAGGAGTGCCTTGAGGGGCATCTCCTAAAGTAAATGCTCCATGTTCTATTGATGCTTGAGGGGTCGTTTTCGGTACTTCTTGAAGTCCATCCGTACCCTCCGTCTGGTGATTATCTTCATGGTGGGGGCTCCTTTCTTTTTCTTCCCTTTGTAGTCCATGAAGTCCTCCCTTCTTGGTAATGTTTCTGAGGGCATGAATATATGATTAGAAAAAATTAAATTGACATTTGACCACAAACTTACCTTGTTTTCGTTGAATGTTGTTGTGGTTGAATGTAGCCCTTGCTATTGTGTCTGCTGCAGTGGAAGCTAGTTATTTTGACAGTCCTTTATCAGGTTACTTTGCAGGTCAAGGGGACATTGGAAAGTACCATAACTCTCCATATCAAATTCTGTTGACCACTCGTAGGTCTCCATCAGTAGAGACTTCAATGATTCTAAGTCCACCGGTGTTGGTTCCTCTAATACATGCAATGAAATTTGTGAATTTTTAATGAATTCAAAATGTTCGTTTATTACCTGCTCGTATTCCATTTGCGAGGCATTGTCATTGGGTAGCTCTTCTAGGTGGTCGTGCGAGTGCCATGACAGGGATTGGTCGGGCATAACCGAGGTAGTGGGTTGAGAATTTGCCTCGGATGTGGTTGATGCAATGACATTCTCTTGAATTTCACCCAGCGTTGTTGCGGTGTTGCTCCATTCCGGCTCCTCGATCATTGCCATGGCAAGTTGTTGCTCAGACTCATCATGTGTTGGGTATTCCTTCACATGGGCATCCTTGTTATCTTGCCTCAGGATTTCAGGTTCATTCGTGGCATGTATGAGGACCGGTATGCTCAAGAGTGCATCCATCTTGGCGATAGTTGCGCTCGTAGAAGCCGACATTTTTTGCATGAGTGCCACGAAGTCTTGAAGTGTACCTTCTAAGGATTTTGACTGCTCTTGAGGATGATGACATTGCCAGGGCATGTCGGGTTCTGCAGCAAAACTGTTATGGTAAAAAAAATTGTGGGTTTTGATCGTACCGTAAAAAATTTTGCTGTTGTAGCATTGGCATCTGTTGTCCCTGTTGCTGTTGTGGTGGTATATATTGTTCTTGTTGGTTCCATTGTTGGTTGTCCATATATTCACCGAAAAGATGGGGACAACTTTCTGATGCATGATTACCTTTACGGTAATTGCAAGAACTTTCCCACATCAGTTCTCGAATGGTTTTTCCTGGCATGTTGATGCTCCTAGACCTGTATTTCACATGAGTTTTTGATAAAAATGGAAAAAGAGAAATAAAATAGAAAAATAAAAAAAAGAAAAGAAAAGTGCAGAAACTAGGGTAAGAGTGTGTTGCCAGTCCCCGGCAACGGCGCCAAAAACTTGTTGCGTGTAAAATAGTCTATCGCAATTGAGTTCAAGTGTACATGTCGCAAGTAATAAAGTGATACTAGAGTATCATATATCGTCTCCACAGGGACTAGGCTAACCCTTTCCTTCGCTATCTGCACAAGGGGAAAAGAAGAGATTTAATAGATTGATTAAGTTGTCACGAAAATAATCAAGTAAAAGAGGAGAATCAGGATAATAAAATAGACATGAATTGAATTGCTCAGTAGTGCAGGTATTGCACTGTTCAAGGACTTCTGTTCTGTGTCTGGCTCCTATCACGACAGCACCTGTCGTGGCAGCGGTCTATTGCTGTCGCGACATTGATAAGCAACTCGATTTCTTCAAGTTCGGCAAGAATCCCTGGATTGACTTGTCCTATCCCTAGGTCCAAGTTCTTTCGATGAACACGTCTTGGATGATACCTCCCGGCGTGAATCGAAGTATGAACACCGATGTTTATGAATTCTTCCTTAGCCGCTTAACCTCGTCCTATCCATAAGTCCGAGATAGTTCAACCATAAATTGGAGAACCCGCACTTATTCCTTTCGTATACTTAACTCTCACAATATTAAGTAAATGAATAATCTCACAATGCTCTCCCGATCCTCTTGCAAGATGTTGAAAACCAGAATAAGCAAACTTGAACTTTTATCTCATTGAACAGAAAAATCCTAAGAACAGAACAACCCTTACAACTACTTTACAATATCAACCCTTTGCCCTAGGGGAGGTTTAGAACATGGTGAAGAAAGAGAAACGGCTAGAGTTTTTAGATGAGAGAGAATTACGATCTAGGGCAGTTGCACCTGTCGATGAGCAACGTAATCAAGAGAACGAGGTTCTGCCTGGTGCGAATTTACCTCCTCCGCCGCCACCACCACTTGGGGTGGGGAGAAAGAACAACAAGGACAAGCTATTACGGTGTTGGGAGACTTGACGCCTTTAGTACATGCAATGACGGGAGCATTCCAGGCTGAGATTGCTGGAGTCCATGTGCAAGCGCCTGCTGATGGGCAAATGGGTTTGCCATTAGAGCGCTTGAAAAGTTTAGAAGGAGTAGAATTTTGTGGTTTATCTCCTAAGGCATCCGAGGCTTGGATGACCAACATGATCCGGATCTTGGATCAAATGGGGTGCAATGATGCACAAAATTTGGGGTGTACAATGTCGTTGTTGCATGGTGATGCGTACGCAAGGTGGACGACTGTGTCAACAGCCTTGGAGCTGAAAGAGGTGGATTGGACTTTCTTTCAGTCTACCTTCAAGAGGAAGTATATGGGAGTTAGATACTTGGACGATAAGAAGCGGGAGTTCTTGTCCATAGTGCAAGGGAATATGACAGTGGCTAAGTACGAGGTCCAGTTCGTATGATTGAGCCAGTACGCTCCGGAGATGGTGTCGAGTGATTGGCATCATTGTGACCACTTTCGGTATGGCCAGGTGCAGGACGTTAAGACGTTCATGCTTGCGTATGATTATACTTATTTCAATGTGCTTGTGATTCGAGCTAAAGACATAGAAAAGAGTTTGGGTTTGTCATCTCGCATGGGAGGATCTAGCTCGGGGAAGAGAGATTTTGTTGCTGGCTCTAGTGGTGGGTAGAACAAGAGGAACCATGACCGTAGATATCAGCATGTGGCTAGGCGAGGTAACTTTAGGTGAGGTGTGCCAGCTTAGGGTAACATGCTGAGGTTTGAGCAGAACACATGTTGGTCATGTGGTTCGCGTGAGAACTTGAGGCGAGATTGTCCTCGTGCGGCTCGTAAGGTGCAAGCTCTGGTGGTTGGGGCAAATTCTTGTTGGAATTGCGGATCTGCTGACCACATGAGACGAGAGTGTCCCCTATTAGCAGGAGGTGGTTAGGGTCTTGCACCAGTTGTTGCACCGCAGAGAGGTCGTGGGCGCGGCCGCGGTAACTTTTAGAGGAGAGAGGATGAGGAGAGAGGCGTGGCTCATGTCGTTACGGTCCAACCAGAGGGTGGTGGTCCTGCGAGGGTGTATGCACATCGCGAGGGATGGAACAACACTAATGTGATTGCAGGTACCTTCACCTTGCAATCCTTGTCTTTGTTAGAATTGATCGATTCTGGATCTACGCATTCATGCATCTTGAGTGAGCATGCACATTTGCTTGATATACCTGTTGAGATGCTAGACGTAGGGATGCAAGTGGCAAGCTCTTTTGGCAAAATTGTTGATTTAACCAAATGCATGATTTGTTTTAAGCCTAGCATAATAGGAAATCAAGGTTCGAGATGGGATAAAAATATGATAAAAATTTCTAAAATCCTCTAAAATGATATTTAAGAGGTTGGTTAAATCAATTTTACAAAACAGGCTTTTGAAAGTATACATTTTGGCAATGACCAAAATGTAAAGTTTTAAAGTTGAGGAAAAAGTGTGTTTTTCAAAAAAGAGTCAAGGTCTTAGAATCTTTATGGAACTAATTGGCAATTAAGACTTTTCTCTAATTTGGCATGTGTTTTAAATGGTTTATTAAATGTTTAAATGGCTTTAATTAATTTAATTAAGCAGTTAGTTAATTGGTTAAAAGTTTTGACGATCATTTTCATTCTCTTGCTTTCACTTCAACCAAACACTCTCCATTTTCTCTCAAATTCCAGATTTTCTTCTCTCTGAAATTCTCTCTTGATTTCCAACTTCATCTTTGTGATTTCTCTCAATTTCCTTCAAGATTCTTGAAAGCTAAACTTGCCAAATTAGAAGAGAAGCAAGGATTGGAGGTAAATTTCCTGCTAACCCTCTAATCAAGGTTCTTTAATGAAATTCCAAAGATATTTGACTCTTTATTCATGTTTTTGATTAAGGTTTTGTTATTGATTTGATAAAAGAATGAAATCTTGGTAGAAAACTAGTTTTAATGTGATTTTCGGAGTTGAGTAGATTTGATTTGTTTCAGATGATTTCCAAATGAGTTTTGAAAGGTTAATGATGTTGAAATATAGCGCAAATCATATTAATCCCGAAATCCTTAAGATATTTGGTTTTTAAAGTGTTTATATTTGGGTTTTTTGGGTGTAATGTGGAATCCGAGTTGCTGGAGGTATATTGATGGTTTTAGGTTGCTTTTGGATGTTGATTAATGCTTAAAATGTGTTTGATGTGTTGGTTGATGGCTGGGCTGCGGGTTTCCTTTTGAGTGCAGGTGTTTTGGATGCATTTTAATGCATTGAACCTCTTTTTTAATGTGTTGAAAACATGGGATTTTGTTCCAGAATCGAACAAAGTGACTTTGGAGACTTCAGACGGGTGATTTGTGCGTCGGCTAGTGTGGTTTCGCGAGTCGGTGAGTGGAACTTTGTTTTCTATGCGTGGAAACGTTTTAGAAAAGGTTTTGGGAACTTAGTAAGAGCTTGAAACGCTTTACTAAGTTAAGAAGTAAGTAAAGTGAATTTTTCTCCCGGATTGTGCTAGTTTGAGCCTTTGGTTGCACTTTATTTTAATTGCATTTACCTAATGTTTTTAGAGCATGTTCTTGAGTATATAAATGTGTTGATGATGCCATGTTGTTTAAAGATGCACTAGGTAAGTGATCCTTGTATGCATGTGTTGATGCATGAGTTTTGAAGCATGGTTTAATGCTTGAGTTATGGCTTATCATGAATGCTTTGTAAAAATAATGAGGTATGCACAAAATGTGGATTATATTGGCAAGTGATGTTGAATAAAGTATTTCGAAATGAGTGGCTGTTATTTCAGTTTTTGGAATATTCAAAGTTTCTATTTCTATGTGTTTTGGTCCCTGTTATTCATGTATGCAATTAAATGAGTTTCAATGGTTATCATGAGCTGAGTTTTTACAGAGAAGCATGTAATGAGCTTAATTAAAGGTTGGTATTCCTAATATGGTAATAAGCTTGCAATTTGTCAAATTTACAAAATAGTCCCTAAACCCGAAATTGGTGTTATTCATTGAGCGTTCGTGAATGTCGTTTGATCCGCTGGTTTGTTTGGACACATAAGAACCTCACTTGCATCTAGACAAGATAAAAAAGGGTTGTTTATTGAGGTAAACTTTCTCAGTTTACTTCAATATTCCCCATATGACTCGTTCGGTTCGGTCTATCGGCTAGGTCGGGTTGAAGGGGTTACACTCTCAAGGACCAAACATCTCGACCCAAAGACGAAGCCCACGCTTCGGGTTTAACCGACCTTCTTATTCCAAAATTCGGGTCGTTACAAAGTTTTTTCAAGTTAAAAGTTGTTTTCAGCTTAGTTTAAAAAATGCTTTTCAAGGCTTAAATTTTTAGTTTTTAGCTTTTTTAATAGTACTTTTAAGTAAAATTAGTCATATATCCTCGTTTATATCAACGATCCTTTTTATTTTAAAAAAGAATGTTTAAAATAGGCATTTTATGTAACCCCCGTAGCCCGGTCTAGACGGTTGACCCGAACTACGAAGATTACACGGGGAAAACCAAAGTCAACCCGAAAGTCAACCTTGATTAACGACCCTTTTTTTTTCTTTTTAATCTTATCTAGATGCACAATAACCTTAAGTGTGACCATACAATCAACGTATTAAAAGATCGCAAACATCAGAGATCAAACAGGGACCCAAATGAACAAATTACAACTTTAGGGACCAAATTGTAAATTCTGATAAATTAAGGGACTTAACCCAAATTAAAATTACCATCTTGAAATTAGTCAGGTTTCATGCTTCTCTGTGAAATTTCAGCTCAAAAGGACATCCTCAGCTCATGCAATTGATCATACAAGATTCAGGACCAAAACGCAAACATTTCAAAACATATAACTACCATGTCAGCCCCCTAACGGTCGACTGTTCCGAAACAGGCTAGCCCTGTTCCGAAACACGGGCCGTTCCGAAACGGGTTCCGGAACATGGCCTCGGCAGAGGCTAAACCGTTTCGAAACGGTGCATACCGTTTCGGACGCCTGGGTTCATGCAAGGCACCCGTTCCGAAACGGTACACCCCTGTTCCGAAACGCCTGCACAAAAACCAGCAAACAAGCATACTAGATCATGCAATTGGACACTCAAACATGCTCCAAACATCACCAAACTTTACCAGCATGCAATTAAACATATTTAGGATACAAGAGCATCACCAATTCAACGAAATAACATCACATGCAAAAAGCCCCAAATTCAAAGTCATGCTTCCTACACAAGCTAACATTCAAGCCTTAAACCTTCAAAAGCAAGCAATAGAAATTCAATCCAAAAACCAGCAACATCAACCACATACAACATACTTAGGGAGTCATAAACACCTCCCAAACAAATACATTGGTCCCCCATTGCCAAAAACATACAAAAGCTAAAACACTTATAAAACTTCCATACATTGAGCTTTACTTGTACTTGTTTGCTTGCCTCCTCTTGCTGCCCTCAATGCACTCTAATGCTCTGCATTATTGAATCAAGAAAACGAGAGAGCGTAAGCCAAAGCTTAGTGAGGAGTGCTCTTTAAAAACCATTCAATAATGCATTTAAAACCATTTGTAAGTCATGCTTGTAAACAACCTTTACACATGCTCAAAGCATACTTTAAATCAAGCAATAACATGCTTCCACATTTCATTTAAACTAGCATCTCATGCTTCAACATAAACATCAAATCATGCATCTCATGCATCTCATGTACTATACATGTCATATTGGCTCAAGTGATACATTTCATTTATGAATCAAGTTCAACAACTTTCCCCAAGGACTTTTAAACACCTTGGACCCCAAGGACTTTTAAACACCTTGGCCATGGACTTTTAAACACCATGAATGGACCACACAAGGACTTTTAACCACCTTTGTGTCCGTAGCTTGAAATACCCCAAGGACTTTTAAACACCTTGTCCCCAAGGACTTTTAAACACCTTGGCCCCATGGACTTTTAACCACCATGGAAAGGAGCACCTAAGGACTTTTAACCACCTTAGTGTCCGCAACAAGATTCATCCAAGGACTTTTAACCACCTTGATGATATTAGATAACAAGGCTCACTCAAGGACTTTTAACCACCTTAGTGACCTTCACTTTTACAAACCATCACTTGCCAATACACACTTTATACATCATGTAATCCACTGTTTTAAAAGCATTTAAACCAAGCCATTTCATCATGCATTTCAAAGCATTAAATCATCATTTAACAATGCATAAAAACAAGGCACTCTTACCTAGAGACACCTTCAACACATGGCTTAAATCATCAGCATAAATCATGCTAAAACATCAGCAATTAACATGCTAAAACATGCTTTCCAAAACAGTAGCAAATCATGCAAAATCATTATTTCACATTTCATCAAAACATGGCCACCACTTTAAGAGAGTAATCCGAAAACTTACACTTGAGCTTAGCAAAGTTGTTTAGACTTATACTAAGCTCCCAAAACCTTCAACCTTTGGTTTAAAAGCTGAAAATCCATTTTCACTCACCGATTACCAAACAAGCCTAGCCAACAAGCTTTCCAAGCTTCCGAAACCTTCCGAAAACACCTCCAAAACTCAAGGATCAACCTCCCCTGTTCCAAGCACATAAAAACAGAACATTAATGCATCCTTATGCATTAAAACACCAACAACCACAACACAACTCGCTGCTCACCACAAAACTAACAATTTGGCTACCAAACACAACCGAAAACATCTCCAAACACTTCCAAAACTCAACCCAGCCAAGATCCATCACTTCTAACCATTTTTATACATCAACTAACATGCAAAAAGATCACAACCACGTCCTTATACCTCCAGGTATAACAGATCACCAAAAACACTCCAAAAACAACCAAAAACTCAAGCCAAACTTAGGAAATTCAACCTATCCGGGATTGCATTGATTAAACCTCAACTTGTAATCATTTTAGCATTCATTTAACATCATTTTAACACTTCAAAACCCTGCTTAAACAGTTCACACGAAATTTTCACCAAAATCACCAAATCTTGCATTTTAGCCAAAAATCAAGATCTCAATTGAAAAGCCTTTAATAAAACATGAATCAAGGATTGAGAACTTAGGAATTTCAGTAAAGAACTGATAGTTTAGAGGAGAAGGACGTTCTTACCTCCAAACTTGAATTTCTCCACTTTAGAGCCAAAATGCTTGATGAATCAACTTGTAAATTGTGAGGTTTTGATGATGAGATGATTAGAAATCAAATGAGAGTTGAAATGAGAGATGAAGAAGTCAAAATCAGAGAAAGAAATCTGAGGAAATCTTGTTTGGGTAGAGAGAAAATGAGAGAAAAGAAAATTTGAGAGAAAATAGAAAAATTAGTTAAGAATTGGTTAAAATGATTTCCCTCCCTTTTCTTAATCTTTAAAATCAGATTTTAGACTTAAAATATCTTAGAAAAATCTGGAGAAATCCTTTTTGGAATAATAGCTCCTTAAAGATTCAAAGTTTCAACCCTTTATAAAATAGCCACCAAACTTTCAAAAATTACATTTTGGTCACTAGCCAAAATGTCAACCTTCCGAACCTCATTTTCCAAAATTGATTTCACAGTTCACTTTTATATATTAAAAGATGATTTTAGAATATTTTTCCATATTTTTAATGCAACCCGAACTAGGTTTTCCTAAATTCACTCTTATATATTCGATCAGCACTTTGACCAACCGGTCAACGTCCAAGACTTCCAAGCCCAAAACCGGGGCGTTACATTTTATTTAGGGATGACCATTTAACCTTGACCCAACGGATTTCGACTCGACCTGAGCTAACCCTATATGGTTGGATTTTTTAAAGAAAAATTATGATTTGGGTTGAATTTTATTCTAAATATTTAGGTATAGTTGCTATAATATCTAATAAAAATAGAATAATTATTATAATGCATACTCTCTAGTTGTATTTTTTCAATTAACTCCCTATTTTATCGAATAAAAATGAAAAAAAATAATTTTTTATTTATGTTGGGTCAGGTCATGGGCGAATCTAAGGGGTGGTCCTACCTATGCCATGGTCCACCCCGTGCCCCAAAAATTGTTTTTTATCAAGCCTTTAAAAGAAAATTTTAATAATTAGTTTTTTTATTGTTCTTAAATTACATGTTTTTTATACTATCTAAATCAAAATTTCAAGTTAGGATATTTTTTATCCTTCAATTTTTATAGGGGTGTAAATGAACATAACATTCGAGTGAATTATTCATATAACATTCGTTCATTAAATTAAATAAACAAGTATTAACAAATTTTTTTTATGTTCGTTTAATAATTGAACGAGCACAAACAAAAGTGTGTTCTGTTTGTTTATGATTATGAAAAGCTCTTTTATTTGTTAATGATGTTTTTTAATAAAATATTAAAATAATAACTTTATTCTTAAATTTGATTTTTAACTCATTGATCTATAAATAATGTAGTATTATATTTTGTTAGGCTTGATAGGCTCGATTTCCTTCAACTGTTATGGATTATCAAGTGGTGGAGAAGTTGGATTTTTGGGTGATAGAGCTGTGGAAGCTAAAAGATAAAAAGACACGATAATTTAGAGTGGTTCGGCCTTCTAAGAAGCACCTACATCCATTACCTTAGCTCCCCACTAAGGATTTCACAATCAATCCACTAATCGATTCGTCCCCTTTTCTAGGATTTGGAGGAAACCCTTACAAAGATCAAAGCTTTCTAGCCCAAAGCTTGATCAAATCCTCTCTACAAGAGATAAAGATAAGAAAACTAAAATCCCTTTTACAAGGTTAATCTTTGCACACTAAAGCACTCACCCAAATCTAAACACTTGAGCAAATTTGACAATTTAGGCTCACAAGCGTTGTCTATACAAAGAATGGATAAATTAGGCTCTAAAGACAATTTGACATCATATGGTTGTTGACAATTGAAGCATTAGTCTTCCCTTGATGCTTGGAGGTGCTTTTTATACTCCCAAATGAGTTTATAGTCGTTGGGGTTGAATTGGAGCCGTTGAAGACTTTATGTCCCTCATTAATTACAGTTCTGGAGGTGTCCGTATCGGAACATGTGAGAACATGTCGGAACGGCCTTCTTCAGAACTAGCCGTTGAAGTCCGATGCAGTATACCGTTGAGCTGCATTCAAATTACCGTTGGGAAAATATGATCGTTTGAGAGATTTTAACCGTTCGGTGTATCGAAACATGAAAGGGGTATTTCGAAACAGAAACCCTTCATATCGAAACGTGCTAGCCCTATTTCGATAAGCGTTTTGGCAGTTTCAAAACGTATCGATACATGTTGCCCCTGTATCGAAACGAGTACCTTAAAAACACTTGTTTTGCTACTTAAAAACATTTCAAACAATGCCAAAACCTTTTCAAACATCCCCGAACTTATTTTCAAGATGTTTTTGACTTAGAGAATATTTTAAATTCTTTTCAATTAAGTCCAAAACATTTTTCAATTATTATATCAAAACATATATTTCTACATATTTGCAATAACTATAGATAATTTACCAAAAACAAGTTATGAACAATGTGCTTTAACGCCTTTTTTGGTACATTGGATGTGAAAGAGGAGTGTTCTGCATAAAAAGATTGATGAAAGATTTGTTACTACACTCAATTATTTGATTTTGTTGAAAATTGAAATATATTATTCTTGTTACCTTGTGTTTGACAAATATTAAAAGATAAATGTTATGTATTATTGCATCATCTTATCTTATGATAACATTGTTATATTATTGACACTAAATTCAATTTTAACTATACTATTTTATCTACTAAACAAATAAAATGAAATAAAGAGCTACAAAATCAAAATCTGTTCAAAATTTCAAACATTATTTTTAAGGAGATTAGACAAATTTGTAACCATAAGCTTTGAATAAAACTAGATGAAGAAAAACAAAGTTTAGGTTATTATATAAGTGATAATTTCTTATGTCATTCAAAATAAACAAAGAGTTGAGCAAGCACATTTGGCCGATTAGCCAAGCTGATCATCTTTGTTCCATCATACTCCCTTAGGTCATGAGTTCTAGACCCATTAGGAGCATCCCCTTCCTCTCACTTCTAAGTAGGATTATGATTAAAATTAGGATTTGTAAAAAAAAAATAGAGAGCAAAGAACTAGCCATCGTTTTAAATAAGTATTGGTAAGATATTTACATCTAATCACTTATGTCCCTTGACATGTAATCATATTATTTTTTAGTTGTTACTCTATTTTTAAATTGAAAACTATATATACGATTTATATTAGATAAATCTCTTTTCTATTTATATTGGCCAGTCAACAAAATTTTTTTGGATTCGTCATTGGTTGGGTGGAACATCATAAAATGTCGGGTCAGGTTCGGGTGGAGGTACTGTATTTTTGGGTCGGGTACAGATCGACTAAAAACTCTACCTACGACCATCCCTAATTTTATCTATTAGAATTTATTTTTATAGCAATACCTAACTCTTAAACCAAACTATCTAAAATCACCTTTCATCACTACTTTTCAAAAGCAAGGTTTTACTCGTATCGACTCATAAACTAAAAAATAGTAAACAAATTTAAGCTTAAATTATTTTCAAATTCATCGTATCAAACAAGTTCTACATATAAAGATAAAATAGAAAAAATCAAATATAATTTTACCTTATTTTCTTTTAATGATCTAAAATACATCAAGGTGTTGAAAAGTCAAAAAGAAGTAAGGACACGTGTTTGCCGTCCGTGGGCTACTAAAAGTTCAACAAACTCTCACCAGTTCTGTCCAAAATGTTGAAGGCGTCCTTTTCATGAAAATTAAGTTACTTTATTAGTACTTGTTGATATTAGACATGTGCACTACATCAAAGTCGCTAGATTTAATCATTTATATACTTCCTCCGCCTTAATTTTTTCGTATATTTTTAAAAAATTTCATGAAGAAAAACAAAGTTTAGGTTATTATATAAGTGATAATTTCTGATGTCATTCAAAATAAACAAAGAGCTGAGCAAGCACATTTGGCCGATTAGCCAAGCTGATCATCTTTGTTCCCTCATACTCCCTTAGGTCATGAGTTCTAGACCCACTAGGAGCATCCCCTTCCTCTCACTTCTAAGTAGGATTATGATTAAAATTAGGATTTGTAAAAAAAAATAGAGAGCAAAGAACTAGCCATCGTTTTAAATAAGTATTGGTAAGATATTTACATCTAATCACTTATGTCCCTTGACATGTAATCATATTATTTTTTAGTTGTTACTCTATTTTTAAATTGAAAACTATATATACGATTTATATTAGATAAATCTCTTTTCTATTTATATTGGCCAGTCAACAAAATTTTTTTGGATTCGTCATTGGTCGGGTGGAACATCATAAAATGTCGGGTCAGGTTCGGGTGGAGGTACTGTATTTTTGGGTCGGGTACAGATCGACTAAAAACTCTACCTACGACCATCCCTAATTTTATCTATTAGAATTTATTTTTATAGCAATACCTAACTCTTAAACCAAACTATCTAAAATCACCTTTCATCACTACTTTTCAAAAGCAAGGTTTTACTCGTATCGACTCATAAACTAAAAAATAGTAAACAAATTTAAGCTTAAATTATTTTCAAATTCATCGTATCAAACAAGTTCTACATATAAAGATAAAATAGAAAAAATCAAATATAATTTTACCTTATTTTCTTTTAATGATCTAAAATACATCAAGGTGTTGAAAAGTCAAAAAGAAGTAAGGACACGTGTTTGCCGTCTTCCGTGGGCTACTAAAAGTTCAACAAACTCTCACCAGTTCTGTCCAAAATGTTGAAGGCGTCCTTTTCATGAAAATTAAGTTACTTTATTAGTACTTGTTGATATTAGACATGTGCACTACATCAAAGTCGCTAGATTTAATCATTTATATACTTCCTCCGCCTTAATTTTTTCGTATATTTTTAAAAAATTTCATGAAGAAAAACAAAGTTTAGGTTATTATATAAGTGATAATTTCTGATGTCATTCAAAATAAACAAAGAGCTGAGCAAGCACATTTGGCCGATTAGCCAAGCTGATCATCTTTGTTCCCTCATACTCCCTTAGGTCATGAGTTCTAGACCCACTAGGAGCATCCCCTTCCTCTCACTTCTAAGTAGGATTATGATTAAAATTAGGATTTGTAAAAAAAAATAGAGAGCAAAGAACTAGCCATCGTTTTAAATAAGTATTGGTAAGATATTTACATCTAATCACTTATGTCCCTTGACATGTAATCATATTATTTTTTAGTTGTTACTCTATTTTTAAATTGAAAACTATATATACGATTTATATTAGATAAATCTCTTTTCTATTTATATTGGCCAGTCAACAAAATTTTTTTGGATTCGTCATTGGTCGGGTGGAACATCATAAAATGTCGGGTCAGGTTCGGGTGGAGGTACTGTATTTTTGGGTCGGGTACAGATCGACTAAAAACTCTACCTACGACCATCCCTAATTTTATCTATTAGAATTTATTTTTATAGCAATACCTAACTCTTAAACCAAACTATCTAAAATCACCTTTCATCACTACTTTTCAAAAGCAAGGTTTTACTCGTATCGACTCATAAACTAAAAAATAGTAAACAAATTTAAGCTTAAATTATTTTCAAATTCATCGTATCAAACAAGTTCTACATATAAAGATAAAATAGAAAAAATCAAATATAATTTTACCTTATTTTCTTTTAATGATCTAAAATACATCAAGGTGTTGAAAAGTCAAAAAGAAGTAAGGACACGTGTTTGCCGTCTTCCATGGGCTACTAAAAGTTCAACAAACTCTCACCAGTTCTGTCCAAAATGTTGAAGGCGTCCTTTTCATGAAAATTAAGTTACTTTATTAGTACTTGTTGATATTAGACATGTGCACTACATCAAAGTCGCTAGATTTAATCATTTATATACTTCCTCCGCCTTAATTTTTTCGTATATTTTTAAAAAATTTCATGAAGAAAAATATATATAAAGTGTGTGTATAAAATAATGGCTTTGTCTTACCTATGTCTTTCATTTTTTTTGAAAAGGCAATTCATTCAACAAGAAAAACATAGATACAAGAAAATAAACAAGGTAATTTAGTCCCACAATAAGAGGGTTCAATATAGACTCATAAAATAGAAAGAAACGAAGCCAAACAAAGTGGCTAGAAAAACATGCAAGAAAAAGAAGACAACGACCACCGGAAGACTTCGGAGGTGAAGAGCGAGCGTTGTTCGTCTAAACCAAATGAACGGTCCTTGGCGGCCGGGCAAACCGACGGGTATTCCAAAGGACTAAGAAGACATAATCAAGCCACAAAGGCCGAACAAATTATCACTCAACTCTTCGAAAAAGTTGTTTGTGAAGCAGAGACTCGTCGAGAGAGCAAAAGGAGAGGAAATAGAATCACCAAGTCGAAGATGACGCAACAGATGAGATTTACAAAACCGAGACACAAAACGGAAGCACCAAGCCTCCTAATCATCCACGACCAATTCAAACATGGGCCGATCTTCCTCCGTTCAAAAAGGGAGGTCTGATCTCGGACCAAGGATGTCGGGGGAAAAAAACCCCATCAACCGACTAAAAGAGAGCATCAAAGCAACCACCAAAACAAAATAAAAAGACAAGAAAGACGATTGAAAGAAGAAAATCGTGAAAAAAAAGAAAATAAAATAAAATGAGGGGACATGAAAAAGGGAGGTCAACCACCCACAGAAATAGCAACTGGCCTCCAAGAGAAAGACAAAGATGGTTATGAAAAGTGAAAAGTTGAGAGCGGAGGCAAACTAGTGCAAAGAGAGCGAAAAAAATTTTGGTTGTATTTAATAACATTAATTAAGTATAAGATTCTATTGTTGCATTTAATATGAAACTTTTAATAAGAATCTTAATAAGGGGATTCTTTGATTATTTAACTTATTTAATAATATTAATCCTCACATTGAGTTGTTTAAGTGTTTATAGTTTAGGGTTTAATGTTTTTGTTTAGGGTTTAGCATTTTATGCTTTTTAGCGTTTAGGGTTTGAAGTTTGTGTGTTTTAAGATTTAGGGTTTTAGAGATTAAATGAGTTAAATAATCAAATAATTCTCTTAAATGAGATTCTTATTAAAAGTTTCATATTAAATGCAACAGTAGAATCTCTTACTTAATTAATGTTATTAAATACACCTTAAACTATGGCATAGGCATATGTTAGACAAAACCTAAAATAATTTAAATAATAAATTTGTTGGGAAACTAAAAAGGATAAAAAAGTAATTGCGTCTTATAAAATTGTTGAGTTTTTCAAAGTGACAATTTAAATGTGACAATTTTAAAACACAAAAGTAAAAATTTTATTATGAAAAAGGAAAATTTTATATTGAAATTTATGTATTTTTTAGGGTAAACTATTTAAATGACCAATTAACTATTAGAGTAGTTTCAATATGACCAATATACATTTAATTGTGATAGTTTAACCACTTAACTATTTAAGTTGTACTAATCACACGTCCTTGTTGCCTTCTAATGTGAAACCGACCAATAAATCCTAAATTTGGAAGGACGTCGTTGCTTCAAATACGACCAGGCACAATTTGTTTTTTCAGAATATCACGGTTTTGGTGGGTAATGGTAAACGAGTGCAATTTTGGAGTGATATTTGGACAGGGTGATGGTAAACTATCGTATATTTTGGAGTTGTTGTAAAAGATGTATGGTATTCAAATATACAGCTTCACAGAAACTTGTTCGAATGGATATTCCCATATGAGACTCGTTCTATAATTTTATAAAAAACTTCAAAACCAACACTGAAATTCCCGATAGCATCAGGTGGAAAGAAAATTCAACAGGCACCTTTAATACAAAGTCCTGGTGTGAAATGGGGATCTCTAATGGTGCTACCTCTAACACAATGTGGAAAGATATTTGATCCAGTAAGGCTCCGCCAAAATTGGTGGCTTTTGTTTGAAAAGCTATCCACATATGTTTATCGACAAAGGTAGAACTACATAAGAGCGGCTGCCTTCAACAAGCATCTCTTTTATGCCCTTTATGCAATTTTGAAGATAAACAGAAAAATATTATATTTATTAGATGATAAAAATCTCATAATAAATTACAGAGTACATACATATTTTATAGGCTAGGACTTTATGTTAGACAAGGAGTCCTACTAGGTTTAGTCTTCTAACTCTACTAGATAGACTTAGAGTACAATTACAACACTTTAAATAATAAACTAAAAATAAAAAATAAACTAACTACTATATGAATTAGAATACTATATGCATTCTTACACTCCCCTCAAACTGGTAAATATACATTGTATAATCCCAGTTTAGACAAAAAATTGTTGAAAAGAGCTTTTGGCAGAGGCTTTGTGAGAGTGTATGCCACTTGTTCTTCTGTATGGATGTAGTTTAGTGACATTGTCCCTTTAGCTAATTTCTTAGCAATGAAGTGTCTATAGATTTCAATGTGTTTTGTCCTGTCATGTTGTGCAGGATTTTTAGCTATCTGGAGAGTTGATTGGTTATCACACAGAATTTCAAAACTTTCATCATGTGCCATTCCCAAATCTCTCAGAAATTTCAGTATCCAAATTTCTTCACAAATTCCCAAAGCCAAGGCCCTGAATTCTGCCTCTGCATTACTTCTTGCAACTACTGTTTGTTACTTGCTCTTCCAAGTTACCAGATTTCCCCAAACATAGGAACAATACCCACTAGTTGACCTTCTGTCAGATAGCTCTCCTGCCCAGCTTACATTTGTGTAGATCTTAATAGTTTTGTCTTGATTTTTCCTGAAAAATAGGCCATGTCCTGGTGTACCTTTTAGATACCTTAAGATCCTCTTGGCTTCATCCATGTGTTTCTTGTTTCGGGTCTGTCATATATTGATTTATGACATTTACTGGAAAAGAGATGTCAGGTCTAGTGAGGGACATGTAAATCAATTTACCTACTAGCCTTTGGTAGAGTCCTTTGTCAGCTGCAAGATCAATTTTTGGTTTGTTAAACTTTAGGCTTGCCTCCATTGGTGTGTTTGCAGGTTTGCAATCTAGTAAACTGTTTCTTTAAGTAGATCTAGAATATACTTTCTTTGGTTTATAATTGAACCTTTGTTGGTACTTGCTACTTCCATGCCTAGGAAGTATCTCAAACTCCCAAGATCTTTAATTTCAAATTCTCTACTTAAAAACTTCTTTAATTTGCTGACTTCTTCTTCATCATCTCCAGTCAAGATTATGTCATCCACATACACAATTATGATCACTTTTCTATTGGATGTTGTTACCTTACTGAACAAGGTATGATCAGCCGAGGACTGTTTGAACCCATTCTTCATTATAGCCTTGGTGAATCTCTCAAATCAGGCTCTAGGAGATTGTTTGAGTCCACAAAGTGATTTAGCCAGTTTGCAGACTATTTGAGGTTGTTCTGCACCTCTTACTTCAAATGTAATCTCCATGTAAACCTCGTCCTCAAGATTTCCATTTCGGAATGCATTCTTGATATCTAGTTGGTGTAGTTTCCAATCACCGTTCACTGCCAGACTAAGAAAAATTCGAACAGAATTCAATTTTTCCACTTGAGCAAAAGTCTCTTTGAAGTCAATCCTATAGGTTTGAGTAAACCCTTTTGCAACCAACCTTGCCTTGTGTCTTTGTATGGTCCCATAGAGTTGTATTTGATGGCAAATATCCATTTACAACCAACAGTCCTCTTACCCTGGGGTAAATCTGTAATAGTCCAAGTTTCATTCTTTTGAAGTTCTTCAATCCCTTCCTCTATAGCCTTCTTCCATCTAGGATTATGGACTGCTTCTTCATAGCTATTTGGAATTTGTTCCTTGTCTAAACATGATGTAAAAGCTTTGAATGAAGGCATTAAACTTCCATAGGCAACATACCTTTGGATAGTGTACTTGGTACACTGCCTCACCCCTTTCCTCTTAGCAATAGGCTTATAATCATAAAGTAGATTAGAAGGTATATTAACAGATTCATTACCTCCACTTTCTTCACAAGCAACTGGACTGAAGTTTAATTCTTGACGAGTGCTAGATTGCAGAACAGTTTTTGGAATAGTCTTTCTTTTTCGAGTATAGACCTACAACTGTTTGGGAGGCTGTGAAGAAGTTCGAGTTAACTATTTTGATGTAGAGTAAGTAACATGAGAAGTAGCAGGAGAAGCATATGAGTTAGGTGATGAATTAGGAGGAGTATAGGAAGAAGTTTAAGACTCAAGTAAGGGAGGATAATGAGAATGTAAAGAAGGAGGAACTTCTGTAGGAACAAGCTGGAAATTATTACCATAGATCTCCCCCTTAATTTCTGTCTTGGAGAAATAAGGTTACTGCTCAAAACAAGGTTAGATCCAAAGTAACAAAGAATTTTTTAGAAGGGGGATGGTAATATTTGTAGCCCTTCTTGAGTGAAGAATATCCAACTAAAACACATTTCATAGATTAGGGATCAAGTTTAGATCTTGTAGGACTTAAATTTTAAACAAACACAATGCAACCAAAAAACCGCAAAGGAAGATTAGAGCTCATATGTTTAAAATATGGAAAGAGAGACAAGAACACATCCCTAGGTGTTTGAAAATTTAATATTCTACTAGGCATACGATTAATAAGGTAAGTAGAAGTCAACAATGTCTCACCCAACAAATATTGAGGAACATTGTAAGAGAACATTAGGGCTCAGGTTACCGCCAAAAGATGTCTGTTTTTCCTTAAACCTCCTAATTATCTGCATTGATGAACAAAGAGAGCATAAGCATTCAAGCTTAGTGAGGATTGCTCAAAAACCAAAAACATCATCAATGCACAAAACCATTTTCCATTCTTTTCGAGACCATCATGCCTCCTTTGAAAACCATGCACTTTATCATCAAAATCCACATGCAAATCATCATTCAACATAAACAACATATTTTCCAGCAATTAAACCATTGCTACACAAATATCAAGCCTTCCAAGAATAAACACCATTATGCTAAGCTTAAAGTAAAACATGCATTTTTCATAATATGCATCAACAACATTTTCCATAACGTCTCATTACATTATATTGGCTCACAAGTGATAAACAACATTACCAAAAACATATCAGATACACTGATTACCAAGGGTGGTCCCAAACCCATCATAAACTCTACCGACATCTCAAGGCTCACACATGAGAGCAACCCTCCATCGGTGTGACACTAGTGGTGGAGTAGTCGGTACAATTACAACCCCTCAACACCACTCATCGGTAGATGTATAACCCACTAACGAGAAATGAGACACACACAAGGTTTGCACCCGAGAGCTACCTTGAACCGTTGCAACCTTAAACAATCCTCAATCGTTCGGGTACTTGGATGGAGTTTTCGGTACAATCACAACCCCTCAACATCCAAGGCGACTTGTTTATAGTGCACTCAATCTTAGAGCTGACTAACTATATCCGATTTCATTTATAAAACACTTTATACAACATCACTTGCCAATATAATCCACATTTCATGCACACCTCACTATTTTTACAAAGCATTCATCATAACCATAACTCAAGCATTAAACCACGCTTCAAAAACTCATGCATCAACACATGCATACAAAGATCACTTACCTAGTGCATCCTTAAACCACATGGAATCATCAAACACATTTTACATACTCAAAATATGCTTTAAAACAATATGTAAACGCATTTAAAACCAAGTGCAACCAAAGGCTCAAACTAGCATAACCCGGGAGAGAAATTCACTTTACTTACTTCCGAACTTAGTAAAGCGTTTCAAGCTCTTACTAATTTCCCAAAACCCTTTTCTAAAATGTTTTCACGCTGGAAAACCAAGTTCCAATTACCGACTTGCGAAACCACACTAGCAAACGCACAAATCAAACGTCCAAAGCCTCCAAAATCACTTCGTTTGCTTCCGGAACACTATCCCATATTTTCAATACATCAAAACAGAGGTTCAATGTATTAAAATTCATCCAAAACACCAGCACTCAAAAGGAAACCCGTAGCCCTGCACTAAAGCATCAATTTACTCATTCCATACAATTGAAAACTCAATCGATTGATCTCTAACCTCAGCCCAGCCATTACCCAACACATCCAACACAATGTAGGCATAAATCAACACCCAAAAACAACCTAAAACCATCCTTATATCTCCAGCAACTCAGATTCCACACTACACCCCAAAAACCCAACTAGAACCACCTTAAAAACCAAGGATCTCAAGGACTTCAGGATTAATATGATTTAAGCTACATTTCAATATCATAAACCTTTTTAAAACTCAATTAGAATATATCTCAAACAAATCAAATTAACAAGACTCTGAAAAACAAATTAAATCCATTTCTCTACCAACATTTCATCATTTTATCAAACAAACAACAAAACCTCAATTAAAAACGTGAATAAAGAGCCAAATATCTTTGGAATTTCATTAAAGAACCTTGATTAGAGGGTTAGTACAAATTTTACCTCCAATCCTTGCTTCTCTTATAATTTGACAAGTTTAGCTTTCAAGAATCTTGAAGGAAATTGAGAGAAATCACAAAGATGAAGTTGGGAATCAAGAGAGAAATTGAGAGTGAAGAAAACTTGGAATTTGAGAGAAAATGATGGGTGTTTGGTTGAAGTGAAAATGAGAGATCGTCAAATTTTTGTTAACCAAAATAACTACCTTTCTAATTAAACCAATTAAAGCCATTTTAATATTTTATAAATCCTTTAAAACACATGCCAAATTAGAGAAAATGTTTAATTGCAATCACAAAGATGAAGTTGGGAATCAATAGAGAAATTGAGAGTGAAGAAAATTTGGAATTTGAGAGAAAATGATGGGTTTTTGAAAAACACACTTTTTTCCACAACTTTAAAACTATACATTTTGGTCACTGCCCAAAATGTATACTTTCCAAAACCTGTTTTGCATAATTGATTTAACCAAACTCTTAAATACCATTTGAGAGGATTTTAGGAATTTTTGTCATATATATATCCAATCTCGAACCATGATTTCCCTAAATCACCCTTTAACAAATCGAACAACCGACTACCGGTTCAACCTGACTCGCAAAATACCTAGGCCCAAAACCGGGGCGTTACAACTCTTCCCCACTTAGGAAATTTCATCCTCGAAATTTTACTTGAGGGAAAAAGATGCGGAAATGGCCTCAACATGTCCGCCTTGCTTTGCCACATGGCCTCCTCAACTTCTCAATGTGGCCATAACACCTTCACAAGTTTAATTGTCTTCCCACGAAGAACTTTACTACTCGAATCTAGAATTCTCATCGGTTCCTCATCATAGGATAAATCAGGGTTCAACTCAATCTCCTCAAAGGGCATCACATGAGATGGATCCGATCTATATCTCCGCAACATAGAAACATGAAACACATCATGAATCCTTTCCAACTCGAGAGGCAACCCTAACTGATAAGCCACCGGACCAACTCGCTCCATGACCTCATAAGGCCAAGAAACCTCGGACTAAGCTTTTCCTTACGTCCGAACCACTTCACCTTTTTCCAAGGTGATACCTTAAGGAACACGTGATCTCCAACCACAAACTCAATTTCCCTATGCTTTAAATTCGCTTAAGACTTTTGAAACATATAACTCCATCATCATTAAAACATAAGTCTATTGCATTACCATTAGCATTATCCTGAACATGAGGCACCAACGAATCATCAAGCAATTGCTTCTCGTTGATCAACTGAATCAAGTAAGGTTTCACCTGCAACTCGGCTATCAACCCACCATCATGCAATAAACTCAATCGAGCAAACATCACTCTCAACACAACAGCTACCTTCCTACTCAACAGCTAGCTCTAGATCATGAGTAGGATAGTTGCGCTCATGCACCTTCAACTTCCTAGACGCATAAGCTACAACTTTCCCACCTTGCTTCAACACGCAACCCAAATCAACATACGAGGCATCACTATATACTACAAACTCCTTACCCGATTCTGGTTGAATCAAGACAAGAGCTTGCATCAAAGCTTCCTTCAACTTCTCAAAAGCTTATTGCCTATCATCCGTCCACTCAAAGTGAACATTCTTCTACAACAAATTGGTCAAAGGAGAAGCAATCTTGGAAAAACCCTCGACAAACCTCTGGTAATAACCAGCCAACCCAAGGAAACTTCGCACCTTCGTCACCGACTTTGGCGTTTTCAAACTCATCACCGCCTCGACCTTGTGTGGATCAACCCGAAAACCTTCGGCTAACACCACATGTCCAAGAAAAACCACTTCCATGAGCCTAAACTCACACTTGCTTAGCTTAGCATAAAGATGATTCTCCAACAACACTTGTAACACAATTCTCAAATGCTTATCATGATCCTCCTCGGTACGTGAGTACACGAGAATATCATCGATAAACACTACCACGAACTGATCCAAAAATTGATGGAACACCATGTTCATCATATCCATGAATGAAGCCGGTGCATTTGTCAACCCATACGACATCACCAAGAACACATAATGGTCATATCTAGTCCGAAAAGTTGTCTTAGGTACATCCACATCTTTAACCTTTAGTTTGTAATACCCCGACCTCAAATCAATCTTCGAAAACACCGAAGCACCACGAAACTGGTCAAACAAATTATCGATCCTTGGCAGAGGATACTTGTTCTTAATCGTCAACTTGTTCAGCTGCTGATAATCTATGTACATACGCATTGTACCATCCTTCTTCTTCACAAACAAGATCGGCGCACACCAAGGTGAAATACTTGGCCTTATAATCCTCGGTCAAGCAACTCCTGAAGTTGCATCTTCAACTCCTTAGGTGCCATACGACAGGAGCAATGGACACATGAGTCGTATTCTCACACAACTCAATGCCAAACTCAACCTCTTAGTTTGGTGGCAACCCATGCAACTCCTCTGGAAAAACACCTGGAATCTCACATATTGTTCGTATGTCTTGCACCCGCACTTCCTTCGTACTAGGATTCATCACACACACCAAGAAAGCTTCGCAACCCAACTCCATCACCCGACTCGCTTCAAGAGCCGAAATTGCATTAGACAAGAACTTCACGTTCTTGCCTACGATTACTACCTCGTAATCCTCTGCAAGCTTCAAGGTGACTCGTTTAACATCAAAATCCACCACAGCTCGATGCTCAACCAACCAGTCCATTCTAAGAATCACATCAAAACCATAAAAGGTTAATTCCATCAAATCAACTAAAAAACATGGCCCTGAACAGACAACGGACATTTGCGATACAATTTTCTTGTAACAACAATTTCACCAAAAGAGCTTGTCACTTGCATCCCTACGTCTAGCATCTCAACAGGTATATCAAGAAAATGCACATGCTCACACAAGATGTATGAATGCATAGGATTCCAACAAAGACAAGGATTGCAAGGTGAAGGTACCTGCCATCACATCGGTGTCATTTCGTCCTTCGCTATGTGCATACTCCCTCGCATGATCACCTCTATCTGGCTAAACCACAACGACATGAGCCATTCCACTCTGCCCATCCTCTCTCCTCTAAAAATTGCCACGGCCTCGTCCACGGCCTCTCTACGATGCAGCAATAGGTGCACAACCATGACCACCTTTCGCTAATAAAAAACACTCACGCCTCATGTGATCAGCAGTTCCAACAAAAATCTGCCCCAGCCACCAGAGCCTTCATCTCACGAGCCACACGAGAACAATCTCGCCTCAAGTGCTCACGCGAACCACATGACCTACATGTGTTCTGCTCAAACCGCGACATGTTACCCTGAGCTGGCGCTCCTCCCCCAAAGTTACCACGCCTAGCCACAAGCTGATATCTGCGGTCATGGTTCCTCTTATTCTGCCCACCACTAGGGCCAACATCAGCAGCTCTCTTGCCCGAGCTAGATCCACCCATACGAGATGACAAACCCAAAATATGTTCTATGACCTTAATTCAATTCACAAGCACATCGAAATCTGTATAGTCAGACGCAAGCATGAACATCTTCACGTCCTACACCAGGCCATACCGGAAGCGGTCACAACGATGCCTATGACTCGGTACCAACTCCGGAGCATACTGGCTCAATTGTACGAACTGAACCTCATACTCATCCACTGTCATATTCCCTTGCACCAGGGACATGAACTCCCGCTTCTTATCGTCTAGGTATCCAACTCCAAGATACTTTCTCTTAAAAGAAGACTGAAAGAAAGTTCAATCCACCTCTTTCGGCTATAAAGCTGCAGTTGCAGTCGTCCACCATGTGTATGCATCATCAAACAACAACGACACTGCACACCCCAGCTTATGTGCATCATTGCACCCCATTTGATACAAGATCCGAATCGTGCTGGCCATCCAAGCCTAGGATGCCTCAGTAGACAAACCACGAAACTCCACTCCTCCCAAACTTCTTAAGCTCTCCAATGGAAAATCCATTTGCCCAGAAGTAGGCGCTTGTACATGCACTCCAACAATAGTAGCCTGGAAAGCTCCCGTCATCCCCTATACCAAAGGCGTCAAATCTCCCATAACCGGACCAGCCTGTCCTTGTTGTTCTTGCTCCCCACCCCAGGTGGTGGTGGTGGTGGTGGAGGTAAATTTGCGCCAGGCAGAACCTCAATCTCCTGATTACGTTGCTCCTCAACAAGAGCAATTGCCCCAGATCCTAACTCTCTCTACGGTCCCATTGTGCTATTAACAATAAAGCATGAACATAAAACAAAACAAAAGATCATGCCAACTTCTAACAAGGATCCAAGACTTCAAATCCAATTCAAAACATTTCACTAGGTAATAAGGCAATGGACATTCCAATTTTCCCCCAGCATAGCATAAAGCATACAAAATGCACGTCTCAATCATTATGCATCACAAGCATTAAAATTCATCCCATTCCAACATCATTTATATTAGCTCACATTCATAATCAATCACCAAATATAACATCACTATCACATACTCATCGTTAACATGCTTAAGACACTCAACGGACAAAGCAAACATTACCAAAAGCATACATTCACATCAAAATCACTTACCAACAACTTACCATTATCCCAACCTTTCGTAACATGTCTGATACCACAAAATGTAACCCCCTCGACCCGGCCTAGCCGCTGGACCGAACCGAACGAGTCACACGGAGAATATAAACAACCCTATTTTGTTTCTTTTTATCTCTTTTAGATACAATTTGGATTCCTAAGTGATCAATCAAAGTAGCGGATAAAACGACATCTCGATCACATCTCGATTATTACCAATCTTGATTTTAGGGACCATTTCGTAAAAACAACATTTTGTAAGGACCATTACCAAATTCGAATTACCAATCCTTAATTAAGTTCATTACATGCTTCTCTGTAAAAGCTCAACTCAAAATACCCAGTGGAACTCATTTAATTGCATACATGACAAGCACGGACCAAATGCAAAGAAATAGGAACTCATGATATTCCAAAAACTGTAATAACAGCCTAACGTTTCAGAACAGTGGGCCCCATATCTAAACGGTCATATCGAAAGATTGTTGACCGTTCGAAACACGGGTTCATTTCGAAACCATTTAAGACCCATTTCGAAACAGAGTTTCACAGAGGCGAAATGTATCGAAACATGCCTCACAGTTTCGAAATGCCAAGGCATTTTCAAGCCCCCGTTTCGAAACATGTAAGGGTGTTTCGAAACACCTGGGCCTGCAACGTTTTAAATTGCTGGTTTAACTCTATTTTAACCATCAGAAACTTACCCAACATATGACTAGACATGCTTGCAACTCAAATACATTTCAAGAATCAACGATTCATGGCAGAACTAGCATTATTAGCATTATCAAAGAGATCTAATGGCATGCATCCTAAGAAAACAAGCACTGAAAGGGTCAAATCTCAACCCAAGCATCAACCAATACTTAAAAGGCCATTTACATAACCAAATATGCATAGCAAACTTGCGACAAACCAGAAAATACCAAACAATCAACATTTATAACATTGGACACCCCCATTGCCTTTATTACACAAGTTCAAAACCTCAACATACGTTTTCGAAGACTCTTGGATGAATCCCTTATTGTTGCTGCCTTAAACCTCCTAATTATCTGCATTGATGAAGAAAGAGAGCATAACCATACAAGCTTAGTGAGGATTGCTCAAAAACCAAAAACATCATCAATGCACAAAACCATTTTCCATTCTTTTCAAGACCATCATGCCTCCATTGAAAACCATGCTCTTTATCATCAAAATCAGCATGCTAATCATCAGGAAACATAAACCACATATTTTCAAGAAATTAAACCATGTCTCATTCCATTATATTGGCTCACAAGTGATAAACAACATTCCCAAAAACATATCGGATACACGAATTACCAAGGGTTGTCCCAAACCCTTCATACACTCTATCGGAATCTCAAGGCTCACACACGAGAGCAACCCTCCTTCGTTGTGACACCCATGGTGGAGTATTTGGTACAATTACAACACCTCATCACCACTCATTGGTAGATGTATAACCCACTAACGAGACACGTGACACACACAACGTTCACACCCGGGAGCTACCCTCAACCGTTGCATCCTTAAACATTCCTCAATCGTTAAGGTATTTGGATGGAGTTTCGGTACAATCACTACCCCTCAACATCCAAGGCGACTTGTTTATAGTGCACTCAATCCTATAGCCGACTAACTATATCTGATTTCATTTATAAAACACTTTATACAACATCACTTGCCAATATAATCCAAATTTCATGCACACCTCACTATTTTTACAAAGCATTCATGATAACCATAACTCAAGCATTAAACTATGCTTCAAAAACCCATGCATCAACATATGCATACAAGAATCACTTATCTAGTGCATCCTTAAACCACGTGGCATCATCAAACAAATTTTACATACTCAAAACATGCTTTAAAATAGTAGGTAAATGCATTTAAAACCAAGTGCAACCAAAGGCTCAAACTAGCACAATCCGGGAGAGGAATTCACTTTACTTACTTCCGAACTTAGTAAAGCATTTCAAGCCCTTACTAAGTTCCAAAAACCCTTTTCTTAGACGTTTCCACGCTGGAAAACCAAGTTCCACTAACCGACTTGCGAAACCACACTAGCCGACACACAAATCAAATGTCTGAAGTCTCCAAAATCACTTCGTTTGCTTCCGGAACACTATCCACAGCACCAACACTCAAAAGGAAACGCGCAGCCCTGCTCTAAAGCATCAATTTACCCATTCGATACAACCGAAAATTCAATCGATTGATCTCTAACCTCAGCCCAGCCATTACCCAACACATCCAATACATTTTAGGAATAAATCAATACCAAAAAAGCCTAAAACCTCTCTTATATCTCCAGCAACTCAGATTCCACACTACACCCCAAAAACCCAACTATAACCAACTCAAAAACCAAGGATCTTAAGGATTTCGGGATTAATATGATTTAGGCTATATTTCAACATCATAAACCTTTCGAAACTCAATTAGAATCTATCTCAAACAAATCAAATCAACAAGACTCTGAAAAACACATGAAATCCATTAATCTACTAAGATTTCATCATTTTATCAAACAAACAACAAAACCTCAATTAAAAACGTGAATAAAGAGCCAAATATCTTTGAAAATTCATTAAAGAACCTTGATTAGAGGGTTAGAACAAATTTTACCTCCAATCCTTGCTTCTTTTCTAATTTGGAAAGTTTAGCTTTCAAGAATCTTGAAGGAAATTGAGAGAAATAACAAATATGAAGTTGGAAATCAAGAGAGATATTGAGAGTGAAGAAAATCTGGAATTTGAGAGAAAATAATGAGTGTTTGGCTGAAGTGAAAAGGATAGAATGAAAAGATCGTCAAATTTTTGTTAACCAAAATAACTACCTTTCTAATTAAACCAATTAAAGCCATTTTAATATTTTATAAATCCTTTAAAACACATGACAAATTAGAGAAAATGCTTAATAGCCATTTAGCTCCTTAAAGATTCTAAGATCTTGACTCTGTTTAAAAACACACTTTCTCCACAACTTTAAAACTTTACATTTTGGTCACTGCCCAAAATGTATACTTTCCAAAACTTGTTTTGCAAAATTGATTTAACCAACCTCTTAAATACCATTTTAGATGGTTTTAGGAATTGTTGTCATATTTTTATCCCATCCTGAACCTTGATTTCCCTAAATCACCTTTTAACAAATCGAACAACCGACTACCGGTTCAACTGGCCCAACCCGACTCGCAAAACACTTAAGCCCAAAACTGGGGCGTTACACTGTTTTTTAGTTTTTGGAATATTTTGAAGTTCTGTTTCTTTGCGATTTAGTCCTTTTTTGTGTTGTTTGCAATTACAGTAAAACATCTATAAATTAATACACATGGGACCATGAAATTTTATTAATTTAGAGATATATTAATATATCGATAAATGAATAATATATTAATTAAAAGAAAATTTCTCAATTCAGCAAATTGTTTTTGACACTGCCAAATTCGCTCAAATGATGAAGCGGCCTCAAGGGACTTAAGTGAGACAACTTTTGGAGAAGACTTACATGAACTTGAGAATATGATCAACGATATTGGCTATCGCAATAAAATGGACGTCAATAACTTGTCGTATTATCCAGGCGAAAATGACAAATGTTTACAAGTACAAAGTTTAGAGGATATTGTGGCTAATATTGTTGAAAGTTCTACTAATGATGAAGTTGAAGATTAGTCAACACCACTTGAACTAGTCACGCGAAAGGAAGCACTGAATGCGGCAACAACTCTTCACAACTTTTTATTGCAGTTGGAGACCTCAACGTCAGAACTTGTGGGTGCAATTAGAAAAGTTAGAGATGAAATTGAATTAGATTTGAATTTTAAAAAGAAACAGATTACAATAGATTCATATTTTAGCAAGTTACCAAAGTAGTAATTATAATATTTATGAATTATTAATTTATAGTTTTAATGGGACCTTTACATTTATAAAAGAGATCTCCAAAAAATTATTATATTATTATCTTATCGAATTTGATGATTTTTTACATTGGCCCAAGTCGGGACCGGAGAAATTTATTATTTAGTAGAGTTTATTAATTTAAAGAGTATTAATTTATAGCGGTTTTACTATAAATGAGTTTTATTGATTAATTTTAGCTGAGTTTCAATAGTGATGCATGAAATGAACTTAATTAAAGGTTGGTAATCCGATTTTGGTAATAACCCTTACAAATTTTCAAATTTACGAAATGGTCCCTAAACCCGAAATTGGTATTAATCGACGAATGCTCGTGTTGTATTTCAATCCACTTCTTGTTGATCATATAGGAATGTAACTTTCATCTAGATAAGATAAAATAAAAAAAAATATGGTCGTTTATTGGGGTAAACCTTCCCGGTTTACTTCAATATTCTCTGTGTGACATGTTCGGTTCGGTTTATCAGCTAGGCCGGGTTGAGGGGGTTACAATTTTCAATCAAGAAAAGAAGTACAAAGAATGAGAATGATAAAGAAGAAGGAGTTTATCCTTTCGACCATGAGTACAAGATTACTGGATTAAGAGAAACAAAAATCGGATCCAGAGGTACAAAAAGATAAGGAAAGGCCATTGGCAAAGCAATTGAGGATTGGATGTTGTTAACTTTTCTGCTCGTTGCGATCCTAATAATATTGTGCAAAGTTTTGTTCGGTGCGGGGAAATTAAAGAAATTCCCATTGCACCTCCATTTGATAAGGTGGGCCGAAATAGACGTCTGCCACCATTGGCCAGAGTTGAGAAAATGATTGAGATGATACAATTCAGGTTTTCCAGAGTTTCAAATCGTACCGTGCTTGCTGCTTGACAGAAAAAGTAATAAAGAATCATAAAAGTTTGACATACATTCATGCACTAGGCATCCCTAGGGGCATGCTCTATTGTATTGTGTATTGCATTTTTTTTCTTTTTTTTCATAGGTACATGAAGGCTTTTTTCTGCAATGGAGTCTGCTTATCTATTCAAGCATAAGGAGAATAAAACCTCCCTATCCGTTCGGGCGTTTTGAGAATGGAGCCTGCTTATCTATTCGAGCATGCAGAGAATAGAATCCGCCTATCCGTTCGGGCATTTGGAGAATGGAATCCGCTTATCTATTCAAGCTTAAGGAGAATAGAACCCGCCTATCCGTTCGGGCGTTTGGAGAATGGAATTTGCTTATCTATTCGAGCATGACAAGAATAGAACCTGCATATTTTTTTAGGCATTTTGAAAATGGAATATACTTATCAATTCAAGCATAATGAGAATAGAACCCACATATTCGTTCGGGCGTTTGGAAAATGGAATCTGCTCATCTATTCGAGCATGAGGAGAATAGAACCTGCCTATTCCTTCAGGAATTTGGAGAATGGAATATACTTATCTATTTGAGCATGAGGAGAATAAAACTTGCCTATCTGTTCAAGGCGTTTGGAGAATGGAATCCGCCTGTTTGTTCAGACATTGACTGTTTGGAATGCGGTGAAATTCATTGTCCTTTTGTTCTTTGGTCTATTTCTGTTTCACCGAAATGACCTAAGAAGGGCAGCTGTTGTCATTGAATTTTCACCTAGCTCATTATTCTTGTTTAGTTGTTAATTTGGTTTAGTATTGTACATGTATTAGTAACATGACTGATACATGTATTATGTACAGTTTAGTAGCATGGTATAACATTATAATTAGTTTGCCTTTTTGTTTCTTTTATATTTGGTTAATTGGTTCTAAGTTAGAGTTCATTGCATTGTTGATTAAATAAATAAGAACTGGTCATTTAAGAAACAAATAGAATTCATTTAAACTCGTTGTTTTTTAATTACACAAATAAAGAGTCTGGTCCATTCAATTCTAAAACACATAGAGTCCATTTACATAAATGCGCATAGAGTCCTTTACATAAAGGCCTGCTTGGCCCGATTATGGCTAAATTACAAAGGCTCATTTTAGTCTAGTTTCAAAACTGAAGCCCTAAGAGCTCTAACCCTTTTTTGTTACATGCGTAGATGAAGCAGAACCGTTGGATCAACGGAGATCAGAGCCAACGGTATATAGATGACATGGGTTAAACACAGGATCCAACTATAGAAGAGCAAGTGTCATTCCATAGATAGCGTCAGATTAGGGAGCGATCAGAGATGGTCGGGATTGCTCCAGAGCCAATCACTTGGATCGTCACGTGCGTGTGGCCGCCACGTGCCTGTCCATTCAGTTTTCAGCGAACGTTTGGTCTTCCCTAGTAGAGTTTAGGCCGGCATTCGTTGCCCCGATCACTCCTGCTGATGGCGATGTTGCCATTTGGAGATTACTGGAGAAAAGAACGCAAGAAAAGATTAGAATCAGAGGCTATTAAACCCTAAATCTGATCCGTAATTAGAAAATAGGGTCAAAATAGAGGCAAAATGAGAATGAACAATCCCTAAATTGGAGCCATAGCAAAGATCAAGCATTTAGAGGAGAAGAAATCAGGGATTCATGCTTAGAATTTAAGCATTTCTTGTACTATAAATAGGATTGTAAAATTCATGTAACGAAAAATAATTCTGACACAAAATACACAACCACACACAACGATTTCAAATACGAAATACACCATCACGCACAAAGCATTCAGAAGTTGTAAAGCCAACAAACAATGATTGTAATCAGAGTTTCAAAGTAATAAGAGTAGCAAGCTTTCTGGTAACATTCACCTCTATTATTTTTGTTCCGAATTTCAATAAAAGAAAGGGATTATGTTTTTACCTTTGTTTTGAGAAACCCAGCAATGCCTGTTAGTTTTCGATGAAATTCCGATGATCGAAATCTGGTTCGGCACGACAGAAATCGGTGACCGTTGTAATCTGGTTCGGCATGACCATCGTGACTGAGGCAGGCGGAGAAGGAAGTAGAGAGCATTTTAGCTTTCTTTTATGGTTCGACTGAAACAAATGAAACATGATTTTTTTTTGTTTTCTTTTTATCTTACATAGTAGCTCGAGACCCGACCCGTGCCCGGCTTTTAACCCGCGCCCTATTTTATTGGATCCATACCACAGCTCTTGAGTTTTAAATCATGTTAATTTAGTCTTTTTATTTTAAAAATAAGCACTAGATTTTTAATTGCTTTAGATTTAGCCTTCACATTTTATGTTTCTTTTTAATTTAACCCCTAACCGAAAGTTTTATTCTAAAATCTGGTAAAAATAAATTATCCCTTTCTTTATTTTGAAATAATTTCTCTAGTTATTTAATTTTAGGAATTTATTTACTTCATTGTTTTTTTTATAAAAATATATGTATGTTTGCATGTTTGAATCTTTAGGATTGGTGTCTTCAATTTTAGACTAGAGACTTGTTTTGATAAAAAAAATGTTCTTCACCTATTGAAATAAAATATACTTTAAGTATCATAACCTTAACAAATAAAATAAACTTAGATATTTTTAGGGTTTGAACACTAAATTCTTAAAAAACTTTAACACAATTAATCATCTCGGTTATTTGTTAAAAAGTGGAAATTAACTAATGTGGTGTCTTGCTAGCACCAGGAGTGTTAGCGGTGATCGGAGTTAATTTTTCGGGTGGTAGGGTCGTTAAAATAGATTTAAATTCATTAAACGAACAAGTAAATTGACCCTTTGCGAACTTGCAAATTCCAATTTTGAAGATTCTTTTCGAAATCAATAAGGTACTAATTTTTTGGGCGTTGTGGGCGTGCTAACCCTTCCCCACGCGTAATCGATCCCCGAACCTATTTTCTAGTTTTCACAGACCGAGAATGTTATTTTAATAAATAAAATGTTTTATTAAAATAATCCCGTTTTAAAGTGATCCAATCACACTTTTTCAAAAGGATTGGTGGCAACTTTGTGTTTAGTTTTCAAAAAATGTTGGGCTCGGAAGGGTCCCGACACCATTTGTTGCAACAATGTGGCCCAAAAACACCACCTCGGTGAGCCAAAACACACATTTACTGAAGTTAGCAAAAAATTGAATCTCCCTCAAGGTGTGAAGAACAATACGGAGATGAAAATCATGCTCGTCCTCTAAGCTCAAGTAAACCAATATATCCTTAATGAAGACCACCACAAACTGATCTAGATAAGCTGGAAAATCTGGTTCATCAAGTCCATGAAAGCTGGTGGTGCGTTGGTAAGCCCAACATGCATTATTAAGAACTCATAATGTCCATATTGTGTCCTGAAAGCAATTTTCTGAAAATCATCTTCCACTACCTTCAACTGCTAATACCCTAATCTCAAGTCAATCTTCGAGAACACACAGGCACACTTCAACTGATCAAACGAGTCATCTATCCTTTGTAGGGATAAGGGTTCTTCATTGTTACCTTATTGAGCTGGCGATAGTTGATACACATCCTCATAGATTCATCATTCTTCTTAACAAACAAAACCATAACACCCCAAGGTGAAATACTTGGTCGGATAAAACCTCTTTCTAACAACTCTTGGATATGATTCTTTAGCTCTCTCAACTTTGTCGGTGTCATGCGATGAGGAGCAATCGATACTGGTGTCGTACCAAGCATCACATCAATCTGGAACTCTAGCTCACAATCTGGAGGAAGTCTGGGTAACTCTTCTAGAAACACATCGACGAACTCTCTAACAGTTCGAAGACTCTCAAGCTTCAGGCTCTTAACACTTGTGTCAACCACAAGAGCCAAGAAGACTTCGCAACCTTGTTGGATCAATCTTTGTGCCACCAAGGCCGACACTACATTGGAAAGGAAAGGATTCTTCTCAGCCTTTACTACTAGTTTAGTTCCGTCCAAACCACGAAACTTAAGACTCTTTGCTTTACAACCCAAGTGTGCATTATGTTTGAACAACCAATCCATCCCTATGACAGCATCGAACTCTTGGAATTGTAATACCATCAAATCAGACGGAAAGATAAAACCTTGAACCTCTATCGGACACCTCTGATACACCTTATCCACTAAAACATCGTGTAAGCCCCTCAACTCGGTCTGGGAGAAAGACCGAACCGAACGAGTCACACGGGAAATATTGAAGTAAACCGGAAAGATTTACCTCAATAAACGACCTTATTTTTTTCTTTTTATCTTGTCTAGATGCACATCATTAGCCTAAGTGTAAAGACTCGCAGCGGAATAATTAACATCTCAAACAAACATCGATTAAGCACTTAACTAAAATCAGAAAAGTTTTAGGAACAATTTTGAAATTTTAACAATTTTCTGGGACTTCTTATATTTTTAAGTTACCAATCTTTAATTAGTCACATTGCATGCTACTCTACCAAATCTCAGCTCAAAATGATCATCTAAGCTCATTTAATTGCATCCATAGCATTCAGGGACTGAAACGTAAAGAAACAAAACTTCAAAAGATTCCAAAACGAACTTAAACAGTAGGGCGTTTTGAAACTCAATGCCCTGTATCGGAACACCATGTTTTAGAATGGGTCTTGATATTTCGAAACTCGAGGCCGTATCGAAACAACCTCCAACCTGTTTCGATACACCAATTTCCAATAGCTAAAATTTTCAAGCCTATTCTGATACACCCCTTCCCGTTTCGAAACCCTTAGGCCATTTCAGGCTCACCGTTTTCGTACAGCCAGGGGCGTACCGAAACGCATGGGCCTGTATTGACACTTTTTTTTGGTTTTTTCACACTTTAATGCTTTCATAATCTTTCCAACATGCTTCCAACATGTATACAACATATCTAAACATCATTCCTCGGTCATTCATGGCATAATCCTCATCATAACACGACAATTTGCATCAAAGGTAAACTATAGGCATGCAACCTAGTCTCAAGCCAAGCAAGATACCAAAATGCCAAGAAAAACATAAACCAAATACGAAAGGCAATTTACAAGTCTCTAACAACAAATCAAACTTGCTCAAAAGGGAGTTTACACAAATCTCCCAACAACACAACGGATCCCCCATTGCCCTTATTTCTTTTGTCTAAATCGAAACATAGTTTCTTAAATGAAGTCTCTTGAGATCCCTTGCTACTTGCTGCTTCCAAAACCTCAATTATCCTCATTGATGGACAAATGAGAGGGTAAGCACACAAGGCTTAGTGAGGAAGCTAGAAAACAGAACACCATCAATGCATTAAAACCATTTTCCATGTCACATTGAAATCTCATTTCAATTTCCTAAAAAAATCATTGGTAAACCATCATGCCTTTATAACCATGCACTTTCCTTAACCAAAAATTAGAATATAAACCTCATACAAAATGTATTATGAATCCAACATCAAATCCATTGCTAACACTCAATTTAAGTCTTCCCATGCATAGCTACCATATGCAAAGCTTAAAGAGTAAAACATGCATTTATCACATTATGCATCATAAACTATTTCATAATACATCATCAATTATATTGACTTACAAGTGATCATTAAGCAAGTTCATATCTCAAAACCACATATCAGATACACGGATTCGACAAGTGTTCACTCAAAACTTCAAGCCATCTTAACTAGAATTGGTACATTCACAACCAAAGGTACTATATCAACCGGGTACAATCACAACCCATGGGGACACCAACCCCATCATCAGTTAGATGCTTAACACAGTAACGAGAGACGGGACACCAACCTCCTCGATCGTTAGGGTACTTGGATGAAGACACGGGACACCAATCCCTCGACATCCAAGGCGACTTTTTATAGTGCACTCAATCCGATAGTGGGCTAACTATATCCGACATCATTTATAAACCATTTTCACAACAGCACTTGCCAATATAATTCACATTTAACCACACACGTTACTATTTTTCAAAGCATCATCAATAAATCATATTTCCAAGCATTAAACCATGCATAAAATCACAAGTATAAAGCATATACTCACAAGGATCACTTACCATCTGCATCCTTCAACATCACATCATAAAAAATAGTAACCACATTCTTTAAACATGATTTAACAGTAGGTAAATCCATTAAATCAAAACAGTGCATAAAACATCACAAAATAGCACAACCGAGAGAGAAATTTCTTCCACTTACTTCCGAACTTAGTTAAGCATTTCAATCTTATAAATAAGTTCCCAAATCACCTTTTAAAGCATTTCAAAACTAAAATCCACATTCTCACTCACCGACACAGTCATCCTTAACTAGTCGACGCAAAATCAAGCATTCAAAGCTAAGAAAACTTCACCGAATAATTCTGATACATTTTCCCTTGTTTATACCACACAAGAACAAAGGATTAATGCATCTCAATACATTAAAATCTCCAGCAAACAAACCTACCACGTTGCTCTGCCCAAAAACAACAAAACGCCTATCCGAAACAACCAAAAACACCTTCGATTACACTACAAATTCAGCCCAGCCAAAACTTAACATTCCCATCCTTTTTAATCATCAAATAACATTCACAATCAACCTATTTTCAGCATTATATATCCACCAACCCCAATTTCACTTTTACACCACAAAAACCCAAATATACTAACCTAAACAACTAGACATCCAATTAGTTTTGGGATTAATATGATGAAACCTTTAATCTTGATTTAACATCCAAAACATGATCAAAATCAATCATAACCCAACCAAAATAGATTGAATACAAAAATCATTCAAAATTCTCATTTAAGCTTGATTTAACCATTTCCATCAAATTAATCATGAAACCTTGTCAAGAAACATAATTAGATAGAAAATATATGGGAAAAACCTTCAAGAATCCTTTGAGATAAATAGAGGAAACACCAAAGAAACCATTGGAAAATCAAGGTGAAATGGAAAGATGAAAATATCTGGATATTATGAGAGAAAAGAGATGTTTGGCTGATGAGAAAAGTGAGAAAATGGAAGTTACGTTAAAAATATATTTTGTAAAAGCTACACCCCTTTTTAATCAAAACCTTTCTTTATTTCTTTTCAATTAAACACATTTAAAATATGGCCAATTAAAGGAACAACTGATTAATATCATATTAGCTCCCTAAAGATTGTATGTTTTGGCCCTCTTTCAAAACAATTTTCCATTTTTTGTGTTTTAGTCACTAAACCGAAATGTCAACCTTCCAAAAGTCATTTTCCAAAATTAGCTTCACCAATATATATATATATATATATATATATATATATATATATATATATATTAAGAGGATTTTAGGAATTTTATCATAGTTTTATCATGTTTTCCCTGAACCAACCCTGAACTAACTCATATCTCTACTTTAGGTTCTATGGACCCTAAACGACCTTTAAAACTCCTAGGCTCAAAATTGGGGCATTACAACTCTCCCCCACTTAGGAAATTTCGTCCTTGAAATTTTACCTGTAGGAAAAAGGTGCGGAAACTACTTCAACATGTCTGTCTTGCTTTCCAACGTGGCCTCCTCAACTCCTCGATGTCGCCACAACACCTTCACAAGTTCAATCGTCTTACCACGAAGAACTTTACTACTAAAATTAATAATCTCAACAGGTTCTTCATCATAAGACAATTTGGTCGCAACTCAATGTCCTCAACTGGCATAACATGCGACGGATCCGACCTATACCTCTGCAACATCGAAACATGAAACACATCATAAATTTTCTCCAACTCAGGAGGCAACCTCAACCGATACGCAACAGGACCAACACACTCCACAACTTTGTATGGTCCAAAAAACCTTGAACTAAGCTTTCCCTTGCATCCAAACCTCAAACCTTCTTACAAGGTGATACTTTAAAAAACACGCGATCACCAACCGCAAACTCAATCTTCTTACGCTTCAAATCCGCGTAATAATTTTGATGATCCGAAGCCACTTCAACCGTTCACAAACAAGCTTTATCTTCTCTGCCATTACTTTAAGCCAATCTGGCAAGGAAACTAACATTTTCCCCGCTTCCGCCTAACAAAGGGGCGTCCTACACTTCCTACCATACAAAGCTTCATACGGAGCCATTTGTATACTTTCTTGATAGTTATTATTGTAAGAAAACTCCACCAAAGCCAACTATCTCTCCCAAGAACCTTGGAAATCTATAACACAACACTGCAACATATCCTCTAGCACTTGTATAACACGCTCATACTGACCATCTGTCTTAGAATGATACGAGGTACTAAAATTAAGTCGTGTACCCAAATCCCTATGAAAAATCTCCCAAAACCTTGATGTAAACCTCAGATCTCTATCCGAAACTATGGATTTAGGTACACCATGCAACCTCACAATTTTCACAATGTACAACTCTACCAACTTATCCAATGTAAGACAGTTCATACCCTATCGTGAAGTCCAGATCTCTAGTCTAGGTTCTATGGACCCTAAACAACCTTTAAAACTCCTAGGCCCAAAACCGAGGCATTACAACTCTGGATTTAGGTACACCATACAACCTCACAATTTCTGCAATGTACAACTCTGCCAACTTATCCAACGTACAACAGTCCTCACACTTTGTAAGACGGTCCGCAATCACCCAAATAAAGTTCTTCTTTTACGTGTTCAAAGGCAAACCGGACAAGAAATCCATCGTAATCCTCTCCCATTTCCATTATGGTATCTTCAAAGATTTCAACAGTCTAGAAGGAAACTGATGCTCAACTTTCACGCGCTGAAAAACTATACACTTACTTACAAAATTAGCAAATTCTTCTTTAACCCAACCTAATAGTACTCATCCTTCAATCCACGATACATCTTAGTACTACCAGGATGCATAGCAAAAGGGCTACTATGCGTCTCAGTCAGAATAGTGCGCCTTAACCCCACATCATCCAGTACAACTATTCGTCTCTTAAAGCACAAGACACCATCATCATTAAAACAAGTATGTTTTATTACCATTCGCTATATCCTGGACATGTGGTACCAACGAATCATAAAGCAAATGCTTCTCCTTAATTAACTGGACCAAGGAAGGTTTCACATGCAACTCAGCTATCAATCCACCATCCCACGATATACTCAACCAAGCAAACATCGCCCTCAACTCTACAACCACCTTCCTACTCAAGGCATCAACCACAACATTGGCCTTACCAGGGTGATACTCTATCGTCAAGTCGTAATCCTTAAGCAACTCCAACCACATTTATTGCCTAAGATTCAACTCTTTTGAGACATTAAATACTTCAAACTTTTATGATCTGTATAAACCACAAACTTCTCACCATAAAGGTAATGCCTCCCAATTTTCAAAGCAAGCACAACCGCGGCATAACTCAAGATCATGTGTAGGACAGTTGCGCTCATGCACCTTCAAGTGTCTAGATACATACGCCACAACCTTCCCACCTTGCATCAACACAAAACCTAAATCAACATACAATGCATCACTATAAACCACAAACTCCTTACCCGATATAGGTTGAATCAAGGCAAGAGCTTGCGTCAAAGCTTCCTTCAACCTCTCAAAACCTTGTTGTCTAACATCCGTCCACTCAAAGTGAACATTCTTTTGCAACAACTTGGTTAATGAAGCAGCAATCTTAGAGAAACCATCCACAAACCTTCGATTATAGCCCGCAAAACCAAGGAAACTACGGACTTCCATCACGGATTTAGGCGTCTTCCAATTCATTATCGCCTTAATCTTATATGGATCAACCTAGATACCTTAGGTCCACACCACATGTCCAAGAAAGACGACTTCCTTAAGCCAAAACTCGCACTTACTCAACTTGGCATAAAGTTGGTTTTCCAACATCACTTGCAACACAATCCGCAAGTGCTTATCATGATCCTCCTCAGTACGAGAGTACACAAGAATATCATCAATAACCACAAACACAAACTGATCCAAAAACTCATGAAACACAAGATTCATCATATCCATGAATGCAACAAGCGCATTCGTCAAACCAAACGACATCACTAAGAAATCATAATGCTCGTACCTTGTACGAAAAGCTATCTTAGGTACATCCACATCCTTTACCTTCAACTAATTATATCCGGATCTCAAATCAATCTTAGAAAACACCGAAGCACCCTAAAACTGATCAAACAATTCATCAATCCTTGGCAAAGGATACTTGTTCTTAATCGTCAAAATTTTCAATTGTTGATAATCTATACACATGTGCATCGTGCCATATTTCTTCTTCTCAAATAAAATTGGTGCACCTCAAGGTGAAACACTAGGCCTAATGAACCCTCGGTCAAGAAACTCCTGAAGTTGCATCTTCAACTCCTTCAACTCTTTTGGAGCCATTCGATAGGGAACAATAGACACTGGAGTCGTGTTTTCATATAACTTAATGCCAAACTCAAACTCTCTATTCGGCGGCAACCCAGACAACTCTTTCAGAATTACACCTGGAAACTCACATACCGTATGTATGTCATGTACACGAACTTCCTACGATCCTGGATTCATAACATAAGCTAAGAAAGCCTTGCAACCCAATTCCATCAAACGACTCGCTTCTAGAGCCGAAATAGAATTGGAGAAGAACTTTACATTCTCAGCCACAATTACCACCTCCTAATCATCAGCAAGTTTCAAGGTAACTCGTTTAGTTTCGAAATCAACCAAAGCCCTACGCTCGGTTAACCAATCCATCGTAAGGATTACATCAAAACTATAGAAAGGTAATTCCATTAAATCAACCGCAAACACATGACATTGAATAGATAAAGGACATCTCCTAAAAAACCTTCTCGTAACAACAGTTTCACCAAATGAACTAGTTACTTGCATTCCCACATTTAACATCTCAACAGGAATATCAAGATAATGTGCATGATCACTCAAGATATAAGATGCGTAGAGCCAAAATCAATCAAAGATAACAATGACAAAGATTGCAAAGAGAAAGTACCTGCAATCACATCTGTGTCATTACGTCCCTCGCGATGTGCGTACACCCTCGCAGGACCACCACCCTCAGATTGAACAACTACAACATGTGTTACAGCTCTCTGACCATCCTCCATACGTTGGAAGTTATAACGACCATGCCCATGGCCTCACTGCGGTGAAACAACAGATGCTCAATATCATTGGCTTGCACCACATGCCCAACAAGAGTTAAAAGCCTATCTAGCATGGGCGCCCTGAACATGCACTCCATATCCAGGCCTTCCCTCGCCTCGCCTCACATTAGAGTGAAACTTCTTATTACGGTGCCTCCTATTTTGTCCACCTCCATGACCAAAATTTGTAGCTCTCTTACCTGAGCTAGAGCCATCCACACAAGAAGTCAAACCCAGACTCTGCTCAATATCATCGGCTCGCGCCACCAATACATCAAAATTAGTGTAATTGAAGGCCAACATAAAAGTCTTCACCTCGTGTACCAAACCATAACGGAAACGGTCACAACGATGCCTATCACTCCGCACCAACTCAAGGGCATACTGACTCAAACGAACAAACTAAACCTCATACTCGGCCACAGTCATGCTACCTTGAGCCAAAGACATAAACTCATGTTTCTTCTCATCCAAGTTCTAACTTCTATATACTTCTTCTTAAAAGAAGCTTGGAAGAATTCTCAATCCACTTAATTAGTCTCCAAAGCTGTGATTATAGTTGTCCACACACTATAAGCATCACCTTGCAACAACAAAATAGAACATCCCAGCTTACGTGCATCATTGCACCCCATTTGATCCAAAATCTGGATCGTACTAGCCATCCAAGCCTCAAATGCCTTGGGTGACAAACCACGGTACTCAACACAGCCCAAACTACGTAAGCCTTCCAACGGCAACCCCGTTTGCCCAGCAGCTGGTGCTTGCACTTGCATTCCAGTAACAGCAGCCTAGAATGCTCCAGTCATCGCCTGAACTAAAGGCGTCAAATCACCCAACATAGGCCCAGCTTGCTCATGCTATCCTTACTCCTCACCCCCAGGTGGAGGCGGTGAAGGAGGTAAATTTCCACCAGGAGGAACCTCGTTCTCCTGATTTCTCTGCCCTCCAGTAGCAGCACTCGTACCAGATCGCAACTCTCTCCTCGATCCCATTATGCTATTATAAATAAGGAAAGATAACAAAACAAAACAAAACAATCAAGCTAGCTTCAAGAAAAGATCCAAGACTTCCAACTAAATTTAAAACATGTCAACTATAGTAATAAGGCAATGGGAATCCCAATTTCCCCCAATAAGGGCATAAGGCAATCAACATACATATCACAAACACCATGTATAGCAACCAACCATATTCAGCCCACAACATCATCATGTATATAACAATTAACACATACATCACAACCATCATGCATGGCATCAATATCATTTATTCATCATCAACAAGATTATAGCAATCTTCGTGCAAAGCAAACACCATCATTCACTTAAAATCACATCATATCATCTTACCACTAACTTACCATTATCCCATCCATTCGAAACTTGTCTCTGATACCACCAAAGGTTACCCCCTCGACCCGGTCTGGGCGAAAGACCGAATCAAACGAGTCACATGGGGAATATTGAAGTAAACTTGAAATATTTACCTCAATAAATGACCCTATTTTTTCTTTTTATCTTGTTTAGATGCACATCATTAACCTAAGTGTAAATAATAGCAGCAGAACAATTAACATCTCAAACAAACGTCAATTAAGCACTCAACTGAAATTAGACACGTTTTAGGGACCATTTTGCAATTATAACAATTTTATGGGACTTCTTCAATTTTCAAGTTACCAATCTTTAATTAGTTGCATTAAATGCTACTCTACCAAATCTTAGCTGAAAATGATTATCCAAGCTCATTTAATTGCGTCCATAGCATTCATGGACTGAAATGTACAGAAATAGAACGTCAAAAGATACAAAAACCAACTTAAACAGCAGGCATTTCGAAACTCAATGCCCTGCATGGGAACACCATATTTCAGAATGGGTCTTGATGTTTCAGAACTCGAGGTCGTATCGAAACATCCTCCAACACGTTTCTCTACACCAATTTCCAGCAGCTAAAATTTTCAAGCATGTTCCGATACACCACTTCCCGTTTCGAAACCCTTAGGCCATTTCAAGCTTACCATTTCGGTACAGCCTTGGGCATACTAAAATGCTAGTGCCTGTAATTTTATCACTTCCCAAACCATGTTTTCCCTGAACCAACCCCAAACTAACCTGGATCTCTAGTCTAGGTTCTACGAACCATAAACGACCTTTAAAACTCCTAGGCCCAAAACCGGGGCGTTACACATCGTACCCCAAAAGACTAGTCACACGGACCCCTATCTCAAGATCCTTGGCAGCAATACCCCATTGCTGAGATATCCCACTACGGATGTAGGAATGAGTAGACCTGAATCCATAAGAGCAACTATAGAAAATGAAAACAAGGTAAACGTACTTGCGATAACATCGGTAGCCTTGCAATCCTCTTAGCCCTCGACTGTATACTGCCTCGTCGGTGCTCTAGTGGTGGACTGGACTATACCTCCACTCTAATGTCCCAACATGTGGCTCGCTCTACCCCTAGCATAGCTTGGACCCCTCTAAGCTGGATAAGAGGTCCTCTGAGTCTGGACTTGAGAGGTGTTAGAAACTGCCGGAAAATCCCTCAAAAAATGGTCCGGTGATCAACACTCAAAGCATGCTCTGGATGTTTCCCAACACTCGCCTCTATGCCTACGCACACACTGATCACAAACTTGTGCGCACTCACTCCTTTGTGAGCCCTCCAGAATCATCATGGCTGAAGACGACGAAGGCCTTATATGGTTAGCAGACTCTGACCTACGGTCTGATCTAGAATTCTGATTCAAGGCTCCTCTACCTTGGTTCCAACGGCTCCTATTCCTCTCAGAATAAGACTACGAGTTGTTTTCGGAGAAGTTAAGTGTTCTCCCACTTGAGCTCCCTTGCCAACTAGATGTGCCATAGGTCAAACCTTGCACTTGCTCAAGCAACTTAGCACTAGCTATCAATTCAGAAAACACTTTTGGTGGAGCAGCTGTAATACCCTACATTTACTTGGTTTAAAAGATGTTGCACCAAATCTTAATTTGATTGCTAACGTTGCTAAATCCCTAAATCCTATTGAATCTTTAAGGACCAAACTGAATTATAAAAAAATGGACTGACCAATGCTAATAGGACCGAATAGAATAGTAAGAAAATGGAAGGATTGCATGTTAAGAGAAATTAAATGGGAGACCATTACACATGGCTCCTTGGGAGAGTGCTATGGATATAGAATTGGCCAAGTGGAAATCCTCATTTTTCCTTGTGTCATCCTCTTCCTTGAGAAGGGCCGAAAACAATGAGAATAGAGGAAAGAGAAATTAAAAATGATATCATTTTGTCATATTCCTAAACATCTAAAACGGCATTGAGGAATGCTTTCAACCATGGATCTTTTGAGTTTCAAATTACATCCAATTTCAACCACTCTTTCTTAATTCCACGACCATACTCGGTAAGATATCCTCCATGCTTAAATAATTCATGAGTATAATTTCACTAGTTTAATGTTTTTGTTATGTTAAAGAATCCATAATTGAAATTGAAAAGATCGACACTATGTGAGTGTAATCAAATTGGTACATGTAGTAATTCAAATATATTGAATGGGAAACTATTTATGTTCACCTATTTAAAAAAGTATACTTTTATGCTTTAATTTCTGTAATTTAGATAGAAGAATGATGAAAGTGTGGGAGTTGCATGAATAGCTAAAGTTTAACTTAGAATTTATGCTCTGGCAGTACGTTCAAAAATTCACAATAAACTCCACAAGACAAATTAGGGAATGAACTTTATATGAAAAAAATCATGAGCGAATCTAGTTTCATTTGCAACAAACGATGATTGATTTTCATTTGTAAATTATAAGATATGAATTTTTTAGTAAGGAAAGGTCAAAAAATTTGGACTGCAGTCAGTTCTGAAAAATCAGCACTGCCATCGACTTTGAAAATTCACCATAAATTGTAAAAATTAAATTAGAAGTTATAATATATGATTAGGAAGCTCATCATGTCTAGTTTCATTTAAAACAAACAAAACTAAATTTCGAGCTATATAACAGTTTATAGAGATGATTCTTTAGGGAAAGTGTAAGCTGCCCTGTGGCAGAATTGGGCGTATCTTTAAACTAAAATATGTATTATTCATAAGAAATAAAAATACAAAACTTATATGGTTATAAAGTTATTTTAATCAGCTTTCTAACGGTGTAAACATTTTTAAGTTCTGACATACAAAATGGGAGACATGAACTTTTAATTGAATAGTGCATAGTCGGCCTGCCAGCAGTTCTATAGGTGACTTAAAATATCATTGAAAGCTTAAGAACAGAATTATAAAAGTAGAGGGCTGAATTAATAAGTTAAAATAGGGGAGAATTGTTTTAATTGATTCAAGTGTTGTTTGAACATAAATGAAAGTGTGAGGGCTAATTAGTGAATATGTAAGAGTATATATGTGAAATTGGGACTATTTTTGTCATGAATCTATAGGCTTTGAACTGCTTAAAATGTATAAAATGTGTATACATGTCTAAAGAAACTGATTTGAATGAATAATGAAAAGAGTAGACTTTTATAAGCAGTCTAAAAATAGAGGAATTTCTCCATGGATGAGTAAGGATTGTTTTGAGAAGCTAAGGACTGTTTTGGCCTGTATAAAATGAAAGGGATTGTTTTACTAGGTAAGAACATTAGTGGACAGATTTATACCTTGATAGGGAGCAGTTGTGTTAAATTAAAAATGTTTCATATATGTGATTGTGTATATTTAAAATTGGATCAATTATTGCATAAAAGAAGCCTAAATGGACTGGTTTTGTACATGGACTGGTATATGTTTGAAAAAGATAGTAATCTGGATATATGTAAGTGATTATGTGTACCTTTTTAGGACTATTTTTGTAATTTTAGATTCCATGGACTGTTTTGGTGTGAGAAAATATGAAGGTTGTTTTGAGCATATCTATGTGTGTGTAATTGATTTGGGGTTGTTTTGTGCATCTATGTGTACACATACTTGAATTGGACTATTTTTTAATGTACATAGATACGTTTAGAGGTTGATTGTAGGTTGATTTAATTGGATAAATTATAATGAATTACTATTTTTGTTTTGAGATACTCATATTGATAAGGATGGCTAGGGATGAGATTCGAATTAGAAGTGAATTATAATTGTGGTTCAAGTATTTCATAACTTTGGAATAAGTGGTGAGTGTAGTTGTTATGTCTCTGATGATACATTGTCATCTCGATTTTGTTAGTTTATTTAATTAAGGGGTTGCATGTTTATGGTTGTGTTACATTGATCATACATATTGCACATAGGCTCAATTAGAGCAAACTGGGAAGGGTACTCATTTCATAGCATGGCATTCTTGAAAGCATATAATTTTACATTACGTAAGTATCTTGTTTTTTGCTATGCTATGTTGATAATAAATGGCTATGTATATTATATAACTTGTTCGAAGCTAACTATGAATGACGGTGACTTAGATTTCAAAGAAGAATGACTATCTTCTCTAACTCAATAGAATATGAATTGATAAGCTTAAAGAATTATAAGTTCAATAATTGATAAAAAAATATTGAGATAATAACAAGCAAAATTACTTGTGCAATAAGATACTTCCCTAACATTGAAAATAAGATAAAATATTTAAGTTGCTACAATGGAAGTCCTTGAATTCATTGGTATGATGCATGGTATATTGGGACTATGTACTGTGAGCTACGGCTTGGGGGACACCCTATTATATGTGATATGTTAGTTGGCGATAGTAGGAGGTAACGAGGGAGTTGTACGGAGATTAGCGAGAGTTTGGTTGGATAAATGTGAAGTTAGGATTGATATGTTTCGATATTAGCCATTGCTATGTGCTTTGAGCTAAGTATCGCTTGGACTGATATGATCAAAACACGGACCAATGTAATTCATAACCAAGTGTAATCTAAGGCAAACATGTTAAAAGATATGGACATTAATAAGAAATCGAATAAGAATTGTGGAAGAAATCTTGTATATGTCTAATTGAAAATGATGCTCTTGGTGAGCATAAAATTGATAGCTCTTGGTGAGCATAAAGTTGATAGCTCTTGTTAGCATAAAATGATATTATTGGAGAACAGTCAATTGATGTAAGCATGAGATTCAAATGTTATCTCAAAGATCAAAATATTTAATGGACTTCGAATAATCAAGGAAGGATTAAGCTAACTTAACTCACAAGAAAGCTCTTGTATAAGTATATTATTGAATTGTTTGGTTTCTTTATAGCCTTATCCATTATTTCTTATTATCTTGTCATTACTACCTTACTTGGGCTATATGAGCCTAATGCTTTCATATTTCATACATTGTGGGTTACTTTAGAAGTTTATAATTGATCAGGTATTTTGATGACCACTTATACTTCAAAACCTTGTTCATTGTCTTGTTCTTTTAACCAAACTTGTAACCCCCTCGACCCGGTCTGGACGAAAGACAGAACTGAACGGATCACACGACGAATATTGAAGTAAACCGACAAGTTTACCTCAATAAACAACCCTATTTTTTCGTTTTATCTTTTCTAGATGCTCTTTATTAACCTATGTGATAAACTTCGCAGGGGAACAATTTGCAACTCGATCAGACAACATTTAGGGACTCAATTGCATGCAAACACATTTTAGGGACCATTTTTTAAGTTTGTCAAATTACATGAACTTATTCAGGTTTTAAGTTACCAACCTTTAATTAAACACATTACACGCTTCTCAGTCAAATCTCAGCTCAAACCAATCATCCAAGCTCATATAATTGCATCGACAACATTCAGGGACTAAAACGTAAAGAAACTTCAAAAGATTTCCAAAACCAACTTAACATTTGGGTGCTTCGGTACAGGTTGCCTTATATCTGAACACTCGTTTTAGAACAGGGATGAGTGTCTTGAAGCTCGGGCTCGTATCGAAACACCCTTTATGGTGTTTCGGAACATGGGATTCCAATAGCCAAACGTATCGAAACACCCATTCCCTGTTTCAAACCCCCTAAGCCATTTTAGTCTCACCGTTTCGGTTCAGGCTCGGGCGTACCGAAACACCTATGCCTATAATGACAATTTTTACCGATTCTTCATACTTTAATCTATACAAAATCATTCCAACATGCTTCCAACATGCATACAACATATCTAAACATCAAACCTCAATCATACATAGCAATTCGAACATCAAAGCATGGCAATAAGCATTAAGGAAATCTATAGGCATGCTACTTAGGAAAAAAGACCACTCATGAGCTAAAACATAAACCAAAGCAAATAACAACAAGTAAAGGCCATTTACAAGTCATCAAAGGCTTCACAAACTTGCCACAAACCTGGAAGTTTCAAATACACTCTTCCAAAACATTAAGGCATCCTCCCATTGCTAATTATTATTACTAATAGGTAAACATAAAACCACACTTGAGCTAAGTCTCACTCATTGGGATCTTTCTTGCTTTTTTGCTACCTTAATATGCTATTTCTCTAAATTGTTGGAAAAAGAGAGCATAAGCAATAATGCCTAGTGAGGTATGCTCAAAATAAACCAACAACAACAATGCATTTTGAAACCATTCCTTATTTAGGAATCTCTAACTCATCATGCTCATTCTATCTCTTGCTTGAAACCATTTTCAAAGCAAAAACCACAACATTTAAACCACATGTACCATCTATCTCAAACATTAATCAAAATGCAAAGTCTCAAAGCAAAGTCATACTTGCTTGTTTCTCATACAGCATTTCTCAAAACATGATCTCATATACAAATCTCATTACATTAAATCATTTATAAACAAGGTACATGTGAATCTCATATATTGACATTTAGGCAACATTACTCGGATATGCAGATAGCTTGACGAAATCTCACATCGTCAAGTCTTACCTCGGTGGAATCTCAGATCACTAAACTCTCATGGTGGTATCTCTCATCGCCACAAAGCTTGATGGAATTTCACATCATCAATACCTACCATGGTGGAATCTCTTATCACCACACTCTCACTTTGGAACAGGATGGCACTACCCACATTTTCCGAACCAAAGAGCACGTACAAATTTTGTATATTATAGTGCACTTCTCATCCTATTGGTCAACCAATTATATTCGATAACAATAATTTCATCTAATGCCAATATACAATCTATTTGCATCCTTATTCCTTTAGCAACACCAAAACCACATTATCACCACAAAAACCAAAATCTAGCAACCTAAACAACTAGAGATCCAACCTATTTCGGGATTCTTATGATAAAACCTTTACTTCAACATCATTTAACATCCAAATCATGATTAAAATCAATCTCAAATTAACCAAAGTGGTACCATTACGGAAAGCTTAATGAACCATCTTTCAAAGCTTGATCTAACCATTTTCATCAAATAGATTATAGAACATTGTTCTTAAACACAATTAGAGAGCCAAAGACTTGGGAATTTAATTAAAGAACCTTGATTAGAGGAGTTGAATGAAAATTACCTCTAACCCTTTTCTATTCCTTCAATTGACAAGATTTGTTGCAAAATCTTCAAGAATCCTTTGAGATAAATGGAAGAAACACCAATGTAATCATTTGTAAATCAAAGTGAAGTGGAAAGATGAAAATCTTTGGAAGTTTGAGAGAAAATGAAGTGTTTGGCTGATGGGAAATGAAAGAAATATAATTTACGTCAAAATAGATTTTAGAAGACTAAATCTCTTTTTAATAAATGCAAATTTTATTCTTTTTAATAAAATACCTTTAAAATAGTCAATTAAAGGAAAAGTCTAATTAACAATATATTAACTCCCTAAAGATTCTAAGTTTTGGCCTTCTTTCAAAACAGTCCTTTAAAAACATATTTTCCATTCTTTACAAATTAGTCACTACCCGAACTGTCAATCTTCCAAAAATCATTTTCCAAAATTGACTTCACCAAACCTTTATATATATATATAGGATTTTAGGAGATTTTCCCAAAATTTTATCAGATCCCGAAACATGTGTTCCCTGAACCACTCCCGAACTAACCTGGATCTCTAGTCTAGGTCATACGAACCCCGAGTCAACCTTAAAGACTCCTAGGCCTAAAACTGGGTTGTTACAACTCTACCCCACATAGAAATTTTCATCCTCGAAATTTTACCTGATGGAAAAAGATAAAGAAACTACTTCTTCATATCTTTCTTCCTTTCCCACATGGCTTCTTCAACACCACGATGTCGCCATAAGACCTTGACCAACTCAATGGTCTTCATCATAGGACAAATCTGGACTCTTCAATAGGCATAACATGAAACGAATCGATCTATATCTCCGAAGAATGGATACATGAAAAACATCATGTATCTTCTCCAACTCGGAAGGCAACCTCACCCTATAAGCAACATGCCCAACACAGTCAAGCACCTCTTACGGTCTAATAAACCTCGGACTAAACGTGCCCTTCCGGCCAAATCCCATCACCTTTTTCCAAGGTGAAACCTTCAAAAACACCTTATCACCTACACCATACTCAACCTCCTTACGCTTCAAATCAGCGTAAGAATTTTGCTGATCCGAAGCTGCTTTCAACTTCTCACTAATAAGCTTTACTTTTTCCGCAGTGCCCTCTAGCACATTAGGCAAAGAGACCAACTTCTGCCCCGCTTCGGCCCAACGAAGAGGCGTTCTACACTTCCTTCCGTACAAGGCCTCATAAGGAGCTATTTGAATGCTTGCCTGATAACTATTATTGTAAGCAAACTCCACCAAAGGTAACTGTTTCTTTCAAGAGCCGTGGAAATCAATGATGCAACACCTCAACATATCCTCCAACACTTGGATAACTCGTTCAGACTGACTATCCGACTGTAGATGATACAAAGTACTGAAATTCAAACGCGTACCCAATGCTTGATGTAGACACTCTCAAAACCTCATTGTGAAATGCAAATCTCAATCCCAAACAATAGACTTAGGCACCCCATGCAACCTCACAATCTCAGAGATGTACAAATCAACCAACTTGTCTAACGCATGCGTAGTATGGCACCGCTAGAAATTGTGCACACTTCCTAAAACGATCAACAATCACCCAAATGGAATTCTTTTTGGACGGTGTCAAAGGTAAACCCATCAGAAAATCCATGGTGGTTCTCTCCCATTTCCATTCTGGAATCTTCAACGGTTGCAACAATCCAGAAGAAAATTGATGCTCAGCTTTAACACGATGACAAATTATGCCTTTACTAACAAAATCAGCCACGACTTTCTTCAAACCAACCCAATAGTACTCATCCGTCAACCCACGATACATCTTTGTACTACCAAGATGCATTAAAAAGGGCTACTATGCGCCTCAGTTAAAATGGTGCGCCTCAACTCAACATCCTCTGGAACAACTATTTGACTCCTAAAGCGCAAAACACCATCATTATTGAAACAAAAGTCCGTTGGATTTCCTTCTGCAATGTCTTGAACATGCAGTACCAACGAATCATCCAACAACTGCTTCTCCTTAAATAACTCCGCCAACGAGGGTTTCACTTGGAATTCAGCCACTAAACCACCATCTCGCAATATAATCAACCAAGTAAACATCGCCCTCAACTCTACAGCCACCTTTCTACTCAAGGCATCGGCTACAACATTAGCCTTCCCTAGATGGTACGCAATCGTCAAGTCGTAGTCTTTAAGCAACTCCAACCACTGCGGTTGCCTCAGATTCAACTCTTTTAGTGACATCAAGTACTTCAAGCTTTTGTGATTCGTGTACATCGTACACTTTTCACCATAAAGGTAATGCCTCCAAATTTTCAAGGCAAACACCACCGCAGCCAACTCAATATCATGCGTAGGGTAATTATGCTCATGCACCTCCAACTGCCGAGAGGCATAAGCTACCACACTACCTTCTTGCATAAACACACATCCCAAACAAACATAGGATGCATCGCTATAAACCTCAAACTCTTTACCCGATTCGGGCTGAATCAAGATAGGAGCTTCTGTCAATGCTTCCTTCAACTTCTCGAAAGTAAGGAATACTTATTCAAACTTAACATCCTTGTGCAATAACTTTGTCAAAGGAGCAGCAATCCTAGAAAAACCATCCACAAACCTACGTTAGTATCCCGCCAAACCAAGGAAACTGCGCACCTCATGGACCGACTTAGGCGACTTCCAATTCATCACAGCCTCAACCTTTTGCGGATCGACCCGAATCACATCGGCCGACACTATATGACTAAGGAAAACAACTTCCTTAAGCCAAAACTCACACTTGCTCAACTTGGAATAAAGCTGATTTTCTAACAAAACTTGCAACACGATCCGCAAATGCTTATCATGATCCTCCTCGGTACGAAAGTTCACAAGAATGTCATCGATAAACACAACCACAAACCTATCTAAAAACTCATGAAACACACGATTCATCATGTCCATAAATGCAACAAGGTCATTAGTCAAACCAAATGACATCACCAAAAACTCATAATGCTCGTACCTCGTACGAAAAGCTGTCTTAGGCACATCCACGTCCTTTACCTTCAATTGGTAATATCCAGATCTCAAATCAATCTTAGAAAACACTGAAGCACCTCGAAATTGATCAAACAAATAATCAATCCTTGGCAAAGGATACTTATTGTTGATTGTCAACTTGTTCAATTGACGATAATCTATACACATTCGTATCGTGCCATCTTTCTTCTTCACAAACAAGACCGGTTCACCCCAAGGTGAAACACTAGGCCTAAAGAAACCTCAATCAAACAACTCCTGAAGTTGCGTCTTCAACTCCTTCAACTCTTTCGGAGCCATTCGATAGGGAGCAATTGACACTGGAGTCGTATTTTTATACAAGTCAATGTCAAACTCAACCTCTATGTTCGGTGGCAAACCAGGAAACTCTTCCGAAAATACACACAGAAACTCACATACCGTATGTATGTCCTGTACTTGCACCTCTTTTTTACTCAGATTCATCACATAAGCCATAAAAGCTTCACATCCCAAATGTATCAACCGATTCGCTTCAAGATCCGAAACAACATTAGACAAGAAATTTACATTCTTGCCTACGATAACTACCTCATAATCATCAGCAAGTTTCAACGAAACTAGCTTGGTCTCAAAATTAACCACAATCCTATGCACAGATAAGCAATCTATACCAAGAATTATATCGAAACCATAGAAGGGAAAGTCTATAAGATCAACCTCAAACACATGACCTTGAGTAGACAATGGACATCTTCTATACAACTTCCTCCTAACAAGTGTCTCAGCAAAACAACTATTTACACGCATACCAACATCTAACAACTCAACAGGTAAATCAAGCACTTGTGCATGCTCACGCAAAATGTATGAATGAGTAGAACCAGAATCAATCAAAGTAAGTAATGAAAAGGATTGCAAGGTAAAAGTACCTACGATCACATCCGTATCATTCATTCCCTCTCGGTGTGCATAAACCCTAGCCTGTCTACCTCCCTCAAGATGAACAACAACAACATGAGGGACATTCCTCTATCCATCATCTCTACGCTGAAAGTTACCACAACCGCGCTCACGACATCTCTGTGGCTCAGCAGATCACATCGAAGCTTGTTAATCTCTAACAGGTTGTGGACAATCACGCTTCATATGTCCCCGTGATCCATAATTCCAACACGTACCTAAATTACCCCAACACTCGCCCGTGTGCCTTCTACCGCACTGGTTACACTATGGAGTACGAACAAAAGCATTCTAGCCTTGTTGACCACTACTAGGGTACCACCACCACACCTTGGATCCAGTTGATACCTCATATCCTTATGCTTCTTGTAACGATACTTACCAGCATCAAACTCAACCGACCTCTTTCTAGAACTAGAGCCACCTGAGCGAGCAACTAAGCCCAAACTCTGCCTCATGTCCTTAGCCCGAGTGAGTAAAACATCAAAATCAGTGCAATCCGAAGCGAACCGATATGTCTTGACATCCTTTACAAGCTCGTAGCGAAAACGATCACATCTTTTTTGTTCGTTAGGAACCAGCTCAGGAGCATACTGGCTCAACCGAACAAACTAAGCCTCATATTCGGAAACATCCATGTTTCCTTGCACCAAAGACAAATTCTAACTTCTTTTCATCAAGATAGCGAACACCCAGGTACTTCCTCTTGAAAGCAGTTCCGAAGAACTCCCAAGTCACATCTGCAGGTTCCATACCCGCAGTGATGGTCATCCACGACGTATAAGCATCTCCATGAAGCAAGGATACAACACAACCCAACTTTTGTGCATCATTGCAACCCATCTAACCAAGAATCCTTCGGGTGCTCTCATACTAAGCCTCATAACCCTCAGGAGACAAACCTCGAGACTCAGTTCCACCCAAACTGCGTAAACGCTCCAAAGGTAAACCAACATTAGCACCAGGCTGTGGTGAGGCCACATGCATACCCTCTGTCGCTGCTTGAAAAGCCCCAGCTATAGCGTAATTCAACGGTGTCATATCAGCAGCAGCTTGTCCTTGTGCTGCCTGAGGTCCAACGCCTCCTACGCCAACTCCCGCACCATCTCCATCACCACCAGGATGAGGTTGAAGGCGACAAATTCTCAATATTCTCATTCACAGCATTATGACTACCAATTCTAAGCTCTCGTCTCGGACCCATCTCAAATAGAGTGCAAATCTAAAACATGATAATGCCAAAATGAAACAATTAGGCCAACCAAAAACAAGAATCCAAGTAGCTCAAGTTTTGCTTTTCAAAACCAAAATTCTCTTTCCATTAGTAATAATATGGCAATGGGTACCCTTAACGTCTCCCCTAACATCATATAACATTCATAAATCATGCTATCAACCATCGTCTATCTCACAAAAATCAAACAATGGTCATAACATAGCATAAACAACCACCGTGCATAGCATTCATTAATAAATCAACCAAACAACAATATTGCATCAACCTCACCTCCCAATTCTTTCGTAACCTGGCTCTGTTACCACCAAATTTAACCCCCTCGACCAGTCTAGACGAAAGACCGAACCGAACGGATCACACAATGAATATTGAAGTAAACCGGGAAGTTTACCTCACTAAACGACCCTATTTTTTCGTTTTATCTTTTCTAGATGCTATTTATTAACCTATGTGATAAACTTCACAGCGGAACAATTTGCAACTCGATCAGACAACATATATGGACTCAAATGCATGCAAACATATTTTAGGGACCATTTAGTAATTTTGTCAAAATTACATAAACTTCTTCAATTTTTAAGTTACCGACCATTAATTAAACACATTACATGCTTCGCGGTCAAATCTCAGCTCAAACCAATCATCCGGTGTCATTCATAACCAAGTGTAATCCAAGGCAAACATGTTAAAAGATATGAAATCGAATAAGAATTGTGGAAGAAATCTTGTATATGTTTAATTGCAAATGAAGCTGGTAAGTGCCCAAAAGTCCTAGATTTTGACCCCTTTTTCATGGAAATTATTACTCAATCTACACCCGTTTGACCTGCATTATAGCCTTTCATGCATAGATTTCATCTTTTATGTCTTTGAGCTTATTATTCTATTTATTATATGAAAAAGGGTACTATTTAATGCATGATTGGTATTCTTCTAGGGTGACCACTGCTGGAGCAGAAGGATGCCACCGCAGCGCAGGAAGCAGGAGGGAAGATGAGGCAGAAGTAGCAGACAACCGACCCTGATCGAGCCAAGCCACAAGACATCTTCTACTGAGGGAAGTTGAGGAAACCTTGCTGAGCAAAAAAGACCGATGCCGAGGCAGGAAACGCCAGGCCGCGACAAAATATTTCCAGAGGGAAAATTGAGTAAAGTGGTAGCCAACTTGTAGAGCCTTTAACGCTAGATTTTTCTACACACTTTGTGTGGTAGCTGAAGCTCGAGAAGAGGAGGAAAATGTGGAAGAAAGTATAAAGTTGGACTCTTGGATAAAAGTGTTTATTGTAACAAATTAAAGAGATTTACCTCTTTAATAAAGTCTAGTTCAAGTCCAACTTAACTTCTTCTCCAAGAAGAATTCGTGCCTACATCTTCCCCTATATAAAGGCATGTCGCCAAGATAACGGAGAGGAGGGAAGAAAAGAGACATTGAGCTTAGGATTAGTTTCATTATGTTCTAAATTTTCTTAGGGTTAGGATTAGTTTGTTTAGTAGTTGTGTGAAAACTCTTTGTACTTAGTTTTTGTTCTTAATGCAATAAAAGTTAAGGTTTACTTATTCTTGCTTTAATTATTTTCGCATTCTACTCGAGAGAGGGTTTGTGAGATCATTCATTTGTTCAATATCGGGATAGTTGAGCTCACGAAAGGAATAAGCATGATTTTCACCCCATGTGGTGTTAACTAATTTGGCCTAGGGATAGGTTAGAGTTTCAACGGCTAAGAGAAGTGTATGAACAATTGGTGTTTTCCTTTCATTCACGCCAGAAGGTATCATCAGTGTTCAGTCATCAACCAGTGTTCCGGTCTTTAGGATAAGACGGAACCATACAAGGACGCTTTACCGAACCTTAACTGCTTCTGCACACGAGCAAAGGATTGCTGCGACAGGGATTCATCCGCTGCGGCCGCGGTAGGGATTTAGGTCACTACCACATTAGTAGTGCGTTGATGCATTCAAGACAGAAACTAAGTCAAGAGTATTCTACACCACGCCACATTCTAATCTGGCCCATCTTCTTATCATGATCACTCTTTTACTTTATTTACTGGATTCTCTTAGTTTACTTGCACAAATTGCGAAGCACTATTTACTCGCAACAAGTTTTTTGCGCCGTTGCCAGGGATTGGCAACTTTTGTTTTTATTTTCTTGCACTCTTTCTTTTATTTAGTTTATTTATTTTTATTATTTATTTTATTACTAATAAAATTTGGTTTCGTTTTAGTGCATGACAAGAGCTAACCCAGGAAGCCCATTGCGAGATTCATATCTGGAAATCGAACGCACTTACAAAAGGCTTAAAAGAGAGAACGAAGCCGCAATTCAGAACCTCGAGGACCTACCTCGTGGCGGCGTCTGCAACCAAGTGCCGCCACAAGACAATGTTAATGGGCAGCACCCTGCCGATGGACAACCACTTATTGAAGAACAACAGCCCTCGGCTGGAAATGGAGCAAATCTGCGAGCTCCATTTGCACCAGTACGACACCTAATAGTCCAAGATTTCCATGAAGATAACTTAAACAGGCTAAACCCTGGAGTTGTTACGCCATAGATTGAGGCCGCCCACACCGAGCTTAAACAGGACGGCAAAGAATGACTATCAGTTCCCCACGACTAGAAGGGGAGGAGTCTGCCGTCAAACCGCAATTAATGAATTAGAGTACGAGGACTCAATTTCATCCTTGATCACCACCTTGACGAAACTAGTTATGAACTTACTGTCGCAAAGCAACCAACAGAAATTCAAGGTAATATATTTATTTTTCGAGAACTATAGGGATAACCATGCTTCCTCCGAATGCCCACAGAACCTATGGTCAGCCTGCTATGTTGTAAACTTCAATCGCAACAACAATCAAATGTCCAACAACTATAATCCAGCCTGGAAAAGCACCAAAACTTCTCCTGGAGCAACCCTAACAATGCCCTTGTAACGCCCTGGTTTTGGGCCTAGATGTTTTAGACATCGAATCAGATCGGTCTAGAACGGTTCGAATCGTTTGAGGTGGTTTGGGGAAATCAAGGATCGAGAAAAGGATAAAAATATGAAAAAATTTTTGCTAAAATCCTCTAAATCATGTTTAAGAGGCTGGTCAAATCAATTTTACAAAATTAGTTTTGGAAGTGGTACATTTTGGGTAGTGACCAAAATGCAAACTTTTAAAATTGTGGAAAATTGCAAATTTCAACGAGGAGTCAAAAATCTTTGAATCTTTAGGGAGCTATGGTGCAATTACACCTTCCTTATTTTTGACATGTGTTTTAAAAGGGTTTTAATATAATTAATTTAATAAGGGAATTTGTTTTAAGTAATTAAATGGATATTTGGGATTTCATTTTACGTAACTAACTTTCATTTCAGCAAAACCATTTTTCAACTCTTTCTCCAGATTTCTTTTCTCCCAAACACTCTCTCCTTGATTTCTAAATCATTTCCAAGAGATCTCTTCAAGTTCTTCAAGTTTTCAACCTTCAATCTAGGTTATTTACCGAAATTCCCAAGATCTTTGGCTCATAATTGTTGTTTTTGGCTGAGTTTTGATTATAGTTTTGATTTGATATCAAAATCTTGCAAATTAGTGGTTTAAATCTTGATTTTCAGAGTGTTAATGATGAGCTCTTTTTTGGATTGATTTTAATTGAGTTTTGAGTTGTTTATTATGTTGAAAAAGAGCTTTGATAATATAGATCCCGAAATCCTTGAGATCCTTGAGTTTCTTGAGGTTTTAGTTGGGTTTTTGAGGTGTTTTGATGGTGTTATGCTTGCTGGAGGTATAAGGAAGGGTTTATGTTGTTTTTAGATGTGTTTTGATGTTTAATAATGGTTGTAAGTGATGTATGTTTGCTGGGCTTGGTTTAGAAAGCAATCGATTGAGTTTTCGGTTGTTTCAGATGGGTAAATTGGTGTAGTTTTGGTGAGCAACAAGTTTGTGTTTAATCGCTGGTTTTGAAATGCATTTTAATGTATTTGGATCTTTGTTTTGATGCTTTAAAAATAGTGGATCTTGATCCGAAAGCAAGCGAAGCATTTTAGGAGGCTTCGGAAGGGTGATATTCGCGTCGACGAGCGAGGTTTCGCGTATCGATGAGTGGAAATGGATTTTCCAGCTTTGTAACGCTTTGAGCATGGTGTTGGGAGCTTAGTGTAAGTTTAAAACACTTAGTTAAGCTCAAGAGTAAGTAAATCGAGAGTCTCTCTCGGAATGTGCAATGTTTTTGCTGGAAATACACTTGAATTAAATGTGGATTGGTTACTGTTTTAAAGCATATTTTGAGCATTAATTATGCTGGTTTTAATGCCATTTTTTAAGGATGCACATGCTCGTAAAACAGTGGAATAATGATGTTAAATGATTATATTGGCAAGTGATGGAAATGGATTATGGTTACTTTAATCGGATATAGTTAGCCGATTATAGGATTGGGTGAACCCTGAATAAAGTCACCTTCGATGATGAGGGGTTGTAATTGTACCGTACACTCCATCCCAGTACCCTAACGATTGAGGTTAAGATCACAACGGTGGATGGTTTAATCCCGTGTGTGGATCTTGTGGTATGTGTCATGTGCTCTCGTTAGTGGAATTATACAACTACCGATGAGTGATATTGAGGGGTTGTGATTGTACTGTTAAACTCCACCACGAGTGTCACAACGGTTGATGATTTAATCCCGTGTGTGAGCCTTGAGGGTCTGGTAGTGTGTATGATGCGTGTGGGACAACACTTGTAATCCGCGTATCTGATTGTGTTAATTATGTTGGTTTTGAGATGGTTTTCTAATGATTACTTGCGAGCCAATATAATGTTGTTGAGAACTGAATTAAGCATGTGATGCTTGGTTTAAGCATGAGCAAAAGGATTTTGCTGTTATTTTAATGATGCTATGAGCATGTGGTTTTAAAAGTGCATTGATGCTTTAAAGAGCATGTTTTAAAGAAAGGCATATATTGAGAAATGATGATGTTTTGATTTTACAAAATGCATTGATGAATGTTTGGTTTATAGCGGTTCTCACTAACCTTTATGCTTACGCTTATTTGTTTCATCAATGCAGAGAATTGAGCATTAGAGGCAGCAAGAAAGCAAGGGGAAATCCAAGTATTTGGCTAAGCAATGTATGTGGTTTTACTTTAGTGTAATAAGAGGCAATGGGTGGGATTTCTTTTCTTGGTTTGTTGGGTGATGTTAAACCCTTTATGCATGTTTGGCTGTTGTTTTTGGACTTGTAAATGGTCTCTAATTGGTTTATGGTTTTGCTCATAGCATTTTGACTATGCTATTGCTTATATTCTAAAGCATGCTAGAGTAGCTAATATTTTCACCATGCTTCGATATGCTTGATGATCATGTTATGATGTTTGTTGATGCTTATGTGTCTGGTAAGTTGTCTATAACATGTATGGATGTTCTAAGCATGTTTAGTTGAGGTTAAATGTGATTTTAAGGTTGTTCAATACGAAAATCTGGTATACGTATCGATACTCGGGAAAGAGTATCGATACTCTAAGGCTAAATTCAGGCTTTTTGGCTTAGTTGTTCCCATATAAATTGCCCGTGTATCGATACGCCTAGGCAAAAGGTTGAAGGCCGTATCGATACGGGCTTGAGCGTATCGATATCCTTTTATCAACTTTGGCTACTGCCATTTTTCGTATCGACACAGGCTAAGGCGTGCCAATACGGGTTCGTTAATTTCAGTTAAAAGAATCTTTTCAACTTCTGAAATGTTGCATTTTGGTCCCTGTTTAGTGTTTGTTCAATTAGTTGAGTTTGGATGATCTGTTTGAGGTGAATTTAGACATGTTGGTACATTACATGACTAATTATGGTTTGGTAACTTTAAGATCTAAAAATCTCTATATTTTATGGAAATTACAATTTAGTTTCTAAAAGTCAATTGTATACAATTGAACCCCTAATCGAACTCCAATCGCTCTGCCATTTTCCCCTAATCTCTTTGCTGAACATATATGATATTAATGTGCTTCTAGAGAAGATAAAAAGAAAAAAGGTCGTTAATCGAGGTTGACTTTAATGAGTTGACTTTGGTTTTCCCCGTGTAATCTTCTTAGTTTGGGTCTGGCGTCTATGTCGGGCTAAGGGGGTTACATTTGTTGGTATTAGAGCCAGGTTTTGAAAGAATTGGGGATGATGGTAAGTGAAATGAGTATGTTTTGATGTTCGGTGCAATGTTAAATGGCATGTTGTTTGAAAAACCATGTTTTTGGTTGAATGTTAGTGTTTATGCCATGCTTGGTAATTATGAATCATATGTGAGTTAAATATGATTGCATGTTAATGATGTGCTGAGGATGTGTGTTGATTGAGGGTGATGTGAAGCATGATGAATATGATATGCTATTGTATGCTATGTTATGCTTGAGGGAAATATGGGTGCCCATTGCCTTATTACACTAGTTAAATGTTTTTGTGAACTTGGATCCTTCCTTGAGGCTGGCCTAAATCATGGTTTGATTTATTTTTGTTGTTATGCCTTCTTAAAAATAGCAGAATAGGTCTGCGGAGAGAGCTTAGGTCGAATACAATTGTGCATGCGGCAGAGCAGGGCAATCAGGGTAATCAGGGGGTTGAGAACCCAGCTGATGAGACTTTACCTCCGCCGCCACCTGGAGGTGGAGAGCCAGAGCAACAAGGACAAGCTGGTCTAGTTTTGGGGTGATCTAGCGCCACTGGTTGAGGCGATCACCGGAGCGTTTCAGGCTGTGGTAGTCAGAGCGCATGTTCAGGCACCTGCAGATGGGCAGGCGGGTTTGCCTTTGGAAAGGCTGTGGAGTTTGGGAGCTGTTGAGTTCCATGGAATGACTCCTGAGGCGTCAGAAGCCTGGTTAGCTAGTACGATTCGTATCATGGATCAGATGGGATGTAGCGATGTGCGCAAGCTGGGATGCGCAGTTTCTTTGCTCCAGGGTGACGCTTATAGTTGGTGGATGACTATCACCGCTGGAATGGAACCCAATGAGGTAGATTGGGAGTTCTTCAGAAGTGCCATTAAGAGGAAGTTTCTTGGTGTGAGATACTTGGATGAGAAGAAGCACGAGTTCATGTCGCTTGCTCAGGGAAATCTCTATGTGGCTGAGTACGAGGTCCATTTCATACATTTAAGCCAGTATGCACCTGAGCTGATACCGAGTGAGAGGCATCGTTGAGATCGTTTCCGATATAGGCTGGTGTAAGAAGTCATGTCCTATATGTTGGCTACAGACTACACGGATTTTGATGTCCTTGTATGTCGAGCTAAGGACATCGAGCAGAACTTGGGTCTGGCATCTCGTGGAGGTGGTTCTAGCTCTGGAAAGAGAGCAACTGAGTATAGTTCCGGAGGTGGACAGAACAAAAGAGGTCGTGATAGGAGACATCAGCCTGATGCGAGGCGAGGTGCTCAAGGACGGGGTGGTCAGGCTCAGGGAGGCCGAGTGATGTCTGAGCAGAACACATGTTGGACATGTGGATCGAGGGACCATCTGAGGCGAGATTGTCCACGTGCGGCTAGAGAGGCACATGCTCCTTTTGTGGTAATAGGGAATTCTTGCTGGAACCGTGCAGACCATATGAGGCGTGAGTCTCCTCTGTTGGCTGATGGAGGCTAGGGGCGTGCACCTGTTGTGGCTGCACCTAAGAGAGGCCATGGGCGCGGCCGAGGGAATTTTTAGAGGAGAGATGAGGGTCAGCTTGGTATCACTCATGTGGTGGCAGTTCGGACTAAGGGAGGCGGTCCTGCGAGGGTCTATGCTCAGCACGAAGGGTGCAACGACACTGATGTTATCGCAGGTACCTTTGTTCTACAGTCTTTATCATTGTTGGCTTTGATTGATTATGGATCCACACATTCTTATATCTTGAGTGAGCATACACATTTGCTTGATACACCTGTTGAGCTGCTTGAAGTAGGAATGCAAGTGACTAGTTCTTATGGTGAGATTGTAGTCACTAGGAAGTTGTATCGGAGGTGTCCCTTATCTGCTCAGGGTCACGTTTTTCTTCTGGATTTGATGGAGTTACCCTTTTATGGATTTGATGTGATCCTTGGTATGGATTGGTTGTCTGAGCATAGAGCAGTGGTAGACTTTGATGTTAAGAGATTCACCTTAAAGCTTGTTGATGATTATGAAGTGGTGGTAGCAGGCGAGAATGTGAAATTCTTGTCTAATGTGGTTTCGGCTATGGAGGCAAGACGTATGTTAAGGATGGGTTGTAAGGCTTATCTTGTATATGTGATGAATCCTGGTACAAAGGATTTACGTGTGCAGGACATCAGAACCGTTTGCAATTTTCTGGGTGTCTTTCTGGAAGAATTGCTTGGGTTGTCGCTAAACAGGGAAGTTGAGTTTGGTATCGAGTTGTATGAGAATACGACTTCGGTGTACATTGCTCCTTATCGCACGACACCCAAAGAGTTGGAAGAGTTGATGACGCAACTTCAGAAGTTGCTCGGTCGAGGGTTCATCCGGCCGAGTGTGTCACCTTGGGGTGCGCCGGTGTTATTTGTAAAGAAGAATGACGGGACAATACGAATATGTATAGATTATCAAAAATTGAACAAGTTGACGATCAAGAACAAGTATCCCTTGCCAAGGATTGATGATCTCTTTCATCAGTTTCAAGGGGCCTCAGTGTTTTCTAAGATAGACTTGAGGTAAGGGTATTACCAGTTGAAGGTGAAGGATGTGGACGTACCTAAGATGACTTTTCGGACAAGGTACGAGAATTAGGAGTTCTTAGTGATGTCGTTTGGTTCAACCAATGCGCCTGCTGCTTTCATGGACATGATGAATCGTGTGTTCCGTGAGTTCTTGGATCAGTTTGTGGTGGTGTTCATCGATGATATCCTTGTGTACTCTCGTACTGGGGAGGATCATGATAGACACCTAAGGATAGTGTTGCAAGTGTTGCTTGAGAACTAGCTGTATGCTAAGCTGAGAAAGTGTGTGTTTTGTCTTAGAGATGTGGTTTTCCTTGCACATGTTGTATCGGCCGAGGGTATCCGTGTTGTTCCGCATAAGGTAGAGTCAGTAATGAGTTGGAAGGTGCCTATGTCAGTGACGAAGGTGCGAAGTTTTCTTTGCTTGGTTGGATATTACCGTAGGTTTGTCGAGGGTTTCTCGAAGATTGTTTCACCTTTGACCATGTTGTTGCAGAAGAATGTTCGCTTTGAGTGGACATATGCGAGGCAGCAAGCTTTTGAGAAGCTGAAGGAAGCTTTGACGCAAGCTCCTGTTATGATTCAACCTAAGTCTGGTAAGGAGTTTATAGTCTATAGTTATGCATCCATTGTTAGTTTGGGCTGTGTGTTGATGCAGGAGGGTAAGGTAGTGGCGTATGCATCTAGGCAGTTGTAGGTGCATGAGCGTAACTACCCTACTCACGATCTTGAGCTTGTGGTTGTTGTGTTTGCCTTGAAGATTCAGAGGCATTATTTGTATGGCGAGAAGTGTGTGATGTTCACAGATCATAAATGTTTAAAGTATCTTATGTCTCAGAAGGAGTTGAATCTTAGGCAACGTCGTTGGGTGGAGTTGCTTAAGGATTATGATCTGTCGACCGAGTATCATCCGAGAAAGGCCAATGTTGTGGCTGATGCTTTGAGGAGGAAAGTGGCTGTTGAGTTGAGGGTGATGTTTACTCGCTTGAGCATATCGCGTGATGGTGGTCTTGTTGCTGAATTACAGGTGAAACCATCCCTGATTCAGATGATTAAGGATAAGCAGTTGCTTGATGATTCTCTTGTTCCTCACGTTCAGGATATTATGGATGGTAAGCCTTTGGAATTCAATTTTATTGATGATGGTGTTCTGTGTTTTGGGAGTCGAATAGTGGTGCCAGATGATGTTGAGTTGATGTGCACTATTCTGAATAAAGCTCATAATAGTCCTTTCGCTATGCACCCGGGTAGTACAAAGATGTATCGTGACTTGAAGGATGAGTACTACTGGGTGGGGTTGAAAAGGGATGTTGTCGAGTTCGTTAGCAAGTGCATGGTGTGTCAGCGAGTGAAGGCTGAACATCAGGTTCCTTCTGAATTGATGCAACCTTTGAGAATTCTAGAATGGAACTGGGAAAGGATTACCATGGATTTCGTGTCTGGTTTGCCTTTGTCACCATCAAAGAAGGATTCGGTTTGGGTAATTGTGGATCGCCTTACGAAGTGTGCACATTTCTTTCCTGTGAATACTATGTATACCTTTGATAAGCTGACAGAGTTGTATATTGTTGAGGTTGTGCGGTTGTACAGTGTGTCGAAGTCCATAGTGTCGGATAGAGATTAGAGGTTTACATCACGGTTTTGGGAATGTTTGTATCAAGCCTTGGGTACACGATTGAATTTCAATACTTCTTATCATCCTTAGACGGATGGACAGTTTGCATCAGGTCCTTGAGGACATGTTGAGATGTTGCGTTATTGATTTTAGGGTTCTTGGGAGAAGGACTTGTTGTTGGTTGAGTTTGCTTACAATAATAGTTACCAGGAAAATATCCAAATGGCTCCATACGAGGCTTTGTATGGGAGAAAGTGTAGAACCCCTCTTTGTTGGGTAGAAGCTGGGCAAAAGTTGATTGCGATACCGACTATGTTGAAAGGAATCACGGAGAAGGTGAAGCTCAATTGTGAGCGTTTGAAGGCAGCATCGGATCGGCTAAAGTCTTACATGGATCTGAAGCGTAAGGAGATTGAGTTCGCATTTGGCGAACGTGTGTTTTTGAAAGTATCGCCTTGGAAGCAGGTGATGTGATTTGGGCGTAAAGGTAAGCTTAGCCCGAGGTTTATTGGACCATATGAGGTTGTGGAGTGTATTGGTCTTGTGGCTTATCGATTGTGGTTGCCTCTCGAGTTGGAAAAGATTCATGATGTGTTTTATGTCTCGATGTTGCGGAGGTACAGATCAGATCCTTCGCATGTGATGCATGTTGAGGAGATAGAGTTGAATCTGGATTTGTCTTATGACGAGGAACCAATGAAGATTATGGATTCGAGTAGCAAAGTTCTTCGTGGCAAGACGATAGAGCTTGTGAAGGTGTTGTGGCGACACCGAGGAGTTTAGGAGGCCACTTAGGAAAGCAAGGCGGACATGTAGAAGTAGTTTCCGCACCTTTTTCCCATAGGAAAAATTTCAAGGACGAAATTTCCTAAGTGGGGGAAAGTTGTAACGCCCTGGTTTTGGGCCTATATGTTTTAGACATCGGATCGGACCGGTCGGGAACGTTTCGAATCATATTAGGTGGTTTAGGGAAATCAAGGATCGTGAAAGGATACAAATATGACAAAAATTGCTAAAGTCCTCTAAAATCATGTTTAAGATGTTGGTCAAATCAATTTTACAAAATTAGTTTTGGAAGTGGTACATTTTGGGTACTGACCAAAATGTAAAGTTTTAAAATTGTGGAAAGTTGCAAATTTCAATGAGGAGTCAAAAATCTTCGAATCTTTAGGGAGCTATGGTACAATTACACCTTCCTTAATTTTGACATGTGTTTTAAAAGAGTTTTAATATAATTGATTTAATGAGGGAATTTGTTTTAAGTAATTAAATGGGTATTTGGGATTTCATTTTACGTAACTAACTTTTATTTCAGCAAAACCATTTTCTCAACTCCTTCTCTAGATTTCTTTTCTCCCAAACACTCTCTCCTTGATTTCTAAATCATTTCTAAGAAATCTCTTCAAGTTCTTCAAGTTTTGTGAAGCAAAAACTTGTCAATTCTTAAGGAAGGCAAGGATTGGAGGTAAATCTCGTTCTCAACCTTCAATCTAGGTTCTTTATTGAAATTCCCAAGATCTTTGGCTCCTAATAGTTTTTTTGGCTGAGTTTTGATTATAGTTTTGATTTAATATCAAAATCTTGCAAATTAGTGGTTTAAATCTTGATTTTAGGAGTGTTAATGATGAGCTCTGTTTTGGATTGATTTTATTTGAGTTTTGAGTTGTTTATTATGTTGAAAAGGGCTTTGATAATATAGATCCCGAAATCCTTGAGATCCTTGAGTTTCTTAATGGTTTTAGTTAGGTTTTTGAGGGGGTTTGATGGTGTTATGCTTGCTGGAGGTATAAGGAAGGGTTTATGTTGTTTTTAGATGTGTTTTGATGTTTAATAATGGTTGAAAGTGATGTATGTTGGCTGGGCTTGGTTAAGGAAGCAATCAACTGAGTTTTCAGTTGTTTCGGATGGGTAAATTGGTGTAGTTTTGGTGAGCAACGAGTTTGTGTTTAGTTGCTGGTGTTGAAATTCATTTTAATGCATTTGGATCTCTGTTTTGATGCTCCAAAAACATGGGATCTTGATCTAGAAGCAAGCGAAGCATTTTTGGAGGCTTCAGAAGGGTGATCTTTGCGTCGACGAGCGAGATTTCGCGTATCAGTGAGTGGAAATGGATTTTCTAGCTTTGTAACGCTTTGAGCGTGGTGTTGGGAGCTTAGTGTAAGTTTGAAATACTTAGCTAAGCTCAAGAGTAAGTAAAGCGAAAGTCTCTCTCGGAATGTGCTATGTTTTTTTTTGTTGAAAATGCCCTTGAATTAAATGTGGATTGATTACTGTTTTAAATCATGTTTTGAGCATTGATGATGCTGGTTTTCATGCCATTTTGTTAAGGATGCACGTGGTAAGTGATCCTTGGATTTATGTGATTAATGCATTTGGTTTAAGCATGTTTATTCTTGTGAAAATGACATTGTGTTTTATGCTTGTAAAACTGTGGAATAATGATGTTAAATGATTATATTGGGAAGTGATGGAAATGGATTTTGGTTACTTTAATCGGATATAGTTAACCGGTTATAGGATTGGGTGCACCGTGAATAAAGTCGCCTTGGATGTCGAGGGGTTGTAATTGTACCATACACTCCATCCCAGTACCCTAACGATTGAGGTTAAGATAAAAAAAAGTGGATGGTTTAATCCCGTGTGTGGATCTTGTTGTACGTGTCTTGTAACACCCTGGTTTTGGGCCTAGATGTTTTAGACATCGGACCGGACCGGTCAGAAACGGTTCGAATCGCGTAAGTTGATTTAAGAAGATCAAGGATCGAGATAGGATAAAAATGTGGTAAAAATTGCTAAAATCTTCTAAAAATATGTTTAAGAGGTTGGTCAAATCAATTTTACAAAAAGAGTTTCGGAAGTGGTACATTTTGGGTAGTGACCAAATTGTAAAGTTTTAAAACTGTGGAAAATGCAATTTTTAAAGGAGAAGCCAAAATCTTAGAATCTTTAGGGAGCGTTATGGCAATTTAGCCTTTCCTTAATATGACATGTGTTTAGAATGATTTTAATTAAATTGTTTTTAATTGGCTTTTATTTTATTTAATTAATTAGGTAGTTAATTAGTGAGATTTCATCACGTAGCTACCTTTCTCTTCTCATTTTCAGCCAAACACCATTCTTATCTCATTTTCTCTCAAACACTATTTTCTTGATTTCTTACTCATTTCAAAGAATTCTTCCTAAATTCTTCAAGTTTTGTGAAGCAAAAACTTGTCATTCATTAAGGAAAGCAAGGGTTGGAGGTAAATCTCGTTCTCAACCTCTAATCAAGGTTCTTTATTGAAATTCACAAGATCTTTGGCTTCTAATTAATGTTTTTGGTTGAGTTTTCATTGTAGTTTTGATTTGAGATCAAAATCTTGTAAAAATATAATTAAAATCTTGATTTTCGGATTTGTTTTGCTAAGCTCTGTTTTGGATTGATTTTAATTGAGTTTCAAGTTGGTTATTATGTGGAAATGGGGTTCTGATTATATAGATCCCGAAATCCTTGAGATCCTTGAATTTCTTGATAGTTTTAAGTGAATTTTTGAGGTGAAATGGTGGATTTATGCTTGTTGGAGGTATAAAGATGAGTTTAGGTTGTTTTTAGATGTGTTTTGATGTTTATAATTGATTGGAAGTGATGTATGTTGGCTGGGTTCGGTTTAGGAAGCAACCGATTGAGTTTTCGATTGTTTCGGATGGGTAAATTGGGGTAGTTTGGGTGAGCAACGAGTTTGTGATTGGTTGATGGTGTGGAAATGCATTTTGATGCATTTAGATCTCTGTTTTGATGATGTGAAAACATGAGATCTTGATCTGGGAGAAAACGAGGTGATTTTGGAGGCTCTAGAAGGGTGATTTTCGCGTCGACAAACGAGGTTTCGTGTATCGGTGAGTGAAAATGGATTTTCCAGCTTTGTAACGCTTGAGCATGGTCTTTGGAGCTTACTGTAAGCTTGAAACACTTAGCCACACTCTAGAGTAAGTGATTCGGAAGTCTCTCTCAGAAATGTGCTATGTTTTGATGGCAATGCACTTGAGTTAATGTGGTTTTGATTACTGTTTTAAAGCATGGTTAGTGTTGGATTTTATTTCCATTATGTTAAGGATGTACTAGGTAAGTGATCTTTGGTTTTGTGTGATAAATGCATATGATGTTAAACATGTTTATGCTTGTGGAAATGGCATTGTGTTTATGCCTGTAAAACAATGGAACATTGATGTTAAATGATTATATTGGCAAGTGATGAAAATGGTTTTTGGTTACTTTAATTGGATATAGTTAGTCGGCTATAGGATTGGGTGCACCGTGAATAAAGTCGCCTTGGATGTCGAGGGGTTGTGACTGTACCGTATACTCCATCCAAGTACCCTAACGATTAAGGTTAAGATCAAAACGGTGGATGTTAATTCCGGTGTGAATCTTGTATTATGTATCTCGTGCTCTCGTTAGTGGAATTATACAACTACTGATGAGTGGTGTTGAGGGTTGTGATTGTACCGTTATACTCCACCACGAGTGTCACAACGATGGAGGGCTACTCTCGTATGTGAGCCTTGTGTAGTTCGGTAGTGTGTATGAAGCGTGTGGGACAACGCTTGGAATCCACGTATCTGATTGTGTCATTTACGTTGGTGTCGGTATCATTGAGAATGGATCACTTGCAAGCCAATATAATGTTGTTGATTAATGATTTAAGCATGAGATGCTTGTGCTTTATGCTAGAATGCATGTGATGCTTGGTTTAAGCATGAGCAAAAAATTATTTGATGTTATTTTAATGATGTTAAAAGGCATGTGGATTGGTAAGTGCGTTGATGCTTAGACGAGCATGTTTAAGGAAAGGCATGAGTTTGCAAATGATAGTGCAATGGTTTTATGAAATGCATTGATGAATGTTGTTTTAGCGATCCTCACTAAGCTTTATGCTTACGCTCATTTGTTTCATCAATGCAGAGAATTGAGCAATCAAGGCAGTCCGATAGCAAATGGAATCCAAGCTTTTGGTTAAGCAAAGTATGTAGTTTCACCTTGGTGTAATAAGAGGCAATGGGAAAGATTTCTTCTCTTGTTAGTATTTGATGATGTTAAACACCTTAAGCATGTTTGGTTTGCTTATTTTTGGTTTGTAAATGGCCTTTGAGGATGGATTTGTGCTTGAATATGGTTTTTAGCTTTGTATGGTTTTGAAGACTAGGAAGCATGCCTATAGTTTTAATGCTCGCATGAATGATACTATGTTTTAGCTTGTGCTTCTTGATTGTGGTCTCTGATGTGTATGCAAGTTGTATGTGGGTTGTAACATGTGTGGGAATGTTTTCGGATGTGGAAAGTTGTATAAAACCAGAAAAATCTAATGTTGTAGGGCAGGAAGTTTCGGAACGCCCTCATCCGTATCGAAACGATGGCCTGCATTGGCCAGGGGGTTTCAGAACGGGTGCGATCATTCCGGAACGTTTTGATACTGTGAAGCCTGGTTTCGGAACGCACCCGCCTATCAAAACGGTCAACATGGTTTCGAAATGGCCGTTCTGATACGGGTACGTCGTTCCGGAACAGGTGACCGTTGAACATTAGTTTTGAATTGCTCCAGGTTTATCTTTCTTGCAAAGTGAACCCTGAATGTTTGTATGCTTAATTAATTGAGTTTGGATGTACGATTTGAGATGGTTTTTGACATGCTGGCATGTTACATGATTAATTATGGTTGGGTAACTCTAAAATCTGGTCAGTCCTCGTAATTCTAGAAATTTATAATTTAGTCCCTAAATGTCAAATGTATGCAATTGAACCCCTTAACGAACTCCGGTCGCTACACCGTTTTCTCCTTTGAGTCATTCTAATCACATAGGTTAATACTATGCAACTAAAAAAGTTTTAAAAAAGGGTCGTTAATCGAGGTTGACTTTTACGAGTTGACTTCGGTTTTCCTCGTGTAATCTTCTTAGTTTAGGTCGGGCGCCAAGACCGGGCTAAGGGGTTACATGTCCCGTGCTCTCGTTAGTGTAATTATACAACCACCGATGAGTGGTGTTGAGGGGTTGTGATTGTACCATTAAACTCCACCATGGGTGTCATAACGGTTGATGGTTTAATCTCGTGTGTGAGCCTTGAGGGTCCGGTAGTGTGTATGAAGCGTGTGGGAAAACGCTTGTAATCCGCGTATCCGATTGTGTTAATTGTGTTGGTTTTGAGATGGTTTTCCAATGATCACTTGCGAGCCAATATAATGTTGTTGAGAAGTGAATTAAGCATGTGATGCTTGGGAATTATGCTAGAATGCATGTGATGCTTGGTTTAAGCATGAGCAAAGGGATTTTGTTACTATTTTAATGATGCTATGAGCATGTGGTTTTAAAAGTGCATTGGCTCTTTAAAGAGCATGTTTTAAAGAAAGGCATATGTTGACAAATGATGATGTTTTGATTTTACAAAATGCATTGATGAATGGTTGTTTTTATAGCGGTTCTCACTAAGCTTTATGCTTACGCTCATTTGTTTCATCAATGCAAAGAATTGAGCATTAGAGGCAGCAAGAAAGCAAGGGGAAATCCGAGTATTTGGCTAAGCAATGTATGTGGTTTTACTTTAGTGTAATAAGAGGCAATGCGTGGGATTTCTACTCTTGTTTTGTTGGGTGATGTTAAACCCTTTATGCATGTTTGGCTGATGATTTTGGAATTGTAAATGGTCTCTAATTGGTTAATGGTTTTGCTCATAGCGTTTTGAATCTGCTATGGCTTGTATTCTAAAGCATGCTAGAGTAGCTAATATTTTCACCATGTTTCGATATGCTTGATGATCATGTTATGTTTTTTGTTGATGCTTATATGTCTAGTATGTTGTCTATAACTTGTATGGAGAAGTGACCGTTAGCTGCCACGGAAAAAGATGCCCAATGCGCTGCGAGAGCCGCAACGGCTAGTTTTCCAACGGGCAGAAGCGCAACATGCTACAACGGCTAGTAACGGTCGCGGCCGCAAAATACACTCCAACGGTACAATGTGCCAAGACTCTATAAAAAGGCCACTATTCTCCTTTGCTTTTCACTTCCTACTTTCGCTTGCTTTCTTGAATCTCACAGTTATATACGCTCAATTCTTTTTACTATCTTTCAATCACGCTTGCTACTCTTATTCAATTCAGATTGCAACGAAAGGGGCATCTTCCAGCGATGTCGCGGTAACAGCCTATACTCACTTTGCACCTGCATCGGTAGAAGAACGGTTCAAGACACACTACATCTTGAAGGAAGGTATGGGAAGAGCAAGGGTCCCAAGCCTCCAGTGAAGAAAATTACAGCATCGAGCCCTCTTTATTCAACAAAATCATAAATTAGAAGTGACAAGTTTTCTGCCTCCAGCCCGCCCAGGCCAACCTCACGGTAGTTCGAGAATTCTACGCTCATAGACCAAGTGTTGATGCACTTTTCGTGCATGTGAGGGGCAAGGCCATACGCATCTGTGCAGACACAATTAACCAATTTTACGGCTTGCACATCAAAAGGGGTGAGCATGATGAGGTTTTGGAAGCCCTTGATGAAGACGACTTCCTGCGCATAAGGGAAGAACTTTGATTCGCCAGCACGCCATGGGAGGCCGGATCACACAGGGGTTCAGTGCAGCAGAAATACCTCAGGCCAGAATCCAAATTTGTGAACAAGTTCATCCGCCACAACCTCCTGTCGACATCCCACAACACAGCCGTTGATCGGCCCAAGCTTGCCCTTATCCACTCCATTATGCAAAATCGCCAAATTAATGTGGTTAATTTAATTGTGTAGGAAATCTATAAGTGTGAAGTAAAGAAGAAGGGACTGCTCTACTTCCCGTCACTCATCACCGGCCTCTTCACGAAGAATGCAGTCACGTTCGACAAAACTGATGAATTCACCAAGGACAGATCAGAATGGGACAAGGTCAGCTGCCACAAAATTATGGAGATACTAGACGCCGAGCCTCTGCACGCCACACCGATGCGGAGCATCGTCGGGACAGCAGCCTCAACATCCATCCCAATGACACCTTAGCCCCAAGCCCATACCGCAGCAAACCTCTAGTAGATTCTGAACAAGCTAGAGGCATTGGACCAATGCGAGCATATGTTTATGGCGTATACCAGGGACTTCCACAACGTAACAACACAGTGGATTCAGAGGAGGTTCCCTGACCCAACGGTCCAATTCCCCACCTTCCCTTCCACCATCTTCACTACTTCTACCACAGCCTAGCAAAGAGCCCAAGAGGCCCATGTCACCGCTATTGCCAGGCACCACCAGCCTCAGCCCGCTGCAGCCTCCGATACACATTCTGCCGCAGAAAGGAGAGGCAAGCGCAAGGCTGGCCTAGACACACTGGCCGTGTCCATACCCCAAACAACATCAGATAGTGAACACTCGGTCACCCAGGCGTATGACCTGCTCAGACGCAAGGGACTGAACATGGACAACGTTGATCTCAATTCCCTTGAAGAGGTGGATCCCCCAGCAGCAAAGCCCACTCAACCATCTCGCGTCCAGCCACCCTGAGAGTCCAAACAAATCAAGCGAGGAGCTTCTAAGCCAACAAATAGGCTAATTTTGGAGTCCAACAGTGACGAGTTGGATGATTCTGCCACATCTAAATCCATTTAGTTTCCTCTTCAATTTTTTTTCTTATCTGTTTATGCCCTCATATTTTGTGATTTAATTTTCTCTATCTTATGTATGAAATGTAAGCATTGAGGGCAATGTTTGGTTCGAGTTTGGGGTGTAGGTTGAGAGGCCGAGGTAGCATTATGTCGCGGTAGAATAAATATAATTGCCATGCAGTTTTATATCTTCATTTGTCAAAAAAAATTTATTGCACTGCCTTAACTGAATTTTGCTTATGTCACATCAGTACTTTCTATCAATTGCCTTGGTTTAGTTTTAAGTAAATTTTCTTACTTGGCAATAGAACTCTCTCTTCTTACCATAGTTTAGAACTGTTTAGACCCTTTATTTTTAGGATGCTTAAAGGAAAACAACTTAGGATCACACTATGAGATTAGAGCTTCAAACACCTTTGTGAATTGTATGATTTAAGGAATTCTAGTACACTCAGGACATAGACTAGCTTAGAAAGAAAATTGGGTAAAAGTTAGAGGCGCCCACCACTGGCTCTAGCATAAGGAAGCCCTAGAGGTGCCCGAAATCGACTCAAGGCTAAGCACTAGAGGTGCCCGAAATTGGCTCTAGTTGGTTAGGTTGCTTGAAAAAAAAATATTTAATACCCAAGTTCAAGTTAGTTAATGCTTAAGTGTTTACCTAGAATCCTTATATTCACATTGTTCACAATAAATGCACACACTCACAAATTTTATAGTTTGATTCCAGGGAATACCTAAGGCATCCAAAGATCTAAGGGCAAAAATGTTCTTCGCCATGGTTTGGGGAGAGAAGGAAAAGTAAGACCGAGGAGATGTCTTATAAAAACTAAGGTTTGGAAATTGATGGTTTGCATTGTTTGAGGACAAGCAATAGTTCGAGTTTGGGGGTGTGATAAGTGCCCAAAAGTCCTAGATTTTGACCCTTTTTTGATGGCAATTATTACTCAACCTACACCCATTTGACCTGCATTATAGCCTTTCATGCATAGATTTCATCGTTTATGCCTTTGAGCTTATTATTATGTTTATTATATGAAAAAGGGTACTATTTAATGCATGATTGGTATTCTTGCAAGGTGACCACTACTGGAGCAGGAGGATGTCACCGCAACGCAAGAAGAAAGAGGGAAGATGAGGCATAAGTAGCAGACAACCGACCCTGATCGAGCCAAGCCACAAGACAGCGTCTATTGAGGGAAGCTGAGGAAACCTTGCTGAGCAAAACAGACCGATGCCGAGGCAGCAAAAGCTAGGCCACGACAGCATATTGCCAGAGGGAAAAAATGAGCAAAGCGGTAGTCGACTTGTAGAGCTTTTAACATTGGATTTTTCCACACACTTTACATGGCAGCTACAGCTCTAGAAGAGGAGGAAAACGTGGAAGGAAGTATAAAGTTGGACTCTTGGATAAAAGTGTTTATTGTAATAAATTAAAGATATTTACCTCTTTAATAAAGTCTAGTCCAAGTCAAACTTAACTTCCTCTCCAAGAAGGATTCGTGCCTACACCTTCCCCTTATAAAGGCATGCTGCCAAGATAACGGAGAGGAGGAGACACGGAGAGGAGAGAAGATAAGAGAGACTGTGCTTAGGATTATTTTCATTATGTTCTAGATTTTCTTAGGGTTAAGATTAGTTTGTTTAGTAGTTTTGTGAAAACTCTTTGTACTAACTTTTTGTTCTTAATACAATAAAAGTTAAGGTTTGCTTATTCTGGCTTTAAATATTTTCGCATTCTACTCGGGAGAGGGTTTGTGAGATCATTCATTTGTTCAATATCAAGAGAGTTGAGCTTACGAAAGGATTAAGCATGGTTTTTGCCCCACATGGTGTTAACTAATTCGGCCTAGGGATAGGTTAAAGTTTCAGCGGCTAAGAGATGTGTATGAACAATTGATGTTTGCCTTTGATTCACGTTGGGAGGTATCATCAGAGTTCATTCATCAACCAGTGTTCCGTGCTTAGGGATAAGGCGGAACCATCCAAGGACGTTTTGCCGAACCTTAACTTCTTCTGCCCAAGAGCAATGGATTGTCGCGGCATAGATTCAGCCATTGCGGCCGCTGCAGGGATTTATGTCACTACGACACATTCTAATTCGGCCCATTTTCTTATCTTGATCACTCTTTTACTTTATTTTCTGGATTCTCTTCGTTTAGTTATTTTTATATTACCTCAATTCACCAAATTAATTTGTGTTTTTACTTTCTTTATTTTGCAGTGCAAGGGAATAGAACCGAAGGTTGAGTACCAATCCCTATGGAGACGATACTCATATACTTATCCCTATATTACTTGTGTCGTGTAAACTTGCACAAATTGCGAAGCACTATTTCCACGCAACAGAAGCTCTTGGTGAGCATAAAGTTGATAGCTCTTGGTGAGCATAAAAGTGATAGCTCTTGGTGAGCATAAAGTTGATAGCTCTTAGTTAGCATAAATGATATTATTGGAGAACAATCGATTGATGTAAGCAAGAGATTCAAATGATATCTCAAAGATCAAAATCTTTAAGGAACTTCGAATAATCAAGGAAGGATTAAGCTAACTTAATTCACAAGAAATCTCTTGTATAAGTATATTATTGAATTGTTTGGTTTCTTTATAGCCTTATCCATTATTGCTTATTATCTTGTCATTACTACCTCACTTAGGCTATATGAGCCTAATGCATTCATATTTCATGCTTTACGGGTTACTTTAGAAGTTTATAATTGATCAAGTATTTGGATGACCAGTTATACTTCAAGACCTTGTTCATTGTCTTGTTCTTTTAACCAAACTTGTAACCCCTCGACCCGGTCTGGATGAAAGACCGAACCAAACGGATCACACGACGAATATTGAAGTAAACCAGCAAGTTTACCTTAATAAACGACCCTATTTTTTCGTTTTATCTTTACTAGATGCTCTTTATTAACCTATGTGATAGACTTCGCAGGGGAACAATTTGCAACTCGATCATACAACATTTAGCGACTCAATTGCATGCAAACACATTTTAGGGACCATTTTATATTTTTTTCAAATTATAGGAACTTATTCAATTTTAAGTTACCAACCTTTAATTAAACACATTACATGCTACTCGGTCAAATCTCAGTTTAAACCAATCATCCAAGCTCATATAATTGCATCCACAACATTCAGGGACTAAAATGTAAAGAAATAGAACTTCAAAAGATTCCCATAACAAACTTAACACCGTGATGTTTAAATACAAGTTGCCATGTATCAGGACACCTGTTTCAGAACAGGGTCGAGTGTCTCGAAGCTTGGACTCGTATCGAAACACCCTCTATGGTGTTTCGGAACACGAGATTGCAGTAGCCAAACGTATCGAAACACCCCTTCCATGTTTCGAAACCCCTAAGCCATTTCAGGCTCACCGTTGCGGTACAGGCTCGGGCGTACCGAAACACTTGGGCCTGTAATGACACTTTTGCTGGTTTTTCATACTTTAATCCATACAAAATCATTCCAACATGCATACAACATATCTAAACATCAAACCTCAATCATACATAGCAATTCCAACATCATAGCATGGCAATAAGCATTAAGGAAATTTATAGGCATGCTACTTAGGCAAGAAGACCACTCATGAGCCAAAACACAAACCAAAGCAAAAAACAACAAGTAAAGGTCATTTACAAGTCATCAAAGGCTTCACAAACTTGCCACAAACTAGGGAGTTTCAAATACACTCTCCAAAAACATTAAGGCATCCTCTCATTTCTAATTATTATTACTAATAGGTAAACATAAAACCATACTTCTAACGCCCCGATTCTGGGCATAGAAGAATTCAGGGTCAATTTGAAGTTCGTAGAGCTTAAACTAGAGATCTGAGTTTTTGAGAATGGTTTAGGGAAAACATAGTTCAAGATATGATAAAATTATGAGAAAAATTCATAAAATCTTCTAAAAATATGTAGAAAGGTTTGATAAAGTAAATTTTGAAAAATGGCTTTTGGAAGATTGAGATTTCGGTTTAGTGACTATTTTGTAAAAAGCACAAAATCTATTTTTAAGGATTGTTTTGGAAGAGGGCCAAAACTTAGAATCTTTAGGAAGCTACCATTTAGTTAATGAGCGTTTTCCTTTTATTTGACCATTTTAAATGATTTAATAAAAAGGAATTGAAAAGGGATTTTAATGAAAGGGATTTTTAATTACCAAAAAGGCTAATTGACGTAACTTCAATTCTCTCATTTTCCAATCAGCCAAACACTCTATTTTCTCTCTAAAGTTCCAAAGATCTTCATCTTTTAACTTCTTTTTGTTTCACAAATGATTTTCTAAGTTTCTTCATCATTATTCTCAAAGCAATCTTGAAGGATTTCTTCAAATTCTTGCCATTTGGAGGAAAAGGCAATGGTTAGAGGTAAATTTCATTTAACTCCTCTAATCAAGGTTCTTTAATAAAATCCCCAAGTCTTTGGCTCTCTAAATATAGTTATTTAGATTTTTTTTGTGATTTAATTAATGAAAATTATGAATCAAACTTTAAAAGGTGATTTCTAAGGATTTTCGTATTGATACTATTTGTATGATTTGAGATTGATTTTAGTTATGATTTGGATGTTAAATGATGTTAAAATTGAGGTCTTATAATATTAATCCCGAATTGGTTTGGATCTCTAGTTGTAGATGGCTAGATTTGGGGTTTTTGGTGATGTTTTGAGGTTCTGGTGTTGCTATAGTTTTATGGATGGGATTAGGATTTTTTTAATTGCTAATTGATGATTAATAGTTATTAGAAGTGTTACATTTTGGCCGGGCAAGGTTTAGAGAGTAATCGAAGGTGTTTTCAGTTTTTTTTGGTTGGAAGAATTGGTGATTTTTGGTAGAGCAGTGAGATAACAGTGGATGCTAGTGTTTTTAATCCATTGAGATGCATTAATGCTCTGTTTTTGTGGGGTGTAGACAAGGGAGTTTGTATCGGACACATTTGGTGACGTGGCGAAAGCTTCACAAACTTAATTTCACTTCGGCAAAGCAAGCGAGGTGTGATCGGTGAGTGGAATTGGTTTTAAAAAGTCTTGAAGGACTTGAAATCAAGGTTTGGGGTTTAGATTGATTTTGAAACACTAATCTAAGCCCGAAAGTAAGTTTGTGATATTTCGCTCTCGTTTCTCGGTTATTATCCCATTGGTTTTATGATCATGCTCTTGTTTTGAATATATATTTATACATACTATTTTATGCATGTTTTGAGAAATGAAATGATGATTTAAATGATCCCATAAGATAGACTTGATATTTCAATGAGATAGAACTTTTGTGAAAATGCTATGCATTGTACATGCTTTTGACATGGGATGAGAATGTTTTAGATTCATGCATTAAAAAACAGTAGGTAATGATGCTTAAAATGAATATATTGGCATGCGATGAGATTATTGTTACCGGATATAATTGGTCGACCAATAGGATGAGAAGCGCACTATAAAAAACAAAATTCGTACGTGCTCTTTGGTTCGGGCAATGGGGGTAGTGTCATCCCCTTCCAAAGTAAGAGTTCGATGATGTGAGATTCCATCAGGGTAGGTCTTGGTGAAAAACCCAAGCTTTTGTGGCGATGAGAGATGCCGCCATGAGAGTTCGGTGATGTGAGATTCCACCGGGATAGGACTTGAAATTTAGTCAAGCTATCTGCATACCAGAGTAATGTTGTTAAAATGTCAATATATGAGATTGATTATGAGATTTACATGAACCTTGTTATAAATGATTTTATGCATGATGTTTTGCATATAAGATTATGATTTGAGAAATGCTTTATGAGAATTAAGCATGCAAAGGCTTTGCCTTGAGACTTTGCATTTTGAAGAATGCATGAGATAGATGGTACATGTGGCTTAAATGATGTGGATTTTGCCTTAAAATGATTTCAGGCATGAGATAGAAAGAGCATGATGAGATAGAGATTTCTAAATGAGAAATGGTTTTAAAATGTGTTGTTGTGTTGGTTTGTTTTGAGCATCCCTCACTAGGCAAATGTGCTTACGCTCTCTTATCCAACAATGCAGAGAATTAGCTTGTGTGGGCAGCAAAGAGGCAAGAAGGTTTCCAAGGATTTGGTCTAAGCTCAAGTATGATTTTATATTTGCTTATTAATAATAATAGTTGGCAATGGGAGGATGCTTTGTGCTTGGGAGATTGTGTTTTGGAACTCCATGTTTTGAGGCATGTTTGTAATGCCCTTAAAGACTTGTAAATGGCCTTTAATGTTTGTTTTATGCCTTGGTTTATGCCTTGACTTCTAAATGGCTATTTTTGCATAGGTTGCATGCATATAGATTCCCTTAATGCCTATGGACTTGCTATGATGTTATTTCTATCATGTATGTTGTGGTTTGATGTTCTAAATATGTTATATACATGTTGGAAGCATGTTAGCATGGTTTAGTATGAATTAAAGTGTGAAAAACAAGCAAAAAGTGTCATTTCAGGCCCAGGTGTTTCGGTACACTCGAACTTGTACCGAAACAGTGAGCCTGAAATGGCCTAAGAGTTTCGAAACAAGGAGAAATTGTTCCGGTACAATTTGACACTGGAAGCTTCTGTTTCGAAACACCTCAAATGGTGTTTCGATACGGGTCTATTTTCTAAGCCATGTGATTTTGTTTTTGATATGTCTGTTTCGATAAAAGGCTAGCCGATACTGAAACAACAAGTCGTTATGTTAGTTGGAATATTCTGAAGTTTTGATTCTTTATGTTTTAGTCCCTAAATGTAGTGGATGCAATTAAATGTGGGTGGATGGTTGTTTTGAGCTGAGATTTGACAGAAAAGCATGTAATATGACTAATTAAAGGATGGTTACCTAAAAAGTGAAAAATTTTCTTGTATTTTGTTAATTTACAAAATGGTCCCTAAAGTGTAATTGAATGCAATTGAATCTTAAATTGATGTTTGATCGTGTTGTCAACTGTTCTGCTGTGATGTTAAAGACTTAGGACCATAATAAGCATCTAGAAAAGATAAAATGAAAAAATAGGGTTGTTTATTGAGGTAAACATCCCGGTTTACTTCAATATTCCCCGTGTGACCCGTTCAGTTCACTCTATCATCCAGACCAGGTCAAGGGGTTACAATACTTGAGCTAAGTCTCACTTCTTGGGATCCTTCTTGCTTCTTTACTTCCCAAATATGATATTTCTCTGCATTGTTTGAAAAAGAGAGCATAAGTAATAATGCCTAGTGAGGAATGCTCAAAAACTACCAACAACAATAATGTATTTTGAAACCATTCCTTGTTTAGAAATCTCTATCTCATCATGCTCATTCTATCTCATGCTTGAAACAATTTTCAAAGAAAAAACCAAAACATTTAAGCCACATGTACCATCTACTCATGCATTAATCAAAATGCAAAGTCTCAAAGCAATGTCATACTTGCTTGTTTCTCATGTAGCATTTCTCAAAACATGATCTCATATGCAAATCTCATTACATTAAATCATTTATAAAAAAGGTACATGTGAATCTCATCTATTGACATTTAGGTAACATTACTCGGATATGCGGATAGCTTGGCGGAATCTCACATCGTCAAGTCCTACCTCGGTGGAATCTAACATAACCAAACTCTCATGGTGGTATCTCTCATCGCCACAAAGCTTGATGGAATTTCACATCATCAAGACCTACTGTGGTGGAATCTCTCATCACCGCACTCTCACTTTAGAACGGGATGACACTACCACCATTGCCCGAACCAAAGAGCACGTACGAATTTTGTATATTATAGTGCACTTCTCATCATATTGGTCGACCAATTATATCCAATAACAATAAATCTCATCTCATGTCAATATACTCATTTTAAGCATTATTTACCTATTGTTTTCAATGCATCAACATAAACCATTCTCATCCCATTTCAAAAGCATAATTAAGCATAATATTTCCTCAACAAATTCTATCTCTTCAAAATCATAATTCAATCTCATGGGATCTCATAAACCATAAAATCATTTCTCAAACCATGCATAAAACAGTAGGAATAATTCTATCTTCAAAACATGAGCATGATCATATAAATCAATGGGATAAAAACTGAGAAACGAGAGCGAAACATCTCAAACTTACTTCAGGGCTTAGATTAGTGTTTCAAACTCAATCCAAACCCCCAAACCTTGCTTTCAAGTCTTTGAAAGGCTTTAAAACCAATCCCATTCACCGACATTGTCTCGCTTTTTATGTCGAAGCATAATCAAGCTTCTAAAGCTCCTAGAACTTCATCGATTGCTTCCTATAAGTTATCCCCTGTTTATACCACACAAGAACATATGATAAATGCATCTCAATGCATTAAAATCATCAGCAACCAAAACCACTTCGCTGCTCTTCCCAAAAACACCAAAACGCCTATTCAAAAACACCTTCAATTAATCTAAAAATTCAACTCAACCAAAATATAACACTTCCATCCATTTTTATCATCAATTAACATCAAAAAACAATCTATTTGCATCCTTATTCCTCTAGCAACACCAAACCACAATATCACCATAAAGTCCCAAATCTAACAACCTAAACAACTAGAGATCCAACCTATTTTGGGATCCTTATGATAAAACCTTTATTTCAAAATCATTTAACATCCAAATCATGATTAAAATCAATCTCAAATTAACCAAAATGGTACCATTATGAAAATCTTAAGAAATCATCTTTCAAAGCTTGATCTAACCATTTTCATCAAATAGATTATAAAACATTGTTATTAAACACAATTAGAGAGCCAAAGACTCGGGAATTTCATTAAAGAACCTTGATTAGAGGACTTGAACGAGAATTACCTCTAACCCTTTCCTATTCCTTCAATTGATAAGATTTGTTGCAAAATCTTCAAGAATCCTTTTAGATAAATGGAAGAAACACAAAGGAAATCATTTGTAAATCAAAGTGAAGTGGAAATATGAAAATCTCTGGAAGTTTGAGAGAAAATGAAGTGTTTGGCTGATGGGAAATGAGAGAAATAGAAGTTACGTCAAAATAGATTTTAGAAGACTAAATCCCTTTTTAATAAAAGCACATTTTATTCTTTTTAATAAAATACCTTTAAAATAGTCAATTGAAGAAAAAGGCTAATTAAAAATATATTAGCTCCCTAAAGATTCTAAGTTTTGGCCCTATTTCAAAACAACCATTTAAAAATATATTTTGCATTCTTTACAAATTAGTCACTAACCCGAAATGTCAATCTTCCAAAAATCATTTTCCAAAATTGACTTCACCAAACCTTTATATATATTTTTAGAGGATTTGATGAATTTTCCAAAAATTTTATCATATCCCGAACCATGTTTTCCCTGAACCACTCCCGAACTAACCCAAATCTCTAGTCTAGGTTCTGCGAACCCCGAGTCAACCTTAAAGACTCCTAGGCCCTAAACTGAGGTGTTAAACTCCTAGGATGGTTTAATTGTGGAAATTTAGTTTAATTGAGATTTAATTGGTAAAATTGTTTGAGATTCATTTTGGATCTATTTTGCTAGGTTATTGATCAAATTAGAACATGATTATGATGTTTTATAATGTTAATAAGTTGGTTTTAATATTGGAATCCCGAAACTACGTGAATCTCTAATTATACAGATTTCTAGTGATGAGTTTTTTAGGAGTTGTGGTGGTTTTATGTATGCTTGAGGTATAAGGTTGTTACTAGATGAGTTTTGGATGTTATTTGATGTTGATTAGATGTTAGATTCTAGAGTTTGTGGTCGGGATTTGATTATCTTAAGTTTGAGGTTGATTCTGGTTATTGTGGAAGGGTTTCTGCTTGTGTTTGTTGAGGTTTGCTAAGGATTGTCATCACTAGGAGAGGTTGATTCCGTAGCTATCGGTGAAGCTTTGGAGGCTTCAGACGCTTGAATTCGCATCGGCTGTTACGAAGTGATTTATGCACTTGGTTTTGATTTTGTGATATGTAACCCCCTTGTCCCGGTCTGGGCGTCTGATCGATCCGAGTAGGCTACACGGGGATAACCGATGTGAAACCCGTTAAGGCTCCACCTCGGCTAACAACCCAAGAAAACTTTTTCATTTATTATTATATTGTCTAGATGCGTTAATTAAACCTATATGTGAAGCGACAGCGGAAACAAGGCTCACGAGAAGCCTAACAGCAATCAGGGCCGAAGCCCAACCCTTGAGACCCTTTAGAGATGTCAAAAGCCCATTTTCAGGCCTCTGTTTCGAAACAAGCATTGCATGTTTCGGAACACGGGCTCCAGTTTAAAAAGCCAGACACCCGTACCAAAACGCATCCACCCCGTTTCGAAACAGGGTCCCATTTTGCCTAGGCGTTTCAAAACTCGTTTCGAAACAGGCAATCACAGTGGCCAAAGTGTTCCGAGACTCGTATCGGAACATGGGTTCACAGTAGCCAAACCGTACCAGAATGTGATCCGATACGGGTGGCTCTGGAACCACACCCGTTCCGAAACAGCACAACTCGTTCCGAAACACCTGCAGTCTATGAGTTTCCAAAATCAACTTTAATCATCTCTAAACGATCTCAAACGCCCACAACGACTTCAAGAATCAAACACAACATACAAACACACTCTAGAGGCATACATCCTATTACACTCATGCTCAAAACACACAAGGATACATGATAAGGACATGCATTTATAAGATCAAGCATACACCACAAAAGAGACAAACATAGCATTTTTAGGTTTCATGCCTTAGCCAACATACGCATAAACATCCAAGGTAAGCAATAAAGCATGGCTTACAATTCAAAACATGGCATCAACAAGCCACACCGACATCAACATAAATCTAAAGCATTCAAATCCCATTGTTTGACTATTACAATCTTTCAATTTAAAGTTCATACTTGAGCTAACCAAAAGCGACACTTGGAGGCCCTTCCTTGCCCTCGCCACCCACAAGCTACTAATCTGCATTGTCGAACAAAAAGAGCGTAAGCATGAAAGCTTAGTGAGGGTAAGCTCATAAAACAAACCTCGACAATGCAGGGTCCAAGCACGAGCAACAACCAAGGTAGAATGCATGAGTTCTTACCTTCGAACCTCATGAGCCAAAATAATTGATGATGCATGAACATATTATCAAAATCATGTCATGCTCAACAAGTTCATAACCACAACATATGGAAACACATATATTCAACATATGAGCAACATAATCCACAATCCGTATTGGTACCTAGCTATGACTCGGATACGCGGATAACCGTTGGAACTCACATCCAAACACAACCATTACCTTACGGTGGGATTACACTCATCACCGTTTCACGCGGAGGGGATTCCACTCATCCTCACGCCTCGTCGATGGGATTCCACTCATCACCAACTAACATATATATAAGAAGATTTCCGGGAGAACCCGTACTCCATCTTGACGACTACCATCACCAAGACCACGCGCGCATTTTGACTCTCGTGTGCACACTAAACATCCTAATTATCGATCATTGTACCCATGCATACTAGTGCCAATACTAACACATTCCACAACCTTTCTCAACATAATTCCTTACAAAATTTCGTGCTTAGCACATACTCATCATGATTTACCATCATGCACAACCACATTTCCATGCCTAGCATGTACTCACCATGATCCTCGGATAATGCAACCACCTCATAAATCCATTTCACATGTCAACACTACAAGTATATCATCAATACAAGTATCGCATTATATTTCATACATATGTATATCCTCATCATACCAATCATCAACATGCATATATCCACAATATACATACATCATGCTCATAAGCACAAGTCATTAAGCATAAACAACACAACATTCAAGTTCAACTAGCACATGCTTGCAACTAAAGCTTGGCATTAGACTACCAATCAATTCCCAACTCTAGGTGGGTTTACCGAGCCCGACCTAGTGTTCGCGTAATCGAACCATAAAGTTTGAAACCAATTTTAGAGTCGTAGAACCACTCACCAATCACTCCATTTAGCACAAGTCGACTAGCCTATCAAGCATCCAAGTCTCCAGATTTGAGCCTGAAGAATCTCCATTGTTTTCCCTTGCTTTTAACCATTTAAAAACAATACATTAACCTCAAAATCAACCACAAACCCATTGTTTAACACCAACACAAAAAATCACTACAATTCTCACAATTCAAAGCTAAATTCATTCCCCAAATTCTCATTTTCGTACTTTCACAAGAACCCAGCAAAAACAAGTAATACAACCATCCAAAACACTCTTAAACATGTTCAAATCAGTACCCAAGCATAGTATAACCATCAGCCAACAAATTCTCACCCAAAACAGCCCCAAAACCTTACCAAACACACTTCAAAACCCCCCATTAAACCCAAATCCGGAAATCAAGTTAAAACAATATAAAAATAGTGTATGTTGAACATCTTAGGTTACTATTAACTTATCTATTAACAAAGAATCAAAAGCTCAAGCAATGGATGGTAAAGTTTGCATTTTTTTTCTTCCAAAACCCAAAAACACAAAACACTAAATAATGGATTTTATTGAAAACTAAAAGTATGGCAAGAAAGAGGAAGTTGAGGACAAAAAGAATTTGTTGTTACCTTTGCAAAAGCTCCGGAAATGAAGGCAAGATTGGGTAGAATAGTAAAATGGGAGGAGGGGGAAGGTCACGTTCAAATGGAAAAATGGGGAAGAAGATGGTGAAAAGGGATTTTGTTTTTGTTTTATTTTATTTGGCTTATTTCAAAAAAACCCCAATATTACAACTTTGCCATTAATGAAAGAATGTTGTCAACTTTTAAGACACCAAAACCCAAAGAACTTGAGTTTAAATTAAAATCGGGTCCAACACATTAAATTTTATTTTTTTTGAAAGTGAAACTCGAAATATTATTTTATTAATTACATCCACCCGACCCCCAAACCCGGGTGTTTCAACTCTCCCCCACTTAAGGAAATTTTGTCCCCGAAATTTATCGGACAAGAAGATACACGGAAACTGCCCCTCCACGTTTTCCTTTCCTTCTCACCAAAACATTCTAACCAGCTCGGTAGACTTACCACACAACATTAGCTATCTGATGCTAAGATCTCAATGGGTCCTTCGTTGCATGTCAATTTTAAACTCAACTCAATCTCTTCAACAAACATAGCATGGGACAGATCTGACTCACATTTCCGAATCATAGATACACGGAACACATCACGAACCAATTTCTAACTCTGGTGGTAACCACAACCAATAAACAACAGAACTAGCTCGATTCACAATCTCATACGGCACCGTTTGAATACTTGACCGATAATTGTTACCATACCATCCATCAACAGCAGGTGTTGATCTCACGTGCCCTGAAAAATTAACCATGTATCGACGCACACAACGTCTAGAATCTGACTAACTTTCTCTGACTGACCATCTGACTTCAACAGGTATCCAAGCACTACGCAGACGTCCTCAAAAATCTAGTTGAAATCTCGAATCTCTACCAGCCTCTATCGATTTCAAGACACTGTGCAACTCACACTCTTTCTAAGGCACGACTCAGCCATCTTATACAAGGTACAAGTAACGTGAACATGTATAAAATGAGCACACTCGGTGCAACTATCATTGTATACTCAGCTAAGTTCTCCCGGAGGAAATCAAAGGCGAACCAGACACAAAGTCCCTCGAATCTATTACCCACTTTCATTATGAATCTTCCACAGCTGTAACAAACTAGAAGAAAACTGATGCTCGGCCTTGACACGCTGGCAAATTATACACTTACTCTCATACTGAGCCACATCATTCGTCAACTCAATCCAGAAGTACTCGTCTTTCAATCCACAATACGTCTTCATACTACTCGGATGCGATACAAATGAACTGTCGTGTGCTTCGGCCAAAACAATACGTCTCGGAACACTATGTCATTTGGCACAACTATTTCATCTTTGAAATGCAAAACTCTATCATCTTTGAAACGGTATTCTGAAGATCTTCCTTCTGCTATGTCTTGCACGTGAGGTGCCAAGAACCTGTCTTGCAACTGTTTCTCTTTAAGCATCTGACTCAATGTAGGTTTAACCTGAAACTCAGCCACAAAACCACTATCATTTGATAAGCTGAATCTAGCAAATATAGCTCGCAACTCAACTGCCATTCTCTTTTTTTTTACTCGAAGCATCAGTTACTACGTTGCCTCTCCTCGGATGGTACTCAATCTTGAGATTATGGTCCTCAAGCAATTCCAACAACTTATGCTGCTTAAGTTTCAACCCTTCCTGAGTCATCAAATATTTCAAGCTCTGGTGATATGTATATATTGTGCAGTTCTTACTATACCTGCTTTGTCTCTAAATCCTCGAAGAAAATACAACTGTAGCTAACTCAATGTCTCGTGTCGGATAATTCTTTTCATGGACTTTCAACCGCCTCATTGAATAGGCCACAAATCTTCTGTCTTGCGTAAGGACACAACCTAACCCTACATATGACGCATCACTATGGTTCACAAATTCTTTCTCTGATATTGGCTAGATCAAGGTCGAAGCTTTCATCAAAGTTTCTTTCGATTTCTCAAGGGCTTGTTGTCTCGAATCTGACCACACAAACTGAACATTCTTCTATAGAAACCTGTTAATGGAGCAGCTATCTTCGAAAGACCATTTACAAACCTCTGATAGTAACAATGCTAGACCTAGGAACTATAGATACATTTCGTTGTCTTCGGTTTCTTCCAACTCACATCTTTATCTGCCTACTTAGGATTTACTCTAATACACTCGGCTGATCTACATGTCCTAGGAGAACATCTTTCTTGACTCGAAGTTCACGTTTGCTCAACTTGGCATACAATTGATTCTCTAATAGGATCTACAACACCAACTCCAAATGCTTGTCATGATCTTCCGCGGTACACAAATATACCCATGTATCGTCTATGAGGACTACTACAAACTGATCAAGGAGCTCCGGAAGTATTCTGCTCGACATCTCTATAAAAGTAGCTGACACACTAGTCGAACAAAACAGCATAACCCATAAATCATAGTGACCACATCTTGCCCCAAAAGCTGTCTTCGGTACATCAACCTCTCTCACTTTCAACTGGTAGTAATCGGATCTCAAATTAATCTTCGAAAAGACTGAAGCACACCCCAACTGATCAACAAATCACTGATGCTCGGTAATGGATACTGATTATTCACTATCAATTGTTTCAACTGTCTGTAATCTAAACACATTCTCGTATTGTCATGTCTCTTCTTCACAAATTGCACTGTCGTACTCTAAGATGATGTACTAGGCCTAATGAACCTACGGTCTAACAAATCTCGAAGCTGATTCTTCAACACTCTCAATTCTTTCGGGAACCATAAGATACAGAGCAAACAAAGCAGGAACAAACTCAAAGACGGTCTCAATAACAAACTCTTCTTCCCTGACAAGAGACAAACCGGGCAATTCTTCCAAACACTTTTAGGAAAATCACAAATTGTTCTAACATCCTGCGGTCTAACCTCATTCAAAATCGAATCCATCACATTTGCTAGGCAAGCCTGTCAGCCAAACTCAATCAATCTTTGACCTCTAAAGCTGGATCAACATTCGATAAGAAGTTCACATTCTCACCCACCACTACAATCTCAAAGTATACCCTAGCTATGTGTTCTACAAGTCAAACCATGCCCAATGTTACATCGAGACCGTAAAAAGACAATTACTTCACATCTACTAGAAACACGTAACCCTGAACCATCAACAACCATCTTCCGTACATCTTTCTGACCACCACTACCTCACCAAAAAGGACTAGTTACATGCGTCCCTACGTATAGGATCTCAACAGAGATATCTAACTTCCTTAAATGCTCACACAAAATGGACAAATCCGTAGAAATTGCAACTTCACATGTACACAGCTGATAGTTTTCGGTTCTCTTGTTTTCAGGCTGGCCCTTCAAACATAACCTAACTCTTCAAAACCGTTCTTAGAGCATCTCGAAACCTCAAAATTTAGTTCTGATCACACACAAACAATCATACTTGAACTTGTTCTATAACATCGGTCCTGGCGACTCAAAACATCCTAATACCAAACAATATGGAGTCAAAACTCAAGACTTTCTTCTCAGCTCAACTATATCAGAAGCGACTTCATCTCTCCTTCTTGCTGGAAGACAACTTAGACGCACCCTGGCCCAATCACACAAATTGATTCCCACTCACGGATACTGACCGGTTGTCTTGTACTAAAACCATAGGCCGAACCCCAACGATCACCAACTAACTTTTCTAAGTTTACGATTACTCACACGAGACCCTTACCTTGGTCTCGCCAAAAGGACTAAGGTACTCATACCTACCTCTGACACCTCACCGGGCACACCCAAACTTTGCATGCTCGCTAACAATATACGGAAGTACAGATTCAGAATCAATCGGAGGGGACAAACTCAAAACTGTACCAAGGGCTTATCTGCTATAACGTCGATACAACTCTGAATCCCACCCATAGGTATTCACCTCTTTTACCAACTAATACCAGAATCGATCGCATCGTTCCTTATCAAAAGGAACCAACCCACATACACATGGACTCAAACAAACAAATTGTACCTCAACTCCGGTACAACCATACTCCCCTAACTATAGTGATGAACTCCATCAACATCATCCATATTTTCAGAAACCACAACTTCTACTTACCGATTCGCGGCCCACGCCTTGGCCTCAAACTTACCAAAAAGCAACAAATCAACAACAACAACAAATTATCATGCAAACTGGGTTTGCAAAAAGAAAGGGTCCAAGTGGCTCAAGTATGATTTCCCCACTTAAAAATCTCTTTTTCCGATGTAATAGAAGCAATGAGACTCTACTCAACATGCTTCAAACAACATACATATACGATCAAGCAAGCATACATCAAGCATACTTGATAAACAAGAAAACATGCTTACATGGAAAGTAAACATCGTGCAATTGCAATACAAGAATTTAACTTACCTCACTTACCTGCCCGAGGTCTCGGAAACCTCAGGCTCTGATACCAACAAGTGTAACCCCCTCGTCCCGGTCCGGGCGTCTGACCAGTCCGAGTAGGCTACACGGGGATAACCGATGTGAAACCCGTTAAGGCTCCACCTCGACTAACAACCCGAGAAAACTTTTTCATTTATTATTATCTTGTCTAGATGCGTTAATTAAAACTATGTGTGAAGCGACAACGAAAACAAGGCTCATGAGAAGCCTAACAGCAAACAGGGCTGAAGCCCAACCCTTGAGACCCTTTAGAGATGTCAAAAGCCCACTTTCAGGCCTGTGTTTTGAAACATGCATTGCCCGTTTCAGAACACGAGCTCCAGTTTAAAAAGCCAGACACCCGTACCGAATCGCATCCACCTCGTTTCGGAACAGGGTGTCATTTTGCCTAGGCGTTCCGCAACCTGTTCCGGAACAGGCAATCACAGTGGCCAAAGTGTTCCGAGACTCGTATCGGAACAAGGGCTCATAGTAGCCAAACCGTACCGGAACGCGTTCCGGTACGGGTGGCCCTGGAACCACACTCGTTCCGAAACAGCACAACCCGTTCCGAAACACCTGCAGTCTGTGAGTTTCCAAAATCAACTTTAATCATCTCTAAACGATCCCAAACGCCCACAACGACTTCAAGAATCAAACACAACATACAAACACACTCTAGAGGCATACACCTATTACATTCATGCTCAAAACACACAAGGATACATGATAAGGACATGCATTTAAAAGATCAAGCATACACCACAAAAGAGACAAACATAACATTTTTAGGTTTCATGCCTTAGCCAACATACACATAAACATCCAAGGTAAGCAATAAAGCATGGCTTACAATTCAAAACATGGCATCAACAAGCCACACCAACATCAACATAAATCCAAAGCATTCAAATCCCATTGCTTGACTATTACAATCTTTCAATTTAAAGTTCATAGAGCTAACCAAAAGCGACACTTGGAGGCCCTTCCTTGCCCTCGCCACCCACAAACTATTGATCTGCATTGTAGAACAAAAGGAGCGTAAGCATAAAAGCTTAGTGAGGGTAAGCTCATAAAACAAACATCGACAATGCAGGGTCCAAGCACGAGCAACAACCAAGGTAGAATGCATGAGTTCTTACCTTCGAACCTCATGAGCCAAAATAATAGATGATGCATGAACATATTATCAAAATCATGTCATGCTCAACAAGTTCATAACCACAACATATATAAACACATATATTCAACATATGAACAACATAATCCACAATCCGTATTGGCACCTGGCTATGACTCGAAGATGCGGATAACCATTGGAACTCACATCCAACCATAACCATTACCTTACGGTGGGATTACACTCATCACCGTTTCACGCGGAGGGGATTCCACTCATCCTCACTCCCATTCGACGGGATTCCACTCATCACCGACTAACATATATATAAGAAGATTTCCGGGAGAACCCGTACTCCATCTTGATGACAACCATCACCAAGACCACGCGCACATTTTGACTCTCGTGTGCACACTAAACATCCTAATGATCGATCATTGTACCCAAGCATACTAGTGCCAATACTAACACATTCCACAACCTTTCACAACATAATTCCTTACCAAATTCCGTGCTTAGCACGTACTCACCATGTTTACCATCATGCACAACCACATTTCCATGCCTAGCATGTACTCACCATGATCCTCGGATCATGCAACCACCTCATAAATCCATTTCACATGTCAACACTACAAGTATTTCATCAATTCAAGTATCGCATTATATTTCATACATATGTATATCCCCATCATACCTATCATCAACATGCATATATCCACAATATACATACATCATGCTCACAAGCATAAGTCATTAAGCATAAACAACACAACATTCAAGTTCAACTAGCACATGCTTCAACTAAAGCTTGGGATTAGACTACCAATCTAATCCCAACTCTAGATGGGTTTACCAAGCCCGACCTAGTGTTCGCGTGCTCGAACCATAAAGTTTGAAACCGATTTTAATGTCGTAGAACCACTCACCGACCACTCCATTTAGCACAAGTCGACTAGCCTATCAAGCATCCAAGTCTCCGGATTCGAGCCTGAAGCTTCTCCATTGTTTTCTCTTGCTTCTAACAATTCAAAAACAATACATTAACCTCAAAATCAGCCACAAACCCATTGTTTAACACCAACACACAAATCCACTACAATTCTCACAATTCAAAGCCAAATTCATTCCCCAAATTCTCATTTTCGTACTTCCACAAGAAACCAACAAAAACCAGTAATATAACCATCCAAAGCACTCTTAAACATGTTCAAATCACTACCCAAGCACAGTATAACCTTCAGCCAACAAATCCTCACCCAAAGCAGCCCCAAAACCTTACCAAACACACTCCAAAACCCCCATTAAACCCAAATCCGGAAATCAAGTTAAAACAATATAAAAATCGAGTATGTTGAACCTTTTAGGTTACTATTAACTTATCTATTAAAAAAAGAATCGAAAGCTCAAGCAATGGATGGTAAAGTTTGTATTTTTTTCTTCCAAAACCCAACAACACAAAACACTAAATAATGGATTTTAATGAAAACTAAAAGTATGTGAAGAAAGAGGAAGTTGAGGACAAAAAGAATTTGTTGTTACCTTTGCAAAAGCTCCAGAAATGAAGGCAAGATTGGGTGGAATAGTAAAATGGGAGGAGGGGGGAAGGTCACGTTCAAATGGAAAAATGGGGAAGAAGATGGTGAAAAGGGATTTTGTTTTTATTTTATTTTATTTGGCTTATTTCAAAAAAAACCCCAATATTACAACTTTGCCATTAATGAAAGAATGTTGTCAACTTTTAAGACACCAAAACCCAAAGAACTTGAGTTTAAATTAAAATCGGGTCCAACACATTAAATTTTATTATTATTTTTGAAAGTGAAACTCGAAATATTATTTTATTAATTACATCCACCCGACCCTCGAACCCGGGTGTTACATGATACCTATTGTTTATGCATGATTTAAAGTATGAAATATACTATTTTTAATCATTAAATGATGATGGATGTATGTGGTAACTGATCCATGTAAGTATGTGTTTTATACTTGTGTTTAAAGCATGGTTGTTGCTTTGAGAAAATGGATGTGTGTTGACGCATATGAAAATAGTGGGTTAATGGTCAATAATAAATTATATTGGCAAGTGGTGTGGTTTAAAATGTTATAGGATATAGTTGGTCGGTTATAAGTGTTGTCACTAAATTTTCACCCTAACTTTTAATAAAAGAAAAAAGAAGAAAGAAAAGTCAAAAAGAAAATATCAAATATCAAAAAAATAGAAATCCTTTTAAAAGCCTTTTTTCTTTTAAAAAAATAAAAATCCAATTTTTTAAATAAAAACCAAATTTTCAAGAAAAGCCCATTTAAAAAAAAATAAAAACCCACTTTTTTAAAAACCCATTTTGAAGAAAAGCCCACTTTTTAATAAAGCATGTTTTATGTTGAATCTCATTTTGAAGGTAAAAATTAAAAAAAAGAAAGGAAAAAAGAAAAAATAATATTAATTATGGTGTTTAATAAATATAAAAGGGGAATAAAAATAGGGTAATAATTAAGTGTGAAAAAAGAAAAAGAAAAAACAGCAACAAAAGAGGTCAAAAAACAATAAAAACAGTAAAAAAGAATAAATAAAAAAATAAATAAATAAAGTGAGAGACAGCCCGCTCGTCACACGCTGACGCGTGACAAACACGCGCGCGGGGCTGGGCACTCCAAACCCTTGTCGCGAATAAAGATCGCCGTCGTTCTCCGTGCACCGGTCGCGACAGTCAGCGTGGTTGGTGCCGTTCAGACCGCCTGGTTGCTGCCATCCGTTTGCCACCGACCCCGCTTGCCGCCGTTGTAATCTACAAAAAAACCGAAACAAAATAATAAGCCATAGATTCTAATTAAATGGGAAATTCTATCCCGAATTTGGATCAGAATGGATGATTTCTTGGGGATTTTACCGGGTATCAAGTTTCTTATCTGATTTTAGCTCCAATTTGGGGATTGAATTCGGAATTTAGATTTATTTTGAAGCTCAAAATTTTGTATAAAAACCCCCTTCACCCACTTATTCAAAACACCAAATTTGAGAGAAAAAAACACTAAAAGGGTTCAATAAAAATCCGAAAAATTCTCTGAATTTTTCTTGAGTTGGCTGGAAATTTTTGGAGGAGAAATTCGAGTTTGGAGCAATTTTCCGGAGGCGATTTGGAGCATTTCGAGGATCTTTAGTTCGAGTTCATCGTTCGTTGATTTTTCGGTAAATTTTTATCCTTTCTTTGTTTTATTTATGTTGATTTTATTGTTGTTCTTGGTTGAATTTTGGTGTTTTTGTTTGTGTTGTTTCTGATTTTTAGGTTGCTTTCACGTGGTTGGAAAATTGTTCGCGATTTCGGTAGTCTTTTTTGTTTTCAATTTCGTTTAAATTTCTAGTTTGATCTTAAACTTTTGCATGATTTTAAAAATGTTGTTAAAGTGATTTTTCATCTTTAAAAATGTAGGATTTAATTTAAAAGGTGTTTTTGGATTAAAATGCATGAATAAAACATTGTGGTTAATTAGAAAAAAACTTGAATTTAGGAATTTAATTAGAAGAAATAATAATGTGAGGTGTTAAATAATAAAAGGGCTTTATTTTAAGAAAAATATTAAAATAGATTTTTTATTAAGTTTATTTTAAATAATTGATGGGCAAAATAATTTTAAAAGAAAAAAAATAAAGATGTTTTTTGTAGAAAAAAGGAAATGAAATAAGTTTAAAAAAAAAGAAAATAAAAAAGTTTTAAATAAAATTTTAGGGTCTAGGATAAAAAAATGAATTTTGAAAAGGGAAAAAACATAAAAAGAAATTTCTTTAGTGATAAATAAATTTTATTTTTTAAAATGGGTTGTTTTAGAAGAAAAAACTTAAAAATGGAAAAATAAAAATGAATTTAGAAAAAATGGTAAAAATGCTTTTGAAAAATAGAAAACATAAATTGATAGAGGAAAACAAAAAAATGGAAAAAGTAAAAAACACAAAAAAATACAAAACGTAAAAAAGTAAAAGGGGTTTTGGCTTAGAAAATAATAAAAAGAAAAAAAATTAAGGCTTTTAAAAGGAATAATAAAAAGGATAAAATTCAAAAGAATAAAAAGTTTGCTTGCTTGTTTTAGAAATTGGTGAAAACTTAGGATTAGGGACTAAAGCTTAGATAGAGACTTGTTTTGTTTAAAAATGTTCTTCATAAAAATAAAATACACTTAAGCATACTTCAACTCTTAACTAGGAATAAAAGACTTAGACCTTTTTAGGGTTTTAAAATAATCAAACTTGGAATTAAATAAAATGCTCAACACACTTAATTTCTTTGTTGCTTGAAAAGTGAAAACTTAATTCATTGCGGTGTCTTATCAAATGGGAATCACGGGTTAGCGCCAGAAATGTTGGCGGTGATTAAAGTTCATCTCACAGGCGATAAGGCCGCTAAAATAGATTAATGTTCATTAAATGGACAAGTAAAGTCGAACATTTTTAACTTGCAAATTCTATATTTGAAAATGATTTTAAAACCAATTAGGTACCAATTTTGGGCGTCGTAGGGGTGTTAACCCTCCCCCACGCGTAACCGACCACCGAACATGTTTTCTGATTTTCATAAACCAAAACCGTTGTTTTATTAAAACCAAAAATGTTTTATTAAAATAACCATGTTTTTAAAAGTGATCCAATCACACTTTTTTTCAAAAAAGATTGCTGGCGATTCCGTTGATTTTTAAAAAGTGTTTTTTTTTTCAAAACTTCGAAGCCTCCCGTAAAAAGGTGGTTGCAACAGCTTGGCGAATCCATTGGGGACGTGTTTTTGTTTTTCTTTTAAAAATAAAAAACAAAAAGGGTCAGGCCACAAATTGGTTTTAAATGATTTTCAAAAAAATGTTTTTTAATATGGATTTTGCAAGTTCACACTAGATTAAATTTAGTTGTCCGTTTAAATGAATATTGCTCTATTTTACGCATTTAAGACTTAATTCTAAGCTATTTTCCCGAGCTTTATCCCGCTCGTTTTAAGTGGGGGGAACACGCTTTGCTCATGTAAGAATATTGATTCTTCGTATGACCATCGCAAAGTACCTTCGGGACTCAACCCCTTTGCCTTCGCAAGGATATTGATTCTTCAAGAAGGCTTCGGTGGTGAGTCCTCCTGAGTTAAACTCGATTCGTTTGTAGCCTATAATGGGTGAGAATCGAGGGCTTTGCTACTCTTAGTTGAGGACAGCGAGAACAACTCTGGTACCTTTTTAGAACTAAACCAAGTTTGAGAATTTAGAGCCTACCCCAATATAGCCATGCAGAAAGCCTAGGGTGTTGAGTCACAAGAATATCGTGCATTGTTTTTTATTGTTTTATCTGTTAGTTTTTCCTTGCCTTATTAATCTCTGTTTATTACCTTCTTTATTTTGCATGTGCATCATTTCATATTAGAAGGGGTTTATTTTGGAAAATTGTTCAATTATGAATGGAAAGCTCTTAAAAGATTGAGGAGGACCAAGCACGTGACAACATTAGTGATCGAGGCCGCAGCCCTTCGTCAGTATGTCAAGCCCGTTGGAGAAGTGGGATCAAGACTCATGTGGCTAATTGAAGAAATCAAGGAGTTAGGCGTTCGAGCAGAAAAATATTTGTAATTCCAAAAGTTGTAATAAAACTTTCGTATTTAATAAAGAGTTTCCTTTCATGAACAGATTTTCAATAGAATTGATGGCCCTTAGACTGCATTCATGCATTTCCATTACCTTGTTTGCTTTGTTGATTTTTTTTTTGTGAATTTTTTGTGCATACATTCATTTGTTCATAAACTAACTTAATAGTAAAAATCAACAGAATATCCAAAATTGCTAAGACAACCCATAAATACGGTCCCCGAGCCATGAACTCTGAGGAACGGTTGGCAACCTTGGAGGCGAATCAAAAGAACATTCAGGATAAGCTGGAAAAAATGGAAGTCAACATTAAACAACATGTTGAAGTGGTCCACCATAAAACAGTCAATTCGATAGCTGCAGTGCTTGGATTCAAGGACTCGAATATGACCGAAGAAAGGGGAAATACTTCTGCCATTCCTCGATTCCCAGGGATGACTTTTAGAAAGGAGGTTGTTGCCAAGGCCAAAACACCCATTCATGTAGCTGAATCTTCCACTCATGTGGAGGCCAACAATTACGAGGTGCCTGACCTCGATGAAGTTGCTGATAAGGTCGAACCGAAAAGAAGTTGGAAGAGAAATAGGAAAAGTTAGAAGGAATGTTCAAATCTTTCCAAGACGGGGCTGCCTATGGTGGAATGGATGCCAAGGATCTGAGCTTGGTAACTGATTTAGTTACGCCACCGAAACTCAAGATCCCCGACTTCGAGAAATATAATGGGACCACATGCCCATCAACACATCTAACCATGTAATGTAGAAAGATGTCCATGTACCTTGATAATGAGAAGCTGCTCATTCACTACTTTCAAGACATCCTAGTAGGGTCCGTTGCACGTTGGTACTCGCAGCTAAGTCGAGTAAACATTAAGTCATGGAGAAACATGTCTAGAGCCATTAGTGAGCAATACAAGCATGTTTCAGACATGGTTCCAACTTGTCTGGTCTAACAAGGGATGGAGCAAAAGCACCACATGAGCTTCCGCCAATACGCTCAAAGGTGGAGGGATGTAGCGCCATAAGTGCAGCCACCGTTGCTAGAAAACTAGATCACCCCGATGTTTGTAGAAACACTAAACGGTCCCTTTTATGATCGCATGCTCTATCATGCCACAAAGAACTTTGCATATATGCTAATGAATGGCGAGCTGATCCTTGCAGCCATAAAGAGCGGAAGATTGGACAGTGGGGAAACGAAGAAGACATATAGGAAAAAGGACAACAATGAAGCCAATGCAACGAATGTCTAGAACCCCAACTACTCAATAGGTGTGGTATTCGACAAGCCTAATGCATTCAACAAGCCCAACACCACAACTCTGACGGTTGCAAACACCCCAAAATGAGAGCGGAGATATCAAGGGAATTCGAGGCCTTACTTCCCTCCTATCCCAATGACTTATTCAGAGTTGATCAAGTCGCAGATGGTGTTACCAAGACATGTTCCTCCATTCTCACGTCCCTATCCATCATTGTATGACGAGAAGGCCCAATGTGAATATCATGCAAGAGTAAGGGGGCATACCATCGAAAACTGCACCGCTTTTAAAAGGGTGGTAGATGATCTACGAAAATCAGGCATGATATCATTTGAAACTTCTGAAGAAAAGGGAAATATGTTGCCAAACTACCAGAAGAATGGAGTAAATGTCGTCGTAGAGGAAGAGGTTCACACCAACAAGAGGCAGGTTTCCGAGGTCAAGGCATCCATGAAATAGGTATGGACCCAGATGGTCAAAGCCGGGGTGATAGAGGGATTTGAAGAAGCAACAAATAAAGGACTATATTGTGAATACCACCAGCATGAGGGGCATGAAACTGAGAAGTGCTTGGAGTTCAAGCAGTTAGTACAAGCAGTTATCTACACTTAATTTAATTCCTTTTTTCCTAAACGTGCCAAGAATAATTTCCTTCTTTCGAATAATAAAATAAATAGAGGAATTAAATTAATTGTAGATAGGGAAGTAGGAGTCGAACCCACAGGGACTTAGAACTTTCCTTGTCGCGCTTTTGTAGTTTTTGAACCAAGAGTTGTTGATGGAGCTATGTTGAGGTGATTTAGGTGGGTGTTTGTTGCAATGAAATGTAATTGCTTAAGAGAGTAAAAGGAAGATTTTAAAAGAGTTTAAAGTAAATATAAGATTATCAGCCTCAGGCTTCAGCGTTGACTTGTTCTACTTGGTTCCTTGGTAAAGATTTTTATCTCGAAAAACTTGTTGGCAAAATTACTTCAAGGTCAATCCTTGAGTTTTTGTTTGTAAACTGAATTTCCAAAATCAATTTTTGGTTTCAGTTTTGATAATTTGTCTAAACCAACTCAATGTTTCAGAAAACAAATTACTTAAGCTCGTAACCAACTCGAAAAGTCATTTCTTTAAAAATGATTCGATCTCAATTTCCCTTAGTAATCTATCTACTAAGTGTGTTCCCTGGAAGTCGGATTTGTTTCAATAACTGATCCTCCCTCCCACTTGATAGATCAAAACAATTGTTTTTCTCCAAAGTCAATCTTTGGGTTTTAAAAAATCATTTTGATTTAGAAAATAAGTGTGAAGAAATCGAGAAGAAGTTTCTGAAAAGTTTGAAGCATAGTTTCAAACCTCGCCTTGAGAACGCGTCATTGCATAAGCCTTCGGCTTAAAAAGATCTAGCCGAGCATGGTTATCAAATTAATCATGCTCGACATTTAAGAAATAATCAAAAGATAAAATAAGAAAAGAACTTAAGAAAAACTAAGAAGAGAAGAATTTCCAAGAGAAGGATGAAATGATACTCAATTGATGATTGATTGATGACAAGTCTTACCCCAAAAGGGGGTATTTATAGTGTTTCAAATAACCTAGAAATACTAAGAGATAAAAAACCTAAAATACAAAAGATAATTAAAAGGATAAATCCCCAAGTTTAAATTTAAAACTTAAAAAATCCAGAGATAAGCAGCCTGATAAGCTATCATTGCTGATGACATCAGCTTCTAGAAGACGCTGACGTGGTGCCCAGTCAGCATTCATGCCCTTATTCATGCCCATGAATCTGCCCATGACTCCAGCATTTTCTACAGAATTCCAGATTATTTCCAGCATCACGTCTCCTACATGAAAACATCATAAAACAGTCCAGTTTAGTCCCTCAAACTTATATTTAATCGAAATAAGGACAAAAAACACAACCAAAATAAATACTCATTAGGTGTGCATCACTGAATATGAAAATGTCGATTGAGAAGATAGATATGGATTAAATGTTTCCAATGAAGTAAGAATGGGATTGAACTAATCATCAGAAGATTAGAAAATGAGGAAGAGCCAGAGTAGTTCATAATTCATGGGTGATTTTCAAAGCAAAAGAAATGGCCTTGTCTCAGTGAATTGTGAAGTCAAAAAAACCCAAGAAGGGTTGAAAGAAGAGTGAAGCAAATAATTTTGACCTACACAAGTTTAGAAGAGAGAGTTCATGGTTAATCAGGCATGCCTCGATAACCAGAATTTCATCGAAATTAAGAAAATTGTCTAAGCAAAAGGAGTTTTTTTTTTAAAAAAAAAAGGAAAACATGTCATGCATTCATATTTTAGACATCCCTAGGGCATGCACATCATATTGCATGTTGTATTTTGTTTTTCAGTTACGAAAGACTTGTTCAAATGAGAGTTTGCTTATTCATCCAAGCATAAAGAGGATGAAATGTTTAAGAAAATTCGCCTATACGTTCAGGCAAAAGGAGAATGGAGTTTGCTTATTCATCCAAGCATAAGGAGGGTGAAGTGCTTAAAAAGATTTGCTTATTCATCCAAGCATAAGGAAGATGAAGTGCTTAAGAAGATTCACTTATCCGTTCGGGCATAAGGAGAATGGAGCCTTCTTATTCATCCAAGCATAAGGAGGATGAAAGTTTTCAGAAGACTTGGCCTAATTGAGCATTTGGGAGGACAAAACCCAGCTCATTTGTTTAGGAATTTTAGGAGAATAGAACCCAGCTTAACTATTCGAGCATAAGTGGAATAGAACCAGCATATCCGTTCGGGCATTTGAAGAATGGAACCCATCTCATCTATTCGAGTATAAGGAGAATAGAGCACGCCTATCCGTTCGGGCATTTGGACAATGGAGCCAATCAGTAAATCAGGTGAAAATTTGTGTCTTCTTGTCTTTTCTTTATCTTTGTTTCACAAAGATAACTAAAGAGGGGCAGTTGTTGTCACTAAATTTTCACCCTAACTTTTAATAAAAGAAAAAAAGAAGAAAGAAAAGTCAAAAAGAAAATATCAAATATAAAAAAAATAGAAATCCTTTTAAAAGCCTTTTTTCTTTTTTTAAAAAATAAAAACGAATTTTTTTTAATAAAAACTCATTTTCAAGAAAAGCCCATTTTTAAAAAAAAATAAAAACCCATTTTTTAAAAAAAAACTCATATTCAAGAAAAGTCCACTTTTTAATAAAGCTCATTTTATGTTGAAGCCCATTTTTAAGGTAAAAAGTAAAAAGAGAAAAGGAAAGGAAAAAGAAAAAATAATATTAATTATGGTGTTTAATAATTAAAAAAATAATAAAATAGGGTAATAATTAAGTGTGAAAAAAGAAAAAAAACAGCAACAAAAGGGGTCAAAATAGTCAAAAATATTAAAAAGAGAATAATAAATAAATAAGGGGATAGCCAGCCCGCGAGTCACGCGCTGGCGCGTGACGACCACGCGTGCGGGGTGATGTGACCACAACCAGCAAGAATTCCAATAAATTTCTGTAAAACCTATGTTTGATTTTGATATAATTAGATCTTTAAGGATCACTTTGAAAAACTTAAAATTGTTTTTGTAAGTCCCTTAATAAGTTTTAAATCACCAACTCTTTAAAACTGATTTAAAAAACTCAAACTCAAAATATTTTCTAAGTGTTCCAAGGCCAAACTATTGAAAAACGTTCAGGTGTATCGATACACTCCCAAGCGTATCGATACCTTTTTACCAAAGTTGGCTACTGTCGGAACTCGTATCGATACACTCTTCACCTGTATCGATACGCCCCTGCGTAAAAGCCTAAAGAGTTTGAATGGCGTACCGATACGACAAACCCTCGTATCACTATGGCCTTAATAAATTTTTAAATGCAAGTCGGTTTAAATAATTTGACCGTTGGTGTCAGTTGGTTGGTAACCAAATTTTAAATAGTCGTTGACCCGTATCGATACGCAAAACCCTCGTACCGATATGGAAATCGACAGTGAGTTTAGTTGAGAAAAAGGTATCGATACGGCAAACCCCCATTTCGATACCCCGTGCCGATACGCTTACGCGCGTATCGATACCCCTTATTAATTGCACACAACGGCTCTTTCTTTTTTGAGACAGGTATCGATACACCTCCTCGTGTACCGATACGCATAGCTGCAGAAGCGTATTTATGGTGGTAAGAGAGGGTTCCAACGGCTTCATTTATGTTCCCAACCACCCAAACGGCTAGAAATAAATGAGAAGGTATAAAAGAGACCTCCAAAAGCTTCAGCAACAACTATGGATCCTCAAGAAAACATCTATACATCAAATCCAAGCAATTGTGAAAAAATCCCTATTGTCTAGAAACCCCAATTGTAATTCTCATTCTTATCTTGTTAAATTGGGTTGAGTGCTTGTAATTGGGCTATCATTTTGTATTGAGAGATACTCTATTAGCCATCAAATTCTTTGTTACCTAGTTGTGAGGATTGGGTTAAATTTTGGGTAGAAAATTTAACCGAAATTGTAAGGGTTGCCTCCTTAGCCTAGAAAAGGGGAAGAACAATTAGTGGAATTGTTGCAAACCCTTAGTGAAGCTAAGGTAGTGGATGTAGAGTTCATTTGGAACTTGAACCACTCTAAAATCTCTTGGCAATCTTTAAATTTGCAAATTTCCACCCACACAAACTTTAAATTTCCAATTCACCCCCCCTCTTGGCTCATATCAATCTTTCGATCCACTCAATAATTGGTATCAGAGCCTACCTCTTTGAGGATTAACAACCACAAGAGGAGTTCCTTGGAAGAGTGTGATCATCATATATCAAGAGATGGCTTCAACCTCCGGTTCGGGCATGTACGAGTCTCAATCCACTACAAAGCCTCCTTTCTTTAATGGTGATAACTATTCTTTTTGGAAGAATAGAATGCGTCTCTTCATCAAGTCAAATGACTACCTAGTGTGGGATGTCATTGAAGATAGCCCTTATATTCCATTGAAGCAAGATGGTGAAGGCAAGATGGTCTTGAAGAAAAAGATGGAGATGAGTGAAGAAGAAAGGAAAAAGATTCAAGTCAATGATAAAGCTCTTCACATGCTTTTTTGTTCTTTTGGTCCAGACAACTATTCGAAGGTATCATCCATCGAGAGTGCCAAAGAAGTGTGGGACACTCTTGAGACTACCTATGAGAGCACCGACGATGTCAAAGAAACTAAGATTAGAATTCTCAAATCTTAGTTATGAGAATTTCAAAATGGAGCCCGATGAGACGGTGTCCAAGATGTTTGATAGGTTCTCCACTATTGTCAATGGGCTCAAGGGTTTTGGAGAAATCATACCGGAAGACAAGCTTGTCCGGAAGCTACTCTATTCACTTCCCGAATCTTGGGATGGGAAGAGAACCGCCATCATTGAAGCTAAGAATTTAAAGACTTTAAAGCTTGGTGAGCTTGTGGGTTCTCTCCTTACTCATGAGATCATGAAGCAAGGAAGGGAAGAAGAGAAGAAGAAAGAAGAGAAAAGAGTAGAGAAGCTTGAGGTTGAGAAGAAGAAGAAGATGGGAATAGCTCTCAAAGCTTCACAACATGAAGAGAGCTCTTCTTGTGAGGAGGATGAACTAGAAGAATTGGCTATGATAGCCAAACGATTCTCACGTTTTATGAGGTCCAACCGGGGAAGAAAAATCCAAAGAAAGATGGACTTCAAAAGCAAGAACAAAGAAGAAGCAAGGGATCCAATCATTTGCTTTGAGTGTAAACAACCCAGCCACATACGTTCGGAGTGCCCTCAACTCAAGAAGAAGGGCTTTGAGAAGAAGAAGAGGCTCAAAGCCAAGCTTGCTACTTGGAGTGAGGAGGAGTCATCGGAGGATGACGAACAAGAAGTGGCTAACCTTTGCCTCATGGCACCTGAGGAAGATTCCTCCATGATAACCTCTAACTCATCTACTTTAGACTTTACATATGATGAATTGAATGATGCATATGATGAGTTACAAGAGGTCTATGATGAATTAGTTGAGAAGTATAAAGAGTCGGTCATTAGAAACAAGAAAATTATTTTGGAACTAAATGAGAAAAATGACTCACTCACTCAAGCTAATTCAAAATTTGAGAAAAAGATATTAGGATTAAAAGATGAACTAAAATTCTTTCAAGATGAAAATGTTGATCTTAATAATCTTTTGTCTCAATGTAATAGTGAACACCAAAAGGTGTTAAATGAGCTAAATGAGCTCAAAAAGTCCTTTAAAAATGTTGGTAGTATCAAGCATGAAATAGGTGAATCCTCTAGAACAAACCAACCTAAGAAAAAGACTAACTACTACAAACAAGGTAGCTATCCTAGACATAGTAGAGCTAAAAGAATTAGAAGTGTATGGGTTCCTAAGGAACTTGTAAAATCTAATAATATTATTGCTATGTCATCTTGGATTCCTAAGGGAACCAAGGTTTTGGAGCTAACACTCATGGACCCAAAATGATTTGGGTACCAAAAACAAAAGTTTAATATCTTTGTTTGTAGGGGGAGCATTGCTACAATGCCAAAGCGCAAAGTCAAAACTCATGGTACCTTGATAGTGGATGCTCAAGGCATATGACCGGAGACAAGAGTAGATTCATGGATCTAAAGCCAAAAAGTGGAGGAGTAGTGACATTTGGTGATAACTCCAAAGGCCACATTAAAGGTATTGGCTCCATAGGTAATCACTCTACTATTCTCATTGAAAATGTCTTGTATGTCGATGGTCTTAAACACAATTTATTGAGCATAAGTCAATTGTGTGATAAAGGATTTAATCTTTTATTTGATAAAAATGGATGCAAAATTGTAGACATTAAATCTAATAATATTATGCTCATAGGTCATCGCATAGGGAACATATACATGGTGCATCTAGATGACATTCATTCATATCATGCATGCTTAGTTGCACAAAATGAAAATGATGCATGGTTGTGGCATAGGAAACTAAGACATGCTAGCATAAGTGTTTTAGAAAAACTAGTCTCCCTTAATCTAGTTAGAGGTTTACCCAAGATAAAATTTTCAAATGATAAAATTTGTGATGCATGCTCAAAGGGTAAACAACATAGGTCTTCCTTTAAATCCATTAATGATGTTTCTACTAGTAGATGTTTACAACTTATCCATATGGATTTATTTGGGCCAATTAGGACTATGAGCTTGGGTGGTAAGTCTTATGCTTTTGTACTTGTTGATGATTTTTCTAGATTTACTTGAGTTCTATTTTTAAGTACTAAAGATGAGGTTTTGGAAAAATTCATCACTTTCTCAAAACTAACCCAAAATGATCTTGAACTTAAAATTTCACATATTAGAAGTGATCATGGAACCGAGTTTCAAAATTTAGGGTTTGAAGATTTTTTAAATGAAAATGGTATTAGCCATAATATTTCGGCTCCTCGAACTCCTCAACAAAATGGGGTAGTTGAGAGGAAAAATAGAACTTTGCAAGAAATGGCTAGAACTATGCTTTGTGAAAACAATTTACCTAAATATTTTTGGGCGGAAGCTACAAACACAGCTTGCTATATTGTAAATCGAGTAATGATTAGGCCAATTTTAAAGAAAACACCTTATGAGATTTTAAAATCTAAAAAGCCTAACTTTAGCTATTTTCACCCTTTTGGTTGCAAGTGTTTTGTTTTAAATAATGGAAAAGACAACTTAGGTAAATTTGATGCAAAAAGTGATGAAGCTATTTTTATAGGTTACTCTTTAACCTCTAAAGCCTATCGAGTATTTAACAAAAGAACTTTAGTAGTAGAAGAATCTATTCATGTTGTATTCGATGATAACCTCCTTCCTAGGAAGGATTCTTGTGATGATGATGATGTAGGAATCATAAATGCCTTTGATGGAGGACAAACTTCAAAGCAGGATGAGATTCCAACAAAAGAAGAGGACACACAAGATCCACCTCTTGAAGTCTTGAAGGACTTGGCACTTGAGGAAAAGGAAGTGAGATACCCAAAGGAGTTGAACTATGTCAAAGATGGTGAAATCTTGGGTGATCCATCCAAGGGGGTAACCACTCGATCTTCTCTTAGATTAATGAATCATGTTGTATTTATCTCATGCATAAAGCCTAAGAATATTAAAGAAGCATTGAAAGATGACTTTTGGATTATGGCTATGCAAGAAGAGTTAAATCAATTTGAGAGAAGTAACGTTTGGACATTAGTTGATAGGCCTAGTAATCAATCTACCATAGGAACTAAATGGGTGTTTAGGAACAAGCTAGATGAGAGTGGTAACATTGCAAGAAATAAAGCTAGACTAGTAGCACAAGGTTACACTCAAGAAGAGGGAATAGATTTTGATGAAACCTATGCACCCGTAGCTAGAATGGAAGCCATTAGGATGTTGCTTGCATATGCATGTTATCATAATTTCAAGCTTTTTCAAATGGATGTTAAAAGAGCATTTTTAAATGGTTTTATAAATAAAGAAGTGTATGTGGAACAACCACCGGGTTTTGAAGACTCAAAATTTCCAAATCATGTTTTCAAACTCACCAAAGCTCTTTATGGTTTAAAACAAGCTCCTAGAGCTTGGTATGAAAGACTTTCAAACTTTTTAATTGAAAAAGGATTTGAAAAAGGTAAGGTGGACACTACACTTTCAATCTTTAGGTACCTTAGAGATACACCTTGTTTAGGTCTTTGGTACCCTAGAGACTCTACCTTCAACCTTCATGCATATTCGGATGCGGATTATGGGGGGTGCAAAATCGATAGGAAAAGTACTTCGGGAATTTGTCAATTCCTAGGTAGTATGCTCATATCTTGGTTCTATAAGAAACAAAATAGTGTAGCCTTATCTACCACCGAAGCCGAGTACATATCCTTAGCGAGTTGTTGTGCTCAAGTCCTTTGGATGAAGCAACAACTCTTAGATTATGGAATTAAAGTTGAAATCATACCCCTAAAATGTGACAACACTAGTGCAATATGTTTAACAAAAAATCCCATCCAACACTCTAAAACCAAACACATAGAAATAAGGCATCATTCCATTAGAGATCATGTCCTTAAGGAAGATGTGGTTATAGAGTATGTAGACACCTTAAATCAATTAGCGGACATATTTACAAAACCTTTAGACAAAGAGCGTTTTTGGTCCCTTAGGAGAGAGTTAGGTCTAGCTAGCCTATCTTGACCTTTTAGGACCTCTTTTGTGCTTAAATTTGCTAGATCTTGTGAAATGCCATGTTTATGTGTTTAGACTCCTAATTTCATCCATGCCTATAGTTAGGGGGAGTATGTTTCTATTAAAATATGCTTAGAACTGCTCATTCATCATTTGCATACTTTTAGGAGATGTTAGTTTCGAGCCTATGGTTGTTCTTAGAACCAAATATGCATTTCTGGGCATAAGGTATCGATACGGATCTACGCGTATCGATACGTGTTCTTCATTCTGTTTCCCATAATTTATTTTGCTTAAACGGGTATCGATACGATTAAACCCGTATTGATACGGGTCGTTTCGATACGGACCTCATCCGTTTCGATACGACTCTCCAACGGGCATTTTTGCGGAAATGACGATTCTACCACCGTATCGATACACCTTTCAGGTGTATCGATACTCGATTGCGCAGACAGCTTTAAATTTGGCTTTTAATGTGTTCAACTTTTACCAAAATTAAAACTCTTCAAAACCTAAAAACCCTAGCCGTTTTTGCCTATAAAAAGGCTCTTCATCCTTCATATTTTTCACACCTCAACTCAAATCTAAAAGAGTTTTTCAATCAAGCAAAGCTTTGAGCTCTCTCTCATCACAATTGTGCTAGAATTTTCTTCAATCTCTCAAGTTTCTATCAAGGTAATCTTTTCTTTCTTTTTCTTTTTCAATTTTTTTTGTTTTGTTTTGTTGTTTTGTTTCACCTTTTTAAAAAAAAAAACTTTTGTTCTTCAAAATTTTTCTTCAAATTTTACTTAAAAAATTTTTTACCTTGGTTTTTACTCAAAATTGAAGAAATCCTTTTGCATAATTTCTCTTTTAGATCATGGCACCAAAGGAATCGAGGAAGCGTTCAAGGGTTTCTCAAACCGGTGAATCATCCACTCTTGGAGCGATTGCACGTCCGAACTACTCTACCATCTATGAACAATCCTTTGAAAGTCCCACGGGTCTAGCTTATTTTCGTCAATTTGAGGATTATAAGATTCGAGCGGAAAGGGTAATATCCATTCCTTTTCTCGACTCGGAACGTTTTAAGTTTGAATATCTTCCTTTGTTTCGACGTTGGAATTTCATGGATTTCATATCTATTCCCGGTTTTTATTATCGCCTTTTGGTTTTGATTTTCTACACTAATGCCAAATGTATTACTCGCAATGGGGAAGTTGTTGTCATTAGCTCTTATCTCATGGTAAAGAAGATCATCCTTGATGTCAAATCCATTTGTGAAGTTTTTAAATTAGAGGATGAAGGCCTTGACGATGAGCATGCTTTGGGGCATGTTCTTAGTGGATCTGTCACCGCCCTAAATGCTCAAGACTGGATCTTACATTTGATGGTGTCTTGGTGGTTTCGTCCCTCCGGAGGAAAATATTCCACCATCCGTCAAGTGGATGATTTTTGGATCCGTTGCTTCCGTGAGCGAAAGCGCCCAAATCTTGCTCGACTCATGTTCGTGGAGATCGTCTACCTTGTGCAAAATCGTCACACATCTCTCGTCACCTCCTTTACATATGGTACGGCTTTGAGTTATTTCTTTGTTAAAAAGGATATTGATTGCTCTTTTGACTACCCAACTCCACTCACCGATCCCATTGATGAGCGATCTCTTGCACGGGCAAAGTTTCAATATTTTAATGGTGAATGGGTACGTCTTGCCGAGCTACCACCCGAGGCCGCCGCCGTATTTGAAGAACCTCAAGCTCCTCAAGGTCCACAACCCTCCATGGATGCTCTCATGACTTACCTCAATGAGCAATTTACCGGGTTGCGCACGGACATGAACACTCGTCTTACCTCTCTTGAAACTACTTTTGATACAAGGATGATGAGTATGGAGAATCGCCTCACATCCCTTGAAAGCGGTCACAATTCTTTGAATATTTCCATCTCCGCTTTCCATAATGAGTGGCGAAATAGCCTGAGGGACAATGCTCCAATGGGGATTGATAACGAAGATGATGAAGATGACGAAGACGATGCCTAGACGTTTCTTATTGCATCTCATGCATATCATTTAGGATTTTCTATTTTATGCACCTTTGCTTTATGTTATTAGGACTAAGTTTGTTTTAGGATTAAACCTATGCTTTGATTTTCTGTTTTTTTGTTTGGATTTTAAGTATGATGCTATGATCATTAATATAAATGTTGCTTATTTATACCTTTGCCTATGTTTATGCACTTAATTGTCTCAATATTTTTGATCTAACAAAAAGGGGGAGAAAAACTAGCTCAACACTTCAAATATTTTGATTTTAACTCAAAGGTTACCAAGCTTATATTAAGGGGGAGTTAACTTTGTAAAGTTTTTCAAAATGTCAAAAATTTTAAGTTTTAGTTTTGTTATATCAAAAAGGGGGAGATTGTAAAACCTATGTTTGATTTTGATATAATTAGATCTTTAAGGATCAATTTGAAAAACTTAAAATTGTTTTTGTAAGTCCCTTAATAAGTTTTAAATCACCAACTCTTTAAAACTGATTTAAAAAACTCAAACTCAAAATATTTTCTAAGTGTTCCAAGGCCAAACTATTGAAAAACGTTCAGGTGTATCGATACACTCCCAAGCGTATCGCTACCTTTTTACCAAAGTTGGCTACTGTCGGAACTCGTATCGATACACTGTTCACCTGTATCGATACGCCCCTGCGTAAAAGCCTAAAGAGTTTGAATGGCGTGCCGATACGGCACACCTTCATATCGATATGGCCTTAATAAATTTTTAAATGCAAGTCGGTTTAAATAATTTGACCGTTGGTGTCAGTTGGTTGGTAACCAAATTTTATATAGTCGTTGACCCGTATCGATACGCAAAACCCTCGTACCGATACGGAAATCGACAGTGAGTTTAGTTGAGAAAAAGGTATCGATACGGCAAACCCCCGTTTCGATACCCCGTACCGATATGCTTACGCGCGTATCGATACCCCTTATTAATTGCACACAACGGCTCTTTCTTTTTTGAGACAGGTATCGATACACCTCCCCGCGTACCGATACGCATAGCTGCAGAAGTGCATTTATGGTTGTAAGAGAGGGTTCCAACGGCTCCATTTATGTTCCCAACCACCCAAACGACTAGAAATCAATGAGAAGGTATAAAAGAGACCTCCAAAAGCTTTAGTGACAACTATTGATCCTCAAGAAAACATCTATACATCGAATCCAAGCAATTGTGCAAAAATCCCTATGGTCTAGAAACCCCAATGGTAATTCTCATTCTTATCTTGTTAAATTGGGTTGAGTGCTTGTAATTGGGCTATCATTTTGTATTGAGATATACTCTATTAGCCATCAAATTCTTTGTTACCTTGTTGTGAGGATTGGGTTAAATTTTGGGTAGAAAATTTAACCGAAATTGTAAGGGTTGCCTCCTTAGCCTAGAAAAGGGGAAGAACAATTAGTGGAATTGTTGCAAATCCTTAGTGAAGCTAAGGTAGTGGATGTAGAGTTCATTTGGAACTTGAACCACTCTAAAATCTCTTGTCAATCTTTTAATTTGCAAATTTCCACCCACACAAACTTTAAATTTCCAATTCACCCCCCTCTTGGTTCATATCGATCTTTCGATCCACTCAACAATTTCCTAGAGGTCCTATAACTCGTGCAAGAGCTAAAATGATTCAAGATGCTGTGGAAAGTTTGCTTTGCCAATGCTGGAAAATGAATGAAGAAATGACAGCAACAATTAGATCTTGCAACGTTTTGAGTTTGTTGGAAAGTTGAAATAAGTTGCATAAGAATTTGCATGAGTAGTTGCATAAGAATTTGCATGAGTAGATGCATAATAGTTCATTCATTCCATGAGAATAAATATGCTTGTTTATGCATTTATGCAAGCACTTCATTTATGAAAATACTTCACTTATGTATGTGTTTCATTTAATCATGTAGGTTCATTAATTAAACTAGTTCATTCATTGAACTTGTTCAATTAATTCTTTAAGTTTGCATAACATTTTTATCATATTTTGATTAATATTTTATGTGTTTTTAGTGTCATTATACGTTGGGATTAAGATGGAAACAATTGAAGACTTTTCATCTTCTTCAAGGAGACATGCCATCTTTATCATCATTCAAAGAGAGAGTCTTTTTGAATTCCATGGGGATAAAGCATTTAGAAGACTTTATTATGCTTTTATTCAGCCAATAAAGTTGAGAAATAAAGAAAGGTAGTGGAAGAGACTCATACACTTAGATGCAAACATGGGCAGATTCATTCCAAGTCATCTACATGCACTTTTAAGAGCCAAGCAAGTGGAATATCAAAGGATCCATCACTTGGACGTGTATAAGTCTTCATTCAAACCTTATTATGTCCAAATTCATTCTAAACTACACAAATGGCCAGCCACACTTGATAGGATTGAAGACAAACCATTGAATGTCATAAATTGGAGCCTTAATGCATTGTTTTGTCCATTCAAATTCTAGGCTGCCATGAACTATAAATAGGATGCTCATTTGCCTTTGTAGGGGACCTTTTTTTGATGAAAAATATATGAGAGTGTTCTCTTCATTGTTCTTTAAGAACTTTATCGGATTTCAAGTTAGTCTTGTGGCAAATTTTCCCTTTTCATTCCATTTTATTTATAGCGTTGGTTCCTAGCTTTCTAGCTAGTGGGTCACGTTCCACCATTCCACCATCACTTCCATTTGATTATATTGTTGGTTCTTAGCTCAATTATAGCTAAAGGGTCACAATCCAACCTTCTTCCATCATTCCACAAAGGGTAAGAATGTGTAAGGTTTGGGTCAGCATTCACTATCTTGTTGGTTTTTCCTTGTTCCACACCGATTATATTCCATATATCCATATCAACTTCTATCCATTTTCCCCTTACATTTATCTTTCAAACCATAATCACCAACCATTCCAGCACCTATTAAAACAACAACTTTCACCATCTTCATTCCATATACATCACTTCCACACTCAAGTTTCAAGTTTGCAACTTCATACTAGAATCACGATCGGGCAACATCACATACGAATTCGGTCATCACACAACCGGATACGTATCATTTGGTATCAGAGCTATTTTGATTCAATAAGTTAAGTGTTTCTCTCTCCCGATTTGCATAAAAAAGAAAAAAAAGAAAAACATAAAAAAAGAAAGAAAAGGAAGTTTGGTTGTTGTTGGTATTACTCAATTCAGCAAATTATTATTTCATATTGCCTTGTTATTTTCTAATCATTCTACTTTTCTACCTATAGGCTTTTTTTCTAAACCCTTTCTTCCAGCCAATTTCCACAAGCAAACTTGTTAAGCCTTGAGTAAGTTCTCTAAGGACTTTGATAGGAGAACTAGAGCGGTAAAAGGCAAGAGTGCACATCAAGGATAAAAGCCATCCCGAGTGAAACGCGAGTGTGAGTGTTTTCCTTGGAGTGTAACGGTGAGAATTTGTGCTAGTGAGGTTTATTAGTTAATCATGTCTCAAGATTCTGTGAGAAACACTATTGGTGCTAGTAATAATGTTAACATAGATGCAACTAACTCCAATCTTCAAGATATTATCCGAGAGATGGACAGGTTGTTGCAACAAAGGTTGGGGCCGATGCAAGAACGATTAGATCATTTGGAGGAAAGATCTCAACGAAGGCATAATTCAGATCACGAGGAAGAGTATGAGGGGGAGGTGGATGAAGAACTCATAGACGAGCGAGCCTCCCAGCAAAGTTTGAGGCGTCGAGAATCTAGGTACCAAAGAGCTCGGCCAAGAGTTGATGATAATTTTAGCAACATCAAAATAACCATTCCTTCTTTCCAAGGAAGAACGGATCCTGAAGCTTATCTTGCATGGGAAAAAAAGTTGAGCACATCTTTGAGTGCCACAACTACTCCGAGCTTAAGAAGGTAAAATTTGCAGCCATTGAATTTACAGATTATGCACTAATATGGTGGGATCAGTTGACATCTAGCAGGAGACGCAATGGCGAACATCCAATTTCTACTTGGAATGAGATGAAGGCCGTTATGCGTAGGAGGTTCGTTCCAACTCACTATCATAGGGAGTTGTTCAACAAGCTTCAAAATCTCACCCAAGGCAACCGTACTGTTGAGGATTACTTCAAAGAGATGGAAGTAGCCATGATCCGAGCCAACATTGATGAGGATAGAGAAGCCACCATGGACAGATTTCTATCCGCCTTGATCCTAATATTGCGGCCACTGTGAGTTGCAACATTATGTGGAGATCGAAGACATGGTTCATATGGCCATGAAGGTTGAGAGGCAACTCAAAAAGAAGGGCACAACTCGTGCCTATGGAGGCTCTTCTTCTAAATGGGGGTAGAGTACCTACAAACAGAAGGCATCCTTTATGCCTAATGAACGAAGTGTTACAACAAAGAGTGCCAAACCCATTGCCGAAACTAGTAAGGGAAAGAGCACCGCTATGCTAGTTCGATCATGTGATGTGCAATGCTTCAAATGCTTGGGGCGAGGTCACATTGCTAGCCAATGTCCAAATCGCAACACAATGCTCATTCGAGAAGATGGAGAGATCGAAACTGACCAAGAGGAGGAAGAAGATGATGTTCCTATCCAAGAAGAAGAAGAGATGGAACATGCTGTAGATGGTGAGGTTCTTGTTGTGAAAAGAAGCCTAAGCGTGCAAGCCATAGAAGGAGAAGATCAACGCGAGAACATCTTCCATACTCGTTGCCATGTAAACGAAAAGGTATGCTTTGTCATTATTGATGGAGGAAGTTGTACTAATGTTGCTAGTACTTTGATGGTAGAGAAGCTTAGATTGGCAACAACAAAGCATCCTCATCCTTACAAGCTACAATGGCTCAATGATGGGGGAGAACTCAAACTCACCAAGCAAGTTCTTGTGCCATTTTCCATTGAAAAATACAAAGACGAGGTGTTGTGTGATGTTGTACCAATGCACGCTAGCCATATATTGTTGGGGAGACCATGGCAATTTGACAAAAAGGCTATACATGATGGTTATACCAATCGTTACACTTTCACCCATCTAACCAAAAAGATCACTTTAGCCCCTCTTTCACCAAACAAGTCCATAAAGACCAAATCCACTTGAGAGAGAGTTTCAAAACAGCCAAAGAGAAAGAAAAAGAGTTTAAATCCAAAGAGAGTGACAAAAATGAGGGAAAACAAACCATTCTTTTTGCAATAGAGAAAGAGATCAAAAAGTGTTTGCTTTCAGAGAAATGGGCACTTGTACTCATGTACAAGGAAAATCTTTTGAACACTAATGATCTTGATCATGGTTTGCCATCTTTTATTCTCTTTATTGCAGGAATTTGAAGATTTGTTTCCGGAGGAGATTCCGAATGGGCTTCCACCTATTCGAGGAATAGAGCATCAAATTGATTTCATTCTCGGAGCCATCATTCCAAATCGACCAGCATATAGAAGCAATCCGGAAGAAACTAAGGAGTTGCAAAGACAAGTATCCGAGTTAATGGAAAAAGGCTATGTGAGAGAGAGCCTTAGTCCATGTGCCATGCCGGTTTTACTTGTACCTAAGAAGGATGGGACTTGGCGTATGTGTGTGGACTGTCGAGCAGTTAACAAGATAACGGTAAAGTATCGTCATCCTATTCCTAGATTAGATGATATGCTTGATGAATTAAGTGGTTCTAACATCTTTTCTAAGATTGATCTTAAGAGTGGGTACCACCAAATAAGAATGCGAGAAGGAGATGAGTGGAAGACAGCATTCAAAACCAAGCAAGGTTTGTATGAGTGGTTGGTTATGCCATTTGGCTTAACTAATGCTCCAAGTACATTCATGAGGTTAATGAATCATATACTTCGACCATTCTTGGGTAAGTTTTGTGTGGTGTATTTTGATGACATACTTGTGTATAACCAAACTTTGAATGATCATGTTCAACATTTAAGGTTAGTATTGGATGTTTTGCGAAAAGAAAAGTTGTATGCTAACCTACAAAAATGTACATTTTGCACTAACAAAGTTGTGTTCTTAGGTTTTGTTGTTAGTTCAAAAGGTTTAGAGGTTGATCAAGAAAAGATTAAAGCAATAGAGGAATGGCCGAGACCTACTAACATTAGTCAAGTGAGGAGTTTTCATGGACTTGCTAGTTTCTATCGCCGGTTTGTTCCCAATTTCAGCACCATAGCCGCACCTTTGACTGGAGTTATCAAAAAGAACTCTAGCTTCTTTTGGGGAGACGAACAAGCGAAGTCTTTTTGTTTGATTAAACAACTTTTAACCAATGCACCCTTATTATCTTTACCTGATTTTGATAAAGTTTTTGAAATTGAATGTGATGCATCAGGTTTAGGAGTTGGAGCTGTATTATCTCAAGAAGGACGCCCTATTGCATATTTCAGCGAGAAATTGAGTGGAGAAACTCTAAATTATTCAACTTATGACAAGGAGATGTATGCTCTCACGAGGGCATTAGAAACGTGGCAACACTATCTATGGCCTAAGGAGTTTATCATCCACACGGATCATGAGGCACTGAAACACTTGAAGGGACAACACAAGCTTAATAAGAGACATGCCAAGTGGGTTGAATTCCTAGAAACATTCCCATATGTTATCAAATATAAGAAGGGTAAGGAAAATGTTGTTGCTGATGCTTTATCAAGAAGGTATACTCTTCTTAACCTTTTGGATTCTAGATTGGTAGGTTTTGCCTTAATCAAAGAGCTTTATGAATCTGATTATGATTTTGGTGAAATTTACAAAGCTTGTGAAAAAGGAACATATGAGAAGTTTTGTAGGGTTGATGGCTATCTTTTCAAGGAAGGAAAGCTTTGTATCCTTCAAGGATCCATTAGAGAATCGCTTATCAAATAGGCCCATTGTGGAGGACTAATGGGACACTTTGGAGTGGCCAAAACGCACTCTATATTGCAAGAACATTTGCATTGGCCAAAGATGAAACGGGACGTGGAGAAGTGGTGTGATCATTGCATCACATGTAAGAAGGCAAAGTCCAAAGTCGTGCCCCATGGACTTTACACACCATTGCCAATTCCAAATGCTCCATGGGAGGATATTTCCATGGATTTTGTTCTAGGACTTCCACGCACAAGGAATAACAAAGATTCCATTTTTGTTGTAGTAGATAGATTCTCAAAAATGGCTCATTTCATTCCATGCAACAAGACTAATGATGCTTCCCATATTGCTAATCTGTTTTTTAGGGAAGTTGTGAGATTACATGGAGTTCCAAGAACTATTGTGTCTGATCGAGATGCGAAGTTCTTGAGTAACTTTTGGAGGACGCTATGGAGTAAGATTGGAACAAAGCTGTTGTTTTCTACAACTTGTCATCCACAAACGGATGGCCAAACTGAAGTTGTCAATCGTGTATTGTCCATGCTTCTTAGGACAATTATACGCAAGAATATAAGGACTTGGGAAGAGGACTTGCCACATGTTGAGTTTGCATACAATCGCTCCATGCATTCTGCCACTAAATGTTCTCCATTCGATGTGGTATATGGTTTCAATCTTTTGACCCCAATTGATTTGCTTCCTTTGCCTATTGATCAATTCAAAAATAAGGATGGGCAAAATAGAGCTGAATTTGTGAAGAAGCTTCACCAACAAGTGCGGGAGAACATTGAGAGGAGAACAAAGCAATATGAGCAGCAAGCTAACAAAGGGAGGAAATGATTAACTTTTGAACCCGGAGATTGGGTTTGGTTGCACTTGAGGAAAAAGAGGTTTCCAGCCCAACGCAAATCGAAACTTATGCCTCGAGGAGATGGTCCTTTCCAAGTGGTCAAGAGGATTAATGATAATGCTTATCAAATAGACCTTCCCGGTGAGTATAATGTGAGTGCTACTTTCAAAGTTGTTGATCTATCTCCTTATGATGCAGGTGACGATTTGGGGGCAAATCGCTTTCAAGAGGGAGGGACTGATGTGACCACAACCAGCAAGAATTCCAATGAATTTCCTAGAGGTCCTATGACTCGTGCAAGAGCTAAAATGATTCAAGATGTTGTGGAAAGTTTGCTTATGTATGTGTTTCATTTATGCAAGCACTTCATTTATGAAAATACTTCACTTATGTAAGTGTTTCATTTAAGCATGTAGGTTCATTAATTAAACTAGTTCATTCATTGAACTTGTTCAATTAATTCTTTAAGTTTGCATAACATTTTTATCATATTTTGATTAATATTTTATGTGTTTTTAGTGTCATTATATGTTAGCATTAAGATGGAAACAATTGAAGACTTTTCATCTTCTTCAAGGAGACATGCCATCTTTATCACCGTTCAAAGAGAGAGTCTTTTTGAATTCCATGGGGGATGAAGCATTTAGAAGACTTTATTATGCTTTTATTCAGCCAATAAAGTTGAGAAATAAAGAAAGGAAGTGGAAGAGACACATGCACTTAGATGCAAACATGGGCAGATTCATTCCAAGTCATCTACATGCACTTTTAAGAGCCAAGCAAGTGGAATATCAAAGGATCCATAACTTGGACGTGTATAAGTCTTCATTCAAACCTTATTATGTCCAAATTCATTCTAAATTACACAAATGGCCAGCCACACTTGATAGGATTGAAGACAAACCATTGAATGTCATAAATTGGAGCCTTAATGCATTGTTTTGTCCATTCAAATTCTAGGCTGCCATGTACTATAGATAGGATGCTCATTTGCCTTTGTAAGGGACCTTTTTTTGATGAAAAATATATGAGAGTGTTCTCTTCATTGTTCTTTTAGAACTTTATCGGCTTTCAAGCTAGTCTTGTGGCAAATTTTCCCTTTTCATTCCATTTTATTTATAGCGTTGGTTCCTAGCTTTCTAGCTAGTGGGTCACGTTCCACCATTCCACCATCACTTCCATTTGATTATATTGTTGGTTCTTAGCTCAATTATAGCTAAAGGGTCACAATCCAACCTTCTTCCATCATTCCACAAAGGGTAAGAACGTGTAAGGTTTGGGTCAACATTCACTATCTTGTTGGTTTTTCCTTGTTCCACACCGATTATATTCCATATATCCATATCAACTTCTATCCATTTTTCCCCTTACATTTATCTTTCAAACCATAATCACCAACCATTCCAGCACCTATTAAAACAACAACTTTCACCATCTTCATTCCATATACATCACTTCCACACTCAAGTTTCAAGTTTGCAACTTCATACTAGAATCATGATCGGGCAACATTACATACGAATTCGGTCATCACACAACCGGATACGTATCACGGGGCTGGGCTCTCCAAACCCTTGCCGCGACGGAAGACGACCGAAGTTTTCCGTCCACCAGTCGCGGAAGCCGACGTGGTTGGTGCCGTTCAAACCGCCTGGTTGCCGCGTCCGTTTTCCATCGACCCCGCTTGCCGCCGTTGCCTATAGCCGCCAGAATCTGCAAAAAAACCGAAACAAAATAATAAGCCCTAGATTCGAATTAAATGGGAAATTCTATCCCGAATTTTGATCAAAATGGTTGATTTCTTGGGGTTTTTATCGGGTATCAAGTTGCTTGTCTGATTTTAGCTCCAATTTGGGGATTGTATTCCAAATTTAGCTTGATTTTGAAGCTCAAAATTTTGTATAAAAACCCCCTTCACCCACTTGTTCAACACACCAAATTTCAGAGAAAAACACTAAAAAGGGTTCAAGAAAAATCTGAAAAATTCTCTAAATTTTTCTTGAGTTGGCTAGAAATTTTTGGAAGAGAAATTCAAGTTTAGAGCAATTTTTCGGAGGCGGTTTGGAGCATTTCGAGAAGCTTTAGTTCGAGTTCATTATTCGTCGATTTCTCGGTAAATTTTTATCCTTTCTTTGTTTTTTATGTTGATTTTATTTTTGTTCTTGGTTGAATTTTACTGTTTTTGTTTGTGTTGTTTCTGATTTTTAGGTTGCTTTCACGTGGTTGGAAAATTGTTCGCGATTTCGGTAATCATTTTTGTTTTGGATTTCGTTAAAATTTCTAGTTTGATCTTAAACTTTTTGCATGATTTTAAAAATGTTGTTAAAGTGATTTTTGATCTTTAGAAATGTAGGATTTAATTTAAAAGGTGTTTTGGGATTTTAAAATGCATGAATAAAAAAATGTGGTTAATTAGAAAAATCTTGAATTTAGGGATTTAATTAGAAGAAATAATAATGTGAGGTGTTAAATAATAAAAAGGCTTGATTTTAAGAAAAATATTAAAAAAGATTTTTTATTAAGTTTGTTTTAAATAATTGATGGGCAAAATGATTTTAAAAGAAAAAATAATAAAGATATTTTTGTAGAAAAAAAGAAAAGAAATAAGTTTTCAAAAAATAAGAAAATAAAAAGATTTTAAATAAAAGTTTAGGGTCTAGGACAAATATGAATTTTGAAAAGGGAAAAAAACTAAAGAAGAAGTTTCTTTAGTGAGAAATAAAGTTTATTTTTTTAAATGGGTTGTGTTAAAAGAAAAAACTTAAAATGTAAAAATAAAAATGAATTTAGAAAAAAGGATGAAAATGCTTTTGAAAAATAGAAAACATAAATTGGTAGAGGAAAACAAAAAAATGAAAAAAGTAAAAAATGCAAAAAAATACAAAAAGTAAAAAACATAAAAGGGGTTTTGGCTTAGAAAATAATAAAAATAAAAGAAATTAAGGCTTTTAAAAGGAATAATAAAAAGGATAAAATTCAAAAGAATAAAAAAGTTTGCTTGCTTGTTTTAGAAATAGGTGAAAACTTAGAATTAGGGACTAAAGCTTAGATAGAAACTTGTTTTGTTTAAAAATATTCTTCATAAAAATAAAATACACTTAAGCATACTTAAACTATAAACTAGGAATAAAAGACTTAGACCTTTTTTAGGGTTTTTAAATAATTGAACTTAGAATTAAATAAAATGCTCAACACACTAAATTTTTTTGTTGCTTGAAAAGTGAAAACTTAATTCAATGCGATGTCTTATCAAACGGGAATGACGAGTTAGTGCCAGAAATGTTGGCGGCGATTAAAGTTCATCTCCCAGGCGATAAGGCCGCTAAAATAGACTAATATTCATTAAACGGACTAGTAAAGTCGAACCTTTTTGAACTTGCAAATTCTAGTTTTGAAAAAGATTTTAAAACCAATCAAGTACCAATTTTGGGCGTCGTGGGGGTGCTAACCCTCCCCCACGCGTAACAGACCCCCGGACCTGTTTTCTAATTTTCACATACCAAAACCATTGTTTTATTAAAACCAAAAATGTTTTATTAAAATAACCATGTTTTTAAAAGTGATCCAATCACACTTTATTTCCAAAAAAGATTGGTGGCGACTCTATTGATTTTTAAAAAGTGTTTTTTCCAAAACGTCGAAGCCTCCCGTAAAAAGGCGGTTGTGACAATAGGGTTGATAGTGCACTATAAATAAGGCGCATTCGATGTTGAGGGGTTAATATTGTACCGAATATTCCATCCAAGTACCCTAACGGTCGAGGGGTTATGAGGTACCGAATACTCCCGTTAGTGGGTTATACATCTACCTATGAGTTGTGTCGAGGGGTTGTGAGGTACCGAATACTCCACCACAAGTGTCACAACGGTTGAAGGGAAACTCCCTTGTGTGAACCTTGAGATGTCGGTGAGAATGTATGAAGTGTTGGGAGAACACTTGTTTAATTCGTGTATCCAATGTTAGTGTTTTGGAATTGGAACTTGGTTTGTGATCACTTGTAAGCCAATATAATTGTTAATGTATCATGTTGATGATGTTGTTGTATAATGTTAATTTATACATGTTTTCTCTTTAAGCCTTGCATATGGGTGTTATGCATGGGAAAGCTTAAATTAAGGTTTAGCAATGGGATTTGTTGTGTATCCATGATACATGATGAATATGGTTTAATATGCTGGTTTTGGAAAGGTTTAAGTGCATGATTTTCAAGACATGATGTTTCACAAGTGGTTTGAAATAGTGGTTTCAATGGTTTTGAGAAATTGGTTTTAAATTGCATTGATGGTGTTTAGTTTTGAGCACTCCTCACTAAGCCTAGTGTGCTTACTGTCACGCCCTGCCTGGTCGCGACCCAGCCATCCGAGGGGCACACCCGCCCGGGTGCACCGAGCAGCGCCGAGGTGTGCCACCCAGGTGCGCAGTGCGCGCCCGATCCGCCCCACCTAGGTGCGCTGCGCGCGCCCAAGGTGCACCACCTAGGTGCTCACGGGCTAACTTGGAGGAAATGAGATGTTATAAGGCTTTTAAGGCCAAAGTCGGTCCAGAGAAGGCTCTAGAACGACCCAGAGAGCCCCAAACGTCTCCACACTATTTCGAGGGGTTCCAGAGACTTCCACAACCATCTAGGCTCACCCGGAGGAACCTAGAAGGCTCGGGATAAGTCGGGAAGACTCGAGACAAGTCAAGACATCTCTGGAATACTCTAGAAGCCTATAGATATATGTAGAACTATAGAGTACTCTAGAATATTAGAGATGTATATGGATAAGTATGAACTTATCTAGAAATATCTAGGCTAAGTAGATATTTTGGGAGGCAAACTCTCAACCGTAGGATTAAATAAATCCTAGCCGTCCATTGAGGAGGTTGGTGCCTATAAATAGGGCCACCCCTCTCATTTGTAAGTCATCCAAGAAGCCATTCACACAAACTCTTGTAAAGCTTCCGTTGTGCAATACAAGGTCCTTTCCTTGTAAATCCGTCTTGCTCCTTTGTTTTGCCATAGCGTTGCGACATCAAGGCTTACTAGCATCGTGCCGAGAGTGCTAGTGCCGCACGGATTCGAGCTTGAAGAATTAAGTCCGTGACAGTTGGTATCAGAGCAAGTTCCGATCGCTCGGGAGAATGGCCAAGACCGCCAAAACTCAAGCCGCTAGCCCGTCTGAGACCGAGGTCACGCACGACCAAGGTGGGCATGAAGTAAAGGCCGACCTAGCCGAGGGAAGGCCTCGTTCCAAATCCAAGGACGTACTCTCTAGCTTTGAGTCGCGCTTGACTCGCGTGGAGGAAAGCGTATCGGGCATGGGTGCCCAAGTGGACGACCTTCATGAGCGGATTGAAGGCCTTGAGGTAGAGGATGCCGAGATCCACACAGCCGTGAGGGCAATGAAGATCAAGCTAGAGGAGTCCCTGCGCGCGGAAATAGGCGAAGTACGCGACGCACTCGTAGCCGAACTCACAAAGGTACGTGAGTCGTTCCAACAAGAACTTACCAACATGTATTATCAACTTGAAGCGTTGCAAGGCGACCTTGCCTTGTGCAAACGTGCTATGGCAGCCGGGCCAAGCACCACCGTGGAGGCTAGAAGGGTCGAGGTGCCCAAGCCTCAAAGTTTTTCAGGGACACGCAACGCCAAAGAAGTCGACAACTTCTTGTATGGCTTGGAGAAATATTTAGAAGTCGTTGGCATCAGGGACGATGCCTCCTAAATCCAGACCGCAACCCTATACCTCACCGACACCGCCATGCTTTGGTGGAGGAGAAGGCATCTCGATGTCGAGAGAGGTACGTGCACCATCACTACCTTTACTGATTTTAAAAGGGAACTCAAACGGCAATTCTATCCGGAGAATGCCGAGGAAGAAGCAAGGGCATGATTACGAAGGCTCAAGCAGATGGGGAGCATCCAAGACTATGTCAAGGAGTTCACTAGTTTGGTGCTCGAGATCCCCGATCTCTCAGAGAAGGACTCACTCTTCAACTTCACTGATGGCCTCCAAAGTTGGGCCAAGACCGAGCTACGAGGAAGGGGAGTACAAACCCTCGCCGACGCCATTGTCGTGGCCGAGAGCCTCATTGACTATCCCACTCCCAAGGAGTCCACCCACGAGCCGAGGGACAAGAAGAGTGGTCACTCTAATGGTGGGAGAGATAGGAGCCCTCGTAAAGAGAGTCACAAGGACGAGGACACACCGAAGCACAAAGGCTCGTCCTCATGGAGGGACAAGGACCGAGGCAGGTCTAGAGACTCTCAAGGTGCCAAGAGATCACCACCGAGTAGTTGCTACATCTGTAATGGCAACCATTGGGTTCGGGAATGCCCACAACGCCGAGCTCTTAGCGCTATCCTAGCCAAGCATCAAGAGGAAAGTGATGCCGACGAAGGTAGTGATGCCGAAGGGGGCCAAGGTGCACAAATGGGATCGCTACAGCTCTTGAATGGGATCCAGTCCGCCCCAAAGACCCAAGCCAAGGGATTGCTGTTCGTGGACGCCACCGTTAATGGAAAGGCCTCAAGAGCCATGCTCGACACAGGTGCGTCCCATAACTTTGTCTCTTTACATGAAGCAAAGAGGCTTGGTCTTAGCATTGTGAAAGGGGGAGGATCCGTCAAGGCCGTAAACTCTGTCGCTCAACCCATCCATGGGTTTGTTCGAGGAGTCAAGACCAACATTGGGACATGGTCAGGCCGCATGGACTTCTCGATTGTGCCATTAGACGACTACCCGATCATCCTAGGGCTTGAGTTCTTTGAACAAGCCAAGGCAATACCGATGCCTTTTGCCAACAATCTATGCATCACCGAGGGTGCACCATCATGTGTGGTTCCAACCATAAGGGCCACCAAGCCAGGGACAAGAGTAGTCTCAGCGCTTCAACTCAACAAGGCCGTCCGAAGGGCCAAGCCGTCCAAGGGACTAAACGAAGGCAAAGGGGTGACCGTGTCAGGGAAGGCCACCAAGCATGTTGCTTCCAAGACCACCAAGGGTCAAGGTTCGAAGGAAAGGTCTTCCAACAATGCCGACAAGCCGAGGGCAAAGGCAAGGCGAGCTAGGAGACGAGGGAAGCGCTCCAGCAACACCCCTACTCCACGAGGACGCGACGAGGACGTCGCGAGATCGGGTGGGGGAGGATGTCACGCCCGCCTGGTCGCGACCCAGCCATCCGAGGGGCACACCCGCCCGGGTGCACCGAGCAGCGCCGAGGTGTGCCACCCAGGTGCGCAGTGCGCGCCCGATCCGCCCCACCTAGGTGCGCTGCGCGTGCCCAAGGTGCACCACCTAGGTGCTCACGGGCTAGCTTGGAGGAAATGAGATGTTATAAGGCTTTTAAGGCCAAAGTCGGTCCAGAGAAGGCTCTAGAACGACCCAGAGAGCCCCAAACGTCTCCACACTATTCCGAGGGGTTCCAGAGACTTCCACAACCATCTAGGCTCACCCGGAGGAACCTAGAAGGCTCGGGATAAGTCGGGAAGACTCGAGACAAGTCAAGACATCTCTGGAATACTCTAGAAGCCTATAGATATATGTAGAACTATAGAGTACTCTAGAATATTAGAGATGTATATGGATAAGTATGAACTTATCTAGAAATATCTAGGCTAAGTAGATATTTTGGGAGGCAAACTCTCAACCGTAGGATTAAATAAATCCTAGCCGTCCATTGAGGAGGTTGGTGCCTATAAATAGGGCCACCCCTCTCATTTGTAAGTCATCCAATAAGCCATTCACACAAACTCTTGTAAAGCTTCCGTTGTGCAATACAAGGTCCTTTCCTTGTAAATCCGTCTTGCTCCTTCGTTTTGCCATAGCGTTGCGACATCAAGGCCTACTAGCATCGTGCCGAGAGTGCTAGTGCCGCACGGATTCGAGCTTGAAGAATTAAGTCCGTGACATTACGCTCTCTTTGTCCATCAATGCAGTGAAATTAAAGGTTGGAGACAGTGAGCAAGCAAGGGAAAAGTCCAAGGACTTGATATTTGAAAGTATGGTTCCAAGCTAGACTAGTAGTAGTAAAGGCAAGGGGTTCATTGTTAATTTGGGGTGTTTTTATGTTAAACTCCCTTTTTGAGCAAGCTTATGTTGTTGTTTTGAAGTTGTAAATAGCCTTTATTATTTGGATGTTTCTTTACTTCGATGAATCGTGTTTTAGATTGATTTATTTTAGGTTGCATGCCTATATGTTCTATTTGAGATATGGTTCTATGAATTGTTCTTAATCCTATGATGTGATGGCATGAGTTAGTCCTTATTTTGTTTATGTTATGATTATGGTATGTTTGGAATGTGGTTGAATCTTTGAAAGCATGAAAAATCAGCAAATTGGGACATTTCATGTCAGGGGCGTATCGGTACACGGGCTTCTGTACCGATGTGGGTAAGCTGAAATCGGTCTAGTGTTTTGGTACGCGGGTTAGTGTTTCGGTACGACCTTAGTGCTTTTGACTGGGTGTATCGATACGCGAGGGACTGTATCAGTATGATTTTGAGCTACTGGGATCTGGGATTTGAGAAATGTTTAAGTGTACCGATACACTTGCTCGTGTATCGATACGGGCAGCATTTTTATGGTTAAAGTGCTTTTTGAATTTTCTAATTCTTATGTTTTGGTCTCTACTTATTGTGATTGCAATTGTATGGGTTTGGATGGTCAATTCGAGTTGAAATTTGATATAGAAGCATGAAACATGATTAATTAAGGATTGGTAACTTAAAATTGGGTTATGTCCTTATAATCTTCTAATTTTGCAATTTGGTCCATTATGTTCGTATTTGCAATTGAGTGTCGTCCGTTTGCAAGATTTGAACCCGGTAAGCTGTTTTTACGTGTTTTGTTCCCTAAGGTAGTCTGATGGTATGAAATAGCTTATGTAGTGGCATTTTTTTTATCTAAGGGTTTGGTGGACTCGAATATTGGATTCAAAAAGATGTTTGGAGGTGCTTGGATGGGGATTTATCGTTTTGGCTTAAGGTTAGTACACCTCGAACTCCTATTGCTTCATGAGCATCATAAATGTGATTGCCTTACTTATTAGTGTTCACAAAATAGGTAGACCATGAATAATCATGTTGTGAGACCGGTATCATGAGATTTGATATATCTATGGGATGTATGATGATGTTATGAATATGATGAGACTCGTGGAAGCTTTAGAGACCGAGTAGGGTCATTTTGAGATGCTCGTATGATTACTTGATGTTTGCTTGATTGATTGATAATCATGATGCTTTGTGTGTTAGTTCGAATGAATTGATGTGATTTTATGGAAATCGTGCTTAAGGGATAATACCAATAAATACTCGATTAAATGATTATGAAGCTAGTAATTAATATTAATTAATTGAATACATTAGTAAACAAACTATAATGACTTTCATTAGCTTTAGAGAGTGAATAAGGCCTCGTAAACCTTGAATTCTGTTAAGACATTTTAAGTTATTGATTAGGGTATCGGTACGAGCTTCGGCTATATTGATACACTATTCAATGTTGTGTCGGTATGGATCGACCCGTATCGATACTCGGGGAAATTGAGATTTCTAGTAAGCATTTTCAATATCGGTACGCCTGTGAGTACCGATACCCGAGGGTACCGTATCGATACTCGTGTTCGAGTACCAGTACCTGATACGCTAAATAATTTATAAATGCAAATTAAGGATGGAAATTGATGTGAATATTAATAATTGAATTATGCCTTGATAAATGAGATAACATAGGTTAATGGAGAGAATGAATGAGATTAATTATACACTTCTCCATAATGTATTAACAACTCGGTAATGTAAAATAAATGATGTGTTGATGATTAGCAACAATTGGGGATCCTTGGGATCGCGTTGCTTGTATGCTAGATAGACATTTGATTTGTTGAGTTGATGATTGATGGGATCTGGATACCTAGTGAAAGATGTTTCAACACCATGGTTAGAGATACCAAATGGAGGTTATCGATGCTATGTTACTCGGGCCTCATTCGAATATACTCGATGGGGGATTCCAAGTATGGGTGTATGTTTTGATGTTAGGTGTCACGTCCTCACCCAAAGTGTAGATGCTTGAGGGGGGATTCCGAGCAAGGGTTTATGTTCCGATGCTATATGACCCGGTCTCACCCGAAGTGTATGTTTCGATGCTTCGTGACCTGGCCTCACTCCAGAGTTGTTGTTATTGATTGATATGTGTTTTTCCTATATGATATGATGAGATCTCAGGTATAGTTGGGCCACGAGAGCCATGTATGATAATTTCTATGATGAGAGCATGTGTTTATGCAACTAGTGGTAGCGCCACATGTTTATTTATCTCTCCTTTTTGTTCGTATTAGATTGCATTCTTATGTTTATGATTAGTATGAAGTATAGTGGAATAGATGTGTACCACTGAGCTTTGTAAGCACAGCGCTCGAAATTGTTGTTTCCGTTTGTAGATTGATCGTCGGATCGTGGGATTGAGTAGCACTATCAGTACGAGAATCCAGCATGTGGTGATTTCCATAGTACGGTACATGTGTGTGTGTGTGTGATTCTTTTTAATCGTTGGCTTTAAATGTTTTCGAAAAATATTTTATTTGGGCTAAAACAAGTTTGAGAAATTTTAAGAAACAAGTTGGTGTAGAGTAGATCGTTGAATCGATAAATGCCAAGAGGGGGTGAATTGGGTTTTTTTAATTTGGTTGGTAGTGAAGTGGTAAAATAAAATTGAGGACAATGGAAATTATAGTGGTTCAAGTTCCAAATGAACTCTACATCCACTACCTTAGCTCCCACTACAAATTTTCCAAACAACTTCACTAGTTGGTCTTCCCCTTTTCTAGGCTTAGGAGGAAACCTTTACGCAAATGGTCAATTTTCTACCCAAATTTACCAAAATCTCTCACGAGTGTACAAAGAAGAATTTGGCAAATACAATGTATCTCTCAAGACTTATATTGCCCAAATTACAAGCACACAACCCAATTGAATCTGAAAAATAGGAAGTTACAAGGATTGACAATTGGGGTTTTAAAAGGATATTGAAATTTAAGCCCTTGAGCTTGGATTTGATGTAGGATTGTTTCTCTTAGGATTAATAGTTGTTGGTTGTTTTTAGACACCCTTTTATACATTCTCATTCAATTCTAGCCGTTGGGGTGGTTTCCATCATCAATATAGCCGTTGGGATGTAATCTTCCCACCATAAATGCACTTCTGCAACTACCATTTTCGAAACACCTGTACCGGTTTCATAAAAGACAAAAATAGAAATAGTCGTTGGGGTGTATTTCAGAGTCCGTATCGAAACGGATACGATCGTTTCGATGCGCTAAGAGCTTGTTCCGAAACGGCTTGATACCGTTTCAAAACAATTTGAATCTGTCAAAACCCGTGCTTAAATCGTTTCGATATGTCTTAACTGTTTTGTAAAAATTAGTTATAAAATTGCAACGGTCTTAAATTTTAAATCAAAGTTCAAATCTCGTTTTGAAACGTTCGAGATCGTTTCGATACGGATGTATCGAAACGAATCTGCCCGTTCTGTTGTTCTTCATCTGTTTCGAAACATAGTGTCCTATTTCGATACTATCATATCGAAACGGGAAGACTCGTTCCGAAACCAATTTTAACAGTTTCTGCACGTTCCGAAACACCCAAGGGTTGTTTCGAAACGATGACTCGAAAATCACTGTTTTGACTTGAAAAACACTTAAAAAATTTTGTATATCCATTTGGTTTTTACTTGACCACTTTGCTTAAAAGTTTTGGGAAGTTTTAAGGACTTAAAAATTTATTTTCTATTTTCAATTTAGTCCTTAAATCCTTTGTTATATCAAAATTAATTCTTTGGTTTTACAATCTCCCATTTTTATATAACAAAACCAAGTATAAATTTTTAAGTGTTTTGAAATCTTTGAAAAACTTTTAACTCCCCCTCAATTTAAGATAGAATTTAAAGTTTTGAAAAGTTGAAATTTCAAGCACTTGAAACTTAAAAACAAACTTAAAAACACTTAGGCTCATAGGAATTACTTCTCCCCCTTTTTGTTAGATTAAACATATAGTCAAGGCTAAATGAGAATAAAAGAGGCATAAATCATAAACCAAACAACATAATAGCATAGATAGCATTAAGATCATAAAATCAAACACAATCCTAAAAACATGAAATCAAAGCATATGTCTTAAAACAAAAAACAGAGATAGGTGCATAAACTCAATCATAATATGACAAAATAAAATGATATGCAATAAAACTAAGGTGCCTCATCGTCTTCATCGCCTCCAAGGTCATCCAAGAAATCATCCTTGTCCTTCTCTTGATCCTTGCAAAAATGCCTTCAATCACCATAGAAGTTGGTAAAGGAGAGATCCATGGATGATTGTTGGAGTTCAAGGAAGGTATGGCGATTCTCTAAGACAAGAACACGATCCTCCAAAGATGTGAATCAAGTGTCGTTAGCTGCAAACCCGGAAGCCATGTTTGTGTCCATGGTGTTGAACTTCTCGGTGAAGAAGGTCATGAGAGCGCCATTGTTAGGAGCCACAATGGGAACTTGAACTTGTGGTTGAGGCTCTTCTTGAGGTGCTTGAGCTCTACGATCAACTTGAGTCCATTCACCATTAGTGTATCGAAATCCATACCTTAGGAGAGAAGACTCACCAAGCTTTTGCTTGTGTTGATCTAGAAAATCGTATGAGACATCAAGGTCAAGGCGAACAAAAATGTAGCTCAAAGCTGTCCCATAGGTGAAAGAGGTGATGGAGTCAGATTCACGATGCCTTACTAGATGGACCATCTCGGCAAACATTATCTTCACCAAGTTAGGCTGATGTGATTGTCGAAAACACTCGAGCTAAAAGGTGTCAACTTGACGGGTATGGGCAAATTTTCCTCCGGATGGGCGAAAGAACCAAGATATGATTAATTGCAAGAAACAATTTTGGGCATCCAAAGTGAGAACCGATCTAGTTCGAGATCAAAGGTGGATTCATCCTCAATACCCGCATCAACAAGCCCAAGAACGGTCACTAAGGTGGATGATTCAATGCGAAACTTCTTTCCTAAGATGTAAGACTCGATAGCAATAACTTCGGAACGATCGACATTGCTAATAAGATGAGCATTGGAATAGAAAAGCAATACCATGTTTTTCTAGACAACGTCGGGAATATTCATAAAGCTTAAGAAACCCCAACGTTACAAAGAAGGTAGGTACTTAAAGTAGAAATGCTCGGAATCAATGAGTATCATGTCTACAACTCTCTCTCGTCGAACAACAACGTCTTGAAGAATTTTAAACCGATTCCTAGCCTCTTGGTTTCTAAGACTTTTGGCATAAAAGAGACTAAGGTTTGGACGAACATCGTCATCGGGGTTCGAACCTTCACCCCCTTCAGTCTTTCTTTTCTTATGCAAAGCCGTTAAAAACACCTAAAAACAAAGCAAGCAATAAAATTTAAGTATATGCATTAAATCCTAATTCGATCCAATAAGAATCTCTTTAAGGTTTTTAAAAACACTTTGAAAACATATACATAAAAATAAAATTTTGATGAAAATAGATTTGAAAAACAGTGTTAAAAATACGATTAAAATAAAATATATTCGAACCAAAAAATTGAGATTTGAAAAAAAAAATTACAAGACTTTGAAAATGCATAATGTAAAACAAGTATTCTATACAAAACTATAATGTTTTAACATAATATTCGAACGAAATAAAAAGAAAAAGAAAAGGATAGAAAATACCTCAAAGATGGGATTTTGGAGGAATTTGTGGATGAAATTGCACAAAATTGATGAAGCTTGCTTAGATTGATGTTTAGGAGTAAAAGCCCTAAAGTTTTGATGAAAAACAAAGAGATTTGAAGGGTTTTTAAGATGAAATCGGGCTAGGGTTTTGAGGGTTTTTTGTTAAATTAAAAGACTTTTTAAGTATTTGAAATCCTTTAAATTTGGCTTTTCCGGATACGCGTTTTGAAACAGGAGAGATCGTTTCGAAACAGGTGTACCGAAACACATACGAACATTTCGAAACTTATTGACCATTTCGATACAGGTTTGACTGTATCGAAGCCCAAGAGTTTCCTGTATCAAAACGAAGAGGGGTCGTTTCAATACAAGTTTTAATAGAACCAAAACGTTTTGAAACCCTTGGGAGCATTTTGAAACAGCTTGGTCCATATGTGTTCTTTAGAGGCAGCCCGTATCGAAATAGGGTGACCCGTTTCGATACAAATAGCCCTGGAAGAGCAGATAAGGCTCTAAAATTAAGAAGAATCGAACTTTGATTGAACCTAGATGCATGAATGAGATGAATGAGCAAGTTTAACATATCAAAACATAAACATACTCCCCCTAACTATAAGCAAAGATGTAATTAAGATCAAAAACACATAAGCATGGGATTTAACAAGAATTCAAGCAATTTTAAGCACGAAGGTCCTAAAAGGTCAAGATAGGCTAGTTAGACCTAACTCTCTCCTAAGGGACCAAAAACGCTCTTTATCTAGTGGTTTGGTAAAGATGTCCGCTAATTGATTTAAGGTGTCTACATAATCTAAAACAACATCTTCCTTAAGGACATGATCTCTAATGAAATGATGCCTTATTTCTATATGTTTGGTTCTAGAGTGATTGATGGGATTTTTGGTATGACATATGGCACTAGTGTTATCACACTTAAGGGGTATGGTGTCTACCTCAATTCCATAGTCTAAGAGTTGTTGTTTCATCCAAAGGACTTGAACACAACAACTCTCTAAGGATATGTACTCTGCTTCGGTGGTAGATAAAGCTATACTATTTTGTTTCTTAGAGAACCAAGATATGAGCATACTACATAGGAATTGACAAGTGCCGGAAGTACTTTTCCTATCTATCTTACAACCCCTTGTAATCCGCATTCGAATAAGAATGAAGGTTAAAGGTTGAGTCTCTAGGATACCAAAGGCCTAAACAAGGAGTATCTCTAGGGTACCTAAAGATCCTTTTAACGGCTATAAGGTGTGACTCTCTAGGACTAGCTTGGAACCTAGGACACAAGCAAACAGTAAACAATATATCTGGTCTACTTGCGGTAAGGTAAAGCAAAGACCCAATCATAGAACGATAAAGCTTAGAGTCAACACACTTACCTCCTTTATTTTTGTCAAGCTTTATGGATGATCTCATTGGTGTAGCTTGAGGCTTCGCTTGCTTCAAGCCAAACTTCTTGAGCATACCTTTGATGTACTTAGCTTGATTGATGAAGATGTCATCCTTCATTTGTTTGATTTGGAGTCCTAAGAAGAATCAGAGCTCCCCCATCATGCTCATTTCAAATTCACCTTGCATCAACTTAGAAAAATATTGACAAAGCAACTCATTAGTAGAACCAAAAATAATATCATCAACATAAATTTGATCTACTAACATATCTTTGTCATTGTTTTTAATAAATAGTGTTGTGTCCACCTTTCCTTTTTCAAAACCTTTTTCAACTAGAAAACTTGATAATCTTTCATACCAAGCTCTAGGAGCTTGTTTTAAACCATATAAAGATTTTGAAAATTTGAAAACATGGTTTGGAAAAAAGGGAACTTCAAAACCCGGTGGTTGTTCCACATACACTTCTTCATTTATAAAGCCATTTAAAAATGTACTTTTGACGTCCATTTGAAAAAGCTTGAAATCATGATAACATGCAAATGCAAGTAACATCTTAATTGCTTCCATTCTAGCTACGGGTGCATAGGTTTCATCAAAATCAATTCCCTCTTCTTAAATGTAACCTTGAGCAACAATCCTAACCTTGTTTCTCACTATGTTACCACTCTCATCTAGTTTGTTTCTAAAGACCCATTTAGTTCATATAGTAGATTTGTTTCTAGGCCTATCAACTAATGTACATACTTTACTTCTCTCAAATTGGTTTAACTCATCTTGCATGGTCATAATTCAAAAGTCGTATTTTAATGCTTCTTTAACATTTTTAGGCTCAATGCATGAGATAAAAGCAACATTATTAAGCATTTTAAGAGAAGAATGAGTAGTTACCCCCTTGGATGGATCAACCAAGATCTCAGCACCTTTGACATAGTTTTACTCCCATGGGTAGCTCACTTCCTTTTCCTCAAGAGACATGTCTTGCAATGCTTCTATAGGCGGTTCTTGTGCTTCCTCCTCTTTGGTTGGAATCTCATTCGCCTTTGATGATTCTCCATCATCATTGGCTTCAATGATCCCTACATCGTCATCATTACAAGAATCCTTCCTCGAAAGAAGGTTATCATCGAAAACCACATGAATAGATTCCTCTACAACTAAAGTTATTTTGTTAAACACGCCATAGGCTTTAGAGTTTAAAGAGTAACCTAGAAAAATAGCTTCATCACGCTTTGCATCAAATTTACCTAAAATATCTTTTCCATTGTTTAAAATAAACACTTGCAACCAAAAGGATGAAAATAGCTAATGTTAGGCTTTTTAGATTTTAAAATCTCATAAGGAGTTTTCTTCATAATAGGCTTAATCATTACTTGGTTTATAACGTAGCAAGCAGTGTTAGTGGCTTCCGCCCAAAAATACTTAGGTAAATTATTTTCACAAAGCATATTCCTAGTCATTTCTTCTAAAGTTCTATTTTTCCTCTCAACTACCCCATTTTGTTGAGGAGTGCAAGGAGCCGAAAAATGATAGCTAATCTCATTTTCATTACAAAAATTTTCAAAACCCATATTTTGAAACTCGGTTCCATGATCACTTCTAATATGTGAAATTTTAAGTTCAAGATCATTTTGGGTTATTTATGAAAATGTGATAAAGTTTTCTAAGGCATCATCTTTGGTGCTTAAAAAGAGAACCCAAGTATACCTAGAGTAATCATCAACAAGTACAAATGCATATGATTTTCCACCCAAGTTAGTAGTCCTAATTGGCCCAAAGAGATCCATATGGATCAATTGCAAACATCTACTTGTAGAAACATCATTAATGGACTTGAAAGAGGCTCTATGTTGTTTACCTTTAGCACATGCATCACAAATTTTATCTACTGAGAACTTGAGCTTAGGTGGGCCTCTAACTAGATTAAAGGAAACTAATTTTTCTAAAACGCTAATGCTAGCACGTCTTACTTTCCTATAGCATAATCATGCATCATTTTCATTTTGTGCAACCAAGCATGCATGGGATGTATGAATGTAATCTAAATGCACCATATAAATATTGCCTATGCAATGACCAATGAGCATTGTTTTGTTAGATTTAATGTCTACTATTCGACACTCACTTACATCAAACATGACATTAAACCCTTTATCACATAATTGACTAATGCTCAACAAATTTTGTTTTAGACCATTGACATACAAGACATTTTCAATAAGTATGGAAGAGTGATTACCTATGGAGCCAATAACTTCAATGTGGCCATTAGAGTTGTCACCAAAAGTTACTACTCCTCCACTTTTTGGATTTAATTCCATGAATCGACTCTTGTCTCCAGTCATATGTCTCGAGCATCCACTATCAAGGTACCATGAATTTTGACTTTGTGCTTTGGCCTTGTAGCAATGCTCCCCCTACAAACAAAGAGTTTAAACTTTGATTTTTGGTACCCAAATCATTTTGGGTCCATGAGTGTTAGCTCCCAAAAGCTTGGTTCCCTTAGGAATCCAAGATGACAAGGCATTAACATTATTAGATTTTACAAGTTCCTTAGGAACCCATACACTTCTAATCTTTTTAGTCCTAGAGTGCCTATAGGAGCCACTTTGTTTGTAGTTCAAATTTTTTCTTTTTGTAAAGTTGTTTTTTTTTTGAAGATTCACCATTTTAAAGCTTTGAAGAACCAACACTTTTGAAAGAATTTTTAGCTTATTGAGCTCATTCACCAATTTTTGGTGTTCATCATTACATTGAGAAAGAAGGTTGTTCAAATCAATATTTTCTTTTTCAAAGAACTTTAGATCATCTTGCAAGCTTAAAACTTTTTTTTCAAAATCCAAGTTAGTTTTAGAGAGTAAATCGTTTTGAGCTTTCAAATCCGAAGTGACCTTTTTGTTTTTCAAAATGGACTCCTTGTATTTTTCTACTAATTTATCATATACCTATTGTAACTCATCATATGCATCATGCAATTCATCAAATGTAAAATCATAGCAAGATGAGTTAGAGGTTACCATAGAATCCTCCTCAAGAGCAATGAGGCAAAGGTTGGCCACTTCGTGATCTTCATCCTCGGATGACTCCTCATCACTCCAAATAGCAATCTTGGCTTTGAGCTTCTTCTTCTTCTCAAAGCCCTTCTTCTTGAGTTGAGAGCAATCGTAACGAATATTACCCATCTTCTTGCACTCAAAGCATTTGATAGGATCCTTTTCCTCTTCTTTGCTCTTGTTCTTGAAGTCTCTCTTTCATTGAAATTGCATCCCTTGGTTAGACTTCATGAACCGTGAGAAGCGTTTGACTATCATTGGCAACTCCTCGAAATCATCCTCCTCACTAGAAGGGCTCTCCTCTTGTAGAGAGGACTTTAGAGCAACTCCTAGCTTCTTTTTCTTGTCCACCTCTTGCTTCTCTATTCTTCTTTCTTCTTTCTTCTTTTCCTCTTCTCTTCCTTGTTTCATAATTTCATGAGTAAGGATAGAACCAACTAGCTCATCAAGCTTCAAGGTCTTCAAATTTTTAGCTTCGATGATGGTCGTTCTTTTACCATCCCAATATTCCGGGGGAGAATATAGAAGCTTCCTAACTAGCTTGTCTTCAGGAATCACTTCACCGAATCATTTTAGACCATTGATGATGATCGAAAATCGATCAAACATCATGGAGACACTCTCATCGGGATCCATCTTGAAGTTCTCATAACTCAAATTTAGTAGCCTGATCTTCATCTCCTTACCATCGCTAGTTCCCTCACATGTTGTCTCAAGAGTGTACCACACTTCTTTGGCGCTCTCGATTGAAGAAACCTTAGAATAGATGTCCGGACCAAGTGCACAAAAGATGATGTGCAATGTTTTATCGTTGACTTGCATCCTTCTTCTATCTTCTTCGGTCATCACCGATTTCACCTTCAGGACAAGTCTTCCTTCATCATTTCTTTTCATTAGAATGTGAGGCCCTTCTTCAACTACATCCCAAAACATGTAGTCGGTGGATTTGATGAAGAGACGCATTCTATTCTTCTAATATGGGTAGTTGTCCTTATTGAAGAATGGTGGTTTAGTGGTGGATTGAGACTCATAGAGGTTGGAGATTGTGGTAGATGCCATGGCTTGATTAGAAATTTGATCACACTCTTCTAGGATCTCCTCTTGTGGTTGTTAATCCTTCAAAAGAGGTAGGCTCTAATACACATTGTAGAGTGGATCGTTGAATCGGTAAATGCCAAGAGCGGGTGAATTGGATTTTTTTTTAATTTCGTTGGTAGTGAAGTGGTAAAATAAAATTGAGGACAAAGGCAATTATAGTGATTCAAGTTCCAAATGAACTCTATATCCACTACCTTATCTCCCACTAAGGATTTTCCAAACAACTTCACTAGTTGATCTTGCCCTTTTCTAGTCTTAGGAGGAAACCTTTACACAAATGGGCAATTTTCTACCAAAAATTGACCAAACCCTCTCACAAGTGTACAAAGAAGAATGTGGCACATACAATGTATCTCTCAAGACTTATATTGCCCAAATTACAAGCACACAACCCAATTGAATCTGAAATATAGGAAATTACAAGGATTGACAATTGGGGTAGGCTTAAACGTCAGATAGGTGCCCAAACTATACCATTTTTCCAGTTAAGTGCCTAACGTTTGTTTCGGGCCACTTAGGTGCCTAACGTTTCATTCCGTAACCCAATTTAGGTTTTAGCCGTGACAGACGTTAAAATTTTCCGTTAAAGGACACGTGGCATGTTTTTAGAGTTTCTGATATTAAAAATAATAAAAAATAAATTAAATTAATTAAATCCCTTAAACCTATCTTCTTCCCCCATCAAACCATCCTTCCCCCTTCCCCTGTTCTTCTTCCCTCTCCTCTTCACTGTTGAACCACATCTTCACTGGTGAAAAACTGCTCATTGGCATTGAGCAGTTCACATGGCGTCTAAGATTGGGGAGTTCACACCAGTAGGATTAAACTTTGCATCTAAAATTTCTGCCCAATCATCTTGATTGTTGTTCTCTTTGTGAGCAGTTGTTCTCTTTCTGCTTCAGAGGACCCCCGTTGGACTTGGCAGGTTTCACGGTAAGCTTGAATCCATATATTGAGAAACCATTTAGTCTCTCTAATGCCCTCATGGCGTCTTCATTACAGCTCATTCTAACATCTGTTTAATCTTCTCGCAATGTAAGAATCGACATCATCACCATGCCTTGCAAACAACAACCACAGTCCTTTCCAATGCATTCTCCTTGAATATTTTCCACAAAATGATTCGTTTCATCACTAATAATATTAATCTTATTTATTTACTTTAAATTGTCCATTGGAAGGCATCGCATTAAGCGCTGTTGAAATCTTTGTGTATAGAGAGGAAAGTTACTAATTAGAGAAGTTCTAAAACTGGACGTTTTTGTTTGAAAGACTGGTCAAATTTACAAATGGAAAGCACCACATTAAGCGATGTCGCTGTTGAAATCTTTGTGTTAAGTTGAAGAAAGGTGACGCATGAGATGAAGATGTAGATAACGGGGATGAAATGCCAATGAGCAGTTTTTCACCCGTGGAAATGTGGTTCAACGGTGAAGAGGAGAGGGAAGAAGAACAGGGGAAGGGGGAGGGATGGTTTGATGGGGAAGAAGATGGGTTTAAGGGATTTAATTAATTTAATTTATTTTTTATTATTTTTAATATCAGAAACTCTAAAAACATGCTACGTGTCCTTTAACGGAAAATTTTAACGTCCGTCATGGCTAAAACCTAAAATGAGTTACGAATGAAACGTTAGGCACCTAAGTGGCCCGAAACAAACGTTAGGCACCTAACTGGAAGAAAGGTATAATTTGGGCACCTATCTGACGTTTAAGCCATTGGGGTATTACAAGGATATTGGAAATTAAGCACTTGAGCATGGATTTGATGTAGGATTGTTTCTCTTAGGATCAATAGTTGTTCCTGGTTGTTTTTAGACTCCCTTTTATACCTTCTCATTCAATTCTAGACGTTGGGGTTGTTGACATCATCAATATAGTCGTTGGGATGCAATCTTCCCACCATAAATGCACTTCTGCAACTACTCGTTTCGAAACACCTATACCTGTTTTGAAACAGACCAAAATAGAAATAGTCATTGGGTGTAATTAAGAGACCATATCGAAACGGATGCGATTGTTTTGATACGCTAAGAGATCGTTCTGAAACGGATACGATCGTTTCGATACGCTAAGAGCTCGTTCCGAAACGGATACGATCGTTTCGATACGCTAAGAGCTCGTTCCGAAACGGATACGATCGTTTCGATATGCTAAGAGCCCGTTCCGAAACGGCTTGAAACCGTTTCGAAACAATTTGAAACTGTCAAAACCCATATTGAAACATGCTTAAATCTTTTCGATACATCTTAACTGTTTTGTAAAAATCGGTTATAAAATTGCAACGATCATACATTTTAAATCCAAGTTCAAATCTCGTTTTGAAACGTTCGAGATTGTTTCGATACAGCCGTATCAAAACAGATCTGCACGTTCCGTTGTTCTTCATCTGTTTCGAAACATAGTGTCCTGTTTCGATACAATCGAATCGAAATGGGAAGACTCGTTCCGAAACAAATTTTAACAGTTTCAAATCAATTCTTTGGTTTTACAGTTTGGCTTAAGGCCCAAATGTGACATCCGGGTTGAGAGTGTTACAAAATAATACATCACAGTGGTTACAACACAACCAAATGAGGAGTAAATATTTTGTTAAGTCTGGAATGACGAGTTCTAAATTTTTAATTATTATATTGAACTCGCTAGACTGCAATGACGAGTTGGATAAAAAAAAGTTAATTATTTTATTGAACTCGCCATTTTTGTATGGCGAGTTCATTAAAACATTATTATTTTTCTTTTTTATTATTATTATTATTTAATTAGACAATATTTAATAAATAATTAATTAAAATCGTCATGCCAACATGGCGAGTTCCACTTAAATTATCATATTTTCTTAAAGATTAATATTATTATTTAATTAGAAAATATTTAATAAATAATTTACCCTTTTTACTAATATACTAAGCAATTTTTATAACATAAATTCATTACTTATCAAATTTTGTATTGAAAAATTAATTTTTTTATATTTATTTTTTTATTGTCAAATACTACCTAATTTAAATACATGAAAAAAATCTGAAATGGTTAATTTAATAAATTAACTTTTATATATATATATATATATATATCCATATTAAAAGTAATGATAAAAATATAAATTATTAAAAATGGAAGTTAAATAATAACAATATTTACTATGATTTATATTTATTAACTAAACTTAATATATTTAATATATATCTACATATACCATATTCATATATATACATAAATATGAAAAAAGAAATAAATATAAAATAAAATCATTGACTGACAAAAAATAAGAAAATAAATACAACATGGAAATAAATAAGGGTTAACTACTGGAATAGTTACTTATGTTTTCCCCCAGTACAGAGTTGGTCACCGATTTTAAAAAACGATCAGTAAGGTCACTTACGTTTTCGGGGTGTAAACCTTTGGTCACTCAGCCGTTTGTTACCGTTAAATACTGACGGATTGCTGACCTGGCAACGAAAAAATAAGGGTAAATTACTGCAATGGCCATTAAAGTTTATCTCATGTACATTTTTGCTCCCCAGTTTAAAAAAATAAACATTATAGTCACTAATGAAAATGTTTCTTTATAATTTCACCCTTAAATTTTTAAAAATTAATTTTTCAACCCTAAAACTTTACAATCAATTACTATAATGATATTATAAAGGCTTAAATAAAAAATAGGTGCCCAAAGTATACCCTTTTTAAATTTAGGTGCTCAAATTGATCCTATTTTTTCCACTCTGGATTGTTTTTAATATTATTGTAACATGATATGTCATTTTTATTATTGTTAAATTCAAAAAAAATTTAAAATAAAATAAAATCATTTTTATTATTATTAAATTTAAAATATATATTTAAAAGGGTAAACTATATAAATGACCAGCATACTATTGCAAAAGTCGCAATTTGACCACCTTACTTTTTTTCGAAGCAATTAAAACATCATACTATTAAATTGGGTGCAATTTGACCACCAACCGTTAAAGGTTAACGGCAGGGTGACGTGTCAGTTAAAAAAATAAGGGTATAATTACACATTTGGTCCTTACTACTTATACATTTTTTTCAATTTAGTCATAATTTTAATTTAATAAAATAAATTAATTAAATAAGGTAGTGACACGTGTCATCACCTAATTAAATAATTAATTTATTTTATTAAATTAAAATTATGACTAAATTGAAAAAAATGTATAAGTAGTAAGGACCAAATGTGTAATTATACCCTTATTTTTTTAACTGACACATCACCCTGCCGTTAACCTTTAACGACTGGTGGTCAAATTGCACCCAATTTAATAATATTATGGTTTAATTGCTTTGAAAAAAAGTAAGGTGGTCAAATCGCGGCTTTTACAATAGTATGGTGGTCATTTATATAGTTTACCCATTTTAAAAATATTACTTTTTAAAATAATTTAGGTGTTTAAATTATTTTTTTGTAAAAATAGGTGCCCAAATTTCTCATAGTTACAATTTTAGGTGTTCGATTGTTAAATGAGTGTTAGAAAAATTGTCAACCAATCGGTACTTGACACGTGACATTGATTTTTAATGGAAAATACTGAGAACTTTCACATTATTATAAAATCTCAAAATTTGACAACCTTCACAAAACAGCCTCTAAATTCCTAAAAATTCCCAAACTTTCGCCGTCGATTGTCGCCGCTTCCGCCGTTAGTTGTCGTCGCTGACCGCACCTACTTGGTCGTCGGACCAAGGCGGTCATTTTTCACAACACATCTTCACGAAATCGACATTCGCGTTTGACGTTCGGCTGCACACTGTTGGGCGTTTCCGGCGATGCCGTGTTAGGGAAAATTGTCGCCTTGGCCCGGCGACCAAGTGGGTGCGGTCAGTGACGACAACTGGCGGCGGAAGCAGCGGCAGTCGACAACGAATGTTTGGAAATTTTTAGGGATTTAAGGATTGTTTTGTGAAGCTTGTAAAATTTTGAGATTTTATAATAATTTGAAAATTTTGAGTATTTTCTATTAAAAAATAAAATTAATGCCACGTGTCAAACATCGATTGGTTGACAAATTTTTTTACACCCATTTAACAATCGGACACCTAAAATTGTACCTATAGAAATTTTGGGCACCAATTTTTACAACAAAAAATATACTTTAGACACCTAAATTATTTTAAAAACTAATATTTTTATAATATTTTAAATTTAATAATAATAAAATTAATTTTATTTTAAAATTATCTGTAATTTAAAAATAATAAAAATTACATGACATGTTATAATAATAATAATAATAATAATAATAATAATAATAATAATAATAATAATAATAATAATAATAATAATAATAATAATAATAATAATAATAATAATAATAATAATTCAGAGTAAAAACATAGGAGCAATTTGAAAGTTTAGTTATTAATTATGAGCAATTTAGGCACCTAAGTTTAAAAACGGTATACTTTGGACACCTATTTTTCATCTAAGCATTTTTATTAGTGACTATAATGTAAAGTTTTAGGGTTGAAAAGTGAGTTTTTTAAAATTTAAGGGTGAAATTATAAAGAAACATTTTTATTAGTGACTATAATGTTTAGTTTTTTTAAATTGCGGAGCAAAAATGTACATGAGATAAACTTTAATAGCCATTGCCGTAATTTACCCTTATTTTTTGTTGCCAAGGCAGCAATCCGTTATTGTTTAACGGAAACAAACGGCTGGGTGACCAAAAGTTTACACCCCGAAAACATAAGTGACCTTACTGGTCGTTTTTCAAAATCGATGACCAACTCTGTAGTGGAAGAAAACATAAGTGATTATTTCAGCAGTTAACCCAATAAATAAATATAAACATTAATGAATTACGAAAATTAAGAAGATTAGTTAATACAGTAGTAAATGATGTGAAATTGCAAAATAAAGTTATGGTATATCAAGCTAAAATTATGAATTAAATAGGAAGCAAAATAAAAGAATAAATAATAAAGACAAAAATTTAAATGTAGTCGACAAACAAATGCCGAAAATGAATAAATACATAATTAAATGACATAAATTAAAAATGCAAGAAATTAAATACACAAAATTATGGGCTTTGCATTAAATAAAAATATCAGAGGTACGAAACACAATATACCCTAAACACAATATAACCGATTCGAAAAAATCCGATCCAAATCTGTTTCAAAAAAAATCCAAATCTGAAAAATAAAATGTCCGAGTCCAATTATAATTGGATTTGGACTTGGAGTTTATATAATATGATCCAAATCCGATCCATTTCCACCCCTAATTATACCAAATTAAAATAAAAGGAATAAATCTAAAATTTCAACATAATAAGGGGCCTACAACAGCAAATAGACCTTAAATCTTTTCCAAATGAGAAACTGAATTATTGGTCTAAAAAACCTAAAAGAGAAAAAAGAAAAAGGTACGGTCATGTTTGTTCAAGGTGGAAATTATAAAGTAATGAAAAGTTATTCTGTTTACGCAAAAAGGATGGTTGAGGCTTCTCTGGTAAAGGTGTCGTTCGACTCGGGTCATTTTAGGTCTGATTGTATTTGTTTTAAGTTTGGCTGGGGTTGATTTAAGTCTGATTTTATTTTAGTTCGAGTCTATGATGATTTCAGTTCGTGTATCGGGTTAGTTGATTTTTAGTTCGGTTGATATCGGGTCGGCTGATTTTAGATCGGGTAAATATCGGACTAATAAGAGATCGATCGGTTTTAATTAAGTTTTCAGGCTGAGTTAGGTTTTTACACACTATATATGACTTTATATAGCTTGTATATCTTGCTTTTTGGTGAGTTGTATTACAGTTAACATCCCTCTTTCTTTATTTATTTTAATATCTCTTCTTTATTTCGAACAGCTTCGGTTCATGTTGCTTTTGGTTCGGTTGAAAATCAGTTCGGGTCCATTTTCGGTTTAAATAAAATTCGAATTGGTTTCGATTCTGTTTGTTTTGGGTTTCGAGTCATCGTGTTTGGGTAGATCCCGGATCAAGTTTTCCAGGGGTAGGCTCCTCTATCCTTTACACTATTCTATTGTATCCTATTCATCAACCAAATCACCAAACATTGGTAATATATTATATGTAGCGGATGAAAAAAATGCACTAACCAACAACAACCATTTCATTATAGAATTTAAACAACTGTTACAATTTCAGTGAGCATAGAGTAGTTTTGCAGTAGATTACGATATTATTTATTAGGAAGAAATACATGTATAGCTGTAATTTAAATTTGGATGGGAATTATTGAACAAGAGTGAAAATGGAAGTGATATGTGGATGTTAATTTGCATGAGACTTGGAAATGCTCCTGTAGACGTTGGAGAGGAAAAGTAGAGTTATAAGACGTGAAAGAGGAGAGAAAAGCAGCTCAAGGAATGCAGTGAAGAAAGATCTCTGAGGGGATGCACCGGCAGTGGCGATGGCTAGCATCTGCCCTTCCATCTTGAAGGAGATGCTGAAACTTGCCGACTTTATGCCATCCAGAGTTTTCTTGGCCACATCTTCTGCTTTCAGTACACTTCCTGACCCTGCTATCATGTTCGTCATCTCTGGTCTAATCTTCCTTTCTTCTTCAAGACCAGGAGTTTCGGTGTCGGGAGGGTATATGACAGAGATATGAATGTTGTCCGAAATGAGCTCCTGCTGCAATGCTTCTGCTAATCCCCGCAGCCCAAACTTGCTTGCCGAATACGCCGAGTAACCGTAAATACCTACCTGTTTTTCTCTTTATCCAAATTTAATCCTAGAAAATTTTTAAAAAAAATAAAAGAAAATTAGAAATGAGTGCAAAAATCACCTACTTGACCAGCTTGCGAGGACATCAGGGCGATAGACGCCGGCCGATTATCTTTCCTGACTTTCATCAACGGCAAAGCGGCTTTTATCACATTAAAACTCCCCATCAAATTCACGTCTATCATCAACTTCACCTCATCCAAATCCTGCTTCTCCAATGCTTGTGGCACAAAGATTCCATGGTTAACCACCAGCACATCGATGGGACCAGCATCCACGACGGCGCGTTTCACGGCGTCATAATCACGGACATCGGCCGTAAATATTCCGACGTCGACGCCGTAAGCTAGGTGGAGTGATTTTTTTGCCTCCTCCAACTTAGAGAGGGAGCGGGCCAAGAGAGAGACACGAGCACCTTCCGAGATGGCTTTGTGGGCGAGGGCCAGACCGATGCCACTCGACCCACCTGTTATGAACACATGGCGACCTTTTATTGGGATGTTTACTGGTTGGGGCTGGACGATGAAGTAGAGTAGGAGGAGAAGGAAAGGCGCAAGGACAATGAAGATTAACATTGATGCTGCTGATTCACTTCCAATTTCCAACCCTTTGATTGATTGGATTAAGTTTGTGGATTAATTTATAGGAAACTCAGCCTCAAATATATATATAGTTATATATATAGTGGAGTAGGAACGGAGAATTAGATGCTTTAGATTAGATTTGGTGGAGAAAGATAATTTAAGGGTAATCCACATCTAGTGGTGGGAATCAGGTAGTGCGGGAATGATTTTACATTCTCCACTCTGTCCCTAATATTTTTTATTACGGTTTTAGGAAATTCTCATTAAATAATTTAGAGATTTTTTTGTCTTCATATCCTCCCGCGCAGATTCTCGTATTTTTCGGGGAATCCTCATGCCAAAAGTATTAAACACAATAACTATTTTACTAACCAAAATAAATGGCCAATTCAGTTTCAAAATATAAAGTTTGGATACTTCGATTGGAAACTATTACGAGATGATGAAGATTAAATGATTGTTGTGTTGGGGAAGATTTAGACGAGAGTTTTAGCTTATATATAAAAACTACGATAGAAAAATGTTGAGAAACTTGAGTGTGACTAGGTTTGAGAGAAAGTTAAATTGATAATAATATAGTGAGGAATTTTTTATTAAGATATATATTAGGGGTATATAAATAAATAAGTATATATATGTTTAAATCTTGTAAAATATCGGAATCCTTGCGGATATTTTTTAGGGATCCCACGATTATTTATACGGTTCGATTATCCCCACAGTTCAGATATAGCAATTCCCGTCTCCTTCCCCATTTGAGCTTCGATGATAAAACTTCTCATGTCTCTGTCCCATGGGTAAAGATTTTGGTTATTCTCCATACCCGTCAGTTCGGATCCCCACGGTTTTTGGATATTCCCCACCCAGTTCTCACCCATATCTACACCGGAGGTCTCTTTTATTTGAGCATTGTTCTGTTTTGGTCACTAATTTGAAAAACGATTAAAATGGCCACTTATGTTTTTGATTGTTACTATTTTGGTCACCCAACTATTAACTTCTGTTAATAAAAATGTTAATTTTAATTTTGACCCCTAAACTTCTGAAAATTTATTTTTCCACCCTTTAAGAAAAGCCTAAAAATCCTAACCCTTCATCCATAGATGTTGCCATCTTCAGCCACTACCAATTGTCGCCTGTTGAAATCGTCATCGGTCATTGCCCCGTCGTCGACCTCTTGTCTAAACCCTAACCCCAATTCTCTTTGCCACCACCTACATAGTCGAAATCATTGTCCAAACTCAACCTTTTCCTTAATTGTTCCTCCTCGACACAGTTGAATTCACCAATCAACCACAAGCTTCACGACCATCGACCACGTAAATTGAACCACCCTTTCCCCTGTCGACACAAACCCAAACACAACATACCCTAAAACAAACTCCATCGAACGGCTAACGACGACAAATCGAGCGGTTTAGTTATGGACTTTCATTTGGGGATCTTGGAGTTTTTAAGGAATCCAAACCATGAAGAAGAAGTAGAGAAAGAAAGCTTCTGTTTGTTGATTTTGGTTCGTCTGAAAAGGACGTGCGGCGTTTGAGGGTTGTTCAAAGCCGATAATAAGACATACGACGACGGCGGCAGCAACAAGTGTATGGTTTGGGTTAGAGGAGAGCAAGAATTTTCTTAGGTTTTTAATTGAAATAGGTGGAAAAAATAAACTTTCAAAAGTTTAAGGGTGAAAATTAAAATGAACATTTTTTTATTAATGAAGGTTAATAGTCGTGTGACCAAAACAATAACCGTAAGAAATATAAGTGGGCATTTTAATATTTTTCGAATCGAATAAATAAAACAGAACAAGGCCCAAATAAAAAGGACCTCCCTGGTAGATTACCCATAATTTAATTGTAAATAGTGTTGTAGTAATGGTCGTTGAAAGAAAAAGTAGTAAAAGAATCTGTTTTTTTTATATAAATAATTTAAATTTTCAAAATAAGTTCACAATAAAATTCACAAATGGTCACTAAACTATTTTAAAATATTTATTTTAATTATTTAATTTTTAAATGTTATAAAATAGTCATTAAATTTTGGTTTATGATAAAAATGTTACTGAGCTATTACCTACTGTAAAGGGTGTCACGTGGTTGTTAAGAAAATAAGTTCACAATAAAATTCACAAATGGTCATTAAACTATTAAGAATACATTAAACATCAATGATTATGGAGTTGATAGGAAAATAAACCCAAAATTATGAAATAAATAAAAGAATTAAAAAAATCTAAATTCTAGGGTTTTTTAGGGGGTTGGAGTGGAGAGCACGAGAAACCAAAAAAAAAAATTAAAGTTTAAGGACTAATTGATATTTTGTCTAAAGTTTAGGACTAATATTATTATTTATCTAAAGTTCTGGGGGAATTAAAAATTAAGTCCTTTCACTTACATTTCACATCGTCAATCTAATAACATTTAACATCCTCATCACCAAAACATTACAGAATAATAATGTTAGTTATCAGAATAGTGTAAAGGATAGAGAAACCTCAACCACCCTTTTTTTGCCTAAATAGAATAAGTATTCATTACTTTATAATTTCCAACTTGAGCAAACATGACCTACAATTTTTTTTCTCTTTTAGGTTTTCTAGAACAATAATTCAGTTTCTCATTTGGAAAAGATTTAAGGTCTATTTGTTGTTGTAGTCACCTTATTATGTTGAAACTTGAGATTTAAACCCATTATTTCAATTTGGTATAATTTAATTTCTTTTTTTTTTTTGAATAGTCAAAAGGTAATTAGAAAGTAGTATATGTTTATAGATATTCTTAACTTTTTGAAAATATACACACCTTGCAGACAAAACGATTGAACTTGTGTCTTCTAGGATGAACATCATATGTTTTTCCACTGGGACCACTTGTTGGGTTCTCAATCTCTCTACTTTTAAAATGCAATTATTATGTCTAACTTGATAATACCATCAATGATCTCGCCCGGCTAGTATGTCGAGTTCATTAAAGAATTACTTTTTATGTTTAAAATTATTATTTAAGTATGCGGTATTTAATAAATAATTAATTAAAAATCGCCTTGCCAATATGGTGAGTTCTACTTAAATTATATATTTTTTAAAAAACTAATCTCATTTGTTGGTTATTGAGCTGATGGACAATAGCAGGGACTGTGGCAAGTAGTTGAATTGTGTGTCAGGAGGGTCCAATGTCCCAATGTTTAAATATGAAGTGTTACATTTATTGAATTGTTTCAAGTTAGGACCAAATTGGTAAAATGTATAGGTCGAGGACTAAAATTATTATATAAGACCGGTTTTGTAACACCCCAAAATTTCCCTAATTCGGATAACCTAAATTATGAAATCCTTAATTTGGTAACCCTAAACTTTGGGAATTTAATTTGAGAACTTAATTGAGAAATTTGGGAATTAGGTTATCTTAAAACAAATTTAGTGACCAAATTGTACAAAATCAGAACTTTGGTGGTCATTCTATAAAATGGATTTAAATGGGGACTCGTCCCATTTGTTTTTCCCATTTGGTCAAGGTGTTTAACCATACCTTTTCAGATTAGGTTTTGAGGTTTTCTTGTGATTTGAGTTTTCGGCCGCCACCAACCCACTCTTCCCTCTCACTCAACTTTATCTGAAAATAGACTCATCTCTCTTGCTTCCGGTGAGACTCTGACGGCCCTTCGTTCCTCGTCTATGGCTTGCAAGGCCACTACCACGGTGACCACCATCGACCCGCGTGCAAACCCCGATACTTGGCTCTCCTTAATCGAACCTCGTTTGCGAGTGATCTGTGAGAACCCCTTTAGTTTCTCTTTGTGTCGTCTTTTACCACAGCTTATCCTGTCGTCCGTTCGTGTATAACTACAACAATCTTTTTGTGAGCAAAACCGCGACCATCAGCTCACCCTTTCACTTTGTTTTCAGGTCGAGCTTTGACCAAGGCCTTGTTATCGCCCGTTTGCCGATCTGAGACCATCATTTTGTTGCGCACTGTGTTTTGGACAAAACCCTTTCCTTGGGTTGTGCTCGCCATCGTTGCTTTGCCCGTACTCAGCGAGAAACCTTTCGGTTTTCACCTCACAGTTGTTTGCTCCACCGTCCATTGTCCTTTAGAGTTTGGGTAAGTGTTGGGTAATCCTTTGTTTGTCTCTCTTAATTTTCAAATATGCTTCATGTGTTTTGTGTTTGTGATCTCTGATTACCATCATTTTCATATTGTGGCTGAGTTGTTGTCCAATTTTGGTTCTTTAACCGCTGTCCTCCTCTTCGGTTCTGCCACCATCACGGTTCGTGCATCATTCGCGTCGTAGTGTTATGTAACCCTAGTTCAGATCATGAAAGTAATATATGGGGTCGGGCTGGTTGTGTTGTGGTCTTGGGTGAGCCAATCGTGAGGATTAACCAAAAGTTCCACAAATGGGTTGTGTGTGTTATGGTTAGGCCAACAGTGAGCCTAAACCATGAGAAACCAAGTTGCTTGACCCAATACATTCGAACCAATTCTGACCTTTGAACTTGGTGAACCGAACCGAACCAATGAATTGGGATTCAAAATCAAACCGGCAACTACAACCGAACTAGATCTTGACTGTTACCAGTTGACTTTTGACCCAACAATTCACTTTTGACCCATTTGACAGATTTTAATTCAGAATATTCTCGTGTTCAGGTATCGCCTCTGAGGCCTTTGAGTTACCTCTAGTTGTTCTGACCGACCAAGCACGTTCTTCGAGATCTTCACGTGAGTATGCTTTTAGATTAGTACTATGTTTATCGTAGGTCGCTTAGTGGTAGTGTTAATTCTGATATAGAGAATTTACCTCGTAGGTTCTGATTCAGCTAGACCTGCGTGTGAGGCGCGTCCTTCTTGATAATAGAGCTTCTACCCGCTAAAGGTGTGTCTCTTCTTGTGCTATAAACTTGTGTTTTCTTTGGTGCTATAAATGAATGTTTGTATAAATTTTGTGTGCATTATTATGTTGTGATTGGTGAATGTTTTCAGACATCATGCATAACATGTCATACTGTGATTTAACTGAAAAACTAGATTTACCGAACTATAAGATATCAGATTTTCAAAATTATGAAACTTCAGATTTATCAAATTGTGAAACATCATATTTATAGATTTATGCAACTTGAATTTTTAACAATTCAAGTTCGGAAGAGACTCGGATTTTAAAATCAACACCATATCATTGTGTGTACATGAATTGAGATTTCTTTGGGGAAGTTCAGTGGTTTCACCCTTTGGGCTCAATTCCACTTCGGATTAGTGGTTCCACCCTTCGGGCTGAGTTCCACTTCGGATGGTGATGATGGAGAAAGTAGGTTTCGAGAACCGTACTCTTCGGGCAGTGTATTAGAGATTAGGTATTGAGTCATGCATCAGACATCATATCATTATGATCCATATTTATCGGATTGGATGTGTTTTCAAAAGACTTTATCAGAAAATAAAATATTGTTTTGGTTTTGTGTTTGTTTGAACTTTAGAGACACACTAAACTCTTTAGCTTATACACCCTTAGTTTTCTTTTCAGATATATACTCAGACTCTTTAGGCGACTCGATACTTGGAGCATCTCGCATTTTACTCAGATATTCTTAACACTCAATATGAACTCTTTTCAATTATTCGTGTTATTATTTTCAGGAAATTGATGTATTTCACACATTGGGACTGTTATTATTTTGGCATCTATTTCCTTTTAATCGGATATTTTATTAATTTTCGGAATGGTAATTTAATAGTTAGATTGGGTCAAATGAATCATTTATTGAGTAATAATTAGTTTGGATTTCAAAATATTTAAAGTTAAACTCAATTTCTTGAGGGACAAGTTTTCAAAAGCGAGTTTCTAGATTCGGCCTATTTCCTCTGAGTCGGGTTTAGGGGATATAATTTTAATTTCGATGACTATTGGCCTGTTTGGAACAAAATTTTGACTAACTAAATTGTAATTTTTAGAAAAATAATGACTCGTTTATAATTGAACACGCATTATCTATACTCATTAACTTCTTATGATGGAAATTAAAAATAAATAAATATATGTTCTCTAAGATATTACAACAATAGTAATATTATGATGGCTTAGATGAGATTGTATTAGTGAGGTTTACTGTAGCCTTTAATGTGATGCATTTGTATTAGTGCAGTTTGCTGGAGCATTTCATGTTGCTGCGTGGGTTATGGTGTCATTTGGTTGTCGATTGAGGGTGTGGCTGGAGCAGGGGTGCTGGGCACTGGAGCGGTTACGGGGCTCGAGTCTGCCGTATGGTGTTGTGGGGCTTGGGTGCTTTTTTTCTTTTCTTTGTTGTCGGTGTAGTTCGATTGTGTCATGTCGCTTCTATATCAGCGTGTTGTATTTTTTTCATGTACTTAAATTTAAGGAGATTTTTAACGAAACATTAGCTTAATATTATGCATGTTTTCCCACCTTCAATGAAAACATGCTTTATCAAAAAAAAAATTATATTATAAATTCGAATTAAAATTCAATAATTAAAAAACTTGATGAAATATGAGAATCAAACAAAACTATTAGTAGCCAACGATGACAGGCTACTAATATTTATACATAGAAATAATGTCAGCAGATTCCGGGTTGGTGGCATATCAACTTTAAGTTACATATTCATTTTTACCTTTCAAAAGATTTTTTTTGATTAAATAGGGCCAAATTATAAAATAAGTGCTCAAATTATGTCTATATTTTTGTAATAGGTACTTAAAGTATTTTTTGGTTAAAATAAGTGCCTAAACTTTCATTTTTTGTTTATTTTAAAGTCAATTTTGGCACCTACTTGGGCACCTATTTCAACAAAAAATGAAAGTTTAGGAACATATTTCAACTAAAAAATAGTTTAGGCACCTATTTCAGCCAAAAACAAAACTTCAGGCACCTATTTAAGCAAAAAAAAAATACTTTAGGCACCTATTACAAAAAAAGAGGCATAGTTTGGGCACTTATTTTATAGTTAAGTCATTAAATAGAAATGTTGTACTATTCCCATGTCAGGATTAGAACTCATATAAGATGAGACAATATAAGCATCCTTAACCACTAGATCAATTAGTAGACCTCTCAATAAGAATTTTATTATATTAACTATTTTAGAACTTCTCAAAAAGAAACATTTCATATTTTTTTCATGTATTTAAATTAGGTAGTATCTGATCATTAAAATAGAAATATAGAAATATTAATTTTTCTATACAGAATTTGATAAGTATTGAATTTATGTTATAAAAATTGCTTAGTATATTAGTAAAAAGGGTAAATTATTGTAATGAACAACAATATTATTTTTTTAATATAATATAAGTGGAACTCGCCATACGTGAATGACGATTTTTAATTAATTATTTATTAAAAACCACTTAATTAAAAAAATATTAAACAGAAAAAAATATTATAATAAACTCGCGATACAAACTTGGTAAGTTCAATGAAATAATTAGATTTTCTCAACTCATCATCCCAGTCTAGTGAATTCAACAAAATAATTAAAATAATTCATAACTCGCCATTTCATAAAAAAATGTCCTAAATAATTAGATTTTAAATATTTTAGGGGAATTTTGGTGTTCGGTAATCTTTGGTTTATCGTGTTCTCTGTAACACTCGGGTTTAGGGGCTAGGTGAAAATAATATTTTAATATTATTCCGGGTTCGGTTTTATGGTTGAAATAATGTTCGGGTTTTAATTTCAAAATAAATGGTGTTGAACATATTTTGATTTGAGCCTAAATAGCCACGGATCACCTTCCTTGTGAATAGCCCAATTCATTAAGGGCAAAGTGGTCTTTAGCTCCCCAATTTTAAACAAACATAAAGAAATACCTTTAGCTCATCTTCAACCTCTCTCCACCATCTCATTTCAACGACAAAACAAGACCCCTCTCCCCTTGGTACTATTCCATCTCATTTCTCATCCATTTCAACTCCATCTTGAAAGGTAATAACGTTTTTGACTTCCCCTCAACTCCCTCTCTTTAAAAGTACCTTTTATTTTCATTTTCATGGAAGTTTTGGAAAATAGAGTTTTGAAAGATTTTGATTAAAAATGGAAATTTTATGTTGTTAAGCTTAATGTTTTGATTTAATATGGTTAGTTATGATGTATAGAAGTTAAATGGTACCACATATGTGAATTTTGAATGATTTTGAGCAATTTTCGGATTTGGGTAAACATGGGGTTTTTGGAGGGTTTTGGGTGAATTTTGGGGGTTGTTTTAGGTGGAATTTGATAGGCTTTTGATAGTACTATGGATAGGGGTTGAATTGAGATCTTTTGTGGGTGCTATGGATGTTGGAAACATGGTTTTTGGACATGGTTTAGGGGCTGCCCGAGTTTGCTAAAAATGGAATTTGTTCATAGCTTGCAACATTGTAATTTGTGATTGAATTGTATTCCGGGTTGGTCTCTTGATGTTGGGCTGATTTGGAATTGTTTGAAATGTGTTTGAGGTTGTTTAGAAGCGGAAATTGGTGTTGGAGAAGCTTCGGGAAGAAATCCGGGATTGTGAGAGTAGTTGCTTGCTTGGCTTGGAGCTTGGAAGCTAGGTGAGTGGTTAAATGTTTTACATGGTTTTAAAATGATTGGTTCGAGTATGTGGACTAGGTTGGGCTTGGTAGACCCACCTAGATTTAGGATTATGGTGGTAACCTAATCCTAAACTTGATCTAGAGCCTTTGGATGAACTTATATATATGGATGTGTATGCCTCGTATGACTTGTGAAATGATTGATTTATGTATATTGTGTATACATGTGAGATGAGGCATGATTTATGGTGCTTAAGGCATGCATGGTAATGGTTCATGATTGTGTTCATGGTGAGTACGTGCTAAGTACGGAATTGATTGAAATGAGTAATGTGGAATGAGTAAAATGTTGGCACTAGTATGCTTGAGTACAAATGATCGATCATTAGGATGTTAGTGTGTATACATGAGTCAAAAGTCGCGCGTGGCCTTGGTGGCGTTGAGTCACCAAGGAGCAGTACGGGTTCGCCCGGAAATTGTATTTATATATAGTCGATGATGAGTGGAATCCTATCGACGGGGCGTGAGGATGAGTGGAATCCCCTCCGTGAGACCGGTGATGAGTGTAATCCCACCGTGAGGTAAAGTGGTCGTTGGATGTGAGTTCCAACGTGGTTATCCGCGTATTCGGGTCATAGCTAGGTGCCAACATTGATTGATATGTGTATCAATGTGTTGTGATATGTGATCCTTACTTGGATGTTATATGTGTTTACATATGTTGTGAAATAGAGCTTGTTGATCATGGCTTTTAATTGAATATTGCTCATGCATCTTTATCTTGTGGCTCTTGTGGATCCTTGGTAAATATGTAATTTTGCCTTGGCTAAGATCGTGCTCGGACCCTGCAACGTTGAGGTTTGTTTTTAAGAGCTTACCCTCACTAAGCATCACTGCTTACGCTCTATTTGTTCAACATTGCAGATCCTTAGTTCGTGGGTTGGTAGAGCAAGTGGAGGGCCTCCAAGTGTGGTTACTGGCTTTGAGTACATCAAGTATGAACTTTTAAATGTTGAATATGTAATAGTTAAGCAATGGGACATGAGTTGTTTTGATGGATGTTTTTGGGTGTTTAGGAGCTTGCTTAGACTCCATGTTTAGGTTGTTTTTGTATGGCTTGTTGATGCCATGCTTTAACTGTAATCCATGCCTAAATTGCTTACCATGAATGTTGACTATGTGCCTTTTGAGGTTGCCTTTATGTTAGAGTGTTGAAGTATGAGACTTGAATGCTTAAATGTCATCTTTGATCAATTGCATGATTTCCTTGATGTACGTACATGTTGGATGCTTGTATGGCTAAATAATGATCTGTAAATGTTGTATGAATGCTTGTTTGGGTCTAGGGAAGTCCTAAATTGCATCTAGGTTCGAGTCTTGTTCGTTTTTGCTGAGTTTGGGACTTTTGCAGTGCAGGGTGTATCGGTACGCCTGAGGGCCGTATCGATACGGCCCTGCCTCCAGGGCTCAAGTTTGGCTGGGCGTATCGATACACGGGGGGTATCGATACGGTTTTTGCTCATTGGAATTCTGAGATTTTGGTGAGATGTTACCGTATCGATACGGTGGATTAGTGTATCGGTACGGGTTTATCTCGTTGACCATGAGATGTTGACTGGGAAGGGTGTATCGATACCCTTAACAGGTGTATCGATACGGTCTTCCTGTGTTGACCCTTGAGTGTTGACTTTGGTAAAGGCGTATCGATACCCTTGACAAGTGTATCGATACGGCCTGCTTAATTACAGAAAATGGGATGTATTAAGAATGATGTCTTGAATAGTTGGTCCTTGTATTGCTTTTGTTTCCGCTGACGTGTTTCGCATAGGTAATGGTAATGCATTTAGACAAGATAAATAAAAAGAAATGTTTCAGGGTCGTAAACCGAGGGGGAACCTTAACGGGTTTCGCTTCGGTTTTCCCCGTGTGGCCCACTCGGACCGGTCATCCGGCCAGACCGGGACGAGGGGGTTACACTTGTTGGTATCAGAGCCTAAGGTTACCGAGACCTTGGGCAGGTAAGTGAGGTAAGTTTAAGTTTTGAATTGTTATGCACGGTGTTTGCTTGCTTTGTAAGAATAGTTGCTTGTTTGACAAGTATGTTGGCTGTCTGTTTAAAAGCATGTTGTGTAAGAGTCTCATTGCTACTATTACATTGGAAAAAGGATTTTTAAGTGAGGGAACGTACTTGAACACTTGGAAGCCTTGCCTTGCTAACCTAACTTAGTATGTTTTGTTTTTGTGGTTGTAGTTAATATCTGTGAGAGCGATGTCTAGGCCGAGGGGTAGGCCGAGAGTGGTTCGTCAGGAACCACGGGTTGCGGCTCCTGTTAAGCCGGCAGTTGGTGTGGAGGCTCACATAGAAGGGCCGGTGGCCGCGGGAGTTGGCGCTCTTCCACCACCTCTACCACCACCACCTCCTCCGCCTGGAGTTGGGGGCGAGGTTGGAGCCGGAGGAGAGGGACCTCAAGGTGGCCAAGGTGGCCAAGGTCCAGCTGGAATTGATATGACTCCGCTAGTGCAAGCTATAGCGGGAGCATTTCAGGCCGCAGTTGCAGGAGCTCAGGCTGCAGCTCAGCCTAGGTGTGACGATGCTAGTCTACCTTTGGAGAGGCTCCGTAGCTTGGGGGCCGAAGAGTTCAGGGGATCTACTTCAGAGAGATCGGAGTTATGGTTGGAGAAGACAGTTCACATCTTGGCTCAGATGGGTTGTGCGGGTGCACGTAGATTGGGTTGTGTGATCTCGTTACTTCAGGGTGATGCCTAGACCTGGTGGGTCACCATTACTACTGGGGTTCCAGAGGCAGAGATTGACTTGGATTTCTTTAAGACCGCTTTCCGGAAGAGGTACTTGGGACCGAGGTACTTAGATGAGAAGAAGCGAGAGTTTATGGCCCTTACTCAGGGAGAGGCTTCTGTGACTGACTATGAGATCCGTTTTGTTCGCTTGAGTCAGTATGCTCCAGAGTTGGTTACTACTGAAGTGGAACGCTGTAACCGTTTCCGCTATGGGTTGAGTGAGGAGGTTAAGAGGTACACGTTAGCCTCTGACTATTCAGACTTTGATGTATTGGTCGCGAGGGCCAAGGACTTAGAGCACAGTTTGGGTTCGGCCAAACGATCTGATGGTTTTAGTTCTGGTAAGAGGCATAACCACTTTGATGGTAGAGATGCCAAGAGGCACAGAGGTGGCGGACATCAGTTTGACCATAGACGTGGCGGTGGCCATCATGGTAGGAGCCATCAGGGCCATAGAGGAGGAGGGCGTTTGCCCGAGTGTACCCGTTGTGGGAGACAGCACGCTGGTGAGTGTTGGGGTAACTTTCATGCCTGTTGGAAACTGTGGTTCGAAGGACCACTTTAGGAGGGATTGTCCGTATCAGGCGGCACAGGCACCGAACATTGCTCAGGCTCCTACGAGGGCGAATGATTTTCACAGAGGCCGTGGGCGCGGTCGTGGCTACTTCCAGCCTAGGGCTGATGCACCTAGGGTAGATGCTCAGAGGAACCTTGCTCATGTTGTGGCAGTGCAGCCAGAGACGGGAGGACCAGCGAGAGTTTATGCTCAGAGAGAGGCCGGGAACGACACTGATGTGATAGCAGGCAATTTCGAGTTCCAATCTATGTCCTTGCTTTCTTTGGTTGATTCGGGTTCTACACATTCCTACATTTTGAGTAAGCATACACAGAAGTTAGATATCCCTGTTGAGATCTTAGATGTAGGTATGCATGTTACTAGTTCTTTTGGTGAGACAGTTGTGGTTAGACGTATGTATAGGAGATGTCCACTGAAGATTCAGGGTCATGTGTTCTCAGTTGATATGATGAAACTTCCTTTCTATGGCTTTGATATTATTTTGGGTATGGACTGGTTAGTTGAGCACCGAGCTAGTGTGGATTTTGAGACGAAGAGAATTTCCTTGAAGCTTTTTGATGACTACGAGGTAGTAGTAGTAGGCGAGAACATTAAGTTCTTGTCTAATGTGGTGTTAGCTTTAGAGGCTCATAGGTTGATGGACTCCGGATGTGGGGCTTACCTAGCTTATGTTATGAATCCGAATATGAGTGAAGCTAGACCGAAAGATATCAGAACAGTTTGTGACTTTCCGGATGTGTTTCCTGAAGAGTTGCCAGGTTTACCTCCTGACAGAGATTTTGAGTTTGTGATTGAGACTGTTTCAAGGTCTAATCCAGTTTCGATAGCTCTGTATCGTATGGCTCCGAAAGAGTTGAAAGAATTGAAGAGTTAGTTGCAAGTATTATTAGACCGTGGTTTCATTAGGCCTAGTAGTTCTCCTTGGGGTGCTCCCGTGTTGTTTGTGAAAAAGAAAGATGGTAGTATGCGCATGTGTATTGACTATAGACAGTTGAATCAGTTGACTGTGAAGAACAAGTATCCGTTGCCTCGTATAGATGATTTGTTTGATCAGTTGAGAGGTGCTTCAGTGTTTTCGAAGATAGATTTGAGATTCGGGTACTACCAGTTGAAGGTGAAAGAGTGTGATGTTCCGAAGACGGCTTTTAGGACTAGATATGGTCACTATGAGTTTCTTGTGATGCCATTTGGGCTCACGAATGCACCTGCAGCATTCATGGACATGATGAACAGAATTTTTAGAGACTATCTAGACCGTTTTGTAGTTGTTTTCATTGATGATATACTTGTGTACTCGAAGACAGAAGAAGAGCATGACAAGCACTTGAGATTTGTTTTACAGAGATTGTTGAGCAATCAGTTGTATGCGAAGCTTAGTAAATGTGAGTTCTGGATTCGAGAGGTTGTATTTCTTGGCCATGTTGTTTCGGCCGAAGGTATCCGTGTTGACCCATCGAAGATTGAAGCTATTGTTGAGTGGAAACAACCTAAGTTCGTGACCGAGATTAGGAGTTTCCTAGGATTAGCCGGTTACTATAGGAGATTTGTTGATGGTTTCTCTAGAGTAGCTGCTCCTTTGACTAAATTGTTGAAAAAAGGAGTTAAGTTTGAATGGTCAGATGCAAGACAGAAGGCCTTTGAGAAATTGAAAGAAGCTTTGACAAATGCCCCAGTGTTAGTGCAACCTGTTTCAGGTAAGGAGTTTGTGATTTATAGTGATGCTTCCTACGTAGGTTTAGGATGTGTTTTGATGCAAGAAAGAAGAGTTGTTGCTTATGCTTCTAGACAGTTGAAGATTCATGAGAAGAACTATCCTACTCATGATATAGAATTAGCCGCAGTTGTTTTTGCATTGAAGATTTGGCGTCATTATTTGTATGGTGAGAAGTGTATAGTTTACACCGATCACAAGAGCTTGAAGTATTTGATGACACAGAAAGAATTGAACTTGAGACAATGGAGATGGCTAGAGTTGCTAAAAGATTATGATTTGACCATTGAGTACCATCCGGGTAAAGCAAATGTAGTAGCCGATGCTTTGAGTAGAAAGGTTGTTGTTGAGTTGAGAGCTATGTTTGCTAGATTGAGTGTGTCCGATGATGGTGGGTTGATCACCGAGTTGCAAGTGAAGCCTTCTTTGATTCAGTTGATTAGAGAGAAGCAGTTGCAAGATGTGACTTTAGTTCCTCATGTTCAGGATATAGCCAAAGGAAGACCGACCGAGTACAGTATCAGTGGTGAGAACTTTTTGTGCTTTAGAGATAGAATTGTTGTACCAGAAGATGTTGAGTTGAGACGTCAGATTCTGAGTGAAGCACATTCGAGCCCCTTTTCTATGCATCCGGGTAGTACCAAAATGTACCGAGATTTGAAGAATGATTACTTCTGGGTTGGTTTGAAGAGAGATGTAGCCGAGTATATGAGCCGTTGTATGGTTTGTCAGAGAGTGAAGGCAGAACATCAGGTTCCTTCAGGTTTGTTACAGCCTTTGAAGATTCCGGAATGGAAATGGGAGAGGATCACCATGGATTTTGTGTCGGGGTTGCCTTTGTCTCCTTCAAAGAAGAATTTAGTTTGGGTGATTGTGGATAGGTTCACTAAGTGTGCTCACTTCTTAGCAGTGAACACTACGAATTCCTTAGACAAGTTGGCAAACTTGTACATCCGTGAGATTGTGAGACTTCATGGAGTTCCGAAGTCTATTGTTTCAGATAGGGATCCTAGATTTACTTCGAGGTTCTGGGGTTGCTTGCATAGTGCTCTAGGTAGCCGTTTGCATTTCAGTACGTCTTATCATCCGCAGTCCGATGGGCAGTCAGAGCGAGTGATACAAATTCTAGAGGATATGCTTCGTTGTTGTGTGATTGACTTCCAGGGTTCTTGGGAGAAGCACTTACCGTTAGTTGAGTTTGCTTACAACAACAGTTATCAGTCTAGTATCCAGATGGCTCCCTATGAGGCTTTGTATGGTAGACGATGTAGGACTCCGATTTGTTGGGCTGAAACAGGTCAGAGATTGTTACCTATGCCAGACTTGCTTAAGGGGACTACCGACAAGGTGAAGTTGATTTGTGACCGTTTGAAAGCAGCTTCCGATCGTCAGAAGTCTTATGCAGATTTGAAGAGGAAAGAGATTGAGTACTCCGTGGGTGAGAAAGTGTTTCTGAAAGTATCTCCGTGAAAGAAGGTAATGAGATTTGGCCGAAAGGGCAAGTTGAGTCCGAGGTTCATTGGTCCGTACGAGATAGTTGAGCGGATTGGGCCTGTAGCTTATCGTTTGAGGTTACCTTCTGAGTTAGAGAAGATTCATGATGTCTTCCATGTGTCTATGCTTAGGAGATATAGATCAGATCCTTCTCATGCTATGCCCGTTGAGGAGGTAGAGTTAAATCCGGATTTGTCTTATAATGAAGAACCCGTTGAGATACTTGCTTCTGATAGCAAGGTGTTGCGTGGAAAGACCGTAGAGTTGGTCAAGGTGTTGTGGAGACACATAGGTGTGGAAGAGGCCACGTGGGAGAGGAAAGCGGATATGGTTGAGCAGTTTCCGTATTTGTTTCCATCAGGTAATTTCCGGGACGAAATTCCTTAAGTGGGGGGGGGAGTTGTAACACCCGGGTTTAGGGGCTAGGTGAAAATAATATTTTAATATTATTTCGGGTTCGGTTTTATGGTTGAAATAATGTTCGGGTTTTAATTTCAAAATAAATGGTGTTGAACATATTTTGATTTGAGCCTAAATAGCCATGGATCACCTTCCTTGTGAATAGCCCAATTCATTAAGGGCAAAGTGGTCTTTAGCTCCCCAATTTTAAACAAACATAAAGAAATACCTTTAGCTCATCTTCAACCTCTCTCCACCATCCCATTTCAACGACAAAACAAGACCCCTCTCCCCTTGGTACTATTCCATCTCATTTCTCATCCATTTCAACTCCATCTTGAAAGGTAATAACGTTTTTGACTTCCCCTCAACTCCCTCTCTTTAAAAGTACCTTTTATTTTCATTTTCATGGAAGTTTTGGAAAATAGAGTTTTGAAAGATTTTGATTAAAAATGGAAATTTTATGTTGTTAAGCTTAATGTTTTGATTTAATATGGTTAGTTATGATGTATAGAAGTTAAATGGTACCACATATGTGAATTTTGAATGATTTTGAGCAATTTTCGGATTTGGGTAAACATGGGGCTTTTGGAGGGTTTTGGGTGAATTTTGGGGGTTGTTTTAGGTGGAATTTGATAGGCTTTTGATAGTACTATGGATAGGGGTTGAATTGGGATCTTTTGTGGGTGCTATGGATGTTGGAAACATGGTTTTTGGACATGGTTTAGGGGTTGCCCGAGTTTGCTAAAAATGGGATTTGTTCATAGCTTGCAACATTGTAATTTGTGATTGAATTGTATTCCGGGTTGGTCTCTTGATGTTGGACTGATTTGGAATTGTTTGAAATGTGTTTGAGGTTGTTTAGAAGCGGAAATTGGTGTTGGAGAAGCTTCGGGAAGAAATCCGGGATTGTGAGAGTGGTTGCTTGCTTGGCTTGGAGCTTGGAAGCTAGGTGAGTGGTTAAATGTTTTACATGATTTTAAAATGATTGGTTCGAGTATGTGGACTAGGTTGGGCTTGGTAGACCCACCTAGAGTTAGGATTAGGGTGGTAACCTAATCCTAAACTTGATCTAGAGCCTTTGGATGAACTTATATATATGGATGTGTATGCCTCGTATGACTTGTGAAATGATTGATTTATGTATATTGTGTATACATGTGAGATGAGGCATGATTTATGGTGCTTAAGGCATGCATGGTAATGGTTCATGATTGTGTTCATGGTGAGTACGTGCTAAGCACGAAATTGATTGAAATGAGTAATGTGGAATGAGTAAAATGTTGGCACTAGTATGCTTGAGTACAAATGATCGATCATTAGGATGTTAGTGTGTACACATGAGTCAAAAGTCGCGCGTGGCCTTGGTGGCGTTGAGTCACCAAGGAGGAGTATGGGTTCGCCCGGAAATTGTATTTATATATAGTCGATGATGAGTGGAATCCCATCGACGGGGCGTGAGGATGAGTGGAATCCCCTCCGCGAGACCGGTGATGAGTGTAATCACACCGTGAGGTAAACTGATCATTGGATGTGAGTTCCAACGTGGTTATCCGCGTATTCGGACCATAGCTAGGTGCCAACGTTGATTGATATGTGTATCAATGTGTTGTGATATGTGATCCTTACTTGGATGTTATATGTGTTTACATATGTAGTAAAATAGAGCTTGTTGATCATGGCTTTTAATTGAATATTGCTCATGCATCTTTATCTTGTGGCTCTTGTGGAACCTTGGTAAATATGTAATTTTGCCTTGGTTAAGATCGTGCTCGGACCCTGCAATGTTGAGGTTTGTTTTTAAGAGCTTACCCTCACTAAGCATCATTGCTTACGCTCTCTTTGTTCAACATTGCAGATCCTTAGTTCGTGGGTTGCTAGGGCAAGTGGAGGGTCTCCAAGTGTGGTTATTTGCTTTGAGTACATCAAGTATGAACTTTTAAATGTTGAATATGTAATAGTTAAGCAATGGGACATGAGTTGTTTTGATGGATGTTGTTGGGTGTTTAGGAGCTTGCTTAGACTCCATGTTTATGTTGTTTTTGTATGACTTGTTGATGCCATGCTTGAACTGTAATCCATGCCTAAATTGCTTACCATGAATGTTGGCTATGTGCCTTTTGAGGTTGCCTTTATGTTAGAGTGTTGAAGTATGAGACTTGAATGCTTAAATGTCATCTTTGATCAATTGCATGATTTCCTTGATGTACGTACATGTTGGATGCTTGTATGGCTAAATAATGATATGTAAATGTTGTATGAATGCTTGTTTGGGTCTAGGGAAGTCCTAAATTGCATCTAGGTTCGAGTCTTGTTCGTTTTTGCTGAGTTTGGGAGTTTTGCAGTGCAGGGCGTATCGGTACGCCTGAGGGCCGTATCGATACGGCCTTGCCTCCAGGGCTCAAGTTTGGCTGGGCGTATCGATACACGAGGGGTATCGATATGGTTTTTTCTCACTGGAATTCTGAGATTTTGGTGAGATGTTACCGTATCGATACGGTGGGTTAGTGTATCGGTACGGGTTTATCTCGTTGACCATGAGATGTTGACTGGGAAGGGTGTATCGATACCCTTAACAGGTGTATCGATACGGTCTTCCTGTGTTGACCCTTGAGTGTTGACTTTGGTCAAGGCGTATCGATACCCTTGACAAGTGTATCGATACGGCCTGCTTAATTACAGAAAATGAGCTGTTTTAAGAATGATGTCTTGAATAGTTGGTCCTTGTATTGCTTTTGTTTCCGCTGACGTGTTTCACATAGGTAATGGTAATGCATTTAGACAAGATAAATAAAAAGAAATGTTTCAGGGTCGTTAACCGAGGGAGAACCTTAACGGGTTTCGCTTCGGTTTTCCCCGTGTGTCCCATTCGGACCGGTCATTCGGCCAGACCGAGACGAGGGGTTACATTCTCCCCCCAAAGAAAATGTCCTAAAAGCCCCGGATGTAGATTTTTTATTATTTTATTTATTTCATAATTTTGGATTTATTTGCCTATTAACTAACACCTTAATCACTGTTGTTTAGTGTATTCTTAATATCATTACATAAATATACAAAAACGTAATTAAGAAGACAGTTTCAAATTTCATGATTATCATGACTCATCTAAATAAATTATAAACAATAAAAAATATAACATAACAATATTATAAAAAATTATTTATTGATTTAATTATGGCATAGATTTAGATTTTTGGCGTCCTTATTTTTAAGGGAATATTAATGATAAATCTATTATTATGGTTTACAAATTCGAAGGGTTCTAGATTAGAATTGTGGAGTTTAACGCACTTTCTGATGGAACGGACATCAGATTTGTGTTTAGGAGGCCAAAAGGAGTGAAGTAAAAGTTTTGGGTTCAACGGTCATCGACGTCGGTGGCCAATGGTGTGCAACGACCAACGGTGGGTTACTTTAGTCAGATTCATGGGTTAAATTGATATTTTGTCTAAAGTTCAAGGGTGAAATTAATATCTATCTAAAGTTTAGGGGTAAAATTAATATTTATCTAATGTTTAAAGGTCAGATTAAAAATTAACTCACTTTACTAACCCGTCACGTCATCAAATTAACAACATTTAATGTTTCAGTGGCCAAAACGTTATGAGTAATAATATAAATGATCAAAACATTATAAACGATGACATAAGTGACTAAAACATTATATATTTTAAATTGATGAAAAAAATAAACATTTATTAAATGAAAGCGATTAGATTAATAATTTACTTTTTTACTAATATGCTAAGAATTTTTTATAACATAAATTCAATACTTATCGAATTCTGGAAAATTAATATTTCTATATTTAATTTTTAATGGTCAGATACTACCTAATTTAAAATACATGAAAATAAATCTAAAATAGATATTTTTTTTTGAAAAATACTAAAATAGTTATTAGAATATAATTCCTTTTGAAGGGCAAAAAGGAATGCATACCTTAATGTTGATGCGCCACCAACAAAGAACCTGCTGAGTGCTGACATTACTTTTAAACATAAATATTAGTAGACTCTCATCGTTGACTACTAATAATCAAGTTTCTTTTGATTATTGAATTTTAATACAAATTTAAAATAATATTATTGTTCTAATATCTTAGAGATCATATATTATATATATATATTTACCGTATTACCCTTAAACCTTAAATTCTAAATCTCTACACTTAAACCCCTAAACTCTACCCCTAAACCCTAAAACTAAGGAGCTTTTGAAAACTTTTAGTTTCCACGTGTATATGATAATTATCCTATATATATATGCAGGAAAATTCTACAACGTGCGACGAACATCGCTAAACACCACTAATGTTGAACACCGCTGAACACCATTAAATTAATTAATAAAGATTTAAAATTTCAAGGACCCATCATACAATTAATAATTATTTAAAAAAATTAAATTAAATTATTTTTATATATGAATTTTTTAATAAGGGTAAACTATATAGTTAGTACCTCGCCTATTTCCGTATTTTTATTGAACCCTCATTATTTAAATATTATTTCAATTTGACCCTATTCTTTATAAAAAAATTATTTAACCCTTAACCCTCAACCTAAAACCCTAAACTATTAAACCTTAAACTATATATTTAGTATCTCTCCTATTTTTACCTGAATTTAAAGTGAAAAATCATGAATGTAAAAAAACACCGTTTATTCTTTAATATAATAAAGATTGCATCTACTATTGAGAGAAAGAGAAATTCAAATTGAAGAAAAATTATGTTTGATATTAATAATGAAAAAAGATAGCAATATTTGAGTAGAATTTACAAATTTCGCCTACAATTTTAATGAGAAAATCTTGATTTTTTTTTGAAAAATATTCATTAATAATTAAATTTTAAAATTTTGCAACTAATACAAAGATTTTAGTTGATGTACGAAAAATATTAATCTTAATAACAATAAGATACCATTTGTTGAAAAATATAATTATTTTATTTTAATAATTTTAAAACTATTTATTAATGTATTAACAAATACTATTTTATAAATCACCTTTAGACTATTAAAAACTATTAAGGTTTAATAGTTTAGGGTTTTAGGTTGAGGGTTAAATATTTTTTTATAAATAATAGGGTCAAATTGAAATAATATTTAAATAATGAGGGTTCAATAGAAATACGAAAATAGGTGAAGTACTAAATATATAGTTTACCCTTATTAAAAAAAATAAAATTTTAATATATATATAAAATAATTTAATTGAATTTTTAAAAGTAATTATTAATTGTATGATGTGTTTTTAAAATTTTAAGTTTTTATTAATTAATTTAATGATGTTCAGCGCTGTTCAGCATTAGTGGTGTTTAGCGGTGTTCGTCGTACGTGGTAGACTCATCCATATATATATATATATCATAAAAATTTAATGCTGATAGATTATCTAATTAGGACATGTGTTCAATTTATAAGCGGGTCATTGTTTTTCTAAAAATTACAATTTAGTTAATCAATATTTTGTTATAAATAAGTCAATGGACGTCAAAATTAAAATGGTTAACAATTTATACATTTTAACAATTTGGTCTTAATTTAAAATAATTTAACACTTCATATTTAAAAATTGTGATATTACACCCTCTTGACATACCCTTCAACTACTTGTCATAGTCCATGCTATTGTCTATCAGCTCGATAACCAACATATGATATAAAACGGCAAACATAGTTAATTCACTACTAATCAGTTGGCAAACTAATACAACAAACTTATTATGACCCTAGCACCACCTACTAGTAGACGTAGTCGCTTCACTGATTACGATTTTTAATTTTGTTGAATTGTTCTGAATTAGGATCAAATTGATATAATGTATAAGTTTTAGGATTAAAATTATTATTATACCAAGCCACATTAGAAGTTTATTTCAATTTTAATGGTAGAGAGACTACATGTAACAAAATTTTAGCTGAATTACTAAATTACAAATTTAAAGAAATGACTCATTTGTAACCGAGCACATAATTGAGTGAGTTGAATTTTATTTTACCTATTTAATAATTATACGCAAGAAATAATTCCTTCGTCTCATAAACCATTACCCAAACAAAATAAATACTTTCTCTTTAAGGTTGTAAATGAACCAAACGTCCAGTGAACCGTTCGGCGGGAAGTTTGTTTATGTTCGTTTGTGTATTAAACAAACGGTGTAACCCCCTCGACCCGACCTAGCCGCTAGACCGCATCGAACGGGTTACACGAGGAAAACCGAAACGAAACCCGAAAAGGCTCCTGTTGCGTTCGTGCAGTGACTATAAATGATACGCAAATGGTGCAAGTATACACGTCGAACGAGTAATAAAATGATGAGTGAGTATCGTCTCCACAGAGATTGGAGGTATTCACGGTTGCTGTAACAATAAAGATTGAACTTTTTGCAGATGACAATGCTATAGTAAAGGAAATGAGGTAAAATAATGCTGAAGCAAAATAATGCAGAGAAAGATGAGATAACAATATGATAGACAGGTCCCCTTTCATATGCGAAACTCACTATGAAATGACTGGCTGGGAATGATGGACAACCTAACTCAAGCTTCTTAACGATACTAAGGCTCTTCAGCTATCTTCTATGCTAGGCGGGATTTACTAAGAGTGTTCCTAAACTATCTCTAGCCAGGAAACTGGGAGTCAGAAATGCTACAACCATACCTTTCAGCGTAAACTCTTAACACTCCCCTACCCTTCACGTACTATCATTTTTAGCCCTTGAAACCTATCACTTATCTCAAAGGTAGGTTAGAGTCTGCCTCTCAACAGTCACTCCATTGCTTATGAGGGTTCTAGGGCTAGCTCTCTCGATTACTAACCCCAACATACACTTAAAGAACGGTCAACTCTCAAAGGCGCTTAAGGTAGGGCCTATCTCTCGAAGCACTTACAACCCTAAGCTCTTACAACTTTAAGGAAATGAGAAATGCATAAGCAAAGCATAGAATCATGATAAACACTGAAAAAGCCATAGCATGCATTAAAAAGTACTCAAAATAAAATCATCCATCAAACCCAAGCCACCTAAAACAGTTCATGGCTGGGCAATATCATCCAACGTATCATTGCGATAACATCACCAAATATAAAGATATGAAAAGAAATTGCTATAGCAACAGAAAGAAAGTTGAACTCCCTCTCCGCCATGGACTGCCCGACTGTCTTAGGCCCACCGCCTCTCTCGAGGCCGGTGAGGCCACTCCTTGGAGCTTCAACGATGGAGGACATCAAGCTGGAGAAGATGAAGGTGGAAACTTCCCTCTCATTTTCTCTCTCTTTCGCCTATCTTTTTGCAACACAAAATACCACACTTTGCTCCAAGCTTCTCTCCTCTTTATATAGTGGAGGCTTCTAGGGTTGGGTGCCCTAAAGATGCCTTGATAAACCCAAGGAATATCCACCGACAAGGTCTGCCACGAGGGGACAAGAAGGACAGTCTGCAGGTGGGCACCGGCTGCTGCACATGTCAGATCGTCCTTTTCTGCATGTTCACATGTTTCTGCAGCTCACGTGTATCGCACGTGCTGGCCGATATCCACTTCTATCATGCTATAGCAATTCCCCACACCGACTTTCTCTTGACTCTTTTCCTGCGCACCAACAAAACCAAAACCAACCTTCCGAGCAGTACCCCTCGATATGGACCAATAACCATCAAAGATAAATATGCACCCCGAAGAAGAAAATGCAACCTAAATGCAGTCTAAATGCTATGATATGAACTCAAGAACAGGAAAATGCTATAGCAAAAAGGTATGAAAACAAGGATATTTATGCAGTTATCAGCTCCACTCCGATTAGCAACCCTAGAGAAATTTTCTTTTAAAGTTATCTTGTCTAGATGCATTAATATATCATATGTGAGAGGACACGCAGCGGAAAAGACACATGGATACAAAACACACAAATATGCACTTAGGTTAACCCTTTTTAACATTTTACCATAGGTCGTATCGGTACGCTAAAGGACTGTATCGATACGTCTGTACTTGGTCAACACCCCAAAGTCAAACCTAGGGAAACTGTATCGCTACACACAAGGCTGGTATCGATACACCCTCAACGGTTAACTTCCCTTGGTCAACTAAGAAGATCGTACCGGTACACCCGGGACCCATACCGATACGCCAAAATCTCGTCAATTTCTCAGATTTCTAGAGAGCATTTTGGGTATCGATACGCCCCCGCATAACTGTACACCTAGCCCAAAACAAGGGACTGTATCGATACCGCCCTTGAGCGTATCGATATGCCCTGCAATGCAAAACAAGTTTTAGCTATTAAAAGCACAAATGACTCAACACTAGAGGCATTTAACAAACGTTTAAGCAATATACAAACACACATATGACTCAACGCATCCATAGATAAACATATAAAGCAAATTAAACACATAACAATGCAACAACCAATAAGACAAGATTCTTAATGAAAACAAGCATACATAACATTCACCAACATAGCCAAAAGCTAAACAAAAGCATAAATCATTATGGTAAAAGGCAATACAAGCCCAAAACAACTAAGCAAACTTGTCTAAAGCAAGAGACATGCCAACAAACTCCTCAAAACATAAAGGTCCTATTCCATTGCTTAATACTAATTATTGAAGTCTAAACTCATACTTGAGCAAACCAAACTCCCTTGGATTCTCCCTTGTTCCTCGAGCTGCTCCGAAGGTCTAAGGGCCTGCATTGTTGGAAAAGAGAGCATAAGCGTTTAAGCTTAGTGAGCGGTGCTTAAAATGGTAGCTACAACAATGCAGTTTTAAAACGAAGTTTGCTTGAAAACCAAAACCATTTCCACATCATTTACACACGCTTGAAAACATAACAACATGGATTTACCTTCACGTGCATTTACCGAATGCAACTACAAGCCGTAGGCTTACCACATGCTCATTCTCATAACGCAAGCAAAGTAACCAACAATGCATAAGCATAAAAGATGAAATCAACAACATGCTTAGCATGGGAATTAAAGCATCATGGGTATATTGACATTCATCGTTTTTACTCGGATATGCAGATAGTTTCTCAAACCCACTAGTCACTTCCGGTGGAATCTCACATCACCGTACTCACTTGTATAGCAAAACATAACTTTCGGTGGAATCTCACATCACCATACTCCTCCTTAGTGGAATCTAGCATCACTAAGGCCACACGCGACTTTTACCTCAAGTGCACTCTAATCCTATTGATCGATCAATTATATCCGGTAACAACTCAACAGGTGTCAATATACTCATTCACAACCACAAGCATAACCGATGCTTGAACCACTTACCATGTCTGAACTTCCATGCAAGGCATGTACTCACAATGCAAGTATAAACACAAGTCATAAGTCTCAACATGTATAACAATGTAAACTAACACATTATCATCATAAAACATGGATTAATTGCATAAAACCTTTAAAACTTACTCTTGATCTTGGATTGGCCTTTCAAGCTCAATCCAAACTCCCAAAACATTCCCTTAACCACGTTAAGGCTTTTAAAATTGATCCACTCACCAGCCAACACACAAACGATGTTCAAGATGCCGAATCAAGCCTCCGAAATACCCAGATTTCCATCCACGAAGCCCGAATCCGATTCCTCTATTTTGAGCAACCCAAAAATGAACATTAGAAAACTAATACACTTACAAACACAACAAAAACTCGGAACTCAACAATCTTGCAACAACACACATCGATTCAAGCCCAAACTTCACCCAAATTTGTTCTAATGAAACCTCAAGCTGAACCCACCATTTCCAAACATCAAAACACACCAAATATCATCTAAAAACACCCCCAACAACAAGGGAACCATCAGCCACGATGTCTCTCCAAAACCAAGCCAAAAACTCACCCTTTTCAACCCAAAAATCCCATTTTTAGACCCATTTCGGGTTTCCCCAAATCCAACCATCATCCCAACATGTTTTACTACTCAAAGCATAAATTAAATTACATGTTTAACCATGGAAAAACAAACCCACGAAAATCCCATGAAAAATACCCATATTTCCAACCCAAACCAAAAATGCATTTTTATGAGTTTAAAGGAAAGGTTTCAATGAGAATAACCTGAATAAGTAAAAATCATAATAAGGAAGAAATTACCTTGAAGAAATAACTTGGATGAAGTGTTGAAACCAATGGAATAGTGAAAATGGGTTTCCTTTGAAAAGTAATGTGAAAGACAACTTTAAGGAGATGCAGGTATTTTCAAAACATTTTTCTTTAATTTTAAAACCCCCTTTTACCCTTTTTCTTTTTTAAAACACTTTTTGGTGTGTGTTAAAATTAGTTTTTCTCCAATTTAAATTTAACCCAAATCGGCTTAACTAATCCGATTATCTCCCGACCCTAAACTCGGGGTGTTACAACTCTCCCCCACTTAAGGAATTTCGTCCCTAACATTTACCTGGCGGAAAGAGATGCGGAAACTGCTTTCTCATGTCATCCTTCCTCTCCCAAGTGGCTTCTTCCACTCCTCGGTGTCGCCAGTTAACCTTAACCAACTCAATGGTCCTTCCTCGCACCACTTTGCTTTCCAAAGCCAAAATCTCAACTGGTTCTTCATCGTAGGTCAAATCTGGATTCAATTCTATCTCCTCAACTGGCATAACATGTGACAGATCTAATCTATACCTCCAAAGCATTGAAACATGAAACACGTCGTGAATTTTCTTTAGTTCAACCGGCACTCTCAATCTATAGGCAACGAGACCAACTCTCTCAACTATCTCATATGGACCAATGAACCTCGGGCTCAACTTACCTTTCCTACCAAACCTCATCACCTTCTTCCAAGGTGAGACTTTCAAAAACACTTTGTCGCCCACATCATACTCTATTTCTATTCTTTTCAAATATGCATAAGATTTCTGTCTATCCGAAGCTGTCTTCAAACAGTCACAAATCAACTGTACTTTCTCGGTAGTACCCTTAAGCATATCAGGCAAAGGTATCAACTTTTGTCCCGCTTCGGCCCAACAAACAGGTGTTATGTATTTTCTACCATACAGAGCTTCGTAAGGTGCCATATGAATGCTCACTTGATAACTGTTATTATATGCAAACTCTACTAACGGTAGATGCTTCTCCCACGAACCCTAAAATTCAATAATGCAACATCTCAACATGTCTTCCAACACTTGTATGACTCTCTATGACTGACCATCGGTCTGAGGATGATATGAAGTGCTGAAATTCAGTCGAGTACCCAACGCACTATGCTAACTCTCCCAAAATCTAGCCGTGAACCTCGAATCTATGTCTGACACTAGATTTTGGTACCCCAAGCAATCTCACTATTTCACTGAAGGTTTTAACGGCCAAAAAGTGCGCACATTTCGTAAGACGGTCAACAATTACCCAAACCAAATTCTTCTTTGAAGGTTTTAACGGCAAAATCAATACGAAATCCATGACAATTCTCTCCCACTTTCACTCGGGAATTCTCAATGGTTGTAACAAACCTGAAGGAAACTGGTGCTCGACTTTAACTCGCTAACAAACCATGCACTTACTCACAAACTCGGCAACATCTTTCTTCAAACCAACCCAGAAATACTCATTTTTCAAATCACGATACATTTTTTTACTTCCTGGATGTATAGAAAACGGACTACTGTGAGCTTCAGTTAGGATGGTGCGTCTCAAGTCTACATCTTCCGGAACAACTATTCTACTCTTTAAACACAAGACTCTATTACTACTAAAACAGAAATCTGTCAGTTTACCCTCCGCTATGTCTTGTACATGAGATGCTAATGATCTATCTTGCATCTGTTTCTCTCTAATCAACTGAAGCAACGAAGGTTTAACTTGCAACTGGGCCACTAAACCACCATCTTTGGACAAACTCAATCTAGCAAACATAGCTCGTAATTCCACTGCTACCTTTCTACTCAAAGCATCAACCACTACATTGGCTTTACCCGGATAGTACTCAATCCTGAGATCGTAGTCCTTAAGTAACTCTAGTCACCTACGCTGTCTAAGATTCAACTCTCTTTGTGTCATTATATACTTCATACTCTTGTGATCCGTATACACTGTGCATTTCTCACTGTAACCCCTCGTCCCGATCTGGACGATTGACCGGTCCGAACGGGTTACACGGGGAAAACCGAAGCGAAACCCGTTAAGGTCCCACTCCGATTAGCAACCCTATTTTTCTCCTTTAATTATTATCTTGTCTAGAGGCATTCATACATACTATGGGAAACACGACAACGGAAACACAACGAAAGGATACGAAGCATACGAAACAAGCAATTAAAACAGCCCATTTTACTCTTTTCAACAGGCCGTATCGATACACTAGAAGGGCGTATCGATACGCCTTGACTAGGTCAACAACCCATAGTCAACACAGGGAGATCGTATCGGTACACTGGTTGACCGTACCGATACCCCCTCGCTAGTCAACCTCTCACGGTCAACGATAAAGACCGTACCGATACACCCAAGACCCGTACCGATACGCCAAAATCTCGTCGATTTCTCAGATTTCCAGAGAGGTTTTGGCGTATCGATACACCCCCGTGTACCGATACGCTAAGCCAAATCTGAGTCCCAAAGTGTAGGACCGTATCAATACGGCCCTTGGGCGTACTGATACACCCTGCACTGCAAGACTCAAATTTGCAGCAAAAAGCACTAAGACTCAACTCTAGATGCAATTTACGACTCACCTAGCCACAAACAAACATCCATACAACATTTAACATCCATGGAACAGCATACGGAGCAATTTAAATGAACAACGGAGCATCAAAATCAAGACATTCATACTTAAGAGAAACTTGCATTCTAAACATACATATACTAGACCATTTCATTCATAAGAAGCAAACACTTACATAAACACTTTATATCAAGGTTTACATGCCTTAAAACGTAACACACAAGCAAACGTGGAACATGGTCATAAGCCTTTAAACACAAGCATTTAGGCAACAATGTAACATGGTTTACAAATACCTTAACACAAGCATTAACAACATAAAGCCAACACAAAAGAGTCTAGATACACGCTCCTAAAACACGTAGCATTTCCCATTGCTAAACTACTACATTATTTAATAAATCATACTTGAGCAAACTACAACACGCATGGACGCCCTTTTCTTGCTCCTTGCTAACTCCCCACTAATGATCTGCATTGTCGAAAAAAGAGAGCGTAAGCATAAAGCTTAGTGAGCGGAGCTCTAAAAACACATCAACAATGCAATTTTCAAAACATAAATCTTAGTAGAAAAGAAAACCATTTTAAAGTCCGAAAGGAGACACAATCATCACAATTAAATGGTATGCACATGCATAACCAAAACACGGTGGGACCACACATCACCGTTCGACTAGTAGTTTTCCGATGGGACCACACATCACCGTACTCTTCTACTAGTCACTACCGGTGGGACCACACATCACCGTAGTCTTCTATTAGTGACTACCGGTGGGATCACACATCACCGTAGGAACGACAACCATCGCGTGAGGCTCGACACCAACAACGACTACACAACAACATTAAACATAGAGTAAAAGCAACCAATACTTCACGTAATATCACAACAATCACACACACATTAACACGTAATGAACAAGGTGAAGTAGCAACTTACACTTGGGTTTAGGCTAGCCCACTAAGGCTCCACCCAAACCCCAAGAAACCTCTTTGAACATATTTAAACCTCAAAACAGTTTCCACTCACCATTCGCACACCAAATGCAAACCACAAAGTCGTTTCAAGCTTTCGAACTTCCCGGGACCGCGTCCGAACCACCCAAGGCCAAATCCGTTGTTTCTAACCAATCAAAAACAATGTATTAACCTCTTAATCAACCACAAATTTACTGTTATACATCAGCTCACAATTCCACAATATTTTCTCAACAATTCAATGCCGAAATCCTCCCAAATAATCTAATTTTCGTACTCCAACAAAACCCAGCCATTACCCCTCAATTTAAGCACCTAAAACACTCGAAAACATGTCCAAAACATCACCCTAAGGCTGTACAACCATCAGCCCTTCATTTCCCCCACATAAACACCTTAAAAACTCTTATTTTCCACTCCTAAAAATCACCTACAGCAGTAGTTTCGGGAATCCACTCAAACCAACACTATCACCACTTAAAAACCATCAAATAACATCTAAAAACACCTATCCAAAGTCACTATAACATCAGCCCAACAATTTTTCACAAAACCACTCAAAAAACACAAGTTTTGACACTTTTAAAATACCCCCAAAAACCCATTTTGGGACTCTTTATAAAACCAACCAAATTGAGATATAATGTTCCTTAGGGAAAGGTTAGTTCAAAACTCAACTCTCTCAATCAAAAACAACCCAAGAAGCCATTAAAGTCTCCTACTTTTCTTCAAACTTTGAAAACTTGAAGGACTAGAAAAATGGTTCTTTTGAAAATCTAAAACCATAGAAATGTTCGAAATAGAGAGGAGAAGTCAAAAACGTGCTTACCTCGTTGAAATCACTTGAAATGAGGGAGGGATTGAATGAAATAGTAACTTGGGAGGCTTGGGGTTTTTGACGTGAAATAGAAATGATGTAATGAAGAAGATGAGAAGAGTTTAAAAAAAACTTATTTTACTCATCTTGTTTTCCTTCTTTTACATATTTACAATTTTTTCCATTAATGAATTTCAAAACCTTTTTTATTTAAACCAAGGCTTAGTTTAATTTTAAAACGAACCCACATCTCGAACTGACCTGAGTAACATCTGACCCCTAAACCCGGGGCGTTACACTCACCATACAAGTAATGTCTCTAAACTTTCAAAGTGAAAACCACTGCAGCCAATTCTATGTCATGCGTAGGGTAATTACGCTCTTGAGTCTTCAACTGCCTAGACGCATATGTCACTACTCTACCCTCTTGTATAAGCACACAACCTAAGCCAACATACGACGCATCACTGAAGACTACAAACTCTTTCCCTAACACGGGCTGAATTAAAACAAGAGCTTCAGTTAAGGCTACTTTCAATTTCTCAAATCCTTGTTGTTTTGCATCAGTCCACTCAAACCGAACATCCTTATGTACCAATTTAGTCAAAGGAGCTGCAACCTTTGAGAAACCCTCAACAAAACGCCTATAGTAACCGGCCAAACCTAAGAAAACACGAACTTCGGCCACTGTCTTCAGTGGTTTCAAATTTACAACTGCGTCAACCTTCTTGGGATCCACTCGGATCCCTCGGCTGATACAACATGACCTAGGAAGATTACTTCCCTAATCCAAAACTCACACTTGCTTAACTTGGCATACAACTGATTGTCTGATAATTTCTGCAACACCAAACGCAAATGCCAATCATGATCTTCCTCGGTACGAGAGTACACCAAATATCATCAATGAACACTACCAAAAACTGATCCAAGTACTCGCGAAACACTCTATTCATCACGTCCATAAAAGTTGCCGGTGTATTAGTCAAACCAAAGGGCATCACTAAGAATTCGTAGTGCCCATAACAAATGCAGAAAACTGTCTTCGGTATATCTTGATCTCTTACTTTCAACTGATAATAACCGGATCTCAAATCTATCTTCGAGAACACTGAAGCACCTCTCAACTGATCAAACAAGTCATCAATCCTCGGCAACAGATATTTGTTCTTCATTGTCAACTTATTCAACTGTCGATAATCGATACACATTCTCAAACCGCCGTCTTTCTTCTTCACAAAAAACACCGGTGCACCCCAAGATGAAGTACTCGGACGAATGAACCCTCGGTCTATCAATTCCTGAAGTTGTGTCTTCAACTCTTTCATTTCTTTAGGAGCCATTCGGTACAGTGCAATCGATACTGGAGCTGAATCTGAATAAGTCTCAATAACAAACTCTACATCTCTATTTGGAGGCAAACCAGGCAATTCTTCTGGGAATACATTCGGAAAGTCACAAACTATTCTAATGTCTCGCGGTCGTGCCTCATCCATATTTAGATTCATAACATAGGCTAGGTACGCCTGACAACCCACATCCAATAACTTCTGAGCCTCTAAGGCTGAAACTACATTGAACAAGAACTTAACGTTCTTGCTCACTATTACTACCTCGACACCCACTTTGTCTCAAAATCTACCCTAGCCCTATGCTCTACAAGCCAGCCCATGCCTAATATTACATCAAAACCATAAAACGGCAATTCCATCATATCCACGGGAAAAAATGACCCTGAACCATCAAAAGACATCTTCTGTACATCTTTCTAACCACAACTATCTCACCAAAGGAACTAGTGACGTTCATACCCACATCTATTATCTCAACTGGAATATCTAACATTCTTGCATGCTCACTCAATATATACGAATGCGTAGAACCGTAATCAATAAAGGAAAGCAAAGTCAAAGACTGTAACGAGAAATTACCTGCAATCACATATGTGTCATTCCTGTCCTCACGGTGTGCATACACCCTATGTTGAGTATGTAAAAGTTCTATTATTTACACCCTATTTAACCTATATTTCTGCTGCATTCAAGCATTAGTTACTGCATTTAGGTCAGTTTACAGCAAAACATCACAAATATATTAAAAGACACAGTTTCTACTAAAATAGCTGTTTTTGCAGGTTGCTGCTGTAGCAGATGGAAAGGGCAGGCGATGGGCAGTGAAGCAGAAGAGCTGGAACTGAACGAGCAGTCAAAGAAGACGATGTTGCCAAGGTTGCCGCCGTGACAGCAGAGGACGACAACATTTTTGAGGAGAAGAAGCAAAGTGGACCTCGACAGACAGAGAAAATTCAGCCCGTCTGTCGTGTGAAACCACCATATTTTTCCAAGCCCCAGATCGAAAGGAATGTCAAGCCCAAAGTTCAAGGAGAGAAAATCCCAAGCAAGAAAGATGACGGCTGGAAAGTAGATTCCTTGAAGATTTAGTCTTTATTAGAATTGTACTTTCAATTAAAGTTGTATTCTTGCTATTTTAGATAACTTGGACCCAAAGCCTATATAAGGGCATATATTTCGACCTAGGAGGCATATAACCTATTCTCTAGCTTTCTTCCCAAAACCCTAGCCATTTTCCTTCCCTCAACATGTTCTAAATTCCCCCTAGGGCCACGAGTTGTTTTGTAAAGTAGTTGCAAGGATTGTTTTGTTTTAGGAATTTTCAGTTCAATAAAATAAACTTCAAGTTCTCTTATTTTGGTTATTAATATCTTGCAAGAGCATCGGGAGAGCATTGTGAGGTTATCAATTTAATTAGCATCGGAAGAGTTAAGTATACGAAAGAAATAAGAGCAAGTTCTCTAGTTTATAGTTGAACTATCTCGGACCTAGGGATAGGACGAGGTTAAGTGGCTAAAGAAGAATTCATCAACATCGGTGTTCATCCTTCGATTCACGCCGGGAGGTATCATCAAAGACGTGATCATCGACAGACTTGGACCTAGGGATAGGCCAAGGCACATCTGGGATTCTTGCCAAACTTGAAGTACTAAGTTGAGTGTTCGCTACTGCGACAAGCAACGGACTGCTGCCGCGACAGGTGCTGCCGCGACGGGGACGACGACAGAACTGGATTTCCTAAACTCTGCAATACCTGCACTACTGAGCAATTCAATACCAGCCCATTCTCTCTATCTTGATTTCCCTACTCTTCTATTTACGTTTACTTTATTATTTTCGTGACAACGTCTCAATTATTTTCTTTACTTTCGTGCAGTGAATTAAGGTGAAGATTTATCCCAATCCCTGTGGAGACGATATCCGATACTTCGTATCACTTTACTACTTGCGTCGTGTATACTTGCACTACCATTGTGATGGACTATTTTACACGCAACAAGTTTTTGGCGCCGTTGCCGGGGATTGACAACATAACTCTACCTTTTCTTTTACTGCACTTTTTGTTTTTATTTTTATTTTTATTTTTCTGTTTTTCTTTGATGTGTTCAACTCTTTCTTTTCACAAGGTGCCTTGTTTATGCGCAGATCGAAACGAGGTGAAGATCCTGAGTATCCATTAGATCCGGAAATCGAACGTTCATTCAATCTCAAGAACCGACTTCGTCACTTACTAGCCAGGAACGAGTACCTTGAGGAACAGTTAGAGACGATGGCACACCGAGGAGACGACCCTCCTGTTGGAGATGGAGATGTTAGACCGCCTGTCGACAACCCTGCTGCCGCTGCCGAACGACGGTCCTGTCGTGACTACATGTTGAAGGATTATGTAGAAATGGAAACCACGCTGCCGGACATAGATGTTGACAACTTCGAGCTGAAATCTGTCATGTTTAGCATGATCAACAATGTCGATCAATTTAGTGGTGCTGCAACCGAGGATGCTAGGGAGCATCTAAAAACGTTCCAGGAGATCTGTGGTTCGTTTAGACTGCCATGAGTTAATCCGGAGATACTGAGGCTTCGGTTATTTCCCCATTCATTGAGGGACAGAGCAAAAACTTGGTGGAATAAACTTACACCGGGTTCTATTAGAACTTGGGCAGATTTATCTTGTGAATTTTTATCTCGTTTTAACCCTTCGCATTTATCTGAGCGATTACGTAATGAAATTGCTACTTTTCAACTGGAAGATGACGAGCCGATGCACGAGGCCTGGGACAGATTTACCACTCTTTTGCGGAACTGCCCAATGGATGGATTCCCCGTCTGGAATCAGGTAACTAAGTTTTATAATGCTGCCAACTTACAAACTCGTATTCGAATTGATTCAGCAGGAAACGAACTATTATTGGACAAAGACCCGGACGAGGCAATGCAAGTATTGAAAAATCTGGCCAAGAATGAGGAGCAGTTTCCGACAGCAAGAAGAGAGGGTAAACGGGTTCTAGCTGTGGAGGATTATGAAGCCGACAGCACGATGAAATCATAGGTGGCATACCTTACTAAGGCGATGAAAAAGCTCTTGAACGATGATGCACAACATGGATTTGCTGTCGAGGAGGTATGTGAAATCTGTGAGGGAAATCATAGTTCGGATGAGTGTCCTATACAATTAGAAGAGGGAACGTATGTTGGAAATTACAATAGGCAGAATTACAACTCCAACAACTATAATCCCAAATGGAGAAAAGATCCCAAGTTTTCTTGGAGTAATCCTAACAATGCCCTGAATCCTTAAACACACCATAATCAGAATCAGGGAGGACCTAGATTGTTGACTCGACAGCAGCCGCAGCAGTAGCAACAACAGCCACCAGCTGCCACAAACAGTATACTGGAACAGACTCTGGCTACATTTATGTCTCAGACTGGTACTTATATAGAGAACATGAATCAGTTTGTCAAGAAGACAGAGACGTTCATGGATAAAACAGAGATGCGGATGACAAATCATGAAGCTACTCTGAAATCTTTGGAGACACAAATGGGTTAGGTTTCCCAGCATATCAAGCCTAGGCAGACTGGAGGATTCCCTAGCAATACTGAAAATGCTAGGCAGCCCACACATGAGCAGTGTAAAGCCATCACTACTAGGAGTGGGAAGAAACTACCAGGGCCAGAGAAGGAAGCTGAAACAGTAAAAAAACCAGCCTTGGACAGACCTACCGAGGAAGTTGCCCCGACAGGTAACAAACAGCCTGCTGCCGATGAACCTGTTACGACAACAGAAGCGACAGAGGATAAAAATGATGATCCCAAACCTCCTCAGATTCGTATGCAGTGGGAAGGACGTATTGCTGATTATCGTCCCCCACCTCCTTTTCCTCAACGATTACAGCAAGCGTGGATAAATTTATCCGGAAGGACGTATTGCTGATTATCGTCCCCCACCTCCTTTTCCTCAACGGTTACAGCCGACAGACCGCTCTTACGTTCATCCGGAAGGAAAAATTGAAGATATTCTGGTAAGAGTGGATAAATTTATATTTCATGCTGACTTTCTTGTTTTAGATTGTGAAGCAGATGAAAACGCACCAATCATCCTGGGGCGACCCTTCTTAGCCACGGGAAGATCACTGATTGATGTGGAGAAAGGAGAACTCACCATGCGAGTAAACGATCAAGAGATTAAGTTGAATGTTCTCCAAGCTATGAAACATGCTGATGCGGAAGAGGAATGTAAGGTTATCACTGAAGTTACCATTGATCAACCCTGCATCAGGTCGGGCTGTCACGACATCAAAATTGGTCACTGCCTCGGCAGCCACTTACAGGACTGTCACGACAGCACCGACGACAGCAACTCCTCAGAGTCTGATACATCCGATACTGAAGTTCAGGAGGAGGTAAACTGGATAGGTTATCGTCCAGGTAAGTTATTTGAACCTTTAAATTACACTTCGGATAACCATGCAATCCAAAAGCCATCTACTGTTGAGCCCCCTGTTTTAGAACTGAAACCCCTGCCAGGGCATCTAAAATATGCTTTTCTTGGTTCAAATGATATGTTGCCCGTAATCATCTCTTCCAAGTTGATGCAGGAACAGGAACAACAAATTAATAGGGATGCAGCACCAGCACAAAAAGGCCATTGGATGGACGATCGATGATATTCAAGGCATTAGTCCGGCTTTATGCATGCATAAAATCCTTTTAGAGGATGATCATAACCCGACTATAGATGCTCAAAGGCGGCTAAACCATGCGATGAAAGAGGTGGTGCGTAAAGAAATAATCAAATGGTTAGATGCTGGTATAATTTACGCCATCTCCGACAGCAAATGGGTGAGCCCGATGCAATGCGTTCCCAAGAAAGGAGGATTGACCGTGGTGACCAACGAAAACAATAAGTTAATCCCAACCAGGACTGTGACCGGTTGGAGGGTTTGTATGGACTATCGGAAGCTTAACAAAGCTACCCGAAAGGACCACTTTCCTTTACCCTTTATTGATCAAATGCTTGATAGATTAGCGGGTAAGCCTTACTATTGTTTTCTTGATGGTTATTCAAGGTACAATCAAATAGCTGTCGCACCGGAAGATCAAGAAAAGTCGACTTTTACATGCCCCTACGGAACGTATGCTTTTACGAGAATGCCATTTGGATTATGCAATGCACCCGCCACCTTCCAAAGGTGCATGATGGCCATATTATCCGATATGGTGGAAGACTTCCTTGAAATCTTTATGGATGATTTTTCAGTCTTTGGGGACGATTTTGAGAGATGCCTAGGCAATCTACAAAAGGTACTTGAAAGATGTGAAAAAGCAAACCTAGTCTTAAATTGGGAAAAAGGCCACTTTATGGTGGATGAAGGGATAGTCCTTGGCCATAAGATTAGTTGCCGTGGGATAGAAGTCGACGGGGCCAAGATAGAAGTGATCGAAAAGCTACCGCCGCCGACCACAGTCAAGGGTATTAGAAGTTTCTTAGGACATGCTGGTTTTTATAGGAGGTTCATTGCGAATTTCTCAAAAATCACCAAGCCCCTATGTCATCTTCTAGAGCAGAACCGACCCTTCGACTTTAATGAGGAATGTACTGAAGCATTCAAGGTTCTGAAGGAAAAACTGGTAACAACCCCAATAGTACAACCACCAGACTGGACACAGCCATTTGAGATCATGTGCGATGCTAGTGACTATGCTGTCGGGGCAGCACTTGGGCAGCGGAGAGACAAATTATTTCATGTCATATATTATGCCAGCAAGACACTGAATGACGCCCAAGTCAACTACACCACAACAGAAAATGAGTTATTAGCTGTGGTATTCTCCATTGACAAGTTTCATTCTTACATACTTGGAACGAAGGTTATAGTGCACACAGACCATTCTGCCCTGAAGTATCTGTTCACGAAAAAGGATGCAAAGCCTCGATTGATACGGTGGATCCTGTTATTGCAAGAATTCGACCTTGAAATCAAGGACAAAAAAGGGACAAAAAATCAAGTGGCAGATCACTTGTCGAGATTGGAGAAGGGACAGAGTCTACCAACATATGAGACAAACATACTGGAGACCTTCCCAGATGAGCAGCTCTTTGCTGCCGCAGTCACTGTCGCGACAGCCATGGCGGCAGGTAAGTCTTCTGAACTCCCCTCGTATGCATATTTTGTTAATTTCTTAGTTAGCGGAATAATTCCGTCTGATCTTAATTATCAAGCCAGGAAGAGGTTCCAAAATGATGTTAAGCATTATTATTGGGACGAACCTCTTCTTTTCAAAATATGTGCAGATCAGGTTATAAGGAGGTGTGTACCACAAGAAGAGCAAGAAGACATACCTTATCACTGCCATGCTTCATAGTATGGAGGTCACTTAGGAGGCAACAAAACTGCTGCCAAGGTGCTGCAGTCAGGATTTTATTGGCTGTCGCTGTATAAAGATGCTCAATTCTTCTACAAGAACTGTGACAGGTGCCAACGGACAGGAAACATCTCAAGGAGAAACGAGATGCCGTTGCAGAACATTCTTGAAGTCGAAATCTTCGACGTGTGAGGGATTGATTTTATGGGACCTTTTCCATCTTCATGTGGGAATCTATACATCCTCATGGCAGTAGATTATGTCTCTAAGTGGGTTGAAGCTATCGCCACTCAAAAGAATGATGCCAAGACAATCCAAAGGTTTTTGCACAAAAATATCTTTTCTAGGTTTGGCATCCCTAAGGCGATTATCAGTGATGAAGGGAGACATTTCGACAACAGGGTTATTGTTGCTGCCTTGAAGAAATACGGTGTCAAGCATAGGATAGCGACAACATATCACCCACAAACCAATGGTCAAGCTGAAATATCCAACAGGGAAGTTAAGAACATTCTTGAGAAGATGGTTAAGCCAACTAGGAAATATTGGTCTTTACTTCTTAATGATGCGTTATGGGCATATAGGACAGCTTTTAAAACTCCATTAGGAATGTCTCCGTACCGATTGATTTATGGGAAAACATGTCATCTACCTGTCGAGATAGAGCACAGAGCATACTGGGCGATCAAGGCAGTGAATATGGACTTGGACAGGGCAGGGTAGAAAAGGATGTTAGATCTGAACGAAATTGAAGAAATCCGAACAATGGCCTATGACAATGCAAGAGTCTACAAGGAGAAAACTAAGAAGTGGCATGACAAGAAGTTGCTGCCACGACAGATCTGCCCAGGGCAGCTTGTATTGCTCTTCAATTCTAGACTGAAACTCTTCCCAGGGAAGCTAAAATCTAAATGGTCTGGCCCGTCCCAAGTCGTACAAGTTTTTCCCCATGGTGCCATCACAATCCGATCATTAAAAGACGAGCACCAATTCAAAGTCAACGGACAATGCTTGAAGCATTATCAGGGGACTGAAGCCCCAGGATTACAGGAAGTGGTTACCTTAGGAGATGCCCCACCTGGCATTCCTAATTTAACCTAATTTTTATTTTCTTTATTTTTAGTTTTATTATTACTTAATATTTATTAGGATTAAGTTTTATTTTATTTGAATAATGTTTTTATTTTTATTGTCTTTAGGAAATAAAGGAGTCAAGAAGAACATGAGAAGTGAACTCAGCTCATCATCCATCCACCAGCCCAACACAAAACCCAAATATTGAAGCCTGTCGTTCCAGCTGCCGTGACAGACGCAGAAAATACAGGCTGTCATCACGCTATCATGACAGACGCGGAAACACGTCACAGACGCGTAACAGACGCGGAAACGTGTGTCAGACGCGTCAGACACACTAACGTACAATAGCTGTCCCCGTTATTCGCGCCTGCCGTTACAGCTTCAACGGGCAGCAAATCCTTATTTATATAACCCCGTTTCATTTTCATTTCACTCACTTCTGCCTGCCTTACTTTCTCTCTCTCTTTAGTTTTCATTTGCTTTCATTTTATTTTCACAACCCTTGCATAAATATGTCTTCTAGGAAAACCTGACGCAACGCTGCCTCCAGTTCCACACCGACAGCGACTCCCCCACGTTCCTTGATAACAGAGACATGTGGGAAGAGAGAGGCTTTATCTACACACCGACGGAGGAAAATCTGGGCCTCAAACCATTCATAGCCCGGAAGATTAGAGCATTACAGTGGCAAACCTTTGCGGAGCAGCCAGAGGAAATGAATGTCACGCTGGTTCGATAATTCTATGCTGCCATCAGCAGCAGAACAACGACAGCGATTTTCGTTCGAGGGAAAGAAGTGCCGTTTGAAGCAGAATACATTAACACCTTATATGGCTTCTACATCGGCATCAATGACGACGCCCACCAGCAGTTCCTCAATACATTAGACACTGCTGCCTACGACGCTGTCATGGCAGAATTGACCAGTGCCGAGACTCAATGGAACACCAGCAGGAAGAATCCAAGGACAGTGAAGCAAACCCAGCTGCTGCCGGAGGCAAAGTTATGGAATGCCTTCATAAAGAAGAGGATCATGCCGTCATCCCATAACACCACCGTCAACCAACCAAGGTTAGCGTTGATACACTCTATTCTACATGAACGGCTCATTAATGTGGGCAGCTATATTCGAGAAAGTATTTTGGAGTGTGCGCATAAACCGACAGGTCCCCTCTACCTTCCATACCTCATCACCTCGCTCTGCTGCGGCCATAACGTACCAAAAGTGCGCACTGATTTGTGAGTCGAAGGAAGAGGTTGGACTGAAAAGAACATCCTCAACCTTATGGAGTTGATTGCTGCCACACCTCTGACGTCATTCGACCCTGCTGCCGCCACAGCCAATACGACAGAGCAGCCACACACTGAACCAGCCGCCGCAGCAGCTGCCCCGACAGACTCCTTCGCCCAGATATTAGCTGCCATTCAGAAGCTGGAGGAAAGATAGCTGGGCTTAACGACCTTCATCAGGGACTTTGCTGCCTCTACGGTAACTTTTATTCAAAATTCTTTAAATTTCCATGATGCTGCATTCCCTACTTTTCCTGCCCATTACATTACTGTCCCTACACCTGCCCACACTCCTACACCTGCTGCTACCCCACGGACACCCTCTACCGCCTCAACGCCATCGCCTTCCTCGACAGCAGCAGGCAGTACCCATGCTGAACCATCTGCCCGAGGAACAAAACATCGAATGGCATCGAAGGATCTTGATGCCTTTGTTGCTGGGTTCTCTTCCTCTTCTGTTTGGGCCGCCAGTGATAATGAACCCTCGATCAAGAGGAATCTGTCAAAAGAGTTCTCACCAATGAAGAGGCAGAAGCGGATGGCAGACAAAAGTAACATGCCAAAAGCCAGGAGCAGCGGCGGTGACAATAGTAACGGTGGTGACAGCAGCAGCAGCGGTGAGAGCAGCAGCAGCGACTCTGAAGTTCAGGTTGTGGAGCAACCCCCTCACATCTCCCCAACCAGAATCCAGCTACCAAGGGAGGCCAAGTCAAAGAACACATCTGCCAGAGCCTGCCGTCAGATCCGACTCAGCAGCAGCAACGAAGACAACGATTAAAATTTAAGTTTCTTATCTTATATTTTGCTGTCTGCTATATATTTTGTGATGTACTGCCTTATCTTTTGTTTTTATTTGTCATTTGCATTGAGGGCAATGCAACCCTCAAGCTCGGGGGTGGCAACCCTCCATTAATGGAGTGCATCTTAGTTTAAAAATTTGTGTCTTTACTTAGTTTATTTTTGTCAAAAAAATGAAAATATTGAAAACTTTGGCTGAAAATTGTGAACTGAACTTACCTGCCGTGACAGCTTTGTCGTGGCAGTGCCTTTAGGATAGTCTTTAGGAGAAGTTTAGAGCCTTTCTATAGTTCTGAAAAACTTAAACACCATTGTGACTGTTATACTGCTTAGACTTCTTTTAGCCAAACTAAAATAGAAAGCTTAGCACTTAGAGTAAAAAAAAAGACTAGAATCTCAGGAAACCTAGAGGTGCCTACCACTGGCTCTAGGCAGATAACCAGAGAAAAACTTCTAGAGGTGCCTATCACCGGCTGTAACCCCCTTAACCCGGCCCAGACGATTGGACCGAATTAAGAAGTTTACACGGGGAAAACCAAAGTCAACTCGAAAGTCAACCTTGATTAACGACCCTTTTTTTCTTTTAAATCTTATCTAAATGCATATTAACCGTAGATATGTTCATAAGATCAGCATACTCAAAGATCAGCACAATCAGAAAATATTTAGGGACTCGATTGCACAATTTATGAATTTAGGGACCAAAATGCAAATTCTGAAAATTATAAGGACTTAACCAACCTTTGAGTTACCATTATGAAATTAGTCATGTTTCATGCTTCTCTGTCAAATTTCAACTCAAACGGACATCTCAACTCATTCAATTGCATAAACCAAGTTCAGGACCAAAACGCAAAGATTTCAAAACATTTAACCATCAGTTTCAGTGCCCAACGGTCGAGTGTTCCGGAACGGGGAAGGACCGTTCCGAAACGCGAGACCGTTCCGAAACTTGTTGCGGAACAAGGCTTGGCAGTGGCAAAACCGTTCCGGAACGGCTCTACCCGTTTCGAAACGCCAAGGCCATTTCAGGCCCTCTGTTCCGAAACGGTAGCACCTGTTCCGAAACAGGCTGCCCAGATTGCAGATTTTTTTCTGGTTTATCATGCTTTCAACCGATCAAACATATTCCAAAGACCCTCAAATCATACCAGCAAGTCATTATATACTTAAGGAACATAATAGCATCAACCATTCTCAAACATGGCTTCAATTAAGGAAAAACCCAATTCTATAGGCATGCATCCTATATTGAAAACCATTCAAACACCAAAACACCAAACCAACCTCAAAAAGGCCATTTACATGCTCCATCAATGTCAAAAGCATAAAACCAACTTAGGGAGTCTAAAACATCTCCCAAAACAACAACATAGGTTCCTCATTGCCAAATGCCAAAAGCTAAGCAAGTTATGAAAATAGTCACCATACATGAGCTTAAGATTCCACTGAGATTCTTGACCCCTTGCAGCCCCTTTAAGCACTTCAATGCTCTGCACTATTGGTTTAAGAAAAGAGAGAGCGTAAGCACATAGCTTAGTGAGGAATGCTCATTTAAAACATCACAATAATGCATTAATAAAACTCCTTTTTAAAACCTTAGTTCAAAACAACATTTGATCATGCACATATGTATATAAACCAAGCATTTCATGCTTCCAAATCATTAACATGTCATATTGTCTTTCAAGTGATAATCATAACCATCTTTCCATTCAAAACACAATCGACAATCGGATATGCGGATTACAAGCGTTGTCCCATACGCTTCATACACACTACCAATATCAAGGTGGAGCAATGGTACAATCACAACCCCTCAACACCCGTGATGGAGACTATGGTACAATCACAACCCCTCCACATCACTCATATGTAGTTGTATAACATCACTAACGAGATCACGGGACATACAACACAAGATCCACACATGGACTTTTAACCACCATTGTGATCTTACCATACACAAGGTCCTCAAATGGAATTTTAACCCCCATTATGACCTTAGCACAAGACCCACCCATGGACTTTTAACCACCATGGTGTTCTTAACCATCTCGTTAGTGTACTTGGATGGAGTCTACGGTACAATCACAATCCCTCGACATCCAAGGCGACTTTATTCACGGTGCGCCCAATCCTATAGCCGGCTAACTATATCCGATTCAAGTAACTTTTAAACCAACACATCACTTGCCAATATACATCATTTAACAACATTAATCCACTGTTTTAAAGCATTTAGTAAAGCCATTCATCATCATGCATCATTATGCATCAAAACCACATTTATCAATGTACAAAACAAGGATCTCTTACCTTGAGCATCCTTCAACATATGGCTTATAAAACCAGCATTAACATGCTAAAAATATGCTTTCAAAACAGAATTTAAACATGCAATTAAAACACATTGCATTCAACCAACTCATGGTTCATCAACAAGAGAGTTTTTCCGAAAACTTACTCTTGAGCTTAGCTAAGTTGTTTATACTTAAACTAAGCTCCCAAAACCTTCAAACATTGGTTTCAAAGCTGAAAACCAAACTTCACTCACCGATTCTGTTTCGCAACTTGCCGAAACACCGATCAAGCTTCCGGATCAACACCACAAGGATCCGAAGACGTCTCCCCTGTTTTAAACACATCAAAGCAGAGGATTAATGCATCATCATGCATTAATATCTTCAACCAAGACACCTAAACTCGCTGCTCTCATCAACACTCACATTTCGGCCACCAAACACAACCGAAATCACATCCAAACATCTCCACAACACTACCCAGCCAAGATCCATCAATTCCAATCATTCTTAAACCTCAATTAACATCCAAAAAGGATCTAATCACGTCCTTATACCTCCAGCTATAGCAGAACATCAAGATCACCCCAAAAACCACCAAAAACTCAAGCAAAACTTAGGAAAATCAACCTATTCGGGATTGCATTGATTAAACCTCAATTTCACATCAATTATACATCCAAAAATCATCAAAAAGACATCTCAAAACAGTGCCCAATTATTTCATACGAATTTCATCAAAATTAAACCAAATCTTGCATTTTAAAGCCAAGATCAAGAACACAATTACAAAACCTTTAATAAAACACAAATCAAGGATTGATAACTTGGGAATTTCAGTAAAGAACTGAGTATTTAGAGGAGAAGGACGTTCATACCTCTAAATGTGAGTTTCTCCCTTTTTGGAACCAAGATTCTTGAAAATTCAATAAGCAAATGCTAAGGTTTTGATGTAGAAATGATTAGAGATCAAATGAAGGTTGAAATCTCATCTTTATATGTCAAAATTAGAGAGAAATGTGCTGGAGAAAAGTGTTTGGGTTGAGAGAAAAGTTGAGAGAAAAGAAATGGAAAATTTTAGAGAAAAGTTAGTTATGATCACAAAATATCTTTTTCCCTCCTTTTACCTTTAATTAAAACCATTAATTAAATCTTTAATATTAAAAAAAATCTGGAGAAACTCTTCTTGGGTAAATTAGCTCCTTAAAGATTCAAAGTTTCAATCCTTTTAAAACAGTCACAAAGTTTTCAAAAATTATATTTTAGTCACTAACCCAAAATGTCAAACCTCCAAACCTCATTTTGTAAAATTGATTTCACCATTCTCTTATATATAATAAAAGAGGATTTTAAGACATTTTTCCATATTTGTAATGCATCCCGAACTAGGCTTTCCTAAAATCACCCTTTTATATTCGAACCGCAACCCGACCGACCCGGTCCAAACCCAAAACTTCTAAGCCCAAAATTGGGGTGTTACAACTCTCCCCCCCTTAAGAAATTTCGTCCTCGAAATTTACCTGTAGGAAAGAGGTACGGAAACTGCTTCAACATGTCATCCTTCCGCTCCCAAGTGGCTTCCTCAACACCACGATGTTTCCACAACACCTTTACCAACTCAATGGTCTTGCCTCGAAGAACTTTACTATCTGAATCCAGAATCCTCACCGGTTCCTCATCATAGGTCAAATCCGGATTCAATTCCACTTCTTCCACAGGCATCACATGTGAAGGATCCGATCAATACTTCCGAAGCATAGAAACATGAAACACATCATGAATCTTTTCCAACTCTTGAGGTAACCTCAACTTGTATGCAACAGGACCCACACGCTCAATCACCTCGTATGGTCCAATGTACCTAGGGCTCAACTTACCCTTTCGGCCAAACCTCATCACCTTCTTCCAAGGCAAAACTTTCAAAAACACACGGTCACCCACCGCATACTCAATCTCCTTACGCTTCAGATCCGCGTAAGACTTTTGCCGATCAGAAGCTGCCTTCAAGCGCTCACAAATGAGCTTCACCTTCTCGGCGGTTCCTTTCAACAAAGCTGGCATCGAAACCAACTTCTGGCCTGTTTCAGCCCAACAAAGAGGAGTCCTACACTTCCTCCCGTACAAAGCTTCATAAGGTGCCATTTGAATACTTGCCTGATAACTGTTATTATAGGCAAACTCCACCAAAGGCAAATGTTTCTCCCAAGAACCCTGAAACTCAATCACGCAGCACCTCAACATATCCTCCAAAACCTGGATAACACGCTCGGACTGTCCATCCGACTGCGGATGATAAGATGTACTGAAATTCAACCGTGTACCCAAAGCCTGATGCAAACACTACCAGAAACGCGATGTAAACCTCGGATCCCTATCCGACACAATCGACTTTGGCACACCATGCAGCCGCACAATCTCAGCAATGTACAGCTCCGCAAGCTTATCCAAAGTGTACGTAGTATGCACAGGCAAGAAATGCGCACACTTCGTCAGGCGATCCACAATCACCCACACCGAATTCTTCTTCGATGGCGACAAGGGCAAACCAAACACAAAATCCATGGTAATCCTTTCCCACTTCCATTCAGGAATTCTCAACGGTTGCAACAACCCTGAAGGAAACTGATGCTCAGCCTTAACTCGCTGACACACCATGCACTTGCTTACAAACTCAGCAACATCTTTCTTTAAACCCACCCAATAGTACTCATCACGAAGATCACGATACATCTTAGTACTACCAGGGTGCATAGCAAAAGGACTACTATGACCTTCAGTCAGAATAGCACGCCTCAACTCAGCATCATTAGGCACTACTATCCGACTCCCAAAACATAACACTCCATCATCATTAAAATAGAAATCCGAAGGCCTATCCTCCGCAATATCTTGAACATGCGGCACCAAGGAATCATCCAACAACTGCTTCTCCTTAATCAACTGAACCAAAGATGGTTTCACTTGCAACTCTGCCACAAGACCACCATCACGCGAAATACTCAAACTGGCAAACATATCCCTCAACTCAACAGCTACTTTCCTACTCAAGGTATCCGCTACAACATTAGCTTTTCCCGGGTGATACTCAATCGTCAAATCATAATCCTTGAGCAACTCAACCCAACGTCGTTGCCTAAGATTCAACTCCTTCTGAGACATCAGATACTTCAAACTCTTGTGATCCGTGTACACAGTACATTTCTCACCATACATGTAATGTCTCCAGATTTTCAAAGCAAAAACCACCGCAGCTAACTCAATATCATGCGTAGGATAATTGCGCTCATGCACCTTCAACTGACGCGATGCATAGGCCACCACCTTACCCTCTTGCATCAATACACATCCCAAACCAACGTAGGACGCATCACTATACACCACAAACTCTTTCCCTGATTCAGGTTGAACCAAGATAGGAGCTTGCGTCAAAGCTTCCTTAAGCTTCTCAAAAGCCTGCTGTCTCGCTTCCGTCCACTCATACTTAACATCCTTCTGCAACAACCTCGTCAATGGTGTAGCAATCTTTAAAACCCATCCACGAACCTCCGATAATATCCTGCCAAACCAAGGAAACTACGGACTTCATGAACAGACTTAGGAGCCTTCCAATTCATCACTGCCTCAATCTTCTGAGGATCAACACGAATCCCTTCAGCAGAAACCACATGACCAAGAAACACCACTTCCCTAAGCCAGAACTCACACTTGCTCAGCTTGGCATAAAACTGATTCTCCAACAAAGCTTGCAACACAATTCTCAAATGCCTTTCATGCTCCTCCTACGTACGCGAGTACACAAGGATATCATCAATGAACACCACAACGAATTTATCCAAGTATTCATGAAATACTCGATTCATCATGTCCATGAAAGCTGCAGGAGCATTTGTCAAACCAAACGGCATCACAAGGAACTCAAAATGCCCATACCTCGTCCTGAAAGCTGTCTTAGGCACATCTACATCATTCACCTTCAACTGGTAATACCCTGACCTTAAGTCAATCTTAGAGAACACAGCTGCTCCCCGAAATTTATCAAAAAGATCATCAATTCTCGGCAATGGATACCGATTCTTGATAGTTAACTTGTTAAGCTGACGATAATCAATGCACATTCTCATAGTGCCATCCTTCTTCTTCACAAACAAGACCGGTACACCACAAGGTGACACACTCGGCCGAATGAAACCACGATCAAGCAACTCCTGCAGTTGCGTCTTCAGCTCTTTCAACTCCTTAGGTGCCATTCGATAAGGAGTAATGGACACTGGAGTTGTGTTTTCATACAACTCAATCCCAAACTCCACTTCGCGATTAGGAGGCAATCCAGGCAACTCCTCAGGAAACACACCAGGAAACTCTCGCACAGTCCTGATATCTTGTACACGCAACTCCTTAGAACTAGGATTCATCACAAAAGCGAGATAAGCTTCACAACCTTGCCTCAGCATCCGGCTCGCCTCCAATGTAGACACCACAATGGCAAGAAACTTCACATTCTCACCAACCACAACTACCTCATAATCATCCGCAAGCTTCAACGAAACTCGCTTATTCTCACAATCTACTACAGCTCGATGCTCAACAAGCCAATCCATACCAAGGATTACATCAAAACCATAGAAAGGCAATTCCATAAGATCAACATGAAAAACATGATCTTGCACAACCAGAGGACATCTTCTATAAAGCTTTCGAGTCACAACAGTCTCATAAAAAGAACTAGTGACACGCATACCAACGTCCAAAGACTCAACAGGCAAACCAAGCAATTCAGCATGCTCACGCAATATGTATGAGTGTGTAGATCCAGAATCAATCAAGGGAAGTAATGACAAGGATTGCAAAGTGAAAGTACATGCGATCACATCCGTGTCATTCCTCCCCTCCCTCTGAGCATACACTCTGGCCTGGCCACCTCCCTCATGCTGAACAGCTACAACATGAGCCACGTTTCTTCCACCCTCTTCTCTACGCTGGAAATTACCACGGCCGCGCCCACGACCTCTCTGTGGTGCAACAACTCCAGGAGCACGTCCCTGGCCACCACCGGCCAACAGAGGACACTCTCTCCTCATGTGATCCGCTGATCCACAGTTCCAGCACGAGTTACCAGTCGCCACAACAGGAGCCTGCACCTCCCTCGCTGCTCGAGGACAATCACGCCTCAAATGGCCACGCGATCCACACGTCCAACATGTGTTCGGATCAGCTCTTGCCTTGTCTCCCTGAGCAGGTGCACCACCACCTCGCTTAGCTGAAGACTGATACTTTCGATCACGTCCTCTCTTGTTCCGTCCACCACCGGAACTATACTCAGCAACTCGCTTACCAGCACTAGAACCAGCACTTCTAGAAGATAAACTCAAATTCATCTCAATGTCTTTGGCTCTACCAACCAGCACATCAAAATCAGTATACTCAGCAGCCAGCATATAAGTCTTCACTTCCGTCACCAAACCATAACGGAACCGTTCACACCTCTCCCGCTCATCAGGGATAAGCTCAGGTGCGTACTGACTGATTCGGACAAACTGAACTTCGTACTCAGCCACTGACATGCTCCCTTGAGTAAGAGACATGAATTCCCTCTTCTTCTCATCCAAGTACCTCACACCCAGATACCTTCTCTTGAAAATATTCTGAAAGAACGTCCATGTTACATCAGCATCCGCCATCTCAGAGATAGTGGTTGTCCACCAAGTGTATGCATCGTCCTGCAACAATGACACCACACATCCCAGCTTCTGCACATCAGAACAATTCATTTGTCCCAGAATTCTCTTGGTACTCTCCAGCCAAGACTCAGAACCTTTAGCAGACAAACCCCTGAACTCAGTCCCTCCCAGACTGCGCAAACGTTCCAAGGGTAGTCTAACATTAGCATCTCCCTGATGCCTAGCTCCTTGAGCTCCAGCTACCGCTGCTCGAAAAGCCCCAGCAATAGCTTGAATCAATGTCGTCATGTCAGGAACAGCTTGCCCCTGACCAGCTTCAGGTCCAGTGACCCCAGCACCAGCTGCAACACCAGCTCCTTCATCCCCAGCACCACCACCACCAGGCGGAGGAGGTAAATCCACCACATTCTCAGCATTCTCCCCATTCTCATTTTGAGCCATAGCTCGCGTATTAATCCTCGTCTCTCTACGAGGTGTTATTCACTAACAATGCAATCACAATGCAATAAACAAAGTCAGGCTCAGCAAGGTAAGCAATCCAAGTACTCAAGCTCATTTCCAATTAAAAACAAATCATTACATTAGCTTTGATTTGGCAATGGGTCCCTCTAACATGTTCCACCACAGCATACCTCACAATTGTAACATACTTACAATTCACACTATATACTTTCACTCATCAAGCATACAAAGCATTCATACACTCATCACCCACATAACCATTCCCAATTACTCGAGAACTCAGCTCTGATACCAACAAATGTAACCCCCTTAACCCGGCCCAGACGGTTGGACCGAATAAAGAAGTTTACACGGGGAAAACCAAAGTCAACTCGAAAGTCAACATTGATTAACGACCCTTTTTTTCTTTTAAATCTTATCTAAATGTATATTAACCCTAGATGTGTTCATAAGATCAGCATACTCAAAGATCAGCACAATCAGAAAACATTTAGGGACTCAATTGCACAATTTATGAATTTAGGGACCAAAATGCAAATTCTGAAAATTATAAGGACTTAACCAACCTTTGAGTTACCATTATGAAATTAGTCATGTTTCATGCTTCTCTGTCAAATTTCAACTCAAACGAACATCTCAACTCATTCAATTGCATAAACCAAGTTCAGGACCAAAACGCAAAGATTTAAAAACATTTAACCATCAGTTTCAGTGCCCAACGTTCGAGTGTTCCGGAACGGGGAAGGACCGTTCCGAAACGCGGGACCGTTCCGAAACTTGTTGCGGAACAAGGCTTGGCAGTGGCAAAACCGTAGCACCTGTTCCGAAACGGTAGCACCTGTTCCGAAACAGGCTGCCCAGATTGCAGATTTTTTTCTGGTTTATCATGCTTTCAACCGATCAAACATATTCCAAAGACCCTCAAATCATACCAGCAAGTCATTATATACTTAAGGAACATAATAACATCAACCATTCTCAAACATGGCATCAATTAAGGAAAAACTCAATTCTATAGGCATGCATCCTATATTGAAAACCATTCAAACAGCAAAACACCAAACCAACCTCAAAAAGGCCATTTACATGCTCCATCAATGTCAAAAGCATAAAACCAACTTAGGAAGTCTAAAACATCTCCCAAAAAAACAACATAGGTTCCCCATTGCCAAATGCCAAAAGTTAAGCAAGTTATGAAAATAGTCACCATACATGAGCTTAGGATTCCACTTAGATTCTTGACCCCTTGCTGCCCCTTTAAGCACTTCAATGCTCTACATTATTGGTTAAAGAAAAGAGATAGCGTAAGCACATAGCTTAGTGAGGAATGCTCATTTAAAACATCACAATAATGCATTAATAAAACTCCTTTTTCAAACCTTAGTTCAAAACAACATTTGATCATGCACATATGTATATAAACCAAGCATTTCATGCTTCCAAATCATTAACATGTCATATTGGCTTTCAAGTGATAATCATAACCATCTTTCCATTCAAAACACAATCGACAATCGGATACGCGGATTACAAGCGTTGTCCCATACGTTTCATACACACTACCAATATCAAGGTGGAGCAATGGTACAATCACAACCCCTCAACACCCGTGATGGAGACTATGGTACAATCACAACCCCTCCACATCACTCATTGGTAGTTGTATAACATCACTAACAAGATCACGGGACATACAACACAAGATCCACACATGGACTTTTAACCACCATTGTGATCTTACCATACACAAGGTCCTCAAATGGAATTTTAACCACCATTATGACCTTAGCACAAGACCCACCCATGGACTTTTAACCACCATGGTGTTCTTAACCATCTCGTTAGTGTACTTGGATGGAGTCTACGGTACAATCACAACCCCTCGACATCCAAGGCGACTTTATTCACGGTGCACCCAATCCTATAGCCGGCTAACTATATCCGATTCAAGTAACTTTTAAACCAACACATCACTTGCCAATATACATCATTTAACAACATTAATCCACTGTTTTAAAGCATTTAGTAAAGCCATTCATCATCATGCATCATTATGCATCAAAACCACATTTATCAATGTACAAAACAAGGATCTCTTACCTTGATCATCCTTCAACACATGGCTTATAAAACCAGCATTAACATGCTAAAAATATGCTTTCAAAACAGAATTTAAACATGCATTTAAAACACATTGCATTCAACCAACTCATGGTTCATTAACAAGAGAGTTTTTCCGAAAACTTACTCTTGAGCTTAGCTAAGTTGTTTAGACTTAAACTAAGCTCCCAAAACCTTCAAACATTGGTTTCAAAGCTGAAAACCAAACTTCACTCACCGATTCCATTTCGCAACTTGCCTAAACTCGAATATAAAAGACTGACCATCCGACTGAGGATGATAAGATGTACTGAAATTCAACCTTGTACCCAAAGCTTGGTGCAAACACTGCCAGAAACGCGATGTAAACCTCGGATCCCTATCCGACACAATTGACTTAGGCACACCATGCAGCCGCACAATCTCAGCAATGTACAGCTCCGCAAGCTTATCCAAAGAAAACGTAGTATGCACAGGCAAGAAATGCGCACACTTCATCAGGCGATCCACAATCACCCACACTGAATTCTTCTTCGACGGTGACAAGGGTAATCCAGATACAAAATCCATGGTAACCCTTTCCCACTTCCATTCAGGGATTCTCAACGGTTGCAACAATCCTGAAGGAACCTGATGCTCAGCCTTAACTCGCTGACACACCATACACTTGCTCACAAACTCTGCAACATCCTTCTTTAAACCCACCCAATAGTACTCATCACGAAGATCACGATACATCTTAGTACTACCAGGGTGCATAGCAAAAGGACTGCTATGACCTTCAGTCAAAATAGCACGCCTCAACTCAGCATCGTTGGGCACTACTATCCGACTCCCAAAACACAACACTCCATCATCATTAAAACAGAAATCCGAAGGCCTACCCTCCGCGATATCCTGAACATGCGGTACCAAGGAATCATCCAGCAACTACTTTTCCTTGATCAACTGAACCAAAGATGGTTTCACTTGCAACTCAGCCACAAGACCACCATCACGCGAAATACTCAAACTGGCAAACATAGCCCTCAGCTCAACAGCTACCTTCCTACTCAAGGCATCCGCTACAACATTAGCTTTTCCAGGGTGGTACTCAATCGTCAAATCATAATCCTTGAGCAACTCCACCCAACGTCGCTGCCTAAGATTCAACTCCTTCTGAGACATCAGATACCTCAAACTCTTGTGATCCGTGTACACAGTACACTTCTCACCATATAGGTAATGCCTCCAGATCTTCAAAGCAAAAACCACCGCAGCCAGCTCAATGTCATGCGTAGGATAATTGCGCTCATGCACCTTCAACTGCCGCGATGCATAAGCCACCACCTTACCCTCTTGCATCAACACACATCCCAAACCAACATAGGATGCATCACTGTAAACCACAAACTCTTTCCCTGATTCAGGTTGAACCAAGATAGGAGCTTGCGTCAAAGTTGCCTTAAGCTTCTCAAAAGCCTGCTGTCTCGCTTCCGTCCATTCATACTTAACATCTTTCTACAACAACTTCGTCAAAGGTGCAGCAATCTTAGAAAACCCATCCACAAACCTCCGGTAGTATCCCGCCAAACCAAGGAAACTACGAACCTCATGAACAGACTTAGGAACCTTCCAATTCATCACTGCCTCAACCTTCTGAGGATCTACACGAATCCCCTCAACAGAAACCACATGCCCAAGAAACACCACTTCACTTAGCCAAAACTCACACTTGCTCAGCTTGGCATAAAGCTGATTCTCCAACAAAGCTTGCAGCACAATCCTCAAATGCTCTTCATGCTCCTCCTCAGTACGCGAGTACACGAGGATATCATCAATGAACACCACAACAAACTTGTCCAGGTATTCATGAAACACACGATTCATCATGTCCATGAAAGCTGCAGGAGCATTTGTCAAACCAAACGACATCACAAGGAACTCATAATGCCCATACCTCGTCCGGAAAGCTGTCTTAGGCACATCCACATCCTTCACCTCCAACTGGTAATACCCTGACCTCAAGTCAATCTTAGAGAACACAGCTGCTCCCCGAAATTGATCAAAGAGATCATCAATTCTCGGCAAAGGATACTGATTCTTGATAGTCAACTTGTTCAGCTGACGATAATCAATGCACATCCTCATACAGCTCAATCCCAAACTCCACCTCGCGATTAGGAGGTAAACCAGGCAACTCCTCAGGAAACACACCAGGGAACTCTCGCACAACCCTGATATCTTGCACACGCAACTCCTTAGAGCTAGGATTCATCACAAAAGCTAGGTAAGCTTCACAACCTTGCCTCAGCATCCTGCTCGCCTCCAATGTAGACACCACATTGGCAAGAAACTTCACATTCTCACCAACCACAACCACCTCATAATCATCCGCAAGCTTCAACGAAACTCGCTTATTTTCACAATCCACAACAGCACGATGCTCAGCAAGCCAATTCATACCAAGGATTACATCAAAACCATAGAAAGGCAACTCCATAAGGTCAACAAGAAAAACATGATCTTGAACAACCAGAGGACATCTTCTATACAGCTTTCGAGTCACAACAGTCTCACCAAAAGAACTAGTGACACGAACACCAACATCCAAAGACTCAACAGGCAAACCAAGCAATTCAGCATGCTCACGCAATATGTATGAGTACGTAGATCCAGAATCAATCAAGGAAAGTAATGACAAGGATTGCAAAGTAAAGGTACCTGCGATCACATCCGCGTCATTCCTTCCCTCCCGCTGAGCATACACCCTAGCTTGGCCACCACCCTCAGGCTGAATAGCCACAACATGGGCTACACCTCGGCCACCCTCCTCTCTCCGCTGGAAATTACCACGGCCGCGCCCACGACCTCTCTGTGGTGCAGCAACAACAGGAGCACGCACTTGGCCACCAGCCAACATAGGACACTCTCGCCTCATATGATCCGCAGATCCACAGTTCTAGCACCCATTTCCAGCTGCCGCAACAGGAGCTTGCACCTCCCTCACAGCTCGAGGACAATCACGCTTCATATGACCACATGAACCACATGTCCAACATGCACTCGGATCAGCTCTAGCATTGCCTCCCCGAGCAGGCGCACCACCACCTCGCTTAGCTGAGGAGTGATACTTCTGATCACGTCCCCTCTTGTTCCGTCCACCACCGGAACTATATTCAGCTGCTCGCTTGCCAGCACTTGACCTAACACTCTTAGCAGATAAACCCAAGTTCATCTCAATATCCTTTGCTCGACCCACCAGCACATCAAAATCACTATACTCGGTAGCCAGCACATACATCTTAACCTCCGTCACTAAACCATAACGGAACCTTTCACACCTCTCCCGCTCATCCGGGACAAGCTCAGGTGCGTATTGACTGAGTCGAACAAACTGCACTTCATACTCAGCCACAGTCATGCTCCCCTGGGTAAGAGACATGAACTCTCGCTTCTTTTCATCTAGGTACCTCACACCTAGATACCTTCTCTTGAATGCATTCTGGAAGAATGTCCAAGTTACATCAGCTTCAGCCATCCCAGAGATTGTGGTCGTCCACCACGTATATGCATCATCCTGAAGCAAGGATACAACACAGCCCAACTTTTGCACATCAGTGCAACTCATCTGACCCAAGATTCTCTTGGTGCTCTCCAACCAAGATTCCGAACCTTCAGCTGACAAACCCCTGAACTCAGTCCCTCCCAGACTGCGTAGACGTTCCAAGGGTAGTCTAACTCCAGCATCTCCCTGATGCCCAGCTCCTCGAGCTCCAGCTACTGCGACTTGAAAAGCTCCAGCAATAGCTTGTATCAGCACTGTCATGTCAGGAACAGCTTGCCCCTGACCAACCTCAGGTCCATCGACCCCAGCATCAGCTGCAGCTCCAGCTCCTTCACCCCCAGCACCACCACCACCAGGTGGAGGAGGTAACACCGCACTCTCTACATTCTCTTCATTCTCATTCTCATTTTGAGCCGCAACTCGCACATTACTCCTTAACTCTCTACGAGGAGCCATACTCTAACAATGCAATCACAATGCAAATAAACAAAGTCAGGCCCAGCAAGGTAAGTAATCCAAGTACTCAAGCTCACTTTCATTTAAAAACAACATCATTTCATTAGCTTTGATTTGGCAATGGGTACCCACAACATGCTTCACCACAGCATACAACACAATTGCAGCATAATCACAATTCACCCATCATGCTTTCACTCAACAATACAAAGCATACATGCTTAAAACATTCACATACTCATTCCCAATTACTCGAGAACTCAGCTCTGATACCACCAAATGTAACCCCCCTAACCCGGCCTAGACGGTTGACCCAAATTAAGAAGATTACACGGGGAAAACCAAAGTCAACCCGAAAGTCAACCTTGATTAACGACCCTTTTTTTTCTTTTTAATCTTGTCTAGATGCACATTATCCCTAGATATATTCATAAGATCATCATATACAAAGATCATAACCATCATAGAACATTCAGGGACTCAATTGCACAAATTACAACTTTAGGGACCAAATTGTAAATTCTGAAAATTATAAGGACTTAAACCAATTTAAAGTTACCAATATGAAATTAGTCAGGTTTCATGCTTCTCTGCCAAATTTCAGCTGAAACGGGCATCCCAAACTCATACAATTGCATAAACAAGTTTCAGGACCAAAATGCAAACATTGCAAAACATTTAACCATCAAATTCAGAGCCCAACGGTCGAGTGTTCCGAAACAGGGAAGACCTGTTTCGAAACGCGGGACCGTTCCGCAACGGGTTCCGAAACATGGCTTGGCAGTGGCCAAACTGTTCCGAAACAGTGCCTCCCGTTTCGGAACGCCCAGGCCATTTCAGGCTCCCGTTCCGATACGGTAGCACCTGTTCCGAAACAGGTTGCCCAGATTGCAGCAAATCAGCTGGTTTATCACACAATTGGCATATCAAACATGCTCCAAAGACCACCAAACTTTACCAGCAAGTCATACAACATACAAGGAACATAATTGCATCAACTAAACATCAACATGGCATCAATTATGAAAAGCCCCAATTCTATAGGCATGCTTCCTACTTAGCAAACCATTCAAGCATCAAATCTCCAATCAAACCACATAAAGGCCAATTACAATTACCAACATTATTAGCAACATAAAACCAGCTTAGGGAGTCCAAAACATCTCCCAAAACAACAACATAGGTCCCCCATTGCCAAATTACCAAAAGCTAATAGTGTTTAAGAAACCTTCACAATACATGAGCTTTGTTCACCACTTGGATTCTTCACCACCTTGCTGCCCTCAAATTCACTTTAATGCTCTGCATTATTGGTTTAGGAAAGAGAGAGAGCGTAAGCAAAAGCTTAGTGAGGAATGCTCATTAAAACCACACAATAATGCATTTATAAAACAACTTTATAAATCATACTTCAAATCAACATTTATACATGCTCATAAGCATTTAAACAAGCAACTCATGCTTCAAGTTCATATCATGACATATTGGAAACAAGTGATACATTCCACATAAGATCCACACATGGACTTTTAAACACCATTGTGATCTTATAGTTTCCAAGGAACACACATGGACTTTTAAACACCATTGTGTTCTTAATCCCATGGACTTTTAAACACCATGGCCCATGGACTTTTAAACACCATGGCAAGGACCACACAAGGACTTTTAAACACCTTTGTGTCCTTAACAAGAACCATCCAAGGACTTTTAAACACCTTGGTGTTCTTAAGTAACAAGGCTTACACAAGGAATTTTAACCACCTTTGTAACCTTAACCAAGGACCAATCATGGACTTTTAAACACCATATTGTCCTTAAATACACAAGACTCATCCAAGGAATTTTAACCACCTTGATGATCTTAACCAAGAACCAACCATGGACTTTTAACCACCATGTTGTTCTTAAATAAACAAGGCTCACACAAGGACTTTTAAACACCTTTGTGACCTTAAACATCACTTGCCAATATGCATCATTAACAACATTAATCCACTGTTTTAAAGCATTAAACAAAGCCATAAACATCATGCATCTTTAAGCATCAAACCACATTTAAACAATGTTCAAAAACAAGGATCTCTTACTTTGAGCATCCTTCAACACATGGCTTATAATCTCAGCAATTAAACATGCTAAATATGCTTTCAAAACAGGATTTAAAACATGCAAACAACCACATTGCATACAACCAATCCATGGCACATCATCAAGAGAGTTTTCTAAAAACTTACTCTTGAGCTTAGCTAAGTTGCTTAGACTTAAAATAAGCTCCCAAACCTTCAATTCAATGGTTTCAAAGCTAGAAACCAAAATCCACTCACCGATTCCGTTTCGCCTCTTGCCGAAACACCAATCAAGCTTCCGGATCACCACCACTTGGATCCAAAGATGCTTCCCATGTTTTTAACACATCAAAGCAGAGGATTAATGCATCATCATGCATTAATGGCTTCAATGAAAGCACCTAAACCCGCTGCTCTCATCCACACTCCATTTTCGGCTACCAAACACAACCGAAAATGCATCCAAACAACTTCACAACATTACCCAGCCATGATCCATCAAAACTAAACACTCTTAAACATAAATTAACATCCAAAATGGATCTCAACACATCCTTATACCTCCAGCCATAGCAGATCAACAAGATCACTCCAAAAACCATCAAAAACACAAGCTAAACTTAGGAAATTCAACCTATCCGGGATTGCATTAATTAAACCTCAATTCCTTATCAAATTAACATTCATTTATCATCAAAAATACACCTCAAATCACAGCTTAAACAGATCATACGAATTTAAGGATTAAGAACTTAGGAATTTCAGTAAAGAACTGAGAGTTTAGAGGAGAATGACGTTCTTACCTCCAAACTTGAGTTTTCTCCCTTTTTGGAACCAAAATCTTGAAAATCCAATTAGCAATTGGTGAGGTTTTGTTGAAGAGATGATTAGCAATCAAAAGAGAATTGAAAAGAAGTATTTATGTAGCAAAATCAGAAGAAAAAGCTCTGGAGAAAGATGTTTGGTTTGAAAGAATTCATCAACATCGGTGTTCATCCTTCGATTCACGCCGGGAGGTATCATCAAAGACGTGATCATCGACAGACTTGGACCTAGGGATAGGCCAAGGCACATCTGGGATTCTTGCCAAACTTGAAGTATTGAGTTGAGTGTTCGCTGCCGCGACAAGCAACGGACTGCTGCCGCGACGGGGACGACGACAGAACTGGATTTCCTAAACTCTGCAATACCTGCACTACTGAGCAATTCAATACCAACCCATTCTCTCTATCTTGATTTCCCTACTCTTCTATTTACGTTTACTTTATTATTTTCGTGACAACTTCTCAATTATTTTCTTTACTTTCGTGCAGTGAATTAAGGTGAAGATATTAGCCCAATCCCTGTGGAGACGATATCCGATACTTCGTATCACTTTACTACTTGCGTCGTGTATACTTGCACTACCATTGCGATAGACTATTTTACACGCAACACCCTAGCTGGTCCACCTCCCTCGTGCTGAACTGCTACAACATGAGCTACATTCCTCTTATCGTCATTCCTAGGTTGAAAGTTACCTCGACCGCACCCACAACCTCTCTGATGCACGACAGCTCGTGTAGGATCTTATCCATCCCGAGACAGATGTGGACAATCGCGCTTCAAGTGCGCCCTAGACCAACAGTTCCAACAAGAGCCACAAGTGCCCCAACACTCACCGTAATGACGTCTATCACACTTGTTGCACTCGGGAGTACGATTCTCAGTCCCTTGGTCGTGATGGCCTCGCCCCGGATTACCACCTTCGCGTCCATGATCATGATGACGTTTCCTATCCGTGTGCCTCTTGGCATGATCTATGTCCGATTATGTAACCCCCTAGTCCCGGTCTGGCCGGATGACTGGTCCGAGTGGGCCACACGGGGAAAACCGAAGCGAAACCCGTTAAGGTTTCCCCTCAGTTAGCAACCCTATTTTTTTCTTTAACTTATTCTTTTATAAAAGTTCATTTAAGTCCTATGTGATCAAACAGCGGAATAAAATTCATGGGATAAACATTCGAACCCAAAACAACACTTAAACAGCCCAATTTTTATCTTTTAAACAGGCCGTTTCGAAACACCCTTGAGGCGTACCGAAACACCTTGACCAGGTCAATTTCCCTAGAGCCTATACAAGGGGCCGTATCGAAACGGTGGTCAACTGTTCCGAAACGCCCTCAACGGTCAACTTCTCATGGTCAACGAGATTTTGACCGTTTCGAAACCTTTAGGCCCGTTTCGAAACGCCTTCATCTCATCAATTTCTCAAAATTCCAGTAGCCAAAACGTTCTGAAACCCGTATCAGAACAGGGGCTCTCAGAGGCCAAACCGTATCGTAACGTGTTCCGATACGGGGTCCCTGAAGCCTACCCGTTCCGAAACGACCCAGCCCGTTTCGAAACGCGGGCTGCCTACAACCTTCGAAAGACAGATTTAGGGGAATTTCAACATATCTAAAGGTCCCATAGGACCCCTAAAGGCACACAACACCAACAAACACAGTCTAGAGGCATACATCATAGGTTTAACATACTCAAACACCCACAAGACATGGATTCAAACAACCTTTCATACATGGCAAAAACACATTAAAGACATGTCATAAAAAGCATGCTTGAAGACTTGAATAGACAAAAGATACCAAATCATCACATATGGGTTTACATGCCATCAAGCAATCTTAAGCATCCATAGGTCATACATCATTCAAGCATTTGGCAAGTTATAACATGCTTACAAACCAAGTCAAACCATAAACATCAAATTCACATATGAGTCGTACAAAGCTCATACAAACACACTCTCTTGCCACATTGCTTAACTACTACATAATTAATAACCGTACTTGAGCAACAAACTTGGAAAGCCCTTCTTGCCTTGCTCCGAGCTAACACCACGCTAAAGATCTGCATTGTTGAAAATGAGAGCGTAAGCTATAAGCTTAGTGAGGATGCTCTAAAACCAAAACATCAACAATGCAGGGTTCAAGCATGTATTCCCTAAACTCCCATACATAGGCAAAATATCAAGTAGTCCTAGCTAGTCTTTCAAGAGTCATAATATGGCATCTCACATCATACTAAGCTCAATCATCACATACCAACATCATATATGAACATCATATATAACAATCATATGAACAAGTTTAATTGGCCACTATTAGTTACCCAGATGTGCGGATTTAATCTCAACAATCACTTTACCTCGGTGGGATTACACTCATCACCGGACCTTGCATGGGCGGGATTCCACTCATCACCACATGCCCTACGGATGGGATTCCACTCATAATCCCGTAGAATGTATAATAGCTTTCGGTGGAATATTACATCACCGTACTCCTCCTTGATGACTTAACACCATCAAGGCCACATACGTTTTGACTCAATTTGTGTGCACACTAATCCTAATGATCGATCATTTACACCCGGTAAGTTAATTAGTGCCAATTTACAATTACCACATCACACATCCATCAACCATATCTCATGCTCATCACATACACATATCATGGTATACATGTGCAAAACAACCACATATCACAAGAGCATAAATAGGCAATACACATAGCATTTAATGGAAATCAATAGCTAAATTAACAACTTGAATTCATATAGAAATGGCCTACCAAGCACATTTCAATTCACACACTACACACACTCGAACCAAACTTTAAAACATGTTTAGAATCACTCACCACCCTTCCTTAGCAACCAAAATAAGCCTCCTACAAGCCCAGATTCGATTCCAATGCTTCTCCAACGTCTCCTCTTGCTTCTAGCCAATCAAAAACACAACCATTATTCCCAATCAATGCTAAAATTCAGTCAACACTCAACTCTTGAGCCCAATCTAACTCCAACCAAATTTCCAATCAAATTACTCCCCCAAAAATACCCATTTTCGTGCTCCCTCAAACCTTAGCTGAAAATTCCATTTTCAATCATCCAAATGACCCCCAAATGGTCCCAAAACATCCTCCTAACATACATAAACCATCAGCCCTTTAATTTCAACCTAAAACCCACCAAAAATCAAGTTTTTGACATCTCAAAAATTGCTTCAAGAACCCATTTCGGGTTTTCACCAAAACCCAACCATTTTAACATATTATATTCATTAGAAGGTAAATAAACTAAAACCCAACATTACATTTCAAAACAACTTGAAAATATTCATAAAAACTCAAACTTTCACTAAACCCTAACTTTTCAAAAGTGGGTAGTTTTAAAATCTAAAGCCATGGATAGATAGAGAATGAAGAGGAGAGTTAGAAAATGTTTTTACCTCTCAAAATGGTCTTGAAATGGAGTTGAAAATCAATGGAATAGTAGATAAGACTTTGGGGGGTTTTGAGACGGGTTTAACGTTGGGTGGGGAGGTGGGGAGGAGAGAAGACAACTTTATTTTCTTTTCCTTTTTAACTATTCAAAAGTTGTCATCCTTTTAAATTCTTTAGGGCCAAATTACCACTTTGGTCCCTCCTAGATAAATTAAACCCAATTAGATCCTAATTAAGGTTGAATTGATTTAATTTAATTTTACTGGCTCGGACCACAAACCCGACTAACTCCTAACCCCAAAACACGGGCGTTACAGATTAAGCAGTCCTCTTTCCTGAACTAGATCCACCCTTGCGATCCGCAAGTCCCAAAGACTGTTCGATGTCCTTGGCCCCAGCGACCAACACATCAAAATCTATATAGTCGGAAGCCAACATGTAGGTCTTCACATTCTGAACCAACCCATAACGGAAACGCTCACAACGTTCCTTCTTAGTGGGAACTAACTCAGAAGCATACTGACTCAGACGTACGAACTGCACCTCATAGTCGGATACGGTCAAGCTACCCTGAACTAGAGCTATGGACTCTCTCTTCTTCTCATCTAGGTATCGAGGACCTAGGTACTTCTCACGAAAAGCAGTCCTGAAGAACTCCCAAGTAACCTTGGCCTCTGGCATACCCGTAGTGATAGTAGTCCATCAAGTGTAGGCATCTCCCTGAAGCAAAAAGACAATGCAACCTAACTTATGCGCTTCAGAACACTCCATCTGACTCAAAATACGAACTGTGCTCTCAAACCATGCCTCTGAACTCTCGGGTGACAACCCACGGAACTCAACCCCGCCCAAGCTACGGAGTCAGTCTAACGGTAAACCAGAACCTGCACCCTGAGGCGGTGCTGCAACCCAAACACCCGCTAAACCTGTTTGAATAGCCCCGACTATAGCCTGAATCAACAGATTCACATCAATACCTGCTTGTCCATGACCAGCCTGGGGTCCAACGCCTTCCACATTCACTCCACCCCCCGATAGAGGAGGAGGCAAGTTCTCTCCTCGCACATCCTCAACATTCTCAATCCACTTAACCCTCGGATTATCCATTCTTGGCCTTCCTCTCGGTCTCACCATGCTAACAGATGCAATGTTAAACAACAAACACAATAAGTGAAATGATTTGGGGTTAGCAAGAAACAAGGTCCAAGGTGCTCAAGTCCTTAAACTTAAAATCACTTACAATAATAATATACTAGTTATAGGTGCCTTTAACTATTTCTCAACCAACACAAAGATAGCCACAAGCATGCTTACAATCACCATGCAATCACAATCAACAAGCTTACACCATAAAACTTACCTCACTTACCTTTCGGCTTGCGGAAACTCAAGGAACCTAGGCGAAACCTAGGCTCTAATACCAACAAATGTAACCCCCTCGACCCGGCCTAGTCGCCAGACCGCATCGAACGGGTTACACGGGGAAAACCGAAGCGAAACCCGCAAAGGCTCCACTCCGATTAGCAACCCTAGAAAAAATTCTTTTAAAGTTATCTTGTCTAGATGCATTAATTATATCCTACATGCGAGGACACGTAGTGGAAAACACACATGGATACAAAACACGCAAATAGGCACTTAGGTTAATCCTTTTTAGCTTTTTACAACAGGTCGTATCGGTACGCTAAAGGACCGTATCGATACGTCTGTACTTGGTCAACACCCCAAAGTCAAACCTAGGGAAACCGTATCGATACCCACAAGGCTGGTATCGATACGCCTTCAACAGTTAACTTCCCTTGGTCAACTACGAAGACCGTACCGATACACCTGGGACCCGTACCGATACGCCAAAATCTCGTCAAATTTTCAGATTTCCAGAGAGCATTTTGGGTATCGATACGCCCCCGCGTACCGGTACGCCTAGCCCAAAACAAGAGACCGTATCGATACCACCCTTGAGTGTATCGATACACCCTGCCTTACAAAATATGTTTTAGCTGTTAAAAGCACAAAGGACTCAACACTAGAGGTATTTAACAAACGTTTAAGCAACATACAAACACACATATGACTCAAGGCATCCATGGATAAACATATATAGCAAATTAAACACATAACAATGCAACAACCAACAAGACAAGATTCTTAGAGAAAACAAGCATACATAACATTCACCAACATAACCAAAAGTTAAACGAAAGCATAAATCATCATGGTAAAAGGAAATACAAGCCCCAAACAACTAAGCAAACTTGTCTAAAGCAAGAGACATGCCAACAAACTCCACAAAACATAAAGGTCTTATCCCATTGCTTAATACTAATTATTGAAGTCTAAACTCGTACTTGAGCAAACCAAACTCCCTTGGATTCTCCCTTGTTCCCCGAGCTACTCCGAAGGTCTAAGGGCATGCATTGTTGGAAAAGAGAGCGTAAGCGTTTAAGCTTAGTGAGTGGTGCTCAAAACGGTAGCTACAATAATGCAATTTTAAAACGTAGTTTGCTTGAAAACCAAAACCATTTCCAAATCATTTCCACATGCTTGAACACATAACAACATGCATTTACCTTCACGTGCATTTATCGAATGCAACCACAAGCAATAGGCTTACCACATGCAATAGGCTTACCACATGCTCATTCTCATAACACAAGCAAAGTAACCAACAATGCATAAGCATAAAAGAAGAAATCAACAACATGCTTAACATGAGAATTAAAGCATCATGGGTATATTGACATTCATCGTTTTTTACTAAGATATACGAATAGTTTCTCAAACCCACTAGACACTTCTGGTGGAATCTCACATCATCGTACTCACTCGTCTAGCAAAACATAACTTCCGTTGGAATCTCACATCACCGTACTCCTCCTTAGTGGAATCTAGCATCACTAAGGCCATGCACAACTTTTACCTCGAGTGCACCCTAATCCTATTAATCGATCAATTATATCCTGTAACAACTCAACACATGTCAATATACTGATTCACAACCACAAGCATTACCGATGCTTGAACCACTTACCATGTCTGAACTTCCATGCAAGGCATGTACTCACGATGCAAGTATAAACACAAGTCATAAGTCTCAACATGTATAACAGTGCAAACTAACACATTATCAACATGACATGTTCACATTGCATCAAGAATCATAAAAAACGAATTAATTGCATAAAACCTTTAAAACTTACTCTTGAGCTTGGATTGGCCTTTCAAGCTCAATCCAAACTCCCAAAATATTCCCTTAACCATGTTAATTCTTTTCAAATCGATCCACTCAACAACCAACACACAAACGATGTTCAAGATGTCAAATCAAGCCTCCGAACTACCCAGATTTCTGTCCACGAAGCCTGAATCCAATTTCTCTATTTTGAGCAACCCAAAACTGAAAATAGAACACTAATACACTCACAAACACAGCAAAACCCCGAAACTCAACAATATTGCAACAACACACATCGATTCAAGCCCAAACTTCACCAAAATTCGTTCTAATGAAACCTCAAGCTGAACCCACCATTTCCAAACATCAAAATACACTAAATATCATCTAAAAACATCCCCCAACAACAAGGGAACCATCAGCCATGATTTCTCCCCAAAACCAAGCCAAACGCTCACCCTTTTCAACCCAAAAACTCCCATTTTTAGACCCATTTTGGGTTTCCCCAATTCCAACCACCATCCCAACATGTTTTACTACTCAAAGCTTAAATTAAAGTACATGTTTAACCATGGAAAAACAAACCGACGAAAATCCCATGAAAAATACCCATTTTCCAACCCAAACCAAAAATGCATTTTTATAGGTTTAAAGGAAAGGTTTCAATAAGAATAACTCAAATAAGTAAAAATCATAATAAGGAAGAAATTACCTTGAAGAAATAACTTGGATGAAGTGTTGAAACCAATAGAATAGTGAAAATGGGTTTCCTTCGAAAAGTAACGTGAAAGACAACTTTAGGGAGATGAGGGTATTTTCAAATCCTTTTTCTTTAATTTCAAAATCCCCCTTTGACCCTTTTCTCTTTTAAAACACTTTTTGGTGTATGTTAAAATTACTTTTTCTTCAATTTAAATTTAACCTGAATCAGCATAACTACTCCGATTATCTCCCAACCCTAAACTCGGGGTGTTACAAACAGACATGAACAAGATTTTCTATTCGTTTAATTCACTGAACAAACACGAACATTGGAATCATTCGTTCATTTACGTTCGTGAACGTTCAGTAATCTGTTCATTTATGTTCGTTTAGATTTATTCATATATGTTCGTGCGTTTATGTTTGTTTAAATTTATTCACATATGTCCTTTTATGTTCATTCGTTTGTGTTCACTTATCATTTAGACGAACAAACATGAACGGACACGAACAAGCTACATTCCTTAACAAACGAACATGAACAAGAAATTATGTTCGTTTAGTTGTTCGTGTTCGTTCATTTGTTCGGTTAAAATTAAATGAACGAACATGAACATACCCTCGTTCATTCAGTTCATTTACAAGCCTTCTCTTGATGTCCTTATGAGTAAAGTTCATAAATAGTTACTAAACTATCTTAAAATATTCATTTTTGGTCATCTAACTTTAAAATGTTATAAAATGGTAGTTAAATTTTTGTTTTTGTTACAAAATAGTCACTGAGCCATTACCTACTGTTAAGGGTCTCGTGGCTATTAAGAAAATTTGTATAGTAGCATATTTGGTCTTCCATATTTATAGATTGAATCAATTTAGTCCTAATTTAAGGGGGAAAACAATAGATTGAGCTTTTATTATTTACACATTCTATCAATTTGGTCATATTTTTTAATTAGAAATAATTTAATATTTTTCCTCCAACAAGATTGTGATACGTTACCCCCTTAAATGATATGACCAAATTGATGGTTTAATAATTAAAAATAGGACCAAATAGATAGAATGTGTAAAAATGAGGGCAAAATTTATTTATTCATATGAATTATGACTAAATTGATTAAATGTATAAACATGTAAGACTAAATGTGCTATTATATAATTTTTATCAATGACCAGGTGGGCCCCTTAAGTGAATGTAAATAACTTAGTAACATTTTTAACAAAAATTAAAATTTAACGACTATCTCGTAATATTTAAAAGTTTAATGATCAAAATGAACATTTTAAAGTAGTTTAATAACCGTTTGTGAACTTTAGTATGAACTTATTTTGCAAATTTAAATCATTTATATATAAAACTATAATTTACTCTTGAGCATTGTTGACCAAGGATAAGAGCCTTGCGCTATAACGACTGATTTTGCATATTTGTAAACTTTAGTATGAGCTTCTTTTGAAATAGTTTAGTGAGCCCAGCATTATTTGAGCATGTATATTTTTCTATAAATAGAGTGTTTAGTGTAGGGTTTTGAGTATAAAATATTGAGAGTTATAGAGAAATATATTGCGGAGAAGTATTATTTGAAGATTCAAGATAGATTTTATATGTGTTTTGAATTATTTTTGTTAAAAATGTTTTAGATTAATGCCATATTTGATTTAATCATTAGGGCATACTATACAGACGACCACCAAATTATTTGAGGATACTTATTTTGACCACCGAATTAGACAACTCGTCAATCAGACCACCAAACTTTTAAATTGATACTATTTTGACCACCACCGTTAAAAAACTAACGGAGGGGTGATAGAAGGATGGCATCTCAATTAACAGAAATTTGTAAAATTACATATTTCGTTCATGTTATTTACCTATTACATCAATTTGGTCTTAATTTTAATTTAATTAAATAAAATTAACCAACCAACCAGATGAGGACACGTGTCACCACCCGATTGGAAGAATTTATTCTAATTTTTTAATTTAATTTATTTAATATTTTATATATTTTTCCTCCAACCTAAGATCTATGGAAGTTATGCCAAAGACTTATTGCAGTATAAGATATGTATAGAAAAGAGTGCAATACATATTAATAAGAGAAGGTTGGTGCATAAGTTAATTCTTTTGCATAACTCCCATAAGTCCCAGGTTCAATCCATTCCCCTTTAATTTTCCTTTAACCAGGTGACTCCACCTAGTTAGATCGGGTGGTGACACGTGTCGTCATCTGGTTGGTTGGTTAATTTTATTTAATTTAATTAAAATTAGTATCAAATTGATATAATAGGTAAATAATAAGGACCAAATATGTAATTATACAAATTTCTGTTAACTGCCATGTCACCCTTCCGTCACCCCTCCGTTAGTGTATTAACGACAGTGGTCAAAATAGGATCAATTTAAAAGTTTGGTGGTCGGATTGACGAGTTTCCTAGTTTGGCGGTCAAAATAGGTATCCCCAAATAGTTTAGTGGTTGCCTATGTAATTTACCCTAATTATTATTGTTGGATTTTTTGAAGGTATTTCTCTTGGAACAAATATTATGGAGAAGAAATTGGAGGATTTTTTTAGAAGTAAGTTAAAAATAATTATATATAATTTTCACAAAAATAATTATAAATATTATTATTAAGAATGGCAACGGGGCGGGTCTGGGTGGGTTTTTGGTCGTCCCAAACTCGACTTAACCCGAGTTAATAAAAGTATAACCCCAATCTGACCGACTTCAAAATTTTAATAAAAAATCAATTAAACTCGATTCATCTCAAAGAAAATTAATAAAATATATAATATAATATAATATAATAAATATATATTTATAAATAAACTTGGTCAGAGCGGGTCATGGAATTTTCACCCTAAACCTGACCCAACTTATACTTCTTAAAAACACGACCCGACTCGAAAACTGAAAATTAAAAAAAAAATTGACCATACATGGTCGGATCGGGTTGAAACCCGTCGGATTCAATTTTTTTGACATCCCTAATTATTATGTTCAATCATAATCAGACATACATACATACATACATACATACATACATACATACATACATACATACATACATACATACATACATACATACATACATACATACATACATACATACATACATACATACATACATACATACATACATACATACATACATACATACATACATACATACATACATACATACATACATACATACATACATACATACATACATACATACATACATACATACATACATACATACATACATACATACATACATACATACATACATACATACATACATACATACATACATACATACATACATACATACATACATACATACATACATACATACATACATACATACATACATACATACATACATACATACATACATACATACATACATACATACATACATACATACATACATACATACATACATACATACATACATACATACATACATACATACATACATACATACATACATACATACATACATACATACATACATACATACATACATACATACATACATACATACATACATACATACATACATACATACATACATACATACATACATACATACATACATACATACATACATACATACATACATACATACATACATACATACATACATACATACATACATACATACATACATACATACATACATACATACATACATACATACATACATACATACATACATACATACATACATACATACATACATACATACATACATACATACATACATACATACATACATACATACATACATACATACATACATACATACATACATACATACATACATACATACATACATACATACATACATACATACATACATACATACATACATACATACATACATACATACATACATACATACATACATACATACATACATACATACATACATACATACATACATACATACATACATACATACATACATACATACATACATACATACATACATACATACATACATACATACATACATACATACATACATACATACATACATACATACATACATACATACATACATACATACATACATACATACATACATACATACATACATACATACATACATACATACATACATACATACATACATACATACATACATACATACATACATACATACATACATACATACATACATACATACATACATACATACATACATACATACATACATACATACATACATACATACATACATACATACATACATACATACATACATACATACATACATACATACATACATACATACATACATACATACATACATACATACATACATATATATATGCTCATGGTAGGATGTACTAGCCACAATGTATGCACCCAACTACATAACACCGTTTGAAGAGTAGGTTCCCTAGAACCACTCTCTACGTCGCAAAATTTGACGTGGAATTCAGCCTGAATAGTGAAAGCACTAACCTTCCTCGTACAAGTCCCAACCCACATAATATGACATGGTATCTCAATTTCTGAATCTGAATACATTCATGTTTATTTAATCAGGATGCATAACAAAATAAGTCTGCTATTAATTTAGTCTCATTCTAATATATGATGCATGTCATGTCATCTTACAAATCATAACACCCAAATATATAGCTAATAACTCATATAGCTAATAACTCAACAACAAGAGGATCATCTCCCACGCTCAGTCCTAGCACTAGGTCGAACATAGTCAACACCTATGTTAATAATCACTACATTAGAATATACTAATATGATACAATACTAATATAATTTCACTAATCCAAACTATATAGACGAGCAGATCTCGTAGATCCTGCAAAAGTAGTCTGCACAGGTGGAGGAGGATGAAGAAGTATGTCGGTCTCAGAGTCAATTTCACCTGAGCGCAAGAATAATCGAATCAGATTTTGATATACACAATTCTTCAAATACTATGTACAAATAAATGTAAATAGTAAACACATGCTTTCAGGTTCGAATTTGGGAAAAAGTGCAGCAGATTTAGAATCAACAATTGAAAAACTTAGAATGAACTTTGTCTGAAAAAGTCAACGGCCTACATTCGTGGTCAACAGGTCAATTCAAAGTCAACGATTCAGGTTGAGTATGGTTAACGGGTCAAGAGACCAATTTGATTTTGTCTTGCCGATTTGGTTTAGGGTTGATTGGTCTAGTTTGGTCGGTTTGGTCAGGACTGATTGGTTTAGTTCGATTTCAATGGATCAACCTGGTTCGTCATGTTTGGTCACATAGTTTGGGTTCTCCTTGGCTCACCAGATTGAGTTGCTCACTTGGGCTCATCAGATCGGTTCATTAGGTTTTGGGCTCCTCAAACATAGCGCATGGGCAAGGTCTTTGGGCACATCGGTTTGGGTTCGACCCAAACACTCACATAGCCCCAACATGAATCTTCAAAACGAACCTAGGGTTATCAAAACCCTTCTTCTGGTGCCCCTCATCGGTGACGCTAACGGGGATGTCAAATGGTCGATTCCAACAATCTCTGATGCTTAAAGTTAATCACAACCAAACCAAACGAAAGGAAGAAAGAAATCAAAAAATGCTAACCCACAACCAAAACAAAAAAATTGGTAGGAGAGGACGTTGACGCTAAGGAAAAGAGAGAGGTTCTTTATAAATTTCAAGCACCCAGCAAAGAAGACGTATGGAAGGGTGGGTTTTGGTCTGACGTCGATGGGGATTTGAATGGTGATTGTGGTGTTCCAATCGGATGATGCTAACACCCTTGTTGGAGCTTGATCGGGAATTGAGAGTGATGGGGTTGGTGATATTCGAGAGAAAGAGAAGATATGAGAGGGCTATATATTTCAAAATAGAAGCTGAAGGGGTGCTTACTTTTTAAAAGGTAGTTTAAATACCTAAGGAAGTGGGAAAATAGAAAGGCACAACCTTGCTCTTTCTAGGGTTCATGAAACGGTCATAGAGTTTTACCCTTTATTAAAAATGGTCACTAAAATTCTAAAATAAGCCTCATAATTTTTAATTTTACTTAAATTAGTCCCTCAACTTAATTAAGGTTTCTGAATTAAAATCCCAAAATTAGGGTTTCCAATTTAGGGATATTTGGATTTAGGTTTTAGATTTTGGGGGAAATTAGGGTGTTACACACTAGATCTAGATCTTCGGTGACCCTTCAATTTCTTCAATTAGTTTTCTATCTCTCTTTCTCTCTCTACTAATTATGCCTTGAAATATTCCTTAACTTTTGCTCATAATTATTGTTGGTAAGGAATTCGTGATTGTTAGTTTCCTCTTTCCTATTTATAGGGTGACATGGGCTGATATTTCATGACGTCTTTTATAATTTTTAAAATATTCAACCTTCAAAATGGGCTCTAATTTCAACCATTTTCTTATGTCACAAAAGCTGACATGGGTGATTGCTTTTGTGGACCGATATGTGCATGCGGCCAAAGGTCACGCACAAGAAAAAGAAAATGGTGCTTAGGGTTATTTTGGTGACATTATCCGAAGAAATCACAATCCATGTGAACTTTACATTTTCATTTGGGCATGATCTTGCTCAATGATCATAAATGGATTTTGGTAATCCAAGAGTCTTGATCCGTGTCAAATTAAATGGGGCATTAACGATGAGCCTTGATTTCCTTGTAACATTAGTTGGGTTTTTAATAGATCCTTTAATTTCCGTGTAAAAAATTAATTAGGGTTTCTAAAGAGTCAAAGGTGGCTGCTAGGGTTTTAGTCTTCGCTAAAATATAATTAGGCTCTTATGATTTGGGCTTTTGTAATTGGGCTTTGGGTTTAATGCCTTGTAATTAATATGTAATGATGATAATATTTGAGCTTTATTAATAATAATAATAATAATAATAATAATAATAATAATAATAATAATAATAATAATAATAATAATAATAAGACGAATGAAATTCAATGATACAATTGGCTACATGTTGTCCAATGCTAGTTTACCTAAGTTGTTTTGGGTTGAAGCTGCCTCCACAATGTGTTTGTTAATTAACATGTTTACATCAGCCGCCATTGAAAAAAAAGACTTCGCATGAAGTATTGTCCAGAAGTTTTTGTAACGCCCTCAACCTGGATGTCACATTTGGGCCTTAAGCCCAATTTACTACCATAAAATTTTGACCTAGTTTAGCCAAATCCATTTCCATTTTTAGAAAATCCATTGAGTTAAAATAATCAAAACATAGATGAGTACTTAAAAGCGTTTACATAGGAGCTCCAATTAAAATGCAATTTAAAATCGTTCGACACAATGTTATAAATCCAAAATACGAGTTACAATACAAAATATAGGGTCCTACGAATACATAGCCCAAATAAACCTAAGTATTGTACTTTGCACAAGTCGATGCTGAAATCCTACTCTGATGGTGCTCCGCCAATCCACGCCCACCTACTAACCTATGAATAGAAACAACGATTTCAAACACTGAGCTAACAAAGCTCATAGGATACTCTTCCACTCTACCATGCTTCAAGGATATCATAAATATGAGCATGTAGCTAAAGATGATGACATGGCAACATAATAACATATGGCGCTACCTCTATCCGCCTAAACACATAACAAGCAACAAATGATGCATTAATCTCACAAAGCAAACATATGCATCATGCTACACAAACTTGGAGTGAGGCCCGATGTCAAAGCCTTAGAAATGTACATCCGATGTCTCATCTCATGGTGTTGCAACACGCTATGTGGGTATCCGGATCCCATCAACCAAAGGGAATTCGACCAAACAAGTGCCCTTACTTGACACACAACATTATATGATCCACCAAGGATCTTCTATGGTATCTATTTCAACAAGTCACCCATGGTTTTACCAAATTATTACATATTAGGATCATATAGAGGGGTAAAATCTCGATTTTCAATTTTATAATTCATTTTACCACATTAGAAGTATTTTGGACTATATTACTCGAATTATCAGCCCCTTAAACTCAAAACCAACATTTTGGGAAGACTGCCCAGTGGGTACTAATACCCAAACCTGAGTACCGATACAATACACTGGGTACCGGTACCAAGTTTGCTCATAAAATTTCAAAAGAGTAGTGGGTACCGATACGGGACGGCCCGTACCTTTACTCCTTGAACCCCAGACCAATACTGGTTGAAGCTCGTACCGATACACCCCTTACAACTTTTAAAGGGCTCTTCAGCTTTAACATAGGGTACCAATATAGGTTCATCCCGTAACTATACCGAGCCTAAAATTGTGACTCTATAAATCAAAAATCTCTCCATGGTCCCCCAAATATTTCCCATACATCCCCAAATGAAACCTACATGTTATGAGAGGTGAGTAGACATTAGAGAGGTCTCTAAACACCCAAGCAACCAAAACATCAAATCAAGCAAGAAAACAATCAAATTTATGATGCCTATGAAAGCAAAGGAGTTAGAGGTGTACTAACATTACTCCAAAAGTTGAAAAGATTCTCTTAGCTTGAATCCTCAACCCTTCGACTTCTCTTGAGCCTTAGAGTTCTCACCCACCTCTTTCACTACACAAGGAAGTTGTTTATTCAGATTACAACCTGGAGGAGATAAAAAAGATAGTTATACTTACAATCTAAGTTGGAAAACTGAGTTAAATCCTCTCTTAATCAACTTTCCTCTAAACTCCCACTAAACCCATATATCTCTTCTACAACCATTCTTGATGATTCTTACCTTAAAATGTAGATAATTGGATTTAGATTAAACTACCTTTAACAAAAATTCCGAAATTATCACTTGAATGACAAGGATTCAACCTTTACCTTGTGTCATTAGACTAAGATGGAGAAGAGAGATAGAGGATGAAAAAAAGACAAGAATGAGATCACTCTCTTCCCTTTTCTGTAGAAATATAAATAGAAATATGCCATCCCATTTGAACTTTAGAGGAATTGACCTTATTGCCCCTCCATCTTTTTCCCATCTCATCCACTAACCCAACACTAGAGCCCAACATCACAACCCGAGCCCACTAAGGCTCTCTTAAGCACCCGGTGGCCCAAGACTTCGGCCCAACACCCAAGGTTCACAGTTCAGGTTGAACCGACCTACTTATTCTAAAATTTGGGTCGTTACAACTCTCATCTCTTTAAGGAAAATTTCGTCCTTGAAATTTACCTGATGGAAAAAGATGTGAATAGAGCAACCTCATATCTTCATTGGTCTCACACGTAGCCTCCTTGACTCCGCGGTTCCTCCAGAACATCTTTACTAAAGGTATGCACCTGTTGCGTAGCTCTTTAACTCTCTTATCCAACACTCTTATCAGTTCCTCCTCATAGGTCAAACCGGTGTTGATATCAATCTCCTCAAGTGGAATAACATGCAAAAATTTGGAACGATAACGCCTCAACATGGAAACATGGAAGACGTCATGAATGTGTGCCATTTTGGGGACAAAGCTAAACGGTAAGCCATGAGTCCAAATTTTTATAAGATCTCATTCGTTCCAATAAACCTTAGGCTCAACTTGCCCTTCCTCCCGAAATAGATTACTATTTTCCATGGTGGCACCTTGAGAAACACGTTTTCACCAATCTCATACTCGATATGCTTACGCCTCTGGTTTGTATAAGCTTTTTTGCAATCAAAAGTTTTTTACAATCTTTCTCTAATAATGTGAACCTTCTCCTCGGTTTGCTTTATCTAGTCAGATCCTACAATCCTTCTCTCATTGAGCTCGGTTCAACACAACGATGTTCTACACTTGCACCTATATAAGGCTTTGAAAGGACTTATATTAATACCGGATTGAAAACTATTTTTATAGGCGAATTCGACTAGCGGAAGATGCTCCTCCCAAATCCCCTAGAAATGAACAACGTAACAACAGAGCATGTCCTCCAAAATTTGAATAACTCACTCGAATTGACTATTACTCTGAGGATGAAAAGCGGTGCTGAAATACAACCTGGTGTCAAACGCTTCATGAATTTTCTTCCACAACCTTGTTGGAAACTGAGGATCTCTATCCGAAATAATTGACGATGGCACTCCACATGACCTCACAATCTCTTTGATGTACAACCGTGCTAACCTCTCAAGTGTGAAATCTATACGCACATGTAAGAAATGAGCGATTTTGGTCAAACAATCTACAATCACCCAAATAGATCATGCTTCCTTTAGGTTAATGGTAAACCTGTTACAAAATCCATGGTCACCCGATCCTACTTCCAGTGTGGAATCTGAATGGGTTGAAGCAAACCCGAAGGAACATGATGTTTAGCTTTAACTTGCTGACAAGCTAAGCAGCTGGTCACGAACTCTGACACGTCTTTTTCATGTTAGGCCACCAATAAAAAAGGGCGTAAGTCCTGATACATCTTGTTACTACCTAAGTGTATAGCAAATGCACTACAATGTGCCCCTCGAAGAATACAATCTCGCAAATCCTTTAAGGCTGGAACACACAACCGACCTCTAAAGTACAAGATCTCACCATCTTGTACCTCAAAACTAGATGCCTCGCCTCGCTGAACCATATCTATCTTTGCCACTAACCCTTCCTCTAAAAGCTTCGTCCTCTTGATCTCTCGTACCAAGGTGGGATTTTGACTGAGCTAACGCTTGGCAAAAGAGGTGGAAATGTTATAGAAACATATGAAAATAGTGCCAAGATTGAGTATGTTGTATGCAAGTATACACGATCAGCATGTAATACAACAGTAAGCTGAGTATCGAATCCACAAGGATTAACCAAGAGTTAACTGCTTTGATTGTTTACTTATCGAGGGAAAATGTTTATTGGTTTGAAGTTGGTTTTGAAAATGACTTAAAGAAATGAATTGGATATAAAACAACATTGGCAAAGGAGTTTTCAAAAGTTTGATGAGCATTGGTAGGGGATGCCTGGTTTTCACGCTATTCAAGCCAACTTTTAATAACGTCCTGCCTAGGTATTATTGCCAAGCAGATTCAAAGATGACATTGCCTCTGTCGATGGCAATGGTCGATATTAACCATGTTAAACCCCTCTATGTCTATATGAAGTTTTCATTAATTAATATGATTAAGTTCCAATCTATACTCCTAAGGGGTAGATTCACTTCAGAAGTAAGCTCATCTATATGAACTTCTTATTTCAAAGCTTATCTCATTAGTATTTGGCAACTAATCATCACCCATCAAGTCTATTAAGATATTAAGGTGTAATAAGCAAACAATGACAGTGGTCGCATGCCAAAGAATTTAGAAAACTGAAGTTCATGCTAGACTGAGAAAACAATGCCAAGGCAATTGAATTATTAAAAACCAAACATAAAACCAGCGTTAAACGCAAACATACCCTAACCAACTATAAAACCTTAGTTCATGGTTGGGGGGTCCATCCATAAAACATCATCGTATCTTAACATCACCATTGAATAAAAATAAAATAAAACAAAGAGAATGGGCACGAAGGGGGTTTGTCAATACAACCCTTCAATGGCTCCAAGTCCTTGATCAAACTGGTAGAACCATGTCGCTCCTCGATACAGCCTTGCTTCCAATCTGATCGTCCGCTCTTGGATCAATGATCAATCCTTTAAACAGGCAAGCATGAGACTCCTAAGATAAGCCTTTAAGTTTGAATTTTAAACGCACAAGGGATAATATACGTGATCTTCTTATCCAAAATTTGAATCCTAGGGCTAACGTGTACAAGGTCCAACGGCTACATGACCGGGCATCAGACTTCACTTCTATGCCAGCCGAGCCTTGGCAATTTCTGGTCCAAGTGTGCAACATGTAGCTCGACATTCTCTTTGACATTTCCTTTCCTGTTCATGCATTGCTCTGTCAAGCCTTTCCTGATATGCCAATCCTGTAATAATGCTAACAAAGCAACCCTTCACACTAACATAAACTCCACTCTTAACTCTTTATGGAAATGCATGAATTTAACAACTAAATGCAACTAAATGTATTCAAAGGTAGAAAAAGGCATTGTAAAATAAGCATAAAAATTGTTACTTTTTAGGAGATAACACTCCCTAAACCTAGCTCATTGCTCGTCCTTAAGTAATGCAAAAATTATGAAAAATAGAAAATCGAGTATCTCGGCAAAAATTTGGTCAAAAATCCAACAAGTGTTGTCAAGAAGAATCTGGCCCTAGTTCTATCCTCAGATATCCCAGTGCAGTAATGTCAAGTAGATAAGCAAATTTAAGTGCTGCAATATAATTGTAGTCTAAGGTCATGAAAAGTGCATGAGGTGTAGGCAATTTGCATCAAGTATCCTTTTACCCCCTGAGTCAAATTTTCTACCTAAACTTAGAGTTTTTATTTTTCTTTTAGACATGCCAAGGGTTTTAGCTTGCAAAATTGTAACCCCCTTAACCCGGCCTAGACGGTTGACCCGAATTAAGAAAGTCACACGGGGAAAACCAAAGTCAACCCGAAAGTCAACCTTGATTAACGACCCTTTTTTTTCTTTTTAATCTTGTCTAGATGCATAATAATCCTTAGATATGATCATACAACAACATACTCAAAGATCATAAACATTAGAGATCAAACAGGGACCCAATTGAACAAATTACAACTTTAGGGACCAAATTGTAATTTCTGATAAATATGAGGACTGAACTCAAATTAAAGTTACCAGCTTGTAATTAATCAGGTTTCATGCTTCTCTGTGAAATTTCAGCTCAAAAGGACTTCCCAAACTCATACAATTGCACAAACAAGATTCAGGACCAAAATGCAAATATTTCAAAACATTTAACTGCCATTGTCAGCCCCCAACGGTCACCCGTTCCGGAACAGGCAGAGCCCGTTTCGAAACGCGGGGTCGTTCCGCAACGCGTATCGCAACACGGGCTGGCAGTAGCCAAACCGTTTCGGAACGGTCCCTCCCGTTTCGGACGCCTGGGCTTGTTTAAGGCACCCGTTCCGAAACGGTAGGTACTGTTCCGAAACGCCCTGCACAGATTGCCCCAAAATGCAAACTTAAACATGCAATTAAACATCCAATCATGCTCCAATTGCCACCAAACTTTACCAGCATGCAATTCAACATATATGAAACATACTTGCAATAACAATTCATCAAAACAACCTCCTATACGAAAAGCCCCAAATCTAAAGGCATGCTTCCTACACAAGCAACCATTCAAGCATAAACTTCCAATTCAAGCATATAATGGCCAAACACAAAAACCAACATTCTCAACAACATTCAACAAACTTAGGGAGTTCTAAACATCTCCCAAAACCTACACATAGGTCCCCCATTGCCAAATTACCAAAAGCTAAAAATGTACTTAAGAAACCTTCCATACTTTGAGCTCTACTTTCACTTGAATGCTTGCCCTTCTTGCTGCCCTCAAAGTACTCTAATGTTCTGCATTATTGAATTAAGAAAACGAAAGAGAGCGTAAGCAAAAGCTTAGTGAGGAATGCTCAATAAAACCATTCAATAATGCATTTATAAAACACTTTATAAATCATGCTTCAAATCAACATTTGCACATGCTCAAAAGCATACTATAAACAAGCAATACATGCTTCCATATCATTTCGTGTCATATTGGCCACAAGTGATAAGTTCCATTTCTTTAAAAACAAGTTCATCAACTTTCACCCCAAGGACTTTTAAACACCTTGGCCCCAAGGACTTTTAAACACCTTGGCCCCATGGACTTTTAACCACCATGGAAAGGACCACACAAGGACTTTTAACCACCTTTGTGTCCGTATCAAGTTTCACCCCAAGGACTTTTAAACACCTTGGCCCCAAGGACTTTTAAACACCTTTGCCCCATGGACTTTTAAACACCATGGCCCCATGGACTTTTAAACACCATGGAAAGGATCACACAAGGACTTTTAACCACCTTTGTGTCCGTAGCAAGAATCATCCAAGGACTTTTAACCACCTTGATGTTCTTAAGTAAACAAGGCTCACTCAAGGACTTTTAACCACCTTAGTGACCTTAACCTTTTCAAAACATCACTTGCCAATATACATCAGTATCATCAATTTATCCACTGTTTTAAAGCATTAAACCAAGCCATATTCATCATGCATTTTAAAGCATCAACCACATTTAATCAATGTACAAAAACAAGGAACTCTTACCTTGAGCTTCCTTCAACATATGGCTTACAAAAACAGCATTAACCATGCTAAATCATGCTTTCAAAACAGAATTTAAAACATGCAATAAACCACATTGCACAACAATCAAATCATGGCCACCACTAAAGAGTATTTCCGAAAACTTACACTTGAGCTTAGCAAAGTTGTTTAGACTTAAACTAAGCTCCCAAGACATTGGTTTCAAAGCTGAAAACCCAATTTCACTCACCGATTCCACTTCGCCTCTTGCCGAAGCACCAAATCAAGCTTCCGGATCAACAACTCTTGGATCCAAAGATGCCTCCCCTGTTTTAACACATCAAAGCAGAGGATTAATGCATCATCATGCATTAATTGCTTCAATGAAAGCACCTAAACTCGCTGCTCTCATCCACACTCCATTTTCGGCTACCAAACACAACCGAAAATGCATCCAAACCACTTCTCAACAAAGCCCAGCCATAAACCATCAAAACCTAACATCCTTTAACATCATGTAACATCTAAAAAGAGCCTATTAACATCCTTATACCTCCAGCAACATCAGATCCACAAGATCACCTCAAAAACAAACAAGAATCTCAAGCTAAACTTAGGAAACTCAACCTATCCGGGATTGCATCAATCAAAACTCAATTCCTTATCAATTTAGAGTTCAAATATCATCAAAAACACATCTCAAATCACAGATTTAACAGATCAAACGAAAATCACCAAAAATCACCAAATCTTGCATTATAAGCCAAGATCCAATTCACAACTCATAAGCCTTTAATAAAACATCAATTAAGGATTGAAAACTTAGGAATTTCAGTAAAGAACTGATAGTTTAGAGGAGAAGGACGTTCTTACCTCCAAACTTGAGTTTCTCCTCTTTTACAGCCAAAAACCTTGATGAATCAAGTAGCAAATTGAGAGGTTTTGTAGATATGTTGATTAGGAATCAAAAGAGAGTTGAAAGGAGAGATTTAGGTGAGAAAATCAGAAACAATTCTCTGGAAAGAAAGTGTTTGGGTTGAGAGAAAATGAAAGAAAAGAAAATAGGAAGTTAGTTATCAAAATAGCCAAAATGGCTTTCCCTCCTCTTTTGATATGTTTTAAAATCAGAATATAGCTTAAAATATCTTAGAAAAATCTGGAGAAACTACTTTTGGATTAATAGCTCCTTAAAGATTCAAAGTTTCAACCCTTTCGAAAACAGTCACCAAACTTTCAAAAATTACATTTTGGTCACTAGCCAAAATGTCACCCTTCCAAAACTCATTTTCCAAAATTGATTTCACAGTTCACTTAATTATAATAAAAGATGATTTTAGAACATTTTCCCATATTTTTAATGCAACCCGAACTAGGCTTTCCTAATTTCGCCTCTTTAGATTCGAACATCACTTTGACCAAACCGGTCAACGCCCAAAACTACTAAGCCCAAAACCGGGGCGTTACAACTCTCCCCCCTTAAGAAATTTCGTCCTCGAAATTTACCTGAAGGAAAGAGATAAGGAAACTGCTTCAGCATGTCTTCCTTCCGCTCCCACGTGGCTTCCTCAACACCTCGATGCTTCCACAGCACCTTCACCAACTCAATGGTCTTGCCACGAAGAACCTTGCTATCCGAATCCAGAACCTTCACCGGTTTCTCATCATAGGTCAAATCCGGATTCAATTCCACTTCCTCCATAGGCATCACATGCGAAGGATCAGATCTATACTTCTGGAGCATAGAAACATGGAACACATCATGAATCTTCTCCAACTCCTGAGGTAACCTCAACCGATACGCAACAGGACCCACACGCTCAACCACCTCATATGGTCCAATGTATCTAGGGCTCAACTTACCCTTCCGGCCAAACCTCATCACCTTCTTCCAAGGCGAAACCTTCAAGAACACACGGTCACCTACCGCATGCTCTATTTCCTTACGCTTCAAATCCGCGTAAGACTTTTGCCGATCAGAGGCAGCCTTCAACCGCTCACAAATGAGCTTCACCTTCTCGGTGGTCCCTTTCAACAAAGCCGGCATCGAAACCAACTTTTGACCAGTTTCAGCCCAACAAAGAGGAGTCCTACACTTCCTCCCGTACAAAGCCTCATAAGGTGCCATCTGTATACTCGCCTGATAACTATTGTTATAAGCGAACTCAACCAAAGGCAGATGCTTCTCCCAAGAACCTTGGAACTCAATCACGCAGCACCTCAACATATCCTCCAAAATCTGGATAACTCGCTCAGATTGACCATCCGACTGAGGATGATAGGATGTACTGAAATGCAACCTTGTACCCAGAGCTTGATGCAAACACTGCCAGAAACGCGATGTGAACCTCGGATCCCTATCCGACACAATCGACATAGGCACACCATGCAGCCTCACAATCTCAGCAATGTACAACTCTGCCAGCTTATCCAAAGAAAACGTAGTATGCACAGGCAAGAAATGCGCACACTTCGTCAGGCGATCCACAATCACCCAAACAGAATTCTTCTTCGATGGAGACAAAGGTAAACCAGATACAAAATCCATGGTAACCCTTTCCCACTTCCATTCAGGGATTTTCAACGGTTGCAACAACCCAGAAGGAACCTGATGTTCGGCCTTAACTCGCTGACACACCAAACACTTGCCCACAAACTCTGCAACATCCTTCTTCAAACCCACCCAATAGTACTCATCACGAAGATCACGATACATCTTAGTACTACCAGGGTGCATAGCAAAAGGACTACTATGACCTTCAGTCAGAATAGCACGCCTCAACTCAGCATCAGCAGGCACTACTATCCGACTCCCAAAACACAACACACCATCATCATTAAAGCAGAAATCCGAAGGTCTACCCTCCGCGATATCCTGAACATGAGACACCAAAGAATCATCGAGCAACTGCTTTTCCTTGATCAACTGAACCAAAGATGGTTTCACTTGCAACTCAGCAACAAGACCACCATCTCGCGATAAGCTCAAGCTAGCAAACATAGCCCTCAGCTCAATAGCTACTTTCCTACTCAAGGCATCTGCAACAACATTAGCCTTTCCAGGATGATACTCAATCGTCAGATCATAATCCTTGAGCAACTCCAACCAACGCCGCTGCCTAAGATTCAACTCCTTCTGAGACATCAGATACCTCAGACTCTTGTGATCCATGTACACAGTACACTTCTCACCATACAGATAATGCCTCCAGATCTTCAGAGCAAAAACCACTGCAGCCAGCTCAATATCATGCGTAGGGTAATTGCGCTCATGCACTTTCAACTGCCGCGATGCATAAGCCACCACCTTACCCTCTTGCATCAGCACACATCCTAAACCAACATAGGATGCATCACTGTAGACCACAAACTCTTTCCCTGATTCAGGTTGAACCAAGATAGGAGCTTGCGTCAAAGCCGCCTTCAGCTTATCAAAAGCCTGCTGTCTCACTTCCGTCCACTCATACTTAACATCCTTTTGCAACAGCTTCGTCAAAGGAGCAGCAATCTTGGAAAAACCATCCACAAACCTCCGGTAGTATCCCGCCAAACCAAGGAAACTAGGGACCTCATGAATAGACTTAGGAATCTTCCAATTCATCACCGCCTCAATCTTCTGAGGATCAAAACGAATCCCCTCAGCTGAGACCACATGCCCAAGAAACACCACCTCCTTAAGCCAGAACTCACACTTGCTCAGCTTAGCATAAAGCTGATTCTCCAACAAAGCTTGCAGCACAATCCTCAAATGCTCTTCATGCTCCTCCTCAGTACACGAGTACACAAGGATATCATCAATGAACACCACAACGAACTTGTCCAGGTATTCATGAAACACACGGTTCATCATGTCCATGAAAGCAGCAGGAGCATTTGTCAAACCAAACGGCATCACAAGGAACTCATAATGCCCATACCTTGTCCTGAAAGCTATCTTAGGCACATCCACATCCTTCACCTTCAACTGATAATACCCTGACCTCAAGTCAATCTTAGAGAACACAGCAGCTCCCCGAAATTGATCAAAGAGATCATCAATCCTCGGTAAAGGATACCGATTCTTGATAGTCAACTTGTTCAGCTGACGGTAATCAATGCACATCCTCATAGTGCCATCTTTCTTCTTCACAAACAAGACCGGTGCTCCCCAAGGTGACACACTTGGCCGGATGAAACCACGATCAAGCAACTCTTGCAACTGCGTCTTCAGCTCCTTCAGCTCCTTAGGTGCCATTCTATAGGGAGTAATGGACACAGGAGTTGTATTCTCATACAGCTCAATCCCAAACTCCACCTCGCGATTAGGAGGTAAACCAGGCAACTCCTCAGGAAAAACACCAGGAAACTCCTTCACAACTCAGATATCTTGCACCCTCAACTCCTTAGAGCTAGGATTCATCACAAAAGCTAAATAAGCTTCGCAACCTTGCCTCAACATCCTGCTCGCCTCCAAGGTTGACACCACATTGGCAAGAAACTTCACACTCTCACCAACCACAACAACTTCATAATCACCCGCAAGATTAAGCGAAACTCGCTTATTTTCACAATCCACAACAGCACGATGCTCAGCAAGCCAATCCATACCAAGGATCACATCAAAACCATAAAAGGGCAGCTCCATAAGGTCAACATGAAAAACATGTTCTTGAACAACCAAGGGACACCTTCTATAAAGCTTTCGAGTCACAACAGTCTCACCAAAAGAACTAGTGACACGAACACCAACATCCAAAGACTCAACAGGCAAGCCAAGCAATTCAGCATGCTCACGCAAAATGTATGAATGCGTAGATCCAGAATCAATCAAGAAAGCAATGACAAGGATTGCAAAGTAAAGGTACCTGCAATCACATCCGCATCATTCCTCCCTTCACGCTGAGCATACACCCTCGCTTGGCCTCCACCTTCAGGCTGAATAGCCACAACATGGGCCACACCTCGGCCACCTTCCTCTCTCCTCTGGAAATTACCACGGCCGCGCCCACGACCTCTCTGCGGTGCAGCAACAACAGGAGCACGCACCTGATCACCAACCAACCTAGGACAATCTCGCCTCAAGTGATCTACGGATCCACAATTCCAGCATCCATTACCAGCTGCCGCAACAGGAGCTTGTACCTCTCTCACAGCACGAGGACAGTCACGCTTCATGTGACCACGTGATCCACAGATCCAACAAGCACTCGGATCAGCTCTAGCATTGCTTCCTCTAGCAGGTGCACCACCACCTCTCTTAGATGAGGACTGATACTTCTGATCACGTCCCCTCTTGTTCCGTCCACCGCCGGAACTAAACTCAGCAGCTCTCTTACCAGAACTTGCTCCAGCACCTTTCGCAGACAAACCCAAGTTCACCTCAATGTCCTTGGCTCGACCCACCAATACATCAAAATCATCATATTCGGTGGCCAGCACATACATTTTCACATCCGTCATCAAGCCATAACGGAACCTCTCGCACCTTGCCCGCTCATCAGGTATCATCTCAGGTGCATATTGACTGAGTCGCACAAACTGCACTTCATACTCAGCCACACTCATGCTCCCTTGGGTAAGAGACATGAATTCGCGCTTTTTCTCATCAAGATATCCCACACCAAGATATCTCCGCTTGAACACATTCTGGAAGAATGTCCAAGTCACATCAGCTTCAACCATTCCAGCTATGGTGGTTGTCCACCACGTATACGCATCGTCCTGCAGCGAGGACACAACACAACCCAGCTTTTGCACATCCGTGCAGCTCATCTGACCCAAAATTCGCTTGGTACTCTCTAGCCAAGCCTCAGAACTCTCAGCAGACATACCTCTGAACTCAGTCCCACCAAGACTGCGCAGATGCTCCAAAGGTAATCTAACTCCAGCATCTCCCTGATGCCCAGCTCCTTGAGCTCCAGCTACTGCTGCTCGAAAAGCACCCGCAATAGCTTGTACCAACATAGACATATCAGGCATAGCTTGCCCCTGACCAACCTCTGGTCCAGCAGCTCCAGCACCAGCTGCAGCTTCAGCTCTTCCACCCTCAGCACCACCACCAGGTGGAGGAGGAGGTAACACCGCACTACCCGTATTTTCCTCGTTCTCATTCTCATTAGGAGCCGTAGCTCGCACATTACCTCGTAACTCTCTACGTGGTGCCATACTTTTACCATGCAATCACAATGTAAATAAAACAAAGTCAGGCCCAGCAAGGTAAGCATTCCAAGTATTCAAGCTCAATTTCATTCAAAATCAACATCATTTCATTAGCTTTTATTTGGCAATGGGTACCCACAACATGCTACATCATAGCATACAACTCAATTGCATCCAAAACACAAGCCACTAAACATGCTTTCGAACAACAAGCATACAAGGCATACATACTTCAATCATGCACACATTCATTCCCAATTACTCGAGAACTCAGCTCTGATACCACCAAATGTAACCCCCTTAACCCGGCCTAGACGGTTGACCCGAATTAAGAAAGTCACACGGGGAAAACCAAAGTCAACACGAAAGTCAACCTTGATTAACGACCCTATTTTTTTCTTTTTAATCTTGTCTAGATGCATAATAATCCTTAGATATGATCATACAACAACATACTCAAAGATCATAAACATCAGAGATCAAACAGGGACCCAATTGAACAAATTACAACTTTAGGGACCAAATTGTAATTTCTGATAAATATGAGGACTGAACTCAAATTAAAGTTACCAGCTTGTAATTAATCAGGTTTCATGCTTCTCTGTGAAATTTCAGCTCAAAAGGACTTCCCAAACTCATACAATTGCACAAACAAGATTCAGGACCAAAATGCAAATATTTCAAAACATTTAACTGCCATTGTCAGCCCCCAACGGTCACCCGTTCCGGAACAGGCAGAGCCCGTTTCGAAACGCGGGGCCGTTCCGCAACGCGTATCGCAACACGGGCTGGCAGTAGCCAAACCGTTTCGGAACGGTCCCTCCCGTTTCGGACGCCTGGGCTTGTTTAAGGCACCCGTTCCGAAACGGTAGGTACTGTTCCGAAACGCCCTGCACAGATTGCCCCAAAATGCAAACTTAAACATGCAATTAAACATCCAATCATGCTCCAATTGCCACCAAACTTTACCAGCATGCAATTCAACATATATGAAACATACTTGCAATAACAATTCATCAAAACAACCTCCTATACGAAAAGCCCCAAATCTAAAGGCATGCTTCCTACACAAGCAACCATTCAAGCATAAACTTCCAATTCAAGCATATAATGGCCAAACACAAAAACCAACATTCTCAACAACATTCAACAAACTTAGGGAGTTCTAAACATCTCCCAAAACCTACACATAGGTCCCCCATTGCCAAATTACCAAAAGCTAAAAATGTACTTAAGAAACCTTCCATACTTTGAGCTCTACTTTCACTTGAATGCTTGCCCTTCTTGCTGCCCTCAAAGTACTCTAATGTTCTGCATTATTGAATTAAGAAAACGAAAGAGAGCGTAAGCAAAAGCTTAGTGAGGAATGCTCAATAAAACCATTCAATAATGCATTTATAAAACACTTTATAAATCATGCTTCAAATCAACATTTGCACATGCTCAAAAGCATACTATAAACAAGCAATACATGCTTCCATATCATTTCGTGTCATATTGGCCACAAGTGATAAGTTCCATTTCTTTAAAAACAAGTTCATCAACTTTCACCCCAAGGACTTTTAAACACCTTGGCCCCAAGGACTTTTAAACACCTTGGCCCCATGGACTTTTAACCACCATGGAAAGGACCACACAAGGACTTTTAACCACCTTTGTGTCCGTATCAAGTTTCACCCCAAGGACTTTTAAACACCTTGGCCCCAAGGACTTTTAAACACCTTTGCCCCATGGACTTTTAAACACCATGGCCCCAGGGACTTTTAAACACCATGGAAAGGATCACACAAGGACTTTTAACCACCTTTGTGTCCGTAGCAAGAATCATCCAAGGACTTTTAACCACCTTGATGTTCTTAAGTAAACAAGGCTCACTAAAGGACTTTTAACCACCTTAGTGACCTTAACCTTTTCAAAACATCACTTGCCAATATACATCAGTATCATCAATTTATCCACTGTTTTAAAGCATTAAACCAAGCCATATTCATCATGCATTTTAAAGCATCAACCACATTTAATCAATGTACAAAAACAAGGAACTCTTACCTTGAGCTTCCTTCAACATATGGCTTACAAAAACAGCATTAACCATGCTAAATCATGCTTTCAAAACAGAATTTAAAACATGCAATAAACCACATTGCACAACAATCAAATCATGGCCACCACTAAAGAGTATTTCCGAAAACTTACACTTGAGCTTAGCAAAGTTGTTTAGACTTAAACTAAGCTCCCAAGACATTGGTTTCAAAGCTGAAAACCCAATTTCACTCACCGATTCCACTTCGCCTCTTGCCGAAGCACCAAATCAAGCTTCCGGATCAACAACTCTTGGATCCAAAGATGCCTCCCCTGTTTTAACACATCAAAGCAGAGGATTAATGCATCATCATGCATTAATTGCTTCAATGAAAGCACCTAAACTCGCTGCTCTCATCCACACTCCATTTTCGACTACCAAACACAACCGAAAATGCATCCAAACCACTTCTCAACAAAGCCCAGCCATAAACCATCAAAACCTAACATCCTTTAACATCATGTAACATCTAAAAAGAGCCTATTAACATCCTTATACCTCCAGCAACATCAGATCCACAAGATCACCTCAAAAACAAACAAGAATCTCAAGCTAAACTTAGGAAACTCAACCTATCCGGGATTGCATCAATCAAAACTCAATTCCTTATCAATTTAGAGTTCAAATATCATCAAAAACACATCTCAAATCACAGATTTAACAGATCAAACGAAAATCACCAAAAATCACCAAATCTTGCATTATAAGCCAAGATCCAATTCACAACTCATAAGCCTTTAATAAAACATCAATTAAGGATTGAAAACTTAGGAATTTCAGTAAAGAACTGATAGTTTAGAGGAGAAGGACGTTCTTACCTCCAAACTTGAGTTTCTCCTCTTTTAGAGCCAAAAACCTTGATGAATCAAGTAGCAAATTGAGAGGTTTTGTAGATATGTTGATTAGGAATCAAAAGAGAGTTGAAAGGAGAGATTTAGGTGAGAAAATCAGAAACAATTCTCTAGAAAGAAAGTGTTTGGGTTGAGAGAAAATGAAAGAAAAGAAAATAGGAAGTTAGTTATCAAAATAGCCAAAATGGCTTTCCCTCCTCTTTTGATATGTTTTAAAATCAGAATATAGCTTAAAATATCTTAGAAAAATCTGGAGAAACTACTTTTGGATTAATAGCTCCTTAAAGATTCAAAGTTTCAACCCTTTCGAAAACAGTCACCAAACTTTCAAAAATTACATTTTGGTCACTAGCCAAAATGTCACCCTTCCAAAACTCATTTTCCAAAATTGATTTCACAGTTCACTTAATTATAATAAAAGATGATTTTAGAACATTTTTCCATATTTTTAATGCAACCCGAACTAAGCTTTCCTAATTTCGCCTCTTTAGATTCGAACAGCACTTTGACCAAACCGGTCAACGCCCAAAACTACTAAGCCCAAAACCGGGGCGTTACAAAAATCTTAAGCTTGCTTCGTGACACTATTTGGCGTGAGAAATAAGAGGGACCATACCGTGAACCTCCACGTTAATCCAAACATCACTAGGCTTTACAATTCAACTCATACCCTAAAGATTTTGACTTGAGAACTAAGAGGGAGCAAACCACGAAGCTCCGGGTTACCTATTATCCCTAAAGAAGAGGATAGTTCTATATTTTTTCTATCCTTGACAAAAAAATTGTTGCCTTATTAATTTCTTTTTACATTAGCATAAATTTTTTTAGTCTGAGCTTAGTTTCAAGAATTCTAAGTTTCTTTGGGAATTAGATGCATACTACGCGTTAAGCAAAAGTTCAATTCCCTTAAACTAGAGATCAATTTCCAAGCAGTTCTAACATTATTATTCTGTTGGGATAGGCAAACTAAGGATTTTAAATTTCATCATTGGACAAAATATTCTAGAACAAATTAAGCTACACTAGCAACATGTTAGATTTTTTTTCAAAATTTTGACCGAGGCAACTTTTTAGTGGTTTGGTATGCGTGGATAATCTACATGGCACGAAAACAAAATGCAAATAGAAATATAAACATGAATGCATGTCATGAAAATAGATGTGAGGCAACACACACACCCGAACCCAAGGTGTGCATTGTCCTCAATGCATGCAGACATATATAAACTCATGAAAAAAATTAAAATGCATGAACACATGAAATAAAAAATGAATGCAAAGAGTTTTAAGAGGAGGACTCCCCTTCGGAGGGTTTTTCACGTGTGACACAGGTTTTTCTCTTGACAAAGATCCCACAATAGGGAGCCATGCGTTTCCTTCCTTTCATGCTGGGCTTTGAGGCGACGGTGGAAGCATCAAGGTCGCGGAGGAATTCCTTGACAATTTGCACCGACTTCGAGGTTGCAGGAGTGGCAACAAATGAAGCAAGGGCAGAAGGTGTTGCGACAGATTTTTCTGGGATTTCTTCTTCTTATTTTGGTGGCATTTTTTTCTTGGAAGACTTAACTCGTACGGGCGAGACTGGGTTTGTGGCATCAGAGTGTGTCGGGGTATGAACTAAATGAGGACTGGCTAACATGTCATCACTGGAAAAGATATCGAGGGCGAACTTAGGGAAGGCTGGCAAAATGCTTGGGGACATTCCTTCAAGAGTCTTCCTGATGGCATTGTCCCTGGCATGAGCATAATTCCAGAGCTTGATATTTTGATCCTTCGCTTTCTCTAACTTTTGAAGAATGATCTCCTGGCGTTGGTAGATCTGGGAAAGCATTGCCACTGAACTAGCTAGCATAAGAGTGTCAGGCTTTGCCTTCGTCACCTTGGGCTTTAACGTGGGCTCGGTTGCCTTCCCTTTGCCTTTGTCCTTTGAATCGGTGGCAATGAGTTACCTCCACAAGGAAGGCGTAATTATTGTTCCATTGGTTTCCCTGACCTTGTCGGAATCGATCTTTGACACACCATGCATCATACAAATATTAGAAATCAACAATGGGAAAAACAAATTGCCATTACTCTTACCAGCACACTTGTAGGTTTTCTTGATGATGAGTTGGCCAGCGTTGATCTTGCGACACACAATGATAGAGTGCAATAGTGCCGATATTTCTTCCGAGACAGTTTCATTGTGGGTAGTTGGCATCAAGCTCGCCTTTAAAAAGTGATCCCACCCCTTTGATTGTGATTTTAATGCCAGCAGCTTGACTGTCTGGTGTCCCTTCAATGACACAGTGCACTTGGTGCCAGGTTTACACAAATCTTTTAGCAGCTTCTGCCTCTTGGCAGTGTCCATTGAATCAACAAACACAAGATGTTCATCGTTTGCGTAATCCAACTCAACTATGGCATTAATACACCCTTCATCAAAGCGCACACACGTACCTCGAATCATCAAAAAGGGTGAATCCTTGGTTGTTAAATTGTCATAGATCTCTCGGACGATGTTGGAGTAAACTTGTCCCGTTTGTTGGCAGAAAAGCTCCAACTTGTGCTGGGTCACCACCGCCATGAACTCTGGGGTAAACCCCAAGTTTAGTTCGTCATTGAACTCACAATTTCTCTCATGGCAGAACGTCCTTGAAGCATAGTTTTCTTCATATTTCTTGTGAATCTCTTCATTGAAGAAGATCTTGAAGGGTGTTGATGATGATGCCATGAAAACAAGTTGGAAACTTGAGCGACTTTGAAAAAGGAAGAAGAAGAGAAAGTGAATCTTGGCTTTCTTGCTTGATAAAGAAAATAAAGAGAAAAGTGAATGAGTTTTTTTACTTCTTGAAACGGCTAAGGTTTTAAGAGGATGAAGGGTAAAAAGGTGAGTGTTTTAAGTGGAGTGATTAATGTGGACGGTTTAATGGGGATAATGATGGGCTTTTGTGTGTTTGGGGAAAAGAAAAGGGATGATGTGATAAGGCTTTAAGTGATAAGATATGGTGGCACAAGAAGTGATAGGGTGATTAGATTGAAATTCTAAATTTCATCTAATCACTTTGGATGGGTAGGGTAAAATTTAAAGTAAAAATTTTCACTTTCCTTTTGGGCCTAGCTTTATCAAGCCTTGGGCGGCTAGGGTAAAATTTCTTTCTTCATATCTCTAATCACCTCATCCCAAGCCTCTGCATTGGCATTCTACCTGGCACACAAAACTTGCACTTACTCAAAGAAAAACCTTTCAACACAGCAAGGGAAAATAAAATTAAAAATTAAAAGAAAAATAAATAAAAAATGTTGAAAGAAAAAAACATCTAACCTACTATACACAAATACTAATCAATGATGATGATCATCATGAAATCTCTACCAAGAGGATAACCACCCTTGCATTCCCTTGAGTGCCTTCCAAATAGTGTTTCAATGTTTGGTCGTTTACCTTGAAAATTTATTCTGTCTTCAAATCTTTGGTATCCACTGCTCTATGAACATATGGCTTCCCAACTTCAAAGGGGCTGACCATCTAGACTTTAGCTATCCTGGAAAAAAAAATTAACCTTGAGTTAAATAACAAAACACGTTGGCCTACCTCAAATTGCCTTGGCAATATCCCGCTGTCATGCCATAATTTTGTCCTTTCCTTATAGAGTCTGGAATTCTCATAGGCATGTGCTCTAAATTCTTCTAACTCATTTAGGTCTAATAACCTATTTTCACCAATAGCTCTCCATGCCATATCAAGTGTTTTAATTTCCCAATAGGCTTGATGTTCCATCTATACATGTAGGTGGCATGCCTTTCCAAGAACAAGTCTAAATGGCGAAGTTCCTAAAGGAGTTTTAAAAGTTGTCCTATAAGCCCACAAAGAGTCATCTAGTCTCCAGGACCAGTCCTTCCTTGTTAGATTTACAGTTTTCTCCAAAATGTTCATGATCTCCTTGTTTGAAATCTCCTCTTGGCCATTTGTTTGGGGATGGTATGCCGTGACAATCCTCTACTAAATTCCATACCTACACAAAGCCTTAGAAATTAGATTGCATTTAAAATGTGTACCATCATCATGGATAATAACTCCAGGGGCACCAAATCGAGTAAAAATATGCTTGTGTAATAATTTGGCAACGACCTTGGCATCATTAGTTGGCAAAGCAATAGCTTCAACCCATTTTGACACGCAATCAACAGCCACAAGGATATATAGGTTACCAAATGATGGGGGAAAGGGACGCATAAAGTGTATTCCCCATACATCAAATAAATCTATTGGCAAAATGTTTTGGAACGACAATTGGTATCTGCCGGAGATGTTTACTTTCTGCTGGCATCGATCACATGCCTTAGCGAAGTTATGGGCATCCTTGTATAGTGTGGGCCCAAAGAATCCTGACTGCAGCACCTTGGAAGTAGTTTTTATCCCGGAAAAGTGACCTCTGTATGGTGCTGCATGGCATAGTTCCAAAATTTTGTGTTACTCGTCCTCTGGCACACATTGCCTTATCACTTGATCGACACACTATTTGAACAATATCGGCTCGTCCCAATAATATTGCCGAACATCTAGCAAGAAATGTTTCCTAGAATTATATGCCAGATCATGTAACGCCCCGGTTTTAGGCTTAGATGTTTTCACGAGTCGGGTCAGGCCGGTGGAACCGGTATCGGTTGTTCGAATCGTTAAAAGGTGGTTTAAGATGATTGAGGTTCGGGATATGATAAAAATATGATAAAAATTCCTAAAATCATATAAAATGATGTTTAAGAGGTTGGCCAAATCAATTTTACAAAACCAGTTTTCTAAGGTGTACATTTTTAGAAGTGACCAAAATGTAAAGATTTAAAAGTTGGAAAATTGTGTTTTTCAAGAAGAGTCAAAATCATAGAATCTTTAGGGAGCTACTTGACAATTATGCCTTTTTCCTAATTTGGCATGTGTTTTAAATGTTATTAAAAATTAAGAAGGCTTTTAATTGGATTTAATTAAAAAGTTAGTTAATCGGTTAATGAAATTTTTGACGAGCTTCTCATTTCTCTCTTTCACTTCAGCCAAACACTTCTCATTTTCTCTCAAATCTCCAGATTTTCTTTTCTCTCAAATCCTCTTTTGATTTCTATTATTTCTCCATTGATTTTTTCCATTTTCCTTCAAGTTTCTTCAAGTAAATCTTGCCAAATTAGAGGAGAAGCACGGATTGGAGGTAATTTTCGTGCTATCCCTCTAATCTAAGTTCTTTAATGAAATCTCAAAGATATCAGACTCTTTAATATTGCTTTTGATTGAGGTTTTGTGTTTAGATTGGTAAACTCTTGAAAACTTGATGAAAAATTGGTTTAAAAATGTGTTTTCGGATTTTGATTGATTTGAGATTGTTTCTAAATGAGTTTTGAAAGGTTTTTGGTGTTTAAGTGGAATCTTAATCATATAGATCCCGAAATCCTTGAGATCATTTGTTTTGAAGTGTTTTTGGGTGAGTTTTTGAGGTGTTCTTGAGGAATTCGACTTGCTGGAGGTATAAGGATGGTTTTAGGATATTTTTGGATGTTGATTAATGCTTATAATATGTTAGATGAGTTGGGTAATGGCTGGGCTGAGGTTTGAGGTCAATCGATTGAGTTTTCAGTTGTTTAAGATGAGTGTTTTGATGCTTTAGAGCAGGGCTGCGGGATTTCTTGTGTGTGCTGGAGTTTTGGATGCATTTTAATGCATTGAACCTCTGTTTTGATGTGTTCAAAACATGGGATAATATTCAAGAATCAAATGATGTGATTTTGGAGGCTTCGGATGATCGATGGTTGCGCCGACAAGCGTGGTTTCACAAGTTGGTGAGTGGAACTTGGTTTTTCCAGCGTGGAAACGTTTTAGAAAACGTTTGGGGAACTTAGTAAGAGCTTGAAACGCTTTACTAAGTTCAGAAGTAAGTAAAGTGAAATTCTCTCTCGGATTGTGCTAGTTTTGAACCTTTGATTGCACTTGGATTCAATTGCATTTACCTACTGTTTTAAAGCATGTTTTGAATATGTGCAATGAGGATGATGATGCTATGTGGTTTAAGGATGCACTAGGTAAGTGATCCTTGTATGCATGTGTTGATGTATGAGGTTTGAAGCATGGTTTAATGCTTGATTTATGGCATATCATGAATGCTTTGTAAAATGTATAAAAGGGGATTTTCTTCTAAAAATTCATGTTTTTGAAAACGCTAGAAAATATGGAGTCGCCACCAGCCACTGAGGTAGGCCGGACACCACTAAAAACCAGAGATCAATTTAAAAAGGGTTCGGGAGTTGGTTACGTGTGGGGAACGGTTAGCACCCTCATCACGCCCGGAAATCGGTACCAAAACATTTTTTGCCTTTAATCGATAGAAATCATTTAAAATTTAAAGTGAATTTAATTAGAAGTTCTTAAGTGAAAATTTGACTTAAATGACATGGGCTTTATCAAATCATGGCCTTAGAATTAATTGAGCATTTAATTGAAAAGGATGACGGTACACCAGACCATAGACTAAACCGACATCATATAAGTTTGACTGTCGGGTTAGTTTAGGGTTCGGATCCGTACGTCACCTTTATGCATGATGCAAGCATTTAGGAATGATGACATGATATTTCCGTTTTTAATTATTGCTTACCAAGAGACGGTGGGAATTAACCCAAATATTTGGTCGACATCCTTTAATCTTAAACTGTTTTGACACAAATAACGGGGTTAATAGATACCTCTCTCTTGTATATTTTAAATTAATTAATTACCGTACCAAATCATTACCGGTTTCATGAATGACAAATATAAGATGCATGTCACAGAAAAGCTTGAAGGTAAACACACAAAAGCCCACCCAAGGCCCTATCATAAAAGGCTCAAATTACGGGAGACCGATTAGTGATCTAATTAGATTAGGTGATTCTAGTATTACCTTAAATTATTCACGTCCTAAAAACTAGAGGACCCTAATAAATTATGAATTATCTTGTGTTTTGCCCATCTAAATTTAATGTTAATTTTATCTTAAAAAAATAATAAGAATGGCTTAACCGATTTAATGGGCTTAATATCCACCCTAATAAGGCAAGGATGAATTTAAGTTAATTAAACCGGTTAAAACCCTAAACTTGATTTAAGCTATAAACCTAAACTGACTTAATTGTACGAACCATGCCCCTATGAGACGGGCACACGATTCCAAACAAATAAATCAATTAAACAAAGCACTAAAAGAACAAAATTAACTAGCCAAACCCCACCTAAGCTAAGCAAGGCCACAAACCTAACTTTAGCAACCTAAAGCCCTAAAACCCAAACTAAAAAGGTACAAAAACACCCCACATCAACAATCAAATTAACATACCACTTATTTACTAACATGTTTTAAGAAAATACCCATGCCATATGCATACAGTGTAAAAAAACATATTATTATTTTGTTACATTTTTCATAAAACGTATCCCTTTACAAAAACATATATTATGCTAAAAATGTTTCATTGAAACATTAGGTTGCACATTTTAAACTAAACATTACCATATATGTCGTGCCACATTTTATATCAAAGAACCCTAAACTACTCATTTTAAGTTATTCAAATTTTACATTATATGAAAACTAAAAAAAAACTAATTCCACATACATGACAACATACAACCCTCATCATTAAACAAAACCATAATCACACACAACATACATTGCACATACATAACATGAATAAGAGCAAAAGTATGATTAAATTTACAGAAATAAAAAAAACAGTGGCTAAATTGAAAATGCATGAAAAAAGAAAAATTGTGATAGGGACCAAATTGAAACAGACACAAACTACGGGGGAGGGGATGGACAATTGGACCACTAAAAGACTGGACTCGGGACGGAATTGCAAAGAAAAACAAAATCCTAAGGACCTAAGACGCAATTTGAAGACACAGAGACCCCTAATGCGCGAAAGGCGCGACACGGAGGGACTAAAGACTAATTAACCCCTAACCTAAAACCTAAAAACACTATAAAATCCCCCCTTTACCATTTCGGACCCCTTTTGCTTCTCGAAAACTCAAACCCTAAAACCTCTCTGACCCAAACTTTATAAACGCCGACTGGCACTAATAACCGTTTGGTGAACTCGAAAACGACCCAAAACCCCTTTTTCGTGCTTTGAAACCCTAGACGACGAAAACTACCCAGAAAAAAACTCCTTCACCTTTGTTTTGAGAAAACCAGAAACCCAAAAGACACCCTTTTTTAGAATCAGAAACAACACAGAAGAAAAATAGGGACGAAAAAAACTACGTGCCTCTTCCTCAACCGACTCACCATGCGAAGCCACTAAGGGCCAGAAGAATTGTCGTCAGTAAGAGAGCAGAAACGATTCGAGAAGACAAAAGAAAAGGTAAAAAAGAGAACCTTTGCTCTTTTTTTATGCTATGCGATGATGAATATGATAAAATGGATTACCTCTGAAAATGCCCTCTGCTTGTATTTCTTTTCGCATTCCAAAAGTACACTATTGGTTCGTACAAGTTTTGGTCGGATTCATGCGCGGCTCTGTTCTGATTTTTTATGTTATTCCCTGTCAATTTTCCGTTTTTTGTTTCTGCCTTGTATTCACTCTGACTTTTGTTTTTTCTTTGCATGCGTGGCTCGTACGGCGGAGACGAGAGGCGGGCGTTGATGCTGAGTCAGCCTCGGACGTGGCTGTTGTCGCACCAAAATGGCGACGTGGCATCAAGCCACTAGTTATGGGGGAGACGAAAGGGTGATCAAGTGAGCTGCACGCGCGCGTGGAGGAGCTGGAGCGTCATGCGTGAGGTTTGAACTTGCGCGTGAGTGATCCCAGACGTCACGCGTGGGCGCGTGGTAGATCTGGAAGGTTTTCCTGCCTCGATCATGGGCACGTGAGTGATGCGGTGTTGAAGGGCTTGAGAGGCTCTTAGGGTTTCATCCGTCTCCATCCGGGCCGTCAAATCTGGATTAGATCTGACGGTGGAGGATGGGCTACGCAAAAGATTAGAGTGTTTTAGAGTTAGGGTTCCAGTTTTGGGCTCTTATCGGGCCAAAGTGTATTTAAAATCTGGGCCTTTTAATTGTAAATGGAATGTTAATTTTAAAAAAATGGGCTTTTTATTTATACTTGGGTAGCTTAGTATAGTTTAATAAAGATGGGCTTTTATTTAATTATCTTATAATCTTTTTGTTTATTATTAATTCTGATAACAATAATAATAATATGTATCATGCATGCACGTATACATATTACACATATAAAAGCATTAACAGATACACATAATACATGCAATACTTATCAAAACACTAATTACAATAATAATAAACACGAACACACATTATATGTTATACACAAGCATACACGTACACCTTTCATACGCTCATGCGCCACATACATGTAAACCTGCATTCATGCCTAAATATTCAATAAACACATACACCAAACTCATAACTTACATAATAGTATATATTATATAACCCGTATATATGACATGCATACATATATGATTAAATGATAGCCCATATAAGCCTATTATTACCAAAAAAGTACCACAGGTAAAATTAGTGATTACAGAATGAAATCTAATATAATTAGCCAGCTATAGGAATGAGTGCACTATAAACAAGTCGCCTTGGACGTTGAGGGGTTGTGATTGTATCGAATACTCTATCCAAGTACCCTAACGATTGAAGATTGTTTAAGGTTGAAACGATTGAGGGTAGCTCCCGAGTGCGAACCTTGTGTGTGTCTCGTCTCTCGTTAGTGGGTTATATATCTACCGATGAGTGGTGTTAAGGGGTTGTGATTGTACCGAGTACTCCACCACGGGCGTCACAACGAGTGAGGGTCGCTCTCGTGTGTGAGCATTGTAATGCTGGTAAAGTGTATGAAGAGTGTGGGACAACCCTTGGTAATCCGTGTATCTGATATATGTTTTTGAGATTGTTGTTTATCACTTGTGAGCCTGTGTAATGAAATGAAACATTGTGGAAAATGTTGTTAAGGCATAATTTGAAAGATGCATGTTTTGGTTTAAGCTTAGCATAAAGGTGATTATGCTTGGAAGGATTGTATAATGAGTAACAATGGTTTAATTGTTGGACTTACATGTATCATGTTACATGATGTTCATGTTGGGTCACGTCGGCACGCCCTGTGGCGCAGCGGAAAAATTAATCTGACGTAATCCAGCAAAGATCCATGTACAAGAACGATTTTGAGGTGAAAAGATGAAGAGTTACCTTTTAAAACTCTGGAAACTGGAAAATCGACGGTATGTCGGAATAAACACGTCAAGTAAAACCGGAATCGACACAGGTTCGCAACGACCTCTATGGAGCCCACCCGAACAAAACGAACAAAGTTTACGCCTCCCTAACAGTTAGGGATAAATTTCGACAGGTTTGAACACCTTCTAGGGAAAAGTTGAAATCCCTACAGGGATTCCTGAGGGAGTCTGAAATCGACCAGGGGTTCTACCGGGACTTGGATTCGAACTAGGAAATCGCCAGGAATTTGCCAGGGGGCAAGAGGAACACCAGAAAAATATCGAACAGCTTCTCAGAAGAAATCTGGACTTGTCGAAAATTCCAGAGGGGAATTCCCAAGGATATGTCGAAATTTTAGAGGAGGAATAGGGATGATTTGGTTGCTAGCCCTTGTCCCTTTAAATAGTGCTCAGAGACTTAATTCTAGTTGAATACCTTAAATCCAAGTTCAACCAAAATTCATAGAATCTAATTCTACTTGAAATTGGTTTATATTAAATATACATTATATTTAATAATATTAAATGAAATATGTATATATAATTATGTAGAATCTTATTTTACATAAAACATGGATTTAAATATACATTATATTTATTCCAAATATATATTTTTTTATAAAGAATCTGATTCTATCTTTACTTGGATTTAAATATATTTAAATATATATTTTTTTGATTATGTAGAATCTAATTCTACATAAACTTGGAATTAAATATACATTATATAAATTCCAAATATATATTTAAATTTCTAGAATCTTATTCTATAATATTTAAGTCTCTAAATATTTTCCATACTCTAAATAATATCTGATAAATACATTATTTATCGAATATTATCCTTTTTTAAGGGAGTTGCTTATTTCCCCTATCCCATAGGGGATTTTCGGCAACCTCCCTAAAATAGGGAGTATAGTTTCCATTTTTGTTCGTTTTATTCGAAGGGTGTGACCCTTGTAGGTTCATGCAACGTTACCAGCAAAATTAGAAATGTTCTAATTTTACAAACAATGAGTGGCATCTAGCAATACATCATTGCTACCTAAGTTGCATGAAGTTATGGTTTGACTTTCCTAATTCTTGAATAAACTTTCTTTATGTATTTTATCCTTTTGCCCTTTATATCTTAGATGAGCACAAGTCATGGGTTAGTTACACTTGCGTTGTCCATCTAGTGTTTCTTGATGTCTTGAATATATTATTATAAACGAATCTCTATGATATCTCATATCATAATATTTGAGCATGGCCATGCATTTTCTAATCTCACTCAATCAAGTGGTCGAAGATATTTCTCCCATTATGTAGGAGGGACAAATCCTTTCTTGATCAACCATATTTCACTACATAGGTCATCATGTCTCTAATCATTAGTCTTTATAATGTAGTCAGTTACGACACACGTTTGACTATGTCAAAATACATAAATCTTTATGTTGAAATCATGTTGATCTCAAGTCTGAGGATTATACATATGTTTATCATGAGCAATGTTGTGACTGTCACATAATTACCCAAGAAACATGCTCATAGCGGGCCAATCCAGTATGTTGTTCTCTAACAAATACTTATGTGTTGATTTTGACATCTCTATGTCAATGACAACACTTGTTATCAATCAACCACATATTAGTCTTTATATATTATCACTGTCCATACCCGTAATAATATTCGACTAAGGATCCTATTTAACAATAATCATATTATTGTATGGACATTATTATCCAATGGTTAGCTTGATTCACAGAAACATACCAAATGATAATAACGATAATGCCATTACTTGATAAATCTAGTAAAATAGTATGTCTATTCAATCATCATATGATTGGTCTTTGGGCATACTCCAACAATCTCTCACTAGCACTAAGACCAATCATTCTCGTATCTAATACGATATGGCTTAGTGTAACTAACATGCTTATGTTGTGTCAAAAGCTTTTCAGGGAGTTGAAAAAGTTATCAACTTTGTGCGTATGTTGCATACTTTTACATCTCCAAGATGTAAGAACTTTAGAATATGTTTGGATTTATTGATGAGATTTGGGTTTTATTTTGCTTATGTAAAGGTTCCATCATAACAGAGTTATGTAGCATCTAATATATTGGGAACAACCCTTAGTTCAGAAGTGAACCCTTTAGATCCAAACATCCTTCTGTAATACATTCAGCATATGTTGTAGAGTTAGATAATGTCTCATGTTGCTAACTCGCAGTATCTTTTATTAATGCAAAACGGATTGCGATCTTTAGTTCCTTTTGATGAGTATGTCATCTACATACAATACTTAGGAAAGTAACAATGCTCCCACTAGCTTTTTTGAAAACAAGACTCCTCTTTGTTTCTAGATAAACCAAACCTTTTTATTGTATCTTCTGAAACGAATATTCCAACATCGAGAAGCTTGCCTTGGTCTACGGATAGACCTTTGTAGCTTACATACCTTCCAAGTATTTACTAGAGTGACAAAACCTTCTGGATGTGTCATGTACACATATGTTTCAAGTTTTCCCTTAGGAAAGCGGTTTTGACATTCCTTTATTTGATTCCATAATCATGGTATGTAACTACTTGCAAGTGAGATTAAGATGGATTAAACATAGCTACAAGGAAGATGCTTTATCATAGTCTATACTATGAAGTTTGTCGAAAACTTTTAGTGACGAATCATCCTTTGTATGTTTTATCATCCATGTCGGTTTTTCCTTTTTGAAAAACTCATCCACACCTCTTAGGTTTTACCCTTTTAGGCAACCAAAGTCTATACTTGGTTTTAGACATGGATTCCATCTCATATCTCATGGCTCTTAGCCATTTCTCGAATTTTGGGCTCACCATTGCTTTCTGATAAGACCTAGTTTTTATCTTGATCCGAAAAGAAGAGTGTTTCCATGTACGGATAGTGAGAAATCCATATTTCTCAAGTATATGGTATTCTCTTAAGGATCAACACAATGGTTATGTTTTGTTCCAATGTTCCTTGATCATTTGTGGAACATTCTCAATCTTTGGTTCATAAATTTGTTGTCTAAAATTTCTTCAAAATCCAAATTCCATTATTATTTCTTTTGTGAGAGGTAATCTCTTTCGAGAGAAACTCTCGTTTGAGCAACAAACATTTTGTTCTCGTTGAAAAATGAAATCCCTTAGTGATAAGTATTCTCTTTCGAGATAAACTATCGTTTGAGCAACAAATATTTTGTTCTCGTTAAAGTTGAAGAAATAATATCCCTTTGTGAGAATTAATCTCTTTCAAGATAAACTCTCGTTTGAGAAACAAACACTTTGTTCTCGTTAGGATAAACAACAAATGGAGTTTTTAAGGTTCGAACTTTGTAAACATTTTAACATGTAAGTAATCTTAAAACTCCAAAGGTATTCTAGAACAATTCTTAGTCCATATCTTATATGACGTTTCAAAAAAAACACGATTAAGTATGAGAGTTGTTTTTCTAGTGTGTAAAGAAGTCGAAAATGACTTGTTCTGAATCAAAGCATGTTTAACATATTTGATTCTCTTTCAAAGACTTTTTGTTCCACTTGTGGGATTTAATTATGGGACAATCCCATATTCTTTGAAAGTTCATCAAACTTTAAATATTCTTGAATTTGATCTCATCAAATTACCTTAATACTTTTATGAGTTTGAGATTAGTCATTTGTTTTATTTATCTTATAAATATTATTGAAATAATCTCAAAAGAAGTCGAAAATGATTCGTTGTGCCATAAGAGATTAAAAGAATAACATTTATTTAAATAATCTCAAAATTAAAATATCTTGTCCTTACAAGATAACTAAAACTTAGGCACAAAATAATAATCTTAAAAACTAAAACAAATCTATTTAAGCAAAAACACATGTCCTAATGGATGATGTAGCAACTCTTGCTTTATTTCCATTCGCAGGTCCATGTCTATTCTGATGCCTTCTCTTTAGAAGCCTCTGAGATTGATGCCTCACTCGTTTTTGCTTTCTTGACTTCTTATAGGTGTGTGGGGCAGTTTCACTTCCAATGTCCGGTCTTGCCGCAATGGAATCATTTTCCATCCTTCTTGATTCCCTTATTTGATTTCAATGCCTCCTTTCCATCGGTTTTGGTCTTACCATCACCTTTAGACTTTTCTGTCGATTTACCTTTCTTCTTGCCCTTGCAGACCATCAGAACATGTTTAGGTCCTACCTTCTTCAGGTTGATTTCAACAGTTCTCAACATACTGAGCAACTGTGGCAGCGTCTTGTTAATTTCATTCATATTGAAATTAAGGACGAACTGATTGAAACTATCCGGCAACGATTGCAGGATGACATCAGTAGCTAATTCGTCTTTCAGCGGAAAGCTGAGCTTCTCCAACGTTTGGATGTAGCCCATCATTTTGATGACGCGAGCTCCTACGGGAGATCCCTCACTCATCTTGCATTGAAACAGAGCTTTAGAGGTCTCGTACCTCTCTTGACGAGCTTACCCTTCATAAATCTCCTTGAGATTTTGAATCATATCATAAGCTACCATGTCCTCATGTTTCTTCTGAAGCTCATTGGTCATGGAGGCAAGCATAAGACAGCCGACATCCAGCATGTCGTCCATGTGTTTCTTAAACTTGTCTTTGTCAGCTCTGGAAGCAGTGGCAACCGGTTCATCGGGAACAAGTTCTTCAATGACATATTCCTTCTTTTCTTGTTTGAGAACAATTCTCAAATTACGGAACCAATCAAGGAAGTTTATGCCATTGAGCGTATCCTTCTCAAGGATAAATCGCAGAGATAGAGTATTATTTGCCATTAATTCTACAATAAAGAAAATATGCTACATAAGTTTTACTAAATTTTAAAATTTATAGATAGGTCTTTACTATAAATTTACTCCCACTATTTTCTTCAAAATTAAAAACCCTCTAGTTTTAATTTTGGAAAACATTTCAATAGTTTTTCTAGTGAGTGAGGATCCGTATTTCACCATCCCTAAATCAGCTTTGGCCAGTCTTTTAGGAAATGGTTATTTAGGTAAGTAACACCTTACTAATTACATCTCATGTAATTCCTCATCTTTTGGCGAACAACTATTGTTATTTAAATCATCTTATGATTATCCAAAACTTTTAACCATTAGGTTTTCTAATCCTATTAGAACAACCCAGCTAAGTCAATACCAATATCTCAACCGGTGAATATCACTAGCTTATTCTTCGCGTTTAACTAAGATAGATAAATGTGACATTGCTTTGGCAAAGCTCGCATTATATCGATCGAAGCTTTAACGAGGGTAAATATTGGATGGTTAAAACAGACTTAGAATTATAGTGAGGGATTTACTTAATTATCTCATCATTTTAACATTGATCCTATCAATATAACTATGCTTAATCATGCTTATAAAACATCCATTGCATCACATACAAGGTAAATATAAGCGGTAAATAAATATGCAATGATTATAGCCCTTCTTAACCTAAGGCGACCCGTCCCAAGCTAATGGGAGGACCATTCTACTGAAGATAGAATCTGCTTCTGAAACGCCCAGTCCACCAGGGAAGGCCCACCATGCTGCTACCTTGGTCCTTGCTTTATCTCCATGAGTATTTACAATTTTCAGAAACTCGCGTTACATGTGAAGGAGTGAGATGAGAAGAGAAGTACAATAGAAGATAGAGAAAGGCACGACACGCAGACTGTATTTATAAAAAACCAAAACTATAAAGGCTATGGGCTATAACTATGCAAAACAAACACCGTGCAATCTAACATGCATTTCAAACATCGTGCGAACAAAGTAACGACGTGTTTACGGAGTTTTAAACTGATTATCCTTATGTTGTGGTCGATGGGCCAAAGAAGGATCACGAGGTTTCATAAACCATTTGTGTTAATGAACAAATGCACCAGGTAGGTCAACATGAAAGAGAGGTGGTGCACTAGGCACACTTAAGTACCAGGTCTTTGATGATGCCAATCCTAGACATGCATTTTTTATAACGTCTAACCATAACTCTTATGGATTTACCGTGAAAGATAGTTTGATAACTTTTATCAACTTAGAAGCCCTTTCAGAGATTTCATAAATCTATGAAACTACGAATAACTACTTGTTCTCTAGACTAACTATTAGTCTCTACATGTTAGCATTTAACATTGAAGCAACCTAACATAGTTATGATTAACTCTTAATCATTCAGTGATAATCAAAATAAGTCTTTATTAGGTGTGATACGATAAACGATAAATATCTAAATCGAACAAAGCAGCATGCATCTCATACGTAAACATCACCCAAGAATTTAAGTCTGAATTCGTATGATACAAGTGGCTCTGATACCACTGTTGGGTCACGTCGGCACACCCCGTGGCGCATTGGAAAAATTAATCCGACGTAATCCAGCCAGGATCCATGTACACGAACGAATTCAGGGTGAAAAGATGAAGAGATACCTTCTAAAACTCTGGAAACTAGAAAACTGACGGTATGTGGGAATAACCACGTCAAGTAAAACCGGAATCGTCAAAGGTTCGCAATGACCTCTACGGAGTCCACCCGGACAAAACGATCAAAGTTTCCGCCTCCCTAACACTTAGGGATAAATTTTGACAGGTTTGAACACCTTCAAGGGAGAAGTCGAAATCCCTCTTGGGATTCCCGAGGGAGTCTGAAATCGACCAGGGGTTCTACCGGGACTTGGATTCGAACTAGGAAATCGCCAGGAATTTGTCAGAGGCAAGAGGAACACCAGAAAAATATTGAACAGCTTCTCAGAAGAAATCTAGGACTTGTCGAAAATTCCATAGGGGAATTCCCAGTGATATGTCGAAATTTGCAAGGAGGAATACGGATGATTTGGTTGCTAGCACTTGTCCCTTTAAATAGTGTTCAAAGACTTAATTCTAGTTGAATACCTTAAATCCAAGTTCAACCAAAATTCATAGAATCTAAGTCTACTTGAAATTGGTTTATATTAAATATACATTATATTTAATTATATTAAATGAAATATATATTTAATTATGTAGAATCTTATTCTACATAAAACATGGATTTAAATATACATTATATTTAATCCAAATATATATATTTTTATTATATAGAATCTCATTCTATCTTTACTTGGATTTAAATATATTTAAATATATATTTTTGATTATGTAGAATCTAATTCTACATAAACTTGGAATTAAATATACATTATACAAATTCCAAATATATATTTAAATTTCTAGAATCTTATTCTATAATATTTAAGTCTCTAAATATTTTCCATATTCTAAATAATTTCTGATAAATACATTATTTATCGAATATTATCCCTTTTTAAGGGAGTTGCCGATTTCCCCTATCCCATAGGGGATTTTTGGCAACCTCCCTAAAATAGGGAGTATGGTTTTCATTTTTGTTCATTTTATTAGAATGGTGCGACCCTTGTAGGTTCATGCAACGTTAGCAGCAAAATTAGAACTGTTCTAATTTTACAAACAATGAGTGGCATCTAGCAATACATCATTCCTACCTAAGTTGCATGAAGTCATGGTTTGACTTTCCTAATTCCTGAATAAACATTCTTTATGTATTTTATCCTTTTGTCCTTTATATCTTAGATGAACAGAAGTCATGGGTTAGTCACACTTGCGTTGTCCATCTAGTGTTTCTTGATGTCTTGAGTAGATTATTATAAAGGAATCTCTATGATATCTCATATCATAATATTCGAGCATGGCCATGGATTTTCTAATCTCACTCAATCAAGTGGCCGAAGATATTTCTCCCATTATGTAGGAGGGACAAATCCTTTCTTGATCAACCATATTTCACTACATAGGTCATCACGTATCCAATCATCAGTCTTTATAATGTAGTTTGTTACGACACACGTTTGACTATGTCAAAATACATAAATCTTTATGTTGAAATCATGTTGATCTCAAGCCTGAGGATTATACATATGTTTATCATGAGCAATGTTGTGACTGTCACATAATTACCCAAGAAACATGCTCATAGCGGGTCAATTCAGTATGGTGTTCTCTAACAAATACTTATGTGTTGATTTTGACATCTCTATGTCAATGACAACGCTTGTTATCAATCAACCACATATTAGTCTTTATATATTATCACTGTCCATACCTGTAATAATATTCGAGTAAGGATCCTATTTAACAATAATTATATTATTGTATGGACATTATTATCCATTGATTAGTTTAATGCATAGAAACATACCAAATGATAATAATGGCAATGCCATTACTTGATAAATCTAGTAAAATAGTATGTCTATTCAATCATCATATGATTGGTCTTTGGGCATACTCCAACAGTTCATTACAATGGGTTTGAGGTTAAAGTGCATGTTATGTCAATGGAAGCTTGAAGGTTTTGAAAAGAGTGAAAAATGGTTTTGTTCATTGATGATGTTTTCGGTTTGAGAAATCCTCACTAAGCTTGTATGCTTATGCTCTCTTTGTTCATCAATGTAGTCAATTTAAGCTTTGGAGGCAGCACTTGCAAGGGGGATCGGTGGAAGAATTTGATTGAAGGTAAGCTTTGGTTTTGGACTAGTGTAATAAAGGCAATGAGGGTGTCCGATGTTTTGAATGTTGTTGGTTTGGTGTTTTCTGGTTTTCTGCAAGTTTAAGATGCATATTTGGACTTGTAAATGGCCTTTGTGTTTGGTTTTATGCTTGCATTTGGAATTTATCCTTTTGTGCTTTTAACTTCTAGAAATCATGCCTTTAGTGTCGTAGCTTGTGCGAATGATGCTATGATGATGCTTGTGCTTCGTATATGTGGTCATTAATTTGTATTTAAGTTGTATGTATGTTAGGGCATGTGCTGGGATGATTTCGGAGGGTATGAAATGATTAAAACAAGCTTTTTGGAAAGTTGCAGGCCCAAGCATTTCGGAACGCCCTTACCTATTTCAGAACAATGGCCTGTAATGGCCTTGGTGTTTCAGAACGGTGAGGCTCATTCTGGAACCTTTTGCCTCTGTGAACCATCGTACCTAAATGTGTCTCTAAGGGTTTCGAAACGAACCCGCGTATCAAAACGGTCAGCCATGTTTCGAAACAGCCGTTCTGATACGGGGCAATCTGTTCCGAAACACTAGACGGTTGGGTCTGTATTTGAATTGTCCTGAGTTCTGTTTCTTGCATTTTGGTCTATGTTATCCTTGCATACAATTGAATGAGTTGTAAATGTCTTGTTAAGTTGAAATTTCACCGAGAAGTTTGTAGTTAATCTAATTAAATATTGGTAACTTGAATTTGGTGAAAGCCCTCGTAATTTCTAAAAATTGCAAAATGGTCCCTAAACCTTAATTGACTTTAATCGAAAGGTGATTGTGTTGATTTTTAATCCACTGTTTGTGTACATACACATAGAAACCTAAGATGCATCTAGACAAGATAAAAAGAAAAAAAAGGGTTGTTTATTGAGGTAAACTTTCCCGGTTTACTTCAATATTCCTCGTGTGATCCATTCGGTTCGGTCTATCTGCCAGGTCAGGTTGAGAGGGTTACATTTGGTGGTATCAAAGCCAGGTTACAAAAGGTTGGAATGATGGTAAGTTGTTGGTAAGTGATTTGTGATGTGGATATGTGTTTTGGTGATATTTGCTTTGTCTGGTGAATGTTTAAGCATGCTTATGTTGAATGTGTGATAGTGATGCTATACATGATGAATGAATATGGATGTGAGTTGTTTTATGATGTTGACTAGGTTGAATCTTGATGCTTGAGTTGCATGATGGTTGAGTTATGCATGTAGTATGCTTTGTGCTATGTTGGGGGGAAATTGGGATGCCCATTGCCTTATTACCTAGTGAAATGTTTTAAGTTGAAATCAAAGTCTTGAATCCTTGCTTGGAGCTAGCCTGAGCATTTTGTTTTGTTTGTTTTGTAAGTTGTTATCATGCATTAAAAATAATAGCACAATAAACTGAGAATAGAGTAGCGATCTGGTATGATTGTTGTTGCCTTTGTGCAAGGAATAAAGGAGTGTGAAAAGTCCTAGGGGCTAGACGCCTCGATGTGCCTCGATGTAAGTACAACCTGTGTTGGTTGGGTAAGTTGTGGACTGTATGGCGCCATGTGTATTGGCGATGTTCAAAGCTTGTGAAGCTGTTAATGCTAAGGTGCATGTGACTACACTAACTGGTGGGTGTTGTGAGCTGTGGTTAGCGCTTACGCAAGTCGAATAGAAGTTGAGTTCGAAGGTTGGCATCAGAGGTATCCAAGAAGTGGATGACCTGTATGAATAAGATTGTGGAATAAATGGAGTGTAGTGATGCCCATAGTGTAAAGATGGGTTGTATCCTTGTTATTTAGAGATGTGTTTAGTTAGTGGACCACTGTGGTTGTGGGCATAGAACCTGATGTTGTGCTTTGTGAGTTCTTTTGAACTGTTTTAAAGGAGAAATATCTGGGGCTTAGATACTTGGATCTTGTGAAATGTGAATATATGGTTGGGGATCAAAATTCGTTAGTTGTGGTTGAGTTAAGGTACATATTGTTTAGTTGAGCATGTGTGCTCCTGGATTGGAAGTGGATATGAGACATCGTTGTGTTGGCACCTTTATGGATTGATGCGTGTTGATAAGCCATAATTTTTTATTTACTGGCTACATTGTTTTCGACGTGTTGATAACACGGGCGAGGTATTTTAGCGGAGCCTGAGTTTAATAGCTCGTGCGAGAGGTTCAAGCGCTAGGAAGTGAGTTGTGAACTCTAGTTAGTGGTAACCAGTGTACGAATGGTCATGTTTTTGGAATATCGCCTGGGTTGAGGCCAGGTTGTAATACTATTGGATGTGTGGTTCACGGGAGCACTTGAGGAGGGATTTCCCTCGTGCGGCTCGTGAGGTGCAGGCTCCTGCGGGTGGAGCTAGTTCATGTTGGAACTGTGGGTTCGCTGACCATATGAAGCTTGAGTAACGTTTGATACCTATTCAGTAGGTGGATCGTATGACCATGTTAGGCGATCTTGTCCACATTTGATCGATGGGGTATAGCTTTCCGCGCCTGTTGTTGTAAGTTGCTTTGGAAGTTGTGACCCGAATGTTTGTTGCGGAGGTGTTAGATGTTGGGGTAAGAGTGGTTAGTTTCCTTGGTGAAACTGTTGGTACAAGAAAACTGGATAAGAGATGTCCATTATCTATTCAATGTCATGAGTTTTTAATTGATTTGATGTAACTACCTTTTTATGGCTTGATATGATTCTTGGGATGGACTGGTTGGTTGATTACTGAGCTGCGGTGGATTTTGATGTTAAGCGTGTCAGATGTTGGAGTTCTTGTCTAACGCAATTTCGGCTCTCGAAGTGAGTCAGATGTTGGAGTTGGGATGCGAAGCTTTCTTGGCGTTTGTGATGAATCATGGCACGAAGGAAGTGTGTGTGCATGACATACGAACTGTATGTGAGTTTCCGGGTGTCTTTCCGGAAGAGTTGCCAGGGTTGCCACCCAACTAGGAGGTTGAGTTTTGTATCGAGTCGTATGAGAATACGACTTCGGTGTCCATTGCTCCTTATCGAATGGCACCTAAGGAGTTGAAGGAGTTGAAGACGCGGCTTCAGGAGTTGCTTGACCGATGGTTCATAAGGCTGAGTATTTCACCTTGGGGTGCGCCGGTTTTGTTTGTGAAGAAAAAGGATGGTATCATGCGTATGTGCATTGATTATCGGCAACTTAACAAGTTGACGATTAAGAACAAGTATCCTTTGCCGAGGATAGGTGATTTGTTCGATCATTTTCGTGGTGCTTCGGTGTTTTCAAAGATAGACTTGAGGTCTGGGTACTATCAGCTTAAGGTTAAGGATGTGGATGTACCTAAGACAGCTTTTGGGATGAGGTACGTCCATTATGAGTTCTTGGTGATGCCATTTGGTTTGACAAATGCACCGGCTGGTTTCATGGATATGATGAATATGGTGTTCTATGAGTTTTTGGATTAGTTTGTGGTTGTGTTTATTCATGATATTCTTGTGTACTCACGTACCGAGGAGGATTATGATAGGCACTTGAGAATTGTGTTACAAGTGCTGTTGGAAAATCAGCTTTATGCTAAGTTGAGAAAGTGTCGGGCATGTGGTGTCGGGCGAAGGTATCCGAGTTGATACACACAAGGTTGAGGCGATGATGAGTTGGAAGACTCCTAAGTCAGTGACGGAAGTGCGTAGTTTCCTTTGGTTGGTTGGTTACTACCGAAAATTTGTCAAAGGTTTTTCTAAGATTGCTGCTCCTTTGACCAAGTTGTTGCAAAATAATGTTCGCTTTAAGTGGACGGATGTTAGGCAGCAAGCTTTTGAAAAGTTAAAGGAAGCTTGGATGCAAGCTCCTGTCCTGATTCAACCAGAATCGGGTAAGGAGTTTGTAGTTTATAGCGACGCGTCATACGTTGGTTTGGGTTGCGTGTTGATGCAAGGTAGGAAGGTTGTGGCTTATGAGTCTAGACATTTGAAGGTGTATGAGCGCAACTACCCTACGCATGATCTTGAGCGTGCGGCAGTGGTTTTTTATTTGAAGATTTGGAGACCTTACTTTTGTGGTGAAAGGTGTGTGGTTTAGGGTTGAATCTTAGGCAACGAAGATGGTTGGAGTTGCTTAAGGGTTACGAACTAACCATTGAGTATCATCTTGGGAAGGCCAATGTTGTGGCTGATGCTTTGAGTAGAAAGGTGGCTATTGAGCTGAGAGTTATGTTTTCTCGTTTGAGTATATCTCGTAATGGTAGCTTGATAGCCGAGTTACAGGTGAAACCTTCCTTGATTTAGTTGATTAAGGAGAAATAGTTGATGGATGATTTGTTGGTGACTCATGTTTAGTACATAGATGATTGTAAGGCTACTGATTTCTACTTTAATAATGATGGGGTTCTATGTTTCAAAAGTCGAATAGTGGTGCCGGAAGATGTTGAGATGAGGCGCACTATTTTGACTGAGGCTCATAGCAGTCCTTTTTTAATGCATCCTGGTAGTACTAAGATGTATCGATGCTTGAAGGATGAGTACTACGGGGTGGGTTTGAAGAATGAGGTGGCTGATTTTGTAAGCAAGTGTATGGTTTGGCAACGAGTGAAGGTTGAGCATCAGTTTCCTTCCGGTTTGTTACACCCTTTGAGGATACCAGAGTGGAAATGGGAGAGTATTACGATGGATTTCGTATCTGGGTTTTCTTTGACACCATCGAAGAAGAAATCGGTGTGGGTGATTGTGGATCACCTTACGAAGTGTGCACATTTCTTGGTTGTGCATACTACGTACACGTTGGATAATTTAGTTGAGTTGTATATTGCTGAGATTGTGCGCTTGCACGGTGTGCCCAAGTCCATAGTGTCGGATAGAGATTAGAGGTTTACAGTGAGGTTTTGCGAATGTTTACATCAGGCGTTGGGTACGCAGTTGAATTTCAGCACTTCATACCATCCTCAGTCGGATGGGCAGTCAGAACGAGTTGTCCAGGTGTTTGAGGATATGTTGCGATATTGTGTTATTGATTTCCAAGGTTCATGGGAAAAGCATCTGTCGTTGGTTGAGTTTGCTTATAACAATAGTTTTCAAGCAAGTATTCAAATGACACCGTATGAGGCCATGTATGGGAGAAAGTGTAGAACGCCTCTTTGTTGAGCTGAGGCGGGGCAAAAGTTGATTTCCTTGCCGGATATGCTCAAGGGAACAACAGAGAAGATAAAACTCATATATGAGCGGTTGAAGGCTGCATCAAATCGTTAGAAGTCTTACGCGGATTTAAAGCATAAAGAGGTTGAGTTTGCAGTTGGTGATCGTGTGTTCCTTAAGGTATCGCCTTGGAAGAAGGTGATGAGGTTCAGGCGTAAGGGGAATCCTAATCCGAGGTTTATTGGACCCTATGAGGGTTAGAGCTAGTTAGTCCTGTGGCTTATCGGTTGAGTTTGCCTCCCGAGTTGGAAAAGATCCATGATGTGTTTCATGTATCTATGTTGCGGAGATGTAGATCGGATCCTTCGCTTGTGATGCTAGATGAGAAAGTTGAGTTAAATCTGGATTTATCATGTGATAAGGAACCTGTGAGAAATTTGGATACGAGTAACAAAGTTTTTCGTGGCAAGACAATTGAGCTTGTGAAGTGTTGTTATGACATTGAGGAGGTTGCGTGGGAAAGTAAGGTGGACATGTTGAGTCAGTTTCGTGCCTTTCTCCTTCAGGCAAAATTTCAAGGACAAAATTTCCTAAGTGGGGGAGAGTTGTAACGTTCCAGTTTTGGGCTTAGATGTTTTGGTGAGTCGGATCGGGCCGCTGGTACCGGTGTCGGTTGTTTGAACCGTTAAAAGGTGGTTTAGGAAGAATGAGGTTCAAAATAGGATAAAAATATGATAAAAATTCTAAAATCCTCTCAAATGATGTTTCAAAGGTTGGCCAAATCAATTTTACAAAACACGTTTTCTAAGGTGTACATTTTTGGAAGTGACCAAAATGTAAAGATTTAAAAGTTGGAAAAATGTGTTTTTCAAGAAGAGTCAATCTTAGAATCTTTAGGGAGCTACTTGGAAATTATGCCTTTTTCCTAATTTGGCATGTGTTTTAAATGTTATTAAAAATTAAAAAGGCTTTTAATTAGGTTTAATTAAAAAGTTAGTTCATCGATTAATGAAATTTTTGACGAACTTTTCATTTCTCTCTTTCACTTCAGGCAAACACTTCTCATTTTCTCTCAAGTCTCCAGATTTTCTTTTCTCTCAAATCCTCTTTTAATTCTATTATTTCTCCATTGATTTCTTCCATTTTCCTTCAAGTTTCTTCAAGTAAAGCTTGCCAAATTAGAGGAGAAGCAAGGATTGGAGGTAATTTCCGTGCTATCCCTCAAATCTAAGTTCTTTAATAAAATTCCAAAGATATTTGACTCTTTAATACTTATTTTGATTGAGGTTTTGTGTTTAGATTGGTAAACTCTTGAAATCTTGATGAAAAATTGATTTAAAAATGTGATTTTCGGACTTTGATTGATTTGGTTGGTTTGATATTGTTTCTAAATGAGTTTTGAAAGGTTTTTGGTGTTGAAGTGGAGTCTTAATCATATAGATCACAAAATCCTTGAGATCCTTTGTTTTTGAAGTGTTTTGGGTGAGTTTTTAAGGTGTTCTTGAGGAATTCGACTTGCTGGAGGTATATGGATGGTTTTAGGTTGTTTTTGGTTGTTGATTAATGCTAAAAATATGTTGGATGAGTTGGGTAATGGCAGGGCTGAGGTTTGAGGTCAATTGATTGAGTTTTTGGTTGTTTCAAATGGGTGTTTTGATGCTTTAGAGCAGGACTGCGGGATTTCTTGTGTGTGCTGGAGTTTTGGATGCATTTTAATGCATTGAACCTCTGTTTTGATGTGTTGAAAACATGGGATAATATTCCGGAATCAAGCGAAGTGATTTTGGAGGCTTCAGACGATCGATAGTTGCGTCGGCAAGCGTGGTTTCGCAAGTTGGTGAGTGGAACTTGGTTTTTCCAGCGTGGAAACAATTTAGAAAAAGTTTGGGGAACTTAATATGAGCTTGAAACGGTTTACTAAGTTCAGAAGTAAGTAAAGTGAATTTCTCTCTCGGATTGTGCTAGTTTTGAACCTTTGATTGCACTTGGTTTCAATTGCATTTACCTATTGTTTTAAAGCATGTTTTGAATATGTGAAATGAGGTTGATGATGCCATGTGGTTTAAGGATGCACTAGGTAAGTGATCCTTGTATGCATGTGTTGATGCATGAAGTTTGAAGCATCGTTTAATGCTTGATTTATGGTTTATCATGAATGCTTTGTAAAAATAGTGAGGTATGCATATGATATGGATTATATTGGCAAGTGATGTTGTATAAAATGTTTTATAAATGAAATCGAATATAGTTAGCCGTCTATAGGATTGAGTGCACTATAAACAAGTCGCCTTGGATGTTGAGAGGTTGTGATTGTACCAAATACTCCATCCAAGTACCCTAACAATTGATGATTGTTTAAGGTTGCAACAGTTGAGGGTAGCTCCCGGGTGCAAACCTTGTGTGTGTCTTGTCTCTCGTTAGTGGGTTATACATCTACCGATGAGTGGTGTTGTGGGGTTGTGATTGTACCGAATACTCCACCACGGGTGTCACAACGATGGATGGTCGCTCTCGTGTGTGAGCCTTGTAATGCCGGTAGAGTGTATGAAGGGTGTGGGACAACCCTTGGTACTCTGTGTATCTAATATATGTTTTTGAGATTGTTGTTGATCACTTGTGAGCCAATGTAATGAAATGAAACATTGTGGAAAATGTCGTTAATGCATAATTTCAAAGATGCATGTTTTGGTTTAAGCTTAGCATAATGGTGATTGTGCTTGGAAGGCTTGTATAATGAGTAGCAATGGTTTAATTGCTGGATTTACATGTATCATGTTACATGATGTTCATTACAATGGTTTTGAGGTTAAAGTGCATGTTTTGTCATCGGAAGCTTGATGGATTTGAAAAGAGTGAAAAATGGTTTTGTGCATTGATGATGTTTTCGGTTTGAGCAATCCTCACTAAGCTTGTATGCTTATGCTCTCTTTATTCATCAATGCAGTCAATTTAAGCTTTGGAGGCAGCACTTGCAAGGGGGATCGGTGGAAGCCTTTGATTGAAGGTAAGCTTTGGTTTTGGACTAGTGTAATAAAGGCAATGAGGGTGTACGATGTTTTGAATGTTGTTAGTTTGGTGTTTTCTGGTTTTGTGCAAATTTAAGATGCATATTTGGACTTGTAAATGGAATTTATGTTTGGTTTTATGCTTGCATTTGGAATTTATCCTTTTTGTGCTTTTAAATTCTAGAAAGCATGCCTTTAGTGTCGTAGCTTGTGAGAATGATGCTATGATGATGTTTGTGCTTCGTATACGTGGTCCTTAATGTGTATTTAAGTTGTATGTATGTTAAGGCATGTGTCGGGATTATTCCGGAGGGTAAGAACTGGATAAAACCAGCTTTTTGGAAAGTTGCAGGCCCAGGCGTTTTGGAACGCCCTTACCTGTTTCGGAATAGTGGCATATAATGGCCTTGGTGTTTTGGAATGGTGAGGCCCGTTCCGGTACCTTATGCCTATGTGAACCATCGTACTAAAACATGTCTCTAGGGGTTTCAAAACGAACCCGCGTATCGAAACGGTCAGCCATGTTTCGAAACGGCCGTTCCGATACGAGGAATTTTGTTCCGAAACACTTGATCGTTGGGTTTGTATTTGAATTGTCCTGAGTTCTGTTTCTTGCATTTTGGTCCATGTTTTCCTTGCATGCAATTGAATTAGTTGTAAATGTCTTAATGAGCTGAAATTTGACCGAGAAGTTTCTAGTTAATCTTATTGAAGATTGGTAACTCGAATTTGGTGAAAGCCCTCGTAATTTATAAAAATTGCAAAATGGTTCCGAAACCTTAATTGACTTTAATCGGAAGGTGATTGCGTTGATTTTGAATCCGCTGTTTGTGTACGTACACAAAGAAACCAAAGATGCATCTAGACAAGATAAAAAAGTGTCGTTTATTGAGGTAAACTTTTCCAGTTTACTTCAATATTCCCCATGTGATCTGTTCGGTTTGGTCATCGGCCAGGCCGGGTCGAGGGGGTTATAGATCTGATAGCATAATATTGCTTACAAAGTAGTTGACTATGTCAGCGTACCATGACATCGCATTAACTGCAAGCAAATACTAGTCTGGGAATTCATCTCTTATGGTAGCGGTCTTACCATCTTCAAGGTGATGCTCTAGTCGTGAGAGGTGATCGGCTACTAAGTTCTCACTTCCCTTCTTGTCTCGAATCTCGAGATCAAATTATTGTAGCAAAAGTGTCCATCGAATTAGTTTGGGCTTGGCATCCTTATTTGCCAAGAGATACTTCAATGCTGAACGATCTGTATACACCACAGCTTTCTTACTAACTAAATAAGATATGAATTTGTCAAAGGCAAAGACTACATCGAGAAATTCTTTCTCGGTTGTGGAATAATTTAGTTGAGCTCCATTTATTGTCTGACTGGCATAGTATATGCTTTGAAAAACTTTTCCACATCGTTGTCCCAACATTGCTCCAACGACATAGTAGCTAGCATTGCACATGATCTTGAATGGCTCATTCAAATCCGGTGCCACGGCTATAGGGGCATTAATCAATCTTTCTTTGAGCTCCTAAAACGCTATTAACAAGAATCATCAAATGCAAAAGAGACATTTTGTTCCAACAACAAGCATAAAGGTTTAGAAATTTTAGAAAAATCTTTAATGAAACATCGGTAAAAACCTGCATGTCACAAAAAAACTTCTTATACCTTTTACGCTTGTAGGAGGTGGCAATTGCTCGATTACCTAAACTTTTTCTTGGTCAACCTCTAATCCTCTCTAGGTCACCTTGTTCCCGAGAACAATGCCATCCTCCGCCATGAAGTTGCATTTTCCCAGTTCAAGACTAGGTTTGTCTTAATGCATCTCCTCAAAACTTGGTCAAACTTTGAAGACATTCCTTAATTTTCTTTGCCAAACACTAAGAAATCATCCATGAACATTATGCAACGTTGAAATGTTGTTGGGGCATTACACAACTCGAATGGCATTCTTCTGAAGGAAATATTATCTTATATTGCACACTACTTAAATGATGAGTGTAACCCCTTTAGCCCGACCTAGACGCTCGACCCGAACTAAGAAGATTACATGCAGAAAATCGAAGTCGACTCGTTAAAGTCAACCTCAATTAAAGACCCCTTTTTTCCCCTTTTTATCTTCTCTAGATGCACATTATTATCCTATATGTTAAGCAAAGCAATTAGGAGAAAACGGCACAGCGATCGGAGTTCGATTAGGGGTTCAATTGCATACATTTGTCTTTTAGGGACTAAATTATAATTTCCATAAAATACAAGGACTTTTCAGATTTTAAAGTTTCCAAACCATGGTTAGACATGTAACATGTCAACATACCAAATTTCAGCTCAAACGGATCATCCAAACTCATCCAATTGAACATACAACATTTAGGTACCAAAATGTAACATTTTAGAACTTAAAAGATTCTTTTAACTAAAATTAACGAACATGTATCGGTACGCCTTAGCCTGTATCGATACGCAAAATGGTAGTAGCCAAAGTGGGCAAAAGGGAATCGATACGCTCAAGCCCGTATCAATACGACCTTCAAACTTTTGCCTAAGCGTATCGATACGCGTCCAATTCGTATCGGTACACCTAAGCCACAAAGCCTGAATTTAGCCTTAGTGTATCGATACAACTTACCAAACACATAAGCATCAACAAATAGCATAACAATATCATCAAGGATATCACATCATGGTGAAAATATTAGTTACTCATGCATGCTTTAGAATATAAGCCATAACATAGCCATAACACTATAAGCAAGACCATAAACCAATTAGAGACCATTTAAAAGTCCAAAAACATAAACCAAACATGCTCAACATGTTTAACATCACCAACAAAACCATGAGTAGAAATCCCTCCCATTGCCTCTTATTAAACTAAAGTAAAACCACAAACATTGCTTAGCCGAATACTTGGGTTTCCCCTTGCTTTCTTGCTGCCTCTAATGCTCAATTCTCTGCATTGATGAAACAAATGAGCGTAAGCATAAAGCTTAGTGAGGACCACTAAAAATACACCATTTCCTCATCTGAAACAACCGAAAACTCAATTGATTGCTTCCTAAACCAAGCCCAGCCAACATACATCACTTCCAACCATTATTAAACATCAAAACACATCTAAAAGCAACATAAACCCTTCCTTATACCTCCAGCAAGCATAATACCTACAAACCACCTCAAAAACCCAACTAAAACCATTATGAAACTCAAGGATCTCAAAGATTTCGGGATCTATATTATCAAAACTCTTTTTCAACATAATAATCAACTCAAAACTCAATTAAAATCAATCCAAAATAGAGCTCATCAACAATACTCCAAAAATCAAGATTTAAACTATAATTTTGCAAGATTTTGTTCTTAAATCAAAACCATAATCAAAACTCAGCGAAAAACAACATTTAGGAGCCAAAGATCTTGGGAATTTCAATAAAGAACCTAGATTGAAGGTTGAGAACGGGATTTACCTCCAATCTTTGCCCTCCTTAAGGATTGACAAGTTTTTGATTCACAAAACTTGAAGAACTTGAAGAGATTTCTTGGAAATGATTTAGGAAACAAAGAGAGAGTGTTTGGGAGAAATGAAATATGGAGAAATGGTTGAGAAAATAGATTTTGCTGAAATGAGAGTTAGTTACGTCAAAAACTTCTCATTAAACCATTTTAACAATTTAATATAATAAAATCCTTTTTATTTAATCATCTAAAAATTATTTAAAACACATGTCAATTTAAGGAAGGTGTAATTTCACCATAGCTCCCTAAAGATTCTAAGATTTTTTACTCCTCTTTTGAAATTGCATTTTTCCATAGTTTTAAAACTTTACATTTTGGTCACTACCCAAAATGTACCACTTCCAAAGCTCTTTTTGTAAAATTGATTTGACCAACCTTTTAAACATGATTTTAGAGGATTTTAGCATTTTTTGTCATATTTTACCCTTTCTCGATCCTTGATTTCCTTAAACCACCTAATAAGATTCGAACCGTTCTCGACCGGTCCAATTCGATGTCTAAAACGTCTAGGCCCAAAGCCAAGGCGTTAGAACTCTTCCCCACTTAGAAAATTTCGTCCTCGAAATTTTCCCTGAAGGAAAAAGGTGCGGAAACTTCTTCAGCATGTCCGCCTTGCTTTCCCAAGTGGCCTCCTCAACTCCTCGGTGTCGCCACAACACCTTCACAAGCTCTATCGTCTTGCCACGAAAAACTTTGCTACTCAATCCATGATCCTCATTGGTTCCTCGTTATAAGACAGATTCATATTCAACTCTATTTCCTCAACATGCATCACATGTGAAGGATCCGATCTGTACCTCCGCAACATCGAGACATGAAACATATCATGAATCTTTTCCAACACGGGAGGTAACCTCAACCGATAAGCCACAGGACCAATACGCTCCACAACCTCATATGGTCCAATAAACCTTGGGCTAAGCTTACCCTTACGCTCAAATCTCATCGCCTTCTTCCAAGGTGATACTTTCAAGAACACACGTTCGCCAACCGCGAACTCAATCGCCTTACGCTTCAGATCCGCGTAAGACTTTTTCCGATCCGATGATGCCTTCAAACAATCACAAATGAGCTTCACCTTCTCGGTGGTTCCTTTAACCATAGCCAGCATCGAAATCAACTTATGCCCCGTTTCTGCCCAACAAAGAGGTGTTCTGCACTTTCTCTCATACAAAGCCTCGTATGGAGCCATTTGAATGCTTGCATGATAACTATTGTTATACGCAAACTCAACCAACGGCAGATGCTTCTCCCAAGAAACCTAAAAATCAATAACACAACATCTCAACATGTCCTCAAGCACCTGGATAACACGTTCTGATTGTCCATCCGTCTGAGGATGATATGAAGTACTAAAATTCAACCATGTACCCAAGGCTTGATGCAAACATTCCCAAAACCTTGATGTGAACCTCGGATCTCTATCCGACACTATAGACTTCGGCACACCGTGCAACTGCACAATCTCAGCAATATGCAACTCTGCCAGCTTATCCAAGGTATACGTAGTATGCACAGGCAAGAAATGTGCACACTTCGTAAGGAGATCCACAATCACCCAAACCAAATTCTTCTTCGATGGTGACAAAGGAAAACTAGACACAAAATCCATGGTAATCCTTTCCCACTTCTATTCTGGGATTCTCAAAGGCTGCAACAACCCAGAAGGAACCTAATGTTCAGCCTTCACTCGCTGACACACCATGCACTTACTAACAGACTCGGTAACATCCTTTTTCAACCTCACCCAGTAGTACTCATCCTTCAAATCACGATACATCTTTATACTACCAAGGTGCATAGCGAAAGGACTACTATGAGCTTCAGTCATAATAGTGTGCCTTAACTCAACATCACTTGGCACCACTATCTGACTCCCAAAACACAGAACACCGTCATCATTAAAACCGAAATCCAAAGGCTTACCATCCGCAATATCCTGAACGTGAGGAACAAGAGAATTATCAAGCAACTGCTAATTCTTAATCAACTGGATCAGGGATGGTTTCACTTGCAATTCAGCAACAAGACCACCATTTCGCGATATGCTCAAGTGAGCAAACATCACCCTCAACTCCACACCCACTTTCTTACTCAAAGCATCAACCACAACATTGGCCTTTCTAGAATGGTACTCGATCAACAGCTCATAATCCTTAAACAACTCCACCCATCGACATTGCCTAAGATTCAACCCTTTCTGTGACATAAGATACTTTAAACTCTTATGATTTGTAAACACCACACACTTCTCATCAGGTAATGCCTCCAGATCTTCAAGGCAAACACAACAGCCGCCAACTCAAGATCGTGAGTAGGGTAGTTACACTCATGCACCTTCAACTGCCTAGATGCATATGCCACTACCTTACCCTCATGCATCAACACACATCCCAAACCAACAATGGACGCATCACTATAGACTACAAACTCCTTACCAGACTCAGGTTGAATCAGGACATGAGCTTGCCTCAAAGCTTCCTTTAGCTTCTCAAAAGCTTGTTGCATCGCATCTATCCACTCAAAGCGAACATTCTTCTACAACAACTTGGTCAAAGGTGCAGCAATTTTCGAGAAACCCTCGACAAACCTACAATAATATCCATTCGAGCCAAGAAAACTTCGCACCTCAGTCACCAACTTAGGCACCTTCCAACTCATCATAGCCTCCACCTTATGCGGATCAACACGAATACCCTCAGCCGATACAACATGCCAAAGGAAGACCACCTCTCTAAGCCAAAACTCACACTTGCTTAGCTTAGCATACAACTGGTTCTCCAACAAAACTTGCAAAACTATCATTAAGTGTCTATCATGATCCTCATCGGTACAAGAGTACACAAGGATATCATCGATGAACACTACCACGAACTGATCCAAGAACTCATGGAATACATGATTCATCATGTCCATGAAAGTAGCAGGTGTGTTGGTCAAACCAAACGGCATTACTAAGAACTCATAATGCTCGTACCTTGTTCGAAAAGCCATCTTAGGTATGTCCACATTCTTCACCTTCAACTGGTAATACCCTGACCTCAAATCTATCTTAGAAAACATTGAAGCTCCACAAAACTGATCAAAGAGATCATCAATCCTTGGTAATGGGTACTTGTTCTTGATCGTCAACTTATTCAGTTGTCGATAATCTATACACATCCATATTGTCCCATCTTTCTTCTTTACAAACAACATCGGTGCATCCCAAGGTGAAACATTCGGCCGGATGAAGCCTCGGTCAAGCAACTCCTGAAGTTGCGTCTTTAACACTTTCAGCTCTTTAGGCGTCATGCGATAAGGAGCAATGGACATCGAAGTCGTATTCTCATACAACTCGATATCAAACTCAACTTCTCTGTTTGGCAGCAACCCAGGGAATTCTTCCAGAAAGACACCCGGAAAATCGTAAACGGTTTTGATGTCTTGCACACGTAAATCCTTTGTACCAGGATTCATCACATAAGCAAGATAAGCATCACAACCCATCCTTAGCATACGGCTTGCTTCCATAGCCGAAACCATATTAGACAAGAATTTCACATTCTCGCCTAGTACCACAACTTCATAATCATCAGCAAGCTTTAATGCGACTCTCTTAAAATCAAATTCTACCATTGCTCTATGCTCAGACAACCAATCCATACCAAGGATCACATCAAATCCATAAAAGGGTAACTCCATCAAATCCATAAGAAAAACATGACCCTGAACGTATAAGGGACACCCCCGATACAATTTCCTAGTGACTACAGTCTCACCAAATGAGCTAGTCACTTGCATTCCTACTTCAAGCAACTCAACAGGTATATCAAGCAAATGCGCATGCTCACTCAAGATATAAGAATGCATGGATATAGAATCAATCAAAGTCAACAATGATTAATACTATAAGACAAAGGTACCTGCGATAACATCGGTGTCGTTGCGCTCCTCGCGCTGAGCATAGACCCTCGCAGGACCGCCTCCCTTAGGCCGAACCGCCACCACATGAGCGATACCATGCTGAACCTCATCTCTCCTCTAAAAATCCCACGGCCGCACCCATGGCCTCTTTGAGGTGCAGCCACAGCAGGTGCATGTCCCTGGCCTCCACCAGCCAACAGAGGACACTCACGCCTCATATGATCCGCTGAACCACGGTTCCAGCAAGAATTTCATGTTACCACAACAGGAGCTCGTGCCTCTCTAGCTGCATGTGGACAATCTCACCTTAGATGGTCCCTCGATCTACGTGTCCAGCACATGTGCTGCTCAGACCTCACTCGGCCTCCCTGAGCCTGACTACCCCGTCCTGGAGCACCTCGCCTCGCATCAGGCTGATGTCTCCTATCACGACCTCTTTTGTTCCATCCACCTCTGGAACTATACTCAGCTGCTCTCTTTCTAGAGCTAGAACCACCTCCACAAGATGTCAGACCCAAGTTTTGCTCAATGTCCTTAGCTCGACATACAAGCACATAAAAATCCGTGTAGTCCGTAGCCAACATATAAGTCTTGACTTCCTACACCAGCCCATATTGGAAGCGATCACAACGATGCCTCTCACTCGGCACCAACTCAGGTGCATACTGGCTCAGATGTACGAACTGGACCTCGTACTTAGCCACAGAAAGACTTCCCTAAACAAGCGACATAAATTCATGCTTCTTTTCGTCCAAATATCTCACACCAGATAATTTTTCTTAAAAGCACTTCTGGAAAAACTCCCAATCTACCTCATCGGGTTTCACTCCAGCGGTGATAATCGTCCACCAACTATAAGCATCACCCTGGAGCAATGAAACTGCGCATCCCAGCTTGCGCACATCGCTGCATCCCATCTGATCCATAATACGGATCGTACTAGCTAACAAGGCTTCCGACGCCTTAGGAAACATTCCATAGAACTCAACAGCTCCCAAACTCCTCAGCCTTTCCAAAGGCAAACCCACCTGCCCAGTTGAAGGGGCTTGAACATGCGCTCCGGCTACTGCAGCCTGAAATGCTCTAGTGATCGCCTCAACCAGCGGCGCTAGATCACTCAAAACTGGACCAGCCTTTCCTTGTTGCTCTGGCTCTCCACCTCCAGGTGGTGGTGGCGGAGGTAGAGTCTCATCAGCTAAGTTCTCAACCCCCTGATTGCCCTGCTCTGCCGCAGGCACAATCGTATTCGATCTGAGCTCTCTCCTCAGACCCATAGTGCTATTTTTAACAAGGCATAACAACAAAAACAAATCAAACCATGATTTAGGCGAGGCTCGAGCAAGGATCCAAGTTCACAAAAACATTTAACTAGTGTAATAAGGCAATGGGCACCCCGATTTCCCTCAAGCATACCATATCATACAATGCTTATCATATTCATCATGCTTTACATCATTCGAAATCAGCACACATCCTTATCACATCATCATCATACAATAATATTTAACTCACATATGATTCACAACAACCGAGCATGGCATGAACACCAACATTCGACCAAAAACATGCTTTTTCAAACAACATGCTATTCAACATTGAACCGAACATCAAAACATACCAACTCCACTTACCATCATCCCAAATTCTTTCAAAACTTGGCTCTAATACCAACAAATGTAACCCCCTTAGCCCGGCCTAGACGCCCGACCCGAACTAAGAAGATTACACAGAGAAAATCGAAGTCGACTTGTTAAGGTCAACCTCGATTAACGACCCCTTTTTTTCTTTTTTTCTTCTCTATAAGCACATTATTATCTTATATGTTCAGCAAAGCGATTAGGCAAAAATGGCACAGCGATCGGAGTTCGATTAGGGGTTCAATTGCATACATTTGACTTTTAGGGGCTAAATTGTAATTTCCATAAAATACATGGACTTTTCAGATTTTAAAGTTACCAAACCATGATTAGACATGTAACATGCCAACATGCCAAATTTCAGCTCAAGCAGATCATCCAAACTCATCCAATTGAACATACAACATTCAGGGACCAAAATGCAACATTTCAGAACTTAAAAGATTCTTTTAATTGAAATTAACGAACCCTTATCGGTACGCCTTAGCATGTATCGATACGCAAAATGACAGTAGCCAAAGTGGGCAAAAGGGTATCGATACGCTCAAGGTCGTATCGATACAACCTTCTAACTTTTGCCTAGGTGTATCGTTACGCGGGCAATTCGTATCGGTACACCTAAGCTACAAAGCCTAAATTTAGCCTTAGTGTATCGATACTCTTCCCCGAGTATCGATACGCATACCAGATTTTCACATTCAACATCCGTTTAAACACATTTAACAACTTCTAAGCATGCTTTAAACATACAGGCATGCTATAGACAACTTACCAAACACATAAACATCAACAAACAACATAACAATATCATCAAGCATATCACACCATGGTGAAAATATTAGTTACTCAAGCATGCTTTAGAATATAAGCCATAGCATAGCCAAAACATTATAAGCAAGACCATAAACCAATTAGAGACCATTTAAAAGTCCGAAAACATAAATCAAACATGCTCAAGGTGTTTAACATCACCAACAAAACCATGAGTAGAAATCCCTCACATTGCCTCTTATTAAACTAAAGTAAAACCACATGCATTGCTTAGCCGAATACTTGGGTTTCCCCTTGCTTTCTTGCTGCCTCTAATTCTCAATTCTCTGCATTGATGAAACAAATGAGCGTAAGCATAAAGCTTAGTGAGGACCGCTAAAAAATAAACATTCAAATGCATTTTGTAAATACAAAACATCATCATTTGACAACATATGTCTTTCTTTAAAACATGCTCATTAAAGCATCAATGCACTTTTAAAACCACATACTGATAGCATCTTTAAAATAACAACAAAATCCTTTCCTCATGCTTAAACCAAGCATCACATGCATTCTAGCATAATTCCCAAGCATCGCATTCTTAATTCATTTCTCAACATCATTATATTGGCTCGCAAGTGATCATTAACAAACCATATCAAAACCATCACAATGACACAATCGGATACATTGATTACAAGTGTTGTCCCACACGCTTCATACACACTACCGGACTACACAAGGTGGGGATTAATGGCACAATCACAACCCCTCAACACCCATGATGGAGATTAATGGCACAATCACAACCCCTCAACATCACTCATTGGTAGTTGTATAATTCCACTAACGAGAGTACGGGACACAAACCACAAGACTCACACACAGGATTAAATCATCCACCATTGTGATCTTAGCCTCAATCGTTAGGGTACTTGGATGGAGTTTACGGCACAATCACAACCCCTCGACATCCAAGGCGACTTTATTCGCGGCGTACCCAATCCTATAGCCGGCTAACTATATCCGATTAAAGTAACCAAAAACCATTTCCATCACTTGCCAATATAACCATTTAACATCATTATTCCACTATTTTACAAGAATAAGTCACAATGCCATTTCCACAAGCATAAACATGCTTAAACCAAATGCATTATTCACATAAATCCAAGGATCACTTACCATGTGCATCCTTAACTTATTGGCATTAAAAACCAGCATCATCAATGCTCAAAACATGCTTTAAAATAGTAATCAATCCACATTCAATTCAAGTGCATTTTAAACCAAAACATAGCACATTCCGAGAGAGAATTTTGTTTTACTTACTCTTGAGCTTATCTAAGTGTTCCAAACTTACACTAAGCTCCCAACACCATGCTCAAAGCGTTACAAAGGTGGAAAATCCATTTCCACTCACCGATACGCGAAACCTCGCTCGACGACGCGAAGATCACCCTTCCGAAGCCTCCAAAAATGCTTTGCTTGCTTCCGGATCAAGATCCCCTGTTTTTAGAGCATAAAAACAGAGATCCAAATGCATTAAATTGCATTTCAACACCAGCAACCAAACACAAACTCGTTGCCCACCAAAACTACACCATTTTCCTCATCCGAAACAACCAAAAACTCAATCGATTGCTTCCTAAACCAAGCCCATCCAACATACATCACTTCCAGCCATTATTAAACGTCAAAACACATCTAAAAACAACATAAACCCTTCCTTATACCTCCAGCAAGCATAATACCAACAAACCACCTCAAAAACCCAACTAAAACCATCAAGAAACTCAAGGATCTCAAGGATTTCGGGATCTATATTATCAAAACTTTTTTTCAACATAATAATCAACTCAAAACTCAATTAAAATCAATCCAAAATAGAGCTCATCAACAATACTCCGAAAATCAAGATTTAAACTATAATTTTGCAAGATTTTGATCTTAAATCAAAACTATAATCAAAACTCAGCCAAAAACAACATTTAGGAGCCAAAGATCTTGGGAATTTCAATAAAGAACCTAGATTGAAGGTTGAGAACATGATTTACCTCCAATCCTTGCCCTCCTTAAGGATAGACAAGTTTTTGCTTCATAAAACTTGAAGAGATTTCTTCGAAATGATTTAGAAATCAAAGAGAGAGTGTTTGGGAGAAAAGAAATCTGGAGAAATGGTTGAGAAAATAGATTTTGCTGAAATGAGAGTTAGTTACGTCAAAAACTTCTCATTAAACCATTTTAACAATTTAATATAATAAAATCCTTTTTTATTTAATCATCTAAAAATTATTTAAAACACATGTCAATTTAAGAAAGGTGTAATTGCACCATAGCTCCCTAAAGATTCTAAGATTTTTTACTCCTCTTTTGAAATTGTATTTTTCCACAGTTTTTAAATTATACATTTTGGTCACTACCCAAAATGTACCACTTCCAAAGCTCTTTTTGTAAAATTGATTTGACCAACCTTTTAAACATGATTTTAGAGTATTTTAGCAATTTTGTCATATTTTTACCCTTTCTCGATCCTTGATTTCCCTAAACCACCTAATACGATTTGAATCGTTCCGACATGTTCGATCCGATGTCTAAAACATCTAGGCCCAAAACCAGGGCGTTACGATAAGTTACATGTTTAAAATGATCCTATTCGAATGAGATATGGTGATCTCTTTGCATTGAATTGTTTGATACATGCCTACTGTTGCTTGCTTGATTACTCGAAAATGTGAATTAACTATTTGCTTGATTGTTCAATGTACTTTCTTGAAATAAATCCATGAGTGTTTAAGCTTGCATATTCGATTGGTTCATGATAAACTAGCTAGATCTTGACTTTTCCTTAGTTAAATCCTAGCTAGGTGAAACTTGTTTAAAATGAAAATAAGATTTATAAAGCTAATACCTTTGAAAACTTGTTAGTTATAGGAACTACCTCACTAAGTACTCTAAGTACTTATCGCTCTAGTTTTTCCTTCATCCCAAAACACAGGTTAGGTGGATCAAAGTTTCCCAGAACGTTGTCTCGAGCAATTCACAAGTGAAGAATTCAAGTATGCCTTGTTTTGTTCTTATGTTACTCCTAATTGGTGGCCTAATCTTAGGTTTAGTGGTCCAAATATCATGAATTTGGCTTATAATGAAAATGTATATGACATGTATGTAAAGACTTAAGGCTTAGAATGTCATGTTTTGTGAGTACTTTGGCTATGTAAAAATAACTAAGATGGTTGTAAGAACTTAAATGGCTTGATAGCCACCTTTTGGTATATATATATATATGTCTCTGTGTGTGTGTGTGTGCAAAGTTCTTAAGTAATGCTTGTTTTAAATGTCTAGATGGATGAATGAAACTAGCCTTGTAAATTATAAGAACTCGAATACTTGTGATCCTTCTTGATAAAGAAGTAACCAATTCGAATGTCATTAGGAGTCTACTTGACTAATCTAATAGGAAGTAAAATGAATTGGGCCCTAAGTTACATGAAGTGTTCAATTGTAATTATTTTAGAGAAATAATGTATGGTTTCTTGAGTGATAAGGGGTAATTCGAATGGGAGATGATATTGTTTAGAATGAATTGAATTTGGTAACTTGTTTACTAAGTAAATTATAAGAAAGGTTCAAATTGGCCCCTAAATTCACATGTCGATGTTTGGTTATAAGCCTCGTCACTCCTTGATCCTAACCCGGGCGAGGGGTGTTACATAAAGTTGTAATCAGAGGTAAAGGACTAGATCCTAGGAATAAACCGAGCATGTATGCATTTTATAGGATTGAGTTATGACACCTAGTAGTTGTGTTCTCGTTATAATTGTGTAATTACTCTTATAACTTATTTCTTTCGTTCAATCGTAGTATGTTTGAGACAAGAGAAGCTTGGGATGGTCAAAGTCCCCGAGAATCCTCTGGCGAGGGCAATAGTGTAAGGCTCGAACAGAACCTTCCAAGACAAACGAAACATCAAGAAACTAATCAACGGCGAGCTCAAGCTCAGCCTCAACAGGATGCCCCTATCATCCAAGCTAGTCAAAAGGAATGTCTTTTAAGCATGAAAGAGATGTTCGACCAGCTCGTATCGAATTTAAAACAAGACCGCCCTGCTGCCCCTGCACTTGTGTTGCCAAACTGAGCATCTATTGATAATTTAGCTCAGCATCGAGCCTACACCTTTACCGATAAAAATGAAGAGAAGCCCAAGGAGGCAGAGTACTGGCTGGAAAATACTACTCAAATCCTGACCAAGCAGTTACAATGCTCGGACAAGCATTAGCTCGAGTGTGCCATCTCTTTGTTGGCAGACGAAGCATTAAGCTGGTGGGAAACCACTACTTTAACTGCCCCGGTTGAATCGGTGACCTGGAAGTTCTTTGTTGAAGAGTTCAACAAGAAGTATATAAGTGAGCAATACTTGGCAGATTACCAAAGACATTTCTTGTACTTGAAGTAAGCCAATCCACCTATTGAACAATATGTTGCTGACTTTTGCAAGTATTGTAAATATGGTTCGAAATACATTAAGACCGAAAAAGACAAGTGACGGATGTTCATTGACGGCTTGAATGACGAGTTGAGTCAGATGATTACCGCCCTAGGAATCATAGACTTTCAAACTCTAGTGAACAGAGCAATCGCGACCAAGACAAAGATTAAGGCTGCAAAATAGAGGAAAGGTGGATATCGAAGTGATAAGAAGCTAAAACATGATGACAAATCTAGTTGGCAGTCTAAGAAGGGTAAATCTTAGAAATAAGGATCCTCAACCTACACTCCTGCTCCTAGAAGTAACTACACATCGAGACTCCAATCGGTGAACAAATTAGTAGTCTCGATTGTTTCTATTAACAGCACGGGAAATTCTAATAAAGCTCCTACAAGCAAGTATTGTCAGAAACTACATCATGGTCAATACCGAGTCTAGTCCAATCTTTTCTTTGCGTGTGGTGGTGATGATCACTATATCAAGGATTACCTGAGAAAATCTAATAAAGCTCCAGCATGTAATGCTACTAATCTGAGCCCGGTACCTTCTGGCCGAAATAAGAATTCAAGGCAAGCTCAATCCGGAAACAAAGGGAGAGGAAAATGCTCCTATTCAAAAGCTTCCACTCCTCAAGAGTCTCGAGCCCCTGCTCGTGTTTACCACATTCGTGGTAAGGAGGACGAAGAGACTCCCGACGTCATTGTTGGTACTGTTTAACTAAACCTTAAACTTGTTTAAGCTTTGATAGATTCGGGATCAACCGATTCATTCATATGCTCTTACTTGCACGGTTCTGTCTGGCGTCATGGTGTCATTTGGGGCGGTTGCAACATGTACCTTCTCGCTCAATATCGTGATGAGGCTCAGGAAATAGAGTTGTCCCTTCGATTTCTGCCCATACTCAAAAATCTCATTAGCTATAATCGCACCCACATTGGTATACCTTTTGTTGATGATGGAGTGGATGAGTGTCGAGCGTGGTTTGTCGACAGTAGAGTTGTGGGACGTGGGCAGCAACCTCCTCTTCACGAACGTGTTCCACAATTTTGCCTCGGGTAGCAAGTTCCGCCAATTGACGGTGCCTCTATTTTTGCTCACATTCCAAATTATCCCCGAAATACAAAGCTCTTCCTTCATTGCCTCATAACTGTCTATCGTGAGGGAGGCAAGGAACTCCGCGTGTTGATCCTCTTGAATGTGCAGGCCATAGAAAATATTTATCTTGTCTTCGTCGATAAACATTGGTCGCCCGCGGACATTCAACGTCTGCACTTCCTCTGTCGCTCATGGGCATAGTATTAGCGCACTATTTTCTGATTTGCCGGCTTTAGTTGTTGGGCAAAGATCTGCCATTTTTTGTTTGCGATCTTTGAGTAGATGAAGTGCTTGGGCATGAAGTTCCTCTTCGTCGTCTTATAGTAGAAACCTTGCTCTTCCCACACCGATCTCTCTTTGAATTTTTCATTATGTCGGGCTTTGATTTATGGTGTAGCAAAGCGATTGAGAGATTCTTCGGATTCTGCCTGGGTAGCGCGGCAGCGTGGGGTTCTTGTCATTCTTGATATTGGTTTTAGGGTTTTGATGCCAAGAGGGTTGTGAGAGTTGAGAATCTGTAGAAAAGGAAAGAAATCTATGAAACAATATGCAAGATAAAGTAAACAAGAGTGAGTAGTAAAAAATTAGGGGGTTTAAATAAGACTGAAAATGGCTGTCGTTTCATCTGACGAGGTTGACGTTGCCCGGGTAAAGAGCCATTGGAACGGAACAGGCGTCTGGGAACGGCTAGTCTGCAACGGCTAGTTTTGGCGGGATGCAACGTCTATCTGTCGCGGCAGACTTGGCGGGCGGGCTAGAATGAATGATGGCTTTAGGCTTGCATCTTCTCTCTTCTCTTGGGTTACTGTTCTTTCTAAAATAAAATAAAACTGAAAATTTAAAAATTCTAAGTCTATGAAAGCATAAAAAATGTGGAAGATAAAATAAAAGTTATGTTACTCTAGTGGTGCATTGGCATGCAACTCCTAAAGTAACTACTCCCTTGTCTGTTCGAGCTTTAGGGGGTCATTTCTAATACTTCTTGTAATCCACCCACACCCTCCATCGAGTGACCATTTTGCCCATAAAAGGGTGGACAACTGTGTTTGCAACTACTTGCTTTTGCATTATCATGGTTGAGGTTCCTTTCTTCCTTGTTCCCTTGTAGTCCATGTGTACCTTCCACCTTGTTGTTTTTCCTGGAGGCATGAATATGTGATTAGGAAAAATCATATCAATATCCAACCATGTACTTACCTTATTCTCGTCGAAGTTCGTTATGGTGGAAAGTAGCCTTTGCTGCCGACGCAACTGTTGTGGCAACCAGTTGTTGTGGCAATCTTCTATCATAATGCAGTGCAGGTTAAAGGAAAACCTAATTTTATGAAGAGATTTGTGAACACCCTTTTCTTTAGTTCTCTCAACCATCTCCATCAATAGAGATTTTTTTTGGCATCAACTTTATCGGTATTGGTTCCTCAAGAAATACATGCAATGGAAAAGATGATTTTTCAAAGAATTCAAAAGGTTGAGCTATTACCGGCTTATATTCCGTTAGAAAAGTATTTCCATCGTGTTGCTCCTCTATGTGGACGTTCAATTGCCCAAGCAAAGGTAGATGAGAGCAATCTACAGATTCCTCAGCTGCCAAGGCATAGCTCTGTTTAGGTTCCTCAGTCTCTGATAGGGCAATCTGTTGCCTAGGCTCATCAATGTGTTCTCCGTATTGATCCACGTCTTCTTGCCTTGGGATGTTAGTGTCCATATGACGTATTTGTTGGTGATCAATGGTTGTCGAGGCATCATGTTCATCCATGGTATTAATGGGGATCTAATTGCTCAAAAGTGCGTCCACCTTGGAGATTCTTGTGTCCATAGAAGTTGACAATTCTTAAGTGAATGCAATGAAAGCTTGGAGCGTGTCTTCCAAGGATTTTGATTGCTCTTGAGAAGAACTACATTGCCAGTGCATGTCTACTGCTATGGCAGCAAAATTGTCACGGTCAGCAAAATTTTGAGCTTGTTCGCCGTACCGTGAATAATCTTGATGTTGGTCTCATCTCGGTTCGTCCATGTATTCACCGAAAAGATGTGAGCAACTTTCGAACTCATGATTTCCTTCACAAAAATTGCAAGAATTTTCTAACATCAACTCTCGAGTGGTTTTTCTTGACATGTTGATGCCCTTGAACTTGTATTGCACCTGAAATATTTTTTTAAACAAAAGAAGAACTGAATAATGCAAGAAAATAAAGATAAGTGTAGAAAAATAAATACAAAAGTTGTACGCCAATCCCTGGAAATGGCACCAAAAACTTGTTGCGTGCAAAAGTGATGCGCAAATTGCGTGCAAGTATACAATGTGTCAAGTTATAGTATTTAAGATATCGTTTCCACAGGGATTATGACAACCTTTTAGAATTTACTTTTCTGCACAAGTAAAAAGTAAAAACACAAATATTAAGAGTTAGGTTGATTAAGACTAAGACTAAAGCAAATAAAATAAATTGAGAAATTAGAATGAGAGAATGGGTGGGTATTGGAATGCTTCGTAGTGTGGAGATTGGATGTACTGTCTCGGCACAGTTTTGCAGATCAACTTAACAACTTTCGGTAGCCGCCCATGAGTATGCCCCGGCAGAAGCCCACCTCGGCAGAGACCGATGTGACTGTCTACGCAGTTAAGCGATGATTCAAGGTTTCGTAAGGCTCCCTTCAATGACTTCCACTTATCTCTAAGCTTGAAGTACTATTGGCAAACATGTCTTGGATAATACCTCCCGACGTAAATCTAAGGATAAACACAAACAGATTATGAAGCCTCTCTTAGCCGTTGAACTTCTAACTTATCCCTAAGCCGAAGTAGCTTTACCCTATGGTTGGATAAAACTGTGTTTACTCCATTCGTGAGTTGAACTCTCCCGATATTGAACAAAAACATTGTTGCCCTCTTCTCTCTCGATAAAGATTGCAACAATGAAGAACCAAGAGTAAGCAAACCTTGAATTTTATTGCAAAAACTAAAAACCTAAACAAATACAAGCAAAACTCTCACAACTACTAGGCAACCAACCCTTAGCCCTAGGGAAGGTTTAGACCATAATGGAGATGGGGGCACAAGGGTATTTCAACAAGAAGGAGGGTTTCTCTCTAATCTCAATTGTGCTTCTCTCATTCAAGTCGATTACATATATATAGGGGAGAAGCTTAGGTCTAAGTCGGTTTAGGGCAGGAATACTAGTTAGAATCTAATTACAACTCATTAAAAGAACAAATCTAACATTAAATCTTCCTAGATTCTCGTTTTACTTTTTCCACCTTGACTTTGACCATGGCTTTTCTTTGTTTGTTGGGCTCCAATGCACGTGCAAGTGGTTTCCAAAAATTGGGCTTTATGGGCTCTTTCAGTCGCATACCTCTTTGCATTTTTTAACCCTTCCTCGATTTTCTGTCTCGGCGGCAAATAGTTGACTGCCTCGGTAGAGGTTTGGGTTCGTGTGCAGGGGTTGGCACTGCTCTTCATTCTGGGCCTTTCCTCCTCGATCAGCTCTCCAAATGGCCTAATAGCTCCCTCCATCAGTTGCCAGCTTTTCTTCTTTTGCCCTCTCTGCTGCCTTGACGGCATCTACCTCGGCGGGTATCGCGCACAGAGAGAAAACACGACTGAGTAGTATCTTTTGTATAAAAACAATTAAGTTGATCAAATAAGGCAGAATATCCAATCTATGCAGTTTTGTTTATGTTTTTCTAATAAATGCAACTAAACTATACTTAAGAACAACAATAATTGAGCTAAACTAGGGCATAAAGATAGGAATTTTGCACACTTAACAATGTGACAGTGGGTTCACTTGGGACATTCTCAAAATTAGCCTATAATGGAAAGGCACCCAAACGACTCTATGGTTCGACACTAAGTCAGATTCGAGACTCAAGAAATCAGGCTTGAGGAACTCAGGACATCATAGGTCCTTCTCAAGCTTCGTCTTGGAGGTTCCATGCTCCGGGAGGTTCAAAGAGAGTTGTTTCAGATCAGCTCCCAAGAGTTGGTCACGACCTCGACCGGTATTTCGTATAGGTTCCTTGTCTTTTACACTTGAAGGGAGTAATAATGGAGTGTGTTTCTTGCTATGTAGGGTTTTCTGCAGGTGTCGGGCACCAGGTCACATGGTGAAGGACTGCCCAGTTATGGAGGATACTACTCTGGTCTAGTGTCAGAGGTTGACTCCTTCTCGGCATGGTCAGAGTTTTGCTAGAATCGGTGCTATGGCATCATCTACATACCAGAGTATAGGTACGGTGAGATCCATCGTTAGAGTCGATGTTCGAGCCGTTATTAGGCAATCTTCTGTTCAGGCCAGAGATGATAACATTGCCACCGATGATATGTCTGTTACCTATGTTTCATTTTGGTTTTAGTTGTTGCATTGATGGAAATCCAATTTCTCATTCATACAATGGTTTTGGTTTGCATTGAATAAGTGTTGTGGTAAGATCCAGAGGTTGATGTTGGATTGATTAATTCATTAGATTTGTAAGTGCTTGCAGGTAAAGTTTTTACCGTCGATGTTGAGTGAGGATTAAGAGTAACAGTCCTCGTGGACTTGTTAGATTTAATCTCTCCCTAATTAGTGGATGTTACCTTTAGTATAGGTTGATTGTGTGAGCATGATGTATGCCTTGGTTTTCGAGCGAGAGTCTCGAAGCATCGTGGTTCTAGGTGAACCCACCTATTGGTAATGGGCGCGAGGAACTATTACTTCCCTAGCATGATCGCTATGTTTCAGTGATGTTAATTCAATAGCTGTTTTGCAAGTTATGAGACATCCCCAACCCAAGCAATGGATACGAGGGCTATGGGTCTGGATCTTTAGAGCTTGCAGAAAAATAAGACGTTGTTGATGTGTTTTTCGTGGAATGAGCAAGCTTATCTCTTGAATCGTGGATTAGAACCCGCGATAGAGGTAATGTCGAGTTTGGTGTTAGTGTATATCACTTTGTAGTAAGGCACCGGCTGAACTTCTCGAGTGGGAACTCAGTTGTAAAAGTGAGTGAATACGAGTGTCGTTGCCAAGTGGTTCACCTTGGGACGTGTCTGTGTTGTTATCTAGTGTGGTATGGCAAAGAGTGCTGGCATTTTATGTAGTGAGCCGATAAGTATCGGTGGAGGATCGTTACCCATTCCTTAAGGTCGATGACCTTGCAATTAGTTGATGAGTTTCGAGGTTCTTGTATAGAGGTTTTAAAGTTCAATTATAGTAAGTTGAAGGTTAAAGGGAAGTCGTGATAAAGTTTGCGTTCAACATATTGGTTGGACTCTAAGGACAAGTCGTGAGATAGTTCAGATTCATGAGTTTGTCGGTATAACCATGGGCTTGACGTATTGAATGGTTGTTCTACCATATTTTTTCGATGGATTGTATACATGTATGGTAAAACAGTGTGAATATTGTCAGAGTAGCACACCAGAAGTGTGGTTTATCAGCTATAGTTATGTGGAAGCGGAACCCTTGTGTTGCAACAGATCTTGTTGGAAGAATCATTTGAAACCCTTGAAGGCTTGTTAAAGTTCCTGCACAACTGCTCGTTGAATTTAAGTGGTTGGTTTGGAAGAGAATATTCGAACCTTCGAGGATAGATGGGTGAGTTTTGATCTCTAGTGGAGTTCATAAGCGCTGACAGTTTTCCCCTGGAATCAAAGTGGTTTGATTTATAGAGTTACATGGTCGTGAGTTAGCTTTCATAGTTCAAGTAAAGTGAAGTGCTAAGTCTCATCTTGCTTAGTCAAGTCGGAGAAGAAGGGTTGTTAATTCGAGATAGATCGATGGTAGAGTTTGATTGTCAGAGTTTTTCTTGTTCTTGAAACGATTGGACATGGTGTTATTAATAGACGAAGAATTGTTCCTAGTAGTATATCTTCGAAGAGGTGTTGTGTTACGAACACAGAAGAGGTTTAAGTTCAAGGGTTTGAACCACGATTGATGGCATAAGGGATTGTTAACCGAGATGAAACACATTTGAAGTGAGTTTCGTGTGTTGATGCTTGGACAATATTGTTTGGGTCAATCTTATATTGTTTTGTTTTAGGATTCAATGTAAGCATTGTTTAATTGTGGGGGATGAATCGTTGGGGATTCATGAGATATGTGTTGAGGAGCCCAATGTTATGAGCTTTGGATAAGGAAGTTGTAGAGGAACTTTGAAATCAAGGTGAATTTATGTGAGTTGAGAAATGGTTGGATCCAAAATAGTTGCATCTCCCCCCTTCATTTAATTTTGGGGATGAAATTTCTTTTAGGAGGGGAGAGTTGTAACGACCTGAATTTCTAAGTCGGCGGTTGGGTGTTGAATCAGATTATAAACCTACGTGTTGGGTTGGACCGTTGGACCCATTGGGCCAAGTTTGGGCTTTATTGGATAAGTTTTGAGATTTTTGGGCTAGGGAAGTGACCATTTCGTAAAAGGATAAGGAACTTGAGGTTTTATGAGGTAATTTTACCCTTTTAAAAAAAGGTTGATTCCTTCCCTTTATTTTGGTTTTCGCGTAAGATGGGGGGAGACAACATTACATCATCTTTCTCATCGTTTTACTGTCTTCCTTCTTCTTTCTTTCGAAACACCATATTTTCAAAGCTTAAAGATCCAAGATTTCTCCATTAATTCTTCCATTTTAGATACAAGATTAAAGTATGTTAACCTTCTAGTTAAGAGCTTCATGAAAAGCATAATTTTGGGCGAAAAGAGGCAATTTGGGGGTTTCTCTAAGTTTGGTTCAAGTGAGAAGGTTGAAGGATTTTTCTTGGAAGATTAAATTCGAGAATTCTTACTAAAGGTCAGTACATCTCTGACTCCTATTATTCTTGAGGATCATAAAGTAATTGCTTTGCTGATTTTATGGTTTATATGTATTGTATGGGTGGAGCTTGCTTTAAGTAATCAAAGTAATGAATTTGATGATGTGAATGGTGGTAGATGACTCTAATATTCCCATAAATAACTTGGTAAACTTTAGTAAAACTTTTGGGTGGCTTGGATGTGATTAGCGACAAGTAAGGAGTGATTGTCGAGCCTTAGAAAGTGGTATTGGGATTAAGGTTTCGAAACCATATGAACATGTTTCGATACCTTATGAATTTCTACGAAAAAGATGATTTTGAAACCTCAGGGCAAAGGTTTCCATACCTTGAGGAAAGGTTTCCATAATTTTTAGGAAGGTTTCCATACCTAATGAAAGACGATGTAGGGCATTATTCTAGATGTTGAGAAATGTTTCGAATAGACATAGAAGTGATGTTTCATTGATTAATGGCTAATGACATGTTGAAACCCTTGAATAAAATGTATATTCACTAAAGATGATTGTGTTGATTAATAAGTTCATGATAATTCGATAATGAGACTTGAATTGTAGAAATGACTAGAAATCTTCCATAATGTACTAAAAGGCTTGATAGTGAGGCCTTAGGCCGCTTACCCTGTGATGGGGTGTATCAATGCTCGGGGAGCATTACTTATCTTATGAATGTTGTATAAAAGAATCCGGATGTCCTGGAGTCAGTACTACGGTACTTATATAAGGAGTTTTGTACTTAGGGTTGAGTGAACAAGTACACTTGACGTACCCACGAGCTGAGCGATTTGGGTGCAGTTAGAAACCTATATGTGGTTATAGTGATCCGGATAAGGTAATTAACTTGATAGGCTGAGTGAGCTCGAGTAAAGACTACTTGTGGCTAATATGATCCAAGTATGTCTAGAACGCATAGGTGGCTATGGTGATCTGGATATGGTCCTTTCAACCCGACGGTTGTGTGAGCACGGGTAAGGTAGGGCTTCGTTGGCCATTTATGTATATGATGTATGGATGTGTTTATGTATGATATGTGGATGCTATAGATGATACCTTATGTACCCGATGGCTAAGTGACCAGGATATGGTGTGAAACCTACTCGATAGGCTGAGTGATCTCATGTATGGTAAAGCATTGTAGGATATGTAATACTTCTTATAGACTTAGTGATGCCTTGAGATAGGTGATATAAGAACTCTAGCTAGTGTAGGCTAGACCACAACTCATAGATAGTGAAGCCTTATCTATGCTCTCTAAACTATATTTATCTTGCATGCTTATTTTATGATAATCACGAATTGTGGTAGAGTAGAAATGTACCACTGAGCTTTGTAAGCTCAGCGTTCAGAATCGTTGCTTATATTCGCCGGTTAAAAGGTAGATCGTGGTCGAGGAGCACATCAAGAAGGGATTTCCCAGCACCGTAGCGCTTCATAGTACAATACTTGATATTTAGTTTGGGGTTATTGTATTCACAGGTCCTTATAGTGGTTGAGTTTGTAAACTCTATTAAAAATATTATTTTGAGATACGGTGTTTTAAACTTGGAGCTCTTGTTTGCAAACTTATTTAAAACGCTTGCTTATTTACATGGATTTATGAATATCTTGATGTTTTGATAATGACTAAACTTATGGTTTTAAATAGAAATTTTCGATGGGTCAAATGTAACTTGAATGTAGTACTTTGAATCGAGATCGGGGTGTTACATTTAGAGTTAGAGTGTAAATTTTATTTTTATGTTTTGATTTTTAAATAATTTATAATTTAATAACTTCTGATATTCTAATTTTATAATTTTTACTTATTTTTTATTTTTTAATTTTTTTATTATCTAGTCATATATTAATAAAATATTTTTAAATGTTTTATTAATTTTTATATTATATTAGTTTTTTTAAAATATTTTTTTAAATTCTAAATATCAATTTTTCCCTCGTACTCAATCAGAAAATCAATTTTGCCCTCAAACTTTTTCACAAAATCAATTGTGCCCCTCTACCACGTCATCTTCACACGTGCACTGCCACGTCCTTACACATGGACCGTAAGGGCAGCATCATTGACCATCACATTAGAACCGTTGATCATCACATCAGTACCGTAACGGTCAACGTTGACTTCTGTTAGTCAATGGACAAACAATGATATAATTCGACTAGTTCAGAGGCCAAATTAATGCGAAAATATCATAGGAGTAAAAATAATAAATTAAGACTACTATAAATACAAAAGTAACCATTAAGCCAAATATCTAATACATACATAAAAATATCAAAACGATTGTTTCAAGCATTACTGCAACCCTTATCACTCGGGAGAGATACCATTACCTTAGCTAACAGCACCACAACGTAATTATTATTATAACTTTCATTTTATTTATTAAGGTAAAGTTCACAAATGATCACTAAGTTTGTTTAAAAACGGTAATTAAATTTTTAAATGTTGCAAAATGACATTCAAGTTTTATGTTTTGTAATAAAATAGTAACACACCTGTTAAAGGTCGTTAAGTGGAGTAATGTTGCAATTAAAAAAAATTAAATAATAGCACATTCAATCCTATATATCTATAAGTTCAATCAATTTGTCCTATTTCAAATAAAAACACATAATTTTCAATTACTCGAATTTGGGTTTGAATATCTGATACGAGTATGTTCGATTTTTTTTTAAGTTTTTCCATGTATTTGGAGAGCCCTAAGAAGGCCATATCTTCATACCCATAACTGAACATGCATCGATACTAGTGTTTCAAAAAAAGAGTTTGAAGAACATAGTACCGTCTCATAAGCAGCAGATAAGCAAATAAGGCAAAGGTTGTGCAAATATTAACTTACCTTAAAGGTAAGCTCTGCTTGGAAGCCTCCTGCAACCATAAATTTATTTTTGACTGACAGTGTATTTGCGTGAAACCTTCTAATAAACTTTCGGGATGTTTCTAGTTACATGGCAATATAAATTAGAAGATAAATTTTTACAATAATTACTAAAATAAATACCACCATCAAAATCAGTCATGCCGATAAGAAAAAGAGATAAGTGTCATGACTAATATGTACAATTGTGATACCTCGGTAGGTGCCACATGCCCGGAAAATTTAAGGATCTCGGAGAGATGGCATGACAACCATGACCAATGCATAATTGAATAATTGGCCATAAGGTAAATGTCGTGCTTTGAAGTAGCCCAAACCAAGTTTCGAACCTGCAAATTCATTCCAGTCAAGATTACTGAATAATTGGGGATTATGTGGTTTTATTTGAAATAAGACTAAATTGATTGAATTTATAAATATATAGGACTGAATGTGCTATTATTTAATTTTCTTAATTGTAACGTTACTCCACTTAATAAACTTTAACAGCCGAGCTATCATTATGTTATAAAATATAAGTTTAGTTGTCATTTTGTAATATTTAAAAGTTTGATTATCATTTAATTTTTAAAAAAATATTTATTAATCATTGCTTTTAGATTTTATTAAAGTTAAAATTTCGTTGACATCCACAGGAATTGAACTCATGCTTTTTTTTCAAGAAAAACAAAACTTCAACCAAATTATTAATATGTATATTAGACTTTGTTTAGAACAAACTTGAAACAAATTAAAAACAAAATATTATATGAGCGACACAATATAGAAATAGATCCCACAAATTCCATACAAATACAGAAAATCCTAAGAAATAATGGATATGCACTTGCCCCACACCGCTATCCGACAGTATACATATAGTTGAACATCAAACCAACAAGAAAAAGTTTTGAAATTACTATGAAACATGATAAGAACTTCAAATATCGGTGAAAATCAAATTGGGAACGGTCCTTGAAGGATCAATTTGAACCTGTTTCTCACCATTTTCATCTCCAATTTCACCAGTTAATTCCTCAAGCGATTTGCCCTTGGGTTCAGGCACCAGTAGAGTGAATAAGATTCCGAAGAAATTAATGACCCCGAGCATGATAAGTGAATATCGGATACCGATGCCTGGTGGGTAGCCAGCATCGGTTTTGGCTGGATCAGTGCTTTGAGCTGCATATAAGAAGCCGAATGCCCCGATGATGGCACCAGCTTTCCCTGCGGCAGCCGATATTCCGTGACAGGTTGACCGTAATCTGGCCGGGAAGATCTCAGCTGGCACAACGAATGTTGTAGCATTAGGTCCAAAATTGGCAAAAAAGAAGGTTAGGGCATACATCATGACAAAGCCAATTCTATTGGGTTCCAATGTCCAATGGTGGTATGGAATTGCAAGAGCAAACATGAAGACTGTCATGAAGAAAAATCCTATCAATTGAATCGCAAATCTTCCGATGACATCGATCAATGCCACTGTGAACCAATACCCTGGAACAGTACTGCATAGGGCGATCAACGTTTGAGCTTTCGCAATTTTATACACTTCATGGATCGCATTCATGCTTGCGGCCGGAGGAATCCATCCAATCGCGGTGAAGATGTCCTTTTGGAATAGGTTTTGGCTGTAAAATGCAATGTCTAATAAGAACCAAGTGGTCGTAGTGCCGAGCAAATGAAGTCCATGGCGTTTCAAGAATTGCTTGGAGAACAAGCCAAAGGAATTCGCTTGACTTCCTGACATCTTTATAACCTTATCTTCCTCTGCTTCAAGATCCACATTCAACACTTTGGACATGTCCGCCGCAGCCTGCTTCGCGTTCTTCGCAACAAGGGCCGTAAACCGAGCTGTTTCGGGCATCTTCATTCGCCAATAGTAAGTAAGAGCGGCTGGAAATGCTCCGACCATCAAAATTATGCGCCATACATAGTCGGCCTGGGGCACAGTTGAGGCCACCGCATTCGCGGAATAGGCGGGTGCCTTGAATGCATGATCAAATGAAGCAGACACAATAAGACCCACAATACCACCACCTAAGATCCCAAACCCTTGCATCGCGAAAACGGCGGCAATAAATGCTCCACGAGTCTTTTTGTTGGCGTATTCCGACATAATTGTAGCTGAAAGAGGGTAGTCGCCACCAATGCCAAAACCAAGCCAAAACCGGAAGAAGCAAAGGGTAGATATAACACCCTTTGGACTGCTTCCAAATGACAACCCAGAGGCAACAGAGGAAACAACCATGAGAAGCAAAGTCATACCATAGACCTTTTTCCGGCCCATTTTGTCGCCGAGCCACCCGAAAAACAGTTGGCCGACTAATGTGCCGACTAAAGCGACACCATTGACAGCGGCTGCAACATTCGGAGGTAGGGTTCCGGGCTTGGGTGCACCATCAACATGGTAATATATACGACCAAGTAATTTGGTGACTAAGGAGATACAAAAGAGATCGTAAGCATCGGTGAAAAATCCCATCCCCGCGATAACGATGGCTGTGAAATGATACCATTGAGTCTTGGCTGCATCCAGTGCAGTGAGCACTCCTAACTCTTCTCGTGCCATGCCTGGACCTAATATATACAAATATGTTGGGAACAAAGTGGAGACAATAGTAAATCAGTTTAAATTTAATTATACATAATATGTCCATTTATCCGTCGATCAATCTAAGAATGGGATATCTTAAACCAAACCATCTCTTTGGGTTTTGGGATACAAAACAACAGTAGAGGTTGAAAACTTTGTTAAAACATAAAACATAAATCAAATAAAAGAAAGAAACATAAAAATAGTTAAAGTTGATGTTTCACAAAACAATCAGTTTGTATCACAACACTAACCAGATTTCCTTCCAATAGTATCGCGGTGAAGTGAATGAAATCACATGGGAAAGGTGGTGGGTTTTTAAACTCAACTACTGCACCGCATCTTACCAAGGATATGCCCTTTCTATTCCGTTTTATTTATTTATTTATTTATTCAAAGTCAACTTCCACTCTCCTTTTCTTTATTTATTTCTTCCAAAGTCAACTTCTCCTCTTCTTTAATACATAAACGATGATGTTAGAAACAAGTTCAATTATTCCAACTGACATTAATAATGTTAAAATCACTTTGTCTACAAGTCTCTATTAGAAAAATAAATAATGTTTATCTTAAAAAATATAAATTTAAATCACTTTATCTATAATATATGTACGCATTGTCAAAGAGTTAAAATATCTATAAACAAATACTACCTTCTAATCAATTTAAACCATTCAAAAAAAAATCTCCTTACAAAAAATGGTAACATGTTTTTTTCTCATATGAACCATAAATATTTATACATATTCTAGACTTTATTAGTTTGTTCTAATGTAGGAGGGAGGTTGGTACCTATGAAATTAAATTCAGCAACGACATTTTACATTTGAATGTCGTTGTAAATGTTTTAATCTCACAGAACAACATTTAATGTCATTGTGATTAATAAACAATTAGTATAAATTATGTAATGACATTTTAAAGTCGTTGCTAATATTATCACTTTTAACAACGTGTTTTATAGTTACAAATCAAATTTAAAATTGATATTAATAATTTGGTTCATAGAAATAAAAATTTATTTTCAAAAAAATAAAAATAGTGAAAGCATGTTTGATATCTAATTTTTTAAAATTAAAGTAAATAAATAGTTACTCATTAAATAATTGAATTAAAATATTACAATACTAAAAATAAAATTTGATTAAATAAATTAAAGTTCTAAAATTAAGAGTAGAAGAATTAGAACCCGTGTTAAATAAAGTTAAAATTTAAGAACTTTTATTTTTATCTTTTTCATCTTTCTAAAACATTTTCAATGAAATCAATAAAAATATTTTTTTATGTTTTTAAAATTTCACTCAATTTTGTTTTCATTCTCCAAAAATCATTTTTGAATTTTGCCACCAAACATATTTTTTTAACATTTTTTATTTTTCAATAAAATAAAAATGACTTGTATTCTCTAGAACCAAATAGGCCTTTGATTTCTAAAAAAAGAAAATTACAAATTTTTTTGTCCTTCAAATCTCATCATCCACAGCCAACTCAACCATGTTGCTGGAACATCACTCCATTTCTATGGACCGCCACCACGAAACTCCCTTGACACAGCAATGTCCCTTGCTATCATCCCTCTCACTTCGTCTGGCACTACCATCAACTTCTACAATGTACCTCACTTGTTCATCGTTGTCAACGAACCTACACCCTCTCAAACGTCACATCATTTGGTGGGTTTTTGTTACTATGATGTTTTAGAGTTTTCTTCAAAATAATTAGGGATTTAGGGTTTGTTGTGAGAAATTATGGAATTTTTAGATTTTTTTTAAAGAAATTAAGTTTTTTTTAAAAAATTAAAAGAAAATAAAATCATGCCACTTGTCAAACAATTATCAGATGACATCAATTTTTTTACGACAACAAACGGTTAAACACTTAAATGTAACGAAATAAAACTCCTAAACAAAATCTCTAGACCCTAAATCTAATACTCTTGTGTAAATAACGTTTTCGCATATAATAATTATTCAATAATAAATAGTACAAATTAAGGTTGAATTTTTAAAGATAAGTAAAAATATAGTAAACGGCTCTTTATCTGACTGAATTCATGAATAAGAAACATGTGGTCCTGCGAGAAGCGAGAGAAATTTTGAATTTGGGGAGATTAATTGGAGCAAAAACAGTAGGGAACGAGGAAGAAATAGTTAAAGATATTACACGTCTTATAGATGCGAGGTAACTGAAACAATAGCAACAAGAGATGCGGGTGTTGTCGTGGAACAAAAAGGGTCTAGGTGCGGCATCGAAAAAATGAGCAGTGCAATCTCTAGTGCGACAATATTGGTGTGAGTTGGTGATTTTAGTGGAAACGAAATTAGAGATAGTGGGTATTTCTTATTAGGATAGTTGAACAGAGATGAAGTACTGAATATTTAGAGGGAAAGAGAGACGGTACTCTCTAGAGATTTTATTAATAAACCCGTAATATCTCAATTGAGACCGAGTGAGTTTTATACACAGCTGAGTGAGTCAACAATGTAACGACAACCTAATAGACTCCTAACCATTCTTGCTGACTCACCTCAACCAACTCAACTTACATCAGTTGACTGCCTAACCACCTAACCTATACACATAACATTCACCCTGCTTTCCTTGTCCTGAAGAACCTCCTTAGCAGCTTCCCTTGACTGAAGAATATCCTGTAACAAACAATCGAACAACCAAACAATGAGAGTATAAGAGGAGAAGAAAGAAATACCTCAACTATCCAGAGATGCTCATGACACAGGTACAACTGCAAGCCGTGACCGAAATCGAGAAAACACGGGAGCGGAAAGAGGTTTTTTTATTATATCAGCTACTTGCTCGTATGCAGAAACTTCATTAACAAACAATTTTCCAGCAGCAACCTTTTTCCGTACAATGTATAGATCAGGTTCTACATGTTTGAACTTGGAATGCATGACAGGATTAGCAGATATCGCAACTGCGCTAGAGTTGTCACACCACAGCACAGGTGTATCATCCAAACCAACATGTAACTCACCAAGAAGAGACTGAAGCCACAAAATTTCAGTAGTGGCACATGAAACAGCATGATACTCAGCTTCTGCAATGGATCGAGAAACCACAGGCTGCTTCTTTAAGCCCCAAGACACAGGATTTCCACCAAAAAACAAACAAAAACTTGTGGTTGAGCGACGATCATCCACATTGGAACCCCAATTTGCATCAGCAAAGGATGTTATACTCATTCGAGAACCATCAGCGAACCTTAGACCATAATTAACTGTTCCTTGTAAATACCTTAAGATACGTTTCACTGCTTGAAGATGAGTATCTAGAGGTGCTTGCATAAATTGACAGACGCGATTAACCGCAAACGCAATCTCCGGCCTAGTAATCACAATGTATTGTAACGCACCCACTATGCTCCTATAATCAAATACATTTTCTATAAGACTCCCACTAACAATAGACATATGCAGATTTGTAACCATGGGCGTCGGTATCTCTTTAGCATTCTCCAAACCTGCCTTTTGTAACAAATCACTAACATACTTCTTCTGACTCAAGGTTATCCCACTATTATCACACTGAACTTCAATTCCTAAGAAATAGTGCAGTAAACCCAAATCTTTCAAAGAAAATTTTTTGTCCAAATTATCTATTACAGTATGGATTTCATCATCATCACATCCAGTGATTATTATGTCATCTACGTACACTAGAAGATATAATATCTGGTCTCCTACCTTTCGTATGAACAAGGATGAATCAGATTTAGACACACAAAATCCAACAGACAACAAATATGCACGCAACTTTTCAAACTAGGCTCTTGGAGCTTGTTTTAACCCATAAATTGCTTTGTTGTGTTTACAAACAAACCTGCGTTTATCACCTTGCTCGTAACTCGGAGGTTGTGTCATGTAAACCTCCTCGGCCAAGTCACCGTTCAAAAAAGCGTTGTTGATGTCGACCTGATGCAACTTCCACTGCTTCGCGACTGCCATCGAAAGAATAGTACGGACTGTGGTTGGTTTGATGACGAGACTAAACGTCTCGTGAAAATCATAGCCCGTTTGTTGAAGATACCCTTTAGCCACCAGTCGGGCCTTGTACCGAGATATAGATCCGTCCGCATTCCGTTTGACCTTGAAAATCCACTTGCAGCTTACAGCACGCCAGTTCGAAGTTAGTTTGACTATTGACCACGTGTTATTTTTTACCAGAGCATCGAACTCTGCCTGCGCCGCAGATCTCCATTGAGGACTCTGCATAGCCTCATAGATAGTCTGAGGTTCAATAACCCCGGGTCGTGGAGGAAGAGGGACTATAGCGTTGAAGACCTTCGGCTTGCGAATCCAATCCTTTCCTCTAGTTATCATGGGATGACGATTTACAACTTCGGAATCAGGTAACAGCTCAGCAGACACTGGTTCTGTGGGAACATCAGTAGACATTGCTGAAAGAGATGACGACAACCCCTGACCTGATTGTGCCCTAAATTCAGCGGCATCTAGTGGAACAGAAGAGTCCACACTCAAAACACCAAAATATGGGTCAGACGAGTCATTCTCATGTCCCGGAGTAGACAAGCCCATAACACCCGGAAGAGAGAAAGAGGATAGGCCCATAACATCATCGGGACCCAATATGGGAGACGCGTCTCGAGAGAAACCTATAAGACCATCCGGCTTAACCAACTCAACTGGGCAGCCTGGTTCAAAAGAAGAAACATTGGCAGGAGAATCTCGAGTAGGTCCCACTAAAGGGCCTGCAGGCTGAAGAGCAGAAGAAGTGGGTTGACTCTCATTTGGAGAGAGCCCATCTGTGGCAGACAACGAGGAAGGTACCGTTGGCCTGGGTTCACTGGGCGGATCAACATTTTCAAAAGATGGGTCTGAAGTTAACCTTGGGCCTGGATCATTAACAGGGCTTGAATTGACTGAATGTCCCAGGGAAGGATTAGCATATACAAGAAAAAAATGGAAAAGAACCATCATTAGTAGCAATCGAGTCTCGGGAGTCAACAGCCCTCATAAACTGAGATGGCACACATAAAAGACACCAAACAGTTACTGTGCACACAAAAGACACCACAAAGCTATTAGAGGCAAACAATCAAACAGTTACCGTGCACAAATACCAGAAATGGCACACACCAGGTACAACAGGATTCAACCCTTCCCGTCAAAAGAAAGCAAGAAGCACCACAGATAACAACAACAGAATACTAACACGAATCAGATAACAAACATGAGAGAGCTACGATATCTAAGAGGACGGAGAAAAATCCTAAAAGACACAGTTCCTGATCTAAAGGTTTGTCCACAAATCACTCATATGTTCTCATTCAAGCAACGCGAAGCAGATTTCCTAACGATTTAAACTGACAATCTTTCATGTAGATCAGTGAACTGATGTGTAAAAACTGAGTTGAATGAGTACATAAATCTCACCTATCTTGACCGATTCACAGAGAAAGGAAAAGGTCAGAAGTTGATTATTGAGTCACCAACTCAATTCACAATAGTAGCTTGCAGCACGCACAACAACTAGCGGACGGGAGAAGAGCACAGCGGAAAAACACCAGGAGATTAGCGACTGATACCATATTAGGATAGTTGAACAGAGATGAAGTACTGAATATTTGGAGGGAAAGAGAGACGGTACTCTCTAGAGATTTTATTAATAAACTCGTAATATCTCAATTGAGACCGAGTGGGTTTTATACACAGCTGAGTGAGTCAGCAATGTAACGACAACCTAACAGACTCCTAACCATTCTTGCTGACTCACCTCAGCCAACTCAACTTACATCAGTTGATTTGGCGTTTGCTGCATTACCATATGTATGCTTCCATAACATCTATAGTGAGGAGAATAGTTTGGAAGTCACTCTTGCAAAAGGTGGTGTTGATCGTGTATCATGATTTCGGATGATAGAGTAAAGTCGAGTTTTGTTGCGTAGTTTTGTTGTTTGGCATTTATTCTGTTATCGTGCCATTTCGAGTTTTTGGCACCCTTTCTGTATACACAGTCATGAGTACTCTTTTACTCCATCTAGATTTAAAGAGATTTTTAATGAGGTTCGTGACGGTGTAAGCTTTGTATGATTCGTCTTTAAAAAAATCATTTGATTTGCTGAAGAAAAAAAACCAAAAAATAATTACTCAAAATAAACCGTATTTATCTATTCTCCATGTCAAATCTAAATCATGTAAATGTTTAAAAATTAACAAGTAAAATTAGTTTATGAGTGACATATGTACTAAAATATATAGTATTAAAGTATTTGAGGAATTGAGCATTTCATTTAAATTCGAATATTTTAGTGACGCTTTGCATCGTCAAAACCACACGACATTGAGAAACTTGTTTAGCCTGTAAATGCTTACGCCGCTAAATATAGAATAAAATCAACCGAAAATTTTAAAAATATATTACTACGTCAGTTAATTATTTAGTAAATTATTGCTCTCTAATTAGATGACATCACTTTATTATTTAATAAAAAATGTAAAGCAAAATAATTTAGGCAAGAAGTAGGGGTGGAAATTAAGTAGGGAATATTCAAAAATCGTAGGGATTCAAACCGACGGGTTTGGAAAATAATCGAAATCTTTACCTATGGGGATAGGGACGAGAAGGTTTTATCACCGAAACTCAAATGGGGATGGAGATGAGGATTGCTATATCCAAACCGTGAGGATAACCGAACCGTAACCTTATAAATAATCGTGAGGATCCCACAAAGTATCCGCAAGGATCCCGATATTTTATAAGATTTTAAAAATATATATATTTATTTATATACCCCTAATATATATCTTAATAAAAAATCCTAACTATAATATTATCATTTAATTTTCTCACAAACCTAGCCACACTCAAGTTTCTCAACATGTTTCTATAGGATGAGTCTACCACGTACGACGAATACCGATGAACACCACTAATGATGAACACCGCTGAACACCATTAAATTAATTAATAAAGATTTAAAATTTTAAGGACCCATCATACAATTAATAAATATTTTTAAAATTTCAATTAAATTATTTTTTATATATATTAAAATTTTATTTTTTAATAAGGGTAAACTATATATTTAGTACCTCACCTATTTTCGTATTTCTATTGAATCCTTATTATTTAAATATTATTTCAATTTAACCCTATTCTTTATAAAAAAAATAATTTAACCCTTAACTCTCAACCTAAAATCCTAAACTATTAAACCTTAAAGTCTTAAACTCTTAAACCTATACCCTAAACTATATACCATTAAAACTAATTTCATCATCATCGATTGGTGTAGATAGATGACAAACCCTAAACTATATACTCTTAAATCTATAGTTTAAATATTCATGTAAAACAACGAGTGGTGTAGATACGTTTGGTTCCGATGGCTCCTCCGACAAGAAAAAGAGCAAGTTACCGGTAATTATTGGTACCACAATTCCAGTTTTTGTACTTCTCTGGGTTATTGCTGGTGCTTGTGTCGTGCTTCATCATAAGAGGAAATCAGCGGCCATTGCAGCTAGGAATGCAGGTTAGTACAAATAATAAGCAAACTTATTTCTTTGTAACATAACACTTGAAATTCGAATCCGATAGCATTTCATTCTCCAGATATTCAGCCATTATTCGAAACTTTGTCACCTTGTTTGTTTTCAATGATTTTCCGGTGCAAGCAGGAGGAGGAGCCAACAAGCCTTATGGCAACCCACAGGCAGGGCAAATGCAGATGGCAGCTAATAATAATAATACAGCCCAAAACATGACTTCATGGTATATGGTTTAGGAAAATTAACTCTATAATTACATATTGCGCTATACACAATGAGTATATGAGCAAGAACAGTGATCGAGAATGTATGGTCACTGATCGGAAGAATAACTCCGCCCGATTTTCTAGCAAAATTATAGATTTAAGAGTATATAGTTTAGGGTTTGTCATCTATCTACACCAATCGATCATGGTGAAATTATTTTTAATGGTATATGGTTTAGGGTATAGATTTAAGAGTTTAAGGGTTTAAGGTTTAATAGTTTAGGGTTTTAGGTGGAGGGTTAAGGGTTAAATTATTTTTTTTATAAAAAATAGGGTCAAATTGAAATAATATTTAAATAATAAGGGTTCAATAGAAATACAAAAATAGGTGAGTTACTAAATATATAGTTTACCCTTATTAAAAAAATAAAATTTTAATATATATATATAAAATAATTTAATTGAATTTTTAAAAATAATTATTAATTGTATTATGGGTCCTTAAAATTTTAAATCTTTATTAATTAATTTAATGGTGTTCAGCGGTGTTCATCATTAGTGGTGTTCATCAATGTTCGTCGCACGTTATAGAATTTTTCGTTTCTATATTAGTTTTTATATATAAGCTAAAACTCTCGTCTAAATATTCCTCAACACAATACCCTTTTAACCTTCATCATCTCGTAATTGCTTCCAATCGAAGTATTCAAACTTTATATTTTAAACTGAATTAGTCGTTTATTTTGGTCAGTAAAATAATAATTTTGTTAAATATTTTTGAGCATGGGAAATTCCCCACCCGATTCCCACCCCTACCAAGAAGGGAATCTGAATCAAACTGGGATAATTATTATATAATTGACCAAAAAAATAATAGCTAGACTATATTGTGGTTGAAATTAATTATTTTTACTTTATGAAAATATAATAATTATAACAAAAATTACAAAATATTACAAAAAATATATATGTATACAAATAGTTCAATTATATTAATTCTATAAAAAAATTATTTATAAATTAGTAACTGATGATATAAAATTATAAATATTTTAAGTTATTATAAAAATGATAATTTATAATAATAATAATAATAATAATAATAATAATAATAATAATAATAATAATAATAATTATATATTATTATTATTATTATTATTATTATTATTATTATTATTATTATTATTATTATTATTATTATTATTATTATTATTATTATTATTATTATTATTATTATTATTATTATTATTATTATTATTATTATTATTATTATTATTATTATTATTATTATTATCATCATCATTATTATTATTATATACACACTCATTTTCTATTATGAAATTAATAAATTTTTATTTTTATAAATAATTTTATAAACTAATATATTTTAATTTATACATTTTTTATAATTTATGTTTCAAGCGTCCGTGTTTAAATCCTTCTTGTCAAGATTTTTTTTTTCAAAGGAACCAGATTTTGAATCTCCTTCTTGCCAAGATTATTTTTTTTATTTTTCAAAGGCAGATTTCATTTTTATTTAGAGAGCAATAGTTTATTAAATTATTAGTTGATATAACTATAAAATGTGGTGTGATGATTATTTATTTTATCCTTTAACTATGAAGTTAGGAGTTTAATTCTTACTAATAAGAATGTTACATTAGTAGTAAATTTTGATTGTTAATTAATTAATAATTTTCGTTAAAAAAATCATTGACTAAAATTAAAATGTTAAAGGATTGAAATAAATAAAAAAATAAAAATCAAATTGATTACTTAATCAAACATTAAAAACTATTTTAATATTATAATGTACAATATATTATATGAAAGTGCCACAAAGCGACGTTTGCTTATAAATGTGGCAAAAAGTAGGTTTTTGGTGTAGTGTAAAGGTACAATACAATTTTGGCATAAAGATAATTTTAACACTTAATATTTATAATTTTTGTCATTCTGGCCTCAATTTTTTTTGGAAATAAATTTGGCCCTCAACCTTTTTTTTGTTAAATTGCTTATTTTTTTTAACTAGCATACTAATTAGACCGTGAAAAATTTAACAATAATGACATGTCATATGTGATAATACATTTTAAATGACATGACATCTAACATATCATAAGCTTATAACTTTATTTTAATATAAAATATAAAACAATTAAAACTCAAATATAATATTTTGAAGAAAATCAAATTCATAACTGAAAGTGAAGGTGTGAAAATTTCTAATCTAAACACGGATATAATCCAAATCCAACCTAAATATCATAAACTTAGGCTTTTGTTTAGCATTGCTTTTCAAACCAGCTTTTGGTTCCAAAAATTGGTTTGAGGCCAAAAGTTGTGCTAAACAGCTAGCTATTTGGAGAAAAAAAATGTTTTTGAAAAGTGATTTTCAACCCAAACGCAAAAGCTAAAATTTTTAGCTTTTGCGGTTGTAAAATTGATTTTGAGAGCTAAATTACAATTTTAACCTTCTTAGAGAAAAAATTTGCTTTTGAAAAGCAATTTTCAACCCAAACGTAAAAGATAAAATTTTTAACTTTTGCAGTTGTAAAAGTAATTTTGAGAGCTAAATTACAATTTTAACCTTATTTGCTATTGTATTTATTTATAATTGGTAAATTTACAATTCTTTACAAAGATATAATTATATAATTAATAATTAATTTTAAATTTTAAAATGATATATATATATATTTATTCATGTCAAATTTTTTAAGTAAAATATTTCAAATTTATTATATTTTCATGGAACACGTATAATTGTTAAAAAATATATTTATTAATAAAAATATTTTATACTTTTATAATAATTTAAGATGATATATTTCATATATAATAACATTAGAGAATTTGAATATCATATATATATATATATATATATATATAACTTACAATATCATGTCTAAAATGATCATTTATCTTCTTAAAAGTACTTTTTGACAGCAATGTTGAACACTAAAATCTTACAACCAACTTTTCAAATTTCATTTTTTTGATTAAAAATGGGAGTATTCCTCGGACCTCATTAAAAAACCCCTAAACCTAATGGAGGAAAAAGAGTGTAATCGGAAATACTTACAAAGACATTAGGAAACTTCAGGTACATTAAAAGATTCTCCTAACACATCCGAGCTCAATAAGTTCTCCACACCCCACGGTGGTTCGACGAACTCATGCGGTCCCAAGGGTAGCTCCCAAGCAAGCCGAGCCAACTTTTCGGCTACAATATTTCGATCCCTACTTATCCACACCAAATCGATCACCCAGTTTTTATCAGGCAAGTCCCAGATATGCTGAATTATCAAGACCGTGCACCCAACATGGTTGCGATCTTTTATACATTGTAGAGCACGACCACAGTCCGACTCTAACCGCGGTTTTCCAATGCCAAGTTCCCACACTAAATATAATCCCTCATATAAACCCCAGAGCTCGGCTTCAAGATCTTAACATAATCCTACGCTCTTGGCAAAGCCAACAATCCATTCTCCGTTATGATTTCGAAGAACTCCTCCACAAGTGGCACCCCCTATTGAACGCCGATATGAGCCATCCGTATTACACGTCACCCAGCCCTCGGGAGGGAGTGACCACACTCTTGATCATGACTGTCCATGGTCACTTCCATTTCCATGCACACGCAGCAAATCGTAGGCCCTAGCAAGGACCACCTCCTCCACCATTCAACGACACTTGATTAACATCGGCTCATGTAGGCAACCATCAGAACCAAAGATGTTGTTCCGCTATTTCCATAGCGTCTAAATAATATATCCAAACATAAGTTCCCCATTGGAATACACCCGCGGGAAATTGTAGTCGTCGCATAGGTTTAATACAATCCATTGTCGAAGAGGTAGTGCAAAAAACTCTCCAACTTTCTCTAACTTTACCACGCTGGACCATACTGCAAATGCAGCTGGGCAATCTCTCAACACATGGAGTGTATCTTCTCCTCCAGCACCACACCATGCACATCTTTCGTCTTCCGCTATATGTCATCGGACCCTCTCCTTATATGTAAGGATCTGATCCTAGTAAACCAATCATAGAAACGTGCGCACCCGAGGCGAGCCTTTAAACTTAGAAATGAACACCCAACCGCTATCTTCATTGATGGATGGTGTTGCCGTTAATGACAAATACGTCGATCACACCGAGAATAAGTGTAAAGGATCCCATCGCCAAGCCGGAACTCCTGCAGATGACAAAGCTAATGGTGGCTTGATAGTTGCAATTTGTAGAATCATGTTGGTCGGGATCAAGGGATTAAACGCCGGCCAATTTCTGTCCCCTGTTGGTGTTACCATATCGGCAATAACACAGCCTACATTTCCTACCCTAGACCAGTCTGTAACATGCTCTATCAAAGGCCCTTATGTGCTTATCCACGGGTCTAACCAGAATCTAACATTCCGACCATTGCCCATGGTCCAAGTTATACCACCTTTAACATCCTCCCATACATTAGTTAGTCCTTGCCATAATCTAGAACTATCCCATCACAAAATTGACTCAGGTATCTCCGAGTTCTACTTGTATTTCTCTTGTAAAACCTGAACCCATAACTTATCCGGACATGTAAGAAGATTAAATGCAATCTTCATTAAAAAAGCCTTATTATGTACGAAAACTTGGCGAATACCAAGGCCACCATCAGACAGTGCTTTACACACATCTTCCCACTTAACCAGAGAGAGACCACGCCTCGAATCTAATCCATCCCAAAGAAATCTACAAATTAGACCTTCAATATCTATGCAAACACCTTTAGGTAAAGGGATTGACTGCATAGCATAAGCTGGGATAGCATATAAAACCGATTTAACAAGTGTGATTCGTCTAGCTAGCGACAGATGTTTTGCCTTCCAACTAGACAACATATTTTTAACTTTCTAAACAATATAACCATGCATAGCATTAGTAACCCTTTTGTGAAGAATATGTACCCTAAATCTGAAACTTCTTCATAACCCAAGACTCAACAAATATCTTTCCTCGTCTCCATAGATACATTAGACGAGAAAAATATACGAGACTTAAATGAACGAACCTTGTGGGCATAACTTGTGCAAAAATCCTCCAGCACCCTCTGAACAATTTGAACCCGATCAACTGATGTTTCAGCAAAAATGACCAAGTCTTCTGCAAAGAAAATATGGGATAACGCAGGGCCACCTCGAGATAGACGAATTGGTTTCCAAACACCCGAGTCAATACCCACCTAGATCGCATGAGCCAAACATTCCATACACAATACAAATAAGAATGGAGATAAAGGATCACCTTGGCGAATACCCCTATATGGCATAAAGCTAGAAGAGACAGCTCCATTCCACAAAATCTGTGTGGATACAGAAGTAACACAGAACATAATTAATGACACCAATTCAACAGAAACATCCAAATCAACTAGCGTGTCTTGAATAAAACCCCAATCGAGTCTATTGTACGCTTTCTCAAGATAGATTTACAAAGCCATCCAACCTAAATTCCCCTTCTTTTTATGCATCGAGTGTATGACTTCTTGCGGAATTATAATGTTATACGTAATAGCTCTTCCTGGCACAAAACTTGTTTGGTTTCTAGTAATCCAGTCAGACAAGAACAGTTTCAAACGGTTCACAATAATCTTGGTGATTGTTTTATAGAGGCCATCACACAAATTTATGGGTCTGAACTGAGATATAAATTCTGAATTTTCTACATTGGGAATCAGAACAAGCAATATTCGGTTTAAGGTTTTATCAAACATACTTGACGCAAAAATTATTTTAATTAGAGTACAAGCTCCATCTCCTACCAAAGACCAATTTTTCTGATAGAATGTTGCATGCAATCCGTCCACCCTTGGAGCCTTAAGATGGCTCATAGAAAAAATTGCTTGTATCACATCTCTATTCGAAACCGAAGCAGAGATCTAGTGCTTCTCGGTAGCCGTTAAATGTTGAAATCGACCTGTTGTGGGATATGTCGGCAAATGATTCATGGATGAGGAAAACAAATCCAGAAAGAAGGAAATTGCTAGTTTTTGTAACTCCCCTGGATCCGTACACCAAGTGTCGTTATGTAATTTTAGGGCGGTGATAGAGTTCTGTTTCCGACGGTTCATAGTGCATGCATGAAAATACAACGTGTTCCTATCCCCATAAGAAATCCATTGCGTTCTTGCCCTTTGAAACCAAAGAGATTCCTCATGTTCTAAAGTAATTTCCAGTTGTGTTACGATCTTACCACGCAATCGAGCTAAGGACGATGGACCCCTAGTTTCATGTCTGCGATCGATGCCCCTCATACGAGCCATAAGTCTGCGTTTCCTTTGTTCAATATGACCAAAGACGCTACGGTTCCACTCCCCCACTTTTGTTTTAAACTCCTCAATGTTAACTTATACGTCCCGATTTTTATTCGAACACGAGGCAATGAACTCACAGAAATCTGGATGTTCCTGCCAACAAGCTAGGAAACGAAATGGCCAATTAAGCGGGGGGTTATTATTCTCCTACGGCTTCATCAGGATCGATCTATGGTCCGATCCTAGTTGATTCAAATGGAAAATAGAATATCTTTGCGCCTTAGCTTGCCAAGCTTTGTTAACGAGAAACCGATCCAGGTGTTTGTAGAAATCGCTCCGATTCCAAGTAAAACGAGGCCCGAAAAACCCAGCATCAATAAGCCCTATGTTGAAGACAAAATTCGAGAAGAGAGAATTAATCCCTGAGCCACTACATGCGCCACCACTTCGCCACCTAGAATCAAAGGTGCATCATGCCCATGGTTAATATTTTCCAAATGATCCCATAACACCCGTCTAGAAGTAACATTCGGGCTCACATACACTACTGTAAAAAAGAACCAAATGAGTGATCCAACCACATTGACATGATAATGAATGAATTGATTAGACATTCGTAATACTGTGACCGTTACTGACTCTCTCCAAAGAATCCAAACACCCTCACTGAAACCATGACCCTCGACCCAGAAAGAGTTCGGAAACCCCAGCTTCGCTATCATAGTATAAGCTATAACCCCACTAATACGAGGCTCCATTAACCCAACTAACTATGGATCTTGCAATCTAACAAAAATCTTGAAATGGCAACGAAAAGAAGGTCATGGAAGGCCCTGAGTATTCCAACACACAATTTTAATCATCAAAAATAGACAAGAGAAATTAAAGGCTTACTGCGTACTCATGGCACTATCTGTGTCCATTCTCGTAATTATCTTCATTCCACTATGTCCAGCTTCCACCTGAGACCGTGATGCCTCCTGTCGAAGTTCTATGTCTCCTAATTCAACATGTTTCTTGCTAATTTCTATATCTAGCTGTTGTTCACCAGTTTGCAATTGAGCAACAGGCGCACCACCTTGCTGACTCTTAGATACTGTAGATTCGAACAACTCAACACCTACGCCGCCTTTACTAGGGACCTTACTCAGCCACTTCGAGATAACAGGTTTGGACGTCAACTTAAACTCTGACGGTTTCTGGATCCGCAATGTTCTAATTATAGTCAAATTATCATAATGAATCTTGAAACAAACCCCTTTATAAAATCTATACGAAAATATGATCATTCTTATAGTATTTTCTCAATAAGTACTCAGTAAGGCGTTTCTACATGTTGCAACCCTTTCGAGCCCGATATTTTTTAAAACTAAAATACGGAGTTGCCGCCAATATTTCTAGAAAAAGTGAGATTGGATCACTTTTAAAACAAGGGTTATTTTAATAAAACACTTTATTTATTAAAATAACATTTTTGTTTTGCGAAAACAAGAAAACATGTTCGGGGGTTGGTTACGTGTGGGGAAGGATTAGCACCCCTACAGCGCCAAAAAAATGGTATCTTATTGATATCAAAAAAGTATTTTGGAATTTGCAAGTTCACAAGAATTTCAATTTATTCGTTCGTTTAATGAATATAAATCTATTTTAACAGCCTTACCGCCCGGAAAATAAACTCCAATCACTGCCAACAGTCCTTGCGCTAAACCCGTCATATTTGTTTGGTAAGACTCCACATTTGTTAATTTTCACTTTTTAAACAATCCAACAAGAAACAATTAAGTATGTTGTAACCTTTTATTAAATTTAATCAGTGATTATTTACCCTAGGATTAAAGTATAATTTTAGTGTATCTATTTTTTTAAATATTAAGAAAGTTTTTCATCACACAAATGCTCTAATCTAAGCTTTGTGAGATCCTATTCCTAAATTTTAACAAACACATATGTACATATGGGAACAAAAATCTAATAAATTGCTAAGAAACAATATACAAATCGAATAAATAAAAAAACTTAATTAAGGGCTTATGTAACCCCCTCGTCCCGGTCCAGACGCTTGACCGATCCGAGTGGGCTACACGGGGATAACCGAGGCGAAACCCGTTAAGGCTCCACTTCGGTTACCGACCCAAGGAAAAACTTTTTCAATATTATTATGTTTTCTAGATGTATTATTAAACCCTATATGAGAAAAGAAACAATGGAAGATACGATGAGGCAAACAGACAACATTACACATAAAAAAATCCATTTTAATCTTTTACAGCAGGCCAAAGTCAACCTAATGAAACTGTTTCGAAACAGGGGTGACCCGTATCGAAACGAACCCAACGATCAACTTCTCGTGGTCAACGAGATGAAGGCCTTTCCGAAACGCTAAATCTCTCTCCGATACGTTAATTTATCGTCAAAATCTCAGATTTCCAGTAGCAAAATCGTATCGAAACGGCTCCCTAGCGTACCGAAACGTTTAGCCCGAAACAAAGGGACCGTATCGAAACGGGGCCAACCGTTTCGAAACGCCCTCTGTCTGCAGATTGGTTTTAGCTGGTTTTTGGTACAAGGCTGTCCCAAAAACACCACTAAGACCCCACACAACACACTAACATAAACCCTAAGGCAAAACTAAACATCTACCAACATGCTCAACACACCACAAGCATATAAGAACCATCCATTAAAGAATCAACAACATCCAACACATGCTTCATACATAAAACTTAAGGTTTATGCTTCACAAAAACATACACTTAAGCATTTAAGATAGGCAAGCTTAAACATGATTTACAAGCAAGACAAGGCAACCAAAAGCCAAACCAACATAACATACAGAGGAGTCTAACATGCTCCCACACAACCAACACCAACATACTTCAAAATCATCAAAGAAACAAATAAATATCCCATTGCTTGACTATTACATCCTTTAACTAAAATGTCCATACTTGATAGCTAAGATAGCACCACAAGGGACACTTGGAGGCCCCTTCTTGCACTAGCAACCCACGAACTACGGATCTGCATTGTCGAACAAAAGAGAGCGTAAGCATAAAGCTTAGTGAGGGTAAGCTCATTAAAAACAAACCTCGACAATGCATGGTCCAAGCACGAGCACAACCAAGGTAAATGCATGTTCTTACCTTCGATCCACATGAGCCAAAATGTCAATGATGCATGAATATAAACTCATAATATGTCATGCTCAACAAGTCCAACCACATCATATGTAAACACACATAATAATCCATATAGGAATCACATTTCATATCATATTGGCACCTAGCTATGACTCGAATACGCGGATAACACGTTGGAACTCACATCCAACACAACCATTACCTTACGGTGGGATTACACGCATCGCCGTTCACGCGTGAGGGATTCCACTCATCCTCACGCCCCATCGATGGGATTACACTCATCATCGACTATCATATATATATAAGAAGAATTTCCGGGCGAACCCGTACTCCATCTTGATGACTACCATCACCAAGACCACGCGCCCATTTGACTCACGTGTGCACACTAACATCCTAATGATCAATCATTTGTACCCACGCATACTAGTGCCGATATTAAACACAAACCACAACTTTTCACAACATCATTTCACATCAACTTCTGTGCTTAGCACGTACTCACCATGATTAACATCATGCACATTCCACATGCATATAGCAATGCATCAGTCCAAGCCTCAATATACATGTATAACATCATATACATAGCCAACACGATTACAATTAAATATGAGGCATAAACACATTCAAAGATCAACCATAGTCTCTAACTATAGCTTGGGATTAGGCTACCACTCTAATCCTAACTCTAGGTGGGTCTACCAAGCCCAACCTAGTCCACATGCTTGAACCAAATACTCAAAACCATTTAAAAACATTTAACCACTCACCTTCACTTCCAAGCTCAACAACTAAGCAACCAAGACCTTCAAGCTCCCGGATTCACTCCCGATGCTTCACCAACACAATCTCTTGCTTCTAATCATATCAACACAAACAAAACAACCTCGAATCAGTCCATACATCCATGTAGCCAACCCGGAACACTACTCAAGTAAAAAACACATGAATTCAAGCTATGAACAACCCCCAAAACATCAAGCCCGATCAGCCCTCAAACCCAATCCAAAACTCTTGTTTCAAACACTTTTAACACCTCTAAAAGCCTCCAAAACAACCTTCAACCAACATACAACCAACAGCCCTCAATTTCTAACATAAAACAACTCCAAAAACAACTTTAAAACCTTTCTAAAAACCCATCAAAACCCAAATCCGGGAATCTTTATAAAACACTCTAAAATTCATATATGTTGGACCTCTTAGGTTGAAAACAACTTATCTAACATTAATAAATCAATAGCTTTAATAAAATCTCATAAAGTCACAACCTTTAACAAATTACTTGCAAAACCCAAAATATGAAATACATAGTTTTAATCAAAAACTAAAGGTACCAAAATGTAAAGGAAGCCAAGGCCAAGTCAAAAATGCCATTACATTTTGAAAAGCTTCAAGGATGAATATGAAAGGGAATGGAATAGTGATTTGGAGAAGAGCTCTCTTCTTTGTCGTTTGAAAGAGAAATGGGGAAGTGAAGAAGAAGAAGACAAGGCTCACTTTTAATTAAAAGGGATTTTAAATGAAAGTTCATTTATTTACAGATTTTCCATTAATGAGATGACAAATCTCCATATTTACAAATTCCATGGAAAATGAGTTTTAAATCTATTTAAGTCCAACACAAAAATGTTTGCTTTGATCTCACAAAGTCCAAATAATATATATTATTATTTTAATTATAAAACCGAGACTCAAAATATTATTTTATTATTATTTTCACCCGACCCCCAAACCCGGGTGTTACAACTCTCCCGCACTTAAGAAATTTCGTCCCCGAAATTACCTGACGGAAACATATACGGAAACTGCTCAAGCATATCGACTTTCCTCTCCCACGTGACCTCTTCCACACCTCTATGTCTCCACAACACCTTGACCAACTCTATGGTCTTGCCACGCAACACCTTGCTATCAGAAGCAAGTATCTCAACAGGTTCTTCATTATAAGACAAATTCGGATTCAACTCTATCTCCTCAACATGCATAACATGAGAAGGATCTGATTTATATCTCCTAAGCATAGACACATGAAAAACATCATGGATCTTCTCTAACTCAGAAGGCAATCTCAAACGGTAAGCTACATGCCCAATCCGCTCAACAATCTCATACGGACCAATAAACCTCGGACTCAACTTGCCTTTCCGGCCAAATCTCATTACATTCTTCCACGGAGATACTTTCAGAAACACTTTCTCACCCACAGAGAACTCAATCTCTTTTCTCTTCAAATCCACATAAGACTTCTGACGATCGGAAGCTGCTTTCAAACGGTCGCAAATCAACTTCACTTTCTCTGTAGTCCCCTTAAGCAAATCTGGCATAGGTAAAAATTTCTGACCCGTTTCAGCCCAACAGATCGGTGTCCTACATCGTCTACCATACAAAGCCTCAAAGGGATCCATCTGAATACTAGCCTAGTAATTGTTGTTGTAAGCAAACTCAACTAAGGGCAAGAGCTTCTCCCAAGAACCCTGGAAGTCAATCACACAACAACGAAGCATATCCTCTAAAATCTGTATCACTCGCTCTGACTGTCCATCGGACTGCGGATGTTAAGAAGCACTGAAATGCAAATGACTACCTAAAGCACTATGCAAACAACTCTAGAACCTTGAAGTAAATCTCGGATCTCTGTCTGAAACAATAGACTTTGGAACTCCATGAAGTCTCACTATCTCGCGAATGTACAAATTCACCAACTTGTCTAAAGAATTTGTAGTGTTCACTGCTAAGAAGTGAGCACACTTAGTAAATCTATCAACTATTACCCAAACAGAATTCTTCTTCGAAGGAGACAACGGTAACCCCGACACAAAGTCCATGGTGATCCTCTCCCATTTCCATTCCGGAATCTTCAAAGGTTGTAACAAACCTGAAGGAACCTAATGTTTTGCCTTCACCCTCTGACAAACCATTCAACGGCTCACATACTCGGCTACATCCTTCTTCAAACCAACCCAGAAGTAATCATTCTTCAAGTCACGATACATCTTGGTACTACCCAGATGCATAGAAAAAGGACTCGAATGTTCTTCACTCAGAATCAGACGTCTCAACTCAACATCTTCCGGTACTACAACTCTATCTCTAAAGCACAACACATTCTCACCACTGAAACTATACTCGGTCGGTCTACCTTCGGCTATGTCCTGAACATGAGTAACTAATGACACATCTTGCAACTGCTTCCCTCTAATCAACTGAGTCAAAGAAGGCTTCACTTGCAACTCTGTGATCAAACCACCATCACCGGATACACTCAATCTAGCAAACATAGCTCGCAACTCAACTGCAAATTTTCTGCTCAAAGCATCGGCTACTACATTTGCCTTACCCGGATGGTACTCGATAGTCAAATCGTAATCTTTCAATAGTTCAAGCCATCTTCTCTGTCTCAAGTTCAACTTCCTCTGAGTCATCAAATACTTCAAGCTCTTATGATCGGTGTAAACTATGCACTTCTCACCATACAAGTAATGACGCCAAATCTTCAATGCAAACACAACCACGGCTAACTCTATATCGCGAGTAGGATAGTTCTTCTCATGTACCTTCAACTGTCTCGAAGCATAGGAAACAACTCTTATCTCTTGCATTAGGACACACCCTAAACCTATGTAGGAAGCATCACTATAGATCACAAACTCTTTACCTGAAACTGGTTGTACCAACACTGGAGCATTTGTCAAAGCTTCTTTCAATTTCTCAAAGGCCTTCTGTCTTGCATCTGACCATTCAAACTTAACTCCTTTTTGCAACAATTTAGTTAAAGGAGTAGCCACTCTAGAGAAACCATCAACAAATCTCCTATAGTAACTGGCTAATCCTAAGAAACTCCTAATATCTGTCACAGACTTAGGTTGTTTCCACTCAACAATAGCCTCAATCTTCGTTGGATAAACACGGATACCTTCAGCTGAAACAACATGGCCAAGAAATACAACCTCCCGAATCTAGAACTCACATTTGCTAAGCTTGGCATACAACTGATTGCTCATCAATCTCTGTAGAACAAGTCTCAAGTGCTCATCATGCTCTTCTTCTGATCTTGAGTATACCAGGATATCATCTATGAAGACAACTACGAACCAGTCTAGGTAGTCTCTGAAAATTCTGTTCATCATATCCATGAATGCTGTAGGTGCATTCGTGAGCCCAAACGGCATCACAAGGAACTCTTAGTGACCATATCTAGTCCTAAAAGCTATTTTTGGAACATCACATTCTTTCACTTTCAACTGATAGTACCCTGATCTCAAATCTATCTTCGAGAACACTGAAGCACCTCTCAAATTATCAAACAAATCATTTATACGAGGCAATGGATACTTGTTCTTTACAGTCAACTGATTCAACTGCCTGTAGTCAATACACATTCGCATGCTGGCATCTTTCTTCTTTACAAACAACACAGGAGCACCCCAAGGTGAACTACTAGGTCTAATGAAACCACGGTCCAATAACTCTTGAAGCTGACTCTTCAATTCTTTCAGCTCTTTCGGAGCCATACGATACGGTGCTATAGAAACTGGAGTAGATCCTGGAACAGTCTAATTCACAAACTCAACATCTATGTCAGGAGGCAAACCTGGTAACTCTTCAAGAAACACATCCGGAAAATCACAAACTATTCTGACGTCCTTCGGTCTGACCTCACTCATATTAGGATTCATAACATAAGCTAAGTAAGCCCCACAACCGAAATCCATCAACCTATGAGCCTCTAAAGCTGACACAACATTAGACAAGAACTTAATGTTCTCGCCTACTACTACTACCTCGTAGTCATCAGAAAGCTTCAAAGCAATTCTCTTCGTCTCAAAGTCTACACTAGCTTTGTGCTCAACTAACCAGTGCATACCCAAGATAATATCAAAGCCATAAAACAGAAACTCCATCATATCAACATGAAACACATGACCCTGAATCTTCAGCGGACATCTCCTATACATTCTTCTAACTACAACCGTCTCACCAAAGGAACTAGTCACATGTATACATACATCTAAGATCTCAATAGGTATATCTAAATTTTGTGCATGCTCACTCAAAATGTAGGAATGTGTAGAACCCGAATCAACCAAAGAAAGCAAAGACATAGACTGTAACTCAAAATTACCTGCTATCACATTAGTGTTGTTTCCGGCCTCTCTCTGAGCATAGTCTCTCACTGGTCCTCCTGCCTCTGGCTGTACTGCCCCAACATGAGCAAGGTTCCTCTGAGCATCTACCCTAGGTGCATCAGCCCTAGGCTGGAAGTAGCCACGACCGCGCCCACAGCCTCTCTGATAATCTATCGCTCTTGCAGGAGCCTGTGCTATGTTCGGTGCCTGTGCCGCCTGATGCGGACACTCCCTCCTAAAGTGGTCCCTCGAACCACAGTTCCAACAAGCATGGAAGTTACACCAACACTCTCCAGAATGTTGTCTCCCACAACGTGTACACTCGGGCAAACACCCTTCTCCTCTATGGCCCTGGTGGCCTCTACCATGGTGGCCACCGCCACGTGTATGGTCAAACTACCGCCCACGGCCTCTATGCCTCTTGGCATCCCCATGGTCAAAGTTATTATGTCTCTTTCTAGAACTAGATCCTCCAGAACGCTTGGTCAGCCCCAAGCTATGCTCAATGTCCTTGGTCCTAGCAACCAAGACATCAAAATCTGAATAATCTGAAGCTAAGGTATACCTCTTAATGTAACCCCCTTAGCTCGGCCTAGACGATTGACCCGAACTACGAAGATTACACGGGGAAAACCAAAGTCAACCCGAAAGTCAACCTTGATTCACGACCTTTTTTTCTTTTTAATCTTGTCTAGATACTTGTTAACCCTAAGTGAGTACTCACGAATCACGACTGAAAAAAGCACAACGAATGGATAACATCTAGGGACTCAGTTGCACTACATACAAGATTAGGGACCAAATTGTAATTTTTGTAAATTAGAAGGACTTTATTGGTTCTAAGGTTACCATTATGAAATTAGTCATGTTACATGCTTCTCCGTCAGGTTACAACTTAAAAAGGCATCTCAAGCTCAAGCAATTGCAATCTCAACATTTGGGACTAAAATGTAAAGCATGCAAACATCAAAACAATTCAAATCTATGTCCAACGATCACCCGTTCCGGAACACCCACCTGCCGTATCGAAACGCTGGATCAAAACGGCTTGACCGTTTCGGTACGCGGGTGTGTTCCGAGACTAGTTCCGAAACATGGTATTCTAGTAGCCAAATCGTTCCGAAACAGCCCCCACCGTTTCGAAACACGAAGGCCATTACAGGCCCCCGTTTTGAAACACTAGAGGGTGTTTCGATACGGTTTGCCCAGAAACTGCAGCAAATGCTGGTTTTTCACTCAAAAACCTATTCAAACATATCCCAAGGACTCTCTAATCATACCAATAAGTCAACATACATATATGGTACATATTTGGAACACTCAAACACAATCATAGCATCAAACACAAAATCTAATTAGTCTAGAGGCATGCTTCCTAATATCAAAACACAAATAGGCAGTCCAACCTCAAAACAAGTAATTAAGGCCATTTACAAACCAAACAAGCCAAAGCAAACTTGCCACAACCTTAGGGAGTTTAACACATCTCCCAAATACAATTCTTGGTTTCCCATTGCCAATCTATCAAAACTAAAGTGTATGAAAACTTCACCATACATGAGCTTGAACTTCCTTGGATGAACTTAGCTTCCTTGATGCCCGAAAACACCTCAATTATCTGCATTATTGGTAAAAGAGAGAGCGTAAGCACAAATGCTTAGTGAGGCATGCTCTAAAGAAAACCAACACAATAATGCACACTTTGAAAACACTTTCATCAAAAGCTTTTAAACCACATGCTCATTTCTATCTCATGCTTGGAAACCATTCAAAGCAATTTCTCATTGAAACCACATGTACCTTCATTCTATCTCATGCATTTAAACCAATGCAAAACTCATGGCAAGCCAAAATCATGCTTGTACTCTAAAGCATTTCATAAACAAACCACATATGCATTTCTCATAGCATAACCATTGCATCAAAGATACATGTGAATAAAAAACCATAACATATTTTATATTGGCATTTCACATCTATTAATTACTCGGATATGCAGACATCACACTAGACTCTTCCGGTGGCATCTCTCATTACCGTACTCACTCGTCTAGCAACATAGTTTCCGGTGGAATTTCTCATCACCGTACTCACATGGCGGAATCTTTCATCGCCACAAAGCTTGGGTATTTCACCAATTCCTACCCGATGGAATGCCCATCATCGGTTCTCTCCCTTTGGCTTAACCAAAAAGCACGTACGAATTTTTAGTTTATAGTGCACTCTCATCCTATTGATCGATCAATTATATCCGGTAAGTATCTCAACATCTATGCCAATATATTATGTCAAATCAACATCTCACCTACTGTTTTTCATGCATTAAAACTCAACATTCTCATCTCTTTTCAAAATCATAACATTTCCTATACTTCAACATAAAAGCTCAAATCTCAATTGTACAACATGTTACTTTATGAAATCATTCCAAGCATCATCTCATGCTATAATTCATGCATAAAAATAGTAAGAATTTATCAATCTAAAACCATGAGCATGTAAAAGCATATAAGGGGCAATCACCACATTCTAGAGAGCAATCTAGCCAATACTTACTTCCAAACTTAGGAAGGTGTTTCAAACCTTTCCTAAATCCCCAAACCTTGATTCTTTGTCCCTCAAGGAATTCTAAAACCATACACACTCACCGATTTTGTTTCGCTTGCTTGCCGAAACGTTATCTAAGCTTCCGGATCAACTCCAAAGGTGTCCGAAGATGTCTCCCCTGTTTTAAACACATAAGAGCAGAGGATTAATGCATCATCATGCATTGAAATCATCAGCCAACACACCTAAACTCGATGCTCTACACAAAATCCACATTTCGGCTACCAAACACTACCGAAATCACCTCCAAACTCTTTCAAAACAAAATCCAGCCAAGATCCATCACTTCTAATCATTTCTAAACATAAAAAACTAACACAACCACGTCCTTATACCTCCAGCTATAGCATAACACCCAAATCACCCCAAAAACCACCATTTTAACAAGCAAAAACTTAGGAAAAACAACCTATTCGGGATTGGATTGATAAAACCTCATTTCTAACATCATTTAACATCCAAAATACATTAGAAAACCATCTCAAAACAGAGCCCAACCAATCACCACGAAAATCTTCAAGATCTCTTCCAAAATCTTGAGTTTTAAGCCAAATTCTTGTTTCTAACATTAAAACCTCTTCAAAATCATTAATAAAGGATTGAGAACTTGGGAATTTCAGTAAAGAATTGATCATTAGAGGAGAAGGACGAAGCTTACCTCTAATGGATGATTTCTCCTTGATTTGGGCAAGTTTTCTTGAAAATACAATGTAGAAATCAAGTGGATTTGTTGAAGGATTGATTAGGAATCAAAGTGTGATTGAAATCTCATCAAATGAAGTGGAAATCAAAGTAAATTTTCTGGAGAAAAAATGTTTGGTTGATAGGATTTTGAGAGAAAATGAAATGAGAGAATATTAGAGAAAAAGTGGTTATGAAAAGTCAAAGGTAGTTTTTCTATTTTAATCACCTTTAATTTCATTAATTAAAACATTAATTAAATCACCCAAATTATTGAAAAATCAAATGAAAATATTTTTGGTAAATTATCTCCTTAAAGATTCAAAGTTTCATTCCTTTACAAAACAGTCACTACTAAACTTTGAAAAACTTCGATTTGGTCACGACACCGAGATGTAGTATTTCCAAACCCTATTTTGTAAAATTGATTTCGCCATTCACTTTTATATATTAAATGAGGATTTTTTAGATATTTTTCTATATTTTTAAAGCATCCCGAACTAGGTGTTCCCTAAAACCCCCTTTCAGGTTCGAACAGATTCCCAGACCGATCCGGTTCCGACTCTAAACATCTAAGCCCAAATTATGGGTGTTACAACTCTTCCCCTCTTAAGAAATTTCGTCCTCGAAATTTACCTAGAGGAAAAAGGTAAGGAAACTGCTTCTTCATGTCATCTTTTCTTTCCCACGTGGCTTCCTCAACACCACGATGCCTCCACAACACCTTAACCAACTCAATGGTCTTACCTTGAAGAACTTTATTGTCCGAATCCAGAATCTCAACCGGATCCTCATCATAGGTCAAATATGGATTCAACTAAACTTCCTTCACAGGCATAACATGCGAAGGATCCGATCTATACCTCCGAAGCATGAAGAAATGAAACACATCATGTATCTTCTCTAACTCTTGTGGTAGCCTCAGCTTATATGCAACAGGACTCACACGTTCTATCACCTCATATGGTCCAATGTACCTAGGGCTCAAATTACCCTTCCGGCCAAAACTCATCACGTTCTTCCAAGGTGAAACCTTCAAGAACTGTAACCCCCTTAACCCGGCTCAGGCGGTTGAACCGAATTAAGAAGTTTACACAGGGAAAACCAAAGTCAACCCGAAAGTCAACCTTGATTAACGACCCTTTTTTTTCTTTTTAATCTTATCTAAATGCACATTAACCCTAGATATGTTCATAGCAACAGCATGTTCAAAGTTCACAGCAATCAGAACACATTTAGGAACTCGATTGCACAAAACATGAATTTAGGGACCAAATTGCAAATTCCGAAAATTATAGGGACTTAGCCAACGTTTGAGTTACCATTAAGAAATTAGTCATGTTTCATGCTTCTCTGCCAAATTTCAGCTCAAACGGACATCTCATACTCATCCAATTACCTAAACAAGGTGCAGGACTAAAACACAAAGATTTCAAAACATATAACCGTCAATTTCAGTGCCCAACAGTCTAGTGTTCCGAAACGGGGATGATCCGTTCCGAAACGCGGGACCGTTCCGAAATGAGTATCGAAACAGGGCTTGGCAGTAGCATTTCCGTTTCGGAACGATTCCTCCCGTTTCGAAACGCCTAGGCCATTTCAGGCCCTCTGTTCCGAAACGGTAGCACCTGTTCCGAAACAGGCTGCCCAGAATGCAGAAATTTTGCTGGTTTATTACACAATTGATCCATCAAACATGCTCCAAAGGCAACCAAAGCATACCAGCAAGTCATTACATGCATAAGGAACATAATTGCATCAACCATACTCAAACATGGCATCAATTAAGCAAATCCCCAATTCTATAGGCATGCATCCTATTTAGAAAACCACTCAAGCATCATAATACCAAACCAACTTCACAAAGGCCAATTACATGTTCCATCATCAACAACAACATAAAACCAACTTAGGGAGTTCAAACATCTCCCAAAACAACAACATAGGTCCCCCATTGCCAAATGCCAAAAGCTAATAGTGTTAAGAAACTTTCACCATACATGAGCTTAGTTCTTCACTTGGATTCTTGACCTCTTTCTGCCCTTAAAAGCACTTCAATGCTCTGCATTATTGGTTTAAGAAAAGAGAGAGCGTAAGCAAATAGCTTAGTGAGAAATGCTCATCTAAAACAACTCAATAATGCATTTATAAAACACCATTATAAACCTTAGTTCAAAACAACATTTATACATGCACATAAGCATTTAAAATAAGCATTTCATGCCTCAAATTATTAACATGTCATATTGGCCACAAGTGATACAATCCATATAAGATCAACACATGGACTTTTAACCACCATTGTGATCTTACAATTCACAAGGACCACACATGGACTTTTAACCACCATTGTGTCCTTAGTACAAGAATTACCCATGGACTTTTAACCACCATGGTGTTCTTAAAATTCACAAGGTCCACACAAGGACTTTTAACCACCTTTGTGACCTTAACCAAGAACCAACCATGGACTTTTAACCACCATGTTGTTCTTAAAATTCACAAGGCTCACACAAGGACTTTTAACCACCTTTGTGACCTTAACAAGAATCACCCATGGACTTTTAACCACCATGTTGTTCTTAACACAAGAACCACCTATGGACTTTTAACCACCATAGTGTTCTTAACCATTCTCAAGACATCACTTGCCAATATACATCATTTAACAACAATATTCCACTGTTTTAAAGCATTTATCAAAGCCATAATCATCATGCATCGTTATGCAACAAAACCACATTTAACAATGTTCAAAACAAGGATCTCTTACCTTGAGCATCCTTCAACACATGGCTTTTAGAATCAGCAAATAAACATGCTAAAATATGCTTTCAAAATAGAATTTAAAACTTGCAAACAAATCACATTGCATTCAACCAACTCATGGTTCATCAACAAGAGAGTTTTTCCGAAAACTTACTCTTGAGCTTAGCTAAGTTGCTTAGACTTAAACTAAGCTCCCAAACCTTCAAAACATTGGTTTCAAAGCTGAAAACCAAAATCCACTCACCGATTCCGTTTCGCTACTTGCCGAAACACCAATCAAGCTTCCGGATCACCACCACAAGGATCCAAAGATGTCTCCCCTATTTTAAACACATCAAAGCAGATGATTAATGCATCATCATGCATTAATATCTTCAATGAAAGCACCTAAACTCGCTGCTCTCATCAACACTCCCATTTCGGCTACCAAACACAACCGAAATCACCTCCAAACAACTCTACAACACTACCCAGCCATGATCCATCAATTCCAAACATTCTTAAACCTCAATTAACATCCAAAAAGGATCTAAACACGTCCTTATACCTCCAGCTACAACAGATCATCAAGATCACTCCAAAAACAACCAAAAACTCAAGCAAAACTTAGGAAATTTAACCTATTCGGGATTGCATTGATTAAACCTCAATTCCTCATCAATTATACATTCATTTTACATCAAAATGACATCTCAAAATAGTGCCCAATCAGATCACACGAATTTCATCAAAAATTAACCAAATCTTGCATTTTAAAGCCAAGATCAAGAACACAATTGTAAAACCTTTAATAAAACACAAATCAAGGATTGATAACTTGGGAATTTCAGTAAAGAACTGAGAATTTAGAGGAGAAGGACGTTCATACCTCTAAACTTGAGTTTCTCCCTTTTTGGAACCAAGATTCTTGAAAATCCATCTTTGGATTAGAGATCAAAAGAGGATTGAAATCTCATCTTTGGATGTCAAAATCAGAGGGAAATGTGCTGGAGAAATGTGTTTGGGTTGAGAGAAAAGTTGAGAGAAAAGAAAATGGAAATTTGGAGAAAAGTTAGTTAAAATGCCAAAATATCTTTTCCCTCCTTTTTACACTTTATTAAAACCATTAATTAAATTGATTAACATTAAGAAAAATCTGGAGAAACTCTTATTGGGTAAATAGCTCCTTAAAGATTCAAAGTTTCAATCCTTTTTAAAACAGTAACATAGTTTTCAAAAATTATATTTTAGTCACTAACCCAAAATGTCACTCTTCCAAACCTCATTTTGTAAAATTGATTCCACCACTCTCTTATATATAATAAAAGAGGATTTTAAGACATTTTCCATATTTTTAATGCATCCCGAACTAGGCTTTCCTAAATTCACCCTTTTATATTCGAACCGCAACCCGACCGGTCCGGCCCAAACCCAAAACTCCTAAGCCCAAAATTGGGGTGTTACAACTCTCCCCCCCTTAAGAAATTTCGTCCTCGAAATTTACCTGAAGGAAAGAGGTACGGAAACTGCTTCAACATGTCATCCTTCCGCTCCCACGTGGCTTCTTCAACACCACGATGCTTCTACAACACCTTTACCAACTCAATGGTCTTGCCTCGTAGAACCTTACTATCCGAATCCAGAATCCTCACCGGTTCCTCATCATAGGTCAAATCCGGATTCAATTCCACTTCTTCCACAGGCATCACATGTGAAGGATCCGATCTATACTTCCGAAGCATAGAAACATGAAACACATCATGAATCTTTTCCAACTCTTGCGGTAACCTCAACTTGTACGCAACAGGACCCACACGCTAAATCACCTCGTATGGTCCAATGTACCTAGGGCTCAACTTACCCTTTCGGCCAAACCTCATCACCTTTTTCCAAGGCGAAACTTTCAAAAACACACGGTCACCCACCGCATACTCAATCTCCTTACGCTTTAGATCCGCGTAAGACTTTTGCCGATCAGAAGCTGCCTTCAAACGCTCACAAATGAGCTTCACCTTCTCGGTGGTTCCTTTCAACAAAGCCGGCATCGAAACCAACTTCTGACCCGTTACAGCCCAACAAAGAGGAGTCCTACACTTCCTCCCGTACAAAGCTTCATAAGGTGCCATTTGAATACTTGCCTGATAACTATTATTATAGGCAAACTCCACCAAAGGCAAATGTTTCTCCCAAGAACCTTGAAACTCAATCACGCAACACCTCAACATATCCTCCAAAACCTAGATAACACGCTCGGACTGACCATCCGACTGAGGATGATAAGATGTACTTAAATTCAACCGTGTACCCAAAGCTTGATGCAAACACTGCCAGAAACGCGATGTAAACCTCGGATCCCTATCCGATACAATCGACTTTGGCACACCATGCAGCCGCACAATCTCAGCAATGTACAGCTCCGCAAGCTTATCCAAAGTGTACGTAGTATGCACAGGCAAGAAATACACACACTTCGTCAGGCGATCCACAATCACCCACACCGAATTCTTCTTCGATGGCGACAAAGGTAAACCAGACACAAAATCCATGGTAATCCTTTCCCACTTCCATTCAGGAATCCTCAACGGTTGCAACAACCCCGAAGGAAACTGATGCTCAGCCTTAACTCGCTGACACACCATGCACTTGCTCACAAACTCAGCAACATCCTTCTTTAAACCCACCCAATAGTACTCATCACGAAGATCACGATACATCTTAGTACTACCAGGGTGCATAGCTAAAGGACTACTATGACCTTCAGTCAGAATAGCACGCCTCAACTCAGCATCATTGGGCACTACTATCCGACTCCCAAAACACAACACTCAATCATCATTAAAACAGAAATCCGAAGGTCTACCCTCCGCGATATCCTGAACATGAGGTACCAAGGAATCATCCAACAACTGCTTTTCGTTAATCAACTGAACCAAAGATGGTTTCACTTGCAACTCAGCCACAAGACCACCATCACGCGAAATACTCAAACTGGCAAACATAGCCCTCAACTCAACAGCCACCTTCCTACTCAAGGCATCCGCTACAACATTAGCTTTTCCAGGGTGATACTCAATCGTCAAATCATAATCCTTGAGCAACTTCACCCAACGTCGCTGCCTAAGATTCAACTCCTTCTGAGACATCAGATACTTCAAACTCTTGTGATCCGTGTACACAGTACACTTCTCACCATACAGGTAATGTCTCCAGATTTTCAAAGCAAAAACCACTGCAGCCAACTCAATGTCATGCGTAGGATAATTGCGCTCATGCACTTTCAACTGCCGTGATGCATAAGCCACCACCTTACCCTCTTGCATCAACACACATCCCAAACCAACATAGGATGCATCGCTATACACCACAAACTCTTTCCCTGATTCAGGCTGAACCAAGATAGGAGCTTGCGTCAAAGCTGCCTTAAGCTTCTCAAAAGCATGCTGTCTCGCTTCCGTCCATTCATACTTAACATCTTTCTGCAACAACTTCGTCAAAGGTGCAGCAATATTTGAAAAACCATCCACGAACCTCCGATAGTAACCCGCCAAACCAAGGAAACTACGGACTTCATGAACAGACTTAGGAACCTTCCAATTCATCACCGCCTCAATCTTCTGAGGATCAACACGAATCCCTTCAGCAGAAACCACATGACCAAGAAACACCACTTCCCTAAGCCAGAACTCACACTTGCTCAGCTTGGCATAAAGCTGATTCTCCAACAAAGCTTGCAACACAATTCTCAAATGCTCTTCATGCTCCTCCTCAGTACGCGAGTACACGAGGATATCATCAATGAACACCACAACAAACTTATCCAAGTATTCATGAAATACTCGGTTCATCATGTCCATGAAAGCTGCAGGAGCATTTGTCAAACCAAACGGCATCACAAGGAACTCATAATGCCCATACCTCGTCCTGAAAGCTGTCTTTGGAACATCCATATCCTTCACCTTCAACTGGTAATACCCAGACCTTAAGTCAATTTTAGAGAACACAGCCGCTCCCCGAAATTGATCAAAAAGATCATCAATTCTCGGCAACGGATACCGATTCTTGATAGTCAACTTGTTCAGCTGACGATAATCAATGCACATTCTCATAGTGCCATCCTTCTTCTTCACAAACAAGACCGGTGCACCCCAAGGTGACACACTCGGCCGAATGAAACCACGATCAAGCAACTCTTGCAGTTGCGTCTTCAGCTTCTTCAACTCTTTAGGTGCCATTCGATAAGGGGTAATGGACACAGGAGTCGTGTTCTCATAAAACTCAATCCCAAACTCCACTTCACGATTAGGAGGCAATCCAGGCAACTCCTCAGGAAACACACCAGGAAACTCTCGCACAGTCCTGATATCTTGCGCACGCAACTCCTTAGAGTTAGGATTCATCACAAAAGCTAGGTAAGCTTCACAACCTTGCCTCAGCATCCGGCTCGCCTCCAATGTAGACACCACATTGGCGAGAAACTTCACATTCTCACCAACCACAACAACCTCATAATCATCCGCAAGCTTCAACGAAACTCGCTTATTCTCAAAATCTACCACAGCTCGATGCTCAACAAGCCAATCCATACCAAGGATTACATCAAAACCATAGAAAGGCAATTCCATAAGATCAACAGGAAAAACATGATCTTGCACAACCAAAGGACATCTTCTATAAAGCTTTTGAGTCACAACAGTCTCACCAAATGAACTAATGACACGCATACCAACATCCAAAGACTCAACAGGCAAACCAAGCAATTCAGCATGCTCACGCAAAATGTATGAGTGTGTAGATCCAAAATCAATCAAGGAAAGTAATGACAAGGATTGCAAAGTAAAAGTACCTGCGATCACATCCGTGTCATTCCTTCTCTCCCTCTGAGCATACACTCTGGCCTGGCCACAACCCTCGGGCTGAACAGCTACAACATGAGCCACATTCCGACCACCATCCTCTCTACGCTGGAAGTTACCACGGCCGCGCCCACGACCTCTCTGTGGTGCAGCAACAACAGGAGCACGCCCTTGGCCACCATCCAACATAGGACACTCTCTCCTCATGTGATCCGTAGATCCACAGTTCCAGCACGAGTTACCAGCCGCCACAACAGGAGCTTGCACCTCCCTCACAGCTCGAGGACAATCACGCTTCATATGGCCACGCGATCCACATGTCCAACATGCGTTCGGATCAGCTCTTGCCTTGCCTCCCTGAGCAGGCGCACCACCACCTCGCTTAGCCGAAGACTGATACTTCTGATCACGTCCTCTCTTGTTCCGTCCACCACCAGAACTATACTCAGCAGCTCGCTTACCAGCACCAGAACCAGCACTTCTAGAAGATAAACCCAAATTCATCTCAATGTCCTTTGCTCGACCAACCAGCACATCAAAATCATTATACTCAGCAGCCATCATATACGTCTTTACTTCCATCACCAAACCATAACGGAACCTTTCACACCTCTCCCGCTCATCCGGGACAAGCTCAGGTGCGTACTGACTGAGTCGGACAAACTGATCCTCATACTCAGCCACAGACATGCTCCCTTGGGTAAGAGATATGAATTCCCTTTTCTTTTCATCTAGGTACCTCACACCTAGATACCTTCTCTTGAACGCGTTCTGAAAGAACGTCCAGGTTACATCAGCATCCGCCATCCCAGAGATAGTGGTTGTCCACCAAGTGTATGCATCGTCCTACAACAACGATACTACACAGCCCAGCTTCTGAACTTCATTACAATTCATTTGACTCAAGATTCTCTTGGTACTTTCCAACCAAGACTCCGAACCTTCAGCAGACAAACCCCTGAACTCAGTCCCTCCCAGACTGCACAAACGTTCCAAAGGTAGTCTAACTCCAGCATCTCCCTGATGCCCCAGCTCCTTGAGCTCCAGCTACCGCTGCTCGAAAAGCACCAGCAATAGCTTGAACCAACATTGACATGTCAGGTACAGCTTGCCCTTGACCAGCTTCAAGTCCAGCGACCCCAGCACCAGCTGCAACACCAGCTCCCTCACCCCCAGCACCACCACCACCAGGCGGAGGAGGTAAATCCACCATATTTTCAGCATTCTCTTCATTTTCATTCTGAGCCATAGCTCGCGTATTAACCCTCAATTCTCTACGAGGTGCCATACACTAACAATGCAATCACAATGAAATAAACAAATATCAGGCTCAGCAAGGTAAACAATCCAAGTACCCAAGCTCATTTTCCAATTAAAAACAATATCATTACATTAGCTTTGATTTGGCAATGGGTACCCACAACATGCTTCACCACAGCATACCCACAATTGTAACATATTTACAATTCACACAGCATGCTTTCATTCAACAAGCATACAAAGCATACATACTTTAATCACCCACATAATCATTCCCAATTACACGAGAACTCAGCTCTGATACCACCAAATGTAACCCCCTTAACCCAGCCCAGACGGTTGAACCGAATTAAGAAGTTTACACGGGGAAAACCAAAGTCAACCCGAAAGTCAACCTTGATTAACGACCCTTTTTTTTCTTTTTAATCTTATCTAAATGCACATTAACCCTAGATATGTTCATAGCAACATCATGTTCAAAGTTCACAGCAATCGGAACACATTTAGGAACTCGATTGCACAAAACATGAATTTAGGGACCAAATTGCAAATTCCGAAAATTATAGGGACTTAGCCAACATTTGAGTTACCATTATGAAATTAGTCATGTTTCATGCTTCTCTGCCGAATTTCAGCTCAAACGGACATCTCAAACTCATCCAATTACCTAAACAAGGTGCAGGACTAAAACGCAAAGATTTCAAAACATATAACCGTCAATTTCAGTGCCCAACGGTCGAGTGTTCCGAAACGGGGATGATCCGTTCCGAAACGCGGGACCGTTCCGAAATGAGTATCGGAACAGGGCTTGGCAGTAGCATTTCCGTTTCGGAACGATTCCTCCCGTTTCGAAACGCCTAGGCCATTTCAGGCCCTCTGTTCCGAAACGGTAGCACCTGTTCCGAAACAGGCTGCCCAGAATGCAGAAATTTTGCTGGTTTATTACACAATTGATCCATCAAACATGCTCCAAAGGCAACCAAAACATACCAGCAAGTCATTACATGCATAAGGAACATAATTGCATCAACCATACTCAAACATGGCATCAATTAAGCAAATCCCCAATTCTATAGGCATGCATCCTATTTAGAAAACCACTCAAGCATCATAATACCAAACCAACTTCACAAAGGCCAATTACATGTTCCATCATCAACAACAACATAAAACCAACTTAGGGAGTTCAAACATCTCCCAAAACAACAACATAGGTCCCCCATTGCCAAATGCCAAAAGCTAATAGTGTTAAGAAACTTTCACCATACATGAGCTTAGTTCTTCACTTGGATTCTTGACCTCTTGCTGCCCTTAAAAGCACTTCAATGCTCTGCATTATTAGTTTAAGAAAAGAGAGAGCGTACGCAAATAGCTTAGTGAGAAATGCTCATCTAAAACAACTCAATAATGCATTTATAAAACACCTTTATAAACCTTAGTTCAAAACAACATTTATACATGCACATAAGCATTTAAAACAAGCATTTCATGCCTCAAATTATTAACATGTCATATTGGCCACAAGTGATACAATCCACATAAGATCCACACATGGACTTTTAACCACCATTGTGATCTTACAATTCACAAGGACCACACATGGACTTTTAACCACCATTGTGTCCTTAGTACAAGAATCACCCATGGACTTTTAACCACCATGGTGTTCTTAAAATTCACAAGGTCCACACAAGGACTTTTAACCACCTTTGTGACCTTAACCAAGAACCAACCATGGACTTTTAACCACCATGTTGTTCTTAAAATTCACAAGGCTCACACAAGGACTTTTAACCACCTTTGTGACCTTAACAAGAATCACCCATGGACTTTTAACCACCATGTTGTTCTTAACACAAGAACCACGTATGGACTTTTAACCACCATAGTGTTCTTAACCATTCTCAAGACATCACTTGCCAATATACATCATTTAACAACAATATTCCACTGTTTTAAAGCATTTATCAAAGCCATAATCATCATGCATCGTTATGCAACAAAACCACATTTAACAATGTTCAAAACAAGAATCTCTTACCTTGAGCATTCTTCAACACATGGCTTTTAGAATCAGCAAATAAACATGCTAAAATATGCTTTCAAAACAGAATTTAAAACATGCAAACAAATCACATTGCATTCAACCAACTCATGGTTCATCAACAAGAGAGTTTTTCCGAAAACTTACTCTTGAGCTTAGCTAAGTTGCTTAGACTTAAACTAAGCTCCCAAACCTTCAAAACATTGGTTTCAAAGCTGAAAACCAAAATCCACTCACCGATTCCGTTACGCTACTTGCCGAAACACCAATCAAGCTTCCGGATCACCACCACAAGGATCCAAAGATGTCTCCCCTGTTTTAAACACATCAAAGCAGAGGATTAATGCATCATCATGCATTAATATCTTCAATGAAAGCACCTAAACTCGCTGCTCTCATCAACACTCTCATTTCGGCTACCAAACACAACCGAAATCACCTCCAAACAACTCTACAACACTACCCAGCCATGATCCATCAATTCCAAACATTCTTAAACCTCAATTAACATCCAAAAAGGATCTAAACACGTCCTTATACCTCCAGCTACAACAGATCATCAAGATCACTCCAAAAACAACCAAAAACTCAAGCAAAACTTAGGAAATTTAACCTATTCGGGATTGCATTGATTAAACCTCAATTCCTCATCAATTATACATTCATTTTACATCAAAATGACATCTCAAAACAGTGCCCAATCAGATCACACGAATTTCATCAAAAATTAACCAAATCTTGCATTTTAAAGCCAAGATCAAGAACACAATTGTAAAACCTTTAATAAAACACAAATCAAGGATTGAGAACTTGGGAATTTCAGTAAAGAACTGAGAATTTAGAGGAGAAGGACGTTCATACCTCTAAACTTGAGTTTCTCCCTTTTTGGAACCAAGATTCTTGAAAATCCAATAAGCAAATGCTAAGGTTTTGTTGTAGAAATGATTAGAGATCAAAAGAGGATTGAAATCTCATCTTTGGATGTCAAAATCAGAGGGAAATGTGCTGGAGAAATGTGTTTGGGTTGAGAGAAAAGTTGAGAGAAAAGAAAATGGAAATTTGGAGAAAAGTTAGTTAAAATGCCAAAATATCTTTTCCCTCCTTTTTACACTTTATTAAAACCATTAATTAAATTGATTAACATTAAGAAAAATCTGGAGAAACTCTTATTGGGTAAATAGCTCCTTAAAGATTCAAAGTTTCAATCCTTTTTAAAACAGTCACACAGTTTTCAAAAATTACATTTTAGTCACTAACCCAAAATGTCACTCTTCCAAACCTCATTTTGTAAAATTGATTCCACCATTCTCTTATATATAATAAAAGAGGATTTTAAGACATTTTTCCATATTTTTAATGCATCCCGAACTATGCTTTCCTAAATTCACCCTTTTATATTCGAACCGCAACCCGACCGGTCCGGCCCAAACCCAAAACTCCTAAGCCCAAAATTGGGGTGTTACAAGAACACACGGTCACCCACCGCAAACTCAATCTCCTTACGCTTCAATTCCGCGTAAGACTTCTACCGATCAGAAGCTGCCTTCAACCGCTCACAAATGAGCTTCACTTTCTCGGTGGTTCATTTCAACAAAGCCGGCATCGAGACCAACTTCTGACCTGTTTCATCCCAGCAAAGAGGAGTTCTGCACTTCCTCCCATACAAGGCTTCTTAAGGTGCCATTTGAATACTTGCATGGTAACTATTATTATAAGCAAACTCCACCAAAGGCAAATGCTTCTCCAAAGAGCCTTGAAACTCAATCACACAGCACCTCAACATATCCTCAAGCACTTGGATAACACGCTAAGACTGTCCATCCGACTGTGGATGATAAGAAGTACTGAAATTCAGGCGCGTACCTAAAGCTTGATGCAAACTGTAACACCCCAATTTTGGGCTTGGAAGTTTAGAGTCTGAACCGGACCGGTCTAATTTTCGGTTTGAATATAAAAGGTGGTTTTTAGGGAAAGCCTAGTTCAGGATGCATTAAAAATATGGAAAAATATCTAAAAATCCTCTTTTAATATATATAAGAGAGTGGTGAAATTAATTTTACAAAATGAGGCTTGGAAGTATGACATTTTGAGTTAGTGACTAAAATGTAAATTTTGAAAAGTTGGCGACTGTTTTAAAAGGATTGAAACTTTGAATCTTTAAGGAGCTAATTTACCCAAGGGAGGATTTCTCCAGATTTTTCTTGATTTTAAGACTCATTTAATGTTTAATTAATAAAAAGAAATGAGGGAAAAGTGATATTTTAGTTTCATAACTAACTTTTACCAAAATTTTCCCATTTCATTTTCTCTCAAAATTCCCTCAGCCAAACACTTTTCCACACCTAATGATGAGTTTTTAATCCCCAAATGATTCCTAATCATTTCTACAACAAATCCTCACCATTTGCTTATTGAATTTTCAAGGATTTTGGCTCTAAACAAGGAGAAATCCACATTTATAGGTATGAACGTCCTTCTCCTCTAAATAATCAGGTCTTTACTGAAATTTCCAAGTTCTCAATCCTTAAATTAAGTTTTATTAAAGGTTTTAATGTTGTGATCTTGATTTTGGCTTAAAATGCAAGATTTGGATTTAATTTTGAAGAAATTCGTAATAGATGATTGGGCTCTGTTTTGAGATGTCTTTTTGATGTATTTTGGATGTCTAAATGATGTGTAATTGAGGTTTAATCAATGCAATCCTGAATAGATTGATTTTCCTAAGTTTTTACTTGTGAAAATGGTGGTTTTTGGGGTGATTTTGATGTTCTGCTATAGCTGGAGGTATAAGGACGTGATTAGGTCCTTTTTGGATGTTAATTGATGTCTAAGAATGATTGGAAGTGATGGATCTTGGCTGGGTAATGTTGTAGAGGTGTTTGGATGTGATTTCGGTTGTGTTTGGTAGCCGAAATGTGAGTTTTGATGAGAGCAGCGAGTATAGGTGTTTTGGCTGAAGATTTTAATGCATGATGATGCATTAATCCTCTGCTTTGATGTGTTTAAAATAGGGGAGACAACTTCGGATCCTTGTGGTGTTGATCTGGAGGCTTGAACGATGTTTCGGCAAACTTGCGAAACGGAATCGGTGAGTGAAGTTTGGTTTTCAGATTTGAAACCAATGTTTGAAGGTTATGGGAGCTTAGTTTAAGTCTAAACAACTTATCTAAGCTCAAGAGTAAGTTTTCGGAGAAACTCTCTCTTTGATGAACCATGAGATGGTTGGATGCAATATGTTTATTTTGCATGTTTAATTTCTGTTTTTAAAGCATATTTTAGCATGTTTAATGCTGGTTTTGAAAGCCATGTGTTGGAGGATGCTCAAGGTAAGAGATCCGTGGTTTGATATTGATAAATGTGGTTTTGATGCATAGTGATGCATGATGGTTTAATGGTTTTGTTTAATGCTTTAAAACAGTGAATTGATGATGGTAAATGATGTATATTGGCAAGTGATGTGTTGGTTTAAAAGTACTTGAATCGGATATAGTTAGCCAGCTATAGGATTGGGTGCACCGTGAATAAAGTCGCCTTGGATGTTGAGGGGTTGTAATGGTACCGTAAACTCCATCCAAGTACACTAACGAGATGTTTAAGATCATAATGGTGGTTAAAATGCCATGTGAGGATCTTGTGTTGTGTGTCCCGTGTTCTCGTTAGTGATGTTATACAACTACCAATGAATGATGTGGAGGGGTTGTAATTGTACCGTAGACTCCATCACAGATGTTCAGGGGTTGTGATTGTACCGGTAAACTCCACCTTGAGTGTTTGGTAGTGTGTATGAAGCGTATGAGACAACGCTTGTAATCCGCATATCCGATTGTGTTTTGAGTTGAAAAATGGTTATGGATTATCACTTGAAAGCCAATATGACATGTTGATGTAAAGAAGCATGAGATGCTTGTTTTGTATGCATTATTGCATGAAAAATGATGTTTATGAATTTAAAGGCCTTTGAAAGGTGTTTTACAAAGTGCATTATTGTGTTGTTTCATTAGAGCACTTCTCACTAAGCATTTGTGCTTACGCTCTCTCTCTTGAACCAATAATGCAGAGAATTGAAGTGCTTAAAGGGCAGCAAGGAGGTCAAGAATCCAAGTGAAAGTCTAAGCTCATCTATGGTGACTATTTTCACAACACTATTAGCTTTTGGTTTTTGGCAATGGGAACCTAGATTGTGTTTTTGGGAGATGTTTTGGACTCCCTAAGTTTGGTTTAATGCCTATGATGTTTGGAACATGTAAATGGCCATTTGGTATTTGTTTTGAAGTTTTGATGGTTGCTTGATTTTCAATTATAGGATGCATGCCTATAGATTTGTGGTTTTTCCTAATTGATGCCATGATTGAGTTTTGATGATGCAAATATGTTCCTTTAATGTATGATGACTTGTTGGCATGATTAGGAGGTCATATTAGTGTGTTTGATGGGTCGAAAGTATATTAAACCAGAAAAATTCTGCATTTCTGGGCAGCTGTATCGGAACGGGTGCTACTGTTTCGGAACAGGGGGCCTGAAATGGCCTTGGCGTTTCGAAACGGGTAGAACCGTTCCGAAACAATTTTGCTACTGCCAAGCCTTGTTTCGGAACAGGTTTCGAAACGGTCCCGCGTTTCGGAACGGACATTCCCCATTTCGGAACACTTGACCGTTGGGCACTGAATCTGATGGTTATATGTTTTGAAATCTTCACGTTTTGGTCCTGAACTTTGTTTATGCAATTGTTTGAGTTTGGGATGTCCGTTTGAGATGAAATTTGGCAATGAAGCATGAAACATGACTAATTTCATAACGGTAACCTTAAAACTGGTAAAGTCCTCTTAATTTCCAGAATTTACAATTTGGTCCCTAAATTCGTATGTTGTGCAATTCAGTCCCTTATTGTTTCCCGATTGCTGTGATTTTTGAGTATGTTTATCTTAAGAGTACGCCTAGGGTTAATATGCATCTAGACAAGATTAAAAAGAAAAAAGGGTCGTTAATCAAGGTTAACTTTCGGGTTGACTTTGGTTTTCCCCGTGTAATCTTCGTAGTTCGGGTCAATCGTCCAGGCCGGGCTAAGGGGGTTACACAAACACTCCCAAAATCGCGATGTAAACCTCGGATCTCTATCCGACACTATAGATTTTGGTACCCCATGCAGACGTACAATCTCAGCAATGTACAACTCTGCAAGCTTATCCAAGCTATACGTAGTATGCACAGGTAAGAAATGCACAAACTTTGTAAGGCGATCCACAATCACCCACACCGAATTCTTCTTCGATGGCGACAAAGGTAAACCAGACACAAAGTCCATGGTGATCCTTTCCCACTTCCATTTAGGAATCCTCAACGGTTGCAACAACCTTGAAGGAAACTGATGCTCAGTCTTCACCCGCTGACAAACCATGCACTTACCCACATATTCCGCAACATCTTTCTTCAAACCCACCCAATAGTACTCATTCTTCAGATCACGATACATCTTTGTACTACCAGGGTGCATAGCAAAAGGACTACTATGAGCTTCGGTCAGAATAGTACGCCTCAACTCCACATCATTCGGCACTACTATCCGTCTTCCGAAACATAAAACTCCATCATCATTAAAGCAGAAATTCGATGGTCTACCCTCAGCAATATACTGAACATGTGGCACCAAAGAATCATCCAACATCTGCTTATCCTTTATCAACTGAACCAGAGATGGTTTCACTTGCAATTCAGCCGCAAGACCTCCATCTCGCGAAATGCTCAATCTAGCAAACATAGCCCTTAACTCTTCCGCCACTTTCCTGCTCAAGGCATCCGCTACAACATTAGCTTTTCCCGGATGGTACTCGATTGTTAGATCGTATTCCTTAAGCAATTCCACCCAACGTTGTTGCCTAAGATTTAACTCTTTCTGAGACATCAAATACTTCAAACTCTTGTGATATATATACACAGTACACTTCTCACCATAAAGATAATGTCTCCAGATCTTCAAAGCAAAAACCACCGTAGCTAACTCAATATCATGCGTAGGATAATTGCGCTCATGCACCTTCAACTGTCGCGATGCATAAGCCACCACCTTACCCTCTTGCATTAACACACACCCCAACCTAACGTAGGATGCGTCATTGTACACAACAAACTCTTTTCCTGATTCAGGTTGAACCAAAATAGGAGCTTGCGTCAAAGCTGCCTTAAGCTTCTCAAAAGCTTGTTGTCTTGCTTCCGTACACTCATACTTAACATCTTTTTGCAACAACTTTGTTAAAGGGGCATCAATCTTTGAAAACCCATCCACAAACCTTCGGTAATATCCTGCAAACCCAAGGAAACTACGAACTTCATGAACAGACTTAGGAGGCTTCCAATTCATCACCGCCTTAACCTTTTGAGGATCAACACGAATCCCCTCCGCCGAAACCACATGACAAGGAACACAACCTTCTAGAAGCGCTTGCAAGACAACTCTGAGATGACCTTCATGCTCCTCCTCAGTACGAGAGTACACAAGGATATCGTCGATGAACACCACAACGAACTTATCCAAGTATTCATGGAACACTCTATTCATCATGTCCATGAAAGCAGACGGAGCATTCGTCAAGCCAAACGGAATTACAAGGAACTCATAATGCCCATACCTCGTTCTAAAGGCTGTTTTCGGCACATCCACATCTTTCACCTTAAGCTGATAGTACCCTGACCTCAAATCAATCTTGGAAAACACAGCCGCTCCCCGAAACTGATAAAAAAGATCATCAATCCTCAGTAAAGGATACCTATTCTTGATAGTCAACTTGTTCAGCTGGCGATAATCGATGCACATTCTCATAGTGCCATCCTTCTTTTTCACAAATAAGATCGGTGCACCCCAAGGTGACACACTTGGCCGAATAAAGCCATGGTCAAGAAAGTCCTTCAGCTCCTTAGGTGCCATGCGATAGGGAGCAATGGACACCGGAGTTGTGTTTTCATACAGCTCAATTCAAAACTCCACCTCTCGACTAGGCGGCAATCCAGGTAACTCCTCCAGAAACACTCTAGGGAACTCACGTACAATTCTTATATCTTGAACGCGCAACTTCTTCGAACTAGGATTCATCACAAAGGATAAGTAAGTCTCGCAACCCTGCCTCAACATTCAACTTGCTTCCAATGTAGACACCACATTGGCAAGAAACTTCACATTCTCACCCACAACCACTACTTCATAATCATCTGCAAGTTTCAACGAAACTCGCTTGCTTTCAAAATCCACCACAGCTCGATACTCAACAAGCCAATCCATACCAAGGATTACATCAAAGACATAGAATGGGAATTCCATGAGATCAACAAGAAAAACATGATTTTGCACTTTCAAGGGACATCTCCTATACAACTTCCGCGTTACAACCGTTTCACCAAAGGAACTAGCCACACGCATACCAACATCCAAAGACTCAACAGGTAAACCAAGCATTTGAGCATGTTCACGCAATATGTACGAGTGTGTAGATCCAAAATCAATCAAAGAAAGTAATGACAAGGATTGCAAAGTAAAAGTACATGCGATCACATCCGTATCATTCCTACCCTCACGATGGGCATACACTCGAGCATGACCACCACCCTCAGGTTGAACGGCCACAACATGTGCTACATTCTTGCCACCATCATCCCTACGCTGAAAATTACCACAGCCGCGCCCACGACCTCTCTGTGGCTCAGCTGCTCTCTCCAGAGCTTGTCCCTCTCTCAAAGGCTGAGGACAATCTTTCTTCAAATGTCCTCAGTTCCCACAATTCCAGCATGTCCCAAGGTTACCCCAACACTCACCACCATGCCATCTACCACAACGGTTACAGCATTAGGTCCTTGCTGACCTCTACCATAATGCGGCCTCCTATCCTTATGCCTCTTGTTGAGATCTCTACCATAATCGCGTTCAGCCGCTCGCTTCCCGTAGCTAGATCCACCCGCTCGACTAGTCAAACCAAGATTCGATTCAATGTCCTTGGCTCTAGTGACCAAGACATCGAAATCCGTATAATCATCCGCAAGCATAAAAGTCTTCAGCACCAGCACTAGTGACCAAGACATCGAAATTCGTATAATCATCCAGCAATAGCCTGAATCAACATGGTCATGTCAGGAGCAGCTTGCCCCTGTGCACCTTCAGGTACATCAACCCCAGCACCAGCACCACCACCATCGGGTGGTCCACCACCAGGAGGAGGAGGAGGAGGTAAATCTTCAGCATTCTCAGCATTTTCATTACCAACGGTCGATCTAGTATTGATTCTTAGCTCTCTATGTGGCCCCATTATACAGAAAATAATGCACTGACAAAAATGCAATAAACACAAACAACAACCACATACCAAACCCCAATTATTCGAGAACCAAGGTCTGATACTACCAAATGTAACCCCCTTAGCCCGACCTAGACGATTGACCCGAACTACGAAGATTACACGGGGAAAACCAAAGTCAACCCGAAAGTCAACCTTGATTCATGACCCTTTTTTTTCTTTTTAATCTTGTCTAGATGCTTGTTAACCCTAAGTGAGTACTCACGAATCACGATTGAGAAAAGCACATCGAATGGATAACATCTAGGGACTCAATTGCATTACATACAAGATTAGGGACCAAATTGTAATTTCTGTAAATTAGAAGGACTTCATTGGTTCTAAGGTTACCATTATGAAATTAGTCATGTTACATGCTTCTCCGTCAAGTTACAACTTAAAAAGGCATCTCAAGCTCAAGCAATTGCAATCTCAACATTTGGGACTAAAATGTAAAGCATGCAAACATCAAAACAATTCAAATTTGTGTCCAACGGTCACCCGTTCTGGAACACCCACCTGCCGTATCGAAACGCTGGATCGAAACACGAAGGCCATTAAAGGCCCCCGTTTCGAAACACTAGAGGGTGTTTCGATACGGTTTGCCCAGAAACTGCAGCAAATGCTGGTATTTCACTCAAAAACCTATTCAAACATATCCCTAGGACTCTCTAATCATACCAACAAGTCAACATACATATAAGGTACATATTTGGAACACTCAAACACAATCATAGCATCAAACACAAAATCTCATTAGTCTAGAGGCATGCTTCCTAATATCAAAACAAAAATAGGCAGTCCAACCTCAAAATAAGTAATTAAGGCCATTTACAAACCAAACAAGCCAAAGCAAACTTGCCACAACCTTAGGGAGTTTAACACATCTCCCAAATACAATTCTTGGTTTCCCATTGCCAATCTATCAAAACTAAAGTGTATGAAAACTTCACCATACATGAGTTTGAACTTCCTTGGATGAAATTAGCTTCCTTGATACCCGAAAACACGTCAATTATCTGCATTATTGGTAAAAGAGAGAGCGTAAGCACAAATGCTTAGTGAGCCATGCTCTAAAGAAAACCAACACAATAATGCACACTTTGAAAACACTTTCATCAAAAGCTTTTAAACCACATGCTCATTTCTATCTCATGCTTGGAAATCATTCAAAGCAATTTCTCATTGAAACCACATGTACCTTCATTCTAATGCAACGAGCCAAAATCATGCTTGTACTCTAAAGAATTTCATAAACAAACCACATATGCATTTCTCATAGCATAACCATTGCATCAAAGGTACATGTGAATCAAAAACCATAACATATTTTATATTGGCATTTCACATCTATTAATTACTCGGATATGCAGACATCTCACTAGACTCTTTCGGTGGCATCTCTCATCACCGTACTCACTCGTCTAGCAACATAGTTTCCGGTGGAATCTCTCATCACCAAGTCCTACCCGATGGAATGCTCATTATCGGTTCTCTCCCTTTGGCTTAACCAAAGAGCACGTACGAATTTTTAGTTTATAGTGCACTCTCATCCTATTGATCGATCAATTATATCGGTAAGTATCTCAACATCTATGCCAATATATTATGTCAAATCGATATCTCACCTACTGTTTTTCATGCATTAAAACTCAACATTCTCATCTCTTTTAAAAATCATAACATTTGCTATACTTCAGCATAAAAGCTCAAATCTCAATTGTGCAACATGTTACTTTATGAAATCATTCCAAGCATCATCTCATGCTATAATTCATGCATAAAAACAGTAGGAATTTATCAATCTAAAACCATGAGCATGTAAAAGCATTTAAGGGGCAATCACCACATTCTAGAGAGCAATCTAGTCAATACTTACTTCCGGACTTAGGAAGGTGTTTCAAACCTTTCCTAAATCCCCAAACCTTGATTCTTTATCCCTCAAGGACTTCTAAAACCATACGCACTCACCGATTTCGTTTTGCTTGCTTGTCGAAACGTTATCTAAGCTTCCGGATCAACTCCAAAGGTGTCCAAAGATGTCTCCCTTGTTTTAAACACATAAGAGCAGAGGATTAATGCATCATCATGCATTGAAATCATCAGCCAACACACCTAAACTCGCTGCTCTACACAAAATCCACATTTCGACTACCAAACACTACCGAAATCACCTCCAAACTCTTCCAAAACCAAACCCAGCCAAGACCCATCACTTCTAATCATTTCTAAACATCAAAAACTAACACAACCACGTCCTTATACCTCCAGCTATAGCAGAACACCCAAATCACCCCAAAAACCACAATTTTAACAAGCAAAAACTTAGGAAAAACAACCTATTCGGGATTGGATTGATAAAACCTCATTTCTAACATCATTTAACATCCAAAATACATTAGAAAACCATCTCAAAACAGTGCCCAACTAATCACCACGATAATCTTCAAGATCTCTTCTAAAATCTTGAGTTTTAAGCCAAATTCTTGTTTCTAACATTAAAACCCCTTCAAAATCATTAATAAAGGATTGAGAACTTGGGAATTTCAGTAAAGAACTGATCATTAGAGGAGAAGGACGAGGCTTACCTCTAATGGATGATTTCTTCTTGATTTGGGCAAGTTTTCTTGAAAATACAATGTAGAAATCAAGTGGATTTGTTGAAGGATTGATTAGGAATCAAAGTGTGATTGAAATCTCATCAAATGAAGTGGAAATCAAAGTAAATTTGCTGGAAAAAAGTGTTTGGTTGATAGGATTTTGAGAGAAAATGAAATGATAGAAAATTAGAGAAAAATGGTTATGAAAAGTCAAAGGTAGTTTTTCTATTTTAATCACCTTTAATTTCTTTAATTAAAACATTAATTAAATCAGCCAAATTAAGGAAAAATCTGATGAAAACATTTTTGGTAAATTAGCTCCTTAAAGATTCAAAGTTTCAATCCTTTACAAAACAGTCACTACTAAACTTTGCAAAAACTGCGATTTGGTCACTATACCGAGATGTAGTATTTCCAAACCCTATTTTGTAAAATTGATTTCACCATTCACTTTTATATATTAAATGAGGATTTTTAGATATTTTTCTATATTTTTAAAGCATCCCGAACTAGGTGTTCCCTAAAACCCCCTTTCAGATTCGAACAAATTCCCAAACCGATCTGGTTCAGACTCTAAACATCTAAGCCCAAATTTGGGGTGTTACACTTAACTTCCTTATGAAGCCCATATATGAAACGGTTACAATGGTCCCTCTCAGTAGGAACCAACTCTGGAGCATACTGAATCAAACGAACAAAACGAATCTCGTAATCAGTCACAGAAGCATCTCCCTGAACAAGAGCCATAAACTCTCACTTCTTCTCATCAAGATATCTCGGCCCCAAGTATCTCTTCCGGAAAGCAGACTCAAAGAAATCCCAACCAATCTCAGCCTCAGGAACCCAGTAGTAATGGTGACCCACCAGGTGTAGGCATCACCCTGTAGCAAGGAAATCACACAGCCCAATTTCCGAGCACCCACACAATCCATCTAAGCTAAGATGCGGACTGTCTTCTCCAACCACAACTCAGATCTCTCTGGTGTAGATCCTCTGAACTCTTTAGCCCCTAGGCTACGGAGCCTCTCCAACGGTATACTGGTATCATCACCTCTAGGCTGAGCTGCGGCCTGAAATGCTCCCGTTATAGCTTGCACAAGCGGAGCCATATCTATTCCAGCAGGACCTTGGCCACCTTGGCAACCTTGAGGTCTCTCTCCCTCAGCTCCATCCTCGCCTCCAACTCCTGGCTGAGGAGGTGGTGGTGGTGGAGGAGCTCCAACTCCAGCAGCTGGCTCTCCTACATGAGCCTCAACTCCAACCACCGGCTCACCAACAGGAGTCGCAACACGTGGTTCCTGACGAACCACCCTCGGTCTACCCCTAGGTCTCGACATCACGCTCACAAACAACAACTACAACAACAACACGAAAGCAAAAAAGATAGGGTTATCAAGGCAAGGGTTCCAAGTGGCTCAAGTATGTTCCCTCACTTTAAAAATCCTTTTTCCAATGTAATAGCAGCAATGGGACTCTACACAACATGCTTTAAACAAAACAACAAGGCATACTTGATAAACAAGCAAACATGCTTACATGGCAAGCAAACACCGTGCATTTCAACACAAAACTCAACTTACCTCACTTACCTGCCCAAGGTCTCGGAAACCTTAGGCTCTGATACCAACAAGTGTAACCCCCTCATCCCAGTCCGGAAGCTTGACCGATCCGAGTGGGCTACACGGGGATAACTGAGGCGAAACCCGTTAAGGCTCCACTTCGGTTACCGACCCAAGGAAAAACTTTTTCAATATTATTATCTTTTCTAGATGTATTATTAAACCCTATATGAGAAAAGCAACAATGGAAGATACGATGAGGCAAACAGACAACAGTCCACATAAAACAATCCATTTTAATCTTTTACAGCAGTCCGTATCGGAACGCCCATGGGGTGTTTCGATACGCCTTGACTAGGTCAACTGGCCAAAGTCAACCTGATGAGACCGTTTCGAAATAGGGGTGACCCGTATCGAAACGACCCCAACGGTCAACTTCTCGTGGTCAACGAGATGAAGACCGTTCCGAAACGCTAAAGCCTGTTCCGATACGTTAATTTATCATCAAAATCTCAGATTTCTAGTAGCAAAATCGTATCGAAACGGCTCCCTAGCGTACCGAAATGTCTATCCCGAAACAAAGGGACCGTATCAAAACAGGGCCAACCGTTTCGAAACGCCCTCTGTCTGCAGATTGGTTTTAGCTGATTTTTGGTACATGGCTGTCCCAAAAACACCACTAAGACCCCACACAACACATTAACATAAACCTTAAGGCAAAACCAAACATCTACCAACATGCTCAACACACCACAAGCATATAAGAACCATCCATTAAAGAATCAACAACATCAAACACATGCTTCATACATAAAACTTAAGGTTCATGCTTCACAAAAACACACACTTAAGCATTTAAGATAGGCAAGCTTAAACATGGTTTACAAGCAAGACAAGGCAACCAAAAGCCAAACCAACATAACATATAGAGGAGTCTAACATGCTCCTAAACAACCAACACCAACATACTTCAAAAGCATCAAAGCAACAAATACATATCCCATTGCTTGACTATTACATCCTTTAACTAAAATGTCCATACTTGATAGCTAAGATAGCACCACAAGGCACACTTGGAGGCCCCTTCTTGCACTAGCAACCCACGAACTACGGATTTGCATTTTCGAGCAAAAGAGAGAATAAGCATAAAGATTAGTGAGAGTAAGCTCATTAAAAACAAACCTCGACAATGCAGGTCCAAGCACGAGCACAACCAAGGTAAATGCATGTTCTTACCTTCGATCCACATGAGCCAAAATGTCAATGGTGCATGAACGTAAACTCATAATATGTCATGCTCAACAAGTCCAACCACATCATATGTAAACACACATAATAATCCATATAGGAATCACATTTCATATCATATTGGCACCTAGCTATGACTCGAATACGGGATAACACGTTGGAACTCACATCCAACACAACCATTACCTTACGGTGGGATTACACTCATCACCGTTCACACGGGGGGGGGGGGATTCCATTGATCCTCACGCCCCGTCGATGGGATTACACTCATCATCGACTATCATATATATAAGAAGAATTTCCGGGCGAACCCGTACTCCATCTTGATGACTACCATCACCAAGACCACACGCGCATTTGACTCACGTGTGCACACTAACATCCTAATGATCGATCATTTGTGCCCAAGCATACTAGTGCCAATATTAAACACAAACCACAACTTTTCACAACACCATTTCATATCCACTTCCGTGCTTAGCACGTACTCACCATGATTAACATCATGCACAATCCACATGCATATAGCAATGCATCAATCCAAGCCTCAACATACATGTATAACATCATATACATAGCCAACACGATCACAATTAAATATGAGGCATAAACACATTCAAAGATCAACCATAGTCTCTAACTATAGCTTGGGATTAGGCTACCACTCTAATCCCAACTCTAGGTTGGTCTACCAAGCCCAACATAGTCCACATGCTTGAACCAAGTACTCAAAACCATTTAAAAACATTTAACCACTCACCTTCACTTCCAAGCTCAACAACTAAGCAACCAAGACCTTCAAGCTTCCGGATTCACTCTGATGCTTCACCAACACAATATCTTGCTTCTAATCATCTCAACACAAACAAAACAACCTCGAATCAGTCCATACATCCATGTAGCCAACTCGGAACACTACTCAAGCATAAAACACATGAATTCAAGCTATGAACAACCCCCAAAACATCAAGCCCGGGCAGCCCTCAAACCCAATCCAAAACTCTTGTTTCAAACACTTTTAACACCTCTAAAAGCCTCCAAAACAACCTTCAACCAACATACAACCAAAAGCCCTCAATTTCCAACATAAAACAACTCCAAAAACAACCTTAAAACCCTTCTAAAACCCATCAAAACCCAAATCCAGGAATCTTTATAAAACACTCTAAAATTCATATATGTTGGACCTCTTAGGTTGAAAACAACTTATCTAACATTAATAAATTAATAGCTTTGATAAAATCTCATAAAGTCACAACCTTTAACAAAATCCTTGTAAAACCCAAAATATGAAATACATAATTTTAATCAAAACTAAAGGTACCAAAATGTAAAGGAAGCCAAGGCCAAGTAAAAAATGCCATTACCTTTTAAAAAGCTTCAAGGATGAAGATGAAAGGGAATGGAATAGTGATTTGGAGAAGAGCTCTCTTCTTTGTCGTTTGAAAGAGAAATGGGGAAGTGAAGAAGAAGAAGACAAGGCTCACTTTTAATTAAAAGGGGTTTTAAATGAAAGTTCATTTATTTACAGATTTCCATTAATGAGATGGCAAATCTCAATATTTACAAATTCCATGGAAAATGAGTTTTAAATCTATTTAAGTCCAACATAAAAATGTTTGCTTTGAACTCACAAAGACCAAATAATATATATTATTATTTTAATTATAAAACCGAGGCTCAAAATATTATTTTATTATTATTTTCACCCGACCCCCAAACCCGGGTGTTACAACTTAATTGAAAGAAAACTAAAATTTGAAGGCTAACTTAAAAAAAATGAGGACAAAATTGAAAAGTTTTAAAACTATAGTGCCATGGTATAAGACCCGTAAGAGTTAGGTGTGGGTTGATAAACATATACGGGTCGGGTTGCTGGTTGGTATAAAAGTTAAACAGAATTGAAAAAAACTCAAAACCCATTTTGTTTCTCTAAGTCACGAGCACCCATTCTTTGTTCTCTGATTTGACACCCTTCATCCTCCATGAGTGCGGTAGTCGCAACGTCATGTTGGCCACAACTGATTGGCGCCGACCACCGCTGTTGGCAACGACAAAATTTCTAGAAAATCCCCTTTTTTAAAAAAAACCTTTCTCAAAACCCTTTGAAAACAAATCCGAAAAAGAAAGTCCCCTTTTCAAGTACGGATTTCCAGATTCCGGTGAGGATTTAAACATGCACTATCATCGAAGTTTAGCCTATAGTGTTTCTTCACGATGGTTAATGCTTTGAAAACGGGTAAACCATTACCCCCTTTCTTATTGTAAACTACGAAGAATAAAAAGGAAGAAGAAATTAAGAGAAAACAACAAAGCTTGCTCTTTTATTCCTTTGAAATTCTGATTACATACGCTTGCTTGCTCTTTATACTGAATTTTTGTATGTATTTCTTGTGTATTGTGTATGAATCGTGTGTTGTTACAAGAGATTTACAGTGTTTATATAGGTACATTTCTGCTTTAATCTCAAGCTTAAATCCTTAATAATCATCTAAAATGCTTCTGTCTCGACTATGATTTTAAGCCGATTTGATGTTGACTCGCAATTTGCCCTCTATCTTGATTCGATTATAGCTTGATTCTTGCTAGAGCTTTAATTTAGGGATTTGCTTTCTAATTGACCATGCTCCGATTTTGGGATTTGACCCTTTGTTTCGTTTTTGCATGTTTCTGGCCAACTGAAATGATGAAACCACACCGGTGGGAGCGATCGAAACGGAGACGGACAGCCCGAGAAGATGAAACGCTTGCGGGAATTTGAAACTACAAGCGCGTGGCGACCACGCACGAGTGGCGATCTGCATGACCTACTTTGGAGTGATATGAGCCGTTAGATCACTTCTGATCTAACGATTGAGAAGGCGCATCGCTTCTACATGTGACCCGTGTAGTTTCTCGCGAAGCAATCTGGGCTGCTACATCACTCCTGATCTAAGGGCTTGGAAGTGCAAATCTTGATCTTTCTCCTAGCTGGGCACAATCTATGCCATTGGATCAATTCTTGATTCAACGGTCTCCAGTTAGCTACGCATAAACAAAGAGAAGGCATTAGGGCTTAGTTAAATCGGGCCGAACATGCCTTTGTAAACAATATTCATTTAAATTTAATGGACCCTCTATGTAAAAATTTTAATAGACTTCTAATTTCCAAAAGGACTCTCTTATTTATTTTTTATAATGGGCCTTTTTAAAATATAAATATACTATTTTTTAAACTTTGCTAGAAAATGGGCTGAACATGACTTTATTACTTAAATATGCATTTCCTTCACAATTCAATGGACTCTAATGTAATGGGTTCTCAAGCATTTCTTCCTTATGACAATTAAATGAGCAATACTAAAAAGAATGATAACAAAGGTAAAGGGAAACAAAATTATAAAACAACAATATATTTTAAAGAACTTAAGTAAAAAATCAGTGACAACAACTACCCCTCTTTGGTCATTCCAGTGGAACGAGAATAGAACAAAGAACAAAAGGACACTGATTTTCACTAAATACCAAATCTTAATGTCTGATTAGACATGTAGGCTTCATTCTTCGCATGCTTGAATGAATAAGCAAGTTCTATTCTCCACATGCTCGAATAGATAGGCGAGTTTTATTCTCCTTATGCTTGAATAGATAAGTGGGTTCCATTCTCAAAGTGCCCGAACAGATAGGCGAGTTCTATTCTCCTTATGCTTTAATAGATAAGCATGTTCCATTCTCCAAATGCCCGAATGGATAGGTGAGTTCTCTTCTTCTTATGCTTGAATAGATAAATGAGTTCTATTCTCCTTATGCTTGAATAGATAAGCAAGTTCCATTCTCCAAGTGCCCGAACGGATTGGTGAGTTCTATTCTCCTTATGCTTGAATAGATAAGCGGGTTCCATTTTCCAAATGCCCGAATGGATAGGCGGGTTCTATTCTCCTTATGCTTGAATAGATAAACAGGTTCTATTCTCAAACGCCCGAATGGATATGCGAGTTCCTTTGCCGAAAAAACCTTCGTATACCTGTGAAAATGCAATACACAAGTGCAATTATGATGAACATGCCCCTAGGGATGTCTAAACATGAATGCATGCCATATTTTAGTTTCTTTTTAACCGTTTCAACAATTTCCACCTCCATTCTCATTCTTTGTTCTTCTTTGCTTCGTTGAAAACATTTGATATTTGCTCACTTAATCTAGTAATCTTGTACTCCTAGTCGGAAGGATAGACTTCTTCAACTTCATCATTCTCATTTTTAGTACCTCTTTTCTTCATTGAAAACATCTAATCTTCATATGCAAACGTCCTAAAATCTACTATCATTGTAGTTGATACATCAATATTCAGAGTCCCATTGAGTCCCTCTGAAGCGTGAATGATAATCCTTATATCTTTGGATGCCACCTTCAATGCCTGTAAATTTTTTCTCATTATCATGGAAAAGAGACTGGTGATCAAGAGAATATACTGCCTTAGGGATACATGAAAACTTCAAAGATTCTTGAGTGTTCTCAGATTCTTGCCTACACAGAATACATTGAATTGCTTGCATGGGAATTTCTGCAGCAAAACATATTTCCACTTTCAATATCCTAATGCATCAATGATTCATGCCCCAGGTTCTATATTAACCACGGAACACCTCATAGTCCATGTACTTTTAAAACTCTTTCAAAGTAATGCTCAAAAATCTTTTTGCATGTTTTAAGTGATGTTAAACCTATTAATTCTTATTTTAATGGAAGATGCTTTTGAAAAAGAGAAAGGTATCAACAAAGAAGAAGGTCAATTTTATTCAAATTGTGGCAAACAAAAAATAAATCACAAGTACAAGTATTCAAGTATCATTGACAAAAACTTCTTCTGGTTAAAACGTCGTGAGATGCCTTGAATGCTACCTATGCCGAGCAAACTTCGAAAATGGTGACAACGCGAGAAGATCAATATGTGTCATGTACCCGAGAGAATAACTTGCCATATCAACCACCTGAGCCACCCTTTGTGGGTTTTTAACTCATGTTCTCCTTTGGTTTCAAAACTCCCTTTACGGGTTTTCATTTTGAACCCCCCTTTTATCTTTTTTTTTCTCTTTTCCTTCTTTAAACATAATACTTCTTGACTGAATCAAAGTTTATTGGGCTATGAAGTTCATCTCTATCCATTTCAGCCAAAATTAATGCCCCACCTGAGAAAACCTTTGTTACAATGTATGGTCCTTCCCAATTTGGTGCCCATTTTCCCCGAGAATCACTTTGGATTGGTAACTTCTTCTTCAGCAACAAATCCCCTTCCTGGAATTCTCTCGGTCGAACTTTCTTCTCATGAGCCCTTATCATCCTTCTTTGGTGCATCTGACCGTGTCATAAGGCTTTCAAACTTTTCTCATCAGTTAAGTTCAGCTGATCATATCTTGCATGAACCCATTATGCCTCGTTTAAGTTTGCCTCCATTAAGACGCGAAGCGATGATATCTCAACCTCAATTGGTAATATTGCCTCTACTCCGTACACCGGCAAAAATGGCTTCTCCTGGTAGATGTCTGTACTGTAGTTCGGTATGCATATAAGGCAAATATTAGCTTCTCATGCCAGCCTTTGTAAGTGTCACTCATTTTTGCGACAATCTTATTGATATTCTTATTTGCATCCTCCACTGCCCCATTCATCTTCGGGCAATATATCAACGAATTATGATGTTTGATGTTAAACTACTCACAGACCGTGACAATCATCCTATTGTTCAGGTTGGAAGCATTGTCAGTAATGATACTATCAGGCAAACCATATCGACCAATGATTTCCTTTTTTAGGAAATTGCAAACCATAGATCTGGTAACATTTGCATAAGAGGTCGCCTCAACCCACTTTGTGAAATAGTCGATGGTTACTAGAATGAACCAATGTCCATTTGACGCCTTTGGATGGATCTGGCTGTTGACATTTATGCCCCACATGGAGAACGACCAAGGAGCCGTCATTACATGGAGTGATTGTGGGGGTGTATGAACCTTATCTGCATAAACTTGACACTTGTGGCATTTGCGAGTATAATTGATACAATCCCCTTCCATGGTTGACCAATAATACCCAAAACGCATGATTCTCCTAGCCATGGTAAAGCCACTTGGGTGAGTTCTACAAACTCCCTCCTGAACTTCTTCCAAAATCAATCGAGCCTCCTTTGCGTCTACACATCTCAGAAGCACATGATCTCGACTTCTCTTGTACAAAATTTCTCTATCAAGAACATACCCTGATGCCAATTTCCTTATCATTTTTCTTTTCTTTCTAAATTGCATGGGGCGGGTATTGTTGTTACCTTACTTACTACAGAATATCATGGTACCATGGCAAGCCATCTGCTTCCTCTTCTACGTCATAGTAATGAGCTGGGGAACCCAACATTTGCAATTTGATGGGCATCATCTTTGAGGACCAACTTGTGACATTCCTTAGTTAATTCGAGGACAAACTTGATTTTCTTCTGCCATTTGATTTTCTTCTCTAGGGAGATACTTGAAGGTGATCTCATCGAATTCCTTAGTTAATTCGAGGACCAACTTGTGACATTCCACCAACTTTGCATATTTCGTCTCCCATTCACCACGTACTTGATAGATATCTAATGTTGAGTCTCTGAAATCTTTCAAGCTATGAAATTTCCTTTCAATGGCTTCCCTTAATCCCAATATACAAGCCTCATATTCTGCCATGTTATTGGTATAGAAGAAATTCAAAAGACTGGTGAAAGGATAGTAATCCCTTTCTGGAGAAACCAAGACTGCTCCAATTCCATGTCCCAAAGCATTTGCTGCACCATCGATGCTAGGACCCATGATTCTGTCGGGTCTTCGCTATCCTCTAAAATATGCATTAGTTCTTCATTAGGGAAATTGAAACTCAGTGCCTCATAGTCGTCACAAGCTCGACTTGCTAGAAAATAAGCTATGGCACTTTCTTTTACCACTTTTTAACTCACATATTGAATGTCGAGATCAGATAGTAACATATGCCATCGTGCCAGTCTTTCTTATAGGATTGGAACTTCCATCATGAACTTTAGTGGATCTAATTTTTAAATTAGCCATGTTGTGTGATATAGCATATATTGCCTAAGCCTTTAAGCTGCCCAGACCAGTGTACAACATAGATTTCCAATTGAGGAGTACCTTGTTTCACAATCAGTGATCTTTTTGCTTAGGTAATATATCGCTCTTTATTTTCTTCCAATTTCTTCATGCTGCCCCAGCACACAACCCATCGAGGTTTTCATACATTGTTAGGTATAGAATTAATGGCTTTCCAGAAACTAGTGGGACCAACACATGAGGATTAGTTAACTGCTCTTTGATCTTCTCCAAAGCGGTCTGGCATTCTTCATTCTGTGTGCCCGAGTTATTCTTTCTAAGTAGCTTGAACATCAGATCACATTTGTCTTTCAATTGAGAAATAAAGCGTGCAATGTAGTTTAATATTCTAAAAAAACCTGAACTTCCTTATGTGTTTGTGGTGGAGGAAGCTCTTGAATGGCCTTAATTTTGTCAAGATCATTCTCTACTCATTTCCTACTTACCACAAATCCTAATAATTTTCTTGAAGTAACCCCAAATGTACACTTAATTGGGTTAAGTTTTAGCTAGAATTTCCTCAACCTTTGAAAGAGTTTTTTCTAAATTTGCTAGATGTTCCTCCTCTGATCGATATTTTGCAATCATATCATCAACGTACACTTCTATTTCCTTGTGTATCATATCATGGAATAGGGTAACCATGGTTCTTTGGTATGTTGCCCTGGCATTCTTCAAGCCAAAAGGCATTTACGAAGATGGTCTTTTCTATAACTTCTGGGCATATTTTAATCTGATTATACCCGAGGAATCCATCCATGAAGGAAAAGAGGGAATGTCCGGCTGTGTTCTCCACCAATGTATCAATGTGTGATAGTGGGAAATTATCTTTGGGGCTCGCCCTATTGAGGTCCCTGTAGTACACACACATTCGTACATTTCCATCCTTTTTAGGATCCGAGGCAATGTTTGCTACCCATTCTGGATATTTATCCACTTTAAGGAATCTTGCGTCGTACTGCTTTTTCACTTCATCCTTAATTTTAAGGAATGTCTCGACTTTCACCCTTTTAAGCTTTTGTTTCACAGGTTCACACCCTAACTTTATTGGCAGCCGATGTACAAAAATGTCAGTGTCAAGACCAGACATATCTTATTATGACCGGGCAAAAATATCCTTATATTATTTTAGGAGCTCAATAAGGCTTTGTCAGGTAATATCCGTAATGGTGGTGCCAATCTTTACCTCGCTCTTCTCTTCTTTTGTGCCTTTGTTGGCAAACTGTCTTGGCATTGTTTGCTGAGCAGATTCAACATTAGCAAAGTCTCTCTCGATGGTCATTGCCCTCAGTCGATTATGTAAAAAACCCTATATCTTTATAGTGCATGTATTTAAATGAATCGAGTTGATTAAGAACCAATCTATACTCTGAGGGGGTAGATATCACTTACGAAGTAAGTTCATCTACTTGAACAACTTCTCTCGAAGCTTCTCTCCCAAGTAGCTATCAACTGATCATTGCCTCCCAAGTCCATTAAGATATTGAGGAGCAATAGGTCAACTATGCCAGCTCTTGCTTTGGCAAAGTATTTGGAAACACAGTAATGCCAGCTCTCGCTTGGCATTTATAGTTAGAAACAATAAAGCATTCCAGATAGAAAAACTTTGTTGAAACAGAATTACATTCAAAGAACTAAGGCATAAAACCAATGTTAAAACCAAACATCCCCCACCAACTATGAAATTAGTTCATGGTGAGGGATTTAACCATCAAAACCGTAACCATTTTCAGATACATCATCCTAAAATAAAAGTAAAACAACTTAAAACCAAAAGAATGGACGAGAGGGGTCTCTCGATGCAAGCCTCAAATCCAAGCTCTCGGCCAAGTGGTTGAACCACCCTTCCACAGTGCAATCGACTGTCACTCGTCGAGCTCTCCAACACCTCACTCTGATCATTGTAAGTCTTGACTTTGCTCCCCTCTCCATGCTTGATCGATTGGTTGTATTTATATGCGTGTAAGGGAAGGGAATATGATAACTTCCTAATTTGACTTTCAAAATGCTCCAAGGATAAGAGATAAACCTCATTCGATCGGTGTGATAGCTTATCAAGCTAGGGCTAATGTCATCTTACCAGTGTTTCCTTGGCACACGAGCTTGGCATGTCTTCACCAATGTAGCTTGGAATCACCTTATCCGCTATTTTTTCAGAGATTGATCCATTTGCGATCTTTTAGGAGCCTAATACTTTCCTATTTTTTCAGGGTTCAACAATCTCTTAGCATGGAATCAAGTGCACTTCTCTGCCAACAAGTGCTTGGCACCGCCTGGTCCTTCTGTGCCAACATCACTTGGTATTCTTCTTAGCAATCCTAACTGGCAATCTTAACTGTGTTGCTTTCCTGCCCCAAATCTTATGCAAAACATGCAAAATAACTATAAAACAACCCTTCACCCTGACATAGACAGAAAACTAAACTGTTTATTCAAATGCATGATTCTAGCAACCTAATGCAACTAAATGTACCTAGAAACAAGCAAGAGTGTTGTAAAAGTGGCATTAAAACAATACTTTTGGAGAGGTAACACACCCCTAAACCTAACTCATTGCTTGTCCTCAAGTAATGCAAAGAAAGAAAAAATAAAAACTGTGAAAAGGTTACCTCGACAAAATTTTGGTTGGTAATGCCAACAAATGTTTTCAAGCAAAATTTAGCTCTATTTTTGTCCTCAATATCTCAGTGTAATTGTTCCAAGAAGATAACAATTCAAATGCAACAATATTACTCTAGTCTAAGCTCATGAAGAGTGCATGATGTGCGAGCAATTTGTATCAAGTATCCTTTCACTCACTTAGCCAATTTTACTTTCTAAACTCATATTCGTATTTTAATTTTTTTCTTTTCTTTGCAAAGGGTTTTTAGCATTATCTTAAGCTTGCTTCGTGAAACTGTTTAGCGTGAGTGATAAGAGGGAGCATACAACAAATCCCCACCTTAATCCAAACATCACTAGGCTTTCTCTTCATCTCATACTCTAAGGTTTTGGACTTAAGAACTAAGGGGGAGCAAACTACGAAGCCCTAAGTACTTATTATCCCTAGGTAGAGGAGAGTTTCATTGCCTTGGTAGAACATTGCTACCTTATTCTCTTTTTACCCTAGCATCATTTTTTATTTTTTTAGTCTGAGCATAGTTTCAAACAGTCTAAGTTTTCTAGGGAACTAGATACATATCACGTGTTAAGTGTAAATTCAATTTCCTAAACTAGAGATCAATTGCCAAGCAATCCTGATATACTATCCTGCTAGCATTGTAACCCCCCTCGACCCGGTTTGGACGGTAGACTGAATCGAACGGATCACATGGGGAATATTGAAGTAAACCGGGAGGTTTACTCCAATAAAAAAACCCTATTTTTTCATTTTATCTTTTCTAGATGATCATTATTATCCTAAGTGATAAACTTCGTAGCGGAATGATTTGCAACTCAATCAGACATCGATTTGGGACTCAATTGCATACAAACACATTTTAGGGACCATTTTGTAATTTTACCAAATTACAAGGACTTCTTCACTTTTTAAGTTAGAAATCTTTAATTAGTTATATTACATGCCTATCAGTCCAATCATAGCTTAAAACAATCATCGAAACTCATTTAATTACATCAACAACATTTTGGGAGTAAGACGTAAAGAATTAGAACTTCAAAGATACCATTAACTAACTTACATGCTGGATGTATCGATCCTCAAAGACCGGTATTGATACACTCTTAACTAAACAACTTCCAACACCAAAGACACAAAGCCTGTATTGATACACCCTAGGACCGTATCGGTACACGAATTTCTAGTAGCTCAAAACCGTGTTGATACTCCCCCAAGTACCGATACACTCTATCTATTACACAACGACCGTATCGATACACTTTCTACCGTTCCGATACGCTATGCCTAAAATTGCTTAGCTGTATCGATACGAGTTGTCGAGTATCGATACGCCTGGGCCTATAATGTCATAATTTTCTGGTTTTTCACACTTTAATCCAATCAATGATATTCCAACATGCTTCCAACATGCATACAACATATTTAAACATCAAACCACATTCACACATGATAGAAACAACATCATAACATGTCCATATGCATCAAAGGAATCTATAGTCATGCAACCTAAGCAAGATAGCCACTCAAGTGTCAAAGCACAACCAAGGCATAAACCAACGAGTAAAGGCCATTTACAAGTCTTTTAAGGCAAAACAAACTTGACACAAAACAGAGAGTTCCAAAACACATCTCCCTAAATATAAAGGTATCTTCCCATTGCCAATCATTATTACTAATAAGCAAATGTAAAATCATATTTGAGCTTAATCCCACTCCTTGGAAAAAGAGAGCGTAAGCACAAATGCTTAGTTAGGGTTGCTCAAAACAAACTATAAAAAACAATGCATTTTAAAACCATTTCTCATTTAGAAATCTCTATCTCATCATGATCTTTCTATGTAACCCCCTTAGCCCGACCTAGAAGCCCGACCCGAACTAAGAATATTACACGGGGAAAACTGAAGTCAACTCGTAAAAGTCAACCTCGATTAACGACCTTTTTTCTTTTTATCTTTTCTAGATGCACATTATTAACCTATATGATTAGCAATGCAATTTAGCAAAAGCGACACAGCGAACAGAACTCAATTAGGGGTTTAATTGCATACAAACGTCTTTTAGTGACTAATTTGTAAATTTCCAGAATTATAAGGACTAAAAAGGTTTTAAAGTTACCAATCCAAAATTAATCATATAACATGCCGGCATGCCAAGTTTCTTCACAAACAGATCATCCAAACTCATTTAATTAAGCATTCAAGACTCACGGACCAAAACGTAAGAAAACAGAAACCTGAAACAATTCAAATTCAAACCCAACGGCCAGGTGTTTCGAAACACAAGACCCTATATCGGAATGGCCGTTTTGAAACCAGGTTGACCGTTTTGATACGCGGGTGCATTCTGAAACCCGTTTCGAAACAATGCTTTCCAATAGCAAAATGTTCCGGAACGTGCTTACTCGTTCCGAAACGCCATGACTATTCCAGGCCATCGTTTCGAAACAGATAAGGGCGTTCCGAAAAGCCTTGCCCTGCAACTTCACAATTTGATGGTTTTTCTCAAACATTCACCTCCGAAATCATTCCAACACATGCCACATCGCACATTCAACATGTATAAGCATTAAAGACCATTAACATGAAGCTCAAGCTAAATCATAACATCATTCATGCAAGCATTAGAACTATAGGAATGCTTCCTAGTCTTCAAAACCATACAAAAGCTAAAAGCCATATTCAAACACAAATCAAACCTCAAAGGCCATTTACAAACCAAAATAAGCAAACCAAACATGCTTAAGGTGTTTAACATCACCAAATACTAACAAGAGTAGAAATCCCTCCCATTGCCTCTTATTACACCAAGGTGAAACTACATACTTTGTTTAATCAAAAGATTGGATTCCACTTGCTACCGGGCTGCCTTAAATGCTCAATTCTCTGCATTGATGAAACAAATGACCGTAAGCATATAGCTTAGTGAGGATTGCTAAAGCAACATTCACCAATGCATTTCATAAAACCATTACATCATTAATTGCAAACTCATGCATTTCCTTAAACATGCTCTTCTAAGCATCAATGCACTTTTCAAACCACATGCTCTTAACATCATTATAATAAAAGCAAATAATCTTTTGCTCATGCTTAAACCAAGCATCACATGCATTCTAGCATAAACCTCAAACATCTCATGCTCAAATCATTAATCAACAACATTATATTAGCTTGCAAGTGATCCATTCTCAATAATACCAAAACCAACACAAATGACACAATCGGATATGCAGATTACAAGAGTTGTCCTACACGCTTCATACACACTACTAGACTACACAAGGCTCACACACGAGAGGTAGAGTATAACGGTACAATCACAACCCCTCAACACCACTCATCGGTAGTTGTATAATTCCACTAACGAGAGCACGGGACACATAACACAAGACTCACACATGGGATTATTGTGATCTTAACCTCAATAGTTAGGGTACTTGGATGGATTATACGGTACAATCACAACCCCTCGACATCCAAGGCGACTTTATTCACGGTGCACCAATTCCTATAGCTGGCTAACTATATCCGATTAAAGTAACCAAAAACCATTTTATCACTTGCTAATATAATCATTTAACATCAATATTTTACTGTTTTACAAGCATCAACACAATACCATGTTTACAGGCATAACCATGCTTAATCTCAAATACATACATTTTCTCAAATCCAAGGATCATCTACCAAATGCATCCTTAACAACATGGCATTAAACACCATCATTATCAATGTTCAAAACATGCTTTAAAATAGTAAATAAATCACATTTATAACAAGTGCATTTTCCAACAAAAACATAGCACATTCCGAGAGAGACTTTCGAATCACTTACTCTTGAGCTTAGCTAAGTGTTTCAAACTTACATTAAGCTCCCAAGACCACGTCCAAAGCGTTAGAAAGCTGGAAAATCCATTTCAACTCACCGATATGCGATGCCTTGCTCACCGACACGAAGATTACTCATCTGGTGCCTCCAAAAACGTCTCGTTTGCTCCTGGATCAAAATCCCCTGTTTTCACATCATCAAAACAGAGATCTAAATGCATTAAAATGCATTTCAACACCAGCAACCAATCACAAACTCGTTGCTCACCCAAACTACACCAATTTACCCATCCGAAATATCCAAGAACTCAACTGATTGCTTCCTAAACCAAGCTCGACCAACATGCATCACTTCCAATCAATTATAAACATCAAACCACATCTAAAATCAACCTAAACCCTTCCTTATACCTCCACCAAGCATTACTCCAACATTTCACCTCAAAAACCCAACTAGAAGTACCAAGAAACTCAAGGATCTTAAGGATTTCGGGATCTATATCAACAAAACCTCTTTTCAACATATTAACCACCTCAAAACTTAATTAAAATCAATCCAAAATAGAGCTTAACAAAACAAGTCCGAAAATCAAGAGTTTCATCATATTTTTGCAAGAATTCAATCTCAAATCAATACTATAGTAAAAACTCAACTAAAAAAATAATTAGAAGCCAAAGATCTTTGGAATTTCAATAAAGAACCTAGATTGAAGGTTGTGAACGAGTTTTACCTCCAATCCTTGCTTTCCTCAATGAATGACAAGTTTCCCTTAGAAAAAATCTTGAAGAACTTGAAAGAACTCTTGAAATTTGTTTAGAAAATAATGAGAGAGTGTCTGGGAGAAAAGAATTCTGAAGAAAATGAGTTAAAATGGTGTTTGGCTGAAAATGAGAAGAGAAAGGTAGTTACCTCAAATGTATTCTCACTTTTCTTATTTATTAATTTTAATTAAATAAATCCCTTTTATTAAATCACTTTAAAATCACTTTAAAAACACATGTCATATTAAGGAAAGGCTAAATTGCCATAAAGCTCCCTAAAGATTCTAAGATTTTGGCTCCTCTTTTAAAATTTGCATTTTCCACAGTTTTGAAACTTTACATTTTGGTCACTAACGAAAATGTATTACTTCCAAAATTCTTTTTGTAAAATTGATTTGACCAACCTCTTAAACATAATTTTAGAGGATTTTAGAAATTGTTACCATATTTTTATACTATTCCGATCCTTGATTTCCTTAAATCACCAAACTTGATTCGAACCGTTCTCGACCGGTCCAATCTTATGTCCAAAACATCTAGGCCCAAAACCAGGGCGTTACAACTCTCCCCCACTTAGGAAATTTCGTCCTCGAAATTTTACCTGAAGGAGAAAGGTGCGAAAACTACTTCAGCTTGTCTGCCTTGCTTTCCCACGTGGCCTTCTCAACTCCCCAGTGTCACAACAACACCTTCACAAGCTTTATCGTCTTACCACGAAGAACTTTGCTGCTTACATCAAATATCCTCATTGGTTCCTCATCATATGACATATATGGATTCAACTCTATCTCCTCAACAGGTATCACATGCGAAGGATCCGATATGTACCTCCGTAACATCGAGACATGAAACACATCATGTATCTTTTCCAGCTCCTAAGGAAATCTCAACCGATATGCCACAGGACGAATACGCCCCACAACCTCGTAAGGTCCAATGAACCTTGGGCTAAGCTTACCCTTACGCCCAAATCTCATCACCTTCTTCCAAGGCGATACCTTCAAGAACACACGTTCGCCAACCGCGAACTCAATCTCTTTACGCTTCAGGTCCGCGTAAGACTTTTGTCGATCCGATGCTGCCTTCAAACATTCACAAATGAGCTTCACCTTCTTAGTGGTTCCCTTTAACATAGTTGGCGTCGAAATCAACTTCTTCCCACCTTGTGCCCAACAAAGTGGGGTTCTACATCTTCTCCCATACAAAGCCTTGTATTGAGCCATTTGAATACCTGCCTGATAACTATTGTTATACGCAAACTCAACAAACGACAAGTGCTTCTCCCAAGAACCCTGAAAATATATTATGCAGCCCCTCAACATATCCTCAAGCACCTGGATCACACGTTCTGATTGTCCATCCATCTGAGGATGATAGGAAGTACTGAAATTCAACCGTGTACCAAAGCTTGATGTAAGCATTCCCAAAATCGCGCTGTAAACCTCGGATCCCTATCCGATACTATGGACTTTGCACACCGTGGAACCGCACAATCTCAACAACGTGCAACTCAGCCAACCTATCCAAGGTATATGTAGTATGCACCGGCAAGAAATGTGCACACTTCGTGAGCCGATCAACAATCACCCAAACCAAATTCTTTTTTGACGGTGACAACGACAACCTAGACACAAAATAAATGGTAATTCTCTCCCACTTCCATTCTGGGATTCTCAAAGGCTGCAATAACCCAGAAGGAACCTGATGTTCAGCTTTCACTCGCTGAAACACCGTGCACTTACTAACGAACTCAACCACATCCTTTTTCAACCCCACCTAGTAGTACTCATCCTTCAAATCACGATACATCTTCTTACTACCAGGATGCATAACAAAAGGACTACTATGAGCTTCAGTCAGAATAATGCACCTCAACTCAACATCATCTGACACCACTATTCGACTTCCAATGCACAGAACACTGTCATCATTAAAACTAAAATCCGAAGGCTTACCCTCTGCAATGTCCTGAACATGTGGAACAAGAGAATCATGAAGCAACTGCTTATCCTTGATGAACTGAATCGGAGATGGATTCACTTGCAATTTAGCGATAAGACCACCATCACGCGATATGCTCAAGTGAGCAAACATCACCCTCAATTTCACAACCACTTTACGGCTCAAAGCATCAACCACAACATTAGCCTTGCCTGGGTGATACTCGATCGTCAGATCATAATCCTTAATCAACTCCACCCAACGACGTTGCCTAAGATTCAACTCTTTCTGAGACATAAGATACTTCAAGCTCTTATGATATGTGAACACTACAAACTTCTCGCCGTACAGATATTGCCTCCAAATCTTAAGGGCAAACACAACAGCCACCAGCTCAAGATCGTGAGTAGGGTAGTTACGCTCATGCACCTTCAACTGTCTCGATGCATAGGCTACCACCTTACCCTCCTGCATCAACACGCAGCCCAAACCAACAATGGATGCATCACTAAAGATCACAAACTCCTTACCGGACTCAGGTTGAATCAGAACATGAGCTTGCGTCAAAGCTTCCTTCAGCTTCTCAAAAGCTTGCTGCCTCGCATTTGTCCACTCAAAGCGAACATTCTTCTGCAACAACTTGGTCAAAGGTGCAACAATCTTTGAGAAACCCTCGATAAACCTTCGATTATACCCGGCTTAACCAAGGAAACTTCGTACCTCTGTCACTGACTTAGGTACCTTCCAACTCATCACAACCTCTACTTTGTGCGGATCAACACGAATACCCTCAGCTGATACAACATGTCGTAGGAAGACCACCTCCTTAAGCAAAAACTCACACTTACTTAGCTTGGCATACAACTGGTTCTCCAACAATGCTTGCAAAACGATTCTCAAGTGTCTATCATGATCCTCCTTGGTACGCGAATACACAAGGATATCATCGATGAACACCACCACAAAGTGGTCCAAGAACTCATGGAACACACGATTCATCATGTCCATGAAAACAACATGTGCGTTGGTCAAACCAAACGGCATCACTAAGAACTCGTAATGCCCGTACCTTGTCCAAAAAGTTGTCTTAGGTACATCTACACCCTTCACCTTCAGCTAGTAATATCTTGACCTCAGGTCTATCATAGAAAACACCGATGCTCCTCAAAACTAATCAAAGAGATCATCAATCCTAGGCAAGGGATACTTGTTCTTGATCGTCAACTTGTTCAGTTTTCGATAATTTATGCACATTCTCATTGTCCCATCATTCTTCTTTACAAACAAGACCGGTGCACCCCAAGGTGACACACTCGGCCAGATGAACCCTCGATCCAACAACTCTTGCAGTTGCATTTTCAACTCCTTCAGCTCTTTAGGTGCCATGTGATAAGGATCGATGGACACCGGAGTCGATTCTCATACAACTCGATACCAAACTCAACTTCTCTGTTTGGTGGCAACCCAGGCAACTCTTTCGGAAAGACACCCGGAAAATCGCAAACGGTTTTGATGTTCTGCATACGTACATCCTTCGTGCCATGATTCATTACATAGGCAAGGTAAGCCTCATAACCCATCCTCAGCATACGGCTTGCTTCCATAGTCGAAATCACATTCGACAAGAATTTCACATTCTCGCCTACTATCACCACTTCGTAGTCATCAGCAAGCTTTAAGGTGACCCGGTTGACATTAAAGTCAACCACCGCTCTATGCTCAGTCAACCAATCCATTCCAAGGATAACATCGAAATCATAAAAAGGGTAACTCCATCAAATCCACAAGAAAAAACATGACCTTGCACAGATAAAGGGCATCTCCTATATAACTTCCTAGTGACTACAGTTTCACTAAAAGAACTAGTCACTTGCATTCCTACTTCGAGCAACTCAACAGGTATATCAAGCAAATGCGCATGCTCACTCAAGATATAAGAATGCGTAGATCCAAAATCAATCAAAGCCAGCAATGATAAATATTGAAGAGCAAAGGTACCTGCGATAACATCGAAATCATTGTGCTCCTCGCGCTAAGCATAGACCCTCGCAGGACCACCTCCCTTAGGTTGAACTACCACCACATGAGCAATGCCTCTCTGGCTCTCGTCTCTCCTCTGAAAATTCCCTCGGCCGTGCCCACAGCCTCTCTTTGGTGCAGCCACAGTAGGTGCACGTCCTTCGCCTCCACCAGCCAACAAAGGACACTCTCGCCTCATGTGATCCGTTGAACCACAGTTCCAGCACAAATTCCCTGTTACCACCACAGGAGCCTGAACCTCTCTAGTCGCTCGAGGACAATCTCACCTCAGATGAACTCAAGATCAACACGTCCAACACGTGTTATGTTCTACTCTCATCCGATCTCCCTGAGCCGGTGCACCATACCCAGCATTGCCTCGCCTAGCAGACTGATATCTCTTATCTCGTCCCCTCTTGTTCCATCCACCTCCGGAACTAGACACAATTGCTCTCTTTCCAGAGCTAAAACCAACTCCCTGGGATTCTAAAACCAAATTTTGTTCAATATCTTTGGCTCGACACACCATCAAATCGAAATTGGTGTAATCCGCAGCAAACATATATGTCTTGACTTCTTGCACCAAACCATACCAGAAGCGATCACAACGATGCTTCTCACTAGGTATCAGCTCAGGGGCATATTGGCTCAGACGTATGAACTGGACCTCGTACTCAGCTACAAAAGGGTCCCCTAAACTAGCGACATGAACTCGCGTTTCTTTTCATCCAAGTATCTCACACCTAGATACTTTCTCTTAAAGACACCCTTGAAAAACTCCTGATCCACTTCATTAGGTTCCATTCCAGCGGTGGTAGTCGTCTAGCAACTATATGCATCCCCCCGGAGAAGGGAAACAACGGACCCCAGCTTGCGCACATCATTACAGCCCATTTGATCCATTATACGGACCGTGCTCGCCAACCAAGCTTCTGACGCCTCATGAGACATACCAAAAAACTCAACAGCTCCTAGGCTCCTCAACCTCTCCAAAGGTAAACCTGTCTGCCCAACTATTGGGGCCTGTACATGCTCTCTGGCTATTGAAGCCTGAAACACCCCGATGATTGCCTGAACCAATGGCGTTAGATCACCCAAACCCGGACCATCATGTCCTTGTTTCTCTTTCTTCCCACCTCTAGGTGGTAGCAGAGGTGGTAAATTTCCACCAGGAGGGACATCAGCCTCTTGCTCACCATGGTCGCCCTGCTCAGCCGCAGGCACTATCGTGTTCGACCTTAGTTCTCTTCTCGGACCCATAGTGCTATTTTAACAAGGCATAATAATAAAACAAAACAAACCATTTAGGCCAGCCTCAAGCAAGGATCCAAGTTCACAAAAACATTTAATCAGTGTAATAAGGCAATGGGCACCCCGATTTCCCTCAAACATGACATAGCATACAATAACATATCATGCTCATCATGGTTTCCATCATCCAAAATCAGCACATATCAACATACAATCATATTCATCTCACATGCGATTCACATGAATCAAGCATAGCATAAGCTCCAATATTCAACCAAAATCATGCTTTTCAATCAACACATACCAACATCCCCAGTTCTTTCGTAACTTGGCTCTGATACCAACAAATGTAACCCCTTAGCCCGGCCTAGATGCCCGACCCGAACTGAGAAGATTACACAGGGAAAACCAAAGTCAACTCATAAAAGTTAACCTCGATTAACGACATTTTTTTTCCTTTTTATCTTTTCTAGATGCACATTATTAACCTATATGATTAGCAATGCAATTTAGCGAAAGTGACACAGCAAATGGAACTCAATTAGGGGTTCAATTGCATACAAACGTCTTTTAGGGACTAATTTGTAAATTTCCAAAATTATAAGGACTAAAAAAGTTTTAAAGTTACCAGTCCAAAATTAATCATATAACATGCCAGCATGACAAGTTTCATCACAAACAGATCATCCAAACTCATTTAATTAGGCATTCAAGACTCAGGGACCAAAACGTATGAAAATAGAAACCTGAAACAATTCAAATTCAAATCCAACGGTCAGGTGTTTCGAAACACAAGACCCTGTATCAGAACAGCCGTTTTGAAACTAGGTTGACCGTTTCGATACGCGGGTGCGTTCCGAAACCCGTTTCGAAACAATGCTTTCCAGTAGCAAAATGTTCTGGAACGTGCTTACTCGTTCCGAAACGCCATGACCATTCCAGGCCATCGTTCCGAAACAGATAAGGGCGTTCCGAAACGCCTTGCCATGCAACTTCACAATTTGCTGGTTTTTCTCAAACATTCACCTCCAAAATCATTCCAACACATGCCACATCACACATTCAACATGTATGAGCATTAAAGACCATTAACATGAAGCGCAAGATAAATCATAACATCATTCATGCAAGCATTAGAACTATAGGCTTGCTTCCTAGTCTTCAAAACCATACAAAAGCTAAAAGCCATATTCAAACACAAATCAAACCTCAAAGGCCATTTACAAACCAAAATAAGCAAACCAAACATGCTTAAGGTGTTTAACATCACCAAATACTAACAAGAGAAGAAATCCCTCCCATTGTTTCTTATTACACCAAGATGAAACTACATACTTTGTTTAATCAAAAGCTTGGATTCCACTTGCTATCGGGCTGCCTTGAATGCTCAATTCTTTGCATTGATGAAACAAATGAGCATAAGCATATAGCTTAGTGATGATCGCTAAAGCAACATTCACCAATGTATTTCATAAAACCATTGCATCATTAATTGCAAACTCATGCCTTTCATTAAACATGCTCTTTTATGCATCAATGCACTTTTCAAACCACGTGTTCTTAACATCAATATAATAACAGCAAATAATCTTTTGCTCATGCTTAAACCAAGCATCACATGCATTCTAGCATAAACCTCAAACATCTCATGCTCAAATCATTAATCAACAACATTATATTAGCTTGCAAGTGATCCATTCTCAATAATACCAAAACCAACACAAATGACACAATCGGATATGCAGATTACAAGAGTTGTCCTACACGCTTCATACACACTACTAGACTACACAAGGCTCACACACGAGAGCAACCCTCCATCATTGTGACACCAGTGGTGGAGTATAACGGTACAATCACAACCCCTCAACACCACTCATCAGTAGTTGTATAATTCCACTAACGAGAGCACGAGAAACATAACACAAGACTCACTCACGGGATTAACATCCACCGTTGTGATCTTAACCTCAATCGTTAGGGTACTTGGATGGAGTATATGGTACAATCACAACCCCTCGACATCCAAGGCGACTTTATTCACGGTACACCCAATCCTATAGCTTGCTAACTATATCCGATTAAAGTAACCAAAAACCATTTTTATCACTTGCCAATATAATCATTTAACATCAATATTTCACTGTTTCACAAGCATCAAAGCAATACCATGTTTACAAGCATAACCATGCTTAATCTCAAATACATACATTTTCTCAAATCAAGGATCATCTGCCAAATGCATCCTTAACAACATGACATTAAACACCAACATTATCAATGCTCAAAACATGCTTTAAAACAGTAAATAAATCACATTTACAACAAGTGCATTTTCCAACAAAAACATAGCACATTCCGAGAGAGACTTTCAAATCACTTACTCTTGAGCTTAGCTAAGTGTTTCAAATTTATACTAAGCTCCCAAGACCACGCTCAAAGCATTACAAAGCTGGAAAATCCATTTCCACTCACCGATACGCGAAGCCTTGCTCGCTGACACGAAAATTACTCTTTCGGGGCTTCCAAAAACGTCTCGTTTGCTCCCAGCTCAAGATCCCCTGTTTTCATATCATCAAAACAGAGATGTAAATGCATTAAAATGCATTTCAACACCAACAACCAATCACAAACTCGTTGCTCACCCAAACTACACCAATTTACCCATCCGAAACAACCAAAAATTCAATCGATTGCCTCCTAAACCAAACCCAGCCAACATACATCACTTTCAATCAAATATAAACATCAAAACACATCTAAAATCAACCTAAACCCTTCCTTACACCTCCAACAAGCATTACTCTAACATTTCACCTCAAAAACCCAACTAGAACTATCAAGAAACTCAAGGATCTCTAGGATTTCAGGATCTATATCAACAAAAACTCTTTTCAACATATTAACCACCTCAAAACTTAATTAAAATCAATCCAAAACAGAGCTTAACAAAACAAGTCCAAAAATCAAGAGTTTCATCATATTTTTGCAAGATTTCAATCTCAAATAAATACTATAATAAAAACTCAACGAAAAACATTAATTAGAAGCCAAAGATCTTGGGAATTTCAATAAAGAACCTAGATTGAAGGTTGAGAACAGGATTTACCTCCAATCCTTACTTTCCTCAATGAATGACAAGTTTTCTTTAACAAAAATCTTGAAGAACTTGAAATAACTCTTGAAATTTGTTAAGAAAATAATGAGAGAGTGTTTGGGAGAAAAGAATTCTGAAGAAAATGAGTTAAAATGGTGTTTGGCTGAAAATGAAAAGAGAAAGGTAGTTACATCAAATGTAATCTCATTTTTCTTATTTATTAATTTTAATTAAATAAATCCCTTTTATTAAATCACTTTAAAATCCCTTTTAAAACACATTTCATATTAAGGAAAGGCTAAATTGCCATAAAGTTCCCTAAAGATTCTAAGATTTTGGCTCCTCTTTTAAAATTTGCATTTTTCCACAGTTTTGAAACTTTACATTTTGGTCACTAACGGAAATGTATTACTTCCGAAACTCTTTTTGTAAAATTGATTTGACCAAACTCTTAAACATAATTTTAGAGGATTTTAGCAATTTTTACCATATATTTATCCTATCTCGATAATTAATTTCCTTAAATCACCAAACTCGATTCGAACCATTCCCGACCGGTCCAATCTGATGTCCAAAACATCTAGGCCCAAAACGAGGATGTTACATTCTATCTCATGCTTGAAATGACTTTCAAAGAAAAACCACATCATTTATACCACATGTACCATATATATCATGCATTCATCAAAATGCAAAATCTCAAGGCAAAGCCTTACATGCTTAAATCTCATAAAGCATTTCATAAATCATATTCTCATTTGAAAAACACAATGCATAAAATCATTTATAAACAAGATAAATGTGAATCTCATATATTGGCATTTTAGCAACATTACTTAGATATGTGGATAGCTTGACGAAAATGTAAAGTCGTACCCTGGTGGAATCTCACATCACCAGACTCTAATGGTGGCTTCTCTCATCGCCCCAAAGCTTGATGGATTCATCAAGACCTACCGTGGTGGAATCTCTCATCACCACACTCTCACTTTGAAACGGGATGGCACTAATCTTATTGCCCGAACCAAAGAGCTCGTACGAATTTTGTACATTATAGTACACTTCTCATCCTATTGGTCGACTCATTATATCCGGTAACAATAATCATATCTCATGCCAATATACTCATTTTAAACATCATTACCTACTGTTTTCCGATGCACAAACACATATCTATCTCATTCCATTTCAAAACATAAACAATGCATAGCATTTTCTGAAATAATTCTATCTCTTTGAAATAACAATTCTATCTCATGGGATCATGTAAATCATCATATCATTTTTCAAAACGTGCATAAAACAGTAGGTGTAATTTTATCTTCAAAATAAGAGCATGATCATAAAACCAATGGGATAAAAACCAAGAAACGAGAGGGAAACATCTCAAAATTACTTCCAGATTTAGGTTAGGGTTTCAAACTCAACCTAAAACCCCAAACCATGCTTTCAGGTCCTTGAAAGGCTTTTATAACCAATTCCACTCACCGATAACGCCCTGCTCTCTTTGCCGAAACATAGTCAAGCTTTCGGAGCCTCTGAACAAAGGATTAATGCATCTCAATGCATTAAAACCGCCAGAAATCAAAGTTACATCGCTGCTTTGCCCAAAAACATCAAATCGACTATCTGAAATAGCCGAAAACACATTCGATTGCTCCACAAACTCAACCCAATCATAATCTAAAACTTCCATCCAATTTTAATCATCAATCAACATCCAAAAACAATCTAATTACATCCTTATACCTCTAGCAACTCAGATTTCACACAAACACCACAAAACTCCAAAATCTAACAATCTAACAACTAGAGATCCAATCCAATTCGGGATTATTATGATAAAATCTTTATTTCAACATCATTTAACATCTAAATCATGATTAAAATAGCCTCAACTCAAGTAAAACAGTAGCATTACAAAAATCATAGATTTCAACCAATAATCTTCAATTTAACCAAATTTCCATAATTAATCCATCAAAACAACTTAGAAAACATTTGTAAAGGATTGATAACTTGGGAATTTCAGTAAAGAATTGATCATTAGAGGAGGAGAACGAACCTTACAATTAATGGATGTAATCTTTTCTCAATTGGATGTGTTTTTCTTGAGAAATCAAAGGAAAAACAATAAGGTTTTGTAAATCAAGATTAAAGAATTCTTTAGAAATAAAAAAAAATATGTAAATCAAGAGCATTACCTCAAGTTTCTTGAAAATGGAGAGTGTTTGGCTGAAGGAAATCTTTGAGAGAAAAATAGAATGACAGAAAACGACATAAAATGAGTTTTAATGAAATAACTAACTCTCCTTTTATGAAACCCTTTTAATCTTTAATTAAAACCTTTTAAAATGCTCCTAATTGAGAGAAAAATCTGATAAAAACAAGTAGGTCAAATAGCTCCTTAATGATTCAAAGTTCCAACTCCTTAACAAAATAGTCACTAAAACAACTTTGTAAAAATCGCATTTTGGTCACTAACTCAAAATGTCCCACTTCCAAAATCCTTTTATTAAAATTGATTTTACCAAAATCATTTATATAAATAATAATGATTTTAATCATTTTCTCATATTTTTATCATAACTCGAACCTTGTTTTCCATGAACCACTCCTGAACTAATATGGATCTCTAGTTAACCTCAATTACTTCTAGGCCCAAAATCGGGGCGTTACAACTTTCCCCCACTTAGGAAATTTCGTCTTCAAAATTTTAGCTGATGGAAAAAGATAAGGGAACTTATTCTTCATGTCATCCTTCCTTTTCCACGTGGCTTCCTCAACATCATGATGTCGCCACAAGACCTTGACCAACTCAATGGTCTTACCACGAAGAACCTTGATGTCCAAATCTAAGATCTCAATTGGTTCCTCATCATAGGACAAATCCAGATGCAACTTAATCTCCTCAATAGGCATAACATGAGACGGATCCGATCTATATCTCCGAAGCATGTATAGATGGAAAATATCATGTAACTTCTCCAACTCATAATGGAATCTCAACCTATAAGCAACAGGTCCAACACGCTCAAGCCCTTCATATGGTCTAATAAACCTCAGACTCAACGTCCCTTTCCGGCCAAACCTCATCACCTTCTTCCAAGGTGAAACCTTCAAAAACACCTTATCTCCCACAACATACACAATCTCCTTACGCTTAAAATTTGCGTAAGACTTTTGCCGATCCGAAGCCGCTTTCAACCTCTCACTAATAAGCTTCACTTTCTACGTAGTGCCCTTAAGCACATTAGGAAAAGAAACCAACTTTTGCCTTGCTTCTGCACAACAAAGAGGTGTTCTACACTTCCTTCCTTACAATGCCGTACAAGGATCCATTTGAATGCTTTCCTCATAACAATTATTGAAAGAAAACTCCACCAAAGACAATTGTTTCTCCCAAGAACCTTCTGAGGATGATACAAAGTACCGAAATTCAAACTCGTATCCAATGCTTGATGAAGGCACTCCCAAAACCTCACTGTGAAACGCGGATCTCGATCCGAAACAATGGACTAAGGCACTCCATGCAACTTCAAAATCTCAGATATGTACAAATCTGCCGACTTGTCTAACATATACGTAGTATGCACCGCCAGAAAATGTGCACACTTCGTAAAACGATCAACAATCACCAAAATGGAATTCTTTTTGGACAATGTCAAACGCAAACCCATCACGAAATCCATGGTGATTCTCTCCCATTTCCATTCCAGAATCTTCAAAGGTTGCAACAATTCAGAAGGAAAATTGATGCCCAACTTTAACACGTTGACAAACCATACACTTACTAACAAAATAAACCACGTCTTTCTTCAAGCCAACCCAATACTACTCATCCTCCAACCCACAATACATCTTTGGACTACCAGAATACATAGAAAAAGGACTGCTATGAGCCTCAGTCAAGATTGTGCGCCTCAACTCAACATCCTCCAGCACAATTATTCAACTCTTAAAACACAAAACACCATCATCATTGAAACAAAAGTCCGTTGGATTTTACTCGCAATGTTCTAAACATGCGGTACCAACAAATCATCCAAAAACTACTTTTCCTTAATCAACTCCACCATCAAGGGTTTCACTAGTAACTCAGCCACTAAACCATCATCTCGCGATACACTCAACCGAGCAAACATCACCATTAACTCTACAGCCATCTTCCTACTCAAGGCATCAGCTACAACATTAGTCTTCTCGGGATGGTACTCAATTGTCAAGTTGTAATCTTTAAGCAACTCTATCCACCTTCGTTGCCTAAGATTCAACTCTTTTGTGACATCAAGTACTTCAAACTTTTCTGGTCCGTGTACATCATACACTTTTCAACATAAAGGTAATGCCTCCAAATTTTAAAGGCAAACACCACCGCAGCCAACTTGATGTCATGCGTAGGGTAATTACGCCCGTGCACCATCAATTGCCGAGATGCAAAAGCTACCACCTTACCATCTTGCATCAACACACATCCCCAACCATAATAAGACACATCACTGTAAACCACAAACTCTTTACCCAACTCAGGTTGAATCAAGATATGAGCTTGTGTCAACGCTTCCTTCAACTTCTCAAAAGCTTGTTGCCTAACCTCTGTCCATTCAGACTTGACATCTTTTTGCAAAAACTTCATCAAAGGAGCAGCAATCCTTGAAATACCATCTGTAGAACTAATGTTTTGATATAATAATTGAAAAATGTTTTCGACTAATTTGAAAAGAATTTAAAACTTGGTTTTCAGTCTAAACAACTTGAAATTATGTTTGAGGTATTTTAAAAAGTTTTTGGCAATGTTTTTACTAATTTTAAAGAGCCAAACTTGACTTTTCAAGCTACCCGTATCGATACGGTTGTACCCGTACCGATACCTTTTTGCCCCAGTTTGGTCACTGCCAAAACCCGTATCGAAACATGCTTGGCCATTTCGATACGGATCGGGATCGTTTCGATACGCCTGGTAAGCGTACCGATCCCTTTCAACCACCCCAACGGCTACTTTCCCAACGGTCATTTAAAAGTGAACCCGTACTAATACGCCCTCAAGCGTATCAATACGCCCAGGCTTGCAAGATCCCAACAGCTAGTTTCTGATGAAGGCCGTATCGATATGGATCCAAGCGTATCGATACGGATGGCTACAGAACAGCATTACTGAAGGGAAATAAAGTCCTCAACGGCTCCAAATCATCCCCAACGGCTAGTAACGACTATAAACTCATCAAGGAGTATAAAAGGGACCTCCAAGCATCTTGTAATGGTTAATGCTTCAATTGTTACAACATTATGATGTCAAAATTTGTCTAGAGCTTAAATTGTTTATTTCTTGCTTAGACAACACTTGTGAGCTTACATTGTTAAATTTGCTCAAGTGTTTAGGTTTTGGGTGAGTGCTTAGAATTGCAAACAAACACCTATTAGAGGGATTTCTAGTTTGCTAAGTTTTTCTTTGTACAAGAGAGTGTTTCCTCAAGCTTGGGGTAGAAAGCTTTGAGGGTTGTAAAGGTTGCCTCCTTAGCCTAGAAAAGGGCACGAAATTCATAGTGAATTTGTTTGGAAATCCTTAGTGGGGAGCTAAGGTAGTGGATGTAGACCTTGGTTAGAAGGTTGAACCACTATAAATCCTTGTGTTAAATTGCCTAATTTTCACCTCCCACTAAAACACCCAATTATCCAACTTCTTTACACTTGGCGAGCAAGAACGGTTGATCGAATCGAGCCCCTAAAATCTCAACAATTGGTATCAGAGCTTGGCTCAATCGAAGGGGATTCACATCCTATTGAGAAGATCCGGCAAGCTCGATCAACATTTCACCAACCGGCTCAATGGTACAATCAATCGACAAACCGCCTTTCTTCGACGGAAATCACTATGCCCATTGGAAGATAAAGATGAAATTCTTCTTGAAGTCAAGAGATTACAAGCTATGAGACATAGTTGAAGATGGTCCGTTCGTGCCTCAAGGAAGCAAAGCGGAATGGAGTGCCGACGATCGCAAGAAGATGGAGCTTAATTGCAAAGCCTTGCACATGCTCTTTTGTGCATTTGGCCTAACCATCTATGAGAAGATGTCTTCTTGTGTGAGTGCCAAGGAGGTATGAGACAAGCTTGAAGTCACACACGAGGGAACCGATGAAGTCAAGGAGACCAAGATTGGGCTCCTAACCTTAGAGTTTGAGAACTTCAAGATGGATCCGGAAGAGAACATCGAGAAGATGTTTGATAGGTTCTCCACTATCACCAATGGTCTTAAAGGTTATGGAGAAGCCATCCCGGAAGAGAAGCTTGTCCGAAAGCTCATCTACTCCCTTCCCGAGTCATGAGACTCAAAGAGGACCGCCATCATCGAAGCCAAGAATCTCAAAACCTTGAAGCTTGATGAACGCATGGGGTCTCTTCTCTCTCACCAAATAATGAAGAAAAACAAAGAAGAGGAGAAGAAGAAGGAAGAGATTAGAGCGATGGGGAAGAAGAAGATCATGGAGCTTGGCATCAATGCTAGTGCCGTAGCTCTCAAATCCTCCACATGCCATCATGTAGATTCAAGTGAGGAGGAAAGTGAAGATGAAGAGATGGCCTATCTCTTCAACAAATTTGTCCGGTTCATGAAGAGCAAAATGGAAAAATCCAAGCATGAATCGATGAAGAAGATGAAGGACTCCCACAAATCCAAAAAGAAGGGATCATCTTCAAAACAAGCATATGTGGCCACATGGAGTGATGAAGACTCCACCGATGATGAAGTAGCCCACCTATGCTTGATGGCCCTCAATGAGGGGGAGGTAACTTCTAACTCATCTATTTCAAATTCTTATACATTTGATGAGTTACAAGATGCCTATGATGATTTGCTTTTGGAATTCAAGACATCATTTTCAAGGAACAAAAAGTTGATTTCAAAAATAAAAATTGAAAATGATTTGTTTTCCAAAACAAATCTTGAACTTGAAGCAAAATTGAAAGATTTTGAACAAAAATGTTTTGATTTACAAAATTTGCTTCTTAAAGTTCAAAAGGAAAAATATTTGATTTCCAATGAACTTGAAAAGAAAAATAGTTTTGGAAAATCAAATTTTTATGTAAGACAATCTAGTGCCCCTAGATTTGTGAATGGAAAATGTTTTAGAAGTGTTTGGGTCCCAAAAGGACTAACCACTTCAACTAAAAAGGATGAAATTGAAAAATGGATTCCTAAGGGGACTAAATTTTGTGCTACTAATGTCTATGGATCCAAAGCAATTTGGATACCAAAAATTACTTGATTGTCTTTTGCTAGGTGTGATGGAGAGTGATCAACTAGTCAAGCTTTTAGGGGGAGCTCCATGCACACATAGGAAAAACACTTGAAGAAGGAAGGCTTCACATCCTCCCTTGAGTTCAAGTGTGGTAAAATCTAGTTGTTCTTGCTTTCATTTGATTAATTTTCATTTAAGTCAACTAGATAATCATATATGTTGAACTAACATTCTTATGATGCTTTGAGTAAGGGGGAGCCATTTTAAACCAAAATTTTAAGTGTGTCAATTTTTTTACCTCTATTGTTATTTTAAAACTTAATGTTTTAAATTATTTTTGATATAACAAAAAGGCGGAGAAATGGTTTGAAAAATTGAATTTTCAAATGAATAAGGGGGAGCTTTATTTGATTTCATATCTTTAATCTCTTATTCACATTTTTAAAGATAAAGGGGGAGAATCCCAAACAATTTTTCAAGTGAGTTTTATTATATCAAAAAGGGGGAGATTGTAGAACTAATGTTTTGATATAATAATTGAAAAATGTTTTGGACTCATTTGAAAAGAATTTAAAACTTGGTTTTAAGTCCAAACAACTTGAAATTATGTTTGAGGTATTTTAAAAAAAAAATTGGCAATGTTTTTACTAGTTTTAAAGAGCCAAACTTGACTTTTCAAGCTACCCGTATCGATACGGTTGTACCCGTACCGATACCTTTTTGCCCCAGTTTGGTCACTGCCAAAACCCGTATCGAAACAGGCTTGGTCGTTTCGATACAGATCGGGATCGTTTCGATACGCCTGGTAAGCGTATCGATCCCCTTTCAACCACCCCAACGGCTACTTTCCCAACGGTCATTTAAAAGTGAACCAGTACCGATACGCCCTCAAGCGTATCGATACGCCCAGGCTAGCAAGAGCCCAATGGCTAGTTTCTGATGAAGGCCGTACCGATACGGATCCAAGCGTATCGATACGGATGGCTACAGAACAGCATTAATGAAGGTAAATAAAGTCCTCAACGGCTCCAAATCATCCCCAACGGCTAGTAACGGCTATAAACTCATCAAGGAGTATAAAAGGGACCTCCAAGCATCTTGTAATGGTTAATGCTTCAATTGTTACAACATTATGATGTCAAAATTTGTCTAGAGCTTAAATTGTTTATTTCTTGCTTAGACAACACTTGTGAGCTTACATTGTTAAATTTGCTCAAGTGTTTAGGTTTTGGGTGAGTGCTTAGAATTGCAAACAAACACCTATTAGAGGGATTTCTAGTTTGCTAAGTCTTTCTTTGTACAAGAGAGTGTTTCCTCAAGCTTTGGGTAGAAAGCTTTGAGGGTTGTAAAGGTTGCCTCCTTAGCCTAGAAAAGGGGATGAAATTCTTAGTGAATTTGTTTGGAAATCATTAGTGGGGAGCTAAGGTAGTGGATGTAGACCTTGGTTAGAACGTTGAACCACTATAAATCCTTGTGTCAAATTGCCTAATTTTCACCTGCCACTAAAACACCCAATTATCCAACTTCTCCACACTTGGCGAGCAAGAATGGTTGATCGAATCGAGCCCTTAAAATCTCAACACCATCCACAAACCTACGATAGCATCCCGCCAAAGAAAGGAAACTACGCACCTCATGAATCGACTTAGGCGACTTCCAATTCATCACCAATTCAACCTTTTGAGGATCAACTCTAATCCCTTTGGCCGACACCACATGACCAAGGAAAACAACTTGCCTAAGCCAAAACTCACACTTGCTCAACTTGGTACGAGAGTACACGAGAATATCATCAATAAACATAACCACAAACCAATCCAAAAACTCATGGAACACACGATTCATCATATCCATGAACGCATCAGGGGCATTAGTCAAACTAAAAGGCATCACCAAAAACTCATAATGCTCGTACCTTGTGCGAAAAGTAGAATTACGCACATCGACATCCTTGTGCGAAACACTTTGAAACTGATTAAAAAGATCATCAATCGTTGGCAAAGGATACTTTTTCTTGATTATCAACTTGTTCAATTGACGATAATCTATACACATTCGCATCGTGCCATCTTTCTTCTTCACCAACAAGACAGTGCACCCCAAGGTGAAACAGTAGACCTAATGAAACCTCTATCAAGCAACTCCTGAAGTTGCGTCTTCAACTCCTTAGGTGCCATTCGATAGGGAGAAACATACACTGAAGTCGTATTTTCATAGAACTCAATGCCAAACTCAATCTCTCTGTTCGGTGGCAAACCAAGCAACTCTTCTAGAAATAGACCCAGAAATTCACATATTGTACGTATGTCCTGCACTCGCACCTCCTTTGTGCCCGAATTCATCACATGAGCTAGGAAAACTTCACATCCCGAACGCATCAACCGACTCGCTTCAAGAGCCGAAACCACATGAGAAAAGAATTTCATATTTTCACCTACAACCACCACCTCATAATCATCAGTAAGTTTCAACAAAACTCGCTTGGTCTCAAAATCAACCACAACCCTATGCTTTATTAACCAATCCATACCAAGAATTACATCGAATTCATAGAAAGGTAATTCCATAAGATCAACCTCAAACACATGACCTTGAGCAAACAAAGAACATCTCTTATACAACTTTCTTGTGACAATCGTTTCACCAAAAGAACTGGTTACACGTTGTAGAGTGTCCATGAGTTCTATATTTTGTACACACTCATTCCCATATTATCGTTGTTCTTAAGCTCATGTAGGCATATGTAGGTGCATTGCATGCATTATAATAGTATCTTCTCTTTTACCATGTTTTTATTGAATATTTTATGTTTGGTTGAGAAAACTTATTGTTTTAGTTTAGTTTATATTTCCAGGTGCTATAGCGAGGAGAGGAGGGGAGAGGACAAGAAAGCTGGAACAAAAGGAGCTGTAATGAAGTAGCTCAAAATGCCGCCAAGGACGTTGCCGAAGCAACATTGCCGCCAAGTGTCGCTCGGGCATGAGTTGCACCGACTTAGCCAAGATGGGTTGCGATTGAAAGAGGGCAATTTCCTAAGCACAATAAGCACAGTCTTGCGATTTTCTGAATCTTGTAGCGGCCGGTTGAGCTGATCCAAGATCGATTAGTAGGAGCACTTATCCTTACTTGTGGAAGAAGGCAACATCCAAAGAGTCCACACTTAAGTCAAAAAGGAGTTTGTATTTAATGTAATTTACTTTTAGAACTCCTACTTCAATGAGGACTCAAACTTAGGCCATGAGCCCTATATATACCCAATGTATGTAAGGGTATATGGGCATGACGAGGGTAAGGGGATGCGAGCCTGAGCAACCGCACAATGTAGATGTAGCTAGATAGGTTGGAGTTGTTGGGGGTCGCGGTCCAACTCTCCTAGGGTTTAGGCGCGTGTATGTGAAGTAGTTTGAGGGAAACAATTGTATTAGTTTTGAGGTGTTTTCAATAAAATTCCAAAGTTTGCTTAATCTATGCTCTTTGTTCTTTCAATTAGTCTACACCAGTCAGTTGAGAGAAAATCCATTTGTCGGGCACGAAAGTGCAAGGCTCATGAAAGGGTTAAGCACGGTCACAAACTGTTAGGGCGTGACTAACTTGGTTCCACACTAGTCCACAAGTTTTAGCGGCTAAGAGGGATCACCAATCGACTGGACTTGCTTGTGTTAGGTTTATGCTGAGATTGCTAGGTATTGCCTACATCACGTGAGTGTTCGAGCATCCTAACCTAGAAATTGGAGGGATCATTGTCGACTATCCTGCTAAACTTGGAATGTCTACCAGACTTGCCGCTAGGACTTCTCTCCGTTCCACCTATCGAGACAATACACTCTTGCAGTGGTAGTGACCTGTTGCGGCTGCGTGAAAGGGTCGTAGATTGTTGCCCGCCATCCCGCCCAGGCAGCAATTCATGGCAGCGCAAGACATACTCAGACTTTACAATGCAGTCCACATGCTACTGAGTTGCATTTGTCTTACCCAATCTATCGACCAAACCTCTCCCTATCATTCCTCTCATCACTATCTTTATTTTATTTTTGTTTTTATATTTCCACATCGTGAGATTTAATTGCGCATTACTAAATCTTTGTACTAGAAACCATTCATAGGAGCTGCTCCAATCCCTGTGGGAGACGATTTCATTTATACTATAACATGACAAGAGTGTGCACTTGCGCTCATAAATAGAGAACACCTAGACGCTCTACAAGTTTTAGGCGCCGTTGCTGGGGATTGACAACATTAACTATGTTTGAATATCTGCACTTCTATTTTAGTTTTTGCACATTAAATCTCTTTTTATTTATTTTGCTTAAAAATGTCTCTTTGTTTTCTTTGGTGTATGTCACTCCAGGGCAGCAAGGACGGCAACAACATCCACCTGAGGAGGGGAAGGACATGTGTAACCCCCTTAGCCCGACCTAGACGTTTGACCCAAACTACGAAGATTACACGGGGAAAACCAAAGTCAACCCGAAAGTCAACCTTGATTAACGACCCTTTTTTTCTTTTTTTTTCTTTTCTAGATGCACATTAGGCCTATGTGATTACTCAAGAATCATAGGAGAGTAGGACACAGCGATCGGAAAACATTTAGGCACTCAATTGCATGAGTTACACTTTTAAGGACCAACACATAATTTTTAGAAAATATAAGGACTTAATAGATTTTAAGCTTACCATTATGTAATTAAGCATATTGCATGCTCCTCTATCAATTTTCAACTAAAACGAACATTCCAAGCTCAAGCAAATGCATCCACAACATCCAGGACTAAAATGTAGAATATGGAAACATAAAACAATTCAAAATCATCATCCAACGGACATCCATTTCGAAATACCAACCTTCGTACCGAAACGCCCGTATCGAAACTGTGTTGACCATTTCGGTACTCGGGTGTGTTCCGAGACCAGTATCGAAACAGGCCTCTCTAGTAGCCAAAATGTTCCGAAACACCTTCAATCGTACCGAAACACTATGGCCATTACATGCCTCTGTTTCAGAACAATTAAGGGTGTTTCGATACACCCTGTCCTGTGACAGCAGAAAATGCTGGTTTTTCATGCTTTTACACACTAGAATCAACCCCGAGACATGCCACAACATGCATACATCAAGGATACATATCAACAATCATCATATCGAGGCTATAACTTAAACTTAGCAACCAACACATAAGCAAAGGCACTAAAAGCATTCTTCCTAGTTTGCCAAAACCATAACAAGTCAAAATTCCAAATAAACCAAAATCCAAACTCCAAAGGCCATTTACAACTCAAGTATAGATAAACCAATATGCTCAAGGTAAAATAAACATTCTCAAACATTCCATAGTATAAATCTCACCCATTGCCTCTTATTACACTAAGGATGAATCACATGCATCTCTTTAACAAAGCTATGGATTCCTCTTGCTTTTGGACTGCCTTCAAAGGTTCAATTCTCTACATTGATGAAACAAAAGAGCGTAAGAAATAAGCTTAGTGAGGATCGCTAGACAACATTCATCAATGCATAACTCGTGATTTGCAAAAACAACACTTTGCATCATATGCCATTTATAAAACAAGTCCTCTCAAGACTTCAATGCACTTTTGAAACCTCATGCACATATGCATCAATTTACAACAGCAAATATACCTTTACTCATGCTTAAACAAGCATCACATGCATTCTTGCATCATACACATCTATCTCATGCACCCTTGCATCATTTACAAGCATCTCCTGCTTCACTTTGATCATTTACATTATATTGGCTTTCAAGTGATAGTCCACAAATCATTTCAACACAAGACACAATCGGATACGCGGATTACAATCGTTGTCCCCATGCTTCATACAAACTACCGGACTACACAAGGTGGAGACAAATGGCACAATCACAACCCCTCAACACCCGTGATGGATATTAATGGCACAATCACAACCCCTCAACATCACTCATCGGTAGTTGTATAATTTCACTAACGAGAGTATGGAACACGTACACAAGACTCACACACGAGACTAATCATTGACCATTGTGATCTTAACCTCAATCGTTAGGGTACTTGGATGGAGATTACGACACAATCACAACCCCTCAACATCCAAGGCGACTTTATTCATGGTGCACCCAATCATATAGCCGACTAACTATATCCGGTTTAAGTAACCAAAAACCATTTTCATCACTTGCCAATATAACCATTTATCCACATTAATCCACTGTTTTTCAAGCATAACCACAATGTCATTTCCACAAGCACACATGCTTAACATCATATGCATTTTCATATGGAAACAAAGGATCACTTACCTAGTGCATCCTTAATATAATGACATTAAAATACAACATTAAACCATGCTTAAAAACAGTAAACAAATCCACTCTTACATTGAATGCATTTTCACCCAACTTAACACATTTCTAAGAGAGGGATTACCGAAACACTTACACCTTAGCTTAGTTAAGTGTATCAAGCTTACACTAAGCTCCCAAGAGCATACTCAAAGCATTACAAAGTAGGAAATTGCATTTCCACTCACCGATACACGAAGCCTTGTTCGCCGACACGAAAATTACACCTTCGGAGCCTCCAAAATCACCTCGTTAGCTTCCGGATCAAGATCCCCTACTTTCACATCAACAAAAAAGAGATCTAAATGCATTAAAATGCATTCTAACACCAGCAACAATCCATAGACTCGTTGCCCACTCAAACTACACCAAAATACCCTTCTGAAACAACTTAAAACTCAATCGATTGCCTCCTAAACCAAGCTCAGCCACCATACATCACTTCCAAAGCATTATGAACATCAAAACACATCTAATTAACATCCTAACTCATCCTTATACCTCCAGCAATCAAAATTCCACCATTACACCCCAAAATCACACTTAAAACTACCAAGAAACTCAAGGATCTCAAGGATTTCGAGATCTATATTAACCACACCTCAATTTAACATATAAACAAACTTAGAAATCAATTAAAATCAATACAAAATAGTGTCCAACTCATCAAGTCCGAAAATCAAGATTTCATCCAAATTTTCACAAGATTTTGATCTCAAATCAAAACTATATTGAAAACTCAATCAAAAATAGTTATTAGAAGCCAAATATCGTGGGAATTTCAATAAAGAACTCATATTAGAGGTTGAGAACGAGATTTACCTCCAATCCTTGCTTCCTTCAATAGATGACAAGTTTTCCTTGCAAAAATCTTGAAGAGTTAAAGAAGATCTCTTGAAAAAATTTAGGAAATGTTGAGAGGATTCTTGGAAGAAAAAATTCTGGAAAAGATGAGAGAAAATGGTGTTTGGCTAAAATGAGAGGGAATTGGTAATTACGTAAAATGAAAATCCACTAACTACCAATTAATTAATATCATGTTCTAATTAAAATCATTTAATTAAAACCCATTTAAATCACATGTCATATTGAAGAAAGGTCAAATTGACTTAAAGCCCCCTAAAGATTCTAAGATTTTGGCTTCGACCTTAAAAAGCACATTTTTCCTAGTTTTGAAACTTTACAATTTGGTCACTACTCAAAATGTCCATTTTCCAAAACCCTTTTTGTAAAATTGATTTGACCAACATCTTAATTATATTTTTAGAGGATTTTAGCAATTTTTATCACAATTTTATCCTATCCCGATCCTTGATTCCCTAAAATCACCTTACGCGATTCAAACCATTCTCGACCGGTCCGATCCGATATCTAAAACATCTAGGCCCAAAACCAGGGCATTACAACTCTCCCCCACTTAGGAAATTTCGTCCTCGAAATTCTTACCTGATGGAAAGAGATGTGGAAACTGCCTCAGCATCTCCGCCTTGCTTTCCCATGTGGCCTCCTCAACTCCTCGGTGCTGCCACAACACCTTCACAAGCTCTATCGTCTTGCCACGAAGAACTTTACTACTTACGTCCAGAACCTTCACCGGTTCCTCATTGTTGGGTCACGTCGGCACGCCCCGTGGCGCAGCGGAAAAATTAATCCGACGTAATCCAGACAGGATCCATGTACAGGAACGAATCCGGGGTGAAAAGATGAAAAGTTGCCTTTTTAAATATCTGGAAACTAGAAAGCTGAAGGTATGTTGGAATAACCACGTCAAGTAAAATTGGATTCGTCACAGGTTCGCAACGACCTCTACGGAGTCCACCCGAACAAAACGAACAAAACGAACAAAGTTTCCGCCTCCCTAACACTTAGGGATAAATTTCGACAGGTTTGAACACCTTCCAGGGAGAAGTCGAAATCCCTCCTGGGATTCCTGAGGGAGTCTGAAATCGACCAAGGGTTCTACCGGGACATGGATTCGAACTAGGAAATCGCCAGGAATTTGCCAGGGGCAAGAGGAACACCAGAAAAATATTGAACAGCTTCTCAGAAGAAATCTATGACTTGTCGAAAATTCCAGAGGGGAATTCCCAGGGATATGTCGAAATTTGCACGGAGGAATAGGGATGATTTGGTTGCTAGCCCTTGTCCCTTTAAATAGTATTCAGAGACTTAATTCTAGTTGAATTCCTTAAATCCAAGTTCAACCAAAATTCATAGAATCTAATTCTACTTGAAATTGGTTTATATTAAATATACATTATATTTAATAATATTAAATGAAATATATATATATATATATATTTAATTATGTAGAATCTTATTCTACATAAAACATGGATTTAAATATACATTATATTTAATCCATATATATATATATATTTATTATATAGAATCTCATTCTATCTTTACTTGGATTTAAATATATTTAAATATATATATTTAATTATTTAGAATATAATTCTACATAAACTTGGAATTAAATATACATTATATAAATTCCAAATATATATTTAAATTTCTAGAATCTTATTCTATAATATTTAAGTCTCTAAACATTTTCCACACTCTAAATAATATTTGATAAATACAATATTTATCCAATATTATTCCCATTTAAGGGAGTTGTCGATTTCCCCTATCCCATAGGGGATTTTCGGCAACCTCCCTAAAATAGGAGTATGGTTTCCAATTTTTTTTTTGTTCGTTTCATTCGAAGGGTGTGACCCTTGTAGGTTCATGCAACATTAGCAGCAAAATTTGAATTGTTCTAATTTTACAAACAATGAGTGGCATCTAGCAATACATCATTGCTACCTAAGTTGCATGAAGTCATGGTTTAACTTTCCTAATTCCTGAATAAACTTCCTTTATGTATTTCATCCTTTTGTCCTTTATATCTTAGATGAACACAGGTCATAGGTTAGGCACACTTGCGTTGTCCATCTAGTGTTTCTTGATGTCTTGAGTAGATTATGATAAACGAATCTCTATGATATCTCATATCATAATATTCGAGCATCGCCATGCATTTTCTAATCTCACTCAATCAAGTGGCTGAAGATATTTCTCCCATTATGTAGGAGGGACAAATCCTTTCTTGATCAACCATATTTCACTACATAGGTCATCACGTATCCAATCATAAGTCTTTATAATGTAGTCAGTTACGACACACGTTTGACTATGTCAAAATACGTAAATCTTTATGTTGAAATCATGTTGATCTCAAGTCTGAGGATTATACATATGTTTATCATGAGCAATGTTGTGACTGTCACATAATTACCCAAGAAATATGCTCATAGCGGGTCAATCCAGTATGTTGTTCTCTAACAAATACTTATGTGTTGATTTTGACATCTCTATGTCAATGACAAAGCTTGTCATCAACCACATATTAGTCTTTATATATTATCAATGTCCATACCCGTAATAATATTCGACTAAGGATCCTATTTAACAATAATCACATTATTGTATGGACATTATTATCCAATGGTTAGTTTGATGCACAGAAACATACCAAATGATAATAACGACAATGCCATTACTTGATAAATCTAGTAAAATATTATGTCTATTCAATCATCATATGATTGGTCTTTGGGCATACTCCAACAATCTCCCACTAGAACTAAGACCAATCATTCTCGTATCTAATACAATATGGCTTAGTGTAACTGACATGCTTATGCTGTGTCAAAAGCTTTGTCAGGGAGTTGACAAAGTAATCAACTTTGTGCGTATGTTGCATACTTTCACAACTCCAAGATGTAAGTTAATGCAAAACGGATTGCGATCTGGGTTTTACTTGCTTACGCAAAGGTTCCATCATAACAGAGTTATGTAGCATCTAATATGCTGGGAACAACCCTTAGTTCAGAAGTGAACCCTTTAGATCCAAACATCCTTCTTTATTGCTATGTCGACTGTAATACATTCAGCCTATGTTGTAGAGTTAGATAATGTCTCATGTTGCTAACTCGCAATATCTTTTATTAATGCAAAACGGATTGCGATCTTTAGTTCCTTTTGATGAGTATGTCATCTACATACAATACTTAGGAAAGTAACAATGCTCCCACTAGCTCTTTTGAAAACAAGACTCCCATTTGTTTCTAGATAAACCAAACCTTTTGATTGTATCTTCTGAAATGAATATCCCAACTTCGAGAAGCTTACCTTAGTCTACGGATAGACCTTTGTAGCTTACATACCTTCCAAGTGTTTACTGGAGTGACAAAACCTTCTCGATGTGTCATGTACACATCTGTTTCAAGTTTTCCCTTAGGAAAGTGGTTTTGAGATTCCTTTATTTGATTCAATAATCATCGTATGTAACTACTTGCAAGTGAGATTAAGATGGATTAAACATAGTTACAAGGAAGATGCTTTATCATAGTCTATACTATGAAGTTTGTCGAAAACTTTTAGCGACGAATCATCCTTTGTATGTTTTATCATCCATGTCGGTTTTGCTTTTGAAAAACTCATACACACCTCTTAGGTTTTACCCTTTTAGGTAACCAAAGTCTATACTTGGTTTTAGACATGGATTCCATCTCATATCTCATGGCTCTTAGCCATTTCTCGAATTTTGGGCTCACCATTGCTTTCTGATAAGACCTAGTCTTTATCTTGATCCGAAAAGAAGAGTGTTTCCATGTACGGATAGTGAGAAATCCATATTTCTTAAGTATATGGTATTCTCTTAAGGATCAACACAATGGTTGTGTTTTGTTCTAATGTTCCTTGATCATTTGTGGAACATTCTCAATCTTTGGTTCATAAATTTGTTGTCTAAAATTTCTTCACATTCCAAATTCCATTTTCCTTTTGTGAGAGGTAATCTCTTTCGAGAGAAACTCTCGTTTGAGCAACAAACATTTTGTTCTTGTTGAAAAATGAAATCCCTTAGTGATAAGTATTCTCTTTCGAGATAAACTATCGTTTGAGCAACAAATATTTTGTTCTCGTTAAAGTTGAAGAAATAATATCCCTTTGTGAGAATTAATCTCTTTCAAGATAAACTCTCGTTTGAGAAACAAACGCTTTGTTCTCGTTAGGATAAACAACAAATGGAGTTTTTAAGGTTCGAGCTTTGTAAACATTTTAACATGTAAGTAACCTTAAAACTTCAAAGGTATTCTAGAACAATTCTTAGTCCATATCTTATATGACGTTTCGAAAGAAAAAAACACGATTAAGTATGAGAGTTGTTTTTCTAGTGTGTAAAGAAGTCGAAAATGACTTGTTCTGAATCAAAACATGTCTAACATATTTGATTCTCTTTCAAAGACTTTTCGTTCCACTTGTGGGATTTAATTATGGGACAATCCTATATTCTTTGAAAGTTCATCAAACTTTAAATATTCTTGAATTTGATCTCATCAAATTACCTTAATACTTTTATGAGTTTGAGATTAGTCATTTGTTTTATTTATCTTATAAATATTATTGATTTGATTAGTTTAAAGATCATTGATTCGTTGTGCCATAAGAGATTAAAAGAATAACATTTATTTAAATAATCTCAAAATTAAAATATCTTGTCCTTACAAGATAACTAAAACTTAGGCACAAAATAATAATTTTAAAAACTAAAACAAATCTATTTAAGCAAAAACACATGTCCTAATGGATGATGTAGCAACTCTTGCTTTATTTCCATTCGCAGGTCCATGTCTATTCTGATGCCTTTTCTTTAGAAGCCTCTGATGTTGATGCCTCACTCGTTTTTGCTTTCTTGACTTCTTGTAGGTGTGTGGCGCAGTTTCTCTTCCAATGTTCGGTCTTGCCGCAATGGAAACATTTTCCATCCTTCTTGATTCCCTTCTTAGGTTTCAATGCCTCCTTTCCATCGGTTTTGGTCTTACCATCACCTTTAGACTTTGCTGCCGATTTACCTTTCTTCTTGCCCTTGCGGACCATCAGAACAGGTTTAGGTCCTACCTTCTTCATGTTGATTTCAGCAGTTCTCAACATGCCGAGTAACTGTGGCAGCGTCTTGTTAATTCAATTCATATTGAAATTAAGGAGGAACTGATTGAAACTATCCGGCAACGATTGCAGGATGACATCAGTAGTTAATTCGTCTTTTAGTGGAAAGTCGAGCTTCTCCAACGTTTGGATGTAGCACATCATTTTGATGACGTGAGCTCCTACGGGAGATCCCTCACTCATCTTGCATTGAAACAGAGCTTTAGAGGTCTCGTACCTCTCTTGACGAGCTTGCCCTTCATAAATCTCCTTGATATTTTGAATCATATCATAAGCTACCATGTCCTCATGTTGCTTCTGAAGCTCAGGGGTCATGGAGGCAAGCATAAGACAACCGACATCCAGCATGTCGTCCATGTGTTTCTTAAACTTATCTTTGTCAGCTCTGGAAGCAGTGGCAACCGGTTCATCAGGAACATGTTCTTCAATGACATATTCCTTCTTTTCCTGTTTGAGAACAATTCTCAAATTGCGGAACCAGTCAAGGAAGTTTATGCCATTGAGCTTATCCTTCTCAAGGATAGATCGTAGAGATAGAGTATTATTTGCCATTAATTCTACAACAAAGAAAATATGCTACATAAGTATTACTAAATTTTTAAAATTTATAGATAGGTCTTTACAATAAATTTACTCCCACTATTTTCTTCAAAATTAAAAACTCTCTAGTTTTAATTTCGGAAAAATGTTTCGATAGTTTTTCTAGTGAGTGAGGATTTGTATTTCACCATTCCTTCATCAGCTTTGGCCAGTCTTTTATGAAATGGTTATTTAGGTAAGTAACACCTTACTAATTACATCTCATGTAATTCATCATCTTTTGGCGAACAACTCTTGTTCTTTAAATCATCTTATGATTAACCAAAACTTTTAACAACTAGGTTTTCTAATCCTATTAGAACAACCCATCTAAGTCAATACCAATATCTCAACCGGCGAATATCACTAGCTTATTCTTCGCGTTTAACTAAGATAGATAAATGTGACATTGCTTTGGCAAAGCTCGCATTATATCGATCGAAGCTTTAACGAGGGTAAATATTGGATGGTTAAAACAGACTTAGAATTATAGTGAGGGATTTACTTAATTATCTCATCATTTTAACATTGATCCTATCAATAGAACTATGTTTAATCATGCTTATAAAACATCCATTGCATCACATACAAGGTAAATATAAGCGGTAAATAAATATGCAATGATTATAACCCTTCTTAACCTAAGGCGACTCGTCCCAAGCCAATGGGAGGACCATTCTACTGAAGATAGAATCTACTTTTGAAACGCCTGGTCCACCAGGGAAGGCCCACCACGCTGCTACATTGGTCCTTGCTTTATCTTTATGAGTATTTACAATTTTCAGAAACTCGCGTTACGTGCGAGGGAGTGAGATGAGAAGAGAAGTACAATAGAAGATAGAGAAAGGCACGACACGCATGTCGTATTTATAAAACCAAAACTATAAAGGCTATGGGCTATAACCATGCAAAACAAACACCGTGCAATCTAACATGCATTTCAAACATCGTGCGAAAAAGTAACGACGTGTTTACGAAGTATTAAACTGATTATCCCTATGTTGCGATTAATTGGCCAAAGAAGGATCACGAGGTTTCATAAACCATTTGCGTAACGAACGAATGCACTAGGTAGGTCAACATGAAAGAGAGGTGGCGCACTAGGCACACTTAAGTACCAGGTCTTTGATGATGCCAATCCTAGACATGCATTTTTCATAACGTCTAACCATAACTCTTATGGATTCACCGTGAAAGATAGTTTGATAACTTTTATCAAATTAGAAGCCCTTTCAGAGATTTCATAAATCTATGAAACTACGAACAACTACTTGTTCTCCATACTAACTATTAGTCTCAACATGTTAACATTTAACACTTAACATTTAAGCAACCTAACATAGTTATGATTAACTCTTAATCATTCAGTGATAATCGAAATAAGTCTTTATTAGGTGTGATACGATAAACGATAAATATCTAAATCGAATCAAACAACATGCATCTCATACATAAACATCACCCAAGAATTTAAGTCTGAATTCGTATGATACAAGTGGCTCTGATACAACTGTTGGGTCATGTCGGCATGCCTCGTGGCGTAGTGGAAAAATTAATCTGACATAATCCAGCCAGGATCCATGTACAGGAACGAATCCGGGGTGAAAAGATGAAGAGTTACCTTTTTAAATCTCTGCAAACTGGAAAACCGATGGTATGTCGGAATAACCACGTCAAGTAAAATCGGAATCGTCACAGGTTCGCAACGACCTCTAAGGAGTCCACCCGAACAAAACAAACAAAGTTTCTGCCTCCCTAACACTTAGGGATAAATTTCGACAGGTTTGAACACTAGAAAAATATCGAACAGCTTCTTAGAAGAAATCTGGAACTTGTCGAAAATTCCTGAGGGGAATTCCCAGGGATATGTCGAAATTTGCAAGGAGGAATAGGGATGATTTGGTTGCTAGCCCTTGTCCCTTTAAATAGTATTCATAGACTTAATTCTAGTTGAATTCCTTAAATCCAAGTTCAACCAAAATTCATAGAATCTAATTCTACTTGAAACTGGTTTATATTAAATATACATTATATTTAATAATATTAAATGAAATATATATATTTAATTATGTAGAATCTTATTCTACATAAAACATGGATTTAAATATACATTATATTTAATCATAATATATATATATATATATATATTTTTATTATATAGAATCTCATTTTATCTTTACTTGGATTTAAATATATTTAAATATATATTTTTAATTATGTAGAATCTAATTCTACATAAACTTGGAATTAAATATACATTATATAAATTCCAAATATATATTTAAATTTCAAGAATCTTATTCTATAATATTTAAGTCTCTAAATATTTTCCATACTCTAAATAATATTTGATAAATACAATATTTATCCAATATTATTCACATTTAAGGGAGTTGCCGATTTCCCCTATCCCATATGGGATTTTTGGCAACCTCCCTAAAATAGGGAGTATGGTATCAATTTTTTTTTGTTCGTTTCATTCGAAGTGTGTGACCCTTGTAGGTTCATGCAACGTTAGCAGCAAAATTAGAACTGTTCTAATTTTACAAACAATGAGTGGCATCTAGCAATACATCATTACTACCTAAGTTGCATGAAGTCATGGTTTGACTTTCCTATATCCTGAATAAACTTCCTTTATGTATTTCATCCTTTTTCCTTTATATCTTAGATGAACACAAGTCATGGGTTAGTCACACTTGCGTTCTCTATCTAGTGTTTCTTGATGTCTTGAGTAGATTATGATAAACGAATCTCTATGATATCTCATATCATAATATTCGAGCATGGCCATGCATTTTCTAATCTCACTCAATCAAGTGGCCGAAGATATTTCTCCCATTATGTAGGAGGGACAAATCCTTTCTTGATCAACCATATTTCACTACATAGGTCATCACGTATCCAATCATAAGTCTTTATAATGTAGTCAGTTACGACACACGTTTGACTATGTCAAAATACGTAAATCTTTATGTTGAAATCATGTTGATCTCAAGTCTGAGGATTATACATATGTTTATCATGAGCAATGTTGTGACTGTCACATAATTACCCAAGAAACATGCTCATAGCGGGTCAATCTAGTATGTTGTTCTCTAACAAATACTTATGTGTTGATTTTGACATCTCTATGTCAATGACAACGCTTGTCATCAACCACATATTAGTCTTTATATATTATCACTATCCATGCTCGTAATAATATTCGACTAAGGATCCTATTTAATAATAATCGCATTATTGTATGGACATTATTATCCAATGGTTAGTTTGATACACAGAAACATACCAAATGATAATAATGACAATGCCATTACTTGATAAATCTAGTAAAATAGTATGTCTATTCAATCATCATATGATTGGTCTTTGGGCATACTTCAACACTCATCATATGACAGATCCAGATTCAACTCTATCTCCTCAACAGGCATTACGTGCGAAGGATTCGATCTATACTTTCGTAACATGGAGACATGAAACACATCATGTATCTTCTCCAACTCTACAGGCAATCTCAACCGATATGCCACAGGACCAATATGCTCCACAATCTCGTAAGGTCCAATAAACCTTGGGCTAAGTTTACCCTTTCGCCCAAATCTCATAACCTTCTTCCAAGGCGACACTTTCAAGAACACACGTTCGCCAATTGCGAACTCAATTTCCTTACGCTTCAAGTCCGCATAAGACTTCTGCCTATCCGATGCTGCTTTTAACCGCTCACAAATCAGCTTCACCTTCTCGATGGCTCCCTTAAGCATAGCCGGCATTGAAATCATCTTTTGCCCAGCTTCTGCCCAACAAAGAGGGGTTCTACATCTCCTACCATACAAAGCCTCGTTTGGAGCCATTTGGATACTTGTCTGGTAACTATTGTTATACGCGAACTCAACCAACGACAAGTGCTTTTCCCAAGAACCTTGAAAATCTATCACATAGCATCTCAGCATGTCCTCAAGCACTGGAATCACACGTTCTGACTGTCCATCCGTCTGCGGATGATAAGAAGTGCTGAAATTCAACCGTGTACCCAAGGCTTGATGCAAACATTCCCAAAATCGCGCTTTAAACCTCGGATCTCTATCCGACACAATGGACTTTGGCACAAAGTGCAACTGCACAATCTCAGCTATGTACAGTTCAGCCAACTTATCCAAAGTATACGTAGTATGCACAGGCAGAAAATGTGCACACTTCGTAAGTCGATCCACAATCACCCAAACTGAATTCTTCTTTGTCGGTGACAAAGGCAAACCAGACACAAAATCCATGGTGATTCTCTCCCACTTCCATTCTGGAATTCTCAAAGGCTGCAACAATCCAGAAGGAACCTGATGCCTAGCCTTCACTCGCTGACACACCATACACTTACTAGCGAACTCAGCCACATCCTTTTTCAACCCTACCCATTAGTACTAATCCTTTAGGTCACGATACATATTTGTACTACCCGAGTGCATAGCAAAAGGACTACAATGAGCTTCAGTTAGAATAGTGCGCCTTAACTCAGCATCATCTGGCACCACTATTCGACTTCCAAAACACAGAACACCATCATCACTAAAGCTGAAATCTGAAGGTCTATCTTTCGCAATGTCTTAAACATGCGAAACAAGAGAATCATCAAGCAACTGTTTATCTTTAATCAACTGTAACAAAGATGGTTTCACTTGCAACTCCGCCACAAGACCACCTTCACGTGATATGCTCAAACGAGCAAACATCGCTCTCAACTCAACAACCACCTTCCGGCTTAAAGCATCGGCCACAACATTAGCCTTGCCTGGGTGGTACTCAATCGCCAGATCATAATCCTTAAGCAACTCCACCCAATGTCGTTGCCTAAGATTTAACTCCTTCTGAGACATAAGGTATTTCAAGCTCTTATGATCTGTGAACACAACACATTTCCCACCATACAGGTAATGCCTCCAAATCTTCAAGGCAAATACCACAACTGCAAGCTCAAGATCATGAGTAGGGTAGTTGGGCTCATGCACCTTCAACTGCCTAGATGCCTAGGCCACCACCTTACCCTCCTCCATCAACACGTAGGCCAAACCAACAATGGACGCATCACTATAGACCACAAACTCCTTACCAGATTCAGGTTGAATCAAAACATGAGCTTGAGTCAATGCTTCCTTCAGCTTCTCAAAAGCTTGTTGCCTCGCCTCCGTCCACTCAAAGCGAACATTCTTTTGCAACAAGTTGGTCAAAGGTGCTGCTATCTTTGAAAACCCCTCGACAAACCTACAGTAGTACCCAGCCAACCCAAGGAAACTCCGTACCTCAGTCACTGACTTAGGAACTTTCCAACTCATCAAAGCCTCTACTTTTTGCAGATCAACGCGAATACCCTCAACTGATACCACATGCACAAGGAAAACCACTTCCTTAAGCCAAAACTCACATTTACTCAGCTACGCATACAACTGATTCTCCAACAATGCTTGCAAAACAATTCTCAAGTGTTTATCATGATCCTCCTCGGTACGCGAATACACAAGGATATCATCGATGACACCACCACAAACTGATCCAAGAATTCATGGAATACACGATTCATCATGTCCATGAAAGCAGCAGGCGCATTGGTCAAACCAAACAGCATCACCAAAAACTCATAATGCTCGTACCTCGTTTGAAAAGCAGTTTTAGGTACGTCCACACCCTTCACATTCAACTGATAGTACCCCGATCTCAAGTCTATCTAAGAAAACACCGAGGCTCCCCGAAATTGATCAAAGAGATCGTCAATTCTAGGCAAGGGATACTTGTTCTTGATCGTCAACTTGTTCAGTTGCCGATAATCTATACACATTCTCATCGTCCCATCTTTCTTCTTCATAAACAGAACCGGTGCACCCCAAGGTGACACACTTGGCCGGATGAAACTTCGATCCAACAACTCCTACAATTGCGTTTTCAACTCTTTTAACTCTTTGGGTGCCATGCGATAAGGAGCAATGGACACCGGAGTTGTGTTCTCGTACAACTCTATACCAAATTCAACTTCCCCGTTTGGTGGCAATCCAGAAAACTCTTCCAAAAAGACACCCAGAAAATCGCGAACCATTCAAATGTCATGCACACGTATATCCTTAGTACCAGGATTCATCACATAAGCAAGGTAAGCCTCACAACCCAACCTCATCATACGGTTTGCTTCCAAATCCAAAATCACATTCGACAAGAATTTCACATTCTCGCCTACTACAACAACCTCATAGTTATCGACCAACTTTAAGGTGACTCGCTTAACATCAAAGTCAACCACGACCCTATGCTCTGTCAACCAATCCATGCCAAGGATTACATCAAATCCGTAGAAAGGCAATTCCATAAAATCCACAAGGAAAACATGACCTTGCACAGACAGAGGACACCTCCTATACAACTTTCTAGTGACTACAGTCTCACCAAAAGAACTAGTCACTTGCATTCCTACTTCAAGCATCTCAACATGTATATCAAGCAAATGTGCATGCTCACTCAAGATATAAGAATGCGTGGATCCAGAATCAATCAAAGCCAGCAAAGATAAAGACTGGAGAGCAAAGGTACTTGCGATCACATCGGTATCGTTGCGCTCTTCGCGCTGAGCATACACCCTCGCTGAGCATACACCCTCGCTGGTCCACCTCCCTCCGGTCGAACGGCTACAACGTGAGCAATACCTCGCTGCCCCTCTAAGGTGCAGCTACCACAGGAGCACGTCCTTGGCCACCAGCAGCCAACAAAGGACACTCCCTCCTCATATGATCTGCCGAACCACAATTCCAGCATGAATTCTCTGTCACCACAACAGGAGCCTGAACCTCTCTAGCTACTCGAGGACAATCTCGCCTCAAATGGTCCCTCGAACCACATGTCCAGCATGTATGCTGCTCGGACCTCATACGACCTCCCTGAGCCTGCCCACCTCGACCCGAAACACCACGCCTTCCCTCAGGATGATGTCTCCTGTCACAGCCCCTCTTGTTCCGTCCACCACCAGAACTATACTCAGCAGCTCTCTTTCCAGAGCTAGAACTGACACCTCTAGAAGACAATCCCAGGTTCTGCTCGATTTCCTTTTCCCCGACAAACAAGCACATCAAAATATGTGTAGTCTGCAGCTAGCATGTACGTCTTAACATCTTGCACCAATCCATACCGGAAGTGATCACACCGATTCCTCTCACTAGGTACCAGCTCAAGAGCATATTGGCTCAAGCGTACGAACTGGACCTCGTACTCAGCCACCGATAGGTTACCCTGAACGAGAGACATAAACTTTCGTTTCTTCTCATCCAAGTATCTCACACCTAGATACTTCCTCCGAAAGGCACCCCTGAAGAACTCCCAATCAACTTCATTGAGTTCCATACCATATGTGGTAGTCGTCCACCAGTTGTAAGCATCACCTTGCAGCAAGGAAACTGCACATCCTAGCTTGCGCTCATCGTTACAACCCATTTGATCCATTATGCGGATCGTACTTGCCAACCAGGCCTCAGACGCCTCAGGTGACATACCATAGAACTCTACCGCTCCCAAGCTCCTCAACCTCTCCAAAGGTAGACCCACCTGCCCAGCTGCAGGGGCCTACACTTGTGCTCCAGCAACAACATCTTGAAATGCTCCAGTGATCGCCTCAACCAATGGCGCTAAATTACCCAATCCAGGACCAGCTTGTCCTTGTTGCACCTGCTCCCCACCTCCAGGTGGTGGCGGAGGAGGTAGATCTCGACCAGAAGGGACATCAGCACAAATCCACATAACAACATCACCAAAAAATCATATGCATTCCATATGCAAATCACATCACCCAACACGGCAAAAGGTTCAAAATTCAAACATTAGCATGCTTTTCAAACATCATACTTCAACTCACATCAATTACACATACCAACATTCCCAATTCTTTCGAAACCATGCTCTGTACCAACAAATGTAACCCCCTTAGCCCGGCCTAGACGTTTGACCCGAACTACGAAGATTACCTAGGGAAAACCAAAGTCAACCTGAAAGTCAACCTTGATTAACGACCTTTTTTTTCTTTTTATCTTTTCTAGATGCACATTAGACCTATGTGATTACTCAAGAATCATAGGAGAGTAGGACACAACTATCGGAAAACATTTAGGGACTCAATTGCATGAGTTACACTTTTAGGGACCAAACCATAATTTTTAGAAAATATAAGGACTTAATATATTTTACGCTTATTGCATGCTCCTCTGTCAAATTTCAACTAAAAAGAACATTCCAAGCTCAAGCAATTGCATCCACAACATTCATGACTAAAATGTAAAACATGGAAACTTAAAACAATTCAAAATCATCATCTAACGATCATCCGTTTCGAAACACCAACCTTCGTACCGAAAAACCCGTATCGAAACGGTGTTGACCGTTTCCGTACTCGGGTGTGTTTCGAGACCAGTATCGAAATAGGTCTCCCCAGTAGCCAAAATGTTCTGAAACACCTTCAACTGTACCGAAACGCTATGGCCATTACAGGCCTCCGTTTCAGAACAGTTAAGGGTGTTTCGATACACCCTGTCCTATGACAGCAGAAAATGCTGGTTTTTCATGCTTTTACACACTCGAATCAACCCCGCGACATGCTACAACTTGCATACATCTAGGATACATATCAACAATCATCATATCGAGGCTATAGCTTAAACTTAGCAACCAACACATAAACAAAGGCACTAAAGGCATGCTTCCTAGTTTGCCAAAACCATAACAAGTCAAAACTCCAAATAAACCAATATCCAAACTCCAAAGGCCATTTACAACTCAAGTATAGGCAAACCAATATGCTCAAGGTAAAAGAAACATTCTCAAACATTCCATAATATAAATCCCACCCATTGCCTCTTATTACACTAAGGATGAATCACATACATCTCTTTAACAAATCTATGGATTCCTCTTGCTTTTGGGCTGCCTTCAAAGGTTCAATTCTCTGCATTGATGAAACAAAAGAGCGTAAGCAATAAGCTTAGTGAGGATCGCTAGACAACATTCATCAATGCATAACTCGTGATTTGCAAAAACAACACTTTGCAACATATGCCATTTATAAAACAAGTCTTCTCAAGACTTCAATGAACTTTTGAAACCTAATGCACATAAATATCAATTTACAACAGTAAATAGACCTTTGCTCATGCTTAAACAAGCATCACATGCATTCTTGCATCATACACATATATCTCATGCACCATTACATCATTTACAAGCATCCCATGCTTCACTTTGATCATTTACATTATATTGGCTTTCAAGTGATAGTCCACAAATCATTTCAACTCAAGACACAATCGAATACGCGGATTACAAATGTTGTCCCCACGCTTCACACAAACTATCAGAATACAAAAGGTAGAGACAAATGGCACAATCACAACCCCTCAACACTCGTGATGGAGATTAATGGCACAATTACAACCCCTCACATCACTCATCGGTAGTTCTATAATTCCACTAACGAGAGTATGGGACATATACACAAGACTCACACACGGGACTAATCATTCATCGTTGTGATCTTAACCTCAATCGTTAGGGTACTTGGATGGAGATTACGGCACAATCACAGCCCCTAGACATCCAAGGCGACTTTATTCACGGTGCACCCAATCCTATAGCCGCTAACTATATCCGATTTAAGCAACCAAAAACCATTTTCTTCACTTGCCAATATAACCATTTATCCACATTAATCCACTGGTTTTCAAGCATAACCATAATGTCATTTCCACAAGCACACATGCTTAACATCATATGCATTTTCATATGGAAACCAAGGATCACTTACCTAGTGCATCCTTAATATAATGACGTTAAATCCAGCATTAAACCATGTTTAAACATGCTTAAAAATAGTAAACAAAACCACTCTTACATCAAATGCATTTTCACCCAACTTAACACATTTCTAAGAGAGGGATTTCCGAAACACTTACACTTGAGCTTAGTTAAGTGTATCAAGCTTACACTAAGCTCCCTAGAGCACGCTCAAAGCGTTACAAAGCATGAAATTGCATTCCCACTCACCGATACGCGAAGCCTTGTTCGCCAACACGGAAATTACACCTTTGGAGCCTCCAAAATCACCTCGTTAGCTTCCGGATCAAGATCCCATATTTTTACATCAAAAAAACATAGATCTAAATGCATTAAAACACATTCTAACACTGGCAACAATACATAGACTCGTTGCCCACTCAAACTACACCAAAATACCCTTCCGAAACAACCGAAAACTCAATCGATTGCCTCCTAAACAAAGCCCAGCCACCATACATCACTTCCAAAGCATTATCAACATCAAAACACATCTAATTAACATCCTAACTCATCCTTATACCTCCAACAATCTCAATTCCACCATTACACCCCAAAATCTCACTTAAAACTACCAAGAAACTCGAGGATCTCAAGGATTTCGAGATCTATATTAACCACACCTCAATTTAACATATAAACCAACTTATAAATCAATTAAAATCAACACAAAATAGTGCCCAACTCATCAAGTCCGAAAATCAAGATTTCATCCACATTTTCACAAGATTTTGATCTCAAATCAAAACTACATTGAAAACTCAATCAAAAATAGTTATTAGAAGCCAAATGTCTTGGGAATTTCAATAAAGAACTTAGATTAGAGTTTGAGAATGGGATTGACCTCCAATCCCTTGCTTCCTTCAATAGATGACAAGTTTTCCTTGCAAAAATCTTGAAGAGTTAAAGAAGATCTCTTGAAAAAGATTTAGGAAATGTTGAGAGAATTTTTGGAAGAAAGAATTCTGGAAATGATGAGAGAAAATGGTGTTTGGATAAAATGAGAGGGAACTAGTAGTTACGTAAAATGAAAATCCACTAACTACCAATTAATTAATATCATATTCTAATTGAAATCATTTACTGAAAACCCATTTAAATCACATGTCATATTGAAGAAAGGTCAAATTGACTTAAAGCCCCCTAAAGATTCTAAGATTTTACCTTCCACCTTAAAAAGCACATTTTTTCTCAGTTTTGAAACTTTACAATTTGGTCACTACTCAAAATGTCAATTTTCCAAAACCCTTTTTGTAAAATTGATTTGACCAACATCTTAATTATATTTTTAAAGGATTTCAACAATTTTTATCACAATTTTATCCTATCTCGATCTTTGATTCCCTAAAATCACCTTATACGATTCGAACCGTTCTCGAACTGTCCGATCTGATATCTAAAACATCTAGGCCCAAAACCACGGCGTTACAACATGCCTAGATGAAAAGTCAAACATAATGCCCCCAGGAAGTGGTTATGCTCGGGAAAAGCCCAGCCCAACATAGCCAAATTTTTTAATTTTTATTTTTACTTTTAATTTATTATTATTTTTGCATTAGGATTAGATTTAATTTTTATTTAATTCTTGTATTTAATTTATTTCAGGTTAGGAATGAAGGACAAATCAAGAAATATGAAAGAATAAAGGAGAGGCCCAAGGCAGCCCAAGGCACACGAGCATAATGGCTAGTGGCTTCATAACGGTTAGCCACAACCGCTATATTTGCCACAACAGGCAGAACGAATATATGTGTAACGGCTATAAATCTCGTTATTTGCGTCGCAATAATTGCCGCCTGTTTACAGCGTGCACACCAAGGCAATGGAGAGAAGTGGATATATAAAGCCAACTATTCTTCCTCCATTCTTCACTTGCTTTTTTTTACTCTGAATTCTTTCTGTAAACTTTGCTTCCAAGATTTCCCTTGCTTTATTTTCTTTCATGTTCTTTATTTTCTTTCTTTAGGAAACACAACCATCCCACAAACTATGGCCTCTTCGCAGCAGCTCGCCGCCACCTCCAAAACCCTTTACAAAAGGTTCTTGAACCCTGCTATCGAGGAGACCTACAAGAAACACTATAGAGAACGACAACTATGTGAGGAGATGGGTTTCCAATACACCCAGTCTGATGGGGATTTTGGCTTGGAATCCTCCTTATTCGAAAAGATCCATAATATGGGTCGGGACCAGTTCGCACGACAGCTAGAAGGAATCAACATCAACCATGTGCGAGAATTCTACGCCCACGAACCGACACCAGTAAGCCCTTTCGTTTATGTCTGCGGAGAGGTTGTCAAGTTTACTGCTGACATGATCAACGGCTTCTACAACATAGAAGTCAACGGTAATCCACATGAGGAATGAGAGTCCTACATAACGGTGGCTGACTACAACAAAATCAAGAGGGAGATCTATAAGCCAAACACCAAGTGGCTAACAGGTAAAAACAACTGGTCAGTCAACCGCCGCGATTTGCTGCTAGAGGCAGCCCTTTGGAGTTACTTCGTCCAACGTCGCCTGATACCCAACACGGACGGATCAACAGTCAACAGGCCGCAGCTTGCCCTCATCCACAACATAATGATGGGGTGACAGATCAACGTTGGTGAGGTAATAATAAAGGAGATCTTTGCCCACATAGAAAAACCAAATGTCAAAGGACTTGTCTTCTTCCCTGCACTCATCACTGGCATGTGTGCCAATTTTCGCGCGCCGCCGCACCCAAAAGACAAAATTCTTCCTGCCAAGGAAGGATGGAGAAGAAGGGTACGCTAATAGATGATGCATAACGCGGAGCCAGACACACCTTCCACTACCCAACTGTCGTCTTAAGCTGCCGCCACCCCAGCAGCACCGAGAAATATTGAAGCTGCCCTCTCGTCCGAAGTGATCCCCCTAATGCACAGCCTAGTTGAAAGCTGCTAGAGGATCGAGCACGAGTGGGTGATCTTCACCAAATATGTAGCAGACGTGCAAGAGGACTTTGTGGCCTACTTGCTGGACAAATATCAAGACGCCGGCCCACAGTTGTCTGCCTTTCCCACAGAGTTAGAAGCTTCCAAACCAATCTAGATCACTCCAAGACCAGCTGTTGCTCCTGCCGCCGATGACAGCGAGGGGCCGCACCACCGCCCCAAGAGAAGAACCTCTCCAACCCCTATCTAGCCATATAAACTTACCTCCTAATCTGAATCAGAGAAGGAGGAGGAAACCACTGCTGCATCCCCAGTAGCAAAAGGGGCTGCTGCAAAAGATGTCGGCGACTAAGACATGGAGATCTCAAACTCCTTTGATGACGAACCAGCAGAGGCAGATAGAAAGAGAAAGCGCCCAGCAACAGAGCCCCAGGGTGGAGGAGCTAAAAAACCATCCAAGAAAACCACCCCCAGTCGTAGCGTAGCAAGAAGAAGAGCCCAGCTGACAGACCATCTGCTACGCGCCGCCTAGTCCTGCCCACCTCCTTAGCATCCTCCTATGACGCGGCAACAACAGAGGGGAACTCCCTCAGTCTATAGCACCCATTTTCTTTTCTTTACTTTTTACTTTTTATGTTTTATTTTTATGTTTTTAATTTTTCTTTTCATATTTTATGTTTTGTTTTGTAGAGGCATTGAGGACAATGCCAACCTTGATTTTGGGGGGAATTATTCCTCTTTGTTTTAGGTTTATTTAGTAGCATTTAGATGCATATGTAAATTTTTCCCCCTAGCACTTAATGAAATAGAAATCTTTAGCTTAAAAATGTGTGCCTATGATAGATTAGCCGACTATTTATATTCGCACGATTCTAAAAATTTTAAATCTAACTATGGGAAGAAGCATGAAAAATACTTAGAAAATTTTTCTTTTTGCCAATTATCTTTACAATGTTTGTTAAATGTTGAATTTCGCTTGAGTTTTGAGTTTAACATTGCATGCCTTACTTAATAAAAAAATTCCTTGATTGAATACATGCTTGCCACCACGGCAGCATAGGGCAGCACAACAAACATGATGAAAAACCTAGAGGTGCCCGAAACAGGCTGTAGGAAGGATCATGAGCAAGGACACTCCGCTGCTACCAAAGTCTATGAATCTAAACCAAGTGACGGATAAATTAGCGAGAGTGAATGAAAGTCTTCACGGGATGACTCTATTCAAAGGGTTCAGAGTTTCGTAGAGTGCACCTATCTTAGCTTCAGACCCGAAGAATAGTTGTGATGAGCTTAAGCCCTTAAAGCCATGATTAGAAAAAAAAACAAAAGTGCCCATCTGTGCTGCCATGGCAGCAACTTGTATCCTTTCTAGTAATTTAATTATTTTAGGCATTCTTTGTTAACTTAATTATCTCAGCATGATTAGCATGAGCATAGAACTGCACACATCACTTGCATTAAGAAATATTAAAATCTAAGTTATTTCATGCCATTCCCTATCACTAACATAATAACAGGTGCCATGGCTGTGAGGTAAAAAATCAAGTTAAAATCTAATGCTTCTATTAATTTTGTGCTACGGTAGATTTACTAGCTAGGCTGCATTGCTTAAGGACAAGTAATAGTTTGAGTTTGAGGGTGTGTAGAGTGTCCATGAGTTCTATATTTTGTACACATTCTTGCCCGTATTATCGTTGTTCTTAAGCTCATTTAGGCATATGTAGGTGCATTACATGCATTATAACATTATCTTCTCTTTTACCATGTATTTATTGAATATTTTATGTTTGGTTGAGAAAGGTTACTATTTTAGTTTAGTTTATATTTTCAGGTGCTATAGCGAGGAAAGGAGAGTACAGGAGAGGACAAGAAAGCTGGAACAAACGGAGCTGTACTGAAGCAGCTCAAGATGCCGCCAAGGACGTTGCCGAAGCAGCATTGCCACCAAGTGCTGCCCGACCATCAGTTACACCGACTTAGCCAAGATGGGTCGCGATTGAAAGTGGGCAATTTCCTAAGCCCAATCTTGCGATTTTCTGAAGCTTGTAGCGGCCGGTAGAGCTGATCCATGATCGATAAGTATGAGCACTTATCCTTACTTGCGTAAGAAGGCAACGTCCAAAGAGTCCATATTTAAGTCAAAAAGGAGTTTGTATTTAATGTAATTTACTTTTATAACTCCTACTTCAAGGAGGACTCAAACTTAGGCCATGAACCCTATATATACCCAATGTATGTAAGGGTATAGGGGCATGACGAGGGTGAGGGGATGCGATCCTAAGCAGCCGCACAACAGAGATGTAGCTAGATAGGTTGGAGTTGTTGGGGGTCGCGGCCCAACTCTCCTAGGGTTTAGGCGCGTGTATGTGAAGTAGTTGGAGGGAAACGATTGTATTAGTTTTGAGTTGTTTTCAATAAAATTCCAAAGTTTGCTTAATCAATGCTCTTTGTTCTTTCAATTAGTCTACACCAGTCAGTTGAGAGAAAATCCATTTGTTGGGCATGAAAGTGCAAGGCTCACGAAAGGGTTAAGCACGGTCACAACCTGTTGGGGCGTGACTAACTTGGTTCCACACTAGTCTACAAGTTTCAGTGGCTAAGAGGGATCACCAATCGAATGAACTTTCTTGTGTTAGGTTGACGCTCAGATTTCTAGGCATTGCCTACATCACGTGAGTTTTCGATCATCCTAACCTAGAAATAGGAGGGACCACTATCGACTATCTTGCCGAACTTGGAATGTCTGCCAGACTTGCTGCCAGGACTTCTTTCCGTTCAACCTGCCGAGACAGTATACTCCTGCAGTGGTAGTGACATGCTGCGACAGCGTGACAGGGTTGTAGTTTTTTGCCTGCCATCTCGCCGAGGTAGCAATTCATGGCAGCGCAAAACATACTCAGACTTTACAATGCAGTCCACATGCTATTGAGCTGCATTTGTCTTACCCAATCTATCGACCAAATCTCTCCCTATCATTCCTCTCATCACTATCTTTATTTTATTTGTGTTTTTATATTTCCACATCGTGAGATTTAATAGTGCATTTACTAAATCTTTGTGCAGGAAACCATTCTTAGGAGCTACTTCAATCCCTGTGGGAGACGATATCTTTTATACTATAACTTGACAAGAGTTTGCACTTGTGCTCATAAATAGAGAACACCTAGACGCTCTACACACGCATACCAACATCTAAAAACTCAATAGGCAAACCAAGCACTTGTGCATGCTCACGCAAAATGTATGAATGGGTATAACCAGAATCGATCAAAGAAAGTAATGAAAAGGATTGGAAAGTAAAGGTACCTGCGATCACATTCTTGTTATTCCTTCCCTCTCGGTGTGCATACATCTTAGCATGTCCACCTCCCCCAGGCTGAACAACAACCACATGACCAACATTCCTCTGCCCATCATCTCTACGCTGAAAAATACTACGACCGCGCCCACGGCTTCTCTGTGGCTCATCAGCTCCCATCGGAGCTTAACCATCTCTAACCGGTTGTGGAAAATCATGCTTTCATGTGTCCTCATGATCCACAGTTCCAACACGTACCTAGATTACCCCAACACTCTATCGTGTGCCTCCTACCACACCAGTTACATTATGGAATACAAAAAAAGCATTATGGCCTTGATGACCACGTCCAGGGTTACCACCAGCTCGCCTAGGATCAGGTTGATACCTCTGATCCTTGTGCTTCTTTTAATGTTCCTTACCATCATCAAATTCAATTGACCTCTTTCCAGAACTAGAACCACCCGAACGAGCAGCCAAGCCCAAATTCTGCTCGATGTCCTTAGCTTGCATGACTAAGACATCAAAGTTGGTGTAGTCTGAAGCCAACATATATGTCTTGACATCCTTCACAAGCCCATAACGAATATGATCACATCTCTTTTGTTCATTGGGAACCAGCTTAGGAGCATACTGGCTCAACTGAACGAACTAAACTTCATATTCGGAAACAAACATGTTTCCTTCTACCAAAGACATAAACTCCCCCTTCTTCTCATCAAGATAGCGAACACCCAAATACTTTCTCTTGAAAGGATTTCCAAAGAACTCCCAAGAACATCAATAGGCTCCATACTCGTAGTGATGGTCGTCCACCACGTATAAGACTCTTCGTGAAGCAAAGAGACAACACACCCCAACTTTTTCACGTCATTGCAACTCATCTGACCAAGAATCCTTCGGGTGCTTTCAAATCAAGCCTCAGAACCCTCAGACCATAGAACTTGGAACTCAGTTCCACCCAAACTACGCAAATGCTCCAAAGGTAAACCAACATTAGCACCAGCCTGAGGCGCGACCTCATTCATACCCGCCATCGCTGCCTGAAAAGCCCTAGCTATACCCTGAACCAATGGTGTCATATCAACAATAGCTTTCCCTTGTGCTGCTTGAGGTCCAACACCTCCAACAGCAGCTCCCGTTTCAGCTTCATCACCACCAGAAGGAGGAGGAGGCGACAAGTTCTCAACGTTCTCATCAATCTCATGCTCAACCATATTGCGCACATTGGTTCTAAGCTCTCGTCTCGGTCACATTATCAAAACGTTATAGCTAGAAAGAATGCAACAATAAAAAACAATCAGGCTAGCCAAAGAAAGAATCCAAGGTGCTCATATTTTCTTTCCAAAACCAAAATATTCTTTACATTAGTAATAATATGGCAATGGGTACCCCTAACCTCTTCCCCGATGACATATAACAATCACAATTCATGTTACCAAATACTGTGCATCTTAAACAGATTAAGCAATAATCAAAATATGACATTGTAACCCCCTTAACCCGGCCCAGACGGTTGAACCGAATTAAGAAGTATACACGGGGAAAACCAAAGTCAACCCGAAAGTCAACCTTGATTAACGACCCTTTTTTTCTTTTAAATAATATCTAAATGCATATTAACCCTATATATGTTCATAAGATCAGCATGCTCAAAGATCACCACAATCAGAAAACATTTAGGGACTCGATTGCACAAATTATGAATTTAGGGACCAAAATGCAAATTCTGAAAATTATAAGGACTTAACCAACTTTTGAGTTACCATTATGAAATTAGTCATGTTTCATGCTTCTCTGCCAAATTTCAGCTCAAACGGACATCTCAAACTCAATCAATTGCATATACAAAGTTCAGGACCAAAACGCAAAGATTTCAAAACATGTAACCGTCAATTTCAGTACCCAACGGTCGAGTGTTCCGAAACGGGGATGATCCGTTCCGAAACGCGGGACCGTTCCGAAACCCGTTTCAATACAGGGCTTGGCAGTAGCATTTCCGTTTCGGAACGGTTCCTCCCGTTTCGAAACGCCTAGGCCATTTCAGGCCCTCTGTTCCGAAACGGTAGCACCTGTTCCGATACGGCCTGCCCAGATTTGCAGAATTTTGCTGGTTTGATACTCAATTGACCCATCAAACATGTTCCAAAGGCAACCAAAACATACCAGCAAGACATTACATGCATAAGGAACATAATAGCATCATCCATTCTCAAACATGGCATCAATTAAGCAAATCCCCAATTCTATAGGCATGCAACCTATGTAGAGAACCATTTAAGCTTCATAATTCCAAACCAACTTCACAAAGGCCAATTACATGTTCCACCATTATCATGAGCATAAAACCAACTTAGGGAGTCCAAAACATCTCCCAAAACAACAACATAGGTTCCCCATTGCCAAATGCCAAAAGCTAATAGTGTTAAGAAACTTTCACCATACATGAGTTTAAGCTTCCACTTAGATTCTTGTCCTCTTGCTGCCCTTTAAAACACTTCAATGCTCTGCATTATTGGTTTGAGAAAAGAGAGAGCGTAAGCAAATAGCTTAGTGAGAAATGCTCATTTAAAACATCACAATAATGCATTTAAAACACTTTTTGAAACCTTAGCTCAAAATATCACTTAACCATGCACATAAGCATATAAAACAAGCATTTCATGCTTCAAATTATTAACATGTCATATTGGCCACAAGTGATAATCATAATCTTTTTCCATCTCAAAATACAATCAACACAAGATCCACACATGGACTTTTAACCACCATTGTGATCTTACAATTCACAAGGACCATATATGGACTTTTAACCACCATTGTGTCCTTAGCACAAGAATAACCCATGGACTTTTAACCACCATGGTGTTCTTACAATACACAAGGTCCACACAAGGACTTTTAACCACCTTTGTGACCTTACACAAGAATCACCCATGGACTTTTAACCACCATGGTGTTCTTACAATACACAAGGTCCACACAAGGACTTTTAACCACCTTTGTGACCTTACACAAGAACCACCTATGGACTTTTAACCACCATAGTGTTCTTAACCATTTACAAGGCTCACACATGGACTTTTAACCACCATTGTGACCTTATCACAAGAACCATCCATGGACTTTTAACCACCATAGTGTTCTTAGCCATTCACAAGACATCACTTGCCAATACACATCATTTAAAAACAATAATCCACTGTTTTAAAGCATTTAACAAAGCCATAATCATCATGCATCATTACGCATCAAAACCACATTTAACAATGTTCAAACAAGGATCTCTTACCTTGAGCATCCTTCAACACATGGCTTATAAAATCAGCAAATAAACATGCTAAAATATGCTTTCAAAACAGAATTTAAAACATGCAAACAAATCACATTGCATTCAACCAACTCATGGTTCATCAACAAGAGAGTTTTTCCGAAAACTTACTCTTGAGCTTAGCAAAGTTGTTTAGACTTAAACTAAGCTCCCAAACCTTCAAAACATTGGTTTCAAAGCTGAAAACCAAAATCCACTCACCGATTCTGTTTTGCAACTTGCCAAAACACCGATCAAGCTTCCGGATCACCACCACAAGGATCCGAAGATGTCTCCCCTCTAAACTTGAGTTTCTCCCTTTTTGGAACCAATATTCTTGAAAATCCAATAAGCAAATGCTAAGGTTTTGGTGAGGAAATGATTAGAGATCAAATGAAGGTTGAAATCTAATCTTTAGATGTCAAAATTAGAGGGAAATTTGCTGGAGAAATGTGTTTGGGTTGAGAGAAAAGTTGAGAGAAAAGAAATGGAAATTTTAGAGAAAAGTTAGTTAAAAATGACAAAATATCGTTTTCCCTCCTTTTACATTTAATTAAAACCATTAATTAAATTGATTAATATTAAGAAAAATCTGGAGAAACTCTTATTGGGTAAATAGCTCCTTAAAGATTCAAAGTTTCAATCCTTTTTAAAACAGTCACCCAGTTTTCAAAAATTACATTTTAGTCACTAACCCAAAATGTCACACTTCCAAACCTCATTTTGCAAAATTGATTCCACCATTCTCTTATATATAATAAAAGAGAATTTTAAGACATTTTTCCATATTTTTAATGCATCCCGAACTAGGCTTTCCTAAAATCACCCTTTTATATTCGAACCACAACCCGACCAGTCCGGTCCAAACCCAAAACTTCTAAGCCCAAAATTGGGGTGTTACAACTCTCCCCCTTAAGAAATTTCGTCCTCGAAATTTACCTGAAGGAAAGAGGTACGGAAACTGCTTCAACATGTCATCCTTCCGCTCCCACGTGGCTTCTTCAACACCACGATGCTTCCACAACACCTTTACCAATTCAATGGTCTTGCCTCGAGGAACCTTACTATCCGGATCCAGAATCTTCACCGGTTCTTCATCATAGGTCAAATCCGGATTCAATTCCACTTCTTCCACAGACATCACATGTGAAGGATCCGATCTATACTTCCGAAGCATAGAAACATGAAACACATCATGAATCTTTTCCAACTCTTGTGGTAACCTCAACTTGTACGCAACAGGACCCACACGCTCAATCACCTCGTATGGTCCAATGTACCTAGGGCTAAACTTACCCTTTCGGCCAAACCTCATCACCTTCTCCCAAGGCGAAACTTTCAAGAACACACGGTCACCCACCGCATACTCAATCTCCTTACGCTTCAGATCTGCGTAAGACTTTTGCCGATCAGAAGCCGCCTTCAAGCGCTCACAAATGAGCTTCACCTTCTCGGTGGTTCCTTTCAACAAAGCTAGCATCGAAACCAACTTCTGACCTGTTTCAGCCCAACACAAAGGAGTCCTACACTTCCTCCCGTACAAAGCTTCATAAGGTGCCATTTGAATACTTGCCTGATAACTATTATTATAGGCAAACTCCACCAAAGGCAAATGCTTCTCCCAAGAACCCTGAAACTCAATCACGCAGCACCTCAACATATCCTCCAAAACCTGGATAACACGCTCGGACTGTCCATCCGACTGCAGATGATACGATGTACTGAAATTCAACCGTGTACCCAAAGCCTGATGCAAACACTGCCAGAAACGCGATGTAAACCTCGGATCCCTATCCGACACAATCGACTTTGGCACACCATGCAGCCACACAATCTCAGCAATGTACAGCTCCGCAAGCTTATCCAAAGTGTACGTAGTATGCACAGGCAAGAAATGCGCACACTTCGTCAGGCGATCCACAATCACCCACACCGAATTCTTCTTCGATGGCGACAAAGGCAAACCAGACACAAAATCCATGGTAATCCTTTCCCACTTCCATTCAGGAATTCTCAACGGTTGCAACAACCCTGAAGGAAACTGATGCTCAGCCTTAACCCGCTGACACACCATGCACTTGCTGACAAACTCAGCAACATCTTTCTTTAAACCCACCCAATAGTACTCATCACGAAGATCACGATACATCTTAGTACTACCATGGTGCATAGCAAAAGGACTACTATGACCTTCAGTCAGAATAGCACGCCTCAACTCAGCATCATTGGGCACTACTATCCGACTCCCAAAACACAACACTCCATCATCATTAAAACAGAAATCCGAAGGCCTATCCTCTGCAATATCCTGAACATGCGGCACCAAGGAATCATCCAACAACTGCTTTTCCTTGATCAACTGAACCAAAGATGGTTTCACTTGCAACTCAGCCACAAGACCACCATCACGCGAAATACTCAAACTGGCAAACATAGCCCTCAGCTCAACAGCTACCTTCCTACTCAAGGCATCCGCTACAACATTAGCTTTTCCCGGGTGATACTCAATCGTCAAATCATAATCCTTGAGCAACTCCACCCAACGTCGCTGCCTAAGATTCAACTCCTTCTGAGACATCAAATACTTCAAACTCTTGTGATCCGTGTACACAGTACACTTCTCACCATACAGGTAATGTCTCCAGATTTTCAAAGCAAAAACCACTGCAGCCAACTCAATGTCATGCGTAGGATAATTGCGCTCATGCACTTTCAACTGCCGTGATGCATAAGCCACCACCTTACCCTCTTGCATCAACACACATCCCAAACCAACATAGGACGCATCACTATACACCACAAACTCTTTCCCTGATTCAGGTTGAACCAAGATCGGAGCTTGCGTCAAAGCTGCCTTAAGCTTCTCAAAAGCCTGTTGTCTCGCTTCCGTCCACTCATACTTAACATCCTTCTGCAACAACTTCGTCAAAGGTGCAGCAATCTTAGAAAACCAATCCACAAACCTCCGGTAGTATCCAGCCAAACCAAGGAAACTACGGACTTCATGAACAGACTTAGGAACCTTCCAATTCATCACCGCCTCAATCTTCTGAGGATCAACACGAATCCCTTCAGCAGAAACCACATGACCAAGAAACACCACTTCTCTAAGCCAGAACTCACACTTGCTCAACTTGGCATAAAGCTGATTCTCCAACAAAGCTTGCAACACAATTCTCAAATGCTCTTCATGCTCCTCCTCAGTACGCGAGTACACGAGGATATCATCAATGAACACCACAACAAATTTATCCAAGTATTCATGAAATACTCGATTCATCATGTCCATGAAAGCTGCAGGAGCATTTGTTAAACCAAACGGCATCACAAGGAACTCATAATGCCCATATCTCGTTCTGAAAGCTGTCTTAGGCACATCCACATCCTTCACCTTCAACTGGTAATACCCTGACCTTAAGTCAATCTTAGAGAACACAGCTGCTCCCCGAAATTGATCAAAAAGATCATCAATTCTCGGCAATGGATACCGATTCTTGATAGTCAACTTGTTAAGCTGACGATAATCAATGCGCATTCTCATAGTGCCATCCTTCTTCTTCACAAACAAGACCGGTGCACCCCAAGGTGACACACTCGGCCGAATGAAACCACGATCAAGCAACTCTTGCAGTTGCGTCTTCAGCTCTTTCAACTCCTTAGGTGCCATTCTATAAGGGGTAATGGACACTGGAGTTGTGTTTTCATACAACTCAATCCCAAACTCCACTTCACGATTAGGAGGTAATCCATGCAACTCCTCAGGAAACACACCAGGAAACTCTCTCACAGTCCTGATATCTTGCACAAGCAACTCCTTAGAGCTAGGATTCATCACAAAAGCGAGATGAGCTTCACAACCTTGCCTCAGCATCCGGCTCGCCTCCAAAGTAGACACCACATTGGCAAGAAACTTCACATTCTCACCAACCACAACTACCTCATAATCATCCGCAAGCTTCAACGAAACTCGCTTATTCTCAAAATCCACTACAGCTCGATGCTCAACAAGCCAATCCATACCAAGGATTACGTTAAAACCATAGAAAGGCAATTCCATAAGATCAACATGAAAAACATGATCTTGCACAACCAAAGGACATCTTCTATAAAGCTTTCGAGTCACAACAGTCTCACCAAAAGAACTAGTGACACGCATACCAAGATCCAAAGACTCAACCGGCAAACCAAGCAATTCAGCATGCTCACGCAATATGTATGAGTGTGTAGATCCAGAATCAATCAAGGAAAGTAATGACAAGGATTGCAAAGTAAAAGTACCTGCGATCACATCCGTGTCATTCCTCCCCTCCCTCTGAGCATACACTCTAGCCTGGCCACCACCCTCAGGCTGAACAGCTACAACATGAGCCACATTACGACCACCCTCCTCTCTCCGCTGGAAATTACCACGGCCGCGCCCACGACCTCTCTGTGGTGCAACAACAACATGAGCACGTCCTTGGCCACCACCGGCCAACAGAGGACACTCCCTCCTCATGTGATCAGTGGATCCACAGTTCCAGCACGAATTACCAGCCGCCACAACAGGAGCCTGCACCTCCCTCGCCGCTCGAGGACAATCACGCTTCAAATGGCCACGCGATCCACATGTTCAACATATGTTCGGATCAGCTCTTGCCTTGCCTCCCTGAGCAGGCGCACCACCACCTCGCTTAGCTGAAGACTGATACTTCTGATCACGTCCCCTCTTGTTCTGTCCACCACCGGAACTATACTCAGCAGCTCGCTTACCAGCACCAGAACCAGCACTTTTAGAAGATAACCCCAAATTCATCTCAATGTCCTTTGCTCTACCCACCAGCACATCAAAATCATTATACTCAGCAGCCAGCATATACGTCTTCACTTCCGTCACCAAACCATAACGGAACCTTTCACACCTCTCCCGCTCATCCGGAACAAGCTCAGGCGCGTACTGACTGAGTCGAACAAACTGAACCTCATACTCAGCCACTGACATGCTCCCTTGGGTAAGAGACATGAATTCCCTCTTCTTTTCATCCAAGTACCTCACACCCAGGTACCTTCTCTTGAATATGTTCTGAAAGAACGTCCATGTCACATCAGCATCCGCCATCCCAGAGATAATGGTTGTCCACCAAGTGTAAGCATCGTCTTGCAACAATGATACCACACACCCCAGCTTCTGAACATCAGAACAATTCATTTGTCCCAAGATTCTCTTGGTACTTTCCAACCAAGACTCAGAACCTTCAGCAGAAAAACCCCTAAACTAAGTCCCTCCCAGACTGCGCAAACGTTCCAAGGGTAGTCTAACACCAGCATCTCCCTGATGCCCAGCTCCTTGAGCTCCAGCTACCGCTGCTCGAAAAGCACCAGCAATAGCTTGAATCAACATTGACATGTCAGGTACAGCTTGCCCTTGACCAGCTTCAGGTCCAGCGACCCCAGCACCAGCTGCAACACCAGCTCCTTCACCCCCAGCACCACCACCACCAAGCAGAGGAGGTAAATCCACCGCATTTTCAGCATTCTCCTCAGTCTCATTTTGAGCCATAGCTCGCGTATTAACCCTCATTTCTCTACGAGGTGCCATTCACTAACAATGCAATCACAATACAATAAACAAAGTCAGGCTCAGAAAGGTAAGCAATCCAAGTACTCAAGCTCATTTCCAATTAAAAACAAATCATTACATTAGCTTTGATTTGGCAATGGGTCCCTCTAACATGCTTCACCAACGCAACACCACAATTGCAACATACTTACAATTCACACATCATGCTTTCATTCAACAAGCATACAAGGCATACATACACTCATCACCCACATAACCATTCCCAATTACTCAAGAACTTAGCTTTGATACCACAAAATGTAACCCCCTTAACCCGGCCCAGACGGTTGAACCGAATTAAGAAGTTTACACGGGGAAAACCAAAGTCAACCCGAAAGTCAACCTTGATTAACGACCCTTTTTTTCTTTTAAATCTTTTCTAAATGCATATTAACCCTATATATGTTCATAAGATCAGCATGCTCAAAGATCACCACAATCAGAAAACATTTAGGGACTCGATTGCACAAATTATGAATTTAGGGACCAAAATGCAAATTCTGAAAATTATAAGGACTTAACAAACTTTTGTGTTACCATTATGAAATTAGTCATGTTTCATGCTTCTCTGCCAAATTTCAGCTCAAACGGACATCTCAAACTCAATCAATTGCATATACAAAGTTCAGGACCAAAACGCAAAGATTTCAAAACATGTAACCGTCAATTTCAGTGCCCAACGGTCGAGTGTTCCGAAATGGGGATGATTCGTTCCGAAACGCGGGACCGTTCCGAAACCCGTTTCGATACAGGGCTTGGCAGTAGCATTTCCGTTCCGGAACGGTTCCTCCCGTTTCGAAACGCCTAGGCCATTTCAGGCCCTCTGTTCCGAAACGGTAGCACCCGTTCCGAGACGGCCTGCCCAGATTTGCAGAATTTTGCTGGTTTGATACTCAATTGACCCATCAAACATGTTCCAAAGGCAACCAAAACATACCAGCAAGACATTACATGCATAAGGAACATAATAGCATCATCCATTCTCAAACATGGCATCAATTAAGCAAATCCCCAATTCTATAAGCATGCAACCTATGTCGAGAACCATTTAAGCTTCATAATTCCAAACGAACTTCACAGAGGCCAATTACATGTTCCACCATTATCATGAGCATAAAACCAACTTAGGGAGTCCAAAACATCTCCCAAAACAACAACATAGGTTCCCCATTGCCAAATGCCAAAAGCTAATAGTGTTAAGAAACTTTCACCATACATGAGCTTAAGCTTCCACTTAGATTCTTGTCCTCTTGCTGCCCTTTAAAGCACTTCAATGCTCTGCATTATTGGTTTAAGAAAAGAGAGAGCGTAAGCAAATAGCTTAGTGAGAAATGCTCATTTAAAACATCACAATAATACATTTAAAACACTTTTTGAAACCTTAGCTCAAAACATCATTTAACCATGCACATAAGCATATAAAACAAGCATTTCATGCTTCAAATTATTAACATGTCATATTGGCCACAAGTGATAATCATAATCTTTTTCCATCTCAAAATACAATCAACACAAGATCCACACATGGACTTTTAACCACCATTGTGATCTTACAATTCACAAGGACCACATATGGACTTTTAACCACCATTGTGTCCTTAGCACAAGAATCACCCATGGACTTTTAACCACCATGGTGTTCTTACAATACACAAGGTCCACACAAGGACTTTTAACCACCTTTGTGACCTTACACAAGAATCACCCATGGACTTTTAACCACCATGGTGTTCTTACAATACACAAGGTCCACACAAGGACTTTTAACCACCTTTGTGACCTTACACAAGAACCACCTATGGACTTTTAACCACCATAGTGTTCTTAACCATTCACAAGGCTCACACATGGACTTTTAACCACCATTGTGACCTTATCACAAGAACCATCCATGGACTTTTAACCACCATAGTGTTCTTAGCCATTCACAAGACATCACTTGCCAATACACATCATTTAACAACAATAATCCACTATTTTAAAGCATTTAACAAAGCTATAATCATCATGCATCATTACGCATCAAAACCACATTTAACAATGTTCAAACAAGGATCTCTTACCTTGAGCATCCTTCAACACATGGCTTATAAAATCAGCAAATAAACATGCTAAAATATGCTTTCAAAACAGAATTTAAAACATGCAAACAAATCACATTGCATTCAACCAACTCATGGTTCATCAACAAGATAGTTTTTTCCGAAAACTTACTCTTGAGCTTAGCAAAGTTGTTTAGACTTAAACTAAGCTCCCAAACCTTCAAAACATTGGTTTCAAAGCTGAAAACCAAAATCCACTCACCGATTCCGTTTCGCAACTTGCCGAAACACCGATCAAGCTTCCGGATCACCACCACAAGGATCCGAAGATGTCTCCCCTCTAAACTTGAGTTTCTCCCTTTTTGGAACCAAGATTCTTGAAAATCCAATAAGCAAATGCTAAGGTTTTGCTGAGGAAATGATTAGAGATCAAATGAAGGTTGAAATCTAATCTTTAGATGTCAAAATCAGAGGGAAATTTGCTGGAGAAATGTGTTTGGGTTGAGAGAAAAGTTGAGAGAAAAGAAATGGAAATTTTAGAGAAAAGTTAGTTAAAAATGACAAAATATCTTTTTCCCTCCTTTTACATTTAATTAAAACCATTAATTAAATTGATTAATATTAAGAAAAATCTGGAGAAACTCTTATTGGGTAAATAGCTCCTTAAAGATTCAAAGTTTCAATCCTTTTTAAAACAGTCACCCAGTTTTCAAAAATTACATTTTAGTCACTAACCCAAAATGTCACACTTCCAAACATCATTTTGCAAAATTGATTCCACCATTCTCTTATATATAATAAAAGAGAATTTTAAGACATTTTTCCATATTTTTAATGCATCCCGAACTAGGCTTTCCTAAAATCACCCTTTTATATTCGAACCGTAACCCGACCAGTCCGGTCCAAACCCAAAACTTCTAAGCCCAAAATTGGGGTGTTACAGACATAATCACTCACTTTGCATAGGATTCATTAAGAAATCAACCAAACAACAATATTACATCAACCTTTTTGATACCACCAAATTTAACACCCTCGACCACGTATGGACGGTAGACGGAACCGAACGGATCACACAAGGAATATTAAAGTAAACCAGGAGGTTTACTCCAATAAACAACCCTAATTTTTTTTCATTTTATCTTGTCTAGACGATCATTATTATCCTAAGTGATAAACTTTGCAGTGGAACAATTTTCAACTCAAATAGACATCGATTTGGGACTCGATTGGATACAAACACATTTTAGGGACTATTTTGTAATTTTACCAAATTACAGGTACTTCTTCACTTTTTATTTACCAATCTTTATCTAGTCATATTACATGCATCTCAGTCAAATCTCAGCTTAAAATAATCATCCAAACTCATTTAATTGCATCCACAACATTCAGGGACTAAAACGTAAAGAATCATAACTTCAAAGATACCATTAACCAACTTACCTACTGGCCATATCAATACTCAAAGACCGATATCGATATTCTCTTAACTAAACAGCTTCCAACACCAAAGACACAATTCCCGTATCGATACACCCTTCGACCGTATCGATACAGGAATTTGCAGTAGCCAAAACTGTACTGATATGCCCCCGAGTACCGATACACGCTGTCTATTACACAAGGACCATACTAATACGCTTTCCACCGTTGTGATACGCTATGCCTAAAATGGCTTAGCCGTATCGATATGGGTTGTCGAGTATCGTTACGTTTGGGCCTATAATGTCACAATTTGTCGATTTTCACACTTTAATCCAATCAATGATATTCCAACATGCTTCCAACATGAATACAACATATTTAAACATCAAACTATTGGGAAACGTCAGTACACCCCATGGCGTAGGAAAAATTATTCGGCGAATTCCGCCAGTGATCCATGTACAAAGGACGAATTCGGGGTGAGTAGGGATGAAATATTACCTTAATAAGCCTGGTATCTTGATATCCTTAGGGAGTTAGGATAAACCAAATCAAATCTGAGTCATCACAATAGTGCTCCGACCTCTACGTAGTCCACCCGAACGAAACGAACAATATTTTCTCTTCTCTAATTGTTAGAGAGGTTTTCTAAAAATGCATACTTTGACTGTTAGACCTTATGCCTTTATATAGCATTCAAAAATCTAATTCTAATTAAATTCGAATTCATTAAATGTACAATATATTTAACCGAATATAATTAAATATGTAGAATAGTTTGCATGTAGAAAAATAATTAGATATGAGAACATGCATAGAGTTCAACCAAAAGATTGCACAATAAAAACTAATGCTTATATTGTATATCTCCATTGCTTTTGTTGTCCCTGCCCTGTATTACAGAATTAAGGTTCATATCTTTCACAAAAATCAATAGTACTGATGCATAGAGTTCATTCAGAAGATTGCACAATGAGTAGTAATAAGCAAACTTTTAAAGTTAAAATGCCCATGTCTATTTGCCGTGGGAAACAACATGATGGTGACAAAGGTTTAAGGTAAACTATGCCATTCACTTTCAGGTCAAGTCCATGGAGAAAACCAAAATGCAAACTTGAGGTGTAGTCTGTAGAGATGAATAAAAAAAATCCTAAAAAGCTTTTTTCCCAGAAATAAACTATTCAATCTATTTACTTTTTAATGTTTTAAGCATTAAATTTGTCCTCCCAATATGAAAGCAAACTTCAGTACCAAAATTCTGAGTTCTGACTTCATAGTTCACATTATGGAAATTGCATTATAACATTCAGGAAGAGGTTAGTACAACCAAACACAATCCCAATGCAGTCCAAATTTCTCTTTTGCATAGCAAGCTTAGCCTAAAATCATTGCAAGGAAGTGAAAGATAAATAAAGTGCGTAACAACAGTCTGCAATATGCCTATGGCATATCAGACAAGTTACGGAGTCTCTAATGAAATTCCTAATCAATATTTCACCAAATATAATTGCTTAAAAGAAAGCCAAAGTTGCATCTATGCCACTTACGACAACCATGTAACTAATATAAAATATTGTCCGAGAATGTACTTAAAATGTGTTATTCTTAAGATCAGGATCACGGAGATTCAAAAACGACAAATCCGATTTCTTTACAAGCATCTACTTATCCCTTCTACAAACACCAGAGGCAGCACAAAATGCAGTAGTAACTAAGGTTTAGTAAGATTTAACAACTCCATATGCACAATGTTCCATGTATAGGAATACTATAGAAATTCACTCAAAGAATCAAACAACAAAGGGGAAGATATAGTTTTCACTTTTTATCTAATTACTCATATTAACTTTTTAACAGCAATTTCACCTATTCAATAAAAATTACAAAAGCAACCCAGATGAAGTTTAATTCCATCATAATTAATCTAATTTGAGTTATCTTTCATGTTAAAGAAGTGGAGCTCAACTAGAAATAGAATGAACCTAAACTCTCCCTCAAATCATTATACAAAAAAGAAAAGGAAATCAAAAAAGAAAACCTAAAAAACAATTTTTTTCAAACAGATAAACCCAAAAAAGAAAAGGAAATGCATTTTCTATTTGTACTAGTCACAAATTTTGACATCTAAATTAAAAAACAAACTAACAAACCCCTCACCTTCACCCCTCCCCGTCACGTGAAAAGAGGCATCTCGAATTAGAGTTCTAAAGGATTGTTAGAAAATGAACAACGCAAGAGATTGGGTATTAGGGATTCAGGGTGAGGAAGTGTACTAGAGTGAGTTATAATCCTCAATTAAAACGATGAGTTTACCATTGCGACGTTCATAAAAATAAATGCTACCAAAACGATACTTGTTGTGGCGTTTGTAAAAAAACGTCAGTAAAAGATGCATTTTACAGCGTTTTATTAGAAAAAGCCACTAATAAACTAAACCTATTGTGGCGTTTTCACCAAAAACACCACAAAAGTACGAGTTTTATTGGCGTTTTTATAAAAAATGTCGAGAAGTGTGTCGTTTTGTGGCGTTTGTTTTACAAACGCCGCAACATGTACAAATTTAGAAGCGTTTCCCCTAAAAACACCGCGAAAAGTGCCGCTATATATCAAACTTGGTATAGTGAGTGATCGGTGATGACTTCAAAATGATTTTAAAGAATAAATAAAGGAAATTTGATTTAATATGGAAAAATCCTAATCTCAAGATCAATCAAAAATGGAAAAACCCCGATTTCCAAAACTCTAATCGTCGGGCTATTTTTACTCGCAATTTTAAAAATGGTCGCGACAAGAATCATGAGAAAAATTTAAACAAAAAGTGTATCGATACGCTATAATGGCGTATCGATACGGTGCAACGACCCTTTGAAATTTTCTAATTTCATAACTGACAAGCAACGGTCGAAAACATTAAATGCAAAGATTTATCAAATCATATCACACTGTATTGATACGGGGACAATCGTATCGGTACTATATATCTTAAAGTTAAGCCGAGATAGAATATCGTATCGATACAGGTATAATCGTATCGTACGCTTTTGTCGATTAAAATTCCAGAACCTTAAAATTGTATCGATACGACTTGAGCGTATCGATACGCCTTAGCGAACAAGTAGAGTTTGGGATTGAACACTTAGAAAAATTTGTTTGAAAAGTTTATTGGACTTAGAAATAGTTTTGGTTCATGTTTGCTTGTCAATTTGTGAGACTTTGAAATACTTAAAAATTTATTTAGTTTTACAAATAGGTCCTTAAACACTTTATTATATCAAAATCAAATTAGGTTTTACACAGGTACCTAAAACTCTTCTAGAGTTTTATTATTAGTATAAATTTTGAAATATAAGTTTCTTTGAAACTTGATAATACATTGTCCACCAAAATTATTCCTTTGAATAGGAATATATTTCTCCCTTTCATAGCTTTCAATGGAAATTATTCTTTTGGTAACAACATATAACTCTTCTAGAGCTTTCAATTAATTTTTCCACTACCGGAACTTATATCCACATTGAATTAATTAATATGTCAATTCATAACATATGATATCTATAATTCCCAAAAAAATTTATTCACTTTTGGTGGTGACGATATTATTACCTTTAGCGGTAAGTATTGTGATATTCACAATTATGCACATTTCATAATGTGCTTTCTCTCAAGAACTTATTGCTCTTTCGGAGCATCAATGTTTTTAATACTCTGAGATATAGTACTCACATTTTTTCTCTTGCATTTAAATAGGAAAATATTTCTTATGCTTCTACTAAGCATAAATCGTCTTCATAGATTGTATTTGATAAGTAATCATGTTAAACAAAATAAATAATTTTCACAAAATAAGTATATAAAAATATAAAACTTAAATAATTATACTGCAGAGTAAATAAACACAAAATAAAAGATCAATAATTCTCTTCAAAGTTTTGAGAATAATTAGGAGATGATTTGTTCCCTTCATGGGTTATAAGGAAATCAACAATGTCCAAATTAGATGGACAATATCATCTTCGTCATTTTCGTAAACAAGTTTGCTTTTATTTTCTTTCCTTATCGTTCATTGATTGTTGATGCTTCAGCGTACGACAAGTACGTGACCAATGGTTTGTAACATCAGATTGGTAATGAAAACGATTTCACTTTCTTAGAATGATTTTTATCACTCTTAGATCCTTATAATCCAAGTGGGTAATCTCTTTTTTATTCTTATAATGTCAAATCTAGTAGGTATAAGCGCTCTTTAAAATAATCATATTGTGCCACAACTACAATTGTTGTTATGGCTTTTATTCTTTTCACTATAGAATGTCACATTCTTTTCACGATTTCACTTCAGGGAATGCCTTCTATGAAAATTCTTGGATCAAGATGAATTTTCTTAATCTGAACTTGGAAGAAGTCTATAGCCGAGTTTTTCGACGTATAAGAAATATTGCTTTCGAGCAAAATCGTCATGATTTATTGCACTTTAAAATCATAATTTAAAGAATAAAAATAAAATTAGAATTTATTGATATTGATTTTCCTCTCGAGGACTATGGAGACATAGCAAATGACCAAGACAACTTCTCATAATAATCTCGTCTCTTTCCAAGTTATTATATCATGTAAAGCTCAAAACACAATTAAAAACACCAACTTTTATCAAATAAAATAACATAAATAATAATATGAAAAATATTAAATATAATCATATAAGTAAAATTATGAATAAGCATACCGTTGATTGACCGTGATAACATGAATTTCTTTTTGGATAGAGGTTGCTATGTGCGTATTATTATTATTATTATTATTATTATTATTATTATTATTATTATTATTGTTATTGTTATTGTTATTGTTATTGTTATTGTTATTGTTATTGTTATTGTTATTGTTATTGTTATTGTTATTGTTATTGTTATTGTTATTGTTATTGTTATTGTTATTGTTATTGTTATTGTTATTGTTATTGTTATTGTTATTGTTATTGTTATTGTTATTGTTATTGTTATTGTTATTGTTATTGTTATTGTTATTGTTATTGTTATTGTTATTGTTATTGTTATTGTTATTGTTATTGTTATTGTTATTGTTATTGTTATTGTTATTGTTATTGTTATTGTTATTGTTATTGTTATTGTTATTGTTATTGTTATTGTTATTGTTATTGTTATTGTTATTGTTATTGTTATTGTTATTGTTATTATTATTATTATTATTATTATTATTATTATTATTAGAACCTATGTCCTTTGGATTCAATAGCAACGACAATATGTTTAGGTCATAATGAACGGCTCTACGTTCGCGAGCTCTTAGAGTGCCTTCAAAATCCATCGCTCATTGAAACCTTCAAAACATGCCACCACGCTTTTTCAAAAATTAAAGATCAAGTTAAAATATCAAATAAAGGCAATAATCGATTAAAAAATTAGGGAAAAACTTATCTTCGGTTCAACGTAGAATCGAATTTGTTTCCGTAACTCCTTTGGGATTCAAACGAAGAACACCAAAATCTTTCAAGGGAACTCTTGCTGATAACGTGTTGTGAATAAAATAATGAAGAACAACGAACAAGAATAAAAGAACAAAGAGATGAGAGAAAGAGGGAGATTTGTATTATTTTCAATATAGACTTGTGTACAATGCTTTCATCAAATCATCTATTTATAGGCATAATAAGTAGATAATACATTAAACTTTAATTAATTAAGATAATATTCCTAATGACAAAGTAAATTAAATCTCCTTAATAAATTTATTATCATGATAGACATCCATATAGATAAATATTTATCTTAATTAATTAAGACACTAAAAAATAGTAAGCAAGAAGAAAAGATAATATTAACATCAACAAATCATGACACTAAAAAATAGTAAGCAAGAAGAAAAGATAAAATAATTAAAGAAAAATACTTTGATACATAAGCATGTGTAAACTTTAGTTTACATAAGTCTTTTAATTTTAGGGTTTAGAGATATAGGTTTAGGGGTTTAGGTTGTAGGGTGTAACTTATAGTTAGAATTTAGGGTTTTTGGTTTAGCTTTTAGGGTGTTAGGGCTAGGGATTTAAATTTTTAGATTTTATAGTTTAAATATGAAGGGTTGTGTAATTTTTTACACAACTTATGTATCAAAATATAACCCTTAACTAAATGACTTTTCATATAATTAAAAATGAAATTACTAAAAAGTACTATTTTGTTTTACAATTTTATCCCTTTTAATTGAATTTATGTTTGTCAATTGGATCTTTAGATTATCATAACCAGTATAAAAATATAACTATTTTTAAAAAATACTTAAAATTAAACAAAGTTCACTAGCAATTTAAAAGTTTACCCAATTCAAAAAACACTTCAAGTTGAGATCCACTAATTGACCTAGTGACTAAGGATGCTCTTCTTGTTTTATCTTAGGCTAAAGGGGTATTTTTGCCCCTGAGTTCGACCCAAAAATGCAATTTCGCCCCTCGTCGAAAAGTGCACTCAATGTGGCCCTCCAGTCCATGAAATCGATCAAATTGGCCCTTTGACTGACGTTGACCGTTACGGTGCTGACGTGGCAGTTAACGGTGCTGACGTGGCAGTCCATGATGCTGACGTGGTGGTCAACGATGCTGACGTGGCAGTACACGTGGGATGATGACGTGGCAGGAGGGGCTGAATTGATTATTTTAACCGAATTCGAGGGCATAATTGATTTTTTTCTTGAGTTTAGGGGCATAATTAAAAGTTCGATAACTTATTTAATCTTTAAGCTAAAAAAATAAAAACTATTACTAATATTTAAATAATATTTAAATATTCATAAAATATTAAAAAAATAAAAACACCATAATGAATTAAATATAAGTAAAAACATTAAAGTTACAAATATAAAAAATTAAAAAATATTTATAAACCATTAGAGAATCTTTCGATTGTTTCTCGTTATGCTACGCGTACTAATGTTCCTTAAACATATTTTCAATTGAGACATCATTGTATTAAAGTATTAATAAAGCCAAAATTCTCTTTCATTTATGTACGTCAAATATTAATGAGCATCAATTTGATGTAAAAAAACGGAAAAAAATTTGAATTCTATTGTTACTCTAGTACAATGTTGATTCCACTAAAAAAATCTAACGAATAGTAATACTCAAAATGACGAAGTCGAATTTTTTTCGATAAAAGTGTTTAATTTTTTAATAATTTATAAAAAAATTTATTAAGTTTTTAGATTAAATTTTCTTTTTTTAATTCATAATATATTTTAATTTTTCATATAATTTTTATTTTCAATAACTTTTAGAATATTTTATTTATTTTAATTAACTTTATGAATTTTTATAAAATAAATTGAAGAATATTTTGATCTTCGGTAAGAGTCTTCACTTTGTTTTTTTAATTATTCTCACTTAATAAATTTATTTATCTAGTTTTAATATTTTAAAATTTTAATAATTTCATAAATTCTTATTTTTCAACTTAAATATTAAATAAGTTATCGAACTTTTAATTAAAATCAATTATGCCCCTAAACTCAGAGAAAAAATCAATTATGCCCTCGAATTCAGTTAAAATAATCAATTCAGCCCCTCCTGCCATGTCATCATCCCACGCGTACTACCACGTCAGCATCGTTGACCGCCACGTCAGCATCATGGATTGCCACATCATCACCGTTAACTGCCACGTCAGCACCGTAACGGTCAACGTCGGTCAAAGGGTCAATTTGATCGATTTCATGAACTGGAGGGCCACATTGAGTGCACTTTTCGGCGAGGGGCGAAATTGCATTTTTGGGTCGAACTCATGGGCAAAAGTACCCCTTTAACCTTTATCTTATGTGTTCGAATCCTAACAAGAGAATGTAATACATCTCTATTTAATAAAAAAACTCTTAATGTTATTTGTTTAAAACAAGGGTTCATTATTTTTTAATAATTCTCGTAATCATCTCATGTAATTAAACGAATACATTAGAAGAACATTTAAAAGAATAATAATAAAAAATTATGCACAATTTGGAAACATGTTGCTTACAAAAAAATAGTGTTTTATACACAATTGGTATAATTAATTTGAACTCTAGCATAAAAGTGTTTCCTTCTAGTTTTACTTAAAATAAATTATATTTCAACCATTTAACAAACAAATCAAAACTCAATGTTTTGTTTTTTCAACCAAGTGATGACACATTTCAGCAATAAAAATTATCCACGAGTGACCAAAATAAAAACAAAAACTAATGTTGGTGACTAAAATGAAGATTTCTAAAACTTTTTAAAGTTGGATGGCTATTGATATAGTTTATCAAAATATCTAACATGTGGTTTTTATTTTGGATTTTGAAATGCATTTAAAAAGTAAGTCGTTAAATCCAATCATATCAATTTTCTAGTGGGACGGGTACTAGATCCCTTTAATAAAGTTAAATCATTGAATATTGACGTTGTGAATGAAGTAAATTGGATTGGGAGGATCTCTCCCATAATGGACTTCTGCAGTATCCGATTCGAATTACTAAAAAAAAACTGGATGCCGATGTTTAAAAAAAATTAAGTGGTTAAAAATATTTTCTTTATTGATTGATTTTTTCCCATTAAATTATCAAACAATGTCTAACTTTGGAATTTGAAGTTTAAATTCCTCTATCGTCGATTCTTCTCCTTATCTCCAAATCAAGAATTTTTTATGCATAAAACAAGGCCACATGCAATGAAAGTCTATAGTTGACTTTTGCTTCCCACACCAATCATAATTTGAAATGCCACAACAAGCCGAATTATGTTGTACAAAAGTGTGAATTCTCAAAACAAAGTATAAAAATATTATAGCATGCGTTGCGTGCATGAAACATGCTTTGCTTTGTGAGCTTAATAATATGGCTTTTGATTTATCTTAAAGGTTTTGATTTAATTAATTACAATTTTAATTTGGTCAGAGTCAGACACTAACTTGCAGCATAAACAAACAAAGAAGTCCATAGATTTAAGGGCTTTGAACTTTGGAGCCGTATTTCTCTTACCCGCAATTACGAAATCTGCTGTCACCTACCAACATTGCAAAAATAAATAAAGTCCGCTACTTATCTTTTCTATTACATATTCATTTTAAACATGACGACGTCGGCTAATTAGTTAATCAGTTTGAAAATGTTACTATTTAGGGTTAGGATGGACTTACAAGTGTAAAATTCAATTATATATATATTTTTAGACCATTTGATGAGAGTATATTAATGACTAAGATTATTTCGTTATCTGTTTTTCCTACAATAATTTTTTCATTTACTATTGTTAATCTCAACCGTCCATTTACCTTCATCTAACGATCCCAAAAGGTGTAAAACTTTCAAGTTTTGCATGATGTAACAAGATCTTATCTCTAGTGTTTATAATTTATTATGTTTGAATCTTATCTCTGGTATTTATAATTTCATGTGTTTTAAAAAAATTAAAAGAATAGTGACATAAAAATAAATAATATAAAAATATGAAATATTTTAATATAAAGGGGCCACCACTATGTGTTGGTTTATTCTTTGGCTGAGTTGGTTTATGTTAGATCGACCAAATGATTAAAATTGTAGAAAATATGAGTGTAGATAGAGTAGAAAACTATGTTCCCTATTGTTCATGAAAAATTTGGGTAATGAATTGATAATTTGTAAAGGGCTAAAGTGAATTGATAATTTGTGAAGGGTTGTCCTATAACTCTAAGTTGTTTAGGCATTATTTTGTAAACTCAAGGGGATGTTTTATTGACTCTAAGGGAAATTGTTTTATGAAGCTAAGGATCGAGTTGCCTTGAACGATTTCAATTAAGAATATATATATATATATATATATATATATATATATGTACGAACCTTGCTCGATTGCTGTCCTTATGAATAAATCATGCTTTGCTAGATTAATAAGGAATTATGAATGTACTATTGTTCGATTGATAAAAGACCATGAAAATGATATGTTGTTTGAAGAATTAAAGGACTATGATATATCATATTCGTTTGAATGTTAAGGAAAACTGTTTTGTACGTATAGAAGCATGTGTGGACTGATTTAGTGCATGTGTATGTGCACACTAATAAAATAAATATAGATGCTGTTTAGAATTGGTGAAAATTATATTGATTTAGTTTACTAGAATTTGTAAATCCAGAATGAAATTTGGAACTATTCGAATGGAAAATAAAGTGTGTGAATGCTATGATTATGTGATGAAGGACCATAATTAGAAATGAATTGATGCACCTATTATGAGCTACTTGTGAGGCTGGAAATGAAGTAAATAAATTGATAGACTGAGATAAGAAAATGGTCACTTGTGGAAGTAGTGATAGAATTAAGAATATGGGAGAAATTGTTTAAGCATGTTAAAATGGATAACTGATTACTAATGTCTAATAATAGTTATATTAATAATAAATTGTTAATATTCGATTTGTATATGATAGAAAATTAAGGATTGTTTTATACCTACATTGAATTAATTTATAAGCTGGAATTTATAAGGGCTATTTTGAGATCATTTTAGAAACTGTTTAAGTACATATAGAAGTGTTGTTTTGATAAATAAAAGCTTAGTAAAAACAGTTTGTAAATTTCCACGGAAAAAAAGCTCCCTCCCTAACATTGCATCCAAGAGAGAAAGAGAAAGCAATATGTCTACGTGTCCTGCATAGTACCGCAACACCAATCAACAATGTGATTCACTGCCTCTGGTTTGCACTTGGAAACTACGAAACCTTGTGTATCAACGCTTGCATTCATATTTTGCATGAGAAGTGAAAATGGATTGGATTTGATGTGTGCACACCATGTGTTTGTGAATATTTCTGAATAAAACTGTGTGCACAATTGAAATTTCAAGTAAGAATTAGAGGCGCGCACGCAACCTTAATGGTGAGGAAAACGAGCTCGGGAAATCAGATTCAAAGTGTAACCCCCTAAACCCGGCCTAAAAGAAATAGCCGAATTTAGGAAGTCACGTTTGAAAACTTCACCCTCAAGAAACTAATTCGAATTATAATATATTAAAATGGCGTAAAATAAATTATTTCTAATAATAATATAAAGTGTCTCGATGTTTATAAAATCCGAACGTTAAAATAATAATCTTATAATTTAAATAAAACTTTCAAATTTAAAGTATGAAAATGCATGATAAAAATAATAATCCCCAAATCTAAAATTACATCAAAATTTCAAAATAATCTTAATAATAAAATATTCCTGAAAGTAAATTATGTCCATACTTAAGATAAAATAGATTCGATAAAATAAAGAGAACCTCCGAGTACAAAGTCGCCTAGAGTTCAAGGTATCTGTAAGAGAAAACTATGGGGGAGTCAACTATTAAGCTCAGTGTGTCTCTAAGGTGCATTAGACAGAAAATCACAAGAATCATACAGTCAACATAGTCATCTCTACAGTCAATCGAATATACAAATATGTAAAGCACGATGCACCTAACTCTATGTCATGTACCCGTCTACATCACCGTCCGAAGAGTAAGGTTCCCTTAAACCACTCTCTACATCGTCACCATCCGAAGTGAAACTCAGCCCGAAGGGTGGAACCACTGATCCGAAGTGGAATTCAACTCGAAGGATGAAACCACTGAACTTCCGCCGTACATATCCCACCCGAATGATATGACATGAATGTTCCGATTTCAATCCGAATGCAACATCATTAGTCCGAAAATGCATGAGCATTTAGTCCGACAATTAACTATTCAGATTCCGATGTATGTTGTTTAACAGAATGACATACACATATCACATAGTCCAGATCACAACATATCACATAGCCCAGTTCACAACATATTTTACAGTCAACAATCACATAGCAACAACATATTTCACAGTCAAACATCACACAACATCAACACATATAGTATAGCACAAGCAGATAACACACCTTAGCCAAAGCAAACCCAATCTACTGAAAGACACGTTTTCCAGGACCAGAACAACTAGGTCCAACTGTATCAGAACCTATGAGAATAATCCTATATTAGCACTATTACTATCGACTGTAACAATGGTTAGACGGGATTTCGAATAAGTAATAATATTTGTTTAGCTACCACCACAAAATTGATTGAGTCGATATTAGAATGTAAAATCGAAGGATCAAAATATAGTCGTATTCAAAATAAATTCCAGCACATGTTTTTTTTTTATAAAAAACGTCAAAAATCGAATTATGCAATCTTGAACTAATTCAAATGGTAGCAAATAATTCTCAAAATCGAAATTGAAATATACTTAATATGTGTATATAAAAATTAAAGAAAGAAAAATTATATGGATTTAATGTAATGATTGCTTCACTTTAAAATTTAATGAATAAATAATAAACGTTAATGAAATAGGAAAAAGAAAAAGAAAAGAAAAGAAACATGGCTTTCTAAACAGCATAATTCACACGCCATGCTTGGGCACGAGAACTTGAAGTAAATTGGTGAAGAAATTTTAACCAGGTGAAGCTACATCCGGCTTAGAGAGATAGGGAAATAAATTTAAAGAACTGCGGCAGGGAAAGCTTTTGAGAATAAAGCTTTGGGCTTTAGTTTTTTTAGGTTTTTATTTAATTGTTCGATCATAAATAAGAGAGACCGATATATATAGGTTAAGAATATAATAATAATAATAATAATAATAATAATAAAACAAGAATTTAAGTTGAAAAAGGAGAGTCAATTCTACCATGAATAAAAAGGAGAATTAGAATTCAATTTGAAATTAAAAGATTAAATATATATATATATATATATATATATATATATATATATATATATATATATATATTATACATCTATAATTAATAATTATAATAATTAAAAAAACATAGGAAGAGACCGGCGGTTTGATTTAGAATTCAATTTCATAAAAAAAGGGTTATTTACAGAATCAATCTTTGACTTTTCAAGAAATTTCATATTAACTTTCAAGTTTGACAAAAATTCTTATTTAGTCCACCATAAAAAATTAGGGTTTTTAATTAAAAATTCACAATTGTTAGGGTTTTCAATTACAGATTTCAAAATTAGGATTCTAAATTAGGGATTTTTTTTTCAAATCTAGGTTTACAATTTGGGCATAATTTTTGGGGTGTTACACAAAGAGTTTGGACGGTTTTTGTATTAAACTTGCCGGAGCAACTACACTGGCAAGGAGTTTGGCAAGTTTCGACAGACATGGTGTGGTTGTGGATGTGTTTGTACCAAGAGAGAGAGCGAGAGATGGAACCAGATTCGGATTTGTACGTTTCGGGTCAAAGGCGGATGCAGATCGAATCATAGAGCGTTTTCATGGATTTCGGCTTTACGGATACAAATTAAGGGTAATGATGGCGTAAAGAGAGACTAGGGATACGTTTTGGAGAAGAAAATGTGATAACACTGATTCAGAGACGAACAAGGAGATCCAGAAACAGTGGGATGATCATGATCATACGAACAATTCCAAAAGGAATCTAGTGAGGTGACTTAACAAGGATGAGGATGGTGATGATCGGATCACAACGAAAGAGCAATCTAGCGTGGAAGAGAAACACAAATGCGTGGATGGGGTTGTTGATGCCGATAAATGGGAATTGCGCTTTGGGGTTTTGCCGTCAACCCAGCCAAATAGCGAATCTTGCAAATGAGATTACAAAGGCGAAATTGACAGGTTTTTCGTTGATGCGAGTTGTGGGCTCTCTTGTATTATTCATGTTTGAAGATAAAGAATCGAGGAAGAGAATTTTGGATACTAGGCGTCTAAAAACATGGTTTGAAAATTTAATTGAATGGTCGCCTACATCATTTTAACCGAATCAAAGGGTATGGCTTTCAGTAAGTGGAATTCCTATTCATGGATGGTCTGAAGAAACATTTCAGAATATTGCAGTGATTTGGGGCAAACTCGTACAGATTGACATTGAGACTTTGGCGCCTTCGACGTTTGAACGATGTGGATTTCATATCGAAACCGATTGTATTTCACACATAGATGAAGTAATGGACTTGTGCATTAATGATAACGTCTTCACAATTCGCGTTACGAAAATTAAGGAAGCGACTGGCCCTAAGTGTGATTGTAGTTGTGAGGCGGCGAACTGCTCGGAAGATACAATGAGTACTGAGGATTTGAACATGGATATGTCCAGCCCGGTTAAGGTGTATATAAGTGGGAGGTCAGCAAATGATACAATGATACCCAATTCTTTCTCTTATTCGGCTCTGGGTCCAAGCCAAATTGATCGTATGTGGAATGAGAATAAGAGGGAGGATTGGTGTGTCATGAGCACGACAAGTTGGATGGCGGATGAAGATGTAAGCTTTGTCCATCGTGAAGGGGAAAGTCAACGAATTCTGGATGTTTTGCCGAGTGATGCTGTGGTGGATGTTTTTCCAAACAATGTGGGAGTACCGCGTGCTGAACTAGTTGTCGAAGAACTAGTAGCTGATGAATTGAGCCCACGTGTTGATGGGTCAAGGATAGAAATTCTTAGGGCTAATAAGGCTCAAACAATTGAATACAATGGAGAGTTTAGAAGGTTACGGCAGGTTTCAGAAATTGAACTGAGTTTTTTATCGCCTGGTGAGCGAGGTGAGGCTGAAGCGAAGCTGGTAAAAAAGGGCAGAGGTCGTCCAAAGAAAAACCAAAAATCATCAGAGGTAATTGCTAATGGCTCTTTGTCAAATTCGGACTTCTATAACCGGAAACAAATTATTTTAAGAGAAGCAGAGGAAACATTGAAATTGGGTAAACTGATTGAGGTGAAAACAATTGGAAACGAACAAGATATTGTAAAGAATATCGCGCGTATGATTGAAGCGTGAGAACGATAATAATTGCGAAGAGTGTTGAGTTTGTGGTCGTGGAATGTGAGAGAGATTGGGTTAGCGTTGAAGCGTAAATTGGTTCAACATTTTTTGTGACAACAAAGGTGTACGATGGTCATTTTATATGTGACTAAACTAAAGACATCAAGTGATGGTATGGTGAATAAGATATGGTCTACGAATGATTTTTTATGTGTTTACGCCTTCTTCGGATGTTTTTGACATTCGAGAGAGGAGATGGATTTGCTCGATTCTTGGATGTCTGCTTTTGTGGTATAGTAGGAGTATACGTACCGTGTGTGGGAGGGGATCAAGCGTGTTTGTTAGGCGATATGTGGTGTGGTAATCTACAACGAGGTATGGTGCACTTATTCATTGGTTGTGGTGCATGTTTTCCTTTGTGTCGATAGAGTGGCATGGTGTGGTTTGTTCAAAGTGTGAGGATCGAATAGTATGGAAACACGCAACATAGGACCATTTTTTTGTTGGTGCTTGACGATATCTTTTGGCCTGAAAATTGCATCTGAGGGGGATTATTGTTGAGCTCATGTGTTCATGTTTTTATCGAGAAGCGAATTGCTAGGATGTCTCTTTGGCGAGGGGTGGTGTTGATCGTACATCTTGGTTTTGTATGCCAGCGAGAATGTTTTGTGTTTTGGTTTCTTGCTTTAGTTTTTTTCTCGTGTTTGTTCGATTGTTTTTAGCGTTTGTTCTTTATGTCATACTCCTCGATACTCTTTTCCTCCATTTAGGTGTAGGGAAGTTTTTAATGAGGCCATGGAGTGTGATGGCACTGTATGATACTTATTAATAAAATCATACTCTTTTGCCGATAAAAAAACAGTTTGTAAGTTGTGCAGAATTAAGTATGATAACAGTGAAGGAAATGTATTAAAATTGTGCCGACTTATAAGTGTCTTTACAATACATATTTTAGGATAAAAAATGTGCAGTTTGGTCCAGTTTTGGAAGACAATGTAATATGCAGTTTTAAAGTGTAGTTTGTGTAAATGCAGTCTTGTTAAATATGCAGTTTTGTTGATTGTTTGTGTGCAGTTTTATTTTACACATAGCAAGTAGTTTTAATGTTATGAGATTAGACAGTTTTATGTTGTTAAATTGTGTAGTAAGTTTGTAAAAGGAATGCAGTTCATTAAGCATTAAAATTGTTTGAGGATGTTGCTCTGTTAGTTTATTGTGTTAACATGTAAATTGTGTATCAACTTATGAAACCAATGTAATGAATTGAACTAGTAGTAATGATTTGTTATTTGTTTGATTGAGGTACATGATATGTTAAGGATGGATGGCTAAGAAAGGAAACTGTTGAAAAGTAGGTTGTGCATAATGGATTCGGGTATTCCATAATGTTGAAATAACATGTGAGTGTAGTCGATTTTGTCTCGGGTGACACTGTGTCATCCTTATTCTTGTTTTAAGAAATGAATTTACTTCTTGCATATGCATATGGCTCCCTTAGAGCAAGACATGTGAAGCATTCATAGCATGCCATCATTGATAAGCGTCTTAGTTATGTATGTATTACATGAATGTTTTATTCCTTGCTATGATATACATGTGATGGAGATTTTGAAAACTTTGCTATAAAGCTTGAAGTTGATATTGGCATATAAACAATAAGATTCCTATAAAAGATTGGAAGTTAAAGTTATAAGTACCTTGAATTCTAAAGACTTTTTAGAGCAAGAAAGCTCGACTTATGCAATAAGCTATTGTAAATAAGAAACAAAGTAAAGATACATATAACTTAATAAGATTTCCATTAACTTTAAAAGTAAGTTAATATACATAAGTTGCCTACAATGGAAGTCCTTGAATACATTGGTATGATGCATGGTATACTAGAACTACGGTCCATGAGCTATGGCTCGGAGGACTCCCCATTAAATTTGATATGTTTATTGGCGACAGTAGGAGGTAATGTGGAGTTGTACGGAGATTGGCGACAATTTAGTTGGATAGTGAGAAGTTTAGAATTCACATGTTTTCGATATTAGCCATTGCTATGTGCTTTGAGCTAAGTATCGCTTGGACCTATATGGTCAAATTCGGACTAATGTCATTCATGATCAAATGTAATCCAAGACAAACTTTATAAAAGATATGAACTATAAATAAGGCTAAATAAGAATTCTAAGAAATATGTGAATATACTATGAAATGATAATCGGCTCTTGGTGAGCATATGGAATGATTGGCTCTTGATGAGCATATAATATAAGTTTTACAAGAGATGGATAAGTGCCCCTATTGTATGAGGCAACAAACATTGAATTGAACCATTGATAACTACTTGATAAGTTATAAGGAATCCAAAAGCTAATGTGTATTCGACAAGTCTCAGGAAGACTTCAATGTGTTTAACCGATCTTTGATAAGACCGATATTTTTTATAATGAAGCTTGGATAAGCTATTGAACACCATAAACCTTACAAAAGTTTAATTAAGACGCAAATAACAAATGCTAAAATATAATTGTACATTTGGATGTGTGCTTCATTAAAATCCATGTATTTAAATGCTTTGTCAATATTTGATGTCACTACCTCACTTAGACTATATAAGCTTAATGCATTCATTTTCATGCATTGGAGGTTACTTTAGAAGTTTATAATTGATCGGGTACAAGGAGGATCAGTTATTCTACAAGACCTTGCTTAATGTTTTGTTCTTTTAATCAAACTCCTAGGATGATGGCACTTTATGTTATCTAAGAAACTAGTTATATCTATTTAATATGTTTGAAGAGTTATATAGAAGATGAATGCGCATAGGAATTATTGGATTGCATGCTAGTTTAAATATTCATGATTGTTGTAGAATATTCGATTTGATGTTTGATAAATGGTTTCAAATATGATGGTTAGAGATTCGAATGATAAGTGGTTTATGTATTGAGGAATTATAATGGTTTCCTAATTACTAAGTTACTTTTGAATGCAATCGAAATCATGGTCTGTGGTTTAAGTTATATTAAAATGGTGACAAATGGTTCTAGTTGGCGCATGTAAGGAACCTATGATATGTAATGTTTTAACATGTCTTATGTTAAGTGTTTGTAAAGTTGTATTTCTAAAACTTGGTTGTGTGTTTGAAGACTAAGTTAAATATATTTAATGTATATTTAACTAATTATTGATGGGATGTCTCTTGGGTAGTTTGAAGGATGAATAATGTAATTTCACAATTGGTCCATAGACAATTGACCTAGTTTGAGGCATGTGTTTAAGTTAAATGAACCATGGAAGTGAAATAAACTATTTAGTATCAATTGAACTTTCTTAGTTATAGACTCATGTTCTTTATTTTGATTCTTGAGTTAAGTTTGTTTTTGGAAGTCATAAGTTAACTGTTAACTAGCTAAGATTATGAACATGCAAATATGATTAATTATTGATCACTTGCCTAGTTTGTAAAGATAATTCTCAATTTTACTGAAGGCTTAGTAGAGCATGATAGTAAGGACCGAACTTAAATAGATAATAATTTGGATTGCAATTGGTTGATAAATGAGGGGTTAAGATTATGTCTTGCTCGAATATTGATTAGTTTATTTATATCATATAAGTGGTAATTGAAGTTGACTTAAGTAATTGATTTTTGAATAATAACCTTCCTTGAGATTGTTACTGGAATTGGATTACGACATTAATTGTTTAGATGCTTATGTACTTCTTAAGTAAGAAACTGATAACATGGGGGGTCAAACATTTGTAATGATAAAGTAAAATTTCTATAAGCATGAAATAAAAAAAGATTAAGTGCTCCTTATTCCTTAATTTTACCAAGTTCTAACTTGTGAAACAAGCTAGATTTCTTTCGACATCAATAAATGTTAACTTAGTTACTAAATTAGTTATGAAATTTTTTGTTAGCTTGCTTCTTTTATAAGAAAAGATTTAAAGTGTTAGAAGTGTCCTATGGTTTTCTTTTTTTTTTGATCAGCAACTGTATGATTTTATTAATAAAATAAGAAACATATAGCGTGACGGATCTTACGCCTCGTTAAAAACCTCCCTAATGGAGGAAAAGAGTACAATAAGATCCGCAAAAAAATACAAAGAACAACCATTCCTATCATAAACATGCCACAAAAAGCGAACATCTTTCGCTAATACATCCGCAAAGCCATTCGCCTCCCTAGGCACGTAACAGAACTGTATCTCATACGAGACCTGACAAGCCTGATCGATCACTGAGAAGACCTCCCACAATCGCCAAGGTCGTTTCGCCGAACGTGTAGCCCAGCTTAATGCTACCTGCGGATCTGACTCTATAATCACACAACTGTCACGCCACTCCCTATCCTTAACCAAACCCAATGCAAAAGCTATCGCCCGCACTCCAGCTTCATTCGAATCCATCACACCTAAAGGTCCCGAGAACAATCCCAATATCCTATTGTCCCCATCACGCATCACCCCACCAAACCCCGCCGGACTCGGTTTACCTCGCGCCGAACCATTCGTATTAAATTTTAGAACTCCCTGTAATGGCGGCTGCCAGCTCATCCCCACCCTCATCTTTCACGATTTCGCGCTAACGACAAACATAGACGGACATGACCACCAAATTGATTCAGAAATCAACTCGCCCTCCCTATCAACCTTATCCAGTAAAATGACCTCAATTTAAACAAAAAACACAATTCAGACATCGATAAACATTTTCCACGGAAGACGAACTCGTTTCTAGCCAACCATAAAGACCACAACAACACACTAACACTCGCCACCCACCACTTTCTCATGCAACCGGTAAAAGCACAATGGAAATCAATAACAAAAAAGTCGTCAAAACTCACCGGGAAAGCTATTGCTACACCCCACCACTGCCGCAACCAATCCCATGCTTTCCGCACACATGTACAATCATAAAAAAGATGTGCGATACTTTCCTCCGACGATGCACACCATGGACAACGTCCCTGATCGTCCCACAAAGGTACCCCCCTTGTACGTAAGAAATCAGCCGTGGGCAACCGTCTTAACCATATAAACCACAAGAACGCTTGCACTTTAGGCGGGACCAGCACTTGCCAAGCGAAACACTCGCCTACACCATCGTCGCCAACCTTATCCAGCATCAACAACTTCGACAAAGCCTTAACTGAGAATTCCCCATGTGTGTCCGGCCTCCAAATTAAAGTATCAAGTCTACAATCCCATAGCCGAACCTCGCTCACCAAGGCATACAACGCCCTCAGCTGCTCATACTCAAATGCCTTCAATTGGCGTTTAAAGAACCCGTCCCAATGATGATGATCAAAACCAGCATCCTTCAAGTAGTCACACACCCAAGCTAGCTTATTTATAGCAAAGGAAAATAGACGCGGAAATGTATCCTTCAATGATTGTTGTGTAATCCACGGATCAAACCAAAATAGCACTGTCCTCCCATTGCCTATTTTCCATTGGAAACCCGACATTCCCATGTGCTTGTCTACTTGCGCAGCACAAGAATTAGCTACGATTTGCCGCCAAACTATCGACATAGATGATAATTTATCCGTGTTGAATCGCCACCACTGAGTATGCTCACCATACTTGGCTACAATCAATTTCAGCCACAATGAGTCACGATCACGAGCGTACTGCCAAACCCATTTCGATAAAAGTGCCATATTTTTCACTTGTAGGTCCGCCACTCCTAACCCCCCTAAATGTTTCAGTCGACATACAACCTTCCACCCTACCCTACTCATTTTCCGTTCTAAGCCAACTCCGCCCCAGAGGAATGCCCTTCGTATTCGATCCAGTCTTTCAATCACCCCCTTCGGAGCCACAAATAATCCCATATAAAAAATCGGCAAAGAGGAGAGTACCGAATTTACCAAAATGACGCGAGCAGCAAAAGATAAGGACGACCGTTTCCACCCCGCTAGCTTGCGCCGAAAATTAGCAATCACCGGTTCCCACATCACTACCAACCTCAGATTCGCACATATCGGAAAGCCAAGGTAAATTAACGGCAGCTCATCTTGTCTACAACCCATCACTTCGGCCACTCTTACACCCAACTCCTCTTCTACACCAATAGCATATAGAGAGCTCTTAGCAAAATTTATCTTCAACCCAGAGCATACTTGGAAGCAGTGTAGTATTCGCTTGATATTGCATGCAACTTCTAATGAGGCCTCAAAGAACAAGAGTGTATCATCAGCAAACTGTAAGTGTGTCAAGAAAACCTTCGACACCACCTCAACCCCTCGAATTAATCCCTCAGACTCAGCCTTAGTCAGCATCAAATGCATCGCCTCCGCGACCACCACAAACAATAAAGGCGATAACGGACAGTCTTGGCATAAACCACGACCCATCCTAAATTTCTTCGTCGCACTGCCATTGAGTAACACCGATAGACGGGCAGAACTGATACATTCACTAACCCAATTTCGCCAAGTCACACAAAACCCCATCCTAGATAATACCTCATCTAAGAAATGCCAACTGACACAGTCGTAGGCCTTTGCGAAATCCAATTTCAAAAGAAAACCATCTGCACCTCGCTGACGAAGAGAATGAATAACCTCGATAGCTAATAGTACCTTATCCACTAACTGACGCCCCTTAAGGAACAATGATTGTGTGTCGCTAATTAGATCACCCAATACTGATTGCAACCGGTTAGCTAAACATTTCTCCAGCACATTGTACATTGAATTAACTAGACAAATAGGCCTATACTCATCAAGTGTTTTAGAATCCGACACTTTAGGTAACATGACGATAAACGCACAATTCGCACCTTTGGGTAATAAGCCGCTAGCATGGAAACACTCAAAGAAACGAAAGACATCACCACTCACCACCTCCCAACAATTCTTATAAAATTCTATCGTAAATCTATCTGGGCCTGGTGCCTTCGAACCATCACATTCCCATACCACTCTTTTAATTTCCTCCAACGTAAAAGCCGAAATCAAATTCTTCCTAGCACTATCAGATACCTGTCGGAATTCGCCTTCAAATTGCCATGCACTCTCCCGCATATCACCAGCAAAATGTTTAGTAAATGCAGTCGCCACATGCCTACGCATTTGTATCGGTGATGTGATCCACCGATCATTAATCAAGAAGTCAGGTATATAGTTTCTACCTGCGCGCAATTTGGCGGATCGATGAAAAAAAGCCGTGTTGCGATCACCCAACCGAAGCCATGTAGCTTTCTGTCGCCACATTGCTTCCTTATTTCGCATAGCCCTCCATAATGCCTGCATCCACCGTCTTCTCTCCACCTCTATTCCCTCACCTTCCCTATTCATACTTAAAGTTTCGTCTGCCTTATCTATCTTACTTTGCATCTCGACAATAATTTTATTCACGTCCCCAAAGCTATCTGGATTCCACCGTTTCAAAAATAGTTTCAGATGTCTCAACTTCACCATGATGTTGCCATTACCTACGCCCAAGCCTATCAAACGATACCATTCTTCAGCTATCTGTCGAACATGATAACGACCCTCCATCCAGCAATTGAAGAACCTAAATGGTCGAGGCCCCCAATCACTCTCATCGCGTTTCAATAGCAGTGGCGTATGATCTGATACACCCCTCGCCAAAGCTTCCTGTTGAATCGAGCTAAAACTATCCAACCAATCTGACGATATCATAAATCGATCAATTCTACTGCATCTATTGCCTGGACCAAACCAAGTATAACATTTGCCCAGCAGCGGCAAATCTACCAGCCCCGCATTGTGCACAAATTCGCCAAAAACTTCCATTTCTACACTCCTATCCGATACCCCAACACGATCCGAATTGTGTAGGATCGCGTTGAAATCACATGCGATGCACCACGGCCCCTCAAAACCACTTATCCTATTAAGTAACACTGTCCAAACTGATCTCTGTCCCTCAACATCCGATGGGGCGTACAACACAACAATACTACATACCACGTCTTCTTGTTGCCACCGTCCTTGCAACACAATGAAATTGCGTTCAACCTCAACCTTTTCTAAACTGAACCACCTTCCTTCCTACACCACCAAGATACCTCCTGAAGCTCCGGTTGATGGTGAAAATGCCAATTAAAAACTGTCGGACCCTCACAAATTTGCAACCCACAACGACGTCATCTCCTCCAACTTTGTTTCCTGTAGCATCGCCATGTCGATGCTATTTTTCTGTAACACCTCACGCACACTACGTCGCTTTGCACTACCTCCCAAACCCCTGACATTCCACGATTGTATTTTCATCAGTCACAAACCCCGACTATCCCCGGTGATGATTCGTGAAATGTCGCGAATAATCTCCTCTTCTCGTCCGGTTGAATTTACACCGATAAGGGATCCTAGTTTTACTATTGCTACTGCCTCGCTCTCTATATCTTGTGTCACAACCAATCCGCCCTCGACTGTCCCTTCCCCGTTCAATTTCTTTGTTTGATCACCACCTAACATGTTAACCTTCTTCTTTCGATATACCCGATAGCCACCGTTATATTGTTCACCTCCAATTACCTTCTGAATTTTGCAAAAAGCCTTGCCCACTCGAATCAATTCTGTTTTGCCAAGGCCGGATTGTGTTGAGGTCGAATGTATATTAGGATAAGAGTTATGCTCCTCTTGCACATTATCCCCTGTAGAAATTAGAGCATCCGGACCCACTACATCTAATGAGTTTGAATTCACAATCCCAGCGATATCCAAACTCTCACAACTTGGGACGTTTTCAACCACCTCTAGAGTCCTATTGGCATTGTCATTCTCACCGATCGTACTACCTTCATGCACCGGTACATGCTGTTCCGGCAACCGTCCCACATGCTGTTCCGGCAACCGTTCCTCCTCGTGATCCAGATTCTCGCCATTTTCTATGTTTTCTGATCTGTTCATTGTCCCTTGAGGACCATCCCATGCTTCATTAGCTAGCCAAAATACTGGTTCGATTACCTCCCTCCTATCATTTGTGTTGACAGCTTCAATTCCATCGCCCCCAACCTCGTCGAAAGCAGAATCCTGTGCAAGACTCCCCCCTTCCTCGGTCGATTCATAGTCGCAGCAATCGCATTCTACCTCCGGACCTTTGCCATCCAGTTCCAACACCCTGACCGGATACACCTCTGTATCGACCTTGACTGAAACTCTTTCCTCTATACGATCGAAAACGTTTGTCTCCACCATGATTCTGCCGCTATCAAACGATGTCGGCGTTTCCGTGGCATCATCCATACAAATAAACGAGCCCCATAGATTGGCGATGTTCTTGAATGTTTGCTTGTGCCATAGATGTATCGGCAAACCCACTATCGATAGCCATACTCGACGCGATTCCACTGTGATCGCTGGCGACCACGCCTCCACCCTAGCAAAGCATTCCTTCACACAATTTAGATTCATCACCCGTTCTCTAACACTCGCCGATGTGCACATTAATAGAATCATGGATCCTGACAATCTCATGATGGAGAATTTTTCTTGCTTCTCTACTTCCAATCTCTCCGCCAATGTTTTTATGCTACACAGATTCAAGCGCGCACCATTGGAGAATAACCCACTTGTCTTCGTCCATAATGCTCGTTATCATCCTGCAATTCTCACTCACCCCTTCTCTCCCCGACATCTTCGATGTATGTGATCCCTTTGATCGTCCGATCTCCGTTGTCTCACGCTGCTCCCAACTTGTCCCCATGCCCCCTTTTCTCTTAACCATTTCCGTTCTACCCTTCCACGCCATGGCGATACTCATACGAGCACCATAAATCCACTTACCATGTAATCTCTCGATCACCCGATTGGCCTCCGCTTGCGACACCATCCGAACAAAACCAAATCTCTGCCCATCACGAGCCACTAGATTTGGGATAAATACTTCTTTGACAATCCCATGTCTATCGCATACCTGCCATAGACCATTCCAATGGATTGTCCGAGATAGGCCGCCCACATATAAAGTCCAAACCCGTTGTGTGATCAGGTCCTTGTCCGCCGATTGGTATCCATTGCTCGTTGCTCGTTGCTCGCCGGCGATCTGGTGCTCTGTTTCCTGCTCCCGCGCCAGGCGTTTCTACAAACCCATTTTTTTCTAAAAAAATAAAAAAAATAAAAAAATAAAAAAAATTATATGGTTTTCTTTTAAGTAACATCTTTAATTCTAGTTTTTCTTCTAAGACAGGGTTGAGGATGTTACAATTTAGTATCAAAGCATGGTTTAGTCGATTCTCAGACTAAATCGGAAGTTGTTATGTCGTTATAAATTATAGTGCCACCTAGGAGTTCAACTTTTGTTTCGTATTGGCGATTTGAAACCAATACAATTTGTTTGCTCTGTTTGAAAATTCAGAATATGTGGAAATATTATGAGTTTTATAATACAAAATTGTTGTCATTGATAAAATTCGGGGTCGAATTTATTTTAGGGGGGGGGTGGAGAATTGTAATACCCAAAATATGTCCTAGAAATTTTGACCTTAATTCAAATATGATTCAAATGGTTTGAGCTATTTCTTAAAGTGAACAAGTAGGAGGTTTAGACTGATTTGGAAATACAAAATATTAGATGGCTATTTTATAAGGACTAAATTAGAAGAAAAGGATGAGTGCAAGGCTATTGCCAAATGCACCAAATTGAATATAAATAAAAATTGGAAGATTACATGATAAGGAAGGAAAATATAGTGGATGGTGGGAAAAGCTTTCAAGAATTTGCTCTATGCTAACCTTTCTTGAAATTTTGCCGAATAACTTAGAAAGAAAGGTGATCACTCTTCCTTTATCTTTAATTCAAGCTTTAAATTGAGTGTTTGATTTAAGATTATCATGTCATGTTGCTGTTAAGTTTGATAGAGAATTGAATTCATGATTGATGCATTCCTTGATACATTCGAATGGTGTCATGGTTAAAATGTTTAATTGCTTTATTCTTTGGCTGAGTTGGTTTATGTTGGATCGACCAAATGGTTAAAATTATAAAAAAAAAAATTGAGTGTAGATAGAGTAGAAAGCAACGTTGCCTCGTAATGTTCATAAAAAATTTGGGTAATGAATTGATAATTTGTAAAGGGCTGAAGTGAATTAATAATTTGTGAAGGGCTGTCTTATAACTCTAAATTGTTTAGTCATTATTTTGTAAACTCAAGGGGTTGTTTTATTGACTCTAAGGGAAATTGTTTTATGAAGCTAAGGATCAAGTTGTCTTGAATGATTTTAATTAAGAGAATATATATATATATGTATGTATGTATATATGAACCTTGCTCGATTGCTATTACCTTATGAATAAATCATGCTGTGCTAGATTAATAAGGAATTGTGAATGTACTATTGTTCGATTGATAAAAGACCATGAAAACACTATGTTGTTTCAAGAATTAAAGGACTATGATATATCATATTTGTTTTAATGTTAAGGAAAACTGTTTTGTACATATAGAAGCATGTGTGGACTGATTTAGTGCATGTGTAAGTGCACACTAGTAAAATAAATGTAGATGCTGTTTAGAATCTAAGGAAATTACATTGAATTAGTTGACTAGCATTTATAAATCCACAATGAAATTTGGAATTATTTGAATGGAAAATAAAGTGTGTGAATGTTACGAATCTGTGATGAAGGACCATCATTAGAAATGAATTGATGCACCTATTAAGAGCTACTTTTGAGGCTGAAAATGCAGTAAATAAATTGATAGAATGAGATAAGAAAATGGTCACTTGTGAAAGTAGTGTTAAAGTTAAGAATCTGGGAGAAATTGTTTAAGCATGTTAAAATGGAATAATGATTACTAATGTCTAATAATAGTTATATTAATAAGAAATTGTTAATATTCGATTTGTATATGATAGGAGATTGAGGATTGTTATATACCTACATTGAATTAATTTATAAAATGCAATTTATAAGGGCTATTTTGAGATCATTTTAGAAACTGTTTAAGTACACATAGAAGTGCAGTTTTGATAAATAAATACGTAGTAAAACAGTTTATAAATTGTGCAGAATTAAGTATGATAACAGCGCAGGAAATGTATTAAAACTGTGCAGAATTTTAAGTGTCTTTACAGTACAGATTTTAGGATCAAAACTGTGCAGTTTGGTGCAGTGTTGGAAGATAGTATAATATGCAGTTTTGAAGTGCAGTTTGTGTAAATGCAGTCTTGTTAAATATGCAATTTTATGGACTGTTTGTGTGCAGTTTTATGTTACACATAGCAGGCAGTTTTAATATTATGAAATTAGGCAGCTTTATGTTGTTAAATTGTGTAGTAAGTTTGTAAAAAGGAATGCAGTTAATTAAGCCCTAAAATTGTTTGAGGAGGCTGCTATGTTAGTTTATTGTGTTAACATGTAAATTGCGTATGAACTTATGAAACCAATGGAATGAATTTAATTAGTAGTAATGAATTGTTATTTGTTTGATTGAGGTACATGATATGTTAAAGTTGGATGGCTAAGGAAGAAAAATGTTGAAAAGTAGATTCTGTATAGTGGATTCGGGTATTCCATAATGTTGGAATAACAACTGAGTGTAGTCATTTTTGTCTCGAGTGACACAGTGTCATCCCTATTTTTTTTATGAAATGATTTAAATCTTGCATAAGCATATGCATATGGCTCCCTTAGAGAAAGGCATGTGAAGCATTCATAGCATGGCCTCATTGATAAGCATCTTTTCTATATGTGTATTACATGAATGTTTTATGCCTTGCTATGATATACATGAGATGGAGATTTTGAAAACTTTGCTATAAAACTTGAAGTTGATACTGACCTATAAACAATATGATTCCTATAAAAGATTGAAAGTTAAAGTTATAAGTACCTTGAATTCTAAAGACTTAAGGAGTAAGAAAGCTCGACTTATGCAATAAGCTATTGCAAATAAGAAACAAGCAAAGATACATATAACTTAAAAAGATCTACATTAACTTTAAAAAGTAAGATAAAATACTTAAGTTGCCTACAATGGAATCCTTGGATACATTAGTATAATGCATGGTATATTGGGACTATGGTCCATGAGCTACGGCTCTGGGTACACCCCATGAAATTTGATATGTTTATTGGCGACAATAGGAGGTAACGGGGGAATTGTACGAAGATTGGCGACAATTTGGTTGGATAGTGAGAAGTTTATGACTGATATGTTTTCGTTATTAGCCATTGCTATGTGCTTTGAGCTAAGTATCGCTTGGACCTATATGGTCAAACTCGGATGAATGCCATTCATGATCAAATGTAATCCAAGAAAAACTTTATAAAAGATATGAACTCTAAATAAGGCTAAATGTCATACATGGCTCAATTTGAATGTTGTGTAGGGGACGGTGCCCAGGGGGTGAGGCAGCAGCGGTGCGGGGGTTGGAAGTGACTCTTGCCGATACAACAGAGTGTGCGAATATGGTGGGGAAGGCTGCGGATGGGCCTGCTCAAGAGAGGGCCTCGGATGCTAAATATATTGAGTATAATGGAGCCCTTCGCAAGGTGAGAAGCTTATCGAATGTTATGTTAAGTGTTTTGAATCCGGAGGAAAGGTCTGAGGTGGAGAATAAGTTATCAAAAAAATCAAGAGGGAGGCCGAAGAAGAAGGTACTGAAAGATACGGGGGTTGCTAACGGGTCTTTATCTGATTCAGATTTTATAAATAGGAAGAGGGTGATATTAAGGGAGGCGAAAGAAACACTTGACCTGGGAAAATTGATAGGGGCATCTACAGTAGGCAACGAGGAGGCAATCGTATAGGATATTGCGCGTATCATTGAGTCGTGCATAGAAAATAAATAGCAACCGACGATGCGGGTGTTGTCGTGGAATATTCGCGGATTGGGTGCAGCCGCGAAGCGAAGAGCAGTACGTGACATGGTTCGACAACACCATTGTGAGATGGCGTTGCTTCAGGAAACGAAAATGGAGCAGCTATCAGCGAATGTGGTAAGTAAAATGTGGATTTCGGATAATTTTGATTTTGTTATTGCACCTTCTATTGGGCGATCAGGGGGTTTATTATTAATTTGGGACAGTAGTAAGTTTCGGATGATGGAAACACATGTGTCTCGGCATTTTATTTTGATTAAAGGGGAGTGGGTGGTGGAGAAATGGCCATGATGGATGGTCAATGTGTATGCTCCTTGTGTTGTGGAGAATCAAGGGCGGGTATGGGGGAATTACAGGCACTGCTAGAGGTGTTAGATGGGTTGTGCCGTGTGGGAGGTGATTTTAATACCGTGAGGGAGGTGGGGTAGAGATATGGTTGTGTTGATGCATCGAGGGGCATTGAGGAATTCAATAATTTTGTGGAGGACGTCGGTTTATTGGATATCAAGGTGGTGGGAAAAAGGTTTACATAGTTTGGGTCGGGGAACAAGGCATGTCGCCTAGATAGATTCTTGGTTTCGCGTGAGTGGATTGATCGATTCTCTTCACTGTATCAATTGAATTTGCCGAGGGGGATTTCGGATCATACGCCGATACGGCTAACCAGTGAGGATAGTGATTGGGGACCTCGACCATTTAGGTTCCTAAATGTATGGCTTGAGAAAAAAGATCATGTTGATTTAATGGCGAAGGAATGGGAGCGAATTTCAGTGGGGTGTGAGGGATATTCGATACATGCTAAGTTGAGGGAGATGAAAAAATTCTTGCGCGTATGGAATAGAGAATGCTTTGGGAATGTCGACACTAGAATTGGGGAGGTGACAGAGCATATTGACAGGTTGGATGAGGTTGTGGAGGAGGCGGGGGATGGAGTGAAACGTGGTGAAGAGATTAGTCGGTTGAAAATTGAGCTGTGGCGTTTTCATAAATGCTGGGAGTCAATTTGGTGACAGAAGTCGAGAGCCCTTTGGTTAAAAGAGGGGGACTAAAATACTTCATACTTTTATAGAACAACGAAAATTCGAGCGTCAAAGAATCTGATTACTGGTTTGCGGATTAATGGTAAATGGGTGGAGGATCCGGAGAGATTAAAACGCCATATATAGGTGGAATTTAGAAAACATTTTGCACGTAAGCCATGCATTGGGACGATGGAGGCTGATGTGCGGTTCAATAGGCTGGAACAGGGTGATGCCGATATGCTTGAAGTGAGTTTTTTGTTGTCAGAGATAAAAGAGGCGATCATGAGTTGCGAGGGAGCGAAAGCTCCGGGGCCTGACGGGTGGGAGTTCTTGCATGCTGATCTGATGCATTTGTTTGAGGTTTTCCATGTGAATGGCTCTTTACCGTAAGGGGTTAACTCAACGTTTGTGGTACTGATCCCAAAAAAAGATAACCCGCAGGTAGTCAGTGATTTTAGGCCGATATGCTTATTGAATTCCGTATACAAAATTGTGGAGAAAGTCTTAGAGGGGAGACTTAAGAAGGTATTACATTCTTTGATTAGTGAGGAGCAATCAGCTTTTATTAAAGTGAGACAAATTGTTGATGGTGTCTTATTAACTAACGAAGTCGTACATTCCCTTCGTATGCGACCGTTTAGTGAAGGAGGAGTGGTGTTGAAGATTGACTTCGCTAAGGCGTATGATTGCATAAAGTGGAAATTCCTTGATGATGTAATGTGCCGGATGAATTTTGGGGTGGTATGGCGGAAGTGGATTATGAAATGTGTGGGTACGGCACGTCTTTCGGTCCTTGTGAATGGTAGTGCTACGCTAGAGTTTGCGATGGAAAGGGGGTTGCGACAAGGGGACCCCTTGTCGCCGTTACTATTTATTATTGTTGCGGAGGCACTGCACCAATTCATGGTGAATGCGGAAAGCTTGGGTTTGATTAAAGGAGTGAGTGTCGCTGCAGATTGTCGCCTATCACATTTGCAATTTGTGGACGACACTGTAATTTTCATTAAGGTGAAGTAGATTTTGCCAGAAATCTGAACCGTGTGTTGACATGTTTCAAGTATGGGTCGGGGCTGCAAATTAACTATGCAAAATCGGTAATGTATGATGTGGGAATAGATAATGAGGTGGCGGTGGAGATGGCAAGGGAGTTGGGGTGTTTGAGGGCTGAATTACCTTTCAAGTACTTGGGAATTCCGATTGGAATTAACCCACGGAATGGCAAGGTTTGGGAACCGGTGATTCATCGGATGCGCTTATGTTTAGCGGGATGGAAGAAGAACTCATTGTCTTTTGCAGCAAGGCTGACATTGGTGAACTCGGTACTTTCTACGTTGCCGCTATATTACATGAGTATTTTTAGGGTTCCGAAAATGGTACTCAATAAAATTGATATGATTCGGAGATCATTCCTTTGGGGAGATACGGATTTAAAAAGAAGATTGAACCGGGTAGCTTGGTCGAAAGTGTGTAGACCGAAGAAGCTAGGGGGTCTGTGGAAGTCGATAGTGGAGGCGAAGTATGGTGTAGCATTGCGGGGGAGACTGCCGAATAGGGTGGGAAAACATCATATGTCATTCGTTTGGAGGCGAATTGTAGAGATTCAAGAAGGAGATGCTGCTTATACTTTTATGAGCGAGGAATGTTTTTTGTGGCACATAGGGAATGGACAATGGGTGTTGTTCTGGTTCGACCGTTGGTGTATAGAGGTGCCTTTGTGTGAGGTGTTTCCGCATATATTTCGGTGTGCTAGTAATAAGGTAGCACGTGTGTGTGATTATGCGTTGCAAGGTAGCCTGAATCATGATGATTGGCTGCTGTTTTTCAGCCGTGGGCTGCGTTCCTTTGAGCAGCAACAGCTGGGTCAGTTGCGGGCGATCGTGAGGGGGTACAAAATATGTGGGAGCGGGATGGATGTGTTAGTATGGAAGCCAAGTGAGGATGGGCAATTTTCAGTTGGGAGTCTTATGAAATTGATGTCATCTATGGGTATATCCGACATTGGTCTTGATGGATTAAATATTTGGAAAATAGAGGTCCCCCCGAAAGTCCAATGCTTCCTATGGTTTGTGCAATTATGTCGATTGCCGACATTGGCAATGTTGCGCGCTAGGGGCATGCCTTTAGCGGGAACACAGTGTGTGTGGTGTAGGGTGGGGGTTGACGAGGAAGAGCATATATTTTTTACATGCCCGTTTGCGGACAAGTTGTGGGAGGCATATTTTTTGTGGTGGAAGATGTCATGGGTGAAGCCGAGAACGCTTGCGGATTTTCTAGTGCAGTGCTGTAGTGGGGTTTTGTCGGGGGTGGGGAAAGATTGGTGGGTGGTTGGCTGTGCAGCGGTTTTGTGGTCCCTATGGCTTACGCGGAATCACGTGATTTTTAATCATAAGCATCTCGCAACCGAGGAGCTTTTATTTCTTGTTAAGTTGCGATCCTTTTATTGGATTAAATCCTTCGCGCAAGGAATTGACATTATCGAAGCTGCTTGGTGGGATTGGCCGGTGCTGTGTGTGCCGTCATGTATAGTGAGACCTCGAGTTGGAATCCGTTGGTGTCCACCGATAGAAGGGGCACTCAAGTTTAATGTGGATGGCGCAGCAAGAGGGAAATCGGGGATGGCGGGTTGCGGGGGTGTGTTGCGGAATGAGAGAGGTGTGGTGCTGGCGGTTTTTTCTGGACCTTTGGGATGTATGGACTCGAACGAAGCTGAGGTATGGGCTATCTATCATGCGGTTCGTCTGCTAGCCGAGACGAGGTAGAGGGCGGATTGGTCGTTCATCATTGAATCTGACTCGCGGATTGCATTGTCATGGGTGATGCACAAGGAGAAGAGACCATGGCGATATGGGTGGCTGTTTCGGGAGATAGATAATGCTTGTTTGCAGCTACGTTGTGTTTGCTTTCACCATGCTTTCTGTGAGGCGAATTTTTTCGCCGATGCTCTAGCAAAAGGGGGTGTGGATAGAGTGTCTTGGTTTCATGTTCTTGCGGATCCTTGTATGGCATCGTAACGGATTGTTTTTTCCTTGAGGATTGTTTTTTACTTAACATGATGCACTCTTTTTCCTCCAATTTAGGGTAGGGAGGTTTTTTAAGGAGGCATATAGTAGGTTGTATGATTTTTTACACGCTGAATAAAATCATACGTTATTGATAAAAAAAAGAATTCTAAGAAAGATATAAATATACTATAAATAAATATTTTGCTCTTGGTTAGCATATGGTATGGTTGGCTCTTGATGATCACATGCTATAAGTTTTACAAGTGATGGATAAGTGCCCCCTATTTTATGAGGCAACAAAGATTGAATTGAACCATTGATAACTACTTGAGAAGTTATAAGGAATCCAAAAGCTAATGAGTATTCGACAAGTCTCAGGAAGACTTCAATGTGTTTAACCAAACTCTGCTATGATTGATATGTTTTATATTGAAGCTTGGATAAGCTATTGAACACCATAAATCTTACAAAAGTTTAATTAAGACGCAAATAACAAATGCTAAAATATGAGTGTACATTTGGATGTGTGCTTCATTTGAAATCCATGTATTTAAATGCTTTATCAATATTTGATGTCACTACCTCACTTAGACTATATAAGCCTAATGCATTCAATTTCATGCATTACATGTTACTTTAGAAGTTTATAATTGATTGGGAACAAGGGTGACCATTTATTCTACAAGACCTTGCTTAATGTCTTGTTCTTTTAATCAAACTCCTAGGATGGTGGCACTTTATGTTGTCTAGGAAACTAGTTATATTTGTTTAATATGTTTGAGGAGTTATGTAGAAGATGAATGCATATAGGAATTATTGAACTGAATGTTAGTTTAAATATTCATGATTGTTGTAGAATATTCGATTAGAAGTTTGATAAATGGTTTCAAGTATGATGGTTAGAGATTCAAATGATAAGTGGTTTATGTATTTAGGAATTATAATTGTTTCCTAATTACTAAGTTACTTTGGAATGCAGTAGAAATCATGGTTTGCGGTTTAAGTTATATTAAAATGGTGGCTCAAGGTTCTAGCTGGCGCATGTAACGAACTTATGATATGTAATGTTTTAAAATATCTTATGTTAAGTGTTTGTAAAGTTGTATTTCTAAAACTTGGTTGTGTGTTTGAAGACTAAGTTAAGTATATTTGATGTATAGTTAACTAATTATTGATGGGATGTTGCTTGGGTAGTTCGAAGGATGAATAATGTAATGTCATAATTGGTCCATAGACAATTGACCTAGTTTGAGTTAAATGAACCATGGCAGTGAAATAAATTATCTAGTAACAATTGAACTTTCACAGTTATACACTCTAGTTCTTTATTTGGATTCTCGAGTTAAGTTTGTTTTTAGAAGTCATAAGTTAACTTTGATCTAGCCAAGCCTATGAATATGCAAATATGATTAATTATTGATCACTTGCCTAGTCTGCAAAGATAATTCTCAATTTTGCTAAAGGCTTAGCAATGCCTGATAGTAAGGACCGAACTTATATGGATAATAATTTGGATTGCAATTGGTTGATAAATGAGGGGCTAAGATTATGTCTTGTTCGAATATTGATTAATTTATTTATATTATATAAGTGGTAATTGAAGTTAACTTAAGTAATTGGTTTTTTGATCATAACCTTCCTTGAGATTGTTATTGGAATTGGATTACAAAGTTAATTGTTTAGATGCTTGTGTACTTATTAAGTAAGAAACTAAAAACATGGTGGTCAAACATTTGTAATGATAAAGTAAAATTTCTATAAGCATAGAATCAAAAGAGATTAAGTGCTCCTTATACCTTAATTGGAATGATTTGGAAATACAAAATATTAGATGGCTATTTTATAAGGACTAAATTGGAAGAAAAGGATGAGTGGAAGGCTACTCCCAAATGCACCAAATTGAATAAAAATAAAAATTGGAAGATTGCATGATAAGAAAGGAGAATATAGTGGATGTTACACATTTCAAAGAAACTGTTGAGCGTAATAAGTGCATCACAATTGGTGCAAGTGTACACGTCGCATGTTATAGTATAAAAAAATATCGTCTCCACAGGGATTGGTGCTACTTTAGGAATTTAACTTCTCGCATTGTAAAATAAAAAACAAGTAGGTGATTGTAGGAGTTCTAATTAACAATTAAACTAAGTGCAATAAAATAAAAGAAAGATGTAATCAAGTAAGAGATAATGGGTCGGGTTATTGTGAGTTGAGGAGTGATAGTCGAATGGATCGTCTTGGTAAAAGAATACAATGACAACTCAACTGTCGCGGTAATTGGTAACAATCAAAGTTGCCAGGGCAACTGGAATAGCGGTGGTCGCTTGGCAACTGAGCAGCAACCTCCAAGATTCGGCGAAGCATTCTTCAATGGTTCCTCCTTATCCTTAAGTCGAAACTCTAGTTAACTGTACATGCCTTGATTATACATCCATGCATTAATTAAGGGTGAACAACAACCAATCTTGTGCTCCACTTAGCCGTTGAAATTCGTAACTTATTCCTAAGCCGAATTAGTCTTCATCGATTTGGACAAAAACTATGCTCATTCGTTTCTTGAATCTAACTCTCCAGATATTAGATAAATAGATTAAATTATGAGATCCTCTCTCAATTCACTCGCAAGCAAAGTTAAAAGCCAAGAATGAGCAAAGCTTGGATAAAAAGTGCAAACTATATTACCTAAACAAAATCCAACCGTTTCTCACAACCACAAAACATAATAACCTTAGCCAACTAGATTTAGTTCATGGCTAGGTTCAAAAGAAACACAAAACAAAGTTTTCCCAACATAAACCAAATCGAACAAGAAGGAAAAGGATGAAGAAGATGTCGACAACCGTTTTGGTCTCTCTCTCTATCGAACGTATGGAGGCTTGCGGCTTGAACCTCTTTAAATAGGGGATGGCTAGGTCAAAGTCTTTCTTGAGGATGAAGTTAAGTTGGATTTGAATTAGATAAAAGAAATATTAAATCTATTCCAACTAAAACTTCCTCTTATTTTCTTGGGATTCATCTTCTCTTGACCTCTTTACGAACTTCCAGCTCTTTTTCTCCACACCACCTATCCCGATCAAGTCAGCTTTTTCTACTCTCCAATTTGACTACCACTCACCTCATTCTTTCTTGTTAACGATTGTCGCGGCAACTGGTTCGACATCTCCTTCTTAGGTTGCCACGGCAACTATCCTAACATCTCCTTCTTGGGTTGCCACGACAACTAGTCATGTACACATAAAAATAACTTCAGGCAACATCGTTTTCCACCAAAACTAAGCAAAAAATGAATTCAAACACGACCACCAAAGAAACAATGAAAACATGCATAGATGCCTAATAATGCAACTAAAGTGAGCCTAAGTCTAACAATAATAGGAGTAAAAAGGGCAATAAAATATGACTTTTGAACACTTAACAAAACCCCAAAATCAAACTATTGCTTGTCCTCAAGCAATTCTAACTAACAATTACTTGCCAATGTTTTAATCTTCATGATTTTTTTGCCTTGAATCTTGACTTTTATGCCTCAGAACCGTGCATTAAATATGCATGACATTCAATTTTTCGGATGGCCAAGAAGTTACCCGGAATCAAACTATAATGCTCTTGAGTGTGTATGGAGTCGTGTCCAAGATATTTTCTCAGATTCTATGTGAACAATAGGCATTCAAATTAATTCCTAGGGTTCCTTTTTCATTATTATATATTTTTGTTCAACTAGAGCCAATTTCGGGTACCTCTAGTGGATTAATTAATTTTCCATTTTTTCATAATCTTTCTTTAACCAACTAAATCCAGTTTCAGGCACCTCTAGTGATTCCTTTAAGCACAATACTAGAGCCAATTTCAGGCTTCTCTAGAAATCAAGTTTTTATTTACCCAAAATTTAAAGATTAGCCTAAGTTCACTAGAATTCTTTCAATCAATCAAGCCACAAAAGTGTACGATTACGTTTTAGCATCATATTAGGATTCCAACTATTTTCTATGCTCATCCTAGATTTGAAAGTTCTAGAAAATTAAGTGCAAGGGCAATGTCATCATTAGAAATCAAATCTAGGCAATTTCAGTCCAACTAAAAACAATGCAAGTAACATTCCAAATGCAAGTCCTAAAGATGAATGCAAGCTAACATGAAACTAACTAGAAGTAATACCCCCAAACTCGAGTGAGACATTGTCCTCAATGCATGCAAAAAGAAAATAAATACAAAAAATAAAAAACAAAAAATGAGAAATAATGACTAACTCCAAGAGCTCGTCATTGCTAATGATGAGTTTTTGGTGGGTGGTTTGTTTGATCCGCTTGCTTGAGCATGATGGTTACTTTCTTGCTGCCGGTGGTGGAACCGGTTCTCGTGTAGGGCTACTTCTTCGCTCTCGTCCTCTATCTCTTCAATTTCTTCGGTTGTGGAGGCCTTGTGTTTGGCTTTGGAGGACGTAGTTGGGGGTGATTTCATGGGTGTTGCCGATGACTCGTCTGAATCTAAAAAACCATATAAGGTTTCAATGCGTGTTGGTTCAATTATTGGAGTTTTACCTTTGTCTTTGGCAATAGTTTCCGCGACATCTTCTATCTCAGTTGCATGAGAATATTAAGTGTCTGTTGCATGGCATCTTCTGTTGCGGTTTCTGTGGCAAGTAATTCGGCAGGGAAGATAGAGAATGGCTCTTTACTGTCTTGGTGCTTTTCCACGATGACTTGCGTGATGGCAGTATTGTGGTCCTTAATATACCTCATAAACAGTAATTTTTGTGTTTTGATTTGTTCTAATCGACATGTCAATGGCGTATGAGGGCCTCAAGTCAATCTGCTTCTACCGGTCTACTTGCCTAGGCATCAACGCTCGCATCGAGCATTGTCGAGGCAACATGTGTTTCCGCAACAACCTTAGGTGTAGTAGATTTTTCCGATGCTTCACCCATTAGTTTTCGATACTGTGCTTTGTTCCATCCGGACCTTGGTGTTGCCTTCTTGTCTTTCAGTTCACTTGGGACCTTGGCTTTCTTGCAAAGTTGCGATATGAGGCTAGGAAAGAAAAGTGAGCCTTTGTCCTTTTGAGATTATTTTAGAAATTGTTTAATTACATATAGAAGTGTAGTTTCGATAAATAAACACGTAGGAAAAAAATTGTAAATTTACAAAATCCAATATGATAACAGTATAGGAAATGTATTAATACTGTGCAGAATTTTAAGTGTCTTTACAATACAGATTTTAGGATCAAAACTGTGCAGTTTGGTGCAGTTTTTGAAGACAGTATAATATACAGTTTTAAAATGTAGTTTGTGTAAATGCAGTCTTGATAAATATACTGGTTTGTGGACTGTTTTTGTGCAATTTTAAGTTATACATAGTAGGCAGTTTTAATGTTATGAGATTAGGCCATTTTATGTTGTTAAATTGTGCAGTAAGTTTGTAAAAAGGAATGCAGTTCATTAAGCCTTAAAATTATTTCAGGGTGTTGCTATGATAGTTTATTGTGTTAACATGTAAATTGCGTATGAACTTAAGAAACCAATGGAATGAATTGTTATTTGTTTGATTGAGGTACATGATATGTTAAGGATGGATGGCTAAGGAAGGAAACTGTTGAAAAGTAGATTGTGTATAGTAGACTCGGGTATTTCATAATGTTTGAATAACATGTGAGTATAGTCGATTTTGTCTTGGGTGACACAATGTCATCCCTATTTTTTTATGAAATGATTTAATTCTTGCATATGCATATGCCTATAGCTCCCTTAGAGCAAGAAATATGAAGCATTCATAGCATGACATCATTGATAAGCATCTTAGTTATGTATGTATTACATTAATGTTTTATGCCTTGCTATGATATACATGTGATGGAGATTTTAAAAACTTTAAAAGTAATTTAAAACACTTAAGTTGTGTACAATGGAAGTCCTTTGGCTACATTGGTATGAAGCATGGTATATTAAGACTACAGTCCATGAGCTACGACTCGGGGTACACCCCATTAAACTTGATATGTTTATTGGTGACAATATGAGGTAACAGGGGAGTTGTACGGCGATTGGCGACAATTTGGTTGGATAGTGAGAAGTTTAGGATTGATATGTTTTCGATATTAGCCATTGCTATGTGCTTTGAGATAAGTATCGCTTGGACCTATGTGGTCAAACTCAGACCAATGTCATTCACGATCAAATGTAATCCAAGAAAAACTTTAAAAAAAAGATGTGAACTCTAAATGAAGATAGATAAGAATTCTAAGAAAGATGTGAATATACTATGAAATGATAATTGTGTAACCACCTAAACTTGACCTAAAAGAAATAGTCGAATTTAGGAAGTCACAATTGAAAACTTTACCCTCAAGAAATTAATTTGAATTATAATATATTAAAATAGCGTAAATTAAATTATTTATGATAATAATATAAAGTGTCTTGATGTTTATAAAATCCAAACATTAAAATTAATAATCTTATAATTTAAATAAAACTTTCAAATTTTAAGTATGAAAATGCATGCTAAAAATAATAAGCCCCAAATATCAAATTACATCAATATCCCCAATATTGGGTCACGTCGGCACGCCCCGTGGCGCAGCAGAAAAATTAATCCGACGTAATCCAGCCAGGATCCATGTACAAGAACGAATCTGGGGTGAAAAGATGAATAGTTACCTTTTAAAACTCTAAAAACTGGAAAATCGACGGTATGTCAGAATAACCAGGTCAAGTAAAACCAGAATCGTCACAGGTTCGCAATGACCTCTACGGAGTCCACCCGAACAAAACGAACAAAGTTTTCGCCTCCGTAACACTTAGGGTTAAATTTCGACAGGTTTGAACACCTTCCAGGGAGATGTCGAACTCCCTCCAGGGATTCATGAGGGAGTCTGAAATCGACCAGGAGTTCAACCGAGACTTGAAATCGAGGAAGGGAACCTTCAGGGATTTGCCAGGGGCAAGTAGAACACCAGAAAAATATCGAACAGCTTCTCAGAGAGCTTTCTGGTATATGTTGAATTCTAGTGGGAAATCCCTAGGGATGTTGTCGAAATCTTCAAGAGGAGGAAGAGGGATGATTTGGTGTCTTGCCCTTGTCCCTTTAAGTAGTATTCAGAGACTTAATTCTAGTTGAATACCTTAAATCCAAGTTCAACAAAAATTCTTAGAATCTAATTCTACTTGAAATTGGTTTCTATTAAATATACATTATATTTAATAATATTAAATGAAATATATATATATATATAATTGTGTAGAATCTTATTCTACATAAAACATGGATTTAAATATACATTATATTTAATCTATATATATATTATATAGAATCTCATTCTACCTTTACATGGATTTAAATATATTTAAATATATATTTTTAATTATGTAGAATCTAATTCTACATAAACTTGGAATTAAATATACATTATATAAATTTCAAATATATATTTAAATTTCTAGAATCTTATTCTATAATATTTAAGTCTCTAAATATTTTTCCATACTCTAAATAATATCTGATAAATACAATATTTATCCAATATTATTCCCATTTAAGGGAGTTGCCGATTTCCCCTATCCCATAGGGGATTTTCGGCAACCTCCCTAAAATAGGGAGTATGGTTTCCAATTTTTTTGTCCATTTCATTCGAAGGGTGTGACCCTTGTAGGTTCATGAAACGTTAGCAACAAAATTAGAACTATTCTAATTTTACAAACAATGAGTGGCATCTAGCAATACATCATTGCTACCTAAGTTGCATGAAGTCATGGTTTGACTTTCCTAATTCCTGAATAAACTTCCTTTATGTATTTCATCCTTTTGTCCTTTATATCTTAGATGAACACAAGTCATGTGTTAGTCACACTTGCGTTGTCCATCTAGTGTTTCTTGATGTCTTGAGTAGATTATGATAAACGAATCTCTATGATCTCATATCATAATATTCGAGCATGGCCATGCATTTTCTAATCTCACTCAATCAAGTGGCCGAAGATATTTCTCCCATTATGTAGGAGGGACAAATCCTTTCTTGATCAACCATATTTCACTACATAGGTCATCACATATCCAATCATCAGTCTTTATAATGTAGTCAGTTACGACACACGTTTGACTATGTCAAAATACGTAAACCTTTATGTTGAAATCATGTTGATCGCAAGTCTGAGGATCATACATATGTCTATCATGAGCAATGTTGTGACTGTCATATAATTACCCAAGAAACATGCTCATTGCGGGTCAATCTAGTATGTTGTTCTCTAACAAATACTTATGTGTTGATTTTGACATCTCTATGTCAATGACAACGCTTGTCATCAACCACATATTAGTCTTTATATATTATCACTGTCCATACCCGTAATAATATTCGACTAAGGATCCTATTTAACTATAATCATATTATTGTATGGACATTATTATCCAATGGTTAGTTCGATGCACAGAAACATACCAAATGATAATAAGGGCAATGCCATTACTTGATAAATCTAGTAAAATAATATGTCTATTCAATTATCATATGATTGGTATTTGGGCATACTCCAACACCCAAAACAATAAATATTAATATGAATAACTAAAAATAGTTTCATACTAAATTATAAAATAATCAGATAAAATTGTAACCCCCTTAGCCCGGTGTAGACAGTTGACCCGAACCGAGGTTATTACACGGGAAAAACCAAAACCAACTCGTTAAAGCCGACTCCGATTGACGAACCTTTTTTCCTTTTTAACTTTTCTCGATGCAAATTAAATCTTATGTAATCACCAAAGTGCATAGGAAGAAACGACACAATGATCGAAACTCGTTTAGGGGTTTAATTACACAAATAGGACATTTAGGGACCGAAATGTAATTTCAGCAAATTACAAGGACGTTTTTGATTTTAAAGTTACCATTATTTAATTAATCATGTTTCATGCTTCTTTGTAAATTTTCATCACAATCAGATCTACCAAACTCATCCAATTGCATACGTGAAGTTCAGGGATTAGAATATAACATTTCGAAACTTCAAAACAAGCCATTAACTGAAATTCACGGTCGTGTATCGATACACCTAAGGACCGTATCGATACGCGGGAAGGCAGTGACCAAACTCGCAGAAAGGCTATCGATATGCTCACCCGCGTATCGATACACCCTTCAAACTTGGCCTACTCGTATTGAAACACTCTCCATTCATACCGATACCTCTGTGCAAAAAGGTACAAGTTTGGCTTATGCATATCGATACGAAAGCCCGAGTATCGATACGCATACCAGAAGTGTTCCACAAACAGCCCCAAATTTATACCAAACCTCAACAAATCATCACCAAAACATATGGCTATGTTTATGGCAACCACTCTATCATACAAGCATGCAATTCTAAGCATAATGTAGGAATTTGAGGGATCATCACAAGCATTACAAGGCATATACTAGAGCATACTTGAACCACAAACCATTAGCATACCAAAAGGCAAGATGGAGCATCAAAACCAATATAAAGGTCTTCTACAAACCAAATAAACCACAAAAAACTTGCATCAACAACAGGGAGTCCAAAACACATCTCCCAAACAATCAATAAAATCCCATTGCCATATACAATTACTAAAATGAAAGTTTAACACCATACTTGAGCTTAACAATCCTTGAACTTCTTAATCCTGCTTGCTGCCTAAAATGTGTCAATTATTTGCATTGTTGGTAAAAGAGAACGTAAGCACAATAGCTTAGTGAGACATGCTCTAAAAACACCAACACAACAATGCCAGTATTAAAATTCTATCTTGAAAACCATTTCTAAAACCATGTTCTTTCTATCTCATGCTTGAAAATAACATCAAAGCAAATCACCATTTGAAAATCACATGTACCATCTATCAATATAACTCATGCATTCAACTAATGCAAATCTCATGGCAAAGCCACACATGCTTGATATTCAAAAGCATTTCATAAATCTCAAAATCTCATATGCATTTCTCATAGCATAAAATCATTTCAACATTGGTACATGTGAATCAAAGTTCATTCTCATATATTGGCATTTCATATTCTATCTTTAATCGGATATGTGGATAGCTTGACTCGAGGTCAAGTCCTACCCATTGGGATCTCGCCACCAGACTCTCATGGCGATATCTATCCTCGCCACAAAGCTTGAGTGTTTCACCAAGACCTACCCCGATGGTATCTCTCATCATCGGACTCTCACTTTGGATCGGGATGGAACTACTCCCATTGCGCGACTCCAAAGAGCACGTACGAATTTTAGATTATAGTGAACTTTACATCCTATTGGTTGAACAATTATATCTGGTAATCATCTCATCATTTAAGCCAATATATTATATTAAAATCATCATCTCACCTACTGTTTTGATACAACATTTCTAAATCAATCTCATCCCATTTCAAAACCGAAATTCATGCATAGTATTTAATAAAAATCTCAAAACTCTTTACAATGTTGTTCTATCTCATGGGATCAAAATGAAACATCATTCCATGACTTAAATCATGCATAAAACAGTAGGAATTTGTCTAACTCAAATCAAGAGCATGTCTAAAGCATTTAGGGGCATCGTCCATATTTCGAGAGCAAATCTAAACATACTTACTTCGGGACTTAGGATGGTGTTTCAAACCAATCCTAAATCCCCAAATCTTGTTTCCTGGTCCCTCAAGGACGTCAAAAACCATTTTCACTCACCGATAACGTTTCCCTAGCTTGCCGAAACGTTTTCTAAGCTTCCGACACTTTTGGATTAACACCAAACGTGTCCGAAGATGTCTCCCATGTTCATTACACATAATAGAAGAGGATTAATACACCATCATGCATTAAAATCACCATCCACTCATTCTAACTCACTATTTTACTCAAAACTAGCATTTCGGCTACCTGAAATAACCGAAATCACTTCCAAACTTTCTCAAATCAAAGCCCAGCCAAGATCTTTCAATTCTAAACCTCAATCAACACCAAAAATCAACATAAACACGACCTTATACCTCCAGCAATAGCAGATCACCATAAACAACTCAAAAACCACAAATCTAGCATCTCAAACTTAGGAACCCAAACCTATTCTGGATTAATTTGTTAAAACCTCATTCTCAACATCAAATAACATCCAAAATATGTTAGAAATTAACCTCAAACCAGAGCTTATCATAGAAATACGAAAATCACCAAGATCTCATCAAGAATCTTGAATTTAACAACTATTTCATGTTTATAACATTAAAATAATTCAAAAACCATTAACAAAGTATTGATAACTTTGGAATTTCAGTAAAGAACTGATCTTTAGAGGAGATGGACGAAGATTACCTCTAATGGTTGATCTCTCCTTAATTTGGCCAAGTTTCCTTGAAAATCCAAAGTAAAAAACAAAAGGATTTGATGAAACAAAGATAAGAAAATTTTTTGGAAGATGAAATCTCAACACACAAAATGTAAATCAGAGGTTCTTTTATGAGAGAAAAGTGTTTGGTTGATTGAAAGTTGAGAGAAAATGAAAAGAGAAAATCTATCGTAAAGTTGCTTATGAAAAGTCAACCTTTGATTTTCTTTTAATTCCCTTTTATTTCTTTAATAAAACCATTATTAAAAACTGCCAAATTAAATATAAATCTGATGAAAACAAATGGTAAAACTAGTCAACTTTTGCAAAAACTGCATTTTGGTCACTATACCAAAATGTAATATTTCCAAAGCCCATTTTGTAAAATTGTTTTTACCATAATGACTTATATAATAAATGATGGTTTTAGATATTTTTCCATATTTTTAAAACATCCCGAATTAGGTTTTCCCTAAACCAACTTCAAGGGTTCGAACCGTTCCCGACCGGCCCGATTCAACATCTAAAACATCTAGGCCCAAAACCAAGGCGTTACAACTCTCCACCACTTAAGAAATTTCGTCCTCGAAATTTACATAGTGGAAAAAGGTAAGGAAACTGCATCTTCATGTCATCCTTCCTTTCCCACGTAGCTTCCTCAACGCTACGATATCTCCATAAGACTTTGACCAGTTCTATGGTCTTACCCCGAAGAACCTTGCTATCCGAATCCAGAATCTCAACGAGCCCCTCATCATACATTAAGTCTGGATTCAACTCAACCTCTTCTAAATGCATAACATGCGACATATCCGATCTATACCTCCAAAGCATGGATAAATGGAACACATTATGTATCTTTTCTAACTCTTAGGGCAATCTCAACTTGTAAGCAACAAGACCCACACGTTCTATCACTTCATATGGTCCAATGAACCTCAGACTCAATTTATCCTTCCGGCCAAATCTCATCACCTTTTTCAAAGGTGAAACTTTCAAAAACACACGTTCACCAACTGCGAACTCTATCTCCTTCAAACGGTCATAAATGAGCTTCACCATCTCGGTGGTTGCTTTCAACAAAGCTGGCATCGAAATCAACTTTTTCCCCGTTTCAGCCCAACAAAGGGGAGTTCTACACTTTCTCCCATATAAAGCCTCGTACGGTGCCATTTGAATGCTTGCCTGGTAACTATCATTATAAGCAAACTCAACCAAAGGAAAATGCTTCTCTCAAGAACCTTGAAACTCAATAACGCAGCACCTCAACATATCCTCAAGCATTTGGATAACACGCTCCGACTGTCCATCCGTCCGAGGATGATAAGAAGTACTAAAATTCAACCGTGTACCCCAGGCCTGATGCAAACATACCCAAAACCTCAACGTGAACCTTGGATCTCTATCCGATACTATAGATTTCGACACACCGTGCAAACACACAATCTCAGCAATGTACAACTCAGCTAACATATCCAAGGTATACATAGTATGCACAAGCAAGAAATGTGCAGACTTCGTAAGGCGATCCACAATCAACCAAATAGAATTCTTTTTCGATGGCGACAAAGGCAAACCATACACAAAGTCCATGGTAATCCTCTCCCATTCCCATTTTGGGATTCTCAACGGCTGCAAAAAACCCAGAAAGAACCTGATGTTCAACCTTAATCCCCTGATAAACCATACATTTGCTAAAGAACTCGACAACATCTTTCTTCAACCCCACCCAATAGTACTCATCCTTCATATCACGATACATTTTTGTACTACCAGGTTGCATACCGAAAGGAATACTATGAGCTTCAGTCAGAATAGTGCGCCTCAACTCCACATCATTCAGCACCACTATCTTACACCCAAAACATAGAACACCATCATCGTTGAAACTGAAGTCTGAAGGCCTACCTTTTGCAATATCCTGAACATAAGGTACAAGAGAATCATCAAACAACTGCTTGTCCTTTATTAACTGAACCAAAGATTGTTTCACCTACAACTCAGCAACAAGGCCACCATCTCGTGATATGCTCAAACAAGCAAACATCGCCCTCAATTCAACAGCCACTTTCCTGCTCAAAGCATCAGCCACAACATTGGCCTTTCCCGGATGATACTCGATCGTTAGATCATAATCCTTAAGCAACTCCACCCAACGTCGTTGCCTAAGATTCAACTCCTTCTAAGACATAAGATACTTCAAACTCTTTTGATCCGTGTACACAGTACACTTCTCACCATATAGATAATATCTCCAAATCATTAAAGTGAACACCACCGCCGCTATATCAATATCATGCATGGGATAGTTACGCTCATGCACCTTCAACTATCGCGATGCATAAGCTACTACCTTACTCTATTACATCAGCACACACACCAAACTAACATAGGATGCGCCACTATACACCACAAACTCTTTTCTAGATTCAGGTTGAACCAAGATAGGACTAGAGCCTGTTTCGGGCACCTCTATGGTATTTAATCTTTCTTCCTAGAGCCTGTTTCGGGCACCTCTAGATTTTTCATCATTCTTGTTGTACTGCCCTATGTTGTCGTGGCGGTAAACTTGTATTCAATCAAGGAATAGTGAGGCAGGCAGTGTTCAACTTAAAATTCAAGCAAAAATTTAGAATTTAACATACAAGTATAAAGATAATTGGCAGAAAGAAATTTTCTAAGTGTTTTTCATGCTTCTCCCATAGTAAGATTTAAAATTTTTAGAATGGTGCGAATATAAGTAGTCGGCTAAGCTATCATAGACACAAGTTTTTGAACTAAAGATTTCTATTTCGTTTAGTGCTAGCGGCATAATTTACATATGTATTTAAATGCTACTAAATGAATCTAAAACAAAGAGGACTAATTCCCCCCAAAGTCAAGGTTGGCATTATCCTCAATGCCACTACAAAAAACGAAACATAAAATATAAAAACAAAAAACAAAACAAAAAATATAAAAAGCAAAATTAAAAACATAAAAAAAGAAGAGAAAAGAAAATGGTGCTATAGACTGAGGAAGTTCCCCTCTATTGCTGCCGCGTCAGAGGAGGATTCTGAGGAGGCGGGTACGATGAGGCAGCGCGTAGCAGATGGTCTATCAGTAGGGCTCTTCTTCTTGCTACGCAACGACTAGATTCGGCTGGGGTGGGCTTCTTTGATTGTTTTCAGCACCTCCACCCTGGGGCTCTTTTGCTGGCCGCTTTCTCTTTCTATATGCCTTGGTTGGTTCGTCATCAAAGGAGTCTGAGATCTCCATGTCTGAGTCGCCTGCGTCTTTGGAAGCGACCCCTTTAGCTACTGGGGATGCAGATGTGGTTTGTTCCACCTTCTCTGATTCTGATGAGGAAGAGAGGTGGTATGGCTGGATAGGAGTTGGGTAGGTTCTTCTCTTGGGGCGGTACTGTGGCCCCTCACTGTCGTCGGCGGCACGAGCAACAACTGGTCTGGGAGTGATCTAGATAGGCTTGGAAGCTGCTCACTCTGTTGGAAAGGTGGGCAACTATGGGCCGACGTCCTGATACTTGTCCAGCAAGTAGGCCACAAAGGCATCTTGCACGTCCGCTACATATTTGGTGAGTATCACCTATTTGCGCTAAATCCTCTGGCAGCTTTCCACTAGGTTGCGCAATAAAGGGATCACCTAAGATGGGAGGGTAGCTTCAGTACTGTCTGCTGCGGCTGGGGTGGCGGCAGCTTGGGACGGCGGATGGGAGGTGGAAGGTGTATCTAGCTCCGCGCTATGCATCATATGTTGGCGTACCCTTCTTGTCCATCCTTCCTTGGCAGCATGCTAAAATTGGCACATAGGCGAGTGATGAGTGCATGGAAGAAAATGGGACCTTTGGCATTTGACTTCTGCGCGTGGGCATAGATCTCTTTTATTATTACTTCGCCAACGTTGATCTATCTCCCCTTCATGATGCTGCAGATAAAAGCGAGTCGCAGCCTGTTTACTGTCGATCCGTGCGAGGTGGGCATCAGGCAGCCATGGACAAAGGAACTCCAAAGGGCTGCCTCCACCAGCAAATTTCGGCGGTTGACTGAACCTTTGTTTTTGCCTGTCAACCATTTGGTGTTCGGCTTACAAAGCTCCTTCTTGAACTTGTAATCATCCCCCATCAGATATGATTCCCATTCTCCATGCGGGTTGCTGCTGACCTCTATGTTGTAAAAGTTGTTGATCATGTCAGTAGTGAACTTGACACCTTCTCCCCGGTCGTAGACGAGAGGGCTTGTCAGTGTCAGTCTGTTAGCGTAGAATTCTCGCACATGGTTGATGTTGATTCCTTCTGGCTGTTGTGCGAACTGGTCCCAACCCATATTGTGTATCCTTTCGAATATATATGGTTCCAAGCCAAAATCCCCATCAGACTGGGTGTATTGGAAACCCATCTCCTCCCATAGTTGCCGTTCTCTAAAGTGTTTCTTGTACGTCTCCTCGATAGCAGAGTTCAAGAACCTTTTGTAGGGGGTTTTGGAGGTGGCGGCGGTTTGTTGTGATGAGGTCATAGTTTGTGGGACAATTGTGTTTCCTAAAGAAAGAAAAGAAATAACGTGAAAGAAAATAAAACTAAGGAAATCTTGGAAGCAAAGATTGTAGAAAGAATTCAGTGTAAAGGAGAGAGCAAAGTGAAGAATGGGGGGAGAATGGTTGGCTTTATATAGCCACTTCTCTTCACTGCCTTGGCGGGTACGTTGTCAACGAGGGGTAATTTATGTGGCCCGAATAATGGGATTCTAGCCGTTACACAGATATTCGTTCCCCTCGCTGGGGCAAAATATAGCCGTTGCAACTAGCGATTATGAAGCAACTAGTCGTTATGCTTATCTGCCTTGGCTGCTAGTTGGGCCTCTCTTTTATTCTTTCATCTTTCTTGATCTGTACTTCATTCCCAACCTGAGATAAATTAAATACAAGAATTAAATGAAATTAAATCTAATCCTAATGCATGAAAAATAAAAATTTAGGCTATGCAGGGCTGCACTTTTCCCAAACATAACCACTTCCTAACCATTTATGAACACAAGTGCACACTTGTCAAGTTATAGTATAAAAGATATCGTCTCCCAAAGGGATTGGAGCAGCTCCTATGAATGGTTTCCTGCACAAAGATTTAGTAAATGTGTAATTAAATCTCATGATGTGGAAATATAAAAACACAAATAAAATAAGATAGTGATGAGAGGAATGATAGGGAGAGATTTGGGCGATAGACTGGGTAAAACAAATGCAGCTCGGTGGCCCGTGGTCTGTATATTAAAGTCTGAGCATGTTTTTCAATGCCATGAATTGCTGCATCGGCGGGATGGCGGGCGGCAAACTACGACCCTGTCACGCGGCCGCAGCAGGTCACTGCCACTGCAAGAGTGTACTGTCTTGGCAGGTGGAACGGAAAGAAGTCCTGGCAGCAAGTCTGGCAGACATTCCAAGTTCGGCAGGATAGTCGACAATGTTCCCTCCTATTTCTAGGTTAGGATGCTCGAGAGCTAACTTGTGGACTAGTGTGGAACCAAGCTAGTCAACTCTGTTTGTAATCCCTTTTAGCCGCTGAAACTTGTGGACTAGTGTGGAACTAAGTTAGTCACACCCCCAACGGGTTGTGATCGTGCTTAACCCTTTCATGAGCCTTGCACTTTCGTGCCTGACAAATGGATTTTTCTTCAACTAACTGGTGTAGACTAATTGAACGAACGAAGAACATAGATTAAGCAAACTCAGAATATTATTGAACACAACTCAATACTATACAATTTTTTCCTCAAACTACTTTACATACACGCGCCTAAACCCTAGGAGAGCTGGGTCGCGACCCCCAACAACTCCAACATATCTAACTATCCCCCCATCTATCCTCACGTCCTCAGATATGCGAGGTGCTATCCGAGATGCCCCTATACCCTTACATACATTGGGTATATATAGGGCTCATGGCCTAAGTTTGAGTGCTCCTTGAAGTAGGAGTTCTAAAAGTAAGTTACATTAAATACAGACTCCTTTCTGCCTTCAATATGGACTCTTTGGACGTTGCCTTCTTCCGCAAGTAAAGATAAGTGCTCCTACTTATCGATCTTGGATCAGCTCTACCAGCCGCTACAAGCTTTAGAAAGTTTCAAGACCGGGCTCATTGGGCTTAGGAAATTGCCCTCTTTAAATCGCGACCCACTTGGCTAAGTCGGTGTAACTCCTGCACGGGCGACAATGCTGCTTCGGTAGCATCCTTGGCGGCATCTTGAGCTACTTTAGTACAACTCCTTTTGTTCCAGCTTTCTTGTCTTGTCCTCTCTTTCCCCCCGCTACAGCACCTAAAAATATAAACTAAACTAAAATGGTAACTTTTCTCAACCAAATATAAAATATTCAATAACAACATGGTATAAGAGAAGATATTGTTATAATGCATGCAATGCACCTAAATATGCCTAAATGAGCTTAAGAATAACAATAATAAGGTAAGGAATGTGTACAAAATATAGAACTCATGGACACTCTACAACAACACATAAATCACAAGCGCAATGCAGTGCACCCAATTATAACCACCAAGAGGAAAGTTCCCCAAAACTCTTCACTACAATCGCCAATCCGAAGTGGAATTCAGCCCGAAGGGTGAAACCACTGAACTTCCCCGTACAAATCCCAACCCATGCTCATACAATGATATGATTATTAGAAATCAAATTTCACAAATGAAGTTCTATAAATCTGATATTCCGTAAATATACTTCTTAAATCATAGTCCATAAGTCCATAAATCATAGTTCATAAATCATGGTTTGTAAATCATAGTAAAAACATATTCTGAAAACGTATGCATGCGATGTTAACCATAAAAAACATAATACATATAAATAACCACATAAAGAGTAAAACACCAACACATAGAAAAAAGCATATAATTAAATTATAGCACCAGAAGAAAACACACCTTAGCCAAGCTATACTCAACCTACATAATGATGTGATTTTCCATGATCAAAAGTATTGGATCCAACTGTATCGGTACCAGACTAAACTTGGGGTTGAAGGGATTAACGAACAAGAAGGGGTATAGAGCGGTGGGGATTATTCCATAGGAATTTAACAAATCAATAAGGGAATTTGGCGGCATGACACTATGTAAAAAATAGGGTTCTTGGGGTGATCTTATTTGAACTATGTGTGTGTATATATATAGGGAGAGCAAACCTAATTTAAGTAAAATAATGAAAGTGATATAGGATAGAAAAGAATAAAAGTAAATAAAATGATTAACAGAAGACGAGTGGATGAAGGGATTATAATTCAATTTAAAATTAAAGTACTATATGTATATATATATATAACATTTAAATAATAATTAAAAAAATGGATAAGTCGGCTAACATAGTAAAATTCAACTTTATTTTAAAACAATGGGTTAATTTCATACGGGGCCCTTAAACTTTTAAGAAATCTCACATTAACTTTCAAGTTTGATAAAAATTCTTTTTTAGCCCCTTCAAAAAAGTTAGGGTTCTTGAATTAAAATTCCCAAATAATTAGGGTCTTAAATTTTAGGGTTTTAAAATTAGGTTTCTAAATTAGGGATATTTTGAATCTAGGGTTTACAATTTTAGGCATAATTTTTAGGGTATTACAAATTGGCTCTTGATTAGCATATTGTCACGGACTAATTCTCTCAAACCCGATCCGTGCGGCGTTAGCAAGCCTCGATGATGCTAACCAGCCTTGATACTTCACGCAACGCGATGGCTAAACAAGGAACACAAGAGAAGGCTAAGAGTTTACAAGTAAAGGACTTGTATTAACTAAAGAAGGAAGCTTTACAAGACAGCTTTACAAGAATGCTTAAGTGGCTAATCACTTGAGTGCGTACAAAATGAGGGGGTGGCCTTATTTATAGGCTCCCACCTCCCTAATAGACGGCTAGGATCGATTTGATCTAATGATCATGGATTCGTCTCCCAAAATATCTAGCTTAGATCTACATCTTTCTAGATTATTCTACATGTATCTATACATGTCTATACACATCTACATCTATCCAAAATGTTCTAGAGAGCTCCAGGGTCTTCCGGAGTTGTCCTGAACTTTCCCGAGCCTTCCCGAGCTTTCTCGGGTCTTCTAGGTTCTCTCGGGTGTGTCTAGACTTGGAGAGAACGTCCCGGATCCTTCTAGAACGCTATGGACCCTTCAAGATAAGTTTTGGCCGTCCTAGGTGCTTCTAGTGCCCTCCCTGGTGCTAGTTTGCTTTAAAAGTGCCCAAGGGGCGGCAAGAACCTCGGTTTGGATTTTAGTGAAAAATGGTGGGTTGTGACATTCACCTCCACCTAAGCTCGCAACGCCCTCGCCGCGCCTTCGTTGAACTCTCGGAGTTGGTCCTTGAATTGCCAAAGGGCTTCTTCAGTCTCCCAACTCGCCTCGGCAATGGGCAGCCCCTTCCACTTGATGAAGTATTCCTTGATTGTTGGCACGCCCCTTCGCCTAATCACTCAATCGGCTAGCACTTCTTCAACTTCCTTGTCGAAGGAAGTGACCACGGCTGTGGGTGCTCTAGTGGAGACTCCCCTTGATGGATCTTCCAAGTCTTCATGATAAGGCTTCAACAAACTCACATGAAAGACTGGATGAATCTTGAGCCTCGGTGGAAGCTAAAGTTGGTAAGACACCTTGCCTACTCTCTTGATCACCGGGAATGGTCCCTCATACTTGCGGACTAGTCCCTTGTGCACCCTTCGTAGGGTCTTGAACTGGCTTGGTGCCACGCCCCGCCAAAGTGCACCAGGACCGACCGAGGAGTGCCCACTAGGTGCACTCGGGCCAACCAAGGCAAAATGAAGTGCCTTGGACGTTTTAAGGCCAAGCATGAACCAAAGAAGGATCTAGAACGGCCTAGAGAGGCCCACAACCCTTTTAAGACGTCCCTAATGAATCTAAGAGGTTCTAGGAGGTCCTACACGAGTCTAGAACGATCCAGGAGGCTCTCCAAAGGTCTAGAGACACCTAGAACTCCCTTGAAGATTCTAGAAGACTCTAGAAAATTCTTGAACATTCTAGAACATTCTAGAAGAACCTAGACATGCTGGAAGCATCTAGAACATTCTAGAAGTATCTAGAATGTTATAGAAGATCCTGGAAGACTATGAAAGAATCGGGGCTACTCTAGAGATGTCTGGAACTCTCTAGAAGCTTGTGGATGATTAGAGATTTGTATAGATAAGTGTAGAACTATGAGGAGTTCTCTAGAACACTTTAGATAATTAGGGACATGTATAGAGTTCTCTAGAACATTATGGGTCTTTTAGATATTTTGGGAGGCAAAATGCCAACCGTTGGATCAAATAAATCTCCACCGTCTATTGAGGAGGTTGGAGACTATAAATAGGCTAGTTTGGCTCATTTGTAAAACATCCCAGAAATCCTACAAGTTTTCTCTCTTGTAACTCTTTCTCCAAGTTAATAAAGCTTCCTTTCTTAAGTTCTCACTTGTTTAGCCATATCGTTGCGTGAGTAAGGCTTACTAGCATTGTGTCGGGAGTGCTAGTGCCTCACGGATTGAGCTCGAGAGAAATAAGTCTGTGACAGTTGGTATCAGAGCGTGTTCGATTCGCTCGGGACATGGCTAAATCGGGCAAGAGCAAAGTGGTAAGCTCATCTAACACGAAGGTCTTGAATGAGCAACGAGGGCGAGAGGAGATGGTCGATCATATAATGACGAGGCAAAGGGATAAGTCCAAGGATATGATCTCTAGCTTGGAGTCACGCCTAACCCACGTCGAGGAGAACGTGGCGGGTGTAAGCACCCATGTGGATGACCTTCAAGATCGGGTAGAAGGCCTAGAGGCAGAGGATGCCGAGATCCATGCAGCTTTGAGGGCAATGAGGATCAAGCTAGAGGAGACCCTGCGCGCAAAGATTGGGCAAATCTGCGATCTTCTCATGGGAGAGTTCTCGAAGGTACGTGATTCTTGCCAACAAGAACTTGACAGTATGCGTGCCAAGGTTGAGAAACTACAAGGTGATGTTGCCTTGTGCAAACGTGCTTTGGCAGTGAGGCCAAGCACCACCGTGGAGGCTAGAAGGGTCGAGGTGCCCAAGCCTCAAACGTTTTCAGGGTCACGTGACGCGAAAGAAGTGGATAACTTCTTATATGGCTTGGAGCAATATCTTGGAGTCGTTGGCCTTGTGGATGAGGCCTCCAAGATTCAGACAGCTGCTCTTTATCTTACCGACACTACCATGCTTTGGTGGAGGAGGAGGCGGCTGGATGTTGAGAGAGGTACGTGCACCATCTCTACCTTCAACAATTTTAAAAGGGAACTTAAACGACAGTTCTATCCGGAGAACGCCAAAGACGAGGCAAGAGCTCAATTGCGTCGGCTCAAGCAAACGGGGAGCATCTGAGACTACGTCAAGGAGTTCACTAGTCTGGTGCTTGAGATCCCCAATCTCTCCGACAAGGACTCACTCTTTAACTTTGTCAATGGACTCCAACAATGGGTAAAGAGTGAGATAAGGCGTCGAGGGGTGCAGAACCTAGCCGATGCCATTTTCGTGGTCGATAGTCTCATCGACTACTCTAGCCACAAGGAGTCCACCCCTAAGCTCAAGGATGACAAGGATGGTCATGCCAAAGGTGGGGGAGAGAGGAGCCATCATAAGGAGGGTCACGAGGAGGACAAGTCTAAGCGACGAGACTTGTCTCCTTGGAAGGGAAAGTCTAGAGACTATCATGGTGCGGGGAAGTCACCACCCAACAACTGCTTCATCTATGACGGTGACCATTGGACGCGAGAATGTCCACAACGCCAAGCCCTTAGTTCACTTCTTGCCAAGCATCGAGAAGGTAGTGACACCGACAGTGGTGATGAAGGTGTACAAATGGGATCCATGTAGATGATTTTAGCGCTTCAATCGGTTGAGGACACTGATAAGAACGAGGGAAGTTCCACTCTGAAAGGACATGGCACCGAGGGACTTAAGCCAGGGTCAATGCTCGACGTGGAGCAGAAGGGCAATCCATCATCTCCAAAGGCTGAAGGTAAGGCTGAGTCACCGACCAAGCTTGCACGGGGTAAGCAAGGTGGCGTCACCAAGGTCAAGCCCACGAGAGGGAATCGTGGCAACGCAAAGGCTAAGTCCGCGCCAAAGGCTAGCACAAGAGTGAAGTGCTACCTATGTGAAGGACCTCATGTGATGAGGTTATGTCCAATACAAAAGAAACTTGTTGCCTTTGTCAAAGGATTTGATGGCAAGGCACAATTTGATACGATAACCCAGGATCGAGCTGTCAAGCCGAGGGTGAAGACGAGGCAAGATAGGAGCCGAAGGAGGCATACCAGCAACACCTCAGCAGCTCAACCAAAATGTGACGAGAGCGTCGCGAGATCAGGTGGAGGAGGATGTCACGCCCCGCCAAAGTGCACCAGGATCGACCGAGGAGTGCCCATTAGGTGCACTCGGGGCAACCAAGGCAAAATGAAGTGCCTTGGACGTTTTAAGGCTAAGCATGAACCAAAGAAGAATCTAGAACGGCCTAGAGAGGCCCACAACCCTCTTAAGACGTCCCTACATGAATCTAGGAGGTTCTAGGAGGTCCTACACAAGTCTAGAATGATCCGGGAGGCTCTCCAAAGGTCTAGAGACACCTAGAACGCCCTGGAAGATTGTTGAAGATTCTAGAACATTCTATAAGAACCTGGAACATGCTGGAAGCATCTAGAATATTCTAGAAGGATCTAGAATGTTATAGAAGATCCTGGAAGACTATGGAAGAATCGGAGCTACTCTATAGATATCTGGAACTCTCTAGAAGCTTGTGGATGATTAGAGATTTGTATAGATAAGTGTAGAACTATGAGGAGTTCTCTAGAACACTTTAGATAAATAGGGACATGTATAGAGTTCTCTAGAACATTATGGGTCTTTTAGATATTTTGGGAGGCAAAATGCCAACCGTTGGATCAAATAAACCTCCATCGTCCATTGAGGAGGTTGGAGACTATAAATAGGCTAGTTTGGCTCATTTGTAAAACATCCCAGAAATCCTACAAGTTTTCTCTCTTGTAAAGCTTTCTCCAAGCTAATAAAGCTTCCTTTCTTAAGTTCTCACTTGTTTAGCCATATCATTGCGTGAGTAAGGCTTACTAGCATTGTGATGGGAGTGCTAGTGCCACTTCTTCATTCTCTTGGCAGCCTTGTGTAAGGATGCTCGAGCAAGCTCCTTCTGCTCGTGCCACGACTTGGCAAGCTTGTAGGCTGTGGGGCTCTTCCCTTCATAGTGCGTGGCAAGGGAGAGCGGTGTGGTCGGTTGGTGTCCCAAGAAAATCTCGAAGGGACATCGGTTGGTGGCCTCGCTCCTCTGTATGTTGTAGGAGAACTGTGCAACGTCGAGAAGCTTGGCCCAATCTCTTTGATTGGCACTAACGTAGTGCCTTAAGTAAAGCTCCAAGAGAGCATTGATGCGCTCGGTTTGCCCGTCACTCTGGGGATGGAAACTTGTTGAGAAGTTAAGGTCGGACCCTAGCATCTTGAAGAGTTCGGTCCAAAACCTCCCTGTGAACCTTGGATCCCGATCGCTCACAATGTTACTTGGTACACCCCACAACTTGACCACGTTGTGGAGAAATAGCATTGCTGCCTCATCCGCTGTGCAATCGGGTGATGCTGCTATGAAGGTGGCATACTTGCTGAATCGGTCCACCACGACCATTATGCTTCCAAACCCTTCAGACTTGGGAAGACAAGTGATAAAGTCCACAGAGACACTCTCCCAAGGCTTGTCGGGTACAGGCAAAGGATCAAAGAGCCCTCATGGTTGTTGTTGAACAACCTTATCTTGTTGGCACACAAGACAAGTCCTCACGTACTCTTCTACGTCATCACGTATCCGGGGCAATAGTAGTTTGAATTTAGGAGTGCAATGGTACGTCGCATACCTGGATGACCGGCCCATAAGGAGTCATGACCCTCCTTGATCAGCTCCTTGCGTAGGTTGACCCACTTTGGCACATATAGACGGTTACCCTTTAGTGTAGAGTAGTCCATCACTCACCCAGAACCGTCGTGTCTTCCCCTCGTTCGCTAGTGCAATGATGCTGTTCGCAACGGGCTCCTGGTGTGGACCTTCCTTGATCCTATCAAGAAGTGGACTGGTGGCTTGACTTAATGCTGCGAGCTCCGCCTTTCGACTTAGTGCATCGGCGACTACATTCGCTTTGCCCGACTTATATTGTAGAATGTAGTCGAACTCGGCTAGGACGTCTTGCCACCTAGCTTGCTTGGGTCTAAGTTTCTTCTGAGTTTAGAAGTAGCTAGTTGCTACGTTGTCAGTTAAGATCAAGAACTTAGCCTCTAGGGGGTAATGTCGCCACACCCTGAGGCAATGAATGATGGCAGTCATCTCTTTCTCTTGCACTGTGTAGCGCCTCTCGGTATCGTTGAGCTTCCGAATCTCATAGGTGATCGGATGCCCATCTTACATAAGAACTCCACCTATGGAAATATCCGATGCGTCAGTGTGCAACTCGTAGGGCTTGGTGTGGTCAGGTAGGCTTAGAACTGGCTCCTCACAAACGACCTTCTTTAGGTCTTCAAAGGCCTCTTGGCAGGCTGGTGACCACACCTATGGCTTGTTCTTCTTCAGGAGCTCGGTTAAGGGTGTTGCTCTCGCTGAATAGCCCTTGATGAATCAGCGATAGTAGTTCACCAGTCCGAGGAAGGATAGTAGCTCATGTACCTTGGTGGGTGGCTCCCACTCTTGGATGGCTCGTACCTTGCCATCCTCCATCATTAGCTTCCCATTCTTGATCTTGTGCCCTAGGAACATGACTTCGGGCTTGGCAAAGGAACATTTCTCCTTCTTGATGAATAGTTGGTTCTCTCGCAGAACCTTGAACACTTCTCTTAGGTGTTCGACATGTTCCTTCAAGGTCTTGCTATATACCACGATGTCGTCAAGGTAGACGACCACGAACCGATCAAGGTAGGGATGGAAAAGCTTGTTCATCAAAGTGCAAAAGGTTGCCGGAGCGTTGGTTAGTCCGAAAGGCATGACTAGAAATTCATAAGATCAATACCTTGTGACGCATGTGGTCTTGGGCTCATCCCCTTCCGCAATGCGCACTTGGTAGTACCCCGATCAAAGATCCAACTTGGAGAAGTATTGTTCATGCCCGAGCTGGTCAAATAGATCTGAGATGAGAGGGATTGGGTACTTGTTTTTGATAGTGACCTTGTTGAGTGCTCGGTAGTCAATGCACATTCTTAGCGAACCATCCTTATTCTTCTGGAAAAGGACTGGTGCACCAAATGGTACCTTGGATGGTCGGATGAACCCTGCATCGAGTAGCTCTTTGAGTTGTCTCCTTAATCCTTCCAACTCTGGAGGTGCCATGCGGTAAGGCCCCAAGGCTGGTGGCTTGGTGCTGGGTTCCAACTCAATCTTGTGATCTACTTCCCTTCTTGGTGGTAGCCTTCGGGGTAGTTCGGGTGGTGCAACATCCTTGAACTCATCAAGCACCTGGGCTACCTCCCTTGGAAGGTCTTTGTCGGGCATGGCCTCCTCGTCGTCATATTCACTGAGGATGGCCAAATAGCTTTCCTCGTTTCTCTTGATGCCCTTCTTGAACTGCAAGGCAGAGAGCACTTTGGCATCTTGCTTGGTGGCCCTGGTCGTCGGCACCATGCAAGCTTGGTTGCCATCCATGACACACATGCTATTAGCAAAGGGCACAGGGAATGCTTCAACTTGATCGAGGAACTCGAGCCCTAGGACGATCTTGAAGTTGTCCATCGGCACAACGGAGAAGTCTATGTGCCCTGACCATTTTCCCACAACGGTCTTGACCCCTTGTGCGATTCCATGGTTGGGCTTGGCAGCTGAGTTGACTGCCTTGATGGATCCGCCTCCTCCCACGACTTTAAGACCTAGTCTCTTAGCTTCTTCTAAAGAGACAAAGTTATGAGACGCACTTGTGTCGAGCATTGCCCTCGATGCTTTACCATTGATGGTGACGTCTACATAGAGCAATCCCTTGGCTTCGGTCTTAGAGGCAGATTGGATGACATTGAGTAGTTACATAGACCCCATCTAGACACCTTCATCTTCTTTATCGGTGTCACCTCCTTCTCGATGCTTCGCGAGGAGTGAGTTGAGAGCTTGCCTTTGCGGGCACTCTCGAACTCAATAGTCTCCATCACAAATGAAGCACTTGTTGGATAAAGGTCGCTTCGAGCCTCGAGTGTCCTTAGCTTTGCCTTTGTCCTTCCCTTTCCATGAAGACGAGTCTTTGTGCTTGGGGCATTGTCTTCATGGTGTCCCTCCTTGCGATGGCTTTTGTCTCCCCCACCTTTGGCATGGCCACCTTTCTTGTCCTTAGACTTGTTGGACTCCTTGTTGCTAGAGTAGTCAACAAGGCTTTCTACTACGGCAATGGCATCGGCAAGGTTCTGGACTCCCCGACACCTAAGCTCAGCCTTGGCCCATTGTTGGAGGCCATCCATAAAGTTGAAAAGGGAGTCTTTGTCAGAAAGATCGAGGATCTCGAGCACTAAGGTAGTGAACTCCTCGACATAGTCACGAATGCTCCCCCACTGCTTGAGCCTTCGCAATCGCGCCCTCGCCTCATCTTCGACATTCTTTGGGTAGAATTGCCTTTTAAGCTCCTTCTTGAAGTCATCGAAGGTAGTCATGGTGCACGTGCCCTTCTCCACGTCACTACGCCTTCTCCTCTACCAAAGCATAACTGTGTCGGTGAGGTAAAGTGAGGCGGTTTGGATCTTTGCGGCCTCGTCCACGATTCCCGCCGCAACTAGATATTGTTCCAAGCCATACAAGAAGTTGTCTACTTCTTTTGCATTGCGTGCACCCGCGAAGGTTCTAGGTTTGGGCACCTTGACCTTCCTAGACTCATATGTAGTGCTTGGCCCGACGACCCTGGCTCGCTTGCACAAGGCAAGGTCACCTTGCAAGGCCTCGATTTGAGCATGAGAGTGAGCAAGCTCTTGTTGGAAAGAGTCACGTACCTTCGAGAGCTCCCCCATTAGGAGATCGCGGATTTGCCCCATTTCCGCGCGCATGGGGTCTTCTAGCTTCACCATCATAGCCTTCATGGCCGTGTGGAGCTCGACATCCTCCGTCTCAAGGCCTTCCACTCGGTTGGTAAGGTCGTCCACTTGGGTGCTCATACCCACCACATTCTCCTCGATGTGGGTAAGACGGGTCTCCAAGCTAGAGATCATGTCCTTGGACATAGCCCTAGGCCTCGTCTCACCAGGCTCAACCATCTCCTCGCGCCCTCGATCATGCACGACTTCCGTCTCGGATGAGCTAACAACTTGACTCTTGCTCGTTTTTGCTATATCTCGAGTCTCGTAACTTGCTCTGATACCAACTGTCACAGACTAATTCTCTCAAACCCGATGATGCTAACCAGCCTTGATCCTTCACGCAACACGATGGCTAAACAAGGAACACAAGAGAAGGCTAAGAGTTTACAAGTAAAGGACTTGTATTAACTAAAGAAGGAAGCTTTACAAGATAGCTTTACAAGAATGCTTAAGTGGCTAATCACTTGAGTGAGTACAAAATAAGGGGGTGGCCCTATTTATAGGCTCCCACCTCCCTAATGGACGGCTAGCATCGATTTGATCCAACGATCACAGATTCTCCTCCCAAAATATCTAGCTTAGATCTACATCTTTCTAGATTATTCTACATGTATCTATACATGTCTATACATATCTACATCTATCCAAAATGTTCTAGAGAGCTCCAAGGTCTTTCGGAGTTGTCCCGAACTTTCTCGAGCCTTCCCGAGCTTTCTCGGGTCTTCTAGGTTCTCCCGGGTGTGTCTAGACTTGTAGAGAACGTCCTGGATCCTTCTAGAACGCTATGGACCCTTCAAGATAAGTGTTGGCCTTCCTAGGTGCTTCTAGTGCCCTCCATGGTGCTAGTTTGCTTTAAAAGTGCCCAAGGGGCGGCAAGAACCTCGGTTTGGATTTTAGGGAAAATGGTGGGTTGTGACAATATGGTATGATTGGCTCTTAATGAGCATATGATATAAGTTTTACAAGAGAAGGATAAGTGCCCCATATTGTATGAGGCAACAAACATTGAATTGAACCGTTGATAAATATTTGATAAATTATAAGGAATCCAAAAGCTAATGAGTATTCGAAAAGTCTCAGGATGATTTCAATGTGTTTAACTAATCTTTGATAAGATCGATATGTTTTATAATGAAGCTTGGATAAGATATTGAACACCATAAATCTTAGATAAGTTTAATTAAGAAGCAAATAACAAATGCTAACATATAATTGTACAATTGGATGTGTACTTCATTGAAATCAATGTATTTAAATGCTTTGTCAATATTTGATGTCACTACCTCACTTAGACTATATAAGCCTAATGCATTCATTGTCATGCATTGCAGGTTATTTTAGAAGTTTATAATTGATCGGGTACATTGGTGACTAGTTATTCTACAAGACCTTGCTTAATGTCTTGTTCTTTTAATCAAACTCCTAGGATGATGGCACTTTATGTTGTCTAAGAAACTAGTTATATATGTTTAATATGTTTGAGGTGTTATATAGAATATGAACGTACATAGGAATTATTGAATCAAATGTTAGTTTAAATATTCATGATTGTTGTAGAATATTTGATTAGAAGTTTGATAAATAGTTTCAAATATGATGGTTAGAGATTCGAATGATAAGTTGTTTATGTATTGAGGAATTATAATGGTTTCCTAATTACTAAGTTACTCTGGAATGCAATCGAAATCATGGTATGTGGTTTAAGTTATATTAAAATGGTGGCACAAGGTTCTAGTTGGCGCATCTAATGAACCAATGATATGTAATGTTTTACAACGTCTTATGTTAAGTGTTTGTAAAGTTGTATTTCTAAAACTTGGTTGTGTGTTTGAAGACTAAGTTAAGTATATTTGATGTATAGTTAACTAATTATTGATGGGATGTTGCTTGGGTAGTTTGGAGGATGAATAATGTAATGTCATAATTGGTCTATAGACAATTGACCTAGTTTGAGGCATATGTTTGAGTTAAATGAACCATGGTAGTGAAATAAACTATCTAGTATCAATTGAACTTTCTTAGTTATATACTCATATTCTTTATTTGGATTCTTGAGTTAAGTTTGTTTTTGGAAGTCATAAGTTAACTATTAACTATCCAAGACTATGAACATGCAAATATGATTAATTATTGATCACTTGCCTAGTTTGTAAAGATAATTCTCAATTTTGCTAAAGGCTTAGCAAAGCCTGATAGTACGGATCGAACTTATATGGATAATAATTTGGATTGCAATTGATTGATAAATGAGGGGCTAAGATAATGTCTTGTTCGAATATTGATTGGTTTATTTATATTATATAAGTGGTAATTGAAGTTGACTTAAGTAATTTGTTTTTGAATCATAACCTTCCTTGAGATTGTTACTGGAATTGGATTGCAACATTAATTGTTTAGATGTTGTGTACTTCTTAAGTAAGAAACTAATAAAATGGGGGTCAAACATTTGTAATGATAATGTAAAATTTCTATAATCATGGAATCAAAAGAGATTAAGTGCTCCTTATACCTTAATTTTACCAAGCTCTAACTTGTGAAGCAAGGTTGATTTCTTTTGAGATCAGTGAATGGTAACTTAGCTAAAAAAAAGTTATGAAAATTTTTGTTAGCTTTCTTCTTTTATAAGAAAAGATTCAAACTGTTAGAAGTGTCCTCTGGTTTTCTTTTAAGTAACATATTTATTTCCAATTTTTTTTCTACTAGGTCAGGGTTGAGCATGTTACAGACCCCTAACCATTACTTTGATCAGCGACAAACAAAGGAAGAATATCCAACAATGGTTGTGCATAAATGAATTCGCCAACCTCCTGTCCTCGTGCCATTTTAGCTAAAACATCGGCAACAGCATTCCGTCTGCGGCAAGTGTGATAAATTCGCACCTCCCAACCATGATCGAGTAAATGTTTCAGTCATACCACAAGTGCATCACTAGCTAACGCCAAGGATACACATTGCATAATCTACACCACGGTCTTGTTATCAATCTCTAACTCAACTCTTCTAAAAAAAAGTTTCCATGCATGTAAAAGTGCATCATAAGCTGCCCATAACTCAAATATCCACGCTCCAGTCGCATCTATGATAACCCCATCTAAAGACGCTCGGTACCCAGGACCACCAACAGCCCCGTCCACATTCACTCGAATCTACCCCCTACAGGTCGTCACCAAGTCAAAATCAGTTGATCGGGCATGGTTGTAGTCACCTGTGCAGGCTGTTGTTCGACAACGTCGACCCATATCCTGCATCGGAACCCAACAATATCCCCGTATGCCTCTCGTCCGTCCTTGAAAATGAAGGAGCAGCGGCGATTCCAAATAGCCCAACAGGCGATAACAAATTCCAATTCATCTCCCTCAATCCAGCACATCCATCCTCTCGTATATTCCCCTAGAACAAAGCCTCAAATGAGTTTTAGTAAAACGCTGGACTGTAATTTGGACGAATCAACCTGTCCCAAACCGACATAGCTCTAACACAACTGTGCAAAACGTGGTCCATGTCTTCCAAACCTTGCAAGCACACCGGGTAGCTCTCGTCCATCGTAAGTGTAACGCCCCGGTTTTGGGCTTAGAAGTTTTGGGCGTTGACCGGTTCGGTCAAAGTGCTGATCGAATATATAAGAGTGAATTTAGGAAAGCCTAGTTCGGGTTGCGTTAAAAATATGGAAAAATGTTCTAAAATCATCTTTTAATATATAAAAGTGAACTGTGAAATCAATTTTGGAAAATGAGGTTCGGAAGGTTGACATTTTGGCTAGTGACCAAAATGTAATTTTTGAAAGTTTGGTGACTGTTTTATAAAGGATTGAAACTTTGAATCTTTAAGGAGCTATTATTCCAAAAAGAGTTTCTCCAGATTTTTCTAAGATATTTTGAGGCTTTATTCTGATTTTAAAGTTTATGAAATGTGGAGGGAAATCATTTTTTTACCATTTCATAACTAACTTTTCTATTTTCTCTCAATTTTCCTTTTCTCTCATTTTCTCTCAACCCAAACACATTTCTCCAGATTTTCTTCTCTGATTTTGTCATCTAAATCACTCATTTCAACTCTCTTTTGATTCCTAATTATCTCATCAACAAAACCTCTCAATTTGCAAGTTGTTTCATCAAGCTTTTGGCTCTAAAAAGGAGAAACTCAAGGTTTGGAGGTAAGAACGTCCTTCTCCTCTAAACTATCAGTTCTTTACTGAAATTCCTAAGTTCTCAATCCTTGATTTGTGATTTGTTAAAGGCTTTTCAATTGAGATCTTGATTTTGGCTTAAAATGCAAGATTTGGTGATTTTGGTGAAATTTTCATGTGATCTGTTTAAGCAGGGTTTTGAGGTGTCAAATTGATGTTAAATGAATGCTAAATTGATTCGAAGTTGAGGTTTAATCAATGCAATCCCGGATAGGTTGAATTTCCTAAGTTTGGCTGGTTGTTTTTGGAGTGTTTTTGGTGATCTGTTATACCTGGAGGTATAAGGATGTGTTTGTGATCATTTTGGATGTTAATTGATGTTTAAAAATGGTTAGAAGTGATGGATCTTGGCTGGGTTAAGTTTTGGAAGTGTTTGGAGGTGATTACGGTTGTGTTTGGTAGCCGAAATGTTGGATTTGTGATGAGCAGCGAGTTGTGTTGTTGTTGCTGGTGTTTTTAATGCATAAAGATGCATTAATGCTCTGTTTTTGTGTGCTTGAAACAAGGGAGTTTGATCCGTGAGCTTTAGAGGTGTTGCGGAAGGTTTCGGATGCTTGGAAGGCTTGTTGGCTAGCCTTGTTTTGTGTATCGGTGAGTGGAGTTGGGTTTTCAGCTTTTAAACCAAGGTTTGAAGGTTTTGGGAGCTTAGTTTAAGTCTAAACAACTTTGCTAAGCTCAAGAGTAAGTAAATGTATTTCTTTCTTGGTTTGTGATATGAAATGGCTTTTTAAGCAATTGTGGTTGATGATTGAAATGCATGTGATTTGCATGGTTTATATTTAGTTTTGAAAGCATGTTTTTAGCATGGTTTAATGCTGGTTTTGAAAGCCATATGTGAAGGATGCTCAAGGTAAGAGAACCTTGGTTTTGTACATGGAAATTGTGGTTTTGATGCATGGTATTGCATGATGTTTAATGGCTTTGTGTAATGCTTTAAAACAGTGAATTAATGATGGTAAATGACGGTTATTGCATTGTGGTTATGCATGTGAATCATTGGGCTAATGATGGTAAGTTGGTTATATTGGCAAGTGATGTAAGTGGTTCTTGGTTTCTTGGATCGGATATAGTTAGCCGGCTATATGATTGGGTGCACCGTGAATTAAGTCGCCTTGGAGGTGGAGTGGTCAAGAGTGGACCGGTATACTCCCTTCAAGTATCCTAACGAGATGGTTAAGGTCATAATGGAGGTGGAATGCCCATTCGAGGACCTTGGTTGAGCAAAGGTTATATGGTGGTTAAAAGTCCATATGTGAGAACCTTGTGCTTGTTGAGATCACAATGGAGGTGTAATGCCCATGTGTGGATCTTGTGTAGGGTGTCCCGGATCTCGTTAGTGATGTTATACAACTACCAATCGGTGATGCAAAGGTTGTATGGTGTTTAAAAGTCCATACGGGGGAACCTTGTGCATGTCAAGGTTGTATGGTGTTTAAAAGTCTATACATGGGAACCTTGGAAAAAGTTGAGGTTGTATGGTGTTTAAAAGTCCATACATGGGAACCTCGGGAAAAGTTGAGGTTGTATGGTGTTTAAAAGTCCATACATGGGAACCTCGGGAAAAGCTAAGGTTGTATGGTGTTTAAAAGTCCATACATGGGAACCTTAGGGTGTTGAGGTCAAATGGTGTTTAAAAGTCCATTTGGAGACCTTGGATTGGTAGTGTGTATGAAGCGTAGGGGACAACGCTTGTGATCCGCGTATCCGATCGGGTTGTTGAGTTGAAAAGTGGATGTGGATGATCACTTGGAGGCCAATGTAATGTTATTGATAATAAAGAAGCATGAGATGCTTGAAAAGATGCATGGTTGCATGAAAAGTGTATAATGCTTGAAAAGATGCATGGTTGCATGAAAAGTGGTTAATGCTTGTGAATGCATGTTTACTTGTTAAGTTGAACAAGTGTTGGTTATCATTTGGTAAATGATGCATGTGTGCATGAAATCTCTTAAATGCATTGGAGTCTTGTTAAGACTTGTTTAAAAGGCATGTGATGATAATGTTGTGGATTATATGTTGCCTTGGTTTAATACATGTGTTGGATTGTTTGAGTATATGGTTTTAAAAGGTTTCTTGCTTGAATGGTTTTCAAGTATAAGAAAGGTATGTTGTGGAATGGAAGTGTTTTCCAAGGTCTTGAATTTAGCTTTGCATATGGTGTTTATGCATGGAATGGCTAAATGGATGATTTTGCATTTTGTGCTTTGAAAAGGTTTTCTTAGCTTGCTAAGCTAAGGGTTGGTTTTCATGTATGTGCAATGCATGGTTTTAAGCATGATGTTGAAAAGGGTTTTCAAGCTTGCTTGGTAAACAATTCGGGTTTGTTTTAAAAGTGTTTTATGACCCGCTGCATTGATGGTGTTTTGGTTTTGAGCTTTCCTCACTAAGCATTATGTGCTTACGCTCCTTTTTGTCCATCATTGCAGATTCTTGAAGTTTGGACAGCGAGAAGCAAGGGATTTAAGGAGGACTCCATTTGAGATGTATGTCTCGGTGAATAGCTATAGTAAATAGAGGCAATAGGGGTAGAATCTCTCGGGTTAATGTGTATGTGTTCGTTTTTGTATGGACGAAGATGTTTTTATGTTGATGATGTTGTTGGAACTTGTTTTGGCTTAAATGAGATTGATTTGGAATGATTGTGCTTGAATGGTTGCTTGTGTAGGAAGCATGCCTATAGATTTGGGGCTTTTTGTATATGATGTTGTTTTGATGAATTGTTGATGCAAGAATGTCTCATTTATGTTGAATTGTATGTTGGTAAAGTTTGGTGGCTTTTGGAGCATGATTGGATGGTTAATTGTGTGTTTTGAGTGAGCAAAATGCTGCAATCTGGGCAAGGCGTTTCGGAACAGTTGACATCGTTTCGGAACGGGTGCCCTGCATAAACCCAGGCGTCCGAAACGGGTGCCACCGTTCCGGAACGGTTTGGCTACTGCCAGACCCCCGTTGCGGTACGCGTTGCGGAACGGCCCCGTGTTTCGAAACGGGCTCTGCCTGTTTCGGAACGGGTGACCGTTGGGGGCTCACATGGGCGGTTAAATGTTTCAGAATGTTTGTATTTTGGTCCTGAAACTTGTTTGTGCAATTGTATGAGTTTGGGTTGTCCGTTTGAGCTGAAATTTGGCAGAGAAGCATGAAACATGATTAATTTTAAGTTGGTAACTTAAAATCTGGTTAAGCCCTCAAAGTTTTCAGAAATTACAATTTGGTCCCTAAAGTTGTAATTTGTTCAGTTGGGTCCCTGTTTGATCTCTGATGTTTGTGATCTTTGAGTATGATGTTTGTGTGATCACAATTAGGGCTAATGTGCATCTAGGCAAGATTAAAAAGAAAAAAAAAAGGTCGTTAATCAAGGTTGACTTTCGGGTTGACTTTGGTTTTCCCCGTGTGACTTTCTTAATTCGGGTAAACCGTCTGGCCCGGGTTAAGGGGGTTACATTTGGTGGTATCAGAGCTGAGTTGCGAATGCTTGGGGAAAACGGTAAGTTGTTGTAATGTGTGCTTGTTGTTTACCTTGATGTGTGGTTGAAGGTTGGTTGAAACACGTGTTTCTGAGTAAATTGTTGATGTTTCTGAGCATGTTGCTGATGTTTCCAAGCATGTTTTATGGTTATGAATCTTGGTTGAGTTTATGTGTAAATGTGCTGATGCTGTGAGCTGGTGTTATGCATGATGAAAGTGCTATGAGTATGTTATGTCAATAATATGCTGTTGCAAGCGGATGCTGTTTGGTATAAGCATGATCAAAGTATGTTGTTTGATATGCTTGATGTTGCGATATCCATGTTGTGTTGACTGTTATGTCATGTAAAGGGGAGGATTCGGGATACCCATTGCCTTATTAATATAGCTATTGTGTTATTTCGGAGTTGGAGTTTGAATCCTTGCTTTAAGCTGGTCTAACTGGTTTGATTGTTTTGTTGTGATTATTTGTTGTTGTTAGTAGTATGGCAAAGTCGATGGAAGAATGGCAGTTGGGTAAGATTGTTGCTGCCTTGGGGCAGGTTGTTAAGGCATGGAATTCACCCTTCTGTAGAGGTGTTTTGTCTCTGTCTTCTGTGCCTGGAGTTGAAGTGTTAAGGCAAGGGAAAGAAGTTGGTTTTGTGGTGAAGAGTTCATCACCTGTTGAGCAGGAGGTGTTGGGAACATCTCAGGTTGTGGTAAGGGTAAGGTCAGTGGATGTGCTGGCTGTGGGATGTGTGGGTTTGCCGAAGCAGCGGTTGCTTGATTTGGGTGCTGTGGAGTATCATGGATCTTCACCAGAGATGTTTGAGGCCTGGTTGGCCAGTGTGGTTCTGATTCTGGATCAGGAAGGTTGTGATTATGCCTGTAAGCTGGGGAGTGTTGTTTCTCTGATGTTGGAGGATGCGTGTGTCTGGTGGACATCTGTGGCGGTGGCGTCACATATTCCTGATATTGACTGGGATTTCTTTGTATCTGCCTTTTATGAAAGGTATCTTGGAGAGAAGTTTCCAAGGGTTAAGCAATATGAAGGTAGTGCTGTTTTTGAGTAAGTGTTGCTTGAGCAAGGAGTGGAAGCTCAGCCACCTGTGTGTGACCGATGTGAAAGGCGCCATGTTGGAAGTTGTTGGGGCGCGGGTGCTTGTTGGAACTGTGGTTCTAAAATGCATGTTAAGCGTGATTGTCCTCTAGGGGTGAAATCGGCTTCAGTGATCGCCAAAGGGTCGCTGAAAGGTCGTGGGCACGGCCGAGGCAAGGTTCAGAGGTGGCAGAAAGAGCAGAAGGTTGTGAAGAGTTTGGGAAATGAAGTTTGCTGGAAATGTGGGTCTGCTGGACATATGAGACGTGATTGTTTGATGTTGGCTCGGAACAGCCAAGGTTCCTTACCGCAAGGAGTAGATGGTGACCTTGGTGTGTTAGCTGGTGCTGCAGTTGTGCCGCAGGAGGATGATGGTTCCGCAAGGAAGAGAGCTCGTCTGATGAATCTTCAGGGTGGTGTTGTGTTTTCAGGTAACCTTGTTAAGTAATCTTTGCTCTAGTTACCCTGGTTTGGTTTCTGTTGGTTTTTCCTTGTGTGGTAAGTTTAGTCTTGTTGCTAGCATGTTTGGGGTAATAGTTGTAGTTTGGAAGCATCTTTGGTGTGAAGAAGGTTTTAGTGAGTATCTAGTGGTTAATGGTTGTTGGTAAGATGGAGTTAGATAAGTTAGAAGTGAGGTAGGAGGTTGTTCTTGGACAGATTTTGAGGATGTTATTGGAGGGTGTGAAATGGCATTCATGCACAGTTAAAATCATTGTTATATGCTATACTATATATATGTGCTGGTCCATGCATACATGTGGCATGACATTAGAGGTTTTGCATACATATACATCAGGCATTGATAGGGCATGTAGGTGATCATGCATACGATGTTCACACTCGCTAATAACTAATCGAATCTGTTAGTGTGGTGATTGGGTTAGGTTGGATGATGGGTTTTTGGAGGTTGTGTTGGTGCTGAGTGGAAGCTAGAAGTAGTGGAGAATATTAAGCTAGCGCTGGGGATAGTGAGAGTAGTGTGGCATGTTGGTAAGGATAGTGTTTGTTGCTTAAAGAGTTTAGTGGTTTAGTGGCGAAGGGTACCGGTTGAAGTTAGAATCGGTCAAGTGGTTTGAGTAGCTAGGTGGAAGGGGTAGTTCCTTGGTGCTAAGTGATGTTGCAGTTTAGTGGTTGTGTTTTCAAGTGCTGAAGCAGCTTAGCAGTTAAGTTGTTGTGGAAGGGTTGTGTCTGTAAGTGTTGGTTCTTGGTAACCTTTGAAGAGTTGAGAAGATGATCTGTATGTTTAAGCTGGGTGATGATCTAATAAGACAGGAGTTGTGGTCAAAGCTTGTGGAGAATAGGCAGTGAAAGATCGAAGGTTTTTGTTGGTTGTTTGGGTTCTTGTGAGAAGTGGTTGGTTGGTTGTGAGTATGTGAGCTTCTTTTGAAGTCAGCTGGTGGTGTGTGGGACGGTTGACGGAGTTGAGTTGGGGTTGTGATGTAATTCTTGGAATCTGGGTGAGTAGTCCTTGCGAGTTGTTATGGTAATGATATTGGCAGATGTGAAGGAATGTTAGCATTCGTTGAGGAGTTTGAGTAAGCAGTTGGTGCTTAAGAATTTTTGCTTGTTGGGAAAATCCTTGGAAGCAGAGAAGTTTGCATAGTGGCTGTTTTGGGTTGGTTGTCGTCACCGTGTAAACAAGTCTTTGGAGTTGAGTGTTACTATGATGAGTGCTGTAAAGGTTGAAGTTCTTCAGGTTGATGTTTGGGTTGTGTGTAGTTCGATTATGTGAAAGGTTAAGTTGTGGCTATCTTTGAGTGTTCTGGATTTTTGTGAACAGTGTGGTGGTGTTGAGTTTGGTGGAGTTTTGTGTGGAAAGTTTTCAGAGGTGGTTGAGGCTTTTGTGTTGCCTTGTGTGTTGGTTTGAGAAGGTTGTGGTTCTCTTTTCGCCAGTTGAAATTTCGAGGACGAAATTTCCTAAGGGGGGGAGAGTTGTAACGCCCCGGTTTTGGGCTTAGAAGTTTTGGGCGTTGACCGGTTCGGTCAAAGTGCTGATCGAATATATAAGAGTGAATTTAGGAAAGCCTAGTTCGGGTTGCATTAAAAATATGGAAAAATGTTCTAAAATCATCTTTTAATATATAAAAGTAAACTGTGAAATCAATTTTGGAAAATGAGGTTCGGAAGGTTGACATTTTGGCTAGTGACCAAAATGTAATTTTTGAAAGTTTGGTGACTGTTTTATAAAGGATTGAAACTTTGAATCTTTAAGGAGCTATTATTCCAAAAAGAGTTTCTCCAGATTTTTCTAAGATATTTTGAGGCTTTATTCGTATTTAAAGTTTATGAAATGTGGAGGGAAATCATTTTTTTACCATTTCATAACTAACTTTTCTATTTTCTCTCAATTTTCCTTTTCTCTCATTTTCTCTCAACCCAAACACATTTCTCCAGATTTTCTTCTCTGATTTTGTCATCTAAATCACTCATTTCAACTCTCTTTTGATTCCTAATTATCTCATCAACAAAACCTCTCAATTTGCAAGTTGTTTCATCAAGCTTTTGGCTCTAAAAAGGAGAAACTCAAGGTTTGGAGGTAAGAACGTCCTTCTCCTCTAAACTATCAGTTCTTTACTGAAATTCCTAAGTTCTCAATCCTTGATTTGTGATTTGTTAAAGGCTTTTCAATTGAGATCTTGATTTTGGCTTAAAATGCAAGATTTGGTGATTTTGGTGAAATTTTCGTGTGATCTGTTTAAGCAGGGTTTTGAGGTGTCAAATTGATGTTAAATGAATGCTAAATTGATTAGAAGTTGAGGTTTAATCAATGCAATCCCGGATAGGTTGAATTTCCTAAGTTTGGCTTGAGTTTTTGGTTGTTTTTGGAGTGTTTTTGGTGATCTGTTATACCTGGAGGTATAAGGATGTGTTTGTGATCATTTTGGATGTTAATTGATGTTTAAAAATGGTTAGAAGTGATGGATCTTGGCTGGGTTAAGTTTTGGAAGTGTTTGGAGGTGATTTCGGTTGTGTTTGGTAGCCGAAATGTTGGATTTGTGATGAGCAGCGAGTTGTGTTGTTGTTGCTGGTGTTTTTAATGCATAAAGATGCATTAATGCTCTGTTTTTGTGTGCTTGAAACAGGGGAGTTTGATCCGTGAGCTTTAGAGGTGTTGCGGAAGGTTTCGGATGCTTGGAAGGCTTGTTGGCTAGCCTTGTTTTGTGTATCGGTGAGTGGAGTTGGGTTTTCAGCTTTTAAACCAAGGTTTGAAGGTTTTGGGAGCTTAGTTTAAGTCTAAATAACTTTGCTAAGCTCAAGAGTAAGTAAATGGATTTCTTTCTTGGTTTGTGATATGAAATGGCTTTTTAAGCAATTGTGGTTGATGATTGAAATGCATGTGATTTGCATGGTTTATATTTAGTTTTGAAAGCATGTTTTTAGCATGGTTTAATGCTGGTTTTGAAAGCCATATGTGAAGGATGCTCAAGGTAAGAGATCCTTGGTTTTGTACATGGAAATTGTGGTTTTGATGCATGGTATTGCATGATGTTTAATGGCTTTGTGTAATGCTTTAAAACAGTGAATTAATGATGGTAAATGACGGTTATTGCATTGTGGTTATGCATGTGAATCATTGGGCTAATGATGGTAAGTTGGTTATATTGGCAAGTGATGTAAGTGGTTCTTGGTTTCTTCGATCGGATATAGTTAGCCGGCTATAGGATTGGGTGCACCGTGAATTAAGTCGCCTTGGAGGTGGAGTGGTCAAGAGTGGACCGGTATACTCCCTTCAAGTATCCTAACGAGATGGTTAAGGTCATAATGGAGGTGGAATGCCCATTCGAGGACCTTGGTTGAGCAAAGGTTATATGGTGGTTAAAAGTCCATATGTGAGAACCTTGTGCTTGTTGAGATCACAATGGAGGTGTAATGCCCATGTGTGGATCTTGTGTAGGGTGTCCCGGATCTCGTTAGTGATGTTATACAACTACCAATCGGTGATGCAAAGGTTGTATGGTGTTTAAAAGTCCATACGGGGGAACCTTGTGCATGTCAAGGTTGTATGGTGTTTAAAAGTCCATACATGGGAACCTTGGAAAAAGTTGAGGTTGTATGGTGTTTAAAAGTCCATACATGGGAACCTCGGGAAAAGTTGAGGTTGTATGGTGTTTAAAAGTCCATACATGGGAACCTCGGGAAAAGCTAAGGTTGTATGGTGTTTAAAAGTCCATACATGGGAACCTTAGGGTGTTGAGGTCAAATGGTGTTTAAAAGTCCATTTGGAGACCTTGGATTGGTAGTGTGTATGAAGTGTAGGGGACAACGCTTGTGATCCGCGTATCCGATCGGGTTGTTGAGTTGAAAAGTGGATGTGGATGATCACTTGGAGGCCAATGTAACATTATTGATAATAAAGAAGCATGAGATGCTTGAAAAGATGCATGGTTGCATGAAAAGTGTATAATGCTTGAAAAGATGCATGGTTGCATGAAAAGTGGTTAATGCTTGTGAATGCATGTTTACTTGTTAAGTTGAACAAGTGTTGGTTATCATTTGGTAAATGATGCATGTGTGCATGAAATCTCTTAAATGCATTGGAGTCTTGTTAAGACTTGTTTAAAAGGCATGTGATGATAATGTTGTGGATTATATGTTGCCTTGGTTTAATGCATGTGTTGGATTGTTTGAGTATATGGTTTTAAAAGGTTTCTTGCTTGAATGGTTTTCAAGTGTAAGAAAGGTATGTTGTGGAATGGAAGTGTTTTCCAAGGTTTTGAATTTAGCTTTGCATATGGTGTTTATGCATGGAATGGCTAAATGGATGATTTTGCATGTTGTGCTTTGAAAAGGTTTTCTTAGCTTGCTAAGCTAAGGGTTGGTTTTCATGTATGTGCAATGCATGGTTTTAAGCATGATGTTGAAAAGGGTTTTCAAGCTTGCTTGGTAAACAATTCGGGTTTGTTTTAAAAGTGTTTTATGACCCGCTGCATTGATGGTGTTTTGGTTTTGAGCTTTCCTCACTAAGCATTATGTGCTTACGCTCCTTTTTGTCCATCGATGCAGATTCTTGAAGTTTGGACAGAGAGAAGCAAGGGATTCAAGGAGGACTCCATTTGAGATGTATGTCTCGGTGAATAGTTATAGTTAATAGAGGCAATGGGGGTAGAATCTCTCGGGTTAATGTGTATGTGTTCGTTTTTGTATGGACGAAGATGTTTTTATGTTGATGATGTTGTTGGAACTTGTTTTGGCTTAAATGAGATTGATTTGGAATGATTGTGCTTGAATGGTTGCTTGTGTAGGAAGCATGCCTATAGATTTGGGGCTTTTTGTATATGATGTTGTTTTGATGAATTGTTGATGCAAGAATGTCTCATTTATGTTGAATTGTATGTTGGTAAAGTTTGGTGGCTTTTGGAGCATGATTGGATGGTTAATTGTGTGTTTTGAGTGAGCAAAATGCTGCAATCTGGGCAAGGCGTTTCGGAACAGTTGACATCGTTTCGGAACGGGTGCCCTGCATAAACCCAGGCGTCCGAAACGGGTGCCACCGTTCCGGAACGGTTTGGCTACTGCCAGACCCCCGTTGCGGTACGCGTTGCGGAACGGCCCCGTGTTTCGAAACGGGCTCTGCCTGTTTCGGAACGGGTGACCGTTGGGGGCTCACATGGGCGGTTAAATGTTTCAGAATGTTTGTATTTTGGTCCTGAAACTTGTTTGTGCAATTGTATGAGTTTGGGTTGTCCGTTTGAGCTGAAATTTGGCAGAGAAGCATGAAACATGATTAATTTTAAGTTGGTAACTTAAAATCTGGTTAAGCCCTCAAAGTTTTCAGAAATTACAATTTGGTCCCTAAAGTTGTAATTTGTTCAGTTGGGTCCCTGTTTGATCTCTGATGTTTGTGATCTTTGAGTATGATGTTTGTGTGATCACAATTAGGGCTAATGTGCATCTAGGCAAGATTAAAAAGAAAAAAAAGGGTCGTTAATCAAGGTTGACTTTCGGGTTGACTTTGGTTTTCCCCGTGTGACTTTCTTAATTCGGGTCAACCGTCTGGCCCGGGTTAAGGGGGTTACAGTAAGGTGACGACCACAACGCTTCATAATTCTTAGAAGTTTCCCATGCATGGTAATCCATATGAAAGTCTGTACACGTTGGGGAATCGTCAAGTCCCAAATACATTTCCAAATTCCTACAACATTGCCCCATAGCCGGTTGACCGAGAGACTTATACGCTTAAGCCGTTGAGAACACACAACTCTCTTCCCATCTCCACACAGGTCTATCATGGCGAAGAGATGTGTGGGGCGGCATAACTTACGTGGTACAAAGCAAGCATTCTTGTGGTAGTACCTACTGTAGCCGCAACAAACCCCATGAACCCGAGGGGTCGACCATGGCAGCAACCGGTAAACTCAGGGGTGTTGTAGACATAATGCAATAAGAGGCCAAAGGCTCATATCCATCCAACAACAAATCCCCAAAAAAATTAGTGTGTCAACCATTTCGAATTTGCAAGCAGATGCTCCTACGAACATCCTCCCATAGATTCCTTAGACCCTCCCATAACCATGAAGAGTTAGGTTGTTTGATATCCAAAAGCACAATCCCATTTTCCTTGATCCCCAATTCCCCGAACCCTATATATAGTGACCATTTTTGCATTGTGGAACACGGTGGAAATTCATCCAGAAATACCCAGAAAAATTCTAGGAAAATTGTTGGGAATCTGCTGAAACTTGTTCGAGTTTGGAGCAGCTCCGGTTTGAATTTTTGTAGAAGAAGCAAACATTTTCTGGTGGTATTTAGAATCAGTTCGAGAGGAAGAAGCTTACAAATTCTCCATTTTTGGTATAGATTTCATTTCTTTTCTTTATGATTCAAATTTATTTTGTTTTGATAAATTATTTGTGTTCATGTTTTTTTAGGTTGCTTATGATTTTGGAAGCCTGAGTTTTGTGTTGTGGTAATCTTTCTTCATTTTTGATCTTTGATTCGAATAATAATAAAATAAAATTTATTCTTCAAGTTTGCTTTTAATATGAATTTGTTTGATCCATTTTCATTTTTAAAAATATACAAAAAAATGTTGATTTTTTAAAAAAAGAAAGAAAACAAACAAAGAGTAATAAAAACAAGTTATTTCATAAAAGTAAAAAGGGTTTAATTTTCAAAAAGAGTACATAGTTTTCAAAATCTGAAAAATAAAACTTTTCAAAATAAATTTGATCCAAGCTCAAAATATAAAATATAAAATTTTTTGTTTGTTATCTTGTTTGCCTTTTAGTAATAAATTGAACCTTAGGAATAAGTTCTACAAGCCTTAGTTAGAAACTTTTGCTTGATAAAATTTTCTTCATAAAAATAAAATACACATAATAAAATTTAAACCCTTAAATAGGAATAAAAAACTTAGATCTTCTTCAGGATTAATAGATCTTTAACTTTAACAAAGAAAAATCTTCAACAAATCAAGTTTCTTTGTTTGGTTGAAAAGTGAAACTTAATTAATGCGGTGTCTTATCAAATGGAGATGACGGGTTAGCGCCAGGAGTGTTGGTGGTGATTAGAGTTCATTTTCTGAATGATAAGGCCGTTAAAATAGAATAATATTCATAAATGGACAAATAAGTTGAGTTTTTTATGAACTTGCAAATTTCAATTTTGAAAATGTTTTTTAAATCAATAAGGTACCAATTTTTAGGCGTTGTGGGGGTGTTAATCCTTTTGCACGCCTAACCAACCCCCAAACTTATTTTCTGGTTTTTGCAAACCAAAAATGTTATTTTAATAAATAAAATGTTTTAGTAAAATAAACCTATTTTAAAGTGGTCCATTCACATTTTTTTCAAAAGAATTGGTGGGACTCTGTGTATTTTAGTTTTCAAATTGTTGAGCTCGAAAGAGAGTTGCGACAGCTTGGCGACTCCGCTGGGGACATGTTTTTTAAAATAAAAATAAAAGAGGGTCGAGCCACAAACTGATTTCAAATTGTTTACAAAAAGTTTTCTTAAAAATTGATGGAATTTGCAAGCTCACAGTAGGTTCAATTTAATCGTCCATTTAATGAATATAATTCTATTTTACGCAATCTAAAATTGTTACAAAAAGCTCTATACCCGTGCTTCGTCCCGTTTGTTTAAGTGGGGGGGACACTTTGCTCATGTCAGAATATTGATTCTCCATATGAGCCTAGCAAGTATCTTCGGGACTCATGCCCTTTGTCTTTGTAAGGATATTGATCCTTCGAGAAGGCATAGGTGGTGAGTCCTCCTAAGTTGAACTTGATTCGTTTGAAGCCTATAATGGGCGAGAATCGAGGACCTTACTACCATTAGTAGGGGATAGCAAGGACAACTCAGGTACCCTTTTAGAACCAAACCAAGTTTAAAATTCTAGAGCCTACCTCAATAGAGCCATGTGGAAAACCTTAGGATTTTAGTCTGGTCAAAATTATTTCGTAAAGATAATTCGTGGAGACATGTCCTGGAGTGTTGGAATGTGCTACCCAGAATTATTCGTACAATGAAATTATTTTGGACCTTTAGGGTTTTATTTGTGTTTTTTTTTAAAGAGTATTGACCTTTTTTGTTTTTTGTTTTGTTTTTTGGCATATTTGTTTGTTCCATACTTCTCATATTTAAAGGGGATCGATTCTAAAGCATGTTTCTCAATTTGAAAAAGCTTCTATCATAAATGGAAGGTACCTAAAGGAGGAAGACAACACGGATGTATGCTACCAGATTGAGGTCAACCAACAAACAATGAGAATTTGTCGAGTGATCACGTGGACGAAATGCTAAATTATGCTCACATCAGCGCCAAGCAGAATATCATAAGTTGCAAGTGTTATGGGACCACTTCGACGGTGCAACCAAGTAGAATTTGTTGAGTGATCATTGGTCTACTCGGCTTAGGGGCAATGTCAAAAGAACCCAGAAGCGAGACGAGTCCGAAAAAAGTATCATAACCTAAATTGAAGATGTAACTAAGCATGTGATGATGATAGTCACAGAAGCTACATTTCTTCACCCCCCACGTCAGACCGATAAGGGAGGTAGAACCAAAGCTTCAAAGACTGATTGAAAAAATGGAGGAACTGGGTGCACAAACTAAGACGTAGGCCCTTTGTCAACCAATGAAGGCTACTTATAGAGAAATATCTTAATGGAATCGATGGCCCCTCGCTTGCATTCATGTATTTGCATTTTTTAAATTTTTTCTTGCATTTATGTTGTGATCACTATATACATTCACACATAATAAGGAACTAATAAATCACATGACAGAATTTCCAAAAAGCAAAAAAAAAAAAACTCCCACAAATATGGTACTCGTTCTTAGTCTAGAGCAATGGCCATGGAAGACAGATTGACAACTTTGGAGAATAGCCACAAGGGTACCGAAGACAGACTTGATAAAATAGAGGAAGAAATGAAGGAAGAAATTGCACGAGCCCAAAGAAACACCGTCAGCCAGATAGCAGCCATGTTGGGGTTCAAAGACCCAAAAAGTGGAAAGACGGTTGAAGTCGTTGATGTTTCATCGCCCCAACCCGGGATGACTAGTCATACATTTCCACCGAATAAGAGGTTCCAGATCCATACAACAGAAACCTAAACTCATATTCTTGCAAGGTCTAGGATGAATCATATGGAAAATCAAGGAATTTAGGTGCGAGATCTTTATAAGGCAACCAATAGGTCCAGAATGAATAAGAAGCTAGAAGATCAATGTGATAGGCTCGAGGAGAACATCAAAGCCTTAAAAGGAAGAAGTGTCTATGGTGGTGTAGATGCGAGGGATCTAAGTTTGGTGCGTGACTTGGTGGTTCCTCCAAAATACAAATCTCCTAAATTCGAGAAGTATGATGGGACCACTTTCCCTTCAGCGAACTTGACCATGTATTGCTGAAGAATGTCACAACACTTGGAAAAGGAGAAACTAGTAATTAATTTCTTCCAGGATAGTCTATTAGGGTTTGTTGCCTGATGGTATACTCAATTGAGTAGGTTCAACGTACGAACTTGGAGAGATCTGTCAAGAGCTTTCCTCAAGCAGTACAAGTATGTGACAAACATGATCCCCAGCCAGCTCATAGTGCAAGATATGGAACAAAGGCCTGACGAGAGCTTTTGCCAGTATGCTCAAATATGGCGAGATGTGGCAACCCAAGTTCAACCTCCGCTGTTGGAAAATGAGGTTACTCCAATGTTTGTAGAGACTTTAAATGGTACCTTTTAAGACAATATGTTAAACTATGACACTGAAGGTTTCGAAGACATTGTCATGAACGAGGAGTTGATATTGGCAGCCATCAAAAGTGGAAGACTCGAGGGAGAAGAATATGATGAGCACCCATAACTTGAACTACTCGAGCATGGCTAGACTTCTTGCCCCCTGGAATAAAGCTTCACAGCTTAATAATAGAGGATTTCCCAAACATTGTTGGGGGCATACCTAGAACCAACCCTTTTGCTTTTTCAAGTGAGCATTAGGGATCTTTTGTAGGGGCTTCCAGGTTAATCTGCTTGTTTTTAAAGATGCTTTCTTTTTATTTTCTCAAGTGGCAAAGATTTCATTTTTCTTTCCATTATCCATTTCTCTTCTAGAATACATATTCGTTGTAGAGCCCTTATTATTGATTCTATGAATGACTTTTGAATCCAATCCCTAGATGGAGGGGCAAAAGTGTGTTTAGGTTTAATAAAGAGATCCCATATACAGATTTTGAGTGAATATTTCTCTTAGACATTGTTGTCAAGGTCTTTGAATAAAGTGATAACTCTAAAGCATCTACTAACTAAAGATTACTTCTCTTCGATGATATTTTTTGTGAAATGATATTTGGCATTCCTTCATTTCCCTTCACAAATAAGAAAATAAAAATCCATTGGTGTTCCCCTTTGAGCCTGATATTTTTCTTTGATTAAAACCCTACCAAGGATTATTACCCACACTAGGGAGAAAAAAAGGATGAAAACCTATTTGTAGGCAAAGAAAAAACACGCAAGATCAAGTTGAATGTCCTAAACTGAAAAAGAAAGGGACACGAAAAAAGAAAAAAAAGAAAAAGAAAAGGAAGAAACGAGAAAAAGAAAAAGAAAAAAGAGAAAATAGAAAATAGAAAAAAAGGAAAAAGAGAGGAAATACGAAAGAATGAAAGCCGGGGTGTGAAGAAAATTTTTAAACAAATACTTCAAACGAGGCATGTGAACTCTAGGGTGAAAACCCAAAATGGGTAGTCTAGAGTGACCCAAACAAAAGGAATGAAGATTTCATCAGGACAAGTTGATCCTTGGTTTAATTACCCTTAAAAAATTTATTTGAGCCTATATATCCTTTTCTTGGTAACCTGAGCCTAGCCTACACTACAAGCATTAAAATACCATATGGATCACACATAAATATTTGAGAAGAGGAGTTTGTTTTCAGAACACATTTCGCCTAATTGAGTTAACCTTTTTCAGGGACTTCAAAACTTCTAATGTCTGATTGAGATTAGAAAAATGGGAAATTTAAAACTTTGCGAGTGGGTGAGTTAAGGACAGCCACTTAAAAGTGGGCACTATCAAGTTGATGGATTCATGAATCATTCATACTATGAATTTTGGGGCATCTGACTTCCCTTTTTTCTATGTTTGTCGTGACTATATTTTAAAAAATCCTCATTTCTAGCCTTTCCTTGCATCTGCCATAACTTTTTCCTTTCATTTTCTTTTCTAGCATTTTCATGCATCTTACAAGTAGGCTAACATATATTTATGAAAAAACAAAGGATTTCTTGTTGTTGATCCCAACTGTAGGGAACCAGGAACGAATGTTTTCCATTATTTCAGGCAACAATTCAACTTCAGTTTGAACGGGGGCATCGCCTTGCATAAGAGGGTAAAAAAAGAAGAAAAAACACAAGTGTTGAGGAGTTTTAAGTGGATTGTGTTGTCAAGCAAGATCCACATATAAGATGTAAGATCCATAAAGCATAAAAGGGGTGGAGTCATGCCCAGTGGGCAAACTGTTCCATTAGATTGGTGCAAGTTATGTCGACAAAGGATTCAAGATCCCTGACTTTGATAGGAATGAAAGTAAGAGATTAAAACGCTAACATCAAAGACATTCAAGGCGGAAATAAGATTTCTAGAATGTTTTGTATGCAAATGCTTCAAGATGTCCTGCAGGGGCAAGAATTTGAGAATTCACATAAAGCACTGAAGATGCTTAATGTTTTTAAGCGGTATATAAAGACTTGAAGCTTTCAAGACCATTCAATGAGGCATGTCATTGAATATTGATGTATCAACTACAATGGTAGTTCGACTTGGTTTGATAGTGAAGTTATTCTACTGGCTAATCAAGAAGCAAGAAATCCACATTCCCATGACTGGACAAAGGCTAAAAGAGTGTTGAAGAATATTAAGATAAAGTTAGTCCTTCCAACCAAGAGTACAAGATAACTGGATTGAGTATGCAAAAGATTAGAAATGTTTTCAATGATGCAAAAAGGAGTTATGGCGCTAAACCCATGTCGTGGCCCTGTGGTGTTTTGGCGAATTCTAATTCCGTCTAATATCTGAAGTTAAGAGTAGGCAATGGTGAAGATTTTCTTCCAGGGAATGGTCGATGGAATTTTGACAAACAAGAAATTAGTGGAGCCAACTAGAATTGAAAGATGGGGTGTTGCTAGCTTGTGATCCTAATAACATTGTGCAAAGTCTTATTTGGTGTGAAGAAATGAAAAGGAGTTCATATTAGTTGGACGAGAATAAACGCCTATCATTTTTTACTATAGTTGAGAAAATGTTTAAGATGATGAAATCCAAGTACCTCAGACCTTCACAATTCCTTCTATGTTGGCCGCATGACAAAAAACTAATTCTGACAAAAGAATATTTTTTAAAAAAGAAAAAAGAAAAACATGAAGCTTGACATGCATTCATGTTTTAGGCATCCCTAGGGGCATGCACATCATAATTGCATTTTTCATGTACACGAAAGACTTTTTAGCAGAAGAACCTACCTATCTATTCAGGCATGAGGAGAATAGAACTCGTCTATCCGTTCGGGCATTTGGAGAATGGAAGCCCCCTACTTATTCAAAGCTGAGGAGAATAGAACTTTCTTATCTATTCAAGCATAAGGAGAATAGAACATGCCTATCCGTTCAGGCAATCAGAGAATATAACCTGCTTATAGAACTTGCATATCCGTTCAAGGATTCGAAGAATGGAACCCGCTTATTCATCCAAGCGTAAGGAGGATAGAAGCTTTTTTAGAACCAGCTTATCTATTCAAGAATAAGGAGAATAGAACTCGCATATCCGTTCGGGCATTCGGAGAATGGAACCTGCTTATAGAAGCTGCCTATCTATTCCGGCATGAGGAAAATAGAACCTACTTATCTATTCAAACATAGGAAGAATAGAACCCCGCCTATCCGTACAGGCATCAGGAGAATGGAACTTGCATGTCCGTCCAAGCACAAGGAGGATGGAACCTTTACCTTTCATAACCCACCAGTATGTTTGGGCAAAAGAGCCTTACCTATTTCGTAATTGGTGAAATTCAGGGTCCTTTTGTTATTTGTTGTATTCCTGTTTCACCAGAATAACAAAAGAGGGGTCGTTGTTGTCACTGAATTTTCACCTAAATTCATCATTTTCATTATTTTAATTTGTTGTATTTTATTTTTATATATTTTTATTTTTATTATTATAATGATTATTAGTAGAGTAATATTATTTATATTAGTAACCCAAAAAAGAATTAATCTTAGTTTAAATAAGAGTCCACTTAATCTAAATAGGAGTCTATTTAGTTTAATATTAAAGGCCCAAATGAACCCTTTTGTTGTTTTTTTTTCAAGTTTAATTGTGGCTATTGGATCTAGGGCTGAAATAATCAAGGGTATGGATCAAATGATAAAAAAAAATAGGGAAAGGGGGGTGGGATCCCGTGCCCCCACACGCCAGCGCGTGCGCTACACGCGCGCAGGATCATCTCCCCCAAATCCCATATTCGAAACGGCTGGGCCGGCTGTCGGTGCTGATTTTTCCATCCCTGGGCCACGGCGGCCACCGTGGTTGGTGTCAATTGACTCGCCTCAGTCGGCTGAGTCCAATGTCACCGAACCTGTCCCTTGCCATCTCCAGTAGCTCATCAATTGAAGGGGAAAAGGTTTGGAACTCTAATTAAATTTGGGGGCAAAATTTCCCAAATTGGAGCCGAATCAGATGAAATTCTAGGTGAATTTCAACAGGTCAAAGGATTTTTGATCTGATTGGCTGATTTCATGGGACGAAAATGGGGATTTTGTCCCAATTTGTCTTGATCTCCAATAGCCCAAAACCCTATAAATAGTTACCATTTTTGCATTGTGAAACACATTGGAAATTCATCCGAAAATACCAAGAAAATTCTCTAAAAATTGTTGGGAAACTGCTGAAATTTGTTCGAGTTTGGAGCAGGTCCGATTAGAATTTTTGAAGAAGCAGACTTTTTCCTATGGTATTTGGAATCATTTCAAGAGGAAGAAGCTTGCAAATTCTCCATTTTCGGTATAATTTTCTTTTCTTTATGATTCAAATTTATTTTGTTTTGTTCAATTATTTTTGTTCATATTTTTTTAGGTTGCTTATGATTTTGGAAGCTTGAGTTTTGTGTTGTGGTAATCCTTCTTCATTTTTGATCTTTGATTCCAATAATAATAAAAGAAAATTTTTTCTTCAAGTTTGATTTTAATATAAATGGGTTTGTTCCATGTTCATTTTAAAAAATATATACAAAAATGTTGATTTTTTTAAAAAAGAAAACAAATAAAGAATAATAAAACAAGTTTTTTTCATTAAAGTAAAAAATGTTTAATTTTCAAAAAGAATACAAAGTTTTCAAAATCTAAAAAATATAACTTTTCAAAATAAATTTGATCGAAGCTCAAAACATAAAATTTAAAAGTATTTTTTTGTTGTCTCGTTTGCCTTTTAGTAATAAATTGAATCTTAGGAATAAGTTCTACAAGCCTTAGTTAGAATCTTTTGCTTGGTAAAATTTTCTTCATAAAAATAAAATACACTTAATAAAATTTAAACCCTTAAATAGGAATAAAAAACTTAGACTTTCTTCAAGATTAATAGATCTTTGTTTGTTTGAAAAGCGAAACCTAATTAATGCGGTGTCTTATCAAATAGAGTTAACATGTTAGCACCATGAGTGTTGGCGGTGACTAGAGCTCATTTTTTGAATGATAAGGTCGTTAAAATAAAATCATATTCATAAATGGACAAATAAGTTGAGTTTTTTACGAACTTGCAAATTCCAATTTTGAAAACATTTTTTGATATCAATAAGGTACCATTTTTTGAGTGTTGTGGGGCTCTAATCCTTCACCACGTGTAACTGACCCCGAACCTATTTTCTACTTTTCGCAGACCAAAAATATCATTTTAATAAATAAAGCGTTTTGTTTAAAATAACCTCGTTTTAAAGTGGTCCAATCACACTTTTTTCAAAAGTATTGGTGGCGACTCCGTGTATTTTAATTTTCAAAATGTCGAGCTCGAAAGGGTTGCGACAATGAGGCTTGAGCCGATTGACCAAAACCTTTGTTGCCACTTTGTAAATGACACTAAACAGACTAATAGCTCTAAACGGACGAAGACTGTCAGGATCCGCCACCTTAGGAATTGAAACAAGAAGCGTACGGTTAACCACCAAAACAAGTTCCCCTGTTACAAAGAAACCCACCACAAACTGAAAAACCTAGGCCCCAAAAATAGCCCAATTCTTCTAAAAAATTCTACTTGAAACCCATCGATCCCGGGTGCTTTTGAAGGATCCATGCTAAAAACAATGTTATGCACCTCATCAAAAGTAACCGATCTCACGAGGGTTTACCTATGGCTACCCGACAATGGTTGCAAACCCCTCATTAAACTCCTCCCCCGACACCTGTCACGTCTTTGACATGAACAAAATAGTGAAAAAGTCTACCACATGGTTTTGAAGCATTGCTTGATCCGAGAACCATTGCCTATCAACACACAAACTCCTAATGGTATTATGGTGTCATCAATTTAATGTATTCAAATGGAAATACCTCGTTTTGTGATTCCCTTGACAAAGCCATTTACTGTGAGACTTCTCGAACCACATGCTTTCCTTCTGTTCAAGCACCACATCTAAATGTTTTTAAGCGCAACCTCAAGCTCAATCAGAAAAGGATTCATGCACGCACTAAGGACAATTCAACACCTCTGATTCGCGCAAGCAGCCTAGCTTTTCGATGCCCAATGCGACCAAAAACTTCTACATTCCATTTCCTACTAGCCTCCTAAAACTTACTAAGATTCTCAAATATTGGTGTCTCGCCTTGCTAACTCTCACTTAAAAGTCATTCAATGTTCGGGTGATCTTTCCATGCCGCCTCAAATCGAAAAGATCGAGGTCCTTGATTGTTCCCCACAATCTCAGTAGTGAGGAGTATTGGTCTATGGTTTGAACCCAGCTTAGGCAAATGAGTAACTTCTACCATGGAGAAAACCTCATACCACCGTGCATTGTAGAGACGCTGATCCAAATATTGACTCAGATTCCCCCTCTCCCATTTGAACTTCGGACCATTAAACCCCATATCTAAGAGGATATATAAGAACAAGAAATCACAAAACTTGGAACAAACTCCCGATTGGTGTTGTGAACCACACATTTTTTCCTCAAAACTACAAATAGCATTAAAGTCGCCCCCAAAAGCCAAGGCTAGTCAACACCGGGATCGAGAGCATAAAGTTCGTCCTAAGCTAAACTCCTACAACTATAATCAAGACTAGTATAAACGAAAGTAAGAGATAACATATGAGATGAGCTAGCCTCCACACAAATCCCATGAAGAAACTGATTCGAAACAACCATCATATCAATACGAAGAGATTTCTTCCATAAATCCTAAATACCGCCAGAAAACCCATTTGCCTCCACCCTATACGAAAAGTTAAAGCCAGAGTGACAAATAAACCTATCAGCATCCACACCACTCACCAGTGCTTCCACAATTGCAATGACATCCGGATCCTGATACCTCACCAAAAATCTAAAATAACTATTAAATTCAAGGCCAAGAGTGCCCAAAGTGTTCCAAAAAATGACTTTAACCATTAAACATATGTAGAAAATATAAGAGCACAACCAAAACTCACTTTGCTTTAGCACTTCCATCCGCTTCAAAGGTCTTGTTATCTATCCACTGCACACTAGCGTGAGCTCCCACTATTCCATCTTTAGGATTCAACTTACTGTGAACAATAGAGGACCCAACAGTGTTCAAATCCTTTGTTAAATTAGAAACGCATTCCGAAACCACCACCGGATTTTGTGCAACATTGTAACTTTTTTTAGCTTCCTATTTTTCCGCGGCAAACCAGTCGCTACCGTGAGATTTCTATTAGATCCTTTAGTATTCGTGAATCGTGCAATATGTTTGTAACGCCCCGGTTTTGGGCTCAGAAGTTTTGGGTGTTGACCGGTTCGGTCAAAGTGCTGATCGAATATATAAGAGTGAATTTAGGAAAGCCTAGTTCGGGTTGCATTAAAAATATGGAAAAATATTCTAAAATCATATTTTAATATATAAAGGTGAACTGTGAAATCAATTTTGGAAAATGAGGTTCGGAAGGTTGACATTTTGGCTAGTGACCAAAATGTAATTTTTGAAAGTTGCGGGACAGTTTTATAAAGGATTGAAACTTTGAATCTTTAAGGAGCTATTATTCCAAAAAGGATTTCTCCAGATTTTTCTAAGATATTTTAAGTCTAAAATCTGATTTTAAAGATTAAGAAAAGAGAGGGAAATCATTTTAACCAATTTCCAACTAATTTTCTATTTTCTCTCAAATTCTCTTTTCTCTCATTTTCTCTCTACCCAAACAAGATTCTCCAGATTTCTTTCTCTGATTTTGACATCTACATCTCTCATTTCAACTCTCATTTGATTTCTAATCATCTCATCATCAAAACCTCACAATTTACAAGTTGATTCATCAAGCATTTTGGCTCTAAAATGGAGAAATTCAAGTTTGGAGGTAAGAACGTCCTTCTCCTCTAAACTATCAGTTCTTTACTGAAATTCCTAAGTTCTCAATCCTTGATTCATGTTTTATTAAAGGCTTTTCAATTGAGATCTTGATTTTTTTTTTTGGCTAAAATGCAAGATTTGAGGATTTTGGTGAAATTTTCGTGTGATCTGTTTAAGCAGGGTTTTGAGGTGTTAAAATGATGTTAAATGAATGCTAAAATGATTAGAAGTTGAGGTTTAATCAATGCAATCCCGGATAGGTTGAATTTCCTAAGTTTGGCTTGAGTTTTTGGTTGTTTTTGGAGTGTTTTTGGTGATCTGTTATACCTGGAGGTATAAGGACGTGGTTGTTATCATTTTGCATGTTATTTGATGTATAAAAATGGTTAGAAGTGATGGATCTTGGCTGGGTTAAGTTTTGGAAGTGTTTGGAGATGATTTCGGTTGTGTTTGGTAGCCAAATTGTTAGATTTGTGATGAGCAGCGAGTTGTGTTGATGTTGCTGGTGTTTTAATGCATAAGGATGCATTAATGTTCTGTTTTTATGTGCTTGAAACAGGGGAGATTGATCCTTGAGTCTTGGAGGTGTTTTCGGAAGGTTTCGGAAGCTTGGGAAGCTTGTTGGCTAGGCTTGTTTGGTAATCGGTGAGTGAAGTTGGGATTTCAGCTTTTGAAACATGGTTTGAAGGTTTTTGGGAGCTTAGTTTAAGTCTAAACAACTTTGCTAAGCTCAAGAGTAAGTGAAGAGGTTTTTGCTTTTGGATTGTGTATGATTTGGTTTTAAAATCAAGTGTGGTTGATGATTGATGTGCATGTGTTATTGCATGGTTTAATTCTGTTTTGTAAGCATGTTTTAGCATGGTTTAATGCTGGTTTTGAAAGTCAATTGAAAAGGATGCTCAAGGTAAGAGGTCCTTGGTTATGTTTATGGAAATTGTGATTTTGATGCATAGTGATGCATGTTGTTCATTGGCTTTGTATGACGCTTAAAAACAGTGAGTTGATGATGATTAATGATGATAATTGTACCTTTTGCATATTGTTTATGCATGTGAATCATTGAGCTAATGATGTGGTGGTTTTGCATTATGTGTATGCATGTGAATCATTGAGCTAATGATGTGATGACCTTGCATTGTGTTTATGCATGTGGAACATTGGATATTATGGTAAGATGGTTATGTTGGCAAGAGATGTGAATGGTTCTTGGTTCGTTGATCGGGTATAATTAGCCGGCTATAGGATTGGGTGCACCGTGAATAAAGTCGCCTTGAAGGCGGAGTGGTCAAGTGTGGACCGGTTAGACTCCCCTCAAGTTTTCCTAACGGGAAGAGGTCATAGTGGAGGTTGTTGCCCACTCGAGGACCTATGTTGTTAAGGTCATAATGGAGGTTGTTGCCCATTCGAGGACCTTGGTTAAGTAAAGGTTATAAGGTAGTTAAAAGTCCTTATGTGAGAACCTTGTACTTGTTAAGATCACAATGGCAGTGTTTAAGTCCATGTGTGGATCTTGTGTGTGATGTCCCGTACCTCGTTAGATGATGTCTACAACTACCAATCGGTTATGCAAAGGTTGTATGGTGGTTGAAAGTCCATACGGAAAAGACCTTGTGCATGTCAAGGGTGTATGGCGGATGGAAGTCCATACATGGTAACCTTGAGGAAAAGCTAAGGTTGTATGGTGTTTAAAAGTCCATGCATGGGAACCTTAGGTTGTTAAGGTCAAATGGAGGTTGATGCCCATTTGGAAGACCTTGGATTGGGTAGGGTGTAGGAAGCGTTGGGACACGCTTGTAATCCGCGTATCCGATCGAATCGATAAGTTGGAAAGTGAATGTGGTTGATCTCTTGGAAGCCAATGTAATGTTCTTGATCATGTGAAGCATGGGATTGCTTGGAATGATGCATGGTTGCATGTGAAGCATGGTATTGCTTGAAATGATGCATGGTTGCATGTGAAGCATGAGATGCTTGAATTAATGCATGTTTGCTTGAGAAGCATGAGATGTTTGGTAAGATGCATTGTTGCATGAGATGTGTATGATGCTAGTGGAAGCATGTTACTTGTATGTTGAACAAGTGTTGGTTATCATTTGATAAATGATGCATGTGAGCATGGATTACCTATGTTGCATTGAAGTCATGTATGACTTGTTGTTAAAGGCATGTGAATATGATGTTATGGTTTTATAATGCCTTGATTAAATGCATGAAATGGTTTAATTGAACTATGGTTTAAATGGTTTCTTGCTTGATGTGGTTTTCAAGTTAAAGAAAGGTATGTTGTGGAAAGGATGTGTATTCCATGGTTTTGTTTAAGCTTGGCATATGGTGTTTATGCATGTTTTGAGCTTGATGTTGAAAGAGTTTTCGAACATGGTTTTGGAAAGCAAATCGGGTTGGTTTTAAAGTGTTTTAAAGACCCGCTGCATTGATGGTGTTTTGTTTTTGAGCATTCCTCACTAAGCATTATGTGCTTACGCTCCTTTTTGTCCATCAATGCAGATTCTTGAGGTTTGGGCAGCAAGGAGCAAGGGATTCAAGGTGGACTCCAATGGAGATGTATGTCTCGGTGAATAACTATAGTTAATAAGGGCAATGGGGTAGAATCTCTCGATTTGTTGTTATTGTGATCGTATGTGTTGATCATGAATGTTTAAATACTGTTGTTAATGTTGTTGAAACATGAATTGGCTTAATTGAGGTTGAATTGAAAGGTTTGTGCTTAAAAGGTTGCTTTTGTAGGAAGCATGCCTATAGATTTGGGGCTTTCCGTATGTGATGGTTATTTGTTGAATTGTTGATGCAAGTATGTCTCTTTTACGTTGAATTGCATGTTGGCAAAGTTTGGTGGCTTTTGGAGCATGTTTGTTTGATCAATTGTGTGTTTGAGTGAGCAAAATGCAACATTCTGGGCTAGGTGTTTCGGAACAGGCAACACCATTTCGGAACGGGTGCCCTGCATAAACCCAGGCGTCCGAAACGGGAGTCACCGTTCCGAAACGGAATGCATTCTGCCAGACCCCCGTTGCGGAACGCGTTGCGGAACGGCCCGTGTTTCGGAACGGCCTTGGCCTGTTTCGGAACGGGTGACCGTTGGGGGCTGACATGGGCGGTTAAATGTTTCAAAATGTTTGCATTTTGGTCCTGAATCTTGTTTGTGCAATTGTATGAGTTCGGGTTGTCCGTTTGAGCTGAAATTTGGCATGGAAGCATGAAACATGATTAATTTTAAGTTGGTAACTTAAAATCTGGTTAAGTCCTTAAGTTTTTCAGAAATTATTTTTTGGTCCCTAAAGTTGTAATTTGTTCAATTGGGTCCCTGTTTGATCTCTGATGATTGTGATCTTTGAGCATGGTGTTTGTGTGATCACATCTAAGGTTAATGTGCATCTAGACAAGATTAAAAAGAAAAAAAAAAGGGTCGTTAATCAAGGTTGACTTTCGGGTTGACTTTGGTTTTCCCCGTGTAATCTTCGTAGTTCGGGCCAACCGTCTAGGCCGGGCTACGGGGGTTACAATGTTGGCCTCCCATTCGAATCCTTAAGGACCCTTTTCGATGCCTCATCAACAACACGAATCACACTGTGCTTACCCGCTGGCAACAAAGTTGGTGCGGCAATCACCTTATCACAAGCAGCCACAACATTATGTCCCAACTCCACTTCCGAGCCTGTCTTCCCAACAACAACCACGTTTGACTCGACTGCACCCACAACACTCTCATTCGGTAAGCCTACTCCTATGCTTTCATCATGAGCAACCATTGATCGTTGTTCTTGGACACCTGTCATCCTTTTCAATTCTTATTCACTACTATTGGGGTCTGATTCCACAAAAGCATGTCCTTGGCACATCACATTCTCCACCTTTTCTTTCGACTCCACATGTTTAGTACGATCCAACCTCACCAACTGAACCAACCTTCCACTCGACCAAAGCTCTGCCAACTCCATAGGAGCTAACACACCAAACTGTGAGCCTTGAGTAAAACGTGCCACACCCTTGTAATTATTATCCACCCTCTTAGTCATAGTCGAGTACCTTCTTCTACGCTCGACCTACATCCAAGGCCCATACAGTTCATCCCGTAACCCCCTCAATCCGATCTAGATGTTAGACCGAACCGAATGGATCACACGGGGAATATTGAAGTAAACCGGGAAGTTTACGCCAATAAACAACCCTAATTTTTTCATTTTATCTTGTCTAGATGCTCATTAGGGACCAATTTGTAATTTATACAGATTACAAGGACTTTTCCACTTTTTATATTACCAACCTTTAATTAGTCACATTACATGCATCTCTATCGAATCTCAGCTTAAAACCATCATCCATGCTCATTTATTTGCATATATAACATTTAGATACTAAAACATAAAGAAACAGAACATTCAATGTAACACCCACATTTCCGTCCTAGAATTTAATCTGTTGAATTTAATTCATTAATTTATTCATAGAAAGCAATTGAGTTTATGATTAAGCAAATTATTCAATTTAGTCCTTAAATTTCCTTTAAGTGGGCAATTGTCACCAACTAGAATTAAAGGGAATTAAGCTTTTGAATTAAGGAATTTAGCCGAGTTGATAATTTAGTGGATTCAAATTAGTAGTAACAAGATCAAAGTAATAAAATTAGAGAAATTAAAAGTAATTAGAAAATGGTACATTTCCCTAGTGGAAATCGGACCAAAATGGAAGAATAAAGAAAGAATGGTGGGGGGAAATTGATGACTAATTTAAAAAGGAAATAAAGTTCAAAAATTGCATGTTAAGAATTATAATTCATTAGGGCTGCCCTTAGTAAAAAGCTCATTATAGATATAGTAAGAAAGACAATTAAGTAAAATCAAACCCTATCAAATCCCCAAATTAAGGGAAGATGTTTTCTCTCCATCATTTCTCCTCCTTGTTGCCGTGAGGTTTGAGAAAAAAGGAAGAGGATGGAAGCTTAAAAGTCTGAAAATTTAGAGCTCAAATGGTGAAGAAAATGGCTTGCATGTTGGAAGAATTAAGCTAGGATCAAGAAGAGTAGCTAGTGGTAGCAAGAAAAATCAAAGAAGTAAGTTTCCATTTCTTCTTTTAGCTATTCAAATAAGTGTCAAAAAACATGCATGCAAGTTTAAATTTGGTTTAAACATGAAACTATTAGATTCTTGATGATTATGATGAGTTGAGCTAATGAAGTTCTTGAAAAACTAATTGTGGTGAATAGATTTAAAAAGGGGACTGTTTTGAGATAGAGTGGAAAGTCATGAATAATTGAAAATTGGTATAGATAGGGACTAAACTAGAAAATTCCTATCAGGAGAAAGTTGTAGAGAAATGAGAATTTTATAAGGAACTAATTTTGGTTTTCTGAAAAAAAAAATGAATTAGAATGGGGAATTTCGATTAGAACCAATATTGGACATGTATTCGAAAACAATGGAATTATGGATTGATTTGGAAATTTAGTAAAAATTGAGGACATGTATGTTGGTAATAAGTATTAATATGGACTTAAGGATGTTGTGAAAAGATAGTATAATCTATATACTAAATGAATTTAGAATTAGTTTAAGGAAATCAAGTTGAATTCTAAATTAAATGTGGCGAATGAGTAAGCTGTCCAGAACATTCGAACACTAAGCTGATATTTTGAAAATTCACCAAAAATATGATTTAGGGTATTTTTAACTGAAATGTTTACAGTATAAACTTTGATATGTCTAAAAACACTGAGAGAAAACTGAACAGGATTCCATTATGTAAATTGGAAGATATGAATTAAATAAGTTGGGCAATCCAAGATGTCCATATTTATCGAAAGGGCCACATTCAAGTAATAAAATGTATTAACTCGGACTAGATAAAAATATGAAATTTAAATGGTTAAAAAGATGAGTTTAATATCTTTCTAATGGTGTATAATAAGTGAATTTTAGATTAGTAATTAAAGAGGTATGATGAAAATACTAACTGGTCCTCCAACTAGTTCAATAGAAAAAAATAGATTTGAGACTTAATGTTCATGCTTGTGCTAAAGAGTGATTGAAATTGAATTGCTCTCTAATATAGTGTGTATTCATTTTATGTTGAGTGTTAAGATCAAAATTGTGAAGAGACTTTGGATGAATCTAGGATCAATCAATCAAGGCGAAGGGACAAGGGCCTCTTAATTCAAGATCAAGCTTAAGGAGTTGTGAGTGTAATTTTGCATTAGGGTTGTAACCCCCTTAGCCCGGCCTAGACGGTTAACCCGAACTACGAAGATTACACGGGAAAAACCAAAGTCAACCTGAAAGTAAACCTTGATTAACAACCCTTTTTTTCTTTTTAAACTTGTCTAGATGCACATTAATCCAATGCATACTCTTGAGATAAGCATACTCATAAATCACAACAATCGGAAAACAATAAGGGACTCAATTGCACAATATACGAATTTAGGGACCAATTTGTAAATTCTGGAAATTAAGAGGACTTTACCAATTTTTAAGTTACCATTATGAAATTAGTCATGTTTCATGCCTCTCTGCCAAATTTCATCTCAAATGGACATCTCAAACTCAATCAATTGCACATACAAAAATCAGGACTAAAATGTAAAGCTTGCAAACCTCAAAACCATTCAAATTTGTGCCCAACGGTCAAGTGTTTCGAAACGGGGATAGACCGTTCAGAAACGGGGCTTGGCAGTAGCCAAAGTGTTTCGAAACACCTCTACCCGTTTCGAAACACCCAGGACAAATCAAGCACCTGTTTCGAAACAGGCAAGGGTGTTTCGAAACACCCTGCCCAGAAACAGCAGAAATGCATGTTTTAACTCATCTAATCACCATCGAACATACTCTAAATCAATCCTCAACAAATCAACAACATGCCAAGCATCATAACTACCAAATTGCATTAAAATCTAGATACAAAACAACCCCTAGGTGCACCAACTCTTTCAACACATCCAACATTTAATCATGCTTTTAAAACAAGAAGCATAGCATAATGACTTATGAAGGAGAAGATTCAAACGTTGCAAACGTTAAACCACATAGTTCAAATCATAAACCAAACTTGTCCAACATACACAATCTCAATACACATCAATATAAAAGACTCTCCCCCGTTGCCTTTATTATCTATAGCTATTAACCGAGACATACTTCTCGAGTGGAGCTCTCCTTGAATTCCTTGCTTCTTGCTGTCCAAACTTCAATTATCTGCATTGATGGACAAAAAGGAGCGTAAGCACATAATGCTTAGTGAGGAATGCTCAAAACCAAAACACCATCAATGCAGCAAATCATAAAACCTTCCTTAAGAGTAAATACAATTCGATAAACCAAAGCATTGTTTGAAAACTCCTTTTTAAACAACATGCTTTAAATCATGCATTGCTCAATCATAAAAACCAACCCTTAGCTTAGAAAAGCTAAATAACTCACTTCAAAGCACATTCTTGCAAAACCATCAATTTAAACCTTTCCAAGCATGAACACCTTATGCAAAGTTAAACTCAAATTCCTTGAAAAACATTTCCTATTCATAACATACTTTTTCTCATGCTTAATGATCCATTCAAGCAAAATCTTTGGAAAACCATTTGCTCCCTCAACTATCTTATGCATTCAACAAATGCACAACACATGAACTACCAAAAGCAACATTTACATTTCATGCCTTTCTAAACAAGTCTTCACAAGACTTCAATGCATTTAAAAGATTCCTTGCGCATAAACACCATTCATAAAAGAAGATAAACACTTGTTCAAGCTTAACAAGTAATATATGCACTCTTAAACCATTACACACTTCCCATGCAACCTTGCATCATTTCAAGCATCTCATGCTTCATTACATTCAAGAACATTATATTGGCTTCCAAGTGATAATTCACAAACCATCACAACACAAGACACAATCGGATACGCGGATTACACGGGTTGTCCCACACGCTTCATACACACAACCGAACAACACAAGGTGGAGTTTACCGGTACAATCACAACCCCCTCAACACCCGTGATGGAGTTTAACGGTACAATCACAACCCCTCAACATCACTCATTGGAAGTTGTATAACACACTAGCAAAAGCCGGGACACATCACAAGGCTTACACATGGAAGCTACAACAACCATTGTAATCACCTTAACCAAGCTCACACACGGGAGCAACCCTCCACCGTTGTGACGCTTAACAAAGTCCACCCACGAGAGCCATCCTCCATCGTGGTGACATTTAACAAGGTTCACCCACCAGAGCCATCCTCCATCGTGGTGGCACTTAACCAAGCCCGCCCACGAGAGCCATCCTCCATCGTGGTGGCACTTAACAAAGCCCACCCACGAGAGCCATCCTCCATCGTGGTGACACCAACTCTCTCAATCGCTAGAATACTTGGATGGAGTTTACGGTACCATTACAACCCCTCGACATCCAAGGCGACTCAATTCACGGTGCACCCCATCCTATAGCTGGCTAACTATATCCGATTAAAGTAACCAACAACCACTTACATCACTTGCCAATACCATCAATTACCATAATCAATTCACTGTTTTAAAGCATTAAACAAAGCCATTAAACAACATGCAACACTATGCATCAATTCCACAATTCCACAGTACAAAACCAAGGATCTCTTGCCTTGAGCATCCTTCAACACATGACTTTCAAAACCAGCATCAAACCATGCTAAAACATGCTTTCAAAACAAAATTTAAACATGCAAATCACATACATTGCATCCAACCATCACAAGTGCATTAAAAACCAATTCATAACACAAACCAAGAGAGAAATTTCATTTACTTACTCTTGAGCTTAGCTAAGTTGTTTAGACTTAAATTAAGCTCCCAAAACCTTCAAACATTGGTTTTAAAGCTGAAAACCCCAACTTCACTCACCGATACACAAAACTAGGCTAGCCAACAAGCCTTCCAAGCATCCGAAACCTTCAACGCCACCCCTAATGCTTCCGGATCATTCTCCCCTGTTTTAACACATAACAACAGAGGATTAATGTATCATCATGCATTAAAAACACCAGCAACACAACTAAACTCGTTGATCTTCATAAACCCAACATTTCGGCTACCAAACACAACAGAAATCACATCCAAACACTTCCAAAACTTAACCCAGCCAAGATCCATCACTTCTAACCATTTTTAGACATCAATTAACATCCAAAATGATCCCAAACTCGTCCTTATACCCGCAGCATTAACAGAACACCAAAATCACCCCAAAAACCACCATTTTCACAAGTAAAAACTTAGGAGAATCAACCTATTCGGGATTGCATTGATTTAACCTCAATTACACATCATTTAGGCATCCAAAATACATCAAAAAGACAGCTCCAAACAGAGCCCAATCATCCAATACGAATTTCTTCAAAATTAAATCCAAATCTTGCATTTTAAGCCAAAATCAAGATCACAACATTAAAACCTTTAATTAAACTTAATTTAAGGATTGAGAACTTGGGAATTTCAGTAAAGAACTGAGTATTTAGAGGAGAAGGACGTTCATACCTCTAAATGTGGATTTCTCCTTGTTTAGAGCCAAAATCCTTGAAAATTCAATAAGCAAATGATGAGGATTTAATGTAGAAATGATTAGAAATCATTTAGGGATTGAAATCTCAACTTTAGGTGTGAAAATCAAAGGAAAAGTTGTTGTGGAAATGTGTTTGGCTGAGGGAATTTTGAGAGAAAATGAAATGGGAAAATTTTGGTAAAAGTTAGTTATGAAACTAAAAATATCTTTTTCCCTCTTTTCTTTTTATTAATTAAACATTAAATGAGTCTTAAAAATCAAGAAAAATCTGGAGAAATCCTCCCTTGGGTAAATTAGCTCCTTAAAGATTCAAAGTTTCAATCCTTTTAAAACAGTCACGAACTTTTCAAAAATTACATTTTAGTCACTAACTTGAAATGTCATATTTCCAAACCTCATTTTGTAAAATTGATTTCACCACCCTCTTATATATATTAAAAGAGGATTTTTAGATATTTTTTTACATATTTTTAATGCATCCCGAACTAGGCTTTCCTTAATCCGACCGGTCCGGTTCAAACCCAAAACTTCTAAGCCCAAAATTTGGGTGTTACAACTCTCCCCCTCTTAGGAAATTCCGTCCTCGAAATTTCAACCGGCGAAAAGAACACAACCAAACTTCTCAAAGCAACCCACAAGGCAACACAGGAGACTTAACCACCACTGAACACTCTCCACACAAAACTCCACCAAACCAACTCCTCCACAAATCAACTTACACTACAACCAAACCCAACACCACCACATACTGTTCAAAATTTCCAGAACACTCAGATGTTAACCACAGCTTAACCTTTCACACTTCCGAACTGCACATAGCCCCAACAACCCGAAGAACCTCCAAATTTTACAACATACTCACCTTAACTCATAACTTTCAAAACTCACACACACGGTGACACTAACCCATCCAGTTTCAGCCACCATGTGACCCACAACCCTCACTGCTTCTAAAACTCCTTGCAAAACTACTCAACCACTTTCAAAGATTACCACAACAAGCAAAAATTCTTAAGCATCAACTGCTTACTCAAACTTCTCAACGTATTGATGACATTCCTTCACATCCGCCACAATCATTACCATAACGACTCACCAGGACTACTCACCCAACATCCGAAATTCACGTCACAAAACCCCAACCTTGGCTTTGCCACCCGTTCCACATACCACTAGCTGACTTCAGAAGGGATTTACTTACACACGACTAGCCAACCACTTCTCACAAGAACCCGTCCAACCAACAATGGCCCTTGAACTTACATTGCCTTTCCACTTCAAGCTTTGACTACAACAACAGCCTTACCAGGACACCGCCCATTCTAAACATACATGTTAAAATTACGAAACTTCTATTCACCCCAGGCCAACCCTTTTCTACAGCCCTCAACACAACCTCTTCTCAACTCCTCAAAGGTTGCCACGAGCCATCACCTACATAAACACTCTCCTATTACCACATCAATGCCAAGTCACCTCAGCACTTAGGAGACACATCCACTAACCTACAACATCACTTAACACAGAGAACAACCACATCTATCTGCTATTCAAAACCACCTGACTGGTTCTAACTCCAACCGGTAATCTCCCCACCACCATACCGCTAAACTCTTTAAGCGCCAAAACACTTTCCTTCTACCAACATGCTATAACGCACTCACTATTACTGACAGCTCGCTTAATACCCTCCATTAATTCTAACATTCTCCTAGCACCAAAACAACTCTTAAAACCCATCATCCAACCTAACCCTATCTCAACACTAACGGACCCAACTAGCTATTAGCAAGTGTGAACGTTCGTATGCATGGTCACCAATATGCCCTATCAATGCCTGTGTACATGTATGCAAAACCTCTAATGTCATGTCACATGTATGCATGGACCAGCACATATATATATAATATAGTATATAACAATGGTTTTAATTGTGCATGTATGTCGGTTCACACCCACCAATAACATCCTCAGGATCCGCCTAAGAACAACCTCCTATCTCACTTCCAACTTGTCCAACTCTACCATTCTAACAATCCGCTAACTACAAAATACTCCACTAATGCCCTCTTCACACTAAAGTTGTTTTCAAAACAACACCAACTACTACCCCAAACTTGCTAGCTATAAGACCATACCCACTACGCAAGGGAAAACCAAACCGAAACCAAACTAAGATAACTAGGGTAAAGGTTACTTAACAAGGTTACCTGTAAACACCTCACTGCCCCGGAGCTTCAACAGACGAGCTCTCTTCCTCACAGAACCATCATTCTCCAATTGCACCGAGGCAGCATCAACCAACACCTTAAGGTCATCACCATCTCCCTGCGGTAAAGAACCCTGACTAACCCGAGCCAACTTCAAACAATTTCGTCTCAAATGTCCAACAGACCCACAATTCCAACAAGATTCATTTCCCAAGCTCCTCACACCTTTCTGCCCTTCCTGCCACCTTCGAACTTTGTCTTGGCCGCGGCCACGACCCTTCTGAAATCCTTTTGCCACCACTGAAGCTGATCTCACCACTTGAGGACAATTTCGCTTCACGTGCTCCTTAGAACCACAGTTCCAACAAACTCTCGCGCCCCGACAACCTCCAACATGACACATTCCACAACGGTCACACTTCGGCAACTGAGCTACCACTCCTTGGTCATACTGCACTTGACCCATATCTGCACCACCACCCAGACTTCGATTCAAGCAAAACCTTCTATCACGTAGCCTCTTCCGCTGACCGCTCCCGAGATCAGTACCCACAACTCTCTTGCTTAAACTTTTCTCACCTTCATAATCTGAAGCCACACCCCCCACGCTACTTAACCCTTGGAAATTTCTCTCCAAGGTACCTTTCATAAAAGGCAGACACAAAGAAGTCTCAATCTATATCATGGATATGCGATGCCACCGCCACAGATGTCCACCAGGCACAGGCGTCCTCCAACATCAATGAGACAACAGTTCCTAGCTTACAGGCGTAGTCACACCCTTCCTGATCCAAAATCAGAATTACACTGGCTAACCAGGCTTGAAATGCCCCCGGTGTCGAACCATAATACTCCACAACTTCCAAATCATATATGCGTTGTTTTGACAAACTCGCGTTTCCCACAGTTGACACATCCCCAGACCTCACTTTCACCACGGCCTGAGATGTTCCTGACACCTCTTGAACTATAGGTGATGAACTCTTCATCACACAACCAACTTTCCCCTCCTGCCTTACTACCTCAACTCCAGGCACTGCAGGCTGAAACGAAACACCTCCACCAAAAGGTGAATTCCAAGACTTAACAAACTGCTCTAAAGTAGCAACCATCTCACCCAACTGCCATTCTCTCATCGATTCCATCATGCTAACAACAACAAGCAATCATAACAAAACAAACAAAACCATCAGGCCAGCTTCAAGCAAGGATTCAAGACTCCAACTCCAACTTAACACAATAGCTATAATAATAAGGCAATGGGTATCCCGAATTTTCCCCTTTTACATGACATAAAAATCAATAAAAACATGGTTATCACAACATCGAGCATATCAATCAACAAACTTCGATCATGCTCTCATCAAACAACATTCACCCGCAATAGCATAACATCAACATATCATACCCATCACACTTTCATCATTCATAAAATCAGCTCACATCACCAGCATATCATCAGCACAAATCCACATTAGCTCAATGAAGATTCACAATCAAAAAGCATGCTAAAATCATCAACAATTCGCTCAAAGACACACTTTTCAACCGACTTTCAACCACACATCAGAATAAACATCAAACACCTATTACAACAATTTACCATTTCCCCAAGCATTCGCAACTCGGCTCTGATACCACCAAATGTAACCCCCTTAGCCCGGCCTAGACGGTTGACCCGAACTACGAAGATTACACGGGGAAAACCAAAGTCAACCCAAAAGTCAACCTTGATTAACGACCCTTTTTTTCTTTTTAAACTTGTCTAGATGCACATTAATCCAAGGCATACTCTTGAGATAAGCATACTCAAAAAACACAGCAATCGAAAAACAATAAGGGACTCAATTGCACAACATACGAATTTAGGGACCAATTTTTAAATTCTGGAAATTAAGAGGACTTTACCAATTTTTAAGTTACCATTATGAAATTAGTCATGTTTCATGCCTCTCTGCCAAATTTCATCTCTAACGGACATCTCAAACTCAATCAATTGCACATACAAAAATCATGACTAAAATGTAAAGCTTGCAAACCTCAAAACCATTCAAATCTGTGCCCAACGATCAAGTGTTTCGGAACAGGGATAGACCGTTCAGAAACGGGGCTTGGAAGTAGCCAAAGTGTTTCGAAACACCTCTACCCGTTTCGAAACACCCACGCCAAATCAAGCACCTGTTTCGAAACATGCAAGGGTGTTTCGAAACACCCTGCCCAGAAACAGCAGAAAAGCCTGTTTTAACTCATCTAATCACCATCGAACATACTCTAAATCAATCCTCAACTAATCAACAACATGCCAAGCATCATAACTACCAAATTGCATTAAAATCTAGATACAAAACAACCCCTAGGTGCACCAACTCTTTCAACACATCTAACACTTAATCATGCTTTTAAAACAAGAAGCATAGCATAACGACTTATGAAGGAGAAGATTCAAACGTTGCAAACGTTAAACCACATAGTTCAAATCATAAACCAAACTTGTCCAACATACACAATCTCAATACACATCAATATAAAAGACTCCCCCCATTGCCTTTATTATCTATAGCTATTAACCGAGACATACTTCTCGAGTGGAGCTCTCCTTGAATCCCTTGCTTCTTGCTGTCCAAACTTCAATTATCCGCATTGATGGACAAAAAGGAGCGTAAGCACATAATGCTTAGTGAGGAATGCTCAAAACCAAAACATCATCAATCAGCAAATCATAAAAACTTCCTTAAGAGTAAATACAATTCGATAAACCAAAGCATTGTTTGAAAACTCCTTTTTAAACAACATGCTTTAAATCATGCACTGCTCAATCATAAAAACCAACCCTTAGCTTAGAAAAGCTAAATAACTCACTTCAAAGCACATTCTTGCAAAACCATCAATTTAAACCTTTCCAAGCATGAACACCTTATGCAAAGTTAAACTCAAATTCCTTGAAAAACATTTCCTCTTCATAACATACTTTTCTCATGCTTAATGATCCATTCAAGCAAACTCTTTGGAAAACCATTTGCTCCCTCAACTATCTTATGCATTCAACAAATGCACAACACATGAACTACCAAAAGCAACATTTACATTTCATGCCTTTCTAAACAAGTCTTCACAAGACTTCAATGCATTTAAAAGATTCCTTGCGCATAAACACCATTCATAAAAGAAGATAAACACTTGTTCAAGCTTAACAAGTAATATATGCACTCTTAAACCATTGCACACTTCCCATGCAACCTTGCATCATTTCAAGCATCTCATGCTTCATTACATTCAAGAACATTATATTGGCTTCCAAGTGATAATTCACAAACCATCACAACACAAGACACAATCGGATACGCGGATTACAAGCGTTGTCCCACACGCTTCATACACACAACCGAACAACACAAGGTGGAGTTTACCGGTACAATCACAACCCCCTCAACACCCGTGATGGAGTTTAACGGTACAATCACAACCCCTCAACATCACTCATCGGAAGTTGTATAACACACTAGCAAGAGCCGGGACACATCACAAGACTTACACATGGAAGCTACCACAACCATTGTAATCACCTTAACCAAGCTCACACACGGGAGCAACCCTCCACCGTTGTGACGCTTAACAAAGTCCACCCACGAGAGCCATCCTCAATCATGGTGACATTTAACAAGGTTCACCCACAAGCGCCATCCTCCATCGTGGTGGCACTTAACCAAGCCCACCCACGAGAGCCATCCTCCATCGTGGTGGCACTTAACAAAGCCCACCCACGAGAGCCATCCTCCATCGTGGTGACACCAACTCTCTCAATCGCTAGGATACTTGGATGGAGTTTACGGTACCATTACAACCCCTCGACATCCAAGGTGACTCAATTCACGGTGCATCCCATCCTATAGCCGGCTAACTATATCCGATTAAAGTAACCAACAACCACTTACATCACTTGCCAATACCATCAATTACCATCATCAATTCACTGTTTTAAAGCATTAAACAAAGCCATTAAACAACATGCAACACTATGCATCAATTCCACAATTCCACGGTACAAAACCAAGGATCTCTTACCTTGAGCATCCTTCAACACATGACTTTCAAAACCAGCATTAAACCATGCTAAAACATGCTTTCAAAACAAAATTTAAATATGCAAATCACATACATTGCATCCAACCATCACAAGTGCATTAAAAACCAATTCATAACACAAACCAAGAGAGAAATTCCAATTACTTACTCTTGAGCTTAGCTAAGTAGTTTAGACTTAAACTAAGCTCCCAAAACCTTCAAACATTGGTTTTAAAGCTGAAAACCCCAACTTCACTCACCGATACACAAAACTAGGCTAGCCAACAAGCCTTCCAAGCATCTGAAACCTTCAACGCCACCTCTAATGCTTTCGGGTCAATCTCACCTGTTTTAACACATAACAACAGAGGATTAATGCATCATCATGCATTAAAAACACCAGCAAAAACTCGTTGCTCTTCATAAACCCAACATTTTGGCTACCAAACACAACCGAAATCACATCCAAACACTTCCAAAACTTAACCCAGCCAAGATCCATCACTTCTAACCATTTTTAGACATCAATTAACATCCAAAATGATCCCAAACTCGTCCTTATACCTCCAGCATTAACAGAACACCAAAATCACCCCAAAAACCACCATTTTCACAAGTAAAAACTTAGGAGAATCAACCTATTCGGGATTGCATTGATTAAACCTCAATTACACATCATTTAGGCATCCAAAATACATCAAAAAGACAGCTCCAAATAGATCCCAATCATCCAATACGAATTTCTTCAAAATTAAATCCAAATCTTGCATTTTAAGCCAAAATCAAGATCACAACATTAAAACCTTTAATAAAACTTAATTTAAGGATTGAGAACTTGGGAATTTCAGTAAAGAACTGAGTATTTAGAGGAGAAGGACGTTCATACCTCTAAATGTGGATTTCTCCTTGTTTAGAGCCAAAATCCTTGAAAAATCAATAAGCAAATGATGAGGATTTGATGTAGAAATGATTAGAAATCATTTAGGGATTGAAATCTCAACTTTAGGTGTGAAAATCAAAGGAAAAGTTGCTGTGGAAATGTGTTTGTCTGAGAGAATTTTGAGAGAAAATGAAATGGGAAAATTTTGGTAAAAGTTAGTTATGAAACTAAAAATATCTTTTTCCCTCTTTTCTTTTTATTAATTAAACATTAAATGAGTCTTAAAAATCAAGAAAAATCTGGAGAAATCCTCCCTTGGGTAAGTTAGCTCCTTAAAGATTCAAAGTTTCAATCCTTTTAAAACAGTCACGAACTTTTCAAAAATTACATTTTAGTCACTAACTTGAAATGTCATATTTCCAAACCTCATTTTGTAAAATTGATTTCACCACCCTCTTATATATATTAAAAGAGGATTTTTAGATATTTTTTTCCATATTTTTAATGCATCCCGAACTAGGCTTTCCATAAAACCACCTTTTATATTCGAACCGAAAATCCGACCGGTCCGGTTCAAACCCAAAACTTCTAAGCCCAAAATTGGGGTGTTACAAGGGTTGGGACTAGTGTCCTAGCCACCTTACTATTAATGTAATTTATGATTTTATGCATGAAATTGGACTTAAGTGAGGATTGGTAAAATGCTTAGTAAGGGAAGGAGATTAAAGGAAAATGGATGCATGAATTGGATTTTTTTTATTGTTTGAATGTGTGGAAATGTGGACAGCCTTATATGATCTAATTGTTATGATTTAGATGCATGAAATTGACCTTTGCTATCGTTTGAATGTGTGGAAATGTGGACTGCCCTACGTAAACTCAATGTTATTTGAGTATGAAGCCAAGAATGTTTATTTATGAAGCATGGAAAATTTTTATGTTGAATATTGAATTGGTACATGGTCTTTGACTGAATCGAAATTGAAGCATGTGCATTAACTAATGTTATTTGAAATGTATTTGAGTATGAAGCCAAGAATGTTTATTTATGTTATGCATTAAGCCATTTGTGTTTGAGTTTGTTAAGCTTAGTTGGGGATAAATTGTATGTTAACAAACCTAGCTAAGTAAACTCAATGCTTGATCACATCTAAATTCTAGAATGAATTAGCTTTAGAATTACCACGCTATGTACAATTTTATACTTAACGCTCCGTTGTTTCCTTCTTCCCACTTTAGTAGGGTAGCTTGGACCTAAAGATAGCATTTGATCGGGACAAATTACAAGACCAGAAAAATGTACGATCTTAGTCTCATATTTAGACTCCTAGATGGTGGCTTCAAAGTTTGTTTAAGGGCTCATTTCGTTTTGTTGGGTCGTAGCTTAAGTTTACGTTGGTGTTTGAAGTTATATGCTCCTTGATGCTTAATTAGGAGGCCAAAATCATGTTTTGTTTTTAGATAGAAAGCCTCATTATTTTGTTTTATATATGTAAGTCAAGCTAGTGGTGTTGTCTATTCTTTTTGTTGTATATAGTTGATAGCTTGGCATGGTTTAGGGGCATAGGAAATTTGATAATTTGTAATGAAGTAGCTAATGAAAAGTTGGTATCTTGGTATGTAAATCGAACATGACTTGTATGTAAAATTGATGTCTTAATTATTGGTAATATTGGTATGATTCGAAAACCCCCTAGACTAAGTTAATCAAAGTTTCGAATGGCATGGTAACGTATAGCTTAAACATCAGCTTGTTTGATTCATTTGCTATCAAATAAATAAATTGTAATTTATTAGTTAATGGTTAGAATTAATTGACCATATAGAAGGCCTAGTGATCGAATGACTGTGGAATGGTGATTCGAGATTGAAATTTGATAATGTTAATAAGATAATTGAATTGACTTGTAATTTGATAAGTAAGATTAAAAGAAACTTTGTTTGGTCATGTATGTTAGAAAAAGTTTTTATTAGCCCACTTTCCGCATGTGCATTAATACGAATAATTTAATCAAGTATGAATTTTTGTTTCTGATTTTACGATTCCGATAACGCCCCTCACTCCTACTCCGGGTTATGGGTGTTACATTTTTGTGGCATCAGAGCTTTTTAGGTTATAGGTCCTAGGAACCTCGAATGAGTTTGTCATGCATCATTTAAGTTGAGTCAAGCCACCTAGGGATCATACATTGAAATTCTTGTAATTATGCTCCTAACTCTAATTTTGTTGAATCTGAATTAGAATGACTGAGACACGGTTAGCTCGAGACGATGAAAGTCCTCGAGGATCCTCAAGTGAAAGGGATATTGTTCGTATGAGGGAGAACCCTCTTGTACAAGATAGTACTCGACCACAACCTCTTGTACAGCCTCAGACGAACACTGAGAATCTGTCTGTTCAGAATGCTCAAAGAGACTGCCTCATGAGTATGAAATAAATGTTCGATCAGCTTTTAATGAACATGAAACAAGAACGACCTACTCCGGTAGCTGCTGCCCCTAGCAGAGCTCCTATCGAAAAGCTTGCTTAGCACCGAGCCTATACATTTACAGGCTCTAATGAAGAAAAACTAGAAGAAGCTGAGTACTGGTTAGAGAGAACTACTCAGATATTAACTAAGCAACATTAGTGCTCGGATGAGCATAAGCTCGAATGCGTTGTTGCCTTACTTGCTGATGAAGCTTTGAGTTGGTGGGAGACTATGACACTAACTGCTCCAGCTGAATCTGTGAACTAGAAATTCTTTGTAGAAGAATTTAAGAAGAAATACATCAGTGAACAGTACTTGGCCGATCGAAGAAAGCGTTTCTTGTATTTGAAGCAAGCGAGTCAACCAATAGAGCAATACGTGGCAGACTTCTGTAAGTATTGCAAGTATGGTTCTAAGTACAACAAGACCGAGAAGGAAAAATGACGTATGTTAATTGACGGCCTGAATGATGAGCTCAGTCTGATGTTTACCGCCCTGGATATCACGAACTTCCAAACTCCAGTGAAACTTTGAAATTCACCAAAAATAGGATTTAGATTATTTTGAACTGAAATTTTTACTGTATAAACTTTGATATGTCTAAAAACACTGAAAAAAAACGGAACTGGATTCCAAAATGTAAATTGGAAGATATGAATTAAATAAGTTGGGCAGTACAAGCTGTCCAGATTTATCGAAAGGGTCACATTCAAGTAATAAACTGTATTAACTCGGACTAGATAAAAATATGAAATTTAAATGGTTAAAAATCTGAGTTTAATACCTTTCTAATGGTGTATAATAAGTGAATTTTAGATTAGTAATTAAAGAGATATGATGAAAATACTAATTGGTCCTCCAACTAGTTCAATAGAAAAAAATAGATTTGGGAATTAATGTTCATGGTTGTGCTAAAGAGTGATTGAAATTGAATTGCTCTCTAAGATAGTGTCATTTTATGTAGAGTGTTAAGATCGAAATTGTGAAGAGGCTTTGGAGGAAGCTAGGATCGATCAATCAAGGGGAAGGAACAAGGGCATCTTAATTCAAGATCAAGCTTAAGGAGTTGTGAGTGTAATTTTGCATTAGGGTTGGGACTAGTGTCCTAACCACCTTATTATTAAAGTAATTTATGATTTTATGCATGAAATTTGACTTAAATGAGGATTGGTAAAATGCTTAGTAAGGGAAGGAGATTAAAGGAAAATGGATGCATGAATTGGATTTTTGTTATTGTTTGAAAGTGTGGAAAGGTGAATTGCCTTATATGATCTAATTGTTATGATTTATATGCATGAATTGGAGCTTTGTTATCGTTTGAATGTGTGGAAATGTGGACTGCCCTACATGATCTATTAGTATGTTGTATAAGCATGAATTGGATCCTTGATAATGCTCGATTGTATGAGTATGTGGACTGCCCCTATGGTACTGTGCTATGCTTAATATACTTGTGATAATATGTGAAGTTGTTGCCCGTGTGTGTTTGATGCTATTCGAATGTGGTATGAAATTGATTAACATGATTTATGTGAATTGGTACAACTATATGATTGAATGAGCATGCAAATCGAATTATGCAATATGTATGTGCTAAATAAAATAATGAATGATAAATTAATAAGAATAATATGCCCTCGGTGGATTAGAAGTCTTAGATAGTACGGCATGCCTAGAGTCCGAGCTCTCTTTTTTGTTACCTTGTGCAACCATTGACTTGTTGCTTTATGCAACCATTGTTTAGTACCTTGGGTACTCTCCAGCTTGATGATTAAAGGTGATCTTGATTGGTATTCAAGACACATTGATGCTATTGAGCATCCATTGACTTGTTGCTTAGGCAACCATTGTTTGGTACTTGGTACCCTCTTGATGACTTGATTATCTGATTCGTCTACTCTACCTAGGGAAATGAAATGCAATGTAATTTAATTAAATTAAATGGAATTACATAATTAAGAAAGCTTATGAAGTGTATAAACGAATTGACAATTGACTTGGCATGTTATGATGTGAAATTAATGGGTGAATTTTGTGGACATTGGTCCTTTCGATTGTGATAAAATGTATATGAGATGCTTGCAATATCTGAATATAAGCCATACGGGCAATGGCCCTTTGGAATGAATTGAAAATGCAATGTGATTCATTTGATAATCTTGATATATGGATAATGGTTTGTGACCTATTCGAATAACATGCTTAAGGGTGAATGGTGATTTTACTCTTGACAATTTGTTAAAGCAATGTTATAATCGGCATGATTATTTGGTTATTTCGATTATGAAGCATGGAAAATGTGTATGCTGAATATTGAATTGGTACATGGTCTTTGACTGAATCGAAATTGAAGCATGTGGATGAACTAATGTTATTTGAAATGTATTTGAGTATGAAGCCAAGAATGTTTATTTATGTTATGCATAAAGCTATTTGTGTTTGAGTTTGTTAAGTTTAGTTGGGGATAAATTGTATGTTAACAAACCTAGCAAAGTAAACTCAATGCTTGATCACACCTAAATTCAAGAATGAATTAGCTTTAGCATTACCTCGCTAAGTACAATTTTGTACTTAACGCTCCGTTGTTTCCTTCTTCCCACTTTAGCAAGGTAGCTTGGACCTAAAGATAGCATTCGATCGGGACAAATTACAAGACCAGAAAAATGTACGATCTTAGTCTCATATTTAGACTCCTAGATGGTGGCTTCGAAGTTTGTTTAAGGGCTCGTTTCGTTTTGTTGGGTCGTAGCTTAAGTTTACGTTGGTGTTTGAAGTTATATGCTCCTTGATGCTTAATTAGGTGGCCAAAATCATGTTTTTTAGATAGAAAGCCTCATTCTTTTGTTGTATATATGTAAGTCAAGCTAGTGGTCTTGTCTATTCTTTTTGTTGTATATAGTTGATAGCTTGGCATGGTTTAGGGGCATATGAAATTTGATGTTTTGTAATGAAGTAGCTAACGAAAAGTTGGTATCTTGGTATGTAAATCGAACATGACTTGTATGTAAAATTGATGTCTTAATTATTGGTAATATTGGTATAATTCGAAAACCCCCTAGACTAAGTTAATCAAAGTTTCGAATGGCATGGTAATGTATAGCTTAAACATCGACATGTTTGATTCAATTGCTATCAAATAAAGAAATTGTAATTTATTAGTTAATGGTTAGAATTAATTGACCATATAGAAGGCCTAGTGATCGAATGACTATGGAATGGTGATTCGAGATTGAAATTTGATATTGTTAATAAGATAATTGAATTGACTTTTAATTTGATAAGTAAGATTAAAAGAAACTTTGTTTGGCCTTGTATGTTAGAAAAAGGTTTTGTTAGCCCACTTTCCGCATGTGCATTAATACGAATAATTTAATCAAGAACGAATTCTTGTTTCCGGTAACACCCCTCGCTCCTAACCCGGGTTAGGGGTGTTACATTCAAAGATGCTTTTAACCAACTTACCAGCTGGATGTATCAATACCCTTAGAGCCGGTATCGGTACACCCACGACAACACGTCTCCACGATTCAAATTCAACAAGACCGTGTCGATACCCTTCGGGCTGGTATCAATACGCCCACGACAACACGTCTCCAAGATTCAAATTCAACAAGATCGTATCAATACCCTCTAAGCCCGTGTCGATGCCCTAAAAACAAGTAGCATAAAACTTTATCGATACGACCCCTTCAATTTTGCTTGGTCCGTATCGATACCCTTACAACCGTACCAATACCCATTGACCTGTAATGTCATATTTTGCTGGTTTTTCATACTTTAATTTATTCCAACATATTCCAATGTACTTCCAGCATGCATAAAACATATTTAAACATCAAACCACAAACAAACATAGCAATATCATCATCAACTTGGTATAGAGATATGCATCATTTTAATCTATATGCATGCTTCCTATGCAAATAAGCCACTCAAGAGTCAAAACTCAAACTTAAGCACAATCCATCAAATAAAGGCCATTTACAAGTTATTAAGGGCATTTCAAACATGTCTCAAAATAGGGAGTTCCAAACCACAATCTCCCAAACACAAAGCATTCTCCCATTGCCAATTTATTACTAATGTGTAAACTTAAAACCATACTTGAGCAAAGTTTCACTCCTTGGTAATTCTTCCATGCTTTCTTGCTGCTCCAAAAGATATTTCTCTGCATTGTCGAAAAAATAGAGCGTAAGCACAATTTCTTAGTGAGGGATGCTCAAAACAATCCAACAACAACAATGCATTTTAAAACCATTTCTCCTTTAGAAATCTCTATCTCATCATGCTCTTTCTATCTCATGCTTGAAATCATTATCAAAGCAAAACCACATCATTAAAACCACATATACCATCTATCTCATGCATTCATCAAAATGCAAAATCTCAAGCCATAGCCTTACATGCTTAAATCTTATAAAGCATTTCTCAAATCATATTCTCATATACAAAACATCATGCATATAATCATCTATAACAAGGTAAATGTGAATCTCATATCGAATCTCATATATTGGAATTTTAGCAACATTACTAGGATATGCGGATAGCTTGACGGAATCTCACATTGTTAAGTCCTACTGTGGTGGAATCTCACATTACTGGACTCTCATGGTGGCATCTCTCATCGCCACAAAGCTTGAGTGTTTCACCAAGACCGACCATGGTGGAATCTCTCATCACCACACTCTCACTTTGCACGAACCAAAGAGCACGTACGAATTTTGTATATTATAATGCACTTCTCATCCTATTGGTCGACCAATTGTATCCGGTAACAATAATCTAATCTCATGCCAATATATTCATTTTAAACATCATTACCTACTTTTTTTCAATGCTTCAATCTAAATCATTCTCATCCCATTTTTAAAATATATACAATGCCTAGCATTTTCTCAAAATAGTTCTATCTCATTAAAATATAAATTCTATTTCATGTGATCAATAAAATCATCATTTCATTTCTCAAAACATGCATAAAACAGTAGGTATAAATCTATCTTCAAAACAAGAGCATGACCATAAAACCAATGAGAAAATAATCGAGAAACGAGAGCAAAACAACTCAAACTTACTTTGGGGATTAGATTAGTGCTTCAAACTCAATATAAACCCCCAAACCTTGCTTTCAAGACCTTCAAAGACTTTTAAAACAAATTCTACTCACCGACCACGCCTCGCTTGCTTTGCCAAAGTGAAATCAAGCTTCCGAAACTTCACCAAACATGTCCGATACAAACTCCCCTATGTATACCACACAAAACAAAGAATTAATGCATCTCAATGCATTAAAATCACCAGCAACCAATGTTTTCACACTGCTCTACCTAAAAACACCAAACCGGCCATCTGAAACAACCGAAAACACCTTCGATTGCTCGACAAACTCAACCCAGACATAATTTATCACTTCCATTAGAATTTAATCATCAAATAACATCCAAAAAGTATATAATCACGTCCTTATACCTCCAGCAACCAAGATTTCACACAAACATCACAAACCCCAAATCTATGAATCTAACAACTAGAGATCCAAATAAATTCGGGATTATTATGATAAAACCTTTATTTTAACATCATTTAACATCCAAATCATAACTAAAATCAATCTCAAATAATAGAAAACATGTAACCCCCTCAGCCTGGCCTAGCCACCCGACCGACCAGAGGTGGTCACACGGGACTAATCGAAGAAAGACCCGAAGATTTCTCTCCGATTAGCAACCCTAAAAGAGGAACAAGTTGTTTTAAAACCTAGGTGTGGAACTCTCGCAGCAGATAAAAACACATTAAAACAAACTTCGAACTGGTAAACAAGCACACAGGGACCAAAATGCAATTCTAGCATAAAACAAGGACCTAATATGAAATTAATGTTACCATCATGCAATTAGTCAGTTTTCATACATGGATGCCAAAATGCAGCACGAAACAACCATCCAAACTCACCAAATCAATATCACATCAATTGGAGACCAAAACGCAAGGAACAGAACTTAGGAGATGCCCTCAACTAACATAACTACCAGATGTTTTGAAACACCACTGCATGTTTTGAAATAGGGTTTCAAAACCAGATTTTCCAGATGCAAATTGTTCCGAAACACCAAGGGGCGCTTCAAAACAACTAGGCATAATTCATGCCCGTTTCGATACGGTCGAGCCCGTTTCGAAACCATTGTGCACAGTTTGGTTCGAAATGAGTCTTAGGCATTTCTGAAGCTTACCGAAACCATCCCAACACCATACCAAGAACAAGGGATCAATAAAACATGCATTTCTCAGATAAAGGAACTTAACAACATCAAACAAGAGCATTACAATGCATCGATAGAATAAGAGCGAAACATACGAAGAACCACATTTGCATAAGAAGTCAAAACACAAGTTAAGCTTTAAAACAACGAAACTAAACCTCAAACCACTTCAAATGATCATAACAAATATGTCCCAACAAAAAGGGAGTTCAAAACACGCTCCCAACACTTCTAAAGGTCTACCCCATTGCTACTACAATACTATTGGGATAAACCATACTTGAGCTAAGATTGGAACTCTTAGACACCTCCCTTGCTCCCCTACTGCCTCGAAAGGTCTAACGATCTACATTGTTGGAAAAGAGAGCGTAAGCTATAGAGCTTAGTGAGCAGTGCTCAAAACCAAAGTAATAACAATGCAGTTTTAAAACCATATAATTTATTTATAAAACAAAACCTTCCTTCAAATCATTTCCTTACAACAAAGACAATGAACGATCTAGATTTACAACACAAGGCATATCCTCAAGTCAAAACCACAATATCATAGTTAATGCATTACTGATGCGTATTAACCATAACTTACCAAACTCGTTCAAACCATACATTACCGATGCATGTCAAAACTCAACCTACCAACACATGATCAATACCATACCAAGACATAGTATAAACATAATGCAAATAAACACATGTATATTGGCCACAAGTGATCTGGGATGCCACTACCAGTAGAGCCCAAGGTGATAGCACTACCCCTATCACTCTCGAATAGGATATACGAACACCTTGATGGCACTACCCCCATCAAGCAACATGCATTACCGATGCATAGAATTCACTTCGGTCGGGATGTTACTACCCGCAAAGCCCGTTGGTGATAGCACTACTCCTACCACTCGCATCACAATAGTACTACCCCTATTGTGAAACTGAAGGATACCACACGCGCGAATTTTGTATTATAGAGCTCTCCGCATCCTATTAATCGATCAACATATCCAATATATACATAATCATCACTTGCTAATATAAAATTTACCTCCAAGATCATACACTAATTTCAAAGCATAAACATGATCACAACATTTAGTTTCAAAGCATATACAATGCATGGCATTTCTCAACATAATTTCATAACCTTGAAATCATGACATCAACTCATGGTATTTCATATAAAACCATTTAAAACAACTCATTACGCATGAAAATAGTAGGATTTATTATAACCATTTATGCATACGCATCATCATCACATTAAACCAAAACAATTGAAAATAATGTAAAAACAATAGCGAAACACCCAAACTTACGCTTGAGCTTAGTTTGGTTTCTCGGACACAATACAAACCCTTTAAAACATGTCCTTAACCATGTTAAGGCTTTAAAAGCATTTCTAGTCACTAGCAAACCATAAACACAAGCCGAAACGCCGATTTAAGCCTCCTGATCACCCAATAACACGTCCGATGATTATGAATCCAAAACCCATGTTTCTAACCATTACAAAATAAAACATTAGACTTTATTTCAACCCAAACACTTGCTGGAAAATAGAGACTCATCATCTAACAACAATCGTCCATTAAAACATATCTGAAATAAGCCAAAAATATCGAATAAATCAACCCAAACGATCTCCAGCCAAAACCCAGCAAGTTTATCATCATAAATACATCTAATAGCATCCAAAAACATTAACCCGTCATCAAATAACCACCAGCTACTGATTTCTCACAAATCCAAGCCAAAACCCTAAAAATATCAATCTGGAACTTCACAAACTTAACCAAATCCGGGATTCTTTTGATTAACCCATTATCTCAACATATTTCAACATAAAAAATATTGCCCACAACAATCTAAAACCCAGCAAAACCTGATCCAACAATGAAACTCACTAAACAACCATTTTTAGCTTGATTTCTCACTTTTTATAAATATATTTGTAAAATATTTAATCTAAGACAATAAAAGAATAAATAACATGGGAATAACAATAAAGAACCTTACATTATAGGAGAAAAACGTAGCTCACCTCTAATGGTAGAGTTTCCCCTTGATTTCAAGAAAAAACTTAAGAAATCTAAGAGAAAACAATTGGGTTTTAGAAGAAAATCCTAAGCAAATACTTTATTGATTAGAAATCCACTTAAAAAGAAGTTTACCTTTGAAAACTTGCTTCTAAAATGATGTTTGACTGAAAAGAGAATGAATAAAAGCCTTTTTGAAGTTTTAACATCAAATCTTGAAATGATATTAAACCCTTTAAAAATATGAATTAAAACCCTTTTTAAAATCAATTTTTGGAATAAAATAAATAAGGGAAAAGTATGAAATTAGAATTGGCTAAATAGCACCTTAAAGATTCAATGTTTTGATTCGTTTACAAAACAGTCACTAAAATAGTTTTGAAAATTCACATTTTAGTCACTAGACCAAAATGTCCTAATTCTGAAACTCATTTTCCAAAATTGATTTCGCACACGACACACACACACACACACACACACACACACACACACACACACACACACACATATATATATATATATATATTAGGAATTTAGAAATTATTTCCATATTTTTAAGAACACTCGAGGATAGTTTTCTCTGAACTCACCCTAAACTACATGAACTCCAAAAACAAATTTAGCCAACTCTAAAACCATCACCAAAACTCCTAAGCCCAAAACCAGGGCATTACAACTCTCACCCACTTAAGGAATTTCGTCCTCGAAATTTACCTGATGGGAAGAGATGTGGAAACTACTTCTTCATGTCGTCTTTCCTCTCCGAAGTGGCTTCTTCCACGCCGCGTCATTGCCATTTCACTTTCACTAACTCAATGCTTCTACCACGCAACACCTTGCTATCCGTAGCCAAGATTTCGACTGGTTCTTCATCGTAAGACAAATCTGGATTCAACTTAATCTTTTCAACAGGCATAACATGAGACGAATCTGATCTATACTTTCGAGGCATTGAAACATGAAACACATCATGTATCTTTTCTAACTCGGATGGCAAGCGCAATCTGTAAGCAAGGGGACCAATTCGTTCAATTATCTCATACGGACCAATAAACCTCGGACACAGTTTACCTTTCCTACCGAATCTCATCACTTTCTTCCAAGGTAAAACATTCAGAAAAACTTTCTCACCCACCGCATACTCTATCTCTCCGCATTTCAAATCCGCATAAGACTTTTGATGATCTGTATCTGCTTTCAGGCAATCACAAATCAATTTTACCTTCTCTGTAGTACCCTTAAGCATATCCGGCAATGATAGTAACTTTTGTCCCGCTTCAGCCCAACAGACAGGTGTTCTACACTTTCTACCATACAAATCTTCGTAGGGAGCCATCTGAATACTTGCCTGATGTTTGCGCGTGTGATGTACTATAAATGATACACAAATATGGTGCAAGCATACACGTCAAACAAGTAATAAAGTGGTAAGTGTGTATTGTCTCCACAAGGATTGGAGGTGTTCAAGGTAAGCTTAAGCACACAATCGTCACGAAATGTAATAGAGAATGTTGTGGCAATTCAAGATAGAGTGATAAACTTTATAGCAAATCAGAGCAGAAATATAAATGCTAAAGCAAATAAAGATAAAAGATAGCGTGTAGAAATCAGTAGACAAACAGGTCCCCTTACGCGTGTGAAACTCATGTGGGAATGATTGGTTGGGCTGTCTGGTTTACCTATGTTTTACATCTCCACTATGGTTTACCTCTCCAACTTAGTCTATGCTCGGCAGGATTTACTCAAGGTGCTCCTTAACTATCACTAGCCAAGAAACTAGGAGCAGGAAATGCTACAGCAATACCTCTCAGCGTAAACTCTATCACTCCCCTACCCTTAAAGTTCTACCCCTCTTAGCCATTGAAACCCAAAACTTATCTCTAAGGTAGATTAGAGATGTGCCTCTCAGCATCCAACTCCATTGTCTATCAAGTTAAAGAAAGCTCTGTCGACCACTATCCTCAACTAACACCTAAGGAAAGGCCAACTCTCGAAGGCTCTTACAACCCTAAGCATATAACAATATAGACAATGCATAGATACGAGCAAGAGATAAATAAACATTCATAAAAGAAAATAAAACATAGTTCATCCAAACAGCCCTAGCCACCTAAATTAGTTCATGACTGGGCAAATATCTGAAGTATCTTCATTCATACAACCCATTTTTCCAAATAGAAAATAAATGCTAAAGCAACAGGAACGGAAAATGAGAACTCCCAATCGGCGATGGACTTGTAGCGCCACGAATTGCCGTAGGCTTTCCGCCTCTCTCAAGGACAACAAGGTCAGACCCTTGGAGCTTCTACGATAGAGGACACCAAGTGGAGTAGGAAGAAGAAAAGAAAAGAGTCGCCTTTAGCTTTCTCTCTCTAGCCTTTTTGTCACCTTTTTACGCTATCCCTTAAATGAGGGTCTTGTGTCCTTTATATAGTGGAGGCTCCTAGGGTTTTGTGCCCTAAAATATCTCTAGCATCCTAGGAATACTCCCTATGCATGTGGGGCACAATCAGACAAAATGGGACTCGCACATGTGAGCTATCAGTGTGTGCGTGTAACTTTGTCATTTTCTGCGCCCAGAATTGATGTCCAAGTTGCTATGGCATTTTCCTTCCTTGCCTTGCTTCAGCATCAGCATGCACAACACCATACCAGTAAATACCCTTAAAGCAGCAACTAGTCTCTTGAAATAAAGTCAAACCACCAACAAGTAAAGATACATGCAACTATATGCTCTAATTGCACCTACATTCTATGAGATGACCTCGAGAACAAACAAATAAGTAAGCTATTGCTTGTCCCCAAGCATTGAATAGAAAGAAACAAAGAAAATGCTATGGCAAAAATTTAGCTCGAGACAGATGCTGTGGCAAAATTTCAACCCTCAGAAAAGTAAGGCTTTAATACTTAAGACGCAATTGAGATTTTAAGAATGATTTTCTAGGGTGAGATCCTTTGTTAGTGTTTGCGTGAATGCATACAATTTAGGCTTAACAGTGCTAGAAAAATTTCTTAATAGAACCCAAGTTCATCCTAGTGTTTGAACTATTTTAGATTAAAGTTTTACTCCCATAAGTGAACTGTTTTTTAAGAGGGGTGTCAGCTCATCACAACTACCATCCCTCACTCTAGATGAGCAGGGAGCAAACCTCTCATCCCCGAGCTAGTAGGAGAGTCATCTCGTGATAACTTGCATTCACTCATTTGGTGTTGCTGTCATTTATTTAAGTTTGATTTCCAGGTAGTGCAACACAAAGCGGAGTGTCCCTCTAAAATATGACATAGCATTTATTTACAGTTTGCTATATTCTATTAAGCACAGGGGAATTATCTAAGCTCATTTTTTTCTTTTTTAAAGCTCATTTCAGTTCAATTTCACAAAGGCATAAGTTCTAAAAAAATTTCTCTAACACTTTCAAACCTAAAAAGCATACAATCGTGTATCAAAACAAAGATTAAGCATCAAAACCTAGAATTTATTCTACCAATCTCAATAGTCATACATCAATCCATAACCATGAAAATATGTTCATCATTGGATATCATTAACTTATTCATACAACTATCATGGAGCCAAACAAAATGCCATAGCAAAAAATTTGTTTCTATCTATTAATGAAATGCATATGCCTAACTAAAGGGCACTAACACCCCCAAACTTAAAGAGTGTAGTGTCCTCAATGCAACAAAATAAAATGATATGCAACTAAATAAATGCAATGCAAGGTTAAGAAGTACCTCACTTATTGGTGGTAGCGGTCTTCATGGCTTTGTGCTTGACTCTGGAGGAATTAAAGGAGGCTATCGGTGGTTCAGCCTCGTCTTGCTCCGGTGGAGGGGTCTATTCTAGTTCAGATGGGGTTCCTTGGTTGGTGGAACTTGTGTCAGATTCATTTCCCTCGGCTGGTGTACTCCAAACTCATTTGGTAGTGCGCTTGCTTCTTGTTCTCGTAGATGGGGTAGCGCTCAGAGTTTGGGATGGTGGTTGTGCTTGCATAGAATGTGCAAGCTCGTCATCCTATGATCCAACTGTCATTGGGTTGACAGGCTCAATGGATGGTTCCTTTGTTGGAGCAACTTTGGTAGGTTTTGCTATTCTCTTTCATTTCTTGGGTAGCGGGCTTGCTCTCATATTTGTGTCATGGTTTTATGAGGAAGGTTGAGTCGTAGTAGGGCTCTTGTTAGGGACTGGCGTCTTCTAGGCACTAGGAGGAGGTTCCTTCGCATGGACCTTTAGAGATTCTGGAAAGGTTGGGAAGTCTATGTTGATATGTGGTACGATCTCCTTGAAATAGTCGTTCATAACAACGTCTCTCTCCTTAACATACCCATGGAAAACGGCATGGTCTTCACGCATTTTGTCCACATCCTCTCGGAGAAAATTTGTGGAGGCAACTAATGCAAAAATTCTTGTTGCAGCAAATGTTTTCGCTCCTCTAGCTAGTGTCTCTTCTAGAGCATCCTCATCGTATCCTTTGATAGACGGGACCATTTCAAGTGTGATAATACCTTTCCCCGAGTTTTTCGCATCAGCAATGGGATCTTCTAACACTCATTTCTCTCGATAGAGGGCCGTGATGAGATTGGGAAAGATGAGCAGACTATACTTCCTTTTCAAGCATATATATACCTCATTTATAATATTTTTTCCCACATCGATGGACCAGCTATTTAGAATAGAATGAAGGAGTAGGAACCTTGGAATATTCACCGTTTTCATGTGAGAAGTTGGCATGAGCTTATTCTTGACAAAGTGGATCCAAAGTTTTGCCTCTGGCTTGAGTCGCGCACGCTCCATTGCTTTGCTTGATGCATCTAAGTTGGTGCCTTCAAAGCACAAGTCTTCTAGTACTTCCTTTACAGTTTGTGGGTCGGTGTTCTCGGAGAAAGGTGTATGGTGATCCTCTGAATTTTTCAAGCCAAAGAACTTTTTGATCTTGGCTGTAGTGAACTTGATTTGTTCTCCACGCACATAAACATCGGGTTGTGTAGGACTGGTAAGATGGGTATAGAATTCTTGAACAATGGGTACGCAAAAGTTTTCAGGGTAAGGAACGAAGGTAGCCTATTTGTGGTTTGCGAAGACATCCAAGATGTCCTTATCGAACCCTAGTTCTCCTTCACTTGGGAACTTTAAGCCTTGCTCTAGTAGTAATTTCCGGTCTTGCAGACCTTGGAATTGTTCATTGGCCTTATCGTCTAGGAACTTCTTTATCACCATGGGCTTGGGTTGGCTACTGCCAGATGCACCTTCTACTCGCTTGCAACGCACCATTGTTAGGCAAAAAGAGGGTGAAGGTTTGTGAGATATGGGAGAAAAGTTTTGGTTAGGGTTTTTGAGTTTTTGAGGGAGTTGGAGAAGATGATGTGGGAGGGTCTTTTGGTTTTCTTTGTATTGATGTGATGAGAGAGAGAGTTAGTGGGAAGTGATGGGAGTTAAGGGGATAACTGACGTGAATTGAAAGAGAGAGTTTTTGGGGGTTTTGGGCGGCGTGTATGTAAGGTAAGGACAAGGGGGCATTAAATGAAAAGGTGAAAAGTAGGAAAGTGAAAAGACCTATGCAATAATTGCTAGGGTTTTCTTGAAATTAAAAGGTGAAGAGGTTAATTAATTCCCCCTCCTTTTTCCCTTTTTGAGCCGGCCTCCTCTCATGTTGGAAAAGCTTAATTATTCATTCCTTATACCCTTATAAAACAAAGGCCTGATGCGTCGTTGCACACTGACCCTGCCACCTGCGTTCTTGGGTTGCTTAGATGCAAACAAACCTGACATTAAAGTATAATGGAGAAAAATGACAAATGGGATTAAAAACCTAGAGTACGAAAATAAAAATAAAGATTAAACTACATTATTTATGGACATAAAACATAAAATGTTGTAGCTCTATTGTACATTATTTATGGACAAATGAGCTTTAAAAAAGAGAAGGGGTGGTTCAAACGCTTAATCATTATGGAGGATGAAGGATGACTTATCTCGCAGGACTGGAGCTCCATTGTACAGCTTCAGACAATGTCCATTGACCTTGAATATCGTGTCATCATCAAGTTTCTGAATGTCCATCGCACCATGGGCATAGACCTTGTGAACTAGAAAAGGTCCTAACCATCGTGACTTTATTTTGCCTGGAAAAAGCTTTAGCCTGGAGTTATAAAGGAGAACTTGCTTCCCTTCTGAGAAATGTCGCGACAAGAGATGTTTGTCATGCCATTTTTTTGTTTTCTCCTTGTATAGGTGGCCATTCTCATAGGCTTATGATCTGAACTCTTCCATTTCATTCAGCTCTAACAGCCTTCTTCATCCATCCATTTGTGCATCCATGTTAAGCTTCTTAATGGCCTAATATGCCTTGTGCTCAAGTTCCACAAGTAGATGACAAGCTTTCCCATAAACAAGCTTGAATGGTGACATTCCCAACGATGTTTTGTAGGCAGTACGACAGGCCCAAAGAGCTTCATCAAGCTTAGGAGACCAATCCTTCCTCTTTGGGTTAACCACCTTCTCAAGAATTTTCTTGATTTCTCTATTCGAGACTTCAACTTGACCATTAGTCTGAGGATGATATGTTGTAGCAATCCTATGCCTCACACCATACCTTTGTAATGCTTTAGCAATCAGCTTGTTGTCAAAGTGGCTTTCATCATCACTGATAATTGCTCTTAGTGCTCCAAATCTCGTGAAGATATTCTTGTGAAGGAACTTCATGACGGTCTTGGAGTCATTCCTAGGAGTGGCAACTACTTCAACCCATTTAGATACGTAGTCCACAACCAAAAGAATGTACAAGTCTCCATAAGATGAGAGAAACGGTCCCATGAAGTCTATTCCCCATACATCAAAGATTTCAACCTCCAAGATTCCTTGCAAAGGCATTTCTTACCTCCTAGAAATGTTACCCGTATTTTGGCAACGATCACATGATTGAAAAAAAATCGTGTGCATCCTTGAAGATAGTGGGCTACTAGAATCCTGAGTGTAAGACCTTTGCAGCAGTCCTAGCTCCTCCAAAATGTCCACCACAAGGAGATGAATGACAATGGAAAAGTATTTCCTTGTGCTCTTCTTCGGGGACACACCTTCTAATGATCTGGTCAGCGCCTTGCTTGAATAAATATGGTTCATCCCAAAAATAGGATCTCGCGTCATGCCTAAATTTTCTTTGTCCCTATATATTCAAATCATGAGGCAAAATATCACTAACGAGAAATTTAACAATATCAACATACCATGGAATTGTTGTAGCATATAGTATTTTCTCATCAGAGAATTCCTTCTTAATTTCCATTCCATCTTGTTTTTCCTTACTATTTTCTAGCCTAGAAAGATGGTCAGCTACTTGGTTTTCACACCCTTTTCTATCCCTAACATCCAAATCAGATTCATGCATGAGTAATATCCACCTAATAAGTGTAGGTTTAGCATCCTTTTTAGTCACTAAGTATTTAATAGTCGAGTGATCGGTGTGAACAATGACCTTAGTGCCTATTAGATATGACCTAAACTTATCAAACGCAAATACAACATCCAACAATTCTTTTTCTGTTGTGGTGTAATTAATTTGTGCATCATTGAATGTGAGACTAGCATAATAAATAAGATGAAAGAGTTTACCTCGGCGTTGTCCAAGAGTTGCTCCTATTGCGTAGTCACTTGCGTCACACATCAACTCAAAAGGTGAGCTCCAATTAGGTGGAACAACAATAGGTGCTGAGGTAAGTTTCTCCTTCAGTTCTTCGAAAGCGCTGAGAGATTTTTCATCGAATATGAAGGGTTGATTTTACTGTAGTAAATTACACAGTGGCTTGGAGATCATGGAGAAGTCCTTGATGAATGTAGAGTGTCCATGAGTTCTATATTCTGTACACATTCCTGACCTTATTACTGCTATTCTTAAGCTCATTTAGGCATATTTAGGTGCATTGCATGCATTATAACAACATCTTCTCTTGTACCACGCTTTTATTGAATATTTTATGTTTAGTTGAGAAAAGTTATTGTTTTAGTTTAGTTTATATTTTCAGGTGCTATAGCTAGAGAGGAGAGGGGAGAACATGACAAGACAAAAAGCTGGAACCAAAGTAGTTGTACTGAAGCAGCTCAAAATACCACCAAGGACGCTACTGAAGGAGCTTTTCCGCCAAGTGGCGCCCGGGCAGAAGTTACACCGACTTAACCAATATGGGTTGTGATTTCAAGAGGGCAATTTCCTAAGCCGGATGAGCCCAGTCTTGCAATTTTTTGAAGCCTATAGCGGCCGGTAGAGCTGATCCAAGACCGATAAGTAGGAGCACTTATCCTTACTTGTTGAAGAAGGCAGTGTCCAAAAAGTTCATATTTAAGTCAAAAAGGAGTCTGTATTTAATGTAAATATACTTTAAGAACTTCTACATTAAGGAGGACTCAAACCTGGTCAAGAGCCCTATATATACCCAATGTATGTAAGGGTATAGGGGCATGCATATACATAGGCATATCTCGGATAGCACCTCGCATATCTGAGGACGAGAGGATAGATGGGGGGATAGTTAGGTAGGTTGGAGATGTTGGGGGTCACGGGCCCAACTCTCCTAGGCTTTAAACGCGTGTATGTAAAGTAGTTTGAGCGAAACGGTTGTATAGTTTTTAGTTGTTTTCAATAATATTTTGAGTTTGCTTAATCTATGCTCTTTGTTTGTTCAATTAGTCTACACCAGTCAGTTGAAGAGAAAATCCATTTGTCGGGCACGAAAGTGAAAGGCTCACGAAAGGGTTAAGCACGGTCACAACTTACAAAGACGTGACTAACTTGGTTCCATACTAGTCCACAAGTTTCAGCGGCTAAAAGGGATTACCAACCGAGTTAACTAATTTGGTTCCACACTAGTCCACAAGTTAGCATCTCGAGCTTCCTAACCTAGAAATAGGAGGGATCACGGTCGACTATCCTGCCGAACTTGGAATGTCTACCAGATTTGCCGCCAGGACTTCTTTCCGTTCCACCTGCCGAGACAGTACACTCCTGTAGTGCAGTGACCTGCTGTAGTCGCGTGACAGGGTCGTAGTTTGCCACCCGCCATCCCGTCGAGGCAGCAATTCATGGCAGCAAAAAAATTGCTCAACCTATACAATGCAGTCCACAGGCTACTAATTTTCACTTGCCTTACCCAACCTATCGCCAAAATCTCTCCATATCATCTCTCTCATCACTATCTTTCTTTTATTTGTGTTTTTATATTTCCACATCTTGAGATTTATTTGCGCATTTGCTAAGTCTTTGTGCAGGAAACCATTCATATGAGCTGCTCCAATCCCTGTGAGAGACGATATCTTTTATACTATAACTTAACAAGAGTGTGCACTTGCGCTCATAAACGAAGAACACCTAAACGTTCTACAAGTTTTTGGCGCCGTTGCCGGGGGATTGGCAAAAGCAACTGCGTTTGAATTTCTGCACTCCTATTTAGTTTTTGCACATTAAATCTCTTTTCATTTATTTGCTTAAAAGAGAGCCTCTTTGTTTTCTTGGTGTATGTCCCGCCAGGGCAGCAAGGTTGGCAGCAACATCCACATGAGGAGGGGAAGGACATGCTAAGATGAATAGCTAAACACAAAGACCCTTCAGGAAGTGGTTATGTTTGGGAAAAGCGCAGCACGACATAGCCTAACATTTATTTATTTTTTATCTTTAATTTATTTTTAAGCATTAGGATTAGATTTAATTTTTATTTAATTCTGATGTTTAATTTATTCCAGGTTAGGAATGAAGTAAAGATCAAGAAAGATGAAAGAATAAAGGAGAGGTCCAACTAGCAGCCAAGGCAGCCCAAGGCAGAAAAGCATAACGGCTAGCCGCAATGGCTATATTTTGCCCCAGCGAGCGGAACAGATATTTGTGTAATGGCTAGATTCCCGTTATTCGCGCCGCAATAATTGCCTCTCATTGACAGTGTGCCCGCCAAGGCAGTGGAAAGAAACGGCTATATAAAGCCAACTATTCTCTCCCCATTCTTCACTTTGCTTTCTCCTCTATTCTGAATTCTTTCTGCAATCTCTACTTCCAAAATTTTCTTAGATTTATTTGCTTTCACGTTATTTCTTTTTCTTTCTTTAGGAAACACAACTGTCCCACAAAATACTGCCTCATCACAGCAACCCGCCGCCACCTCCAACACTTCATACAAAAGATTCTTGAAACCTATTGTCGAGGAGACCTACAATAAGTTCTACAGAGAGAGGTAACTATGGGAGGAGATCGGCTTCCAATGCACCCAGCCTGATGGTGATTTTGGGTTAGAACCCTTTCTATTCGAAATGATCCACAATATGGGTTGGGACCAATTTGCACGACAGCCAGAAGGAATCAACAGCAACCATGTTCAAGAGTTTTAAGCCCACCGGCCAAACCCAAAGAGCCCTTTCGTCTATGTCCGGGGAGAAGGTTTCAAGTTCACTACTGACATGATCAACAAATTTTATAGCATAGAGGTCAGCGGCAACCCACACGGAGAATGGGAATCATATTTGACAGGGCTGACTACAACAAGATTAAGAAGGAGCTCTGTAAGCCAAACAATAAATGGCTGACAGGCAAAAACAATGGGTCAGTCAACCACCGAGACTTGCTGCCATTGGCAGCCCTTTGGAGTTACTTTGTCCAGCGCCGCCTGATGCCCACCTCGCACGGATCGACAGTAAACAGGCTGCGACTCGCCCTTATCTGCAGAATCATGAAGGGGCTACAAATCAATGTTGGCGAAGTAATAATAAAGGAGATATATGCCCACGCAGAGAAGGCAAATGCCGAAGGTTCCCTTTTCTTTCCTGCACTCATCACTGGCTTGTGTGCCAATTTTAGCGTGTCGCTAAACCCAAAAGACAAAATTCTTCCTGCTAAAGAATGATGGACAAGAAGGGTACGCCAATAGATGATGCATAGCGCAGAGCCAGATACACCTTCCACCGCCCAGCCGCCGTCCCAAGCTACTGCCACCCAAGCCGCAGCAGGCAGTACTGAAGCTGCCCTCCCGTCCGAGGTGATCCCTTTACTGCGTAGCCTAGTGGAAAGCTACCAGAGGATTAAGCACAAACAAGTGATATTCACTAAATATGTAGTGGACATGCAAGAGGCCCTTGTGGCCTACCTGATGGACAAGTATCAGGACGCTGGACCTCAGTTGCCCGCCTTTCCCACAGAGTTAGCATCTTCTAAACCAATACAGATCACTCCAAGACCAGCTGCTGCTCCTGCCGCCAACGAAAACAAGGGGCCGCACCGCCGCCCCAAGAGAAGAACCTCTCCAACCCCTATCCAACCATATGTCCTCTCTTCCTCATCAGAATCAAAGAAGGAGGAAGAAACCACTATTGCCTCCCAGTATCCAAAACGACCGCTGTCAAGGACACCGACTACTCAAATATGGAGATTTCATACTCCCTTGACAACGAACCGGTAGAGGCAGCCAGAAAGAGAAAGCGGCCAGCAGCGGAGCCCCAGGGTGGAGAAGCTGAAAGACAATCAAAGAAGCCCACCCCTAGCTGTCGCGTAGCTCGAAGAAGAGCCCAACCAAAAGACCATCAGCTACGCGCCGCCTAGTTCTGCTTGTCTCCTCAGAATCTTCCTCTAACACGGCAACAACAGAGGGGAACACCCTCAGTCTATAGCACCATTTTTATTTTCTTTTACTTTTAATTTTTATGTTTTATTTTCCTATTTTGTAATTTTTCTTTTTATATTTTATGTTTTGTTTTTAATTTTTGTTTTGTAGAGGCATTGAGGACAATGCCAACTTTGAGTTTGGGGGGAATTAGTCCTCTTTTTTTAGATTCATTTAGTAGCATTTAAATGCATATGTAAATTCTACCCCCTAGCACTTAATGAATTCGAAATCTTTAGCTTAAAAACTTGTGCCTATGATAACTTAGCTAACTACTTATATTTGCACCATTCTAAAAACTTTAAATCTAACTATGGGAAGAAGCATGAAAAATACTTTGAAATTTTTTTCCTTTTGCCAATTATCTTTACACTTGTCTATTAAATGCTGAATTTTTGCTTGAGTTTTGAGTTTAACACTGCCTTCCTTACTAAAAATTCCTTGATTGAATACAGGTTTGCCGCCACGGTAACACATGGCAGCATAGCAAAAATAATGAAAAATCTAGAGGTGCCTGAAATTGGCTATAGGTAGAAAGAGTAAATACCCTAGAGGTGCCCGAAACAAGCTCTAGGAAGGATCATGAGCAAGGACACTCTGCTGCTATCAAAGTCCATGAATCTAAACCAAGTAACGGACAAATTAGCAAGAGTGAATGAAAGTCTTCACGGGATGACTCTATTCAAAGGGTTCGGAGTTTCGTAGAGTGCACCTATCTTAGCCTCAAACCCGGAGAATAGTTGTGATGAGCTGAAGCCCTCAAAGCCGTGAACAGAAAAAGAAAACAAAAAGTGACAAACTGTGCTGCCAAGGCAGCAACTCGTATTCTTTCAAATAATTTAATTATTTTAGGCATTCTCGGTTAACTAAGTAACTTCAGCATATTTAGCATGAACTCAGACCTACACACACTACACTGGCATTAAGAAAATTAAATCTAAGTTATTTCGTGTCATTCCCTATCACTAACATAAAAACAGGTGCCACGACCTTGATGTATGAAATCAAGTTGAAGGTTGTCGTTTCTATTAATTTTGTGTTTAGGGGAGATTTACGAGTTAGGTTGCATTGCTTGAGGACAAGCAATAGTTCAAGCTTGGGGGTGTGTAGAGTGTCCATGAGTTCTATATTTTGTACACATTCATGTCCTTATTATTGTTGTTCTTAAGCTCATTTAGGCATATTTAGGTGCATTGCATGCATTATAACAGCATCTTCTCTTGTACCACGCTTTTATTGAATATTTTATGTTTGGTTGAGAAAAGTTATTGTTTTAGTTTAGTTTATATTTTCAGGTGCTATAGCTAGAGAGGAGAGGACATGATAGGATAGAAAGCTGGAACCAAAGGAGTTGTACTGAAGCAGCTCAAGATGCCGCCAAGGACAATGCCGAAGCAGTTTTGCTGCCAAATGCCGCTCGGGAATAAGTTACACCGACTTAACCAAGATGCGTCGCGATTTCAAGAGGGCAATTTCCTAAGCCCGATGAGCCCAGTCTTGCAATTTTCTGAAGCCTGTAGCGGCTGGTAAAGTTGATCCAAGACCGATAAGTAGGAGCACTTAACCTTACTTATGGAAGAAGGCAACGTCCAAAGATTCCATGTTTAAGTAAAAAAATGAGTATGCATTTAATGTAAATATACTTTAAGAACTTCTACTTTAAGGAGGATTCAAACCTAGGTCAAGAACCCTATATATACCCAATGTATGTAAGGGTATAGGGGCATGCATATACATAGGCATATCTCGGATAGCACCTTACATATCAGAGGACGAGATAATAGATGGGGGGATAGTGAGGCAGGTTGGAGATGTTGGGGGTCGCGGCATCTAGAAGGAAACAGTTGTGTAGTTATGAGTTGTTTTCAATAAAATTCTGAGTTTGCTTAATCTATGCTCTTTGTTCGTTCAATTAGTCTACACCAGTCAGTTGAAGAGAAAATCCATTTGTCGGGCACGAAAGTGCAAAGCTCACGAAAGGGTTACGCACGATAACAACTTACAAAGGCGTGACTAACTTGGTTCCACACTATTCCACAAGTTGCCGCGGCTAAAATGGATTACAAACCGAGTTAACTAATTTGGTTCCACACTAGTCCACAAGTTAGCATCTCGAGCTTCCTAACCTAGAAATAGGAGGGATCATTGTCGACTATCCTGCCGAACATGGAATATCTGCCAGACTTGCCGCCAGGACTTCTTTCCGTTCCACCTACCGAGATAGTACACTCCTACAATGGTAGTAACCTGCTGCGTCCACGTGACAGGGTCGTAGTTTGCCGCCCGCCATCCCGCCGAGGCAGCAATTCATGGCAACACAAAACATGCTCAGCCTATACAATGTAGTCCACAGGCTACTAAGCTGCACTTGCCTTACCCAGCCTATCGCCCAAATCTCTCCCTATCATCTCTCTCATCACTATCTTTCTTTTATTTGTGTTTTTATATTTCTACATCTTGAGATTTAATTGCGCATTTGCTTTAATCTTTGTGCAGGAAACCATTCATAAGAGCTTGCTCCAATCTTTGTGGGAGACGATATCTTTTATACTATAACATGACAAGAGTTGCACTTGCGCTCATACACGAAGAACACCTAAACGATCTATAATGAACCTTCTATAGAAGCCAACATGGCCCAAGAAGCTCCAGATGTTCTTCACATTGGTGGGAGGAGGCAGCTTCTCAATTACCTCAATCTTTGCTTTATCCAGCTCAATGCCATTCTTCGATATCTTGTGACCTAAAATTGTTCCTTCAATCACCATAAATTGACATTTTTCCCAATTGAGCATCAAATCAGCTTCGTCACATCGCTTTAGCACTCAGGCCAAGTTTCCCATGCATGAATCAAATTCTTCCCTAGAGACTGAAAAATCGTCCATGAAGACTTCCAAAAATTCCTCAACCATATCTGAGAAAATAGCCAGCATACACCTGTGGAAAGTTGCTAGGGCATTGCAGAGCCCAAAAGGCATTCTTCAAAAAGCATAAGTACCATACGAACATGTGAATATCGTCTTTCCTTGGTCCTCAGGTGCTATAGCAATCTGATTGTACCATGAGTATCTGTCAAGGAAACAATAGAATGCTTTGCCTGCCAATCTATCTAGCATTTGATCGATAAATGGGAGAGGAAAATGGTCCTTCTTTGCCGCTTTGTTGAGCTTCCTATAGTCCATGCAAATCCTCCATCCCATTACCGTCCTTGTTGGTAACAATTCATTCTCATCATTACTCACCATGGTGATGCCTCCCTTCTTAGGCACACATTGGACTGGACTAACCCATGAGCTATTTGATAAGGGGTAGACTACATTGGCATACAAACATGATACAAAATTATGGTAATTTTTTCCAACTTTCATTCCGGGATTCTCAACGGTTGCAACTAACCTGAAGGAAGATGATGTTCAGCCTTCACACGCTGACAAACCATGCATTTACTCACATACTCGGTCACATCTTTCTTCAACCCAATCCAATAGTATTCATCTTTTAAACCACGATACATCTTTGTACTATCCGGATGCATAGCAAGCGGAATACTATGTGCTTCGGTCAAAATGGTACGTCTCAACCCAATGTCATCCGGTACCACTATTCTATTTTTGAAACATAGAACACCATCGTTACTGAAATTGAAATATGTCAGTCTACTTTTTGCAATATCCTGAACATGAGATGCTAGCGTTCTATCTTGCAACTGTTTCTCTCAGATCATCTGAACCAACAAAGGTTTCACTTGCAGTTCAGCCACTAAACCACCATCGTGGGACAGACTCAGTCTAGCAAACATTGTTCGCAACTCGATTGTACCGTCCTACTCAAAGCATCAACCACCACATTGGCTTTCCCTGGATGGTATTCAATCGTAAGGTTGTAATCTTTCAACAACTCTAGCTATCTTCGTTGTCTGAGATTCAATTCTTTCTATGTCATCAAGTATTTCAAACTCTTGTGATCTGTATATACTGTACATTTCTCACCATAGAGGTAATGTCTCCAAACCTTCAAGGCAAATACAACCACAGCAACTCTATATCATGCGTAGGATAATTGCACTCATGTACCTTCAAATGTCTCAATGCATACGCCACGACTCTTCCTTCTTGCATCAGCACACAACCTAGACCAACATACGATGTGTCACCGTAGATCACGTACTCCTTCCTTGTCAATAGTTACACTAAAACATGAGCTTTCGTCAAAGATTCTTTCAGTTTCTCAAAGGCTTGTTGTCTTGCTTCTGTCCATTCGAAACGAACATCCTTTTGCAACAATTTAGTCAAAGGAGTAGCAATTTTAGAAAAGCCTTCTACGGAATATCGATAATAACCGGCCAAACCTAAGAAATTGCAGATTTTAGTTATCGATCTCGGTTGCTTCCAACTCACAATTGCTTCAATTTTCTTAGGATCCACTTTGATTCCCTTGGCTGACACAACATGTCCTAGAAAGACTACTTCTCTAATCTAGAACTCACATTTGCTCAACTTGGCATATAACTAGTTAACTAGCAAAGTTTGCAACACTAACCGCAAATGCTTATCATGATCTTCTTCGGTGCGAGAAAATTACAAAATATCACCAATGAACACTACAAAAAACTGATCTAAATACTCGTGAAAAACTTGGTTCATCATATCCATAAAAGCAGCTGGCGCATTAGTCAGACCAAAGGGCGTCACCAATAATCCATAATGTCCATAACGAGTACAGAAAGTTGTCTTTGGTATATATGCCTCTTTTATCTTCAGCTGATAATAACCGGATCTCAAATCTATCTTAGAAAACATTGAAGTATCTCGCAGCTGATCAAACAAATTGTCAATCCTCGGGAAAGCATACATATTCTTCATTGTCAGTTTGTTTAATTGTCGATAGTTTATACACAATCTCATACTACCATCATTCTTTTTAACAAACAAAACTGGTGCGCCCCTCGGTGAAATACTCGGACGAATGAATCCTCGGTCTAACAATTCCTGAAGCTGTGTTTTCAACTCTTACAATTCCTTCGGAGCCATTCAGTACGGAGTAATGGATACGGGAGTGGAAGCAGCATATGTCTCAATAGAAAACTTAACCTCTTGATCAGGCAGTACACCAGGCAATTCTTCCAGAAATACATCAGGAAAATCACAAATTGTTCTAATGTCTTTCGGTCGGGCTTCACTCGTATTCGGATTCATTACATAAGACAAATATGCCTGACAACCCTGGTCCAACAATTTCTGAGCTCCTAACACTGAAACAATATTAGACAATATCTTAATGTTCTCGCCAACTACATCTACCTCGTAATCGTCTGATAGCTTCAACGATACTCGTCTTGTCTCAAAATCTACCCTAGCCTTGTGCTCCACGAGCCAATCCATACCTAAGATCACATCAAACCCATAGAATGGCAATTCCATCATATCCATCGGAAACACATGACCTTGAACCAATAGTGGACATCTTCGATATACATTTCTAACCACAACTATTTCACTGAAAGAACTAGTAACATCCATACCCACATCCAAGATTTCACACGGTATATCTAGCAATTTGGCATGCTCACTCAAAATAAAGGAATGCGTAGAACCGGAATTAATCAAAGAGAGCAATTTCAATGACTGTATCATAAAATTACATGCAATCACATCTATGTCGTTCCTTCTCTCACGGTGCGCATAAACTCTAGTTGGTCCACCTCCCTCAGGCTATATCGCAACAACGTACGCCACGTTTCTCTGACCTTCGTTCCTAGGCTGAAAGTTTCCTTGGCCGCGCCCACAGCCTCATTGATGCTCGGCAGCTCGTGTTGGGACCTGACCATCCCTAATAGGGTGTGGACAATCTCGCTTGAGATGTGCTCGTGATTCACAATTCCATCATGAAGCACCCTCAACACTCTCTAGATTGTCGCCTCCCACATTTAACACACTCGGGAGACATATTAGCAGCTCCCTGGCCCTGATGGCCTCGTCCCAGGTTACCACCACCTTGCCTATGAACACCATGATTCCTCCTATCCTTGTGCCTCTTGGCACGATCTCTGTCCCACTCGATAGGCCTTTTCCCTGAATTGGACCCACCGCCTCGAGATGCTAAGCCCAAGCTCTGCTCGATATCTTTGGCCCTAGTACCAAGACATAAAAATGTGTGTAATCTGAAGCTAACATGTAGGTCATCACATCATTGATCAAGCAATAACGGAACTGCTCACATCGTTCCCTCTCAGTGGGAACCAACTCTGATGCATACTAACTCAACCGGACGAACTGCACCTCATACTTCGATATTGTCACGCTACCCTGAACCAGTGCCATAAACTCTCTCTTCTTCTCATCTTGATACCTAGGACCGAGATATTTCTTCTGGAAGGCAGTTCGGAAGAAATCCCAAGTAACATCAGCTGTAAGCTTACCAGTAGTAACAGTGGTCCACCAAGCATATGCATCGCCCTAAAGCAAAGAAACGACATATCATAACTTCCGTGCATCAGTGCACTCCATCTAACCTAAGATACGGACAGTACTCTCGAGCCAAGCCTCAGAACCCTTAGGCAATAAACAATAGAACTAACCTCCGCCTAAACTACGAAGTTTCTCAAGGGGTAATCCACTCCTCTCACCCTGAGGTGGTGCAACTGCAGCCTGATACCCAACTAATGATGCCTGAAATGCTCCGGCTATGGCTTGTATCAAAGGAGTCATATCAACACCAGTCTGACCCTGGCCACCTTGAGGTCCGACACCTCTATTATCAGCTATACCACCGCCCGGTGAAGGAGGAGGCAAGTTCTCCTCTCACACATACTCAACATTCCCACTACCAGCACTACCAACTATAGGTCCACGCCTTAGTCTCATCTTACCACACAAAAGATGTAACCCCCTTAGCCCAGCCTAGACGCCCGACCTGAACTAAGAAGATTACACGGGGAAAACCAAAGTCAACTCGTGAAAGTCAACCTCGATTAACGACCTTTTTCTTTTATCTTCTCTAGATGTACATTATTATCCTATTTGATCAGCAAAGTGATTAGGTGAAAACGGCACAACCATCGGAGTACGATTAGGGGTTCAATTACATATGTTGGACTTTTAAGGACTAATTTTTAATTTCCATAAAATATAGGGACTTTTCAGATTTTAAAGTTACCAAACATTAATTAGTCATGTGACGTACCAACATGTCAAAATTCACCTAAAACGGGTCATCCAAACTCAACTAATTGAACAAACACTAATAGGGACCAAAATGCAACATTTTAGAACTTAAAAAGATTCTTTTAACTGAAATTAACGAACTCGTATCGGTACACCTCAGCATGTATCGATACGCAAATTGACAGTAGTGAGTTTTGGGAAAAAGTATCGATACGCCCAAGCCCGTATCGATACGGCCTTCAAATTTTTGCATAGGCGTATCGATACACAGGCAAATCGTATCGGTACGCCTAAGCTGAAAAACCTGAATTTGGCCTTAGTGTATCGATACTCCTTCCTGAGTATCGATATGCATACCAGACTTGCACATTCAACAGCCATTTAAACACACTTAACAACATCTAAACATGCTTGAAACATACATACATATTATAAAAAACTTACCAAACACACAAGCATCAACAAACAACATAACATAATCATCAAGCATATCAAATCATGGTGAAAATATTAGCTACTCAAGCATGCTTTAGAATAGAAGCCATAGCATAGCCAAAACACTATAAGCAAGACCATAAACCAATTAGAGACTATTTACAAGTCCAAAAACATAAACCAAACATGCCCAAGGTGTTTAACATCACCAACAAAACCAAGAGTAGAAATCCCACCATTGCCTCTTATTACACGAAAGTAAAACCACATACATTGCTTAGCCAAATACATGGATTTCCCCTTACTTTCTTGATGCATTTAAGGTTTAACTCTCTGCATTGATGAAACAAATGAGTGTAAGCATAAAGCTTAGTGAGGACCGCTAAAACCAAACATTCATCAATGCATTTTGTAACCCCAACCCTAAACTCAAACCTCAAAAGTTGAACACTTTCAATTAAAGGAAAAATAAAATGGGTAATTTGCAATTTTACCCCCAATAGTTAAGATGATGTTTAAATTGATGGATTTTAGACTAAGTTGATAAAATATATAAGTGTTCTAGACTAAAATTGTTATTATACTAAGTCGTGTCATCATTTCCATTAATTTTAGATGGTCAGGGTACTAAAATAAAACAAAAACGTTACATTAGGTACCATTTCACTAAAAAATAGTTGGGGCTACTAAAATAGAAACACGGACATAAGTGAGGTACTAAATAGGTAGTTTATCCTTTAAATTGTTTTCAATTTCTTTTGTTGCTTTTCAATTCATTTCAAATGTGTGGATGGTATTTCGGATTCCTTGCGTGCGCAAAACTGATCTCGCTTGTGGAAGGGTCTGAGTAATATTTGGAATGATGTGAGGCACAACATTCACTGGAACATTGGGGATGACACGAGAGTGGATTTCTGGTATAACACATGGATTAGTGAAATAAGACCTCTATGTCTATGTTTCTCCATCAAATGTTGGCTTGTATTATGCCGATGAAAGTTTTGGATATGATGACTCAACATGAAGATTGGGATTGGCCACGTTTTCAACACTTGCTCCCATATGAGATCTTTTTGCATATTGCGGGAAAAAAGGGGCCACTACATGGTCTTGTGGCTGATGTGATTGGGTGGCAAGGAAAAGCTGATAATCGATTTACGAGTAAGTCGGCTTACAAGGTACGTATGGGCGTGGCGGATGGCAGTTCAAAGAAAATTTGGCATGTGATTAGTAAGTATCTTGGGTTACAACGAATTAAAATATTTATGTGGCTAGCATGTTGTAACAAGTTGATGACGAATGCAGAAAGGGTCAAGCGGCATTTTTCTATGAATGATAAGTGTCCAGTTTGTAATGGTGAGGTAGAGACAGTGGATCATGTGTTGCATTTCTGTCCCATGATTCAATCGTTATGGATTACTCTTGTTAGAACTGAAAGGGTGGTTGAATTTTTTGCGATCGATATTAGAAAATGGATGAAGTGGAATTTGACGAAAACTGACTACTTTGTTCATGAATATGAAAATTGAGACTTTTTTTGGAGTAATACTTTAGAATGTTTGGTTGTCTCAGAATGCAATTGCTTTTGATTCCTCTATGGTTGATACCCGGTCTATTCTGGACCATAGTAGACAACTTACAACTATTGATTCCCAGGTGATTGCAAGAACCAAATGTGGCCAACAGGTTCAAGCGAGTCGAAGACGAGAGATTGCTTCATGATCACCACTACCGATAAGGTGGGTAAAGATTAATTCGGACGGGGCAAAGAGTGCAATTGATGGCAAATCATCTTGTGAAAGTGTTGTGCGCAATCACGAGGGGCGTTGTTTGCTGAGATTCTTGAAATTTATCGGAATACGTTCAATCCTTGACGCTGAGTTATGGAATGCTTTAGTGGGCCTGCAATGCACGTAAAATTTGGGAGTTTGACAAATTATTTTCGAAATGTGCAATTTGGAAGCGATAGAATTACTCTAGAGTATCAATAAAAGGGTGTCTTTGAGTACTTTATTGTTGCATATTAGAGAAATCCTTATTTGGGATTGGACGGTACAATTTGAGCACATTGGTCGAGAGGGTAATCAGGCAGCAGACAGATTGGCTAAAGATGCAAGGATTGATTCACTAGAGTGTTTTTGCTTCACGGACATTCCACATGCACTCATATCAGTTTTGCAGGTTGACTTGGGTATACTTAGTCTTAGTGCGCTGCTTCTTTTGGGTGGTGTTTGCTATAGGCTTTGAAAGTCTTGGTAGTGGAGTATGATATGGTTGTGGTATGATTATATGTAACGAGGGTATCGGATAACGGTTATTTGTATATATTATTATGTGTATTATTTTTCTTTATCTAAGATTAAGAAGATTGTCTAAATTACATTGTTAGTTTAAAGATTTACCCTTCGTGGCCTTGTGGTAACCCCAAGGTTTCTCTCAGTCTTGATTTTACTAAAATAATTTATTTGTGTTTACTTGTTATGTTTCCTGGCATTTTTCGATTCGTATCGTGTTTTTTAGGGCTATACTTTGATACACAATTAAACTTTTAATCTTAAACTCTTCCTATTTAAACTACCCATAAAATTCAAATTTTAAATTTTATACTAAATCATAAACCCTAAAATTGATAAGCTTATATGAAAAAAAATCACCTAAATTTTTGTATCAAAGTATTTTCCTATAGTTTATAGTAATTTGATTTATTAATTTAGCGAATAAAATTATTGGGTACGTTTTGATGCGTACAGTTTTAGTTCATTCCAAATGGGATTTGGATAGTTTTAACTCAAAATTCATCCATTTAAGCATCGAATCAGTATCAACCTTACCGGGTGAGCTAAACACGATCCAAAGTATCTAAAAACAAGACAGTCGTATGGAATGATGCTACGATTTTACACTGCAAACCAACAACAGACACTATCACGACTCCGTAACCCATAGTCTAAACCTTCAAAGAGTTGGCCTCTCCCTGCGACACCGATCCGCCCCTAATCTCGAACCCGGGGTATCTGCTTCCGAATTGATGGAGGAGATGTCAACCGAAGAAAAGGCTTAAAAAATGATTATATATATTGGTTGAATAATATTGATGTGTCTCGACAAATTTCTTTTGATTTTTAATCAGGTTTTATTGTAAATTTAATATTATTTATTTTACTTACCCATCTTTCTAACAACCTGTACAGCCATGATGATAAAATGCAGGAATTCTCACTATATGTCTGCCAAAGGATGGAAAACGCTTCGAAGTCGTTGAACCTATAATCCGACATAGATTCTGTGACACGAGTACGTGGTAAGATCCTTCACATATATGGGAAAAAAGGTGGAAACGATTTGGGAAAAGAAAGACACATTACTCGTCCCCAAATCCAAACAACATAGATTCAAACTAAAGGATCACCAAAATACAATATGCATAAAATCACTCAACCTCCAAAAATCCTTTAAACACATGGAATACGTAGAAATGTCTAACCATACCAGTAAGGTTCATTTGCACTCAACAACTTCTATAATATAAGCACAAAACAAAATATATTTGGAGAAGGGCCACAAACAAATAAAAGAACAATATTTACACGAATTTGGTAGAAAAAGATGCAACGGAGTTTTATGATCTTTAGCTCTTACCACTATCCTCAAGTTCCTAAGTTTCATTTGTACTCAGTATTTCATCAGAATTCAAGTCCGAAAGAAGCCATTGGGTGACACAAGGGTCTCCAAGTAGGTATCAGCTTCAAAACCGTCCCCTTCCGGAATGCCGTTGACAACTAAGTACCTATAACTGTCATCTTCCAAGTTATACAGCAACAGTTTCCCATCAACATCAAGCAGGGCTTCACCGTTCTGTGCCAAACACAACGGCTTCATGCATATGTACGAGAGGCTGAGGGTCAATTTAGTCCACGATTCACCCAAGCCATACTCGGTCATCACCCAGAAATCATTGCGCATCTGATTGCGGCTATGAAGCACACAAAGGAAGCCATTAAGAACCCCTACCATGAACTCAAAGCAAGTATCGACAATGTCAGGTGCCGGAAAATGGGAAAACACCTCTTCTTCTAGACTAAAAGCAGCAACCACACACGTAAAATCCGCCTCATCTCCGTAGCTGGACATCCAGTGGATAGCCCCGTTGAGAAGCACCCCGGATTCATACACATTATCATCATATGGGAAACTACAAACCATCCCCCAAGAATCTGTTCTCAATGAATAAACACACACAGTTCCACAGCCTACTTTCACCACCTTGTAATCATCACTCACAAAATCATAACCAAAACCGTAAACACTCAAACCATTTGGGGCGAAACTGGAAGGCGGGTCCGGGATTCTCTTGGATTCTCTAGTGGAAGGATTGAACAAATAAAGGGTATCTTCATCTGGGGCAATACATACCAAACCATTACAGGAACCTAAGATATCAACCCAATTCCTTTGATTCACACAGAATGGCAAATTTAGCTTCACCATCACTGGAAATTCATCATTATCCTCCTCACTTCTTTCGCAATACAAAAAATCATCTCTAGCAGAATCTATTAACTCAGCTAATCCATTTGACTTGTCTTTCAAAGGATACTCAAGCTCTAAAGCTACCAAATTCTCATCGAGTCTACCAATCGATGCATACTCAAGAGAGTATAAATTGTGTGAGGAAATTAATACTCTCTTTCTTTGAGAATAAAAACAATCATTTCTAATGGTTTTTCTGAGGTGGGATTTGGCTAAAAGGGGATCTGATATAAGAGAAAGCCATTGTTTTGAGACACACCTGAACTTGCAAAGCGCTTTGATGGGTAATCTTGAAAGGATGTCCACCATGATTTCTTGGGGGAGAACTGGGATTTCAGCTTCTTCTTCAACCAGCAATAACTGCTTCATTATTTTCTCTTTTTTCATGATTTAAATGCAATAAAGAAACAATTTTGATGAAAAACTTGAATACCCCAAAGGGAAATATATATATGAAACAAAAACAGAAGAAATGTGGAGAGCAAGTGGATTTGAGCAATATTCTTGCTAGGAAAATTGGTGTCAACTTGACATCTGATCGAATTAACTCAGCACCCAACCACTATTTACTACTTAGTGATAAATGTTTAATTTGCCCCCTTTATGTTTATGGATATTTCAGTTTTCCCCCTCTTATTCATTTTCTGCATCAAATTGTCACTTGTGGTCGACTCAAAAGAACTAAATTTTCAATTCAAACCGACATGAAAAAACTCGAATCAACGACTTAAAATTTTTTAAATTCTACTTGACTCGAAAAAAAATCAAATAAAGCTTAAATTATAAAATAAAAACTCATATAATTTAAAATTTTATTAATTAGTAAATTAATTTTCAAGTTCGAGTCGAGTGTCTCAATTTTACTTGATATATGCATATTGGGTACGACAAAATATGAACATATATATATATAATTATCATATATGGTTATTAAAATTTGTTTCAATTCAAACCAATTAGTATAATAACATTATAAATATTTACAAATAAATTTGAGCAGAAAATCGAACAAATTAACTCGACTTCACTCAAATATCATAAATCTAACTAAAAAAATTCAAATAAAATTTAATTTATAAAATATGATCCGTAAACTCAACTAACTTAAAAAGAATTACTCAACTTAAATCAAATTAACCGTAGCCAAATTTGGTTTGACATGACAAAAAATTATGTTCAATTTATAATATATATATATATATATATATATATATATATATATTCTTAGATAGAAATCATTTGATAACTATAATAAAAGTGATTCAAGCCTTTGGAAGCGATTTTCTTGACAAAACATTGAAAAATTAGATTCAATAAGGATGCGCAAAATATATAGTTAAACATCCTATTAAGGTTATTTTATTGGAAAACAAATCAGAACCGCTGTAAATAACATTAATTTAATATATGAAAAAGCTAATCTAAGGGATTCATAATAATTCGAATTTCCAAACATTATAAATCATTTAAAACATCAAATTACAAAAAGCCTAGAAAACCTTGATGCAGTTTTTGAAGCAGTACTTCAAATATCCATCTGCTTTCTTCTTATCTGCAAAATACATGAAATACAATGAGTAATTCTTTTTTTTTTAATCAGATATCAATAGGAATTATATTTGATATTAAAACAAAAGAAGTGGCCTTTACCAGATTTGAAGTTTAAGGGCATTAATTTTGCACAATAATTAGTACAATTGTAGATCAGCTCCGAGTAACGGAATAAACATCCTGTCTTACAGACATTGTTGCAAAAGTTTAGAAGAGGAAACCCTTCTTTCAGGCATTTTATCGAACACTTAAATTCACATGCGTTTTTTGGATATGGAGTTACAGCAGGCGATGGTGGAGGCAATTTGATTTTACAATGTGAATTTATTTCATAAGAAACCTGTTGAATTTCAGGAGGCTCATCGGAGGATTCAAAATCCTTGGAAAATCCATATTCTGAAGGCCGAGAGGTTTCAAAGGGAAAATTTTGGAGTTGTAGTGAACCTTGAGGAAATTCAGATTCTGGAAACGAACAAGTTTCTTCAGGATTTGAGTCGGGTAAGTATTGTGTTTCCACGGGCGATCGGGAAGTATCGTAATGCTGAGGAAGTTCAGATTCTGGAAGTAAAGAAATTTCATCAGATATTGATGGAATTTTCAGGGAAAACTGTTGGGTTTCTTGGGAAAATTTGGAAGCCTCGGAATACAGAGAAAATTCAGATTTTCCATGAACTTGAACTACAACAAGAAGAAGCAAAATAAAAACAAAATTGGCTATGGAAAATCTCTTCATCATTGTCATCCATTGATGAAAATTTAAACAAAACATGAAGAAATTTATAGGCGTTGAAATCATTGATTGCTAATTAGCATGGCATTGATTCAATGTTGAGGAAATCTCTAGAGTTTCCATAAGTAAAATTAATTTCATAAGATAACATATTCCAATCTGCTCCGCCTTTGCCTTTAATTTCTCAATTCCAATTAATTTTTACATTTTTGCAACATTATGCCAACTAATGACAGATACACTGGTGAACTGAAGCTAATGACATGTGTATATATATATATATATATAACTTCACCAAAAACTAAAAAAATAGTGTTTATTATGAGTATAATATTATCAATCATCATGTGTTTGTGTGTGGTTGCTCACCGTATCCTTTTATCATCAACTAATGAGTTCAATCACTAGTCATGAAAATGAAGTGAACTTCATGGCCCGTCGATACCTCTTAGTGAGAGCATTTGTGACGATGAGATTAGTTATTATTTCCGGCGGTAAATATTTTGGTTCAAACCCAAAAAAATAATTATCAAAACACCCTTATTTTTTCTTCCTATTTTGTATATTATATGTGTTAAATAGACATTTTAATTCTCGGTCACACTTTTTGACAATAATATAGAATACTTAAATTAATAACATTTTTTTTTTACAGAAATCCACTAATTGACAAGTGGTTAAGAATGTTCATGTTATGGTTCGAACTTCGAAATTTACCTTAGAAATAGGGGTGAGCAAAACTCGACTCGAATAAAACTGAAATTTTTAACTCGACTCGAGGCGAAAAACTCAACTCGTTCTGACTCGACTTGAAATTACATAAACTCCAATCGACTCAAAATAAATTCAAATAAAGTTTGAGTTGTAAAATGGAAATTCGAATAACTCAAAAATTTTAATAATTAGTAGATTGATTTTTAAATACGGTTGAGTCCCTCAATTTTTCTTGATATATATATACCAACATAAAAATATGAAGAAATATATGCTACATATGAAAAAAATATGATGAAATATAGAGGCATATCTTATATGATTAAAGAAAGTCGTTTAAATTAGAATCAAAATGTATTATAACGTGATAAATAATTGCAATTAAGTTTGTATAAGAACTCGAAAACTCGACTCGAATAAAAAATCAAATAAAGTTTGAGTTGCAAAATATGACATGTTAACTTGAATAAATCAAAATTTTTTAACTCGATCGAATGCTCACCCCTACTTAAAAATGTAAATGTCTCTCTACTTAATAAAATAATAATAATAACCACACTTTTACACAACACTTTCTTATAAATATTTCTTAAAGGCTTATTAGCAAGATGAGATTTGTCAATTGGATTATTATCCTATACACTAGCGGTGGAAATTGTAAGCTTCCACAAGCACTTTAATTTTAGGGTTTAGGGTCTTAGTTTAGGGTGTAGGGTTTAGGGGTTATGGTGTAGATGTTTAGAATTTAAGGGTAGTAGTAAGAATTTAGGGTTCACAAGTTAAAACCTAAATCATAATTATAGTACCCTAAAAACAAAACTCCAATCTCTAAACCCTAAATTCTAACTATAAACCCTAATTCTAACCATCATCCCTAAATTGTAAACCTTTACACCTAAATTTATTGAACCCTAAACCCTAAAACTAAAGCACTTGTGAAAACTTTCAGTTATCATCGGGATAAAAATCCTTTATCAGTTAGGCAATAATCAAATAGATTTTTGGACGAAATGCATTTCAACTAAATCTTTATTTGAAAATTCATAATCAAATAAGGCTTTAATTTGAGATGACATATCAACTTAACTTTTATATAGATAGCGAACGTTACGATCCATTGGTCGTTAGCATGCGGACGTGGTAATACTTGGTCGGCTAAAAATGTTTTTCTCTAAAATTATGGTTAATTACTCCATTCATACATGAAATATACCAAATTCTCAGTTTCATACAAAATGTTTTAAAATTTTCGATTTTATGTATGATTTTTCTGCCGTTAACGGGTTCACCCACTTCTGTCACAGAAGGTAATGTGAAACCATGTGACCACTAACAAAATGACACATGGCACTTAAAAAATATTTTTTAATTTTTTAAAAAATATTAAAAATATATATTTTTAAAAACAAAACCCATTTTTGGACTAAGTATTAACGACGTGGTGAAACTATTGGGTTTCCGACGAGCCTAGAAGTCGATTTCCACGACGACCGGCGGTGAAAGTATAACACCCCGGTCTTGGGCCTAGGAGTTTTTAGGTTGAGTTCGGAGTCCGTTGAACCTAGACTAGAGATCCGGGTTAGTTCATAATTGGTTCAGGAAAAACATGGTTCGAGAAATGATAATAATATGAGAAAATTTTCTAAAATCCTTTTAAAATATTTATAAAGGTGTGGTGAAGTCAATTTTGAAAAATGACAAGTGGAAAGTGGACATTTCAGTTTAATGACTAAAACGTAAAAATAGGAAAATTGTTTTTAAATGACTATTTTGTAAGAGAGCCAAAACTTAGAATCTTTAGGGAGTTATATTGAATATAATCAGCTATACCTTTAATTGACATGTTTTAATTGGGGTTTTATTAAAAAGGTTAAATGAGTTTTAATTAAAAAGAGATATAGCTTTTATAAATCCATTTTGACGTAACTTCCATTTTCTCTCTTTTCTCACCAGCCAAACATTTCTTTTCTTTTAAAACTTTCAGAGATCTTTCTTTTCCATTTCACTTTGATTTCCAAATGTTTTCTAAGGAGTTTTCTCAACTTATCTCAAAGGGTTCTTGAAGATTTTTCATCAAATCTTGTCAATTGGAGGAATAACAAATGATTAGAGGTAATTTTCGTGCTTCTCCTCTAATCAAGATTCTTTAATGAAATTCCCAAGTATTTGTCTCTTTAATTGTGTTTCTTAACAAGGTTTTATGATTGATTTAAAGAAAATGACTAAATTAAGCTTTAAATGATGGTTTTGTGTAATTTTCGTAATGAATCTGTTATGGCTAGTTTATGATTGATTTTAATCATGTTTTGAAAGTTTATTAATGTTGAGATTGAGGTTTAAGCATGGTAATCCCGAAACTATTTGGATATCTAGTTGATTAGGTTGTTAGAATTGGGTTTTTGTAGTGTTAATGTGATTTTGTGGATGTTGGATGTATAAGGTTGTTAATAGGTTGATTTTGGATGTTAATCAATGATTATAAATGGCTGGAAGTGTTAGATTCTGGCTGGGTTGAGTTTGTAGAGTAATCAGTAGTGTTTTCGGTTGTTTCGGATGGGCGTTTTGGTGGATTTGGGAAAGGCAACGTGATAGGTTTGCTTGCTGTAGATTTTAATGCATTGAGATGCATTAAGCCTCTATTCATGTGTGGTATAAATAGGGAAGAATGTTTCAGAAGCAACCATAGAAGTGTTGTGAGCGTCAGACGTTTAGTTTCGCGTTGGCTAATCGAGGTTTTGCGTGTCGGTGAGTGAGAATGTGTTTTTCAACTTTGAAATGTTATAAAGGTGGTTTTCGGAACTTAGATGTAAGCTTGAAACGCTTGTCTAAGTTCGAAAGTAAGTATAAGGAAGTTCTCTCTCGGTTGTGCTATTGTGGAATAGTTTTTATGCACTTGATTTTAAATGCATGTTACCTATTGTTAAAGCTTGTTTTAAAGTAAGCAATTTACTGTTTTGATGATGTGATGATGAAGGATGCACATGGTAAGTGATCCTTGTAAGTATATGTTTTATACTTGTGATTTAAAGCATGATTTAATGCTTGGAAATATGATTTATTGATGATGCTTTGAAAATAGTGAGGTATGTGGTTCAATGTGAATTATATTGGCAAGTGATGTTGTGAAAATGGTTTATGAATGATATCAGATATAGTTGGCCGACTATAGGATTGAGTGCACTATAAAAAGTCGCATTGGATGTCGAGGGGTTGGTGTCCATGTCTCCGTCCAAGTACCCTAACGATCGAGGAGGTTGGTGTCCCATCTCTCGTTAGTGGGTTAAGCATCTAACAGATGATGGGGTTGGTGTCCCCGTGGGTTGTGATTGTACCCAGTTTATATTGTACCTTTGGTTGTGAATGTGCCAATTCTGATTGAGATGACTTGAAGTGTTGTGTGAACACTTGTTGCATCCGTGTATCCGATATGTGGTTTCTAGATATGAACTTGATTAATGATCACTTGTAAGCCAATATAATTGAAGATGTATTATGGAATGGTTTATGTTGCATAGTGTGGTTTATGCATGTTTTACTCTTTAAGCTTTGCATATGGTAGTTATGCTTGAGAAGGCTTAAATTGAGCGTAACAATGGAATTTGTTGTTGATTCATGATACATGTAACATGAGGTTTAATATGCTGAATTTTGGTTAAGGAAAGTGCATGGTTTTAAAGGCATGATGGTTTTCAAATGATGTTTTGAGGTATTTGAATTGAGATTTCAACGTGGACAAAGAAAATGGTTTTAATGCATTGATGGTGTTTTGTTTTTTAGCACTCCTCACTATGCCTTGTATGCTTACACTCTCATTTGTCCATAAATGCAGATAATTGGGGCTTTGAAGGCATCAATTAGCAAGAGATCTCAAGAGTCTTCATTTGAGAAAGTATGATTCGGTTTAAACTATAAGTAATAAGGGCAATGGGGGATCCATTGTGTGTTTGGGAGATTTGTGCAAACTCCCTACTTGAGCATGTGTTCATCGCTGTTTTAGACTTATAAATGACCTTTGGTATTTGATTTATGCTTTGCTATGCATTTTGGTACCATGCTTGACTTGCTTACTAGGTTGCATGCCTATAGTTTATCTTTGATGCAATTTGTTTCAATATGTTGTTGAATATATCATGAATGACTGAATATTGGTGTTTGGATATGTTATAAATATGTTAGAGGCATGTCTTGGTGGATTATATTGCATCTAAGTGTGTTATTACAGCAAACTGGGGCATTTCAGGCCCATGCGTTTGGACACATGAGCCATAGTATCGATACAGGTAAGCCAAAATAGGATTGGTGTATCGGTACGCGGGGAATCGTTTCGATACGGACCAAGTGGAAAAAGTAGCCCGTTTTGATACACGAGGTTATGTTTCGGTAGAGACTTCGAAATCTAAAATATGAGAGCTTAGTGGACAAATGCGTACTGATACAGGCTTTGGAGTATCGATATGACCAACGGTTAAAGTAGTTATTTGGTATATTTGAGGTTCTGTTTTCTTACGTTTTGGTCCCCTATTGTTGTGGATGCAATTAAATGAGTTTGAATGATCGGATTGAACTGAGATTTGACACATTGGCATGTAATGTGACTAATTTAAGGATGGTAACTTAAAATTTGAAGAAGACTGTAACGTCCCGAGTTTAGGGCCGAGAGATATCGGGTTAATCAAATCGGGTCGGGTTAAATTTAAATTGGAGGAATTTTTTTAACACACTTAGAGTGTTTTAAAAGATTAAAGGGCAAAAGGGGAACTTTTAATAAAAAAGTTTTTTTTCCAAAAGCCATCATCTTCTCCAATTTCCTTTTTATGTTCAAAAACCTCTCCAAACCCCTTTTTACTATTCCATTGGTTTCAAGCTCTCAAACCAAGTGATTTCTTCAAGGTAAATGGTTCCTCAACTCAGTTTCATCTTCCTTGAGTCATAAATTAAAAGATTTTTTTGCAAAACTCATGGATTAAACTTGTTTTGATTTTTAAAGTTTGGTTTGAAATGAAAGGAGGTTTGTGGGTTTTTTTGTTTGGGTTGGTTATGGCTGAGTTGAGAGTGTTTCTAACTTTGTTTTAACACTAAAATAACATGAAAATGATGGGTTGTTATAGAAAACCCGAAATGGGTATTGTGGGTGATTTTGAGAGTTGAAAATCTTGAGTTTTTGGATGGGTTTTGGGTCTAAATAACAACTGAAGGTTTGATAGCTTTGGATTGATGTTTTGGAGTGTTAAAAGATCGATTTTTGATGGTAAACTCGTTGGGTGTGGCTGCTAGTAGTTTGGGACTGAGTTGATAATGTTTGGGGTGAAATTTGGACTTGAATCAATGTGTGTTGATGCAAGATTGTTGAGTTCCAGGTTTTTGCAATGTTTGTGAATGTATTAGTTTTCTAATGTTCGATTTTGGGTTGCTCAAAATAGAGGAATTGGATTCAGGCTTCGTGGACGGAAATCCGGGTAGTTCGGAGGCTTGATTTGGCATCTTGGTCATCGTTTGTGTGTTGGCTGGTGAGTGGATCAATTTTAAAAGCCTTAACATGGTTAAGGGATTGTTTTGGGAGTTTGGATTGAGCTTGAAAAGCCAATCCAAGCTCAAGAGTAAGTTTTAATGGTTTTATGCAATTAAATTGTGTGTTACGATTCTTGATGCATGATGAACATGTTATATTGTTACGTGTTGAATTGCTTTGTTTCACATGTTGAGATGTGGCACTTGTGTTTATATTTGGACTGTGAGTACATGTTTTGCATGGAAGTTTGGACATGGTAAGTGGATCAAGCATCGGTAATGCTTGTGGTTGTGAATGAGTATATTGACACGTGTTGAGTTGTTACCAGATATAATTGATCGATCAATAGGATTAAAGTGCACTCGAGGTAAAAGTCGCGCGTGGCCTTAGTGATGTTAGATTCCACTAAGGAGGAGTACGGTGATGTGAGATTCCATCGAAAATTATATTTTTACTAGACGTGTGAGTACGGTGATGTGAGATTCCACCGGAAGTGTCTAGTTGGTTCGAGAAACTATTCGCGTATCCGAGAAAAAACGATGAATGTCAATATACGAGAAATTATATTGTTACGTGTTGAATTGCTTTGTTTCACATGTTGAGATGTGGCACTTGTGTTTATATTTGGACTGTGAGTATATGCTTTGCATGGAAGTTTGGACATGGTAAGTGGATCAAGCATCGGTAATGCTTGTGGTTGTGAATGAGTATATTGACACGTGTTGAGTTGTTACCAGATATAATTGATCGATCAATAGGATTAGAGTGCACTCGAGGTAAAAGTCGCGCGTGGCCTTAGTGATGTTAGATTCCACTAAGGAGGAGTACGATGATGTGAGATTCCATCGAAAATTATAGTTTTACTAGACGTGTGAGTACGGTGATGTGAGATTCCACCAGAAGTGTCTAGTTGGTTCGAGAAACTATCCGCGTATCCGAGAAAAAACGATGAATGTCAATATACCCATGATGTTTTAATTCTCATGTTAAGCATGTTGTTGATTCTTTCTATTATGCTTATGCATTGTTGATCTTTTTGCTTTCGTCATGAGAATGAGCATGTGGTAAGACTATGGTTTGTGGTTGCATTCGGTAAATGCATGTGAAGGTAAATACATGTGGATTGTGTGTTCTAGCATGTGGAAATGATTTGGAAAGGTTTTGGTTTTCTAGCAAATTATGTTTTAAAACTGCATTGTTATAGCTACCGTTTTGAGCACCGCTTGCTAAGCTTAAACGCTTACGCTCTCTTTTCCGACAATGCAGGCCCTTAAACCTTCGAAGCAGCTCAGGGAACAAGAGAGTATCCAAGGGAGTTTGGTTTACTCAAGTATGAGTTTAGACTTCAATAGCTAGTATTAAACAATGGGATAGGACCATTATGTTTGAAGTGTTGTTGGCATGTCCTTTTTTCTTAGACAAGTTTGTTTAGTTTCTTTGGGCTTGTAATGCCTTATGACATGATGATTTATGCTTTTGTTTAGCTTTTGGCTATGTTGGTGAATGCTATGTATGCATGTTTCCTTTTAGAATCTTATCATGATGAACGTTGCATCGTTATGTGTTTGACTTGCCTTATATGTTTATCCATGGATGCCTTGTAATGTGTTTGTGTTTATATGTTGCTTGAATGGTCCTTATATGGCTCTAGTGTTGAGTCCTTGTGTTTTTAGCAAATAAAATGAGTCTTGCGGTGCAGGGCGTATCGATACGCTCAAGGGCGATATTGATACTGTTCCTTGCTTTGTCCCCTGTTTTTGGCAAGGCATACCGGTACGCAGAGGCGTATCGATACACAAAATTCTCTCTGGAAATATGAGAAATTGATGATATTTTGGCGTATCGGTACGGGACCTGATGGTATCGGTACGATCATCGTAGTTGACCATGGGAAAGTTGACCATTGAGGGCGTATCGATACGCACCTTGTGGGTATTTATACAGTTTCCCTAGATTTGACTTGGGGTGTTGACCAAGTCTAGGCGTATCGATACAGTCATCTAGCGTATCGATACGACCTGTTGTAAAAATTAAAAAGGGTATCTTAATTGTCTGTTTTGCTTGTTTTGTATCCGTGTTTGTTTTCCGTTGCGTGACCTCTCACATAGGATATGAATAATGCATCTAGAAAAGATAACTCTAAAAGAAATTTTTATAGGGTTGCTAATCGGAGTGGAGCCTTAACAGATTTCACTTCGGTTTTCCCCTTGTAACCCGTTCGATGCAGGTTGGCGGCTAGGCCGGATCTAGGGGGTTACATTTGTTGGTATCAGAGCCTAAGTTCCGCCTAGGTCTGTTGAGTTTCCGCAAGCCGAAAGGTAAGTGATGTAAGTTTTATGGTGTAGGCTTGTTGACTGTGATTGCATGGTGATTGTAAGCATACTTGCGGCTATCTTTGTGTTGGTTGAGAAATAGTTAAAGGCACTCATTGCTAGTATACTATTATTGTAAGTAATTTTAAGTTTAAGGACTTGAGAACCTTGGACCTTGTTCCTTGCTGACCCCAAATCATTTCACTTGTTGTGTTTGTTGTTTAGCTTTGCATATGTTAGCATGGTGAGACCGAGGGGAAGGCCGATGATGAATAATTCGAGGGTTGAGCGGATTGAGAATGTTGAGGATGTGCGAGGAGAGAACTTGCCTCCTCCTCCTCCTCCGAGGGGTGGAGCGAATGTTGAGAGTGTTGGACCCTAGGCTGGTCAGGGACAAGCAGATATTGATGTGAATCTGTTGATTCAGGTTATAGACGGGGTTATTCAGACAGCTTTAAAGGGTGTTCGAGTTGCAACACCGCCTCAGGATGCATGTTCCGGTTTACCGTTATAGCGACTCCGTAGCTTGGGCGGGGTTGAGTCTCGTGGGTTGTCACCCGAGGGTTTAGAGGCATGGTTTGAGAGCACATTTCATATTTTGAGTCAGATGGAGTGCTCTAAATCACATAAGTTGGGTTGCATTTTCTCTTTTGCTTCAGGGATATGCCTACACTTGGTGGACAACTATTACTACGGGTATGCCAAAGACCGAGGTTACTTGGGAGTTCTTCAGGGCTGCTTTTCGTAAGAAGTGCCTAGGTCCACGATACCTAGATGAGAAGAAGAGAGAGTTTATGGCTCTAGTTCAGGGTAGCTTGACCGTATCCGACTATGAGGTGCAATTTGTACGTCTGAGTCAGTATGCTTCTTAGTTAGTTCCCACTGAGGCGGAACGATGTGAGCGTTTTCGTTATGGGTTGGTTCAGGATGTGAAGACATACATGTTGGCTTCTGACTTTACAGATTTTGATGTGTTGGTCGTTAGGGCCAAGGACATCGAACAGTCTTTGGGACTTGCGGATCGCAAGGGTGGATCTAGTTTAGGAAAGAGGACTGTTGAATGGGACAGAGATCGTGCCAAGAGGCACAAGGATAATAAACCTCATCATGATCATAGACGCAGAGGTGGTAATCTAGGGTGAGGCCATCACAGACAAGAGATTGAGAATCGTACTCCCGAGTGCAACAAGTGTGGTAGATGTCATTACATTGAGTGTTGGGGCACCTATGGATCTTGTTGGAACTGTGGGTCTAAGGCGCACTTGAAGCACAATTGTTCATATCCGTCTAGGGATGGACAAGCTCCTGCACGAGCTGTCGAGCATCAGAGAGGCTGTGGGCGCGGTCGAGGTAACTTTCAGCCTAGGAATGACAGTTAGAGGAATGTAGCTCATGTTGTAGCAGTTCAGCCCGAGGGAGGTGGGCCAGCTAGGGTGTATGCACACCGTGAGGACAAGAATGACACAGATGTGATTTCAGGTAATTTCTCGTTACAGTCTTTGACTTTGCTTTTCTTGATTGATTCCGGTTCTACGCATTCGTACAGATTGAGCGAGCATGCAAGATTGTTAGATATTCCGGTTGAGATATTAGATGTGGGTATGAATGTCACTAGTTCATTTGGTGAGACAGTTGTGGTTAGAAAGATGTACAGAAGATGTCCTTTGATGGTTCATGGTCATGTTTTTCCCGTGGATATGATGGAATTGTCGTTTTATGGTTTTGATGTAATATTAGGCATGGACTGGCTTGTAGAGCATAGGGCTAGGGTAGATTTTGAGACGAAGCGGGTGTCCTTGAGACTTTCAAAGGATCACATGGTAGTAATAGTGGGAAAGAACATTAAGTTCTTGTCTAATGTAGTTTCAGCCTTAGAGGCTCAGAAGTTATTGGATGTGGGTTGTCAGGCGTACCTAGCCTATGTTATGAATCCTAATATAGATGAGGCATGACCGCGAGACATTAGGACAATTTGTGACTTTCCGAGTGTATTCCCAGAAGAATTGTATGGTTTGCCTCCAGATACAGATGTAGAGTTTGTTATTGAGACTTATTCAGATTCAGCTCCAGTATCGATTGCACCGTATCGAGTGGCTCCTAAAGAAATGAAAGAGTTGAAGACACAACTTCAGGAATTGATAAACCGAGGGTTCATTCGTCCGAGTACTTCACCTTGGGGTGCACCAGTGTTTGTGAAAAAGAAAGACGTCATTTTGAGAATGTGCATCGACTATCGACAGTTGAATAAGTTGATAGTGAAGAACAAGTATCCGTTGCCGAGGAATGATGACTTGTTTGATCAGTTGAGAGGTGCTTTAGTGTTCTTAAAGATAGATTTGAGATCCGGTTATTATCATTTGAAAGTAAGAGACCAAGATGTACCAAGACAGCTTTCCGCACTCGTTATACGCACTATGAATTCTTAGTGATGCCCTTTGGTTTGACTAATGCACCAGCAGCTTTTATGGATATGGTGAATAGAGTGTTTCACGAGTACTTGGATCAGTTTGTGGTAGTGTTCATTGATGATATTTTAGTGTACTCTCGTATCGAGGAAGATCATGATCGACATTTGCGTTTGGTGTTGTAGAAATTGTTAGACAATCAGTTGTTTGCCAAGTTGAGCAAATGTGAATTCCGAATTGGGGAAGTAGTCTTCTTAGATCATATTGTATCAGCCGAGGGAATCTGAGTGAATCCTAAGAAGGTTGAGCCAGTTGTGAATTGGAAACCACCGAAGATAGTGACCAGAGTTCGTAGTTTCTTAGGTTTGGCCGGTTACTATAGACATTTTGTTGAGGGTTTCTCAAAGGTTGCAGCTCCTTTGACTAAATTGCTACATAAGGATGTTCGGTTTGAGTGGACTGATGCAAGACAACAAGCATTTGAGAAATTGAAAGAAGCCTTAACCGAAGCTCATGTTTTAGTTCAGCCTGTGTCAGGGAAATAGTTTGTAGTCTTTAGTGATGCGTCGTATGTTGGCTTAGGTTGTGTGCTTATGCAAGAGGGAAGAGTAGTGGCCTATGCGTCTAGACAGTTGAAGACTCATGAGCGTAATTACCCTACGCATGACATAGAATTGGCTGCAGTGGTTTTCGCTTTGAAAGTTTGGAGACATTACTTGTATGGTGAGAAATGCACAGTGTATACGGATCACAAGAGTCTGGAGTATATAATGACACAAAGAGAGTTGAATATTAGACAACGTAGGTGGCTAGAGTTACTTAAGGACTACGACCTCACGATTGAGTACCATCCGGGTAAAGCCAATGTAGTGGTCGACGCTTTGAGTAGAAAGGTAGTAGTGGAATTGCGAGGTATGTTTTCTAGATTGAGTTTGTCTAAAGATGGTGGTTTAGTGGCTGAGTTGCAAGTTAAACCTTTGTTGCTTCAGTTGATTGGAGAGAAACAATTGCAAGATAGATCATTAGCATCTCATGTACAAGACATAGCGGAGGGTAAACCGACAGATTTCTGTTTAGTAGTGATGGAGTTTTGTGTTTTAAGATTTCAAGAGTAGAGTAGTTGTTTGGAAGATGTAGATGTGAGACGCACCATCCAAACTGAAGCTCACAGTAGCTCGTTTGCTATGCATCACGGAAGTACAGAAATTTATCGCGATTTGAAAAATGAGTATTTCTGGGTTGGTTTGAAGAAAAATGTTGCCGAGTTTGTGAGTAAGTGCATGGTTTGTCAGCAAGTTAAAGCTGAGCACCAGTTTCCTTCAGGTTTGTTACAACTATTGAGTATTATTGAGTGGAAGTGGGAGAGAATTGCATGAATTTCGTATCGGGTTTGCCATTGACACCTTCTAAGAAGAATTCGGTTTGGGTAATTGTTGATCGTCTTACGAAATGTGCGCACTTTTTGGCCGTTCACACCACTTATACTTTAGATAAGTTGGCCGATTTGTATATCAGTGAGATTGCATGGTGTACCAAAATCTATAGTGTCAGATAGAGATCCAAGGTTCACGGCTAGATTTTTGGAGAGTTTGCATAGTGCTTTGGGTACTCAACTGAATTTCAGCACTACATATCATCCTCAGACCGATCGTCAATTAGAGAGAGTCATACAAGTGTTGGAAGACATGTTGAGATGTTGCATTATTGAATTTCAAGGATCGTTGGAGAAGCATCTACCGTTAGTAGAGTTTGCATACAATAACAGTTATCAAGCGAGCATTCAGATGGCACCTTATGAAGCTCTGTATGGTAGAAAATGTAAAATACCTGTTTGTTGGGCCGAAGCGGGACAAAAATTGATACCTTTGCTTGATATGCTTAAGGGTACTACCGAGAAAGAACAATTGATTTGTGGCCATTTGAAGGCAGCTTCGGATAGACATAAATCTTATGCTGATTTGAAAAGAAGAGAAATAGAGTATGCCGTGGGTGACAAAGTGTTCTTGAAAGTCTCACCTTGGAAGAAGGTGATGAGGTTTGGTAGGAAAGGTAAGTTGAGCCGAGATTCATCGGTCCGTATGAGATAGTTGAGAGAGTTGGTCTCGTTGCCTATAGATTGAGACTGCTGGCCGAACTAGAGAAGATTCACGATGAGTTTCATGTCTCAATGCTTCGGAGGTATAGATCAGACCCGTCACATGTTATGCCAGTTGAGGAGAAAGAATTGAATCCGGATTTGACCTACGATGAAGAACCAATTGAGATTTTGGCTTCGGACAACAAAGTGTTGCGATGAAGGACCATTGAGTTGGTTAAGGTTAAGTGGCGACACTGAGGGGTGGAAGAAGCCACTTGGGAGAGGAAGGATGACATGAGAAAGCAGTTTCCGCATCTCTTTCTGCCAGGTAAATTTTGGGGACGAAATTCCTTAAGTGAGGGGGAGTTGTAACTCCCCAAGTTTAGGGCCGGGAGATATCGGTTTAGTCAAACCGGATCGGGTTAAATTTAAATTGGAGGAAAATTATTTTTAACACACTTAGAGTGTTTTAAAAGATTAAAGGGCAAAAGGAGAACTTTTAATAAAAAGGAATAAAAAAAGGAATTTTCCAAAAGCCATCATCTTCTCTAATTTCCTTTTTACGTTCAAAAACCTATACAAACCCCTTTTACTGTTCCATTGGTTTCAAGCTCTCAAACCAAGTGATTTCTTCAAGGTAAATGGTTCCTCAACTTAGTTTCATTTTCCTTGAGTCATAAATGTAAAGATTTTTGCAAAACACATGGATTAAACTTGTTTTGATTTTTAAAGTTTGGTTTGAAATGAAAGGAGGTTTGTGGGTTTTTCGTTTGGGTTGGTTATGGCTGAGTTAAGAGTGTTTTTAACTTTGTTTTAACACTAAAATAACATGAAAATGATGCGTTGTTATAGAAAACCCGAAATGGGTATTGTGGGTGATTTTGGGAGTTGAAAATCTTGAGTTTTTGAACGGGTTTTGAGTCTAAATGACAACGAAAGGTTTGATAGCTTTGGATTGATGTTTTGGAGTGTTAAAAGATAGATTTTTGATGGTAAACTCGTTGGGTGTGGTTGCTAGTAGTTTGGGACTGAGTTGATAATGTTTCGGGTGAAATTTGGACTTGAATCGATGTGTGTTGATGCAAGATTGTTGAGTTCCGGGTTTTTGCTATGTGTTTGAATGTATTAGTGTTCTAATGCTCGATTTTGGGTTGCTCAAAATAGAGGAACTGGATTCGGGTTTCATGGACGAAAATTCGGGTAGTTCAGAGGCTTGATTCAGCATCTTGAGCATCCTTTGTGTGTTGGTTGGTGAGTGGATTGATTTTAAAAGCCTTAACGTGGTTAAGGGAATGTTTTGGGAGTTTGGATTGAGCTTGAAAAGCCAATCCAAGCTCAAGAATAAGTTTTAAAGGTTTTGTGCAATTAAATTGTGTTTTACGATTCTTGATGCATGATGAACATGTTATATTGTTAAGTGTTGAATTGCTTTGTTTCATGTTGAGATGTGGGACTTGTGTTTATATTTGCATTGTGAGTACATGCTTTGTATGGAAATTTGGACATGGTAAGTGGTTCAAGCATCGATAAGGCTTGTGGTTGTGAATGAGTATATTTACACGTGTTGAGTTGTTACCGGATATAATTGATCAGTTAATAGGATTATAGTGCACTCGAGGTAAAAGTCGCGTGTGGCCTTAGTGAAGTTAGATTCCGCTAAGGAGGAGTACGGTGATGTGAGATTCCACCGAAAATTATGTTTTTACTAGACGAGTGAGTACGGTGATGTGAGATTCCACTGAAAGTGTCTAGTGGGTTCGAGAAACTGTCCGCATATCCGCGTAAAAATGATGAATGTCAATATACCCATGATGCTTTAATTCTCATGTTAAGCATGTTATTGATTCTTTCTATTATGCTTATGCATTGTTGATTTTTTTGCTTCTGTCATGAGAATGGGCATGTGGTAAGCCTATGGCTTGTTGTTGTATTCAGTAAATGCATGTGAAGGTAAATGCATGTTGATTGTGTGTTCTAGCATGTGGAAATCATTTGGAAAGGTTTTGGTTTTCTAGCGAACTATGTTTTAAAACTGCATTGTTGTAGCTACCGTTTTGAGCACCGCTCACTAAGCTTAAACGCTTACGCTCTCTTTTTCAACAATGCAGGCCCTTAGACCTTCGAAGCAGCTCGGGGGACAAGGAAGGATCCAAGGGAGTTTGGTTTGCTCAAGTATGAGTTTAAACTTCAATAGCTAGTATTAAACAATGGGATATAACCTTTATGTTTTAAGTGTTGTTGGCATGTCCTTTTTTCTTAGACAAGTTTGTTTAGTTTCTTTGGGCTTGTAATGCCTTATGCCATGATGATTTATGCTTTTGTTTAGCTTTTGGCTATGTTGGTGAATGCTATGTATGCATGTTTCCTTTTAGAATTTTATCATGATGAACATTGCATCGTTATGTGTTTGAGTTGCCTTATATGTTTATCCATGGATGCCTTGTAATGTGTGTGTGTTTATATGTTGCTTGAATGGTCGTTATATGCCTCTAGTGTTGAGTCCTTGTGTTTTTAGCAGCTAAAATGAGTCTTGCAGTGTAGGGCGTATCGATACGCTCAAGTGCGGTATCGATATGTTCCCTTTCTTTGTCTCATGTTTTGGGCAAGGCGTACCGGTACGCGGGGGCATATCGATACACAAAATGCTCTCTGGAAATCTGAGAAATTGACGAGATTTTGGCGTATCGGTATGGGTCCTGAGGGTATCGGTACGATCATCGTAGTTGACCATGGGTATCGATACGGTTTCCCTAGGTTTACTTGGGGTGTTGACCAAGTCCAGGCGTATCGATACGGTCTTCTAGCGTACCGATACGACCTGTTGTAAAAATTAAAAAGGGTATTTTAATCATCTGTTTTGCTTGTTTTGTATCCATGTGTGTTTTTCGCTGCATGACCTCTCACATAGGATATGAATAATGCATCTAGACAAGATAACTCTAAAAGAAGTTTTTCTAGGGTTGCTAGTCAGAGTGGAGCCTTAATGAGTTTCGCTTCGGTTTTCCTCGTGTAACCCGTTCGATGCAGTCTGGCGGCTAGGCCGGGTCGAGGGGGTTACAAAGACCCTATATTTTGCTAAAATTACATTTTGGTCCCTATCACATATTTGTAACCAATTGGATGCCTAATCGATGTCTATTTGGTTTGGCATTTCTTCTGTTGCGAGTCAAAACTCTTAGTTTAACAATGTGAATCTATACAAGATAAAATGAAAAAATAGGGTCTTTATTGAGGTAGACTTCCCAATTTACTTTTGTATCCCCTTGACCCGGTCTGGGCGAAAGACTGAACCGAACGAGTCACACAGAGAATATTGAAGTAAACTAGGAAGGTTTACCTCAATAAATGACCCTATTATAATTTTTTCTTTTTATTTTGTCTAGATGCTCAACATTAACCTATGTGTAAAGACTCGCAGCGGAACGATTAACATCTCAAGCAAGCATGGATTAGGCGCTTAATTGTTCTCAAACACATTTTAGGGACCATTTCATAATTTTAGCAATTTACAGGGACTTATTCAATTTTTAGGTTACCAACCTTTAATTAGTCACATTACATGCCCTTGTGTCAAATCTCAGTTCAATCGAATCATCCAAACTCATTTAATTGCATCCACAACATTTAGGGACTGAAACGTAAAGAAAAATAACTTCAAAAGATTCCAATAACTAACTTAACAGGTTGGGCGTTTCGATACACGATGCCCTTATTGAAACACCTTGTTTCGGAACAGGTCCAGGTGTTTCGAAACTCAGACCCGTATCGAAACACCCTTTAAGTGTTTTAAAACTCGAATTTCCTGTAGCCAACTCGAAGGAGCCCGTATCGAAACACATCCCCCTGTTTCGAAATCCCTAGGCCATTTCGAGCTCACCATTTCGGTACAACCTTGGGCGTACCGAAACGTTTGTGCATGTACTGACACTTTTTGCTAGTTTTTTACACTTTAATACAATCATAATCATTCAAGCATGCATACAACATATCTAAACATCAATCCTCAATCATTCATGACATATTCATCATCTAAACCAAATACCAAAGGCCATTTATAAGTCTAAAACAACAAATCAAACTTGCTCAAAAGGGAGTTCACATAAATCTCCCAACAATACAACAGATCCCCCGTTGCCCTTATTACGCATAGTCTAACCGAAACATACTTTTGCAAATGAAGTATCTTGTGATCCCTTGCTACTTGCTGCCTCCAAAACCTTAATTGTCTGCATTGATGCATAAACAACATTATGCAACATAAACCATTTCATGATACATCATCAATTATATTGGCTTACAAGTGATCATTAAACAAGTTCATATCTCAAAACCACATATCGGATATACAGATTCAACAAGTGTTTAACCAACACTTCAAGCCATCTTAACCAGAATTGGTACATTCACAACCAATGGTACTATATCAACTGGGTACAATCACAACCCATAGGGACACCAACCCCATCATCGGTTAGATGCTTAACCACTAACGAGAGACGAGACATCAACCTCCTTGATCGTTAGGGTACTTGGACGGAGACACGGGACACCAACCCCTCAACATCCAAGGCGACTTTTTATAGTGCACTCAATCCTATAGTCGGCTAACTATATCCGATATCATTTATAAACCATTTTCACAAAATCATTTGCCAATATAATTCACATTTAACCACACACCTCGCTGTTTTCAAGCATCATCAATAAATCGTATTTTCAAGCATTAAACCATCCTTCAAATCACAAGTATAAGGCATATAATTTCAAGGATCACTTACCATGTGCATCCTTCAACATCACATCATTAAAAACAGTAACCACATTCTTTAGACATGCTTTGACAATAGGTAAATCCATTAAATCAAAATAGTGCCTAAAACATCACATAATAGCACAACCGAGAGAGAAATTCCTTTCACTTACTTTCGAACTTAGTTAAGCGTTTCAAGCTTACAACTAAGTTCCCAAACCACCTTTTAAAGCATTTCAAGACTGAAATCCACGTTCTCACTCACCGACACGCGCAACCTTGACTAGCCGACGTGAATCTAAGCATTCGAAGCTCATGAAACATCACTGATTGCGGGCTACAACCTATATTGATTTGGCGAGGCGGAGGGGTGTATTGTGTATTGATCTTATTGGAGATGTCGGCGGGGTTGACCATTTATTGATTTGTCGAGGAGGTGGAATTCATGTATCCATATACCATGAATCGATCCAAGGGGACTATTGTTATTGATATAGTTTTGCTATGAAATCATGATATTGCCATTGATGATATGATACTATGTTTTTATTATAAATAAGAAGCATGCCATGTTCATTGCATAATTAATATTATGATTATCATTAAAGCATGTTATATGGTATCCATATCATCCATGTATTGTGACTACCTCACTAGGAAAAGTATGCCTAAGGCATTCCATTGCATCCGTTTCAGGTTAGTCATGTTTTGGGATCAAGATTGGAGGAGTTGAAGCGTTGCACAAGTCACAATCAAGCTCTAAGTAATGTATATTGACCCTTTGAAACTCATAGTTGGTGGCAAGGTCTACGTACAAGTCTATTAAGTCTCTTTTGATATGCCTATGTTATGGTTAAGTGTGATATGTTTAAGATGAGTCTTCTATATAGTGAGAAATGACCTTAAATGCATGTTTTGGCACTAAAAGGTAAAAACTAGGTAAAGGGATTCGTATAGCTCTAAAATTTGACATGCAAGTAGAATTTATGGTCATAATGTTGTGTGTAAAGTTTCACTGCATTTGGATACTGTTTGATTAGTTAAAATAAATAAAAACTAGCAAGAATCTGTCATTACAGGTCAGACCGTATCGAAACGGGTGATGGCGTTTCGATACGGGTAAGCGTAATTGAACCTGAGAAAATAGGGCCTATCGAAACGGGTTAAGGAAGTTTCGGAACATTTTGCTACTGGAATTCCTTGTTTCAATACTGGTTCATAACGTATCAAAATGGGTTAAAGTCAAAGTCAAAGGAAGTCAACCCGTACCGATACAGGGCTTGCCCGTATCGATACGGTCAAAAGGGAAAAGTAAACAAGGTTGACCATCATCCACCCGTATCGAAACAGACTTGAGTGTTTCGATACAAGGTTAGTTAAAGTGGTTAAAAAGCTTAATATGAAGGTCAACATTGTTTACAATTTAGTCACTAAGTTTAAGATGATTAAATTGGATGAGTAAACGATCACCGTTTTGTATGAAAATTTATAGACCTACTAATGTTGTAGTGAATTTCTCTGTGGTATAGTTTATTGCATTAAAGGACCTATAACATAGCAGATTTACAGAATAGTCACTAAAACTTGTAATAACTATGAATTGGTCCCAAATAGTTAACTATGGCCTTCTTATGAATGAATTGGAGCAAGATGTATATTGGTAATGTTTTGTTTGTGTAATATTGATTGAGTGTTGTTTATAAGTTTAAATTTTATCGCACCAATCACCACATCGCTCACCGATAACACGCTCCAACTCGGTTCTCGACCAGGCCAGGAAGGGGATGTTACAATTACCACCACCATCTTGCTTCTGATCTGGGTAATACTTCTTATCCTTCTGCCTTTTGTAATGATCTCTACCAACATCAAAATCTGTTATTCTCTTGCTAGAACTAGAACTCTTTGAACGAGAAACCGTACCCAAATTATGCTCGATGTCCTTAGCTCGATTAACCAAAACATTAAAATATGTATAGTTTGAAGCCAACATGTAGGTGTTTAATTCTTTCACCAACCCATAACGGAAACGACCACATCACTTCTGTTCATTGGGAACTAGATTTGGGGCATACTGGCTCAACCGAACAAACTGAACTTCATACTCTGCAATAGACATGTTCCCCTAAACTAAAGCCATGAACTCCCGCTTTTTCTTATCTAGATAGAGAGTACCCATGTCCTTCTTATTGAAAGTTGTGCAAAAGAACTCGTAATTTGTATCAGCAGGTTCCATTCCCATTGTAATGGTCGTCCACCATGTATAAGCATCGTCATACAATAGGGACACAATGAAACCCAGCTTTCATGCATCTGTACACTCCATCTGACCAAGAATCCTTTTTGTGCTCTCAAACCATTCATCGGACACTTTCAGGCTCAAACCTCTGAACTCAGTACCACCCAGACTGTGCAAATGCTCCAAAGGAAGTCCAGGGTTAACAGCTGCAGATTGCAGTGCAGTCGCATGCCCGCCCACCATCGTTGCCTGAAAAGCTCCAGTTATAGCCTTAATCAAAGGCGTCATATCTTCGACTACCAGCCCTTGCAGTGCCTGATGTACAACACCTCCCATTCCAACACCACCACCAAGAGGAGGTGGATAGAGCAACACATCCTCAACACGCTCTTCCTCAACGTTACGAGTATTTATCCTAAGCTCTCGTCATAGTCCCATTTGAAAACAATATGAATCTCTAGCATAAAAATGTAGTAGTAAAACCAATAAGGCCAACTCGAAGCAAGAATCCAAGTCGGTAAAGTTTTAAAACAAAAATCTCTTCATACTAATAGTAATAAGGAAATGGGTACCCCAATATCTCTCCCCCAAACATCATATAATATCCACAACAACATGTTATCAAACACTGTACATAGCACACAATCAATCAATGGTTAAAACATAACATAAGCAACCATTGTGCATAACAAACATCAAGAAATCACTCAAACAATGATAATTCAACCAACTTACCTCCCATTTTTTTGTAAACATGACTCTTATACCAACAAATGTAACCCCCTTGACCTTGTCTAACTGTTTCACTGACTCGAGCGAGTTACACATGGAATATTGAAATAAACCGGTGAAGATTTATCTCAATAAACGACCCTATATTTTTTCTTTTTAACTTGTTTAGATGCTCTTATTATTCCCTAAGGTTATCATATTCACAACAGTAAAAGTTACGATTCGAACGAGGTCAATTGAACAACCGATTAGTTATAAATATGTTTTAGGGACCATTTTGTAAAATTAGATAAATTAGTGGACTTAGACCATATTAAGATTAGTGATCCTTAATTAGTAATATTTCAAGCTTGCATGTCAAAAACCAACTTAAAATAACACCCCAAACTCAACTAATTGCATTCTTAACATTCAAGGACCAAAATGTAACAACAACAAACCTGTAGATAACAATTAACTAACAAAATAGCTTGGCGTATCGATACACCAAGGCCTGTATCGATACACATTTGTCTAATAAGCTTCCCATGTTTTGAAATCAACAAACCCGTACTGATACTCCCCCGCGTATCGAAACACATAGCCTAAACCAAACAGATCGTACCTGTAATGCCCCGGTTTTGGGCCTAGGGGGTTTTGGGATGGTTTAGGGTTCGTTGGACCGAGACTAGAGATTCATGTTTGTTTTGGGATGAGTTTAGGGAAAACCTAGTTCGGAAGGTGATAAAAATTTGGAAAAATTATCTAAAATCCTTTATATATATAAGAGTTTGGTGAAATCAATTTTGGAAAACGGGATTTGGAATTTTGACATTTTGAATTTAGTTACCAAAATGCAAACCTTGAAAACTATTTTTAGTGACTTTTTTGTAGAAGGATCAGGATTTTGAATCTTTAAGGAGCTAAATGCCCAAAGTCTAATATCAGACTTTTACCCCTTAATTAACTTATTTTAATTAATAAAATGGGTTGGAGGAACTAATTGGAGGTTATTTCATTAAAACAAATTTGACATACTATCTTTGTAACCCCCTTAGCCCGGCCTAGACGGTTGACCCGAACTACGAAGATTACACGGGGAAAACCAAAGTCAACCCGAAAGTCAACCTTGATTAACGACCCTTTTTTTCTTTTTAAACTTGTCTAGATGCACATTAACCCTAGGAGTACTCTTGAGATAAGCATACTAAAAAATCACAGCAATCGGAAAGCAATAAGGGACCCAATTGCACAACATACGAATTTAGGGACCAAATTGTAAATTCTGGAAATTAAGAGGACTTTACCAATTTTTAAGTTACCATTATGAAATTAGTCATGTTTCATGCATCTCTGCCAAATTTCACCTCAAACGGCCACTCCGAACTCAAGCAATTGCACATACAAAAACCAGGACTAAAACGTAAAGCTTGCAAACCTCAAAACCATTCAAATCAGTGCCCAACAGTCAAGCGTTTCGAAACGGGAATAGACCGTTCAGAAACGGGGCTTGGCAGTAGCCAAAGTGTTTCGAAACACCTCTACCCGTTTCGAAACGCCCAGGCCAAAACATGCCCCTGTTTCGAAACAGGCAAGGGTGTTTCGAAACACCCTGCCCAGAAACAGCAGAAAAGCATGTTTTTACACATCCGAACACCAACATCTTTACTTTAAACCATTCCACAACAAATCAACAACATGCCAAGCAACGAGACTATCAGATTGCATCAAAATCTAGATACAAAACAACCTTAGGTGCACCGACTCTTTCAACACATCCAACACTTGTTCATGCTTTTAAAACAAGAAGCATAAAGTAACAACTCATGAAAAAGAAGATTCAAATGTTGCAAAGCGATAACAACAAGATTCAAACCACGAATCAATATGTTCAGCATGCTCAAACTCAGTACACATCAATATAAAAGACACTCCCCCATTGCCTTTATTATCTATAGCTATTAACCGAGACATACTTCTCAAGTGGAGCTCTCCTTGAATCCCTTGCTTCTTGCTGCCCCAACTTCAATTATCTGCATTGATGGACACAAAGGAGCGTAAACACATAATGCTTAGTGAGGGATGCTCAAAACCAAAACACCATCAATGCAACAAAACATAAAACCTCATTAAAAAGTAAATACATTTCGATAAACCAAAGCATTGTTTGAAAACGCCTTTTTAAACAACATGCTTTAAATCATGCATTGCTCAATCATGAAAACCAACCGTTAGCTTAGAAAAGCTAAATAACTCACTTCAAAGCACATTCTTGCAAAACCATCAATTTAACCTTTCCATGCATGAACATCATATGCCAAGTTAAACACAAATTCCTTGGAAAACACTTCCACTTCACAATATACTTTTCTCATTCTTGAAAATCATCTCAAAGCAAGAAACCTTTTGAAAACCACTTACTCCTTCAATCTATCTCATGCATTAAACAAATGCAACACATGAACCACAAAAGCAACATTTGCATTACATGCCTTTTAAAACAAGCCTTCACAGGACTTCAATGCATTTATGAAATTCTATGCACATATGCACCATTCACAATAACAAACACACTTATGGTCAAGCCTTAACAAGTGTCACATGCATTCTTGCATCATTTACATATTACCCATGTACCTTGCATCATTTCCAAGCAACTCTTGCTTCATTACATTCAAACACATTATATTAGCTTTCAAGTGATAATTCACAACCCATCACAACACAAGACACAATCGGATACGCGGATTACAAGCGTTGTCCCACACGCTTCATACACACTACCAAACAACACAAGGTGGAGTTTACCGGTACAATCTCAACCCCTCAACACCCGTGATGGAGTTTAACGGTACAATGACAACCCCTCAACATCACTCATCGGAAGTTGTATAACTCACTAGCGAGAGCCGGGACACACCATAAGGCATACACATGGGAGCTACCTCAACCATTGTAATCACCTTAACCAAGCTCACACACGGGAGCAACCCTCCACCGTTGTGACGCTTAACAAGGTCCACCCACGAGAGCCATCCTCCATCGTGGTGGCACTTAACAAAGCCCACCCACGAGAGCCATCCTCCATCGTGGTGGCACTTAACAAAGCCCACCCACGAGAGCCATCCTCCATCGTGGTGACACTAATTTCCTCAATCGCTAGGGTACTTGGATGGAGTTTACGGTACGATCACAACCCCTCGACATCCAAGGTGACTCAATTCACGGTGCACCCAATTCTATAGCCGGCTAACTATATCCGATTCAAGTACTTTTAAACCAACACATCACTTGCCAATATACATCATTTACCATCATCAATTCACTGTTTTTAAGCATTAAACAAAGCCATTAAATAGTCATGCATCACTATGCATCAAACCACATTTATCAATGTCCAAATCAAGGATCTCTTACCTTGAGCATCCTTCAACACATGGCTTATAAAACCAGCATTAAACATGCTAAAATATGCTTTCAAAACAGAATTTTAAACATGCAAATTAAACACATCGCAACCAACCATCTCATGGTTCATCAAAAAGAGAGATTCTCCGAAAACTTACTCTTGAGCTTAGCTAAGTTGTTTAGACTTAAACTAAGCTCCCATAACCTTCAAACATTGGTTTCAAAGCTGAAAACCAAACTTCACTCACCGATACACAAACTATGCTAGCCGACAAGCCTTCCAAGCATCCGAAGCCTCCAACACCACCTCTTTTGCCTCCGGATCATTCTCCCCTGTTTTAAACACATAACAACAGAGTATTAATGCATCATCATGCATTAAAATCACCAGCAACACACCTAAACTCGCTGCTCTACAAAAATCCAACATTTCGGCTACCAAACACAACCGGAAACACCTCCAAACTCTTCCAAAACTTAACCCAGCCAAGATCCATCAGTTCTAACCATTTTTAAACATCAATTAACATCCAAAATGAACCCAAACTCGTCCTTATACCTCCAGCATTAACAGAACACCAAAATCACCCCAAAAACCACCATTTTCACAAGTAAAAACTTAGGAAAATCAACCTATTCGGGATTGCATTGATTAAACCTCCATTTCACATCTTTTAAACATCCAAAATACATCAAAAAGACATCTCAAAACAGAGCCCAATCATCTATTACGAATTTCTTCAAAATTAAATCCAAATCTTGCATTTTAAGCCAAAATCAAGATCACAACATTAAAACCTTTAATAAAACTCAATTTAAGGATTGAGAACTTGGGAATTTTAGTAAAGAACTGAGTATTTAGAGGAGAAGGACGTTCATACCTCCAAATGTGGATTTCTCCTTGTTTAGAGCAAAAATCCTTGAAAATTCATTAAGCAAATGATGAGGATTTGATGTAGAAATGATTAGGAATCATTTAGGAATTGAAATCTCAACTTTAGGTGTGAAAATCAAAGGAAAAATTGCTGTGGAAATGTGTTTGGCTGAGGGAATTTTGAGAGAAAATGAAATGGGAAAATTTTGGTAAAAGTTAGTTATGAAATTAAAATATCACTTTTCCCTCTTTTCTTTTTATTAATTAACATTAAATGAGTCTTTAAAATTTAAGAAAAATCTGGAGAAATCCTCCCTTGGGTAAATTAGCTCCTTAAAGATTCAAAGTTTCAATCCTTTTAAAACAGTCACGAACTTTTCAAAAATTACATTTTAGTCACTAACTTGAAATGTCATATTTCCAAACCTCATTTTGTAAAATTGATTTCACCACTCTCTTATATATATTAAAAGAGGATTTTTAGATATTTTTCCATATTTTTAATGCATCCCGAACTAGGCTTTCCTTAAAACCACCTTTTATATTCGAACCGAAAATCCGACCGGTCCGGTTCAACCCAAAACTTCTAAGCCCAAAATTGGGGTGTTACAATCTTTTCTCTCAAATTCTCTCCAGCCAAACACTCATTTCTTCTTCAAAATCTTAAGGTAAACTCTTGATTTCTTTAATCTTTTGTTATCAAATGATTTCCTATTGTTTTCCTATCAAAACCTTATTGTTTTAATCTTGTTTTTACATGGAATTCTATTCAATTGAGGGGAAAAGTATCCATTATAGGTGACCTGCGTTTCTTTCCTCTAATGTAAGGTTCTTTACTGAAATTCCCAAGTTCTTGATCCGTTATTAATGTTGTCTAATGGGTTTTGATGTTTTAATTGTGGAAATTTGGTTTAATTGATGGGTTTGTGTAATTTCTTAATGGATCTATTTTGCTGGGTTTAAGGTTGATTTTAATCATGATTTGGATGTTTAATAATGTTAAGATAAAGGTTGAAGCATGGTCATCCCGAAACTATATGAATCTCTACTTGTTTAGGTTGCTAGATTTGGGTTTTTGTGGAGTTGTGGTGGTTTTATGAATGTTGGTGGTGTAAGGTTGATAATATGATGATTTTTGATGTTAATTAATGATAATTTATGGTTGAAAGTGTTAGGTTTTGGCTGGGTTAAGTTTAGAGGTTAATCGATGTTGTTTTTGGTTGTTTCAGATAGACGATTGGTAGTTTTTGTCAAGGCAATGTTGAGGAATTACTTGCTAGGTTTTTGGATGCATTGAGATGCATTGATCCTCTGTTATTAAGTGGTTAAAATAGGGGATAATGTTTCGGAAGCAACCAGTGAAGCTTTGGGAGCTTCGGACGCTTAGTTTCACGTTGGCGAATAGAGGTTTTGTGTGTCAGTGAGTTTGAACATGGATTTCAGCTTTGAAATGTCTTAAAGGTGGTTTTGGGAACTTAGATTTAAGTTTGAAACGCTTGTCTAAGTTCAGAAGTAAGTATAAGAGGTTTTCTCTCTCGATTGTGCTATTATGAAATGGTTTTATGCACTTGGTTTTGATTTCCTGTTACCTACTATTAAAACATGTTTCAAGTATATGATATACTGTTTTTAATGATGTGATGATGAAGGACGCACATGGTAAGTGATCATTGTAAGTATATGTTTTATGTTTGTGGTTTAAAGCATGGTTTGATGCTTTGAAAATAGTGAGGTATATGATTAAATGTGAATTATATTGGCAAGTGATGGTATGGAAATAGTTTTGAAAATGTTATTGGATATAGTTAGCCGGCTATAGAATTAAGTGCACTATAAACAAGTCACCTTGGATGTTGAGGGGTTCATACGATGTACTGAATACTCCACCAAGTACACTAAGGATTGATGAATGTGTGTGGTGTCCCGTCTCTCGTTAGTGGCGTTATACATCTACCAATGAGTGGTGTCGAGGGGTTTATACGGTGTACCGAATACTCCATCACGGGTGTCACAACGGATGAAGGTAGCTCATGTGTGTGAACCTTGAGATACTAGTGAGAATGTATGAAGTGTTGGGACAACACTTGTGAATCCGTGTATTCGAAGTTGGTTTTGAGAATGGAACTTGGTATGTTTACTCTTTAAGCTTTGCATATGGTATGTTATGCATGGGAAGGATTAAATTGAGGTTAGCAATGTGAGTTGCTATGGTTAAATGATACATGTTGCATGTGGTTTAATATGCTGGTTTTTGAGTGGTTAAAGTGCATGGTTTCTAAAGGGCATGATGTTTCAAATGATGATTTGAAGTAATTGAAATGGTATTTCAATGTGGTTTTTGAAAATGGTTTTAAATGAATTGATGGTGTTTTGTTTTTGAGCACTCCTCACTAAGCCTTGTGTGATTACGCTCTCTTTGTCCATCAATGCAGAGAATTAGAGCTTGGAAAGCAGCGAGAAGCAAGGGATCAAGAAAGACTTCACTACTTGAAAGTATGTTTTCGGTTTAGACTATGAGTAATAAGGGCAATGGGGGATCCGTTGTGTTTTTGGGACATATGTGAAACTCCCTATTTGAGCAAGTTTATACTGCTGTTTTGAATTTGTAAATGGCATTTGGCATTTGGTTTATGCTTTTCTACGGTTTTTTGTATCTTGCTTGAAGTGGTTTTAGGAAGCATGCCTATAGATTTTCTATTTGATGCAAGTTGCCATGAGTTGATGTTGAATATACTATGTTGATTCAGGATCGATCCTTGGATATGTTGTGTACGTCTTAGAAGCATGATTAAGTGGATTGCTTAGCTTAATTATATGTTAAACCAGCAAAAATAGGCATTTCAAGACCAGACATTTTGGTGTGCGGGGTACCATATCGGCACGGGTAGGCCAAAATGGGCTTAGCGTATCGGTACGAGAAGAGCCATATCGGTATGGTATTAAGGCAAAATTGTTGGGCGAATCGGTACGCGAGATTGTATCGATATAGTTTTGAGCTATTGGAATTTGGGATTTAAATTCTCTCAAAACCGTACCGATAAGGTACTAGGTGTATCGGTACGGTGGTAGGTAAATCAGTTAATTGGAATCTTTGAAAGTTATGCTTTCTTATGTTTTAGTCCTCGAATGCTTTGAATGCAATTAAATGAGTTTAAAAGACCGAATTGAGCTGGGATTTGACACAATGGCATGTAACATCCCTAATTAAAGGTTGGTAACCTTAAATTGGGTAAAGTCCCTAAAATTGTTGAAATTACAATTTGGTCCCTAGAACATGTATGTTGCCAATTGAATGCCAAATCGAAGTCTGATTGAATTGATGATTTCTTTCGTTGTGAGTCTTATCACTTAGGATGTTAATGTGCGTCTAGAATAGATAAAAAGTAAAAAAAAATAGGTTCATTTATTGATGTAAACCTTCTTGGTTCACTTCAATATTCCCCGTGTGACCCATTCGGTTCGGTCTCGCGTCTAGGCCGGAGCGAATGGGTACAGTACTGAAACAACTCAGCCCGTATCAAAACTCCTGAGCTATTTTAGGCATATCATACCAGTACGCTAGCCCACATTTCAGTATGCCTGGGCCTGTAATGAAATTTTTCTCAACTCTTACACAATAGAAACCACCCAAAACCAATATAACATGCTTCAAACATAAGCACAACATTTGAGGCATAAATCCAAAGGTATTAGGCACCAAATCAAGATTAAACCTCAACGTAACCATAAATGTCAATATATAGGCATGCTTCCTGAGAGAACACCCACAAAAAGTCCAAAATGTAAACCAAACCAAATACCAACATATAAAGGCCACTTACATGTCCAAATAGGCAATACAAACATGCCACAAACTAGGGTGTTTCAGAACACAACCTCCCAAAACATATAGGTACCTTCTCATTGCCACTTATTACTATTTAGTAAATGTAAAGTCATACTTAAGCTATGAAACGCCCTTGGAATCTTCTTTTGCTACCCCGCTGCCACAACCAAGCTATTTCTCTGCATTGTTGGAAAAAGAGAGCGTAAGCATAAATGCCTAGTGTGGGCCGCTCGATTAAAAACCAACAACAATAAATTTTAAAACCATTTCACAAATGCAAATCTCTTTTCATCATGCTCAAATACAACTCATGCTTTAAATCACTTTCAAAGCAAAACAAATAACCATTTATAAAACATGTATCACCAATCTCACGTGTTTACCACAGTGCAAAACTCATTGCAAGCTTCTCATTCTTGTACATCATAAAGCATATCTGAAAATAGATTCTCAAGTATAAATCTCAATATACAAAACCATTCAAAACCATGATACATGTAATCTCATATATTGGCATTAAAAGTGACACGAATGGAATCTACCCCCATCCTTGGATAACACTACCCCTATCTATAAATGTTCAGATATGTGGACACCTTGCTGGCACTACCCCGATCAAGTCTCATGGTGAAATCTACCCTCACCATAATCTCACTTCAGCCAAGATGGCACTACCCCCATTCCCCATTGGTGATAGAATCTATCCTCATCATAATCTCACTTTGGTCGGGATGTCACTACCCCCATTTCTCGTTGGTGATAGAATCTACCCATATTACTCGCAACACAATAGAATCTACCCCTATTGTGTAACTAAAGAATTTGTCTCACGTACGAATTTTTTATATTATAGTGCACTTCTCATCCTATCGATCAACCAATTATATCTGATAATATTAAGTCTTTTCACTTTTCCAATATACACTTTTAAACCATGTTACCCTACTATTTTCAATGCATAAACTTAAATCAAGTCTCATCCCCTCTCAAAAGCATAAACAATGCATATCATTTCCTCAACAAGTTATAACTCTTTCAAAACATAAACCAATTCTCATGGGATCATGTTCAACCATTTTCAAGTCTCAAAACATGCATAAACAGTAGGATTACAAATCTCTTTCTAAAACATGAGCATGATTGATCAAATCAATAGAAAATCGATAAACCGAGAGCAAAATCTTGTATACTTGCTTCTGAGCTTAGATTAGCATTTCAAGCTTAATCAAACCTTGCTTTCAAACCTCTAAAATCATTTCCACTCACCGAAAAAGCTTCGCTCCACTTGCTAAAGAGATATCAAATCTCCGGAGGAACTAAGACCTCTTCCAAAGCCATCAGATCGATCTTCCCTGCTTCTAACCAAATAAAAATAGAGGATTACTGCACATTCATGCATCAAAACTTCCAGCAACTTAACTCCAAAATTCTCCCTAACAAAAACTAAGTAAACGACATCAAAAATCAACAGAAAACATCGACGGAAATACTCTAAATAATCTCTAGCCAATACCCTGTGACATTAGCCATTAAACATCATCAACATACATCTAAAAACATCACCTCAACATCCTTTTAGCTCCAGCAACCATTAAACCACATTCCTTGTCCTCAAGTAATGCAAAGAAAACAAAATAAAAACAAACTGTGAAAATGTTACCTCGAAAAAATTTTTGGTTGGTCATGCCAACAGATGTTGGCAAGTAGAATTTGGCTCTATTTCTGTCCTCAATATCTCAATGTAATTATGCCAAGCAGACCGTAATTCAAGACACAACAATATAACTCTAAGTCATGAAGAGTGCATGTTGTGTGGGCAATATGCTTCAAGTATCGTTTCACTCCCTTAGCCAATTTTACTTCATAAACTCAGATTCTTATTTCCATTTTCATCATTTTTTTCTTCTTTGCCGAGGGTCTTTGGCATTATCTTAAGCTTGCTTCGTGACACCGTTTAGCGTGAGTGATAAGAGGAACCATACCGCGAATCCCCATTGTAATCCAGACATCACTATACTTTCTCTTCAACTCATACTCTAGGGTTTTGGACTTAAGAGCTAAGAGGGAGCAAACCACGAAGCCCTAAGTACTTATTATCCCTAGGTAGAGGAGAGTTATTTTTTTTTCATTGCATTGGAAAAACATGGCTACCTTATTTTCTTTTACCCTAGCTTTTTTTCTCTTTTTTTTTCAAAACTGAGCATAGTTTCAAATAGTCTAAGTTTGCCAGGGAACTAGATACATATCATGTGTTTAAGTGTAAATTCAATTCCCTATATTAGAGATCAATTGCCAAGCATTCTTGGCATACTACCCTGCTGCATTGAATAACAACTAAAGATTAAATTCCCTTATTGGACAAACACTTAGATCAAATAAGACTTGCCTAACAAATGTTGACAAACCTCAAAATTAAATCAAAGCAAAATTTTCTTTTTCTTTTTCTAGCGGTTCAGTATGCAACTAATCTATATGACCTAAATGGCATATGATAACATAAATGTAAACATGAAATGCATGGAATAAATGTGAAGAAATGCACACCCCCAAACCTAAGATGTGCATTGTCATCAATTCATTAAACAACACATATATACAAGAAAAATAGAAAAAATAAAAAATAAAAATGCATGAACATGAATATGTAATAGAATGAAATGCATGGAGTTTAGGAAGAAGAGGACTACCCTTCAGACGAGGCTTCCTTCCATTTTGCATAGGCTTCTTTTTCATTTCTGGCACGAGCCTTTCTCATGGTTAGGCTCCCACGTTCAGGGGTCATTTTTTTCCCTTTCTAGCCCTACTATGAGGCGGCAGTGGAGGCTCCAATATCCTCCTTTTTCCTGGCAGGGTCTGCTGGCAGTGTAACTGGCTTAGCTTTGGGCGTTTTGGCATGGATTTCCTCCGGCTTAGATGAGGAGTCGGTGCTGGCAGATTCAACTTGCACCGAGGACATAGGAACTGTGGTAGTAGACTCGAATGGGTAGAACTGGCTGGCATGACTGGACTCGTTGAACTGGCATGACTAGAATCGCTGAACTGTCTAAATTGTTGGACTGACAGGATCAATTGGCATGGTATCATCATTGGCAGAAGGTTCGACGGGAAAAACTGAGTGTTGGCCCATCTCCCGGGGAAAGTTTGATAAGCACCTTCCAGATGATAGCATCATTTTCCTTTGTATAGCGCCTCATCTTAACGTTAAGCTCCTCGGTTGCCTCTAGTTTTTGGAGAATAATATCCTGGCGGGCGTACACTTGGGACAACATTGCCAATGAACTTGTTGGAATGGTCTCGGCAACACTACTAGGCTCTGCCTTTGGCTTTTGCTTGGCTTTCTTGGCCTTTCCCTTTCCCTTCTCCTTTGGCTCAAAATTCGTGAGTTTCTTCCAAATAAGGATAGTGGTTCCCTTGATGACCCGGTCACGATCCTCATCCATCCTTGGCACCTTATAACGCAAACAAATGTTAGAAATTAAGAGAGGGAAAACTAGACTTCCCTTACCCTTGGAAGCGCATTTGTAGGTTTCTTCAATAATGATCCTTCCAACATTTCATTTGTTCCCCTTGACAATGAAGTGCAATAGGATTAATCGGTCTTTCGAGACGGTCTCATTGTTAGATGTGGGTATAAGATTGTGTTTGATAAAGTGGTTCCAACCTTGCATCGAAGGCTTCAACGCCAACATATTCACTGTTTGGTGGCCTGTGGACAAGACAGTCCATGTTGTGCCAGGTTCGCACAAGTCCTACAACAACTTATTACGCTTGTCAGCATTCATGGTCTCAACATACTCGAAATATTCATCTCCTTCACTAGGTAAAGAGAAGAGTGAGTTAATACAACGCTCATGAAACCGCACACACTTACTCCATATCATCAAGAATGGAGAATCTTTGGTCACAAGGTACGCGTAAAATTCTTGCGCAACGGTGGCATAAACCTCTCCCTTCTGCTGGCAGAACGCACTCCACTTGTGTATATCAATGACAGCCATGACTTCCGGTGAAAATCTGACAGTGTCATCCATGTGGAAGTCAAAGTGCTTCTCATAGAGGAATGATCTTGCAGAGAAGCTCGTCTCGAATTTCTTGTGAATTTCCTCATTGAAGAATCGTTTGAAGGGAGTAGAAGATGAAGCCATGGAGATAAAAAAGTGAGATTCGATGTGAAAGAGAAGAAAAAGAAAAGATGAAAGGTTCTTGAATCTTGTTTGAAAAAAAATGAAAATGAGAAAATTCTTAGGGAAATCGGTTTTAAGGTTAGGTAGAAAGTAAAAAGATGGAGTGTTTAAGGGGTTTTAATGATGTAGCCGAAAAGAGAGGGAGATAACCATGGAAGTTTAAAAGTTTTGATTGGGATATATTTTGAAAGTGATAAGGTTAAGTTATAAGGAAACATTTGAAGTGATAGGATAATTATGATGGATTTAAATCTCCCTTAATTTTGGTTGCTATGGGTAATCTCAAAGATTTCTCTCTCTCATCTTAATAAAGCTAGGGTTTCCTCTCTTCTTTCTTCTTCAGCACGCAATCTGATATATGCCAAGCTGTATTGGCATGTTGCATGGCATTGCGCTTGGCAATGCTCCTGGCAATGTTCATGGTATTATTCTTGGCAATGTTTGTGGCATCAAATCTGTACACACTCAAAGGAAACTTTTCAACATAGCAAAAGAATAAAACTGAAAATCAACAAAAACAAAACCTGAATCCTTAATATTGCCAACAATCTTGCCTCCTGGTCATTAGTGAGATTAGTGGCAATAATCACTGGCAGAGTTGAGTGCTCACCTAGATAAGCATACTTCACGTGTTCTGGTAGTGGCTTAAGCTCCAACTCTGGTAGTTCCTCAATTGATGGTTTTGGTTTCTTTATCTCTCTGTTGGCCAACTGGAGTGGCTTAAAATAACTCACATTTTCAGTCTCCAAGGTTTATTCCTCAGGTTCCTCAAACAATTTAACTATGTCGTCAAGCATGCCATCATCAAATTCTGCATCCTGGCACAATTGTGTCATGTACAAAGTATAAATAGCCTCCATCATCTCCTCGACTTGACATTCATCTGGTTCATCTGCACATTTCAAAGCTTGAAACACGTTAAAAGTATTATGTTGGTTATTTATTCGCATGGTTAGTTCCCCTTTATGAACATAAATAAGAGCCCTACCCGTGGCAAGGAATGGCCTACCCAAAATAATTGGCACATTAGTGTCAACTTTATAATCCAAAATGATAAAATTAGCTGGAAATATAAATGTGTCTACCATTACCAACATATCCTCAATCTTACCCTTGAGATATGCATAAGATCGGCCTGCCAACTGAAATGTCACTGTGGTAGGTCTTGCTTCTATGCTAAGCTTCCTGAAAACAGATAGTGGCATCAAATTGATACTAGCTCCTAAATCACACAATGCCTTACCCATGAATCTATTGCCAATTGTACAAGGGATACTAAAACTCCCTGGATCTTTCAGCTTTAGTAGCAATCGGTTTAGGATCATGCCACTACATCCTTCAGTAAGAGCAACAGTTTCAAACTCTTCCAACTTCCTCTTTTTGGACAAGATTTCATTCATGAATTTTACATAGTTGGGCATTTGCTCAAGGGCCTCTACCAATGGAATGTTAATTTGAAACTATTTAAGCAATTCCAAGAAGCACATAAATTGTTGGTCCTGCCTGTGCTTTTCAAGTCTTGCTGGAAATGATGGTGGTGGATACATATATACTGGCACTGTCGGCTTTGCCAAGGCAGTGCTGACATCCATTTTGGCATCAATATGCTTTTTGGCCTCAGTCTACTTGTCATTATTGTTAACATCATCGTTGGCACTGGAACTGACATCATGTTGAGCACTGGTACTGGCATTAGCGTTGGCATCATTGTGGGCATAACCACTGGCATCATCCATTTTGTCTTTCTCCTTCTTTGCTTCCCCGGGCTTGTCTGCTGGCACAAGCTTAGCATCTTGGCTATTAACTAGCTGCTTGGAAACCATCTCAGCTTCACACTGCTTACCACTCCGAAGAGTTATTGCCTTGCATTACTCATTTCCTTTGTGCCGAGCATCTTATGTGTCGCTTGGCAAAGCACCCTGTGGTTGATTGCTGAGTGCATTAGCAATCTGCCCAACTTGCATTTCCAAGTTTCTAATTGAAGCTGTAAAACTTTGGACTGTCACTTTGTTCCCTTCCATGTACTGTGTGAGATTGCCTCCTTGGTTGAGTTCTTGCCCTTGCTGGAAATTGTTTTGAGATTTTTGTGGCATGGCATTTTGATAGAATGCTGGCATGGCATTATTATTCTGACTTTGAGCATTTTGGTGCGGGACATTGTATTGGTTGCCTCCTTGATTTCCCCAAGCTAAGTTAGGGTGTTGTCTCCAACCTGCGTTGTAAGCATTGAAAATAGCATTATAAAAATGACCAGTGTTGCGTGTAAAAGGTGCTCCGCAATTAGTGCAAGTGTACACATCTCAAGTAATATAATGATGAGTATTAGAGTATCGTCTCCACAAGGGATTGGGGTGACTTCCTTCGTTTATCTTCTTACACTGAAAGAGAAAATTAAAAGTAAAAACACAAGTGTATGAGTTTTGGGTTTTAACTAAACTAAAAATCATAAACTAAAGTAAGCAAGTAAAATTTGAGAAATCAAGATGAGAGAATGGGCCGGATTAGATTGCACCATAGTGTGGAAATCAAATTGACTTGTTTCGGTCTTTGAATGCAATAAACACCAAACTGCCTCGGTAGAGTCCTAAATCCCTACCGCGGTAATAAGTTGCGCTGCCTAGGCAATCCATTGTTGGTCGGCAGATGATGTCAAGGTTCGGCAAAACGTCCTTTGATGGCTCCTCTTTATCCTTAAATCGAAGCACTGTTGATGAATGGGCCTTGATAATACCTCCCAGCGTGAACCAAGGATGAACACCAACCAATCTCACTCTTCTTTTAGCCGTTGAAACTCCAACTTATCCCTAAGCCGAGTTAGCTTCCACCATTGGGATGAAAACCATGCTTATTTGTTTCTTTAGTTTAATTCTTCCGACATCAAACAAATGGATACCTTACAATACTCTCTCTCGATAAGATTACAAGAATAAAATCAAAGCCAAGAATAAGGAAACCTTGAACTAAATTGCATTAACAAAAACTTAAACAAAGTACAATTGTTTTCTCACAACTACTAAACAAAATAATCCTAACCCTAAGAGAATTTAGAACATGATGGACATGGAAAACGCACAACTAATCCTAATTTCAAGCTCTCAATAATTGACCTCCCACCCTAATGTTTGCGGCAAGCCTTTTTTAAATAGGAAAGGGTGTAGAGCAATGCCCTTATTGGATAGGAAGTTAAGTTGGACTTGGACTTTTCTTCATTAAAGAGGTGAATCTCTTTAATTTTGATGCCTCTATCCACTTTGGGAAAATTCCATCTTTACCCTTCCTTCCATGCTTTCGTCATCTTTTCATGCTCCGATTGCCACGCAAAGTATGTAGAAAAATCCAACATTTTATGCTCTTCAAATCGACTACCACTATGCATGTGTTTCACTCCAGCAAGTTGATTTGTGTACTGCCTCGGCGGTGGCTAACTGATGCCTCGACAAAGGTCTTCCAACTGATTCATAAGGCTTATCTTCGTGCTTCGGCTTTTATCAGTAGAAACTGTCATTTTTGGCTTGGCTTGATCTGGACCTTTCTAGAGCTCGTTCTACGCAAGCACCAAACATGCATTAAAACAATACCTTTTTTATTAAATAAACTAAATGTAAGAATCAAAGGTAAGAGCAGTGTAATTGATGCATGAAGGGCCATAATGCAACTCAAATAGGTGTAGGTTAAGCAATAATTACCATGTAAAAGGGTGAAAACAATACTTTTAGACACTTATCACACCCCCAAATGTGAACTATTGCTTGTCCTCAAGCAATGCCAACCATCAATTACCAAAACCTTAATCTTCATGAAATTTCTCCCTTGGTCTTACTTTTCCTTCTCCTCCCCAAACTGTAGCAATGAATATGCTCAGCCCTTAATTCTTCTGATGTCTTAGAAATTCCCTGGAATCAAACTATAAGATTTGTAAGTGTGTGAATGATTGTGAACAAGATGATTATTCGGGTTCTAAGTAAACACTTAAGCATTAACCTACTTAACTTGGGTAAGTTTTTTTATACGCAATCTAACCTACTAAATCCAATTTCGGGCACCTCTAGTCATTAGCCTAGAGCCAGTTTCGGGCACCTCTAGGGCTTCCTTAAGCTAGAGCCAGTGTTAGGAACCTCTAACTTTTTACCCAAATTTTTTTTCTAAGCAAGTCTATGTCCTAAGTTTCTTAGAACTTCTTAAATCATACAAGTCACAAAGGTGTATTTGAAGTTCTAATCTCATAGTATGATTCTAAGTTATCTTCCTTATACATCCTAAGATCAAAGGCTCTAAACAGTTCAAGGCTATGGTAAGAAGAGAGCTATCTATTGCCAAGGTAGAAAATTCAATTAATTAAGAATAAGGCAATTGATGGAAACAGTTGCCGAGGCATAAGCTTCATTCGGCTAAGGCAATACGTGAAGTAAAAAATGACAAGTATTAGACAAAACATAACTGCATTGCAATATATTGATATGCAGAAGTAGAGAACTGCCTCGACAGCAAAACCTACACCCCCAAACTCAAGACAAGAATTGCCCTCAATGCATTAATAGTAGATGCAAAAAATGAAAAATAATCATAAAAATGAGGGGCATAAAAATTAAAGGCACAAGAGTGAAAATAATTTAGAGTGACTCGAATGAGTCATTGCTCTGTAAGATCAATTTTCTCACTTTGTTGACCATGTGCTTGACTCTCTTAGTTGCTCGAGGCGGTTGGGTACGTGTGGAGGGGTTGGCTTAGCCGGGGCGGTTACTTTTTCCCCTTCGTCCGAGTTAAGGTTGAGCTTCTTTGTGGCCTCTATGGTGGTTGCCTTATGTTTTGCTGCTTCAAATGTCTGGAGGTTGGATTGTGTAGTGGTAGACCAGTTGGAGATGCTTTCAGTTCGGATCAGCGACTCCATAGAGGGCGTGTCTAGAGGTGCTTTACCCTTGGCCTTTCTTGTCGTGGCAGAGGAGGCATATGTTTTCACGACAGAGTGGATTAGTGAGGCTGGGGCAGTGGCGATGGCTGCGGCAGATGCGGCGACAGGGAATACAGGAAATTGCACTGTATTGTCGGGGAACTTCTCCTGAATTAGTTGGAAAATGCATGAAGTGAAGTCCCTTGTGAAGGCCATAAAGAGGCGTTGTTGTCTGTCCATATCCTCCAACTTTTGGGCAATTTGTTGAGGGTTGCTACCGGGGTAGTAGATTGGGGAATCTCTGGAATATCTGTCGAGGATGCTGCCGCGGCATGGCCCTGCGCCGGTGTGGATTGCCAAGGATCAGCCTCCGTGATCTGCATCAGTTTGTAGTATGCTTCTCTATCCCATCCTTTCCTTCTAGGTGTATACTCATCGACTTCATCGGTAGGGACTTCCTTTTCATTGCAGAGGAAGGTGATGATCGATGGGAAGTAGAGGGGGCGTATTCTTTCTGACTGCATTTATACAACTATTGACATATAATGCTACCAACATTAATAATGCAGTTATTCAATATGGAATGTATGAGTTCAAGCCTTGGCCTATCTACAATACTATTTTGTGAAGTGGGCATGAGACAACATTTGAAAAATGTGTTCCAGAGTTTTCCTCGGGCCGAAGCCTTCAACGGTTTACCGAGCCTTTAAGTGCGTCGGCATTCCATGTCGTGTCGGCATAGCAGAGCTTCTCTTTCATTGCTTCATAGTCTGCCTCCGTGAGTTGCTCGGCAAATTCCTTGTGCTCGTCTTTTTTAACATGAATGCCATAAAAGAGGTTTATGGCGCCAGGATCAACCTTGATTGCCTTCCCTCGAACATGGATGAAGAGTGTTGTAGGGCTTGGATTGTGGGCGTAGAACTCACGTACCATACTTGTTGGTAAATAAAGTGTTTGTTGAAGCGTTTTTCAACTCCCGGTAGTGCAAATCGTTTGTAGGTTGGTTCCTCTGCCGCTCGGGAGCTTTCTCCTCGGTTTAGTTTTAGGGCCATCTTGCAAAAATTTAGAGAGTTGTGAGAGAACAAAAGAAAATACTAAAGCTTTGGAAGATGCAAGAGAATAGAATAGAATGGTTGCGTGATGAATAGTTGAGAGAGGCGTGGCCTTTATATAGAGTTTGGCAAATAGTGTCATTTCGCATTAAATGCAGACGCGACATAACTAGTCGTTACTGTATTCGTTTCTGCCCATTACAATTTCTACCTGTTAGATTTGATCGTTGCGGTTTTCAGCCTGTTGGCAGGTTATGCCATCGCGACAAAGTTCTCTTCTCTCTTGGCAGTTGGTTCATCTCCTTTCTTTTTTCTTGATCTTCATCCTAAAAACAAAGAGAAATAATTTATTCCTAAAAATTTAAAAATGTGGAAAACTAAAAACAAAAACAAAAACAAAGTAGAGAGAAAAGGTCAAGGCACTAAAGGAGTGCATATGGTTGTATATCCTAAAGTGATTACTTCCTGATCCCTCATGACATATGGCCTAGAGTAAGGCTTCAGCTTTTGTCCATTCACTTTGAATTCATGATCATCTTTGTTGGATTTGATTATCACTGCACCTTGTGGGAAGACTTTGACAATTTCGAATAACCCAGACCATCGTGCCAGAGTTTACCTAGAAACAGCTTTAGCCGAGAATTGAAGAGTAGCACTTGCTGCCCGGGAAGTAACTGTCGCGACATGAGCAAGCTATCATGCCAACGTTTAGTTTTCTCCTTGTAAATTCTCGCATTATCATATGCTAGTGCTCAAAATTCTTCTATTTCATTGAGGTCTAAGAGTCGTTTCCATCCAGTACTTTTCCAATCTAGGTTCATCATTTTGATTACCCAATATACCTTGTGTTCGATCTCTACTGGTAAATGGCATGTTTTCCCGTACACAAGTTGAAATGGGGACATTCCCAGTGGGGTTTTGAATGACGTACGGTATGCCACAAGGCATCATCAATTCGAAGGGACCAATCCTTCTGTGATGGGTTAACCACCTTTTCAAGAATTGTCTTCAACTCTCTATTTGATATCTCGGCCTGCCCATTGGTATGTGGGTGATATGTCGTTGCAATCTTGTGAGTGACACCAAATTTCTTTAATGCCGCGACAATGAGCTTGTTGTCGAAGTGCTTGCCCTAGTAACTAATTATGGCTCTAGGTATTCCAAACCGTGTAAATATGTTTTATTGCAAGAATTTTTGCACGGTCTTGGAATCATTGTTTGGGGTGGCAATGGCTTTGACCCACTTGGACACGTAGTCGGTAGAATGTAGAGATTCCCACAAGAGGATGGGAAAGGCCCCATGAAGTCAATTCCCCACACATCGAACAATTCGACTTCAAGTATGGTTTGCAAGGGCATCTCATTAGCTCTTGAAATATTTCCGATTCGATGACATCAGTCACATTGCTTATAGTAGGTCTGAGCATCTTTGTAAAGAGTGGGCCAAAAGAATCCTGATTGTAATACCTTGGTCGCGGTTCTAGTTCCTCCAAAGTGTCCTCCATATGGTGAAGAATGGCAATGTTGAAGCACTTCTCGTTGTTCTTCTTCTGGGACGCATCTTCTTATAACCTGATCTGCACACTGTCTAAACATAAGAGGCTCGTCCCAAAAATAATGCTTCGCATCATGTTGGAACTTCTACTTTCCTTGATGGTTAAGCTTATAAGGTAAAACACAACTAACTAAAAAATTAACAAGATCTACATACCATGGTGTTGTTGTGGCAGACAGTACTATCAAGGGCAATGTCGAGGTAATGGTATATGTCATTGCCGCGGTAGATGCTGTCGCAACAGCTAAGAGCTGCTCATCTGGTAATGCATCTTGTATGTCTGGGCTTGTGGTGCCTTCTTCTCCTTGTTCCGGTCTCGATAGGTGATCGGCCACTTGGTTCTTCGTTCCTTTTTGTCCTTGATGTCAACGTTGAATTCTAGTAGTAAAAGAATCAATCGAATCAACCTAGGCTTTTCATCTTTCTGGGAGAACAAGTATTTGATCGTCGAGTGGTCCGTGTGAACAGTCACCTTGGTTTCGATTAAGTATGACCGGAACTTGTCAAAGGAAAAGACTACTATTAGCAACTGCTTCTCAGTGGTGGTGTAGTTGACTTAGGCTTTGTTGAGTGTTTTGCTAGCATAGTAAATCACATGAAAGATTCCGTCTTTCCTCTGTCCAAGGACTGCACCGATGGCATAGTCACTTGTGTCGCACATGAGCTCGAAGGGTAGTGTCCAATCTGGTGGGGCTACTATTGGTGCGGTCACAAGCTTTTGTTTAAATATCTCGAATGCTTCTGTACATTCATCATTGAATTCAAAGGTCCTATCATGTTCAAGAAAAGAACACAAAGGTTTAGTAATCTTAGAAAAATTTGCAATAAATATCCTACAAAAACATACGTGTCCTAAGAAGCTTCGGATTCCTTTGACAGTGATTGGTGGAGGTAGTTTCTCGATAACATCAATTTTTTCCTTGTCCACTTCAATTCCCTTTGATGAGATCTCGTGGCCGAGAACTATTCCTTCATCCACCATGAAGTGGCATTTCTCCCAATTTAGGACTAGATTGGATTCCTCACATCGTTTGAGTACCCTCTCCAAATTGTCGAGGCAATTGTCAAAGTCATCGCCAAATATTGAGAAATCATCCATGAAGATCTCCAAAAAGTCTTCTATCATGTCGGAGAAAATCGCCATCATGCATCATTGGCATAAAGCTGATTTTCCAACAACACTTGCAACACAATCCGCAAATGCTTATCATGATCCTCCTGGGTACGAGAGTACACAAGAATATCACCAATAAACACAACCATAAACTGATCCAAAAACTCATGGAACACATGATTCATCATGTCCATGAATGCAGCCATCGCATTAGTCAAACCAAACGACATCACCAAGAACTCATAATGCCCGTACCTTGTACGAAAAGATGTCATAGGTACATCCACATCCTTTACCTTCAACTAATAATATCCAGACCTCAAATCAATTTTAGAAAACACCGAAGCACCTCGAAACTGATCAAACAAATCATCAATCCTTTGCAATGGATACTTATTCTTAATCATCAACTTGTTCAGTTGCCAATAATCTATACACATATGCATTGTGCCATCTTTCTTCTTCACAAACAAGACCGGTGCACCCCAAGGTGAAACACTAGACCTAATGAACCCTCGATCTAGCAACTCCTGAAGTTGCGTCTTCAACTCCTTCAACACTTTTGGAGCCATTCGATAGGGAGCAATAGACACTAGATTCGTATTTTCATACAACTCTATGCAAAACTCAACCTCTCTATTCAGCGGCAACCCATGCAGCTCTTCTAGAAATACACTTGGAAACTCACATACAATACATATGTCTTATACACGCATTTCCTTTTATCCTAGATTCATCACATAAGTTAAAGCCTCGCAACCCAACTCCATCAAACTAGTCGTTTCAAGAGCCGGGATTGCATTGGACAAGAATTTCACATTCTCGCTCACGATTACCACTTCGTAATCATCAACGAGTTTCAAGGTGACTCGCTTAGCATCAAAATTGACCACATTCCTATTCTCGGTCAACCAATCCATCCAAAGGATTACATCAAACCCATAGAAAAGAAACTACATTAAATCAACTACAAACACATAACCTTGAACAGATAAATGACATCTCCTATACAACCTTCTTGTGAAAACAGTTTCACCAAAGGAACTAGTTACTTGCATTCCCACATCTAATATCTCAACCGGGATATCAAGCAAATGTGCATGCTCACTCAAGATATAAGAATGCGTAGAACCAGAATCAATCAAAGATAACAATGACAAGGATTTCAATGTTAAAGTACCTACAATCACATCAGTGTTATTGCGTCCTTCGCGATGTGCGTACACCCTCGCAGGACAACCACCCTAAGGTTTAACAGCCACAACATGTGCTACAGTTCTCTGGCCATCCTCCCTATGCTGGAAGTTACCATGACCACGCCCACAGCCTCGTTGAGGTGCAACAACAGGTGTTGTACATTGACCACCTTCAGCCAACAATAGACAATCATGCCTCAAATGATCAGCCGATCCACAACTCCAACAAGAGTTAGTTGCCATAGCCGCAGGAGCATGTCCCTCACGAACCAAATGAGAACAGTCCTACCTCAAATGCTAGCGCGATCCACAAACCCAACAAGTATTTTACTCAGACCTTACCCTCTTACCTTGGACTGGCGCACCACGCCCAACATTACCTCGCCTCGGCTCAGGCCGATACCTACGATCATGATGCCTCTTAAATTGTCCACCACTAGGACCAGAATCTACAGCTCTCTTACCCGAGCTAAAACCACCCACGCGAGAGGACAGGCCCAAACTCTGCTTGATATCCTTAGCTTGTGTCACCAACACATCAAAATTTGTTTAGTCAGAGACCAACATGAAAGTCTTAACTTCTTGCATCAATCCATAATGGAAACAGTCGCAATGATGCCTATCACTTGGCACCAACTCATGGGCATACTGGCTTAAACGAACAAATTGAACCTCATACTCAACCACAATCATGCTACCCTGAACCAAGGACATAAACTCGCGTTTCTTGTCATCCAAGTATCTAAATTCTAGATACTTCTTCTTAAAGGCAACTTGGAAGAACTCCCAATTCAAATTATTGGGTTCTATAGTCGTAGTTATAGTCGTCCACCAATTGTAAGCATCACCTTGTAACAATGAAACAACACATCCCAGCTTGCGTGCATCATTGCACCCCATCAGATCAAAAATCTTGATCGTACTAGCCATCCAAGCCTCGGATGCCTTTGGCGACAACTCACGATACTCAGCTTCGGCTGGTGCTTGCTCTTGCACTCCGGCTGTAACCCCCTTAGCCCGGCCTAGACGCTTGACTGAACTACAAAGATTACACGGGGAAAACCAAAGTCAACCCGAAGGTCAACCTTGATTAACAACCCTTTTTTCCTTTTATCTTATCTAAATGCATTATTAACCTATGGGATCACTCAAGATCACAGGAAGGAAAAGGCACAGCGATCGGAAATCATTTATGGGTTTAATTGTAAGAATTAGACTTTTAGGAACCAAAATGTAAATTATGTAAATTACGAGGACTTTGCAAATTTTAAGTTTACCAATATGTAATTTGTCATGTTTCATGCGTTTCTGTCAAAAATCAACTTAATTAGACATTCCAAACTCAACCAATTACATCCACAAACATCAAGGACTAAAATGTAAGAAGTAAGAACTTGAAACCATTCAAAATGCAGTCCAACAGTCAGGTGTTTCGAAACGCTGACCCTTGTATCGAAACGGCTGTATCAAAACAGAGTTGACCGTTTCTGTACTCGGGTGTGTTCCGAGACCCGTATCGAAACATGGCTCTCCAGTAGCTAAAGTGTTCCGAAACACTCTTACTCGTTTCGAAACACTATGGCCACTTCAGGCCCCTGTTCCGAAACAGATAAAGGTGTTTCGATACACCCTGCCCTGCAACTATATATTTTTCTGGTTTTTCACATCTTTACACATTCAAACACATCCCAAAACATACCATATCACACTAACAACATGAATAAACACCAGAGAACATTATTATGAAGCTTAAGCTAAAGCATGGCATCAAGCATATGATCATTGAGTTTATAGGCTTTCTCCCTAGTCATGAAAACCATATAAAAGCCTCAAGCCTCAAACCAAACCATAAAGGATATTTACAATCCACAAATACCATATAAAACTTGCCACAAACATAGGGAGTTCAAACACATCTCCCAAAACTAACCATAAGCCCCCATTGCCAAATATCACTACTAAAGCATATGAAAACATCACCATACATGAGCTTCTCACTTCCTTGGATGTCCTTAGCCTCCTTGCTGCCCAAAAACGTCTCAATTATCTACATTGTTGGTAAAAGAGAGCGTAAGCACATTTTCTTAGTGAGGCAAGCTCTAAGAAAACCAACACAACAATGCATCATTAAAACTCTTTCTCAAAAACCATTTTCTACAACATGCTCTTTCTATCTCATGCTTGAAAACCACATCAAAGCAATTCTTCATTTGAAAACACATGTACCTTTATTCTATCTCATGCATTAAACCAATGCAAATCTCATGGAAAAGCAAAACACATGCTTAATAAAACAAAAGAATTTCATACCATAAACCTCATATGCATTTCTCATAGCATAAATCATCTCAACATTTGGTACATGTGAATCAAATACAATTTCATATATTGGCATTCATATTACATCTTTACTCGGATATGCAGATTACCTTGACTCGAAGTCAAGTCCTACCTCGGTGGAATCTCACATCACCAGACTCTCATGGTGGTATCTCTCTTCGTCACAAAGCTTGGGTATTTCACCAAGTCCTACCCCGATGGTATCTCTCATCATTGGATTCTCACTTTGGATCGGGATGGCACTACCCCCATTGCCCGACTCCAAAGAGCACGTACAAACTCTTAGTTTATAGTGCACTCTAATCCTATTGGTCGACCAATTATATCCGGTAAATTATCTCATCATTTATGCCAATATATTATATTAAAATCATCATCTCACCTACTGTTTTGATGCAACATTTCTCAAATCTTTCTCATCTCATTTCAAAACCATATCTCATACTTTGTATTAAAGCAAAATCTCAAAACCCTTCTCTACCACATGCTATCTCATGAAATCAAAACATGGCATCAACTCATGCTACATATAATGCACAAAATAGTAGGAATTTGTCTATCTCAAAACAAGAGCATGTTAAAAACATTTAGGGGCATCAACCACATATTGAGAGCAAATCTAGCCACACTTACTTCCGGACTTATGATGGTGTTTCAAATCAATCCTAAATCCCCAAACCTTGTTTCTTTGCCCCTCAAGGATTTCTAAAACCATTCGCCCTCACAGATTACGTTTCGCTTGCTTGCCGAAACGATATCTAAGCTTCCGACACTTCCGGATCAACACCAAAAGCGTCTGAATATGTCTCCCTTGTTTATTACACATAAGAGCAGAGGATTAATGCATCATCATGCATTGAAATCACCAGCCACTCAAACAAACTCGCTGCACTACTCAAAAAATGTAACGCCTGGGTTTAGAGGTCGGGTGAAAATAATATTAAAATAATGTTTCAGGTTTTCCCTTTTCGTTTTAAAATTCATTTAATATGTTGGACCCGATTTTAATTTAAAGCCCAAATATCCATAGATTTTAGAATAGTGGAAGATGGCCATTTTTTCATTAATGGCAATGTTGTAAATATTTGGTCTTGTAAAATAAAATTTCTTTTTTTATTTTAAAACACCCATTTTATCATCATCTTCCCCCTTCTCTTCCAAGTTTCCAACGACAAACTCCCTCCCCTCCTCAAGGTTACTATTCCATCACCATACTCTCTCATCCTTGAAGGTTTTTGAAAGGTAAACTTGTTTTTGACTTGTTCTCATTTTCCTCTACATGCCTATACCTTTAGATTTCATTAAAACCCATGGTTTTACATTTTGAAGTTTTGGATTAAAAATGTGAACTTCGTTAGCTTTAACTCAAGTTTTTGATTTGTTGATGTTAGATAAGTTGTTTTCTATCTAAAAGGTCCAACATACTTGATTTTTACTTGGTTTTATAATGATTCACGGATTTGGGTTTTAGGGAGGTTTTAGAGAGTTCAAAGGTTGAGTTTTAGGGCTGTTTGATGTGGGAAATTGTTGGCTGATGGTTGGTTGATGTTTAAGGGTTGTTTTGGAAGCTTTTAGGTGTGTTAAAAGTGTTTAAATCGGTGGGTTTTGGCTGTGCTATAGGGCTGCTCGGAAATCAATGTTTTGGGAGTGTTCTTGGCTAGTTTAATTGCTTGATTGGTAATCCGGGTTTGTTCCAATGTTTGATGTTGTTTATGGTTGTTCTGATTGTGTTGGGTTGCTTAGAATCAAGGAATTGTGTTGGTGAAGCCTCAGGAACGAATCTGGATAGCTTGGTGGATTGATCGACTAGAGTTGTTGAGCTTGGAATAGTCAGTGAGTGGTTAATGATTTCAACTTGGTTTAATTGGTTTTCAAATGTTGGTTCAAGCATGTGGACCTAGGTTGGGCTTGGTAAACCCACCTAGAGTTGGGATTAGAGTGGTAGCCTAATCTCAAGCTTAGTTTAGGAAACCTTTGGTTGAACTTCTAAATGTATGATATGCCTCTTGATTCATATTCATTGTGATTAATGTGGTTATGTATATTGTGATATACATGTGTTGTTGAGGCATGATGTTTGATGCATGGTGGTATGCATGTGGTTGTGGAATGTGGTTGTGCATGATGGTAAATCATGGTGAGTACATGCTAAGCACGGAAATTGGTAAGAAAGTTGTGAGGTTGATAAATGAAATGAGTTAAGTATTGGCACTAGTATGCTTGGGTACAATGATCGATCATTAGGATGTTTAGTGTGCACATGAGAGTCGAAATGCGCGCGTGGTCTTGGTGATGGTAGTCATCAAGATGGAGTACGGGTTCGCCCAGAAATCTTCATATATATATATTAGTCGATGATGAGTGGAATCCCATCGACGGGGCGTGAGGATGAGTGGAATCCCCTCCGCGTGTAACGATGATGAGTGTAATCCCACCGTAAGGTAATGGTTTTTTGTTGGATGTGAATTCCAACAGTTGTTATCCGCGTATTTGGGTCATAGCTAGGTGCCAATACGTTTGATATATATGTTTCCATATGGATGTGTTTATGGACTTGTTGAGCATGGCATGATATCGAGATTATGTTCATGCATCATTTATATTTATCTCTTGTGGCTTCGAAGGTAAGAACATGCATTCCTCCTTGGTTGTGTTGTTCGTGCTTGGACCCTGCATTGTCGAGGTTTGTTTTATGAGCTTACCCTCACTAAGCTCATCCGTAGTTCGTACTTACGCTCTCTTTTGTTCGACAATGCAAATCCGTAGTTCGTGGGTTGCTTGTGTAAGAAGAGGGCCTCCAAGTGTGCTAGTTGAGATTTTGCTATCCTCAAGTGTGAATTTTTATGTTAATGATGTAATAGTTATGCAATGGGGATGTATGTTGTTGTTTTGTGTTAGGAGAATGTTAGACTCCTTGATATGTTGATGTTTGGTGTGGCTTGTTATGCCTTGTATGTTGGCCTAGTGCCCTTACCTTTATGCTTTTGTGCATGTTTTTGTCTAAGGCATGAACCTTAAATGTTATGCATGTCTCTTTATGGTAAATGTATGATTCCTTGAATGTATGACCCTTGTTCATTTCGAAAGTCTCGTATGTTGTTCCATGGATGTTGTATGTATGCTTACTTGTGCCTAGGCGAGTCTTAATTTGCATCTAGAGTTGTGTTTTGGAGTCCTTAGCTGCAAATTTGAGTATTGCAGTGCAGGGCGTATCGGTACGCCCAAGGGCCGTATCGATACGATCCTACACTTTGGGACTCAAGTTTGGCCTTGCGTACTGATACACGGGGGTGTATCGATACACCAATGTAACGCCCCGGTTTTGGGCTTAGAAGTTTTGGGCGTTGACCGGTTCGGTCAAAGTGCTGTTCGAATATAAAAAGGTGAAATTAGGAAAGCCTAGTTCGGGTTGCATTAAAAATATGGAAAAATGTTCTAAAATCCTCTTTTAATATATATAAGTGAACTGTGAAATCAATTTTACAAAATGTGGTTTGGAAGGGTGACATTTTGGCTAGTGACCAAAATGTAATTTTTGAAAGTTGCGTGACTGTTTTAGAAAGGATTGAAACTTTGAATCTTTAAGGAGCTATTTACCCAAAGGGAGTTTCTCCAGATTTTTCTAAGATATTTAGTGATTTAATTCTGATTTTAAAACAAAAGAAAAGTGGAGGGAAGTTATTTGCAACTAACTTTCCATATTTTCCAATTTTACTTTCTCTCATTTTCTCTCAACCCAAACATCTTTCACCAGAACTTTTCCTTTGATTTTGTCATCTAAATCACTCATTTCAATTCTCTTTTGATCTCTAATCATCTCATCAACAAAACCTCACCAATTGCTAATTGGATTTTCAAGATTTTGGTTCCAAAAAGGGAAAAACTCAAGTTTGGAGGTAAGAACGTCCTTCTCCTCTAAACTCTCAGTTCTTTACTGAAATTCCTAAGTTCTCAATCCTTAATTGATGATTTATAAGTGGTTTTAAAGTTGTGTATTGGATCTTGGCTTAAAATGCAAGATTTGCTTGATTTTGGTGAAATTTCGTGTGATCTGTTTGGGCAGTGTTTTGAGGTGTCAAATTGATGTTAAATGAATGTTAAATTGATAAGGAATTGAGGTTTTATCAATGCAATCCCGAATAGGTTGAATTTCCTAATTTTTGCTTGAGTTTTTGGTTGTTTTTGGAGTGTTTTTGATGATCTATTATAGCTGGAGGTATAAGGACGTGTTTATGATCATTTTGGATGTTAATTGATGTTTAAAAATGGTTAGAAGTGATGGATCTCGGCTGGGTTAAGTTTTGGAAGTATTTGGAAGTGATTTCGGTTGTGTTTTGTAGCCGAATTGTTGGATTTGTGATGAGCAGCGAGTTGAGTTGTGTTGCTGGTGTTTTTAATGCATAATGATGCATTAATCCTCTGTTATTGTGTGCTTGAAACAGGGGAGTTTGATCCGTGAGCATTAGAGGTGGTGCGGAAGGTTTCGGATGCTTGGAAAGCTTGTTGGTTAGCCTTGTTTTGTGTATCGGTGAGTGAAGTTGGGTTTTCAGCTTTTAAACCAAGGTTTGAAGGTTTTGGGAGCTTAGTTTAAGTCTAAACAACTTTGCTAAGCTCAAGAGTAAGTAAACGGATTTTTGCTCTTGGTTTGTGTTGTGAATTTGGCTTTAAAAGCAATTGTGATTGATGGTTGCAATGCATGTGATTTGCATGTTTTAAATTCTGTTTTGAAAGCATATTTTAGCATGGTTTAATGCTGGTTTTGAAAGCCATATGTGAAGGATGCTCAAGGTAAGAGATCCTTGGTTTTGTACATGGAAATTGTGGTTTTGATGCATGGTGTTGCATGATGTTTAATGGCTTTGTGTAATGCTTTAAAAACAGTGGATTGATGGTGGTAAATGATGGTTTTCGCATTGTGGTTATGCATGTGAATCATTGGACTAATGTGGTAAGATGGTTATATTGGCAAGGGATGTAAGTGGTTCTTGGTTTCTTTGATCGGATATAGTTAGCCGGCTATAGGATTGGGTGCACCGTGAATAAAGTCGCCTTGGATGTGGAGTGGTTAAGAGTGAACCGGTAAACTCCATCCAAGTATCCTAACGAGATGGTTAAGGTTATAATGGTGATGGAATCCCATTCGAGGACCTTGGGTAAGCAAAGGTAATAATGGTGGTTAAAATTCCATTGGTGGACCTTGTGCTTGTTAAGATCACAATGGTGGTGTAAAGTCCATGTGTGGATCTTGTATAGGGTGTCCCGGATCTCGTTAGTGATGTTATACAACTACCAATCGGTGATGCCAAGGTTGTATGGTGTTTAAAAGTCCATACATGGGAACCTTGTGAAAGTTAAGGTTGTATGGTGATTAAAAGTCCATACATGGGAACCTTGTGAAAGTTAAGGTTGTATGGTGATTAAAAGTCCATACATGGGAACCTTGTGAAAGTTAAGGTTGTATGGTGATTAAAAGTCCATACATGGGAACCTTGTGAAAGTTAAGGTTGTATGGTGATTAAAAGTCCATACATGGGAACCTTGTGAAAGTTAAGGTTATATGGTGATTAAAAGTCCATATATGGGAACCTTGTGAATGGTAAGGTCAAATGGTGATTAAAAGTCCATTTGGGGACCTTGGATTGGTAGTGTGTATGAAGCGTAGGGACAACGCTTGTGATCCGCGTATCCGATTGGATGTTGAGTTGAAAAGTGGATGTGGTTGATCACTTGGAAGCCAATATAATGTTCTTGTTTTTAATGAAGCATGAGATGCTTGGAATAATGCATGGTTGCATGGGAAGTGTTTAATGTATTAAGAATGCAAGCTTGCTTGTTAAGCTTGAACAAGTGTTGTTTAACTATTGAGAGTGATGCATGTGTGCATGAAATCTCTTTAGTGCATTGGAGTCTTGCTAAGACTTGTTTTTAAAGGCATTTGATGCAAATGTTGATGATGTGGTTCATATGTTGCATTTGTTTAATGCTTGTGTTGGATCGATTGAGCAAATGGTTTTAAATGGTTTCTTGCCTGAATTGATAATCAAGTATGAGAAAGGTATGATGTGAAGTGGAAGTGTTTTCCAAGGTTTTGAATTTAACTTTGCATTTGGTGTTTATGCATTGAATGGTTAAATTGATGTTTTGCAAGTTGTGCTTTGAAAAGGTTTACTTAGCCTGCTAAGCTAAGGGTTGGTTTTCATGTTTGGGCAACGCATGATTTGAGCTTGTTGTTGAAAAGGGATTTCAAACATTGCTTTGGTTTATCAAATCGGGTTTGTTTTTAAAAGTGGTTTTATGACCCGCTGCATTGATGGTGTTTTGGTTTTGAGCATTCCTCACTAAGCATTATGTGCTTACGCTCCTTTTTGTCCATCAATGCAGATAATTGAAGTTGGAACAGCGAGGAGCAAGGGATTCAAGGAGAACTCTACTTGAGATGTATGTCTCGGTTAATAGCTATAGATAATAAAGGCAATGGGGGAGAATCTTCTTTGTTGATGTATAACAAGATTGTGTATGTTGGATAAGTTTAGTGTATGATGTTGAATCATGTGGATTAATGTTGCAACGTTTGGATCATCTTATGCTTAAGTTGGTTTGCTATGTTTCTTGTTTAAAAGCATGAATGAGTTTTGATTGTGTTTAATGTGTTGGTGCACCTAGGGGTGATCATGTATCTAGATTTTGATGCATAAATGTCCCTTGTATGTTGTATGAGTTGTTGGCAAAGTTTGGTGGCATTTGGAGCATGATTGGTTGGTCGATTGTGTGTTTAAGCAAGCAATTTTTTGCACTCTGTGCAGGCCGTATCGGAACAGTGGCTACCGTTTCGGAACGGGTGCCTTGTAGCAGCCCAGGCGTCCGAAACGGAAGACACCGTTTCGAAACGGAAAGCCCTCTGCCAGCCCTCGTTTCGTTACGCGTTGCGGAACGGCCCCGCGTTTCGAAGCAGGTTCATCCTGTTTCGGAACACCTGACCGTTGGGGGCTGACATTGGCAGTTAAATGTTTCGGAACGTTTGCATTTTGGTCCTGAAACTTGTTTGAGCAATTGTATGAGCTTGGGATGTCCGTTTGAGCTGAAATTTGGCAGTGAAGCATGAAATGTAACTAATTTCAAGATGGTAACCTTTAATCGAGTTAAGTCCTTGTAATTATCAGAATTTACATTTTGCTCCCTAAAGTTGTAAATTGTTCAATTGGGTCCCTGTTTGATCTCTGATGTTTATGATCTCCGAGCATGCTGTTTGAATGATCATAACTAGGGTTAACGTGCATCTAGACAAGTTTAAAAAGAAAAAAAGGGTCGTTAATCAAGGTTGACTTTCGGGTTGACTTTGGTTTTCCCCGTGTGACTTTCTTAATTCGGGCCAACCGTCTAGACCGGGTTAAGGGGGTTACATTTGGTGGTATCAGAACTGTGTTGCGAATGCTTGGGGAAAACGGTAAGTTGTTGTAATGTGTGTTTGATGTCTATCCTGATGTATGGTTGAAAGCTGGTTGAAACACGTGTTTCTGAGTAAGTTGTTGATGTTTTCAAGCATGCTTTGTGGTTATGAATCGTCGTTGAGTTAATGTGGATTTGTGCTGATGTTGTGAGCTGGATTTATGAATAATGAAAGTATATTGAGTATGATATGTTGATATTATGCTGTTGTGAATGGATGTTGTATGCTGTAAGCATGATCGAATATGTTGTTTGATATGCTTGATGTGGTGATATCCACGTTTGTGTTGACTGTTATGTCATGTAAAAGGGGAGAATTCGGGATACCCATTGCCTTATTATTATAGCTATTGTGTTATTTTGGAGTTGGAGTTTGAATCCTTGCTTAAAGTTGGTCTAATTGTTTTATTGTTTTGTTGTGATTGTTTGTTATTAATAGTATGGCGAAATCGATGAAAGAATGGCAGTTGGGTGAGATGGTTGCTGCTTTAGGGCAGGTTGTTAAGGCGTGGAATTCACCTTTTAGTGGAGGTGTTTTGCCTCAGTCTTCTGTGCTTGGTGTTGAGGTTTTGAGACAGGAGGGAGAAGTTGGTTCTGTGATGAAGGGTTCATCACTAATTGTTCAAGAGGTGTTGGGAACATCTCAGGCTGTGGTAAAAGTAAAATCGGTAGATGTGCTGGCTGAGGGATGTGTGGGTTTGTCGAAGCAGCGTTTGCTTGATCTGGGTGCTGTGGAATATCATGGTTCGATGCCGGAGACGTTTGAGGCCTGGTTGGCCAGTGTGATTCTGATTTTGGATCAGGAAGGTTGTGATTATTCCTGTAAGCTGGGGAGCGTTGTCTCTTTGATGTTGGAGGATGCATGTGCCTGGTGGACATCTGTGGCGGTGGCATCGCACATCCATGATATTGATTGGGACTTCTTTGTGTCTGCCTTTTATGAAAGGTATCTTGGAGAGAAATTTCCAAGGGTTAAGCAGTGTGAAGGTAGTGCAGATCTGGGGCAAGTGCTGGTTGAACAAGGAGTGGAAGCTCAGCTACCGGTGTGTAATCGTTGTGGGAGGCGCCATGTTGGAGGTTGTTGGGGCGCAGGTGCTTGTTGGAACTGTGGTTCTAAAGAGCATGTGAAGCGAGATTGTCCTCTCGGGGTGAAGTTAGCTTCAGTGGTAGCCAAAGGGTCTCTGAAGGGTCGTGGGCACGGCCGAGACAAGGTTCGAAGGTGGCAGGAAGAGCGGAAAGTTGTGAAGAGTTTGGGAAATGAAATCTGTTGGAAATGTGGGTCTATTGGACATAGGAGGCGTGATTGTTTGAAGTTGGCTCGGAACAGCCAAGGTTCTTTACCGCAAGGAGTTGGTGATGACCTTAGTGTGTTTGTTGATGCTGCAGCGGTACGGCTGGAGGATGGTGGTTCTGCAAGGAAGAGAGCTCGCCTGATGAAGCTCCAGGGTGGTGATGTGTTTTCAGGTAACCTTGTTAAGTAGCCTTTGCCTAGTTATCTTAGTTGGTTTCTGTTGGTTTACCTTGCGTAGTGAGTATGATCTTGTTGCTAGCATGTTGAGGTAGTTGTTGTTGTTGTGTTTGTTTGGAAACATCTTTAGTGTGAAGGGGGCTTTAGCGTTTATCTTGTGGAAAATGAGTTGTTAGAATGGTAGAATTGGTCAAGTTAGAAGTGAGGTAGGAGGTTGTTCTTAGACGGATTCTGAGGATGTTATTGGAGGGTGTGAACTGGCATTCATGCACAGTTAAAATCATTGTATATGCTATATTATATATGTGTTGGTTCATGTATGCATGTGGTATGACATTAGAGGTTTTGCATACATGTACATCAGGCATTGATAGGGCATATTGGTGACCATGCATACGAATGTTCACACTCACTAATAACTAATCGAATCTGTTAGTGTTGTGGTTGGGTTAGGTTGGATGATGGTTTTTAGAGGTTGCGTTGGTGTTGAGTGGAAGTTAGAAGTAATGGAGAGTATTAAGCTAGTTGCTAGTAATAGTGAGTGTGGTATAGCTTGTTGGTAGAAGGGAAAGTGTTTGATGCTTGAAGAGTTTAGTGGGTTGGTGGTGTGGAGTACCGGTTGAGATTAGAATCGGTCAAGTGATTTGAATAGCTAGTAGAGGTGGTGGTTCCTTGGTGTTAAGTGATGTTGTAGGTAGTGAATGTATTTCTTGAGTGCTGAGGTATCTTGGCACTGATGTTGTAGTAGAAGGGTGTTTTTTTGTAGATGAGGGCTCGTAGCAACCTTCGAAGAGTTGAGAAGATGGTAAGTACGTTTGAGTTGGGCGATGTTCTAGTAAGGCAAGTGTTGTGGTTAGAACTTGAAGTAGGAAGGCAATGAAAGATCGAAGGCCATTGCTGGTTGGATGGGTTCTTGTGGGAAGTGGTTGGCTGGTTGTGGTTAAGTAAGTTTCGTCTGAAGTCAGTTGGTGGTGTAATGGAACGGCTGGCGGAGTCAAGTTGGGGTTGTGATGTAAGTTTTGGATTGTTGGTGAGTAGTCCTGGTGAGTCATTATGGTTATAATAGCGGCGGATGTGAAGGATTGTCAGCTTTATAATGAGGAGTTTGGGTAGGCGGTTGATGCTTAAGAATTTTTGCTTGTGGTGTAAATCTCTGAAGGAGGTTGAGTAGTTTTTGGCAAAGAGTTTTGGAAGCAGGCGAGGTTGTGGATTACATAGTGGCTGAACTGGTTTGGTTGGTACCACTGTGTGAACAGGTTTTGGGAGTTGTGTGCTAAGGTGTTGTATGCTGTAAAAGTTTGAGGTTCTTCAGGTTGTTGATGAGGCTATATGTATTCCGGAGTTGTGAGAGGTTAAGTTGTGCTTAACTTCGAGTGTTCTGAAATTTGGGAACAGTAAGTGGTGGTGTTGAGTTTGGGTGGAGTTGTGGAGAGAGTGTTCAGTGGTGGGTAAGTCTCCTGTGTTGCCTTGCGTGTTGCTTTGAGAAGTTTGGTTGTGCTCTTTTCGCCAGTTGAAATTTCGAGGACGAAATTTCCTAAGAGGGGGAGAGTTGTAACGCCCCGGTTTTGGGCTTAGAAGTTTTGGGCGTTGACCGGTTCAGTCAAAGTGTTGTTCGAATATAAAAAGGTGAAATTAGGAAAGCCTAGTTCGGGTTGCATTAAAAATATGGAAAAATGTTCTAAAATCCTCTTTTAATATATATAAGTGAACTGTGAAATCAATTTTACAAAATGTGGTTTGGAAGGGTGACATTTTGGCTAGTGACCAAAATGTAATTTTTGAAAGTTGCGTGACTGTTTTAGAAAGGATTGAAACTTTGAATCTTTAAGGAGCTATTTACCCAAAGGGAGTTTCTCCAGATTTTTCTAAGATATTTAGTGATTTAATTCTGATTTTAAAACAAAAGAAAAGTGGAGGGAAGTTATTTGCAACTAACTTTCCATATTTTCCAATTTTACTTTCTCTCATTTTCTCTCAACCCAAACATCTTTCACCAGAACTTTTCCTTTGATTTTGTCATCTAAATCACTCATTTCAATTCTCTTTTGATCTCTAATCATCTCATCAACAAAACCTCACCAATTGCTAATTGGATTTTCAAGATTTTGGTTCCAAAAAGGGAGAAACTCAAGTTTGGAGGTAAGAACGTCCTTCTCCTCTAAACTCTCAGTTCTTTACTGAAATTCCTAAGTTATCAATCCTTAATTGATGATTTATAAGTGGTTTTAAAGTTGTGTATTGGATCTTGGCTTAAAATGCAAGATTTGCTTGATTTTGGTGAAATTTCGTGTGATCTGTTTGGGCAGTGTTTTGAGGTGTCAAATTGATGTTAAATGAATGTTAAATTGATAAGGAATTGAGGTTTTATCAATGCAATCCCGAATAGGTTGAATTTCCTAATTTTTGCTTGAGTTTTTGGTTGTTTTTGGAGTGTTTTTGATGATCTGTTATAGCTGGAGGTATAAGGACGTGTTTGTGATCATTTTGGATGTTAATTGATGTTTAAAAATGGTTAGAAGTGATGGATCTCGGCTGGGTTAAGTTTTGGAAGTGTTTGGAAGTGATTTCGGTTGTGTTTTGTAGCCGAATTGTTGGATTTGTGATGAGCAGCGAGTTGAGTTGTGTTGCTGGTGTTTTTAATGCATAATGATGCATTAATCCTCTGTTATTGTGTGCTTGAAACAGGGGAGTTTGATCCGTGAGCATTAGAGGTGGTGCGAAAGGTTTCGGATGCTTGGAAAGCTTGTTGGTTAGCCTTGTTTTGTGTATCGGTGAGTGAAGTTGGGTTTTCAGCTTTTAAACCAAGGTTTGAAGGTTTTGGGAGGTTAGCTTAAGTCTAAACAACTTTGCTAAGCTCAAGAGTAAGTAAACGGATTTTTGCTCTTGGTTTGTGTTGTGAATTTGGCTTTAAAAGCAATTGTGATTGATGGTTGCAATGCATGTGATTTGCATGTTTTAAATTCTGTTTTGAAAGCATATTTTAGCATGGTTTAATGCTGGTTTTGAAAGCCATATGTGAAGGATGCTCAAGGTAAGAGATCCTTGGTTTTGTACATGGAAATTGTGGTTTTGATGCATGGTGTTGCATGATGTTTAATGGCTTTGTGTAATGCTTTAAAAACAGTGGATTGATGGTGGTAAATGATGGTTTTCGCATTGTGGTTATGCATGTGAATCATTGGACTAATGTGGTAAGATGGTTATATTGGCAAGTGATGTAAGTGGTTCTTGGTTTCTTTGATCGGATATAGTTAGCGGGCTATAGGATTGGGTGCACCGTGAATAAAGTCTCCTTGGATGTGGAGTGGTTAAGAGAGAACCGGTAAACTCCATCCAAGTATCCTAACGAGATGGTTAAGGGTATAATGGTGATTGGAATCCCATTCGAGGACCTTGGGTAAGCAAAGGTAATAATGGTGGTTAAAATTCCATTGGTGGACCTTGTGCTTGTTAAGATCACAATGGTGGTGTAAAGTCCATGTGTGGATCTTGTATAGGGTGTCCCGGATCTCGTTAGTGATGTTATACAACTACCAATCGGTGATGCCAAGGTTGTATGGTGTTTAAAAGTCCATACATGGGAACCTTGTGAAAGTTAAGGTTGTATGGTGATTAAAAGTCCATACATGGGAACCTTGTGAAAGTTAAGGTTGTATGGTGATTAAAAGTCCATACATGGGAACCTTGTGAAAGTTAAGGTTGTATGGTGATTAAAAGTCCATACATGGGAACCTTGTGAAAGTTAAGGTTGTATGGTGATTAAAAGTCCATACATGGGAACCTTGTGAAAGTTAAGGTTATATGGTGATTAAAAGTCCATATATGGGAACCTTGTGAATGGTAAGGTCAAATGGTGATTAAAAGTCCATTTGGGGACCTTGGATTGGTAGTGTGTATGAAGCGTAGGGACAACGCTTGTGATCCGCGTATCCGATTGGATGTTGAGTTGAAAAGTGGATGTGGTTGATCACTTGGAAGCCAATATAATGTTCTTGTTTTTAATGAAGCATGAGATGCTTGGAATAATGCATGGTTGCATGGGAAGTGTTTAATGTATTAAGAATGCAAGCTTGCTTGTTAAGCTTGAACAAGTGTTGTTTAACTATTGAGAGTGATGCATGTGTGCATGAAATCTCTTTAGTGCATTGGAGTCTTGCTAAGACTTGTTTTTAAAGGCATTTGATGCAAATGTTGATGATGTGGTGCATATGTTGCATTTGTTTAATGCATGTGTTGGATCGATTGAGCAAATGGTTTTAAATGGTTTCTTGCCTGAATTGATAATCAAGTATGAGAAAGGTATGATGTGAAGTGGAAGTGTTTTCCAAGGTTTTGAATTTAACTTTGCATTTGGTGTTTATGCATTGAATGGTTAAATTGATGTTTTGCAAGTTGTGCTTTGAAAAGGTTTACTTAGCCTGCTAAGCTAAGGGTTGGTTTTCATGTTTGGGCAACGCATGATTTGAGCTTGTTGTTGAAAAGGGATTTCAAACATTGCTTTGGTTTATCAAATCGGGTTTGTTTTTAAAAGTGGTTTTATGACCCGCTGCATTGGTGGTGTTTTGGTTTTGAGCATTCCTCACTAAGCATTATGTGCTTACGCTCCTTTTTGTCCATCAATGCAGATAATTGAAGTTGGAACAGCGAGGAGCAAGGGATTCAAGGAGAACTCTACTTGAGATGTATGTCTCGGTTAATAGCTATAGATAATAAAGGCAATGGGGGGAGAATCTTCTTTGTTGATGTATAACAAGATTGTGTATGTTGGATAAGTTTAGTGTATGATGTTGAATCATGTGGATTAATGTTGCAACGTTTGGATCATCTTATGCTTAAGTTGGTTTGCTATGTTTCTTGTTTAAAAGCATGAATGAGTTTTGATTGTGTTTAATGTGTTGGTGCACCTAGGGGTGATCATGTATCTAGATTTTGATGCATAAATGTCCCTTGTATGTTGTATGAGTTGTTGGAAAAGTTTGGTGGCATTTGGAGCATGATTGGTTGGTCGATTGTGTGTTTAAGCAAGCAATTTTCTGCACTCTGTGCAGGCCGTATCGGAACAGTGGCTACCGTTTCGGAATGGGTGCCTTGTAGCAACCCAGGCGTCCGAAACGGAAGACACCGTTCCGAAACGGAAGACACCGTTCCGAAACGGAAAGCCCTCTGCCAGCCCTCGTTTCGGTACGCGTTGCGGAACGGCCCCGCGTTTCGAAACAGGATGATCCTGTTTCGGAACACCTGACCGTTGGGGGCTGACATTGGCAGTTAAATGTTTCGGAACGTTTGCATTTTGGTCCTGAAACTTGTTTGAGCAATTGTATGAGCTTGGGATGTCCGTTTGAGCTGAAATTTGGCAGTGAAGCATGAAATGTGACTAATTTCAAGATGGTAACCTTTAATCGAGTTAAGTCCTTGTAATTATCAGAATTTACATTTTGGTCCCTAAAGTTATAAATTGTTCAATTGGGTCCCTGTTTGATCTCTGATGTTTATGATCTCTGAGCATGCTGTTTGAATGATCATAACTAGGGTTAACGTGCATCTAGACAAGTTTAAAAAGAAAAAAAAGGGTCGTTAATCAAGGTTGACTTTCGGGTTGACTTTGGTTTTCCCCGTGTGACTTTCTTAATTCGGGCCAACCGTCTAGACCGGGTTAAGGGGGTTACAACCAAAACCTCTCTGGAAATCTGAGATTTTAACGAGATTTTGGCGTATTGGTACGAGTCTAGGGTGTATCGGTACGGTCTTGTATCGTTGACCGTGAGAAGTTTACCAGTGAGGGCGTATCGGTACGGTCAACCAGTGTACCGATACAGTCTCCCTGGGTTGACCTTGGGCTGTTGACCTAGTCAAGGAGTATCGATACGCCCTTCAAGTGTATCGATACGACCTACTGAGAAAATTAATATGGGTTGTTTTCAGTTTTTCATTCGTTTGTTTCGCCTCGCTTGTTGCTTCCGCTGTCGTTGATTCACATAGGATATATTAAAGCATCTAGACAAGATAATAAATGAAAAAGTTTTCTCAGGTTGTTAATCGAAGTGGAGCCTTAACGGGTTTCGCCTCGATTTTCCCTGTGTAGCCCACTTGGACCGGTCAAGCATCCGAACCGGGACGAAGGGGTTACATTTGTTGGTATTAGAGCCTGAGGTTTCCGAGACCTCAGCCAGGTAAGTGAGGTAAGTTAAATTCTTGTAATGCAATTGCACGGTGTTTGCTTGCCATGTAAGTATGCTTGATGTTTGAGTGTTGTTTGAAGCATGTTGAGTAGAGTCTCATTGCTTCTGTTACATCGGAAAAAGGATTTTTAAGTGAGGGAAACATACTTGAGTCACTTGGACCCGTGCCCTTGCTAACCCTATCTTTGTATGTTGTTGTTGTAGTTATTATTCGTGTGCGGTTATGTCGAGGCCTAGAGGTAGACCGAGGTTGGTTCGCCAGGAACCTCGTGTTGCGGCTCCTGTTAATGAGCCGGTGGTTGGAGTGGAGGCTCCTGTGGAAGAGCCTGTTGTTGGAGTCGGAGCTCCTCCACCACCACCTCCTCAGCCTGATGTGCAAGGCGAGGCTGGAGGAGAGGGAGCGGGACCTCAGGTTGGTTAGGGTGGCCAAGGTCCTGCAGGGATAGATATGGCTCCGCTAGTTCAAGCTATAGCAGGAGAGTTTCAGGCTGCAGTTGCCGAAGCTCAGGCTACAGCTCAGCCGAGAGGTGATGATGCTAGCTTACCTTTAGAGAGGCTTCGTAGCCTAGGAGCAGATGAGTTCAGAGGATCTATGCCTGAGAGATCAGAGTTGTGGTTGGAGAAGACAGTACGTATTTTAGCTCAGATGGGATGTGTTGGAGCTCGTAAGTTGGGCTGTGTAGTTTCGTTACTTTAGGGTGATGCGTACACCTGGTGGGTCACCATTACTACTGGCGTGCCTGAGGCCGAGATCAGTTGGAATTTCTTTGAGACTACATTCAAAAAGAGGTACTTAGGCCCGAGATACTTAGATGAGAAAAGTTGGAGTTCATGGCTCTTGTTTAGGGAGACACCTCAGTGATAGATTATGAGATCCGCTTTGTCCGACTGAGTCAGTATGCTCCAGAGTTGGTTCCTACTGAGAGGGACCGTTCTGATCGGTTCAGGTATGGACTTCATAAGGGAGTCAAGAGGTATACCTTAGCTTCAGGTTATTCTGATTTTGATTTCTTGGTCGCTAGGGCCAAGGACATCGAGCATAGCTTGGGGCTGACCAAGCGTTCGGGAGGGTCCAGTTCTGGGAAGAGGCACAACAACTTTGATCGTGGTGATGGCAAGAGGCATCGGGGAGGTGGACAGTAGTTTCATCATAGGCTTGGCGGTGGCCACCACGGTAGAGGCCATCAGGGCCATAGAGCTGGAGGGCGTTTTCCCGAGTGTGCCCATTATGGGAGATAGCATTCAGGAGAATGTTGGGGGAACTTTCATGCTTGATGGAACCGTGGATCGAGAGACCACTTCAGGAAAGAGTGTTCACATCAGGCGGCACAGGCACCGATTTAGACACAGACTCCTGCGAGAGCGATTGACTATCAGAGAGGTCGTGGGCGCGGTCGTGGTTACTTCCAGCCGAGGGCTGATGCACCTAGGGTAGAGGCACCGATGAATCTTGCTCATGTTGTGGCAGTTTAGCTAGAGGCCGGTGGACCAGCTAGACTCTACGCACAGAGAGAGGCAGTGAATGACACAAATGTGATAGCAGGTAATTTTGAGTTACAGTCCATGTCTTTGCTTTCCTTAGTTGATTCGGGCTTTACGTATTCTTACATTTGAGTGAGCATGCGAAGAAGTTAGACATACCTGTTGAGATTTTAGACATCGGGATGCATGTGACTAGTTCCTTCGGTGAGACAGTCGTAGTTAGACGGATGTATAGGAGGTGTCCGCTGAAGATTCAGGGTCATGTGTTTCCTGTTGATATGATGGAGCTTCTATTCTATGGTTTTGATATTATTTTGGGTATGGATTGGTTGGTCGAGCACAGAGCTAGTGTAGATTTTGAGACAAAGAGAATTTCGTTGAAGCTTTTCGATGACTATGAGGTAGTGGTAGTAGGCGAGAACGTTAAATTCTTGTCGAATGTTATGTCAGCTTTAGAGGCTCATAGGTTGATGCACTCTGGATGTGGGGATTATTTAGCGTACGTGATGAATCTGAATATGAACGATGTTAGACCGAAAGATATCAGAACAGTTTGTAATTTTCCGGATGTGTTTCCCAAAGAGTTACCGGGTTTGCCTCCTGACAAAGATGTAAAGTTTGTGATTGAGACTATTTTAGGCTCTACTCCAGTTTCTGTTGCTCCGTACCGTATGGATCCGAAAGAGTTGAAAGAGTTAAAAAGTCAGCTTCAGGAGTTGCTAGATCGAGGTTTTATTAGGCCTAGTAGTTCGCCTTGGGGTGCTCCCGTTTTGTTTGTGAAGAAGAAGGATGGCAGTATGAGGATGTGTATCGACTACAAGCAGTTGAACCAGCTGACAGTGAAGAACAAGTATATGTTACCTCGTATAGATGACCTGTTTGATCAGTTTAGAGGTGCCTCAGTGTTTTCGAAGATAGATTTGAGATCAGGGTACTATCAGTTGAAGGTAAAGGAGTGTGATGTTCCGAAGACAGCCTTTAGGACTAGATACGGTCATTATGAGTTCTTTGTGATGTCGTTTGGGCTCACAGATGCACTAGTAGCTTTCATGGACATGATGAATAGAGTTTTCCGAGACTATCTAGACCGGTTTGTAGTTGTTTTCATAGATGACATCCTTGTGTACTCGAGATCAGAAGAAGAACATGATGAGCACTTGAAACTTCTTTTGCAGATATTGATGACAAACCAATTGTATGCTAAACTGAGTAAATGTGAATTCTGGATTAGAGAGGTTGTGCTTCTTGGCCATGTGGTATCAACTAAAGGTATCAGTGTTGATCCGACGAAGATTGAAGCTATTGTTGAGTGGAAACAACCTAAGTCAGTGACAGAGATTAGGAGTTTCCTAGGGTTAGCTGTTTACTATAGGAGGTTCGTTGATGGTTTCTCTAGAGTAGATGCTCCGTTGACTAAATTGTTGCAAAAAGGAGTGAAGTTTGAGTGGTCAGATGCGAGACAGAAGGCATTTGAGAAATTGAAAGAAGCTTTGACGAATGCTCCATTGTTAGTACAACTAGTTTCAGGGAAAGAGTTCGTGATCTATAGCGATGCTTCCTACGTAGGTTTAGGTTGTGTTCTGATGCAAGAAAAGAGAGTTGTTGCTTATGCTTTGAGACAGTTGAAGGTGCACGAGAAGAACTACCCTACGCACGACATTGAGTTAGCAGCAGTTGTGTTTGCATTGAAGATCTGGCGTCACTACTTGTATGGTGAGAAGTGCATGGTTTACACTGATCATAAAAGCTTGAAGTATGTGATGACTCAGAGAGAATTGAACTTGAGACAAAAAAGAAGGCTTGAACTGTTGAAAGACTATGATTTGACTATTGAGTATCATCTGGGTAAGGCAAATGTAGTGGTCGATGCGTTGAGCAGAAAAGTTGCAGTTTAGTTGCGAGCTATGTTTGCTAGACTGAGTGTATCAGGGGATGGTGGTTTGATTACGAAGTTGCAAGTGAAGCCTTCGTTAATTCAGATGATCAGAGAGAAACAGTTGCAAGACGTATCTTTAGCTTCACATGTTCAGGATATTGCAGAAGGTAGATCGACAAAGTATAGTTTCAATGGTGAGAATGTGTTGTGTTTCAGAGACAGTGTGGTAGTACCTGAAGATGTTGGGTTGAGACGTGTGATCTGAGCGAAGCGCATTCGAGTCCATTTTCTATGCATCCGGGCAGTACTAAGATGTACCGAGATCTGAAGAGTGATTATTTCTGGGTTGGTTTAAAGAAGGGTGTAGCCGTGTATGTGATCTGTTGCATGGTTTGTCAGAGAGTAAAGGCAGACCATCAGATTCCTTCAGGTTTGTTACATCCTTTGAAGATTCCGGAATGGAAATGGGAGAGAATCACTATGGACTTTGTGTCAGGGTTGTCGTTGTCTCCTTCGAAGAAGAATTCTGTTTGGGTGATAGTTGATAGATTCACTAAGTGTGCTCATTTCTTAGCAGTGAACACCACAGATTCCTTAGACAAGTTGGCGGATTTGTACATCCGCGAGATTGTGAGGTTGCATGGAGTTCCGAAGTCTATTGTGTCAGACAGAGATCCGAGATTCACAACGAGGTTCTGGGGTTGTTTGCATAGTGCCCTAGGTAGCCGTTTGCATTTCAGTACTTCGTATCATTCGTAGTCAGATGGTCAGTCAGGGCGAGTGATACAAGTGTTAGTGGATATGCTCCGTTGTTGTGTGGTTGACTTCGAAGGTTCTTGGAAGAAGCATTTACCCTTAGTTGAGTTTTCTTACAACAACAGTTACCAAGCTAGTATACAAATGGCTCTTTATGAGGCATTGTATGGTAGGCGATGTAGGACTCCGATCTGTTGGGCAGAAACGGGTCAGAAATTGTTACCTATGCCAGATTTGCTTAAGGGGGCTACTGATAAAGTGAAGTTGATTTGTGACCGTTTGAAGGCAGCTTTCGATCGTCAGAAATCTTACGCAAACCTTAAAAGAAAGGAGATTGAGTTTTCAGTGGGTGAGAAAGTGTTTCTGAAAGTATCTCCGTGGAAGAAGGTAATGTGGTTTGGCCGGAAAGGCAAGTTAAGTCCGAGGTTTATTGGTCCGTATGAGATAGTTGAGCGGATTGGGCCAGTAGCTTACCGTTTGAGATTGCCCCTCAGAGTTAGAGAGGATCCATGATGTCTTTCACGTGTCGAGCTTAGGAGATATAGGTCAGATCCCTCTCATGTTATGCCCGTGGAAGAGATAAAACTGAATCCGAATTTGTCTTGCAATGAAGAACCTGTCGAGACACTTGCTTCTAATAGCAAGGTGTTGCGTAGTAAGACCATAGAGTTGGTCAAGGTGTTGTGGAGACATAGGCGTGGAAGAGGCCACGTGGGAGAGGAAAGCTGATATGCTTGAGCAGTTTCTGTACTTGTTTCCGTTAGGTATTTTCGGGGACGAAATTCCTTAAGTGGAGGAGAGTTGTAACGCCTGGGTTTGGGGGTCGGGTGAAAATAATATGAAAATAATGTTTCGGGTTTTCCCTTTTCGTTTTAAAATTAATTTAATATGTTGGACCCGGTTTTAATTTAAAGCCCAAATATCAATGGATTTTAGAATAGTGGAAGATGATCATTTTATTCATTAATGACAATGTTGTAAATATTTGGTCTTGTAAAATAAAAACCCTTTTTTATTTTAAAACACCCATTTTATCATCATCTTCCCCCTTCTCTTCCAAGTTTCCAACGACAAACCCCTTCCCTACTCAAGGTTACTATTCCATCACCATACTCTCTCATCCTTGAAGGTTTTTGAAAGGTAAACTCGTTTTTGACTTGTTCTCACTTTCCTCTACATGCCTATACCTTTAGATTTCATTAAAACCCATGGTTTTACATTTTGAAATTTTGAAGTTTTGGATTAAAAATGTGAAATTTGTTAGCTTTAACTCAAGTTTTTGATTTGTTGATGTTAGATAAATTGTTTGCTATCTAAAAGGTCCAACATACTTGATTTTTACTTGGTTTTATAATGATTCACGGATTTGGATTTTAGGGAGGTTTTAGAGAGTTCAAAGGTTGAGTTTTGGGGCTGTTTGATGTGGGAAATTGTTGGTTGATGGTTGGTTGATGTTTAAGGGTTGTTTTGGAAGCTTTTAGGTGTGTTAAAAGTGTTTAAATCAGTGGGTTTTGGCTGTGCTATAGGGCTGCTCGGAAATTAAAGTTTTGGGAGTGTTCTTGGCTAGTTTAATTGCTTGATTGGTAATCTGGGTTTGTTCCAGTGTTTGATGTTGTTTATGGTTGTTTTGATTGTTTTGGGTGGCTTAGAATCAAGGAATTGTGTTGGTGAAGCCTCGGGAACGAATCTGGATAGCTTGGTGGATTGATCGACTAGAGTTGTTGAGCTTGGAATAGTCGGTGAGTGGTTAATGATTTCAACTTGGTTTAATTGGTTTTCAAATGTTGGTTCAAGCATGTGGACCTAGGTTGGGCTTGGTAAACCCACCTAAAGTTGGGATTAGAGTGGTAGCCTAATCTCAAGCTTAGTTTAGGAGACCTTTGGTTGAACTTCTAAATGTATGATATACCTCTTGATTCATATTCATTGTGATTAATGTTGTTATGTATATTGTGATATACATGTGTGTTGAGGCATGATGTTTGATGCATGGTGGTATGCATGTGGTTGTGGAATGTGGTTGTGCATGATGGTAAATCATGGTGAGTACGTGCTAAGCACGGAAATTGGTAAGAAAGTTGTGAGGTTGATAAATGAAATGAGTTAAGTATTGGCACTAGTATGCTTGGGTACAATGATCGATCATTAGGATGTTTAGTGTGCACATGAGAGTCGAAATGCGCGCGTGGTCTTGGTTATGGTAGTCATCAAGATGGAGTACGGGTTCGCCCAGAAATCTTCATATATATGTTAGTCGGTGATGAGTGGAATCCCATCGACGGGGCGTGAGGATGAGTGGAATCCCCTCCGCGTGTAACGGTGATGAGTGTAATCCCACCGTAAGGTAATGGTTGCGTTGTTGGATGTGAGTTCCAACGGTTATTATTCGTGTATTCGGGTCATAGCTAGGTGCCAATACGTTTGATATATGTGTTTCTATATATATATGTATTTATGGTCTTGTTGAGCATGGCATGATATCGAGATTATGTTCATGCATCATTTATATTTATCTCTTGTGGCTTCGAAGGTAAGAACATGCATTCCTCCTTGGTTGTGTTGTTCGTGCTTGGACCCTACATTATCGAGGTTTGTTTTATGAGCTTACTCTCACTAAGCTTTATGCTTATGCTCTCTTTTGTTCGACAATGCAGATTCGTAGTTCGTGGGTTGCTTGTGCAAGGAGAGGGCCTCCAAGTGTGCTAGTTGTGATTTTGCTATCCTCAAGTATGAATTTTTAAGTTAATGATGTAATAGTTAAGCAATGGGGATGTATGTTGTTGTTTTGTGTTAGGAGCATGTTAGACTTCTTGATATGTTGATGTTTGGTGTGGCTTGTTATGCCTTGTATGTTGGCCTAGTGCCCTTACCTTTATGCTCTTGTGCATGTTTTTGTCTAAGGCATGAACCTTAAATGCTATGCATGTCTCTTTATGGGAAATGTACGATTCCTTGAATGTATGACCCTTGTTCGTTTTGAAAGTCTCGTATGTTGTTCCATGGATTTTCTTTTTAATTCTCCTTTATTCCTTAGATTTTCTTTTTAATTCTCCTTTATTCCTTAATTAAAACATTATTAAAAACTCCCAAATTAAAGAGAAATCTGATGAAAAACAATTTGATAAAATTAGCTCCTTAAAGATTCAAAGTTTCAATCCTTTACAAAATAGTCACTAGTCAACTTTTGCAAAAACTTCAATTTGGTCACTACATCGAAATGTAGTATTTCCAAATCACATTTTGTAAAATTGTTTTCACCAAAACAATTTATATAATAAATGAGGATTTTTAGATATTTTTCCATATTTTTAAAGAATCTTGAACTAGGTGTTCCCTAAACCCCCCTTAAAGATTTGAACCGTTCTCGACCGACCCGATTCAACCTCTAAAACAACGAGGCCCAAAACCAAGGCGTTACACCGACAACAGCAGCCTGGAATGCTCCAGTCGTCGCCTGAACTAGAGGCGTCAAATCACCCAACACAGGCCCAGCTTGCTCACGTTTTCCTTACTCCTCAACCCCGGGTGGAGGCAGCGGAGGTGGTAAATTCCCACCAGAAAGAACCCTTTTCTCTTGATTTCCCTGCTCATCAGCAAGAGCAATCCTACACGAACGTAACTCTCTCCTCGGTTCCATTGTGCTATTATAGTTAAGGCATGATAATAAATCAAAACAAGAAATCAGGTCAGCTTCAAGCAATGATCTAAGACTTCCAATTCAATTTAAAACACTTTACTATAGTAATAAGGTAATGGGTATCCCAACTTCCCCCAAGCATAGCATAATGCATACAACATACTTATCACAAGCATCATGCATAGCAATCATTCAAATTCAGCCCGTAACATCATCTTGTATATGACAATTTACTCATACATCACATTCATCACGTTTGGCATAAATTTCATTTATTCATCAACAACATGTTTATAAAAATCATCGTGCAAGGGAAACACCATCATTCACTTAGAATTACATCACCTTAACTTACCAATAACTTACCATCATCACATTCTTTCATAACCTGGCCCTGATACCACCAAATGTAACCCATTTGACGTGGTTTGGGCAAAAAACCGAACCGAACGGATCACACGGGGAATATTGAAGTAAACCGGAAAGTTTACCTCAATAAACAACCCTTTTTTATTTTATGTTTTCTAGATGCTCATTATTATCCTATGTGATAAACATCACAGCGGAATGATTTGCAACCTAATCAGACAACAATTAGAGACTCAATTGCATGCGAACACATTTTAGGGACCATTTTATAATTTTTACCAAATTACAGAGACTTCTTCACTTTTTAAGTTACCGACCTTTAATTAATCACATTACATGCATCTCTGCCAAATCTCAACTCAAAAAAATCATCCAAACTCATTTAATTGTATCCACAACATTCAGGGACCAAAATGTAATGAAATAGAACATTAGAAGATTCCAATAACTAACTTAACAGTTGGGTGTTTCGGTACATGTTACCCTGTATCGAAACACCCGTATTGGAACAAGGTCATACGTCTCGATGCTCGGGGTCGTATCGAAACACCCTCTATGGTGTTTCAGAATAGGGTATTCCAGTAGCCAAACGTACCGAAATGCCCCTCCCTGTTTTGAAACCCCTAGGCCATTTCAGACACACTATTTCGGTACATGCTTAGGTGTACCGAAACACCTGGGACTGTAATGACACTTTTTGCTGGTTTTCACACTTTAATCTAATCTAAAACAATCCAACATGCTTCCAACATACATACAACATATATAAGCATCAATCCTCAAACATTCATGGTATATTCATCAACATAACATGAGCATTTGCATCAAAGGTAACATATAGGCATGCAACTTATTAACAAACCAAGCGAGATACCAAAATGCAAAGTAAAGCATAAACCATATACTAATGGCTAGTTACAAGACTAAAACAACAAACCAAACTTGCTCAAAAGGGAGTTTACATAAATCTCCCAACAATTCAACGAGTCTCCCATTGCCCTTATTACTTTAGTCTAAATTGAAACATACATTCTTGAGCGAAATCTCTTGGAATCCCTTGCCTCTTGCTGCCTCCAAAACCTCAATTATCTGCATTGATGGACAAATGAGAGCGTAAGCACACAAGGCTTAGTGAGGAGGCTCATAAGCAAAACACCATCTTGCATTAATATCATTTTCATATCCACAAAGAAATCTCATTACAAATTGCTCAAACCTCATTTGAAAATCATCATGCTCTTTTTAAAACCATGCACTTTCCTCAATCAAAATCAGCATGTTAAACATCATGCAACATGTATTATGAATCAAACAACAAATCCTTTGTAACACTCAGCTTAAGCCTTTCCATGCATAGCTACCATATGCAAAGCTTAAAGAGTAAAACATGCACTTACATGTCATGCATCATAAACCAATTCATAATACATTATCAATTATATTAGCTTACAAGTGATCATCAACATGCCCATTTCTCAAAACCACATCGGATACACGAATTCACAAGTGTTGTCCAAACACTTCATACATTCTCACCGGCATCTCAAGGTTTACACACGAGAGCTACCCTCCACCGTTGTGACACTCGTGGTGGAGTATTCGGTACACCATATAAACCCTCAACACCACTCATCGGTAGATGTATAACCCCACTAATGAGAGACGTGACACCATACACTTTCCTCAATCATTAGGGTACTTGGATGGAGTATTCACTACATCGTACCCTCAACATCCAAGGCGACTTGTTTATAGTGCAGTCAATCCTATAGTCGGCTCCGATTTCATTTATAAACCATTTCAAAACATAACTTGCTAATATAATTCACATATAATACACACCTCACTATTTTTAAAGCATCATCAATAAATCACATTGCCAAGCATTAAACCATGCTTAAAATCACAAGTATAATTCATATACTTTAGGATCACTTACCTCGTGTATCCTTCAACATTACATCATTAAAAATAGTAACCACATACATAAAAACATGATTTAACAGTAGGTAAACGATTAATTCAAAATAGTGCATAAATCACCACATAATAGCAAAACCGAGAGAGAAAACCCTTTTACTTACTTCCGAACTTAGTTAAGAGTTTCAAGCTTATCACTAAGTTCCAAAATCACCTTTTAAAGCTTTCAAAACTAAAAATCACGTTCTCACTCACTGACACGCGCAAACTCGACTAGCCGACATGAATCCAAGCAATCGAAACTCACGAACCTTCACCGATTGCTTTCGATAAGTTCTCCCTTGTTTATACCACACAAAAATAGAGGATTAATGCATCATCATGCATTAAAATCTCCAGCAAACAAGGCTACCCCGCTGCTCTGCCCAAAAACACCAAAATGCCTATATGAAATAACCAAAAACACCTTCGATTACACTACAAACTCAACCCAGCCAAAACATATCACTTTCACCCATTTTTAAATATCAATCAACATCCAAAATCAACATAATTACAACCTTATACCTCCAGCAACTCAGATTTCACACTAACACCACAAAACCTCAAATCTAACAATCTAACTATTAGAAATCCAACTCATTTCTGGATTACTATTATAAAACATTTATTTTAACATCATTTAACATCCAAATCTTGACTAAAATAAATCTCAAATCAATCAAAACAGTACCATAACAAAAATCTTGAGAATCCACTTTCAAAGCTTTATTTAGCCATTTTCATCAATGAAACATGAAATCTTGTTAATAAAACATAATTAGAGAGCCAAATACTTGGAAATTTCAATAAAGAACCTTGATTAGAAGAGATAAAAGAAAGATCACCTCTAACACAAGCTTTTCCCCTTGATTTGCAATGATTTAGAAGAAATCCTTCAAGAAATCTTTAACTAGTTGACGTAGAAATCCATGAGCATCATTTAGAAATGAAAAGTGGGTGAAAAGAGATAAATCTCTGGAGATTTTAGTGATAGAAAGATAGTTTGGCTGCTGGTAAAGTTGAGAGAAAAGTAGTTACATAATAAAATGTTTAGCCTTTTAAAATCCTTTTTATCACTTCTCATTTAATAAATAAATTAATTAAATCATTTTAAAACACAAAATCAAGGGAATAGCTGATAACACTTTGGTGTGATAGCTTCCTAAGGATTCTAAGTTTGGCACTCTTCAATTTAGTCATTAAAACGTATTTTGCATTTTTACAAATTAGTCATCATTTTCAAAATTCCAATTAAATCAGTCCAATTTCATCAAATTGAACTCTTCAGAACCTTCAAAACATTATTTTAATAGGCTTAAACGTCAGATAGGTGCCCAAACTATATCATTTTTTCCAGTTAGGTGCCTAACGTTTGTTTCGGGCCACTTAGGTGCCTAACGTTTCATTCCGTAACCCATGTAAGGTTTTAGCCGTGACGGACGTTAAAATTTACCGTTATCCAATCATAAAGTGACACGTGGCACATTTCTTATTTTTCTGATATTAACAAAAATTAAAATAAAAAACAAAATAAATTAAATTAAATTAATTAAAAATAAAATTAACCATAGTTAAATCCCCTTAAACCCATAAACCCATCTCCATCAAATCGTCCCCCTCCCCCCATCAAACAAAATAAAATAACCTCGTATTTTTTACTGATTGATTCCAAGAATTCATCCACCCCAGGTTGTTTCAGTTCTAGAAGTTCATTCCTACACCGTGAATCCTTGGTTCAATCATGAAATCATACAATTTTGGTGGTGGGTCTGGACTTGCATGAACCAGGGTCTCGTCCAAATCGAGGACGACGGTCCTCAATTTTTCGGAAGTTAATGGAGGCAACTGATTCCTATTGCTTTTTCTTGACACAAGAGCGTCAGTCAAATCAGAATCGGCCTCGAATTCGAGTTGCAGTCTAGGGCTGTTATAAGTTTTGAAGCCGCCGCTGTCGGTTTCTTCCCTTTGAAGGATAACGAAGCCTTGCCCTCGGCGTTTTGCGCCTTCCAGTGTGGAGAAAAACTTGAGCAAGCGACGGTGGCATTTTTGGATGGACTTTCTTATGGATGAAATGACGGAAAATATTTGGTTTTCAACTTAGATGGTCTCTTACGATGATGACCAGTGTGGTGGGGGAACAACTGGCGACGGTGGTGATGGTGGTCGTAATGGTCGCCGCGCATGATGGACTTTGGTTGCACCTTTTTTCCCTTTTTCAATGCCATCTCCTACCATGAACACTGCAAGAAAAGTCAGTCCAAAGCCTTATGCACGTTGTGCGCTGCAAGCTTCAATGACACCCCTCGCCGGCGAGGAGTTTAACTCATAACCAACTTTGACCATGACCCGGTGTATGATTTCATGATTGAACCAATCAATTTTCGATTAGGGTTTCTACGATTAAACTGAAAGGGGACGATTTGATGGGGAAGGGGAAAAGAAAGAAGATGGGTTTGGACTTAACCCAGGGTTACTTTTATTTTAATTAATTTTTTTATTTTAGTTAATATCAGAAAAATAAGAAATGTGCCACGTGTCATTTTATGATTGGATAACGGAAAATTTTAACGTCCGTCACGGCTAAAACCTTAAATGGGTTACGGAATGAAACATTAGGCACCTAAGTGGCCCGAAACAAACGTTAGTCACCTAACTGGAAAAAAGGTATAGTTTGGGCACCTATTTAACGTTTAAGCCATTTTAATATTATAAAATATTTTCCATATTTATCTCCCTCAAAAACCATTTATTTCAAATTAATCTCAAAACTAGCATAACTTGCTCGAATCGGTTCACCCGAATCTCTTAGTCGAACCCGACTATCTTCTAAGCCAAAAATCGGGGCGTTCCACTTGGCATAACTTTTCAAACATCACTTGGCACCATCTTATCCGCTATTTGTTTCGGAAGTTGATCCATTCGCGATCTTTTACGAGTCTGATCCTTTCCTATTTTTTCGGGGTTCAACAATCTCTTGGCATGGCATCAAGTGCACTTCTCTACCAACAAGTGCTTGGCACCTTTTGGTCCTTCTGTGCCAACATCACTTGGCATTCGTCTTGGCAATCCTAACTGTGTTCCTAATTGTGTTGCTTTCACGCGCCAAATCCTATGCGAAACCTGCAAGATAACCACAAAAACAACCCTTCACCCTGGCATAGACAGAAAACTAAACTCCTTATGCAAATGCATGATTCTAGCAACCTAATGCAACTAATGTGCCTAAACACAAGCAAGAGTGTTGTAAAATTGGCATTAAAAATAATATTTTTTAGAGGTAACAAGCGTCAAAGGCAACCCTGACACAAAATCCATGGTAATCATCTCTCGTTTCCATTATGGTACCCTCAATGGTTGCAACAACCCATGAGGAAACTAATGCTCAGCTTTAACTCGCTGACACATCATGTACTTATCAAGAAACTCGGCCACGTCTTTCTTTAAACCAACCTAATAATACTCTTCCTTCAACCTACGATACATCTTAGTACTACCAGGATGTATAGAGAAAGGGCTACTATGCGCTTCAGTCAAAATAGTGCACCTTAACTCATCATTCTCTGGCACAACTACACGACCCATAAAACAAAAGTCCATCGGATTATCCTCCGCAATGTCCTGAACATGCGATACCAACGAATAATCCAACAACTGCTTATCTCTAATCAATTGTGCCAAAGAAGGCTTCACTTGCAACTCAATAACTAACCTGCCATCTCGCAACACACTCAATCAAGCAAACATCGCTCTCAGCTCCACAGCCACCTTTCTACTCAAAGCATCAGCCACCACATTGGCCTTTCCAGGGTGATACTCTATCGTCAAGTCATAATCCTTAAGCAACTCCAACCATCTACGTTGCCTAAGATTCAACTCCTTCTGCGACATCAAATACTTTAAACTCTTATGATCTGTATATACCACCACACACTTTTCACCATAAAGATAATGCCTTTAAATCTTTAGCGCAAACACCACTGTGGCCAATTCTATATCATGGGTAGGGTAATTACACTCGTGCACCTTCAATTACCTAGACGCATAAGCCACAACTCTACCATCATGCATCAACACACACCCTAAACCAACATAAGATGCATCGCTATAGATCACAAACTCTTTCCCTAATTTAGGTTGAATCAAGATTGGAGCTTGTATCAAAGCCTCCTTCAACTTCTCAAAAGCTTGTTGTCTGGCTTCTGTCCACTCAAAGTGAACATCTTTTTGCAACAACTTCGTCAAAAGAGCAGCAACCTTTGAAAAACCATCCACAAAACGACGATAATATCCTCCCAAGCCTAAGAAACTACGAACCTCTATCACCGACTTAGATTGTTTCCAATTTACAATAGCTTCAACCTTCTATGTATCTACACGAATTCTTACGGCTGATACAATATGACTAAGGAAAACCACTTCCCTAATCCAAAACTCACACTTACTCATTTTAGCATAAAGCTGATTATCCAACAAGACTTGCAAAACAATCTCAAATGTTTATCATAATCATCCTTCGTACGAGAATACACAAGGATATCATCAATAAACACCACTACAAATTGATCCAAGAATTCATAGAACACTCGATTCATCGTGTCCATGAAAGCTGCAGGCGCATTTGTCAACCCAAACGGCATCACCAAAAACTCATAATACCCATAACGTGTTCGAAAAGCCGTCTTCGGCACATCTCTATCCTTCACCTTCAATAGATAGTATCCTGATCTCAAATCAATCTTAGAAAACATTGTTGCACCACGAAATTGATCAAAAAGATCTTCAATCTGTGGTAAAGAATACTTATTCTTAATTTCCAACTTGTTCAGTTGTCGATAGACAATACACATTCTCATAGTGTCATCCTTCTTCTTCATAAACAACACGGGCACTCCCCAAGGCAAAACACTAGGTCGAATGAATCCATGATCCAACAACTCCTGAATTCGTGCCTCCTTCATATTCGGATTCATAACATACGACATGTCCGCTTGAAACCCAATTTGTGTTTCCAAAGGCAAAACAACATTTGATAAGAACTTGACATTGTCACCCACCACCAGGACTTCATAATCATCGACAAGTTTCAACGAAACTTGCTTGGATTCAAAATCAACCACAGCTTTGTGTTCAGTCAACCAATTCATACATAAGATAACATCAAAACCATAAAAGGCAACTCCATCATATCCACGGCAAACACGTGTCCTTGAACCATTAATGGACACCTTTTATACAACTTTCTAACAACAATCGTTTCGCAAAAAGAACTCTTCACTTGCATACCCACATCTAACAACTCAACAAGTATATCAAGCAATCGTGCATGCTCATTCAATATATATGAATGCGTAGAGCCAGAGTCAATCAAAGAAAGTAATGACAAAGACTACAAAGTAAAAGTGCTTGCAATCACATCAGTGTCATTCTTTCCATTGCGGTGTGCATACACCTTTGCTTGGCCACCTCCCTCACGTTGAACAACTACCACATATGCAACATTCCTCTAACCATCCATGATCGCGCCCACGGCCTCTTTGTGGCTCAACAGCATGCGCAAGAGCTTGCCTATCTCCGATCGATTGTGGACAAGCACGCTTCACATGACCTTAAAGTTCCAGCAGACACCAAGATTACCCCAACACTCACCCATATGCCACCTCCCATAGCGGTTACAATCAAGAGTGTGAACAAAAGCATTCTGGCTCTGTTAACCACGACCAACATTACCACCACCACCTCGCTTCTGATCCGGGTAATACTTCTTATCCTTCTATCTTTTGTAACGATCCCTACCAGCATCATTCTCAATTGTTCTCTTGCCAAAACTAGAACTACCTGAATGAGAAACCAAACCCAAATTATGCTCGATATCCTTAGCTCGAGTAACCAAAACATCAAAATCTATATAGTCTGAAGCCAAGATATAGGTCTTTACTTCTTTCACCAACCCATAACGGAAACGATCACATCGCTTCTGTTCGTTGGGAACTAGCTCTGGGGCATACTGTCTCAACCGAAAAAACTAAACTTCATAATTTGCAACAGACATGTTCCCCTGAACTAAATCCATTAACTCCTTTTTTTCTCATCTAGATAGCGAGTACCCATGTATTTCTTCTTAAAAGCTGAGCAAAAGAACTCCTAATTCGCATCAGCAGGTTCCATTCCCATGGTAATGGTCGTCCATCATGTATAAGCACCGTCATGCACCAGGGACACAATACAACCCAGCTTACATGCATTCGTACACTCCGTCTGACCAAGAATCTTTTTTTGCTCTCAAACCATTCCTCAGACGCTTCCGGGCTCAAACCTCTTAACTTAGTACCACCCAGACTACGCAAACGCTCTAAAGGAAGTCTAGGGTTAACAACTGCAGGTTATGATGTAGCCGCATGCACGCTCGCCATCGCTGCCTGAAAAGCTTCAGTTATAGCCAGAATCAAAGACATCATATCTCCGACTATCGGCCCTTGCGGTACCTAATGCGCAGCACCTCCCATTTTAGCACCACCACTAGGAGGAGGTGGAGGGAGCGGCACATCCTCATCATGCTCTTCCTCAACATTACGAGTATTTATCCTAAGATCTTGTCACGGTCCCATTTGAAAATTGTATGAATCTCTAGCATAAAAATGCAACAGTAAAACCAGTCAGGCCAGCTCCAAGCAAAAATCCAAGTCGATCAAGTTTTAAAACAAAAATCTCTTCATACAAATAGTAATAAAGAAATGGGCACCCCAATATCTCTCCCCCATACATCATGTAATATCCATAATAGCATGTTATCAAACACCATATGTAGCACACAATCAATCCATGGTTAAAACATAACATAAGAAACCATCGCGAAGAGCAAACATCAAGAAATCACTCAAACAATGACAATTCAACCAACTTACCACCCAATTATTCGTTAACGTGGCTCTGATACCAATAAATGTAACCCCCTCAACATGGTCTAACTGTTTCACCGACTTGAGCGAGTTACACGGGGAATATTGAAATAAACAAGTGAAAATTTATCTCAATAAACGACCCTATATATTTTTTTTATTTTTATCATGTCTAGATGCTCTTATTATTCCCTAAGGTGATCATGTTCACAACGGATAAAGTTACGATTCGAACGTGGTCAATTGAACAATCGATTAGTTTTAAACATGTTTAGGGACAATTTTGTAATATTAGAAAATTTTGAGGAAAGTGGCCACATTAAGATTACCGATCCATAATTAGTCATATTTCAAGCTTGCATGTCAAAAACCAACTTAAAACAACACCCAAACTCAACCAATTACATTCTTAACGTTCAGGGACCAAAATTTAATAACAGCAAACTTGTAGATAACAATTAACTAACAAAATTGCTTGGCGTATCAATACACCAAGGCCCGTATCGATACGCGTTTGTCCAGTAAGCTTCCCCTGTTTTGAAATCCACAAACATGTACCCATACACCCCGCATATCGAAACACATAGCCTAAACCAAGCATACCGTACTGAAATAGCTCAGTTCGTATCGAATGCCTGGGCTATTTTAGGCATACCGTACCGATATGCTAGCCCGCGTTTCGGAATGCTTGGGTCTGTGATGACATTTTCCTCAACTTTTACACAATAGAAACCATCCAAAATTAATGTAACATGCTTCCAACATAAGTACAACATTTGAGGCATAAATCCAAAGGTATTAGGCACCAAATCAAGCATTAAACATCAACGTAACCTTAGATGTCAATCTATAGGCATGCTTCCTAATAAAACACCCATATAAAGTCCAAAATGTAAACCAAACCAAATACCAACATATAAAAGCCACTTACATGTCCAAATAGGCAATATAAACTTGCCTCATATCAGGGAGTTTCAAAACACAACCTCCCAAAACATATAGGTACCCTCCCAATGCCACTTATTACTATTTAGTAAATGTAAAGTCATACTTAAGCTATGAAATGCCCTTGGAATCTTCTCTTGCTACCTCGCTTCTATAACCATGCTATTTCTTGGCATTATTGGAAAAAGAGAGCTTAAGCATAAATGCCTAGTGAGGGTCGCTCGATTAAAAATCAACAACAATGCATTTTAAAACCATTTCACAAATACATATCTCTTTTCATCATGCTAAAATACAACTCATGCTTTAAATCACTTTCAAAGCAAAACCAATAATCATTTATAAAACATGTATCACCAATCTCATGCATTTACCACAATGCAAAAGTCATTGCAAGCTTCTCATGCTTGTACATCATAAAGCTGTCATGGCGGTTTTTTTTTAACTTTAATGTATCCCACTTTTTGAAAAATATTTGATTAAAAGGGAAATTTCTTTTGAAATTTCGTGTTTTTGAAAACAACAAAGATTTGTAGTCGCCACCGGCCACTTAGGTAGGTCGGACACCACAAAACCAAAGATTCGTTTTGAAAAAGGTTCGGGAGTTGGTTACGTGTGGGGAAGGATTAGCACCCCCATCACGCTTGAAAATTAGTACCAAAATATTTGTTGCTTTTAATCGAAGGAAATTGTTGAAGTTTAAAATGAGTTTAATTAGGTGTTCTTAATTGAAAATTGACTTTAATTGAACGAGCTTTATCAAATTGGTGGGTTCAAATTAATTGGTCATTTAATTAATAAGGATGACTATACATCAGACCATAAATTAAACCGACATCGAATAAGCCTGACTGTGTGTTAATTTATGGTTCGGTTTTCGTACGTTACCTTTATGCATGATGCAAACATTTAAGTATGATGTCATGATATTGCCAACTTTTAATTAATGTTTACCTTCAGACGATAAGAATTAATTCAAATATTTGGTCAAAATCCATTGGGTCTAGACTGTTACGACACAAATATTCAGACATCCATGTATGATATAGATTGTCTTTTAAGGCTTGTAATGTAGGTCATGGCTCATGGTTATGAAAGAAAGGGTATATAGGCCCAAATTAGTGTTTAAGGGTGATGAAACCAATGATCATTTCTTCCAACTGAAAATATCAATTATGTATTGTCTGATATGGATATGCTCAGATGAAATACTATTTTTCTTTTATTTTTTTGGATCACTCTAGACTGCTCGTTTTTTTTCGGTTTTCACCTTAGAGTTTATTTCCTTTCATCTAGTGTAGTTTCAGATCAACTTGCGTCTTCACACCATATATATGCATGCTTCCATTCAAAGGTGATCAATCTTTCAAGGCTCTTTTAAAAAGATGTTCATTTGGATAGGGAATTCTTATAGCCCTTTTCTCTATTTCTCCTGCTCTCTTTTTCTCTCTCTCTCTCTCTTTTCTCTTTTATAAAACTGCACTTTTCAATTTAGTGCTTTCACTCTTGATTTCCTCAACTTTCATGTTGGTAACTTTCGACTTGATTTGGGTTGACTCTCTAAGCACAAACTTCTCTTTCGCCATTTCCTTTTAATATTTCTATTGCTCGAAGTGAATATTCCGTTCAATGCATTTATCCTCCTTTATTGCCCCCTAATTCATGAGGCATCATCTTCATAGCATAATCAGAACCCAATGTAATTCATTTATCCATAAACTTTTATCTCCTTCGCCCCCGATGTAGGGGTGATCCTTAGTTTGGGTCTAATCAGAAGAAAATTATTAGGCTCAAAAGGGGACAACAATGGATATTTTTCTTATTTTCTTACTTTGTGAAGGGAAATTAAGGAATGCCAAATGCTCTCCCATACATGAATATCAAAAACAATCTTCGGGTGGTAGATGTTTTAGGGTTATCACTTCAATCAAGGACATTGAACAACAATGCCTGAGAGGAAAATTCACTCTATGGGATTTTCCATTATTTATGAACACTCTATGTTGTCCTTCCCATAACCTAAATAGAACAGAGGGTGTTCAAATTTATGGTACTTTCGCAACATTCGGTTTTTGAATTTTGAATTAAAGTGATTCTTGCAAAAGGTATATACGTATATGTTGGGGAAAACAAAAATAAGCTCATAATAATAAAGAATAAGTGAAATGTTTAAATGAAATCAAAGAATATAAAATTCTTTCCAAATGAAATGTGTGTGAAGGTCTCTTTCATTAAAATTGAAACAAGCAAACATAACATAAGCCCTTACAAAAATCCTTTCCATCTTCGGGCAAAAAATAGCAAAGTGTATTGAAAGGAAATGCAACATGCAAGCAAATTTAAACATGAACTCCTAAAAACTAGAATTTGGGAGAACACCTTCAAAAGTCATGTTCACGATTCATTCTTCTCAATGCTTCAAAAGACCGCTCTCAATAAAACTTTGAACCTTGTTTTTCAGAGCTCCACAATTCTCCATGGTGTGGCCCGTACCTCCCACATGGTAGTCACACACGGCATTAACATTGTAACCATTAGGATAGGGAGGATTCTTTTGTTTCGACTGAAATGGAGCCAGAAGTTTTGCTTCAAAAAGTATGGGAAGCAAGTCTGTGTATGTCATAGGAATCAGATGAAGAACCTTCGGAGGTTTTGCAAATAAGGACGATTGACAATGGTAGCGGCCATGAAACTGAGTGCTTGGGCGAGATCTCTTCATACAAACTAGGGAATCATGCCCCATCTGGGCGGTTGCGCTTGGTTCACCCAACTGCAATACCCTAGTTTTTAACATATTCTGGATTAGCTTCTTAAATACCATACAATTTTCAATAGAATGTCCTTGAACATTGGCATGATACTCGCAATGAGCATTGGCATCGTACCAAGAAGGTTAAAGTGGATTAAAGGGGGCCACATAATAAGGCCGGACCAAATCTGCCTTGTATAGCTGTGAATACAACTCCTTGTATGAAATTGGCAGCGAGATGAATGACCTATTTTTTTTCTCTCGGGTCCCCCCGTTTCCTTCCTATTCGAACTTTGAGCACTCCCGACTATAACTTTAGATTGGGAGGTCGTGAGGTCCTTTGGGGCCTCCTCATAATCCCCTTCCTTAAATTGCCCCCGATCTATTTCTCTATCCGTTAGAGAGGACAAGATTTTCCAGAGAGAATCTTCAATCTTTTCTAACACCAATTCGATGGGACATTTAGAAGGAGAGCGGGCTACCTTATATTGGTTGATGATGGCTTGGTCTTCATTAGACAAAATGTTTTCTGCTATGAAGTCGCGGTCCTGACTCTCACTCTCCTTTCACAAGGAGTCTTCCCTCACACCCTTTTTTTGGTCATGGTGGCCATCATGCCCATCAACTCATTGACTTGTCACCTAGTTTCTTCTTGGAACTTCTTTGCATATGTCATTAGCTCTCTTTGATTCTTGACCAAATGCTCTTGGAGCTCCTCAAGCTTATCCACCCTAGCTGCTAGGTCATTCATATTTCTGAAGTTGTACTGGCTAAAAGTCATTCTCTTTTCACTTTTATTTTCTAAGGCGAATGATTTCCCTGATTAGTGATGCATATGATGTAGTGAATGTACAAAAATGCATTATTAAACAAACTAATAATATGTCATGAAATAATGCTACTATGAAAGCATGAATGAATGCAAAGAAGTGTTGATCAACGAACATCCTCATTAAACAATTTCCATAATGGAGATCAAGTCTCATTACAACAAGAGAAGAAAATTACTACCATAAGGTACAAATTTGTTCCTTTTCTTTCCCTAAACCAACACATTCTTGAAGTTCAGATATATTGAGATAGTCCTTGATTTCCTTACTTGCGCTATCAAACAACTTGCCTTTAATGGGCTTGAAATAAACTCGGTCGACTTGATCCTTCAGTCGTTGGTAGCACACATAGTCATTTGAGACGTCACCTTCCTTGTTTTTTTCATTCCCTAATCACTCTTAAACTTTAGGGTTCTTCAACTCGTTATTATGGACTCTTTCTCCCATTACGGAAACCTTTAATTTTTGGATTGTTCTCAAATCAACACTTCATTATGAAAATGTTATGAATATGAATAAAAATAATAAAACAAGACAAGAAAAGTAATAACTTAGTGACAAACATAATAAATAAACAACACCAAACAAATTAACAACCAAAAGGCCTAACAACATGTATTCTAGTTCGCTATGGTTATCTGCATGGCTCTAATTGGGGTGGGCTTCCTAGATTCTCACGCATGGGTGCCCCTACCACTAACAACACATTAGAATCTACCCCTATTGTGTAACTGAACAATTTATCACGTACGAATTTTGTATATTATAGTGCACTTCTCGTCCTATTGGCCGAAAAAATACACTTTTAAACCTTGTTACCCTACTTTTTCAATGCATAAACATAAATCAATCATCTCATCTCAAAAGCATAAACAATGCATAGCATTTCCTCAACAAGTTATAACTCTTTCAAAACATAAACAAATTCTCATGGGATCATGTTCAACCATTTTCAAGTCTCAAAACATGCATAAATGGTAGGTAACAAATCTATTTCTAAAACATGAGCATGATTAATCAAAACATTGGAAAATCGATAAACCGAGAGCGAAATCTTCTATACTTACTTCTGAGCTTATATTAGTGTTTTAAGCTTAATCTAAACCCCCAAACCTTGCTTTCAGACCTTTGAAAAACCTTTAAAATCATTTCCACTCACCGACAAATATTCGCTCCACTTGCCGAAGCGACATCAAGTCTCCGGAGCAACCAAGACCTCTTCCAAAGCCATCGGATCGATCTCCCTTACTTCTAACCAAAGAAAAATAGAGGATTAATGCACATTCTTGCATCAAAACCTCCAGCAAATTAACTCCACAATTCTCTTTAACAAAAACCAAGCAAGCGTCATCAAAAATCAACCGAAAACATCAGCGAAAAACACTCTAAACAATCTCCAACCAATACCCAGCAGGATTAGCCATTAAGCATCATAAACATACATCTAAAACATCACCTCAACATCCTTTTACCTCCAGCAACCATTAAACCACATAAACAAACCACCAACCCAAAGATTTCAACCTAGATATCTAGCAATTCACCTAGTTTCGAGATTCCATTATTAAAACCCACCTTACTACATTATTTAACATCAAGATTATGATTAAAATCAATCTAAAACCCAGCAATTATAATCCAAAACAAAACCCAACCAATTTCATCAATATAACTCCATTTAAAGCTCAATTAAAGCAAGATAACATCATTTATAACTCAAATTAATTTAGAGGATAATTTACAAGAGTTAAGAACTTTGGAATTTTAATAAAGAACCCTTGATTAGAGGAGAATTAAGAAGATCGTCTCTAACACAAGCTTTTCTCTTATTTGGCAATAGTTTGGATGAAATCCTTAAAGGAATCCAAGAATGCTTGATGTAGAAATCCATGGAAATCATTTAGAAATCAAAAGTGGGTGAAAAGGAATAAATCTCTTGAGATTTTAGTGATGAGAAAGTAGTTTGGCCGATGGGAAAGTTGAGAGAAAAAGTTGGGAGAAAAGAAGTTACGTAAGAAAATGTTTAAGCCTTTTGAAATCCTTTTTATTAAAACGTTTTTAATTAATCTTTTAATTAAACATTTAAAATATCCAAAATAAGGGAAAAGGCTGATAACACCTTGGTGTAATAGCTCCCTAAAGATTCTAAGTCTTGACTCTTTTCAATTTAGTCATTAAAACGTATTTTGCAATTTCTACGATTTAGTCACTATTTTCAAAATATCAATTAAATCAGTCCAATTTTATCAAATTGACCTCTCAAAAACCTTCAAAACATTATTTTAGGATTTTAGAATATTTTCCCATATTTTATTTTGCTTAAAAACATTTTAAATCAATTTATTCTCGAAACTAGTCTAAATCGGTTCACCCGATCCGTCTAGCCAAACTCGGCTAACTTCCAAGCACAAAATTGGGGCATCAACCACCATTGTAAGAGGATTTCCCTCTTGTTCTTCTGTTGCAATGACCGCTTCTGTCGGTCTCACTGTAGCTTGCTCCAGCTTTGGTCCTTCACATGTTGCATCTTCAAACTTGGATGCAACAAAATTATCTTCGGCAACAACTTCTTCAGAATCAATCTTCTCAACTCGGGTACTCTCATCTTCATCAACATCTTCCATAAGAATTTCTTCTTTTTCTAGAAAGATGGGGTTTCATCAGCTTCTGTTGTGACATTTAAATCAAAAAGGCAGTCTTTGATGATCTTGCTTGAGTTTTCCTCTTTCTTTGTGTCCTCAGCCTCGTTCACATTCTCGGGAGAATTGACGGTTTTCGCTAGGGCCTCTTTTGTGGTCACATCATAGGAGAATTCATAGCTGCGAATGATTGGTGGAAATTCTTGTAGAGAGACTAGAATAACTTTACTCATTGCAAAAAGAAAAGATTTATGCCACGTCTTGACATATGCATAGAACAAGTTATGTGTCATGTCAAGAGTTTGTATTGTGGCTACAATTTTCCCCAATGTGCTTGTCCCAGCATCGATTTTGTCCTCAATCTCCAAAACTTTTAGCTATACTTTATGGTTATGTGGTAGGTCCTCGATAGTAGACTCCACCTTGGCATCCCCCTTATCTTGTCTCATCGCATCGCCCACTTTTGGTGTAGCAACCTAAGTGGTTCTCACCATTCTCTCAATTGTGATCTCTTTAAGTGGCCCTTTGTTGGCCGTCATCTCTCAATGATGATTCATTCATCAGTGATGGAAACATCAAAACCCTCTTCTTCCTCTCGACACAATCAACAATCTCCTTGTGGATAATCTCACCCACGTCAATCTTCCTACCCTTGACAATTGAATGTATCGGATACATCTGATCCAAGGAGGTTGTTGTGCTATGAGTTGATGGCAGAAACCTGAATTTGAAAAATTGGAACCAAATCTTCGCAGGGAAGGTTAAAAATTTCTTATACATGGTAAAATTTCCCACATTAGTCCCCGACCATTGTGCATCTTCTACACTTAAATCCCTAACCAACAAATCTAGTTTCACATCATTAATCTCTTGAACAAACAGAATGTGTTCATCAATGTTCATAGACGTCTTTAACACCTTCATATTTATGACATCACTCTAGGGTACATAACTCTCCCTCACAAATACTAAATCCAGAGAGGGCTCATACAAGTTAGAGTAGAATTCCCTTACCAAATCAGAGTTGAAACTGCATGGGTGAGTGCAAAAGGTGCTCTATTTTGAAGCTCGATGGTTTGATGAATCAACTTCCCAAGTTCCCTTTCTTGTGACAACACAATCCCTTGTTCCGGTAGTATATTTCACTTGAGGATGTGTTCTTTGTGCCGCATTTCTGCCATTGTTGTTTGAAACACCTCATAATTGGTGTTCTCAACTGGTGCAACTGGTTCCTCTTCTTGAGGGTTTGAAGCTGAACCTTGAGTTTTTTTGCAGATGTTTCCATGGAGATTTTTCTGGAAACTCTTATTTTTTCCATGAGATAATGTAAATAAAGAAGAAGAATAAAAAATTGTAGAAAGATTGAAGCTTTATAAAATCAAAGAAGAAAACAGAGAAGAACTTAATGAGGAAGGTCGGAGAGTCTAGGGTTATTAAATAAAGAAGAAAGAAAAGATGGGATGAAAATGCGCAATCTTTTACCGTCTGATGCGATTAGATTCGACGGTTCTGATTGCAGCGCAAAAATCACGCCCGTCCGATGCATCTCCCGCTCTCCAAAATCAAAGGGTTGTGATTGGGTGGATAAATCGGTGTAATTAAATTATCTGAAATGCCCTCAAAATCATGCATAACATGTGTTTCCCTTGTCGTACAACCCTTTTGCAAGAAAAGAAGATTCTATACCAAAATATAGGAGAATTATTTTACAAAAAGAAAAGAAAAGCTTAAAAGAAAAATAAAATAAAAAAGAAAAAGAAACTAAATCTACATCTATCAAAGAAATTAAAGAAAATCATAAAAAAATCGACCAATTTAATGGTCTCGACAGTCTTAGAATCAAAGTCGCCAAAATAAAGCTTGAGTCTTTTCCATTGACATTGAATGGGATCCCCGCTTTGCGATCCTTGATTGTGACTGCACCATGTGGAAAAATTTTCACAACTTCAAAAGGTTCCAACCAACGTGACCGCAATAAACTTGGGTACAGCTTCAGTCATGAATTGAATAGCAAAACCAGTTGTCCAACTTCAAATTGTCGCTGCAATATGATCTTGTCGTGCCATCGTTCACTTTTGTCTTTGTAAATAGATGCATTTTCATAAGCATTGCGGTGAGTTTCTTCTAGCTTAGTGATATCCAATAATTGTTTCTTCCATGCAACCTCATAATCTAGATTCACTTATTTTAAAGCCCACATAGCCTTGTGTTCTAACTCAACAGGTAAGTGGCAGGATTTTCCAAAGACCAGTTGATACGACAACATCCCAAGTGGAGTTTTGTACGCAGTACGAATATCCCACAAAGCATCATCCAAGCGCAAAGACCAATCCTTCCTAGAGGTATTCACCATTTTTTCCAAAATATTTTTGATAGCCCGGTTAGAGATCTCAGCTTGTCCATTAGACTGAAGATGATAAGTTGTAGCGAGTCTATGATTCACTTCGTATCATTTTAGCGCAGAACCCACATGGCTGCAATGAAAATGCTTTCCTTGGTCACTGATTAATGCCCTTGGTGTCCCAAAACGAGTGAGTATATATTTGTGAAAGAACTTTTAAACCGTCTCCGCATCATCCTTTGACACAACAACGACTTTTATCCACTTGGAAACATAGTCCACAACAACTGAAATGTAGAGATTACAAAAAGAATTCGAAAATGGACCTATGAAATCCAAGCCCCAAACATCAAATAGCTCAATTTCCATAATTGGTTGTTGTGACATCTTATTTTTCTGGATATTGATCATGTGCACTGACAACGGTCACAACATTGGGCAAACTCATGGGCATCTTTAAATAATGAAGGCCAATAACATCTCGATTGAAGGACTTTTGAAACAGTTTTCATATCGCTGAAATGCACTTCATACGGAGCATCAAGATAATGTTGTAGAATTGGAATCATTTCTTCCTCAGGGACACAACGTCGGATAATATTATCATTGCAAACCTTGAACAAATAAGGTTCATTCCAATGATATTTAGTTGAATCGCGAAGGAATTTTGCTTTCTTGTGCCTAATGATAGATAAAGGATTATTTTCGCACACAAGGTAATTAAAAAAATATCAGCGTACCAAGGTGTTGCGAACAAAGCAAAAAGCTTTCCATCTGGAAATGCGTCGACAATTTGAAGTTTATTTCCATCTTCGCTGTCTGATTCCAATCTTGAAAGATGGCCGGCAACTTGATTATTTTAACCTTTTCTGTCTTTTATTTCAATATCAAATTCTTGTAATAACAAGATCTTTCGAATCAATCTTGGTTTTGCATATTTCTTAGTTAAAAGGTATCTCAAGGTAGAACGATCAGTGAACACCGTAATCTTTGTACCGGCATGGTAGGAACGAAACTTAACAAAATCAAAGATTACAGCTAATGGCTCTTTCTCTATAGTTGTATAATTAATCTGAGTTTCATTTAGAGTTTTACTAGCATAATAAATTGAACGAAATACATTGTCACGTCTTTGGCCTAAAATTGCCCCAACCGTGAAATCAAAACAGAGGCAAGTGTTTCGATATAGGCTCATTCGGGTTGGCTACTAGAATCTTGTGTTCTGAAACACTATTTGGGGTGTTTCGATACGAGCCCGAGCTTCGATACGGTTGAACCTGTTCCGAAACGGGTGTTCCGATATAGAGCAACCTGTACCGAAACGCCCAGCTGTTAAGTTGGTTATTGGAATCTTTTGAAGTTCTGTTTCTTTACGTTCTAGCCCCTGGATGTTGTGGATGCAATTAAATGAGCTTCGATGATTATTTTCAGCTGAGATTTGACAGAGATGCATGTAATGTGACTATTTAGAGGTTGGTAATCTAAAAATGGAAGAAGTCTCTGTAAATTATTAAAATTACAAAGTGGTCCTTAAAATATGTTTATATGCAATTGAGTCCCTAAGCGTTGCTTAAATGAGTTGCAAATTGTTCCGCTGCAAAGTTTATCACATAGGATAATAATGAGCATCTAGGCAAATATAAAATGAAAAAAAAAACAGGGTCGTTTATTGGAGTAAACTTCTCGGTTTACTTCAATATTCTCCGTGTGACCCATTCGGTTCGGTCTATCGCCCAGACCGGATTGAGGGGTTACAACTAATCTTGCATTCCATTTAGCCGTTAAAATTCGCAACTTATCCCTAAGTCAAATTAGTCTTCACCGCCGATTGATTGAATAAAGACCATGATCATTCGTTTCTTGAATCTAACTCTCCCAATATTAGATAAATGGATGAATTCACGAGATCCTCTCACAATTCACTCGCAAAAAAAAATTAAGAACCAAGAATGAACAAACCTTGAATTAAAATTGCAAACTCAAATACTTAAACAAACTCAATCGTTCTCACAACCACAAAAACACAATAAGCCAAGCCAAATAAAATTTAGTTCTTGGCTTGGTGCAAAAGAAACACATACTCTAAAAATCCCAACATGAATCGACAAGAAACAATGAGGAAGAAAAGAAGTCGACAGCCCTCTATGTGCCTAACGTGTGAATTGATGTTTTACTGTTTATTTCTCTTTTATAAAAAATGCGGTTATAAAAAATAATTTTAAATGAAATTCTTTATTTGTCTTTATTTATATTCTTAATTTTTACATATTAAAAATATTTTATGTATTTAAAAATATTTTTTGGACGAATTTAATAGTACCTTTTTCAAAGGTAATATATGTTGGGTAATTATTTGATACACTGGCAGTGGAAGCTAAAAGTTTCTACAAGGGACTTAGTTTTAAAATTTATAGACTTCGTTTATGGTGTATGGTTTAGGGTTTAGGTGTATAGGTTTTGAATTTAGAGATAGTGGTCGAAATTTACAATTTAGGGTTATAATTTAGGATTTATAGATTAAAACCTAAATTCTCACTATATTACCCTAAAAACTAAATCATATCCCCTAAACTCTAAATTCTAATCGTAAACCCTAAATTTTAACTATTACACCTAAATTCTAAATCCCTACACCTAAACCATACACCCTAAACTAAGTCCTTAAACCCTAAAACTAAGGCGCTTGTGGAAACTAAGAGTTTCCACTGCCAGTGTATAGGATAATAATCTATATATGTTTTTTTTAACTTTTTTGTCAACTTATACACATTAGGTTTGGCCGATTGATCAAGCTGCTCACTTTAAATCATGGGTTCTAGACCTACTAGGAACATTCTCCTTCCTTCCCCTAGAGTCCCCTTCCCCTCCCTATAGTAGGATTAGGATTAAGATTAAATTTAAAATTTGTCAAAAAAAAAAACTTGTACACACATTGTATATATAAATGCTTGAACCCGAATCTCACGATAAAAATATAAAGCTAAATTTGAGAGTACCTTTTAAAACAATACTAAAATATGAACCCCTTCACCCTTAAAAAGAATCTGCACTCAAATTTTCCTAAAGAATAAATCAAAACACATAGATATACAAAATGAAATTTGAAAACTACCTTCTGGTCACTGATTTCCATCATCCGATAGGGTCGAATTTAAATCGGGACAGCTTTCCGAATGATTGATCAATAACTTAAAAATTGATACTATTTTTTTTACCAGAAATGAAGAACTTCATTAAACAAAAATCAAACATTCATACAAACGAGGGCAAAGAAGCCAAGCACAAACAGAGCATGGCATCGAAAGTCCAAAAACAGATAACATGGGAGAAATCACCCTACAGGCAAGGGCCAAAGAGCATAGAAGAAAACCCAATGAGGGCTTTGGGGAAAGCAACAGGCTGCACGAAACGTTCTGGGCAAAAGGAGGGTGTCGTAGGTATCGACAAGTTTGGCAACGAGTAACGAGGGGACCGAAGTGAGATTCAAGGGCCAGGTTGACAACGACAGATGCAAAGCCATATAGGCTTAAAAGATTCAAGCTTTCCTCGTTAGAGACGTCGCCGAGGGCAAACGACCTAGATGAGAAAAGAAAGGGAAAGGGATGATACCATCAATTTCGAGCAAATTGATCGGAAAGAGAGGAGACAACCACAAACTTCACCCACTAAAACCGCCAACGAACCTGCAAAACAAAAACGGAGAAACAACACTCAAAATCAAAAAACTGGCAAAGAAAGGGAAACAGCAAAACCCGAGACCTTCCCCCAATCTTCCTCATCTCGAGCCACCTAGAGTGACTAGACGTCTTCCCTTTAGACAAGAGCCCGAACCTGAACCTGAGCCATCGAAGTCTGGGAAGAGACTTCCCAACAAATCATTCAAGGGAAAACATCGAAGCAACCCAGACAAGGAAAAAGTAAAATAGAAACAAATAGGAAGCAAACAAAGACGTAGTAGGAAGGGAGGAAAAAGGAGGGGAGGCCAGCCGTTGGACAAGGAGGGGGGATGGGGTTTTTTAGTTTTTAGGGGAAAAGAGGAACGGGTGAAAAAACTAAGCAAACGAGCTTTATTGGGGAAAAAAATGACTGACTATTGTGCATTTATAGAAGGAAAGTGCATCACTAATGGCAAACTCATGGCTCAAGAATTAGTGGCTTTGATCAGTAACTACAACTAAACTGTTTACCCATATCATATTGTACCCAAAGCAATAATTAAAGCTTTTTAAGCGACTTCGCTGAATAAGAACGAAAAAATGTTTACAGTTTGAACTAAAAAATACAGCAAACGTACAAGTTGCAGTTTCAATGATTCAATACCAGGAACTATAGGAATACAAAAAATTGTCCAACAAAAAGACCCATCCAAAACCAAACGACCTGAAAAGGAAAATGAATAGCTTAGCTAGTCTTTCATTTCTTTCAATCTTAAAGAATGAAACTCGCAAATAACACACCCCTGTTCGTCATTCATGGTACAAAAAGACAGTTAAGCATTGAAGACCAAAAGGTGCAAATTGGTGTCCAGCATATTATTCAGGTTAGAAGTAGAAAAAACTGTGCAGCTACCAGCAGCATGGTGACAACTCAATTAGCCCTTCGGTCTTCACATTTCAGTCAATGTAGTAGAATCAGCTAGCACTTAAAATGCCTTCATATAGTATAAAATTTACAGGCTGCAGTAGGACTTGGCAAGACAATATGCATGGAAGTTCTCGTTGATGCTTGACCGGCATTAAAATGCTGAAAACTTGATCTCCGTGGCAACAAAATAATTTAATCCATAAAAGCACACAGAAAAGCTAGTGAATGCATTTATGATTCTATGTGTTGGTTCCGGTTATGATACTTCTTGAAGTGCAAGATTCAATTCCTGGGCAGATTTTGCCACTGACCCCCCTCTTCTATGGAGAAAAAAGGAAAATAGAAAAGAAAAAAGAGAACAAATAAATAACACTGGAGATCTCAGGAAAAAGTCATACATTGCGGAAAGGTTGTGAATGATTAAACCCTAGAGCGGTTAGCTACAGGTTCAAATAACTACCATACGCACCTGGTAACCGTGGGGAGACAGTGCTTTACTTTTTCAAGTTCTATAAAGCAGAGGTTGCAACGTTCAAACCTAGGGCAACCAGCAGCATGATCTCAGTTAATAATGCAATAACTGAACATTTGAAAATTATGTTTGCAGTTTTGAAGCAAGTAGGCAGACCTTTGCTCTGCCTCGATGTCTACGCCAACAGGGGTCGAAGCAGATAATGTTGAATATATCATTGAACCAAATACTCTGACCAGCTTAAGCAGCACGTCAAGACTGACGCTCAAATGCCTACATAGGAGCTGCAGTTAAATACAGAAATCTCCTTGGAAGTAATGCTAAAATACCACTCATTTTAATGCAGTTTAAAGTTGACCGAAATGTACCGCAGAGAGTTACTGAAAGCAATTGATGTTTCCAGAACAATTTGAGAACAAAAATGCAAGATTATGACACTATTCTTACCTATCCACCTCACTTCCAAGGAGACTAGACAGAAGGGGCAGAAGACAAGTGCAAATGTCCAATGTGACAATGTCTATTTTCTCAGTGATAATGCTCAGCACATCTGCAAGCACCTGCAATTCCCATCACACACAAAAAAAAAGCAAGTGGCACTTCAATATGTTCAAGTTACACGAAAGATCGAACCACAATGAATGTATTGACAAACTTGAAAGTTCTTACAGCATGATCGGCCATCTTTTCCATTGCACTGATTGCACCCTTTATGTCATTCCTTTCCCAGTATCGATGAACAACCTATAACCAATAATAAACAAGATTCAGCAATCTTCTATGTTAACTTCAACATTGTTGACATCTTACTATAAAGTGAAAAACGAAAGCATCTAAACAATCCATATCATGAGTTCCAGTTTGGTTAGGATCACCTGTAACTTAGATAAACGAGACTGCATGGGACCAATGAATTGGTCATGCTGCTCCATTATATCTGCAACAGCATCCTCATCACTGGCAGAAGGCATTACTTTTTCCACAGAGGAATGATAACCTCTTTGTTTATACTTCAAAAAAGACGAGAACCGAGTGCATAAATTAGCATTGGAACATATAAAAAAACGAATAAGGAAAACAAAGTGAATACAAGATTAGGCAAGTTTTTACCGAATTGAATGAAGACATATTTGACATAGATTCATTCCCCCGAGAAATACCAAAAGTAAGTCCATCATAATTAGAAGGCCTCCTTTTCTCCCAATTTATAACTACCGGGCGTGTTCTTCCTGAAAAATTTACCAAAGGTAGTGACTTCAGACTTTTATGGAATCGTGCACATTATCAACCAGCTATGAAGAGATATACCACCTTTTTGGCTTTCTAAAGGATATGTGTCTCTATGTGTTTTTTGCACCTGTGAATCATCTGAAACAAAGAGTTCAGGTTCAGCATGAATAGATAGACGTTTCAACTTGAAAAATGCATAACAACCTGCTTTAGCCTTCTGCTTTTTTTGTCTCTTTATTCTCATTTCATTTTTATTTTTAGCATTCTGGTTTCTACCGGAAAAAGCATCACCAAACAGGGTCTTACATAAAATGGTGCTGGTGGAACTTCACTTAATCCAGCCGTCAACTTAGATGTTCATATCAAAATATCAAAGAGACTTTATACATTCCAGTACTCCTTCAGTGGCAGCACATTGCTCCCAAACATGACATTTCTTTATGCCCAAAAGTACAGAGTCTATAATTTGAATTTATAGAAGTTACTCCTCGTTGTTCCCTCCACTTCACACTTTCAATTGTTCCTATTAAGTCTCAAGAAAACTCCTGGTTGCTATCAAACACGGTCCTTTACTTAAAAGCATTTCAATAGAAAGATTTTCCATCATAACCTAATTCAAAAACTAGCAAGACAATGACAAGGTTACAAGCAAACCAGCTATAGAAAATTTAAGAAGTCTAAAAGAAGCTAAATAGGAAAGCAGCAATCAAAGTTAAAACAGTGAATTGAGAGTTTTCAGAACATACGATTTTCATCCAAGTGGTTTGGAGGCAACTCAACCACTGAGTTCAATTCACTCTTACCAGAGCCAACACACCTATCTTCTCTTGTATTCCTTTCAGCAGCTGATATTCCTTTAATTGGGCCTTTAAGAGATGGAAATATACTCTTGTCTATAACACTGCTGGATTCATCCACCTTGGAACCTGCAGTTTCAAACGAAGCAGAGGTAGCTGGCTGGTCCATGTCTTGCCTGCAATTTTGAAACTTCCGAAAACTAGATGTCTTCGACTGCAAAGAAAATGGCATTGTTCTTCCAACAATACCCAGTTCTTTTCTGGAATCAGGTCCTTGCTCCACAGTTCTCCCAACTAGTCCAGCTTCTTTTCTAGATTCAGCATCTGGCTGGCTCAGCTCCAAACTTCTCCCAGATATTCCAACCTCTCTTCTGGATTCAGCAGCCTGTTCCAAACGTCTCCCTGATATCCCAACTTCTTTTCTTGATTCAACAGCTGGCTCCAACCTCATATCATCTCTAGGCACAATCACAGGTATGACATCTGACCTGTTAAAATTTGGAACACTGACAGCTGAGCTAGTCCTCATAGAGCTCCTCTTCGGAGCTGTTCCACTAGGAACTGTTACTGAACTCGGTTGAGTTGTCTTTGGAGAAGTGTTTAAATTGACTCTCTGAGGGGTACCAGGTACATTTCCTGTGGCTTTAACCATCATGCAGAAAACAGAATAAGATAGAAAGATAGATAACAGCCGCACACAACCCCTCCCCTGGGTCCACCACTAGAACACCCGGATATTTCATAAATTTTATAAGAAATGTTTACTATTTGGCTGAGCATGTATACTTTTTCTAATTATCAATCAATCGTTTTCCTAATTTTTTTTCCTCTTTTTCTTCTTAACAAATTGACCTATTACTACTCCTTGCTTACTAAAGCAACACCATAAGAAAATCACTTAACATAAAAACTAATGGACATAAAACAAGAAGAAAAAAGGTTTTGCACACTTCTACCATACATTTTCTAGTTCTGCACATCAATCCACTTTTTCCCTTTATTTCAGATTTCTCAAAAAGAGTTGTGTAGTTAAGTTCAGAGTGATGGATTACTACTCTTGTCTTGCCTGAGACCTTTTCCGATTAATATTAATTCTTTTTAAGGGTAAACTGTATAGTATAAATGAAAATAATTCAGGATTAGATTCAATGATACAGTTTCTAAAGAAATTAGTGAGAATCAAGAAACGTAGAGTAATGTGAATGCACTAGACCCCAGAACAAAATCAAAGTAAAATGTAACATACATGCCAAATTTTTGGCCTCCTTAGCAGGATCTGAGTTTTGTGAAATGGATAACCTTCCAAGAGATTTTGTTTCGTTCAGTGAAGTATCAGGATTTTGTGAAACCGATAACCTTCCCATACCAGCTTTTGTTGTGTTCTCATTAAGTACAGAGAGATTTCCACCGGAACCAGATTTAGGTTCAGAATGATGATTCATATTATTAGAATTAGGAACAGCAAAAGGCTCTATGCGCTGTACCAGAGATCAAAGTTTAATGTTAAAATCTTTAATACAATAACTGCCAATAAAGAAATATGGACTGATAAAATAAATTGAAGTGTAGAATGCTGAGCAATACCGAGATGTCTACAACCCAAACTCCAACACAGCTTTCATTATATGAGCAGCCAAGAAGCTTTCCTTCATGAACATTAAGATCTGACAATCTAGACCACCCCACATCCACACCATCATGACATCTTATTGGTTCCCATGAGAAAACCTAGAAGTTGAAAGAAAAATGAAGTGAAAATTGAATAGCATTGAACACTCACTCATAAATCATTATAGATTGATGAAAGTTGAACTATAAAAGACCTCACCTTCAGACTTTCATGCAATCCACAGAGTACAGTCCTCCCATCAGGATTGAAGGTCAAGCAACGGACTCCAGTGGTCTACAATATAGAGAGAAAAACCATGTATAAACTCTTTGATAAAAACAGGTAAATAAAAGATCCTGTGATCTCAGTATGGAAAAAATAGATCTTATTATCTTCAACAGAATCTACTAAGAGAACCAACTACAGAACCGAAGACCAGTTAAAGTACCTCGGGCCCAGTTGAACCAATAAGCTCAAAGGTTTCTAGGTCCCAAAATTTAACAGTCCGATCAGCTGAACCTGTGAAGACAAGGGAACATATAATGAAAATCAGAGCACTAGAGAAGGACCAAAAAATTCGTCACACAATATAATAGATATTTGTATAGAACTTAATTTAGGACAATATCATAGAATTCTCAAGTGAGTAATAAGCAAGAACTCTTTTCATAGAAGGTAATAACCAACCTGTAGCAATTAGAAACTCATTGGGATGGAAATCTAAGCACTGAATTTGGCCTTCATGATACTTGAAATCATGCAACAGTTTTCCAGCAGTCAAATCCCAAACCTGTTGAAGTATAGAACATGAAAAAGAGTAGTGTAAAACTTAACCTGAATCAACATCCAAACTCAAAAACTAAAATGTTTATACAGTCTACATGTGCATTTAAATTTGTTTATACATTCTTCATGATACTTGAAATCATGCAACAGTTTTCCAGCAGTCAAATCCCAAACCTGTTGATGTATAGAACATGAAAAAGAGTAGTGTAAAACTTAACCTGAATCAACATCCAAACTCAAAAACTAAAATGTTTATACATTCTACATGTGCATTTAAATTTGTTTATAAGTTGAAAAAATTATCAACGAGAACTGAAAAAAAGGCAATCTACACCCCCATCTAACTACCATTTATACAAAGAAATAGCATGCAGAAATTAAATGCCAATGTGAGAATGCAAAGAACCGCACCTATGGATCAATTCATATCTATACAAGAGAACAGCCAAAGTTTTGATGTTGCAGCACTCAGATAATTAAAAACAATGTGAAACTAAATAAGGCGTGTGAGTTCATTCAACACCCTCAGCATTGCATAGCCTCGCTCCAAACTCCAAAATCTCAATTCCAGTTCCCAGGAAATAAGAGCAAGGCCATGAAACAGACTGCCACTAAAAGAATTGAAAACTCTTCTATGTTTATTCACCCTACCATGCCCACACAGATCCGAAAAGAAAAGGGAAGAAACACATGGGCAATATAAGGATCACTTTAGTATAAAATGACTAGCATCATGAACAAAACTCTGACCTTCACAATGTTATCCTCACCACCAGATACAACCCATCGGCCATCTGGTGTAAACCTGATTGCATTGACTCCTCGACTGTGGCCCTTGTACGTGTGGATACACCCTTTCTTTCTGATATCCCATACCTTGAGATTTGTATCAAGAGAACCAGATGCAAAAAACTCACCAAAGGGATGGAAGCCCACAGAGATGCAATTGGATCTATGACCAGTCAGAGTCCTAACAACTAAAAAGTACAGAATGCCCAAATAAATAAATAATAAATGATACACATATTTAAGATCGACATTTAACATACAGCAACATGCATATATATTAGGGGGAAAAGATCTATGAAATTGGACGAGCATACTTTTTGCCTCCTCCAAATCCCAAAGCTTGATGGTACCACTTGCAGCACCTGCAGCTACCAAGAGTTCTGAAGAATCAAAGCTCACTGAATCTATTCCACTCGTGTGTCCTGACAAACTCTGATATAATGGTTCACATACAAATTGTACGGAGTAAGAATTCATTGGTCTCCAAATTGAAAATTGTCAGAACTACAATTGTTTAATCCTAATATTTACTATATCAAATATTCTTTTTTCTCCCTCAGTGACAAGTGGGCGTATAAATAATTGCAGCAAATAAGTGACAGGGGAAACACTGGTATTGACAGATAAATGATATTACAAAGAAAAGGGTATTTGAAAGGAATTGCATTGATCGAGTGTAGAGCGAGAACTGACCAGTATGGCGTTGGGTTTACCAATAGCCCAGAGATTAACCTTGTGATCTTCCCCGCCGGTCACAAGAACCCTAGACGTTTTCCTTCCAATCTTCAGACAATTCACAGTTGAAGAGTGTGCCACAAATTCCTCTGTTTATAATTATTAAGGCTGCCACAGGTACAAACTATACTTGAGAGTAAAAGGACAGAAAAAGATCTGTTTGAGGTGATGGGGGCAACCGTAATGCTTTCACCCAGATCAAGTATAACAATATTAACATAATTTAATAAGAAAAAACTAAACAAAAGGATACGCAGCTTGTAAGCTCGTTTGGTAGTCATGGTGGAAACGAAACTGAAGACAAGACCCTAGCAATGGCTATAGCAAACATTCAAATTTGTAAAAAAGGAAAATTTCTGATCAACAGTGCCGTAGATCTCATCCTCGTTTCATTATTTTAAACGTTTCCAACGACTGCATAATCGAAGTTTGTACCGTGAGATCGGAAACATTCCCAAAATTTATTTTACGAAAATAAATAAGTAACCGACACTTTCCCGAAAACCAAAGACTTACAAAGAAGACAGTAGTTCCAGATTTCTGCTTCATTTCTTATCTTCTTGCTTGGTTTTCCACTAAACTTTACATGTAGAAAGAAATGGAGAAAGTAATTAGAAGTGATGCTTACTTTGGTGCTTCAAACTCAAATTTCTACAAAAGTTTTTCAAAAAAAATTCAAAACTTCAACTTAAAACCAAATTCTAACAAATGGGATTTTCCAAATATAACACACACAAAGAGAAGAAGGGGGCGATTTTTGGATTCAGGTTTCACTTTCACTGCTGCAGCTTGGGTTTATTTCTAACTTTGCCCCCCTACTTAAATATTCTTCATTTTTACTGACAAATAAGGCTTTGGGTTGTTTCAGTTTTTCAAAATTAACCTACAACGGCGAGTGGTGTGGAAGGGAGGGAAATTAAAATGAAATTTCAAAAAAGAAAAAGGGAAATTAACGGAGTAAAAGAAGAAGGGCCTAAACCAAGAAGGGAGAATCCTCCATCCGTCTGCAACTCAAAATGCGAAAAGGACCGGACAACCATACCCCACCAACCCACCTTCTTTCTCAATGAATTTGAAAACTCTGCCTACCTTTTCCATATTCTTTCTTAGGGCTTTTTTTATGCTTCCATTTCACTTTCTCCCGTTACTAACAAAAGTAGCGGTTTAAAATTTGGATAAATTACAATAATAGTCACTGAACTACAAAATTTTATTTCTGTCATTGATTTAATAAAACTTATAAAATTATTATTAAATTTATGAAATTGTTATAAAATAATCACTGAACGATATATAGGAAGAAATTACACAAACATTATACTTAATTTTTTTCCCACAAATATGACACAAGTTAAATTATTTTCACAAATGTTGTACTTTGAACAATAAAAGTGATGGTGATATAAATTCTCACCATCTATGAACAATATTTTTGATATTTAGAATAAAAAAAATTAAAGTCATATGTATTGAGCTCCGTCATGAACAGTAAAATATTGAAGAAGATGAAAATAGCCTTCATTTTCGTCAGGCCCACGTGGCACACAAGGAAACTGATCAACTGGTCAAAGATGAAAGTTATGCTTACCGTCTTCTACTCCAATTGGGGGTGGCAGCGGGTGGCAATAGTAGGGGTGCATGCAGTGGTGTAGGAAAAAAACAATGTATTTTATTGGTTGGGTGGGGTGGTGGTGATAAATTAATTAATTCGGTTAGGGTATTAATAGGATGAATGGTTTGAATTTCTATGTTAAATAGGGAATGAAGTGGTGAATATTTATAGGAAAAAATATGAAATTTTAGTTGAGAAGAGAAGGAGAAAAGAAGAAAAAAAATTGAAAAAAAAAATAGAAGAATGAAGATTTGAAAAAATACAATAAGTATATGAGTTTGATTTTTAAATGTAGTAACATGATTTCGTTTTTAAATTGTATTTTATATCTATTATTGGTATAATTTTGTAGAAAATTGAAGAAGAGGGAGAAATAATTAAAGTAAGTTTAATTTGAAGAAGAGGAAGAAAGATTTGAATTAAATTTTGTGAAATTTGTTTGAGCAATTTTTAATGTATTAAGTAATTTTAATGTTAATTTTGTAGGAAAATAAAAGTAGAAGAATGAAGATTTAGAGTAAGTTTGGTGAAATTTATTTGACCAATTTGTAAATTAGTAAGTAATTTATTTAAGTTTAATTGTAAATTAGTTTAATTTCTTTATTGTAGTTTAATTCATTTCAGAATTTTAATTTTTAAGTAACTTATTGTATTTAATAGTTAGTATAATTTTTTGATTGAAAAAGACGGATATTACCATGAGTCTCATTTAGTGGGTTGAAATTGAGACATAAATTCGGGATTCTCTAGTTTCGGAATAAGAACCAACAAAGTTTGATTCAAAGCCAAAGGCAAGATACCTAAGGCGAAGACCTGTTGAATAAAAGAACAAACATCGGCACCGACAATACCCAGTTACGTTGAAAAAAGGCAGCATGTAATCCATCAATTTCTAGAGCCTTGAGCGAACTCGTCGAGAATACTACATCAATGATCTCCTAGTTTGGAACTGGTGCGGCAAGCAACTCCAAAGTACTATTTTGATATATAAAGAACCTCCCCACTAATGGAAATTGTGGCAAATGAGGACCCGAATATGTAAATAGCTCTTTAAAGAAATTGGCAGCCAATATGTGAAGCTCATCCTGCTCCGAACACCAACTGCCATTTGCCAATTTAATTGAAGCAATGTGGTCCATTTTTTCCGACTCAGAGTGCTAGCATGGAAGAATTTAGTGTTGTAATCCCCATGAGAAATCCATTGAGTTTGTGATCTTTGAAACCAAAACAATTCCTCCTACTCTAAAACCTCATCAAGTTGCGCAACCAATCTTGTCTGCAGGCGACACAAAGAATCTGAGACACATGTTTCCAACTTCATATCAATGTCTTGGATATGAGCCATGATCATCTTCTTCTTTTGAACAATATGGCCGAACACAGACTTGTTCCACTCTCCTACCCGGGACTTAAAGATTCCTAAATTTTCATCTAAATCACCATTCACATCCCAACAAGAACCCAGGAACCTCTCAAAATAATCTTGCTCCTGCCAACAAGCCAAGTAACAAAAAGGTCTCTGCCAGATGGTTGTGCGACGATGGCATGTCGCAACAAAATCGACCTATGATCTGAGCCCAGTTGGTCAAGATGGCTCACCAAGAAACTCGAATATCGCATTACCCACGCCTCGTTGACTAAATAACGGTCAAGCTGTCTAGAAAGATTATCACGGCTCCAAGTAAACTGAGGTCCTGAGAATCCCGCATCAATAAGTCCTTGTGAAAAAAAACAAAGTTAGAAAACAAGTTGTTGATTCTCGATCCAATTAGAGCACCCCAACTTCTATCCTTCATGCTTAGTTTCGCATTGAAATCACCCCCAATACCCATGCTACATCTGGTCCCAGGTTAAGCGATTCAAGTCGACCCCATAAATGTCTGCGACAAGAAGCCACAAGACTACCATACAACACACTAAAAAGAAACCAATCACTAGAGTTCAAAAGATGAACCCGACAATGAATAAATTGATTGTCAATATGCTCAATTTGTACTAAAATTGATTCTCTCTATAAAAGCCAAATGTCCCTACTGAAACCATAAGCCTAAACCCGATAAGAGTTCAGAAACCCAAATCGTAGTAAAACTTTATCAGCCCTTCGGCCACTAATACATGGTTCAACTAGAACCGCGATCTGAGGATGGTTGACACAAATAAAATTCCTAAAATGCCATCGAAAGGGAGGGCTTGCAACACCCCGAGCATTCAATTAAAAAATATTAATCATTATAAATAATCAAAAAAGGAAGTTCAACTTATTGCACTTCCATCGCAGAAACCAGAGACTCATTGCCTTGAACTTTGAATACTTAGCAATTTGGTCCCTAATGATTAAATCAAAATTAAGATACTTACTTTTATTGATGGTTAATTGATTTGCTTTGAATTTGAATATGTTTCGTATTATTTTAACTTTGAAAAGAATGCTTGGATTATCTTATTTGTTTTCTGGTGACATCTTCGACTCGGTTTTCTTCTAGACCGTGTATGGGGTGTTACAATAATATTATAATAGTAAAAACATAAAATTATAAATAACTAATACTAATGGACAGTAGAATATTTGATATCAATATTTCAGTATTTTGGAATACAAACAAAAATCACTGAGGCATAAACATGTATCTTGGTTCATTTGGACAGTTTGATCTCCAATGTCCTTCACCCCTACATATGGTACATCTCTTTCGTTGTCTCCTCTCTCTATAATGAAGATCTATACTGGTATAGATGTGAGTCGATCTAGGTCGGCTAGTTGGAGTTCTACTGAGTCTAGGATCCAATAACCATTTTTATGCTCCATTGATGATCAATACTTTGAATTCGCAATCAGTGGGAACTCTCTTCTGTAAATATTTACCATAATGTGGAGATTGAAGCATTCATCATGTAACCCCCGTAGCCCGGTCTGGACGGTTGACCCGAACTACGAAGATTACACGGGGAAAACCAAAGTCAACCCGAAAGTCAACCTTGATTAACGATCCTTTTTTTTCTTTTTAATCTTGTCTAGATGCACATTAACCTTAGATGTGATCACACAAACACCATGCTCAAAGATCACAACCATCAGAGATCAAACAGGGACCCAATTGAACAAATTACAATTTTAGGGACCAAATTGTAATTTCTGAAAACTTTAAGGACTTAACCAGATTTTAAGTTACCAACTTAAAATTAATCGTGTTTCATGCTTCTCTGCCAAATTTCAGCTCAAACGGACATCCCGAACTCATACAATTGCACAAACAAGATTCAGGACCAAAATGCAAACATTTTGAAACATTTAACCGCCCATGTCAGCCCCCAACGGTCACCCGTTCCGAAACAGGCCAAGCCCGTTCCGAAACACGGGGCCGTTCCGCAACGCGTTCCGCAACGGGGGTCTGGCAGAATGCTTTCCGTTTCGGAACGGTGGCACCCGTTTCGGACGCCTGGGTTCATGCAGGACACCCGTTCCGAAACGGTGTTACCTGTTCCGAAACGCCTAGCCCAGAATGTTGCATTTTGCTCACTCAAACACACAATTGATCATTCAAACATGCTCCAAAAGCCACCAAACTTTACCAACATGCAATTCAACATAAATGAGACATACTTGCATCAACAATTCCACAGAAACATAACATATAAGAAAAGCCCCAAATCTATAGGCATGCTTCCTACGCAAGCAACCATTTAGGCACAAACCTTCCAAAACAATCTCATTTAAACCAATTCATGTTCCAACAACATTAGCAACAACATTTAAGCATTCTCGATCAAACATATATGATCACATACACATAAACCCGAGAGATTCTACCCCATTGCCCTTATTAACTATAGCTATTCACCGAGACATACATCTCCATTGGAGTCCTCCTTGAATCCCTTGCTCCTTGCTGTCCAAACTTCAAGAATCTGCATTGATGGACAAAAAGGAGCGTAAGCACATAATGCTTAGTGAGGAATGCTCAAAACCAAAACACCATCAATGCAGCGGGTCATTAAACACTTATAAAACAAACCCGATTTGTTTACCAAAGCCAAGTTTGAAAACCCTTTTCAACATCAAGCTCAAATCATGCATAAACACCATATGCCAAGCTTAAACAAAACCATGGAAACACTCCCATTTCACAACATACCTTTCTTAAACTTGAAAACCGTATCAAGCAAGAAACCTTTTAAAACCATAACTCAAATATTCTATCACATGCATTTAACCAAGGCAACATAAAGACCATAACATCATCTTCACATGCCTTTAAAAACAAGTCTTACAAGACTCCAATGCAATGTAGATATTTCATGCTCACATGCATCATTTACCAAATGATAACCAACACTTGTTTAACTTAACAAGTAAACATGCATTCACTAGCATCATACACTTTTCATGCAACAATGCATCTTTTCAAGCATCTCATGCTTCACATGCAATCATGCATCAATCCAAGCATCTCATGCTTCACATGCAACCATGCATCATTTCAAGCATCTCATGCTTCACATGCAACCATGCATCATTCCATGCATCTCATGCTTCACATGCAACCATGCATCATTCAAGAACATTACATTGGCTTCCAATTGATCAACCACATCCACTTTTCAACTCAACAACCCGATCGGATACGCGGATTCCGAGCGTTGTCCCTACGCTCCCTACACCCTACCCAATCCAAGGTCCTCGAATGGGCAACAACCTCCATTATGACCTCATCATCCTAAGGTTCCCATGTATGGACTTTTAACCACCATACAACCTTAGCTTTTTCCCCAAGGTTCCCATGTATGGACTTTTAACCACCATACAACCTTTGCATAACCGATTGGTAGTTGTAGAACATCACTAACGAGATCCGGGACACCCTACACAAGATCCACACATGGACTTAACACTGCTATTGTGATCTCAACAAGTACAAGGTTCTCACATATGGACTTTTAACCACCATATAACCTTTACTCATCCAAGGTCCTCGAATGGGCAACACCTCCATTATGACCTCAATCAGCCAAGGTCCTCGAGTGGGCAACAACCTCCACTATGACCTCATCTCGTTAGGATACTTGAAGGGAGCTTATCCGGTCCACTCTTGACCACTCCACCTCCAAGGCGACTTAATTCACGGTGCACCCAATCCTATAGCCGGCTAACTATATCCGATCAACAAACCAGGAACCACTTACATCACTTGCCAATATAACCATCTTACCATATTAATCCAATGTTCCACATGCATAAACATAATGCAAAACCATCACAACATTAGCCCAATGATTCACATGCATAACCAATATGCAAAATCATTACCTCATTAATCCAATGATTCACATGCATAACCAATATGCAAAAGGTAACATTTACCATTATCAATTCACTGTTTTAAAGCATCATACAAAGCCATTGATCAACATGCACACAATGCATCAAAATCACAATTACCATATACAAAACCAAGGATCTCTTACCTTGAGCATCCTTCTCAAATGGCTTTCAAAACCAGCATTAAACCATGCTAAAAATATGCTTTCAAAACAGATTTAAACCATGCAAAACACATGCATATCAATCATCAACCACATTTGCTTAAAAGCCAATTTCACAACACAATTCAAGAGCGAAAATCCAATCACTTACTCTTGAGCTTAGCAAAGTTGTTTAGACTTAAACTAAGCTCCCAAAAACCTTCAAACCTTGGTTTAAAAGCTGAAATCCCAACTTCACTCACCGATAACCAAAACAAGACTAGCCAACAAGCCTTCCAAGCTTCCGAAACCTTCCGCAAACACCTCCAAAGCTCACGGATCAAACTCCCCTGTTTCAAGCACACAAAAACAGAACATTAATGCATCCTTATGCATTAAAACACCAGCAACAACAACACAACTCGCTGCTCATCACAAATCTAACAATTTGGCTACCAAACACAACCGAAATCACCTCCAAACACCTCCAAAACTTAACCCAGCCAAGATCCATCACTTCTAACCATTTTTATACATCAATTAACATACAAAATGATCACAACCACGTCCTTATACCTCCAGGTATAACAGATCACCAAAAGCACTCCAAAAACAACCAAAAACTCAAGCCAAACTTAGGAAATTCAACCTATCCGGGATTGCATTGATTAAACCTCAACTTCTAATCAATTTAGCATTCATTTAACATCATTTTGACACTCCAAAACACTGCCCAAACAGATCACACGAAAATTTCACCAAAATCACCAAATCTTGCATTTTAGCCAAAAATCAAGATCTCAATTGAAAAGCCATTAACAAAACATAAATCAAGGATTGAGAACTTAGGAATTTCAGTAAAGAACTGATAGTTTAGAGGAGAAGGACGTTCTTACCTCCAAACTTGAATTTCTCCATTTTAGAGCCAAAAAGCTTGATGAAACAACTTGCAAATTGAGAGGTTTTGTTGATGAAATGATTAGGAATCAAATGAGAGTTGAAATGAGAGATTTAGATGTCAAAATCAGAGAAAGAAATCTGGAGAATTGTGTTTGGGTTGAGAGAAAATGAGAGAAAAGGAAAATTGAGAGAAAATGGAAAATTAGTTAGGAAATTGGTTAAAATGATTTCCCTCCCTTTCATAATCTTTAAAAATCAGAATAAAGCCTTAAAATATCTTAGAAAAATCTGGAGAAATCCTTTTTGGAATAATAGCTCCTTAAAGATTCAAAGTTTCAATCCTTTATAAAACTGTCCCGCAACTTTCAAAAATTACATTTTGGTCACTAGCCAAAATGTCAACCTTCCGAACCTCATTTTCCAAAATTGATTTCACAGTTCACTTATATATATTAAAAGATGATTTTAGAACATTTTTCCATATTTTTAATGCAATCCGAACTAGGCTTTCCTAAATTCACTCTTATATATTCGATCAGCACTTTGACCGAACCGGTCAACGCCCAAAACTTCTGAGCCCAAAACCGGGGCGTTACACATCAGCATAGGTGTACGAGTCAACCCCTACAAACATACATGCTGCAACTACATGAGCACATGGATATCGCCATGTCTGGAACTTGCCACAGTCACACCACCTACATCCGAAATCGACTCGAAATACATTTGAGTGGCCTACTTCATTGTTGCATCTAGAACCAACAACATAAAAAGTCAGATTCATTCGGTCTAACGTGTAAACATTCATCGACGTTGCATTCTTCACATTATTTTGCATTTTCATCACAAGATCGGGAGCCCAACGTTGTCCCCTTTGTATTAAGGACTCGATTTGCTTCCCTTTAACGATCCAAACTTTAGTCAACCAGTAGTATGTATCTCTCACCAAGCTTGCTATTGAGAGATGACGTGATCCTTTTAGTACTCCATTTATGCACTCCACAAGGTTAGTTGTCATTTACTCGTATCGTCTACCACCTTCATCATATGATTAGGCATATATTTCCCTCTCGATATTGTTTGCCCACCTCCAAGCGCGATTGCCATACTTCTTTAAATTCTCCAACTTCTTCTCAAAATCCAGTTGTAGTAGTTCATATATTATGTCATAATATATGTTGTTAGTATCGAGAAAAAATTAAAACACATAAATAGGTACAAATATATAATTGAGTTTGAAAAAATGATACTTACCCATGCTTTAAACCTCATTGCGAAAAGGTATTGGTTTTTGAACTGTTCGTAACTGTTCTTACCAATGTGACAAACACAATACAAGGGATATGCGTCTGAAGGCGTCCAATGACTTTCGTCTCGATCAATTGTTGATTTGTTATCAGCCTCTCGATCGGATATAATGCATTCCTCAACTTCTCTGATGACATGCTCACGTAAATTGCTCAAAAAGAAATTCTAAACTTTTGTCGCCCACTGCTCAATAATTGCGAATGCAATTGGGAAGATATTGTTCTCATCATCTTGCGCAACAGCAATCAACAATTGTAGAACTAAATGTTTTGATATAATAGTTGAAAAATGTTTTGGACTAAATTGAAAAGAGTTTAAAATATGCTTTTATTGAGAAAAAACTTGAAATTATGTTTAAGGGTTTTTAAAAGGCTTTGGAATAAATTAAAATGATTTTAAAGTAGCCAAACTAGTGTTTTTCAAGTACTCGTACCGATACAGTCTGGTACTGTATCGATACGCCCTAGGGTTTCAGCTATAGTAAAATTCCAGTTGTAACCCCCTCGTCCCGGTCTGGACGACTGACCAGTCCGAGTAGGTCACACGGGGAAAACCAAAGTGAAACCCGTTAAGGCCCCACCTCAGTTAGCAACCTTAGAAAATTTTTTCAAATATTATCTTTTATAATGCTTAAATATATCCTATGTGAGATACGACAGCGGAAAGACAACGATACGATTCAAAGCATACCAAACAATCAATTTAATCACCCCATTTTACTCTTTACAACAGGCCGTATCGATACGCTGGGAGACCGTATCGATACGCCTTGACTCGGTCAACAGCCCATAGTCAACCTAGAGAGACCGTATCGGTACACTGGTTGACCGTACCGATACACCCTAAACGGACAACTTCTCACGGTCAACGATAAAAGACCATACCGATACACCCAAGACTCGTACCGATACACCAAAATCTCATCAATATCTCAGATTTCCAAAGAGCTTTTGGCGTATCGATACACCCCCGCGTACCAGTACGCTAGGCTTAAACTGAGCCCCAAAGTGTAGGACCGTATCGATACGGCCCTTGGGCATACTGATATGCCCTGCACTGCAAGACTCAATTTAGCTGCAAAACCGACCAAGACTCAACTCTAGATGCATTTTACGACTCGTCTAGCAACATACCAACACTCATACATCATTTAGCAACCAAAACATATCATGAAATTCAACACAACCGAACAAACATGGCATCCAACATAAGATAGGCAATTAGGTAGGAACTTGCATAAAAACATACATAACTTTACCATTTCATTCAAAGGCAATAACACACACATAGACCTTTCATAATAAGGTTTCACACGCTTTAAACAAACATATAAGCATTCATGGCAATACATGGCTATAGGCCTTCAACACACAAGCATTCAAGAAAGATCAACATCAAAACTAAGCATATATGAGTCTATCAACGCTCATACAAAACTCATAGCATCATCAAAACAAACATGCTGGAACAACAACAAACCAAACTAAGGAGCTTGAACACCAACTTCATACAAGTTTACACCCCCATTGTCTAGGCATTATTACAAATACTTATAGCATACTTGAGCTACTCGAGAACTCCAAAAAGCTCCTCCCTTGCCCACTTGCCTTCTGAACTCTAATGATCTGCATGTTGGAAAAAAGAGAGCGTAAGCTTGACAGCTTAGTGAGTGAAGCTCTAAAAACTCATCAACAATGCAGTTTTCAAAACACATTTCTTAAAGGATAAGTAAACCATTCATATGCACTAAATGAGGCACGGCAACATAATTACAAGGTTTGCACAAGCACAACCCAAAACACACGGTGGGACTACACATCACCATTTCGACTAGTAGTTTTTCGATGGGACTACACATCAAAGTACTCTTCTACTAGTCACTACCGGTGGGACTACACATCACCGTAGTTACACAACCATCACGTGAGGCTCGACACCAACAACGACTACACAACAACAAACGGAAGTAAAAGCAATCCACAATGCATATGATACCACAACAATTAATCATACATTATCACTTAACCATCAAGGTAGGATTAGTAAACTTACACTTGGGTTTAGGTTAGCCCACAAGGCTCCACCCAAACCCCCAAGAACCCATTTCGAAAGCACAACAAGTTCAAAACATTTCCACTCACCGATGCAACCCAGACGGAAGCCGAACACCGATCTCAAGTCTCCAAATTCCTCGGATTAGTGCCTGAAGCCTCTCCGACGGTTTCCCTTGATTCTAACCAATCAAAAACAATAAATTACTCAGCCAAAACAACACAAAACACTGCCACAACCCCAAACTACAGTTACAAGCTAATTTCTCACAATTTCAAACCAAAGCCAACACCAACAATCCTTATTTTCGTACTCCCCAATAGCCCAGCCGAGAACCAATGATTTCAACACTCAAAACACTTTCAAACACCTTCAAACCCACCTCCTAGTATCACTATAACCCCCTCCCAACTCCTTTTCACAAAACCACACCAAAAACACTAATTTTCACCCCTTTTAAAACACCCACAAGACCCATTTCGGGATTCTAGTTAAAACCTCTCCATTTTGAAATCTATTGCATCTAAGGGCAAGAGTTCAACATAAATAAGCTTTACAAAATGAAAATCCAACTAAAACACACTAAAGTTTCTTCATTTTCTTTAAAATCTTGAAAACTAGAAAATCTCAAAAATGGTGTTTTTCAAAAATTAAAACCATCAATGTGTTAGGAATGAAGAGGATAAGTCAAAAGTGGTCTTACCTTGATGAAAACACTTGAAATGGTGAAGGAATCGAATGGAATAGTGATTGAGGTTTTTAGGGAGGTTTTAACGTTAAAAGAGGGGTTGAAGGAAGAAGATGGTGAAATGTTTCAAAGAAAGCTCTTCTTCTCATCTCATTTTCCCTTTATTTTTAAAATTACTAAATTTCCCTTAATGAGCCACATCCCTTTTAGAATAAAACCAAAGCCCAATTTAATTTAAAACGAGCACACGACTCAAAATTGATTCACCCGTGTAACATCCGACCCCTAAACCCGAGGCGTTACACTAGTAGCCAAAACACGTACCGATACGCCTTGCCGTATCGATACGATATGTTTTAAATAGCTAACGGGTAGTTCACGTACCGATACGATTGTATTGTGTACCGATACGCCCAACTACCCCCAACGATCTTTTAAAATGCAGGACCGTACCGATACGCTTGCCACCCGTATCGATACGCACCAACTGGAAGTCTCAATGGCTATTTCCTTATCAGGACCGTATCGATACGGTTTGAGGAGTATTGATACGCTAAGCTATAACACCCCGGTTTTGGGCCTAGATGGTTTAGACATCGGATCGGACCGGTCGAGAACGGTTCGAATCACGTAAGGTGATTTAAGGAAATCGAGGATCAGGATAGGATAAAATTGTGATAAAAATGGCTAAAATCCTCTAAAAATATGTTTAAGAGGTTGGTCAAGTCAATTTTACAAAATGGATTTCAGAAATGGGACATTTTGAGTAGTGATCAAATTGTAAAGTTTCAAAACTGGGAAAAATGTGATTTTTAATGTGGAAGCCAAAATCTTAGAATCTTTAGGGGGCTTTAAGTCAATTTGACATTTTCTCAATATGACATGTGTTTTAAAAGGCTTTTAATTAAATGGATTTAATTGGGTTTATATTAATTAATTAATATAGTTAGTTAAAGTGAGATTTCTAATTACGTAGCTACCAACTCTTTCTCATTTTCAGCCAAACACTAATTCTCTCATCTTTTCTCGGAATTCTTTCTTCCAAAAATTCTCTCAACATTTTCTAAACCATTTTCAAGAGATCTTTCCTAATTCTTCAAGATTTTGCTAAGGAAAACTTGTCATTCATTGTGAGAAGAAAGGATTGGAGGTAAATCACGTTCTCAACCTCTAATCTAAGTTCTTTATTGAAATTCCCAAGATATTTGGCTTTTAAATACTATTTTTGGTTGAGTTTTCACTATAGTTTTGAATAGAGATCAAAATCTTGTAAAAATATGGTTGAAATCTTAATTTTCGGAGTTGATGAGTTAAGCTCTGTTTTGTGTTGATTTTAATTGAGTTTAAAGTTGATTAATATGTTAAAATGATGTGTTGATAACATAGATCCCGAAATCCTTGAGATCTTTGAGTTTCTTGGTTGTTTTAAGTGGGTTTTTGAGGTGAAATAGTGGAATCTTGCTTGCTGGAGGTATAAGATTGGGTTAGGTTGTTTTTTAGATGTGTTTTGATGTTTATAATGCTTTGGAAGTGATGTATGTTGGTTGGGCTTGGTTTAGGAAGCAATCGATTGAGTGTTCGGTTGTTTTGGATGGGTATTTTGGTATAGTTTGGGTGAGAAACGAGTTTGTGAATTGTTGTTGGTGTTAGAATGCATTTTAATGCATTTAGATCTCTGTTTTGATGATGTGAAAACAAGGGATCTTGATCCGGAAGCAAACGAGGTGTTGTTGGAGGCTCCGGAAGAGTAAATTCTGTGTCAGCGAGGAAGGCTTCGCGTATCGGTGAGTGGAAATGCAATTTCCTGCTTTGTAACGCTTTGAGCGTGGTCTTGGGAGCTTAGTGTAAGTTTGATACACTTATCTAAGCTCAAGAGTAAGTGATTCGGAAATCCCTCTCTTGGAAATGAACTTTGTTTGATGAAATTGCACTTGAGTTGAGCGTGGATTTGTTTACTGTTTTTAAGCATGGTTTAATGCTGGGTTTTAATGCCATTATGTTAAGGATGCACTAGGTAAGTGATCATTGGTTTGCATGTGTTGAATGCATATGATATTAAGCATGTTATGCTTGTGGAAATGGCATTGTGGTTATACTTGTAAAATAGTGGATTAATGTGGTTAAATGATTATATTGGCAAGTGATGAAAATGGTTTTTGGTTATTCTAATCGGATATAGTTAGCTGACTATAGGATTGGGTGCACCGTGAATAAAGTCGCCTTGTATGTCGAGGGATTGTGATTGTGTCATAATCTCCATCCAAGTACCCTAACGATTGAGGTTAAGATCACAACGGTGAATGGTTAGTCTTGTGTGTGAGTCTTGTGTATTTGTCCCATACTCTCTTTAGTGGAATTATACAACTACCGATGAGTGATGTTGATGGGTTGTGATTGTGCCATTAAACTCCATCACGGGTGTTGAGGGATTGTGATTGTGCCATTGATCTCCACCTTGTGTAGTCCGGTAATATGTATGAAGCGTGAGGGACAACGCTTGTAGTCCGCGTATCCGATTGTGTCTTGTGTTGAAATGGTTTATGGATTATCACTTGTGAGCCAATATAATATAAATGAATGACGTGAAGCATGGGATGCTTGTAAATGATGCAAGAATGCATGAGATGCTTGGTAAAGCATGAGCAATGGTTTAATTGTTGTTTTTAAGTGATGCATATGAGCATATGTCTATAATGCATTGTTGTCTTGTGAAGACATGATTTATGAGAAAGCATGTGATAAAAGTCGTGGTTTTGTAAGTTATGTTAAATGCATTGATGAATGTTGTTTAGCGATCCTCACTAAGCTTTATGCTTACGCTCATTTGTTTCATCAATGCAGAAAATTGAATATTTCAAGGCAGCCCAAAAGCAAGAGGATTCCAAGGCTTGGTTTAAGAGATGTATGTGGTTCAACCTTAGTGTAATAAGTGGCAATGGGTGGGACTTCTACTTTCTGATTTTTGGTTGGAGATGTTTGTTGTTTCAAGCATGTTTAGTTTCTGATTGTGGACTTGTATTTGGCCTTTATATGGTTCTATGGTTTGTTTGTAATGTTTTACCATTTCCATAGTTTGGTATCTTAAGCATGCTTGGATAGTTCAATAGTCATCATGGTTTGTTGTGATTGATGAAAATGTTTTACTGTTTGATAATGTCTTTAAGTCTAATAGATGGAGTATATCATGTATGCATGATTTGAACTTGTATGAATGTGTTTTAGTATGTTTAAGTGATGTTAAAATGAGCAAATTTGGTACGCGTATCGATACACGGGAAAACATATTGGTATGCTAAGGCAAAATGAGGCATTTCTGTACAGGGGTATCGAAACGGATTGCTCGCGTATCGATACGCCTAGGCCAATTTTGATGGTCATACCGATACGCGAGGAAGCGTTTCGATACGCTCAACTCTTATTTAGCTATTGTCTTCCTGCGTATCGATACAGGGCCAAGTGTATCGATACGGGTAGTTAAATTTCAGTTAAAAGTATCTTTTAAGGTTTGGAAATGTTGCATTTTGGTCCCTGAATATTGTGAGTGCAATTGAATGAGTTTGGATGATCCATTTGAGCTGAAATTTGGCATGTTACATGACTAATTGAAGATTGGTAACTTTAAAATCCTGAAAGTCCCTGTATTTTATGCAATTTACAATTTAGTCCCTAAAAGTCAAATGTATACAATTGAACCCCTAATTGAACTCTGATCGCTGTGCCGTTTTCACCTAATTGCTTTGCTGAACTTATAGGTTAATAATATGCATCTAGAGAAGATAAAAAGAAATAAAGGGTCGTTAATCGAGGTTGACTTTAACGAGTTGGCTTCGGTTTTCTCCGTGTAATCTTCTTAGTTCGGGCGCCTAGGCCGAGCTAAGGGGGTTACATAAGCTGCAGAACTACATTTATAGTGGGAAATAAAGGCTTCAACGGCTCCAAATCAATCCCAATCGTCACCAATTGGCTACAAACTCAATTGCGAGTATAAAAGGGACCTCTAAGCATCAAGAGATGATTAATGCTTCAATTGTCAACAACATTATGATGAAAAATTTGTCTTAGAGCTAAATTGTCCATTCTTGTATAGAGAACACTTGTGAGCCAAAATTGTCAAATTTGCTCTCAAGTGTTTAGGTTTGGGTGAGAGCTTAAAGAGTGCAAACAAATACATATTAGAGGGGCTTTTGGTTTTCTTATTTTTATTTCTCTTGTAAAGAGGGTTTACTCAAGCTTTGGTCTAGAAAGCTTTGAGTGTGTAAGGGTTTCCTCCTAAGCCTAGAAAAAGGGACGAATCAATTAGTGAATTGGTTGTGAAATCCTTAGTGAGAAGCTAAGGTAGGGGATGTAGGAGCTTGTTAGAAGGCCGGACCACCATAAAGTCATCGTGTCATTTATCTTTTATCTCCCACACCTCAATCACCCAAAAATTCCAACTTCTCCACCACTTGGCTAACTAAATCGATTGAAGGAAATCGAGCCTATCAAGCCCAACAATTGGTATCAGAGCGAGGCTTAATCCAAGGGGATTAACATCCTATTGAGGCGATCCAAAAGCTCGATACAACAACTCAATCAACTGGTCAAATGACGCAATCCATCGACAAGCCACCTTTCTTTGTCGGGACCAATTACGCTCATTGAAAGATCAAAATGAAGTTCTTCATCAAATCCAAAGATTACAAGCTTTGGGATATTGTTGAAGAGGGTCCTTTCGTACCACAATAAAGTAAGGCGGAATGGAGTGCGGATGGTCGCAAGAAGATGGAGCTTAATTGCAATGCCTTGCACATCCTCTTTTGTGCATTTGGCCCCAACATCTATGAGAAGATGTCCTCTTGCAAAGATGCCAAGGAAGTATGGGACATGCTTGAAGTCAAATACGAGGAAACAAACGAAGTAAATGAGACCAAGATCAGCCTCCTCAACCACGAGTATGAGAACTTCAAGGTAAAACCAGATGAAAACATCACAAAGATGTTCGATAGATTCTACACCATCACAAATGGACTCAAAGGCTATGGAGAAATCATTCCGGAAGACAAGCTTGTCTGAAAGTTTCTCTATTCTCTTCCCGAGTCATGGGACTCAAAGAAGACTGCCATCATCGAAACTAAAAATCTAAAGACCTTGAAGCTAGATGAACTCATGGGGTCTCTTCTCACTCATAAAATGATGAAGAAAGAAAAAGAAGAGGAGAAGAAGAAGGAAGAGATAAAGAAGATGGGGAAGAAGAAAATCATGGAGCTAGGCATCAACGCGAGTGTCGTTGCTCTCAAATCCTCCACATGCCAACATGTTTATTTGAGCGAGAAGGAAAGTGAAGATGAAGAGATGGTTCATCTCTTCAAGAAATTCTCTCGATTCATAAAGAGTGATATGACTAAATCCAAGCATGAATCGAAGAAGAAGATGAAGGATTCCCACAAGTCCAACAAAAAGGGATCATCTTCAAAGAAAATATATGTGGCGACATGGAATGATGAAGACTCCACCGATGATGAGGTAGCCCACTATGCTTCATGGCCTTCAATGAGGGGGAGGTAAGTTCTAACTCATCTAGTTCAAATTCATATACTTTTGATGAGTTACAAGATGCCTATGATGAATTGGTTTTTGAATTCAAGGCATCATTTCCAAAAACAAGAAATTAATCTCCAATTTGAAAAAGGAAAATGAAATTCTTTCTAAAACCAATTTGGATTTTGAGGCAAAATTAAAAGATTTTGAGCAAAAAGTTCTTGATTTACAAAATTTGCTTCAAAAGATTGAAAAAGATCATCAAAATGCCTTGGATGATCTTAAGAAAGAAAAAGATTTGATTTTCAAAGAGCTTGAAAAGAAAAATAGTTTTGGAAAATCAAACTTTTATGTTAGACAATCTAGTGCCCCTAGATTTGTAAATGGTAAAGTTTTTAGAAGTATTTGGGTCCCAAAACGACTAAGTACTTCAACTAAAAAGGATGAAATTGAAAACTGGATTCCTAAGGGGACAAAATTATGTGCTACTAACGTTTATGGATCCAAAGCAATTTGGATACCAAAAATTATTTGATTGTCTTGTTTAGGTGTGATAGAGAGTGATCAACAAGTCCAAATTTGAGGGAGAGCTCCATACACACAAAGAGAGCACTTGAAGAAAGGAGGCTTCACACCCTCCGTTGGATTCAAGTGTGGTAAAATTAATTGAATTTATTCTTGTTTAATTTTATTTCTTTTAATTCAACTAGTTTAATCATATGTGTTGGACTAACATTGTTTGATGCTTTGAGTAAGGGGAGCAAAATTTTAAAACCAAAGTTTTTAATTGTGTCAAAAATTTTAAACCTCCTATGTTAATTTTGAGCTTAATGTCTTTTAAATTCTTTTTGATATAACAAAAAGGGGAGAAATGGTTTGAAAAATTGATTTTTCAAGAGAATAAGGGGGAGCTTTAATTTCATTCAATTTTATCTCTTATTCAAAATTTTAAAATACTAAGGGGGAGAATCCCAAACAATTTTTCAAGTTGGTTTTATTATATCAAAAAGAAAGAGATTGTAGAACTGAATGTTTTGATATAATAGTTGAAAATTGTTTTGGACTAAATTGAAAATAATTTAAAATATTCTTTTAGTCAAAACAACTTGAAATTATGTTTAAAGGTTTTCAAAAGGCTTTGGAATAACTTAAAATGCTTTTAAAGTAGCCAAACTAGTGTTTTTCAAGTACCCGTACCGATACGGTCTCGTACTGTATCGATACGCCCTAGGGTTTCAACTACTGTAAAATTCCAGTAGCAAAAACCCGTACCGGTACGCCTTGTCGTATCGATACGGTATGTTTTAAATAGCTAACGGCTAGTTCGCGTACCGATACAATTGTATTGTGTACCGATACGCCCAACTACCCCCAATGGTTATTTTCCCAACAGTCTTTTAAAATGTAGGATCGTATCGATACACTTGCCACGCGTATCAATACGCACCATCTAGAAGTCTCAACGGATATTTCCTTATCAAGACCGTATCGATACGCTAAGCTGCAGAACTGCATTTGTGGTGGTAAATAAAGGCTTCAACGGCTCCAAATCAATCCCAACGGTCACCAACGGCTACAAACTCAATTACGAGTATAAAAGGGACCTCCAAGTATCAAGAGATGGTTAATGCTTCAATTGTCAACAACATTATGATGAAAGATTTGTCTTAGAGCTAAATTGTCCATTCTTGTATAGACAACACTTGTGAGCCAAAATTGTCAAATTTGCTCAAGTGTTTAGGTTTGGGTGAGAGCTTAAAGAGTGCAAACAAATACCTATTAGAGGGACTTTTGTTTTGCTTATTTTTATTTCTCTTGTAAAGAGGGTTTACTCAAGCTTTGGTCTAGAAAGCTTTGAGTGTGTAAGGGTTTCCTCCTAAGCCTAGAATAGGGGACGAACCAATTAGTGAATTGGTTGTGAAATCTTTAGTGAGAAGCTAAGGTAGTGGATGTAGGTGCTTGTTAGAAGGCCGAACCACTATAAATTCATCGCGTTATTTATCTTTTAGCTTCCACACCTCAATCACCCAAAAAATCCAACTTCTCTACCACTTGGCTAACTAAACCGGTTGAAGGAAATATCCTATCAAGCCCAACAACAATACATGAGAGTATATCCCATACAACCATGTGCCATCGACTTGGACCATACGTTTGCAAAATGGAAAAACTTCAATGTATTGCTTGAACGCCCAACATAGTCGATGGAAAAATTTTATGCCCTTCAACAAGTTTGCCTTCTTGGTTGCATGCATCCAAGGTTTGATACCTCACTATGGTGCTTGGGATGAAATGTGTCATTGCTTGTAATAAAGCTGGTAGTTCATTGTACGACTTATCGTAATCACCAAACACTGACTTCATTGCCTTATCCCTTACACGCCAACCCTTGCTATATCTTATATGATATCCAAACAACTGGAAATGGTTGCATGAACCACTGAAACGGGAACACTTAGATTTGCTTCAACCAGCTTCATCATGTGATGACTTATTACATTCGAGTCCAATTTGTGGTGGCCCTGGTCGATGGAAGTCCATAAACATATGTGATCAACATTGTACTTTGTGACCTCCTAAGCATTTTTCCTCTGAATCTTCAACACTCATATCTTCTAATTGCACTCTTGTCCATATTTCACACACTTGGCAAAGAAAGTCCTTGGGGTGGATTCTACAACAACGACGTCCACATGCTTCTTGATGCTATACTCTTTAACTTCCAATGTAGCTTCATTCTTTTCATTAAATTGAATCTCAGCCGATAATTCATCATACTAACTCGAAGATAATTGTGGCTTATCCGAAAATTGAGGCACCCTCATCGCATAGAAATTTACTAAGTTCATGTGAGCAGGAGGTTAATACAATGTAATGTCGTCCCTGGTCGAAATGAATTCTCCAACACCAAAATTAGGGGTATCACCAATTTAATCAGGGAACAAATCGGGACCCAATATCTTATTCTTTACTGGAATCTTCAAGTGTTTCTCCCCATTGACATTGAAGGCCCAGCTGGATGAAATGCACTCGAATTTCCACTTTCCAACATTGCGACAAAAATGTCTCCAAACATATCAATCTCATTGCCGAAACCCATTTGAGCAGATTCTCCAACTATGTTTCTGGGTGGGTCAGGAACATCACGCACCATAGCAAACTACTTGACATTTCGAATATCCATAGATTCATGCTCTGCAATTATTATTCCAACATCAGTATTATCTTGGAGAGTTACTGCAAAATATTTGACTAGATTATGACATGTCAGCCACCGGTACCACAAACCATGAATCTTTGTTCCAATTTTTTCGGATATTTTCTCATTCATTTCTCAAAGCGTGATTTCCTTTTTAAATCTCATCTTCGTAGTGCTTCCAGATTCAAATACAACATCGACATCAGTTTTCATAATTTCTCCACTGCTATAGACAATCGTCGTGAATTTGTTGTTGCTCATTTTCCCTGCATGTTCAAAAACAATATATATTTTCAATTAGAATACACAAATCGAAATGAACATACTAAATTTTTAATTAATGTCACTAATTCTAATTTTAATCAATAAATAACAATAAATTTAAAACATACTACTTAAACAATTATTTTTCTTTAATTACCGTATAGTATAAAAATAGACTAATTATTTCAAATACATTTTTATATTATCGTTCCTTCATTTTAACCATATTTCAAATATATTTTTTATGTTTAAATAAATTTTAAATTTATTATTTAACCATATTTCGAATATATATTTTTGAATATACTTTCTAAAATTATACTAATTTATCAAAAATACTAATTGCATTATATTATTACGAATTTTTATCTACTTGAAAACCACTAAAATCCTAAACAAAAATAAACCATACATAGTTCTAACATAAACTTTAAACAACTTAAAATGTTAGATGGACAATGTAAAAATTAAAAACTAAATAAACTTACTTACTTGTTTGCTCCAAAAAAAATTTCACCAAATCTCCCATTTTTTCTCTCCAGATCTTCTAGCTACATGCATAAAATAAAAATTATATCAAACATTAATACAAAATAAAAAAGAATTATATAAACTAAAATAAAACTTAAAAACAAAACTAAAAAATTAGTATTAACTAATAAAAAATAAATTTTCAAATCTACTGTTGTCACTAAATTTTCACCTCAAATTTAAATAATTCGAAAAAATAAAAAATTCCTTTACCCTCCAAATAATAAAAGGCCCACCTTGTTTAAAACTAAATAAAAATACAACAAAGACCCATTTTATAAAAAGCTCGTTTTTTAAACTCATTTTAAAAGCAAAAGAATAAAGCTCATTTTAAATTTCTAGCCCATCTTTTGAAAAGGAAAAAAAGGAAAAAAAAGGGAGAAAATGATTTTAATAATAATGGTGAAAATTAATGTAGAAAAAAAATAAAATAATAAATAAAAAACAGCAGCAAAAATAGTAAAAAATAAAAGGGAATATAAAATGAAAAAAGAAAAGCAAAAAAAAAAGAGCCCACGGGCGTGGCCACGCACTCGATCCAACACCAAAACCCCACCCCAACAAACCCTCTACCGAACGTCTAAGGTGGCCGGCCGCATTCTACCGGCCACGGCTACCGTTGCCGTTGGTACCGGCCGGTCCGCCTCGCTGCCGCTGACTTAACGCCACCAACCCCGCTCGCCGCCACCGCCTGTGCTCGTTGGAATCTGCAAGAAATCGTAACAAAAGGTCAAACCCTAGGTTCGAATCAAGGGGAAAATTCAAAGCTTCGATATTGGACCAAATCATATAAGGATAGAGGGGTTTTACTGAGAATCAAGTTCTTGGTCTGATTTTGGCTCCAATTTGGAGATTAAACACAGATTTTAGCTTGATTTACAAGCTCAAGTTGAGTATAAAAACCCCCTCCCCCTTTCATTGCAAAACACACCATTTTCAAGAAAACGCACTTGAAAAAAAGCAAATAGGCTTAGGAAAAATACGAAAAATTCTCTAAATATTTTCAAGAGTTGCTGGAAATTTTGAGTTGAAGTTCGAGTTTAGAAGCAATTTTTGGGAGGCAACTAGGAGCATTTCAAGAAGTCTGAATTTGAGTTCTTCGATCATCATTTCAGTTAAATTTCTATCTTTCCTTTCAGTTTTTATTTTGCTTTTTTATGTTTGTTCTTGGTTGAATTTTTGTGTTTGTTTTTGTGGATTTTAGGTTGTGTTCTTGAGGTCGAAAAATCGTTTCACGATTCCGGTAATGTTTTCATTTTAAATTTCTGTTTTAATTTTGGTTTGATCTTTAAAAATTTTGCATGCTTAATAAATGTTTTTAGGATTATTTTGATCTTTAGAAATGTTGAAATAACTTTTTAAAAGTGTTTAAATTAAACTGTAAGAATAAAATGAGTTACTGTGGTTTAATTGAAAAATACTTAAAATTAGGAATTTAATTAGGAAAAAACAATAATGCATGGGTGGAAATAATAAAGGGGTTTGATTTAAAAAATATAAAAATATTTTTATGAATTTTATTTTTAATAATAAATGGGTTAAGTGGTTTTAAAAAAGGAAAAAAATAAATAAGATGTTTTTTTAGAAAAAAAGAAATAAGTTATAAAAGTTTGTTTTTTTAAAAGAAAACAAAATATAAAAAGGTTTTAAAGAAAAGTTTAGGGGTTTTAGGAGAAACTAAAGTTTAGAAAAAGCTTAAAAGGAAATCATTCAAAAAAAAATTTTTAAAAGAAAATGTTTTTTAAAAGAAAAGCATAAAAATGAAAAAAAAGTAAAAACATAAAAAATGAAAAGGGTAAAAAACAAAAAGATCAAAAAGTATAAAAAATGTAAATAAAGTTTTGGCTTTTAAAAATTTAAAAAGAAATAAAAGATTTTCAAAAGAAATAATAAAAAGGAAAAAACTTAAAAGAATAAAAGGTTGCTTGCTTGTTTTAGAAATATGTTTAAAACTTAGGGCTAGGGTCTAAAGCTTAGATAGAGACATGTTTTGTTGAAAAATGTTCTTCACAAAAAAATAAAATACACTTAAGCATATTTAAACTTTAAATTAGGAATAACAGACTTAAACATTTTTTAGGGTTTTTAAATAATCGAACTTAGAAATGAATAAAATGCTCAACACACTAAATCTCTTTGTTGTTTGAAAAAAATGAAATTAATTTAATGCGATGTCTTATCAAACATGAATGATGGGTTAGCGCCAGAAATGTTGGCTGTGATTAAAGTTCATCTCCCGGGCGATAAGGCCGTTAAAATAGACTATTATTCATTAAATGGATAAGTAAAGTCGAACCTTTTTGAACTTGAAAATTCCAGTTTTAAAAACGATTTTAAAACCAATTAGTTACCGATTATGGGTGGCATGGGGGTGTTAACCCTTCCCCATGCGTAACTATAGAGTGTCCATAAGTTCTATTTTTTTACACATTTCTGCCCTTATTATTGTTATCCTTAAGCACATTTAGACATATTTAGGTGTATTGCATGCATAATAACATTATTTTCTCTTTTACCATGCTTTCATTGAATATTTTATGTTTGGTTAAGAAAAAATATTGTTTTAGTTTACTTTTTATTTTCAGGTGTTGTAGCTGTGTAGAGGAGCAGAGGACAAGAGAGGATAGGAAAGCTGGGAACAAAAGGAGATGTACTGAAGCAGTTCCAGGTGCCGCCAAGGACGCCGCCATAGAAGCAATACCGCCAAGTGCCGCTCAGGCAAGTGTTACACCGACTTAGTCAAGATGAGTTACGATTGAAAGAGGGCAATTCCCTGAGCCCAAAGAGCCCAGTCTTGCAATTTTCTAAAGCATGTAGCGGCCGGTAGAGCTGATCCAAGATTGATAAGTGAGAGTACTTATCCTTACTTGTGGGAGAAGGCAACGTTCAAAGAGTCCACATTCAAGTAAAAAAGAAGTCAACATTTAGTGTAAAATTAATTTAAGGACTTCTACTCCAAGGACTCAAACTTAGGCCTTAAGCCCTATATATACCCCATGTATGTAAGGGTATATGGGCATGAAGGGATGCACAGATGCATAGCGGAGAGGTAGATAGATAGATTGGAGGTGTTGGAGGTCACGACCCAACACTCCTAAAGTTTAGGTTTTTGTATGTAAAGTATTTGTGAGAAACGGTTGTAATAGTTTAAGTGTGTTTTCAATAAAATATTCCAAGTTTGCTTAATTCATGTTCTTCACTTCTTCAATTAGTTCCAAAAGTCTAGTTGAAAAAATCCATTTGTCGGGCACGAAAGTGTAAGGCTCACGAAAGGAATAAGCATGATAACATCTTGTCGAGGTGTTGACTAATTCAGCTTAGACATAAGTTAGGATTTCAGTGGCTGAAAGGAGCAACCAAACGTCGACTGCCTGTGCTAAGATTAGAATTAATTTTTAGTTATTTAATTTTTTGCATTTAATTTATTTCAAGTTAGGAATGAATACAAGACCAAGAAGGATGAAAGAATAAAGGAGAAGCCTAATCCGGCGGCCAAGGCAGATGAGGATAACGGCTAGCTGCAATAGCTATATTTGCAACAACTAGCGAAACGAATATCTGCGTAACAGCTAGAAGCGCGAAAATCGCGCTGCAATCATTGCCACCCGTTGGCAGCGTGCCCGCCAAGGAAAATGAGAGAAGCGGCTATATAAAGCCAACTATTCTCCCCCCGTTCTTCACTTTGCTCTCTCCTTTACTCTCAATTCTTCTTTTCAATCTTTGCTTTCAAGAATTCACTTGATTTACTTTCCTGCAATTTCTTTTTCTTTCTTTAGGAAAGCACAACCGATCTCACAGTTATGGCCACACTAAAACAAATCGCCTCCACCTCCAAGCCAACCTTTCAAAGGTTTTTAGACTTTATTGTCGCGGCAACTTACAAGAAGCACTTCACAGAGCGGCAACTCTGGGAGGAAATAGGGTTCCAATACACTAGGCCAGATGGGGATTTTGGCCTTGAGCCCACTATATTCGAAAGGGTACACAACTTGGGTTGGGACATTTTCGCAAGAGAATAGAAGGGATAAACATCAATCATGTGCGATAATTCTATGCCCACAAGCCTACGCCATGAAACCCTTTTGTCTATGTTCACAGCGAAGGAGTCAAGCTCACAACGAAAACCATAAAAAATTTCTACAGCATAGAAATCAGGGGGAATTTGCATGGAGAATGAAAGTCCTACTTAACGGTGACTGACTACGAAAAGATCAAGTAAGGCATTTGTCGGCCCAACACTAAGTGGCTAACTGGCAAGAATAATGGTTCAGTCAACCGTCACGATTTGCTGTTGGAGGCCGTTCTCTGGAGCAACTTCGTCCAACACTGCCTGATGCCCGCCTCGCACGGATCAATAGTCAACAGGCCGCGGCTGGCCCTTATCCACAACATTATGAAGGGGCGGCCAATCAACGTTGGAGAAGTAATTCTAGAGGAGATCTATGCCCACGCAGACAAGCCCAACGCCAAGGGACCTCTCGTCTTCCTTGCACTCATCACAGGCCTATGCGCCAACTTCTATGTGCCGCCGTATCCCAAGGATACAATAATTCCTACCAAGGAAGGGTGGACAAGAAAGGCGAGCCTTCAGATGATGCAGGAGTCGGAGCTAGAAACACCGTCAACCTCCCAGCCGCCGTCCCAACCTGCCGCCACCCCAGCCGCAGCGGGTAGTACTGAAGCCGCCCTCCCTTCCGCTGTGATCCTCCTGCTGCGCAGCCTTGTCGAAAGCTGCCAAATGATCGAGCACAAACAGGTGATCTTCACCAAATATATTGCGGAGGTGCAATAGGCCTTTGTAGCCTACTTGCTTGATAAATACCATGACGATGGCCCACAGTTACCCGTGTAACCCCCTTAACCCGGCCTAGACGATTGACCCGAATTAAGAAGTTTACACGGGGAAAACCAAAGTCAACCCGAAAGTCAACCTTGATTAACGACCCTTTTTTTCTTTTTAATCTTGTCTAGATGCACATTATCCCTAGATATAATCACAAGATCATCATATTCAAAGATCATAACAAACAGAGAACATTCAGGGACTCAATTGCACAAATTATAACTTTAGGGACCAAATTGCAAATTCTGGAAATTACAAGAACTTATCCCAATTAAAAGTTACCAATATGAAATTAATCATCTTTCATGCTTCTCTGCCAAATTTCAGCTCAAATGGACATCTCAAACTCATTCAATTGCATTAACAAGATTCAGGACCAAAACGCAAACATTTCAAAACATATAACCATCAAATTCAGAGCCCAACGGTCGAGTGTTCCGAAACAGGGAGGACCTGTTCCGAAACGCGGGACCGCTCCGAAACGGGTTCCGAAACAAGGCTTGGCAGTAGCATTTCCGTTCCGGAACGGTTCCTCTCGTTTCAGAACGCCTAGGCCATTTCAGGCCCTTGTTCCGAAACGGTAGCACCCATTCCGATACGGCCTGCCCAGATTTGCAGAAATTTGCTGTTTAAACATACAATTGACCCATCAAACTTGCTTCAAATGCAACCAAATTATACCAGCAAGTCAATTTATGCATAAGGAACATAATTGCATCAACCATACTCAAACATAGCATCAATTAAACAAAGCCCCAATTCTATAGGCATGACTCCTACTTAGAAAACCATTCAAGCATCAATATACCAAAACCACCACACAAAGGCCAATTACATGTTCTAACAACATTAACAACATAATACCAACTTAGGGAGTCCAAAACATCTCCCAAAACAACAATATAGGTCCCCCATTGCCAAATACCCAAAAGCTAATAGTTTTAGGAAAACGTTCACCATACATGAGCTTAAAACCTTCACTTGGATTCTTGGCTTCCTTGCTGCCCCAAATGCACTTTAATGCTCTGCATTATTGGTTTAAGAAAAGAGAGAGCGTAAGCAAATAGCTTAGTGAGGAAAGCTCAATTTAAACAACACAATAATGCATTTATAAACCTTAGTTCAAATCATCATTTGCACATGCACATAAGCATTTAAAACAAGCATTTCATGCTTCAAGTTCATAACATGTCATATTGGCCACAAGTGATACAATCAACATAAGATCCACACATGGACTTTTAAACACCATTGTGATCTTACAATTCACAAGGACCACACATGGACTTTTAAACACCATTGTGTCCTTAACACAAGAATCATCCATGGACTTTTAAACACCATGATGTTCTTACAATTCACAAGGACCACACAAGGACTTTTAAACACCTTTGTGTCCTTAACAAGAATCACCCAAGGACTTTTAAACACCTTGGTGTTCTTAAATAAACAAGGCTCACACAAGGACTTTTAACCACCTTTGTGACCTTAACCAAGAACCAACCATGGACTTTTAACCACCATGTTGTTCTTAAAATACACAAGATTCACACAAGGACTTTTAACCACCTTTGTGATCTTAACCATGAACCAACCATGGAATTTTAACCACCATGTTGTTCTTAAAACAAGAACCACCTATGGACTTTTAACCACCATAGTGTTCTTAACCTTTCTCAAACCATCACTTGCCAATATACATCATTTAACAACAATATTCCACTGTTTTAAAGCATTTATCAAAGCCATAAACATCATGCATCATTAAGCGTCAAAACCACATTTAACAATGTTCAAAAACAAGGATCTCTTACCTTGAGCATCCTTCAACACATGGCTTATAATCTCAGCAAATAAACATGCTAAAACATGCTTCCAAAACAGAATTTAAAACATGCAAAACACATCACATTGCACTCAACCAACCATGGTTCATCATCAAGAGAGTTTTCCCGAAAACTTACTCTTGAGCTTAGCTAAGTTGCTTAGACTTAAACTAAGCTCCCAAACCTTCAAAACATTGGTTTCAAAGCTGAAAACCAAAATCCACTCACCGATTCCATTTCGCCACTTGCCGAAACACCAATCAAGCTTCCGGATCACCACCTCAAGGATCCAAATATGACTCCCCTGTTTTAAACACATCAAAGCAGAGGATTAATGCATCATCATGCATTAATAGCTTCAATGAAAGCACCTAAACTCGCTGCTCTCATCCACACTCCATTTTCGGCTACCAAACACAACCGAAAATGCATCCAAACAACTCCACAACACTACCCAGCTAAGATCCATCAAATCTAAACATTCATAAACCTCAATTAACATCCAAAAAGGATCTAACCACGTCCTTATACCTCCAGCTAAAGCATATCATCAAGATCACTCCAAAAACAACCAATAACTCAAGCAAAACTTAGGAAAATCAACCTATCCGGGATTGCATTGATTAAACCTCAATTTCTCATCAATTTTACATTCCTTTAACATCAAATAGATACCTCAAAACACTGCCCAAACAGATCTTACGAATTTTATCAAAAATCAACCAAATCTTGCATTTTAAAGCCAATATCAAGAACACATCTACAAAACCTTTTATAAAACACAAAGCAAGGATTGAGAACTTGGGAATTTCAGTAAAGAACTGAGAATTTAGAGGAGAAGGACGTTCATACCTCTAAACTTGAGTTTCTCCCTTTTTTGAACCAAGATTCTTGAAAATCCAAATAGCAAATGCAAAGGTTTTGTTGAAGAGATGATTAGAGATCAAAAGAGAATTGAAATCTCATAATTGGATGTCAAAATCAGAGGGAAATGCTCTGGAGAAATGTGTTTGGGTTGAGAGAAAATTGAGAGAAAAGGAAAATGGAAATTTGGAAAAGTTAGTTGGAAAATGCCAAAATATCTTCCCTCCCTTTTACTTTTATTTAAAAACCATTAATTAAATCTTTATTATTTAGGAAAAATTTGGAGAAACTCCTTTTGGGTAAATAGCTCCTTAAAGATTCAAAGTTTCAATCCTTTTTAAAACAGTCACACAGTTTTCGAAAATTACATTTTGGTCAATAACCAAAATGTCACACTTCCAAACCTCATTTTGTAAAATTGATTCCACCATTCTCTTATATATAATAAAAGAGGATTTTAAGACATTTTTCCATATTTTTAATACAACCCGAACTAGGCTTTCCTAAATTCACCCTTTTATATTCGAACCGCAACCCAACCGGCCCGGTCCAAACCCAAAACTTCTAAGCCCAAAATTGGGGCGTTACAACCCGCATTCCCATCGGAGTTAGTAGCGTCCAAACCGACCCAGATCACACCCAGACCGGCTGCTACTCCAGTCGCGGCTGACAGCGAGGGGGCGCACATCCGCCCTAAGAGAAGTACCTCACCCACTCGTATCCAGCCGTACGAACTCACCTCCTCATCAGAGTCGGAGAAAGAGGAGGAGACGACCGCGTCCTCCCCAGCAGCAAAGGAGGCAGCTGCCAAAGAAGACGAGGACTCAGACATGGAGATTTTTGACTCCTTCGATGACGAACCAGATGAGGCAGCAAGGAAGAGAAAGCGGCCAACCGCAACAACTGAGCCTCAGAGTGGAGGGTTTGAACCTGAGCCAGAAGCACCAGCAAAACGACCCACACCAAGCCGAATCCAGCCGTCGCGTGGCACGAAGAAGAGCCTTGTCGCCAGACCTTCTGCCACATGCCGCCTAGTCATGCCCGCCTCCTCATAATCCTCTTCCGACGCAGCAGCAACAGAGGGGAAATCTTCTAGTCTATAGCACCTTTTGTTTTTCTATTATTTACTTTTCTTTATTCTTATGTTTTATTTTATTTTATCTGTTTCTCTTTTTATGTTTTATTTCTTTTTGTTTTTTTGAAAAACATTGAGGACAATGCCAACCTTGAGTTTGGGGGGGGGGATAGTCCTCTTTGTTTTAGGTTCATTTAGTAGCATATAGGAGCATATGTAATTCTGCCCTAAACACTTAATGAAATAGAAGCTTTTAGTTCAAAAACTTGTGCCTATGATAGTTAGCCAACTACTTATATTCGCACCATACGTAAATTGTTTTTGACTTAACTATGGGAAGAAGCATGGAAAACACTTAGAATTTTTTTCTTTTTACCAATTATTCTTACACTGTTTGCTAAATGCTGAATTTTGCTTGAGTTCTAAGTTTAAAACTGTCTGCTTTACTTAATAAAAATTTCTTAAATAAATATAGGTTTGCCGCCACGGCAGCACAGGGCAGCAACACAAAAATGATGAAAACCCTAGAGGTGCCCGAAACATGCTCTAGGAAGGATCATGAGCAAGGACACTCCACTGCTATTAAAGTCCAAGTATCTAAACCAAGTGACAGACAAATTAGCAAGAGTGAATGAAAGCCTTCACAGGATGACTCCATTCGAAGGGTTCAGAGTTTCGTAGAGTGCACCTATCTTAGCTTCAAACCCATAGAATAGTTGTGATGAGCTGAAGCCCTTAAAGCCATGATCAGAAAAAGAGGAAAAAAGTGCCTAATTATGGCGCTAAGGCAGCAACTCGTATCATTTTTAAGAATTTAATTATTTTTAGCATTCTTTGTTAACTTAGTATACTCAGCATGTTTTAGCATGGACACAAACCTTCACACACTGCACTGCAACTAAGAAAATTAAAATCTAAGTTATTTCATGTCATTCCCTATCACTAACATTAAATAGGTGCCACGACCTTGAGGTAAGAAATAAAGTTAAAGGCTAAGTTTCTTCTAATTTTGTGCAAGGGGCAGGTTTACTAGTTAGGTTGCAGTGCTTGAGGACAAGCAATAGTTTGAGTTTGAGGGTGTGTAGAGTATCCACGAGTTCTATATTTTGTACACATTCATGCCTTTATTATTGCTATTCTTAAGCACATTTAGGCATATTTAGGTGCATTGCATGCATAATAACAATATTTTCTCTTTTACCATGCTTTCATTGAATATTTTATGTTTGGTTAAGAAAAGATATTGAAGAACTAGGTGTTTTGATATAATAATTGAAAATTGTTTTTGACTAATTTGAAAAGAATTTAAAACATGTCTTTAAGTCCAAATAAATTGAAAATATGTTTGAGGTATTTGAAAAGGTTTTTGGAAAAGTTTGGAATGCTTTAAAATAGTCAAACCTGGCTTTTCAGCACTACTGTACCGATATGGTATACCCCGTATCGATACCTTTTTACACCAGATTTGATTCTGCCAAAACTCGTACCGATACAGGCTTGCCAGTATCGATACAGAGAGGGGTCATACCGATACACCTTTAAAGCGTACTGATCCTGCTTTAATAACCCTCAATGGCTATTTCCCAATGGTCTTTTAAAGTGCAGACCGTACCGATACGCTCCTTAGCGTATTGATATGCATAGGTTGGAAAGATCCCAACGACTAGTTTTGAAGAAGGGCGTACCGATACAGAAGGCACCAGAACGACAATTAATGTGTGAAATAAAGTCTCCAACGGCTCTAAAACATCCCCAACGGCTAGTAACGGCCATAAACTCAATTGGGACTATAAATTGAAGGCTGGAACACTTGAAGAATGTTAGAGACTACATCAAAGCAACATGATCAAGATAAATAGAGTCTAAATCTTTATTTTACCTTTCTCTTGTACATAGTCTAAGACGAGTGCTTTATTGTAAATTCTTTGTACACTCTTGTGAGCTTAAATTGTGTGAACACCAACCTTGTGATGTATTTAGTTTACCCAAACAAATCGCTTGTAAGAGGAGAGGTTCTAGTTTAGCCTTGAGAGAAAAAACTAGAGTTGGTTCTATGTTAGCCAAGTCCAAAAGATAGAGTTATAACGGTTTCCTCCTAAACCGGGAAAAGGGGACGAATTCATTGTTGAGTGAATTGGAAAATCCTTAGTGGTGTGCTAAGGTAGTGGATGTAGGTGCTTGTTAAAAGGCCGAACCAGTCTAAAATCATTGTGTCACTTGTCTACCTTTATTTCGATTTTAGCCAATTCAACCACCAAACATTTACAACCCTCCTTGATGGTTTCGGTGGTCGATTCGAATGTGCTACAAGCCCAACAATTGGTATCAGAGCCTCGTCTCCATCGAAGGACTAACATTTGAGAGTAAAGATCATTTGCTCAAAGTCCACTGTTTAAGAAAATGGCAAGATTTGAAGAAGGCCGCTCTATCTCGTGTCCTCCGCTCATCGAAGGAGAAGCATACTTCCAATGGGCAAATATCATTAAATTATTCATCAAGTCTCAAGACTATGAGGTTTGGGACACCATTGAAGATGGGTATTTGGAAGCTCCGAAAAAAAAGAAAAAGCAAAGGAGTGCCAACGAGACGAAGGCAAAGCTAAACACCAAGGCGATGCACATTCTCTATTGTGGCCTTAATGAAGAAGTTTCCAAGAAGATTTCCACATGCAAAAGTGCCAAAGAATTATGAGAGAAACTTGAGAAGCTTTTTGGCAAAAAGAAGGGAGAAAAGAACAATGATGATCAATCATGTGCAAACCTTCTCTCCAATCCAAATGTGGATGGTGTTTTGGCTCTCGATGAGCTCTATGTATCTTCTAACTCAAATGAATTAAATTCTTATACATTTGATGAGTTGCAAGATGCTTTCGATGAATTATTTTTGGAATTTGAGACCATGAATTCCAAATTTAAGAAAATGATTTCAAAACTCGAAATTGAAAATGATTTTCTTTTAAAATCAAAAGTGGATTTTGAAAACCAAAATGAAATTTTGAAAAATGATTTAAAGTTTTCAAAAACAAGCAAATATGTTTTAGAAAAAGAAAATCTTGATTTAAAAGTTAAGCTTGAAAGCTTAACAAAAGAACAAGAAATTATTTTCAATAATTCATCTTGTCACATAATGGCAAAATGCTCACATTGCCATTATCATGGTCATTCTACACATATTTGTCCTATAAAGAACTTGTCCTATAAAGAAGAAAAAATCTTATAAGATTAGACAAGTATGGGCTCCTAAGGGAATATAAGACATCGTGACTAACGTAAATGGATCCAAAGCAATTTGGATACCAAAAATCAAGTGAATGTCATTTGTAGGTGTGTTGGAGCAATGGGAAAAATGCAAAGACATGAAAATGCTCTAGTCACACAAGTGACGAAATTGGGTAACCTCTAAGCTTACAACTTTTATTTTCTTTTATCTTTGGTTATCTAATTTTCGTTTTAAAAGTCTTGGATTATTTGTTAAGCCTGACATGATGCTTTGAGTAAGGGGGAGCCATTTTAAAAACCAAAATTCATTTTATGTCATTTGTCTTAGAAAAACCTCCCAAGCTATTTTGTACTTAAAGTTATCTAAATTCTTTTTGATATAACAAAAAGGAGGAGAATTTGGTTTGAAATATTGTGTTTTTCAAATGAATAAGGGGGAGCTTTAATCACTTTTCTATATTTCATCTCTTATTCAAATTTTTAAACTTAAAGGGGGAGAATCCCAAACAATTTTTCTAGTTGGTTTTATTATATCACAATGGGGGAGGTTGAAGAACTAGGTGTTTTGATATAATAATTGAAAAATGTTTTGGACTAATTTGAAAAGAATTTAAAACATGTCTTTAAGTCCAAACAACTTGAAAATATGTTTGAGGTATTTAAAAAGGTTTTTGGGAAAGTATTGGAATGCTTTATAATAGTCAAACCCGGCTTTTCAGCACTATCGTACCGATATGGTATACCCCATATCGATACATTTTTACTCCAGATTTGATTATGCCAAAAACCCGTACCGATACAGGCTTTCCAGTATCGATACGAAGAGGGGTCGTACCGATACGCCTTTAAAGCGTACTGATCCCTGCTTTAACAACCCCCAACGGCTATTTCCCAACGGTCTTTTAAAGTGCAGACCATACCGATACGCTCCCTAGCGTATCGAAACGCATAGGCTGGTAAGTGCCCAATAGCTAGATCTGAAGAAGGGCGTACCGATACGGGTACCCGTGTACTGATACGGAAGGCACCAGAACTTCAATTAATGTGGGAAATAAAGTTTCCAACGGCTCCAAAACATCCCCAATGGCTAGTAACGACCACAAACCCAATTGGGACTATAAATTGAAGGCCGGAACACTTGAAGAATGTTAGAGACTACATCCAAGCAACATGATCAAGAGAAATAGAGTCTTAAATTGTGTAAACACCAACCTTGTGAGGTATTTAGTTTACCCAAACAAATCCCTTGTAAGAGGAGAGGTTCTAGTTTAGCCTTGAGAGAAAAACTATAGTTGGTTCTATCTTAGCCAAGTCCAAAAGATAGGGTTGTAATGGTTTCCTCCTAAACCGGGAAATGGGGACGAATTCATTGTTGAGTGAATTGGAAAATCCTTAGTGGTGTGATAAGTTAGTGGATGTAGGTGCTTATTAGAAGGCCGAACCACTCTAAAATCATTGTGTCACTTGTCTACCTTTATATCGATTTTATCCAATTCAACCACCAAACATTTACAACCCTCTTTGATGGTTTCGGCGATTGATTCGAGCATGCTACAAGCCCAACATATACTGTTTTAGTTTAGTTTTTATTTTCAAGAGTTGTAGCTGTGTAGAGGAGCAGATGATAGGAGAGGATATGAAAACTGGGAACAAAAGGAGATGTACTCAAGCAGTTCCAGGTGCCACCAAGGACACCGCCACAGCAGCAATACCGTTAAGTGCCGCCCAGGCAGGAGTTACACAGGCTTAGTCAGGATGGGTTGTGATTGAAAGTGGGCAATTTCTCTGAGCCCAAAGAGCTCAGTCTTGCAATTTTTTGAAGCCTGTAGCGGCCGGTAGAGCTGATCCAAGATTGATAAGTAAGAGTACTTATCCTTACTTGTGGGAGAAGGCAACGACCAAAGAGTCCACATTCAAGTCAAAAAGGAGTCATCATTTAATGTAAAGTTACTTTAAGGACTTCTACTCCAAGGAGGACTCAAACTTAGGCTATGAGTCCTATATATACCCATGTATGTGATGGTATAGGGGCATGGAGGGATGCACAGATGCATAACAGAGAGGTAGATTGAAAGATTGGAGGTGTTGGAGGTCGCGACCAAACACTCTTAGGGTTTAGGTTTTTGTATGTAAAGTAGTTGTGATAAATAATTGTAATATTTTAAGTGTGTTTTCAATAAAATATTCCATGTTTGTGTAATTCATGTTCTTCACTTCTTCACTCATTCAATAAAATACTCAAGCAGTTCCAGGTTCATCATGTCGAGGTGTTGACTTATCCAGCTTAGATATAAGTTAGGATTTCAGCGGCTAAAAGGAGCAACCAAATGTCGACTGCTTGTGTTAGGTTTACGCTGAGATTGCTAGGTATTGCCTACATCACGTGGTGACAGAATCCTTGACAAGACATAGGAAAGATCACTTCAAAATTGCTCTGCCGAACTTGGAGTATCTGCCAGACTTGCTGCCAGGACTTCTTTCCATTCCACTTGCCGAGACAGCGGAAGTTGTAGGGACAGAGACCCACTGCGGTCGCGTTACAGGGTCGTAGTTGCCGCCCGCCATTACTCGCGGAGGCAGCAAATCATGGCAGCGTAAAACATACATAGGCATTACAATGCAGTCTACACACTACTGAGCTGCAATTACCTTACCCAATATCGACCTTATCTCTCCCTATCAACCTACCATCACTATCTTTATTTTATTTGTGTTTTTATATTTCCGCATTTAGAGATTTAATTGTGTAATTACTAAATCCTTGTGCAGGAAACCATTCATAGAAGCTGCTCCAACCCCTGTGGGAGATGATATCTTTTATACTATAACTTGACAAGAGTGTGCACTTGCGCTCATAAATGGAGAACACCCAAATGCTCTACAAGTTTTTGGCGTCGTTGTCGGGGATTGGCAACAGCAACAGCAACAGCAACTTTGTTTTCTTTGGTGTATCTCCTGCTGTAGGGTGTGTAGGTGTTCCCTTTTTGTGAGAGAGGAAGTGCACACTCATGCCAAGTTATTCTATAAAAGATGTCGAATCCCACGAGGATTGGACAGCTTGGTTCGTTTTGTAGTTCTTGCACAAGGTAAAATAAAAACACAAGTGAATTGATTGTTGTGATGAAACATAAATACAAACACAAGTAATAAGGGAGGTGATTCAGGTTGATAAAGCAGGCAGAGTTATACCGCCACTTAGTGTGAAACTACGTTTGCAACCCTGTCTCGGTGGGTTAAGTTGTTTTGTGCTGCCACGATATGCTGCCTCGACGAGTATGGCGGGCGGCAGGATACAACCCTGTCACGCGGCCACAACGGGTCACTGCTTTTGCAACTTTCGCTGTCTCGGCAGGTGAAATGAAAATAGGTCTCGGCGGCAAATCTGGCAGATACTCCAAGTTCGGTGAGATAGTTGACAGTGATCCTCCCTATTTCTAGGCAAGGATGCTCGAAACCTAGTGTGACGTAGGCAATACCTAGCAATCTAAGCGTAAACCTAACACAGGCTAGTAAACTCGGTTGGTGATCTCTTTTAGCCGCTGAAACTTGTGAACTGTTAGGAACCAAGTTAGTCACGCCTCAGCATGTTGTGACCATGCTTAACCCTTTCGTGAAGTGTACACTTTCGTGCCCCTAAATGGATTCTCTCAACTGACTAGTTAGGACTAATTGAAAGAATGAAGTGCATAGATTAAGCAAACTTGGAATATTTTATTGAAAAATAACTCAAAACTAATACAACCGTTTCACAACTAATTTACAACATAATCCTAACCCAAATGAAGTTTAGAACATGGCGGCGGTAAAGAACTCTAGCAATGTCTATAGAAAACCCAAGATGATTTGAACTAGGAGTACAAAGAGTATTTATAGGCAATTAACTAGGCTAAGTTCTCCTTAAAGTAAAAAGTCCTCAAAAGTAGCTTTCCACATTTAATGTGACTTTAAACTCTGACTTCTTTGCGTTGAATATGAACTTTATCTCGTTTGCCTTAGCCCTCAAGTAACCTTGAGATCTTACTTCGGCGGCTCTGGCTGCTGCTATAGACGTCGAAAAATTAATTGGATGGCAACAATAGATTCAGGATTTTAAGCTCTACAAATCGCACTCCGGTTCTCCAACTCTATAGTCCGCTGCCGTGGGCAGCAACATTACTCGACAGCTACTCGGTAGCAACTGTCTTCTGCTGGAACTACATTAGTACAACTCCTAGGTTTGGTGTCTCAGCATTGCATCCTCAGCTCCTTGGTTCCCTCTTTCAGCCTTTAGTACCTAAATACAAAAATACACTAAAATAGTATCTCTTGTTTACCAATTAAACGGTAAGTTATAAAAGCAAGGTAAAACAAAGAAATATTGTAAAATGCAATGCATGATCCTACTTATGCCTAAAATGAGCTTAAAACAGTAATAATAAGAGGTGGAATGTGCAGGAAATATAAGACTTGTGGACACTTTACACACCCCCAAACTTGAACTATTGCTTGTCCTCAAGCAATGTAACCTAGAACACTTGCTCTAATAATAATCAGAAAGAAAAGCTTGTCTTTAACTTGATTTTATGCCTCAAGGCCGTGGCACCTATACTAAATTAGTGAAGGGAAATAAGCAAGAAAATAACTCATAATTAAATTTCTCATGCCAGTGTGGTGTGTGCATCTCTGTAAACAGGCTGAATACGCATAATAAATAATCAAACAAAGATGTTGCTGTGATGTAAAGGTTGCTGCGGAGGTAGCATAGTTAAGCACATTAATTTAATCATGACAGTGAGGGCTTCAGCTTATCACAACTACTCTTATAGGTCTGAAGTTAAGATAAGAGAAAACTACAAAACCCCGAACCCTTGGTGTAGAGTCATCCTGCGAAGGCTTTCATTTACTCATGCTAATTTTTCCGTCACTTCAAGGCTTTTAGTTTCATGGACTTTGATAGTAGCGGAGTGTCCTCGCACATGATTCTTCCAAGAGTCTGTTGTGGGCACCTCTAGGGTAAAACAACATTGTTCTTTGTTTTTTATTCTGTTGCCGTGGCAGTGCTGTATTTTTCTGTTTCTTTTGCCTGCCTCGATGGCGACCTGCAATCATCGTTAGAATTTTGCAAAGAATTCTAAAAACAAACAAGAAATGTTCATCAAATATTCTACACATTCAACAAGTAACAGATGTGTTTTGACATTTTTAGGCAAGAAGAAAAAAATCTAAGTCACATTTCATGCTTTCCCCAAGTTTAAGTTCAATTTTTATTAGGTGCGAAAATAAGTTAGTCAGCTATTTTATCATAGGCACAAGTCATAACAAATTTTTCTTTTCCGATTATTACTAAGGCAAGTACAATGCAACCTATATGCAACTAAAGATGCCTAGACAAATGATGTGAGAGCTATCCCCCCAAACGCAAGATGGGCATTGCCCTCAATGAACAAAACATGAAAAACAAATTAAAGAAAAATAAGGGGAAGAAAACTTAGGTTGCTGTCATTCGCAGGTTACGACAGCGGGCTCAGAATTGCTGCCTCGTGCTTTGCGGTTCATGGGTTTGGACCTGCAGAATTAATAGTGAGAAGGGGATAAAGAAAATGAAAATAAATGAAACCTAATCCTAAAAACTACTCCTACTAAAACAGTAAATAGAGGCCAAGATAAGGTTATGTCACAGTGGGCAGAAACATTACTCGGTAGCTACTCGACAACAACTATCTTCTGCTGGAACTGCATCAGTACAACTCCTAGGTTTGCTGTCTCAACATTGCATCCTCAGCTCCTTGGTTCCCTATTTAGCCTTTAGTACCTAAATACAAAAATACACTAAAAAAATATCTCTTGTTTACCAAATAAACGATAAGTTATAAAATCAAGGTAAAACAAAGAAATATTGTAAAATGCATTGCATGATCCTACTTATGCCTAAAATGAGCTTAAAAACAGTAATAATAAGAGGTGGAATGTGCAGGAAATATAGGACTTGTGGACACTTTACACCCGCCAGGGCAGCAAAGATGGCAGCCAACATCCACGTGAGGAGGGGAAGGACATGCCCGGACGAAAAGCTAAAAGCAGAGCCCTCAGGAAGTGGTTATGTTTGGGAAAAGCGCAACCCAACATAACCTGATTTTTATTTTTATCTTTAATTTATTTTTATGTGTTAAGATTAGATTTAATTATTAGTTATTTAATTTTTTGCATTTAATTTATTTCAGGTTAGGAATGCATGCAAGACCAAGAAGGATGAAAGAATAAAAAAGAAGCCCAATCCAGCGGCCAAGGCAGCCCAAGGCAAATGAGCATAACGGCTAGCGACTTCATAATGGTTAGCCGCAACGGCTATATTTGCAACAACTAGCGGAACGAATATCTGCGTAATGGCTAGAAGCGCGGAAATCACGCTGCAATCATTGCCTCCCGTTAGTAGCGTGCCCGCCAAGGCAACAGAGAGAAGTGGCTATATAAAGCCAACTATTCTCCCCTCTTTCTTCTCTTTGCTCTCTCCTTTACTCTCAATTCTTCTTTTCAATCTTGGCTTTCAAGATTTCACTTGCTTTACTTTCTTGCAATTTATTTTTCTTTCTTTAGGAAAACACAACCGATCTCACAGTTATGGCCACATCAAAACAAACCGCCTCCACCTCCAAGCCAACCTTCCAGAGGTTCTTAAACTCTGCAATCGCGGCAACTTACAAGCAGCACTTCATAGAGCAGCAACTGTGGGAGGAAATAGGGTTCCAATACACCAGGCCAAATGGGGATTTTGGCCTCAAGCCCACCATATTCGAAAGGGTTCACAACTTGTGCTGGGACATTTTCGCACGATAGCCAGAAGGGATAAACAACAATCAGGTGCGAGAATTCTATGCCCACAAGACTACGCCAGGAAACCCTTTTGTCTATGTTCACGGCGAAGGAGTCAAGCTCACAGCAAAAACCATCAAAAATTTCTACAGCATAGAAATCAGGGGGAATCCGCATAAAAAATGGAAGTCCTACTTAACGGCGACTGACTACGAAAAGATCAAGAAAGACATATGTTAGCCCAACACCAAGTGGCTAACTGGCAAGAATAATGGTTTAGTCAACCGCCACGTTCTGCTACTGGAGGCCATTCTCTGGAGCAACTTCGTGCAACACCGCCTGATGCCCGCCTCACATGGATCAACAGTCAACAGGCCGCGGCTGGCCCTTATCCACAACATTATGAAGGGGCGGCCAATCAACGTTGGCGAAATAATTCTAGAGGAGATCTATGCCCACGCAGACAAGCCCAATGCCAAGGGACCACTCGTCTTCCTTGCACTCATCACAGGCCTATGCGCCAACTTCTGCGTGTCGCCGCATCCCAAGGATACAATCATTCATGCCAAGGAAGGATGGACAAGAAAGGCGCGCCTCCAAATGATGCAGGAGTCGGGGCCAGAGCACTGAGGAAAGATTGACAACTCTGGAAGAAAATTAGAAGAGCATTCATGACAAGCTTGAGAAAATGGAAAATGATCTGAAGAAAGATATTGAGATATCACATCGAAAAACAGCCAGCCAAGTCGCAACCATGTTTGGGTTCAAATATCCGAAAGCGAGAGAAGACACTAACACTTTTTCGAGGATGACTTTCGTACATTCACAGATGCAAAAGGAAGTGGTTTCACCTAAAGTCAAGATCTCACCCCATCTTGTAGAATATTCTTCCTTTTTTAAATTAAAAGACAAAACCGATGAGGTTCGTAGCAACGAGATGCTTGACTTTGATGAAAAAACTGACAAGGAAAAGGTCGAGAAGATACGTGAAAACCACTACAAGAAGTTGGAGGAAATGATTAGATCTTATCAAGAAGGAAGCATTTATGGTTCCATGGATGCAAGAGATTTGAGTTTAGTTTCTGACCTGGTGGCTCCTCCAAAGTTCAAGGCCCTTGACTTTGAAAAGTATAATGAAACTACATCCCCATTAGCACACTTGACTATGTACTGCCGGAAAATGTCACCACATTTAGAAAATGAGAAGTTGCTGATCCACTGTTTCCAATACAGTCTATTTGGGACTAGTATTCAATGGTATGCTCAACTGAGTCGGGTCAACATACGCACTTGGAGAGATATGCCGAAAGCTTTCCTCAAACAGTACGAATATGTAATGTACATGGCCCCAAAGAGGATTGTACTGCAGAATATGGAACAAAAGCCCAATGAGAGCTTCCGCCAGTATCGGAAAATGAGGTTACTCCAATGTTTGTGGAGACTGTAAATGGACCTTTCTATGACTAAATGTTAAATCACGTCATCGAAGGTTTTGCAGACATGGTCATGAATGGAGAGTTGATATTGGCAGCCATCAGAAGTGGAGAACTCGAGAAAGAAGAAAATGGCGAAGGCGTTTAGAGTTTCGTCACGAAGTCAATGGAGGCAAGATTGGTCGGGATTCGTGCTTTCATGGAATAATGCTTAATTTTCTGTAGACAGTTAGGGTCACGCTTAGAACCAACCCTTTTGCTTTTGCCCGCGAGCATTAGGGATCTTTTGTAAGGGGGCTTCTATGTTAATTTACTTGTTTAAAGATTCATTTTTTCCTCAAGTGGCAAACGTTTCTCATTTTTGTTTCATCCTTTTCCCCTCTTTGCATTCTTCATCCATTTCTTTTCAAGCATACATCTTCTTTTACAGAGTCTCTATTATTGATTGTATGAATGATTAATATACAGATTTGAGTGAATTTTCCTCTCAGACATTGCTGTTAGGGTCCTTGAATGAAGTGAGAACTCTAAAACGTATACCAACTGAAGACTTCTTTTCTTCGACGATATTTTTGTGTGAAATGACATTTGGCATTCCTTCATTTCCCTTCACGAATAAGAAAATTTCATTTGTTGTCCCCCTTTGATCCTGATATTATTTTTCTTTTGATTTAACCCTAACCAAGGATCACTCCCCACACCGGGGGAAAAGAAACATGTTAGATTAAGTTGAATGTCCTAAACCATAAATGAAAAGGACACAAAAAGGAAAAACAAGAAAAAACAAGAAAAGAAAAAGAAGAAAGAGAAGAAAAAGAGAAGAGAAGATAACAGAAGAGAAGAAGAAGAAGAAGAAGAAAAAAGATAGAAAAAAAGTTGAAGAGTGAAGGAAAATCTGAAACAAATCCTTCAAATGAGATATGTAAAGGAAATGAACTCTAGGGTGAAAACTCAAAATGGGCAGTCTAGAGTGATCCAAAGAATAAAAGAAGAAGAACAAAGATTTTATCAGGAAAAATTGATCCTTGGTTTAATCACCCTTAAAATATGATTTTGAGCCTTTATATCCTTTCTTTGGCAACCTGAGACTAAGCCTACATTGCAAGCCTTAAAAGACCATTTGGATCACACATGAATATTTGAGAAAAGGAGTTTGTCTTCAGAACACATTCCGCCTAATTGAGTTAACCTTTCTTCAGGTACCTCGAGATTCTAATGTTTGATTGAGATTAGAAAAGTGGGAAAATTTAAATTTTGGGAGTGTGTGAGTAAAAGAGAGCCACCAAAAAGTGGGGAACTATCCGATTGATGGATTCTTGAATCATTCATGCTTTGAATTTTGGACATCTGACTTTTTGCCCTTTTCTTGTGTTTTCCATGACCTTTTTAAAGATCCCCATTCCTAGCCTTTTCTTGCGTTTGTTATGATTTTTTCCTTTGAATTATCCTTTTTAGCCTTTTCTTGCATCTTACAAGTAGGTTGACATAGATTCATGAAAAGCAAAAGATTTCTTGGTATTGATCTCAACTGTAGGACACCGTGAATGAATGTTTTCATCGCTTCAGAAAATAATTGAACCTCAGTTTGAATGAGGATATCACCTCACATGAGAAGGTAAAAAGAGAAAAAAAAAGTAAAAAGAAGCACATGCGTTGAAGAGTTTGAAGTGAGCCGTGTTGTCAAGGAAAGTCCACATATAAGATGCAGAAGTTCAAAAGCATGGAAAGAGATAGAATTGCACTTGATAAGAAAACGATGCCATCATATTGGGGCAATCGACGTAGGCTAATGATTTAAGACCCTCAATATTAATAGGAGTGAAGAAAAGAGTTTAAAGCACCAACATCATACAAAGATATTCAAGCTGGAAATAAGCTTTCACATGCAAGCAATTCAAGATGTCCTGCAGGGGCAAGAATATTTTAGAGTTCACGGGAAGCATTGAAGATGCTTAATATTTTGAGGGGCATATGAAGATTTGAAGCTTTCAAAACCACACAAGGAAACCTTTCACTCAACATTGATCTATCAACCACATTGGTAGAAGATCTTGAGACATTTGCCTATGAGGATCGAATGTTTTCGACGAAGCAAAGTGTTGGGTTTTTAGGGGCTCGATTCGATCAACCAATTTAGCTCACCAAGTGGTGGAGAGATGGATTTTTGGGTGGAAGGGTTGAGGAAGCTAAAAAGTAAAAAGACACAATGATTTATAGTGGTTCGGCCTTCTAACAAGCACCTACATCCACTACCTTAGCTCCCCACTAAGGATTTCACAATCAATCCACTAATTGATTTGTCCCCTTTTCTAGGATTAGGAGGAAACCCTTACAACCGATCAAGCTTCTACCCAAAGCCTTGATCAAAACCCTCTTTACAAAGAGACAAAGAAAACAAACTTAAAACCCTCTAATAGGTGTTTGTTTGCACAATTAAGCACTCACCCAAAACCTAAAACACTTGAGCAAATTTGACAATTTTGGCTCACTAGTGTTTGTCTATACAAGAATTGACAATTTAAGCACTAAGACACTTTTTGATCATTTGATGTTTGACAATATGAGCATTAGCCTTCTCTTGATGCTTGGAGGTCCCTTTTATACTCCCAAATGAGTTTGTAGCCGTTACTAGCCGTTGGGGATGAATTGGAGCCGTTGAGGACTTTATTTCTCTTCATAAATGCTGTTCTGCAGCTACCAGTATCGACACACGTGGAACGGTATCGATACGACTTGATATTTAAATGGCCGTTGGGAAATAGCCGTTGGGGTAGTTGAAATGGGATCGGTACGCTGACGTGGCGTATTGAAATGACCCCCACTCTGTATCGATACACTAAACCCTTGTATCGATACGGGTTTTGACAGTGGCCAAACTGAGGCAAAATGGTATCGGTACGGGTACAACCGTATCGATACTGGTCACTTGAAAATACAAGTTTGGCTGTTTAAAACATGAAAAATCTTTGCCAAAAACCTTTTAAAATATCTCAAACATAATTTCAAGTTGTTTGGACTTAACACAAGTTTTAAATTCTTTTCAAATTAGTCCAAACCATTTTTCAATTATTATATCAAAACATTAGTTCTACACAAAGAGATATGAAGAATCATAATGGCGACTCAATGGCAATTGAATGAGTCTGTTCTTCCAACCAAGAGTACCAGATCATTGGATTAAGTGAGAAAAGATCAAATGTTTTCCACGAGTAAGAAAAAATACAGAGAAAAAGTATAACTGCTTATCTGGATTAAGCGAGTAAGCATGTGGAAAATTAAATCTGAGAAAAAGAATTCAAAAAGAAAAAGAAATGAGACATGTGTTCATGTTTTAGGCATCCCTAGGGGCATGCACATCATAACCGCATTGAATATCGCATTTTTCAGGTACACAAAGGACCTTTCAGCAAAAGAACCAGCCTATCCGTTCGGGCATTTGGAGAATGGAGTTCGCTTATTCATCCAAGCGTAAGGTGGATGAAACCCTTTTTGGAATCTGCTTATCTATTCGAGCACAAGGAGAATAGAATCCGCTTATTCATCCAAGCACAAGGAGGATGAAATTTTTCAGACGATTTGTAACACCCGTGTTTTGGGGTTGGGAGTTCGGTGAGTGTGTTGGGTTCGAGTCGTCTGAATCGGTTTAATTTAATTAGACCTTAGCTTAATTTAAATGAGATCAAAATCCAAATAATGGCAATTTTGTAAATAAGTTAAAATAAAGAAGACAAACTTTTTGAAACAAAAAGAAAAAAAGGGTATTCTTCTTCATTTCTTCATCCAACGTGGAAAACCTCCCAAAACCCAAAAGACTATTCCATCTCTTCTCTCCACCATCTCAAGGGTTCCTTTGAAGGTAATTTCGTTTTTGAATACTCCATTTCATCCCAATCGTCTCCATGGTTTTAGATTTCAAAATGGGTCATCTTTTATGTTTTTTAAGTTTTTCAAGATTGAAGAAGAGAATGCAACTTTAATGGGTTTTCAACTTGATTTTGGTTTGTTTGGTTAAGTTTTGAGTTCACCCTACCATATTACACCTCATATTTTGAAATGAAGGGATTTTGATAAAAATCCCGAAATAGGTCTTGGAGCATTTTTGAAAGTGTCAAAACTTAAAATTTTGGTGTGGTTTTGTGTTGGGTTGAAGGGATGATGGTATAGGGTTGTTAGGAAGGTGTTTTGGAAGTCTTTAGAGGTCATTTGGGTGTTGGAAATGGTGGATTTCAGCTGGGTATTTGGGGAGTACAAAAATGTGAGTTTTGTGGTTAGTTTGGGTTTGAAACTATGAAGTTTTGGCTTGTGATTGTGGGTTGAGTTTGTGGCTGAGTTTGACAGTGATTTGATTGAGTAATACCTTGTCTTTTGATTGGTTAGAAGCAAGAGGAAACATCGGAGAAGGTTCGGGATCGAATCCCAAAATTGTGGAGGCTTGAGTAGATTTGCTTGGTTTGCTTAAGAAAGGGTGGTGAGTGAAACTTTCAAAATTATTTAAATTGGTTCAAGTGTGTGTAGTTGAGGTTTTGGGATGTGCTTGGTAGGCCATTCCAAGGTAGAAGTTAAATTGGTAGTTTAACTTCTTATGTGGTTAAAAGATTTAAATGATTATGCCTATTATGATCTTGTGAAGCATGATTTGGTTATGTATGAATATACCTTGATCTGTGTGATGATGGATGTGTGCTATAACTGATGGTTGTTATGATGTGGATTGATAGTATGATTGGCACTAGTTAACTTACCGGGTATAAATGATCGATCATTAGGATTAGTGTGCACAGGGTTGAGTCAAATTCGCGCGTGGCCTTGGTGGCGTTAAGCCATCGAGGAGGAGTATGGTGATGTAATATTCCACCGGAAATGTTTATATTATATGTGAGGATGAGTGGAATCCCATCCGTAGGGCATGTGATGATAAGTGGAATCCCATCCATGCAAGGTCCGGTGATGAGTGTAATCCCACCGAGGTAATGTTGTGGTTGAGTGTAATCCGCGTATCCGAGTAAACTAATAGTGGCCAATATACTTGTTCACGTGGTTAAGTTGCTTAGATAAATGCTTTATCTTGTTGAGCTTAATATGAAGTAAGATGCCATATTATTGTCTCTTGTGTTGCTAACTAGACTACTATATTGATGCTTATGTATGTTGTGTGTGATGTAAGGATTATATGCTTGAACCCTGCATTGTCGTTGCTTTTGGTTTTAGAGCATCCTCACTATGCTTCTATCTTACGCTCTCATTTTCGACAATGCAGATCAGTAGCGTGGAGTTAGCAAGGAGCAAGGAAAAGGGCATTTCAAGCTTTTGTAGTTGCTCAAGTATGGTTTAGTAAATAAAGTAGTAGTTTAGCAATGAGACTGCTATGTGATTGTATGAGCGTTGTATGACTCATAATCGTTGAATGTTGTTTATGCTATGCTTTGGATTGTAAACCATGTTATATTTTGGTCGAATGCTTGCGATGAAAGGTTATGCCTTTGGATGCTATAGGTTGTTTTTGGATGAGCATGTAAACCTTATGTGTGAAGACATGTGCCTTTTGGCTTTTAAGTTTATAAGTATGCCTTGTTATGCAATATCTATCTTCATGTGAATGCCATGTTGGAAATGCCTCGTTGATCACTTAGATTGTTCTACATGCTAGTGCTTGGTTGTTGAATGTTGTATGAATGCTTGTATGTGGCTCGGGAAGTCTTAAAATGCATTTAGCGTTGAGTCTTGTGTTGTTTTGCTGCAATTTGGTGTCTTGCAGTGTAGGGCGTATCGATACGCCTAAGGGCCGTATCGATACGGTCCTACACTTTGGGACACAGAATTGGCTAGAGGTATCAATAATTGGGGGCGTATTGATACGCCAAATCTCTACTAGAATTCTGAGATTTTCACGAGTCTTTGGCGTATCGGTACGGGCTCTAAGCGTATCGGTACGGTTTTGTCTCGTTGACCGCAAGATGTTGACCGAGAAGGGTGTATTGATGCGTCCAAGGGCTGTATCGATACGGTCTTCTAGAGTTTACTCAAGGCAGTTGACTTGGTCAAGGCGTATCGATACCCTTGACTGGTGTATCGATACGGCCTGCTCTGTGGCTTTAAAATGGGCTGTTAAACATGTTGATTTGGTTTGGTTGCTTTTACCTCGTGATGTTTTCCGCTGTCGTGATCACTTAGGAAATAAATGTGCCTTTAGACAAGATTTAATTAAAAAAAATTTTCTAGGGTTGCTAACCGAGGTGGGACCTTAACGGGTTTCACATTGGTTTTCCCTGTGTAGCCTACTCGAACTGGTCAGCCGACCAGACCGGGGCGAGGGGGTTACATTTGTTGGTATCAGAGCCTGAGGTTACGGAGACCTCGGGCAGGTAAGTGAGGTAAGTTTGAAGTGTTAAGTATTTGTTATGTATCGGTGTATGCTTTGCCATGTATGCTTGTTGTTTGTTCGTTCGTATGATGCTTTGAAGCATGATTGTTGTGTCTGGTGTAGTGACGAGTTCCCATTGCTACTATTACTTAATTTGAAAAAAGTTTTGTAAAGAAAGATACTTGAGCACAGTTGGACCCTTGCCTTTGCTAACTTAATCCTTATATGTTTGTTTGTTGTAGTTGTTATCTTGCTAGCTGTAATATGAGACCACGAAGGAGGCCTAGGATGGTTCAACCGGAACCACAGGCACCAGCTCTAGGAGTTGAGCTAGTTGGTGAGACGCAGGCTCCTCAACCTTCTCCTTCTCCTCCTCATTAAGAAGAGGGAGGCGACGCGAGAGCCGAGGGCGTAGGACCTCAAGTTGGCCAAGGACCGACCGGAATAGATTTAGCTCCCCTAGTTCAGGCTAGCCGGGGCTTTTCAGGCTGCAGTGGCTGGGGACCAGGTAGCGACACAATCCCAGGGAGAGGGTACTGATTTACCGTTAGAGAGGCTCCATAGTCTAGGGGCTGAAGAGTTCAGAGGATCTACACACGAGAGGTCTGAGTTGTGGTTTGAGAAGACCGTCCGTATTCTGGTATAGATGGGATGGACCGAGGAACGCAAGTTAGGGTGTGTTGAATCTTTGCTTCAGGGTGATGCCTACACTTGGCGGGTCACCATCACTATGGGTATTTCAGAGGCTGAGATCACTTGGGAGTTTTCCGAGTCCGCTTTCCGTAAGAAATATCTGGGTCCTCGTTATCTCGATGAGAAGAAGAGGGAATTTATGGCTTTGCTTCAGGGGAGTATGACAGTGACAGACTATGATATCAGATTTGTCAGGCTGAGTCAGTATGCGTCTGAGCTTGTTCCTACTGAGGTGGAACGTTGTAACCGTTTCCGCTATGGGTTGAATGAAGAGATCAAGAGGTACACTTTAGCTTCTGACTACACAGATTTTGATGTCTTGGTCGCTAGGGCCAAAGACTTAGAGCACAGTTTGGGCTTGACCAAATGATCCGGTGGTTCTAGTTCTGGAAAGAGATTTAGTGACTTTGATAGAGGTGATGCCAAGAGGCATCGGGACAACAAGCATCACTATGACCATAGACGTGGTGGAGGTAACCACGGTAGGGGCCATTAGGGCCAAAGGGCTGGTGGGCGGTTGCCTATGTGTGCTAGTTGCGGGAGGGATCACACCGGTGAGTGTTGGGGGAATTTCCACTCGTGTTGGAGTTGTGGAGCTAGGGATCATATTAGGCGTGACTGTTCACATCAGGTGGGGGCAGGCACCAGTTCAGGCTCAGGCTCCTGCTAGAGCCAATGACTTTCAGAGAGGCCGCGGGCGCGGTAGAGGTAACTTCCAGCCGAGAAATGACGGCCAGAGGAACATAGCGCATGTAGTTGCTGTCCAGCCAGAGGGCGGAGGCCAGGCCAGAGTTTACGCTCAGCGTGAGGGTCAGCACGATACAGATGTGATTGCTGGTAACTTCTCGATACAGTCTTTGGGTTTGCTTTCTTTGATTGACTCCGGTTCTACACATTCATATATTCTGAGTGAGCATGCAAAGTTGTTGAAATTGCCTTGTGAGGTATTAGAGGTAGGAGTTACTGTTACTAGTTCCTTCGAGGATACGGTTGTAGTTAGAAAGATGTACAGAAGATGTCCGCTAATGGTTCAAGGGCATGTGTTTCCAGTAGATATGATGGAGCTACCCTTTTATGGATTTGATGTGATTCTGGGTATGGACTGGCTCACTGAGCATAGAGCTAGGATAGACTTTGAGACTAAGAGGATTTCTTTAAGACTTGCGAATGATTATGAGCTAGTGGTGGTAGGTGAGAACGTGAAGTTCTTATCGAATGTAGTTTTAGTTTTAGAGGCTAAGAGGCTAGTTGAGTTGGGTTGCGAAGCGTATTTGGCCTATGTGATGAATCCAAACATGAGTGAGGTTAGACCTCAAGACATCCGGACAGTGTGTGACTTTCCAAGTCTGTTTCCGGAAGAATTGTCGGGTTTACCACCTGATAGAGTGGTAGAGTTTGCTATAAAGACTTATTCAGATTCAGCTCCTGTTTCGATTGCTCCGTATCGTATGGCACCGAAAGAACTGAAAGAGTTGAAGACTCAGTTGCAAGAGTTGACAGATAGAGGCTTCATTCGACCGAGTTCTTCGCCTTGGGGTGCTCCAGTTTTGTTTGTAAAGAAGAAAGATGGAAGCATGAGAATGTGTATAGATTACAGACAGTTGAATCAGCTAACAGTGAAGAACAAGTATCCGTTGCCGAGAAATGATGACTTGTTTGACCAGTTGAGAGGGGCATCAGTCTTTTCAAAGATCGACTTAAGATCCGGTTACTACCAGCTAAAGGTAAGAGAAGTTGATGTACCGAAGACGACCTTTAGGACTAGATATAGTCACTATGAGTTCTTAGTCATGCCTTTTGGGTTGACTAACACACTGGTTGCTTTCATGGATATGATGAATAGGATCTTCCACCAGTGTCTAGATCAGTTTGTAGTTGTCTTCATAGATGACATTTTGGTGTATTCGCGTACCGAGGAAGACCACGACCGACACTTGAGGTTAGTTTTGCAGACCTTGTTAGACAATCAGTTGTATGCAAAGTTGAGCAAGTGTGAGTTCTGGATCCGAGAGGTAGTCTTCCTAAGGCACATAGTGTCAGCCGATGGGATTAGAGTTGATTCGAAGAAGATAGAAGCTATTATTGAGTGGAAGCAATCGAAATCAGTAATAGAGGTTCGTAGCTTTCTAGGCTTAGCTGGGTACTATAGAAGGTTCGTAGAAGGTTTCTCGAAGTTAGCCGCTCCGTTGACACAATTACTTTAGAAGAGTGTTCAGTTTGAGTGGTCAGATGCAAAACAGTGAGCCTTTGAGAAGTTGAAAGAAGCTTTGACCCAAGCACCGATCTTGATTCAGCCAGAGTCTGGGAGGGAATATGTAGTTTACAGTGATGCTTCCTATGTAGGCCTAGGTTGTGTTCTCATGCAAGACAAGAGAGGAGTGGCTTATGCCTCAAGACAGTTGAAGACTCACGAGCGTAACTATCCGACCCATGACATAGAGTTAGCTGCAGTTGTGTTTGCTCTGAAGATTTGGAGGCATTATTTGTACGGGGAGAAGTGCACAGTGTACACAGATCATAAGAGTATTAAGTATATCATGACTCATCGAGAACTGAATCTCAGACAGCGTAGGTTGTTAGAGTTGCTAAAGGACTATGATCTTACGATTGAGTACCATCCGGGTAAGGCCAATGTAGTGGCTGATGCTTTGAGTAGAAAGGTAGCTGTAGATTTGAGAGCCATGTTTGCTAGTTTGAGCTTGTCCGGGGATGGTGGCTTGGTGGCTGAGCTTCAGGTTAGACCTACTCTAGGTCAGTTGATTAGGGAGAAACAGCTCCTAGATAGATCCTTGGCACCTCACGTGCAAGACATAGCCGAGTGTAGACCTTCAGACTACAGTTTCAGTACCGATAGGGTTTTGTGTTTCAGAAATAGGATAGTTGTGCCAGAAGACAGTGACTTGAGACATACGATCTTGACTGAAGCGCACATTAGTCCATTTGCTATGCATCTTGGAAGTACGAAGATGTACCGCGATTTGAAGAATGAGTACTTTTGGGTTGGTTTGAAGAGAGACGTAGCTGACTTCGTGAGTAAGTGTATGGTGTGTCAGAGAGTGAAGGCGGAACATCATGTTCCCTCAGGTTTGTTGCAACCGTTGAGAATTCCGTAATGGAAATGGGAGAATATCACCATGGATTTTGTTTTGGGCTTGCCTTTGACTCCTACAAAGAAGAACTCAGTTTGGGTTATAGTAGACCGTTTCACGAAGTGTGCTCACTTCTTAGCAGTCAATACGACTTATACCTTAGATAGATTGGTCGATCTATACATTGGTGAGATTGTTAGATTGCATGGTGTTCCGAAGTCTATTGTGTCCGATAGAGATCCGAGGTTTACAACTCGATTTTGGGAGTGTCTGCATATAGCTTTGGGTACTCGTTTGAATTTTAGCACGTCATATCATCCTCAGACAGATGGTCAGTCAGAGAGGGTTATACAGATTCTAGAGAATGTGTTGCATTGTTGCATAATTGATTTTCAGGGTACATGGGAGAAGTACTTGCCTCTAGTTGAGTTTGCTTACAATAACAGCTTTCAGTCGAGCATTCAGATGGCTCCGTATGGTAGAAAGTGTAGAACTCCAGTTTGTTGGGCTGAAGTGGGACAAAAGGTGTTACCTATGCCAGATTTTCTTAAGGGGACAACCGATAAAGTGAAATTGATTTGCGATCGCTTGAAGGCAGCTTCAGATAGACATAAGTCCTATGCCGACTTGAAGAGGAAGGAAGTTGAGTTTTCAGTGGGTGAGAAGGTATTCCTAAATGTGTCTTCGTGAAAGAAAGTGATGAGATTTGGCAGAAAGGGGAAGTTGAGTCCGAGGTACATAGGACCGTATGAGATTGTGAGAAGGGTTAGCCCAGTTGCTTATCAGTTGCGTTTGCCATCCGAGCTAGAGAAGATACACGATGTGTTTCAAGTTTCGATACTCCGTAAGTATAGTCAGATCCATCACATATTATGCCTGTAGAAGAGATTGAATTGAATCCGGATTTGACTTATGAAGAAGAACCAGTTGAGATCTTGGCTTCAGACAGCAAGGTGTTGCGGGGTAGATCGATTGAGTTAGTAAAAGTGCGGTGGCAACGTCGAGGGGTGGACGAGGCCAATTGGGAGAGGAAGGAGGATATGGAAAGGTAGTTTCCTTATCTCTTTCAGTCAGGTAATTTCGGGGACGAAATTTCCTTAAGTGGGGGAGAGTTGTAACACCCGTGTTTTGGGGTTGGGAGTTCGGCGAGTGTGTTGGGTTCGAGTCGTCCGAATCAGTTTAATTTAATTAGACCTTAGCTTAATTTAAATGAGATCAAAATCAAAATAATGGCAATTTTATAAATAAGTTAAAATAAAGAAGACAAACTTTTTGAAAAAAAGAAAAAAAGGGTATTCTTCTTCATTTCTTCATCCAACGTGGAAAACCTCCCAAAACCCAAAAGACTATTCCATCTCTTCTCTTCACCATCTCAAGGGCTTCGTTGAAGGTAATTTCGTTTTTGAATTCTCCATTTCATCCCAATCGTCTCCATGGTTTTAGATTTCAAAATGGGTCATCTTTTATGTTTTTCAAGTTTTTAAAGATTGAAGAAAAGAATGAAACGTTAATGGGTTTTCAACTTGATTTTGGTTTGTTTAGTTATGTTTTGAGTTCACCCTACCTTATTACACCTCATATTTTGAAATGGAGGGATTTTGACAAAAATCCCGAAATGGGTCTTGGGGGCATTTTTGAAAGTGTCAAAACTTAAAATTTTGGTGTGGTTTTGTGTTGGGTTGAAGGGCTGATGGTATAGGGTTGTTAGGAAGGTGTTTTGGAAGTCTTTAGAGGTCATTTGGGTGTTGGAAATGGTGGGTTTCAACTGAGTATTTGGGGAGTACGAAAATGTGAGTTTTGTGGTTAGTTTGGGTTTGAAACTATGAAGTTTTGGCTTGTGATTGTGGGTTGAGTTTGTGGCTAAGTTTGACAGTGATTTGATTGAGTAATACCTTGTCTTTTGATTAGTTAGAAGCAAGAGGAAACATCGGAGAAGGTTCGGGATCGAATCCCAAAATTATGGAGGCTTGAGTAGCTTTGCTTGGTTTGCTTAAGGAATAGTGGTGAGTGAAACTTTCAAATTTATTTAAATTGGTTCAAGTGTGTGTAGTTGAGGTTTTGGGATGTGCTTGGTAGGCCATTCCAAGGTAGAAGTTAAATTGGTAGTTTAACTTCTTGTGTGGTTATAAGCTTTAAATGATTATGCCTATTATGATCTTGTGAAACATGATTTGGTTATGTATGAATATACCTTGAGGTGTGTGATGATGGATGTGTGCTATAACTGATGGTTGTTATGGTGTGGATTGATAGTATGATTGGCACTAGTTAACTTACTGGGTATAAATGATCGATCATTAGGATTAGTGTGCACACGGTTGAGTCAAATTCGAGTGTGGCCTTGGTGGCGTTAAGCCATCGAGGAGGAGTACGGTGATGTAATATTCCACCGGAAATGTTTATATTATACGTGATGATGAGTGGAATCTCATCCGTAGGGCATGTGATGATGAGTGAAATCTCATCCATGCAAAGTTCGGTGATGAGTGTAATCCCACCGAGGTAATGTTGTAGTTGAGTGTAATCCGCGTATTCGAGTAAACTCATAGTGGCCAATATACTTGTTCATGTGGTTATGTTGCTTAGATAAATGCTTTATCTTGTTAAGCTTAATATGAAGTAAGATGCCATATTATTGTCTCTTGTGTTGCTAACTAGACTACTATATTGATGCTTATGCATGTTGTGTGTGATGTAAGGATTATATCCTTGAACCCTGCACTGTCGTTGCTTTTGGTTTTAGAGCTTCCTCACTAAGCTTCTAGCTTACGCTTTCATTTTCGACAATGCAAATCAGTAGCGTGGAGTTAGCAAGGAGCAAGGAAAAGGGCATTCCAAGCTTTTGTAGTTGCTCAAGTATGGTTTAGTAAATAAAGTAGTAGTTTAGCAATGGGGCTGCTACGTGATTGTATGAGCGTTGTATGACTCATAATCGTTGAATGTTGTTTATGCTATGCTTTGGATTGTAAACCGTGTTATATTTTGGTCGAATGCTTGTGATGAAAGGTTATGCCTTTGGATGCTCTAGGTTGTTTTTGGATGAGCATGTAAACCTTATGTGTGAAGACATGTGCCTTTTGGCTTTTAAGTTTATAAGTATGCCTTGTTATGCAATATCTATCTTTATGTGAATGCCATGTTGGAAATGCCTCGTTGATCACCTAGATTGTTCTACATGCTAGTGCTTGGTTGATGTTGTATGAATGCTTGTATGTGGCTAGGGAAGTCTTAAAATGCATTTAGTGTTGAGTCTTGTGTTGTTTTGCTGCAATTTGGTGTCTTGCAGTGCAGGGCGTATCGATACGCCTAAAGGCCGTATCGATACGGTCCTACACTTTGGGACATAGAATTCGCTAGAGGTATCGATACTCGGGGGCGTATCGATACGCCAAATCTCTACTGGAATTTTGAGATTTTCAAGAGTCTTTGGCATATCGGTACGGGCTTTAAGCATATCGGTACGGTTTTGTCTCGTTGACCGCGAGATGTTGACCGAGAAGGGTGTATCGATACGTCCAAGGGCTGTATCGATACAGTCTTCTTGAGTTGACTGAAGACAGTTGACTTGGTCAAGGCGTATCAATACCCTTGACTGGTGTATCGATACGGCTTGCTATGTTGCATTAAAATGGGCTGTTAAACATGTTGATTTGGTTTGGTTGCTTTTACCTTGTGATGTTTTCCGCTGTCGTGATCACTTAGGAAATAAATGTGCCTTTAGTCAAGATTTAATTAAAAGAAATTTTCTAGGGTTGCTAACCAAGGTGGGACCTTAACAGGTTTCACATCGGTTTTCCCTGTGTAGCCCACTCGAACTGGTCAGCCGACCAGACCAGGGCGAGGGGGTTACAAGATAGCTTATTCATCCAAGCACGAGGAGGATGAATTTTTTTAGAAGATTCGTCATCCGTTCAGGCGTAAGGAGAATTGAGTTTGCTTATTCATCCAAGCACAAGAAGGATGAATTTTTTAAAAGATTCTCTTATCCGTTCAGGCGTAAGGAGAATGAAGTTCGCTTATTCATCCAAGTATAAGGAGGATGAAGATTTTTAGAAGATTCGCCTAGCCATTCAGGTGTAAGGAAAATGAAGTTCGCTTATTCATCCAAGCATAAGGAGGATGGGATTTTTCAGAAGATTCGCTTATCCGTTCAGGCGTAAGGAGAATGGAGTTCACTTATTCATCCAAGCATAAAGAGGATGAAATTTTTCAGAAGATTCACCTATCCGTTCGGGAGGAAAGAGAATGTTTGCTTACTCATCCAAGTATAAGGAGGATGAAATCTTTTAAGGTTTTGCTTATTCATCCAAGCATGAGGAGGATGAAATCTTTTGGATTTTGTTTATTCATCCTAGCATAAGGAGGATGAATTTTTTTGAAGTCTGTTTGCTTATTCATCCAAGCATAAGGAGGGTGAAGTTTTCAGAAGAATCTGCCTGTTTGAGTATCTGGGAGAATAGAACCCAACTCAACAATTCGGGCATTTGGGAGAATAGAACCCAACTTAGCTATTCGAGCGTAAGGAGAATAGAACTAGCCTTTTTTTTAAGCATTTGGGAGAATAGAACCCAGTTCAACAATTTAGGCATTTGGGAGAATATAAACCCAGCTCAGCTATTCAAGCGTAAGGAGAATAGAATCAGCCTATCTGTTTGAGCGTGGAACCCAGCTCAACTATTTAGGCATTTGGGAGAATAGAACCCAACTCAGCTATTCGAGCATAAGGAGAATATAATCAGCCTATCCGTTTGGGTGTTTAGAGAATGGAATCCGCTCATCTGTTCGGGCAAAAGGAGAATAGAACTAGCCTATCCGTTCGGGCGTTTGGAGAATGGAATCCACTCATCTGTTCGGGCGTCTGAAGAATAGAACATGCCTATTTGTTTGGACATTTGGAGAATTGAGCCAATTTGGAAAATTGGTGAAAATTAGTGCCTTTTGGTCTTTGCTTTATTTCTGTTGCACAAAGATAAGCAAAGAGGGGCAGCTGTTGTCACTAAATTTTCACCTCAATTTTAAATAATCCAAAAAAATAAAAAATCCTTTTCCCTTAAAATAATAGAAGGCCCACCTTTTTTAAAACTAAATAAAAAATACAACAAAGACTTATTTTTAAAAGCCCATTTTAAAAGAAAAAGAACAAAGCCCATTTTAAATTTCTAGCCCATCTTTTGAAAAAGAAAAAAAGGAAAAAAGAGAGAGAAAATGATTTTAATATTAATAATGGTGGATATTAATGTAGAAAAAAAGGAAATAAAATGAAAACCAATAAATAATAAATAAAAAACAGCAACAAAAGCAACATAAAATAAAAGGGAAAATAAAAGGAAAAAGGAAAGCAAAAAAAGAGCCTACGCGCGCGGCCACGCGCCTAGCGCGTGTGCCACACGCTCTTGATCCAACACCCAAACCCCAGCCCAGCAAACCCTCTGCCGACGTTTAAGGTGGCCGGCCGGCGTCTACCAGCCACGATTGTCGTTGCCGTTGGTACCGGCAGGTCCGCCTCGCTGCCGCCGACTTAACGCCACCAACCCCGCTTGCCGGCGCTGCCTGTGCTCGCCGAAATCTTCAAGAAATTGAAACAAAATGTCAAACCCTAGGCTCGAATCAAGGGGAAAATTCAGCTTCGATATTGGACCAAATTAGATAAGGATTGAGGGGTTTTACCGAGAATCAAGTCCTTGGTCTGATTTTGGCTCCAATTTGGGGATTAAACACAAATTTTAGCTTGATTTGCAAGCTCAAGTTGAGTATAAAACCCCCTCCCCCTTTCATTGCAAAACACACTATTTTCAAGAAAACACACTTGAAAAAAAGCAAATACGCTTAGGAAAAATCCGAAAAATTCTCTAAATTTTTTTTCAAGAGTTGCTAGAAATTTTGAGTTGAAGTTCGAGTTTGGAAGCAATTTTCCGGAGGCAATTAGGAGCATTTCAAGAAGTTCGGATTCGAGTTCTTCTATCATCATTTCGGTAAAATTTCTATCTTTCCTTTAGATTTTTATTTTGATTTTTTATGCTTGTTCTTGGTTGAATTTTTGTGTTTGTTGTTTTTTGTGGATTTTAGGTTGCGTTCTTGAGGTCAGAAAATCCTTTCACGATTCCGGTAATGCTTTCGTTTTAAATTTCTGTTTTAATTTTGGTTTGATCTTTAAAAATTTTGCACCCTTAAAAAAATGTTGTTAGGATTATTTTGATATTTAGAAATGTTGAAATAACTTTTTAAAAGTGTTTAAATTAAAATGTAAGAATAAAATGAGTTAATGAGGTTTAATTGAAAAAAAAAAACTTAAAGTTAGGGATTTAATTAGGAAAAAAACAATAATGCATGGGTGAAAATAATAAAGGGGTTTGATTTAAAAAATATAAAAAGATTTTTATGAAATTTATTTTTAATAATAAATGGGTTAAGTGATTTTAAAAAATGAAAAAATAAATAAGATGTTTTTTTTAGAAAAAATATAAGTTATAAAAGTTTGTTTTTTTAAAAGAAAACAAAGTATAAAAAGGTTTTAAAGAAAAATTTAGGGTTTTTAGGAGAAAATAAAGTTTTGAAAAAGCTTAAAAAGAAATCTTTCAAAAAAAAAATAAAGTTTATTTTAAAAAGGAATATTTTTTTAAAGAAAAGCATAAAAATAAAAAAGGTAATAACATAATAAAATGAAAAGGGTAAAAAAAAACAAAAAAATCAAAAGGGTTTAAAAATGTAAAGAAGTTTTTGGCTTTTAAAAAATTAAAAAGAAATAAAAGATTTTCAAAAGAAATAATAAAAAGGGAAAACTAAAAAGAATAAAAGGTTGCTTGCTTGATTTAGAAATATGTTTTAAACTTATGGCTAGGTTCTAAAGCTTAGATAGAAATATATTTTGTTGAAAAATGTTCTTCACAAAAAAATAAAATACACCTAAGCATATTTAATCTTTAAATTAGGAATAAAAGACTTAGACGTTTTTTAGGGTTTTTAAATAATCGAACTTAGAAATGAATAAAATATTCAACACACTGAATCTCTTTGTTGTTTGAAAAAGTGAAATTAATTTAATGTGGTGTCTTATAAAACAAGAATGACGAGTTAGCACCAGAAATGTTGGCGGTGATTAAAGTTCATCTCCCGGGTGATAAAGCCGTTAAAATAGACTATTATTCATTAAACGTACAAGTAAAGTCAAACCTTTTTGAACTTGCAAATTCCAATTTTGAAAACGATTTTAAAACCAATTAGGTACCAATTATGGGCGTCGTGGGGGTGCTAACCCTTCCCCACGCGTAACCGACCCCCGAACATGTTTTCTAATTTTCGCAGACCAAAACCGTTGTTTTATTAAAACAAAATGTTTTATTAAAAAACCTTGTTTAAAAGTGACTGAATCACACTTTTCAAAAAGATTGGTGGCGATTTTGTTTTTTTTTTTAAATTTACCAAAAGTCGAAGCCTCCCTAAAAAGGTGGTTGCGGCATCTACTTACAATATTTTCTCCACAACTTTCTTCTACTTCTTCTCCTTTACTCAAATTTTTACTTGAATTTTTCTCCAACAACTTACCTTCAACCTCACCTATTTAACACAAAAAATCATAATTTTCCCCTAACCTACCCTACCCCTCCTTTAATAACACTAATAAATTATTAATCCAAAAATTTTTCTCTACCCTACATAATTTAAAATAATTTTATAATCCCAACTTACTAACACCCTACGGTTTTTCATTCCCAAAACCTATATCCATACACCACCTTTCACTTCTTACATGCATGCAACCCTATTTGAAAAGCCTGCCACCCGATTGCACTCCATGGCACCCCACTGCACCCCCTGCCCAGCATGCTGAAGACGGTACGCGCTCACTTTGTCTTTGAGCAGTAACCAGCTTACACGTGTGCCACGTACCCCTAATGAAGACGGGATGTAGGTAAATCGTCTTTCATATTGCACTATTTATTGATGGATCCTTCTCCATCCGTCTTTGAATTTTTAATTCCAAAAAATGAAATCACTGTTTATAAATGGTATAAATTCCTATCATTTTCACTTTTATCGTTTAAAGTGCAATAGTTGTGAAAATAATTTGGCTTGTGCCATATTTGTGGAAAAAGAGTGAGTATAATTTTTTTTCTAATTTCTCTAATATGTAGTGTAATAATTTGATTAATTCAATGTTTATTTTAAAATAAAACGATAAAATTTTATGATCATTTTATAACAATTTGATAATTTAATAATATTTTATAAGTTTTAGAAGATTGATGACCAAAACAATTATCTTTTTATAGTTTACTCCTTCAAATATACAATGGGAGCCACTCAAATCATGGGTTGGATTTCCTTTATTTTATTCTTGCATTCATTCATGGGAAATTCTAATTACCAATGGCTTAAAAATCAACTAAAAAACAACGGACTAATATAAACCGTTGGATGGAGCCGATTGGAGCTGAATTAATAATAACCGTTGGATTTAAAGAAAAAAAGGGTGGGTGACTTGGTTAACCGGTTACACTCAAATTGGATTGAATAAAACCCATATTGAAGCGGGAAAATAGGAAAAACTTTCAATTTTTCAGCCAAAAAAGACGTGAAGCTTTCATTCTTTCCTTCCTAAACCTGCGAAGCTTGCTAGAGGTGGGGAAATTGTGTGTTCTTACACAAATACTGTATTCGGAGGAAAAGGTTTTCATTTCTCATGTATGTAAGGAAATTTTCGAGTATTATGTGTTTTTAGGGTTTTGTGGCATCATGAACGATTTGGGTTTTTCATTCTGTATTTTTAGGGTTTTGTGGAATTTTTCGGTTGGTGTTTGAAGTACTTCTCGACACACATATCAAACATGGGAAAATATATTGTTTTGTGTTTATTAGATATGTTTTTCGGACTTTTAGTATCAATAATTTTGAGTTTCAGGGTAGTTGAGTTGGGTATTGTGTGGTTAGCTTTTTCAATTTCACACTGCTAGAAGTAGGTAATTGGGTTGGCTTTGAGTTGGTTGAGGTTTGTATTCTTTGTTTGTCTTTGGAGTTGGCTTTCACCTATCTCATTTCGCAACCACAAGTTTGTCTCCCTTGTTAATGGTATAAGTTTGGTCCTTATCGTACATAACCTTAACATAAATTTGCAGATTGAAGTTGGTAGCAATGGAGAAAGTTTGTGAAGCTGAGGTAAATGGTGGACGGGCTACATGAAGAAATTTGTCAACATATATGTTGTTCTAGTAAGTTATAGTTGAATGATGGTGGCATTGTTCAAATTGTAAGTTGATAAGCATAATTTATTGTGTACTCTAAGAACGAAATGAATTGTGTACAGTTTCAGTGAATGTAGAAGACTTAAGGGTGGTAAAAAGAAAATGAACAATACTGTAAGTAAGATGACAAAATTGTTATTGTTTTTTGGTATTAGTTTGTAATGTGTTCATGTTATTCAAATTTAATAAGTGAGTGAATTGTACAGGCGAAGAAAGCACTAGGGAAGAGATGGTTAGAGATGACTGATGAAGAAAAGAAGTCGTACGTGGATAGGTACAAGGAGCTGAAGGAAGCTGAAATGGAAAGGATAAGGAAAGGGAAGTCGAAGAAATTAGTGGAAAAGGGAGAAGTTAAAAAGGCAAGTGGATGTTTATAATTATTTTTACTGAAAGTGGTTATAGTTGAATCATGTGCTGGATATATTTAAGCGTAACATAACGGGAAAATTTGTTGTATTAAATGTTGTAGGAGTTTTCATCGAGGTGCAATATGAAGAAGGTATCAAGTTTGTTTAAAGAGATGGAGAAGATGAAAATTGACAGTGTTCTTAACGACATCGGGTTAGGAGCTTTACGAGGAATGATTTTGCGAGAAATTAAGCGGGGACTTTGTCGGGAGTTAGCGAAGAAGTTTGATCTTGAAACGTCCACAATGGAAATTAGTGAACACAAGATATATGTTTTGGTAGAAGATGTTGAAGCAATTTTGGGATTAAAGAACGAAGGTTTAGATGTGGAAGTGGTGACGTGAAATCTAAGTGGAAAGGAACTAGCAAAGAAGTACAAAATCAGCACGAAGATCACACATAAAGAACTTTTAGAGGAGATACTAAGTGGAGCTTTTGAGGCTGAGGAGTTGAAAGCGCGTGTACTATTGTATGTTGTTGGTTTGTTCCTAAGTCTGAATGCCAACCTTGTGCCTTCCATGGAACATTTCAAGTTGTTGTGCAAACTCGGTTTGAGAGGGAAGTTAAATTGGTATAAATATGCGTACGATAGGTTACTTGATGGAGTAGCCAAAGTTAAAGCTCGAGATGGGTTGGCATATATGACGGGTTGCATTCCTATCCTAGAGGTAATGTATTATTAAGATTGAGTAATATTTTAACGTAATAGTTGATTGAGGCAAGCTTTACCTTTATAGTAATTGTATGTTTTTGTTATTGTTAAATGTAGGTGAGGCTATTCGATTACTGGAATGGAGTGGCAAGTAGAGCGCCGGCGTCTGCTGATGGGCGCGGCCGCATACATGCGTGGGGGCAAAAGGATGTCAGCAGGATTGTTGGCTGCCTAAAGGAAGAGCTACCTGACAAAAAATTGAAAGTAAGTGTGAAAAACAAGTTTGTATTGTATTGGGTTTAGGGTTGTAATGACATGAAAGGAATTAATTAGTAATGTTTGTAGGTATTTGCGTCTAATGATGAATGGTGCGTGGAGGGAGAAGACGTTGGAAGCAACAATGATACTAATGATGTTATAATGGAGATGTTGCATAAGGTAATTTCAGAGTTCGGGGAAATAAAAGATAGTCTCCAAGCTCACGTTGAGAAGGAAAATAAAATAGAAGAAACTTTGAAGACTTTGAAGGAAGAATCTAAGAATGTTGTGGAGAAGGTTGATGGTTTGTGTGTGGATATGATGTATATGAGGAAAGCTCTGGGCAAAGCTGATGCACAATTTGGAATAGGTCTTGACGCAGACGAAGCAATGCCGGACAAAGATGAAGTACAAGAGGCTCAGCCGAATGATGGTCGTAGTAGTGACCCTTACCCGTTGATGATAGAGGATCTAACGTTGGTTAAAGGAGACATCGCAACTTTGGCGCAGAGAAAGAAAAAGGTACGATGAGTATAAATTTAAGAGTTGTGGTTAACGTTGCATTAATTGAGTGTATGAGGTAGTAGTTGTTGATACATTTGTGCTCAACTTGTAGGGAAACCCAATTGTCGAAGCAAAGTCAAAGGTTAGTGGGAAAGTGAGTCGAGTAGGGGTGAAAACGAGAAATATGAAATAAGTGCGCGTTTGCACACAATGGCAATTTCGAGCCTTGGATGGTTTTAGTATGCACATGAAAATAACTTGAACGTTAGTTATTTGTAATATGAATTGAATGGTTTAGTTTGGTTTTTAAACGGATGGATGATTTGGGTTACGTTCGTTTAGAACGTTAATCATTTGTACTATTTTTAATAAACACTTGTTAAATAACGTACGTTTAAGATTATATATGAATTGGGTAGAAGTTGTAGTATATTAGAAATTATTAAATATTGCATGCTTTAATGTTATTCAATAGTGAGGAACAAATGTTGAAGTGTTGCAGATGTTGACGTATGTTGAAATAGCTGATGGAGTTGGGCCGTTAGCGAAAGCAACATGTGACTATATCTAGAATACAACCTTGACAGAAGGGTAAGCAATCCATATGGCTGATACAATGTAGTTCGTTTCAATTTAACTTGCAATTTTTATGTGTATGTACAGAAAAATCCTGGTAGATTTTGGTCACATTTATTTGACTGTATTTGACGCTGATACGTTACGACCAAATTGCTGGGTTGGTTCAAGGGTCAGTAAAGAACCCATTTTGTACTAATAAATCAAGTCATTTTTAAGGCAGTGTATAATGACAATTGATCTATGTTATTGGTAACATTTAGGTCATTAATGTTGTTGGTTGGTCGATTGTTGATGAAGATAATAGGACAAAATGTAAAGCAGGGAGAGGGTGCATACCTTACGCATTGAGTGTACATAAAATTTGTTTTCATGTTAGTGTTGAATAATAAATGACTTATGCGTGTGTGAAACATTGATAATAATAATGCTTGTCTTGTAGGATCAACTTCAACGAGGGCAATTGGATGGTTTACAACTTGCTTCGTATTGGCGTAAGACTTATGGACCGTATGGTAGACTTAGCGACTACAAATTGGTATGAAGAAAGAGAAAACATTTTAAAACTTTGCAATGTATTACGTAGATATATTATATGGGGTATGCTTATGTGGAGTTTGATTACTGAAATAATTGATGGCAGCTCTTTATCCCTATAAAAAAAAATAATACTCATTGGTACATGTGCATTCTGAATATCGATCGGGGGGAAGCGAAGATACTGGACAGCTTTCCCACTACGCGAAGAAATGCTTCAAGAGTGGGTGTAACACAGAAGTTGGTAATAATCGTAAACTTATATCAATTTACCAATCTTTACTTATGTTAGTCAGTATTTAAAAAAGTATGTGTGTCTGTTCACCTAGCTTAAGAAGCTAGGTGAGTGTTTGTTCGATGAGAAGTTTGTAGATGTTTTTGGCTCACCATCAAACGCAATTTCTGATCCCTCAATGATGGTGGCTAAATGCAGACGTCAAGGCAATGAGTATATTGTAGTTGAAAAAGTTAAAATGTTTTTTTGCTAGAATTTGATATGTTTCTTAATAGTTTGATGTTTAAAGTAGTATTTCCTTGAACATAGATGATTGTGGGGTTTATTGCATTCAGTGGATGCTATTATGGCACACGAAACATGCTGAGGAAGTGGTACGTTTTACCGTTGTCTGTATACATGTTAATAATTGTTCTATTGAAAGAATTATATAATCCTAACTAATGCATCTATTGTTAACACTTGTGTTGCTAGACGGTCGGGGTATGGGACTGTAGGGCGTGTAGGTGTTCCCTTTTTGTGGGAGCGCAAGTGCACACTTCTATCAAGTTATAGTATATAAGATGTCGAATCCCACGAGGACTGGATAGCTTGTCTCGTTTTGTAGTTCCTGCACAATGTAAAAACACAAGTGAATGATTGGTTGAGATCGAAGAGTAAATAAAACACAAGTAAAAGAGAAGACAAGAATCAAGTTGATAGAGCAGGTAGGGTTATGCTGCCACTTAGTGTGAAAACTGCATTGTAATAGGTATGAGTTATCCTGTGCGGCCACGATATCCTGCCTCGACGAGTACGGTGGGCGGTAAACTACGACCCTGTCATGCGGCCATAGCAGGTCACTGCCACTGCAGGGGTCTGTACTGTCTCGACAGGTGGAATGGAAAGACGTCCTAGAGGCAAGTCTGGCAGATACTCCAAGTTTTACAGGATAGTCGAAAGTGATCCCTCTTATTTCTAGGTTAGGATGCTCAAGATTGCTAACTTGGGGACTAGTGTGGAACCAAGTCAGTCAACTCGGTTAGTGATCCCTTTTAGCCGCTGAAACTTGTGGACTAGTGTGGAACTAAGTTAGTCACGCCTCCTGTTATGACTGTACTTAATCCTTTCGTGAGCCTTGCACTTTCGTGCCCGACAAATAGATTCTCTCAAACGACTGGTGTAGAAAGATTGAAAGAATGAAGAACAATGGATTAAGTAAACTTGGAATATTTTATTAAAGAAATAACTCAAAAACCTAAAACAACTGTTTCACTCTAGTTACAACATAACCCTAACCCAAAGAGAATTTAGAACATGGTGGTAGTGAATATGGATTCTTCCTCGTTTGCCTTAGCCCACAAGTAAACTTATGAATTTAGATTCGACAGCCCTAGCCGCTGTTACAGATGCCGAAAAATTATATGAACACCGACGATAGATTTAGGAGTTTTTGCTCTACAAATCGTGCTCTAGTTCTCCCAACTTCCATAGTCAACTGCCGAGGGCAGCAAGGTCGGCGGAAACTCTACTCGGCATCAACTTGTCTTCAGCTGGAACTGCTTCAGTACAGCTCCTGGGTTTGCTCCTCAGCATTATGTCATCCACTCCTCGGTTCCCTTGTTCAGCTGTTAGTACCTACAAGCAAGAATACACTAAAACAATATCTCTTGTTCACCAAATAAATGATAAGTTATAGAGTAAGGCAGAACAATGAAATACTGTAAATTGCTATGCATCACCATACTTATGCCTAAAATGTGCTTAAAAACAGTAATAGAAAGAGTTAGAATGTGTTTGAAATATAAGACGTTTGGACACTTTACAAGGACATGATGCATATTTTGTATGATCTTGTGAATCATGATAAGAATAAAAGGAGGCGGGAAATTGCAGTTGAAACGAAAGCACATGTTGCTCAACTTCAGTCACGACAATATGTCAGCCGTGTTAGCATTTGTCGGAATCAATGGTGAGGGAGTTACTGCTATGTGTGTTGTTCCTTAACCGTTAACTGTTCTTTAAACATTTGAGCTAACGTTCGTAGCTTTGCGATATATGTTGTGGTTATGAACATATTGAAGTTGGAGCGGAGTTGCATTTATTTGGAAGGGAATATGTTTTGTATGAAAATCACATGACATAGGAGAGGACCCTGTTTTTAATCAGGTTGGTAGAGGTTTGTAGATAATTATTGAATTGGATACAAAGAAGTCGGGCAGCATATGGTTGTATAGGATAATTTCCTATATTTGTACATGTACAACTTATGGACTACATGATTTAAGAATCTGAAATAGGTTATGCTTGTAAAGGGTTTAGGGTATTGCAAAAATGCATTATGTGTTGAGAAAACATATATATATATATATATGGCTTTAAAGGATAGACATTTTCCATGGTTGCACTTACATTTATGTACTGTCCATTTCATACTCAGTACTGTCTGAAGACGGTCTAACTTCAAAACGAGAAGTCATGCATCATATAAAGTTAAGTAACATATCTTGATTGTAACAAGAATCGTGTAAAGATTTAGGAAGTTTCATAAAAGTGTACCATGGATGTTGTAGTTGGAGGGATACTAAAAAAATTAATGTTGTCCTCAGTTGAATGATGTGGGTGTTCCTAACAGAAATGTTGATGCAAACAAGCGTTAATCATCATATATAGTTGAAGGGATACTTGTTTTTAACTTGATTTTCTGCCTCAAGGTCGTGGCACCTATATATAAAACTTAGTGAAGGGAAATAAACGAGAGAATAACTTAGAATTAAATTTCTCATGCATATGTGATGTTTGCCTATCTGTAAAAGAGCTGAATATACATAACAAATAATTAATCACAGATACTGCTGTAATTTAATGGTTGCTGTCGAGGCAGCACCGTTTCAACACATTATCATTTTTAATAAAGGTAGTGAGGGCTTCGCTTATCACAACTACTCTTCCAGGTCTGACGTTTAGATAGGAGCAAACTACAGAACCTCGAACCCTTGGAGTAGAGTCATTCCGTGAAGGCTTTCTTTCACTCATGCTAATTTGTTCGTCACTTTTAAGCTTTCAGATTCATGGACTTTGATAGCAGCGGAGTGTCCTCGCACATGATTCTTCCTAGAGCCTGTTGTTGGCACCTCTAGGGTAACACAACATTTTTCTTTGTTTTTGGTTTTGCTGCCATGGCAGTTCTGCATTTTTCTGTGTCTTTTGCCTGCCTCAGCGGCTACCTGCAATTATCGTTAGAATTTTGCAAAGGAAACAAATAGGTAATGTTTATCAAATATTCTAATACATTCAGCAAGTAACAAAGATGTTTAACATTTTCAGACAAAAAGAAGAAAAAAAACTAAGTCATATTTCATGTTTTTTCCCAATATTAAGTTTAATTTTTTAATTAGGTGCGAAAATAAAGTAATCGGCTATCCTATCATAGGCAAAAGTCATAACAAACTTTTCTTTTCCGATTATTACTAAGGCAAGTACAACGCAACCTATATGCAACTAAGAATGCCTACAAATGATGCGAGAGCTATACCCCCAAACTCGAGATGGGCATTACCCTCAATGAACAAAACAAAAAAGTTAAGAAAATAAAAACATGTTAAAAAGAAAACATAATAAATAAAAGAAAAGAAAGTAAATTAAAAGTTTGCTTAGGGTTGAGAAGCTGGATTCTATCTAGTTGAAGAGGAGGAGGATGTTTGGATGACGAAGCGGCGGCTAGTAGATGCCTTGGCGACGGTTCTAGCAGGTGAGGTCTTTGCTTCTCGCGGTAGTTGGACTCTCTTTGGTGTATGATGTGGCTCTTATGGAAGCCTGACAGGGGGAACGACGGGAGATGCATCGCTTCATTCTGACTCGGTCTCGAGGTCCACAGGTTCTTCGGCTATTATGTGCCACTTCCTCTTCCTTGTCCCTTCCTCTGTGGGTGCTGCTAGAGGGATGAATGCCATTAGGATGGTTGTTGTTGCCGCTACTACTGCTGTTTCTGGTTTCGGCGGCAGCTGCTTAATCTTCTCTGATGAGGAGGAGTTTTCCACTGTATTGGCTGTGCAGGCTAGGGAGAGATTCTGCCGGTGCCTCTCAGGGGAGTCTGCCACTGTGTTTGATGGGGTGGCAGTTGAGTGATGCGGAGAATGCATAGGAGAGGACACCTGGAGGTCTGTCTGGCGGGCAATGGTCGCTGGTGAAGTTCTTTGTGCTCTTGCTGCTGCTGCAAGCTCCTTAGGAAAGGGTGTCATGGTGGGCACATCACCAGGGAATTTCTGCAGGAAATAAGCCACCATGGATTCTTGGGCCTCCCCCACGTAGTTCATGAAAGCCAACTGATGCTGCTCTATCTGTTTTGTGTGTTCGAGGAGTGTCTGGAGCAGCGGGAGGACTTCTCTGTCCGGGGCAATATCAGTACTACCGGGGGCGGCTGGTGTTTCAAACTCTATGGCAGAGGGCTGACTGGGCGTTGCTGGTTTTTTCTCCATATCCTGCATCATCTGAATGTGGACCTTTTTGGTCTAGCCCTCCTTATCAGTTGTAAGCTCATTTGTGGGCTCTGTCGGGACTCGGAAATTGGTGCAGAGGCCTGTGATGAGGGATGGGAAGTACAACCTACCTTTCTTCTTCTTGAAGCAATTGTATATTTTCGTGCAGATGATTTCCCCTACGTTGATCGGCCGGTTCATCGGGATACTGTGAATTAAGGCGAGATGCGGCCGATCGACTATTGAGTTGTGGGATGTGGGCAGCAGGCGCCTTTTCACAAACATATTCCATAACATAACCTCATGCAACAGGTGGCAGCGTTGGACATATCCCACATGTTTTCCCCAAGCCATGGTGTGTTGGGCTTGGGGATTCTGGCCTTGATCTCCTCATAGTGAGAAGCCGTCAGTGACTGCCTCCATTCCTCATGCGGGTTGTCATTCATATCAAGGCTGTAATAGCTGTTGATGACAGCAGGGTTGAGATTGACCTCCTCTCCGAGGACGTAGATGAATAACTTGTCTAGACAGGGCTGATGGGAGTATAATTCCCTGACTATAGTGATGTTCGCTATGTCAGGCTGCTGAGCGAACATCTCACATCCCTTGTAGTGGATGGATCGGAACAAGGCGGGCTCTAGACCACGGTCTCCCGTTTGCTTCGTATAATAGAAGCGTTGTTCCTCCCAGACAGTGTGCTTGGAGAATTGTGCTCTATATCTCTCCTCGTCCGCCTTGAAGCAAAACCTATTGTAGATGGGCTTTTGGGTTGATGTTGAATCCATGTGAACGGTTGTATTCTAACTGAAAATAGAAAGGAAATATTATGAGAGCAGAAGAATAAGATAGAAGCTAGCAAAAAGATGGGAGTGAAGTAAAATGAAATGAGTGAGTGGTTTATATAGAAGCTACCGAGAAATGTCGGGGCGACAATTACATGATCAATGGTCCAATTTCCTAGTGCACGTTACAGATTTTTCCGCCCATTATTTTCAGAGCCATTGGCGGCCAACTAGCCGTTACGCTTTGTTTCATTGGCTGCTGACTCGACACGATGGTGGGCAGGCTTTTTGCTGGTCTTCCTTTGTAATCCCGCTCTTTTATTCTTGATCCTAAAATAAAAATAAAAATAGAAATAATTAAATTACTTCTGATAAATAAAATACTAAAAATTAATCTTATCCTAAAACAAAATAAACTATAACTAATGCATAAAAATAAAAAAATAAAAATTAAGTTATGTTGGGAGTGCATTTGGGTGCATCTCCCAAACATAACCACTTCTTGAGGTGATTTAGCTTTTTCTCCCCTCCTGGGGGGGTCCTCTTGTTCTTTCAGATGCTGCGTTATAAGGTCCTTCAATCTGCCCCTAGGTCGGTCACGACAGCTGCTGCCTTGTCCTGTTTCCACACTGATCTTGGTAGCTCTTGCATCTGGGCTTTCCTATCCTTCCCCTGAGGGTTGAAGCACGTTCATCCTTATGCTCTGATCCTCTCTCCTCATTGTCAACTCCCCAAGTTCCACATCTATCAGCGTTCTTCCCGTGGCCAAGAAAGGTCGCCCAAGAATGATAGGAGCTTTCTCGTCGGCCTCACAATCAAGGATGAGGAAGTCGGCGGGGAGAATTAAGTTACCCACCTTTACCAGTATATCTTCAATCTTTCCCTCCGGTTGCACAAATGAGTGGTCAACAAGTTTGAGCATGACAGAGGTTGGCTTGGCAGGTCCAATACCTAGTTTGTCAAAGACGACCTTTGGCATCAGGTTGATGCTGGCACCTAGATCACACAGGGCTCTAGTCTCATGCTTGCTGCCTAGCCTGAATGGTAGAACAAAGCTACCCAGATTTGTCTACTTGGGCGGCAACTTGTTATGCAACATAGCCATACACTCTTCAGTGACGACCACCGTCTCGAATTCCCCTATCCTCTTCTTCTTAGAAACCATGTCTCTGAGATGGTTAGCATAGTTTGGCATGCTTTGTACGGCTTCTATCAGAGGAATATTAATATGCATATGTTTTAGAATATCCAGGAATTTTCTGAATTGGTGCTTCTGTTGTTGTTGCTTAAGCTTTTGGGGAAATGGTGTTGGCACGTGGATTTCCTCTATTTTCTCCTTTCTTAGGGGCTTAGTCCGGGGAGGATCATCATTGTTAGGGCCGCTTTCATGTTTTGTTGCTGGGGCGGCTGGAGTATGTGTTGCTGCTGGGGCGACTAGTATCGGTGCTGCTGAGGCAGGTTTACTTGTTTGTTCCGGCTGAATTCCTGGCTGTTTTACCATCCTTGGTTCATCTACCTGCTCCCCACTTCTTGTAGATATAGCCTTGCAATGTTCATAAGTGGGTTTGGCTGCTTATGGCGGGTTGCTGGATGATGCTCCCATGGTCCAGCTGTGGTAGATTTCGGTGAAGTTCCTAAATTGGGTCTCCAGGTTCTTAATGGCAGCCTCCTGGTTGTTCATCTTCATCTTCATCCTGTCCATAAAAGACTCAGTTTTCTCAATAAATTTATTTGTATAAACAATAAATTCACCAGTTTGTTTCATAAAGGTTTGTAGAGTTGCTTCCAGTGAATTATTGTGTTGTGGCTGCTAAGTCTATTGTCGGGACTGATTATGCTGGTAGCCTCCCTGTAGTTGTTGTGGATTTGCTGCTGTCTTTGGGTTGCTCCAAGAGACGTTGGGATGGTTTCTCCAGTTAGGATTATAGGTGTTCTGGGTATGCCTATTATTCCTCTCATATCCTCCCATGTAGTTTGCAGATGTTGTGCATTCAGAGGAATCGTGGTTGGCCCCACATTCGCCACCGAAGGGCTCAACAACTTTTACTTCATGGACCTTCCTTGGGGATTGCACCATTTTCATCACTAGCTCCGTCAGAGTGTCGAGGCGGGCATTAACCGATTCGGAGGCTTCTACCTCATTAAAGTAGTTGGCCGCCTTATGCTGCCTCGGCGGGCTGTCGGGTATTTATAATCATTTTTAACTGTTATGTTGAGCAGCCGTAGTGCTTCCTCTGGAGGTCTATCTAGGATGATCCCGTTAACCGAGGCATCTATCAACATCCGAGTTGAATAGTTAACCCCGTTGCAGAATATAGATACCTGAGTCCAAGCTGGTAGACCGTGAAGCGGGCAGTTGTTCAGCATTTGTTGGTACCGCTCCCATGCCTCGTACATCGGCTCGTCATCCCCTTGTCTAAAGGTTGTGATCTCAATTCGCAGCCTATTGGTGACGTTGTACGAGCTGAATCAGTCTAGAAAGTCCTTGCAGAGCTCCGCCCATGAATTGAAAGATTCGGCTGGTTGGTTATTCAACCACTGTTTCGCCCTATCCCTCAGTGAATAGGGAAATAGCCTTAGTCGTAATACGTCCTGGTGTACCCCATGTATCTTGAATGCTCGGCAAATGTCCAAGAATCCTCGTAGATGCTGTCGAACATCTTCTGTGGCAGTCCCTCCGAAGTGCCCTAGTGTGTTTAGAATGTTAAACATGACAGGCTTTAGCTCAAAATGGTCTGCCCCTATCTCCGGCTCCGTCACTATTGGCTCAAACCTTTGAAAGTCATGTTCAAGGTAGTCCCTAGTTGTCTGCACTTGGGGTGGATCAGGGGGATCCTGCATCTGCTGTTCTTGTGGTCTTCTGAGCGGCAAGTCATGCTACCTGCCCCTGCCATTGATGGCATCAATTAGGGGTCCTCGTTTACCATGGTCGCTTCCTTTGCTTTGCCTCTGTCCTTGTTCTTTAAGGCTTCCCTGAGCTCCCTCTTGATCCTTCTAGTTTCACGATCAAGATCATCATAAATAATGAGGTTTCATTTAGGGTTAACCCTGGTCATACAATTGCAAAGGACACGGTAAATTTTTTCGATTAAAAATAAAAATAAAAGAAAAAGTAAAAAGGTGCAAAAATTGAAAAACGAAATTCACTGTTACAAATCCCCGGCAATGGTGCTAAAAACTTGTAGGGCATGTAGGTGTTCCCTTTTTGTGGGAGCGCAAGTGCACACTTCTATCAAGTTATAGTATATAAGATGTCGAATCCTACGATGACTGGACAACTTGTCTCGTTTTGTAGTTCCTGCGCAATGGTAAAGTAAAAACACAAGTGAATGATTGGTTGAGATCAAAGAGTAAATAAAACACAAGTAAAAGAGAAGAAAAAATTAGGTTGATAGAGCAGGCAGGGTTATGCTGCCACTTAGTGTGAAAACTGCGTTGTAATAGGTATGAGTTATCTTGTGCTGCCACGATATGCTGCCTCGACGGGTACGGTGGGCGGAAAACTACGACCCTGTCACGCGGCCATAGCAGGTCACCGCCACTACAGGGGTCTGTACTGTCTCGGCAGGTGGAATGGAAAGACATCCTGGAGGCAAGTCTGGTAGATACTCCTTGTTCGGCAAGATAGTCGAAAGTGATCCCTCCTATTTCTAGGTTAGGATGCTCAAGATTGCTAACTTGAGGACTAGTGTGGAACCAAGTCAGTCAACTTGGTTAGTGATCCCTTTTAGCCGTTGAAACTTGTGGAGTAGTGTGGAACCAAGTTAGTCACTCCTCCCGTTGTGACCGTACTTAATCCTTTCGTGAGCCTTGCACTTTCGTGCCCGACAAATAGATTCTCTCAAACGACTGGTGTAGAAAGATTAAAAGAATGAATAACAATGGATTAAGTAAACTTTGGATATTTTATTGAAGAAATAACTCAAAAACCTAAAACAATCGTTTCACTCTAGTTACAATATAATCCTAACCCAAAGAGAATTTAGAACATGGTGGCAGTGAAGAACACAAGAAAAGTCTATAGAAAAGCTAGGATTGATTTAAACTAGAAGTACAATGGGTATTTATAGACTCAAAACTAGGTTAATTCCTCCTCAAAGTAGAAGTCCTCTAAAGTAGCTTTCCTTCTTTAATGTAGCTTTAAATGCTGACTTCTTTGCTTGGAATATGGACTCTTCCTCGTTTGCCTTAGCCCCCAAGTAAACTTGGGAATTTCGCTTCGGCAGCTCTAGCCGCTGCTACAGATGTCAGAAAATCATATGAACGTCGACGATAGATTCGGTAGTTTTTGATCTACTAATCGCGCTCTAGTTCTCCCAACTTCCATAGTCAGCTACCGAGGGCAGCAAGGTCGGCGGCAACTCTACTCAGCAGCAACTTGTCTTCAGCTGGAACTGCTTCAGTACAGCTCATAGGTTTGCTCCTCAGCATTGTTTCCTCCACTCCTCGGTTCCCTCGTTCAGCTGTTAGTACCTACAAGCAAGAATACACTAAAATGGTATCTCTTGTTCACCAAATAAATGATAAGTTATAGAGTAAGGCATAACAATGAAATACTGTAAAATGTTATGCATGACCCTACTTATGCCTAAAATGTGCTTAAAACAATAATAATAAGAGTTAGAATGTGTATGAAATATAAGACATTTGGACACTTTACAGGGACATAATGCATATTTTGTATGATCTTGTGAATCATGATAAGAATAAAAGGAGGCGGGAAATTGCAGTTGAAACGAAAGCACATGTTGTTCAACTTCAGTCACGAAAATATGTCAGTCGTGTTAGCATTTGTCAGAATTAATGGTGAGGGAGTTACTACTATGTGTGTTGTTCCTTAACCGTTAACTGTCCTTTAAATATTCGAGCTAACGTTTGTAGCTTTGCGATATATGTTGTGGTTATGAACAAATTGAAGTTGGAGCGGAGTTGCATTTATTTGGAAGGGAATATGTTTTGTATGAAAATCATATGACATAGGAGAGGACCCTATTTTTGATTAGGTTGACAGAGGTTTGTAGATAATTATTGAATTGAACACAAAGAAGTTGGACATCATATGATTGTATAGTATAATTTCCTATATTTGTACTTGTATAGCATATGGAATACAAGGTTTAAGAATCCGAAATAGGTTATGCTTGTAAAGGGTTTAGGGTATTGCAAAGATGCATTATGTGTTGAGAAAACATATGCACTTACATTTATGTACTGTCCATTTCATACTCAGTACTGCCTGAAGATGGTCTAAGTCCAAAACGAAAAGTCATGCATCATATAAAGTTAAGTAATGTATCTTGATTGTAACAAGAATCATGTAAAGATTTAGGAAGTTTCATAAAAGTGTACCATGGATGTTGTAGTTGGAGGGATACTAAAAAAATTAATGTTGTCCTCAGTTGAATGATGTGGTTGTTAATAACAGAAATGTGGATGCAACCAAGCGTTAATCATCATATAAATGTTAATAACGTATGTTCATTGTAACAAGAATCGTGCAAAGTAAGATGAAGTTGCATAAAATTGTACCATGGATGTTCCAGGTTGAGGGATATTAAAAAACTTTCCGTCATCCTCAATCGAAAATTGACTGAGGTTCGGTTGAGCTTCGAACATGTCGACGACATTTGAGATATCAATTTCCTCTTCAGAAAGGCCTGTTGTTTCCACAAATGTTGGTGTTGGAAGTTGAAGCTTAAGATGAGGGCATGTGTTTCTATTGTGTCCCTCCATTTTGCAAAAGGAACAATGAAAGATCTGTGACTTTTCCCGTTGATTTTTGACATTGGTTTTTCATTTTGCTTCTTTTCGGTGCGGGTCCCTAACCGGTCGCTTGCCTTCTTTCTTTGATGAAGACTCCTTCAAGGTTGTGGAGTGATCAAATTCATCAGTTAATCTAAGTATATCATCTTTCGTGCTCCGAAATGTTTCGTCAGTTTGAGATGCAAAGTAACACAACTGTGTGGAAAGTGCTTGCAGAGAAGCGAATCGAGCCATTTGTTTCATTTTCGGAGGCACGTTGAAGTCAACAAATGGTGGCGCCGCAATCTTTGCATATTTCGTCCACCGCAGCTGTATTAATCATTTTGGGATCTCTGAGAAGTCTTCTAACTTTATAACGTGCAGCTGATGGCGACATGGAAGCCTGACTGTCTCATATTTCCTACAGGAACATGTTATGTTCTACGTTGTGACCTCAAGAACCACCTCATACATTTTTGAAGGGTCCTTATACTTTGTTACGCGATATGTCTGGAAGCCTCCACCTTCGACAATTGGATGTATAAGATGATACAATGTCCCATGTTTAAGTTTTGACTGAACAATTTGGAATGATGCTCGTGTATATACGTTTGCTGCGTTCCTTTCAAGTTCGTTCAATTTGGTCATAGGAAAATGTGTCGCATTTAAACTAAAGAAATCTTCCCTTAACTCTTGAATTCGCATCTCATTGATCTCATTATCAATGGCACGAACAACAACTATATATGTCTTCTTAGATGTGAGCACAATATTTAGCGTTGCATTCATAGCTTCGCACCTTTGGGTTGATCGAAGATTGGCGAAGCAATGTCCCGTAAGATATGCTTGTGCCCACATAACCGTTGTCTGATCCTTCTCTACAACCCAAGGATGATGTTTGACGTTAAACTGTTTAACAACTGACCTCCACTCCTGGTCAAATTCCTCAATTGTCCACCAAGATGACATGCATCTCTTAAATGCGAAAGTAAATTTTGTGTCACCAAAGTTTGCCTGAGCATTTCATGACAAATGCTACGAACATATGCGATGGCAAGCAAGCCTGAACATCGTTTTTATTGCTCTGTGCAAGGCCCTATCACCATCTGTGACAACTAAAACTGGAGCCTTGTTACACATTGCATCTGCAAATTGTCTCAGTACCCATTCAAAAGAATCAACAGTCTCGTCAGCTAGAATTGCAACATTGAAGATAATTTTTTGGTGGTGGTGATTGACACCCAAAATAGGCATTAGAGGCCAGCCATAGACATTACCTTTATACGTCATGTCAAATGCAATGACATCACCGAAGCATGCATAGTTGGACATCGATGTTGAATCACACCAAAAAAGATTATGCAACACCCCTGAGTCATCAAGATCGTATTGCATGTAGAACCCGATATCTTGCTCTTTTTCAAAGTAAGTTAGGAGGGCATTTACATCACCGTCACGAATTTCTGCCGCGTTTGACTGATGTAGTGAGTTATACAAGTCTTTCCTTATGAAACCAACATTATGGAAACCACCTGATTGTTGCGTGAAAAATTCATAATTTGTGATGTTTTCACCCCCACATTTTTCAATGCACGTGCCTCATTTAGATCATTATCTGTAACTTCTCGACTGGACGGAAGAAACGGTCGCACAATAGGTGGGCACAGCTCGTGATTATGTGCCTTGCAATCGGTGCGTGTTATAGCACGGGGCGCACATTTACGATCAACATCATTAACATAAGCTCTTCGTTTTCCTGTCCGGCTGCAACAAAATTCATGTGATATTAATGTACCAAGCTCATCATACCTTGTTGTTGATCGACACAGACTGAACCCATAATTTTTTGCGTATTCTTTATAATACTCCCATGCAGCCTCAAGAGAGTTAAACACCAAACCAACTAAAATTTCTGGCATAAGCGGTTCATTTGATGTGCGTCCATGAACCATATTCTTCTCTCCAACGTTGCCATCCATGTATGATACAAATATTCAACAGTGCGTACGAACCTAAAGTTGATGGCATACCTTTGAAATAAATTAGTACAATAAACATATGTAAAACGTGGGAGCATTAGGTTTACACATTTTTCTTACCTCCACCTCCGATGTTGTGGTTGAGGAGAGAGTTTAAGAGAGGTATGGAACTGACACTGGAAGAGGAGAGAGTTTGAGTTTAATGAAGTTGCCCTCTCTGGTAATAATATGGAAATAGCTTAGTTGGTGGTAACATTTATTCTGCACCAACTATCTTGGTTGGTTGAAATAAATGTGTTGGGATCAGGTTTCGAAACCACCAAAATGGAGGTTTTGATACTGTAACCCCCTTAACCCGGCCCAGACGGTTGACCCGAATTAAGAAAGTCACACGGGGAAAACCAAAGTCAACCCGAAAGTCAACCTTGATTAACGACCTTTTTTTTATCTTTTTAATCTTGTCTAGATGCTCATTAACCTTAGATGTGATCACACAACAACATACTCAAAGATCACAAACATCAGAGATCAAACAGGGACTCAATTGATCAATTTACAACTTTAGGGACCAAATTGTAAATTCTGAAAACTTTAAGGACTTAACCAGATTTTAAGTTACCAACTTAAAATTAATCATGTTTCATGCTTCTCTGCCAAATTTCAGCTCAAACGGACATCCCAAACTCATACAATTGCACAAACAAGATTCAGGACCAAAATGCAAACAATTCAAAACATTTAACTGCCAATGTCAGCCCCCAACGGTCACCCGTTCCGAAACAGGCAGAGCCCGTTTCGAAACGCGGGGCCGTTCCACAACGCGTACCGAACACGGGCTGGCAGTAGCCAAACCGTTTCGGAACGGTCTCTCCCGTTTCGGACGCCTGGGTTTGTTTAAGGCACCCGTTCCGAAACGGCAGGCACTGTTCCGAAACACCCTGCACAGATTGCCCCAAAATGCATACTTAAACATGCAATTAAACATCCAAACATGCTCCGAACGCCACCAAACTTTAACAACATGCAATTCAACATAAATGGGACATACTTGCATCAACAATTCAACAAAATATCAACACATAGGAAAAGCCCCAAATCTAAAGGCATGCTTCCTACACAAGCAACCATTCAAGCATAAACTTCCAAAACAATCTCATAAAGGCCAAATACATGTTCCAACAACATCAACAACATAAAACCATTCTTGTCCGAACATATTCGAACACATAAACATCAACCCAAGAGATTCTACCCCCATTGCCTTTATTAACTATAGCTATTCACCGAGACATACATCTCAATTGGAGTCCTCCTTGAATCCCTTGCTTCTCGCTGTCCAAACTTCAAGAATCTGCATTGATGGACAAAAAGGAGCGTAAGCACATAATGCTTAGTGAGGAATGCTCAAAACCAAAACACCATCAATGCAGCGGGTCATAAAACACTTTTAAAACAAACCCGAAATGTTTACCAAGCAAAGTTTGAAAACCCTTTTTCAACATCATGCTTAAAACCATGCATTGCACATACATGAAAACCAACCCTTAGCTTAGCAAGCTAAGAAAACCTTTTCAAAGCACAACTTGCAAAATCATCCATTTAACCATTCCATGCATAAACACCATATGCAAAGTTAAATTCAAAACCTTGGAAAACACTTCCATCTCATGTTATACCTTTCACATGCTTGAACATCATTACAAGCAAGGAACCTTTTAAAACCATTACTCAAACAATCCAACACATGCATTAAACCAAGGCAATATATGAACCACAACATCATCATCACATGCCTTTTAAAGCAAGTCTAAACAAGACTCCAATGCATTTAAGAGATTCCATGCACACATGCATCATTTACCAAATGATAATCAACACTTGTTCAACTTAACAAGTAAACATGCATTCACAAGCATTAACCACTTTTCATGCAACCATGCATCTTTTCAAGCATCTCATGCTTCTTTATAATCAAGAACATCATATTGGCTTCCAAGTGATCAACCACATCCACTTTTCAACTCAACACCCGATCGGATACGCGGATCACAAGTGTTGTCCCCCACGCTTCATACACACTACCAATCCAAGGTCTCCAAATGGACTTTTGAACACCATTTGACCTTACCATCCTAAGGTTCCCATGTATGGACTTTTAAACACCATACAACCTTAGCTTTTCCCGAGGTTCCCATGTATGGACTTTCAAACACCATACAACCTCAACTTTTCCCAAGGTTCCCATGTATGGACTTTTAAACACCATACAACCTTGACATGCACAAGGTTCCCATGTATGGACTTTCAAACACCATACAACCTTTGCATCACCGATTGGTAGTTGTATAACATCACTAACGAGATCCGGGACACCCTACACAAGATCCACACATGGACTTTACACCTCCATTGTGATCTTAACAAGCACAAGGTTCTCATATATGGACTTTTAACCACCATATAACCTTTGCTTAACCAAGGTCCTCGAATGGGCATTCCACCTCCATTATGACCTTAACCATCTCGTTAGGATACTTGAAGGGAGTTTACCGGTTCACACTTAACCACTCCACCTCCAAGGCGACTTTATTCACGGTGCACCCAATCCTATAGCCGGCTAACTATATCCGATCAAAGAAACCAAGAACCACTTACATCACTTGCCAATATAACCATCTTACCATCATTAATCCAATGATTCACATGCATAACCATAATGCAAAAACCATCATTTACCATCATCAATCCATTGTTTTAAAGCATTACACAAAGCCATTAAACAACATGCAACACCATGCATCAAAACCACAATTTCCATGTACAAAACCAAGGATCTCTTACCTTGAGCATCCTTCACATATGGCTTTCAAAACCAGCATTAAACCATGCTAAAAATATGCTTTCAAAACAGAATTTAAATCATGCAAAACACATGCATTTCAATCATCAACCACAATTGCTTTAAAAGCCAAATCACAACACAATTCAAGAGCGAAAACCATTTACTTACTCTTGAGCTTAGCAAAGTTTTTTAGACTTAAACTAAGCTCCCAAAACCTTCAAACCTTGGTTTAAAAGCTGAAAACCCAACTTCACTCACCGATACACAAAACAAGGCTAGCCAACAAGCCTTCCAAGCATCCGAAACCTTCCGCAACACCTCTAAAGCTCACGGATCAAACTCCCCTGTTTCAAGCACAAAAAAACAGAGCATTAATGCATCTTTATGCATTAAAAACACCAGCAACACCACACAACTCGCTGCTCATCACAAATCCAACATTTCGGCTACCAAACACAACCGAAATCACCTCCAAACACTTCCAAAACTTAATCCAGCCAAGATCCATCACTTCTAACCATTTTTAAACATCAATTAACATCCAAAAAGATCTCAAACACGTCCTTATACCTCCAGGTATAACAGATCACCAAAAATACTCCAAAAACAACCAAAAACTCAAGCAAAACTTAGGAAATTCAACCTATCCGGGATTGCATTAATTAAACCTCAACTTCTAATCAATTTAGCATTCATTTAACATCAATTTGACACCTCAAAACACTGCCCAAACAGATCACACGAAAATTTCACCAAAAATCACCAAATCTTGCATTTTAAGCCAAAATCAAGATTTCAATTGAAAAGCCTTTAACAAATCACAAATCAAGGATTGAGAACTTAGGAATTTCAGTAAAGAACTGATAGTTTAGAGGAGAAGGACGTTCTTACCTCCAAACTTGAATTTCTCCTTTTTAGAACCAAAAAGCTTGATGAAACCACTTGCAAATGGTGAGGTTTTGTTGTAGAGATGATTAGGAATCCAAAGAGAATTGAAAAGGAAGATTTGAGTGACAAAATCAGAGGAGAAAATCTGGAGAGATGTGTTTGGGTTGAGAGAAAATGAGAGAAAAGGAGAATTGGAAGAAAAATGGAAAGTTAGTTATAAAATAGCCAAAATGGCTTTCCCTCCTCTTTCTTTATGTTTAAAATCAGAATAAAGCCTTAAAATATCTTAGAAAAATCTGGAGAAACTCTTTTTGGAATAATAGCTCCTTAAAGATTCAAAGTTTCAATCCTTTATAAAACAGTCACGCAACTTTCAAAAATTACATTTTGGTCACTAGCCAAAATGTCAACCTTCCGAACCTCATTTTCCAAAATTGATTTCACAGTTCACTTTTATATATTAAAAGATGATTTTAGAACATTTTTCCATATTTTTAATGCAACCCGAACTAGGCTTTCCTAAATTCACTCTTATATATTCGATCAGTACTTTGACCGAACCAGTCAACGCCCAAAACTTCTGAGCCCAAAACCGGGGCGTTACAACTCTCCCCCCCTTAGGAAATTTCGTCCTCGAAATTTCAACTGGCGACAAGAGAACCACAACCTTCTCAAACCAACACACAAGGCAACACAACAGCCTCAACCACCACTGAACACATTCCACACAAAAACTCCACCAAACTCAACACCACCACACGCTGTTCACAAAATCCAGAACACACAAAGATAGCCACAACTTAACCTTTCACATACCCGGACTGCACACAGCCCCAACATCAACCTGAAGAACTTCAACTTTTACAGCACACATCACTGCAACACACAACTCCCAAGACTTGTTTACACAATGACATTAACCAAACCAAAACAGCCACTATGCAAACTTCTCTGCTTCTAAAACTCTTGCAAACTCCCAAACCTCTTCCAAGAATTTTCCCAACAAGCAAAAATTCTTAAGCATCAACTGCTTACCCAAACTCCTCAACGAATGCTAACAATCCTTCACATCCGCCACCATCACTACCATAACAACTCACAAGGACTACTCACCCAAAATCCAAAATTTACATCACAACCCCAACTCAACTCCGCCAACCGTATCACACACCACCAGCTGACTTCAAAAGAAATTCACATACCCACAACCAACCAACTACTTCTCACAAGAATCCTTTCAAACAACAATGGCCTTCGATCTTTCATTGCCTATCCACCGCAAACTTTGACCACAACACCTGCCTTACCAGAACATCGCCCAGCTTAAACATACAGATCATCTTCTCAACTCTTCAAGGGTTGCTAAGAACCAACACTTACAAACACAACCCTTCCACAACAACTTAAATGCTAAGCTGCTTCAGCACTTGGAAACACAACCACTAAACTGCAACATCCTTTAGCACCAAGGAACTACCCCTTCCACTTAGCCATTCAAACCACTTGACCGATTCTAACTTCAACCGGTACTCTCCACCACCAAACCACTAAACTCCTTAAGCAACAACACTATCCTTCTACCAACAGGCCAAACTACTCTCACTATCTCCAGCACTAGCTTAATATACTCCACTACTTCTAACTCTCTCCCAGCACCAAAACAACCTCTAAAAACCCATCATCCAACCTAACCCAACCACCACACTAACAGATTCGATTAGTTATTAGCGAGTGTGAACATCGTATGCATGATAACCTACATGCCCTATCAATGCCTGATGTACATGTATGCAAAACCTCTAATGTCATGCCACATGTATGCATGGACCAGCACATATATAATATAGTATATAACAATGATTTTAACTGTGCATGAATGCCAGTTCACACCCTCCAATAACATCCTCAAAATCCGTCTAAGAACAACCTCCTACCTCACTTCTAACTTATCTAACTCCATCATTCCAACAACCATTAACCACAAGATACTCACTAAAACCTTCCTCACACCAAAGATATTTCCAAACTACAACTATTACCCCAAACATGCTAGCAACAAGACTAAACTTACCACGCAAGGAAAACCAACAGAAACCAAACCAGGGTAACTAGAGCAAAGATTACTTAACAAGGTTACCTGAAAACACAACACCACCCTGAAGATTCATCAGACAAGCTCTCTTCCTCACGGAACCATCATCCTCCTGCCACACCGCTGCAGCACCAGCTAACACACTAAGATCACCCTCAACTCCTTGCGGTAAAGAACCTTGGCTGTTCCGAGCCAACATCAAACAGTCACGTCTCATATGTCCAGCAGACACACATTTCCAGCAAACTTCATTTCCCAAACTCTTCACAACCCTCTGCTCTTTCTGCCACCTCTGAACCTTGCCTCGGCCGTGCCCACGACCTTTCAGAGACCCTTTGGCTACCACTGAAGCTGACTTCACCCCAAGGGGACAATCACGCTTCACATGCACTTTAGAACCACAGTTCCAACAAGCACCTGCGCCCCAACAACCTCCAACATGGCGCCTTTCACAACGATCACACACCGGTGGCTGAACTTCCACTCCCTGCTCAAGCAACACTTGCTCCACAACAGCACTACCTTCACATTGCTTAACCCTTGGAAACTTCTCTCCAAGATACCTTTCATAAAAGGCAGATACAAAGAAATCCCAGTCAATATCATGGATATGTGACGCCACCGCCACAGATGTCCACCAGGCACATGCATCCTCCAACATCAGAGAAACAGCACTTCCCAGCTTACAAGCATAATCACAACCTTCCTGTTCCAGAATCAGAACCACACTGGCCAACCAGGCCTCAAACATCTCCGGTGAAGAACCATGATACTCCACAGCACCCAAATCAAGCAAACGCTGCTTCGACAAACCCACACATCCCACAGCCAGCACATCCTCTGACTTTACCTTTACCACAGCCTGAGATGTTCCCAACACCTCCTGAACAACAAAGGATGAACTCTTCATCACAGAACCAGCTTCTTTCTCCTGCCTTACCACCTCAACTCCAGGCACAGAAGACTGAGACAAAACACCTCTACAAAAGGGTGAATTCCATGCCTTAACAACCTGCCCTAAGGCAGCAACCATCTCACCCAACTGCCATTCTTTCATCGACTTCGCCATACTACTAACAACAACAAACATTCACAACAAACAAACAAACAAACCATTTAGACCAGCTTTAAGCAAGGATTCAAACTCCAACTCCAAAATAACACAATAGCTATATTAATAAGGCAATGGGTATCCCGAATCCTCCCCTTTTACATGACATAGCAGTCAACACAAACATGGATATCACAACATCAAGCATATCAAACAACATACTTTGATCATGCTTACACCAAACAGTATCCACTTGCAACAACATATTATCAACATAACATACTCAATACATGTTCATCAAGCATATCACCAGCTCACAACATCAGCACAAATCCACACAAGCTCAACCAATATTCATAACCACAAAACATGCTTGAAAGCATCAGCAACTTGCTCAGAAACACGTGTTTCAACCAACTTTCAACCACACAACAAGGTAAACATCAAACACACATCACAACAACTTACCGTTTTCCCCAAGCACTCGCAACTCAGCTCTGATACCACCAAATGTAACCCCCTTAACCCGGCCCAGACGGTTGACCCGAATTAAGAAAGTCACACGGGGAAAACCAAAGTCAACCTGAAAGTCAACCTTGATTAACGACCCTTTTTTTTTCTTTTTAATCTTGTCTAGATGATCATTAACCTTAGATGTGATCACACAACAACATACTCAAAGATCACAAACATCAGAGATCAAACAGGGACTCAATTGATCAATTTACAACTTTAGGGACCAAATTGTAAATTCTGAAAACTTTAAGGACTTAACCAGATTTTAAGTTACCAACTTAAAATTAATCATGTTTCATGCTTCTCTGCCAAATTTCAGCTCAAACGGACATCCTAAACTCATACAATTGCACAAACAAGATTCAGGACCAAAATGCAAACAATTCAAAACATTTAACTGCCAATGTCAGCCCCCAACGGTCACCCGTTCCGAAACAGGCAGAGCCCGTTTCGAAACGCGGGGCCGTTCCGCAACGCGTACCGAAACACGGGCTGGCAGTAGCCAAACCGTTTCGGAACGGTCTCTCCCGTTTCGGACGCCTGGGTTTGTTTAAGGCACCCGTTCCGAAACGGCAGGCACTGTTCCGAAACACCCTGCACAGATTGCCCCAAAATGCATACTTAAACATGCAATTAAACATCCAAACATGCTCCGAACGCCACCAAACTTTAACAACATGCAATTCAACATAAATGGGACATACTTGCATCAACAATTCAACAAAATATCAACACATAGGAAAAGCCCCAAATCTAAAGGCATGCTTCCTACACAAGCAACCATTCAAGCATAAACTTCCAAAACAATCTCATAAAGGCCAAATACATGTTCCAACAACATCAACAACATAAAACCATTCTTGTCCGAACATATTCGAACACATAAACATCAACCCAAGAGATTCTACCCCCATTGCCTTTATTAACTATAGCTATTCACCGAGACATACATCTCAATTGGAGTCCTCCTTGAATCCCTTGCTTCTCGCTGTCCAAACTTCAAGAATCTGCATTGATGGACAAAAAGGAGCGTAAGCACATAATGCTTAGTGAGGAATGCTCAAAACCAAAACACCATCAATGCAGCGGGTCATAAAACACTTTTAAAACAAACCCGAAATGTTTACCAAGCAAAGTTTGAAAACCCTTTTTCAACATCATGCTTAAAACCATGCATTGCACATACATGAAAACCAACCCTTAGCTTAGCAAGCTAAGAAAACCTTTTCAAAGCACAACTTGCAAAATCATCCATTTAACCATTCCATGCATAAACACCATATGCAAAGTTAAATTCAAAACCTTGGAAAACACTTCCATCTCATGTTATACCTTTCACATGCTTGAACATCATTACAAGCAAGAAACCTTTTAAAACCATTACTCAAACAATCCAACACATGCATTAAACCAAGGCAATATATGAACCACAACATCATCATCACATGCCTTTTAAAGCAAGTCTAAACAAGACTCCAATGCATTTAAGAGATTCCATGCACACATGCATCATTTACCAAATGATAATCAACACTTGTTCAACTTAACAAGTAAACGTGCATTCACAAGCATTAACCACTTTTCATGCAACCATGCATCTTTTCAAGCATCTCATGCTTCTTTATAATCAAGAACATCATATTGGCTTCCAAGTGATCAACCACATCCACTTTTCAACTCAACACCCGATCGGATACGCAGATCACAAGCGTTGTCCCCCACGCTTCATACACACTACCAATCCAAGGTCTCCAAATGGACTTTTGAACACCATTTGACCTTACCATCCTAAGGTTCCCATGTATGGACTTTTAAACACCATACAACCTTAGCTTTTCCCGAGGTTCCCATGTATGGACTTTCAAACACCATACAACCTCAACTTTTCCCAAGGTTCCCATGTATGGACTTTTAAACACCATACAACCTTGACATGCACAAGGTTCCCATGTATGGACTTTCAAACACCATACAACCTTTGCATCACCGATTGGTAGTTGTATAACATCACTAACGAGATCCGGGACACCCTACACAAGATCCACACATGGACTTTACACCTCCATTGTGATCTTAACAAGCACAAGGTTCTCATATATGGACTTTTAACCACCATATAACCTTTGCTTAACCAAGGTCCTCGAATGGGCATTCCACCTCCATTATGACCTTAACCATCTCGTTAGGATACTTGAAGGGAGTTTACCGGTTCACACTTAACCACTCCACCTCCAAGGCGACTTTATTCACGGTGCACCCAATCCTATAGCCGGCTAACTATATCCGATCAAAGAAACCAAGAACCACTTACATCACTTGCCAATATAACCATCTTACCATCATTAATCCAATGATTCACATGCATAACCATAATGCAAAAACCATCATTTACCATCATCAATCCACTGTTTTAAAGCATTACACAAAGCCATTAAACAACATGCAACACCATGCATCAAAACCACAATTTCCATGTACAAAACCAAGGATCTCTTACCTTGAGCATCCTTCACATATGGCTTTCAAAACCAGCATTAAACCATGCTAAAAATATGCTTTCAAAACAGAATTTAAATCATGCAAAACACATGCATTTCAATCATCAACCACAATTGCTTTAAAAGCCAAATCACAACACAATTCAAGAGCGAAAACCATTTACTTACTCTTGAGCTTAGCAAAGTTTTTTAGACTTAAACTAAGCTCCCAAAACCTTCAAACCTTGGTTTAAAAGCTGAAAACCCAACTTCACTCACCGATACACAAAACAAGGCTAGCCAACAAGCCTTCCAAGCATCCGAAACCTTCCGCAACACCTCTAAAGCTCACGGATCAAACTCCCCTGTTTCAAGCACACAAAAACAGAGCATTAATGCATCTTTATGCATTAAAAACACCAGCAACACAACACAACTCGCTGCTCATCACAAATCCAACATTTCGGCTACCAAACACAACCGAAATCACCTCCAAACACTTCCAAAACTTAACCCAGCCAAGATCCATCACTTCTAACCATTTTTAAACATCAATTAACATCCAAAAAGATCTCAAACACGTCCTTATACCTCCAGGTATAACAGATCACCAAAAACACTCCAAAAACAACCAAAAACTCAAGCAAAACTTAGGAAATTCAACCTATCCGGGATTGCATTAATTAAACCTCAACTTCTAATCAATTTAGCATTCATTTAACATCAATTTGACCTCAAAACACTGCCCAAACAGATCACACGAAAATTTCACCAAAAATCACCAAATCTTGCATTTTAAGCCAAAATCAAGATTTCAATTGAAAAGCCTTTAACAAATCACAAATCAAGGATTGAGAACTTAGGAATTTCAGTAAAGAACTGATAGTTTAGAGGAGAAGGACGTTCTTACCTCCAAACTTGAATTTCTCCTTTTTAGAACCAAAAAGCTTGATGAAACCACTTGCAAATGGTGAGGTTTTGTTGTAGAGATGATTAGGAATCCAAAGAGAATTGAAAAGGAAGATTTGAGTGACAAAATCAGAGGAGAAAATCTGGAGAGATGTGTTTGGGTTGAGAGAAAATGAGAGAAAAGGAGAATTGGAAGAAAAATGGAAAGTTAGTTATAAAATAGCCAAAATGGCTTTCCCTCCTCTTTCTTTATGTTTAAAATCAGAATAAAGCCTTAAAATATCTTAGAAAAATCTGGAGAAACTCTTTTTGGAATAATAGCTCCTTAAAGATTCAAAGTTTCAATCCTTTATAAAACAGTCACGCAACTTTCAAAAATTACATTTTGGTCACTAGCCAAAATGTCAACCTTCCGAACCTCATTTTCCAAAATTGATTTCACAGTTCACTTTTATATATTAAAAGATGATTTTAGAACATTTTTCCATATTTTTAATGCAACCCGAACTAGGCTTTCCTAAATTCACTCTTATATATTCGATCAGCACTTTGACCGAACCGGTCAACGCCCAAAACTTCTGAGCCCAAAACCGGGGCGTTACAGATACCACCTTGAAAAGTAAGAAATTTAGGTGTGTCTGGCAAAATAGCATCGATACCCCAAAAAATGTGGATTCGATACCCCCTTTAGGACCACCGAAATAAGTCTTTTTTTTTTCAAACCGACATCGAAACACCATAAAAAGGTTTCGATTCCCACTTGAGGACCACTGAAATGAGGTGTTTCTGCCAAACCAGTATCGAAACCAAAAAAGGGGGGATTCTATACCCCCTTCAAGACCACTGAAAATGAGATGTTTCTGCCAAACCAACATCGGAACCAGAAATGGGGTTTCGAAACCCCTTTACTACCAAAAATAACAACACCCAAACTCCTACGGGGGGAATCGAATCCAGGTGAGTAGGTTTGGGAGGGAGAGCAGTAATTTATTTAAACATTTTGCAACATTAAAATCTACGACTGCCTCCTTCTTCTAGTCAACTCCACATAAAAAACCCTAAACTGAAATACCAGCGACGCAAACATGGTTCTCATCCAATCTCAAATCCAAAGGAAGCTCTACTCAAAATTCAAATACAAATTACCCGCGTTTCTTCTTCAATTTGTACAGTGGGTGCTTGAAATTAGTATAACTACAGACAATATTCCTTAACTCCTAGGTGTCAAAAATAGTGGTGAGTGGTATGAAGCCAAGCGTGTCCCTATTAAGTTTGATGATGATAGCCCCACACATCTTCATATCTCTGAAAGGATTTTGCATCTCATGACAACTTGGTTCTTTCGGCCCTCCGGTGGACGATGCACTCGCATGCGTCATACCGATTACTGGTGGTTACACCAATTTCGGAGGAGAATGTGACCCAACATAGCCTGAATTATCTTCAAGTCTCTTGTGCAACTCATTAGCAACTCTGGAAGTGGCTCCGTCAATTATGCGTGTGTTCTAAGCCACATCTTTGACTGTTTAAATATTAACACCACCTTGGACACCCCAATTCCGCTGAAGAGTAAAATTGATGAAACAACTACTAAGAAGATGGTTTGGACGTTCAATGGGGTTGAATGGGTGCATAAAAGAGATGAAGATGAAGCAAGAATTGGCGGAGGAAATGAAGATGAAGCAAGAATTGCCGGAGGAAATGAAGAAGCAGCGGATGCTCCACCTCCCATCACACTTGAGTCCCTCTATGCTGCTGTCACGACTGGCTTTCATAACATAGATGCTTTTATGCGCTCTAGTCATGTAGAGACTCAAGCTCGTCTTGGGAGCTTAGAAGATCGTGTGAAATCATTGGAGCTTGATTTTCATCGGCATGAATTTCCACCGACATCGGCTCAGTATGCGCCAGAGCATGAAGGTGGTTAGGCTATTGTGCATTGTATAATGGATTTTTTGTATTACACCTTGTACCGAAATATATTTTGTTCTACTGCTTCATGAACATTGTTCGATGTTTATTGTAATATACAATGGTTCAGCTCCGTTACCTTTGGTTTAGCCTTGTATTGTGTTTACTTTTCTTCAAACGTTGATTGTGTTCGTGAACATAACATTGGATTGTTCGAATACAAATTATATCCCATGTAATTTAGGAGAAGAGCAGTATCATGAAGAAGATGCTCCAGTAGAAGGGTATGAACATGCGAGTGTTCCGGCAAAGATGCCTGAAGTGAGTCTAACTTGCATGAGCAGGAAGCTTCATCGAGTTGGCATAACGCCAAATAATGCAATAGGGTCTGATATTTAGAGACCTAGACGTGCTCCTGAAATGTATGGCGAGTGGTACCGAAATGTACCCGCTGCCCCGTCGAAGAAGAAGCTTCTTATTCTTAATTATAATGGCGTGCTTACCAGTGTTACCAAAGGAAATATAACTTTTCTCCTGCACTTCAATTCAAAATGTTTACAAAATAGTTTACAAAATGTTTTTTAACGTTTGCAGGTGTGCAACTATGACCTGGTGCTGTTGACTTTCTAGATTTTTGTTTTAATGCGTATAAAGGGGCTATTTGGTCTTCAAGGAAAAAGTAATGTGGACCTCTGCCACCAACCTAAATCAATTGAATTAACCAATCTTTTACGAATATTGTTTTGTCTTATATTGGGCATCATTGCAGACAAAACCTTAACTGGGCACTTTAGAGAGTCAGTGGTCTTAAACAACACTTTGCCTTCATTTTGGTAAATTCTGTTTGCTTTTCTTCAAAGCATCTTTAAAAATTTCTACAAAATTTGAAGGAATTTGTTTCAATTAAGCAGGATCAGAATATGTGCGACGAACATCCCTCAAACCCAAATATATTTGTCAAAAATCTGAGCCGTGTGTGAGCTGTTATGCTTGACTATAATGAAAGAAACACGGTGGTAGTTGACGACTCAACAACTAAAATGATTAATAATCCGGTCAGTAAATACTCAACCTATTTCTTCTTACTTTCATCCATATAATCAATGAATCTTTTTTAAACTAATTATGTTTTCGATTATGTTCATGTTTAAGGAGAACACCTACCTATGTCCTAAATCCTACAAGGAACAAGATCAGAGAACTGATAAAGCATTAGGTAAAACTTCCGACCTCAAGCATCTTCATTATAAAGTTGAACCATTTTCTTCAACTCAAAGCGAATTATAAAATCAATGTACTTGCATTTGTTCATAGAAAAAGGTGGTTCCATTCGGGTCTATTTAGAAAACTTGGCTGCAGTAGACAATGTTCAAGAGTATGCCAAGCATCATCCTTTTGTTGGTTGACTGCATGTCATCCTGATCGTCGATTCTTCAAAAATTTGGCCATTCGACTGATCTGATCTGTATTATATGTTTGTTAGTGTTCTTTAATTGTGTAAATACAACAAACACTATTAAATATGTTCAAATCTCAATGTAATAATTTGTTTCTTATTCTTAAACGTTTCAAATTGTACATATGTCATTATATGTTCAAATGTCATTGTAATATTTTGTTTCTCATTCTAATAATTGCTCCTTAGTATATGATTATTTTATAATCTTGTACACAAACAACAAACCTTTCCAAAATTTAGAAAGAACCCTAAACCAGCTCCGAAACCCTATACAGGTGGTTCTGATGCCAACTACTGGAATGAAAATTTTGCCCATACTTTCAGACCAGCACCGAAACCCCATAAAGGTGGTTTCGTTGCTACCGACCGGAATGTAAATTTTGCCCATACTGTCAAACCAGCACCGAAACCCCATATAGGTGGTTTCGATGCCACCTACTGGAATGAAAAAAATTGTTGGTAATGCTTCAAGTATTACTAAAGCTATATCCCATATTGGTTGGGAAAATAGCTAGTGAAGGGTATTTATACCCATGCTTCCCCCTCCCTTGTTGAGTGGGAAAGAACAATGGAAGTCCTCGCGCGCCGCCGCCTCCGTCCGGCCGGCTCAGGCTCGGGTAACACGTACGCGCGCGGATATATTTTTTTTCGAGAAAATTCGTATGGAATTTTCTTAAGAACAAAAGATTTATGTGAAATAATTTTTCTACTTATTTATAGGCTTTGATTCAGTACAGTTTTATTTTGATTCAGTGCAGTTTAATTCGAATTTATTCGAATATAAACAGCTTGTTCCAGTGTTGAATTTAGACTGTTTTTTCAGTCAGATTCATGTGTTCATAGAGCTGTTACTGAGTTTGATTGCAGAATTAAAATGTTGTTATGAGAAGCTGTTACAGCAGCTGTTACAACAAGTTAAATACTGCAATTATACATATATAATTCTGTATTTATTTGGACAGTGAAATGTCTATTATGTCCATGTTGTTCAGCCTATAAATAGAGGTGCTACATGCAACAATTGTATCATCAAACACATAGCAAACAGTTCAAAATTCTCTCTGTTTCCTCCATCGTTCAAGCATCATTCGAGCAGTACCGCCGTTGTTTACTTCGGAGTCGAGTGTACGATTCTTGGAGCGTCCGTGTTCACCTCGGGGGACATTCTGCCTGTGAAGCGACTACACTGTTCGGGGCAGTTTTGTTTCTAAGGCAGTGGCCAACATACCACGACACGGTTTATCATTTTCATTTCTGTTTTTTGTTATTATTTCCAGTCAGTGCTAATCAGCCGGTTTTGCAGTCCTATTTTACCAACAAAAATTGTTCATACTGTCAAACAAGCACCGAAACCCCATATAGGTGGTTTCGGTGCCACATAATGGAATGAAAAAAATTTGTAAGAGAAAACAGTATATACCTTTTTTATTACATTGTTTCACGAAGGTTCAAAATGGCTCATGTAGTTGTAAGAATGTGTGTACATACACAATTTCTTACCCAGAAGCATACTTTTGTACAAGTTTTATAATGATTTGTGTATATACACATATTAGTATCAAATGGTACAACTTTGTAAGAGAAAATGGTTTATACCTTTTTTATTACACAATTTCTCCAAGGTTCAAAATGGCTCATGTATTTGTAAGGAAATGTGTACATACACATTTTGTTACCAAAAAACATACTTTGGTACAAGTTTTATACGGGGCATCGAAACCACCTATATGTGGTGTCGGTGCTGGTTTGGCAGAATGGGCAAAAGTTAAAGTCCTTTATGTGGCATCAAAACCACCTATATTGGGTTTCGGTGCTGGTTGAGCAGAAATGGGGCGTATGTTTAATTTTGTTAGGGTGAGAATGGATCTTGTTGTAAAGAATTGTGTACATACACAATTTACTTACAAAATATACTTTGGTATAGGTATTACAAGGATTTATGTATACACACAAATACAAAATGGGAAAAAATTGATGACATGGAAGGCGGCATCAAAACCACCATTTTGTGGTTTCGGTGCTGGTTTGGCAGATACGAAAATATTTTATGGACTTCAAGAAACCCCTTATTAGTTGAAAATTAACATTTGGAGTAAGACAGAAGGATCATATTAAAATTAAGGGTGAAGTATATTTAGGAAACAAAAAAATTGAAGACCCAAATGCTTCAATTACATATTGAAATAAAAAAATGAAACTAAAAGAATGCGACTCCTCAATCCTCATCCCTGGCCAGGGAAACGACCTCCATGCCCTCTGCCACCCATGGCACTTGGACCAGCCTCTCTTTGTGAACTGTGTTGACCACCATCTCTGCATATGATCGCATCTCAAATTTGACCCTATAGTTGCCTAATGAACAAAACATGTATGCATAAGTATGAGCAGAAATGCATCTTGTATAAAAGAAGAAAATGATAGAGAAAACTTTGAGAATGGCGGTTGAAGTTTTCGATGTCTTCTTTGGAAGCCATATAACCATAAATTTGTCGCTGTCTGGCTGGATAATACAAGAAGCCGTGACAATGTTCCCAAGCCTCTCTATCGAAACCTTGGGCAGCAAAATGGGTATGAAGACGTTGAGCATCGAAATAACCTCTTGTCGTGCTCTAAAAAATTAGAAGGCTCATCCCACGATGGCCTTGAGGACCATAAGAATGGCGGGCCTTAACAACAGTATCATAGGACCTGAAATAAGCAAGAAGCTCTTGGTTTTCCATACCAAGCCACTAAAGCAGAAAATTCAAGACATTACATGTTAAGGAATTCTAATATTCATGAAAACATAATTCAAAAGTTATATAACTGCCTTCTTATTTGCATCTTGATGAAGCTTTGTGTTCATTATCATCACCATGGGTGGCCAGAGTATTTGGTGATCCTCTTCCTTATTGTTTGAATGCGGGGGGCAGACAATATCAAAATCATTCTGATCATCTCTCAAACCACTCCATTCCCCTTAAGCTTGACCTTGAGGAACGGCCGAAGTACCCCTTCTACGCGATTCCTCATCCAATAGCTGAGCAAGTTGGCGATGAAGTTTGAGCTTTGGTCCGCCTTTGGTTTTAGCATGTGTCACTAGGGACTGAAGGCCAAGAAACCTGTGAGTGGCACCATGACCTCCTTGACATGCTAGACACTGCCATTGAGTAGAAGGGTCATTGATTGTGTTCATTCTATCGAAGGTCTCGAAATTTTTTTAACCATCTGCTTGTTTTCTGTGTCTCATGGCTTTGTTCCTCCTCTTCGTCAGAATCAAAAAAGACATCATCATTGTTGTTTGATTCTGAGTCGAAATCAAGTTTTCTCTTTACAAACGGATGAGGATTGTGACTAGAAGCTCTGCTCGAAATCATTGTATCTGAATATATTAAATAGAATATGGTTAAGGAGAACAGATTTCAGAACGAATGGTTGAGTATATTAAGTAGAAGATGTTGTAAAGAGTAAAGAGAAGAGTTGTTAATATATAGGGAATTTCAGCTGGGAGGGAAAGTGAGAAGGCACAATGTCTGTTCATCGAAGGTACATGAACATGAAATGGCTCATGTGATTCTAGTGAAAAGACACGAAACTAAAAAGGTTGATTCGTGTTGGGGGTATCAAAATCAGCTTTATACATGATGAACATGAAACGGTTCATGTGATTCTAGTGAAAAGACACAAAACTTAAAAGGCTGATTCGTGTTGGGGGTATCGAAACTAGCTTTATACATGATGAACATGAAACGGTTCATGTGATTCTATTGAAAAGACACGAAACTGAAAAGGCTGATTCGTTCTGAGGGGTATCGAAACCAGCTTTATACATGATGAACAGTAAACGGTTCATTTGATTACAGTGAAAAGACATAACACTGAAAAGGAAGATTCCTTTTAGTGGTATCGAAATTATCTTTAAGGGTTTCAGTATTGTATACACTTAGTAGTATCAAATGTACACAAATTGGACCATAGCCACTCTTGCAGCATTGGGTATATGCTTAATTTAGTTAAAAAGGCAAGTGAATGTTTATATTTTGGTTTCGATGCCACCTACAGAAATGAAAAAAAAATCCCATACTTACATACCAGCACCGAAACCCAATATCGGTGGTTTTGATGCTACCTACTTGAATGAAAATTTTGCCCATACTGTCAAACCAGCACCGAAACCCCATATAAGTGGTTTCGATGCCCCCTACTGGAATGAAAACATTTTCCATACTTTTAGACAACCACTGAAACCCCATACTTTCAGACCAGCACCGATACCCCCAAATCTCATATATTGCCAACCTTGCTTTTGGGTATCGAAACTACACCACCAGTTTCAGAACCAAATTGTGCATTGTAGTAATGAATTGTGTTTGTACAAAATTTCTTACAAAAGTCTGAGCAACTTTACCCCAACTAAAAAATCCGTAAGGATTGGGTATATACCTAATTTCTTACAATTTCAGTAAGAATTTAGGTATATTTGGTAAGATATTGTGTAGAAACACAATTCTTTACCTATTTTGTACCAAATTGTGCATTCTTGTAAGAAATTGAGTACATACACAATTTCTTACAAAGGTTTGAGCAATTTTACCCCAACATAAAAAATCGTAAGGAATTGGGTACATACCTAATTTCTTACAATTTCAGAAAGAAATTAGGTATATTTGGTAAGAAATTATGTATTCCTTACCTATTTTGTACCAAATTGTGTATTCTTGTAAGAAATTGAGTACAAACACAATTTCTTACAAAGGTTAGAGCAACTTTACCTCAACTTAAAAAATCGTAAGGAATTAGGTATATACCTAATTTCTTACAATTGCAGTAAGAAATTAGGTATATTTGGTAAGAAATTGTGTACAAACACAATTCCTTACCTATTTTGTACCAAATTGTGCATTCTTGTAAGAAATTGAGTACAAACACAATTTCTTACAAAGGTTTGAGCAACTTTACCCAACTAAAAAATCGTAAGGAACTGGGTATATACCTAATTTCTTACAATTGCAGTAAGAAATTGGGTATATTTGGTAAGAAATTGTGTACAAACACAATTTCTTACCTATTTTGTACGAAATTGTGCATTCTTGTAAGAAATTGAGTACATACACAATTCAAAGGTTTGAACAACTTTACCCCAACTTAAAAAATCGTAAGGAATATGGTATATACCTAATTTCTTACAATTTCAATAAGAAATTAGGTATATTTGGTAAGAAATTGTGTACAAACACAATTCCTTACCTATTTTATACCAAATTGTGCATTCTTGTAAGAAATTGAGTACAAACACAATTTCTTACAAATGTTAGAGCAACTTTACCCCAACTTAAAAAATCGTAAGGAATTGGGTATATACCTAATTTCTTACAATTTCAGTAAGAATTTAGGTATATTTGGTAAGAAATTGTGTTTGTACACAATTCTTACCTATTTTTTTTACCAAATTGTGCATTCTTGTAAGAAATTAAGTACAAACACAATTTTTTACAAAGGTTTGAGCAACTTTACCCCAACTAAAAAAAAACATAAGGAATTGGGTATATACCTAATTTCTTACAATTTTAGTAAGAAATTAGGTATATTTGGTAAGGAATTGTGATTCCTTACTTATTTTGTATCAAATTGTGCATTCTTGTAAGAAATTGAGTACAAACACAATTTCTTACAAAGGTTTGAGCAACTTTACCCCAACTAAAATATCATAAGGAATTGAGTATATATCTAATTTCTTATAGTTTTTGTAAAGAATTCGGTTTTGTACTCAATTTGTTACTTTATAAGGAATTGTGTATATATCGTTTTCTTACATTTTTTATAACAAATTAGGTACAAGCTTTATAAGAAATTATGTTCAAGAAATGACCAGGTTAATCGGTTTACCGTCATTTAGCTGTCATTTAAGCGCCGTTTTGCGGAACCACCCTTCATTCATGTGGATCCTGTTATTCTTTTTGCATGCCACCTCTCCTTTTTTAGCCCCTACAAAAATGGCTGTGAAAATTTTTAATTGGGTAATGTTCACAAATGGTCTTCAAATTATGATAAAATATTTATTTTGATCAATTAACTTTTAAAAGTTACAAAATAGTTATTAAACTTTTATTTTATTATAATATGATCATTGAGTTGTTAACTGTTGTTGAAAGTGATGTGGCAGATGTATAATAACACTTTTAGTAATTTATATTTACACATTCAATCAATTTAGTTTTAATTCAAAAAAATTCAATTAATTCAACCTTTATTATTTATATATTTTATCAATTTAATCTTATTTTTAACTAAAATTAATTTACTAATTATTAAATATCAACATCTTGCATGCAACAAACACTTGGTATTGATTTTATTACGATATGGAAGACTACAATTATGGAGTACTTTTTATTTAATCAATTTTGGCAAATAATAGGAGTAATCCATAAGGATTGATATATTTTTGATATTGTAAATAAGACGTTTTAAATTCAATACCAGTGATTGCCCATTCAACAATGGATATTTAAATTAGGGTGGTTTTGGACATGTTTAATATGTTTGACCCCACAAGACCCTAAAAAATAGTGCCCCAAATGAGTTCTCTAATATATATATATATATATATATATATATATATATATCAAAAAATATAAAATACATCTACTAGTTTTTTTTTTACAAAATCTTAATCCACTGTAGAACGGGGCTCATCAAAATTAAAGTTTGTGAAGTCATATTTACAGACAACTATGTCTCAAGAAAGGTTAAATGAACTTACTTTGATGGCAATCGAGTGTGATCTTTTAAAAGAAGTTGATATTGAAAGCGTTGTAGATAATTTTGCTTCAAAACATACAAGAATAACAATACTTTAAGTGAAAATATTAGATTTTTAGAATTTTTTTTAAAAGAAAAAAAAGCCTCATTAAAAATTCATTTAAACTATAACTCAACCTAACCCGAATCAAATCACGAACTAGAAAATAGTGTCTTTGATGTTATTCAAATCAAGAAACCACATACACCAATTGCACTGATAGAAAACACAAAAGGTATCACAACGATACACATAAAAGACCATAAACTTCACACACCCAAGATAGAACCTGGCATAGCAAAAAATCTACCCAAATATTATAACACTAACAACAAGACATATTGAATTACACTAAGCACGTGAACAACATGAGAGAAATCAATCAGCCATTCAAAGGTTATTACTAACTCAATCGGTGTCTTCTTTTGCCAAAGAGTCTGCAACAACATTTCTTTCCCTAAGAATAAACTGGACCTTCCAATGGACGGACACAGGGGTGTTGGGAGGGGGCAGCCGCACCCCCTAAAAATTTTAAGTTGTCCTATATTTTATATATTTCCTTTGTATTTTCTATTGATAATCTAATTCTGCACCCTTAAAATCTTGTAATTTTGCACCCCTACATTTTTAGTATAACTTCTAGATAGTTCGCACCCCGTTACATGAAATCATGCGTACGTCCCTACTTTCAAGAGTGATTTCGAAACAAATCATAACACAACAGAAAGTTCGCTTTAAGCAAGGAAGGAGCAGTAAGATGGTAATTAATCCAGGACACCACCATATTACTATCGGATTCAATGACTAACTGATGTGAAGGAAATCATTTTGAGGAGAGAAAAATATGGACAAGCTTTCAAAACAACTTGTAATTCAGCACCAATATAATTCAAAAAAAAAATCAGAAAACCTTATAAAAGAGTTACCCAAGTGACCTCTAAGGATGCTTCTGATACCTGACGCACCAAAACTTCCTTGAACGACTACATCCGCATTAATTTTGAGATCTCCAACATGAGGCACATTCCAAACAAATGTTTGTAAGTCATATTATGTTGATTAAGAGTGTAATCTAATATTTCTTTTTTGTTCTAAGTGAACTTTATTTGAAAAAAAAAACAGTATGCTACTTTCACATTATAAATTAAAGGACCATTTTAATAAATTAAACATAACCACTTAAATCTTTGAACCGCCCTTAATTTACATAAACTGACATTGTTATACTCATTCAGTACTTTCGTCCCACAAAATTATGGAAATAACTTTCAGTACTTCTGCATTCAACACTTCGGAATCATCTCATAGTAACATCCTACTCGGAGGTCTGAATCACCTTGGGAACAAATACTATCAAGAGCTAGAAGTTTAATCTACCTCTGCCAACTCGCTTAAAGACTGTTAGTAGACCTAACATCATCCAATCACTAACAATTTTAAAGACTACTAATAACCATACAACTAAAGGGAAGAGGCGAGCAGAAACCAAAAGGGCAATACCCTTCTCTCTCCCTCTCTCCTTATTTCCCCTTCCTTACTCATGCACCATATTGTTTGCGACTTTTCGTGTTCATTATCGCCTGTAATAAGCATCAACCATAGTGTTTCTCTTGCTCATCTCTCTTATTTGATGCCCTCTAAACAAATACTTTCTCTGTCCTACGATGATTGTCTCTTATTGATTTTTTTTGTCAATTTTCAATTTTGACTCATAATTATTTAAAATTTATTATTTATAATAATATAAAAATATATATTTTTAAAACCTCTAATCAAGTAGTTTTCAAATATATATTTTATAAAATTTAATTATTCAATACCACTACAGTCAAATTTTAAAAAAAAATAACTTCAAAAAGTCAACAATAGACAATCTTCGTAGTACACGAAAAATACTAAAAGAACATAACAACATCTCTAAATCGGATATCAGTGTGAAAAAAAATTCACAAGGGAAAAATACAAAATCAGTACTCCCAAGAAATTCCCAATCTGCAGAATTGTCTTTAGTGCTTAATGGTAGCAACATTACATTGGTAAATTTCCACTGCTTCTGTCAGGCAATTCTGCAGTAATATCTTGGTGTTAAAACTACTAGTAAAGTTATACCCCGGCCAGAGGAAGATTAGGTTATACCAAATTAGATAAGATGCTCCTATTTAATAACTATTAAATTAATTTTAATTCTAACCAACAAGGGTTGGGTGCATTGGTAAGGCACATTGTACTTCCAAGAAGAGGACACGAGCTCGAACCTTGGAGACGACATTGTTGGGAGGGACAGCCACGCACCCTGAACATGGACCGTAAGACGGACATGCATATAATAAAAAAAAATAATTTTAATTCTAGATATTCCCTTTTGGGAATTTATCTGGAAAAATACTCCCCTAAAAACAAAATTTGGAAAAATACCTCCTATGCGGCCCACGTCAGGGTAAATCGCGTTCTGCAAGATGCAATATCTAAAATCGCGTTCTACAGGGCACGACTTCAATCTGATGTGGATTATATTCTTCGGTATTTAATTTTTTTAAAAAATAAATTGAAGTCAAAATTTTAAACGACTCGTCGGGAATTTATCAAGAAATATGCAAAATTCGTGTTCTGTAGAACGCAACTTTGGTCTAATCATGTTGTTTAAACAAAGCTCGATAGGGTTGTTTATGGTTAATTTCCATGGTCTTGGGGGATATTTTTCCATGGTTTTGATCTTTTACCTCAGATTAGTGATGTGTCTCTTTAAAATGGTGTAAAAATCAGCGTATATAAGGCATCCGAAATGGTGTATAAATCGCGTTAAAACGCTACGTTGCCATGTTTCTTTACATGAAGAAAATGGAAACATGGGTCGATAAGGTTGTTTATGGTTAATTTGCATGGTCTTGGGGGAAAATTTTTCATGGTTTTGATCTTTTACCTTATACTAGTGATGCATCTCTTGAAAATGGTGTGAAAATCGGAGTATATAAGCCATCTGAAACGGTGTATAAATCGCATTAAAAACACTACCTTGGCATGTTTCTTTGTATGAAGAAAATGAAAACATGGGTCGGTAGTCATGTTTGAGTTCATTTTGTGGTAATTTCGGGTTTTTTTTGTTATTTAACTTTCACGTCGTAGTACGGGAATACATGTTTACAATGGTGCAGAAATTGACGTGGTATTCATGTTTTAATCAATTTTGTTGTTCTAGTGTATGGTCGTGGTTTTTTTGTTATTTAACTTTCGCATGGTAGTACGAGAACACATGTTTGCAATAGTGCATAGAAAACGTAGCTTCGGAGGTTGATAATGTTATTTAGTATTAAAACATTAGAGTTACAATTACAATTAGTTGATTCCAGGGTGGGTCCTAGAAAAACATTTTCTGATGTCGTGTCAAGGGTTCCTACAATTTCCACACAACTTAGGTTGGTCAGTCCGTTCTTGAGGAACCATATCTTCGGCACAATGAATCCTACTTGACTTTGGGCGACCTTTTTTGTTGCATCGCAGGGATTCATTTGGGCGTATTTTAGGTTCATTTTCAACCACATCACGATGACGTTCATTTCTGATAGGAGGAAACTCAGATCGGTATGCCTCGAAAACATTTTCAAGTTTGTACACAGGATCAACGAGTGTCATTGTGTCGAAATGAACAGATGCACAAGCAGCGAAGGCGTGCACACACGGGTACTTAAATGTCTAGAAGACTTTGAAATCACATGTTCGCTCTTGTAGATTAACAACGTAGTTGTGGTGCATAATTCCTTCAAACAGTCGTGAAAATTTAGTAACCGTAAATTGATGTTCGTGATGAGAGAAGCATGCGGCACTCATCGTGTTTGCTTACGCACGATATATCTGAAATTTTTGCTGGAGATCTGGATGGAACCTGTGGCCACCTGCCATCTAGTTCGTAGCTTGTTTTCTAAGGGTTGCAAAAAGGGTAAACAGTCAATAATATGTTGCCTTCACAACTGATGTGATAGGTAAATGATGTGTTCCCTTCATAGACGAATTGATTGCCCCAGCCTAGTTCGTCGTCATGTGACCATATTGATGACCCCTATCATAACATCGCAACCATTTCTCCCTCAGGATATCAAGAAGATAGTTATATCCATATTGATTTCTAACTTTCAACTCTCCTAGCAACTCCTCAACCAGCTCTACTTGGTGTGCGTTGTCTATTTAAAAAATACGGAATAATTAACGAGAATTAATAATAAATGGCAAGTTAATTCAAAATTTTTAGAGTGAAAGATGTACCCATGCGAAGAACTATTATACGCTCATCATTGTTCTTATACCTCTGGTAGTAATCTGCAGCAGTGTGTCGTAGAAAGTATCGTTGATGAATATACGGAGGTTCCCAAGATGGTCCCAAACATTCTATTGATCCCCAGATCCATGCCCCTCTATATGAAATAATACATATGTCGTCTTGTCTTGCTCGTAGGACGCAGCGTAAGACATGGGTCCGTAGGTTGGTAAGAAAAAAACGTCCGCAAAGGGATATCTTCCTTTTCGATGATGGCAAACCCTATTAGAATGTATTTTATGTTGTCGCCTTGTGCAACTACTGGAACACTACTCAGCTAAGGAAGTAAGCTGAGGGTATGTTAACTGAGGATGAGACCAATAGAGCAAAAGAAGTTAAGGATCTTGTAGAAGAATCTTTATTAACATGTTTAGGGGTACAATTGTACAATTATAATGTATGTGTGATTCTTTCTTTTATACTAATTAAAAATTTATATTAATTAAAAATATATACTAATTACAAAACAAAGGACATACTAATGAAAATATATAGTAATTAAAATTAAATTGTAGTAGAATTCTTCCACAAATTTCCTCCACCAAAATATTTATATAATAATTAAAAAAAATTAACTCAAAATATTGATTTAAATAAAAAATAAAAAAAACGCAAATTATAAAACATATACTAATTTAAAAAACAAACTACATATTTTTTATTAAACTAAAATATATACTAATTAAAAATAAAATAAAAATATAAAGTTCAATATTTTCAAATAAAATAAACTAAAAAACTAATGACGTCTATGTCCACCGGTACCATAAGACGTTGCACAACGATGTCGTTCCAGATTGCGTTGGGGGAGTATCATGAAAATGTCTCATCATCTTCGTCGTCATCATCATCATCCCCGGTTCCAGCTCTAGCAGTACCTCTTGTTCTACCAGGCCCACTAAGATAGAAAATGGACTGTGGCGGCATTTGTTGGACAATCCCGGATCCAAATGCGGCTGACACGGGGGAGAACTGCATGAAGGGCACGTAGGGCACATAGGCTACAGTATAGCTCGAGGCACCCCTCATCATCGCCGTAAATTGAGAAAATGGGCCTGACACATAAGGCGTTAAATAACCTTAGCTCGGACTCTAGGTTAGTTGTGGCCGCATCGGTGGTGGGGTAGCATCTGATAGTGGCGGTGCTTTGGAGGCAGGACCACGACTTCTCGTCGATGATGACGCACCGCTGGAGTTGTTCCGTGCTCCCCTCCCCATCGAACGCTGAGACCGTGGATGGTTGCGTTGCTGACGCCGATAGATGACCGCTGCTTCCTCTGGAGTCAAAATAAACGACTTCCCATTCGCCGTAAACCAGTCCTCGTAATCATCGCTCACCATCGTATCAAACATACGATACTCACTCTGGGGTTGCCATCGCGGATTCTTCATGTCCCTCTAATGAGCGATATAAGCGTGGTGGTACACCGACCAATCAACCTATCAGACAATCAAAACATTTATTATTCTTTTAAGATATGAATTACGTTCGAATTAATAAAAGAATGCGGTAAGTATATAAATATTTATTACCTCGGGCTTCCCTTGTCGAGTGAGTTTGTGCAATTCATCTAGATTTGGAGGCTCCACTGGTATATATTGGAGACAACCAAATTGTCGTAAGGCGCGGTCGGTCGGATGCCACTCAATTGTGGCGTAGCAGACGAGTGGTACAGAGGTCGTCCAAATAAGCTTCGTCTCGGTCGAAAATTCTGGGATGCAGTGGTGCACATCCGGATTCGCGTAGGGTGTCCATAAAAATTGTACAATATATAATGCATATATTAAAAATGAATAAGATAATATGTATAGTTAAATATAAAATTTATTTTATATAAATACACCAAAGTGTTACATGATCTTTTGAAAAATTCTCAATATCATGTCTAATAAACACCAGGCCCTTCGCAACACCAACATGAGTTAAAGGAGCGATCCACTTACAAAAGAAGAAGATAATTTTAATTATAATAATACATATATTAAAAAATTAACTATTTTCTTACCTCCGGCTCTGCAGAAAAACATATGGGTTAGGCTCTAGAAGCTCAGGGCGTAAAAAACGACATTCTTCACCACGCCCAAGACTGGAGCAACACCAAACATCCCCCGATGCAATACTTTTCTGGATTAGTGTTTTTGCACAGCTCCCTAAACAGAGTGGCCAAAACTGCGGATCCCCAGCTCAGTTTACTGGCATCTTCAAAATTCTGCAAATGTCGCAACCAGATCGTGTGAACCTTGTTTTGAGTTTTGTCAAACATCAATACCCGCCGATCATCTGTAAAATATAAGCGCGAACATATTCCTACAATACGAATATATATATATATATATATATATATTAGCATATGTAAAAAAATTATTATTTCAATAATATTCACTAAAATAAATATTGTTACCTTCTTCACAATTTCACCCGCGTCAGTGGGTACATCACCAAAATTATTCCGCAACCACACTAAATTTATATTCCCATCGTAAAAACGATCCGGCGCAGCCCCTAGCCCATTCAAACATAGGTCCATCCAATCTTCAGCACCGGGACCAATGATAGCCTCTCCATCAATAGGCAAGCCCATGATATGGGACACGTCCTCCAGGGTAATCGTCACCTCGCCACAAGGAAGGTAGAATGTGTGTTTCTCTGGCCTCCACCTCTCCACAAGAGCGTGGATCAAATCATTGTCTATTTTCGCATCTCCAAGAATTTTGGATGCATGCAAAAAGCTAGCCTCCTCTATGTACGGTTGGATCAACAAGTCGGGTGATCTCGTCATCCGGTTGTAAGAAACCTCAAGACGTCGTTCCATCCCATTCTAAAAAAATAAACACGTATGTATAAATTAAACTATATAAAAGAAAATAAAAAATGCGTATGTATAAATAACAATATATAATAAAATAAAAAATAAAACGGGATAAAACTTACATTTCTCCGATGATAATCGAACACGTGCTTGTGATCCAACCTTATCAATCCCGCCATTATATCAAACACAAAAATCAACCGAGAAATTGAAAGAAAGTAGATTTGAGAGAGTGAATTTTTTGGTGTGGTGTAGAAGGGGAGGGTGGGGACCAATTTACAGTGGAAATCGAACCAGTTGTGGTGCGATTATTGAATGAAAATCACTTCATGTAGGACGCGACTTTCGTAAATCGCATCCTACAGAACGCGCGACTTCTTCATAAACCTAATGCGGTAAATAAATTTCCAACCGATGCAATTTATTACCGCGGAAATCGCGGCCCACACAATGCGACTTCATCTTATCGCGACGGGTCGTTTGAAATTCTCGTGGAAGTCGCGTCCTGTAGAACGCGTATTCAATTTTTAAAAAAAAATTAAATACCAGATAATATAATCTACATCGGACCGAAGTCTCGCCATGTAGAACATGATTTTTGATATCGCATCCTGCAGAACGCGATTTACCCTGACGTGGGTCGAATGAGGGATATTTTTCCAAATGTTGTTCTTAGGGAGGTATTTTTATGGATAAATTCTCAAAAAGGAATATCTGGCCAAATTAGCCAATTTTTATAAGGTGTTACTGGTCAAGTTTAATGATTAAAATGAATATTTCATCATAGTTTAGCGACTGTTTATAAATTTTATCCTTAATTTATATATGTTTTCTTTTGTATCTTAAATTATATTTAAAAATATTATTTTAACATTAGTTTGATTGATTTCATTATTATTAGGCTTGAATATTATTTGATGCCTGAATTATATATTTTCTCCTCAGTTAGCACTTAGAATTTTTGCTCCCAAATATGTACTTGAATTAGGTATATTCTCTTAAGTTGGCAGTAAAACTTATAGATTATATTAATTTGGTCTTAATTCAAAACAATTCAATAAATTTAACCCTCTAAAATTTTAACATTCTGCCAATTTACTCTTCGTTTCCCCTAAATTTCTTATTTTCTCCCAAATATGTTATATTATTAGTATTATCCTAGTATAATAACAATTTAACAATAATTTGTTGTTAATTTCGTTAAAATGCAGTTATCCAACTGTTGCTTTGATTCGATGGACTTGTTTGATTTGATCATATTGCAAAAAATGGTTATATTGATGAAAATTTTAAATATGGAGGATTAAATTTATTGAATTGATTCATATTATGACTAAATTGATAGAACATATAAGTTTTGGTACAAACTTGAGAGAATATGCCTAGTTTAGGCATCAACTTGAGAATAAAATTTCTTTAGATACCAACTTGGATACCAACTTGAAAGAAGATGCTTAGTTCAGATACCAACTTGAGAGCAAAAACTCTTTAGGTACTAATTTAAGAAAATGTGTTTATTCATGTATCAAATGTATATTTAAGCTTTGTTGTTATAACATCTAAAAATTAAAATATACTATTAAGTATGTTTTTTTTTTGTGAGAAAGAGGGATTAAGTATGTTTTAATTTATGGGATTAAGTTTTTTTTTGTGAGAAAGAGGGATGAATTATGTTTTTTTTCTTTTTTTAAAGCTAAAGTAATTACAAGTAGTATCTATTATACTCTCATTCATTTGACAATGCATGTTTAATTACTCTGCTGCAGCTGCTGGTGCTCAAACCCGTGACCTCTAGAAACAACAATTGATCCCTTAACCATTGAAGCAAGTTGGTTCGTGCCGGATTAAGTATGTTTTATGTTCCATAATTTTCTTTACTAATATATTTTATTGTTGTTTTTCTATATTTATATAATAAAGTTGGATGAGATGATAAGGTCAGATAACGTAAGGTTACTTCATTACATTAATGAAGAGAATATCATGTCACAACTCCATTTTATTATTTATTTTTGGTTTAAGGGTTCAATAAACTCCTAAATTTTTGTAAAAAAAAATAAGCCCTTAAATATTTGTGCACTTAATTAAACTTTTAAATTCAAAAAAAATTAATTTGGCCCTTTGATCAACGTTGACCATTAATTTTAACGATTTTTTAAATTGAAACGTGTCGCGACATGATAATGCCACTTGTCATTCCTAGGAATTTTTATATTTTAAAAAATATATAAAAGTCATAAAAATCTAAACAATTTATTAAAAAATTAGGAAAATTCTAAAAATTATTTGAAAAATAAATATAATATTTTTTAATTTAAAATTTTATTCAAAAGCAATAAATAATAATTTTTAAAAAGATTAAATATTTTAAAATTTAAATATTATTATAAAATTATAAAAAATTGAAAGAATGTAAAACAATAAAAGTTATTTTAATTTTTAAAATATTAAATAATAAAATGTTGTAAATAAAATAACAAAGAACAAGAATGGAAGAACAAAGAGATGAGAGAAAGATGGAGATTTGTATTATTCTCAAATATAGAATTGTGTATAATGCCTTCAATGAATCATCTATTTATAGGCATAAGAAGTACATAATACATTAAACTCTAATTCATAGAGATAATATTCCTAACAATAAATAAATCAAACTTATTTGATAAAGTTCTAATCATGATAGACATCCACATAGATAAATATTCATAACACTCCCCTTTGGATGTCTATGAAGATAATGTACCTCGTTAAAACCTTACTAAGATAAAAACTCAGTGGTAAAAAAATTCTTTAGTGAAGGAAAAAGAGTACACACATCTTTGATACACATAACATGTTGCCTCATTAAAAACCTTACCAGGAAAACCCATTGAGACAAAACCTCGGTTAAGGGAAAAAGAGTGCAACGCGTATTTACTCCTCCTCATGCAAACATCACAAAAGATCTTTGAATCTTCATAATTTAATCTTGAATATTATTTTTCTAAAGATCGTGAGGGATGAAACTTTGGAGTAATATGTTCCATGATGTATCCACTTTCAAACTGAGATATACATCTTGCATTATCTTCACACAATATAGCTTTTATCATATCTTGTAAACGTAAATCCACATATCTTTTGGATATGTTGGGTCAATGGTCTTAGCCAAACACATTTTTTTGGCTTGCCTCGTGCATAACAATTATTTTTACGACATTTGAAAAAGGTATCAAGGAATGTTTGAAGATCTAAATGTAATGATCTTTATATATTCATAGATATTTCTTGACCAACTAATATATAGTGCTTCAAGACCAAGAAAAGACAACAATCTTACAACTATTGGGATACTCAATAGATATGCTCTATTCATATTGAATCTTCTTTAAGATTCTTTCAGCTTATGTCTATTTATAGACAAAAGAAATATATAAAAATGTTCGATCTTCAGGTCGAGATAAACTTGATGTAACACCCAGGTTTGGGGGTCGGGTGAAACTAAAATAATAAAATAATATTATGGGCTTCGTGTTTTCAAAATAATTAAAATCTATGTTGGGCATATCTTCTAAATCCAATCCCATGGATTTTAGGAGATGAGAATTTAAGTCATCTCATTAATGGCAATATGGTAAATATGGTTTTGGTGGAATAAAGCAAATAAAATAAAACACCCAAAAGCCTTCTTCTTCCTTATCCTTGTTTTTGAACGACAAACACACTCCCCTTCTCCATTTCACTATTCCATCACCATACTTCCTCATCTTTGGTTGTAACCCCCTCGTCCCGGTCTGGTCGGATGACCAATCCGAGTGGGCCACACGGGGAAAACCGAAGCGAAACCCGTTAAGGTTCCCCTCGGTTAACAACCCTAAAAATTTCCTTTTTATTTACCTTGTCTATAGGCATAATTAAATCCTATGTAGGACACAGCAGCGGAAAATACAAACAATGTATCATGCACCGACCAACAAAAACATTAACAGCTCATTTTAGTCTTTTACAGCAGGCCGTTTCGAAACGCCCTTAGGGTGTTCCGAAACGCCTTGACTTAGTCAATAGGCCAGGGTCAACCATAGGGTGACCGTTTCGAAACAGGGGTGACCCGTATCGAAACGACCCTGACGGTCAACTTCTCGTGCTCAACGAGATTTGACCGTTTCGAAACACCATAGACCCGTTGCGGAACACCTTCATCTCGCCAAATTCTCAAAATTCTAGTAGCAAAAGTGTACCGAAACAGCCCCTATCCGTTTCGAAACGGCAGGCCATTTGCAAAGGGACCGTATCGGAACAGGGTGACCCGTTCCGAAACGCCCCCTGTCTGCAGACTCGTTTTGGCTGTTTTAAGGCACTAGGGTGCCCCAAAACATCACCAAAACACCCTACAACACTCTAACAACAATTATAAAGGCAACCAACATACAAGCATGCTTGAGCAACATCATAACAAGACTAAGCACCAAGGCACAACATCACAAGCCACACATCCATACATGTCATTATAGATATCAAGATTTAACATATCCACACTTAGGCAATTCTAGATAGCACAATACTAGCATGGTTTCAAGCAAGGCATACATCCCAAAAGCCAAATTAACAAACTCATACGAGGAGTCTAACATGCTCCTAAACAACAACAACAACAACAACAATATATATATTCCAAAAGCATCATAACACGTCACCTATCCCATTGCTTTACTATTACAATCATTAAATTTAACTATCATACTTGAGCTAACCGTAAGCAACACTTGGAGTCCTTTCCTTGCCTTTGCCACCCACAAGCTATTTATCTGCATTGTCGAACAAAAGAGAGCGTAAGCATAAAATCTTAGTGAGGGTAAGCTCATAAAACAAACCTTCGACAATGCAGGGTCCAAGCACGAGCTACAACCAAGATAAAATGCAGGTCCTTACCACTGATCCACACGAGCCATAAATATAGATGATGCATGATCATATATTCAATTTCATGTCATGCTCAACATGTTTAAAACCACAACATATGAAATCACATATATTAAACCATGTTAGCAACACATCCCAAATCACATTGGCTCACAATTAACCACATATTGGCAACATAAACTACAATCTGTATTGACACCTAGCTATGACTCGAATACGCGGATAACCGTTGGAACTCACATCCAACAACTCTACCATTACCTGACGGTGGGATTACACTCATCACCGTTCACGCGGAGGGGATTCCACTCATCCTCGCGCCTCATTTCACGCGGAGGGGATTCCACTCATCCTCACGCCCGTCGATGGGATTCCACTCATCACCGACATATAACTATATAAGAAGATTTCCGGGCGAACACGTACTCCATCTTGATGACTACCATCATCAAGACCACGCGCGCATTTTGACTCACGTGTGCACACTAAACATCCTAATGATCGATCATTTGTACCCCAAGCATACTAGTGCCAATACTAACACATTCCATAATATCATTTATTAACAACTTCCGTGCTTAGCACGTACTCACCATGACTTACCGTCATGCACTAACCACATTTCCATGCCTAGCATGTACTCACCATGATCCTCGGATCAAGCAATCACCTCATAACCTCATTTCACATGCCAACACCACATGTACATCATTATCAAACATATCACATCATATTTTGCACATGTGTATAACCATATCACATCTATCATCATCATGCATACAACAATGCATCCAACATGCCTCAACATACATGTATACAACATATATATAATCAACACCATCACACTTTTAACACGAGGTATATACAACCACTAAAGAGTGCAACCAAAGTCTCTAATCAAAGCTTGGGATTAGGCTACCACTCTAATCCCAACTCTAGGTGGGTTTACCAAGCTCATCCTAGGTTCACATGCTTGAACCAAATACTCAAAACCATTTTAAAAAAATATTTAACCACTCACCTCTACCTCCAAGCTCATCTACTACCAAGCAACCATGGTCTTCAATTTCCGGATTTGTTCCCAAGGCCTCACCAAAACAAATTCCCGCTTCTAAACAACCTCAAACACAATTCAAACAATTCCAAATCAGCCCAACATCAAAAGACCAACCCGGAACACAATTCAAATTCAATTTACAACGTTGCAAGCCATGACCAAACCCCATACTTTGCAATTTCGGACAGCCCGCATACCTCTTCCAAAATCCATGTTTCCAACACCCATTGCACCCACAAATGATCCCAAATCAACTCCTAACCATAGCACTACCATTGGGCTAACAATTCCCACCTAAAACAACCCCCAAAACTCACCCAAAACCCTCCAAAAATCCCATTTTTACCCAATTTCGGAAATTACTCCAAATCATTCAAAATTCACATATGTTGTACCATTTGGCTCCTATATTCCATAACTAACCATATTAAATCAAAATATTAAGTTTAGCTACACAAAGACACCATTTTTTATCAAATCTCTTGAAAACCCCAATTTCAAAACTTCAATGAAAATGAAAATAAATGGTACTTTTAAAGAGAGGGAGTTGAGGAGAAGTCAAAAACGTTGTTACCTTTCAAAAAGGAGTTGAAATGGATGAGCTTTTTGATGGAATATTGATGAAGGGAAGAGAGCTCTTGTTTCACGTTGGAAATGGGTGAGGAAGAGAGTGAATAGTGTTTATTTGTGAAAAGGGGGAATCTAAATTTAAAAGTGGGTAAATTACCAAAAGGCCATTAATGAATGGCTATCCCCTTTATTCTTTTAAAACTCTTCAATTTGCAATTAAATCAATTTGGTCCCATCTCAAATATTTATTTTTGAAACCCGAAACTTAAGGGATTATTTTAATTATAAACCCAAGCCCAAATAATATTAAAATATTATTTTCATCGGATAGAAGTTTCCACAAATTCCGCACTTACCCACTTTCCTTCTCACCACAACATACTAACCAACCGATAGACTTATCACGCAACAATAGATATCTGATGCTAAGATCTCAACGGTTCTTTCAAGGCATGCCAATTCTAAACTCAGCTCAATCTCTTCTACAAACATAGCACGAAACTCTTTCTAACTCTGGTGGTAACCGCGACAGATAAACAACTGAACTAGCCCGATTCACAATCTCATACAACACTATTTGAATACTTGACCCAAAACTTTCTCTGACTGATCATCTGACTTCAACAGGTAACCAAACACTATGTAGACGTCTTCAAAACCAATCTAGTCGAATTCTCGAATCTCTACTACCCACTTCCATTAAGAACCTTCCACGGATGTAACAAACTAGAAGAAAACTAACGCTCGGTCTTGACACGCTGACAATTTACACACTTACTCTCATACTGAACCACATTATTCATCCACTCAACCTAGAAATACTCATCTTCAACCCACAATACGTCTTCATACTACTCAGATGCAATACGAATGAACTACCGTGTGCTTCGGCCAAAACAATACGTCTCAAAACACTATGTCAATCTGTACAACTATTATGTCTCTGAAATACAAAACTCTATCATCTCTAAAATTGTATTCTGAAGGTCTTCCTTCTGCTATGTCTTGCACGTGAGGTGCCAAGAAGCTGTCTTGCAACTGTTTCTCTTCAAACATGACTCAGTGTAGGTTCAACATGAAACGCGGCCACAAGAATACTGACATTCGGTAACTGAATTCGGCAAATGCAACTCAACTACTAATCTAACAACAATTACGACTCGGAACATCGGTCACTACGAAGGCTATCTTCGGATGATACTCAATCTTGGGATCACAGTTCTTAAACAATTCTAACTACTCATGTTGTTCAAGTTCCAACCATTCCTCAGTCTTCAAATATTTCAAATTCTGATGATACGTACATCTACACTGCGCATTTCTTACTATACAAGCTTTGTCTCTAAGTCTTCGAAGCAAATACAACTGTAATTAACTCTATGTCTCATATCGGATAACTCTTCTCACGGTCTTTCAACTAACTCGATGAACAAGCCACCATCTTCTGTCTTGCATAAGCACACAACCTAACTCTACATGTAACACATCGCTATGGTTCGCAAACTCTTTTTCTGATATAAATTGATTCAAGGTCGAAGCTCTCTTCAAAGTTTCTTTCGGTTTCTCAAGGGCCTATTGTCTCTTATCTAACCACACAATTGAGCATTCTTCTATAGCAATCTATCAATGGAGCAACTATCTTCAAAAGACTATTTACAATTCTCTGAGTGTAACAATGCTAGACCTAGGAACTATAGATATCTGTCACAGTCTTCGATTTCCTCCAACTCACATCTTATTCTGCCTACTTGGGATTTACTCTAATACACTCGGATGATCTGCATATCCTAGGAGAACATCTTCATTAACTCGGAGTTCACGTTGGCTCAACTTGGCATACCACTGATTCTCTAATAGAATCTACAATACTAACTCTAAAGCTTGTCATGATTTTCTTCGGTACTTGAATATACCCATGTATCAACTATGAGAACTACCACAACTGATCAAGGAACTCAGGAAAATATTCTGCTCAACATCTCTATGAAGGTAACTAATACACTAGTCAAACAAAACGACATAACTCAGAGCTCAAGGTGATCACATCTTGCCCCTAAAGCTATCTTCGGTACTTAAACTTTTCTCACTTTCAACTGGTAGTAAACGGATCTCAAATTATTCTTCGAAAAGACTGAAGCACATACTACTGATCAACAAATCACTGACACTCGGAAACGGATACTAATCATTCACTGTCACTTGTTTCGACTGTATGTAATCTGAACACAATCTCGTACTGTCACTCTTTCTTCTTCACAAATTTCACTGTAGAACTCTGAGATGATGCACTAGGCCTAATAAATCTAAGGTCTAACAAGTCTCGAAGTTAATTCTTCAACGTTCTCAATTCTTCCGGAAATCATAAGATATAAAGCAATCAAAACAGGAGCAAACTCGAAGACGGTCTCAATATCAAACTCTTATCCTCTAAACAAGAGATAAGCCGACAATTCTCCCAAACACTTCTAGGAAGAGAAAACACAAACTATCCTAACATTCTGCGGCCTAATCTTCATTCAAAAATCAAATTCATCACAATTGCTAAGCAAGCCTGTCAACTAAACTCAATCAATCTTCGATCTCTAAAGCTGGGTCAACATTCAACAAGAAGTTCACATCCTCACCTACTACTACAGTCCCACTGAAATCTGCAACTTCAAGGCAACTCTCTCTTTGTCTCAATGTACACCCTAACTTGATGTTCTACAAGCCAAAGCATCTCCAAAGGTATCTCGACACCGTAATAACAGACAAGCACTTTGCATTTACTAAAAACACGTAACTCTGAACCACCAACAGACATCTTCTATACAATTGTCTGACCACCACTATCTCACTAAAAGGTCTAGTCACATGTGTCCCTACATCTAAGATCTCAACAAGTATGTCTAAATTCTTTGCATGCTCACACAAACAGACGAACCCGCAGAAATTGCAACTTCACATGTACACAACTGTTAGTCTTCGGTCCTCTTGTCTTCAGACTGGTTCTTCAACAAAATCTGACTCTTCTAAACTGTTCTTAGAGCATCTCAAAACCTCAAAATTCAATTCTGATTACACACAAACTATCATGCTGGATCTTGCTCTATAACATCAGTTCTGACGACCGGAAACATCCCACTACCAAACAATCTGGAGTCAAAACTCAAGACTTCCTTCTCGGCTCAACTATATCAGAAGTGACTTCATCTCTCCTTCTCGCTGGAAGACAACTCAAATGCACACAGGCCTAATCGCACAAATCGATCCCCACTCACGGATACTGATCAGCTGTCTTGTATTAAAACTACAGGCCAATCTCCAACGATCACCTACCAACATTTCTGAATTTTCAGATTACTCACACGAGACCCTTACCTTGATCTCGTCTAGAGAACTAAGGTGCTCACACCTACCTCTAACACCTCATCGGGCACATTCAACTTTGTGTGCTTGCTAACAACATACGAAAGTACAGATTCAGAACCAATCGGAAGAGACAAACTCAAAACTCTACCAAGGGCTTATCTACTATAACATCGATATCACTCTGACTCCCACTCACATGTCTTTGCTTCTTTTTACCACCTAATACCAGAATCGGTCCCATCGTCTCTCACCAACAAGAATCAACTCATATGCACGCGGACTCGAGCTAACAAATTGTACCTCAACTCCGGTACAACCATGCTCCTCTAACTATAGCAAAGAACTTCTTCAATATCATCCACATTTTCAAAACCACAACTTCCACTTACCGATTCACGACCCACACACTGGCCCCAAACTTACTAAAAGCAATAAATCAATCAACAATTTAACATACAAGTTGGGTTAGCAAAGGAAAGGTTCAAGTGGCTCAAGTATGATTTCCCTCACTTAAAATCCTTTTTCCGATGTAATAGAAGCAATGGGACTATACTCAACATGTTTCAAACAAATCAGCACACATACATGCTCAACCAAGCATAAAACAAGGCATACTTGCTAAACAAGCAAACACATGCGTACGATCAAACAACATACATTCCCAATCAAACAATCACACGTCACAGCATACACGGGTAACGAGCAACATGCTTTTAAACAAACAATCAACATACTTGTCATACAAGCAATCATACTTACAAAGCAAGCAAACACCGTGCATATCAATTCAAAACTGAAACTTACCTCACTTACCTGCCCAAGGTCTCGGTAACCTTAGGCTCTGATACCAACAAATGTAACCCCCTCGTCCCGGTCTGGTCGGATGACCGATCCAGTGGGCCACACGGGGAAAACCGAAGCAAAACCCGTTAAGGTTCCCCCTCGGTTAACAACCCTAAAAATTTCCTTTTTATTTACCTTGTCTATAGGCATAATTAAATCCTATGTAGGACACAGCAGCGGAAAATACAAACAATGTATCATGCACCGACCAACCAAAACATTAACAGCTCATTTTAGTCTTTTACAGCAGGCCGTTTCGAAACGCCCTTAGGGTGTTCCGAAACGCCTTGACTTAGTCAATAGGCCAGGGTCAACCATAGGGTGACCGTTTCGAAACAGGGGTGACCCGTATCGAAACGACCCTGACGGTCAACTTCTCGTGGTCAACGAGATTTGACCGTTTCGAAACACCATAGACCCGTTGCGGAACACCTTCATCTCGCCAAATTCTCAAAATTCCAGTAGCAAAAGTGTACCGAAACAGCCTCTATCCGTTTCGAAACGACAGGCCATTTGCAAAGGGACCGTATCGGAACAGGGTGACCCGTTCCGAAACGCCCCCTGTCTGCAGACTCGTTTTGGCTGTTTTAAGGCACTAGGGTGCCCCAAAACATCACCAAAACACCCTACAACACTCTAACAACAATTATAAAGGCAACCAACATACAAGCATGCTTGAGCAACATCTTAACAAGACTAAGCACCAAGGCACAACATCACAAGCCACACATCCATACATGTCATTATAGATATCAAGCTTTAACATATCCACACTTAGGCAATTCTAGATAGCACAATACTAGCATGGTTTCAAGCAAGGCATACATCCCAAAAGCCAAATTAACAAACTCATACGAGGAGTCTAACATGCTCCTAAACAACAACAACAACAACAACAATATATATATATATATTCCAAAAGCATCATAACACGACACCTATCCCATTGCTTTACTATTACAATCATTAAATTTAACTATCATACTTGAGCTAACCGTAAGCAACACTTGGAGTCCTTTCCTTGCCTTTGCCACCCACAAGCTATTTATCTGTATTGTCGAACAAAAGAGAGCGTAAGCATAAAAGCTTAGTGAAGGTAAGCTCATAAAACAAACCTTCGACAATGCAGGGTCCAAGCACGAGCTACAACCAAGATAAAATGCATGTCCTTACCACTGATCCACACGAGCCATAAATATAGATGATGCATGATCATATATTCAATTTCATGTCATGCTCAACATGTTTAAAACCACAACATATGAAATCACATATATTAAACCATGTTAGCAACACATCCCAAATCACATTGGCTCACAATTAACCACATATTGGCAACATAAACTACAATCCGTATTGGCACCTAGCTATGACTCGAATACGCGGATAACCGTTGGAACTCACATCCAACAACTCTACCATTACCTGACGGTGGGATTACACTCATCACCGTTTACGCGGAGGGGATTCCACTCATCCTCACGCCTCATTTCACGCGGAGGGGATTCCACTCATCCTCACGCCCGTCAATGGGATTCCACTCATCACCGACATATAACTATATAAGAAGATTTCCGGGCGAACCCGTACTCCATCTTGATGACTACCATCATCAAGACCACGCGCGCATTTTGACTCACGTGTGCACACTAAACATCCTAATGATCGATCATTTGTACCCAAGCATACTAGTGCCAATACTAACACATTCCACAATATCATTTATTAACAACTTCCGTGCTTAGCACGTACTCACCATGACTTACCGTCATGCACTAACCACATTTCCATGCCTAGCATGTACTCACCATGATCCTCGGATCAAGCAATCACCTCATAACCTCATTTCACATGCCAACACCACATGTACATCATTATCAAACATATCACATCATATTTTGCACATGTGTATAACCATATCACATCTATCATCATCATGCATACAACAATGCATCCAACATGCCTCAACATACATGTATACTGTTGAGTGTGTAAAAGTTCTATCATTTACACCTTTTTAAACCCATATTTCTGCTGCATTCAAGCATCATTGCATTACATTTAGGTTAGTTTTCAATAAAACATCACAATTATATAAAAGGCACGGATTCTACTGAAAGCTGGTTATGTTTGCAGGTATCTGTCATAGTAGATGTCGAAGGCAGGCACAGGGCAGATAAGCAGGAGAGCTGAACTGGACAAGCAACTGAAGAAGACGAACCTGTCATGGATCTGTCGTGACAGCATGGTGACAGCAGATTCATGAAGAGGAAAAAGTAAAGTGGACCTCGATAGATAGAGAAAAATCTGCTCGTCTGTCGTGTGGAAGCCGAATATTTTTCCAAGCCCCGGATCAAGAGATATGTCAAGCCAAAGCTCAAAGGAGAGGAAATCCCTAAAAGCAAGGATGCGGCTGGAAAGTAGGAGACTTTAGAGATTTAGTCTTTATTAGAATCTTACTTTTAATTAAAGTTGTAATCCTTGTTACCTTAGATAACTTGATCCCAAAGCTTATATAAAGGGCATAGATTAAACCTAGGGCATAGCCGACTACCCCAGAACCAAAACCAAAACCCTGCCGTTTACCTGTCACCGATATGTTCTAAATTCCCCCTAGGGCTACGGGTTGTTTTGTAAAGTAGTTGCAAGGGTTGCTTTGTTTTAGGATTTTTCAAGTTCAATAAAATAAACTTCAAGTTCTTTTATCTTGGTTTTAATATCTTGCAAGAGCATCGGGAGAGCATTGTGAGGTTATCTATTTACTTAGCATCGGGAGAGTTAAGTATACGAAAGAGGTAAAAGCGCGTTCTCTAGTTTATAGTTGAACCATCTCGTGCTTAGGGATAAGGCGAGGTTAAGTGGCTAAGGAAGAATTCATACACATCGGTGTTCATCCTTCGATTCACGCCGGGAGGTATCATCAAAGACGTGATCATCGACAGACTTGTGCCTAGGGATAGGGCAAGGCAGATCTGGGATTCTTGTCAAGCTTGAAGTACGGAGTTAGTGATCGCTGCCGCGACAGCTAACGGACAGACGCCGCGACAGGTGCTGTCGGCGACGGGTGCGACGACAGAATTGGAGATCCTAAGCAATTCAATACCTGCACTACCGAGCAACTCAATACCATCCCATTCTCTCCATCTTGATATCTCAAATCCTTTTAAATACGTTTTTATTTTATTATTCTCGTGACAACTCTTAATTATTTCTTTTACTTCGTGCAGTGAAACAAGGTGAAGTCATTAGCCCAATCCCTATGGAGACGATATCCGATACTTCGTATCACTTTACTACTTGCGTCGTGTATACTTGCACTACAATTGCGATAGACTATTTTACACGCAACAAGTTTTTGGCGCCGCTGCCGGGGATTGGCAACATAACTACACCTTCTTTTCCTTGAACTTTTTGTTTTTATTTTCGTTTTTGTTTTTGTTTTTATTTTTACTTTTCTTTAATTTTTCTTTTGCATTTTAAACTCTTGCTTTTCACAAGGTTTTCCTGTTTATGCGCAGATCGAAAAGAGGTGAAGATCCTGAGTATAAATTAGATCCGGAGATTGAACGTTCCTTTAATCTCAAGAAACAGATTCGCCACCTCTTAGACCGAAACGAATACCTTGAAGAACAGCTAGAGCAGATGGCCCGTAATCAGCTTGCCGGAGAAGAAATCCCGCCTGTCGGTGACCCGCCCGCGGCAGGTGGACGACGGTCATGTCGTGACTACATGCTGAACGATCATGTAGAGCTGGAGACCACGCTGCCAGATATTGACGTTGACAACTTCGAGCTTAAACCTGTCATGTTTAGTATGATCAACAATGCCGGGCAGTTTGGTGGTTCTGCGACAGAAGATGCCAGGGAGCATCTCAAAACATTCCAGGAGATCTGTGGTTCGTTTAGACTACCAGGAGTTAGTCCAGAGATACTGAGGCTTCGGTTATTCCCCCATTCATTGAGGGACAGAGCTAAAACTTGGTGGAATAAACTTACACCGGGTTCTATCATGACTTGGGCAGATTTAACTCGTGAATTTTTGTCTCGTTTTAATCCTTCACATTTAGCTGAGCGATTACGTAATGAAATTGCTACTTTTCAACAGGAAGATGACGAGCCAATGCACGAGGCCTGGGACAGATTCACAACTCTTCTACGAAACTGCCCAATGCATGGATTCCCCGTCTGGAATCAGGTAACTAAGTTTTATAATGCTGCTAACTTACAAACTCGCATTCGAATTGATTCTGCAGCAAATGGACTATTATTGGATAAAGATCCGGACGAGGCCCTGCAAGTTTTGAAACATCTGGCTAAGAATGAGGAGCAGTTTCCAACCGCTAGAAGAGGGGGTAAACGGGTACTTGCTGTCAAGGATTATGAGGCCGACAGCACTATGAAATCACAGGTAGCATTCCTCACTAAAGCCATGAAACACTTATTGAGTGAAGAGGAAGTACGAGGGTTTGCTGTCGAGGAAGTTTGTGCTACATGTGAGGGAAATCATAGTAGGGATGAGTGCCCTATAAATATAGAAGAAGGAAAATATGTTGGAAATTACAAGCCAAACTACAATTCCAACAATTACAACCCTAATTGGAGGAAAGACCCCAAATTTTCCTGGAGTAACCCTAACAATGCCCTAAATCCGCAAGCATATAATCAGAATCAGGGGGTCCTAGATTGTTGACGCGACAGCAGCCGCAGCCGCAAAACCTGCCGCCTCAGCAACAACAGCAGCCACCACCTGCCACGAGTAGTATATTGGAGCAGACTCTGGCCACCTTTATGTCTCAGACCGGCACGTATATGGATAACATCAATAAGTTTGTCAAGAAAACGGAAGACTTTATGGATGAAACTAAGATGAGAATGACAAACCATGAGGCCACCTTGAAATCTCTAGAGACACAAATGGGTCAGGTGTCGCAGCATATTAAGCCACGGCAGAATGGAGGATTCCCTAGCAATACTGAAAATGCTAGAACGCCCCCTCATGAGCAATGTAAGGCGATTACTACTAGGAGTGGGAAAAAGTTACCAGGGCTGGAAAAAGAAGCTGAAACAGAAAAGAAACCTGCCTTGGATAAGCCTGCCGAGGAAGCTGCCCCGACAGGTAATGAACAGACTGCTGCCGATGAGCCTGTCACGACAGCAGAAGCGACAGAGGAGGAAAAAGATGAGTATCGACCTCAGATTCGCATGCAGTGGGAAGGACGCATTGCTGATTATCGTCCTCCACCACCTTTTCCGCAACGGATACAACAAGCTAAGCATGAATCTCAACTTAAAAAGATTTATGATATTTTTAAACAGGTTCATATTAACATTCCGTTGTTAGATGCTGTTAGGGAAATGCCCGGTTATGCTAAATTTCTCAAGGATGTCATGTCTAAAAAATCTAAACTTGGGGAATTTGAAACGGTAAGGATGCAAGAAGGGTGCATGAGTATTCTTCATCGACAACCACCCCAGAAAAAGAAGGATCCAGGGAGCTTCCTCATACCTTGCGTAATCGGAGATAAATTTGTGGGTAAGGCATTATGTGATCTTGGTGCTAGTGTTAATCTAATGCCCAAATCTGTTTTTCAGAAATTAGGTATTGGCAAGGCGCGGCCCACGACAGTTACCCTACAGCTAGCCGACCGCTCTTATGTTCACCCCGAGGGAAAAATTGAAGACATCTTGGTAAGAGTGGATAAACTTATTTTTCCTGCTGACTTTCTTATTTTAGATTGTGAGGCAGATGAGAACGCACCAGTCATCCTAGGGCGACCCTTCTTAGCCACGGGAAGATCATTGATTGATGTGGAGAAAGGAGAACTCACCATGCGCGTAAACGATCAAGAAATTAAGTTGAATGTTCTCCAAGCAATGAAACATGCTGATGTGGATGAAGAATGCAAGGCCATCATTGAGGTGACCTTTGATCAACCCTGCATCAGGTCGGGCTGCCGGGATATAAAATTTGGTCACTACTGCGACAGCCATTTACAAGCCTGTCACGACAGCAACGACGACAGCACCGACGACAGCGACTCCTCTGAATCCGATTCGTCTGATACTGAAGGTCATGAGGAGGTAGACTGGTTAGACCATCGCCCAGGTAAGTTATTCGAACCCTTGAATTACACTTCGGATAACCATTTAATCCAAAAGCCATCTACTGTTGAACCACCTGTCTTAGAACTTAAGCCCCTGCCAGGGCAGCTTAAATATGCTTATCTTGGTAGTGATAAAACACTGCCCGTAATCATCTCTGCTAAGCTGCCGCAGGAACAGGAACGACAGCTGATCGACATGTTGAGGCAGCATAAAAGGGCGATAGGATGGACTATAGCAGACATTCAGGGCATTAGTCCGGCAATCTGTATGCACAAAATCCTCCTAGAGGAAGATCATAAGCCGACTATTGATGCCCAACGACGGTTAAACCTTGCAATGAAGGAGGTAGTACGTAAAGAAATAATTAAATGGTTAGATGCTGGTATTATTTACGCCATCTCCGATAGCAAATGGGTAAGCCCGGTGCAATGTGTTCCCAAGAAAGGAGGCATGACCGTGATAACCAACGAAAACAATGAGTTAATCCCAACCAGGACTGTGACCGGTTGGAGGGTTTGTATGGACTATCGGAAGCTTAACAAAGCTACCCGAAAAGACCACTTTCCTTTACCCTTTATTGATCAAATGCTTGATAGATTAGCGGGTAAACCTTACTATTGTTTTCTTGATGGTTACTCAGGTTATAACCAAATCGCTATTGCACCAGAGGATCAAGAGAAAACGACTTTCACCTGTCCCTACGGAACATACGCATTTAGGAGGATGCCGTTTGGACTCTGTAACGCACCTGCCACCTTCCAAAGGTGCATGATGGCAATATTCTCCGACATGGTAGAGGACTTCCTTGAGATCTTCATGGATGATTTTTCTGTCTTTGGAGACGATTTTGAGAGCTGCCTTGGCAACCTTCAAAAGGTACTTGAAAGATGTGAAAAAGCTAATCTTGTTCTTAATTGGGAAAAATGCCATTTTATGGTAGATGAAGGGATAGTTTTAGGCCATAAGATTAGCTGCCGTGGGATAGAAGTCGACAGGGCAAAGATTGAAGTCATAGAGAAGCTGCCGCCGCCAACCACAGTCAAGGGCATTAGGAGTTTCCTAGGGCATGCTGGTTTCTATAGGAGATTTATCGCAAATTTCTCAAAAATCACGAAGCCCTTATGTCATCTCTTAGAGCAGAACCGACCCTTTGACTTTAATGAAGAATGTACTGAAGCATTCAAGGTTCTGAAGGAAAAGCTAGTGACAGCCCCCATAGTGCAGCCACCAGACTGGACACAACCGTTTGAGATCATGTGTGATGCCAGTGACTATGCTGTCGGGGCAGCACTTGGGCAGCGTAAGGACAGGCTATTTCATGTCATATATTATGCCAGCAAAACATTGAATGATGCCCAAGTAAACTATACCACCACAGAAAAGGAGCTGTTAGCTGTGGTGTTCTCCATCGACAAGTTTCGTTCTTATATACTTGGGACGAAAGTAATAGTGCACACCGACCATTCTGCCCTTAAGTACTTGTTCGCAAAGAAGGATGCAAAGCCTAGGTTGATAAGATGGATCTTGCTATTACAAGAGTTCGACCTTGAAATCAAAGACAAAAAGGGGACAGAAAATCAGGTGGCGGATCACTTGTCGAGGTTGGAGTTGGGACAGAGTCTACCTGTAGATGAGACACACATACTAGAGACCTTCCCCGATGAGCAGCTCTTTGCTGCCGCAATAGCTGTCGCGACAGCCATGGCGGCAGGTAAGTCTTCTAACCTTCCCTGGTATGCTGATTTCGTTAATTTTATAGTTAGCGGAATATTACCTTCTGATCTTACTTATCAAGCCAGGAAGAGGTTTCAAAATGATGTTAAACATTATTATTGGGACGAACCTCTTCTTTTCAAAATGTGCGCAGATCAGGTTATAAGGAGATGTGTACCACAAGAAGAACAAGAAGACATTCTCCATCACTGTCATGCTTCACAATATGGAGGACACTTAGGAGGTAATAAAACTGCTGCCAAGGTGCTGCAGTCAGGCTTTTACTGGTCGACACTGTATAAGGACGCACAGGAATTTTACAAAAACTGTGACAGGTGCCAGCGGACAGGTAACATCTCAAGGAGAAACAAGATGCCACTGCAGAATATTTTAGAAGTCGAAATCTTCGACGTTTGGGGGATTGATTTTATGGGACCTTTTCCATCTTCATGTGGAAATCTTTACATCCTCCTCGCAGTAGATTATGTCTCCAAGTGGGTAGAAGCAATCGCAACTCAAAAGAATGATGCCAAAACGGTTCAAAAGATTTTGCACAAAAACATCTTTTCTAGATTTGGCATCCCTAGAGCGATTATTAGTGATGAAGGGAGACATTTCGATAACAGGGTAATTGCTGCCGCCTTGAAGAAATATGGTGTCAAGCACAAGATAGCGACAGCATACCACCCACAGACCAATGGACAGGCTGAGATTTCCAACAGGGAAGTAAAGAACATTCTTGAAAAGATGGTTAAACCAACTAGGAAAGATTGGTCTCTACTTCTGAATGATGCATTATGGGCATACAAGACAGCTTTCAAAACTCCATTAGGCATGTCTCCATTTCGGTTAATCTATGGGAAAACCTGCCACCTGCCTGTCGAGATAGAACACAAGGCATATTGGGCAATCAAGGCAGTAAACATGGACTTAGACAAGGCAGGCCAGAAAAGACTGTTAGACTTAAATGAGATCGATGAAATACGGACGATGGCCTACAACAACGCAAGAATATACAAGGAGAAAACAAAGAAGTGGCATGACAAGAAGTTGCTGCCACGTCAGTTCTGCCCAGGGCAGCTTGTACTGTTGTTTAATTCTAGGTTGAAACTCTTCCCAGGAAAGCTCAAATCTAGATGGTCTGGCCCGTTCCAAGTGGTTGAAGTTTTTCCCCATGGTGCCATTACAATTCAATCATTAAAAGACGGGCACCAATTCAAAGTTAATGGACAACGCCTCAAGCATTATCAGGGGACTGAAGCCCCAGGAATACAGGAAGTGGTTACCTTAGGTGATGCCCCACAAGGCATCCCTAATTTAACCTAGTTTTTATATTTATTTTATTTTATTAGTATTATTAGGAATTAGATTTATTTTAATAATGTTTTGTTTTTAATTTCAGTTTTTAGGAAATAAAGGAGTCAAGTGAGAAAGAAGAAGTGGCCCAAGACCACCGCCCATCCACCAGCCCAATAAAGCCCATTTATGATAACCTGTCGCTTCGGCTGCCGGCGCAGACGGATTTGACAGGCTGTCAACAGACGCACAGCAGACGAAGAAGCGTGCGGCAGACGCTCAGCAGACGCATTAAAGCACGTCAGACGCGTCAGACACGCAATATCCAATCTGCCGCCCCGTTATTCCCGCCTGCCGTTGCGGCATTAAATGGGCAGCTACTCGACCGCTATATAAACCCCTTCTCCCTTTCATTTTTCCTCACTTCTGATTTTTTTCTCTCTCTTGTATTCTCTTCTAGTTTATCTACTTTCTTTCTTTTTCAGCCCTTGCAACCAAAAATGTCTTCACGACAAACTCGTCAGAATGCTGCTGCCGCCTCTTCTTCAGCAGCAGCATCCCCGTTCGCCAACAAGGAACTATGGGAAGAACGGAGCTTCATCTATAACAGAGATGCCCCTCTTTTTGGACTCCGGCCGTTCATTATGAAGGCCATTACGGCACAACTTTGGGAAGACTTTGCCGAGCAGCCGGCAGAGCTTAACGACACTCTGGTCAGGGAATTCTATGAGGCGATCAAAAGTAAGACGGCGACATCTGTCGTCGTCCGAGGAGTGACAGTTCCCTTCACCGCCAGCAGCATCAACCATGTATTCGGCCTCTTCTTTGGCCCCAATGACGATGCTCATCAACAGTTTTGGGACTCCCTCGACGCTGCCGGCCATGATGCTGTCATGAGGGAACTGACAGAGGAGGGCACGACCTGGAGCACCAGCAAGAAGAACCCCAACTCCGTCAACCGGGCGGAGCTGCTCCCAGAGGCAAAACTATGGAACGCTTTTATCAAAAAGCGTATCCTGCCCTCATCCCACCACACGACAGTCAACAGGCAGCGGCTGGCCCTCATCCACTCTATCATGCATGACAGGCCGATCAACGTGGGCAGGTACATGCGAGACAGCATTCTCGATTGTGCCTTCAGAACAGATTCACGACTATGCCTGCCCTTCACCATTACGGCCCTCTGCCGCTGCGCTGCCGTACCGGAGGACCCTTCAGACAAAATCAAGAAGGGCAGCGGTTGGACCGACAGCAACATCTCCAGCCTCATGGAGATTATCGTCGTATCGCCCCTCAACGCCTTCGATCCAAACGCCCCACCTGCTGAGTCTGATGATGAACCTGCCACTGAACCTGCCCCAGAAGCTGCGACCAACACCGCTCTGGCAGATCAGAACGCCAACATCTTAGCTGCCATCTTGAGGATAGAGGAGCGCCAGATGGGTTTAATGACATTCATCCGCGACTTCTCCAATGCAACGGTAAACTTCATTACCAACACTTTGAATTTTTCGGATGTCATTTTCCCCACCTTCCCCGCCCATTACTTTAATATCCCCTCCCCCACTCCCACACCACCTGTCTCTCCCCACGGAGAATCTGCCTCCTCCACACCCTCTCCGACAGCAGCCGGCAGCCCACCGGCGGACACTTCCCCTCGAGGCACCAAGCGAGCTGCCACTGACGACAGCCCTCTTGTCCGGAGGAACTTGGACAGCGCCTTCACACGGGTGAAGAGAATTAAACATGTGGCCAACAAGAGGAGGTTGTCCAAGGCCATCACGAGTAACAGTTGGGACAGCAGCAGCAGTTCTGATATCAGGCTAGTAGAACCACCTGTCATTCAACCTGCTGACGACCCTGTCCACCAACCGGAGGAAGAACCTGCACCTCAACAGGCTGATGAACCTGTTGACCAACCTGCCCAGGAACCTGCCCAGCCACCACCCCAACGCAGACGCTACCATCAGATCCGCGTCAGCAGCAGCAGCGAGGACAGCGCATAAAATTTAAGTTTTTATTTCTTTTACTCCTATTATTGCTGCCTGCCCTTATATATTTGTGATGTACTTTTATTTATCATGTTTTTCTTTCTTTGTTTTTATGTCATTTTGCATTGAGGGCAATGCAACCCTCGAGTTTGGGGGTGGCAACCCTCCATATTTAATGGAGTCTTTAGCACATCTTTTGTTTAATTGTTGTGTCTTATTAGTTTTTTATTTTCAAAAAAAAATCAGAAAAATCAGAAAATTTGAACTGTTGGCTTAAAACTGTGAAGTTAACTGACCTGTCATGACGGCTCTATCGTGGCAGCATCTTTAGGACAGGTTAAGGAAAAGTTTAGAGCCTTTCTATAGTTCTGAAAACTTAAACACTTTTGTGACTGTTATAATGCTTAGACTTCTTTTAGCCAAACTAGAATAGGAAGCTTAGAACTTGGATAGCCCCTAGAGGTGCCTAACACTGGCTCTAGGAAAGAAGTTTAGCAAAAGAAAATCAAAAACCTAGAGGTGCCCGAAACCGGCTCTAGGAAGCTAACTAGAGGTGCCCAAAACTGGCTCTAGAAAATCTTAGCTTGAAAATAGAAGAAAAAGCATGAAAATGTGCCTTCTAAAAGAAAGTAAACTTTGGCATAAAATTCAAGTTAAGGAGTTGAATATTCTAGTGAAACTAAGAGAGTCTTAGCTTATAACTGTTCACAAGCATGCACACACTGCACGAGAGCTATAGGGAGATTCCGGACAGATCCTAACCCTTCCGACAGGTTGCTGCCGCCATAGAGAATGAGCGACAGGTGAGGGACAGTTCACTGTTTGAAGGCCAACACAAAAATTTTCAGTTTTCTTTTAAGTCTTCATTGCTTGAGGGCAAGCAAAAACTTGAGTTTGGGGGTGTGTTGAGTGTGTAAAAGTTCTATCATTTACACCTTTTTAAACCCATATTTCTGCTGCATTCAAGCATCATTGCATTACATTTAGGTTAGTTTTCAATAAAACATCACAATTATATAAAAGGCACGGATTCTACTGAAAGCTGGTTATGTTTGCAGGTATCTGTCATAGTAGATGTCGAAGGCAGGCACAGGGCAGATAAGCAGGAGAGCTGAACTGGACAAGCAACTGAAGAAGACGAACCTGTCATGGACCTGTCGTGACAGCATGGTGACAGCAGATTCATGAAGAGGAAAAAGTAAAGTGGACCTCGATAGATAGAGAAAAATCTGCTCGTCTGTCGTGTGGAAGCCGAATATTTTTCCAAGCCCCGGATCAAGAGATATGTCAAGCCAAAGCTCAAAGGAGAGGAAATCCCTAAAAGCAAGGATGCGGCTGGAAAGTAGGAGACTTTAGAGATTTAGTCTTTATTAGAATCTTACTTTTAATTAAAGTTGTAATCCTTGTTACCTTAGATAACTTGAGCCCAAAGCTTATATAAAGGGCATAGATTAAACCTAGGGCATAGCCGACTACCCCAGAACCAAAACCAAAACCCTGCCGTTTACCTGTCACCGATATGTTCTAAATTCCCCCTAGGGCTACGGGTTGTTTTGTAAAGTAGTTGCAAGGGTTGCTTTGTTTTAGGATTTTTCAAGTTCAATAAAATAAACTTCAAGTTCTTTTATCTTGGTTTTAATATCTTGCAAGAGCATCGGGAGAGCATTGTGAGGTTATCTATTTACTTAGCATCGGGAGAGTTAAGTATACGAAAGAGGTAAAAGCGCGTTCTCTAGTTTATAGTTGAACCATCTCGTGCTTAGGGATAAGGCGAGGTTAAGTGGCTAAGGAAGAATTCATACACATCGGTGTTCATCCTTCGATTCACGCCGGGAGGTATCATCAAAGACGTGATCATCGACAGACTTGTGCCTAGGGATAGGGCAAGGCAGATCTGGGATTCTTGTCAAGCTTGAAGTACGGAGTTAGTGATCGTTGCCGCGACAGCTAACGGACAGACGCCGCGACAGGTGCTGTCGGCGACGGGTGCGACGACAGAATTGGAGATCCTAAGCAATTCAATACCTGCACTACCGAGCAACTCAATACCAGCCCATTCTCTCCATCTTGATATCTCAAATCCTTTTAAATACGTTTTTATTTTATTATTCTCGTGACAACTCTTAATTATTTCTTTTACTTCGTGCAGTGAAACAAGGTGAAGTCATTAGCCCAATCCCTGTGGAGACGATATCCGATACTTCGTATCACTTTACTACTTGCGTCGTGTATACTTGCACTACAATTGCGATAGACTATTTTACACGCAACATATACATCATATATATAATCAACACCATCACACTTTTAACACGAGGCATATACAACCACTAAAGAGTGCAACCAAAGTCTCTAATCAAAGCTTGGGATTAGGCTACCACTCTAATCCCAACTCTAGGTGGGTTTACCAAGCCCATCCTAGGTTCACATGCTTGAACCAAATACTCAAAACCATTTTAAAAAAATATTTAACCCCTCACCTCTACCTCCAAGCTCATCTACTACCAAGCAACCATGGTCTTCAATTTCCGGATTTGTTCCCAAGGCCTCACCAACACAAATTCCCGCTTCTAAACAACCTCAAACACAATTCAAACAATTCCAAATCAGCCCAACATCAAAAGACCAACCCGGAACACAATTCAAATTCAATTTACAACGTTGCAAGCCATGACCAAACCCCATACTTTGCAATTTCGGACAGCCCACATACCCCTTCCAAAATCCATGTTTCCAACACCCATTGCACCCACAAATGATCCCAAATCAACTCCTAACCGTAGCACTACCATTGGGCTATCAATTCCCACCTAAAACAACCCCCAAAACTCACCCAAAACCCTCCAAAAATCCCATTTTTACCCAATTTCGGAAATTACTCCAAATCATTCAAAATTCACATATGTTGTACCATTTGGCTCCTATATTCCATAACTAACCATATTAAATCAAAATATTAAGTTTAGCTACACAAAGACACCATTTTTTATCAAATCTCTTGAAAACCCCAATTTTAAAACTTCAATGAAAATGAAAATAAATGGTACTTTTAAAAAGAGGGAGTTGAGGAGAAGTCAAAAACGTTGTTACCTTTCAAAAAGGAGTTGAAATGGATGAGCTTTTTGATGGAATAGTGATGAAGGGAAGAGAGCTCTTGTTTCACGTTGGAAATGGGTGAGGAAGAGAGTGAATAGTGTTTATTTGTGAAAAGGGGGAATTTAAATTTAAAAGTGGGTAAATTACCAAAAGGCCATTAATGAATGGCTATCCCCTTTATTCTTTTAAAACTCTTCAATTTGCAATTAAATCAATTTGGTCCCATCTCAAATATTTATTTTTGAAACCCAAAACTTAAGGGATTATTTTAATTATAAACCCGAGCCCAAATAATATTAAAATATTATTTTCACCCGACCCCTAAACCCGAGTGTTACATTGGTGATCTTTCAAAGGTAAGACCATTTTTAACTTGTCCTCTCAATTTCTAGCACATTGATAGTTTTAGATTTTCAAAAACACCATTATAGAGATTTTCAAGATTTCAAAGTTCTAGAGAAAGGATGAAACTTTAATGGCCTTTTGGCTTGTTTTTGATTTGTGTAGTTATGTAAAAACTTGAAAAAAGGAAATGAATGTGAGGGTGTGGGGGCTCGAACCCACGACCTCACCCCTCACCATTCAGAGTGCGAGCCATTGAGCTAAAGGCCCACTTCTGATATTGCCTCCCTTTTATGATCTTTAAAGTTAACGCGGGGTCATCTAAACTTGCATTTAATAAAAAACGTGTTTGTTCACCTACATTTTGATTTTGGCCCATCTTTTCGAATTCCAGACCATCTCTCTCTCTCATTGAACCATCCTCTCTAGTTTCGACGAACCATCGTCCGGCCTCACCGTCGTTCGGCACACGCCACCGCCTGCACTAGCGAACGCACCTTGCCGCTCTAAGCTCTCCGTCGTCGGCCACGCGCGCTCTCGTGCCGCCGTTTGCAGCAAAAAAAAATCAACCTGAAAGTTCGGCGAGTTGGCCGCCTATTCTCCCAAAATTTTCTGATCGTGCACCCGTCGTTTCGCCACACAGTCGGTACGACCGGGTTGCTCGCGTCGAGTCACGCAAACCCTAGGAGCTCCTTTGTCCGATCGACGCCGGTAAGGCCATCAACGGAGCTTCGTGGTTTCCGACGACCTTTCTATTTATTCGTAAGATTTTGGTATGATTTCGGTGAATAATCTGTTATGTGTAGTTTGGGTTAAACCATGTAATCTTAGATCTGTTCATTTTCAGGTAAAAGGTGGCATTTTCGGCTCTCCGGCGAATTTCCGGTGACCAGCCGGTGAAGCTTTGTCGAATGGTAAGTGGACCGGTCTGAACCGGCATGAACCAGCTAAACCGGTCAACCCATGAACCAGACCCAAATCGTCCTGACCCGAGTACGACCCTACCCGCTCTGCCCCATATCCGACCCGACTGAGTCAACTCGTTGAGTCAACTCGCCCGAGTTGACTCAGTGAGTTAACCCATCGAGTCAACTCAGTTGACCCTTTGTTGACTGCTGACATCATCGTTGACTTTGACTCGTTGACTTTGACCGTTGACCAAAAGTCAAAATTTTTCGAAAACTCCTATTTTATGTTCTTCGACGTCATGAGCCCGTTTTTGAAGTCCGTTTCGCAAAATTCCGACCCGAAAGCCTCTGAATCTGATCTTGAACCCAAAAAAGGCTTATGCGTTTCTTGTTCAGTTTAAAGGTAGTGTGATTAAGGATTAACTGTGGATTTTGTTTAATTGAAGGCATTTACATTTCTTTATATCCGCGTGGTTGTGAGGTGTTGAATCCGAGTTCAAGTGTGTTCGAATGTCGTCCACGAACCAACTGATGTATCTCGGAGTTAAGGTAATACACTACTACCCCTTGTATGCTTTATGTACATATCGATATCCGGTTAATGCATGCATGCTTATGATGAAGTGTTTTGTAAACTCTGCTTAAGCCGAATTAGATGCGAGAAAGAAGTATGAAAATTGTTAAAACCAAAATATTCGAATAAGAATACTAATAGACCAGAAGTATCGAAAGTTAATAGTAATAAATCATACAGTTAAATCTGCAACTCGGTCAATGGTGTCTAAGATTCAATGCCCATAATATGGAGTAAAGGATATTGGATATGAGATTTCAGAAATGCCCTTGAGGTATAAGAATGACTAAACTTCCCCTAATAAAGGAATTGACCCGAAATTCGCATTCGAATTGATTGAAAATTCATCCCACCTAATATGTATGTTCTATTGGAAAAGACTTCGGCATCATTATTCAAATGTGTGTGATACTAAAAGAAACTTGGATATTCCCCTGAGCTCTATATAACACATGAAGGTGAATTTACTGGAATTATCGTTGTATTCTTGAGCTGATCCTTACGACAATAATGGATGAATTAATTGGAATGATTGTAATGACCAAAAAGATTGTAGTGCCTTCGAGCACCGAAATTCTTAATTAACCAGAATGACAATTTTACCCTTAAGTTCTAAAATGAGTAAACCGTTTGTAAGGGCCGAAGAGATCAGAACGACTTAATCTCTACCGAGTACGTAAACGATGGAGGTGCTAAATAGTAAAATTTGACAAAAGTGGTGGATTTATCCCAATTTCAAAAATGACCGGAAAGCCTTTTTGAGTTAAATAGACAGTTATGCATTTGAAGAAATTCTGGGATTTCTAATAAGACTTTAAGGGCTAAAGTGCCCCTAAGTGTTAGGAAGCACACTCATGTATGTTAATCGCTCATGATATTAATATAAGGTTGGATGTTTTCCGCAGAAAATATAAGTTCGACTCTCTGTGGCAAGTCCTGTGGTGAATTATGAAAGCATCCGTTCAAATATATATTAAATATTGTAAATCGTCATTTTATCATTACTGGGCTAAATTAAAAAATCACCCTGATAATTAAAAGACTAAAATGCCCTCGTTGGCCGAAATAATTAAGATAGCCCTGAATGTATCCGATATCGTGAAAGATCTTAACATAAAAATCTCTGAATGCCTGATTGGAAGCCTGATGAGCAAATAGAATTTCCTGAGCGACTGTTTATGCCTTGTTGGTTTAAATTACCAAAATGTCCATATGTGATAAAATGACCATAATCCCCTTGTAGGCTTAAATGACTAAATAACTCATGATGCGTCTAACTCTCAAAGATCTTGATGTATCACCTCCTGATTATTTGGGCTAAACCGTTAGTATGAACCCCTTTTAATAGAGGCCACGTTTCAGAAATCCGTTCAAATTGCCAAAAGTTTAATGTGTCCCCTTCTTTAAATGCCAAATATCTCTAAGAAATGATTTGCCCCACCTACTGTGTTCCATGTGTGATATATTCTGTTGAATGGATTGTATAATGATTTAATCATGAATAATATTATGTTTGATAAACATTTCAATTTTTATTGAGATTGCACTACTATGTTGGAATATGAGATGAAATGATGAATCGAATATATGATTACATTTTCTGCCTACTTGATGTATGTCTGCTCAATATGCATACTTGTTATCTGATTGCTTGATCTATGATGGTATTGCCTGACTGTCTGATGAACTTGATAGTATGATCTGTTAGCTTGACCTATGATGGTACAATCTGTTTGCATGATGAATGATGAAAATGTTTGTTCTACTCAATGGTATGCCCATTTATCTGTCAAAATCATGAATCTTTTGTTTCTGATACTCTGAATAGAATACATCTGTCACATGTATTCTGTTATTCATATCTGAAATCTGAATACCGATTGTCATCCGGGGTATACTGTTGGGTTATGTTGTGAAGTCTCTGTTTGGATAGCCCTGATCAAGCTGGTAAATCCTTATGGACTCAAGGTCTCCCCTTGAGTGGGTACCGATGCTTTAGCACGGGTAAATCCTTATGGACCTAAGGCAGCCCCTTAGATGGCACCTATGCCCATCGGGCCTAGGGTAAGTCCTTATGGACCTAAGGCATCCCCTTAGGTGGCACCTATGCCCATCGAGCCTAGGGTAAGTCCTTATGGATGCAGTTCTGGGGGACTGCATATTGGTGTAAGGTTGGAGGGTAGTTACTAGTAAACCATTGTATGTACTTGAACATTTGCATTGAATTGTTATGTGTTCTCATGATATGATTGGTATGCATTTATGCCTATTTGATATGCACCTATTGGGACACACTAGACTTTAAACTCGTTGTTTCTATCTTCGTATCTATCAGCTTGTATAATTCTCGTTTGTTACTCGACGATTGAATAAAGAACAAGTACAATTTTTCTCAAGTATAACGTTACCCTGAAATAACGGAAAGGAAATGAAGGCTGTTACTATATGAAACATCATAAAAATGTTATGCCTACCATATATCTGCATGAACTTATAGCATCTTTTGGTAGTTCTGTATTACTAAGCTTTTCCAAGCTTACGCTGTTTTTACTATCGCATGTTAAAAGAATATAACATGACATAATGTTTGACATCAGTGTTCGGAGTTCCCTTGGCGTTGCCTCTGGAGTATGGTACTGTATAGTTAGTGGGCATGTATGTCATGTATGTCACTTATTGTTTTATGATAGAGTCTGTAAAGCACTTTCTGAAATTCTTGTTATGTGTTTAAATGATTTTCTGAAATAGTATTTTAAACAGAAGTTGATTTTACAGTTTAATAAGTGTTTTGAGGAAATAAAAATGTTTTTATGTGTATTTTTATTGTGGGTCGCTCTTGTGACCCTAATGTGACTTCCTAGGATTTGTTGTAACGCATAGGCGGGTCTAAGGGGTTACATTTAATGGTATCAGAGCTATGAGTTGCGTCTTTCTGGGTAGATCGGTCGATCGTCTGTCATAGGGTGTCTAATCTATGTATGCCCCTAGATCCTAACCGTACTCCACCAAGCCGGAACTCCGATGATGAACCCCTTTTTTGAAATAGGTGAACCTAAGTATTCCACCTTTTGTGGTTCGATTTGTTCTGGCAAAAAAATATATCTATACGGTTCCCTCGCGATTTGGATTAAATTGATGGATTTGAATCTGGATAAAGAACCCGAAATTGTTCATGTATGTGAAAATTGAAAATCTAATACATATTGAGAATAAGTGTATGGTTACGTGAGTTAATCGATGTAAGATTTACATGTAAGGCTATTATGTGGTAATGATTATGTTTGAGAATACTACGATGAAAACTTGTTAAAGGTGCTATGAATCTAAAAGAAAGGTGTCTATGAACTCGGCAAAAGAGTAAACTCGGTAGTTACTCCGTTATACACAAAGAAAACAATTGTATGACCTTTACGATGAAGGTAAGTGCAAATCATTTAAAACCTTGGTTATGTTTGATTGGTTTGGAGGAAGAATTCACTGGAAGTGTGGCATGTTGTGTAGTTATACATATCATCCCTGACTGACATTTGATGTTTACATCTTGATTCTGGAAAGCCTTACGGGAGGCCTTAGGTACTTGTTTGAATTTCAGTTAAAGTTCCTCGTCCGTAAACTGATGGTCAACTTGGAAGAGTAATTCGGATTCTGGAAGATATACCTTTGGGTTGTTTGATTGACTTCTACGGTAGATGAGAAAGTTTCTTGTCCATGATAGAGATCGTTTATAATAAAAAGTTGTGAGACAAGTGTTTGCTTGACTTCGTATGAGGTTCTGTATAGATTCATATACTGCATTCTGAGAAGTTGGTCTGAGGTGTATGAAAGAGATGGTTGTGGGCCAAAGTCAGTCTAAGTGATTGAGGACACTACCAGATTGGTTGGTGACCATTTTAGAGTCTCGAGAAACAAACATGCTCTGATAGATAAGCTTCAGTGCAAGAATGGATGAAAGAACAGTTTCTGTATTCCTCCGACTCTAGAAAATTTCGAGGACGAAATTTTTTTTAGGGGGGAGAATTGTAACAACCTGGAAAAAAGGAAATGAATGTGAGGGTGTGGGGGCTCGAACCCACGACCTCACCCCTCACCATTCGGAGTGCGAGCCATTGAGCTAAAGGCTCACTTCTGATATTGCCTCCCTTTTATGCTCTTTAAGGTTAACGCGGGGTCATTTAAACATGCATTTAATAAAAAACGTGTCTGTTCACCTACCTTTTGATTTTGGCCCATCTTTTCGAATTCCAGACCATCTCTCTCTCTCATCGAACCATCATCTCCAGTTTCGACGAACCCTCGTCCAGCCTCACCGTCGTTCGGCGCACGCCACCGCCTGCACTGGCGAACGCACCTTGCCGCTCTAAGCTCTCCGTCGTCGGCCACGCGCACTCTCGTACGGCCGTTTGCAGCAAAAAAATCAACCTGAAAGTTCGGCGAGTTTACCGCCTATTCTCCCAAAATTTTCTGATCGTGCCGCTGTCGTTTCGCCACATCGTCGGTACAACTGGGTTGCTCGCGTCGAGTCACGCAAACCCTAGGTGCTGCTTTGTCCAATCGACGCCGGTAAGGCCATCAACCGAACTTCATGGTTTCGGACGACCTTTCTACTTCTTCGTAAGATTTTGGTATGATTTCGGTGAATAATCTGTTATGTGTAGTTTGGGTTAAACCATGTAATCCCAGATCTGTTCATTTTCAGGTAAAATGTGGCATTTTTGGCTCTCTGGCGAATTTTTGGTGACCGGCCGACAAAGCTTTGTCGAATGGTAAGTGGACCGGTCTGAACTGGCATGAACCAGCTAGACCGGTTAAACCGGTCAGCCCATGAACTAGACCCAAATCGTCCCGACCCGAGTACGACCAGACCCGCTCTGCCCCATATCCGACCCGACTGAGTGAACTCGCTGAGTCAACTCAGTGAGTCAACTCGCCCGAGTTGACTCAGTGAGTTAACCCATCGAGTCAACTCAGTTGACCCTTTGTTGACTGCTGACGTCATGCTGACGTTAGCGTTGACTTTGACTCGATGACTTTGACCGTTGACCAAAAGTCAAAATTTTCTGAAAACTCCTATTTTTTGTTTTTCGAAGTCCTGAGCCCGTTTTTGAAGTTCGTTTCGCAAAATTCCGACCCGAAAGCCTCTGAATCTGATCTTGAACCCAAAAAATGCTTATGCATTTCTTGTTCAGTTTAAAGGTAATGTGATTAAGGATTAACTGTGGATTTTATTTAATTGAAGGCATTCACATATCTTCATATCCGCGTGGTTGTGGGGTGTTGAATCCGAGTTCAAATGTGTTTTAATGTCGTCCACGAACCAACTGATGTAGCTCGGAGTTAAGGTAATACACTACTACCCCTTGTATGCTTTATGTACATGTCGATATCCGGTTAACGCATGCATGCTTATGATGAAGTGTTTTGTAAACTCTGCTTAAGCCGAATTAGATGCGAGAAAGAAGTATGAAAATTGTTAAAACCAAAATATTCGAATAAGAATACTAATAGACCAGAAGTATCGAAAGTTAATAGTAATAAATCATACAGTTAAATCTGCAACTCGATCAATGGTGTCTAAGATTCAATGCCCATAATATGGAGTAAAGGATATTGGATATGAGATTTCAGAAATGCCCTTGAGGTATAAGAATGACTAAACTGCCCCTAATAAAGGAAGTGACCCGAAATTCGCATTCGAATTTATTGAAAATTCATCCCACCTAAGATGTATGTTCTATTGGAAAAGACTTCGGCATCATTATTCAAATGTGTGTGATACTAAAAGAAACTTGGATTTTCCCCCGAGCTCTATATAACACATGAAGGTGAATTTACTGGAATTATCGTTGTATTCTTAAGCTAATCCTTACGACAGTAATGGATGAATTAATTGGAATGATTGTAATGACCAAAAAGATTTTAGTGCCTTCGAGCACCGAAATTCTTAATTAATCATAATGTCAATTTTACCCTTAAGTTCTAAAATGAGTAAACCGTCTGTAAGGGCCGAAGAGATCAGAACGACTTAATTTCTACCTAGTACGTAAACGATGGAGGTGCTAAATAGTAAAATTTGACAAAAGTGGTGGATTTATCCCAATTTCCAAAATGTTCGGAAAGCCTTTTTGAGTTAAATAGACAGTTATGCATTTGAAGAAATTCTGGGATTTCTAATAAGACTTTAAGGGCTAAAGTGCCCCTAAGTGTTAGGAAGCACACTCATGTATGTTAATCCATCATGATATTAATATAAGGTTGGATGTTTTCCGCAGAAAATATAAGTTCGACTCTCTGTGGCAAGTCCTGTGGTGAATTATGAAAGCATCCTTTCAAATATATATTAAATATTGTAAATCGTCATTTTATCATTACTAGGCTAAATTACAAAATCACCCCTGATAATTAAAAGACTAAAATGCCCTCGTTGGCCAAAATAATTAAGATAGCCCTGAATGTATCTGATATCGTGAAAGATCTTGACATAAAAATCTCTGAATGCCTGATTGGAAGCCTGATGAGCAAATAGAATTTCCTGAGTGACTGTTTATGCCTTGTTGGTATAAATTACCAAAATGTCAATATGTGATAAAATAACCATAATGCCCTTGTAGGCTTAAATGACTAAATAACTCATGATGCGTCTAACTCTTAAAGATCTTGATGTATCACCTCCTGAATATATGGGCTAAACCGTTAGTATGAACCCCTTTTAATAGAGGCCACGTTTCAGAAATCCGTTCAAATTGCCAAAAGTTTAATGTGTCCCCTTCTGTAAATGCCAAATATCTCTAAGAAATGATCTGTCCCACCTAGTGTGTTCCATGTGTGATATATTCTGTTGAATGGATTGTATAATGATTTAATCATGAATAATATTATGTTTGGTGAACATTTCAATTGTTATTGAGATTGCACTACTATGTTGGAATATGAGATGAAATGATGAACCGAATATATGATTACATTTTCTGCCTACTTGATGTATGTCTGCTCAATATGCATACTTGTTATGTGATTGCTTGATCTATGATGGTATTGCCTGACTGTCTGATGAACTTGATAGTATGATATGTTAGCTTGACCTATGATGGTACAATCTGTTTGCATGATGAATGATGAAAATGTCTGTTATGCTCAATGGTATGCCCATTTATCTGTTGAAATCATGAATCTTCTGTTTCTGATACTCTGAATAGAATACGTCTGTCACATGTATTCTGTTACTCATGTCTGAAATTTGAATACCGATTGTCATACGGGGTATAATGTTGAGTTATGTTGTGAAGTCTCTGTTGGTATAGCCCTGATCAAGCTGGTAAATCCTTATGGACTCAAGGTCTCCCCTTGAGTGGGTACCGATGCTTTAGCACGAGTAAATCCTTATGGACCTAAGGCAGCCCCTTAGGTGGCACCTATGCCCATCGGGCCTAGGGTAAGTCCTTATGGACCTAAGGCATCCCCTTAGGTGGCACCTATGCCCATCGGGCCTAGGGTAAGTCCTTATGGATGCAGTTCTGGGGGACTGCATATTGGTGTAAGGTTGGAGGGTAGTTACTAGTAAACCATTGTATGTACTTGAACATTTGCATTGAATTGTTATGTGTTCTCATGATATGATTGGTATGCATTTATTCCTATTTGATATGCACCTATTGGGACACACTAGACTTTAAACTCGTTGTTTCCATCTTCGTATCTATCTGCTTGTATAATTCTCGTTTGTTACTCGACGATTGAATAAAGAACAAGTACAATTATTCTCAAATATAACATTACCCTGAAATAACGGAAAGGAAATGAAGGCTGTTACTATATGAAACATCATAAAAATGTTATGCCTACCATATATCGGCATGAACTTATAGCATCTTTTGGTAGTTCTGTATTACTGAGCTTTTCCAAGCTCACGTTGTTTTTACTATCGCAGGTTAAAAGAATATAACATGACATAATGTTTGACATCTGTGTTCGGAGTTCCATCGGCGTTGCCTCTGGAGTACGGTATTGTATAGTTAGTGGGCATGTATGTCACGTATTGTTTTATGATAGAGTCTGTAAAGCACTTTCTGAAATTCTTGTTATGTGTTTAAATGATTTTCTGAAATAGTATTTTAAACAGAAGTTGATTTTACAGTTTAATAAGTATTTTGAGGAAATAAAAATGTTTTTATGTGTATTTTTATTGTGGGTCGCTCTTGTGACCATAATGTGACTTCCTAGGATCCGTTGTAACGCATAGGCGGGTCTAGGGGGTTACAAGTTAAGTTATGAACTAATCTTGCCCCAAGACACCTTATATCTTAAAATGGTGGGACTTTAACAAAAATCCCGAAATGTGTTTTTAGGGGTATTTTAAAAGTGTCAAAACTTGTGTTTTTGGAGTGGTTTTGTAAAAAATTGTGGGATGATGTTATATTGATATTGGATAGATGTTTCTAGATGTTATTTGATGGTTTTTTAAGTGGTGATAGTGTTGGTTTGAATGGATTCTCGTAGCTACTACTGTAGGTGATTTTTATGAGTGGAAAATGTGAGTTTTTAAGGTGTTTATGTGGGCAAATGAAGGGCTGATGGTTGTACAGCCTTAGGGTGATTTTTTGGACATGTTTTGGAGTGTTTTAAGTGTTTAAATTGAGAGGTAATGGCTGGGTTTTGTTGGAGTACGAAAATGGGATTATTTAGGAGGATTTCAGTTTTGAATTGTTGAGAAAATATTGGGGAATTGAGAGCTGATGTGTAAAAGTAAATTTGTGGTTAATTAAGAGGTTAATACATTGTTTTTGATTGGTTAGAAACAGCGGATTTGGCCTTAGGCGGTTCGGACGCGGTCCCGGGAAGTTGGAAGCTTGAAACTACTTTGTGGTTTGCATTGGTGTGCGAATGGTGAGTGGAAATGTTTTTAAGCAACGTTTTGGTTCAAAGATGGTTTTGAAAGCGTTTTGATTAAGCTTGAAAGGTCAATCTAAACTCAAGAGTAAGTTGATGTGTATCGCCTCTTAAATTCCTCTTTTTACCGTTTGTTTTTCATACTTGTGGTGATAATTTGTTATGCATGAATTTCCAATACTTTGGAAGAAAGCATGTTGTTTGTTATTATGTTGTTGATCATGTATGATGAAATCAATGGTGTTGTTGATATGCCTTGTAAAATATATGTAAGTTGGTGCATGTTGTGCACGGATATGGTAAGTAAGACCAATTACAGTTGGTAAGATTCTAAGTAGTAAGTTTGTGCATAATTGTGGATTTTGTTACGAGTTGTTTTGGTCGTACATGATATAGTGTATCCATGTCGCATGATGGTGATTTGTATATTGTATTGCATGGTTGGTGTCGAACCTCATGTGATGGTTGTCGTTGCTACGGTGATGTGTGGTCCCACCGGTAGTGAGTAGTATAAGACTACGGTGATGTGTGGTCCCACCAGTAGTGACTAGTAGAAGAGTACGGTGATGTGTGGTCCCATCGGAAAACTACTAGTCGAACGGTGATGTGTGGTCCCACCGTGTGTGTTTTGGTTATGCTTGTGCATACCATGTATTGTTCATGTATGTGTCTCACTATATCATTTCCCTCTTAATGGTTTTGCTTTAAATCTAGGATTATGCCTTTATGCATACCTTGAAGTGTGATGCCATGATGAATATCTATATTGTTGACCTGCGGTTGAACTTGTATGTTAGTAAGAGGATTATGTCGTTGGATGGATTGTATGTGTTGGCCTTTATATTAAAGAAAGCTTTGAACCCTGCATTGTCGTTGTTATGTTTTTGAGCTCCTCTCACTAAGATTTATGCTTACGCTCTCCTTTTCCGACAATGCAGATCATTAGCTTGGAGTTAGCAAGGAGCAAGAAAAGGGCGTCCAAGTGTGTGGTAGTTGCTCAAGTATGGCTTGGTAATAATGTAGTAGTTTAGCAATGGGAAATGCTACGTGTTTTAGGAGCGTGTATCTAGACTCCTTTATGTTGGCTTTATGTTGTTAATGCATGTGTTAATGTATTTGTAAACCATGTTATGTTGTTGCCTAAATGCTTGTGTTTAAAGGCTTATGACCATGTTCCACGTTTGCTTGTGTGTTATGTTTTAAGGCATGTAAACCTTGATATGAAGTGTTTATGTAAGTGTTTGCTTCTTATGAATGAAATGGTCTAGTATATGTATGTTTAGAATGCAAGTTTCTCTTAAGTATGGATGCCTTGATATTGATGCTCCGTTGTTCGTTTAAATTGCTCCGTATGTTGTTCTATGGATGTTAAATGTTGTATGGATATTTGTTTGTGGCTAGGTGAGTCGTAAATTGCATCTAGAGTTGAGTCCTAGTGTCTTTGGTTGCAAATTTGAGTGTTGCAGTGTAGGGCGTATCGGTACGCCCAAGGGCCGTACCGATACGGTCCTACACTTTGGGACTCAAATTTGGCTTAGCGTACCGGTACACGGGGGGTGTATCGATATGCCAAAACCTCTCTGGAAATCTGAGATTTTGGCGTATCGGTATGGGTCTAGGGGTGTATCGGTACGGTCTTGTATCGTTGACCGTGAGAAGTTGACCAGTGAGGGTGTATCGGTACGGTCAACTAGTGTATCGATACGGTCTCCCTACGTTGACCTCGGGCTGTTGACCTAGTCAAGGCGTATCGATACAGTCTTCTAGCGTATCGATACGGCCTGTTATAAAAGTTAAAATGGACTGTTAATTTGCATGTCTTGGTGTTTTGTGTCCGTGTTTGTTCACTGCCTGTCCTATCACATAGGTTTTAATAAAGGCATCTAGGGAAAAAAATATAGGGTTGCTAATCGGAGTGGGACCTTAACGGGTTTCGCTTCGGTTTTCCACGTGTGACCCACTCGGGTCGGTCAGTCGACCGGACCGGGACGAGGGGGTTACATTCGATGTCAAGATTCAAGTACTTGTATTGAAAGTACTTCATGAGTTTCCAATTTGAAGCTCTTTAGGAGTTCTAAAATTATCATAATGGATCTTGATCCAAACTTCTTTATAAAATACATAAAGAGATCTGATCATTCTTATAGTATTTTCTCGATTAGTATTCACTAAGGCGATTATACCAAATGCGCCAAAATATTCATGAGACATGTCTAAATAAATTTCCTCGGAAATTTCCAAATGCTTATAGCATTTTAGATCCTTCAAGGATAAATATGGATCCACAAATAATTAGACGCATGTAAAATTTTCATAACTGCCAAAGTAATTTCATCCACCATGAAGTAATTAAAACTTTTCATAAATCATATTTCAAGTCGTATTTACGGCTACTTATTTGTGCCTCACTTGCATTACACCTTTAGGTGTTTGGACTGCTGGTCCAAATACTTCTATTTTAGAAGTTCAAAGGGTCTTTCAACATCGGCCAATTCCATATTTATACTTCTGGATAGATTTTATACAAGATCCTCGATTTCTTTCTTTACTTCTATAGAAGTATTTTATGTAAAATTGTTTGTAAAACCGTTGTCGACAACTTTCTAATTTTCTGGTTCCATTCTCGTAATGACATAACTCATCGAGATCTCTTCAAGATTTCAATCTTTATTTCAGGTACCTGAAACTCTTCAAGAGTTTTATTATTAGTTATGTCTTAGGTCTCTCTAGGAGCACCCGCCTCCAATATATGACCATCTCATATTACTTTCTATTTACAAGAATTTTGATCATTGGAACCATTTCAACTATCATGCTTCAGGTATGATTTACATTCTCTCGTTCTAGCATGTAATTTAAACTTAGATCATTTCAGCGTATATGAGACTTAATTACTCTCATTAGGTCAGTAAATATGTCTGGCAGTTGACATGTAATAACATGAATTATTTTATGAACTTCTAGTTCATATACGAGGATCTAGATAATGATAATTCATTTTCCCCTATCCAGCTGATTATTATCCCCCCTGATGTTGAGAAAAATCATGTCATAAATGATTCTCCAATTAATGTTTAAGAATTTAAACATAAAAGGAAACTCATACTCAATATATATTCTCGACCCTTTTTACTTGCCCATTTTGTGCGTTATGGTGGAGCAATTCAACTATATATCGCACATTAAAAATTCAAAAAATGAGAAATATGACTTCTTACCAAAAGTCAAATCATAATGGGGAGTTTATTATAACTCGTTGGCTTGATGCGTATAAGTGTTGCTATATGGAAATACCATATAAATAGTAAATGTTTTGTGCTCACAATTTAGCTATTAAATAGGAGGCATCCAATTAAAATTTTGTTAAACCGTATTTTTCATAATCAATAGGCTTTGTAACAACCGATATAGCCTAAAATATAAACCCACTAGCTTTTCAAGACGAATAGTCTAACTGCATAATCTGAATCCTTTTAGAATCAATCTCACAAACTTCTGGTTGTAAGTCGATAAAACAATGTAGATGCATCTACTAAAATCATATAAAACTTTCCACATTTGTGGATATATGGGTCCATATTTTATTCAGATATGCAAGACATACAGCCTCAACTTCAGTACAAGAACTTTAAGTTCTAATTCTTTTGGTAAGTGGGATCATCTATATCCTTTGAGAACAAACAACACAAGAACTCCAGGTTCTTTTAGTAAGTGGAATTTAATCAATTCCTTTAAGTAACACAAGAACTTCACGTTCTTTAATAAGTGGAATTTAATCCATTCCTTTGAGAATAAGCACCACAAGAACTACATGTTCTTTTAATACATGTGCATGTAAATCTCAATAATTTATGCACCATTATTGATTAGGATGGTCTAACCGATCATGCCAACTATATATATGTGTGTATATATCTCTGAATTTGTAAACTCCTTGTTTACCATAACATGTAATTCAATCTCACTCGTACATGTCTAGTACGGCCATCAAAATTATTCCTTTAAATAGGAATATATTTAGCTCTTTCGGAGCTTTCAATTAAAATTATCTTTTGGTAGCAATATATAGCTCTTCTAGAGCTTTCAATTGACTTTTTGGCTACCAAAACTTATATCCATATTGGCTTATTTCAAATGCCAATTGATAACATATGTTATCTATAATTCCCAAAGGGATAGTTTGCGAACTCATATTACTCTATTAAAATTTCCACTTATAGTGATGACGATATTATTACCATTAGCGGTAATTATTGCAATATTCACAATTTTGTACTTTTCATAATGTGCTTTCTCTCAAGAATTTATTGCTCTTCTAGAGCATTAATATTTTCAGTACTTTGAGATATAGTACTCACATTATTCTCTTGCATTTAAATGGGAAAATATATCTTATGCTTATGTTGAGCATAAATCGTCACCATAGATTTTATTTGACAAGTAATCATGTTAAACAAAATAAAGAAATATCATAATATATAAATATAAATATAAAACGTAAATAATTAATGTGTGTAAAATAAATAAATGTAAAGTAAAATAAATAAAAATAAATAAATAATTCTCTTCAAAGTTATGAGAATAATTAGAAGATGATTTATTCCTTTCGAGGGTTATAAGAAAATCAACAATGTCCAAAAGAGTTGGATCAACAATGTCCAAATAAAGTTGGACCAGTATCATATTCGTCATGTTTCACAAACAAAAATTGCTTCTATTTTCTTTCCTTTATCACTCAATGATTCTTGGTTTTTCAACGTACAACACGTACAAGACCAATGGTTTATAACATCACATTGGTAATAAGAAGAGTTTTACTTCAATAGAATGATCTTTATCACTCTTGTCATCCTTATAACCTCACTACCGTTGGGTAGAAGTATTCTTAAAATGACCATATTTTTCATATCTATATTCATAGCCTCGACCACGACTACAACTTCTAATTTGGTTTTTATTTCTTCTATAATATAATCTCACATTCACTTCAGGGAATGGAGTAGAGCCAGTGGGCCTTTAAAACCTTTTTCACATATCCTTATCACAGAGAACAAAGATTTAATCCTCGTACGCGACATTGTTAAACCTATCCACAAGGTCCTTTAAAAACCTCCTTTGAGACTAGTAGCCTCGCAAAACGGGGTGTCCAGCCAATATACTTGGATTATATTGAAATTATGTCTCTAATTGAATAATGATTTACCATGTTTGCTTTCACTTAAGGGAATGAAATAGTTCCAATAATCACATGGAATAAACATCATGCTTGCATTCGCTTCAGGGAATGTCCCATCATTGATAATCGCATGGAATAAACATCATGCTTTGCATTCACTTCAGGGAATGCCCCATCATTGATAATCTCATGGAATAAACATCAAGCTTTGCATTCACTTCAGGGAATGCTTCCCATAAAACTTTTTGGATCAAGACGAATTTTCGTAACTTGAAATTGGGAGAAACATATGGTCGAGTTTTTCGACGAAGAAGAAAGATTGGTTTCGAGCAAATGCAAACTTTATAATATTCTTCTTGTAAATTCAAAATCATCATGATTTATCGCACTTTAAAATAATAATATAAAGAATAAAAATAAAACCAAAATTTACCGATATTGATTTTTCTCTTGTGGACAATGGAGACATAACATATGATCGAGATAGCTTCTCATAGTCATTTTATATCACATCTCTTCCCAAGTCATTTAAGCATATCATGTAAAACTCAAAACACGGTTAAAAATACTAACTTTTACCAAATAAAATAACATACATAATAATATGAAAAATATCAAATATAATCATATAAGTAAAAGTATGAATAAACATACCGCTAATTAACCCTTTTAGGAACAAGAGAAAACACACATCATTTACACCAAACGCAACCTCTTCGACTCTGTCGATTCGTCTTTTGGTTTGTGAGAAGCCACAGATTTATCTCTTTCCAATGTTCGAATAAAATCAAACATACTTCCAAACTTTTCAAAAAAATTAAATAAAAAATTTAAGTTAAAATATAAAGAAAAAGACAATCGGTAATTTAAAAGAATGAAGAGAGAAAAAAACTTATCTTTGGTTTATCCTAGAATCGAATTCTTTCCAATAACTTCTTTTGGATTCAAACAATGAAGACCTCAGTTGATTAGAGTCGTGCTGATAACGTGTTGTGAATAAAATAACAAAGAACAATAATAAGAACAAAGAACAAGAATGGAAGAACAAATAGATGAGAGAAAGATGGAGATTTGTATTATTCTCAAATATAGAATTGTGTATAATGCCTTCAATGAATCATCTATTTATAGGCATAAGAAGTACATAATACATTAAACTCAAATTCATAGAGATAATATTTCTAATAATAAATAAATCAAACTCCTTTGATAAAGTTCTAATCATGATAGACATCCACATAGGTAAATATTCATAACATAAAAGTTATTTTAAAAAAATATAAAACAATAAAAGTCACTTTAAAAACCAAAATAACTTTTATTGTTTTATATTTTTTCTATTTATTTTTTATAATTGTATTTTAATATTTTAAAATATTTTAATATTTTGAAAAATTATTTTTTATTATTTTTAAATAAATTTCGAAATTTAAAATATTTTATATATTTAAAATAATTTTTAGAACTTTCCAAAAATTTTAAGATTTTTTTCGGATTTTTATATATTTTTAAATTTTAAAAATTCTTAAAAATAACAAGTGACATTATCCTATTGTGACACATGCAAAAAAAAAAACAAATAATGATGAAGAATTTTATTTTTTTTATGTAAATAATAACAGTCAACGTTGGTCACATAGCCAAATTAAATTTTTTTTATTGAGTTTGAAAGCTTAATTTTGTAAAAAAAAATTAGGGGCTTAGTTGATTTTTTTGTAAAAATTCAAGGGCTTATTGAACCCTTAAACCTTTACATGTTGTTCTTTTCTTTCACTGATTTAAATAAAGATGAGGAATTCTATTTTTTAGGTAAATAATAAGGATGAGTCTACCACGTGCGAACATTGATGAACACCACTAACGATGAACACCATTAATTTTTTTAAAAATTTTAAAAATATAAAGGACTAAAATTATAATTAAAATTATCTCTTAAAAAATAAAAATCAAATTTAATAGTTACATTATAATATTTTTAATAGGTTAGAATCAAATATACACAATTCTCCTAAACCCTAACAAAATTGATCTCTTAAAAAAATAGAAATCAGTTAATAGGTTTAGGAGAGTTGGGTATATTTGATTCTAATCTATTAAAAAATTATAAACTGGTTTCTATTTTTTAAGAGATTGATTTTGTTAGGGTTTAGGAGAATAGGGTATATTTGATTCTAACATATTAAAAAAATATTATAAAGTAACTATTAAATTTGATTTTTATTTTTCTAAGAGATAATTTTAGTCCTTTAGATTTTTAAATTTTTTAAAAAAATTAATAGTGTTCATCGGTGTTCATCGTTAATAGTATTCACTAATGTTCGTCTCGTAGAATTTTCCAAATAATAAAGGGTTCTTCACTTCACCCATCTCTTTATTTGGGAGTTGTTGATAAATGATGGCACCTCCTAAAATTATGGAAATAAGAGATAATAAATTGGTTTTTGACTTGCCTTATTCCATCTTTATTTCCAATTTATTGCATCTCAAAAAAGTTGGTTTGCACAACATGTGGTCAAGTCCCCCCCCCCCCCCCCCCCCAAACTGAATATTATCATGGTTTCGTTAATTTCTTTTTTATTTTTATTAAATAAAAATATAATTATATTTTCAAAATAAATAATAATATTTAAATTTACACAAAGCAGAACAATATAAACATTTTTAACACTAAATGATCTCCTCCCCTTTCTAATACCTTTCGGTCAAATCTGCAAATAATTTCTCTTATTTACCGAGTCCCATCCCTCATCATAATCCAAATAATTTTACCATTTTAAGATTTTGAAATTGATTGAATCTCAAAGTTACACATAAACTTTAATTTAATGTATAAGTTTCGATTTGGTTAAATTTGCCAAACATAATATTTTGGTTTAAATAAATTTCACAAATTATTAATACCACTATTGACGAAATATCATTTTACATTTTACACATCGTATAGGTAAATAATCAAATTTATTCAACATGAGTAGGGATGTAAAAAATTAACCCGACCTGCAAACTGAAACTGACTTGAGTCAAAATTGTTTATGACCCGAGGTAGTGGTGATCCGAAATCGATTCGAGTTTGAACTAGTGTTGACCCAAACCCGAGTTGGATTTGGAACTTTTGGATCCGAACCCGACTTGCACCTGACCTGAGAATGACATGAACCTGAATTCAACCTGATAATGTGATAACCGAACCCGGCCTGCATCCGACCTTATATGAACCTAAACCGAGATTAACCTGGTTAATAAATGATATTAGCCGACATGTTATCAACATGGCTTGTTATGAACCTGATCTGTAATTGACTCAACCTGTAAATGACCTGGCTTGTTATTGAACTGATATGATATTTACCTGACTTTATATTTATCTAACTTGTAATAACTAATATGTTACAGTTGATGAATTTGTGAGATTATAAATTTATTATATTATAGTGTGACAAAATACATTTTCACAATTTAATGTACAGGATTAACTATATCATTAAATTAATATTTTTATTAATATGTTTATTTTTTATATTTATAAATTATAGTATATAAAAATATTTAAAAGTTTTATTAAATATCTAAATGTTGATAACATAATTCCTTAAGCTTTATGATTTATGGTTTAATATTAACAATTTATGGTTTCGTTGTGTTATTGGTTTATTCGACTAATTTTGATTCTTTTAAGATTTATGGTTTAGTTTAATGTTTAGTTTAGGGTTATTGGTTTATGTGATTGATTTGGATTCCTTAAAGTTTAGGCTTTAGTATCAATAGTTTATGATTTAGCTTATGGTTTGTAACCCCCTCGTCCCGGTCTGGCCGGATGACCGGTCCGAGTGGGCCACACGGGGAAAACCGAGTGAAAACCCCCTTAAGGATTCCCCCTCGGTTAGCAACCCTATTTTTTTCATTTTAAATCTTGTCTAGATGAGTATTTGATCCTATGTGATCATACAACGGAACAACATTCACGAGACAAACATACGAACCCAACCCAACATCTTACAGCCCAATTTTAAGCTTAAACTGCAGGCGGTATCGATACACTTAAGGGGTGTATCGATACCCCTTGACTAGGTCAACTGGTCAAAGTCAACCCGTGGAGACCGTATCGATACACCCAAGGAGTGTATCGATACCCTCCTCAACGGTTGACTTCCCACGGTCAACGCTAAGATGACCGTATCGATACGCCAGGGACCCGTATCGATACCAAAGTGGACAATAGCTTCAGTGACCAAAAAGGTATCGATACGTTCCCTCGTGTATCGAAACACAATGCCTGGAACAAGAAGGCCGTATCGATACGGGACCAACCGTATCGATACCCCTGCTACGAACTTGCAGGTTTTAGCTGATTTAAGGCACAAGAAGGCCCTTAAATCCCTGTAAAACCCCAACCAACACACTAACATCAATCCTAAGGCAAACCAAACATAAAAGCATGCTTTCACAAGAAGCCAAGAGGGCATTAATCAACACAAGGTGATGCACAAACATTCAAGCATCTTAAGCATTCAAACACAAACTAAGCATCCATACATAGCATTTCAAAAAGGCAATCTAACATATAAGGTCATACATGGAACTCAAAGGCCTTAAAAGGCACAAGAAAAGCATATGAGGTTTTGCCCTATCTAACAAGGCAACCTAAACATTAAGAGACATGCTAACACACACAACATTCATCATAGCATATCATGCTTACAAACCATAGTCAATCCAAACATCCACACATGTAAATGAGTCATACAAGCTCATACACAACCCTTGCCACATTGCTAACTAATACAAAATCGACCACCGTACTTGAGTCACAAACTTGGAAAGCCCTTCTTGCCTTGCTCCGAGCTAACACCACGCTAATGATCTGCATTGTTGAACATTGAGAGCGTAAGCTATAAGCTTAGTGAGGGTGCTCTAAAACGAAAAACATCAACAATGCAGGGTTCAAGCATGTAAATCCTAATCTTACATACAACCTACAAAGGCATAAAATCAAGTAGACCTAGCTAGTCTTTCAAGTGGCATAGTATGGCATCTTACTTCATACTAAGCATCAAGCATCAAATACCAACAATAGTAAATCAACATCACATTTCACAATGTATGAACAAGTTAATTGGCCACTTTAAATTATCCCGATTGTGCAGATTTAAACCTCAACAACACTTTACCTCGGTGGGATTACACTCATCACCGGACCTTGCATGTGCGGGATTCCACTCATCGCCACATGCCCTACGGATGGGATTCCATTCATCATCCCGTAGAAATATATAAAAGCTTCCGGTGGAATATTACATCACCGTACTCCTCCTTGATGACTTAACGCCATCAAGGCCACGTACGTTTTGACTCAATTCGTGTGCACACTAATCCTAATGATCGATCATTTACAACCGGTAATTTATTTAGTGCCAATTATTAAAACCACATCATATATCATCAACCACATTCCATACTCATCACATATATACATTTCATGATATACATGCATCAATTTAACCACAATCCACAAGAGTATAGCTAAATGGGCACAATAGCATTTATGGAAAACAAGGCTAAATTAACTACTTGAGTTAAATAGAAGTGGCCTACCAAGCACACTTTACACACACACACTACAAATATTCGAACCAAACTTTAAATCAAGTTTGAAACCACTCACCGCCCTTCCTTAGCTACCAAGCGAAACTCCTACGAACCCGGATTCGGTCCCAAAGCTTCTTCGACGACCCCTCTTGCTCCTAGCCAACCAAAAACACAACCAATAGCCACAATCAATGCTAATATTCAATCAACACATAACCTTTGAATTCAAACCAACTTCATCCAAAATTTCCAACCACAATTAATCCCCAAATATAACAAATTCGTACTCCCTCAAACCTTGGCTGGAAACTCTACTTTCCAACACCCAAATGACTCTCAAGTGATCCCAAAACACCTCCCTAATATACCTAAACCAACAGCCCTTCAATTTCAACCTTAAACCTCCCAAAAACCCAAGTTTTGACACCTTAAAATTTGCCTTAAGACCCCACTTCGGATTTTCCACAAAACTCAACCAAATTGATATATGTTGCACCTTTTAACATGAATAACCCAAGCCCCAACTCAATTTTGTAAAACAAGATGAAAAACCCTTTAAAAACCAAACCTTTAAAACAAACCCTAATTTTCAAAACCCCATATCTTTAAAAACTAAGACCATGAGTGGATAGGGAATAGAGAGGATAGCAAGATGACATGTTTACCTTTCAAAAGCACCTTGAATTGAGGGAGAAACACAATGGAATAGTGTTTTAGGTTTGAAAGAGTTTTGAAGGGGTTTGGGTGCTTTAGACGTTGGAAAAGGGGATAAAGGGGGAGGAAGACAACTTTTTATTAAAGTGGTCTTGCTTTTCAAAACTTTTGGGTAAAATTACAACCTTAGTCCCTTCCCTTTTTCCCAAAGCTCAATTAGATCCAATTTAGGTTGAATTGATTTTAATTTAATTTTATTGACTCGAACTATAACCCGGCTAACTCCTAGCCCCAAAACACGGGCGTTACATGGTTATTGGTTGATGAGATTAATTTTGATTCCTTAAGGTTTATGGTTTTGGGTTTAGTATAATGGCTTATGGTTTAGTATAGGGTTACTGATTTATAAGATTAATTCCGATTCAACTTACTAATTTATGCATTTGAATTTGACTAAATATTTAAATCAAAGTTTCATGTGTACAATTGAACTTAATTAAAGTTTCAACTTTCATGTGTACAATTACATATTTACATCCAATTAAAAAATTTGTGTATAATTATATTAAATGAAAATTTATATGGTATAATAATAATATTTGAATTGAATTAACTTATTATATGATATAAATTTTGAACATCTAAAGAATTCTAATTGAGCTAAATTAAAACTTAGAAGCATAAATCACGAACATAATTAAAAGAATTCTAAAACTAAATGTGAAATTTCAATTAAAATAATTTAAATTAGGACTCAGTTAAATTAAATTAAAATTTAAATGTGAAAATTTGGGACTTAATGAAAAACATCTAAAGTTGGAAGGGTTAAAAAAGTAATTTATCATAACTTAAAAACCCACGCGGGTGGAAAACTTTCCTCCCACCGTTTCACTTTAATTAAAATTATGAAAAAAATAATTGGTAAGGGTGAAGGACAAAAATTTTGACGGAATTAAGCCCCTAAATTTTAGGTTCTTTCCCTCCAAAATCCAAATAGAATCTTTTTAAATTTGGTTCAATAATTAATTGCCCAATTGACATTTGCCTCTTAATTTTTTTCTTAGTGATTAATTACCTTTTAGGTTCTCACTTGTTTAAAATTTTTATTTTAGTCTTAACATTCACTTTTAAATTTTAGTTTAATTCAGTTTTGTCATATATATATATATATTTATTTAAATTATAAAATATTTTGGCATCTTAAGGGATATGTTGGTTCATATTAATCCTTAAATTTTTATTTTTATATGAAATTTACCCACAATTACCATACCGAAGTCTATTTGTACACGGTAAGACCCAACTTGAACTTCAACCGAAATCGATATTCTCTGACCTGAATTTTATCCGTCAACGACCTGACCTGACCTGAAGTCCATCCGAACCTGAATTAACCCGTTAATTAACTGATTAGAACCCGAACCGTTCTGGCCTGAACTAAAACTTACCCGACTTGAAATTAACCTGACCCGAACCCGAACTCAATCTGATTTAAAATCAACTTGATAATGACCTGAATCTGAGTCGACCCGAACCTGACTTGATCCGACTCAAACCATTAAATTGACCTAGCGTAACCCGTATATGATTTGATTTGACATGACATGACCTGACCTGAAACTTGAACGATTACCTGATTCCACATCCTTAAATATGAGAATAAATTGATGTGTTTATTTTTTTTAAATAAATCTTGAACCGAAATTAAAATTTTATGTCTACAATTAAAATAAAAACAAAAATTATATGTGTAACTACATCAAATAAAATTTTACGCAATCACATCAAAAATTAAAATTTGGGTGAAGTTGAGATTTAATGATGTTGAAATTCAATCTAATTTTCTTTTTGATAGGGAAAGGAGAAAAAAATGCCCGATAAATATTATTATTCATAAAATGTGTGTTGCAAAAATTCATTACAACAATCACCCCTAGTGAAATTTAGGGCCTTAACCCACTTCCCTACTACCACTCCAGCACCTAATAAAGGACAAAGAACAGTCTCCCAATTTCAGCCAATCTCCTTTTTGGCTAGTAAATCCGCATCCACATTACATCCTCTAGGAATATGACGCAAAATGGCATTATTACTCCTGATGGAATCAGCAATCTCCTCCCTCACAAAAAAGAATCAGCAATCTCCCTAACCAAGTCCACAAAACATGCTGGGTGAAAATCCACTCCACTAAAGAGCCTTCCACGAGAGTACAATAGTAGGAGAGCTACCAGAAAACGACTTATCAGCAATTGACGCCGTTTTAAATGGATTAAATCTACCTTTTAAGTAGCACAGCTACTATTTGCGCAATTTGACCCACTCCTTTTTCTGTTTAAAATTTCAAATTCGAAGCTCAACAACTAAACATATTGATTAAACTGTCAAAGTAAATTCATCATTTCCACCGCTATGGAAAGTTTTGGGATTTTATAAAGGAGATCGATGAGAGAACATATACTTTAAGATAACATTGATAGAATATTATACTACAAAACTTTAGTCTTCCTTCTCTCTTCTACCCACAAACATCTTTTTTTCTTTTCTTTTAATTTTACCGACAGTTAATTTTGGTGTTGATTGTCGACTATCAGTGTTCATTTTTATCATGTTTTTTCATACCCAATTTTAATTTGTTATTTTTCTTCAGGTTTTATTCTATTTTTCAATAAAAATCTCTTTTGTTTGGTTTCTTTTTTTCCACATATTTTACACATGTTCGTTTATTTTTTGGGCACGTTTTAACTTTGCTCTTGTGACACGTTTCTCTACCTTATGGCACATTGTTCGCCTACTTCTGTTGTACATTTACGATCGTATAGAGATTCTCACGTCGCTCGTATATGATTTGTGGTTGTTTTCTGATGTATTCAGATCTGTTTTGCAAAGCGGCTTGTAAGTTTGCTTTGGTTCGCTCGCCACTCCATCTCTAAAGCGTCTAGTTGGCTAGAAACAATGAAGTATTGTTGACGATTACTGGGTTACTATGGATGATGGACGTCATATTCAAAAGAAGGCTTCGACTATCGTTGCGCTTTTGATTTTTTTTTTCATTTCATTTTATGTTTGAAAATTTTAGTGGACATAGTCCCCAAAATTCTCACTTTAATTTGTTGCATTGTTAATGTTGCACATTCATTTTATTTAATAAAATTAATATCGTTTCAATTTTTTTTAAAAAAACAACATTAATAGAGCAAGCAATTCATCTGATTTACTTTCAATTCTTTTTGAGATAGAAGATGGAATGCCAATTGAGCTTCAAAATAATATAACAAAAAGGTAAACTTTTCCAATAGTTAGAGACATGTATAGATAATTTTAGAGTTCTCTAAAACCACCTAGCATATGTAAATGTCTCCATAAGTCTAGGATTATCAAGAAGCATCCACCATGTACTTGGGAGGCCTATAAAAAGAACCATCTCCTCATTTTGCAACTCACCTAAGAGTTGAAGCATTCAAACTTGTTGAGCTCGATGGTCACAATCGAGATGCTTGCCAAGTGTGAAGAAGATTGAATTTTGGGTGTTTTTGTGGAAGCTAAAAGATAAAGAAAATTGACAAGAGATTTAGAGTAGTTCGGCTTTCTAACCCAAAGCCTACATCCACTACCTTAGCTTCCTACTAAGGATTTCAACCAAATTCACTAAGAATTTCGTCCCCTTTTCTCGTATTAGGAGGAAACTGTTACAACGATCAAGCTTTCTATCCAAAGCTTGATCAAGCACTCTCTTATAAGAGAAATTCTAAGCAAACTTGGAATCCCTCTTATAGGTGTGTGTTTGCAATTCTAAGCACTCACCCAAAACCTAAACACTTGAGCAAATTTGACAATTAAGCTCACAAGTGTTGTCTATACAAGAAATATACAATTTAAGCTCTAAGAAAATTTCTTCATCATATTGTTATTGACAATTGAAGCATTAACCTTTCTTTGATGCTTGGATGTCCCTTTTATACTCCCAAATGAGTTTGTAGCCGTTGAGGACCGTTGGGATTGAATTAGAGTCGTTGGAGATTTTATTTCCCTCATTAATTCTGGAGCTATCCGTATCAAAACAGGCGAGCCCCTATCGAAACGACATTCTTCAGAACTAGCCGTTGAAGCCTGATACAGCAAGCCGTATCGAAAAGGTATTGAGCTGTATCAAAACGGTTACAAACCGTTTCGGTATGGGTAATAGTTGAGCTATAATTTAAAATACCGTTGGGAAATAGCCGTTGGGGTTTTGACCATTGTGGTCTTTGGCACATAGGCGTATCGAAACGCTATGTAAAAACCCTCACCCGGATTAAGCCCGTTTTGAATTAGATAGAGCTATATTGAAACATTTTGACACTGTAAATGGTCGTATCGAAACACCTAGGGGGTGTTTCGAAACACCTGAGTGGTTTTGTAAATTTTGGCTTTAGAACCCCTTTAAGAATTCCTTAAACATTATTTCAAGTTGTTTGGACTTAAAAGCATTTTAAAATCTTTTCAATTTAGTCCAAAACTAATTTTCAATTATTATATCAAAACACATTTTTCCACAAAGCTCTCTTGTAAATCACACTTGTAAGTTATCTCTTAAGCTTAATAAAGCTTTCCTTTCTAAGTTCTGTTGCCTTCTCTACTTTGCACTTGCCTAGCCATTGCGTTGTGTGGGAGTAAGTCTTGTTAGCATTTAGTCGGGAGTGCTAACATCACACAAATTAGCTCAAAGAAGATTAAGTCCGTGACAGTTGGAATTAGAGCGTGTTCGATACACTCAAGACATGGCTAAGACCGAGAAAAATCAAGTTGTTATGTAACACCCCAATTTTGGGCTTAGAAGTTTAGGGTCTGAACCGGACCGGTCTGATAGGCAGTTCGAATATAAAAGAAGGTTTTAGGGAAATCCTAGTTCGGGATGTTTTAAAAATATAGAAAAATATCTAAAAATCCTCATTTAATATATATAAGAGAATGGTGAAACCAGTTTTACAAAATTAGGTTTGGAAATACTACATTTCGGTGTAGTGACCAAAATGCGATTTTTGCAAAGTTTTGTAGTGACTGTTTTGTAAAGGATTGAAACTTTGAATTTTTAATGAGCTAATTTACCCAAAATGTTTTTCTCCAGATTTTTCCTTAATTTGGGTGATTTAATTAATGTTTTAATTAAACAAAAAGAAAAGGGAAACTACTTTTTGGATTTCATAACTACCTTTTCCTAATTTTCTCATTCTTTTTTCTCTCAAAATCCCATCATCCAAACACTTTTTCTCCAGCAACTTTCACATAGATTTTCTCTTCAATTGATGAGATTTCCATCATCTATTGGTTCCTAATCAATCTTGCATCAAATCCTTTTGGTTTCCATATTGAATTTTCATGGAATTTGGCCCAAATCAAGGAGAAATCATCATTTAGAGGTAATGATGTTCTTCTCCTCTAAATATTCAGTTCTTTACTGAAATGCCCAAGTTGTCAATCCTTAATTAAAGTTTTATAAATGGATTTAATGTTAGAAACTTGACTTTGGCTTAAAACTCAAGATTTGGAAGAGATCTTGAGGATTTTTGTTGTAATAGATTGAGCTCTGTTTTGAGATGATTCTTTGATGTATTTTGGATGTCTAATGATGTTAGAAATGAGGTTTTATCAATCTAATCCCGAATAGATTGTATTTCCTAAGTTTTTGCTTATGAAAATGGTGGTTTTTGAGGTGTTCTTGGTGATCTGTTATAGTTGGAGGTATAAGGACGAGTTTAGGTTTATTTTGGATGTTGATTGATGTTTAAAAATGGTTAGAAGTGATGGATCTTTGCTGGGTTAAGTTTTGGAAGAGCTTGGAGGTGTTTTCGGTTGTGTTTGGCGGCCGAAATGTTGGTTTTGGGTAGAGCAGCGAGTTTAGGAGTGTTGGCTGAAGATTTCAATGCATGATGATGCATTAATCCTCTGCTTTGATGTGTTTAAAACAGGGGAGACATCTTCAGACACTTTTGGAGTTGATCCAGAGGCTTAATTGGCGTTTTGGCAAGCAAGCGAAACGAAATTGGTGAGTGGAGTTGGTTTCCAACTTTGGAACAATTATTTGGAGGTTTTGGAAGCTTAGTTTAAGTCTAAACAACTTAGCTAAGCTCGAGAGTAAGTTTTCGGAAAATCTCCCTCGGATGTGCTAAATTGTGGTTTGATGCATTGGATATGAAATACATGTTTAATTACTGTTTTGAAAGCATGTTTTAGCATGATTATTGCTGGTTTTGAAAGCCATGTATTGAAGGATGCTCAAGGTAAGAGATTCTTGGTTTGACATGTTATTAATATGGTTTTGATGCATAGTGATGCATGATATTAAATGGCTTTGATTAATGCTTTAAAACAATGAATTGTTGATGGTATTTGATGTATATTGGCAAGTGATGTAATGGTTTTAAAATACTTGAATCAGATATAGTTAGCCGGCTATAAGATTGGGTGCACCGTAAGTAAAGTCGCCTTGGATGTTGAGGGGTTGTGATTGTACCGTAAACTCCATCCAAGTACCCTAACGATTGAGGAAGATCACAACGGTGGTTGTAAAGTCCGTGTGTGGATCTTGTGTTATGTGTCCCTTACTCTCGTTAGTGGAATTATACAACTACCGGTGAGTGGTGTTGAGGGGTTGTGATTGTACTATTATACTCCACCACGAGTGTCACATCAATGAAGAGATTGCTCTTGAGTGTGAACCTTGTGTAGTCTGGTAGTGTGTATGAAGCGTGTGGGACAACGCTTGTAATCCGCGTATCCGATTGTGTTTTGTGTTGAAATGGTTATGTTTTATCACTTGAAAGCCAATATATTGTATTGAATGTAATGAAGCACGAGATGCTTGAAAAGATGCTTGGTAGCATGAGAAAGAGAAGTACATGTGGTTTAAAAGCTTTGTTAAAAGTGTTTTCTAAAAATGCATTATTGTAATGGTTTTGTTTAGAGCATGCCTCACTAAGCATTTGTGCTTACGCTCTCATTTACCAATAATGCAGATAATTGAGGTGCTTTGGGCATCATGGAAGCTAAGTGCATCCAAGGAAATCCAAGCTCACGTATGTTGATGTTTTCATACACTATTAGTTTTGATAAATTGGTAATGGGAATTCTAAGATTTGTTTTGGGAGATGTGTTGAACTCCCTAGGGTTGTGGCATGTTTGCCTTTGCTGGTTGGAGTTGTAAATGGCCTTTAAATGTTTGATTTGAAGTTTGTTTGCTTACTTGGTTTTGGATAATAGGAAGCATGCCTCTAGACATGTGAAATTTCATGTTTGATGCTATGAATGTGTTTAGGAGCTCTAAACATGCACCTTATAGGTTTGATGACTTGTTGGTATGTTTGGGAAGTCATTAGGATGAGTTTGAATGGATTTATGTATGAAAAACCAGCAAAATCTAAAGCTTCTGGGCAAACCGTATCGGAACACTCTCTGGCGTTTCGAAACGGGGGCCTGTAATGGCCTTCGTGTTTCGAAACGGCTAGAGGCTGTTCCAAAACGATTTGGCTACTAGAAGGCCTCGTTCCGGAACCAGTCTCGGAACCAACCTGCGTTTCGGAACGGTCAACGTCGTTTCGGTCCTCGTTCTGATACAACTGGTGAACGTTTCGAAACAGTTGACCGTTGGCCACTGATTTGAATGGTGCTGAAGTTTACAAGCTTTACGTTTTAGTCCCGAAAGTTGATTTTGCAATTGTATGAGTTTGAGATGTCCAATTAAAGTGAAATTTGACAGGGAAGCATGTAATACAACTAATTTCATATTGGTAACATAAATATCAGTAAAGACCCTCTAATTCACATAATTTACATTTTGGTCCCTATTCTTGTAATAAGTGCAATTGAGTCCCTGTTTGTTATCCGATCGCTGAGCCTTTCTCAAAAAAGTTTTATGGAAACTCATTTAGGTTAATGTGCATCTAGACAAGATTAAAAAGAAAAAAAGGGTTGTGAATCAAGGTTGACTTTCGGGTTGACTTTGGTTTTCCCTGTGTAATCTTCGTAGTTTGGGTCTACCGTCTAGGCCGGGCTAAGGGGGTTACATTTGTTTGTATCAGAGCTTGGTTCTCGTGTAATTGGGATTAGTGATGTGGATGTTGTATGTGTAATTGCATGATGTGCCTTTTGAGTAAAAGAATGTGTTATGAATTGTGATGTATGGTTGCAATTGTGATGTTATGCAATGTTGAAGCATGTTTGGGGAACCTATTGCCATATCAAAACTAATGAAAAGAATTGTTTTTGGAAAGTGAGCTTGAGTACTTGGATTACTTATCTTATCGAGCCTAATTGTGTTTATTGCATTTGTGTCAGTGCATTGTTTTCTTTGTAAATGGGGCCACGTAGAGAAACGAGGATTAATACAAGAGCTGTGGCTCAGAATGAAAATGAGGAGAATGCTGAGAATGTTGTGGATTTACCTCCTCCTCCTGGTGGTGGACCACCTGGTGGTGATGCTGGTGCTGGGGTCGCTGGACCTGAAGGTGTGCAGGGGCAAGCTGCTCCTGACATGACCGTGTTGATTCAGGCTATTGCTGGAGCCTTTCAGGCAGTGGTAGCTAGAGCTCATGGAGCTGCGCATCAGGATGATGCTAATGTGAGATTGCCTCTAGAACGTCTTCGCAGTCTGGGAGGGACTGAGTTCAATGGTTTGTCTCCGGAGGGATCTGAATCTTGGTTGGAAAGTACCAAGAGGATTTTGGGGCAAATGAACTTGTAACGCCCCGGTTTTGGGCTTGGAAGTCTTGGACGTTGACCGGTTGGTCAAAGTGCTGTTCGAATCGTAAGAGGTTAAATTAGGAAAGCCTAGTTCGGGTTGCATTAAAAATATGGAAAAATGTTCTAAAATCATCTTTTATTATAATTAAGTGAACTGTGAAATCAATTTTGGAAAATGAGTTTCGGAAGTGTGACATTTTGGCTAGTGACCAAAATGTAATTTTTGAAAGTTTGGTGGCTATTTTATAAAGGGTTGAAACTTTGAATCTTTAAGGAGCTATTTACCCAAAGGGAGTTTCTCCAGATTTTTCTAAGATATTTTAACACATAATTCTGATTTTTTTAAAGTAAACAAAAGGAGGGAAAATTCATTTTAGCCATTTTCTCATCTAACTTCCTATTTTCTTTCTCTCTTTTTCTCTCAACCCAAACACTCAATTTCCAGAGATCTCAATCTGATTTTCTCACCTAAAATCCTTCTTTCAACTCTCAATTGATTGCAAATCATTGTGTCTTCAAAACCTCTTCAATTGCTTCAAGTTTCATCAAGCTTTTCAATTCCAAAAAGAGGAGAAACTCAAGTTTGGAGGTAAGAACGTCCTTCTCCTCTGAACTTCAAGTTCTTTAATGAAATTCCTAAAGTTTTCAATCCTAATTTGATAATTGATTAAAGGGTTTAAGGTTGATTTATGGATCTTGGCTAATTATGCAAGATTTTGATGATTTCACATGATTTTCGTTTGATCTGTTAAATCTGTGTTTTGAGGAGTGTTTTTGATGTTAAATGATCATTAAATTGATGTGGAAATGAGTCTTGATTGATGCAATCCCGGATAGGTTGGATATCCTAAGTTTAGCTTGTGTTTTAAGGTAGCTTTTGTGATGATCTTGGCGATCTGATGTTGCTGGAGGTATAAGGATGTGTATAGGTTGTTTTTAGATGTGTTTTGATGTTAATGGAAGTGAGGTTTTGCTGGTTTGTGGCTGGGCTTTGTTTAGAAGTGTTTCGGATGCATTTTCGGTTGTGTTTGGTGGCCGAAAATGGAGGTTTTGTGAGAGCAGCGAGTTTAGATGCTTTCATTGAAGCAATTAATGCATGATGATGCATTAATCCTCTGCTTTAATGTGTTGAAACAGGGGAGGCATCCTTGGATCCAAGAGTTGTTGAACCGGAGGCTTGTTTTGGTGCTTTGGCTTGAAGCAAAGTGGAAATCGGTGAGTGGATTTGTGAAAATGGTTTTCGGCTTTGAAACCAAGGTTTTGGGAGCTTAGTTTAAGTCTAAACAACTTTGCTAAGCTCAAGTGTAAGTTTTCGGATTACTCTCTTTAAGTGGTGGCCATGTTTTGGTGCAATGTAAAATGATGATTTTGCATGATTTGCTTACTGTTTTTGAAAGCATGTTTAAGCATGATAATTGCTGATGTTTCAGCATGATTTATGTTGATGTTTAAAGCCATGTGTTGAAGGTGACTCTAGGTAAGAGTACCTTGTTTTTAATGCATTGTTAATGAAGATTTAATGCTTTGAAATGCATGATGAAATGGCTTGGTTTAAATGCTTTAAAACAGTGGATTATGTGATGTATAAAGTGTGTATTGGCAAGTGATGGTTTGTAAAAGTGAAGGTCACTAAGGTGGTTAAAAGTCCTTGAGTGAGCCTTGTTACCTAAGATCATCAAGGTGTTTAAAAGTCCTTGGATGAATCTTGTTGCGGACACTAAGGTGGTTAAAAGTCCTTAGGTGCTCCTTTCCATGGTGTTTAAAAGTCCATGGGGCCAAGGTGTTTAAAAGTCCTTGGGGCCAAGGTGTTTAAAAGTCCTTGGGGTAATTCAAGCTACGGACACAAAGGTGGTTAAAAGTCCTTGTGTGGTCCTTCATGGTGTTTAAAAGTCCATGGCCAAGGTGTTTAAAAGTCCTTGGGGCCAAGGTGTTTAAAAGTCCTTGGGGAAAGTTGTTGAACTTGATTTCATAATTGAAATGTATCACTTGAGCCAATATGACATGTATAGTACATGAGATGCATGTTTTAATGTTTATGTTGAAGCATAAGATGCTTGTTTAAATGAAATGTGGAAGCATGGAATTGCTTGATTTAAAGTATGCTTTGAGCTTGTGTAAAGGTTGTTTATAAGCATGTTTTACAAATGGTTTTAATTGCATTATTGAATGGTTTCTAAAGAGCACTCCTCACTAAGCTTTGGCTTACGCTCTCTCGTTTTCTTGATTCAATAATGCAGAGCATTAGAGTACATTGAGGGCAGCAAGAGAAGGCAAGCAAACAAGTTCGAGTAAAGCTCAATGTATGGAAGGTTTTGTTAAACATTTAGCTTTTGTATGTTTTGGCAATGGGGGACCAATGTATATGTTTTGAGAGGTGTTTGAGACTCCCTAAGTATGTTAAGTGTTGTTGTGGTTGCTGGATTTTGGATTAATTTCCTATTGCTTGCTTGTGAAGGTTTATTGCTAGAATGATAGCTTAAGTAGGAAGCATGCCTATAGAATTGGGGCTTTTTGCTTGTGAGGTTGTTTTGTTGAATTGATGATGCTTTTATGTCCTAAATGTGTTTAATTGCATGCTGGTAAAGTTTGGTGATGTTTGGAGCATGTTTGAGTGGTCAATTGCATGATTTGGTTTGCTAATATGCTGAAATCTGAGCAGGCGTTTCGGAACAGTGTGTACCGTTTCAGAACGGGTGCCTGGAATGAACCCAGGGGTCCGAAACGGGGTGCACCGTTTCGAAACGAAATGCTCACTGCCAGACCCCCGTTGCGGAACCAGTACCGGAACGGCCCGCGTTTCGGAACAGGGTCAACCTGTTTCGAAACGGTCGACCGTTAGGGGGCTGACATGGTAGTTATATGTTTTGTTTTGTTTGCGTTTTGGTCCCGAATCTTGTTTGATCAATTGCATGAGCTGTGGATGTCCTTTTGAGCTGAAATTTCACAGAGAAGCATGAAACCTGACTAATTTCAAGATGGTAACTTTAATTTGGGTTAAGTCCCTTAATTTATCAGAATTTACAATTTGGTCCCTAAAGTTGTAATTTGTTCAATTGGGTCCCTGTTTGATCTCTGATGTTTGTGATCTTTTGGTATGTTGTTTGTGTGATCACAATTAAGGTTAATGTGCATCTAGACAAGATTAAAAAGAAAAAAAGGGTCGTTAATCAAGGTTGACTTTCGGGTTGACTTTGGTTTTCCCCGTGTAATCTTCATAGTTCGGGTCAACCGTCTAGACCGGGCTACGGGGGTTACATTTGGTGGTATCAGAGCTGAGTTCTCGAGTAATTGGGAATGTGTGTATGCATGATTGAAGCATGGTTTGGTTTGTATGCTTGTTGAGTGGAAAGCATGTTCAGTGATATGATATGATGTAGTGTATGTGATGCATGTTGTGATGATGCATGATGAGGGTACCCATTGCCAAACAAAAGCTAAAGAGATGATGTTGTTTTGAAAGAAATTGAGCTTGAATACTTGGAATTTGCTTACCTTGCTGGTCCTGACTTGTTTTATTTGTATTGTTATGCATGGTAAAGTATGGCACCACGTAGAGAGTTAAGGAGTAGCGCGAGAGCTACGACCCCGGAGGGGAATGTGAATGATGAGCACACGGGTAGTGCTGTGATACCTCCTCCTCCACCTGGTGGTGGTGGTGCGGAGAGGGAAAGAGTTGGAGCTGAGGCAGCTGGTGCTGGAGCTGCAGGACCTGAAGTTGGTCAGGGGCAAGCGATGCCTGACATGTCTGTGCTGGTGCAAGCTATTGCGGGTGCGTTTCGAGCAGCAGTAGCTGGAGCTCAAGGAGCTGGGCATCAGGGAGATGCTGGAGCTAGACTACCCTTAGAACGTTTGCGCAGTCTTGGAGGGACTGAGTTTAGGGGTATGTCAGCTGAGAGGTCTGAAGCATGGTTGGAGAGTACCAAGCGTGTCTTGGGACAGATGAGTTGCACTGATGTGCAAAAGCTGGGATGTGTGGTGTCACTGCTGCAAGGTGATGCTTATACCTGGTGGACGACCACAATCTCTGGGATGGCTGATGCTGATGTTTCTTGGACGTTCTTTCAGCATGCGTTTAAGAGGAGATATCTGGGAGTTAGATATCTGGATGAGAAGAAGCGTGAATTCATGTCTCTGACCCAAGGGAGCATGAGTGTGGCTGAGTATGAGGTACAGTTCGTACGTCTTAGCCAGTATGCACCGGAGCTGATACCTGATGAGCGCGAGAGGTGCGAAAGGTTCCATTATGGCTTGGTGACGGAAGTTAAGACCTATATGTTGGCTGCGGAGTACAATGATTTCGATGTGTTGGTTAGTCGATCCAAGGACATTGAGATGAATCTGAGTTTGTCTGTTAAAGGTGCTGGAGCTAGTTCTGGGAAGAGAGCTGCTGAGTATAGTTCCGGTGGTCGAAACAAGAGAGGGCGTGATCAGAGGTTTCAGTCTTCGTCTAAGAGAGGTGGAGGTGCACCTGCTAGGGGTGGCAATGCTAGAGCTGACCCTAGTGCTTGTTGGATTTGTGGTTCCCGTGGTCACTTGAAGCGTGACTGTCCTCGTGCTGGGAGGGAGGTGCAAGCTCCTGTGGTGGCAGCTGGTTATGAGTGTAACGCCCCGGTTTTGGGCTTGGAAGTCTTGGGCGTTGACCGGTTGGTCAAAGTGCTGATCGAATATATAAGAGGGAATTTAGGAAAACCTAGTTCGGGTTGCATTAAAAATATGGAAAAATATTCTAAAATCATCTTTTAATATATAAAAGTGAACTGTGAAATCAATTTTGGAAAATGAGGTTCGGAAGGTTGACATTTTGGTTAGTGACCAAAATGTAATTTTTGAAAGTTGCGGGACAGTTTTATAAAGGATTGAAACTTTGAATCTTTAAGGAGCTATTATTCCAAAAAGGATTTCTCCAGATTTTTCTAAGATATTTTAAGTCTAAAATCTGATTTTAAAGATTAAGAAAAGAGAGGGAAATCATTTTAACCAATTCTTAACAATTTTTTCTATTTTCTCTCAAATTCTCTTTTCTCTCATTTTCTCTCTACCCAAACAAGATTTCCTCAGATTTCTTTCTCTGATTTTGACTTCTTAATCTCTCATTTCAACTCTCATTTGATTTCTAATTATCTCATCATCAAAACCTCACAATTTACAAGTTGATTCATCAAGCATTTTGGCTCTAAAATGGAGAAATTCAAGTTTGGAGGTAAGAACGTCCTTCTCCTCTAAACTATCAGTTCTTTACTGAAATTCCTAAGTTCTCAATCCTTGATTCATGTTTTATTAAAGGCTTTTCAATTGAGATCTTGATTTTTGGCTAAAATGCAAGATTTGGTGATTTTGGTGAAAATTTCGTGTGATCTGTTTAAGCAGGGTTTTGAGGTGTTAAATTGATGTTAAATGAATGCTAAAATGATTAGAAGTTGAGGTTTAATCAATGCAATCCCGGATAGGTTGAATTTCCTAAGTTTGGCTTGAGTTTTTGGTTGTTTTTGGAGTGTAATTGGTGATCTGTTATACCTGGAGGTATAAGGACGTGGTTGTGATCTTTTTGTATGTTATGTGATGTATAAAAATGGTTAGAAGTGATGGATCTTGGCTGGGTTAAGTTTTGGAAGTGTTTGGAGATGATTTCGGTTGTGTTTGGTAGCCAAATTGTTAGATTTGTGATGAGCAGCGAGTTGTGTTGATGTTGCTGGTGTTTTAATGCATAAGGATGCATTAATGTTCTGTTTTTTTATGTGCTTGAAACAGGGGAGGTTGACCCTTGAGCTTTGGAGGTGTTTTCGGAAGGTTTCGGAAGCTTGGAAAGCTTGTTGGCTAGGCTTGTCTGGTAATCGGTGAGTGAAAATGGATTTTCAGCTTTTAAACCAAAGGTTGAAGGTTTTGGGAGCTTAGTATAAGTCTAAACAACTTTGCTAAGCTCAAGTGTAAGTTTTCGGATTACTCTCTTAAAGTGGTGGCCATGTTTTGATGAAATGTGAAATGATGATTTTGCATGATTTGCTACGGTTTTGGAAAGCATGTTTTAGCATGTTAATTGCTGATGTTTTAGCATGATTTATGCTGATGTTTTAAGCCATGTGTTGAAGGTGTCTCTAGGTAAGAGTACCTTGTTTTATGCATTGTTAAATGATGATTTAATGCTTTGAAATGCATGACGTAATGGCTTGGTTTAAATGCTTTAAAATAGTGGATTATATGATGTATAAAGTGTGTATTGGCAAGTGATGGTTTGTAAAAAGTGAAGGTCACTAAGGTGGTTAAAAGTCCTTGAGTGAGCCTTGTTATCTAAGATCATCAAGGTGGTTAAAAGTCCTTGGATGAATCTTGTTGCGGACTCTAAGGTGGTTAAAAGTCCTTAGGTGCTCCTTTCCATGGTGTTTAAAAGTCCATGGGGCCAAGGTGTTTAAAAGTCCTTGGGGCCAAGGTGTTTAAAAGTCCTTGGGGTAATTCAAGCTACGGACACAAAGGTGGTTAAAAGTCCTTGTGTGGTCCATTCATGGTGTTTAAAAGTCCATGGCCAAGGTGTTTAAAAGTCCTTGGGGTCCAAGGTGTTTAAAAGTCCTTGGGGAAAGTTGTTGAACTTGATTTCTAAATGAAATGTATCACTTGAGCCAATATGACATGTATAGTACATGAGATGCATGAGATGCATGATTTAATGTTTATGTTGAAGCATGAGAAGCTTGTTTAAATGTAATGTGGAGGCATGATATTGCTTGATTTAAAGTATGCTTTGAGCATGTGTAAAGGTTGTTTACAAGCATGATTTACAAATGGTTTTAAATGCATTATTGAATGGTTTTTTTTAAAGAGCACTCCTCACTAAGCTTTGGCTTACGCTCTCTCGTTTTCTTGATTCAATAATGCAGAGCATTAGAGTGCATTGAGGGCAGCAAGAGGAGGCAAGCAACAAGTACTAGTAAAGCTCAATGTATGAAGGTTTTATAAGTGTTTTAGCCTTTGTATGTTTTTGGCAATGAGGGACCAATGTATTTGTTTGGGAGGTGTTTATGACTCCCTAAGTATGTTGTATGAGGTTGACGTTGCTGGTTTTTGGAATGAATTTCTATTGCTTGCTTTTGAAGGTTTAAGGCTTGAATGTTAGCTTGTGTAGGAAGCATGACCTTAAATTTGGGGCTTTTTGCATGAGATGTTATCTTGCTGAATTGATGATGCTTATATGTGTTAAATATGTTTAATTGCATGCTGGTAAAATTTGGTGATGGTTGGAGCATGTTTGAGTGTTCAATTGCTTGATCTAGCATGCTTGTTTGCTGGTTTTTGTGCAGGCGTTTCGGAACAGGGGTGTACCGTTTCGGAACGGGTGCCTTGCATGAACCCAGGCGTCCGAAACGGTATGCACCGTTTCGAAACGGTTTAGCCTCTGCCGAGGCCATGTTCCGGAACCCGTTTCGGAACGGCCCGTGTTTCGGAACAGGGCTAGCCTGTTTCGGAACGGTCGACCGTTAGGGGGCTGACATGGTAGTTACATGTTTTGAAATGTTTGCGTTTTGGTCCTGAATCTTGTCTGATCAATTGTATGAGTTTGGAATGTCCGTTTGAGCTGAAATTTCACAGAGATGCATGAAACCTGACTAATTTCAAGATGGTAACTTTAATTTGGGCTAAGTCCCTTAATTTATCAGAATTTACAATTTGGTCCCTAAAGTTGTAATTTGTTCAATTGGGTCCCTGTTTGATCTCTGATGTTTGTGATCTTTTGATATGTTGTTTGTATGATCACACTTAAGGTTAATGTGCATCTAGACAAGATTAAAAAGAAAAAAAAGGGTCGTTAATCAAGGTTGACTTTCGGCTTGACTTTGGTTTTCCCCGTGTAATCTTCGTAGTTCGGGTCAACCGTCTAGACCGGGCTACGGGGGTTACATTTGGTGGTATCAGAGCTGAGTTCTCGAGTAATTGGGAATGTGTGAATGCATGATTGAAGCATGGTTTGGTTGGTATGCTTGTTGAGTGAAAGCATGTTCAATGATATGATATGATGATGTGTATGTGAGGCATGTTGTGATGATGCATGATGAAGGTACCCATTGCCAAACAAAAGCTAAAGGGATGATGTTGTTTTTGAAAGAAATTGAGCTTGAATACTTGGAATTTGCTTACCTTGCTGGTCCTGACTTGTTTTATTTTGTATTGTTATGCATGGTAAAGTATGGCACCACGTAGAGAGTTAAGGAGTAGCGCGAGAGCTACGACCCCGGAGGGGAATGTGAATGATGAGCACACTGGTAGTGCTGTGTTACCTCCTCCTCCACCTGGTGGTGGTGGTGCGGAGAGAGAAAGAGCTGGAGCTGAGGCAGCTGGTGCTGGAGCTGCAGGACCTGAAGTTGGTCAGGGGCAAGCGATGCCTGACATGTCTGTGCTTGTACAAGCTATTGCGGGTGCGTTTCGAGCAGCAGTAGCTGGAGCTCAAGGAGCTGGGCATCAGGGAGATGCTGGTGCTAGGCTACCCTTGGAACGTTTGCGCAGTCTTGGTGGGACTGAGTTTAGGGGTATGTCAGCTGAGAGGTCTGAAGCATGGTTGGAGAGTACCAAGCGTGTCTTGGGACAAATGAGTTGCACTGATGTGCAGAAGCTGGGATGTGTGGTGTCACTGCTGCAAGGTGATGCTTATACGTGGTGGACGACCACAATCTCTGGGATGGCTGATGCTGATGTTACATGGACGTTCTTTCAGCATGCGTTCAAGAGGAGATATCTGGGAGTTAGATATCTGGATGAAAAGAAGCGTGAATTCATGTCTCTGACCCAAGGGAACATGAGTGTGGCGGAGTATGAGGTACAGTTTGTACGTCTTAGCCAGTATGCACCTGAGTTGGTACCTGATGAGCGCGAAAGGTGCGAAAGGTTCCGTTATGGTTTGGTGACGGAGGTTAAGACCTATATGTTGGCAGCTGAGTACAATGATTTCGATGTGCTGGTTAGTCGGTCCAAAGACATTGAGATGAACCTGAGTTTGTCTGCTAAGGGTGCTGGAGCTAGTTCTGGGAAAAGAGCTGCTGAATATAGTTCCGGTGGTCGGAACAAGAGAGGGCGTGATCAGAGGTTCCAGTCCTCGTCTAAGAGAGGTGGAGGTGCACCTGCTAGGGGTGGCAATGCTAGAGCTGACCCTAGTGCTTGTTGGATTTGTGGTTCCCGTGGTCACTTGAAGCGTGACTGTCCTCGTGCTGGGAGGGAGGTGCAAGCTCCTGTGATAGCAGCTGGTTATGAGTGCTGGAATTGTGGTTCAGCTGATCATCTGAGACGTGATTGTCCGAGGATGGCTGGTGGTCAAGAGCGTGCTCCTGTTGTTGCAGCACCGCAGAGAGGTCGTGGGCGCGGCCGTGGTAATTTTCAGAGGCGAGAGGAAGGTGGGCGTGGAGTAGCTCATGTTGTGGCTATTCAACCTGAGGGTGGAGGCCAAGCGAGGGTGTATGCTCAGCGCGAAGGAAGGAATGATGCAGATGTGATTGCAGGTACCTTTACTTTGCAATCCTTGTCATTGCTTTCTTTGATTGATTCTGGATCTACGCATTCATACATTCTTCGTGAGCATGCTGAGTTGCTTGGTTTGCCTGTTGAGTCTTTGGATGTTGGTGTTAGAGTCACTAGTTCTTTTGGTGAAACTGTTGTGACTCGTAAGCTTTATAAAAGGTGTCCTTTGGTTGTTCAAGAGCATGTCTTTCTTGTTGATCTTATGGAGTTGCCCTTTTATGGTTTTGATGTGATCCTTGGTATGGATTGGCTTGCTGAGCATCATGCTGTTGTGGATTGTGAGAATAAGCGGGTTTCGCTTAGGCTTGCGGATGATTATGAAGTGGTGGTGGTTGGTGAGAATGTGAAGTTTCTTGCCAATGTTGTTTCTACCTTGGAGGCGAGCAGGATGCTGAGGCAAGGTTGTGAAGCTTTTCTGGCTTTTGTGATGAATCCTAGTTCGAAGGAGCTGAGGGTGCAGGATATCAGGGTTGTGAAGGAGTTTCCTGATGTTTTTCCTGAGGAGTTGCCTGGTTTACCTCCTAATCGCGAGGTGGAGTTTGGTATTGAGCTGTATGAGAATACCACTCCTGTGTCCATTACTCCCTATAGAATGGCACCTAAGGAGCTGAAGGAGCTGAAGACGCAGTTGCAAGAGTTGCTTGATCGTGGTTTCATCCGGCCGAGTGTTTCGCCTTGGGGTGCTCCTGTCTTGTTTGTGAAGAAGAAAGATGGCACGATGAGAATGTGCATTGATTACCGTCAGCTGAACAAGTTGACTATCAAGAATCGGTATCCTTTGCCGAGGATTGATGATCTCTTTGATCAATTTCGGGGAGCTGCTGTGTTCTCTAAGATTGACTTGAGGTCAGGGTATTATCAATTGAAGGTGAAGGATGTGGATGTGCCTAAGACAGCTTTCAGGACAAGGTATGGGCATTATGAGTTCCTTGTGATGCCGTTTGGTTTGACAAATGCTCCTGCTGCTTTCATGGACATGATGAATCGTGTTTTTCATGAATACCTGGACAAGTTTGTTGTGGTGTTCATTGATGATATCCTTGTGTACTCGCGTACTGAGGAAGAGCACGAAGAGCATTTGAGGGTTGTGTTGCAAGCTTTGTTGGAGAATCAGCTTTATGCTAAGTTGAGCAAGTGTGAGTTTTAGCTTAGAGAGGTTGTTTTTCTTGGGCATGTGGTCTCAGCTGAGGGGATTCGTGTTGATCCACAGAAGATTGAAGCGGTGATGAACTGGAAAGTTCCTAAGTCTGTTCAGGAGGTTCGTAGTTTCCTTGGTTTGGCAGGATACTACCGAAGGTTTGTGGATGGTTTTTCCAAGATTGCTGCTCCTTTGACGAAGTTGCTGCAGAAAGATGTTAAGTATGAGTGGACAGAAGCGAGACAGCAAGCTTTTGAGAAGCTGAAGTTGGCTTTGACGCAAGCTCCTATCTTGATTCAGCCTGAATCAGGGAAAGAGTTTGTAGTCTACAGTGATGCATCCTATGTTGGTTTGGGGTGTGTGCTGATGCAAGAGGGTAAGGTTGTGGCTTATGCGTCGCGGCAGTTGAAGGTGCATGAGCGCAATTATCCTACGCATGATATTGAGTTGGCTGCAGTGGTTTTTGCTCTGAAGATCTGAAGGCATTATCTGTATGGTGAGAAGTGTACGGTGTACACGGATCACAAGAGTTTGAGGTATCTGATGTCTCAGAAGGAGTTGAATCTCAGACAGCGACGTTGGTTGGAGTTGCTCAAGGATTATGATCTGACGATAGAGTATCATCCTGGAAAGGCCAATGTTGTTGCGGATGCCTTGAGTAGGAAGGTAGCTGTTGAGCTGAGGGCTATGTTTGCTAGCTTGAGTATATCGCAGGATGGTGGTCTTGTTGCTGAGTTGCAAGTGAAACCTTCGTTGGTTCAGTTGATCAAGGATAAGCAGTTGTTGGATGATTCCTTGGTGTCTCATGTTCAGGATATCGCGGAGGGTAGACCTTCGGATTTCTGTTTTAATGAGGATGGGGTGTTGTGTTTTGGTAATCGGATAGTAGTGCCTGCAGATGCTGAGTTGAGGCATGCTATTCTAGCTGAAGGTCATAGTAGTCCTTTTGCTATGCATCCTGGTAGTACAAAGATGTATCGCGATCTTCGTGATGAGTACTATTGGGTGGGCTTGAAGAAGGATGTGGCAGAGTTCGTGGGCAAGTGTTTGGTGTGTCAGCGCGTAAAGGCTGAACATCAGGTTCCTTCTGGTTTGTTGCAACCGTTGAAAATCCCTGAATGGAAGTGGGAGAGGGTTACCATGGATTTTGTATCTGGTTTGCCTTTGTCTCCGTCGAAGAAGAATTCTGTTTGGGTGATTGTGGATCGCCTGACGAAGTGTGCACATTTCTTGCCTGTGCATACTACGTTTTCTTTGGATAAGCTGGCAGAGCTGTACGTTGCTGAGGTTGTAAGGTTGCATGGTGTGCCTAAGTCGATCGTGTCGGATAGGGATCCGAGGTTCACGTCGCGTTTTTGGCAGTGTTTGCATCAAGCTCTGGGTACAAGGTTGCATTTCAGTACATCCTATCATCCTCAGTCGGATGGCCAGTCTGAGCGAGTTATTCAGATTTTGGAGGATATGTTGAGATGCTGCGTGATAGAGTTCCAAGGTTCTTGGGAGAAGCATCTGCCTTTGGTTGAGTTCGCTTACAACAACAGTTTTCAGGCAAGTATACAGATGGCACCTTATGAGGCTCTGTATGGGAGGAAGTGTAGGACTCCTCTGTGTTGGGCTGAAACTGGTCAAAAGTTGGTTTCGATGCCTGCTTTGTTGAAAGGTACCACCGAGAAGGTGAAGCTCATTTGTGAGAGGTTGAAGGCTGCTTCTAATCGGCAGAAGTCTTACGCGGATTTAAAGCGTAGGGAGATAGAGTTTGCGGTGGGTGATCGCGTGTTCTTGAAGGTTTCGCCTTGGAAGAAGGTGATGAGGTTTGGGCGGAAGGGTAAGCTGAGCCCTAGATACATTGGACCGTATGAGGTTGTTGAGCGTGTTGGTCCTGTTGCGTATCGGTTGAGGTTACCTCAGGAGTTGGAGAGGATTCATGATGTGTTCCATGTTTCAATGCTCCGGAAGTATAGATCTGATCCTTCGCATGTGTTGCCTGTGGAGGAGGTGGAATTGAATCCGGATTTGACCTATGATGAGGAACCGGTGAAGATTCTGGATTCAGATAGCAAGGTTCTTCGTGGCAAGACCATTGAGTTGGTGAAGGTGCTGTGGAAGCATCGCGGTGTTGAGGAAGCCACGTGGGAGCGGAAGGAGGATATGCTGAAGCAGTTTCCTTATCTCTTTCCTTCAGGTAAATTTCGAGGACGAAATTTCTTAAGGGGGGAGAGTTGTAACGCCCCGGTTTTGGGCTTGGAAGTCTTGGGCGTTGACCGGTTGGTCAAAGTGCTGATCGAATATATAAGAGGGAATTTAGGAAAACCTAGTTCGGGTTGCATTAAAAATATGGAAAAATATTCTAAAATCATCTTTTAATATATAAAAGTGAACTGTGAAATCAATTTTGGAAAATGAGGTTCGGAAGGTTGACATTTTGGCTAGTGACCAAAATGTAATTTTTGAAAGTTGCGGGACAGTTTTATAAAGGATTGAAACTTTGAATCTTTAAGGAGCTATTATTCCAAAAAGGATTTCTCCAGATTTTTCTAAGATATTTTAAGTCTAAAATCTGATTTTAAAGATTAAGAAAAGAGAGGGAAATCATTTTAACCAATTCTTAACAAATTTTTCTATTTTCTCTCAAATTCTCTTTTCTCTCATTTTCTCTCTACCCAAACAAGATTTCCTCAGATTTCTTTCTCTGATTTTGACTTCTTAATCTCTCATTTCAACTCTCATTTGATTTCTAATTATCTCATCATCAAAACCTCACAATTTACAAGTTGATTCATCAAGCATTTTGGCTCTAAAATGGAGAAATTCAAGTTTGGAGGTAAGAACGTCCTTCTCCTCTAAACTATCAGTTCTTTACTGAAATTCCTAAGTTCTCAATCCTTGATTCATGTTTTATTAAAGGCTTTTCAATTGAGATCTTGATTTTTGGCTAAAATGCAAGATTTGGTGATTTTGGTGAAAATTTCGTGTGATCTGTTTAAGCAGGGTTTTGAGGTGTTAAATTGATGTTAAATGAATGCTAAAATGATTAGAAGTTGAGGTTTAATCAATGCAATCCCGGATAGGTTGAATTTCCTAAGTTTGGCTTGAGTTTTTGGTTGTTTTTGGAGTGTAATTGGTGATCTGTTATACCTGGAGGTATAAGGACGTGGTTGTGATCTTTTTGTATGTTATGTGATGTATAAAAATGGTTAGAAGTGATGGATCTTGGCTGGGTTAAGTTTTGGAAGTGTTTGGAGATGATTTCGGTTGTGTTTGGTAGCCAAATTGTTAGATTTGTGATGAGCAGCGAGTTGTGTTGATGTTGCTGGTGTTTTAATGCATAAGGATGCATTAATGTTCTGTTTTTTTATGTGCTTGAAACAGGGGAGGTTGACCCTTGAGCTTTGGAGGTGTTTTCGGAAGGTTTCGGAAGCTTGGAAAGCTTGTTGGCTAGGCTTGTCTGGTAATCGGTGAGTGAAAATGGATTTTCAACTTTTAAACCAAAGGTTGAAGGTTTTGGGAGCTTAGTATAAGTCTAAACAACTTTGCTAAGCTCAAGTGTAAGTTTTCGGATTACTCTCTTAAAGTGGTGGCCATGTTTTGATGAAATGTGAAATGATGATTTTGCATGATTTGCTACGGTTTTGGAAAGCATGTTTTAGCATGTTAATTGCTGATGTTTTAGCATGATTTATGCTGATGTTTTAAGCCATGTGTTGAAGGTGTCTCTAGGTAAGAGTACCTTGTTTTATGCATTGTTAAATGATGATTTAATGCTTTGAAATGCATGACGTAATGGCTTGGTTTAAATGCTTTAAAACAGTGGATTATATGATGTATAAAGTGTGTATTGGCAAGTGATGGTTTGTAAAAAGTGAAGGTCACTAAGGTGGTTAAAAGTCCTTGAGTGAGCCTTGTTATCTAAGATCATCAAGGTGGTTAAAAGTCCTTGGATGAATCTTGTTGCGGACTCTAAGGTGGTTAAAAGTCCTTAGGTGCTCCTTTCCATGGTGTTTAAAAGTCCATGGGGCCAAGGTGTTTAAAAGTCCTTGGGGCCAAGGTGTTTAAAAGTCCTTGGGGTAATTCAAGCTACGGACACAAAGGTGGTTAAAAGTCCTTGTGTGGTCCATTCATGGTGTTTAAAAGTCCATGGCCAAGGTGTTTAAAAGTCCTTGGGGTCCAAGGTGTTTAAAAGTCCTTGGGGAAAGTTGTTGAACTTGATTTCTAAATGAAATGTATCACTTGAGCCAATATGACATGTATAGTACATGAGATGCATGAGATGCATGATTTAATGTTTATGTTGAAGCATGAGAAGCTTGTTTAAATGTAATGTGGAGGCATGATATTGCTTGATTTAAAGTATGCTTTGAGCATGTGTAAAGGTTGTTTACAAGCATGATTTACAAATGGTTTTAAATGCATTATTGAATGGTTTTTTTTAAAGAGCACTCCTCACTAAGCTTTGGCTTACGCTCTCTCGTTTTCTTGATTCAATAATGCAGAGCATTAGAGTGCATTGAGGGCAGCAAGAGGAGGCAAGCAACAAGTACTAGTAAAGCTCAATGTATGAAGGTTTTATAAGTGTTTTAGCCTTTGTATGTTTTTGGCAATGGGGGACCAATGTATTTGTTTGGGAGGTGTTTATGACTCCCTAAGTATGTTGTATGAGGTTGACGTTGCTGGTTTTTGGATTGAATTTCTATTGCTTGCTTTTGAAGGTTTAAGGCTTGAATGTTAGCTTGTGTAGGAAGCATGACCTTAAATTTGGGGCTTTTTGCATGAGATGTTATCTTGCTGAATTGATGATGCTTATATGTGTTAAATATGTTTAATTGCATGCTGGTAAAATTTGGTGATGGTTGGAGCATGTTTGAGTGTTCAATTGCTTGATCTAGCATGCTTGTTTGCTGGTTTTTGTGCAGGCGTTTCGGAACAGGGGTGTACCGTTTTCGGAACGGGTGCCTTGCATGAACCCAGGCGTCCGAAACGGTATGCACCGTTTCGAAACGGTTTAGCCTCTGCCGAGGCCATGTTCCGGAACCCGTTTCGGAACGGCCCGTGTTTCGGAACAGGGCTAGCCTGTTTCGGAACGGTCGACCGTTAGGGGGCTGACATGGTAGTTACATGTTTTGAAATGTTTGCGTTTTGGTCCTGAATCTTGTCTGATCAATTGTATGAGTTTGGAATGTCCGTTTGAGCTGAAATTTCACAGAGATGCATGAAACCTGACTAATTTCAAGATGGTAACTTTAATTTGGGCTAAGTCCCTTAATTTATCAGAATTTACAATTTGGTCCCTAAAGTTGTAATTTGTTCAATTGGGTCCCTGTTTGATCTCTGATGTTTGTGATCTTTTGATATGTTGTTTGTATGATCACACTTAAGGTTAATGTGCATCTAGACAAGATTAAAAAGAAAAAAAAGGGTCGTTAATCAAGGTTGACTTTCGGCTTGACTTTGGTTTTCCCCGTGTAATCTTCGTAGTTCGGGTCAACCGTCTAGACCGGGCTACGGGGGTTACAATGAGTGTTGGAACTGTGGTTCTGCTGACCATTTGAGACGCGATTGTCCGAGGATGGCTGGTGGTCAAGAGCGTGCTCCTGTTGTTGCAGCACCGCAGAGGGGTCGTGGGCGCGGCCGTGGTAATTTTCAGAGGCGAGAGGAAGGTGGTCGCGGTGTAGCTCATGTTGTGGCTATTCAACCTGAGGGTGGAGGCCAAGCGAGGGTGTATGCTCAGCGCGAGGGAAGGAATGATGCTGATGTGATTGCAGGTACCTTTACTTTGCAATCTTTGCCATTGCTTTCTTTGATTGATTCTGGATCTACGCATTCATACATTCTTCGTGAGCATGCTGAGTTGCTTGGTTTGCCTGTTGAGTCTTTGGATGTTGGTGTTAGAGTCACTAGTTCTTTTGGTGAAACTGTTGTGACTCGTAAGCTTTATAGAAGGTGTCCTTTGGTTGTTCAAGAGCATGTCTTTCTTGTTGATCTTATGGAGTTGCCCTTTTATGGTTTTGATGTAATCCTTGGTATGGATTAGCTTGCTGAGCATCGTGCTGTTGTGGATTGTGAGAATAAGCGGGTTTCGCTTAAGCTTGCAGATGATTATGAAGTGGTGGTAGTTGGTGAGAATGTGAAGTTTCTTGCCAATGTTGTTTCTACCTTGGAGGCGAGCAGGATGCTAAGGCAAGGTTGTGAAGCTTTTCTGGCTTTTGTGATGAATCCTAGTTCGAGGGAGCTGAGGGTGCAGGATATCAGGGTTGTGAAGGAGTTTCCTGATGTTTTTCCTGAGGAGTTGCCTGGTTTACCTCCTAATCGCGAGGTGGAGTTTGGTATTGAGCTGTATGAGAATACCACTCCTGTGTCCATTACTCCCTATAGAATGGCACCTAAGGAGCTGAAGGAGCTGAAGACGCAGTTGCAAGAGTTGCTTGATCGTGGTTTCATCCGGCCGAGTGTTTCGCCTTGGGGTGCTCCTGTCTTGTTTGTGAAGAAGAAAGATGGCACGATGAGGATGTGCATTGATTACCGTCAGCTGAACAAGTTGACTATCAAGAATCGGTATCCTTTGCCGAGGATTGATGATCTCTTTGATCAATTTCGGGGAGCTGCTGTGTTCTCTAAGATTGACTTGAGGTCAGGGTATTATCAGTTGAAGGTGAAGGATGTGGATGTGCCTAAGACAGCTTTCAGGACAAAGTATGGGCATTATGAGTTCCTTGTGATGTCGTTTGGTCTGACAAATGCTCCTGCTGCTTTCATGGACATGATGAATCGTGTTTTTCATGAATACCTGGACAAGTTCATTGTGGTGTTTATTGATGATATCCTTGTGTACTCGCGTACTGAGGAAGAGCACGAAGAGCATTTGAGGACTGTGTTGCAAGCTTTGTTGGAGAATCAGCTTTATGCTAAGCTGAGCAAGTGTGAGTTCTGGCTTAGAGAGGTGGTTTTTCTTGGGCATGTGGTCTCAGCTGAGGGGATTCGTGTTGATCCTCAAAAGATTGAAGCAGTGATGAATTGGAAAGTTCCTAAGTCTGTTCAGGAGGTTCGTAGTTTCCTTGGTTTGGCAGGATACTACCGAAGGTTTGTGGATGGTTTTTCCAAGATTGCTGCTCCTTTGACGAAGTTGCTGCAGAAAGATGTTAAGTATGAGTGGACAGAAGCGAGACAGCAAGCTTTTGAGAAGCTGAAGATGGCTTTGACTCAAGCTCCTATCTTGATTCAGCCTGAATCAGGGAAAGAGTTTGTAGTCTACAGTGATGCATCCTATGTTGGTTTGGGGTGTGTGCTGATGCAAGAGGGTAAGGTTGTGGCTTATGCGTCGCGGCAGTTGAAGGTGCATGAGCGCAATTATCCTACGCATGATATTGAGCTGGCTGCAGTGGTTTTTGCTCTGAAGATCTGGAGGCATTATCTGTATGGTGAGAAGTGTACTGTGTACACGGATCACAAGAGTTTGAGGTATTTGATGTCTCAGAAGGAGTTGAATCTTAGGCAGCGACGTTGGTTGGAGTTGCTCAAGGATTATGATCTGACGATAGAGTATCATCCGAGAAAGGCCAATGTTGTTGCGGATGCTTTGAGTAGAAAGGTAGCTGTTGAGTTGAGAGCTATGTTTGCTAGCTTGAGTATATCGCAGGATGGTGGTCTTATTGCTGAGTTGCAAGTGAAACCATCGTTGGTTCAGTTGATCAAGGATAAGCAGTTGTTGGATGATTCCTTGGTGTCTCATGTTCAGGATATCGCGGAGGGTAGACCTTCGGATTTCTGTTTTAATGAGGATGGAGTGTTGTGTTTTGGTAGTCGGATAGTAGTGCCTGCAGATGCTGAGTTGAGGCGTGTTATTCTGGCTGAAGGTCATAGCAGTCCTTTTGCTATGCATCCTGGTAGTACAAAGATGTATCGCGATCTTCGTGATGAGTACTATTGGGTAGGTCTGAAGAAGGATGTGGCAGAGTTCGTGAGCAAGTGTTTGGTGTGTCAGCGAGTCAAGGCTGAACATCAGGTTCCTTCTGGTTTGTTGCAACCGCTGAAAATTCCTGAATGGAAGTGGGAGAGGGTTACCATGGATTTTGTATCTGGTTTACCTTTGTCTCCGTCGAAGAAGAATTTTTTTTGGGTGATTGTGGATCGCCTGACGAAGTGTGCGCATTTCTTGCCTGTGCATACTACGTTTTCCTTGGATAAGCTGGCAGAGCTGTACATTGCTGAGGTTGTGAGGTTGCATGGTGTGCCTAAGTCGATCGTGTCGGATAGGGATCCGAGGTTCACATCGCGTTTTTGGCAGTGTTTGCATCAAGCTCTGGGTACAAGGTTGCATTTCAGTACATCCTATCATCCTCAGTCGGATGGCCAGTCTGAGCGAGTTATTCAGATTTTGGAGGATATGTTGAGATGCTGCGTGATAGAGTTCCAAGGTTCTTGGGAGAAGCATCTGCCTTTGGTTGAGTTCGCTTACAACAACAATTATCAGGCGAGTATACAGATGGCACCTTATGAGGCTCTGTATGGGAGGAAGTGTAGGACTCCTCTGTGTTGGGCTGAAACTGGTCAAAAGTTGGTTTCGATGCCTGCTTTGTTGAAAGGGACTACCGAGAAGGTGAAGCTCATTTGTGAGCGGTTGAAGGCTGCTTCTGATCGGCAGAAGTCTTACGCGGATTTGAAGCGTAAGGAGATAGAGTTTGCGGTGGGTGATCGTGTGTTCTTGAAGGTTTCGCCTTGGAAGAAGGTGATGAGGTTTGGTCGGAAGGGTAAGCTGAGCCCTAGATACATTGGACCGTATGAGGTTGTTGAGCGTGTGGGTCCTGTTGCGTATCGGTTGAGGTTACCTCAGGAGCTGGAGAAGATCCATGATGTGTTCCATGTTTCTATGCTCCGGAGGTATAGATCTGATCCTTCGCATGTGTTGCCTGTGGAGGAAGTGGAATTAAATCCGGATTTGACCTATGATGAGGAACCGGTGGAGGTTCTGGATTCGGATAGCAAAGTTCTTCGTGGCAAGACCATTGAGTTGGTGAAGGTGCTGTGGAAGCATCAAGGTGTTGAGGAAGCCACGTGGGAGCGGAAGGATGATATGCTGAAGCAGTTTCCTTATCTCTTTCCTTCAGGTAAATTTCGAGGACGAAATTTCTTAAGGGGGGGAGAGTTGTAACGCCCCGGTTTTGGGCTTGGAAGTCTTAGACGTTGACCGGTTGGTCAAAGTGCTGTTCGAATCGTAAGAGGTTAAATTAGGAAAGCCTAGTTCGGGTTGCATTAAAAATATGGAAAAATGTTCTAAAATCATCTTTTATTATAATTAAGTGAACTGTGAAATCAATTTTGGAAAACGAGTTTCGGAAGTTTGACTTTTTGGCTAGTGACCAAAATGTAATTTTTGAAAGTTTGGTGGCTATTTTATAAAGGGTTGAAACTTTGAATCTTTAAGGAGCTATTTACCCAAAGGGAGTTTCTCCAGATTTTTCTAAGATATTTTAACACATAATTCTGATTTTTTTAAAGTAAACAAAAGGAGGGAAAATTCATTTTAGCCATTTTCTCATCTAACTTCCTATTTTCTTTCTCTCTTTTTCTCTCAACCCAAACACTCAATTTCCAGAGATCTCAATCTGATTTTCTCACCTAAAATCCTTCTTTCAACTCTCAATTGATTGCAAATCATTGTGTCTTCAAAACCTCTTCAATTGCTTCAAGTTTCATCAAGCTTTTCAATTCCAAAAAGAGGAGAAACTCAAGTTTGGAGGTAAGAACGTCCTTCTCCTCTGAACTTCAAGTTCTTTAATGAAATTCCTAAAGTTTTCAATCCTAATTTGATAATTGATTAAAGGTTTTAAGGTTGATTTATGGATCTTGGCTAATTATGCAAGATTTTGATGATTTCACATGATTTTCGTTTGATCTGTTAAATCTGTGTTTTGAGGAGTGTTTTTGATGTTAAATGATCATTAAATTGATGTGGAAATGAGTCTTGATTGATGCAATCCCGGATAGGTTGGATATCCTAAGTTTAGCTTGTGTTTTAAGGTAGCTTTTGTGATGATCTTGGCGATCTGATGTTGCTGGAGGTATAAGGATGTGTATAGGTTGTTTTTAGATGTGTTTTGATGTTAATAGAAGTGAGGTTTTGCTGGTTTGTGGCTGGGCTTTGTTTAGAAGTGTTTCGGATGCATTTTCGGTTGTGTTTGGTGGCCGAAAATGGAGGTTTTGTGAGAGCAGCGAGTTTAGATGCTTTCATTGAAGCAATTAATGCATGATGATGCATTAATCCTCTGCTTTAATGTGTTGAAACAGGGGAGGCATCCTTGGATCCAAGAGTTGTTGATCCGGAGGCTTGTTTTGGTGCTTTGGCTTGAAGCAAAGTGGAAATCGGTGAGTGGATTTGTGAAAATGGTTTTCGGCTTTGAAACCAAGGTTTTGGGAGCTTAGTTTAAGTCTAAACAACTTTGCTAAGCTCAAGTGTAAGTTTTCGGATTACTCTCTTTAAGTGGTGGCCATGTTTTGGTGCAATGTAAAATGATGATTTTGCATGATTTGCTTACTGTTTTTGAAAGCATGTTTAAGCATGATAATTGCTGATGTTTTAGCATGATTTATGTTGATGTTTAAAGCCATGTGTTGAAGGTGACTCTAGGTAAGAGTACCTTGTTTTTAATGCATTGTTAATGAAGATTTAATGCTTTGAAATGCATGATGAAATGGCTTGGTTTAAATGCTTTAAAACAGTGGATTATGTGATGTATAAAGTGTGTATTGGCAAGTGATGGTTTGTAAAAGTGAAGGTCACTAAGGTGGTTAAAAGTCCTTGAGTGAGCCTTGTTACCTAAGATCATCAAGGTGTTTAAAAGTCCTTGGATGAATCTTGTTGCGGACACTAAGGTGGTTAAAAGTCCTTAGGTGCTCCTTTCCATGGTGTTTAAAAGTCCATGGGGCCAAGGTGTTTAAAAGTCCTTGGGGCCAAGGTGTTTAAAAGTCCTTGGGGTAATTCAAGCTACGGACACAAAGGTGGTTAAAAGTCCTTGTGTGGTCCTTCATGGTGTTTAAAAGTCCATGGCCAAGGTGTTTAAAAGTCCTTGGGGCCAAGGTGTTTAAAAGTCCTTGGGGAAAGTTGTTGAACTTGATTTCATAATTGAAATGTATCACTTGAGCCAATATGACATGTATAGTACATTGAGATGCATGAGATGCATGTTTTAATGTTTATGTTGAAGCATGAGATGCTTGTTTAAATGAAATGTGGAAGCATGGAATTGCTTGATTTAAAGTATGCTTTGAGCTTGTGTAAAGGTTGTTTATAAGCATGTTTTACAAATGGTTTTAATTGCATTATTGAATGGTTTCTAAAGAGCACTCCTCACTAAGCTTTGGCTTACGCTCTCTCGTTTTCTTGATTCAATAATGCAGAGCATTAGAGTACATTGAGGGCAGCAAGAGAAGGCAAGCAAACAAGTTCGAGTAAAGCTCAATGTATGGAAGGTTTTGTTAAACATTTAGCTTTTGTATGTTTTGGCAATGGGGGACCAATGTATATGTTTTGGGAGGTGTTTGAGACTCCCTAAGTATGTTAAGTGTTGTTGTGGTTGCTGGATTTTGGATTAATTTCCTATTGCTTGCTTGTGAAGGTTTATTGCTAGAATGATAGCTTAAGTAGGAAGCATGCCTATAGAATTGGGGCTTTTTGCTTGTGAGGTTGTTTTGTTGAATTGATGATGCTTTTATGTCCTAAATGTGTTTAATTGCATGCTGGTAAAGTTTGGTGATGTTTGGAGCATGTTTGAGTGGTCAATTGCATGATTTGGTTTGCTAATATGCTGAAATCTGAGCAGGCGTTTCGGAACAGTGTGTACCGTTTCGGAACGGGTGCCTGGAATGAACCCAGGGGTCCGAAACGGGGTGCACCGTTTTGAAACGAAATGCTCACTGCCAGACCCCCGTTGCGGAACCAGTACCGGAACGGCCCGCGTTTCGGAACAGGGTCAACCTGTTTCGAAACGGTCGACCGTTAGGGGGCTGACATGGTAGTTATATGTTTTGTTTTGTTTGCGTTTTGGTCCCGAATCTTGTTTGATCAATTGCATGAGATGTGGATGTCCTTTTGAGCTGAAATTTCACAGAGAAGCATGAAACCTGACTAATTTCAAGATGGTAACTTTAATTTGGGTTAAGTCCCTTAATTTATCAGAATTTACAATTTGGTCCCTAAAGTTGTAATCTGTTCAATTGGGTCCCTGTTTGATCTCTGATGTTTGTGATCTTTTGGTATGTTGTTTGTGTGATCACAATTAAGGTTAATGTGCATCTAGACAAGATTAAAAAGAAAAAAAGGGTCGTTAATCAAGGTTGACTTTCGGGTTGACTTTGGTTTTCCCCGTGTAATCTTCGTAGTTCGGGTCAACTGTCTAGACCGGGCTACGGGGGTTACAGAACTGCAGTAATGTGCAGAAGTTGGGATGTGTGGTGTCACTACTGCATGGTGATGCTTATACGTGGTGGATGACCACTATCTCCGGAATGGAGGACAATGATGTAACTTGGACGTTTTTCCTGAATGCTGTCAAGCGGAAGTATCTGGGTGTGCGATACCTAGATGAGAAGAAAAGAGAATTTATGTCTCTTGTGCAAGGCAACATGACGGTAGCTGAGTATGAGATCCAGTTTGTTCGCCTTAGTCAGTACGCACCTGAGCTTATCCCTGATGAGCGGGAGAGGTGTGAACGTTTCTGTTATGGATTGGTGACGGACGTGAAGACATATATGCTTGCGACTGATTATACCGATTTTGATGTGCTTGTGTATCGAGCGAAGGACATCGAACAAAACTTGAGTTTGTCCTCCAGAGGCGTTAGTTCTGGCTCGAGAAAAAGAGTCGCTGATCATAGTTCTAGTGGTGGACGGAACAAGACAGGACGAGATAGGAGGTATCAGCCTACTGCTAGGCATGGTAGTGGAGGACATGGTACGGCTGTTCAGGGAGATAGGACGAGGGTTGATCAGAACACGTGCTGGACGTTTGGATCTCGTGGCCATTTGAGGCGTGATTGTCCTCGGGCAGCGAGGGAGGTTTAGGCTCCTGTTGTAGTGACATGTAACTCATGTTGGAATTGTGGTTCGACAAACCACATGAGGAGAGAGTGTCCTTTGTTGGCCGGTGGTGGTCAGGGACGTGCTCCTGGGGTAGTCGCACCTCAGAGAGGCCATGGGCGCGGCCGTGGTAACTTTCAGCGCAGAGATGATGGTGGGAGGAATGTAGCGCATGTTGTGGTCGTTCAACCTGAGGGTGGTGGCCAGGCTCGAGTGTATGCTCAGCGTGAGGGAAGGAATGATACGGATGTGATAGCAGGTACCTTTACTTTGCAATCCTTATCATTACTTTCTTTGATTGATTATTGATCTACACACTCATACATATTGCGTGAACATGCTCAAATGCTTGGTTTACCTGCTGAGTCTTTGGATGTTGGTATGCGTGTGACTAGTTCCTTTGGTGAGACGGTTGTGACACGAAAGTTGTATAGAAGATGTCCCTTGAAAGTGCAAAACCATGTTTTTCTTTTTGATCTTATGGAGTTGCCTTTCTATGGCTTTCATGTAATCCTTGGTATGGATTGGCTTGTTAAACATCGAAATGTGGTAGATTTTGAAAGCAAGTGAGTTTCGTTGAAACTCGTGGATGATTATGATGTAGTGGTGGTTGGTGAGAATGTGAAGTTTCTTGCCAATGTGGTGTCGACGTTGGAGGCAAGCCGAATGTTGAGGCAGGGTTGCGAGGCTTACCTAGCTTTCGTGATGAACCCTAGTTCAAAGGAGTTGCGTGTTCAGGATATCAAAACCGTACGAGAGTTTCCTGGAGTATTTTCGGAGGAATTACCTGGATTACCTCCTAGTCGAGAGGTGGAGTTTGGAATTGAGTTGTATGAAAACACAACTCCAGTTTCCATTGCTCCTTATCGCATGGCACCTAAGAAGTTGAAGGAATTGAAGACGCAGCTTCAGGAGTTGCTTGACCGTGGTTTCATTCGACCTAGTGTTTCACCGTGGGGTGCACCGGTCTTGTTTGTGAAGAAGAAGGATGGCACTATGAGAATGTGCATTGATTATCATCAGCTGAACAAGTTGACTATCAAGAATCGATATCCTTTGCCGAGGATTGATGATCTTTTTGATCAATTTCGGGGAGAGGCTGTGTTCTCTAAGATTGACTTAAGGTCAGGGTACTACCAGCTTAAGGTGAAAGATGTGGATGTGCCAAAAACAGCCTTTAGAACGAGGTATGAGCATTATGGGTTCCTTGTAATGCCGTTAGGTTTGACGAATGCTCCTGCAGCTTTTATGGACATGATGAATAGAGTGTTCTATAAATACTTGGATAAGTTTGTCGTAGTGTTCATTTATGATATCCTTGTGTACTCTCGTACTGAGGAGGAACATGAAGGTCATTTGATGGTTGTCTTGCAAGCGCTTCTGGAAAATCAGCTTTATGCTAAGTTGAGCAAGTGCGAATTTTGGCTTAAGGAAGTTGTTTTCCTTGGTCATGTGGTTTATGCTGAGGGGATTCGTGTTGATCCTCAGAAGATTGAGGCGGTGATGAATTGGAAGCCTCCTAAGTCCGTTCATGAAGTTCGTAGTTTCCTTGGGTTGGCAGGATATTATCGGAGGTTTGTGGATGGATTTTCAAGGATTTCTGCCCCTCTGACAAAGTTGTTGCAAAAGGATGTTGAATATGAGTGGACGGAAGTGAGACAACAAGCTTTTGAGAAGCTTAAGGCAGCGTTGACTCAAGCTCCTATTTTGGTTCAGCCTGAATCAGGAAAAGAGTTTGTGGTGTACAGTGACGCATCTTATGTTGGTTTGGGGTGTGTGCTAATGCAGGAGGGTAAGGTGGTGGCGTATGCATCATGTCAGTTGAAGGTGCATGAGTGCAATTACCCTACACATGATATTGAGTTAGCTGCGGTGGTTTTTGCTTTGAAGATCTGGAGACATTATTTGTATGGTGAGAAGTGTACTGTGTACACGGATCATAAAAGTTTGAAGTATCTGATGTCTCAGAAGGAGTTGAATCTTAGGCAACGACGCTGGGTGGAGTTGCTTAAAGATTATGATTTGACGATCGAGTATCATCCGGGAAAAGATAATGTTGTGGCGGATGCCTTGAGTAGGAAGGTAGCGGTAGAGCTAAGGGCTATGTTCGCTAGCTTGAGCATTTCGCAAGATGGAGGTCTTGTGGCTGAGTTACAGGTGAAACCATCTCTGGTTCAGTTGATAAAGGATAAGCAGTTGTTGGATGATTCCTTGGTGCCACATGTTCAGGATATTGCTGAGGATAGACCATCGGATTTCTGTTTTAATGATGATGGGGTTTTGTGTTTCGGAAGGCGGATAGTAGTGCCAAATGATGCGGAGTTGAGGCGTACTATTATGTCTGAAGCTCAAAATAGTCCTTTTGCTATGCACCCTGGTAGTACAAAGATGTATCGTGATCTGAGGGATGAGTACTATTGGGTGGGTTTGAAGAAAGATGTTGCAGAGCATGTGAGTAAATGTATGGTTTGTCAGCGGGTTACGGCTAAGCATTAGTTTCCTTCAGGGTTGTTGCAACCGTTGAGGATCCTGAATGGAAGTGGGAAAGGATCACCATGGACTTTGTGTCTGGTTTGCCTTTGTCGCCATCGAAGAAAAATTTGGTGTGGGTGATTGTGGATCGCCTTACGAAGTCTGGGCATTTCCTACCTGTGCATACTACGTATACTTTGGATAAGCTTGCAGAGCTGTACATTGCTGAGATTGTGCGACTGCATGGTGTGCCAATGTCTATAGTTTCGGATAGAGATCCGAGGTTCACATCGCGTTTTTAGGAGTGTTTGTATCAAGCTTTGGGTACGCGACTAAATTTCAGTACTTCTTATCATCCACAGTCGGATGGACAGTCTGAGCGTGTTATCCAAGTGCTTGAGTATATGTTGAGGTGCCGTGTGATTGAGTTTCAAGGCTCTTGGGAGAAGCATTTGCCTTTGGTAGAGTTTGCTTATAATAATAGCTACCAGGCGAGTATTCAAATGGCACCTTATGAAGCTTTGTACGGGAGGAAGTGCAGAACTCCTCTTTGTTGGGCTGAGGCATGTTAGAAGTTGGTTTCAATGCCGACTTTGTTGAAAGGAACCACCGAGAAGGTGAAGCTCATTTGTGAGCGGTTGAAGGCAGCTTCTGATCGACAGAAGTCTTACGCGGATTTAAAGCGTAAGGAGATTGAGTTTGCGGTGGGTGACCGTGTGTTTTTGAAGGTTTCGCCTTGGAAGAAGGTGATGAGGTTTGGCCGGAAGGATAAGTTGAGCCCTAGGTATATTGGACCATACGAGGTGATTGAACGTGTGGGTCCTGTTGCTTATAAGTTGAGGTTACCGCAAGAGTTGGAAAAGATACATGATGTGTTTCATGTCTCTATGCTACAGAGGTATAAATCAGATCCTTCGCATGTTATGCCTATGGAGGAAGTAGAGTTGAATCCAGATTTGATCTATGACGAGGAGCCGATTGAGATTCTGGATTCGGACAGTAAAATTCTTCGAGGTAAGAGCATTGAGTTGGTTAAGGTGTTGTGGAGTCATCGTGGTGTTGAGGAAGCCACTTGGGAAAGAAAAGATGACATGAAGAAGCAGTTTCCTTATCTTTTTCCTCCATGTAAATTTCGAGGACAAAATTTTTAAGAGGGGGAGAGTTGTAACACCTCAATTTTGGGCTTAGAAGTTTAGGGTCTGAACCGGACCGGTGTGATAGGCGGTTCGAATATAAAAGGAGGTTTTAGGGAAAGCCTAGTTCGGGATGTTTTAAAAATATAGAAAAATATCTAAAAATCTTCATTTAATATATATAAGAGAATGGTGAAATCAATTTTACAAAATTATGTTTGGAAATACTACATTTCGGTGTAGTGACCAAAATGCGATTTTTGTAAAGTTTTGTAGTGACTGTTTTGTAAAGGATTGAAACTTTGAATCTTTAAGGAGGTAATTTACCCAAAATGTTTTTCTCCAGATTTTCCTTAATTTGGGTAATTTAATTAATACTTTAATTAAATAAAAAGAAAAGGGAAACTACTTTTTGGATTTCATAACTACCTTTTCCTAATTTTCTCTCATTCCTTTTTCTCTCAAAATCCCATCATCCAAACACTTTTTCTCCAGTAACTTTCACATAGATTTTCACTTCAATTGATGAGATTTCCATCATCTATTGGTTCCTAATCAATATTGCATCAAATCCTTTTGGTTTCCACATTGAATTTTCATGGAATTTGACCCAAATCAAGGAGAAATCATCATTTAGAGGTAACGATTTTCTTCTCCTCTAAATATTCAGTTCTTTACTGAAATTCCTAAGTTGTCAATCCTTTATTAAAGTTTTATAAATGGATTTAATGTTAGAAACTTGATTTTGGCTTAAAACTCAAGATTTGGAAGAGATCTTGAGGATTTTCGTTGTAATGGATTGGGCTCTGTTTTGAGATGATTCTTTAATGTATTTTGGATGTCTAATGATGTTAGAAATGAGGTTTTATCAATCTAATCCCGAATAGGTTGTATTTTCTAAGTTTTTTCTATGAAAATGGTGGTTTTTGAGGTGTTCTTGGTGATCTGTTATAGCTGGAGGTATAAGGACGAGTTTAGGTTTATTTTGGATGTTGAATGATGTTTAAAAATGGTTAGAAGTGATGGATCTTGGCTGGGTTAAGTTTTGGAAGAGCTTGGAGGTGTTTTCGATTGTGTTTGGCGGCCGAAATGTTGGTTTTGGGTAGAGCAGCGAGTTTAGGAGTGTTGGCTGAAGATTTGAATGCATGATGATGCATTAATCCTCTGCTTTGATGTGTTTAAAATAGGGGAGACATCTTCAGACACTTTTGGAGTTGATTCGGAGGCTTAATTGGCGTTTTGGCAAGCAAGCGAAACGAAATTGGTGAGTGGAGTTGGTTTCCAGCTTTGGAACAATTATTTGGAGGTTTTGGAAGCTTAGTTTAAGTCTAAACAACTTAGCTAAGCTCTAGAGTAAGTTTTCAGAAAAACTCCCTCGGATATGCTAAATTGTGGTTTGATGCATTGGATATGAAATGCATGTTTAATTACTGTTTTGAAAGCATGTTTTAGCATGATTATGGCTGGTTTTGAAAGCCATGTATTGAAGGATGCTCAAGGTAAGAGATCTTTGGTTTGACATGTTATTAATGTGGTTTTGATGCATAATGATGCATGATGTTAAATGGCTTTGATTAATGCTTTAAAACAGTGAATTGTTGATGGTATTTGATGTATATTGGCAAGTGATGTAATGGTTTTAAAATACTTGAATCGGATATAGTTAGCCGGCTATAGGATTGGGTGCACCGTAAGTAAAGTCGCCTTGGATGTTGAGGGGTTGTGATTGTACCGTAAACTCCATCCAAGTACCCTAACGATTGAGGAAGATCACAACGGTGGTTGTAAAGTCCGTGTGTGGATCTTGTGTTATGTGTCCCTTACTCTCGTTAGTGGAATTATACAACTACCTGTGAGTGGTGTTGAGGGGTTGTGATTGTACCGTTATACTCCACCACGGGTGTCACATAAATGGAGGGATTGCTCTTGAGTGTGAACCTTGTGTAGTCAGGTAGTGTGTATGAAGCGTGTGGGACAACGCTTGTAATCCACGTATCCGATTGTGTTTTGTGTTGAAATGATTATGATTTATCACTTGAAAGCCAATATATTATATTGAATGTAATGAAGCATGAGATGCTTGAAAAGATGCTTGGTAGCATGAGAAAGAGAAGTACATGTGGTTTAAGAGCTTTGTTAAAAGTGTTTTCTAAAAATGCATTATTGTAATGGTTTTGTTTAGAGCATGCCTCACTAAGCATTTGTGCTTACGCTCTCATTTACCAATAATGCAGATAATTGAGGTGCTTTGGGCATCAAGGAAGCTAAGTGCATCCAAGGAAATCCAAGCTCACGTATGGTGATGTTTTCATACACTATTAGTTTTGATAAATTGGCAATGGGAATTCTAAGATTTGTTTTGGGAGATGTGTTGAACTCCCTAGGGTTGTGGCATGTTTGCCTTTGCTGGTTGGAGTTGTAAATGGCCTTTAAATGTTTGATTTGATGTTTGTTTGCTTACTTTGTTTTGGATAATAGGAAGCATGCCTCTAGACATGTGAAATTTCATGTTTGATGCTATGAATGTGTTTAGGAGCTCTAAACAAGCACCTTATAGGTTTGATGACTTGTTGGTATGTTTGGGAAGTCATTAGGATGAGTTTGAATGGATTTATGTATGAAAAACCAGCAAAATCTGCAGCTTCTGGGAAAACCGTATCAGAACACTCTCTGGCGTTACGAAATGGGGGCCTGTAATGGCCTTCGTGTTTCGAAACGGCTGGAGGCTGTTCTGAAACGATTTGGCTAGTATAAGGCCTCGTTCCGGAACCAGTCTCGGAACCAACCCGCGTTTCGGAACAGTAAACGCTGTTTTGGTCCTCGTTCTGATACAGTTGGTGAACGTTTCGAAACAAGTGACCGTTGGGCACTGATTTGAATGGTGCTGAAGTTTGCAAGCTTTATGTTTTAGTCCCGAAAGTTGATTTTGCAATTGTATGAGTTTGAGATGTCCAATTAAGGTGAAATTTGATAGGGAAGCATGTAATACAACTAATTTCATATTGGTTACATAAAAATCAGTAAAGGCCCTCTAATTCACATAATTTACATTTTGGTCCCTATTCTTGTAATAAGTGCAATTGAGTCCCTATTTGTTATCCGATCGCTGAGCCTTTCTCAAATAAGTTTTATGGAAACTCATTTAGGGTTAATGTGCATCTAGACAAGATTAAATACAAAAAAGGGTTGTGAATCAAGGTTGACTTTCAGGTTGACTTTGGTTTTCCCCGTGTAATCTTCGTTGTTTGGGTCTACCGTCTAGGCCGGGCTAAGGGGGTTATATGTTAGTTCATCGGAAGCGGAGGTCACGCATGAGCAACGAGAGCGTAAGGAGAAGATCAATCTTCAACGAAAAAGCCACGAGCGAAATCGAAGGATGTGATCTCTAGCATTGAGTCACGCTTGACTCGAGTCGAGGAAGGCGTATGGGGCATGGGTGCCCAAGTGGACGACCTTCAACAAAGGGTAGAAGGCCTTGAGGTGGAGGATGCCGAGATCCATACGGCCATGAAGGCCATGATGTTCAAGCTATAATAGACCATGCGCATGGAGATGGGGAAAATCCGCAACCTTCTCACGGGGGAGCTCTCGAAGGTGTGTGCTTCTTTTCAACATGTGCTAGACAACACCTGTGCCCAACTTAAGGCACTACAAGGCGATGTTGCCTTATGCAAACGTGCAATGGTCGCCGGGCCAAGCACCACGTATGAAGCTAGGAAGGTTAAGGTGCCCAAGCCAAAGACCTTCGCGGGAGCACGCAACACGAATGAAATAAACAACTTCCTATATGACTTGGAACAATACCTTGGAGCCGTTGGCATTATGGACGAGGCTTCCAAGATTCAAACCGCCACCTTATATCTCACTGACACCGCCATCTTTGGTGGAGGAGAAGGCACGTAGATATCTAGAAAGGTATGTGCACCATCTCTACCTTTGATGACTTTAAGAAGGAGCTTAAACGACAATTCTATCTGGAGAATGCTGAGAATAAAGGAAGAGCCCGCTTGTGAAGGCTAAAGCAATTAGGGAGCATCTATGACTATGTCAAGGAGTTCACCACCTTGGTGCTTGAGATCCCTGATCTCCTCCGAGAAGAACCCACTCTTCATATTCATGGATGGACTCCAACAATGGGCCAAAGCCGAACTAAGGTTTCGGGGAGTACAAACCCTTGTCGATGCCATAGCTGTGGCCGAAAGCCTTGTTGTCTATTCTAGCCACAAGGAGTCCACCACCAAGCCCGAAGTGATGTTCTTAGGACAAAAGATTAGGGATGGACAACTCATGATGGAGGATGGCAAGTTGTGTGCCATCCAAGAATGAGAGCCACCCACCAAGGTACATGAGCTAAGGTCTTTCCTTGGGTTGGTGAACCACTACCACCATTTCATCAAAGGCTATTATGCAAGGTTTACACCGCTCACAGAGCTTTTAAATAAGAACAAGCCGTGGGTGTGGACACCAAAGTGTCAAGAGGCCTTTGAGGACTTGAAGAAGGCCATTAGCGAGGAGCCAATACTTAGCCTACCCGACCACACCAAGCTCTATGAGGTACACACTGATGCTTCGGACTTTGCCATCGGAGGTGTTTTGATGCAAGATGGGCATCCGATTGCTTACGAGAGTCGAAAGCTCAATGGCACCGAAAGGCGCTACACAATTCAAGAAAAGAAGATGATTGCCATCATCCATTGCCTTAGAGTGTGGCGACACTACCTCCTTGGGTCCAAGTTCTTGATCTTGACCAACAATGATGCCACAAGCTATTTCCAGACCCAGAAGAAGCTAAGTCCCAAGCAAGCTTGGTGGCAGGACTTCTTAGCCGAATTCGACTATGTCATGCAATACAAGCTAGGTAAGGTGAACGTGGTCGCCGATGCATTAAGTCGAAAGGAGGAGCTCGCACACATTAGCCAAGTCACCAGCCCACTGCTCGAGAAGATTAAGGAAGGCTTGCAATAAGAGCCACTTGCCCAAAGCATCATTGCCTTAGTAAATGAAGGCAAGACTCGACGATTTTGGTTGATAGATGGCTTACTTTACACCAAGGGAAACCATCTCTATGTACCAAAGTGGGTTAACTTGCGAAAAAAGTTGATCAAGGAGTGTCATGACTCCTTGTGGGCGGGTCACCCAGGTATGCGACGTACCCTAGCACTCTTAAAGTCTACCTACTATTGTCCTCGAATGCAAGACACAGTGGAGGAGTATGTGAGGACATGTCTTGTGTGCCAACAAGACAAGGTGGTCCAACATCAACCAGGTGGACTGCTCGACTCATTGCCCATGCCGGAGAAGCCTTGGGAAAGTGTCTCCATGGACTTCGTCACTTGCTTACCAAAGTCCGACGGGTTCAGAAGCATCATAATCGTGGTGGACCGATTTAGCAAGTATGCCACCTTTATTGCCGCTCCATCCAATTGCATCGCAGAGGAGGCAACCATACTCTTCCTCCGCAACGTGGTTAAGCTTTGGGGCGTCCTAACCAGCATTGTAAGTGATCGTGACCCACGCTTCACAAGGAGGTTTTGGAAAGAATTGTTCAAGATGCTCGAGTCTGATCTAAACTTTTCAACAAGCTTCCATTGTCATAGAGATGGGCAAACCGAGAGGGACAATGCACTCTTAGAGCTCTATTTGAGGCACTATGTGAGTGCCAACCAAAGAGATTAGGCGGAGCTTTTGGATGTAGCAGAATTCTTTTACAACCTACAACAAAGCGAGGCCACCAACCGAAGTCCCTTTGAGATCGTCATAGGGCAACAACCAACCACCCCGCTCTCCCTTTCCCCATGCTACGAAGGGAAGAGCCCAACATACTTCATGTTTCCCAAGTCATGGTGTAACGCCCTTAACCCGGCCCAGACGGTTGACCCGAATTAAGAAAGTCACACGGGGAAAACCAAAGTCAACCCGAAAGTCAACCTTGATTAACGACCCCTTTTTTTTCTTTTTAATCTTGTCTAGATGCACAATAACCTTAGATATGATCACACAACAACATACTCGAAGATCATAAACATCAGAGATCAAACAGGGACCCAATTGAACAATTAACAACTTTAGGGACCAAATTGTAAATTCTGAAAACTTTAAGGACTTAACCAGATTTTAAGTTACCAACTAAAAATTAATCACGTTTCATGCTTCTCTGCCAAATTTCAGCTCAAACGGACATTCCAAACTCATACGATTGCACAAACAAGATTCAGGACCAAAACGCAAACAATTCAAAACATTTAACTGCCAATGCCAGCCCCCAACGGTCACCCGTTCCGAAACAGGCAGAGCCCGTTTCGAAACACGGGGCCGTTCCGCAACGCGTACTGAAACACGGGCTGGCAGTAGCCAAACCGTTTCGGAACGTTCTCTCCCGTTTCGGACGCCTGGGCTTGTTTAAGGCACCCGTTCCGAAACGGCAGGCACTGTTCCGAAACACCCTGCACAGATTGCCCCAAAATGCATACTTAAACATGCAATTAAGCATCCAATCATGCTCCAAAAGCCACCAAACTTTACCAACATGCAATTCAACATATAAGAGACATACTTGCATCAACAATTCAACAATATATCAATATATACGAAAAGCCCCAAATCTATAGGCATGCTTCCTACACAAGCAACCATTTAAGCACCAAATCTCCAAAAACAATCTCATAAAGGTCAAAACATGTTCCAACAACATCAACAACATAAAACCATACTTGTCCGAACATATACGAATACATAAATATCAACCCAAGAGATTCTACCCCCATTGCCTTTATTAACTATAGCTATTCACCGAGACATACATCTCAAATGGAGTCCTCCTTGAATCCCTTGCTTCTCGCTGTCCAAACTTCAAGAATCTGCATTGATGGACAAAAAGGAGTGTAAGCACATAATGCTTAGTGAGGAATGCTCAAAACCAAAACACCATCAATGCAGCGGGTCACAAAACACTTTTAAAAACAAACCCGAATTGTTTACCAAGCAAAGTTTGAAAACTCCTTTTCAACAACATGCTTAAACCATGCATTACTCAAACATGAAAACCAACCCTTAACTTAGCAAGCTAAGAAAACCTTTTCAAAGCATAATTTGCAAAATCATCCATTTAACCATTCCATGCATAAACATCATATGCAAAGCTAAATTCAAAACCTTGGAAAACACTTCCATTTCACAACATACCTTTCTTATACTTGAAAACCATTTCAAGCAAGAAACCCTTTAAAACCATTTACTCAATCAATCCAACACATGCATTAAACCAAGGCAATATATGAACCACAACATCATCATCACATGCCTTTAAAACAAGTCTTATCAAGACTCCAATGCATTAAAGAGATTTCATGCACACTTGCATCATTTACCAAATGATAAACAACACTTGTTCAACTTAACAAGCAACCATGCATTCACAAGCATTATACACTTTTCATGCAACCATGCATCTTTTCAAGCATCTCATGCTTCTTTATAATCAAGAACATTATATTGGCTTCCAAGTGATCAACACATCCACTTTTCAACTCAACACCCAATCGGATACGCGGATCACAAGCGTTGTCCCCCACGCTTCATACACACTACCAATCCAAGGTCTCCAAATGGACTTTTAAACACCATTTGACCTTACCATCCTAAGGTTCTCATGTATGGACTTTTAAACACCATACAACCTTAGCTTTTCCCCGAGGTTCCCATGTATGGACTTTTAAACACCATACAACCTCAACTTTTCCCGAGGTTCCCATGTATGGACTTTCAAACACAATACAACCTCAACTTTCCCAAGGTTCCCATGTATGGACTTTTAACCACCATACAACCTTGACATGCACAAGGTTCCCGTGTATGGACTTTCAAACACCATACAACCTTTGCATCATCGATTGGTAGTTGTATAACATCACTAACGAGATCCGGGACACCCTATACAAGATCCACACATGGACTTTACACCACCATTGTGATCTTAACAAGCACAAGGTTCCCATATATGGACTTTTAACCACCATATAACCTTTGCTTAACCAAGGTCCTCGAATGGGCATTCCACCTCCATTATGACCTTAACCATCTCGTTAGGATACTTGAAGGGAGTTTACTGGTTCACACTTAACCACTCCACCTCCAAGGCGACTTTATTCATGGTGCACCCAATCCTATAGCCGGCTAACTATATCCGATCAAAGAACCAAGAACCACTTACATCACTTGCCAATATAACCACCTTACCTCATTAGTCCAATGATTCACATGCATAATCATAATGCAAAAACCATCATTTACCATCATTAATTCACTGTTTTAAAGCATTACACAAAGCCATTGAACAACATGCAACACCATGCATCAAAACCACATTTTCAATGCATAAAACCAAGGATCTCTTACCTTGAGCATCCTTCACATATGGCTTTCAAAACCAGCATTAGACCATGCCAAAATATGCTTTCAAAACAGAATTTAAATCATGCAAAACACATGCATTTCAATCATCAACCACAATTGCTTTAAAAGCCATTTCATAACACAAACCAAGAAAGAAATCCATTTACTTACTCTTGAGCTTAGCAAAGTTGTTTAGACTTATACTAAGCTCCCAAAACCTTCAAACCTTGGTTTAAAGGCTGAAAACCCAACTTCACTCACCGATACACAAAACAAGGCTAGCCAACAAGCCTTCCAAGCATCCGAAACCCTCCGCAACACCTCTAAAGCTCACGGATCAAACTCCCCTGTTTCAAGCACACAAAAACAGAGCATTAATGCATCTTTATGCATTAAAAACACCAGCAACACAACACAACTCGCTGCTCATCACAAATCCAACATTTCGGCTACCAAACACAACTGAAATCACCTCCAAACACTTCCAAAACTTAACCCAGCCAAGATCCATCACTTCTAACCATTTTTAAACATCAATTAACATCCAAAATGATCACAAACACGTCCTTATACCTCCAGGTATAACAGATCACCAAAAGCACTCCAAAAACAACCAAAAACTCAAGCAGAACTTAGGAAATTCAACCTATCCGGGATTGCATTAATTAAACCTCAACTTCTAATCAATTTAGCATTCATTTAACATCAATTTGACACCTCATAACACTGCCCAAACAGATCACACGAAAATTCCACCAAAATCAAGCAAATCTTGCATTTTAGCCAAAATCAAGATTTCAATTGAAAAGTCATTAACAAATCACAAATCAAGGATTGAGAACTTAGGAATTTCAGTAAAGAACTGAGAGTTTAGAGGAGAAGGACGTTCTTACCTCCAAACTTGAATTTCTCCTTTTTAGAACCAAAAAGCTTGATGAAACAACTTGCAAATGGTGAGGTTTTGTTGTAGAGATGATTAGGAATCCAAAGAGAATTGAAAAGGAAGATTTGAGTGACAAAATCAGAGGAGAAAATCTGGAGAGAAAGTGTTTGGGTTGAGAGAAAATGAGAGAAAATGAAAATTGGGAGAAAATGAAAAGTTAGTTATAAAATAGTCAAAATGACTTTCCCTCCTCTTTCATATGTTTTAAAATCAGAATAAAACCTTAAAATATCTTAGAAAAATCTGGAGAAACTCTTTTTGGAATAATAGCTCCTTAAAGATTCAAAGTTTCAATCCTTTATAAAACAGTCACGCAACTTTCAAAAATTACATTTTGGTCACTAGCCAAAATGTCACCCTTCCAAACCTCATTTTTCAAAATTGATTTCACAGTTCACTTATATATATTAAAAGATGATTTTAGGACATTTTTCCATATTTTTAATGCAACCCGAACTAGGCTTTCCTAAATTCACTCTTATGTATTCGATCAGCACTTTGACCGAACCGGTCAACGCCCAAGACTTATGAGCCCAAAACCGGGGCGTTACAACTCTCCCCCCCTTAGGAAATTTCATCCTCGAAATTTCAACTGGCGAAAAGGGAACCACAACCTTCTCAAACCAACACACAAGGCAACACAAAAGCCTCAACCACCACTGAATACTTTTCACACAAAACTCCACCAAACTCAACACCACCACATATTGTTCACAAAATCCAGAACACTCAAAGATAGCCACAATTTAACCTTTCACACATCCGGACTGTACACATCCCCAACATCAACCTGAAGCACTTCAATTTTTTACAGCACACATCACCGTACCACCCAACCCCCAAGACTCGTTTACACAGAGACACCAACCAAACCAATTCAACCACTATGCAAACTTCTCTACTTCCAAAACTCTTGCAACTCTCAAACCTCTTCCAAGGATCTTCCCAACAAGCAAAAATTCTTAAGCATCAACTGTTTACTCGGACTCATCAACAAAAGCTGACATTCCTTCACATCTGCCGCTATCATTACCATAACGACTCACCAGAACTACTCACCCACAATCCAAAATTTATATCACAAACCCCAACTCGACTCCGCCAGCCGTCCCACACACCACCAGCTGACTTCAAAAGAAGTTCACAGACTCGCAACTAGCCAACCACTTCTCACAAGAACCCAAACAACCAACAATGGCCTTCGACCCTTCATTGCCACCACAAGCTTTGACCACAACTCCTGTCTTACCAGAACATCGCTTAACCAAAACACACACAACAACTCCTCAACTCCTCAAAGGTTGCTAAGAACCAACACTTACCAACACAACCCTTCCACAACAACTTAAATGCTAAGCTACCTCAGCACTTGGAAACACAACCACTAAACTGCAACATCACTTAGCACCAAGGAACTACCACTTCCTTTTAGCTATACAAACCACTTAACCGATTCTACTTCAACCGGTACTCCTTACCACCCAACCACTAAACTCTTTAAGCATCAAACACTATCCTTCTACCAACAGGCTATACCACTCTCACTATTACTAGGAACTAGCTTAATATACTCCATTGCTTCTAACTCTCACCCAGCACCAAAACAACCTCTAAAAACCCATCATCCAACCTAACCCAACCACCACACTAACAGATTCGATTAGGTATTAGCGAGTGTGAACAACGTATGCATGATCACCTACATGCCCTATCAATGCCTGATGTACATGTATGCAAAACCTCTAATGTCATGCCACATGTATGCATGGACCAGCACATATATAATATAGCATATAACAATGATTTTAACTGTGCATGAATGCCAATTCACACCCTCCAATAACATCCTCAGAATCCATAAAAAAAACAACCTCCTAACTCACTTCTAACTTATCTAACTCCATCATACCAACAACCATTAACCACAAAATACTCACTAAAGCCTTCTTCACACCAAAGATATTTCCAAACTACCACTATCACCCCAAACATGCTAGCAACAAGACTAGACTTACCACACAAGGAAAACCAACAGAAACCAAACCATGGTAACTAGAGCAAAGACTGCTTAACAAGGTTACCTGAAAACACAACACCACCCTGAAGCTTCATCAGACGAGTTCTCTTCCTCGCGGAACTATCATCCTCCTGCCGCACCGCTGCAGCACCAGCTAACACACTAGGGTCACCACCGACCTCTTGCGGTAAGGAACCTTGGCTGTTCCGAGTCAACATCAAACAATCACGTCTCATATGTCCAGCAGACCCACATTTCCAGCAATTCTCATTTCCCAAGCTCTTCACAACCTTCTGCTCTTTCTGCCACCTCTGAACCTTGCCTCGGCCGTGCCCACGACCTTTCAGAGACCCTTTGGCTATCACCAAAGCTGACTTCACCCCAAGGGGACAATCACGCTTCACATGCACTTTAGAACCACAGTTCCAGCAAGCACCCGCGCCCCAACAACCTCCAACATGGCGCCTTTCACAACGATCACATACCGGTGGCTGAGCTTCCACTCCTTGCTCAAGCAACACTTGCTCCACAACAGCACTACCTTCACATTGCTTAACCCTTGGAAACTTCTCTCCAAGATACCTTCCATAAAAGGCAGATACAAAGAAATCCCAGTCAATATCATGGATATTAGACGCCGCCGCCACAGATGTCCACCAGACACATGCATCCTCCAACATCAAAGAAACAACACTTCCCAGCTTACAAGCATAATCACAACCTTCCTGATCCAAAATCAGAATCACACTGGCCAACCAGGCCTCAAATGTCTCAGGTGACGATCCATGATACTCCACTACACCCAAATCAAGCAAACGCTGCTTCGGCAAACCCATACATCCCACAGCCAGCACATCCTCTGACTTTACCTTCGCTACAGCCTGAGATGTTCCCAACATCTCCTGAGCAACAGGTGATGAACTCTTCACCACAGAACCATCTTCTTTCTCCTGCCTTACCACCTCAATTCCAGGCACAGAAGACTGAGACAAAACACCTCTACAGAAGGGTGAATTCCATGCCCTAACCACCTGCCCTAAGGCAGCAACCATCTCACCCAACTGCCATTCTATCAACGATTTCGCCATACTACTAACAACAACAAACATTCACAACAAAACAAACAAACCAGTTAGACCAGCTTTAAGCAAGGATTCAAACTCCAACTCCAAAATAACACAATAGCTATATTAATAAGGCAATGGGTATCCCGAATCCTCCCCTTTACATGACATAACAGTCAACACAAACATGGATATCACAACATCAAGCATACCAAACAACATACTTTGATCATGCTTACACCAAACAGCATCCACTTGCAACAGCATACTAGCAACATAACATACTCATTACATGTTCATCAAGCATATCACCAGCTCACAACATTAGCATAAATCCACATAAGCTCAACCAATATTCATAACCACAAAACATGCTTGAAAACATCAGCAACTTGCTCAGAAACACGTGTTTCAACCAACTTTCAACCACACAACAAGGTAAACATCAAACACACATCACAATAACTTACCGTTTCCCCAAACATTCGCAACCTGGCTCTGATACCACCAAATGTAACGCCCTTAATCCGGCCCAGACGGTTGACCCGAATTAAGAAAGTCACACGGGGAAAACCAAAGTCAACCCGAAAGTCAACCTTGATTAACGACCTTTTTTTTTTCTTTTTAATCTTGTCTAGATGCACAATAACCTTAGATATGATCACACAACAACATACTCGAAGATCATAAACATCAGAGATCAAACAGGGACCCAATTGAACAATTAACAACTTTAGGGACCAAATTGTAAATTCTGAAAACTTTAAGGACTTAACCAGATTTTAAGTTACCAACTTAAAATTAATCACGTTTCATGCTTCTCTGCCAAATTTCAGCTCAAACGGACATTTCAAACTCATACTATTGCACAAACAAGATTCAGGACCAAAACGCAAACAATTCAAAACATTTAACTGCCAATGTCAGCCCCCAACGGTCACTCGTTCCGAAACAGGCAGAGCCCGTTTCGAAACACGGGGCCGTTCCGCAACGCGTACCGAAACACGGGCTGGCAGTAGCCAAACCGTTTCGAAACAGTCTCTCCCGTTTCGGACGCCTGGGCTTGTTTAAGGCACCCGTTACGAAACGGCAGGCACAGTTCCGAAACACCCTGCACAGATTGCCCCAAAATGCATACTTAAATGCAATTAAGCATCCAATCATGCTCCAAAAGCCACCAAACTTTACCAACATGCAATTCAACATATAAGAGACATACTTGCATAAACAATTCAACAATATATCAATATATACGAAAAGCCCCAAATCTATAGGCATGCTTCCTACACAAGCAACCATTTAAGCACCAAATCTCCAAAAACAATCTCATAAAGGTCAAAACATGTTCCAACAACATCAACAACATAAAACCATACTTGTCCGAACATATACGAATATATAAACATCAACCCAAGAGATTCTACCCCCATTGCCTTTATTAACTATAACTATTCACCGAGACATACATCTCAAATGGAGTCCTCCTTGAATCCCTCGCTTCTCGCTGTCCAAACTTCAAGAATCTGCATTGATGGACAAAAAGGAGCGTAAGCACATAATGCTTAGTGAGGAATGCTCAAAACCAAAACACCATCAATGCAGCGGGTCACAAAACACTTTTAAAAACAAACCCGAATTGTTTACCAAGCAAAGTTTGAAAACTCCTTTTCAACAACATGCTTAAACCATGCATTACTCAAACATGAAAACCAACCCTTAACTTAGCAAGCTAAGAAAACCTTTTCAAAGCATAATTTGCAAAATCATCCATTTAACCATTCCATGCATAAACACCATATGCAAAGCTAAATTCAAAACCTTGGAAAACACTTCCATTTCACAACATACCTTTCTTATACTTGAAAACCATTTCAAGCAAGAAACCCTTTAAAACCATTTACTCAATCAATCCAACACATGCATTAAACCAAGGCAATATATGAACCACAACATCATCATCATATGCCTTTAAAACAAGTCTTATCAAGACTCCAATGCATTAAAGAGATTTCATGCACACTTGCATCATTTACCAAATGATAAACAACACTTGTTCAACTTAACAAGCAACCATGCATTCACAAGCATTATACACTTTTCATGCAACCATGCATCTTTTCAAGCATCTCATGCTTCTTTATAATCAAGAACATTATATTGGCTTCCAAGTGATCAACACATCCACTTTTCAACTCAACACCCAATCGGATACGCGGATCACAAGCGTTGTCCCCCACGCTTCATACACACTACCAATCCAAGGTCTCCAAATGGACTTTTAAACACCATTTGACCTTACCATCCTAAGGTTCCCATGTATGGACTTTTAAACACAATACAACCTTAGCTTTTCCCCGAGGTTCCCATGTATGGACTTTTAAACACCATACAACCTCAACTTTTCCCGAGGTTCCCATGTATGGACTTTTAAACACCATACAACCTCAACTTTCCCAAGGTTCCCATGTATGGACTTTTAAACACCATACAACCTTGACATGCACAAGGTTCCCATGTATGGACTTTCAAACACCATACAACCTTTGCATCATCGATTGGTAGTTGTATAACATCACTAACGAGATCCGGGACACCCTATACAAGATCCACACATGGACTTTACACCACCATTGTGATCTTAACAAGCACAAGGTTCCCATATATGGACTTTTAACCACCATATAACCTTTGCTTAACCAAGGTCCTCGAATGGGCATTCCACCTCCATTATGACCTTAACCATCTCGTTAGGATACTTGAAGGGAGTTTACCGGTTCACACTTAACCACTCCACCTCCAAGGTGACTTTATTCACGGTGCACCCAATCCTATAGCCGGCTAACTATATCCGATCAAAGAACCAAGAACCACTTACATCACTTGCCAATATAACCACCTTACCTCATTAGTCCAATGATTCACATGCATAATCATAATGCAAAAACCATCATTTACCATCATTAATTCACTGTTTTAAAGCATTACACAAAGCCATTGAACAACATGCAACACCATGCATCAAAACCACATTTTCAATGCATAAAACCAAGGATCTTGTAACCCCCGTAGCCCGGCCTGGACGGTTGACCCGAACTACGAAGATTACACGGGGAAAACCAAAGTCAACCCGAAAGTCAACCTTGATTAACGACCCTTTTTTTCTCTTTTTAATCTTATCTAGATGCACATTAACCTTAAATGTGATCACACAAAGACCATGCTCAAAGATCACAATCATCAGAGATCAAACAGGGACCCAATTGAACAAAATTACAACTTTAGGGATCAAATTGTAATTTCAGATAAATTAAGGGACTTAACAAGATTTTAGGTTACCAACTTAAAATTAATCATGTTTCATACTTCTCTGCCAAAATTCAGCTCAAACGGACATCCCGAACTCATACAATTGCACAAACAAGATTCAGGACCAAAATGCAAACTTTACAAAACATTTAAAGATACTTTTAACCGAACTAACAGAACCCGTACCGATACGCCTGAAGTCGTATCGATACGCGGGAAAGGCAGTAACCAAACTCGAGCAACGGTATCGATACGGTATCCCCTGTACCGATACGGCATTCAAACTTTTCCCAGATGAGTATCGATACCCCCACAACCGTACCGATACGCCTGGGCAGAAAAGAGCATATTTGGCTCAGGCGTATCGATACGCGAGCCCGAGTACCGATACCCCTGTCTGAAATCGACTTGAAATTCATACCATTCATGCTTCAAACCTCAGGTTAACATCACCAAATCATACCACATAGATATACAACATGCAGGGATCATAAATACATCAACAATTTCACATATAACCAACACATATGAAAAGCCCCAATTCTATAGGCATGTTTCCTACACAAGCAACCATTTAAGCACAAACCTTTCAATTCAACCTCAATTAAGCCAATTCATGTTTCAACAACATTAACAACAGTATTTAAACATTCATGATCAACACATACGATCACAATAACAACAAATCGAGAGATTCTACCCCATTGCCCTTATTAACTATAGCTATTCACCGAGACATACATCTCCATTGGAGTCCACCTTGAATCCCTTGCTCCTTGCTGTCCAAACTTCAAGAATCTGCATTGATGGACAAAAAGGAGCGTAAGCACATAATGCTTAGTGAGGAATGCTCAAAACCAAAACACCATCAATGCAGCGGGTCTTTAAAACACTTTAAAACCAACCCGATTTGCTTTCCAAAACCATGTTCGAAAACTCTTTCAACATCAAGCTCAAAACATGCATAAACACCATATGCCAAGCTTAAACAAAACCATGGAAAACACATCCTTTCCACAACATACCTTTCTTTAACTTGGAAACCACATCAAGCAAGAAACCACTTAAAACCATAGTTCAATCAAACCATTTCATGCATTTAATCAAGGCAAAATAAAACCATAGCATCAACATCACATGCCTTTAACATCAAGTCATACATGACTCCAATGCAACATAGGTAATTCATGCTCTCATGCATCATTTATCAAATGATAACCTACACTTGTTCAACATACAAGTAACATGCTTTCACTAGCATTATACACATTTCATGCAACAATGCATCTTACCAAGCATCTCATGCTTCTCATGCAAACATGCATCAACTCAAGCATCTCATGCTTCACATGCAACCATGCATCATTTCAAGCAATCCCATGCTCAACATGCAACCATGCATCATTTCAAGCAATCCCATGCTTAACATGATCAAGAACATTATATTGGCTTCCAAGAGATCAACCATATTCACTTTCCAACTTTCAACCCGATCGGATACGCGGATCACAAGCGTGTCCCAACGCTTCCTACACACTACCCAATCCAAGGTCTTCCCGTGGGCAACAACCTCCACTGACCTCAATCTCCTAAGGTTCCCATGTATGGACTTTTAAACACCATACAACCTTAGCTTTTCCTCAAGGTTACCATGTATAGACATACACCCTTGACATGCACAAGGTCTTCCCGTATGGACTTTCAACCACCATACAACCTTTGCATAACCGATTGGTAGTTGTAGACATCATCTAACGAGATCCGGGACATCACACACAAGATCCACACATGGACTTAACCATAGCCATTGTGATCTTAACAAGTACAAGGTTCTCACATAAGGACTTTTAACCACCTTATAACCTTTACTCAACCAAGGTCTACCGTGGGCAACAACCTCCACTACGACCTTAAGCAACCGAGGTCCTCCCGTGGCACACCCTCCACTGACCTCATCTCGTTAGGAATACTTGAGGGGAGTTTATCCGGTCCACACTTGACCACTCCGCCATCAAGGCGACTTTATTCACGGTGCACCCAATCCTATAGCCGGCTAATTATACCCGATCAACGAACCAAGAACCATTTACACCTCTTGCCAATATAACCATCTTACCATAATATCCAATGTTCCACATGCATAAACACAATGCAAGGTCATCACATCATTAGCTCAATGATTCACATGCATACACATAATGCAAAACCACCACATCATTAGCTCAATGATTCACATGCATAAACAATATGCACAAGGTAACAATCATCATCATTAATCATCTTCAACTCACTGTTTTAAGCATCATACAAAGCCAATGAACAACATGCATCACTATGCATCAAAATCACAATTTCCATAAACATAACCAAGGATCTCTACCTTGAGCATCCTTTCCAATTGACTTTCAAAACCAGCATTAAACCATGCTAAAACATGCTTACAAAACAGAATTAAACCATGCAAATCACATGCATATCAATCATCAATCCACTTTTGATTTTTAAAGCCAAAACATACACAATCCAAGAGCAAAAACTCATCCACTTACTCTTGAGCTTAGCAAAGTTGTTTAGACTTAAACTAAGCTCCCAAAAACCTTCAAACCTTGTTTCAAAAGCTGAAATCCCAACTTCACTCACCGATTACCAAACAAGCCTAGCCAACAAGCTTTCCAAGCTTCCGAAACCTTCCGAAAACACCTCCAAAGCTCAAGAATCAACCTCCCCTGTTTCAAGCACACAAAAACAGAACATTAATGCATCCTTATGCATTAAAACACCAGCAACATCAACACAACTCGCTGCTCATCACAAATCTAACAATTTGGCTACCAAACACAACCGAAATCACCTCCAAACACTTCCAAAACTTAACCCAGCCAAGATCCATCACTTCTAACCATTTTTATACATCAAATAACATGCAAAATGATCACAACCACGTCCTTATACCTCCAGGTATAACAGATCACCAAAAACACTCCAAAAACAACCAAAAACTCAAGCAAAACTTAGGAAATTCAACCTATCCGGGATTGCATTGATTAAACCTCAACTTCTAATCATTTTAGCATTCATTTAACATCAATTTAACACCTCAAAACCCTGCTTAAACAGATCACACGAAAATTTCACCAAAATCACCAAATCTTGCATTTTAGCCAAAAATCAAGATCTCAATTGAAAAGCCTTTAATAAAACATGAATCAAGGATTGAGAACTTAGGAATTTCAGTAAAGAACTGATAGTTTAGAGGAGAAGGACGTTCTTACCTCCAAACTTGAATTTCTCCATTTTAGAGCCAAAAAGCTTGATGAAACAAATTGCAAATTGAGAGGTTTTGATGATGAGATGATTAGGAATCAAATGAGAGATGAAATGAGAGATTTAGATGTCAAAATCAGAGAAAGAAATCTGGAGAATTTTGTTTGGGTTGAGAGAAAATGAGAGAAAAGAGAATTTGAGAGAAAATGGAAAGTTAGTTGGAAATTTAGTTAAAATGGTTTCCCTCCCATTCTTAATCTTTAAAATCAGATTTGAGCCTTAAAATATCTTAGAAAAATCTGGAGAAATCCTTTTTGGAATAATAGCTCCTTAAAGATTCAAAGTTTCAATCCTTTATAAAACTGTCCCGCAACTTTCAAAAATTACATTTTGGTCACTAGCCAAAATGTCAACCTTCCGAACCTCATTTTCCAAAATTGATTTCACAGTTCACTTATATATATTAAAAGATGATTTTAGAACATTTTTCCATATTTTTAATGCAACCCGAACTAGGCTTTCCTAAATTCACTCTTATATATTCGATCAGCACTTTGACCGAACCGGTCAACGCCAAAACTTCTGAGCCCAAAACCTGGGCGTTACAACTCTCCCCCCCTTAGGAAATTTCGTCCTCGAAATTTCAACCGGCGAAAAGAGAACAACAACCTTTTCAAGCAACACACACAAGGCAACACAAAAGCCTTAACCAACACCACTGATCACATTCCACACAAAACCTCCACCATACACTATTCACAAATCCAAACTCTCAAAGGTAACCACGACTTAACCTTCCACACAATCAGACAATACACAAACCCAACGTAAACCTGAGGAACTTCAGCTCTTACAGCAAACAACACTGTAATACACATCTTCCAAATCTTGTCTACACAAAGACAACAACCAAACCAACTCAGCCACTAGGCAACCTCTCAACCTCAACAACTCTTGCGATTCCCAAACCTTTTCCAAAGATTTTCCCAACAAGCAGAAATCCTTAAACATCAACTGTTCACACAAACTCTCTAACGAAGCTGACAATCCTTTACATCCATCAAACATTACCATAACAGCCCACCAGCACCAAAACCAGAATCACATCACAACCTCAACTTGAAACCTTTAGCCGTTCCACATATCATCAACAGACTTCAAACAGAACTTCTTAACCACAACTAGCCAACCACTGCTCACAAGAACTCAAACAACCAACGAAAACCTTCAATCTTTCACTGCCCCTTCACTACATACTCAACCAGAACACTTGCACTACCAGAACATCACTGAACCAAGACACACACAACAGCTTCATAACTCTTCAAAGATTGCCAAGAACAAACACAACCCTTCACAACAACTTAAAAGCTAAACCACTTCAGCACCCGGAAACTCAACCACCAAGCTACAACAACACTTAGCACCAAGGAACAACCACTTCCTTTAAACCAAACAACCCACTTAACCGATACAAACCTCAAACAATACCCTTCACCACCAAACCACTAAACCCTCAAAGCAACAAACACTTTCCTTCTACCGACAAGCCATTCCACTCTCACCATCACAAACAACTAGATAACAAACTCCAGCACTTCTAACTCCCACTCAGCACCAAACAACCTCTACAAACCCATCATCACACTTAACCCAACCACAACACTAACAGATTCGATTAGTCATTAGCGAGCGTGAACATCGTATGCATGATCACCTACATGCCCTATCAATGTCTGATGTACATGTATGCAAAAACCTCTAATGTTATGCCACATGTATGCATGGTCCAACTTATATAATATAGTATATATCAATGATTTAACTGTGCATGAATGCCAGTTCACACCCTCCAATAACATCCTCAAAATCTGTCTAAGAACAACCTCTTACTCACCTTTAACTTATCTAACTCCATCATACCAACAACCATTAACCACAAAACATTCACTAAAGCCTTCTTCACACCAAAGATATCACCAAACCACAACTATCATTACCCCAAACATGCTAGCAACAAGACTAAACTTACCACGCAAGGAAAAACCAACAGAAACCAAACTAAGCAACTAAAGCAAAGATCACTTAACAAGGTTACCTGAAAACATAACACCACCCTGAAGCTTCATTGAACGAGCTCTCTTTCTTGCGGAACCAACATTCTTCGGTTGCACCCTTGCAGCACTAACAAACACTCCTGGGTCACCACCAACTCCTTGCGATAAGAAACCTTGACTGTTCCGCGCCAACATCAAGCAATCACGCTTCATGTGTCCAGCAGACCCACACTTCCAGCAAACTTCATTTCCCAAGCTCTTCACAACCTTCTGCTTTTTCTGCCACTTCTGAACCTCGCCTCGGTCGCTCCCACGACCTTTCAAAGATCCTTTGGCCAACATCAAAGCTGACCTCACTCCATGAGGACAATCACGCTTAACATGCAACTTGGAACCACAATTCCAACAAACACCTGCGCCCCAACAATTTCCAACATGTTGCCTTTTACAACGATCACAAACAGATGACTGAGCTTCCACTCCTTGCTCAAGCAACACTTGCTCACCAACAGCATTAGCCGCACCTTGCCCAACCCTTGGAAATTCCCCTCCAAGATACCTTTCATAGAAAGCAGACACGAAGAAATCCCAATCAATATCAGGAATATGTGACGCCACAGCCACAGATGTCCACCACGAACAAGCATCTTCCAGCATCAGAGAAACAACACTCCCCAGCTTACAGGCATAATCACAGCCTTCCTGATCCAAAATCAGAACTACATTGGCCAACCAGACCTCAAACATCTCCGGGGAAGAACCATGGTACTCCTCAGCACCCAAATCAAACAAATGCTGCTTCGGCAAACCCACACATTTAGCCAGCACATCCACTGACTTTACCTCAACCGCAGCTTGAGATGTTTCCAACACCTCCTGAACAACAGACAAAGAACTTTCCATCCCGGTACCAGCTTCCTTCCCTTGCCTTACCAACTCAACTTCAGTCACAGAAGACTGAGACAAAACACCTTTACAAAAGGGTGAATCCTTTGACTTAACAACATGCCCCAAGGCAGCAACCATCTCACTCATCCTCCATTCTTTCATCATCTTTGCCATACCACTAACAACAAACCACATACAATCACAACAAACAAACAAAACCTGTTAGACCAGCATTAAGCAAGGATTCAAACTCCAACTCCAAAATAACACAATAGCTATATTAATAAGGCAATGGGTATCCCGAATCCTCCCCTTTACATGACATAACAGCCAACACAACATGAACATCACAATATCAAGCATATCAACAACATACCTTGATCATGCTTACACCAAACAACATCCAACAGCACCAGCACATTAGCAACATAACATGCTCAAAACACATTCATCATGCATAGCATCAGCTCATAACATCCACACATATCCATATGATCTCAACCAAGATTCATAACCACAAATCATGCTTGCATACATCAGCAACATGCTCAAAAACATCAACAGCATACTCAGAAACACATGCTTCAACCAGCTTTCAACCATACAACAAGGTAAACATCAAGCACACTTACCACAACAACTTACCGTTTTCCCCAACCTTCGCAACTCAGCTCTGATACCACCAAATGTAACCCCCGTAGCCCGGCCTGGACGGTTGACCCGAACTACGAAGATTACACGGGGAAAACCAAAGTCAACCCGAAAGTCAACCTTGATTAACGACCCTTTTTTTTTCTCTTTTTAATCTTATCTAGATGCACATTAACCTTAAATGTGATCACACAAAGACCATGCTCAAAGATCACAATCATCAGAGATCAAACAGGGACCCAATTGAACAAAATTACAACTTTAGGGATCAAATTGTAATTTCAGATAAATTAAGGGACTTAACCAGATTTTAGGTTACCAACTTAAAATTAATCATGTTTCATACTTCTCTGCCAAAATTCAGCTCAAACGGACATCCCGAACTCATACAATTGCACAAACAAGATTCAGGACCAAAATGCAAACTTTACAAAACATTTAAAGATACTTTTAACCGAACTAACAGAACCCGTATCGATACGCCTGAAGTCGTATCGATACGCGGGAAAGGCAGTAACCAAACTCGAGCAACGGTATCGGTACGGTATCCCCTGTACCGATACGGCATTCAAACTTTTCCCAGATGAGTATCGATACCCCCACAACCGTACCGATACGCCTGGGCAGAAAAGAGCATATTTGGCTCAGGCGTATCGATACGCGAGCCCGAGTACCGATACCCCTGTCTGAAATCGACTTGAAATTCATACCATTCATGCTTCAAACCTCAGGTTAACATCACCAAATCATACCACATAGATATACAACATGCAGGGATCATAAATACATCAACAATTTCACATATAACCAACACATATGAAAAGCCCCAATTCTATAGGCATGTTTCCTACACAAGCAACCATTTAAGCATAAACCTTTCAATTTAACCTCAATTAAGCCAATTCATGTTTCAACAACATTAACAACAGTATTTAAACATTCATGATCAACACATACGATCACAATAACAACAAATCGAGAGATTCTACCCCATTGCCCTTATTAACTATAGCTATTCACTGAGACATACATCTCCATTGGAGTCCACCTTGAATCCCTTGCTCCTTGCTGTCCAAACTCCAAGAATCTGCATTGATGGACAAAAAGGAGCGTAAGCACATAATGCTTAGTGAGGAATGCTCAAAACCAAAACACCATCAATGCAGCGGGTCTTTAAAACACTTTAAAACCAACCCGATTTGCTTTCCAAAACCATGTTCGAAAACTCTTTCAACATCAAGCTCAAAACATGCATAAACACCATATGCCAAGCTTAAACAAAACCATGGAAAACACATCCTTTCCACAACATACCTTTCTTTAACTTGGAAACCACATCAAGCAAGAAACCACTTAAAACCATAGTTCAATCAAACCATTTCATGCATTTAATCAAGGCAAAATAAAACCATAGCATCAACATCACATGCCTTTAACATCAAGTCATACATGACTCCAATGCAACATAGGTAATCCATGCTCTCATGCATCATTTATCAAATGATAACCTACACTTGTTCAACATACAAGTAACATGCTTTCACTAGCATTATACACATTTCATGCAACAATGCATCTTACCAAGCATCTCATGCTTCTCATGCAAACATGCATCAACTCAAGCATCTCATGCTTCACATGCAACCATGCATCATTTCAAGCAATCCCATGCTCAACATGCAACCATGCATCATTTCAAGCAATCCCATGCTTAACATGATCAAGAACATTATATTGGCTTCCAAGAGATCAACCATATTCACTTTCCAACTTTCAACCCGATCGGATACGCGGATCACAAGCGTGTCCCAACGCTTCCTACACACTACCCAATCCAAGGTCTTCCCGTGGGCAACAACCTCCACTGACCTCAATCTCCTAAGGTTCCCATGTATGGACTTTTAAACACCATACAACCTTAGCTTTTCCTCAAGGTTACCATGTATAGACATACACCCTTGACATGCACAAGGTCTTCCCGTATGGACTTTCAACCACCATACAACCTTTGCATAACCGATTGGTAGTTGTAGACATCATCTAATGAGATCCGGGACATCACACACAAGATCCACACATGGACTTAACCATAGCCATTGTGATCTTAACAAGTACAAGGTTCTCACATAAGGACTTTTAACCACCTTATAACCTTTACTCAACCAAGGTCTACCGTGGGCAACAACCTCCACTACGACCTTAAGCAACCGAGGTCCTCCCGTGGGCACACCCTCCACTGACCTCATCTCGTTAGGAATACTTGAGGGGAGTTTATCCGGTCCACACTTGACCACTCCGCCATCAAGGCGACTTTATTCACGGTGCACCCAATCCTATAGTCGGCTAATTATACCCGATCAACGAACCAAGAACCATTTACACCTCTTGCCAATATAACCATCTTACCATAATATCCAATGTTCGACATGCATAAACACAATGCAAGGTCATCACATCATTAGCTCAATGATTCACATGCATACACATAATGCAAAACCACCACATCATTAGCTCAATGATTCACATGCATAAACAATATGCACAAGGTAACAATCATCATCATTAATCATCTTCAACTCACTGTTTTAAGCATCATACAAAGCCAATGAACAACATGCATCACTATGCATCAAAATCACAATTTCCATAAACATAACCAAGGATCTCTACCTTGAGCATCCTTTCCAATTGACTTTCAAAACCAGCATTAAACCATGCTAAAACATGCTTACAAAACAGAATTAAACCATGCAAATCACATGCATATCAATCATCAATCCACTTTTGATTTTTAAAGCCAAAACATACACAATCCAAGAGCAAAAACTCATCCACTTACTCTTGAGCTTAGCAAAGTTGTTTAGACTTAAACTAAGCTCCCAAAAACCTTCAAACCTTGTTTCAAAAGCTGAAATCCCAACTTCACTCACCGATTACCAAACAAGCCTAGCCAACAAGCTTTCCAAGCTTCCGAAACCTTCCGAAAACACCTCCAAAGCTCAAGAATCAACCTCCCCTGTTTCAAGCACACAAAAACAGAACATTAATGCATCCTTATGCATTAAAACACCAGCAACATCAACACAACTCGCTGCTCATCACAAATCTAACAATTTGGCTACCAAACACAACCGAAATCACCTCCAAACACTTCCAAAACTTAACCCAGCCAAGATCCATCACTTCTAACCATTTTTATACATCAAATAACATGCAAAATGATCACAACCACGTCCTTATACCTCCAGGTATAACAGATCACCAAAAACACTCCAAAAACAACCAAAAACTCAAGCAAAACTTAGGAAATTCAACCTATCCGGGATTGCATTGATTAAACCTCAACTTCTAATCATTTTAGCATTCATTTAACATCAATTTAACACCTCAAAACCCTGCTTAAACAGATCACACGAAAATTTCACCAAAATCACCAAATCTTGCATTTTAGCCAAAAATCAAGATCTCAATTGAAAAGCCTTTAATAAAACATGAATCAAGGATTGAGAACTTAGGAATTTCAGTAAAGAACTGATAGTTTAGAGGAGAAGGACGTTCTTACCTCCAAACTTGAATTTCTCCATTTTAGAGCCAAAAAGCTTGATGAAACAAATTGCAAATTGAGAGGTTTTGATGATGAGATGATTAGGAATCAAATGAGAGATGAAATGAGAGATTTAGATGTCAAAATCAGAGAAAGAAATCTGGAGAATTTTGTTTGGGTTGAGAGAAAATGAGAGAAAAGAGAATTTGAGAGAAAATGGAAAGTTAGTTGGAAATTTAGTTAAAATGGTTTCCCTCCCATTCTTAATCTTTAAAATCAGATTTGAGCCTTAAAATATCTTAGAAAAATCTGGAGAAATCCTTTTTGGAATAATAGCTCCTTAAAGATTCAAAGTTTCAATCCTTTATAAAACTGTCCCGCAACTTTCAAAAATTACATTTTGGTCACTAGCCAAAATGTCAACCTTCCGAACCTCATTTTCCAAAATTGATTTCACAGTTCACTTATATATATTAAAAGATGATTTTAGAACATTTTTCCATATTTTTAATGCAACCCGAACTAGGCTTTCCTAAATTCACTCTTATATATTCGATCAGCACTTTGACCGAACCGGTCAACGCCAAAACTTCTGAGCCCAAAACCAGGGCGTTACAGATCTCTTACCTTGAGCATCCTTCACATATGGCTTTCAAAACCAGCATTAGACCATGCCAAAATATGCTTTCAAAATAGAATTTAAATCATGCAAAACACATGCATTTCAATCATCAACCACAATTGCTTTAAAAGCCATTTCATAACACAAACCAAGAAAGAAATCCATTTACTTACTCTTGAGCTTAGCAAAGTTGTTTAGACTTATACTAAGCTCCCAAAACCTTCAAACCTTGGTTTAAAGGCTGAAAACCCAACTTCACTCACCGATACACAAAACAAGGCTAGCCAACAAGCCTTCCAAGCATCCGAAACCCTCCGCAACACCTCTAAAGCTCACAGATCAAACTCCCCTGTTTCAAGCACACAAAAACAGAGCATTAATGCATCTTTATGCATTAAAAACACCAGCAACACAACACAACTCGCTGCTCATCACAAATCCAACATTTCGGCTACCAAACACAACCGAAATCACCTCCAAACACTTCCAAAACTTAACCCAGCCAAGATCCATCACTTCTAACCATTTTTAAACATCAATTAACATCCAAAATGATCACAAACACGTCCTTATACCTCCAGGTATAACAGATCACCAAAAGTACTCCAAAAACAACAAAAAACTCAAGCAAAACTTAGGAAATTCAACCTATCCGGGATTGCATTAATTAAGCCTCAACTTCTAATCAATTTAGCATTCATTTAACATCAATTTGACACCTCATAACACTGCCCAAACAGATCACACGAAAATTCCACCAAAATCAAGCAAATCTTGCATTTTAGCCAAAATCAAGATTTCAATTGAAAAGTCATTAACAAATCACAAATCAAGGATTGAGAACTTAGGAATTTCAGTAAAGAACTGAGAGTTTAGAGGAGAAGGACGTTCTTACCTCCAAACTTGAATTTCTCCTTTTTAGAACCAAAAAGCTTGATGAAACAACTTGCAAATGGTGAGGTTTTGTTGTAGAGATGATTAGGAATCCAAAGAGAATTGAAAAGGAAGATTTGAGTGACAAAATCAGAGGAGAAAATCTGGAGAGAAAGTGTTTGGGTTGAGAGAAAATGAGAGAAAATGAAAATTGGGAGAAAATGAAAAGTTAGTTATAAAATAGTCAAAATGACTTTCCCTCCTCTTTCATATGTTTTAAAATCAGAATAAAACCTTAAAATATCTTAGAAAAATCTGGAGAAACTCTTTTTGGAATAATAGCTCCTTAAAGATTCAAAGTTTCAATCCTTTATAAAACAGTCATGCAACTTTCAAAAATTACATTTTGGTCACTAGCCAAAATGTCACCCTTCCAAACCTCATTTTTCAAAATTGATTTCACAGTTCACTTATATATATTAAAAGATGATTTTAGGACATTTTTCCATATTTTTAATGCAACCCGAACTAGGCTTTCCTAAATTCACTCTTATGTATTCGATCAGCACTTTGACCGAACCGGTCAACGCCCAAGACTTCTGAGCCCAAAACCGGGGCGTTACACATGGCATGAGCAAAACGAGTTAGCCCAAGCGGTACTTCAGAAGGCTACCAAGCAAATGAAGAAGTGGGAAGACTCCAAATGAAGGCACATGGAGTTCAAGGAAGGAGATCTTATCATGCTAAAACTCTTGCCCCATCTATTCAAGGCCTTTCGAAAGGTGCACAAAGGCATAGTCCGCAAGTACGATGGACCTTTTCTAGTTATCAAACGAGTGGGCAAGGTATCTTACAAACTCCAATTGCCTCCAAGGCTCAAGATCCACCCCGTCTTCCATGTGAGTTTGTTAAGCCTTATCATGAAGGCATGGAAGATCCCTCAAGGGGTGTGTCTAATAGAGCACTCACAACCGTAGTCACTTCCTTTGACAAAGAAGTTGAGTAAGTGCTAGCGGACCAAGTCATCCGAAGGAGGGGCGTGTCAAGCTACAAAGAGTACTTCATCAAGTGGAAGGGACTGCCCATCACCGAAGCAAGTTGGGAGACTGAAGAAGCACTTTGGCAATTCAAGGACCAATTTGAGCAATTCAATGAAGGCAAGATGAGGGCGTCGCGAGCTTAGGTGGGGGGAGAATGTCACGACCCACCTTTCTTTCCCACAAGCATAATCGAGGTTTAAGCCACTTCTTGGGCCTTCTTGAAGCAAGCAAGCACCAAGGAGGAGACTAGAATGGTCTAGGATGGCCTACACATATCTTATAGAGTCTATAACGTTCTATAAGGTTCTAGGACAATCTACCCAAGTCTAAACTCACCCGTGAGACCATAAAAGACCCTAGAAGGGTCATGAAAGTTCGGGACTACTCTAGAAGACCCCAGAACTCTCTAGAACCTTTTGGATAGTTAGAGACATGTATAGATAATTGTAGAGTTCTATAGAACCACCTAGCATATGTAAATGTCTCCATAAGTCTAGGATTATCTAGAAGCATCCACCATGTACTTAGGAGACCTATAAATAGGACCATCCCCTCATTTTGCAACTCTCCGAGTTGAAGCATTCAAGCTCTATTGTAAAGCACACTTGTAACTTCTCTTTTAAGCTTAATAAAGCTTTCCTTTCTAAGTTATCTTGCCTTCTCTACTTTGCACTTGCCTAGCCATTGCGTTGTGTGGGAGTAAGGCTTGTTAGCATTGAGTCGGGAGTGCTAACGCCGCACGAATTAGCTCAAAGAAGATTAAGTTCGTAACATTAAGCTGACTCGTTTTACTCATTTGGCACATTGTTCTCGTAGCAGTGATAGCCTTTATCGTTGCGAGACAATCACCCGAGCTACTCATTCCTTCCACAACAACACGAGGCCATCAAGGATACCCCAAAGTTCAACATTGTCAACATTGCAAAGGCTTAAGTTCAGAGTATAACTGCACATCCGGTTGACTTGTGCAAAGCAAACCACCCTATCGTGATTCTCGATTTGAAACTACTACCACCACACACTCAACACTATCCCCTAAACCATCATTGAAAGATTGAATACTCGGCTCACTTCCCTCGAGTTTGAAAATCAAATGTTATGATCTTCCTCTCTTTTTTTCTCAACAACTTTCTTCCCTAGTAAATTATTGTTACGAAACTGAGTAAAAAAATGCAAGAACTGACGGAAGAAACAAATAAATGAACACTATTTTAGGTGGAAACCTTAGACTGAAAAAACAAAAGGTAAAGAAAGAGAGAATACACTATAATAAAAAATTATACAAGAGAATTGTGAACAATAATTATCGACTTCCTTCATCATAAAGGATAAACCCTATTGCATTCACTACAAGAAAACTTGAATAATAAAAAAATTCTTTTACCAAGATTTTCTACTTTTAGTTAATATCTATCCCCGCACCCTAACACCAATGATCATCTTTTCCCCTGAAAATAACCATGCATGAATGAATTGCGATGCAAACTTTTTGGATCGTGTCAAATAGAATTCTGATAAAAATCCCTAGAAACAATCATTGCGTCTATTTCTACCATTTTGTGATGCACCAAAACCAATTTGTTGGTATGACTCCAGAAAAATCAATGCCAATCATTTCAAGAAAGGTAAAAAAAGAAAAGAAATATTAGTGCAACCAAATTTAAAAAGAAACCAAACTCATTACGTTCTAAAGGGTTGGAAGTAGGGATGACAATGGAGCGAGACAAATTTTTTATTACCCAACCCGACTTGAGAATAGAAGGTGGTTACTATTGGAAAATATATTGTTGCAAAACGAGACGTAAGCACTGACTAGAAAATAATGAAATAATTAAATGAAACGATAATCATGTCGTGGTATTAACCACTACCTTAGAAGCGAATTCGCCCCAATGTGTGTAATCGCTACAATGGATGAATGCCCCCTGAGGTTAGCACGACTCTCCAAATTTCGTACACCCGAAAGATGGAGTAGACTATGGTGGTACTACTCTTCTCTCTGTAGGAAAACACCGGTACACCCCATGGCGTAACGAAAAAATTATCCGGCGTATTCCACCAGTGATCCATGTACGAGGATCGAATCCGGGGTGAAAAGGGATGAAACGTTACCTTACTTAAATCTGGAAAAATCACAGGGAGTTAGGAGAATCCAATTCTTATAGCACGAGATCGAATTCAAGTCGTCCCAACAACATTCCGACCTCTACGCAGTCCACCTGAATAAAACGAACATATTTTTCTTATGTAATTGGTAGAAAGGTTTTTCGAAAAAGCATGTGTTTGGCTACTAGACCTTATGCCTTTGATAGCATTCAAAACCCAAATTCTAATTAAATTCAGATTCTTCAAATATGCAATATATTTAATTGAATATAATTAGATATGTAGAATCTAATTCTACTTTGATCATGCTTCTTTAGGGATATATATTTTAATAGTATCTGATAATTACAATAATTATCTACTATTAATATATATATATAAACAAAATTATCTATAATTATAATAATTATAATAATTTCGGTTTTTACTTATTTTGTGCACAACAAGTTCGTACACATGCTATCTGGTCGATATTTGTTAGTTTCAATCATAGGGTGTGACCCTTCTAGGTTCATGTAGCGTTAGTAGTAATATCTAGAACAATTCTGATATTACAAGCAACGAGTGGCATCTAGCAATACATTATTGCTACCTAAGTTACAGGAAGTCTTGGTTTGACATAACCTTTTTCGTGATTAACTCTTTGCATGTATTATATCATTTTGTCCTTATATCTAGATCGGGCACAAGTCATGGAATAGTCACACTTGTGTAGTCCATCTAATATTTTTTGATATCTTGAGTAGACTATTATAAACGAATAACTATGATATCTCATATCAATTTATTCGAGCATGGCCATGCATTTCTAGTCTCACTCAATCAAGTGGCCTATGATATTACTCCTATTATGTAGAAGGGACAAATCCTATCTTGATCAACCATATTCCGTTACATAGATTACAACATGTCTAATATTAGTGTTTATAGTATAGTCAGTTATGACACACGTTTGATTGTATCAAAATATGTCACTCACAATGTTAAAATAATGATTATCTCAAGTCCGAGGATCATACATGTAGTTATCACTATGAGCAATGTTATGACTGTCACATAGTAATCCAAGAAACATGCTCATAACGGGTCAATCCAATATGTCATTCTCTAACACATACCTATGTATTGATTTTGACATCTCCATGTCAATGACAACACTTTGTCATCAATCAACTACATATTAGTCTTAATATATTATTGTTGTCCATGCCCATAATAATTCTCGACTAAGGACATTTAAGAATAACTATATTATTCTAAGGACTTTATTATAATTCAGTTTATTTATAAACCCACAAAATAATACTAAAATAATAATAATGACTTTATATTAATAAAACAAGATAAAATAAGTATGTCTTTTACAACCATCTCATGATTGGTCTTTGGGCATACTCCAACACTCTCAACTCAAAATAACACTCAGGAAAGGTTTATGAAAACCAAAGAGAGTGTTTATAAAGTAAATATTTGCTTAGGGACATCTTAAATGAGAATAGGTGATCACTATTAATAGGCTAAACAATGAGGGCAAAAACATAATTTCCAAAGCACAATTTAAAACTATTTATAATAGAATTAAATGGCATTAAGAAATGAGTTACATTTTAACCATTAACAACATTCCCCCACTAATGCGAAAGAATTCTTTCGTAAAAAATGAGTGCATAAGTTAAAACACGAGAAGGGAAATAGCGAAATTAGTTGCTTAAGCACTAGTGAACGTACATGGAAATAGTACATAGTGATGATGGGAATTAATACAATGGAACAACATCTTAACATATCCTCAAAAATTTATATAACATGCTCAAACTGACCTTCCGTCTGAGGGTGATAAGAAGTACTGAAATTAAGCCTTGTTCCTAAACCCTTTGCAAACTCTCCCAAAAGCTCGACGTAAAACATGAATCTCTATCCGATATGATCGACTTAGGAACCCCATGTAATCTAACAATCTCAACAATATACATTTTGACCAACCTATCTAATGTATACGTTGTATGCACAGCAAGAAAATGGCCACACTTCGTAAAACGATCCACAATCACCCATATCGAATCCCTTTTAGACGGTGTCAAAGGTAAACCTGTCACAAAATCCATTGCAATTCTTTCCCACTTCCATTTCGGAATCCGAATAGGTTGCAATAACCCGGAGGGAAATTTGTGTTCAACTTTTACGCGTTAACACACCAAACATCGCACATCAAACTCCGCTACGTCCTTTTTCAAACCCACCCAATAGTACACTTCCTTTAAATCACGATACATCTTGGCACTACCGGGATGCATACAAAAAGGAATAGAATGTGCCTCGGTCAATATAGCACTTCTCAACTCAGAATCCTCGGGCACCACTATATGGTCCTTGAAACACAAGACACCATTATCATTGAAATGAAAATCTGTCCGGTTATCATCTGAAAAATCCTTAATATGCAGTACCAACGAAATATCATGTGTTTGTCTTGATTTAATCATTTGAGACAACCTAGGCTTAACTTGCAATTAAGCCACCAATCCACCCTTACGGGTAATACTTAACTTGGAAAAACATCTCCCTCAACTCAACTGCCGCCTTACGACTTAACACATCCGATACTACATTAGCCTTTCTTGGGTGATATCCATATGTTAGGTCATAATCCTTAAGCAACTCAACCCATATTCGTTGCCTAAAATTCAACTATTATTGAGACATCAAATATTTCAATCTCTTATGATCCGTATAAATGGTACACTTCTCACCATAAGGATAATGTCTCAAGATTTTCAAAACAAAAACTATCGTACCAAGCTCCAAATCATGAGTAAGATAATTGCGCTTATGAACTTTCAATTGCCTTGATGCATAAGCCACAACTTTTCCATCTTGCATCAACACGCAACCTAAACCAACATATGATGCATCACTATACACCACAAACTCCCTGCTCGACTCAGGTTGAATCAAAACAAGAACATGTGTCAAAACCTCCTTCAACATCTCAAAACTACAATGTTGACTCTCCGTCCACCCGAAAGGTACATTCTTCTGCAACAACTTAGTCAATAGAGCATCAATACTAGAAAATCCCTCAACAAAGCGACGATGAAACCTTGCCAAACCGAGGAAACTACGAATCTCAACCACGACTTAGGTGTCTTCCAATTATAGATAGCTTCAATTTCTACGGGTCAAAACGAATACCTTCTGTCGAAACAACATGACCAAGGAACATCACTTCCTTAAGCCAAAACTTGCACTTACTCAACTTAGCATACAACTGGTGTTCCTTTAGTGCTTACAACACAATTCGCAAATGCCGATCATGTTCTTCCTCAGTACGAGAGTACACAAGAATTTCGTCGATGAACACAACAACAAACTGATCGAGATACTCATAGAACACTTTATTCATCATATCCATGAATGAAACATGGGCATTCGTCAACCCAAACGACATCCCTAAAAACTCATAATGCACATATCTAGTACGAAAAGCAGTTTAACACATCCGCTTCTTTAACCTTCAACTGATAGTACCCGGATCTCAAATTAATTTTCGGAAACACCTTAGCACCCCTAAATTGATCAAACAAATCATTAACTCGTGGTAACTGTAAAACCTATGTTTGATTTAGATATAACTAAGTATGTTAAGGACTAAATTGAAAACTTGAAATAGATTTCTAAGTCCCTTAAATGATTTATATATCACCAACACTTTAAACTGATTTGAAAAACTCAAACTCCAAATATTTTCTAAGTGTTCCAAGGCCAAAGAATTGAAAATCGTCCAGTTGTCTCGATACGCCTCCAGCCGTATCGATACCATTTTTACAAAGTTGACTACTGGAAAGACGCGTTTCGATACGCACTTAACTATATCGAAATAACATATCGAAATAGATTCAATATGTATCGATACGCCCCTCTATAAAACTGAAGGAGTTTGAATGGTGTACCGATATGGCTTAACCCGTATCGATACAGTTTTAACAGATTTTTTAATTCGAAGAGGCTTAAATGTTTTCGACCGTTGGTGTCATTCGTTAGGTAAATAACATTTATAGTGGTAGTTGTCCCATATCGATACGGTGTTACCCGTATCGAAATGGAAACTTCTAGTGAGCTAAGTTGAGAAAAAGGTATCGATACGATCTCTTCCGTATCGAAACGGTCCCTGTCCCATATCGATACGCACTCTTTATTATGTGCAATGTCTCTTTCTGTTTTGAGACATGTATCGATACGAGTCCTCGTGTACCGATACAGATAGCTACAAAAGTGCATTTATGGTGGAAAGAGAGGGTCCCAACGGTTACAATCAATACCCTAACCACCCAAATGGCTAGAATTGATAGAGAAGGTATAAATTGAAGCTCATTGAAGACCAACAACAACTATTGCATCAAAGATAAACATCCAAGAAAAAATCCAACCTCATTATGCTTATTTTCCAATATTCTTGTAAACCCTAAATTGTGTTGTATTCAATTCTTATCCTATCTCAAATTTGAGTTGAGTGTTTGTACAGAAAGGGGCAATATTGTATTTGAGAGATATCCTTTTACCTAATTTTTGTTTGTCTCACTTGTGAGGGTTTGGTCAAATTTTGGTTAGAAAATTTGACCAGTTGTGTAAAGGTTACCTCCTAAGCCTTGAAAAGGGGAAGAACAAATTAGTGAATTGTTGTAAATCCTTAGTGGTAGCTAAGGTAGTGGATGCAGAGTTCATTTGGAACTTGAACCACTCTAAAATCCTTTGTTCTTTATTTTTAGCTATCATTTTTCTTCAACAATTTTTTAAAGCCCAATTCACTCTCCTCTTGGCATTGATCAATCCATTGATCCACTCAACAATTGGTATCAGAGCCTACCTCTTTGAAGGATTAACAAACACAAGAGTACCTAGGAAGAGTGTGATCATCCAAAAATCAAGTCATGACATCTACCTCCGGATCGAGCATGTACGAGTCTCAATCCACCACAAAACCACCATTCTTCAATGATGACAACTATCCATTTGGGAAGAACCGGATGTGCCTCTTCATCAAATCCAACGATTACCTTGTTTGGGATGTCATTGAAGATGGTCCCTATATTCCTTTGAAGAGGGATGATGAAGGAAAGTTGGTTCTAAAGAAGAAGATCGAGATGACTGAAGATGAGAGGAAGAAGATCCAAATAAATGATAAAGCTCTTCACATGCTCTTTTGTTCTTTCGGTCCCGACATCTACTCCAAAGTCTCCTCCATTGAAAGAGCCAAGGAAGTGTGGGATACTCTAGAGACCACCTATGAAGGAACCAATGATGTGAAGGAGACCAAGATTGGAATTCTCAATCTTAGTTATGAGAATTTCAAGATGGAGCCTGACGAAACGGTGTCCAAGATGTTTGATCGCTTCTCAACCATCGTCAACGGGCTCAAGGGCTTTGGAGAGACAATCTCGGAAGACAAACTTGTCCGGAAGCTACTCTACTCACTTCCCGAATCTTGGGATGGGAAGAGTACCGCCATCATCGAGTCCAAAAACTTGAAGACTCTAAAACTTGATGAGCTAGTGGGTTCTCTCCTTACTCATGAAATAATGAAGCAAGGAAGGGAAGATAAAAAGAAGAAGGAAGAGAAAAGAGTGGAGAAGCTAGAGGTAGAGAAGAAGAAGAAAATGGGAGTGGCTCTCAAAGCTTCATTACATGAGGAGAGCACTTCTAGTGAGGAGGATGATTTAGAAGAATTGGCTATGTAACCCCCTAGACCCGCCTATGCGTTACAACGGATCATAGGAAGTCACATTTGGGTCACAAGAGCGACCCACGGTGAAAATACACATGAAAACATTTTTCTTTCTCAAAACACATATTAAACTGTAAAATCAACTTCTGTTTAAAATATTATTTTAGAAAATCATTTTAACACATAACAAGAATCTAAGAAAGTACTTTATAGACTCTATCATAAAACAATACGTGACATACATGCCCACTAACTATACAGTACCGTACTCCAAAAGCAACGCCGAGAGAACTCCAAACTGATGTCAAACGCTATATCATGATATACTCCTTTAACCTGCGATGGTAAAAACAACATGAGCTTGGGAAAGCTCAGTAATACAAAACTACCAGAAGATGCTATAAGCTCATGCAGAGATATAGGCATAACATTTTCATGATGTTTCAAGCAGTGACAATCTTTTATTCCTTTCTGTTATTTCAGGGTAACGTTATACTTGAGATTAACGGTACTTGTTCTTTATTCAATCATCGAGCAATAGACGAGAATTTTACAAGCTGATAGATTACGAAGATGGAAACAACAAACTTAAAGTCTAGTGTGTTCCAATAGGTGCATAACAAACAGGCATAAATGCATATCAATCATATCATGAGAACACAATGTTTATTCATGCAAATGTCTAAGTACATACAAGGGTTCACTAGTAACTACCCTCCAACCTTACACCAATATGCAGTCCCCCAGAATTGCATCCATAAGGACTTACCCTAGGCCCGATGGGCATAGGTGCCACCTAAGGGGATGCCTTAGGTCCATAAGGACTTACCCTAGGCCCAATGGGCATAGGTGCCACTCAAGGGGAGACCTTGAGTCCATAAGGACTTACCCTAGGCCCGGTGGGCATAGGTGCCACTCAAGGGGAGACCTTGAGTCCCTAAGGACTTACCCTAGGCCCGATGGGCATAGGTGCCACTCAAGGGGAGACCTTGAGTCCATAAGGATTTACCAGCTTGATCAGGGCTGTACCAACAGAGACTTCATAACATATCCCAACAGTATACCCCAGATAGTAATCAGTGTTCAGATTCCAGACATGGGTTACAGAATATATGTGACAGATATATTTTATTCATAACATCAGAAACGTAAGAATTCATGCTTTTAACAGATAAATGGGCATACTATTGAGCAGAGCAGACATTTCAGCATTCATCATGCAAACATATTGTACCATCATAGGTCAAGCAATCACATAACAAGTATACAGATTGAGCAAACATACATCAAGTAGGCAAAGAATGTTATCAAACATAATATTATTCATGATCAAATCATTATACAATTCATTCAACAGAATATAGCACACATGGAACACACTAGGTGGGACAGATCATATCTTGGAGATACTTGACATTTACGGAAAGGGGCATATTAAACTTTTGACGATTTGAACGGATTTCTGAAACGTGACCCCTATTAAAAGGGGTTCATACTAACGGTTTAGCCTAGATATTCAGGAGGGGATACATCAGGATCTTGAGAGTTTAGGCATATCATGAGTGATTTAGCCATTTAGGCCTACTAGAGGCATTATGGTCATTTCGACGTTCATGGACATTTTGGTAATTATACCAACATTGAATAAGCAATGGTTCACAGAACTCGGGTATCTTATTTGCTCATTAGTTTTCTAATCGGACATCCAAGAATTTCTAAATTAAAGTCTTTTAAGTTATCGGATATTTTTAGTGATGTTCGGATTATTTAGGCTATCATTGTCTTTTAGTTATTTGACTGTCATGACAAATTTTATACTATGGCACAATCATATCAGAACGAAAATTATAATTCTCAGAGGCTGTAACAATTTATTATATCCCCAGAATTTGTTTAATGCGGCGTAACCCAACTTGACAATACTTACCAACGTTCATATATGAGTAATTTGCGTGCATCAGAATTTAACACTGACTGGATTGTATGTCTGAACAGTCGCCCTCATACTTTACTATACGGTTTAACTTTGAGTAATCGAACATACAATCTATGCGAATCTTCCTACCTTACATCGATATGGTGAGCGATGGGCATACACGTGTCGTATTTCTCAACACTTAAGGGAGTCTTAGCTATTTAAGTCTTATTAACAAATCCAGAATTTCGTCAAATACATAGTTACCGATTAACTCAGGAGGGTATTTCGGTTATTTTAGACTGAGATAAATCTACCATTTCTTTCTGAATTTCCATTTGGTACCTCCATCATTCACGTACTCAAACGAGATTAAGGCGTCCTAACTCTCCGGCCCTTTACAGACGATTCATTCATTACAGAACTTCAGGGTATATCGTCAGACATTTCAGTGCTCGAGGGCATTACCGTCTTTTTGGTCATTACGATTATTCTCATTTAATTCACGCATTCCTATCATAAGGATTGACTTAGGATTTCAACATTATTTCCAGAAAATTCTCGTTCAGGTGTTATACAGAGTTTGAGGGATTATCCAAGTTTGTATCACATGTATTGCATAATCAGGTCGAATGCAGATTTTAGGTCACTTCCTTTATCAGATGGGTAGTTTAGTCATACTTATGCTCAAAGGGCATTTTCGTAATTTCATAATTAATATCTTTCACTCTGTTGCTTGGGCCTCGATCCTTACACACTGTTGATTGAGTTGCAGATTAGCTGAATTTAACTATTAGAACTTATGATACTGTTAGCCCATTAATAATCTTATTCAGATAATTTGGTCTTATTAATATCCGTACTTATTGCTCGAATCTGATTCAATTTAGGCAGAATTTATAGTATACGTCATCATAAGCATGCATGCGTTAACCAGATATCGACATGTACATAAAGCATACAAGGGGTAGTAGTGTATTACCTCGACTCCAAGCTACATCGATCGATCCGTGAACGACGTTCGAACACTCGAACTCGGATTTGGCGTCCCTCAACAAGTCGTATTCAAGGAACTGTGAGTACCTTCAATTACACAAGTTTACAATTCAATCCTTATTCACAGTACCCCTAACTGAATAATTAGATACATATATAAGTTCGGGTTCAAGGTCCGATTCGGAGGCTTTTGAGTCAGAATTTTGCGAAACGGGCTTCAAAAACGGACTCAGGACGTCGAAAAACATAAAATGGGAGTTTTCGAAAAATTTGACTTTTTGGTCAACAGTCAAAGTCAACGCTGACATCAGCAAGTCAACGCTGACGTCAGCAGGTCAACGGTCAACAGGTCAGAGTCAACTGGTCAAAGTCAATGCTGACGTCAGCATGACGTCAGCAGTCAACTGAGTTGACTCATGCTGACTCGAACGAGTTGACTCGGCTGACTCGGACGAGTTGACTCAGGTTGACGGGTCGGGTCGGGTCGGTCTCGGACAGACTAGTCGGGTCGGACACGGGTAGACGGGTCGGGTCGATTTGGGCCCAGACCGGGTTAGACCGGTTCGGACCGGGTTGGACTGGTTCACTTACCATTCGAATTTGCTTCGCCGGCCGGTCACCTGAGATAGTCGCCGGAAACGCTGGTTTGTGTCGAAACTGCCGGAAAAGAGCATTTATCAGGCCCAAAAACAAAATTCATACATCAGAAACATAAAATAGGCCGGAATCATGTCGGAAATTACCGAAAATGCTAAAAAATATCGTCGGAAAGCTTGAAGCTCCGATGAGCATCCTACCGACGTCAAACGGATGATCGGTTGACTGGGTTTTATCCGTCGTGACGTGGGGAACCCAGATCTTGTGGCCATGACACGAACGGGCGGCGAGGATGGCCGGAAACGCGGAAAAACAGGGGCGGCGATGGGTTTGTTAGGTCGAACCTTCAACGGGTTTTCACCGGCGTTGGGCGGCTCGGTAGCGCGCGTGACAGACGGTTGAAGGATCGGGGTGGGACGGCACACCAGCTGGTGGTGGCGGTGACTTCCACCGGCGACGGAGACGGCTAGATCTAAGAAATAAACAGAGAGGGGCAACCATGTTCTTGATGGACCTTCAAGGCGTTCTCCATGGTGGCCGACAGCACGACGCTGCGAGTGGAGCATGTGGTTTTGGTCGGGGTTCGACGACGGACGTAGGGGTGACGGCGGTGCACGACACCGGCGAGCGGTGGCTGAGATTAGACAAGTGGCCGACGAGGTTAGGTGGGAGAAAACCTTTGGATATCCCAAGGGTATTTTCAACTCGAATCGACAAATCCGGGTAAGTGGGGAGTCTGATGGGTTATCGAATTTGATTCAATATCACCCCAACTTAATCCAATTATTACTTTAGGGAAAACATGACATAAAGAGTACTTGGCTCAAATGGTTAGGTCCTCCACTTCCATGCCAAAGGCACGGGTTCGAGTCCCCCACAAAGCAATTCAACCATTTTTTTTAGCATTTTAGCCGGGTGTTACAACTCTCCCCCTCTTAAAAGAAATCTCGTCCTCGAAATTTACCAGATTCGAAGAAATGCAAAAAATTTCTTTTTCATCATTCATGTACTTAAACTATTCCATCAGGGTATCCTTATTTCTCGGGACTCCCAGACAGTCACAGATCAATCTAGCAATGTTCTCAGCCACTCGGGTAGTCCTTTGGACCCACAGTCATCTCATTACACATCTCCGACAATTAATCAGAATAAAAAATAATTAGATTCTTATCGAACTTCATATGGTGCTAAGCGAACACTTGTCTCATAACTTTTGTCATAAACGATCTTAATCGGGAATAATTAGCCTTCCTAACTATCAGAGATGTCATTCATACGACCCAAAATTATATTCATATCTTTTCTAGGCTGACCATCAATTTATGGGTGAAGAACTGTCCAGACAAGTACTCGAGGCTTCCAACAGAGCCTTCTAGAATCAAGACGTAACACTGAATGTCAGTCAGGGATGTATGTATAACTACACAACATGCCACACTTCACGTGAATTCTTCCTCTAAACCAATCCAACATAACCAAGGTTTTAAATGATTTGCACTTACCTTAAGCGTAAAGGTCATACAATTGTTTCCTTTGTGTATAATGGAGTAACTACTGAGTTTACTCTTTCGTCGGGTTCATAAACACCTCTCTCTTAGATTCATACTGCATTTATCATCATTTTTTTTCATCAGGATATTTTCGAACATATCATTATCACCGAACTACCTTACATGCAATCTTATATTGGTTACCTCATAAGATCAAACATTTATTCGTAACCTGATTCAGATCTCCAATTTCACATGCATATACCATCTCAAGTTCTCTATCCATATTCAAATTCATTTAGTTAATCCAATACACAAACGAACGATATAGACATTTCTTGCTAGTACAAATCGATATATGGAAGTCAAAATGCTTAGATTCACTTAATTTAGAAGAAGAGATTCGACATCGGAGTTTCGGCTCGGAAGAGTACGTTTATGCTAGGGGCATGCACAGACTAGACACCCTATGACAGACGATCGGCCGATCAACCCAGAAAGACGCAACTCTAAGCTCTGATACCACTAAATATAACCCCCTAGACCCGCCTATGCGTTACAACGGATCATAGGAAGTCACATTTGGGTCACAAGAGCGACCCACGGTGAAAATACACATGAAAACATTTTTCTTTCTCAAAACACATATTAAACTGTAAAATCAACTTCTGTTTAAAATATTATTTTAGAAAATCATTTTAACACATAACAAGAATCTCAGAAAGTACTTTATAGACTCTATCATAAAACAATACGTGACATACATGCCCACTAACTATACAGTACCGTACTCCAAAAGCAACGCCGAGAGAACTCCAAACTGATGTCAAACGCTATATCATGATATACTCCTTTAACCTGCGATTGTAAAAACAACATGAGCTTGGGAAAGCTCAGTAATACAAAACTACCAGAAGATGCTATAAGCTCATGCAGATATATAGGCATAACATTTTCATGATGTTTCAAGCAGTGACAATCTTTTATTCCTTTCTGTTATTTCAGGGTAACGTTATACTTGAGATTAACGGTACTTGTTCTTTATTCAATCATCGAGCAACAGACGAGAATTTTACAAGCTGATAGATTACGAAGATGGAAACAACGAACTTAAAGTCTAGTGTGTTCCAATAGGTGCATAACAAACAGGCATAAATGCATACCAATCATATCATGAGAACACAATGTTTATCCATGCAAATGTCTAAGTACATACAAGGGTTCACTAGTAACTACCCTCCAACCTTACACCAATATGCAGTCCCCCAGAATTGCATCCATAAGGACTTACCCTAGGCCCGATGGGCATAGGTGCCACCTAAGGGGATGCCTTAGGTCCATAAGGACTTACCCTAGGCCCAATGGGCATAGGTGCCACTCAAGGGGAGACCTTGAGTCCATAAGGACTTACCCTAGGCCCGGTGGGCATAGGTGCCACTCAAGGGGAGACCTTGAGTCCATAAGGACTTACCCTAGGCCCGATGGGCATAGGTGCCACTCAAGGGGAGACCTTGAGTCCATAAGGATTTACCAGCTTGATCAGGGCTGTACCAACAGAGACTTCATAACATTTACAACCGATCATAGGAAGTCACATTTAGGTCACAAGAGCGACCCACGGTGAAAATACACATGAAAACATTTTTCTTTCTCAAAACACATATTAAACTGTAAAATCAACTTCTGTTTAAAATATTATTTTAGAAAATCATTTTAACACATAACAAGAATCTCAGAAAGTACTTTATAGACTCTATCATAAAACAATACGTGACATACATGCCCACTAACTATACAGTACCGTACTCCAAAAGCAACGCCGAGAGAACTCCAAACTGATGTCAAACGCTATATCATGATATACTCCTTTAACCTGCGATGGTAAAAACAACATGAGCTTGGGAAAGCTCAGTAATACAAAACTACCAGAAGATGCTATAAGCTCATGCAGATATATATGCATAACATTTTCATGATGTTTCAAGCAGTGACAATCTTTTATTCCTTTCTGTTATTTCAGGGTAACATTATACTTGAGATTAACGGTACTTGTTCTTTATTCAATCATCGAGCAACAAACGAGAATTTTACAAGCTGATAGATTACGAAGATGGAAACAACAAACTTAAAGTCTAGTGTGTTCCAATAGGTGCATAACAAACATGCATAAATGCATACCAATCATATCATGAGAACACAATGTTTATCCATGCAAATGTCTAAGTACATACAAGGGTTCACTAGTAACTACCCTCCAACCTTACACCAATATGCAGTCCCCCAGAATTGCATCCATAAGGACTTACCCTAGGCCCGATGGGCATAGGTGCCACCTAAGGGGATGCCTTAGGTCCATAAGGACTTACCCTAGGCCCAATGGGCATAGGTGCCACTCAAGGGGAGACCTTGAGTCCATAAGGACTTACCCTAGGCCCGGTGGGCATAGGTGCCACTCAAGGGGAGACCTTGAGTCCATAAGGACTTACCCTAGGCCCGATGGGCATAGGTGCCACTCAAGGGGAGACCTTGAGTCCATAAGGATTTACCAGCTTGATCAGGGCTGTACCAACAGAGACTTCATAACATATCCCAACAGTATACCCCAGATAGTAATCAGTGTTCAGATTCCAGACATGGGTTACAGAATATATGTGACAGATATATTTTATTCATAACATCAGAAACGTAAGAATTCATGCTTTTAACAGATAAATGGGCATACTATTGAGCAGAGCATACATTTCAGCATTCATCATGCAAACATATTGTACCATCATAGGTCAAGCAATCACATAACAAGTATACAGATTGAGCAAACATACATCAAGTAGGCAAAGAATGTTATCAAACATAATATTATTCATGATCAAATCATTATACAATTCATTCAACAGAATATAGCACACATGGAACACACTAGGTGGGACAGATCATATCTTGGAGATACTTGACATTTACGGAAAGGGGCATATTAAACTTTTGACGATTTGAACGGATTTCTGAAACGTGACCCCTATTAAAAGGGGTTCATACTAACGGTTTAGCCTAGATATTCAGGAGGGGATACATCAGGATCTTGAGAGTTTAGGCATATCATGAGTGATTTAGCCATTTAGGCCTACTAGAGGCATTATGGTCATTTCGACATTCATGGACATTTTGGTAATTATACCAACATTGAATAAGCAATGGTTCACAGAACTCGGGTATCTTATTTGCTCATTAGTTTTCTAATCGGACATCCAAGAATTTCTAAATTAAAGTCTTTTAAGTTATCGGATATTTTTAGTGATGTTCGGATTATTTAGGCTATCATGGTCTTTTAGTTATTTGACTGTCATGACAAATTTTATACTATGGCACAATCATATCAGAACGAAAATTATAATTCTCAGAGGCTCTAACAATTTATTATATCCCCAGAATTTGTTTAATGCGGCGTAACCCAACTTGACAATACTTACCAACGTTCATATATGAGTAATTTGCGTGCATCAGAATTTAACACTGACTGGATTGTATGTCTGAACAGTCGCCCTCATACTTTACTATACGGTTTAACTTTGAGTAATCGAACATACAATCTATGCGAATCTTCCTACCTTACATCGATATGGTGAGCGATGGGCATACACGTGTCGTATTTCTCAACACTTAAGGGAGCCTTAGCTATTTAAGTCTTATTAACAAATCCAGAATTTCGTCAAATACATAGTTACCGATTAACTCAGGAGGGTATTTCGGTTATTTTAGACTGAGATAAATCTACCATTTCTTTCTGAATTTCCATTTGGTACCTCCATCATTCACGTACTCAAACGAGATTAAGGCGTCCTAACTCTCCGGCCCTTTACAGACGATTCATTCATTACAGAACTTCAGGGTATATCGTCAGACATTTCAGTGCTCGAGGGCATTACCGTCTTTTTGGTCATTACGATTATTCTCATTTAATTCACGCATTCCTATCATAAGGATTGACTTAGGATTTCAACATTATTTCCAGAAAATTCTCGTTCAGGTGTTATACAGAGTTTGAGGGATTATCCAAGTTTGTATCACATGTATTGCATAATCAGGTCGAATGCAGATTTTAGGTCACTTCCTTTATCAGATGGGTAGTTTAGTCATACTTATGCTCCAAGGGCATTTTCGTAATTTCATAATTAATATCTTTCACTCTGTTGCTTGGGCCTCGATCCTTACACACTGTTGATTGAGTTGCAGATTAGCTGAATTTAACTATTAGAACTTATGATACTGTTAGCCCATTAATAATCTTATTCGGATAATTTGGTCTTATTAATATCCGTACTTATTGCTCGAATCTGATTCAATTTAGGCAGAATTTATAGTATACGTCATCATAAGCATGCATGCGTTAACCAGATATCGACATGTACATAAAGCATACAAGGGGTAGTAGTGTATTACCTCGACTCCAAGCTACATCGATCGATCCGTGAACGACGTTCGAACACTCGAACTCGGATTTGGCGTCCCTCAACAAGTCGTATTCAAGGAACTGTGAGTACCTTCAATTACACAAGTTTACAATTCAGTCCTTATTCACAGTACCCCTAACTGAATAATTAGATACATATATAAGTTCGGGTTCAAGGTCCGATTCGGAGGCTTTTGAGTCAGAATTTTGCGAAACGGGCTTCAAAAACGGACTCAGGACGTCGAAAAACATAAAATGGGAGTTTTCGAAAAATTTGACTTTTTGGTCAACAGTCAAAGTCAACGCTGACATCAGCAAGTCAACGCTGACGTCAGCAGGTCAACGGTCAACAGGTCAGAGTCAACTGGTCAAAGTCAATGCTGACGTCAGCATGATGTCAGCAGTCAACTGAGTTGACTCATGCTGACTCGAACGAGTTGACTCGGCTGACTCGGACGAGTTGACTCAGGTTGACGGGTCGGGTCGGGTCGGTCTCGGACAGACTAGTCGGGTCGGACACGGGTAGACGGGTCGGGTCGATTTGGGCCCAGACCGGGTTAGACCGGTTCGGACCGGGTTGGACTGGTTCACTTACCATTCGAATTTGCTTCGCCGGCCGGTCACGTGAGATAGTCGCCGGAAACGCTGGTTTGTGTCGAAACTGCCGGAAAAGAGCATTTATCAGGCCCAAAAACAAAATTCATACATCAGAAACATAAAATAGGCCGGAATCATGTCGGAAATTACCGAAAATGCCAAAAAATATCGTCGGAAAGCTTGAAGCTCCGATGAGCATCCTACCGACGTCGAACGGATGATCGGTTGACTGGGTTTTATCCGTCGTGACGTGGGGAACCCAGATCTGGTGGCCATGACACGAACGGGCGGCGAGGATGGCCGGAAACGCGGAAAAACAGGGGCGGCGATGGGTTTGTTAGGTCGAACCTTCAACGGGTTTTCACCGGCGTTGGGCGGCTCGGTAGCGCGCGTGACAGACGGTTGAAGGATCGGGGTGGGACGGCACACCAGCTGGTGGTGGCGGTGACTTCCACCGGCGACGGAGACGGCTAGATCTAAGAAATAAACAGAGAGGGGCAACCATGTTCTTGACGGACCTTCAAGGCGTTCTCCACGGTGGCCGACAGCACGACGCTGCGAGTGGAGCATGTGGTTTTGGTCGGGGTTCGACGACGGACGTAGGGGTGACGGCGGTGCACGACACCGGCGAGCGGTGGCTGAGATTAGACAAGTGGCCGACGAGGTTAGGTGGGAGAAAACCTTTGGATATCCCAAGGGTATTTTCAACTCGAATCGACAAATCTGGGTAAGTGGGGAGTCTGATGGGTTATCGAATTTGATTCAATATCACCCCAACTTAATCCAATTATTACTTTAGGGAAAACATGACATAAAGAGTACTTGGCTCAAATGGTTAGGTCCTCCACTTCCATGCCAAAGGCACGGGTTCGAGTCCCCCACAAAGAAATTCAACCATTTTTTTTAGCATTTTAGCCGTGTGTTACAGGCTATGATAGCCAAAAGATTCTCACGATTCATGAGGTCCAACCGAGGAAGGAAGATTCAAAGAAAGATGGACTTCAAGGGTAAAAACAAAGAAGAAGAGAGGGATCAAATCATTTGCTTCGAGTGCAAAAAGCTCGGTCACATTCGTTCGGAGAGCCCTCAACTCAAGAAGAAGGGCTTTGAGAAGAAGAAAAAGCTCAAAGCTCAAAGCCAAGCTTGCTACTTGGAGTGATGAGGAGTCATCCGAGGATGACGAACAAGAAGTGGCCAACCTTTGCCTCATGGCACTTGAGAAGGATTCCTCCATGGTAACCTCTAACTCATCATCTTTTGACTTTACATTTGATGAATTACATGATGCATATGATGAGTTGCAAGAGGTTTATGATGAGTTAGTTGAGAAGTAAAAAGAGTCGGTCATTAGAAATAAGAAAATTATTTCAAAATTAAATGATAAAAATGACTCACTTTCTCAAGCTAACTTAAAATTTGAGAAAAAGATTTTAGGTTTAAAAGATGAACTTAAATTATTCCAAGATGAAAATGTTGACCTAAATAATCTTCTTTCTCAATGCAATAGTGAACATCAAAAGGTGTTAGGCGAGCTTAACAAGCTCAAAGAGTCTTTTAAAAATGATGGTAATGTGAAGCATGAAAAAAGTGAATCATCTAAAACAAACCAACCTGGGAGAAAGACTAATAACTACAAACAAAGTAGTTTCCCTAGACATAATAGAACTAAAAAGGTTAGGAGTGTATGGGTTCCTAAGGAACTTGTCAAATCTAATAATATTGTTGCTATGTCACTGTAACCCCCTTAGCCCGACCTAGACGTTAGACCCGAACTACGAAGATTACGCGGGGAAAACCAAAGTCAACCCAAAAGTCAACCTTGATTAACAACCCCTTTTTTCCTTTTTAATCTTGTCTAGATACAAATTAATCCTATGTGAGTACTCACGAAACATATACGTGAAAAGCATAGAGATCGGAAATCTTTTAGGGATTCAATTGCACCAAGATACACTTTTAAGGACCAAAACGTAAATTTTGGAAAAAAAATAAGGACTTTCCGGATTTTAGGATTACCAATATGAAATTAATCATGTTACATGCTTCTCTGCAAAATTCCATCTCAAAAGGACATCCCAAACTCAAGTAATTGCAAAAACAACTTTCAGGACTAAAATGTAAAGCATGCAGATTTCAAGCAATTCAAATCTGTGTCCAACGGACACCCGTTTCGAAACACTGACACCCGTATAGAAACACCCGCCGTACACCCGTATCGAAACAGTGTTGACCATTTCAAAACGCGGGTTGGTTCCGAGACCAGTTCCGAAACAAACACTTCTAGTAGCAAAAGTGTTTCGAAACACCTCTAGCCGTTCCGAAACGCCCAAGCCATTTCAAGCACCCGTTTCGAAACAGCCAAGGGTGTTTCGATACACCCTGCCCAGAAACAGCAGAAAGCTCTGGTTTTTCACATTAAATCACCCACAAACATACTTTATACCATTCCATAACATTTCTACAACATGCTAGACATTAAAGCCATCAATTTGCATCAACTGTTGGGTACAAAACAAGCATTAAACACACCTACTCATTTATCACATTCAACACATGATCATGCTTTAAAACAAATAACATAGCATAACAAATTATGAAGAAGAAAATTCAAATATGGCAAAGCGATCAACAACGAGGTTCAAACCATAAACCGAACATGGTCAACATACACAATCTCATTACATAACAACATAAAAAACTCTCCCCCATTGCCTTTATTATCTATAGCTATAAACCAAGACATACTTCTCAAGTGGAGCTCTTCTTGAATCCCTTGCTTCTTGCTGCCCCAACGTCAAATATCTGCATTGATGGAAAAAAAAGAGCGTAAGCACATAATGCTTAGTGAGGAATGCTCAAAACCAAAACACAATCAATGCAGCGAATCATAAAACCTTCCTTAAATGTAGTTACAATTCAATAAACCAAAGCATTGTTTGAAAACCTCATTTGAAACAACATTGCTTCAAATCATGCATTGCTCAACATGAAAACCAACCTTTAACTTTGAAATGCTAAACAACTCACCCCAAACCACATTCTTACAATTATTATCATTTAAACCTTTCCATGCATGAACACTTCATGCAAAGCTTAATTCAATTTCCTTGGAAATCACTTCCACTTCACACCATACTTTTCTCATGCTTAATGATCATTTCAAAGCAAGATGCCTTTTAAAAACCAATGTTCCTTCTATCTATCTCTTGCAATCAACAAGTACAAAACACATGAACTACAAAAGCAACATTTGCATTACATGCCTTTTTAAAACAAGCCTTCACAATACTTCAATACACTTATGAGATTCTATGCACATAAGCACCATTCGCAATAGAACATATACATTTGCTCATGCTTAAAAAGTAACACATCTATTCTTGTATCATTTACATATTCCTATGCAACTTTGCATTGTTTTCAAGCATCACTCGCCTCATTTCATTCAAATACATTATATTGGCTTTCAAGCGATAATTCACAAACCATCACAACACAAGACACAATCGGATACGCGGATTACAAGCGGTGTCCCACACGCTTCATACACACTACCGAACAACACAAGGTGGAGTTTACCGGTACAATCACAACCCCTCAACACCCGTGATGGAGTTTAACGGTACAATCACAACCCCTCAACATCACTCATCGGTAGTTGTATAACTCACTAGCGAGGGACGGGACACAACACAAGGCTTACACATGGGAGCTACCTCAACCATTGTAATCACCTTACCAAGCTCACACATGGGAGCAAACCTCCACCATTGTGACGCTTAACCAAGTCTACCCACGAGAGCCATCCTCCATCGTGGTGACACCAATTTCCCCATTCGCTAGGATACTTGGATGGAGTTTTCGGTACAATCACAACCCCTCAACATCCAAGGCGACTTTATTCACGGTGCACCCAATCCTATAGCCGGCTAACTATATCCGATTAAAGTAACCAAAAACCACTTACATCACTTGCCAATATATCCATTTTACCACATTAATCCACTGCTTTTACAAGCATAACCACAATGCCCTTCCCACAAGCATCACATGCTTAGAATCATATGCACTCAACACATGCAAGCCAAGGATAACCTTCCCAGTGCATCTTTAACATAATGGCATTAATAAACCAACATTAAACCATGTCCAATCATGCTTAAAAACAGTAATTAAAACACAACCATCCCAAGTGCATTTAAAACCAAAACATAGCACAATCCAAGGGAGAAATTTCATTCACTTACTCTTGAGCTTAGCTAAGTTGTTTAGAGTTAAACTAAGCTCCCAAAACCTCGTTCAAAACGTTTCAAAGCTGGAAAACTCTTTTCCACTCACCGATACACAAAACTATGCTAGCCGACAAGCCTCCCAAGCATCCGAAACCTCCAACGCCACTTCTAATGCTTCCGGATCATTCTCCCCTATTTTAAACACATGACAACAGAGGATTAATGCATCACCATGCATTAAAAACACCAGCAACACAACCCAACTCGCTGCTCTACCCAAGAACCTCATTTCGGCTACCGAAAACAACCGAAATCACCTCCAAACTCTCCAAAAACAAAGCCCAGCCAAGATCTATCAATTCTAACCTTTTATAAACATCAATTAACATCAAAGAGCAACATAAACATGACCTTATACCTCCAGCAACAGCAGATCACAAAAACCACCCCAAAAACCACCATTCTAGCAAGCAAAACTTAGGAAAGAAAACCTATTCGAGATTTGATTGATAAAACCTCATTTGTAACATCAATTAACATCCAAAAATACATTAGAAAACAACCTCAAAACAGAGCCTAACCAAGATCCACGAAAATCTCCAAGATCTCTTCCAAATCTTGAGTTTTAAGCCAAAATCTTGTTTCCAACGCTAAAACCATTCATAAAACTTAAATTAAGGATTGACAACTTGGGAATTTCAGTAAAGAACTGAGTATTTAGAGGAGAAGAACAATCTTACCTCTAAATGATGACTTCTCCTTGATTTGGGCAAGTTTCCATGAAAATTCAATGTAGAAATCAAGTGGATTTGATGAGGGATTGATCAAGAATCAAAGAGGAATTGAAATCTCATCAAATGAAGTGTAAAATCAAAGTAAATTTGCTGGAGAAATGTGTTTGGTTGAAAGGAATTTGAGAGAAAATGAAGAGAGGGAAAATTTGTGAAAAGTAGTTATGAATAGTCAAAGTTAGTTTCTCATTTAATTAAACCTCATTTCCTTTAATTAAAACAATAATAAAATTACCCAAATTAAGGAAAAATCTGGAGAACACATTTTGGGTAAATTAGCTTCTTAAAGATTCAAAGTTTCAATCCTTTACAAAACAATCACTATTTCACTTTTACAAAAACTACGATTTGGTCACTACATCAAAATGTAATATTTCAAAAATTCATTTTGTAAAATTGATCTCACCATTCTCTTTTATATATTAAATGAGGATTTTTAGATATTTTTCCATATTTTTAAAGTATCCCGAACTAGGTGTTCCCTAAAACCTCATTTTATATTCGAACCGTTTCTCAGACCAGTCCGGTTCAAACCCTAAACTTCTAAGCCCAAATTTGGGGTGTTACAGTCACCTTGGATTCCTAAGGGAACCAAGCTATTGGGAGCTAACATTCGTCGACCCAAAATGATTTGGGTACCAAAAACAAAAGTTTAATATCTTTGTTTTTAGGGGGAGCATTGCTACAAGGCCAAAGCACAAAGTCAAAATTCATGGTACCTTGATAGTGGATGCTCGAGGCATATGGTCAGAGACAAGAGTAGATTCATGGACTTAAAGCCAAAAAGTGGAGGAGTAATGACATTTGGTGACAACTCCAAAAGCCACATTAAAGGTATTGGCTCCATAGGCACTCACTCTACCATTCTTATTGAAAATGTTTTGTATGTTGATGGTCTTAAACATAATTTGTTGAGCATAAGTCAACTATGTGATAAAGGATTTAATGTCTTATTTGATAAAAATGGGTGCAAAATTGTTGACATTAAATCAAATAATATTATGCTCATAGGTCATCGCATAGTTAATATTTACATGGTGCATTTGGATGACATACATACATCCCATGCATGTTTAGTAGCTCAAAATGAAAATGATGCATGGCTATGGCATAGGAAACTAGGACATGCTAGTATTAATGTTTTAGAAAAATTAGTTTCCCTAGATTTAGTTAGAGGTTTACCCAAAATTAAGTTCTCAAATGATAAAATTTGTGATGCTTGCTCTAAGAGTAAACAACATAAGTCGTTATTTAAATCCATTAATGATGTTTCTACAAGTAGGTGTTCACAACTTATTCATATGGATTTATTTGGGCCTATTAGGACTATGAGCTTAGGTGGTAAATCTTATGCTTTTGTACTTGTTGATGATTTTTCTAGATTTACTATGGTTCTATTTTTAAGTACTAAAGACGAGGCTTTAGAAAAATTCATCACATTTTCAAAATTAACCCAAAATGATCTTGAACTTAGAATTTCTCATATTAGAAGTGATCACGGAACCGAATTTCAAAATCTAGGGTTTGAAGAGTTTTTAAATGAAAATGGTATTAGCCACAATTTTTCGGCTCCTCGAACTCCTCAACAAAATGGGGTAGTTGAGAGGAAAAATAGAACTTTACAAGAAATGGCTAGAACCATGCATTGTGAAAACAATTTACCTAAATATTTTTGGGCGGAAGCCACAAATACCGCTTGCTACATTGTAAACCAAGTAATGATTAGGCCACTTTTAAAGAAAACACCATATGAGATTTTAAAATCTAAAAAGCCTAACATTAGCTATTTTCATCCATTTGGTTGCAAGTATTTTGTTTTAAATAATGGAAAAGACAACTTAGGTAAATTTGATGCAAAAAGTGATGAAGCTATTTTCATAGGATACTCCTTAACCTCTAAAGCCTATCGTGTATTTAACAAGAGAACTTTAGTAGTAGAAGAATCTATACATGTTGTATTCGATGATAACCTCCTTCCAAGGAAGGATTCTTGTGATGATGATGATGTAGGAATCATAAATGTCTTTGATGGAGGACAAACTTCAAAGGAGGATAAGATTCCAACAAAAGACGACGATACACAAGATCCACCTCTTGAAGCCTTGAAGGACTTGGCTCTTGAGGAAAAGGAAGTGAGCTACCCAAGGGAGTTCAACTATGTCAAAGGTGGTGAAATCTTGGGTGATCCATCCAAGGGTGTAACCACTAGATCTTCTCTTAAACTTATGAACCATGTTGCATTTATCTCATGCATAGAGCCTAAGAATATAAAAGAAGCATTAAAAGATGATTTTTGGATTATGGCTATGCAAGAAGAGTTAAATCAATCTGAGAGAAGTATTGTTTGGACATTAGTTGATAGGCCTAGTAATCAATCTACTATAGGAACTAAATGGGTCTTTAGGAACAAACTAGATGAGAGTGGTAACATTGTGAGAAATAAAGCTAGATTAGTAGCACAAGGTTACACTCAAGAAGAGGGAATAGATTTGGATGAAACCTATCGTAGCTAGAATGGAGGCCATTAGGATGTTGCTTGCATATGCATGTTTTCATGATTTCAAGCTTTTTCAAATGGATGTTAAAAGCGCATTTTTAAACGGTTTTATAAATAAGGAAGTGTATGTGGAACAACCACCGGGTTTTGAAGACTCAAAATTTCCAAATCATGTTTTCAAACTAACTAAAACTCTTTATGGTTTAAAACAAGCTCCTAGAGCTTGGAATGAAAGACTTCCAAACTTTTTGATTGAAAAAGGTTTTGAAAAAGGAAAAGTGGACACTACACTTTTCATAAAAAAGGTATAACAATGACATCTTAGTAGTACTAATTTATGTTGATGATATTATTTTTGGATCTACTAGTGAATGTCATTGCAAAGAGTTTGCTAAGTTAATGCAAGGTGAATTTGAGATGAGCATGATAGGAGAGCTCTCATTCTTTTTGGGACTCCAAATCAAGAAAAGGAAGGATGACACCTTCATCAATCAAGCAAAGTACATCAAGGATATGCTCAAGAAGTTTGGCTTGGAGAATGCAAAGCCTCAAGCCACACCTATGAGCTCACCTACAAAGCTTGACAAAGATGAAGGAGGTAAGTGTGTTGACTCTAAGCTTTACCATTCTATGATTGGATCATTGCTTTACCTTACCTCAAGTAGACCGGATATCTTGTTTAGTGTTTGCTTGTATGCTAGGTTTCAAGCTAGTCCTAGAGAGTCTCACCTTATAGTCCTTAAGAGAATCATTAGGTACCTAAGTGATACTCCTTGTTTAGGTCTTTGGTACCCTAGAGACTCCACCTTCAACCTTCATGCTTATTCGGAAGCAAATTATGGGGGATGTAAAATCGATAGGAAAAGTACTTCGGGAACATGTCAATTCTTAGGTAGCATGCTCATATATTGGTTCTCTAAGAAATAAAATAGTGTAGCCTTATCTACCATCGAAGCCGAGTACATATCCTTAGGGAGTTGTTGTGCTCAAGTCCTTTGGATGAAGCAACAACTCTTAGATTATGGTATTAAAGTTGAAACCATACCCCTTAAGTGTGATAACACTAGTGCCATATGCTTAACTAAAAATCCTATCCAACACTCTAGAACCAAACATATAGAGATAAAGCATCATTTCATTAGAGATCATGTCCTTAAGGGAGATGTTGTTATAGAGTACGTTGACACCTTAAACTAACTAGCGGACATCTTTACAAAACCTCAAGATAAAGAGCGTTTTTGGTCCCTTAGGAGAGAGTTAGGCCTAACTAGCATTCCTTGACCCTTTAGGACCCTTATTGAAGTTAAAATTGTTTGATCTTGTGAAATTGCTTGTTAATGTGTTGTAGCTCTTGAAAATATCCATGCTTATAGCTAGGGGGAGTATGATTCTATTAAAATATGCTTAAAACTGCTCATTCATCATTTGCATTCATTTAGGAAATGTTAGAATCGAGTTTTTGGTTGTTCTTCAAGCCTAAAATGTATTTCTGGGCATAGGGTATCGATACGGCCTTATGCGTATCGATATGAGTACTGTATTAGTCTCCCAGATTACATTTTGCCTAAAATGGGTATCGATACGATTAAACTCGTTTCGATACGAGCAACAATCATTTCGATACAGATTGCATCCGTTTCGATACGATCTTTCAACGAGCATTTTAAATAGAATTACGCTTTTACCCCCGTATCGATACACCCTCAGGCGTATCGATACGCGATTGCACAGACAGCTATCAATTGGCATTTAAGAGTTCAACTTTTACCAAAATTGAGTTTTCTCAAAACCCTAGAAACCCTAGCCGTTTTCACTCTATAAATAGCCTCTCTTTCCCTCATATTTTCACACCACAACTCAAAATCTCTAGAGGGTTTTCAAAATCAAGCAAAGCTCTTAAGCTTTTCATCAATTGGGTGCTAAGCTCTTCTCTCATTCCTCTCTAATCAATATCAAGATAAAACTCTTTCTTTTTTCTTTTAATTTTTCTTTTAATTTTCGTTTCAAATTTTCTTTTGATTTGTTTTCTTTTCTCAATCCAAAATCTCTTTTCACTTTTTTTATAATTTTTTTTAACCTTGATTATTGGTTTTTTCAATGAGTTGAATGAAGAAAACTTAATACATACATTGTTTTTTAATCTTTTCTCTAGTTCATGGCACCTCCTAAAAAGAGAACACGTGTTAGTGAAGCCGGTGATGGATCAAATACCGGAGGTGGTGCTCGCCCGAATCTCACTCATATCTATCAACACTCCTTAAGTCCCCGGAGAACTCACCTATTTTCACCAATTTCAAATCTATAAGATCCATTCGGAGAGGGTAATCTCTATTCCTTTTCTTAACTCGGAGCGCTTCAAATTTGAATATCTACCTTTGCTCCAAGAATAGAAGTTTATGGATTTTCTCACTATTCCCAGATTTTACTTTTGCATTTTAGTTTTGATCTTTTATGCTAATGCCAAGTGTTGTGCAAATCGAGATGGTGTTGTTACGGGCGTTAATTCTTATCTTATGGGAAAAAGGGTCACTATAGATGTTCAATCTATTTGTGATGTATTTAAGTTGGAGGATGAAGGCTATGATGATGAGAATGCCCTTGGCCATGTCCTAAGTGGTTCCGTCACCACCCTAAATGCTCAGGATCGGATCCTCCATTTGATGGTTTCTTGGTGGTTTAGGCCCTCGGGAGGGAAGTATTCCACTATCCGCCAAGTAGATGATTTTTGGATTCGATGCTTCCGTGAGAGAAAACATCTAAACCTTGCTCGTATTATGTTTGCGGAGATTGTCTGTCTCGTGCAACATCGCCACACCACACTTGTAACTTCTTTCACCTGTGGTACGACCATAAGTTACTTCTTCCAACAAAAGGAGATTGATTGCTCGCATGACTACCCAACTCCCCTCATCGATCCTATCGATGAACGATCTCTTGCAAGGGGTAACTTCCATTACTTTAATGGTAATTGGCTTCCTCTATCCGAGCTCCCTATTGAGGCCGCGGAACAATTTGCTAATCCTCAAGTTGAACAAGTTCCTCAAGCTTCTCCTCCACCTTCTATGGACTCCCTCATGACTTATCTCAATGAGCAATTCACGGGTTTGCGCACGGGAATGGCTTCAATTGATCAAGTTATGAATTTGGGATTTACCGCTATTGATACAAGGTTTACAAGCCTTGAAGATCGGATGAAGAACGTGGAGACTCGACTCACTTCCCTTGAAGGCGGTCACAACTCAATGAATATCTCTCTCACCGCTTTCCATGACAAGTGGCGTCAAACTATGAGGAATGATGATCCAATTGAGGAAGATGATGAAGATGATGAAAAGGCGATGGAGATGCATAATAGCCTATCTTTGCATACCATTCATATCATTTAGGATATTTATTTTATGCACCATTGATTTATGTTTTTAGGATTAAGTCTGAATTATTCTAAAACCTATGCTTTGATTTTCTTTTTTTTTTGGATTTTAAGTTGATGTTATCTTTTATTTTGATCTTAATGATATTATGTTGCTTGTTTATTTATACCTTTTGCCTATTTATGCACTTTACATTATGTCTCAATTCTTTTTGATCTAACAAAAGGGGGAGAGGGAAGCTCACAACACTTAAAAATTTTGATTTTCAAACTTAAAAGTTACCTAGCTAATATTAAGGGGGAGTTATTTTGCAAAGTTTTTCAAAGTATCAAAAATTTCAAGTTTTGGTTTTGTTATATCAAAAAGGGGGAGAATGTAAAACCTATGTTTGATTTTGATATAACTAAGTATGTTAAGGACTAAATTGAAAACTTAAAATAGATTTCTATGTCCCTTAATTGATTTATAATCACCAACACTTTAAACTGATTTGAAAAACTCAAACTCCAAATATTTTCTAAGTGTTCCAAGGCCAAAGTATTGAAAATCGTCCATGTGTATCGATACGCCTCCAGCCGTATCGATACCTTTTTTACAAAGTTGGATATTGGAAAGACGCGTTTCGATACGCACTTAACCGTATCGAAACAACGTATCGAAACATATTCAATCTGTATCGATACGCCCCTCTATAAAAATTGAAGGAGTTTGAATGGTGTACCAGTACGGCTTAACCCGTATCGATACGGTTTTAACAGATTTTTTAATTCGAAGAGGTTTAAATTTTTTCGACCGTTGGTGTCAGTCGTTAGGTAACTAACATTTAAAGTGGCAGTTGTCCCGTATCAATACGGTGTTACCTGTATCGAAATGGAAACTTCCAATGAGCTAAGTTGAGAAAAAGGTATCGATACAGCCTCTTCCGTATTGAAACGGTCCTTGTCTCGTACCGATACGCTTCCACGCGTTTCAATACGCCCTTTTTATTATGTACAACGGCTCTTTCTGTTTTGAGACATGTATTGATACGGGTCCTCGTGTACCAATACAGATAGCTGCAGAAGTGCATTTATGGTGGAAAGAGAGGGTCCCAACGGCTACAATCAATACCCTAACCACCCAAACGGCTAGAATTGATAGAGAAGGTATAAATTGAAGCTCATTGAAGACCAACAACAACTATTGCATCAAAGGTAAACATCGAAGCAAAAATCCAACCTGATTGTGCTTATTTTCCAATATTCTTGTAAACCCCAAATTGTGTTGTATTCAATTCTTATCCTATCTCAAATTTGGGTTGAGTGTTTGTACAGAAAGGGGCAATATTGTATTTGAGAGATATCCTTCTGTCTAATTTCTTCTTTGTCTCACTTGTTAGGGTTTGGTCAAATTTTGGGCAGAACCCAAAATTTGACCGGTTTGTAAAGGTTACCTTCTAAGCCTTGAAAAGGGGAAGAGCAAATTAGTGAATTGTTGCAAATCCTTAGTGGTAGCTAAGGTAGTGGATGTAGAGTTCATTTGGAACTTGAACCACTCTAAAATCCTTTGTTCTTCATTTTTAGCTATCATTTTTCTTCAAGAATTTTTTAAAGCCCAATTCACCCCCTCTTGGCATTGATCAATCCATTGATCCACTCAACAATAACATATACTAAATTTTAACAATCAACTTGTTCAACTACCGATTTCCAATACACATACGCATGATTCCACCCTTCTTTTTCACGAACAACACCGATGCACCCCATGATAAAACACTCAGTTGGATGAACCCACGATCTAATAACTCTGAAGTTTAGTCTTCAATTCATTTAATTCCTTCGGTTCCATGTGATAGGGAGCAGTGGACACCAAAGCCGTACCAGAATATGTCTCAATACAAAATTCAACATATCTGTCCGATGGTAAACAGGCAACTCCTCCAAAAGAACTTCTGGAAAATTGCATGCCACCTAGATAGCCTGCACTAGTACCCTTGATTCCCAGATTCATCACGAATGCTAAGTAGGCTTTGCAACCCACTCGTATCATCTTCTCTGCTTGAATTGTTGAAACTAGGGGTGTAAACGAGCCGAGTCGAGCTCGAGTAGTGCTGAGCTCAACCCATCTCGTTAAAAATTCGAGTCGAGTTCGAGCTTGAGTAATTTTTAATGAGCCTAAGAAATCTAAGCTCGACTCGGCTTGTTAAGAACTCGACTCGAGTTCAAGCTTTATTTGAGCCAAATCGACTCAAGTGTTGACCAATCTTTGACCGTGTTGGACTCGAGTAGCTCGCCATATGTCACGTCTCATTTAAAGCTCTATCAAGAAAAAACTTTAATACACAAGTTGTGTAAACTCAAGCTTGTTAATTTTAGGGTTTCTGTTGGTAGTTTAGTGTTTAAAGGTATACGTTGTTGGGTTTAGAATTTAGGATTTAGACTTTAAGGTTTAAGACTTATGTTTAGGGGGTTTTAAGTTTAGGAATTTAGATTTTAAATTATAAAAAATAAAAAATTTAGTATATTATATTCTCGAGTAGCTCGCGAGCTTTTCGAGTCATGTATAAAGTAGCTCGGCTCGGCTTGTTAAGAACTCGAGTCAAGTTCGAGGTCGAGTTGAACTTTGACCGAGTCAAGCTCGAGTAGCTCGTCTCATTTACAACCCTAGTTGAAACAACGTTCGACAAAAATTTCATGTTCTCGCCTACCACAACTACAACATAATCATCCGCAAGCTTCAATAAAACTCGTTTAGTCTCAAAATCCACTACAACTCTATGCTCTGATAACCAATCCATCCCCCAAAAAACGTCAAAACTATGGAATAGTGATTCCATTAAATCCACAGCAAAAACATGACCTTGAACCTTTAATGGACATCTCCTATACAACTTCCTAACATTAACTGTCTCACCAAGAGAGCTAGTTACCAAAACACCAACATTCAAAACATCAATGGTATACTCAAAAAATGTTCATGCTCACTTAATATATATGAATGGTAGAACATGAATCAATCAAAGAGAATAATGACATAGACTTGATGGTAAAAGTAAATGCGATCATGTCGCTGTCATTACGACCCTTGTGATTTGCGTAGAGTCTTGTTGGTCCACCACTCTCTGGCTGAATGGCTATGGTATGAGCAACATTCCTCTAACCCTCCTCACACCTCTGAAAATTTCCCCTACCACGGTCTCAGCCTCTAGCAGGAACTACCGTAGCCACCGTTTGAACTGATGCGACTTTAGTAGCACGTGGACAATCTCGCTGGAAATGCTCATGCAAACCACATCGAAAACATGCACCAGACTTTTTCCATTACTCTCCTGGATGACGTCTCTCACAATGCTCACAATCTCTTTTAGGCTCGTTTCCCCAAATCAGTGCTCACTAATAGAGGAGAACCACCTAGAGACTGCTCAATATTCTTAGCCCTGTTAACCAACACATCAAAATCGGTATAATCAACGACAAAATTAAGTACGTCTTGATATCCTTCTCAAGACCATATATGAACTGATCACATCAATGACGGTCATCCGAGACTAGCTTAGGAGTGTACTGACTCAGACGAACAAATTTCACTTCATACTCAACCATGAATATCTAGCCTTGCACCAATGCCATGAATTCCTTTTTCTTAGCATCTCGGAACTGCGGACCAAGATACTTCCTTTTGAAAGCTCTTCGGAAGAATTCCCAATTAACATCTGCAATAGGCACCCCAACTCCGGTGGTCGTCAACCAATGATAAGCATCACTATGCTATAATGATATAGTACACCCAAGCTTTCGAGCATCCATACACTCCATTTGTTCAAGAATACACTAAGTTCTCGCAAACCACTCTTCCGCTGCCTCAGGATCCAATCCTTTGAATTCAAGACCTCATAAACTTCGAAGGTTTTCTAATGGTAATTTGATATTGGCAGCCGCTACTAGTTCAAGTGCTTGAACATGAACCCCAGCCACAGTTGTAACCCCTTGACCCGACCTAGACACCAGACCAAACCGAACGAACTAAATTGGGTTTGTTTAAACAAACCCGAACAAGTTACTTGATTTTATAACCTTTTTTATTTTTATCTTGTCTAGATGCATAAATAATTCCTAAGGTTACATTCAATTGACTGACGAAAAGACATTCAATTGAGCGTGATTGCGATTTAGGGACCAAATTGAAAATATGGAAAATTGTGACGACTTAATCAAATTCAAAGTTACTGAATCATGTTACATGCATACTGGTTAATTTCCAACTTAAAACAATCATCCAAACTCATTTAATTGCCCAAACAAGAAACAATGACCAAACTGTAAAGATTCAAACTTCAGCAAAGCATTAACCAAAAACAACCTTGGTACTGATACACCCCATGCTCTTATCGATACGAGTCTTATTTTACAAAGGGTATCGGTACGGACCCCCGCGTACTGATACTAGTGATACAATTTCAAATCAAGAAATTCCAGTAGCTAAATTATGTTAAGATACAATTGCCCGTGTATCGATACCTAGTGTATTTTTCAAAGGGGTGTACCGATACGGGGATAGGCGTACCAATACTCATGTGCAATTTTTTTTACATATTTGAGCCTTATCAGACCCCGTGTACCGATACCTGAGGACCCGTATCGGTACCAGTGGGCCTGTAATGACCTCTTGGCCAAACATATGACTCTTATGCTCAATCGAACTAGCTTCAAACAACATATAAACATCATTCCAACTCAAATCTAACAATTACCATGAAGATAAGGCGACATAGCCAACATGGAAGCAAAGTCAATCAACAAGGTAAACCTATGGGAATGATATCTACCCACATGCTTAAATCTTCCCAAAGCCTTCATTTCAAAACATAAACCAGCTCATATGTCCAAATCACCAGATCAAACATGTCAGAAATAGGGAGAAACCAAAACAACCCTCCCAATTACAACTTGGTCACATTGCCCTTTATTACAACTAGGTATTTGTAAAACCATACTTGAAATATCCCAATTCTTGGATTTTTTCTTGCTTGCTTGCTACCCCGAAAGCTTATGTATCTGCATTGATGAGAAAAGAGAGCGTAAGCATAAAATGCCCAGTGAGGGATTACTTAGAAACACTCATCAATGCATTAAAACCATTTGCTTAAAAACCTGAATTGAACATCATACCAAAACATCTCATGCTTCCTTTATAATTTCCAAAAATATACATAATAAACCATATGCTAAACATGTATCATGGATCTCTAGCATAACCCATATGCAAACCTCAATTTAAGCTGAAAAATGCTTATTGCAAAACATGAACCATTTACCATGATGCATTAATTCATATATTGGCATTAAAGTGACCCAAAAGCAAACCTTTCAATTGCAAAAAACATTGGATACACAGATTTCCCAAGTGGCTCCTTCGATCACTTACACATAAATCCTCGAATCAGAGCATCATACTACTACCCCTCAACGGTTATGATGTATAAATCCACCAGCGAGAGAATTCTAAGCAATTACCCTTCGACCGCTACGGTTCCCATGGTTGAGCAACCCCTCGACACACATGAGGCGACTTATTATAGTGCACTTTAAACCCTATGGCTGGCCTGTTGGAGTATGCCCAAAGACCAATCATGAGATGATTGTAAAAGACATACTTATTTTATCTTGTTTATTAATAAAACCATTATTATTATTATTATTTCAGTCTTATTCTGTGCAACTATAAATAAACTGAATTATAATAAAGTCCTTAGAATAATATAGTTATTCTTGAATGTCCTTAGTCAAGAATTATTGTGGGTGTGGACAACAATAATATATTAAGACTAATATGTAGTTGATTGATAACAAAGTGTTGTTATTGACATATAGATGCCAAAATCAATACATAGGTATGTGTTAGAGAACGACATACTGGACTGACCCGCTATGAGCATGTTTCTTGGATTATTATGTGACAGTCACAACATTGCTCATGGTGATAACTAAGTGTATGATCCTCAGGCTTGAGATCATCATTATTTCAATATCGAGAGTGACATATTTTGATGCGGTCAAACGTGTGTTGTAACAGACTGCACTATAAAGACTGATATTGGATATGTCACACTATATATAACAAAATATGGTTGATCATGTAACCCCCTAGACCCACCTATGCGTTAATACAGATCCTAGGAAGTCACATTAGGGTCACCGGAGCGACCCACGTTAAGATTTCCAAATAAACAAATTGTTAAACCATTTGAAAATCATAAATCAAGTTTTGAATTAAAATAAAATTTTAGAAAATATTTAGAAAACAAAACAAAACTATGATACAAGTTATTAGTACAAGTTTCGGACTCGAATATAAATCAAAACGTGACATACATGCCCCTAATATACATATACCATACTCCGCAAGCAAGCCGAAGAAACTCTCATACCGACAGTGATAACTGCAACATGGTCAATCTTTTAACCTTTGATGGTAAAAACAACGCGAGCTTCGAAAAGCTTAGTAATAAAGACTACCAAGGGATGCTAAAAGCACAATCATGTATATGACAAGCTTAACACTTTCATGATGAATTGGGTAGCGATAAGCTCAAATTGCGATTTGAGATTTCAGTGGAGCATTATATCAGAAGGTAACAAAGTTGTTCTTTATTTGATCACCCGAACCTTAAGAGATGAGTCTAAAGCCGGAAATTCAATGAGATTCACATTGCAGAAGTTGAATCAAGGAGTTCTTAGTGGTTCATTAAGCGCGAATTGTAAGTTTACGGAGAGTTCAACTTTGATACATTAAGTTAGTAGGGTATGTTTCAGAAGAGGTCAACAAGTTTTATTGATTTACTTAACCACCCTCCAACCATATGCCAATATGCAGAAACCCAGAATAGTATCCAAAAAGACTTACCCTAGGCTCGTCGGGCGTAGGAGCTTACAGAAAGGCTTACCCTAGGCCCATTGGGCGTAGGAGCTTAGGTCAAGAAGGACTTACTAGCGCCGAGCCTACAGATCTTCATTCATATCCCATATAATATACCCCATATAATTTCAGTTTATGTTCAGAAGACAATATTACAGAAAATAGATATCAGATCTATTTTTATACCAGAAGACAAATGCCAAATTTATTTTATTATTATTTTGTATTCAAAGTCATATATCAGATATATTTTTCATATTAGAGGTCAGAAACCAGGGAATTGCTTTCCTTTCGTATAACAATGTCATACTTTTTAAATTTGAAGCACATGGTCTTGGTTTGGAACAGAAAGTATTTACAGATACATGGTACGCACTTTATGACCCAATTCATTTCTTAGAGGTACTTGATAGATATTAGAAAGATGACATTTGAAAATTTTGGACTGATTTCAGAACGAGGTCCCTACGAATAGGGGAGTTCGATAAGACGTATCGAATCAACATCGAAAGTTGATGCATCAGAATCATTGGGATTTCAGATATATGGCGAGCAAAATTAAATGCTACAACGTATGAGGGTATTAAGGTTATTTTGACATTCGGGGGTAAGCTGGTAATTTGAACCAACAAGGTATAAACGATGATGTACAAAATTTAGGAATTGTAGTTTTTCATCAACTTTCTGGGTTCCTTTGAACTAATCGAAACCCATTAACACAGTGTTTTATATCTCACCGGATAGGTACACCTCAACCATTCATTTCTCAGAACTGACTACAGACCATAACAACAATAGTTCACCTTCACCAATCGTCCACTGAACTTATTACATGAAATCAAGCATATATTCGAGCGGTATTTTCCATGCATTCAAACATGTGCATTGTACCTGAACTCATTCCAAAACATGGAATGTGCCTTAAGAGAACACATCCCTCTCACTATTAACTATGTACTTTCTCCAAATAAATTGCACATGCATTCACACTGTATTCTCCCACTATCATCATAGTATCTGAATCGACCAACTGAAACGGCTCATAATTTACAACTTTTGGATCCATTACATTTGTTTGTCTTTATTGGGATTTCTAATTCCATGTCTTAGAAGAATTCTCCGACATTCTAGTATTCGAGGGTATTTTAGATATTACGATGCTCGAAAATGTTTCAATTATTCAGAGTTTCTCGGTTCTTCCATCTCATTCGCTTCGGACCTCGAGGATATATCCCATATGTCAGTCGATTGGTAATTAATGCCTGAAGAAAATATCAGTCTTTAGGGTAATTTTGACCCATTTCAGCCTTATCAGTATATTCAATCCTTTTTAGTCATTTCAATCAATTCAATCTTTTTCGCCCCATTGCTTAATTCATACATACGAACATTTTTCCATAAATTTACCTTCATCGAATTATTCAAAATTCTAGCAACTCAAGTACTTTACAATCTCGAGGGTTTAAGTCTTGTTACTGTGACATTTCGGAAATTTGAGGTTTTCAAGTGTATCAGATGTCTTATCGGATCAAGTATAGCTTCATGAGTTGTTTTTATAGATAGGGGTATTTTCATCATTCGTCAATCAAATTTTTGACATTTCTTTTTAATCAAAAGGATAATCAGAGTTAAAGATTAGCCGACTCATTAATCGTGCACTAAACTCAGAAGTCCTTTCGATTTATCAAACCTTTTATTCGAATATTTGTCTTGACCATTATTATTTTTATCTCACAAATGATCGACATAGGCGAGAATAATCACATGCTCAAACATGGTCGTGCAAATATTAACCGAATACCAACATGTTACAAAAGCACGTAGAAGGCAGTAATGTTTTACCTTGAATCCTTGCTTTATCGGTCGATCCTCGAACGACATTCGAACACTCTTGAACTCGATTTTGATATCCCTCAAGCATTCGTATTCAAGGAACCGTGAGTACCCTTGGAAGGAAATATCGTCAGACGACCACCGAAATATTGCCAGAAATGCGCTGGAAGCGCCGATTCGTATATAACCTTAAAGTCTCGGAATCGTCGAAAAGTGACGAACCAGCGATGAAGCTTTCTCAGCGTTGATAAGACGAAGGGTTAATGTGGGGGTTTTGGCCGCCTCCTCACGCCGGTCACGACTAAACCATTAACGCACTCCAACGACGACAAAAAATGCCGATAATCAACAGAAACAGAGACAACTAGGGTTGGTTTTTGACGATTCTTCAATCGGTTCTTCCAGGTGAACGGTGACATTGGGCCGCGAGTGAACGGCATTGATGAGTTCGAGGTGAGGTGGCAGACACGGTGGCATGGGCGGTGACGCCCACGACGGCGCGGTGGCTGAGATCGGAGGGATGGTCGAAGCAAAATAGGGGGTAGGGGAAAGCTTAGGGTTTTCTAAAAATTTTCAGATCTAGAAGGCATTCCAAAAAATGGTAGGTGTGTAACCCCCTCGACCTGGCCTAGCTGATAGACTGAACTGAATGGATCACACAGAGAATATTGAAGTAAACCGGGAAGGTTTACCACAATAAACGACCATTTTTCTTTTATCTTGTCTAAATGAAATTAGGTTCCTAAGTGTACACACATAAGCAGCGGATTAACCAACAACACAAACGCCCTTTGATTTCAATTTATTTAATGTTTAGGGACAATTTTGTAAATTTGATAAAATATAAGGGTTATTAGGAAATTCAGATTACCCACCTTTAATTAGGTTCATTCCATACTTTTCGGTGAATTTTAGCTCAAAATGACATCTAGAACCCACCCAATTGCATACGAGGCAAACGGGGACCAAATCGTAAGAAACAGAAACTTAGAACAATTCAAAACCTGCATTAACGGTTGGATGTTTCGGTACAGAGAGCGTCGTATTGGAACAACCGTTTCGAAAAAGAGCTGACCATTTCGATGCGCGGGTTCGTTTCGAAACCCCTCAGGTTCATTTCGAAACGATGGTTCACAGAGGCAAAATGTTTCGAAACAGGCCTCACTATTTCGGAACACCAAGGTCATTTCAGGCCACCGTTTCGAAATAGGCAAGGGTGTTTCGAAATACCTGGGCCTGCAATGTTTTCAAATGCTGTCTAAACTCGATTTAAATCATTCGAAACCACCCCGACACATGTCCAACCAAGATGGCAACTCAAATACACATCAATGACGATTTACACGAAGCATAGCCAACATCATAGCATCATTCTCAATAGCAATGAGACTAGAGGCATGATTCCTAAGAGTTAAAAGCACCAAAAGGCTAAAAACCAAATGCAAGCATAAATCAAAACTCAAAGGCCATTTACAAGTCCAAATATGCTTCTCAAACTTGCACACAACTAGAAATTAACAAACCAATAACATTCAATGCATTGGACACCCCATTGCCTTTATTTCACTAGTTCAAGAACACAACATACTTTTAGAAAGTGTCTTGGTCGGATTCCCTTGAAGATGCTGCCTCCAAAAGCTCAATTGTCTGCGTTGATGAACAAAGAGAGCATAAGCATACAAACATAGTGAGGGTTTCTCAAAACCACAAGCATCATCAATGCACAAAACCATATTTCATTCTTTCAAAACCATTATGCCTTTCTTGAAAAAACATGCACTTTAACATAAAACTCATCGTATTATACGTCATGCAACATGATTCATATAAATTCAGCAATTAAACCATTTCTACATGTATTCAAAGCCTTCCAAGCATAAACACCATTATGCCAAGCCTTAATCGAAACATGCATATTTCAAAATATGCATTAACATCATTTTCCACAATAACTCATTTCATTATATTGGCTCACAAGTGATAAGCAACAATTCAAAAAATATATCAGATACACGGATTACCAATGGTTGTCCCACACCCTTCATACATTCTACCGGCATTACAAGGATCACACACGAGAGCGACCCTTTATCGTGGTGACACCCGTGGTGGAGTATTCGGTACAATCACAACCCCTCACCACCACTCATTGATAGGTGTATAACCCACTAACGAGAGATGAGATACACACAAGGTTCACACCCGGGAGCTACCCTCAATCGTTGCAACCTGAAATAATCCTCAATCGTTAGGGTACTTAGATGGAGTATTCGGTACAATCACAACCCCTCAACATCCAAGGCGACTTGTTTATAGTACACTCAATCCTATGGCCGGCTAACTATATCTGATTTCATTTATAAAACACTTTATTCAACATCACTTGCCAATATAACCCATACATCATGCATAACTCTCTGTTTTTACAAAGCATTCATGATAAGCCATAAATCAAGCATTAAACCATGCTTCAAATCTCATGCACCAACACATGCATACAAGGATCACCTACCCAGTGCATCATTAAACCACATGGCATCATCATACACATTTTATACATTCAAAATATCCTTTAAAACAGTAGGTAAATGCAATTAAAATCAAGTGCAACCATTAGCTCAAAACTAGCACAATTCGAGAGTAAAGTCCACTTTACTTACTTTCGAACTTAGTAAAGCGTTTCAAGCTCTTACTAAGTTCCCAAAACCTTTTCTAAAACGTTTCCACACTGGTAAACAAAGTTCCACTCACCAACTTGCGAAACCACGCTCGCCGACGCAACTATCGATCATCTGAAGCCTCCAAAACCACTTCGTTTGCTCCCGGAATAATATCCACTATTTTCAACACACCAAAATAGAGGTTCAATGCATTAAAATGCATCCAAAACACCAGCACTCACAAGAAATCTCGCAGCCCTGCTCTAAGGCATCAAAACACCCATCTAAAACAATCGAAAACTCAATCGATTGCCCTCTAACCTCAGCCCAACCATTACCCAACTCATCCAACACATTTTAGGCATTAATCAACATCCAAAAACAACCTAAAACCATCATTATACCTCTATCAACTCGAATTCCTCAAGAACACCCCAAAAACTCAACCAAAAACACCTCAAAATCAATAAACTCAAGGATTTCGGGATCTCTATGATTAAGACTTCATTTCAACACCAAAAACCTTTTAAAACTCTTTTAGAAACAACCTCAAACCAGCCAAACCAAACAAGATCTAAAAATCACATGCCAAATTAGGGAAAATGGAAGAAATCAACAAGGAAAAGATGGAAATCAAAAGAGGATTTCAGAGTGAAGAAATTCTAGAAAATTGAGAGAAAATGTAGAGTGTTTGGCTGAAGTGAAAGAGAGAAAATGAATAGCTCGTCAAAATTTTGTTAACCGATTAACTAACTCTTATTTACTTAATTACTTAAAAACCTTTTAATTATTTAATAAAAATTTAAAACACGTGCCAAATTATGGAAAAGTCATAATTTCCAAATAGCTCCCTAAAGATTCTAATATTTTGACCCTTCTTGCAAAACACATTTTCCCAACTTTTAAATCATTACATTTTAGTCACTGCCCAAAATATATATGATAGCTATGCTATTACCTCTATATTTATGCCTCTATGCTATAGAAATTGTCTGTTTTCAAGTGCATTACACTGCATGTAGGTTGCATATTTAGTACATTATGGGTGTCTTTTTAATTTATTGCTCGTGTGGAGTTGGTGCTGCGTGAAAGGTAGTTTTTGGCTATTTGCGTGCAGGATGATAGAGCAGAATGTGAAGGAAGAAGCAAGGAGCAAAATGCTATAGCAAAGGAGGAGAAAGAAGGCTAGCTGGCGCACGAAAGTACAAGCACGTGAAGTGTAGAAAAGGACGCCTGACACTGTCAGACAACTTTATGCAGCAGCCGCACTCCATCTGCAGACCGTCCTCTTTGTCCCCTAGTGGAAAGATCTTGTTGGAGCATATTCTTTGGGATCCCCAAGTAGATACCAAGGCACCAAAACCCTAGAAGGCCCCCACTATATAAAGGCTTCATCTCTTCAAAAATAAGGGAGGCAAAAGTAAGGAAAAAAAGAGAAAGTGTGTAAAAAGAAGCACAACAGAGGGGAGGAGCACTTCGTCGTTAACCAGACTTGGTGCCTTTCATCGGGAAGCTCGAGGCGTGGCCTCACATTCCTCTTCCGAGGCAGTGAGCCTAATGCGGTCATGGCAGTCCACCGGCAAACTGGGAGTTTATCTTTCTTTTTTGCTATAGCATTTATTTATCTGGAGGGTTATATGATGATGATATGATTGATTATCGCCTAGCCATGAACTGTTTTAGATGGCTTGGGTTCTGTTGCATAATACTTTGTTGATTTTCTTAATTTCATATTAAAGTTTATTGTTCTCTCTTGATCTTTGCTTTGTTTGTGGTGTGCTTAATTTCCAAACGTTGTAAGAGCTTAGGGTTGTCAGTACTTTGAGATATAGGCCATACCTTAATCGCCTTCGAGATTTGGCCTTTCTTTAGGAACAACTTAGGGTTGTAAGAGATTAGGGATGTTAGTGCCTCGAGAGACAGGCCATTCCTTATTATGCCTTCGAGTGATGGTCGTTCCCTAGGTACAGATGGGGGTAGTGATCGAGGGAGCAAGCCTTAGCTAATAGTGACAGCTAGAGTAGCGCGTGACAACCTTCGAGAGAGGGTCATTGCTTTAGAATTAGCTTGGGGGAGTGAACGAGAGAGCTAGCGTTAGATCCCATAAACAATGGAGTAACCACCAAGAGGAAGGACTCCAAACTGCCTTAGAGATAAGTGATGGGTTTAAACGGCTAAGAGCGATAGAGATTAGGAGAGTAGAGTGTTTAGAGTTAAGCCGAGAGGTACTGCTGTAACGCCCCGGTTTTGGGCTTAGAAGTCTTGGGCGTTGACCGGTCGGTCAAAGTGCTGTTCGAATCGTAAGAGGTTAAATTAGGAAAGCCTAGTTCGGGTTGCATTAAAAATATGGAAAAATGTTCTAAAATCATCTTTTAATATAATTAAGTGAACTGTGAAATCAATTTTGGAAAATGAGTTTTGGAAGGGTGACATTTTGGCTAGTGACCAAAATGTAATTTTCGCAAGTTTGGTGGCTGTTTTATAAAGGGTTGAAACTTTGAATCTTTAAGGAGCTATTTACCAAAGGGAGTTTCTCCAGATTTTTCTAAGATATTTTGAGTTATAATTCTGATTTTAAAGTATATCAAAAGGAGGGAAAAGCCATTTGGCTAATTTCATAACTAACTTCTCTATTTTCTTTCTCTCTTTTTCTCTCAACCCAAACACTCCATTTCCAGAGATTTGTTTCTGATTTTCTCACCTAAATTCCTCCTTTCAACCCTCATTTGATTCCTAATCATTGTATCTTCAAAACCTCTTCAATTGCTATTTGTTTCAACAAGGATTTTGATTCCAAAAAGAGGAGAAACTCAAGTTTGGAGGTAAGAACGTCCTTCTTCTCTAAACTATCAGTTCTTTACTGAAATTCCTATGTTTTCAATCCTAAATTGATGTTTAATTAAAGGTTTTAAAGTGTTGAAATGTATCTTAGCTTATTATGCAAGATTTTGATGATTTTTGATGATTTTCGTTAGATCTGAGTAATCTGTGATTTGAGAGGTGTTTTTGATGTTAAATGATCTCTAAATTGATAAGGAATTGAGTTTTGATTGATGCAATCCCGGATAGGTTGAGTTTCCTAAGTTTAGCTTGTGTTTCAAGGTAGTTTTTGTGGTGATCTTGGTGATCTGATGTTGCTGGAGGTATAAGGTTGTTAATAGGTTGTTTTTAGATGTTTTATGATGTTAATGGAAGTGTGGTTTTGCTGGTTTATGGCTGGGCTTTGTTTAGATGGGGTTTGGATGCATTTTCGGTTGTGTTTGGTGGCCGAAAATGGAGGTTGAATGAGAGCAGCGAGTTTAGGTGCTTTCATTGAAGCAATTAATGCATGATGATGCATTAATCCTCTGCTTTGATGTGTTGAAACAGGGGAGGCATCTTTGGATCCAAGAGTTGTTGATCCGGAAGCTTGATTTGGTGCTTTGGCTTGAAGCAAAGTGGAAATCGGTGAGTGAAGTTGGGTTTTCAGATTTTAAAACCAAGGTTTGAAGGTTTTGGGAGCTTAGTCTAAGTCTAAACAACTTTGCTAAGCTCAAGTGTAAGTTTTCGGATTTTCTCTCTAGTGGTGGCCATGATTTTGTTGTGATGCAAATTGGTGAATTGCATGTTTTAATTACTGTTTTGAAAGCATGTTTTAGCATGGTATTTGCTGATGTTTTAAGCCATATGTTGAAGGTAACTCTAGGTAGGAGTTCCTTGATTTAATACATTAAAATAATGTGGTTTGATGCTTTGAAATGCATGTTGAATATGGCTTGGTTTAATGCTTTAAAACAGTGGATTATATGATGTAAAAGATGTATATTGGCAAGTGATGTTTTGAAAATGTTAAGGTCACTAAGGTGGTTAAAAGTCCTTGAGTGAGCCTTGTTACTTAAGAACATCAAGGTGGTTAAAAGTCCTTGGATGATTCTTGTTGCGGACACTAAGGTGGTTAAAAGTCCTTAGGTGATCCTTTCCATGGTGGTTAAAAGTCCATGGCCAAGGTGTTTAAAAGTCCTTGGGACCAAGGTGGTTAAAAGTCCTTGGGGTGATTCAAGCTATGGACACAAAGGTGGTTAAAAGTCCTTGTGTGGTCCTTATCCATGGTGGTTAAAAGTCCATGGCCAAGGTGTTTAAAAGTCCTTGGGGCCAAGGTGTTTAAAAGTCCTTGGGAAAGTTGTTGAACTTGTTTTAATAAATGAAATGTATCACTTGAGCCAATATGACATGTTAAGAATATTGTGAAGCATGAGATGCTTGTTTTAATGTTATGTTGAAGCATGAGATTGCTTGTTTTAAATATGCTTTTGAGCATGTGCAAAGGTTGATTATAAGCATGTTTTGTAAATGTTTTTAATTGCATTATTGAATGGTTTTTAAGAGCATTCCTCACTAAGCTTTTGCTTACGCTCTCTCGTTTTCTTAATTCAATAATGCAGAGCATTAGAGAACCTTAAAGGGCAGCAAGGAGGGCAAGCATTCTGGTTCAAGTAAAGCTCAATGTATGGAAGGTTTATAAGCACCTTTTAGCTTTTGGGTAATTTGGCAATGGGGGACCAATGTGTATGTTTTGGGAGGTGTTTGGAACTCCCTAAGTATGTTGAATGTTGTTATGAATGCTGGTTTTTGGATTGGACCTTTATATGCTTGTTTTAAAAGTTTGTGCTTGAATAGCTAGCTTGTGTAGGAAGCATGCCTATAGAATTGGGGCTTTTTGCTTGTGATGTTGTTTTGATGAATTGATGATGCAGGTGTGTCCTATATATGTTGAATTGCATGCTGGTAAAGTTTGGTAGCATTTGGAGCATGTTTGAGTGATCAATTGCATGTTTTGGTATGCTAGTTTGCTGAAATCTGTGCAGGCGTTTCGGAACAGTGTGCACCGTTTCAGAACGGGTGCCTGGAATGAACCCAGGGGTCTGAAACGGTATGCACCGTTTCGAAACGGTTTGGCCTCTGCCAGACCCCCGTTGCGGTACTGGTTTCGGAACGGCCCGTGTTTCGGAACATGGTCAACCTGTTTCGGAACGGTCGACCGTTGGGGGCTGACATGGGCAGTTCTATGTTTTGAAATGTTTGCGTTTTGGTCCTGAATCTTGTTTGTTCAATTGTATGAGTTTGGGAAGTCCTTTTGAGCTGAAATTTCACAGAGAAGCATGAAACCTGACTAATTTCAAGTTGGTAAGATTAATTTGGGTTAAGTCCTTTAATTTATCAGAAATTACAATTTGGTCCCTAAAGTTGTAATTTGTTCATTTGGGTCCCTGTTTGATCTCTGATGTTTGTGATCTTTGAGTTTGATGTTTGTGTGATCACAATTAGGGTTAATGTGCATCTAGATAAGATTAAAAAGAAAAAAAGGGTCGTTAATCAAGGTTGACTTTCGGGTTGACTTTGGTTTTCCCCGTGTGACTTTCTTAATTCGGGTCAACCGTCTAGGCCGGGTTAAGGGGGGTACATTTGGTGGTATCAGAGCTGAGTTTTCGAGTAATTGGGAATGAATGTATGCATGATTGAAGCATGATTTGGCTTGTATGCTTGTTGTATGAAAGCATGTTCAGTGGTTTGAGATGTTGATGCTTTTGAGATGTATGCTGTGATGTTGCATGATGAGGGTACCCATTGCCAAACAAAAGCTAAAGAAATGATGTTGATTTTGAAAGAAATTGAGCTTGAATACTTGGAATTGCTTACCTTGCTGGGCCTGACTATGTTTTATTTGTATTGTTATGCATGGTAAAAGTATGGCACCACGTAGAGAGTTAAGGAGTAGCGTGAGAGCTACGACCCCGGATGGGAATGAGAATGATGAGAATGCGGGTAGTGCTGTGTTACCTCCTCCTCCACCTGGTGGTGGTGGTGCTGAGGGAGGGAGAGCTGGAGCTGAAGCAGCTGGTGCTAGAGCTGCAGGACTTGAGGTTGGTCAGGGGCAAGCTATGCCTGATATGACGATGCTGGTACAAGCTATTGCGGGTGCTTTTCGAGCAGCAGTAGCTGGAGCTCAAGGAGCTGGGCATCAGGGAGATGCTGGTGTTAGACTACCCTTAGAGCGTCTGCGCAGTCTTGGTGGGACTGAGTTTAGGGGTATGTCTGCTAAGAGGTCGGAAGCTTGGCTAGAAAGTACCAAGCGTATCTTGGGACAGATGAGCTGCACTGATGTGCAAAAGTTGGGATGTGTTGTGTCCTTGCTGCAGGGCGATGCTTATACGTGGTGGACGACCACAACCTCTGGAATGGCTGAAGCTGACATCACTTGGACATTCTTTCAGAATGCGTTCAAGAGGAGATATCTGGGAGTGAGATATCTGGATGAGAAAAAGCGTGAATTCATGACTCTGACCCAAGGGATCATGAGTGTGGCTGAGTATGAGGTGCAGTTTGTGCGACTCAGTCAGTATGCACCGGAGCTGATTCCTGATGAGAGGGAGAGGTGCGAGAGGTTTCGTTATGGTCTCATAACGGAGGTAAAGATGTACGTGCTGGCCACTGAGTATGATGATTTTGATGTGTTAGTGGGCCGAGCAAAGGACATAGAGATGAATTTGAGTTTGTCTGCGAAAGGTGCTGGAGCAAGTTCTGGGAAGAGAGCTGCTGAGTATAGTTCCGGAGGTGGACGGAACAAGAGGGGACGCGATCAGAGGTATCAGTCCTCAGCTAAGAGAGGTGGAGGTGCACCTTCTAGGGGTGGCAATGCTAGAGCTGACCCTAGTGCTTGTTGGATATGCGGTTCACGTGGTCACTTGAGGCGTGACTGTCCTCGTGCTGTGAGGGAGGTGCAAGCTCCTATTGCGGCAGCTGGTTTTGAATGCTGGAATTGTGGTTCTGCAGACCACTTGAGGTGAGATTGTCCGAGGTTGGCTGGTGGCCAAGAGCGTGCTCCTGCTGTTGCTGCACCGCAGAGAGGTCGTGGGCGCGGCCGTGGTAATTTTCAGAGGCGAGAGGAAGGTGGTCGTGGAGTAGCCCATGTTGTGGCTATTCAGCCTGAGGGTGGAGGCCAGGCGAGGGTGTATGCTCAGCGCGAGGGAAGGAATGATGCAGATGTGATTGCAGGTACCTTTACTTTGCAATCCTTGTCATTGCTTTCTTTGATTGATTCTGGATCTACGCATTCATACATTTTGCGTGAGCATGCTGAATTGCTTGGTTTGCCTGTTGAGTCTTTGGATGTTGGTGTTCGTGTCACTAGTTCTTTTGGTGAAACTGTTGTGACTCGAAAGCTTTATAGAAGGTGTCCTTTTGTTGTTCAAGAGCATGTTTTTCATGTTGATCTTATGGAGTTGCCCTTTTATGGTTTTGATGTGATCCTTGGTATGGATTGGCTTGCTGAGCATCGTGCTGTTGTGGATTGTGAGAATAAGCGGGTTTCGCTTAAGCTGGCAGATGATTATGAAGTGGTGGTGGTTGGTGAGAATGTGAAGTTTCTTGCCAATGTTGTTTCAACCTTGGAGGCGAGTAGGATGCTGAGGCAGGGCTGTGAAGCTTATCTAGCTTTTGTGATGAATCCTTGTTCTAAGGAGTTGAGGGTGCAGGATATCAGGGTTGTGAGGGAGTTTCCTGGTGTTTTTCCTGAGGAGTTGCCTGGTTTACCTCCTAATCGCGAGGTGGAGTTTGGAATTGAGCTGTATGAGAATACAACTCCTGTGTCCATTACTCCCTATAGAATGGCACCTAAGGAGCTGAAGGAGCTGAAGACGCAGTTGCAAGAGCTGCTTGATCGTGGTTTCATCCGGCCGAGTGTGTCACCTTGGGGAGCACCGGTCTTGTTTGTGAAGAAGAAAGATGGCACTATGAGGATGTGCATTGATTACCGTCAGCTGAACAAGTTGACTATCAAGAATCGGTATCCTTTGCCGAGGATTGATGATCTCTTTGATCAATTTCGGGGAGCTGCTGTGTTCTCTAAGGTTGACTTGAGGTCAGGGTATTATCAGTTGAAGGTGAAGGATGTGGATGTGCCTAAGACAGCTTTCAGGACAAGGTATGGGCATTATGAGTTCCTTGTGATGCCGTTTGGTTTGACAAATGCTCCTGCTGCTTTCATGGACATGATGAATCGTGTGTTTCATGAATACCTGGACAAGTTCGTTGTGGTATTCATTGATGATATCCTCGTGTACTCGCGTACTGAGGAAGAGCACGAAGAGCATTTGAGGATTGTGCTGCAAGCTTTGTTGGAGAATCAGCTTTATGCTAAGCTGAGCAAGTGTGAGTTCTGGATTAGGGAGGTGGTGTTTCTTGGGCATGTGGTCTCAGCTGAGGGGATTCGTGTGGATCCTCAGAAGATTGAAGCGGTGATGAACTGGACAGTTCCTAAGTCTGTTCATGAGGTCCGTAGTTTCCTTGGTTTGGCAGGATACTACCGGAGGTTTGTGGATGGTTTTTCCAAGGTTGCTGCTCCTTTGACGAAGTTGTTGCAGAAAGATGTTAAGTATGAGTGGACAGAAGCGAGACAGCAGGCTTTTGAGAAGCTGAAGATGGCTTTGACGCAAGCTCCTATCTTGATTCAGCCTGAATCAGGGAAAGAGTTTGTGGTCTACAGTGATGCATCCTATGTTGGTTTGGGGTGTGTGCTGATGCAAGAGGGTAAGGTGGTGGCTTATGCATCGCGGCAGTTGAAGGTGCATGAGCGCAATTATCCTACGCATGATATTGAGCTGGCAACAGTGGTTTTTGCTCTGAAGATCTGGAGGCATTATCTGTATGGTGAGAAGTGTACTGTGTACACGGATCATAAGAGTTTGAGGTATCTGATGTCTCAGAAGGAGTTGAATCTTAGGCAGCGGCGTTGGTTGGAGTTGCTCAAGGATTATGATCTGACGATTGAGTATCATCCTGGAAAGGCTAATGTTGTTGCGGATGCCTTGAGTAGGAAGGTAGCTGTTGAGCTGAGAGCTATGTTTGCTAGCTTGAGTATATCGCGGGATGGTGGTCTTGTTGCTGAGTTGCAAGTGAAACCATCGTTGGTTCAGTTGATCAAGGATAAGCAGTTGTTGGATGATTCCTTGGTGTCTCATGTTCAGGATATCGCGGAGGGTAGACCTTCGGATTTCTGCTTTAATGAGGATGGAGTGTTGTGTTTTGGGAGTCGAATAGTAGTGCCTGCTGATGTTGAGTTGAGGCGTGCTATTCTGACTGAAGGTCATAGTAGTCCTTTTGCTATGCACCCTGGTAGTACTAAGATGTATCGTGATCTTCGTGATGAGTACTATTGGGTGGGTTTGAAGAAGGATGTAGCAGAGTTTGTGAGCAAGTGTTTGGTGTGTCAGCGGGTTAAGGCTGAACATCAGGTTCCTTCTGGTTTGTTGCAACTGTTGAAAATCCCTGAATGGAAGTGGGAGAGGGTTACCATGGATTTTGTATCTGGTTTACCTTTGTCTCCATCGAAGAAGAATTCTGTTTGGGTGATTGTGGATCGCCTGACGAAGTGTGCGCATTTCTTGCCTGTGCATACTATGTTCTCTTTGGATAAGCTGGCAGAGCTGTACATTGCTGAGATTGTGAGGTTGCATGGTGTGCCTAAGTCGATTGTGTCGGATAGGGATCCGAGGTTCACATCGCGTTTCTGGCAGTGTTTGCATCAAGCTTTGGGTACAAGGTTGCATTTCAGTACATCCTATCATCCTCAGTCGGATGGTCAGTCTGAGCGAGTTATTAAGATTTTGGAGGATATGTTGAGATGCTGCGTGATTGAGTTCCAAGGTTCTTGGGAGAAGCATCTGCCTTTGGTTGAGTTCGCTTATAACAATAGTTATCAGGCGAGTATACAGATGGCACCTTATGAGGCTCTGTATGGGAGGAAGTGTAGGACTCCTCTTTGTTGGGCTGAAACTGGTCAAAAGTTGGTTTCGATGCCGGCTTTGTTGAAAGGGACCACCGAGAAGGTGAAGCTCATTTGTGAGCGGTTGAAGGCTGCTTCTGACCGGCAGAAATCTTACGCGGATTTGAAGCGTAAGGAGATAGAGTATGCGGTGGGTGACCGTGTGTTCTTGAAGGTTTCGCCTTGGAAGAAGGTGATGAGGTTTGGTCGGAAGGGTAAGTTGAGCCCTAGATACATTGGACCATATGAGGTTGTTGAGCGTGTGGGTCCTGTCGCGTATCGGTTGAGGTTACCTCAGGAGCTGGAGAAGATTCATGATGTGTTCCATGTTTCTATGCTCCGGAAGTATAGATCTGATCCTTCGCATGTGATGCCTGTGGAGGAAGTGGTTTTGAATCCAGATTTGACCTATGATGAGGAACTGGTGAAGGTTCTGGATTCGGATAGCAAGGTTCTTCGTGGCAAGACCATTGAGTTGGTGAAGGTGCTGTGGAAGCATCGAGGTGTTGAGGAAGCCACGTGAGAGCGGAAGGAAGACATGCTGAAGCAGTTTCCTTATCTCTTTCCTTCAGGTAAATTTCGAGGACGAAATTTCTTAAGGGGGGAGAGTTGTAACGCCCCGGTTTTGGGCTTAGAAGTCTTGGGCGTTGACCGGTCGGTCAAAGTGCTGTTCGAATCGTAAGAGGTTAAATTAGGAAAGCCTAGTTCGGGTTGCATTAAAAATATGGAAAAATGTTCTAAAATCATCTTTTAATATAATTAAGTGAACTGTGAAATCAATTTTGGAAAATGAGTTTTGGAAGGGTGACATTTTGGCTAGTGACCAAAATGTAATTTTCGCAAGTTTGGTGGCTGTTTTATAAAGGGTTGAAACTTTGAATCTTTAAGGAGCTATTTACCAAAGGGAGTTTCTCCAGATTTTTCTAAGATATTTTGAGTTATAATTCTGATTTTAAAGTATATCAAAAGGAGGGAAAAGCCATTTGGCTAATTTCATAACTAACTTCTCTATTTTCTTTCTCTCTTTTTCTCTCAACCCAAACACTCCATTTCCAGAGATTTGTTTCTGATTTTCTCACCTAAATTCCTCCTTTCAACCCTCATTTGATTCCTAATCATTGTATCTTCAAAACCTCTTCAATTGCTATTTGTTTCAACAAGGATTTTGATTCCAAAAAGAGGAGAAACTCAAGTTTGGAGGTAAGAACGTCCTTCTCCTCTAAACTATCAGTTCTTTACTGAAATTTCTAAGTTTTCAATCCTAAATTGATGTTTAATTAAAGGTTTTAAAGTGTTGAAATGGATCTTGGCTTATTATGCAAGATTTTGATGATTTTTGATGATTTTCGTTAGATCTGAGTAATCTGTGATTTGAGAGGTGTTTTTGATGTTAAATGATCTCTAAATTGATAAGGAATCGAGTTTTGATTAATGCAATCCCGGATAGGTTGAGTTTCCTAAGTTTAGCTTGTGTTTCAAGGTAGTTTTTGTGGTGATCTTGGTGATCTGATGTTGCTGGAGGTATAAGGTTGTTAATAGGTTGTTTTTAGATGTTTTATGATGTTAATGGAAGTGTGGTTTTGCTGGTTTATGACTGGGCTTTGTTTAGATGTGGTTTGGATGCATTTTCGGTTGTGTTTGGTGGCCGAAAATGGAGGTTGAATGAGAGCAGCGAGTTTAGGTGCTTTCATTGAAGCAATTAATGCATGATGATGCATTAATCCTCTGCTTTGATGTGTTGAAACAGGGGAGGCATCTTTGGATCCAAGAGTTGTTGATCCGGAAGCTTGATTTGGTGCTTTGGCTTGAAGCAAAGTGGAAATCGGTGAGTGAAGTTGGGTTTTCAGATTTTAAAACCAAGGTTTGAAGGTTTTGGGAGCTTAGTCTAAGTCTAAACAACTTTGCTAAGCTCAAGTGTAAGTTTTCGGATTTTCTCTCTAGTGGTGGCCATGATTTTGTTGTGATGCAAATTGGTGAATTGCATGTTTTAATTACTGTTTTGAAAGCATGTTTTAGCATGGTATTTGCTGATGTTTTAAGCCATATGTTGAAGGTAACTCTAGGTAGGAGTTCCTTGATTTAATACATTGAAATAATGTGGTTTGATGCTTTGAAATGCATGTTGAATATGGCTTGGTTTAATGCTTTAAAACAGTGGATTATATGATGTAAAAGATGTATATTGGCAAGTGATGTTTTGAAAATGTTAAGGTCACTAAGGTGGTTAAAAGTCCTTGAGTGAGCCTTGTTACTTAATAACATCAAGGTGGTTAAAAGTCCTTGGATGATTCTTGTTGCGGACACTAAGGTGGTTAAAAGTCCTTAGGTGATCCTTTCCATGGTGGTTAAAAGTCCATGGCCAAGGTGTTTAAAAGTCCTTGGGACCAAGGTGGTTAAAAGTCCTTGGGGTGATTCAAGCTATGGACACAAAGGTGGTTAAAAGTCCTTGTGTGGTCCTTATCCATGGTGGTTAAAAGTCCATGGCCAAGGTGTTTAAAAGTCCTTGGGGCCAAGGTGTTTAAAAGTCCTTGGGAAAGTTGTTGAACTTGTTTTAATAAATGAAATGTATCACTTGAGCCAATATGACATGTTAAGAATATTGTGAAGCATGAGATGCTTGTTTTAATGTTATGTTGAAGCATGAGATTGCTTGTTTTAAATATGCTTTTGAGCATGTGCAAAGGTTGATTATAAGCATGTTTTGTAAATGTTTTTAATTGCATTATTGAATGGTTTTTAAGAGCATTCCTCACTAAGCTTTTGCTTACGCTCTCTCGTTTTCTTAATTCAATAATGCAGAGCATTAGAGAACCTTAAAGGGCAGCAAGGAGGGCAAGCATTCTAGTTCAAGTAAAGCTCAATGTATGGAAGGTTTATAAGCACCTTTTAGCTTTTGGGTAATTTGGCAATGGGGGACCAATGTGTATGTTTTGGGAGGTGTTTGGAACTCCCTAAGTATGTTGAATGTTGTTATGAATGCTGGTTTTTGGATTGGACCTTTATATGCTTGTTTTGAAAGTTTGTGCTTGAATAGCTAGCTTGTGTAGGAAGCATGCCTATAGAATTGGGGCTTTTTGCTTGTGATGTTGTTTTGATGAATTGATGATGCAGGTGTGTCCTATATATGTTGAATTGCATGCTGGTAAAGTTTGGTAGCATATGGAGCATGTTTGAGTGATCAATTGCATGTTTTGGTATGCTAGTTTGCTGAAATCTGTGCAGGCGTTTCGGAACAGTGTGCACCGTTTCGGAACGGGTGCCTGGAATGAACCCAGGGGTCCGAAACGGTATGCACCGTTTCGAAACGGTTTGGCCTCTTCCAGACCCCCGTTGCGGTACTGGTTTCGGAACGGCCCGTGTTTCGGAACGGTCGACCGTTGGGGGCTGACATGGGCAGTTATATGTTTTGAAATGTTTGCGTTTTGGTCCTGAATCTTGTTTGTTCAATTGTATGAGTTTGGGAAGTCCTTTTGAGCTGAAATTTCACAGAGAAGCATGAAACCTGACTAATTTCAAGTTGGTAAGATTAATTTGGGTTAAGTCCTTTAATTTATCAGAAATTACAATTTGGTCCCTAAAGTTGTAATTTGTTCATTTGGGTCCCTGTTTGATCTCTGATGTTTGTGATCTTTGAGTTTGATGTTTGTGTGATCACAATTAGGGTTAATGTGCATCTAGATAAGATTAAAAAGAAAAAAAAAGGGTCGTTAATCAAGGTTGACTTTCGGGTTGACTTTGGTTTTCCCCGTGTGACTTTCTTAATTCGGGTCAACCGTCTAGGCCGGGTTAAAGGGGTTACAACTGCTGTAGCATTTTAGTCTCCCAGTCTTCTTGCTAGAGATAATTTAGAAGCAGCCTTAGTAAATCTCGCTGAGCATAATGGAGAGAACTAGGATTCGTTAGTAGTGTTAAGAGACTTCAGAGGATTATCCTTCAGGAGCTAGCCAGCCATTCCGTAGAGAGCTTTGTATCTAAGAGATGACCTATCTGTCATTTGATTATCTCTTCTATGTTTGTTGTTTTGCTACAACATTTTCCCATGCTTCATTTTGCCTCAGCATACTCACATTACATTTTTGTTATTATAGAAATTTGGATACGAAAATTGTGTTCACCTCCAATCTCTATGGAGACGATACTCACTCATCACTTTATTACTCGTTCGATGTGTATACTTGCACCATTTGCATATCATTTATAGTATTGCAAGAACACACACAAGTTTTTGGCGTCGTTGCCGGGGATTGGCAATTGGTTGTCAACAATTTTTATTTTCATTTTGCTTTCTATTTCCACATTGTAAATGTTCACCTGTTTTGTTGTTTTACTTTTTTTTCAGGTATTCTTCTAGTTTATGACCAGGAGAAGCTAGAGTCATGGAACCAACACCTGTTAATGCAAATGCTATGGAAAATGGCCATGGAGTGGAGGTTCGACCATGAACCTTTGGGGATCATTTGGCTCCTAGTTTTGATGATCTTTATCCCAGAATTGTAGCTCACGAAATTCAGGCAGCCCAGTTCGAACTTAAACCTGTCATCTTCAACATGTTGAGCAACATTGGACAGTATGGTGGCTCGCCTCATGAAGATGGTAGACAACATATCCGTGCTTTTTTGGGTGTTTGTGATTCTTTCAGACAACAAGGGGTGCACGAGGATGTGTTGAAATTAAAGATGTTTATGTATTCACTAAGAGATCGTGCTAGAGCATGGTTAAATGAAGTGCCAACCGGATCAATTAAAAGTTGGGCCGATTTATGCAAGAACTGTTTGCTATGGCATAGTCTGCCAGTGATGAACACCCAGTTGATGAATGATATAGCTTTCTTTCGTCAGTCTGATGATGAATCTATGTATGAGTACTGAGACTGATTTAAAGGATTGTTGAGGAAATGCTCTAACCATGGGTATCATGAGTGGACCCAGGTGGTTATGTTATATAATGGTGTCAATGCTACCACAAGGATGTTGATCGATGCTGCAGCAAATGGGACACTGTTGGACAAGTCACCGGAAGAAGCATTTGACATCCTCGACAAGGTAGCAAACAACGATTATCAGTTCCCAACAACAAAACTTGGAACGGGGAGGAGAAATCAAGCTGCCAAGGAGAGTGAAGTTGACAACTCAATACTGAATCAGTAGGCTAACATCACCGATTTGCTAAAGAATCTCCAGCGTTCCAACGAAGTGAAGGAAGTTAAGGCAGTAAGGTCATGCCTAAGATGCAATGGTAATCACCACCTCAACAATTGACCTGACAATCCAGAATCTACCAGCTATATAGGGTTGACTTTGGTTTTCCCGTGTAATCTTCGTAGTCCGGGTCAAACGTCTAGGTCGGGCTTAGGGGGTTACATTTGTTAGTATCAGAGCATGGTTACGGAAGAATTGGGAATGTTGGCATGTGAATTTGTTATGAGATGAAGTATGATGTTTGAAAAGCATGTGACTGGTTGAATTTTGAAGTTTATGCTATGCTTGATTTATGTGAATCACATGTGAAGTGAATGTGAGTGTGTGGCGATGATGCAATGTTGTTATGTGCTGATTTTGGATGATGAAAAGCATGTTGAGCATGATGTGTCACTGTATGCTATGCCATGTTGAGGGAAATTGGGGTACCCAATGCCTTATTACACATATTAATTGTTTTGTAAATTTGGATCCTTGCTTGAGGCTGGCCAAAATCATGGTTTGATTTGTTGTTTTTGTTATTATGTCTTGTTAAAATAGCATGATGAGTCCGAGGAGAGAGTTGGGATCGAATACGATCGTACCTGCGGGTGAGCAGGATAGTCAAGGGAACGATGTTTCGTCTTCTGAGAATGTATTTGTTCGGCCGTTCTCATCTGGATTTGAGGCGATAGGGCAGCGTGAAGGGGCTGGCCTGGTGGTGAAAGTTTTATCGTCTGTGGTTGAGGAGATGTCCGGAGCATCTCAAGTCGCGGGAAATGAAAAGCCTACGCACATACCTTCTGTCAGATAGGTTAGTTTGTCAAAACAGCGTTTGCATGATTTGGGAGCTGTTGAGAATCATGGGTCGACACCGGAGGCGTTCAGGGGTTGGTTAGCCAGTACAATCTCAATCTTGGATCAGGAATGGTTGTAAGCTGGGAAGCGTTGTGACGTTAATGTTGGAGGATGCTAGTATGTGGTGGACATATGTGTCGGTGGCATCGAAGATTCATGATGTGGATTGGGAATTCTTTTCAGTTGCCTTTATGAGGAGGTATTTTGGAGATAAGCTTTCGGGTAGACAGAAGCGCGAGGGTATGGTTTCAGTTCATGTTGATGAGCAGAATTTGGGTCTGGCATCTCATAGTGGTGGTTCTAGTTCTGGTAAGAGAGCTACTGAATTCGATTTTGGAAGTAAACGGGCCAAGAAAGGTCGAGATAGGAGGTATCAATTTGTTGTTAGGCGAGGTAACCATGGACATGGTGCATTAGTTCAAGGGAACAAAGTAAGGGTGGAGCAGCACACGTGCTGGACGTGTGGTTCTCGGGAGCACTTGAGGAGGGACTGTCCTCGTGCGGCTGGAGGGGTACAAGCTCCTGTTAAAGTGACAAGGAATTCTTGCTGGAACTGAGGTTCAGCAGAGCATTTAAGGCGCGAGTGTTCTCTGTTAGCAAGTAGAGGCCAAGGACGTGCACCTGTTATGGTTGCACCTCTGAAAGGCCGCGAGCGTGGCCGAGACAGGGTTCGAAGGTGGCAAGAAAGGCAGAGAGGTGCAGGGTGTTTGATGGTTGGATCTTGTTGGAGTTGTGGGTCTATTGGACATTTAAGGCGAGATTGTTCAGTGTTAGCTCGAGGTGATCTAGGTGGGGTGTCCTTTGAAACTCTCTGTGGTCGTGGGTGCAATTATGGTTCTTTCCAACAAGGAGATCATGGTGGCTCTGCAGAGGAGGGTGTGGGTGTTCGTTGTTTGGAACACAAAGATGTGATTGCAGGTATCTTTTCTGTGCAATCCGTGTTATTGTTATCTTTGCTTGGTTTTGTTTTGCATTCTCTTGGGTAGTGTTGGGATTCGGTAGTTAGTGAGTTATGAGTAATGTCGTTGTTGTTTTAAGAACAATATTGGTGAAGAGGAATAGTAGTTCAAATAGTGCTCTAATAAGTTGAGAGGATGGTGGAGTAAGAAAAGTTTGGAAATAGGACGTGGAGTTGTTCCAAGTATGGTTCGGAGATGTTATTAGTAGGTGTGAACAGACATGCATGCACAGTTTAAATCATTCGTATACATATACATATATATATTACATATGTTGGTACATGCATACATTGGTCATGACATTAGAAGTATGCATACATGTGCATAGGCATTCGTAAGGGCATGTAAGCAATCATGTACCTGAATGTTCACACTTACTAATAGCTGATTTGGATCTGGTAGTGGAGTGTTATGATTAGAGTAGTTTGTGGGTGTAAGGTTTGTTTTGGCGAGAGGTGAGGAAGTCAATAAGTTCACCGTTAGGAGTGAGTATGGTCTAGGTTGGACTAGCCGGAAGAAAAGTTTAATAGGTGTTTTAAGGCCTTGGCGGATTGATGGTAGAGAAGGGACCGTTTTGGTTAGAATGCGGTCAATGATGTATGGTGTGAAGTTAAGAGCATTTTGTATGTAGCCGTGGGATGTTGTCGTTGCTCTGGGTTTAACAGTTGTTGCAAGTTTCGATTGTGTTTTTTTTTAGAGTGCGCTGCATTCTAGCTTGAATAGTCATATTAGGATGATTGTTTTAGATGGTTAAGGTTTTGACGGAGACCCTGAAGGAGTTGGAAGGATGTTCTGACAATGGTTTTAATTGAGGTTTAGTTGGGTTGTGTAGAGAGTTCTTAACTCTTGTATAAGTTGTAGGATGTGTCTTCAGTCGAGTGCAAGTGTTTATGGAATGAACTTTACACATGTTTATGTAAGCTCAAGAGCCATGATATTTTGGCTGGTTTCTCGTGTGAGGGTGGTTTATTGGCTGCGTGTAAGTAAACCTTTTTGTGATGGTTGTTGTGAGTGAAGTGATGGTTGGAGACGATGTTAGAATCTCGTGATGAGGTATCAGGTTGGAAAGGCCAACGTTGGGGTCAATGCTTGAGTAGAAAGGTGGTTGTGGAGTAGGGGGCGATGCTTACTCGTTTGAGTATATCGCAAGATAATGATCTTGTGGCTGAATTGTGAATGGGAAGCCTTGTGGTTTGGTGTTAATGATGTTGGTGTTTTGAGCTTTGAGAGAATTGAATAGTGGTGCCAAGTGATATTGAGTTAGGTGCTTTCATCTGGATGAACTCTTAGAGATTCTTCCGTAGTGTACCCGCTCGTACGGAGGTGTGTTGTAGTTTGAGGGTTGACGAATAAGATGGGGAGGGATGTTAATGAATTTGTAGGCAAATATTTGGATTGTTAGTAGGTGGAAGCTGAGTTTGTTTATCATTTAGGTGTGGTAACTGTTGGGGTTATCAGGAAGGGAGTTGAGGGGGATGGATTGTCGTGGATTCGTGGTTGGATTATTGTGGATTTTATCGAGAGGAATATTGTTGAGTGGTTGTTGATCATTTTGTAACGAGTGGACATTCCTTGGCACTGCATACTGCGTATGAGTTGGATAGGTTGGTTGAGTTGTTTGACACTAAGATTGTGCATTTGCACGAAGTGTTGGAGTCTGTTGTTGTGGATAGAGATTCAAGGTTTACATCGAAGTTTTGGGAATGGTTGAGGTAGTTTCCACATCTCAGGTGAGAATTTCGAGGACGAAATTTCCTAAGTGGGGGAGAGTTGTAACGCCCTGGTTTTGGGCCTAGATGTTTTAGACATCAGATCGGACATCCGAGAACGGTTCAAATCGCGTAAGGTAATTTTTGGAAATCAAGGATCGGGATAGGATAAAATTGTGATAAAAATTGATAAAATCCTCTAAAAATATAATTAAGAGGTTGGTCAAGTCAATTTTACAAAAAGAGTTTTGGAAGTGAGACATTTTGAGTAGTGACCAAATTGTAAAGTTTCAAAACTAGGAAAAATGTTATTTTTAAAGCGGAAGCCAAAGTCTTAGAATCTTTAGGGGGCTTAAAGTCAATTTGACCTTTCTTCAATATGACATGTGATTTAAAAGGGTTTTTAATTAAATGATTTTTAATTGGATTTTTATAATTAATTAATTAAAAGGTAGTTAATGAGATTTTCACTTACGTAACTACTTTTCCCTCTCTCATTTTTCAGCCAAACATCATTTCCTATCATCTTTTCCAGAATTCTTTCTCCCAAAAATCCTCTCAACATTTCCAAAATCTTTTTCAAGGGATCTTTAATTATTCAAGATTTTTGCAAGAAAAACTTGTCATCTATTGAAGGAAGCAAGGATTGGAGGTAAATCTCGTTCTCAACCTCTAATCTAAGTTCTTTATTGAAATTCCCAAGATATTTGGCTTCTAATAACTATTTTTATTGAGTTTTCAATATAGTTTTGATTTGAGATCAAAATCTTATGAAAATGTGGATGAAATATTGATTTTCGGACTTGATGAGTTGGGCACTGTTTTGTGTTGATTCTAATTGATTTTTAAGTTGATTTGAGATCAAAATCTTATGGAAAATGTGTTAATAACATAGATCCCGAAATCCTTGAGATTCTTGAGTTTCTTGGTAGTTTTAAGTGTGATTTTGGGGTGTAATGGTGGAATCTTGATTGCTCGAGGTATAAGGATGAGTTAGGATGTTTATTAGATGTGTTTTGATGTTGATAAAGCTTTGGAAGTGATGTATGGTGGTTGGTCTTGGTTTATGAGGCAATCGATTGAGTTTTCGGTTGTTTCAGAAGGGTATTTTGGTGTAGTTTTAATGGGCAACGAGTTTGTGATTTGTTGCTGGTGTTAGAATGCATTTTAATGCATTTAGATCTCTGTTTTGATGATGTGAAAATAAGGGATCTTGATCCGGAAGCAAATGAAGTGATTTTGGAGGCTCCAGGGGTGTAATTTTCCGTGTTGGTGAGCAAGGCTTCGCGTATCGGTGAGTGGAAAAGAGTTTTCCAGCTTTGAAATTATTTGAATGTGGTTTTAGGGGCTTAGTGTAAGTTTGAAACACTTAGCTAAGCTCAAGAGTAAGTAAATCGAAAGTCTGTCTCTCAGATTGTGCTATGTTTTGGCTTAAGAATGCGCTTGGTTTAAATGTGTTTTGATTACTGTTCTAAGGCATGTTTTAAGCATGAATGTTGCTGGATTTTAATGCCATTATGTTAAGGATGCACTAGGTAAGTGATCCTTGGTTTTTATGTGTTGAATGCATATGATGTAAGCATGTTATGCTTGTGGAAATGGCATTGTGTTTATGCTTGTAAAATAGTGGATTAATGTTGTTAAATGATTATATTGGCAAGTGATGTAAATGGATTTTGGTTACTTTAATCGAATATAGTTACCCAGCTATAGGATTGGGTGCACCGTAAATAAAGTCACCTTGGATGTCGAGGGGTTGTGATTGTGCCAAAATCTCCATCCGAGTACCCCTAGCGATTAAGGAATTAGAGTCGCCACGATGGAGGTAGGTTCTCGTGGGTAGACTTAGTTAAGCGTCACTACAGTGGAGGAATTCTCCCGTGTGTGAGCTTGGTTAAGGTGATTACAATGGTTGAGGTAACTTCCATGTGTAAGCCTTGTTTGTGTCCCGACTCTCGCTAGTGGGTTATACAACTACCAATGAGTGATGTTGAGGGGTTGAGATTGTGCCATTATGTAACCCCCTTAACACGGCCTAGACGGTTGACCCGAATTAAGAAAGTCACACGGGGAAAACCAAAGTCAACCCGAAAGTCAACCTTGATTAACGACCCTTTTTTTTCTTTTTAATCTTATCTAGATGCACATTAACCCTAATTGTGATCACACAAACATCAAACTCAAAGATCACAAACATCAGAGATCAAATAGGGACCCAAATGAACAAATTACAACTTTAGGGACCAAATTGTAATTTTTGATAAATAAAAGGACTTAACCCAAATTAATCTTACCAACTTGAAATTAGTCAGGTTTCATGCTTCTCTGTGAAATTTCAGCTCAAAAGGACTTCTCAAACTCATACAATTGCACAAACAAGATTCAGGACCAAAACGCAAACATTTCAAAACATATAACTGCCCATGTCAGCCCCCAACGGTCGACCGTTCCGAAACAGGTTGACCCTGTTCCGAAACACGGGCCGTTCCGAAACCAATACCGCAACGGGGGTCTGGCAGAGGCCAAACCGTTTCGAAACGGTGCATACCGTTTCGGACCCCTGGGTTCATTCCAGGCACCCGTTCCGAAACGGTGCACACTGTTCCGAAACGCCTGCACAGATTTCAGCAAACTAGCATACCAAAACATGCAATTGATCACTCAAACATGCTCCAAATGCTACCAAACTTTACCAGCATGCAATTCAACATGTATAGGACATATTTGCATCATCAATTCATCAAAACAACATCATATGCAAAAAGCCCCAATTCTATAGGCATGCCTCCTACACAAGCTAGCTATTCAAGCACAAACTTCCACAACAAGCATATAAAGATCCAATCCAAAAACCAGCATTCAAAACAACATTCAACATACTTAGGGAGTTCCAAACACCTCCCAAAACATACACATTGGTTCCCCATTGCCAAACTACCCAAAAGCTAAAAGGTTCTTATAAAACCTTCCATACATTGAGCTTTACTTGAACTAGAATGCTTGCCCTCCTTGCTGCCCTTTAAGGTTCTCTAATGCTCTGCATTATTGAATTAAGAAAACGAGAGAGCGTAAGCAATAGCTTAGTGAGGAATGCTCTTTAAAAACCATTCAATAATGCAATTAAAAACATTTACAAAACATGCTTATAATCAACCTTTGCACATGCTCAAAAGCATATTTAAAACAAGCAATCTCATGCTTCAACATAACATTAAAACAAGCATCTCATGCTTCACAATATTCTTAACATGTCATATTAGCTCAAGTGATACATTTCATTTATTAAAACAAGTTCAACAACTTTCCCAAGGACTTTTAAACACCTTGGCCCCAAGGACTTTTAAACACCTTGGCCATGGACTTTTAACCACCATGGATGAGGACCACACAAGGACTTTTAACCACCTTTGTGTCCATAACTTGAATCACCCCAAGGACTTTTAACCACCTTGGTCCCAAGGACTTTTAAACACCTTGGCCATGGACTTTTAACCACCATGGAAAGGATCACCTAAGGACTTTTAACCACCTTAGTGTCCGCAACAAGAATCATCCAAGGACTTTTAACCACCTTGATGTTCTTAAGTAACAAGGCTCACTCAAGGACTTTTAACCACCTTAGTGACCTTAACATTTTCAAAACATCACTTGCCAATATACATCTTTTACATCATATAATCCACTGTTTTAAAGCATTAAACCAAGCCATTTTCAACATGCATTTCAAAGCATCAAACCACACTATTTCAATGTATAAAATCAAGGAACTCCTACCTAGAGTTACCTTCAACATATGGCTTAAAACATCAGGAAATACCATGCTAAAACATGCTTTCAAAACAGTAATTAAAACATGCAATTCACCAATTTGCATCACAACCAAATCATGGCCACCACTAGAGAGAAAATCCGAAAACTTACACTTGAGCTTAGCAAAGTTGTTTAGACTTAGACTAAGCTCCCAAAACCTTCAAACCTTGGTTTTAAAATCTGAAAACCCAACTTCACTCACCGATTTCCACTTTGCTTCAAGCCAAAGCACCAAATGAAGCTTCCGGATCAACAACTCTTGGATCCAAAGATGCCTCCCCTGTTTCAACACATCAAAGCAGAGGATTAATGCATCATCATGCATTAATTGCTTCAATGAAAGCACCTAAACTCGCTGCTCTCAATCAACCTCCATTTTCGGCCACCAAACACAACCGAAAATGCATCCAAAACACTTCTAAACAAAGCCCAGCCATAAACCAGCAAAACCACACTTCCATTAACATCAATAAACATCTAAAAACAACCTATTAACAACCTTATACCTCCAGCAACATCAGATCCACAAGATCACCACAAAAACTACCTTGAAACACAAGCTAAACTTAGGAAACTCAACCTATCCGGGATTGCATCAATCAAAACTCAATTCCTTATCAATTTAGAGATCATTTAACATCAAAAACACCTCTCAAAACACAGATTACTCAGATCTAACGAAAATCATCAAAAATCATCAAAATCTTGCATAATAAGCCAAGATCCATTTCAACACTTTAAAACCTTTAATTAAACATCAATTTAGGATTGAAAACTTAGGAATTTCAGTAAAGAACTGATAGTTTAGAGGAGAAGGACGTTCTTACCTCCAAACTTGAGTTTCTCCTCTTTTTGGAATCAAAATCCTTATTGAAACAAATAGCAATTGAAGAGGTTTTGAAGATACAATGATTAGGAATCAAATGAGAGTTGAAAGGAGGAATTTAGGTGAGAAAAATCAGAAACAAATCTCTGGAAATGGAGTGTTTGGGTTGAGAGAAAAAGAGAGAAAGAAAATAGAGAAGTTAGTTATGAAATTAGCCAAATGGCTTTTCCCTCCTTTTGATATACTTTAAAATCAGAATTATAACTCAAAATATCTTAGAAAAATCTGGAAAAACTCTCTTTGGGTAAATAGCTCCTTAAAGATTCAAAGTTTCAACCCTTTATAGAACAGCCACCAAACTTGCGAAAATTACATTTTGGTCACTAGCCAAAATGTCACCCTTCCAAAACTCATTTTCCAAAATTGATTTCACAGTTCACTTAATTATATTAAAAGATGATTTTAGAACATTTTTCCATATTTTTAATGCAACCCGAACTAGGCTTTCCTAATTTAACCTCTTATGATTCGAACAGCACTTTGACCGACCGGTCAACGCCCAAGACTTCTAAGCCCAAAACCGGGGCGTTACAACTCTCCCCCCCCCCTTAAGAAATTTCGTCCTCGAAATTTACCTGAAGGAAAGAGATAAGGAAACTGCTTCAGCATGTCTTCCTTCCGCTCCCACGTGGCTTCCTCAACACCTCGATGCTTCCACAGCACCTTCACCAACTCAATGGTCTTGCCACGAAGAACCTTGCTATCCGAATCTAGAACCTTCACCGGTTCCTCATCATAGGTCAAATCCGGATTCAATTCCACTTCCTCCACAGGCATCACATGCGAAGGATCAGATCTATACTTCCGGAGCATAGAAACATGGAACACATCATGAATCTTTTCCAGCTCCTGAGGTAACCTCAACCGATACGCGACAGGACCCACACGCTCAACAACCTCATACGGTCCAATGTATCTAGGGCTCAACTTACCCTTTCGACCAAACCTCATCACCTTCTTCCAAGGCGAAACCTTCAAGAACACACGGTCACCCACCGCATACTCTATCTCCTTACGCTTCAAATCCGCGTAAGATTTCTGCCGGTCAGAAGCAGCCTTCAACCGCTCACAAATGAGCTTCACCTTCTCGGTGGTCCCTTTCAACAAAGCCGGCATCGAAACCAACTTTTGACCAGTTTCAGCCCAACAAAGAGGAGTCCTACACTTCCTCCCATACAGAGCCTCATATGGTGCCATCTGTATACTCGCCTGATAACTGTTGTTATAAGCGAACTCAACCAAAGGCAGATGCTTCTCCCAAGAACCCTGGAACTCAATCACGCAGCATCTCAACATATCCTCCAAAATCTGAATAACTCGCTCAGACTGACCATCCGACTGAGGATGATAGGATGTACTGAAATGCAACCTTGTACCCAAAGCTTGATGCAAACACTGCCAGAAACGCGATGTGAACCTCGGATCCCTATCCGACACAATTGACTTAGGCACACCATGCAGCCTCACAATCTCAGCAATGTACAGCTCTGCCAGCTTATCCAAAGAGAACGTAGTATGCACAGGCAAGAAATGCGCACACTTCGTCAGGCGATCCACAATCACCCAAACAGAATTCTTCTTCGATGGAGACAAAGGTAAACCAGATACAAAATCCATGGTCACCCTCTCCCACTTCCATTCAGGGATTTTCAACGGTTGCAACAAACCAGAAGGAACCTGATGTTCAGCCTTAACCCGCTGACACACCAAACACTTGCTCACAAACTCTGCTACATCCTTCTTCAAACCCACCCAATAGTACTCATCACGAAGATCACGATACATCTTAGTACTACCAGGGTGCATAGCAAAAGGACTACTATGACCTTCAGTCAGAATAGCACGCCTCAACTCAGCATCATCAGGCACTACTATTCGACTCCCAAAACACAACACTCCATCCTCATTAAAGCAGAAATCCGAAGGTCTACCCTCCGCGATATCCTGAACATGAGACACCAAGGAATCATCCAGCAACTGCTTATCCTTGATCAACTGAACCAACGATGGTTTCACCTGCAACTCAGCAACAAGACCACCATCTCGCGATAAACTCAAGCTAGCAAACATAGCTCTCAGCTCAACAGCTACCTTCCTACTCAAGGCATCCGCAACAACATTAGCCTTTCCAGGATGATACTCAATCGTCAGATCATAATCCTTGAGCAACTCCAACCAACGCCGCTGCCTAAGATTCAACTCCTTTTGAGACATCAGATACCTCAAACTCTTGTGATCCGTGTACACAGTACACTTCTCACCATACAGATAATGCCTCCAGATCTTCAGAGAAAAAACCACTGCAGCCAGCTCAATATCATGCGTAGGATAATTGCGCTCATGCACCTTCAACTGCCGCGATGCATAAGCCACAACCTTACCCTCTTGCATCAGCACACACCCCAAACCAACATAGGATGCATCATTGTAGACCACAAACTCTTTCCCTGATTCAGGCTAAATCAAGATAGGAGCTTGCGTCAAAGCCATCTTCAGCTTCTCAAAAGCCTGCTGTCTTGCTTCTGTCCACTCATACTTAACATCTTTCTGCAACAGCTTCGTCAAAGGAGCAGCAATCTTGGAAAAACCATCCACAAACCTTCGGTAGTATCCTGCCAAACCAAGGAAACTACGGACCTCATGAACAGACTTAGGAACTTTCCAGTTCATCACCGCTTCAATCTTCTGAGGATCCACACGAATCCCCTCAGCTGAGACCACATGCCCAAGAAACACCACCTCCCTAAGCCAGAACTCACACTTGCTTAGCTTAGCATAAAGCTGATTCTCCAACAAAGCTTGCAGCACAATCCTCAAATGCTCTTCATTCTCCTCCTCAGTACGCGAGTACACGAGGATATCATCAATGAACACCACAACGAACTTGTCCAGGTATTCATGAAACACACGATTCATCATGTCCATGAAAGCAGCAGGAGCATTTGTCAAACCAAACGGCATCACAAGGAACTCATAATGCCCATACCTTGTCCTGAAAGCTGTCTTAGGCACATCCACATCCTTCACCTTCAACTGATAATACCCTGACCTCAAGTCAATCTTAGAGAACACAGCAGCTCCCCGAAATTGATCAAAGAGATCATCAATCCTCGGCAAAGGATACCGATTCTTGATAGTCAACTTGTTCAGCTGACGGTAATCAATGCACATCCTCATAGTGCCATCTTTCTTCTTCACAAACAAGACCGGTGCTCCCCAAGGTGACACACTCGGCCGGATGAAACCACGATCAAGCACCTCTTGCAACTGCGTCTTCAACTCCTGCAGCTCCTTAGGCGCCATTCTATAGGGAGTAATGGACACAGGAGTTGTATTCTCATACAGCTCAATTCCAAACTCCACCTCGCGATTAGGAGGTAAACCAGGCAACTCCTCAGGAAAAACACCAGGAAACTCCTTCATAACCCTGATATCTTGCACCCTCAACTCCTTAAAACAAGGATTCATCACAAAAGCTAGATAAGCTTCACAGCCCTGCCTCAGCATCCTACTCGCCTCCAAGGTAGAAACAACATTGGCAAGAAACTTCACATTCTCACCAACCACCACCACTTCATAGTCATCTGCCAGCTTAAGCGAAACCCGCTTATTCTCACAATCCACAACAGCACGATGCTCAGCAAGCCAATCCATACCAAGGATCACATCAAAACCATAAAAGGGCAACTCCATAAGATCAACATGAAAAACATGCTCTTGAACAACCAAAGGACACCTTCTATAAAGCTTTCGAGTCACAACAGTTTCACCAAAAGAACTAGTGACACGAACACCAACATCCAAAGACTCAATAGGCAAACCAAGCAATTCAGCATGCTCACGCAAAATGTATGAATGCGTAGATCCAGAATCAATCAAAGAAAGCAATGACAAGGATTGCAAAGTAAAGGTACCTGCAATCACATCTGCATCATTCCTTCCCTCGCGCTGAGCATACACCCTCGCCTGGCCTCCACCCTCAGGCTGAATAGCCACAACATGGGCTACTCCACGACCACCTTCCTCTCGCCTCTGGAAATTACCACGACCGCGCCCACGACCTCTCTACGGTGCAGCAACAGTAGGAGCACGCTCTTGGCCACCAGCCATCCTCGGACAATCTCGCCTCAAGTGGTCCGCAGAACCACAATTCCAGCATTCAAAACCAGCTGCCGCAACAGGAGCTTGCACCTCCCTCACAGCACGAGGACAGTCACGCCTCAAGTGACCACGTGAACCGCAGATCCAACAAGCACTAGGGTCAGCTCTAGCATTGCCACCCCTAGCAGGTGCACCTCCACCTCTCTTAGCTGAGGACTGATACCTCTGATCGCATCCCCTCTTGTTCTGTCCACCTCCGGAACTATACTCAGCAGCTCTCTTCCCAGAACTTGCTCCAGCACCCTTCGCAGACAAACTCAAATTCATCTCAATGTCCTTTGCTCGGCCCACTAACACATCAAAATCATCAGACTCAGTGGCCAGCACATACATCTTTACCTCCGTTATGAGACCATAATGAAACCTCTCGCACCTATCCCGCTCATCAGGAATCAGCTCCGGTGCATACTGACTGAGTCGCACAAACTGCACCTCATACTCAGCCACACTCATGCTCCCTTGGGTCAGAGTCATGAATTCACGCTTTTTCTCATCCATATATCTCACTCCCAGATATCTCATCTTGAACGCATTCTGAAAGAATGTCCAAGTGATGTCAGCTTCAGCCATTCCAGAGGTTATGGTCGTCCACCACGTATAAGCATCGCCCTGCAGCAAGGACACAACACATCCCAACTTTTGCACATCAGTGCAGCTCATCTGTCCCAAGATTCGCTTGGTACTTTCTAGCCAAGCTTCCGACCTCTCAGCTGACATACCCCTAAACTCAGTCCCACCAAGACTGCGCAGACGCTCTAAGGGTAGTCTAACACCAGCATCTCCCTGATGCCCAGCTCCTTGAGCTCCAGCTACTGCTGCTCGAAAAGCACCCGCAATAGCTTGTACCAGCGTCATCATATCAGGCATAGCTGGCCCCTGACCAACCTCAGGTCCTGCAGCTCTAGCACAAGCTGCTTCAGCTCCAGCTCTCCCTCCCTCAGCACCACCACCACCAGGTGGAGGAGGAGGTAACACAGCACTACCCGCATTCTCATCATTCTCATTCCCATCCGGGGTCGTAGCTCTCACGCTACTCCTTAACTCTCTACGTGGTGCCATACTTTTACCATGCATAACAATACAAATAAAACATAGTCAGGCCCAGCAAGGTAAGCAATTCCAAGTATTCAAGCTCAATTTATTTCAAAATCAACATCATTTCTTTAGATTTTGTTTGGCAATGGGTACCCTCATCATGCAACATCACAGCATACATCTCAAAAGCATCCACATCTCAAACCACTGAACATGCTTTCATACAACAAGCATACAAGCCAAACATACTTCAATCATGCATACAAACATTCCCAATTACTCGAGAACCTGGCTCTGATACCACCAAATGTAACCCCCTTAACCCGGCCTAGACGGTTGACCCGAATTAAGAAAGTCACACGGGGAAAACCAAAGTCAACCCGAAAGTCAACCTTGATTAACGACCCTTTTTTTTCTTTTTAATCTTATCTAGATGCACATTAACCCTAATTGAGATCACACAAACATCAAACTCAAAGATCACAAACATCAGAGATCAAACAGGGACCCAAATGAACAAATTACAACTTTAGGGACCAAATTGTAATTTCTGATAAATTAAAGGACTTAACCCAAATTAATCTTACCAACTTGAAATTAGTCAGGTTTCATGCTTCTCTGTGAAAGTTCAGCTCAAAAGGACTTCTCAAACTCATACAATTGCACAAACAAGATTCAGGACCAAAACGCAAACATTTCAAAACATATAACTGCCCATGTCAGCCCCCAACGGTCGACCGTTCCGAAACAGGTTGACCCTGTTCCGAAACACGGGCCGTTCCGAAACCAGTACCGCAACGGGGGTCTGGCAGAGGCCAAACCGTTTCGAAACGGTGCATACCGTTTCGGACCCCTGGGTTCATTCCAGGCACCCGTTCCGAAACGGTGCACACTGTTCCGAAACGCCTGCACAGATTTCAGCAAACTAGCATACCAAAACATGCAATTGATCACTCAAACATGCTCCAAATGCTACCAAACTTTACCAGCATGCAATTCAACATGTATAGGACATATTTGCATCATCAATTCATCAAAACAACATCATATGCAAAAAGCCCCAATTCTATAGGCATGTTGATAAAGGGGTACGTTGCTTCAGAAACAACGGTCCTTTGTTTGTAACGGATCTAGGATTGTAGCAAGCATGTTTCTGCAATAACACAATGTTATGGATGTTAGAATGATGTTAAAACAACAAGAACAAAAAAAAAACGAAAATAAAGAAAGAAATGAGAGAAAGGAATTTTCAGGCAGTTTCGGAATTCAAATGTTGATGAATGCTTCAAAGGGCTTTCATAGCAGCAAATGAACGACTAAAATGGCAGAAAATGGTGTTGAAGTTGCTGGAAATTAACAAGACGTTGAACTCGAAAGAACCCGAACAATATACTGAGCGGACCCGAATCGAATACGTTCTTCGCCAACGGACTTGGACCCTCTAGATAGCGATCTAGGAACCCGAAGTATCAAGGAGGATGACACAATCAAACAAAGTCTGAAAATGCCAAAGAAGTTCAATGAAGAACCGAAATTGAGAGAAAAACTCACAATAATTTTGTTTCATAAAATTGTCTAACCTTGTTCATACAAATTTAACAAATATATATAGGGGAAAACAAGGGAGAGGGCGCCCAAATTAGTGGCTGAGTTTGAATTGAAAATAAACACATGTTAAATGTGTTTAAAAATGCAAAAGAAATATGCCAATAACCTCCCCCAAATTGCAGCACATGTGATGATAATTTGTGGCTGAGTTTGAACGAAATTAACACATGTTAAATGTGTTTAAATTTCAAAAAAAAAGGTGGCTGATAACTTCTCTCCAAAATGGCGCCCAAATTGCTTCAAATCTGCCACATGCTTGCACACATTCTGTCCACACATGCCGTGCACATGCTTGAAGAGATGTAGGACGCCCCACATGCTGCTCACATGCTTGTAGGACACTCTCCCACATGTAGGACACCTTTGAGCTGCTTCTGGACTTGTTAGCTGGAGTTGAGCTAGTGGAGCTAAAGTTGAGCTTACTGGAGCTGAAACGAGCTGAATTCAGCTAGCTGGGAGTAAAGTGAGCTGAGTTGAGCTGCCTATACTCCTTTGAGCTGAAGATGAGCTACGTACACTCCCGTGAGCTTCATCCGAGCTAAGTTTAAGCCTTTGAGCTGCTGCCCTTTTATTGTAACTATATGAAAACAAAAGAAACACACTCAGAGCATTGTAAACTTATTGAAAACATTCAAGCAAGCTACAAAATAATGCGCCCTTATTGTTTTAACACACAACAAGCTAACATAGCTTAACATACAATATTATAAGCTGACAAACTTATCTAAAACACACTTAACATAATATATACATAGAAAACACACTGATATAAATAATATAAGTATAAGAAATGTTACACATCCGTATGTAACAAATGAAAAAGAAAACTTCCCTGAAAGTTTGAAGTTGCAACGTTGGGTGGCATAAACGTGCTCACATCATCCCCCCTTCTTTAATGCGATTTGTCCCCAAATCGAGCCTCATTACAAAAGGGAACAATTTCGACTTTCGCTTGGCAGGGAACTTCCTCATCCTTCTTGCTCGGCACATATGCCATCCTCTCGAATCAAGTTCTCTTAAAAAGAACACAAATGGAAATGCCTTCTTTCTTGTACCTTTCCGAATAATGCACAACATAAAGTCAGACAATGCTCTTTGCACATTCGAAATCCTGTAAACAATGACATACAAAGGCAAATCCAAAGAACAACAAATTTCACGATGATCATCCAGAATCACAACACAAGGTTGTTCACAATCCAATGTACAACCAAAGAAATCAGTATATAAAAAGGAAAAATCAATAGCACAATGGAAAGGAACGTCAAACTGTGGTATAGATGGTTGCCGAATTTCTAGAAAGGACATAGATGCACTAGACATACCAACAGTAGCAACCTTGGGAACTTCACATGGCATCACCTTATTAACCTGCAAGTTAGAAGAAGAAATAGAAGAAAATGTCGAATCAGATAAAACCTTTGAGTTCACTTCTTCTTTTTCACAGTCATTCTTCTTTTTGCTAGCTTTCCAAGTTGCAGTACTCGCTTTCAAACGAACTTCGTCTTCATATACTTCACTTGGAGTCATAGGTGCCAAAGTTACCTTTTTGCCCTCATGAGTAAAAGAGTATCGATTGGTGTAACAATCATGCAAAACTCTCTTATTATACTGCCACGGTCTTCCTAACAACAAATGACAAGTATCCATAGAACAAACATCACAAGTTACCTCATCCTTGTATTTACCAATGAAAAATGGTATAACAACTTGTTTAGTTACTTTGATTTCAACACCATCATTCAACCCTTGTAACTTGTACGGATTGGGATGTGTGGTCGTCTTCAGTCCTAACTTGTCAACCATGAGAGTACTAGCAACGTTAGCACAACTTCCACTATCAATAATCACAATACATACCTTGCCGTTCACATTGCATCTCGTATGGAAGAGGTTGTTTCGTTGCGGTTCATCCTGTGATGGTTGATCATTCAGACTTCTCTTGTCAACAAGTGCTTCACCGGTAGCCAATGTCTGTACATTGTCATCATTTATCTCTTCATGGACAGAATGGAAACCACCCCCATCTAATCTATCCAATTGAGAATGTATAGGTTTCAATGCATTAGCAATCACTTGTTGCATCATCCGTTCTAAGGCTTGCATCTGGAGATTCAATGGTTGTTGTTCACCTGAATTATCATCACAACCTGCCATGTTGAAAAACCAAAACAACAAACAAGAACACACAATATATATATGTTAGTGAAATAAAATAAAAAAAATGGTCCTCACTGCACACTCAACAAAATCTCACAGATCACTCAAAAGAACAGTGCACTCAAAAGATAACACTCAGCGCTCGTGTTTCACTCGGGAGAATGCTCTTGAATGGCTTTTTATTGTCTCCCCTTCTGTTCTCACAACGCTCAAATGCCTTTTGCACTCGTTCTCTCGCAAACAGTTCTTTAAGAAACTAATTTGACCCTTCAAACTTGTTATCTATGTCAACTCCAAGATATAAATGCACAAATGATAGAACAAAGGTTAAACAAAGTTTAGGGCTGTTTAATTGAACAAAAACAAAGGCTGGAAACAAAATAAGAACATGGCTGGAATTAAAGCTTAAAATGAAGTGAAAGAAAGGAAAAACAAAGTACTTACTGCAAAAGAAATGCTTACCACAACCCTATCACCGAACAAACAAGAACAGGTTGTTTCGGGTGATTTTGAAGCATTCCACGATAAACAAAGAAATTTTTCATCATTTTTTGATCCAAACAACAGCATAAGATGTAAACAACACTAATTTGTCGAATCTGATTTTTTTTTTGAATTTTTTTGAATTTTTTTTCGATTTTTTTTACTTTGACTTTTCTGGTCAAACTTTGACTTTGACTTTTTTTTTCAGAATTTCAATTTATTTTTTTTACTTTTGTATTATTTTTTTTTGATTTCTTGTAGTGCAGAAAGTGCTATAATCCAACCAAAGCTCTGATACCACATGATAAAGGGGTACGTTGCTTCAGAAACAACGGTCCTTTGTTTGTAACGGATCTAGGATTGTAGCAAGCATGTTTCTGCAATAACACAATGTTATGGATGTTAGAATGATGTTAAAACAACAAGAACAAAAAAAAACGAAAATAAAGAAAGAAATGAGAGAAAGGAATTTTCAGGCAGTTTCGGAATTCAAATGTTGATGAATGCTTCAAAGGGCTTTCATAGCAGCAAATGAACGACTAAAATGGCAGAAAATGGTGTTGAAGTTGCTGGAAATTAACAAGACGTTGAACTCGAAAGAACCCGAACAATATACTGAGCGGACCCGAATCGAATACGTTCTTCGCCAACGGACTTGGACCCTCTAGATAGCGATCTAGGAACCCGAAGCATCAAGGAGGCTGACACAATCAAACAAAGTCTGAAAATGCCAAAGAAGTTCAATGAAGAACCGAAATTGAGAGAAAAACTCACAATAATTTTGTTTCATAAAATTGTCTAACCTTGTTCATACAAATTTAACAAATATATATAGGGGAAAACAAGGGAGAGGGCGCCCAAATTAGTGGCTGAGTTTGAATTGAAAATAAACACATGTTAAATGTGTTTAAAAATGCAAAAGAAATCTGCCAATAACCTCCCCCAAATTGCAGCACATGTGATGATAATTTGTGGCTGAGTTTGAACGAAATTAACACATGTTAAATGTGTTTAAATTTCAAAAAAAAAAAGGTGGCTGATAACTTCTCTCCAAAATGGCGCCTAAATTGCTTCAAATCTGCCACATGCTTGCACACATTCTGTCCACACATGCCGTGCACATGCTTGAAGAGATGTAGGACGCCCCACATGCTGCTCACATGCTTGTAGGACACTCTCCCACATGTAGGACACCTTTGAGCTGCTTCTGGACTTGTTAGCTGGAGTTGAGCTAGTGGAGCTAAAGTTGAGCTTACTGGAGCTGAAACGAGCTGAATTCAGCTAGCTGGGAGTGAAGTGAGCTGAGTTGAGCTGCCTATACTCCTTTGAGCTGAAGATGAGCTACGTACACTCCCGTGAGCTTCATCCGAGCTAAGTTTAAGCCTTTGAGCTGCTGCCCTTTTATTGTAACTATATGAAAACAAAAGAAACACACTCAGAGCATTGTAAACTTATTGAAAACATTCAAGCAAGCTACAAAATAATGCGCCCTTATTGTTTTAACACACAACAAGCTAACATAGCTTAACATACAATATTATAAGCTGACAAACTTATCTAAAACACACTTAACATAATATATACATAGAAAACACACTGATATAAATAATATAAGTATAAGAAATGTTACACATCCGTATGTAACAAATGAAAAAGAAAACTTCCCTGAAAGTTTGAAGTTGCAACGTTGGGTGGCATAAACGTGCTCACAGCTATTCAAGCACCAACTTCCACAACAAGCATATAAAGATCCAATCCAAAAACCAGCATTCAAAACAACATTCAACATACTTAAGGAGTTCCAAACACCTCCCAAAACATACACATTGGTTCCCCATTGCCAAACTACCCAAAAGCTAAAAGGTGCTTATAAAACCTTCCATACATTGAGCTTTACTTGAACTAGAATGCTTGCCCTCCTTGCTGCCCTTTAAGGTTCTCTAATGCTCTGCATTATTGAATTAAGAAAACGAGAGAGCGTAAGCAATAGCTTAGTGAGGAATGCTCTTTAAAAACCATTCAATAATGCAATTAAAAACATTTACAAAACATGCTTATAATCAACCTTTGCACATGCTCAAAAGCATATTTAAAACAAGCAATCTCATGCTTCAACATAACATTAAAACAAGCATCTCATGCTTCACAATATTCTTAACATGTCATATTGGCTCAAGTGATACATTTCATTTATTAAAACAAGTTCAACAACTTTCCCAAGGACTTTTAAACACCTTGGCCCCAAGGACTTTTAAACACCTTGGCCATGGACTTTTAACCACCATGGATGAGGACCACACAAGGACTTTTAACCACCTTTGTGTCCATAGCTTGAATCACCCCAAGGACTTTTAACCACCTTGGTCCCAAGGACTTTTAAACACCTTGGCCATGGACTTTTAACCACCATGGAAAGGATCACCTAAGGACTTTTAACCACCTTAGTGTCCGCAACAAGAATCATCCAAGGACTTTTAACCACCTTGATGTTCTTAAGTAACAAGGCTCACTCAAGGACTTTTAACCACCTTAGTGACCTTAACATTTTCAAAACATCACTTGCCAATATACATCTTTTACATCATATAATCCACTGTTTTAAAGCATTAAACCAAGCCATTTTCAACATGCATTTCAAAGCATCAAACCACACTATTTCAATGTATAAAATCAAGGAACTCCTACCTAGAGTTACCTTCAACATATGGCTTAAAACATCAGCAAATACCATGCTAAAACATGCTTTCAAAACAGTAATTAAAACATGCAATTCACCAATTTGCATCACAACCAAATCATGGCCACAACTAGAGAGAAAATCCGAAAACTTACACTTGAGCTTAGCAAAGTTGTTTAGACTTAGACTAAGCTCCCAAAACCTTCAAACCTTGGTTTTAAAATCTGAAAACCCAACTTCACTCACCGATTTCCACTTTGCTTCAAGCCAAAGCACCAAATCAAGCTTCCAGATCAACAACTCTTGGATCCAAAGATGCCTCCCCTGTTTCAACACATCAAAGCAGAGGATTAATGCATCATCATGCATTAATTGCTTCAATGAAAGCACCTAAACTCGCTGCTCTCAATCAACCTCCATTTTCGGCCACCAAACACAACCGAAAATGCATCCAAAACACTTCTAAACAAAGCCCAGCCATAAACCAGCAAAACCACACTTCCATTAACATCAATAAACATCTAAAAACAACCTATTAACAACCTTATACCTCCAGCAACATCAGATCCACAAGATCACCACAAAAACTACCTTGAAACACAAGCTAAACTTAGGAAACTCAACCTATCCGGGATTGCATCAATCAAAACTCAATTCCTTATCAATTTAGAGATCATTTAACATCAAAAACACCTCTCAAAACACAGATTACTCAGATCTAACGAAAATCATCAAAAATCATCAAAATCTTGCATAATAAGCCAAGATCCATTTCAACACTTTAAAGCCTTTAATTAAACATTAATTTAGGATTGAAAACTTAGGAATTTCAGTAAAGAACTGATAGTTTAGAGGAGAAGGACGTTCTTACCTCCAAACTTGAGTTTCTCCTCTTTTTGGAATCAAAATCCTTGTTGAAACAAATAGCAATTGAAGAGGTTTTGAAGATACAATGATTAGGAATCAAATGAGAGTTGAAAGGAGGAATTTAGGTGAGAAAAATCAGAAACAAATCTCTGGAAATGGAGTGTTTGGGTTGAGAGAAAAAGAGAGAAAGAAAATAGAGAAGTTAGTTATGAAATTAGCCAAATGGCTTTTCCCTCCTTTTGATATACTTTAAAATCAGAATTATAACTCAAAATATCTTAGAAAAATCTGGAGAAACTCTCTTTGGGTAAATAGCTCCTTAAAGATTCAAAGTTTCAACCCTTTATAAAACAGCCACCAAACTTGCGAAAATTACATTTTGGTCACTAGCCAAAATGTCACCCTTCCAAAACTCATTTTCCAAAATTGATTTCACAGTTCACTTAATTATATTAAAAGATGATTTTAGAACATTTTTCCATATTTTTAATGCAACCCGAACTAGGCTTTCCTAATTTAACCTCTTATGATTCGAACAGCACTTTGACCGACCGGTCAACGCCCAAGACTTCTAAGCCCAAAACCGGGGCGTTACACATTAACTCCACCATGGGTGTTGAGGGGTTGTGATTGTGCCATTAACTCCACCACGAGTGTTGAGGGGTTGTGATTGTGCCATTTATCTCCATCGCGGATGTTGAGGGGTTGTGATTGTGCAATTTATCTCAACCTTATATAGTCCGGTAGTGTGTATGAAGTGTGTGGGACAACACTTGTGATCCGCGTATCCGATTGTGTCAAGTGTGTTGTGTTTTGTTATGATATACGTTTGAATCACTTATGAGCCAATATGATGATGGTGACTCAATGTTTTAATGAAGAACAATTGTTTTGTGAAAGCCTGTGATGCTTGAGAATTATGCTAGAATGTATAAGATGCTTGGTTTAAGCATGAGTAAAGGTTCTTGTTATTGTATTTAACAATGTTATGAACATGTGGATTTGAAAGTGATTTTGGTACTCTAAAGTACATGTTTTAAAGGAGGGCAAATGTTTCCAAAGAACGATGATTTGGTTTTAAAATGCATTGATGAATGTTTGGTTTTATAGCGGACCTCACTAAGCTTATTGCTTACGCTCATTTGCTTCATCAATGCAGAGAATTGAGCAATCAAGGAAGCCCAAGAGCAAGCGAATTCCAAGAGTTTTGGTTAAACAATGTATGTGGGTTTTCTCAAGTGTAATATGAGGCAATGGGTGGGATTTATGCTTCGGAATGTTTGAGAATGTTTCCCTTTACTTTGAGCATGTTGGTTTGCCTATACATGAGTTGTAAATGGCATTTGGTGATTGGATTTTGGTTTATTTGATGTTATAGCTTGTTATGATTTTGGTGAACTAGGGAGCATGCCTTTAGTGCCTTTGCTTATGTGTTGGTTGCTATGTTTAAGCTATAGCCTCGGTATGATGATTGTTGATATGTATCCTTGATGTATGCATGTTGTGGCATGTCCCGGGGTTGATTCGAGTGTGAGAAAGTATGAAAAACCAGCATTTTCTGCTGTCACAGTGCAGGGTGTATCGAAACACCCTTAACTATTTCAAAACGGAGGCATGTAATGGCCATAGCATTTCGGAACAGCTAAAGGTGTTTCGGAACATTTTCGCCACTGGAGAGGCCAGTTTTGATTATGGTCTCGGAACACACCCGAGTACCAAAACGGTCAACATCGTTTCGATACGGGCATTTCGGTACAAAGGTTTGGTGTTCCGAAATAGATGACCGTTGGGTGATGATTTTGAATTGTTTTAAGTTTCCATGTTTTACATTTTGGTCCCTAAATGTTGGATGCTTAATTCAATGAGTTTGGATTGTCCGTTTAAGTTGAAGTTTGGCAGGCAAGCATGCTACATGACTAATTGAAGGTTGGTAACTTTAAAATCATGAAAGTCCTTGCATTTTATGAAATTTACCGTTTAGTCCCTAAAAGTGTAATACATACAATTGAATCCTTAATTAAACTTCGATCGTTGTGTCGTTTCCTTCTGAGTGTCTTGCTGGACATATAGGATAATAACGAGCATCTAGATAAGATAAAAAGGAAAAAAAAAAGGGTCGTGAATCAAGGATGACTTTGGTTTTCCCCGTGTAATCTTCGTAGTCCGGGTCAAACGTCTAGTCCGGGATTAAGGGGTTACAGTGACTATTCCAATAGTTAACCCAAATTAAAAAGGATTTTAATTTGGTTAATTAAAAAGTTAGTTAGTCGGTTAAAAAGTTATCACAATCATTTTCATTTCTCTCTTTTGCTTCAGCCAAACACCCTTCTTTTCTCTCAATTTTCCGAAAATCTTTTGCTCTCAAATTCTCTTTTGTTTCTTATCATTTCTCCATTGATTTCCCTCATTTTCCTTCAAGTTTCTTCAAACAAAACTTGCCAAATTAGAGGAGAAGCAAGGATTGGAGGTAATTTTCGTGCTATCCCTCTAATCTAAGTTCTTTAATGAAATTACAAAGATATTTGACTCTTTAATACTGATTTTGATTGAGGTTTTATTGCTAGAATATTAAACTCTTGAAATCTTGATGAAAAATTGGTTCAAAATGTGATTTTCGGACTTTAATTGATTTGGTTGTTTTGAGATTGTTTCTAAATGAGTTTTGGAAGGTTTTTGGTGTTGAAGTGGAGTCTTAATCATTTAGATCCCGAAATCCTTGAGATCCTTAGTTTTGGAAGTGTTTTTGGTTATGTTTTTGGGGTGTTCTTGAGGAATTCGAGTTGCTGGAGGTATAAGGTTGGTTTTAGGTTGTTTTTGGATGTTAATTAATGCTTAGAATGTGTTGGATGAGTTGGGTAATGGCTGGGCTGAGGTTTGAGGTCAATCGATTAAGTTTTCAGTTGTTTCAGGTGTGTGTTTTGTTGCTTTAGAGCAGGGCTGCGGGATTTCTTTTGTGTGCTCGGGTTTGAGATGCATTTTAATACATTTAGCATCTATTTTGATGTGTTGAAAACAGGGGATAGTAATCCGGAAGCAAACATGGTGTTTTTGGAAGCTTCGGAGGATCGTTACTTGCGTCGGCAAGCGTGGTTTCGCAAGCCGGTGGGTGGAATTTGGTTTTCCAACGTGTAAACATTTTTGAAAAGGTTTTGGGAACTTAATAAGAGCTTGAAATGCTTTATTAAGTTCAGAAGTAAGTAAATCAAAATTTCTCCCTCGATTGTTCTAGTTAAAAGCCTTTGGTTGCACTTGATTTTAAATGCATTTACCTACTGTTTTAAAGCATGTTTTGAGAATATATATATGGTGTATGATGATGCCATGTGGTTTAAGGAAGCACTAGGCAAGTGGTCATTGTATGTGTGTGTTGATGCGTGAGGTTTGAAGCATGGTTTAATGCTTGGTTTATGGCTTATCATGAATGCTTTGTAAAAATAGTGAGGTTTGCATGTTTTATGGATTATATTGGTAAGTGATGTTGTATAAAGTGTTTTATAAATGAAATTGGATATAGTTAGCCGACTATAGGATTGATTGCACTATATACAAGTCGCCTTGGATGTTGAGGGGTTGTGACTGTATCGAATACTCCATCCAAGTACCCCAACGATTGAAGATTGTTTAAGGTTACAACAGTTGATGGTAGCTCCCGAGTTTGAACCTTGTGTGTGTCCCGTCTCTCGTTAGTGGGTTATACATTTACCGATGAGTGGTGTTGATGGGTTGTGATTGTATCGAATACTCTACCACGGGTGTCACAATGATTGAGGGCCGCTCTCGTGTGTGAGCCTTGATATGCCGGTAAAATGTATGAAGGGTGTGGGACAACCCTTGGTAATCCGATACTTTGATTTTGAGTTTGTTGTTATCACTTGTGAGCCAATATAATGGATTCATCTAAAGTGGAAAAAGTTGCTATTGCATGGTTTGAAAGATGCATGTTTTGGTTCAAGCTTAGCATAATGGTGTTTATGCTTGGAAGACCATGTAAATGGGAAGCAATGGTTTAATTGCTGGTTTTGATTTGGATCATGTTGCATGATGTTTAAATTAGTGAGTTTGATGAAAAAGTGCATGGTTTTTCAAGAAATGCATGTTAGTTTTGAAAAGAGTGAAAAATAGTTTTGTGTATTGATGATGTTTGTGGTTTTGAGCAACCCTCACTAAGCTTGTATGTTTATGTTCTCTTTGTTTCATCAATGCAGATAATTAGACTTTTGAAGGTAGCCTCTTCTAGGAATCACACCAAGACATTTTGTTAAAAGTATGTTTAGCTTTTAAACTAGGGTAATAAGGGCAATGGGGGTGTCTGATGCATTGAATGCTATTGATTTGTTGATTTATTGTTTTGAGCAAGTTTATAATGCATATTTGGATTTGTAAATGGCCTTTGAGTATTGGTTTCCGCTTGCGATTGATTTTTAGCTTTTTTGTGCTTTGATATCTAGGTAGCATGCCTTTAGTATCATAGTTTGTGGGAATGATGCTTTGTTGATGCTTGTGCTTTGTATAGGTTATCTTTGATGTGTATACAAGTTGTATGTATGTTGAGACATGTGTCGGGGTTTTTTCAGAGGGTGAAAAGTGTTTTAAAATAGCTTTTTAGAAAGTTGCAGGCTCAGGTGTTTCAGAATGCCCTTAGCTATTTCGGAACAATGGCCTGTAATGGCCTTGGTGTTCCGGAATAGTGAGGCATGTTCCGAAACACTTTGCCTCTGTGAACCTTTGTACCGGAACCTGTTTAGAGGGGTTTCGAAACGATCTCGCATTTCGGAACGAGCATTTACATTTTGGAACTGCTATATCGAAACAGGGCTTCCTGTTCTGAAACACCAGACCGTTGGATGTAGATTTTGAATTGTTTTGAGTTTCTACTTCTTACATTTTGGTATCTGTTGGTCTTGTATGCAATTGGGTGAGTTCTAAATGTCTTTTTGAGCTGAATTTTCACCAGTAAGCATGTAACGAACTTTATTTAAGGTTGGCAACTCTATTTTGACAAAAGCCCTTAAATTTTTCCTAATTTACAAAATGGTTCCTAAACCATAACCGACTTTAATTAATTGGCGAACATGTTGATATTTATCCGTTGCTTATGTACGTACACATAGGAACCTAAGTTGCATCTAGACAAGATAAAAGAAAAAATGGGTTGTTTATTGCGGTAAACTCTCCCAATTTACTTCAGTAATCCTCGTGTGATCCATTCGGTTTGGTCTATCGGCTAGGCCAGGTCGGGGGGTTACATTTGGTGGTATTAGAGCCAGGTTACGAAAGGTCGGGATGATTGTAAGATATGGCTGAGCGATTTGCGATGTGGTTATATGTTTTAGTGATATTTGCTTTGTCTAGTGAATGTTAAGCATGTTTATAGTTGACTGTGTGATAGTGATGTTGTAACTGATGAATGAATGTGGATGTGATGATGTTTGAGCTGAATCTTGATGCTTGAGTCATATGATGCTGATGCATGCATGTAGTATGCTTTGTGCTATGTTGGGGGGAAATTGGAACGCCCATTGCCTTATTATCTAGTAAAATGTTTTAAATTGGTTTTGAAATTCTTGAGATCATTGTTAAGAGTTGGTTTAATCATTTGTTTGTTTTATGTACATGTTTTAATCTTAACTAGCACAATGGGACCGAGGCGTGAGTTACATTCTAGAGCGATAGCTCCTGTTGAGGGGCAGTGAGGACAGGAGAATGAAATTCCAACTGGTGGAAATCTACCTCCTCCTCCCCCACCACCACCTTGAGGTGATGAGCAGGGTCAACACGAATATGCTGGTCGGTTTTGGGAGATTTGATGCCTCTGGTACAGGTGATGATTGGGGTATTCCAGGCTGCTGTTGCCGGAGTGCACATACAAGCTCCTGCTGTTGGGCAAGTGGGATTGCCACTAGAGTGTTTGAAGAGTTTAGGAGGAGTAGAGTTTCGAGGATTATCTCCTGAGGCATTTGAGGCGTGGCTAGCCAGCACGATCTGTATATTGGATCAGATAGGGTGCAACGATGCACGAAAATTAGGTTGTGCAGTATCGTTGTTGCACGGTGATGCATATACATGGTGGACTACTGCAACCGCAACCTTGGAACCGGAAGAGGTGGATTGGACGTTCTTCCGGTCTACTTTCAATGGGAAGTACCTTGGAGTTAGGTACTTGGACGATAAAAAGAGATAATTTATGTCTTTAGTTCAAGGGAGTATGAATGTAGCCCAGTACGAGGTCAAGTTCGTACGGTTAAGCCAGTATGCTGCGGAGTTAATGCCAAGTGATAGGCATCGATGCGACAATTTTCGGTACGGCCTGGTGCAAGAAGTGAACACGTATATGCTTGCGACAGATTATACGGATTTTGATGTGTCGTGACTCGAGCCAAAGATATAGAGCAGAGCTTAAATCAGTCTTCACGTGGGGGTGGTTTTGGTTTGGGCAAGAGAGCTTCTGAAGTTGGCCCTAGTTGTGGGCAAAACAAGAGGAACCGGGACCGTCGATATCAGCCTGCGGCTAGGCGTGGCAACTTCAGGCGTGGTGCACTGGTTCAGGGCAACAAGCAGAGGGTTGAACAAAACTTGTGTTGGATGTGTGGTTTGCGGGAGCACTTGAGGAGGGACTACCCTCGTGCGGCTCGTGAGCTTCAGGCTCATGTGGTTGGAGCTAACTCATCTTGGAACTGTGGATCTTCCGACCATATAAGGCGTTAGTGTCCCCTGTTAGCGGGAGATGATCAGGGTCGTGCACCAGTTGTTGCTCAGCAAAGAGGTCGTGGGCGCGGCTGAGGCAACTTTTAGATGAGAGAGGATGGTCAGAGGGGTGTGGCCCATGTCATTGCTCTTCAGCCTGAAGGACGTGGTCCTACGAGGGTGTATGCACATCACGAGGGACGCAACAACACTGATGTGATCGCAGGTACCTTCACACTGCACTTCATATCCTTGTTAGCCTTGATTGATTCTAGATCTACGCATTCATACATCTTGAGTGAGCATGAGCATTTGCTTGATATTCTATTGAGATTCTAGATGTAGGGATGCAATTAACAAGTTCTTTTGGTGAGACTGTTGTTACAAGCAAAATTATATAGGAAATGCATGTTGTCTATTCAAGGTCATGTATTTTCTGTTGATTTGATGGAATTACCTTTCTATGGGTTTGACGTGATTCTTGGAATGGATTGGTTGGTTGAGCATCGAGCTGGGGTGGATTTTGATGTTAAGAGTGTTACCCTGAATCTTGTGGATGATTACCAGGTAGTGATCGTGGGTGAGAACGTGATGTTCTTATCTAATGCAATTTTGGCTCTAGAAGCGAGCCGAATGATGGAGTTGGGATGTGAAGCTTTCTTGGCATACGTGATGAATCCTGGCACGAAGTAGGTGCATGCGCAAGACATACAAACCGTATGTGAGTTTTCGGGTGTCTTTCTGGAGGAGTTTTCAGGGTTTCCACCCAACCGGGCGGTTGAGTTTGGTATAAAGTTGTATGAGAATACGACTCCAATGTCCATTGCTCCTTATCGTATGTCACTTAAGGAGTTGAAGACGCAGCTCCAAGAGTTGCTTGATTGAGGGTTCATAAGGCCGAGCATTTCACCTTGGGTGCGCCGGTCTTGTTTGTTAAGAAGAAGGATGGTACCATGCGTATGTGCATTGATTAACGACAACTGAACAAGTTGATGATTAAGAACAAGTATTCTTTGCGGAGGATCGTTGATTTGTTCAACCAGTTTCGTGGGGCTTCGTTGTTTTCAAAGATAGATTTTAGGTCAGGGTATTACCAGCTTAAGGTTAAGGATGTGGATGTACCTAAGACAGCTTTTCGGACTAGTTACGACCATTATGAGTTCTTGGTGATGTTGTTTGGTTTGACGAACGCACCAGCTGCATTCATGGACATGATGAATAGGGTGTTCCATGAGTATCTGGACCAGTTTGTGGTTGTGTTTATCGATGATATCCTTGTGTACTCACGTACCGAGAAGGATAATGATAAACACTTGAGAATTGTGTTGCAAGTGTTGTTGGAGAATCAACTTTATGCTATGCTAAGAAAGTGTGAGTTTTTGCTCAGTGAAGTGGTTTTTCTAGGACATGTGGTGTCGGCCGAAGGTATCTGGGTTGATCCACATAATATTGAGGCAGTGATGAGTTGGAAGACGCCTAAGTCAGTGACTGAAGTGCGTAGTTTCCTTGGGTTGGTTGGTTACTACCGAAGGTTTTTCGAAGGTTTCTCTAAGATTGCTACTCTTTTAACCAAGTTGTTGCAAAAGAATGTTCGTTTTGAGTGGACGGATGTTAGACATCAAGCTTTTGAGAAGTTAAAGGAAGCGTTGATGCAAGCTCCTGTCTTGATTCAACCGGAATCGGGTAAGGAGTTTGTAGTTTATAGCGATGTGTCATACGTTGGTTTGGGATGCGTATTGATGCAAGGTTGGAAGGTTGTCGCTTATGCGTCTGGACAATTGAAAATGCATGAGCGCAACTACCCTATGCAAGATCTTGAGCTTCCAACAGTGGTATATGCTTTGAAGATTTGGAGACATTACCTTTCTGGTGAAGGGTGTGTGGTTTATACCGACCATAAGATTTTGAAGTACCTTATGTCTCAGAGGGAGTTGAACCTTAGGCAAAGAAGATGGTTGGAGTTTCTTAATGATTATGATCTGACCATTGAGTATCATCTGGGGAAGGTCAATGTTGTTGTCGATGCTTTGAGTAGAAAGGTGGCTATTGAGCTGAGAGCTATGTTTGCTCGTTTGAGTATATCACATGATGGTGGCTTGATAGCCGAGTTACAAGTGAAACATTCCTTGATTCAATTGATTAAAGAAAAGTAGTTGTTGGATGATTTGTCGGTGCCTCATGTTCAGGATATAGCTAAGGATAAGGCTACAGATTTATGCTTTAATGGTGATGGAGTTCTATGTTTCAAGAGTCGAGTAGTGCTATCGGAAGATGTTCAGTTGAGGCACACTATCTTGACTAAGGCTCATGGCAGTCTTTTTGCTATACACCCTGGTAGTACTAAGATATATCGTGGCTTGAAGAATGATTACTATTGGGTGGGTTTGAAAAAAGATGTGGCCAGTTTTGTTAGCAAGTGTATGGCTTGCCAACGAGTGAAGGCTGAGAATCAGTTTCTGTAGGGTATGTAGGTGTTCCCATTTTGTGAGAGAGCAAGTGCACACTTCTGCCAAGTTATAATATAAAAGATGTCAGATCCCACGAGGATTGGACAACTTGTCTCGTTTCGTAGTCCCTGCACAATGTAAAATAATAGCGCAAGTGAATTGTTTGTTGAGATAGAAAGTAAATGAAAACACAAGTAATAGAAGAGGTGAATCAGGTTGATAGAGCAGGCATGCTTATGCGGCCACTTAGTGTGAAACTGTGTTGTAAAGGTTGAGTTATTTTGTGCTGCCACGATATGCAGCCTTGGTGGGTATGGCGGCATGGTGGGGACATCACCGGAGAATTTCTACAGAAAATAAGCCACAAGGGCTTCTTGTGCCTCCCCCACATAGTTCATGAAGGCCAACTGCTACTGCTCGATGCGCTTTGTACTGTCTAGAAGGGTGTGCAATAGTACTGTCGGGGCGGCTGGGGTTTCAGGCTTTGTGGTTGAAGCCTGGCTGGGCGTTACTGGCTCTTTCTCCGCATCCTACATCATCTGAATTTGGGCCTTTTTGGTCCACCCCTCTTTAGTAGTTGTTAGCTCACCTGTGGGTTCTGCCGGGACATTGATGTTGGTGTAGAGACCTGTGATGAGCAACAGGAAGTACAGCCTGCCTTTATTCTTTTTGATGCAATTGTGGATTTTTGTGTAGATAATTTCCCTTACGTTTATCGGCTGATTCATCAGGATACTGTGAATTAAGGCGAGGTGCGGCCGATCAACGGTGGAGTTGAGGGATGTGGGCAGCAGACGCCTTTTAACAAAGGTGTTCCATAGCATGGCATCTGGTAGCAGGTGGCGGCGCTGAACAGATCCCACATGTTTGCCTCCGAGCCATGGCGTGTTGGGCTTGCAGAGTTTGGCCTTGATTTCCTCATAGTATGCAACCGCCAATGACTGCCTCCGCTCCTCGTGAGGGTTGTTGTCCATATCAAGGCCGTAGTACCTGTTGATGACATCAACATTTAGTTTGACCGACTCCCCACAGACATAGACAAATGGCTTCTTCGGGTAGGGCTGATGGGAGTAATATTCTTTGATTATAGTGATGTTCGCTATCTCTGGCCGCTGAGCGAACATTTCGCATCACTTGTAGTGGATGGTTCAGAACAAGGCTGGCTCTAGACCACGGTCTCATGTTTTCCGTGTGTAATGGAAGCCTTGCTCCTCTCATACTGTCTGCTTAGAGAACTTATTTCTGTATCTCTCCTCGTCCTCCTTGTAGAAAAATCTGTTGTAGTTGGGTTTTTTTGTTGATGTTGATGCCATGTGAACGGTTGTGCTTGACTGAAACTAGAAAGAAAAGTTATGAGAGAGCAGTGGAATCATAAAGAATATAGCAAAAATGTGAAAGTAAAGTAAAATTAAGTGAGTGAGTGGGGTATATATAGGGGCCGCCGAGAGATGTTGTGGCGGCATTAATTGCCCAACGGTCCGATTTCCTTGTGCACGTTACGGATTTTTCTGCCCGTCAATTTTGGAGCCGTTGGCAGCTAGCCGTTGAAGGCCAACTAGTCGTTACGCGTTGCTGTGCTGGCGGCTGTCTTGGCAGGATGGTGAGCGGGCATCTTGCTGGGCCTCCTTCCCGATCCTACTCTTTTATTCTTAAACCTAAAATAAAAATAGAAAAAAAGATAATTAAATAATTTCTGAAAAAAATAAAATTCTGAAAATTAATCTATTCCTAAAATAAAATAAATTCTAATCCTAATGCATAAAAATAAAATAATAAAATAGAAATTAAGTTATGTTGGGAGTGCATTTGGGTGTATCTCCCAGACATAACCACTTCCTGAGGTGGTTTGACTTTTTCTTCTTTCCTAGGGAGGGGGTCCTCATGTTCTTTCAGATATTGTTTTATGGTGTCCTTAAATCGGCCCCTAGGCCTGTCGCATCAGCAACTATCCTGGCCTATTTCCACGCTGATTTTGGCAGCTCTTGCATCCGGGCTTCCTTTTCTTTCTTCTGAGGGTTGTAGTATGTTCATCTTTATACTCTAGTCATGTACCCTCATTGTCAGCTCCGCGAGTTCCACATCTATAAGCGTTCTGCCCGTGGCCAAGAAAGGTCGCCCAAGGATGATAGGGGCTTTTTCGTCAGCCTCACAATCTAAGATGAGGAAGTCGACGGGGAGAATTAGGTTGCCTACTTTTACCAATATGTCTTCGATCTTTCCCTCCGGTTGTACAAATGAGTGGTAATCGAGTTTAAGCATGACAGAGGTGGGTTTGGCAGGCCCAATACCTAATTTATCGAAGACGACCTTTGGCATTAGGTTGATACTGGCTCCCAAGTCACACATGGCTCTGGTCTCATGTTTGCTGCCTAGCCTGCATGGGATAATAAAGTTGCCCGGATCTGTCTGGTTGGGCGGCAGCTTGTTATGCACCATAGCCATGTACTCTTTAGTGACGGCCATTGTCTCGAATTCCCCTATCCTCTTCTTCCTAGAAACCATGTCTATGAGATGCTTGGCATAGTTTAGCATGCTTTGTATGGCTTCTATCAGAGGTATATTGATATGCACGTGTTTCAGAATATCCAGGAATTTTCTGAACTAGTGCTCCTGTTGCTGTTGCTTGAGCTTTTGGGGGAATGGTGCTGGCAGACGGATGTCCTCTATGTGCTCCTTGCTTGAGGGCTTAGTCCGGGGAGGATCATCCCTTTCAGGGCCGCTTTCATGTTCTGCTGCTGGGGCGGCTAGTGTTGGTGCTGCTGTGGCAGACTTGCTTAACTGACATGGTTGCACTTCTGGCTGTTCTACCATCCTAGGCTCATCTAACTACTTCCCACTTCTTGTTGTTATAGCCTTGCAATGCTCATAAGTGGGTTTGGCGACTGCTTGTGGGCTGCTAGATGATGCACCCATAGTCCGGCTGTTGTAGATTTTAGTGAACTGCCCAAATTGGGTCTCCAAGTTCTTTATAGCAGCCTTCTTGTTGCTCATCTTCATCTTCGCCTGTCCATAAAAGACTCAGTTTTTTCAATAAATTTATATTTGTGAATAATAAATTCACTAGTTTGCTTCATAAAAGTTTGCAGAGTTGCTTCTAGTGAATTATTGTATTGTGGCTACTAAATCTGCTGCCGAGACTGGTTTTGTTGGTATCCTCCCAGTAGCTATTGTGGGTTTGCAGCTGTCTTTGGGTTGCTCCAGGAGAAGTTGGGATTGTTTTTCATCCCGGATTATAGGTGTTCTGGGCAGGTATGCTATTCCTCTCGTATCCTCTCATATAGTCTGTAGATGCAATGCAAACAGAGGAATCGTGGTTACCCCCTACATTCGCCATAAAATGTCTCCATAGATTTTACTTCGCAGGTCTTCCTAGGGGATTGCATAATCTTCATAACTAGCTCCGTCAGGGTATCGAGGTAGGTGCTAATAGATTTTGAGGCTTCTACCTCATTTGCAATGGTTGGCCGCCTTGTGCCTCCTCAGCGGGCTGTTGGGTACTTGTAATCATTTGTAGCAGCTATTTTTAGCTGTCGCATTGCTTCCTCTAGAGGTCTGTCTAGGATGACCCCGTTGACCGAGGCATCTATCATCATCCGAGTTGGGTAGTTTACCCCGTTATAGAATATAGATACCCGAGTCCAAGCGGTAGACGATGTAGCGGACAATTATTCAGCATTTGTTGGTACCACTCCCATGCCTCGTACGTCGACTCATCATCCCCTTGTCTAAAGGCTGTGATCTCATTCCGTAGCCTATCAGTGACATTGGACGGGCTGAAACAGTCTAAAAAATCATTGCAGAGCTCCGTCCATGTATTAAAAGATCCAGCTGGCTGGTTATTTAACCACTGTTTAGCCCTATCCCTTAGTGAATAGGGAAATAGCCTCAGCCATAGTACGTCCTGGTGAACCTCATGTATCTTGAATGCTCGAGAAATGTCCAGGAATCCTCGTAAATGCTGTCGAGAATCTTCTGTGGCAGTCCTTCTAAAGTGCCCTAGTGTATTTATCATGTTGAACATGATGGGCTTTAGCTCGAAATAGTCAGCCCGTATATCTGGTTCCGTCACGATTGGTTCGAACCTTTGAAAGTCATGTTCCAAATAATCTCTACTTGTTCGAACCTGGGGCGGCCTGGGCAGATCAGGGGGTCTTGCCTCTATTGATCTTGTGGTCCTTTAGGCGGCAAGTCTTGCTGCCCGCCCCTGTTGTTCACGACATCATTTAGTGGGTCCTCGTTTACCATTGTTTCTTCCTTTGCTTTTCCCTTGCCTTCTTTTTTTTCGCTTATGGACTTCCCTAAGCTCATTCTTTATCCTTCTCATTTTATGTTCGAGATCGTCGTAAATGAGGAGATTTCCTTTAGGGTTGGCCCTAGTCATACACTTGCAAAGGACACAGTAATTTTTTTAGAATTAAAAATAAAGATAAAATAAAAAGTAAAAAAAGTGCAGAAATTGAAAAACGAAATTCGTTGTTACCAATCCCCGGCAACGGTGCCAAAAACTTGTAGGGCGTGTAGGTGTCCCCTTTTTGTGAGAGCGCAAGTGTACACTCTTGCCAAGTTATAGTATAAAAGATGTCGAATCCCACGAGGATTGGACAACTTGTCTCTTTTCGTAGTCCCTGCACAAGGTAAAAAAACACAAGTGAATTGTTTGTTGAGATAGAAAGTAAATGAAAACACAAGTAATAGAAGAGTTGAATCAGGTTGATAGAGCAGGCAGGGTTATGCTGCCACTTAGTGTGAAACTGCATTGTAAAGGTTGAGTTATTTTGTGCTGCCACGATATGCTGCCTCAGTGGGTATGGCGGGCGGCAGGCTAAGACCCTGTCACGCGGCCGCAGCGGGTCACTACCACTGCAACTTTTGTTGTCTCGGTAGGTGGAACAGAAATAAGTCCTGGCGGGAAGTCTGGCAGATACTCCAAGTTCGGCGGGATAGTCGACAGTGATCCTTCCTATTTCTAGGTAAGGATGCTCGAGAGCTAACGTGACATAGGCAATACCTAGCAATCTCAGCGTCAACCTAACACAGGCTAGTCAACTCGGTTTTTAATCCCTCTTAGCCGCTGAAACTTGTGGACTGGTGTAGAACCAAGTTAGTCACGCCTCAGCACATTGTAACCGTGCTTAACCCTTTCGTGAGCCTTGCACTTTCCTGCCCGACAATTGGATTCTCTCAACTGACTGGTGTAGAATAATTGAAAGAATGAAGTGCACAGATAAAGCAAACTTGGAAAATTTTATTGAAAAATAACTCAAAACCTAAAACAACCGTTTCACAACTAGTTTACAACATAACCATAACCCAAGTGGAGTTTAGAACATGGCGGCAATAGAGAACACTAGAAAAGTCTATAGAGAACCTAAGATGATTTGAACTATGAGTTCAATGGATATTTATAGACTCAAGACTAGGTTAAGTCCTCCTTAAAGTAATCTTAAGATTTTTGCTTCGGCAGCTCTGGCCGCTGCTACAGACGTCAGAAAATGAAGTAGATGTTGGCGATAGACTCAGGATTTTTAGCTCTTCAGATCGAACTCCGGTTCTCCAACTTCCATAGTCAGCTGCCGTGGGCAACAAGGTCGACAGCAACTCTACTTGGCAGCAGGGTTGGCAACAACTGTCTTTTGCTGGAACTGTATCAGTACAACTCCTACATTTGTTCTTTCAGCCTTCACTTCTCAGCTCCTTGGTTCCCTCTTTCAACCATTAGTACCTACAAACAAAATACACTAAAACAATATCTCTTGTTTATCAAATAAACGATAATCTATAAAAGCAAGGTTAAAACAAAGAAATAATGTAGAATTCCATGCATGCACCTATTTATGCCTAAAATGTGCTTAAAAACAGTAATAATAAGAGTTGAAATGTGCATTAAATATAGGACTTATGGACACTTTACAATTTTCTTCCGGTTTGTTATAGCCCTTGAGGATACCGAAGTGGAAATGGGAAAGGATTACGATGGATTTCGTATCGGGGTTGCCTTTGACATCATCAAAGAAGAACTCTATGTGGGTGATTGTGGATCGCCTTACGAAGTGTGCACATTTCATGGCTGTGCATACAACGTATACATTGGATAAGTTGGAAGAGTTGTACATTGCGGAAATTGTGCGTTTGCACGAAGTGCCCAAGTCCATAGTGTCGGATAGAGATCCGAGGTTTACAACGAGGTTTTGGGAATGTTTACTTCAGGCGTTGGGTACGCGGTTGAATTTCAGCACTTCATATCATCCTCAGTCGTATGGGCAGTCGGAACGAGTTATCCAAGTGCTTGAAGATATGTTGCGATGCTGTGTAATTGATTTCCAAGGTTCTTCGGAGAAGCATCTGTCGCTGGTTGAGTTTTCCTATAATAATAACTTTCAGGTAAGTATTCAAATAGCACCGTATGAGGCCTTGTATGGGAGGAAGTGTAGAACGCCTCTTTCTTGGGCTGAGGCGGGGAAAAAGTGGCTTTCCTTGCTGGATATGCTCAAGGGAACAACATAGAAGGTGAAGCTCATTAGTGAGCGGTTGAAGGCTGCATCGGATTGCTATAAGTCTTACACGGATTTAAAGTGAAAAGAGGTTGAGTTCGCAGTTGGAGATCGTGTGTTCCTTAAGGTATCACCTTGGAAGAAGGTTATGAGGTTCGGACGTAAGGGAAAGCATCTGTCGCTCGTTAAGGTGTTGTGGCGACACGAAGAGTTGAGGAGGCCACGTGGGAAAGCAAGGTGGACATGCTGAGGCAATTCCCGCATCTTTTTCCTTCAGGTAAATTTCGAGGAGGAAATTCCCTAAGTGGGGGATAGTTGTAATGCCCCAGTTTTGGGCTTAGACATTTTGGCAATGTCGGTTTGGACCGGTGGAACCAGTGACGGTTGTTCGAACCGTTTAAAAGGTTGTTTAAGGAGATTGGAGTTAGGAATAGGATAAAAATGTGATAAAAATTTCTAAAATCCTATTAAATGGTGTTTAAGAGGTTGGTCGAATCAATTTTACAAAACGATTTTTCGAAAGTATACATTTTGGGTAGTGACCAAAATGTAAAGATTTAAAAGTTGGAAAAAAGGTTTTTTAGGAAGAGTCAAAATATTAGAATCTCTTAGGGAGCTACACGGCAATTACTTTTCCCTAATTTGGCTTGTGATTTAAAAGCTATTAAAAAACTAAAAAGGCTTTTAATTTGGTTAATTAAAAAGCTAGTTAGTCGGTTAAAAATTTTTCATGATCATTTTCATTTTTCTTTTTTGCTTCAGCCAAACACTCTTCTTTTCTCTCAATTTTCCAGAAATCTTTTGCTCTCAAATTCTCTTTTGATTCCTATCATTTCTCCATTGATTTCTCTCAGTTTCGTTCAAGTTTCTTCAAGCAAAACTTGCCAAATTAGAGGAGAAGCAAGGATTTGAGGTAATTTTCGTGTTATCCCTCTAATCTAAGTTCTTTAATGAAATTCCAAAGATATTTGACTCTTTAATACTGATTTTGATTGAGGTTTTGTTGTTAGAATATTAAACTCTTGAAATCTTGATGAAAAATTGGTTCAAAATGTGATTTTCGGACTTTAATTGATTTGGCTATTTTGAGATTGTTTCTAAATGAGTTTTGAAAGGTTTTTGGTGTTGAAGTGGAGTCTTAATCATTGAGATCCTTAGTTTTGGAAGTGTTTTTGGTTGAGTTTTTGCGGTTTTCTTGAGGAATTCGAGTTGCTAGAGGTATAAGGTTGTTTTTGGATGTTGATTAATGCTTAGAATTTTTTGGATGGGTTGGGTTATGGTTGGGCTGAGGTTTGATGTCAATCGATTGAGTTTTCGGTTGTTTCGGATGAGTGTTTTGTTGCTTTAGAGCAGCGCTACATGATTTCTTGTGTGTGTTGGGGTTTTGGATACATTTTAATGCATTTAGCCTCTATTTTGATCTGTTGAAAATAAGGGATAGTAATCCGGAAGCAAAAGAGGTGTTACGAAAGCTTCGGAGGATCATTAGTTGCATCCGCAGGCGTGGTTTCACGAGTCGTTGAGTGGAATCTAGTTTTCCGGTGTGGAAACGTTTTTGAAAAGGTTTTGCGAACTTAATAAGAGCTTGAAACGCTTTATTAAGTTTGGAAGTAAGTAAATCGAAATTTCTCCGTCTATTGTTCTAGTTAAAAGCCTTTGGTTGCACTTTATTTTAAATGCATTTACCTATTGTTTTAAAGAATGTTTTGAGAATATATATATATATATATATATATATATATATATATGGTGTATGATGATGCCATGTGGTTTAATGATGCACTAGGCAAGTGGTCCTTGTATGCATGTGTTGATGCATGAGGTTTGAAGCATGGTTTAATGCTTGATTTATGGCTTATCATGAACGCTTTGTAAAAATAGTGAGGTTTTCATGTGTTATGGATTATATTGGCAAGTGATGTTGTATAAAGTGTTTTATAAATGAAATCAGATATAGTTAGCCGGCTATAGGATTGAGTGCACTATAAACAAGTCGCCTTGGATGTTGAGGGGTTGTGATTATACTGAATAGTCCATCCAATTATCCTAACGATTGAGGATTGTTTAAGGTTGCAACAGGTGAGGGTAGCTCTCGGGTGCAAACCTTGTGTGTGTCTCGTCTCTCTTTAGTGGGTTATACATTTACCAATGAGTGGTGTTGAGGGGTTGTGATTGTACCGAATACTCCACCATGGTTGTCACAACGATGGATGGTCGCTCTTGTGTGTGAGCCTTGATATGCCAATAAAGTGTATGAAGGGTATGGGACAACCCTTGGTAATCCGTGTATCCGATACTTTGATTTTGAGTTTGTTGTTATCACTTGTGAGCCAATATAATGAATTCATATAAAGTGGAAAAAGTTGCTATTGCATGGTTTGAAAGATGCATGTTTTGGTTCAAGCTTAGAATAATGTTGTTTATGCTTGGAAGGCTTGGTAAATGGGAAGTAATGGTTTAATTTCTGGTTTTGATTTGGATCATGTTGCATGATGTTTAAGTTAGTGAGTTTGATGAAAAAGTGCATGGTTTATCAAGAAAGTCATGTTGGTTTTGAAAAGAGTGAAAAACGGTTTTGTGCATTGATGATGTTTGTGGTTTTGAGCAACCCTCACTAAGCTTGTATGCTTATGCTCTCTTTGTTTCATCAATGCATATAATTATACTTTTAAAGGCAGCCTCTTCGAGGAATCACACCAAGACATTTTGCTAAAAGTACGTTGAGCTCTTGAATTAGGGTAATAAGGGCAATGGGGGTGTCCGATGCATTGAACGTTATTGATTTGTTGATTTCTAGTTTTGAGCAAGTTTATAATGCATATTTGGATTTGTAAATGGCCTTTGAGTATTGGTTTATGCTTGCGATTGATTTTTAGCCTTTTTGTGCTTTGACGTCTAGGTAGCATGCCTTTAGCATCATAGTTTGTGGGAATGATGCTTTGTTGATGCTTGTGCTTTGTATAGTGGTCTTTGATGTGTAAACAAGTTGTATGTATATTGAGACATGTGTCGGGGTGGTTTCTGAGGGTTAAAAGTGTTTTAAAACATCTTTTTGGTAAGTTTCAGGCTGAGGCGTTTCAGAACGCCTTTACCTATTTCGGAACAATGGATGTAATGGCCTTGGTGTTTCGGAATGGTGAGGCACGTTCCGGAACATTTTGCCTCTGTGAACCTTTGTACCGGAACCTGTTTAGAGGGGTTTCAGAACGGGCATTTACGTTTCGGAACGGTTGTATCGAAACCGGGCTTCCTGTTCCGAAACATCAGACCGCTGGATGTTGATTTTGAATTGTTCTGAGTTTCTGCTTCTTACATTTTGGTCCTTGCTTGTCTTGTATGCAATTGGATGAGTTCTAAATGTCTTTTTGAGCTGAGCTTTTACCAGTAAGCATGTAATGAACTTAATTGAAGGTTGGCAACTCGATTTTTACAAAGTCCTTAAAATTTTCCTAGTTTACAAAATGGTCACTAAACCTTAACTGACTTTAATTAATTGGCGAACATGTTGATATTTTATCCGCTGCTTGTGGACGTACACATTGGAACCTAAGTTGCATCTAGAAAAGATAAAAGAAAAAAGGGGTTGTTTGTTGCGGTAAACTTTCCCAGTTTACTTAAGTAATCCCCGTGTGATCCGTTCGGTTCGGTCTATCAGCCAGGTCGGGTCGAGGGGGTTACAGTACTCGTCACAGCGTGAATCTTGCAAAGACATCAACCTTGGTTCGTCCTCTTTTAGCCGCCTTAAAATCGTACATGTGTCTAAGACGAATTGATCAAAACCTGATTATGATGAGGATCATACGTATCCCTTTCGTTAGTTCGACTCTCACGATACCGATCAAATGGATAGTTAACAACTAATCTTCCGAACTTAATTGAAAACTATGAAGAGCATGGAATAAGCAAACATTGAAGTTTTATTGCAAAAACAAACTTAATTCCTAAACAACCATTCTCACACTAGTTTACATCATAACCCAAACCCAAGAAAGAATTTAGAACAAAATGGCGGCAAGAAAACCTAAACTATGCCTAAGGGAAAACCTAAGTTGTCTACAATTACAAAATATGTCGAGTATATATAGGCATTAGCTAGGCCAAATCCTTCTTGGAGTAGAAGTCTTCAAAGTAGCTTTTTCATTAAATGCAACATTTAATTCTGACTTCTTGAGTTGAACGTGAACTCCTTCTTGTTGCCTTGCACCGCAAGTTATCTTAATCTCATCCTTCGGCGGCTCTGTCCGCTGCTCCATGCGTCAAAAAATGAGTGGATGGCATCGTTGGAGTCAGGATTTTCTTCTCTACAAATCACACTCCAATTCTCCAATTCATCAGCTTGTTGCCCTGGGCGGCGAGTATGGTGGCGGTTGTTACTCAGCAGCACTTATTTCTGTTTGGAACTGCATCAGTACAACTCCTAGGCTTGCTGGCTCAACATCAGCTCCTCTCTCATTATGCCAGCTTCTAGTACCTGAAACTAAAATTAAACTAAAATAGTACCTTTCCTTACCATATTAGAGATATTTAACATAAACATAGTAAAGTAAAGAATACTATAAATATGCAATGCATGAACCTAATTATGCCTAAAATGTACTTAAGAACAACAATAATATGAGATGGAATGCATATAAAATATAGGACTAATAAGCACTTTACAACCACTCATCGGTAGATGTATAGCCCACTAACGAGAGATGAGACACACACAAGGTTCGCACCCGAGAGCTACCCTCAATTGTTGCAACCTTAAACAATCCTTAATCATTAGGGTACTTGGATGAAGTTTTCGATATAATCACAACTCCTCAACATCCAAGGCGACTTGTTTATAGTGCACTCAATCTTATAGTCGGCTAACTATATCCGATTTCATTTACAAAACACTTTATACAACATCATTTGGCAATATAATCCACATTTCATGCATACCTCACTGTTTTTTCCAAAGCATTCATGATAAGCCATAACTCAAGCATTAAACCATGCTTCAAAACCCATGCGTCAACACATGCATACAAGGATCACTTACCTAGTGCATCCTTAAACCGCATGGCATCACAAAAACATTTTATATACTCGAAACATGCTTTAAAATAGTAGGTAAATTCAATTAAAATCAAGTGCAACCAAAGGCTCATACTAGCACAATTCGGGAGAGAAATTCACTTTACTTACTTCCGAACTTTGTAAAACGTTTCAAGCTCTTAATAAGTTCCCAAAAGCTTTTTCTAAAACGTTTCCATGCTGGAAAATGAATTTCCACTCACCGACTTGCGAAACCACACTCGTCGACGTAACAATCAACCGTCTGAAGCCTCCAAAACCACTTCGTTTGATTCCGAAACACTATCCCCTATTTTCAACACATTAAAAACAGAGATTCAATGCATCATAATGCATCCAAACACCAGCACTTTACAAGAAACACGTAGCTCTACTCTAAAGCATCAAATTACCCATCTGAAACAACCGAAAACACAATCGATTGATCTCCAAACTCAGCCCATCCATCAACCAACACTCCCAACACATTTTAAGCTTAATTCAATATCTAAAAACAACCTAGAACCTTCCTTATTCCTCCAGCAACTCAGATCTCACATTACACCGTAAAACCCAACCAAAAACGCTTTAAAAACCAATGATCTCAAGGGTTTCGGGATTAGTATGATTAAGACTCCATTTCAACATCGTAAACATTTCAAAACTCAATTAGAAACCATCTAAAAAAACCAAATCAAACAACTCCGAAAATCACATTTAAACCATCCTTTTCAACAAGATTTCATCATTTTATCAAAACAATAATTAAACCTCAATCAAAAACATAGATAAAGAGTCAAATATCTCTGGATTTTCATTAAAGAACCTTGATTAGAGGGTTAGCACGAAATTTACCTCCAATCCTTGCTTCTCTTCCAATTTGGCAAGTTTAGCTTTCAAGAATCTTGAAGAAATTTGAGAGAATCACAAAGAAGAAGTTGGAAATCAATAGTGAAAATGAACGTGATTGAAATCTGGAAAATGAGAGAAAATGGAGAGTGTTTGGCTGATGTGAAATGAAGATAATGAAATGATCGTCAAATTTTGTTTAACCAACATAACTACCTTTTAATTAAATCAATGAAAACCACTTTAATATTTAATAAATCATTTCAAACACATGCCAAATTAGAGAAAAGGCTTAATTTTCAATTAGCTCCTTAAAGATTCTAAGATTTTGACTCTTTTAAAAAGCACTCATTTTTTCCACAGTTTTAAAACATTACATTTTGGTAACTACACAAAATGTACACTTCCCAAAACTTGTTTTGCAAAATTGATTAAATCAACCTCTTAAATATATTTTTAGAGGATTTTAAGAATTTTTTTACTATATTTTTATCCCATATGGAACCTTGATTCACCTGAACTACCTTTTACGATTCGAACCACCAATTACCGGTTCCACTAGCCTAACCCAACACGCAAAACACCTAGGCCCAAAACCGGGGTGTTACATGTAGCTTTGGCCTTGTAGCAATGCTCCCCTACAAATAATGAATTAAACCTTCATTTTTGGTATCCAAATCATTTTGAGTCCATGAGTATTAGGTCCCAAAATCTTGGCTCCCTTGGGAATCCAATAAGCAATAGCATGAATATCATTTGAAGCAATTAGTTCCTTAGGAACCCAAACACTCCTAATCCTTTTACCACCAGAGGGCCTTTGGAAGCCTATTTGTTTATGGTTACCAAGATTTCCTTGTACATAGTTGGGTTTTGAAGATTCACCTCTCTCAAAGTAGATTTTCTAACTTTGTTCAAAGAAGCTTTGAGATCACTCACTTCCTTATGGTGGTGATCATGAAAATTGGAAAGAAGGTTGTTTAAATTAATATTCTCCTTTTAATTTTTTTTTATTTTCTTGTAAATCCAAAACCTTCTTTTCAAGCTCTGAATTGGTTTTAGATAAGGAATCGTTTTGATTTTTCAAATGAAAAATAATTTTCTTGTTTTTCAAAATTGATTCCTTATACTTCTCAACTAATTCGTCATACACCTTTTGCAACTAATCATAAGCTTCTTGAAGCTCATCTAATTAAAATCAAAAGATGATGAGATAGAGGTTACCTTAGGATCTTCTTCAAGAGCCATGAGGCAAAGATTGACAATTTCTTGCTCCTCTTTATCGGACGATTCCTCATCACTCCAAGTAGCAACATGAGCCTTGAGCTTCTTCTTTTTCTCGAAGCTTCACTTCTTGAGTTGTGGACAACCGGTCCCTATATGCCCCGTCCTTTTCCACTAAAAACATATGATATGATTCTTCTCCTCCTCCTTGTTCTTGAAGTCTCCTCTTCGATGGAACTTTCTTCCCCGATTAGACTTCATGAACCTTGTGAACCTTTTGGCTATCATAGCCATTTCTTCATCCTCCTCCTCACTCGAATCGCTCTCCTCAAGAGAAGCTTTGAGAACAATTTCGAGTTTCTTCTTCTTTACCTTCTTCTCTTCTCTCTTGTTCTCTTCCTTGCTTCATGATCTCATGAGTAAGAAGAGAACCAATAATAGCATCAAGCTTCAAAGTCTTCAAATTCTTTGACTCGATGATGGTGATCCTCTTCCCATCTCATGACTTGGGAAGAGAGTAAATGAGCTTCCGAACAAGCTTGTCTTCGGGGATGATCTGTCTAAAGTCTTTGAGACCATCGACGATGACGAGGAAGCAATCGAACATGTTGGTGATGCTTTCATTGGGCTCCATCTTGAAATTCTCATAGCTCAAGTTGAGGAGTCCAATCTTGGTCTCCTTTACATCGTTGGGGCCTTTATAGGTGGTCTCGAGCTTGTCCCACACCTCCTTTGCACTTGTTCACAGACGTCTTCGAGTTCTCATCCGATCCAAGTGCATGAAAGAGCATGTGCAAGGCCTTCTCATTTACTTACAATTTCCTTCTTTCATCATCGGTCATTTTGCTTGTCCTTGAAAACTTGCCTTTCTCTTTCTTGCTTCATCGGGGTAGAAGGTCCAACTTTGATTACATCCCAAAGAAGGCAATCGTTGGATTTGATGAATAGCCTCGTCTAATTCTTCCAATATGGATAGTTGTCCCCATTGAAGAGGGGCATTTTGGTAGTGGATTGTGACTCGTACAAGTTGAGGCCGGAAGTAGATGTCATGGCTTTGATTGTGGATTGATGTATCTCTCCTAGAATCAACTCAAGAGGATGTTAATCCTTTCAATGAGTGTAGCTTTGATACCATTGTTGAGATAACCAATCAATGGTGGAAGGCAAAGAGGGGGTGAATTGGCAATTAAAAATTTGAAGGGAGGCAATTGAAAAATGAAAAATTGATGACACAAGGATTTATAATGCTTCAAGCTTCTAACAAGCTCTGTATCCACTACCTTAGCTCCCCACTAAGGATTTCAACCAATTCACTAATGAATTCTTCTCCTTTTCTAGGCTAAGAAGGTAATCGTTACAATCGATCAAATCTTTCTACATAAAGCTTGATTAAGGTTCACTTTTTACAAGAAGTTGATAGCAAACTAAAAATTACAATTGAGATTAAACAAGCTGGGTACACGAATTTGACTCCAAAAGATCAAAGTGGTTAGATTTTTGCTTGATTGCTTTAAACTTGTTCAATGGTTCTTGATGTAGCATTCGAGACTTGATTTTATACCCCTTAATTAATTTCTAGTCGTTTTGGTGGTTGAGGTCATCAATAGAGCTGTTAGAGGCCATTTTCCCACAATAAATGTTGTTTGGTTACCAAGCGTATTGGCACACGAACACCCGTATAGATACCTGTCAAAAGAATAAAGAGTCGTTGTGCGATAGCGTAACGATACGCGTAGAGGCGTATCAAAATGAGTATAGTGTAAAAACAATGTGTAACCCCCTTAACCCGGCCGAGACGGTTGACCCGAATTAAGAAGATTACACGGGGAAAATCAAAGTCAACCCGAAAGTCAACCTTGATTAACGACCTTTTTTTTCTTTTTAAAACTTATCTAGATGCACATTATCCCTAGACATGTTCACAAGAACAACATACTCAGAGATCACAACAAACAAAGATCATTCAGGGACTCAATTGCACAAATTACAACTTTAGGGACCAAAATGTAAATTTTGAAAATTATAAGGACTTAATCCAAATTAAAGTTACCAATATGAAATTAATCAGCTTTCATGCTTCTCTGCCAAATTTCAGCTCAAACGGACATCTCAAACTCATCCAATTGCAATAACAAGATTTAGGACCAAAACGCGAACATTCCAAAACATATAACCATCAATTTCAGAGCCCAACGATCGAGTGTTCCGGAACAGGGAGGACCTGTTCCGAAACGCGGGACCGTTTCGAAACTGGTTCCGAAACGAGGCTTGGCAGTGGCAATTCCGTTCCGGAACGGTTCCTCCCGTTTCGGAACTCCTAGGCCATTTCAGGCCCCTGTTCCGAAACGGTAGCACCCGTTCCGATACGGCCTGCCCAGATTGCAGAAAATTTGCTGGTTTATCACATAATTGGCCTAACAAACATGCTCCAAATGCAACCAAATTATACTAGCAAGTCATTCAACATTCAAGGGACATAATTGCATCAACCAAACATCAACATGGCATCAATTATGAAAATCCCCAATTCTATAGGCATGCATCCTACTTAGAAAACCATTCAAGCATCAATATACCAAAACCACATCACAAAGGCCAATTACAAGTTCCAACATTATTAACATCATAAATCCAACTTATGGAGTCCAAAACATCTCCCAAAACAACAACATAGGTCCCCCATTGCCAAATACCCAAAAGCTAATAGTTTTAGGAAAATGTTCACCATACATGAGCTTAAATCTTCACTTGGATGCTTGGCTTCCTTGCTGCCCCAAAATGCACTTCAATGCTCTGCATTATTGGTTTAAGAAAAGAGAGAGCGTAAGCAAAAGCTTAGTGAGGAATGCTCATTTAAAACCACACAATAATGCATTTATAAAACACTTTAATAAACCTTAAATCAATCATCAATTACACATGCACTTAAGCATTTAAAACCAGCAATTCATGCCTCAAGTTCACAACATGTCATATTGGCAACAAGTGGTACATTCAACATAAGATTCACACATGGACTTTTAAACACCATTGTGATCTTACAATTTCCAAGGACCACACATGGACTTTTAAACACCATTGTGTCCTTAACAAGAATCATTCATTGACTTTTAAACACCTTGACAAGGACCACACAAGGACTTTTAAACACCTTTGTATCCTTAACAAGAATCTCCCAAGGACTTTTAAACACCTTGGAGTTCTTAAATAAACAAGGCTTACACAAGGATTTTTAACCACCTTTGTAACCTCAACCAAGAACCAACCATGGACTTTTAAACACCATGTTGTTCTTAAAATACACAAGACTCACCCAAGGAATTTTAACCACCTTGGTGATCTTAACCAAGAACCAACCATGGACTTTTAACCACCATGTTGTTCTTAAATAAACAAGGCTCACACAAGGACTTTTAACCACCTTTGTGACCTTAACCATCACTTGCCAATATGCATCATTTACAACAATATTCCACTGTTTTAAAGCATTTAACAAAGCCATAAACATCATGCATGTTTAAGCATCAAACCACATTTAAACAATGTTCAAAAACAAGGATCTCTTACCTTGAGCATCCTTCAACACATGGCTTATAATCTCAGCAAATAAACATGCTAAATATGCTTTCAAAACAGGATTTAAAACATGCAAACAAACCACATTGCATACAACCAATCCATGGTTCATCTTCAAGAGAGTTTTTCCGAAAACTTACTCTTGAGCTTAGCTAAGTTGCTTAGACTTAAACTAAGCTCCCAAACCTTCAAAACATTGGTTTCAAAGCTGAAAACCAAAATCCACTCACAGATTCCGTTTCGCCACTTGCCGAAACACCAATCAAGCTTCCGGATCTCCACCACTAGGATCCAAAGATGACTCCCTTGTTTTAAACACATCAAAGCAGATGATTAATGCATCATCATGCATTAATATCTTCAATGAAAGCACGTAAACTCGCTGCTCTCATCCACACTCCATTTTCAGCTACCAAACACAACCGAAAATGCATTTAAACAACTCCACAACACTACCCAGCCATGGTCCATCAATTCTAATCATTCATAAACCTCAATTAACATCCAAAAAGGATCTAACCACATCCTTATACCTCCAACTATAACAGATCAACAAGATCACTCCAAAAACCATCAAAAACTCAAGCAAAACTTAGGAAATTCAACCTATCCGGGATTGCATTAATTAAACCTCAATTCCTCATCAATTTAACATTCATTTAACATCAAAAAGACACCTCAAATCACTGCTTAAACAGATCATACGAATTTTATCAAAAATCAACCAAATCTTGCATTTAAAAGCCAAGATCAAGAACACAACCTTAAAACCTTTTATAAAACGCAAATTAAGGATTGAGAACTTGGGAATTTCAGTAAAGAACTGAGAGTTTAGAGGAGAAGGACGTTCATACCTCCAAACTTGAGTTTCTCCCTTTTAGAACCAAGATTTCTTGAAAATCCACTTAGCAAATGATAAGGTTTTGATGAAGAGATGATTAAAAATCAAAAGAGAATTGAAATGTGTTATTTAGATGACAAAATCAGAGGAAAAAGCTCTGGAGAAATGTGTTTGGTTTGAGTGAAAAGATGAGAGAAAATGAAAATGGAAATCTGGAAAAGTTAGTTAGAAAATGGCAAAATATCTTCCCTCCCTTTCTCTTTTATTTAAAAACCATTAATTAAATCTTTAATATTTAGGAAAAATCTGGAGAAACTCCCATTGGGTAAATAGCTCCTTAAAGATTCAAAATTTCAATCCTTTTTAAAACAGTCTCACAGTTTTCGAAAATTACCTTTTGGTCACTAACCCAAAATGTCACCCTTCCAAACCTCATTTTGTAAAATTGATTCCACAATTCCCTTATATGTAATAAAAGAGGATTTTAAGACATTTTTCCATATTTTTAATGCAACTCGAACTAGGCTTTCCTAATTTCACCTTTTTATATTCGAACCGCACTTTAACCGAACCGGTCCAAACCCAAAACTTCTAAGCCCAAAATTGGGGCGTTACACAATGGCATGTTGATATGGTAAAGGTCGTATCAGTACGAATTTTCCTAACTGGAATTTGTGGGAAAAGTTTAGTGAAAATGCATCGGAACACCTAGGGGCTTATTGGTACGGGTAAACCAACTTTAAAGTTTGGCGATTCTAATAACTGACAAGGCAACAATAATATCATTAAATGGAAAGATTTGAAAATCTCAATACCCCTTCTCGAAACTGGTAAGATCGTATCGATACACGTATCCAAAGTCACAAACCCAGATGAAGGTCGTGTCGATATGGGTACAACCGTATCGGTACACTTTGACGATAAAAATTTCAGTAGCTAAAAGTAGTATCAAAACTCTTAAGGGTGTATCGACACGCCTGGGTGTTTTTGTTTTGCTGAGTATAAAACACTTAGAAAATTTTTGGGGTTTAAAGTTTTTGGCTTAGAGACAAATTTTAGTTCAAAATCCTTGTCATTTTTGTGAGACTTTTGAGTACTTAAAAATTTATTTGCATTTACAATTTAGTCCTTAAACAATTTGTTATATCAAAATCAAATATGGGTTTTACAACTTCCTATTTTCTTGTGGACAAGCAAAAATCAAGTTTCGAGTGTGATAGTCCTTAAAGAGCATGTATTGGCTCATCATTTATGGATTAATTTGTCTCGACATTAGTGTTTCATCCATTCTTTTCCACATTTTTTTGTTTATTATTTGCATTTTGTTTAACTCAAGTAATATTTGCTCTGGTTATGCAACTTTATGCCTTTTTGTTGTTGTATTATTAATGTCATTGCAGAGAAAGATTCATCATTAAAGTCAGGTTCGAGACTACAACCACCAACTTTCCAGAATCACTAAGTACAAGGACGAATGTGCCAAGTGTATAGTCGGTTATACCAAACTTGGTACGGTAGTCCTTTACACAAATTACTTGAAGTGTAACACCTCAAAATCTGGTCTAGTCAGAATTAGGTTCCGATGATCAGAAATTTTACATCGAGAAAGTCTAAACATTGTATTGACTCTAACCATGTAGTCAATAATATCGATATTAGGCTCTAATTGAGCCAATTTATTGAATATGGACTTTATTGAATAATATCGAAACCTGTTTAGTGTCTAAATTGTGAAAATTAAAAGTTTGGGGATAAAAGTACAATCTATCTAGAACTAAATGGCTAACCTTGCGATTAGCCCCTTTTTCATTAAAATTTTTATACTTGTGATAGCCTAGAGAGCTTTCTTCATTAGAAGGAAAGCTTCTCAATTGAAAAGCTATGTAAATAGCTTAGATGGAGACTCACCGAAACAAATTAAGAAAATGTTTTTCTTCTTCATCGTCTTCTATCTCCAAGCACACACCTCCATTGGAGGTCAACTTAAGCTTGGTTTTTCTTTAATTTATTGATATCGAATCATTGACATCGATCGAGTAAGCTATATTCCCCAAACAATTAATGGATTCCATGGATATATCAAGCTTGGTCACAAGTTAGGGATTTGTTAATCAATGGACATCTTGATAGCCAATAGTTATTTTAAGTTTAGATGATGATTTTGATATCGTTATATTGATTACAATATTGTGATATTGTTTTTAACATACTCCTATTGATTTTTTAGATAAAGAAGTGGAAAGAGAGGTTTCGCCATCTCCATCAAAGGTAGAAACAAGGGTGTTGTCATCCGAGAGCCGTAAGAGCATCAGATATCAAGGTGAGTGTAGTCGGAGTCTCGAGACTAGGCGAGGAGCCTTCCTGAATTCATTATTGTTAAACAGAAGTTGCATCGAATAACAAGGGTGCTTTTTAACATTTCTTTTAAGGAAGTTGCATCGGATTGTTAAACAGATCTATTGGTAAGCATTGGTAAGTTTGGTAATGAACATCATACATAGTTATTCGCATCACCATTGTGCATTGTTATCGATATAGTTATTGTTATTGAAACATTGTAAATGAACCATCGGACATTGACATTGAAATCATGAAATATTGACATTGAAACATGGTTACTAATAATAACATTGATGTCATTGGTCATCGAAATTATCATTGAATATTGAATATGGGTATTGTTATTGAAACCTTGGATTTGAACGGACTTGGATACAACTGGCATGCCATAGAATTCATGAGCTCAGTGTATCGGTGGACTATGGTCTATATTAATTTGGCAAGGCGGAGGGATGTGTTTTGGTATTGGTCATATTGGCGAGGCGGAGAGATTAGACCATTTATTGATTTGGCGAGGCGTTGGAATTTGCGTATCCACTATCTTGATTCAATCCAAGGGTTAATAATGAATTTGATATGTTAAATATTCCATATTGGAGCATAGCATTGCTATTGTTAAGCATTAGTTCATCTACTTGTATAACTTATTGATAATTACATTGTATATGACTACCTCACTAGGCAAAGTATGCCTAATGTTTCTCATATCAAGCATTTCAGGTTAAGGAATCGACCGTTGCGGACAATTAGATAAGTCGTAGCAAGACAAGTCACTACAAGTCGAAAGTAATGTATTTTGCTCTTATAAACTCCTAGGAGGGTGCCAAAGTAGTTGAACTAGTCTTTTGTGTCCATTTTGTTATACTTATAATGTGTATAAGTTGAAATGTTGTTAAAGGCCTAAAAATGACTTTTAGTCATGTTAAAAGTTGGCATAAATTGCATATATGGCTCACATATGTGAAAACCTGGTAAACATATTCGAATGATCATGAAGTTTGGCATGCCAATAGTTTATAGCATTAAAATGTTGTGTGTAAAGTTTCATTGCATTTGAACATCATTCGATAGGTCAATTCGATTAAAAACCAGCACAAATCTGTCATTACAGGTCAGACCATATCGATACGGGGTAATGACGTACCGAAACGTTTTGCCACTGGAATCCCTTGTTTCTATACAGGCCTAACCTGTATCAGAAAAAGTCAATAGTCAATGTCAACAAAATCCAACTCGTACCGAAATAGAGCTTACCTGTATTGATTTGGGGTATGGGCAAAATCAATCCAGGTCGATCATCATACACTCGTATCAAAATGACATCTAGTTGTTTCAATACAGGGTTATTTAAGTTGGTTAAAAGGCATAGATTGAAGGTTTACAATGTTCACAGATTGGTCACTGAATTTAGGATGATTCAATTGGATGAGTAAATGAACTCTGATTAGTTTGAAAATTCACAGACTTCCTATTATTGTATTGAATTTCATTGTGGTATAATCAATTGCATCGAAATACCCCTAAATTATCAAATTTATAGCTTAGTCACTAAAACTTGTAATAGTTAAGAATTGATCCTAAATGAATTAATTATTTATTCATAATGAATAAATGGGACTAAGACTTATACATGGTAATTTTTATAAGTATAAAATTGTTTATATATTGTTTATTGATTGAAAATTTGTTGCAACGATCATTGTACTGTTCATAGGTAGCACATTCCGACTCGGTTTTCGACCAGGTCGGAAAGGGAGTGTTACATTTGTGCTATCTGAGATAGAGTTTAGTCGATTCTAGGACTAAACCGAAGCTTATTGCATCGTTATTGTGTTACTTTGTCACCTAGGAGTTATATATTATGTATATTGTGACTTATCGGCTAATCTGATCTCCTTGTAATTTAGATATGTCTCAAACTAACGAAGCTCATATTGACGAGCTTGTCACCGGCTCCTCGACTCATGGCGAAGAGATAAGAGGAGGAGATCCTCCAAATCTTTCGAACCCTCAAAATCCTCTTGTTCAGAATGATGAGCCTGTGGCACCTACTGCTCAGGTTGAATGTTATAAGAACATGACTGATATGTTCAAGCAGTTTATGAATGCAATGAGGGCTGCACAAGTCATTCAACCCATTGTTCCCACTGTCCAACATACTCGAGCCCCTATTGAAAAGCTATCTCAGTATGATGATAATCTTGAAATTGCTGAGTGTTGGTAGGCAACACCCTCAAGATCCTGAACAAGCAGTTGCAGTGCTCAGACGAGCACAAACTTGAGTGTGCCCTCGCGTTGTTGGCTGGTGAGGCTTTCTCTTGGTGGGAGACTACTACTTTGATAGTCTCCAAGGATATTGTAATTTGGGAGTTCTTTCTTAAAGAATTTCGCAAGAAGTACATTAGTGAGTTCTATCTCACTGAAATGCGGAGTATCTTTCTCCACCTCAAGAAAGGCGGACGACCGATCGAGCAGTACATCCGTGACTTTTGCAATTACTGTAGATACGGTGCTGAATATTTCAAGGAGGAAGAGAAGTTCTCAATGTTCATCGTAGGGCTCAATGATGAGTTACGCTCTATGTTTACTGCATTGAGCATCGTTGATTTTCAAGACCTGGTGAACCGAGTTAAGGCCACCGAAGCTGCATAGAGAGCTCAACGAGCCGATGGGTCCGGTAAATTTGAGAAGAGCTTTAGGGATGATTCTCGACCTCCCAAGTGGAACAAGAAAAGGAACATATCAAGGCCCTAAACAAATTTTTTATCCCCAGCCCTCACGCTCTGGAAATATTGATAGGCCTCAATCTGTGACTCAATCCTTTGCAAAGGCAACATCTGTTGATAGCACCAGAAGATCGAATCGAGGCATTTAGCATCCATTTTGCAACTACTGCCAGAACAAGCATCCAGCAGGTCAATGTTGTATGCAGACTAAAGCTTGTTATTACAATGGTGAGTAAGGTCACTTCATTTGTGTCCACTGATTACACCCAAGTCTATAGCCACCCCGACTACTGCTGCCTCTCCTGCTCAATCCTTTCAAGAAAAATGATCAAAGAAAGGATCAATGTGAACCTATGGGAGATCGATTGGTTCGAAGAAACCATTCAACAAGCAAGACACGAAAGCCTCTCCCCAAAAGTATCATGTAAGGAGCAGGGAGGAGGAGGATGAGCATGATGTCATTGCAGGTATCATTGAGTTATATTCGCTTCCTTTATATGCATTGATTGATCTCGGTTCTACTCACTCATTTATTAGCACCATCATAGTTAAAAAGTATATCATGTCTTCTAAACCAATAGCATCGAGAATCTCTGTAACTAATCCTTTAGGAGATTGTGTCACCGTCAGGGTAGTATGCAAGAACTGCCCCTTATTGATCCAAGGAATTCCTTTCGTGACCAATTTGATGGCATTACCGATCCACGAGTTTGATGTTATCCTATGCTTAGATTGGCTTAGTGAGCATCAAGCCTAGGTAGATTGTTGTTAGAGGAAGTTATATCTTCGGGATCTTGGCAAGGAAAGCGTTGTTCTGATGAACGCGAGGAATCCTTCATTATGTGCTTTGACGTTAGAAGCCGAAGAAAAATCTCAATTATGGGACATTGATATTGTATGTGAATTCCCTGATGTCTTTCCTGATGAACTTCCAGGATTACCCCAACCCCTAAAGTGGAGTTTAACATTGAGGTGCAACCTAGGACTGCTTCAGTTTCCATTACACCATACCAGATGGCAGCTGTGGAGTTAAAGAGTTGAAAGCTCAAATTCAAGAATTTTTAAGTAAATGTTTTATTCAACCGAGCTCTTCACCTTGAGGAGCTCCGGTCCTCTTTGTAAAGAAGAAAGATGGTTCTATGCGATTCTGTGTTGACTACCAACAGCTAAATAAAGTAACCAACAAGAACAAGTATCCATTGCCTAGAATAGACGACATGTTCGATCAACTAAAGGATGCTTTCCGTACAAGATATGGACACTGCGAATTCTTGGTGATGCCCTTTGGGTTAACCAATGCACTGGCAACTTTTATGGATTTGATGAATCGTGTCTTTAGACCATATCTTGATAAATTCACAGTGGTGTTTAAAAATGACATATTAATATATTCCAAAAATGTTACGAAACACTGAGATCATCTACGCATCGTGCTTCAAACCTTACGGGAGAAGCAACTGTACGCGAAATTCTCTAAGTGTGAATTTTGGATCACTGAAGTTACATTCATTGGACATATTTTGTCAGCTTCGGGTATTCAAGTGGACCAGAAAAAGGTTCAAGCCATCGTAGATTGGCATCCACCAAAGAATATTGGAGAAGTTTGATGCTTTCTTGGGCTTGTTGGCTATTATAAAAGATTCGTAAAAGGGTTCTCTATGATAACCTCTCCTTTGACTAAGTTGTTGAGGAAAGAAGCTCGTTTTGTTTGGACCGGGGATCAACAATGGAGTTTCGATCAATTGAAACAAGTCTTGACCTAAGGACTAGTCCTAACCCAACCCGAGCCTAGAAAAGGACTACACAGTTTACAGTGATGCATCGCATCTTGGGTTAGGATGTGTATTGATGCAAGAAGGCAAAGTCATCGCTTATGCTTCGAGACAACTTAAGCCAAAAGAAATGAATTACCCTACTCATGACCTTGAGTTGGATGCAGTTGTCTTTGCATTGAATATTTGGAGGCATTATCTCTACGGAGAAAAATGTTATATCTTCACCGATCATAAAAGTCTTCACTACCTATTGACCCAAAAATAATTAAATCTTCGACAACGAAGGTGGATGGAACTCTTTAAAGCTTACAACCTTTTCATTGATTATCATCCGGGCAAGGCCAACGTGTATCTGATGCACTCAGCCACAAACTTTTACATGGTAAGTATTCACAGTGAGTACAGAATTATATGTATTATATGGCATATTGACTCGTTGAAATATCGTTGCCTTGTAGCCCCTTGGGCAATTAATGCTCATTTTCGACTTCAGAAGCATCGTTGTCTTGTAGCTGAACTTCAAGTTCGGTCTACCATTGTTTCGCGAATCAAGGTTTTGCATGAGCAAGATTCTGAGCTCCAATCCATTATCCCTAAGCGATCGGATAACCCCGACTTCAGAAATAATTTTGAAGGGCTCTTCTATTTCTGTGACCGAATCTGTATACCTAATGATGAATCTCTCCGCACTGATATTTTCTCTAAACTCATTCAAGTTCTCTTTCAGTTCACCTTGGTTCTATGAAGATGTATAAGGACTTTTGTGAACTCTATTGGTGGCCGCGCATGAAGCAAGCCATAGTCGATTACATATCTAAGTGTCTCACGTGCCAACGCGTTAAAGCAGAACATTGTGTTCCTATCGGACTATTACAACCTATCGATCCACCGAAATGGAGTGGGAGAAGATCACTATGGATATTGTTAGTGGCCTACCTTTAAGTCCCGCGAAACATGACGTTATATGGGTCATTGTAGATCGGTTCACCAAGTCAGTTCATTTTATATCGATTAGAATGGACTACGGTCTCCCTAAATTAGCTGACTTGTACGTCAAGGATGTAATCCGACTCTATGGAGTACCCAAGTCCATTATCTCCGATTGAGACCCTCGATTTGTATCTTGGTTCTGGAGAATCTTACAAGGAGCTCTGGGCACCAAAGTTAATCTTAGCACAACCTTTCTTCCTCAATTTAACAACCAGTCAGAAAGGGTAATTCATTTAACTATCGAAAGACTACCATTGAACCCATGGAAATCTGTATTGTTATTGAACTTTGTAAAGTGTCCATAAGTTTTATATTTTTTGCACATTCCATCTCATATTATTGCTCTTTTAAGTACATTTTAGTCATAATTAGGATCATGCATTGCATTTTACAGTATTCTTTACTTTGCATGCTTATAATTGATTATTTCTTATCTGGTAAGGAAAATGTACTATTTTAGTTTAGTTGTAGTTTCAAGAACTAGAAGCTGGCAGAAAGAGAGAGGAGCTAAGGACATGATGCTGAAGCAGCAAACCAAGGAGCTGTACTGATGCAGTTCTAGACAGAGACAACAGTTGCCGAGTAGCTGCCTCCAAGCTCACACCCCCATTGGATTCCATCTATCGGGTAAGCTATATTCCCTAAACAATTAATGGATTCCATCGATATATCAAGTTTGGTCACAAGTTAGGGATTTGTTAATCCATGGACATCTTGATAGCCAATAGTTATTTTAAGTTTAGATGATTATTTTGATATCGTTATATTGATTACAATATCGTGATATTGTTGTTAACATACTCCTATTGATTTTCTAGCTCAAGAAGTGCAGTGAGAGGTTTCGCCATCTCCATCAAAAGCTAGAAACGAGGGCGTTATCATCCAAGAGTAGTAAGAGCATCGGATATCGAGGTAACATTGGATCGGATTGTTAAGGAAGTTGCATCATATTGTTAAACAGATCTATTAGTAAGCATCAGTAAGTTTGGTAATGAACATTAGACATAGTTATTGGCATCACCATCGTGCATTGTTATTGATATAGTTATTGTTATTGAAACAATGTAAATAAACCATCAAACATTGACATTGAAATCATAAAATATTCACATTGAAACATGGTTTCTAATAATAACATTGAAGTCATTGGTCATCGGAATTATAACTGAATATTGAATATGGATATTGTCATTGAAACCTTGGCATGCCATAGAATTCATGATCTGAGTGTACGGGTGGACTACGGTCCTAAGGCTATGGCCTATATTGATTTGGCGAGGCAGAGGGATGTGTTTTGGTATTGGTCATATTGGCGAGGCGGAGGGACTAGACCATTTATTGATTTGGTGAGGCGTAGGAATTCATGTATCCACTATCTTGATTCAATCCAAGGGTTAATAATGAATTTGATATGTTAAATATTGCATATTGGAGCATAGCATTGAAATTGTTAAGCATGAGTTTATGTGCTTATATCACTTATTGATAATTACATTGTATATGACTACCTCACTAGGCAAAGTATGCCTAATGTCTCTCATCTCATGCATTTCAGGTTAAGGAATCGACCATTGAGGAAGATCGGATAAGGCATAGCAAGATAAGTCACTACAAGCCGAAAGTAATGTATTTTGCTCTTATAAACTACTAGGAGGGTGGCAAAGTAGTTGAACTAGTCTTTTGTGTCCATTTTGTTATGCTTATAATGTGTATAAGTTGAAATGTTGTTAAGGGCCTAAAATGACATTTAATGATGTTAAAAGTCGGCATAAATTGCATATATGGCTCACATAGGTGAAAACCTAGTAAACATATTCGAATGATCATGAAATATGGCATGCCATTATTTTATAGCACTAAAATATTGTGTGTAAAGTTTCATTGCATTTGAACATCGTTCAATAGTTCAATTCAATTAAAAACAAGAAAAAATCTATCATTACATGTCAGACTGTATCGATACGTGGTAGTGGCGTATCGATACGGTTAAGCGTAATTGAACCTAAGGAACATGGCGTATCAGTATGGTTTGGAGCTGTATCGAAACGTTTTGCCACTAGAATTCCTTGTTTCTATACGGGCCTAACCAGTATTGAAACATGGCTTACCGGTATCAATACGAGGTATGGGAAATATCAACCCAGGTTGATCATTGTACACCCATATCGAAACGGTATCTAGGTGTTTCGATACAATGTTAGTTAAGTTGGTTAAAAGGCATAGATTGAAGGTTTACAATGTTCACAGACTGGTCATTGTATTTAGGATGATTTTATTGGATTAGTAAATGAACTCTGAATAGTATGAAATTTCAAAGACTTGCTATTATTGTATTGAATTTCATTGTGGTACAATCAATTGCATCGAAGAACCCCTAAATTATCGAATTTACAAATTATTCCCTAAAACTTGTAATAGTTAAGAATTAGTCCTAAATAAATTAATTATTGATTCGCAATGGATAAATGGGACTAAGACTTATACATGGTAATGTTTTATAAGTATAACTTTGTTCATGTATTGTTTATTGATTGAAAATTTGTCGCACCAATCATCGTATTGTTCATAGGTAGCACCTTTCGACTCTATTCTCGAGTGTAAAGTGTCCACAAGTTCTATATTTCATGCATTTTCCATCTCATATGATTGTTGTTTTAAGTGCATATTAGGTATAATTAGAACCATGAATTGCATTTTACAGTATTTCTTTGTTCTGCCATATTTTTATAGAATATCTTTTATTTGGTAAAGAAAGGATGTTGTTTTAGTGTGTTTTTGGTTTTAGGCACTAAAGGCTGACAGAAGGAAGGAGGAGCTGACGATGCAATGTTGAGGCAGCGAACCATGAGGCTATATTGATGCATTTCTAGCCGATGATAGTAACCGTCGAGTGCTGCCGCCACCGACCTTGCTGCCCACCGCAACAAATTATGGAGTTGGAGAACCGGAGTGTGATTTGTAGAGCCAAAAACCTTAATTCTATTGACGATTTCTACTCGATTTTCCGACATCTTTAGCAGCAGAAAAAGCCGCCGAAGCGAAATCTAGAGATTGCTTACGGGACAAGGCAACGTGATAAAGTCCACATTCAACTCAAAGAAGGCGTAGTTTAAAATCATATTAAATGTGGAAAGCTACTTTTGAAGACTTCTACCTCAAGAAGGACTAAACCTAGCTATTGTCTATAAATACTCATTGTAATTCTAATTCAGATCAGCTTAGGTTTTCTTTAGGCATAGCTTAGGTTTTCTTACCGTTGTCATGTTCTAAACTTCTCTTGGGTTAGGGGTTATGTTGTAATTAGTTGTGAGAACGGTTGTTTAGGTTTTTCAAGTTTTGTTTTGCAATAAAATACTCTCAAGTTTGCTTAATTCATGTTCTTCACTTCTTTAATTAGTAACAAAAGTCTAGTTGAAGAAATCCATTTGTCGGGCACGAGAGTGTCAAACTCACGAATGAATTAAGCACGGTCTCATCATGTCGAGGTGTTGACTAATTCGGCTTAGACATAAGTTAGAATATCAGCGACTAAAAGAAGCAACCAAACGTCGACCGCTTGTGTTAGGTTTAGGCTGAGATTGCTAGGTATTGCCTACATCACGTGGTGACAGAATCCTTGCCTAGACATAGGAAGGATCACTTCAAAATTACTTTGCCGAATTTGGAGTATCTGCCAGACTTGCCGTCGGGAGTCTCCTCTATCTCACCTACCGAGACAACAAAAGTTGCAAGAGCAGAGTTCCCCCGTGGCATCGAAAGTTGTCGCCTCCTCAATCCGCCATTACCCACCGATGCAGCAGATCGTGGGAGCGCAATTTAACTTGGCCTATTCAATGCAGTTTCACACTAAGCAACAACATAACCCAGCACACTCTATCAACCTGATCACTTCCTCTTTTACTTGTGTTTTTACTTTACCTTTCTTCTCAAACAACTATCTTACTTGTATGTTTGCTTTATTTGTGCAGGAACAACAATTCAAACCAAGCTGTCCAATCCTCGTGGGAGACGATATTTTATATACTATAACTTGACAAGAGTGTGTACTTGCGCTCATAAAAAGAGTACACCTAAAACGTTCTACAAGTTTTTGGCACATTTACCGGGGATTGGTAACAACGAATTTCGTTTATAATTTCTGCACTTTTATTTCTTTACTTTTTTTCTAATCGAAACAAAAGAATTTTACAGTTTCCTTTGCTAGTGTATGACAAGGGCGAATCCAAAAGGAGAAATCCTCTTCTACGATGATATCGAGCGTAGAGCAAGAGAACTCAAGAAGGAACTCAGAGTAACCCTAGAGAAAAACAAAGAAGAAAAGGAAGAAGCAAAGGTAAGCATGGACCCACCCAACAATGTCGCGAACGGCAGGGATGGGCAGCAAAATTTGCCGCCTAGAGATCATCAAGATCCACCAAGTCAGGACCCACCTATTCCGCGCAGGCAGCCCCATAATGTTCGAACCACTAGAGATTATATGGAACATGATTTCAGAGGGTTCCATCCGACAGTGACAGAACCTGAGAAACCTATTTCGTCATGTTTAACATGATCAACACATTAGGGAAATTTGGAGGGACTGTCATAGAAGATGCTCAACAACACTTGAGAGGATTCCTAGATAGCTGCAGAGCATTCAAAATATGCAGGGTCCATCAAGACGTCCTGAGGCTGAGATTATTCCCCTATTTACTGAGGGATAAGGCAAAACAGTGGTTAAACAACCATTCAACAGGGTCGTTCAACACATGGATAGAACTGTACAAGGACTTATTGGTCCGTTTTAGCCCATCCAATGTCACATACATGCTGCATAACGAGATAACGGCCTTCTGGCAAGAGGATAACGAGCTGATGTATGAAGCTTGGGAACGGTACCAATAGATGTTGAACAACTGCCCAGTACATGGTCTTCCGGCTTGGACTCAGGTATCAATATTTTACAACGAGGTGAACTACCCAACACAGATGATGATTAATGCCTCAGCCAATGGGATCATCCTTGATAGACCACCAGAGGAGGCACTGCGGATTCTGAACCAGGCCGCCAAAAATGACTATAAGTATCCAATGGCCCGCTGAGGTGGCATTAGGCAGCCATCAATTGTAAACAAGGTAGAAGCCTCTAAATCTATCAATGCCCGTCTTGACAAGCTGACTGAATTGGTCAGGAGCATCGTAAAACCTGCTGAAAAGGTCTATGAGGTACATGTCGTGGAGCCGTTCTTTGATGAGTGTGGGGGCAACAATGATTTCTCTGACTGCACCTCATCTGCCAATTTTATGGGAGGATATAAGAGGAACAACAAACTAGCCTAGAACAATTACAACCATGGATGGAAGAACCATCCAAACTTCTCTTGGAGCAACCCAAGGAATGCTGCAAACCCACAACAGCAATAGAATACGAACACTTCTTCTTTAGAAACTACCTTGCATACTTTCATATCCTGTACTAATGGCTTTATTTCTAATACGAATAATTTTTTTGACAAAACTAAATCTTTCAGGTACAGGACAGAAAGCAGGATGAACAACCAAGAACCTGCGATAAAAAATCTAGAGACTCAGTTCAGAAAGTTTTCTCAGATTATCAGTACTAGGCCAATGGGTGGATTACCTAATGACACTCAAATAGCGAAAGTTAAATCCCATGAATAGTGCAAGGCTATAACAACCAGATAACACTACAAGACCCATCCATTCCTGCTGCAAGAGAAACAATCGAACCAATTCAAGCCGCCGGACAACCTACCGCGACATCACCAGACGAAAGCAACAAGGAACCAGAACAAGAACTAATAGATAACACCAGGAATGAACGACCAGATTCTGAACCAGTTACCTCTTCCTAGTATAGGATGCCCATCAAGGTAAAAATTGTCAGCCTTGCATCGCCATCACCGTTTCCACAAAGATTAAAGAAACAAAAACATGAGATGCGGTATAAAAAAATTCCTGGACGTTTTAAAGCAAGTCAAAATCAATCTTCCACTGGTAGAGTTGATTGAACAAATGCCCAGCTATGCCATGTTCTTAAAAGATATGTTATCCAAGAGAACAAGGATCGGGGAATTTGAAACAGTGGCAGTGACGGAAGGATGCATGAACATGATGCACAATAAGGCGCCGCCCAAACAGAAAGATCCGGACAGCTTCATAATTCCTTGCAAAATAGGAACCAACCACTCCGTACGATCCCTATGTGACTTAGGGGCGAGCATCAACTTAATTCCAAAATATGTTTTCAAGAAACTAGGAATAGGAGACGCCCGCCCCACAACAGTAATGCTCTATCTGGCTGACAGAACATACGTACAACCGGAAAAAAAAGTAAGGACATCCTGGTAAAGGTGGACAATTTTCTAGTACTAGACTGTGAAGCAGATGAAAAGGCGTCAATAATCTTGGGGCGACCATTCCTTGCTACGACAGAACACTGATTGATGTGGAAAAAGGTGAACTTACAATAAGGGTAGATGATCAACAAGTAAAATTAAATGTCTTCCAATCCATGAGGCAAGCTGATGATCCGAAAGAGTGTCAGCTAATGGAAGCTAAATCAGAGTTCAACTTTGTAGGCAACAAACCCTGCCTACAGCAAGACTGCCCATGCATCGATCTCATCAACTGTCTCGAAAACCATGTAGAAACCTACCCAAAAGATGAACAACACAACAAGTGGATAGAGATGGAATTGAAGGAACAAGAAGAGGCATACTGGATAGCAAACAAGCCAAGTAAGTACTTTGAACCACTGAATTACACAGAGAATGGGGCAAAATGTTCAAAACATCCACTAAACAACCTCTCACTCTTGAGTTAAAAGCCCTACGTGCACAACTTAAGTATGTTTTCCTGGGACCTTTATGATACACTGCCAGTAATAATTTCTTCCAAGTTGCAGCCTAGACAGGAACAACAATTGACAACACTATTGCAGCAGCATAAGAAGGCAATAGGTTGGACCATTGCAGATATAAAGGGGATAATCCCGGCCTTCTGCATGCACAAAATCCAGCTAGAACAGGACCAAAAGCCAACTTTAGATGCCTAGAGGAGATTAAACGATGCCATGCGAGAAGTTGTCAAAAGAAATCATCATGTGGTTAGACGCTGGTATCATATATCCTATCTCGGACAGCGAATGGGTAAGCTCGGTACAATGTGTGCTAAAGAAAGGTGGCATAACTGTTGTAAGAAATGACAATAACGAGTTAAGTAAAGCAACAAAAAAAGATTACTTTCCATTACCTTTTATATATCAAATGCTTGTCCGCCTTGCTGGCAAACCATTCTATTGCTTTTTGGATGGATATTCAAGTTATAACCAGTTCGCCATCGTACTGGAGGACCATGCCAAAACAACATTCACATGCCAATATGGTATTTATACTTTTCAAAGAATGCCATTCGGGCTACGCAACATCCCTGCCACGTTCTAGCGATGCATGATGGCTATCTTCTCCGACATGATAGAAGACTTCATGGAGATATTTATGGATGACTTCTCTGTCTTTGGTAACTGCATTAAAAACCTTGAAAAAGTACTTATCAGATGCGAGGAAACAAACCTTGTGCTTAACTGGGAAAAATACCCAATTTATGGTTGACGAAGGCATAGTCCTAGGTCATAAAATTTCCGCACAGGGAATAGAGGTAGACAAAGACAAGATTGAAGTAATTGCCAACTTGCCACCGCCGATCGCTATCAAGGGCATACAGAGTTTCCTGGGACACGCAGGTTTTTATCGCATATGTATTGAGAATTTTTCTAAAATCTCTAAACTGTTGTGTACTTTGCTGGAACAGGACAAACCGTTCAACTTCGATGAGGCATGCCATGAGGCATTCAAAACCTTAAAGGAAAAGCTAGTGATCGCACATGCGGTAGTTCCCCCTGATTGGAGTCAACCCTTTGAACCCAGGTGTGATTCTAGTGATACTGTCGTCGTCACGGCCCTAGGATATCGCAGAGAAAAAATCTTTCATGTAATCTACTACGCCAACAAAACACTGAATCCTGCCCAAACCAACTACACCACTCCAGAGAAAGAGTTACTGGCAGTAGTGTTCGCCATTGATAAGTTACGACCATACCTTATCGGCACAAAGGTGATAGTCCACAAAGATTATTATTCCTCAAAATACATGTTCGCAAAGAAGGATGCAAAGCCCCGATAGATCCTGCTACTGCAAGAGTTTGACATAGAAATTAGAGACAGGAAGGGCATAGAAAATCAAGTGGTAGACCATCTCTCTCGGCTTGAGAATGGACAAGAGAAAACCTCCAACAACGAAATTCAGGATCCATTCCTTGATGAACAGTTGCTACTAGCCTCTGCTCTGGTAGACGCCCTTGAAGCTGAAGGCATCTCACTTGCCGCCCATGAAGAGGCCGAGACAGTAGCATCGACAGACACACCATGGCATGCAGATATTATGAATTATTTAGTATATGGTGTTTTTCCATATGAACTTAACTTTCAAGGAAAGAAAAGATTCCAACATGATGCTAAGCATTATTTTTGGGACGAGCCTTTCTTGTTTAAAAACTGTGTAGACCAGGTTATCAGACGGTGTGTCGTAGAGGATGAACAGCAAGTCATACTCTTACAATACCATGTAGCACCATATGAAGGCCATTTTGAAGGGCAGCGCACTGAAACAAAACTTATTCAATCAGGTTTCTTTTGATCGACACTGCATAAGGACTCCCAAGCATTCTACAAACAGTGCGACAGTTGCCAAAGAACAGGAAACATATCAGGAAGGGACGAAATGCCCCTACAAACAATCTTGGAAGTTGAGTTATTCAATATTTGGGGGATATATTTTATGGGACCATTCCCATCTTCATGTGGTAATATGTACATCCTTCTAGTAGTGGACTATGTTTCCAAGTGGGTAGAAGCCATTGCCACCCCCACAATGATGCAAAGACCATCCATAGGTTCTTACGGAAGAACATATTCACCAGGTTCAGAGTCCCAAGAGCAATCATTAGTGACGAGGGCACCCATTTTGATAACAAATTGATTGCCAAGGCACTCCAAAAAGTTGGGGTCAAGCACAAAATTGTCACCGCATATCATCCACAAACAAATTGGCAGGCAGAAATTTCGAACAGGGAAATCAAGACCATCTTGGAGAAAGTTGTAAACCCAAGTTGGAAAGATTGGTCATTGAAATTAGACGATGCCCTTTGGGCATACCAGACAACATACAAAACACCACTAGGGATGTGTCCATATCGTCTAGTATACGGAAAGGCATGTCTCCTCCATGTCGAAATAGAACACAAGGCGTATTGGACAGTCAAGGCAATGAACATGGACTGGAAACAGGCTGGCGAAAAGAGACTACTGAATCTGATAGAAATAGAGGAATTTCGGCGGGAAGCATACGAGAACGCCAAGTTGTATAAGGAAAAAGTTAAAAAATGGCACGACAGGAAGATTCATCAGTGGCAGTTCCTGCCTGGGCAGTAAGTGCTGCTGTTCAATTCCCGCCGCAAGTTGTTTCTTCGGAAGTTAAAATCCATATGGTCAGGACCATTCGAAGTAGTCCAAGCCTTTCCACATGGTGCCGTGACAGTAAAACCAGTGAATGGAGGAAAGGTAGAATTCAAAGTTAGCGGTCAGCGACTAAAGCACTATACAAGAGATTCTGTCCTAAAAGAATAGGAAGCATTCACATTGGGGGATGCCCACCCCACTGTGACATAAATTTATCTTTTCCATATCTTTACCGTTTTAGTAAGAGTAGTTTTTTTAGGAATAGGTTTTATTCTTTTTATTTTCTTTTTATTCCCGTCTCACAATTAATTATGCATATCCAAACCCTTAAAAATCAAGACCTTTAAGCACAGACAAGGAGAACAAATGCCAATCTCGCTGTCGTAACCCACCGCGGACAACAGACAACCCCTTGAAATCCTCTACACAATCTAACTAAACCTAAGTCTTCTTCCCTTTTTCTTGTGTTTATTTTTCCTTTTATTTTCTTATATGTTTTATTTTGTGCATTGAGGACAAAGCCCATCTCGAGTTTGGGGGGGATAGCTCTCACATCTTTTGTCTAGGCATACTTAATAGCATATAGGTTGCTTTGTACTTGCATTAGTAATAATCGAAAAAGAAAAATTTGTTATATAACTAGTGCCTATGATAGTTAGCCGACTACTTATTTCGCACCAATAATAAATTGAACTTAATATGGGAAAAGCATGAAAAATGACTTATAATTTTTTTTTCTTTTTGCCAAAAATATCAAAAACCTCTATTACTTGCTGAATTTGTTCGAATATTTAATGATCATTGCCTGCTTGTCTTTAGAATTCTTTGCAAAGTTCTAATAATGATTACAGGTAGCCGTCGAAGAAGGCCAGAGAAACAGAAAAATACAACACTGCCAAGATAGTAGAAGTAAAAACAAAGAACATTGTTGTTTTACCCTAGAGGTGCCCGCAACAGGCTCTAGGAATAATCATGTGCGAGGACACTCTGCTGCTATCAAATTCCATGAATCTGAAAATTTTGAAGATACAAACAAATTAGCATGAGTGAATGAAAGTTTTCACGGGATGACTCTACTCCATGGGTTCGGGGTTTTGTAGTTTGCTCCTATCATAATTTTAGACCTAGAAGAGTAGTTGTGATAAGCTGAAGCCCTCATTGCCATGATTAAAATATTATGCTTAATTGTCCTGCCTCGGCAACAACCTTATATATAGTAACAATATCTCTGTTTATTTAGTTATTCTACACAATTAGCTTGTATACAGTCCTGCACACACTGCACTGGGATTAGAAATTAATTTTGAGCTATTTTCTTGCTAAAATCCCTTCACTAATTTAATATAGGTGCCACAGCTTTGAGGTATGAAAACAAGTTGAAAACATGTTTTTCTTTATGGTTATTATGAGGGCAAGTATATTTAGATTGCATTGCTTGAGGACAAGCAATAGTTCGAATTTGGGGTGTGTAAAGTATTCACAAGTTCTATAGTTCATCACATTCCATCTCATATTATTGTCGTTTTAAGCGCATATTAGGCGTAATTAGAACCATGCATTGCATTTTACAGTATTTATTTGTTCTACCATGTTTTATACAATATCATTTATTTTGTAAAGAAAGGATGATGTTTTAGTGTATTTTTTGTTTTATGCACTAAAGGATAATAGAGGGAAGGAGGAGCTGAGGATGCGATGCTGAGGCACTGAACCGTGGGGCTGTACTAATGCAATTCCAGCCGAAGATAGTAGCTGCCGAGTGCTGCCGCCGCCGACCTTGCTGCCAACGACAGCAAATTATAGAGTTGGAGAACCGGAGTGTGATTCGTAGAGCCAAGAACCTTGATTCTATCGATGCTATCCACTCGATTTTCCAAAATTTGTAGCAGCGGGAAAAGCCACCAAAACAAAATCTAGAGATTTCTTGCGGGACAAGGCAACGTGATAAAGTCCACATTCAACTCAAAGAAATCAGAGTTGAAAGTCATATTAAATGTGGAAAGCTACTTTTGAAGACTTCTACTTCAAGAAGGACTAAACCTAGCTATTGTCTATAAATACTCATTGTAATTCTATTTCAGATCATCATAGGTTTTCTTTAGGCATAGCTTAGGTTTTCTTATCGTTGTCATGTTCTAAACTCTCTTGGGTAAGGGGTTATGTTGTAATTAGTTGTGAGAACGATTGTTTAGGTTTTTCAAGTTTTGTTTTGCAATAAAATACTCTCAAGTTTGCTTAATTCATGTTCTTCACTTCTTCAATTAGTTCCAAAAGTCCAGTTGAAGAAATCCATTTGTTAGGCACGAGAGTGTCAAAATCACGAAAGAATTAAGCACAGTCTCATCATGTCGAGGTGTTGACTAATTCAGCTTAGACATAAGTTAGAATTTCAACGGCTAAAAGAAGCAACCAAACATCGACCGCCTATGTTAGGTTTACGCTAAGATTGCTATGTATTGCCCACATCACCTACTGACAGAATCCGTGCCTAGACATAGGAAAGATCACTTCAAAATTGCTTTGCCAAACTTGGAGTATATGACAGACTTGCCACTGGGACTTCCTCCATCTCACCTACCGAGACAGCGAAAGTTGCAAGAGCAGAGTTCTGCCGTGGCATCGGAAGTTGTCGCCTCCTCAATCTGCCATTACCCGCCGATGCAGCAGATCATGGCAACGCAATAAAACTTGGCATATTCAACGTAGTTTCACACTAAGCAGCAGTATAACCCAGCCCTCTCTATCAAACCCAAGCACTTCCTCTTTTACTTGTGTTTTTACTTTACATTTCTTCTCAAACAACTATCTTACTTGTGCATTTACTTTATTTGTGCAGGAACAACAATTCGAACCAAGCTGTCCAATCCTCGTGGGAGACGATATCTTATATACTATAACTTGACAAGAGTGTGCACTTGTACTCATAAATAGAGTACACCTAAAACATTCTATAAGTTTTTGGCGCATTTGCTGGGATTGGTAACAGCGAATTTTGTTTTTAATTTAAGCTCTTTAATTTTTTTTCTAATCGAAAAAAGAATTTTACATTTTCCTTTGCTAGTGTATGACCAGGGCGAATCTAAAAGGAGAAATCCTCCTCTACGACGATATCCAGCGTAGAGCAAGAGAACTCAAAAAGGAACTCAGAGTAACCCTAGGGAAAAACAAAGAAGAAAAGGAAGAAGCAAAGGTAAACATGGACCCACTCAACAATGTCGCGAACGACAGGGATGGGCAGCAAAATTTGATGCCTAGAGATCATCAAGATCCACCAAGGCAGGACCCACCTATTCCGCCCATGCAGCCCAGAATGTTCGAACCACTAGAGATTATTTGGAACGTGATTTCAGAGGGTTCGATCCGACTGTGACAGAACCTGAGATCGGGGCGGACCACTTCGAGCTGAAGCTCGTCATGTTTAACATGATCTAAACATTAGGGCAATTTGGAAGTGTTACATGAAGGACGGGTGTCCTTATTGGGCTTAGAAGAAATTAGAGGTCCGATTGGACTGGTTTTGAACAAGTTTGGTTAGTTAAGTAGGTTTCGAGAAAATTTGAATATTACTTCGAACAATGGTGGATAAAAAATGGATTTAGGTTCCTAAAAAGGGTTGATGACCTTATTAAATGTTTTGGGGAAATTTTAAAACAAGGTGGATTAAAATGTAATTAATTGAGATTTTCAATTTTGATGACTAAAATGTGAAATTGCAAATTTGTTTTTAAAAGTGACTAAATTGAAAAGGGCCAAAGCTAAGAATCTTTAAATAACTATTATTTATAAAAATCTTAATTAGGATTACCACCTTGTTTAACAAAATATTTTTGACAATTAATTGTTTTCTAAAATTTATTTTCTCACTTTACGTCAATTTTCCCATTGCTTTTCTCTCAAACTTTCTCTTATTTACTTTCAAATCATTTGCACATAAAATTCAGATTTCTAATTGATTTTTTTATGAATATCATATCTCTAGATTCCACTTTCAATCCTTAGCAAAGCCTTACTAAAGATTTCTCAAAATCTTTCCTATTTCTCCAACTCTTTTCAAGAAGAAATTTTACGTCAAATCTTGGTGGAATCAATCCGCTGCTTGTTGATCACATAGGAACGTAACTTGCATCTAGATAAGATAAAAATAAAAAATAGCGTCGTTTATTGATGTAAACCTTCCCGGTTTACTTCAATATTCCTCGTGTGACTTGTTCGGTTCGATCTATCGGCCACGCCGGGTCGAGGGGGGTTACACTACATGTCCAAATTCATGGTACCTTGATAGTGGATGCTCAAGACACGTGAAGGGTGACAAGACTTGGTTTTTGGAGCTAAAACAAAAGTGTGGAGGAGTAGTGACGTTTGGTGACAACTCCAAAGGCCGCATTGAAGGAATTGGTTCCATTGGTAATCACTCTTCTATTCGTATAGATAATGTCTTGTATGTCAACGGTCTAAAACATAATCTTTTCAGCATTAGTCAATTATGTGATAAAGGTTTCAATGTTCTTTTTGATTTAAATGGTTGCAAAATTTTAAACATTGAAACAAACAAAATAATGCTCATTGGTCATCGTATAGGAAACATTTACATGGTGCATTTAGATGACATTCATATTTCAAATGCATGTTTTGTTGGAAAAGATGAACACGACTAATGGTTATGGAATAGAAAACTAGGGCATCCAAGTATGAGTGTTTTAGAAATATTGGTTTCAAAAGATCTATTAAGAGGTTTGCCTAAAATAAAGTTTTCTCTTGATAAAATTTGTGATTCTTGTGCAAATGGCAAACATAAAAGAGTTTCTTTTAAACCTATTAATGATGTTTCTACTAGTAGTGTTTTACAATTGATCCAAATGGATCTTTTTGGCCTTTTAGGACTATGATCTTGGGTAGAAAATCATATGCATTCATTTTAGTAGATGATTACTCTAAATACACTTTAGTTCTATTTTAAGTACCAAGGATGAAACTTTATAAAAATTCATCACATTTTTAGAAATTACTCAAAATGATCTTGGTCAACCCATTTCTCACATTAGAAATGACCATGGTTCTGAATTTCAAAATTTAGATTTTGAGGATTTTTGTAATTCAAGTGGTATAAGCCACAATTTTTTCGCTCCTCGCACATAAATTTTTAAGTACTCAAAAGTCTCACAAAATGACAAGGATTTTGAACTAAAATTTGTTTCTAAGTCAAAAACTTAAAACCCCAAAAAATTTCTAAGTGTTTTATACTCAACTAACCAAAAATGCACAGGCGTATCGATACACCCTTAAGTGTTTCAATACGAATTTTAGCCATTGTAATTTTTATCGCCAAAGTGTACCGATACGGTTGTACCCTTATCGATACGACTTTCATCTTAGTTTGTGATTTTGGCTACGTGTATCGATGTGGTCTTACCCATTTTGATATGGGGTCTGGAGATTTTCAAATCTATGCATTTAATGACATTATCGTTGCTTTTTCTATTATTAGAATCACAAAACTTTAAAAGTTAGTTTACTCGTACAAATACGCCCCTAGGCTTACCGATGCATTTTTCACTAGACATTTCCTCTGATTCCAATGAGCAAACTTCGTACCGATACGACCTTTATCGTATTGATACACCCATGTTTCTACACTATACCAGTTTCGATATGCCTCTACGTGCATCGATACACTATCGCACAACAACTCTTTCTTCTTTTAACAAGTACTGATACGGGTGTTCGTGTACCAATACGCTTGGTCATCAAACAACATTTTTGTGGGGAAAATGGCCTCCAACGGCTCTATTGATGACCTCAACTACCCAAACGCCTAGAAATCAATGAAGGGGTATAAAATTCAGTCTCGAATGCTTCAACAAGAACCATCAAACAAGTTTAAAGCAATCAAGCAAAAATCCAACCACTTTGAGCTTTTAGAGTCAAATTCTTGTACCCATCTTGTGTAGTCTCAATTGTAATCTTTTGTTTCAAGTTTGAGGTTTGTGTGAACTTGTATTTGGGGCAAACATATCACCTTTGAGAGGAATTATTAGTTTGCTGTCAAGTTCTGGTAAAAGAGTGAAACTTGATCATTCTTTGGGTAGAAAGCTTTGATGGATTGTAATGGTTCCCTCCTTAGCCTACAAAAAGGGAAGAATTCATAAGTGAATTGGTTGAAGTCCTTAGTGGGGAGCTAAGGTAGTGGTTGTAAAGCTTGTTAGAAGCTTGAACCATTATAAATCCTTGTGTCATCAGTTTTTCATTTTCCAATTGCCTCTCTTAAAAAATTTTAATTTCCAATTCACCCCCTCTTGGCCTTCCACCATTGATTGATAACTCAAACATAAGAATAAATGAACTTGACATTGACCTTTAAGAACATTCCAGCTACTAGAATCAATTCAACAATAAATTAATCAATTGCATCTATATAATGGAAGATTGCATTGACAACTCAAACATAAGAATAAATGAACTTGCCATTCATCAATACATAGCATCATGCCTATCATCTCATATTCTGTCCACCTAAACAACTTTTATTTATAAAAATATAATGTATATATATATATATTAATAATATTAATAAAAATATTTATTTATTTTACTGTAACGGGGGATGTCAATGAATGGAAGCACCCTAAGATCCTGAGAAGTAAGATGTTATGCAACGAACCCCCACGGAGTACTTCATTGCTTTGACACACACTGTTGCAGCGACAACCTTTGGCCAGATTTATTTTTCTAACGTATGCATTTGAGTGTTCCCCCTTAAGCTACACTCATATTACAACCACATTGTAGTGCCTTTTACTTATGCATAGTATTCGCTATAAATATATATAACAATAATCGAACAAGGTAGAATTCATCTAAAATTAAAGAGATGATGCTAGGTATCCATTACTCAAGCAAGCAGACTTATGCATACATAATTATAATGCAATATTCCAACACATAAATCCAACCAACTCATAAATAGTTAACAAGATTCAAGATTTAAGCATCGAATATAAGCAAAAGATTTATAACTAAATATGAACCTTGAGCTTGCTTTTTTTTTTTGAAATGGGATGCATTTCAAATCCCAGGTGTATACCCCTAAATTTAAAGATTGTATTTTCCCCAATGAAAAAATAGAATACAGTTACAAAGATATATGCAACAACAAGGAAACTAAATGAAATTACAATAATAATGCAAATGTAATGAAAATATTGTTAGCAAAAGAAAATTTCGTTACATGATATGCATGCCTACAAAAATATAAACACTAACTTAGTTAAGGCTCTTTTGAGGAAAAGGTAGGACAATGCTTCTTCTTCTTTCCCCTCTTCTCCTATTTGCGCTTGTTTTTATGTTTGCCATTTGATTTGGAGCACTTGCGCTTTTTCTTCTTTTTCTAAAGAGCTGCATCATGGTCATTTTTAGGATATTTTTCTCCATTCTCTGCATCATCGGTCGTCAATACAGTAAGGATGGACTTAGATGGCTATTTGTAAACTACAATCACAAGAGAGTTGACCCATTATCCTTCTGTTACAATGACCACTTCTGTCAGTCTCACTGCATCTCGCTCCACTTCTAGTCCTTCAAATGTTGCATCCACTAACTTGGATGCAACAGACTTATCCTCAACAACAATGTCTTCAACATCTGGCTTCTCAAATTGTGTACTCTCAACTTCATCTTCATCTTTATCAACATCTTCAAAAATAACTTCTTATTTTTCATGGAAGGTGGGCATTCATCTACTTCAATTATGATGCATTGAATATCTATTTTGATGTGTTGAAAACAGAGGATAGTGTTCCAGAATCGAACGAAGTGGTTTTGAAGGCTTCATACAATTTATTGTTGCGTCGACAAGTGTGGTTTCGCAAGACGGTGAGTGTAAGCTGACTTTCCAGCGTGGAAACGTTTTAGAAAAGGTTTTGGGAACTTAGTAAGAGCTTGAAACGCTTTACTAAGTTCGGAAGTAAGTAAAATGAATTTCTCTCCCAAATTGTGCTAGTATGAGCCTTTGGTTACACTTGATTTTATTTTATTTACCTACTATTTTAAAGCATGTTTCGAGTATATAAAATGTATTTGATGATGCCATGTGGATTAAGGATGCACTAGGTAAGTGATCCTTGTATGCCTGTGTTGATGTATAGGTTTTGAAGCATGGTTTAACGCTTGAGTTATGGCTTTTCATGATTGCTTTGGAAAAACAGTGAGGTATGCATGAAATGTGGATTATATTTGCATGTGATGTTGTATAAAGTATTTTGTAAATGAAATCAGATATAGTTAGCCGGCTATATGATCGAGTGCACTATAAAAAAGTCGCCTTGGATTGTGAGGGTTGTGATTGTACTGAAAACTCCATCCAATTACCCTAACGATTGAGGATTGTTTAAGGTTGCAACGGTTGAGGATAGCTCTCGGATGCGAACCTTGTGTGCATCCCATCTCTCGTTAGTGGGCTATACATCTACCGATGACTGGTGTTGAGGGGTTGTAATTGTACCGAATACTCCATAACGGGTGCCACAACGGTGGAGGGTTGCTCCCATGTGTGAGCCTTGAGATGCAGATAAAGTGTATAAAGGGTTTGGGACAACCCTTGGTAATCCGTGTATCCGATATGCTTTTTGAGAAATGAGACTGTTGTTAATCACTTGTAAGCCAGTATAATAGAATGAAATGTTATGGAAATGATGATGAAGCATATTATGAGAAATGCATGTTTTACCTTATGTTTAGCCTAATGGTGTTTATGCTTGGAAGGCTTGATATTTGTGTAGCAATGGTTTAATTGCTGGAAAATATGTGATTCATGTTGCATGATTTTTAGCATGCTGATTTTAATGTTAAAGTGTATATTTTATCAAAGAAGGCTCAATGGTTTTGAAAAGAGTGAAAAATGGTTTGTGCATTGATGGTGTTTTTAGTTTTGAGCAATCCTCACTAAGCTTGTATGCTTATGCTCGCTTTGTTCATCAATGCAAATAAAAAGATGTTTAGAGGCAGCAACTACAAGGGATTTTCTAAGAGACTTGTTTAAATGTAAGTTGAGGTTTTGAACTAGTGTAATAAAGGCAACGAGGGTGTCCAATGCTATGAATGGCCTTTAAAAGTTGGATTATGCTTGGATTTGAGAATTGACCTTTTGGTGCTTATTTGTTTAGGAAGCCTGCCTTTAAATCTCTTGATGTTGATAGTGATGCTTTGATGATGTCTTTGCCAGTGTTGAAGTGTATTTGAGTTGCAAGCATGCTTGAATATCTGTTGGATTAGTTTTCGGGTGATTAAACTCGAGTTAAACCAGCAAATTTCTACATTGTAGGCCCAGGTGTTTTGAAACACCATTGCTTGTTTCGAAACGGGTGTTTGAAAATGCCTGGGGGTACCGAAATGGGGAGGTCCATTTTGGTACATTTTGAAATTGTGAACCCCCGTTCTGAAACGGGTCCAGGGTTGTTTCGATACGGTCCCACGTTTCAAAACATTTCCTCCTATTTCAATACACATGTTCCGATACAGGGCTTGCTGTTCCGAAACAACAGGTTGTTATTACATTTTTCAGAATCTTTTGAAGTTCCGTTTCATTGAGATTTAGTCCATGTTTGTGTTGTTTTCAATCAAACAATTTCCAATGGTTATCTTGAGATGAGTTTTTACAGAGAAACATGTAAAGAACCTAATTAAAGGTTGGTAATCCGAATTTGGTAATAACCCTTATGCAACGCCCTGATTTTGGGCCTAGAAGTTTTAGAGTTTGAATCAGACGGGTCGAGAACGGTTCGAACCTTTAAGGGAGATTTGGGGAACACCTAGTTCGAGATGCTTTAAAATTATGGATAATATCTAAAAATCCTCATTTATTATATGAATGATTATGGTGAAAACAATTTTACAAAATAAGGTTTGGAAATACTACATTTCGGTGTAGTGACCAAATCGCAGTTTTTGCAAAAATTGACTAGTGACTGTTTTGTAAAGGATTGAGACTTTGAATCTTTAAGGACCTAATTTTACCAAAATGTTTTTAATCAGATTTCTCTTTATTTTGGGTGTTTTAATATTGATTTAATAAAGGGAATTAAAAGATAAAAATCTATTTTGACTTTCATAACTACTTTACGATATTTTCCCCCTTTTCATTTTCTCTCAACTTCCACTCAGCCAAACACATTTCCTCCATCATTTAGCCTCTGATTTTCATTCCTTTTGATGAGATTTCATTCTCCTTTTGATAACTAATATTTTCCCCATCAAATCCTCTTGTTTTCACTTTGGATTTTCAAGGAAACTTGCCCAAATTGAGGATAAATCAACCATTAGACGTAAGCTTTGTCCTTCTCCTCTAATGATCAGTTCTTTACTGAAATTCCCAAGTTATCAATCCTTTGTTAATGATTTTTAAGTTGCTTTAATGTTAGAAACATGAAATTGTGTCAAAACTCAAGGTTCTTGGTGAGATCTTGATGATTTTCGTAACTTTTGGTTAGACTATGTTTTGAGGTTGATTTCTAATGTATTTTGGTTGGTAATTGATGTTATAAATGAGGTTTTATCAAACAAATCCCGAATAGGTATGGATTCCTAAGTTTTGCATGCTAAATTGGTGGTTTTTTTTGTGGTTTTGGTGTTCTGTTGTAGCTGGAGGTTTAAGGATGAGTTTATGGTGATTTTTGGTGTTGATTGAGGTTTGGAAATGACTAGAAGTGATAGATCTTGGCTGGGCTTTGTTTTGGAAGAGTTTGGAGATGTTTTCAGTTGTTTTTGGTGGTCGAAATGATGCTTATGGGTAGAGCAGCGAGTTTGATTAGTTGGCTGGTGATTTCAATGCATAATGATGCATTAATCCTCTACTCTTGTGTGTACTAAGCATGGGAGACATCTTCGGTCGCCTTTGGTGTTGATCCGGAAGTGCCGGGAGTTTAGATAGCGTTTCGACGAGCAAGCGAAACTTAATCGGTGAGTGTGAATGGTTTTAGAAGTTCTTGAGGGACAAAGAAAGAAGGTTTGGGGATTTAGGATTGGTTGAAACACAATCCTAAGTCCGTAAGTAATTATGGCTAGATTTTCTCTCAATTGTGTGGTCGTTGCCTCTAAAATGCTTTTACATGCTCTCGTTTTGAGATAGATAAATTCCTACTATTTTATGCATGATTGTAGCATGGGATGATGCTTTGTAGAGATTTCATGAGATAGCATGTTGCATTAAAGAGCTTTGAGATTTTGACTTCATGCAAAGCATGTGTTATGGTTTTGAAATGAGATGAGAAATATGCATTAAAACAGTAGGTGAGATGATATTTTTGACATAGTATATTAGCATAGAAGATGAGATAGTTACCGGATATAATTGATCGATCAATAGGATGAGAGTGCACTATAAACTAAAATCTGTACGTGCTCTTTGGAGTTGGGCAATGGGGGTAGTGCCATCCCAATCCAAAGTGAGAATCCGATGATGAGAGATACCATCGGGGTAGGACTTGGTGAAATACCCAAGCTTTGTGGCGATGAGAGATACCGACATGAGAGTCTGGTGATGAGAGATTCCACCGGGGTAGGACTTGACTTTGGGTCAAGCTAATCTGTATACTCGAGTAAAGATGAAATGTGAATTGCAATATAGTATATGAAAATGTTTTTAATTCACATGTACCAAAGGTTGAGATGATTTATGCTATGAGAAATGCATATTGGTTTTGATTATGAAATGCTTTAGTTTTCACAAGCATGTGTATGGCTTTGTCATGAGATTTGCATTGGTTTTAATGAATGAGATACAACAAGGGTACATGTGTTTTCAAATGGAGATTTGCTTTGAAAAGGTTTTCAAGCATGAGATAGAATGAGCATGTTGTAGAAAATGGCTTTTGAGAAATAGTTTTGAATAATGTATTGTTGTGTTGGTTTCCTTTAGAGCTTGCCTCACTAAGCAAACATGCTTACGCTCTCTTTTACCAACAATGCAGATAATTGAAGTGATTTTGGGCAGCAAGAAGGTTAAGAACTTCCAAGGAAGTGTAAAGCTCTTGTATGGTGATGTTTTTACAAACTTTAGTTTTGATATTTGGCAATGGGGCTCCAAGGTTGTATTGGGAGATGTGTTTTGAACTCCCTATGTTTGTGGCAAGTTTGTGTTGGTTTTTGAAGTTTGTAAATGGTCTTATATGGTTTGTTTGAGGTTTGAAATCTATATTTGGTCCATGAGGATAGGAAGTAAGCCTATAGACTAAATGGTCATTTGTTTGATGCTATGCCTTAGCTAAGGCTTTTTAAATATGTTCTTTTATGTCTAATCTTGTTGCTAGTATGTTATGGTATGATTTGGGATATGTTTGAGTGTGAAAAGAAGTGAAAACAAGCACATTATGTTGTTGCAGGGCAGGGTGTATCGAAACACCCTTATCTATTTCGAAATAGGGGCCCGAAATGGTCATAGTGTTTCGGAACGGATGAAGGTGTTTCGGAACACTTTGGCTACTGGAGAGGGTTGTTCTGATAATAGTCTCGGAACGCAGCCGAGTACCGAAACGGTCAACACCGTTTCAATACGGGTGTTTCGATACGGAGATCAGAGTTCCGAAATGGCTGACCGTTAGATTGGAAATTTGAATTGTTTCAAGTTCTTATGTTTTACATTTTAGTCCTGGATGTTGTGCATGCAATTGATTGAGCTTGGAATGTCCTTTTAAGCAGTAATTTGTAAGAGAGGCATGTAATATGACTAATTACATAACGGTAATCTTAAAATCTGAAAAGTTCTTATATTTTCCAAAATTTACGGTTTGTTCCCTAAAAGTGTAAGTCTCACAATTGAGTCCTTAAATGATTTCCGATCGCCGTGCTTTTCTCTCCTATGATACTTGAGTAATCACATAGGCTTTATGTGCTTCTAGAAAAGATAAAAAGGAAAAAAAGGGTCGTTAATCAAGGTTGACTTTGGTTTTCCCTTTGTAATCTTCGTAGTTCGGGTCAAGCGTCTAGGCCGGCCTAAAGGGGTTACATTTGTTGGTATCAGAACCAGGTTGCTGAATGTTTGGGGCTTGGTAAGTGGTTAATGTATGTGATTATGAATGATTGTGACTTTTTGGTGAAAGTATAATGTGTGATTGTTGATGTGTGGTTCTAGTGAGATGAAATTGTGATGTTATGTTGTGTTTGGGGTTTAGTTGGGGATCCCATTGCCATATCATTACTAATGAGAAGAATTGATTTCAAAAATGAGCTTGAGTACTTGGATTACTTACCTTATTATGCCCAGTTGGATTTATTGTATTTTGTTAGTTGCATTGTTTTATTATGGGGCCGCGTAGAGAGCTTAGAATCAATACCCGTTCTACGGCTGAGAATGAGAATGTGGAGAATGCTGAGGATATACCTGCTCCTCCCCCTGGTGGTGGAGCTGGGGTTGGTGCTGGGGTTGCTGGACCCGAAGGAGTTCAGGAGCAAGCTGCTCCTGGTATGTCTGTATTGATACAAGTTATGCGGGAGCTTTCCAGGCAGCAGTAGCTGGGGCTCATGGAGCTGTACCACAAGATGGTGCCAATGTAAGGTTGCCGTTAGAGCGACTTCGCAGTCTGGGAGGGACTGAGTTTAGAGGGTTGACCTCGGAAGGTTCCGAGTCTTGGTTGGAGAGTATCAAGAGGATACATGGACAATTGAACTGCAACAATGTTCAGAAGTTGGGATGCATTGTTTGCTTGTTGAATGGTGATGCTTATACGTGGTGGATAACCACAATATCGGGGATGGATGATGATGATGTGACTTGTACATTCTTTTTGAGTGCGTTCAAGCGAAAGTATTTGGGCGTTCGCTACATCGATGAGAAAAAGAGGGAATTCATGTCCCACGTGCAAGGAAGTATGACGATGGCAGAATATGAGGTGTAGTTTGTTCACCTAAGCCAATATGCACCTGAGTTGATTCCTAGCGAGCGAGAAAGATGTGAATGATTTCGTTATGGCGTAGTGGCGGATGTGAAGACCTATATGCTCGCAACTGATTATACTTATTTTGATGTCTTGGTCACCCGAGCCAAGGACATTGAGCTGAAACTTGGTTTGGCGAGTCGAGCAGGGGGATTTAACTCAGGGAAGCGAGCTGTAGAGCGTGATCTTGGTAGATATCAGTATAAGAGGCATAAGGATAGAATGCCACACGGTGATGCTAGACGTGGGGGTGGTAACCATGAGAGAGGTCAGCAAGGACCAAATGCTTTCTTGAGGACTCCTGAGTGTAACCGGTGTGGTAGGAGACATACTGGTGAGTGCTGGGGTAATCTTGGTACATGCTGGAACTGTGGTAATCGAGGGCACATGAAGAAAGATTGTCCTCAGCCGTTGAGGGAAGGTCAAGCTCCGATAAGAGCAGTTCAGCCACAGAGAGGTCGTGGGCGCGGTCGTGGTAACTTTCAGCGCAGAGATAAAGGTGGAAGGATGTGGCACATGTGGTGGATGTTCAACCTGAGGGTGGTGGTCAGGCTCGAGTGTATGCCCATCGAGAGGGAAGGAATGACACAGACGTAATCGCAGGTACCTTTACTTTGCAATCCTTGTCATTACTTTCTTTGATTGATTCTGGATCTACACACTCGTACATATTGCGTGAACATGCTCAAATGCTTGGTTTGCCTGTTGAGTCGTTGGGTGTGGGTATGCGTGTGACTAGTTCCTTTGGTGAGACAGTTGTAACAAGAAGATTGTATAAGAGGTGCCCCTTAATGGTGCAAGATCATGTGTTTCTTGTCTATCTTATGGAATTGCCATTCTATGGTGTTGACATAATTCTTGACATGGATTGGCTTGTTGAGCATAGAGCAGCTGTGGATTTTGAAAGCAAGCGAGTTTCGCTGAGACTTGCGGATGATTCTGAGGTTGTGGTGGTGGGAGAAAATGTAAAGTTTTTATCTAACGTTATGTCTACGCCTGAAGCAAGCCGGATGTTGTGTCAAGGATGTGAGGCTTATCTAGCCTTTGTTATGAATCCTAGTACAAAGGAGGTTCGCGTACAGGATATAAAGATCGTGTGAAAGTTTCCTGGAGTGTTTCCAGAGGAATTACCTGGTTTGTCGCCTAGTCGGGAGGTTGAATTTGGAATTGAGTTGTATGAGAACACAACTCCGGTGTCCATTGCTCTCTATCGCATGGCACCCAAGGAGTTGAAGGAGTTGAAAACGTAACTTCAAGAGTTTCTTGACCGAGGCTTTATTCGGCCTAGTGTGTCACCTTGGGGTGCACCGGTTTTGTTTGTTAAAAAGAAAGATGGCACGATGAGGATGTGCATTGATTATCGTCAGCTTAATAAGTTAACCATCAAGAACAAGTATCCTTTGCCGAGGATTGATGATCTTTTCGATCAGTTTCGAGGAGCGGATGTGTTTTCAAAGATAGATTTGAATTTAGGATACAATCAGCTAAAGGTGAAGGACGTGGATGTGTCGAAAATAGCCTTTCGAACGAGTTATGGGCATTATGAATTTCTAGTGATGTCGTTTGGATTGACGAATGCTCCTGCTGCTTTCATGGACATGATGAACAGGTGTTTCATGAATTCTTAGATAAGTTCGTTGTGGTGTTTATCGATGATATCCTTGTGTACTCTCGTACTGAGGAGAAGCATGAGGGTCATTTGAGGATCGTTTTGCAGACGCTGTTAGAGAATCATCTTTATGCTAAGCTGAGAAAATGTGAGTTCTGGCTAAAGGAATTTTTTTTCTTGGCCATGTGGTTTCGGCTGAAGGGATTCGAGTTGATCCTCAGAAGATTGAGGCGGTGATGAATTGGAAGCCTCCTAGGTCCGTTCATGAGGTTCGTAGTTTCCTTTGGTTGGCAGGTTACTACCGAAGGTTTGTGGATGGATTTTCTAAGATTGCTGCCCCTTTGACGAAGTTGTTGCAGAAGGATGTTAAGTATGAATGGACGAAAGTGCGACAATAAGCTTTTGAGAAGCTTAAGGCAGATTTGACGCAAGCTCATATCTTGGTTCAACCTAAATTAGGGAAATAGTTTGTGGTATATAGTGACACATCCTATGTTGGTTTGGGGTGTGTGTTAATGCAAGAGGGTAGGGTAGTGGCTTATGCATCGCGACAGTTGAAAGTGCTTGAGCGCAATTTTCCTACGCATGACATTGAGTTGGCTGCAGTGGTTTTTGACCTAAAGATCTAGAGACATTATCTCTATGGTGAGAAGTGTACTGTGTACACGGATCATAAGAGTTTGAAGTACCTGATGTCACTGAAAGAGTTGAATCTTAGGCAATGATGTTGGGTGGAGTTGCTTAAGGATTATGATTTAACGATCGAGTATCATCCGGGGAAGGCCAATGTTGTGGTCGATTCTTTGAGCAGGAAAGTGGCAGTGGAATTGAGAGTGATGTTTGCTAGCTTGAGCATATCGCGGGATGGTGGTCTTGTTGTTGAATTGCAAGTTGTATATTGTTGAGATTGTATGGTTGCATGGAGTGCCAAAATCTATAGTGTTGGATAGAGATCCGAGGATTACCGCAAGGTAATGGGAGTTTTTGCATCAAGCATTGGGTACGCGGCAGAATTTCAGTACTTCTTATCATCCGCAGACGGATGGGCAGTCGAAGCGTGTTATCCAAGTGCTCGAGAATATGTTGAGGTGTTGTGTTATTGGATTTCATGGCTCTTGGGAGAAGCATTGGCCTTTGGTGGAGTTTGCTTATAATAACAGTTACCAGACAAGTATTCAAATTGCACCTTAGGAAGCTTTGTACGGGAGGAAGTGTAGAACTCCTCTTTGTTGGGCTGAAATGAGACAAAAGTTGGTCTCGATGCCAACTTTGTAAAAAGGAACCACCGAGAAGGTGAAGCTCATTTGTGAGCGGTTGAAGGCAACATCTGATCGGGAAAAGTCTTACGCAGATTTGAATCATAAGGAGATAGAATTTGTTGTGGCGAGCGTGTTTTTCTGAAAGTTTCACCTTGGAAGAAGGTGATGATATTTGGTCGAAAGGGCAAGTTGAGCCCAAGGTTCATTGGACTATACGAGGTGATAGAACGTGTGGGTCCTGTTGCCTACAAGCTGAGACTACCACAAGGGTTAGCAAAGATACATAATGTGTTTCATGTATCCATTCTTCGGAGGTATAGATCGGATTCGTCGCGTGTTATGCCTGTGGAAGAGGTTGAGTTGGATCCAAACTTGATGTATGATGAGGAACCAGTTGAGATTCTGGACTCGGATAGTAAGGTTCTTCGATGTAAGACCATCGAGCTGGTTAAAGTCTTGTGGAGACATCGTGGTGTCGAGCAAGCGACATGGGAAAGGAAGGAAGATATGAAGAAGCAATTTCCTTACCTTTTTCCTCCAGGTTAATTTCGAGGACGAAATTTCTTAAGAGGGGGAGAGTTGTAACACCCTGATTTTGGGCTTAGAAGTTTTAGAGTTTGAATCGGACCGGTCGAGAATGGTTTGAACCTTTAAGGGAGATTTAGGGAACACCTAGTTCGGTATGCTTTAAAATTATGGAAAATGTCTAAAAATTCTCATTTATTATATGAATGATTATGGTGAAAACAATTTTACAAAAGAAGGTTTGGAAATACTACATATCGGTGTAGTGACCAAATCACGATTTTTGCAAAAATTAACTAGTGACTGTTTTGTAAAGGATTGAAACTTTCATAACTACTTTACGATCTTTTTCTCTCTTTTCATTTTCTCTCAACTTCCACTCAGCCAAACACATTTCCTCCATCATTTAGCCTCAGATTTTCATTCCTTTTGATGAGATTCCGACATCCTTTTGATTCCTAATATTTTCCTTATCCAATCCTCTTGTTTTCACTTTGGATTTTCAAGGAAACTTGCCCAAATTGAGGAGAAATCAACCATTATAGGAAAGCTTCGTCCTTCTCCTCTAATGATCAGTTCTTACTGAAATTCCCATGATATCAATCATTTGTTAATGATTTTTAAGTTGCTTTAATGTTAGAAACATGAAATTGTGTCAAAACTCAAGGTTCTTGGTAAGATCTTGATGATTTTCGTAACTTTTGGTTAGGCTCTGTTTTGAGGTTGATTTCTAATGTATTTTGGTTGGTAATTGACGTTATAAATGAGGTTTTATCAAACAAATCCCGAATAGGTTTGGATTCCTAAGTTTTGCATGCTAGATTGGTGGTTTTTGGGGTGGTTTTGGTGTTCTGTTGTAGCTGGGGGTTTAAGGATGAGTTTATGGTGATTTTTGGTGTTGATTGAGGTTTAGAAATGAATAGAAGTGATAGATCTTGGTTGGGCTTTGTTTTGGAAGAGTTTGGAGATGTTTTCGGTTGTTTTCGGTAGCCAAAATGATACTTATGGGTAGAGCAGCGAATTTGATTAGTTGGCTGGTGATTTCAATGCATGATGATGCATTAATCTTCTGCTCTTGTATGTACTAAGCAGGGGAGACATCTTCGGTCGCCTTTGGTGTTGATCCGGAAGTGCCGGGAGCTTAGATAACGTTTCAGCGAGCAAGCAAAACGTAATCGGTGAGTGTGAATGGTTTTAGAAGTCCTTGATGGACAAAGAAAGAAGGTTTGGGGATTTAGGATTGGTTGAAACACCATCCTATGTCCGGAAGTAAGTATGGCTAGATTTGCTCTCAATTATGTGGTTGTTGCCCCTAAAATGCTTTTTCATGCTCTTGTTTTGTGATAGACAAATTCCTACTGTTTTATGCATGATTTGTAGCATGAGATGATGCTTTGTAGAGATTTCATAAGATAGCATGTTGCATTGAAGAGTTTTGAGATTTTGACTTAATGCAAAGCATGTGTTATGGTTTTGAAATGAGATGAGAAAGATTTGAGAAATATGCATTAAAACAGTAGGTGAGATGATATTTTTGACATAGTATATTAGCATAGAAGATGAGATAGTTACCAGATAAATTGATCGATCAATAGGATGAGAGTGCACTATAAACTAAAATCTGTACGTGCTCTTTGGAGTTGGGCAATGGGGGTAGTGCCATCCCAATCCAAAGTGAGAATCCGATGATGAGAGATACCATCGGGGTAGGACTTGGTGAAATACCCAAGCTTTGTGGCGATGAGAGATACCGCTATGAGAGTTCGGTGATGAGATATTTCACCGGGGTAGGACTTGACTTTGGGTCAAGCTAATTCGTATATCCGAGTAAAGATGAAATGTGAAATGCCAATATAATATATGAAAATATATTTTATTCACATGTACCAAAAGTTGAGATTATTTATGCTATGAGAAATGCATATGAGTTTTGATAATGAAATGCTTTAGTTTTCACAAGCATGTGTATGGCTTTGCCATGAGATTTGCATTGGTTTTAACGCATGAGATAGAATAAGGGTACATGTGTATTCAAATGGAGATTTGCTTTGAAAAGGTTTTCAAGCATGAGATAGAATGAGCATGTTGTAGAAAATGGCTTTTGAGAAAGAGTTTTGAATAATGCATTGTTGTGTTGGTTTCCTTTAGAAGTTGCCTCACTAAGCAAACATGCTTACGCTCTCTTTTACCAACAATGCAGATAATTGAAGTGATTTTGGGCAGCAAGAAGGTTAAGAACATCCAAGGAAGTGTAAATCTCATGTATGGTTATGTTTTTACATACTTTAGTTTTGATATTTGGCAATGGGGCTCCAAGGTTGTATTGGGAGATGTGTTTTGAACCCCCTATGTTTGTGGCAAGTTTGTGTTGGCTTTTGAAGTTTGTATATAGTCTTATATGGTTTGTTTGAGGCTTGAAATCTATATTTGGTCCGTGAGGATATGAAGCATGCCTATAGACAAAATGGTCATTTGTTTGATGTTATGCCTTAGCTTAGGCTTCTTAAATATGTTCTTTTATGTCTAATCATGTTGCTGGTATGTTATGGTATGATTTGGGATATGTTTAAGTGTGAAAAGAAGTGAAAACCAACAAATTATGTTGTTGTAGGGCAGGGTGTATCGAAACACCCTTATCTATTTCTAAATAGGGGCCCGAAATGGTCATAGTGTTTCAGAACGGATGAAGGTGTTTCAGAACACTTTGGCTACTGGAGAGGGTTGTTCTGATACTAGTCTCGGAACGCACCCGAGTACCGAAACGGTCAACACCGTTTCAATACGGGTGTTTCGATACGGAGATCAGAGTTTCGAAATGGCTGACCGTTAGATTGGAAATTTGAATTGTTTCAAGTTCTTATGTTTTACATTTTAGTCTTGGATGTTGTGCATGCAATTGATTGAGCTTGGAATGTCCTTTTAAGAAGTAATTTGACAGAGAGGCATGTAATATGACTAAATACATAACGGTAATCTTAAAATCTGAAAAGTTCTTATATTTTCCAAAATTTACGGTTTGTTCCCTAAAAGTGTAAGTCTCACAATTGAGTCCTTAAATGATTTCCGATAATTGTGCTTTTCTCTCCTATGATTCTTGAGTAATCACATAGGCTTTACGAGCATCTAGAAAAGATAAAAAGGAAAAAAAGGGTCGTTAATCAAGGTTGACTCTCGGGTTGACTTTGGTTTTCCCCGTGTAATCTTCGTAGTTCGGGTCAAGCGTCTAAGTCGGGCTAAGGGGATTACACCTTACAAATTGTCAAATTTACACAACGGTCCCTAAATCAAAAATTAGTATTAATCGATGAATGCATGTGTTGTCTTTCAATCTACTGCTTGTTGATCACATAGGAATGTAACTTGCATCTAGATAAGATAAAAAGAAAAAATAGGGTCGTTTATTGAGGTAAACCTTCCCGTTTTACTTTAATAATCCCTGTGTGACCTGTTCGGTTCGGTCTATCGGGTATTCCAGGTCGAGGGGGTTACATTTGGTGGTATCAGAGCCAGGTTACGAAAGGTTGGGATGATGGTAAGTTGTTGGTAAGTGATTTTGATGTGAATATGCGTTTTGGTGATGTTTGCTATGTTTGGGGATTGTCTTAAGCATGATAATGTTGAGTATGTGATGGTGATATTATATATATGGTGGTTGAATGTGAATGTGAGCTATTATATATGATGATAGATTGGGTTGAATCTTGATGCTTGGGATGCATGATGGTTGTGACATGTGTGTAGTATGCTTTATGCTATATTGGGGAGGGGGGATTGGAATGCCCATTGCCTTATTACCATGTTGAAATGTTTCAAAATTGGATTTGAAGTATTGGATTCTTGTTAGAAGTTGGCTTGATCTTTTGTTTTGTTTTATGTTCATGCCTTAAAGTTATTAACATAATGGGACCGAGGAGAGAGTTAAGTTATGGGTCAATTGTTCATGTTAATGGGCAACGTAGTCAAAAGAACGAGGTTCTGCCTGGTGCGAATTTACCTCCTCCACCGCCACCACCACATGAGGGTGAGAAGCAAGGGCAACACGAACATGCCTGGTGTGACCACAACCAGAAAGAATTCCAATGAATTTCCTAGAGGGCCTATGACTCGTGCAAGAGCTAAAATGATTCAAGATGATGTGGAAAGTTTGCTTTGCCAATGCTGGAAAATGAATGAAGAAATGACAACAACAATTAGATCTTCCAACGTTTTGAGTTTGTTGGAAAATTGAAATTAGTTGCATAAGAATTTGCATGAGTAGTTGCATAAGAATTTGCATGAGTAGTTGTATAATAGTTCACTCATTCCATGAAAATAAATATGCTTGTTGTTGCATTTATGCAAGCACTTCATTTATGAAAATACTTCACTTATGTATGTGTTTCATTTAAGCATGTAGGTTCATTAATTAAACTAGTTCACTCATTGAACTTGTTCAATTAATTCTTTAAGTTTGCATAACATTTTTATGAGTGGAAGACATCATTCAAAACCATGCAAGGTTTGTATGTGTAGTTGGTTATGCCATTTGGCTTAACTATGCACCAAGTACATTCATGAGGTTAATGAATCATATACTTCGACCATTCTTGGGTAAGTTTTGTGTGGTGTATTTTGATGACATACTTGTGTATAGCCAAACTTTGAATGATCATGCTCAACATTTAAGGTTTGTATTGGATGTTTTGCGAAAAGAAAAGTTGTATGCTAACCTACAAAAATGTACATTTTGCACTAACAAAGTTGTGTTCTTAGGTTTTGCTGTTAGTTCAAAGGGTTTGGAGGTTAATCAAGAAAGATTAAAGCAATTGAGTAATGGCCGATACCTACTAACATTAGTCAAGTGAGGAGTTTTCATGGACTTGCTAGTTTCTATCGCCGATTTGTTCCCAATTTCAGCACCATAGCCGCACCTTTGACCGGAGTTATAAAAAAGAACTCTAACTTCTTTTGGGGAGACGAACAAGAGAAGTCTTTTTGTTTGATTAAACAACTTTTAACCAATGCACCCTTATTATCTTTACCTAATTTTTATAAAGTTTTTGAAATTGAATGCGATGCATCGGGTTTAGGAGTTGGAGCTGTATTATCTCAAGAAGGACGTCCTATTGCATATTTCAGTGAGAAATTGAGTGGAGCAACTCTAAATTATTCAACTTATGACAAGGAGATGTATGCTCTCATAAGGGCATTAGAAACGTGGCAACACTATCTATGGCCTAAGGAGTTTATCATCCACACGGGTCATGAGGCGCTGAAACACTTGAAGGGACAACACAAGCTTAATAAGAGACAAGCCAAGTGGGTTGAATTCCTAGAAACATTCCCATATGTTATCAAATATAAGAAGGGTAAGGAAAATGTTGTTGCTGATGCTTTATCAAGAAGGTATACTCTTCTTAACCTTTTGGATTCTAGATTGGTGGGTTTTGCCTTAATCAAAGAGCTTTATGAATCTGATTATGATTTTGGTGAAATTTGCAAAGCTTGTGAAAAAGGAACATATGAGAAGTTTTGTAGGGTTGATGGGTATCTTTTCAAGGAAGGAAAGCTTTGTATCCCTCAAGGATCTATTAGAGAATCACTTATCAAAGAGGCCCATTGTGGAGGACTAATGGGACACTTTGGAGTGGCCAAAATGCACTATATATTGCAAGAACATTTGCATTGGCCAAAGATGAAACGAGACATGGAGAAGTGGTGTGAGCATCGCGTCACATGTAAGAAGGCAAAGTCCAAAGTCATGCCCCATGGACTTTACACACCATTACCAATTCCAAATGCCCCATGGGAGTATATTTCCATGGATTTTGTGCTAGGACTTCCCCGCACAAGGAATAACAAAGATTCCATTTTTGTGGTAGTAGATAGATTCTCAAAAATGGCTCATTTCATTCCATGCAACAAGACTAATGATGCTTCCCATATTGCTAATCTATTTTTTAGGAAAGTTGTGAGATTACATGGAGTTCCAAGAACTCTTGTGTCTGATCGAGATGTGAAGTTCTTGAGTCACTTTTGGAGGACGCTATGGAGTAATATTGGAACAAAGCTGTTGCTTTCTAGCTAGCGGGTCACGTTCCACCCTTCCGCCATCACTTCCATTTGATTATATTGTTGGTTCTTAGCTCAATTATAGCTAAAGGGTCACCATTCAACCTTCTTCCATCATTTCACAAAGGGTAAGAACGTGTAAGGTTTGGGTCAACATTCACTATCTTGTTGGTTCTTCCATGTTCCACACCGATTCTATTCCATATATCCATATCAACTTCTATCCATTTCCCCCTGACATTTATCTTTCAATCCATCATCACCAACCATTCCAGCACCTATTAAAACAACAACTTTCACCATCTTCATTCCAAATACATCACTTCCACACTCAAGTTTCAAGTTTGCAACTTCATACTAGAATCACGATCGGGCAACATCACATACGAATTTGGTCATCACATAACCGGATACGTATCAATACCGGTCCGGTGTTGTGAGATTTGATGCCTTTGGTACAGGCGATGATAGGAGCATTCCAGGCTGCTGTTGCTGGAGTGCAAGTGCAAGCGCCTGCTGCTGGGCAAACAAGTTTGCCATTGGAGCGCTTGAGATGTTTTGAAGGTGTGGAATATCGTGGTTTATCTCCCGAGGCATCTGAGGCATGGATGGCAAGTACGATATGGATCTTGGATCAGATGGGTGCAATGATGCACGAAAGCTGGGTTGTGAAGTGTCGTTGTTGCGTGGTGATGTGTATGCATGATGAACGACTGTGATTGTGTCCTTGGGGACGAGAGATTTCTCTTGTTTTCCCTAACCTGATTACTACTTTGTGTAAAAGAAAAGACGTCTTCATAGACGATCTTGTGGATGTAGCTCTTTTAGGAAAGATAGGTTTAACTCCAGCCCTCGTCACAGAACTCCGAGGATTCAATGAAGACATGCCTCATCAATTAGTGGAGGAAGGAGCGAAAAGTTTTGTTGCAGCACGGGTCGCAGCATTGGTGGCCACAACGAAGGAACTGAGCGTTGAACTCAACTTGACGAGGGCACATCAGCGGGCGTACTTCAAGTATGCCCATCACCGTGATAGTGCCATAGCATCATGCTTAAGTAAACTCCTACCAGACCAGAATGTGTCATTTCTACTATTCCCCACGGAGTTACTACAAGCACCCACCATTTCTACAACAAGCATAGTGTCTTCCAGTCACCTTAGCTCCATCCAACCTGCTGCCAATAAGAAGACTTCAAGAAAGAAGACGCCTACGACTCCGACTGCCCATCCAGAAAAAGAAACTCTCGTTATTCCACCTAATGTAGAAGAGACCGACCCAGTAGCCACCACGACCAAGAAAAGGAAACGTACCAGGAAGGCAATTCCCCATACGTCAAAGATTTCAACCTCCAGAATATTTTCCAATGGCATTTCCTTCCTCCTAGAGATGTTCCCTGTTCTCTGGCATCTATCATAAGTCTTGTAGAACTCGTTGGCATCCTTGAAAAGTGTAGGCCAATAGAATCCTGCTTGAAGAACTTTTGCAGCAGTCCTAGCACCACCAAAATGCCCTCCACACGGTGATGAATGACAATAGTACATAATGATATGGTATTCTTCCGCTGGAACACATCTCTATATAATCTAATATGGACATTGCTTGAACAAGTATGGTTCATCCCAATAGTAGAATATTGCATCATGTCTGAATTTCTTGAGTCCCTGGCTAGATAAATCACGAGGCAAAATACCACTAACAAGATAATTAACAATATCAGCATACCACAGAATTGCTGTAACAAATAACAGTTTCTCATTAGGGAATTCCTCCGTAATCTCTGTTTCATTACCTTGTGTGATAGCATTTTCCAGCCTAGATAAATGATCAGCGACCTAGTTCTCACATCCTTCCCTATCTCTAACCTCTAAGTCAAATTCTTGTAGCAAGAGTATCCACCTAATAAGTCTAGGTTTAGCATCCTTTTTAGTCACTAAGTACTTAATGGTTGAATGATCGGTATGAACAATGACCTTAGTGCCTATCAAGTATGACCTAAACTTATCGAAGGCAAATACTACAACAACCAATTCTTTTTCAGTAGTGTTGTAATTGATTTGTGCATCATTTAAAGTGCGACTAGCATAATAAATAACATGAAAGAGTTTGCCTCGGTGTTGTCCAAGTGCTACATCGACGGCGTAGTCACTTGCATCACACATCAGCTCAAATGGCTCGTACCAATCAAGTGGAATGACAACATGTGCTAAGATAAGCTTATCCTTCAGTTCTTGAAACGCACTATAGCAATCTTTATCAGACACAAATGGTTGGTTTTGCTGTAGCAATTTGCATAGCGGCTTTGAGATCTTCGAAAAAACTTTGATGAATCTCCGATAGAAGCCAACATGCCCTAGGAAGCTTCTCACTCCCTTGACAGCAGGTGGAGTAGGTAGTTTCTCGATGACCTCGACCTTTGCTTTGTCAACTTCTATCCCTTGATTTGAAATCTTGTGGCCTAGGATTGTTCCTTCCGATAGAACCTTAGCGAGATTGCCCAAGCATATGTCGAAGTAATCTCTAAAGACCGAGAAATCATCCATGAAAATTTCCAAGAAATCCTCGACCATGTCTGAAAAGATAGCCAACATACATCTTTGAAAAGTTGCTGGAGCATTACAGATACCAAAGGGCATTTTCCGAAAAGCATAAGTTCCAAAGAGCATGTGAAAGTCGTCTTCTCTTGGTCTTCGGATGCTATAGCAATCTGATTGTACCCAGAATACCTATCGAGGAAGTAGTAAAATGCCTTGCCCGCTAGTCGATCCAACATCTGATCAATGAATGGGAGGGGAAAATGGTCCTTCTTGGTTGCTTTGTTGAGCTTCCTATAGTCCATGCAAATCCTCCACCCCGTGACGGTTCTAGTAGGCAATAACTCATTCTCCTCGTTGCTTACCACGGTCACGCCTCCCTTCTTCGGCATACATTGCACCGGGCTGACACATGAGCTATCAGATATCAGGTAGATTACTTCAGCATCAAGCCACTTGATTATCTCTTTCATCACCACATTCCTCATGATTAGGTTTAATCTCCTCTGGGATCAACTGAATTGTTGTGACAATCATCAAGAAAATTTTGTAGATACATATAGCAGGGCTTATACCCTTCAAATCAGCCATAGTCCACCCTATCGCATTTTTATAATGTAACAACATATTTACTAAACTAGTTTCTTCCTTAGGTGTGAGAGTAGATGAGATTATCACAGGCAAAGTTTCATTGCTCCTTAAGTAAGCATATTTAAGATGTGATGGCAAAGGTTTCAGTTCTAGAGTAGGTGCATGCTCAAGGGAAGGCTTAGGAGGTACAAATTCTGAAAAATCAAGAGGTTCAAAGTGCGTACCTGGTGTAGCCTCGAGTCGACTAGGCTACTCCAGTTCCCTTGAGAGCTCTTCTACGTCTGAATCGTCATCTTTGCAGAGTGCTTCAAATTCTTCCATTTGCGTCTCAATGCTACAACAAAACTCATCAATCACATTTTGTGATGTAGCATCTACATATTGGCATACTATTGGGTTGTCTACATACTTGAGGATGTCATGGATATTGATAGTGACCGTCTGATCAGCCACTCGCATTGTAAATTCACCCTTCTCACAATCAATCAAAGCTTGCCCGGTGGCTAAAATGGCCTTCCCAAGATAATGGGTGTGTTGTTGTCAACCTCACAATCGAGGATTAAGATGTCGACTAGAAAGATAAATATGTCCACTTTTACAACAACATCTTCAACTCTTCCTTATGGGTGAACATGAGAGTTGTCTGCTAGCTGTAGCACAACCTTGGTAGGTTGTACCTCGCAAATTCCTAGTTTCAGAAAAATCGACTTAGGCATTAGGTTAACACTTGATCCCAAATCGCAAAGTGCCCTTCCAATAAACTTTTCGCCAATAGAACATGGGATAGAAAAACTACCTGGGTCCTTCCTCTTAGGTGGCAGCTTGCTCCACATAGAATAGCATTCTTCTTCTATAGCGACAATCTCTTGGTTCTCGACCTTCCTCTTTTTCGTGACTATATCCTTAAGAAACTTGGCATATGTTGGCATCTGATCAATGGCTTCCAGAAATAAGACATTGATATGTAGTTTGTCCAGGATATCCACAAATTTCTGGAATTGAAGGTCTTCTTTCTGTTTCTTGAGTCGTTGAGGAAAAGGAGGTGGGGGTCTAACTTTATTTTTCTAGACTAGTGGAGTTGTATCTTTTATTGTAGCAAAAGCAGGCTCCTCTTATGACTTTTCTTTTGCTATGACATCCTCACCCTTTTCTTCAACTGGAAGATCTTGTAAGTTATCTTGTAACCGAGGCAAGTTGGGCTGAGATTCCTCCTTATCTTTTTCCCCAAACTTGTCTTCCTTGCTAATTTCCTTGCCACTCCTTATCGTGAGTGCGCTACATTGTTCCTTGCTATGGTGCTTAGTGGCTTCAGTGTCACAAAGCAGTAATCAACTTGGGTTGGACTGTCTTTCCTTGATACATTGTTCCTTGCTAATTTTAGTCCAACCTGCTACCAAGAAGAAGACTCCGAGAAAGAAGACCCCTACGACTCCGACTGCCCAGCTAGAAAAAGAAACTCTCGTGATTCCACCCATTGTAAAAGAGTCCGACCCAGTAGCCACAACGACCAAGAAAATGAAACGTACCAGGAAGGCAACTAATCCAACACCGTCTCGACCAGAAACCCCACTTCCTGAGCCAGAGCACAACCCTAGTGATCATGAAGAAACCCCTCAGAAGGAAACCACTACAGCACAAACACCTAAGCCGACGCCAGCGCAACCCGAGGATGCTACATCATCCCGACCAAAGACACGCATCAAACATAATGCTGGACGTGTCAGGCCCTCATCCAATGCTCAGTCAGTATCTTCGAAGAGTGTGGATGATGTAGCAGATCCCCACCACTACTCCTCTGAAACATCAATGGACAATACCAGCAGCATAACCTAGCCTCCGCACCCAGGAGGTAACTATCTCTTTTTTTTCTTTTTATTTATCATTTCATTTTTCATTTTATTGCATATAGAATAGGTCATGCATTGAGGACACTGCATCCCTTAAGTTTGGGGGTGTTAGTGTTAGTATTCATATGTAGTATTTTTTCTTTAGCATATGCATAGTAGGGAAGAATAAAATTTTTACTATGGCATTCTGTTTAGTCTAGAGACAGTCTATGAATGCATTTATGGTGTCTGACGATGATATCTTAAAGGCCTGAACTAAGTTGGAAAAAACACGACTAGTTGAGATCTGTACAACCGACCATAGGATATAGTTGCTAAAAAATTGTTACACATATGATCTCTTTCTATAAGTAAGTTTGTTAGAAAAAAATTTCAGAAAGAACCCTAGTGAACTCTGATATGTAAACTCTAGAGAACTTAAAAGAAAAACTAGACGATCATGTGCTCAAACAAACGAATAAATGCTACGACATATCTGTAGAAGGACACTCCGCTTTGCTATAGCATGTTTCAAATAATAATAATAATAAAGCTTTTCTATAGCATGTGAGTGAATGAAAGTTAATCTTAAGGAATGTAGGTGTGATGAGCTGACACCCTTCGTAGCAAAAAACTTACATCTTTGGGAGTCTAGAAATTTAAAAAGAACTAGAGAACATAACTAGGGTATAATTAGGAAGCTTCCTTGAAAATTTTTCTCACTAGCTTAAGTATAGGAGGAAGGCAGCCACGCACACACACACACACACACACACACACACACACACACACACACACACACAACTTAATCTTAAGGAATGTTCTAAGGATCTCGCTTCTAGTTGTTTATATTTAATTGCCTAAGTTATTTTTGAGGACTGAAATATTGCCATAGCAATCCTCTAGGTTAAATCTTTTCCATAGTAATTCTTTTGTGCTATCCTACTCATTCCTTGAGGACAAGCAATAGTTTAAGTTTGGGGGTGCGATAAGTGCATAAATATCCTTGTTTCATACCTTTTTGTTATATCATTTGCCTATTCTTGAGTTCATACCATAGCATTTAGACTGCATTTTCTTCTTCTAGGTGCATCTTTATCTTTGTTGGTTGTTGGTCCATATCGAGGGATACTACTCAAAGGGTTGGTTTTTGGGTTTTTGGTGTGCATGAAAGGAGTCATGAGAGGAAGTCGGTACTAGAAATTGCTATAGCCTGATGGAAGTGGATATTGGCCCGCACGTGAGAAGCATGTGAACTGCAGAAGCACGTGAACGCCCAGAAAGTACGACCTGACAAGTGCAGTAGCCGGTACCCACCTGTAGACTATCCTCCTTGTCCCCTCGCAGCAGACTTTGTCAAAGGATATTCCATGGGATAATCAAGGAATCTTTAGGGCATAAAACCCTAAAGAGCCTCCACTATAAATAGAGGGAAAGAAGCTTGGAGAAAAAAGAGGCAAGTGTTGCGAACGAGAGGTGGAAGAGAGAGAAAGTCACAAGAAGAGAGAAGTTTTCATCTTTATCTTCTCCAGCTTGGTGTCATCCACCGTTGAAGCTCCAAGGAGTGGCCTCACCGTCCTCGAGAGAGGTGGTGGGCCTAAGACAGTCAGGAAGTTCATGGCGGATAAGGAGTTCACCTTTCTTTCTATCGCTATAGCATTTCCTTTTCATATTTTTATCTTTGGTGATGTTATCGCAGTGATACGTTAGATGATATTGCCCAGCCATGAACTGTTTTAGGTGGCTTGGGTTTGATGGATGATTTTATTTTGAATACTTGTTAATGCATGCTATGGTTTTTTCAGTGTTGATCATGTTCTATGCTTTGCTTATGCATTTCTCATTTCCTTACAGTTGTAAGAGCCCTCGAGAGTTTGTCGTTCTTTAAGTATGTGTTGGGGTTAGTAATCGAAAGAGCTAGCCTTAGAACCCTCATAAGCAATGGAGAGACTGTCGAGAGGCAGACTCTAACATACCTTAGAGATAAGTGATAGGTTTCAAGGGCTAAAAAGGATAGTACGTGAAGGGTAGGAGAGTATTAAGAGTTTACGCTGAGAGGTATGGCTGTAGCATTTCTGACTCCCGTTTTCCTGGCTAGAGATAGTTTAGGAACACTCTTAATAAATCCCGCCTAGCATAAAAGATAGCTAGAGAGCCTTAATATCGTTAAGAAGCTTAAGATAGGTTGTCCATCATTCCCAGCCAATCATTCCGTTGTGAGTTTTGCATCTGAAAGAGGACATGTTCATCATATTGTTATCTCATCTTTCTCTACATTGTTTTGCTTCAACATTATTTTACATCATCTATTTTACTATAGCATTGTCATCTGCAAAAAGTTCAATCTTTATTGTTGCAGCAATTGTGAACACCTCCAATTCCTGTGGAGACGATACTCACTCACCATTTTATTACTCGTTCGACGTGTATACTTGCACCATATTTGCATATCATTTATAGTAAACTACATGCAAGAAACAATATTCTACACATTCAGCAAGTAAAAGAGGTGTTTTGACATTTTTAGGCAAGAAGAAAAAAAAAATACAAGTCATATTTCATGCTTTCCCCAAGTTTAAGTTCAATTTTTATTAGGTGCGAAAATAAGTTAGTCGGCTATCCTGTCATAGGCACAAGTCATAACAAATTTTTCTTTTCCGATTATTACTAAGGCAAGTACAATGCAACCTATATGCAACTAAAGATGCCTAGACAAATGATGTGAGAGCTATCCCCCCCTCAAACTCGAGATGGGCATTGCCCTCAATGCACAAAATAGGAAAAATAAATTAAAGAAAAATAAATACAAGTTAAAAATAAAAATAAAAGGAAACAGGAAAAGAAAAATAAAAAAAAAGAAAAGAAAAGAGAAAGAAAACTAAAAGTTTGTTGAGGGTTGAGAGGAGGCTGGAAACTTGTCAGCTGAGGAGGAGGAAGATGTTTTGATGATGAATCGGTGACCAGAAGAAGTCCTGGAGGCGGTCTTTGCAGGTGAGGTTTTTGCTTTCCGCGGCAGCTGGACTCTTTTTAGCGTATGATGTGGCTTTTCTTGAGGTTCGGTAGGGGGAACGGCGGGAGATTCGTCACTTCCTTCTGAATCCGTCTCGAAGTCCATAGGTTCGGCGGCTATTAAGTGACGCTTCCTCTTCCTAGTGCCTTCCTCCGTTGGTTCTGCCGGAGGGATAAATGCCATTTGGATGACTGATGTTGCTGCTACCACTGTTGTTTCTGACTCCGACAGCTGCTGTTCAATTTCCTCGGATGAAGAGATGTCTGCCACTATCCTTGTTGTGTAAGAAAGGGAAAGGTGTTGATGCGGTCAGTTTGGCGGGCAGCGACGGCTGGTGGCGTTCTTTGTGCTTGGGATGCTGCTGCAAGATTTGCATGGTATGGCGGCAGAATGGGTACTTCACAAGGGAATTTCTGCATAAAATAAGCCACAAGAGCTTCTTGGGCCTCCCCCACATATTTCATGAAGGCCAACTGATGTTGCTCGATGTGCTTTGTGTTGTCTAGAAGTGTGTGCAGCAGTGGGAGGACTTCCTTGTCTAGGGCAGCTTCAGTTATGCCGGGGGCAGCTGGAGTTGTTGGTTGTGTGGTTGAAGGCTGGCTGGGCATTGTTGCCTCTTTTTCCGTATCATGCATCATCTGAATGCGTGCCTTTTTGGTCCAGCCTTCTCGGGCAGTCGTTAACTCATCTTTGGGCTCTGTCGGGACACCGAAGTTGGTGCAGAGATCTGTGATGAGGGACAGGAAGTACAACATGCCTTTCTTCTTTCTGAATAAGTTATGGATCTCCGTGCAGATGATTTCCCCAACGTTTATCGGCCAGTTCATCAAGATACTGTGAATTAAGGCGAGGCGCGGCCGATCGTCGGTTGTGTTGTGGGATGTGGACAGTAGACGCCTTTTTACAAAGGTGTTCCACAACATGGCCTCGGGCAGCAGGTGGCGGCGCTGGAGAGATCCCACATGTTTGCCTCCCAACCATGGCGTGTTGGGCTTGCATAGTTTGGCCTTGATTTTCTCATAGTCGGCATTCGTTACTGACTGCCTCCACTCCTCGTGAGGGTTGTTGTCCATATCAAGGTCGTAGTACCTATTGATGACAGCAACGTTTAGTTTGACCGGCTCCCTGCAGACATAGACTAATGGCTTCTGCGGGCAGGGCTGATGGGAGTAGAATTCCCTGACTATGGTGATGTTGGCTACCTCTGGCTGCCGAGCGAACATCTCTAATCCCTTGTTGTGGATGGTTTCGAACAGGGCATGCTCTAGGCCACGGTCTCTCGTTTGTTGTGTGTAATGGAGGCCTTGCTCTTCCCATACTACCTACTTAGAGAACCGGTTTCTGTATTTCTCCTCGTCATCCTTGTAGCAAAATCTCTTGTAAGTGGGTTTTTGCTTTGATGCGGATGCCATGTGAACGATTCTATGTAGCTGAACCTAAATAAAAATAATGAGAGGGCATGTGAATAAAAAAGAAGATAGCAAGAAGGTGAAAGTGAAGTAAATGAATTGAGTGGGAGTGGTATAAATAGGGGTTGTCGAGAGGTGTCGTGGCGGCATTAAATGCCCAACGGTCCGATTTTTATGTGCACGTTACGAGATTTTTTGCCCGTTATTTTTAGAGCCACTGACATCTAGTCGTTGGTGGCCAACTAGCTGTTACGCGTTGCTGCACTGGCTGCTGTCTCGGCAGGATGGTGGGTAGGCTCCTTGCTGGGCCTCATTCTTAATCCTGATCTTGTGTTCCTAAACCTGAAATAAAACTAATTAAATAACTTCTGAAATTTTGAAAACTAATCTAATCCTAAAATAAAATAATTTCTAATCCTAGTCCATAAAAATAAAAATAAAAATAATAGAATAAAAATTAAGTTATGTTGGGAGTGCATTTAGGTGCATATCCCATACATAACCACTTCCTAAGGTGGTTTGACTTTTTCTTTCCTCCTGGGGGTCCTCATGTTCGTTCAGGTGTCGTGTTACTGGGTCCTTAAGCCTGCCCCTTGGCCTGTCGCGGCAGCTGCTGCCCTTGCCTGTTTCCACCCTGACTTTGGCAGCTCTTGCATCTTGGCTTCCTTTTTCTTCTTCTGAGGGTTTTAGCACATTCATCTTGATGCTCGGGTCCTCTACGCTCATTGTCAGCTCCCCAAGTTCCACATCTATAAGCGTTCTACTCGTGGCCAAAAATGGTCACCCTAGAATGATGGGGGCTTTTTCATCGGCCTCGCAATCTAAGATGAGGAAGTCGGTTGGAAGAATCAGATTGCCCACATTTACCAGGATGTCTTCGAATTTTCCCTCTAGTTGTACAAATGAATGGTCAGCAAGTTTAAGCATGACGGAGGTAGGTTTGGAAGGCCCAATACCTAGTTTATCAAAGACGGCTTTAGGCATCAGGTTGATGTTGGCTCCCAAGTCGCACAGGGCTTTCGTTTCATGTTTGTTGCCTATCCTGTATGGGATAACAAAGCTGTCCGGATCTATCTGCTTGGGCGGCAGCTTATTGTGCAGCATTACCATGCACTCTTCAATGGTAGCCACTGTCTCGAATTCCCCAATCATCTTCTTCTTAGAAACCATGTCCTTAAGATATTTGGCATAGTTTGGCATACTTTGAGTGGCTTCTATCATAGGTATGTTGATATGCACCTATTTTAGAATATCTAGGAATTTTTGGAACTGGTGCTCTTGTTGTTTTTGCTTGAGCCTTTGGGGGAATGGTACTGACAGACGAATCTCCTCTATATGCTCCTTGCTTGGGGGCTTAGTCTAGGGAGGATCTTCTGTTTTAGGGCCACTGTCTCGTTTTGCCGTTGGGGCGGCTGGTGTTGGTGCTGCTGCGGTAGGCTTACTTTTCTTGTCCGACTGAGCTTCTTATTGTTCCACCATCATGGGTTCATCAAGCTGCTTCCCACTTATTGTAAGTTGGTTTGGCTGCTGCGATAGCCTTGCACTGCTCGTAAGTGGGTTTGGCTGCTGCCTCTAAGCTGCTGGATGCTGCTCCCATTGTTCAGCTACTGTATATCTCAGTGAATTGCCCGAATTAGGTCTCTAAGTTCTTTATAGCAGCCTCCTGGTTGTTCATCCGCATCTCCATCCTGTCCATAAAAGACTCAGTTTTATCAATAAATTTATTTGTACGAACAATAAAGTCACTAGTTCTATTCATAAAAGTTTGCAGGGTTGCTTCTAGTGAATTATTGTTTTGTGGCTGTTGAGTCTGCTGCCTGGACTGGTTCGGCTGGTAGCATCCCTATAGTTGTTGTGGGTTTGCAGCTGTCTTTGGGTTGCTCTAGGAGAAGTTGGGATGGTTCTTCCATCCAGGATTTTAGGTGTTCTGGGCAGGCCTGCTATTCCTCTCATATCCTCTCATGTAGTTAGCAGATGCTGTGCAATCATAGGAATCATGGTTGCCCCCACATTCGCCATAGAACGGTCCATAGCCTTTACTTCATGAACCTTCCCAAGGGGTTGCACAATTTTCTTTACCAGCTCCGTTAGTGTATCGAGGCGGGCGTTAACAGATTTTGAGGCTTCTACCTCATTCGTAGTGGATGGCCGCCTAGTGCCGCTTCGGCGGGCTATCGGGTACTTGTAGTCATTTTTAGCAGCATGGTTCAGCAGCCGCAGTGCTTCTTCTAGGGGGTCTGTCAAGAATGATCCCATTGGCCGAGGCATCTATCATCATCCGAGTTGGGTAGTTAACCCCGTTGTAGAATATGGATACATGCGTAAAAGCTGGAAGACCATGTAGTGGGCAGTTAATCAACATTTGTTGATACCGCTCCCATGCCTCATACATCGGCTCATCATCCCCTCGTCTAAAGGTCGTGATCTCATTCCCTAGTCTATCAGTGACATTGGACAGGCTAAAACGGTCTAGAAAATCTTTGCAGAGCTCCGTCCATGTGTTGAAAGATCTGGCTGGCTGGTTATTCAACCACTGTTTTGCTCTATCCCTTAGTGAATAGCGAAATAACCTCAGCCTTAATACATCCTGGTGGACCCCGTATATCTTGAATGCTTTGCATATGTCTAGGAATCCTCGTAAATGATGTCGAGCATCTTCTGTGGCAGTCCCTCCAAAGTTCCCTAGTGTATTTATCATGTTGAACATGACGGGCTTTAGCTCAAAATGGTTTGTCCCTATATCAGGTTCCGTCACTATTGGTTCAAACCCTTGGAAGTCATGTTCTAGATAATCCCTAGTTGTTCGAATCCTGGGGATCATGCCGTATTGGATCTTGCGGACCTCTGGGCGGCAAGTCGTACTGCCCGGCCCCGCCGTGTGCGGCACCGTTAGGTGGGTCCATGGTTACCCTTGCTTCTTCCTTTTCTTTGTTTCTCTTTAGGACTTCCCTGAGTTCCTTCTAAATTGCTCTTGTCAGTCGTTCGAGATTATCGTAAAAGAGTAGATTTCCTTTAGGGTTTGCCCTGGTCATACACTCGCAAGGGACACGGTAATTTTTTTGGTTAAAAAAACTAAATAAAAGGTACAAAAATTGAAAAACGAAATTCGCTATTACCAATCCCTGGCAACGACGCCAAAAACATGTGGGGCGTGCAGGTGTTCCCTTTTTGTGAGAGCGCAAGTCCACACTCCTGCCAAGTTAAAGTATAAAAGATTTCGAATCCCACTAGGATTGGACAACTTGGTTCGTTTTGTAGTTCCTACACAAGGTAAAATAAAAACACAAGTGAATTGTTTGCTGTGATGAAATGTAAATAAAAACACAAGTAATAAGGGAGGTGATTCAGGTTGATAAAGCAGGCAGGGTTATGCTGTCACTTAGTGTGAAACTGCGTTAAAAAAGGTTAAGTTGTTTTGCGCTGCTATGATATGAGGCCTCGGCCAGTATGGCTGGCGGCACGCTACGACCTTGTCATGCGTCCGCAGCGGGTCACTTCTTTTGTAACTTTTGTTGTCTCGACAGGTGAAATAGAAATAGGTTCGCCGGCAAATCTGGCAAATACTCCAAGTTCGACGGGATATTCGACAGTGATATTCCCTATTTCTAGGTAAGGATCCTCAAAACCTAGCGTGACGTAGGCAATACCTAGTAATCTCAGCATAAACCTAACACAAGCTAGTAAACTCGGTTGGTGATCCCTTTTAGATGTTGAAACTTGTGAAGTATTAGAAACAAGTTAGTCACGCCTCAGCATGTTGTGACAGTGCTTAACCCTTTCGTGAAGTTGACACTTTCGTGCCCCCTAAATAGACTCTCTCAACTTACTGGTTAGGACTAATTGGAAGAATGAATTGCATAGATTAATTAAACTTTTAATTTTTTATTGAAAAACAACTCAAAACCTAATACAATTGTTTCACAACTAATTTACAACATAACCCTAACCCAAATGAAGTTTAGAACATGGCGGCGGCAAAGAACTCTAGATATGTCTATAGAAAACCCAAGATGATTTGAACTAGGAGTACAAAGAGTATTTATAGGCAATTAACTAGGCTAAGTCCTCCTTAAAGTAGAAGTCCTCAAAAGTAGCTTTCCACATTTAATGTGACTTTAAACTCTGACTTCTTTGCGTTAAATGTGGACTTTATCTTGTTTGCCTTAGCCCGCAACTAACCTTGAGATCTTACTTCGGTGGCTCTAGCTACTGCTACAAACGTTGAAAAATTAAGTGGATGGCAATGATAGATTCAAGATTTTAAGGTCTACAAATCGCACTCCGGTTCTCCAACTCCATAGTCTACTGTTGTGGGCAGCAAGGTCGACATCAACATTACTCGACATCTACTCGGTAGCAACTGTCTTATGCTGGAACTGCATCAGTACACTTCCTAGGTTTGCTGTCTCAACATTGCATCCTCAGCTCCTTGGTTCCCTCTTTCATCCTTTAGTACCTAAATACAAAAATACACTAAAACAATATCTCTTGTTTACCAAATAAACGATAATCTATAAAAGTAAGGTAGAACGTAGAAATATTGTAAAATTCAATACATGATCCTACTTATGCCTAAAATGAGCTTAAAAACAGAAATAATAAGAGGTGGAATGTGTAGGAAATATAGGACTTGTGGACACTTTACAATATATTAATGCATAGCATTGACAGTGATGAACATGAGATAATGTATATAGAGACTTGATATATAATGTTGTTTGTATAGTTTATGACTACATCACTAGGCAATGTATGCCTAACGTGTCTCATCTCATTCATTTCAGGTTGAAAGGATCGTGTGTTGGAGGATCGGATTGTCAAGGCAAGACAAGTCACTACCAGCCCTAAGTAATGTACTTTGACCTTATGAACTCCTAGGAAGGTGTCAAAGTAGTCGACCTAGTCGTTTATGCCTATTTTGATATGTTTATGAAATGTTTATGTTGTAACATGGTTAATGGCCCTAAATGGCCTTTTTGGTTGGCTTAAAATGGCTTAAAAGTGCATACTTGGCTCATAAAGGTCAAAACATAGTAAACATATTTGTATGATCATGAAATTTGGCATGCTAGTAGTTTATACCATTGAAATGTTGTGTGTGAAGTTTCGTTTCATTTGGACATCGTTCAATAGGTTAAATTGAATAAATACCAGCAAAAATTTGTCATTACGGGTTAGACCTTATCGAAACGGGTGATGTTGTTTCGATACGGGTAAGCATAATTGAGCCTAAGGAATAAGGTGTATCACAACGGTTCATGGCCGTTTCGAAACATTTTGCCACTGGAATCCCTCATTTCGATATGGGTTTATAGCGTATCAAAAAGGATCAAAGTCAAAATCAAATGAAGTTAACCCGTTTCGATACAGGGCATGCCTGTATCGATACGACCTAAAGGGTAAAGTCAACAGGGGTTGACCATCATTCACCCGTTTCGAAACAACTTTAGGGTGTTTTGATACGGGGTTAGTTAAGTTAGTTAAAGGCATATTAAACAGATTGCAATGTTTATAGTTTAGTCATTGAATTTCGAAAGATTAAATTGAATGAGTCATTCGATTCCAAATTGTATGAAATTTTATAGGTATGTTATTATTGTGTTGAATTTCATTGTAGTAATACCAATTGCATTGAAGGACCTCTAATTTACCGAATTTACAGTTTGGTCCCTAATACTTGTAATAGTTGTGATTTAGCCTTGAATGATTAATTATTGCATATATGGGTCAATTGTACTGAGTTTCACGGTAGTGATGATTCATTTTATGATATTTTTGAAAATGTTAATAATGAAAATTAAATTTTTTGTACCAATTTTCGTATTGATCATCGGTTTCACCTTCCGATCCGACTCTCGACCATACCGAGAAGGGGGTGTTACATTCAATTAATTCATCTTTTTATTATTTGCATATCTTTTTATGTCTTCAAGTTTTATTTTGTTAGTTCGTTTAGTTTAGGGTTAAACCTCATAAATATGGTCTTAATGCCTAGATAGAGCCTTCGCTTGTTGAAAAATATTTCTTTCATATTTTAAAATAATATTGTTGCGCGATCTTGCAATACTATAAATGATACGCAAATGGTGCAAGTATACACGTCGAACGAGTAATAAAGTGATTAGTGAGTATCATCTCCACAGGGATTAGAGGTATTCACGGTTGTTGTAACAATAAAGATTGAACTTTTTGCAGATGACAATGCTAAATTAAAAGAGATGGTGCAAAATAATGTTGAAGCAAAACAGTGTAGAGAAGGATGAGATAACAGTATGATAAACAGGTCCCCTTTCGTATACGAAACTCACTACGGAATGACTGGATAAGAATGATGGACAACCTAACTCAAGCTTCTTAATGACACTAAGGCTCTTCAGCTATCTTCTATGCTAGGTGGGATTTACTAAGAATGTTCCTCAACTATCTCTAGCCAGGAAACTGGGAGTAAGAAATGCTACAACCACACCTCTCGGCGTAAACTCTTAACACTCCCCTACCCTTCACGTATTATCCTTCTTAGCCCTTGAAACCTATCACTTATCTCTAAAGTAGGTTAGAGTCTACCTGTCAACAGTCACTCCATTGCTTATGAGGGTTCTAGGGCTAGCTCTCTCGATTACTAACCCCAACATACACTTAAAGAATGGCCAACTCTCAAAGGCGCTTAAGGTAGGGCCTATTTCTCAAAGCGCTTACAACCCTAAGCTCTTACAACTTTAAGGAAATGAGAAATGCATAAGCAAAGCATAGAATCATGATAAACACTGAAAAAGCCATAGCATGCATTAAAAAGTACTCAAAATAAAATCATCCATCAAACCCAACCCACCTAAAACTGTTCGTGGCTGGGCAATATCATCCAACGTATCATTGCGATAGTATCACCAAACATAAAGATGTGACAAGAAATTGCTATAGCGACAGAAAGAAAGGTGAACTCTCTCTCCGCCATAGACTGCCCGATTGTCTTAGGCTCACCGCCTCTCTTGAGGCCGGTGAGGCTAGTCATTGGAGCTTCAACAATGGAGGACACCAATCTAGAGAATATGAAGGTGAAAGCTTCCCACTCCTTTTCTCTCTCTTCCGCCTCTCTTTTTGCAACACAATATACCACACTTTTCTACAAGCTTCTCTCCCTTTTATATCGTGGAGGCTGCTGGGGTTTGGTGCCCTAAAGATGCCTTGATAATCCCAAGGAATATCCACCGACAAGGTCTGCCACGAGGGGACAAGGAGGAAAGTTTGCAGGTGGGTACCGACTGCTGCACATGTCAGATCGTCCTTTACTGTGTTTTCACGTGCTTCTGCAGCTCACGTGTATCTCACGTGCTGGCCAATATCCACTTCCATCATGCTATAACAATTCCCAGCACTGGCTTTCTCTCTTGACTCCTTTCCTGCACACCAACAAAACCAAAACCAACCTTCCGAGCAGTACCCCTCGATATGGACCAATAACCAGCAAAGATAAAGATGCACCCAAAAGAAGAAAAGACAACCTAAACGCAGTCTAAATGCTATGGTATGAACTCAAGTACAGGAAAATGCTATAGCAAAAAGGTATGAAAACAAGGATATTTATGCAGTTATCAAACCCCCAAACTTAAGCTATTGCTTGTCCTCAAGCAATGAATAGAACAGAACAAAAGAACTACTATGGCAAAGATTTAACCTAGAGGATTGCTATGGCAATATTTCAGTCCTCAGAAATAACTTAGGCAGATAAATAAATATACACAACCAGACGTGAGATCCTTAAGAACATTCCTTAGGACTAAGCTGTGTGCGTGGCTGCCTTCCTCCTATACTTAAGCCGATGAGACAAATTTTCAAGGAAGCTTTCTAGTTACACCCTAACTATGTTCTATAGTTCTTTTTGTAATTTTTAGACTCCCAAATATATATGTTTTCTACTACAAAGGGTGTCAGCTCATCACAACTACCGTCCTTAACTCTAGATGAGCAGGGAGCAAACCTCTCACCCCCGAGTTAGTAGGCAGAGTCATCCCGTGACAACTTTCATTCACTCATATGCTATAGCAAAGCTTTATATTTTTTTTAACACTAAACACTGCTATAGCAAAGCGGAGTGTCCTTCTACAGATATGCCGTAGCATTTATTCATTTGTTTTAGCACAGGGTTGTCTAATTTTTTCTTTTATGTTCTCTAGAGTTTACATATCAAAGTTTACTAGGGTTCTTCCTGAAAAAAAATTCTAACAAACTTACTTATAGAAAGAGAGCAGTTGTGTAACAAAATTTTTAACAACTGGATCCTAAAGTCAGTTCTACAAATCTCAACTAGTTGTGTTTTTTCTAACTCAGTTCAGGCGGTTAATATTTTGTTCTATCCTATAATGCATATGCTAAAGCAAAATATCAACAATGAACAGTAACACCCCCTAACTTGAGAAATGCAGTGTCCGCAATGCATAAACTAATATACACTATATGCCATGAAAATTGAAAAATTGAAAAGAAAAAAGTTAGTTACCTCCTAGGCGCGGAGGCTACGTGGTGTTGCTGCTGTTGTCCATTGATGTCTCAGAGGAGTAGTGGTGTGGGTCTGCTACATCGTCCACACACTCTGAGGAGACTGATTGAGCACTAGACGAGGGCCTGACGCGTGCAACAATATGTTTGATGCGAGTTTTTGGTCCGGATGTTGTAGCATCCTCAGATTGTGCTGGTGTCGGCTCAGTTGCTTATGCTATAGCAGTTTCCTTCTGAGGGGTTTCCTCAGGATCACTTGGTACGTGCTCTGGCTCAGGATGTGGGTTTTCTGCTCGTCACGGTTTATGATTAGTTGCCTTTCTGGTGCGTTTCCTTTTCTTGGCCGAAGAGGCTGTTGGGTCAGTTTCTTCTACAATAGGCTGAACAGGCGGAGTTTCTTTCTATGGCTGGGCAGTTGGAGCTACTGGAGCTTTCTTTCTTGGAGTCTTCTTCTTGGTAGCAGGTTGGACGGAGCTAGGGTCACTGGAGACATTGTGCGTGCTATAGCAGTGGTGGGGGCTTGCAGTAACTCCATAGGAAATAATGGAAAAAAGACGTTCTGGTCCGATAGGAGTTTGATTAAACAGGATGCTATGGCACTATCGCGGTGTTGGGCATATTTGAAGTACGCCCGCTGGTGTGCCTTCATCAGGATGAGCTCAGTGCTCAGTTCTTTTGTTGTTGCCACAAATGCTGCCACTCGTGCTGCAGCAAAACTTTTAGATCCTCCCTCCACTGCTTGTTGAGGCATGTCTTCATTAAATCCTCGGAGTTCCGTAATGAGGGCTGGAGTCAAACATGTCTTTCCTGCAAGAGTTGTATCTACAAGATCATCTATGAAGACGTCTTTCCTTTTAGACAAGGTAGTGATCAGGTTAGGAAAAACAAGGGGACTACGGGGCCGTTTCAAGCAAGCATATACCTCATCCACTATTATATTTCCTATGTCAATTTGTCTACCATGTATTATAGAGTGAATGAGAAAAAGTCGAGAGATGTGCACGGTAGAAGTGTGTAGTGTACGCATAAGCTTATGTCTCACAAAGTGGTTCCATACCTTTGCCTCAGGTTTGAGGCGTCCTCTCTCGACTGGCTTGTTATTGTCTATCACCGTTCCTTGAAAACAGATGTCCTCTAGCACCTCGCACTGCGTCTGCACGTCCATTGTCATCACAAAAGAAGTGTGATGGTCTACAGTGTGCTTTAGCCCATAGAACTTGTTGATTGCTGCGGTAGTAAACTTTATCTACTCTCCTCTTACATGAACTGTGGACTGGGTTGGACTTGTGAGGTGTGCATAGAACTCTTTTACATGTGATGTACAAATCTCCTCAGGGTGAGCAGCGAAGTTTTTCCATCAATGTGTGCCAATGACGTCCATTATAGACTGGTCGAACTGATCTTCTTCCACTTGAGGGTATTTGAACCCTAGTTGTGGAAGAACATTCCTATCCTTAAGCTTTGTCCATCTCTCATTTGCTGCTTCGTCAAGAAATATTGGAATTTCTAGGACTGGTTGTTGTTTGGGACGGTCAGAAGTCTCAGGAGCATTCTTGCAACGAGCCATGGAGTTTTTGTTGAAAATGGGGAGGAGTAAATATGTGAAGGGAAAGACAAATGGTGAAGGGTATTTTGTGTGTTTGGGAGAAAACCGAAAAGATAGGGGGAAAGTTTTTGAGTGTTGAAGAAGATGAAGAAGGTTAGGGGACGGATGATGATGAAGAAGAAAATATGGGAAGTTGAAAAAGGTTGGGGGGGGGGGGAACTGATGAATTAATGAAAGAGGGGAGGTGATAGGGACGTGTGTCAGCTTTAAGAGAGAGAGAATTTTTTTTCGGAGTTAATATGATAGCTGACGACTAGAGAGAGAATGTGGGTTTATGTGGCTAGGGTTTCTTCTCATTAAATAGATGAACATTCTCTCTCATGCTTTTTGTTTTTCTCTCTCTTTTTTAATTCATCTCCCCCACTTTTCGGATAAAACCACCTTATCTTTTTCTTTCCCTTTTTCTTTCGTCCCTCTAAAAATGGATAAAAACAAACTCCATGTCCTTCTCCCTTTTGCTACCAATCTTGTAGACGACACGCTCTCCTCCCTTTGTATCTGACGTTGTACTAGGAAAGAGAAAGCCTTGTACGAGGGACACGTGAAAAGATATGAAAATTAAAAGCAAAGATAACATAAAACTAGACTAAAAAGAAAAGCATTATTTATGGAAATGCTATAGCATAAAAGATAGGGTTGGAGATGTAAACTTTCAATGATCGTGAAGATCCAAGTAAGACTTGTCTCTAAGGATGGGGGGCCCACTGTACACCTTCAGGCGTTGGCCATTGACTTTGAAGACTTCATCGTCGTCCAACTTCTTGATATCCACTACGCCATGAGGGTACACCTTGTGTATGATGAATGGTCCTTACCACCCTGATTTCAGCTTTCCAAGAAAAAGCTTTAGCTTGGAGTTCTAGAGAAGCACTTGTAGACCTTTTGAGAAATGCCTTGGCAAAATGTGTTTGTCATGCCACTTCTTGGTTTTCTCCTTGTAGATGCGAGCATTCTCATATGCTTGGGCTCTAAATTCTTCCAGCTCATTAAGCTCCAGCAACCTTCTTTCACCAGCAAGTTGGGCATCCATGTTGAGTTTCTTGATTGCCCAATAAGCTTTGTGCTCAGGCTCCACGGGTAAATGGCACTTCTTTCCAAATACAAGCTTGAAGGGTGACATAACTAAAGGTGTCTTGAAGGCTGTCCTATATGCCCAAAGTGCTTCATCCAACTTGGGGGGCTAGTCTTTTCTCTTAGGATTAACAACTTTCTCCAAAATTTGCTTGATTTCACGGTTGGAAACTTCACCCTGTATGTTTGTCTGCGGATGATTTGATGTAGCAATGTTGTACCTGACTCCATAGTGATGTAATGCTTTAGCAATAAGCTTGTTGTCAAAGTGAATTCCTTCATCAATGATGATGGCTCGGGGTGCTCCGAACCTAGTGAAGATGTTCTTGTGAAGATACTTCATGACTGTCTTGGAGTCGTTCCTTGGGGTGGCAATAGCCTCCACCCATTTTGACACGTAGTCGACTGCTAGCAAAATATATAGATCTCCATGCAATGCAGGAAACAGACCCATGAAGTCAATTCCTCATACGTCAAAGATTTCAAGCTCTAGAATATTTTGAAACGACATTTCATTCCGCCTGGAGATATTCCCCGTTCTTTGGCATCGATCACAAGTCTTGTAGAACTCGTGTGCATCCTTAAAAAGTGTAGGCTAATAGAATCTTGCTTGAAGAACCTTTGCAGCAGTTCTAGCACAATCAAAATGCCCTCCACATGGTGATGAATGACAATGGTATAGAATGCTATGGTATTCTTCCGCTGGAACACATCTCCTTATGATCTGAACAAGACATTTCTTGAACAAGTAGAGTTCATCCCAATAGTATAATCTTGCATCATGTCTAAATTTCTTGAGTCCCTGGCTAGGTAAATCATAAGGAAAAATACCACTAACAAGATAATTACCAATATCACCATACCACGGAATTGCTGTAGCAGCTAGCAGTTTCTCATCAGGGAATTTCTCCTTAATTTCAGTTTCACTACCTTGTATGATAGCATTTTCTAGCCTAGATAAATGGTCAGCTACCTGGTTTTCACATCCTTTCCTATCTCTAACTTCTAAGTCAAATTAATGTAGCAAGAGTATCAACCTAATAAGTCTAGGTTTAGCATCCTTTTTAGTCACTAAGTACTTAATGGCTGAATGATCGGTATGAACTATGACCTTAGTCCCTATCAAGTTTGACCTAAACTTATCAAAGGCAAATACTATAGCAAGTAATTCTTTTTCAGTAGTGGTGTAATTGATTTGTGCATCATTAAAAGTTCGACTAGCATAACAAATAACATGAAAGAGATTACGTCTGTGTTGTCCAAGTGCTGCACCTACGGCGTAGTCACTTGCATCACACATCAGCTCAAACGGCTCGTTCCAATCAGGTGGAATGACAACTGGTGCTGAGATAAGCTTCTCCTTCAGTTCTTGAAACGCGCTATGGCAATCTTTGTCAAACACAAATGGTTGATTTTTCTGTAGCAAATTTCATAGTGGCTTTGAGATCTTCGAAAAATCCTTGATGTATCTCCGATAGAAGCCATCATGCACTAGGAAGCTTCTTACTCCCTTGATAGTAGTGGGGGAGGTAGTTTTTCAATGACCTCAACCTTTGCTTTGTCAACTTCTATCCCTTGCTTCGAAATCTTGTGGCCTAAGATTGTTCCTTCCGTTACCATGAAATGGCTTTTTTCCCAATTAAGCACCAAGTCAACTTCCTCACACCTCTTTAGGACCTTGGCGAGATTGCCCAAGCATGTGTCGAAGTCGTCTCCGAAGACGAGAAGTCATCCATGAAAATTTCTAAAAAATCCTCGACCATGTCTGAAAAGATAGCCAACATACATCTTTGAAAAGTTGCTGGAGCATTGCAGAGACCAAAAAGCATTCTCCGAAAAGCATAAGTTCCATAAGGCCGTGTGAAAGTCGTCTTCTTTTGGTCTTCGGGTGCTATAGTAATCTGATTGTACCCAAAATACCCATAGAGGAAGCAGTAGAATGCCTTGTCCGCTAGTCGATCCAACATCTAATCAATGAATGGGAGGGGAAAATGGTCCTTCTTGGTTGCCTTGTTGAGCTTCCTATAATCCATGCAAATCCTCCACCCCGTGACAGTTTTAGTAGGCAATAACTCATTCTCCTCATTGCTTACCACGGTCGCACCTCCCTTCTTCGGTACACATTGCACCGAGCTGACCCATGAGCTATCGGATATCGGGTAGATTACTCCAGTATCCAGCCACTTGATTATCTCTTTCATCACTACTTTCTTCATAATTGGGTTTAGTCTCTTCTGGGGCTCAACTGAATTGTTGTGACAGTCATCATGCAAAATTTTGTGTATACATATAGCAGGGCTTATACCCTTCAAATCAGCCATAGTGCACCCTATTGCTTTTTTATGTTGTAACAACATATTTACTAAACTAGTTTCTTGCTTAGGTGTGAAACTAGATGAAATTATCACAGGCAAAGTTTCATTTGTAACCCCCTTAGCCCGGCCTAGACGGTTGACCCGAACTACGAAAATTACACGGGGAAAACCAAAGTCAACCTGAAAGTCAACCTTGATTCACAACCCTTTTTTTTCTTTTTAATCTTGTCTAGATGCACATTAACCCTATGTGAGTGCTCATAAAACTTATTTGAGAAAGGCACAGCGGTCGGATAACAAACATAGACTCAATTGCACTTATATAAGTTTAGGGACCAAAATGTAATTTCTGTAAATTAGAAGGCCTTTACAGATTTTAGTGTTACCAAGACGAAATTAGTCATTTTACATGTTTCTCTGTCAAATTCCATCTTAAAAGAACATCTCAAGCTCAAGCAATTTCAACTTCAACTTTCGGGACTAAAATGTAAAGGTTGAAAACTTCAGCACCATTCAAATCAGTGACCAACGGTCACCTATTTCAGAACTTCCACCTACTGTATCGAAACGAGGATCGAAATGGCGTTAACCGTTCCGATATGCGGGTTGGTTCCGAGACTGGTTCTGAAACGAGGATTTCCAGTAGCCAAATCGTTTCGAAACATCCTCTGGCATTTCGAAACACGAAGGCCATTTCAGGCCCCCGTTTCGAAACACTAGGGGGTGTTTCGATACGGTTTGCCCAGAAACAGCAGCAAGTGCTGGTTTTTCATGCATAAACCCATTCAAATACATCCGAATGACTCTCTAATCATGTCAACAAGTCCACATACATACATGGTACACATTTAGGTCACCTTAACACATTCATATCATCAAACATGTAATCTCACAAGTCTAGAGTCATGCTTCCTATTATCAAAACCAAATAGGCAAACAAACTTCAAATCAAGCATTTAAAGGCCATTTACAATTCAAACCAACCAAGGCAAACATGCCACAACCTTAAGGAGTTGAACACACCTCCCAAAAACAAAACTTAGGTTCCCATTGCCAATTTATCAAAACTAATAGTGTATGAAAACTTCACCATACGAGAGCTTGGACTTCCTTGGATGAACTTAGCTTCCTTGATGCCCAAAGCACCTCAATTATCTGCATTATTGGTAAAAGAGAGTGTAAGCACAAATGCTTAGTGAGGCAAGCTCTAAATAAAACCAATACAACAATGCATTTTTAGAAGACACTTTCAACAAAGCTTTTAAACCACATGCTCATCTCTTTCTCATGCTACCTTGCATCATTTTCAAGCATCTCACGCTTCGTTACATTCAAATACATTATATTGGATCTCAAGTGATAGTTCATAACCATTTCAACACAAGACACAATCGGATACGCGGATTACAAGCGTTGTCCCACACGCTTCATACACACTACCGGACTACACAAGGTTCACACTTAAGAGCAATCCTTCCATTGATGTGACACCCGTGGTGGAGTATAACGGTACAATCTCAACCCCTCAACACCACTCACCGGTAGTTGTATAATTCCACTAACGAGAGAAAGGGACACATAACACAAGATTCACACACGGAATTTACAACCACCGTTGTGATCTTACCTCAATCGTTAGGGTACTTGGATGGAGTTTACAGTACAATCACAACCCCTCAACATCCAAGGCGACTTTACTTACGGTGCACCCAATCCTATAGTCGGCTAACTATATCCAATTCAAGTACTTAAAAATCATTTCATCACTTTCCAATATACATCAAATACCATCATCAATTCATTGTTTTAAGCATTAATCAAAGCCACTTATCACCATGCATCTCCATGCATCATAACCAAATTAAAAACATGTCAAACCAAGGATCTCTTACCTTGAGCATCCTTCAATACATGGCTTTCAAAACCAGCATTAATCATGCTAAAACATGCTTTCAAACCATAACTTAGCACATCCGAGGGACTTTTTCCGTAAACTTACTCTTGAATTTAGCTAAGTTGTTTAGACTTAAACTATGCTCCCAAAACATCCAAATAATCGTTTCAAAGCTGGAAAACCATCTCCACTCACCAATTACATTTCGCCTTGCTCACTGAAACACTAACTATGCCTCCGATACTCTCGAACCAACACCAAAAGTGTCCGAAGGTGTCTCCCCTATTTACAGCACATAAGAGCAGAGGATTAATGCATCATCATGCATTAAAATCATCATCCACTTCTCCTAAACTCGGTGCATCACCTAAACTCAACATTTCGGCTACGAAACACAACCGAAATCACCTCCAAACTCTTCCAAAACTTAACCCAGCCAAGATCCATCACTTCTAATCATTTCTAAGCATCAATTAACATCTAAAACAAACCTAAACTCGTCCTTATACCTCTAGCTATAACAGAACACCAAAAATACCTCAAAAACCACCATTTTCATAAGTAAAAACTTAGGAAACACAACCTATTCGGGATTAGATTGATAAAACCTCATTTCTAACCTCATTTAACATCCAAAATACATTAAAGAACCATCTCAAAACAGAGCCGGATCAACCACAACGAAAATCTTCAAGATCTCTTCCAAAATCTTGAGTTTTAAGCCAAAATCATGTTTCTAACATTATAACCATTTATAAAACTTTAATAAAGGATTGACAACATGGGAATTTCAGTAAGAAATGAGTATTTAGAGGAGAAGAACATTCTTACCTCTAAATGATGATTTCTCCTTGATTTGGGAAAAATTCCATGAAAATGCAATATAGAAATCAAAAGGATTTGATGCAAGATTGATTAGGAACCAATAGATGATGGAAATCTCATCAATTGAAGTGAAGATCAATGTGAATTTTGCTGGAGAAAATGTGTTTGGATGATGGGATTTTGAGAGAAAAAGGAATAAGAGAAAATTAGGAAAAGGTAGTTATGAAAATCAAAAAGTAGTTTTCCTTTTCTTTTATTTAATTAAAACACTAACTAAATCACCCAAATTAAGGAAAAATCTGGAGAAAAACATTTTGGGTAAATTAGCTCCTTAAAGATTCAAAGTTTCAATCCTTTACAAAACAGTCACTACTAAACTTTGCAAAAATCGCATTTTGGGCACTACTCCGAAATGTAGTATTTCCAAACCTTATTTTGTAAAATTGATTTCACCACTCTCTTATATATATTAAATGAGGATTTTTAGATATTTTTCTATATTTTTAAAGCATCCCGAACTAGGCGTTCCCCAAAAACATCCTTTTATATTTGAACCGTTTCACAGACCGGTCCGAATCAAACCCTAAACTTCTAAGCCCAAATTTGGGGTGTTACAACTCTCCCCCTCTTAAGAAATTTCGTCCTCAAAATTTACTTGGAGAAAATAGGTAAGGAAACTGCTTCTTCATGTCATCCTTTCTTTCCCACGTGGCTTCCTCAACACCACGATGCCTCCACAACACCTTAACCAACTCAATGGTCATTCCCCGAAGAACTTTACTGTCCGAATCTAGAATCCCAACCGGCTCCTCATCATAGGTCAAATCTGGATTCAACTCCACTTCTTCCACAAGCATAACATGCAAAGGATCTGATCTATACCTCCGAAGCATAGAGACATGAAACACATCATGTATCTTTTCCAACTCTTGCGGTAATCTCAGCTTATAAGCAACAGGACTCACACGTTCAATCACCTCGTATGGTCCAATATACCTAGGGCTCAACTTACCCTTCCGGCCAAACCTCATCACCTTCTTCCAAGGCGAAACCTTCAAAAACACACGGTCACCTACCGCAAACTCAATCTCCTTACGCTTCAAATCTGCGTAAGACTTCTGTCGATCAGAAGCTGCCTTCAACTGCTCACAAATGAGCTTCACCTTCTCGGTGGTTCTCTTCAACAAAGCCAGCATCGAGACCAACTTCTGACCTGTTTCATCCCACCAAAAAGGAGTTCTGCACTTCCTCCCATACAAGGCTTCATAAGGTGCCATTTGAATACTTGCCTGGTAGCTATTGTTATAAGCAAACTCCACCAAAGGCAAATGCTTCTCCCAAGAGCCTTGAAACTCAATCACACAACACCTCAACATATCCTCAAGCACTTGGATAACACGCTCAGACTATCCATCCGACTATGGATGATAAGAAGTACTTAAATTCAACCTCGTACCCAAAGCTTGGTGCAAACACTCCCAAAAACGCGATGTAAACCTCAGATCTCTATCCGACACTATAGATGTTGGTACACCATGCAAACGCACAATTTCGGCAATGTACAACTCTGCAAGCTTGTCCAAGGTATACGTAGTGTGCACAGGTAAGAAATGCGCACACTTCGTAAGGCGATCCACAATCACCCACACCGAATTCTTCTTCGATGGCGACAAGGGTAAACCAGACACAAAGTCCTTGGTGATCCTTTCCCACTTCCATTCAGGAATCCTCAACGGTTGCAACAACCCTGAAGGAAACTGATGCTCAACTTTAACCCACTGACAAACCATACACTTACCCACATAATCCGCAACATCTTTCTTCAATCCCACCCAATAGTACTCATCCTTCATATCACGATACATCTTTGTACTACCAGGGTGCGTAGCAAATGAACTGCTATGAGCTTCAGCCAGAATGGTACGACTCAACTCCGCATCATTCGGCACTACTATCCGCCTTCCGAAACCCAAAACTCCATCATCATTAAAACAGAAATTCGATGGTCTATCCTCAACAATTTCCTGAACATGTGGCACTAAGGAATCTTCCAACAACTGCTTATCCTTTATCAACTGAACCAGAGATGGTTTCACTTGTAGTTCAGCCACAAGACCTCCATCCCGCGAAATACTAAAACTGGAAAACATGGCCCTTAACTCAACTGCCACGTTCCTGCTCAAAGCATCCGCTACAACATTAGCTTTCCCTGGATGGTACTCGATCGTCAGATCCTAATCCTTAAGCAACTCCACCCAACGTCGTTGCCTAAGATACAATTCCTTCTGAGACATCAAATACTTCAAACTTTTATGATCCGTGTACACAGTACACTTCTCACCATATAGATGGTCTCACATGCAATTCAGCGACAAGACATCCATCTTGTGAAATACTCAAGCTGGCGAACTTAGCCCTTAACTCCACCGCCACCTTTCTTCTCAAGGCATCCGCCACAACATTAGCTTTTCCCGGATGGTACTCGATCGTCAGATCATAATCTTTAAGCAACTCCACCCAACGTCGCTGCCTAAGATTCAACTCCTTCTAAGACATCAGATACTTCAAACTCTTGTGATTCGTGTACACAATACACTTCTCACCATACATATAATGTCTCTAAATCTTCAAAGCAAAAACCACCGCATCTAACTCAATATCATGCGTAGGATAATTGCATTCATGCACCTTCAACTGAAGCGATGCATAAGCCACCACCTTACCCTCTTGGATTAGCACACACCCCAAATGAACATAGGATGCATCACTATACACCACGAACTCTTTTCCCGATTCAGGCTGAACCAAGATAGGAGCTTGTGTCAGAGCTGCCTTAAGCTTCTCAAAAGCTTGTTGTCTCGCTTCCGTCCACTCATATTTGACATCGTTTTGCAACAACTTCGTCAAAGGGGCAGCAATCTTCAAAAATCCATCCACAAACCTCTGGTAATATCCTGCCAACCCAAGGAAACTACGGACTTCATGAACAGACTTATGAGGCTTCCAATTCATCACCGCCTCAACCTTCTGAGGATCAACACGAATCCCCTCAGCAGAAACCACATGACCAAGGAAAACAACTTCCTTAAGCCAGAATTCGCATTTGCTCAGCTTAGCATAAAGCTGATTTTCCAACAGCGCCTGCAACACAATCCTCAATTTCTCCTCATGCTCCTCCTCAGTACGAGAGTACACAAGGATATCGTCAATGAACACTACAACAAACTTGTCGAAGTATTCATGGAACACTCTATTCATCATGTCCATAAAAGCTGAAGGAGCATTCGTCAAGCCAAACGGCATTACAAGGAACTCGTAATGCCCATACCTCGTTCTAAAGGCTGTTTTTGGCACATCCACATCTTTCACCTTAAGTTGGTAGTACCCTGACCTTAAGTCAATCTTGGAGAACACAGCCGCTCCCCGAAATTGATCAAAAAGATCATCAATAATCGGCAAAGGATACCGATTCTTGATAGTCAACTTGTTCAGCTGACGATAATCAATGCACATTCTAATAGTGCCATCCTTCTTCTTCACGAACAAAACATGTGCAACCCACAGTGACACACCAGTCCGAATAAAACCACGATCAAGCAACTCCTGAAGCTGTGTCTTCAACTCCTTGAACTCCTTAGGTGCAATGTGATAGGGAGCAATGGACACTGGAGTTTTTGTTTTCATACAACTCAATTCCAAACTCCACCTCTCGACTAGGCGACAATCCAGGTAACTCCTCCGGAAACACTCCAGGAAACTCTCGCACATTTCTTATATCTTGAATGTGCACCTCCTTCGAACTTGGATTCATAACAAAGGCTAGATAAGCCTTAAAACCTTGCCGAAACATCCGACTTTTTTCCAAGGTAGACACCACATTACTAAGAAACTTTACATTTTCACCCACCACCACAACCTCATAAACATCCGCAAGTTTCAACGAAACTCGCTTGTTCTCAAAATCCACTACAGCTCGATGCCACAACATCCGACTTGCTTCCAAGGTAGACATGATTTTGCACTTTTAAACGACACCTCCTATACAACCTGTAACGCCCCGGTTTTGGGCTCAGAAGTCTTGGGCGTTGACCGGTTCGGTCAAAGTGCTGATCGAATACATAAGAGTGAATTTAGGAAAGCCTAGTTCGGGTTGCATTAAAAATATGGAAAATGTCCTAAAATCATCTTTTAATATATATATAAGTGAACTGTGAAATCAATTTTGAAAAATGAGGTTTGGAAGAGTGACATTTTGGCTAGTGACCAAAATGTAATTTTTGAAAGTTGCGTGACTGTTTTATAAAGGATTGAAACTTTGAATCTTTAAGGAGCTATTATTCCAAAAAGAGTTTCTCCAGATTTTTCTAAGATATTTTAAGGTTTTATTCTGATTTTAAAACGTATGAAAGAGGAGGGAAAGTCATTTTGACTATTTTATAACTAACTTTTCATTTTCTCCCAATTTTCATTTTCTCTCATTTTCTCTCAACCCAAACACTTTCTCTCCAGATTTTCTCCTCTGATTTTTTCACTCAAATCTTCCTTTTCAATTCTCTTTGGATTCCTAATCATCTCTACAACAAAACCTCACCATTTGCAAGTTGTTTCATCAAGCTTTTTGGTTCTAAAAAGGAGAAATTCAAGTTTGGAGGTAAGAACGTCCTTCTCCTCTAAACTCTCAGTTCTTTACTGAAATTCCTAAGTTCTCAATCCTTGATTTGTGATTTGTTAATGACTTTTCAATTGAAATCTTGATTTTGGCTAAAATGCAAGATTTGCTTGATTTTGGTGGAATTTTCGTGTGATCTGTTTGGGCAGTGTTATGAGGTGTCAAATTGATGTTAAATGAATGCTAAATTGATTAGAAGTTGAGGTTTAATTAATGCAATCCCGGATAGGTTGAATTTCCTAAGTTTTGCTTGAGTTTTTGGTTGTTTTTGGAGTGCTTTTGGTGATCTGTTATACCTGGAGGTATAAGGACGTGTTTGTGATCATTTTGGATGTTAATTGATGTTTAAAAATGGTTAGAAGTGATGGATCTTGGCTGGGTTAAGTTTTGGAAGTGTTTGGAGGTGATTTAGGTTGTGTTTGGTAACCGAAATGTTGAATTTGTGATGAGCAGCGAGTTGTGTTGTGTTGCTGGTGTTTTTAATGCATAAAGATGCATTAATGCTCTGTTTTTGTGTGCTTGAAACAGGGGAGTTTGATCTGTGAGCTTTAGAGGTGTTGCGGAGGGTTTCGGATGCTTGGAAGGCTTGTTGGCTAGCCTTGTTTTGTGTATCGGTGAGTGAAGTTGGGTTTTCAGCCTTTAAACCAAGGTTTGAAGGTTTTGGTAGCTTAGTATAAGTCTAAACAACTTTGCTAAGCTCAAGAGTAAGTAAATGGATTTCTTTCTTGGTTTGTGTTATGAAATGGCTTTTAAAGCAATTGTGGTTGATGATTGAAATGCATGTGTTTTGCATGATTTAAATTCTATTTTGAAAGCATATTTTGGCATGGTCTAATGCTGGTTTTGAAAGCCATATGTGAAGGATGCTCAAGGTAAGAGATCCTTGGTTTTATGCATTGAAAATGTGGTTTTGATGCATGGTGTTGCATGTTGTTCAATGGCTTTGTGTAATGCTTTAAAACAGTGAATTAATGATGGTAAATGATGGTTTTTGCATTATGATTATGCATGTGAATCATTGGACTAATGAGGTAAGGTGGTTATATTGGCAGGTGATGTAAGTGGTTCTTGGTTCTTTGATCGGATATAGTTAGCCGGCTATAGGATTGGGTGCACCGTGAATAAAGTCGCCTTGGAGGTGGAGTGGTTAAGTGTGAACCGGTAAACTCCCTTCAAGTATCCTAACGAGATGGTTAAGGTCATAATGGAGGTGGAATGCTCATTCGAGGACCTTGGTTAAGCAAAGGTTATATGGTGGTTAAAAGTCCATATATGGGAACCTTGTGCTTGTTAAGATCACAATGGTGGTGTAAAGTCCATGTGTGGATCTTGTATAGGGTGTCCCGGATCTCGTTAGTGATGTTATACAACTACCAATCGATGATGCAAAGGTTGTATGGTGTTTGAAAGTCCATACATGGGAACCTTGTGCATGTCAAGGTTGTATGGTGTTTAAAAGTCCATACATGGGAACCTTGGGAAAGTTGAGGTTGTATGGTGTTTGAAAGTCCATACATGGGAACCTCGGGAAAAGTTGAGGTTGTATGGTGTTTAAGAGTCCATACATGGGAACCTCGGGGAAAAGCTAAGGTTGTATGGTGTTTAAAAGTCCATACATGGGAACCTTAGGATGGTAAGGTCAAATGGTGTTTAAAAGTCCATTTGGAGACCTTGGATTGGTAGTGTGTATGAAGCGTGGGGGACAACGCTTGTGATCCGCGTATCCGATTGGGTGTTGAGTTGAAAAGTGGATGTGTTGATCACTTGGAAGCCAATATAATGTTCTTGATTATAAAGAAGCATGAGATGCTTGAAAAGATGCATGGTTGCATGAAAAGTGTATAATGCTTGTGAATGCATGGTTGCTTGTTAAGTTGAACAAGTGTTTTTTATCATTTGGTAAATGATGCAAGTGTGCATGAAATCTCTTTAATGCATTGGAGTCTTGATAAGACTTGTTTTAAAGGCATGTGATGATGATGTTGTGGTTCATATATTGCCTTGGTTTAATGCATGTGTTGGATTGTTTGAGTAAATGGTTTTAAAGGGTTTCTTGCTTGAAATGGTTTTCAAGTATAAGAAAGGTATGTTGTGAAATGGAAGTGTTTTCCAAGGTTTTGAATTTAGCTTTGCATATGGTGTTTATGCATGGAATGGTTAAATGGATGATTTTGCAAATTATGCTTTGAAAAGGTTTTCTTAGCTTGCTAAGTTAAGGGTTGGTTTTCATGTTTGAGTAATGCATGGTTTAAGCATGTTGTTGAAAAGGAGTTTTCAAACTTTGCTTGGTAAACAATTCGGGTTTGTTTTTAAAAGTGTTTTGTGACCCGCTGCATTGATGGTGTTTTGGTTTTGAGCATTCCTCACTAAGCATTATGTGCTTACGCTCCTTTTTGTCCATCAATGCAGATTCTTGAAGTTTGGACAGCGAGAAGCAAGGGATTCAAGGAGGACTCCATTTGAGATGTATGTCTCGGTGAATAGCTATAGTTAATAAAGGCAATGGGGGTAGAATCTCTTGGGTTGATGTTTATGTATTCGTATATGTTCGGACAAGTATGGTTTTATGTTGTTGATGTTGTTGGAACATGTTTTGACCTTTATGAGATTGTTTTTGGAGATTTTGTGCTTAAATGGTTGCTTGTGTAGGAAGCATGCCTATAGATTTGGGGCTTTTCGTATATATTGATATATTGTTGAATTGTTGATGCAAGTATGTCTCTTATATGTTGAATTGCATGTTGGTAAAGTTTGGTGGCTTTTGGAGCATGATTGGATGCTTAATTGCATGTTTAAGTATGCATTTTGGGGCAATCTGTGCAGGGTGTTTCGGAACAGTGTCTGCCGTTTCGGAACGGGTGCCTTAAACAAGCCCAGGCGTCCGAAACGGGAGAGACCGTTCCGAAACAGTTTGGCTACTGCCAGCCCGTGTTTTGGTACGCGTTGCGGAACGGCCCCGTGTTTCGAAACGGGCTCTGCCTGTTTCGGAACGGGTGACCGTTGGGGGCTGACATTGGCAGTTAAATGTTTTGAATTGTTTGCGTTTTGGTCCTGAATCTTGTTTGTGCAATCGTATGAGTTTGGAATGTCCGTTTGAGCTGAAATTTGGCAGAGAAGCATGAAACGTGATTAATTTTAAGTTGGTAACTTAAAATCTGGTTAAGTCCTTAAAGTTTTCAGAATTTACAATTTGGTCCCTAAAGTTGTTAATTGTTCAATTGGGTCCCTGTTTGATCTCTGATGTTTATGATCTTCGAGTATGTTGTTGTGTGATCATATCTAAGGTTATTGTGCTTCTAGACAAGATTAAAAAGAAAAAAAGGGTCGTTAATCAAGGTTGACTTTCGGGTTGACTTTGGTTTTCCCGTGTGACTTTCTTAATTCGGGTCAACCGTCTGGGCCGGGTTAAGGGCGTTACATTTGGTGGTATCAGAGCCAGGTTGCGAATGTTTGGGGAAACGGTAAGTTGTTGTGATGTGTGTTTGATGTTTACCTTGTTGTGTGGTTGAAAGTTGGTTGAAACACGTGTTTCTGAGCAAGTTGCTGATGTTTTCAAGCATGTTTTGTGGTTGTGAATATTGGTTGAGCTTATATGGATTTGTGCTAATGTTGTGAGCTGGTGATATGCTTGATGAACATGTAATGAGTATGTTATGTTGCTAGTATGCTGTTGCAAGTGGATGCTGTTTGGTGTAAGCATGATCAAAGTATGTTGTTTGGTATGCTTGATGTTGTGATATCCATGTTTGTGTTGATTGTTATGTCATGTAAAGGGGAGGATTCGGGATACCCATTGCCTTATTAATATAGCTATTGTGTTATTTTGGAGTTGGAGTTTGAATCCTTGCTTAAAGCTGGTCTAACTGGTTTGTTTGTTTTGTTGTGAATGTTTGTTGTTGTTAGTAGTATGGCGAAATCGTTGATAGAATGGCAGTTGGGTGAGATGGTTGCTGCCTTAGGGCAGGTGGTTAGGGCATGGAATTCACCCTTCTATAGAGGTGTTTTGTCTCAGTCTTCTGTGCCTGGAATTGAGGTGGTAAGGCAGGAGAAAGAAGCTGGTTCTGTGGTGAAGAGTTCATCACCTGTTGCTCAGGAGATGTTGGGAACATCTCAGGCTGTAGCGAAGGTTAAGTCAGAGGATGTGCTGGCTGTGGGATGTGTGGGTTTGCCGAAGCAGCGTTTGCTTGATTTGGGTGTAGTGGAGTATCATGGATCGTCACCTGAGACATTTGAGGCCTGGTTGGCCAGTGTGATTCTGATTTTGGATCAGGAAGGTTGTGATTATGCTTGTAAGCTGGGAAGTGTTGTTTCTTTGATGTTGGAGGATGCATGTGTCTGGTGGACATCTGTGGCGGTGGCGTCTCATATCCATGATATTGACTGGGATTTCTTTGTATCTGCCTTTTATGGAAGGTATCTTGGAGAGAAGTTTCCAAGGGTTAAGCAATGTGAAGGTAGTGCTGTTGTGGAGCAAGTGTTGCTTGAGCAAGGAGTGGAAGCTCAGCCACCGGTATGTGATCGTTGTGAAAGGCGCCATGTTGGAGGTTGTTGGGGCGCGGGTGCTTGCTGGAACTGTGGTTCTAAAGTGCATGTGAAGCGTGATTGTCCCCTTGGGGTGAAGTCAGCTTTGGTGATAGCCAAAGGGTCTCTGAAAGGTCGTGGGCACGGCCGAGGCAAGGTTTAGAGGTGGCAGAAAGAGCAGAAGGTTGTGAAGAGCTTGGGAAATGAGAATTGCTAGAAATGTGGGTCTGCTGGACATATGAGACGTGATTGTTTGATGTTGACTCGGAACAGCCAAGGTTCCTTACCGCAAGAGGTCGGTGGTGACCCTAGTGTGTTAGCTGGTGCTGCAGCGGTGCGGCAGGAGGATGATAGTTCCGCGAGGAAGAGAGCTCGTCTGATGAAGCTTCAGGGTGGTGTTGTGTTTTCAGGTAACCTTGTTAAGTAGTCTTTGCTCTAGTTACCATGGTTTGGTTTCTGTTGGTTTTCCTTGTGTGGTAAGTCTAGTCTTGTTGCTAGCATGTTTGGGGTGATAGTGGTAGTTTGGAAATATCTTTGGTGTGAAGAAGGCTTTAGTGAGTATTTTGTGGTTAATGGTTGTTGGTATGATGGAGTTAGATAAGTTAGAAGTGAGTTAGGAGGTTGTTTTTTTTGATGGATTCTGAGGATGTTATTGGAGGGTGTGAATTGGCATTCATGCACAGTTAAAATCATTGTTATATGCTATATTATATATGTGCTGGTCCATGCATACATGTGGCATGACATTAGAGGTTTTGCATACATGTACATCAGGCATTGATAGGGCATGTAGGTGATCATGCATACGATGTTCACACTCGCTAATACCTAATCGAATCTGTTAGTGTGGTGGTTGGGTTAGGTTGGATGATGGGTTTTTAGAGGTTGTTTTGGTGCTGGGTGAGAGTTAGAAGCAATGGAGTATATTAAGCTAGTTCCTAGTAATAGTGAGAGTGGTATAGCCTGTTGGTAGAAGGATAGTGTTTGATGCTTGGTTGGGTGGTGAGGAGTACCGGTTGAAGTAGAATCGGTTAAGTGGTTTGTATAGCTAAAAGGAAGTGGTAGTTCCTTGGTGCTAAGTGATGTTGCAGTTTAGTGGTTGTGTTTCCAAGTGCTGAGGTAGCTTAGCATTTAAGTTGTTGTGGAAGGGTTGTGTTGGTAAGTGTTGGTTCTTAGCAACCTTTGAGGAGTTGAGGAGTTGTTGTGTGTGTTTTGGTTAAGCGATGTTCTGGTAAGACAAGAGTTGTGGTCAAAGCTTGTGGTGGCAATGAAGGGTCGAAGGCCATTGTTGGTTGTTTGGGTTCTTGTGAGAAGTGGTTGGCTAGTTGCGAGTCTGTGAACTTCTTTTGAAGTCAGCTGGTGGTGTGTGGGACGGCTGGCGGAGTCGAGTTGGGGTTTGTGATATAAATTTTGGATTGTGGGTGAGTAGTTCTGGTGAGTCGTTATGGTAATGATAGCGGCAGATGTGAAGGAATGTCAGCTTTTGTTGATGAGTCCGAGTAAACAGTTGATGGTTAAGAATTTTTGCTTGTTGGGAAGATCCTTGGAAGAGGTTTGAGAGTTGCAAGAGTTTTGGAAACAGAGAAGTTTGCATAGTGGTTGAATTGGTTTGGTTGGTGTCTCTGTGTAAACGAGTCTTGGGGGTTGTGTGTTACGGTGATGTGTGCTGTAAAAAAATTGAAGTTCTTCAGGTTGATGTTGGGGCTGTGTACAGTCCGGATGTGTGAAAGGTTAAATTGTGGCTATCTTTGAGTGTTCTGGATTTTGTGAACAATATGTGGTGGTGTTGAGTTTGGTGGAGTTTTGTGTGAAAAGTATTCAGTGGTGGTTGAGGCTTTTGTGTTGCCTTGTGTGTTGGTTTGAGAAGGTTGTGGTTCCCTTTTCGCCAGTTGAAATTTCGAGGACGAAATTTCCTAAGGGGGGGAGAGTTGTAACGCCCCGGTTTTGGGCTCAGAAGTCTTGGGCGTTGATCGGTTCGGTCAAAGTGCTGATCGAATACATAAGAGTGAATTTAGGAAAGCCTAGTTCGGGTTGCATTAAAAATATGGAAAAATGACCTAAAATCATCTTTTAATATATATAAGTGAACTGTGAAATCAATTTTGAAAAATGAGGTTTGGAAGGGTGACATTTTGGCTAGTGACCAAAATGTAATTTTTGAAAGTTGCGTGACTGTTTTATAAAGGATTGAAACTTTGAATCTTTAAGGAGCTATTATTCCAAAAAGAGTTTCTCCAGATTTTTCTAAGATATTTTAAGGTTTTATTCTGATTTTAAAACATATGAAAGAGGAGGGAAAGTCATTTTGACTATTTTATAACTAACTTTTCATTTTCTCCCAATTTTCATTTTCTCTCATTTTCTCTCAGCCCAAACACTTTCTCTCCAGATTTTCTCCTATGATTTTGTCACTCAAATCTTTCTTTTCAATTCTCTTTGGATTCCTAATCATCTCTACAACAAAACCTCACCATTTGCAAGTTGTTTCATCAAGCTTTTTGGTTCTAAAAAGGAGAAATTCAAGTTTGGAGGTAAGAACGTCCTTCTCCTCTAAACTCTCAGTTCTTTACTGAAATTCCTAAGTTCTCAATCCTTAATTTGTGATTTGTTAATGACTTTTCAATTGAAATCTTGATTTTGGCTAAAATGCAAGATTTGCTTGATTTTGGTGGAATTTTCGTGTGATCTGTTTGGGCAGTGTTATGAGGTGTCAAATTGATGTTAAATGAATGCTAAATTGATTAGAAGTTTAGGTTTAATTAATGCAATCCCGGATAGGTTGAATTTCCTAAGTTTTGCTTGACTTTTTGGTTGTTTTTGGAGTGCTTTTGGTGATCTGTTATACCTGGAGGTATAACGACGTGTTTGTGATCATTTTGGATGTTAATTGATGTTTAAAAATGGTTAGAAGTGATGGATCTTGGCTGGGTTAAGTTTTGGAAGTGTTTGGAGGTGATTTCGGTTGTGTTTGGTAGCCGAAATGTTGGATTTGTGATGAGCAGCGAGTTGTGTTGTGTTGCAGGTGTTTTTAATGCATAAAGATGCATTAACGCTTTGTTTTTGTGTGCTTGAAACAGCGGAGTTTGATCCGTGAGCTTTAGAGGTGTTGCGGAGGGTTTCGGATGCTTGGAAGGCTTGTTGGCTAGCCTTGTTTTGTGTATCGGTGAGTGAAGTTGGGTTTTCAGCTTTTAAACCAAGGTTTGAAGGTTTTGGGAGCTTAGTATAAGTCTAAACAACTTTGCTAAGCTCAAGAGTAAGTAAATGGATTTCTTTCTTGGTTTGTGTTATGAAATGGCTTTTAAAGCAATTTGTGGTTGATGATTGAAATGCATGTGTTTTGCATGATTTAAATTCTGTTTTGAAAGCATATTTTGGCATGGTCTAATGCTGGTTTTGAAAGCCATATGTGAAGGATGCTCAAGGTAAGAGATCCTTGGTTTTATGCATTGAAAATGTGGTTTTGATGCATGGTGTTGCATGTTGTTCAATGGCTTTGTGTAATGCATTAAAACAGTGAATTAATGATGGTAAATGATGGTTTTTGCATTATGATTATGCATGTGAATCATTGGACTAATGAGGTAAGGTGGTTATATTGGCAAGTGATGTAAGTGGTTCTTGGTTCTTTGATCGGATATAGTTAGCCGGCTATAGGATTGGGTGCACCGTGAATAAAGTCGCCTTGGAGGTGGAGTGGTTAAGTGTGAACCGGTAAACTCCCTTCAAGTATCCTAACAAGATGGTTAAGGTCATAATGGAGGTGGAATGCCCATTCGAGGACCTTGGTTAAGCAAAGGTTATATGGTGGTTAAAAGTCCATATATGGGAACCTTGTGCTTGTTAAGATCACAATGGTGGTGTAAAGTCCATGTGTGGATCTTGTATAGGGTGTCCCGGATCTCGTTAGTGATGTTATACAACTACCAATTGATGATGCAAAGGTTGTATGGTGTTTGAAAGTCCATACATGGGAACCTTGTGCATGTCAAGGTTGTATGGTGTTTAAAAGTCCATACATGGGAACCTTGGGAAAGTTGAGGTTGTATGGTGTTTGAAAGTCCATACATGGGAACCTCAGGAAAAGTTGAGGTTGTATGGTGTTTAAAAGTCCATACATGGGAACCTCGGGGAAAATCTAAGGTTGTATGGTGTTTAAAAGTCCATACATGGGAACCTTAGGATGGTAAGGTCAAATGGTGTTTAAAAGTCCATTTGGAGACCTTGGATTGGTAGTGTGTATGAAGCGTGGGGGACAACGCTTGTGATTCGCGTATCCGATTGGGTGTTGAGTTGAAAAGTGGATGTGTTGATCACTTGGAAGCCAATATAATGTTCTTGATTATAAAGAAGCATGAGATGCTTGAAAAGATGCATGGTTGCATGAAAAGTGTATAATGCTTGTGAATGCATGGTTGCTTGTTAAGTTGAACAAGTGTTGTTTATCATTTGGTAAATGATGCAAGTGTGCATGAAATCTCTTTAATGCATTGGAGTCTTGATAAGACTTGTTTTAAAGGCATGTGATGATGATGTTGTGGTTCATATATTGCCTTGGTTTAATGCATGTGTTGGATTGATTGAGTAAATGGTTTTAAAGGGTTTCTTGCTTGAAATGGTTTTCAAGTATAAGAAAGGTATGTTGTGAAATGGAAGTGTTTTCCAAGGTTTTGAATTTAGCTTTGCATATGGTGTTTATGCATGGAATGGTTAAATGGATGATTTTGCAAATTATGCTTTGAAAAGGTTTTCTTAGCTTGCTAAGTTAAGGGTTGGTTTTCATGTTTGAGTAATGCATGGTTTAAGCATGTTGTTGAAAAGGAGTTTTCAAACTTTGCTTGGTAAACAATTCGGGTTTGTTTTTAAAAGTGTTTTGTGACCCGCTGCATTGATGGTGTTTTGGTGTTGAGCATTCCTCACTAAGCATTATGTGCTTATGCTCCTTTTTGTCCATCAATGCAGATTCTTGAAGTTTGGACAGCGAGAAGCAAGGGATTCAAGGAGGACTCCATTTGAGATGTATGTCTCGGTGAATAGCTATAGTTAATAAAGGCAATGGGGGTAGAATCTCTTGGGTTGATGTTTATGTATTCGTATATGTTCGGACAAGTATGGTTTTATGTTGTTGATGTTGTTGGAACATGTTTTGACCTTTATGAGATTGTTTTTGGAGATTTTGTGCTTAAATGGTTGCTTGTGTAGGAAGCATGCCTATAGATTTGGGGCTTTTCGTATATATTGATATATTGTTGAATTGTTGATGCAAGTATGTCTCTTATATGTTGAATTGCATGTTGGTAAAGTTTGGTGGCTTTTGGAGCATGATTGGATGCTTAATTGCATGTTTAAGTATGCATTTTGGGGCAATCTGTGCAGGGTGTTTCGGAACAGTGTCTGCCGTTTCGGAACGGGTGCCTTAAACAAGCCCAGGCGTCCGAAACGGGAGAGACCGTTCCGAAACGGTTTGGCTACTGCCAGCCCGTGTTTCGGTACGCGTTGCGGAACGGCCCCGTGTTTCGAAACGGGCTCTGCCTGTTTCGGAACGGGTGACCGTTGGGGGCTGACATTGGCAGTTAAATGTTTTGAATTGTTTGCGTTTTGGTCCTAAATCTTGTTTGTGCAATCGTATGAGTTTGGAATGTCCGTTTGAGCTGAAATTTGGCAGAGAAGCATGAAACGTGATTAATTTTAAGTTGGTAACTTAAAATCTGGTTAAGTCCTTAAAGTTTTCAGAATTTACAATTTGGTCCCTAAAGTTGTTAATTGTTCAATTGGGTCCCTGTTTGATCTCTGATGTTTATGATCTTCCAGTATGTTGTTGTGTGATCATATCTAAGGTTATTGTGCATCTAGACAAGATTAAAAAGAAAAAAAAGGTCGTTAATCAAGGTTGACTTTCGGGTTGACTTTGGTTTTCCCCGTGTGACTTTCTTAATTCGGGTCAACCGTCTGGGCCGGGTTAAGGGCGTTACACAACCTCCGTGTCACCACCGTCTGACCAAAAGAACTAGTCAATTGCATTCCTATTCTAAGAATCTCCACAAGTATATCAAGCAAATGTGCATGCTCACTCAAAATATAAGAATGCGTGATCCAGAATCAATCAAAGCCAGCAAGGATAAAGACTGAAGTGCAAAAGTACCTGCGATCACATCGGTGTCGTTGCGCTCCTCGCGCTGAGCATACACCCTCGTCGGTCCTCCACCCTCAGGTCGAATAGCTATCACGTGAGCAATACCCCGCTGTCCTTCCTCCCTTCTCTAGAAATTCCCTCGGCCACGCCCACGACCTCTCTAAGGTGCAACTACCCCAGGAGCACGTCCCTGACCACCACCGGCCAACAAAGGACACTCCCTCCTCATGTGGTCTACCGAACCACAATTCCAACATGAGTTACATGTCACTGCAACAGGAGCCTGAACCTCCCTCGCTGCTCGAGGACAATCTCGCCTCAAATGGCCACAAGATCCACACGTCCAGCACGTGTTCTGATCAGCCCTCATCCTATCTCCCTAAACAGGCGTACCATGTCCTCCATTACCACACCTAGAAGTAGATTGATACCTCCAATCTCGTCCTCTCTTGTTTCGTCCACCACCAGAACTATGATCAGTAGCTCTTTTTCCCGAGCTAGAACTAACGCCTCTGGAAGACAAACCCAAGTTCTGCTCGATGTCCTTCGCTCGACACACAAGCACATCAAAATTTGTATATTCAGCCGCAAGCATAAAAGTCTTCACATCCGCTACCAATCCATAAAGGAAACGTCCACACCTCTCCCTCTCATCAGGGATTAGCTCAAGTGCATACTGACTAAGGCGGACAAACTGGATCTCATACTCAACTACCGTCATGTTGCCTTGCACAAGACACATAAATTCTCTTTTCTTCTCATCCAGGTATCGCACACCCAGATACTTCCGCTTGAACGCATTCAGGAAAAACGTCCAAGTTACATCATTGTCCTCCATTCCAGAGATAGTGGTTGTCCACCACGTATAAACATCATCATGCAGCAGTGACACCACACAACCCAACTTCTGCACATTATTGCAGTTCATTTGCCCCAAAAACCTCTTGGTGCTCTCCAACCAAGACTCAGATCCCTCCAGAGACAAACCTTTGAACTCAGTCCCTCCCATACTGCGAAGACGTTCCAAAGGCAATCTCACATTAGCATCATCCTGATGCACATCTCCATGAGCTCCAGCTACTACTGCCTGAAAGGCTCCAGCAATAGCCTGAATCAACACATTCATGTCAGGAGCAGCTTGCCCCTGCACACCTTAATGTCCAGCGACCCCAGCACCAGCATTACTAGCTCCAGCACCCTCACCACTGGGTGGTCCACCACCAGGAGGAGGAGGTAAATCCACAACATTCTCATCATTCTCATTTTGAGCCATAGCTTTTGTATTCATTCTCATCTCTCTACGTGGCCCCATTTACAAGAAAACAATGCACTGACACAATGCAATAAACATAATTAGGCTCAATAAGGTAAGTAATCCAAGTACTCAAGCTCTTTTTCGAAAACAAGTTCCTTTCATTAGTTTTGACTTGGCAATGGGATCCCCTAACACACTCCAACATAGCATAACATCACAATTGAAACCATGCATCACGATGCACACAACATTATTTTACTCAAATGGCACATCATGCAATTACACATACAACATCCACATCACAAACCCCAATTACACGAGAACCAAGTTCTGATACCACCAAATGTAACCCCCTTAGCCCGGCCTAGACGGTTGACCCGAACTACGAAGATTACATGGGGAAAACCAAAGTCAACCCAAAAGTGAACCTTGATTCACAACCCTTTTTTCTTTTTAATCTTGTCTAGATGCATATTAACCCTAAGTGAGTGCTCATAAAACTTATTTGAGAAAGGCACAGCGGTCGGATAACAAACAGGGACTCAATTGCACTTATATAAGTTTAGGGACCAAAATGTAATTTCTGTAAATTAGAAAGCCTTTACTGATTTTTGTGTTACCAAGACGAAATTAGTCATTTTACACGCTTCTCTGTCAAATTCCATCTTAAAAGAACATCTCAAACTCAAGCAATTTCAACTTCAACTTTTGGGACTAAAATGTAAAGGTTGAAAACTTCAGCACCAATCAAATCAGTGACCAACCGTCACCTGTTTCGGAACTTCCACCTACTGTATCGAAACGAGGATCGAAACGACGTTGACCGTTCCGATATGCGGGTTGGTTCCGAGACTGGTTATGAAACGAGGCTTTCCAATAGCCAAATCGTTTCGAAACATCCTCTAGCGATTCGAAACACGAAGGCAATTTCAGGCCCCCGTTTCGAAACACTAGGGGGTGTTTCGATACGGTTTGCCCAGAAACAACAGCAAATGATGGTTTTTCATGCATAAACCCATTCAAATACATCCTAATGACTCTCTAATCATGTCAACAAGTCCACATACATACATGGTACACATTTAGGTCACCCTAACACATTCATATCATCAAACATGTAATCTCACAAGTCTAGAGTCATGCTTCCTATTATCAAAACCAAATAGGCAAACAAACTTCAAATCAAGCATTTAAAGGCCATTTACAATTCAAACCAACCAAGGCAAACATGTCACAACCTTAAGGAGTTTACTACACCTCCCAAAAACAAAACTTAGGTTCCCGTTGCCAATTTATCAAAACTAATAGTGTATGAAAACTTCACCATACGTGAGCTTGGGCTTCCTTGGATGAACTTAGCTTCCTTGATGCCCAAAGCACCTCAATTATCTGCATTATTGGTAAAAGAGAGCGTAAGCAGAAATTCTTAGTGAGGCAAGCTCTAAATAAAACCAATACAATAATGCATTTTTAGAAAACACTTTCAACAAAGCTTTTAAACCACATGCTCATCTCTTTCTCATGCTACCTTGCATCATTTTCAAGCATCTCACGCTTCGTTACATTCAAATACATTATATTGGCTCTCAAGTGATAGTTCATAACCATTTCAACACAAGACACAATCGGATACGCGGATTACAAGCGTTGTCCCACACGCTTCTACACACTACCGTACTACACAAGGTTCACACTCAAGAGCAATCCCTCCATTGATGTGACACCTGTGGTGGAGTATAACAGTACAATCTCAACCCCATCAACACCACTTATCGATAATTGTATAATTCCACTAACGAGAGTAAGGGACACATAACACAAGATCCACACACGGAATTTTCAACCACCGTTGTGATCTTACCTCAATCGTTAGGGTACTTGGATGGAGTTTACGGTACAATCACAACCCCTCAACATCCAAGGTGACTTTACTTACGGTGCACCCAATCCTATAGCCGGCAAACTATATCTGATTCAAGTACTTAAAAACCATTTCATCACTTGCCAATATACATCAAATACCATCATCAATTCATTGTTTTAAGCATGAATCAAGCCACTTATCATCATGCATCTCCATGCATCATAACCAAATTAAAAAAATGTCAAACCAAGGATCTCTTACGTTGAGCATCCTTCAATACATGGCTTTCAAAACCAGCATTAATCATGCTAAAACATGCTTTCAAAACAGCAATTAAACATGCATTTCATAACTAATGCATCAAACCATAACTTAGCACATCCGAGGGAGTTTTTCCGAAAACTTACTCTTGAGCTTAGCTAAGTTGTTTAGACTTAAACTAAGCTCCCAAAACCTCCAAATAATCATTTCAAAGCTGGAAAACCATCTCCCCTCACCAATTACGTTTCGCCTTGCTCGCGGAAACTCTAACTATGCCTCCGATACTCCCGAACCAACACCAAAAGTGTTCGAAGGTGTCTCCCCTGTTTACAACACATAAGAGCCGAGGATTAATGCACCATCATGCATTAAAATCATCAGCCACTTCTCCTAAACTCGCTGCACCACCTAAACTCAACATTTCGGCTACCAAACACAACCGAAATCACCTCCAAACTCTTCCAAAACTTAACCCAGCAAAGATCCATCACTTTTAATCATTTCTAAACATCAACTAACATCTAAAACAAACCTAAACTCGTCCTTATGCCTCCAGCTATAACAGAACACCAAAAACACCTCAAAAACCACCATTTTCATAAGCAAAAACTTATGAAACACAACCTATTCGGGATTAGATTGATAAAACCTCATTTCTAACATCATTTAACATCCAAAATACCTTAAAGAATCATCTCAAAAAAGATTCCAATCAACCACAACGAAAATCTTCAAGATATCTTCCAAAATGTTCAGTGTTAAGCCAAAATCATGTTTCTAACATTAAAACCATTTATAAAACTTTAATAAAGGATTGACAACTTGGGAATTTCAGTAAAGAACTGAGTATTTAGAGGAGAAGAACATTCTTACCTCTAAATGATGATTTCTCCCTGATTTGGGAAAAATTCCATGAAAATGCAATGTGGAAATCAAAAGGATTTGATGCAAGATCAATTAGGAACCAATAGATGATGGAAATCTCATCAATTGAAGTGAAGATCAATGTAAATTTTGTTGGAGAAAATGTGTTTGGGTGATGGGATTTTGAGAGAAAAATAGGAAAAGTTAGTTATGAAAATAAAAAAGTAGTTTTCCTTTTCTTTTATTTAATTAAAACACTAATTAAATCACCCAAATTAAGGAAAAATCTGGAGAAAAACATTTTGGGTGAATTAGCTCCTTAATGATTCAAAGTTTCAATCCTTTACAAAACAGTCACTACTAAACTTTGCAAAAATCGCATTTTGGTCACTACTCCGAAATGTAGTATTTCCAAACCTTATTTTGTAAAATTGATCTCACCACTCTCTTATATATATTAAATGAGGATTTTTAGATATTTTTCAATATTTTTAAAGCATCCCGAACTAGGCATTCCCCAAAAACCTCCTTTTGTATTCGAAACGTTTCACAGACCGGTCCGACTCAAACCCTAAACTTCTAAGCCCAAAATTGGGGTGTTACATCATTTCTCCCTAAATAAACATATTTAAGATGTGATGGCAACGGTTTCAGTTCTAAAGAAGGTGCATGCTCAAGTGAAGGTTTATAAGGTACAAATTTTGGAAAATCAAGAGGTTCAAAGTGCATACTTGGTCTAGCCTCGAGTTGACTAAACTGCTCCAGTTCCCTTGAGAGCTCTTCTTGGTCTGAATCATAATATTTGTAGAGTGTTTCAAACTCTTCCATTTGCATCTCATTGCTACAGAAAAACTCATCAATCATATTATGTGAAATATCATCTACAAATTGGCATACTCCTGGGTTGTCTGCATACTTGAGGGTGTCATGAATATTGAACGTGACTGTCTGATCAGCCACTTGCATCGTGAATTCACCCTTCTCACAATCGATTAAATCTCGCCCGGTGGCTAAAAATGGCCTACCCAAGATAATGGGTGTATTGATGTCAGCTTCATAGTGAAGGATTAAGAAGTCAACTGGAAAGATAAATCTGTCCACTTTTACCACAACATCTTCAACTCTCCATTCTGGGCGAACATGAGAATGATCTGCTAGCTGTAGCACAACCTTGGTGGGCTGTGCCTCTCGAATTCCCAGTTTCAGAAAAATTGACTTAGGCATCAGGTTAACACTTGATCCCAAATCACAAAGTGCTATTCCGACAAACTTGTCACCAATAAAACACGGGATAACAAAACTACCTGGGTCCTTCCTCTTAGGTGGCAGATTGCTCCACATAGAATAGCATTCTTCTGCTATAGCGACAGTTTCTTGCTTCTTGACCTTCCTATTTTTCGTGACTATATCCTTGAGGAACTTAGCATATGTTGGCATCTGATCAATGGCCTCCAGAAATGGGACATTGATATGTAGTTTGTCCAGGATATCCACAAATTTCTGGAACTGAAGGTCTTCTTTCTATTTCTTGAATCGTTGAGGAAAAGGAGGTAGGGGGTCTAACTTCATTTTTCTGAACTGGTGGAGTTACATCTTTTGTTGTAGCAAACGCATGCTCCTCCTCCGATATTTCTTTTGCTACGACATCCTCACTCTTCTCTTCAACTAGAGGATCTTGTAAGTTATCTTCTTCCTGAGGCAAGTTGGGCTAAGAGTCCTCCTTCTCTTTCCCCCCCAAACTTGTCTTATTTGCTAATTTCCTTGCCACTCCTTAATGTGAGTGTGCTGCATTGTTCCTTGCTATGGTGCTTAGTGGCTTCAGTGTCACTAGGTAGACTTCCTTGTGGTTGCACATGCAAGGTTTGAGCTATCTGACCAACTTGTGTTTCTAAGGCTCAGAGAGAGGAACTATGGCTTTGCAATAAGGATCCTTGATTTTTAATGTTTGCTGCATGATCTTGTAGCAAAACTTTCGTGGTTCCCATGAAATCTTTTGTCATAGCAATAAATTCTTTGAATGTAGTCTCTAGTGAACTGTTCGATGAAGATGTTACTCCCTTGTGACCTTGCCATGGCATCATCTAATTAGAAGACGGAGCTTCGATCAGATTTTGTTGTGGCGCTGACTGAGCAGGATTACTGTGCCCTTGATTACCCCAACTAAAATTTGGATGCTGACGTCATCCTGGGTTGTAGGTATTGGAGTATGGATTGTTGTTGCGGTTATAATTCCCTACATAGTTGGCTGACTCTTGATTGTCAGGGCATTCACTCAAATGGTGATTGCCATCGCATCTGAGACATGAGGTTGTGGATTTCACTTCCTTGACTTTTTTGGGACGTTGGAAGTTTTTTATCATATTTGTGATAGTGGCTAACTGGGTGGCTATCGAGTCATCATCTTCACTGTCACAAGCTACTTGGGTTCTCCTCCCCGTTCCAAGTCATGTGGTCAGAAACTGGTAATCATTGTTGGCTACCCTTTCAAGAATATCAAATGCTTCCTCCTGTGCTTTGTCTAACAAGGTCCCATTTGCTGAAGCATCTAGCATCATCCTTGTGGGAGCATTTACCCCATTATAGAACATAATCACTTGGGTCCAATCATGAAAACCATGATTTGTGCACTTCTTCAATAATCCCTTGAATCGATCCCAACACTCATACATGGATCCGTCACCAGCTTGACGAAAAGAAGCTATATCATTTCTCAACCGAGTGTTTCTATTTGGTGGATTATACCGTAGCAGAAAACTTTTGCATAGATCTGTCCAAGTCTCCATTGATCCAGCTGGCACTTCACTTAGCCATGCTCTAGCACGATCACGTAAAGAATATGGAAAAAAATTTAAGCTTTAGCACATCCTCGTGCACTCCTTGCTGTCTGAATGAGTCACAAACTTCCAAAAAGCACGAATATGTTGTCTTGCATTTTCGTGAGGCATACCTCCAAATTGACCAATAGTGTTCAGCATGTTGAACATAACAGGTTTAAGCTCGAATTGGGCTGCCTGAATTTCTGGAGCTACTATTCCGGGATACAGATCGTCCAAGATAGGAGTTAAATGATCCCTAATAGCTCGAGGTCGAGCTGCTTCTCCCTGGCCATTTGCCATAGCATCTCCGTTACCTTGAGGTGGTGGTATTTCTCCGTTCATGTTTCTAGTCTCTTCTCGTCGAACACGTCTTCTAAGTCTTAAGAAATGCTCGATATCAGAAATAGGTGATTGCAGAGGGTACTCTAGGTCGCCTTCTTGTCATACACTAGCAAGACACCTGAAAAGAAAAATGAAAAACCTAAAATAAATTTGTACAAAAACAAAAAGAACAATCGATAAAAACAAAAATCGTAAACAACCAATTGCCAATCCCTTGAAACGGCGCCAAAAACTTGTTGCGCGATCTTGCAATACTATAAATGATACGTAAATGGTGCAAGTATACACGTCGAATGAGTAAAAAAGTGACGATTGAGTATCGTCTCCATAGGGATTGGAGGTATTCACGGTTGTTGTAACAATAAAGATTGAACTTTTTGCAGATGACAATGCTAAAGTAAAAGAGATGGTGCAAAATAATGCTGAAGCAAAACAATGCAGAGAACGATGAGATAATAGTATGATAAATAGGTCCCATTTCGTATGCGAAACTCACTATGGAATGACTGGCTGGGAATGATGGACAACCTAACTCAAGCTTCTTAACGAAACTAAGGCTTTTCAGCTATCCTCTTTGCTATACGGGATTTACTAAGAATGTTCCTAAACTATCTCTAGCCATGAATCTGGGAGTCAGAAATGCTACAGCCATACCTCTCGGTGTAAACTCTTAACACTCCCCTACCCTTCACGTACTATCCTTCTTAGCCCTTGAAACCTATCACTTATCTCTAAGGTAGGTTAGAGTCTGCCTCTCAACAGTCACTCCATCGCTTATGAGGGTTCTAGGGCTAGCTCTCTCGATTACTAACCCCAACATACACTTAAAGAATGGCCAACTCTCGAAGGCGCTTAAGGTATGGTTTATTTCTCAAAGCGCTTACAACCCTAAGCTCTTACAACTTTAAGGAAATAAGAAATGCATAAGCAAAGCATAGAATCATAATAAGCACTGAAAAAGCCATAGCATGCATTAAAAAGTACTCAAAATAAAATCATCCATCAAACCCAACCCACCTAAAACAGTTCGTGGCTGGGCAATATCATCCAACGTATCATTGCGATAACATCACCAAATATAAAGATGTGACAAGAAATTGCTATACCGATAGAAAGAAAGGTGAACTCCCTCTCTGCCATAGACTGCCTGACTGTCTTAGGCTCACCGCCTCTCTCGAGGCCGGTGAGGCTACTCCTTGGAGCTTCAACGATGGAGGACACCAAGCTGGAGAAGATGAAGGTGAAAGCTTCCCACTTCTTTTCTCTCTCTATTCCGCCTCTGTTTTTGCTACACAGTATACAACACTTTTCTCCAAGCTTCTCTCCCATTTATATAGTGGAGGCTTCTAAGGTTTGGTGCCCTAAAGACGCCTTGATAATCCCAAGGAATATCCACCGACAAGGTCCGCCACGAGTGGACAAGGAGGACAGTCTGCAGGTGGGTACCGGCTGCTGCACATGTCAGATCATCCTTTACTGCGTTTTCACGTCCTTCTGTGGCTCACGTGTATCTCACGTGCTGGCCAATATCCACTTCCATCATGCTATAGCAAGTCTCGGCACCGGCTTTCTCTCTTGACTCCTTTCCTGCGCACCAACAAAACCAAAACCAACCTTCCGAGCAGTACCGCTCGATATGGACCAATAACCAGCAAAGAAAAAGATGTACCCAGAAGAAGAAAATGCAACATAAATGTAGTCTAAATGCTATGGTATGAACTCAAGAACAGGAATATGCTATAGCAAAAAGGTATGAAAACAAGGATATTTATGCAGTTATCAAATGCACACTTAAATTAAACTTTAATCCTAATGAAGACTTTAAAAAATATGTGAACATTTTCTTTAGGGTTTAATCACTAATTTGGTTTAAATTTAAAAACTCTAATACAATTAATTTTCTTGTTTGGTTTAAATTAAAAAACTTTAATACATTTAATTTTGTTGTTTTTTATGTATATGTGAACATATGTTTGAAGCCTTAGGATTAAGGTCTTTGAATTTAGATTAGAGACTTGATTGATAAAAATGTTCTTCACCTTTTGAAATAAAATACACTTTAAATATCATAACTTTAACAGATAAAATGAATTTAGATATTTCTTAGGGTTTAAACACTAAATTCTAAAAAATGATAACCCACCGAATCTTTTCTTTGGTTTGTTAAAAAGTGAGAACTTAATCAATGTAGTGTCTTACAAAACAAAGAATGACGGGTTAGCGCCAAAAGTGTTGGCGGTGATTGGAGTTCATTTCCCGGGCGATAAGGCCGTTAAAATAGATTTATATTCATTAAACGAACAAATAAAATCGAAACTTTTGTGAACTTGCGAATTCCAATTTTGAAAATTCCTTTTGAAATCAATAAGGTACCAATTTTTTGGCGTTGTGGGGTGCTAATCCTGCCCCACGCGTAACCAACCCCTGAACCTATTTTTTAAATTTTGTAGACCAAAAATGTGGTTTTAATAAATAAAATGTTTTATTAAAATAACCTCGTTTTAAAGTGATCCAATCACACTTTTTCAAAAAGATTGGTGGTGACTCCGTGTTTTTTAGTTTTCAGAAAGTCGAACTCAAAAAGGGGGCGACAGCTTGGTGACCCCGCTAGGGAAGTTTTTGTTTTGAAATAAAAACAAAAGAGGGCCAGACCACCAATTGGTTTCAAATGTTTTTAAAAAAAGGAATTTACAAGTTCAAAAAGCCTTTCAATTTATTTGTCTGTTTAATGAATATAAATCTATTTTACGCATTCTAAAATTCTTCAAAGAAAGCTCTATTCCCGAGCTTGTCTCATTCGTTTAAGTGGAGGGGGAATGCTTTGCTCATGTCAGAATACTGATTCTGCATATGAGCCTAGCAAGCACTTTCGGGACTCATGCCATTTGTCTTCATAAGGATATTGATCCTTCGAGAAGGCATAGATGGTGAGTCCTCCTGAGTTGAACTCGATTCTTTTGAAGCCTATAATGGGTGAGAATCGAGGACCTTTCTACCCTTAGTATGGGATAACAAGGACAGCTCAGGTACCCTTATAGAACCAAACGAAGTTTGAGAATCTAGAGTCTATCTCAATAGAGCCATGCGGAAAGCCTACGGTTTTGAGTCTGGTCAAAATCATTTCGCAAAGATAATATGTAGATAAATGTCCTGGAGTGCTTGTAACACCCCAATTTTGGGCTTAGAAGTTAGGGTCTGAACCGGACCGGTCTAATTTTTGGTTCAAATATAAAAGGAGGTTTTAGGGAAAGCCTAGTTCGGGATGCTTTAAAAATATGGAAAAAATATCTAAAATCCTCTTTTAATATATATATATATATATATATATATATATATATATATATATATATATATATATATAAGAGAATGGTGAAATCAATTTTACAACATAAGGTTTCGAAATACTACATTTTGGTGTAGTGACTAAAATGCGATTTTTGAAAAGTTTAGTGGTGATTGTTTTGTAAGGATTGAAACTTTGAATCTTTAAGGAGCTAATTTACCCAAAAATGATTTCTCCAGATTTTTCCTTAGTTTAGGTGATTTAATTAATATTTTAATTAATTAAAAGTAAAGGGAAACTACTTTTTGGAATTTCATAACTACCTTTTTTTAAAATTTTCTCATTCCTTTTTCACTCAAAATTCCATCATCCAAAAACTTTTCTCTAGCAACTTTTGCATTGATCTTCACTTCAATTGATGAGATTTCTATCATCAATTAATTCCTAATCAATCTTGCATCAAATCCTTTTGATCTCCTCGTTGAATTTTCAAGGAAATTGGCTCAAATCAAGGAGAAAACACCATTTAGAGGTAAGATTGTTCTTCTCCTCTAAATACTCAGTTCTTTACTGAAATTCCCAAGTTATAAATCCTTAATTTAAGTTTTATAAATGGTTTTAATGTTAGAAACTTGATTTTGGCTTAAAACTCAATATTTGGAAGAAATCTTGAAGAATTTCGTTTAGCTTTGATTGGGCTCTGTTTGAGATGGTTATTTAATGTATTTTGGATGTCTAATGAGGTTTGAAATGAGGTTTTATCAATGTAATCCCGAAACGGGGGCTTGTAATGGCCTTCATGTTACGAAACGGCTGGAGGCTATTTCGAAATGATTTGGCTACTAGAGAGCTGTGTTTCGGAACCAGTATCGAAACGGGTGAGTGATGCCCTGCGTTTCGATACGGGTTCTATGTGTTTCGGAATAGGTAACCGTTGGACACCATTTTGAATGATGCTGAAGTTTGAAAGCTTTACGTTTTAGTCCCGAAAGTTGTTTTTGCAATTGTATGAGTTCGAGATGTCCAATTAATGTGAAATTTGACAGGGAAGCATGTAATATGACTAATTTCATATTAGTAACTTAAAAAGGCAATTATGACCTTCTAATTACAGAAATTACATTTTGGTCCCTAATCTTGTAATAAGTGCAATTGAGTCCCTCTTGTTGTTCGATCGCTGTGTGTTTCACCTATATGTTTCATGAGCACTCACTTAGTGTTAATGTGCATCTAGACAAGTTTAAAAAGGAAAAAAGGGTCGTTAATCAAGGTTGACTTTCGGGTTGACTTTGGTTTTCCCCGTGTAATCTTCGTAGTTCGGGTCAACCGTCTAGGCCGGGCTAAGGGGGTTACATTTGGTGGTATCAGAGCTTAGTTCTCGTATCTTTGGGATTTGTTGTGTGGATAATGTATGTGTTTTTGCATGATATGCCTTTTGGGTGAAAGCATGTTTAATGAATTGTGAAGTATGGTTGCAATTGTGATGTTATGTTGTGTTGAAGCATGTTAGGGGAACCCATTTCCATGTCAAAACTAATGAAAGGAATTGTTTTTGGAAAATGAGCATGAGTACTTGGATTACTTACCTTGTTGAACCTAATTATGTTTATTTCATTTGTGTTAGTGCATTGTTTTCTTGTGAATGGGGCCTCGTAGAGAGATGAGGATGAATATGAGAGCTATGGCTTAGAATGAGAACGAGGAAAACACTGAGAATGTGGTGGTGCTGGAGGTGATAATGTTGGTGTTGGTACTGGTACTGGGGTCGCTGGACCTGAAGGTGGGCAGGGGCAAGCTGCTCCTGACATGACTGTATTGATACAGGCTATTGCTGGAGCCTTCCAGGCAGCGAGTAGCTGGAGCTCACGGAGATGGGCATCAGGGTGATGCTAACGTGAGATTGCCTTTGGAACGTCTCCGTAGTCTGGGAGGGACTGAGTTCAGAGGTTTATCTCCTGAGGGTTCCGAATCTTGGTTGGAAAGCACCAAGAGGATTTTGGGGCAAATAAATTGCAACAATGTGCAGAAATTGGGTTGTGTGGTATCACTGTTGCATGATGATGCTTATACGTGGTGGACGACCACTATCTCTGGAATGGAGGAAAATGATATGACTTGGACGTTCTTCTTGAACGCGTTCAAGCGGAAGTATCTGGGTGTGTGATACCTAGATGAGAAGAAAAGAGAATTTATGTCTCTTGTGCAAGGAAGCATGACGGTGGCTGGGTATGAGATCCAGTTTGTCCGTCTTAGTCGGTACGCACCTGAGCTTATCCCTAGTGAGCGGGAGAGGTGTGAACGCTTCCGATATGGTTTGCTGTCGGACGTGAAGACCTTTATGCTAGCGGCTGAGTATACAGATTTTGATGTGTTGGTGAGTAGAGCGAAGGACATTGAGCAGAACTTGGGTTTGTTTTCTAGAGGTGTTAGTTCTAGCTCGGGCAAAAGAGCTGCTAATTATAGTTCCGGTGGTGGACGGAACAAGAGGGAACGAGATAAGAAGTATCAGTCTTCTGTTAGGCGTGGTAATGGAGGGCATGGTGCGCCTGTTCAGGGAGATAGGATGATGGTGGATCAGAACACGTGCTGGACGTGTGGATCTCGCGGCCATCTGAGGCGAGATTGTCCTCGAGCAGCGAGGGAGGTTTAGGCTCCTGTTCCAGTGACTAGTAATTCATGCTGGAATTGTGGTTCGGTAGACCACATAAGGAGGGAGTGTCCTTTGTTGGCCGATAGTGGTCAGGGACGTGCTCCTGGGGTAGCTGCACCACAGAGAGGTCGTGGGCGCGGCCGTGGTAACTTCCAGCGCAGAGATGATGGTGGGAGGAATGTGTATGCTCAGCGGGAGGGGAGAAATGATACGGATGTGATCACAGGTACTTTTACTTTGCAATCCTTGTCATTACTTTCCTTGATTGATTCTGGATCTACACACTCATACATGTTGCGTGAACATGCCCAATTGCTTGGTTTGCCTGTTGAGTCTTTGGATGTTGGTATGCGTGTGACTAGTTTCTTTGGTGAGATTGTTGTGACACAGAAGTTGTATAGAAGATGTCCCTTGAAAGTGCAAAACCATGTTTTTCTTGTTGATCTCATGGAATTGCCATTCTATGGTTTTGATGTGATCCTTGGAATGGATTGGCTTGTTGAACATCGAGCTGTGGTAGATTTTGAGAACAATCGAGTTTCGTTGAAACTTGCAGATGATTATGAGGTAGTGGTGGTTGGTGAGAATGTGAAGTTTCTTGCCAATGTGGTGTCTACATTGGAAGCAAGCCGAATGTTGAGGCAAGGTTGTGAGGCTTACCTGGCCTTTGTGATGAATCCTATTTCTAAGGAGTTGCGAGTCCAAGATATCAGGACTGTGCGAGAGTTCCCTGGTGTGTTTCCAGAGGAGTTACCTGGATTGCCTCATAGTCAAGAGGTGGAGTTTGGAATTGAGCTGTATGAAAATACAACTCCAGTGTCCATTGGTCCATATCGCATGGCAACCAAGGAGTTGAAGGAGTTGAAGACGCAACTGCAGGAGTTTCTTGATTGTGGTTTTATTCGGCCGAGTGTGTCACCTTGGGGTGCACCGGTCTTGTTTGTGAAGAAGAAAGATGGCACTATGAGAACGTGCATCGATTATCTTTAGCTGAACAAGTTGACTATCAAGAATCGGTATCCTTTATCGAGGATTGATGATCTTTTTGATCAGTTTCGGGGAGCGGTTGTGTTCTCTAAGATTGACTTAAGGTCAAGTTATTACCAGCTCAAGGTGAAGGATATGGATGTGCCAAAAATAGCCTTTAGGACGAGGTATGGGCATTATGAGTTCATTGTGATGCCGTTTGGTTTGACGAATGCTCCTGCAGCTTTTATGGACATGATGAATAGAGTGTTCCATGAGTACTTGGACAAGTTTGTTGTGGTGTTCATTGATGATATCCTTGTGTACTCTCGTATTGAGGAGGAGCATGAGGGGCATTTGAGGATTGTGTTGCAGGCATTGTTGGAGAATCAGCTTTATGCTAAGTTGAGCAAATGTGAATTCTGGCTTAGAGAAGTTGTTTTCCTTGGTCATGTGGTTTCTGCTGAGGGGATTCGCATTGATCCTCAAAAGATTGAGGCGGTGATGAATTGGAAGCCTCCTAAGTTTGTTCATGAAGTCCGTAATTTCCTTGGGTTGGCAGGATATTACCGGAGGTTTGTGGATGGATTTTCAAAGATTGCTGCACCTTTGACGAAGTTGTTGCAAAAGGATGTCAAGTATGAGTGGACAAAAGCAAGGCAGCAGGCTTTTGAGAAGCTTAAGGCAGCTTTGACACAGGCTCATATCTTGGTTCAACCTGAATCAGGAAAAGAGTTTGTGGTGTACAGCGACGCATCCTATGTTGGTTTGAGGTGTGTGTTAATGCAAGAGGGTAAGGTGGTGGCTTATGCATCGCGCCAGTTGAAGGTGCATGAGCGCAATTATCCTACGCATGATATTGAGTTAGCTGCGATGGTTTTTGCTTTGAAGATTTGGAGACATTATCTGTATGGTGAGAAGTGTACGGTGTACACGGATCACCAGAGTTTGAGGTATCTGATGTCTCAAAAGGATTTGAATCTTAGGCAGCGGCGTTGGTTGGAGTTGCTCAAGGATTATGATTTGACGATTGAGTACCATCCTGGAAAAGCTAATGTTGTTGCGGATGCCTTGAGCAGGAAGGTGGCTGTTGAGCTGAGAGCTATGTTTGCTAGCCTGAGTATATCGCGTGATGGTGGTCTTATAGCTGAGTTGCAAGTGAAGCCATCTATGGTTCAGTTGATCAAGGAAAAGCAGTTGCTGGATGATTCCTTGGTGTCTCATGTTCAGGATATTGCGGAGGGTAGACCTTCAGATTTCTGTTTTAATGATGATGGTGTGTTGTGTTTTGGTAGTCGAATAGTAGTGCCCAATGATGCTGAGTTGAGGCGTGCTATTCTGACTGAAGGTCATAGTAGTCCTTTTGCTATGCACCCTGGTAGTACTAAGATGTACCGTGATCTTCGTGATGAGTACTATTGGGTGAGTTTGAAAAAAGATGTGGCGGAGTTTGTAAGCAAGTGTTTAGTGTGTCAACGAGTTAAGGCTGAGCATCAGGTTCCTTCAGGGTTGTTGCAACCGTTGAGAATCCCTGAATGGAAGTGGGAAAGGGTTACCATGGATTTTGTATCTGGTTTACCTTTGTCTCCGTCGAAGAAGAATTCAGTTTGGGTGATTGTGGATCGCCTGACGAAGTGTGCACATTTCTTGCCTGTGCATACTACATTTTCTTTGGATAAGCTGGCGGAGCTGTACATTGCTGAGATTGTGCGGCTGCATGGTGTGCCTAAGTCGATTGTGTCGGATAGGGATCCGAGGTTCACACCGCGTTTCTGGCAGTGCTTGCATCAAGCTTTGGGTACAAGGTTGAATTTCAGTACATCCTATCATCCTCAGTCGGATGGTCAATCTGAGCGTGTTATTCATATTTTGGAGGATATGCTGAGGTGCTGCGTGATTGAGTTTCAGGGCTCTTGGGAGAAGCATTTGCCTTTGGTGGAGTTTGCTTATAACAACAGTTATCAGGCGAGTTTACAGATGGCACCATATGAGGCTTTGTACGGGAGGAAGTGTAGGACTCCTCTTTGTTGGGCTGAAACGGGTCAGAAGTTGGTTTCGATGCCGGCTTTGTTGAAAGGAACCATCGAGAAGGTGAAGCTCATTTGTGAGCGTTTGAAGGCTGCTTCTGATCGGCAAAAGTCTTACGCGGATTTGAAGCGTAAGGAGGTTGAGTATGCGGTGGGTGACCGTGTGTTCTTGAAGGTTTCGCCTTGGAAGAAGGTGATGAGGTTTGGCCGGAAGGGTAAGTTGAGCCCTAGGTACATTGGACCATATGAGGTGGTTGAGCGTGTGGGTCCTGTTGCGTACAAGTTGAGGCTACCTCAAGAGTTGGAGAAGATTCATGATGTGTTCCATGTTTCTATGCTCCGGAAGTATAGATCTGATCCTTCGCATGTGATGCCTGTGGAGGAAGTGGAATTGAATCCGGATTTGACCTATGATGAGGAACCGGTGAAGGTTCTGGATTCGGATAGCAAGGTTCTTCGTGGCAAGACCATTGAGTTGGTAAAGGTGCTGTGGAAGCATCGAGGTGTTGAGGAAGCCACGTGGGAGCGGAAGGAAGACATGCTGAAGCAGTTTCCTTATCTCTTTCCTTCAGGTAAATTTCGAGGACGAAATTTCTTAAGGGGGAGAGTTGTAACGCCCCGGTTTTGGGCTTAGAAGTTTTGGGCGTTGACCGGTTTGGTCAAAGTGCTGTTCGAATCTAAAAAGGGGAAATTAGGAAAGCCTAGTTCGGGTTGCATTAAAAATATGGAAAAATGTTCTAAAATCATCTTTTAATATATATAAGTGAACTGTGAAATCAATTTTACAAAATGAGTTTTGGAAGGGTGACATTTTTGCTAGTGACCAAAATGTAATTTTTGAAAGTTGCGTGACTGTTTTAGAAAGGATTGAATCTTTAAGGAGCTATTTACCCAAAGGGAGTTTCTCCAGATTTTTCTAAGATATTTTGAGGTTTAATTCTGATTTTAAAGCTATAGAAAAGTGGAGGGAAATCATTTTGGCCATTTTTGTAACTAACTTTCTATTTTCTCAATTTTCCTTTCTCTCATTTTCTCTCAACCCAAACACTTTCTCTCCAGAGAATTTCTTCTGATTTTGTCACCTAAATCTTCCCTTTCAACTCTCTTTTGATTCCTAATCATCATATCTACAAAACCTCACCATTTGCTACTTGATTCATCAAGCTTTTTGGTTCTAAAAGAGGAGAAACTCAAGTTTGGAGGTAAGAACGTCCTTCTCCTCTAAACTCTCAGTTCTTTACTGAAATTCCTAAGTTCTCAATCCTTAATTGATGTTTTATAATTGGCTTTTAAGTTGTGTAAATGAATCTTGGCTTAAAATGCAAGATTTGATGATTTTTGATGAATTTTCGTTGGATCTGTTAAAGCTGTGATTTGAGATGTGTTTTTGATGATTAATGAATGTTATTTTGATAAGGAATTGAGTTTTGATTAATGCAATCCCGGATAGGTTGAATTTCCTAAGTTTAGCTTGTGATTCTTGGTTGTTTTTGAGGTGATCTTGTGGATCTGATGTTGCTGGAGGTATAAGGAGGTTAATAGGTTCTTTTTAGATGTTAAATGATGCTAAAGGATGTGTGGTTTTGATGGTTTATAGCTGGGCTTTGTTGAGAAGTGGTTTGGAGGCATTTTTGGTTGTGTTTGGTGGCCGAAAATGGAGTGTAGATGAGAGCAGCGAGTTTAGGTGCTTTCATTGAAGCTATTAATGCATGATGATGCATTAATCCTCTGCTTTGATGTGTTTAAAACAGGGGAGGCATCTTTGGATCCAAGCGGTGGTGATCTGGTAGCTTGATTCGTGCTTCGGCAAGAGGCGAAGTGGAATCGGTGAGTGAAATTGGATTTTCGGCTTTGAAACCAATGTCTTGGGAGCTTAGTTTTAAGTCTAAACAACTTTGCTAAGCTCAAGTGTAAGTTTTCGGAAAAACTCTCTAGTTGTGGCCATGAATTGATTGTTGTGCAATGTGGTTTATTGCATGTTTTAAATTCTGTTTTGAAAGCATGATTTAGCATGGTTATTGCTGATTTTGTAAGCCATATGTTGAAGGAAGCTCAAGGTAAGAGTTCCTTGTTTTTGAGCATTGTTAAAATGTGGTTTGATGCTTATAAATGCATGATGTTTATGGCTTGGTTTAATGCTTTAAAACAGTGGATTATTTGATGATAAGGATGTATATTAGCAAGTGATGTTTTGAAAAGGTTAAGGTCACTAAGGTGGTTAAAAGTCCTTGAGTGAGCCTTGTGGTTTCTAAGAACTTCATGGTGGTTAAAAGTCCATGATGATTCTTGATAAGGTCACTAAGGTGGTTAAAAGTCCTTGAGTGAGCCTTGTTACTTAAGAACATCAAGGTGGTTAAAAGTCCTTGGATGATTCTTGTTGAGGACACAAAGGTGGTTAAAATTCCTTGTGTGGTCCTTGCCATGGTGTTTAAAAGTCCATGGGCCAAGGTGTTTAAAAGTCCTTGGGGCCAAGGTGTTTAAAAGTCCTTGGGAAGAACACTAAGGTGGTTAAAAGTCCTTATGTGGTTCTTGAGAATTATAAGATCACAATGGTGTTTAAAAGTCCATGTGTGAGTCTTATGTTGATCTTGTTTTTAAAAGATGAAACTTATCACTTGTGGCCAATATGACATGAATTGATGTGGAAGCATGTATTGCTTGTTTAAGAATGCTAATGAGCATGTATATATGATGTTTTGGAAGTATGATTTACAAGTGTTTTGCAAATGCATTATTGAATGGTTTTTAAGAGCTTTCCTCACTAAGCTTTTGCTTACGCTCTCTTTCGTTTTCTTAAACCAATAATGCAGATCATTAAGGTACTTTGAGGGCAGCAAGGAAGGCAAGCAATCAAGTGGGATTAAGCTCAAAGTATGGAAGGTTTTCTTAAACACATTTTAGCTTTTGGTAATTTGGCAATGGGGGACCTATGTGAATGTTTTGGGAGACGTTTGGAACTCCCTAGGGTTGTTTAATGTTGTTGGAAATGCTGGATTTGTATTTGGTTTTTTTTGTGCTTGGTTTTGAAGGCTTATGCATGAATGGTTAGCTTGTGTAGGAAGCATGCCATTAGAATTGGGGCTTTTCTTATGTGATGTTAATATGTTGAATTGTTGATGCAAGCATGTCTCTTATATGTTGAATTTCATGCTGGTAAAGTTTGGTAGCAATTGGAGCATGTATGGTTGATCAATTGCATGTTTTAGGAAGTCTTTTGTTGCATTCTGTGCAGGGCGTTTCGGAACGGGTGCCTTGCATGAACCCAGGCGTCCGAAACGGTAGGCACCGTTCCGAAACGGAAAGGCCACTGCCAGCCCGCGTATCGGTACGCGTTGCGGAATGGCCCCGTGTTTCGAAACAGGCTCACCCTATTTCGGAACAGCCGACCGTTGAGGGCTGACAATGGCAGTTAAATGTTTTGGGATGTTTGCATTTTGGTCCTGAATCTTGTTTGTGCAATTGTATGAGTTTGGGATGTCCTTTTGAGCTGAAATTTTACAGAGAGGCATGAAACCTGAATAATTTCAAGATGGTAACTTTAATTTGGGTTAAGGCCTTATAATTTACAGAATTTACAATTTGGTCCTTAAAGTTGTAAGTTGTTCAATTGGGTCCCTGTTTGATCTCTGATGTTTATGATCTTTGAGAATGTTGTTTGTATGATCATAACTAGGGTTAATATGCATCTAGACAAGTTTAAAAAGAAAAAAAGGGTCGTTAATCAAGGTTGACTTTCGGGTTGACTTTGGTTTTCCCCGTGTGACTTTCTTAATTCGGGCCAACCGTCTAGGCCGGGTTAAGGGGGTTACAGAGGGGTTGTGATTGTACCGTTAAACTCCACCTTATGTTGTTCGGTAGTGTGTATGAAGCGTGTGGGACAACGCTTGTAATCCGCGTATCTGATTGTGTTTTGTGTTGTAAATGATTATGAACTATCACTTGAAAGCCAATATGTTGTATTGAATGTATTGAAGCATGAGATGCTTGTAAAGTATGCAAGGTTGCATGAAAAGAGATGGGCATGTGGTTTTAAGCTTTGCTTAAATGTTTTCTAAAAATGCATTATTGAGTTGGTTTATTTAGAGCATGCCTCACTAAGATATTGGGCTTACGCTCTTTCTTTTGTACCAATAATCCAGAAAATTGAAGTGTTTGGGGGCAACAAGGAAGCTAAGAGTGTCCAAGGGAAACTAAGCTCATGTATGGTGATGTTTTCATACACTATTAGTTTTGGTATTTTGGCAATGGGAACCTAAGATGTGTTTTGGGAGAGGTATTGAACTCCCTAAGTTGTGGCATGATGCTTTTGATGTTTTGGATTTGTAAATGGCCTTTTAATGCTTGTTTTGGAGATTGGTTGATTGCTTGGTTTGGATAATAGGATGCATGCCTATAGACATGAGAAATTTCATGTTTGATGCTATAAATGTGTTTAGGGGTTATAATCTTATGCCATATGTGAATGATGACTTGTTGGTATGATTAGAGAGTCATTAAGAAGTGTTTGATTAGATTTATGTATGAAAATTTAGCAAAATCTGTAGTTTCTGGGCAAACCGTATCGAAACACTCTCTAGCGTTTCGAAATGGGAGCATGTAATGGTCTTCGTGTTTCGAAACGGCTGGAGGCTGTTTCGAAACAATTTGGCTACTAGAGAGCCGTGTTTCGGAACCAGTATCGAAACGGGTGAGTGATGCCCTGCGTTTCGATACGGGTTCTATGTGTTTCGGAACAGGTGACCGTTGGACACCATTTTGAATGATGCTGAAGTTTGAAAGCTTTACGTTTTAGTCCCGAAAGTTGTTTTTGCAATTGTATGAGTTCGAGATGTCCAATTAATGTGAAATTTGACAGGGAAGCATCTAATATGACTAATTTCATATTGGTAACTTAAAAGGCAATTATGACCTTCTAATTACAGAAATTACATTTTGGTCCCTAATCTTGTAATAAGTGCAATTGAGTCCCTCTTGTTGTTCGATCGCTGTGTCTTTCACCTATATGTTTCATGAGTACTCACTTAGGGTTAATGTGAATCTAGACAAGTTTAAAAAGAAAAGAAAAGGGTCGTTAATCAAGGTTGACTTTCAGGTTAACTTTGGTTTTCCCCGTGTAATCTTCGTAGTTCGGGTCAACCGTCTAGGCCGGGCTAAGGGGGTTACAGTGCTGGAATGGCTGCCTCGAATTATTTATGCAATGAAATTATTTTGGATCACTTTTGTTTTCTTGTTTCTAATATTTGTCCCTCTATCTTATTTGTTTTGCATATTCATCATTCCATATCTAAAAGGGGTTGATTCTCAAAATTTGTTCAAAACTGAAAAACGCTAATCATGGACGGGAGGCCCTAAAGAATGAAGATGAGAATGCAAGGGTACGTCATTGGTCCGAGGTCAACCAACAAGCATTCGGAGACAGTCTAACTGTCGATCATGAGACAAAAAACTTCCGAATACACCCACATCAGTGTCAAGCGGAACAACATGCATGAGCTGCGAGAGAATTGGGACCGTTTCGATTATAAGACCAAACAGTTGTTCCATGAAACCTACGGTGATATAGCATATATACTATATGTAAAGGTGGATGAGCTGTTTTTGAAGGCTTTGATCTAGTTCTGGAATCCAGGGTACTGTTGCTTTACCTTCAATGAAGAATATACGATGCCCACTTTCGAAGAGTACTTGGCCCTGTTCAATCTGTCAAATGAAAAGGAGAACTGGGTGTATGCTAAGCCTCCTAAAAACAAGAGCCCGCAATTGAGACTTACTAAATATGTCGAAATGAGTGATGAATGGGTCAAGGGGTTGATAGGGAAGAGAGGGGGAGTTTTAATTTTCCCTGGTCAAGAATTCGAAACATCATTCATGTTCTTCCAGACATAGCGAAAAGAGTGGATCTTCTAGCAATTGCAATCTATGGCTTGGTAATTTTCCCAAAGGTGTTGGGAAACATTGATGTAGCCCATCAAGATTTCTTTGAACAGTTGAAGAGAAAAGTCAATCCAATGCCCTCGGTGTTAGCCGAAACATTCATCTCTTTGAATGCTTGTCGGAAAGTGGAAGGTGTGCGATTCAGAGGATGTGGTCCTTTGCTCCAAGTTTGGGCCCTTAGCCATTTCTGAAAGTGTCCAAATTTGACCTTGTCAAATGTGTTCTCTCCGAACTTTTCTCCTCTTTAGGAATTTTTGGCAAACGATTAGCTGATTTTTAAGAGAAGCAAGTGGATAGACATCTTGAAAGACTGTTGTGATCATGACATCATATGGAGGGTTCCGTGGATGGGCCATGCCAAGGTTCTATACAGGTGTGGAGATTACAACTACTTGATGTTGTTGGGCTTGTGGGGAGGAATTGGGTGTGCTCTTTTATTGGTGTCAAGACAATATAGATCCCGACAATTTATCCCATTCACAACTGATCTTATCACATCGGAGTTCGAGTTCCAAGGAGAGTTCAGACAGAAGGTACAGAAAATTAATGATTCTTGGAATAATTGTTATAACTTGAAGATGGAGTCTGACAAACACTGCATGTACACCTCTGATTATGACATTTGGAGGCATACAAGAATGAATGACATGAATAACATGAAGGTGGTTCCTTCTGAGGCTGATATTTTGAGGGAAGAATTGAGACGGGCCAAGTTGGAAATTGAAGTTCTGTAGGAACACAATTAGCGAGACAAGTTTGAAGCAAGCCTTCATGTGGAGAAGTACAAGGGGGAAACCAACTGGGTAACAAAGATGTACATGAACTTAGAAGAAAATATGAAATTCAAAGGGTTGACTTCCTCAAATTTCAAGCCACCGTACGGAATGTTGATTTAAGGAAGAGACCGGAGCAGTGGAAACAAGAGATTGAACAAGTTGTGGCCAAAGAGAAAGAACCTAGCAAAAATAAAATTGAGAAATACAGAAAGGCCCTCGTAGAAGAAAAGAAGAAAGGAAAGCAAGCGGCAGAAAATGAAAGGGGTAAACGAACCTTTGAAAGAGAAAGGGAGATTATAGATACATGGAAAAGGAAGGCCTGTGACAACAAGACTCGTTTATTAGAGTTGCAGTTGGCCTATGATGAAACTTGCGAGAAATTGAAGCAAAGCCAGTCTTTTGTTGCTGAGTTAGAGGCCAAGATAGAGGATCTGAACTAGACGCTTCATAAGATGCAGAGTGATCAGACTTATGAGAAACTTCATGCTAGTCTGAATGAGAATGATTTCTTAAAGGAGCGAGTGGAAGAAATGGATAACATCACCCAAGAATACATAACGAAGATCTTAGTCCTTGAAGATGTTGATGAAGGAGGAAATGATTACTAGTTCACTCGTCTCAGAGACAACGCCTGAAGGTTCCAAGAACGAGATGAGATCGATAGGACTGTGATGACACAAATCCAAGATGTGGCCAGGTATGTAGTGATGTTAGCAACTGAAGCCACAGCTCTACGTCGTTACATTAGGCACATAGGAGAAGTAGAACCAAGGCTTATGTGGTTGATCGAGGAAATCAAGGAGTTGGGTGCTTGGGCTGAGATGTATTTGTGATTTCTTTTAAAATTCTTGTACTAAAGAACCTTTTGATATTCAATAAAGAGGTTTCTATGAGCAAATGTTTTATGGAATTAATGGCCCTTCGACTGCATTCATGCATTTGCATTGCTTTGTTGTTTATTTTGTTGAATTTTTAATCTATTGTTTTTGCATACATTCATACATGACAAAAATTAAATTAAAATAAAATATGACAAAACATTCAAAATAGCTAAAACAACTCATAAGTACGGTATACTTGCCTAAACTCGAGCCATGAATACTACGTTAAGATTGACAACTTTGGAAGCAAAACAGAAGAGTGCCCAGGACAAGCTGGAAAAGTTGGAAACTGCCTTAAAACAAAAAATCGAGTCTGTTTATTAGAGGAAAGTAAGCTCGATTGCGGCCATGTTGGGGTTCAAGGATCCAGATGCAGCTGAAGTAGGAGGAGATACCGACACACTGTCGTAGTTTCCTGGAATGACCGTTGGGAAGGAGGCTACTTCCAAGGACAAAACCCCTATCCACTTTGTTGAATCCTTCGTTCGCATCCCAAATGGAGAGGTTAACAATTACGATGTACCTGACCTCGATGAAATTGCTGATAAAGCTAAAGTTGAGAAGAAGTGAGAATATGGGTATGAGAAGCTTGAAGGAATGATTAAATCCTTCCAAGAGGGAAGTATTCATGGCGGAATGGATGCCAAGGTCCTGAGTTTGGTAAAAGACCTGGTGGTGTCACTAAAATTCAAGATCCCAGATTTCGAGAAATACAATGGAACTACATGTTTGTCAGCACATTTAACCATGTATTGCAGAAAGATGTCGATGTATCTTGACAATGAGAAGCTGCTCATTCATTACTTCCAAGACAGTCTGGTGGGATCACTTGCACGCTGGTACACGTAACTAAGTCGGGTAAATATGAGATCATGGAAAGATCTGTCTAGAGCCTTCAGTGAATAGTAGAAACATGTCTCAGACATGGTTCCAACCCGTTTGGTTTTGCAAGGGATGGAGCAAAAACATTATGAGAGTTTCCGACAATATGCATAAAGATGGAGGGACGTAGCTCCACAAGTTCAGTCGTCGTTACTAGAAAATGAAATTACCCCAATGTTCGTAGAAACTCTTAATGGTTCTTTCTATGATGGCATGCTCAATCATGCTACCAAGAGTTTTGCAGATATGCTAATGAACGAAGAATTAATCCTGGCAGCCATGAAAAGTGGAAAGCTGGATAGCGGGGAAACAAAGAAGACTTATAAAAAGAGAGATAATGAATTCAATGCCACCAATGTCCACAATCCCACCTATTCAACAGGCGTAGTATTTAACAAGCCCGATACCTCGGCTGTAGTTACGACAGTTACGAATTCACCGAAAGGAGAGCGAAAACATCAAGGAAACTAAAGACCCTATTTTCCTCCTATCCCAATAATGTATGCAAAGTTATTTGCTGAATTGATCAAGTCCTAGATAGTGCTGCCAAGATATGTTCCTCCATTCTCGTTGTTGTACCTGTCATGGTATAATGAGAAGGCCCAATACGAATATCATGCGGGAGTTAAGGGGAATACCATTGAGAACTGCACTGCATTCAAAAGGGTAGTAGATGATTTAAGAAAATCAGGCATGTTGTCGCTCAAAACGTCTGAAGAAAAAGGAAATCATCTGCCAAACAACCAGAAGGCTAGAATAAATGCAGTCATTTAGAAAGAAGACAAGATGGTCAAAGAACATGTTGCTGAGGTCAAAGCACCCATGAAATGGGTAAGCGTCCAAATGGTGGAAGCTGGGATGTTGGAAGGAAGAGTCAAGGAGTTGAGGACTGAAGGGTTGTATTGTGAATACCACCAGGAAAAAAGACACGAGATTGATTGTTTCTTGGAGTTCAAGCAAATGGTTGAAGGAAAAATCAACTACAAAGAATTAGAGTTTTTTTAGAAAGGTAATGAAAAGCGGACAATGGGTGTGTGTATCGGAGAGTCATCCTCTAAAAGGAGTTACGCAGGAACGAAGCCTTTGGTGATAAAGACCAAAGCAAGAGTTAGTGAACCAGCCAGGGGTGGGACCCACACTTGGTTATAAAGGCACCGGTCCATTTCCCTTATAAGGACAATAGACAAGTTCCTTGGAACCGTGCTTGCACAATAACAGACCTAGGGAACTTTTCGGTTGAATACAGAGAGAAAGAAGAACATGTCAATAGGTAAGTCGTTCCACAAGAAGTGCAAGGCTCTATTCCCTGACGATGATAGGGGACAGAGATGCAGTACAAAGAAAGGATGCTGCTATTGAGCCATGGAAGGAGGACGAAAAAGATTTCTTTCAAGAAAAACCACCAGTAATTCAAGAGCCCATGAAAGAGTTAATGGCCCAAGAGTTTATAAAAATACTCAAACACAACGAGTACAGTGTTGTGGAGTAGTTACACAAACTTCCGACCTGAATCTCTATGTTGTCGTTATTGCTAAGTTCCGAGGATCACCGGGAAGCCTTGTTAAAAATTTTGAATAGAACATTTGTGTTAAAGGAGATCACGACCGACAAGATGGATATGTTGTCAACAATATTGTTGTTAACGATGTTATATCTTTTAATGATGAGGAAATACCAGCAGAAGGTAGGGGGATCATCCAAACCCATACATATCCCTACAAGGTGCAAAGGATATATGCTGCTGGGTGTGCTTATTGACAATGGGTCAGCCCTGAGCATACTCCCATTGGCCACACTGAAGATGCTACCCATATATAGCTCTCACAAGAGAGCTTATCAAAATATAGTACGAGCTTTCGACGGGACTCGGAGAGATGTGCTAGGGAAGATTGAATTTCCCCTACAAATTGGGCCATCTACCATTGAAGTAGATTTAGTGGTCATAGATATAAAGCCCAGTTATAGCTACTTGCTTGGGCATCAATGGGTCCACGCAGCAGGCAATGTGCCATCAACCCTTCCCCGGAAGCTAAAATTTGTGATTGATGGACAGTTGGTGATTGTCGGTGCAGAGCAGGAAATTGTTGCATCAGTAGCCACAGATGCACCCTACATCGAGATCGATGAGGGTGCGCTCGAGTGTCACTTCAGGACATTATAGCTAGTGAATGCGACTTTTGTCACCAAAGGGAGTAAGGTGCCTGAGCAAGAATTATTATGATGCACTAAGATGCAGGTAAAGCAAACGTTAGGAAAAGTAGCTGAAGTATGAAAGGGATTTGGGAAAAGTCACCAGGGAAGGTTGTATCTCGTGGTTATCCCCGCAAAGAAGGACCAAATTTGTTTGGACTTGAAGCCCAATAAGTGGCAGAGGAAAGCAGAGATTAGGAAGCAACAGGAAATAAGAAAGGCTAAGCTAAAAGGAGAGGAGATTGAGTGGGAACTTGATGAGTGTGCAAAAGTACTATTTTTATTACCCTTTTTACTCATATTATTGTTAGACTTAGGCTCATATTAGTTGCATAATTAGTCATTCATGCATTAATTCATGTTTCTTTTCATAGTTAAGCTTGATTACATAGTTTGGTGGGTTTTGTTGAAAAGATATTGCTTTGGTGCTTTATTTGCGTAGGTTAGAATTTTCGTGGTAAATTGAAAATTGCCGAGGCAATTCAAGAAGGACCTGTTGAGCTAGTTGTCGAGGCAATCGATGACAAATGAGGATAAGACTCACAACCACCATGCCAAAGAAAGCCCCAACACTGAAAATTTCTCATGCAAACAAAATTGCCTCAGCAAGTCCTAATGCCTAGACAACTGAATCTACTTTGGTAAACATGGATCGAATTGAAGAGATGCTCCGCCCTTTGACACACCGATTGGAGCAAATGGAGGACCAAAAAATGCTATTTATGCAGTACCAGCCACACGGATCAAACCACCGTGGATTGGAAAAAGAATCAAGCAAACTGCCCGAAAGAAACTCATCATTCGAGGTGACGACCTCTCGACTAACTCATTTTCATCAATTTAGTTTCTTTTACCTTTATTTCATATTGTATGCGTTGTGGACAATGCTTCTCTCGAGTTTGGGGGTGTTTGTTTCTAGTTAGTTTCATGTTTAGTTGCATTCATCTTTAGTAATAGCATATAGGATGCATATATATTACTTGCCATGCCTTTTATTGGATTTAATTTGCCTAGACTTGACGGATTTCTAACGATACGACCTTCTTATTTCAGGCCAAGCGTTTCGATACACGAGAAGGCATATCGATACCATTTTGCTATTGGAAATCTGAGATTTTGATGAGAAATTGAGGGTATCGAAACGGGCTTAGGCGTATCGAAACAATCTTCGTAGCGTTGACCAAGAGAAGTTGACCGTCGAGGGCGTATCGGTACGGTCAACCAGTGTACCGATACGGTCTCCTCGAGTTGACTTTGGTCAGTTGACCTAGTCAAGGCGTATCGATACCCTCTTTGAGCGTATCGATGTGGTCTGCAGAATAAGCTAAAATGGACTGTTTTTAAGCTGTTGTTTTGTTTGTTCGCCTCGCTTGTTGCTTATGCTGTCGTTGTTTCACATAGGATGGATTAAGTCATCTACACAAGATAAAAATTAAAAGGAAATTTTCTAGGGTCGTTAACCGAAGTGGAGCCTTAACGGGTTTCGCCTCGGTTTTCCCCGTGTAGCCCACTCGGACCGGTCAGTCGCCCGGACCGAGACAAGGGGGTTACACTTGTTGGTATCAAAGCCTAAGGTTTCCAAGACCTCAGGCAAGTAAGTAAGGTAAGTTAAATTCTTGTATTGCAATTACACGGTGTTTGCTTGCTATGTAAGTATGTTTGTTTGTTTATCAAGAATGCTTGATGTTTGCTTAATTGATCGTATATGTGTGTTGTTTTAAGCATGTTGAGTAGAGTCTCATTGCTTCTATTACATCAGAAAAAAGAGATTTTTAAGTGAGGGAAACATACTTGAGCCACTTGGACCCTTTCCCTTGCTAACCCTATCTTGTATGTTGTTGTTGTTGTTGTTGTTGTAGTTGTTATTTGTGAGCTGTTATGTCGAGGCCTGGAGGTAGACCGAGGTTGGTTCGCCAAGAACCCCGTGTTACGGCTCCTGTTAATGAGCCGATGGTTGGAGTAGAGGCTCCTGTGGAAGAGCCTGCTGTTGGTTTCAGAGCTCCTCCACCACCACCACCTCCTCAGCCTGATATGGAAGGAGAGGCTGGAGCTGAGGGAGCGGGACCTCAGGTTGGCCAGGGTGGTCAAGGTCCTGCAAGGATAGACATGGCTCCACTAGTTCAATCTATAGCGGGAGCGTTTCATGCTGCAGTTGCCGGAGCTCAGGCTGCAGCTCAGCCGAGAAGAGATGATGCTAGTTTACCTTTAGAGAGGCTCCGTAGCCTCGGAGCTGATGAGTTCAGGGATCTACGCCCGAGAGATCAGAGTGGTGGCTAGAGAAGATGGTCCGTATCTTAGCTCAGATGGGATGTGTTGGGGCTCGTAAGTTGGGCTGTGTGGTTTCGTTGCTTCAGGGTGATGCCTACACCTGGTGGGTCACCATTACTACCGACGTGCCTAATGTCGAGATCAGTTAGAACTTCTTTGAGACTGCTTTCAGAAAGAGGTATTTGGGCCCGAGATATTTAGATGAGAAGAAGCGGGAGTTCAATGCTCTTGTTCAGGGAGACGCATCAGTGACAGATTATGAGATTTGCTTTGTACAATTGAGTCAGTATGCTCCGGAGTTGGTTCCTACTGAGAGGGACCGTTGTTATCGGTTCAGGTATGGACTTCATGAGGAGGTCAAGAGGTACACCTTGGCTAGTGATTATTCTGATTCCGATGTCATGGTCGCTAGGGCCAAGGACATCGAGCATAGCTTGGGGCTGACCAAGAGTTCGGGAGGATCCAGTTCAGGGAAGAGGCACAACAACTTTGATCGTGGTGATGCCAAGAGGCATCGGGGCAGTGGACAACAGTATGATCATAGGTGTGGCGGTGGCCACCATGGTAGAGGCCATCAGGGCCAGAGAGCTGGAGGGCGTTTGCCCAAGTGTGCCCGATGTGGGAGACATCATTCAGGAGAGTGTTGGGGGAACTATCATGCTTGTTGGAACTTTGGATCGAAAGACCACTTCAGGAGAAAGTGTCCACATCATGCGGCACAGGCACCGATTAAGGCACAGGCTTCTGCGAGAGCGATCGACTATCAGAGAGGTCGTGGGCGCGGTCGTGGTTACTTTCAGCCGAGGGCTGATGCACCTAGGATAGAGGCACCGAGGAATCTTGCTCATGTAGTGGCAGTTCAGCCAAAAGCCGGTGGACCATCTAGAGTCTACACACAGAGAGAGGCAGTGAATGACACATATGTGATAGCAGGTAATTTTGAGTTACAGTCCATGTCTTTGCTTTCCTTAGTTGATTCGGGTTCCACGCATTCTTACATTTTGAGTGAGCATGCAAAGAAGTTAGACATACATGTTGAGATTTTAGACATAGGGATGCATGTGACTAGTTCCTTCGGTGAGACAGGTGTAGTTAGACGGATGTATAGGAGGTGTCCGTTGAAGATCCAGGGTCATGTGTTTCCTGTTGATATGATGGAACTTTCGTTTTACGGTTTTGATATTATTTTGGGCATGGATTGGTTGGTCGAGCACAGAGCTAGTGTAGATTTTGAGACAAAGAGTATTTCGTTGAAGCTTTCTGATAGCTACGAGGTAGTGGTTGTAGGCGAGAACGTTAAGTTCTTGTCGAATGTTGAGTGTGTAAAAGTTCTATTATTTATCCCCTATTTAACCCATATTTCTGCCGCATTCAAGCATTATTTATTGCATTTAGGTCAGTTTACAGCAAAACATCACAAATATATTAAAAGGCACAGTTTCTACTAAAAATAGTTGTTTTTGCAGGTTGCTGCCGTAGAAGACGGAATGGACAGGCGCTAGGCAGTGAAGCAGAAGAACTGGAACTGGACGAACAGTCAAGGAGGACGATGTTGCCATGTTTGCCACCGTGACAGCAGAGGACGACAGCAGTTTTGAGGAGAAGAAGCAAAGTGGACCTCGACAGATAGAGAAAATTCAACCCGTCTGTCGTGTGAAATCACCATATTTTTCCAAGCCCCAGATCGAAAGGAATGTCAAGCCCAAAGTTCAAGGAGAGAAAATCCCAAGCAAGAGAGATGACGGCTAGAAAGTTGATTCCTTGAAGATTTAGTCTTTATTAGAATTGTACTTTCATTTAAAGTTGTATTCTTGCTATTTTAGAAAACTTGGACCCAAAGCCTATATAAGGGCATATATTTCGACCTAGGACGGGATAACCGATTCCCTAGCTTTCTTCCCAAAACCCTAGCCGTTTTCCTTCCCTCAACATGTTCTAAATTCCCCCTAGGGCCACGGGTTGATTTGTAAAGTAGTTGCAAGGGTTGTTTTGTTTTAGGAATTTTCAGTTCAATAAAATAAACTTCAAGTTCTCTTATTTTGGTTATTAATATCTTGCAAGAGCATCGGGAGAGCATTGTGAGGTTATCAATTTACTTAGGATCGGGAGAGTTAAGTATACAAAAGAAATAAGAGCAAGTTCTCTAGTTTATAGTTGAACTATCTCGGACCTAGGGATAGGACGAGGTTAAGTGGCTAAAGAAGAATTCATCGACATCGGTGTTCATCCTTCGATTCACGCCGGGAGGTATCATCAAAGACGTGATCATCGACAGACTTGAACCTAGGTATAGGCCAAGGCACATCTGGGATTCTTGCCAAACTTGAAGTACTGAGTTGACTATTCGCTGCCGCGATAAGCAACGGACTGCTGCCGCGACAGGAACGACGACAGAAATGGATTTCCTAAACTCCGCAATACCTGCACTACTGAGAAATTCAATACAAGCTCCTTCTCCCTTTCTTGATTTCCCTACTATTTTATTTAAGTTCTCTTATTATTTCCGTGACAACTTTCTCAAATATTTCCTTTACTTTCGTGCAGTGAATTAAGGTGAAGCTATTACCCCAATCCCTGTGGAGACGATATCCGATACTTCGTATCACTTTACTACTTGCGTCGTGTACACTTGCACTACAATTGCGATAGACTCTTTTACACGCAACAAGTTTTTGGCGCCGTTGCCGGGGATTGGCAACATAACTCTACCTTTTCTTTTACTGCACTTTTTGTTTTTATTTTTATTTTTCTGTTTTTCTTTGGTTTGTTCAACTCTTGCATTTCACAAGGTTCCTTGTTTATGCGCAGATCGAAACGAGGTGAAAATCCTGAGTATCCATTAGATCCGGAAATCGAACGTTCATTCAATCTCCAGAACCGACTTCGTCACATACTAGCCAGGAACGAGTACCTTGAGGAACAGTTAGAGACGATGGCACACCGAGGAGACGACCCTCCTGTTGGAGATGGAGAGATTAGAGCGCCTGTCGGTAACCCTGTTGCCGCTGCTGGACGACGGTCCTGTCGTGACTACATGTTAAACGATCATGTAGAACTGGAAACCACGCTGCCGGACATAGATGTTGACAATTTCGAGCTGAAACTTGTTATGTTTAGTATGATCAACAATGCCGGTCAATTCAGTGGTGCTGTTACAGAGGATGCTAGGGAGCATCTAAAAACGTTCCAGTAGATCTGTGGTTCGTTTAGACTTCCAGGAGTTAATCCGAAGATACTGAGGCTTCGGTTATTTCCCCATTCATTGAGGGACAGAGCAAAGACTTGGTGGAATAAACTTACGTCGGGTTCAATTAGAACTTGGGCAGATTTATCTCGTGAATTTTTATCTCGTTTTAATCCTTCGCATTTATCTGAGCGATTACGTAATGAAATTGCTACTTTTCAACAGGAAGATGACGAGCCAATGCACGAGGCCTGGGACAGATTTACCACTCTTCTACGGAACTGCCCAATGCATGGATTCCCCGTCTGGAATTAGGTAACTAAGTTTTATAATGCTGCCAACTTACAAACTCGTATTCGAATTGATTCAGCAGCAAACGGACTATTATTGGATAAAGACCCAGACAAGGCAATGCAAGTATTGAAAAATCTGGCCAAGAATGAGGAGCAGTTTCCGACAGCAAGAAGAGGGGGTAAATGGGTACTAGCTGTTAAGGATTATGAGGCCGACAGCACGATGAAATCACAGGTGGCATTCCTTACTAAGGAAATGAAAAAGCTCTTGAACGATGATGCACAACATGGATTTGTTGTTCAGGAGGTATGTGAAATCTGTGAGGGAAATCATAGTTCGGATGAGTGTCCTATACAGTTAGAAGAGGGAAAGTATGTTGGAAACTATAAGCCGAATTACAACTCCAAAAACTATAATCCCAACTGGAGAAAGGATCCCAAGTTTTCTTGGAGTAATCCTAATAATGCCCTGAATCCTCAAGCACACAATAATCAGAATCAGGGAGGACCTAGATTGCGAACTCGACAGCAACTTCAGCCGCAACAGCAGCAACAACAGCCACCAGCTGCCACAAACAGTATACTGGAACAGACTCTGGCTACTTTTATGTCTCAGACAGGTACTTATATTGAGAACATGAATCAGTTTGTTAAGAAGACAGAAACATTCATGGATAAAATAGATATGCGGATGACGAATCATGAAGCTACTCTGAAATCTTTGGAGACACAAATGGGTCAGGTTTCCTAGCATATCAAGCCAAGGCAGACTGGAGGATTTCCTAGTATTACTGAAAATGCTAGGCAGCCCACACATGAGCAATGTAAGGCCATTACTACTAGGACTGGGAAGAAATTACCAGGGCCAGAAAAAGAAGCTGAAACAGTGAAAAAACTAGCGTTGGACAGACCTGCCAAGGAAGCTGCCCCGACAGGTAACAAACAATCTGCTGCCGATGGACCTGTTACGACAACAGAAGCGACAGAGGAGAAAAATGATGAACCCAAACCTCCTCAGATTCGTATGCAGTGGGAAGGACGCATTGTTGATTATCGTCCCCCACCTCCTTTTCCTCAACGGTTACAACAAGCGAAGAAAGAATCTCAGCTCAAAAAGATTTATGATATTTTTAAGCAAGTTCATATTAAAATTCCGCTGTTAGATGCCGTTAGGGAGATGCCCGGTTATGCCAAATTTCTCAAAGATGTCATGTCAAGGAAATCTAAACTTGGGGAATTTGAAACGATAAAGATGACAGAAGGATGCATGAGTATTCTTCATAGGCAACCACCCAAGAAAAAGAAGGATCTGGGGAGCTTCATCATACCTTCTGTAATCGAAGATAAATATGTGGGTAAGGCACTTTGTGATCTTGGTGCTAGTATTAATTTAATGCCAAAATCTGTTTTTCAGAAATTAGGTATTGGAAATGCTCGGCCCACGACAGTAATTCTGCAGCTGGCAGACCGCTCTTATATTCATCCGGAAGGAAAAATCGAAGATATTCTGGTAAGAGTGGATAAATTTATTTTCCTGCTGACTTTCTTGTTTTAGATTGTGAAGCAGATGAAAACGCACCAATCATACTGGGTGACCTTTCTTAGCTACGCGGAGATCACTGATTGATGTGGAAAAAGGAGAACTCACCATGAGAGTGAACGATCAAGAAATTAAGTTGAATATTCTCCAAGCTATGAAGCATGCTGATGCAGACGAGGAATGCAAGGTTATCACTGAAGTTACCCTACATCAGGTCGGCCTGTCACGACATCAAAATTGGTCACTGCCTCGGCAGCCACTTACAGGACTGTCACGACAGCACCGACGACAGCAACTCCTTAGAATCTAATACATCTGATACTGAAGATCAGGATGAGGTAAACTGGATAGGCGATCGTCCAGGTAAGTTATTCGAACCCTTAAATTATACTTCGGATAACCATGCAATCCAAAAGCCATCTACTGTTGAGCCCCCTGTTTTAGAACTAAAGCCCCTGCCATGGCAGCTAAAATATGCTTTTCTTGGTTCAAATGATACGTTGCCCGTAATCATCTCTTCCAAGTTGATGCAGGAACAGGAACATCAGTTAATAGGGATGCTGCAGCAGCACAAAAAGGCAATTGGATGGACGATAGCTGATATTCAAGGCATTAGTCCGGCATTATGTATGCATAAAATCCTTTTAGAGGATGATCATAAGCCGACTATAGATGCTCAAAGGCGGCTGAACCATGCGATGAAAGAGGTGGTGCGTAAAGAGATAATCAAATGGTTAGATGCTGGTATAATCTACGCCATCTCCGACAGCAAATGGGTGAGCTCGGTGCAATGTGTTCCCAAAAAAGGAGGAATGACCGTGGTGACCAATGAAAACAATGAGTTAATCCCAACCAGGACTGTGACCGGTTGGAGGGTTTGTATGGACTATCGGAAGCTTAACAAAGATATCCGAAAGGACCACTTTCCTTACCCTTTATTGATCAAATGCTTGATAGATTAGCGGGTAAACCTTACTATTGTTTTCTTGATGGTTATTCATGGTATAATCAAATAGCCATCGCACCGGAAGATCAAGAAAAGACGACCTTCACATGCCCTTACGGAACGTACGCTTTTAGGAGAATGCCGTTTGGATTATGCAATGCACCCGCCACCTTCCAAAGGTGCATGATGGCCATATTCTCCGATATGGTGGAGGACTTCCTTGAAATTTTTATGGATGATTTTTCAGTCTTTGGGGACGATTTTGAGAGCTGCCTAGGCAATCTACAAAAGTTACTTGAAAGATGTGAAAAAGCAAACCTAGTCTTAAATTGGGAAAATGCCACTTTATGGTGGATGAAGGGATAGTCCTTGGTCATAAGATTAGCTTCAGTGGGATAGAAGTCGACAGGGCCAAGATAGAAGTGATCGAAAAGTTGCCGCCGCCGACCACAGTCAAGGGTATTAGAAGTTTCTTTGGACATGCTGGTTTTTATCGGAGATTCATTGCAAATCTCTCAAAAATCACCAAGCCCCTATGCCATCTTCTGGAGCAGAACCGACCCTTTGACTTTAATGATGAATGTACTGAAGCATTCAAGGTTCTGAAGGAAAAACTGGTAACAGCCCCAATAGTACAGCCACCAGACTGGACACAGCCATTTGAGATCATGTGTGATGGTAGTGATTATGCTGTCGGGGCAGCACTTGGGCAGCGGAGAGACAAATTATTTCATGTCATATTCTATGCCAGCAAGACATTGAACGACGCCCAAGTAAACTACACCACCACAGAAAAGGAGTTATTAGCTGTGGTGTTCTCCATCGACAAGTTTTGTTCTTACATACTTGGAATGAAGGTAATAGTGCACACAGACCATTCTGCCCTGAAGTATATGTTCGCGAAAAAAGAATGCAAAGCCTCGATTGATACGATGGATCCTGCTATTGCAAGAATTTGACCTTGAAATCAAGGACAAAAAAGGAACAGAAAATCAAGTGGCAGATCACTTGTCAAGGTTGGAGAAGGGACAGAGTCTACCAACAGATGAGACAAACATACTGGAGACCTTCCCAGACGAGCAGCTCTTTGCTGCCGCAATCACTGCCGCGACAGCCATGGCGACAGGTAAGTCTTCTGAACTCCCCTGGTATGCTGATTTCGTTAATTTCTTAGTTAGCGGAATAATTCCTTCTGATCTTAATTATCAAGCCAGGAAGAGGTTCCAAATGATGTTAAGCATTATTATTGGGACGAACCTCTTCTTTTCAAAATCTGTGCAGATCAGGTTATAAGGAGGTGTGTACCACAAGAAGAGCAAGAAGACATACTTCATCACTGCCATGCTTCACAGTATGGAGGTCACTTAGAAGGCAACAAAACTGCTGCCAAGGTGCTGCAGTCAGGGTTTTATTGGTCGTCACTGTATAAAGATGCGCAAATCTTCTACAAGATCTGTGACAGGTGCCAAAGGACATGAAACATCTCAAGGAGAAACGAGATGCCACTGCAGAGCATTCTAGAAGTCGAGATCTTCGACGTTTGGGGGATTGATTTTATGGGACCTTTTCCATCTTCATGTGGGAATCTATACATCCTCCTGGCAGTAGATTATGACTCCAAGTGGGTCGAAGCTATCGCAACTCAAAAGAATGATGCCAAGACAGTCCAACCGTTTTTACTCAAAAATATCTTTTCTAGGTTTGGTTTAACGCCCCGGTTTTGGGCTCAGAAGTCTTGGGCGTTGACCAGTTCGGTCAAAGTGCTGATCGAATATATAAGAGTGAATTTAGGAAAGCCTAGTTCGGGTTGCATTAAAAATATGGAAAAATGTCCTAAAATCATCTTTTAATATATATAAGTGAACTGTGAAATCAATTTTGAAAAATGAGGTTCGGAAGGTTGACATTTTGGCTAGTGACCAAAATGTAATTTTTGAAAGTTGCGTGACTGTTTTATAAAGGATTGAAACTTTGAATCTTTAAGGAGCTATTATTCCAAAAGGAGTTTCTCCAGATTTTTCTAAGATATTTTAAGGCTTTATTCTGATTTTAAAACATAAAGAAAGAGGAGGGAAAGTCATTTTGGCTATTTGCAACTAACTTTTCATTTTCTCCCAATTTTCCTTTTCTCTCATTTTCTCTCAACCCAAACACTTTCTCTCCAGAGATTTACATCTGATTTTGTCACTCAAATCTTCCTTTTCAATTCTCTTTGGATTCCTAATCATCTCTACAACAAAACCTCACCATTTGCAAGTTGTTTCATCAAGCTTTTTGGTTCTAAAAAGGTGAAATTCAAGTTTGGAGGTAAGAACGTCCTTCTCCTCTAAACTATCAGTTCTTTACTGAAATTCCTAAGTTCTCAATCCTTGATTTGTGATTTGTTAAAGGCTTTTCAATTGAAATCTTGATTTTTGGCTAAAATGCAAGATTTGCTTGATTTTGGTGGAATTTTCGTGTGATCTGTTTGGGCAGTGTTATGAGGTGTCAAATTGATGTTAAATGAATGCTAAATTGATTAGAAGTTGAGGTTTAAGTAATGCAATCCCGGATAGGTTGAATTTCCTAAGTTTGGCTTGAGTTTTTGGTTGTTTTTGGAGTGTTTTTGGTGATCTGTTATACCTGGAGGTATAAGGACGTGTTTGAGATCATTTTGGATGTTAATTGATGTTTAAAAATGGTTAGAAGTGATGGATCTTGGCTGGGTTAAGTTTTGGAAGTGTTTGGAGGTGATTTCGGTTGTGTTTGGTAGCCGAATTGTTGGATTTGTGATGAGCAGCGAGTTTGATTGTTTTGCTGGTGTTTTTAATGCATAATGATGCATTAATCCTCTGTTATTGTGTGCTTGAAACAGGGGAGTTTGATCCGTGAGCTTTAGAGGTGTTGCGGAAGGTTTCGGATGCTTGGAAGGCTTGTTGGCTAGCCTTGTTTTGTGTATCGGTGAGTGAAGTTGGGTTTTCAGCTTTTGAAACCAAGGTTTGAAGGTTTTGGGAGCTTAGTTTAAGTCTAAACAACTTTGCTAAGCTCAAGAGTAAGTAAATGGATTTTCGCTCTTGAATTGTGTTGTGATTTGGCTTTTAAGCAATTGTGGAGGATGATTGAAATGCATGTGTTTTGCATGATTTAAAGTCTATTTGAATGCATATTTTAGCATGGTTTAATGCTGGTTTTGAAAGCCATAAGTGAAGGATGCTCAAGGTAAGAGATCCTTGATTTTATACATTGAAAATGTGGTTTTGATGCATGGTGTTGCAAGTTGTTCAATGGCTTTGTGTAATGCTTTGAAACAGTGAATTAATGATGGTAAATGATGGTTTTTGCATTATGGTTATGCATGTGAATCATTGGACTAATGAGGTAAGGTGGTTACATTGGCAAGTGATGTAAGAGGTTCTTGGTTTCTTTGATCGGATATAGTTAGCCGGCTATAGGATTGGGTGCACCGTGAATAAAGTCGCCTTGGAGGTGGAGTGGTTAAGAGTGAACCGGTAAACTCCCTTCAAGTATCCTAACGAGATGGTTAAGGTCATAATGGAGGTGGAATGCCCATTCGAGGACCTTGGTTAAGCAAAGGTTATATGGTGGTTAAAATTCCATATATGGGAACCTTGTGCTTGTTAAGATCACAATGGTGGTGTAAAGTCCATGTGTGGATCTTGTGTAGGGTGTCCCGGATCTCGTTAGTGATGTTATACAACTACCAATCGGTGATGCAAAGGTTGTATGGTGTTTGAAAGTCCATACATGGGAACCTTGTGCATGTCAAGGTTGTATGGTGTTTAAAAGTCCATACATGGGAACCTTAGGAAAAGTTGAGGTTGTATGGTGTTTGAAAGTCCATACATGGGAACCTCGGGAAAAGTGGAGGTTGTATGGTGTTTAAAAGTCCATACATGGGAACCTCGGGAAAAGCTAAGGTTGTATGGTGTTTAAAAGTCCATACATGGGAACCTTAGGATGGTAAGGTCAAATGGTGTTTAAAAGTCCATTTGGAGACCTTGGATTGGTAGTGTGTATGAAGCGTGGGGGACAACGCTTGTGATCCGCGTATCCGATTGGGTGTTGAGTTGAAAAGTGGATGTGGTTGATCACTTGGAAGCCAATATAATGTTCTTGTTTATAATGAAGCATGAGATGCTTGAAAAGATGCATGGTTGCATGAAAAGTGTATAATGCTTGTGAATGCATGGTTGCTTGTTAAGTTGAACAAGTGTTGTTTATCATTTGGTAAATGATGCATGTGTGCATGGAATCTCTTAAATGCATTGGAGTCTTGTTAAGACTTGTTTTAAAAGGCATGTGATGATGATGTTGTGGTTCATAAGTTGCCTTTGGTTAATGCATGTGATGGATTGATTGAGTAAATGGTTTTAAAGGGTTTCTTGCTTGAATTGTTTTCAAGTATAAGAAAGGTATGTTGTGAAATGGAAGTGTTTTCCAAGGTTTTGAATTTAGCTTTGCATATGGTGTTTATGCATGGAATGGTTAAATGGATGATTTTGCAAGTTGTGCTTTGAAAAGGTTTTCTTAGCTTGCTAAGCAAAGGGTTGGTTTTCATGTATGTGCAATACATGGTTTTAAGCATGATGTTGAAAAAGGGTTTTCAAACTTTGCTTGGTTATCAAATCGGGTTTGTTTTAAAAGTGATTTTATGACCCGCTGCATTGATGGTGTTTTGGTTTTGAGCATTCCTCACTAAGCATTATGTGCTTACGCTCCTTTTTGTCCATCAATGCAGATTCTTGAAGTTTAGACAGCGAGAAGCAAGGGATTCAAGGAGGACTCCATTTGAGATGTATGTCTCGGTGAATAGCTATAGTTAATAAAGGCAATGGGGGTAGAATCTCTTGGGATGAGGTTTATGTATTCGTATATGTTCGGTCAAGTATGGTTTTATGTTGTTGATGTTGTTGGAACATGTTTTGACCTTTATGAGATTGTTTTGGAGATTTGGTGCTTAAATGGTTGCTTGTGTAGGAAGCATGCCTATAGATTTGGGGCTTTTCGTATATGTTGATATTTTGATGAATTGTTGATGCAAGTATGTCTCATATATGTTGAATTGCACGTTGGTAAAGTTTGGTAGCAATTGGAGTATGTTTGGATGTTTAATTGCATGTTTAAGTATGCATATGGTGGCTTTCTGTGCAGGGTGTTTCGGAACAGTTCATACCGTTTCGGAACAGGTACCCTAAACCAGCCCAGGCGTCCGAAACGGGAGAGACCGTTCCGAAACGGTTTGGCTAGTGCCAGCCCGTGTTTCGGTACGCGTTGCGGAACGGCCCCGTGTTTCGAAACGGGCTCTGCCTGTTTCGGAACGGGTGACCGTTGGGGGCTGACATTGGCAGTTAAATGTTTTGAATTGTTTGCATTTTGGTCCTGAATCTTGTTTGCGCAATTGTATGAGTTTGGGATGTCCGTTTGAGCTGAAATTTGGCAGAGAAGCATGAAACATGATTAATTTTAAGTTGGTAACTTAAAATCTGGTTAAGTCCTTAAAGTTTTCAGAATTTACAATTTGGTCCCTAAAGTTGTAATTTGTTCAATTGGGTCCCTGTTTGATCTCTGATATTTGTGATCTTTGAGTATGATGTTTGAGTGATCACAATTAGGGTTAATGTGCATCTAGACAAGATTAAAAAGAAAAAAAGGGTTGTTAATCAAGGTTGACTTTCGGGTTGACTTTGGTTTTCCCCGTGTGACTTTCTTAATTCGGGTCAACCGTCCTGGCCGGGTTAAGGGGGTTACATTTGGCATCCCTAAGGCGATTATCAGTGATGAAGGGAGACATTTCGACAACAGGGTTATTGCTGCTACCTTGAAGAAATATGGTGTCAAGCATCGGATCGCGACAGCATATCACCCACAGACCAATGGACAAGCTCAAACATCTAATAGGGAAGTTAAGAACATTCTTGTGAAGATGGTTAAGCCAACTAAGAAAGATTGGTCTTTACTCCTCAATGATGCGTTATGGGCATATAGGACAGCTTTTAAAACTCCATTAGGAACGTCTCCATACCGATTGATTTATGGGAAAACATGTCATCTACCTGTCGAGATAGAGCACAGAGCATACTGGGCAATCAAGGCAGTGAATATGGACTTGGACAGGGCAGGGTAGAAAAGGTTGTTAGATCTGAACGAAATTGAAGAAATTCGGACAATGGCCTATGACAATGCAAGAATCTACAAGGATAAAACTAAGAAGTGGCATGACAAGAAGCTGCTGCCACGACAGTTCTGCCCAGGGCATCTTGTATTGTTGTTCAATTCTAGACTGAAACTTTTCCCAGGGAAACTGAAATCTATATGGTCTGGCCCACTCCAAGTCGTACAGGTTTTTCCCTATGGTGCCATAACAATACGATCATTAAAAGACGGGCACCAATTCAAAGTCAATGGACAGCGCCTAAAGCATTATCAGGGGACTGAAGCCCCAGGAATGCATGAAGTGGTTACCTTAGGAGATGCCCCACCTGGCATCCCTAATTTAACCTAAATTTTATTTATTTATTTTATTATTATTTACTATTTATTAGGAAATAAGATTTATTTTATTTGAATAATGTTTTTATTTTTATTATTTTTAGGAATTAAAGGAGTCAAGAAGAATAGGAGAAGTAAACTCAGCCCACCATCCACCAGCCCAACAAAGCCCAAATGTTGAAGCCTGTCGTTACAGTTGTCGCGACAGACGCGGAAAATACAGGCTGTCATCATGATGTCACGACAGACGTAGAAACACATCACAGACGCGGAAACGCGTGACAGACGCGTCAGACACGCTAACGTATAACAGCTGGCCTCGTTATTCGCACCTGTCGTTACAGCTTCAACGGGCAGCAAACTCTTCTCTATATAACCCCGTTTCATTTTCATTTTCACTCACCTATGCCTTTCTTACTTGCTCTCTCTTTAGTTTTCATTTGCTTTCATTTTATTTTTCACAACCCTTGCACAAATATGTCTTCTAGGAAAACCCGACGAAATGCTGCCTCCAGTTCCACACCGGTAGCAACTCCCCCACGTTCCTTTGCTAGCAGAGATATGTGGGAAGAGAGAGGCTTTATCTATACACCAACAGAGGAAAATCTGGGCCTCAAACCATTCATAGCCCGGAAGGTTAGAGCTTTACAGTGGCAAACCTTTGCAGAGCAGCCGAAGGAAATGAATGTCACGCTGGTTCGAGAATTTTATGCTGCCATCAGCAGCAGGACAGCGACAGCGGTGTTCGTTCGAGGGAAAGAAGTGTCGTTTGAAGCGGAATACATTAACACCTTATATGGCTTCTACATCGGCATCAATGACGACGCCCACCAGTAATTCCTCAATACATTAGACACTGCTGCCTATGACGCTGTCATGGCAGAGTTGACCAGTGCTGGGACTCAATGGAACACCAGCAGGAAGAATCCAAGGACAGTGAAAAGGACCCAGCTGCTGCCGGAGGCAAAGTTATGGAATGCCTTCATAAAAAAGAGGATCATGTCGTCATCCCACAACACCACCGTCGACCAACCAAGGTTAGCGTTGATACACTCTATTCTACATGAATGGCCCATTAATGTGGGCAGCTATATTCGAGAAAGTATTTTGGACTGTGCGCACAGACCGACGGGTCCCTTCTACCTTTCGTACCTCATCACCTCACTCTTCCTGTAACGCCCCGGTTTTGGGCTTGGAAGTCTTGGGCGTTGACCGGTTGGTCAAAGTGCTGTTCGAATCGTAAGAGGTTAAATTAGGAAAGCCTAGTTCGGGTTGCATAAAAATTATGGAAAAATGTTCTAAAATCATCTTTTATTATAATTAAGTGAACTGTGAAATCAATTTTGGAAAATGAGTTTCGGAAATGTGACATTTTGGCTAGTGACCAAAATGTAATTTTTGAAAGTTTGGTGGCTATTTTATAAAGGGTTGAAACTTTGAATCTTTAAGGAGCTATTTACCCAAAGGGAGTTTCTCCAGATTTTTCTAAGATATTTTAACCCATAATTCTGATTTTAAAAGAATCAAAAGGACGGAAAAATCTATTTTGGCCATTTTCTCTTTTAACTACCTATTTTCTCTCTATCTTTTCTCTCAACCCAAACACTCAATTCCAGAGATCTAAGTTTGATTTTCATCACCTAAAAACCTTCTTTCAACTCTCAATTGTTTGCAAATCATTGTGTCTTCAAATCCTCTTCAATTGCTTCAAGTTTCATCAAGCTTTTCTATTCCAAAAAGAGGAGAAACTCAAGTTTGGAGGTAAGAACGTCCTTCTCCTCTGAACTTCAAGTTCTTTAATGAAATTCCTAAAGTTTTCAATCCTAATTTGATAATTGATTAAAGGTTTTTAAGTTGATTTATGGATCTTGGCTAATTATGCAAGATTTTGATGATTTCACTTGATTTTTGTTTGATCTGTTAAATCTGTGTTTTGAGAAGTGATTTTGATGTTAAATGATCATTAAATTGATGTGGAAATGAGTCTTGATTGATGCAATCCCGGATAGGTTGGATTTCCTAAGTTTAGCTTGTGTTTTAAGGTAGCTTTTGTGGTGATCTTGGTGATCTGATGTTGCTGGAGGTATAAGGATGTTTATAGGTTGTTTTTAGATGTGTTTTGATGTTGATGGAAGTGAGGTTTTGCTGGTTTGTGGCTGGGCTTTGTTTAGAAGTGTTTCGGATGCATTTTCGGTTGTGTTTGGTGGCCGAAAATGGAGGTTTTGTGAGAGCAGCGAGTTTAGATGCTTTCATTGAAGCAATTAATGCATGGCGATGCATTAATCCTCTGCTTTAATGTGTTGAAACAGGGGAGGCATCCTTGGATCAAGAGTTGTTGATCCGGAGACTGGTTTTGGTGCTTTGGCTTGAAGCGAAGTGGTAATCGGTGAGTGAAAACGGATTTTCAGCTTTTTAACCAAGGGTTGAAGGTTTTGGGAGCTTAGTTTAAGTCTAAACAACTTTGCTAAGCTCAAGTGTAAGTTTTCGGATTACTCTCTTTAGGTGGTGGCCATGTTTTGATGAAATGTGAAATGATGATTTTGCATGATTTGTTACTGTTTTGGAAATCATGTTTTAGCATGTTAATTGCTGATGTTTTAGCATGATTTATGCTGATGATTAAAGCCATGTGTTGAAGGTAACTCTAGGTAGGAGTACCTTGTTTTTATGCATTGTTAAATGATGATTTAATGCTTTGAAATGCATGATGAAATGGCTTGGGTTAAATGCTTTAAAACAGTGGATTACATGATGTATAAAGTGTGTATTGGCAAGTGATGGTTTGTAAAAGTGAAGGTCACTAAGGTGGTTAAAAGTCCTTGAGTGTGCCTTGTTATCTAAGATCATCAAGGTGGTTAAAAGTCCTTGGATGAATCTTGTTGCGGACTCTAAGGTGGTTAAAAGTCCTTAGGTGCTCCTTCCATGGTGGTTAAAAGTCCATGGGGCCAAGGTGTTTAAAAGTCCTTGGGGCCAAGGTGTTTAAAAGTCCTTGGGGTAATTCAAGCTACGGACACAAAGGTGGTTAAAAGTCCTTGTGTGGTCCATTCATGGTGTTTAAAAGTCCATGGCCAAGGTGTTTAAAAGTCCTTGGGTCCAAGGTGTTTAAAAGTCCTTGGGGAAAGTTGTTGAACTTGATTTCTTAAATGAAATGTATCACTTGAGCCAATATGACATGTATAGTACATGAGATGCATGAGATGCATGATTTAATGTTTATGATGAAGCATGAGATGCTTGTTTAAATGAAATGTGGAAGCATGATATTGCTTGATTTAAAGTATGCTTTGAGCATGTGTAAAGGTTGTTTACAAGTATGATTTACAAATGGTTTTAATTGCATTATTGAATGGTTTTTATAGAGCACTCCTCACTAAGCTTTGGCTTACGCTCTCTCGTTTTCTTGATTCAATAATGCAGAGCATTAGAGTGCATTGAGGGCAGCAAGAGGAGGCAAGCAAACAAGTACAAGTAAAGCTCAATGTATGAAGGTTTTATAAGTGTTTTAGCTTTTGTATGTTTTGGCAATGGGGGACCAATATGTATATGTGTTTTGGGAGGTGTTTAAGACTCCCTAAGTATGTTGAATGTTAATGTTGTTGCTGGTTTTTGGGATTGAACCATATATGCTTGTTTTGCAAGTTGATGCTTGAGTAGATAGCTTGTGTTGGAAGCATGACCTTTGATTTGGGGCTTTTTGCATGTGATGTTGTTATGTTGAATTGATGATGCTCTTATGTCTTAAATATGTTTAATTACATGCTGGTAAAGTTTGGTGGTGTTTGGAGCATGTTTGAATGTCCAATTGCATGACCTAGTATGCTTGTTTGCTGATTTTCGTGCAGGCGTTTCGGAACAGGGGTGTACCGTTTCGGAACGGGTGCCTTGCATGAACCCAGGCGTCCGAAACGGTATGCACCGTTTCGAAACGGTTTAGCCTCTGCCGAGGCCATGTTCCGGAACCCGTTTCGGAACGGCCCGTGTTTCGGAAGAGGGCTAGCCTGTTTCGGAACGGTCTGTAACGCCCCGGTTTTGGGCTCAGAAGTTTTGGCGTTGACCGGTTTAGTCAAAGTGCTGATCGAATATATAAGAGGGAATTTAGGAAAACCTAGTTCGGGTTGCATTAAAAATATGGAAAAATATTCTAAAATCATCTTTTAATATATAAAAGTGAACTGTGAAATCAATTTTGGAAAATGAGGTTTGGAAGGTTGACATTTTGGCTAGTGACCAAAATGTAATTTTTGAAAGTTGCGGGACAGTTTTATAAAGGATTGAAACTTTGAATCTTTAAGGAGCTATTATTCCAAAAAGGATTTCTCCAGATTTTTCTAAGATATTTTAAGTCTAAAATCTGATTTTAAAGATTAAGAAAGAGAGGGAAATCATTTTGACCAAATCTTAACTAATTTTTCTATTTTCTCTCAAATTCTCTTTTCTCTCATTTTCTCTCTACCCAAACAAGATTTCCTCAGATTTCTTTCTCTGATTTTGACATCTACATCTCTCATTTCAACTCTCATTGGATTCCTAATCATCTCATCATCAAAACCTCTCAATTTGCAAATTGTTTCATCAAGCATTTTGGCTCTAAAAGGGAGAAATTCAAGTTTGGAGGTAAGAACGTCCTTCTCCTCTAAACTATCAGTTCTTTACTGAAATTCCTAAGTTCTCAATCCTTGATTCATGTTTTATTAAAGGCTTTTCAATTGAGATCTTGATTTTTGGCTAAAATGCAAGATTTGGTGATTTTGGTGAAAATTTCGTGTGATCTGTTTAAGCAGGGTTTTGAAGTGTTAAAATGATGTTAAATGAATGCTAAAATGATTAGAAGTTGAGGTTTAATCAATGCAATCCCGGATAGGTTGAATTTCTTAAGTTTGGCTTGAGTTTTTGGTTGTTTTTGGAGTGTTTTTGGTGATCTGTTATACCTGGAGGTATAAGGACATGGTTGTGATCTTTTTGCATGTTTGTGATGTATAATAATGGTTAGAAGTGATGGATCTTGGCTGGGTTGAGTTTTGGAAGTGTTTGGAGATGATTTCGGTTGTGTTTGGTAGCCAAATTGTTAGATTTGTGATGAGCAGCGAGTTGTGTTGATGTTGCTGGTGTTTTAATGCATAAGGATGCATTAATGCTCTGTTTTTATGTGCTTGAAACAGGGGAGGTTGATCCTTGAGTTTTGGAAGTGTTTTCGGAAGGTTTCGGAAGCTTGGAAAGCTTGTTGGCTAGGCTTGTTTGGTAATCGGTGAGTGAAATTGGATTTTTCAGCTTTTAAACCAAAGGTTGAAGGTTTTGGGAGCTTAGTATAAGTCTAAACAACTTTGCTAAGCTCAAGTGTAAGTTTTCGGATTACTCTCTTTAAGTGGTGGCCATGTTTTGTTGAAATGTGAAATGATGATTTTGCATGATTTGCTACTGTTTTGGAAGCATGTTTTAGCATGTTAATTGCTGATGTTTTAGCATGATTTATGCTGATGACTTAAGCCATGTGTTGAAGGTGTCTCTAGGTAAGAGTGCCTTGTTTTTTTTATGCATTGTTAAATGATGATTTAATGCTTTGAAATGCATGATGAAATGGCTTGGTTTAAATGCTTTTAAACAGTGGATTACATGATGTATAAAGTGTATATTGGCAAGTGATGGTTTGTAAAAGTGAAGGTCACTAAGGTGGTTAAAAGTCCTTGAGTGAGCCTTGTTATCTAAGATCATCAAGGTGGTTAAAAGTCCTTGGATGAATCTTGTTGCGGACTCTAAGGTGGTTAAAAGTCCTTAGGTGCTCCTTTCCATGGTGGTTAAAAGTCCATGGGGCCAAGGTGTTTAAAAGTCCTTGGGGCCAAGGTGTTTAAAAGTCCTTGGGGTATTTCAAGCTACGGACACAAAGGTGGTTAAAAGTCCTTGTGTGGTCCATTCATGGTGTTTAAAAGTCCATGGCCAAGGTGTTTAAAAGTCCTTGGGGTCCAAGGTGTTTAAAAGTCCTTGGGAAAAGTTATTGAACTTGATTTCTAAATGAAATGTATCACTTGAGCCAATATGACATGTTTTGTACATGAGATGCATGAGATGCATGATTTGATGTTTATGTTGAGGCATGAGATGCTAGTTTAAATGAAATGTGGAAGCATGTTATTGCTTGATTTTTAAGTATGCTTTGGGCATGTGAAAAGGTTGTTTACAAGCATGATTTACAAATGGTTTAAAATGCATTATTGAATGGTTGTAAAGAGCACTCCTCACTAAGCTTTGGCTTACGCTCTCTCGTTTTCTTGATTCAATAATGCAGAGCATTAGAGTGCATTGAGGGCAGCAAGAGGAGGCAAGCAAACAAGTACAAGTAAAGCTCAATGTATGAAGGTTTTATAAGTGTTTTAGCTTTTGTATGTTTTTGGCAATGGGGGACCAATGTATATGTTTTGGGAGGTGTTTAAGACTCCCTAAGTATGTTAGATGTTGCTGTGGTTGTTGGTTTTTGGATTGATCTCTTATATGCTTGGCTATGAAGGTTTATGCATGAAAGGTAGCTTATGTAGGAAGCATGTCATTTAAATTGGGGCTTTTCATGTGTGATGGTTATGAGTTAAATTGTTGATGCATTTATGATCCCTGCATGTTGTATATCTATGTGGTATGATTTGGTGATGTTAATCTGAGGTTTGAAGCATGAATGGTATGAATTTCAAGTCGTTTTCAGACAGGGGTATCGGTACTCGGGCTCGCGTATCGATACGCCTGAGCCAAATATGCTCTTTTCTGCCCAGGCGTATCGGTACGGTTGTGGGGGTATCGATACTCATCTGGGTAAAGTTTGAATGCCGTATCGGTACAGGGGATATCGTATCGATACCGTTGCTCGAGTTTGGTTACTGCCTTCCCCGCGTATCGATACGACATCAGGTGTATCGATACCTGACCGTTAAATTCAGTTAAAAGTATCTTTATATGTTTTGCTTTGTTTACGTTTTAGTCCCGAATCATGTTGGATCAATTGCATGAGCTGTGGATGTCCTTTTGAGCTGAAATTTCACAGAGAAGCATGAAACCTGACTAATTTCAAGATGGTAACTTTAATTTGGGATAAATCCCTTAATTTGTCAGAATTTACAATTTGGTCCCTAAAGTTGTAAATTGTTCAATTGGGTCCCTGTTTGATCTCTGACGTTTGTGATCTTTTAGTATGATGTTTGTGTGATCACAACTAGGGTTAATGTGCATCTAGATAAGACTAAAAAAAAAAAGGGTCGTTAATCAAGGTTGACTTTCGGGTTGACTTTTGTTTTCCCCGTGTAATCTTCGTAGTTCGGGTCAACCGTCTAGACCGGGCTAAGGGGGTTACACGGTCGACCGTTAGGGGCTGACATGGTAGTTATATGTTTCGAAATGTTTGTGTTTTGGTCCTGAATCTTGTATGATCAATTGCATGAGCTGTGGATGTCCTTTTGAGCTGAAATTTCACAGAGAAGCATGAATCATGCCTAATTTTAAGATGGTAACCTTAATTTGGGTTAAGTCCCTTAATTTATCAGAATTTACAATTTGGTCCCTAAAGTCGTAATTTGTTCAATTGGGTCCCTGTTTGATCTCTGATGTTTGTGATCTTTTGATATGTTGTTTGTATGATCACACTTAAGGTTAATGTGCATCTAGACAAGACTAAAAAGAAAAAAAAAGGGTCGTTAATCAAGGTTGACTTTCGGGTTGACTTTGGTTTTCCCCGTGTAATCTTCGTAGTTCGGGTCAACCGTCTAGACCGGGCTACGGGGGTTACATTTGGTGGTATCAGAGCTAAGTTCTCGAGTAATTGGGAATGTGTGTATGCATGATTGAAGTATGGTTTGGTTTGTATGCTTGTTGAGTGAAAGCATGTTCAGTAATTTGTGATGATGATGTGTATGTGATGCATGTTGTGATGATGCATGATGAGGGTACCCATTGCCAAACAAAAGCTAAAGAGATAACGTTGTTTTTGAAAGAAATTGAGCTTGAATACTTGGAATTTGCTTACCTTGCTGGTCCTGACTTGTTTTATTTTGTATTGTTATGCATGGTAAAAGTATGGCACCACGTAGAGAGTTAAGGAGTAGCGCGAGAGCTACGACCCCGGAGGGGAATGTGAATGATGAGCACACGGGTAGTGCTGTGATACCTCCTCCTCCACCTGGTGGTGGTGGTGCGGAGAGGGAAAGAGCTGGAGCTGAGGCAGCTGGTGCTGGAGCTGCAGGACCTGAGGTTGGTCAGGGGCAAGCGATGCCTGACATGTCTGTGCTGGTACAAGCTATTGCGGGTGCGTTTCGAGCAGCAGTAGCTGGAGCTCAAGGAGCTGGGCATCAGGGAGATGCTGGTGCTAGACTACCCTTGGAACGTTTGCGCAGTCTTGGTGGGACTGAGTTTAGGGGTATGTCGGCTGAGAGGTCAGAAGCATTGATGGAGAGTACCAAGCGTGTCTTGGGACAGATGAGTTGCACTGATGTGCAGAAGCTGGGATGTGTGGTGTCACTGCTGCAAGGTGATGCTTATACGTGGTGGACGACCACAATCTCTGGGATGGCTGATGCTGATGTTACATGGACGTTCTTTCAGCATGCGTTCAAGAGGAGATATCTGGGAGTTAGATATCTGGATGAAAAGAAGCGTGAATTCATGTCTCTTACCCAAGGGAGCATGAGTGTGGCTGAGTATGAGGTACAGTTCGTACGTCTTAGCCAGTATGCACCGGAGTTGATACCTGATGAGCGCGAGAGGTGCGAAAGGTTCCGTTATGGTTTGGTGACGGAGGTTAAGACCTATATGTTGGCAGCTGAGTACAATGATTTCGATGTGCTGGTTAGTCGGTCCAAAGACATCAAGATGAACCTGAGTTTGTCTGCTAAGGGTGCTGGAGTTAGTTCTGGGAAGAGAGCTGCTGAGTATAGTTCCGGTGGTCGGAACAAAAGTGGGCGTGATCAGAGGTTTCAGTCCTCGTCTAAGAGAGGTGGAGGTGCACCTGCTAGGGGTGGCAATGCTAGAGCTGACCCTAGTGCTTGTTGGATTTGCGGATCCCGTGGTCACTTGAAGCGTGACTGTCCTCGTGCTGGGAGGGAGGTGCAAGCTCCTGTGATGGCAGCTGGTTATGAGTGCTGGAACTGTGGTTCAGCTGATCATTTGAGACGTGATTGTCCGAGGATGGCTGGTGGTCAAGAGCGTGCTCCTGTTGTTGCAGCACCGCAGAGAGGTCGTGGGCGTGGCCGTGGTAATTTTCAGAGGCGAGAGGAAGGTGGGCGTGGAGTAGCTCATGTTGTGGCTATTCAACCTGAGGGTGGAGGCCAAGCGAGGGTGTATGCTCAGCGCGAAGGAAGGAATGATGCAGATGTGATTGCAGGTACCTTTACTTTGCAATCCTTGTCATTGCTTTCTTTGATTGATTCTGGATATACGCATTCATACATTCTTCGTGAGCACGCTAAGTTGCTTGGTTTGCCTGTTGAGTCTTTGGATGTTGGTGTTAGAGTCACTAGTTCTTTTGGTGAAACTGTTGTGACTCGTAAGCTTTATAGAAGGTGTCCTTTGGTTGTTCAAGAGCATGTCTTTCTTGTTGATCTTATGGAGTTGCCCTTTTATGGTTTTGATGTGATCCTTGGCATGGATTGGCTTGCTGAGCATCGTGCTGTTGTGGATTGTGAGAATAAGCGGGTTTCGCTTAGGCTTGCGGATGATTATGAAGTGGTGGTGGTTGGTGAGAATGTGAAGTTTCTTGCCAATGTTGTTTCTACCTTGGAGGCGAGCAGGATGCTGAGGCAAGGTTGTGAAGCTTTTCTGGCTTTTGTGATGAATCCTAGTTCGAAGGAGCTGAGGGTGCAAGGTATCAGGGTTGTGAAGGAGTTTCCTGATGTTTTTCCTGAGGAGTTGCCTGGTTTACCTCCTAGTCGTGAGGTGGAGTTTGGTATTGAGCTGTATGAGAATACCACTCCTGTGTCCATTACTCCCTATAGAATGGCACCTAAAGAGCTGAAGGAGCTGAAGACGCAGTTGCAAGAGTTGCTTGATCGTGGTTTCATCCGGCCGAGTGTTTCGCCTTGGGGTGCTCCTGTCTTGTTTGTGAAGAAGAAAGATGGCACGATGAGGATGTGCATTGATTACCGTCAGCTGAACAAGTTGACTATCAAGAATCGGTATCCTTTGCCGAGGATTGATGACCTCTTTGATCAATTTCGGGGAGCTGCTGTGTTCTCTAAGATTGACTTGAGGTCAGGGTATTATCAGTTGAAGGTGAAGGATGTGGATGTGCCTAAGACAGCTTTCAGGACAAGGTATGGGCATTATGAGTTCCTTGTGATGCCGTTTGGTCTGACAAATGCTCCTGCTGCTTTCATGGACATGATGAATCGTGTTTTTCATGAATACCTGGATAAGTTTGTTGTGGTGTTCATTGATGATATCCTTGTGTACTCGCGTACCGAGGAAGAGCACGAAGAGCATTTGAGGATTGTGTTGCAAGCTTTGTTGGAGAATCAGCTTTATGCTAAGCTGAGCAAGTGTGAGTTCTGGCTTAGAGAGGTGGTTTTTCTTGGGCATGTGGTCTCAGCTGAGGGGATTCGTGTTGATCCTCAGAAGATTGAAGCAGTGATGAACTGGAAAGTTCCTAAGTTTGTTCAGGAGGTTCGTAGTTTCCTTGGTTTGGCAGGATACTACCGAAGGTTTGTGGATGGTTTTTCAAAGATTGCTACTCCTTTGACGAAGTTGCTGCAGAAAGATGTTAAGTATGAGTGGACAGAAGCGAGGCAGCAAGCTTTTGAGAAGCTGAAGTTGGCTTTGACGCAAGCTCCTATCTTGATTCAGCCTGAATCAGGGAAAGAGTTTGTAGTCTACAGTGATGCATCCTATGTTGGTTTGGGGTGTGTGCTGATGCAAGAGGGTAAGGTTGTGGCTTATGCGTCGCGGCAGTTGAAGGTGCATGAGCGCAATTATCCTACGCATGATATTGAGCTGGCTGCAGTGGTTTTTGCTCTGAAGATCTGGAGGCATTATCTTTATGGTGAGAAGTGTACTGTGTACACGGATCACAAGAATTTGAGGTATCTGATGTCTCAGAAGGAGTTGAATCTCAGGCAGCGACGTTGGTTGGAGTTGCTCAAGGATTATGATCTGACGATAGAGTATCATCCTGGAAAGGCCAATGTTGTTGCGGATGCCTTGAGTAGAAAGGTAGCTGTTGAGCTGAGGGCTATGTTTGCTAGCTTGAGCATATCGCGGGATGGTGGTCTTGTTGCTGAGTTGCAAGTGAAACCTTCGTTGGTTCAGTTGATCAAGGATAAGCAGTTGTTGGATGATTCCTTGGTGTCTCATGTTCAGGATATCGCGGAGGGTAGACCTTCGGATTTCTGCTTTAATGAGGGTGGAGTGTTGTGTTTTGGTAGTCGGATAGTAGTGCCTGCAGATGCTGAGTTGAGGCGTGCTATTCTAGCTGAAGGTCATAGTAGTCCTTTTGCTATGCATCCTGGTAGTACAAAGATGTATCGCGATCTTCGTGATGAGTACTATTGGGTGGGCTTGAAGAAGGATGTGGCGGAGTTCGTAAGCAAGTGTTTGGTGTGTCAGCGCGTTAAGGCTGAACATCAGGTTCCTTCTGGGTTGTTGCAACCGTTGAAAATCCCTGAATGGAAGTGGGAGAGGGTTACCATGGATTTTGTATCTGGTTTGCCTTTGTCTCCGTCAAAGAAGAATTCTGTTTGGGTGATTGTGGATCGCCTGACGAAGTGTGCACATTTCTTGCCTGTGCATACTACGTTCTCTTTGGATAAGCTGGCAGAGTTGTACATTGCTGAGGTTGTGAGGTTGCATGGTGTGCCTAAGTCGATCGTGTCGGATAGGGATCCGAGGTTCACATCGCGTTTTTGGCAGTGTTTGCATCAAGCTCTGGGTACAAGGTTGCATTTCAGTTCATCCTATCATCCTCAGTCGGATGGCCAGTCTGAGCGGGTTATTCAGATCTTGGAGGATATGTTGAGATGCTGCGTGATAGAGTTTCAAGGTTCTTGGGAGAAGCATCTGCCTTTGGTTGAGTTCGCTTATAACAACAGTTTTCAGGGGAGTATACAGATGGCACCTTATGAGGCTCTGTATGGGAGGAAGTGTAGGACTCCTCTGTGTTGGGCTGAAACTGGTCAAAAGTTGGTTTCGATGCCTGCTTTGTTGAAAGGTACCACCGAGAAGGTGAAGCTCATATGTGAGAGGTTGAAGGCTGCTTCTGATCGGCAGAAATCTTACGCGGATTTGAAGCGTAAGGAGATAGAGTTTGCGGTGGGTGATCGCGTGTTCTTGAAGGTTTCGCCTTGGAAGAAGGTGATGAGGTTTGGGCGGAAGGGTAAGCTGAGCCCTAGATACATTGGACCGTATGAGGTTGTTGAGCGTGTGGGTCCTGTTGCGTATCGGTTGAGGTTACCTCAGGAGCTGGAGAAGATTCATGATGTGTTCCATGTTTCTATGCTCCGGAGGTATAGATCTGATCCTTCGCATGTGTTGCCTGTGGAGGAAGTGGAATTGAATCCGGATTTGACCTATGATGAGGAACCGGTGAAGGTTCTGGATTCAGATAGCAAAGTTCTTCGTGGCAAGACCATTGAGTTGGTGAAGGTGCTGTGGAAGCATCGCGGTGTTGAGGAAGCCACGTGGGAGCGGAAGGAAGATATGCTGAAGCAGTTTCCTTATCTCTTTCCTTCAGGTAAATTTCGAGGACGAAATTTCTTAAGGGGGGGAGAGTTGTAACGCCCCGGTTTTGGGCTTGGAAGTCTTGGGCGTTGACCGGTTGGTCAAAGTGCTGTTCGAATCGTAAGAGGTTAAATTAGGAAAGCCTAGTTCGGGTTGCATAAAAATTATGGAAAAATGTTCTAAAATCATCTTTTATTATAATTAAGTGAACTGTGAAATCAATTTTGGAAAATGAGTTTCGGAAATGTGACATTTTGGCTAGTGACCAAAATGTAATTTTTGAAAGTTTGGTGGCTATTTTATAAAGGGTTGAAACTTTGAATCTTTAAGGAGCTATTTACCCAAAGGGAGTTTCTCCAGATTTTTCTAAGATATTTTAACCCATAATTCTGATTTTAAAAGAATCAAAAGGAGGGAAAAATCTATTTTGGCCATTTTCTCTTTTAACTACCTATTTTCTCTCTATCTTTTCTCTCAACCCAAACACTCAATTCCAGAGATCTAAGTTTGATTTTCATCACCTAAAAACCTTCTTTCAACTCTCAATTGTTTGCAAATCATTGTGTCTTCAAATCCTCTTCAATTGCTTCAAGTTTCATCAAGCTTTTCTATTCCAAAAAGAGGAGAAACTCAAGTTTGGAGGTAAGAACGTCCTTCTCCTCTGAACTTCAAGTTCTTTAATGAAATTCCTAAAGTTTTCAATCCTAATTTGATAATTGATTAAAGGTTTTTAAGTTGATTTATGGATCTTGGCTAATTATGCAAGATTTTGATGATTTCACTTGATTTTCGTTTGATCTGTTAAATCTGTGTTTTGAGAAGTGATTTTGATGTTAAATGATCATTAAATTGATGTGGAAATGAGTCTTGATTGATGCAATCCCGGATAGGTTGGATTTCCTAAGTTTAGCTTGTGTTTTAAGGTAGCTTTTGTGGTGATCTTGGTGATCTGATGTTGCTGGAGGTATAAGGATGTTTATAGGTTGTTTTTAGATGTGTTTTGATGTTGATGGAAGTGAGGTTTTGCTGGTTTGTGGCTGAGCTTTGTTTAGAAGTGTTTCGGATGCATTTTCGGTTGTGTTTGGTGGCCGAAAATGGAGGTTTTGTGAGAGCAGCGAGTTTAGATGCTTTCATTGAAGCAATTAATGCATGGCGATGCATTAATCCTCTGCTTTAATGTGTTGAAACAGGGGAGGCATCCTTGGATCCAAGAGTTGTTGATCCGGAGGCTTGTTTTGGTGCTTTGGCTTGAAGCGAAGTGGTAATCGGTGAGTGAAAACGGATTTTCAGCTTTTTAACCAAGGGTTGAAGGTTTTGGGAGCTTAGTTTAAGTCTAAACAACTTTGCTAAGCTCAAGTGTAAGTTTTCGGATTACTCTCTTTAGGTGGTGGCCATGTTTTGATGAAATGTGAAATGATGATTTTGCATGATTTGTTACTGTTTTGGAAAGCATGTTTTAGCATGTTAATTGCTGATGTTTTAGCATGATTTATGCTGATGATTAAAGCCATGTGTTGAAGGTAACTCTAGGTAGGAGTACCTTGTTTTTATGCATTGTTAAATGATGATTTAATGCTTTGAAATGCATGATGAAATGGCTTGGTTTAAATGCTTTAAAACAGTGGATTACATGATGTATAAAGTGTGTATTGGCAAGTGATGGTTTGTAAAAGTGAAGGTCACTAAGGTGGTTAAAAGTCCTTGAGTGTGCCTTGTTATCTAAGATCATCAAGGTGGTTAAAAGTCCTTGGATGAATCTTGTTGCGGACTCTAAGGTGGTTAAAAGTCCTTAGGTGCTCCTTCCATGGTGGTTAAAAGTCCATGGGGCCAAGGTGTTTAAAAGTCCTTGGGGCCAAGGTGTTTAAAAGTCCTTGGGGTAATTCAAGCTACGGACACAAAGGTGGTTAAAAGTCCTTGTGTGGTCCATTCATGGTGTTTAAAAGTCCATGGCCAAGGTGTTTAAAAGTCCTTGGGTCCAAGGTGTTTAAAAGTCCTTGGGGAAAGTTGTTGAACTTGATTTCTTAAATGAAATGTATCACTTGAGCCAATATGACATGTATAGTACATGAGATGCATGAGATGCATGATTTAATGTTTATGATGAAGCATGATATGCTTGTTTAAATGAAATGTGGAAGCATGATATTGCTTGATTTAAAGTATGCTTTGAGCATGTGTAAAGGTTGTTTACAAGTATGATTTACAAATGGTTTTAATTGCATTATTGAATGGTTTTTATAGAGCACTCCTCACTAAGCTTTGGCTTACGCTCTCTCGTTTTCTTGATTCAATAATGCAGAGCATTAGAGTGCATTGAGGGCAGCAAGAGGAGGCAAGCAAACAAGTACAAGTAAAGCTCAATGTATGAAGGTTTTATAAGTGTTTTAGCTTTTGTATGTTTTGGCAATGGGGGACCAATATGTATATGTGTTTTGGGAGGTGTTTAAGACTCCCTAAGTATGTTGAATGTTAATGTTGTTGCTGGTTTTTGGGATTGAACCATATATGCTTGTTTTGCAAGTTGATGCTTGAGTAGATAGCTTGTGTTGGAAGCATGACCTTTGATTTGGGGCTTTTTGCATGTGATGTTGTTATGTTGAATTGATGATGCTCTTATGTCTTAAATATGTTTAATTACATGCTGGTAAAGTTTGGTGGTGTTTGGAGCATGTTTGAATGTCCAATTGCATGATCTAGTATGCTTGTTTGCTGATTTTCGTGCAGGCGTTTCGGAACAGGGGTGTACCGTTTCGGAACGGGTGCCTTGCATGAACCCAGGCGTCCGAAACGGTATGCACCGTTTCGAAACGGTTTAGCCTCTGCCGAGGCCATGTTCCGGAACCCGTTACGGAACGGCCCGTGTTTCGGAACAGGGCTAGCCTGTTTCGGAACGGTCGACCGTTAGGGGGCTGACATGGTAGTTATATGTTTCGAAATGTTTGCGTTTTGGTCCTGAATCTTGTATGATCAATTGCATGAGCTGTGGATGTCCTTTTGAGCTGAAATTTCACAGAGAAGCATGAATCATGCCTAATTTTAAGATGGTAACCTTAATTTGGGTTAAGTCCCTTAATTTATCAGAATTTACAATTTGGTCCCTAAAGTCGTAATTTGTTCAATTGGGTCCCTGTTTGATCTCTGATGTTTGTGATCTTTTGATATGTTGTTTGTTTGATCACACTTAAGGTTAATGTGCATCTAGACAAGACTAAAAAGAAAAAAAAAGGGTCGTTAATCAAGGTTGACTTTCGGGTTGACTTTGGTTTTCCCCGTGTAATCTTCGTAGTTTGGGTCAACCGTCTAGACCGGGCTACGGGGGTTACACTTCCGCGGCCATAACGTACCAGAAGTGTGCACTAATTTGCGAGTCGAAGGAAGAGGTTAGATTGAAAAGAACATCCTCAGCCTTATGGAGCTGACTGTTGCCACCCCTTTGTCGTCATTCGACCCTGCTTCCGCCACAACCGATACGACAGAGCAGCCACACACTGAACCAGCTGTCGTAGTAGCTGCCACGACAGACTCCTCCACCCAGATATTAGTTGTCATTCAGAAGCTGGAGAAAAGACAATTGGGCTTAATGACCTTCATCAGGGACTTTGCTGCCTCTACGGTAACTTTTATTCAAAATTCTTTAAATTTCCCTGATGCTGCCTTCCCTACTTTCCATGCCCATTACTTTACTGTCACTACACCTGCCCACACTCCTACACCTGCTGCCACCCCACGGACACCTTCGGCCGCCTCAACGCCATCGCCTGCCCCGACAGCAGCAGGCGACACCCCTGCTGAACCATTTGCCCGAGGCATGAAATGTCGAATGGCATCGGAGGATCTAGATGCCTTTGTTGCTGGGTTCTCTTCCTCTTCTGTTTGGGCCGCCAGTGATAATGAACCCTCGATCAAGAGGAATCTGTCCAAAGAGTTCTCACCGATGAAGAGGCAGAAGCGGATGGCAGACAAAAATAACATGCCAAAAGCCAGCAGCAGCGACGGTGATTGCAACAACGGTGGTGACAGCAGCAGCAGCGGTGAGAGCAGCAGCAGCAGCTCTGAAATCCAGGTTGTGGAGCAACCCCCTCACATCTCCCCAACCAGAATCCAGCCACCACGGGAGGCCAAGGCCAAGAACACATCTGCCTCCCCCGTGCCCCAGCCAGCTCCGAAAGCCAGAGCCTGCCGTCAGATCCGACTCAGCAGCAGCAGCAAAGACAGCGATTAAAATTTAAGTTTCTTATCTTATATTTTGCTGCCTGCTATATATTTTGTGATGTATTGCCTTATCGTTTGTTTTTTTTTTTGTTTTTTTTTCATTTGCATTGAGGGCAATGCAACCCTCGAGCTTGGGGGTGGCAACCCTCCATTAATGGAGTACATCTTAGTTTAAAAATTGGTGTCTTTACTTAGTTTATTTTTCTTTAAAAAAATGAAAATATTGTAAATTTTGCCTGAAAACTGTGAACTGAACTTACCTGCCGTGACAGCCCTGTCATGGCAGTGACTTTAGGATAGTTTTTAGGAGAAGTTTAGAGCCTTTCTATAGTTCTGAAAACTTAAACACAATTGTGACTGTTATACTGCTTAGAACTCTTCTAGTTAACTAGAATAGGAAGCTTAGCACTTGAATAGCCCCTAGAGGTGCCTAACACTGGCTCTAGGAAAGAAGTTTAGCAAAAGAGACTCAACGGCCCTAGAGGTGCCCAAAACTAGCTCTAGGACTAAAACTGGCTCTAGTGAAACTTTAGCTTAAAAAAATAGTGAAATCGAGTCAAAATAAAAAAATCAAAGGAGCATGAAAAAAAATGCCTTCAAAAGATAAACTTTGGCACAAAAATTCAAGTTAAGAGCTGAAATATTCTAGAGAAACTAAGAGAGTCCTGGCATATAACTGTTCACAAGCATCACACACTGCACGAGGACTATAGTGAGACTCTGAACAGATTTTAAATTATCCGACAGGTTGCTGCCGTCACAGGGAACGAACGACGGGTAAGGGAAAGTTCACTGTTTGAAAGCCAAAATAAAAATATTTCATTTTTCTTTTAGGTCTTAGTTGCTTGAGGGCAAGCAAACACATGAGTTTGGGGGTGTGTTGAGTGTGTAAAAGTTCTATTATTTATCCCCTATTTAACCCATATTTCTACTGCATTCAAGCATTATTTATTGCATTTAGGTCAGTTTACAGCAAAACATCACAAATATATTAAAAGGCACAGTTTCTACTAAAAATAGTTGTTTTTGCAGGTTGTTGCCGTAGCAGACGGAATGGCCAGGCGCTGGGTAGTGAAGCAGAAGACTGGAACTGGACGAACAGTCAAGGAGGACGATGTTGCCATGGTTGCCACCGTGACAGTAGAGGACGACAACAGTTTTGAGGAGAAGAAGCAAAGTGGACCTCGACAGATAGAGAAAATTCAGCATGTTTGTCGTGTGAAATCACCATATTTTTCCAAGCCCCAGATCGAAAGGAATGTCAAGCCCAAAGTTCAAGGAGAGAAAATCCCAAGCAAGAGAGATGACAGATGGAAAATAGATTCCTTGAAGATTTAGTCTTTATTAGAACTGTACTTTCATTTAAAGTTGTATTCTTGCTATTTTAGAAAACTTAGACCCAAAGCCTATATAAGGGCATATATTTCGACCTAGGAGGGGATAACTGATTCCCTAGCTTTCTTCCCAAAACCCTAGCCGTTTTCCTTCCCTCAACATATTCTAAATTCCCCCTAGGGCCACGGGTTGATTTGTAAAGTAGTTGCAAGGGTTGTTTTGTTTTAGGAATTTTCAGTTCAATAAAATAAACTTCAAGTTCTCTTATTTTGGTTATTAATATCTTGCAAGAGCATCGGGAGAGCATTGTGAGGTTATCAATTTACTTAGCATCGGGAGAGTTAAGTATACGAAAGAAATAAGAGCAAGATCTCTAGTTTCTAGTTGAACTATCTCGGACCTAGGGATAGGACGAGGTTAAGTGGCTAAAGAAGAATTCATCGACATCGGTGTTCATCCTTCGATTCACGCCGGGAGGTATCATCAAATACGTGATCATCGACAGACTTGGACCTAGGGATTGGCCAAGGCACATCTGGGATTCTTGCCAAACTTGAAGTACTGAGTTGAGTATTCGCTGTCGCGATAAGCAACGGACTGCTGTCGCGACAGGTGCTGCCGCGACAGGAACGACGACAGAACTGGATTTCCTAAACTCTGCAATACCTGCACTACTGAGCAATTCAATACCAGCTCCTTCTCTCTATCTTGATTTCCCTACTCTTTTATTTAAGTTCTCTTATTATTTCTGTGACAACTTTCTCAAATATTTCCTTTACTTTCATTCAGTGAATTAAGGTGAAGCTATTAGCCCAATCCCTATGGAGACGATATCCGATACTTCGTATCACTTTACTACTTGCGTCGTGTACACTTGCACTACAATCGCGATAGACTCTTTTACACGCAACATCGAACGTTGTATCGGCTTTAGAGGCTCATAGGTTGATGGACTCCGGTTGTGGGGCTTATTTAGCATATGTGATGAATCCGAGTATGAGTGAGGTTAGACCGAAAGATATCAGGACAATATGTAATTTTCCGGATGTGTTTCCAAAAGAGTTATTGGGTTTGCCTCCTGACAGAGATGTAGAGTTTGTGATTGAGACTGTTTCAGGGTCTACTCCAGTTTCTATTGCTCCGTACCGTATGGCTCCGAAAGAGTTTAAGAGTTAGCTTCAGGAGTTGTTAGACCGAGGTTTTATTAGTCCTAGTAGTTCGCCTTGGGGTGTTCCCGTGTTGTTTGTGAAGAAGAAGGATGGCAGTATGAGGATGTGTATCATCTACAGGCAGTTGAACCAGTTGATAGTGAAGAACAAGTATTTGTTGCCTCGTATAGATGACTTGTTTGATCAGTTGAGGGGTGCCTCATTGTTTTCGAAGATAGATTTGAGATCAGGGTACTATCAGTTGAATGTAAAGGAGTGTGATGTTCTAAACACAGCTTTTAGGACTAGATACGGTCATTATGAGTTCCTTGTGATGCCGTTTGGGGTCACGAATGCACCAGCAGCTTCATGGACATGATGAACAAAGTTTTTTGAGACTATCTAGACCGATTTGTAGTTGTTTTCATAGACGACATCCTTGTGTACTCGAGATCAGAAGAAGAGCATGATGAGCACTTGAGACTTGTTTTGCAGATATTGTTGAGTAATTAGTTGTATGCTAAGTTGAGCAAATGCGAGTTCTGGATTAGAGAGGTTGTGTTTCTTGGCCATGTGGTATCAGCTGACGGTATCCGTGTTGATCCGACTAAGATTGAAGCCATTGTTGAGTGGAAACAACCTAAGTCAGTGACAGAGATTAGGAGTTTCCTAGGACTAGCTGGTTACTATAGGAGGTTCATTGATGGTTTCTCTAGAGTAGCTACTCCGTTGACTAAATTGTTGCAAAAATGAGTGAAGTTTGAGTGGTGAGATGCGAGACAGAGTTCTCTTGAGAGGTTGAAAGAGGCTTTGACGAGTGCTCCAGTGTTGGTACAGCCAGTTTCAGGGAAAGAGTTCGTGATCTATAGCGATGCTTCCTACGTAGGTTTAGGTTTTGTTCTGATGCAAGAAAGGAGAGTTGTTGCTTATGCTTCGAGACAGTTGAAGGTGCACGAGAAGAACTACCCTACGCACGACATTGAGTTAGCAACAGTTGTGTTTGCATTGAAGATTTGGCTTCACTACTTGTATTGTAACACCCCAAATTTGGGCCTAGATGTTTTAGAGTTTGAATCGGACCGGTCGGGAACGATTCGAATCATAAAGGGAGGTTTAGGGAACACCTAGTTCGGGATGCTTTAAAAATATGAAAAATATCTAAAAATCCTCATTTATTAAATGTATGATTATGGTGAAATCAATTTTACAAAATAAGGTTTGAAAATACTACATTTCGGTGTAGTGACCAAGTCGCAGTTTTTGCAAAAGTTAAATAGTGACTGTTTTGTAAAGGGTTGAAACTTCGAATCTTTAAGGAGCTAATTTTTACCAAAATGTTTTTAATCTGATTTCTTCTTAATTTGGGTGATTTTATTAATTTTTTAATTAAAGGAAAATAAAGATTAATTAAAAGGAAACTACCTTTGACTTTTCATAACTACCTTTCATCAATTTTCTCTCATTTCATTTTTTCTCAATTTCTTTTCAGCCAAACACATTTCCTCCGGCAATTAACCTTTGATTTTCATTCCTTTTGATGAGATTTCAATATCCTTTTGATTCCTAATCTTTTCCTCATCAAAACCTCTTATTTTTACATTGGAATTTCAAGAAAACTTGCCCAATTCAAGGAGAAATCAACCATTAGAGGTAAGCTTCGTCCTTCTCCTCTAATGATCAGTTCTTTACTCAAGGTTATCAATCCTTTGTTAATGATTTTTGAGTTACTTTAATGTTAGAAACAAGAAATTGTCTTAAATCTCAAGGTTTTTGGAGAGATCTTGATGATTTTCGTGGTTGATGGTTAGGTTCTGTTTTGAGGTTGTTTTCTAATGTATTTTGGATGTTAATTGATGTTATAAATGAGGTTTTATCAAACAAATCCCGAATAGGCTTGGGTTCCTAAGTTTTGCATGCTAGAATGATGGTTTTTGGGGTGATTTTGGTGTTCTGTCATAGCCGGAGGTATAAGGATGAGTTTGTGATGATTTTTTATGTTGATTGATGTTTAGAAATGATTAGAAGTGGTAGATTTTGGCTGGGCTTTGTTTTGGAAGAGTTTGGAGATGATTTCGATTGTGTTTGGTAGCCGAAATGTGGTTTGTGAGTAGAGCAGCGAGTTTAGGTGTGTGGCTGATGATTTTAATGCATGATGATGCATTAATCCTCTGCTCTTATGTGTTATAAACAGAGGAGACATCTTCGTACGCCTTTGGTGTTGATCCGGGAGCCTAGATAGAGTTTCGGTGAGCAAGCGAAACGTAATCGGTGAGTGCGAATGGTTTAGAAGTCCTTGAGGGACATGAAACAAGGTTTGGGGATTTAGGAAAGGTTTGAAACACCTTCCTAAGTCCGGAAGTAAGTATTGGCTAGATTGTTCTCTTAAATGTGGTGGTTGCCCCTAAAATGCTTTTACATGCTCATGGTTTGAGATAGATAAATTCCTATTGTTTTTATGCATGAAGTGTAGCATGAGATGATGCTTGAAATGATTTCATGAAATACCATGTTGCATAGTTGAGATTTGAGCTTTTGTTTTAAAGCATGGAAAATGTTATGGTTTTGAAATGAGATGAGAATAATTTTAGAATGTTGCAAGAAAAACAGTAGGTGAGATGATGTTTTAACATAATATATTGGCATAGATGTTAAGATGCTTACCGGATATAATTGATCGATCAATAGGATGAGAGTGCACTATAAACTAAAAATTCGTACGTGCTCTTTGGTTTAATCCAAAGGGTGTTGGAGTATGCTTAAAGACCAATCATATGATGATTGAATAGACATACTATTTTACTAGATTTATCAAGTAATGGCATTGCCGTTTTATCATTTGGTATGTTTCTGTGCATCAAACTAACCATTGGATAATAATGTCCATACAATAATACAATTATTGTTGAATATGATCCTTAGTCGAATATTATTAAGGGTATGAACAGTGATAATATATAAAGACTAATATGTGGTTGATTGATAACAAGTGTTGTCATTGACATAGAGATGTCAAAATCAACACATAAGTATTTGTTAGAGAACAACATACTGGATTGACCCGCTATGAGCATGTTTATTGGGTAATTATGTGACAGTCACAACATTGCTCATGATAAACATATGTATAATCCTCAGACTTGAGATCAACATGATTTCAACATAAAGATTTACGTATTTTGACATAGTCAAACGTGTGTCGTAACTGACTACATTATAAAGACTGATGATTGGATACGTGATGACCTATGTAGTGAAATATGGTTGATCAAGAAAGGATTAGTCCCTCCTACATAATGGGAGAAATATCTTCGACCACTTGATTGAGTGAGATTAGAAAATGCATGGCCATGCTCGAATATTATGATATGAGATATCTTAGAGATTCGTTTATAATAATCTACTCAAGACATCAAGAAACACTAGATGGACAATGCAAGTGTGACTATCCCATGACTTGTGTTCATCTAAGATATAAAGGACAAAAGGATAAAATACATAAAGAAAGTTTATTCAGGAATTAGGAAAGTCAAACCATGACGTCATGCAACTTAGGTAGCAATGATGTATTGCTAGATGCCACTCATTGTTTGTAAAATTAGAACAGTTCTAATTTTGCTTCTAACATTGCATGAACCTACAAGGGTCACACCCTTCGAGTAAAACGAACAAAAATGGAAACCATACTCCCTATTTTAGGGAGGTTGCCGAAAATCCCCTATGGGATAGGGGAAATCGGCAACTCCTTTAAAAAGGGATAATATTCGATAAATAATGTATTTATCATATATTATTTAGAGTATGGAAAATATTTAGAGACTTAAATATTATAGAATAAGATTCTAGAAATTTAAATATATATTTCGAATTTATATAATGTATATTTAATTCCAAGTTTATGTAGGATTAGATTCTACATAATTAAAAATATATATTTAAATCCAAGTAAAGATAGAATAAGATCCTATATAATAAAAATATATATTTGGATTAAATATAATGTATATTTAAATCTATGTTTTATGTAGAATAAGATTCTACATAATTAAATATATATATATTTCATTTAATATTATTAAATATAATGTATATTAAATATAAACCAATTTCAAGTAGAATTAGATTCTATGAATTTTGGTTGAACTTGGATTTAAGGTATTCAACTAGAATTAAGTCTCTGAATACTATTTAAAGGGACAAAGGCTAGCAACCAAATCATCCCTCTTCCTCCTCTTGAAGATTTCGACAACACCCCTAGGGATTCCCCACTGGAATTCGACATATCCTAGAAAGCTCTCTGAGAAGCTGTTCGATATTTTTCTGGTGTTCTACTTGCCCCCTGGAAAATCCCTGAAGGTTCCCTTGCTCGATTGCAATTCTAGGTTGAACTCCTGGTCGATTTCAGACTCCCTCAGGAATCCTTGGAGGGATTTCAACTTCTCCCTAGAAGGTGTTCAAACTTGTCGAAATTTATCCCTAGGTGTTAGGGAGGCGAAAACTTTGTTCGTTTTGTTCAGGTGGACTTCGTAGAGGTCGTTCCGAACCTGTGACGATTCCAGTTTTACTTGACGTGGTTATTCCAACATACCGTCGGTTTTCCAGTTTCCAGAGTTTTTAAAGGTAACTCTTCATCTTTTCACCCCAGATTCATTCCTGTACATGGATCCTGGCTGGATTACGTCGGATTAATTTTTCCGTTGCGCCACGGGGCGTGCCGACGTGACCCAACAAAGGGAGAGAACCAATGATGGGCATTCCATCGGATAGGACTTGGTGAACCCAAGCTTTGTGGCGATGAGAGATTCCGCCATGTGAGTACGGTGATGTGAGATTCCACCGGAAGCGTCTAGTGGTTAGAGAATGTTGTCCGCATATCCGAGTAATAATGAGATGTGAAATGCCAATATAATATATGAAAATGCTTTTGATTCACATGTACCTTTGCTGAGATGATTTATGCTATGAGAAATGCATATAAGACTTGTTTATGAAATGTTTTGGTTTACAAGCATGAGTATAACCTTGCCATGAGTTTTGCATTGTTTTAAATGCATGAGATAGAATTGAGGTACATGTGTTTTCTATGAGAAGTTGCTTTGAATGGTTTTCAAGCATGAGATAGAATGAGCATGTTGTAGAAAAAGGCTTTTAAGAAAGTGTTTTGATTAATGCATTATTGTGTTAGTTTTCTTTAAAGCATGCCTCACTAAGCAATTATGCTTACGCTATCTTTTACCAATAATGCAGATAATTGAGGTGTTTTTGGGCAATGAGAAGGTTAAGAACATCCAAGGAATTGCAAAGCTCATGTATGGTGATGTTTTTATACACTTTAGTTTTGATATATGGCAATGCGAAACTAAGGTTGTATTTGGGAGATGTGTTTGAACTCCCTAAGTTTGTGGCATGTTTATGATGGCATTTAAGAGTTTGAAATGGTCCTAAATGTTTGGTTTGAGGTTTGGTTCTTATATTGGTTTTGGGACTAGGGAGCATGCCTTTAGATTGTGTGCTTTTGTGTTTGATGCCATGCTCTAGTTTAGGGGTCTTAAATATGTTCCTTAGTGGCTAAATGAGTTGCTGGTATGTTTTGATGCTTATTGAAGTGTGTTTGAATGGCTTGAAATGTCAAAAACCAGCAATTTCTACTGTCACTGGGCAAGGTGTATCGAAACGCCCGCACATTTTCCAAAACGGGGGCCTGTAATGGGCATGGTGGTTCGGAACGGATGAAGCTATTTCGAAACAGTTTGGCTACTGGTGAAGCATGTTTCGATACTGGTCTTGGAACATACCCGAGTACCAAAACGGTCAATACCGTTTCGATACGGGTGTTTCGGTATGAAGGGTGGGCGTTCCGATACAGTTGACCGTTGGATGCTGTTTTGAATTGTTTTAAGTTTCCATGCTTTACATTTTAGTCCTGAATGTTGTGGTTACAATTGGTTGAGCATGGGATGTCTTTTTTAGCTGAAACTTGACAGAGAAGCATGCAACATGATTAATTTCAAATTTGTAAACCTAAAATCAGCTAAGTTCTTCTAATTTCTAAAAATTACATTTTGGTCCCTAAACACGTAATTTGTGCAATTGAATCCCTAAATGTTTTCTGATCGTTGTTCCTTTCTCTTCCATGATTCGTGAGTATTCACATAGGCTTAATGTGCATATATACACGATTAAAATAAAAAAGGGTCGTTAATCAAGGTTGACTTTAGTTTTCCCCATGTAATCTTCGTAGTTCGGGTCAAGCGTCTAGGCCAGACTAAGGGGGTTACATTTGTTGGTATTAGAGCCAGGTTATCGAATAATTAGGGTTTGGAGTGTGGTTGGGGATCCCATTGTCATATCATTACTAATGAGAAGAAATGGTTTCAAAAATGAGCTTGAGTACTTGGATTACTTACCTTATTATGCCTAATTGTGTTTATTGCATTTTTGTCAATGCATTGTTTTTATTATGGGGCCACGTAGAGAGCTGAGAATCAATACTAGATCTACGGCTGAGAATGAGAACGTAGAGAATGCTGAGGATTTACCTCCTCCTCCCCCTGGTGGTGGTGGAGCTGGGGCTGGGGCTGGTGGTGCTGGAGTTGGTGCTGGGGTTGCTGGACCCGAGGGTGTTCAAGGGCAAGCTGCTCCTGACATGACCATGTTGATACAGGCTATTACTGGAGCTTTCCAGGCAGCGTTAGCTGGAGCTCATGGAGCTGCACCTCAGGATGGTGCTAATGTGAGATTGTCGTTAGAGCGTCTCCGTAGTCTGGGTGGGACTGAGTTCAGAGGTTAGATACCTGAAGGTTCTGAATCTTGGTTGGAGAGCACCAAGAGGATTCTTAGTCAGTTGAACTGCAACAATGTGCAGAAGCTGGGATGCATTGTGTCACTACTGCATGGTGATGCTTACACATGGTGGACGACCACTATATCCGGAATGGATGATGATGAGGTGACTTGGGCATTCTTCTTAAATGCGTTCAAGTGGAAATACCTGGGAGTTCGCTATCTTGACGAGAAGAAGAGAGAGTTTATGTCTCTTATGCAAGGGAACATGTCTATGGATGAATATGAGATTCAGTTTGTTCGCCTTAGCCAGTATGCACCTGAGATAATTCCTAGCGATAAGGAAAGGTGCAAACGGTTCCGTTATGGGTTGGTAGCGGATGTAAAGACCTATATGCTTGCAGCTGATTACTCTGATTTCGATGTCTTGGTCACTAGAGCCAAGGACAATGAATTGAATCTTGGTTTGGCGAGCCGAGCAGGTGGATCTAGCTCGGGAAAGTGAGCTGCAGAACGCGATTATGGTAAAGATCGCAACAAGAGGCATAAGGATAGGAAGCCAAACTATGATGCTAGACGTGGGGGTGGTAACCCTGGTAGAGGTCAGCAAGGACCTAATGCTTTCTTAAGGACTCCTGAGTGTACCCGGTGTGGTAGGAGACACTGGGGTGAGTGTTGGGGTAACCATGGGACTTGCTAGAATTGTGGAAATCGAGGGCATATGAAGAAAGATTGTCCTCAGCCGCTGAGAGAAGGACATGCTCCGGTGAGAGCAGTTGAGCCACAGAGAGGTCGTGGGCGCGGTCGTGGTAATTTTCAGCGTAGGGATGATGGTGGAAGGAACGTGGCGCATGTTGTGGCTGTCCAACCTGAGGGTGGTGGTCAGGCTCGAGTGTATGCCACCGTGAGGGAAGGAATGACACGGTCGTGATCGCAGGTACCTTTACTTTGCAATCTGTGTCATTACTTTCTTTGATTGATTCTGGATCTACACACTCGTACATATTACGTGAACATGCTCAAATGCTTGGTTTGCTTGTTGAGTCTTTGGATGTTGGTATGCGTGTGACTAGTTCCTTTGGTGAGACGGTTGTAACAAGAAAATTCTATAGGAGATGTCCCTTAAAGGTGCAAGGTCATGTTTTTCTTATTGATCTTATGGAATTGCCATTTTATGGTTTCGATGTAATCCTTGGAATGGATTGGCTTGTTGAGCACAGAGCCGTTGTGGATTTCGAAAGCAAGCGAGTTTCGTTGAAACTTGCGGATGATTATGAGGTGGTGGTGGTGGGAGAGAATGTGAAGTTTCTTGCCAATGTGGTGTCAACGTTGGAAGCAAGTCGGATGTTGCGGCAAGGATGTGAGGCTTACCTAGCCTTTGTTATGAATCCCAATTCGAAGAAGGTGCGCGTTCAGGATATAAGAACCGTGTGTGAGTTCCCTTGAGTGTTTCCGGAGGAATTATTTGGTTTGCTGCCTAGTCGGGAGGTTGAATTTGGAATTGAGTTGTATGAGAACACAACTCCAGTGTCCATTGCTCCCTACCGCATGGCACCCAAAGAGTTGAAGGAGTTGCTTGACCGTGGCTTCATTCGGTCTAGTGTGTCACCTTGGGGTGCACCGGTCTTGTTTGTGAAAAAGAAGGATGGCATGATGAGAATGTGCATTGATTATCATCAACTGAATAAGTTGACTGTCAAGAAGAAGTATCCTTTGCCGAGGATTGATGATCTTTTTGATTAGTTTTGGGTAGCGGCTGTGTTTTCAAAGATTGATCTGAGTTCAGGGTACTATCAGTTAAAGGTGAAAGATGTGGATGTGTCGAAAACAGCCTTTAGAAGGAGGTATGGGCATTATGAGTTCCTTGTGATGCCGTTTGGGTTGACGAATGCTCCTGCTACTTTCATGGACATGATTAATAGGGTGTTCCATGAATTCTTGGACAAGTTCGTTGTGGTTTTCATCGACGATATCCTTGTGTACTCTCGTACTGAGGAGGAGCATGAAGGTCATTTGAGGATTGTTTTGCAAGCGCTGTTGGAAAATCAGCTTTATGCTAAGCTGAGCAAATGTGAGTTTTGGCTAAAGGAAGTTGTTTTCCTTGGTCATGTGGTTTCGGCTGAAGGGATTCGAGTTGATCCCCAGAAAATTGAGGCGGTGATGAATTGGAAGCCTCTTAAGTCTGTTCATGAAGTCCGTAGTTTTCTTGGGTTAGCAGGATACTATCGGAGGTTTGTGGATGGATTTTCTAAGATTGCATCCCCTTTAACGAAATTGTTGCAAAAGGATGTTAAGTATGAGTGGACGGAAGCGAGACAGCAAGCTTTTGAGAAGCTTAAAGCAACTTTGACGCAAGCTCCTATCTTGGTTCAACCTGAATCAGGGAAAGAGTTTGTGGTGTATAGTGATGCATCCTACGTTGGTTTGGGGTGTGTGTTAATGCAAGAGGGTAAGGTGGTGGCTTATGCATCGCGACAGTTGAAAGTGAATGAGTGCAATTTTCCTACGCATGACATTGAGTTGGCTGCGGTGGTTTTTGCTTTAAAGATTTGGAGACATTATCTTTATGGTGAGAAGTGTACTGTGTACACGGATCACAAGAGTTTAAAGTATTTGATGTCTCAGAAAGAGTTGAATCTTAGGCAACGGCGATGGGTGGAGTTGCTTAAGGATTACGATCTAACGATACATGTAACCATCTCTGGTATGTTCCAAGACCAGTATCGGAACGCCCACCCTTCATACCGAAACACCCGTATCGAAACGGTGTTGACCATTTCGGTACTCGGGTATGTTCCAAGACCAGTATCGAAACATGCTTCACCAGTAGCCAAACTGTTTCGAAATAGCTTCATCCGTTCCGAACCACCATGCCAATTACAGGCCCCCGTTTCGAAACATGTGCGGGCGTTTCGATACACCTTGCCCAGTGACAGTAGAAATTGCTGGTTTTTGACATTTCAAGCCATTCAAACACACTTCAATGAGCATCAAAACATACCAGCAACTCATTTAGCCACTAAGGAACATATTTAAGACCCCTAAACTAGAGCATGGTATCAAACACAAAAGCACACAATCTAAAGGCATGCTCCCTAGTCCCAAAACCGTAGAAATTTATCTATCTCAAACCATGAGCATGTAAAATCATTTTAGGGGCAACCACCACATTTAAGAGAGCAATCTAGTCAATACTTACTTCTGGACTTAAGAAGGTGTTTCAAACCTTTCCTAAATCCCCAAACCTTGTTTTATGACCCTCAAGGACTTCTAAACCATCCGCACTCACCGATTACCTTTCGCTTGCTCGTCGAAACGCTATCTAGGCTCCCGGATCAACACCAAAGGCGTCCGAAGATGTCTCCCCTATTTATAACACATAAGAGCAGAGAATTAATGCATCATCATGCATTGAAATCATCAGCCACACACCTAAACTCGCTGCTCTAGTCACAAACCACATTTCGGTTACCAAACACAACCGAAAACATCTCCAAACTCTTCCAAAACAAAGCCCAGCCAAGATCTTGATTTCTAAACATCAATCAACATAAAAAATCACCACAAACTCGTCCTTATACCTCCAGCTATGACAAAACATCAAAACCACCCCAAAAAACATCATTCTAGCATGCAAAACTTAGGAACCCAAGCCTATTCGGGATTTGTTTGATAAAACCTCATTTATAAAATCAATTAACATCCAAAATACATTAGAAAACAACCTCAAAACAGATCCTAATCATCAACCACGAAAATCATCAAGATCTCTCCAAAATCCTTGAGTTTTAAGACAATTTCTTGTTTCTAACATTAAAGCAACTCAAAAATCATTAACAAAGGATTGATAACTTGGGAATTTTAGTAAAGAACTGATCATTAGAGGAGAAGAACGAAGCTTACCTCTAATGGCTGATTTCTCCTTGAATTGGGCAAGTTTTCTTGAAATTCCAATGTGAAAACAAGAGGTTTTGATGAGGAAAAGATTAGGAATCAAAAGGATATTGAAATCTCATCAAAAGGAATGAAAATCAAAGGTTAATTGTAGAGGAAATGTGTTTGGCTGAAAAGAAATTGAGAGAAAATGAAATGAGAGAAAATTGATGAAAGGTAGTTATGAAAAGTCAAAGGTAGTTTCCTTTTAATTAATCTTTATTTTCCTTTAATTAAAATATTAATAAAATCACCCAAATTAAGAAGAAATCTGTTTAAAAACATTTTGGTAAAAATTAGCTCCTTAAAGATTCAAAGTTTCAACCCTTTACAAAACATTCACTATTTAACTTTTGCAAAAACTGCGATTTGGTCACTACACCGAAATGTAGTATTTCCAAACCTTATTTTGTAAAAATGATTTCACCATAATTATTCATTTAACAAATGAGGATTTTTTTTGATATTTTTACATATTTTAAAGCATCCCGAACTAGGTGTTCCCAAAACCTCCCTTTAAGATTTGAACCGTTCCCGACCATTCCGATTCTAACTCTAAAACATCTAGGCCCAAATTTGGGGTGTTACAACTCTCCCCCTCTTAAGAAATTTCGTCCTCGAAATTTACCTAGAGGAAAAAGTTAAGGAAATTGCTTCTTCATGTCTTCCTTCCTTTCCCACGTGGCTTCCTCAACACCACGATGTCTCCACAACACCTTAACCAGCTCAATGGTCTTACCACGGAGAACCTTACTATCCGAATCCAAAATCTCAACTGGTTCCTCATCATATGTCAAATCTGGATTCAACTCAACTTCCTCCACAAGCATAACATGTGAAGGATCCGATCTATTCCTCCGAAGCATAGATACATGAAACACATTATGTCTCTTTTCTAACTCTTGTGGCAGCCTCAGCTTATAAGCAACATGACCCACACGTTCTAACACCTCGTATGGTCCAATGTATCTCGGGCTCAGCTTGCCCTTCTCGCCAAATCTCATCACCTTCTTCCAAGGTGAAACTTTCAAGAACACACGGTCACCCACCGCAAATTCTATCTCCTTACGCTTCAAATTCGCGTAAGACTTTTGCCGATCCAATGCTTCCTTCAACCGCTCACAAATGAGCTCCACCTTCTCGGTGGTTCCTTTCAACAAAGCCAGCATCGAGATCAACTTTTGTCCCGTTTCAGCCCAGCAAAGAGGAGTTCTGCACTTCCTCCCGTACAAAGCTTCATAAGGTGCCATTTGATTACTCGCCTGATAACTATTATTATAAGCAAACTCCACCAAATACAAGTGCTTCTCCTAAGAGCCTTGAAACGCAATAACACAACCTCAACATATCCTCAAGCACTTGGATAACACGCTCCGACTGTCCATCTGTCTGAGGATGATAAGAAGTACTGAAATTCAACCGCGTACCCAATGCTTGATGCAAACACTCCCAAAACCTTGCAGTGAACCTCAGATCTCTATCTGACACTATATATTTTGGTACGCCATGCAAACGTACAATCTCAGCAATGTACAACTCTGCAAGCTTATCCAAGGTGTACGTAGTATGTACAAGCAAGAAATGTGCACACTTCGTAAGGCGATCCACAATCACCCAAATAGAATTCTTCTTTGATGGCGTTAGAGGCAAACTAGACACAAAGTCCATGGTGATCCTCTCCAATTTCCATTCAGGGATCCTCAACGGCTGCAACAACCCCGAAGGAAACTGATGCTCAGCCTTAACCCGCTGACAAACCATACACTTACTCACATACTCAGCGGCACCTTTCTTCAAACCCACCCAATAGTACTCATCCTTCAGATCACGGTACATCTTTGTACTACCAGGGTGCATAGCAAACAGACTACTATGAGCTTCGGTCAGAATAGTGCGCCTCAACTCAACATCATTCGGTACCACTATCCGACTCCCAAAACATAGAACACCATCATCATTAAAATAGAAGTCTGATGGTCTATCCTCAGCAACATCCTGATCATGTGGCACCAAGGAATCATCCAACAACTGCTTGTCCTTTATCAACTGGACCAGAGATAGTTTCACTTGCAATTCAGCAACAAGACCACCATCTCGCGATATGCTCAAGCTAGCAAACATCGCCCTTAACTCCACCGCCACTTTCCTGCTCAAAGCATCAGCCACAACATTGGCCGAGCTAAAGGGGTTACATGTATGGTGAGAAATGTACGGTTTACACTGATCATAAAAGCTCAAAGTATTTGATGAATCAGAGAGAGCTGAACTTGAGACAGAGAATGTGGCTTGAACTGTTAAAAGACTATGATTTGACTATTGAGTATCATCCGGCTAAGGCAAATGTAATGGCCGATGCGTTGAGAAGAAAAGTTGCAGTTGAGTTGCGAGCTATGTTTGCTAGACTGGGTGTATTAGGGGATGGTGGTTTGATTACAGAGTTTCAAGTGAAGCCTTTGTTGATTCAGATGATCAGAGAGAAACAGTTGCAAGATGTATCTTTAGTTTCTCACGTTCAGGATATTGTAGAAGGTAGACCGACAGAGTACAGTTTCAGTGATGAGAATTTGTTGTGTTTCAGAGACAGGGTTGTGGTACCTGAAGATGTTGAGTTGAGACGTATGATTCTGAGCGAAGCACATTCGAGTCCTTTTTCTATGCATCCGGGCAGTACTAAGATGTATCGAGATCTGAAGAATGATTATTTCGGGGTTGGTTTGAAGAAGGATGTAGCCGAGTATGTGAGCCGTTGCATGGTTTGTCAGAGAGTAAAGGCAAAACATCAGGTTCCTTCAGGTTTGTTACAGCCTTTGAAAATTCCGGAATGAAAGTAAGAGAGAATCACTATGGACTTTGTGTCGGGGTTGTCGTTGTCTCCTTCGAAGAAGAATTCTGTTTGGGTGATAGTTGATAGATTCACTAAGTGTGCTCATTTCTTACCAGTGAACACCACAGTTTCTTTAGACAAGTTGGCAGATTTGTACATCTACGAGATTGTGAGATTGCATGGAGTTCCGAAGTCTATTGTATCAGACAGAGATCCGAGATTCAAATCGAGGTTATGGGGTTGTTTGCATAGTGCCCTAGGTAGCCGTTTGCATTTCAGTACTTCGTATCATCTGCAGTCAGATGGTCAGTCAGAGCGAGTGATACAAGTATTAGAGGATATGCTACGTTGTTTTGTGATTGACTTCCAGGGTTCGTGGGAGAAACATTTACTCTTAGTCGAGTTTGCTTACAACAACAATTACCAGGCTAGTATCCAGATGGCTCCTTATGAGGCATTGTATGGTAGGTGATGTAGGACTGTGATCTGTTGGACCGAAACGAGTCAGAAATTGTTACCTATTCTAGATCTGCTTAAGGGGACTACTAATAAGGTTAGGTTGATTTGTGACCGTTTGAAAATAGCTTCCGATCGTCAAAAATCTTATGTTGATTTGAAGAGAAAAGAAATTGAGTTTTCAGTGGGTGAGAAAGTGTTTCTGAAAGTGTCTCCGTGGAAGAAGGTAATGCGTTTTGGCCGGAAAGGCAAGTTGAGTCCGAGGTTTATTGGTTCGTATGAGATAGTTGAGCGGATTGGGCCAGTAGCTTACCGTTTGAGATTGCCTTCAGAGTTAGAGAAGATCCACAATGTTTTCCATGTTTCGATTCTTAGGAGATTTAGATCAGATCCGACTCATGTTATGCCCGTTGAGGAGATAGAGCTGAATCTGGATTTGTCTTACAATGAAGAACCGGTTGAGATACTTGCTTCTGATAGCAAGGTGTTGCGTGGCAAGACCATAGAGTTGTTCAAAGCATTGTGGAGACATGAAGGTGTGGAAGAGGCCACATGGGAGAGGAAAGCGGATATGCTTGAGAAGTTTTCGTCAAGTAATTTCAGGGATGAAATTCCTTAAGTGGGGGAGAGTTGTAACACCCGGGTTTGGGGGTCGGGTGAATTAAATAATTAAAATAATGTTACGGGTTTTCCCTTTTCTTTTTAAAATTCATTTAATATGTTAGACCCAGTTTTGATTTAAAACCCAAATTTCCATGGATTTTAGAATGTTGGATGATGGCCATTTTTCATTAATGGCAGTTTTGTAATTACATGGACTTGTAAAATAAAGCCTCATTTTATTTCAAATACCCAATTTCTATCATCTTCTACCTCCAAACATTTCCAACGTGAAACTCCTCCCCTCCATTGAAGTTACAATTCCATCTCCTCATTCCTTCATTCTTGGTGATTTTTGAAAGGTAATAACATTTTTGAGTTGTCCTCAACTTCCTCTTTCTCTACATGTTTTTAGTTTTCATGGAAACCCATTATTTTGAGTTTTGAGTTTTTGAGCTTAAAGAATAAAAATCCAAACTTTATTAATCTTTAAGTAAGCTTTTGATTCTTTGAAGTTAGATAAGTGTTTGCTAACCAAAATGGTCCAACATATGTGATTTTTACATGGTTTTATAATGATTCACGGATTTGGGTTTAAGTGGGGTTTTAGAGTGCTTTAAAGATGAGTTTTGGGACTGTTTAGTGTTTGAAATTGATGGCTGATGTTTGTGTGATGTTTAAGAGTTATTTTGGAGGCTATTAGGTGTGTTAAAAGTGTTGGGATCGTTGGTTTTTGGTTGTGCAAATGGGTTGCTCGAAAATAGGTGTTTAAGGTGTTCTTAGTTGGTTAAATGCTTGTTTTGTGCTCCGAAGGTTGCCACAGTGATTTGTGGGCTGATTTATGTTTGTTTTGTTGGCTTTGATTGACTAGCATCGAGATTTGGTGTTGAAGAATCTTCGCCAATCAATCGAGAACTGTTGGGAGCTTGATCGGTTGTTTGCTTGTGTTTGGAAAGTCCGGTGAGTGGTTCTTCGACTTTAATTTGGTTTTCAAATGTTGGTTCGAGCACGTGGACCTAGGTCGGGCTTGGTAAACCCACCTAGAGTTGGGATTATATTGGTAGTCTAATCTCAATCTTTAGTTAGAGACCAATGGATGAACTTTGAATATTGTGTGATTATGCCTCGTGTTCCATCTTTATTTGTGATTGATGTTGTTAAGCATATTGCGATATACATGTGTGTTGAGGCATGATGTTTTATGCATTGTGATATGCATGTGATTGTTGGAATGTGGATGCATGATGGTGGATCATGGTGAGTACGTGCTAAGCACGGAATTTGGTAAGAATGTTGTGAGGTTGAGCTATGGAATGAGTTAGTATTGGAACTAGTATGCTTTGGTACAAATGATCAATCATTAGGATGTTAGTGTGCATACGAGTGTCGAAATGCGCGTGTGGTCTTTGTGATGGTAGTCATCAAGATGGAGTACGGGTACGCCCGGAAATCTTCTTTTATATGTTAGTCGGTGATGAGTGGAATCCCATCGACGGTGCGTGGGGATGAGTGGAATCCCCTCCGCGAGAAACGGTGATGAGTGTAATCCCACCGTGAGGAAATGTAATGGTTGAGTGTTGGATGTGAGTTCCAACGTTTGTTATCCGCGTATTCGGGTCATAACTAGATGCCAATACGTTTTGTTAAATGTGTTTCCATATGGTTGTATTGTGGACATGTTGAGCATGGCATGATAATTGATGATATGTTCATAATTTTTTATATTTGACTCTTGTGGCTTCGAAGGTAAGAAAGCATGCATTCTTCCTTGGTTTTGTCGCTCGTGCTTGGACCCTGCATTGTCGAGGTTTGTTTTATGAGCTTACCCTCACTAAGCTTTATGCTTACGCTCTCTTTTGTTCGACAATGCAGATCCTTAGTTCGTGGGTTGCTTGTGCAAGGGGAAGGCCTCCAAGTGTGCTATCTTAATCCTCAAGTATGAACTTTTAAGTTATGAGATGTAATGGATAAGCAATGGGATTTGTGTTATTGACTTGTGTTGTTGTTTTGTGTTAGGAGCTTGTTTAGACTCCTTTAGTATGTTGGTGTTTTGGTTGTGGCTGTGCATGCCATGTATGTTGGCCTTGTGCCCTTATCTTTTTGCTTTTGCGTATGTTTTTCTAAAGCATGAAACCTTAATATGCATTGCATCTCTTTTATGGTGAATGTTGATTCCTTTGAATGTATGGCCTTTCATGTATGTTGTATGTTGATCATGCTTGTTGTAGGATGTTTTGCCTCTAGAGTTAATGCATGCATGTTGGAGGTCCTAGTTGGTATTTATGAGGCAGCCTTGTGCCTTAATCAGCTAGAACCTGTGTGATTGAAGCAGGGGTATCGATACGGTTGGACCCGTATCGATACGACCTTCTTGTTTCAGGCCAAGCGTTTCGATACACGGGAAGGCGTATCGATACCATTTTGCTACTGGAAATCTGAGTTTTTAACGAGAAATTGAGGGTATCAGAACTGGCTTAGGCATATTGAAACAGTCTTCGTAGCATTGACCAGGAGAAGTTGACGGTTTAGGGTGTATCGATACGGTCAACCAGTGTACCGATACGGTCTCCTCGAGTTGACTTTGGTCAGTTGACCTAGTCAAGCTATAGCGGGAGCGTTTCAGACTGCAGTTGCCGGAGCTCAGGCTGCAGCTCAGCCGAGAGGAGATGATGCTAGTTTACCTTTAGAGAAGCTTTGTAGCCTCGGAGCTGATGAGTTTAGGGGATCTACGTCCGAGAGATCAGAGTTGTGGCTAGAGAAGACAGTCCGTATCTTAGCTCAGATGGGATGTGTTGGGGCTCGTAAGTTGGGCTGTGTGGTTTTGTTGCTTCAGGGTGATGCCTACACCTGGTGGGTCACCATTACTATCGGCGTGCCTGAGGCCGAGATCAGTTGGAACTTCTTTGAGACTGCTTTAAGAAAGAGGTATTTGGGCCCGAGATATTTAGATGAGAAGAAGCGGGAGTTCATGGATCTTGTTCAGGAAGACGCATCAGTGACAGATTATGAGATCTGCTTTGTCCGATTGAGTCAGTATGCTCCAAAGTTGGTTCTTACTGAGAGGGACCGTTGTGATTGGTTCAGGTATGGACTTCATGAGGAGGTCAAGAGGTACACCTTGGCTATTGATTATTCTGATTTTGATGTCTTGGTCACTAGGGCCAAGGACATCGAGCATAGCTTGGGGCTGACCAAGCGTTCGAGAGGATCCAGTTCAGGGAAGAGGCACAGCAACTTTGATTGTGGTGATGCCAAGAGGCATCGAGGCAGTGGACAGCAGTATGATCATAGGCATGGCGGTAGGCACCATGGTAGAGGCCATCATGGCCAGAGAGCTGGAGGGCGTTTGCCTGAGTGTGCCCGATGTGGGAGACAGCATTCAGGAGAGTGTTGGGGGAACTATCATGCTTGCTGGAAATGTGGATCGAGAGACCACTTCAGGAGAGAGTGTCTGCATCATGCGGCACATGCACCGATTCAGGCACAGGCTCCTGCGAGAGAGATCGACTATCAGAGAGGTCGTGGCCGCGGTCGTGGTTACATCCAGTCGAGGGCTGATGCACCTAGGATAGAGGCACCAAGGTATCTTGCTCATGTAGTGGCAGTTTGGCCAAAAGCCGGTGGACCAGCTAGAGTCTACGCACAGAGAGAGGCATGGAATGACACAGATGTGATAGCAGGTAATTTTATATTACAGTCCATGTCTTTGCTTTCCTTAGTTGATTCGGGTTCCACGCATTCTTACATTTTGAGGGAGCATGCAAAGAAGTTAGACATGCCTGTTGAGATTTTAGACATAGGGATACATGTGACTAGTTCCTTCGGTGAGACAATTGTAGTTAGACGGATGTATAGGAGGTGTCCGTTGAAGATACAGGGTCATGTGTTTCTTGTTGATATGATGGAACTTCCGTTTTACGGTTCTGATATTATTTAGGGTATGAATTTTTTGGTCGAGCACAGAGCTAGTGTAGATTTTAAGATAGAGAATTTCGTTGAAGCTTTTCGATAGCTACGAGGTAGTGGTTGTAGGCGAGAACGTTAAGTTCTTGTCGAACGTTGTGTCGACTTTAGAGGCTCATAGGTTGATGGACTCTGGTTCTGGGGCTTATTTAGCGTATGTGATGAATCCGAATATGAGTGAGGTTAGACCGAAAGATATCAGGACAATTTGTGATTTTTCGGATGTGTTTCTAGAAGAGTTACCGAGTTTGCCTCCTGACAGAGATATAGAGTTTGTGATTGAGACTGTTTCAGGGTCCACTCTAGTTTCTATTGCTCTGTACTGTATGGCTCCGAAAGAGTTGAAGAGTCAGCTTCAGGAGTTGTTAGATCGGGGATTTATTAGGCCTAGTAGTTCGCCTTGGGGTGCTCTCGTGTTGTTTTTGAAGAAGAAGGATGGCAGTATGAGGGTGTGTATCGACTACAGGCAGTTGAACCAGTTGACAGTGAAGAACAAGTATTCGTTGCCTCGTATAGATGACTTGTTTGATCAGTTGAGGGGTGCCTTAGTGTTTTCGAAGATAGATTTGAGATCAGTGTACTATCAGTTGAAGGTAAAGGAGTGTGATGTTCTGAAGACGGCTTTTAGGACTAATACGGTCATTATGAGTTCCTTGTGATGTCGTTTGGGCTCGCGAATGCACCAGCAGGTTTATGGACATGATGAACAGAGTTTTCCGAGACTATCAAGACCGATTTGTAGTTGTTTTCATAGACGACATCCTTGTGTACTCGAGATCAAAAGAAGAGCATGATGAGCACTTAAGACTTGTTTTGCAGAGATTGATGAGTAATCAGTTGTATGCTAAGTTGAGCAAATGTGAGTTCTGGATTAGAGAGGTTGTGTTTCTTGGCCATGTGGTATCAGCTGAAGGTATCCGTGTTGATCCGACAAAGATTGAAGCCATTATTGAGTGGAGACAACCTAAGTCAGTGAAAGAGATTAGGAGTTTCCTAGGACTAGCTGGTTACTGTAGGAGGTTTGTTGATGGTTTCTCTAGAGTAGCTGCTCCGTTGACTAAATTGTTGCAAAAAGGAGTGAAGTTTAAGTGGTCAGATGCGAGACAGAGTGCTTTTGAGAAGTTGAAAGAGGCTTTAACGAATGCTCCAGTGTTGGTACAGCCAGTTTCAGGGAAAGAGATCGTGATCTATAGCGATGATTCCTACGTAGGTTTAAGTTGTGTTCTGATGCAAGAAAGGAAAGTTGTTGCTTATGCTTCAAGACAGTTGAAGGTGCACTAGAAGAACTACCCTACGCACGACATTTAGTGAGCAGCATTTGTGTTTGCGTTGAAGATTTGGCGTCACTACTTGTATGGTGAGAAGTGCACAGTTTACACTGATCATAAAAGCTTGAAGTATTTGATAACTCAGAGAGAGGTGAACTTGAGACAGAGAAGGTGGCTTGAACTGTTAAAAGACTATGATTTTTCTATTGAGTATCATTCGGGTAAGGCAAATGTAGTGGCCGATGCGTTGAGCAGAAAAATGCAGTTGAGTTGCGAGCTATGTTTGCTAGACTGAGTGTATCAGGGGATGGTGGTTTGATTATAGAGTTGCAAGTGAAGCCTTTGTTGATTCAGATGTTCAGAGAGAAACAGTTGCAAGATGTATCTTTAGTTTTTCATGTTCAGGACATTGCATAAGGTAGACCGATAGAGTACAGTTTCAGTGATGAGAATGTGTTGTGTTTTAGAGACAGGGTTGTAGTACTTGAAGATGTTGAGTTGACATGTATGATTCTGAGCGAAGCACATTCGAGTCCTTTTTCTATGCATCCGGGCAGTACTAAGATGTACCGAGATCTAAAGAATGATTATTTCTGGGTTGGTTTAAAGAAGGATGTGGCCGAGTTTGTGAGTTGTTGCATGGTTTGTCATAGAGTAAAGGCAGAACATAAGGTTCCTTCAGGTTTGGTACAGCCTTTGAAAATCCCAGAATGAAAGTGGGAGAGAATCACTATGGACTTTGTGTCGGGGTTGCCGTTGTCTCCTTCGAAGAAGAATTCTGTTTGGGTGATAGTTGATAGATTCACTAAGTGTGCTCATTTCTTACCAGTGAACACCACAGATTCTTTAGACAAGTTGGCAAATTTGTACATCCGCGAGATTGTGAGACTGCAAGGAGTTCTGAAGTCTATTGTATCAGACAGAGATCCGAGATTCACATCGAGGTTTTGGGGTTGTATGATTGACTTTCGGGGTTCGTGGGAGAAACATTTACCCTTAGTCGAGTTTGCTTACAACAACAGTTACCAGGCTAGTATCCAGATGGCTCCTTATGAGGCATTGTATGGTAGGCGATGTAGGACGCGATCTGTTGGGCCGAAACAAGTCAGAAATTGTTACCTATGCTAGATCTACTTAAGGGGACTACTGATAAGGTGAAGTTGATTTGTGACCGTTTGAAAGTAGCTTCTGATCTTCAGAAATCTTATGATGATTTGAAGAGAAAAGAAATTGAGTTTTTAGTGGGTGAGAAAGTGTTTCTGAAAGTGTCTCCGTAGAAGAAGGTAATGCGTTTTGGCCGGAAAGGCAAGTTGAGTTCGAGGTTTATTGGTTCGTATAAGATAGTTGAGCGGACTGGGCCAATAGCTTATCATTTGAGATTGCCTTCAGAGTTAGAGAAGATCCACGATGTTTTCCATGTGTCGATGCTTAGGAGATATAGATCAGATCCGTCTCATGTTATGCTCGTTGAGAAGATAGAATTGAATATGGATTTGTCTTAAATTGATGAACCAGTTGAGATACTTGCTTCTAATAGCAAGGTGTTGTGTGGCAAGACCATAGAGTTGGTCAAAGTGTTGTGGAGACATAGAGGTGTGGAAGAGGCCATGTGGGAGAGGAAAGCGGATATGCTTGAGCAGTTTCCGTACTTGTTTCCGTCAGGTAATTTCAGGGACGAAATTCCTTAAGTGGGGGAGAGTTGTAACACCCAGGTTTGGGGGTCGGATGAATTAAATAATTAAAATAATGTTTCAGGTTTTCCCTTTTCTTTTTAAAATTCATTTAATATGTTGGACCCGGTTTTGATTTAAAACCCAAATTTCCATGGATTTTAGAATGTTGGATGATGGCCATTTTTCATTAATGGCAGTTTTGTAATAACATGAACTTGTAAAATAAAGCCTCATTTTATTTCATATACCCAATTTCTATCATCTTCTACCTCCAAACATTTCCAACGTGAAACTTCTCCCCTCCATTGAAGTTACTATTCCATCTCTTGCTTCCTTCATTCTTGGTGATTTTTGAAAGGTAATAACATTTTTGAGTTGTCCTCAACTTCCTCTTTCTCTACATGTTTTTAGTTTTCATGGAAACCCATTATTTTGTGTTTTGAGTTTTTGAGCTTAAAGAATAAAAATCCAAACTTTATTAACCTTTAAGTAAGCTTTTGATTCTTTGAAGTTAGATAATTGTTTAGTAACCCAAATGGTCCAACATATGTGATTTTTACATGGTTTTATAATGATTCACAGATTTGGGTTTAAGTGGGGTTTTAGAGTGCTTTAAAGATGAGTTTTGGGGCTGTTTAGTGTTGGAAATTGATGGCCGATGTTTGTGTGATGTTTAAGAGTTATTTTGGAGGCTATTAGGTGTGTTAAAAGTGTTGGAATCGTTGGTTTTTGGATGTGCAAATGGGTTGCTCGAAAATAGGTGTTTAAGGTTGTTCTTAATTGGCTAAATGCTTGTTTTGTGCTCCGAAGGTTGCTACAGTGATTTGTGGGCTGATTTATGTTTGTTTTGTTGGCTTTGATTAACTAGCATCGGATTTGGTGTTGAAGAATCTTCGGGAATCAATTCGGAACCGTTGGGAGCTTGATCGGTTGTTCGCTTGTGTTTGGAAAGTTTGGTGAGTGGTTCTTCGACTTTAATTTGGTTTTCAAATGTTGGTTCGAGCATGTGGACCTAGGTCGGGCTTGGTGAACCCACCTAGAGTTGGGATTAGATTGGTAGTATAATCTCAAGCTTTAGTTAGAGACCTATGGATGAACTTTGAATATTGTGTGATTATGCCTCATGTTCCATCTTTATTTGTAATTGATGTTGTTATGTATATTGTGATATACATGTGTGTTGAGGCATGATGTTTTATGCATTTTGATATGCATGTGATTGTTGGAATGTGGATGCATGATGGTGGATCATGGTGAGTACGTGCTATGCATGGAATTTGGTAAGAATGTTCTGAGGTTGTGCTATGAAATGAGTTAGTATTGACACTAGTATGCTTGGGTACAAATGATTGATCATTAGGATGTTAGTGTGCACACGAGTGTCGAAATGCGCACGTGGTCTTGGTGATGGTAGTCATCAAGATGGAGTACGGGTACGCCCGGAAATCTTCTTTTATATGTTAGTCGGTGATGAGTGGAATCCCATCGACGGGGTGTGAGGATGAGTGGAATCCCCTCCGCGAGAAACGGTGATGAGTGTAATCCCACCGTGAGGTAATGTAATGGTTGAGTGTTGGATGTGAGTTCCAACGTTTTTTATCCGCGTATTCGGGTCATAGCTAGGTGCCAATACGTTTTGTTAAATGTGATTTCATATGGTTATATTGTGGACATGTTGAGCATGGCATGATAATTGATGATATGTTCATGCTTTTTTTATATTTGACTTATGTGGCTTCGAAGGTAAGAAAGCATGCATTCTTCCTTGGTTTTGTTGCTCGTGCTTGGACCCTGCATTATCGAGGTTTTTTTTATGAGCTTACCCTCACTAAGCTTTACGCTTACGCTCTCTTTTGTTCGACAATGCAGATCCTTAGTTCGTGGGTTGCTTGTGCAAGGAGAAGGCATCCAAGTGTGTTATCTTAATCCTCAAGTATGAACTTTTAAGTTATTATGATGTAATGGATAAGCAATGGGATTTGTGTTATTGACTTGTGTTGTTGTCTTGTGTTAGGAGCTTGTTTATACTCATTTAGTATGTTGGTGTTTTGGTTTTGGTTGTTCATGCCATGTATGTTGGCCTTGTGCCCTTATCTTTATGCTTTTGCGTATGTTTTGTCTAAAGCATGAAACCTTAATATGCATTGTATGTATCTTTTATGGTGAATGTTGATTCCTTTGAATGTATGGCCTTTCATGTATGTTGTGTGTTGATCATGCTTGTTGTAGGGTGTTTTGCCTCTAGAGTTAATGCATGCATGTTAGAGGTCCTAGTTGGTGTTTATGAGGCAGCCTTGTGCCTTAACCAGCTAGAACCTGTGTGATCGAAGTAGGGGTATCGATACGGTTGGACCCGTATCGATACGACCTTCTTATTTCAGGCCAAGCGTTTCGATACATGGGAAGGCGTACCGATACCATTTTTCTACTGGAAATCTGAGTTTTTGACGAGAAATTGAGGGTATCGGAACGGGCTTAGGCGTATCGAAACAGTCTTTGTAGCGTTGACCACGAGAAGTTGACCGTTGAGGGCTTATCAGTACGGTCAACCAGTATACCGATACGGTCTCCTCGAGTTGACTTTGGTCAGTTGACCTAGTCAAGGCGTGTCGATACGGTCAGCAAAATAAGCTAAAATGGACTGTTTTTAAGCTGCTATTTTGTTTGTTCGCCTCGCTTGTTGCTTCCGCTGTCGTTGTTTCACATAGGATGTATAAGGCATCTAGACAAGATAAAAATTAAAAGGAAATTTTCTAGGGTTGGTAACCGAAGTGGAGCCTTAACGGGTTTCGCCTCGGTTTTCCCCGTGTAGCCCACTCGGACCGGTCAGTCGCCTGGACCGGGACGAGGGGATTACAAGAAGGTTCACCCCAGGGAGTTCCAGGAAGGTGACCTGGTATTAAAGAAGAAGTTGCCAATTAAAAGCTATCCTCGAGGAAAATGGGCGCCCAATTGGGAAGGGCCTTACAATGTAACAAAGGTTTTTTTTAGGCGGAGCATTGATCTTGGCTGAAATGGATGGAGATGAGTTTTAGAACCCGGTAAACTCGAATTCAGTCAAGAAGTACTATGCTTGAAGAAAGAAGAAGAAGAGAAAAAAAGAAAAAAGAGGATGGTTCAAAATGAAAACCTGTAAAGGGCATTTTGAAACCATAGGGGATCTGAGTTGAAAACCCACAAAGGGTGGCTCAGGTAATTTATATTGGCATATTACAAGGTGGTTTTCGGAGCTTCACAACTTTATGTGTCATCATCATTCTCAAAGTCTCCTCAACAAAGGTGGCATTCAAGATTTCTTCCAGCATTTCGACTAGAGAAGTTTGGACTGTTGATATCTGAATACTTGTTTTCCTTTCCTTCCTTGTAAACTTTCTTGTGTTTTCCACAATATTAATAAAATTTCATCTCGTAAACCTTTTCCCATTTCCATAAAGTATCATGCATCGAAATGAAAATGAATAGGTTTGTCATCATTAAAACATGCAAAAGATTTTTTAGCATTAAATTGAAAGGTTTTGAAAAGTACAGGGACTATGAAGCGTTTGATGACTAAGATTAGAACTTGGGGCATGTAGCGCCAATATCAAAAACATTCAAAGTGGAAATAAGCTTTCCTGTGAAGATTCTCAAGTAAATGACCCCATGCAGGAACGAAAAGTGAAAATTTTCAAAAAAATCATACAAGTGTCTTGGTGCCTTCTGATCACCAGTCTTTCTTCCATGACAATGTGAACAATCTTACAGACCTTGGAGATGACAAAACCTAACCTAAATATTCTCATTCATACTCCAAAAGCACTCGAGGCGGCTTGTCTTTGAATATGGATGTATCAACTACAATGATAACAGATGTTAGCACGCAATGATCAAATGTTTTCAATGAAGCAAAGAGGTACAAAGAATGAGAATGATGAGGATGAAGAAGTCTATCCTTCTGACCAGGAATACAAGATTACTGGATTAAAAGAAGCAAAGAATGAAGCAAAAGGTGCAAAAGATTGGGAAAGACCTTTGGCAAAATAATTGAGGATTGGTGCAAAGTCTGATTCAATATGGGGAAATGAAAAGGAACTCATAACCAGTTCTCTGTTTGATGGGCCAGAATAGACGCTTACCATCTTTTACCAAAGTTGAGAAAATGTTTGAGATGATATAATCCATGTTCTCCATAGCTTCAAAATTTCTTCTATGTCTGCTACCTGTCAAAAAACAAATTTTGATAAAAGGGATTTTAAAAGAAAAACATAAAACTTGGCATGCATTCATGTCTTACGCATCCCTAGGGGCATGTTCATCGTAATTGCATTATATATTGCATTTTTCAGGTATATGAAGATTTTTCTAAAAAGAGATTTGTTTATCTATTCAAGCATGAGGAGAATAGAACCCACCTATCCGTTTGAGCATTTGGAGAATGGAAATTGCTTATCTATTCGAGCATGAGAAGAATAGAACATGCCTATCCGTTCGGGCAGTTGGAGAATGGAACCTGCCTATCTGTTCAGGAATTTGGAGAATGGAACCTGCCTATCTGTTCGGGAATTTGTAGAATGGAACATGCCTATCCGTTCGGGCATTTGGAGAATCGAACCTACCTATTCGTTCGGGCATTTGGAGAAAGAACCCGCTTATTTATTCAAGCATAAGGAGAATAGAACCCGCCTATCCGTTCGAGCGTTCGGAGAATGGAATCTGCTTATTCATTCAAGTAAAAAAAGAATGAAGCCCGCCAGTTCGTCGATACAAGAAATTTTGACGGTTTGGTAATTGGTGAAAAATCAGTGTCCTTTTGTTCTTTGTTCTATTCCTGTTTCACTGGAATGACCAATGAGGGGCAGCTGTTGTCACTGAATTTTCACCAAAGTCTATATTCATTTGTTTTCTATTATATTGTGTTATATTGTTATTATTATTATTATTATTATTATTATTATTATTATTATTATTATTATTATTATTATTATTATTATTATTATTATTATTATTCTGCATATTATCAGCTAATACAAGTTTAAAATAAGCAAAAACAGTCCATTTAGTAAATAAAAGACCCATTCGAATTAAAAGCCCAAAAAATACATATCCATTTCATTAGAATAAAACCCATCTCATTTTATTAGAGTCCACTAAAATAAATTAGATGTCCATCAAATTATGTATATAAGGCACGTTCGGCCCATTATTAATAAAACAAAAACTCTAATTCTCTTTTCCTTCCCTTTGCACAGCTAGCAGATGATTGTTGGATCAAAAGTTGATCCAACGGTGCAGATTACGCATAGGAAAACCTAGCCTTAAGGTTATATCACCGCGCTTCTCTCTACCGTTAGATATAGAAGCAAACCAACGACCCAGATTGCTTCAAGGAAAGTCACGCGGATTGCACGAGGAGGAGATGCAGTGTCGCGCACCCCTTGTAACCGGTGGATCTTGATCAACGGTCCAGATGGCACAGATAGAACAACGTGGATCACACGCGGAGTAGATGTAGCACTGCGCACGCCTAACCATTGGATCATGGTTTGACCAACGGTCTGGATTGCTTCAAAGCAGGACACGCGGATCACCACTGGCGCGTTGTAGCCATGCGCTCGTCGTTCCACCTTCCAAAAGTCGTTTCATCTCCTCCGGCGAATGCCTGAACTGATTCCACCTCATTCACTCCCGCCGGCGTCGTTCGAAGTTACCAGAAACACAAAAAAGAAAGCAAAAAGGATAAATCCCTAAATCGCAACAGACAAGACCCAATTATGCTATCCTTAAAATAAAGCCATGGCAAGAATCAAGTTAAATAACATCAAAACATAGACAAATTGCAATTCGAACGGCAACCAGCTCAAAATAAGAGACCGAGACAGTAGCAATTTGGATGGTATCATGGGATTCATTCTTGTAAATCAAGTATATTGGTACCTATATAAACCTTGTAATTTTCATGTAAAAAGGACACGATGCACACAAAAATACACAAAAACTATACACAAAAAGCATTCGGATTCAAAAGCATTAAGAGGCGGAATTGTATTCAAGTATTTAGAGAAATAAAAGCAAGCTTTTTCTGGTAATTTCCCTTTTCATTATTCGTATATGCATGCATGTTTAAGAATTTTTTTACCTTTAGTCGAACAATCGCCGTTGTGTGTGACGACCGAGGCTGCAACCCCATGGCAGTCGCATATTTTAAAAATTCGTCGGATTCTGGAAAACTTGTTTTTGAAATATTTTGGGATTCTTTTTCAAATCGAAAAGGTTTTTTTATGGGTTTTCCATCGCCGACCAACGGCGGCCGGCACTGATGGATGGTTGTCGGCACGACGAAAACTTGTTGTCTTCTCTGGTCTAAGGTGAGCATTTTAGAGAGACAAAGAGAGCCGGTTAAGATTGGAAATGATGTTTTTTAGCTTTATATACGAACTCGTCAACCTGATCCAGACCCACTTCAAGACCCGCGTGAACCCAATTTTTTTAATGGGCTTTGTGCCGCAAGCCTCCTTATTTTCAATTCATTCAATTTAGTCCTTTTTCTTTTAAATTTTGTCCCAAAGTTCTGTTTTACGTCTTCAAGTTTTATTTTTTTATATCTTTTTACGTCTTCAAGTTTTATTTTGTTAGTTCGTCTAGTTTAGGGTTAAACCTTAGAATAGGGTCTTAATGCCCAGATTGAGCCTTTGCTTGCTGAAAAATATTTCTTTCATATTTCAAAATAATGCACACTTAAATTAAATTTTAATCCTAATGAAGACTTTAAAAAAATATGTAGACATTTTTCTTTAGGGTTTAATCACTAATTTGGTTTAAATTAAAAAACTTTAATAAATTTCATTTTCTTGTTTTTTATGTATATGTATACATATGTTTGAAGCCTTAAGATTAAGGTCTTTGAATTTAGATTAGAGACTTCATTGATAAAAATGTTCTTCCCCTTTTGAAATAAAATACACTTTAAATATCATAACTTTAACAAATAAAATGAATTTAGATATTTCTTAGGGTTTAAAGACTAAATTCTAAAAATCGATAACCCACTTAATCTTTTCTTTGGTTTGTTAAAAAGTGAGAACTTAATCAATGTGGTGTCTTTTCAAACGGGAATGACGGGTTACCGCCAGAAGTGTTGGCGGTGATTGGAGTTCATTTCTTAGGCGATAAGGCCGTTAAAATAAATTTATATTCATTAAACAGACAACTAAAATCAAAACTTTTGTGAACTTGCGAATTTCAATTTTGAAAATTCTTTTTAAAATCAATAAGGTACCAATTTTTGGGCGTTTTGGGGGTGCTAATCCTTCCCCACACGTAACCGATCCCCGAACTTGTTTTCTAAATTTTGTAGACCAAAAATGTTATTTTAATAAATAAAATATTTTATTAAAATAACTCCGTTTTGAAGTGATCCAAACAAACTTTTTCAAAAAGATTGGTGGCGACTCCGTGTTTTTTAGTTTTCAAAAAGTCGAGCTCGGAAAGGGTTGTGACACGGGTGTCACCGTTCATGACTAGGAAATTTGTGAGGAAGGCCATGTCTCTCAAGTGAATAGCTTCGGTAAGGAGTCTGTCTTGAACGTTGGGGACACGAGTCTTCCGGGAGATACCGGAAGTGGAGGAGCAAACCATCTCCATGATCATATCTCTACTCTTTTGCAAGTTCTGCAAGCTATTCTGAGGTTTTCTAACGCGCCTCATAAGACCTCTATGGAGAGACTTCATCGATATGGGCCTAAGGAATTTGAAGGTTCGGGTGAGGATAACCCGATCAAAGTTGATCCACGGATGAGAGACACTCAGAGGATTCTGGGACAGATGAGAGGGAGTCTGGAGGATGACCTCAATTTTATTGTCCCCCTTCTTAAGGGCAATGCCATTGAATGGTGGGAGACTGTTGAGTTATGATTGTGACTTGCATTTCCAATTTGGAATATCTTCTTGGACGAGTTCAAGAAGAAGTACATTAGTGAGGTTCACATGGATGAGATGAGAGATCAGTTCATGCACCTGGTTCAGGGAGACCAAACAATATTTGAGTATGATCAAGACTTTCTGCGGTTGAGCCAATATGCCCTAGAGTTAGTTGCCATTGAGGAGTTGAGGTGTAAAAGGTTTATAAATGGATTAAATATTGACATTCAGATGCATGTCATGGCGGGTCCACTTGGGATATTCTCAGAGTTAGCTAATAGTGTGAAGGCACGTGAACAACTTCAGGGTACGACACCAAGTTAGATTGGTGACATAAAGGGTCAAACTTTGGAAACTCATGACATCATAGGTTCTTCTCAGGTTTTGTCTAAGAGGTTCTGTGTTTCGAGGGGTCCAAAGAGAATTGCTTTAGATCAGTTATAGAGAGTTGGTCAGAGATCTAGACCGAGAGTTCATAGGGGTCCTATGACTTTTGCTCCTAAATGGAGTATTGATGGTTTAGCCGGAGTGTCATTTCCACCAGTTTGTGTGCATTGTAGCCAACAACATCTTGGAGTGTGCTTCTTTCTACGTAGGGTTTGCTATAGGTGTTGAGCACCCAGTCACATGGCAAAGGATGTGCCGATCACAGATGTTGGTCCTCCAGTTCAGTCTCAGAGGTTGAATCCTTCTCGTCATGGTTAGAGTGTTTCTAGAGGTGGTTCTAGGGCATCGTCTGGATATCGGGGTGGAGGTATTGTGAGATCCACCGTTAGAGTCGGCGCTCTATCCGTTGCTAGACAGTCTGCCGTTCAAGATACATATGACAGCTTTGCCAACAATGATATGTCAGGTACCTATGTTTCATTTTGTTTTCAATTGTTGCATTGATGGAAATCTAATTTCTTGTTCATACAATGGTATTGATGCTCGTCGAATAAGTGTCGTGGTAAGATCTAAAGGTTAATGTCGGATTGATCAATTTGCTAGCGTTGTAAGTGCTTGTAGGTAAGATTTTACCGTAGATGACGGTTGGAGATTGAGAGTAACTGTCCCCGTGGATTTATTAGATTTACTTTCTCCCTAGGTAGTGGATGTTACCCTTGGTATAGGTTGGTCGTTTGAGCACAACGTATGCCTTGGTTTTCAAGCGAGAGTCTCAAAGCTTCATGGTTCTAGCTGAACCCATTTGTTGGTAATGGGAACGAGGAACCATTACTAGGTTTCAGTGATGTTAATTTAAGGACGGTTTTGTAAGTTGAGGCATTCCTAACCCCCGCAATGGATACGAGGGTTGAGAGTCTGAAGCTTTAGAGCTTGTAAACAATTAAGAGGTTGTTAATGTGCTCTTCGAGGAATGAGCGGGCTTACCTCTTGATCGTAAGTCAGAATCCATGATAGAGTTAATGTCGAGTTCGGTGTTAGTATCCATCACCTAATAGTATGACACTGACTGAACTTCTATAGTGAGTACTCTTATCAATAGTGGTATGGAGAAAAGTGTTGGTGTTGAATATTGTGAACCTATGAGTAACAGTGGAGGACCGTTACATGTTCCTTGAGGTCGATGACCTTGCAATTAGTTGATGAGTTTTGAGGTTTTGTATGATGGTTTAAAATACTGAGTATCGTAAGTTGAAGGTTATAGAGAAGTCTTGACAAAGATTGTGTTCGATATGATGGTTGGACTTTAAGGACAAGTCGTGAGATGGTTCGGACTCAAGAGTGTGTCGGTATAATCATGGGCTCAATGAATTGAGTGTTGTTCTACCGAGTCTTTAGATGGATTGTCTACATGTATGGTAAAATAGTGTGAATATTGTCAGAATAGCGCAATGGAAGTGTGGTTTATAGGCTATGGTTATGTGGAATCGGGATTCTTATGTTGCGGCAGATCTTTTTGGAAGAACCATTGGAAATCCTTAAGGGCTTGTTAGAGTTTCAGCACAACTGTTCGTTAGAATTAAGTGGTTGATTTGGAAGAGAATGTTCGAATCTTCGGGGGGTTGTAGGATGATTTTTGATCTCTAGTAGAGTTTGTAAGCGGCAACAATTTTCGATTTGAATCAAAGTGGCTCAATTTTTTAAGTTACAAGATCATGAGTTGGATCTCGTCTGAGTTGGGCTGAATTCGAGTAAGATATGATGCTAAGTTTTGCTTTGGTCAACCTAGTCAAAGAGAAGATATTGATAAACCAGGATAGATCGATGTTGGCATTCGATTGCCATAGTTTTGCGTGTCAAAAAGTCTGGACATCGAGTATGTAATGAGCAAGAAGTTTTTCTTGTAGTATATTCTTGAGAAGTGTCGCGTTATGATCGTAGATGGGATTTAAATTCAAGGGTTTTGAACCAAGGATAATTGTGGACGAGAAAGTTTTCCTTGTGGGGCAGTCTTGAGAGGTATTGTGTTCGGGACCATGTAAGGTTGAGTTAAAAAGGATTTTTGAATCGCATACAATGGTAATAAAGATTGATTTGGCAACTTACTGTTAAGCATTGGTACCGAGATGAAACTCATTCGAAATAGGTCCCTTGTATCAATGCTTGGACGGTATCTTTTGGGTATAATCTATGTTGTCCCGAATTAGGGATCGATGTGATTGTTGTTTTAATTGTAGGGAGTGAATCGTTAAGGTTCTTGAGAATGGAGTTGAGAAAGTCCTTGTTAAAAGCTTCAGCAAGAGCAGCTTTACGAAATGACCTCAAAGTCGAGGCGAACGTGTGAGATGGAAGAATGGTTTGATCCGTGATAGTTGTATCTCCTTCATTCGTTTAATTTCGAGGAAAGAATTTCTTTTTAGGAGTGGAGAGTTGTAACCATTCGAATTTCAGAGAAACGATTGGGCATTGACCCGATTCATGGGCCTTAGTGTTGATTTGAGTAAGTGTATCCCTTGGGCCAAGTTTGGGCCTTATTGGATTAGTTTTGAGCAATTTGGGCTTGGTGGGTGGCCATTTTGTAAAAGGTAAGGAACTTGAGGGATTTATGTAGTATTTTACCCTTGGGAGAAAAGTGGGTTGATCTCCCCTTGTGTTTGCTTGGCTTCAGGTGGGATTTAAGGGAGGGGACAAGAGAGCTTTTGGTGAGGCTACCATTTCCCACCCTTTTCTTTATCTCTCTTTTTCATATTTTTCTCCAAGAACACCCATGGCCATTTTGAATTAAAGGAGCCAACTTTATACATCATTTCTTCCATTCAAAGTTCAAGAATCAAGTATGTTGATCTACTTTTGAAGGGCTTTCTAGAGATACCAAAATCCCTTGAAGATGAGGTAAAAGGTTTTTTGGATTTTTGGAAAGTTTAGAGCTTTATGGTTTTGAAAGCTTTATTTTGATGTTTAAGGTTATAAAGTCGTAGATAAGCTTACCCCTATCTATTATCTCAAGTATTGTTTCATTTTCTTGTTGGTATGGTAAGAGGAGGTGATTTGGTGGTTTCTTCAAGCTTGAGTCAAGAGAGAAAGTTGAAAAGTTCTTGATTGGGAGCTTATATTTGGGATTGTTGTTAAAGGTCAGTATATCTCTGACTCCTATATATTCTTAAGGATCATAAAGTGATTGCTTTGCTTAATTTTATGGTTTATGGGTATTGTATGGGTGAAGCTTGCTTTCAGTAATCAAGGTAATGAATTTGATGATATAAATAATGTTAGATGACCCTAATATACCCATAAATGACATAGTAAACCTTAGTAACCTTTTGGAGTGGTTTGGATGTGATTAGAGATAAGTTATGATGGATTTTCGAGCCTTAGAAAGCCATTTCGAGGCTTCGGTATCGGTACGCGGGGAGCCTGTACTAGTACCCCTTGTATGAGTGTAGAACAAAGATGAAACTGTGAGAGGAGTACCAGTATGGTGTTCAACTAGTACCGGTACAGAATTTAAGGTAGTATTGGTACGGGACGACTCGTACCGATACGCAAAGGCTTATAAATTCTAGTAACGAGTTTGAGTATCGGTACGCAGGGTAGTATTGATACCCAAGGCCCGAGTACTGGTACGGTCAACCCAGTACCGGTACCAATAGCCTTTGAGAAATTCCAGTGAGCAGTTTTGGTATCGGTACGTATGTGAGTACCGATACCTGCGGGTAGTGGGCCGGTACCAGTACTCATTGGGAATTTACCAAAAAAAATATCGATTTGAGCTTGAGGGGTTGGAAAATTGCGGGATATGGCTTAGTGGGCTTCTATTGAGATGATAGAACATATAAAACTAATAAACTGAAATTTTACTCTTAAATAAAAGCATAACGTGTAATAACTTGGCAGTTGTAAAAGAGAAAATTATTATGATAGCAATCTTAGAGATGCTTTGTACCATGTTAACCTTGTGTCCTGGGTGGGCACATGATGGTCTGATATTTATGAAACGAATGATAATCATGTTGGTTGGTGTCATGCCTTAGGGACATTGCTTGATAGCTTGGCTTGGTGCCACTTACCTCTTTGTGAGGCGTATGAATGTTTGGGGAGCATGTTTTACCTTATGATTGATGTAAAGGAATCTGGATGCCCTAGATTAAGTATTACGGTACTTATATAAGAGAATGTGTACTCAGGGTTGTGTGATCAGATCCGATGGCTGAGTGATTAGGGTGCAGTTAGAATATTACTCGATAGGTTGAGTGAGCTCAAGTAACTTGATATGCTGAGTGACCTCGGGTAAGGACGACTTGTGGCTAATGTGAACCAAGTACGTTTAAGACGTGTTCGTGACTATGGTGATCCGAATATGGTCCATTCAACCCGACGATTGTGTGAGCACGGATAACCCTAGGACTGTGTGAGCACAGGTAAAATAGGGCTTTGTTAGCCATCATGTAGATGATGTATGGATTTATTTATGCATGTTGTGTGAATGTTAGATGATAGCTTATGAATGTATTGACTCGATAAGCTGAGTGAGCTCGAGTAACTCGATAGGCTAAGTGACCTCGAGTATGTCGAAGCATTATGAAACATGTAAAACTTCTTGTAGGTTTAATGATGCCTTGATATATGTGATCTAAGAACTCCAGCTTGTGTAGGCTAGATAATAACCCGTAGATAGTGAAGCCTTATCTATGTTCTCTAGACTATATTTATCTTGCATGCTTATTTTATGATATTCATGAATTGTGGTAGAGTAGAAATGTGACATTGAGCTTTGTAAGCTCAGCGTTCGGAATCGTTGTTTCCGTTCGCATGTTAGTAGGTTGATCGTGGTCGAGGAGCACATTGAGAATGAATTTCTCGACACAGTATCGCTTCATAGTACAATACCCAATGTTTAATTTTGGGCTATTGTATTCATAGGACCTTACAAGTGTAAACTCTATTTTGAATATTATTTTGATATATGGTGTTTTAAACTTATTTATAATGCTTATTAATTACATGGATTTATGGATGATATGATGCTTTAAAAATGGTTAAATCTAAAGTTTCAAATCAAAAATTTTGTTAGTTCAGATTTTGGTGACCTGAATACAGCGCTTCGGATACATATCGGGGCTGTTACAACTACTTTCTAATTTTTTTTTTCAATTTTTAATTTTTAATAATTTTCACCTTTTGATATTTTTTAATTTACTTAAATTTTATGAAATATTTATTATTTTTATTTTCTATATTTATTATTTTTATTTTCTATATTTATTTTTTAAAATTTTATAGTGATGGATTATATAATTTTAATATTTAAAATTTCTTAATTTTTATTTAAATATCCCTGAAAAACTAATTCAACTCTCGAACTCCCTAAAAATCAAATGTTGCCACTATGCTACATCATCATTCACTCTTGGGCTACCACGTCAACATCGTTAACAACCACATCAGCACCGTTAACAACCAACATTAAATGGCTAAATTAATAAAATTTTCAAATTCGAAGACTTAATTGAGTATGTTTTTCGTAGAGGGGCTAAACTGATTATTTGATACAAACTTAAGGACAAAATACTCCTTAAAATTTTTTATTATATTATTGAAAAATATCGGAATCACACTCTTAAATCAAATTTCGTTAATGTTGCTGTAATAGTTTAGTTTTGATAAGAGTTGAAAAGTTCGCAATCTTAAATTGAATAGAGAGCAAAACTTAACTAAAAAATGTATTTCGACTCGGCTCGTAATTTCGTAAAGTTTATTCAAAAGAATTTGAAATAAAATTTGTGTTACATAATAAAATTTTGACTAATTCAATTTTTAATAAGTAAATCGGTTTTCAAGTGATATATATATATATATATATATATATGAAGTAATATAAGTGTATATATTATAACATTACAAATATTTACATTTAAATTTAAATTCGAACAACTCGACTTGAACAAATTTATAATAAAGATTGGTTTACAACATAACTCGACTAACTCAAATTTTTTTAACTAAATTCAACTAGAATGTTCAACTCTATAACAAAATTCTAACAATGAAATTGTAGTCTATGTATCATCAATGCATTACAAACAGCAGAAACCAAAAGTGTAAGGGATGGGGAATGTTATGTGCAAAGAAAAAAATGGATGTTCGGTGTGCAAACTCATTTATGGACATTGTACGAAACCCATGCAGATAGCCGCAAGGCCCTATCCTTTTGAAAATTTTGACACAATCAAAACCTCGCACCGGTTAACATCCAGATTGAAAATTTTGGACCCAAAATTAAATCAATTAAACATTCAATTTTATTCAACCATTCCAAACTAGTTAATTCAATTCTCTTTAAAAAAATAGACAAAAAGCTAAATTAATAATTAAACACAAAAATGAAAGGAAAAAAACTGAAAAGTTAAAAATACATATTCATAAAAAAATTAATGATAAAAATAAACAAAAACATAATTGAAAGAAAAAACACACTTCGTTTTTTTGACAAATAAAATCAAATCCGTTTTCCCCATCAGTTATCTAACTTTTTAATTCAACACATGATTGAACATTCGAAGTTCAAACCAATCAGTTCTTGGTATAACCAGTACATTCCCTTTCATTTTCCAACCATGATCACTATAAGACTCATTCTTAAATTTCCAAGTTCCAACCATGCCACATTCAAATGCCTACAACAAATCAACCTACACTCTCCAAGAGTTAAACTCGAATCCAACCAAACTTAATTAACAGCTGACAAAAATATAATAATCCAATGGATATAACCAATAACACGGAGAAATTTCAAAAAAATAAAAAAGAAGCTTAAAACTACATACATATTACACTATCTATAAAAGAACTTACCTAGGCGGTTTGAACTGCCATGGATTCCTTTATAGAACTTCTGCATTGTAAGTTTGGAAGCTTTTCACTCAAATGGGAGATACAAAGCGGAGATGAAACTAAGGTCAGAAAAAGGAAGGAAATAACAGTAAAGAAATTTAAAAGGTAAACAAAGAAGGGTAAACTTTTAATACAGTTAGAAGCTCACGCCTCAGAGTCACAGAGTCAAACAAGAGAAAACCGTATTTACCATAGAGTAAAAAGATAAATAAACAAGCAACAGATACATAAACCCAACAAAAATTTACAAGGATCCTCACTGTATGTATGTAATGGCACAAATGGGGAGGGATTAACATGTAAAATATATCACAAGACATTGTTTTGTATAAGGATACTCATGTGTAGAGAAGAGAGCATTGGCATCCAAGGTAACCGCAAAAAAGAAATTTTCAAAAAACACATCTCTTAATCATTATACATGTCGGTCGGGGAAGCGACCAATTAGTCTGCACTGTTCCGGAAGCAAAGACGATACTACTTGTCCGTTGAGGGGGAAAAACTCACCATCAATGCCACAACCATTATGTGTGTGTTTCCCAGCCTTAATCTTAACTGATTTTACCTGCATTTCGATGGAGGTTAAATCATGCGTCAATATTTATGCATATTGGACCCAAATCACTGAACTAACATAAGAATCTGCAAAACATCCATTATTTCTCCCAAAACAAATCAAAGAGAATGGGGCAACTATCCATGTGTGAAAAACAGTGCACAAACTACAAAACATAGTCAAACCAGCAATAATTCTGCTCTGACAATTTTTACAACAATCTTTGGGTGGAATTTACTGTTCAACAATAAAGTTTCTATGTTTGAAATATGAGGTCATTTATTATCTACTTACCTTGACATATTCAACATATGGCAGTGAAAGGTGTTTACCCATCTGTAGCAGCAAGAAAAATCTCATCAACCTGAGTCGCCCACTCCCGTGAACTAAGAGCATATCCATGGTATTGTCATCAGGTTCTGCTCGTGGAGCAACCACCTGAGAACTTTGCACTGTTCTGCATGCATGGTTGCACACAATGATGCCAAGAAATGGCCCCTTGGTCACAACCCATTTATCTTCAAGTCTTGGAACAACTTCCTTGATTATTCCTGACTCAACATCATCTGATGGCCCTGGTAACTCAATTGGATTTTCCACATCCCAATTAGCCTCCGTGTCCCACTTTGGTTCAGCATCCCAAATTGGACCTGGATCAGACAATGTTGAAGATATATCTTCTCTATCATTTGTTGCAGCATTACCCAAAGAACATCTCAAAGGGTCATGTGCTGCGGTCAATCCACTCCATCCTTTATCTGTCCTTGATTTAGATCTGGTCCTTGGCCAGTTTAGGGTTGATGAGAGTGGTAACTGAGGATGAATAACTTCAGGCTCAGCTGTTACATTTCTTTTTCCAGATGACAGACGTTTAGTCTTAGGATCAAGGCCTCGTACATACTCAGATGGTTCAGTGCTAGCATGAATGCTACTACAAGTGTCCATCTCACCTCCAGACATTCGGCTGGGAGTCATTATTGAATCAATACTAGATAAACTCGAGGCTCTAGGAATTCCATCTGTGTATGACCTCCTCATAATGTCTGTGTACAGGTCTGACATGTCAACTACTTCTCGATCCTCTTTTTCTGCTGGAAGGTACTCTATTTCATAGTTGTACTTGGGCAAACACAAAAACTTGAAGAACCCAGCAACAAAATATCGTAGAGGACCAAATCGTTTCTGATATTTCTCGGAAAGTTTTAAGACTGCAAGCAACAAGAGAAAAATACCCTCAAAATTCCCACATTAAAAACCAATAAAAGATGATATTATTTTATGCATCCAAAATATCCCACCAAAATCTGCAAATGATAAAAGATGGCTAGTCTAGGAATATTTCTGATATGTGATTGCAATTATAGAAACAAACTAATATTTATGATGATGGGAGAACAAACAAGGATTGTTACAGAAATAGCTTTTCCCTTGCTGCAAGGAAATGAGAAACAAGTGAGAATGAAAAGCAGTCAGTCACCATTGTTGCATAATTGTAACATATGTGAGGATGAATGCTCAAGTCATTCTAAAAGGATTATCATGGTCAATAAGTGTATCTCACACTTGAAATTTATGCAACACGGTGAGTATTAATTTGACCACATGCTGACATGGTGATGCATGTTAGACTGAAGCATCAAAAAAGCAAGCATAGACCACGTTTTAAAAAAGTGGAAGGGATAATTTTAAGAAGAGAACAGAGGTTGATTGAATATAGTAACCAACAGACTTCTATTAGCCAAGGGCGGATCAGGTCACCAGTACATACCATCACTGACAAAACCATAATAGGAGACTGTCATTCCAAAGTGAATAATACCACTCTGAATCCACTCAACAGCAAAAACATCTGTAGCTGTAAGACCTCCCTGAAACATAGAAGGGAGAACCTCAAATGTAGGCAACAATTAGATTACCAGGCCTTTAATGTATCTATAACAAGTCAAGAAGCATGTGATATTCTTAACAATTTTCCTTATTTCCCTGGCTATTAAAACGAGAAAGTTTCCAAAAACAGAAACGCAACAGCATGAGATACTTCTCCTAAACTTTGCATGGCAACATGTTAGGGTCATTAAGGGTATTATTAAACAATTTCAGACCCATGTTTCAAAAAATGGTTTTGAAAACCAATGTATAAAGGGAGAAACAGAACAATCAGCCAGTAAAGAAAATCACATCTTGAAATTCCTAAGCAGCTTTACCTTCACGATAGAAATCGCAGCAGAGACTGGATCTCTAACTCCAAGAACAGTCCAAACCAGTGAATTATCTGAACCTGCTGGTATAATTCCAATGGGTATAGAAATTCCTTCTTTCTGGTTGTCTCTACTAAGCAGACCATTCAGAACCTACAAATTTAATAGGATGAAGAAGTCAATAATAAAACTGAAATACCAGCAGAAACCTAAAAGAACACAACCCATCCAAAAGACTATGAAGCTTTATATTCTAGTACAATGCTTTCAAAAAAACGCATCGAGTCTCTACCATAAACCCTCAAACCAGTTCCCTAGAATAAATATGGAAAACTCAATGGTTTATGTCCTCGTAACACTGAACTAAATTTCAGAATTTCGTATAATAAGGCCTCAACTAAATAAATGGACAAAAACCTGGTGTAGGAGAGAAAAAGAACCATCAAGCTGGCGGCAGAATTTTGTAAAAGGTTCCCAGGTGATTCTTGTAACTATTATCAAAGCATGGGCAAGGAAGATGTTTCTTATTCAAAGAGATACAAGATGCATTATAGAGAATTACACGATCATGAAGCACTATCTTGATCAAGAACAAACTTCTTAGGAAAAAAACAACTCCACGAGCTTAATCTATAGAAAGCTAACTACTTGAAAAAAAGAACCATGGGGAACGTAAATTTGAGATGAGACATGACAATGAAAAAGTAACAGACAATAGTAACATAAAATTGGACTTAACTCAATCCAAAAAACCATAAAAGAATATAGCCAATCCATATTGCTGAGATAAGGATGGCAGCTGGCACAATTTCAAAAGTTGTTTGTGTTTAAGGAGTAACGTTTACAAATTTTGGTTGAAAGCTAAAAATATACAAAACTATGTACCATGTCTAGTGATTGGTAGAAACTTCAATGGACAAAGATGCAGCCACAATTAAGAATAAGCCCTCTATACACTCAGAGGACAAATGGTTATACCAAACAAGACCTTTGTTAACCATATTATTTTGAAAACCAAAGATGACTTAAGTTGCAATATCAGAAACCATCTTGGAAGATGCATGCATAGAAAACAGTGCAGTATTCTTCCCTTTATGACGTGAAATTAGATATAATTTCATGTTTTATTTGACTCCAAGATTTTGTATACAATAAATAAGCAGGAGGTACACGTTTGCATATTGAGTAAACAAAAACTGCAATGTACTTATAGAAACATAGTTAGTACTCCTCGCCTAAATTTATGTTCCAATCCTATCATACACAGAAGGTCATTTCAGTCCCTCAAAAAATTGATTCAGGAATCACTCAATGTCACAACGGAATACCTGTTGCCTTAGAAAGCTTACGAGTAATTTCACTTTTCAATGTAACTAAAAAATACTGGTGGTGACAGTGGTGTTGATATGTGTAGGGGAAAAAAGAGACCTGGACCGAAAGGTTCTCTAGAATAACAAATAAATAAATTATTATCAAGTATGAAAATATGAATAAAGTTGAAATGGCTAACCTCATTGATAATCCCATCACCGCCAACACATATTATTCCTGAAAGGAAGTATAATAATTTAAATTCGGGTTAATGGAGAATGACAATCATCAAAACCATAACCAAAGATAGAATAAGTAACTAAATGGTCAAGTATTACTACCATCAGGGCATGTGCTGATATCAACAGTGGACGCCAGCTTTTTAGCATGGCCGGCAGATGTTGTTTTAACTACCTCCAATTTGAACCCTGCAAGCTGTCACAGTTTGCACATAAAATGTGAAACTCAATGAAGCCCAAACTCCAAAACAGATTTTTCTTGACAATAATATAAGAATATCACAAAAGAGGGAACACATTGATCTTACAACAAACGAAAGATGCTATAAGTTAGAAAAGAGAAAATAAAGTACATGACACAAAACAAAATATCAGTATCCATAAAATCTACCATTTGATCATTAAGTAGCATCTGTTGTTCAGCACATAACTTATGATGCCTTCATATATTTTACTGCAATGATATTCAATTCATCTTTAAAAGAAAATTATAACAAATCTAGTCTGCCAACACCCGTATTAGAATTCAAAGATACAATCACATGAATTGCCAAAAATGCAGAGTAACAATGATACTCACCACGCAATAACACAGGAAAATAAAAATATTCAATTCTTATCTACACTCGCTCAAAGGCTATAGATTACTAAATAGTTTTGCCAAGATCTTCACCTGCTTTTTCATTTTGATGATGATGCCATGGAAAAATATTCAACTTTCTATAACTGTAGCAAAGAATACTAATGCATCTTCAGTTCAAAAAATCAATTTTATCATAACCACACTTTTTTCCATACAAGTATTCCCAAACAGTAAAAGTCAGGGTGTTTATGGCTTTAAGCAGTTATGTGAAAGTGCTCCTATTAAGATCTGAAAGAATGATTGAACCAAGCACCTACAAGATTTAGATTCATCAAAATGAAGGTTAATTCTAGAATTCTGATTCCCTAAGCAAGAAACTAAGAGCCTAAACATCAGTTCATGTAAGAGGAAAAAATACACTAAGAATTTTACTCATTTATAGGTGGTCAGTGAGTACCGTAGAGAGGAAGACAACTACCAAGTTACAAACAACAACAGCAATTATGTTCAACAACAATCAATTCCAGTGTATCAGATCCATAAATAAGGTCGAACAGTAATAGTATCTATACAAATTGGTAAAGATAAAAGATAAAAGCTCACACCTTAAATATAGGTTCAGCAATTCCATGGAAAACTTTACTAGATCGACCCCGACCTGACCTTGGATTCAATATAACAAGCATTTTTGGCGGATTCCTGCACCTGAAGACAAGCTCAGGAGGAGCATCCACTGGAAACAATTCAGAAGAAGCTTGCTTCTTTGAAGAAACTAAAGGGTGAGGCAAACAATTGATGAAACACTGCTGATCTGCAAACCCACCAACCCATTGAACAGCTTCTTCTACACTAGAAGCCAAGAAACGAAAATCCTTTCGACTTCTCTTCGGTTTAATAAAGCATGAAAGTCCATAAGAACCCCTTTTTAGAGGGTAAGAATGCACAGTGAAATGTCTAACCCCAACATTATAAGAAACCTGTCAATATAAGAAAACTGAATAGACTGATTGCAAACCCAAAAAAGACCAAAAAAAATTACTTAATTCATTGCAAGGGTCTATTTCAGAGAATAAATGTTTACCGAGATGACATCATCAAGAGACAAGACATGAGAACCCCAAAACAATGCCTTGCTAGTGAGTTTAGCAGCAACAGCTTCTTGATTGGCAATATCAGTAGAAAAATTCTGCTCTACATTGGCGGGATTAGTAATAGTTGGGGCATTCTTTCTCTTATCAAAAATGAGTTTCCCTGAGTAAACCAGAGAACCAAGCAAATAGGATTTTTCATCCCCTCCGATGTCAATTCGATGCTCTTCTGCCTTAGATTTATCAGTCTGATCATCCGTGACAGAGGCTTCACTGCGTTTGGAGGAAGCCTTGTGCTTCTTAGTACGTTTCTCTGGGAACACAATTGGGGAAGAGTGAGTTGCTATTTGGGAGCACAAGCTCAGCCGCCTCACCGACTGCTGAGACAGTGGGGGCGGTGATGATGAGGCTCTCACTGACGGAATATCGCTACTCCTCGACAGACTCCCACTCTTCTGCATATCCGTAATTGTAACCACCAAAGGACAATAAATAAACAGATGGAGACATACAAAAGATCTTCTTTTTTATTTATTTTATTTTTGCCTCCTTAGTCATCTCACGCCACCTGTAGTAGAAGACCTGGAGATTATGATGACGCTGGGAGCTCCAAAGATTCGAATTGCGATCAGAAGTCTCCCACAGCGCCAATCGTAGGATTAATCTGGCAGATCAGCTCAGGATTTTCAGAGTTCAGTTTTATTTTCCTTTTTTTTTAAATTTGGAAATTATCTGGAGTGTTGGCATGGTTTAAAAGAAATGAAAATTGAAAGCTCACCTTGAATGGAAGGATACGGCGGATCGAGCGGCTGCCGGAATGAATTGGGTTGATATAAGCGGATTCGTCGATTGAAACCTAAGCTGAAGTCCCCTACCCTTTTTCAGGCTCATTTTCATGTTTTGTCAGGCGAAGGTATAATATAATAATGTGAGCCTACCTTTTTTTAAAAAAAAAATTAAAAAAATATTTCCACTCAACAACTTTTTGTTCCACTATTTCCCCTTTTTAATATTATTAAGATTAACATAATAAAATAGGCTTAACGGCTGGTTTGGCCTCTTGAAGTTTGTATAAAATACTGAACTGCCTTTTAAAATATTTTTATGTGATTTTTTATTTCTTGAACTAAAAATTGTTATTTTATTTGGCTCTTCCGTTTAACACTATTAAAAATATTCACGGGCCAACCAAAACGTGTCACGTGTCATTTTATTAACAAAAAATAAGCTGACTTAAATTAAAGGGGTACATTACACGTTAAGTATGTCAAATTTTATTTTTTGTTCATTTTAGTCCAACGGTTCATCTTCTTCCTCGAGTTTGTTATGTCTGCTTCTGCCACGGCTTCTTCTTCAAGCTTTCAACTCATGGGCAGGTATTGGATGCTCGGGATCCCCTTGCCGAGAAAAAATGCGAGGTCAAAATGAATGGGCAGTCAAAAGAAAGCAAGATGGAAGAGAACATCAAATTTACGCAATGTGATACCCTAGAGAATGCTAATAGTCCCTCTCGTACTTCCCAATCAATTTGTCACAGCCAGTTAAGGTAAGTTATGACTACAAAATAGATCTCATTTCATGGATATAAAATAAAATCAATTATAGGTTGATTATAGCTAAAAGTTTTGATATACAAAACAATATAGAATCAGAAGAACTGCTATCTAATGTGATGATAAATTTCTTTGGCTAGGTTGATTCATTAAAATTGGGCCTACTGAAACTGTTTATAGTCAACAAGCAATTAATTTTCAGCCTTCTGCTCTGTCACTGGTTCAGGCTAGGGAAGCTGATGTTGAAGCTCTTTCTCAGTTGACAAAAAGGTTGTTTTTCCCTTGTTCTATAAAATGGTACTTTAATGTATCTTACCTCCAAAATTGGTGTTCTTCTCTTTCTTCTTTTTTTGCGATGTTGGGGCATCAATTTTGTGTGGTGCTGCGTAATTTGTGTTCCATGTCTAATGTATTTATCTGAGACCAACATAGAATCTTGTTCAAATTATTTTGTTCAGTAATGTGAGAGATGTAAACTTAAGGTTGTCTTAGCGTTTGCAGGAGGCTGTTGTGTCTGAGCTACGACGAGGTGTTGGAAAACCAGAAACGTGGAGAGTGGAGACTACTACCTAAAGGATTCAGATTCTTTCAAGAAGCGGTATATTGTTGTTCTCTTACAGTTAAATGGAATCAATGAACAGGCATGAGACGCCGATAAAGCCCTTTTCCTTTAAATCTCTACACTATTGTCATTTATCATTTTATCCTAACTTCCACATGCACGTTTCCTCGGGTAAGTTGCTGAAGCCCTTGGCTAAAATCGGTGAGCAGGGCTCTCAGTTGAGCTCTTTCGATCATGCTATGCATCATGTCCAAGAATATGTATCCCATGAGTTGAAAGCTTAAAAAAGGAGCCATGGCAGCAGTAGACATAACAAACCCGAAGAAGAAGACGAACAGTTAGGACTAAAATGAACAAAAAATAAAATCTAACATACCTAACGTGTAATTTACCCATTTAATTTAAGTCAGCTTATTTTTTGTTAATAAATGACACGTGGCGCGTTCTGGTTGGCTCGTGAATATTTTTTTAACAGTGTTACACGGAGGGTTAAACATGGTAACGATTTTTAGTTCAGGGAGCAAAACGTCCCAAAAAATACTTTAGGGGGTAGTTCGGTATTTTATGTATACTTCAGGGGCCAAACAGGTCATCAAGCCAACAAAATAATACTATTAATTAATCCTTTTATAATAATAAGAGTTAAATACGCTTAATATCAAAATAAGTATTCTAAATACTTTTTTTAGGTGTCTAAATTTTGTTTTCCTTTCAAGTGCCCAAATTATCATTTTTTTGTTCATTTTAAAGTTAACTAGGGCACATTTTTTGACAAAAAAAATGATAGTTTGGGCACATAAAAGGTACAAAAAAATTATGCACCTAAAAGGAAAATTCGAATACTTTGGACACTTATTTTGATATTAAGCCAGTTAATTATACCAAGTGTCCTCAAACTATAATCCTCATTTTAAATTGGTCTCTAAACTTTTGAATATTATAATTTTATTCTCAAATTATGACTTACATTTTAAATTGGTCCCCAACTTTTGAATGTTCTAGTTTCATCTCCGAACTAAGACACTCACATTCTAAAAGGGTTTATGTCGCATCATATTACATAATATACATCAGTGTTTTCATGACAATTAACAATTTTATAAGGATTTTATTAACATATGTTATTATTAGCATATACTGATAATATGGAAATGAAATTAGAATGTTCAAAAGTTTGGGGACCAACTTAGAAAGAGAGTCATAGTTTGAGAATGAAATTAGAACGTTCAAAAGTTTGAGGGCCAATTTAGAATGAAAGTCATAATTTATAGATGAAATTAGAATGTTTAGAAGTTTAACTAATTTAAAATTAAGGTCATAATTTAACAACAATGTTGAGTTAATCAATCAATGGATAATGGCTAATAGGGGTGAATTGACAATTTAAAAATGGTGGGAGCAAATTGCAAGAGGATTTATAGTGGTTCAATTCCCTCAATGAAATATATATACACTACCTTATCTACCACACTAAGGATTTACACAAATTCACAAATTTGTCTTTCTTCTTAGGCCAAAGGAGATAACCTCACAAATCACCTAGACTTATACCCCCAAAGTCTAGTGACCCCTTTCCTAAAATTGAATACAAATAAGCAAACTTTGAGAATCCTTCAAAGGAGATTGTTTGCGGAATATTTAGCTCACTAAAACCCCAACACTTGGTAAAAAGTTTGAGGGCCAATTTAGAATGAGAGAAATAATTTAAGGATGAAATTAGAATGTTTAAAAATTTAAGAACTAATTTAAATTAAGGTCATAATTTAAACATGTGTTGTGCAATTGGCTCTAACAACAACAACAACAATGTTAAGTTGATCAATCAATGGATAATGGCCAACAGAGTGTGGATTGGCAATTTAAAAAATCGTGGGAGCAAATTGCAAGAGGATTTATAGTGGTTCAATTCCCTCAATGGAATCTACATCCACTACCTTAGCTACCGTACTAAAGATTTTCACAAATTTACTAATTTGTCTTTCCTTTTAGGCCAAAAGAGATAACCTCATAAAATCTCCTAGACTTATACTCCCAAATTCTAGTGACCCCTTTCCTAAAAATGAATACAAATAAGTAAACTTTGAGAATCCTCCAAATGAGATTGTTTGCAGAATATTTAGCTCACTAAAAACCCAACACTTGGTAAAAAGGAAATTACAATAAGCTCAGAAAAACGTGTACAAGATCTTACAATAAAGGCTCTAAAAAACTTTGAATTTTTGCTTGAATGCTTTTGGAATGGTTGTTTTGTTGTTGAAGAAGCTTTAGAGTTTTAAGCATATCATATCAATACGGGGTTCACCGTACCAGTACTCGCTGTGTTTGAACAAATTTTAAGCTCTAGGGCGTGTAACGCCCCGATTTTAGGCCTAGAAGTTAGCTGATTTGTTTGGACTATTCAGACGAACCGGGTTAGGCAGTTAGTCTAGTTTCAGGAATTCAATCGAATTAAATGATTTTCGGGTGAAATAAAAATGTGGAAAATGTTCTTACACAAATTTTAAAGGTTTTGATGGACTCAATTTGGAAAAAAATAAATTGGGTTAATTAACATTTTAAAAGTGGTGACTAAATTGGAAAATTTATAAAGTTGTTTTGGTGACTAAATTGAAATGGAGTCAAAACTTAGAATCTTACACCAAAGTGTTTTATCAGCTTTTCCCTTATTTTTAATTATTTTATAATGATTTTAAAAAGTTTATTAATTATAATAAAAAGATTTCTTAAAAAGCCAAATCATTTTCTTACGTAACTTCTCTTTTTCTCTCATCTTTTCTCTCTACTTTCCCACTTACCAAACTAAATTTCTTTCATAAAAATGACGAGGAATCAATTGATTTTATTTTCTAAAGTGATCTTTGTTTTTCTACAACAAATCTCATTAGATTTCTTGAAGCTTTCAAGCCAGTCAAGGGAAAAACAACTTGTTAGAGGTGATCTTCTTAATTGTCCTCTAATCAAAGGTTCTTTATTGAAATTTCCAAGTTCTTGACTCTTTTGTTTTGGTTTCTAACTTGATTTGATTAACAGATGTTAATATCTTGTTTTAATTGAGCTTTAATGGTGGTTTAATTGATGGAGTTAATTGAGAATTGAACTGGACTGATTTTTTTGGGTTTTAGATTGATTTTAATCATAATCTTGATGTTTAATAATGTTGATAATTGGGTTTTACCAATGGAATCCCGAAACTAGGTGAATTGTTATATTTTTAAGTTGGAAAAAATGAAGTTTTGGGTTGTTTTGTGGTTAATTGAATGATGTTGCCATATGGTTGTTTAGAGAATGATTTTAGATATAAAATGATTGATGATTAGATGCTTAATTCGCTGAGTAAAGGCCGGTAGATGTTTGGATGAGTTTTGGCGATGTTTTCGGTTGTTATAAAGGGGCGATTGTTGGTTTATTGATAGAGGAAGATGAGGAGTTGTGTTGCTGGGATTTTAGATGCCTAAAGGTGCATTAATTCTCTCTTTTAATGTGGATAAAACATGAGAATTGAATCTGGCATCGTTAGATGAAGATTCGATAGCATTGGATGCTTGAGATCGCTTCAAAAAAGCAAGTGAAGCATTATTGGTGAGTGGAAATGGTTTTTAAAAGCTTTTCAAAGGTTTGAGAACACTATTTAGGAGTTTAGATTGAGCTTGAAACACTAATCTAAGCTCAGAAGTAAGTATGGGAGATTTCGGTCTCGGTTTTCGATTTCCATTGTTTTATTAAATTCATGCTCATGTTTTGAAGATATATTTGTTTTACCCACTGTTATATGCATGTTTTTGGAAGTGAGAAATGTTGTGTATGTTTATATTTTGATAATACATGTGTTTAGAAAGTGGTATGCAACATGTTTGAGAAAATGCCTAAATACATGGTTTTATGTATTTGAGATACTTTGATAGAAATTGGTTTGAATGATGCATATGAAAAAAGTGAGGTAACATGGGTTTTAAGGTGTATATTAACAAAGTGACGAGACTTAATATTTTTGGATATAATTGGTCGACCAATAGGATGAGAAGTGCACTATAATATACAAAATTTGTATGGGAGACAAATTCTTCAGCTACACGATAGGGGTAGATTCTATTGTGTTGCGAGTGATAGAGGTAGATTCTATCACCAACGGGCAATGAGGGTAGTGCCATCCCGGCCGAAGTGAGATTATGGTGAGGGTAGATTTCACCATGAGACTTGATGGGAGTAGTACCATCAAGGTATTCGTATATCCGAACATGAATGGATAGGGGTAGTGTTATCCAAGGATGGGGGTAGATTTCGTCTGGGTCACTTGTAATGCCAATATATGAGATTACATGTATCGTGGTTTATAATGGTTCTGTATAATGAGATTTATACATGAGATTCTATTTTGAGATGTGTTTTATGATGTTCAAACATGAGAAGCTTGCATTGAGATTTGCTTTGTGATTTAAAAGCATGGGATTTATGATACACGTGTTTTAAAAGACATTTGACTTTGCTTTGGAAGAGATTTAAAGCATGTGAATTGTTTGAGCATGATGGGAAATTATTTATATTTGAGAAATGGTTTTAAAATGCATTATTGTGGTTTTTAATCGAGCGACCCTCACTAGGCATTTATGCTTACGCTCTCCTTTTTCAACAATGCTGAGAACTAGCTTTTCAAAGGCAACGATGAGGCAAGAGAAAGAGTTCCAAGAAGTGTATTTGCTCAAGTATGATTTCCGTAATTAGACTAATACGTAATAAGGGAAATGAGGGTTAATAATGAATTATGAATGTCTTTTGATCTTTCGGTTTGTTGCAAGTTTGTGTTGGGTTATAAGACTTGTAAATGGCCTTTGATGTTTGGATTATGCTTGATTTGGGGCTGTTGGGAATTACAAGCATGTTAGGTAGAAATCATGCCTATAGGTTTTACCTTTGTTGCCGAAATCCTTACGCTTTTATATTGAGGTGGTTGTTGGTTGATATGTTGATGTATGATTGCTGAGATATTGTTGTTTGAGTCTTATGTGATGTTTGGAATTGATCTGAGTATGTTTAGCAAGGTATCGTAGTGTTTCAAATATGAATTTTCTTAAATTTGCAGGTAAGTTTCAAAACCTGGCAAAGGTTTCTCATGCTTGAACATCATAAAACAGTTTGAGTCTTATGTATGCAATTGAATGAGTTTGGATGATTTTTTAAAGTTGAAAATTGACATGTCTGCATGGAACCTGACTAAATGATGATTGCTATATCTAATTTCAAGTAAGTTATTGCAGTTTTACAGATTCATGTTTTGGTCCCTAAATGTTGAAAACGCTTAATTATGAACGCCAATGAACTTGGTTTGAGACAAAACTTCACATGTATGTTTAAAATGGACTTAATTACATATTGGTAAGGTCAATTGAAAATTTTTATTATAATTTAAGGAAATTTTCAAAATGGTCCCTAATCCTAGTTATCGAGCTTTCGTTAATTGAATAGAAGTTGAATTCGTTGCATCTTCTTCTGATGTATGTATGATCACCTTAGGGAGGTTATTGAGGAAAAATCTTCACGGGTTCTCTTCGATAATCCCCATGTATCTCGCTCGAGTTAGTAGAACAGTTAAACCGGGTCAAGGGGGTTATAGGGCGTATCGGTATCCGAGTTAGTTCGGGGATGGTTCAGGGAAAACGTGGTTCGAGAAGTGATAAAATTATGAGAAAAATTCCTAAAATTCTCTTTAAATATATATAAAGGAATAGTGAAGCCTATTTTGGAAAATGACTTTTGGAAGGTTGACATTTCGGTTTAGTGACTAAAACGTAAAAATGGAAAACTATTTTTAAAGGACTGTTTTGAAATAGGGCTAAAACTTAGAATCTTTAGGGAGCTAATATAATATTAATCAGATATTCCTTAATTTGTCATGTTTTAAATGTGTTTAATTAAAAGAAATAAAGAAAGGTTTTGATTAAAAGGGATTTAGCTTTTGCAAAATCTATTTTGGACGTAACTTCCGCTTTCTCTCTTTTCTCGTTAGCCAATCTTCACTTTCCTCTCAAAACTTCTAGAGATTTTCATCTTTCCATTTCACTTTGATTTGCAAATGATTTCTTTTGTGTTTCCTCCATTCATCTCAAAGGATTCTTGAAGGTTTTTCAACAAATCTTGCCAATTGAAGGAATAGGAAATAATTAGAGGTATTTTTTGTTCAACTCCTCTAATCAAGGTTCTTTATTGAAATTCACAAGTATTTGGCTCTCTAATTATGTTTCTTAACAAGGTTTCATGATTAATTTGATGAAAATGCTTAAATCAAGCTTGAATGGTGATTTTGAATGATTTTTGTTTTGGGACTGTTTTGGCTGAGTTATGATTGATTTCAATCATGTTTTGGATGTTAAGTAATGTTGAAAAAAGGTTTGATCATATTAATCCTGAAACTAGTTGGATCTCTAGTTATTTAGGTTAATAGATTTGGGTTTTTGCGGTGTTAAAGTGAAATTGGGGTTGATGGAGGTATAAGGATGCAAATATGTTAATTGATGATTAAAAATGGATGGAAGTGTTAGGTTTTGGCTAGGATGAGTTTGTAGTGTAATCGAAGGTGTTTTCGGTTGTTTCAGATAGGCGTTTTGGTGTTTTTGGGCAGAGTATCATGGTAGGTTTCGTTGCTAGAGATTTTAATACATTGAGATGCATTAATCCTATGTTCTTGTGTGGTATAAATATGGGAGAAAGTATCGGAAGCAATTGGTGATGTTTTGTGAGCTTCGAATGCTTGGATTCGCGCCGGCTAGTCAAAATTGTGCCTATGGGTGAGTGAGAACGTGGATTTCAGTTTTAAAATGCCTTAAAAGGTGGTTTGGGAACTTAGATGTAAGCTTGAAACGCTTAACTAAGTTCAGAAGTAAGTAAAATGAATTTCTCTCTCGGTTGTGCTATTATGTGATGTTTTATGCACTGTTTTCATTTAATGGATTTACCTACTGTTAAAGCATGTTTAAAGAATGTGGTTACTGTTTTTAATGATATGATGTTGAAGGATGTGCATGGTAAGTGATCCTTGTAAGTATATGTCTTATACTTGTGATTTTAAGCATGGTTTAATGCTTGGAAATATGATTTATTGATGATGCTTTGAAAATAGTGAGGTATGTGGTTAAATGAGAATTATATTGGCAAGTGATGTTGTGAAAATGGTTTATAAATGATATCGGATATAATTAGCCGGCTATAGGATTGAGTGCACTATAAACAAGTTGCCTTGGATGTCGAGGGGTTGATGTCTCGTATCACCGTCCAAGTACCCTAACGATCGAGGATGTTGTTATCTCGTCTCTCGTTAGTGGTTAAACATCTAACCGATGATAGGGTTGGTGTCCTTATGAGTTGTAATTGTACCCGGTTGATAGAGTACCTTTGGTTGTGAATGTACCAATTCTGGTTAAGATGGCTTGAAGTGTCGAGTAGACACTTGTTGAATCCGTGTATCCGATATAAGGTTTTGACATATGAACTTGTTTAGTGATCACTTGTAAGCCAATATAATCGATTATGTTTCATGAAATTATTTATGTTGCCTAATGTGGTTTATGCATGTTTTACTCTTTAAGCTTTGTATATGGTAGCTATGCAATAAAGGCTTAAATGGAGTGTGGAATTGGAACTTGTTGATGATTCTTGATACATGTAGCATGAGGTTAATATGTTGATTTTTGTTTAAGGAAAGTGCATGGTTTTTAAATGGGCATGATGGTTTTCAAATGATGTTTTAGGAAATTGAAATGAGATTTCAATATGAATATGTAAAATGGTTTTAATGCATTGATGATGTTTTGTTTTTGAGCCTCCTCACTAAGCATTGTGTGCTTATGCTCTCATTTATCCATCAATGCAGATAATTGAGATTTTTGGAGGCAGCAAGTAGCAAGGGATTACTAGAGATTTCACTTAAGAAAGTATGTTTCGGTTAGACTATATGTAATAAGGGCAATGAGGGATCCGTTGAGTTTTTGGGAGACTTGTGTAAACTCCATTTTAAGCAAGTTTGGTTTGCTGTTTTAGACTTGTAAATGGCCTTTGGTATTTGATTTATACTTTACTTTGCATTTTGGTATCTTGCTTGGCTTGTCACTAGGTTGAATGTCTATAGTTTGCCTTTGATGCAAATTTGCCATGTTATGATGTTGAATATGCCATGAATAATTGAGGACTGATGATTAGATATGTTGTATGCATGTAGGATTGATTAAGAATGAATTAAAGTGTGAATAACCAGCAAAAAGTGTCATTACAGGCCCAGGTGTTTTGGTACCCCCATGGTTGTACAAAAAAGGTGAGTCTGAAATGGCCTAGGGGTTTTGAAATAGGGAGGAGTGTTTCGATACATGTTCACTTATTTTGGCTACTGGTAGTTCTTGTTCCGAAACATGTTTGAGGTTGTATCGAAATGACCTTGTGCGCTGAAACACCTAGACCCGTTCCGAGATAGGGTGTTTTGATACAGGGCTCTTGGCTCCGAAATGCCCTACTGTTAAGTTAGTTATTGGAATCTTTTGAAGTTCTGTTTCTTTATGTTTCAGTCCCTGAATGTTGTGGATGCAATTAAATGAGCTTGGATGATTGTTTTGAGCCGAGACTTGACACTGTGGTATGTAATGTGACTTATTAAAGGTTCATAACCTAAAAATTGAAGAAGTCCATGTGTTTTACCAAAATTACAAAATGGTCTCTAAAACATGTTCGAATCCATTTGAGTGTCTAATCGAAGTTTGTTTGAGATGTTTATCGTTCCGCTGCGAGTCTTTACACATCGATCATATAGAAAAGAAAAAAATAGGGTTGTTTATTGAGGTAAACCTTTACGGTTTACTTCAATATTCCCCGTGTGACCCGTTCGGTTCAGTTTTTTGCCCAAACCGGGTCGAGGGAGTTACAATGTCTAAGCTCGTATCCAAATCTAGTTCGAGGGTCAAAACAGGGAGATCAACAGGATAATCAAAAGAGTGCCATCTTGATTAGTCGTGGCGACGTTAAATCCAAACCTGATAGAAAAACAAATGAAAAAAAGAAGCGACCAAGTGACCGATTAAGAGAAGAAAAGCATGCCAAAAGGCAGAAGATACGTACCAGAATATAGAAAAAGTGTGTCACAAGTACAAAATTATTAAATTTAAAACCTATAAAATAAACAAACGAAATAAAGGAACAAGAAAATATTACCGGCGGTCGACAACCAGCTCCAAAGCTGGTGCTGTCGCCGACTATGTATAAATATAAAAGAAAGCGAAAAGTTGCAGGCTTGAGAGGAAAAAGGAGATATCGGCTATGGTTTACTTGAGCATTCGCTCTACTTACCGAAAATCTAGTTATGTTTTAATATGAAGGATGTGTCGAAGGATGGAAATCGTCTGCCCCTTTATCATGTCTCTTTTTATGTCCCCATTTTAAAATAGTGAGTTTAGTGTTTAAGGATAGGGGTTGTGGTTAGGGTTTAGGAAATTAACGGTAGGGTGTATTTTTAGGGTGTAGGGTTTAGGATGTGGTAATTAGGGTTAGGTTTAGAATTTAATTTTTAAGTGATTTTTAGTGTGATGCATAGAAGGGGGCATGATTAAGGGGCAGAAGATTTTTACCCTGTATCAAATTATTAAGTTCTTGCTTTTAATATGGTGTCCTTTACCTTGTTACTTAACAAAGTTCATGAATATGGCAAGAAACTCCTTACTTTTTTAGTTCATGATTATGGCCGAAATATTTTAACAAACAGGAAAGGACGATGAGAATATAGCAATTTTGTAATATGAACAGAACTGTGCAAACGAAAAATCAAGACTGATTCAACATTCTCTCTTGAACTAAAGCCAATTTATGTTCATTTGAATACAAATTATCTATTGCCAAAATTCGGAAATGATTCTATGCTCTCTGCTAGTTCCTTTCTCCAAAATCAAACCATTTCCCATTGGCCAACATTATTATTCTGTACGAATGAGAATTCGTTTTCGAAAAACTGAAATATGGATCATACAGCCTGACGAAATGCAGAAACTTTCTGTTTTTTCTAAAGAAATAAGCTGCTATGTCCGCTATAGTGCCCCCTATAATGAATAGCTATCTTGACATTTTGCAGTTTTCAAACTCGTTAATTATGATGGCTGTTGAAGAGAACCGAGAGTTTCTATTTGGATTTTTCAATAAATGACAAAGAGAAAAACGATGCAGGAGACCAGGTCTGAGAAAATTTTGTTTTATTTTTATTTATTAAATATTCTGTTTGAATTTTAATTGTTCCTATAGTTTAAACATTTTACGTGATTATTTAGATGTAATGTCATTTGAAATATATGTGTCATATTATCGTCGTTAATTATTTAACAGTCTAATTAACATTTTAGTTAAAAATAAGTACGTTGACAAAAAGATATAGGTTGAGGGTCAAACTTATCCTAAAAAAGGACCAAAATGACAAAAATTATAAACGTTAAGGGTTAAAATTAGTCTTATGCTTATTAAATTAATACATGATGGTCCTTAAAACGTGTTCAAATCCATTTAAGTGTCTAATCGAAGTCTGTTTTTGATGTTTATCATTTCGTTGCGAGTCTTTACACATATGTTAATGTTGAACATCTAGACAAGATAAAAAGAAAAAAATAGGGTTGTTTATTGAGGTAAACCTTTTCGGTTTACTTCAATATTCCCCGTGTGACTCGTTCGGTTCGGTCTTTCGCCCAAACCGGGTCGAGGGGGTTACATTTGGTGGTATCAGAGCCAGGTTCCAAAAGAATGAGATGATGGTAAGTCTTTGGTAAGTCGATGTAATGTGATTCCAAATGAATGATAATGTTTTCTTTGCACGGTGATTGTTATAATCATGTTGTTGATGAACACATGATATTGATGCCATGCATGATGGTTGTGATGTATGTGTTTTGTTATATACATTATAATGTTATGGGCTGAATCTAATTGATTGTTGTGCACGGTACTTGTGATACGTATGTTGTTTGCCTTATGATATGCTTGTGGGGAATTGAGATACCCATTGCCTTATTACTATAGTTAAAGTGTTTTAAATTGAATTGGAAGTCTTGGATTCTTGCTTGAAGCTGGCCTGATTTCTTCGTTTTGTTTTATTATCATGCCTTAATTATAATAGCACAATGGGACCAAGGAGAGAGTTACGGTCGAGTACGATTGCTGTTGCCGGAGGGTTGGGAAATTAGGAGAACGAGGTTCCTCATGGTGGGAATTTATCTCCTCCACCGTCTCCACCTGGGGGTGAGGAGCAAGGACAACATGAGCATGTTGGGCCTATGTTGAGTGGTTTGACGCCTTTAGTTCAGGCGATGACTGGAGCATTCCAGGCTACTGTTGCTGGAGTGCAAGTGCAAGCATCGACTGATGGGCAAACGGGGTTGCCGTTAGAACGCTTGCGTAGTTTGGGCAGTGTTGAGTATCGTGGTTTGTCGCCCGAGGCATCCGAGGCTTGGATGGCCAGTACGATCTGGATTTTTGATCAAATGGGGTGCAATGATGCACGTAAGCTGGGATGCGTTGTTTTGTTGTTGCAAGGTGATGTTTACAGTTGGTGGATGACTGTAACTGTGGGTATGGAGCCTAATGAGGTGGATTGGAAGTTATTCCAAGCCGCTTTCAAGTAGAAGTATCTAAGAGTTAGATACTTGGATGACAAGAAACGCGAGTTTATGTCTTTAGCTCAAGGTAGCATGACTATGGCTGAGTATGAGGTTTAGTTTGTTCGTTTGAGCCAGTATGCTCATGAGTTGGTGCCGAGTGATAAGCATCGTTGCGACTGTTTCCGTTATGGATTGGTGCAAGAAGTGAAGACGCTTATGTTGGCCTCTGATTACACAGATTTTGATGTGTTGGTGGCACGAGCCAAAGATATTAAGCAGAGTCTGGGTTTGACTTCTCGTGTGGATGGTTCTTACTCGGGTAAGAGAGCTGCGGATTTTGGTCCTGGAGGTGGACATAATAGGAGGCAGCGTGATAAGCGGCATCACGCGAATGTGAGGCGGGGTGGAGAAAGGCCTGGACGTAGAGCTTATGGTCAAGGTGCTAAGGCTAGATCGTTTTTTAATTCTTGTTTGGTATGCGGGTCGCGTGAGCATATGAGGAGAGATTGTCCTCGTTTGGCTCGAGAGGCGCAAGTTTCTACGGCTGTGGCAGCTAACACTTGTTGGAGTTGTGGTTCGGCTGACCAATTGAGACGTGATTGTTCGCTATTAACTAGAGGTGGTCAGGTTAGAGCACTAGTTGTTGCACCACAACGAGGCCGTGGGCACGGTCGTGGTAACTTCCACCATATGGAGGATGGTCAGAGGGTTGTAGCACATGTTGTGGCTGTTCAACCTAAGGGTGGTGGTCCTGCGAGGTTGTACGCACATCGCGAGGGACACAATGACACTGATGTGATTGCAGGTACTTTCGCTTTGTAATCCTTGTCATTGTTATCTTTTATTGATTCTTGTTCTACATATTCTTACATCTTGAGTGAGCATGCACATTTGCTTGATATTCTTGTTGAGGTGTTAGACGTGGGAATGCAAGTAACTAGTTCTTTTCGTGAAACTATTGTCACGAGAAGGTTGTATAAGAGACGTCCTTTATCAGTTCAAGGTCATGTGTTTGCGATTGATTTAATGGAATTTCCTTTCTATGGTTTTGATGTAACCCTTGGGATGGATTGGTTAACCGAGCATATGGATGTGGTTGATTTTGATGCTAAGGAGATACCTTGAAACTTGCTGATGATCATGAAGTGGTAATCATGGGTGAGAATTGAAATTCTTGTCCAATGCTATTTCGGCTATAGAAGCGAGTCGTTTGATGGAGTTGCGTTGCGAGGTTTTCTTAGCTTATGTTATGAATCTAGGACCGAAGGAAGTGCGTGTGCAAGATATGCCTATGGTATGTGAGTTTCTGGGTGTTTTTCCGGAAGACTTGTCTGGGTTGCCGCCGAATAGAGAGGTTGAGTTTGGGATTGAGTTGTATGAAAATACGACTCCAATGTCTATTGCTCCCTATCGAATGGTACCGAAGGAGTTAAAGTCGCAACTTCAGGAGTTTCTTGATCGAGGGTTTATTAGGCCTAGTGTTTCACCTTGGGTTGCACCGGTCTTGTTTGTGAAGAAGAAAGATAGCACAATGTGAATGTGTATAGATTATCGACAATTGAACAAATTGACGATTAAGAACAAGTATCCTTTACCAAGGATTGATGATTTGTTTGATCAATTTCGAGTTGCTTCAGTGTTTTCTAAGATTCATTTGAGATTTGGATATTACCAGTTGAAGGTAAAGGATGTAGACGTGCCTAAGACAGCTTTTCGTACAAGGTACGGACATTATGAGTTCTTGGTGATGCCGTTTGGTTTGAGGAATGCACTGGCTGCATTCATGGATATGATGAATCATGTGTTTATGAGTTTTTAGATCAGTTTGCGGTTGTGTTTATAGATGATATTCTCATGTACTCTCGTACGGAGGAGGACCATGATAAGCATTAGTGAATTGTGTTGCAAGTGTTGTTGGAAAATCAACTTTATGCCAAGTTAAGTAAGTGTGAGTTTTGGCTTAGAGAAGTTATCTTTATTGGACATGTGGTATCGGTCGAAGGCATCTGGGTTGATCCACATAATATTGAGGCGGTGATGAATTTGAAGATGCCTAAATCGGTGACGGAAGTCTGTAGTTTCCATGGTTTGGAGGGTTACTATCGAAGGTTTGTGAATGGTTTCTCTAAGATAGATGCCCCGTTAACCAAGTCGTTGTAGAAGAATGTTCGCTTTGAGTGGACGAATGTTAGACAACAAGCTTTCGAGAGGTTGAAGAAAGCTTTCACGCAAACTCATGTCTTGATTCAACCTGAATTGGGTAAGGAGTTTGTAGTTTATATTGATGCATCATATGTTGGTTTAGGATGTGTGTTGATGCAAGGTGGGAAGGTTGTGGCGTATGCATCGAGAAAATTGAAGGTTCACGAACGCAACTATCCTATTCATGATCTTGAGCTTGCCGTAGTTGTGTTTGCTTTGAAAATTTGGAGGCATTACCTTTACGGTGAGAAGTGTGTGGTTTATACAGACCATAATTGTTTGAAGTATTTAATGTCTCAGAAAGAGTTGAATCTTAGGCAACGAAGATGGTTGGAGTTTCTTAAGGATTACGACTTGACGATAGAGTATCACCCTGGTAAGGCCAATGTTGTGGCCGATGCCTTGAGTAGGAAGGTGGCTGTAGAGTTGAGGGAAACGTTTGCTCGGTTGAGTATATCGCAAGATGGTGGATTAATAACAGAGTTACAAGTGAAACCTTTGTTGGTTTAGTTGATTAAGGAGAGGCAGCTGCTTGATGATTCGTTGGTACCACATGTTCAGGATATGGAGGGTGATAATGCAATGGACTTTTGTTTCAATGGTGATGGTGTCTTGTGCTTTAAGAGTCAAATAGTTGTGTCGGATAATGTTGGGTTGAGGTGCACTATTCTGACTGAGGCACATAGGAGCCTTTTGCTATGAATCATGGTAGTACTAAGATGTATCGTGGATTGAAGGATGATTACTATTGGGTTGGGTTGAAGAAGGATGTTGCTGATTTTGTGATTAAGTGTATGGTTTGTCAGTGCGTGAAAGCTGAGTATCAATTTCCTTCCGGGCTATTGCAACCTTTAAAGATACCAAAATGGAAATGAGAGAGGATTACGTTGGATTTCGTGTCCAGTTTGCCTTTGACTCCATCAAAGAAGAACTCTATTTGGGTTATTGTAGACCGTCTTACGAAGTGCGTGCATTTCATAGCTGTGCATACTACGTATACGTTGGATAAGTTAGCTGAGTTGTACGTTACAAAAATTGTGAGGTTGCATGGTGTACCTAAATCCATAGTTTCAGATAGATATTCGAAGTTTACAACAAGGTTTTGAGAGTGTTTGCATAGAGCTTTGGGTACACGGCTTAATTTCAGTACCTCGTATCATCCTCTGACGGATGAACAGTCTGAGCGAGTTATCCAAGTGCTTGAGGATATGTTGCGGTGTTGTGTTATAAATTTCCAAGCTTCTTAGGAGAAACATTTGCCTTTGGTGGATTTTGCTTATAATAACAACTATCAAACAATTATACAAATGGCTCCGTATGAAGCCTTGTATGGTAGAAAGTGTAGGACGCCTCTTTGTTGGGCGGAAGCGGGGCAAAAGTTAGTTAGTTTTCCAGATTTTCTAAAGGAACGACAAAGAAGGTAAAGTTTGTTTGTGATCGATTGAAGGTGGCTTTGGATCGTCAAAAGTCTTACACGAATTTGAAGCGTAGGGAGATTGAGTTTACGGTTGGTGATTGCGTGTTTTTGAAAGTATCGCCTTGGAAAATGGTGATGAGGTTTGGACCTAAGGGTAAGCTTAGTCCAAGGTTTATTGGACCATATGAAGTTGTGGAGCGTGTTGGTCTTGTTGCATATCGATTGTGGTTACCTCCCGAGTTGTAGAAAACTCTTGATGTGTTTCATATTTTGATGTTGCGGAGGTATAGGTCGGATCCGTCACATGTTATGTCGGTTGAGGTCATTGAGTTGCGATCGAATTTATCTTATGATGAGGAACTTGTTGAAATTCTTGATTCTAGTAGCAAAGTTCTTCGTGGTAAGACGATTGAACTTGTGAAGGTGTTGTGGGGAAATCGGGAAGTTGAGTAGGCCACATGGGAAAACAAGGCAGACATGTTGAAACAGTTTCCACACCTTTTTCCTCCAGGTAAAATTTCGAGGACATTTCTTAAGTGGGGGAGAGTTATAACGCTCCGATTTTGGGCCTAGGAGTTTTAAATGTGGTTTAGGATCTGCATAACCTAGACTAGAGATCCGAGTTAGTTCGGGGATGGTTTAGGGAAAAAATGGTTCAAGAAGTGATAAAATTATGAGAAAAATTCCTAAAATCCTATTTAAATATATATAAGGGAATGATGAAGCCAATTTTGGAAAATGACTTTTGGAAGGTTGACATTTCGATTTAGTGACTAAAACATAAAAATAGAAAACTATTTTTAAAGGACTATTTTGAAAGAGGGCAATAACTTAGAATCTTTAAGGAGCTAATATGATATTAATAAGCTATTCCTTAATTTGCCATGTTTTAAATGTGTTTAATTAAAAGAAACAAAGAAATATTTTGATTAAAAGGGATTTAGCTTTTGCAAAATCTATTTTGGACGTAACTTTCATTTTCTTTCTTTTCTGATCAGCCAAACATCTTTTTTCTCTCAAAACTTCCAGAGATTTTCATCTTACCATTTCACTTTGATTTGCAATTGATTTCTTGGGTTTTTCCTCCATTCATATCAAATGATTCTTGAAGGTTTTTCAAAAAATCTTGCCAATTGAAAGAATATGCAAGAGTTAGAGGTAATTTTTTTCAACTCTTCCAATCAAGGTTCTTTATTGAAAATCCCAAATATTTGGCTCTCTAATTACGTTTTAACAAGGTTTCATGATTAATTTGATGAAAATGGTTAAATCAAGCTTGAATGGTGATTTTGAATGATTTTCGTTTTGGATCTGTTTTGGCTGAGTTATGATTGATTTTAATCATGTTTTGGATGTTAAATAATGTTGAAATAAAGGTTTGATCATATCAATCCTGAAACTAGTTGGGTCTCTAGTTGTTTAGGTTTGTAGATTTGTTTTTTTTGCGATATTAAAGTGAAATTGGGATTGCTGGAGGTATAAGGATGCAAATAGGTTAATTTTGGATGTTAATTGATGATTAAAAATGGATGGAAGTGTTAGGTTATGGCTGAGTTGAGTTTGTAGTGTAATTGAAGGTGTTTTCGGTTGTTTCAGATAGGCTTTTTGGTGTTTTTGGGTAGAGCAGCGTGGTAAGTTTGGTTGCTGGAGATTATAATGTATTGAGATGCATTAATCCTCTGTTCTTGTGTGGTATAAATAGGGGAGAAAGTATCAGATATAGTTAGCCGGCTATAAGATTGAGTGCACTGTAAAAAGTCGCCTTGGATGTCGAGGGGTTGGTGTCCCGTGTTTTTGCCCAAGTACCCTAACGATTGAGAAGGTTGTTGTTCTGTCTCTCGTTAGTGGTTAAGCATCTAACTGATGATAGGGTTGGTGTCCCTCTGAGTTGTGATTGTACCCTCCAAGTGATATATGTTTGAGTCCCCTTTCAACTATTTTTACTTTCTTTTCCCTAACATTTACTACATTATAAGATATGTATATAAAAGGGTGCAATTTATATCATCAAGAGTAGGTTGGTGCAGTGGTAAATGCTTTAGTATATCCCCATAGGTCTTAAGTTTGATCTACCCTAAGGCTATTCTATTCGTCTCTCATTTTCCTTTAACCAGGTGATGACATGTGTCACCACTCGATTAGAGGAAAAAATATTAAATAAAATAAATTAAAATTTGAGTAAATGTATCCAATTGGATGATGACACGTGTCATTATATGATTGGTTGATTAATTTTATTTAATTAAATTAGAACCAAATTGATATAATAGGTAAATAACATGGACCACATGTGTAGTTTTATAAATTCCCGTTAATTGCCACGTCACCCCTCTGTTAGTTTTTTTATGACAGTGGTCAAAATAGGACCAATTTAAAAGTTTGGTGGTCTGATTGACGAGTTGCCTAGTTCGGTGGTCAAAATAGGTACGCCCAAATAGTTCGGTGGTCACCTGAGTAGTTTAATAGGTTTAATATTTTTAATAGGTTTAATATTTTGTTACCCTTGTACTATAGCTGAAATTTTCATTTTGACTTTTGTATAGTTTTGACTTTTTTACTCACATATATCAATTCTAAAAATTATTTATTAGTCGTCATCAGTGGATTAATGTCGTCGTTCCTTTTTTCTTTTTATTTGTTAATTTTCTTTTAATACTTTCTTAATATATTGAAATTGACTCAAAGAGAATTCATTTTCAATTTCTGTAACATTAACTCCTAAGGTTATATGTGCCTCTCTTAAATCCGCTATGTTAAATTTGGTAGACAAAAAAAAACTTGTTTTATGATGACACAATCTATACCAAACATCTTATATAAACACATACATAAGCACCATTAACTGTAAAATCAAAACTTAGAATGATTTTATGAAAATTTTCGAATCATTTTTGGAGCTTATTTAAGACCATGGAGAGATGTAGACTATATAGAAGATGTGTAAATTAAATTATGGAAAAAGGTATAAATGATATGTATTGGGAAAGTTATGCCGAGAGTCTTTTGCGTGCAAGTGTACACGGTCTGTAAGTAATACAACTTGGTGAGCAGAGTTATTAATCCCACAGAGATTGACTTGGAATTCGATTGTTTGATTGTTACTTACTTTGGAAGAAAAAATGTTTGTTTTGAAGGTTGTTTTGAAACTAAAGAAAAGAAAAATAAAATGAAGTAAATTGTTGGCAACAAAGGTGTTTCTAAATGAATGATTAGTGTTGGTAGGGAATGTCTGGATTCAACATGGCTCATGCCGGCCTTTATTGGCAAAACCATCTTGGCATTGTTTGCCGAGTAGATTCAACAATACCAAAGCCTCTCTGATGGTCATTGCCCTAAATCGACCATGTAAAAACCCCTATATCTCTATAGTGTGCTGTTTTCTTAAACCAATTTGTTTAAAACCACTATATACTCCAAGGGGGTAGATTTCACTTCCAAAGTAAGTTCATCTACTTGAACGACTTCTCCCAAAGCTTCTCTACCAAGTATTTAACAACTTAATCGTTGCCAACCCAAGTATGTTAAGATATTAGAAGGCAATAGGCGTATTGGGCCAGCTCTCACTTGGCAGAGTGTTTAGAAAGAATTAGAGTATGCCAAATAGAAAAACTTTGCCAAAAACAGAATTATTATAAAGGAACTAAGGCGTAAAGCCAATCTTCAATCCAAAACACCCCCACCAACTATGAAAATTAGTTCATGGTGAGGGGATTAACCAACATAACCATAATCATTTAAAAAAAACATCACTATAAAAAACTAAAGATAAACAACTTGTGCAAAGGGAATAGGTAGAGGGGTCTCTCAATGCAGCCTTCCACGCCAAGCACTCGGCCAAGAGGTTGGACCACCATTCCTCAGTGCAGCCAGCCGTCACTCGCTGATCTCTCTAACACCTTACTCCAATCACTCTAAGTCTTTACTTCGCTCCCCCAATTGCTTGATCAGTTGGTCTTTATATAGGCATTTATGGGAAAGGATGAGATAAGCCTTTGCATTTGAATTTGAAATGATCAATGGATAAGAGATAAGCCTTGGCAACAAAGCTTGGCACAAATTTTCCAACATCACTTGGCACCACCTTATCCACTATTTTTTTCGGAATTTGATCCATTCACGATCTTTTAGAAGCATGATCCTTTCCTATTTTTTTGGGGTTCAACAATTTCTCGGCATGGCATCAAGTGCACTTCTCTTCCAACAAGTGCTTAGCACCGTTTGGTCCTTTTGTGCCAACAACACTTGGCATTCTTCTTGGCAATCCTAACTGTGTTGCTTTCCCGTGCCAAATCCTATGCCAAACCTGCAAAATAACTACAAAAATAACCCTTCACCCTGACATAGACAGAAAACTAAACTCCTTATGCAAATGCATGATTCTAGCAACCTAATGCACTAAATGTACCTAAAAACAAGAAAGAGTGTTGTAAAATTGCCATTAAAAATAGTACTTTTGGAGAGGTAACACACCCCAAACCTAACTCATTGCTTGTCCTCAAGTAATGCAAAGAAAGAAAAAATTGTGAAAAGGTTATCACAACAAAATTTTGGTTGGGATGCCAACAACTACTGGCAAGCGAAATTTGGATCTATTTCTGTCCTCAGTATCTTAGTGCAATTATGCAAAACAGGCAGCGATTCAAGTGTAGCAATATAACTCTAGTCTAAGCTCATGAAGAGTGCATGATGTGTGGGCAATATGCATCAAGTATCCTTTCACTCCCTTAGCCAATTTTACTTCCTAAACTTAGATTCTTATTTTCATAATGTTTCTTCTTCTTCTTCTTCTTTTCTTGCCAAGGGCCTTTGACATTAACTTAAGTTTGCTTCGTGACAGTGTTTAGCGTGAGTGATAAGATGGAGTATACCACGAATCCCACCTTAATCTAGACATCACTAAGCTTTCTCTTCAACTCATACCCTAAAGTTTTGGACTTGAGGACTAAAAGGGAGCAAACCACGAAGCCCCAAGTAGCTTATTATCTCTAAGGTAGAGGAGAGTTCATCATTTTTTCTTGACTTGGCAGAACATTGCTGCCTAATTTTCTCTTTTTACCCTAACATCAATTTATTTTTTCAATCTGAGTATAGTTTCGAAAATTCTAAGTTTTCTAGGGAACTAGATGTATACTACGTGTTAAGTGTAAATTCAATTCCCTGAACTAGAGATCAATTGCCAAGCAATCCTGACGTACAATCCTACTGGCATGACATGACAACTAAAGATTAAAATTTCCTCATTGGACATAAACCTAGATCAAATTAAACTTGCCTAACAAATGTTAACATCCTTCAAAATTTAATGGAGGCAAAATTTTCTTCTTTTTTAAATGTTTTGGTATGCAACTATCTACTTGGCCTACATGGCATGGCAAGCAAAAATGCAAAAAATTAAACGTAAAATGCATGGCATGGCATAAATGTGAGGAAATTTACACCCATAAACCCAAGATGTGCATTGTCCTCAATGCATGAAACAACACATATATACAAGAAAAATAGAAAAATAAAAATATGCATGAGTATGTGAATGTAATAAAAAGGAATGCAAAGGAGTTTAAGTAGAAGAGGACTCCCCCTCGGAGACTTCCTCTTGTGTTACTCGAGTCTTCCGTTTGACAAAGCTGCCACGGTCGGGAGCTTTGCGCTTTGATTCCGATCATGGGTGGCTTTGTAGAAGTGGAGGCTCTAATGTCCTCCTTTTTCTTGGCAGGGTCGGCTGGTGGTGTAACTGGCTTAGCTTTGGGTGTTTTGACAAGGATTTCCTCCGACTCAGATGAGGAATCGATACTGGCAGATTCAACTTGCATCAGGGACACATGAATGGTTGCATTAGATTCTGAACTAGTTGGCACAACTGGGCTAACTGAACAGGCTAGACTGGCTCGTATCATCAGACTGGCTGGACTGGCATCGTCATTGGCAGAGGGCTCGACAGGGAAAATTGGAAATGCTAGCACATATTTAGGAGATAGTTTGAAAAGCACCTCCTTGATTATATCACCGTTTTCCTTTGTTTAGTGCCTTATCTTAGAATTAAGCTCCTCGACTGTCTCTAACTTTTGGAGAACAAGCTCCGGGTGATGGTGAACTTGGGACAACACTGCCAACGAACTAGTTGGCATGGTCTCTAGCACTTTTCTTGGCTTTGCATTCGGCTTTGGTTTTAGCGTTGCCGTTTTGGTCTTTCCTTTTCGCTTTTCCTTTGGAAAAGCTGTGAGATTTTTCCATGTGATAGCCGTGATTGTCGTCCCCTTTATTATCTTGCCTTGATCTTCATCAAGCCTAGGTTCATCATGGAGCATGCAAATGTTTGCAATAAGCAAAGGAAAAAATAAACTACCTTTACCTTTCACAACACATTTATAAGTCTCATCGATGATTGTTGCGTGTAAAAGAGTTTATCGCAATAGAGTGCAAGTGTACACGACACAAATAGTAAAGTGATACACGAAGTATCGGATGTCGAATCCACAGGGACTGGAAATAGCCTTAACCTTGAATTAGTGCACAAGAAAGAAGAAGATAATTTTAATTGTTTGTAAAGGAATACTAAAAAATACTGAAAATAAAGGATTAAAGGAATCAGGATAGAGAGAATAGGCCGGTATTGATTTGCTCAGTAGTGTAGGTGTTGCAATGTCTAGGACTCACTGTTTTGTCGTTGCTCCTGTCACGACAACACCTGCGGCGGCAGAGGTCTGTTGATGTCGCGGCAACGATCACACAACTCTGTACTTCAAGCTTGGCAAGAATCCCTGCTGTGCCTTGTCCTATCCCTAGGTCCAAGTCTATCGATGAACACATCTTTGATGATACCTCCCGGCGTGAATCGAAGGATGAACACCGATGTGTTTGAATTCTTCCTTAGCCACTTAACCTCGTCCTATCCCTAGGTCCGAGATAGTTCAACCATAAACTGGAGAACCCGTACTTATTCCTTTCGTATACTTAACTCTCCCGATATTAAGTAAATGTATAATCTCACAATGCTCTCCCGATACTCTTGCAAGATGTTGAAAACCAGAATAAGCAAACTTGAAGTCTATTTTATTGAACAGAAAAAATCCTAAAACAATGCAATCCTTGCAACTACTTTACAGAATCAACCCTTAGCCCTAGGGGAAGTTTAGAACATGATGAGAAGGGGGAAAACAACTAGGGTTTAGGGGAAGACGGCTAGAGAATAAGATATCCCTCCCTAGGTCGAATTACATGCCTTTATATAGGCCTTGGGTTCAAGTTTTCTAATATGGCAAGAATACAAGTTTAAATTAAAGTACAACTCTACTAAAAACTAAATCTTCAAAGTATATGTCTTTAATTCGTCCTCTTTTCTTGCTTGGAGTTTCTTCCTTGAACTTTGGGCTTTGCTTTCATTCTAATCTAGGGCTCAGAAAAATATAAGAGTGGCCCACGACAGACCGACTAAATTTCCTCTTTCTGTCGAGCTCCACTTCATTTTTTCCTTCACCATTGCTGTCGTTCTTGGCTGCCTTGGCAGCGACCACGTCAGCGTCGTCCTTCTCGACTTCAGTCCTGTGTTCCAGCTCTACTTCTCCACTGCCCTGAGTCTACTACAGCAGCTACGTGCAAAAGTAACCAAAATCAGTAGCAACTGTGCCTTTTATATAATTGTGATGTATAATTGAAATCTATCCTAAATGCAATGAAATATGGTTGAATGCAACATGAATATGGGATAAATAAGAGGTAAAAAGTAGAACTTCTGCACACTCAACACACCCAGAAACTCGAATCATTGCTTGTCCTCAAGCAAATGCAACCTAACTAACATTCATGCATACATATATAAATATTTTTTTCTTGGCTTAAGTTAGTGAACAATCCTTATCTACAATACCATCCCCATCATGTTTAGCACTTGTTCAAATATTTAAGGATCTACTTAGAGCAAAAGTATAGTTTTCGTGCATGTGTGTGCAATTATTGTGAACATACCTGAATATAGACTTCCCTAGCAACTAGAATATTATACTTAGCTTGTTTAGAGTTTTCCTTAGAGACTTAATTCATTTTTTTCACTAGAGCCAGTAACGGGCACCTCTAGTTATTTTCCTTCTTTGTCGGAATTTTTCTCTTCTTTACTAGAGCCAGTATTTCAGGCACCTCTAGTTAACTATCTAGAGCCGGTGATAGGCACCTCTAGAAGTTTTACTCTGGTTATTTTCCTAGAGCCAGTGATAGGCACTTCTAGGTTTCCTAAGTTTCTAGTCTCTTTCTACTCTACGTTCTAAGTTTTCCATTCTAAGTATGCTAGAGAAAGTCTTTTATCAAGTAAGTCATAAAGTGTTTCAGTTTTTTTCCAGAACTATACTAAGGCTCTACTTACTTCCTAAAATATTTTTAATGGGCTGTCACGATAGAGATGGCAGCATCAAATAATAAAAGTTCAAAAAATTAAGCCAAAGATTTTTTTTTGTAAGCAAAAAATAAACTTAAATAGTGATTAACACTTAGACACGATTTTGAACCTAAAAACATTTCATATAACTGGAGGGATGCCACCCCCAAACTCAAGGGTTGCATTGCCCTCAATGCATGATGGCAGAAAAATAAAAATAGAAAATAAAAACATAACAATTATAACAAAATAGCAGAAAGAAAAGATAAGATAAAAACTTAAATTTAAGTGCTGTCGTAGTTGCTGCTGCTGCTGTTGATCTGTATCTGCCGGCGGGTAGTGACCTTCATCGTCTGTGCCGGCAGATGGCTTGGAGAGGTGGAGGCAGTCTTTTTCTTGGCTTCCCTCGGGGGCTGGATGCGAGTAGGTGAGATCTAGGGTAGTCTCTCCAGCACTTGAACCTCCTCGGAAGAGCTGCTGCTGTCACTGCTGCTGCCATTCTTTCCCTGGCCGAATGGTCCGTCACCGATGTTGGGTTTTTGCTGCTTCATCTGAGTGAATTTTTTGGAAAGGTTCCTCTTGATAGAGGGCTCGCCATTGGATTCCTCCCAAATTGAGGAGGAGAAGAAACCAACAATAAATTCGTCGAGGTCGGACGATGGCTCTTTTTGCTTTTCTCCCCTGGTAGAGGCAGTGGCGGTGTGGCTGCCACCTGCAACTATCACGGCCGGGGTTGGAGTGGACGCAACAGATAGTGTTTGTGGTGTGGCAGCAGGGGTAGGGGTATGGACAAGTGTGGGTGCATAAAAGTAGTGATCGGGGAAGACAGGGAATTGTACATTTGTAAAATTTAAATTGCTTTTAATGAAATGTACCGTTGCTGTTGGGAAGTCACGGACAAAGCTCATCAGACCCAGCTGCCGTTCCTCCATTTTCTACAGGGTAGCTAGGATTTGAGTGGAGGAGTCTGCTGGGGGAGCTACTGCTATGGGCTGTTGGTGCTCTGTGGCGGCAGGCTCTGTCTGGGTAGGCTTTGCTGGCTCCTCTACCGCGGCAGACGGGTTGAAACAGGAGATTGGTGTTGCAGCTTTCAGCTCCATCAAACTGAAGATATTTTTCTCCGTCCATCCTTTACCTCGAACCTTGTGATCTTCAGCAATTTTAGGGACGTTGTGGCCACGACAGATTTTTGTGATGAGATAGGGGAAGACAAGGGGTCTCGATGGTCGAAGTGCACAGTCCAAAATCCCCTGCCGAATATAGCGGCCAACATTAATGGGTCTTTCGTTTAAAATGGAATGAACGAGAGCTAACATGGGTTGATCCACTATGCTGTTGTGGGAGGAAGGCATTATCCTCTTTTTCACGAAGTGGTTCCACAGTTTCGCCTCGGGAGTGAATTGGGCGCGTTTCACCGTCCGAGGGTGTTTCGGGTCTGTATTCCACTGGGTCCCTTCTTCTGTCAGTTCTGCCATGATAGCGTCGTAGTCCTCTGTCGACAGGCTCTCCACGAACCTCTTATACTCATCTTCCTTTCTGCCGATGTAGAGTTCGTAGAGGGTGTTAATGTATTCCGGCTCTAGAGGGACTTCCTTACCACGTACTTTCATGACCGTCGTGTCTTTGCTATCGACGGAGCGTAGAATTCTCTGACCAGAGTGACATTCATTTCCCTAGGTTGGGCAGCAAACATCTGCCATTGAAGTGCTCTGATCTTACGGGCGATGAATGGTTTGAGCCCGAGGTTCTCCGTTCGTTTGGTGTAGATGAACCCTTTCTCTTCCCACATCTCCCTTTTCTGGAAGGAGGTGTAGTATCGGTCATTTGAATCTGCGGTGGCAAAGCGGTTTGGGATTCTGTCGTGGCTGGGAGTGCCTGTTGCTGCGGCAGAGCTTGAGGCAGCACTTCTCATCGTGTTTCTGGTACTCAAGGTTGCAAGACTATAGAAATGAAAGAAAATATAAATCTATAGAGAAAGCAAGTAGAGAGAGTAAAAGTGAAGTGAAAAATGAATAGTAAAATGAGGTTTACATAGATGAAGAGGTTGCTGCCCGTTGGAGTTGTAACGACAGGCGTGAATAATGGGGCCAACTGTTACGCGATTTCTGATGCGTCTGTCATGCTTTTCCGTGTCTGCTGCGCGTTTGTTATGCGTCTACGTGTCTGCCGCGACAACGTGTTGACAGGCTATATTTTCCGCGTCTGTCGCGAAAGTTGTGACGACAGGCTCCTCCTTTGGGATTTTTGGGCTGCTGGTGAGATGGTGGGCTAATTCACATCTTCTCCTCTCCTTGTCTCCTTTATTTCCTAAAAATAATTAAAATAAAAACTTAGTTCTTAAAAATAAAATAATTCTAATTCCCTAATATATATATAAATAATAATAAAAAAATAAAATTAAGTTAAATTAGGGATGCTAGGAGGGGCATCTCCTAAAGTAACCACTTCTTGCATTCTTGGGGCTTCAGTCCCCTGATAATGCTTCAGTCTCTGTCCGTTGACTTTAAATTGGTGCCCGTCTTTTAAGGATTTGATCGTGATGGCACCATGAGGAAAAACTTGCACAACTTGAAATGGGCCGGACCATCTAGATTTCAGCTTCCCTGGGAAGAGTTTAAACCTAGAGTTGAACAACAACACAAGCTGCCCTGGGCAGAACTGTCGTGGCAGCAGCTTCTTGTCATGCCACTTCTTTGTCTTGTCCTTGTAAATCCATGCGTTGTCATAAGTCATTGCTCGAATTTCTTCAATCTCATTCAAGTCAAGTAGCCTTTTATGTCCTACCTTTTCCAAGTCCATGTTCACTGATTTGATGGCCCAGTATGCTCTGTGCTCTATCTCAGCAGGTAGATGGCATGTTTTTCCATATATCAGCCGGTAGGGTGACATTCCCAATGTAGTTTTAAATGCTGTTCTGTAGGCCCAGAGTGCATCATTAAGGTGTAAGGACCAGTCCTTTCGAGTTGGTTTAACCATCTTCTCAAGAATGTTCTTTACCTCTCTGTCGGACATTTCGGCCTGTCCATTGGTCTGAGGGTGATAAGCTGTTGCGATCCGGTGCTTAACGCCATATTTCCTTAAGGCAACATCTATTACCCTGTTGTCGAAATGTCTCCCTTCATCACTGATGATCGCCTTAGGGATGCCAAATCTGGAAAAAATGTTCTTATGCAGAAATCTCTAAACAGTCTTGGCATCGTTTTTCTGTGTGGCGATCGCTTCAACCCATTTGGACACGTAGTCCACTGCCAGGAGGATATAATGATTCCCACATGATGCTGGGAATGGTCCCATGAAATTAATCCCCCAAATATCGAAGATTTCGACTTCAAGGATGTTTTGCAGTGACATCTCATGTCTTCTTGAGATGTTTCGAGTCCATTGACACTTGTCACAGCTTTTGTAGAATGCTTGGGCATCCTTGAACAGTGAAGGCCAGTAAAAACCAGACTGCAAAACCTTGGCAACAGTTTTGTTACCACCTAAGTGTCCTCCATATTGTGAAGCATGTCAGTGATGAAGCACAGCTTCCTGCTCATCCTGTGGTACACACCTCCTGAAGATCTGATCTGCACAATTTTTGAAGAGAAGAGGTTCGTCCCAATAATAATGCTTAACATCATTTTGGAACCTCTTCCTGGCTTGATAATTAAGTTCAGGAGGATATATTCCGTTAACTATACAATTAACGAAATCAGCACACCAGGGGAGTTCAGAAAACTTACCTGTCGCCATGGCTGTTGCGACAGTGCTGGTGGCAGCGAACAACTGTTCATCAAGAAAGGTCTCCAGTATGCGTGTCTTGTCTATTGGAAGACTCTTTCCCCTCTCTAGTCTTGACAAGTGATCTGCAACTTGGTTCTCTGTCCCTTTTTTATCTTTGATTTCAATGTCGAACTCTTGCAGCAGCAGAATCCAACGAATCAGTCTGGGTTTGGCATCTTTTTTAGCAAACAGATACTTCAGTGCAGAGTGGTCTATGTGGACCACTACTTTTTTTCCAAGTATGTAGTATCAGAACTTGTCAATTGAAAACACCACTGCTAATAGTTCCTTCTCTGTTGTGGTGTAATTCACTTGGGCATCGTTGAGTGTTTTGCTAGCGTAGTAAATTACGTGGAATAGCTTGTCCTTTCTCTGCCCCAAGTGTTGCCCCTACAGCGTAATCACTGGCATCACACATAATTTCGAATGGCAACTTCTAGTCCGGTGGTTGTACAATTGGGGCTGTTACTAGCTTCTCTTTCAGAATTCTGAATGCCTCAGTACATTTAGTATTGAAGTCGAAGGGACGAATCTGCTCTAATAGGTGGCATAACTGCTTGGTGATCTTCGGAAAATTTACTATAAACCTTCGATAGAACCCAACATGCCCTAAAAAACTCCGAATTCCCTTGATTTTGGGGGGTGGCGGCAATTTTTCAATCACCTCAATCTTTGCTCTATCGACTTCTATGTCGCGGCAGCTTACCTTATGGCCTAGGACTATCCCTTCATCCACCATGAAGTGATATTTCTCCCAGTTTAATACCAAGTTCGCTTTCTCGCATCTTTCGAGCACTTTCTGTAGGTTGCCTAGGCAGCTTTCAAAATTGTCTCCAAAGACAGAAAAATCGTCCATAAATATCTTTAAGAAATCCTCCACCATATCAGAAAATATAGCCATCATACACCTCTAAAAGGTTGCTGGTGCATTGCAAAGTCCAAATGGCATTCTTCGAAAAGCGTAAGTACCGTATGAGCAGGTAAAATTCGTTTTCTCTTGATCCTCCGGTGCGATGGCTATTTGGTTATAACTTGAGTAACCATCAAGAAAACAGTAATAAGGCTTTCCCACTAATCTATCAAGCATTTGATCAATAAAAGGCAGGGGAAATTGGTCCTTCCGGGTAGCGTTGTTAAGCTTCCGGTAGTCCATATAAACCCTCCAACCGGTCACAGTGCTGGTTGGGATTAATTTGTTTTCTTCATTGGTCACCACGGTTATTCCTCCCTTCTTAGGAACGCACTGCACCGGGCTCACCCACTTACTATCCGAGATGGCGTAAATTATCCCAGCGTCTAACCATTTGATAATTTCTTTTCGAACCACATCTCGCATAGCATCATTCAAGCGTCTCTAGGCATCAATGGTCGGCTTATGATCATCCTCTAAGAGAATTTTATGCATGCATAGTGCCGGATTGATGCCTTGGATATCAGCTATTGTCCATCCAATAGCCTTTTTCTGCTGCTGTAACATTCCTATCAGCTGCTGTTCCTGTTCCTGCATTAACTTGGAATAGATGATTACGGGCAACGTATCATTTAGTCCAAGAAAAACATATTTGAGCTGCCCTGGCAGGGGCTTAAGGTCTAGAACAGGTGGTTTTACAGTTGAGGGCATTTTTGGATGATATGTTCATTCAAGGTATAGTTTAAGGGCTCAAATAGCTTACCTGGACGATTGCCTATCCAGTTTACCTCCTCATGACCTTCAGTGTCAGATATGTCAGAATATGAGGAGCTACTATCGTCGTCTCTGTCGTGACAGTCTTCTAGGTGGCTACTGGGACAGTGGCCGAATTTGATGTCATGGTAGTCCGACATGATACAGGGTTTGTCAAGGATTACTTCAGTGATAGCCTTGCATTCTTCTTTCGCATCAGCATGTTTTATTGCTTGGAGAACATTTAACTTGATCTCTTGATCATTCACTCTCATAGTGAGTTCTCCCTTTTCTACATCAATCAGTGATCTGCCTGTGGCTAAGAAGGGTCGCCCCAAGATGATTGGTGCATTCTCATCTGCTTCACAATCTAAAACAAGAAAGTCAGCAGGAAAAATAAATTTATCCACTCTTACCAGAATATCTTCAATCTTCCCTTCTGGTTGCGCGTAAGAGCGGTCTGCCAGCTGCAGCATAACTGTCATGGGCCGTGCTCGTCCAATGCCTAGTTTTTGAAATACAGATTTTGACATTAAATTAATACTAGCACCTAGATCACAAAGTTCCTTACCCACGAATTTATCACCAATTATGCACGATATTATGAAGCTCCCAGGATCTTTCTTTTTCTGGGGTTGATTCTTGGGAATAATAGTCATGCATCCTTCTGTCAATTTAACCGTCTCAAATTCCCCAAATCTGGATTTCTTCGACATAGCATCCTTGAGAAATTTGGCATAACCGGGCATCTCCTTGATGGCATCTAACAGCGGAATATTGATGTGGACATGCTTAAAAATATCATAGATCTTCTTAATCTGGAACTCCTGTTTGTGCTTCTGTAGCCGCTGTGGAAAAGGAGGTGGAGGACGATAATCTTCAATGCATCCTTCCCATGGTATTCGGATCTGAGGAGGCTTAGGTTTTTCATTTTTCTCCTCTATCCCTTCTGATGTCGTAACAGGTGTGGCGGCAGCATGCTGTTTATCGTCTACCAGGGTAGCGTTCGTGGCAGTCGATTCTAGGGCTGGTTCCTTAACTGGTTCAGCTTTCCTTTCTGGCCCTGGTAATTGCTTCCCACTCCTAGTTGTGATATGTAACCCCCTTAACCCGGCCTAGACGGTTGACCCGAATTAAGAAAGTCACACGGGGAAAACCAAAGTCAACCCGAAAGTCAACCTTGATTAACGACCCTTTTTTTTCTTTTTAATCTTATCTAGATGCACATTATCCCTAATTGTGATCACACAAACAACATACTCAAAGATCACAAACAACAGAGATCAAACAGGGACCCAATTGAACAAATTATAACTTTAGGGACCAAATTGTAATTTCTGATAAATATGAGGACTTAATCCAAAATAAAGTTACCATCTAGAAATTAGTCAGGTTTCATGCTTCTCTGTGAAATTTCAGCTCAAAAGGACTTCCCAAACTCATTCAATTGCAAAAACAAGATTCAGGACAAAAACGTAAACAAAGCAAAACAATAAAAGATACTTTTAACTGAATTTAACGGTCTGGTATCGATACGCCAAGTGTCGTATCGATACGCGGGGAAGGCAGTAACCAAACTTCAGAGACGGTATCGATACGAGTTTCCCCGTACCGATACGGCATTCATACGGTATCGATACCCATTCAACCGTACCGATACGCCTGGGCAGAAATGTGCATATTTGGCTCAGGCGTATCGATACGCAAGCCCGAGTACCGATACCCCTGCCTGAAATCGGTTCAAAAACAACATCAAACATGCTTCAAACTTCAAATTAGCAACATCAAACCATATCACATAATCAACCCTCATACAAGGACCATGAATGCATCATCAATTCAGCATATAACCATCACATATGAAAAACCCCAATTTATATGGCATGCTTCCTACTTAAGCTATCCATTCATGCATAAACCTTCATAAACAAGCAATATTAAGCTAATCCAAAAACCAGCAATTCAAACAACATTCAACATACTTAGGGAGTCTCAAACACCTCCCAAAACATATACATTGGTCCCCCATTGCCAAATCAACCAAAAGCTAAAAGTACTTGTAAAACCTTCATACATTGAGCTTTACTTGAACTTGATTGCTTGCCCTCTCTTGCTGCCCCTCAAGGTACTCTAATGCTCTGCATTATTGAATTAAGGAAACGAGAGAGCGTAAGCAAAAGCTTAGTGAGACATGCCCTTTAAAAACAATTCAATAATGCAATGAAAACCATTTATAGACATGATTAAAATCAACCTTTGCACATGCTCAAAAGCATACTTAAAACAAGCAATCTCATGCTTCAATATAATCATTTAAACAAGCATCTCATGCTTCAACATAATCATTAAAACAAGCATCTCATGCTTCATAATATTCTCAACATGTCATATTGGCTCAAGTGATACATTTCATTTATTAAAACAAGTTCACAACTTTCCCCAAGGACTTTTAAACACCTTGGCCCCAAGGACTTTTAAACACCTTGGCCATGGACTTTTAAACACCATGAATAAGGACCACACAAGGACTTTTAACCACCTTTGTGTCCAATGCTTGAATCACCCCAAGGACTTTTAAACACCTTGGCCCCAAGGACTTTTAAACACCTTGGCCCCATGGACTTTTAAACACCATGGAAAGGAACACCTAAGGACTTTTAACCACCTTAGTGTCCGCAACAAGATTCATCCAAGGACTTTTAACCACCTTGATGATCTTAAGTAACAAGGCTCACTCAAGGACTTTTAACCACCTTAGTGACCTTCACTTTTACAAAACATCACTTGCCAATATACATATTTTACATCATATAATCCACTGTTTTAAAGCATTAAGCCAAGCCATTTTCATCATGCATTTCAAAGCATTAAACCACATCATTACAATGTATAAAATCAAGGAACTCCTACCTAGAGTTACCCTCAACACATGGCTTAAAACATCAACAATTATCATGCTAAAACATGCTTTCAAAACAGTAATTAAAACATGCAATCATCATTTTGCATCACATCCAAGTCATGGCCACCACTAGAGAGTAAATCCGAAAACTTACACTTGAGCTTAGCAAAGTTGTTTAGACTTAAACTAAGCTCCCAAAACCTTCAACCCTTGGTTTTAAAGCTGAAAATCCATTTTCACAAATGCACTCACCGATTTCCACTTTGCTTCAAGCCAAAGCACCAAATCAAGCCTCCGGATCAACAATTCTTGGATCCAAGGATGCCTCCCCTGTTTCAACACATTAAAGCAGAGGATTAATGCATCATCATGCATTAATTGCTTCAATGAAAGCACCTAAACTCGCTGCTCTCACATAACCTCCATTTTCGGCCACCAAACACAACCGAAAATGCATCCAAAATACTTCTAAACAAAGCCCAGCCATAAACCAGCAAATCCACACTTCCATTAACATTGTAACGCCCCGGTTTTGGGCTTGGAAGTCTTGGGCGTTGACCGGTTGGTCTAAGTGCTGTTCGATTCGTAAGAGGTTAAATTAGGAAAGCCTAGTTCGGGTTGCATTAAAAATATGGAAAAATATTCTAAAATCATCTTTTAATATATAAAAGTGAACTGTGAAATCAATTTTGGAAAATGAGGTTCGGAAGGTTGACATTTTGGCTAGTGACCAAAATGTAATTTTTGAAAGTTGCGGGACAGTTTTATAAAGGATTGAAACTTTGAATCTTTAAGGAGCTATTATTCCAAAAAGGATTTCTCCAGATTTCTCTAAGATATTTTAAGTCTAAAATCTGATTTTAAAGATTAAGAAAAGAGAGGGAAATCATTTTTAACCAATTCTTAACTAATTTTTCTATTTTCTCTCAAATTCTCTTCTCTCTCATTTTCTCTCTACCCAAACAAGATTTCCTCAGATTTCTTTCTCTGATTTTGACTTCTTAATCTCTCATTTCAACTCTCATTTGATTTCTAATCATCTCATCATCAAAACCTCACAATTTACAAGTTGATTCATCAAGCATTTTGGCTCTAAAATGGAGAAATTCAAGTTTGGAGGTAAGAACGTCCTTCTCCTCTAAACTATCAGTTCTTTACTGAAATTCCTAAGTTCTCAATCCTTGATTCATGTTTTATTAAAGGCTTTTCAATTGAGATCTTGATTTTTGGCTAAAATGCAAGATTTGGTGATTTTGGTGAAAATTTCGTGTGATCTGTTTAAGCAGGGTTTTGAGGTGTTAAATTGATGTTAAATGAATGCTAAAATGATTAGAAGTTGAGGTTTAATCAATGCAATCTCGGATAGGTTGAATTTCCTAAGTTTGGCTTGAGTTTTTGGTTGTTTTTGGAGTGTAATTGGTGATCTGTTATACCTGGAGGTATAAGGACGTGGTTGTGATCTTTTTGCATGTTATGTGATGTATAAAAATGGTTAGAAGTGTTGGATCTTGGCTGGGTTAAGTTTTGGAAGTGTTTGGAGATGATTTTCGGTTGTGTTTGGTGGCCGAAAATAGAGGTTTAGTGAGAGCAGCGAGTTTTGATGCTTTCATTGAAGCAATTAATGCATGATGATGCATTAATCCTCTGCTTTAATGTGTTGAAACAGGGGAGGCATCCTAGGATCCAAGATTTGTTGATCCGGAGGCTTGTTTTGGTGCTTTGGCTTGAAGCGAAGTGGTAATCGGTGAGTGAAAATGGATTTTCAGCTTTTAAACCAAAGGTTGAAGGTTTTGGGAGCTTAGTATAAGTCTAAACAACTTTGCTAAGCTCAAGTGTAAGTTTTCGGATTACTCTCTTAAAGTGGTGGCCATGTTTCGATGAAATGTGAAATGATGATTTTGCATGACTTGCTACTGTTTTGGAAAGCATGTTTTAGCATGTTAATTGCTGATGTTTTAGCATGATTTATGCTGATGTTTTAAGCCATGTGATGAAGGTGTCTCTAGGTAAGAGTACCTTGTTTTATGCATTGTTAAATGATGATTTAATGCTTTGAAATGCAAGAAGAAATGGCTTGGTTTAAATGCTTTAAAACAGTAGATTACATGTTGTATAAAGTGTGTATTGGCAAGTGATGGTTTGTAAAAGTGAAGGTCACTAAGGTGGTTAAAAGTCCTTGAGTGAGCCTTGTTATCTAAGATCATCAAGGTGGTTAAAAGTCCTTGGATGAATCTTGTTGCGGACACTAAGGTGGTTAAAAGTCCTTAGGTGCTCCTTTCCATGGTGGTTAAAAGTCCATGGGGCCAAGGTGTTTAAAAGTCCTTGGGGTATTTCAAGCTACGGACACAAAGGTGGTTAAAAGTCCTTGTGTGATCCATTCATGGTGTTTAAAAGTCCATGACCAAGGTGTTTAAAAGTCCTTGGGGTCCAAGGTGTTTAAAAGTCCTTGGGGAAAGTTGTTGAACTTGATTTCTAAATGAAATGTATCACTTGAGCCAATATGACATGTATTGTACATGAGATGCATGAGAGGCATGATTTAAATGTTTATGTTGAAGCATGAGATGCTTGTTTAAATGAAATGTGGAAGCATGATATTGCTTGATTTAAAGTATGCTTGAGCATGTGTAAAGGTTGTTTACTAGCATGATTTACAAATGGTTTTTAAAGCATTATTGAATGGTTTTTAAAGAGCATTCCTCACTAAGCTTTGGCTTACGCTCTCTCGTTTTCTTGATTCAATAATGCAGAGCATTAGAGTGCATTGAGGGCAGCAAGAGGAGGCAAGCAAACAAGTACAAGTAAAGCTCAATGTATGAAGGTTTTCTAAGTGTTTTAGCTTTTGTATGTTTTTGGCAATGGGGGACCAATGTATTTGTTTTGGGAGGTGTCTATGACTCCCTAAGTATGTTGTATGTGGTTGATGTTGCTGGTTTTTGGATTGAATTTCTATTGCTTGCTTTTGAAGGTTTAAGGCTTGAATGTTAGCTTGTGTAGGAAGCATGACCTTGAATTTGGGGCTTTTTGCATGTGATGTTATTTTGTTGAATTGATGATGCTTGGATGTCTTAAATATGTTTAATTGCATGCTGGTAAAGTTCGGTGATGTTTGGAGCATGTTTGAGTGGTCAATTGCATGATCTAGTATGCTTGTTTGCTGGTTTTTGTGCAGGCGTTTCGGAACAGGGGTGTACCGTTTCGGAACGGGTGCCTTGCATGAACCCAGGCGTCCGAAACGGTATGCACCGTTTCGAAACGGTTTAGCCTCTGCCGAGGCCATGTTTCGGAACCCGTTTCGGAACGGCCCGTGTTTCGGAACAGGGCTAGCCTGTTTCGGAACGGTCGACCGTTAGGGGGCTGACATGGTAGTTACATGTTTTGAAATGTTTGCGTTTTGGTCCTAAATCTTGTGTGATCAATTGCATGAGCTGTGGATGTCCCTTTTAAGCTGAAATTTCACAGAGATGCATGAAACCTGACTAATTTCAAGATGGTAACTTTAATTTGGGCTGAGTCCCTTAATTTATCAGAATTTACGATTTGGTCCCTAAAGTTGTAATTGTTCAATTGGGTCCCTGTTTGATCTCTGATGTTTGTGATCTTTTGATATGCTGTTTGTATGATCACAATTAAGGTTAATGAGCATCTAGACAAGATTAAAAAGAAAAAAAAAGGGTCGTTAATCAAGGTTGACTTTCGAGTTGACTTTGGTTTTCCCCGTGTAATCTTCGTAGTTCGGGTCAACCGTCTAGACCGGGCTACGGGGGTTACAAACATCATATAACATCTAAAAACAACCTAACAACATCCTTATACCTCCAGCAACATCAGATCACCAAGATCACCTCAAAAACTACCTTAAAACACAAGCTAAACTTAGGAAACTCAACCTATCCGGGTTTGCATCAATCAAAACTCATTTCCTTATCAATTTAGAGATCATTTAACATCAAAAACACCTCTCAAATCACAGATCTAACAGATCTAACGAAAATCATGTGAAATCATCAAAATCTTGCATAATTAGCCAAGATCCATAAATCAACTTAAAAGCCTTTAATTAAACATCAATTTAGGATTGAAAACTTAGGAATTTCATTAAAGAACTTGAAGTTCAGAGGAGAAGGACGTTCTTACCTCCAAACTTGAGTTTCTCCTCTTTTTGGAATGAAAATCCTTGATGAAACTTGTAGCAATTGAAGAGGTTTTAAAGATAAGTTGATTTGCAATCAATTGAGAGTTGAAAGGAGGATTTTAGGTGAGAAAATCAGAAACAAAACTCTGGAAATGGAGTGTTTGGGTTGAGAGAAAAAGAGAGAAAGAAAATGAGAAGTTAGTTGAGAAAATGACTAAAATGAGTTTTCCCTCCTTTATGAAATCTTTAAAATCAGAATTATAACTCAAAATATCTTAGAAAAATCTGGAGAAACTCCCTTTGGGTAAATAGCTCCTTAAAGATTCAAAGTTTCAACCCTTTATAAAACAGCCACCAAACTTTCAAAAATTACATTTTGGTCACTAGCCAAAATGTCACACTTCCAAAACTCATTTTCCAAAATTGATTTCACAGTTCACTTAATTATATTAAAAGATGATTTTAGAACATTTTTCCATATTTTTAATGCAACCCGAACTAAGCTTTCCTAATTTAACCTCTTACGATTCGAACAGCACTTTGACCGACCGGTCAACACCCAAGACTTCCAAGCCCAAAACCGGGGCGTTACAACTCTCCCCCCCTTAAGAAATTTCGTCCTCGAAATTTACCTGAAGGAAGGAGATAAGGAAACTGCTTCAGCATGTCTTCCTTCCGCTCCCACGTGGCTTCCTCAACACCTCGATGCTTCCACAACACCTTCACCAACTCAATGGTCTTGCCACGAAGAACCTTGCTATCTGAATCCAGAACCTTCACCGGTTCCTCATCATAGGTCAAATCCGGATTCAATTCCACTTCCTCCACAGGCATCACATGCGAAGGATCAGATCTATACTTCCGGAGCATAGAAACATGGAACACATCATGAATCTTCTCCAGCTCCTGAGGTAACCTCAACCGATACGCAACAGGACCCACACGCTCAACAACCTCATACGGTCCAATGTATCTAGGGCTCAGCTTACCCTTCCGGCCAAACCTCATCACCTTCTTCCAAGGCGAAACCTTCAAAAACACACGATCACCCACCGCGTACTCTATCTCCTTACGCTTCAAATCTGCGTAAGATTTCTGCCGATCAGAAGCAGCCTTCAACCGCTCACAAATGAGCTTCACCTTCTCGGTGGTTCCTTTCAACAAAGCCGGCATCGAAACCAACTTTTGACCAGTTTCAGCCCAACAAAGAGGAGTCCTACACTTCCTCCCATACAGAGCCTCATAAGGTGCCATCTGTATACTCGCCTGAAAACTGTTGTTATAAGCGAACTCAACCAAAGGCAGATGCTTCTCCCAAGAACCTTGGAACTCTATCACGCAGCTCAACAGCTACCTTCCTACTCAAGGCATCCGCAACAACATTAGCCTTTCCAGGATGATACTCTATCGTCAGATCATAATCCTTGAGCAACTCCAACCAACGCCGCTGCCTAAGATTCAACTCCTTCTGAGACATCAGATACCTCAAACTCTTGTGATCCGTGTACACAGTACACTTCTCACCATACAGATAATGCCTCCAGATCTTCATAGCAAAAACCACTGCAGCCAGCTCAATATCATGTGTAGGATAATTGCGCTCATGCACCTTCAACTGCCGCGACGCATAAGCCACAACCTTACCCTCTTGCATCAGCACACACCCCAAACCAACATAGGATGCATCACTGTAGACCACAAACTCTTTCCCTGATTCAGGCTGAATCAAGATAGGAGCTTGCGTCAAAGCCATCTTCAGCTTCTCAAAAGCCTGCTGTCTCGCTTCTGTCCACTCATACTTAACATCTTTCTGCAACAACTTCGTCAAAGGAGCAGTAATCTTGGAAAAACCATCCACAAACCTTCGGTAGTATCCTGCCAAACCAAGGAAACTACGAACCTCCTGAACAGACTTAGGAACTTTCCAGTTCATCACCGCTTCGATCTTCTGAGGATCAACACGAATCCCTTCAGCTGAGACCACATGTCCAAGAAACACCACCTCCCTAAGCCAAAACTCACACTTGCTTAGCTTAGCATAAAGCTGATTCTCCAACAAAGCTTGCAGCACAATCCTCAAATGCTCTTCGTGCTCTTCCTCAGTACGCGAGTACACAAGGATATCATCAATGAACACCACAACGAACTTGTCCAGGTATTCATGAAAAACACGATTCATCATGTCCATGAAAGCAGCAGGAGCATTTGTCAGCCCAAACGGCATCACAAGAAACACATAATGCCCATACCTTGTCCTGAAAGCTGTCTTAGGCACATCTACATCTTTCACCTTCAACTGATAATACCCTGACCTCAAGTAAATCTTAGAGAACACAGCAGCTCCCCGAAATTGATCAAAGAGATCATCAATCCACGACAAAGGATACCGATTCTTGATAGTCAACTTGTTCAGCTGACGGTAATCAATGCACATCCCCATCGTGCCATCTTTCTTCCTCACAAACAAGACAGGAGCACCCCAAGGCGACACACTCGGCCGGATGAAACCACGATCAAGCAGCTCTTGCAACTGCGTCTTCAGCTCCTTCAGCTCCTTAGGTGCCATTCTATAGGGGGTAATGGACACAGGAGTTGTATTCTCATACAACTCAATTCCAAACTCCACCTCGCGATTAGGAGGTAAACCAGGCAACTCCTCAGGAAAAACATCAGGAAACTCCTTCACAACCCTGATATCCTGCACCCTCAACTCCTTAGAACAAGGATTCATCACAAAAGCCAGATAAGCTTCACAACCTTGCCTCAGCATCCTGCTCGCCTCCAAGGTAGAAACAACATTGGCAAGAAACTTCACATTCTCACCAACCACCACCACTTCATAATCATCCGCAAGCTTAAGCGAAACCCGCTTATTCTCGCAATCCACAACAGCACGATGCTCAGCAAGCCAACATGTAGGTCTTTACTTCCGTCACTAAGCCATAACGGAACCTTTCGCACCTCTCTCGCTCATCAGGTATCAGCTCCGGTGCATACTGACTGAGGCGTACGAACTGTACTTCATACTCAGCCACACTCATGCTCCCTTGGGTAAGAGACATGAATTCACGCTTTTTCTCATCCAGATATCTCACTCCCAGATATCTCCTCTTGAACGCATTCTGAAAGAATGTCCAAGTGATGTCAGCTTCAGCCATTCCAGAGATTGTGGTCGTCCACCACGTATAAGCATCGCCTTGCAGCAAAGACACCACACACCCCAACTTTTTCACATCAGTGCAGCTCATCTGTCCCAAGACACGCTTGGTACTTTCCAGCCAAGCTTCCGACCTCTCAGCTGACATACCCCTAAACTCAGTCCCACCAAGACTGCGCAGACGCTCTAAGGGTAATCTAGCTCCAGCATCCCCCTGATGCCCAGCTCCTTGAGCTCCAGCTACTGCTGCTCGAAAAGCACCCGCAATAGCTTGCACCAGCATCGTCATGTCAGGCATCGCTTGCCCCTGACTAACCTCAGGTCCTGCAGCTCTAGCACCAGCTGCCTCAGCTCCAGCTCTTTCCCTCTCCGCACCACCACCACCAGGTGGAGGAGGAGGTAACACAGCACTACCCGTATTCTCTTCATTCACATTCCCCTCCGGGGTCGTAGCTCTCACGCTACTCCTTAACTCTCTACGTGGTGCCATACTTTTACCATGCATAACAATACAAAATAAAACAAGTCAGGACCAGCAAGGTAAGCAATTCCAAGTATTCAAGCTCAATTTCTTTCAAAATCAACATCATTTATTTAGCTTTTGTTTGGCAATGGGTACCCTCATCATGCATCATCACAGCATACAACTCAAAAGCATCAACAACACAAGCCACTGAACATGCTTTCAAACAACAAGCATACATGCTAAACATACTTCAATCATGCATACATTCATTCCCAATTACTCGAGAACTCAACTCTGATACCACCAAATGTAACCCCCTTAACCCGGCCTAGACGGTTGACCCGAATTAAGAAAGTCACACGGGGAAAACCAAAGTCAACCCAAAAGTCAACCTTGATTAACGACCCTTTTTTTTTCTTTTTAATCTTATCTAGATGCACATTATCCCTAATTGTGATCACACAAACAACATACTCAAAGATCACAAACAACAGAGATCAAACAGGGACCCAATTGAACAAATTACAACTTTAGGGACCAAATTGTAATTTCTGATAAATATGAAGACTTAATCCAAAATAAAGTTACCATCTAGAAATTAGTCAGGTTTCATGCTTCTCTGTGAAATTTCAGCTCAAAAGGACTTCCCAAACTCATTCAATTGCAAAAACAAGATTCAGGACCAAAACGTAAACAAAGCAAAACAATAAAAGATACTTTTAACTGAATTTAACGGTCTGGTATCGATACGCCAGGTGTCGTATCGATACGCGGGGAAGGCAGTAACCAAACTTCAGAGACGGTATCGATACGAGTTTCCCCGTACCGATACGACATTCATACGGTATCGATACCCATTCAACCGTACCGATACGCCTGGGCAGAAATGTGCATATTTGGCTCAGGCGTATCGATACGCAAGCCCGAGTACCGATACCCCTGCCTGAAATCGGTTCAAAAACAACATCAAACATGCTTCAAACTTCAAATTAGCAACATCAAACCATATCACATAATCAACCCTCATACAAGGACCATGAATGCATCATCAATTCAGCATATAACCATCACATATGAAAAACCCCAATTTATATGGCATGCTTCCTACTTAAGCTATCCATTCATGCATAAACCTTCATAAACAAGCAATATTAAGCTAATCCAAAAACCAGCAATTCAAACAACATTCAACATACTTAGGGAGTCTCAAACACCTCCCAAAACATATACATTGGTCCCCCATTGCCAAATCAACCAAAAGCTAAAAGTACTTGTAAAACCTTCATACATTGAGCTTTACTTGAACTTGATTGCTTGCCCTCTCTTGCTGCCCCTCAAGGTACTCTAATGCTCTGCATTATTGAATTAAGGAAACGAGAGAGCGTAAGCAAAAGCTTAGTGAGGCATGCCCTTTAAAAACAATTCAATAATGCAATTAAAACCATTTATAGACATGATTAAAATCAACCTTTGCACATGCTCAAAAGCATACTTAAAACAAGAAATCTCATGCTTCAATATAATCATTTAAACAAGCATCTCATGCTTCAACATAATCATTAAAACAAGCATCTCATGCTTCATAATATTCTCAACATGTCATATTGGCTCAAGTGATACATTTCATTTATTAAAACAAGTTCACAACTTTCCCCAAGGACTTTTAAACACCTTGGCCCCAAGGACTTTTAAACACCTTGGCCATGGACTTTTAAACACCATGAATAAGGACCACACAAGGACTTTTAACCACCTTTGTGTCCAATGCTTGAATCACCCCAAGGACTTTTAAACACCTTGGCCCCAAGGACTTTTAAACACCTTGGCCCCATGGACTTTTAAACACCATGGAAAGGAACACCTAAGGACTTTTAACCACCTTAGTGTCCGCAACAAGATTCATCCAAGGACTTTTAACCACCTTGATGATCTTAAGTAACAAGGCTCACTCAAGGACTTTTAACCACCTTAGTGACCTTCACTTTTACAAAACATCACTTGCCAATATACATATTTTACATCATATAATCCACTGTTTTAAAGCATTAAGCCAAGCCATTTTCATCATGCATTTCAAAGCATTAAACCACATCATTACAATGTATAAAATCAAGGAACTCCTACCTAGAGTTACCCTCAACACATGGCTTAAAACATCAGCAATTATCATGCTAAAACATGCTTTCAAAACAGTAATTAAAACATGCAATCATCATTTTGCATCACATCCAAGTCATGGCCACCACTAGAGAGTAAATCCGAAAACTTACACTTGAGCTTAGCAAAGTTGTTTAGACTTAAACTAAGCTCCCAAAACCTTCAACCCTTGGTTTTAAAGCTGAAAATCCATTTTCACAAATGCACTCACCGATTTCCACTTTGCTTCAAGCCAAAGCACCAAATCAAGCCTCCGGATCAACAATTCTTGGATCCAAGGATGCCTCCCCTGTTTCAACACATTAAAGCAGAGGATTAATGCATCATCATGCATTAATTGCTTCAATGAAAGCACCTAAACTCGCTGCTCTCACATAACCTCCATTTTCGGCCACCAAACACAACCGAAAATGCATCCAAAATACTTCTAAACAAAGCCCAGCCATAAACCAGCAAATCCACACTTCCATTAACATCATATAACATCTAAAAACAACCTAACAACATCCTTATACCTCCAGCAACATCAGATCACCAAGATCACCTCAAAAACTACCTTAAAACACAAGCTAAACTTAGGAAACTCAACCTATCCGGGTTTGCATCAATCAAAACTCATTTCCTTATCAATTTAGAGATCATTTAACATCAAAAACACCTCTCAAATCACAGATCTAACAGATCTAACGAAAATCATGTGAAATCATCAAAATCTTGCATAATTAGCCAAGATCCATAAATCAACTTAAAAGCCTTTAATTAAACATCAATTTAGGATTGAAAATTTAGGAATTTCATTAAAGAACTTGAAGTTCAGAGGAGAAGGACGTTCTTACCTCCAAACTTGAGTTTCTCCTCTTTTTGGAATGAAAATCCTTGATGAAACTTGTAGCAATTGAAGAGGTTTTAAAGATAAGTTGATTTGCAATCAATTGAGAGTTGAAAGGAGGATTTTAGGTGAGAAAATCAGAAACAAAACTCTGGAAATGGAGTGTTTGGGTTGAGAGAAAAAGAGAGAAAGAAAATGAGAAGTTAGTTGAGAAAATGACTAAAATGAGTTTTCCCTCCTTTATGAAATCTTTAAAATCAGAATTATAACTCAAAATATCTTAGAAAAATCTGGAGAAACTCCCTTTGGGTAAATAGCTCCTTAAAGATTCAAAGTTTCAACCCTTTATAAAACAGCCACCAAACTTTCAAAAATTACATTGTGGTCACTAGCCAAAATGTCACACTTCCAAAACTCATTTTCCAAAATTGATTTCACAGTTCACTTAATTATATTAAAAGATGATTTTAGAACATTTTTCCATATTTTTAATGCAACCCGAACTAAGCTTTCCTAATTTAACCTCTTACGATTCGAACAGCACTTTGACCGACCGGTCAACGCCCAAGACTTCCAAGCCCAAAACCGGGGCGTTACATGATAGCTTTGCACCGCTCATGTGTGGGTTGTCTAGCGATCTCAGTATCGCTAGGGAATCCTCCGTTCTGCCTTGGCTTAATATGCTGGGAAACCTCACCCATCTGTGTCTCCGGTGATTTCAGAGTAGCTTCATGATTAGTCATTCGCATCTCTATTTTATCCATGAAAGACCCAGTCTTCTTGACGAAGTGATCCATATTTTCTATGTAAGTTCCTGTCTGAGACATAAATGTGGCCAAGGTCTGCTCTAGTATACTAGGTGTGGCTGCTGGTGGCTGTTGCGGCTGCTGTTGCGGTTGCTGCCGAGTCAGAATTCTAGGTACCCCTTGATTTTGAGCGTTTGTACTTGAGGATTTAGGGCATTGTTTGGGTTGCTCCAAGAGAACTTAGGGTCTTTCCTCCAGTTGGGATTGTAGTTGTTGGAGTCATAGTTCCTTTTCTTGTTGAAGTTTCCAACATACATCCCTTCCTCTAACTGTAGCGGGCAGTCTTCCGAACTATGATTCCCACTGCAAGTTTCACATACCTCTTATGCAGAGTAGACATGTTTTGAATCTTTCTTCAGCAAATTCTCTACTGCCTTTGTGAGGTACGCAACTTGTGTCTTTAGGGAGTTATCGGCCTCATAATCCTTTACAACTAGTACTCGTTTACCTCTCCTTGTTGTGGGAAATTGCTCTTCATTCTTCGCCAAATTCTTTAATACTACCATGGCTTCATCCGGACCTTTATCCAAAAGCAACCCATTGGCTGCTGACTCAATTCTCATGCGAGTATGTAGGTTGGCAGCATTGTAGAATTTGATGACTTGATTCCAAACAGAGAATCCGTGCATTGGGCAATTCCTCAGAAATGTAGTAAACCTGTCCCATGCCTCATACATTGGCTCGTCATCTTCCTGTTGAAAAGTAGCAATTTCGTTACGTAATCGCTCAGATAAATGGGAAGGGTTAAAACGAGATAAAAATTCACGAGTTAAATCTGCCCAAGTTCGTATTGAACCCGGCGTTAGTTTATTCCACCAAGTTTTCGCTCTGTCCCTCAATGAATGAAGAAATAACCGAAGCCTCAGTATCTCCAGATTTACTCCTGGTAGTCTAAACGAACCATAGATTTCTTGGAACGTTTTCAGATGTTCCCTAGCATCCTCTGTAGCAGCACCACTAAATTGGCCAGCAGAATTAATCATGCTGAACATGACAGGTTTCAGCTCGAAATTTTCAACTTCCACGTCTGGCAGGGTGGTTTTGTAGTTCCACATGATCATTGATCATGTAATCACGGCATGACCAGCGTGCGGCCCTAGCAGCAGGAGGAGCGGCAGGCTGTCCGTTTCCTCCATCTTCGATAGGATCGTTAGGATCTTGGGGATTCCCTTGGTTGTTCCTCCTATCTTCGTGTCTTCCATTCACCATTGCTTCTAACTGTTCCTCCAGGTACTCGTTTCTTTCTACTAGGAGGCGGACTCGTTTCCTGAGGTTGCACGTTCGTTCGATTTCAAGGTCTAATTTGTGCTCAGGCTCTTTTCCTCGTTAAGATCTGCGCATAAGCAAATGGGAGACTTTGTGAAAGGCACATTGTGAACAATCCAAATAAAAACAGAAAAATTAAAAAGAATGTGCAGTAAAAGTAGGGTAAAGATATGTTGCCAGTCCCCGGCAATGGCGCCAAAAGCTTGTTGCGTGTAAAAGAGTCTATCGCAATAGAGTGCAATTGTACACGACGCAAGTAGTAAAGTGATACACGAAGTATCGGATGTCGAATCCACAGGGATTGGAAATAGCCTTAACCTTGAATTACTGCACAAGAAAGAAGAAGATAATTTTAATTGTTTGTAAGGGAATACTAAAAAATACAGAAAATAAAGGATTAAAGGAATCAGGATAGAGAGAATAGGTCGGTATTGATTTGCTCAGTAGTGTAGGTGTTGCAATGTCTAGGACTCCCTGTTCTGTCGTTGCTCCTGTCGCGGCAGCACCTGCGGCGGCATAGGTCTGTTGATGTCGCGGCAGCGATCACATAACTCTGTACTTCAAGCTTGGAAAGAATCCCTGTTGTGCCTTGTCCTATCCCTAGGTCCAAGTCTATCGATGAACACGTCTTTGATGATACCTCCCGACGTGAATCGAAGGATGAACACCGATGTTGTTGAATTCTCCTTAGCCACTTAACCTCGTCCTATCCCTAGGTCCGAGATAGTTCAACCATAAACTGGAGAACCCGTACTTATTCCTTTCGTATACTTAACTCTCCCGATATTAAGTAAATGTATAATCTCACAATTCTCTCCCGATACTCTTGCAAGATGTTGAAAACCAGAATAAGAAAACTTGAAGTCTATTTTATTGAACAGAAAAAATCCTAAAACAATGCAATCCTTGCAACTACTTTACAGAATCAACCCTTAGCCCTAGGGGAAGTTTAGAACATGATGAGAAGGGGGAAAACAACTAGGGTTTAGGGGAAGACGGCTAGAGAATAAGATATCCCTCCCTAGGTCGAATTACATGCCTTTATATAGGCCTTGGGTTCAAGTTTTCTAATATGGCAAGAATACAAGTTTAAATTAAAGTACAACTCTATTAAAGACTAAATCTTCAGAGTAGATGTCTTTAATTCGTCCTCTTTTCTTGCCTGGAGTTTCTTCCTTGAACTTTGGGCTTGACCTTCATTCTGATCTAGGGCTCAGAAAAATATAAGAGTGACCCACGACAGACCGGCTAAATTTCCTCTTTCTGTCGAGCTCCACTTCATTTTTTTCCTTCACCATTGCTATCGTCCTTGACTGCCATGGCAGCGGCCACGACATCGTCGTTCTTCTTGACTTCAGTCCTGTGTTCCAGCTCTACTTCTCCACTGCCCTGAGTCTGCTACGCAGCTACCTGCAAAAGTAACCAAAATCAGTAGCAACTGTGCCTTTTATATAGTTGTGATGTATAATTGAAATCTATCCTAAATGCAATGAAATATGCTTGAATGCAACATGAATATGAGGTAAATAAGGGGTAAAAGTAGAACTTTTGCACACTCAACAATGATGAATTTGCCAATGTTGATCTTGCGTCCTTTGATGATGGAGTGCAACAAAATCAACTTTTCTTCTGAAATGGTCTCATTGTGAGATGTAGGTAACAAATTTTCCTTGATGAAATGATTCCAGCCTCGCATTGGTGGCTTCAATGCCAGTCGTTTCACCATCTAGTGTCCCTTTGATGAAACGATCAATGCCGTGCTAGGCTCACGCAGTTCTGCCATCAACTTCTTTCTCTTAGCAGTAGTCATAGAGCCGACATATTCACTGTGTTCATCCTCCACATCCCCTAACTTAAACATGTCATTAACGAGATAAGGCTTTGAACGGTTTGGACGAAGGAAGAAGAAGAGAAAATATAGATCTTGGTTTCTTGCTTGATAAAAGGGAGAAGTGAAAGAGATTTTGTTTCTTTGAACGCCAAGGGTAGGTAAAAAGCAAAGAGTTAAGTGTTAATAGAGTTTAATTAAAGTAGCCGAATTAATTGGGTTAAGGATGGAAAATAAAAAGATTTGATTTGATAATGGGTTAAGTGATAATGGTGATGTGATAAGGTTGTAAGTGATATGATATAGTTAAAGTGATAAGGGTGTAAGTGATTAGGATAAGGTTAAAGTGATAAGGGTTATATGATAAGGTTGTAAGTGATATGATAATGTTAAATTGATATAAGGTTAAGATATTTAAATTGAATTTAAATTCAACTTAAATATTGGATGGCTAGGGTTAAAATTCAAAGAAAAATAATCTATCTCTTCAATGGGCCGAATTTAATCAAGCTAGGTGTAAAGTGTCCATAACTTCTATATTTCATGCACATTCCATCTCATATTATTGTTGTTTTTAAGTACATTTTAGGCATAATTAGGTTCATGCATTGCATTTTACAGTATTCTTTACTCTGCCATGTTTTGTATTGATTTTATCTTATTTAGTAAAGAAAAGGTACTGTTTTAGTTTAGTTTTAGTTTCAGGTACTAGGGGCTGACAGAAGGGGAGAGGAGCTAAGGACATGATGCTGAGGCAACAGACTAAGGAGCTGTACTGATGCAGTTCCAGACAGAGACAACAGCTGCCGAGTAGCTGCTGCCGCCCTACTTACCGCCAGAGACAGCAAGATGAGAAATTGGAGAACTAGAGTGCGATCTGTAGAATCAGAAAATCTTGATCTTAACGATGTTGTCCATTCAATTTTTCGATGACTGTAGCAGCAAACAGAGCCGCCGAAGGAGGAACTCGAGCTTACTTGCGGAGCAAGGCAACATGATTAAGTCCACATTCAACTCAAAGAAGTCAACATTTAGAGTTGTATTTAATGTAAATGCTACTTTGAAGTCTTCTACTCCAAGAAGGACTAGACCTTGCTAATGTATATATATACTCATTGTAATTTTACTTCAAAACAATTTAGGTTTTACCTTAGGCATAGTTTAGGTTTTCTTGCCGCCATTATGTTCTAAAATTCTCTTTGGGTTTGGGTTATGTTGTAATTAGTGTGAGAACGGTTGTTTAGCATTTTAAGCTTGTTTTTGCAATAAAGCTTCAAGATTTTCTTATTCCATGTTCTTCATAGTTTTCTATTAAGGCGAAAGATTAGTTGATTACTATCTATTTGTTCGGTATCTAGAGAGCCGAACTCACGAAAGGAGTAAGTACGATCTCATCTATAGACAATGTTGATCAATCAAACCTAGACATAGGTTAGGGTTTAAGGCGGCTAAAAGAGGATGCATCAACATTGCTGTCTTTGCAGGATTCACGCTGCGACTCGCCGGAACCAGAAGTAAAAATTTTGGTAGATAGGGATCCCGTAAAAACTTCTTTCGAGGAATGGGCTAGGCCGGGTCATTTCTCAAGAACAATAGCTAAGGGACCCGATACTACCACGTGGATCTGGAACCTACATGCCGATGCTCACGATTTCGATAGCCATACCAGTGATTTGGAGGAGATTTCTCGCAAAATATTTAGTGCCCATTTCGGCCAACTCTCCATCATCTTTCTTTGGCTGAGCGACATGTATTTCCACGGTGCTCGTTTTTCCAATTATGAAGCATGGCTCGCTTACCTAGATGGGAATCAAGAAAGTTCGAAGTTCGAAATATTAAAAAAAAAGAAGATAAATATATATTATAAATTTTATAAATTAAATTGCATAAAATTTATAAAATTAAAATAAAATAAAGTAGTAAATTAATAAAAAAATGAATACATAAAATAAATACAATAATAGATAAAACGAGATGCGACTCCCCCTACATATTTTATACTTTCTCCTACAAAAAAACTTGTAGGCAGTGGGCATCAAAAACATTCTGACATATACATAAGTGGGATCACATTCGAAGCGTTCTGCCGAGCCTTGTAGTTCTACCGAGTTTTCCGCCGAGACACAAGTCCATCCCCCTGCCGATGCAGCGAGAGCGTCTCAGCAGCCTTGTAACCCCCTCGACTCGGCCTGGCTGATAAACTGAACTGAACTGATCACACGAGGAATATTGAAGTAAACCGGAAAAGTTTACCTCAACAAACGACCCTTCTTTTTTTTATTGTCTAGATGCATGTTAGGTTCCTAAGTGTACGTACACAAGTAGCGGAAACTGTAACAACCCCTTCCCGGCCTGGTAGAGAACCGGGTCGGAGAGCGTTACCGAAACAAAGCGATAAAATCTTTTAACTTTATACTTAAAAACTTTTTATCGGATCTTAACTCTTGCACTTATCTTTTAAGCCTTTAACAATATTTTATTCAAACATGACGTTACCGGATATACGTATTAATCCCTTTTATTCCTATTAAAGCCTTAGGAAGATCAACCCCGTGTCGAAACGCCCTGAGCTGTTTCGGTACGGCTTGACTAAGGTCAACTTATTTACTGTCCCTTTATAACCGTATCGGTACGGGTTGACTAACCTTGACTCGTCTTTGACCTGTTTCGAAACTATTATCGAAATAGTGGTCTCCAGTAGCCAAAATGTTCCAAAACGGTACTGCCCCGTTTCGGTACACCTTGCTTTCCGAGATTCAAATTATGTTACCTGTATCGAAACATCATCACTTGTTCCGGTACAGGTAGGCCTACAATGACAACTTCTAACTGTTTTTAATCCTTTTTAACCTAGCAGTCATGATCCAATTGCAACGAGACTTTTCCCACAACATTTTAAGGGTATAAGCTATCGTCATGCCAAGTTTTAAATCCATTTATATTCGTTTACAATGTTTTACCATTTTAGCGTAAAACATGAACTATAGGTCATGACATGTTACACGAAATGCATTATCCAACCATTTGCTTCTTAAACACTTAGACATAACATAGACATACCAAAATAGACATATCAAACTTATGCATAGACCTCCCACCATACTAGGAGTTCGAAGGTTAGAACACCTTACTTGGACTTGGTTGTGACTTGTGCAACGTACCAACTTCTCCGATCTCGATCCCAAAACTTGCTTATCCTGAAATGGATGCATGAAATGCATTAGGCATACTTTGCCTAGTGAGGTAGTCACATAACCATGAATATACAAATTATGACTTATAACATGTTTCTAATAATCATAACATTAATCATGTAATATCATGGCATATTTCATATTTATAACAAAGCCTATAACAATATCATTGTTCATGGCAATCATTATCTTGAGTTCATAATTTTCTTGGATCGATTCATGGTATATGGATACACGAATTCCACCTCCTCGCCAAAACACATAAATGGTCATCCCGCCGACATCGCCAAAGACCAAACACAATACATCCCTCCGCCTCGCCAAATCATATAGGCCGTAGCCCTAGGACCGTAGTCCACCCATACACTGAGCTCATGAATTCTATGGCATGCCAATTGTATCCAATACTTCGAATCCAAGGTTCATATTTCATAATTCGTAAAAATAACAATTTCAATTATGCATATCATACTTATCACATGTAAATGCTTGCAATGAATTTCATAATTAACATGCTTAAAAATCATGGAATCAATGAAATGCTTACCATACACTTACAAACATATGACCAATGATGAAAGCCTTTAACTCAAAGGTTAGTATTGGTATTTATAACAACAAATTCGAGTAGGCCCTTGCCAAACTCGAGACGCTACTACACTCACCTCGATATTAAGGTTCTCGAATAACGACGCCTTTTCCCTTGATTGGCGGTTGTTCTTTCACGACTTCTTGAACCCGACGTCGGCAGAAATTTGATATTACTAAACTGAATGATTCGAACTACCAAACAAACACTAAACCGTGTATATATTTTTCTCATAGCTCCTTTGCTCCATTGGTTTCTCTCCCCCTCGGTCCCTATTTTTATACGAAGGGGAGGTTGATGATTCAACCTTAATTGCATTTTGCAATGGCCACGTTTGTTGCTATTGGTGGCCACCCTCCTTTCTTAGAGGAATCCACGTAAGCGGCTATTGCCACATGCAATTGGGAAGGGCCAAATGGCCATTAACGTGGCACCCCCCTTTTTTTAAATAATGGTAGAGAAACCATTCGAATACCAGAAAGAGAATGAAAGCATTTTCCCAAATTCCATTCGGTGCAAGTGATAATGAACAAGAAAACTTTAACAAAATTTTAACAATAAATAAATAGCAAGCTTGACACTTGTCCATGTGACTCATCACTTCTTTTCTTTCTTCCTTAACCGCAGGTAAACATGGCATTGAAAGGGCCTATTTTCATCTTTATTTTCTATTTAATAAGCTTTCCTTCCAATGAAGGAATTCATTAGGATACTCCCACGTAATAGGTGATGAGGATTAGGAGGGATTAATCATAGGGTTAGTCCCTCAACTTTTCCTCCTTTACACTTTTACCTCTAGAGTTTTAATAATAATAATAATAATAATAATAAATTATCATAGATTATCCCGAAAAACATTTATTGGTTTAGATAGAGTCGAATAAATTATTCAATCGATATAAAATATTCGGTCATCGGAACTTGATTCCGACTAGACCGATTTTCGGGGTGTTACAACTCTCCTCCCCTTAGAAAAGAATTCGTCCTTGAATTTTTACATATCGCTTCGGATTGTTCATCCGTGCACTCTTCGGGATCAGAATCTTCTGGAGATGAAGAATTCACATTTCCTAATTTTTCTGGCCAAGATCGCCTTGCACTAACACGTCGACGTTTTTCAGAAAATTTCTTAGGACAATCTCGAGCGAGATGGTCCATCTTGCCACAATCGAAACAAGCTTTGGTTCCTTTTTTACATCGTCTTATCGGATGATTATCTTGGAAAAAGCTACAAAGAAATCTTTCTTGCTTCCGCTCATTTAGTTTCTTAACTGAATTCGACATCATTTAGGAACGAGGATACTTTTAGGAAAAATGCTTATTTCACACTCTTGAAATAGAGGTGAGTTTTGGTCTTACTATTGCTGAGGATATCTATCTATATATAGAATGAAAAATTTGTCTTTTTCCCACCTTTCTAAGAACCAATCACAAATTCTCTTAAGGCTTTGCAAAGCTTATCCTTTCACCTCTTCGTATTCACCTGACACTTGCACTTTCTTATAGCATTCAACATCTTAGGTGTCCAACACATAGGGCGAGTCATCATCCTCTAATTTCAAGCTATTCTTCTTGTTATTTCTTATTCAAAATCTGGTACCTGTATCGATACACTCTGACCAGTATCGATACGGTTAAGCACAAATCCAAAATTCAGTTAAAAGCTGTTAAATCGTTTCGATACTCTCATACTTGTTTCGGTATGTTTTTATGGGTCGTTTCGATACGTATCCTTTCCCGCATCGATACGCCCAGCCTAGAGTTCATTCTTTCTATTCTATAGATAGGTCTCTAACTAGGCTTACTTAAACAGAATTTCTTATCAACATACATAAACATAAAGGTTAAAATTCTTACCCGAAATAGCGTCGAGATCATTTTCCGAGTCCTTGCCTTGAATATGAAATATCCGTGTAGAAGCTCTAGATTCGGGCCTACTTGTTACTTTTGACGCTTCCAATCCTCCCGACTTTCCAAATGATCCTTGATTTGCCCCCTTGCCTCGAGGAGGGTTAGTCATCACAAAAACAGGCTTGTTAGGATTCTTTGGGCAATCTTGAATGAGATGACCTATCTTTCCGTAGAAGAAACATGCACCGTTTTTCTTGCGACATTGTTCTTCGTGTCGACGTTGACAGAAACCACACTTAGAGACTCTCGTGTCTTGTCTCGAATCAAAAATGCTTTCAGAAGAATTGCTATCTGATGAAAGACGAGATTCAAATTGAGAAGGTTGCGAATATATACTTTGTTCCGAGCTGCAATGCTTCCCTTTCTTAGAATATCCTGGGAAATGAGTCTCATTTCGATTTCTCTTTTCAGACTTGTTGGATCCACCGATCCTCTGAACTTTCTGTGCTCCTTCTGTAACCTTAACTCTATTTACGAGATCTTGGAAGTTAGAGATGCACAAGGCGGTAAACATGGGACGTAACTCATCGTTGAGCCTTGCGATAAACATCCGACACTTTTCTTCTTCTTTCTTGATGAAGTCGGCTCCATATCTACAATACTTGCAAAAATAGTGAATATATTGATCAATCGGTCGTTCTCCTCGCTTAAGATGAAGGAAGATGCTTCGCCTCCCGGTCAGGTAAAACTCATTTATTTACTTATTACGGAACTCTTTCAGGAAGAATTCCCAATTTACGGTATCCTCGGAGACTGTAAGGACGGTAGTCTCCCACCATTGTAAGGCTTCATCAGCAAGCAACGCAAGAGCGTATTCAAGCTTATGTTCATCCAAACATCTTAATTGCTTATACAAAATCCTTAAAGCATTGTCTAACGAATACTAAGCTATTTCGGGATCATCTTCGTCCCGACCAGTAAAGGTGTAAGCTCGGTATTGTGATAAGTTATCGATTGGGGCTCGAAGAGGTTGCGCAACATGTGGCGTAGGTTGCATGACTTGACTGGCATTTATCATATTCATAAATTGCTGAAACATATCAGCCATATTCTGATAACATTCTGCCTGAGCTATAGGAGCTTCAGGCTCTACACCTCGAACATGAGGGTTCTGAGGATTCAGAGGATTTCCTCCTTGCACCTCCTCGCCATGAGTCGAGGAGTTAGCAACAGACTCAATATTACAAGCTTCGTTAGTTCGAGACACATATATATTAAAAAGAGATCAGATCAGTTGACAAGTCACAATACTTAACGAAATAACTCCTAGGTGACAAAGTAACATAACAAATAATACAATCATACTTAAGTTTAGTCCATAACCGACTAAACTCTAGCTCTGATACCACAAATGTAACACCCCCTTCCCGGCCTGGTAGAGAACCGGGTCGGAGAGCGTTACCGAAACAAAGCGATAAAATCTTTTAACTTTATACTTAAAAACTTTTTATCGGATCTTAACTCTTGCACTTATCTTTTAAGCCTTTAACAATATTTTATTCAAGCATGACGTTACCGGATATACGTATTAATCCCTTTTATTCCTATTAAAGCCTTAGGAAGATCAACCCCGTATCGAAACGCCCTGAGCTGTTTCGGTACGGCTTGACTAAGGTCAACTTATTTACTGTCCCTTTATAACCGTATCGATACGGTTTGATCCGTATCGGTACGAGTTGACTAACCTTGACTCGTCTTTGACCCGTTTCGAAACTAGTATCGAAACAATGGTCTCCAATAGCCAAAACGTTCTGAAACGGTACTGCCCCGTTTCGGTACACCCTGCTTTTCGAGATTCAAATTATGCTTACCTGTATCGAAACATCATCACCTGTTCCGGTACGGGTAAACCTACAATGAAAACTTCTAACTGTTTTTAATCCTTTTTAACCTAGCAGTCATGATCCAATTGCAACGAGACTTTTCCCACAACATTTTAAAGGTATAAGCTATCGTCATGCCAAGTTTTAAAGCCATTTATATTCGTTTACACTGTTTTACCATTTTAGCGTAAAACATGAACTATAGGTCATTACATGTTACACGAAAAGCATTATCCAACCATTTACTTCTTAAACACTTAGACATAACATAGACATACCAAAATAGACATATCAAACTTATACATAGACCTTGCCACCATACTAGGAGTTCGAAGGTTAGAACACCTTACTTGGACTTGGTTGTGACTTGTGCAACGTACCAACTTCTCCGATCTCGATCCCAAAACTTGCTTATCCTGAAATGGATGCATGAAATGCATTAGGCATACTTTGCCTAGTGAGGTAGTCACTTAACCATGAATATACAAATTATGACTTATAACATGTTTCTAATAATCATAACATTAATCATGTAATATCATGGCATATTTCATATTTATAACAAAGCATATAACAATATCATAGTTCATGGCAATCATTATATTGAGTTGATAATTTTCTTGGATCGATTCATGGTATATGGATACACGAATTCCACCTCCTCGCCAAAACACATAAATGTTCATCCCGCCGACATCGCCAAATACCAAACACAATACATCCCTCTGCCTCGCCAAATCATATAGGTCGTAGCCCTAGGACCGTAGTCCACCCGTACACTGAGCTCATTAATTCTATGGCATGCCAATTGTATCCAATACTTCGAATCCAAGGTTCATATTTCATAATTCGTAAAAATAACTATTTCAATTATGCATATCATACTTATCATATGTAAATGCTTGCAATGAATTTCATAATTAACATGCTTAAAAATCATGGAATCAATGAAATGCATACCATACACTTACCAACATATGATCAATGATGAAATCCTCTAACTCAAAGGTTAGTATTGGTATTTATAACAACAAATTCGAGTAAGCCCTTGCCAAACTCGAGACGCTACAACTCTCACCTCGATATTAAGGTTCTCGAATAACGACGCCTTTTCCCTTGGTTGGCGATTGTTCTTTCACGACTTCTTGAACCCGACATCGGCAGAAATTCGATATTACTAAACTGAATGATTCGAACTACCAAACAAACACTAAACCGTGTATATATTTTTCTCATAGCTCATTTGCTCCATTGGTTCCTCTCCCCCTCGGTCCCTATTTATATACGAAGGGGAGGTTGATGATTCAACCTTAATTGCATTTTGCAATGGCCACGTTTGTTGCTATTGGTGGCCACCCTCCTTTCTTGGAGGAATCCACGTAAGTGGCTATTGCCACATGCAATTGGGAAGGGCCAAATGGCCATTAACGTGGCACCCCCCCTTTTTTAAAATAATGGTAGAGAAACCATTCGAATACCAGAAAGAGAATGAAAGCATTTTCCCACATTCCATTCGGTGCAAGTGATAATGAACAAGAAAACTTTAACAAAATTTTAACAATAAATAAATAGCAAGCTTGACACTTGTCCATGTGACTCATCACTTCTTTTCTTTCTTCCTTAACCGCAGGGAAACATGGCACTGAAAGTGCCTATTTTCATCTTTATTTTCTATTTAATAAGCTTTCCTTCCAATGAAGGAATTCATTAGGATACTCCCACGTAATAGGTGATTAGGATTAAGAGGGATTAATCATCGGGTTAGTCCCTCAACTTTTCCTCCTTTACACTTTTACCTCTAGAGTTTTAATAATAATAATAATAATAATAAATTATCATAGATTATCCCGAAAAACATTTATTGGTTCAGATAGAGTCGAATAAATTATTCAATCGATATAAAATATTCGGTCATCGGAACTTGATTCCGACTAGACCAGTTTTCAGGGTGTTACAGAAATAAAATCAACACAATCTCCAATTAAATTAAAGCCAATTAAGGATTAAGGACCATTTTGTAAATTCGATAAATTACGAGGGCTTTCACCAAATTCGAGTTACCAATCTTTAATTAGATTCATTACATACTTCTCGGTGAAATTTCGGCTCATCAAGACATTTACATCTCATTCAATTGCATGCAAGGACCAAAATGTAAGAAACATAACTAATGACAATTGAAATACATATCCAACGGTCGAGTGTTTCAGAACAGAAAGCCCTATATCGGAACAACTGTTTCGAAATATAGCTGACCGTTTAGATACACAGGTGCGTTTCGAAACCCTACAAGACATGTTTCAGTACGATGGTTCACAGAGGCAAAATGTTCCGGAACGAGCCTCACCGTTCCGCAACTCCAAGGCCATTACAGGCCACTCTTCCGAAACAGGTAAGAGCGTTCCGAAACGCCTGGGTCTGTAACTTTCGAAAAAGTTGGTTTAAACAACTTTTTGCCCGCCGAAACCATCCCGACATATGTCGTAACTTGCATACAACTTAAGTACACATCAATGACAACATATACGAAGCACAAGCATCATCATAACATCATTCACTCAAGCTACGACACTAAAGGCATGCTTCCTAGAAGTTAAAAGCACCAAAAGGCTAAATTGTATATTCAAGCATAAATCAAAGCTTAAAGGTCATTCACACACCAAAATACGCATATCAAACTTGTAACACCCCCTACCCGGCCTGGTCGAGAACCGGGTCGGAGAGCGTTACTGAAAACGATGCGGAAATCTTTTAATCCTTTTTCCTCAAAAACTTCTTAACATCTAGACTTATTAAAACTTATTGAACCTTTTTAAACCTATTTGATTTAGTAACTGAATTTTATTAATCTCCAAACTTGTGATCTTTACCGGGTTTACAAATTAATCCATTTAACCTTATAAAAGCCAAAAAGAAGCTGCCCGTATCGATACGGCCCAAGCCGTTTCGGTACGGCTTGACCACGGTCAATATTTTGACTTTTCCTTCTTGACCGTTTCGATACAGCTTGACCCGTATCGGTACGGGTTGACCGTCATTGACTTGACTTAGACCCGTTTCGAAACCAGTTTCGAAACACGGGTCGACAGTGGCAAAAGTGTTCCGAAACGGCATCACTTTGTTTCGGTACAGGGGTCGACAGTAGCAATAGTGTTCCGAAACGGCATCGCCTCGTTTCGGTATACTCTGCCTCACAGGCTTATTTTTTGTTAGTCGTATCGAAACGCCATCACCCGTTCCGATACGGTGACCTGTAATAACATATTTTTATTTGGTTTTTGAGGCTTTTACCATACCAAACCATGTCCGATTAAGCCAAAACTTTGTATCCAACTTATTCCTACCAGTGTTTACCAGCATGCAAATTTTCATAGTCATTCCAATAAGTTTACCCCATTTTTACCATAATACCAAAAGCATGATTTAAGCTAGTTTAGCAAAAGTCTAGAAAGTCATATTTAAGCCTTTAAGCCTATTACAAAATAGACAAGCCCTTACCACAACAAAAAGAGCATAGTGACTACGATAGCTACCTTGCCACTTTTCTAGGAGTTATATTGTAAGTACATTACTTGATATGAAACAGTGACTTGTCTTGTAACCAATCTGATTCTTCACGAACAACTTCCTAACCTTAGAATGCATGAAGGTAGACACATTAGGCACTCAAGCCTAGTGAGGTAATCATATGACAACAGTAAAAGAATGACATAGGTACATTTATTATAAATCCATACTACCATCTTAATACTTAATTCAAATACATGGTTGATTAGTATAATGCTTAAACAATCATAATTCTTCCTTGGATGGAACTAAATTCATGGATACTCGAATTCCCCCGCCTCGCCAAAACATAAATGGTCTTATTCCCTCCGCCTCACCAATTGACCAATAACAACACATCCCTCCGCCTCGCCAATCATCATAGGCCGTAGCCTTAGGACCGTAGTCCACCCGAAACACTGAGCTCATAAATTCTATGGCATGCCAATTGTATCCCGAGTCATTCCAATCCAAGGCATAACATATTTATATTTTTTTCCAATTATTCTTAATAGATCAATGACATGATGAAGTTTCATAATTTCAATATATCCAATAATTCTTGCACAAATAACTTGACGTAGAGTTTCATAATAATACTTACCTCCATGACAATGTATACTAACTATAGCCAATGCTTAAATGTTGACTTACCGACACTTACCCAAGTGTCCAACTTATTATCCAATGCTTTCGCCTTGATAGTAATATTTAGCGAAAAGATGATAGACACCAAATGACAATCCGGGAAGGCGTTTCGCCCAACCCGAGACTCCGATTACACTCACCTTGACAATCCAAAGCTTCAAGGCTCTCAGATGGAAATTCCTTTGCTCTTAACTTGAGATGAAGATGGTGTAGCTTCTATTTCTTCTCCTTGAGCTAGGAAATATTAATGGAAGATCATTAGAATCGATATTTCGATATCGAAATCTATATAACAACTTACTACCAACATCCGATTCAATATGAATATCTTAATGAAATATCTATGAATAACCAAACCCTAACTTAAGATTGAGATTGATTTAACCATAGAATCCAACAATTAACTAAAGGATATAGCTTACCAGGTTGCTAGCAAGGGTTCGATATTGACAAGGCCAAGAGATTATGAAACTTGAAACTCCTCCAATGGAGGTGTGTGCTTAGGTGAGGAAGAAGAAGAAGATGGTGAATTGCTTGCCTAAGACAATTTTCGGTTGTTCTCACAAAAGCCTAACAATCTAATTTTAATTTGTGAGCTTTCCTTCATTTGAAGGAAAGCAATCTGAAGACTCCACGTATGGAGTCCCTAAATTAAATTGGTCCATTTACTTAATTGGTCCCTCACCTTCCTTACTTTCATGAACTTGCCCCTTTAGTTCTTAATTCCTACAATATGGTCACTAGATGTTTAATAATGCTTAAAAAAACTTAAATTCGAATGCTTTTAAGCCTGATTAATATTTGATAGCAACAATTAGCTAGCCAGAGGAACCTCTAAAGCTTTATCAAACTAAGAATTTCCTATCGCCGAAATGAATTCCGACTAGGCCGACTTTTGGGGTGTTACAAAACTTGCACAAACACGAAAAACACCAAACCAACAACATTCAAATCATTGGACACCCCCATTGCCTTCATTATACTAGTCCAAAACCAAAGCTTACCTTCAGTCAAAGTCTTCCACCGATCCCCTTGCAAGTGCTGCCTCCAAAGTTTAAATTGGCTGCATTGATGAACAAAGAGAGCATAAGCATACAAGCTTAGTGAGGATTGCTCAAACCAAAAACATCATAAATGCACAAAACCATTTTCCACTCTTTTCAAAACCATCTAGCTTCCTTTGGCAAAACAAACACTTTAACCTCAAAATCATCATAATAAACATCATGTAACATGATACATATAAGTCCAACAATTAAACCATTGCTACTCATAATACAAGCCTTCCAAGCATAATCACCTTTATGCTAAGCTTAAATCAAAACATGCATCTTTCAAATTATGCATTAACAACATTTTCCACAATGTTTCATTTTAGTATATTGGCTCACAAGTGATAAACAACAATCTCAAAAACATATATCGGATACATGGATTACTAAGGGTTGTCCCACACCCTTCATACACTCTACCGACATTACAAGGCTCACACACGAGAGAGACCCTCCATCGTTGTTACACCCGTGGTGGAGAATTCGGTACAATCACAACCTCTCAGTACAACTCATCGGTAGATGTATAATCCACTAACGAGAGACGAGACAAAACAAAAGGTTCACACCCGGGAGCTACCCTCAACCGTTGCAACCTTAAACAATCCTCAATCGTTAGGGTACTTAGATAGAGTATTTGGTACAATCACAACCCCGCAACATGCAAGGCGATTTGTTTATAGTGCACTCAATCCTATAGCCGACTAACTAAATCCGATTTCATTTATAAAAACATTTTAGACAACATCACTTGCCAATATAATCCATATCACATGCATACCTCACTGTTTTTACAAAGCATTCATGATAAGCCATAAATCTAGCATTAAACCATGCTTCAAACCTCATGCATCAACACATGCATACAATGATTACTTACCTACTACATCCTTAAACCACATGGCATCATCAACCTCATTTCACATATTCAAAACGTGCTTTAAAATAGTAGGTAAATGCAATTAAAACCAAGTGCATTCAAAATTCAAAATAACACAATCCGAGAGAGAGTTTCACTTTACTTACTTCCGAACTTAGTAAAGCATTACAAGCTCTTACTAAATTCCCTAAACCTTTTCTAAAACGTTTCCACGCTGGAAAACCAAGTTCCACTCACCGACTTGCAAAACCACGCTTGCCGGTGCAACTATCGATCATCCGAAGCCCCCAAAAACACTTTGATTGCTTATGGATTACTATCCCCTACTTTCAACACATCAAAACAGAGGTTCAATGCATTAAAATGCATCCAAAACTCCAGCACACACAAGAAATCCCGCAGCCCTGCTCTAAATCATCAAAACACCCATCCGAAACAACCCAAAACTCAATTGATTAACCTCAAACCTTAGCCCAACCATTACCCAACTCATCCAACACATTCTAAGCATTAATCAACATCCATAACAACCGAAAACCAACCTATTACCTCCAACAACTCGAATTCCTCAAAAACACATCAAAAACTCACCCAAAACACTTCAAAAACTAAGGATCTCAAGGATTTCGGGATCTATATGATTAAGACTCCACTTCAACACTAAAAACCTTTCAAAACTCATTTAGAAACAATCTCAAACCAACCAAATCAATCAAAGTCCAAAAATCACATTTTAAACCAATTTTTCACCAAGATTTCAAGATTTTAATATTCTAACAACAAAACCTCAATCAAAATCAGTATTAGAGAGTCAAATATCTTTGGAATTTCATTAAAGAACTTAGATTAGAGGGATAAAACGAAAATTTCCTCCAATCCTTGCTTCTCTAATTTGACAAGATTTACTTGAAGAAACTTGAAGGAAAATGGAAGAAATCAATGGAGAAATGATAGGAATCAAAAGAGGATTTGAGAGAGAAAAAAATATGGAGATTTGAGAGAAAATGAGAAGTGTTGGGCTGAAGTGAAAGAGAGAAATGAAAAGCTGGTCAAAAACTTCATTAACCGATTAACTAACTTTTTAATTAAACCCAATTAAAAGCCTTTTTAATTTTAATAATATTTAAAACACATGCCAAATTAGAGAAAATGCATAATTGCCAAGCATCTCCCTAGAGATTCTATGATTTTGACTCTTCTTGAAAAACACATTTTCCAACTTTTAAATCTTTACATTTTGGTCAATACCCAAAATGTACTCTTTAGAAAACCCGTTTTGTAAATTGAATTGGCCGACCTCTTAAACATCATTTTAGAGGATTTTAGGAATTTTAATCATATTTTACCCTATCCCGAACCTCGATCTCCCTAAACAACCTTTTAACGGTTCGAACAACCGACACCAGTTCCACCGTCCCAACCCGACTCGCCAAAATGTCTAAGCCCAAAACCGGGGCGTTACAAGCCTACCTGCCCATCAAGGCAATATAGACTGGTAACGCAAAACAACTTGTCCTATTCAACGCAGTTTCACACTAAGCAGCATCATAACCTATCCCATCCTATCAATCTTATCTCTTCTGTTTTATTTACTTGTGTTTTTATTTTATATTCCTCTTAAACAAACCAACTTATTTGTGCATTTACTTTTCTTGTGTAGGAACAACGAATCGAGTCAAGCTGTCCAATCCCTGTGGGAGACGATATCTTTTATACTATTACTTGACATGAGTATGTACTTGCGCTCATATTTAGAGAACACTAAAATGCTCTACAAGTTTTTGGCGCCTTTATTTATTTGCATTTAATTTTTAGTTTTTATTAATTTTATTTTTAATCGAAAACAAAAGAAAAGAATTTTACAATTCCTTTGCTAAGTGTATGACCAGGGCAAACCCAAAAGGCGAAATCGTTTACGTTGACGATATGGAACGAAGAGCAAGAGAACTCAAAAAGGAGATCAGAACAGCCCTTGGGAAAACTAAAGAAGAGAAAAAAGTAGGGGAAAGCATGGAAGTAATAAACGACAACCCTGCCAATAATGCTCAGAATGACATGGATGGGCAGCAAGATCCGCCGCCTAGAGAACAACGTCAAGTTCCACCAAGGCAGCCGCCCCATATTCTGACGAGGCAGCCACAATACATTCAAACCACTAGGACTACTTGGAACATGACTTCAGAGGGTTCGATCCGATAGTGACAGAACCTGAGATTGAGGCATATCACTTTGAGCTGAAGCCCGTAATGTTCAACATGATCAACACATTGGGGCAATTTGGTGGGACTGCCACAGAAGACGCTCAGCTGCACTTAAGAGGATTCCTGGACATATACAAAGCATTCAAAATACACAGAGTCCACCAAGATGTGCTAAGGATGAGGTTACTCCCCTATTCACTGAGGAATAGGGCAAAGCAGTGGTTGAACAACTTGCTCGCAAGGTCATTCAACAGATGGACAAAGTTGTGTAATGATTTCCTGGATCGTTTCAGCCCATCCAATGTCATATATAGATTGAGAAACGAGATCACAATTTTCTGACAAGGGGATGATGAGCCAATGTATGAAGCATGGGAGCGGTACCAACATATGCTTAACAACTACCCGCTCTATGGTTTTTCGGCTTGGACACATGTGTCAATGTTCTACAATGGGGTAAACTACCCAACTCGAATGATGATTGATGCCTCATCCAACAGAATCATCCTCGACAGACCACCAGAAGAGGCACTGCGGATCCTGAACCAAGCCGCCAAGAATGATTATAAGTACCCTACAGCCCGCCGAGGCGGCATTAGACGACCAACTACTGTGAATGAAGTGGAAGCCTCAAAATCTGTCAATGCTCGCCTTGACAAACTGACAGAGCTGGTCATGAACATGGTGAAACCCACTGGGAACGTCTATGAGGCCAAGGCTGTAAAGCCATTCTGTGATGAGTGTGGGGCCAACCACGATTCCTCTGAATGCACTGCATCTACCAATTTCATGGGAGGATACGATAGGAACAACAAGCCTGCCACGAACACGTACAACCCTGGATGGAAGAATCATCCAAACTTCTCCTGGAGCAATCTTAAAACTACTGCCAATCTACAACAACAACAAGGAGGCTACCAGCAAAACCAGTGCAGACAGCAAGCTCAGGAGCCACAAAACAATAATTCACTAGAAACAACCCTTCAAACTTTTATGTTTAACACTAGTGAACTTATTGTTCGTACAAATAAGTTTATTGATAAAACTGAGTCATTCATGGACATGACGGAGATGAGAATGAATAACCAGGAGGCTACGATAAAGAACTTAGAGACCCAGTTTGGGCAGTTCACTGCGATCTATAGCAGCAAGACAATGGGAGCAGCATCCAGTAGTACAGAGGCAACAACTAAACCCACATATGAGTAGTGCAAAGCCATATCAACCAGAAGTGGGAAATAGTTGAATGAGCCAGAGTGGAAAGCCGGAAGAGGAACAACCAGCACAAAAAGAACTACCTACCACGACAACATCAGCACCAGCCACCCCGGCAGATGAGCCTAACAGTAATCCCGAAGCAGATGATCAAGCATATATAAAATTCCCATGGAAAGAATGTATAGAGGACATCCGCCTGCCAGCACCTTTCCTCTAGAGGCTTAAGAAACAGAAACAAGAGCACCAGTTCAAGAAATACTTAGATATTCTGAAGCAAGTGCACATAAATATCCCTCTAATTGAAGTCATTCAGAACATGCCCAACTATGCCAAATACCTCATGGACATGGTTTCTAAGAGGAAGATTATTGGGGAGCTCAAAACAGTTGCTGTAACAGAGGAGTGCATACCCATGCTACACAACAAGTTGCCGCCCAAGCAAACAGACCCAAGAAGCTTTGTTATACCATACAGAATAGGTAGAAGGCATGAAACAAAAGCCCTTTGCGACTTAGAAGCCAACATAAACTTGATGCCCAACACAAACTAAGAATTGTGTTGCATGTAAAAGAGTCTATCGCAATTGTAGTGCAAGTGTACACGGCGCAAGTAGTAAAGTGATACGAAGTATCGGATATCGTCTCCACGGGGATTGGGCTAATAGTCTTCACCTTGAATCACTGCACGAAGGTAAAGAAAATATTTAAGAAAGTTGTCACGAGAATAATAAAGATTACTGGAAAATAAAAGAGTAGAGAAATCAAGATAGAGAGAATGGGCTGGTATTGAATTGCTCAATAGTGTAGGTATTGCTGAGTCTAGGAAATTCAGCTCTGTCGTCGTCCCCGTCGCGGCAGCACCTGTCGCGGCGGCAGCCTGTTGCTTGTCGCGGCAGCGAACACACAACTCCGTACTTCAAGTTTGGCAAGAATCCCTGCTGTGCCTTGGCCTATCCCTAGGTCCAAGTCTGTCGATGATCCGTCTTTGAAGATACCTCCCGACGTGAATCGAAGGATGAACACCGATGTTGTTGAATTCTTCTTTAGCCACTTAACCTCGTCCTATCCCTAGGTCCGAGATAGTTCAACTATAAACTAGAGAACTCGCACTTATTCCTTTCGTATACTTAACTCTCCCGATGCTAAGTAAATAGATAACCTTACAATGCTCTCCGATGCTCTTGCAAGATGTTAATAACCAGAATAAGAGAACTTGAAGTTTATTTTATTGAACTGAAAATTCCTAAAACAAAAACAACCCTTACAACTACTTTACAAAACAACCCGTGGCCCTAAAGGGAATTTAGAACATGTTGAGAGGAAGAAAACGACTAGGGTTTTGGGAAGAAAGCTAGGGAATCGGTTATGCCCTCCTAGGTCGAAATATATGCCCTTATATAGGCTTTGGGTCCAAGTTTTCTAAAATAGCAAGAATAAAACTTTAAATTAAAGTACAATTCTAATAAAGACTAAATCTTCAAAGAATCTACTTTCCAGCCGTCATCTTTCTTGCTTGGGATTTTCTCTCCTTGAACTTTGGGCTTGACATTCCTTTCGATCTGGGTCTTGGAAAAATATGGTGATTTCACACGACAGACGGGCTAAATTTTCTCTATCTATCGAGGTCCACTTTGCTTCTTCTCCTCAAAACTGCGGTCGTCCTCTGCTGTCACGGCGGCAACCATGGCAGCATCGTCCTCCTTGACTGCTCATCCAGTTCCAGCTCTTCTGCTTTATTGCCCAGCGCCTGCCCTTTCCGTCTGCTACATCAGCAACCTACAAAAAACAACCAATTTCAGTAGATACTGTGCCTTTTAATATATTTGTGATGTTTAACTGTAAACTGACCTAAATGCAATAAATAATGCTTGAATGCAGCAAAAATATGGGTTAAATAGGGTGTAAATAATAGAACTTTTACACACTCAACACACCCCAAACTCAAGTTTTTGCTTGCCCTCAAGCAACTAAGACTTAAAAGAAAAATGAAATATTTTTGTTTTCGCTTTAAACAGTGAACTTTCCCTTTCCAGTCGTTCGTCCCTGTGACGGCAGCAACTTGTCGGATAATCTAGGATCTGTCTGAAATCTCACTATAGTCCTCGTGCAGTGTGTGCATGCTTGTGAACAGTTATATGCCAAGACTCTCTTAGTTTCACTAGAATATTTTAGCTCTTAACTCGAATTTTTATGCCAAAGTTTATCTTTTGAAGGCATGTTTCATGCTCCTTTGATTTTTTTTTATTTTGACTCGATTCCACTATTTTTTTAAGCTAAAGTTTCACTAGAGCCAGTTTTAGGCACCTCTAGCTAACTTCCTAGAGCCAGTTTCGGGCACCTCTAGGGCTGTTGAGTCTCTTTTGCTAAACTTCTTTCCTAGAGTCAGTGTTAGGCACCTCTAGGGGCTATTCAAGTGCTAAGCTTCCTATTCTAGTTGGCTAAAAGAGTTCTAAGCAGTATAACAGTCACAATGGTGTTTAAGTTTTCAGAACTATAGAAAGGCCTTCTCCTAAAAACTATCCTAAAGTCACCGCCAGGACAGGGCTGTCACGGCAGGTAAGTTCAGTTCACAGACTTAAGCCAAAGTTTTCAATATTTTCATCATTTTTTTAAATAAGCTAAGTAAAAGACACAAATTTTAACAACTAAGATGGACTCCATTAATGGAGGGTTGCCACCCCCAAACTCGAGGGTTTCATTGCCCTCAATGCAAATGACAAATAAAAACAAAAGATAAGACAATACATCAGAAAATATATAGCAGGCATCAATAATAAGATAAGAAACTTAAATTTTAATCGTTGTCTTTGCTGCTGCTGCTGAGTCGGATCTGGCGGTGGGCTCTAGCTTTCGGAGCTGGCTGGGGCACGAGGGAGGCAGATGTGTTCTTTGCTTTGGCCTCCCATGGTGGCTGGATCCTGGTTGGGGAGATGTGAGGGGGTTGCTCTACAACCTGAACTTCAGAGCTGCTGCTGCTGCTCTCCCCGCTGCTGCGGTCACTGCTGCTGCTGCTACTGGCTTTTGGCATGTTATTTTTATCTGCCATCCGCTTCTGCTTCTTCACCGGTGAGAATTCCTTCGACAGATTCCTCTTGATAGAGGGTTCAGTATCACTGGCGGCCCAAACAGAAGAGGAGGAGAACCCAGCAACAAAGGCATCAAGCTCCTCCGATGCCATTCGACGTTTTGTGCCACTGGTAGATAGTTCATCATGGGTGCTACCTGCTGCTGTCGGGGTAGGCGATGGCGTTGAGGCGACAGAGGGTGTCCGTGGGGTAGCAGCAAGTGTAGGAGTGTTGGCAGGTGTAGTGACAGTAAAGTAATGTGCAGGAAAAGTGGGGAAGGCAGCATCAGGGAAATTTAAATAATTTTGTATAAAAGTTACCGTAGAGGCAGCAAAATCCATGATGAAGGTCATTAAACCCAGCTGTCGTTCCTCCAGCTTCTGAATGGCAGCTAATATCTGGGCGGAGGAGTCTGTCGGGGCTGCTGCTGCGGCAGCTGGTTCAGTGTCTGGCTGCTCTATCGTGTCAGCTGTGGTGGCAGCTAGGTCGAATGACGACAGAGGGGTGGCAGCGGTCAGCTCCATGAGGCTGAGGATGTTCTTTTCAGTCTAGCCTTTTCCTTGGACCCACAAGTCACTGTGTACTTCTGGTATGCCATGGCCACGACAAAGTGAGGTGATGAGGTACGGGAGGAAAAGGGGACCCGTCGGTCTGTGCGCACACTCCAAAATGCTCTCCCGAATATAACTGCCCACATTAATGGGCCATTCATGTAAAATGGAGTGTATCAACGCTAACCTCAGCTGGTCGACCGTGGTGTTGTGGAATGATGGCATGATCCTCTTTTTGATGAAGGCATTCCATAACTTTGCCTCCGGCAGCAGCTGGGTCCGCTTTACCGTCCGTGGATTTTTCTGACTGGTATTCCATTGAGTTCCCTCATCCGTCAGTTCTGCCATGACAGCGTCATAGGCAGCATTGTCTAATGTATTGAGGAACTGCTGGTGAGTGTCGTCATTGTTGCCGATGTAGAAGCCATATAAGGTGTTAATGTACTATGCTTCAAACGGCACTTCTTTCCCTCGAACCATCACCGCTGTCGCTGTCCTGCTGCTGATGGCAGCATAAAATTCTCGAACTAGTGTGACGTTCATTTCTTCGGGCTGCTTCGCAAAAGTTTGCCACTGTAAGGCTCGAACCTTCCGAGCTATGAATGGCTTGAGGCCCAGGTTTTCTTCTTGCGATGTATAGATAAATCCTCGCTCTTTCCACATATCTCTGCTGGCGAAGGAGCGTGGGGGAGTTGCTGTCGGTGTGGAACTGGAGGCAGCATTCCGTCGGGTTTTCCTAGAAGAGATATTTGTGCAAGGGTTGTGGAAATAAAATGAAAGCAAATAAAAACTAAAGAGAGAGCAAGTAAGAAAAGCAGAGGTGAGTGAAAATGAAAAATGAATGGGGTTTTATAGAGAAGGATTTGCTGCCCGTTGAAGCTGTAATAGCAGGCGCGAATAACGGGGCCAACTATTATACGTTAGCGTGTCTGACGCGTCTGTTACGTGTTTCTGCGTCTGTGACGTGTTTCCACGTCTGTCGTGACAGCGTGATGACAACTTGTATTTTCCGCATTTGTCGCTGCAGCTTTAACGACGGGCTTCAAAATTTGGGCTTTTTGTTGGGCTGGTGGATGGATGGTGGGCTGAGTTCACTTCTCTTGTTCTTCTTGACTCCTTTATTTCCTAAAAACAATAAAAACATTATTCAAATAAAATAAATCTTATTCCTAATAAATAATAAGTAATAATAAAACTTAAAAATAAAAATTAGGTTAAATTAGGAGTGCCAGGTGGGGCATCTCCTAAGGTAACCACTTCCTGTATTCCTGGGGCTTCAGTCCCCTGATAATGCTTTAAGCGCTGTCCGTTGACTTTGAATTGGTGCCCGTCTTTTAATGATCGGATTGTGATGGCACCATGGGGAAAAACCTGTACGACTTGGAACGGGCCAGACCATCTAGATTTCAGCTTCCCTGGGAAGAGTTTCAGTCTAGAATTGAATAGCAAAACAAGCTGCCCTGGGCAGAACTGTCGTGGCAGCAACTTCTTATCATGCCACTTCTTAGTTTTATCCTTGTAGATTCTTGCATTGTCATAGGCCATTGTCCGGATTTCTTCAATTTCATTCAGATCTAACAGCCTTTTCTCCCCTGCCTTGTCCAAGTCCAAATTCACTGTCTTGATTGCCCAATATGCTCTATGCTCTATCTCGACAGGTAGATGACATGTTTTCCCGTAAATCAATCGGTATGGAGACATTCCCAATGGAGTTTTAAAAGCTTTCCTATAAGCCCATAATGCATCATTAAGGAGTAAAGACCAATCTTTCCTAGTTGGCTTGACCATCTTCTCAAGAATGTTCTTAACTTCCTTGTTGGATATTTCAGCTTGTCCATTGGTCTGTGGGTGATATCCTGTCGCGATCCGATGCTTGACACCGTATTTCTTCAAGGCAGCAGCAATAACCCTGTTGTCGAAATGTCTCCCTTCATCACTGATAATCGCCTTAGGGATGCCGAACCTAGAAAAAATGTTTTTGTGTAAAAACCTTTGAACTGTCTTGGCATCATTCTTTTGAGTGGCGATAGCTTCAACCCACTTAGAGACATAATCTACTGCTAGGAGGATGTATAGATTCCAACATTAAGATGGAAAACGTCCCATAAAATCAATCCCCCAAACGTCGAAGATCTCGACTTCTAGAATGTTCTGCAGCGGCATCTCGTGTCTCCTTGAGATGTTTCCTGTCCATTGGCACTTATCACAACTCTTATAGAAGATTTGCGCATCTTTATACAGTGACGACCAATAAAACCATGACTGCAGCACCTTGGCAGCAGTTTTGTTGCCTCCTAAGTGACCTCCATACTGTGAAGCATGACAGTGATGAAGTATGTCTTCTTGCTCCTCCTGTGGTACGCATCTCCTTATAACCTGATTTGCACAGATTTTGAACAGAAGAGGTTCGTCCCAATAATAATGCTTAACATCATTTTGGAACCTCTTCCTGGCTTGATAATTAAGGTCAGAAGGAATTATTCCGCTAACTAAGAAATTAACGAAATCAGCATACCAGGGAAGTTCAGAAGACTTACTTGCCGCCATGGCTGTCGCGGCAGTGACTGCGGTAGCAGATAGCTGCTCATCCGGGAAGGTCTCTAGTATGTTTGTCTCATCTGTTGGTAGACTCTGTCCCTTCTCCAACCTTGACAAGTGATCTGCCACCTGATTTTCTGTCCCCTTTTTGTCCTTGATTTCAAGGTCGAATTCTTGCAATAGCAGGATCCACCGTATCAATCGAGGCTTTGCATCCTTTTTCGCGAACAGATATTTCAAAGCAGAATGGTCTGTGTGCACTATTACCTTCGTTCCAAGTATGTAAGAACAAAACTTGTCGATGGAGAACACCACAGCTAATAACTCCTTCTCTGTGGTGGTGTAGTTTACTTGGGCGTCATTTAGTGTCTTGCTAGCATAGTATATGGCATGAAATAATTCATCTCTTCGCTGCCCAAGTGCTGCCCCGACAGCATAGTCACTAGCATCACACATGATCTCAAATGGCTATGTCCAGTCTGGTGGCTGTACTATTGGGGCTGTTATCAACTTTTCCTTCAGAACCTCGAATGCTTCAGTACATTCTTCATTAAAGTCAAAGGGTCGGTTCTGCTCCAGAAGATGGCATAGGGGCTTGGTGATTTTTGAGAAATTCGCAATGAACCTTCTATAAAAACCAGCATGTCCTAAGAAGCTTCTAATACCCTTGACTGTGGTGGGTGGCGGCAGCTTTTCGATCACTTCTATCTTTGCCCTGTCGACTTCTATGCCACATCAGCTAATCTTATGGCCAAGGACTATCCCTTCATCCACCATAAAGTGGCAATTTTCCCAATTTAAGGCTAGGTTCGCTTTTTCACATCTTTCAAGTACCTTTTGTAAATTGTCTAGGAAGCTCTCAAAATCGTCCCCAAACACTGAAAAATCATCCATAAAAATTTCAAGGAAGTCCTCCACCATATCGGAGAATATGGCCATCATGCACCTTTGGAAGGTGGCGGGTGCATTGCATTATCCAAAAGGCATCCTCCTAAAAGCATACGTTTCGTAGGGGCATGTGAAGGTCGTCTTTTCTTGATCTTTCGGTGCGATAGCTATTTGATTATAACCTGTATAACCATCAAGAAAACAATAGTAAGGTTTACCCGCTAGTCTATCAAGCATTTGATCAATAAAGGGTAAAGGGAAGTGGTCCTTTCGGGTAGCTTTGTTAAGCTTCCGGTAGTCCATACAAACCCTCCAACCGGTCACAGTCCTGGTTGGGATTAACTCATTATTTTCGTTGGTCACCACGGTCATTCCTCCTTTCTTGGGAACACATTGCACCGGGCTCACCCATTTGCTGTCGGAGATGGCGTAAATTATACCAGCATCTAACCATTTGATTATCTCTTTACGCACCACCTCTTTCATTGCATGGTTTAGCCGCCTTTGAGCATCTATAGTCGGCTTATGATCATCCTCTAAAAGGATTTTATGCATACATAATACCGGACTAATGCCTTGAATATCAACGATCGTCCATCCAATTGCCTTTTTGTGATGCTGCAGCATCCTTATTAACTGCTGTTCCTGTTCCTGCATCAACTTGGAAGAGATGATTACGGGCAACTTATCATTTGAACCAAGAAAAGCATATTTTAGCTGCCCTGGCAGGGGCTTCAGTTCCAAAACAGGAGGCTCTGTAACCTCCTCGTCCCGGTCTGGTCAGGTGACCGATCCGAGTGGGCCACACGGGGAAAACCGAAGCGAAACCCGTTAAGGTTCCCCCTCGGTTAACGACCCAAAAAAATTCCTTTTTACTTTATCTTGTCTATAGGCATAATTAAATCCTATGTGAAGCACATCAGCGGAAGATGCAAACAATTTAACATACTCCGACCAACCAAAACATTAAACAGCTCATTTTAATCCTTTACAGCAGGCCGTTCCGAAACGCCCTTAGGGTGTTCCGAAACGCCTTGACTTAGTCAACAGGCCAGGGTCAACCATAGGGTGACCGTTTCGAAACAGGGGTGACCCGTATCGAAACGACCCTAACGGTCAACTTCTTGTGGTCAACGATATTTGACCGTTCTGAAACATCAAAGGCCCGTTTCGGAACGGCTTTATCTCGCCAATTTCTCAAAATTCCAGTAGCAAAAATGTTCTGAAACGACCCCCATCCGTTTCGAAATGGCAGGCCAAAAGCAAAGGGATCGTTTCGAAACAGGGTGGCCCATTCTGAAACGCCCCATGTCTGCAGATTCGTTTTGGCTGTTTTAAGGCACAAAGGTGCCCCAAAACACCACCAAAAACACACTTCAACATTAAAACACATAAACCAACGCAACCCAACTATAATAGCATGCTTCAACAAGATTAAGACTAGTCTAAACATTAAGGCAAGACGTCACAAGTCATGCATTCATACAACAACACTCAACATAAAGGCAACCTCTAAGGCACAAGGCTAACATTCATAAAAAGCAATTTAGGCATGAGTTGCAATTCAACATGGCAATACAAACCATACAAAAGCAAGATATCAAGGAGTCTAAACAAGCTCCTAAACGACTAACAACCATCCATCAAAATAACACATGTCCCATTGCTCAAACTATTACATGTTCAACATTCAAAAGTCATACTTGATGTACTCAAGTCGACAACCACACTTGGAGGCCCTCCACTTGCTCGAGCAACCCGCGAACTAAGGATCTGCAGTGTTGAACAAAGAGAGCGTAAGCAAAGATGCTTAGTGAGGGTAAGCTCTAAAAACAAACCTCAACATTGCAGGGTCCGAGCACGATCTAGCCAAGGCATTACACAAATGTACCAAGGATTCACAAGAGCCACAAGATAAAGATGCATGAGCAATATACAATATAAATGCCATGATCATAAGCTCAACTCCACAATACATGTAATCACATTCAAGTATCCAATTAAAGGTTTTAAACCTCAACACATTGATACACATATCAAACAACATTGGCACCTAGCTATGACCCGAATACGCGGATAGACATGTTGGAACTCACATCCAACAACCACATTACCTCAAGGTGCGATTACACTCATCACCGGACTCGCGGAGGGGATTCCACTCATCCTCACGCCCCGTCGATGGGATTCCACTCATCACCGACTATATTTAAATACAATTTCCGGGCGAACCCGTACTCCTCCTTGGTGACTCAACGCCACCAAGGCCACGCGCGACTTTTGACTCATGTGTACACACTAACATCCTAATGATCGATCATTTGTATTCAAGTATACTAGTGCCAACATTTACTCATTTCACATTACTCATTTCAATCAATTCCGTGCTTAGCACGTACCCACCAACAACCATCATCATGCATGTCTCAAGCATCACAAGTCATATCTCATCTCACATGTATAATACAATATACATAAGCATTCACATCACATTTCATACGAGACATACACAACCACATAAATGAGTTCATCCAAAGGCTCTAGATCAAGCTTAGGATTAGGCTACCACCCTAATCCTAACTCTAGGTGGGTCTACCAAGCCCAACCTAGTCAATATACTCGAACCTACCATTTTAAAACTATTTAAAACAATTAACCACTCACCTAAGCTTACAAGTTCAAAGACCAAGCAAGCAACCACCTTCAACTTCCCAGATTTACTTCCGATGCTTCACCGATGCCCAAACTCGATTCTAATCAATCCCAAACACAAACAAAACATCCACAATCAATATCTCATCATCGAAACTAACCCGGAATGCAATTCAACCACAAACTACCATGTTGCAAGCATGAACAATTTCCATTTTTCACCAATTCGGATGGCCCCAAGACCATGCTCAAAAACCATGATTTCAACTTCCATTATACCCACAAATGATTCTAATTCAACCCCTATCCATAGCACTATCAAAAGCCTATCAAAACCCACCTAAAACAACCCCCAAAACTCACCCAAAACCCTCCAAAAACCCCATGTTTACCCAAATTCGAAAATTACCCAAAATCATTTGAAATTCACATATGACATACCATTTGACCTCTATATACCCTAACTAAGCATATCGAATCAAAACATTTCATTTATCAACATAAAGATCTCATTTTTAATCCAAACTTTCCAAAATGATATTTTCTAAAACCTTCATGGAAATGAAAATAAAAAGTACTTTCATGGAGAGGGAGATGAGGGAAAGTCAAAAATACCATTACCTTTCAATTTGGAGTTGAAATGGAGAAGCTTTTTGAATGGAATAGTAACAAGGGGGAGAAGAGCTCTTTCACGTTAGGAGGAAATGAAGAAGAGGGTGAATAGTGGAAAGATGAGAGGAAAAGGGGATTTAAATTTGAAGATGGGTAAATTACCCAAAAGGCCATTAATGAATGGCTATCCTTTTAATTCTTTAAGGGCTCTCAAATTTGAAATCAAATCAATTTGGTCCCCCATTCAATTGATTATTTTTGAAACCTGGAATTTTAAAAGAATCATTTTAATTATAAAATCGAGCCCAAATAATATTAAAATATTATTTTCACCTAACCCCTAAACCCGGGTGTTACAACTCTCCCCCACTTAAGGAATTTCGTCCCCGAAATTACCTGGTGGAAACAAATACAGAAACTGCTCAACCATATCCGCTTTCCTCTCCCACGTGGCCTCTTCCACACCTCTATGCCTCCACAACACCTTGACCAACTCTATGGTCTTGCCACGCAACACCTTGCTATCAGAAGCAAGTATCTCAACGGGCTCTTCATTATAGGACAAATCCGGATTTAACTCTATCTCCTCAATGGGCATCACATGAGAAGGATCCAATCTATATCTCCTAAGCATAGACACATGAAAGACATCATGGATCTTCTCTAACTCAGAAGGTAACCTCAAACGATAAGCTACAGGCCCAATCCGCTCAACTATCTCATACGGACCAATGAACCTCGGACTCAACTTGCCCTTCCGACCAAATCTCATTACCTTCTTCCACGGAGATACTTTCAGAAACACTTTCTCACCCACTGAGTACTCAATCTATTTCCTCTTCAAATCTGCATATGACTTCTGACGATCGGAAGCTGCTTTCAAACGGTCACAAATCAACTTTACTTTGTCGGTAGTTCCCTTAAGCAAGTCTGGCATAGGTAACAATCTCTGACCTGTCTCAGCCTAACAAATCGGAGTCCTACATCGTCTACCATACAAAGCCTCATAAGGTGCCATCTGAATACTAGACTGATAACTGTTGTTGTAAGCAAACTCAACCAACGGTAAGTGCTTCTCCTAAGAACCCTAGAAGTCAATCACACAACAACGAAGCATATCCTCAAGAATCTGTATCACTCGCTCTGACTGCCCATCGGACTACGGATGATAAGATGTGCTGAAATGCAAACGGCTACCTAAAGCACTATGCAAGCAACCCCAGAATCTCGAAGTAAATCTAGGATCCCTATTTGAAACAATAGACTTCGGAACTCCATGAAGTCTCACAATCTCACGAATGTACAAGTTTGCCAACTTGTCTAAAGAATCAGTAGTGTTCACTGCTAAGAAGTGAGCACACTTAGTGAACCTATCAACAATCACCCAAACTGAGTTCTTCTTCGAAGGAGACAAGGGCAACCCCGGCACAAAATCCATGGTGATCCTCTCCCATTTCCATTTCGGAATCTTCAAAGGCTGTAGCAAACCTGAAGGAACCTGATGTTCTGCCTTCACTCTCTGATACAAACCATACAACGGCTCACATACTCGGCTACATCTCGCTTCAAACCAACCCAAAAGTAATCATTCTTCAAACCTCGATACATTTTGGTACTACCCGGATGCATAGAAAAGGGACTCGAATGTGCTTCACTCAGAATCTGACGTCTCAACTCAACATCTTCCGGTACAACAATTCTATCTCAAAAGCACAACAAGCTCTCACCACTGAAACTATACTCGGTCGGTCTTCCTTCGGCTATGTCCTGAACATGAGAAACTAAACTCACATCTTGCAACTGCTTCTCTCTAATCAACTGAATCAAAGAAGGCTTCACTTGCAACTCGGTGATCAAACCACCATCATCGGACACACTCAATCTAGCAAACATAGCTCTCAACTCAACATCCATTTTTCTACTCAAAGCATCGACTACTACATTTGCCTTACCCGGATGGTACTCAATGGTCAAATCATAATCCTTTAGCAACTCTAACCATCTTCTCTGTCTCAAGTTCAACTCTTTCTGTGTCATCAAGTACTTCAAGCTCTTATGATCGGTGTAAACAATACACTTCTCACCATAAAAGTAATGACGCCAAATCTTCAATGCAAACACAACTGCGGCTAGCTCTATATCGTGAGTAGGATAGTTCTTCTCATGAATCTTCAACTGTCTAGAAGCATAAGCAACAACTCTCCTATCTTGCATCAAAACACATCCTAAGCCCACGTAGGAAGCATCACTGTAAATCACAAACTCCTTACCTGAAACAGGTTGCACTAACACTGGAGCATTCGTCAAAGCTTCTTTCAATTTCTCAAAGGCCTTCTGTCTTGCATCTGACCATTCAAACTTGACTCCCTTTTGCAACAATTTAGTCAAAGGAGCAGCTACTCTAGAGAAACCATCAACAAATCTCCTATAGTAACCGGCTAATCCTAGGAAACTCCTAATCTCGGTCACGGACTTAGGTTGTTTCCACTCAACAATAGCCTCAATCTTCGAAGGATCAACTCGGATACCCTCGACCGAAACGACATGGCCAAGAAATACAACCTCTCGAATCCAGAACTCACATTTACTAAGCTTCGCATACAACTGATTGCTCAACAATCTCTGTAAAACAAATCTCAAGTGCTCATCATGCTCTTCTTCTGTCTTCGAGTACACAAGTATGTCATCAATGAAAACAACTACAAAACGGTCTAGATAGTCTCTAAAAATTCTATTCATCATGTCCATGAATGTTGCAGGTGCATTCGTGAGCCCAAATGGCATCACAAGAAACTCATAGTGACCATATCTAGTCCTAAAAGCTGTCTTCAGAACATCACATTCTTTCACCTTCAACTGATAGTACCTGGATCTCAAATCTATCTTCGAGAACACTGAAGCACCTCTCAACTGATCAAACAAATCATCTATACGAGGCAACGGATACTTGTTCTTCACGGTCAACTGATTCAACTGTCTATAGTCAATACACATGCGCATACTACCATCTTTCTTTTTTACAAACAACACGGGAGCACCCCACGGCGAACTACTAGGCCTAATGAAACCACAGTCTAATAATTCTTGCAACTGAATCTTCAATTCTTTCAACTCTTTCGAAGCCATACGATACGGAGCTATCGAAACTGGATTAGATCCTGAAACTGTCTCAATCACAAACTCAACATCTCTGTCAGGAGGCAAACCCGGCAACTCTTCAGGAAACACATCTGGAAAGTCACACACTGTCCTGATATCTTTCGGTCTAGCTTCACTCATATCCGGATTCATAACATAAGCTAAATAAGCTCCACATCCAGAGTCCATCAACCTATGAGCCTCTAAAGCTGACACCACATTAGACAAGAACTTAATGTTCTCGCCTACCACTACTACCTCGTAGTCATTAGAAAGCTTCAAGGAAATTCTCTTTGTCTCAAAATCCACACTACCCCGATGCTCAACCAACCAGTCCATACCCAAAATAATATCAAAGCCATAGAAGGGAAGTTCCATCATATCAACTGAGAACACATGACCCTGAATCTTTAGTGGACACCTCCTATACATACGTCTAACCACAACTGTCTCACCAAAAGAACTAGTAACATGCATACCTACATCTAAGATCTCAACAGGGATATCTAACTTCTGTGCATGCTCACTCAAAATGTAGGAATGCGTAGAACCCGAATCAACCAAAGAAAGCAAAGACATAGACTGTAACTCGAAATTACCTGCTATCACATCAGTGTCGTTCCCGGCCTCTCTCTGAGCATAGACTCTCGCTGGTCCTCCCGCCTCTGGCTGCACAGCCACAACATGAGCAAGGTTCCTCTGAGCATCTACCCTAGGTGCACCAGCCCTATGCTGGAAGTAGCCACGACCGCGCCCACGACCTCCCTGAAAATCATTCGCTCTCGCAGGAGCCTGAGAAATGTTCGGTGCCTGAGCCGCCTGATGCAGACAATCCCTCCTAAAGTGGTCCCTCGAACCACAGTTCCAACAAGCATGGAAATTACCCCAACACTCACCAGCGTGCTGTCTCCCACAACGGGTACACTCGGGCAAACGCCCTCCTCCTCTATGGCCCTGATGGCCCCTACCTTGGTGGCCACCGGCCCACCGCCACGTCTATGGTCAAACTGATGTCCGCCACCTCTATGCCTCTTGGCATCTCTACCATCGAAGTGGTTATGCCTCTTACCAGAACTGGAACCACCAGATCGTTTGGCCGAACCCAAACTATGCTCTAAATCCTTGGCCCTCGCGACCAATACATCAAAGTCTGAGTAGTCCGAAGCTAGCGTGTACCTCTTAATTTCTTCATTCAAGCCATAACGGAAACGGTTGCAGCGTTCCACTTCAGTAGGAACCAACTCTGGAGCATACTGACTCAAGCGAACAAAGCGGATCTTATAATCAGTCACAGAAGCATCTCCCTGAGTAAGAGCCATAAACTCTCGCTTATTCTCATCTAAGTACCTCGGTCCCAAGTACCTCTTCTGGAAAACGGTCTCGAAGAAGTCCCAATCAATCTCTGTCTCTGGAACCCCTGTAGTAATGGTGACCCACCAGGTGTAGGCATCACCTTGAAGCAACGAGATCACACAACCCAATCTACGTGCGCCCGCACAACCCATCTGAGCCAAGATACGAACTGTCTTCTCCGACCATAACTCCGACCTCTCCGGAGTAGATCCTCTAAACTCCTTGGCCCCCAAGCTACGGAGCCTCTCCAAAGGTAGACTAGCATCGTCACACCTAGGCTGAGCTGCAGCCTGAGCTCCCGCAACTGCGGCCTGAAATGCTCCCGCTATCGCTTGCACTAGCGGAGTCATATCAATTCCATCTAGACCTTGGCCACCTTGGCCACCTTGGCCACCTTGAGGTCCATCTCTTCCGGCTCCATCCTCGCCCCCAACTCCAGGTGGAGGAGGTGGTGGTGGTGGAGGTGGTGGTGGAGCGCCAACTCACGCGGCCACCGGCCCTTCTAGGTGAGCCTCCACACCAACTGCCGGCTCTACAGGAGCCGCAACCCGTGGTTCTTGACGAACCACTCTCGGTCCACTTCTCGGTCTAGACATCGCTCTCACAGATATCAACTACAACCACAACAACAAAACATACAAAGCTGGGTTAGCAAGGCAAGGCTTCCAAGTGTTCAAGTACGTTCCCTCACTTAAAAATCATTTTTCCAATGTAATAGTAGCAATGGGACTCACACACATACTTTTAAATAAACAGTCAATCATACTTGTCAAACAAGCAACCATTCTTACAAGGCAAGCAAACACCGTGCATATTAATCAAAAACTCGAACTTACCTCACTTACCTGCCCAAGGCCTCGGTAACCTTAGGCTCTGATACCAACAAGTGTAACCCCCTCGTCCCGGTCTGGTCGGGTGACCGATCCGAGTGGGCCACATTGGGAAAACCGAAGTGAAACCCGTTAAGGTTCCCCCTCGGTTAACGACCCAGAAAAATTCCTTTTTACTTTATCTTGTCTATAGGCATAATTAAATCCTATGTGAAGCACAACAGCGGAAGATACAAACAATTTAACATACTCCGACCAACCAAAACATTAAACAGCTCATTTTAATCCATTACAGCAGGCCGTTCCGAAACGCCCTTAGGGTGTTCTGAAACGCCTTGACTTAGTCAACAGGCCAGGGTCAACCATTGGGTGACCGTTTCGAAACAGGGGTGACCCGTATCGAAACGACCCTAACGATCAACTTCTCGTGGTCAACGATATTTGACCGTTTCGAAACATCAAAGGCCCGTTTCGGAATGGCTTTATCTCGCCAATTTCTCAAAATTCCAGTAGCAAAAATGTTCCGAAACGACCCCCATCCGTTTCGAAACGGCAGGCCAAAAGCAAAGGGATCGTTCCGAAACAGGGTGGCCCGTTCCGAAACGCCCCCTGTCTGCAGATTCGTTTTGGCTGTTTTAAGGCACAAAGGTGCCCTAAAACACCACCAAAAACACACTTCAACATTAAAACACATAAACCAAGGCAACCCAACTATAATATCATGCTTCAACAAGATTAAGACGAGTCTAAACATTAAGGCAAGACGTCACAAGTCATGCATTCATACAACAACACTCAACATAAAGGCAACCTCTAAGGCACAAGGCTAACATTCATAAAAAGCAATTTAGGCATGAGTTGCAATTCAACATGGCAATACAAACCATACAAAAGCAAGATATCAAGGAGTCTAAAGATGCTCCTAAACGACTAACAATCATCCATCAAAATAACACATGTCCCATTGCTCAAACTATTACATGTTCAACATTCAAAAGTCATACTTGATGTACTCAAGTCGACAACCACACTAGGAGGCCCTCCACTTGCTCGAGCAACCCGCGAACTAAGGATCTGCAGTGTTGAACAAAGAGAGCGTAAGCAAAGATGCTTAGTGAGGGTAAGCTCTAAAAACAAACCTCAACATTGTAGGGTCCGAGCACGATCTAGCCAAGGCATTACACAAATGTACCAAGGATTCACAAGAGCCACAAGATAAAGATGCATGAGCAATATACAATATAAATGCCATGATCATAAGCTCAACTCCACAATACATGTAATCACATTCAAGTATCCAATTAAAGGTTTTAAACCTCAACACATTGATACACATATCAAACAACATTGGCACCTAGCTATGACCCGAATACGCGGATAGACATGTTGGAACTCACATCCAACAACCACATTACCTCACGGTGGGATTACACTCATCACCGGACTCGCGGAGGGGATTCCACTCATCCTCACGCCCCGTCGATGGGATTCCACTCATCACCGACTATATTTAAATACAATTTTCGGGCGAACCCGTACTCCTCCTTGGTGACTCAACGCCACCAAGGCCACGCGCGACTTTTGACGCATGTGTACACACTAACATCCTAATGATCGATCATTTGTATTCAAGTATACTAGTGCCAACATTTACTCATTTCACATTACTCATTTCAATCAATTCTGTGCTTAGCACGTACCCACCAACAACCATCATCATGCATGTCTCAAGCATCACAAGTCATATCTCATCTCACATGTATAATACAATATACATAAGCATTCACATCACATTTCATACGAGACATATACAACCACATAAATGAGTTCATCTAAAGGCTCTAGATCAAGCTTAGGATTAGGCTACCACCCTAATCCTAACTCTAGGTGGGTCTACCAAGCCCAACCTAGTCCATATACTCGAACCTACCATTTTAAAACCATTTAAAACAATTAACCACTCACCTAAGCTTCCAAGCTCAAAGACCAAGCAAGCAACCACCTTCAACTTCCCAGATTTACTTTCGATGCTTCACCGATGCCCAAACTCGATTCTAATCAATCCCAAACACAAACAAAACATCCACAATCAATATCTCATCATCGAAACTAACCCGGAATGCAATTCAACCACAAACTACCATGTTGCAAGCATGAACAATTTCCATTTTTCACCAAATCGGATGGCCCCAAGACCATGCCCAAAAACCATGATTTCAACTTCCATTATACCCACAAATGATTCCAATTCAACCCCTATCCATAGCACTATCAAAATCCTATCAAAACCCACCTAAAACAACCCCCAAAACTCACCCAAAACCCTCCAAAAACCCCGTGTTTACCCAAATCCGAAAATTACCCAAAATCATTTGAAATTCACATATGACATACCATTTGACCTCTATATACCCTAACTAAGCATATCGAATCAAAACATTTCATTTATCAACATAAAGATCTCATTTTTAATCCAAACTTTCCAAAATGACATTTTCTAAAACCTTCATGGAAATGGAAATAAAAAGTACTTTCATGGAGAGGGAGATGAGGGAAAGTCAAAACTACCATTACCTTTCAATTTGGAGTTGAAATGGAGAAGCTTTTGAATGGAATAGTAACAAGGGGGAGAAGAGCTCTTTCACGTTAGAAGGAAATGAAGAAGAGGGTGAATAGTGGAAAGATGAGAGGAAAATGGGATTTAAATTTGAAGATGGGTAAATTATCCAAAAGGCCATTAATGAATGGCTATCCTTTTAATTCTTTAAGGGCTCTCAAATTTGAAATCAAATCAATTTGGTCCCCCATTCAATTGATTATTTTTGAAACCCGGAATTTTAAAAGAATCATTTTAATTATAAAATCGAGCCCAAATAATATTAAAATATTATTTTCACCTAACCCCTAAACCCGGGTGTTATAGGCTCAACAGTTGATGGCTTTTGGATTGCATGGTTATCCGAAGTATAATTTAAGGGTTCGAATAACTTACCTGGACGATTACCTATCCAGTTTACCTCCTCCTAATCTTCAGTATCAGACGTATCGGATTCTAAGGAGTTGCTGTCGTCAGCGCTGTCATGACAGACCTGTAAGTGCCTGCCGAGGTAGTGGCCAATTTTGATGTCGTGACAGCTCGACCTGATGCAGGGTTGATCAAGGGTAACTTCAGTGATAACCTTGCATTCCTCATCTGCATCAGCATGCTTCATAGCTTAGAGAACATTCAACTTTATCTCTTGATCATTTACTCTCATGGTGAGTTCTCCTTTCTCCACATCAATCAGTGATCTTCCCGTGGCTAAGAAGGGTCGCCCCAGGATGATTGGTGCGTTTTCATCTGCTTCACAATCTAAAACAAGAAAGTCAGCAGGAAATATAAATTTATCCACTCTTACCAGAATATCTTTGATTTTTCCTTCCGGATGAACATAAGAGCGGTTTGCCAGCTGCAGTATTACTGTCGTGGGCCGAGCTTTTCCAATAACTAATTTCTGAAAAACAGATTTTGGCATTAAATTAATACTAGCACCAAGATCGCAATGTGCCTTACCCACATATTTATCTCTGATTACACAAGGTATGATGAAGCTCCCCGGATCCTTCATTTTCTTGGGTGGTTGCCTATGAAGAATACTCATGCATCCTTCTGTCATCTTAACCGTTTCAAATTCCCCAAGTTTAGATTTCTTTGACATGACATCCTTGAGAAATTTGGCGTAATCGGGCATGTCCCTCACGGCATCCAACATCGGAATGTTAATATGAACATGCTTAAAAATATCATAAATCTTTTTGAGCTGAGATTCTTGCTTCACTTGCTGTAACCGTTGAGGATAATCAGCAATACGTCCTTCCCATTGCATACGAATCTGAGGTGGTTTGGGTTCATCTTTCTCCTCTGTCGCTTCTTCTATCGTAACAGGTTCATTGGCAGCAGATTGTTTGTTACCTGTCGAGGTAGCTTCCTCGGCAGGTCTGTCCAAGGCTGGTTTCTTTACTGTTTCAGCTTCCTTCTCTGACCCTGGTAGTTTCTTCCCACTCCTAGTAGTAATGGCTTTACACTGCTCATGTGTGGCCTGCCTAGCATTTCCAGTATTACTAGGAAATCCTCCAGTCTGCCTTGGCTTGATATGCTGGGAAACCTAACCCATTTGTCTCTCCAAAGATTTCAGAGTAGCTTCATGATTCGTCATCCGCATCTCTATTTTATCCATGAATGTTTCTGTCTTCTTAACAAACTGATTCATGTTCTCAATATAAGTACCTGTCTAAGACATAAAAGTAGCCAGAGTCTGTTCCAATATACTGTTTGTGGTAGCTGGTGGCTGTTGTTGCTGCTGCTGCGGCTGTAGTTGCTGTCAAGTCAGCAATCTAGGTCCTCCCTGATTCTGATTATTGTGTGCTTGAGGATTCAGGGCATTATTAGGATTACTCCAAGAAAACTTGGGATCCTTTCTCCAGTTGGGATTATAGTTGTTGGAGTTGTAATTCGGCATATAGTTTCCAACATACTTTCCCTCTTCTAACTGTATATGACACTCATCCGAACTATGATTTCCCTCACAAATTTCACATACCTCCTCGACAGCAAATCCATGTTGTGCGTCATCATTCAATAGCTTTTTCATTGCTTTAGTGAGATATGCCACTTGTGATTTCATCGTGTTGTCGGCCTCATAATCCTTAACAGCTAGAACCCGTTTACCCCCTCTTCTTGCTGTTGGAAACTGCTCCTCATTCTTAGCCAGATTTTTCAATACTTGAATTGCCTCGTCTGGGTCTTTGTCCAATAATAACCCGTTTTCTGTTGAATCAATTCGAATACGAGTTTGTAAGTTGGCAGCATTATAAAACTTGGTTACCTGATTCCAGACAGGGAATCCATGCATTGGGCAGTTCCGTAGAAGAGTGGTAAATCTGTCCTAGACCTCGTGCATCGGCTCGTCATCTTTCTGTTGAAAAGTAGCAATTTCATTACGTAATCACTCAGATAAATGTGAAGGATTAAAACGAGATAAAAATTCACGAGATAAATCTGCCCAAGTTCTAATTGAACCTGGCGTAAGTTTATTCCACCAAGTCTTTGCTCTGTCCCTCAACGAATGGGGAAATAACCAAAGCCTCAGTATCTCCGGATTAACTCCTGGTAGTCTAAACGAACCACAGATCTCCTGAAACGTTTTTAGATGCTCCCTAGCATCCTCTGTAACAGCACCACTGAATTGACCGGCATTGTTGATCATGCTAAGCATAACAGGTTTCAGCTCGAAGTTGTCAACATCTATGTCCGGCAGCGTGGTTTCCAGTTCTACATGATCGTTCAACATGTAGTCACAACAGGACCGTCATCCGGCAGCGGCAGCAGGGTTATCGCCAGGCGATATAACCTCTCTATCTCCAACATGAGGGTCGTTTCCCTGGTGTGCCATCGTCTCTAACTGTTCCTCAAGGTACTCGTTCCTGGCTAGTATGTGACAAAGTCGGTTCTTGAGATTGAATGAACGTTCAATTTACGGATCTAATGGATACTCAGGATCTTCACCTCGTTTCGATCTGTGTATAAACAAGGAACCTTGTGAAAAGCAAGAGTTGAACAAACCAAAGAAAAACAGAAAATAAAAATAAAAACGAAAAGTGCAGTAAAAGAAAAGGTAGAGTTATGTTGCCAATCCCCGGCAACGGCGCCAAAAACTTTTTGCGTGTAAAAGAGTCTATCGCAATTGTAGTGCAAGTGTACACGACGCAAGTAGTAAAGTGATACGAAGTATCGGATATCGTCTCCACAGGGATTGGGCTAATAGTCTTCACCTTGAATCACTGCACGAAGGTAAAGAAAATATTTAAGAAAGTTGTCACGAGAATAATAAAGATTACTGGAAAATAAAAGAGTAGAGAAATCAAGATAGAGAGAATGGGCTGGTATTGAATTGCTCAATAATGTAGGTATTACTGAGTCTAGGAAATTCAGCTCTGTCGTCGTCCCCATCGCGGCAGCACCTGTCGCGGCGGCAGTCTGTTGCTTATCACGACAGCGAACACACAACTCCGTACTTCAAGTTTGACTAGAATCCCTGCTGTGCCTTGGCCTATCCCTAGGTCCAAGTCTGTCGATGATCACGTCTTTGATGATACCTCCCGGCGTGAATCGAAGGATGAACACCGATGTTGTTGAATTCTTCTTTAGCCACTTAACCTCGTCCTATCCCTAGGTCCGAGATAGTTCAACTATAAACTAGAGAACTCGCACTTATTCCTTTCGTATACTTAACTCTCCCGATGCTAAGTAAATAGATAACCTTACAATGCTCTCCCGATGCTTTTGCAAGATGTTAATAACCAGAATAAGAGAACTTGAAGTTTATTTTATTGAACTGAAAATTCCTAAAACAAAAACAACCCTTACAACTACTTTACAAAACAACTCGTGGCCCTAAGGGGAATTTAGAACATGTTGAGAGGAAGAAAACAACTATGGTTTTGGGAAGAAAGCTAGGGAATCGGTTATGCCCTCCTAGGTCGAAATATATGCCCTTATATAGGCTTTGGGTCCAAGTTTTCTAAAATAGCAAGAATACAACTTTAAATTAAAGTACAATTCTAATAAAGACTAAATCTTCAAAGAATCTACTTTCCAGCTGTCATCTTTCTTGCTCTGGATTTTCTCTCCTTGAACTTTGGGCTTGACATTCCTTTCGATCTGGGTCTTGGAAAAATATGGTGATTTCACACGACAGACGGGCTGAATTTTCTCTATATGTCGAGGTCCACTTTGCTTCTTCTCCTCAAAACTGCTGTCGTCCTCTGCTGTCACGGTGGCAACTATGGCAGCATCGTCCTCCTTGACTGCTCATCCAGTTCCAGCTCTTCTACTTTACTGCCCAGCGCCTGCCCTTTCCGTCTGCTACAGCAGCAACCTACAAAAACAACCAATTTCAGTAGATATTGTGCCTTTTAATATATTTGTGATGTTTAACTGTAAACTGACCTAAATGCGATAAATAATGCTTGAATGCAGCAGAAATATGGGTTAAATAGGGTGTAAATAATAGAACTTTTACACACTCAACAAATTGGGCAAGCCAAACCTACATCCATTATGTTGAAACTTGCTGATCATTCATTTGTACAACCGAAGAGCAAGATCAAAGACATCCTAGTTCGAGTGGGCAACCTTATTCTTCCAGCTGACTTCCTCATCTTAGACTGTGAGGCTGATGAAAATGCCCTATCATCCTTGGGCGACCAATTTTGGCCATGGGAAGAACTCTAATAGATGTTGAACATGGGGAGCTGACCATGAGGGTAGACAATTAGAGCATCAAATTAAATGTGATACAACCCCAGAAAAGGAAAAGGAAGGATGCCCTGATGCTCAAGTTGCCAAAATCAGCACAGAGACAAGCCGAGGCAGCAACTATCGCGACAGACCAAAGGGGAGACTGAAGGACCCAACAACACACCACCTTTCAGAATAGGAGGACCCCCTAGGAGGGAAAGACAAGAAACAACACCTCATGAAGTGGTTATGTCTGGGAGATGCACCCAAATGCACTCCCAACATAACTTAATTAATTTAATTTTTATTTTCTTTATTTTTATGTTTTAGGAATATAATTTAATTTATTGCAATTTATTTTCCTTAGGATTAGATTTTGAATTTATTTTTCAAATTTTTATTTTTAGTATTTATTTTTAGTATTTAATCATCTTTATTTTTATTTCAGGCTTTAGGAATAAAAGAGCTGGATCAACAAGAAGGCCCAGCAAGGAGCCTGCCCACCATCCCGCCAAGAAAACCAAGGGCGGCCCAGCGTAGAAAACGTGTAACGGCTAGTTGCCCGTTAACGGTTAGCTTCCAATGGCTACAGAAATAACGGGTAGAAATCCCGTAACGTGCGCGAGACAACATGACCGTTAGACATTTTATGCCGCCCCGACACCTCTTGGCAGCCTCTATTTAAACCTTTCTCACCTCATTCATTCACTTTACTTTCACCTCCTTGTTATCTTATTCTTGATTCCACTGCTCTCTTTTTAATTATCTTCTTTTAAGTTTTAGTTCAATTTTAACCGTCTCACACATGGCATCAGCATTCCAATCCAAACCCACCTTTCAACGCTTCTTCTCCCGTGATGATGAAAAAAAGTACCGAACCCAGTTCCCAAAGCAAGCCATTTGGGAGGAACAAGGGTTACATTACTCTAAGAAGACATGAGATCTTGGCCTAGAGCCCACCCTGTTCGAGAAAATACACAACAAAGGTTGGGAGATATTCGCACGATAGCCGAAGGCAGCAAACATCACAATGGTCAGGGAGTTCTATGCTCACAACCCCCGCCTTGAGCTGCCGTTCATGTTTGTACGAGGGGAGCTTGTCAAGCTGAACACTACCATCATCAACAACTTCTAAGGCCTAGAGATGGACGACAACCCTCACGAGGAATGGAGGCAGTCACTGACAGTTACCGACTACGACAAAATCAAGGCCAAACTGTGCAAGCCCAACACGCCGTGGTTGGCAGGAAAGCATGGCGACTTTGTCCAATGTCGCCACCTCCTGCTCGAGCCTATGCTATGGATTACCATTATCAAAAGGCTTCTAATGCCCACCTCCCACAACTCTATCGTAGACCGGCCACGCCTCGTACTCATTCACAGCATTATGATGAACCAACCCATCAACGTTGGGGAGATTATATGTAAGGAGATCCATAATTGATTTCACAAGACGAAGGGCAGGCTATACTTCCCGTCACTCATCACCGGCCTTTGTGCCAACTTCAACGTCCCAACCGACCCAGAAAATGAGATGACAACTGCCAAGGAAGTGTTGACCAGGAAAGTTTGCATGTTGATGATGCAGGCCTCGGAGACAGAGCCCATCACCCCAGCCAGCCCTCTGCCGCCCAGCCAGAGACTCCTGCCGCCCTCGGTAGTACTGAAGCTGCCCCAACCAATGAAGTCATCACACTACTGGACACCCTCATCGACAACAACAAAAGGATTGAGCAACAACAGTTAACCTTCATGAAGTACGTGGGGGAGGTACAAGATGCTATTGTGGCATATCTCCTTCAAAAATTTCCAGACAACGGCACCACTCTGCCAACCTTTCCCGCTGACCTCACTACCGCAGTTTTACCCAGAGAAGGCACACCGTCAGAAGCAGCTGCTCGCCACGCTGCCTTCCACCACCAGATGCCGTCTCCAACACACTACCTATCATATTCCGCCACCTCCACTTCTAACACGGTGACAGACTCCCCAGAGCGGCACTAGAAACATCATTCCCTCCATCTGCACAGCGACAATGGTGGCAAACACCTGCTCATCAAAAAAGGTCGAGCAACAGCGGCCAACAACAGCAGCAGTAGCAGAAGCAGCATCCCCAATGGCGATTGACCCTCCGACAGCACCAACGGAGGAAGGAACAAGGAAGAGGAAGCGACACATCATAGCCACTAAGCTAGTGGACGATGAGACATACTTAGAAGAGAGCAAAGTGTTGAGTGTGTAAATGTTCTATTATTTACACCCTTTTTAACCCATATTTCTGCTGCATTCAAGCATCATTGCATTGCATTTAGGTCAATTTACAGTAAAACATCACAAATTCACTAAAGGCACGGATTCTACTAAAAGATGGTTGATTTTGCAGGTTACTGCCATGGTTGATGAAAAAGGCAGGCGCAGGGCAGAGAAGCAGGAAAGCTGAACTGGACAAGTAGATGAAGAGGACGAAGCTGCCAGGGACCTGTCGTGACAGCAAGGTGACAGCAGCTCCATGAAGAGGAAAAGTCAAGTGGACCTCGATAGATAGAGAAAAATCTGCTCGTTTGTCGTGTGAAAGCCAAATATTTTTCCAAGCCCCGGATCAAAAGATATGTCAAGCCAAAGCTCAAGGAGAGGAAATTCCTAGAAACAAGGATGGCGGCTGCAAAGTAGGATATTTAGAGATTAAGTCTTTATTAGAATCCTACTTTTAATTAAAGTTGTAATCCTTGTTACCTTAGATAACTTGAGCCCAAAGCTTATATAAGGGCATAGATTTTATCCTAGGCGGCATCCAATTCCCCATAACCGAAACCAAAACCCCCCTGCCGTTTACCCGTCACCAACATGTTCTAAATTCCCCCTAGGGCTACGGGTTGTTTTGTAAAGTAGTTGCAAGGGTTGTTTTGTTTTAGGATTTTCCAAGTTCAATAAAATAAACTTCAAGTTCTCTTATTTTGGTTTTAAACATCTTGCAAGAGCATCGGGAGAGCATTGTTAGGTTATCCATTTACTTAGCATCGGGAGAGTTAAGTATACGAAAGAAATAAGAGCGCGTTCTCTAGTTTATAGTTGAACCATCTCGTGCCTAGGGATAGGGCGAGATTAAGTGGATAAAGAAGAATTCATACACATCGGTGTTCATCCTTCGATTCACGTCGGGAGGTATCATCAAAGACGTGATCATCGACAGACTTGGACCTAGGGATAGGCCAAGGCAAATCTGGGATTCTTGCCAAACTTGGAGTACGGAGTTGGTGTGTTCGCTGCTGCGACAGCTAACGGACAGCCGCCGCGACAGTTGCTGTCGGCGACGGGTGCGACGACAGAACTGGAGATCCTAAGCATTGCAATACCTACACTATTGAGCAATTCAATACCAGCCCATTCTCTCTATCTTGATATCTCAACTCTTTATTTACGTTTTTACTTTATTATTCTCGTGACAACTCTTAATTATTTTCTTTACTTTCGTGCAGTAAACAAGGTGAGGCTATTAGCCCAATCCATGTGGAGACGATATCCGATACTTCCTATCACTATATTACTTGCGTCGTGTATACTTGCACTACAATTGCGATAGACTATTTTATACGCAACAAGTTTTTGGCACCGTTACCGGGGATTGGCAACATAACTACACCTTTCTTTTATTGCACTTTTCGTTTTTATTTTTATTTTCGTTCTTGTTTTTATTTTTCTTTAATTTTTCTTTTGTGCTTTCAACTCTTGCTTTTCACGAGGTTTTCTTGTTTATGCGCAGATCTAAAAGAGGCAAAGATCCTGAATATAAGTTAGATCCGGAAGTTGAACGTTCCTTCAATCTCAAGAAACAGATTCGCCACCTATTAGACCGGAACGAGTACCTTGAGGAACAGCTAGAGCAGATGGCCCGTAATCAGCCCGCTGGTGGAGGTATCCCGCCTGTCGATAACCCGCCCGCGGCAGATGGACGACGGTAATGTCGTGACTACATGCTGAACGATCATGTAGAGCTGGAGACCACGCTGCCGGATATTGATGTTGATAACTTCGAGCTTAAACCTATCATGTTTAGTATGATCAACAATGCCGGACAGTTTAGTGGTGCTGCAACAGAAGATGCCAGGGAGCATCTCAAAACGTTCCAGGAGATCTGTGGTTCGTTTAGACTACCAGGAGTTAGTCCGGAGATACTGAGGCTTCGGTTATTCCCCCATTCATTGAGGGACAGAGCTAAAACTTGGTGGAATAAACTTACACCGGGTTCAATCATGACTTGGGCAGATCTAACTCGTGAATTTTTGTCTCGTTTTAATCCTTCACATTTAGCTGAGCGGTTACGTAACGAAATTGCTACTTTTCAACAGGAAGATGACGAGCCAATGCACGAGGCCTGGGACAGATTTACTACTCTTCTTCGAAACTGCCTAATGCATGGATTCCCCGTCTGGAATCAGGTAACTAAGTTCTATAATGCTGCTAACTTACAAACTCGCATTCGAATTGATTCTGCAGCCAATGGACTATTATTGGATAAAGATCCGGACGAGGCGTTGCAAGTTTTGAAAAATCTGGCTAAGAATGAGGAGCAGTTTCCGACAGCTAGAAGAGGGGGTAAAAGGGTACTTGCTGTCAAGGACTACGAAGCCGACAGCACGATGAAATCGTAGGTAGCATTCCTTACTAAAGCAATGAAAAGATTATTGAATGGTGATAGCTTACAAGGATTTGCTGTTGAGGAAGTATGCGATATCTGTGAGGGAAATCATAGTAGGGATGAGTGCCCAATAAATGTAGAAGAAGGGAAATATGTTGGAAACTACAAGCCAAATTATAACTCCAACAATTATAATCCCAATTGGAGGAAGGATCCTAAATTTTCATGGAGTAATCCCAACAATGCCCTGAATCCTCAAGCACATAATCAGAATCAGGGAGGTCCTAGACTGTTGACGCGACAGCAGCTGCCGCAGAACCTGCCGTCGCCACAACAACAGCAGCCACCACCTGCCATGAACAATATTTTGGAACAGACTCTGGCCACTTTTATGTCTCAGACAGGTACTTACATTGAAAATATGAATCAGTTTGTCAATAAGATAGAGAATTTCATGGATAAGACGGAGATGAGGATGACAAATCATGAAGCCACCTTGAAATCTCTGGAGACACAAATGGGTCAGGTGTCGCAACACATTAAGCCGAGGCAGACTAGAGGATTCCCTAGCAATACAGAAAATGCTAGACCACCAACACATGAGCAGTGTAAGGCAATTACTACTAGGAGTGGGAAGAAACTACCAGGACCAGAAAAAGAAGGTGAAACAGTAAAGGATCCAGCCTTAGACAAACCTGCCGAGGAAGCTGCCCCGACAGGTGATAAACAGACTGCTGCCGATGAGCCTGTCACGACAGCAGAAGCGACAGAGGAGAAGAAAGATGAATATCGTCCTCAGATTCGCATGCAGTGGGAAGGACGCATTGCTGACTACCGTCCCCCACCACCCTTCCCCCAACGGATACAGCAAGCTAAGCATGAATCTCAACTTAAAAAGATTTATGATATTTTTAAGCAGGTTCATATTAATATTCCATTGTTAGATGCCGTTAGGGAGATGCCCGGTTATGCTAAATTTCTCAAGGATGTCATGTCGAAAAAATCTAAACTTGGGAAATTTGAAACGGTAAAGATGACAGAAGGTTGCATGAGTATTCTTCATCGGCAGCCACCCTAGAAAAAGAAGGATTCGGGGAGCTTCATCATACCTTGTGTAATCGGCGACAAATTTGTGGGTAAGGCACTCTGTGATCTTGGTGACAGTGTTAATCTAATGCCCAAATCTGTTTTTCAGAAATTAGGTATTGGGAAGGCGCGGCCCACGACAGTCACTCTGCAGCTAGCCGACCGCTCTTACGTTCATCCTGAAGGAAAAATTGAAGATATTTTGGTAAGAGTGGATAAGCTTATTTTTCCTGCTGACTTTCTTATCTTAGATTGTGAGGCAGACGAAAACGCACCAGTCATCCTTGGGCGACCCTTCTTAGCCACAGGAAGATCACTGATTGATGTGGAGAAAGGAGAACTCACCATGCGCGTGAACGATCAAGAAATTAAGTTGAATGTTCTCCAAGCAATGAAACATGCCGATGTGGATGAAGAATGCAAGGCCATCATTGAGGTGACCCTTGATCACCCCTGCATCAGGTCGGGCTGCCGTGATATAAAATTTGGTCACTGCTGCGACAGCCACCTGCAGGCCTGTCACGACAGCAACGACGACAGCACCGACGACAACAACTCCTCTGAATCCGATACATCTAATACTGAAGGTCAAGAGGAGGTAAACTGGATGGGCAATCGTCCAGGTAAGTTATTCGAACCTTTAAATTATACTTCGGATAACCATTTAATCCAAAAGCCATCTACTGTTGAACCACTTGCCTTAGAACTGAAGCCCCTGCCAGGGCAGCTTAAATATGCTTTTCTTGGTTCGAATGATACGTTGCCTGTAATCATCTCTTCTAAGCTACCGCAGGAACAGGAACGACAGCTAATCGACATGTTACGGCAGCACAAGAAGGCGATTGGATGGACGATTACTGATATTCAGGGCATTAGTCCGGCGTTATACATGCACAAAATCCTCCTAGAGGAAGATCATAAGCCGACTATAGATGCTCAAAGGCGGCTAAACCATGCGATGAAGGAGGTAGTGCGTAAAGAGATAATCAAATGGTTAGATGCTGGTATTGTTTACGCCATCTCCGGCAGCAAATGGGTAAGCCCGGTGCAATGCGTTCCAAAGAAAGGAGGAATGACCGTGGTGACCAACGAGAACAATGAGTTAATCCCAACCAGGACTGTGACCGGTTGGAGGGTTTGTATGGACTATTGGAAGCTTAACAAAGCTACCCGAAAGGACCACTTTCCTTTACCCTTTATTGATCAAATGCTTGATAGATTAGCGGGTAAACCTTACTATTGTTTTCTTGTTGGTTACTCAGGGTACAATCAAATTGCTATTGCACCAGAAGATCAAGAGAAAACGACTTTTACATGCCCCTACGGAACATACGCGTTTAGGAGGATGCCGTTTGGACTCTGCAATGCACCTGCCACCTTCCAAAGGTGCATGATGGCCATATTCTCCGATATGGTAGAGGACTTCCTAGAGATTTTCATGGATGATTTTTCCGTCTTTGGAGACGATTTTGAGAGCTGCCTCGGCAATCTTCAAAAGGTACTTGAAAGATGTGAAAAAGCTAATCTTGTTTTAAATTGGGAAAAATGCCACTTTATGGTGGATGAGGGGATAGTCCTTGGCATTAGCTGCCGTGGGATAGAAGTCAACAGGGCAAAAATAGAAGTAATCGAGAAGCTGCCGCCGCCGACCACAGTCAAGGGCATTAGGAGTTTTCTAGGGCATGCTGGTTTTTATAGGAGATTCATTGCAAATTTCTCAAAAATTACCAAGCCCCTATGCCATCTCTTGGAGCAGAACCGACCCTTTGACTTTAATGATGAATGTACTGAAGCATTCAAGGTTCTGAAGGAAAAGTTAGTGACAGCCCCCATAGTACAGCCACCAGACTGGACACAGCCATTTGAGATTATGTGTGATGCTAGTGACTATGCTGTCGGGGCAGCACTTGGGCAGCGCAGAGACAAACTGTTTCACGTCATATACTATGCCAGCAAGACGTTGAATGACGCCCAAGTAAACTATACCACCACGGAAAAGGAGCTGTTAGCTGTGGTGTTCTCCATCGACAAGTTTCGTTCTTATATACTTGGGACGAAAGTAATAATACACACCGACCATTCTGCCCTAAAATATTTGTTCGCAAAGAAGGATGCAAAGCCTAGATTGATACGGTGGATCTTGCTTCTACAAGAATTCAACCTTGAGATCAAGGACAAAAAGGGGACAGAAAATCAGGTGGCTGATCACTTGTCAAGGTTGGAGACGGGACAGAGTCTACCCATCGATGAGACACACATACTGGAGACCTTCCCAGATGAGCAGCTCTTTGCTGCCGCAATCGCTGTCGCGACAGCCATGGCGGCAGGTAAGTCTTCTGAACTCCCCTGGTATGCTGATTTCGTTAATTTTATAGTTAGCGGAATACTTCCTTCTGATCTTAACTATGAAGCCAGGAAGAGGTTTCAAAATGATGTTAAACATTATTATTGGGACGAACCTCTTCTCTTCAAAATGTGCGCAGATCAGGTTATTAGGAGGTGTGTACCACAAGAAGAGCAAGAAGACATTCTTCATCACTGCCATGCTTCACAATATGGAGGTCACTTAGGAGGCAACAAAACTGCTGCCAAGGTGCTGCAGTCAGGATTCTACTGGCCGACACTGTATAAGGATGCACAGGACTTCTACAAGAACTGTGACAGGTGCCAGCGGACAGGTAACATCTCGAGGAGAAACGAGATGCCACTGCAGAACATTCTAGAAGTCGAGATCTTCGACGTTTGGGGGATCGATTTTATGGGACCCTTTCCATCTTCATGTGGAAATTTATACATCCTCCTAGCAGTGGATTATGTCTCTAAGTGGGTCGAAGCCATCGCCACTCAAAAGAATGATGCCAAGACAGTCCAAAAGTTTTTGCACAAAAACATCTTTTCTAGATTTGGCATCCCTAAGGCGATTATCAGTGATGAAGGGAGACATTTTGATAATAGGGTAATTGCTGCCGCCTTGAGAAAATATGGTGTCAAGCACAGGATCGCGATAGCATACCACCCACAGACCAATGGATAGGCTGAGATATCCAATAGGGAAGTGAAGAACATTCTTGAGAAGATGGTTAAGCCAACTAGGAAAGATTGGTCTTTACTTCTGAATGATGCGTTATGGGCATATAGGACAGCTTTTAAAACACCATTGGGAATGTCTCCATACCGTTTGATTTATGGGAAAACCTGTCACTTGCCTGTCGAGATAGAGCACAAGGCATATTGGGCAATCAAGGCAGTGAACACGGACTTGGAAAAGGCATGCCAGAAAAGGCTATTAGATCTGAACGAGATTGAAGAATTACGGACAATGGCCTACGACAATGCAAGAATTTACAAGGAAAAGACTAAGAATTGGCATGATAGGAAGTTGCTGCCACGACAGTTTTGCCCAGGGCAGCTTGTATTGTTGTTCAATTCGAGGTTAAAGCTCTTCCCAGGGAAGCTAAAATCTAGATGGTCCGGCCCGTTCCAAGTGGTCCAAGTTTTCCCCCACGGTGCCATAACAATTCAATCATTAAAAGACGGGCACCAATTCAAAGTCAATGGACAGCGCCTCAAGCATTATCAGGGGACTGAAGCCCCAAGAATACAGGAAGTGGTTACTTTAGGAGATGCCCCACAAGGCATCCCTAATTTAACCTAAATTTTATTTTTTACTTAATTTTTATTATTTATTACTTATTAGGAAATTAGGTTTATTTTATTCGAATAATGTTTGTTTTGTTTTCTGTCTTTAGGAAATAAAGGAGTAAAGAAAAAAAGGAGAAGAGACCCCAGCCCATCACCCACCCATCAGCCCAAGAAAGCCCATTTATTGAAACCTGTCGTTTTGGCTGCCGCCGAAAACGAATAAGACAGGCTGTCAACAGACTAACACGGCAGACGTAGAAGTGTGCGGCAGACGCATAATTACGTGTCAGACGCGTCAGACACGCTAAATCTCATCTGTCGCCCCGTTATTCACGCTTGCCGTTATGGCATTAAATGGGCAGCTCCTCGACCGCTATAAAACCCCATTTGCACTTTCATTTTTCATCACTTCTGCTTATTCTCTCTTGCTTTCTCCTCTAGTTTTATTTGCTTTCTTCATTTTTCACGACCCTTGCCACTAACATGTCTACTAGACAGACCCGTCGTAGTGCTGCCTCAGCATCTTCTTCAGCAGCAGCAATGCCCTTCGCCAAAAAGGAGTTATGGGAGGAACGTGGTTTCGTGTACATCCGAAAGGCACCCAACATGGGACTCCGGCCATTCATTGTAAAAACCATCACGGCTCAACTATGGGAGCACTTTGCCGAACAACCGGCGGAGCTAAACGACACCTTGGTCCGGGAGTTCTACGCGGCCATAGACAGCAAAACGGTAACATCTGTCACCGTTCGAGGAGTGGAAGTGCCCTTCACTGCCGACAGCATCAACCATATGTTTGGCCTCTTCTTCGGCCCCGATGATGATGCTCACCAAAAATTTCTCGACACCCTCGATGCTGTCGCTTATGATGCTGTCATGGTGGAGTTGACAGAGGAGGGAACATCATGGACAACCAGCAAGAAGAACCCCCACTCCGTTAATAGGGGCAGCTCCTCCCGGAAGCCAAGCATTGGAACGCTTTCATCAAAAAACGTATCCTGCCATCTTCCCACCACACGACAGTCAACCGGTAGCGGCTCGCCCTCATTCATTCCATCATGCACGATAGGCCTATCAATGTGGGCCGATATATGAGGGACAGCATCCTGGACTGCGCCTTCCGTTCCGACTCCCGCCTCTGCCTGCCGTTCACAATAACCCCCCTCTGCCGCTGTGCAGCTGTTCCCGAGGAACCCTCCGACAAAATAAGGAAGGGCAGAGGCTGGACAGACAATAACCTCAACAGCCTCATGGAGCTAATCGTGGCCACACCTGTCTCATCCTACAATCCAGCCGGCTCCCCAGAAGAGTCATCAGAGGAACCTGCCCCTGAACCTGCTGCCGCCACTGCTCCGACAGACCAGTCCGCCCTCCTCCTTGAGACGCTACAACGGGTAGAGGAGAGACAAATGGGCTTGATGACCTTCATCCGGGACTTCACTCACTCGACGGTAAACTTCATTACCCAAACTTTAAATTTTCCCGATGTTCAATTCCCTACTTTTCCTGCCCATTATTTTCGTATCCCCACTCCTGTCCACACCCCTGTTCACACACCCACCCCACCTGCATCCCCGCATTCCCACTCTACTGCCTCCACCACATCACCTTCCCCGACGGCAGCGGACGGCCCACCGGCAGACACCTCTCCCAGAGGAACAAAGAGACCTGCCTCCGATGACAGCCCTCTGATATGGAGGAATTTGGAGAGGGAATTTACGCCGGTCAAGCGAATTAAACACGTGGCAAACAAGAAACGGCTGCCCAAGGCTAGCACCACCACCAGCAGCAGCTGGGATAGTGGCAGCAGTTCCGATGTCCAGCTTGTAGAGCAACCTGCCCCAAAACCTGCCCAGCCTCCTCCACAGCCTAGACGCCGCCGTCAGATCCGTGTCAGCAACAGCAGCGAGGACAGCGACTAAAAATTTAAGTTTTTTTTTCCTCTTATTGCTTCCTGCCCTTATCTTTTGTGATGTACTTTTATTTTTGCATGTCATTTTGCATTGAGGGCAATGCAACCCTTGAGTTTGGGGGCGGCAACCCTCCATCAGTAATGGAGTCTTAAGTACATCTTTTTATTATTGTTGTGTCTTTTAATTTCTCTAAAAAAAATCAGAAAATATAAACTTGTTGGCTTAAAACTGTGAATTTAGCTTACCTGTCATGACAGCTCTGTCGTGGCAGCATCTTTAGGACAGTTTAGGGAGAAGTTTAGAGCCTTTCTATAGTTATGAAAACTTAAACACCTCTGTGACTGTTATATTGCTTAGATTTCTCTTAGCCAAACTAGAATAGGATGCTTAGAACTTGAATAGCCCCTAGAGGTGCCTAACACTGGCTCTAGGAAAGAAGTTTAGCAAAAGAAAATAACCTAGAGGTGCCCGAAACCGGCTCTAGGAAGCTAACGAGAGGTGCCCAAAACTGGCTCTAGTAAAACTTAGCTTGAAAACAAAAGAAAAGAAGCATGAAAATGTGTCTTCAAAAATAAACTTTGGCATAAAAATTCGAGTTAAAAAAGTTGAATATTCTAGTGAAACTAAGAGAGTCTTAGCATATAACTGTTCACAAGCATGCACACACTGCACGAGAGCTATAGGGAGATTCCGGACAGATCCTAAAACCTTCCGACAGGTTGCTGCCGCCACAGAGAATGAGCGACGGGTAAGGGACAGTTCACTGTTTGAAAGCCAACACAAAAATATTTTCTCTTCTTTTAGGATTAATTGCTTGAGGGCAAGCAAGAACTTGAGTTTGGGGGTGTGTTGAGTGTGTAAAAGTTCTATTATTTACACCCCTTTTAACCCATATTTCTGCTGCATTCAAGCATCATTGCATTGCATTTAGGTCAATTTACAGTAAAACATCACAAATTCACTAAAGGCACGGATTCTACTAAAAGATGGTTGATTTTGCAGGTTACTGCCATGGTTGATGACAAAGGCAGGCGCAGGGCAGAGAAGCAGGAAAGCTGAACTGGACAAGTAGATGAAGAGGACGAAGCTGCCAGGGACCTGTCGTGACAGCAAGGTGACAGCAGCTCCATGAAGAGGAAAAGTCAAGTGGACCTCGATAGATAGAGAAAAATCTGCTCGTTTGTCGTGTGAAAGCCAAATATTTTTCCAAGCCCCAGATCAAAAGATATGTCAAGCCAAAGCTCAAGGAGAGGAAATTCCTAGAAACAAGGATGGCGGCTGCAAAGTAGGATGTTTAGAGATTAAGTCTTTATTAGAATCCTACTTTTAATTAAAGTTGTAATCCTTGTTACCTTAGATAACTTGAGCCCAAAGCTTATATAAGGGCATAGATTTTAACCTAGGCGGCATCCAATTCCCCATAACCGAAACCAAAACCCCCTGTCGTTTACCCGTCACCGACATGTTCTAAATTCCCCCTAGGGCTACGGGTTGTTTTGTAAAGTAGTTGCAAGGGTTGTTTTGTTTTAGGATTTTCCAAGTTCAATAAAATAAACTTCAAGTTCTCTTATTTTGGTTTTAAACATCTTGCAAGAGCATCGGGAGAGCATTGTGAGGTTATCCATTTACTTAGCATCGAGAGAGTTAAGTATACGAAAGAAATAAGAGCGCGTTCTCTAGTTTATAGTTGAACCATCTCGTGCCTAGGGATAGGGCGAGGTTAAGTGGCTAAAGAAGAATTCATACACATCGGTGTTCATCCTTCGATTCACGCCGGGAGGTATCATCAAAGATGTGATCATCGACAGACTTGGACCTAGGGATAGGCCAAGGCAAATCTGGGATTCTTGCCAAACTTGGAGTACGGAGTTGGTGTGTTCGCTGCTGCGACAGCTAACGGACAGCCGCCGCGACAGGTGCTGTCGGTGACGGGTGCTACGACAGAACTGGAGATCCTAAGCATTGCAATACCTACACTACTGAGCAATTCAATACCAGCCCATTCTCTCTATCTTGATATCTCAACTCTTTATTTACGTTTTTACTTTATTATTCTTGTGACAACTCTTAATTATTTTCTTTACTTTCGTGCAGTAAACAAGGTGAAGCTATTAGCCCAATCCCTGTGGAGACGATATCCGATACTTCGTATCACTATATTACTTACGTCGTGTATACTTGCACTACAATTGCGATAGACTATTTTACACGCAACACAAAGCCCCTCATGCCGCTCCTCCTGCAGAACCTCACGAAGATCCTCGCCCCACTCCCAAGAGAGTCCAGCCGTCACGAACAGCAAAGGTCTCACCAGCCAAGTTTTCCGCAGGGGCATCTACCGACTACCGCCTTATCATCCAATCCTCCTCCTCCTCCTCCTCCTCCTCCTCAGCATCAAAGACCCAAGCCTCCTCCCAACCATCTGCCAACTTCTAGTTCTTTTCTTTTCTTCTCTTTCTTTTATTTTTTTCTATTTTTATATCAATTGTTGTGCAATGAGGGAAATGCCCATCTCGAGTGGGGGGTTTGCACTCATCATGTTTAGGCATACTTTAGTGCATATTAGATTGTATAATGTACTTGCCTCAGAAAAATTGATTGGAATTTTTTTGTTAGAACTTGTGCCTATGATAGGATAGCCGACTTTAAATGTTCACACCAAGTTAAACTAAACTTAATTTTGGGGGAAAAGCATGAAGTAAACTTAGGATTTTTCTATAGTTGCCAAAAATTGAAACACTACTGTTACTTGCTTAATTTGTTTGAGTTTCTAATAAACATTGATTGTTGAATCATTTGTAAAATTCTAACATGGTTGCAGGAAGCTGTCGCGATAGGCAACAAACAGAAAAAAACAAAAGCACTGCCAAGACATGCAAAAGAAAAATTCTATGATGTCTATCCCTAGAGGTTCCCGAAACAGGCTCTACGAAGAATCATGTGCGAGGACACTCCACTGCTATCAAAGTCCATTAATCTGAAAATTTTGAAGCGACCGACAAATTAGAATGAGTGAATGAAAGTCTTCACGAGATGACTCTACTCCATGGGTTCGGGGTTTTGTAGTTTGCTCCTATCTTAATTTCAAACCTAGAAGAGTAGTTGTGATGAGCTGAATCCCTCATTTCCATGATTAATTTAATTGTGCTTAATTATGTTGTCTCATCAACAAATTTCTATATCATGACAACATCTCTGTTTACTTAGAATATTCATCAAATTCACCCTGTACACAGTTATGGACACACTTCATTGACATATTATAGTTTAACTCTGAGGTAATTCATGTTATTCCCCTCTCACTAATTTAATGATAGGTGCAACAGCCTTGAGGAGTTAAATCAAGTTTAAAACAAAAAATTTTCTTTTTGATTAGTTTAAAGGGCAAGTATGATTATGTTGCATTGCTTGAGGACAAACAATAGTTTGAGTTTGGGGTGTGTCAAGTGTCCATAAGTTCTATATTTCATGCACATTCCATCTCATATTATTGCTGTTTTAAGTACATTTTAGGCATAATTAGGTTCATGCATTGCATTTTATAGTATTCTTTACTCTGCCATGCTTTGTATTGATTTTCTCTTATTTGGTAAGGAAAATGTACGATTTTAGTTTAGTTTTAGTTTCAGGTACTAGAGGTTGACAGAAGGAGAGAGGAGCAGAGGACATGATGCTGAGGTAACTTACTAAGGAGATGTACATATGCAATTCTAGACAGAGACAACAGCTGCCGAGTAGGTGCCGCTGCCCTACCTGTCGCCCAAGACATAGAGATGAGAAATTGGAGAACTGGAGTGCTATCTGTAGAGAAGAAAATCTTGATCTTAACGATGTTGTCCACTCAATTTTTTGATGACTGTAGCAGCAGGCAGAGCTACCGAATGAGGAACTGAAGCTTACTTGTGGAGCAAGGCAACGTGATTAAGTCCACATTCAACTCAAAGAAGTTAGCATTTAGAGTTTCATTTAATGCAAAAGCTACTTTTATGACTTCTACTCCAAGAAGGACTAGACCTAGCTAATGCATATATATACTCATTGTAATTTTAGTTCAAAACAACTTAGGTTTTCCCTTAGGCATAGTTTAGGTTTTCTTACCGCCATCATGTTCTAAAATTCTCTTTGGGTTTGGGTAATGTTGTAATTATTGTAAGAACGATTGTTTAGGATTTTAAGTTTGTTTTTGCAATAAAACTTCAAGGTTTGCTTATTCTATATTCTTCATAGTTTTCAATTAAAGGGAAAGATTAGTTGATTACTATCCATTTGTTCGGTATCGAGAGAGTCGAACTCACGAAAAGAGTAAGTACGATCTCATCTATAGACAGTGTTGATCAATCTAGCCTAGACATAGGTTAGGGTTTAAGGCGGCTAAAAGAGGACGAATCAACATTGCTGTCTTTGCATGATTCACGCTGTGACTGGTATTATCTGCAGTGGGCATCAACAACATTCTGACACTGACATAAGCGAGATCACATTCGAAGCGTTCTACCGAGCCTTGTAGTTCTGCCGAGTTTGCCGCCGAGACACAAGTCCATCCCCCTGTCGAGGTAGCGATAGCGTCTTAGTAGCCTACCTAGCATCCTCCGCCAAGGCAGCAGAGTATGGCAGCGCAAAGTAACTTGTCCTATTCAACGCAGTTTCACACTAAGCAACAACATGAACCAATCCATTCTATCAATCTCTTATCTCTTCCCTTTTATTTACTTCTGTTTTTATTTTATTTTCCACTTAAACAAACCAACGTATTTGTGCATTTACTTTTCTTGTGTAGGAATAACAAATCGAGTCAAGTTGTCCAATCCCTATGGGAGATGATATCTTTTATACTATTACTTGACATGAGTGTGCACTTGCGCTCATATTTAGAGAACACTATTGCGTGTAAAAGAATCCTATCGCAAATAGTGCAAGTGTACACGACGCAAGTAGTAAAATGATACTAGAGTATCGGATATCGTTTCCACAGGGACTAGAAAATAACTCTATCCTTGAATTTCTACACAAGAGAAAGAAATAGTTTAATTGAATTGGTGAAGTAATCTTGAGAAAAAACTAAAGTAAAAGACGAAGAAATCAGATTTAAAGAATAGTCCGATATTGAATTGCTCAATAGTGCAGGTGTTGCACTGTTAGAGGAATTTCTGTCTTCTGTTGTCGTTCCTGTCGCGGCAGCACCTGTCGAGGCAGAGGTCTGTTGTCGTCGCGGTAGCGATCAACAACTCTTCACTTCAAGCTTGGCAAGAATCCTGTAATGACTTGTCCTATCCCTAGGCCCAAGATCTGTTGATGAACACTTCTTGGATGATACCTCCCGACGTAAATCAAAGGGTGAACACCAATGTTGCTGAATTCTTCTTTAGCCACTTAACCTTGAACTTCTCCCTTAGCCAAGATGGTTTAACCATAAGCTGGAAAACACATACTTATTTCGTCCGTATGATTGACTCTCCCGTTATCAAACAAATGGATAACCTTACAATGCTCTCCCGATACTCTTGTAAGATATGAAAAACCAGAATAAATAAACTTGAAGCTTTTATTTCTAAACAAAAAATTCCTAAAGCAATACAATCCTTGCAACTACTTTACAGAATCAACCCTTAGCCTTAGGGGAATTTAGAACATGATGGAGAAGGGGAAATGACAAGGGTTTAGGGGAAGACGGCTAGGAATGAGATATCCTTCCCTACGTTGAATTACATGCCTTTATATAGGCCTTGGGTTCAAGTTTTCTAATATGGCAAGAATACAATTTAGAATTAAAGTGCAACTATAATTAAGACTGAATCTTCTGAGTAGATGCCTTGAATTCGTCCTCTTTTCTTGCCTTGAGTTTCTTCTTTGAACTTTGGGCTTGGCCTTCATTCTGCCCCAGGGCTCAGAAGAAAATGAGAGTGGTCCACGACAGACCGACTTGAAATACTTTATCTGTCGAGATCCACTATAATTTTCCACCTCAACGTTCTGTAGTCATGGCTGCCACGGCAGTAGTCACGACAGCCTGTGCTTCTCGACTCCAGCTCTGCAATCCGCCTCTGCTTCTTTACTGCCCTGGGTCTGCCACAGCAAATTCATGCAAAAGTAACCAAAATCAGTAGCAACTGTGTCATTTTATCTAATTGTGATGTATATGCAAAACTCTATCCTAAATGCAATGCATTATGCTTGAATGCAACAAAAATATGGGTAAATGAGGGGTAAAATATAGAACTTTTGTACACTCAACACACCCCCAAACTCAAGTTCTTGTTTGTCCTCAAGCAAATGCGACCTAACTAAAAATAAAAACTTTTTGGCTTGGCTTAATTCTGTGAACTTTTCATTACCTACCACACATTCACTGTCAAGAGCAGTACCTTGTCGGGTGTTTCTAGATTTATCCAGAACAATTCTATAGTTCTTGTGCAGTGTGTGCAAGTTTTGTGAAGAAATATGTGCCTAGACTCCTTTAGCTTACCAGAATAGTTATGCCTACAAACTTGAGTTTTATGCCAATTCATTTTTTCTGGAGGCAATTCTTAGGCTTCTTTAGTTTTTTCTGACATTAGACTCAATTTCATTTTTTTCTGGAGGCAATTCTTAGGCTCCTTTAGTTTTTTCTAACTTAAGCTCAAAGAAAAATCTTCCTAAAGTCATTGTAAGGTAGTTTTGTGGGTAAGTGAGTCTAAATTTTTTCTTTTCTTATGTTCCTTTCCTAGAGCCAGTGTTAGGCACCTCTAGGGGCAACTCAAGTGGGTAAACCTTCCTATTTTAGTTCACTACCGAAGTTTAGATAGCATAAGAGTCACAAAGGGTGTTATAAAGATCAGAACTATAGGAAGGCTCTAAATAGTTCCTAAAAACATCCTAGAGGCACTATCACGACATAGTTTGTCGCGGCAGGTAAGTTCAGTTCAAAGACTTAAGCCAAAATTTTGTTTTTATTTTCATTTTTGACACAAAAATAAACTTAAAAATGAGACATAAATTAAAGACACAACTTAACAAGTTCATTAATGGAGGGATGCCCACCCCCAAACTCGAGGGTTGCATTGCCCTCAATGCATGACAATAATTAAAAATAAAAACATAAAAACGACATCACAAAATAGATAAGAGAGCAGCAAAGACATCAAATATATAAGAAAAGAACTTAGTTTGATGAGTTGTCGTTGATGCTGCTGCTGACTTGAAGCTGCCTGCGGACGGTGACTTTTAGGGCAGGGGCTGACTGGTTGCTGGGAGACGAGGAGGCCATCTTCTTCTTAGCCTCTCAAGGTGGTTGGACGCGTGTCGGTGAGATGTGTGGGGGCTGGTCCAGGACCTCGAGATCATCATCGCTGCTGCTGCTGCTGCTTGATGTGTCGTGGCAGGGTCATTCGATAGTCTCGTTTAGCTTCTTCCCTTTCATCGGAGGGAAGTCCTTAGAGATGTTTTGGACTACTAACAGTTTCGAGTCAGAATCTTGCCAGACGGAGGAGGAAGAGAATCCTTCAAAATATTTGGGTTCGATCTCCGGTAGGGGGTCCTTCCTTTTCTCTCCTCTAGGAGTGGCAGATCTTCTGCTGCCATCTCCTGTAGTGGCAAGTGTCGGTGTGGAGGCAGCATAAGGGGTTTTGGGGCTGTCAGCAGGTGTGGGTGCAACAAAGAGGGTTTCTGGGAAAACAAGGAATTGCACATTGGGAAAATTTAAATCATACTTGATAAAATTTACCCTGGCGGTAGTGAAGTCCCTTAGAAATCCCATTAGGCCGAGCTGTCATTCTTCCATCCTTTGCAGCATCGTCAGAATCTGGCTGGAGGTGTCTGCTAGTGGTGTTGTTGTCGGTTACTCTGGTTCTGCGGCGACAAGTTTAGGGGAGCCAGGGTCTGTCGTTTGTTTTGTCGCGACAAAGGGGTTTACATATGATAGAGGAGTGGCAGCTTTCAATTCCATAATACTGTAGAGATTCTGCTGCATCCATCCTTTCTCTCGGACCTTGACATCCTCGTTGATTTCTGGCACGTTGTTTCCCCGACAGAGTGTGGTGATGAGATAGGAGAAGACGAGGGGGGCTGAAGGTCGGAGAGCATACTCAAGGATTCCGTCTCGTGTGTATCGACCTACGTTGATTTGCCTCTCGTTGAGAATGGAGTGGACGAGGGCTAATCTCTGTCGATCGACAGTGGTGTTGTGGGAGGTAGGCATGAGGCGCTTCTTGACAAAATGGTTCCACAGCTTGGCTTGTGGGGTAAGCTGGGTCCTCCTCACAGTCCACTAGTGCTTGGGGTCATCATTCCACTCCGTACCTTCTTCTGTCACTTCTACCATGACAACGTCATAGTCTGCCGGCGACAGACTATTCACGAACCTCCGGTGGGCGTCCTCATTCTTGCTCACGTACAACCCATATAGTGTGTTGATGTATGCTAGATCGAGAGAGATTTCTTTGCCTCAGACAGTCACTGTCGTGGCATCCTTATCGGTGACAGCAACATAGAATTCACGAACGAGGGTTTCGTTCATTTCTTCGGGCTGGGCAGCAAATTTCTGCCACTTGAGGGTAAGGATTTTCTTGGCTATGAAACTTTCCACCCCTAGCACTCCCGTCGTTTGGGTATAAATGAACCCCCGTTCTTCCCACATTTCTCTCTTCTGGAAAGAACCGTAGTACCTATTTGCTGAGTCTGTGGATGCGAACGGTTGGGCATGCCGATGTGGCTTGGTGTTGACACTGCCAGGGTAGAGGTGGAGGTAGCGCTGCGTCGGGTTGTTCTGCTGGCCATTGTAAGGAACTGTAGCAAAATGAAAAAGAAATTTCTGAAATCTAAAATCTGGGAAGCAAGTTGAGAGAATGAAAATGAGATGAAAAAATGAAATGGGAATGGTGGTGTATATAGAACGGGATTTTTCTGCCCGTTGGGACTGTAACGGCATGTGCGAATAACAGGGCCAACTGTTACGGCTGTGACGACAGGCTTGTCCGTTGGGCTTTTGGGGCTGTTATCAATGCGTTGGGCTGGTTCATTCCTCCTTTTTGCTTTGCTTCCTTTATTTCATAAAAATAATTAATTAAATAAACTAAATTAAAATCTTATTTCCTAAAATAAGTAAATAAAAATCTTAATTCCTAATAAATAAATAAATAAAATAAAATAAAACTAAGTTAAATTAGGGATGCCTTGAGGGGCATCTCCTAAAGTAACAACTTCATGTATCTTTGGGGCTTCAGTCCCCTGATAATGCTTGAGCCTCTGTCCATTGACCTTGAATTGGTGCCCATCCTTCATTGATTTGATTGTAATGGCACCATGAGGGAAAATTTGGACAACCTGGAAAGGATCAGACCACCTAGATTTAAGCTTTCCTGGGAAAAGCTTCAACCTAGAGTTGAACAACAACACATGCTGCCCTAGGCAGAACTGTCGTGGCAGTAGCTTCCTGTCGTGGCACTTCTTGGTTTTTTCCTTGTAGATCTTGGCATTGTCGTAGGCCATTGCTCGAATTTCCTCAATCTCATTCAAGTATAGTAGCCTTTTCTGTCCTGCCCTATCCCAGTCCATATTTACTGCCTTGATAGCCCAATAAGCTCTGTTCTATCTCAACAGGTAAATGATAGGTTTTCCCATAGATGAGTCGATAGGGTGATATGCCCAATGGTGTCTTGAACGCTATTTTGTAGGCTTAGAGTGCATTATTGAGATGTAGAGACCAGTCCTTTCGAGTGGGTTTAACCATCTTCTCTAGTATGTTCTTTACTTCTCTGTTTGATATCTTGGTCTGCCCATTGGTTTGAGGGTGGTATGCTATTGCAATTCGGTGCTTCACTCCGTATTTTCTTAATGCAACAACAATTACCCTATTATCGAAGTGTCTCCCCTCACCGCTAATTATCACCCTTGGACTGCCAAACCTTGAGAAGATGTTCTTATGAAGAAATCTTTGTACAGTCTTGGCATCATTCTTTTGAGTGGTGATTGCTTCTACCCATTTTGACACGTAGTCTACTGCCAGTAGGATGTACAAATTCCCACAAGATGCTGGGAATGTCCCCATGAAGTCTATTCCCCATACATCAAAGATTTCGACCTCCAGTAAGTTCTGCAGTGGCATCTCGTGCCTTGTTGATATGTTCCCAGTCCTTTGGCGCTTGTCACAGTTCTTGTAAAAAGCTTGTGCATCCTTGAACAGTGTGGGCCAATAGAGACAGGATTGCAGAACCTTGTCAGTAGTTTTATTTCCCCTAGGTGTCCTCCATAAGGGGAAGTATGACAATGGTGAATCATTGCTTTCTTTTCCTCATGTGGTGTGCATCTCCTGATAATCTGGTCTGCACAATGCTTGAAAAGAAGAGGTTCGTCCCAATAATAATGTTTTGCATCATTTTGGAACCTCTTCCTTGCTTGGTAATTAAGTTCAGGAGGTAATAACCCACTTACAATGTAATTAACAATGTCATCAAACCAAGGGGTTTCAGAAAGCTTACCTGCCACCATGGCTGTCGCAACAGTGCTGGTGGCAGCAAACAACTGCTCATTTGAGAAGGTCTCCAGTATGTTGATTGACTACTTCCCATCTCCAGCCTTGACAAGTGGTCTGCTAATTGGTTCTCTGTTCCCTTTTTATCCTTGATGTCAATGTCAAATTCTTGCAGTAACAAAACCCAACGTATCAATCTAGGTTTCACATCCTTTTTTGTGAACATATATTTTAGTATTGAATGGTCTGTATGGACCACCACCTTCGTTCCAAGTATATACGAACGAAACTTGTCGATTGAAAACACCACTACTAATAGCTCCTTCTCTTTCGTGGTGTAGTTGATTTGGGCATCATTCAGTGTTTTGTTGGCATAGTAAATCACATGGAATAGCTTATCCTTCCTCCGCCCTAATGCTACCCCGACAACGTAATCACTGACATCACACATTATTTCAAATGGAAAACTCCAGTCGGGTGGCTGTACGATCGGGGCTATTACCAGCTTCTCCTTTAGTATTTTGAATGCCTTAGTTCATTCAGCATTAAAATCAAAGGGGCAATTTTGTTCCAATAGGTGGCAAAGGGGCTTTGTAATCTTCGAAAAAATAGCTATAAATCATCGATAAAACCCTGCATGCCCTAAGAAACTTCAAATCCCCTTGACTGTGGTGGGTGGAAACAGCTTTTCAATAACCTCTATTTTGGCTCTGTCCACCTCTATGCCGTGGCAGCTCACCTTGTGGCCCAGTACTATACATTCATCCACCATGAAGTGGCATTTCCCTAGTTCAAAACTAAGTTCGCCTCTTCGCATCTCTCAAGAACCTTCTGTAAATTTCCTAAACAGTCCTCGAAGTTGTCTCCAAAGACAGAAAAGTCGTCCATGAAAATCTCTAGGAAATCCTCCACCATGTCGAAGAATATTGCCATCATGCACCGTTGGAAGGTTGCTGGTGAATTGCAGAGCCCAAATGGCATTCTTCGAAAGGCATAGGTGTCGTACGAGCATGTGAAGGTGGTTTTCTCTTGGTCCTCCAGTGTGATTGCTATTTGGTTATAACCTGAATAACCATCAAGAAAACAATAGTAATGTTTCCCCGCTAATCTATCAAGCATTTGATCAATAAAGGGTAACGGGAAGTGGTCCTTTCGGGTAGCTTTATTAAGCTTCCGGTAGTCTATACAAACCCTCCAACCAGTCACAGTCCTGGTTGGGATTAGTTCGTTTTCTTTGTTGGTTACTACGGTTATGCCTCCCTTTTTGGGCACACATTGCACCGGGCTCACCCACTTGCTATCTAAGATGGCGTATATGATTCCAGCATCAAGCCACTTAATAATTTCTTTCTGCACCACCTCTCTCATAGCCCCATTCAGTCGTCTCTGGGCATCAATGGTTGGCTTATGATCATCCTCCAAGAGGATTTTGGGCATGCATAACGTTAGACTGATGTATTGGATATCAGCTATAGTCCATCCAATGGCCTTCTTATGCTGCTGTAGCATTTTGATTAGCCGCTGCTCTTGTTCCTTCTTTAACTTGGAAGAGATGATTACGGGCAATGTATCATTTAAACCAAGAAAGACATATTTAAGCTGCTCTAACAAGGGTTTAAGGTCTAGAACAGGTGGCTTTTCAATGGAAGGCTTTTGGACTACATGTTCATTCGAGGTATAATTTAAAGGCTCGAAGAACTTACATGGAGGTGTGCCTATCCAATTTACCTCCTCAGAACCTTCAGCGTCGGATGTTTCTGTGTCTGAGGAGTCACTGTCGTCGTTGCTACCGTGACAGTATTCTGGGTGACTGTGGTGGTAGTGACCAAACTGTTTGTCGTGGCAGTTCGACCTGATGTAGGGTTGGTCAAGGACTACTTCAGAGATTTCCTTGCACTCTTCTTCTGCATCAACCTATTTTATTGCGTGGAGAACATTGAGTTTGATTTGCTGATCATTTACTCTCATCGTCAGTTCTCCTTTCTCAACATCGATCACAGTTATGCATGTGGCTAGGAAGAGTCACCCCAGGATGATCAGTGCCTTTTCATCTGCTTCACAGTCTAAAACAAGTAAGTCAACATGAAAAATAAATTTATCCACTCTTACCAGAATATCTTGGATCTTCCCTTCTGGTTGTACATAAGAGCGGCATGCCAATTACAGCATGACTGTCGTGGGCCTTTCTTGTCCGATACCTAGTTTTTGAAATACAGATTTGGGCATTAGATTTATGCTAGCACCGAGATCATAAAGTGCCTTACCCACAAACTTATCACTAATTATGCATGGTATGATGATGCTCCCAGGGTCCTTCTTCTTTTGAGGTGGATGCTTATGCAAGATTGTCATGCATCCTTCTGTCATCTTCACTGTCTCAAATTCCCCAAGTCTGGACCTTTTGGACATTGCGTCCTTGAGAAACTTAGCATATCCAGGCATCTGCTTGATGGCCTCCAGCAACGATATGTTAATGTGTACCTACTTAAATACATCATAAATCTTCTTAAGCTAGTACTCATGTTTTTGTTTCTGTAACCGCTGTGGAAAAGGAGGTGGAGGACGGTAATCTTCAAGGCGTCCTTCACATGGAATTTGGATCTGAGGAGGCTTAAGTTCTTCAGCATCTTCTGTCTGCTCCTCTGTCCCTTCTATTGTAGCGGCAGGTATGTTGACAGCAGGTTGTTTTTCCTCTGCCGGGGCAGTGTTCACGGCAGGTGTCTCTAGGGTCGGTTCCTTACTCGGTATGTCGTTCATCTCCGGCCCTTGTAATTGTTTCCCACTCCTAGTTGTGATTGCTTTACACTGCTCATGTGTGGGTTTTCTAGTGACCTCAATATCACTAGGGAATCCTCCGTTTTGCCTCGGCTTGATATACTGTGTAACTTGGCCTATTTGTGTCTCCATAGATTTTAGGGTAGCCTCATGGTTTGTCATCCTCATCTTTGTCTTGTCCATGAATGATTCAATTTTCTTGACAAAGTGGTCCATGTTCGCCATGTATGCTCCCGTTTGTGACATAAAGGTTGCCAAGGTTTGTTCCAGTATACTAGGTGCCGCTGTCAGCTGCTGTTGTGGCTGCTGTTGTGGCTGCTGTTGCGACAGAATTCTGGGCACTCCTTGGTTCTGGTTGTTTTGCACTGGAGGATTCAGTGCATTGTTCGGATTGCTCTAGGAAAACTTTGGATCCTTCCTCTAGTTGGGATTGTAATTGTTGGAATCATAGTTTCTCGGCTTGTTATAGTCCTCAACATACATCCCTTCTTCCAACTGTAAAGGGCAGTCTTTTGAACTGTGGTTCCCGCTACAGGTTTCACATACTTCTTCTGCAGAATATACAGCTTTAGAATCTTTCCGCTGTAGATTTTTGACTATCTTTGTGAGGTATGCAACCTGTGATTTCATTGAATTATCAGCTTCATAATCCTTTATAGTTATTCCTCGTTTGCCCCATCTCCTAGCTGTAGGAAATTGCTCATCGTTCTTTGCCAACTTTTTCAACACTATTATTGCCTCGTCTAGTTCCTTATCCAGTAATAGCCTATTTGCTGGTTAGTCTATTCTCAGTCTAGTATGTGCATTGGCAGTATTGTAGAATTTAACAACCCAATTCCACACGGGGAATCCATGCATCGAGCAAGTTCCATAAAAGAGTTGTAAATCTATCCCACGCCTCGTGCATTGGTTCGTCATCTTCCTGTTGAAAAGTAGCAATCTCGTTGCTGGAAAACACGTATTTATTTCGTTCGTATGCTTGACATTCCCGATATCAAACAAATGGATAACCTCACAATGCTCTCCAGATACTCTTGTAAGATATGAAAAACCAGAATAAATAAACTCGAATCTTTTATTTCTTAACAGAAAATTCCTAAAGCAATACAATCCTTGCAACTACTTTACAGAATCAACCCTTAGCCCTAGGGGGAATTTAGAACATGATGGAGAAGGGGAAAGGACAAGGGTTTAGAGGGAAGACGGCTAGGAATGAGATATCCTTCCCTAGGTCAAATTACATGCCTTTATATAGGCCTTGGGTTCAAGTTTTCTAATGTGGCAAGAATACAATTTAGAATTAAAGTGCAACTCTAATTAAGACTAAATCTTCTGAGTAGATGCCTTGAATTCGTCCTCTTTTCTTGCCTTTAGTTTCTTCCTTGAACTTTGGGCTTGGCCTTCATTCTGCCCCAGGGCTCAGATGAATATGGGAGTGGTCCATGATAGACCGGCTTGAAATCCTCTATTTGTCGAGCTCCATTTTACTTTTCCACCTCAGCGTTCTGTCGTCATGGCTGCCACGGCAGTAGTCACGACAACATGTGCTTCTCGACTCCAGCTCTGCAATCCGCCTCTACTCCTTTGCTGCCCTGGGTCTGCCGCAGCAGATTCTTGCAAAAGTAACCAAAATCAGTAGCAACTGTGTCATTTTATCTAATTGTGAGGTATATGCAAAACTCTATCCTAAATGCAATGCATTATGCTTGAATGCAGCAAAAATATGGGTAAATGAGGTGTAAAATATAGAACTTTAATACACTCAACAAACACTAAAATGCTCTAAACTAGGGTAAATTCTTCTTCCAAAATTCTAATTCGCCGCATGCTAGGCCTCTAAACTGGAATTGCTCCTGGCACACTGGATTCTCTCATTATGCCAACTCCTAATGCCAATTTTCTACCTTGGCACGATGTCTGGCACAGAAATCTGCACACGTCTGAATCTCCTAATATGTAATCGTTTCATGCCAAGTCCCTGCCTTCGCATTATACGTGACGTACTCAATCTGCACATACTCAAGCAAACCTTTCAACACAACAAATGGATAAAAATGAAAATTAAACGAAAGAAAAACTACTGAAAATCCTGAAATCTAAAAACAAAGAAAAACAACTAACCTAATATTTACAAAGATTCAAACCTACTGGCGATGTTATGAAACCTCTACCAAGAGTATAACCTCATTGGCATTCTTCTGACTAGTTTCCAAATAGTGCCTTAGCCTTTGGCCCTTGGTTGGTAGATGGTAGGTTGTGGAAATTTTTTTCTTGAATAACCAACTTAGAAAGACACATAATTTCTTTCCTTTGATCATGCCAAATTTTCGATTGCACAATGAAAGGAAATATTTTACCATGGTGGCTTTGAACAACCACCTTAGAAAACTGAAAAATCCCTTTGTTTTTAGGCATAGTCATCTTCATCTTGTTCTAGAATCTTCATGAAATCTTCAGTTTTGAGCCATAGCATCTCTAACATTGTTGTTATGACAAAATTTTCCTACTCTATTTCTACATTATCAGTCATTTGGCATCCACTTTTCCTTCCAGCAACAAGCCATTTGAGCACACCTGGCTTTATGACATCATTTTCGACTAGAATTGATATTCTCGATCGTTCAATTGTTTTGCCATCACACTTTTGTTTGATGGCATCAACTTCCATATCTCAGCAATTCAATGTCAGGTTCTCATCCAAAGTGGATTCCATTGGCTCAACTACGTGGCATTCAATTTCATTTGTACATTTAAGAGCGTTAAAAATGTCAACAGTAATACCTTATTGTCTTACCAACATAGGGTTGGCAAATGGTGGCTCCACTGGTTTTGTCGCGGTGGTGTTGGCATCGGACTGTTGTCTAGCATCGGATAGTGGTCTGACATCAGATAGTGGTCTGGCATCATCAACATCTACCTCTTCTTTCTCTACTTCTTTGGGTTTATCTGCTAGCACTGATTTCTCCTTATGGAAAATAATTGGATGCTTTGCATGTGTTTTGTTTTCAACTTGTTAGCCACTCCAAGGAGCAACAATTTGGCATTGTTCTTTCCCTTTTTTCCAAGCATCCTTTGTATCACTTGGCACGCTGTCAAGGATGTTCAAAATTAGTTTTGTGTCATTTTCAACTTTTCTGCACGTTTCTTCAATCTCTTGACGATGAGCATCCATCCTAGCTGTCATAGCCTTCATGGAGCGTAAGTTCTCTTTCCAAGACATGTGTGTTGTATCAAAAAAGTTGTAATCATCATAGAAGTCTATTCAATCATCGCACGAGTAGCTCAGCTGATGTTGAAGACTATTTTGCCATGGCATATTTGTTGCATTAGCAATGCCATTATCGTAAGCAAACACTTCAGCTCTTTAATCATACCATGGAAAATTTTGCTGGTAATGCCATCGATCGTAAGAAACAATAGGGTCTCTAATGCTCATTCTCTGATCCTCCATGTTCTTAGAAGTACCTAAAATAAATGAAACTAAAATTAATGTTAGAAAAAAATAATAAAAGGAAAATAATCATAAAATAAAAGAAAGACAAGTAAAAATTAAAACAATAAACTCTATTGGAATCACTGGCAACGGTGCCAAAATCTTGTAGACTATGTATAAGATGTTTAAATTGAATGCTGGCAAAAGGTATAAATGATATGTATTGGACAAATTTTGCCGAGAGTCTTTTGCGTGCAAGTATTGTAACACCCCAATTTTGGGCTTAGAAGTTTAGGGTCTGAACTAGACCTGTCTGATTTTCGGTTCGAATATAAAAGGAGGTTTTAGGGAAAGCCTAGTTCGAGATGCTTTAAAAATATGGAAAAATATCTAAAAATCCTCTTTTAATACATATAAGAGAGTGGTGAAATCAATTTTACAAAATAAGGTTTGGAAATATTACATTTTGGAATAGTGACTAAAATGCGATTTTTGAAAAGTTCAGTGGTGACTGTTTTGTAAGGATTGAAACTTTGAATCTTTAAGGAGCTAATTTATCCAAAAATGATTTCTCCAGATTTTTCCTTAATTTGGGTGGATTAATTAATGTTTTAATTAATTAAAGGAAAAGTGAAACCACTTTTTAGAATTTCATAACTTCTTTTTCCTAAAATTTTCTCATTCCTTTTTCTCTCAAAATTCCATCATCCAAACACTTTTCTCCAGCAACTTTTTCATTGATTTTCACTTCAATTGATGAGATTTCTATCATCAATTAATTCCTAATCAATATAGCATCAAATCCTTTTGATTTCCTCATTGGATTTTCAAGAAAATTGGCTCAAATCAAGGAGAAATCACCATTTAGAGGTAAGATTGTTCTTCTCCTCTAAATACCTAGTTCTTTACTGAAATTCCCAAGTTATCAGTCCTTAATTTAAGTTTTATAAATGGTTTTAATGTTAGAAATTTGATTTTGGCTTAGAACTCAAGATTTGGAAGAAATCTTGAAGAATTTCGTTGTGATTGTTTGGGCTCTGTTTTGAGATGATTCTTAAATGTATTTTGGATGTCTAATGATGTCGAAATGAGGTTTTATAAATGAAATCCCGAATAGGTTATATTTTCTAAGTTTTTGCTTATGAAAATGGTGGTTTTTGGGGGTGATCTTGGTGTTCTGTTATAGATGGAGGTATAAGGACAAGTTTAGGTTTATTTTGGATGTTGATTGATGTTTAGAAATGGTTAGGAGTGATGGATCTTGGCTGGGTTAAGTGTTGGAAGAGTTTGGAGGTGATTTAGGTTGTGTTTGTCAGCCGAAATGTTGGTTTTGGTTAGAGCAGCGAGTTTAGGTGTGATGGCTGAAGATTTTAATGCATGATGATGCATTAATCCTCTGCTTTGACGTGTTTAAAATAGGGGAGGCATCTTCGGACACTTGTGGAGTTGATCCGGAGGCTTTATTGGCGTTTCAACAAGCAAGCGAAACGTAATTGGTGAGTGGAGTTTGATTTCCAGCTTTGGAATGATTGTTTGAAGGTTTTGGGAGCTTAGTTTAAGTCTAAACAACTTAGCTAAGCTCAAGAGTAAGTTTTCGGAAAAACTCCCTTGGATGAACCATGAGGTGGCTTGATGCATTGGCTATGAGTTGAAGGATGCTCAAGGTAAGAGATCCTTGGTTTGACATATTGTTAATATGGTTTTGATGCATAGTGATGCATGATGATAAATGGCTTTCTTTAAATGCTTTAAAAAAGTGAATTGTTGATGTTCTATGATGTATATTGGCAAGTGATGTAATGGTTTTAAAGTACTTGAATCGGATATAGTTAGCCGACTATAGGATTGGGTGCACCGTGAATAAATTCGCCTTGGATGTGGAGGGGTTGTGATTGTACCATACACTCCATCCAAGTACCCTAACGAGTGAGGTAAGATCACAACGGTGGTTAAAAGTCCGTGTGTGGATCTTGTGTTATGTGTCCCTTGCACTCGTTAGTGGAATTATACAACTACCGATGAGTGATGTTGAGGGGTTGTGATTGTACCGTTAAACTCCATCACGGGTGTTGAGGGGTTGTGATTGTAATGTTAAACTCCACCTTATGTTGTTCGGTAGTGTGTATGAAGCGTGTGGGACAACACTTGTAATCCGCGTATCCGATTGTGTTTTGAGTTGTAAATGGTTATGAGTTATCACTTGAAAGCCAATATGATGTGTTGATTATAATGAAGCATGAGATGCTTGTAAAGTATTCAAGGTTGCATGAAAAAGAGATGAGCATGTGTTTAAAAGCTTTGTTGAAAGTTTTCTAAAATGCATTATTGTGTTGTTTTCTTTAGAGCATGCCTCACTAAGCAATTGTGCTTATGCTCTCTCTCTTGAACCAATAATGCAGATAATTGAAGTGTTTAAGGGCAGCAAGGAGGCTAGAGTGTCCAAGGGAAACCAAGCTCATGTATGGTGATGTTTTCATGCACTATTAGTTTTGATATCTTAACAACTCAGTGTGACAGCTTATCAAGCTGGGGATGACGTTATCATGTCAATGTTGCCTTGGTATCCAAGCTTTGCAAAACTTTGTCAACATCACTTGGCACCACCTTATCCGCTATTTTATCAAAAGTTGACCCATTCACGATATTTTAGGAGCCTGATCCTTTCTTATTTTTTTGGGGTTCAATAATCTCTTCGCCTGGCATCATGTGCACTTCTCTACGAACAAGTGGTGACAATTTTCTGGCAATCCTAACTGTGTTGCTTTCCTGCGCCAAATCTTATGCCAAACCTGCAAAATAACCACAAAACAACCCTTCACCCTAGAATAGAGAAAAAACTAAACTCCTTATACAAATGCATGATTCTAGCAACCTAATGCACTAAATGTACCTAAAACCAAGCAAGAATGTTGTAAAATTGTCATTAAAAACAATTCTTTTGGAGAGGTAACAAGAGACTTCTTGAGTCTACACACTTTGCCTTTCTTACCAAGTGCCATAAATCTTGAAGGCTGCTCCATGTAGATCTCTTCATCTAGATCTCCATTCAGGAAGATAGTCTTCACATCCATTTGATGTACTTGTGATATATGAATGTAGACTAAAGCAAACAAAGAATGAATAGTTGAGATCTTGGTCACAAGATAATAATTGTCAAAGAAATCAGTTTTATATTTACGAGTAAACATCTTGACCACTAGATTTGCCTTATGCCTATAGACTAACCTATATGGTCTAAGTTTCTTTCTAAAGACGCTTTTGTTACTAATTTAAACCCTGTAAGTAAGTATATCAATTCCCATATATGGTTAGACCTAATAGATTCCAACTCGTCATTAATTACATTCCTACAAAACTAGCATCTGTTGACCTTATAGCCTCGTCATATGTTATTGGATTCTCATCTATTTGGAACACTTAAGGTATGAATCAAATATAAAGTCTAAGGGCGCGTTCAGTAGTACTTATAAAATGAGCGTGTTAGAGGTTTATTAATCAATAATTGTTAAAATAATATTTTGATATAACAAATTAAGTGAAAAATGTTCTAAACTTGATCAAATATTTCAAAAATAATTCCAAAGTCCAACAAACTTGAAAAATATGTTTACAAATATTCTCTAAGAGTTTTGATTCATTCATCAACTTAAAATTTTTTCATACTTTTGTGCAGAAGTGTTTTCAGAAGTCCAACAAACATTTTCAAAACTATATAATTCTAGAAAATCTTGGAACAAAGTTTTCAAACTTTATCAGAAGTTTCCAAACTTATAATAAGTTTCCATACTTTTGATTCTAGACAATTTTCATGTTTCGAAACATTTGCATAAGTTTCAAAACATTGAGTTCAATTAATCGATTTTTCAAATCTGACTCAAAGAGTTTTGAAACTCTTTGAGAAATTTCAAAACTTGTATGTAGTAGAGCATTAAATGCTTGAATTTATGACTTCCCAATGGCTCCAAAACATCCCCAACGGTCATAAAGGACTGGAATATCATTCCACACTATAAAAGTAAGCCAATGACACTTGAAGAATGTTACTACAACAATCCAAGCTTAATGATCAAGATAAAGAGTCTTTAATTCTTTATTTCTTCATTTCTCTTATAAATATTTGTTGAGTGAGCTTTATTGCATATCTTTAGTACTCATTCTATGAGCTTAATGCTTGTAAACACCCACCTTGAGAGGTCTTCATTGTTTACACAAACATACCTTGTAAAAGCGTGAGGTTCTAGTTTAGCCTTAGAAAACCAGAATGGTTCTATCTTAGCCATCAAAAAGATAGTGGTTGTAAGGTTACACCTTATCTAAAAAGGAAAGAATTCATTGCTAGTGAATTGGGAAATCCTTTGTGGTGGCAAGTTAAGGTTTTAGATGTAGACTTGATTTAGAAGTTGAACCACTCTAAAATCGATTGTGCAAAAGTCCATTTTTATTTTGGTTTCCCAATTCATTCAAGAAGCTTTTTCAAACCCTCTTGGCAGTTTCTTTTGATCGATTCGAGCCCAACAATTGATATCATAGATTTGTCTCCTTCGGAGGTCTCACTACCGGGGGAAAAGATCATCAAGCTTGAAGTTTACCGTTCAAGAAAATGGATAGCGGGTCAAGAATGACGACATTTGAAGAAGACCGCTCTATCTTGTATCCTCCATTCTTAAAAGGAGATTCATACTTTCATTGGAGAAATTTAATGAAGTATTTCATCCAACTATATGTCAAGGCTATGCACATTCTTCTTTTTGGTCTTGATGAAGATGTTTCCAAGAAGGTCTCCACATGCAAAAGTACCAAAGAGATATGAGAGAAGCTTGAGAAACTCTATGGCAACAAGAAGAGAGAAAAGAAAGATTGTGCTTCATCATGTGCAAACCTCCTCTCAATCCCTAAGGTGGAATGTTTGATGACTCTCGATGAGCCTGGTGTATCTTCTAAATCAAATGAATTAAATTCATATTCTTTTGACGAATTATTTTGGAATTTGAGACCATGATTTCCAAATGCAAAATATGATTTCAAAACTTGAAAAATAGTTGTTATGTATGCAATTGAATGAGATTGGATGATCTTTTTAAGCTGAAACATGACATGTATGCATAGAACCTAACTAATTGAGGATTGGTAAATCAAATTTTAAGTAAGTCCTTATAGTTTTATAGTTTTACATTTTGGTCCCTAAATATTAGCAATGCTTAATTGATGTTGCAAATGAACTTGGTTTATGACGAAATTTCACATGTATGTTTAAATTGGACTTAATTAAAGATTGGAAAATTCAATTGAGAAGTTGGATTGTAATTTAAGAAAATTTGTAAAATGATCCCCAATCCTAGTTACCGAGCTATTGTGAATTGAATAGAAGTTGGTCCTTGTCGTATCTTCTTCCGCTGTATGTATGATCACCTTAGGAAATATTAAATGCATCTAGATAAGATAAAGAAAAAAAGGGTTGGTTATTAAGGGAAATATTCTTGGGTTTTCTTTGGTAATTGCTTAAATATAATTGTTTTCATACCTTTTTGCTATAGCATTTGCCTATTCTTGAGTTCATACCATATCATTTAGACTACATTTAGGTTGCATTTTCTTCTTCTGGGTGCATATTTATCTTTGCTGGTTATTGGTCCAAATCGAGGGGTACTGCTCGGAAGGTTGGTTTTGGTTTTGTGGTGCGCAGGAAAGGAGTCAAGAGAAAGCCGGTGCCGAGAATTGTTATAGCATGATGGATTGGCCAGCAAGTGAGATACACATGAGCTGCAGAAACATGTGAACATGCAGAAAAGGACGATCTGACATGTGCAGCAGCTGGTGCCCACCTGTAGACTGTCTCCCTTGTCCCCTCGTGGTAGACCTTGTCGGTGGATATTCCTTGGGAATATCAAGGCATCTTTATGGCACCAAACCCTATAAGCCTACACTATATAAAGGGGAGAGAAGCTTGGAGCAAAGTATTTCATTTTTTTGTTGCAAAAAGAGAGGCGGAAGAGAGAGAAAAGGAGAGGGAAGTTTCCACCTTCATCTTCTCCAGCTTGGTGTCCTCCATCGTTGAAGCTCCAAGCAGTGGCCTCACCAGCCTCGAGAGAGGTGGTGGGCCTAAGACAGTCGGGCAGTCCATGGAGGAGAGGGAGTTCACCTTTTTTCTGTCGCTATAGCAATTTATTGTTATATCTTTATATTTGGTGATGTTATTGCAATGATACGTTGGATGATATTGCCCAGCCACGATCTATTTTAGGTGGCTTGGGTTTGTTGGATGATTTTATTTTGAGTAATTTTTAATACATGCTATGGCTTTTTCAGTGTTTATCATGATTCTATGCTTTGCTTATGCATTTATCATTTCCTTAAAGTTGTAAGAGCTTAGGGTTGTAAGTGTTTTTAGAGACAGGCCCTACATTAAGCGCCTTCGAGAGTTGACTGTTCTTCAAGTGTTTGTTGGAGTTAGTAATCGAGAGAGCTAGCCCTAGAACCCTCATAAGCAATGGAGTGACTGTTGAGAGGCAGACTCTAAGCTACCTTAGAGATAAGTGATAGGTTTCAAGGGCTAAAAAGGAAAGTACATGAAGGGTAAGGGAGTGTTAAGAGTTTACGCCGAGAGGTATGGCTGTAGCATTTCTGACTCCCAGTTTCCTGGCTAGAGATAGTTTAGGAGCACTCTTAGTAAATCCCGCCTAGCATAGAAGATAGTTGAAACGCCTTAGTATCGTTAAGAAGCTTGAGTTAGGTTGTCCATCATTCCCAGCCAGTCATTTCGTAGTGAGTTTCGCATACGAAAGGGGACATGTCTATTATATTGTAATCTCATCTTTCTCTGCACTGTTTTGCTTTAGCATTATTATACCTCGTTTCTTTACTATAGCATTGTAATCTGCAAAAAGTTCAAGCTTTATTGTTACAACAACCGTGAATACCTCCAATCCCTGTGGAGACGATACTCACTCATCACTTTATTACTCATTCGACGTGTGTACTTGCACAATATGCGTATCGTTTATAGTTACTACACGAACGCAACAAGTTTTTGGTGCCGTTGCCGGGGATTGGCAATTGGTTGTCCATAGTTTTTATTTTCATTTTGCTTTCTATTTCCACATTGTAAATATTCACCTATTTTGTTGTTTTACTTTTCTTTTCAGGTATTCTTCTAGTTTATGACCAGGAAAAGCTAGAGTCATTGAACCATCACATGTTAATGCAGTTGCTATGGCAAATGGCCATGGAGCAGAGGTTCGACCACGAACCATTAGGGATCATTTGGATCCTAGTTTGGATGATCTTTATCCCGGAATTGTAGCTCTAGAAATTCAAGCAGCCTAGTTCGAACTTAAACTCGTCATGTTCAACATGTTGAGAACATTGGACAGTATGGTGGCTCGCCTCATGAATATGCTAGACAACATATCCGTGCTTTCTTGGGTGTTTGTGATTCTTTCAGATAGCAAGGGGTGCACGAGAATGTGTTGAAGTTAAAGTTGTTTTTGTATTCGCTAAGAGATCATGCTAGAGCATGGCTAAGTGGAGTGCCAGCTGGATCAATGGAGATTTGGACAGATCTATGCAAACATTTTCTGCTACGGTATAATCCACCAAATAGAAACACTCAGTTAAGAAATGATATTGCTTCTTTTCGTCAAGCTGATGTCGAATCCATGTATGAGTGTTGGGATCGATTCAAGGGATTATTGAGGAAGTGCACAAATCATAGTTTTCATGATTGGACTCAAGTGGTTATGTTCAATAAAGGTGTAAATGATCCCACAAGGATGACGCTAGATGCTTCAGCAAATGGGACATTGTTAGACAAATCACCGGAGGAAGCATTTGACATTCTTGATAGGGTAGCCAATAATGATTACCAGTTTCCGACCAAAAGGCTTGGAACGGGGAGGAGAACCCAAGTAGCTCGTGACAGTGAAGCTGATGACTCGGTAGCCACCCAGTTAGATGCTATCACAAATATGCTAAATAGTGTCCAACGTCCCAACGAAGTCAAGGAAGTGAAGTCAGCAACCTCATATCTCAGATGCGATGGCAATCACCATCTAAGTGAATGCCCTGACAATCAAGAGACAGCCAACTATGTGTGGAAATATAACCGCAACAACAATCCATACTCCAATACCTACAACCCAGGATGGCGTCAGCATCAAAATTTCAATTAGGGTAATCAAGGGCACAATACTTCTGCACAGCCAGTGCCACAGATAAATCTGATCGAAGCACCATCTTCTAACCAGATGATGCCATGGCAAGGTCACAAGGGAGCAGCATCTTCATCGAACGGTTCACTGGAGACTACATTCAAAGAATTTATGGCTATGACAAAAGATTTCATGGGAACCACGAAAGTTTTGCTACAAGATCATACGGAAAACATCAAAAATCAAGGAGCCTTATTGCAAAGCCATAGTTCATCTCTCCGAGCCTTATAAACACAAGTTGGCCAGATAGCTCAAACCTTGCATGCACGTCCACAAGGAAGTCTGCCTAGTGACACTGAAGCCACTAAGCACCGTAGCAAGGAATAATGCGGCACACTCACCTTAAGGAGTGGCAAGGAAATTAGTAAAGAAGACATGTTTGAGGGAGAAGAGAAGGAGGACTCTCAGCCCATCTTGCCTCAGGAAGAAGATAACTTACAAGATCTTCCAGTTGAAGACAAGGGTGAGGATGTCATACCAAAAGAAACATCGAAGGAGGAGCCTGCTTTTGCTACAACAAAAGATGTAACTCCACCAGTTCAGATAGATGAAGTTAGACCCCCAGCTCCTTTCCCTCAACGATTCAAGAAGTAGAAAGAAGACCTTCAGTTCTAGAAATTTGTGGATATCCTGGACAAACTACATATCAATGTCCCATTTATGGAGGCCATTGATCAGATGCAAACATATGCTAAGTTCCTCAAGGACATAGTCGCGAAAAAAGGAAGGTCGAGAAGAAAGAAACTGTCGCTATAGCAGAAGAATGCTATTTATGTGGAGCAAGCTGCCACCTAAGAAGAAGGACCCAGGTAGTTTTGCTATCCCATGTTCTATTGGCAAAAAGTTTGTTGGAAGAGCACTTTGTGATTTGGGATCAAGTTTTAACTTAATGCCCAAGTCGATTTTTCTGAAACTAGGAATTCGAGAGGCACATCCCACCAAGGTTGTGCTACAACGAGCCGATCATTCTCATGTTCGTCCAGAAGGGAGAGTTGAAGATGTTGTGGTAAAAGTGGAAAGATTTATCTTTCCAGTCGACTTCTTAATCTTCGACTGTGAAGCTGATAGCAACACACCCATTATCATGGGAAGACCATTTTTAGCCATCGGGTGACCTTTGATCGATTGTGAGAAAGGTGAATTCACGATGCGAGTGGCTGATCAGATGGTCACGATCAATATTCATGACACCCTCAAGTATGCAGACAACTCAGGTGTATGCCAATATGTAGATGCTACAACACGGAATATGATTGATGGGTTTTGTTGTAGCAATGAGATGCAAATGGAGGAGTTTGAAGCACTCTGCAAAGATGATGATTCAGACCAAGAAGAGCTCTCAAGGGAACTGGAGTAGTCTAGTCGACTCGAGGCTAGACCAGGTACGCACTTTGAACCTCTTAATTTTTCAGAATTTATACCTCCTAAACCTTCCCTTAAGCATGCACCTTCTTTAAAACTGAAACCTTTACCATCGTATCTTAAATATGTTTACTTAGGGAGCAATTAAACTTTGCATGTGATAATTTCATCTAGTCTCACACCTAAGCAAGAAACTAGTTTAGTAAATATGTTGTTACAATATAAAAAGGCAATAGGGTGGACTATGGCTGATTTGAAGGATATAAGCCCTACTATTTGTATGTACAAAATTTTGCTTGATGATTTTCACAACAATTCAGTTGAGCCCCAAAGGAGACTAAACCCAATTATGAAGAAAGTATTGATGAAAGAGATAATCAAGTGGCTGGATGCTGGAGTAATCTACCCGATATTCGATAGCTCATGGGTTAGCCCGGTGCAATGTGTACCGAAGAAGGGAGGCGTGACCGTGGTAAGCAATAAGAAGAATGAGCTATTTCCTACTAGAACAGTCACGGGGTGGAGGATTTGCATGGACTACAAGAAGCTCAACAAGGTGACCAAAAAGGACCATTTTCCTCTCCCATTCATTGATCTGATGTTGGATCGACTAGCGATCAAAGCATTCTACTACTTCCTCGATGGGTATTTTGGGTACAATAAAAATACTATAGCATCCGAAGACCAAGAAAAGACGACTTTCACATGCCCTTATGGAACCTATGCTTTCCGGAGAATACCATTTGGTCTCTGCAATGCTCCAGCAACATTTCAAAGATGTATGTTAGTTATCTTTTCAGACATGGTCAAGGATTTTTTTAGAAAGTTTCATGGACGACTTCTCGGTCTCCGGAGATAACTTCGACACATGTTTGGGCAATCTCGCCAACGTCCTAAAGAGGTGTGAGGAAGTTGATTTGGTGCTCAATTGGGAAAGTGCCATTTTATGGTAACGAAAGGAACAATCTTAGGCCACAAGATTTCGAAGCAAGGGATAGAATTTGACAAAGCAAAGGTCGAGGTCATTGAAAAACTGCCTCCCCCACTACTGTCAAGGGAGTAAGAAGCTTCCTAGGGCATGTTGGCTTCTATCTGTGATTCATTAAGGATTTTTCGAAGATCTTAGAGCCACTATGCAGTTTGCTACAGCAAAATCAACCGTTTGTGTTTGACAAAGATTGCCATAGCGCGTTTCAAGAACTGAAGGAGAAGCTTATTTCACCGCCAGTTGTTATTCCACCTGATTGGAACGAGCCGTTCGAGCTTATGTGTGATGCAAGTGACTACGCCGTTGGTGCAGCACTTGGACAACGCTGAGGTAAACTCTTTCATATTATTTATTATGCTAGCCGCACTTTGAATGATGCTCAAATCAATTATACCACCACTGAAAAAGAATTGCTTGATGTAGTATTTGCCTTCGATAAGTTTAGGTCATACTTGATAGGCACTAAGGTCATAGTTCATACTGATCATTCAGCCATTAAGTACTTAGTGACTAAAAAGGATGCTAAACCTAGACTTATTAGGTGGATACTCTTGCTTTAAGAATTTGACTTAGAGGTTAGAGATAGGAAAGGATGTGAGAACCAGGTAGTTGACCATTTGTCTAGGCTAGAAAATGCTATCACACAAGGTAGTGAAACTGAAATTAAGGAGGAATTCCCTGATGAGAAACTGTTAGCTGCTACAGCAATTTCGTGGTATGATGATATTGTTAATTATCTTGTTAGTAGTATTTTGCCTCCTGATTTATCTAGCCACGGACTCAAGAAATTCAGACATGATGCAAGATTCTACTATTGGGATAAACCCTACTTGTTCAAGCAATGTCCTGATCAGATTATAAGGAGATATGTTCTAGAAGAAGAATATCATAGCATTCTGTACCATTGTCATTCATCACCATGTAGAGGGCATTTTGGTGGTGCTAGAATTACTGCAAAAGTTCTTCAAGCAGGATTCTATTGGCCTACACTTTTAAGGACGCACATGAGTTCTACAATACTTGTGACAGATGCCAAAGAACGGGGAACATCTCCAGGCGAAATGAAATGTTGTTGCAAAATATTCTGGTGCTGGAAATCTTTTTTGTATGGTGAATTGACTTCATGGGTCCGTTTCCTGCATCATATGGAGATCTGTATATTTTGCTAGCAGTCGACTACGTGTCAAAATGGGTGGAAGCTGTTGCCACCCCAAGGAACGACTCTAAGAAATTCATGAAGTTTCTTCACAAGAACATCTTCACTAGATTCGGAGCACCCTGAGCCATCATCAGTGATGAAGGAACTCACTTTGACAACAAGCTTATTGCTAAAGCTTTACATTGCTATGGAGTCAGGCACAAGATTACTACTACATATCATCCACAGAAAAACGGACAAGCTGAAGTTTCTAACTGAGAAATCAAGAAAATCTTGGAGAATGTGGGGAATCCCAAGAGAAAAGACTTGGCCCCCAAGTTGGATGAAGCAATGTGGGCATATAGGACAACCTTCAAGACGCCTTTAGGCATGTCACCCTTCAAGCTTGTATTTGGCAAGGAGTGTCATTTACCCGTGGAGCTTGAGCACAAGGCTTATTGGGCAATCAAGAAACTCAACATGGATGCCCAACTTGCTGGTGAAAGGAGATTGCTAGAGCTTAACGAGCTGGAGGAACTTAGAGCCCAAGCATACGAGAATGCTCGCATCTACAAGGAGAAGATCAAGAAGTGGCTTGACAAACACATTTTGCCAAGGCATTTCTCAGAAGGACTGTCACACTCTGATTTTATGGTAAAAAATAATAAAAATAAAGTAAAATTTGAGAATGGGGTTAGTGGGGTTCGAACCCGCAACCACACCCTTCCATCTCTGTGTGTTAAACCATTGATCCAGATGCTCATTTTTGTTAAACATTGCCTGGAATATCATTAGAATGAGTTTGGGAGGCCCGCTAGCTAAGCCTTAATAACCCATTTGACTCCCCACCTACCCGAGTTTACCATTCATTTTGAATCTGGGAAATTTCAAGGGTCACTAAAGTATTTTTCCCACCCATTCTGGCTCCGATCTGCCTCACCGCCCCGTCGTGGTCGTCACCGCCACCGTGGGTTTGCTCACCGTCGAACTCCGACCAAAGCCCCGTGCTCCACTCGACGTCGTGCCATGTCGTTCACCGTGGAGACTCGTTTGAAGATTCGTCAGAAACCCTTGTTCCGCCGCTATGGTTTAACATCATTTTAGCCGCCGTCTGTCGTCTATCCGCGACACGACCACCAAATCTGGTTTCCCCACGCCACGGCGGACAAAACCCCTTCGGTCGTTTGCCCATCCGACACCGGGAGAGACCTCGTCGGAGCTACGTCGTTTCTGCCCATCTCCTGTCTGTCTTGGTTAAAATCCGGTAAGATTTCCGGCTTAAATGTTGTGTTCAGGCTTTTATCGAGTTGTGTAACTCATGGGCTTGGTTTTTTGACAGGAAATAGAATGTTTGGAGTTGCCAGCGATGAATCTGGTGTACCGCCGGTGAACTTTGGTAAGTGGCTTGAACCGGCTCAGACCGGCCGCCTTGGACCGAACCCGTTCGTTTAAACCGACCCAAACCTTGTATGGTTAAAGCCCAAGCCCATGATACCCAAACCCATCGGCCCAATATGTCTAAGCCCAGCCAAACCAAACCCAATTTGGTGTCTGACCCGACCCGTTTGCCTAAGTCCGACCCGACTCGTCTGCCTGAGTCCGACCCGACCCGTCTGCCCGAGTCCGACCCGGCCCGTCTCCCCGAGTCCGACCCGACCCGTCTGCCGAGTCGACTCACTGAGTCAGCTCGCCCGTGTTGACTCAGCCGAGTCAAACCAGTTGACTCTGACCCCGTTGACTGTTGACCTGTTGACGTAAGTGTTGACCTGCTGACATCAGCGTTGACTTTGACCGTTGACCAAAAAGTCAACATTTTCTGAAAACTCCTATTTTATGTTTTTCGACGTCCTGAGTCCGTTTTTAGGCCCGTTTTGCAAAATTCTGACCCGAAAGCCTCTGAATTTGATCTTGAACCCAAAAATGCTTATACATTTCTTGTTCAGTTTAAAGGTAGTGTGTTTAAGGATTAACTGTGAATTTTGTTTAATTGAAGGCATCCGCGTATCTTCATATTCATGTGGTTGTGAGATGTTGAATTCAAGTTCAAGTGTGTTCGAATGTCGTATCATGAATCGACTGATGTAGCTCGGAGTTAAGGTAATACACTACTACCCCTCATATGCTTTATGTACATGTCGATATCCGGTTAACGCATGCATGCTTATGATAAAGTGTTTTGTAAACTCTTCTTAAGCCGAATTAGATGCGAGAAATAAGTATGAAAATTATTAAAACCAAAATATTCAAATAAAAATACTAATGGACCAGAAGTATCGAAGGTTAATAGTAATAAAATAATACAATTAAATCTGCAACTCGATCAATGGTGTCTAAGATTCAATGCCCATAATATGGAGTAAAGGATATCGGATATGAGATTTCAGAAATGCCCTTGAGGTATAAGAATGACTAAATTGCCCCTAATAAAGGAAGTGACCCGAAATCTGCATTCGAATTGATTGAAAAATCACCCCACCTAAGATGTATGTTCTATTGGAAAAGACTTCAGCATCATTATTCAAATGTGTGTGATACTAAAAGAAACCTGGATTTTCCCTCGAGCTCTGTATGACACATGAAAGTGAATTTACTGGAATTATCGTTGTATTCTTGAGTTGATCCTTACGACAGTAATGGATGAATTAATTTGAATGGTCGTAATGACCAAAAAAGACTGTAGTGCCTTCGAGCACCAAAATTCTTAATTAATCAGAATGACAATTTTATCCTTAAGTTCCAAATTGAGTAAACCGTCTGTAAGGGTCAAAGAGATCAAAACGACTTAATCTCTACCGAGTGCGTAAACGATGGAGGTGCTAATTAGTAAAATTTGACAAAAGTGGTGGATTTATCCCAATTTCCAAAATGACCGAAAAGCCTTTTTGAGTTAAGTAGGTAATTATGCATTTGATGAAATTTCGAGATTTCTAATAAGACTTTAAGGGCTAAATTGCCCCTAAGTGTTAGGAAGCACACTCGTGTTTGTTAATCACTCCTGATATTAATATAAGGTTGGAAGTTTTCCGCACAAAATTTAAGTTCGGCTACTTTGTGCCAAGTCCTATGGTGAATTATGAAAGCAACCGTTCAAATATATATTAAATATTTTAAATCGTCATTTTATATTACTGGGCTAAATTACAAAAATCACCCCTGATAATTAAAAGACTAAAATGCCCTCGTTGGCCAAAGTAATTAAGATAGCCCTGAATGTATCCGATATCGTGAAAGATCTTGACATAGAAATCTCTGAATGCCTGATTGGAAGTCTGATGAGCAAATAGAATTTCCTGAGCGGCTGTTTATGCTTTGTTGGTATAAATTAACAAAACGTTCATATGTGATAAAATGTCCATAATGCCCTTGTAGGCTTAAATGATTAAATAACTCATGATGCGTCTAAACCCTTAAAGATCTTGATGTATCACCTCCTGAATATATGGGTTAAACCGTTAGTATGAACCCCTTTTAATAGGGGCCACATTTTAGTAATCCGTTCAAATTGTCAAAAGTTTAATGTCTCCCCTTCCGTAAATGCTAAGTATCGCCAAGAAATGATATGTCCCACCTAGTGTGTTCCATGTGTGATATATTTTGTTGAATGAATTGTATAATGATTTAATTATGAATAATATTATGTTTGATGAACATTTCAATTGTTATTGAGATTGCATTATGTTGTAAAATGAGATGAAATGATGAACTAGACATATGATGACATTCTCTGCCTACTTGATGTATGTCTGCTCAATTTGTATACTTGTTATGTGATTGCTTGATCTGTGATGATATTGGCTAACTTTCTGATGAACTTGATAGTATGGTCTGTTAGCTTGACCTATGATGGTACAATCTGTTGCATGATGAATGATGAAAATGTCTGCTCTGCTCAATGGTATGCCCATTTATCTGTCACAAGCATGAACCTTTCGTTTCTGATACTCTGAATAGAATGTCTGTCATATGTATTATGTTACTCATGTCTGGAATCTGAACACCGATTACTATATGGGGTATACTGTTGGGTTATGTTATGAAGTCTCTGTTACAGCCCTGATCCAGCTGGTAAATCCTTATGGACTCAAGGTCTCCCCTTGAGTAGGTACCGGTGCTTTAGCACGGGTAAATCCTTATGGACCTAAGGCAACCCCTTAGGTGGCACCTATGCCCATCGGGCCTAGGGTAAGTCCTTATGGATGCAGTTCTGGGGGACTACATATTGGTGTAAGGTTGGAGGGTAGTTTCTAGTAAACCCTTGTATGTACTTGAACATTTGCATTGTAACCCCCGTAGCCCGGCCTGGACGGTTGACCCGAACTACGAAGATTACACGGGGAAAACCAAAGTCAACCCGAAAGTCAACCTTGATTAACGACCCTTTTTTTTCTTTTTAATCTTATCTAGATGCACATTAACCCTAATTGTGATCACACAAACAACATACTCAAAGATCACAAACATCAGAGATCAAACAGGAACCCAATTGAACAAATTACAACTTTAGGGACCAAATTGTAAATTCTGACAAATTAAAGGACTTAGCTCAAATTGAAGTTACCATCTTGAAATTAATCAGGTTTCATGCCTCTTTGCCAAATTTCAGCTCAAACGGACATCCCAAGCTCATACAATTGAACAACATGATTCAGGACTAAAACGTAAACAAAGCAAAACATATAAAGATACTTTTAACTGAATTTAACGGTCAGGTATCGATACACCTGATGTCGTATCGATACGCGGGGAAGGCAGTAACCAAACTCGAGCAACGGTATCGATACGATATCCCCTGTACCGATACGGCATTCAAACTTTACCCAGATGAGTATCGATACCCCCACAACCGTACCGATACGCCTGGGCAGAGAAGAGCATATTTGGCTCAGGCGTATCGATACGCGAGCCCAAGTACCGATACCCCTGTCTGAAATCGACTTGAAGTTCATACCATTCATGCTTCAAACCTCAGATTAACATCACCAAATCATACCACATAGATATACAACATGCAGGGATCATAAATGCATCAACAATTCAACTCATAACCATCACACATGAAAAGCCCCAATTTAAATGACATGCTTCCTACTTAAGCAACCATTTAAGCACAAACCTTTCAATTCAAACACAATCAAACCAATTCATGATTCAACATCATTAACAACAGTACTTAAACATTCTTGATCAACACATACGATCACAATAACAACAATCCGAGAGATTCTACCCCATTGCCCTTATTAACTATAGCTATTCACCGAGACATACATCTCCATTGGAGTCCACCTTGAACCCCTTGCTCCTTGCTGCCCAACACTTCAAGAATCTGCATTGATGGACAAAAAGGAGCGTAAGCACATAACGCTTAGTGAGGAATGCTCAAAACCAAAACACCATCAATGCAGCGGGTCTTTAAAACACTTTAAAACCAACCCGATTTGCTTCCCAAAACCATGTTTGAAAACTCTTTTAACATCAAGCTCAAATCATGCATAAACACCATATGCAAAGCTTAGAATAAACCATGGAAACACGTCCTTTCCACAACATACCTTTCCTTAACTTGGAAACCACATCAAGCAAGAAACCATTGAAAACCATAGTTCAATTAAACCATTTCATGCATTTAACCAAAGCATCATAAACCATAACATCATATTCACATGCCTTAACAACAAGTCATACATGACTCCAATGCAACATAGGTAATTCATGCTCTCATGCATCATTTATCAAATGATAATCAACACTTGTTCAACATACAAGTAACATGCTTTCACTAGCATCATACACATCTCATGCAACAATGCATCTTACCAAACATCTCATGCTTCTCATGCAAACATGCATTAATTCAAGCATCTCATGCTTCACATGCAACCATGCATCATTTCAAGCAATACCATGCTTCACATGCAACCATGCATCATTTCAAGCAATTCCATGCTTCACATGCAACCATGCATCATTTCAAGCAATCCCATGCTTCACATGATCAAGAACATTATATTGGCTTCCAAGAGATCAACCATATTCACTTTCCAACTTTTCAACCCGATCGGATACGCGGATTACAAGCGTGTCCCAACGCTTCCTACACACTACCCAATCCAAGGTCTTCCAAATGGGCAACAACCTCCATTTGACCTTAACAACCTAAGGTTCCCATGCATGGACTTTTAAACACCATACAACCTTAGCTTTTCCTCAAGGTTACCATGTATAAACATACACCCTTGACATGCACAAGGTCTTCCCGTATGGACTTTCAACCACCATACAACCTTTGCATCACCGATTGGTAGTTGTAGACATCATCTAACGAGATCCGGGACATCACACACAAGATCCACACATGGACTTAACCATTGCCATTGTGATCTTAACAAGTACAAGGTTCTCACATAAGGACTTTTAACCACCTTATAACCTTTACTTAACCAAGGTCTACCGTGGGCAACAACCTCCACTACGACCTTAAGCAACCGAGGTCCTCCCGTGGGCACACCCTCCACTGACCTCATCTCGTTAGGAATACTTGAGGGGAGTTTACCCGGTCCACACTTGACCACTCCGCCATCAAGGCGACTTTATTCACGGTGCACCCAATCCTATAGCCGGCTAATTATACCCGATCAACGAACCAAGAACCATTCACATCTCTTGCCAACATAACCATCTTACCATAATATCCAATGTTCCACATGCATAAACACAATGCAAGGTCATCACATCATTAGCTCAATGATTCACATGCATACACATAATGCAAAACCACCACATCATTAGCTCAATGATTCACATGCATAAACAATATGCAAAAGGTACAATTATCATCATTAATCATCATCAACTCACTGTTTTTAAGCATCATACAAAGCCAATGAACAACATGCATCACTATGCATCAAAATCACAATTTCCATAAACATAACCAAGGATCTTTTACCTTGAGCATCCTTTTCAATTGACTTTCAAAACCAGCATTAAACCATGCTAAAACATGCTTACAAAACAGAATTAAACCATGCAATAACACATGCACATCAATCATCAACCACAATTGATTTTAAAACCAAAACATACACAATCCAAAAGCGAAAACCTCTTCACTTACTCTCGAGCTTAGCAAAGTTGTTTAGACTTAAACTAAGCTCCCGAAAACCTTCAAACCATGTTTCAAAAGCTGAAATCCCAACTTCACTCACCAATTACCAAACCAAGCTAGCCAACAAGCTTTCCAAGCTTCCGAAACCTTCCGAAAACACCTCCAAAGCTCAAGGATCAACCTCCCCTGTTTCAAGCACATAAAAACAGAGCATTAATGCATCCATATGCATTAAAACACCAGCAACATCAACACAACTCGCTGCTCATCACAAATCTAACAATTTGGCTATCAAACACAACCGAAATCATCTCCAAACACTTCCAAAACTTAACCCAGCCAAGATCCATCACTTCTAACCATTTTTATACATCAAATAACATGCAAAATGATCACAACCACGTCCTTATACCTCCAGGTATAATAGATCACCAAAAACACTCCAAAAACAACCAAAAACTCAAGCCAAACTTAGGAAATTCAACCTATCCGGGATTGCATTGATTAAACCTCAACTTCTAATCATTTTAGCATTCATTTAACATCATTTTAACACCTCAAAACCCTGCTTAAACAGATCACACGAAATTTTCACCAAAATCACCAAATCTTGCATTTTAGCCAAAAATCAAGATCTCAATTGAAAAGCCTTTAATAAAACATGAATCAAGGATTGAGAACTTAGGAATTTCAGTAAAGAACTGATAGTTTAGAGGAGAAGGACGTTCTTACCTCCAAACTTGAATTTCTCCATTTTAGAGCCAAAATGCTTGATGAAACAATTTGCAAATTGAGAGGTTTTGATGATGAGATGATTAGGAGTCAAATGAGAGTTGAAATGAGAGATGTAGATGTCAAAATCAGAGAAAGAAATCTGAGGAAATCTTGTTTGGGTAGAGAGAAAATGAGAGAAAAGAGAATTTGAGAGAAAATAGAAAATTAGTTGGAAATTGATTAAAATGATTTCCCTCCTTTTCTAAATCTTTAAAATCAGATTTTAGACTTAAAATATCTTAGAAAAATCTGGAGAAATCCTTTTTGGAATAATAGCTCCTTAAAGATTCAGAGTTTCAATCCTTTATAAAACTGTCCCGCAACTTTCAAAAATTACATTTTGGTCACTAGCCAAAATGTCAACCTTCCGAACCTCATTTTCCAAAATTGATTTCACAGTTCACCTTTATATATTAAAATATGATTTTAGAATATTTTTCAATATTTTTAATGCAACCCGAACTAGGCTTTCCTAAATTCACTCTTATATATTCGATCAGCACTTTGACCGAACCGGTCAACGCCAAAAATTCTGAGCCCAAAACCGGGGCGTTACATGCATTGAATGGTTATGTGTTCTCATGATATGATTGGTATGCATTTATGCCTATTTGATATGCACAATTTGGGACACACTAGACTTTAAACTCGTTGTTTCCATCTTCGTAAACTATCAACTTGTATAATTCCCGTTTGTTACTCGATGATTGAATAGAAAACAAGTACCGTTAATCTCAAGTATAACGTTACCCTGAAATAACATAAAGGAAAAGAGGATTGTCACTGCTTGGAACATCATGAAAATGTTATGCCTACCATATATCTGCATGAGCTTATAGCATCTTTTGGTAGTTCTATATTACTGAGCTTTTTCCAAGCTCACGTTGTTTTTACCATCACAGGTTAAAAGAATATAGCATGATTTAATGTTTGACATCAGTGTTAGGAGTTCCTTCGGCATTGCCTCTGGAGTACGGTATTGTATAGTTAGTGGGCATGTATGTCATGTAAGTTTTATGACTGTGTCTATAAAATACTTTCCGAAATTTTTGTTATGTGCTTAAATGATTTCCTAAAATTGTATTTTAAACAGAAGTTGATTTTACAGTTTAATAAGTGTTTTGAGAAAGAAAATGTTTTACGTGTATTTTTACTGTGGGTCGCTCTTGTGACCATAATGTGACTTCCTAGGATCCGTTATAACGCATAGGCGGGTCTAGGGGGTTACAAGGACAACAAGTGCTTCTCTACAATTCCAGGCTAAAGCTTTTTCCTGGAAAGCTTAAATCGAGGTGGTTCGAGCCATTCATAATACACAAGGTGTACCCTCATGGCGCAATGGATATCAATAAGTTGGACGATGATGAAGCCTTCAAGGTCAACGACCAACGCCTGAAGGTGTATAGTGGAGCCCCTATCCTCAAAGACAAGTCATACATGGATCTTCATGATCCTTGAAAGTTTGCATCTCCAACCCTATCTTTTATGCTATAGCGTGTCCATAAATAATACTTTTCTTTTTAGTCTAGTTTTATGTTATCTTTGCCTTTAATTTTCATATCTTTTCACGTGACCCCCGTACAGGGCTTTCTCTTTCCTAGTACAATGTCAGATACAAAGGCAAGGGAGCACGCCGACTGCAGGGTTGGTAGCAAAAGGAGAAGGACATGGGTTTTTTTATCCAATTTCGGAGGGACGGAAGAAAAGGGGAAAGAAAAAAATATAAGGATGTTTTATCCGAAAAGTGGGGAGTTGAATTAAAAGAGAGAGAGAAAAACAAAAGGCAAGAGAGAGAATATTCATCTATTTAATGAGGAAAAACCCTAGCCACATAAACTCATATTCTCTCTGCAGCCGTCTGCCATTACATTAATTCCAGAAATATTTCTCTCTCCCTTAAAGCCGACACACGTCCCCATCACCTCCTCTCTCCTATTAATTCATTAGTTTTTCCCCACCTTTTTCAACTCCCAATAATTTCTTCATCATCTGTCCCTTCACCCTTTTCATCTTCTTCAAACACTCAAAAACTTTCCCTTCATCTTTTCGATTCTCTCCCAAACACAGAAAACCTTCACCATTTTTTTCCTACACATATTCACTCCTCCCAACTTCTCAGAAAAAACTCCATGGCCTGTTGCAAAAATGCCCCTGAGACCTTTGATCGTCCCACACAATGTCCAGTCCTAGAAATTCCCAAATTTCTTGACGAGGCAGCAAAGGAGAGATGGGCAAAGCTCAAGGACAGAAACGTTCTTCTAGAAATAGGGTTCAAATACCCTCAAGAGGAAGAAGATCAGTTCGACCAGTCTATAATGGAGGTCATTGGCACCCACAGATGGAAAGCTTTGCTGCCCTTCCTGAGGAAATTTGAACATCACTAGTGAAGGAGTTTTATGCTCACCCGACGAGTCCAACCCAGTCCACAGTTCACGTGCGCGGAGAGTAGATAAATTTTACTACTGCAGCGATCAACAAGTTCTACGGGCTGAAACATACTGTGGACCGTCACACATCTTTTGTGTTGACAATGGACACGCAGACGCAACATGAGGTACTAGAGGACATCTGTTTTCAGGGAACAATGTTGGATAATAGCAAGTCAGTTGAGAGAGGACGCCTCAAAATTGAGGCTAAGGTATGGAATCACTTTGTAAGGCATAAGCTTATGCCCACACTACACACCGCTACCATTCATATCTCTCGACTCTTTCTCATTCATTCCATAATACATGGTAGACAAAATGATATAGGAAAGATAATAGTGGATGAGGTATATGCTTGTTTAAAACGACCCCATAGCCCCCTTGTTTTTCCTAATCTAATCATATCCTTGTGCAAAAGGAAAGAAATCTTCATAGACAATCTTGTAGATACATCTGTTTCAGGAAAGAGAAGTTTGACCCCAGCACTTGTTACGGAACTCCGGGGATTTAACGAAGACATGCCTTAACAAGCATTGGAGGGTGGAGCTAAAAGTTTTGCTGCAGCAAGAGTGGCAGCATTGGTGGCAACTACAAAGGAACTGAGCTCTGAGCTCAACCTGATGAAGGCACATCAGCGGGTGTACTTCAAATACGCCCAACACCGTGATAGTGCCATAGCATCCTACTTGAGCAAACTCTTGCAGGATCAGAATGTGTCTTTTCCAGTATTTCTGATGGAGTTATTGCCACCCCCCGCCACTGCTACAGCATAAACAATGTCTCCCAGTGAACCCAACTCCGTCCTACCTGCTGCAAAGAGAAATACTCCGCGAAAGAAAGCACCAGCAACTCCAACTATTGATGAAACCGACCCAGAAACCTCTCCAGCCAAGAAGAGGAAACACACCAGAAAGGCAACCAATCCTAAACCTTCAAGACCAGAAAACCCACTCCCAGAGCCAGAGCACGTACCAAATGATCCTGTGGAAACCCCTCAGAAGGAAGCTGCTACAGCACACACAACTGAGCCGACTCCAGCACAATCAGAGGATGCTATAGCATCCAGACTGAAAACTCGCATTAAACACATGACTGGACGTGTCAAGCCCTCGTCGAGTGCTCAATCAGTCTCATCGGAAAGTGTGGATGATGTGGCTAACTCGCACCACTACTCCTCTATGACGTCGATGGACAACACCAGCAACACCACCTAGCCTATGCACCCAGGAGGTACTAACCCTTTTCTTTTTAGATTTTCATTTTTCATAGCATATAGTGTAGATCAATTTATGCATTGCGGACAATGCATTTCTTAAGTTTGGGGGTGTTAGTGTTCATAGTTAATATTTTGCTTTAGCATATGCATTATAGGATATAACAAAATTTTTACTATGGCATTCTGTTTAGTCTAGAGACAGCCTATGAACATATTTATGATATATGACGAAGAAATTGCTAAGGCTTGAATTAAAGTAGAAAAAACACAACTAGTTGAGATCTGTAGAACTGACTTTATGATCTAGTTGTTAAAAAATTGTTACACAGCTGCTCTCTTTCTATAAGTAAGTTTGTTAGAAAAATTATTCAAGAAGAACCCTAGTAAACTCTGATATGTAGACTCTAGAGAATTTAAAAGAAAAACTAGACGACACTGTGCTAAACAAACGAATAAATGCTACGGCATATATGTAGAAGGACACTCCGCTTTGCTATAGCTTTTTTCAGTGTTAAAAAAATTTAAAGCCTTGCTATAGCATATGAGTGAATGAAAGTTGTCACGAGATAACTCTGCCTACTAGCTCGGGGGTGAGAGGTTTGCTCCCTGCTCATCTAGAGTTAAGAACGGTAGGTGTGATGAGCAGACACCCTTCGTAGCAGAAAACTTATATCTTTGGGAGTCTAAAAATTGGAAAAGAACTAGAGAACATAGTTAGAGTATAACTAGGGAGCTTCCTTGAAAATTTGTCTCACTAGCTTAAGTATAGGAGGAAGGCAACCACGCACACACGCACACAACATAGACCTAAGGAATGTTCTTAAGGATCACATGTATGGTTGTGTATATATATTTATCTGCCTAAGTTATTTTTGAGGACTGAAATATTGCCATAGCAACCCTCTAGGTTAAATCTTTGCCATAGTAACTCTTTTGTTATGTTCTATTCATTGCTTGAGGATAAGCAATAGCTTAAGTTTGGGAGTGTGATAACTGCATAAATATCCTTGCTTTCATACCTTTTTGCTATAACATTTTCTTGTTCTTGAGTTCATACCATAGCATTTAGACTACATTTAGGTTGCATTTTCTTCTTCTGGGTGCATATTTATCTTTGCTGGTTATTGGTCCAAATCGAGGGGTACTGCTTGTAACGCCCCGGTTTTGGGCTTAGTAGTTTTGGGCGTTGACCGGTCGGTCAAAGTGCTGTTCGAATCTTAAGAGGTGAATTTAGGAAAGCCTAGTTCGGGTTGCATTAAAAATATGGAAAAATGTTCTAAAATCATCTTTTAATATAATTAAGTGAACTGTGAAATCAATTTTGGAAAATGAGTTTCGGAAGGGTGACATTTTGGCTAGTGACCAAAATGTAATTTTTGAAAGTTTGGTGACTGTTTTATAAAGGGTTGAAACTTTGAATCTTTAAGGAGCTATTTACCCAAAGGGAGTTTCTCCAGATTTTTCTAAGATATTTTAAGTCTAAAATCTGATTTTAAATGATATTAAAAGTGGAGGGAAAGCCATTTGGCTATTTTAGATTTTTGTAACCAACTTTTCCTAATTTTCTTTCTCTCATTTTCTCTCAACCCAAACACTCCATTTCCAGAGAATTGGATCTGATTTCTTCACCTAAATCCCTCCTTTCAACTCACATTTGATTCCTAATCAACATATCTTCAAAACCTCTTCAATTGCTACTTGTTTCAACAAGGATTTTGATTCCAAAAAGAGGAGAAACTCAAGTTTGGAGGTAAGAACGTCCTTCTCCTCTGAACTTCAAGTTCTTTACTGAAATTCCTAAGTTTTCAATCCTAAATTGATGTTTAATTAAAGGTTTTTAAGTGGTGAAATGGATCTTGGCTTATAATGCAAGATTTTGATGATTTTTGATGATTTTCGTTAGATCTGATTAATCTGTGATTTGAGATGTGTTTTTGATGTTAAATGAACTCTAAATTGATAAGGAATTGAGTTTTGATTGATGCAATCCCGTATAGGTTGAGTTTCCTAAGTTTAGCTTGTGTTTCAAGGTTGTTTTTGAGGTGATCTTGGTGATCTGATGTTGCTGGAGGTATAAGGATGTCAATAGGTTGTTTTTAGATGTTATATGATGTTTATGGAAGTGTGGTTTTGCTGGTTTATGGTTGGGCTTTGTTTAGAAGTGGTTTGGATGCATTTTCGGTTGTGTTTGGTGGCCGAAAATGGAGGTTGAATGAGAGCAGCGAGTTTAGGTGCTTTCATTGAAGCAATTAATGCATGATGATGCATTAATCCTCTGCTTTGATGTGTTGAAACATGGGAGGCATCTTTGGATCCAAGAGTTGTTGATCCGGAAGCTTGTTTTGGTGCTTTGGCTTGAAGCAAAGTGGAAATCGGTGAGTGAAGTTGGGTTTTCAGATTTTAAAACCAAGGTTTGAAGGTTTTGGGAGCTTAGTCAAAGTCTAAACAACTTTGCTAAGCTCAAGTGTAAGTTTTCGGAATTTCTCTCTAGTGGTGGCCATGATTTTGTTGTGATGCAAAATGGTGATTTGCATGTTTTAATTACTGTTTTGAAAGCATGATTTAGCATGGTTTTTGCTGATGTTGTAAGCCATATGTTGAAGGTAACTCTAGGTAGGAGTTCCTTGATTTTATACATTGAAATAATGTGGTTTGATGCTTTGAAATGCATGTTGAATATGGCTTGGTTTAATGCTTTAAAGAACAGTGGATTAAATGATGAAAAAGATGTATATTGGCAAGTGATGTTTTGAAAATGTTAAGGTCACTAAGGTGGTTTAAAGTCCTTGAGTGAGCCTTGTTACTTAAGAACATCAAGGTGGTTAAAAGTCCTTGGATGATTCTTGTTGCGGACACTAAGGTGGTTAAAAGTCCTTAGGTGATCCTTTCCATGGTGTTTAAAAGTCCATGGGGCCAAGGTGTTTAAAAGTCCTTGGGGCCAAGGTGTTTAAAAGTCCTTGGGGTGATTCAAGCTATGGACACAAAGGTGGTTAAAAGTCCTTGTGTGGTCCTCATTCATGGTGTTTAAAAGTCCATGGCCAAGGTGTTTAAAAGTCCTTGGGGCCAAGGTGTTTAAAAGTCCTTGGGAAGTTGATGAACTTGTTTTAAGAAATGGAAATTGTCACTTGAGCCAATATGACATGTTATGTTTATGTTGAAGCATGAGATTGCTTGTTTAAAGTATGCTTTTGAGCATGTGCAAAGGTTGATTTAAAGCATGATTTGTAAATGGTTTTAATTGCATTATTGAATGGTTTTAAGAGCATTCCTCACTAAGCTATTGCTTACGCTCTCCTCGTTTTCTTAATTCAATAATGCAGAGCATTAGAGTACCTTGAGGGGCAGCAAGGAGGGCAAGCATACAAGTTCAAGTAAAGCTCAATGTATGGAAGGTTTTATAAGCATTTTTTAGCTTTTGGGTAATTTGGCAATGGGGGACCAATGTGTATGTTTTGGGAGGTGTTTGGAACTCCCTAAGTATGTTAAATGATGATTTAAATGCTGGTTTTTGGATTGGATCATTATATGCTTGTTGTGGAAGTTTGTGCTTGAATAGCTAGCTTGTGTAGGAAGTATGCCTATAGAATTGGGGCTTTTTGCATGTGTTATTGTTTTGATGAATTGATGATGCCTATGAGTCTTATATATGTTGAATTGCATGCTGGTAAAGTTTGGTGGCAATTGGAGCATGTTTGAATGATCAATTGCATGTTTTGGAATGCATTTGGAGCATATTTGAGCAGGGCGTATCGGAACAGTGTGCACCGTTTCGGAACGGGTGCCTTGATTGAACCCAGGCGTCCGAAACGGTATGCACCGTTTCGAAACGGTTTGGTCTCTGCCAGACCCCCGTTGCGGAACTGGTTGCGGAACGGCCCGTGTTTCGAAACGGGTTCTGCCTGTTTCGGAACGGGTGACCGTTGGGGGCTGACATGGGCGGTTAAATGTTTTGAAAAGTTTGCATTTTGGTCCTGAATCTTGTTTGTGCAATTGTATGAGTTTGGGAAGTCCTTTTGAGCTGAAATTTCACAGAGAAGCACGAAACCTGACTAATTTCAAGTTGGTAAGATTAATTTGGGTTAAGTCCTTTTAATTAACAGAAATTACAATTTGGTCCCTAAAGTTGTAATTTGTTCTTTTGGGTCCCTGTTTGATCTCTGATGTTTGTGATCTTTGAGTATGTTGTTTGTGTGATCACAATTAGGACTAATGTGCATCTAGACAAGAATAAAAAGAAAAAAAATGGTCGTTAATCAAGGTTGACTTTCGGGTTGACTTTGGTTTTCCCCGTGTGACTTTCTTAATTCGGGTCAACCGTCTAGGCCGGGTTAAGGGGGTTACATTTGGTGGTATCAGAGCTGAGTTCTCGAGTAATTGGGAATGAATGTATGCATGATTGAAGTATGTTTGGCTTGTATGCTTGTTGTATGAAAGCATGTTCAGTGGCTTGAGATGTTGATGCATTTGAGATGTATGCTGTGATGTTGCATGTTGAGGGTACCCATTGCCAAACAAAAGCTAAAGAAATGATGTTGATTTTGAAAGAAATTGAGCTTGAATACTTGGATTGCTTACCTTGCTGGGCCTGACTATGTTTTATTTGTATTGATATGCATGGTAAAAGTATGGCACCACGTAGAGAGTTAAGGAGTAGCGTGAGAGCTACGACCCCAGATGGGAATGAGAACGAGGAAAATGCGGGTAGTGTTGTGTTACCTCCTCCTCCACCTGGTGGTGGTGGTGCGGAGAGGGAAAGAGCTGGAGCTGCAGCAGCTGGTGCTAGAGCTGCGGGACCTGAGGTTGGTCAGGGGCAAGCTATGCCTGATATGTCGATGCTGGTACAAGCTATTGCGGGTGCTTTTCGAGCAGCAGTAGCTGGAGCTGGGCATCAGGGAGATGCTGGAGCGAGACTACCCTTAGAGCGTCTGCGCAGTCTTGGTGGGACTGAGTTTAGGGGTATGTCGGCTGAGAGTTCGGAAGCTTGGCTAGAGAGTACCAAGCGTATCTTGGGATAGATGAGCTGCACGGATGTGCAAAAGTTGGGTTGTGTTGTGTCCTTGCTTCAGGACGATGCTTATACGTGGTGGACGACCACAATCTCTGGAATGGCTGAAGCTGATGTGACTTGGACATTCTTTCAGAACGCGTTCAAGAGGAGATATCTGGGAGTGAGATATCTGGATGAGAAAAAGCGTGAATTCATGACTCTTACTCAAGGGAGCATGAGTGTGGCTGAGTATGAGGTGTAGTTTGTGCGACTCAGTCAGTATGTATCGGAGCTGATTCCTGATGAGCGGGAGAGGTGCGAGAGGTTTCGTTATGGTCTTATAACGGAGGTAAAGATGTATGTGCTGGCCACTGAGTATGATGATTTTGATGTGTTAGTGGGCCGAGCCAAGGACATAGAGATGAATTTGAGTTTGTCTGCGAAAAGTGCTGGGAAGAGATCAGCTGAGTATAGTTTCGGAGGTGGACGGAACAAGAGGGGGCGTGATCAGAGGTATCAGTCCTCATCTAAGAGAGGTGGTGGTGCACCTGCTAGAGGGGGCAATGCTAGAGCTGATCCTAGTGCTTGTTGGATCTGTGGTTCACGTGGTCACATGAAGCGTGACTATCCTCGTGCTGTGAGGGAGGTGCAAGCTCCTGTTGCGGCTGCTGGTAATGGATGCTGGAATTGTGGTTCTGCTGACCACTTGAGGCGAGATTGTCCGAGGTTGGCTGGTGGCCAAGAGCGTGCTCCTGTTGTTGCTGCACCACAGAGAGGTCGTGGGCGCGGCCGTGGTAATTTCCAGAGGCGAGAGGAAGGTGGTCGTGGAGTAGCCCATGTTGTGGCTATTCAGCCTGAGGGTGGAGGCCAAGCGAGGGTGTATGCTCAGCGCGAGGGAAGGAATGATGCAGATGTGATTGCAGGTACCTTTACTTTGCAGTCCTTGTCATTGCTTTCTTTGATTGATTCTGGATCTACACATTCATACATTTTGCGTGAGCATGCTGAATTGCTTGGTTTGCCTGTTGAGTCTTTGGATGTTGGTGTTCGTGTCACTAGTTCTTTTGGTGAAACTGTTGTGACTCGAAGGCTTTATAGAAGGTGTCCCTTGGTTGTTCAAGAACATGTCTTTCATGTTGATCTTATGGAGTTGCCTTTTTATGGTTTTGATGTGATCCTTGGTATGGATTGGCTTGCTAAGCATCATGCTGTTGTGGATTGTGAAAATAAGCGGGTTTCGCTTAAGTTGGCAGATGATTATGAAGTGGTTGTAGTTGGAGAGAATGTGAAATTTCTTGCCAATGTTGTTTCTACCTTGGAGGCGAGTAGGATGCTGGGGCAAGGTTGTGAAGCCTATCTAGCTTTTGTGATGAATCCTAGCTCTAAGGAGTTGAGGGTGCAAGATATCAAGGTTGTGAAGGAGTTTCCTGGTGTTTTTCCTGAGGAGTTGCCTGGTTTACCTCCTAATCGCGAGGTGGAGTTTGGAATTGAGCTGTACGAGAATACAACTCCTGTGTCCATTACTCCCTATAGAATGGCACCTAAGGAGCTGAAGGAGCTGAAGACGCAGTTGCAAGAGCTTCTTGATCGTGGTTTTATCGGGCCGAGTGTGTCACCTTGGGGAGCACCGGTCTTGTTTGTGAAGAAGAAAGATGGCACTATGAGGATGTGCATTGATTACCGTCAGCTGAACAAGTTGACTATCAAGAATCGGTATCCTTTGCCGAGGATTGATGATCTCTTTGATCAATTTCGGGGAGCTGCTGTGTTCTCTAAGATTGACTTGAGGTCAGGGTATTATCAGTTGAAGGTGAAGGATGTGGATGTGCCTAAGACAGCTTTCAAGACAAGGTATGGGCATTATGAGTTCCTTGTGATGCTGTTTGGTTTGACAAATGCTCCTGCTGCTTTCATGGACATGATGAATCGTGTGTTTCATGAATACCTGGACAAGTTCGTTGTGGTGTTCATTGATGATATCCTCGTGTACTCGCGTACTGAGGAGGAGCATGAAGAGCATTTGAGGATTGTGCTGCAAGCTTTGTTGGAGAATCAGCTTTATGCTAAGCTGAGCAAGTGTGAGTTCTGGCTTAAGGAGGTGGTGTTTCTTGGTCATGTGGTTTCTGCTGAAGGGATTCGTGTTGATCCTCAGAAGATTGAGGCGGTGATGAACTGGAAGGTTCCGAAGTCTGTTCATGAAGTCCGTAGTTTCCTTGGTTTGGCAGGATACTACCGGAGGTTTGTGGATGGTTTTTCCAAGATTGCTGCTCCTTTGACGAAGCTGTTGTAGAAGGATTTTAAGTATGAGTGGACAGAAGCGAGACAGCAGGCTTTTGAGAAGCTGAAGGCGGCTTTGACGCAAGCTCCTATCTTGATTCAGCCTGAATCAGGGAAAGAGTTTGTGGTGTACAGTGATGCATCTTATGTTGGTTTGGGGTGTGTGCTGATGCAAGAGGGTAAGGTTGTGGCTTATGCATCGCGGCAGTTGAAGGTGCATGAGCGCAATTATCCTACGCATGATATTGAGTTGGTTGCAGTGGTCTTTGCTCTGAAGATCTGGAGGCATTATCTGTATGGTGAGAAGTGTACTGTGTACACGGATCACAAGAGTTTGAGGTATTTGATGTCTCAGAAGGAGTTGAATCTTAGACAGCGGCGATGGTTGGAGTTGCTCAAGGATTATGATCTGACGATTGAGTATCATCTGGAAAGGCTAATGTTGTTGCGGATGCCTTGAGTAGGAAGGTAGCTGTTGAGCTGAGAGCTATGTTTGCTAGCTTGAGCATATCGCGGGATGGTGGTCTTGTTGCTGAGTTGCAAGTGAAACCATCGTTGGTTCAGCTGATCAAGGATAAGCAGTTGTTGGATGATTCCTTGGTGTCTCATGTTCAGGATATCGCGGAGGGTAGACCTTCGGATTTCTGCTTTAATGAGGATGGTGTGTTGTGTTTTGGTAGTCGGATAGTAGTGCCTGCTGATGTTGAGTTGAGGCGTGCTATTCTGACTGAAGGTCATAGTAGTCCTTTTGCTATGCACCCTGGTAGTACTAAGATGTATCGTGATCTTCGTGATGAGTACTATTGGGTGGGTTTGAAGAAGGATGTTGCAGAGTTTGTGAGCAAGTGTTTGGTGTGTCAGTCAGTTAAGGCTGAACATCAGGTTCCTTCTGGGTTGTTGCAACCGTTGAAAATCCCTGAATGGAAGTGGGAGAGGGTTACCATGGATTTTGTATCTGGTTTACCTTTGTCTCCATCAAAGAAGAATTCTGTTTGGGTGATTGTGGATCGCCTGACGAAGTGTGCGCATTTCTTGCCTGTGCATACTACGTTTTCTTTGGATAAGCTGGCAGAGCTGTACATTGCTGAGATTGTGAGGCTGCATGGTGTGACTAAGTCGATTGTGTCGGATAGGGATCCGAGGTTCACATCGCGTTTCTGGCAGTGTTTGCATCAAGCTCTGGGTACAAGGTTGCATTTTAGTACATCCTATCATCCTCAGTCGGATGGTCAGTCTGAGCGAGTTATTCAGATCTTGGAGGATATGTTGAGATGTTGCGTGATAGAGTTTCAAGGTTCTTGGGAGAAGCATCTGCCTTTGGTTGAGTTCGCTTATAACAATAGTTATCAGGCGAGTATACAGATGGCACCTTATGAGGCTCTGTACGGGAGGAAGTGTAGGACTCCCCTTTGTTGGGCTGAAACTGGTCAAAAGTTGGTTTCGATGCCAGCTTTGTTGAAAGGGACCACTGAGAAGGTGAAGCTTATCTGTGAACGGTTGAAGGCTGCCTCTGATCGGCAGAAGTCTTACACGGATTTGAAGCGTAAGGAGATAGAGTATGCGGTGGGTGACCGTGTGTTCTTGAAGGTTTCGCCTTGGAAGAAGGTGATGAGGTTTGGCCGGAAGGGTAAGTTGAGCCCTAGATACATTGGACCATATGAGGTTGTTGAGCGAGTGGGTCATGTTGCGTATCGGTTGAGGTTACCTCAAGAGCTGGAGAAGATTCATGATGTGTTCCATGTTTCTATGCTCCGGAAGTATAGATCTGATCCTTCGCATGTGATGCCTGTGGAGGAAGTGGTTTTGAATCCGGATTTGACCTATGATGAGGAACCGGTGAAGGTTCTGGATTCGGATAGCAAGGTTCTTCGTGGCAAGACCATTGAGTTGGTGAAGGTGTTGTGGAAGCATCGAGGTGTTGAGGAAGCCACGTGGGAGCGGAAGGAAGACATGCTGAAGCAGTTTCCTTATCTCTTTCCTTCAGGTAAATTTCGAGGACGAAATTTCTTAAGGGGGGGAGAGTTGTAACGCCCCGGTTTTGGGCTTAGTAGTTTTGGGCGTTGACCGGTCGGTCAAAGTGCTGTTCGAATCTTAAGAGGTGAATTTAGGAAAGCCTAGTTCGGGTTGCATTAAAAATATGGAAAAATGTTCTAAAATCATCTTTTAATATAATTAAGTGAACTGTGAAATCAATTTTGGAAAATGAGTTTCGGAAGGGTGACATTTTGGCTAGTGACCAAAATGTAATTTTTGAAAGTTTGGTGACTGTTTTATAAAGGGTTGAAACTTTGAATCTTTAAGGAGCTATTTACCCAAAGGGAGTTTCTCCAGATTTTTCTAAGATATTTTAAGTCTAAAATCTGATTTTAAATGATATTAAAAGTGGAGGGAAAGCCATTTGGCTATTTTAGATTTTTGTAACCAACTTTTCCTAATTTTCTTTCTCTCATTTTCTCTCAACCCAAACACTCCATTTCCAGAGAATTGGATCTGATTTCTTCACCTAAATCCCTCCTTTCAACTCACATTTGATTCCTAATCAACATATCTTCAAAACCTCTTCAATTGCTACTTGTTTCAACAAGGATTTTGATTCCAAAAAGAGGAGAAACTCAAGTTTGGAGGTAAGAACGTCCTTCTCCTCTGAACTTCAAGTTCTTTACTGAAATTCCTAAGTTTTCAATCCTAAATTGATGTTTAATTAAAGGTTTTTAAGTGGTGAAATGGATCTTGGCTTATAATGCAAGATTTTGATGATTTTTGATGATTTTCGTTAGATCTGATTAATCTGTGATTTGAGATGTGTTTTTGATGTTAAATGAACTCTAAATTGATAAGGAATTGAGTTTTGATTGATGCAATCCCGGATAGGTTGAGTTTCCTAAGTTTAGCTTGTGTTTCAAGGTTGTTTTTGAGGTGATCTTGGTGATCTGATGTTGCTGGAGGTATAAGGATGTCAATAGGTTGTTTTTAGATGTTATATGATGTTTATGGAAGTGTGGTTTTGCTGGTTTATGGCTGGGCTTTGTTTAGAAGTGGTTTGGATGCATTTTCGGTTGTGTTTGGTGGCCGGAAATGGAGGTTGAATGAGAGCAGCGAGTTTAGGTGCTTTCATTGAAGCAATTAATGCATGATGATGCATTAATCCTCTGCTTTGATGTGTTGAAACAGGGGAGGCATCTTTGGATCCAAGAGTTGTTGATCCGGAAGCTTGTTTTGGTGCTTTGGCTTGAAGCAAAGTGGAAATCGGTGAGTGAAGTTGGGTTTTCAGATTTTAAAACCAAGGTTTGAAGGTTTTGGGAGCTTAGTCTAAGTCTAAACAACTTTGCTAAGCTCAAGTGTAAGTTTTCGGAATTTCTCTCTAGTGGTGGCCATGATTTTGTTGTGATGCAAAATGGTGATTTGCATGTTTTAATTACTGTTTTGAAAGCATGATTTAGCATGGTTTTTGCTGATGTTGTAAGCCATATGTTGAAGGTAACTCTAGGTAGGAGTTCCTTGATTTTATACATTGAAATAATGTGGTTTGATGCTTTGAAATGCATGTTGAATATGGCTTGGTTTAATGCTTTAAAAAACAGTGGATTAAATGATGAAAAAGATGTATATTGGCAAGTGATGTTTTGAGAATGTTAAGGTCACTAAGGTGGTTAAAAGTCCTTGAGTGAGCCTTGTTACTTAAGAACATCAAGGTGGTTAAAAGTCCTTGGATGATTCTTGTTGCGGACACTAAGGTGGTTAAAAGTCCTTAGGTGATCCTTTCCATGGTGTTTAAAAGTCCATGGGGCCAAGGTGTTTAAAAGTCCTTGGGGCCAAGGTGTTTAAAAGTCCTTGGGGTGATTCAAGCTATGGACACAAAGGTGGTTAAAAGTCCTTGTGTGGTCCTCATTCATGGTGTTTAAAAGTCCATGGCCAAGGTGTTTAAAAGTCCTTGGGGCCAAGGTGTTTAAAAGTCCTTGGGAAGTTGATGAACTTGTTTTAAGAAATGGAAATTGTCACTTGAGCCAATATGACATGTTATGTTTATGTTGAAGCATGAGATTGCTTGTTTAAAGTATGCTTTTGAGCATGTGCAAAGGTTGATTTAAAGCATGATTTGTAAATGGTTTTAATTGCATTATTGAATGGTTTTAAGAGCATTCCTCACTAAGCTATTGCTTACGCTCTCCTCGTTTTCTTAATTCAATAATGCAGAGCATTAGAGTACCTTGAGGGGCAGCAAGGAGGGCAAGCATACAAGTTCAAGTAAAGCTCAATGTATGGAAGGTTTTATAAGCACTTTTTAGCTTTTGGGTAATTTGGCAATTGGGGACCAATGTGTATGTTTTGGGAGGTGTTTGGAACTCCCTAAGTATGTTAAACGATGATTTAAATGCTGGTTTTTGGATTGGATCATTATATGCTTGTTGTGGAAGTTTGTGCTTGAATAGCTAGCTTGTGTAGGAAGTATGCCTATAGAATTGGGGCTTTTTGCATGTGTTATTATTTTGATGAATTGATGATGCCTATGAGTCTTATATATGTTGAATTGCATGCTGGTAAAGTTTGGTGGCAATTGGAGCATGTTTGAATGATCAATTGCATGTTTTGGAATGCATTTGGAGCATATTTGAGCAGGGCGTATCGGAACAGTGTGCACCGTTTCGGAACGGGTGCCTTGATTGAACCCAGGCGTCCGAAACGGTATGCACCGTTTCGAAATGGTTTGGTCTCTGCCAGACCCCCGTTGCGGAACTGGTTGCGGAACGGCCCGTGTTTCGAAACGGGTTCTGCCTGTTTCGGAACGGGTGACCGTTGGGGGCTGACATGGGCGGTTAAATGTTTTGAAAAGTTTGCATTTTGGTCCTGAATCTTGTTTGTGCAATTGTATGAGTTTGGGAAGTCCTTTTGAGCTGAAATTTCACAGAGAAGCACGAAACCTGACTAATTTCAAGTTGGTAAGATTAATTTGGGTTAAGTCCTTTTAATTAATAGAAATTACAATTTGGTCCCTAAAGTTGTAATTTGTTCTTTTGGGTCCCTGTTTGATCTCTGATGTTTGTGATCTTTGAGTATGTTGTTTGTGTGATCACAATTAGGACTAATGTGCATCTAGACAAGAATAAAAAGAAAAAAAAGGTCGTTAATCAAGGTTGACTTTCGGGTTGACTTTGGTTTTCCCCGTGTGACTTTCTTAATTCGGGTCAACCGTCTAGGCCGGGTTAAGGGGGTTACACTGCTCGGAAGGTTGGTTTTGGTTTTGTGGTGCGCAGGAAAGGATTCAAGAGAAAGCCGGTGCCGGGAATTGCTATAGCATGATGGAAGTGGATATTGGCCAGCACGTGAGATACACGTGAGCTGCATAAACACGTGAACATGCAGAAAAGGACGATCTAACATGTGCAACAGCCGGTGCCCACCTGCAGACTGTCTCCCTTGTCCCCTCGTGGCAGACCTTTTCGGTGGATATTCCTTGGGAATATCAAGGCATCTTTAGGGCACCAAACCATAGAAGCCTCCACTATATAAAGGGGAGAGAAGCTTGGACCAAAGTATGGTATTTTCTGTGTTGCAAAAAGAGAGGCGGGAGAGAGAGAAAAGGAGAGGGAAGTTTCCACCTTCAACTTCTCCAGCTTGGGGTCCTCCATCGTTGAAGCTCCAAGCAGTGGCCTCACCGGCCTCGAGAGAGGCGGTGGGCCTAAGACAGTCAGGCAGTCCATGGCGGAGAGGGAGTTCACCTTTTTTCTGTTGCTATAGCAATTTCTTGTTATATCTTTATATTTGGTGATGTTATCGCAATGATACGTTGGATGATATTGCCCAGCCACGATCTATTTTAGGTGGCTTGGGTTTGTTGGATGATTTTATTTTGAGTGATTTTTAATACATGCTATGGCTTTTTCAGTGTTTATCATGATTTTATGCTTTGCTTATGCATTTATCATTTCCTTAAAGTTGTAAGAGCTTAGGGTTGTAAGTGTTTTAAGAGATAGGCCCTACATTAAGCGCCTTCGAGAGTTGACCGTTCTTTAAGTGTTTGTTGGAGTTAGTAATCGAGAGAGCTAGCCCTAGAACCCTCATAAGCAATGGAGTGACTTTTGAGAGGCAGACTCTAACCTACCTTTGAGATAAGTGATAGGTTTCAAGGGCTAAAAAGGATAGTACGTGAAGGGTAGGGGAGTGTTAAGAGTTTACGCCGAGAGGTATGGCTGTAGCATTTCTGAATCCTAGTTTCCTGGCTAGAGATAGTTTAAGAGCACTCTTAGTAAATCCCGCCTAGCATAGAAGATAGCTGAAAAGCCTTAGTATCATTAAGAAGCTTGAGTTAGGTTGTCCATCATTCCAGCCAGTCATTCCGTAGTGAGTTTCGAATACGAAAGGGGACCTGTCTATTATATTGTTATCTCATCTTTCTCTGCACTGTTTTGCTTTAACATTATTATACCTCATTTCCTTTACTACAACATTGTCATCTGCAAAAAGTTCAAGCTTTATTGTTACAACAACCGTGAATACCTCCAATCCCTGTGGAGACGATACTCACTCATCACTTTATTACTCGTTCGACATGTATACTTGCACAATTTGTGTATCATTTATAGTTACTGCACGAACGCAACAATAATCCCCGTGTAACTCGCTTGATTCGATAGAACGGTTAAAGCGAGTCAAGGGGGTTACACTCCATATTTAATCTTGGCCATTGGATTTAAATTAGTGAAATGTGGCTTATTGTGGAGCTTTAGATTTGAGGACAAAATGGTCATTTGTGACTATGAGGAAGAATTTTCTTAGTTATGGTAAATAAAGATGACATATGGATGAAGATAAAAAAAGTGCTCTTCTTCTCCTTCAAGCCATTGGTTTGAAGAACAAGGTAAGAATATTTTGATTTGATTTTTAAACCGTAATAGCTTGGATTTAGAGGTTCAGCATGAAAGGCAATGTTGTTCTCCTTTGAATTCTTTTTCATTTGATGCCAATATTTCATAGTTTTCATGGATATATGTTCTTAAATTGGAAGAGATATATTTTAGGGTTTAAGGATTCAAATGAAATAAGGTTTTATTTGAAAGGATTAAATGTTTGTATAGCCTTTTCATGCTTGATTCAAGTTTAATTTCAATTATAAGGTGAACCTCCAATTTGAAAAATTAGGGTTGATATAGGATTATTTGATTCAAGTTAAATTTTGGGTTTATCATGAAGGAATGTATTTTTACTTAACCAAATATGTTGGTAAAAGTTTAGAAGAATGTTGGAATGACTAATGGATGTCAAAGAATGGATTATTGAAAATCAGTCCTGAATTTCACACATTGATAGTGAGTACAGAAATTCACCAAATATTCCATAGAAAAAAATTAGAAAGTGATCCATATATCGTTGTAGTTTTGAGTTTGACTAGTTCCATTTGGGACAAACGGTGACTAATTGTGAGTTCTATATTAAAATATATGAATTTTTAAGTGATAAAATGTAAGAAAAATAGAGTAGCAGTCAACACTGAAAATTGACTTTGAAAATTTGTCATAAATCGTAAAAGTTAAAATTGGGCTATTATTTTTTACGGTTTAAAACATTATCGAATCTATTTTAATCTAGAACAAGTGGAATCGAATTTTGAGTTGTAGAATATTTTTTAGGAATAATTCTAGAAGGTAGTGCGGATTGTCAAATGGTAAAAGAAGTGTTTAATTTGTGTGTTTCATTGTATGTGTTATGTTATTGATATTAATGAAGCAACCGAGCAAGTAAACAGGAAAGGAAATTTAAAAGCAAAGGAAAAAGATCCATATTGAAGCTTTTATCACTAAAACAAGTAGGTTGGTAAAGAAATTGAGGTGAGTGCAATCACTTATACTCGATGTTAAGTTATGAAATATTGGTTTGATAAACCACTATATAAGTTCCTATGATATGAAGTAATTCTTGAATTCTATGTAACGTCCTCAACCCGGATTAGAAGAAAATCAGAATTAAGAACGTTACTGCAGGGAAAACCAAAAATGAGAAGAAAAAAATTCTAATTTCTTTAGCTTGAATACGGACCAACATAACGGTATCTTGTTTCTTATAAAAAATTTGGATTCTACTTTCTTCGTATTAATACGCTATTAAGAATCATGGCATACACAACATCAAACAATTGAAACCAGAAGCTCTGTCTAATCACTTATTCATAAGTTACCTTATAATAACTTAGTAAAATTCAAAACATGAGCTTAACAATTAACATCGTTCAATTATACCATAACCTTAGACAGTCATTTTCACTCCTTAAATTTCATTTGTTCTGGGTTTTAGCTTGATATCTATCTCAATACAAAACTAACCAACTCAAAGCTAACACCAACATAAGTCATATAATCATAATTCAACTCAAAATATACATAGACATAGGTCCATTGTATGATTATAAATTATTCACTTATAAATTTAAGGTCTCTATCTAAACTTATAGTATCCTTTTTACCACTAGTTCAAACAGTATATCATCATCCTTCATACATAACTTACTTCACAAGCAATTTAGTAACTGCATTTCACCATAGCATGATAATTAAGAACTTATTCAAATCCATTGGTTATTGACCCAAATCTAAACTGAAATCAAATATAACATCACTTAGACCATCGTGTGCTTATAAATTTAACTTTTTAGCAATCAATTGAATAAGACCCATGCAAAACATATTATCACCAACAAGTACAATGCTTCTTGTTATACAAGTCATTATATACATACAAATGTAGGAGGATCATTCCATTCAAAACATGTATACAAATAGACATGTGAAAACAATCCATTTATTTATATTTTGTCACGAATCAGTCCACATAAATCATGTATACAATTAGACTGGTTAAAACACACCATTCATTCATATATTATCACAAAACAGTCCACTTATACCATGTATACAATTAGACATGTTATAATAGTCCATTCATTCATATATTATCACAAAGCAGCCTTCTCAATTTTATAGTCATTTAGGCATGACAAAACAATCAACACATTCAAGTAATTACTCAAACTAGTTCATTTTCCTTTCTATCATTTAAGCATGACAAAACAGTCCAAATATATATCCATATCAAGTCAAAATCAATCCATTAGACATGTATAAACATTTATACATGGCAAAGCAGTCCACTTATATTCAAATTCAAACATTTTACTTCCACAGGTTCGAACAACTCAAGCATGCCAAAAACAACTAGATTTAAAAGTTTACAATATAGATTGTGTAACGCCCCGGTTTTGGGCTCAGAAGTTTTGGCGTTGACCGGTTCGGTCAAAGTGCTGATCGAATATATAAGAGTGAATTTAGGAAAGCCTAGTTCGGGTTGCATTAAAAATATGGAAAAATATTCTAAAATCATATTTTAATATATAAAAGTGAACTGTGAAATCAATTTTGGAAAATGAGGTTCGGAAGGTTGACATTTTGGCTAGTGACCAAAATGTAATTTTTGAAAGTTGCGGGACAGTTTTATAAGGATTGAAACTTTGAATCTTTAAGGAGCTATTATTCCAAAAAGGATTTCTCCAGATTTTTCTAAGATATTTTAAGTCTAAAATCTGATTTTAAAGATTAAGAAAAGAGAGGGAAATCATTTTAACCAATTTCCAACTAATTTTCTATTTTCTCTCAAATTCTCTTTTCTCTCATTTTCTCTCTACCCAAACAAGATTCTCCAGATTTCTTTCTCTGATTTTGACATCTACATCTCTCATTTCAACTCTCATTTGATTCCTAATCATCTCATCATCAAAACCTCTCAATTTGCAAATTGTTTCATCAAGCATTTTGGCTCTAAAATGGAGAAATTCAAGTTTGGAGGTAAGAACGTCCTTCTCCTCTAAACTATCAGTTCTTTACTGAAATTCCTAAGTTCTCAATCCTTGATTTATGTTTTATAAAAGGTTTTTCAATTGAGATCTTGATTTTTGGCTAAAATGCAAGATTTGGTGATTTTGGTGAAAATTTCGTGTGATCTGTTTAAGCAGGGTTTTGAGGTGTTAATTTGATGTTAAATGAATGCTAAAATGATTAGAAGTTGAGGTTTAATCAATGCAATCCCGGATAGGTTGAATTTCCTAAGTTTGGCTTGAGTTTTTGGTTGTTTTTGGAGTGTTTTTGGTGATCTGTTATACCTGGAGGTATAAGGACGTGGTTGTGATCATTTTGCATGTTATTTGATGTATAAAAATGGTTAGAAGTGATGGATCTTGGCTGGGTTAAGTTTTGGAAGTGTTTGGAGATGATTTCGGTTGTGTTTGATAGCCAAATTGTTAGATTTGTGATGAGCAGCGAGTTGTGTTGATGTTGCTGGTGTTTTAATGCATAAGGATGCATTAATGTTCTGTTTTTATGTGCTTGAAACAGGGGAGGTTGATCCTTGAGCCTTGGAGGTTTTTTCGGAAGGTTTCGGAAGCTTGGAAAGCTTGTTGGCTAGGCTTGTTTGGTAATCGGTGAGTGAAGTTGGGATTTCAGCTTTTGAAACATGGTTTGAAGGTTTTTGGGAGCTTAGTTTAAGTCTAAACAACTTTGCTAAGCTCAAGAGTAAGTGAAGAGGTTTTTGCTCTTGGATTGTGTATGATTTGGTTTTAAAATCAATTGTGGTTGATGATTGATGTGCATGTGTTATTGCATGGTTTAATTCTGTTTTGTAAGCATGTTTTAGCATGATTTAATGCTGGTTAGAAAGTCAATTGAAAAGGATGCTCAAGGTAGGAGATCCTTGGTTTAATGTATTGAAAATGTGGTTTTGATGCATAGTGTTGCATGTTGTTCATTGGCTTTATATGATGCTTAAAAACAGTGAGTTGATGATGATTAATGATGATAAGTGTACCTTTTGCATATTGTTTATGCATGTGAATCATTGAGCTAATGATGTGATGGTTTTGCATTATGTGTATGCATGTGAATCATTGAGCTAATGATGTGATGACCTTGCATTGTGTTTATGCATGTGGAACATTGGATATTATGGTAAGATGGTTATGTTGGCAAGAGATGTGAAAGGTTCTTGGTTCGTTGATCGGGTATAATTAGCCGGCTATAGGATTGGGTGCACCGTGAATAAAGTCGCCTTGAAGGCGGAGTGGTCAAGTGTGGACCGGTTAGACTCCCCTCAAGTATTCCTAACGAGAAGAGGTCATAGTGGAGGTTGTTGCCCACTCGGGGACCTAAGTTGTTAAGGTCATAATGGAGGTTGTTGCCCATTCGAGGACCTTGGTTAAGTAAAGGTTATAAGGTGGTTAAAAGTCCTTATGTGAGAACCTTGTACTTGTTAAGATCACAATGGCAGTGTTTAAGTCCATGTGTGGATCTTGTGTGTGATGTCTCGTTCCTCGTTAGATGATGTCTACAACTACCAATCGGTTATGCAAAGGTTGTATGGTGGTTGAAAGTCCATACGGAAAAGACCTTGTGCATGTCAAGGGTGTATGGCGGTTGGAAGTCCATACATGGTAACCTTGAGGAAAAGCTAAGGTTGTATGGTGTTTAAAAGTCCATACATGGGAACCTTAGGTTGTTAAGGTCAAATGGAGGTTGTTGCCCATTTGGAAGACCTTGGATTGGGTAGTGTGTAGGAAGCGTTGGGACACGCTTGTAATCCGCGTATCCGATCGAATCGATAAGTTGGAAAGTGAATGTGGTTGATCTCTTGGAAGCCAGTATAATGTTCTTGATCATGTTAAGCATGGGATTGCTTGAAATGATGCATGGTTGCATGTGAAGCATGAGATGCTTGAATTGATGCATGTTTGCATGAGAAGCATGAGATGCTTGGTAAGATGCATTGTTGCATGAGATGTGTATAATGCTAGTGGAAGCATGTTACTTGTATGTTGAACAAGTGCTGGTTATCATTTGATAAATGATGCATGTGAGCATGAATTACCTATGTTGCATTGGAGTCATGTATGACTTGTTGATTAAGGCATGTGAATATGATGTTATGGGTTATGGTGCCTTGGTTAAATGCATGAAATGGTTTAATTGAATTATGGTTTTCAATGGTTTCTTGCTTGATGTGGTTTCCAAGTTAAAGAAAGGTATGTTGTGGAAAGGATGTGTTTTCCATGGTTTTGTTTAAGCTTGGCTTATGGTGTTTATGCATGATTTGAGCTTGATGTTGAAAGGAGTTTTCAAACGTGGTTTTGGAAAGCTAATCGGGTTGGTTTTAAAGTGTTTTAAAGACCCGCTGCATTGATGGTGTTTTGGTTTTGAGCATTCCTCACTAAGCATTATGTGCTTACGCTCCTCTTTGTCCATCAATGCAGATTCTTGAAGTTTGGGCAGCAAGGATCAAGGGATTCAAGGTGGACTCCAATGGAGATGTATGTCTCGGTGAATAGCTATAGTTAATAAGGGCAATGGGGTAGAATCTCTCGGATTGTTGTTATTGTGATCATATGTGTTGATCAAGAATGTTTAAGTACTGTTGTTAATGATGTTGAATCATGAATTGGTTTGATTGTGTTTGAATTGAAAGGTTTGTGCTTAAATGGTTGCTTGAGTAGGAAGCATGCCTATAGAATTGGGGCTTTTTATATGTGTTGAGTATATGATGAATTGTTGATGCAAGTATGTCTCTTTTAGGTTGAATTGCATGTTGGCAAAGTTTGGTGGCTTTTGGAGCATGTTTGATTGTTCAATTGTGTGTTTGAATGAGCAAAATGCAACATTCTGGGCTAGGTGTTTCGGAACAGGCAACACCGTTTCGGAACGGGTGCCCTGCATAAACCCAGGCGTCCGAAACGGGTGTCACCGTTCCGAAACGGAAGGCATTCTGCCAGACCCCCGTTGCGGAACGCGTTGCGAAACGGCCCGTGTTTCGGAACGGCCTTGGCCTGTTTCGGAACGGGTGACCGTTGGGGGCTGACATGGGCGGTTAAATGTTTCAAAATGTTTGCATTTTGGTCCTGAATCTTGTTTGTGCAATTGTTTGAGTTCGGGATGTCCGTTTGAGCTGAAATTTGGCAGAGAAGCATGAAACATGATTAATTTCAAGTTGGTAACTTAAAATCTGGTTAAGTCCTTAAAGTTTTCAGAAATTACAATTTGGTCCCTAAAGTTGTAATTTGTTCAATTGGGTCCATGTTTGATCTCTGATGTTTGTGATCTTTGAGCATGGTGTTTGTGTGATCACATGTAAGGTTAACGTGCATCTAGACAAGTTTAAAAAGAAAAAAAAAGGGTCGTTAATCAAGGTTGACTTTCGGGTTGACTTTGGTTTTCCCCGTGTAATCTTCGTAGTTCGGGTCAACCGTCCAGGCCGGGCTACGGGGGTTACATTTGGTGGTATCAGAGCTGAGTTGCGAAGGTTGGGGAAAACGGTAAGTTGTTGTGGTAAGTGTGCTTGATGTTTACCTTGTTGTATGGTTGAAAGCTGGTTGAAGCATGTGTTTCTGTATATGTTGTTGATGTTTTGAGCATGTTGCCGATGTATGCAAGCATGATTTGTGGTTATGAATCTTGGTTGAGTTAATATGGATATGTGTGATGTTATGAGCTGATGCTATGCATGATGAATGTGTTTTGAGCATGTTATGTTGCTAATGTGCTAGTGCTGTTGGATGTTGTTTGGTGTAAGCATGATCAAGGTATGTTATTGATATGCTTGATGTTGTGATGCTCATGTTGTGTTGGCTGTTATGTCATGTAAAGGGGAGGATTCGGGATACCCATTGCCTTATTAGTATAGGTATTGTGTTATTTTGGAGTTGGAGTTTGAATCCTTGCTTAATGCTGGTCTAACAGGTTTTATTTGTTTGTTGTGATTGTATGTTGTTTGTTGTTAGTGGTATGGCAAAGATGATGAAAGAGTGGAGGATGAGTGAAATGGTTGCTGCCTTGGGGCAGGTTGTTAAGTCAAAGGATTCACCCTTTTGTAAAGGTGTTTTGTCTCAGTCTTCTGTGACTGAAGTTGAGATGGTAAGACAAGGGAAGGAAGCTGGTTCCGGGATGGAAAGTTCTTTACCTGTTGTTCAGGAGGTGTTGGGAACATCTCAGGCTATGGTTGAGGTGGAATCAGTGGATGTGCTGGCTAAATGTGTGGGTTTGCCGAAGCAGCATTTGCTTGATTTGAGTACTGAGGAGTATCATGGTTCTTCCCCGGAGATGTTTGAGGCCTGGTTGGCCAATGTAGTTCTGATTTTGGATCAGGAAGGCTGTGATTATGCCTGTAAGCTGGGGAGTGTTGTTTCTCTGATGCTGGAAGATGCTTGTTCTTGGTGGACATCTGTGGCTGTGGCGTCACATATTCTTGATATTGATTGGGATTTCTTTGTATCTGCTTTCTATGAAAGGTATCTTGGAAGGGAATTTCCAAGGGTTGAGCAAGGTGTGGCTAATGCTGTTGGTGAGCAAGTGTTGCTTGAGCAAGGAGTGGAAGCTCAGTCATCTGTTTGTAACCGTTGTAAAAGGCAACATGTTGGAAATTGTTGGGGCGCAGGTGTTTGTTGGAATTGTGGTTCCAAGTTGCATGTTAAGCGTGATTGTCCTCATGGAGTGAAGTCAGCTTTGATGTTGGCTAAAGGATCTTTGAAAGGTCGTGGGCGCGACCGAGGCGAGGTTCAGAAGTGGCAGAAAAAGCAGAAAGTTGTGAAAAGCTTGGGAAATGAAATTTGCTGGAAGTGTGGGTCTGCTGGACACATGAAGCGTGATTGCTTGATGTTGGCGCGGAACAGTCAAGGTTTCTTATCGCAAGGAGTTGGTGGTGACCCTGGTGTGTTAGCTGGTGCTGCAGGGGTGCGACAGAAGGATGTTGGTTCCGCAAGGAAGAGAGCTCGTTCGATGAAGCTTCAGAGGGTGTTGTGCTTTCAGGTAACCTTGTTAAGTGATCTTTGCTTTAGTTGCCTTAGTTTGGTTTCTGTTGGTTTTTTTTTTCTTGCGTGGTAAGTTTAGTCTTGTTGCTAGTATGTTTGGAGTAAGGGTAGTTGTGGTTTGGTAATATCTTGGGTGTGAAGAAGGCTTGAGTAAGTATCTTGTGGTTAATGGTTGTTGGTATGATGGAGATAGTTAAGTTAAAGATAAGTAAGGAGGTTGTTCTTAGACAGATTTTGAGGATGTTATTGGAGGGTGTGAACTGGCATTCATGCACAGTTAAAAGCATTGATATATACTATATTATATATATGTTGGTCCATGCATACATGTGGCATGACATTAGAGGTTTTGCATACATGTACATCAGACATTGATAGGGCATGTAGGTGATCATGCATATGATGTTCACGCTCGCTAATGACTAATCGAATCTGTTAGTGTTGTGGTTGGGTTAAGTGTGATGATGGGTTTGTAGAGGTTGTTGGTGCTGAGTGGGAGTTAGAAGTGCTGGAGTTTGTTATCTAGTTGCTAGTGATAGTGGAAGTGGGATGGCCTATTGGTAAAGGATGGTGTTGGTGTTTTGAGAGTTTAGTGGCTTGGTGGTGAAGGGTATTGTTTGAGGTTTGTATCGGTTAAGTGGTTTGTTTGGTTTAAAGGAAGTGGTTGTTCCTTGGTGCTAAGTGTTGTTGTAGCTTGGTGGTTGAGTTTCCGAGTGTTGAAGTGGTTTAGCTTTTAAGTTGCTGTGAAGGGTTGTGTTTGTTCTTGGCAATCTTTGAAGAGTTCTGAAGCTGTTGTGTGTGTTTTGGTTCAGTGATGTTCTGGTAGTGCAAGTGTTCTGGTTGAGTATGTAGAGAAAGGGCTGTGAAAGATCGAAGGTTTTTGTTGGTTGTTTGGGTTCTTGTGAGCAGTGGTTGGCTAGTTGTGGTTAAGAAAGTTTTGTTTGAAGTCTGTTGATGGTATGTGGAATGGCTGAAGGTTTCAAGTTGAGGTTGTGATGTGATTCTGGTTTTTGGTGCTGATGAGCTGTTATGGTAATGTTTTGACGGATGTGAAGGATTGTCAGTTTTGTTGAAGAGTTTGAATAAACAGTTGATGTTTAAGGATTTCTGCTTGTTGGGAAAATCTTTGGAAAAGGTATGGGAATCGCAAGAGTTGTTGAAGCTGGGAGGTTGCCTAGTGGTTGAGTTAGTTTGGTTGTTGTCTTTGTGTAGACAAGTTTTGGAAGATGTGTATTACAGTGTTGTTTGCTGTAAGAGCTGAAGTTCCTCAGGTTGACGTTGGGTTTGTGTATTATCTGGTTGTGTGGAAGGTTGGGTTGTGGTTACCCTTGAGAGTGTGGATTTGTGATTAGTGGTGTTGGTTAAGGCTTTTGTGTTGCTTTTTGTGTTGCTTGAGAAGGTTCTGTTCTCTTTTCGCCGGTTGAAATTTCGAGGACGAAATTTCCTAAGGGGGGAAGAGTTGTAACGCCCCGGTTTTGGGCTCAGAAGTTTTGGCGTTGACCGGTTCGGTCAAAGTGCTGATCGAATATATAAGAGTGAATTTAGGAAAGCCTAGTTCGGGTTGCATTAAAAATATGGAAAAATATTCTAAAATCATATTTTAATATATAAAAGTGAACTGTGAAATCAATTTTGGAAAATGAGGTTCGGAAGGTTGACATTTTGGCTAGTGACCAAAATGTAATTTTTGAAAGTTGCGGGACAGTTTTATAAGGATTGAAACTTTGAATCTTTAAGGAGCTATTATTCCAAAAAGGATTTCTCCAGATTTTTCTAAGATATTTTAAGTCTAAAATCTGATTTTAAAGATTAAGAAAAGAGAGGGAAATCATTTTAACCAATTTCCAACTAATTTTCTATTTTCTCTCAAATTCTCTTTTCTCTCATTTTCTCTCCACCCAAACAAGATTCTCCAGATTTCTTTCTCTGATTTTGACATCTACATCTCTCATTTCAACTCTCATTTGATTCCTAATCATCTCATCATCAAAACCTCTCAATTTGCAAATTGTTTCATCAAGCATTTTGGCTCTAAAATGGAGAAATTCAAGTTTGGAGGTAAGAACGTCCTTCTCCTCTAAACTATCAGTTCTTTACTGAAATTCCTAAGTTCTCAATCCTTGATTTATGTTTTATAAAAGGTTTTTCAATTGAGATCTTGATTTTTGGCTAAAATGCAAGATTTGGTGATTTTGGTGAAAATTTCGTGTGATCTGTTTAAGCAGGGTTTTGAGGTGTTAATTTGATGTTAAATGAATGCTAAAATGATTAGAAGTTGAGGTTTAATCAATGCAATCCCGGATAGGTTGAATTTCCTAAGTTTGGCTTGAGTTTTTGGTTGTTTTTGGAGTGTTTTTGGTGATCTGTTATACCTGGAGGTATAAGGACGTGGTTGTGATCATTTTACATGTTATTTGATGTATAAAAATGGTTAGAAGTGATGGATCTTGGCTGGGTTAAGTTTTGGAAGTGTTTGGAGATGATTTCGGTTGTGTTTGATAGCCAAATTGTTAGATTTGTGATGAGCAGCGAGTTGTGTTGATGTTGCTGGTGTTTTAATGCATAAGGATGCATTAATGTTCTGTTTTTATGTGCTTGAAACAGGGGAGGTTGATCCTTGAGCCTTGGAGGTGTTTTCGGAAGGTTTCGGAAGCTTGGAAAGCTTGTTGGCTAGGCTTGTTTGGTAATCGGTGAGTGAAGTTGGGATTTCAGCTTTTGAAACATGGTTTGAAGGTTTTTGGGAGCTTAGTTTAAGTCTAAACAACTTTGCTAAGCTCAAGAGTAAGTGAAGAGGTTTTTGCTCTTGGATTGTGTATGATTTGGTTTTAAAATCAATTGTGGTTGATGATTGATGTGCATGTGTTATTGCATGGTTTAATTCTGTTTTGTAAGCATGTTTTAGCATGATTTAATGCTGGTTAGAAAGTCAATTGAAAAGGATGCTCAAGGTAGGAGATCCTTGGTTTAATGTATTGAAAATGTGGTTTTGATGCATAGTGTTGCATGTTGTTCATTGGCTTTATATGATGCTTAAAAACAGTGAGTTGATGATGATTAATGATGATAAGTGTACCTTTTGCATATTGTTTATGCATGTGAATCATTGAGCTAATGATGTGATGGTTTTGCATTATGTGTATGCATGTGAATCATTGAGCTAATGATGTGATGACCTTGCATTGTGTTTATGCATGTGGAACATTGGATATTATGGTAAGATGGTTATGTTGGCAAGAGATGTGAAAGGTTCTTGGTTCGTTGATCGGGTATAATTAGCCGGCTATAGGATTGGGTGCACCGTGAATAAAGTCGCCTTGAAGGCGGAGTGGTCAAGTGTGGACCGGTTAGACTCCCCTCAAGTATTCCTAACGAGAAGAGGTCATAGTGGAGGTTGTTGCCCACTCGGGGACCTAAGTTGTTAAGGTCATAATGGAGGTTGTTGCCCATTCGAGGACCTTGGTTAAGTAAAGGTTATAAGGTGGTTAAAAGTCCTTATGTGAGAACCTTGTACTTGTTAAGATCACAATGGCAGTGTTTAAGTCCATGTGTGGATCTTGTGTGTGATGTCCCGTTCCTCGTTAGATGATGTCTACAACTACCAATCGGTTATGCAAAGGTTGTATGGTGGTTGAAAGTCCATACGGAAAAGACCTTGTGCATGTCAAGGGTGTATGGCGGTTGGAAGTCCATACATGGTAACCTTGAGGAAAAGCTAAGGTTGTATGGTGTTTAAAAGTCCATACATGGGAACCTTAGGTTGTTAAGGTCAAATGGAGGTTGTTGCCCATTTGGAAGACCTTGGATTGGGTAGTGTGTAGGAAGCGTTGGGACACGCTTGTAATCCGCGTATCCGATCGAATCGATAAGTTGGAAAGTGAATGTGGTTTATCTCTTGGAAGCCAGTATAATGTTCTTGATCATGTTAAGCATGGGATTGCTTGAAATGATGCATGGTTGCATGTGAAGCATGAGATGCTTGAATTGATGCATGTTTGCATGAGAAGCATGAGATGCTTGGTAAGATGCATTGTTGCATGAGATGTGTATAATGCTAGTGGAAGCATGTTACTTGTATGTTGAACAAGTGCTGGTTATCATTTGATAAATGATGCATGTGAGCATGAATTACCTATGTTGCATTGGAGTCATGTATGACTTGTTGATTAAGGCATGTGAATATGATGTTATGGGTTATGGTGCCTTGGTTAAATGCATGAAATGGTTTAATTGAATTATGGTTTTCAATGGTTTCTTGCTTGATGTGGTTTCCAAGTTAAAGAAAGGTATGTTGTGGAAAGGATGTGTTTTCCATGGTTTTGTTTAAGCTTGGCTTATGGTGTTTATGCATGATTTGAGCTTGATGTTGAAAGGAGTTTTCAAACGTGGTTTTGGAAAGCTAATCGGGTTTGTTTTAAAGTGTTTTAAAGACCCGCTGCATTGATGGTGTTTTGGTTTTGAGCATTCCTCACTAAGCATTATGTGCTTACGCTCCTCTTTGTCCATCAATGCAGATTCTTGAAGTTTGGGCAGCAAGGAGCAAGGGATTCAAGGTGGACTCCAATGGAGATGTATGTCTCGGTGAATAGCTATAGTTAATAAGGGCAATGGGGTAGAATCTCTCGGATTGTTGTTATTGTGATCATATGTGTTGATCAAGAATGTTTAAGTACTGTTGTTAATGATGTTGAATCATGAATTGGTTTGATTGTGTTTGAATTGAAAGGTTTGTGCTTAAATGGTTGCTTGAGTAGGAAGCATGCCTATAGAATTGGGGCTTTTCATATGTGTTGAGTATATGATGAATTGTTGATGCAAGTATGTCTCTTTTAGGTTGAATTGCATGTTGGCAAAGTTTGGTGGCTTTTGGAGCATGTTTGATTGTTCAATTGTGTGTTTGAATGAGCAAAATGCAACATTCTGGGCTAGGTGTTTCGGAACAGGCAACACCGTTTCGGAACGGGCGCCCTGCATAAACCCAGGCGTCCGAAACGGGTGTCACCGTTCCGAAACGGAAGGCATTCTGCCAGACCCCCGTTGTGGAACGCGTTGCGAAACGGCCCGTGTTTCGGAACGGCCTTGGCCTGTTTCGGAACGGGTGACTGTTGGGGGATGACATGGGCGGTTAAATGTTTCAAAATGTTTGCATTTTGGTCCTGAATCTTGTTTGTGCAATTGTTTGAGTTCGGGATGTCCGTTTGAGCTGAAATTTGGCAGAGAAGCATGAAACATGATTAATTTCAAGTTGGTAACTTAAAATCTGGTTAAGTCCTTAAAGTTTTCAGAAATTACAATTTGGTCCCTAAAGTTGTAATTTGTTCAATTGGGTCCCTGTTTGATCTCTGATGTTTGTGATCTTTGAGCATGGTGTTTGTGTGATCACATGTAAGGTTAACGTGCATCTAGACAAGTTTAAAAAGAAAAAAAAAGGGTCGTTAATCAAGGTTGACTTTCGGGTTGACTTTGGTTTTCCCCGTGTAATCTTCGTAGTTCGGGTCAACCGTCCAGGCCGGGCTACGGGGGTTACAGATTGAACTTGTAATTTCTTTATATACCAAGACAAATAAGTCATGTAAAGCTATACAACAACTTGAGTGCCACCATCCTTGGAGTTTCTAACAAGAGCTTCGAATCGAGACTCGTAATCCCCAACCACAATAGAGACAATCACATTTGTTTATCCTGCAATGCATGAAATGGGATGCATTAGGCTTTTATAGCCTATGTGAGGTAGTAATGTCAATACAACAATTAATAACAATTGAGATCACAAAGGATTAAGCCTTTCAAGAGAATATTTATACATGAACTTTCTTGTGAATTAAGTTAGCTTAATTCTTCCTAATTTACCAAGGATTCTTTTACAGAATACTTCTTTATAGCTTCACTCAAAGCTTTGATTTGCCATACTATTGTCCTCCATTAGGAGTCACCTTTTTGTTCACTAGGAACTATTTCTTCAAGGCTCACTAAGAATCATTCATCACAGTGCTCACTAAGAGCTTTCAATTACATATTCTTTTTGTAACTCCTTTGCTTTCTTTACTTAATTAAACATTTCATATCATTTATAGGTTTGTATTGGACTACTATCGGTGATGAAGAATACAAATCCAGGCGATACTTAGCTCAGAGCACATAGCAAAGGCTGATATCGAAACATATCAGTGGGGAGTCCCTCAAGCCATAACTTGAACAAGAGTACCAAAGGTATTGTACCAGATGATCATTTGATCTTAATAACAAGAGAATGTAGTCTAGCATAACATGCATCAACCAATAGATCCAAGATCTTCCATTGACTAGACAACTTAGATATCTTATCGTTTCATAGGAAGTTGGAGTGTATCTTATCGGTCAAGTAATCTTACTTGTTACTTTCTTTCAATAGCTTATTGCATAAGTTAAGATCTCTTTCTTCTTAAGTCTTCTAATATACAAGGTATTTATAACCTTAACTTTCAATCTTTTATAGGAATTTATTGTTTTATTTATCAGTAATCAATTTCAGGCTTTCACACAAGCATTCAAGATTTCCAACCTAAGTACTACATAGCAAGGCATGCAATATTTTGGTAATACATACATAACCAATGCTTATCAAGGTTGCCATGCTAAGCATGCTCACATGTCTTGCTCTAAAAGAGCCATATGTATATGGTTGTATGTGTTTCCCTTCCCGAAGTGCTCCACTTGAGCATTATGCAAACTATGTATACATTCAAAGCATAATAATCCATAACAAGATCAGGATGACACCTTTTCATCCCAAATGCATAACTACACTCACCTCTTATCCTGAAGTTACGGGATACCTGAGTCCATAATTCTATCGTTCTTTCCAAACACTTTCAAATCTTAGCTTTCCTTATAACTTGTGTACCTCAAAACAAAAAGTAACTCATTATAATCTACCCAAAAACAATCCAAATCAAGTATGTGTATGCATAGAAGCACAAAACAATTCTTGTACATGTTTAAGTATAATCGAACAACATTAATTTTATAGGCATACAACTAAACATGCTTAACACAGTCCATAACATTTTACGAACATAAAAAACAACCCCTATTCTTGTAAATCAGTTCTTACAGTACATTATTTTAACAAAACAACTTCTAACATATATATATATATATATATATATATATATATATATATATATATATATATATATATATAACAGCCCAACATACTTGTATATATGTACACAAACAGTCCAAAACACATGCATATTACTATACATATGAAAACAGTCCAGCATACTTCTATATGTACACAAACATATTTTCACCAAACAACTCCCTAGTGTTTATTAACACATAAAATAGTTTCTAACATTATATTCCTCATCAACACGATCGAAATTCATTATAAACATCCATTATCTCATGTTTTTGGATCTAAAGCAGTTCTAAACTACTACTAATCATTTGCAAAACAGACTTCTCTCGCCTTTTACAAAAACATACATTCATCAATTCAATTGATCACAATTTCTGCTCCATACAAGACAATGCATTTGTTTATAAAAATTATCTTGCAATTACGATTCATGTTCAAGATAGGGGCAGGGCAATTCACAAACAATCGTTTTTAGTCACTTAAATAATCCAATTTAATTCCAATTTTACCCTTAAAACAACCCCTATTTTATTTAAAATGAAAAACAGTCTTGATCATGTATTTTTCTACATACATGCTCATAAGGAAGCCTTTAACATTCATGTTAATGAAATTTAATTCCTAACATGCTTAAATTCCCATTTATATCTACTCAACAACTCTCATATACTCATTTTCAATCCTTACCCTGTTTTTAACAAGGGTAAATCAACCCATATATATTATCCTAATTAGCAAAATTCTACCCCGATTTCTATTATACTTCCCAACAGTTTCAAGTAGCTTTAGAGCAGTTTTCATTTACCAAAAACAGTCCCCTAACCCTTCAATCGTATAAAATCAGATTCAGCTATGTTCATGCATATAATTTCAGATGTACCTACAATCAAATTCACTCATCTAAATAGTCAAATTAAACATATGCATATATACATAAATGTATAGACATTATAATCAGTTTGCTACATGGTTTGTGCAACCTTTATTTTAATTCTAGCATTTAAAAAATGCTCCTGATGCACCCTTTAAACATCAAGAATTCTAATCACTCCATTGACTCACACTAACCATCTGAATAATTCAATGACATACACAATCTCTTAACAAAAATTAAATATATATTCAAACCCCACATCTAAATCATATCATCAATTCATCATGCATGAATTAATTAAGAGATTAAGCTTCATAACATGTTCAATTTCTCTGACCAACTAGCTTAACAATTTTGAATTCAAGACAAGCAATAATACTACCCGAATTGTAGCTTAAATGATAAGAATGATGTACAATTACCTTATTCTCTATACAAAATGGCCAAGGATTCCCTAATTTAGATTGATTAAATCCCAAATCTTCTAGTTTCCAAGGACGGCATTTTGCTTTCCCTCTCTTCATTTTTCTTTGATGCATCGTTTCCATGAAGAAGAAGATGGACAAACTCTCCTACAATCTTCTTTTCTTGACCGATCCACTAAGTCTCCAATACACATGTCTCTCCGTCACAACTGACATTTGTGGCAGCCCCTTAAAAATTCAATGGCTTACATGCATTTCCTAAATTCCACAGGCTAGCAATTTCTTCCTTAAAAAAACTGGTCACCTAAATTTTCTTTATCCATCCTTTCTTCAAATCAAGCTTTAAATTCTATAAAACAATTTAAGATAAAGACAATTTATACTTGACATACTAGTATACTCATAGACCGGTATTTGGGGTATTATAATTCCTCTCCCCTTAAAAGAAATTTTTCCCCAAATTTCTTCATAGATGACTAGTTCATATAGTCGAACTCAAATTATTTCAGTGTATTATGTGTTTCAAACAGAGTAAAAAAAGTTGAATTAGTTTCAAAATTACCAATACAGAGCAAAAGTTTGAACTCCTAGGTGGCACAATAGACTTATGGAGACGCAATGAGTACATGGTTAGTCCAAAAATTGACTAAACCAAGCTCTGATACCAATTTGTAACATCCTCAACCCAGCTTAGAAGAAAACCAGAATTAAGAACGTTACTGCAAGGAAAATTGAAAATGAGGATCAGAAAATTTTGAAATTTCTTTAGCTTGAATACAAACCAGCATAACGATATCTTGTTTCTTATAAACTTTCTTGGATTCTACTTTCTTCGTATTAGTACACTATTAAGAATCATGGCATACACAACATCAAACAATTAAAACCAGAAGCTCTGTCTAATCACTTGTTCATAAGTTACCTTATAATTACTTTGACAAAATCAAAACATGAGCTTAGCAATTAACATCGTCCAATTATGTCATAACCTTAGATAGTCATTTTCACTCCTTAAATTTCATTTATTCAGGGCTTTAGCTTGATATCTATCTCAATACACAACTAACCAACTCATAGCTAACACCAACATAAGTCATGTAATCATAATTCAAATCGAAATTTATACAGACATTAGACCGTTGTATGATAATAAATTATTCACTTATAAATTTAAGGTCTGTATCCAAACTTATAGTATCCTTTTTGCCACTAGTCCAGACAGTATACAATCATCCTTCATACATAGCTTACTTTACAAGCAATTTAGTAACCCCATTTCACCATAGCATGATAATTAAAAATTTATTCAAACCCATTGGTTCTTGACCAAAATCTACACTTAAATCAAACATAAAATCACTTAGACCATCGTGTGATTTTAAATTTAACTTTTTAGCATTCAATTCAATAACACCCATGCATAACATATTATCACCAACAAGTATAATGCTTCTAATTATACAAGTTATTATACACATACAAACATAGGAGGAATATTCCATTCAAAACATATACACAAAAAGACATGTGAAAATATTCCACTCATTTATATTTTGCCACGAATCAGTCCACTTAAATCATGTATACAATTAGATAGGTTAAAACAGATCATTCATCCATATATTATCACAAAACAGTCCACTTATATCATGTATACAAATAGACATGTTAAAACAATCCATTCATTCATATATTATCAAAAAACAACACTCTCAATTTTATAGCCATTTAGGCATGACAAAATAATCAACACATTCAAGTAATTACTCAAACTAGTTCATTTTCCTTTCTATCAATTTAAGCATGACAAAACAATCCAAATATATATTCAGTTAAAGTCAAAATCAATCCATTAGACATGTATAAACATTTATATATAGCAAAGCAGTCCACTTATATTCCAATCCAAGCATTTCACTTCCACATGTTCGAACAGCTCAAGAATGCTAAAAACAACCATATATAAAAGTTTACAATATAGATTGAACTTGTAATTTCTCTACATACCAAGACAAATAAGTCATGTAAACCTATGCAACAACCTAAGTGCCACCATCCTAGGAGTTTCTAATAAGTGGTTCGAATTGAGACTCGTAAGCCCCAACCACAATAGAGACAATCACATTTGTTTATCCTACAATGCATGAAATGGGATGCATTAGGATTTTATAGCCTACATGAGGTAGTAACGTCAATTCAACAATTAATAACAATTGATATCACAAAGGATTTAACCATTCAGAAGAATATTTGTACATGAACTTTCTTTTGAATTAAGTTAGCTTAATTCTTCTTAATTTACCAAGGATTCTTTTAAAGAATTCTTTTTTATAGCTTTACTCAAAGCTTCGATTTTCCATACTATTGTACTCCATTAGGAGTCACCTTTTTGTTCACAAGGAACAATTCCTTCAAGGCTCACTAAGAGTCATTCATCACAGTGCTCACTGAGTGCTTCCAATGCAATGCTCACTAAAAGCTATCAATTACATATTCTTTTCGTAACTCCTTTGCATTCTTTATTTAATTAAACATTTCATATCATTTACATGTTTGCCTTGGACTACTATTGGCGATGAAGAACACAAATCCAGACGTTACTTAGCTCAGAATACATAGAAAAGGCTAATATCGAAACATATTAGTGGGGCGTCCCCCGAGCCATAACTTGAAGAAGAGTACCGAAGGTACTGTACCAAAAGATCATTTGATCTTAATAACAAGAGACCGTATTATAGCATAACATGCATCAACATATAGATCTAAGGTCTTCCATTGACCAAGCAACTTATATATCTTATCGTTTCACAGGAAGTTAGAGTGTAACTTATCGGCCAAGTAATCTTTCTTGTTACTTTCTTTCAATAGCTTATTGCATAAGTTAAGCTTTATTGCTTCTTAAGTCTTTTAATATAAAAGGTATTTATAACCTTAAATATCAATCTTTTATATATCTTACTGTTTTATTTATCAGTAATCAATTTTAGGTTGTAACATGCAACCCCCTCGACCCGGTCTGGGTGAAAGATCGAACCGAACGGATCACACGGGGAATATTAAAGTAAACCGGGAAGTTTACCTCAATAAACGACCATATTTTTTTCATTTTTTTCTTGTCTAGATACTCATCATGATCCTAAGTAATAAACATCACACCGGAACGATTTGCAATACAAACAGACAACGATTTGGAACTCAATTGCATTCAAATACATTTTAGGGACCATTTTGTAATTTTTAACAAAACATAGGGATTTATTCCCCTTTTTAAATTGCCAACATTTAATTAGTCATGTTACATGCATCTTTGTCAAATTTCAGCTCAAAATAATCATCCATGCTCATTTAAATGCGTCCACGTCATTCAGGGACTAAAATGTAAAGAAATGGAAATTCAGAAGATTTCATTAACTAACTTAACAGCTAGCCATTTCGGTACATGTTTCCCTGTATCGAAACAGCAGTATCGAAACTGGTTTGAGCGTCTTAATGCTTGTGACCGTATCAAAACACCCCCTAAGGTGTTTTGGAACAGGGGATTCCAGTAGCCAAACGTACCGACACACCCTTTCCTGTTTTGAAACCCTTAGGCCATTTCAGGCTCACTGTTTTGGTACAGGCTCGAGTGTACCGAAACAAATGGGCCTGTAATGACACAATTTGCTAGTTTTTCACACTTTAATCCATACACAACCATTCCAATATAATTCCAACATGCATACACCATATTTAAGCATCAAACCTCAATCATATGGCAGAATCATCATCATAATATGTGCATATGCATCAAAGGAATCTATAGACACGCAACCTACGCAAAATAGCCATTCAAGAGTCAAAATATAGACCAATGTATAAACCAACAAGTAAAGGCCATTTACAAGTCATTAAAGGCAAAACAATCTTGCCACAAAACAGAGAGTTTCCAAAACACATCTCCCAAAATATCAAGGCATTCTCTCATTGCAAACTATTATTACTAATAAGAAAATGTAAAACCATACTTGAGCTTAATTCCACTCCTTGGAATCCTCCTTGACTCTTTGCTTCCCAAATATGCTATTTCTCTACATTGTTGGAAAAAAAGAGCGTAAACACAAATGCTTAGTGTGGGATGCTCAAACAAACCAACAACAACAATGCATTTTTAAACCATTTCTCATTTAGAAACCACTATCTCATCATGCTCTTTCTATCTCATGCTTTAAATCATTTTCAAAGCAAAACCACATCATTTAAACCACATGTACCATCTATCTCATGCATTCATCAAAATGCAAAGTCTCAAGGCCAAGCCTTACATGCTTAAATCTCATAAAGCATATCTCAAAACACGATCTCATATGCAATCTCATTTTATTTTGAATCATTTATAAACAAGGTGCATGCAAATATCGTATATTGACGTTTTAGCAACATTACTGGGATATGCATATAGCTTGACGAAAATGTCAAGTTCTACCCTGGTGGAATCTCACATCAACGGACTCTAATGGCGGCATCTCTCATCGTCACAAAGCTTGATGGACTCATCAACACCTACCGTGGTGGAATCTCTCATCACCATATTCTCACTTTGGGACGGGATGGCACTATCCCCATTGCCCAAATCAAAGAGCATGTACGAATTTTGTATATTATAGTGAACTTCTCATCTTATTTGTCGACCAATTATATCTGGTAACAACAAACTCTTCCCATGACATTATACTAATTTTAAACATCATTACCCACTGTTTTTCAATGCATAATTATAAATCATTCTCATCCCATTTCAAAAGCATAAAAAATGCATTGCATTTTCTCAAATTGTTATATCTCTTTGAAATAAAAATTCTATCTCACGGGATCATGTAAATTATCACATCGTTCCTCAAAACAAGCATAAAACAGTAGGTGTAATTCTATCTTCAAAACATGAACATGATCATAAACCAATGGGATAAAAACCAAAAAACGAGAGCGAAACATCTCAAACTTACTTACAGATTTAGGTTAGTGTTTCAAACTCAAACTAAACGCCCAAACCTTGCTTCCAAGTCTTTGAAAGGCTTTTAAAACCAATTCCACTCACCGACAACGCCACGCTCGCTTTGCCGAAGCGTAATCAAGCTTCTAAAGCTCCCAGAACTTCACCAATCTATTCTGATATGTTCTCCCTTATTTATAATACACAAGAACAGAGGATTAATGCATCTCAATGCATTAAAACCAGCAACAATCAAAGCTACCTCTCTACTCTGCCCAAAAGCACCAAAATGCCTATCCGAAACAACCTAAAACACTTTCGATTACTCTACAGTCTTAACCCAGCCAAAACCTAACACATCCATTCACTTTTAATCATCAAATAACATCCAAAAACAGTCTAATTTCATCCTTGTACCTCTAGCAACACCAGAACCACATTATCTTCACAAAAACCCTAAATCTAACCATTTAACAACTCGAGATCCAATCTATTTCGGGATTATTATGACAAAACCTTTATTTCAACATCATTAAACATCCAAATTATGATTAAAACCAATCTCAAATCAATCAAAACAGTAGCATTATGAAAATCATAAGATTACAACCAATAATCCCCAATTTAATAAAATTTCTATGATTAACTCATCAACACAACTTAGAAAACATATCTAAAGGATTGATAACTTGGGAATTTCGGTAAAGAACTGATCATTAGAGGAGAAGAATGAACCTTACCTCTAATGGATGAAATCTCTCTCAATTGGATGTGTTTTTCTTGAAAAATCAAAGGAAAAACAATAAGGTTTTATAAATCAAGATTAATGATCCTTTAGAAATCAAAAGCTTAGTGAATCAAGAACTTAACCTCAAGTTTCTTGAAAGTGGAGAGTGTTTGGCTGAGGGAAAACTTTGAGAGAAAACAGAATGAGAGAAAATGACGTAAAAAGATTTTTAATGAAATAACCAACTCTCACTTTATTAAACCCTTTTCAATCATTAATTAAACCTTTAAAAATGATCCTAATTGAGAAAAAATCTGATAAAAACAAACAGGTCAAATAGCTCCTTAAAGATTCAATGTTCCATTTCCTTTACAAATCAGTCACTAAAACAACTTTGTAAAAATCGAGTTTTTGAACTATCTCAAAATTTCCCACTTTCAAAGTCCTTTTCTTAAAATTGATTTTACCAAAATCATTTATATAATTAATAATGATTTTAAGCATATTCTCATATTTTTATCATAACCCGAACCTTGATTTCCCTGAACCACTCCCGAACTAACCTGGATCTCTAGTCTAGATCATTCGAACCTCGAGTCAACCGCAAATACTTCTAGGCCCAAAATCGGGGCGTTACATAACAAAAACATTCAAGATTTCCAACGCAAGTTCATAGCAAGGCATGCAATATTCAGGTAATACATACATAACCAATGCTTATCAAGGATTCCATGATATGCATGATTCACATGTCTTGCTCTAAAAGAGCCATATGTGTATGGTTATATGTGTTTCCCTTCCCGGAGTGCTCTACTTGAGCTTTATGCAATCCATGTATACATTCAAAGCATAATAATCAATAACAAGATCAGGATGACACCTTGTCATCCCGAATGCAAACTACACCCACCTCTTATCTTGAAGTTACGAGATACTTGAGTACACAATTCTATCGTTCTTTCCCAACACTTCCAAATCCTAGTTTTCCTTAGAACGTGTGTACCTCAAAACAAATAGTAACTCATTATAATCTACCCAAAAACAATCCAAATCAAGTATGTGTTTGCATTGAAGCACAAAACAGTTTTCATATTCATGTAGGTAATTAAAACAGTTCTTGTACAAGTTTAAATATAATCGAACAACCTTAAATTTATAGGCATAGAACTAAACATGCTTAACACACTCCATAGCATTTTACGAACATAAAAAACAACCCCTATTCTTGTGAAATCAGTCATTTACAGTACATTATTTTAACACAACAACTTCTAACATATATATGTACATATCGAAACAGCCCAACATACTTGTATATATGTACACAAATAGTCCAAAACACATGTCTATTTTTATACATATGAAAACAGTCCAGCATACTTCTATATGTACACAAACTTATTTTCACCAAACTACTCCCTAAGTTTATTAACACATGAAACAGTTTCTAACATTATATTCCTCATCAACACGATCCAGTTTCATTATAAATAGCCATTATCTCATGTATTTGGATCTAAAGCAGTTTTAAATTGCTCCTAATCAATTGCAAAACAGCTTGCTCTCGCCTTTTAATAATTCAATTTAATTGATCACAATTTCTGCTCTATACAAGACAATGCTTTTGTTTATAAAAATTATCTTGCAGTCACGATTCATGTTCGAGACAAGTACAGGGCAATTCACAGACAATCATTTTTAGTCACTTAAATAATTCAATTTAATTTCAATTTCACCTTTAGAACAACCCCCATTTTATTTAAAATGCAAAACAGTCTTGATCATGCTTTTTTCTACATACATGATCATAAGGCAGCCATTAACATTCATGTCAATGAAATTTAATTCCTTACATGCTTAAATTCCCATTTATATCTACCCAGCAGCCCTCATATACTCATTTTCAATCCTTACCCTGTTTTTAACAAGGCTAAATCAATCCATATATATTATCCTAATTAGCAAAATTCTGCCCCGATTTTTGTTATACTTCCAACAGGTTTCAAGTAGCTTTAAAGCAATTTTCATTTACCAAAAGTAGTCCCCTAACCCTTTAATTATATAAAATCAGATTCAGCTATGTTCATGCATATAATTTTACATGTACCTACAATCAAATTCCATCCTCTAAATAATCCAATTAATCATATGCATATATACATAAATGTATAGACACTTTAATTAGTTTGCTACATTGTTTGTGCAACCTATATTTTAATTCTAGCATTCAAAAAAATGTTCCTCATGCACCCTTTAAACATCTCAAGGATTCTAGTCACTCCATTGACTCACACTAATCATCTGAATAATTCAATGACATACACAATCTATTAACCAAAATTATATACATATTCGAATTCCACATCTAAATCATACCATCAATTCATCATGCATGAATTAATCAAGAAATTAAGCTTCATAACATGTTCAATTTCTCTAACCAACTAGCTTAACAATTTTGAATTCAAGACAAGCAATAATACTACCCGATGTGTAGCTTAAGAAATGATAAGAAGGATGTACAATTACCTTCATCTGTATAGAAAATGGCCAAGGATTCCCTAATTTAGACCGATTAAATACCAAATTTTCTAGTTTCCTTGGACGACATTTTGCTTTCCCTCTCTCCATTTTTCTTTGTTGCATCGTTTCCATGAAGAAGAAGGTGGACAAACTCTCCTACAATCTTCTTTTCTTGACTGGTCCACTAAGCCTCCAATACACATGCCTTTCCTTCACAAATGACATGTGTGGCAGCCCTTAAAAATTCAATGACTTACATGCATTTCCTAAATTCCACAAGGCTTGCAAATTCATCCTTCAAAAGAAATTGGTCACCTAAATTTTCTTTATCCATCCTTTCTTCAAATCAAACTTTAAATTCTATAAAACAATTCAAGATATGACAATTTATACTTAGCATACTCCTAGACCGGTATTTGGGGTATTACATTCTGTATGATGCAATGATGCATGACTTTAAGTTGGTATGTATTTAGAGAAATTTTGGAATGATTAAAGAAGTTAAAGAGTGAGTTTATTGAAATCACCAATAACTCTATAAAAATAATTAGAAAATGAGACTTATATCATTGTAACCGTGTGTCAATCTAGATTCGTTCAGGATGAAGGGTGACTAAATCTGAGGTTTGTACAGAAAGATATGAAATTTTGACCACTGAAATGTCATGGAAACAAGGCAACATAATTTTCCAAGTAATCATTAGTAGTGACTTTAGAGAATTGCCATAAATCAAATAAATTGAAATAAAATCAGTAAGTTATGTGTTTAAAATTGTGAGTGAATCTAATTTATGTTAAAGCAAACATAATTAAATTCCCACCTGTATGTGGATTTATAAAAATAATACCTTGAAGGAAACAAACCTATACAATTCTAAGGGTAGAACTTATAAAATTTTAGGAGGGGCGAAAAATAGAAAATACATAGAAAAATTTCAAAAAATTACTAAATTTTGGTGTTACTCTAGATCCATCCCTGATTATTGGTGCTACTAGTAGTGGTAGTATTATTGGTGCTGGCTTTTGATAGTAGTATTATTGGTGCTAGCCTTTGATAGTACTTCAGTACTTATATATATTTGTTAGTATATTCACGTACTAACATTTGATAACACTTCGGTGTTGACTCACATACCTTGTTCTCTCTTTGTTATACTTTGGGCTATCAAGAATGAAAATGACTAAGTGCAGAATCATTAATGGTAAGCAAGTTAAGCTGGAAAGTTTAACATTAATGGTAAGTATTAATGTGGTACCCAAGGAATTGAACAAGCATAATCATTAGCTCGTATCATGCTATATTTATTCATGCATAGATGACATATTATGGCAAAACGAATAAGTATTAAAACTTGATCATATTGGCATGCATCATGTTATTTATATAATTATGCATCCAAAAAGTTTTATAAGCCTGTTTTGTTGTTATTAATCTTGATTATTGCCTCACTAAATTCATACTTAGCGTGTGTTTGGTTGTGCACACATAGGTGGTTCGAGACATTAGACTAAGCAAGGCGTTGCACCGAGTTCGAAAAAAATCACCAAGCTATCACAATAATGACATCCTACTTGGGTTTTTAATTTATTTTAGTGGCATTTATAAATGGGATAATTTTATTTATATTGGTTCAACGTCTATTATTTATCGAACATTTAATTTATTTTTTGAAAGTAAAGGAGCTTTGATTTTGTGTATAAGTCTATATAAATATTTTCAAAGGTTTTAAATTTTATAGTATTTTCAAATAAATGTCGTTATCTGTATTGTATTTGTTTTGTGACATTCTTGACTCATATTTGCAAGTCGAATACGGTAAGAGGTGTTACATTTATTTGTATCGGAGCTACATGTTTAGCTAGTTTTCGATCCAAACTGAGCTTGTTATCAGTAAGTAAATGTATACATGCCAGTAGGATGTCATAATTTATGTATTGATTCTTGTGTGACTTGATGCAACTGCTTACTAAATTGAATTAATTGTAATAAATTATAGATGAATGAAATTGAGAGATCGCGCCGAGCAATCAAGCAGTTGGGTTTAAAAGAGCGTTTCCTTGTGAGGGTACTTGGTTTGCATCATTGATGTTAGTAGGGTATTGGAATGTCGTTTTTGCTTAAATTTCTTAATCTTGCCATTTATCTATCTTGCTCCTTATTTTTCTTTCATGTTTAGATACTTAATCATATCGGAAATTTTGAGACTTCGTGAAATTAAGGATGATAACTTGAGCTTAGGTTGTTTAATTTTGAGATACTTGAGGAGAAGTATCGGATAAGTGAGGGGGAATTTGATGAGTATTTATTTTGGTTATGTTTTTGTCCTTATTTCGATTAAATATATGTTTAAGGGACTTAATTGGGCTGTTTTATGATGTTTTCATGCAGGAGACGTGATGCTGGAAATAAGCTGGAATTCTGCAGAAAATGCTGGAGTCATGGGCAGATTCATGGGCATGATCCAGGGCATGAATGCTGACTGGGCGCCACATCAGCATCTTCTAGAAGATGACGTCAGCATCATTGATAGCTTATCAGACCGCTTATTAGATAGCTTATCACCGGATTTTTTTTATCTTTTTTTTAACTTTGGATAATTATTTTGTTTAATTTTAATTATCATTTTAGGTTTTACCTAGGTTATTTTGAAACACTATAAATACCCCTCTTTGGGGTAAGTATTGTCATCATTCAATAAGCAATTGAACATCATTTCTTCTTCTCTTGGAAATTCTTCTCTTTTTATGTTTTACTTTAGTTATTTTCTTCTATTTCTTCTTTTAATTATTTCTTAAATGTCGAGCATGATTAATTTAATAACCATGCTCGGCTAGATCTTATTAAGCCGAAGGCTTTTGCAATGACGCGTTCTCAAGGTGAGGTTTGAAACTATGCTTCAAACGTTTCGGAAACTTCTCTAAATTTCTTCAAACTTTATTTTCTAAATCAAAATGATTTTTAAAACCCAAAGATTGACTTTGGAGAAAAACAATTGTTTTGATCTATCAAGTGGGAGGGAGGATCGGTTATTGAAACAAATCCGACTTCCAAAGAACACACTTAGTAAATAGATTACTAAGTAAAATTGAGATCGAATCTTTTTTATAGAAATGACATTTCGAGTTGGTTACGAGCTTAAGTAATTTGTTTTCTCAAACATTGAGTTGGTTTAGACAAATTATCAAAACTGAAACCAAAAATTGATTTTGGAAATTCAGTTTACAAACAAAAACCCAAGGATTGACCTTGAAGTAATTTTGCCAACAAGTTTTTCGAAATAAAAATCTTTACCAAGGAACCGAGTAGAACAAGTCAACGCGGAAGCCTGAGGCTGATAATCTCATATTTACTTTAAACTCTTTTAAAATCTTTCTTTTACTTTCTCAAACAATTACATTTCATTACAACAACCCCCCACCTAAATCACATCATCATAGCTCCATCAACTACTCTTGGTTCATAAACTACAAAAGCGCGACAAGGAAAGTTCTAAGTCCATGTGGGTTCGACTCCTACTTCCCTATCTATATTTAGTTTAATTTCTTTATTTATTTATTTATTGGAAGAAGGAAATTATTCTTGACACGTTACCACGCGTGTCAAAATTGGCGCCGTTGTCGGGGACTTCGGCAACTTTTACTGTTTGTTTTTGATTGTTTATGAGCAGGAGAAATCCGGAAGAACAGGTTAAATACATCCCAAAAGTCAAAGACAAATGGGAAACAACGAACAGACGATCCATCAGCTGATCAGGGCAACTGAGGACAATCAGCCCTTGTGCATAACCTTTCCGAATGGTGAAACGTCGTTCCAACTAAAAACGGGCTTGATTCATCTACTACCAACCTTCTACGGTTTTCCTAACGAAAACCCACACAAACATTTGAAGGAATTTCACATGGTTTGTCTAAGCACAAAGCCACAGGGAGTATCCGATGACCAAATCAAACTTAGAGCTTTTCCATTTTCTTTAGCAGATATAGCAAAAGATTGGTTATTTGATTTACCCCCTAATTCTGTCACAACCTGGACTGACATGGCTAAACTTTTCTCGATAGGTTCTTCCCTGCAGCTAAAGCAAGCGAGATTAGGCGTAGCATCTTGAGCATTCAACAAAAAGAAGCTGAATCTTTATATGAATACTGAGAGAGGTTTAAAAAGTTGTGTGCAAATTGTCCACAACATGGATTGTCGGAACAAACCCTCCTTCAATATTTTTATGAAGGATTGACGCCTATGGATATGAAAGTAGTGGATGCGGCAAGTGGCGGAGCTCTAGTCAATATGACCCCAACAGCGGCTAAAACACTGATATCAACCATGGCTGCCAACTCTCAAAGGTTTAATCAATCTAGCGAACCATCTCGAAGTGTTCGCGAGGTAAGCACAATTTCTTTAGAAAATAAGGTTGATAAATTAGCTGAAATAGTGCAAACTCTTCTTGCAGGAAAAAAGGGAACATTTAGACTTTGTGGGATCTGTACTAGCCCAGAACATCTGACAGACTGTTGTCCGATGATTTAGGAAGATGATGTCGCCCAAGCCAATGCCATGGGAAATACATACAATCCAAGGTGGAGAAACCAATCAAACTTTTGATACGCAAACAACCAGAGACAAAATCAACCTTACCCACAACAAAAGACATCTCTAGAAACCTAAGTTGAGCGTTTAGCGATGTCCCAAGAGAAATTCCAAATTCGTACCGAGGCCCACTTACAAGAGATAGACAAACAAATAAGCCAGCTAGCAAGCCGTCTTGATTCCAAAGGTAAACTTCCTTCACAACTCGAGACAAACCCTAGGGAAAATATAAGTGCCATCACACTCCGTAGTGGGACAGTTGTAGCTCCGAAAGAACCATAAAAAAACAACAATCCCACTCCTGCCATGGAAGAAGGTAACGAAAAACAAAATAACCCTCTACCATCATCTCCTCCTTCTTTTCCACCTCTTGAAGTCGCACCTCCTTTCCCATCACGATTAGTAAAACGTGACAAAAAGGCTGAAGAGAGAGAAATTATTGAAGTATTTAAAAAGGTCCAAGTGAACATTCCCCTATTGGAAGTCATTCGCCAAGTGCCAAGGTACGCTCGTTTCCTTAAAGAGCTCTGTACAACCAAGCGAAAACTCACCGGGCACGAAAAGGTAAATTTGGGAGAGCACGTTTCTGCAGTTTTTCAACGTAAGTTACCACCCAAAATGAAAGACCAAGGTATATTTGCTATACCCTGTCAAATTGGTAACGTATCTATTAAACGTGCTATGTGCGATCTTGGGGCTTCAATAAATGTAATGCCGCTTTCTATTTATAAAATGATAACTAACGATTCTTTGAAGGAAACCAGGATTACGATACAGTTGGCGGATCGATCAGTCATCTATCCAGAAGGAGTGTTGGAAAATGTTTTGGTAAAGGTAGATGTCTTATTTTTCCCTGTAAAGTCAAACTCTACATCTTTCTGCAGTAATCGATATAGTGGTTGTGCTAACTTTGAGAAGTCTTTTATAAATCGCCTGTAGAAACATGCATGTCCAAGAAAAGAGCGAATATCCCTCATAATAGTAGGGTATGGGAGTGAGCGTATAATATCCGTTTTAGCTTTATCAACAGAAATCCCTTTAGAAGAAATTATATGTCCTAATACTAAGCCTTTATTAACAATAAAGTGACATTTCTCATAATTAAGCACAACGTTAAATTCAATGCATCGTTTTAAGACATTAGTTAAATTCAATAAACACTCACCAAACGAATTACCATATACAGTGAAGTCGTCCATAAATACCTCGATCCCTTTCTCAACATAATTCGAAAATATACTTACCATGCATCGCTGGAACGTAGCCGGAGCGTTACATAGTCCAAACGGCATTCTTCGATAGGCGAAGGTTCCGAATGGGCACGTAAACGTGGTCTTCTCTTGGTCTTCAGGGGCTACGGGAATTTGAAAGAAACCTAAAAAACCATCGAGACAACAATACTGAGATTTACCAGCTAATCTTTCAATCATTTGATCAATATATGGTAAGGGAAAGTGATCTTTTCGGGTTAGAGAATTCAACTTCCTGTAATCTATGCAAACTCGCCATCCATTCTGAACTCGAGTTGGAACTAACTCACCTTTTTCATTTCTGATTACCGTGACGCCGGTCTTTTTAGGAACAACATGAATAGGACTTACCCATTCGCTATCCGAGATCGGATATATGATATCAGCGTCTAAGAGTTTTTGAATTTCGTCTTGTGCAACTTTCATCATGGGATCATTCCAGCGTCGCTAACCTTGTCGTGACGGCTTTGCCCCTTCCTCAACTTTGATCTTGTGCATACAAGTTGAGGGGCTAAGTCCTTTTATGTCCGCTACCATCCACCCGATTGCTTCCTTGTATTTTCGCAAGACTGTGACAAGATCGAATTCTTCCTCTCCGGTTAATTCGTTCGAAATGATAACCGGTAAGGTATCATTATCTTCCAGGAAGGCGTACTTAAGGTGGGATGGGAGTTCTTTTAATTCTAATTTTGGAGCCTGCAAAATAGATGGCAAAGGTTTAGTCTTTGATGAAGTTAAAGCTAAATCAGAATTAATAAAGGAAACAGATTCGTCCTCATTTTCTGCTTCATCGTCGCAAAGCTCATAGTTCATATCAAAGTTATTAAAAACATTAGTATCTGCATACTCTTCTATATATGGATCAACAATATCAATTGAGTTAACAGATTCAACCTGATCAGGATACCTCATTGCCTTATAAACATCGAATTCTACTACCTCACCGTCGAATTCCATGGATAAAAGGCCGCTCCTTACTTCTATTTTCGTGTTTGATGTGCTAAGGAATGGACGTCCCAACAACACTTCGGAGCAAGTGTTTGTTCTATCGTAAGCCATATCGATCACGTAGAAGTCCGCATAGGAAATCGTTTGATACAATTAAGGAGAAACTTGTATCCGCGCCAATAGTGCAACCGCCCGATTGGAACTTGCCGTTCGAAATTATGTGCGACGCCTCAGATTTTAGTGTTGGAGCAGTACTCGGACAAAGAAAAGGACGAGAGCCTCATGTCATCGCCTATGCATCGAGAACGCTTGATCCAGCGCAACGAAATTCTTCAACTACAGAGAAAGAACTGTTTGCTGTAGTTTTTGCTTTAGATAAATTCCGCTCTTATTTACTTGGAACTAAAATTATTGTTTTTTCTGACCATGCAGCCTTGCGATATTTGATGGGCAAGAAGGAAGCAAAACCAAGGCTGATCCGATGGATTTTACTCCTCCAGGAGTTTGATCTCGAGATAAAGGACAAGAAAGGGAGTGAAAATCTTGTGGCCGATCACCTCAGCCGAATCCCACTAACCAATTCGGATTCGCCTGTCAATGACGAATTCCCAGAAGCAAATTTGATGATGGCCCAAGCTTCAACACCTTGGGTTGCGAACATCGTGAACTATTTGGCTACAGGTGAATTACCCCATAACTTGCCACGGTCAGAAATTACCGAATCAAGAGGGAATCCAGGTTCTATATTTGGGATGATCCCTACCTTTGAAGACATTGTTCCGATCAGGTAATACGACGATGTGTAACCGAAGACGAGGTAAAAATCTATCCTTAATTTATGTCATTCATATGCATGTGGTGGACATTATGGACCTAAAAGGAGAGCTCATAAAATTCTTGAATGCGGATTCTATTGGCCTAATATTTTTCGAGACACATATTTATTTTGCAAATCATGTGATAAATGTCAAAGAGTTGGTAACTTAAGCCGACGTAATGAAATGCCTCTAAATCCTATTCATGTTTGCGAAATATTTGATGTGTGGGGGATAGATTATATGGGGCCATTTGTATCATCATTCGGTAATTTTTATATTATTTTAGTTGTTGATTATGTTTCACGATGGGTTGAGGCGAAAGCTACAAAAAATAATGATGCTAAAACCACTGTTAAATTTCTAAAAGATTATATTTTTTCCAGGTTTGGCACACCAAGAGCGTTGATATGCGACAGAGGGAAATATTTTATCAATCGAGTCATCGACGCGTTAATGAAAAAATTTGGCGTCACCCAACGCATCGCGACGTCGTACCATCCGCAAACAAATGGTCAGGCAGAGGTGTCAAATCATGAAATCAAGACCATTCTTGAAAAGATCGTGAAACCCGATCGGAAGGATTGGAGCGTTAATCTGAATGACGCATTATGGGCATATCGGACAGCGTATAAGGGTCCTATCGGGATGTCTCCTTATCGCCTTGTTTTTGGTAAGCCGTGCCATTTACCGGTCGAATTGGAGCACCGCGCGCTTTGGGCAGTCCAAAAATGCAACATGGGAATGGATCTAATTGGCGAAACGCGTAAACTCGATATCCAGGAGTTGGAAGAAATTCGGAAAATGCCTACGACAGTTCGAAAATTTTTAAGGAAAAAAATAAATATTTTCTTGATCGTAATATTGCATTTAAATCATTTTATATTGGTCAAAAGGTTTTATTATTTAACTCTAAATTAAAACTTTTTGCAGGAAAATTACGATCAAAGTGGCTTGGACCATACACAGTGACTAATATTTTCCCACATGGTGCAGTGGAAATTAAAAGTAATTTCGGAGAGCCATTTAAAGTTAACGATCAACGACTTAAACCGTACTATGACAATGCTCCGGTTGGTCTAGTCGAGGAAATTCGTTTATTCGAACCTGTTACTTGAATAAGGTCGTCAAGCTAGCGACGATAAACAAGCGCTGAATGGGAGGCAACCCATTTCTTTTCTTCTTTTTACTTTAATTATTTTTATTAGTTATTTATTTTTTTCTTTTCTTTATTTTATTTATTTTATTCCACTTTAAACTGCCATAGTTTAATGTCATTTGAATTTTATTTTTAGTTAAAATAAACAAAAAAGAAAAAAAGAGATAATCGAAATTATCTAAATCTGATTTTAGATTTTTAATTTTGATCTTATTTTTTTTCTTTCAAATTTATTTTTATTATTTTTCATATTTATTTTGAATTTATTTTCTTATCTACTTTTGAATTTATTTTTTATCTCATTTTAATTATCCTTTTGAATTTATTTTTATTATCTCATTTTAATTATTTTATCTTTTTTTATTTTGAATTTTATTTTTATTTGATCTCTTATTTATTTTATATGCAGATAAATTAGATCGAATAAAAGGATGAGAAGCTATCTTTTTCAACAAGATTTGGTGTGCCCAATTTTTAGAATTTAAATAAAAATTCGAATTTTCCCTTTATCCCTTTTTTCCCACCCAATCACTTCACCCATATTTTAAACTTAATCAAAAATTAAACCCATATTTTATCTTCCCCTGGACCCCACTTGCTTTTACACCCACGTCCAACTCTTCAACAATCCCTTTTCAATAAACCATTTTTTTTCTTATTCTATTCTTTTTCAAATATCACCAGCCACCATTCTCACTTCATCTTCAACCTTCATCACTCGATCGCCCACCGTTACCACCACCATGGTCCGAACTCGGGAGCAAGCTCGCCTCCGTCCCTACACCAGACTCGGAGCCCATTACCGAAACATGCTCTTCTGCCATCGGGGAGTATTCTCACCCTCTCTATTTTATTTTATTTTATGTTCATTTTGGGACAAAATGCATCAAGTGAGGGGGACGGAGATATGCTTATCAAATTTTTATCTTGCTTATCCGTTTTGGTTGTTCTCTTGAATTCTTGATTTTATTAATTTAAGTTCTTCGTTAAATCCTTAGTTTTGCCTTGTCTCACTGTTTTCATATGGTTTTGTATCTATCTTGTTAGAAAATTCTAGGTTGCATGGTAGATTTTGGCATGATTAATTTTTGATAAAAATCCTTTATATTACATTTTCTTTCTCTACTTCACATGATGCTTACCGAGTACACAAGACATTTTTGTGAGTTTTTGAGCCTAATGAGCATGCATTAATATATTTGCTCTTTGTTTCTTTGAGTTCGCCTAGCTACATTAGTTGCATTCTAGAACTTGTGTTTAAATTCTTTTTGAGATTACATTGATTGAATATGATGCTTAAATGTGATTGAGGCACTAGGTTTTAACCATTTCTCTTCCCAAACAAATTATCTACCCTTTAATTAATTTCCCCTAGTGAAACAATTTTTGAGCCTTGGCCTTTTTCTTGATCACCACATTTTTAAGCCTAATCCATTTTTTTTCTAAATTCCATTACTTTTGTCCCCTTTTTCAAGACAAAAATCGTCTTAAAAAAACAGATACGAATAAGTGCAGTGCAGCAGCAGAAAATATACTGTGCAGAAAAAAAACTGTGCAGAATTGTTCGAATATACTGTGCTAAACTGTTCGAATATGCAGTGCAGAAAAAAAATGCAGGAAATTGTTCGAGTCTGCAGAAAAATAAAAACAGAAAAAAAACAGTGAAGTTAAAAAAAATACACTGCAAAACAGTTTCAGTTCGAATGAAAAAAACAAATAGTTTCGAATATATTTTTTGGGACGATTTTTTGTCTTAAATTTTAACCCTTATTTTCAGCCTTTATCTTACCCTTACCTTAGCCCCATTACAACCTTTCTTTAATACCTCTTGATTTTTGCATCATATTCTTGTTAGTAGTGGAGATTAGATTTAACCACAAGCCTATGGTAATGCTCTAATTAGTTTTGGCTCGAGTGATTTTTCTCTACCCTTAAAACACTTTGAGTGACATGGGCGTTTCCTTGTGAAAGTACTTGGTTTGCATCATTGATGTTAGTAGGGTATTGGAATGTCGTTTTTGCTTAAATGTCTTAATCTTGCCATTTATCTATTTTGCTCCTTATTTTTCTTTCATGTTTAGATACTTAATCATATCGGAAATTTTGAGACTTCGTGAAATTAAGGATGATAACTTGAGCTTAGGTTGTTTAATTTTGAGATACTTGAGGACAAGCATTAGATAAGTGAGGGGGAATTTGATGAGTATTTATTTTGGTTGTGTTTTTTGTCCTTATTTCGATTAAATATATGTTTAAGGGACTTAATTGGGCTGTTTTATGATGTTTTCATGCAGGAGACGTGATGCTGGAAATAAGCTGGAATTCTGCAGAAAATGCTGGAGTCATGGGCAGATTCATGGGCATGAACCAGGGCATGAATGCTGACTGGGCGCCACGTCAGCGTCTTCTAGAAGATGACGTCAGCATCATTGATAGCTTATCAGACCGCTTATCAGATAGCTTATCACCGGATTTTTTTATCTTTTTTTAAACTTTGTATAATTATTTTGTTTAATTTTAATTATCATTTTAGGTTTTACCTAGGTTATTTTGAAACACTATAAATACCCCTCTTTGGGGTAAGTATTGTCGTCATTCAATTCGCAATTGAACATCATTCCTTCTTCTCTTGGAAATTCTTCTCTTCTTAAGTTTTACTTTAGTTATTTTCTTCTATTTCTTCTTTTAATTATTTCTTAAATGTCGAGCATGATTAATTTAATAACCATGCTCGGCTAGATCTTATTAAGCCGAAGGCTTTTGCAATGACGCGTTCTCAAGGTGAGGTTTGAAACTATGCTTCAAACGTTTCAGAAACTTCTCTCAATTTCTTCAAACTTTATTTTCTAAATCAAAATGATTTTTAAAACCCAAAGATTGACTTTGGAGAAAAACAATTGTTTTGATCTATCAAGTGGGAGGGAGGATCGGTTATTGAAACAAATCCGACTTCCAAGGAACACACTTAGTAAATAGATTACTAAGTAAAATTGAGATCGAATCGTTTTTATAGAAATGACTTTTCGAGTTGGTTACGAGCTTAAGTAATTTGTTTTCTCAAACATTGAGTTGGTTTAGACAAATTATCAAAACTGAAACCAAAAATTGATTTTGGAAATTCAGTTTACAAACAAAAACCCAAGGATTGACCTTGAAGTAATTTTGCCAACAAATTTTTCGAAATAAAAATCTTTTCCAAGGAACCGAGTAGAACAAGTCAACGCGGAAGCCCGAGGCTGATAATCTCATATTTACTTTAAACTCTTTTAAAATCTTTCTTTTACTTTCTCAAACAATTACATTTCATTACAACAACCCCCACCTAAATCACATCATCATAGCTCCATCAACTACTCTTGGTTCATAAACTACAAAAGCGCGACAAGGAAAGTTCTAAGTCCCTGTGGGTTCGACTCCTACTTCCCTATCTATATTTAGTTTAATTTCTTTATTTATTTATTTATTGGAAGAAGGAAATTATTCTTGACACGTTACGACGCGTGTAAGTAGTAATGGGAGTAATTAAACCTACCTTCTATTTAGTCTGATGTTAATGCTCCGATGTAATTAGAAATGCTTATACAAAACTAAGGTTTATTCTTTCAAATATGGAATACGGTTTTGAATAGATTCAATACCGAAATCCTCAACAATTTATTGCTACGGAGCTGAAGAGCCTTGAAGTAATAGACTTCAATGGAGACATTGATAGAGATTCAATATAAACAAACAATTGTCTTAATGATATAATGGTTATGATAGAAATGCTTTAATGTGATAATCAGATAGAGCTTAAAATGATAATGACTTATCCCTTGGAAAAAAGCATAGGGGTAAATTGAATTTGTAAGAATTACTCGATAGTAATTCACATAATTGAATTTTAAGTAAATCTAATGAAGATGCCTCTTATGAAATGATATATTTCTGGGCATGGATGGGTTATCAGTCTATCTTGCCAATGGGGAATTGTAGCTTGAAGCAATTAATTTCGAAAAGAACTAGAAAGTTCAGAATTTTAGTGATAAGGGAAAGATCTGATTTTTATGATCATTGTGATTTAACATTATTTTTAAGGAAATTGCTATCACAAGAATATGAGAACTTTTTAGATTATGTTTTGAACATACAAGTAACCCGGAGAATTGCCAAGGTTATCAATTGATCGTGAAATGAAATTTAGAATTGAAGTTTTATTTGGCACTGTATTAATTTGCTCCCACATAGTTAAGGGAGTTAAGAGTTTAGTTACATGGACTATTGGATCGAGGTTTTATACGATCTGATATATTACTTTGGGGAGGTCCAGTATTATTTAAAAAAGAAATAAAAAAGATGGTTTGATGAGATTATGTAATGGATATTGCTAGTTGAACAAAATGACAACGAAGTCACAGATTGATGATCTCTTCGATCAGTTGAATGAAGTTACAATGTTCCCTAAAATTGATCTCCAATTGTGGTGCTCCAATTGAAGGTCATGGAGAAGAATATTATTAAAATTGTATTCAAGATATAGTATGGACAATATGAGTTATAGAGGTGTCATTTTATCTTACAAATAGTCTAGTAGCATAAACGGATCTGATGGATAGAGAGTTCTTTATCGTACTTGGATCAGTTTGTTGTGGCATCCAATGATGATATTCTAATGTACTCAAAGACCAGAAAAGATGATGATTTATACCCTCGGGTAGTATTTCATATTATCTATGAAAAAAATTTATATTAAAGGTTGTCCAACTGTGAATTTTGAATATCTGAAGTTGTTTTATTAGGCTATATTGTCTAGGTCGATGGAATTCAATTGGACTCTAAAAAAGAATATGATAAAAGATCCAATGTCAGTACAAAAAGATTTCACTCATCAGTAATGCTTTCTATAATAAACTGGGATACATATAAATGCAAAAGGGTAAATTAGTGGCATATACAACACGACAAATCAAGACTCATGAGAGAAATTATTCAATTCATGATCTGGAGTTAGGCATAGTAATATTTGCTTTGAAAATTTGGTGGCATCATTTGTATGGTGAGCAAGGTTATGTCTTCACAATTATAAAAGTTTGAATAATACTTGATGACCCCAAAAGATCAGAACCTATGGTAGATGAGGTAGATAAAACTCCTCAAGGATTATGATGTTGTGATTGTCTGTCATCTTGGAAGAGCCAATATAGTAGTCAATGCACTTAGTTGGATGATAATCTCTATTTTAAGAGCAATGAATGTGCAACTCTATTTGAAAAAGATTGGTATATTAATTACAAAACTTTATCTTAAACCTACTTGTCGCAACTCTTTTTTAAGGAGTGCTTTGACTTTTTGGGAAAATTTTTAAAAAACACACGGAGTCATTTTTTTTGAAAAGTGTGATTAGATCATTTTAAAACAAGTTTATTTTAATAAAATGTTTTGTTTTAATAAAACAACAATTCTGGTCTACGAAAATCAGAAAACAGGTTCGAGGGTCGATTACGCGTGGGGAAGGGTTAGCACCCCACGACGCCCAAAATTGGTACCTAATTGATTTTAAAATCGTTTTCAAAACTGGAATTTGCAAGTTTACGAAAGTTCGATTTTATTTGTCCATTTAATGAATATCAAACTATTTTAACGACCTTATCGTCCGGGAGATGAACTGTAATCACCGCCAACATTTTTGACGCTAACCCGTCATTCCCGTTTGATAAGACATCACATTAAATTAATTTCTCTTTTCAAACAATATAGAAATTTAATGTGTTGAGCATTTTTTATTTATTCTAAGTTTGATTATTTTAAAACCTAAAAAGGATATAACTATTTTATTCCTAAATAAGTGTTTAAGTTTTCTTAAGTGTGTCTTATTTTTGTGAATTAAATTTTTCTACAAACACGTCTCTATCTAAGTTTTTAAAACCTAGTCCTAAGTTTTGACCAATTTCTAAAGAAACAACAAGAAACTTATATTTTTCTTGTGTTTTTTTACTTTTTATTGTTTTTTTAAAATCTTTTATTTCTTTTCTTTTAACTTTTAAAACCAAGACCCTTCTTTTGCATCTTTGTACATTGTTTAGTTTTTTATTCATTTATTCATTTCTTTTTATTTCCATTTCCAAAAAAAGTTTTTTCCTTTAAAAACTTTTTTTTTCATTTTTAAAACTTTTCTTTAAAGATTACTTAAAAAACTTTATTTTTTTAAAAGATTTTTCTTTATGTTTTTTTTTTCAAACTTTATTTCTCCTAAAACTCTAAACTTTTATTTAAAATCCTTTTTCTAAAATTTTATTTTTTTGAAAATTTATTATTTATTTTTTAAAAACGCCCTTATTTACTTTTTCTAAAAACTAAACCTTCTTTAAAAACCTTTATTATTAAAACTATATTTCAAAAATCTTCTTTTATTTTTTCCTACAAATTAAGTCTTTTTTATTATTTTTAACCATTATTATATTATAATTAAAATCCCTTGATTTTAGTTTTTTAATTTAAAACAACATTAATTCATTTTATTCCTACATTTAAAAAAAACTCTTTTAAGTTTTAATTATTTCATTTCTAAAGATCAAAACTCCTAAACAACATTTTTAAAGCATGCAAGAATTTCTTAAAGATTAAACTAAAAATTAATCAAAAATTTAGAACAAAAACATTACCATAATCGCGAAACGATTTTCCAACTTCAATGAACACAACCTAAAATCAAACAAAAATAAACACCAAACAAGAAAACAAGATTCAACCAAGAACAAGTATAGAATTTACTAAAAGAAATTTTAAAGAAAAACATAAGAACTTTACCGAAAATCAAAGAACTCGAATGCGGTCTTCCTCGAATTGCTTCCAAAACGCCTCTGAAAAATTGCCCCGAACTCGAACTTCACTCCAAAAATTCCAGCAAACTCAGAGAAAATTTTAGAGAATTTTCGAAATTTTTTACGCTTTGTTTTTTACTCTTCAAAGTGTATCTTCAACAATGGGGTTTGGGGGTTTTATACTTGAATTTTTAGCTTACAATTTAAGCCAAATCGGGATTTAATCCCCAAATTGAATCCTAAATCCGACACAAGGATGGATCCTCGGAAAAACCCCTCAAGAATATCTCGATTTGGTTCAAATTTAGGATATAATTTTCCTTTGATTCGAGCCTAGGTTTTGACCACTTCTCCTCCGTTTTTTACAGATTCTGGTAGTTACAGTGGACGAGGGTGAGCGGCATTGGTGCCGTTAGGTCAGTGACAGCGAGACGTGTCGGTCGATACCAACGGTAACGGAAGTCGTGGCCGGTGAACAGCGAACGGCCGTGGGCAGTGGCGCGAGGCTGGGGTTTTGAGGGAACCAGCCCGCGCGCGTGATGCACCCTGGTTCCTTTTTTTTCCTTTTATTTTTTGTTGTTTTTCTTTGATTTTTTGCTATTTTTGTTGTGTTTTTTCATTTATTATTTTTTTTGATGTCATTTTTATTTCCTTTTTTCAACATTTATTATTATTTATTATTTTTTTATGATTTGTTATTTTTACTCAAGTGGGTTTAAAAGGTGGACTTTTGCATTTCAAGGTGGGCTTATTATTTATTTTTTTATTATTTTAAAATGAGTTTTAAAAAATGTGCCATTTGGGATGAGCTTTTTTGGTTTCTTTTATTTTAGAAGGGGCCATTATTATTATTAAGAAAAAGTTTTATTTTATTTTATTTATTTGATAATGGTGGGTGAAAATCTAGTGACACCATCTGCCCCTCTTTTCTTATCTCTGTGCAACAGGGATAAAGCAAAGACCAAAAGGCACTTATTTTCTCCGATTTTCTGGTTGGCTCCATTCTCCTATTGCCCAAACGGACAAGCATGTTCTATTCTCCAGATGCCTGAATAGATGATCGGATTTCATTCTCCAAATGCCCGAACGGATAGGCTAGATCTATTTTCCTTTTGCTCGAATAGCTAAGCTAGGTTCTATTCTCCTTATGCCCGAATGAATAGGCTGGTTATATTCTCCTTATGCTCGAATAGCTTATCTGGGTTCTATTCTCCCAAATGCCCAAATTGCTGAGCTAGGTTCTATTCTCCCAAATGCTCAAACATATAGGCAAATTCCTCTGAAAAATTTCATCCCCTTATGCTTGGATGAATAAGCAAACTCCATTCTCCTTACACCTGAACGAATAAGCGAATCTTCTGAAAAATTTCATCCCCCTATGCTTGGATGAACGAGCAAACTCCATTCTTCATATGCATGAACAGGTAGGCAAATTTTCTGAAAAATTTCATCCTCCTTATGCTTGGATGAATAAGCAAACTCTCATTTGACCAGGTCTTCCATGTACCTGAAAAAAAAAACAAAATGCGACATGCAATACAATTATGATGTGTATGCCCCTAAGGATGCCTAAAACATGAATGCATGAATTGTTTTTTCTTTTTTAAGATTTATTTTGCCCGGTCTATATTCTTAATCTTGATGAAATACTGGTTATCGATTCCAACCCGACTATCATGAGTTTCCTCCAAACCTCGCGTAGATAAGAAGGCTAGCCCCACTTTTCTTTCAATTCTTCCTGGCTTTACCAACTCCGTCCATCATTCCTTGGGATAGAGCCCCCTCCCTTGCCTTGGAATTCACCCATGTGTCATGAGCAGCTCTGGTTTTTTCTTCGTTTTTTATCTTCTGCATACCTAAGCTTGCACTCTTATCTGGAAGGACTGGCTTTACTTTTACATCTTATTCTTTACTTCATTAGAGACATTTGATCCTCATCTGCCTTCTTTAGTAAATATTTTTGTATTCAAGGACAAGCTTCCTCTAGAGCATGTTTGAAAATCCTTAAGTCAAGTTTCGACATTGCAAAAATGCTCTCATTATCATGTAAGATAGACCGACGATTAGGAAACTCTAAAACATTATTTAGGCGCCAAGACATTTGTAAGGTTTTTTCAATAATCCTCACTTTTCTTCCTATTTGAAAATTTTGCAGCAAGGCTTTATTCCAACTTCAAGTATTTTAACGTCACATGCCCCAAGTGATAATCTTAATTACAAAACACTTCATAGTCCCTGTACTTTTCAAAACCTTCTCAGAGTAATGCTAAAAAATCTTGTGTATATCTAAATGAATGTCAAATCCATTGATCCTCATTCCAAAGCAAGCTATTAATAATGATAGGAAAGAAAACAAGAAAGAAAGGAAAAAAACCATTAAACTAAATTTATTAATGATGTGGCAAACACAAAAAGGTTTATATAAAAGAAAGGGAGACAAGTATTCAGATATCAAAAGTCCAAACTCCTCCTATCAAACGCCATAAGTAATCTGGAATGCTGCCAATGTTGAGGAAACTTTGAGTACAATGCATAAGTTGTGGAGCCCCGAAAACTATCTTACGAATTATCTGAGCCGCCCTTCACAGGTTTTCAACTCAGACCCTCCTTCGGTTTTAAAACTCCCTTTGCGGGTTTTCATTTTGAACCCTCATTTTCTTTTTTTTTCTTTTTCCTTTTTTTTCTCTTTCTTTTTCTTCTTTTTTTTATTTTTTTTTATTTTTTCTTCAAGCATAATACTTCTTAACAGTATCAGAGTTCACCGGGTTTTGAAACTCATCTCCAACCATCTTAGTTAAAATCAATGCTCCACTTGAAAGAACCATTGTCACAATGTATGATCCTTCCCAATTAGGCGCCCATTTTCCTCGGGGATCACATTGAATTGGCGGCTTCTTCTTTAATACCAGATCGCCTTCTTGGAATTCTCTAGAGCGAACCTTCTTTTCATAAGCCCTTATCATTCTTCTTTGGCACATTTAACAATGACATATGACTTTCAACCTCTTTTCCTCAATTAAATTCAATTGGTCATACCTTGCCTGAACCAATCCAGCTTCATCTAACTTGGCCTCCATCAAGACATGCAACGATGGCATCTCAACCTCAATTGGTAGCAAAACTTCTACTCCATATACTAATGAGAAAAGAGTTTCCCAAGTAGATGTTCGTACCGCTGTTCGATATGCATACAAGGTAAATGGAAACTTTTCATGCCAATCTTTATAAGTGTCAGTCATCTTTGCAACTATCTTTATGATATTTTTATTGGCCGACTCTACTGCTTCGTTTATCTTCGGACGATATACTACTGAGTTGTGGTGCTTAATGTTGAACTGTTCATAGACCCCGACAATCATTCTGTTGTTCAAGTTAGATGCATTATCGGTGATTATGCTTTCTAGTAGACCATAATGACAAATGATCTACTTGTTTAAGAAATTGAAAACAGTGGACTGTAACGCCTGAGATTTGGGGCTCGGGAGATAACCGGGTTCGGTGAAATCCATTTGTGTTAGTTTAATCGAAAGAAAACATTTTTAATAGAGAAAAGGGGTCTTTTATTTAAGGGGGCAAAATGGGAAATTTGAGTAAAAGAAATAAAGAAAGAAAATAAAAGTTTGAAAAGCCATATTCTTCAAAAATCCCCTTTTTCACCAAAAACCTCTCCTAAACCCTATTTCACTATTCCATTACCTCAAATTCCTCTTCCAAGCAATAATTTTCAAGGTAATCTCTTCCTTGCTTAGATTCTTACATATTTAGCTTGTACTCATTGAAAACTTTCTTTTAAACCCATTAAAATGCATCTTTGGTTTTGGGTTGGAGAAATTGGTATTTTCATAGGATTTCGTTTGGGTCTATTGATGCCAGGTTTAAGGGTATTTTTAATCATGTTTTGGTGTCTTAAAAATGCTAAAATGGTGGATAATAGTAGGAAACAAGAAATGGGTCTAAAAATGGGATTTTTTGGTTCAAAAGGTAGAGTTTTTGGGTTGAAATCGTGGCTGGTGGTTCCTTTTATGTTGGGGGATGTTTGTAGATGATTTGGAATGTGTTTTGATGGTTGAAATTGGTGGATTCAGTCTGGGGTTTGTCTAGAATGAGATTTGTGAAGTTTTGGGTGAATTTGGGTTCGAATCGATGGGTTTAGGTTGCAAAGGGTTGTATTTACGGGTTGTTGATGATTTACAAGTATATTAGCATCCTAATGTTTTGTTTTGGGTTCTCTTGAAGTAGAGGAGATTGATTTGTGTACTACGAGCGTGATACCGGGTGTTACAGAGGCTTGAGATTGGTGTTTCAGCTTTTGTTGGGCTCTATCGGTGAGTGGAAACATTTTAAAACTTTAAAATGGCTCAAAGAGGTATTCTCGGGGGTTTGGGTAGAGCCTTAAGGGCTAGCCTAAACCCAAGTGTAAGTTCGTATAATTTGACTTACTTCGTTAATTGTTGGTTTGTGCGGATATTCGTGTTGTTGTGTGAAATGTGGATTGCTTTTACTCTCCGTTCTAATGTTTTTATGTAGTCGTAGTTGATGTCAAGCCTCACGTGATGGTTAGTTGTTGTGTACGATTATGTGTAATCCCACCAGTAGTGACTAGTAAATGAGTACGGTGATGTGTAGTCCCATCGAAAAAATGCTAGTTGTTGTGTGCAGTGATGTGTAGTCCCACAGGGATGGTTGTGCATGCGCAAACCATGTTTCGTCTATGTTTGCGTTATTACGTCTCTTTCTTAATGGTTTTGCTTTAAAAACTAAGATATATGTTTTAAACTGCATTGTTGTTGTGTTTTTAAAGCTCCACTCACTAAGATTTTAAGATTACGCTCTCTTTTTCCAACAATGCAGATCGTTAGAGGCTCGGGGAGACAAGTGGGCAAGGGAGGAGTTCTTGGAGTTCTTTCTCAGCTCAAAGTATGGTTATGTGGTTGTAATAATGCTTAGACAATGGGAATACTAGACTTTATGTCAGGGAGTTGGTGTTCAAACTCCTATATTTGGTTTTGTTTAAGTTGCTAGCATGTTTTAAATGTTGATACCATGTTATGTTGAGGTTTGTTGTGGCCTTGGATGAATTGCTATGCGTTTTGACTTGTTAGTGTTTTTGAATGCTAGGTGTTCTTATGTGCTTTGAGTTGAGATCCATTTTGTTGTGTGTATGCATATTTGAAGTTGTGGTTAGGGTGTTTTGCCTCTAGATAGTTTGTATATTAAGATACCATGTGGTTTGTGATGGTTCGGGGAAGATTGGGGACATTTGGAGATGTCGAAATGTGTTTTCGGGCCAAACTGTGTCCAGGAGTTTTGGGACGCCTGATATGCTTTCGGAACGATCAAGCTCCAGGGGTACCCGTATCAGAACAGGGGTGGTGCCGTTTCGGTACGATTTGCAACTGGAGGTTCCTGTTTCGGAACTATATAGGGTCGTTCTGGTACATTTGACCACTGGAGGCTCCCGTTCCAGAACAAGGTGAGACCGTTCCAGAATGGCTTGATATTACTTTTTGAATGAAGCTCGTGTTTTAGAACGTGGAGGCCTGTTTCGAAACGTTGGTAGTTAAAATGGTTAAAAGGCATCTTCGAGTGTTTCCAAATGTTACATTTTAGTCCTTAATGTTCGTATGCTTCCTAGTTGAGTTATATGTGCCTCTTTGTAATGGTTTTGCCTCGTGTGCATGAAACTTGACTAATAACTACTTGGTAAGTTTAAATTATCGTATGCCCTCTGTTTGGTTCGTATTTTGCTTTCGCTTTTCTGTTGTTTTCTTCACGCATAGGATTAAAAGTGATATTTAGACAAGATATATAAAATGAAAAAATAGGGTTGCTAATCAGAGTGAGGCCTTAACGGGTTTTGCTTTGGTTTTCCTCGTGTAACCCGTTCGGTTCGATCTGTTGGCTAGACCGTGACGAGAGGGTTACATTTGGTGGTATTAGAGCTTTGGTTACGAGGTCTCCCGGGAAGGTAAGTGAGGTAAGTTGGTTTGTTTGTTTTGTTTGCCATTGCACGGTGTGTGGAATCATGTTTTCTCGTTCTTGTTGTTGGTTGAAGTTTAGTCGAGTGTTCCCATTGCTAGGTGTTGTTATTGGAATATGGTTTTGGTTTAAAGAGCTTGAGAACTTGGATCCTTGCCCTTGCTAACCTCATGTTTTCTTGTGTGTGATGTGTTTGTTGTTTTAGATTTTATCTTCATTGTGGTAAGACCGAGAGGAAAACCTAGAGCGGGTGACCAGGCACTTGGGGGATGTACCTCTTGTTTCTCCTGTTCCCATTGGTAACTGAGTGGGTGGCGAAGGTAATGTGCCTCAGGCCGGTGCGAATGCTAGAGGTGATGGTAATGGACCTCCGGCCAGTGCAAATGTTGGGGGTAATAGAGCTTGGGTGGGTCAGGGTCCAGCAGATGCGAACATGACTCATTTGATTCAGGCTATTGCCGAGGCTTTTCAGACAACTTTAGCCGGTATGCATGCAGCAACACCACCTCAGGGTGCAGGGACATGTTTACCCCTTGAGAGGCTTCGTAGTTTGGGTGAAGTTGAGTTCTGTGGTTTGACTCCCAAGGGTTTTGAGGCTTGGCTTGAGAGCAATACACGAATCTTAGGTCAGATGGAGTGCTCAGACACTCGTAAGTTGGGTTGTGTTGTCTCCTTGCTTTAGGGAGATGCGTATGCTTGGAGGACTACCGTTACTTCAGGTATGGCAGAAGCGGATGTCACTTGGGAATTCGTCGGAATTGCCTTAGGAAAAAGTATCTTGGAGTCCGATACCAAGTTGATAAGCAGAGATAATTTATGGCCTTGGTTCAGGGTAGTAAGACGGTGTCAAAGTATGAGGTTTAGTTGCTGAGGTTGAGCCAGTATGCTCCCGAGTTGGTCCCCAGTGAGAGGGAACAATGTGAGCGTTTCCATTATGGTTTGACTAGGGATGTGAAGACTTATATGCTCGCTTCTGATTACACCGAGTTTGATGTTTTGGTCTATAGGGTCAAGGATATTGAGCAGAACTTGGGCTCGAGTACCTATGCTAGTGGGTCTGATTCTAGAAAGAGCAACGTGGATTGGGATAGAGATCATTCCAAGAGTTATAGACATAGGAGATATCATCCCGATTCGAGACATAGGGGCGGTAATCATGGACCGGGCCATCAGGGCCAAGGAGCTGTTGTTCACACTCATGAGTGTACTAGGTGCAGGAGACGCCATCCGGGCGAATGTATGGGTACCTTTGGGGTATGTTGGAACTGTTGTTCCCAAGACTATATGAGGTGTAATTGTCCACACCCGGCTAGGGGCAGACCGACTCCAGCTAGGGGGTTTGAGCATCAGAGAGGCCATGGGTGCGGTCGAGGTAATTTTCAGGCGATGAACGATGGTCAGTGGAACTTATCTCATGTGGTGGTAGTTCAGCACGAGTGTGGAGGACCGGCTAAGGTTTATGCACAACAAGAGGCTGGGAATGACATGGATGTCATAGCAGGTAATTTTTCGTTACAGTCTTTAACTTTGCTTTCTTTGATAGACTCGGGTTCAACACATTCGTACATTTTGGGTGAACATGCAAGATCGCTAGGTTTACAGTATGAGTGGGTAGAAGTAGGTGTAAATGTTACTGGTTCTTTCGGTGAGACTGTGGTAGTTAGGAAGATGTATAGAAGGTGTCCTTTAACGATTCAGGGCCAAGCGTTTCCGGTTGACATAATGGAATTGTCGTTCTATGGTTTTGATGTGATTTTGGGCATGGATTGGCTCGTAGAGCATAGAGCTAGAGTAGACTTTGAGACCAATAGAGTCTCATTGTGGCTTTCGGATGATTTTGAAGTTGTAGTGGTGGGCGAGAACATTAAGTTCTTATCCAATGTTGTTTCTGCCTTAGAAGCTCAGCGATTGGTGGATTTAGGATGTCAGATGTATTTGGCTTATATGATGAATCCGAATATGAGTGAAGTTAGAACGCAAGGCATCAGAACAATTTGTTATTTTTCGAGTGCTTTTCTGGAAGAGTTGTCGGGTTAGCCTCCAGATAGGGATGTTGAATTTTCTATCGAGACGTATTCAAATTCTATACCCATGTCTATTGCTACGTATAGAATGGCACCGAAAGAGTTGAAGACACAACTTCAGGAAACTGCCAGATAGAGGTTTCATTAGGCCTAGTATTTCTCCGTGGGGTGCTCCGGTTTTGTTTGTGAAGGAAAAGGACGACGATATGAGGATGTGTATAGACTATGGGCAGTTGAACAAGGTAACAGTGAAGAGTAAGTACCCTTTGCCGCAGATAGATGACTTGCTTGATCAGTTGAGAGGTGCTTCAGTGTTTTCGAAGATTGATTTGAGATCCGGTTACTATCAGTTGAAAGTAAAAGATGTGGACATACCGAAGACCGCTTTCTGTACACGTTATGGACACTAAGAGTTCTTTGTAATGCCTTTCGGGTTGACTAATGCACCAGTTGCATTTATGGATATGATGAATCGAGTGTTCCATGAGTTTTTGGATAGGTTTGTGGTAGTGTTCATAGATGATATCTTAGTGTACTCTAGGATAGAGGAAGAGCATGATGAGCACTTGCGGCTAGTGCTTCATACCTTGCTTGAAAATTAGTTGTATGCCAAGTTGAGTAAGTCGGAGTTTTGGATTAAAGAGGTGGTCTTCCTAGGTCATGTGACCTTGGCCAAGGGGATTAGTGTGGATGCCAAGAAGATAGAACCCATAGTAAATTGGAAGCAACCGAATTCGGCGACAGAAATCTATAGTTTCCTAGGCTTGGCGGGGTATTATTGAAGATTTGTCGAGGGATTTTCGAAGATTGCGACACCCTTGACTAAATTGCTTCAGAAGAATGTTCCGTATGAGTGGTCAGATGCAAGACAACAAGCGTTTGAGAAGTTGAAGAAATCTTTGATCGAAGCTCCTATTTTGATTAACCCTGAACCGGGGAAAGAGTTTGTGATTTACAGTGATGCATCATATGTAGGGTTAGATTATGTGCTTATGCAAGAGGGTAAGGTTGTAGCTTATGCTTTGAGACCTTAAGAACTACCCCACTCATGACATTGAGTTAGCCGCAGTAATGTTTACTTTGAAGATTTGGAGACACCACCTTTATGGTGAGAAGTGCACAATCTATAACGACCACAAGAGTTTGAAGTAGTTGATGTCTCAGAGAGAGCTGAACCTTAGAAAACGTAGGTGGATAGAGCTTCTTAAGGATTATGACCGTACTTTAGAGTATCATCCGGGTAAGGCAAATGTAGTGGCCGATTCTTTGAGTAGAAAAGGGGCAGTTGAGTTGTGAGCTATGTTTGCGAGATTGAGTTTGTCACGAGATGGTTGTTTGATAGCCGAGTTACAGGTTAAACCTCCGTTGGTTCAATTGATTCGAGAGAAACAGTTGCAAGACGAGTCTTTGGCACCTCACGTGCAAGATATAGCCGAGGGTAGACCCATATATTTCTACTTTGGTGAGAACGAGATCTTATGTTTCAAGGATAGAGTAGTTGTTCTAGAAGATTTTGAATTGAGGCGTACTATCTTGAATGAAGCTCATAATAGTCCTTTTGCTATGCATCCGGGTAGTATGAAGATGTACTGTGGGTTAAAAGAAGAGTACTACTGGATTGGGTTGAAGAAAGATGTGGCTGAGTTTGTGAGTAAGTGTATAGTTTGTCAGTGAGTTAAGACCGAGCATCAGTTTCCTTCAGGTTTGTTACAGCCGTTGAAGATTCCAGAATGGAAGTGGGAACGTATTACCATGGATTTTGTGTCAGGTTTACCGTTGACTCCTTCGAAGAAGAATTCAGTGTGGGTGATAGTCGACGAATTCACTAAGTTTGCCCATTTCATACATGTACATACTACCTACACTTTAGATAAGATCGCTGATTTTACATAATTGAGATAGTGAGATTGTATGGGGTACCGAAGTCGATTGTATCAGACCGAGATCTGAGGTTTAAAGTCAGATTTTGGGAGTGTTTACATCATGCCATGGGTACTTGGTTGCACTTCAGCACTTCGTATCACCTGCAATCAGATGGTCAGTCAGAGAGAGTTATTCAGGTGTTGGAGGACATGTTGAGGTGTCGTATCATTGACTTTTAGGGTTCTTGGGAGAAACACCTACCGTTAGTGGAGTTTTCATACAACAACAATTACCAGACTAGTATTCAGATGACACCGTATGAGGCTCTGTACGGTAGGAGGTGTAGAACACCAATTTGTTGGGTAAAGGCTGCACAGAAGCTTGTACCGATGCTAGACTTGCTCAAGGGCACTACCGAGAAGGTAAAACTGTATCTGTGATCGCTTGAAGGTAGCTTCAGACCGACATAAATTGTATGCCGATTTGAAAAGAAATGAGATAGAGTATGCCGTAGGCGACAAAGTGTTCTTGAATGTCTAACCTTGGAAGAAGGTGATGAGGTTTGGTTGGAAAGGTAAGTTGAGTCCGAGATTCATTGGTCCTTAAGAGGTAGTTTAGAGGATTGGTCTCGTTGCTTATAGATTGAGACTACCGACAGAGTTAGAGAAGATTCACGATGTGTTCCATGTTTCGATGCTTCGAAAGTACAGATCGGGTCCGTCTCATGTAATGCCAGTGGAAGAGATTGAGTTGAACCCGGACTTGTCGTATGATGAAGAGCTGGTTAAAATTCTTGCTACGGACGGGAAAGTGTTGTGTGAGAGGTCTATCGAGTTAGTCAAGGTTTTGTGGAGACACCGAGGGGTAGAAGAGGCTACTTGGGAGAGGAACGAAGACATGGAAAGACAGTTTCCGTAACTTTTTCCGTCAGGTAATTTCGGGGACGAAATTCTTTAAGTGGGGGAGAGTTGTAACCCCGAGGTTTGGGGCCCGAGAGATAACTCGGTTTGGTTAAACTGGTTCGGGTTAGTTTAATTGAAAGAAAACACTTTTTAATAGACAAAATGGGACTTTTATTTAAGGGGCAAAATAGGAATTTTGAGTAGATGAAATAAAGAAAGAAAAGAAAAGCTTGAAAAGCCATCTTATTCAAAAATCCTATTTTATACCAAAAACCTCTCCTAAACCCTATTTCACTATTCCATTGCCTCAAATTCCTCATCCAAGCAAGATTTTTCAAGGTAATCCCTTTCTTTCTTAGGTTCTTACATATTTAGCTTGTACTCATTGAAAATATTCTTTTAACCCCATTAAAATGTAATTTTGGTTTTAGGTTGGAGAAATAGGTATTTTCATGGGATAATCCTTTGGGTCTTTTGATGCCAGGTTTAAGGGTGTTTTTAATCATGTTTTGGTGCCTTAAAAATGCTAAAATGGTGGCTAATAGTAGGAAACCCGAAATGGGTCTAAAAATGGGATTTTTGGGTTAAAAGGGTAGAGTTTTTGGCTTGGTATTGGGTTAAATCATGGCCGGTGGTTCCTTTGATGTTGGGGTATGTTTCTAGATGATTTTTGATATGTTTTGATGGTTGCAATTAGTGCATTTAGTTTGGGGTTTGTCTAGAATGAAATATGTGATGTTTTGGGTGAATTTGGGTTCGAATCGATGGGTTTTGGTTGCAAGGGGTTGGATTTCCGGGTTGTTGCTGATTTACAAGTATATTAGCATCCTAATGTTCTTTTTTAGGTTGTCTTGAAGCAGCGGAGATTGATTCAGGTACTTCGGGCGCGATGCTAGGTGTTATAAAGACTTGAGATCAGTGTTTCGGCTTTCGTTGGGCTCTATCGGTGAGTGGAAACGTTTTTAAACTTTAAATTGGTTCAAAAAGGTATTTTCGGGGGTTTGGGTGGAGCCTTAAGGGCTAGCCTAAACCCAATTGTAAGTTCGTCTAATTTGTCTTACTTTGTTAATTGTTGGTGTGTACGGATATTCGTGTTGTTGTGTGAAATGTGGATTGCTTTTACTTTCCGTTCTAATGTTGTTGTGTAGTCGTAGTTGATGTCAAGCCTCACGTGATGGTTAGTTGTTGTGTACAGTAATGTGTAGTCCCACTGGTAGTAACTAGTAGATGAGTACGATGATGTGTAGTCCCATCGGAAAAATGCTAGTTGTTGTGTACGGTGACGTGTAGTCCCACCGAGATGGTTGTGCATGCGCAAACTATGTTTCATCTATGTTTGCATTACTACCTCTCTTCCTTAATGGTTTTGCTTTAAAAACTAAGATATATGTTCTAAACTGCATTGTTGTTGTATTTTTAGAGCTCCGCTCACTAAGCTTTTATGCTTACGCTCTCTTTTTCCAACAATGCAGATCGTTAGATGCTCGGGGAGGCAAGTGGGCAAGGGATGAGTTCTTGCTAAGCTCAAAGTATGATTTTGTGGTTGTAATAATGCTTAGACAATGAGAATACTAGACTTTATGTTAGAGAGTTGGTGTTCAAACTCCTATGTTTGGTTTTGTTTCAGTTGCTAGCATGTTTTAATTGTTGATACCATGTTATGTTGAGGTTTGTTGTGGCCTTGGATGAATTGTTATGCGTTTTGACTTGTTAGTGTTTTTGAATGCTAAGTGTTCTTATGTGCTTTGAGTTGAGATCCATTTTGTCGTGTGTATGCATATTTGAAGTCTTGGTTAGGGTGTTTTGCCTCTAGATAGTTTGTATTTTAAGATGCCATGTGGTTTGTGATGGCTCGGGGTAAGTTTTGGGACGTTTGGAGATGCTGAAATGTGTTTTCGGGCCAAACTGTGTCCATGTATTTTGGAACGCTTGGTATGGTTTCGGAACGGTCGAGCTCAAGGGGTTCCCGTATCGGAACGGGGGTGGTGCCGTTTCGGTACGATTTGCCACTGGAGGTTCCTATTTCAAAACCATATAGGGTCGTTCCGGTACGTTTAGCCACTGGAGGCTCCCGTTCCGAAACAAGGTGGGACCATTCTGGAACGACTTGATATTACTTTTTGAATGAAGCCCGTGTTTCGGAATGGGCAGGCATGTTTCAAAATGCTTGTAGTTAAAACGGTTAAAAGGAATCTTCGAGGGTTTCCAAATGTTACATTTTAGTCCCTAATGTTCATATGCTTCCCAGTTGAGTTATATGTGCTCATTTGTGATAGTTTTGCCTCGTGTGCGTGAAACTTGACTAATAACTACTTGGTAAGTTTAAATTATCGTATGCCTTCTGTTTTGTTCATATTCTGATGTTGTCTTCATGCATAGGATTAAAAGTGATATTTAGACAAGATAGACAAAATGAAAAAAATAGGGTTGCTAATCGAAGTGAGGCCTTAACGGGTTTCACTTCGGTTTTCCCCGTGTAACTCGTTCGGTTCGGTCTGTTGGCTAGACCGGGATGAGGGGATTATATAGACCTAGTTACATTTGCATATGAGGCCACTTCCATCCATTTCATGAAGTAATCGATAGCTACCTAAATAAAGCGATGACCATTTAACGCCTTCGGATGAATATGCCCAATAACGTCTATGCCCCACATAGAGAATGGCCATGGTGATGACATCACATGAAGATACTGAGAAGGCGCATGAACCTTGTCGGTGTAAACCTGGCACTTGTAACATTAGCGGGAATAATTAATGCAATCTCCTTCTATCGTTAACCAGTAATATCTGAAATGCATAATTCTTCTTGCCATAGTGAAACCACTAGGGTGAGTTCCGCAAACCGCTCATGAACCTCTTCCAAAATCAATTGTGCTTCTTTTGCATCCACACATCTTAAAAGCACCTAATCCCAACTTCTTTTGTGAAGGATTCCTCAACGAAGAATGTATTCTGATGCCATTTTCTTAATCATCTTCTTTTCATTTTCTGAAGCCTGTTCTGGGTATTGCTGAAGCTTTATGTACTGTAAGATATCATGGTACCACGGCAAGCCATATGCCTCTTCTTCTATGTTGTAACAATGCGCTGGGGACTCCATCATTTGCAACTTAATGGGCATCATATTCTGAGTAGCTAATGCTCTATTAATTCTGCATCATTTGTTTCCTATTCGCCACGTATTTGGTAGACAATCAACGCTGAATCCCCATTGACCTTCAAATTTTAGATTTTTCTGTCGATGGCTTCCCTTAGGCCCAATATGCATGCCTCGTATTCTGCCACATTATTAGTGCAGAAGAATTTCAAACGGCAAGTGAAAGGATATTGATCTCCTTCTGGTGAAGCCAAAACCGCCCCAATACCTCGTCCTAGAGCATTTACAGCACCGTCGAAATACATGACCCATGATTCTATAGGTGGCTCTTCATTTTCTGTAATACACATTAAATCCTCATCAAGGAAGCTGAAATTTAATTCTTCATAATCATCTTGTGCACGACTTGCAAGAAAATCCACTATGGCGCTTCCTTTTACTTCTTTCTGATTCTTATATGGAATATCATATTCTGAGAGCAGCATCTGCGATCGTGTTATCCTTTGTGATAGGGTTGGAGCTTCCATCATAAACTTTAATGGATCTAGCCGTGAGATCAACCATGTGTTATGATACAACATATACTGTATAAGCCTTTTAGTAGTCCATACCAGAGCGCAACATACCTTTTCAATCGAAGTATATTTTGCTTCACAGTAAGTAAACTTCTTGCTTACATAATATATTACGCTTTCCCTCCTTCCAGTTTCGTCATGCTGCCCCAATACGCAGCCCATTGAATTCTCGTACACCGTTAGATAGAGTATTAACGACTTTTCCGGAAATAGGTGGCACTAACACTTGAGAATTAGTTAACTGGTCCTTGATCTTTTCTAAGGTTGCCTGGCATTCTGCATTCCATGTCCCCGGATTATTCTTTCTAAGCAACCTGAATATTGGATCACATTTATTCGTTAGCTGGGAGATGAAACGGGCTATGTAATTCAACATTCTCAGGAATCCCCGAACTTGCTTCTGTGTTTGGGGTGGTTGAAGCTCTTGTATGGCCTTTATCTTGTCAGATCAATTTCAATTCATCTTCTGGTTACTACAAAGCCTAACAAGTTCTCAGAAGTAACCCCAAATGTGCACTTGGAAGCATTAAGCTTTAACTGAAATTTTCTCAATCTTTGAAAAAGCTTACTCAGGTTCGCTAGATGCTCCTCCTCAGTTCTGGACATGGCAATCATATCATCCACATAAACTTCTATTTCCTTATGCATCATATCGTGGAAAAAGAGTGACCATATCTCTCTATTAAGTTGCCCCTGCGCTTTTCAATCTAAATGGCATTACTTTATAGCAAAAGCTTCCCCAATGTGTTACAAAAGTAGTCTTTTTCATATATTCTGGGCACATCTTTATTTGATTTTTATCCAGAAATCCATCCATGAATTAGAAAAGGGAATTATCGGTTGTATTATCTACCAAGGTGTCGATATGTGGGAGCGGAAAGTTGTCTTTGGGGCTTGCCCTATTAAGAAACCTGTAGTCGACACGCATCCTTACTTTTCCATATTTCTTAGGCATCAGAACAATATTTGCCACCCATTCTGGATATTTAGCCACCTCCAGGAATCCTGCATTGTACTGCTTCTTTACTTCATCCCTGATTTTCAGAAGTGTATCCACCTTCATTCTTCTGAGATTTTGTTTTACTGGCTCCCATCCCTCTTTTATAGGAAGCATATACATAGCAATATCTATATCAAGGCCAGTCGTATCCTGATATAACCAGGAAAAAACGTCTTTATGTTTTTGCAGAAGCTCAATCAAACATTGTCGCGTTAACTGAGACGGCGGTACCAATAATCACTTCAAACTTCTCTTCTTCGGTTCCAAGATTCAAAACTTCGAACTCTTCTTTTTGGGGCAGAATTTGCTTTTCCCCTCCTTCTACCATTCTAAGAAGATCGTCAGGCAAGTCATACTCTTCCCCATCATCAATACGCCAAACTTTCTCTAGACATAGTGGTAACTCAAAATTGACCTTGGAGTCGTTTATACTGTTGATATGTAAAAACCTACAAATAAAAGAGACAAAAATCTATACCAAAAAAGAGAGAATGGATGAAATGACATGGTTTGTTGTTTTTATGTTTTTTTGGGTATTTTACGATCTTTTGCTTTTTGGTTTTGCGTTGCGAAAGAAAGTTTGCCACATGATATTATTGGGAAAAATATACATCCATTATTGAAATAAGAATCATGGTTTTGACATAGACCCTTTTTACATAAGATCTCTAATTACACCGGGGCCTAAGGGTAAAAGAGTTGGTTTCGAGAATTACTCTGAGGCAGTCTTAAAAACTTCAAGAACTACTTCAGCGGTCTAGTTCTTCAGCTCAGCACTGGGGCAAATCTCGAACAAGTATTTGTTTTTCCCTCCTTCCTCGTTTGTGATGACATCAATGCTCGAATTCTCAAAAACCTCACACAATTCATTCTATAACACCCGAGTTTGGGGGTCAGTGAAAATAAAATTAAAATAATGTTTCAGGTTTCCCTTTTCATTTTCACCCACGATTACCACTTCATAATCATCGGCAGGTTTGAAGGTAACACGCTTGGCATCAAAATCAAACATAGCCCTATGTTCGTTCAAACAATCCATTCCAAGGATTACATCAAAACCATTGAAAGGCAATTCCATTAAATCAACTACAAACACATGACCTTGAATAGATAAAGGACATATCCTATACACCCTTTTGGTAACAACCGTTTCACCAAAAGAACTAGTTACTCGCATTCCCACATTTAACACTTCTGAAACGATCGTTCAAGCCACAACTCCCAAAAACATTATCAACCACAGGCGTAGAAAGCTATGCCCCACCAATCAAACGTGGAAAATCTCGCCTCACGTGGTCACAAGATCCACATACCTAATAGGTATCAAAAGCTACTTAAGCTTCGACACAATGACCCTACATTCCTCACCCAACATTACCACACCTCTTCTCAACTCAGGCGATTCCTTTTCACATTACTATTCTTACATCGACTATCGTTAAAACTAGAGCCTGCAACTCTCTTTCCATAGCTAAAACCTCTCACATGAATTGATACGCCCAGGTTATGCTCAATGCACTTCCCTTGTGTAACCAACACGTTGAAAATGGTGTAGCCAAAAACCAACATATATATCCTAACATCAAGTACCAATCTGTAACAGAATCAATCACATCGATGTCTCACATCCAATTCCAATTCAAGAGCATACCCGCTCAACTAAACAATTTGTGCCTTAAACTCGGCCACAAACATATTTTCTTGAACCCAATCCATGAGTTCACGTTTCTTTTCATCCAAGTATCAAACTCTCAAATACTTCTTCTTAAAGACAATTCGAAAGAACTCCCGAGTCACAACATCGGGTTCCATGCCCACAACCGTAGTTGTCCACCAACTGCACACATCTTCTTACAGTTGAGATACAACTCATTTTCAATCTTTTGGCACCATTACACTCCATATGTTCCATAATCCCATTAGTACAGACCTCCACTCCATGGATACCACAGGTGACAACCCTCTAGCTTAACTTCTTCCAAAATATAGAAGCATTCTAACAGCAACTCACAGTCGCCCAACAGCTAGTGCAGTCTCATGCACTCTAGCATTAACATCTTCTCAAGCTCTGGTCATCGCCTATGGCCTAGGCGCCATGTCACCCAACACTGGCCCAACCGACATAGGTTGTACTTACTTCGTGGCGTCAAACCCTTAAGAGACATTACACACTCCTCTACTCCTTGCCCAATGGCAACATCAATCATACAAGATTGCATCTCTCTCCTCGGTTTATTGTGTTAAAAGAAATATTTAAGGCATGATAATAAACTAACAAAACAAAATATCCAGGTCAGCTTCGAGCAAGGATCCAAGACTTCCAATTTCAATCAAAACATTTCAAACTATAGTAATAAGGCAATGGGTATCCTAATTTTCCCCAATCATGGCATGAAACAATCAACACACATATCACAAATACCGTGTATAACAAACAACACATTTTGTTTCACAACATCACCGTACCAGCTTACCAACATCCCAATCTTTCAAAAACTTACTCCACATAACATATCTCAACCAACATGCATATATCTATCACCATGCATAACAACAACAAGACTGAATCCACCACAACATATATAACAATCATCGTGCAAAGCAAACAATCAACGTAGATTTTTGAAATTACATCACAACAACTTACCATAAACTTACCAATATCTCATTCTTTTGAAATCTGGCTTTGATACAACCAAATGTAACCCCCCTCGACTAGGCCTAGACGCTCGATTGAACCGAACAGGTCACACGAGGAATATTAAAGTAAACCGGGAAGTTTACCTCAATATACGACCTTATTTTTTTCTTTTTATCTTGTCTAGATGCACATTGTTACCCTAAGTGTTTAGACTTGCAGCGGAAGAAACATTAACTCAAATGAACATCGATTTGGCATTAATTGATTACAAACATATGATAGGAACCAATTTGTAAATTTTACAAAGTACAGGGACTTCATCCAATTTTAGGTTACCATCCTTTAATTAATCAAGTTACACGGCATTGTGTCAAATCTCAGCTCAATCCAATCATTCAAACTCATTTAATTGCATCCACAACATTTAAGGACTAAAAAGTATAGGAACAAAACTTCAAAAGAATCTGGTTAACTAACTTAACAGCTTCGTGTATTCATACACCTAGCCCTGTATCGATACACCCTATTTCGGAATAGCTCTGGGTGTTTCAGAACACGAGCCCGTTTTGATACGGTCTCAAAAACGTATCGATACAAAAAATTCCAGTAACCAACTTAACCGAGCCTGTTTCAATACACTCTTCCATGTTTCAAAACCCCATGCCCTTTTCAACCACACAGTTTCGATACAATTTTAGGCGTATCAAAACACTTGGGACTGTAATGTCACATTTTGATAGTTTTTCACAATTTAGTGTACCCAAAATCATTCAAGCATGCTTCCAACATATATATATAACATATCCAAACATCAAACCTCAATCATTCATGGCATATTCAACATCATATCATGACAATTTGAATATCAGGTAAACTATAGGCATGCAACCTAGTAAACAAGCCAAGCAATATACCAACATGCAAAGCAAAGACCAAACAAATTGCCAAAGGCCAATTACAAGTCAAAAACAGAAATATAAACTTGCTCGAATAGGGAGTTTAAACAATCTCCCAAAAACACAACGGGTCCCCCATTGCCCTTATTACTTGTAATCTAAACCGAAACATAGTTTCTCAAATGAAGTCTCTTGTGATCCCATGCTCCATGCTCCCTCCAATACCTCAATTCTCTGCATTGATGGATAAATTATAGTGCAAGGACACAAGGCTTAGTGAGGAGTGCTCAAAAACAAAACACCGTCAATGCATTATAACCATTTTCCAAGTCCACATTGAAATCTCATTTCAATTAACTTGAATCATCGTTTGAAAACCAAAACGACTTTAAAACATGCACTTTTCTTACTCAAAAATCAGCATAATGAACCTTATGTAACGTGTACCATGAACCAACAGCAAGTCCCATTGCTAACACTCAATTTAAGCCTTCCCATGCATAACTACCACATGCAAAGCTTAAAGAGTAAAACATGTATAAATCACAATATACATCATAAACCATTTCATGATACATCATCAAAACAACATATTGGATACATGGATTCAACAAATGTTGTAACACCCCGAAAACCGGTCTAGTTGAAATTAAGGTATCGGCGATCGGAAACCCTAAATCAAAAGGGGACCGAATATTGATCCGATCATTTTGTTAAGTCTATGGACTTGATAGTGACCCTTAATTGAATTAATTTCTTGGACTTGGACCTAATTGATTAAGATCGAAACCTTTTAATGGCTAAATTGTGAAAATTGGAAGTTTGAGGGTAGAAACATGAACTATCAAAAGTTGAGGGTCTAAGCTTGAAATTAGCCCCTCCACAAAACATTTGTCGTTCTTTAAAACTAATAGAATGCAAGTGCTACGCCATGGGGAAAGGCCTTTCGGAAAAAATTAATAAAAGAAGGGAAAAGAATATAGAAAAGCTTACCCGAAAAGAAGCAAAATTTCTTCATCTTCATATTCTTCCTTGTTCAAGCACACACCCCCATTGGAGACCAAGGTCCAGTTTCTTTTTTCTTCGTCTTATCATTATCAAATCATAGCTAGCAATCGGGTAAGCCGTATTCCTCAATCGATCATTGAATTTTGTGGATAAAACAAGTTTAATCTAAGCTAGTCTTTGACTATCCATGGTTATCTTGCTAGATAACGATCAAACCAAGCATAGATATTGGCTTCGATATTGATATATTGAATTCGATATCGAAATATTGTCCTATTGACCTTTTTATTTATTTTTCCTAGCTCGTGAAATTGTTTGAAATCATCCATCGACATCCTTGGAAGCTAGGAAGAAGGGCGTTGTAATCCAAGATGCCATTTAACAGAATTAACTGTTGTGTATCGATACTCTTAATACCGTATCGATACACGAGATGGTAGTGAATAAAAGACACAAATAGTGTATCGAAACGCTTCTCCGCATATCGGTACGCCCTTCAAGCCCGTACTGAAACACTTCACTAACGTACCGAAATGTGTGTGCAGAAAAGATCGCATTTGGCCTATGCGTATCGATACGCAAGCCCGTGTATCGATACGCGTACCATAACTGAACCAAAAATCAACCACAAAATCACTTCATACTTCAACGAATCATCCATAAATCATACACACATGCTATTGGCATCCACGCAAGCATATTGGCATACAATTCCCAACACTTAACAGCATTTGATTGACCAACTCAAGCATAGCAAAGCAATTCATAAAACATGCTTATGACACAAACCATGAACATACCAAAAGATAAGGTAAAACCCCAAAACAACCATAGAGACCTCTTACAAACCACATAAACCAAATGAAACTTGCAACAACCACAGGGAGTTCAAAATTACATCTCCCAAAACTAATCATAGATCCCCGTTGCCAATTATCATTACTAAAGTATACGTAAAACGTCACCATACTTGAGCTTTTCAATTCCTTGGAAATCCTTAGCCTCCTTGCTGACAAAGAGTGTCTCAATTATCTACATTGTTGGTAAAAAAGAGCGTAAGCAGATTTGCTTAGTGAGGAAAGCTCTAAGAAAAACCAACGCAACAATGCAACTTTAAAACTCTATCTCAAAAGCCATTTTCTACAACATGCTCTTTCTATCTCATGCTTGAAAACCATTTCAAAGCAATTCTCCATTTGAAAATCACATGTACCTTCAATCTAACTCATGCATTTAACCAATGCAAATCTCATGAAAAAGCCATACTCATGCTTAATGAAAACAAAAGCATTTCATAAACCACAACTCTCATATGCATTTCTCATAGCATAAAACATCTCAACATTTGGTACATGTGAATCAAATACAATCTCATATATTGGCATTTCATATTACATTTTTACTCGGATATGCGGATTAGCTTGACATAAGGCCAAGTCCTACTCGGGTGGAATCTCATATCACCAGACTCTCATGACGGTATCTCTCTTCGCCACAAAGCTTGGGTGTTTCACCAAGACCTACCTCGATGGTATCTCTCATCATCGGATTCTCACTTCGGATTCGACAAGAGCATCTTAAAAACATTTAAGGGCCTCAACCACGTATTGAGAGCAAATCTAGCCATACTTAATTTCGGACTTAGGATGGTGTTTCAAACCAATCCTAAATCCCAAACCATGTTTCCTTGTCCCTCAAAGACTTCTAAAACGATTCGCACTCACCGATTACGCTTCGCTTGCTTGCCGAAACGATTCCTAGGCCTCTGGCACTTCCGTATCAACACCAAAAGCGTCCAAAGATGTCTCCCCTGTTCATTACACATAAGAGCAGAGGATTAATGCATCATCATGCATTGAAATCACCAGTTACCCATTCAAACTCGCTTCACTACTAAAAAACACCATTTCGGCTATCCGAAATAACAGAAACCACCTCCAAACTTTCCCAAATCAAGGCCCATCAAAGATCTATCAATTCTTATTATTTCTAAACCTCAATCAAGACCAAAAACCATCACAAACACGTCCTTATTCCTCCAGCAATAGCAGATCACCAAAACCACCCCAAAACCTACAAATCTAACGTGTAAAACTTAGGAACCCAAGCCTATTCGGGATTCATTTATTAAAACCTCAATCCCAACATCAAATATCATCCAAAACATGTTAAAAATCAACCTCAAAATAGAGTTTAACTCAGAAATATGAAAATCATAAAAATCACCTCAAGAACCATGAACTTAACAACCCTTTCTTGATTTTAGCATTAAAACAACTTAAAGATCATTAACAAAGGATTGATAACTTGGGAATTTCATTAAAGAACTGATCACTAGAGGATAAGGATGAAGCTTACCTCTAATGGCTGATTTCTCCTCAATTTGGGCAAGATTTCTTGAAAATCCAAAATAAAAACAAAAGGATTTGATGAAGTAAAGATTGGAAATCCTTAGGAGAATGAAATCTCAGCAAAAGAGATGAAAACCAGAGATTATTTGGTGAGGGAAATGTGTTTGGCTGAGTGGAAGATGAGAGAAAATGAAAAGAGGGAAAAAGTAACGTAAAGTAGTTATGAAAAGTCAAAATAGAATTTCTCTCTTAAATCCTTTAATGAAATCATTATTAAAACTCCCAAATTAAAGAGAAATCTGATGAAAAACAATTTGGTAAAATTAGCTCCTTAAAGATTCAAAGTTCCAATCCTTTACAAAACAGTCACTAGTCAACTTTTGCAAAAACTTTAATTTGGTCACTATACCAAAATGTAATATTTCCAAATCACATTTTGTAAAATTGTTTTCACCATAACCATTTATATAATAAATGAGTCTTTTTAGATATTTTCCATATATTTTTCCATATTTTAAAAGCATCCCGAACTAGGTGTTCCCTAAACCTACCTTAAAGATTCGAAATGTTCTCAACTGGCCCTATTCAACCTCTAAAACATATAGGCCCAAAACCTGGGCGTTACAACTCTCCCCCACTTAAGAAATTTCGTCCTCGAAATTTACCTGGTGGAAAAAGGTAAGGAAATTGCTTCTTCATGTCATCCTTCCTTTCCCACGTGGCTTTCTCAACGCTACGATGTCTCCACAAGACTTTGACCAGCTCGATAGTCTTACACCAGAGAACCTTACTATCCATATCCAGAATCTCAATGGGCTCCTCATCATACGTCAAGTCTAGGTTCAGCTCAACCTCTTCTACAGGCATAACATGCGACAGATCCGATCTATATCTCCGAAGCATGGATACGTGAAACACATTATGTATCTTTTCCAACTCTTGAGGCAGTCTCAGCTTGTAAGAAATAAGACCCACACGTTCTATCACCTCATATGGTCCAATGAACCTTGGACTCAGTTTTCCCTTCCGGCCAAATCTCATCACCTTTTTTCAAGGTGAAACTTTCAAAAACAAATGAGCTTCACCTTCTCGGTGGTTCCTTTCAACAAAGCTGGCATCGAGACCAACTTTTGTCCTGTTTCAGCCCAACAAATGGGAGTTTTACACTTCCTCCCATATAAAGCCTCATAAGGTGCCATTTGGATACTTGCCTGATAACTGTTATTATAAGCAAACTCAACCAAAGACAAGTGCTTCTCCCAAGAGCCTTGAAACTCAATAACGCAACACCTCAACATATCCTCAAGCACTTGGATAACACGCTCCGACTGTCCATCCTTTTGCGGATGATAGGAAGTACTGAAATTCAGCCGCATACCCAAAGATTGATGTAAACATACCCAGAACCTTACTGTGAACCTCGGATCTCTATCCGACACTATTGATTTTGGAACCCCATGCTAACGCACAATCTCAGCAATGTACATCTCATCTAGCTTATCCAAGGTATATGTAGTATGCACATGCATGAAATGTGCACACTTCGTAAGGCGATCCACAATCGCCCAAACAAAATTATTCTTCGATGGCGACAACGGAAAACCAGACACGAAGTCTATAGTAATCCTTTCCCATTTCTATTCTAGGATTCTCAACGGCTGCAACAACCTAGAAAGAACTTGATGTTCAGCCTTAACCCGCTGACAAACCATGCATTTGCTAACAAACTCAGCGACATCTTTCTTAAATCCCACCCAATAGTACTCATCTTTCAAATCACGATACATCTTCGTACTACCAGGGTGCATAGCGAAAGGACTACTATGAGCTTCAGTCAGATAGTACGCCTTAACTCAACATCATTCGGCACCACTATCCGACTTCCAAAGCATAAAACACCATCATCATTGAAACAGAAATCTGAAGGCCTTCCTTCTGCGATGTCCTGAACATGCGATACCAGAGAATCATCCAGCAACTGTTTATCCTTTATTAACTGAACCAAAGATGGTTTCACTTGCAACTCAGCAACAAGACCACCATCTCGCGATATGCTAAAGCTAGCAAACATCGCCCTCAATTCTACCGCCATTTTTCTGCTCAAAGAATCGATCACAACATTGGCCTTCCCCGGATGATACTCGATTGTTAGATCGTAATCCTTAAGCAACTCCACCCAGCGTCGTTGCCTAATATTCAACTCCTTCTGAGACATAAGGTACTTCAAACTCTTATGATCCGTGTACACAGTACACCTCTCACCATATAGATAATGTCTCCAAATCTTTAAAGCAAAAACCATTCCCGCTAACTCAATTTCATGCGCAGGGTAATTACGCTCATGCACCTTAAACTGTCGCGACGCATAAGCTACCACTCTACCTTCTTGCGCCAGCATACACCCCAACCCAACATAGGATGTGTCACTATACACCATAAACTCTTTTCCTAACTCAGGTTGAACCAAGATAGGAGCTTGCGTCAAAGCTTCCTTTAGCTTCTCAAAAGCATGCTATCTCGCTTCCGTTTACTCAAACTTCACATCTTTTTGCAATAACTTTGTCAAAGGGGTAGCAATCTTAGAAAAATCCATCCACAAACTTTCGGTAGTAACCCGCCAACCCAAGGAAATTACGAACTTCATGAACAGACCTAGGAGGCTTCCATTTCCTCACCGCCTCAATCTTCTAAGGATTAACACGAATCCCTTCAGCCGAAACCACATGTCCAAGAAAAACAACCTCCTTCAACCAAAACTCACATTTACTCAGCTTAGCATAAAGCGAATTCTCTAACAACACTTGTAAAACGATCCTCAAATGTTCCTCATGCTCCTCGGTACGAGAGTACACAAGGATATCATCCATGAACACCACAACGAACTTATCAATGAATTCATGAAACAACATGTTCATCATATCTATGAAAGTAGTAGCGGAATTCGTCAATTCGAACGACATCACTAGAAATTCATAATGTTCATATCTCGTTCGAAAAGCTGTCTTCGGCACATCCACATTTTAACCTTCAACTAATAATATCCTGACCGCATATCTATCTTTGTGAACACAACCGCTCCTCGAAACTGATCGAAAATATCATCAATCCTTGGTAAAGGATACTTATTCTTGATAGTCAACTTATTCAGCTGACGATTATCAATGCACATCCTTATCGTGTCATCTTTCTTTTTAACAAACAAGACCGGTGCACCCCAAGGTGACACACTAGGCCGAATAAAGCCTCGGTTGAGCAACTCTTGAAGTTGCGTCTTCAGCTCCTTTAACTCCTTTGGTGCCATGCGATAGGAAGCAATAAACACCAGAGTTGTGTTCTGATACAACTCAATTCCGAACTCAACCTCCCGACTAGGCGACAATCCATGTAGTTCCTTCGAAAACACCCTAGGGAACTCACACACGGTCCTTATATCCTATACACGAACCTTCTGTGCACTAGGATTCATAACAAAGGCCAGATAAGCCTCGCATCCCTGACGCAACATCCGGCTTTCTTCAAGTGTCGACATCATATTAGACATGAATTTCACATTTTCTCCCACCACCAAAACCTCATAATCATCTGCAAGTTTTAGCGAAACTCGCTTATTTTCAAAAACCACAACGGCCCTATGCTCAACAAGCCAATCCATACCAAGGATTACATCGAATCCATCAAATGGCAATTCCATAAGATCAACTAAAAAACACATGTTCTTGCACCTTTAAGGGATATCTCCTATACAATCTCCTTGTTACAACCATCTCACCAAAAGAACTAGTCACATGTATACCCACATCCAAAAACTCAATAGGCAAACCAAGCATTTGGGCATGTTCACGCAATATTTACGAGTGTGTAGATCCAGAATCAATCAGAGAAAGTAATGACAAAGACTACAAAGTAAAGGTACATGCGATCACGTCCGTGTCATTCCTCCCTTCACGATGGGCATACACTCTGGCCTGGCCACCACCTTCAGGCTGAACAACCACCACATGTGCTACATTTCTCGCACCTTCGTCTCTACATCGAAAGTTGCCACGGCCTCTCTATGGCTCAAATGCTCTCACCGGAGCCTGATCTTCTCTCATTGGCTGCGTACAATTCCTTTTCATGTGCCCACGATTACCGCAATTCCAACACGTACCAAGGTTGCCCCAGCACTCACTAGTGTGCCTCCTACCACACCGATTACACTCAGGTGTCCGTATGAAAGCATTTGGCCCTTGCTGGCCTCTTCCAGGGTTACCTCCCCCACATCTCGCATCTGTGTGTGACCTTCTATCCTTAGGTCTCTTGAACCAATCTCTTCCAAGATCATGATCCGTAGGTCGCTTTCCTGAGCTAGACCCTCATGCCCGACTGGCTAGTTCGAGATTCAACTCAATATCCTTAGCTCGAGTGACCAGGACATCAAAATCAGTGTAGTCTGCTTTGAGCATATATGTTTTCACATCAACCACCAACCCATATCTGAATCGTCATCATCTCTCCCATTCACTAGGGATCAGCTTGGGTGCATACTGGCTAAGGCGTACAAACTGCACCTCATACTCCGCCACTGACATACTTCCTTGCACTAGAGACATAAACTCCCTCTTCTTTTCATCCAGATAATGGACCCCCAAATATTTCCTCTTGAACGCATTTAGAAAGAACGTCCAAGATACCTCAGCCTCATCTAAGCCAGCAATTGTGGTCGTCTACCACGTATAGGCATTGCCATGTAACAAAGATACAGTACACTCCAGTTTCTGGACATCGTTACAGTTCATTTGTCCAAGGATTCTCTTGGTACTCTCCAACCAAGACTTGGAACCCTTAGGGGTCAGCCCCCTAAACTTAGTCCCTCCCAGGCGACAGATTCACTCCAGAGGCAAACTCGCACCAGCACCAGCATAAGGTGCAGCCACATGAGCTCCAGCTACTGCCGCCCGAAAATCTCCAGCAATAGCTTGTATTTACACTGTCATATCAGGAGCAGCATGACCTTGTACTCCCTCGGGTCCAGCAACCCCTACTCCGGCTCCCGCAACACCAACCCCCGCTCCACCACCACCGGGTGGTCCACCGGGAGAAGGAGGCAGTGGATTCTCAACATGATCGACATTTTCATTTTCAGCCGCAGTACGCACATTTATTCTAAGCTCTCTACGTGGCCCTATTTGAAAACAATGCAACTAGCAAAATGCAATAAATTTCAATTAGGCAATATAAGACAAGGAATCCAAGGTACTCAAGCTCATTTTCAAAACAATTATTTCCAATAGTAATGGTATGGCAATGAGATCCCCAACTATACCCCAAACATAGCATAATCCACCATCTTGCATGCATTACATCTCATTAGAGCTGGAACATCAAACAATCACACAACATGCTTTCACAAAAAGTCATAACCATTCATATTCACACCAATTAACCACTTACCAAGCCCCAATTATTCACAAACATGGCTCTGATACCAATAAATGTAACCCCTTTAGCCCAGTCTAGACGGTTGACTCGAACCGAGGTGATTACACGGGGAAAACCGAAGCTAACTCGTTAAACTTAACTTTGATTAACGACCCTTTTTTTCTTTTATCTTTTCCAAGTACAATATTAATCCTATTTGACCACCCAAGAACATAAGAAGAAAAGGCACATCGATCGGAATTCAATTTGGGTTTAATTGCACAAATGACACATTTAGGGACCAAAATGTAAATTTTGTAAATTACAAGGACCTCACAGATTCTAAGGTTACCGATACTTAATTAGTCTTATTTCATGCCACTCTGTCAATTATCAACTTAATCAGACATTTCAAACTCATTCAATTGCATTCATAAACTTCAGGGGCTAAAATGTAACAAAATCAAACTTATGAAGATGCCATTTAACAGAATTAACGGTCGCGTATCGATACGCTTGAGACCGTATCGATACGCGGGATGGAAGTGACCAAAGTCACGGATAGCGTAGCGAAACGCTTCCCCGCGTATCGATATGCCCTTCAAGCCTGTACCGAAACACTTCACTAACGTACCGAAACGTCTGTGCAGAAAAGCTCACATTTGGCCTATGCGTATCGATACGCAAGCCCGTGTATCGATAAGCGTACCAGAACTGACCCAAAATCAGCCACAAAATCACTTCATACTTCAACAAATCATCCATAAACCATACACACATGCTATTGGCATCCACGCAAGCATATAGGCATGCAATTCCCAACACTTAACAACATTGGATTGACCAACTCAAGCATAGCAAAGCAATTCATAAAACATGCTTATGACAAAAACCATGAACATACCAAAAGATAAGGTAAAACCCCAAAACAACCATAAAGACCTCTTACAAACCACATAAACCAAATGAAACTTGCAACAACCACAGGGAGTTCAAAATTACATCTCCCAAAACTAACCATAGATCCCCATTGCCAATTATCATTACTAAAGTATACGTAAAACATCACCATACTTGAGCTTTTCAATTCCTTGGAAATCTTTAGCCTCCTTGATGACCAAGAGTGTCTCAATTATCTGCATTGTTGGTAAAAGAGAGCGTAAGCACATTTGCTTAGTGAGGCAAGCTCTAAGAAAAACCAACGCAACAATGCAACTTTAAAACTCTATCTCAAAAGCCATTTTCTACAACATGCTTGAAAACTATTTCAAAGCAATTCTCCATTTTAAAATCACATGTACCTTCAACCTAACTCATTCATTTAACCAATGCAAATCTCATGGCAAAGCCATACTCATGCTTAATGAAAACAAAAGAATTTCATAAACACAAGTCTTATATGCATTTCTCATAGCATAAAACATCTCAACATTTGGTACATGTGAATCAAATACAATCTCATATATTGGTATTTCATATTACATCTTTACTCAGATATGCGGATTAGCTTGACATAAAGCCAAGTTCTACCCCGGTGGAATCTCACATCATCGGACTCTCATGGCAGTATCTCTCTTCGCCACAAAGCTTGGGTGTTTCACCAAGACCTACTTCGATGGTATCTCTCATCATCGGATTCTCACTTTGGATCGGGATGACACTACTCCCATTGCCTGACTCCAAAGAGCACGTACAGATTTTTAGTTTATAGTGCACTTTCATCTTATTGGTCGACCAATTATATCCGGTAATCATCTCATCATTTATGCCAATATATTATATTAAAAACATCATCTCACCTATTGTTTTGATGCAACATTTCTCAAATCTTTCTTCTTTCATTTCAAAACCATAATTCATGCTTTGCATTTAATCAAAATCTCAACACTCTTCACCAAAACATGCTATATCATGGAATCAACACATAACATCATTTCATTTTATAAATCATGCATAAACAGAAGGAATTTTTATATCTCAAAACAAGAGCATCTTAAAAACATTTACGTATAGAGAGCAAATCTAACCATACTTACTTTCGAACTTAGGATGATGTTTCAAACCAATCCTAAATCCCCAAACCATGTTTCCTTGTCCCTCAAAGACTTCTAAAACCATTCGCACTCACCGATTACGTTTCGCTTGCCTGCCGAAACGATTCCTAGGCTTCCGACATTTCTAGATCAACACCAAAAGCGTCCGAAGATGTCTCCCATGTTCATTACACATAAGAGCAGATGATTAATGCGTCATCATGCATTGAAATCACCAGCTACCCATTCAAACTCGCTGCACTACTCAAAAACACCATTCGGCTATCCGAAATAACCGAAATCACCTCCAAACTTTCCCAAATCGAAGCCCAGTCAAGATCTATCAATTCTAATCATTTCTAAACCTCAATCAACACCAAAAATCATCACAAACACGTCCTTATACCTCCAACAATAGTAGATCACCAAAACCACCCTAAAACCTACAAATCTAACGTGTAAAACTTAGGAACCCAAGCCTATTGGGGATTCATTTATTAAAACCTCAATCCCAACATCAAATATCATCCAAAACATGTTAAAAATCAACCTCAAAATAGAGTTTAACTCAGAAATATGAAAATCATAAAAATCACCTCAAGAACCATGAACTTAACAACCATTTCTTGATTTTAGCATTAAAACAACTTAAAGATCATTAACAAAGGTTTGATAACTTGGAAATTTCATTAAAGAACTGATCACTAGAGGAGAAGGATGAAGCTTACCTCTAATGGCTGATTTCTCCTCAATTTGGGCAAGATTTTTTGAAAATCCAAAATAAAAACAAAAGGATTTGATGAAGTAAAGATTGGAAATCCTTAGGAGAATGAAATCTCAGCAAAAGAGATGAAAACCAAAGATTATTTGGTGAGGGAAATGTGTTTGGCTGAGTGGAAGTTGAGAGAAAATGAAAAGAGGGAAAAAGTAACGTAAAGTAGTTATGAAAAGTCAAAATAGAATTTCTCTCTTAATTCCTTTAATTAAATCATTATTAAAACTCCCAAATTAAAGAGAAATGTGATGAAAAACAATTTGGTAAAATTAGCTCCTTAAAGATTCAAAGTTCCAATCCTTTACAAAACAGTCACTAGTCAACTCTCCAAAAACTTTAATTTGGTCACTATACCAAAATGTAATATTTTCAAATCATATTTCGTAAAATTGTTTTCACCATAACCATTTATATAATAAATGAGGCTTTTTAGATATTTTCCATATTTTTAAAGCATCCCGAACTAGGTGTTCCCTAAACCTACCTTAAAGATTCAAAATGTTCTTGACTGGCCCGATTTAACCTCTAAAACATCTAGGCCCAAAACCAGGGCGTTTCAATACAAGGTTAGTTAAGTTAGTTAAAACTGCCAAAACCAAAGTTTGCATTTTTCCCTGTTTTATTACTAAATTTTGGAAGATTAAATTGAACTAGTAGTTGGACTCCAAATTGCATGAAATTTTGTAGGCTTGTTAATATTGTATAAAGTTTCATTGTAGTTTGGTTAATTGCATCAAGGGACCCCTAAATTATCAGAATTTATACATTAGTCCTTAAGACTTTTACATACTGTCCCTAAATGATTACTTTCTATTCTCTGATGAATAATTTGGATTAAGATATATATCCAGTAAAGATTTGGTTGTGTAATATTGTTCATATGGTGATGATTGAACGAAATTTTGTTGCACTATTCTTCGTATTATTCATCGGTAACACTCTTCGACCTAGTTCTCAACCAAGGCGGGTAGGGGGTATTACATTTGTGGTATCAGAGCTAGAGTTTAGTCGATTCTAGGACTAAATCAAAGCTTGTTGCATTGCTATTGTGTCACTTTGCCACCTAGAAGTTATATTTTGTATATATTTTGATTTATCGACTAACCTGATCTTTCATATAGATATATTTGAGACAAATGAAGCTTATATCAATGAGCCCGACACTACTTCCTCAACCAAATGCAAGGAGATTAAGGGAGGGAATTTTCCGAGTCCACCTCTGCTGAGCTTGTCGCACCTACTGCACAGGCTAAATGTTACCGGAATATGGCCGACATGTTCAAACATGTCATGGTTGTGATGCAAGCAGCACCATCTGCTCATCCTAACCCACATGTTGTCTAGTATGTTCGCACCCATGTAGTTAAGTTGGCTTCGCTCCAAGCCTACTCCTTTGTCGGGCAAGATGATGACAATTCAGAAGTTGCTGAATACTAACTAGACAATACTTTGCGAATCACTAATAAACAATTGCAATGTTCAGATGAACACAAGTTAGAGTGCGCCCTTGCATTGTTCACTGATGAAGCCCTCATGTGGTGGGAAACCACTATCCTCATCGTTTTCGAAGGGTCTGTTACCTGGGAATTCTTCCTTCGAGAATTCTAAAACAAGTACATTAGCGAATACTACCTCGCGGAAAGGTGGAGTATCTTTCTTCATCTAAAGCAGGGTGGAAAATCTATCGAGCAATACATCCATGACTTCTGCAAGTATTGTCAATATGGAGTTAAGTACATCAAGAAAGAGGAAGATAAGTGCAGGATGTTCATCGTTGGCCTTAGCGATGAGTTACAACCTATGTTCACGGCCCTTGGCATCACTAACTTCCAGGACTTGGTGAACTGAGCCAAGGCTACCGAGGCTGCACATAGAGCTCAAAGAGGGAGCACATTAGGAAGGTCCGAGAATAGAGCACGAGATGTTTCCTGACCTCCTAGATGGAACAAGAAGGGCAGGTACCAAGGCCCGAAGCAAGTTTTGTATCCACAGCCTTCTCGCTCTCGGAATATTGAGAAGCCTCAGACCACTACTCAGCCCTTGAGTACTGGGGGCTCAAATAAAAATGCACAACACCCAGTCTATAACTTTTGCTAGAAACGACATTCAGCAGGTCAATGTCGTAGGCAGACTGGAGCATGTTTTTATTGTGGAGAGAAGGGTCACTCCATCCGGGATTGTCGCCAAAATTCTTCCAAGTCTGCAGCTACACTAGTAGACGCTGCAATGCTTACCCATCCCTTCCACGGAAAGCGGCCAAGAGAAGCACCATCAGGAGCTTCAGGGACACCTGGTGGCTCAAGGACGTCCAATAAAAAGCAGGAATCAAAAGCTTCTGCTCAAATGTATCATGTGAGGAGTTGAGAGGAGGATGACGAGCCCGACGTCATCGCATGTACTATTGTGTTATATTCTTATCCTTTGTATGCATTGATTGATCCTGGATCTACGCATTCTTTCATAAGCACGGAATTGGTTAGGGATCATGTGATGTCTAGTGAACCTATAACACTGAGAATCTTCGTAACTAACCCATTAGGTGATTGTTTCACCATAAGCTTCGTGTGCAAGAATTTCCCAATAATGATCCAAGGAATCCAGTTCCCAGTGGTTCTCCTAGCCTTACCGATCCATGAGTTTGATGTCATACTAGGCATAGACTAGCTTAGTAAACATCAAGCGTGTGTAGATTGTGGCAAGAGGAAGTTGTATCTCTGGGTCTTGGCAAGGGAAGCATAGTTCTGATGAAATCTTGGAACCCTTCATTGCATACCTTGACTTTAGAAGCTAAAGATGAACCTCAGATACAAGATATCGACACATTATGTGAATTCATCAATATTTTCCCTGATGAACTTCCAGGATTACCTACGACTCGTGAAGTGGAATTTGGCATTGAAGTACAACCAGGAACCACCCATGTTTCCATCGCGCCTTATAGGATGGTTGTAGTTGAATTAAGGGAGTTGAAAGTTCAGATTCAGGAGTTTCTCGATAAAGGCTTTATTCAGTCAAGTTTTTCACCTTGGGGAGCCTCGTTCCTTTTTGTGAAGAAGAAAGATGGTTCCATGAGATTGTGTATGGATTACTGACAACTGAACAAGGTGACCATCAAGAATAAATATCCATTGTAACCCCCTTAGCCCAGCCTAGACGGTTGACCCAAACTACGAAGATTACACGGGGAAAACCAAAGTCAACCCGAAAGTCAACCTTGATTAACGACCTTTTTTTTCTTTTTAAACTTATCTAGATGCACATTAAACCTAGGCATACTCTTGAGATAAGCATACTCAAAAATCACAGCAATCGGAAAACAATAAGGGACCCAATTGCACAAAATACGAATTTAGGGATCAATTTGTAAATTCTGAAAATTAAGAGGACTTTACCAATTCTTAAGTTATCATTATGAAATTAGTCATGTTTCATGCCTCTCTACCAAATTTCACCTTAAACGGACATTTCGAACTCAAGCAATTGCACATACAAATATCAGGACTAAAACGTAAAGCTTGCAAACCTCAAAACCATTCAAATTTTGTGCCCAACGGTCAAGTGTTCCGAAACGGGTCTAGGCCGTTCAGGAACACCCCTTGGCAGTAGCCAAAGTGTTCAGAAACGGGTCTAGGCCGTTCAGGAACACCCAGGCCAAATCAAGGGCCTATTTCGAAACAGGCAAGGGTGTTTCGAAACACCCTGCCCAGAAACAGCAGATAGGCCTATTTTAACACCTTTAAACCCCATCAAACATGCTCCAAACCATTCCACAATAAATCAACAACATGCCAAACATCATACCTACCAAATTTCATCAAAACCTAGATACAAAACCACCCCTAGGTGCACCAACTCATTCAACACATCCAACACTTAATCATGCTTTTAAAACAAGAAGCATAGCATAACGACTTATGAATAAGAAGATTCAAACGTTGCAAGCGTTAAACCACATAGTTTAAAACAATAAACCAAACTTGTCCAACATACACAATCTCATTAAACATCAACATAAAAGACTCTCCCCCCATTGCCTTTATTATCTATAGCTATTAACCGAGACATACATCTCAAGTGGAGCTCTCCTTGAATCCCTTGCTTCTTGCTGTCCCAACTTCAAATATCTGCATTGATGGACAAAAAGGAGCGTAATCACATAATGCTTAGTGAGGAATGCTCAAAACCAAAACACCATCAATGCAGCGAGTCATAAAACCTCTTTAAAAAGGAAACACATTTCGATAAACCAAAGCAATGTTTGAAAACCCCTTTTTAAACAACATGCTTTAAATCATGCATTGCTCAAACATGAAAACCAACCCTTAGCTTAGAAAAGCTAAGTAACTCACTTCAAAGCACATCCTTGCAAAACCATCAATTTAACCTTTCCATGGATGAACATCATGTGCAAAGTTAAATACAAAACCCTTGGAAAACACTTCTACTTCGCATTATACTTTTCTCATTCTTGAAAATCATCTCAAGAAAGAAACCTTTAAAAACCACTTACTCCTTCAATCTAACTCATGCATTAAACAAATGCAACATATGACCCACAAAATCAACATTTGCACACATGCACCATTCTCAATAGAAAATAAACACTTGTTTAAGCTAACAAGTAATACATGCATTCTTGGTACATTACACACTTTCCATGCAACCTTGCATCATTTCAAGCATCTCATGCTTCATTACATTCAAGAACATTATATTGGCATCCAAGTGATAATTCACAAACCATCATAACACAAGACACAATCGGATACGCGGATTACAAGCGTTTTCCCACACGCTTCATACACACTTCCGAACAACATAAGGTGGAGTTTACCGGTACAATCACAACCCCTCAACACCCGTGATGGAGTTTAACGGTACAATCACAACCCCTCAACATCACTCATCGGAAGTTGTATAATACACTAGCGAGAGTCGGGACACATCACAAGGCTTACACATGGAAGCTACCACAACCATTGTAATCACCTTAACCAAGCTCACACACGGGAGCAACCCTCTACCGTTGTGACGCTTAACAAAGTCCACCCATGAGAGCCATCCTCCATCATGGTGACTTTAACAAGGTTCACCCACGAGATCCATCCTCCATCGTGGTGGCGCTAAACCAAGCCCACCCACGAGAGCCAACCTCCATCGTGGTGGCGCTAAACCAAGCCCACCCACGAGAGCCAACCTCCATCGTTGTGGCGCTAAACCAAGCCCACCCACGAGAGCCAACCGCCATCGTGGTGACACCAATTGCCTCAATCGCTAGGATTCTTGGATGGAGTTTACGGTACAATCACAACCCCTCGACATCCAAGGCGACTTTATTCACGGTGCACCCAATCCTATAGCCGGCTAACTATATCCGATTAAAGTAACCAAGTACCACTTACATCACTTGCCAACATAACCATTCTACCACATTAATCCATTGTTTTACAAGCATAACCAAAATGCCAAAACCACCAATTACCTTCAGCAATTCACTGTTTTTAAAGCATTAAACAAAGCCATTAAACAACATGCAACACTATGCATCAATTCCACAATTCCAATGTACAAAACCAAGAATCTCTTACCTTGAGTATCCTTCACACATGACTTTCAAAACCAGCATTACACCATGCTAAAATATGCTTTCAAAACAGAATTTAAACATGCAAATCACATGCATTGCATCCAACAATCACAAGTGCTTTAAAAACCAATTTATAACACAAACCAAGAGAGAAATTCCATTTACTTACTCTTGAGCTTAGCTAAGTTGTTTAGACTTAAACTAAGCTCCCAAAAACATTCAAACATTGGTTTCAAAGCTGAAAACCCAACTTCACTCACCGATACACAAACTAGGCTAGCCAACAAGCCTTCCAAGCATCCGAAACCTTCAACGCCACCTCTATTGCTCACGGATCATTCTCCCCTGTTTCAAGCACATAACAACAGAGGATTAATGCATCATCATGCATTAAAAACACCAGCAACACACCTAAACTCGCTGCTCTTTGCAAATTCAACATTTCGGCAACCAAACACAACCGAAATCACCTCCAAACTCTTCCAAAACTTAACCCAGCCAAGATCCATCACTTCTAACCATTTTTAAACATCAATTAACATCCAAAATGATCCCAAACACGTCCTTATACCTCCAGCATTAACAAAACACCAAGATCACCCCAAAAACCACCATTTTCACAAGTAAAAACTTAGGAAAATCAACCTATTCGGGATTGCATTGATTAAACCTCAATTACACATCATTTATACATCCAATTTACATCAAAAAGACATCTCAAAATAGAGCCTAATCAATTATTACAAATTTCTTCAAAATTAAATCCAAATCTTGTATTTTAAGCCAAAATCAAGATCACAACATCAAAACCTTTAATAAAACTCAAATCAAGGATTGAGAACTTGGGAATTTTAGTAAAGAACTGAGTATTTAGAGGAGAAGGACGTTCATACCTCTAAATGTGAGTTTCTCCTTGTTTAGAACCAAGATTCTTGAAAATCCAATAAGCAAATGAATAGATTGGTGTAGAAATGATTAGAGATCAATTAGAGATTGAAATCTCATCTTTCGATGTTAAAATCAGAGGAAAAATGGCTGGGGAAAAGAGTTTGGGCTGAGAGAAAAATTGAGAGAAAAGAAATGGAAAATTTTGAGAAAAGTTAGTTATGACATCAAAATATCTATTTCCCCTTTTTCCTTTAATTAAAAATCATTAATTAAATCTTTAATATTAAGAAAAATCTGGAGAAAACTCTTCTTGGGTAAATTAGCTCCTTAAAGATTCAAAGTTTCAATCCTTTTAAAACAGTCACCAACTTTTCAAAAATTACATTTTAGTCACTAACTTGAAATGTCACATTTCCAAACCTCATTTTGTAAAATTGATTTCACCACTCTCTTATATATAATAAAAGAGGATTTTTAGATATTTTTCCATATTTTTAATGCATCCTGAACTAGGCTTTCCTTAAAACCACCTTTTATATTCGAACCGAAAATCCGACCGGTCCAGTTCAAACCCAAAACTTCTAAGCCCAAAATTGGGGTGTTACATCCATTGCCCATGATCGATGACCTATTTGATCAACTCAAAGATGCCTTAGTGTTTTCCAAGATTGATTTAAGGTTTGGATACTACAAGATGAGAGTGAAAGATTGTGATGTGCCCAAGACTACTTTCCGTATGAGGTATGTCACTATGAGTTTTTGGTATTTCCTTTTTGGGCTAACCAACGCTCCGGCAACTTTCATGGACTTGATGAATCGAGTCTTCAGGTTTTATCTTGATAAGTTTGTGGTGGTTTTTATAGACGACATTTTGATCTATTCCAAGACCGCTGACGAGGATCGTAATCACCTTTGCATTGTACTTCAAACTCTTCGTGAGACGCAATTGTATGCTAAGTTCTCCAAGTGTTAGTTTTGGCTCACTAAAGTTGTCTTCCTTGGACATGTTGTATCGGCTTCGGGCATCCAAATAGACCCGAAAAAAATCCAAGCTATCCTTAATTGGCACCCATCGAAAAACGTTGGTTAAGTCAAGAGTTTCCTCGGCCTTGCTGGATATTATAGGAGATTCGTCAAAGGATTTTCTATGATAGCAGCACCTTTGACTAAGCTTTTGTGAGGAGACACCTTTTATGTGGACCGAGGAACATCAGAGAAGTTTTGACCAGTTGAAACAGGTTTTGACCTATGCACCCGTCCTGACCCAGCCCGAGTCCGGGAAGGACTACATCGTCTAGAGTGATGCGTCGCATCTCAGGTTAGGATGTGTTTTGATGCAAGAAGGAAAGGTTGTTGCATATGCTTCACGACAACTTAAGCCACATGAGGTGAATTATCCTACCCATGATCTAGAACTGGATGCGGTCCTCTTTGCGTTGAAAATCTAGAGACATTACCTCTATGGAGAAAAATGCTATCTTTTCACCGACCACAAGAGCCTCAAATACCTTCTTACTCAAAAGGAGTTGAACCTTCGACACCGGAGGTGGATGGAACTCCTCAAGGATTACGACCTTGTTATTGATTATTACCCGGGCAAGGCTAATGTTGTAGCTGATGCACTCAGCCCCAAGCCGATGTCTCGTAAGTATTGTTAATATGATCATAATCCTTTGTTTCAAATAATAGCCCCGCTTATCATGATGTAACGCCCTGGTTTTGGGCCTAGATGTTTTAGATATCGGATCGGGCCGGTCGAGAATGGTTCAAATCGCGTAAGGTGATTTAAGGAAATCAAGGAACGAAATAGGATAAAATTGTGATAAAATTGCTAAAATTCTCTAAAAATATGTTTAAGAGGTTGTTCAAGTCAATTTTACAAAATGGATTTCGGAAATGGGACATTTTGAGTAGTGGCCAAATTGTAAAGTTTCAAAACTAGGAAAATGTGATTTTTAATGTAGAAGCCAAAATCTTAGAATCTTTAGGGGGCTTTAAGTCAATTTGACATTTTCTCAATATGAAATGTGTTTTAAAAGGCTTTTAATTAAATGGATTTAATTAGATTTATAATTAATTAATATAGTTAGTTAAAGTGAGATTTCTAAGTACGTAACTACCAACTCTTTCTCATTTTCAACCAAACACTAATTCTCTCATCTTTTCTCAAAATTCTTACTTCCAAAAACTCTCTCAATATTTTATAAACCATTTTCAGTAAATCTTTTCTAATTCTTCAAGATTTTGCTAAGGAAAACTTGTCATTCTTTGAGAGAAGCAAGGATTGGAGGTAAATCCCGTTCTCAACCTCTAATCTAAGTTCTTTATTGATATTCCCAAGATATTTGGCTTCTCAATACTAATTTTGGTTGAGTTTTCATTATAGTTTTGATTGGAGATCAAAATCTTGTAAGAACATGATTGAAATCTAGATTTTCGGACTTGTTGAGTTAGGCTCTGTTTTGTGTTGATTTTAATTGAGTTTTAAGTTAATTTATATGTTAAAAGGAGGAGTTGATAACATAGATCCCGAAATCCACGAGATCCTTGAGTTTCTTGGTAGTTTTAAGTTAGATTTTGGGGTGAAATGGTGGAATCTTGCTTGCTGGAGGTATAAGAATGAGTTGGGTTGTTTATTAGATATGTTTTGATGTTGATAATTGTTTGGAAGTGATGTATGATGGCCGGGCAAGGTTTAGGAATCAATCGATTGAGTTTTCGGTTTTTTTGGAATGGTATTTTGGTGTAGTTTGGGTGAGAAACGGGTTTGTGAATTATTTCTGGTGTTGGAATGCATTTTAATGTAATTTCCTGTCGACGAGCAAGGCTTCACGTATCAGTGAGTGGAAATGCAATTTCCTGCTTTGTAACGCGTTGAGCGTGGTCTTGGGAGCTTAGTGTAAGTTTGATACACTTAGCTAATCTCAAGAGTAAGAGATTCGGAAATCTCTCTCTTGGAAATGTGCTTTGTTGATAAAATTTCACTTGAGTTGAGTGTGGATTGTTTACTATTTTAAGCATGTTTAATCATGGTTTAATGTTGGATTTTAATGCCATTATGTCAAGGATGCACTAGGTAAGTGATCCTTGGTTTGCATGTGTTGAATGCATATGATATTAAGCATGTTATGCTTGTGGAAATGGCATTGTGGTTATGCTTGTAAAAAAGTGGATTAATGTGGTTAAATGATTATATTGGAAAGTGATGAAAATGGTTTTTGGTTACTTTAATCGGATATAGTTAGCCAGCTATAGGATTGGGTGCACCGTGAATAAAGTCACCTTGGATGTCGAGCGGTTGTGATTGTGTCGTAATCTCCATCCAAGTACCCTAACGTTTGAGGTTAAGATCACAACGGTGAATGGTTAGTCCTGTATGTGTGTCTTGTGTATGTGTCCCATATTCTCGTTAGAGAAATTATACAACTACCGATGAGCGATGTTGAGGGGTTGTGATTGTGCCATTAATCTCCACCTTGTGTAGTCTGGCATTTTGTATGAAGCGTGAGGGACAACACTTGTAATCCGCGTATCTGATTGTTTCTTGTGTTGAAATTGTTTATGGATTATCACTTGTGAGCCAATATAATGTAAATGAATAATGTGAAGCATGAGATGCTTGTAAATGATGCAAGGATGCATGAGATGCTCGGTTAAGCATGAGCAAAGGTTTATTTGTTGTTTTAGAGTGATGCATATGAACATGTGTTGAAAAGTGCATTGATGTCTTGTGGAGGTGTGTTTTATGAAAAGGCGTGAGTTGTAAAATGGTGTTTTTTCCAATAATGTGAAATGTATTAATGAATGATGCATAGTGGTCCTCACTAAGCTTTGTGCTTACACTATTTTGTTTCATCAATGCAGAAAACTAGGTATTCAAGGCAGCAAGTAAGCAAGAAGAATCCAAGCTCTTGATCTTGCAAAGTATGTGGTTTTACTCTGGTGTAACAAAAGGCAATGGCTGGGAATTATACTTTGGAATGATTGAGGATGTTTCCCTTTACTTTGAGCATGTTAGATTGCTTATACTTGAGTTGTAAATGGCCTTTGATGTTTAGATTTTGGTTTGATTGTTGTTATAGCTTGTTGTGGTTTTGGTGGACTAGGAAGCATGCCTTTAGTACCTATGATTGCATGAGTGATGCTTTGTTCTAGTTTATGATTCATAGATATGGTCCTTGATGCATATGTGACCTGTATGTATGTTGTGGCATGTCTCGGAAATGTTTCAGATACGAAAAGACATGAAAAACTAGAAATATCTGCTATTGCAGGGAAAGGTGTATCGGAACGCCCTTGCCTGTTTCGGAACAGAGGCTTGAAATGGCTGAGAGGTTTGAGAACATGTGGGGTCGTATCGAAACAATTTTGCTACTTGAGAAGGGTGTTTCGATATGGGTCTCGGAACGTACCCGAGCATCGAAATGGTCAACCCTATTTCGCAATGACCGTTTTGGCACAGGGCCATCCGTATTGAAATGCCTGACCATTGGGTTTGAATTTTGAACTGTGTTGGGTTTCTGTTTCTTACGTTTTGGCCCCTGAATTTGGAATGCTTAATTGAATGAGTTTGGATGGTCCATTTGAGTTGAAATTTGGCTGGTTGGCATGTTACATGACTAATTAAAGTTTGGCAACTATAAAATCTTGGAAGTCCCTATATTTTGAGGAAATTACAATTTAGTCCCTAAAAGTCAAATGTATGCAATTGAACCATTAATTGAAATCCAATCGCAGAGCCGTTTCCTTTTGCGTGTCTTGTTGAACACATAGGATAATAAAGAGCATCTAGATAAGATCAAAAGAAAAAAAGGGTCGTAAATCAATGTTGACTTTCAGGTTGACTTTGGTTTTCCCCGTGTAATCTTCGTAGTTCGGGTTATACGCCTAGACCGGGCTAAGGGGGTTACACGTGAAATCTATCTTTTGTAGCCCTTTGAGCTATTAATGCCCATTTTCGACTCCATAGATGTTGTGGTCTTGTAGCAGAACTCCAAGATCAGTCTACAATCATTTCTAGAATTAAGACATTGCAAAATCAAGACCCTGATCTTCAAGCGATTGTTTTAAAGCTCCAGGATAATCCTGATTTCAAGATCATTCCCGAAGGACTCCTATGTTTTCATGATCGAGTTTGTGTGTCCGCCGGTGAAACCCTTCGTAATGATATCCTTAAGGAAGCTCACTCGAGTTCATTTTTCGTTCATCACGAGTCTGTGAAGATGTACAAAGACCTTCATGAATTATATTGGTGGTCAAGGATGAAACAAGCCATAGTCCATTTTGTATCTCGGTGCCTCATGTGCCAACGTGTCAAAGTTGAACACCGTGCCCCTACCAGTTTATTGCAACCTATCAAAAACCTCAATGGAAGTTGGAGAAGATCACGATGGATTTTGTCAGTGGTCTACCTTTAACTCCCGCAAGACATGATGCTATATGGGTAATTGTATATCGTCTCACCATGTCAGCACACTTTGTTCCAGTTCAGATGGATTACGGGCTCCCCAAGCTACCTGACTTGTATATCCAGGAAGTGATTAAACTCCATGGAGTGCCATTGTCCATCATCTCCAATCGGGATCCCCGATTTGGTTCTCGATTTTGGAGAACCCTGCAAGGAGCTCTAGGCACCAAATTCAATCTTAGTACCGCTTTCCACCCTCAATATGATGGCCAATCAGAAAGAGTAATTCAGATCTTAGAAGACATGCTTCGAGCATGCATCATAGATTTTGGTGGATCTTGGGAGAAATCCTTACCCCTCATCGAGTTTGCTTAAAAAAATATCAATCAAGCTTCCATCAAAATGGCACCGTATGAAGCATTGTATGGCAGGCGATGTCGAATCCATTTATGTTGGTCCGAGCTTGGTGGAGGCAAAGTATTGGGACCTAAATTACTTCGGGAAACCAAAGAACGAGTCACCATCATCCATGATCACTTAAAGGCTGCCTTTGATAGACAAAAGGCTTATGCTGATCTCAGAAGACCAAACATTGAGTATGACATAGGAGAGAAGGCTTTCCTTAAAGTCTCACCGTGGAAGAAAATTCTGAGATTTGGCAAAAACGGAAAATTGAGTCCCCAATTCATTAGACACTTAGAAGTCACAAAAAGAGTTGGCCCTATGGCATATCGATTGCAGTTGCCCTATGAGCTAAGCAAAATTCATGATGGCTTTCACGTATCGATGCTCCGGAAGTACCGTTCTAATCCTTCGCATGTTATCGAACCCGAGTCGATAGAAGTCCAACCAAATATGTCTTACAAAGAAGAACATGTCCAGACTCTTGCTAAGGAAGTCAAGAGACTTCGTAACAAGTTCGTGCCACTAGTCAATGTACTATGGAGGAGCCATTTCGTAGAAGAGGCTACCTGGGAACCAGAGGAAACCATGAGTAAACAATATCCGCACCTCTTCGATTCAGATAAAATTTGAGGACAATTTTTTTCTTAAGGAAGGGAGAGTTGTAACACCCTGAAAACCGGTCTTGTTGAAATTAGAGTACCAACGATCAAAAACCCTAAATCAAAAGGGGACCGAACATTGATCCGATCATTTTGTTGAATTTATGGACTTGATAGTGACCCTTAATTAAATTGATTTATTGGACTTGGAGCTAATTGATTAAGGGAGAAACCTTTTAATGACTAAATTGTGAAAAATGGAAGTTTGAGGGTAGAAACATGAACTATCAAAAGTTGAGGGGCTAAGCTTGCGATTAGCCCCTCTAAAAAACAATTTTCATTCTTTGAAACCAATAGAATTCAAGAGCGTCACCATGGGGAAAGGCCTTTCGGCCAAATTTAAAAAAGAAGAAGGGAAAAGAATATAGAAAAGCTTACCCAAAAAAAGAAAACTTTCTTCATCTTCATCTTGTTCCTTGGTCCAACACACACCTCCATTGGTGAACAAGATTCAGTTTCGCTTTTCTTCGTCTTATCATTATCGAATCATAGCTAGCAATCGGGTAAGTCGTATTCCTCAATCGATCATTGAACTCTGTGGATAAACCAAGTTTAATCTAAGCTAGGCTTTGACTATCCATGGTTATCATGCTAGATAAGGATCAAACCAAGCATAGATATTTGCTTCGATATTGATATATTGAATTTGATATCGAAATATTGTCCTATTGACCTTTTTATTTATTTTTCCTAGCTCAGGAAGTTGTTTCAGATCATCCATCGACATGCTCAGAAGCTAGGAACAAGGGCGTTGTAATCCGAGAGTCGTAGGAGCATCGGATTAGTAAGGTGTGTAACGCCCCGGTTTTGGGCTTAGAAGTTTTGAGTTTGGACCGGTTTGGTCGAAGTGCGGTTCGAATATAAAAAGGTGAAATTAGGAAAGCCTAGTTCGGGTTGCATTAAAAATATGGAAAATGTCTTAAAATCCTCTTTTATTATATATAAGTGAATGGTGAAATCAATTTTACAAAATGAGGTTTGGAAGGGTGACATTTTGGTTAGTGACCAAAATGTAATTTTCGAAAATTGTGTGACTGTTTTAAAAAGGATTGAAACTTTGAATCTTTAAGGAGCTATTTACCCAATGGGAGTTTCTCCAGATTTTTCCTAAATATTAAAGATTTAATTAATGGTTTTTAAATAAAACTAAAAAGGAGGGAAGATATTTTGACATTTCCAACTAACTTTTCCATATTTCCATTTTCATTTTCTCTCATCATTTCTCTCAAACCAAACACATTTCCCCATAGCTTTTTCCTCTAATTTTGTCATCTAAATATCACATTTCAATTCTCTTTTGATCTCTAATCATCTCTTCATCAAAACCTTATCATTTGCTAAGTGGATTTTCAACAATTTTGGTTCCAAAAAGGGAGAAACTCAAGTTTGGAGGTATGAACGTCCTTCTCCTCTAAACTCTCAGTTCTTTACTGAAATTCCCAAGTTCTCAATCCTTAATTTGTGTTTTATAAAAGGTTTTAAGGTTGTGTTCTTGATCTTGGCTTTAAAATGCAAGATTTGGTTGATTTTTGTTAAAATTCGTATGATCTGTTTGAGCAGTGATTTGAGGTGTCTTTTTGGTGTTAAATGAATGTTAAATTGATGTGTAATTGAGGTTTAATCAATGCAATCCCGAATAGGTTGATTTTCCTATGTTTTGCTTGAGTTCTTGGTTGTTTTTTTGGAGTGAACTTGATGATCTGTTATAGCTGGAGGTATAAGGGTGATGTTAGATCCTTTTTGGATGTTAATTGATGTTTAAGGATGTTTAGATTTGATGGATCTTGGCTGGGTAGTGTTGTGGAGTTGTTTGGATGCATTTTCGGTTGTGTTTGGTAGCCGAAAATGGAGTGTGGATGAGAGCAGCGGGTTTAGGTGCTTTCATTGAAGATATTAATGCATGATGATGCTTTAATCCTCTGCTTTGATGTGTTTAAAACAGGGGAGTCATCTTTGGATCCTAGTGGTGGTGATCCAGAAGGTTGATTGGTGTTTCGGCAAGTGGCGAAACGGAATCGGTGAGTGGATTTTGGTTTTCAGCTTTGAAACCAATGTTTTGAAGGTTTGGGAGCTTAGTTTAAGTCTAAGCAACTTAGCTAAGATCAAGAGTAAGTTTTCGGAAAAAGTCTCTTGATGATGAACCATGGATTGGTTGCATGCAATGTGGTTGTTTGCATGTTTTAAATCCTGTTTTGAAAGCATGTTTTAACATGTTAGTTGCTGATTTTATAAGCCATGTATTGAAGAATGCTCAAGGTAAGAGATTCTTTTTTTTGAACTTTGTTAAATGTGGTTTTGATGCATAATGATGCATGATGATGATGGCTTTGGTAAATGCTTTAAAACAGTGGAATATTGTTGTTAATGATGCATATTGGCAAGTGATGGTTAAGGTCACAAAGGTGGTTAAAAGTCCTAATGTGAGCCTTGTTTATTTAAGAACAACATGGTGGTTAAAAGTCCATGGTTGGTTCTTGGTTAAGATCACCAATGTGGTTAAAATTCCTTGGGTGAGCCTTGTGTATTTAAGAACAACATGGTGTTTAAAAGTCCATGGTTGGTTCTTGGTTAAGGTTACAAAGGTGGTTAAAATTCCTTGTGTAAGCCTTGTTATTTAAGAACTCCAAGGTGTTTAAAAGTCCTTGGGAGATTCTTGTTAAGGACACAAAGGTGTTTTAAAGTCCTTGTGTGGTCCTTGTCATGGTGTTTAAAAGTCCATGGATGATTCTCATTAAGGACACAATGGTGTTTAAAAGTCCATGTGTGGTCCTTGGAAATTGTAAGATCACAATGGTGTTTAAAAGTCCATGTGTGGATCTTATGTTGAATGTATCACTTGTTGCCAATATGACATGATATGAATTTGAAGCATGATATGCTTGTTTTAAATGCTATGTGCATGTGTAAATGATGTTTGAGCTAAGGTTTATAAAGGTGTTTTATAAATGCATTATTGTGTGGTTTTTAATGAGCATTCCTCGCTAAGCTTTTGCTTACGCTCTCTCTTTTCTTAAACCAATAACGCAGAGCATTGAAGTGCATTTTGAGGCAGCAAGGAAGTTAAGCATCCAAGGGAAGATTTAAGCTCATGTATGGTGAACATTTTCCTAAAACTATTAGCTTTTGGGTATTTGGCAATGGGGAACCTATGTTGGTGTTTTGGGAGATGTTTTGGACTCCCTAAGTTGGTTTAATGTTGTTGATAATGTTGGTACATGTAATTGGCCTTTGTGATGTGATTTTGGTATGTTGATGCTTGAATGGTTTTCTAAGTAGGAAGCATGCCTATAGATTTGGGGATTTTCATAATTGATGCCATGTTGATGTTTGGTTGATGCAATTATGTTCCTTGTATATTGAATGACTTGCTGGTATAATTTGGTGGCTTTTGGAGCATGTTTGATTGGTCAATTGTGTGTTTAATCAGAAAAATCTGCAAATCTGGGCAGGCCGTATCAGAACGGGTGCTATCGTTTCGTAACAGGGGCTTGAAATGGCCTAGGCGTTCCGAAACGGGAGGAACCGTTCCGGAACGGAAATGCCACTGCCAAGCCTCGATTCGGAACCAGTTTCGCAACGGTCCCGTGTTTCGGAACAGGTCCTCCCTGTTTCGGAACACTCGACCGTTGGGCTCTGAATTTGATGGTTTGATGTTTTGAAATGTTTGCGTTTTGGTCCTGAAACTTGTTATTGCAATTGGATGAGTTTGAGAAGTCCGTTTGAGCTGAAATTTGGCAGTGAAGCATGAAAGATGATTAATTTCAAGTTGGTAACTTTAAATTGGGTTAAGACCTTATAATTTTCAGAATTTACAATTTGGTCCCTAAAGTTGTAATTTGTGCAATTGAGTCCCTGAATGTTCTCCGTTTGCTTTGAGCTTTGAGTATGTTGATCTTGTGAACATATCTAGGGATAATGTGCATCTAGACAAGATTAAAAAGAAAAAAAGGGTCGTTAATCAAGGTTGACTTTCGGGTTGACTTTGGTTTTCCCCGTGTAATCTTCTTAATTCGGGTCAACCGTTTAGGCCGGGTTAAGGGGGTTACATTTGGTGGTATCAGAGCTGAGTTCTCGAGTAATTGGGAATGAGTATGTGAATGATTTAAGTATGTATGCTTTGTATGCTTGTTGAGTGAAAGCATGTTGAGTGAATTGTATATATGTTACAATTGTGGTGTATGCTGGGGGTGAAGCATGTTGTGGGTACCCATTGCCAAATCAAAGCTAATGTAATGATGTTGTTTTTAAGTGAAATGAGCTTGAGTACTTGGATTGCTTACCTTGTTGAGCCTGACTTTGTTTTATTGCATTGTGATTGTATTGTTAGAGTATGGCACCTCGTAGAGAAGTAAGGGTTAGTACGCGAGCTACGGCTCAGAACGAAAATGAAGAGAATGTTGAGAATGCTATGGATTTACCTCCTCCGCCGGGTGGTGGTGGTGCTGAGGGTGAAAGAGCTGATGTTGCAGCTGGTGCTGGGGTCGCTGGACCTGAAGCTGGTCAGGGGCAAGCTGTACCTGACATGACCATGTTAGTGCAAGCTATTGCTGGTGCTTTTCGAGCGGCAGTAGCTGGAGCTCAAGGAGCTGGGCATCAGGGAGAAGCTGGAGTTAGACTACCCTTGGAGCGCTTACGCAGTCTGGGAGGTACTGAGTTCAAGGGTTTGTCGGCTGAAGGTTCAGAGTCTTGGTTAGAGAGTACCAAGAGAATCTTGGGTCAGATGAGTTGCACTGATGTGCAGAAGCTGGGGTGTGTGGTATCATTGCTGCAAGATGATGCATACACTTGGTGGACAACCACTATCGCTGGGATGGCGGAAGCTGATGTCACTTGGACGTTCTTTCAGAACGCGTTCAAGAGAAGGTATCTAGGGGTGAGGTACCTAGATGAAAAGAAGAGGGAGTTCATGTCTCTTACCCAGGGGAGCATGTCTGTAGCTGAGTATGAAGTACAGTTTGTTCGACTCAGTCAGTACGCACCTGAGCTTGTTCCGGATGAGCGGGAAAGGTGTGAAAGGTTCCGTTATGGTTTAGTGACGGATGTAAAGATGTATGTGCTGGCTACCGAGTATGATGATTTTGACGTGCTGGTTGGCCGAGCGAAGGACATTGAGATGAACTTGGGTTTGTCTGCTAGAAGTGCTGGGTCAAGTGCTGGTAAGCGAGCTGCTGAATATAGTTCCGGTGGTGGACGGAACATGAGGGGACGTGATCAGAAGTATCAGTCCTCAACTAAGCGAGGTGGTGGTGCGCCTGCTCGGGGAGGCAACGCTAGAGTTGATCCGAGTGCATGTTGGATATGTGGTTCACGTGTCCATATGAAGCGTGATTGTCCTCGTGCTGTGAGGGAGGTGCAGGCTTCTGTTGTGGCAGCTGGTAATGCGTGCTGGAACTGTGGATCTACGGATCACATGAGGAGAAAGTGTCCTATGATGGCTGGTGGCCAAGTGCGTGCTCCTGCTGTTGTTGCACCACAGAGAGGTCGTGGGCGCGGCCGTGGTAACTTTCAACGGAGAGAGGAAGGTGGTCGGGGAGTGGCCCATGTTGTGGCTATTCAGCCTGAGGGTGGCGGCCAAGCCAGGGTGTATGCTCAGCGGGAGGGGAGGAATGACGCGGATGTGATCGCAGGTACTTTTACTTTGCAATCCTTGTCATTACTTTCCTTGATTGACTCTGGTTCTACGCACTCAAACATATTGCGTGAGCATGCTGAATTGCTTGGTTTGCCTGTTGAGTCTTTGGATGTTGGTGTACGTGTCACTAGTTCTTTTGGTGAGACTGTTGTGACTCGAAAGCTCTATAGAAGATGTCCTTTGGTTGTTCAAGATCATGTTTTTCATGTTGACCTTATGGAGTTACCTTTCTATGGTTTTGATGTAATTCTTGGTATGGATTGGCTTGCTGAGCATCGAGCTGTAGTGGATTGTGAAAATAAGCGAGTTTCGTTGAAGCTTGCGGATGATTATGAGGTGGTTGTGGTTGGTGAGAATGTGAAGTTTCTTGCCAATGTGGTGTCTACATTGGAGGCGAGCCGGATGATGAGGCAAGGTTGTGAAGCTTACCTAGCTTTTGTGATGAATCCTAGCTCGAAGGAGTTGCGTGTGCAAGATATCAGGATTGTGAAAGAGTTTCCTGGTGTGTTTCCTGAGGAGTTGCCTAGATTGCCTCCTAATCGTGAAGTGGAGTTTGGGATTGAGCTGTATGAGAATACAACTCCTGTGTCTATTACCCCTTATAGAATGGCACCTAAAGAGTTGAAGGAGCTGAAGACGCAATTGCAAGAATTGCTTGATCGTGGTTTCATTCGGCCGAGTGTGTCACCTTGGGGTGCACCGGTCTTGTTTGTGAAGAAGAAGGATGGCACTATGAGAATGTGCATTGATTATCGTCAGTTGAACAAGTTGACTATCAAGAATCGGTATCCTTTGCCGAGAATTGATGATCTCTTTGATCAATATCGGGGAGCAGCTGTGTTCTCTAAGATTGACTTGAGGTTGGGGTATTATCAATTGAAGGTAAAGGATGTGGATGTGCCTAAGACAGCTTTCAGGACAAGGTATGGGCATTATGAGTTCCTTGTGATGTCTTTTGGGTTGACAAATGCTCCTGTGGCTTTTATGGACATGATGAATCGTGTGTTTCATGAATACCTGGACAAGTTCGTTGTGGTGTTCATTGATGATATCCTCGTGTACTCGCGTACTGAGGAGGAGCATGAAGAGCATTTGAGGATTGTGTTGCAAGCTTTGTTGGAGAATCAGCTTTATGCCGAGCTGAGTAAGTGTGAGTTCTGGTTAAGTGAAGTGGTGTTTCTTGGGCACGTGGTTTCTACTGAGGGGATTCGTGTTGATCCTCAGAAGATTGAGGCGGTGATGAATTGGAAGGTTCCTAAGTCTGTTCATGAGGTCCGTAGTTTCCTTGGTTTGGCGGGATACTATCGGAGGTTTGTGGATCGGTTTTCTAAGATTGCTGCACCTTTGACAAAGTTGTTGCAGAAGGATGTTAAGTATGAGTGGACGGAAGCGAGACAATAGGCTTTTGAGAAGCTTAAGGCAGCTTTGACGCAAGCTCCTATCTTGGTTCAACCTGAATCAGGGAAAGTTTGTGGTCTACAGTGATGCGTCCTATGTTGGTTTGGGATGTGTGTTGATGCAAGAGGGTAAGGTGGTGGCTTATGCATCGCGGCAGTTGAAGGTACATGAGCGCAATTATCCTACGCATGACATTGAGTTGGCTGCGGTGGTTTTTGCTTTGAAGATCTGGAGACATTATCTGTATGGTGAGAAGTGTATGGTGTACACGGATCACAAGAGTTTGAAGTATCTGATATCTCAGAAGGAGTTGAATCTTAGGTAGCGACGTTGGGTGGAGTTGCTCAAGGATTATGATTTGACGATTGAGTATCACCCTGGAAAAGCTAATGTTGTAGCGGATGCCTTGAGTAGGAAGGTAGCTGTTGAGTTGAGGGCTATGTTTGCCAGTTTGAGTATTTCGCGTGATGGTGGTCTTGTGGCTGAGTTGCAAGTGAAACCATCTTTGGTTCAGTTGATCAAGGAAAAGCAGTTGCTGGATGATTCCTTGGTATCGCATGTTCAGGATATCGCGGAAGGTAGGCCTTCGGATTTCAGCTTTAATGATGATGGAGTGTTGTGTTTTGGGAGTCGGATAGTAGTGCCCAACGATGTTGAGTTAAGGCGTGCTATTCTAACTGAAGGTCATAGTAGTCCTTTTGCTATGCACCCTGTTAGTACTAAGATGTAACGCGATCTTCGTGATGAGTACTATTGGGTGGGTTTAAAGAAGGATGTTGCGGAGTTTGTGAGCAAGTGCATGGTGTGTCAGCGAGTTAAGGCTGAGCATCAGGTTCCTTCAGGGTTGTTGCAACCGTTGAGAATCCCTGAATGGAAGTGGGAAAGGATTACCATGGATTTCGTATCTGGTTTACCTTTGTCACCATCGAAAAAGAATTCGGTGTTGGTGATTGTGGATCGCCTGACGAAGTGTGCGCATTTCTTGCCTGTGCATACTACGTTTTATTTGGACAAGCTTGCGGAGCTGTACATTGCTGAGATTGTGCGGCTGCATGGTGTGCCTAAGTCGATTGTTTCGGATAGGGATCCGAGGTTTACATCGCGTTTCTGGCAGTGTTTGCATCAAGCTTTGGGTACACGGTTGAACTTCAGTACATCTTATCATCCTCAGTCGGATGGTCAGCCCGAGCGTGTTATCCAGATTTTGGAGGATATGTTGAGGTGCTGCGTTATTGAGTTCCAAGGCTCTTGGGAGAAACATTTGCCTTTGGTGGAGTTCGCCTATAACAAAAGTTATCAGGCGAGTATTCAAATGGCACCTTATGAGGCTTTGTACGGGAGGAAGTGTAGGACTCCTCTTTGTTGGGCTGAAACGGGTCAGAAGTTGGTTTCGATGCCGGCTTTGTTGAAAGGAACCACCGAGAAGGTAAAGCTCATTTGTGAGCGTTTGAAGGCAGCTTCTGATCGGCAAAAGTCTTACGCGGATATGAAGCGTAAGGAGATTGAGTATGCGGTGGGTGACCGTGTGTTTTTGAAGGTTTCGCCTTGGAAAAAGGTGATGAGGTTTGGCCGGAAGGGTAAGTTGAGCCCTAGGTACATTGGACCATACGAGGTGATTGAGCATGTGGATCCTGTTGCGTACAAGTTGAGGTTACCTCAAGAGTTGGAGAAGATTCATGATGTGTTTCATGTTTCTATGCTCCGGAAGTATAGATCGAATCCTTCTCATGTGATGCCTGTGGAAGAAGTGGAATTGAATCCGGATTTGACCTATGATGAGGAACCGGTGAAGGTTCTGGATTCGGATAGCAAGGTTCTTCGAGGCAAGACGATTGAGTTGGTAAAGGTGTTGTGGAAGCACCGTGGTGTTGAAGAAGCCACGTGGGAACAGAAGGATGACATGCTGAAGCAGTTTCCGTACCTCTTTCCTTCAGGTAAATTTCGAGGACGAAATTTCTTAAGGGGGGAGAGTTGTAACGCCCCGGTTTTGGGCTTAGATGTTTTGAGTTTGGACCGGTTCGGTCGAAGTGCGGTTCGAATATAAAAAGGTGAAATTAGGAAAGCCTAGTTCGGGTTGCATTAAAAATATGGAAAAATGTCTTAAAATCCTCTTTTATTATATATAAGTGAATGGAGAAATCAATTTTACAAAATGAGGTTTGGAAGGGTGACATTTTGGTTAGTGATCAAAATGTAATTTTCGAAAATTGTGTGACTGTTTTAAAAAGGATTGAAACTTTGAATCTTTAAGGAGCTATTTACCCAATGGGAGTTTCTCCAGATTTTTCCTAAATATTAAAGATTTAATTAATGGTTTTTAAATAAAACTAAAAAGGAGGGAAGATATTTTGACATTTCCAACTAACTTTTCCATATTTCCATTTTCATTTTCTCTCATCATTTCTCTCAAACCAAACACATTTCTCCAGAGCTTTTTCCTCTGATTTTGTCATCTAAATATCACATTTCAATTCTCTTTTGATCTCTAATCATCTCTTCATCAAAACCTTATCATTTGCTAAGTGGATTTTCAACAATTTTGGTTCCAAAAAGGGAGAAACTCAAGTTTGGAGGTATGAACGTCCTTCTCCTCTAAACTCTCAGTTCTTTACTGAAATTCCCAAGTTCTCAATCCTTAATTTGTGTTTTATAAAAGGTTTTAAGGTTGTGTTCTTGATCTTGGCTTTAAAATGCAAGATTTGGTTAATTTTTGTTAAAATTCGTATGATCTGTTTGAGCAGTGATTTGAGGTGTCTTTTTGGTGTTAAATGAATGTTAAATTGATGTGTAATTGAGGTTTAATCAATGCAATCCCGAATAGGTTGATTTTCCTCAGTTTTGCTTGAGTTCTTGGTTGTTTTTTGGAGTGATCTTGATGATCTGTTATAGCTGGAGGTATAAGGGTGATGTTAGATCCTTTTTGGATGTTAATTGATGTTTAAGGATGTTTAGATTTGATGGATCTTGGCTGGGTAGTGTTGTGGAGTTGTTTGGATGCATTTTCGGTTGTGTTTGGTAGCCGAAAATGGAGTGTGGATGAGAGCAGCGGGTTTAGGTGCTTTCATTGAAGATATTAATGCATGATGATGCATTAATCCTCTGCTTTGATGTGTTTAAAACAGGGGAGTCATCTTTGGATCCAAGTGGTGGTGATCCGGAAGCTTGATTGGTGTTTCGGCAAGTGGCGAAACGGAATCGGTGAGTGGATTTTGGTTTTTAGCTTTGAAACCAATGTTTTGAAGGTTTGGGAGTTTAGTTTAAGTCTAAGCAACTTAGCTAAGCTCAAGAGTAAGTTTTCGGAAAAACTCTCTTGATGATGAACCATTGATTGGTTGTATGCAATGTGGTTGTTTGCATGTTTTAAATCCTATTTTGAAAGCATGTTTTAGCATGTTAGTTGCTGATTTTATAAGCCATGTATTGAAGAATGCTCAAGGTAAGAGATTCTTGTTTTTGAACTTTGTTAAATGTGGTTTTGATGCATAATGATGCATGATGATGATGATGGCTTTGGTAAATGCTTTAAAACAGTGGAATATTGTTGTTAATGATGCATATTGGCAAGTGATGGTTAAGGTCACAAAGGTGGTTAAAAGTCCTTATGTGAGCCTTGTTTATTTAAGAACAACATGGTGGTTAAAAGCCCATGGTTGGTTCTTGGTTAAGATCACCAAGGTGGTTAAAATTCCTTGGGTGAGCCTTGTGTATTTAAGAACAACATGGTGTTTAAAAGTCCATGGTTGGTTCTTGGTTAAGGTTACAAAGGTGGTTAAAATTCCTTGTGTAAGCCTTGTTATTTAAGAACTCCAAGGTGTTTAAAAGTCCTTGGGAGATTCTTGTTAAGGACACAAAGGTGTTTAAAAGTCCTTGTGTTGTCCTTGTCATGGTGTTTAAAAGTCCATGGATGATTCTCATTAAGGACACAATGGTGTTTAAAAGTCCAAGTGTGGTCCTTGGAAATTGTAAGATCACAATGGTGTTTAAAAGTCCATGTGTGGATCTTATGTTGAATGTATCACTTGTTGCCAATATGACATGATATGAATTTGAAGCATGATATGCTTGTTTTAAATGCTATGTGCATGTGTAAATGATGTTTGAGCTAAGGTTTATAAAGGTGTTTTATAAATGCATTATTGTGTGGCTTTTAATGAGCATTCCTCACTAAGCTTTTGCTTACGCTCTCTCTTTTCTTAAACCAATAACGCAGAGCATTGAAGTGCATTTTGAGGCAGCAAGGAAGTCAAGCATCCAAGGGAAGATTTAAGCTCATGTATGGTGAACATTTTCCTAAAACTATTAGCTTTTGGGTATTTGGCAATGGGGAACCTATGTTGGTGTTTTGGGAGATGTTTTGGACTCCCTAAGTTGGTTTAATGTTGTTGATAATGTTGGTACATGTAATTGGCCTTTGTGATGTGATTTTGGTATGTTGATGCTTGAATGGTTTTCTAAGTAGGAAGCATGCCTATAGATTTGGGGATTTTCATAATTGATGTCATGTTGATGTTTGGTTGATGCAATTATGTTCCTTGTATATTGAATGACTTGCTGGTATAATTTGGTGGCTTTTGGAGCATGTTTGATTGGTCAATTGTGTGTTTAATCAGCAAAAATCTGCAAATCTGGGCAGGCCGTATCGGAACGGGTGCTACCGTTTCGGAACAGGGGCCTGAAATGGCCTAGGCGTTCCGAAACGGGAGGAACCATTCCGGAACGGGAATACCACTGCCAAGCCTCGTTTCGGAACCAGTTTCAGAAGGGTCCCGCGTTTCGGAACAGGTCCTCCCTGTTTCAGAACACTCGATCGTTGGGCTCTGAATTTGATGGTTTGATGTTTTGAAATGTTTGCGTTTTGGTCCTGAAACTTGTTATTGCAATTGGATGAGTTTGAGAAGTCCGTTTGAGCTGAAATTTGGCAGTGAAGCATGAAAGATGATTAATTTCAAGTTGGTAACTTTAAATTGGGTTAAGACCTTATAATTTTCAGAATTTACAATTTGGTCCCTAAAGTTGTAATTTGTGTAATTGAGTCCCTGAATGTTCTCCGTTTGTTTTGAGCTTTGAGTATGTTGATCTTGTGAACATATCTAGGGATAATGTGCATCTAGACAAGATTAAAAAGAAAAAAAAGGGTCGTTAATCAAGGTTGACTTTCGGGTTGACTTTGGTTTTCCCCGTGTAATCTTCTTAATTCGGGTCAACCGTTTAGGCCAGGTTAAGGGGGTTACAAGGTGAGTGTAGTCGGAGTCTCGGGAGTAGGCGAGGGGCCTACCCGAATCCTTTATCAATGATTTCAATTGTTTAGATAACTTTACCATTGTAGAAGATGCATCAAATTAGTAAACGGATTCATTGGTAAGTGTTGCAAGTTGCTATTGAGTATCAGACATAGTTATTGACAGTCTTTATGCATTGCCATTGTTATAGTCATTGTTATCGAAATATTGCAAATGAATCATTGAACATCGAAAATTGCCATTGATGTTGTGTATCATTGTTATTGAAACATATCCTTTGGTGATGACATTGAAGAATTAATCATCAAAATCTTCATTGAGTATTGAATATGTTCATTGATAATGAATCCTTGGATTTGAACAGACCTTGGATAAAATTGTCATGCCATAGAATTTATGAGCTCAGTGTACGGGTGGACTACGGTCCTAGGGCTACGACCTATATTTATTTGGCGAGGTGAAGGGATATGTTTGTTATTGGTCATATTGGCAAGGCGAAGGGATCAAACCATTCATTGATTTGGTGAGGCGTAGGAATTCGTGTATCCACTATCGTTATTCAATCCAAGGGTTAATAATGAAACTGTTATGTTAAACATTGTATAATGAAGCATAGCATTGACATTGATGAGTATGAGATTATGCATATAGTTCATACATTGTTATTCATATTGTTGTGGCTACGTCACTAGGCAATATATATGCCTAACATGTCTTATTTCATGCATTTCAGTTTAAGGAATCGACCACCTTTTGAAGATCGGACAAGTTGCAACAGAACAAGTCACCACAAACTAAAGTAATGTATTTTGGCCTTACGAACTCCTAGGAAGGTGGCAAAGTAGTCAAACTTGTCTTTTATGTTTATTCTGATGTGTGTATAAGATGCCTATATTGTAGAAGAGACTAAAGGCTCTAAATGACTTTTAGTTGGCCTAAATTCGATAAATATTTGCATAAATGGCTCATAAGGATCCAAACATATTAATAGTAAACGTATTCGTATGATCATTAAATTTGGCAAGCTAGTAGTTTATGTCATTGAAATGTTTTGTGTAAAGTTTTATTGAATTTGGATATTGATCGGTTGGCTAATTCGATTAAAAACCACCGAAAATTTGTGATTATAGGTCAAGACGCATCGATACGGGTGATGGCGTATCGATACGGGCACTCATAGTTGAACCTAGGAAAAAGGGTGTATTGATACGGTCTTGGGGTCGTATCAGTACATTTTGCCACAGGAATTCCCTGTATCGATACGGGTCTTCCCTGTATCAATACGAATTTAAGTCAAAGTCAAAGGAAGTTAACCTGTATCGATTTGGGTCTTGTCTGTATCAATAAGGTCTGTAAGGCAAGTGAAATCAGGTTGTCTCTCATACACTCGTATCAAAACAGCCTAAGGGTGTTTTGATACAGGGTTAGTTAAGTTAGTTAAAAGTGCCAAAACCGAAGTTTGCATTGTTCCCCATTTGATCACTAAATTTTGGATGATTAAATTGAACTAGTAATTGGACTCCAAATTGCATGAAATTTTGTAGGCTTGTTAATATTGTATAGAATTTCATTGTAGTTTGGTTAATTGCATCAAGGGACCCCTAAATTATCAGAATTTACAGATTATTCCTTAAGACTTGTAAGTGTTACATATTAGCCCTAAATGATTAGTTTATGTTCTCTAATGAATAATTTGGATTAAGATATATATCCGGTAATGATTTGGTTGTGTAATATTGTTCATATGGTGATGATTGAATGAAATTTTGTTGCACTGTTCTTTGTATTGTTCATCGGTAACACTCTTCGACCCGGTTCTCGACCAGGCTGGGTAGGGGTGTTACAAGTGTTCACAAAACACTTCAAGCCATCTCAACCGGACTTTAGTACAATCACAACTAAGTGGTACATTAACAACCAATGAGAAAACCAACCCCATTCATCGGCTGGACGCTTAACCCACTAACAAGAGACGTGATGCCAACCTCTTCGATCGTTAGGGTACTTGGATAGAGACACGGGGCACCAACCCCTCGACATCCAAGGTGACTTTTTATAGTGCACTTACTCCTATAGCTGGCTAACTATATCTGAAAAAACATTTATAAACTATTTTCATAACATTACTTGCCAATATAATTCACATTTAACCACACACCTCGCTATTTTCAAAGCATCATCAATAAATCATATTCCAAAGCATTAAACCATGTTTTAAATCACAAGTATAAAACATATACTTACAAGGATCACTTACCATTTGCATCCTTCATCATCACATCATTAAAAATAGTAAACCACAAAATTGAATCATGCTTTAATAGTAGGTAACATGCATCCAAAACCAAGTGCATAAAAACCATTTCATAATAGCCCAACCAAGAGAGAAATTTCTTATACTTACTTCCAAACATAGAAAGTGTTTCAAGCTTACATCTAAGTTCCCAAAACCACCTTTAAAACATTTCAAACCTAAAATCCACATTCTCACTCACTAACACGCCAAGCCTTGATTAGCCGACATGAAACTAAGCGTCTGAAGCTCCTAAAACATCATTGGTTGCTACCAAAACGTTCTCCCCTATTTGACCACATAAGAACAGAGGATTAAAGTATCCCAATGCATTAAAAACTCCAGCAAGCAAACCTACCACGTTGCCTTGCCCAAAACGCTCATCCGAAACAACTGAAAACATCATCAATTACTCTACAAACTCAACCCAGCCAAAACCTAACACTTCCAACCATTTATAATCATTTATTAACATCCAAAATCATCCTCTTATCAACCTTATACCTCCGACATTCACAAAATCACATTAACACCACAAAAACTCAATTCTAACAACCTAATCAACTAGATATCCAAATAGTTTCGGGATTACCATGCTTAAACCTCAATCTCAACATTAATAAACTTCCAAAACATGATTATAATCAATCATAAATCAACCAAAACAGATTCATTACGAAAATTACACAAAATCATCATTTAAGGCTTGAATTAGTCATTTTCTTCAAATCAATCATAGAACCTTGTTAAGAAACATAATTAAAGATCCAAATACTTGGGAATTTCATTAAAGAACCTTGATTAGAGGAGAAGCACGAAAATTACCTCTAAGCGCTTTCTATTCCTTCAGTTGACAAGATTTGATTAAAAATCTTCAAGAATCCATTGAAACAAGTTGAGCAAACTCCATGGAAATCATTTGAAAATCAAAGTAAAATGAAAAGGAAAAGATCTTTGGAAGTTTTGAAAGAAAATGTGTGGTTGGGTGATGAGAAAAGAGAGAAATGGATGTTACGTCAAAATAAGTTTGTAAAGCTTAATTCTCTTTTTTTTAATCAAAACCCTTTTAATCTTTTTTTTTAATTAAACACATTTAAAACATTTCAAATTAAGGGAATAGCTGTTTATACTTACATTAGCTCCCTAAAGATCTAAGTTTTGGCTCTTTTATAAAATAGCCATTAAAAATAGTTTTTTTCATTTTTACGATTTAGTTACTAAATCAAAATGTCCAACTTCCAAATGTCATTTTCCAAAATTGAAATCACCAAACCCTTATATAAATTTAAAAAGGATTTTAAGAATTTTCTAATATTTTTATCACTTCCAGAACTAGATTTTCCTTGAACCAATCCCCAACTAATCCGGATCTCTAGTCTTGGTCCAACGGACCCTGAATCCAACCTAAAAACTCCTAAGCCCAAAATTGTGGCGTTACATATTAACCTGAAATGTTCAATTCATTTATATTATAACCCAAATTAAAACGTAGAGAATAGGTACGCGAGTTGATGAACACAAAGCTCTAGCACCGAAGTGCTCCCATAGTACTAAAGTACTCCTAAAACACCGAAGTGTTCCAATAACACCGAAGTGTTCCTGTAACACCAAAGTGTTCTTGTAGTACCAATATACTGAACATGCAGTTGCGTAACCCATGGTATACCATTTGTACCAAAACTAAGAAGCACTTAATTTGGGCATATATACATAATATCATAAGACATAACATTAAACATGTTATCAATGATCACATTAGGGAAATTCATACCCTATATCCACAATCATAGGATCTCTTTTAGTATATTTTTGAAAATCTAGTGTGTCGGGACTTTTCCATTCTTTTGCGATCAATGTCTAAATAAGCTGATTTAAGATCGCATCTATTTTCTAGAAGAAAACTCATGATCTATAATAGGCATACCCGGAAACCATAGTACCTTTGTACCTAATTGAGCTAAGGGTGAATATTATTATTAACTTTATCACCCTCTCGAATCATTGGCTAATCCACGCGTCTAATAGCCTAAGCCGATCCTTTTTACCTTACACATTAGTACTTAAATAATTAACATAATGAAGTAAGCAATTGCATCCATTCAAACAAGTATAATCATCAGTAATTATGACATCATAGTGGCATGTATATATTTTTAACCTTTATTAGACTTGGTTTAACTCCAGAAACGGCTAAACCGGAAGCTCTGATACCAACAAATATAACATCCCATGTACATATTCATTACAGAACAAATAAAGAGGATATCAAAACACTCGATGCTTTTACTAGTAGGGTAATTTTAAAAACATTTTCAATTTTAACACCAATTTATGAGATCCAAAATCCATCATAAACTTATGACATGCTTGTACATGCTATTATAGTTTTCATTTCTAAGTTATGCACAACTTAATCCACATTTATGACGTAAAAATATTACTAGATTATCACAATTTTTTTATCAAATCTAGTATCTCATATTTTTCATATTTTAGAAAAGGTCATTTAGCAATATCATCTTTTACAAATTATACATGCCACTATAAAAAAACTTTAAACTCCATTTAGGATGTCATTACTGTGATTTCCTGTCAAGCTTTCCAATATTGGTACAATGCTCTTCTTCATTCCACCTAGAGTTACCTATGTGTGCACAAAAAAACACATGATAAGTATATAGTTAGTGGGACATAAACATTATCAATAAACAATGATAAATATAAATAACAACTATGGCAAATCACATTGCCCAACTATTGCTTACTCAAGTAACCATAGCCTTTAACCGGTTCCATTCTTGTTGATTCCTTTGAACTTCATGAGCATATTAAACTGAAATGTTCAATTCATTTATATTATAGCCCAAATTACAACATAGAGAATAGGTACACGAGTTGATGAGCACGAAGCTCTAGCACCGAAGTGCTCCTATTGTACCGAAGTACTCCTTTAAGACCGAAGTGTTCTTGTAACACTGAAGTGTTCTTGTGGTAACGATGTAGTGAACATGCAGCTGTTGAACCCATGGTATACCATTTTTCGATAATTGGCATGTAAAATAGAGATTAGACTGTAAATTGCATAAAGTTAGGAAATTATAGTCCCAAATATTTAGTTGCTAACAATTAGGAATTTAGCAATAATATAGCTATTGATTTTATGTATTTTTTCTAGATTAGCCTCCAACCTATAAATAGGTACAACTTTATCAATAAAAGTGATCAAGAAATACAGAGAAATAATCTTTCTTCTTTGCACATACCACTTTTCTACATGATATCAGATTATGTTTTAGATCCTAAAACTTGCGAGATGTATACATCTTCTGCAATCAGTTCAGAAAATATTTCAGATGATGTATTTCAACCTTTAAAAAAAATTCTAGCAGCCCACTGATGATGGCAATTTCCAGCCTTACAACAAATTTCAGCTGCTCAATGTTGTTGATAACTTCCAGCCATCTTCAACCTTCCAGCAGCCCATTGACGATGATAATCTACAACCACATTCATCCTATCAAGAAACCAATGTGACTTCTAAGACTCAAGGGGGTAGTACAATTTTTTACAAATTTGGTTGATAATAATTGTACATCATGGATCGTGAATTCAAGAGCATCAGAATACATGACAAGAGATGTGACGTTGTTTCAGAAATTTTAGAAATTAAATTTTTCCTCTCACATAAAGACTGCAGATGGCTCTTTATCACCCACTGAAAGAAGTGGTTCAATTCGAGTTTCTGAAAACATTGAATTATTGAATATGTTATATGTGCCTAATTTAGCTTGCAATCTTCTGTCTGTCAGTAAACTCTCTACTGATTTCCGCTGCACTATTAAATTTTCTCCACATATTTTTGAATTTCAGGCTATGGACTAGGGGAAGGTGATTGGAAGTGCTAGGTTGTGTGGTGGCCTCTACATTATTCAAGGCCAGCCGTCTCTACATAAACAAGCCAACTCAAGTTGTTCTCAACCAAACTTTTTTCCTAATCATGGTTCTAATTCTTCTCCAAATGTTTTATTATACAGACTAAGACATCCTAATTTTCAGTACCTTGCCAAAATGTTTCCTTATTTATTTCAAAATACAAGTCCAAATTTTTTTACTTGTGAAATCTGTCCACTTGCTAAACCCACAAAAAAATTCATATCCTCCATCCAAATACAAATCATCTCATCCCTTTTCCATTGTTCACAGTGACATTTGGGGTCCTTCGAGAGTGAAAAACATAGAAGGTTCTAGGTGTTTCATTACTTTTATAGATGATCACTCTAGACTAACTTAGACTTTTTTAATGAAAGAAAAATCTGAAACTGAGATTGTGTTTAGAAGATTTCAGAACATGGTTGAGACTCAGTTTAAAACAAAAATTTAGATTTTTTACCCTAATAATGGCAGTGGGTATTTCACTAGAACTCTAGGATCCAATCTTCAGGAGAAAGGAATTATTCATATTAGCTCTTTTGTTGATTCTCCTCAAGAGAATGGGGTTGCCGAGAGAAAAAATAGACACCTTTTAGAGGTAGCACGACCATTATTGTTTTCCACAAATGTTCCTAAATTCTTTTGGGGGGAATCCATCCATACAACCACATGCCTTATAAATAGGTTGCCTAGTAAACCCTTGCAATTTAAGGTACCTCGAGATGTTTTTCTTCACAATGTTTCTAATTTGCTGCCACTTTCTTCCTATCTGCCAGTAAAAGTCTTCAGGTGTACTATTTTTGTCCATATTTATCCTCATTCTCGGTCTAAACTTGATCCTCGAGCTCTTATGTGCATTTTCTTAGGATATTCTTCCACTAAGAAGGGCTACAAGTGTTACTCACCTGCCACTAAAAGAACTTATACCACCAAGGATGTTACTTTCTTGGAAAACAATCCTTTTTACTCCAAGGCTGAAATTCAAGGGGAGAGTGTAAGAAAACCTCAGCTTTTTGATGATTTTCAGTTTATTGATGATTTTCAGCCTTTTATAGCTCAACCTATCATACCTATACCTTCTCCTTCAAAACCCATACTTCCTTCAGAACCTACAGTTCAACCCTTCATAACTATAACTTCTACTTCAGAACCTATACCTTCTTCAAAACCCACACAATCTCCAGTTCCTAGCTCACCACAAACTCCTCAAAAGACCCAACTTGAGCAATTTGAGAAGAGGGAACTTAGTGTCTATAAAATGAGACAAAAGCTTATTAAAGAGACCAACATACAACCTGGAGACTGCCGAGAACTGAAACTCGGCCCTACAGCCTAAGAACACTTGGAAGGTATAGGAATTTCTCAAAATACAGCTCCTATTCCTATTATTGACATTGTTGATTTTCCCATTGCTCAAAGAAAAGGTGTGAGGAAGTGCACTAACCATCCAATTCAAAGGTTTGTATCATATGAAAAACTAAATCCTTCATTCAAGGCTTTTACTGCAAATGTTGACAGTATCTTTGTCCCTAAAACAATAGAGGAAGCTTTAGAAGATCCTAAATGGAAGAGGGCAGTTGATGAAGAGATTAGTGCACTTGAAGGTAATAAAACATGGACTCTTGTAGATTTACCACCATGTAAAAAACCAGTAGGTTGTAAATGGATATTTACAGTGAAATACAATTCTGATGGTAGTGTGGAGAGATTTAAGGCTAGGCTTGTGGCCAAAGGATTTACACAATCTTATGGAATAGATTATGAAGAAACTTTTGCTCTTGTTGCAAAACTAAATTCATTTAGAGTGTTGTTATTTTTCGCAGCAAATAAATACTGGGAACTTCATCAACTGGAAATTAAGAATGCATTCTTGAATGGGACTCTGGAAGAAGAGGTCTACATGAAAATTCCTTCAGGTATGAAACTACATCGTAGTGATCAAAAGGTTTGTAAATTGAAAAAATCTTTATATAGATTAAAACAAACTCTAAGGGCCTAGTTTGATAAATTTACTAGAGTCATTCTTAAAAATGGCTACAAGAAATGCCAAACTGATCACACTTTGTTTGTAAAAACAGCTCCATGCGGAAAAAAAGGCAATTCTAATTGTTTATGTAGATGATATTATCATTACAGGAGATGATGTTTATGAGATAGAACAACTAAAGAAGATATTGGCCTTTGAATTCGAAACCAAGAATCTTGGAAATCTCAAATACTTCTTGGGAATGGAGGTAGCAAGATCCAAGATGGGCATTGTTTTTAATTAGTGAAAATATGTTTTATATTTACTTGAAGAAACTGGAATGATTTGTTGTAAGCCAACAAAAACTCCTATAGAGATCAACTTGAAGTTAAGGAAAGATGAGTTGGGAATTCCTATTAACAAGGAACAGTACCAAAGACTTGTGGGGAAATTAATTTATCTATCACTTACACGACCAGATATAGCATTTTTTGTCAGCATTGTAAGCCAGTACATGTGTGACCCGAGAGAGGAGCACCTTGATGAAATCTACAGAATTCTAAGGTATCTAAAAATGACTCTTGGCCATGGTTTGATTTTCAGAAAGAATGAAGACAGAACAATAAAAATCTTTACTGATTCAAGTTGGCCTGGAGAGTTAACGGACCGGAGGTCAACTAGTGGATATTGCTCCTTTGTTTGGGGAAATTTGGTGACATGGAGAAGTAAAAAACAGTCAATTGTGTCAAGAAGCAGTGCCGAGGCAGAACATAGCTCTTGCTTTGGGAATTTGCGAGGGAATATGGCTTAAGAGAATTTTTGCAGAACTGGGACTTTATACTTGCAATCAATTCGAATTGCAAACTGATAGCCAATCAACTATTAGTATTGCTAAAAATCCAGTCCAACATGACATGACAAAGCATGTGGAGATCAATAGACACTTCATTTCAGAAAAGGTCAACAATGGAGTGGTTAAACTTAACGTTGTCTCTACAAAGAAGCAACTAGTCGATTTACTCACCAAGGCACTACCAAGAGTTACCTTTGACAAATTCATATCCAAGCTGGGACTCTACAATATATACTCACCAGCTTGAGGGGGAGTGTAGATAATTGGCATGTAAAATAGAGATTAGATTGTAAATTGCTCTGGTTTTATGTAATTTTCCTAGATTTGTCTCCTTTTGTAACCTATAAATAGGTACTACTTTATCAATAAAAGTGATCAAGAAATATAGAGAAATAATCTTTCTTCTCTTCACATACCACTTTTCTACACATTTGTACCAAAATTCTTAAGCACCTAATTTGGGCATATAACATAATATCATAAGACATAACATTAAACAGTTATCAATGATCACAATAGGGCAATTCATACCCTATTAAATAAATTTATACTTAGACTAGTTTACTCTAGAATGATAGTGCATCATTATTTTATATAATAAACATGTAGGCAATCTTACCTTGCTTTTATTTACAATAAACATGTATACTTATAAACATGTAGGCAATCTTACCTTAATTCCTTTGCAATCCTTTTAGTAACAATGACACGTCAACTTGGTTGATTTCCTTTGCTCTCAGAATATCCTTGATTTTGTATTTTCTTGGATGCTTCATTTGCATCATATACATAGCAACATAATCATAAGCACATGTTTAAACTAATTTAGATCATGTGTATCATAACAAGGATATATTCTATAAAACTTCTTCAATTTAAAACAAAGATACTTAACTTCTCAATATCTCAATTTTAACTTTGATCTTTCAAAGTTGTCAATTTGGTCCTTATATCCAGAAATTGGATTTTATTCCATTCAACTCATTCAAGCATATAAAACATCTTACAATCTATCAGTCCGCACTACCTTTCAAGAAATATTTCTATAAACTAATCTACAACTCGGAATTCAATTCCATTTGTTCTGACAGAAACTAGATTCGATAATTTTTTCAATCATATAAACTAACATCCAAAATTCAACTTGTACGATATATGATGAATTTTCAAAGTCAATTAGAGTGTTGAATTTCGAAGCAGACTACTACTATGTTTCTGACCTTTCATCACTTAAAAATTCATATCTTTTGATATACAATTCAAGATCAGTCACCGTTTGTTTTCAATAAAACTAGACTGAGCCAAGGAGATAATTATATATGGACCAGTTCTTAATTATTTTTATGTATTTTTGGTGAATTTTCAAACTTACTGCCAAAGACTAAAATTCTGGTCAGCTTTCTCAAATCAAATCTTTAACATCCTTTAATCATCCCAACGCTTCAAATTAACCTTCAATTATACTAATACAACATTTTTTTCATGACAAACATCAAATTTAACTTGAATCCAATTACCCTAAATTAACCTTAACTTTTCGAATTCGGGTTTCACTCCCAACTTGAAATTAAACTTGAATCAAGCATGGAAAAACTATATAAACACTTGACCCTTCGAAATCAAATCATATCTCAATTTGTATCCACAAACCTAACTTTCTCTCTTCATTTTCGAGAGTATAACTCGTGAGAAATTATGCATTAATGGTACAAAATAAAAGAGAATTCAAAGGAGAATAATTTCCTATTTCATGCTCAAACCTCAATTCCAAATATTTAGGGGCTTAAAATTGAATTGAAATTTTTCTTAACTTTTTCCTTTGAATCCTACGATTTAAAGAGGAGGAAGAACAACTTTTTTGTTCAATCTTCATCCATTTGGCTTATTTTAATGTCAAAGTTCATATTAAAAATATTTTAATTCAAAATAACTATTTTACCCTTGAATCAAATAGTTTCATAATATTCCACATGTCCATATCTATCATCCAAGGGCTAAGATTGAATCTTGGGTTAGTAGTTTAATATTTTACCCTTGAACTATATCAAAATCCAATTTTATCGTTGAGACAAACTTAACTTTCCATCTTGTCCTTTTAATCCAATGGTGAGGATCTAATCATGGAAAAATTATCTTAATCCAACGGTCTATATTAATTCTACCATTATAACCATGTTAAATAACATCCTTACCCTTCCATCAAATGACTAATATTATTTTCTTGAATTTATATTCAATCCAACTAACTGAAAATTTTTCAGAAACTTTATCGAATAATTCCTTAAAATCGAAATCTCGGATTAATATAACAACCTCATTTCCAACCCACTTCTTATAGCAAAACTATCCATTTACAAGATAAAATTATTTCTGGGAAAATTACCTTTTTAGCTTTCAAAATTTTTAGAAATTTTTACTTTATTCCACCAAACATTCATTTTATTCCTTTTTGGTCACTTCATTCTAGATATCAAACTTTCAATCTTATCATTTTAGTGATTAACCAAACTTTGGGGGTATTACTGTTTCTAATGCCTCCTTCAACTTTGCAGCCAATAGGGAACCCAGCATCGCCACTTCCGGCTGTGGAGTAGACTATAAGACTTCCTCCGGCAGCTGGCCACTCAAAATCACATAGGTTTTATCGCTAGTGTTTTCACACATATTTTTAATACTTAGTTTAGTTTATAGCTAATATATTCATTTAACATGGGGTATTTTAATAAAAAAATTAAATGGTTAAGATTAAAATGGTCTAAAAAAGAATTGAGCCAAAAAAATTAAATGGTTAAGATTAAAATGGTCTAAAAAAGAATAGAGCCAAATGGTTAAGATTAAAATGAATAATACAATGAATTTGCAAGCTCCATTTCCAAGACGATTCATGGGAAAAGTTCTTATAATATTGGGCAACATTATATTTTGGGGTTTTGACAAACTGAATCAGAGGTTAAGTGATAAACATGGCTTCGTAGATTGCTTGGTCGACCAAATTGATTAGTTTGAATCTACTCTCATACAATTAATTAATTATTCTTTCATACATTTTCGCCCACCGAATTAAGGTGGGGGAAATATTCTAACTTAATTCGTTAGGTTTAGGGCGAAGTTTGATGCACAGTCGCCCTCTGGAAACTCGTCACACGTTGGCACTTCTTCAATGTTGAAGTCCGACATCATGTCTCACATTGAAACTTTTTGTCCATGGAGCTCAATGCCACATCCACCTTGCTCGTTGGTGGATACTCAACGGAACTCATGTCTTTGGAAGTCTTCAACTCTACTAGCCCTTCCAAAGTCAATTCCCCAGTGGCAACAACCAAGTTAGTAGTCTTGGTTAGCTCAACAGCATTCAGCACCTTCGCCTCGACCCTCGTGTCTCGATGAACCGGAACGATGCATTGTTTGTGAGGATCCAAAATGCAAATACAATTGGCAAAAGGGATAAGGAGCGCATTAATCTGATCAAGGAAATTTAATCTGATGACAAAGTCATACTCATCCAAGTGAATTAGCTCGAATGTTTCTTTGCCTTTCCATTCTCCAATGTGCAACTCCATGCCCCGTACCATTCCCACAGTTGGAACACCTTTGGAATTGACGGTCTTGATCACCTGGTTGACTCTTCAACCTTGAGACCAAGCTTGTCAGTGTCTTTCTTAGACATGAACAAGTGAGAAGCTCTCATGTCCACAAGTGCTCTTCTCCTCTGACCGACAACGTTGATGTCCATGAACATCAATCCTCTCTACTTTTTGCACTTCTACCCCTTGGCAGAACTCAACAACATCAAACTCGATTCGAACACTCTTTCACCAAATGAGGCCCCTTGCATCGTTAACACTTTAATTGCTTCACGTATACCCTCAGTTTGACTGCTTTGTAGCTTGCAATCGTATCAAGTCTACATTACCCTTCTTCTTGATCGTCGTCCCCATTTACGATGGCATCAAGGAGGCTTTTCTTGGGATAGTCTCTCACCAAGTGTGGACTATCACAGTGGTAGCACTTTACGGGTCCTCAATCCTTCATTTCCCATGGTTTTACGAACTTGTTGGGCTTGTCATCACCATCGCTGGAACAATGATCGTCCTCGTCTCCCCCACCATTGCCCTTTCCATAGGGCTTGGAAGACTTGGACTTCCCAACTTCGAACTAGGATATGGCCTTTGCTATAGCTAATGCTTTGGAAAGTTCCTCAAATCCTTTCCGCTCTAACTCCATTTGGGCCTATCTCTAAAGTCATCCATAAAGTAAGATAAGCCCTCTACTTTACTCAAGTCGGGAATCTAGAGCTTGATCTCTAACTACTTGACATAGTTTGGGATGGAACTCTCATGTTTCAGTTGCCGCAACTTCCTTTGAGCCTCGAGTTTTTTTCTTCCGGTAGAACTATTCCTTGAACTCAACTTGAAACTCTTTCCATGTCTCAACGAGAATGTCCCTACTCTTCTCTTCAGAGCACCTGCGTCGCCACCATAAAAGAGCAACATTAGTCAAATACATAGAAGTAATGTTTACCTTTTCCGCATCATCCTTGATTCCCATGGCCCGAAAGTACTTCTCCATGCCCCACACGAAATTCTTAACATCTTGGGTCGATATGTTCCCCTTGAACTCTTTTGGCTTTGGGATGTCCTTCTTTGGCTTAGATACAGTGGGTGATGCTCCATTCTTAATGGAAAACTTGTATACAAATAGGTATGCCTTCAACTTTTCCATCTTCATCTTCACAGCATGCAATTCGACCTCAAACGCTTCACCTCGGTTATCCAACTTCTTGAACAAATTGTTCAGAAGTTCCTCTACATCTCCCTTGAGATACTCCCTCTTGTTGTCTTGCTCCTCGAAGCCTGTATCAACTGCATCAAGTCTCTCCCTCGAGTCTTTCACAAATTCCTCAAGTTTGGTTACCTTTTCTCCAGTAACTTGAGATATCCTTTGAACTCACCCTCTTAGATTTGACAGTTTTGGTCTCTATACCCTTCTTCGTTGCAACATCTTCCTTTGGTGGTGCCATGTCGATCAGTGACTTCACTCGAACCTTCGCTCTAATACCACTTGTCACAGAGCTAGTGTTTCGACCTTGTGAATCGTGCAGATTTAGTCGATATCCTTAGACAAACGACTAAGTCAGCCTAAATTCCCACCCCAGAATATCAAATTCTTTCAAGGCACTAAGAACGCTGAATTCTTCTAAGCAAAAGAAAACTATAGAGAATAGCCTCACTAAACAAAAGAAGAAAACCGAGAACACTTAAGAACAACACAGAGGATTTAGAGTTAATTTCTTGATTGTTCAGATAGATAATACAAAATATGGTGGGGAATGCCTCTATTTATAGTTGAGTTCCCCTACATCCGACGGACCCTAATGATTTACATTGACGGCTATGATCGAAGCCCACCAACCACAATGGCATAAAATCACAATATTTCTAAGAATAAATCTACTATCTGAGGAAGCAAATTCATTACAACAAATTTGCTTATTTGTGACAGTTAAAATATTGTCACTAAAACTTACATTTACGTCACTATTTCTATTTTGTGACGTAAAATTTGACGTCACGGAGTTCGTCACACTAGGTGTGTCACTAAATGTCAAGCATGACGATGTATTAGTTTTCGTCACGTATTGTCGAACATATAGTGACGTCCTTGTATAACGTCACCTTATATATTTTATTCAGTGACAACTAATTTCATCACCAAATGATATAAAATTTTGTCATTAATAATTTATACCGTCACTAATAGTACAATAAATTCATTGTATAAGTGACGAAAGAAAAGGATGTCACATTGTTAGTGACATAGTATATCAACACCTAATATTAGTGTAACCCCCTCGTCCCGGTCTGGTCGGTTGATCGGTCCGAGTAGGCTACACGGGGAAAACCGATGTGAAACCCGTTAAGGTCCCACCTCGGTTAGCAACCCTAGAAAATTTCTTTTAATTTTATCTTGTCTAAAGGCATATTGTTTCCTTAGCGATCATGACAGCGGAAAACATCACGAGGTAAAAGCAACCAAACCAATTCAACATGTTAAACAGTCCATTTTAAAGTCACAGAGCAGGCCGTATCGATACACCAGTCAAGGGTATCGATACGCCTTGACCAAGTCAATAGCCTTCAGTCAACTCAGGGAGACCGTATCGATACGGCCCTTGGGCGTATCGATACACCCTCCTCGGTCAACATCTCGCGGTCAACGAGACAAAACCGTACCGACATGCCTAGAGCTCGTATCGATACGCCAAAGTCTCACCAAAATCTCAAATTTCCAGTGAGCTTTGGGCGTATCGATACACCCCCGTGTATCGGTACACCAAGCCAAAACTGAGTTCTTAAGAACAAGACCGTATCGATACGTGTATCGATACGCCCTGCACTGCAAGTCTCCAAATTTCAGCAAAAGACTCTCAAACACGACTCTAGATGAAATTTAAGACTTCCCTAGCCACATACAAGCACACATACAACAACTAGCAACCAAGAACTAACATGAAGAACGATTTAGGTGACTAACGAGACATTAACAACAAGGCATTCACATAAAGATAGATATTGCATAACAAGGCATACTCAAAAGCTTAAAGAGCCAAAAGGCACATGTCTTCACACATAAGTTTACATGCTTGCCAAACAACATATAACATCCAAGGCATAACCTCTCATCACAAGCATTCAACAAGACATAACATGGTTTACAAATCCAAAGCAAAGCATAAACAACATTCAACAATTATGAGTCATACAACGCTCACACAAACACATAGCAGCCCCATTGCTAAACTACTACTTTATTTACTAAACCATACTTGAGCAACTACAAAGCTTGGAATGCCCCTTCGCCTTGCTCTTTGCTAACTCCACGCTACTAATCTGCATTGTCAAAAATGAGAGTGTAAGCTAGAAGCTTAGTGTGGATGCTCTAAAACCAAAACAACAACAATGCAGGGTTCAAGCATATAATCCTTAACAACACACAAACATACATAAGCATCAACCTAGCAAACTAGCTGGCAACACAAGAGACAATAATATGGCATCTTACTTCATATTAAGCTCAACAAGATAAAGCAATTATCTCAACATCATAACCACAAGAGCAAGTACATTGGCCACTATTAGTTTACTCAGATATGCTGATTACTCTCAACAACAACATTACCTCTGTAACCCCCTTAACCCGGCCTAGACGGTTGACCCGAATTAAGAAAGTTACACGGGGAAAACCAAAGTCAACCTGAAAGTCAACCTTGATTAACGACCCTTTTTTTCTTTTTAATCTTGTCTAGATGCACATTAGCCCTAATTGTGATCACACAACATCATACTCAAAGATCACAAACATCAGAGATCAAACAGGGACCCAATTGAACAAACTACAACTTTAGGGACCAAATTGTAATTTCTGATAAATATGAGGACTTAACCCAAATTAAAGTTACCAGCTTGTAATTAGTCAGGTTTCATGCTTCACTGTGAAATTTCAGCTCAAAAGGACATCCCAAACTCATACAATTGCACAACCAAGATTCAGGACCAAAATGCAAACATTTCAAAACATTTAACTGCCAATGTCAGCCCCAACGGTCACCCGTTTCGAAACCGGCAGAGCCCGTTTCGAAACGCGGGGCCGTTCCGCAACGCGTACCGCAACACGGGCTGGCAGTAGCCAAACCATTTCGGAACGGTCTCTCCTGTTTCGGACGCCTGGGCTTGTTTAAGGCACCTGTTCCGAAACGGGTGGCACTGTTCCGAAACACCCTGCACAGATTGCCCCAAAATGCATACTTAAACATGCAATTAAACATCCAATCATGCTCCAATTGCCACCAAACTTTACCAGCATGCAATTCAACATATATAAGACATACTTGCATCAACAATTCATCAAAACAACATCATATATGAAAAGCCCCAAATCTATAGGCATGCTTCCTACACAAGCAAGCCATTCAAGCATAAACTTCCAATTCAAGCAAATAAAGGCCAAACACTAAAACCAGCATTCTCATCAACATTCAACATACTTAGGGAGTTCAAAACCTCTCCCAAAACATACACATAGGTCCCCCATTGCCAAATTACCAAAAGCTAAAAATGTACTTAAGAAACCATCCATACATTGAGCTTTACTTTCACTTGATTGCTTGCTCTTCTTGCTGCCCTCAAGGTACTCTAATGTTCTGCATTATTGAATTAAGAAAACGAAAGAGAGCGTAAGCAAAAGCTTAGTGAGGAATGCTCATAAAACCATTCAATAATGCATTTATAAAACATTTATAAATCATGCTTCAAATCATCAATTGCTCATGCTCAAAAGCATACTTAAAACAAGCACTCATGCTTCATATCATAACATGTCATATTGGCCACAAGTGATAAGTTCCATTTCTTTTAAAACAAGTTCATCAACTTTCACCCCAAGGACTTTTAAACACCTTGGCCCCAAGGACTTTTAAACACCTTGGCCCCATGGACTTTTAACCACCATGGAAAGGACCACACAAGGACTTTTAACCACCTTTGTGTCCGTATCAAGTTTCACCCCAAGGACTTTTAAACACCTTGGCCCCAAGGACTTTTAAACACCTTGGCCCCATGGACTTTTAAACACCATGGCCCCATGGACTTTTAAACACCATGGAAAGGATCACACAAGGACTTTTAACCACCTTTGTGTCCATAGCAAGAACCATCCAAGGACTTTTAACCACCTTGATGTTCTTAAGTAAACAAGGCTCACTCAAGGACTTTTAACCACCTTAGTGACCTTAACCTTTTCAAAACATCACTTGCCAATATACATCATTATCATCAATTTATCCACTGTTTTAAAGCATTAAACCAAGCCATATTCATCATGCATTTAAAAGCATCAAACCACATTTAATCAATGTACAAAAACAAGGAACTCTTACCTTGAGCTTCCTTCAACATATGGCTTACAAACACAGCAAATACCATGCTAAATCATGCTTTCAAAACAATATTTAAATCATGCAATAAACCACATTGCATCACAACAAAATCATGGCCACCACTAGAGAGTACTTTCCGAAAACTTACACTTGAGCTTAGCAAAGTTGTTTAGAATTAAACTAAGCTCCCAAGACATTGGTTTCAAAGCCGAAAACCATTTTCACTCACCGATTCCACTACGCCTCTTGCCGAAGCACCAAAACAAGCTTCCGGATCAACAACTCTTGGATCCAAAGATGCCTCCCCTGTTTTAACACATCAAAGCAGAGGATTAATGCATCATCATGCATTAATTGCTTCAATGAAAGCACCTAAACTCGCTGCTCTCATCCACACTCCATTTCCGGCTACCAAACACAACCGAAAATGCATCCAAACCACTTCTCAACAAAGCCCAGCCATAAACCATCAAAACCTAACATCCTTTAACATCATTTAACAACTAAAAAGAGCCTATAAACATCCTTATACCTCTAGCAACATCAGATCCACAAGATCACCTCAAAACAACCAAGAAACACAAGCTAAACTTAGGAAACTCAACCTATCCGGGATTGCATTAATCAAAACTCAATTCCTTATCAATTTAGTGTTCAATTAACATCAAAAACACATCTCAAATCACAGATTAATCAGATCAAACGAAAATCACCAAAAATCACCAAATCTTGCATTATAAGCCAAGATCCAATTCACAACTCAAAAGCCTTTAATAAAACATCAATTAAGGATTGAAAACTTAGGAACTTCAGTAAAGAACTGATAGTTTAGAGGAGAAGGACGTTCTTACCTCCAAACTTGAGTTTCTCCTCTTTTTGGAATCAAAAACCTTGATGAATCAAGTAGCAAATGATGAGGTTTTGTAGATATGTTGATTAGGAATCAAAAGAGAGTTGAAAGGAGAGATTTAGGTGAGAAAATCAGAAACAATTCTCTGGAAAGAAAGTGTTTGGGTTGAGAGAAAATGAGAGAAAGAAAATTGGAAAGTTAGTTAACAAAATAGCCAAAATGGCTTTCCCTCCTCTTTTGATATGTTTTAAAATCAGAATAAATCTCAAAATATCTTAGAAAAATCTGGAGAAACTACTTTTGGAATAATAGCTCCTTAAAGATTCAAAGTTCCAACCCTTTCGAAAACAGACACCAAACTTTCAAAAATTACATTTTGGTCACTAGCCAAAATGTCACCCTTCCAAAACTCATTTTCCAAAATTGATTTCACAGTTCACTTAATTATATTAAAAGATGATTTTAGAACATTTTCCATATTTTTAATGCAACCCGAACTAGGCTTTCCTAATTTCACCTCTTTAGATTCGAACAGCACTTTGACCAAACCGGTCAACGCCCAAAACTACTAAGCCCAAAACCGGGGCGTTACAACTCTCCCCCCCTTAAGAAATTTCGTCCTCGAAATTTACCTTAAGGAAAGAGATAAGGAAACTGCTTCAGCATGTCTTCCTTCCGCTCCCACGTGGCTTCCTCAACACCTCGATGCTTCCACAGCACCTTCACCAACTCAATGGTCTTGCCACGAAGAACCTTGTTATCCGAATCCAGAACCTTCACCGGTTCCTCATCATAGGTCAAATCCGGATTCAATTCCACTTCCTCCACAGGCATCACATGCGAAGGATCAGATCTATACTTCCGGAGCATAGAAACATGGAACACATCATGAATCTTCTCCAACTCCTGAGGTAACCTCAACCGATACGCAACAGGACCCACACGCTCAACAACCTCATATGGTCCAAGGTACCTAGGGCTCAACTTACCCTTTCGGCCAAACCTCATCACCTTCTTCCAAGGCGAAACCTTCAAGAACACACGGTCACCCACCGCATACTCTATCTCCTTACGCTTCAAATCCGCGTAAGACTTTTGCCGATCAGAGGCAGCCTTCAACCGCTCACAGATGAGCTTCACCTTCTCAGTGGTCCCTTTCAACAAAGCCGGCATCGAAACCAACTTTTGACCAGTTTCAGCCCAACAAAGAGGAGTCCTACACTTCCTCCCATACAAAGCCTCATAAGGTGCCCTCTGTATACTCGCCTGATAACTATTGTTATAAGCGAACTCAACCAAAGGCAGATGCTTCTCCCAAGAACCTTGAAACTCAATCACGCAGCACTTCAACATATCCTCCAAGATCTGAATAACTCGCTCAGACTGACCATCCGACTGAGGATGATAGGATGTACTGAAATGCAACCTTGTACTCAGAGCTTGATGCAAACACTGCCAGAAACGCGATGTGAACCTCGGATCCCTATCCGACACAATCGACTTAGCACACCATGCAACCTCACAATCTCAGCAATGTACAGCTCTGCCAGCTTATCCAAAGAGAACGTAGTATGCACAGGCAAGAAATGTGCACACTTCGTCAGGCGATCCACAATCACCCAAACAGAATTCTTCTTCGATGGAGACAAAGGTAAACCAGATACAAAATCCATGGTAACCCTCTCCCACTTCCATTCAAGGATTTTCAACGGTTGCAACAACCCAGAAGGAACCTGATGTTCAGCCTTAACTCGCTGACACACCAAACACTTGCTCACAAACTCCGCAACATCCTTCTTCAAACCCACCCAATAGTACTCATCACGAAGATCACGGTACATCTTAGTACTACCAGGGTGCATAGCAAAAGGACTACTATGACCTTCAGTCAGAAAAGCACGCCTCAACTCAGCATCATTGGGCACTACTATTCGACTACCAAAACACAGCACACCATCATCATTAAAGCAGAAATCCGAAGGTCTACCCTCCGCGATATCCTGAACATGAGACACCAAGGAATCATCCAGCAACTGCTTATCCTTGATCAACTGAACCAACAATGGTTTCACCTGCAACTCAGCAACAAGACCACCATCTCGCGATATGCTCAAGCTAGCAAACATAGCCCTCAGCTCAACAGCTACTTTCCTACTCAAGGCATCCGCAACAACATTAGCCTTTCCAGGATGATACTCAATCGTCAGATCATAATCCTTGAGCAACTCCAACCAGCGACGCTGCCTAAGATTCAACTCCTTCTGTGACATCAGATACCTCAAACTCTTGTGATCCGTGTACACAGTACACTTCTCACCATACAGATAATGCCTCCAGATCTTCAGAGCAAAAACCACTGCAGCCAACTCAATATCATGCGTAGGGTAATTGCGCTCATGCACTTTCAACTGCCGCGATGCATAAGCCACCACCTTACCCTCTTGCATCACTGTAGACCACAAACTCTTTTCCTGATTCAGGCTGAACCAAGATAGGAGCTTGCGTCAAAGCCGCCTTCAGCTTCTCAAAAGCTTGTTGTCTCGCTTCCGTCCACTCATACTTAACATCCTTTTGCAACAGCTTCGTCAAAGGAGCAACAATCTTGGAAAAACCATCCACAAACCTTCGGTAGTATCCCGCCAAACCAGGGAAACTACGGACCTCATGAACAGACTTAGGAACCTTCCAGTTCATCACCGCCTCGATCTTCTGAGGATCAACATGAATCCCCTCAGCTGAGACCACATGCCCAAGAAACACCACCTCCTTTAACCAGAACTCACACTTGCTCAGCTTAGCATAAAGCTGATTCTCCAACAAAGCTTGCAGCACAACCCTCAAATGCTCTTCATGCTCCTCCTCAGTACGCAAGTACACGAGGATATCATCAATGAACACCACAACGAACTTGTCCAGGTATTCATGAAACACACGGTTCATCATGTCCATGAAAGCAGCAGGAGCATTTGTCAAACCAAACGGCATCACAAGGAACTCATAATGCCCATACCTTGTTCTGAAAGCTGTCTTAGGCACATCCACATCCTTCACCTTCAACTGGTAATACCCTGATCTCAAGTCAATCTTAGAGAACACAGCAGCTCCCCGAAATTGATCAAAGAGATCATCAATCCTCGGCAAAGGATACCGATTCTTGATAGTCAACTTATTCAGCTGACGGTAATCAATACACATCCTCATAGTGCCATCTTTCTTCTTCACAAACAAGACCGGAGCTCCCCAAGGTGACACACTCGGCCGGATGAAACCACGATCAAGCAGCTCTTGAAACTGCGTCTTCAGCTCCTTCAGCTCCTTAGGTGCCATTCTATAGGGAGTAATGGACACAGGAGTTGTATTCTCATACAGCTCAATTCCAAACTCCACCTCGCGATTAGGAGGTAAACCATGCAACTCCTCAGGAAAAACACCAGGAAACTCCTTCACAACTCTGATATCTTGCACCCTCAACTCCTTAGAGCTAGGATTCATCACAAAAGCTAGATAAGCTTCGCAACCTTGCCTCAGCATCCTGCTCACCTCCAAGGTAGAAACAACATTGGCAAGAAACTTCACATTCTCACCAACCACAACAACTTCATAATCATCCGCAAGCTTAAGCGAAACGCGCTTATTTTCACAATCCACAACAGCACGATGCTCAGCAAGCCAATCCATACCAAGGATTACATCAAAACCATAAAAGGGCAACTCCATAAGATCAACATGAAAAACATGTTCTTGAACAACCAAGGGACACCTTCTATAAAGCTTTCGAGTCACAACAGTTTCACCAAAAGAACTAGTGACGCGAACACCAACATCCAAAGACTCAACAGGCAAACCAAGCAATTCAGCATGCTCACGCAAAATATATGAATGCGTAGATCCAGAATCAATCAAAGAAAGCAATGACAAGGATTGCAAAGTAAAGGTACCTGCAATCACATCTGCATCATTCCTTCCTTCACGCTGAGCATACACCCTCGCTTGGCCTCCACCTTCAGGCTGAATAACCACAACATGAGCCACTCCACGACCACCTTCCTCACGCCTCTGGAAATTACCACGGCCGCGCCCACGACCTCTCTGTGGTGCAGCAACAACAGGAGAACGCATCTGATCACCAGCCAACCTAGGACAATCTCGCCTCGAGTGGTCTGCAGAACCACAATTCCAGCACCCATAACCAGCTGCCGCAACAGGAGCTTGCACCTCCCTCACAGCACGAGGACAGTCACACTTCATGTGACCACGTGAACCACAGATCCAACAAGCACTAGGGTCAGCTCTAGCATTACCTCCTCTAGCAGGTGCACCACCACCTCTCTTAGCTGAGGACTGATACTTCTGATCACGTCCCCTCTTGTTCCGTCCACCCCCGGAACTATACTCAGCAGCTCTCTTACCAGAACTTGCTCCAGCACCTTTCGCAGATAAACCCAAGTTCATCTCTATGTCCTTGGCTCGGCCCACCAACACATCAAAATCATCATACTCGGTGGCCAGCACATACATCTTCACCTCCGTTACAAGACCATAATGAAACCTTTCGCACCTCTCCCGTTCATCAGGAATAAGCTCAGGTGCATACTGACTGAGTCGCACAAACTGCACCTCATACTCAGCCACTGTCATACTCCCCTGGGTAAGAGTCATGAACTCACGTTTCTTCTCATCAAGATATCTCACACCAAGATATCTCCGCTTGAACACATTCTGGAAGAATGTCCAAGTCACATCAGCTTCAGCCATCCCAGCTGTGGTGGTCGTCCACCACGTATACGCATCGTCCTGCAGCAAGGACACAACACAACCCAACTTTTGCACATCCGTGCAGCTCATCTGTCCCAAGATTCGCTTGGTACTCTCTAACCAAGCTTTCGAACTCTCAGCAGACATACCCCTAAACTCAGTCCCACCAAGACTGCGCAGACGCTCCAAAGGTAGTCTAACTCCAGCATCTCCCTGATGCTCAGCTCCTTGAGCTCCAGCTACTGCTGCTCGAAAAGCACCTGCAATAGCTTGTACCAACATAGACATATCAGGCATAGCTTGCCCCTGACCAACCTCTGGTCCAGCAGCTCCAGCACCAGCTGCAGCTTCAGCTCTTCCTCCCTCAGCACCACCACCACCAGGTGGAGGAGGAGGTAACACCGCACTACCCGTGTTTTCCTCGTTCTCATTCTCATTAGGAGTCGTAGCTCGCACACTACCTCGTAACTCTCTACGTGGTGCCATACTTTTACCATGCAACATCAATGCAAATAAAACAAAGTCAGGCCCAGCAAGGTAAGCAATCCAAGTATTCAAGCTCAATTTCATTCAAAATCAACATCATTTCATTAGCTTTTATTTGGCAATGGGTACCCACAACATGCTACATCACAGCATACATCTCAATTGCATCCAAATCACAAGCCACTAAACATGCTTTCAAACAACAAGCATACAAGGCATACATACTTCAATCATGCACACATTCATTCCCAATTACTCGAGAACACAGCTCTGATACCACCAAATGTAACCCCCTTAACCCGGCCTAGACGGTTGACCCGAATTAAGAAAGTCACACGGGGAAAACCAAAGTCAACCCGAAAGTCAACCTTGATTAACGACCCTTTTTTTTTCTTTTTAATCTTGTCTAGATGCACATTAGCCCTAATTGTGATCACACAACATCATACTCAAAGATCACAAACATCAGAGATCAAACAGGGACCCAATTGAACAAACTACAACTTTAGGGACCAAATTGTAATTTCTGATAAATATGAGGACTTAACCCAAATTAAAGTTACCAGCTTGTAATTAGTCAGGTTTCATGCTTCACTGTGAAATTTCAGCTCAAAAGGACATCCCAAACTCATACAATTGCACAACCAAGATTCAGGACCAAAATGTAAACATTTCAAAACATTTAACTGCCAATGTCAGCCCCAACGGTCACCCGTTCCGAAACAGGCAGAGCCCGTTTCGAAACGCGGGGCCGTTCCGCAACGCGTACCGCAACACGGGCTGGCAGTAGCCAAACCGTTTCGGAACGGTCTCTCCCGTTTCGGACGCCTGGGCTTGTTTAAGGCACCTGTTCCGAAACGGGTGGCACTGTTCCGAAACACCCTGCATAGATTGCCCCAAAATGCATACTTAAACATGCAATTAAACATCCAATCATGCTCCAATTGCCACCAAACTTTACCAGCATGCAATTCAACATATATAAGACATACTTGCATCAACAATTTATCAAAACAACATCATATATGAAAAGCCCCAAATCTATAGGCATGCTTCCTACACAAGCAAGCCATTCAAGCATAAACTTCCAATTCAAGCAAATAAAGGCCAAACACTAAAACCAGCATTCTCATCAACATTCAACATACTTAGGGAGTTCAAAACCTCTCCCAAAACATACACATAGGTCCCCCATTGCCAAATTACCAAAAGCTAAAAATGTACTTAAGAAACCTTCCATACATTGAGCTTTACTTTCACTTGATTGCTTGCTCTTCTTGCTGCCCTCAAGGTACTCTAATGTTCTGCATTATTGAATTAAGAAAACGAAAGAGAGCGTAAGCAAAAGCTTAGTGAGGAATGCTCATAAAACCATTCAATAATGCATTTATAAAACATTTATAAATCATGCTTCAAATCATCAATTGCTCATGCTCAAAAGCATACTTAAAACAAGCATCTCATGCTTCATATCATAACATGTCATATTGGCCACAAGTGATAAGTTCCATTTCTTTTAAAACAAGTTCATCAACTTTCACCCCAAGGACTTTTAAACACCTTGGCCCCAAGGACTTTTAAACACCTTGGCCCCATGGACTTTTAACCACCATGGAAAGGACCACACAAGGACTTTTAACCACCTTTGTGTCCGTATCAAGTTTCACCCCAAGGACTTTTAAACACCTTGGCCCCAAGGACTTTTAAACACCTTGGCCCCATGGACTTTTAAACACCATGGCCCCATGGACTTTTAAACACCATGGAAAGGATCACACAAGGACTTTTAACCACCTTTGTGTCCATAGCAAGAACCATCCAAGGACTTTTAACCACCTTGATGTTCTTAAGTAAACAAGGCTCACTCAAGGACTTTTAACCACCTTAGTGACCTTAACCTTTTCAAAACATCACTTGCCAATATACATCATTATCATCAATTTATCCACTGTTTTAAAGCATTAAACCAAGCCATATTCATCATGCATTTAAAAGCATCAAACCACATTTAATCAATGTACAAAAACAAGGAACTCTTACCTTGAGCTTCCTTCAACATATGGCTTACAAAAACAACAAATACCATGCTAAATCATGCTTTCAAAACAATATTTAAATCATGCAATAAACCACATTGCATCACAACAAAATCATGGCCACCACTAGAGAGTACTTTCCGAAAACTTACACTTGAGCTTAGCAAAGTTGTTTAGACTTAAACTAAGCTCCCAAGACATTAGTTTCAAAGCCGAAAACCATTTTCACTCACCGATTCCACTACGCCTCTTGCCGAAGCACCAAAACAATCTTCCGGATCAACAACTCTTGGATCCAAAGATGCCTCCCCTGTTTTAACACATCAAAGCAGAGGATTAATGCATCATCATGCATTAATTGCTTCAATGAAAGCACCTAAACTCGCTGCTCTCATCCACACTCCATTTCCGGCTACCAAACACAACCGAAAATGCATCCAAACCACTTCTCAACAAAGCCCAGCAATAAACCATCAAAACCTAACATCCTTTAACATCATTTAACAACTAAAAAGAGCCTATAAACATCCTTATACCTCCAGCAACATCAGATCCACAAGATCACCTCAAAAACAACCAAGAAACACAAGCTAAACTTAGGAAACTCAACCTATCCGGGATTGCATTAATCAAAACTCAATTCCTTATCAATTTAGTGTTCAATTAACATCAAAAACACATCTCAAATCACAGATTAATCAGATCAAACGAAAATCACCAAAAATCACCAAATCTTGCATTATAAGCCAAGATCCAATTCACAACTCAAAAGCCTTTAATAAAACATCAATTAAGGATTGAAAACTTAGGAATTTCAGTAAAGAACTGATAGTTTAGAGGAGAAGGACGTTCTTACCTCCAAACTTGAGTTTCTCCTCTTTTTGGAATCAAAAACCTTGATGAATCAAGTAGCAAATGATGAGGTTTTGTAGATATGTTGATTAGGAATCAAAAGAGAGTTGAAAGGAGAGATTTAGGTGAGAAAATCAGAAACAATTCTCTGGAAAGAAAGTGTTTGGGTTGAGAGAAAATGAGAGAAAGAAAATTGGAAAGTTAGTTAACAAAATAGCCAAAATGGCTTTCCCTCCTCTTTTGATATGTTTTAAAATCAGAATAAATCTCAAAATATCTTAGAAAAATCTGGAGAAACTACTTTTGGAATAATAGCTCCTTAAAGATTCAAAGTTCCAACCCTTTCGAAAACAGTCACCAAACTTTCAAAAATTACATTTTGGTCACTAGCCAAAATGTCACCCTTCCAAAACTCATTTTCCAAAATTGATTTCACAGTTCACTTAATTATATTAAAAGATGATTTTAGAACATTTTTCCATATTTTTAATGCAACCCGAACTAGGCTTTCCTAATTTCACCTCTTTAGATTCGAACAACACTTTGACCAAACCGGTCAACGCCCAAAACTACTAAGCCCAAAACCGGGGCGTTACAACCTCAGTGGGATTACACTCATCACCAGACCTTGCATGGATGAGATTCCACTCATCATCACATGCCCTACAGATGGGATTCCACTCATCATCGCGTATAATATAAACATTTACGGTGGAATATTACATCATCGTACTCCTCCTTGATGGCTTAACGCCACCAAGGCCACGCGCGAATTTGACTCAACTGTGTGCACACTAATCCTGATGATCGATCATTTATACCCGGTAAGTTAACTAGTGTCAATTATACCTTTAACCACATCATACATCCATCATTTATACCACACATCCATCATCACACAGATCAATGTATATACATATATAATCAATTCATGCTTCACAAGATCAATATAAGCATAAACATTTAAAGTTTATTAACATACAAGAAGTTAAACGACCAATTAACTTCTACCTTGGAATGGCCTACCAAGCTCATTCCAAAACCTCCACTACACACACTTGAACCAATTTAAACAAATTTGAAAGTTTCACTCACCACCCTTCCTTAGCAAACCAAGCAAACGCCGACTCAAGCCTCCACAATTTCTGGAACCGATCCCGATCCTTCTCCGATGTTTCCTCTTGCTTATATCCAATCAAAAGACAAGGTATTACTCACCAAATCAATGCTAAACTCAGCCACAATCTCAACCCACAAACACAAGCCAAAACTTCATAGTTTCAAACCCAAACTAACCACAAAACTCACATTTTCGTGCTCCCCAAATACCAAGCTGAAATCCACCATTTCCAACACCCAAATGACCTCTAAATACTTCCAAAACACTTCCCTAACAACCCTATACCATCAGCCCTTCAACCCAACACAAAAACACACACAAAATTCATGTTTTGACACTTTAAAAAATGCCCTCAATACCCATTTCGGGATTTTTCTCAAAATCCTTCCATTTCGAAATATGAGGTGTATTAAGGTGAGATTAACTCAAAACTTAACTAAACAAACCCAAATCAAGTTGAAACCCCATTAAAGTTTCTTACTTTTCTTCAATCTTGAAAACTTGAAAAATTAAAATGGTGATGGTTTTGAAATCTAAGACCATGGAAATGATTGGGATGATGAGGAGAATTCAAAAATGAAATTACCTTCAAAGGAGCTCTTGAATTGATGGAGAAAAGGAATGTAATAGTGATTTAGGGGTTTGGGAGGGGTTTGGGGTTTTTCCACGTGAAATGGAGAATGAAGATGAAGACCCCTTTTTTTCTTTTAGTTTCAAAAAGCTTGTCTTCCTTATTTTCACTTATTTACAAAATTGCCATTACTTTAATTTTAATCTCATTTAAATTAGAACCATGGCCTAATTAAATTAAACTGATTTTGACGACACGAACCCAACACACACACTGAACTCTTGACCCCAAAACACGATTGTTACAACTCTCCCCCACTTAAGGAATTTCGTCCCCGAAATTACCTGATTGAAAGAGATAAGGAAATTGCCTTTCCATATCCTCCTTCCTCTCCCAAGTGGCCTCTTCCACCCCTCGACGTTACCACCGCACTTTTACTAACTCAATCGATCTACCGCGCAACACCTTGCTGTCAGAAGCTAAGATCTCAACTAGTTCTTCATCATAAGTCAAATCCGGATTCAATTCAATCTCTTCTACATGCATAACATGCGATGGATCTGACCTATACTTACGAAGCATCGAAACATGAAATACATCATGTATCTTCTCTAGCTCGGATGGCAAACGCAACTGATAAGCAACTGGACCAACCCTTTTCACAATCTCATACAGTCTTATGTACCTCGGACTCAACTTCCCTTTTTCTGCTAAATCTCATCACTTTTTTCCATGGAGACACTTTAAGGAATACCTTCTCACCCACTGAAAACTCAACTTCCTTCCTCTTCAAGTCGGCATAGGACTTCTGTCTATTCGAAGCTGCCTTCAAGCGATCGCAAATCAATTTCACTTTACCGGTTGTCCCCTTAAGCAAATCTAGCATAGGTAACAACTTTTGTCCCACTTCAGCCCAACAAACTGGAGTTCTACACTTTCTACCATACAAGGCCTTATACGGAGCCATCTGAATGCTCGACTCAAAACTGTTATTGTAAGCGAACTCAACTAGAGGCAAGTGCTTCTCTCATGTAACCTGAAAATCAATGATGCAACAACGCAACATATCCTCCAAAATCTGTATAATCCTCTTTGATTGACCATCTGTCTGAGGATGATAAGACGTGCTGAAATTCAAACGGGTACCCAAAGCTATGTGCAGACACTCCCAAAATCGAGCTGTAAACCTTGGATCTCTATCGAACACATTCGACTTTGGCACACCATGATGTCTAACAATCTCACCAATGTACAGATCGGCCAATCTATCTAAGGTATAAGTCGTATTGACTGCTAGGAAGTGAGCACACTTCGTGAAACGGTCTACTATAACCCAAAATGAGTTCTTCTTCTTAGGAGTCAAAGGCAAGCTCGAAACAAAATCCATGGTGATATTCTCCCATTTCCATTTCGGAATTCTCAACGGTTGCAACAAACCTGAGGGAACCTAATGTTCTTCCTTCACTCTCTAACACACCATACACTTACTCACGAAGTCGGCTACGTCTCTCTTCAAACCAACCCAAAGTACTCATTCTTCAAATCTCGGTACATCTTCGTACTTCCAGGATGCATAGCAAACGGGCTACTGTGCGCTTCTGTAACACCCCAATTTTGGGCTTAGCAAACGGTTCGAATATAAAAGGAGGTTTTAGGGAACGCCTAGTTCGGGATGCTTTAAAAATATAGAAAAATATCTAAAAATCTTCATTTAATATATATAAGAGAGTGGTGAAATCAATTTTACAAAATAAAGTTTGGAAATACTACATTTCGGTGTGGTGACCAAATTGCGATTTTTGCAAAGTTTAGTAGTGACTGTTTTGTAAAGGATTGAAACTTTGAATATTTAAGGAGATAATTTAGCCAAACTGTTTTTCTCCAGATTTTTCCTTAATTTGGGTGATTTAATTAATGATTTAATTAAATAAAAGAAAGGTGAAAACTACTTTTTGATTTTCATAACTACCTTTCTCTAATTTTCTCTCATTCCTTTTTCTCTCAAAATCCTATCATCCAAACACCTTTTCTCAAAAAAAATTCACATTGATTTTTACTTCAATTGATGAGATTTCCATCACTCATTGGTTCCTAATCAATCTTGCAACAAATCCTTTTGATTTCCACATTGTATTTTCATGGAATTTTGCCCAAATCAAGGAGAAATCATCTTTTAGAGGTAAGATTGTTGTTCTCCTCTAATTACTCAGTTCTTTACTAAAATTCCCAACTTGTCAATCCTTTATTAAAGTTTTGTACATGGTTTTAATGTTAGAAACAAGATTTTGGATTAAAACTCAAGATTTTGGAAAAGATCTTGAAGATTTTCGTTGTAATTGATTGGGCTTTGTTTTGAGATAGTTCTCTAATGTATTTTGGGTGTTAAATGATGTTAGAAATGAGGTTTTATCAATCCAATCCCAAATAGGTTGTGTTTCCTAAGTTTTTTCTTATGAAAATGGTTGTTTTTGAGGTGTTTTTGGTGTTCTGTTATAGCTGGAGGTATAAGGACGATTTTAGAGTTGTTTTCGATGTTAATTGATGTTTAGAAATGATTAGAAGTGATGGATCTTGGCTGGGTTAAGTTTTGGAAGAGTTTGGAGGTGATTTTGATTGTGTTTGGTAGTCGAAATGTTGGATTTAGGTAGAGCAGCGAGTTTAGGAGTGTTAGATGAAGATTTCAATGCATGATGATGCATTAATCCTCTGATTTTATGTGTCTAAATAGGGGAGACATCTTCAAACACTTTTGGAGTTGATCCGGAAGCTTAATCGGCGTTTCGGCAAGCAAGCGAAACGAAATCAGTGAGTGCGATTAGGTTTGAAGTCCATGAGGACAAAAATACAAGGTTTGGGGATTTAGGAGAGGTTTGAAATACCTTCCTAAATCCGGAAGTAAGTATGGCTTGATTTGATCTCTCTAAAGTGGTGTTTGCCCTAAAATGCTTTTACATGCTCGTGGTTTGAGATTGTTAAATTCCTACTGTTTTTATGCATGTTTTGGAGCATGAGATTATGCTTGTAGAGATGTCATGAGATGGCATGTTGCATTGAATAGATTTGAGCTTTTGGTTTGAAGCAAAGTATGATTTATGATTTGAAATGTGGTGAGAAAACCTTTGAGTTTTATTGCATGAAAAACAGTAGGTGTGATGATATTTTGACACATTATATTGTCATAGATGTTGAGAAACTTACCAGATATAATTGATCGATCAATAGGATGAGAGTGCACTATAAACTAAAAATTCGTACGTGCTCTTTGGTTAAGCCAAAGGGAGATATTCCGATGATGGGCATTCCATCGGGTAGGATTTGGTGAAATACCCAATCTTTGTGGCGATGAGAGATTCCGCCATGTTAGTATGGTGATGAGAGATTCCACCGAAAGTTGTGTTGCTAGACAAGTGAGTACGGTGATGTGAGATTCTACCGGAAGAGTCTAGTGTAGAAATGTGTCCGCATATCCTAGTATTGATGAGATGCCAAATGCCAATATAAATGATGAAATGGTTTTTGTTACACATGTACCTTTGATGAAACGATTCCACCGGAAGTTGTGTTGCTAGACAAGTGAGGACGGTGATGTGAGATTCCACCGGAAGAGTCTAGTGTAGAAATGTGTCCGCATATCTGAGTATTGATGAGATGCTAAATGCCAATATAAATAATGAAATGGTTTTTGTTACACATGTACCTTTGATGAAATGATATATGCTATGAGATATGCATATGTGTTTTGTTTAGAAATGCTTTGACAATACAAGCATGTGAATGGCCTTGCCACGAGATTTGCATTGGTTTTAATGCATGAGATAGAATGAAGTTACATGTGATTTCAATGAGTTTTGCTTTGAAAGTTTTCCAAGCATGACAAAGAGATAAGCATGTCGTTTAAAAGCTTTGGTGAAAGTGTTTCCTAAAATTGCATTATTGTGTTGGTTTCTTTAGAGCATGCCTCACTAAGCATTTGTGCTTACGCTCTCTTTTACCAATAATGCAGATAATTGAGGTGTTTAAGGGCATCAAGGAAGCTAAGTTCATCCAAGGAAATCCAAGCTCACGTATGGTGAAGTTTTCATACACTATTAGTTTTGATAAATTGGCAATGGGAAACTAAGATTTGTTTTGGGAGATGTGTTAAACTCCCTAAGGTTGTGGCATGTTTGCCTTGGTTGGTTTGAATTGTAAATGGCCTTAATTGCTTGTTTGGAGGTTTGATTTCCCTTTTTGGATTTGATATTAGGAAGCATGCCTCTAGACTTGTGAGTTTTCATGTTTGATGATATGAAGGCGTTTAGGAGTTCTAAATATGTACCATATATGTTTGATGACTTGTTGATATGTTTGGGGAATCTTTTGGATGTGTTTGAATGGGTTTATGCATGAAAAACCAGCAATAGTTGCAGTTTCTAGGCAAATCGTATCGAAACATCCTCTAGTGTTTCGAAACGGGGGCCTGAAATGGCCTTCGTGTTTCGGTAAGCTAAAGGTTGTTTCGAAACGATTTGGCTACTGGAATGCCACGTTTCAGAACTAGTCTTGGAACCAACCCGCGTATCGAAATGGTCAACGCCGTTTTGATCCAGCGTTTCGATACAACAGGTGGATGTTTCGAAACGAGTGACCGTTGGGCACAGATTTGAATGGTGCTGAAGTTTGTAGGCTTTACATTTTAGTCTCAAATGTTGAAGTTGCAATTGCCTGAGTTTGAGATGTTCAATTAGGATGAAATTTGGCAGTGAAGCATGTAACAAGACTAATTTCAGATTGGTAACCTTAAAATCAGTAAAGACCTTCTAATTTACAGAAATTACATTTTGGTCCCTAAACTTGTAATAAGTGCAATTGAGTCCCTATATGTCATATGATCGTTGTGCCTTTCTCAAATATATTTTATGAGTACTCACTTAGGGTTAGCGCGTATCTAGACAAGATTAAAAAGAAAATAAAGGGTCGTGAATCAAGGTTGACTTTGGTTTTCCCCGTGTAATCTTCGTAGTTCGGGTCAACCGTCTAGGCCGGGCTAATGGGGTTATATTTGGTGGTATCATAGCTTAGTTCTCGTATAATTGGGGTTTGTTATGTGGGTGATGTATGTGTAGTTGCATGATGTGCCTTTTGGGTGAAACAATGTTGTGTGAATAGTGATGCATGGTATCAATTGTGATGTGGCTGTGATGTTATGTTATGTTGGAGTGTGTTAGGGGATCCTATTGCCATATCAAAACTAATGAAAGGAATTGTTTTCGAAAATGATCTTGAGTACTTGGATTACTTACCTTATTGTGCCTAATTGTGTTTGTTGCATTTTTGTCAGTGCATTGTTTTTTTGTAAATGAGGCCACGTAGAGAGATGAGGATGAATACAAGAGCTATGGCTCAGAATGAGAATGATGAGAATGCTGAGAATGTTGTGGATCTACCTCCTCTTCCTGGTGCTGGACTACCTGGTGGTGATGGTGGTGCTGGAGTTGGAAACGCTGGTGTTGGTGCTGGGGTCGTTGGACCTGAAGATGTGCATGGGCAAGCTGCTCCTGATATGACTGTGTTGATTCAGGCTATTGTTGGAGCCTTTCAGGCAGCAGTAGCTGGAGCTCATGGAGCTGTGCAACAGGATGATGCCAATGTGAGGTTGCCTTTGGAACGTCTTCGTAGTCTGGGAGGGACTGAGTTCAGAGGTTTATCTCCGGAGGGATCTGAGTCTTGGTTGGAAAGCACCAAGAGGATTTTGGGTCAGATGAATTGCAATAATGTGCAGAAGCTGGGTTGTGTTGTATCACTGCAGCATGGTGATGCTTACACGTGGTGGACGACCGCTATCTCTGGGATGGAAGATGATGAGGTGACTTGGGCGTTCTTCTTGAGTGCGTTTAAGCGGAAGTATCTGGGTGTGCGATACCTACATGAGAAGAAAAGAGAAATTATGTCTCTTGTGCAAAATAGCATGACGGTAGCTGAGTATGAGATTCAGTTTGTCCGCCTCAGTCAGTATGCACATGAGCTGATCCCTAATGAGCGGGAGAGGTGCGAACGATTCCGTTATGGGTTAGTAACGGATGTGAAGACTTTTATGCTTGCGGCTGATTATACAGATTTCGATGTCTTGGTCACTAGAGCCAAGGACATTGAGTCGAATCTTGGTCTGACTAGCCGAGCGGGTGGATCTAGCTCTGGGAAGAGAGCGGCTGAATGCGATTATGGTAGAGATCGCAACAAGAGGCATAAGGATAGGAGGCCGCACTTTGATGCTAGGCGTGGAGGTGGTAACCCTGGTAGAGGTCAGCAAGGACCTAATGCTGTTCTGAGGACTACTGGGTGTAACCGTTGTGGTAGACGACATGGTGGCGAGTGTTGGGGTAACCTTGGTACATGCTTGAATTGTGGAAATCGTGGACATTTGAAGAAGGATTGTCATCATCCTTTGAAGGAGGGACAGGCTCCGGTGAGAGCAGCTGAGCCACAGAGAGGTCGTGGGCGCGGTCGTGGTAATTTTTAGCGCAGAGATGATGGTGGCAGAAATGTAGAACATGTTGTCGCTGTTCAACATGAGGGTGGTGGTCAGGCTCGAGTGTATGCTCATCGTGAGGGAAGGAATGATACAGATGTGATCACAGGTACCTTTACTTTGCAATCCTTATCATTACTTTCTTTGATTGATTCTAGATCTACACACTCGTACATATTGCGTGAACATGCTCAAATGTTTGGTTTACCTGTTGATTCTTTGGATGTTGGTATGCGTGTGACTAGTTCCTTTGGTGAGACGGTTGTGACGCGAAAGTTGTATAGAAGATGTCCCTTGAAAGTGCAAAACCATGTTTTTCTTGTTGATCTCATGGAATTGCCATTCTATGGTTTTGATGTAATCCTTGGTATGGATTGGCTTGTTGAGCATCGAGTTGTGGTGGATTTTGAAAGCAAGCGAGTTTCGCTGAAACTTGCGGGTGATTACGAAGTGGTGGTGGTTGGTGAGAATGTGAAGTTTCTTGCCAATGTGGTGTCTACATTAGAAGCGAGTCAGATGCTGAGGCAGGGTTGCGAGGCTTACCTAGCCTTTGTGATAAATCCTAGTTCAAAGGAGTTGCGCGTTCAGGATATCAGAACTGTACGGGAGTTTCCTGGAGTGTTTCCGGAGGAGCTACCTGGATTACCGCCTAGTCAAGAGGTGGAGTTTGGAATTGAGCTGTATGAAAACACAACTCCAATGTCCATTGCTCCCTATCGCATGGCACCTAAGGAGTTGAAGAAGTTGAAGACGCAACTTCAGGAGTTGCTTGATCGTGGTTTCATTCAGCCTAGTGTGTCACTGTGGGGTGCACCGGTCTTGTTCGTGAAGAAGAAGGATGGCACTATGAGAATATGCATCGATTATCATCAGCTGAACAAGTTGACTATCAAGAATCGGTATCCTTTGCCGAGGATTGATGATCTTTTTGATCAGTTTTGGGCAGTGGTTGTGTTCTCTAAGATTGACTTAAGGTCAGGATACTACCAGCTTAAGGTGAAAGATGTGGATGTGCCAAAAACAACCTTTAGGACGAGGTATGGGCATTATGAGTTCCGTGTAATGTTGTTTGGCTTGACGAATGCTCCTGCTTCTTTTATGGACATGATTAACAGAGTGTTCCATGAATACTTGGACAAGTTCGTTGTGGTGTTCATTGACGATATCCTTGTATACTCTCGTACTGAGGAGGAGCATAAAGGTCATTTGAGGGTTTATCTTGCAAGCGCTTCTGGAAAATCAGCTTTATACTAAGCTGAGCAAGTGTGAGTTTTGGCTAAAGGAAGTTGTGTTCCTTGGTCATGTGGTTTCGGCTGAGGGGATTCGTGTTGATCCTCAGAAGATTAAGGCGGTTATGAATTGGAAGCCCCCTAAGTCTATTCATTAAGTCCGTAGTTTCCTTGGGTTGGCAGGATATTATCAGAGGTTTGTGGATGGATTTTCGAAGATTGCTGCCCCTTTGACAAATGTGTTGCAAAAAGATGTCAAGTATGAGTGGACAGAAGCAAGAAAACAAGCTTTTGAGAAGCTTAAGGCAGCTTTGACGCAAGCTCTTATCTTGGTTCAACCTGAATGAGGAAAAGAGTTTGTGGTGTACAGTGACGCATCCTACGTTGGGTTGGGGTGTGTGCTAATGCAAGAGGGTAAGGTGGTGGCTTATGCATCGCGACAGTTGAAGGTGCATGAGCGCAATTATCCTACGCATGATATTGAGTTAGCTGCGGTGGTTTTTGCTTTGAAGATTTGGAGACACTATATGTATGGTGAGAAGTGTACTGTGTACACGGGTCACAAGAGTTTGAAGTATCTGATGTCTCAGAAAGAGTTGAATCTTAGGCAATGACGTTGGGTGGAGTTGCTTAAAGATTACGATCTAATGATCGAGTACCATCCAGGAAAAGCTAATGTTGTGGCGGATGCCTTGAGCAGGAAGGTGGCAGTGGAGTTAAGGGATATGTTTGCCAGCTTGAGTTTTTCGCAAGATGGAGGTCTTGTGGCTGAATTGCAAGTGAAACTATCTCTGGTTCAGTTGATAAAGGATAAGCAGTTGTTGGATGATTCGTTGGTGCCACATGTTCAAGACATCGTTGAGGATAGACCATCGGATTTTTGTTTTAATGATGATGGAGTTCTATGTTTTGGGAGTCGGATAGTAGTGCCAAATGATACGGAGTTGAGGCGTACTATTATGACTGAAGCTCACAGTAGTCCTTTTGCTATGCACCCTGGTAGTACAAAGATGTATCATGATCTGAAGGATGAGTACTATTGGGTGGGTTTGAAGAAAGATGTTGCGGAATATGTGAGTAAGTGTATGGTTTGTTAGCGGGTTACGGCTGAGCATCAGTTTCCTTCAGGGTTGTTGCAACCGTTGAAGATTCCTGAATGGAAGTGGGAAAGAATTACCATGGACTTTGTGTCTAGTTTGCCTTTGTCGCCATCGAAGAAGAATTCGGTGTGGGTGATTGTGGATCGCCTTACGAAGTGTGCGTATTTCTTACCTGTGCATACCACGTATACTTTGGATAAGCTTGCAGAGCTGTACATTGTTGAGATTGTGTGTTTGCATGGTGTACCAAAATCTATAGTGTCGGATAGAGACTCGAGGTTCACATCACGTTTTTGGGAGTGTTTGCATCAAGCTTTGGGTACGCGGCTGAATTTCAGTACTTCTTATCATCCACAGTCGGATGGACAGTCTGAGCGTGTTTTCCAAGTGCTTGAGGATATGTTGAGGTGCTGCGTGATTGAGTTTCAAGGCTCTTGGGAGAAGCATTTGCCTTTGGTGGAGTTTGCTTATAACAATAGCTACCAGACAAGTATTCAAATGGCACCTTACGAAGCCTTGTATGGGAGGAAGTGTAGAACTCCTCTTTGCTAGGCTGAAGCGGGTCAGAAGTTGGTCTCTATGACGGCTTTGTTGAAAGGAACCACCGAGAAGGTGAAACTCATATGTGAGCGGTTGAAGGCAGCTTTTGATCGACAGAAGTCTTACGCGGATTTGAAGCGTAAGGGGATTGAGTTTGCGGTGGGTGATCTTGTGTTTTTGAAGGTTTCGCCTTGGAAGAAGGTGATGAGGTTTGGCCGGAAGGGTAAGCTGAGCCCTAGGTATATTGGACCATACGAGGTGATTGAACGTGTAGGTCTTGTTGCGTACAAGCTGAGGTTACCACAAGAGTTAGAGAAGATACATGATGTGTTTTATGTCTCTATGCTTCGGAGGTATAGATCGGATCCTTCGCATGTTATGCATGTGGAGGAAGTTGAGTTGAATCCAGATTTGACCTATGATGAGGAGCCGGTTGAGATTCTGGATTCGGACAATAAAGTTCTTCGAGGTAAGACCATTGAGTTGGTGAAGGTGTTGTGGAGGCATCATGGTGTTGAGGAAGCCACGTGGGAAAGAAAAGATGACATGAAGAAGCAGTTTCCTTATCTTTTTTCTCCAAGTAAATTTCGGGGACGAAATTTCTTAAGAGGGGGAGAGTTGTAACACCCCAATTTTGGGCTTAGAAGTTTAGGGTCTGAATCGGACCGGTCTGAGAAACGGTTTGAATATAAAAGGAGGTTTTACGGAACGCCTAGTTCGGGATGCTTTAAAAATATAGAAAAATATCTAAAAATCCTCCTTTAATATATATAAGAGAGTGGTGAAATCAATTTTACAAAATAAGGTTTGGAAATACTACATTTCGGTGTAGTGACCAAATTGCGATTTTTGCAAAGTTTAGTAGTGACTGTTTTGTAAAAGATTGAAACTATGAATCTTTAAGGAGCTAATTTACCCAAAATGTTTTTCTCCATATTTTTCCTTAATTTGGGTGATTTAATTAATGATTTAATTAAATAAAAGAAAGGTGAAAACTACTTTTTGATTTTCATAACTACCTTTCTCTAATTTTCTCTCATTCATTTTTCTCTAAAAATCCTATCATCCAAACACCTTTTCTCCAGCAAAATTCACATTGATTTTTACTTCAATTGATGAGATTTCCATCACTCATTGGTTCCTAATCAATCTTGCAATAAATCCTTTTTATTTCCACATTGTATTTTCATGGAATATTGCCCAAATCAAGAAGAAATCATCTTTTAGAGGCAAGATTGTTCTTCTCCTCTGATTACTCAATTCTTTACTAAAATTCCCAAGTTGTCAATCCTTAATTAAAGTTTTGTAAATGGTTTTAATGTTAGAAACAAGATTTTGGCTTAAAACTCAAGATTTTGGAAGAGATCTTCAAGATTTTCATTGTAATTGATTGGGCTCTATTTTGAGATAGTTCTCTAATGTATTTTGGATGTTAAATGATGTTAGAAATGAGGTTTTATCAATCCAATCCCGAATAGGTTGTGTTTCCTAAGTTTTTGCTTATGAAAATGGTGGTTTTTGAGGTGTTTTTCGTGTTCTGTTATAGCTGGAGGTATAAGGACGAGTTTAGAGTTGTTTTGATGTTAATTGATGTTTAGAAATGATTAGAAGTAATGGATCTTGGCTGGGTTAAGTCTTGGAAGAGTTTGGAGGTGATTTCGGTTGTGTTTGGAAGCCGAAATGTTGGATTTAGGTAGAGCATCGAGTTTAGGAGTGTTGGGTGAAGATTTCAAGGCATGATGATGCATTAATCCTCTGCTTTTATTTGTCTAAACATGGGAGACATCTTCGGACACTTTTGGAGTTGATCTGTAAGCTTAATCGGCGTTTCGACAAGCAAGCGAAACGAAATCGGTGAGTGCAATTGGGTTTGAAGTCCATGAGGACAAAAATACAAGGTTTGGGGATTTATGAGAAGTTTGAAACACCTTCCTGAATCCGGAAGTAAGTATGGCTTGATTTGATCTCTCTAAAGTGGTGTTTGCCCTAAAATGCTTTTACATGCTCATGGTTTGAGATAGTTAAATTCCTATTGTTTTTATGCATGTTTTGGAGCATGAGATTATGCTTGTAGAGATGTCATGAGATGGCGTGTTGCATTGAATAGATTTGAGCTTTTGGTTTGAAGCAAAGTATGATTTATGATTTGAAATGTGGTGAGAAAGCCTTTGAGTTTTATTGCATGAAAAATAGTAGGTGTGATGATATTTTGACACATTATATTGGCATAGATGTTGAGAAACTTACCGGATATAATTGATCGATCAATAGGATGAGAGTGCACTATAAACTAAAAATTCGTACGTGCTCTTTGGTTAAGCCAAAAGGAGATATTCCGATGATGGGCATTCCATCGGGTAGGACTTGGTGAAATACCCAAGCTTTGTGGCGATGAGAGATTCCACCATGTTAGTATGGTGATGAGAGATTCCACCGAAAGTTGTGTTGCTAGACAAGTGAGTACGGTGATGTGAGATTCTACCGGAAGAGTCTAGTGTAGAAATGTGTCCGCATATCCTAGTATTGATGAGATGCCAAATGCCAATATAAATGATGAAATGGTTTTTGTTACACATGTACCTTTGATGAAACGATTTATGCTATGAGATATGCATATGTGTTTTATTTAGAAATGCTTTGACAATACAAGCATGTGAATGCCTTGCCACGAGATTTGCATTGGTTTTAATGCATGAGATAGAATGAAGGTACGTGTGATTTCAATGAGTTTTGCTTTGAAAGTTTTCCAAGCATGAGAAAGGGATGAGCATGTGGTTTAAAAGCTTTGATGAAAGTGTTTCCTAAAATTGCATTATTGTGTTGGTTTCTTTAGAGCATGTCTCACTAAGCATTTGTGCTTACGCTCTCTTTTACCAATAATGCAGATAATTGAGGTGTTTAAGGGCATCAAGGAAGCTAAGTTCATCCAAGGAAATCCAAGCTCACGTATGGTGAAGTTTTCATACACTATTAGTTTTGATAAATTGGCAATGGGAAACTAAGATTTGTTTTGGAGATGTGTTAAACTCCCTAAGGTTGTGGCATGTTTGCCTTGGTTGGTTTGAATTGTAAATGGCCTTAATTGCTTGTTTGGAGGTTTGATTTCCCTTTTTGGATTTGATATTAGGAAGCATGCCTCTAGACTTGTGAGTTTTCATGTTTGATGCTATGAAGGCGTTTAGGAGTTCTAAATATGTACCATATATGTTTGATGACTTGTTGATATGTTTGGGGAGTCTTTTGAATGTGTTTGAATGGGTTTATGCATGAAAAACCAGCAATAGTTGCAGTTTCTGGGCAAATCGTATTGAAACACCCTCTAGTGTTTCGAAAGTGGGGCCTGAAATGGCCTTCGTGTTTCGATGCGCTAAAGGTTGTTTCGAAACGATTTGGCTACTGGTATGCCACGTTTCGGAACTGGTGTCGGAACCAACCCGCGTATCGAAACGGTCAACGCCGTTTCGATTTAGCGTTTCGATACATCAGGTGGATGTTTCGAAACGGGTGACTGTTGGGCACATATTTGAATGGTGCTGGAGTTTGCAGTCTTTACATTTTAGTCCCAAATGTTGAAGTTGCAATTGCTTGAGTTTGAGATGTTCAATTAAGATGAAATTTGGCAGTGAAGCATGTAACAAGACTAATTTCAGATTGGTAACCTTAAAATCAGTAAAGACCTTCTAATTTACAGAAATTACATTTTGGTCCCTAAACTTGTAATAAGTCCAATTGAGTCCCTATATGTCATTTGATCGTTGCGCCTTTCTCAAATATGTTTTATGAGTACTCACTTAGGGTTAACGCGTATCTAGACAAGATTAAAAAGAAAAAAAGGGTCGTGAATCAAGGTTGACTTTTGGGTTGACTTTGGTTTTCCCCGTGTAATCTTCGTAGTTCGGGTCAACCGTCTAGGCTGGGCTAAGGGGGTTACAGCTTCAGTCAAGATCGTATGTCTCAAGTCATTGTCTTCTGCCACAACTATCCTATTTCTGAAACACAAGACCCCATCGGTACTGAAACTTTAGTCTGAAGGTCTACCCTTGACTATATCTTGCACGTGAGGTGCCAAGGATCCATCTAAGAGTTGTTTCTCCCTAATCAACTGACCTAGAGTAGGTCTAACCTGAAGCTCGGCCACCAATCCAGCATCTCCGGACAAGCTCAATCTAGCAAACATAGCTCTCAAATCTACAACTACCTTTCTACTCAAAGCATCGGCCACTACATTAGCCTTACTCGGATGATACTCAATCGTAAGATCATAGTCCTTTAGCAAATCTAACCACCTACGCTGTCTGAGATTCAAATCTTGCTGAGTCATGATATACTTCAAACTCTTGTGATATGTGTACACTATGCATTTCTCACTGTACAAATAATGCCTCCAAACCTTCATAGCAAACACAACTGTAGCTAACTCTATGTCGTGGGTCAGATAGTTATGCTCGTGAGTCTTCAACTGTCTTGAGGCATAAGCCACCACTCTCTTGTCTTGTATGAGAACACAACCTAGGCTTACCTAGGAAGCATCACTGTAAACTACATATTCTTTCCCGGACTCTGGCTGGATCAAGATCGGTGCTTGGGTCAAAGCATCTTTCAACTTCTAAAAGGCTCTCTGTCTTGCATCTGACCACTCAAACTGAACACTCTTCTGAAGTAACTGTATCAAAGGAGCGGCTAACTTCGAGAAACCTTCTACGAATCTTCTATAGTATCCAGCTAAGCCTAGAAAGCTACGAATCTCTGTTACTGACTTCGGTTGCTTCCACTCAACAACGGCCTCTATTTTCTTCGGATCGACTCTAATCCCATCGGCTGACACTACATGCCCTAGGAAGACTACCTCTCGGATCCAAAACTCACACTTGCTCAACTTCGTATACAACTGATTATCTAACAAGGTCTGCAAAACTAATCTCAAGTGTCGGTCGTGGTCTTCCTTAGTACGCGAATACACCAAGATGTCATCTATGAAGACAACTACAAATTGATCTAGATACTGATGGAAGATCCTATTCATCATATCCATGAAAGCAGCCGGTGCGTTAGTCAACCCAAAAGGCATGACAAAGAACTCATAGTGACCATATCTAGTCTTAAAGGCCGTCTTCGGTACATCAACCTCTCTTACCTTTAACTGGTAGTAACCGGATCTCAAGTCGATCTTCGAAAAGACTGATGCTCCTCTCAACTGGTCAAACAAGTCATCAATTCTCGGCAACGAATACTTGTTCTTCACTATTAACTGATTCAACTGTCTGTAATCTATACACATTCTCATGCTTCCATCTTTCTTCTTTACAAACAAAACTGGAGCGCCCCAAGGTGAAGAACTCGGTCGAATGAAGCCTCTATCTGTCAACTCTTGCAACTGAGTCTTCAACTCTTTCAGTTCTTTCGGTGCCATACGATACGGAGCAATCGAAACAGGAGTTGAATCTGAATAAGTCTCTATAGCAAACTCTACCTCTCTATCAGGTGGTAAACCCAACAACTCTTCCAGAAACACACTTGGAAAGTCACACACTGTCCGGATGTCTTGAGGTCTAACCTCACTCATGTTTGGATTCATCACATAGGCCAAATACGCTTCATAACCCATCTCAACTAACCTCTTAGCATCTAGAACTGAAACTACATTCGATAAGAACTTCACGTTCTCACCTACCACCACAATCTCATAATCATCTGCGAGTCTCAAGGAAATCCTCTTAGTCTCAAAGTCTATCCTAGCTCTATGCTCAGTGAGCCATTCCATGCCTAAAATCACATCAAATCCATAAAATGGTAGCTCCATCATATCCACTGGAAACACATGTCTCTAAATCATTAGCAGACATCTTCTGTACATCTTTCTAACTATTACCGTATCCCCGTAGGAACTAGTAACACTAACTCCTACCTCTAATATTTCACAAGGCAATTTCAACAACTTTGCATGCTCACTCAGTATATAAGAATGTGTAGACCCGGAGTCAATCAAAGAAAGTAAACCCAAAGACTGTATCGAGAAGTTACCTACAATCACATCTGTGTCATGCTGACCCTCACGCTGGGCGTAAACTCTGGCCTGGCCTTTGCCCTCTGGCTGGACTACAACTACATGTGCTATGTTCCTCTGGCCATCATTTCTCGGCTGGAAGTTACCTCTACCGTGCCCGCGGCCTCTCTGAAAGTCATTGGCTCTAGCAGGAGCCTGAACTGGTGCCTGTCCCACCTGATGCGGACAGTCACGCCTAATATGATCCCTAGCTCCACAGCTTCAACACGAGTGAAAATTCCCCCAACACTCACCGGTGTGATTCCTCCCGCAATTAGCACACATGGGCAACCGCCCACCAGCCCTCTGGCCCTGATGGCCTCTACCGTGGTTACCTCCACCACAAGAGACAATAATATGGCATCTTACTTCATATTAAGCTCAACAAGATAAAGCAATTATCTCAACATCATAACCACAAGAGCAAGTACATTGGCCACTATTAGTTTACTCGGATATGCGGATTACTCTCAACAACAACATTACCTCGGTGGGATTACACTCATCACCGGACCTTGCATGGATGGGATTCCACTCATCATCACAAGCTTTACGGATGAGATTCCACTCATCATCACGTATAATATAAACATTTCCGGTGGAATATTACATCACCGTACTCCTCCTTGATGGCTTAACGCAACCAAGGCCACGTGCGAATTTGACTCAACCGTATGCACACTAATCCTAATGATCGATCATTTATACCTGGTAAGTTAACTAGTGCCAATTATACCTTTAACCACATCTTACATCCATCATTTATAGCACACATCCATCATCACACACATCAATGTATATACATACATAATCAATTCATGCCTCACAAGATCAATATAAGCATAAACATTTAAAGCTTATTAACACACAAGAAGTTAAACTACCAATTTAACTTCTACCTTGGAATGGCCTACCAAGCTCATTCCAAAACCTCCACTACACACACTTGAAACAATTTAAACAAATTTGAAAGTTTCACTCACAACCCTTCCTTAGCAAACCAAGCAAAACCCGACTCAAGCCTCCACAATTTCCGGAACCGATCCCGATCCTTCTCCGATGTTTCCTCTTGCTTCTATCCAATCAAAAGACAATGTATTACTCACCAAATCAAAGCTAAACTCAGCCACAATCTCAACCCACAAACACAAGCCAAAACTTCATAGTTTCAAACCCAAACTAACCACAAAACTCACATTTTCGTGCTCCCCAAATACCAAGCTGAAATCCACCATTTCCAACACCCGAATGACCTCTAAAGACTTCCAAAACACTTCCCTAACAACCTTATACCATCAGCCTTTCAACCCAACACAAAAACACACCAAAAATTCATGTTTTTACACTTTTAAAAATGTCCCCAAGACCCATTTCGGGATTTTTCTCAAAATTCTTCCATTTCGAAATATGAGGTGTATTAAGGTGAGATTAACTCAAAACTTAACTAAACAAACCAAAATCAAGTTGAAACCCCATTAAAGTTTCTTACTTTTCTTCAATCTTGAAAACTTGAAAAATTAAAATGGTGATGGTTTTGAAATCTAAGACCATGGAAATGATTGGGATGATGAGGAGAATTCAAAAATGAAATTACCTTCAAAGGAGCTGTTGAATTGATGGACAAAAGGAATGAAATAGTGATTTAGGGCTTTGGGAGGGGTTTGGGGTTTTTCCACGTGAAATGGAGAATGAAGATGAAGACCCCCTTTTTTTCTTTTAGTTTCAAAAAGCTTGTCTTCCTTATTTTCACTTATTTACAAAATTGTCATTACTTTAATTTTAATCTCATTTAAATTAAAACCAAGGCCTAATTAAATTAAACTGATTTTGACGACACGAACCCAACACACACCGAACTCCTGACCCCAAAACATAGGTGTTACAATTAGTATCGATGACCTTAATACATAATGTCACTTTATAATTGATATTCAATGACAACTAGTTTCGTCATCCAATTATATAAGATATCGTTATAGATAATTGTTATCGTCACGAATAATTCGTTAACTTCTTATATGTGACGAAAAAGATATCGTCACATTTTTAGTGACGCAGTATATCGTCATCTAATAGTAGGATGAATGACAATAATATATAACGTCCATTTATAATTTATATTTGACGACAATTAGTTAAGTCACCAAATTATATAAGATTTCGTCATTGATAATTCGTATCGTCACAAATAATGCATTAAAATCAACTCTTATCTGACGAAACAAATATTGTCACATTGTTGATGACGTGATAAAACATTACATAATAGTCTTATAAATGACGATTATGCATAACGTCACTTTATATTTTATATTCCACGACAATTAGTTATGTCACTGAATTATATAATATTTTGTTATTAATAATTTGTCCGCTTATAATGAAAAAACAAGTAAACTCGCACAGCTAATGAGGAAAAATATCATCATATAAAATTGTAAATTATAAATGTCATCTTATAATTAATATTTTGTGCTAAATATTCAAAGAATAATCAAATGAATTTTTTTATACTAATCTAATCAGAAAAAGTAACATAATTAATTTATTAAAAAATAATAAAAGTTAAACAAACATTTTACTAAAACCATAACAATTCCATTTTCAAAGATATAAAAACACTTATTTAAAGGAAATAAAAATAATCTGGCAAAAATATGAATTGTGGAATAACTTTTGCGAGAATCTCAATACAAACCTTATGTCGGTTGTGATTCTGTTGATGATGAGTTCGTAGTATCATTTGGAGCTGAACAAATAATTAATATATTAATTATCACAATTAAAATTATCTAATTATTTTTATTTGATTGATTACGTATATTGTTTACCTGAAGATTGAAGTGAGGGTAAGTGAATTCCGACAGCTATCAAAGCAGATCTCATAGCCTCCATTTGAGTTTGTAGCACTTCAAAATTTGTCTTGTAGTCATTAAGTTAATCTTCTTTGTTCTTCAAACGCTTTTGTAATTCGATTGTATCTGCACTTGATTTTTTTATTAGGCTTGGGTCCATACCCAAGCCCCGGATTATATCCCAACCACGTACCAAGCACCTCATCCGCTATATCATCAGCAATCTTAGGTTCAATTCCTTCTTCAACCGGAGTTGACTGTAACATTACAATTTAACATTAAAAATTACAATATAACATTGTTTGGCAAGGTCTTACAGAAGTTGTTTGTACCTCAGATGTTGTCCATCCTTTATCATTTGAACAATGAGTTGCCTTGAAGAAATCGATCCTATTTGGTTCATGACCATTCTTGCGCTACATGATTTCAAATAATAATTAGGTTTAAAAATAAAACAATAAACATTTTAATAAATCTAAAAAATGAAAAAACTTACCATAGCATATCGACTAGAGACATAAGCTCGAGATCCTTGGTTAGGAGTTAACTTAACATTTCTTCTTTCTCTTGCATTTGTTTCACATCTCCTCTTCAATTATAAACATAATTTATAATTTATTACATAAATAAAAAATCTTACCAATCACAAAAATCAAAATATAGAAATCGTACCCGATATTTAGGATCACTAAACAAATCACAGAGTTTATCCCATGTTTCTTGTGTCAAATTATATTTTGTGGTTTGTTTTGACGTGCAATAGCAGCATTTGGGAATGTTTTAAAGTGCAAGTGAACTTAATGTCGATGATTCCTTGACAATTTTGACATAATTGACATGACAGAGTTCTTCACATATTCATCATCTAATTTCATCTCAAACTTGGACTAAAACATAAAATAACACAAAATTAGATAAATTAAATATATAAAACACTAAAAAAAAGAAATCATAAAGTTATTAAACACACTTTAAGTCTCTCCAGGGCATGGATTTTCTCATTATCCGTTATATCTTTCTATTTTGTTGGTATCGAGGAGAATTGTCGAAAAATAATTTCAATTTCAAAAGATAGTTTGGTTGATTGAACTACATCTGTAGGTCAACCCTTTCCCTCTGCTATTTCTACTACCAACTTATTATTACCTTTAATGAGGTTTTCTAGTCCTTTACCCCGATTTGGTCCTCATACCCTTTTACGTGATAAGTTGGTTGATTCTATAAAACAAAAATAATAATTTTAGAATAATAATAAAACAATTATAACTTATTATTATTATGCTGCCGTTTTTAGTCCTCAATCTTCCATTCCTAATTATTTATTAAGTAAATGGAAATAATGTTTACCTGGATTTTTATTGGTTGTACCAAGATTGATTTCCTCACGTGTTTGATCTTGAGCATCAGTAACTTGTTGAGGTTCAAGTTCTTGGGTTTGATTCGGATCATCAAAGATTAGTTCCTGAATTGTTTGTCTATTTTTTGTGTTGAAACAGGGTTACAAGTTGATTGTGTTCGAGCCTTTTTCTTGAATATTTTTCTGAGTGCCATCCTAAACATAGATAAAACGATTGATGATATATCAAAACATTGAAGATATGAAAACATTGTATCATAAAAATAAACACATACATGTGTAATATGTGAACTCATCCTAAATCACACAAATTTGGTAGATCCCAGTTGATTAACCGTCATCAATTTGATATAATAGAGCTATTTCCACGCACTATATAATTTAAAGAAGTGTAAGCCTATGTATAGACTTGAAGATATACCAAAACATCATGATTCTTCGTTAAAATTAATACTATTTTATGGCCTAATTTCCTGACTAGTTGTGCTTGCCTCGGCATATTTCGACACTCTTTATCAGAGCAAGCAAGACGAGTTAAAATTAATATAATACGATATATATATATATATATATATATATATATATATATATATATATATATATATATATATAATAATAACTCAACTTCTGCATAAACTCTAGTGGATCATCGACTCGCCTTTCAACATATTTTAGTGTAGATATATCTACAATTTTAATTTGCATCCTTTTTTAAAACATGTGTATTCCAATTATTTAGAATACCTATTAATCTCATTATAATATTTAACAGCGGAATCAAAAAATATATAGATTTTAAAGAAAAAAAACAATCACCTGCAAATTAAATATGAAAGAATCCTTTTGAAACTAGAATCTGAGGCAAAACAAGAGATAATGGTTAAGCAATAAAATTGAAAGCAAGATAAACCAAGAAACAAAACATAAATTAGACTTTTTTTTATCCCACTTACTTGTTTGTACTATTTTCGTTAACCCTAAATTAAGTGATATGAATATGAATTTATGCACTGAAAATTCTCGACTAAAGAAGACAATAATGGAGAGTTCTTTTTATAAGGAAACTCAATTATTATTGGAAGGAAGATAAAAATTTACCTCCATTCACTGAAAAATTTTACCTCCAATTTACTAAAGGCGGGTTCTTTATTTTGTGAAGTATATTTTTTAAAATTATTTTAAAAATATATAAATAGTAAAAAAGTTAAATTTGAAAATATTTAAATAATTTAAAATAGTAAGAAAAATATACTTTTAGAATTATAGAAATTTATAAAATAATTGAAGAAAATAAAAAGATTAAAAATCTTTTAAAAAAAATCTTACAAGAGATAGCTATTCTATTGCAAAGTTTGATTCCATGGATAACATGTATATGCGTGTACGAACACAAACTACACAAAAAAAATACGTATATGGTTTGTACCCAATAAGTTAAGCATCATTGCCCTAAAATACCCTAAATGTATATGTGTGTACAAACACAAACTATGATCTTATTTTATGTTGTAAGAAGCTTAAGGTTGTTGAAAATAATTTGACGTGGTATATGAGCATAAATACTAGGAGTGTTCATTTTCGGATATTAGATCCGATTCGATTTTTTTTTAAACCAATCTTTTTTATTAATTATTGGTGTCAAGCATTAAGTGACAAAATCACATGATGTTTTTGAAAATTGTTATATAAAATGTAAGGGATATACAATTAGTGATAAAAAGTGGTTTTTTGAAATATTAAACATTTTTTGTGACACATAAAACGTCACCTTTTATGTTTTTTAAATTATGACGAATAAAATTGTCACAAATAAATTTTATTCGTAACAAATTTGTAACGTCACTAATTAACATTAATTTTTTTATAATAGTAATAAGGTCACTAGTACTTTCACTTCATTGGTGACGATTTCACAACGTTGCCATTTTTTGAAACGTCATTAAAACATTTCCCTCCAAAATTCTTTTGTGGAGCTAAATATACAGTGACGAAAATTAACGACGATTTTTAGAATTGTCAAAAAAAACCATTATGCACTAACTGTGACGAAAACAAAAAAAAAAAGTCACGATTTTAGTATATTTTGTGACGTTATATGCAACGTCATATAAAAATTGCGTCATAAATTGAACATTTTGTTGTAGTGATTGTATGTTTAGATGAAAAGTTTACATAGGTCAAAGTGGTTGTGTCTTCTAAAATCCTCCATGGATCGGGCTACGCCTGGTGGTCTCTTTAAGCCCAAAATATCATTTATAACCTCCTAGGCAACCATGTGTGCATGTGATTCGGACTGAACTAAAGGTATGTGACATTTGGCTCATATTTTAAAAAAAAAACATATCATTATAATAGTTATTAGCAAGGCAATAGCATTTAATTCAATGATATTTTATAGATATAGAGAGAGTATCAGAGTCGGTGCATAAATATAAAAATACATTTATTATTTTATTTGTAAGTTTGAAAATATATAATTATGATTAAAATATAGGAAGTACACATTGGAATAGGAAGTGAAACATAGAAATCTCACTTCGAAAAAAATATTTAGACTTTCAGAAGCATGTGAAAGAAGCCACGACCTAACATGATCGACTTTAGTTGATAATATTAAAAAAATCAAATTAATTAATTTTAAAAAGAGAGCAAGCAAGTTCGGCCCACAAATGTCGGTGGGGCAGAAGTTCTTTTAACTAATATTTTCCAGCGGAAAAGATGTATATTTAAAAATTTACTAGGATATATTAATAATGGATTAGGTATAACTAATCCTCTCCATTATGATAATATCAACACATGGCAAGAAACCAGGATTAAAAAATCCAACTATTACTAAATTAGGTTGTGAAAAAACATCCCAAATAAAATTAGATAGAATGTGACTATTTTATAAAAATAAGATAAATACAACAAACAAAAAATCATTTACTCCATTTTGGTAACTTTATGTATGCCACAATATTAAGAATTAAACTTTACATTCTAGCCTTACATTTTAAATTATAAATCTTAAATTTTAAACTTTAAAAATTTGTTTTTAATTGAGAAAAATGTGTCACAAAGATAGAGAAAAAATGTGTCACAAAGATAAAAATTCATTTTAAAAATATAAAAATAAACAAGAAAATAATGGAGAGAAGAGCTTATTACAAAGCCTAGCATTGCTATTCATTTTTAGTTTTTGCCAAAAATTGAAATTATCAACGTCCGTACGCATGCGGAGGAAAGTCCAATCTTATGTATTATAAAAAAGGTAAACTACTTAATTGACCACCATACTTTTGATAAAGTTGTGATTTGACCACATTATTTTTTTTCGAAGCAATTAAACCACCAAACTATTTAATTGGATGCAATGTGACCACCACCCGTTAATACCTAACGGAGGAAGTGACGTGGCAGTTAGTGAAAATCCATATAATTACACATTTGGTCCTCGTTACTTATATATTATATCAATTTGGTCCTAATATTAATTTAATAAAATAAATTAATTATTTAATTAGGTCGTGACACATGTCAGTACCTTATTGGAGGAATTTAATTATTTATATTTAATTAAATAAATTTATTTTCTTCCAACCAACTAGATCATGACACGTTACCACTGAACGAAGGTCATTTCTTTGTACAATATGAACAACAATTTAATATATCCAATGGGACTTTTCCATCATCTTCTTCCTCCATAGCACATTTGTGCTCTCAGACCCACAATGGTAAATGGAGAACTACATTATACCCATGTATATTCATCGTAAATGGAAATGATCAACCAATGCTCCAAGTGGCTTATAAGTACATCCGATTCTTGCAAGATCAGGGCTCCATTTTCCGATCGATGCCCACCAGTTTTAGTTTCTCGTCGACTCAACATGTTGATTCTGGCTTTGCTGGGTTGGGAAGGTTAAACCGGCAATAGCTTCTGCATGTCCTGATCAACTCCCTCGTGGCGCAGAGCATGCTTTGTTCACAGGGTCCTTGTGTTTTTGCTTATGAGCAGTTGGATTCGCTTCACCAGGCTAATGAGAGGAAAACTGTTCTCCAACAGTTTCTCTGTGACAGTGGTAATATGATTTGATGAAGAAAATGGAATTCATGAGATATAGTTTGACTACCCTTTTTACTATAATAACATAATCAATAATGATTTTACGGATTCTCTAGGAACTGAACTCCTGTTACATTTTCCAACCTTCAAAGGTTTTCATATTATACCCCTATTTTTTAAATTTGAAGGCTCAAATTCTGGAATTTTTTCGCACAGTGTTCAAAGGAAATGTCACAGATTTTAGCTTTAACCATTCATTTTTGGTGTTGATTCCGAAAACAAAAAATCCTACAGCCATTGAAGATTACAGGCCGATTAGCCTTGTGGGGTGTATTTATAAATTGTTGGCCAAGGTGTTGGCGATCAGATTAGGAGAGGTGGCAGATCAGGTTATCGGGGAGCACCAATTTGCGTTTTGTTCTGGAAAACAACTGGTGGATTGCTTCCTAATAGCAAACGAAACAATTCACCACGCAAGGAAGAAGGGCTTAGAAGCGCTGGTGTTCAAATTCGATTTTTATAAAGCTTACGATTCCGTGAGTTGGAAATTTCTACTAAATTTGATGAGAGGAATGGGTTTCGGACGTAGGTGGTGCGACTGGATTTTCCTATGTATATCGACAGCAAAAATATCCGTCTTAGTCAACGGATCACCATCCAAGCCCTTCGCCATTGGAAGAGGGTTGAGACAAGGATGTCCGCTCTCACCCTTACTGTTCAATATAGTGGCGGAAGGGTTGAGTATACTACTCTCTAAGGCTAAAGAACACGGTTTGTTTCAGGGCATTCCGATTGGAAATGGGAAGTATGATGTGTCGCACACTCAGTACGCAGATGATCTCCTAGTGTTCAGCGGAGCAAGTAATAGTCAAGCAGTGAATATAAGCAGAGTAATGAAGGGCTTTGAATTGATAGCAGGACTGAGATTAAATCGGAATAAAACCAAACTCATTGGGATAAACACTGAAGAATCGAAAGTTAAAGAGTGGGCTGCGGTGCTGCACTGCCAGGCGGAAACATTGCCGTGTAAATATTTGGGCTTCCCTCTCGGAGCGCGCAAGAACTCGAAGCAAATCTGGGAGCCGATTATTCAGAATTTTCAGAGGCACTTAGGGGGATAGAAGGCGAAGCTACTATCCTATGCAGGGCGGGTAGTGTTAATTAAATCAGTATTAGCGAGTCTTCTAGTGTTTTACATGTCGGTGTTCACCATGCCCGCATATGTCCAAAAAATTCTCAATAGTCATATGGCGAACTTTCTCTGGGGACAAGCGGATAAGAGGAAAATTCACTGGATAGCATGGGAGAAAGCACTCAAACCAAAAAACAGGGGAGGCTTGGGAGTGGCGTGTTTAAAAACAAGGAATAGAGGACTGCTGAGCAAATGGTTGTGGAGGTTTGGGGAAGAGAAAAATTCAGTTTGGAGAAAGCTGATAAATGAAAAGTATAATGAAAGTCCGAACGCGTTACTACCTCACAACGTGAAAGGGGGCGGCAAATCATGGGTTTGGAGGAAAATAGTGGAGCCTTTAGAGAGGATTGATAGTGTGGAAAAACAGAATTTCAGACTTATAGTGGGTAACGGACGGAGTGTAGATTTCTGGTCGGACTTGTGGATAGGAACTACACCACTCAAAGAAGCATTTCCAAGAGTTTATGCTTTAGCAAAAAATAAAACAGGCAAGATTAGCGAGTATGGCTCTTTTAACCGCAACATTTGGAATTGGGAGGTTGCTCTACGTAGAAATTTGTTTGATTGGGAGATCCCAATATGGGAGGAATTTATGGACACGCTTCGTGGGCAAAGAATTGGGAGATTCAACGATGACGCTATTAGATGGAAAGGGAACGCAAATGGAGTGTACACGGTGAAGATTTTTTGCGAAACCGCGAACGGGAGTGGTGAGGACAGCAGAACAGAAATACTGTGGAAGTGGGTTTGGTCCGGCATAGCCCTGCCCATGATGGAATTTTTCATGTGGAGATTAATGAAAGGCAGGTTGCCAACCAGAGTCGAGTTAGACAAAAGGGGGGTGAAAAATCTGGGAAGCGTAGCTTGCCCGCTGTGTTTAAACCAACCGAAAACTCCTTATCATTTATTTTGCTCGTGTATGGTTACTTGGAAAAATTGGATGAAGTGGATGCAGGTTTGGGGAGTAGAGTTTGTGATGCCAGGGCAAATATCAGAAATGTTAATTTCATGGATGACGGTGGGGATTTCGGGTATCGCGGACAAAGTTTGGTACCTAAGTTTTGTGTGTTTATGTTGGGCTATATGGATATATAGAAATGAAGTTGTATTCAGGGGGTGCAAAGTAGATGATAGGAAGCTTTACGAGGTGGGAATAGTCACTCTAGGGAAATGGTGCAGAGTAAAATGGCCACAGTCAATAAAGAGCTGCGAAGACGTTATAAGAGACCCTTTGTCGCTGAGGAAGATCCAGGAGGTGAGACATCATAGACAGAAGTGTGTATGGAACAAACCTGATGCGGATTCTCTAAAATTTAATGTTGATGGGGCTTGGGCGGGGGGTTTCGGTATGAGTGGGATTGGAGTCATCTTGAGGAATTGCGAGAATGTGATTCTGGTTATGTTTTCCAAAAGAATTGGAAATTCGGACGCGGCTACAGCGGAACTGCTGGCAGTAAAAGAAGCTGTTAAAATTGTTAAAATAATGGAACGAATTAAGGGCTGCAAGTTGGTAGTGGAAACGGATTCCAAATTGTGTGTGGAATGGTTACAACAACCAAAATCCGCGCCGCTAATCTTCGCGAGTTTAATAGATGAAATTCTAAGTGATAGCAGCGGATTGAATTGGCGAATTCAATGGGTGCCGAGAGAAGCCAATCACACTGCCGACAAACTGGCGAAAAAAGGTATTAACTCAAACAAGGATTTTCGGTGGATGCACAACGATGTAAGGTACAGTACGCATGTGTTGAGTGATGGTGTATAAGTTGTCTGAGTGTTTCATAGGGAGTAGAGGGGAAGGTCTGCATTAGGAGTGTTTAGCATTAAAAGGAAGATGGAGAGAGGATGGCATGCTATGTTCCTGGTACGAACCCTTGGTGCGATGACCAGCGTCCGTTAAATATCAAGACAAGGCAGGTAGTGCGAGTTGGGAAGTCAGGGAGTTAGGGGGAACGGATGTCAGCAGTGCAGTAAGATCCGATGGGCGCAATTGATTCCAATGGTGCAGGCCAGTTCCGGTAATGGAGATGCAAATTGGTGGATTTAGCCTCATGGGACAGTAAGTGAAAAAGTGCAGTATAGTTATTACAATCAATTGGGACATACGTATGGGTTGGAATGAGAATGGGGCAAGAAGATTTAGATGTAAAATGTGTAAAATGCAAAATGTGCAGGCACCCTAAAGGATGTAAGAATTTTTGTCGATGTCGTATAGGTGCACTCTTTTTCCTCCACCTTAGGCTAGGGAGGTTTTTTAACGAGGCACCTTTCGATATTTCGCAACTTTAATAAAAAGCTTATCTTTCAAAAAAAAAATACAAAGGTTAAACCAATGCATGAATTAAGGAATTTTGCTTGGTTGATTATTTCCATTTGTGGGTCTTAGAGCACAAATGTTTTATGGAGGAAAAAGATGATGGGAGAATAGCTTTGGATATTTTAAAATGTTGCCCATATTATACAAATGGCCTTGGTTCAGTGGTAATGTATATGTTAAATTTGCTTCTCCACCTTGGTTTGAATCCCCGCAGCACCATGTTCTTGAGAGTTTTATTTTCTTTTAACCAGAATGTGACACGTGTCACAACCTGATTGGTTGGAGGAAAACTAATTAATTAAAGAATTAATTTATTTTATTAAATTAAAATTAAGACCAAATGTATAATTATACCCCTATTTTTTAAATTGCCACGTCATTATGCCGTTAACCTTTAACGGCCGGTGATCACATTGTACTCAATTTAATAGTATGGCGGTTTAATTGGTTCAAAAAAAGTAATGTGCTCAAATCGCGACTTTACCAATAGTATGGTGGTCATTTAAGTAGTTTACCCTAAAAATAATATGAAAGTCCCTCATTCTCATACTTGATGCAGATCAAAATAATTGTGTCATTAGACCAATTCAAATTATGGCTTCCGCCTTACCACCTAGGAAGCACGAGTACAACATAATAGCGTCGTTTCAAGTACCTAATATGTCCCTAGTACGAGTATGAGACGGGTACGACTAAGATACGTACGAGAGATGTATTACGTTGGTGAGGTACGACTGGGATACGTACTAGAGATGTATTACGTTGGCGAGGTACGGCTGAATGGAGTCAGGGACGTTCGACATTTACCTTGGGACGTTTTAAGGACGGATCAGACCTTTCACATGCGTCCCTAGGGACGTTTCAATGTCTACCCCTATTTTTTTATGTGTTCTCTGTTTTTATTGAAGTTGAAAGGTTGAAAGAAGGGATGCGTCCCTAGGAACGTTGCAATGTTTACCCCTATTTTTATGTGTTCTCTGTTTTTATGTCACTAGGAAAAAGTTAATGCTTGTGAGAAAGAAACCTAATTTCAACATTTATTACTTTAATTAAAAAAGTTCTATTTTTATTAACCCAATTCCAATTCCAATTCCAATTTACTTTATTTATATATTATATACTTGGGCATGCATCCCAATTTATTTTATTTACACTATATAATTTGGCATGTATGAGACTATTTTTAAAGAAAAAAGTATGAAGTCTCATTTTCCCATTGGGTAAAATTTTGATTTTTTATTTATTTTGGAAATGAAGACCATGATAAAAAAATGTATATATTAAAATTAAAATATTTTTATTCAACTAATATATTTTATTTAAACAATATTCAATTGAAATAGAAGATATAAGTATCTTAGATTAACATTTTATTTATGTATTGTAATCTTTTATTTCAAGAAGTAACATTTAATTTATGAGTTATATTTTAATATATAAATTGTGTAAAAAAATACACAATTTTATTTTAATTATAAAATTTAAAATTTTAAAATCTAAATTCCTAACTCAAACCTTAAATATTAAAGTCTAAATTCTAAACATAAACTATAGCCATAAACACAAAAAATGTGTTTCGCCTACAAAAGTCGCGTGCCTATGCCTTATGCCTCGGCTGCAAGGACCCTTCACGCCTCGATGCGTCTTGAGCTGTTTAAAACAAAGGTATGGACTATGATGAATATTTATGAATTTTTTTACATCTATTTAAAATTTTAAAATTTATTATATATGACGTACTCTTACCGTACTTGTACCCTGTAATTTTAAAATTTATCGTGTCTCGTCCCAGTTCCCATTTCTATCCCCGTACCCGTATCGGTGCAACATAGGTTAGGGCAACCCGATTTGTTATAGGAATTGGATGCTGAGGGTGATGATGCTATTATTGTAACTTTGGTGCCTAAATTTGGTAAGGGTTTGGCTAAGATTGGTGGCATCAAGATTGAGTTTGCTCGAGATTGATTGCCATGTTTTGTTTGATGATCGAAGAATGTTGTTTTGTTTGCAAAATAGTACTTTGTAAGGGAAATATTGTTGAAGGCTTCGTTTTTTTTTTGCAGTTTTTTATTTTAAAATTGAATAAGAGATTTGCCAAAAAGAAATGAATAAGAGATTACCTTTTTAAATGAGATTGGCACTCAACAACTAAGCCAACTAAATATCGTATTATGGTTCGAACGCTAATATATATACCTACAGTTAAATTTATTTTTGGCAAAATGAAAAAAGATGCCCCCAACGTTTGCATGTTTTGTCATTTGTCCCTTTATTTTTTTGTCCAAATATGCCCCCCAACGTTTCAATTTGGTCTAAATATGCCCCCGTTGGATGGAAACTGACTGTCAACGACTAATGCTGACTAGACTTGCCACATGTTAAGATCTGCTGATGTGTCAGCATTATATTTGCCATGTATCGTCATCATATTCGACCACGTGTTAGCATAATAGTTTGCCACATGTCATTTTGGACCGTGGCCGTTACAGTCAGCATATCGTAATACGTGGCAAGTCCGGTCAGAATCAACTGTTGATTGTGACAGTTTCCATCCAACGGGAAGAATATTTGGACCAAATTGAAACGTTGGGGGCATATTTGGACCAAAAAAAGAATAGGGAGCTAAATGACAAAACTTACAAATGTTGGGGGCATTTTTGTCATTTGCCTTTATTTTTTATCTCATTATATAATTTTATAATATTTTTATTATTAATTATTTATATATAATATTTATAAATATTATTTTTATAATATATATAACTAAACCCTAAAATCTAGACTCAAACCACAAACCACAAACCTGATGCTCAGCTTTTACTCGTTGACACACCATACACTTACTAACGAACGCAACCACATCTTTTTTCAACCCTACCCAGTAGTATTCATCCTTTAGGTCACGATACATCTTTGTACTACCCGGATGCATAGCAAAAGGACTACTACGACCTTCTGTTAGAATAGTGTGCCTTAACTCAGCATCATCTGGCACCACTATTCGACTTCCAAAACACAGAACACTATCATCACTAAAGCTGAAATTCAAAGGTCTATCTTCCGCAATGTCTTGAACATGCGAAACAAGAGAATCATCAAGCAATTGTTTGTCTTTAATCAACTGTATCAAAGATGGTTTCACCTGTAACTCTTCCACAAGGCCACCATCACGCGACATGCTCAAACGAGCAAACATCGCTCTCAACTCCACAACCACTTTCCAGCTCAAAGCATCGGCTACAACTTTAGCCTTTCCCAGGTGATACTCGATCGTCAGATCATAATCCTTAAGCAACTCTACCCAACGTCGTTGCCTAAGGTTCAACTCTTTCTAAGACATAAGATATTTCAAGCTCTTAAGATCCGTGAACACAACACATTTCTCACCATACAGGTAATGCCTCTAAATCTTTAAGGAGAACACTACAGCTGCAAGCTCAAGATCTTGAGTAGGGTAGTTGCGCTCATGCACCTTCAACTGCCTAGATGCATAGGCCACCACCTTACCTTCCTGCATCAACACGCAGCCCAAACCAACATTGGACGCATCACTATAGACCACAAACTCCCTTCCAGACTCAGGTTGGATCAAAACATGACCTTGCGTCAAAGCTTCCTTCAGCTTCTCAAAAGCTTGTTGCCTCACCTCCGTCCACTCAAAGCGAACATTCTTTTGCAACAACTTGGTCAAAGGTGCCGCTATCTTTGAAAAACCCTCGACAAACCTACGGTAATACCCAGCCAACCCAAGGAAACTCCGTACCTCCGTCACTGACTTAGGCACTTTCCAACTCATCACAACCTCAACTTTTTGTGGATCAACGCGAATACCCTCAGCCGATACAACATGCCCAAGGAAGACCACTCCCCTAAGCCAAAACGCACACTTACTCAGCTTGGCATACAACTGATTTTTCAGCAACGCTTGCAAAACAATTCTCAAGTGCTTATCATGATCCTTCTCGGTACGCGAATACACAAGGATATCATCGATGAACACCACCACAAACTGATCCAAGAATTCATGGAATACACGATTCATCATATCCATGAAAGTAGCAGGCACGCTGGTTAAACCAAACGACATCACCAAAAATTCATAATGCTCGTACCTCGTCCGAAAAGCAGTTTTAGGTACGTCCACATCCTTCACTTTCAGCTGATAGTACCCTGATCTCAATCTATCTTAGAAAACACTGAGGCTCCCCGAAATTGATCAAAGAGATCATCAATTCTAGGCAATGGATACTTGTTCTTGATCGTCAACTTGTTTAGTTGCCGATAATCTATACACATTCTCATCGTCCCATCTTTCTTCTTCACAAACAAGACTGGTGCACCCCAAGGTGACACACTCGGCTGGATGAAACCTCGATCCAACAATTCATGCAATTGCATTTTCAACTCCTTTAACTCTTTGGGTGCCATGAGATAAAGAGAAATGGACACCAGAGTTATGTTCTCGAACAACTATAAACCAAACTCAACTTCTTTGTTTGGCAGCAATCCAGGCAATTCTTCCGAAAAAACACCCGGAAAATCGCGAACAGTTCGGATATCTTGCACACGCACATCCTTGGTACCAGAAGTCATCACATAGGCAAGATAATCCTCACAACCCAACCTCATCATACGGTTTGCTTCCAAAGCCGAAATCACATTCGACAAGAATTTCACATTCTCGCCTACTACAACAACCTCATAGTCCTCGGTCAACTTTAAGGTGACTCGCTTAACATCAAAGTCAACCACCACCCTATGCTCTGTCAACCAATCCATGCCAAGGATTACATAAAATCCGTAGAAAGGCAATTCCATCAAATCCACAAGGAAAACATGTCCTTGCACAGACAAAGGGCATCTCTTATACAACTTCCTAGTGACTACAGTCTCACCAAAAGAACTAGTCAATTGCATTCCTACTTCAAGCATCTCAACAGGTATATCAAACAAACGTGCATGCTCACTCAAGATATAAGAATGCGTGGATCCAAAATCAATCAAAGCCAGCAAAGATAAAGACTAGAGAGCAAAGGTACCTGCAATCACATCGATATCGTTGTGCTCCTCGCGCTGGGCATACACCCTCGCTGGTCCACCTCCCTCAGATCGATCGGCAACAACGTGAGCAATACCTCGCTACCCCTCATATCTCCTCTGAAAATTCCCACGGCCGCGCTCACGGCCTCTCTGAGGTGCAGCTACCACAGAAGCATGTCCTTGGCCTCCACCAGCCAACAAAAGACACTCTCTCCTCATATGATCTGCCGAACCACAATTCCAGCATGAGTTCCCTTTCACCACAACAGGAGCCTCAACCTCTCTAGCTGATCGAGGACAATCTCGCATTAAATGGTCCCTCGAACCACATGTCCAACATGTATGCTACTCGGATCTCATACGACCTCCCTGAGTATGTCCACCTCGACCCGAAACACCATGCTTTCCCTCAGGCTGATGTCTCCTATCACGGTCTCTCTTGTCCCGTCCACCACCGAAACTATACTCAGCATCTCTCTTTCCAGAGCTAGAACCGACACCTCTAGAAGACAAACCCAGGTTCTACTCGATGTCTTTAGCTCGACACACGAGCACATCAAAATCAGTATAATCAGCAGCCAGCGTGTACGTCTTAACTTCCTGTACCAAACCGTACCGGAAGCGATCACACCGATGCCTCTCACTGGGTACCAACTCAAGAGCATATTGTCTCAAACGTACGAACTGGACCTCGTACTCAGCCACTGATAGGTTACCCTGAATGAGAGACATAAACTCCTGTTTCTTCTCATCCAAGTATCTCACCCCTAGATACTTTCTCCGGAAGGCACCTCTAAAGAACTCACAGTCAACTTCATTGGGTTCCATACAAGCTGTGGTAGTCGTCCACCAACTGTAAGCATCACCTTGTAGCAAAGACAATGCACATCCTAACTTGCGCACATCATTACAACCCATATGATCTATAATACGGATCGTACTGGTTAACCAGACCTCACACGCCTCAGGTGACATACCATAGAACTCTACCGCTCCTAAGCTCCTCAACCTCTCCAAAGGTAGACCCACCTGCCCAGCTGCAGGGGCCTGCACTTGCGCTCCGGCAACAGCAGCCTAAAACGCTCCCGATGATCACCTCAACTAGTGGCGCCAAATTACCCAATCCAGGACCAGCTTGTCCTTGTTGCACCTGCTCCCCACCTCCAGGTGGTGGCGGAGGAGTTAGATCTCCACCAGGAGGGACATCAGCCCACTGCTCAGCCTGGTTACACTGCTCAGCTACAAGCACTATCGTATTGGACCTCAACTCCCTTCTAGGTCCCATGTGCTATTTAAAACAAACACAAAAACGAAAACAAATCAAACCATTTAGGCCAGCTGCAAGCAAGAATCCAAGTTTACAAAACATTTGATTAGTGTAATAAGGCAATGGGCACCCAGTTTCCCCACAAATCATAGCATACACAAAACATCATGCTCACATACATTTCATCATCCCAAAATCAGCACATATCCACATAACATCATCATCATACCCTCATACTCATCCCATATGCAATTCACATCAATCAACATGGCACAAAGTTCAAAGTTCAACCATTAACATGCTTTTCAAACATAATACTTCAATACACATCAATTACACGGGGAAAACAAAAGTTAACCCGAAAGTCAACCTTGATTAACGACCCTATTTTTTTTCTTAGGTAAACTAACCGAATGAACACCATACTATGGTAAATGTATTAAAATGACCACATTAAAAAAATTGACACAATTGACCACCCAAACTATTGAAATTGGATCAATGTGACCACCAGCCGTTAATGGGCTAACGGAAGGTGACGTGGCAATTAAAAAATTAAAGGTATAATTACACATTTGGTCTTTACTATTTACACATTCTTTCAATTTAGTCCTAATTTTAAACTAATAAAATAAATTAATTAGGTGGTGACACGTGTCAACACCTTATTGGAGGAATTTAATTATTTATATTTGATATAATAAATTATTTTCCTCCTCCAATCAGGTGGTGACATTTAGAGGAGAAACACCTTATTGGAGGAGGAAAATAATTTATTATAACAAATACAAATAATTAAATTCCTCCAATAAGGTGTTGACACATGTCACCACCTAATTAATTTATTTTATTAGTTTAAAATTAGGACTAAATTGAAAGAATGTGTAAATAGTAAAGACCAAATGTGTAATTATACCTTTAATTTTTTAACTGCCACGCCACCTTCCATTAGCCCATTAACGACTGGTGGTCACATTGATCCAATTTCAATAGTTTGGATGATCAAATGAGTCGATTTTTTTAATGTGGTCATTTTAATACATTTACCATAGTATGGTGGTCATTGGGTTAGTTTACCCTTTTTTCTTTTTTCTTCTCTAGATGCACATTAAGCCTATGTGATTACACAAGAATCATAGGAGAGAAGGACACAGCGATCGAAAAACATTTAAGGACTCAATTGCATGAATTACACTTTTTAGGGACCAAAATGTAATTTTTATAAAATATAAAAACATTGCAGATTTTAAGATTACCATTATGTAATTAATCATATTACATGCCTCTCTGCCAAAATTCAGCTTAAAAGGACATTTCAAGCTCAAACAATTGCATCCACAACATTTAGGACCAAAATGTAAAACATGAAAACTTTAAAAAATTCAAATCATCATCCAACGATCATCCATTTCGAAACACCAACCCTCGTACCGAAACGCCCGTAACGAAACGGTGTTGACTGTTTCGGTACTCGGGTGTGTTTCGAGATCCGTATCGAAACAGGCCTCTCTAGTAGACAAATTGTTCCGAAACACCTTCAACCGCACCGAAACGCTATGGCCATTACAGGCCCCCGTTTCGGAACATTTAAGGGTGTTTCGTTACACCCTGAACCGTGACAGCAGAAAATGCTGGTTTTCCATGTTTTTACACACTCGAATCAACCCCGAGACATCCTGCAACATGCAAACAACATGGATACATCTCAACAATCATCATACCGAGGTTATATCTTAAACATGGAAACCAACAAATAAGCAAAGGCACTAAAGGCATGCTCCCTAGTTTTCCAAAACCATAACAAGTCATATCACCAAATAAACCAAATTCCAAACTCCAAAGGCCATTTACAACTCAAGTATAGGCAAACAAACATGCTCAAAGTTTAGGGAACAACCTCATACAATCCAAAGTATAAAACCCACCCATTGCCATTTATTACACTAAATATGAACCACATACATCTCTTTAACAAAGCTTTGGATTCCTCTTGCTTTTGGGCTGCCTTCAAAAGTTCAATTCTCTGCATTGATGAAACAAAAGAGCGCAAGTATAAAGCTTAGTGAGGATTGCTAATCAACATTCATCAATTCATGTTTCATATTTTGCAAAACCAACACTTTACATTTCATGCAATTTCTAAAACATGTCTTCTCAAGATTTTAATGCACTTTTGAAACCTCATGCACATATGCATCAATTTTTAATAGCAAAAAGACCTTTGCTCATGCTTTAGCAAGCATCACATGCAATCTTGCATCATTCACATATATCTCATGCACCCTTGCATTATATAAAAGCATCTCATGCTTCACATTGTCATTTACATTATATTGGCTCACAAGTGATAATCCATAAACCATTTCAACACAAGACACAATCGGATACGCGGATTACAAGCGTTTTCTCTCACGCTTCATACAAACTACCGAACTACACAAGGTGGAGACAAATGGCACAATTACAACCCCTCAACACCCATGATGGAGATTAATGGCACAATCACAACCCTTCAACATCACTCATCAGTAGTTGTATAATTCCACTAAGGAGAGTATGGGACACATACACAAGACTCACACACGGGACTAATCATTCACCGTTGTGATCTTAACCTCAATCGTTAGGGTACTTGGATGAAGATTACGGCACAATCACAACCCCTCAACATCCAAGGTGACTTTATTCACGGTGCACCCAATCCTATAGCCGGCTAACTATATCCGATTAAAGTAACCAAAAACCATTTTCATCACTTGCCAATATAATCGTTTATCCACATTAATATATTGTTTTTCAAGCATAACCACAATGTCATTTCCACAAGCACACAAGCTTAACATCATATGCATTTTCATATGAAAACCAAGGATCACTTACCTAGTGCATCCTTAACATAATGACCTTAAAATCCAGCATTAAACCATGCTTAAACATGCTCAAAAACAGTAAACAAATCCACTCTTACATCAAATGCATTTTTATCAAACTTAGCACATTTCCAAGAGAGGGATTACTGAAACACTTACACTTGAGCTTAGTTAAGTGTATCAAACTTACACTAAGCTTTCAAGAGCATGCTCAAGGCGTTACAAAGCAGGAAATTGCATTTCCACTCACCGATACACGAAACCTCGTTCACCAACACGGAAATTACACCTCCGAAGCCTTCAAAACACCTCACTAGCTTCTGGATCAAGATCCCATGTTTTCACATCATCAAAACAGAGATCTAAATGCATTAAAATGCATTCTAACACCAGCAACAATTCATAAACTCGTTGCCCACTCAAACTTCACCAAAATACCATTCCAAAACAACCGAAAACTCAATCGATTGCTTCCTAAACCAAGCCCAGCCATCATATAACACTTCCAAACAATTATCAACATCAAAACACATCTAATAAACATCCTAACACATCATTATACCTCTAGCAATCAAAATTCCACCATTACACCCCAAAATCACACTTAAAACTATCAAGAAACTCAAGTATCTCAAGAATTTCGGGATCTATATTAACCACACCTGATTTTAACATATAAACCAACTTAGAAATCAATTAAAATCAACACAAAACAGTGCCCAACTCATCAAGTCCGAAAATCAAGATTTCATCCACATTTTCATAAGATTTTGATCTCAAATCAAAACTATATTGAAAATTCAATCAAAAATAGTTATTAGAAGCCAAATATCTTGGGAATTTCAATAAAGAATTTAGATTATAGGTTGAGAACGAGATTTACCTCCAATCCTTGCCTCCTTCAATATATGACAAGTTTTCCTTGCAAAAATCTTGAAGAATTAAAGAAGATCTCTTGAAAAAAGTTTAGGAAATGTTGAGAGGAATTTTGGGAGAAATAATTCTTGAAAAGATAAGAGAAAATGGTGTTTGGCTAAAATGAGAGGGAATTGGTAGTTACGTAAAATGAAAATCCATTAACTACCAATTAATTAATATCAAATTCTAATTAAAATTATTTAATTAAAACTCATTTAAATCACATGTCATACTGAAGAAAGGTCAAATTGACTTAAAGCCCACTAAAGATTCTAAGATTTTGGCTTCCACCTTAAAAAGCACATTTTCCCAATTTTGAAACTTTACAATTTGGTCACTACTCAAAATGTCCGTTTTTCAAAACCCTTTTTGTAAAATTGATTTGACCAACCTCTTAATTATATTTTTAGAGGATTTTAGCAATTTTTATCACAATTTTATCCTATCCCGATCCTTAATTTCCTAAAATCACTTAACGCGATTCGAACCGTTCTCGAGCGGTCCGATCCGATGTCCAGCATCTGCGTGTTCTCGAGCGGTCCGTTACAACTATACATGAATGACGTTGTTTTGGTTCAGCATCCGCGTGTTCACACGTCGTCCATGTCACCATGATGTTAGCTCGATAACAATCGAGTGGTATAATTGAACCTGTTTTTAAAGTCCAGTCGTACAATAATATAATTTTTTTAGTTTAGTGTTATAATTGAGTCATACCCTAAAGTTTAGTGGTACTTCATATAGTTTACCCTAAATTTATTTATATAAAATTATATGTTAAATTTTCTAAATATTTAAATAAAAAATAATAATTTAAGTTAAATCTAATGAAATTTAAATCAAGTAAAGATTGGATCAATTGAGTCAGATATTTAATTTCACTGAATTTGTCTAGCTAACTGAACGCAATGCATTTTCATTTCATAGGAAAATACTTGTAAAGTCTGATGAATTTTATGTTTGTTAATATATTTATTGTTATAGCATTTAAAAGACTCTTAAATATCATTAATTGTTATGAATATTTATCTATGTGGATGTCTATCATGATAAGAACTTTATCAAACAGATTTAACTTACTTTATCACTAGGAATGTTATCTACATTAATTAGAGTTTAATGTATTATGTACTTCTTATGTCTATAAATAGATGATTTATTGAAGGCATTGTAATTAAGTTAATATTTGATAATAATACAAATCTTCATCTTCCTCTCATCTTTTTGTTCTTCCTCTTACTCTTACTCTTCTTCATCGTTATTGTTCTTCGTTATTTTATTCACAACATGTTATCAGCACGATCTTGCTCAACTATTATGATTCTACTTTCAACACCTCAAGCAATGCTTCTCCTTTTGCAATATTTTTTTCTTGGTTCACGATACTTTCAAACTTCGTCCTTTAAGTAATATTGTATTTATCTTATCGTAAATTAATTTCTATTTTTCGTTATATCAATGTGCTTTGCAAAGCATATCCATATAGTAATGTGTTTGATAAACATATCCATATATAACCAATTGAATTTGTAATGTGTTTGAAAGTTGAGTTGCTTGGTTATCGTGTATGTCTTCTATTTATATTTATTTTACAACAAAGTTAAAATTGGTCTAGACGCGCATATTTGTTTTGACAGGCATGGTTTGCATTGCTAATAATTATGTTTATACACTAAAGTTAAAATTATGGAAGAAAATACCAGTCTGTATGTGCGCTCAAATTGTATGAGTATATGATATGTTTCTTTCATAGTTAAGAACAGAATTAATGTTTTACATTCTATATTGGATTTATTTCTTTTATAAGAGTTGATATTTTTAACCATGTTTTGAGTTTTACATGTGTTTAAATGGCTTGGAAAGAGACGTGATATAAAGGGATTATGAGAAGATGTCTCAATCATTTGCTATGTCTCCATCGTCCTTGAGAGGAAAATCATTATCGGTAAACTCTACTTTTTCCCTTAAACTATGATTTTAAAGTACGATAAATCATGATAATTTTGCTCGAAAGCAATGTAACGCCCCAATTTTGGGCCTAGAAGTATTTTAGGTTGACTCAAGGGTTGTAAGATCGCGACTGTAACGCCCCGAGTTTAGGGCCAGGAGATATCGGAATAGTCAAACCGAGTCGGGTTAAAATTAAACTAGAGAAAAACTATTTTTTAACACACTAAAAAGGGTTTTGAAAGACTAAAGGGCAAAAAAGGGAACTTTTAATAAAAGGAATAAAAAAGGGAATTTTGAAAGTCATTGTCTTCTTCAATTTTTCATTTCACGTTAAAAAAAACCTCTCAAAAATCATATTCACTATTCCATTGCTTTCAAGCTCCAAACCAAGTGATTTCTTCAAGGTAAATGGTTTCTTAACTTAGTTTCATATTCCTTGAGTCATGAATGTTGATATTTTTGCAAAACTCATGGATTTGTCTTGTTTTGATTTTTAAAGTTGGTTTGAAATGAAGGGAATTTTATGGGTTTTTCATTTGGGTTGTTTATGGCTGAGTTGAAAGTGTTTTTAACTTTGTTTTATTACTAAAATAACATGAAAAGGATGAGTTTTTAATGGAAACCCGAAATGGGTATTGTGGGTGATTTTAGGAGTTGGAAATCTTGAGTTTTTGGATAGGTTTTGAGTCTAAATGGCAGCTGGAGGTTTGGTAGCTCTGGATTGATGTTTAGGGATGTTAAAAGGGTAGATTTTTTATGGTAAATTCGTTGGTTGTGGCTGCATGTAGTTTGAGACTGAATTTTTTATGTTTCAGGTGAAGTTTGGGCTTGAATCAATGTGTATTGTTGCAAGGTTGTTGAGTTCTGGGTTTTTGATGTGTTTGTGAGTGTATTAGTGTTCTAATGTTCGATTTTGTGTTGCTCAAAACATAGGAATTGGATTCGGGCTTTGAGGATGAAAATCCGGGTGGTTCAGAGGCTCGATTAAGCATCTCGAACATCGTTTGTGTGTTGGCTGGTGAGTGGATCGATTTTAAAAGCCTTAACGTGGTTAAGGAAATGTTTTGGGAGTTTGGATTGAGCTTGAAAGGCCAATACAAGCTCGAGAGTAAGTTTTAAAGGTTTTATGCAATTAAATTGTGTTTTACGATTCTTGATGCGAGTTGAGCATGCTATGTTGTTATGTGTTGAATTGCATTGTTATACATGTTGAAATGTAGGACTTGTATTTATACTAGCATTGTGAGTACATGCTTTGCATGGAAGTTTGGACTTGGTAAGTGGTTCAAGCATCAGTAATGCTTGTGGTTGTGATGAGTATATTGACACGTGTTTAGTTGTTACCGGATATAATTGATCGATCAATAGGATTATAGTGCACTTGAGGTAAAATTCGCGCATGACCTTAGTGATGTTAGATTCCACTAAGGGGAGTACGGTGATGTGAGATTCCACCGGAAATTATTGTTTTACTAGACAGGTGAGTACGGTGATGTGAGATTCCACCGGAAGTGTCTAGTGGGTTTGAGAAACTATCCGCATATCCGAGTAAAAACGTTGAATGTCAATATATCCATGATGCTTTAATTCTCATGTTAAGCATGTTGTTGATTTCCCTCTATTATGCTTATGCTTATGCATTGTTGTTTACTTTGCTTGCGTTATGAGAATGAGCATGTGGTAAGCCTATGGCTTGTGGTTGCATTAGGTAAATGCACGTGAAGATAAATGCATGTTGTTATGTGTTCAAGCACGTAAAAATGATTTGGAAATGGTTTTGGTTTTCAAGCAAACTACTGTTTTAAAACCGCATTATTGTAGCTACCGTTTTGAGCACCGCTCACTATGCTTAAATGCTTACGCTCTCTTTTCCAACAATGCAGGCCCTTAGACCTTCAGAGTAGCTCGAGGAACAAGGGAGAATCCAAGGGAGTTTGGGTTACTCAAGTATGTTTTAGACTTCGATAATTAGTATTAAGCAATGGGATAGGACCTTTATGTTTGAGACGTTGTTGGCATGTTCTTTTTGCTTAGACATGTTTGCTTAAATGTTTTGGGCTAGTTTTGCCTTATGTCATGGTGACTTATGCTTTTGTTTGGCTTTTGGCTATGTTGGTGAATGCTATGTATGCATGTCTCCCTTTAGAATCTTATCTTGTTGGATGTTGCTTCGTATGTTTATCCATGGATTCCTTGTGTTGTATTTGAGTTTGTATGTTGCTTGAATGGTCATTAAACGCCTCTAGTGTCGAGTCCTTATGCTTTTATTAGCTAAAACAAGTATTTCAGTGCAAGGCGTATCGATACGCTCAAGGGCAGTATCGATACGGTCCCTTGCTTGGGGCCTTGTTTTTGGCAAGGCGTACCGGTACGCGAGGGCGTATCGATACGCAAAATGCTCTCTGGAAATCTGAGAAATTGATGAGATTTTGACGTATTGGTACGGGTCCTGAGGGTATCGGTACGGTCTTCATAGTTGACCATGGGAAAGTTGACCGTTGAGGGCGTATCGATACGTACCTTGTGTGTATCGATACGGTTTCCCTAGGTTTAACTTGGGGTGTTGACCAAGTCCAGGCGTACCGATACGGTCCTCTAGCGTATCGATACGGCCTGTTGTAAAAATTGAAAATGGGTATCTTAATTGTTTGTTTTGCGTGTTTTGTATCCATCTGTGTTTTCCGCTACGTGTCCTCTCATATAGGATATAATTAATGCATCTAGACAAGAAAACTTAAAAGAAATATTCTAGGGTTGCTAATCGGAGTGGAGCCTTAACGAGTTTCTCTTCAGTTTCCTCCATGTAACCCTTCGATGTAGTCTGGCAGCTAGGCCGGGTCGAGGGGGTTACAGCGACTAGAGATTCGGGTTAGTTCGGGAGTGATTCAGGGAAAACAAGGTTCGGGTTATGATAAAAATATGAGAAAATGCTTAAAAATCAATATTAATTACATAAATGATTTTGGTAAAATCAATTTTCAGAAAAGGACTTTGGAAGTGGGACATTTTGAGTTAGTGACCAAAACGCGATTTTTACAAAGTTGTTTTAGTGACTTTGTTTTAAAGGGATTGAAAATTTGAATCTTTAAGGAGCTATTTGACCTACTTGTTTTTATCCGACTTTTCTCTTAATTAGGATCATTTTAAAGGGTTTTAATTAAGGATTAAAAGGATTTAATAAAGGGAGAGTTGGTTATTTCATTAAAAGTCATTTTACTTCATTTTCTCTCATTCTATTTTCTCTCAAAGTTTTTCTTCAGCCAAACACTCTCCATTTTCTAGAAACTTGATGAGGTAAAGCTTTTGAATCACTAAGCTTTTGATTTCTAAAGGATTCTTTAATCTTTATTTATAAAACCTTATTGTTTTTCCTTTGATTTTTTCAAGAAACACACACCCAAATGAGAGAGATTTCATCCATTCGAAGTAAGATTCGTTCTTCTCCTCTACTGATAAGTTCTTTACTGAAATTCCCAAGTTATCAATCTTTTGCATATGTTTTCTAAGTTGTTTTGATGGGTTAATCATGGAAATTTTGTTAAAATGTGGATTATTGGTTTGCAATCTTTTGACTTTCGTAATGCTACTATTTTTATTGATTTGAGATTGGTTTTAATCCTGATTTGGATGTTAAATGATGTTGAAATAAAGGTTTTATCATAATAATCCCGAATTGAATTGGATCTCTAGTTGTTAGATGGTTAGATTTGTGGTTTTGTGGAGTTAATGTGGTTCTGGTGTTACTGGAGGTATAAGGATGAAATTAGATTGTTTTTGGATGTTAATTGATGATTAAAATTAGATGAAAGTGTTAGATTATGGCTGGGTTGAGTTCGTAGGGAAATCAAAGGTGTTTTCGGTTGTTTCAGATAGTCGTTTTGGTGTTTTTGGGCAGAGTAGCGAGGTACCTTTGATTGTTGGTGGTTTAAATGCATTTAGATGCATTAATCCTCCATTCTTATGTGTTATAAACATGGGTGAACATATCAGAAGAGATTTGATATTCGTCGTTTTCGCGTCAAAATAATTCCTTATTCTTTATTAATAAATAAAGGAAATTAAATGTAGTAAAAGAGAAGTAAGGGTCGATCCCACATGGACTAAGAAAACTTCCTGATTTATGTTCGCTTGATCAGTGAGCCATGAAGAGAGATAAATGATGTTTAAGTAGAAAAGGGGGAAATTTGTAGAATTTAAGTAAAAACAAATAAAGATTGTAGAGAATATTAAAAAAATGGATTAAATATAATAAAGACTAGCTTCGGGCTTTTGCTTTGACTCAATTTTCTCAGATCATTGGAAAAGGTTTTTACTTCAGGATTCATGTCGGTTACTTGCCTACAAGGATCAATCCTTGAGGCTTGTTTATTTTTTCTCTCCGATAAACCGATGATCTAAAATCAATTTTTAGATTTCAGTTTTCTGGTTAGATTAACCGTGGCTATCGCTGTTAAAAATAAACAGTTTTAAAGTTCTGAAAAAACCTGACTCAGATTGTATTGTTTCAATAACAATAGTTCCGATCTCAATTTTCTCTTAGTAATCAATTTATTAACTGTGTTCCCAGGAAGTCGAATGTGCTTCAGTAGCCGATCCTTCCTCCCACATATTTAACAAAAAAAACATCCTGACCAAAGTCAATCTTTAGTTTTGAAATCATTTTGATTTTGAAATTAAGCTTAGAAAACTGAGAGAGATTCTCGAAACTATTTAAGTGCTTTTCAATCCTCACGTTAGAATTGAGTCATTGCTTCAGCCCTTGGCTAATCGAAAAAAAAACTAAAACTTTATTAAAGTAAAATTCCTAAGAACAAATAAACACTAAAAACGAGAGATGAGAGATGTTTTTTGAAGCTTAACCCGAAGGGGTATTTATAGCTTCCTAAAACCCTAAAAATACTCTTAAAATGATAAGAGGTAATCCTAAAATATTTAAAATGCAAAAGATAAATGCTAAGTGATAATAATTAAATCCCAAAATGTTTAAAATTCAAAAATAAAAGATAAATTCCACGCTTTGATCCTAATCCCGACTGATAAGTGCTCAGACGCGGCTGATAGCTTATCACGCGCTGCTGACGTCATCTTCTAGAAGCCTGTTGAGGTGGCGTTGAGTCAGCACATTCATGCCCCAATTCATTCCCACTAATCCAGCCATGAATCCAGAAAACTTGCAAAATCAATTCATTACCGTATAAAATAGTGTATAATTAATAATAAAATAGTGTATAATTTAAGCACTAGTCAAATTCCCCCTCACTTACTCGATGCTTGTCCTCAAGCATTTCTCAATGATCATGCTAAAACCCTTAAGTTGTCAACTCCAATTTCATAGAATTCCCAAGATCTCTTAAGTAAACTAAATTAGGTAAATGTTGAAATTTAAGACCAATCAATCATGGCATAATTAATTAAGTATAAATTTCCAAGGCTTTTTAATCATCTACCAATTCCAAAGAATACAAGACTTAGCTCCTCACATGGTTCACTATTTTCACTCAAGTGTTTCGGGTGAGAGAATCGCTCAAGCCTAAACTAATCAATTCATTACCGTAGGCTTGTAACGAAATCTAATCTCCACTACTTAATATGAAAATGATGCAAAACAACATCATTTTTTTTCATTTCAAATATTTCTGTTTTCTTCTTCTTTATTTTCGAAGCAAATTTTTTTTCTGTTTTGTTTTTCGATTTTATTTAGTTTTCATTGTCTGAACAGCATATTCGAACTGCCCTGCACAGTTTTGTAATTTTTCTGCACTGTATTATCTGCACTGATTTATTTTTCTGCATAGTATTTTTTTCTACACTGCATTGTTTTGTTCGATTCGAATCTAGTTTTTTTTCTTTTCTCGCTTCGGAATAACCTTAACTTTATCCTGAAAAGGATGAAAAAAAGAGTGAAAAAAGAAAAATTGGGTTGGGTTAAATTATGTGGTAAACAAAGAAAATGATTAAAGGCTCAAAAATTGGTTCACTAAGAGAAAAATAAATAAAGGGTACGCCATTTTTGGGGAGATAAAAAAGTTTAATCCTAAGGCCACTATCACATTAAAGCATCATAATCAAAATGTGTAGTCTTAACAAGGATCGAGTTACAAATTCTAGAATGCAATCAATTAGTTTGGCACACTCAATTTAAACAAATAGCAAGAACAAATCGCAAATCATATTATCAACATGAAAGCTCTAGTGAACTAAGTCGTGCATCCAAATCAATCAACAAATTCATGAAATGACCAATAAAATTTTACCTAATTTTTCATGCCATGCTATCATTCATTCTAAATTCAACAAGAACAAGATTGAATTCACAAAGAAATACAATGAAATTAAATAAAACAAGAGATTGGCAAAAAAGATTATCAACAATTCTAATCGAGAAATAACTCAATCTCAATCGCAAATCATAATCAAGAAAAAGAATTTAACACAAATTCTACTCCCCTCACTTAAATCATTGTGCCCCAATATGTAAAATAAAAAAGACAAGAGAGGGAATAGAGATACTCCCCGTTCTAACAACAATGGGCTGTTCGGTGGGTATGGCATCGTTATCCGAACTTGCTGCATATGGTGGTGAATTTGGACGTGCAGCATGTGAAGAAGTGGGCTGCTCTGTTCCCATATAAAAGTCGGTGTCGAAGTTCTTTACAAAATCATAGACGAGGTGGTACATCAGTAACGGTTGAACGTAAAACTTAAAGTTTACCTCGTCCGACTGATTTGCGGCTGTCGAACGCATAGAATAGGAATGACCAGCGTAAGGCATGATCTAATTGGAGGCGCCGGCACGCATGGAGTGGAACGATGAAGAGGGTGGCAGCTGAGTGCGCGAATGTAACACCCGGGTTTAGGGGTCGGGAGTTGAGAGTATAAATCGGGTTCGAGTTGCTATGCTCGTTTTGATTAAATGGGCTTTGCTTTAAAAATTCAAATGGGCTTGATTTTCACTAGTGGAAAATTGTAATTTTGAAAATAAGGGAAAAGATGAGAAGAAGGGGCTTTTGAAAATATCCTCTTTATCTTCTTCCCTCTACCAAATATCATAACAAAAACCTCTCTCTAAAACCCCAATCACTATTCCATTCATTTCTCCATCAAATTCAAGTGTTTTCATCAAGGTAAGACCATTTTTGACTTCTCCTCTTCATTCCTAACACATTCATGGTTTTAGTTTTTGCTAAACATCATTGTTGAGATTTTAAAGTTTTCAAAGTTTGAGAAAAAGGTTGGGGCTTTAATGGCTTTTCGATTTTTTTTATTTGTAGAGTTAAGATATGATTTAATCTTGCCCTAAGGTACATTATATCTCCAAATGGTAGGGTTTTATCAAAAATCCCGAAAAAGGTTTTGTGGGTATTTTTAAAGGGGTGAAAACTTGAGTTTTGGAGTAGATTTGTGAAGCAGAGTTGGGCTGTTGTTATAGTTATACTAGAAGGTTGTTTTGAAGGTGTTTAATGGTGTTTTAAGTATTGGAATCAATGGTTTACTACTGGGTTGTTGGGGAGTTCGAAAATGAGGATTCTTGGGTTGCTTTATGGTTTGAAATTGTAGGAATTTGGCTTGTGGTTGTAGTTTGGAGTTGTGATAGTGTTTTGTGAAGCTTTGGTTGACTAATGTATTGTTTTTGATTGGTTGGAATCAAGGGAAATCGTCGGAGAAGCTTCGGGTTCAATTTCGAAAGGTGTGGAGGCTTGATTCAACTTTTCTCCGTTTTCTTAAGGAAGTGTAGTGAGTGGATTACTTTAAACGGTTTTATATTTGGTTCAAGTGTATGGTTGTGGTGTTGGATTGTGCTTGGTAGGCCAATCCAAGGTGGAGGTTAAGTTGGTAGCTTAATCTCTTGTGTGTTTTATGAGTTTTGCTTAATGTGTATAATGTGGACATGTAAAGCATGTGTTGATTATGTATAATGTTATACACATTGATGTATGTGGTGTTTGATATGTTGAAATGCATGATGAATTATCATGGTCTGACATGCATAGTATGATTGGCACTAGTTAATTACCAGGTATAAATGATCGATCATTAGGATGAGTGTGCACACGGTTGAGTCAAATTCGCGCGTGGCCTTGGTGACGTATAGTCATCAAGGAGGAGTACGGTGATGTAATATTCTACCGGAAAATATATTATTACGTGATGATGAGTGGAATCCCATCCGTATGGGCATGTGGTGATGAGTGTAATCCCATCCACGCAAGGACCGGTGATGAGTGTGTGAGTACGCTGGGGGTGAGAATCCCAACGGAAGTATCCGCATATCCGAGTAAACTAATAGTTGTCAATATACTTGATCATGTGTGGTTGTTGTTAAGATAATTCTTATATCTTGTTTAGCATAACATGAGGTAAGATGCCATGTTCATGCATTCTTGAAATGTTTAACTATGTTACTATGTTGGTGCATATGTATGCTTGTAAAAGGTCTTAAGGATGATATGCTTGAACCTTGTGTTGTCGTTCTTTTTGTTTTAGAGCTCCCTCACTAAGCTTCTAGCTTACGCTCTCGTTTTCGGCAATGCAGATCATTAGCGTGGAGTTAGCAAGGAGCACAAAAAAGGGCATCCAAGCGTCTGGTAGTTGCTCAAGTATGGTTTAGTAAATAATGTAGTAGCTTAGCAATGGGAATGCTACGTGTTTTGTAGGAGCATGTGTAGACTCCTTATGCCGGTTTTAAATGTTGAAGTATGTTTATGTTTTATGATATGGCTTGCAAACCATGTCTTATGAATGCTTATGTGTTGTTTTGAGAGCATGTAAACCTTGCTAGTGGATGCACATATCTTTTGGCTAATTAGATCGTTTATGTATGTTTGGATGCAAGTTTCTCTTAAGTTTGCTTGTCTTGGTGTTTGATGCTTTGTTGATTGTTTAAATTGTTTCGTATGCTTATTCATGGTTGCCTAGTGTTGTATGGAAGTTGGTATGTTGCTAGTCGAGTCGTTAAATGCATATAGAGTTAAGCCCTTGTGCGTTTTGCAGCTAAATTAAGGCTTGCAGTGCAGGGCGTATCGATACGCCTAAGGGCTGTATCGATACGGTCTTACACTTTGGGCCTCAGTTTAAGCTTAGCGTACCGGTACACGAGGGTGTACCGATACGCCAAAAGCTCTTTGGAAATTTGAGAAATTGACGAGATTTTGGTGTATCGGTACGAATCTTGGGTGTATCGGTACAGTCTTTGTTGTTTGACCGTGAGAAGTTGACTGTTGAGGGCGTATCGGTACAGTCTACCAGTGTATCGATACGGTCTTCCTGGTTTGAGTTGTGGGTGTTGACCAAGTCCAGGTGTATCGATATTGTCCTCAAGAGTATCGATACGGCCTATTGTAAATGCTAAAATGGGTTGCTTAAGTGCTTGTTTTGTATGATTGGTAACCGTGTGTCCTTCCCGCTGTGTGTCCTAACACATAGGATGTAATAAAGCATTTAAACAAGATAATGTTAAAAGAAATTTTCTAGGGTTGCTAATCGAAGTGGATCCCTAGCTGGTTTCGTTTCGGTTTTCCTTGTGTATCCTACTCGGACTGGTCAGTCGTCCAGACCGAGACGAGGGGATTGCATTTGTTGGTATCAGAGCCTGAGGTTTCCGAGACCTCGGGTAGGTAAGTGAGGTAAGTCTGAAGTGTTAAGTTGTTGCTATGTCTAAGTGAATGTTCTGCCATGTATGCTTGATGTTTGCTTGGTAGTACGGTGTTTGGAAGCATGTGTTAGCATGATGGTTGTGTTGAGATGTAGTGCCGAGTTCCCATTGCTACTATTACTTATTCGAAAAGATTTTTTAAAGGAATATACTTGAGCACGTTAGACCCCATCCTTTGCTAACTTAATCATTATGTGTTTGTTTGTTGTAGTTGTTATCTTGCTAGATGTGAGATGAGACCTAAAGGCAGGCCTAGGATGGTTCATCTGGAACCATGGGCAGCAGCTCCGGGAGTTGAGGAGCAGAATCCTCCACCTCCTTCTTCTCCTCCTCGTCAAGAGGGATGTGAGATCAGAGCCGAGGGTGTAGGACCTCAGGTTGGCCAAGGACCGACCGATATAGATTTGGCTCCACTAGTTCAGGCGATAGCCAGGGCTTTTCAGGCAGCAGTGGATGGGGGCCATGCAGTGGCACAACCTCAGGGTGAGGGAACTGGTTTGCCACTTGAGAGGCTTCGCAGTTTGGGAGGTGAAGAGTTCAGAGGGTTGGCACCCGAGAGATTCGAGACTTGGTTTGACAAGATCGTCCGCATTTTGTCACATATGGGTTGTACGGGAGCGTGTAGGCTTGGGTGCGTTGTTTCGCTGCTTTAGGGTGATGCCTACACTTGGTGGGTCACCATTACTTCGGGCATGCCAGAGGCCGAGATCACTTGGGAGTTCTTTGATTCAGCTTTCCACTAGAAGTATCTGGGTCCCCGTTATCTCGATGAGAAGAAGAGAGAGTTTATGGCATTGCTTCAGGGGAACTTGACATTGACCGAGTATGAGATATGGTTTGTTAGATTGAGTCAGTATGCATCTGAGCTTGTTCCTACTGAGAGGAAAATTTGTGACCGTTTCCGTTATGAGTTGAGCGAGGAGATAAAGAGGTACACTCCAGCTATTGACTACATAGATTTTGATTTCTTGGTCGCTAGGGCCAAGGACACAAAGCATAGTTTGGGTTTGACCAAACGTTCTGGTGGTTCTAGTTTGGGAAAGAGGTCTGGCGACTTTGATAGAGGTGATTCCAAGAGGCATCGAGACAATAGGCATCACTTTGACCATAGACGTGGTGGTGGTAACCACGGTAGGGGCCATTAGGGCTAAAGAGCTGGTGGGCGTCTGCCTGAGTGTGCTCGATGCTGGAGGAATCACACCGGTGAGTGTTGGAGGAACTATCTCTCGTGTTGGAACTATGGAGCTAGAGATCACATTAGGCATGATTGTCCACATCAGCCTGGGTATGCACTAGTTCAGGTTCATGCTCCTGCTAGAGCTGTTGATTATCAGAGAGGCCGTGGGCGCGGTCGAGGTAACTTCCAGCCGAGAAATGATGGCCAGAGGAACATAGTGCATGTAGTTACAGTTCAGCTAGAGGGCGGAGGTCAGGCTAGGGTTTATGCTCAGCGTGAGGGTCGGAATGACACGGATGTGATTGCAGGTAACTTCTCGATACAGTCTCTGAGTTTGCTTTCTTTGATTTACTATGGGTCTACGCATTCTTATATTTTGAGTGAGCATGCAAAGATGTTGAATTTACCTTGTGAGGTACTAGAGGTAGGTGTTAGTGTTACTAGTTCTTTCGGGGATACAATAGTTGTTAGGAAGATGTACAGAAGGTGTCTGTTAATGGTTCAGGGGCATGTATTTCTAGTGGATATGATGGAGTTACCGTTCTATGGCTTTGATGTGATTCTGGTTATGGACTGGCATACAGAACATAGATCTAGGATAGATTTTGAGACTAAGAGGGTTTTCTTGAAGCTTGTGGATGATTATCAAATTGTGGTAGTAGGTGAGAATCTGAAGTTCTTGTCGAATGTTGTTTCAGCTTTAGAGGGTCAAAGGTTGGTTAAGTTGGGTTGTGAGGCGTACTTGGCCTACGTGATGAATCCGAACATGAGTGAAGTTAGACCTCAAGACATCAGGACAATGTGCGATTTTTCGAGTGTGTTTTCGGAAGAATTGTCGGGTTTACCGCCTGATAGAGAGGTAGAGTTTGCTATAGAGACTTATTCAGATTCAGCTCCTGTTTCGATTGCTTCGTACCGTATGGCACCGAAAGAACTGAAAGATTTGAAGACTCAGTTACAAGTGTTGTCAGATAGAGGTTTTATCTGTCTGAGTTCTTCGCCTTGGGGCGCTCCGGTTTTGTTTGTGAAGAAGAAAGACGGTATTATGAGAATGCACATTGATTATTGGCAGTTGAATCAGTTGACATTGAAGAACAAGTATCCCTTGTCGCGTATTGATGATTTGTTTGATCAGTGGAGAGGGGCATCAGTCTTTTCAGAGATAGATTTGAGGCCTGGTTACTACCAGTTGAAGGTGAAAGAGGTTGATGTACCGAAGACAGCTTTTAGGACTATATATGGTCACTATGAGTTCTTAGTTCTGCAGTTTGGGTTGACTAATGCACCAGCTGCCTTCATGGACATGATGAATAGGATCTTCCGTCATTACTTACACCAGTTTGTGGTTGTTTTCATAGATGACATTTTGGTTTATTCGCGTGCTGAGGAAGATCATGACCGGCATTTGAGGTTGGTTATGCATACTTTGCTAGACAACCAATTGTATGCAAAGTTGAGTAAGTGCGAGTTCTGGATCCGAGAAGTAGTCTTCCTAGGGCATGTAGTGTCAGCCGAGGGGATTAGAGTTGATCTGAAGAAGATAGAAGCCATTTTTGAGTGGAAGCAACCGAAGTCTGTGACAGAGATTCGTAGTTTCCTAGGATTAGCCGGATACTATAGGAGGTTTGTGGAAGGTTTCTCGGAGATAGCTGCTCCTTTGACGAAGTTGCTTTAAAAGAATGTTCAGTTTGAGTGGTTAGATGCGAGACAGCAAGCCTTTGAGAAATTGAAAGAAGCTTTGACCAATGCACCAATTTTGATTCAGCCAGAGTCGGGGAAAGAGTATGTAGTTTATAGTGATGCTTCGTATATAGGGTTAGGTTGTGTTCTCATGCAAGACAGAAGAGTGGTGGCTTATGCCTCAAGACAGTTGAGGACTCATTAGCGTAACTATCTGACACATGACATAGAGTTAACCGTAGTTGTGTTTTCCTTGAAGATTTGGAGACATTATTTGTACGGTGAGAAATGCACAGTGTACACGGATCACAAGAGTCTGAAGTACATCATGACACAGCGAGAGTTGAACCTTAGACAACGTAGGTGGCTAGAGTTGCTTAAGGACTATGATCTTATGATTGAGCACCATCTGGGTAAAGCCAATGTAGTGGCAGATGCCTTGAGTAGAAAGGTAGTCGTTGAGTTTAGAGCCATGTTTACTAGTTTGAGTTTGTCCGGTGATGGTGGTTTAGTGGTCGAGCTTCAGGTTAGACCTACTTTAGGCCAGTTGATTAGGGAGAAACAACTCTTAGATAGATCTTTGACACATCACGTGCAAGACATAGACGAGGGTAGACCATCAGACTATAGTTTCAATGTTGATAGGGTCTTGTGTTTCAGAGATAGGATAGTTGTGCCGGATGACAGTGATTTGAGACGTACGATCTTCACCGAAGCACACAGTAGCCCGTTTGCTATGCATCGCGGTAGTACAAAGATGTACCATGATTTGAAGAATGAGTACTTTTGGGTTGGATTGAAGAAAGACGTAGCCGACTTCGTGAGTAAGTGTATGGTATGTCAGAGAGTTAAGGCAGAACATCAGGTTCCTTCGAGTTTGTTGCAACGGTTGAGAATTCTGGAATGGAAGTGAAAAAATATCACTATGGATTACGCTTCGGTTTTGCCTTTGACTCCTACGAGGAAGAACTCAGTCTGGGTAATAGTTGACCGCTTCACGAAGTGTGCTCACTTTTTAGCTGTTAACACGACTTTCTCCTTAGACAGATTGGCTGATTTGTACATCGGTGAGATTGTGAGACTGCATGGTGTGCCGAAGTCGATTGTGTCAGATAGAGATCCGAGATCCACATCCAGATTTTAGGAGTGTTTGCATACAGCTTTGGGTACCTGTTTGAATTTCAGCACATCATATCATCCTCAGTCAGATGGTCAGTCAAAGAGGTTTATACAGATTTTAGAGGATATGTTGCGTTGTTGCATCATTGATTTTCAGGGTACTTGGGAGAAGCACTTGCCTTTAGTCGAGTTTACATATAATAACAGGTTTCAATCAAGCATTCAAATGGCTCTGGATGAGGCTTTGTATGGTAGAAAATGTAGAACTCCAATTTGTTGGGCCGAAGGAGGTCAGAAGTTGTTACCGATGTTGGATTTACTTAAGGAGATTACCGAAAAGGTGAAATTGATTTGTGATCATTTGAAGACAGCTTCGGATAGGCAGAAGTCCTATGCCGACTTGAAAAGGAAGGAAGTTGAGTATCCCGTGGGAGATAGAGTGTTCTTGAAAGTCTCTCCGTGGAAGAAAGATATGAGATTTGGCCGAAAAAGAAAGTTGAGTCCGAGATACATTGAATCGTATGAGATTGTGAAGCAACTTGGTCCGATTGCTTATCAGTTACGTTTGCCAGCTGAGCTGGAGACGATTCATGATGTGTTCCATGTTTCGATGCTCCGTAAGTATAGATCAGATATGTCGCATGTTATGCATGTGGAAGAGATTGAATTGAATCAGGATTTGACGTATGATGAGGAACCAGTTGAGATCTTAGCCTCAGACAACAAAGTGTTGCGTGGTAGATCGATTGAGTTGGTCAAAGTGAGGTGGCAACGTCGGGGAGTGGACGAGGCCATTTGGGAGAGAAAGAAGGATATGGAAAGGCAGTTTCCTTAAGTGGGGGAGAGTTGTAACACTCGAGTTTAGGGGTCGGGAGTTGAGAGTATGAATCGGGTTCGTGTCGTTGGGCTCGTTTTAATTAAATGGGCTTTGCTTTAAAAATTCAAATGAGCTTGATTTTCACTAATGGCAAAATTGAAATTTTGAAAATAAGGGAAAAAGATGAGAAGAATGAGATTTTGAAAATATCCTCTTCATCTTCTTCCCTCTACCAAATATCACGACAAAAACCTCTCCCTAAAACCCCAATCACTATTCCATTCATTTCTCAATCAAATTCAAGTGTTTTCATCAAGGTAAGACCATTTTCGACTTCTCCTTTTCATTCTTAAGACATTCATGGTTTTAGTTTTTGGTAAACACTATTGTTGAGATTTTCAAGTTTTCAAAGTTTGAGAAAAGGGTTGGGGCTTTAATGGCTTTTCTATTTGTTTCTGATTTGTAGAGTTAAGATATGATTTAATCTTGTCCTAAGGTACATTATATCTCAAAGTGGTGGGGTTTTATCAAAAACCCCGAAATGGGTTTTGTGGGTATTTTTAAAGGGGTCAAAACTTGAGTTCTGGAGTGGTTTTGTAAAGGGGAGTTGGGCTAGTGTTATAGTGATACTATAAGGTTGTTTTGAAGGTGTTTAATGGTGTTTTGAGTGTTGGAATCAATGGTTTACTGCTGGGTTGTTGGGGAGTACGAAAATGAATATTCTTGGGTTGGTTTATGGTTTGAAATTGTAGGAATTTGGCTTGTGGTTGTAGTTTGGGGTTGTGACAGTGTTTTGTGATGCTTTGGTTGAGTAATGTATTGTTTTTGATTGGTTAGAATCAAGAGAAACCATCAGAGAAGCTTCGGGTTCGATTCCGAAAGGTGTGGAGGCTTGATTCGACTTTTCTTCGTTTGCTTAAGGAAATGTAGTGAGTGGATTACTTTAAACGATTTTAAATTTGGTTCAAGTGTAGGGTTGTGGTGTTGGATTGTGCTTGGTAGGACACTCTAAGGTGGAGGTTAAGTTGGTAGCTAAATCTCTTGTGTGTTTTATGAGTTTTGCTTAATGTGTACAATGTGGACTTGTAAAGCATGTGTTGATCATGTATGATGTTATACACATTGATGTATGTGGTGTTTGATATGTTGAAATGCGAGACGGATTATCATGGTGTGACTTGCATAGTATGATTGGCACTAGTTAATTATCAGGTATAAATGATCGATCATTAGGACGAGTGTACACACGGTTGAGTCAAATTCGCGTGTGGCCTTGGTGACGTATAGTCATCAAGGAGGAGTACGGTGATGTAATATTCTACCGAAAAATATATTATTACGTGATGATGAGTGGAATCTCATCCGTAGGGGCATGTGGTTATGAGTGTAATCCCATCCATGCAAGGACCGATGATGAGTGTAATCCCACCGAAGGTAATGTTATTGTTGAGTACGTTGGGGGTGAGAATCCCAACGAAAGTATCCACATATCCGAGTAAACTAATAGTTACCAATATACTTGATCATGTGTGGTTGTTGTTAAGATAATTCTTATATCTTGTTTAGCATAACATGAGGTAAGATGCCATGTTCATGCATTCTTGAAATGTTTAACTATGTTACTATGTTGGTGCATATGTATGCTTGTAAAAGGTCTTAAGGATGATATGCTTGAACCCTGCATTGTTGATGTTTTTGTTTTAGAGCTCCCTCACTAAGCTTATAGCTTACGCTCTCGTTTTTGGCAATGCAGATAATTAGCATGGAGTTAGCAAGGAGCAAAAAAAGAGCATCCAAGCGTGTGGTAGTTGCTCAAGTATGGTTTAGTAAATAATGTAGTAGCTTAGCAATGTGAATGCTACGTGTTTTGTAAGAGCATGTGTAGACTCCTTATGCTGGTTTTAAATGTTGAAGCATGTTTATGTTTTATGATATGGCTTGCAAACCATGTCTTATGAATGCTTATGTGTTGTTTTGAGAGCATGTAAACCTTGCTAGTGGATGCACATATCTTTTGGGTAATTAGACCATTTATGTGTGTTTGGATGCAAGTTTCTCTTAAGTTTGCTTGTCTTGGTGTTTGATGCTCTGTTGATTGTTTAAATTGTTTCGTATGCTTATTCATGGTTGCGTAGTGTTGTATGGGAGTTGGTATGTTGCTAGTCAAGTCGTTAAATGCATCTAGAGTAAGTCCTTGTGCGTTTTGCAGGTAAATTGAGGCTTGCAGTGCCGGGCGTATCGATACGCCCAAGGGCTGTATCAATATGGTCTTACACGTTGGGCCTCAGTTTAAGCTTAGCGTACCGGTACACGAGGGTGTATCGATACGCCAAAAGCTCTCTGGAAATCTGAGAAATTGACGAGATTTTGGCGTATCGGTACAAGTCTTGGGTGTGTTGGTACGGTCTTTGTTGGTTGACCGTGAGAAGTTGACCGTTGAGGGCGTATCAGTACGGTCTACCAGTGTATCGATACGGTCTTCCTGGTTTGACTTGGGGGTGTTGACCAAGTCCAGGCGTATCGATACTATTCTTAATAGTATCGATGCAGCCAGTTGTAAAGGCTAAAATGGGTTGCTTAAGTGCTTGTTTTGTATGTTTGGTAACCGTGTGTCCTTCCCGCTGCGTGTCTTAACACATGGGATGTAATAAAGCATTTAGACAAGATAATGTTAAAAGAAATTTTCTAGGGTTGCTAATCGAAGTGGAGCCTTAGCGGGTTTCGCTTCGGTTTTCCCCGTGTAACCTACTCGGGCTGGTCAGTCCTCTGGACCGGGACGAGGGGGTTACAGCGAGGGTCAGTTGCACGAAGAACCAACCACGTTGGTCCGTTCTGGGCTCTAGACGGGGTTAGTGTCGGTGCGGCTTGGAACGGCGAGTCGACCGAGCTGAGCTTGATGTGGATCTGCCACGGCGCGGAGGGAACGATGGCGGTGATGGGTGTGAATCTAAGTCGCTTGGGATAGCCACGTGTTGCGGCAGAGCCATCTGACGGCGGCCTTGTAACACCCCAATTTTTCCCCAATGTTAAAACCCTAATATATGAAATCCCTAATTCTAAAACCTAAATTAATTTGGGAATTTTGAGTTTGAAACCATATTTTATTTAGGGATTAAATTGAAGAAAATCGAAAGTTAAGTGACCTAATTGTTAAAACTAGAACTTTGGGGACCTTTTTGTATGGCATTTCATCTGCTTCGCGATTTATCCATTCATTAGGGTAAAAAGCCTTGTATGGCCTTTCATCTGCCATATTTTTCCAAGCCGGCCACATACCTTTCTCGTGTTTCCCTCTCCTTCAACCTTTCTTTTCTGTTTAAGCTCTAGCCAAGAGGCTACCGCCGTTCGTTCGCCGTTCTGAGGTCACTGGTGTGCTCATCGTGATTGCGTGACCAAAACCCAGGTTTGGGTTGCTTGTTCACCATCGTCTTCATCGAAGAAAGAGGCTGAAACCTTCAAAACCTCTCGTGCCGCCATCCTTGTCGTTCCCCTTCTCTGTTCGAGGCTTGGTAAGCATTGTGGTTCACGGTTTTAGTATGATGGTCGGGGTTGGAGTAAGCCGTGGCCGTCGTTAGGCTTGTTGGCCGCCGCCGTTGGGGGTGGGGTTCCTAGATCTAGGGTTTTTGAATTTGGAGGGAAATAAAATGGGGGATTAAGGATTTGAATAATCGTATTTGGGAAAAAATGAATAGGGTCAATCTAATCTGATTTGAGGGAAAAGTGGATTGAATCAATCTAGAATCATCGAACCGAACCTTGGACCGAACCAATCTAGAACCCCTTAAACAGAACCGGACATTTGTGTCTAAACTGGGTGGTGTCAGCGGTGACGTCATCCGCTTATGTTGTTGCTGATGTAGGCTGACATCAGCGATGACGTCATCGTTGACCATGATGACGTTAATGTTGACTTTTTGGGTAAAAAGTCAACATTATGTTTTTCAACGTCCCGATTCCAGATTCACAACTCGTTTTTCCAATTTCTATCACGAACAACTATTTTAAATACGTTCAGGTGACATAGATTCGGACACCAAGATTCTTCATCTTCCTCCGCCCGGACGACCTCTTGCATCTCAACATTCGAGTTCCGCGCGTATGTGAATTTAAATATGTTTCTGTTTAGTAGATTGTAGCATAGTAGTATAGAATTTTGAGTTAGTGAACCTTTATAGGTGTTCATCCTATTCCGTCTGCTTCTAGATCTGAGAGTGGGAGACGTCACTCCCGAAGTTGAGTTGTTAGTTGTCTGAGGTGTGTTCTCTGCTTGTGCTATATTATTCGTGTTGTTGTTCTATGATGTCTGTCTGTGAATTATGTTGTGATCTGAGCTATGTGATATGTTGTATGCCATTCCTTTAAGCATCATACATCAAAATCTGAATAATAATTATCGGACTAAATGCTTATGCATTTTCGGAAAATAATGTTGCATTCGAATTTGAATCAGAACATTCATGCCATATCATTCGGGTGGGAAAATGTACGGCGGAAGTTCAGTGGTTTCATCCTTCGGGCTGAATTCCACTTTGGATCAGTGGTTCCACACTTCGGGCTGAGTTCCACTTCAGATGGTTATGATGTAAAGAGTGGTTCAGGGGAACATTACGCTTCGAGCGGTGATGTAAATGGGTACATGAGAAAGAATTAGGTGCATCGTGCCATGCATATCTGTGTATTTGATTGTCTGGTGATTTGACTTGTTATTATATGATACTTGAGATACTCTGTTTTTTGCACTTTAGAGACACACTGAGCTCAATAGCTAACTCCCCTTTAGCTTTTATTTCAGATTCTTAGACATAGGAGTTCGGTACTTGGAGGACCACAAATATTTGATTTATTATCGTTTTAGTATGGATATTCTTAGTTTTCAGTTTTTTTCGATTATTTTGTTATTTGGGGTTTTTATGTAAACTCGATTATTTTTATTTTTATTTGGAATTTTAAAACTGTTTAGCATGCATGGGAATTTTGATTTGATATTTTGCTTCTTTGTTTTGGATTATTTTATCTATACGACTGCGTTTTCGAAATATGACTTTGAATGTTAAACGACACTGTTTTACATTAATATTTTGAGTATTAATTTTCGAAAACCTAATAATTAATTACTTGAAGGATACGTTTTCAACCTGACTTCCTAGATTCGGCCCATAACCCTTGGGCTGGGTTTAGGGGGTTACATTTAGTGGTATCAGAGCCTGGTTCAACTCTCGGACTGTGTGGCTCGCATAAAATTTTTAAGTCAAAAATGGTTTTTTGCATGCATACTAAATATTTTCGGGCAAAAGGGTAATTTTGGAACGTGAAAATTTTTGGTATTTTGACATATTTTAAATAGAACCCCATGTATTGAATTTGATCTTAGGACTCTTTACTTTTGTAGATAGTGTACTATGCCACCTCGTAAGAGCTCTAGATTAGCGACTAGTCGTGGTCATGGTCGTGGTAGAGTGCGTGGTCGAGGTCGAGGTCGTACCGCAGCAGTTGAGAGCAGTGCTTCACAGTCTGTAGGAGCGTTTCCAAATCAGAATAATATTGATGATGTTAATGAGGAGGAGCAGGCCGTGGATTAGCAGCCTGAGGATCAACAGCCTAGGGTTCAGCAGACTGGAGCTCATGAGAGTTATGATGGTGAGCCAGAAGACATAGCAGGTACGTTTCTAAGGTTGTCAGGTTTTTACATTCATGATGAAGGATGAGGAATTTAGAATGAAGAACTTTAAGTTATGTTAGCTAATTTTCGGGAGCTGTCGCTAAGTCTGAAAATTTCGAGGCCAAAATTTCTTTTAAGGAGGGGAGAATTGTAACACCCGAAATTTTCCCCAATGTTAAAACCCTAATATATAAAATCCCTAATTTTAAAACCTAAATTAATTTGGGAATTTTGGTTTTGAAACCTAATTTGATTTAGGGATTAAATTGAAGAAAATCAAAAGTTAAGAGACCTAATTGTTAAAACTAAAACTTTGGGACCTTTTTGTTAAGTGGGTAAAAGTTGAAACACTTGCTTTGCGATTTTTCCCATTCATTAGGGTAAAAAGCCTTATATGGTCTTTCATCTGCCATATTTTTTCAAGCCAGTCGCATATCTCTCTCTCGTGTTTTCCTCTCTCTCAACCTTTCTTTTTCGTTTAAGCTTCGGCCAAGAGGCCACCGCCGTTCGTTCGCCGTTTTGAGGTCAACAGTGTGCTCATCGTGATCGCACAACCTAAACCCAGGTTTGGGTTGCTTGTTCACCGCCGTCTTCATCGGAGAAAGAGCCTGAAACCTCCGAACCCTCTCGCGCCACCGTCCTCGTTTTTCCCCTTCTCCGTTCGGGCTTGGTAAGCACCGTGGTTCACGGTTTTGGTATGATGGTCGGGGTCAGAGTAAGCCATTGCCGTCGTTGGGCTTGCTGGTCGCCGCCGTTGGGGGTGGAGTTCCCAGATCTAGGGTTTGTGAATTTGGGGGAAAATAAAAGGTAAAGTTAGGGATTTGAATAATTAGATTTTGGAAAATGGATTAGGGTTAATCTAATCTGATTTGGGGGGAAAGGTGGATTGAACCAATCTAGAATCATCGAACAGAACCAAAACTTGGACCGAACCGGGAAAATAGAACCAATCTGGACCCCCCCTAAACCGAACTGAACATTTGTGACTAAACCGGGTGACGTCAGCAGAGACGTGATCCACTGATGTTGTTTCTGATGCAGGCTGACGTCAGCGATGACGTCATGGTTTACCATGATGACGTCAGCGTTGACTTTTTGGGTGAAAAGTCAACTGTATATTTTTTGACGTCCCATTTCCAGATTCGCAGCGCATTTTTCCAAATTCTATCCCGAACTACTTTTTGGCCTTTTTATTCAATTTTATGCTTAGTTAAAAAGAAATTGTAAATTAGTTTCTGAAATCGGATTTCGTTTGCGTTCAGGTGACATAGATTCGGACACCGAGATTCTTCCTCCTCCTCGTCTTGGACGACCTCCTGCATCTCAGCCTTCGAGTTCCGCGCGTATAGGAATTTAAATACGTTTCTATTTAGTAGATTGTGGCATAGTGGTAGAGAATTTTGACTTAGTGAACCTTTGTAGGTGCCGATCCTGTTCCGCCTGCTTCTAGATCTGAGCGTGGGAGACGTCGCTCCCGACGTTGAGTTATTAGTTGTCTGAGGTATGTTCTCTGCTTGTGCTATATTATTCGTGTTGTTGTTGTATGATGCCTATATGTATATTATGTTGTGATCTTAGCTATGTGATATGATGTATGCCATATTGTTAAGCAACATACATCGGAATATGAATAATAATTATCGTACTAAATGCTCATGCATTTTCAGACTACAATGTTGCATTCGGATTGGAATCAGAACATTCATGCCATATCATCCGGGTGGGAAAATGTATGGCGAAAGTTCAGTGGTTTCATCCTTCGGGCTGAATTCCACTTTGGATCAGTGGTTCCACCCTTCGGGCTAAGTTCCACTTTGGATGGATACGATGTAGAGAGTTGTTCAGGGGAACCTTACTCTTCGGACGGTGATGTAGATGGGTACATGACATAGAATTAGGTGCATCGTGCCATGCATATGTATGTATTTGATTGTCTGCTGATTTGACTTGTAATTGTATGATACTTGAGATACTCTGTTTTTCGCACTATAGAGACGCACTAAGCTCAATAGCTGACTCCCCCTTAGCTTTTATTTCAGATTCTCAAACATAGGAGTTCGGTACTTGGAGGATCACAGATATCAGATTTATTATTGTTTTAGTATGGATATTCTTAGTTTTTAGTTTTATTTCGATTATTTCGTTATTTGGGGTTTTTATGTAAACTCGATTTATTTTTATATTTATTTGGGATTTTAAAACTGTTTAGCATGCATGGAAATTTTAATTTGATATTTTGCTTCTTTGTTTTGGATTTTTTATCTATACGACTGCGTTTTTGAAATATGAATTTCAATGTTAAACAACACCGTTTTAAATTAATATTTTGAGTATTAATTTTAAGAAACCTAATAATTAATTACTTGAGGGACATGTTTTCAACCTGACATCCTAGATTCGACCCATAACCCTTGGGTCGGGTTTAGGGGGTTACATTTAGTGGTATCAAATCCTGGTTTAACCCTCGGACTGTGTGGCTCGCATAAAATTTTTAAGTCGAAAATGATTTTTTGCATGCATATTAAATATTTTCGGGTGAAAGGGTATTTTTGGAAAGTAAACATTTTTGGTATTTTGACATATCTTTGAATAGAACTCCAAGTACCAAATCTGATCTTAGGACTCTTTACTTTTGTAGATAGACTACTATGCCACCTCATAAGAGCTCTAGATTAGTGACTAGTCGTGGTCGTGGTCGTGGTCGTGGTGGAGTGTGTGGTCGAGGTCGTACCGCAGCAGCTGAGAGCACTGCTTCATAGTCTCTGGGAGCGCCGCCGAATCAGGATAATATTCATGATGTTAATGAGGAGGAGCATGTCGTGGATTAGCAGCCTGGGGTTCAACATCCTAGGGTTCAGCATACTGGAGCTCATGAGAGTTATGATGGTGAGCCAGAAGACATAGCAGGTACGTTTCTAATGTTGTCAGGTTTTTACATTCATGTTGAAGTATGAGGAATTCATAATGAAGAACTTTAAGTTATGTTAGCTAATTTTTGTGAGCTGTTGCTAAGTCTGAAAATTTTGAGGCCGAAATTTCTTTTAAGGAGGGGAGAATTGTAACACCCCAATTTTTCCCCAATGTTAAAACCCTAAAATATAAAATCCCTAATTCTAAAACCTAAATTAATTTGGGAATTTTGATTTTGAAACCTATTTTGATTTAGGGATTAAATTGAAGAAAATCAAAAGTTAAGTGACCTAATTGTTAAAACTAGAACTTTGGGGACCTTTTTATTATGCGGGTACAAGTTGAAACACTTGCTTCGCAATTTACCCATTCATTAGGGTAAAAAGCCTTGTATGGCCATTCATCTGCCATATTTTTCCAAGTCGGCCGCATATCTCTCTCTCGTGTTTCCCTCTCCCTCAACCTTTCTTTTTCGTTTAAGCTCCGACCAAGATGGCATCGTCGTTCGTTTTCCGTTCTGAGGTCACTGGTGTGCTAATCGTGATCGCGTGACCAAAACCCAGGTTTGGGTTACTTGTTCACCGCCGTCTTCATCAGACAAAGAGGTCGAAACCTCCGAACCCTCTCGCGCCACCGTCCTCGTCGTTCCCCTTCTCCGTTCAAGCTTATTAAGCATTGTGGTTCATAGTTTTGGTATGATGGTCGGGGTCGGAGTAAGTCATGGCCGTCGTTGGGCTTGCTGGCCGCCGCCGTTGGGGGTGGGGTTCCTAGATCTAGGGTTTGTAAATTTGGGGGAAAATAAAAGAGGGAATTAGGGATTTGAATAATCAAGTTTGGGAAAAAGGGATTAGGATTAATCTAATCTGATTTGGGGGAAATCGATTGAATCGATCTAGAATCATCAAACCGGACCGAACCTTGGACCGAACCGGGAAAACCGAACCAATTTGGACCCCTAAACTTAACCGGGCATATGTGACTAAATCGGGTGACGTCAGTGGTGACATCATCCGCTGATGTTGTTGTTGATGCATGCTGACGTCATCGTTGACCATGTTGACGTCAACGTTGACTTTTTGGGCTAAAAGTCAACTCTATGTTTTTCGACGTCCCAGCTCGAGATTCGCAGCCCGTTTTTCCAAATGCGATCCCAAACAGCTGTTTTTAGCCTTTTATTCAATTTTATGCTTACTTAAAAAGAAATTGTAAATTAGTTTCTGAAATTGGATTTCGTTTGCGTTCTGGTGACATTGATTCGGACACTGAGATTCTTCCTCCTCGTTCGCCTGGATGACCTCCTGCATCGCAGCCTTTGTGTTCCGTGCATATGTGAATTTAAATACCTTTTTGTTTAGTAGATTGTGGCATAGTAGTAGAGAATTTTGACATAGTGAACCTTTGTATTTGTTGATCCTGTTCCGCCTGCTTCTAGATCTGAGCGTGGAAAACATCACTCCCGACGTTGACCTGTTAGCTGTCTGAGGTGTGTTCTCTTCTTGTGCTATATTATTCATGTTGTTGTTGTATGATGTCTGTCTGTTAATTATGTTGTGATCTTAGCTATGTGATATGATGTATGCCATATTGTTAAGCATCATACATCGTAATCTGAATAATAATTATAGGACTAAATGCTCATGCATTTTCGGACAATAATGTTGCATTCGGATTAGAATCGGAACATTCATGTCATATCATTCGGGTGGGGAAATGTACGGCGGAAGTTTAGTGGTTTCATCCTTCGGGCTGAATTCCACTTCGGATCAGTGGTTCCACCCTTCTGGCTGAGTTCCACTTTAGATGGTTACGATGTAGAGAGTGGTCCAGCGGAACCTACTCTTCGGACGGTGATGTAGATGGGTACATGACATAGAATTAGGTACATCGTGCCATGCATATTTGTGTATTTGATTGTCTGTTGATTTGATTTGTGATTGTATGATACTTGAGATACTCTGTTTTTCGCACTTCAGAGACACGCTAAGCTAAATAGCTACTCCCCCTTAGCTTCTAATTCAGATTCTCAGACATAGGAGTTCGGTACTTGGAGGACCACATATATCAGATTTATTATTGTTTTAGTATGGATATTATTGGTAACCCCCTCGACCCGGCATAGCCGCCAGACAGCATCGAACGGGTTACACGGGGAAAATCGAAGCCAAACCCGTTAGGGCTTCATTTTCGATTAACAAACCTAGAAAATTTCTCTTAAAGATTATCTTGTCTAGATGTTTAATTATATCCTATGTGAGAGAACACGCAGTGGAAACACACACGGATACAAAACACGCGAAACAAGCAATTTAACAAACCCATTTTAACTTATATAACAGGTCGTATCGATACACTAGAAGACTATATCGATACGGCTAGACTTGGTCAACATCCCAAGGTCAACCTAGGGAGACCGTATCGATACGCTAGAAGACTGTATCGATACGCTCCCAACGGTCAACTTCTTAAGGTCAAACTACAAGATTGTACCGATACCCTCAAGACTCGTACCGATACGCCAAAATATAGTCAATTTCTCATATTTCTAGAAAGCTTTTGGCGTATCGATACACCCCTACGTATCAGTACGCATAGCCTAAAACAAGGTTCAAAGTAGAGGACCGCATCGATATAGCCCTTAAGCGTATCGATACGCCCTGCACTGCAAACCTTATTTTAGCAGCTAAAAGCACGAGGACTCGATTCTAAAGGCATTTAACGACTATTCAAGCAACATACAAACTCAAATACAGCACAAGACATCGATTGATAATCATACGAAGCAATTTAAACATTCAATGACGCAACATTCATCATGATAAGATCCTTAGATGAAACATGCATACAAGGCATTCACCCACATAGCCAAAAGTTATACTAAAGCATACTTCAACATGGTATAAGGCAATAAAAGCCCAAAACGACTAAACATACTAGTCTAAACAAAAGAACATGTCATCAACATCACAAAACACAAATGTTTTATCCCATTGCTTAAATACTAATTATCGAAGTCTAAACCATACTTGAGCAAACTAAATTCCCTTATTCCCCGAGTTCTCCGAAGGTCTAAGGGTCTGCATTGGTGGAAAAGAGAGCGTAAGCCTTTAAGCTTAGTGAGCAGTGCTCAAAAAGTAACTAAAACAATGCAATTTTAGACATAGTTTGCTTGAAAACCAAAACCGTTTCCAAATCATTTCTACATGTTTGAACACACAATGTCATGCTTTTACCTTCGCGTGCATTTACCGAATGCAACCACAAGTCATACGCTTACCATATGCTCATTCTCATAACACAAGCAAAGTAAACCACAATGCATAAATATAAGCATAAGAAAACAACAACATGCTTAACAAGAGAATTAGAGCAATCATGGGTATATTGACATTCAACGTTTTACTTGGATATGCGAATAGCTTTCTCAAACCCACTAGACACTTCTAGTGGAATCTCACATCACTGTACTCACTCGTCTAGTAATAACATGATTTTCAATGGAATCTCACATTATCGTACTTCTTCTTAGTGGAATCTAACATCACTAAGGCCACGCACAAATTTTAACTCGAGTGCACTCTAATCCTATTGATTGATCAATTATATCCGGTAACAACCAACACATGTCGATATACTCAAGCACAACCGCAAGCATTACCGATGCTTGGACCACTTACCAAGTCCAACTTCCACGCAAGGCATGTACTCACAATGCAAGTATAAACACAAGTCTAATATCTCAACATGCATAACAAATGCAATTCAACACATACCAACATAGCATGATCATCTCGCATTCAAGAAATCGTAAAACACAATTTAATGGCGTAAAACTTTAAAACTTACTCTCGAGCTTGGATTGGCCTTTCAAGCTTAATCCAAACCCCCAAAACATCCTCTTAACAATGTTAAGGCCTTTAAAATTGATCCACTCACCAGCCAACACACAACTGATGTCCAGAGTGCCGAAATCAAGCCTCTGAACTACCCAGATTTCCGTCCACAAGGCCCGAGTCTGATTCCACTATTCGAGCAACCCAAAATTGAGCATTAGAACACAAATACACTCACAAACACATAAAAAACATGGAACTCAACAACCTTGCATCATTACACATCAATTCAAGCTCAAACTACTCCAGAAACATAGTCAATTCAAACCCAAACTACTAGAAGTCATAACCAACAAACTTACCATCAAAAACCTACCTTTTTTACATCCCTAAACATCAACCAAAAGCCACCAAACCCCATCTACCATTTTGACACAAAACCCAACCAAAAACTCAAGATTTCTAACTCTTAAAATCACCCAAAATATCCATTTCAGGTTTCCATTAAAAACCCGCCATTTTTATGTTATTTTAGTGTTAAAACAAAGATAAAACACTCCCAACTCACCCCTTAATCAACCCAACGAAAATCCATGATTTCCTTTCATTTTCAAGCTAAACTTTAAAAATCTAAAATGAGTTAAAACTATGAGTTTTACAAAAAAAAATATCAACACTTAGGACTTGAAGAAGATGAAACTAAGTTAGGGAATCATTTACCTTGAAGAAATCACTTAGTTGAGAGCTTGAAATCCAATGGAATAGTAAATGTGGTTTTGGGAGGGTTTTTGAACGTGAAAAGGAGATTGGAGAAGATGATACCCTTTTGAAAATCTTTTTGGAATTACAAAATCCCCATTTTGCCCTTCACCCCTTGTAAAACACTTTAAGTGTGTTAGAAAATAGTTTTTTTCTCCAAATTTAATTAATCCGACTCGATTTAACAACCCGATAACTCTCGGCCCTAAACTCGGGGCGTTACAACTCTCCCCCACTTAAGGAATTGCTTCCCCGAAATTACTTGGTGGAAAGAGATGCGGAAACTACTTTCGCATGTCATCCTTACTCTCTCAAGTGGCTTCTTCCACACCTCGGTGACGCCACTTAACCTTAACCAACTCAATGGTCCTTCCTCGCAACACTTTGTTGTCCGAAGCCAAAATCTCAATTGGTTCTTCATCGTAGGTCAAATCCGGATCTAATTCTATCTCTTCAATTGGCATAACATGTGACAGATCTGATTTATACCTCTGAAGCATCATGACATGAAACACATCATGAATATTCTCTAGTTCGGACGGTAGTCTCAATCTATAGGCAACGAAACCAACTCTCTCAACTATCTCATACGGACCAATGAATCTCGGGCTCAACTTGCCTTCCCTACCAAACCTCATCACCTTCTTCCAATGTGAGACTTTCAAGAACACTTTGTCGCCCACAGCATACTCTGTTTCTCTTCTTTTCAAATCCTCATAGGATTTCTGTTTATCTAAAGCTGCCTTCAAATGGTCACAAATCAATTGTACTTTCTTGGTAGTACCCTTAAGCATATCAGGCAAAGGTATCAATTTTTGTCCTACTTCGGCCCAACAAATAGGTGTTCTACATTTTCTACCATACAGAGCTTCATAAGGTGCCATCTGAATGCTCGCTTGATAATTGTTATTATATGCAAACTCTACTAACGGTAGATGCTTCTCACACAAACCCTGAAATTCAATAATGCAACATCTCAACATATCTTCCAACACTTGTATGACTCTCTCCGACTAACCATCGATTTGAGGATGATATGAAGTGCTGAAATTCAGTCGAGTACCCAAAGCACTATGCAAACTCTCCCAAAATCTAGCCGTGAACCTCGGATCTCTGTCCGACACTATATATTTCGGTACACCATGCAATCTCACTATCTCACTGATATACAAATCGGCCAACTTATCTAAAGTATAAGTGGTGTGAACGGATAAGAAGTGCGCACACTTCGTAAGACGATCAACTATTACCCAAACCGAATTCTTCTTAGAAGGTGTCAACAGCAAACCCGATACAAAATCCATGGTGATTCTCTCCCACTTCCACTCGGGAATTCTCAATGGTTGTAACAAACCTGAAGGAAACTGGTGCTCGGCTTTAGCTCGCTGACAAACCATGCACTTACTCACAAACTCGGCAACATCTTTCTTCAAACCAACCCAGAAATACTCATTTTTTAAATCACGGTACATTTTCGTGCTTCCCGGATACATAACAAACGGACTACTGTGAGCCTCAGTTAGGATGGTGCGTCTCAAGTCTACATCTTCCGGAACAACTACTCTATTCTTGAAACACAAAACTCCATCACCACTAAAACAAAAATATGTCGATTTACCTTCCGCTAAGTCTTGCACATGAGATGTTGAAGATCTATCTTGCAACTGCTTCTCTCTAATCAACTAAAGCAAGGAAGGTCTAACTTGCAACTCGGCCACTAAACCACCATCTTGAGAAAAACTCAATCTAGATTACATAGCTCGTAACTCCACTGCTACCTTTCTACTCAAAGCATCGACCACTATAGTGGCTTTACCCTGATGGTACTCAATTGTGAGATCGTAGTCCTTAAGTAAATCTAGCCACCTACGCTGTCTAAGATTCAACTCTCTTTGCGTCATTATATACTTTAGACTTTTGTGATCCGTATACACTGTGCATTTCTCACCATACAAGTAATGTCTCCAAACTTTTAAAGCGAAGACCACTGCAGCCAATTCTATATCATGTGTAGGGTAATTACGCTCATGAGTCTTCAACTGTCTAGACGCATAGGCCACTACTCTTCCCTCTTGCATTACCACACAACCCAAGCCAACATACGACGCATCACTGAAGACTACAAACTCTTTCCATGACACGGGCTGAACTAAAACATGAGCTTCGGTTAAGGCTTCCTTCAATTTCTCAAATGCTTGTTGTCTTGCATCAGTCCACTCAAACTGAACATCCTTATGAAGCAATTTAGTCAAAGGAGCTGCAACCTTTGAGAAACCCTCAACAAAACTTCTATAGTATCCAGCCAAACCTAAGAAACTACGAACTTCGATCACTGTCTTCGGTGGTTTCCAATTCACAATTGCCTCAACTTTCTTAGGATCCACTCGGATTCCCTCGGCTTATACAATATAGCCTAAGAAGACTACTTCCCTAATCCAAAATTCACATTTGCTTAACTTAGCATACAACTGATTGTCTAGCAATTTCTACAACACCAAACGTAAATGCCAATCATGATCTTCCTCGGTGCGAGAGTACACAAAAAAATATGATCAATGAACACTACCACAAACTGATCTAAGTACTCACGAAATACTCTATTCATCATGTCCATAAAGGTTGTCGGTGCATTAGTCAAACCAAAGGGCATCACTAAGAATTCGTAGTGCCCATAACGAGTGCGGAAAGCTATCTTCAGTACATCTTGATCTCTTACCTTCAACTGATAATAACCGGATCTCAAATCTATCTTCGAGAACACTGAAGCACCTCTCAACTGATCAAACAAGTCATCATTTCTCGGCAATGGATACTTGTTCTTCACTGTCAACTTATTCAATTGTCGGTAATCGATACACATTCTCAAACTACCATCTTTCTTTTTCAAAAACAACACCGGTGCACCCCAAGGTGAAGTACTCAGACGAATAAACCCTTGGTCTATCAATTCCTGAAGTTGTGTCTTCAACTCTTTCATTTCTTTAGGAGCCATTCGGTATGGTGCAATCGATATTGGAGCTGAATCTGAATAAGTCTCAATAACAAACTCTACATCTCTATCTGGAGGCAAACCAGGCAACTCTTCTAGGAACACACTCGGAAAGTCACAAATTGTCCTAATGTCTCGTGGTTGTGCCTCATCCATATTCAGATTCATAACATAGGCTAGGTACGCCTGACAACCCACATCCATCAACCTTTGAGCCTCTAAGGCTAAAACTACATTGGCCAAGAACTTAACGTTCTCGCCCACTATCACTACCTCGTGATCCTCTGAAAGTCTCAAGGACACCCGCTTTATCTCAAAATCTACTCTAGCTCTATGCTCTACAAGCCAGTCCATGCCTAATATTACATCCAAAGCATAAAACGGGAATTCCATCATATCTACGAGAAAAACATGACCATGAACCATCGAAGGACATCTTCTGTACATCTTTCTGACCACAACTGTCTCGCCAAAGGAACTAGTGACATTCATACCCACATGTAATATCTCAACCTGAATATCTAACAATCTTACATGCTCACTCAATATGTACGAATGTGTAGAACCAGAATTAATCAAGGAAAGCAAAGTCAAAGACTGTAACAAGAAATTACTTGCAATCACATATGTGTCATTCCTTTCCTCGCGGTGTGCATACACCCTAGCTGGCCCACCTCCCTTGGGCTGAACCGCTGCAACATGAGCCACATTCCTCTGACTGTCATTCATAGGCTGAAAGTTACCTCGACCGCACCCACAACCTCTCTGATGGTCGACAGCTCGTGCAGGAGCTTGTCCATCCCTAGACAGATATGGACAATCGTGCTTCAAGTGCGCCCTAGACCCGCAGTTCCATCAATAGCCATAAGTGCCCCAACACTCACCGTAATGACGTCTACCACACTTGTTGCGTAACCCCCTTAGCACGACCTAGACGATTGACCCGAACTACGAAGATTACACGAGGAAAACCAAAGTCAACCTGAAAGTCAACCTTGATTCACGACCCTTTTTTCTTTTAAATCTTGTCTAGATGCTTGTTAACCCTAAGTGAGTACACACGAAACACAATTGAGAGAGGCACAACGATCAGATAACATATAGGGACTCAATTGCACTTTACACGAAATTAGGGACCAAATTGTAATTTCTATAAATTAGAAGAACTTCATTGATTTTAAGGTTACGATTATGTTAGTCATGTTATATGCTTCTCTACAAAGTTTTAACTTAAAAAGACATCTCAAACTCAAGCAATTGCAATTACAACATTTGGGACTAAAATGCAAAGCTTGCAAACATCAAAACAATTCGAATCTGTGTCCAACGGTCACCCGTTTCAGAACACCCACCTGTCGTATCCAAACGATGGATCGAAACAGCGTTGACCGTTTTGGTACGCGGGTGTGTTTCGAGACCAGATCCGAAACATGGCATTCTAGTAGCCAAATCGTTTCGAAACAGCCTCCACTATTTCGAAACACGAAGGCTAATACAGGCCCCTTTCCAAAACAATAGGGGGTGTTTCGATACGGTTTGCCCAGAAACTGCAGTAAATGCTGGTTTTTCGTTCCTAATCCCATTCAAACACATTCCAAAGACTCTCTAATCATACCAACAGGTCAACATACATATAAGGTACATAGTTGGAACACCCAAACACAATCATAGCATCAAACATGAAATCTCATTAGTCTAGAGGCATGCTTCCTAATATCAAATAACAAATAGGCAATCCAACCTCAAAACCAGCAATTGAGGCCATTTACAATTCAAACCAGCCAAAGCAACCATGCCACAACCTTGGGGAGTTTAACACATCTCCCAAATACAAAACTTGGTTTCCCATTGCCAATATATCAAAACTGAAGTATATGAAAACTTCACCATACATGAGCTTGGACTCCCTTGGATGAACTTAGCTTCCTTGATGCCTGAAAACACCTCAATTATCCGCATTATTGGTAAAGAGAGAGCGTAAGCACAAATGCTTAGTGAGGCATGCTCTAAAGAAAACCAACACAATAATGCACACTTTGAAAATCTTTTCAGAAAAGCTTTTTAACAACATGCTCATTCTAACGCATGCTTGAAAACCTTTCAAAGCAACTCCTCATTGAAACCACATGTACCCCAATTCTATCTCATGCATTTACCAATGCAAAACTCATGGCAAGGCCATACACATGCTTGTATCATCAAAGCATTTCTAAACAAATCTCATATGCATATCTCATAGCATAAATTATTTCATCAAAGGTACATGTGTAACAAAAACCATTTCATCATTTATATTGGCATTTAACATCTCATTAATACTCGGATATGCGGACATATTTCTACACTAGACTCTTTTGGTGGAATCTCGCACCACCGTACTCACTTGTCTAGCAACATAGCTTTCGGTGTAGTCTCTCATCACCGTACTCACATGGCGGAATCTCTCATCGCCACCAAACTTGGGTATTTCACCAAGTCCTACCCGATGGAATGCCCATCATCGAAATATCTCCCTTTGGCTTAACCAAAGAGCACGTACAAATTTTTAGTTTATAGTGCACTCTCATCCTATTGATCGATCAATTATATCTGGTAAGTTTCTCAACATCTATGCCAATATAATGTGTTAAAACATCATCACACGTACTGCTTTTCATGCAATATTACTCAAAGATTTTCTTATCTCATTTCAAGACATAAATCATACTTTGCTTCAAACAAAAAGCTCAAATCTCTTCAATGCAACATGCCATCTCATGACATCTCTACAAGCATAATCTCATGCTATGAATCATGCACAAAAACAGTAGGAATTTATAAATCTCAAACCATGAGCGTGTAAAAGCATTTTAGGGGAAAACACCACTTTAAAGAGAGCAATTCAAACCATAGTTACTTCCGGATTTAGAAAGGTGTTTCAAACCTCTCCTAAACCCCCAAACCTTTTATTTTTAGTCCTCATGGACTTCTAAACCAATCGCGCTCACCAATTTACGTTTCGCTTGCTCGCTGAAACGTCAATTAAGCTTCCGGATCAACTTCAAAGGTGTCCGAAGATGTCTCCCCTGTTTTAGACATATAAAAGCAGAGGATTAATGCATCATCATGCATTGAAATCTTCACCCAACACTCCTAAACTCGTTGCTCTACCTAACCACACCATTTCGTCTACCAAACACAACCGAAATCACCTCCAAACTCTTCCAAAACTTAACCCAGCCAAGATCCATCACTTCTAATCATTTCTAAACATCAATTAACATCAAAAACAACCCTAAACTCATCCTTATACCTCCAGCTATAACAGAACAACAAAATCACCCAAAAACCACCATTTTCATAAGCAAAAACTTAGGAAAAACAACCTATTCGGGATTGGATTGATAAAACCTCATTTCCAGCATCATTTAACATCCAAAATACATTAGAAAACCATCTCAAAATAGAGCCCAATCAATTACCACGAAAATCTTCAAGATCTCTTCCAAAATCTTGAGTTTTAAGCCAAATTATTGTTTCTAACATTAAAACCATTCATAAATCTTTAATAAATGATTGACAACTTGAGAATTTTAGTAAGGAACTGAGTATTTAGAGGAGAAGAACAATATTACCTCTAAAAGATGATTCCTCCTTGATTTGGGCAAGTTTCCATGAAAATTCAATGTAGAAAACAAGTAGATTTGATGAAGGATTGATTAGGAATCAATGAGTGATGGAAATCTCATCAAATGAAGTGGAAATCAAAGTAAATTTTTGCTGGAGAAAAGTGTTTGGTTGATAGGATTTTGAGAGAAAATGAAATGAGAGAAAATTAGAGAAAAGTAGTTATGAAAGTCAAAGGTAGTTTATCACCTTTATTTTATTTAATTGAATCATTAATTAAATCACCCAAATTAAGGAAAAATCTGATGAAAATATTTTTGGTAAATTAGCTCCTTAAAGATTCAAAGTTTCAATACTTTACAAAACAGTCACTACTAAACTTTGCAAAATTTGCGATTTGGTCACTACACCGAAATGTAGTATTTCCAAAGCCTCTTTTTTAAAATTGATTTCACCATTCACTTATATATATTAAATGAGGATTTTTAGATATTTTTCTATATTTTTAAAGCATCACGAACTAGGTGTTCCCTATAACTCCCTTTTATATTCGAACCGTTTCTCAGACCGGCCTGGTTCAGACCCTAAACTTCTAAGCCCAAAATTGGGGTGTTACAACTCTCCCCCTCTTAAGAAATTTCATCCCCAAAATTTACCTGAAGGAAAAAGGTAAGGAAACTGCTTCATCATGTCTTCCTTTCTTTCCCACGTGGCTTCCTCAACCCCACGATGCCTCCATAACACCTTAACCAATTCAATGGTCTTACCTCGAAGAACTTTACTGTCCGAATCTAGAATCTCAACTGGCTCCTCATCATAGGTCAAATTTGGATTCAACTCAACTCCTCCACAGGCATAACATGCGAAGGATTCGATCTATACCTCCGAAGCATGAAGACATGAAACACATCATGAATTTTCTCCAACTCTTGTGGTAGCCTCAGCTTATACGCAACAGGACCCACACGTTCTATCACCTCATATGGTCCAATATATCTAGGGCTCAACTTACCCTTCCAGCCAAATCTCATCACCTTCTTCCAAGGTGAAACCTTCAAAAACACACGGTCACCCACCGCAAACTCAATCTTCTTACGCTTCAAATCTGCGTAAGACTTCTGTCGATCAGAAGCTACCTTCAACCGCTCACAAATGAGCTTCACCTTCTCGGTGGTTCCTTTCAACAAAGTTGGCATCGAGACCAACTTCTGACCTGTTTCAGCCTAGCAAAGAGGAGTTCTGCACTTCCTCTCATACAAGGCTTCATAAGGTGCCATTTGAATACTTGCCTGATAGCTATTATTATAAGCAAACTCCACCAAAGGCAAATGCTTCTCCCAAGAACCTTGAAACTCAATCACGCAGCACCTCAACATATCCTCAAGCACTTGGATAACACGCTCAGACTGTCCATCCGACTGTGGATGATAAGAAGTACTGAAATTCAGCCGCGTACCCAAAGCTTGATGGAAACACTCCCAAAATCGCGATGTTAACCTCGGATCTCTATCAGACACTATAGATTTTGGTACCCCATGCAGACGTACAATCTCAGCAATGTACAACTCTGCAAGCTTATCCAAGGTATACGTGGTATGCACAGGTAAGAAGTGCGCACACTTCGTAAGGCGATCCACAATCACCCACATCGAATTCTTCTTCGATGGCGACAAAGGCAAACCAGACACAAAGTCCATGGTGATTCTTTCCCACTTCCATTCAGGAATCCTACACTGTTGCAACAACCCTGAAGGAAACTAATGCTCAGCTTTAACTCGCTGACAAACCATACACTTACTCACATACTCCGCATCATCTTTCTTCAAACCCACCCAATAGTACTCATCCTTTAAATCACGATACATCTTTGTACTACCAGGGTGCATAGCAAAAGGACTACTATGAGCTTCGGTCAGAATAGTACGCGTCAACTCCACATCATTCGGCACTACTATCCGTTTTCTGAAACATAAAACTCCATCATCATTAAAACAGAAATCTGATGGTCTACCCTCAGCAATATCCTGAACATGTGGCACCAAAGAATCGTCCAACAACTGCTTATCCTTTATTAACTGAACCAGAGATGGCTTCACTTGCAATTCAGCCACAAGACATCCATCTCGTGAAATGCTCAAGCTAGCAAACATAGCCCTTAACTCTGCCGCCACCTTCCTGCTCAAGGCATCCGCCACAACATTAGCTTTTCCCGGATGGTACTCGATCGTTAGATCATAATCCTTAAGCAACTCTACCCACCGTCGTTGCCTAAGATTCAACTCTTTCTGAGACATCAAATACTTCAAACTCTTGTGATCCGTGTACACAGTACACTTCTCACCATAAAGATAATGTCTCCAGATCTTCAAAGCAAAAACCACTGCAGCTAATTCAATATCATGCGTAGGATAATTGCACTCATGCACCTTCAACTGTCGCGATGCATAAGCCATCACCTTACCCTCTTGCATTAGCACACACCCGAAACCAACGTAGGATGCGTCACTGTACACCACAAACTCTTTCCCTGATTCAGGTTGAACCAAGATAGGAGCTTGCGTCAAAGCTACCTTAAGCTTCTCAAAAGCTTATTGTCTTGCTTCCGTCCACTCATACTTAACATCCTTTTGCAACAACTTCGTCAAAAGGGCGGCAATCTTTGAAAATCTATCCACAAACTCCGGTAATATCCTTCCAACCCAAGGAAACTACGGACTTCATGAACGGACATAGGTGGCTTCCAATCCATCACCGCCTTAACCTTCTGAGGATTAACACGAATCCCCTCAGTCGAAACCACATGACCAAGGAACACAACTTCCTTTAGCCAAAACTCACACTTGCTCAACTTAGCATAAAGCTTATTTTCCAGAAGCGCTTGCAAGACAACCCTTAAATGACCTTCATGCTCCTCCTCAGTACGAGAGTACACAAGAATATCGTCGATGAACACCACAACAAACTTGTCCAAGTATTCATGAAACACTCTATTCATCATGTCCATTAAAGCAACAGGAGCATTCGTCAAGACAAACGGCATTACAAGGAATTCATAATGCCCATACCTCATTCTAAAGGTTGTTTTCGGCACATCCACATCTTTCACTTTAAGCTGGTAATACCCTGACCTCAAGTCAATCTTGGAAAACACAGCCGCTCCCTGAAACTGATCAAAAAGATCATCAATCCTCGGCAAAGGATACCGATTCTTGATGGTCAACTTATTCAGCTGACGATAATCGATGCACATTCTCATAGTGACATCCTTCTTTTTCACAAACAAGACCGGTGCACCCCAAGGCGACACACTTTGCCGAATGAAGCCACGGTCAAGCAACTCCTGAAGTTGCGTCTTCAATTCCTTCAACTCCTTAGGTGGCATGCGATAGGGAGCAGTTGACACTGGAGTTGTGCTTTCATACAGCTCAATTCCAAACTCCACCTCTCGACTAGGCGGCAATCTAGGTAACTCCTCTAGAAACACTCCAGGGAACTAACGTTCAGTTCTTATATCCTGAACGCGCAACTCCTTGGAACTAGGATTCATCACAAAGGCTAGGTAAGCCTCGCAACCTTGCCTTAGCATTCGACTCGCTTCTAATGTAGACACCACATTGGCAAGAAACTTCACATTCTCGCCCACAACCACTACTTCATAATCATCTGTGAGTTTCAACGAAACCTACTTGCTTTCGAAATCCACCACATCTTGATGCTCAACAAGCCAATCCATACCAAGGATTACATCAAAACCATAGAATGGTAATTCCATGAGATCAACAAGAAAAACATGATTTTGCACTTTCAAGGGACATCTCCTATACAACTTCTGTGTCACAACTGTCTCACCAAAGGAACTAGTCACACGCATACCAACATCCAAAGACTCAACAGGTAAACCAAGCATTTGAGCATGTTCACGCAATATGTACGAGTGTGTAGATCCAGAATCAATCAAAGAAAGTAATGACAAGGAATGCAAAGTAAATGTACCTGCGATCACATACATACCATTCCTTCCCTCACGATGGGCATACACTCGAGCCTGACCACCACCCTCAGGTTGTACGGCCACAACATGTGCTACATTCTTGCCACCATCATCTCTGCGCTGAAAATTACCACGGCCGCGCCCACGACCACTCTGTGGCTCAATTGCTCTCACCGGAGCTTGTCCCTCTCTCAGAGGCTAAGGACAATCCTTCTTCAAATGTCCACAGTTCCCACAATTCCAGCATCTCCCAAGGTTACCCCACCACTCGCCACCATGTCGTCTACCACAACGGTTACACTCAGGAGTCCTCAGAACAGCATTAGGTCCTTGCTGACATCTACCAGGGTTACCACCCCCACGCCTAGCATCATAAGGCGGCCTCCTATCCTTATGCCTCTTGTTGCGATCTCTACCATAACCGGGTTCAGCCGCTCGCTTCCCAGAGCTAGATCCACCCGCGCGACTAGTCAGACCAAGGTTCGACTCAATGTCCTTGGCTCTAGTGACCAAGACATCGAAATCTGTATAATCAGCCGCAAGCATAAAAGTCTTCACATCCGTTACCAACCCATAACGGAATCGTTCACACCTCTCCCGCTCATTAGGGATTAGCTCAGGTGCATACTGAATGAGGCGGACAAACTGAATTTCATACTCGGTTACTGACATGCTACCTTGCACAAGGGACATAAACTCTCTTTTCTTCTCATCTAGGTAATGCACACCCAGATACTTCCGCTTGAACGCATTCATAAAGAATGTTCAAGTCACCACATCATCCTCCATCCCAGAAATAGTGATCGTCCACCACGTATAAGCATCACCATGCAGCAGTGATAAAACACAACCCAGCTTCTGCACATTATTGCAGTTCATTTGTCCCAAAATTCGCTTGGTGCTCTCCAACCAAGACTCAGATCCTTCCGGAGATAAACCTCTGAACTCAGTCCCTCCTAGACTGCGGAGACGTTCCAAAGGCAACCTCACATTGGCATCATCCTGATGCGCAGCTCCATGAGCTCCAGCTACTGCTGCCTGGAAAGCTCCAGAAATAGCCTGAATCAACATGGTCATGTCAGGAGCAGCTTGCCCCTGCGCACCCTCGGGTCCAGCAACCCCAGCACTAGCACCATCATTACCAGCTCCAGCACCTCCACCATCGGATGGTCCGCCACCAGGGGAGGAGAAGGTAGATTCTCAGCATTCTCCTCATTCTCATTCTGAGCGATAGCTCTTGTATTTATCCGCATCTCTCTACGTGGCCCCATTTATAAAGAAAACAATGCACTGACAAAAATGCAATAAACACAATTAGGCACAATAAGGTAAGTAATCCAAGTGCTCAAGCTCATTTTCGAAAACAATTCCTCTCATTAGTTTTGATATGGCAATGGGATCCCCTATCACACTCCAAACATGGCATAACATCACAATTGAATCATACATCACTATTCACACAACATTCTCTCACCCAAAAGACACATTATGCAATTACACATACATCATCCACATCACAAACCCCAATTATACGAGAACCAAGCTCTGACACCACCAAATGTAACCCCCTTATCCCGGCCTAGACGATTGACCCGAACTACGAAGATTACAAGGGGAAAACCAAAGTCAATCCGAAAGTCAACCTTGATTCACGACCCTTTTTTTTCTTTTTAATCTTGTATAGATGCTTGTTAACCCTAAGTGAGTACACACGAAACACGATTGAGAGAGGCACAGCGATCGGATAACATATAGGGACTCAATTGCAATTTACACGAAATTAGGGACCAAATTGTAATTTCTGTAAATTAGAAGGACTTCATTGATTTTAAGGTTACCATTATTAAATTAGTCATGTTATATGCTTCTCTACAAAGTTCAACTTAAAAAGACATCTCAAACTTAAGCAATTGCAATTACAACATTTGGGACTAAAATGCAAAGCTTGCAAACATCAAAACAATTCAAATCTGTGTCAAACGGTCACCCGTTTCGGAACACCCACCTGCCGTATCGAAACGCTGGATCGAAACGGCGTTGACCGTTTCGGTACACGGGTGTGTTCTGAGACCAATTCCGAAACATGGCATTCCAGTAGCCAAATCGTTTCGAAACAGCCTCCACTGTTTCGAAACACGAAGGCCAATAAAGGCCCCCGTTCCGAAACACTAGGGGTGTTTCGATACGATTTGCCCAGAAACTGCAGCAAATGCTAGTTTTTTGTTCCTAACCCCATTCAAACACATTCCCAAGACTCTCTAATCATACCAACAGGTCAACATATATATAAGGTACATAGTTGGAACATCCAAATACAATCATAGCATCAAACATGAAATCTCATTAGTCTAGAGGCGTGCTTCCTAATATCAAATCACAAATAGGCAATCCAACCTCAAAACAAGCAATTGAGGCCATATACAATTCAAACCAGCCAAAGCAACCATGCCACAACCTTAGGGAGTTTAACACATCTCCCAAATACAAAACTTGGTTTCCCATTGCCGATCTATCAAAACTAAAGTGTATGAAAACTTCACCATACATGAGCTTGGACTCCCTTGGATGAACTTAGCTTCCTTGATGCCCGAAAACACCTCAATTATCTGCATTATTGGTAAAGAGAGAGCGTAAGCACAAATGCTTAGTGAGGCATGCTCTAAAGAAAACCAACACAATAATGCACACTTTGAAAATCTTTTCACAAAAGCTTTTGAACAACTTGCTCATTCTAACACATGCTTGAAAACCTTTCAAAGCAACTCCTCATTGAAACCACGTGTACCCCAATTCTATCTCATGCATTTACCAATGCAAAACTCATGGCAAGGCCATACACATGCTTGTATCATCAAAGCATTTCTAAACAAATCTCATATGCATATCTCATAGCATAAATCATTTCATCAAAGGTACATGTGTAACAAAAACCATTTCATCATTTATATTGGCATTTAACATCTCATTAATACTCAGATATGCTGACACATTTCTACACTAGACTCTTCCGGTGGAATCTCGCATCACCGTACCCACTTGTCTAGCAACATAGCTTCCGGTGGAATCTCTCATCACCGTACTCACATGGCGAAATCTCTCATCGCCACCAAGCTTGGGTATTTCACCAAGTCCTACCCGATGGAATGCCCATCATCGGAATATCTCCCTTTGGCTTAACCAAAGAGCACGTACGAATTTTTAGTTTATAGTGCACTCTCATCCTATTGATCGATCAATTATATCCGGTAAGTTTCTCAACATCTATGCCAATATAATGTGTTAAAACATCATCACACCTACTGTTTTTCATGCAATATTACTCAAAGATTTTCTCATCTAATTTCAAGACATGAATCATACTTTGCTTCAAACAAAAAGCTCAAATCTCTTAAATGCAACATGTCATCTCATGACATCTCTACAAGCATAATTTCATGCTATGAATCATGCAAAAAAACAGTAGGAATTTATAAATCTCAAACCATGAGCATTTAAAAGTATTTTAGGGTTAAACACCACTTTAAAGTGAGCAATTCAAACCATACTTACTTCCGGATTTAAGAAGGTTGTAACGCCCCGGTTTTGGGCTTAGTAGTTTTGGGCGTTGACCGGTTTGGTCAAAGTGTTGTTCGAATCTAAATAGGCGAAATTAGGAAAGCCTAGTTCGGGTTGCATTAAAAATATGGAAAAATGTTCTAAAATCATCTCTTAATATAATTAAGTGAACTGTGAAATCAATTTTGGAAAATGAGTTTTGGAAGGGTGACATTTTGGCTAGTGACCAAAATGTAATTTTTGAAAGTTTGGTGACTGTTTTATAAAGGGTTGAAACTTTGAATCTTTAAGGAGCTATTAATCCAAAAGTAGTTTCTCCAGATTTTTCTAAGATATTTTAAGCTATATTCTGATTTTAAAACATATCAAAAGAGGAGGGAAAGCTATTTTGGCTATTTTGATAACTAACTTCCTATTTTCTTTTCTCTCATTTTCTCTCAACCCAAACACCTTCTTTCCAGAGAATTGTTTCTGATTTTCTCACCTAAATCTCTCCTTTCAACTCTCTTTTGATTCCTAATCAACATATCTACAAAACATCATCATTTGCTACTTGATTCATCAAGGTTTTTGATTCCAAAAAGAGGAGAAACTCAAGTTTGGAGGTAAGAACGTCCTTCTCCTCTAAACTATCAGTTCTTTACTGAAATTCCTAAGTTTTCAATCCTTAATTGATGTTTTATTAAAGGCTTTTGAGTTGAGAAATGGATCTTGGCTTATAATGCAAGATTTGGTGATTTTTGGTGATTTTCGTTTGATCTGTTAAATCTGTGATTTGAGATGTGTTTTTGATGATAATTGAACTCTAAATTGATAAGGAATTGAGTTTTGATTAATGCAATCCCGGATAGGTTGAGTTTCCTAAGTTTAGCTTGTGATTCTTGTTTGTTTTTGAGGTGATCTTGTGGATCTGATGTTGCTGGAGGTATAAGGATGTTAATAGGCTCTTTTTAGATGTTAAATGATGTTAAAGGATGTTAGGTTTTGATGGTTTATGGCTGGGCTTTGTTGAGAAGTGGTTTGGATGCATTTTCGGTTGTGTTTGGTAGCCGAAAATGGAGTGTGGATGAGAGCAGCGAGTTTAGGTGCTTTCATTGAAGCAATTAATGCATGATGATGCATTAATCCTCTGCTTTGATGTGTTAAAACAGGGGAGGCATCTTTGGATCCAAGAGTTGTTGATCCGAAAGCTTGATTTGGTGCTTTGGTAAGAGGCGAAGTGGAATCGGTGAGTGAAATTGGGTTTTCGGCTTTGAAACCAATGTCTTGGGAGCTTAGTTTAAGTCTAAACAACTTTGCTAAGCTCAAGTGTAAGTTTTCGGAAATACTCTCTAGTGGTGGCCATGATTTGATTGTTGTGCAATGTGGTTTATTGCATGTTTTAAACTCTGTTTTGAAAGCATGATTTAGCATGGTTAATGCTATTTTTGTAAGCCATATGTTGAAGGAAGCTCAAGGTAAGAGTTCCTTGTTTTTGTACATTGATAAAATGTGGTTTGATGCTTTTAAATGCATGATGTATATGGCTTGGATTAATGCTTTAAAACAGTGGATTAATTGATGAAAATGATGTATATTGGCAAGTGATGTTTTGAAAAGGTTAAGGTCACTAAGGTGGTTAAAAGTCCTTGGGTGAGCCTTGTTTACTTAAGAACATCAAGGTGGTTAAAAGTCCTTGGATGGTTCTTGCTATGGACACAAAGGTGGTTAAAAGTCCTTGTGTGATCCTTTCCATGGTGTTTAAAAGTCCATGGGGCCATGGTGTTTAAAAGTCCATGGGGCCAAGGTGTTTAAAAGTCCTTGGGGCCAAGGTGTTTAAAAGTCCTTGGGGTGAAACTTGATACGGACACAAAGGTGGTTAAAAGTCATTGTGTGGTCCTTTCTATGGTGGTTAAAAGTCCATGGGCCAAGGTGTTTAAAAGTCCTTGGGGCCAAGGTGTTTAAAAGTCCTTGGGGTGAAAGTTGATGAACTTGTTTTTAAAGAAATGGAATTTATCACTTGTAGCCAATATGACATGTTATGATATGAAGCATGAGATGCTTGTTTAAAGTATGCTTTTGAGCATGTGCAAATGTTGATTTGAAGCATGATTTATAAAGTGTTTTATAAATGCATTATTGAATGGTTTTATTGAGCCTTCCTCACTAAGCTTTTGCTTACGCTCTCTTTCGTTTTCTTAATTCAATAATGCAGAACATTAGAGTACTTTGAGGGTAGCAAGAAGGGCAAGCATTCAAGTGAAAGTAAAGCTCAAAGTATGGAAGGTTTCTTAAGTACATTTTTAGCTCTTGGTAATTTGGCAATGGGGGACCTATGTGTATGTTTTGGGAGAGGTTTTGAACTCCATAAGAATGTTGAATGTTGATGAGAATGCTGGTTTTAGTGTTTGGCCTTTATATGCTTGAATTGGAAGTTTATGCTTGTATGGCTTGCTTGTGTAGGAAGCATGCCTATAGATTTGGGGCTTTTCGTATATGATGTTGTTTTGATGAATTGTTGATGCAAGTATGTCTTATATATGTTGAATTGCATGTTGGTGAAGTTTGGTGGCGATTGGAGCATGTTTGGATGTTTAATTGCATGTTTAAGTTTGCATTTTGGGGCAATCTGTGCAGGGTGTTTCGGAACAGTGCCACCCGTTTCGGAACAGGTGCCTTAAACAAGCCCAGGCGTCCGAAACGGGAGAGACCGTTCCGAAACGGTTTGGCTACTGCCAGCCCGTGTTGCAGTACGCGTTGTGGAACGGCCCCGCGTTTCGAAACGGGCTCTGCCTGTTTCGGAACGGGTGACCGTTGGGGGCTGACATTGGCAGTTAAATGTTTTGAAATGTTTGCATTTTGGTCCTGAATCTTGTTTGTGTAATTGTATGAGTTTGGGATGTCCTTTTGAGCTGAAAATTCACAGTGAAGCATGAAACCTGACTAATTACAAGCTGGTAACTTTAATTTGGGTTAAGTCCTCATATTTATCAGAAATTACAATTTGGTCCCTAAAGTTGTAATTTGTTCAATTGGGTCCCTGTTTGATCTCTGATGTTTATGATCTTTGAGTATGCTGTTGTATGATCATATCTAAGGTTTAATATGCATCTAGACAAGATTAAAAAGAAAAAAAAAAGGTCGTTAATCAAGGTTGACTTTCGGGTTGACTTTGGTTTTCCCCGTGTGACTTTCTTAATTCGGGTCAACCGTCTAAGCCGGATTAAGGGGGTTACATTTGGTGGTATCAGAGCCAAGTTCTCGAGTAATTGGGAATGAATGTGTGCATGATTGAAGTATGTATGCCTTGTGTGCTTGTTGATTGAAAGCATGTTTAGTGGCTTGTGTTTTGGATGCAATTGAGTTGTATGCTATGATGTAGCATGTTGTGGGTACCCATTGCCAAATAAAAGCTAATGAAATGATGTTGATTTTGAATGAAATTGAGCTTGAATACTTGGATTGCTTACCTTGCTGGGCCTGACTTTGTTTTATTTGCATTGTGATTGCATGGTAAAAGTATGGCACCACGTAGAGAGTTACGAGGTAATGTGCGAGCTACGGCTCCTAATGAGAATGAGAATGAGGAAAACACGGGTAGTGCGGTGTTACCTCCTCCTCCACCTGGTGGTGGTGGTGCTGAGGGAGAAAGAGCTGAAGCTGCAGCTGGTGCTGGAGCTGCTGGACCAGAGGTTGGTCAGGGGCAAGCTATGCCTGATATGTCTATGTTGGTACAAGCTATTGCGGGTGCTTTTCGAGCAGCAGTAGCTGGAGCTCAAGGAGCTGGGCATCAGGGAGATGCTGGAGTTAGACTACCTTTGGAGCGTCTGCGCAGTCTTGGTGGGACTGAGTTCAGGGGTATGTCTGCTGAGAGTTCTGAAGCTTGGCTAGAGAGTACCAAGCGAATCTTGGGTCAGATGAGCTGCACGGATGTGCAAAAGCTGGGTTGTGTTGTGTCCTTGCTGCAGGACGATGCGTATACGTGGTGGACGACCACCATAGCTGGAATGGTTGAAGCTGATGTGACTTGGACATTCTTTCAGAATGTGTTCAAGAGGAGATATCTTGGTGTGAGATATCTTGATGAGAAGAAGCGTGAATTCATGTCTCTTACCCAAGGGAGCATGAGTGTGGCTGAGTATGAAGTGCAGTTTGTGCGACTCAGTCAATATGCACCGGAGCTGATACCTGATGAGCGGGCAAGGTGCGAGAGGTTCTGTTATGGTCTTGTGACGGATGTTAAAATGTATGTGCTGGCCACCGAGTATGATGATTTTGATGTGTTGGTGGGCCGAGCCAAGGACATAGAGATGAACTTGGGTTTATCTGCGAAAGGTGCTGGAGCAAGTTCTGGCAAGAGAGCTGCTGAGTTTAGTTCCGGTGGTGGACGGAACAAGAGGGGACGAGATCAGAAGTATCAGTCCTCAGCTAAGAGAGGTGGTGGTGCACCTGCTAGAGGAGGCAATGCTAGAGCTGACCCTAGTGCTTGTTGGATCTGTGGTTCACGTGGTCACATGAAGCGTGACTGTCCTCGTGCTGTAAGAGAGGTACAAGCTCCTGTTGTGGCAGCTGGTAATGGATGCTGGAATTGTGGATCCGCAGACCACTTGAGGCGAGATTGTCCTAGGTTGGCTGGTGATCAAGTGCGTGCACCTGCTGTTGCTGCACCACAGAGAGGTCGTGGGCGCGGCCGTGGTAATTTCCAGAGGAGAGAGGAAGGTGGTCGTGGAGTGGCCCATGTTGTGGCTATTCAGCCTGAAGGTGGAGGCCAAGCTAGGGTGTATGCTCAGCGTGAAGGGAGGAATGATGCGGATGTGATTGCAGGTACCTTTACTTTGCAATCCTTGTCATTGCTTTCTTTGATTGATTCTGGATCTACGCATTCATACATTTTGCGTGAGCATGCTGAATTGCTTGGTTTGCCTGTTGAGTCTTTGGATGTTGGTGTTCGTGTCACTAGTTCTTTTGGTGAAACTGTTGTGACTCGAAAGCTTTATAGAAGGTGTCCCTTGGTTGTTCAAGAACATGTTTTTCATGTTGATCTTATGGAGCTGCCCTTTTATGGTTTTGATGTGATCCTTGGTATGGATTGGCTTGCTGAGCATCGTGCTGTTGTGGATTGTGAAAATAAGCGAGTCTCGCTTAAGCTTGCGGATGATTATGAAGTTGTTGTGGTTGGTGAGAATGTGAAGTTTCTTGCCAATGTGGTGTCTACCTTGGAGGCGAGTAGGATGCTGAGGCAAGGTTGCGAAGCTTATCTAGCTTTTGTGATGAATCCTAGCTCTAAGGAGTTGAGGGTGCAAGATATCAGAGTTGTGAAGGAGTTTCCTGGTGTTTTTCCTGAGGAGTTGCCTGGTTTACCTCCTAATCGCGAGGTGGAGTTTGGAATTGAGCTGTATGAGAATACAACTCCTGTGTCCATTACTCCTGTAACGCCTCGGTTTTGGGCTCAGAAGTTTTGGGCGTTGACCGGTTCGGTCAAAGTGCTGTTCGAATCTAAAAAGGTGAAATTAGGAAAGCCTAGTTCGGGTTATATTAAAAATATGGAAAATGTTCTAAAATCATCTTTTAATATATAAAAGTGAACTGTGAAATCAATTTTGGAAAATGAGGTTCGGAAGGTTGACATTTTGGCTAGTGACCAAAATATAATTTTTGAAAGTTTGGTGACTGTTTTCGAAAGGGTTGAAACTTTGAATCTTTAAGGAGCTATTATTCCAAAAGTAGTTTCTCCAGATTATTCTAAGATATATTAATGAATAATTCTGATTTTAAAGCTTAAGGAAAGTGGAGGGAAATCATTTTACCATTTTATAACTAACTTTCCATTTTCTTCCAATTTTCCTTTTCTCTCATTTTCTCTCAACCCAAACACTTTCTCTCCAGAGATTTCTTTTTGATTTTGTCACTCAAATCTATCTTTTCAATTCTCTTTGGATTCCTAATCATCTCTACAACAAAACCTTGCAATTTGCTATTTGGATTTTCAAGCTTTTTGGCTTTAAAGAGGAGAAACTCAAGTTTGGAGGTAAGAACGTCCTTCTCCTCTAAACTATCAGTTCTTTACTGAAATTCCTAAGTTCTCAATCCTTGATTTGTGATTTGTTAAAGGCTTTTCAATTGAAATCTTGATTTTGGCTTAAAATGCAAGATTTGGTGATTTTGGTGAAATTTTCGTGTGATCTGTTTCGGCAGTGTTTTGAGGTGTCAAATTGATGTTAAATGGATGCTAAATTGATTAGAAGTTGAGGTTTAATTAATGCAATCCCGGATAGGTTGAATTTCCTAAGTTTTGCTTGAGTATTTGGTTGTTTTTGGAGTGTTTTTGGTGATCTGTTATACCTGGAGGTATAAGGATGTGTTTGAGATCATTTTGGATGTTAATTGATGTTTAAAAATGGTTAGAAGTGATGGATCTTGGCTGGGTTAAGTTTTGGAAGTGTTTGGAGGTGATTTCGGTTGTGTTTGGTAGCCGAAATGTTGGATTTGTGATGAGCAGCGAGTTGAGTTGTGTTGCTGGTGTTTTTAATGCATAAAGATGCATTAATGCTCTGTTTTTGTGTGCTTGAAACAGGGGAGTTTGATCCGTGAGCTTTAGAGGTGTTGCGGAAGGTTTCGGATGCTTGGAAGGCTTGTTGGCTAGCCTTGTTTTGTGTATCGGTGAGTGAAGTTGGGTTTTCAGCTTTTAAACCAAGGTTTGGAGGTTTTGGGAGCTTAGTTTAAGTCTAAACAACTTTGCTAAGCTCAAGAGTAAGTAAATGGTTTTCGCTCTTGAATTGTGTTGTGAATTGGCTTTTAAAGCAATTGTGGTTGATGATTGATATGCATGTGTTTTGCATGATTTAAATTCTGTTTTGAAAGCATATTGTAAGCATGGTTTAATGCTGGTTATGAAAGCCATATGTGAAGGATGCTCAAGGTAAGAGATCCTTGGTTTTGTACATGGAAATTGTGGTTTTGATGCATGGTGTTGCATGATGTTTAATGGCTTTGTATAATGCTTTAAAACAGTGAATTAATGATGGTAATTGATGGTTTTTGCATTATGGTTATGCATGTGAATCATTGGACTAATGATGGTAAGTTGGTTATATTGGCAAGTGATGTAAGTGGTTCTTGGTTCATTGATCGGATATAGTTAGCCGGCTATAGGATTGGGTGCACCGTGAATAAAGTCGCCTTGGAGGTGGAGTGGTTAAGTGTGAACCGGTAAACTCCCTTCAAGTATCCTAACGAGATGGTTAAGGTCATAATGGAGGTGGAATGCCCATTCGAGGACCTTGGTTAAGCAAAGGTTATAGGGTGGTTAAAAGTCCATATATGAGAACCTTGTGCTTGTTAAGATCACAATGGAGGTGTAATGCCCATGTGTGGATCTTGTGTAGGGTGTCCCGGGTCTCGTTAGTGATGTTATACAACTACCAATCGGTGATGCAAAGGTTGTATGGTGTTTAAAAGTCAATACATGGGAACCTTGGGAAAAGTCAAGGTTGTATGGTGTTTGAAAGTCCATACATGGGAACCTCGGGAAAAGCTAAGGTTGTATGGTGTTTTAAAGTCCATACATGGGAACCTTAGGATGGTAAGGTCAAATGGTGTTTAAAAGTTCATTTGGAGACCTTGGATTGGTAGTGTGTATGAAGCGTGGGGGACAACGCTTGTGATCCGCGTATCCGATCGGGTGTTGAGTTGAAAAGTGGATGTGATGATCACTTGGAAGCCAATGTAATGTTCTTGATTATAAGGAAGCATGAGATGCTTAAAAAGATGCATGGTTGCATGAAAAGTGTATAATGCTTGTGAATGCATGTTTACTTGTTAAGTTGAACAAGTGTTGATTATCATTTGGTAAATGATGCATGTGTGCATGGAATCTCTTAAATGCATTGGAGTCTTGTTAAGACTTGTTTTAAAAGGCCTGTGATGATAATGTTGTGGTTCATATATTGCCTTGGTTTAATGCATGTGTTGGATTGTTTGAGTAATGGTTTTAAAGGGTTTCTTGCTTGAAATGATGTTCAAGTATATGAAAAGTATAGCATGAAATGGAAGTGTTTTCCAAGGTTTTGAATTTAACTTTGCATATGGTGTTTATGCATGGAATGGTTAAATGGATGACTTTGCAAGTTGTGCTTTGTAAAGGTTTTCTTAGCTTGCTAAGCTAAGGGTTGGTTTTCATGTATGTGCAATGCATGGTTTTAAGCATGATGTTGGAAAAGGGTTTTCAAGCTTTGCTTGGTTAACAAATCGGGTTTGTTTTAAATGTGTTTTTATGACCCGCTGCATTGATGGTGTTTTGGTTTTGAGCATTCCTCACTAAGCATTATGTGCTTACGCTCCTTTTTGTCCATCAATGCAGATTCTTGAAGTTTGGACAGCGAGAGGCAAGGGATTCAAGGAGGACTCCATTTGAGATGTATGTCTCGGTGAATAGCTATAGTTAATAAAGGCAATGGGGTAGAATCTCTTGGAATGTGTTTATGTGTTCGAATATGTTTGAACAAGAATGGTTTTATGTTGTTGATGTTGTTGGAACATGTTATTGGCTTATATGAGATTGATTTGGAAGCTTAAGCTTGAATGGTTGCTTGTGTAGGAAGCATGCCTATAGATTTGGGGCTTTTCGTATATGTTGATATATTGTTGAATTGTTGATGCAAGAATGTCTCTTATATGTTGAATTGCATGTTGGTAAAGTTTGGTGGCTTTTGGAGCATGTTTGGTTGATCAATTGCATGTTTAAGTATGCTTTATGCTGCATTTTGTGCAGGGTGTTTCGGAACAGTTGACACCGTTTCGGAACGGGTGCCCTGAACCAACCCAGGCGTCCGAAACGGGTGACACCGTTCCGAAACGGAATGGCTACTGCCAGACCCCCGTTGCGGTACGCGTTGCGGAACGGCCCCGTGTTTCGAAATGGGCTCTGCCTGTTTCGGAACGGGTGACCGTTGGGGGCTGATATTGGCGGTTAAATGTTTTGAATTGTTTGCATTTTGGTCCTGAATCTTGTTTGTGCAATTGTATGAGTTTGGGATGTGCGTTTGAGCTGTAATTTGGCAGAGAAGCATGAAACATGATTAATTTTAAGTTGGTAACTTAAAATCTGGTTAAGTCCTTAAAGTTTTCAGAATTTACAATTTGGTCCCTAAAGTTGTAATTTGTTCAATTGAGTCCTTGTTTGATCTCTGATGTTTGTGATCTTTGAGTATGATGTTTGTGTGATCACAATTAGGGCTAACGTGCATCTAGACAAGATTAATAAGAAAAAAAAGGGTCGTTAATCAAGGTTGACTTTCGGGTTGACTTTGGTTTTCCCCGTGTGACTTTCTTAATCCGGGTCAACCGTCTGGGCCGGGTTAAGGGGGTTACATTTGGTGGTATCAGAGCCAGGTTGCGAATGCTTGGGGAAAACGGTAAGTTGTTGTGATGTGTGTTTGATGTTTACCTTGTTGTGTGGTTGAAAGTTGGTTGAAACACGTGTTTCTGAGCAAGTTGTTGATGTTTTCAAGCATGCTTTGTGGTTATGAATATTGGTTGAGCTTATGTGGATTTGTGCTGATGTTGTGAGCTGGTGATATGCATGGTGAACATGTAAGGAGTATGTTATGTTGCTAATGTGCTGTTGCAAGTGGATGATGTTTGGTGTAAGCATGATCAAAGTATGTTGTTTGATATGCTTGATGTTGTGATATCCATGTTGTGTTGACTGTTATGTCATGTAAAAGGGGAGGATTCGGGATACCCATTGCCTTATTAATATAGCTATTGTGTTATTTTGGAGTTGGAGTTTGAATCCTTGCTTAAAGCTGGTCTAACTGGTTTGTTTGTTTGTTTGTTGTGAATGTTTGTTGTTGTTAGTAGTATGGTGAAGTCGATGAAAGAATGGCAGTTTGGTGAGATGGTTGCTGCCTTGGGGCAAGTGGTTAGGGCATGGAATTCACCCTTCTGTAGAGGTGTTTTGTCTCAGTCTTCTGTGCCTGGGGTTGGGGTGTTAAGGCAGGAGGAAGAAGCTGGTTCTGTGATGAAGAGTTCATCACCGGTTGCTCAAGAGGTGTTGGGAATATCACAGGCTGTGGTAGAGGTAAAGTCAGTAGATGTGCTGGCTGTGGGATGTGTGGGTTTGCCGAAGCAGCGTTTGCTTGATCTGGGTGCTGTGGAGTATCATGGTTCTTCACCGGAGATGTTTGAGGCCTGGTTGGCCAGTGTGGTTCTGATTCTGGTTCAGGAAGGCTGTGATTATGCTTGTAAGCTGGGAAGTGTTGTTTCTCTGATGTTGGAGGATGCATGTGCCTGGTGGACATCTGTGGCGGTGGCGTCACATATCTATGATATTGACTGGGATCTCTTTGTATCTGCCTTTTGTGAAAGGTATCTTGGAGAGAAGTTTCCAAGGGTTAAGCAATGTGAAGGTAGTGCTGTTGTGGAGCAAGTGTTGCTTGAACAAGGAGTGGAAGTTCAGCCACCGGAGTGTGATCGTTGTGAAAGGCGCCATGTTGGAGGTTGTTGGGGCGCGGGTGCTTGTTGGAACTGTGGTTCTAAAGTGCATGTGAAGCGTGATTGTCCTTTTGGGGTGAAGTCAGCTTCAGTGGTAGCCAAAGGGTCTCTGAAAGGTCGTGGGCACGGCCGAGGCAAGGTTCAGAGGTGGCAGAAAGAGCAGAAGGTTGTGAAGAGTTTGGGAAATGAAGTTTGCTGGAAATGTGGGTCTGCTGGACATATGAGACGTGATTGTTTGATGTTGGCTCGGAACAGCCAAGGTTCCTTACCGCAGGAGGTCGGTGGTGACCCTAGTGTGTTAGCTGGTGCTGCAGCGGTGCGGTAGGAGGATGATGGTTCCACGAGAAAGAGAGCTCGTCTGATGAATCTTCAGGGTGGTGTTGTGTTTTCAGGTAACCTTGTTAAGTAATCTTTGCTCTAGTTACCCTGGTTTGGTTTCTGTTGGTTTTTCCTTACGTGGTAAGTCTAGTCTTGTTGCTAGCATGTTTGGGGTAATAGTTGTAGTTTGGAAATGTCTTTGGTGTGAAGAAGGCTTTAGTGAGTATCTTATGGTTAATGGTTGTTGGAATGATGGAGTTAGATAAGTTAGAAGTGAGGTAGGAGGTGGTTCTTAGACGGATTTTGAGGATGTTATTGGAGGGTGTGAACTGGCATTCATGCACAGTTAAAATCATTGTTATATGCTATATTATATATGTGCTGGTCCATGCATACATGTGGCATGACATTAGAGGTTTTGCATACATGTACATCAGGCATTGATAGGGCATGTAGGTGATCATGCATACGATGTTCACACTCGCTAATAGCTAATCGAATCTGTTAGTGTGGTGGTTGGGTTAGGTTGGATGATGGGTTTTTAGAGGTTGTTTTGATGCTGAGTGGAAGTTAGAAGCAGTGGAGAATATTAAGCTAGTGCTGGAGATAGTGAGAGTAGTATAGCCTGTTGGTAGAAGGATAGTGTTTGTTGCTTAAAGAGTTTAGTGGTTTGGTGGTGGAGAGTACCGGTTGAGGTTAGAATCGGTCAAGTGGTTTGAATGGCTAGGTGGTAGGGGTAGTTCCTTGGTGCTAAAGGATGTTGCAGTTTAGTGGTTGTGTTTTCAAGTGCTGAAGCAGCTTAGCATTTAAGTTGTTGTGGAAGGGTTGTGTTTGTAAGTGTTGGTTCTTAGAAACCTTCGAAGAGCTGAGAAGATGATTTGTATGTTTAAGTTGGGCGATGTTCTGGTAAGGCAGGTGTTGTGGACAAAGTTGCGGTGGATATGTAATAAAAGATCGAAGGCCATTGTTGTTTGAAAGGATTCTTGTGAGAAGTGGTTAGTTGGTTGTGAGTATGTGAATCTCTTTTAAAGTCAGCTGGTGGTGTGTGGGACGGCTGGCGGAGTCGAGTTGGGGTTGTGATGTAAATGTTGGAATCTGGGTGAGTAGTCCTTGTGAGTTGTTATGGTAATGATGGTGGCAGATGTGAAAGATCGTTAGCATTCGTTGAGGAGTTTGGGTAAGCAGTTGATGCTTAAGAATTTTTGCTTGTTGGGAAAATTCTTGGAGAGGTTTGAGAGTTTGCAAGAGTTTTAGAAGCAGAGAAGTTTGCATAGTGGTTGAATTGGTTTGGTTGATGTTCTTGTGTAAACAAGTCTTGGGGGTTGTGTGTTACAGTGATGTGTGCTGTAAAAGTTGAAGTTCTTCAGGTTGATGTTGGGGCTGTGTACAGTCCGGATATGTGAAAGGTTAAGTTGTGGCTATCTTTGGGTGTTTTGGAATTTGCGAACAGCGTGTGGTGGTGTTGAGTTTGGTGGAGTTTTTTGTGTGGAATGTGTTCAGTGGTGGTTGAGGCTGTTGTGTTGCCTTGTGTGTTGGTTTGAGAAGGTTGTGGTTCCCTTTTCGCCAGTTGAAATTTTGAGGACGAAATTTCCTAAGGGGGGAGAGTTGTAACGCCCCGGTTTTGGGCTCAGAAGTTTTGGGCGTTGACCGGTTCGGTCAAAGTGCTGTTCGAATCTAAAAAGGTGAAATTAGGAAAGCCTAGTTCGGGTTGCATTAAAAATATGGAAAAATGTTCTAAAATCATCTTTTAATATATAAAAGTGAACTGTGAAATCAATTTTGGAAAATGAGGTTCGGAAGGTTGACATTTTGGCTAGTGACCAAAATGTAATTTTTGAAAGTTTGGTGACTGTTTTCGAAAGGGTTGAAACTTTGAATCTTTAAGGAGCTATTATTCCAAAAGTAGTTTCTCCAGATTTTTCTAAGATATTTTAATGAATAATTCTGATTTTAAAGCTTAAGGAAAGTGGAGGGAAATCATTTTACCATTTTATAACTAACTTTCCATTTTCTTCCAATTTTCCTTTTCTCTCATTTTCTCTCAACCCAAACACTTTCTCTCCAGAGATTTCTTTTTGATTTTGTCACTCAAATATATCTTTTCAATTCTCTTTGGATTCCTAATCATCTCTACAACAAAACCTTGCAATTTGCTATTTGGATTTTCAAGCTTTTTGGCTTTAAAGAGGAGAAACTCAAGTTTGGAGGTAAGAACGTCCTTCTCCTCTAAACTATCAGTTCCTTACTGAAATTCCTAAGTTCTCAATCCTTGATTTGTGATTTGTTAAAGGCTTTTCAATTGAAATCTTGATTTTGGCTTAAAATGCAAGATTTGGTGATTTTGGTGAAATTTTCGTGTGATCTATTTGGGCAGTGTTTTGAGGTGTCAAATTGATGTTAAATGGATGCTAAATTGATTAGAAGTTGAGGTTTAATTAATGCAATCCTGGATAGGTTGAATTTCCTAAGTTTTGCTTGAGTATTTGGTTGTTTTTGGAGTGTTTTTGGTGATCTGTTATACCTGGAGGTATAAGGATGTGTTTGAGATCATTTTGGATGTTAATTGATGTTTAAAAATGGTTAGAAGTGATGGATCTTGGCTGGGTTAAGTTTTGGAAGTGTTTGGAGGTGATTTCGGTTGTGTTTGGTAGCCGAAATGTTGGATTTGTGATGAGCAGCGAGTTGAGTTGTGTTGCTGGTGTTTTTAATGCATAAAGATGCATTAATGCTCTGTTTTTGTGTGCTTGAAACAGGGGAGTTTGATCCGTGAGCTTTAGAGGTGTTGCGGAAGGTTTCGGATGCTTGGAAGGCTTGTTGGCTAGCCTTGTTTTGTGTATCGGTGAGTGAAGTTGGGTTTTCAGCTTTTAAACCAAGGTTTGGAGGTTTTGGGAGCTTAGTTTAAGTCTAAACAACTTTGCTAAGCTCAAGAGTAAGTAAATGGTTTTCGCTCTTGAATTGTGTTGTGAATTGGCTTTTAAAGCAATTGTGGTTGATGATTGATATGCATGTGTTTTGCATGATTTAAATTCTGTTTTGAAAGCATATTGTAAGCATGGTTTAATGCTGGTTATGAAAGCCATATGTGAAGGATGCTCAAGGTAAGAGATCCTTGGTTTTGTACATGGAAATTGTGGTTTTGATGCATGGTGTTGCATGATGTTTAATGGCTTTGTATAATGCTTTAAAACAGTGAATTAATGATGGTAATTGATGGTTTTTGCATTATGGTTATGCATGTGAATCATTGGACTAATGATGGTAAGTTGGTTATATTGGCAAGTGATGTAAGTGGTTCTTGGTTCATTGATCGGATATAGTTAGCCGGCTATAGGATTGGGTGCACCGTGAATAAAGTCGCCTTGGAGGTGGAGTGGTTAAGTGTAAACCGGTAAACTCCCTTCAAGTATCCTAACGAGATGGTTAAGGTCATAATGGAGGTGGAATGCCCATTCGAGGACCTTGGTTAAGCAAAGGTTATAGGGTGGTTAAAAGTCCATATATGAGAACCTTGTGCTTGTTAAGATCACAATGGAGGTGTAATGCCCATGTGTGGATCTTGTGTAGGGTGTCCCGGATCTCGTTAGTGATGTTATACAACTACCAATCGGTGATGCAAAGGTTGTATGGTGTTTAAAAGTCCATACATGGGAACCTTGGGAAAAGTCAAGGTTGTATGGTGTTTGAAAGTCCATACATGGGAACCTCGGGAAAAACTAAGGTTGTATGGTGTTTTAAAGTCCATACATGGGAACCTTAGGATGGTAAGGTCAAATGGTGTTTAAAAGTCCATTTGGAGACCTTGGGTTGGTAGTGTGTATGAAGCGTGGGGGACAACGCTTGTGATCCGCGTATCCGATCGTGTGTTGAGTTGAAAAGTGGATGTGATGATCACTTTGAAGCCAATGTAATGTTCTTGATTATAAGGAAGCATGAGATGCTTAAAAAGATGCATGGTTGCATGAAAAGTGTATAATGCTTGTGAATGCATGTTTACTTGTTAAGTTGAACAAGTGTTGATTATCATTTGGTAAATGATGCATGTGTGCATGGAATCTCTTAAATGCATTGGAGTCTTGTTAAGACTTGTTTTAAAAGGCCTGTGATGATAATGTTGTGGTTCATATATTGCCTTGGTTTAATGCATGTGTTGGATTGTTTGAGTAATGGTTTTAAAGGGTTTCTTGCTTGAAATGATGTTCAAGTATATGGAAAGTATAGCATGAAATGGAAGTGTTTTCCAAGGTTTTGAATTTAACTTTGCATATGGTGTTTATGCATGGAATGGTTAAATGGATGACTTTGCAAGTTGTGCTTTGTAAAGGTTTTCTTAGCTTGCTAAGCTAAGGGTTGGTTTTCATGTATGTGCAATGCATGGTTTTAAGCATGATGTTGGAAAAGGGTTTTCAAGCTTTGCTTGGTTAACAAATCGGGTTTGTTTTAAATGTGTTTTTATGACCCGCTGCATTGATGGTGTTTTGGTTTTGAGCATTCCTCACTAAGCATTATGTGCTTACGCTCCTTTTTGTCCATCAATGCAGATTCTTGAAGTTTGGACAGCGAGAGGCAAGGGATTCAAGGAGGACTCCATTTGAGATGTATGTCTCGGTGAATAGCTATAGTTAATAAAGGCAATGGGGGTAGAATCTCTTGGAATGTGTTTATGTGTTCGAATATGTTTGAACAAGAATGGTTTTATGTTGTTGATGTTGTTGGAACATGTTATTGGCTTATATGAGATTGATTTGGAAGCTTAAGCTTGAATGGTTGCTTGTGTAGGAAGCATGCCTATAGATTTGGGGCTTTTCGTATATGTTGATATATTGTTGAATTGTTGATGCAAGAATGTCTCTTATATGTTGAATTGCATGTTGGTAAAGTTTGGTGGCTTTTGGAGCATGTTTGGTTGATCAATTGCATGTTTAAGTATGCTTTATGCTGCATTTTGTGCAGGGTGTTTCGGAACAGTTGACACCGTTTCGGAACGGGTGCCCTGAACCAACCCAGGCGTCCGAAACGGGTGACACCGTTCCGAAACGGAATGGCTACTACCAGACCCCCGTTGCGGTACGCGTTGCGGAACGGCCCCGTGTTTCGAAACGGGCTCTGCCTGTTTCGGAACGGGTGACCGTTGGGGGCTGACATTGGCGGTTAAATGTTTTGAATTGTTTGCATTTTGGTCCTGAATCTTGTTTGTGCAATTGTATGAGTTTGGGATGTCCGTTTGAGCTGTAATTTGGCAGAGAAGCATGAAACATGATTAATTTTAAGTTGTCTTGTGTGTTGCTTTGAGAAGGTTGTGGTTCTCTTTTCGCCGGTTGAAATTTCGAGGACGAAATTTCCTAAGGGGGGGAGAGTTGTAACGCCCCGGTTTTGGGCTCAGAAGTTTTGGGTGTTGACCGGTTCGGTCAAAGTGCTGATCGAATATATAAGAGTGAATTTAGGAAAGCCTAGTTCGGGTTGCATTAAAAATATGGAAAATGTTCTAAAATCATCTTTTAATATATATAAGTGAACTGTGAAATCAATTTTGGAAAATGAGGTTCGGAAGGTTGACATTTTGGCTAGTGACCAAAATGTAATTTTTGAAAGTTGCGGGACAGTTTTATAAAGGATTGAAACTTTGAATCTTTAAGGAGCTATTATTCCAAAAAGAGTTTCTCCAGATTTTTCTAAGATATTTTAAGGCTTTATTCTGATTTTTTAAAGATTAAGAAAGGGAGGGAAATCATTTTAACCAATTTCTTAACTAACTTTCCATTTTCTCTCAATTTTCCTTTTCTCTCATTTTCTCTCAACCCAAACACAATTCTCCAGATTTCTTTCTCTGATTTTGACATCTAAATCTCTCATTTCAACTCTCATTTGATTCCTAATCATCTCATCAACAAAACCTCTCAATTTGCAAGTTGTTTCATCAAGCTTTTTGGCTCTAAAAAGGAGAAATTCAAGTTTGGAGGTAAGAACGTCCTTCTCCTCTAAACTATCAGTTCTTTACTGAAATTCCTAAGTTCTCAATCCTTGATTTATGTTTTGTTAATGGCTTTTCAATTGAAATCTTGATTTTTGGTTAAAATGCAAGATTTGGTGATTTTGGTGAAATTTTCGTGTGATCTGTTTGGGCAGTGTTTTGGAGTGTCAAAATGATGTTAAATGAATGCTAAATTGATTAGAAGTTGAGGTTTAATCAATGCAATCCCGGATAGGTTGAATTTCCTAAGTTTGGCTTGAGTTTTTGGTTGTTTTTGGAGTGTTTTTGGTGATCTGTTATACTTGGAGGTATAAGGACGTGGTTGTGATCATTTTGGATGTTAATTGATGTATAAAAATGGTTAGAAGTGATGGATCTTGGCTGGGTTAAGTTTTGGAAGTGTTTGGAGATGATTTCGGTTGTGTTTGGTAGCCAAATTGTTAGATTTGTGATGAGCAGCGAGTTGTGTTGTTGTTGCTGGTGTTTTAATGCATAAGGATGCATTAATGTTCTGTTTTTGTGTGCTTGAAACAGGGGAGTTTGATCCGTGAGCTTTGGAGGTGTTTGCGGAAGGTTTCAGAAGCTTGGAAGGCTTGTTGGCTAGTCTTGTTTTGGTTATCGGTGAGTGAAGTTGGGATTTCAGCTTTTAAATCAAGGTTTGAAGGTTTTTGGGAGCTTAGTGTAAGTCTAAACAACTTTGCTAAGCTCAAGAATAAGTAAAAGGATTTTTGCTCTTGAATTGTGTTGTGATTTGGTTTTAAAGGCAAATGTGGTTGATGATTGAAATGCATGTGTTTTTGCATGGTTTAATTCTGTTTTGTAAGCATGTTTTAGCATGGTTTAATGCTGGTTTTGAAAGTCATTTGAGAAGGATGCTCAAGGTAAGGGATCCTTGGTTTTGTATATGGTAATAGTGGTTTTGATGCATAGTGTTGCATGTTGATCAATGGCTTTGTATGATGCTTTTAAACAGTGAATTGATGATAGTAAATGTTACCTTTTGCATATTGGTTATGCATGTGAATCATTGGATTAATGAGGTAATGGTTTTGCATATTGGTTATGTGAACCATTGGGCTAATGTTGTGATGGTTTTGCATCATGTTTATGCATGTGGAACATTGGATTAATATGGTAAGATGGTTATATTGGCAAGTGATGTATATGGTTCTTGATTTGTTGATCGGATATAGTTAGCCGGCTATAGGATTGGGTGCACCGTGAATTAAGTCGCCTTGGAGGTGGAGTGGTCAAGAGTGGACCGGATAAGCTCCCTTCAAGTATCCTAACGAGATGAGGTCATAATGGAGGTTGTTGCCCATTCGAGGACCTTGGTTGAGTAAAGGTTATATGGTGGTTAAAAGTCCATATGTGAGAACCTTGTACTTGTTAAGATCACAATGGCAGTGTTAAGTCCATGTGTGGATCTTGTGTGGGATGTCTCGGATCTCGTTAGTGATTTATACAACTACCAATCGGTTATGCAAAGGTTGTATGGTGGTTAAAAGTCCATACGTGGGAATCTTGTGCATGTCAAGGTTGTATGGTGGTTAAAAGTCCATACATGGGAACCTTGGGGAAAAAGCTAAGGTTGTATGGTGTTTAAAAGTCCATACATGGGAACCTTAGGATGATGAGGTCATAATGGAGGTTGTTGCCCATTCGAGGACCTTGGATTGGTAGGGTGTATGGAGCGTAGGGACAACGCTTGGAATCCGCGTATCCGATTAGATGTTGAGTTGAAAAGTGAATGTGGTTGATCACTTGGAAGCCAATGTAATGTTCTTGATCATAATGAAGCATGAGATGCTTGAAATGATGCATGGTTGCATGTGAAGCATGAGATGCTTGAAATGATGCATGGTTGCATGTGAAGCATGAGATGTTTGAAATGATGTATGATTGCATGTGAAGCATGAGATGCTTGAAATGATGCATAATTGCATGTGAGGCATGAGATGCTTGAAAAGATGCATTGTTGCATGAAAAGTGTATGATGCTAGTGAATGCATGTTACTTGTTAAGTTGAACAAGTGTTGGTTATCATTTGGTAAATGATGCATGTGAGCATGAAATATCCATATTGCATTGGAGTCTTGTAAGACTTGTTTTTAAAGGCATGTGAAGATGATGTTATGGTTTTATGTTGCCTTGGTTGAATGCATGTGATAGAATATTTGAGCTATGGTTTTAAAAGGTTTCTTGCTTGATGTGGCTTTCAAGTTTAAGAAAGGTATGTTGTGAAATGGGAGTGTTTTCCATGGTTTTGTTTATGCTTGGCATATGGTGTTTATGCATGATTTGAGCTTGATGTTGAAAAGGGTTTTCAAACATGGCTTTGGTAATCAAATCGGGTTTGTTTTAAAAGTGTTTTAATGACCCGCTGCATTGATGGTGTTTTGGTTTTGAGCATTCCTCACTAAGCATTATGTGCTTACGCTCCTTTTTGTCCATCAATGCAGATTCCTGAAGTTTGGACAGCAAGGAGCAAGGGATTCAAGGTGGACTCCAATGGAGATGTATGTCTCGGTGAATAGCTATAGTTAATAAGGGCAATGGGGTAGAATCTCTCAGGTTTATGTGTATGTGATCGTATATGTTTGATCAAGAATGTTTAAATGTTGTTGCTAATGTTGTTGGAACATGAATTGGCTTAAATGAGTTTGTTTTGGAAGGTTTGTGCCTAAATGGTTGCTTGTGTAGGAAGCATGCCTATAGATTTGGGGCTTTTCTTATATGTTGTGTTTCTGTTGAATTGATGATGCAAGTATGTCTCATTTATGTTGAATTGTATGTTGGTAAAGTTTGGTGGCTTTTGGAGCATGTTTGAATAATCAATTGTGTGTTTGAGTGAGCAAAATGCAGCATTCTGGGCTAGGCGTTTCGGAACAGGTAACACCGTTTCGGAACGGGTGCCCTGCATGAACCCAGGCGTCCGAAACGGGTGCCACCGTTCCGAAACAGAAGGCATTCTGCCAGACCCCCGTTGCGGAACGCGTTGCGGAACGGCCCCGTGTTTCGGAACGGGCTTGGCCTGTTTCGGAACGGGTGACGGTTGGGGGCTGACATGGGCGGTTAAATGTTTCAAAATGTTTGCATTTTGGTCCTGAAACTTGTTTGTACAATTGTATGAGTTTGGGATGTCCGTTTGAGCTGAAATTTGGCAGGGAAGCATGAAACCTGATAAATTTTAAGTTGGTAACTTAAAATCTGGTTAAGTCCTTAAAGTTTTCAGAAATTACAATTTGGTCCCTAAAGTTGTAATTTGTTCAATTGGGTCCCTGTTTGATCTCTGATAGTTGTGATCTTTGAGCATGGTGTTTGTGTGATCACATCTAAGGTTAATGTGCATCTAGACAAGATTAAAAAGAAGAAAAAAAAGGGTCGTTAATCAAGGTTGACTTTCGGGTTGACTTTGGTTTTCCCCGTGTAATCTTCGTAGTTCGGGTCAACCGTCTAGGCCGGGCTACGGGGGTTACAGACATTGGCGGTTAAATGTTTTGAATTGTTTGCATTTTGGTCCTGAATCTTGTTTGTGCAATTGTATGAGTTTGGGATGTCCGTTTGAGCTGTAATTTGGCAGAGAAGCATGAAACATGATTAATTTTAAGTTGGTAACTTAAAATCTGGTTAAGTCCTTAAAGTTTTCAGAATTTACAATTTGGTCCCTAAAGTTGTAATTTGTTCAATTGGGTCCCTGTTTGATCTCTGATGTTTGTGATCTTTGAGTATGATGTTTGTGTGATCACAATTAGGGCTAACGTGCATCTAGACAAGATTAATAAGAAAAAAAAGGGTCGTTAATCAAGGTTGACTTTCGGGTTGACTTTGGTTTTCCCCGTGTGACTTTCTTAATCCGGGTCAACCGTCTGGGCCGGGTTAAGGGGGTTACAACTCCCTATAGAATGGCACCTAAGGAGCTGAAGGAGCTGAAGACGCAGTTGCAAGAGCTGCTTGATCGTGGTTTCATCCGGCCGAGTGTGTCACCTTGGGGAGCACCGGTCTTGTTTGTGAAGAAGAAAGATGGCACTATGAGAATGTGCATTGATTACCGTCAGCTGAACAAGTTGACTATCAAGAATCGGTATCCTTTGCCGAGGATTGATGATCTCTTTGATCAATTTCGGGGAGCTGCCGTGTTCTCTAAGATTGACTTGAGGTCAGGGTATTACCAGTTGAAGGTGAAAGATGTGGATGTGCCTAAGACAGCTTTCAGGACAAGGTATGGGCATTATGAGTTCCTTGTGATGTCGTTTGGTTTGACAAATGCTCCTGCTGCTTTCATGGACATGATGAATCGTGTGTTTCATGAATACCTGGACAAGTTCGTTGTGGTGTTCATTGATGATATCCTTGTGTACTCGCGTACTGAGGAGGAGCATGAAGAGCATTTGAGGTTTGTGCTGCAAGCTTTGTTGGAGAATCAGCTTTATGCTAAGCTGAGCAAGTGTGAGTTCTGGCTTAAGGAGGTGGTGTTTCTTGTGCATGTGGTCTCAGCTGAGGGGATTCGTGTTGATCCTCAGAAGATCGAGGCGGTGATGAATTGGAAGGTTCCTAAGTCTGTTCATGAGGTACGTAGTTTCCTTGGTTTGGCGGGATACTACCGAAGGTTTGTGGATGGTTTTTCCAAGATTGCTGCTCCTTTGACGAAGCTGTTGCAGAAAGATGTTAAGTATGAGTGGACGGAAGCGAGACAGCAGGCTTTTGAGAAGCTGAAGGCGGCTTTGACGCAAGCTCCTATCTTGGTTCAGCCTGAATCAGGGAAAGAGTTTGTGGTCTATAGTGATGCATCCTATGTTGGTTTGGGGTGTGTGCTGATGCAAGAGGGTAAGGTGGTGGCTTATGCATCGCGGCAGTTGAAAGTGCATGAGCGCAATTACCCTACGCATGATATTGAGCTGGCTGCAGTGGTTTTTGCTCTGAAGATCTGGAGGCATTATCTGAATGGTGAGAAGTTTACTGTGTACACGGATCACAAGAGTTTGAGGTATCTGATGTCACAGAAGGAGTTGAATCTTAGGCAGCGGCGTTGGTTGGAGTTGCTCAAGGATTATGATCTGACGATTGAGTATCATCCTGGAAAAGCTAATGTTGTTGCGGATGCCTTGAGTAGGAAGGTAGCTGTTGAGCTGAGGGCTATGTTTGCTAGCTTGAGCATATCGCGAGATGGTGGTCTTGTTGCTGAGTTGCAAGTGAAACCATCGTTGGTTCAGTTGATCAAGGATAAGCAGTTGCTCGATGATTCCTTGGTGTCTCATGTTCAGGATATCGCGGAGGTAGACCTTCGGATTTCTGCTTTAATGATGATGGTGTGTTGTGTTTTGGGAGTCGGATAGTAGTGCCCAATGATGCTGAGTTGAGGCGTGCTATTCTAACTGAAGGTCATAGTAGTCCTTTTGCTATGCACCCTGGTAGTACTAAGATGTATCGTGATCTTCGTGATGAGTACTATTGGGTGGGTTTGAAGAAGGATGTTGCGGAGTTTGTGAGCAAGTGTTTGGTGTGTCAGCGAGTTAAGGCTGAATATCAGGTTCCTTCTGGGTTGTTGCAACCGTTGAAAATCCCTGAATGGAAGTGGGAGAGGGTTACCATGGATTTTGTATCTGGTTTACCTTTGTCTCCATCGAAGAAGAATTCGGTTTGGGTGATTGTGGATCGCCTGACGAAGTGTGCGCATTTCTTGCCTGTGCATACTACGTTCTCTTTGGATAAGCTGGCAGAGTTGTACATTGCTGAGATTGTGAGGCTGCATGGTGTGCCTAAGTCGATTGTGTCGGATAGGGATCCGAGGTTCACATCGCGTTTCTGGCAGTGTTTGCATCAAGCTCTGGGTACAAGATTGCATTTCAGTACATCCTATCATCCTCAGTCGGATGGTCAGTCTGAGCGAGTTATCCAGATTTTGGAGGATATGTTGAGGTGCTGCGTGATTGAGTTCCAAGGTTCTTGGGAGAAGCATCTTCCTTTGGTTGAGTTCGCTTATAACAATAGTTATCAGGCGAGTATACAGATGGCACCTTATGAGGCTTTGTACGGGAGGAAGTGTAGGACTCCTCTTTGTTGGGCTGAATCTGGTCAAAAGTTGGTTTCGATGCTGGCTTTGTTGAAAGGGACCACCGAGAAGGTGAAGCTCATTTGTGAGCGGTTGAAGGCTGCCTCTGATCGGCAAAAGTCTTACGCGGATTTGAAGCGTAAGGAGATAGAATATGCGGTGGGTGACCGTGTGTTCTTGAAGGTTTCGCCTTGGAAGAAGGTGATGAGGTTTGGCCGGAAGGGTAAGTTGAGCCCTAGGTACATTGGACCATATGAGGTGGTTGAGCGTGTGGGTCCTGTTGCGTATCGGTTGAGGTTACCTCAGGAGTTGGAGAAGATTCATGATGTGTTCCATGTTTCTATGCTCCGGAAGTATAGATCTAATCCTTCGCATGTGATGCCTGTGGAGGAAGTGGTTTTGAATCCGGATTTGACCTATGATGAGGAACCGGTGAAGGTTCTGGATTCGGATAGCAAGGTTCTTCGTGGCAAGACCATTGAGTTGGTGAAGGTGTTGTGGAAGCATCGAGGTGTTGAGGAAGCCACGTGGGAGCGGAAGGAAGACATGCTGAAGCAGTTTCCTTATCTCTTTCCTTCAGGTAAATTTCGAGGACGAAATTTCTTAAGGGGGGAGAGTTGTAACGCCCCGGTTTTGGGCTTAGTAGTTTTGGGCGTTGACCGGTTTGGTCAAAGTGCTGTTCGAATCTAAAGAGGCGAAATTAGGAAAGCCTAGTTCGGGTTGCATTAAAAATATGGAAAAATGTTCTAAAATCATCTTTTAATATAATTAAGTGAACTGTGAAATCAATTTTGGAAAATGAGTTTTGGAAGGGTGACATTTTGGCTAGTGACCAAAATGTAATTTTTGAAAGTTTGGTGACTGTTTTATAAAGGGTCGAAACTTTGAATCTTTAAGGAGCTATTAATCCAAAAGTAGTTTCTCCAGATTTTTCTAAGATATTTTAAGCTATATTCTGATTTTAAAACATATCAAAAGAGGAGGGAAAGCCATTTTGGCTATTTTGATAACTAACTTTCTATTTTCTTTTCTCTCATTTTCTCTCAACCCAAACACCTTCTTTCCAGAGAATTGTTTCTGATTTTCTCACCTAAATCTCTCCTTTCAACTCTCTTTTGATTCCTAATCAACATATCTACAAAACCTCATCATTTGCTACTTGATTCATCAAGGTTTTTGATTCCAAAAAGAGGAGAAACTCAAGTTTGGAGGTAAGAACGTCCTTCTCCTCTAAACCATCAGTTCTTTACTGAAATTCCTAAGTTTTCAATCCTTGATTGATGTTTTATTAAAGGCTTTTGAGTTGAGAAATGGATCTTGGCTTATAATGCATGATTTGGTGATTTTTGGTGATTTTCGTTTGATCTGTTAAATCTGTGATTTGAGATGTGTTTTTGATGATAATTGAACTCTAAATTGATAAGGAATTGAGTTTTGATTAATGCAATCCCGGATAGGTTGAGTTTCCTAAGTTTAGCTTGTGATTCTTGTTTGTTTTTGAGGTGATCTTGTGGATCTGATGTTGCTGGAGGTATAAGGATGTTAATAGGCTCTTTTTAGATGTTAAATGATGTTAAAGGATGTTAGGTTTTGATGGTTTATGGCTGGGCTTTGTTGAGAAGTGGTTTGGATGCATTTTCGGTTGTGTTTGGTAGCCGAAAATGGAGTGTGGATGAGAGCAGCGAGTTTAGGTGCTTTCATTGAAGCAATTAATGCATGATGATGCATTAATCCTCTGCTTTGATGTGTTAAAACAGGGGAGGCATCTTTGGATCCAAGAGTTGTTGATCCGGAAGCTTGATTTGGTGCTTTGGCAAGAGGCGAAGTGGAATCGGTGAGTGAAATTGGGTTTTCGGCTTTGAAACCAATGTCTTGGGAGCTTAGTTTAAGTCTAAACAACTTTGCTAAGCTCAAGTGTAAGTTTTCGGAAATACTCTCTAGTGGTGGCCATGATTTGATTGTTGTGCAATGTGGTTTATTGCATGTTTTAAACTCTGTTTTGAAAGCATGATTTAACATGGTTAATGCTGTTTTTGTAAGCCATATGTTGAAGGAAGCTCAAGGTAAGAGTTCCTTGTTTTTGTACATTGATAAAATGTGGCTTGATGCTTTTAAATGCATGATGTATATGGCTTGGATTAATGCTTTAAAACAGTGGATTAATTGATGAAAATGATGTATATTGGCAAGTGATGTTTTGAAAAGGTTAAGGTCACTAAGGTGGTTAAAACTCCTTGGGTGAGCCTTGTTTACTTAAGAACATCAAGGTGGTTAAAAGTCCTTGGATGGTTCTTGCTATGGAAACAAAGGTGGTTAAAAGTCCTTGTGTGATCCTTTCCATGGTGTTTAAAAGTCCATGGGGCCATGGTGTTTAAAAGTCCATGGGGCCAAGGTGTTTAAAAGTCCTTGGGGCCAAGGTGTTTAAAAGTCCTTGGGGTGAAACTTGATACGGACACAAAGGTGGTTAAAAGTCCTTGTGTGGTCCTTTCCATGGTGGTTAAAAGTCCATGGGCCAAGGTGTTTAAAAGTCCTTGGGGCCAAGGTGTTTAAAAGTCCTTGGGGTGAAAGTTGATGAACTTGTTTTTAAAGAAATGGAATTTATCACTTGTAGCCAATATGACATGTTATGATATGAAGCATGAGATGCTTGTTTAAAGTATGCTTTTGAGCATGTGCAAATGTTGATTTGAAGCATGATTTATAAAGTGTTTTATAAATGCATTATTGAATGGTTTTATTGAGCCTTCCTCACTAAGCTTTTGCTTACGCTCTCTTTCGTTTTCTTAATTCAATAATGCAGAACATTAGAGTACTTTGAGGGCAGCAAGAAGGGCAAGCATTCAAGTGAAAGTAAAGCTCAAAGTATGGAAGGTTTCTTAAGTACATTTTTAGCTTTTGGTAATTTGGCAATGGGGGACCTATGTGTATATTTTGGGAGAGGTTTTGAACTCCCTAAGAATGTTGAATGTTGATGAGAATGCTGGTTTTAGTGTTTGGCCTTTATATGCTTGAATTGGAAGTTTATGCTTGTATGGCTTGCTTGTGTAGGAAGCATGCCTATAGATTTGGGGCTTTTCGTATATGATGTTGTTTTGATGAATTGTTGATGCAAGTATGTCTTATATATGTTGAATTGCATGTTGGTAAAGTTTGGTGGCGATTGGAGCATGTTTGGATGTTTAATTGCATGTTTAAGTTTGCATTTTGGGGCAATCTGTGCAGGGTGTTTCGGAACAGTGCCACCCGTTTCGGAACAGGTGCCTTAAACAAGCCCAGGCGTCCGAAACGGGAGAGACCGTTCCGAAACGGTTTGGCTACTGCCAGCCCGTGTTGCGGTACGTGTTGCGGAACGGCCCCGCGTTTCGAAACGGGCTCTGCCTGTTTCGGAACGGGTGACCGTTGGGGGCTGACATTGGCAGTTAAATGTTTTGAAATGTTTGCATTTTGGTCCTGAATCTTGTTTGTGTAATTGTATGAGTTTGGGATGTCCTTTTGAGCTGAAATTTCACAGTGAAGCATGAAACCTGACTAATTACAAGCTGGTAACTTTAATTTGGGTTAAGTCCTCATATTTATCAGAAATTACAATTTGGTCCCTAAAGTTGTAATTTGTTCAATTGGGTCCCTGTTTGATCTCTGATGTTTATGATCTTTGAGTATGCTGTTGTATGATCATATCTAAGGTTTAATATGCATCTAGACAAGATTAAAAAGAAAAAAAAGGGTCGTTAATCAAGGTTGACTTTCGGGTTGACTTTGGTTTTCCCCGTGTGACTTTCTTAATTCGGGTCAACCGTCTAAGCCGGGTTAAGGGGGTTACAAAGGTATTTCAAACCTCTCCTAAACCCCCAAACCTTGTATTTTTAGTCCTCGTGGACTTCTAACCCAATCGCACTCACCAATTTACGTTTCGCTTGCTCGCCGAAACGCCAATTAAGCTTCCGGATCAACTTCAAAGGTGTCCGAAGATGTCTCCCCTATTTTAGACACATAAAAGCAGAGGATTAATGCATCATCATGCATTGAAATCTTCAGCCAACACTCCTAAACACGTTGCTCTACCTAACCACACCATTTGGGCTACCAAACACAACCGAAATCACCTCCAAACTCTTCCAAAACTTAACCCAGCCAAGATCCATCACTTCTAATCATTTCTAAACATCAATTAACATCAAAAACAACCCTAAACTCGTCCTTATACCTCCAGCTATAACAGAACACAAAAATCACCCTAGAAACCACCATTTTCATAAGCAAAAATTTAGGGAAAACAACCTATTCGGGATTGGATTGATAAAACCTCATTTCCAACATCATTTAACATCAAAATATATTAGAAAACCATCTCAAAACAGAGCCCAATCAATTACCACGAAAATCTTCAAGATCTCTTCCAAAATCTTGAGTTTCAAGCCAAATTCTTGTTTCTAACATTAAAACCATTCATAAATCTTTAATAAAGGATTGACAACTTGGGAATTTCAGTAAAGAACTGAGTATTTAGAGGAGAAGAACAATATTACCTCTAAAAGATGATTCCTCCATGATTTGGGCAAGTTTCCATGAAAATTCAATGTAGAAAACAAGTAGATTTGATGAAGGATTGATTAGGAATCAATGAGTGATGGAAATCTCATCAAATGAAGTGGAAATCAAAGTAAATTTTTGCTGGAGAAAAGTGTTTGGTTGATAGGATTTTGAGAGAAAATGAAATGAGAGAAAATTAGAGAAAAGTGGTAATGAAAGTCAAAGGTAGTTTATCACCTTTATTTTATTTAATTAAATCATTAATTAAATCACCCAAATTAAGGAAAAATCTGATGAAAATATTTTTGGTAAATTAGCTCCTTAAAGATTCAAAGTTTCAATCCTTTACAAAACAGTCACTACTAAACTTTGCAAAAATTGCGATTTGGTCACTACACCAAAATGTAGTATTTCGAAACCCTATTTTGTAAAATTGATTTCACCATTCACTTATATATATTAAATGATGATTTTTAGATAAATTTCTATATTTTTAAAGCATCTCGAACTAGGTGTTCCCTAAAACTCCCTTTTATATTCGAACCGTTTCTCAGACCGGTCCGATTCAGATCCTAAACTTCTAAGCCCAAAATCGGGGTGTTACATGTTGCACTCGGGAGTACGATTCTCAGTCCCTTGGCCGTGATGGCCTCTCCCTGGATTACCACCTCTGCGTCTATGATCATGATGAGGTTTCCTATTCTTGTGCATCTTGGCATGATCTTTGTCCCAATCAGCATTCCTCTTTCCGGAACTAGATCCACCCTTGCGATCCGCAAGTCCCAAAGACTACTCGATGTCCTTGGCCCTAGCGACCAACACATCAAAATCTGTATAGTCGGAAGCCAACATGTAGTTCTTCACATCCTGAACCAACCCATAACAGAAACGCTCACAATGTTCTGCCTCGGTGGGAACTAACTCAGAAGCATACTGACTCAGACGTACAAACTGCACCTCATAGTCGGACACAGCCAAACCACCCTGAACTAGAGCCATGAACTCTCTCTTCTTCTCATCTAGATATCGATGACCTAAGAACTTCTTACGGAAAGCATTCCTGAAGAACTCCCAAGTAACCTCGGCCTCTAGCATACTCGTAGTGATAGTAGTCCACCAAGTGTAGGCATCTCTCTGAAGCAAAGAGAAAATACAACCCAACTTATGTGCTTCAGAGCACTCTATTTGACACAAGATACGAACTGTGCTCTCAAACCATGCCTCTGAACCCTCAGGCGATAACCCACGGAACTCGACCCCGCCCAAGCTACGGAGTCGCTCTAACGGTAAACCACAACTGGCACCCTGAGGTGGTGCTGCAACCCGAACACCCGCTAAAGCTGTCTGTATAGACTCAGCTATAGCCTGAATCAACAGATTCACATCAATACCTGCCTATCCCTGACCAGCCTGGGGTCCAACACCTTCTGCATTTGCTCCACCACCTGGAGGAGGAGGAGGAGGCAAGTTCTCTCCTCGCACATCCTCGACATTCTCAATTCGCTCAACCCTCGGCCTTCCCCTCGGTCTCACCATGCTAACAGATGCAAAGCTAAACAACAAAAACAACAAGTGAAAATGATTTGGAGTCAGCAAGGAACAAGGTCCAAGGTGCTCAAGTCCTTAAACTTAAAATCACTTACAATAATAGTATAGTAGCAATGGGTGCCTTTACTACTTCTCAACCAACACAAGAATAACCACAAGCATGCTTACAATCATTGCGCAATCACAATCAACAAGCTTACACCACAAAACTTACCTCACTTACCTTTCGACTTGTGAAAACTCAACGAACCTAGGTGAAAACTAGGCTTTGATACCAACAAATATAACCCCCTCGACCCGACCTAGCCGCCAGACCACATGGAATGGGTTACACGAGGAAAACCGAAGCAAAACCCATTAAGGCTTCACTCCGATTAACAACACTAGAAAATTTCTTTTAAAGATTATCTTGTCTAGATGTTTAATTATATCCTATATGAGAGGACACGCAGCGGAAACACACACAGATACAAAACACGCGAAACAGGCAACTTAACAAACCCATTTTAACTTATACAATAGGTCGTATCGATACGCTAGAAGACCGTATCAATACGCCTAGACTTGGTCAACATCCCAAAGTAAACCTAAGGAGATCATATTGATACGCTAGAAGACTATATCAATACGCTCTCAATGGTCAACTTCTCAAGGTCAAAGTACAAGACCGTACTGGTACCCTCAGGACTCGTACCGATACGCCAAAATCTCATCAATTTCTCAGATTTCCATAGAGCTTTTGGCGTATCGATACACCCCCGAGTATCGGTACGCATAGCCTAAAAAAAGGTTCAAAGCAGAGGACCGTATGGATACAGCCCTAGAGCGTATCGATACGCCCTGCACTGTAAACCTTATTTTAGCAGCTAAAATCACTAGGACTCGACTCTAAAGGCATTTAACGACTAGTCAAGCAACATACAAACTCAAATACAACACAAGACATCCATGGATAATCATACGAAGCAATTTAAACATTCAACGAAGCAACATTATTCATGATAAGATCCTTAGATGAAACATGCATACAAGGCATTCACCCACATAGCCAAAAGTTATACTAAAGCATACTTCAACATGGTATAAGGCAATACAAGCCCAAAACGACTAAACATACTTGTCTAAACAAAAGAACATGCCATCAACATCACAAAACACAAAGGTCTTATCCCATTGCTTAAATACTAATTATCGAAGTCTAAACCATACTTGAGCAAACTAAATTCCCTTGGAATCTCCATTGTTCCCCGAGCTGCTCCAAAGGTCTAAGGGCCTGCATTGTTGGAAAAGAGAGCGTAAGCGTTTAAGCTTAGTGAGTGGTGCTCAAAGAGAAACTACAACAATACAGTTTTAAAACATAGTTTGCTTGAAAACCAAAACCGTTTCCAAATCATTTCTACATGTTTGAACACACAATGTCATGATTTTACCTTCGCATACATTTACCAAATGCAAATACAAGCCATAGGCTTACCATATTGTCACAGCCCAACATCCCATGGTCAGACAGCCCACACAACAAGGGGGCCATGAGTGCGCACAGCCCACACACCATCAGGGCCCAGTCCGCACGATGCATCTTACCTGACCCCATAGGGCCGAGACGAGCACCTTCCAGGCACACCAAGGGGCCACGCCCAGTGCCCATGCCAGCCATCACCACCTAGGGGTCGAGTCCAGCACACCTTGGGCCACACAAGGGGTTCCATCCGAGGCCTTGGGCTGGTTCCACACCAATTGGCCCAAGGCTGCTCACAATTCATCCGAGGCCTTGCACCAATCTGCCCAAGGCTGACCACAAGCCCGATTTAGCCCACATCTTGGAGAGTGCTCATCTATTGGATCCACACAAATATGGAAAGGACATGCCACCAACAATCCCCAATCTATGGTGATTTGTCTCCCCCCACACAAGGAAACTATCCACAAATATAAGGAAGGTTTGTTGTATTCAAATCATTTCCTTTCTTAGATATCTAGGCTTAATCTTGACCATCGGATCCATTCCATTGTAACCGTTAGATCGACAGGTGATAGCATATAAATAGAGGCTTCACCCCAACCTTTGTACTGACTCACTTTCTTTGAGAAATAAGAGAACAAGCATTCACTCCATCCCTTTCTAAGTTCTTTGCTTTGTTTCTGCATTCTAACCGAGCTTTGCTTTGTTTTCTAGGCTGACTTGGTCGCCTATCATCTATTTTCACAACCAAGGCCACACGGTGCTAGCAGTTCGAGACCTAGCCCCGTGACAAGTGGTATTAGAGCTACATTTTCACAAAGAATTGTCAGAGATGACAAACCCGAGTGATGCTATCGTGGTCCCAGTAAAGACCGTTGAGACCCGTTCTGACAAAGCCAAGAGAGCGAGTTCGAGGGATGCAATTTCTTCGTTGTAAGAAAAAGTCACACGGTTGGAGACGTTCGCGAAAGAGTCGAGGGAGAAAGTCGATGATGTGGATGACCGACTAGAAAAGTTGGAGAGCTATGGTGATCGTCTTAAAGAAGATTTCCAAAAGCTCTTTGATGAGGTCGTAGAGAATTTGGAATTGCAAAACGGATCCCTCAAAGCCGAGTTGATTGATCTCAAAGTAGTTATGAGCGTGCTCAAGAGTGAGCTCTCCATCTATAAATTCGTCGTAACCAATGGCGTGATTGCAAGCCCATCGAGAGGTCTTGTCGATGTCCCTAAGCCGAGGCTTTTCAAAGGGGCGAGATCTGCCCAAGAAGTGGAGAACTGCTTGTGGGGACTTGAGCAGTACTTCAAAGTGTCCGATATCGTGACCGATGTCGACAAGGTAAGTACCGCGTCAATTTATTTAGCTGACCTTGCTTTGCTTTGGTGGCGTCGTAGGTGTTCAGATGAGAAAGAAGGGGGCACATCCGTAGAGACTTGGGCTGGTTTTCAAGAGGAATTCAAGCAGCAATTCTACCCCGGAGATGCCGAAAAGGAGTCCCGATCCAAGCTTAGGAAACTCAAGCAAGAAGGATCGATTCGAGATTATGTGCAGGAGTTTAGCGAGCTGCAACTCCAAATTCCCGATCTAAGTGAGAAAGACGCCCTATTCCATTTCATGGATGGGCTAAAGCCGTGGGTATGCACCGAGTTAGAACGGAGAGATGTGAAAGAACTCTACAAAGCTATTGCCATTGCCGAGTCATTGAAAGACCATAGTGTCAATCGGAATGACTCTAACAAACCAAAGGCGAAACACAACAACCATGGTGACTAACCAGCAAGATCCGGGGGCGGCAAGGACGGCAATAGAAAGCACTCCCACAACAAATCCAACCAGTTCGTGAGGTCGTGGGAGAAGAAGGATCATGGTCCAGTTAGGTGCTTCCATTGTGATGGGCCTCACTTCATCAAAGACTCTCCAAAGAAGGCTTCACTTTCAGCCATCAAAGGTGAAGGTAATTCAAACGAGCAAGTCGTTCAACTTGGCACAATCGTTAGCTCCCTTCAAATCAAGTTGAGCCACAAGAAGAAAGGGCTCATGTTCGTTGAAGTGACGATTGCAGGTAGGCAATTGAGTGCGTTAGTGGACACCAGAGCATTCGAGGTCATGTTCGTTGAGAAGCTTGGCCTTCATGTGGAGAAGGAAAGTGGATGGATCAAGACAGTCAACTCCAAGGAAGAACCCATTGCCGGAGTAGCAAAGCGGGTAGAGCTTCGACTTGGAAGTTGGACAGGACGCGAGACCATCAAGGTAATCCCTCTAGACGACTATGATTTAGTCATTGGTTTATCTTTTTTGGATCAGATTAATGAGCTTCTCTTGCCATTTGCCGATTGTTTGTGTATACTCAACTGTGCACACCAATGTGTGGTGCCCGTGAGTCGAGAAGCTGGTGTACGAGCCAAGATGTTATCCTTCATCCTATTCAACAAAGGTGTTCGAAAGGAGGAGGAGTCCTACCTTGCCGTGCTCAAGGAGGACGAGGCCATCAAAGCCATTGAGTTCCCCGATTACGTGGGACAAGTTCTTGAGGAGTTCAAGGACACGATGCCTTCCGAGTTGCTGAAGGCGTTGCCACCCAAGAGAGAGGTGGACCACAAGATCGAGTTGATTTCGAATGTCGAGTTGCCCACCAAGGCTCCGTAACGGATGGTACCACCGGAGGTAGAAGAGCTTCGAAGGCAATTGAGAGAGCTATTGGATGTCGGTTATATCCGACCTTCCAAGGCGCCTTATGGTGCACCGGTGCTTTTCCAAAGGAAGCACGATGGGAGTTTATGAATGTGCATCGACTACCGCGCATTGAACAAACTCACGGTGAAGAACAAGTACCTGATCCCATTTATCACAGACTTATTTGACCAACTTGGGAGCGCAAGATGATTAACAAAGCTCAACCTTCGCTCGGGCTACTACCAAGTGAGGATCATCAAGGGAGACGAGCCCAAGACAACATGCACAAAGAGGTATGGTTCTTAAGAGTTTCTCGCCATGCCCTTCAGACTTACCAACGCACCAGCCACATTTTCCACGCTAATGAACAAGGTATTACACCTTTTCCTTGATCATTTCGTGGTGGTTTATTTAGATGATATAGTGATTTATAGTCCCACTTTTGAAGAGCATATAAGGCACTTGAGAAAGGTTTTACAGGTGCTTCGGGACAACAAGCTATACATCAAGAGGGAGAAGTGTGTGTTCTCCCAACGAGAAGTGCCATTCATAGGCCACATCATCGGATGAGATAGATATATGTTTATGCATTGGAAAACAGTAGGTAATGATGTTTAAAATGAGTATATTGGCATGAGATGAGATTATTGTTATCGGATGTAATTGGTCGACCAATAGGATAAGAAGTGCACTATAATATACAAAATTCGTACGTGCTCTTTGGTTCGGGCAATGGGGGTAGTGCCATCCCGTTCCAAAGTGAGAGTGTGGTGATGAGAGATTCCACCACAGTAGGTCTTGATGATGAGAGATTCTATCAAGCTTTTTGGTGATGAGAGATACCACCATGAGAGTCCGGTGATGTGAGATTCCATCGGGGTTAGACTTGACGATGTGAGATTCCGTCAAGCTATCCGCATATCCGTGTAATGTTGCTATAATGCTAATATATGAGATTCATATGTATCTTGTTTATAAATGATTTAATGAGTTGAGTTTTGTATATGAGATTATGCTTTGAGAAATGCTTTTGAGAAACAAGCATGTGTAGTTTTGCTTTGAGATTATGCATTTGGGTTAATGTTTCTTGATGGAATTGTATGAGTATAGGATATGTTTCTTCCATAGTTTAGAACAAAATTAATGCTTTACATTCTATATTGGATTTATTTATTTTATAAGAGTTGATATTTTTAACTGTGTTTTGAATTTTACATGTGATTAAATGGCTTTGAAAGAGACATGATATAAAGGGATTATGAGAAGATGTCTCGGCCATTTGCTATGTCTCCATCGTCCTCGAGAGGAAAATCATTATCGGTAAACTCTACTTTTTCCCTTAAACTATGATTTTAAAGTACGATAAATCATGATGATTTTGCTCGAAAGCAATATTTCTTCTACGTTGGAAAAAAAATCAACCATAGACTTCTCCCAAGTTCATGTTACAAAAAATTCATCTTGACAAGAATTTCTATGGGAGGCATTCCCTGAAGTGAATGCAAAGCAAGATGTTTATTCCATGTGATTATCAATGATGGGGCATTCCCTGAAGTGAATGCAAGCATGATGTTTATTCCATGCGATTATTGGATTTGTTTCATTCCCTGAAGTGAATGCAAAGATGGTAAATCACTATTCAATTTGTAACATAACTTTGATATAATCCAAGTATATTGGTTGGACATCCCGTTCTGCGAGGCTACTGGTCTCAAAGAAGGTTTTTAAAGGACCTTGTGAACTGGTTTAACAATACCGCGTACGAGGATTAAATCTTTGTTCTCTATGATAAGGATATGTTAATAAAAACATACTCCACTTTTCACGACAAATAATGTTTTCCTTAGACACAATATCGTGAAAAGGGTTTTAAAGGCCCACTGGCTCTACTCTTTTCCTTGGAGTGAATGTAAGATTATATTATGGAAAGAATAAAAATCACATTAGAAGTGGTGGTCTTGGTCGAGGCCATGACTATAGACATGGACAATATGGTCATTTTAAGAATGTTTATACCCATCAGAAGTGGGGTTATAAGGATGATAAGAGTGATAAAGATCTTTCTAAGGAAGTAAAATCTTTTTTATTACCAATGTGATGTTATAAACCATTGGTCTTGTACTTGTTGTACATTGAAAAATCAACAATCATTAAATGATAAAGGAAAGGAAATAGAAGCAAATTTTGTTTGCAAAAATGACGAAGATGATATCGGTCCAACTCATTTGAATGTTGTTGATTTCCTTATAACCCTCGAAGGGAATAAATGATCTTTTAATTATTCTCATAACCTTAAAGAGAATTATTTATCTTTTATTTATTTTACTTTATGTTTATTTACTTTACACATTAATTATTTACATTTTATATTTATATATTATGATATTTACACATGATTACTTATCAAACACAATCTATGGTGACGATTTATGCTTAGCAGAAGCATAAGATATATTTTCCCATTTAATGCAAGAGATAATGTGAGTACTATATCTCAAAGTACTGAAAATATTGATGCTCCAGAAGAGCAATAAGTTCTTGAGAAAAAACACATTATGAAAAGTACATAATTGAGAATATTGCAATAATTACCGCTAATGGTAATAATATCGTCACCACTAGAAGTGAAAATTTTAAGAGGGTAATATGAGTTTGCAAAATATTCCTTTGGGAATTATAGATAACATATGTTATCAATTGGCATTTGAAAAAAGTCAATGTGGATATAAGTTCTGGTAGCCAAAAAGTTAGTTGAAAGCTATAGAAGAGCTATATATTGCTACTAAAAGAGAACTTTCGTTGAAATATCTAAAAGAGAAAAATATATTCCTATTCAAAGGAACTATTTTGATGGCCGTAGTAGACATGTACGAGTGAGATTGAATCACATGTTATGGTAAACTAGAAGTTTACCAAATTCAAAATGTATATACACAGTAGTATATAGTTGGCATGATCGATTAGACCATCCTGATCAATAATGATGCGAAAGCTATTGAGATTTATATTCACATTTATTAAAAGAACCTGAAGTTCTTGTGGCGCTTGTTCTCAAAGGAATTAACTAAGTTCCACTTATTGAAAGAATATGAAGTTCTTGTGTTGCTTGTTCTCAAAGGAAATGATTAAGATCCTACTTACCAAAAGAACTTGAAGTTCTTGTACTAAAGTTGAGACTGCATGTCTTGCATATCTGAATGAATTATGGTCCCATTTATCCACAAATGTGGAAAGTTTTATATGATTTTAGTAGATGCATCTACTTTTTTTATCAACTTACAACCAGAAGTTTGTGAGATTGATTATAAAAGAATTTAGATTATGCAGTTAGACTATTTGTCTTGCAGAAGCTAGTGAGTTTATATTTTAGGCTATATCAGTTGTTACAAAGCCTGTTGATTATGAAAAATACGGTTTAACAAAAATTTATTTGGATGCCTCCACTTTGATAGCTAAACTATTAGAACAAGACAATTATTATTTATATGGTATTTCCATATAGCAGCACATATACGCATCAAGCCAACGAGTTATAATAAACTGCTCGATATGATTGGTTTTTGGTCAGAAGCCATACATTCCCATTTTATAATTTTTGAATGTGCGATATATTATTGAGTTGCTCCACCACAACACACAAAATGGGTAAATAAAAAAGGTTGAGAATATATATTGAGTACGAGTCTCCTTTTATGCTTAAATTCTTAAACATTAATTGGAGAATCATTTATGACATGGCTTTTTCTCAACATCAAGGGGAAATAATAATCAACTAGATAAAGGAAATTGAATTATCGTTATCTAGATCCTCGTATATGAACCAGAAGTTCATAAGGTAATTCATGCTATTACATGTCAACTGCCAGACTTATTAACTGACCCAATTAGAGTAACTTAGTCTCATATACCAGCTGAAATGATCTAAATTTGAATTACATGTTAGAGCGAACAGATGTAAATCATGCATGAAGCATGAAAATTGATTCCAATTATAAAAAAATCTCATAAATGAAAAATAGTATAAGATGGTCATATATTGGAGGCATGTGCTCCTAAAGAGACCCAATGCATAAATAATAATAAAAGCTCTTGAAGAGTTTCAGGTACCTAAAATAAAGATTGAAATCTTGAAGAGATCTCGATGAGTTATGTCACTACGATAATGGAACCAGAAAATTGAATAGTTGTCGACAACGATTTTACAAACAATTTTACACGAACTTCTATAGAAGTTAAGAAAGATAATGAGGATCTTGTATAGAAATCTATCTAGAAATATAGATATTGAATTGGCCAATGTAGAAAGATGCTTTGAACTTTTAAAAGATAAGTGTTTGGACCGACAATCCAAACACCTAAAGGTGTAATACAAGTGAGACACAAATAATTAGTCATAAATTCGACTTGAATTATGATTTATAAAGAGTTTTAATTACTTCATGGTGGATGCAATTACTTGGGCAGTTATGAAATATCTTATATGCGACTAATTATTTTGTAGATCCATATTTATCCTTGAAGAATTTAAAATGCTAGAAGCATTTGGAAATATCTGAGGAAATTTATTTAGACATGTCTCATTGAATATTTATATTTTGGCGCATTTGGTATAATCGCCTTAGTGATTACTTATTGAGGAAATACTATAAGAAAGATCATATTTCCTTATGCATTTTATAAAGGAGTTTGGATCTAAATTCATGATATCATTAGAACTCCTAAAGAGCTTCAAATTGGAAACTCATTAAGAGCTTTCAAAGTATTTAATGAAAGTATTTGAGAAACAGAATCTTGAGATGTAATTTTATCTAGACCTAAAGATCGAGCAGTTAAATAAGTGTTTTTGCCTACGAATGGACATAAGTTGAAAGAATCTTAAAGAATATCCAATATGGATAAAGCATATCTATTGTAAGATTGTTGGATATGGTAATCGGAATTGTTAGGCTCAATGATCACAACTGAATCGCTTGCCAAGATGTGGAGAAGTGGTAATTTGAGTCTTGGAAGTGGAAGCAACAAAATGAGAATTGAACACAAGGATTTTAGAGTGGTTCGGCTTTCTAACCAAAGCCTACATCCACTACCTTAGCTTCCTACTAAGGATTTCAACTAATTCACTAAGAATTCTTCCACTTTTCTAGGCTAAGGAGGCAATCGTTACAACCTAGAGTCACAACTCGTGAACTAGCATCCAAAGCTCACAACCCGAGCTTTGGGAACATTCTCAAAAACAAAGAAATCTAGAAAACAAGAAATCCCCCTAATATATGTGTGTTTGTACTCTTGAGCTCTCACTCGAAACCTAGAACACTTGAGCATACATTGACAATTTTAGCTCACAAGTGTTTGTCTATACAAGAATGAAAAATTTAGCTCTAAGACAATTTCTTCATTATAATGTTGTTGACAATTGAAGCATTAGTCTTCCCTTGATGCTTGGAGGTCCCTTTTATACTCCCAATTGAGTTTGTAGCTGTTGAGTACCGTTGAAATTGAATTAGAGCTGTTGGAGCTTTTATTTCCCACCATAAATGTAGTTCTAGTGATGTCTATTTCGGTACACGGGTAGCTGTATTGAAACGCCCTTCTTCAGAACTATCTGTTGGAGTCTGATGCAGTGTGTCGTATCGAAACATGCTGGGCCGTATCGGAACACCCATATCAAAACGTCTAGTGTCATATCGAAACAGCCTACAATTCAAATTTTCGTTAGGAAATAGCTGTTAGGGGTTTTAGCTGTTGGAGTGTCTGCCATGTAGGCGTATCGAAACACCAAAGGGTGTTTCGAAACAACTCATGTTCGTATCAAAACAGGTAAGCCCTGTATCGAATCTGGTTTTGGTAGTTTTAAAATGTATCAATACAAATTATGCATGTATCGAAACAGGTACATTAAAAGCACTGGTTTTGCTACTTAAAACGTTTCAAACATTGCCTAAAACTCATTAAACATCCTCAAACTTATTTTCAAGTTGTTTTTGACTTAGACAATATTTGAAATTCTTTCCAATTAAGTCCAAAGCATTTTTCAATTATTATATCAAAACATATATTTCTACAATCTCCCCCTTTTTGATATAATAAAACCAACTTGAAAAATTGTTTGGGATTCTCCCCCTTAGTATTTAAAAATTGGAATAATGTATTTTAAAATTTAAATGAAGTTAAAGCTCCCCTTATTCATTTGAAAAAAAATCAATTTTTCAAACCATTTCTCCCCCTTTTTGCTATATCAAAAAGAATTTAAAAGATATTAAGCTCAAAATAACGTAGTAGGTTAAAAATATTTGACACAATTAAAAACTTTGGTTTTAAATTGGCTTCCCCTTACTCAAAGCATCAAATATTGTTAGTACAACAAAAAAATAATCTAGTTGTAAAGAAAAATAATCTAATTAGAAACAAAAACAACTAGAAATTTTACCAACACTTGAACTTCAAGGGAGGATGTGAAGCCTTCCTTCTTCAAGTGTTTTTTCTTGTGTGTATGGAGCTCTCCCTCAAATTTGGACTTGTTGATCACTCTTCATCACACCTAAACAAGACAATCAAGTAATTTTTGGTATCCAAATTGCTTTTGATCCGTAGACGTTAGTAGTACATAATTTAGTCCCCTTAGGAATCCATTTTTTAATTTCATCCATTTTAGTTGAAGTGATTAATCCTTTAGGGACCCAAACACTTCTAAAACATTTTCCATTTACAAATCTAGGGGCACTAGATTGTCTTTGATAAAAATTGATTTTCTAAAATTTGTTTTCTTTTCTAGTTCTTTGGAAATCAAATCTTTTTCTTCTTGAACTTTATGAAGCAAATTTTGTAAATCAACACATTTTTGCTCAAACTCATTGAGTTTTTCTTCAAGTTCAATTTTGGTTTTAGAAATCAAATCATTTTAAATTTTCAAATTTTAAACCACTTTCTTATTTTTCAAAAAGGGATTTTTAAACTCTAAAATCAAATCATCATAGGCATCTTGTAATTCATCGAAAGAATATGAACATGTGGTAGATGAATTAGAAGTTACCCTTGAATCTTCTTCGATGGCCATAAGGAAAAGGTTGGCTTGTTCATTTTCGGTGGAGTCTTCATCACACCAAGTAGCCACATATGCCTTCTTCTTATGGCTTGAAGAACTTGTCTTCTCTTTCTTCCTCGATTCATGATTGGATTCATTCATTTTGCTCTTCATGAATCGTGCAAACTTTTCAAAGAGATAGGACATCTCTTCTTCTTCACTTTTCTCCTCACTTGATTTAACATGATTGCACTTGGAGGACTTAAGAGCCATGGCATCGGTGTTGATGTCAAGCTCCAAGATTTTCTTCTTCCCCATTTTCTTTATCTCTTCCTTCTTCTTTTCCTTTTTTCATAATTTCATGAGCGAGAAGAGACCCCATGAGTTCATCAAGCTTTAAAGTCTTGAGATTCTTGTCTTCGATGATGGCGGTCTTCTTTGAGTCCTATGACTCGGGAAGAGAATAGAGAAGCTTTCGGACAAGCTTATCTTCCGGAATGATTTCTCCATAGCCTTTGAGCTTATTTGTGATGGTGGAGAATCTATCAAAAATCTTCATTATGCCTTCATCCGGTTCCATCTTGAAACTCTTATACTCGTGGTTGAGGAGTCCGATCTTGGTCTCCTTTACTTCATTTTTTCCCTCGTATATGACTTCAAGCTTGTCCCATACTTCTTGGAATCTTTGCAAGAGGACATCTTCTCATAGATGTTGGGGCTAAATGCACAAAAGAGGATGTGCAAAGCCTTGCAATTAAGCTTCATATTCTTGTGATCATCTGCATTACATTCTGCCTTTACTCTTTGTGGCACATAAGAACCCTCTTCAACAATATTCCAAAGCTTATAGTCTTTGGCTTTGATGAAGAACTTCATTCTAATCTTCCAATGAGCATAGTTGGTCCCGTTGAAGAATGGTGGCTTGTCGATGGATTGTGCCATTTAACAGGTTGATTGAAATGATGTATCGAGCTTCCCGGATCGCCTCAATAGGATGTTAATCTCCTTCAATTGAGCTTCACTCCGATACCAATTGTTAGGTTCGATGATCACAACTGAATCGCTTGCCAAGATGTGGAGAAGTAGTAATTTGGGTGTTAGAAGTGGAAGCAACGAAATGAGAATTGAAAACGAGGATTTTAGAGTTGTTTGGCTTTTTAACCAAAGCCTACATCCACTACCTTAGCTTCCTACTAAGGATTTTAACCATTTTACTAAGAATTATTCCCCTTTTCTAGGCTAAGAAGGTAACCGTTACACCCTAGAGTCACAACTCGTGATCTAGTATCCAAAGCTCACAACCCGAGCTTTGGGAACACTCTCAAAAACAAAGAATTCTAGCAAACAAGAAATCCCCCTAATAGGTGTGTGTTTGCACTCTTAAGCTCTCACCCAAAATCTAGAACACTTAAGCATACATTGAAAATTTTAGCTCACAAGTGTTTGTCTATACAAGAATGGACAATTTAGCTCTAATAAAATTTCTTCATCATAATGTTGTTGAAATTGAAGCATTAGTCTTCCCTTGATGCTTGGAGGTCCCTTTTATACTCCGAATTGAGTTTGTAGTCGTTGAGGACCGTTGGAATTGAATTAGAGCCGTTGCAGCCTTTATTTCCCACCATAAATGCAGTTCTAGTGATGTCTGTTTCGATACACGGGTAGTTGTTGTAACACCCCCTTATTGGCTTGGTAGAGAACCGGGTCGGAGCGTGTTATAGGTGAACAGTGCGGTGTTCGGTGCGATAACTTTTAATCTTATTATTAACACTTCAACAAAATTAAACAAACAGAACATTACCAATGAATCTCATCTCGATTTCTCTTTTCAAATTTGTTGGATCCACTAGTTCTCTGAGATCTCTGTGCTCCTTCCATAGCTTTATCTTTGTTCACAAGATCATGGAAATTGGTGATACACAATGCTGTGAACATGAGACGTAATTCATCGTTGAGTCCAGCGATGAACATCCGACACTTTTCTTCCTCCTTCTTGATAAAGTCAGCACCATATCTACAATACTTGCAAAAATCGTGGATATATTGTTCGATCGGTCGTCCACCTTGTTTAAGATGAAGGAAGATGCTTCGCCTCTCGGCAAGGTAAAATTCGCTTATATACTTCTTACAAAACTCTTCCAAAAAGATTTACCAATCCACGGTGTCCTCAGAGACAGTAAGAAGGGTAGTCTCCCACCACTGTAAAGCTTCATCGGCAAGCAATGCAAGAGCGCATTCAAGCTTATGTTCATCCGAACACCGTAATTGCTTATCAAAAATTCTTAAAGTATTGTCTAACCAATACTCGGCAATTTCAGGATCATCATCGTCTCGACCAGTGAAGATGTAAGCTCGGTATTGAAGTAACTTATCAATAGGAGCTCAAAAAGGTTGAGCAACAGGTGGCGTAGGTTGCATAACTTGGTTAGTCCTTATCACATTCATAAATTGCTGAAACATATCAGCCATGCTCCGATAACACTCTACTTGATCCGTAGGTGCTTCTGGCTCTATACCTTGAACATGAGGGTTTTGAGGGTTCGGAGGATTTCCTCCTTGCACCTCTTCGCCACGAGTCGAGGAGTTAAAAGCAAACTCATTATCACAAGCTTCGTTAGTTTGAGACATATCTATAAAAAGAGATCGGATCAGTTGACAAGTCACAATACTCGACATAATAACTCCTAGGTGGCACAGTAACATAACAAACAATACAAACATACATAGGTTTAGTCCAGAACCAACTAAACTCTAGCTATGATACCACTAATGTAACGCCCCCTTCCCGGCCTGGTAGAGAACCGGGTCGGAGCGTGTTACAGGTGAACAGTGAGGTGTTCGGTGCAATAACTTTTAATCTTATTATTAACACTTCAACAAAATTAAACAAACAGAACATTACCAATATACTTATTAATCTAATTATTCATTAAGAATACTCAGAAAACTATCCTTGTACCGAAAAGCTTAGGGTTGTTTCGGTACGGGATGACAATGGTCAACCTTGTTGATTTTTTTTATATATATAAGTGTATCGATACGGCAAGACCTGTATCGGTACGGGTTGACTTCCTTTGATTTTGACTTTGGTTCGTTTCGAAACCCGTATCGAAACAGAGGCCTCTAGTGGCAAAATGTTCTGAAACGACACTATTCCGTTTCGGTACATCCTGTTCTCTAAGGTTCAAATTATGCTTACCCGTATCGAAACGCCATCACCCGTTTTGGTACGGTCAAGCTTGCAATGACAGAATCTTACTGGTGTTTATCTATTTTGACCTAACAAACAAGGTTCAATTGCAATGAAACTTTACCCACAACATTTTAAGTGTAAAAGCTATTGTCATGCCAAGTTTTAGAGCCATATGAATTCGTTTGACTGATTTTACCTTTTTAGTACAAGACATGCATTTTAGGACCATAACTTACTACATAGAAGGCTCACTTCAAACTATCCATTCAAATACACATAAACATAGCATAAACACATCAAAAGAACATGATAAACTTGTACATAGACCTTGCCACCAAACTAGGAGTTCGAAAAGACAAAATATATTACTTAGAACTTGCTTTGTGACTTGTGCAACATTCCAACTTCTCCGATCTCGATCCCGATACTTGTCTAACCTGAAATAGATGCAATGGAATGCATTAGGCGTACTTTACCTAGTGAGGTAGTCACATAACCATGAATGAACAGATTATGTCATGTAGCATGCTCTAAGGAATTCATAATACTAATTATGCAATAACATGGCATGTTTCTTGTTCATAACAACGCATAAATCATATCATGTATGTCAATATCATAAATTCATGGAAAATCAATATCTTTGATCAATATTTCCCTTGGATCGATTCATGGTATATGGATACACGAATTCCACCTCCTCGTCAAATCCTTAACTGGTCATCCCACCGACATCGCCAAAGACCAATACACAATACATCCCTCCACCTCGCCAAATCACATAGGTTGTAGCCCTAGGACCGTAGTCCATCCGTACCAATGAGCTCATGAATTCTATGGCATGCCCATTGTACCCAATACTTCGAATCCAAGGTCCAATAACAATGGTTCATCATTCATGATTCATAAACAATAACAAAAGTTCATGTCAACAATTCTTACATGTCAATGCTTTAAATGATTTTCATGTTGATGATAATCATGCTATGAACGTAGAATCAATGCAACACTTACCACATACTTACCAACACAAGATCGATGATGTAAAACCTTTAACACAAGGTTAGTATTAACAAAAAACAACACATTCGAGTAGGCCCTTGCCTAACCCGAGACGCTACTACACTCACCTTGCTCGGCTAAGGCTTTTATGGTTGATAATACCTCGTTGGATGCTTAAATCCTCCTTCTTGTACTTGTATGGATTAAACGAGACTCTTAAACGATGGAAGACAAAGCTTAGGTTTGTCTTCAATGGAGGTGATTGCTTAAAGCTTGAGGTTGAAGATGGAAATGGAGATGTTTGCTTATTTTGTTAAGGAGAAAGTTAGGCTCAGTAAGAAATCCAAATACGCAACTCCTCTTCATACTCTTCCCATATATGGAGAATTGGGGAATTATTATTTAATTCCCACCTCACCCAATAACCGATGAAAAGGGTTTCCCTTGCTTGAGGGTTTGCCTCCCTAAGGGGCTAATCACAAACTTTCCTTAAGCAAAGGGTTTATTTAGCTTACATCATATTATCTTGCTGACAAAAAGCCACTCATTTAGCTTAGAAGCATGCGGGGAGATGCCAAGCAAGTAGGTGACTCACTTAAGGGCCGCAACTTTTGACTTTAGGACACCTACCCTGTTTTCTGCAGGGTACCGTTTCGATACGCTCGAGGCCGTATCGGAACTGGTAAGCAAAAGTCCAAAAAATAGCTATTACTGTTACATCGTATCGATACGCCCTTAATCATTTTGGAACGCCCTATCCAGATCGTTTCGGTACGTGTCTGACCCTATCGAAACGCCTAGCTCAAAAACATCAAATAGGCATTCCCCAAGCAATCTTAACTAGGGACTTGGTTTACTTAAGGTTTGTAACATTATAACAACATAATCTATATCGGGAAATCAAGATTTCAATATGTTACCACCGATATTCCGATCATCGGAACCTATTTTCGACTAGACCGGTTTTTGGGGTGTTATAGTTGTATCGAAACGCCCTTCTTCAGAACTAGCCGTTGTAGTCTGATGCAGTGTGCCGTACCGAAACATGTTGGGCCGTATCGGAATCCCCATATCGAAATGTCTAGTGTCGTATCGGAACAGCCTGCAATTCAAATAGTCGTTGGGAAATAGTCGTTGGGGCTTTTAGCCATTGGAGTGTTTGCCACGTAGGCGTATCGAAACACCAAAGGGTGTTTCGAAACAACCCATGTTCGTATCGAAACAGATAAGCCATGTATCGAAACAGGTTTTGGCAGTTTCAAAATGTATCAATACAGATTATGCATGTATCAAAACATATACATTAAAAGCACTGGTTTGGCTACTTAAAAACGTTTCAAACATTACCAAAAACTTTTTAAACATCTTTAAACTTATTTTCAAGTTGTTTTGACTGAGAGAATATTTTAAATTATTCTCAATTAAGTCCAAAACAATTCTCAATTAAGTCCAAAACAATTTTCAATATTAAATCAAAACATACATTTCTACATGAATGAAGTCTCCTCTTCTTGCCCCACAATCTGAATGTTGTTTGTCGTCCTTTTAATTTTCGTTCGTCGCTAATCGATCGAATAAAAGTTTCACGTTTGGCATTTGATTGGGGCGTCGTTCGTTATCTTTCAACGATGGAGGGATGGGGTAAACGGTCATGTAACTCTTCCGACGGGAGTATTGGGCGACGACATGACAATCGACCTTGGGATTTAGGGTTTTGGTTGTGAAGGTTTTCAAATTTAGGGGTTATTTTTTAGTTTTGTAAAATTTAGGGTTTATTCAATAACTAAGTTAAAAAATAAAAGAAATTAAAAAAAGGGAAAACTACACCGGTGGTCCCCAAACTATTACCATTTTCCTATTTTGGTCCCCAAACTATGTTTTTCGGCAAAATCGTCCCTTCTGTTATATAGTTCTCCTATTTTAGTCCCCGGCGTTAAATAGCTAACGGTTTTGCTGACGTGGCATTTTTTAAGAGGAGAGAGAAATGATTAAAAAAATTTTAAAAATGTCACGTCAGTAAAACCGTTAGCTATTTAACGTCGGGGGGACCAAAACAGGAGAACTATGTAACAGAAGGGACGATTTTGCCAAAAAAAACATAGTTTAGGGACCAAAATAGGAAAACGATAATAGTTTGGGGACCACCGGTGTAGTTTTCCCTTAAAAATCAGTTTTTAAAAAAAAATGATGGTAGTTAACAGTCAAGCACCTAAAGTTAAGGAAATGAAATGTTAAGACACATACTTTTACAAAAAATATAGTTTATACACCTAACATGTATAGTTTAGGCACTTATTTATATATTAAGCCTAAGAAAAATGTTGGTATATGTACTCCATAGCCAGCGATGGAGGCACCTTGATAACGGGAGGGGATATTGCCCCAAACCCCTCGAATTTGTTTTTTTTTTCCTTCTTTAGTTTATATATTAAAATTAAAAATTTTATGGGATATTAATGATTTCCCCCCTATTTTTAAAAATATTATATTTTGTCTACTTAAATTAAAAGTTTGGCTTCGTATCCGTCCATAATTTCTCAAGTGTCGAAAAAGAGATGTATCCTTTTGTATATTTAGAAAGTCATAACTGTCGACCTTAATTAATTATCTCGAGATTTGGTCATTGAGATGCACATTTTAATCCCCATTTTCTATGCTAGAATTCATATAAAAAACCTTCAAGTGGTATGTTGAATAGATGAAGAAATATTGTAAATCAAATTGGGTCTTGTTTAATTTTAAAAATTATTTTTTGATTAAATAGAGATTAGATTCTTATATCGAGATTTAAATTCATACAAGATGAGATAATGTTTTATATTTTTATACCGAAATTCAAATCTATATAAGATGGGGCGATATTTTAAGGTAACGTTTGAGGATTTAGATTCTGAGTAGTGCAAATTGCATGATAAAATGAAGAAATTATTAGGTAGACTTTTCTCACCATATCAACAATTGTTCCTAACCAATAATTTAATATTAAATAAAAATTATTTTACATGTCATTAAAAACGTGCCACAAAGACATAGATTTGTTTTAAAAATAAAAAAAATAATGGAAGAAAAAGTGTGCTACAAAATCTAGCATTGCTATTTGTTTTTAATTTTTTCCAAAAACGAAATTACCTAACGTGCTACGTACGTGCGTACGCATGCGGAGGAAAGTCCAATATTATTTTTATAAAAACAATACGGAAGTCCCTTATTTTCATACTTGATACAGATCAAAATAATTGTGCCATTAGACCAATTCAAATTATGGCTTCCGCCTTACTAGCATCCCCCGCAGCCCCGGCCGCCGCCGGCCCCTTCACTTCCAATACCTCTTCTTTCCTTCCCAAAACATCTCAACTTTCCATAGCAGGGAAGCGAAAGCCAAAGTTCATCTCCAAAGCTGTGTCATGCAAAGTCAGAAATGGTGATCATCAAAACAAGTTTGATAGAAGAGATGTACTCGTCGGCCTCGGTGGCCTCTATGGTGTATCCACCATAAATGATCCTTTTGCATTTGCAGCACCGATAGCCGGCCCCGACTTCACTCAATGTGGCCGACCGGACCTGCCTGAGAGTGTCGAAAACCTCATTTGTTGCCCACCAGGAGGACCGTCGACCAAAATTGTAGATTTCAAGCTCCCTCCTTCGAACGCGCCGCTACGCACTAGGCCGGCAGCTCATTTAGTAAGTGATGATTACTTGGCTAAATTTTTCAAGGCCATTGAACTAATGAAAGCTCTTCCGGCTGATGATCCACGAAACTTCATGCAACAAGCAAATGTTCATTGTGCTTATTGTAATGGGGCTTATCACCAAATTGGATTCCCAGATCTTGATCTTCAAGTTCATAACTCATGGCTTTTCTTCCCTTTCCATAGATACTATCTTTATTTCTTTGAAAAAATCTTGGGTAAGCTGATTGATGACCCAACTTTCGCAATGCCATTTTGGAACTGGGATACTCCTGGCGGCATGCAAATGCCTGCCTTTTATTCGAACCCTAATTCTCCATTCTACGATGATCGCCGCAACCCGAACCATCAACCACCCGCTCTCCTCGATCTTGATTTCAACGGAACCGATGAAATTTCATCGAGTAATGATCAGATTTCAAGTAACCTGAACATCATGTACAGGCAAATGGTATCTAATGGAAAAACCGCTAGGCTTTTCCTAGGTAATGTTTATCGTGCTGGCGATGAACCGAACCCTGGTGCCGGTTCGCTGGAGAACATCCCTCACGCACCCGTACACATTTGGTGCGGTGACAACACACAACCGAATTTCGAAGACATGGGAAACTTCTATTCCGCTGCGAGAGACCCCATATTCTACGCACATCACTCGAATGTGGACCGGATGTGGTCGGTTTGGAAGACATTGGGAGGTAGACGAACCGATTTTACTGACTCGGACTGGCTCGACTCGGCTTTCATTTTCTACGACGAAAATGCAAATCTTGTTCGTGTTAAGGTGCGAGATTGCCTCGACACTAGAATGTTACGCTATGATTATCAGAGTGTTGCCATTCCATGGTTGGCCACGAAACCTACTCCTCGCAGGGATACGAGTAAAGTGAAAAGAGCACTGGGAGTTGCAAATGCAGCCGAGACAAAGAAAAAAGTTGTATCAAACGTTAGGTTCCCTCTGGTTTTAAACAGCGTTGTCAGCCTGGAAGTTGCAAGGCCAAAGAAATCAAGGAGTAGGAAAGAGAAAGAAGAGGAAGAGGAAGTGTTGGTGATCGAAAACGTTGAGTTTGACAGACACCAAATGGTGAAATTCGATGTGTACGTTAACGACGAAGATGACACCGAGATCGGACCACACAACACGGAGTTTGCAGGCAGCTTTGTCAATGTGCCGCATAAGCATAAACATGGGAAGAAAATGAGCACATCTTTGAGGTTAGGGCTAACCGATTTGTTGGAGGAATTGGATGCTGAGGGTGATGATGCTATTATTGTCACTTTGGTGCCTAAATTTGGTAAGGGTTTGGCTAAGATTGGTGGCATCAAGATTGAGTTTGCTCGAGATTGATTGCCATGTTTTGTTTGATGATCGAAGAATGTTGTTTTGTTTGCAAAATAGTATTTTGTAAGGGAAATATTGCTGAGGGCTTCGTTTTTTTGCAGTTTTTGGTTCTAAAATTGAATAAGAGATTTGCCGAAAAGAAATGAATAAGAGATTACCTTTTTAGATGAGATTTGTATTTGATTATTTTTAGTGTATAAGTTTACGAGTAAACTACACCTAATATCATTGAGCATAAACCGTTGAATTATGAATCAATGCTATTATAACATAATTTAGAGTTTGGCTTCATCAATGCTTTTTTATGAAGAAAATATCTTTTTCAAGACTTCTATATAAATTTTTATATGATATAAAAACAAGATAGTTACTTTTTAGAAAAATCTAACTAACCATAGTCCCGAAATGCCTATGCTTTATTTTTTCTGTAAGGTGGGAGAAAAGATAAAACTTCTTATTAATTTAATCAAAATTCAAGTTTAAACTTATGGAATTAACCCCTTTTAATTAACTCGAGACAAATTGATAGATCTATGAGTAATCTTATTCATTTTATTCACTACGTTGTTTTGATAGAAGAAAAATTAAGAAAAATTGCACTTAAAAGAGGCTCGAAAAAAAGGACATCAAGAATGAAAAGTTAGCACTTAACCACCAAGCTAATTTAAAATCTTATAATAATAATAACAACAACAATAATAATAATAATAATATACATCTACAGCTGAACTTATTTTATTTATCTCATGGTATAGTTTTATAATATTTTTAATATTTATACTTTATATATTATTTTTATAATGTATATAAGTAAACCCTAAACTCTAAACCCAAGCCACAAACAGTAAACTATAAATCCCAACCCTTTTGCATGAAGGGTTTAAGATTTAATATATATATATATTATAAATAATATTTTAGTTTAGGGTTTAGGGATTAGTTATATATTATAAATAATTTAATTTTGTAATATAAATTATAAATAATATTTATTTATAAAGTTAATATATTTATAAAATTACATTATAAAAGTTGTAAAATTATGTTATAAGAAAAATAAAATTAAGTTCAACTGCAGTTCTATATACACATATTGTTTGCATTGGATTTATATTAAGACTCTAAGTTGACTTGGTTGGTAAGTGTAATTTTTTTTATCCTTGTAGTCCTTGGTTCGAGCTTGTTTGAGTGTAAAATTTTCTTATTTTTTCTCTAACAAAACGACGTCGTTTTGGTATATCATAGGCATCAAAACAACTATATCAAAACGACGTCGTTTTGGTTCAGCATCCACGTGTTCACACGCCATCCACGTCACCACGACGTTAACTCGATAATAGTCGAGTGGTATAATTGAACACGTTATTAAAGTTTAATCGTACAATAATATTGTTTTTTAGTTTAGTGGTATAATCAAGTCAGACTCTAAAGTTTAGTGGTACTTCGTATAGTTTACTCTAAATTTATTTATATAAAATTATATGTTAAAATTACTAAATATTTGAATGAAAAATAATAATTTAAGTTAAATCTCATGAAATTTAAATCAAGTAAAGATTGGATCAATTGAGTCAGATATTTTATTTCACTGAATTTGTCTAGCTAACTGAACACAATGCATTTTCACTACATAGAAAAGTACTTGTAAAGTCTGCTGAATTTTAAGTTTGTTAATATGTTTATTGTTATAGCGTTTAAAAGACTCTTAATATCATTAATATTTTATTTAGGGAGATTATAGTGAATTTTAACAATGGTATACGAAAAAGGCTTAAGTGCTCAACTATATCAATTTTTAACTTTAGGGGTTTAAAGTTTTTTTTATAAAAATATATGTCTAACATTTCACTTCGTTAATTTTAAGTGAATGGTCCTTAACTGTCGTTATAAAAGTTTCTTCACTAATTATAATGTGACATATGACATATTTTTAAATTTTAATTTCTTTTTTATTTTTAGAAAAACTTAAACTTTTTGAAAAAAAAAAAACTTCAACTTCATCGTAATTCACAAAGGCCCTAAATTTCAAATATCCTAATCCAAATCCTAAATCAACTATCGTTGCATCGTCACGCCTCCGTTATCGAAATGTTGTCTGTCGTTCGAATGAAGGTTTTACGTTCAACGTTTGATTGGGACGTCATTTGTTGTTTTTCGACGACAGAGAGATGGGGTAAACGGTCATGTGGCTCTTCCGACGGGAATATTGAGCGGCAACATGGCAATCGACTTTGTGATTTGGAGTTTTGGTTATTAAGGTTTTCAAATTTTGGGGTTATTTTTAGAGGTGTGAATTTTCGGGTACCAGGTTCATCCGGGTACCTCAATCTTCGGCCCGTGTCCCGGGTCATCTCATTTGGGTACCCGCCTATTTTTTTAATTCTAAAATTAAAAAATACATATTAAACACAAAAATATTTTTAAAAAATTTTAAACTTAAAACTTAAAATTATGTAATACAAACATAAAAAGAATTTAGGGATTTAAATTTAGTTTTAGAGTAAAAATATTAAGAAACTTAAAATAACAATATAATTAGAAATAAATAAATAAATATATATATTAAATATTATCGAGTCGGTTCAGGTACCCGGTAACTTAAAAATCCCGGCCCGTGTCCTGGGAAAATTCTTGGGTCGGGTACCCGGCCCAGTCGGGTAATATTTTTAGAGAATTACCGGTATTTTTAAGTTCGGGTCATTGGGTCGTCGGGTCGGGTCAACCGGGTGAGGTATTTTTGCCCACCCTAGTTATTTTTTAGTTTTGGAAAATTTAGGATTTTTTCAAAAACTAAGTTAAGAAATAAAAAAATAAAAAAATCAATTTTTTTATGAATTAATGGTAGTTGACAACCAAACACCTAAAATTAACGATATGAAACGTTAGACATATACTTTTACCAAAAAAGAGTTTTATGCACCTAACATGTATAATTTAAGCACTTATTTATACATTAAGCCTAAAAAAATGTTGATATATATACTTCATAAACCGTGACAGAGGCACCTTAATAGTGGGAGGGGCAATTGAGCCTCAACCCCTCAAATTTGATTTTTCCCTTTAGTTTATATATTAAAATTAAGAATTTTATGGGATATTTATAATTTACCCTCTATTTTCAAAAATATTATATTTTGTCCTATCAAGTTAGAATCATGGTTCAATCCATGTCCATATAGCTTCTCAAGTATTGAAAAAGAGATGTATCCTTTTGTATATTTAGAAAGTCATGACTGTCGAACTTAATTAATTATGTCGAGATTTGGTCATTGAGATCCACGTTTTAGTCCCCATTTTCTATGCTAGAATTCATATAAAAAAACCTTCAAGTGGTATGTTGAATAGATGAAGAAATATTGTAAATCAAATTGGGTGTTGTTTAATTTTGAAAAATATTTTTTTTGATTAAATAAATATTACATTCTCATATCGTGATTCGAACTCATACAAGATAAGACAATATTTTATATTTTTATACCGAAATTTAAACTCATATAAGATAGAACAATATTTTAAAATAACATTCGAGAATTTGGATTCTTAGTAGTGCAAAATGTATGATAAAATGAAGAAATTATTAGGCAGGCCCTTCTCAATGCATCAAAAATAGTCCCTAACGAATGATTTAATGCCAAATAGGAATTATTTCACATGTCATTAAAAATGTTGCCAACACATTATTGATTTCCATTCCAACTCACAGTTTTTCCTCCATTGTTCTTCTTCCCCGCCTTAACTCTAAACTTTCAACAGATCTCCGAAAAGCTAAGAACATCAATAATTTATTAACAGAAAGAAAAACAAGATTACCGTTAGCGTCGTCATCTTCATTGATGTATTGGTACCGCCTTAATTTTGCTTTTGAGTATTATCTTCAGCTTCTTCATTACATTCTCTTCTTGGCCTTTTCTGATCTCTTTCTGAATTTGGGTCTCAACGAAATCGGAGTTTTCGCTGATTTCTTCTTGGACATTGATTTAATATATAATTTTTAATGGATTAGTGCTGCGTTTAACCGGATAATAATTTAGTTAAAAATGTATTTTTAATAAAAAAATATAATATTAGTAGGAGTTTAATTAACATATACATTATAAAAATCAAAATTATTTCTATTGGGTAACTGGATTCTTTTTCATAAGAGTGTTTTTGACAATTTATATTTTATAGGTTTAAATGTATTATAAGCCCTTGAATTTTTGAAGAAAAAAAATTAATTAAGCTCCTAAATTTTTTTTTTGCATCCAATTAAGCTCTGATACTCCAAAATTTTATCAATTCACCCTTTTGACCAACGTTGACTATTAAATCTAACAATTTTTTTGATCAATTGGTACAACGTGTCATGCTATAGTGTTGTCACTTGACATTTTCATTTTTTATTTTATGTAAAATTTCTTCAAAAGTTTTAAAAAAATTTAAAAAAACTTATAAAAATAGTTTCCTAAAATCATCTGTAAATATCATCTGATAAAATTGTAGCATATCACACAACAATAACATCTCAAGAAAAAACCGTCAAAAATTGATGGTCAAAGTTGGTAAAAAGAGCTTTATTGATTATTTTTCAAAAGTTTAAGGGCCTCAAACACCTTAAGCCTATTTTTTATATATTTTTTTTAAAATAACTTAGAATCATTACTTAAGGATCAAACATTAAATTACTAGTACATTTATATATAAATCATTAACCACTCACCTAAAACTGTTTGTTAAAATAATTTTTATAAATATAATTTTTACATAAAATATTTTAGTTTACTAACATCATAAGTGTGACAAAATCTAGTTTATTTAAAATCTATTTTAATGATAATTTTTATTATTAAAATATTTTGTATTTCAATTTAAAAAATTATTTTTGTATTTTTCATACTTTTCTATAATCTTTAAATAGAACTACTATTTTATGATGAATTTTTTTAATAGTCTTATGGTGATTAATAAATAAGACACGCACTTTTGCAGGAAAAATTGTTTAAACTCGGAGCTCATAAGATAATCATCATCCTCATTTCAACTAGGACCACCCGTTGAGTTCACAAGACGATGAAATTGAATACAAATACTTTAATATTTCACATATCAGTATTTTGTATCATAAATTTCACATAAGATCATTTGTTGAATTAGTTTTTTATAAAATATTTCCAGTCATAAATACTATAAATGTGATAAAATCTAATATAATATTTATAATTATCTATTAAGTTTAAAGATTTATTGGGCATTTATTTAGTAAAATATTGAAAATGTGAAATTTATTTTCTCATTATACCTTTTAAAAATATTGAATCTTAAATAATATAAAAAATGTTTGTCGTCATTTACAAAAAAAACAAATAAATTAAAATTCGAAATGTTGAAATAGATAGTCCCATGTTTGAGATGAAGATGATGGCTAATGAGATGAATTAATGCTGGGTCATGTATGAATTCATAAGGGCGGGGGAGATTTTTATGTACAAAACTATGAGTTAATAAAATTAAGAAGATACAGTTTTGCAGTTTGTTGATGCGAATTTGCTGTGGACATTAATCAAGGATAATCATTGGAGAGTTACGGTAGTTTTTTATGGTTCACCTCATCTGGTTTGGATGGGTGGGTCTAAAAGAAGGCAGTTTAATTTTTTTTAAGAAAGTAGTACTAATATAACTGTTAAATTAAGTATAATAAAATGCGAACCGTTGTATTAAAAAAATTATAAAAAGGGTACAGGGGTAGAAGGTTAACCTCTTAACCTTATAGAAAGAAAAAGGGGAAAATGGGAGGGGGAATCAAACATGATTTTTTACAAATTTACAATTTTTTTCATTCATCTTCTTTAACCTTGATTTCTTTGAGTTTGAGTTGGAGTAAAGTAATATTTGAGGTAAGATTCTTCCTTTTCACATATCAAGCTTTAAAATAAGATCCATGTCTCCATATGTGAGTGTTATGGGGTGGCTAGGGTTTTGTTGGCGTTATGTTTTAAGAGAGGATTTTGAAGAAAATTGAGAAATAATTTTGTCTTTCATCCTTCCATTAATTCTTATGTATTTCTATGATGATTGTTCAATAATGAACGAAGGAAGAGAGTCTTCCAAAAGCATAAGCAAAGAGCAAGCTTAAAGAGGGGATAAAGGAGCCACCTTTGGGGTGTTTTGTGCAATGTAAAATGCTTTCATTACTAGTATGATGCACATGAGTCATAAAACACGAGTCTTGTAGGTTAAACGTGTACTAAAGCATGTCTTGTTAGATTTCGTAAATCAATATTCTTGAGATGAGATTGACGTTAAGAATGCTTGCTAATGATGTTAAATGACGCATGAACAATGTTGGTGACTTTAGGCATAGTCTTAGGGACACTATGAGAAGGTTAGAGTTAGATTGAAGAGCATTTTCGAGCTTAAAATGACATTTCATGCATTTTGGTATCGATATTGTTATTGTTGTATCAATACCATTTAAATGTATGTAGAAATTTAGGTAAAAGTATCATGTAGTATCTGTACTATTCTTGACGATATTTGTACTGTTCTTGACGGTATCTATACCGCTTTTACATATTACATATAAAATTGAGATTGACACTATACTTACACACATTTTATTTTTCAAGCCCTTTTCCTTTTTAATAATATATATGTATATAATATTTAAACTTATTGTTATTGAGAATTGAAATTGAATTGCTGCAAACATATTTATTTATTTTTTTGTAGGTTGACTTATCTGATTTCTTTAACAATGTCTCTTTGTTAGACTTGAGGAAGTTCGTGGTTAATTTATTTCTCAGTTTAACCCTTTGTTTGATAAGGTTGTCGCTCTCTCTTGAAACTTTTTAACTTTCGAGCTTCTTCCTTCAAATTTGATCCACCACCGGCATAAGATACTTGATGAATTTGTTTCTCCTGTTTATCACGATTTGCATCTATGTCTTTGGTTGTCATTATGAATTTATGTATGACATTTTGGATGTTTTTTTGTTGCATTGATGTTTTTAATTTTGTAGTTTCATTTTGAATGATTTGGATCTATTTGGATATTCTACATTACACATATATTTTAGATTATAACATTGATCTTATGTAACTATAAATATTTTAGATTACCATTGAATTTTACTTATATTGTGCTTATTATCTTATTTGTCTATTGTCTTTCAATGCTATTAATCGTACAAAATTTTTTAGTGCTTAGAACAATTGTTTCTAAGGGTTTAGAACAATTTTTCTTTCAAAGACTTCCACAAAACTCTAGTCAATGAAAATGAGATTAAAACAATTTTTCAAGTGATTTTTAATTAAAACCTACAAATTGTTCGTATGATATTAAAATTGTTCTTGTGTTGCCGACTATATACTATGAAGATGTATGTCTAAATTGTGCATTAGTACTGGTACACATACAAGAGTGCCAATACACATGATATGAATTTATATAGGTAGTGAGCTAAAATGGTACAAATCCTACACAATAGTACCATTACAATTAAAATAACTATTGGCACCACAAGAACAATACCGATTCCGAAATCAAACATGCAACAAATTAGTATCGATTTTGAACAATTTATTTTGAATTTGGTGTTCTCGGGTAAGAATTTGCTTTATCACATTTTACTACCATTTTGGTAGGAATTTATGTAGATTCTATAAGAATTTGTGTAGATACCCAAATTTTTATGAGTTTTGTAACACCCTCAATTTTACCCTAGAAGACTTTGTTCAATTGGTCAAATAATTAATTTAAATGAACCGAGTAATCCCTAATTAATTGCAATAATGACCTAATTCAAAGAATAAATAAATTGATAAAAACTCAGCCATGACTAAACCAAAATATATGATAAAATGGGGACTTGCATGTTAAAAATTTGACTCCCCCAATCTGCCCTTGAGCTGAAATAAGTGTTAGTTTAATTAAAAAGGGCAGATCGACCAACTCTCAATCCATTAACTTAAGAGAGTTGTCTTTTCCTTTCCATTCTTTTCTTCTCTTGAGCCAATTGAAAGAGAGAGAGCTTAGAGATAGAGTTTTGCCGAAGAAAAACTCAAAGAGAGCTTGAAAACTTGCTTGCATGTTGATCATCTTGCTATAGGAATCAAATTAGAAAGCTAAGTAAGTGTTTCTACTCAACTAGTTCATCAAAGTATCATGTTAAGTTGTTTGAATAATCTGAAATGTTACAATTGCTTGTGGTAAATGATGATTTTAATTCTGAAAATTTGTTGTAAGATGATGAGAAATATGTATTTAGTTAGATTATTTGATGAAAATAAAAGTCGGTCACATGCAAAGACAAGATAATTAAGGGGCTGTTTAAGGTAAATTTCCGACATATCATGCTCATTGCAAACTCATGCTTGAACTACCATTCAAGGCATAACATCCACTTTCCATAACCCCATGTATCATTTAACTCATGCATCTATCAATGAAAAATCAAGCAACGACTTACACACATGCATGACACAAGTCATAGACCTTCTCAACATGATACATTGTAATCTCAAAAGCTTCGTAACATCATCAACACAATAAAAGCTTGATGAATAAAATGAATATCATGAGTATTTTGACATCTTTAGAACTTTTACTCGGATATGCGGATAACCCCGGGTGGAATGCCCATCACCGTGCTCAAGACCACTAGACAACTTCCGGTGGAATGCCCATCACGTACTCACCCGTCTAGTAAATATAAACTTCCGGTGGAATGCCCATCACCGTACTCCTCCTTAGTGGAATCTGTCATCACTAAGGCCACACGTGAATTTTACCATTATAGTGCACTCTCATCCTATTGGTCGACCAATTATATTCGGTAATAAAATCTCATCAAGTGTTAATATACCCATCAAGGCCAATACTTACCCACTGTTTTTCAAGGCCACAAGCACAACATTTCTCATCCCATTTTCGTAACACATTTCCATGCATAGCATGTACTCAACCATATTTATCTCATTAAAATCACCATTTAGCATATGGGATCACATGGGACAACATTTAAATAAGTCAAAATGCATGAAAACAATAGGATTTAATGTAAACAACATAACATGAACATGATCCACAAAATCAAGGCAAAACTAGCCAAAAACAAAGGCGAAAACAACCAAACTTACTCTTGAACTTAGATTGGCCTTTAAAGCTCAATATAAACCTCAAAAATTTGTCCTTAACCACGTTAAGGCTTTTAAAACAGTTCCACTCACCAACAATACACAAATGCTAGCCGAACACCCAATTCAAATGTAACACCCGTGTTTTGGGCCTAGGAGTTAATCGGGTTTTAATTCGAGTCAAATTAAATTTAATTAAGATAATTCAACTTCAAGTAGTGATCTAAATAAGCTTCAATTAAAAGGGGAGGGACCAATGTTGCAATTTTACCAAAAACTTTTGAAAAGCTAGACAACCTTTTATTAAAAGCAGAAAATTTTTTGCTCTCTCTCCACTCCCCTTTTCTTCCAACGTCAAATACACCATAAACCCCTCCTAAACTCTTTCAAACCTAAAAACACTATTCCATTCATTTTCTTCCTCAATCCAAGACGTTTTTCAAAGGTAATTATGTTTTCCAACTCTCCTCTTTATTCCCTACTCAACCATTGTTGTAGATTTCAAAAAGATGGTGTTTTGAAAATTAGGGTTCATAGGAAATTTGGGGTTTTTGATGGGGCTTTTTAATTTGTTTTGTTAAATTATGTTGGGGGTTTGTTTAAGCATGATGAAATACACCACATACTTAAATTTGGTTGAATTTTGATAGAAATTCGTAGTGATGTCTTAGGGTTAGATTTAAGGTTGTAAAACTTAAGTTTTTGGGAGGTTTAATGTTGTAAATAAGGGGCTGATGGTCTACCTAGGTAAGGAGGGTGTTTTGGGATGCCTTGGAAGCCATTTGGGTGTTTGGAAGTGGGTTTTTCAGCAAGGGTTTTGGGAAGCACGAAAATTGAGTTTTGGGAGATTTTATGATTTGGGGAATTTGTGAAATTTGGTCTATGTTGTGAAGTGAATTGATAGTTGAGCTTTAGCATTGAATTGTGGTGTAATAAGTGTGTTTTGCTTGGCTAGAAGCAAGGGGAAACATTGAAGAAGCTTTGGGACCGAATCCGGGTGCGTAGGAGGATTGTTCGATTTGCTAAGGAAGGGCGGTGAGTGGTCTAAACTTGTTTTAAAGTTGGTTCGAGCATGAGTAGTGTGTGTGTGAGCAAGTGTGCTTGGTAGGCCACTTCCTTTAATCCAAGTAGTTAGCTTAGTCTAATTTCCTTGAATGCTATGTGCTTGATGACTATGCTCAAATGCTTGTGATTAGATGGTGTGTGTATATGTATATCATGATGTGGATATATGTGTTGAGCATGAATGTGTTGATGATATGGGGTTGATGATATGTGTTGTGGTTATAATAATTGGCACTAAATAATTACCGGTTGTAAATGATATCATTAGGATAGTGTGCACACAAATTGAGTCAAAACGTACGTGGCCTTGATGGCGTTAAGTCATCAAGGAGGAGTACGGTGATGTAGCATTCCACCGGAAGCTTATTATATTTCTACGGGATGATGAGTGGAATCCCATCCGTAGGGCATGTGGCGATGAGTGGAATCCTGCACATGCATGGTCCGGTGATGAGTGGAATCCCACCGAGGTAAAGTGTTGTCAAGGTTTTAATCCGCACAATCGGGGTAATTAAAGTGGCCAATTAAACTTGTTCATGAATTGTGATATATGATGGTGATATGTGGTTTTGATATATGGTATTGCATGATGATCTATAATGATGCTTAATCTTGCTAGGAATGAGAGACCATATTTGCCACTTGAAAGACTAGCTAGGTCTACTTGGTCATATGCAATGCTTGATATGTATGAGATTAGGATTACATGCTTGAACCCTGCATTGTTGTTGTTTTTCGTTTTAGAGCACCCTCACTAAGCTTATAGCTTACGCTCTCAATGTTCAACAATGCAGATCATTAGCGTGGTGTTAGCTCGAGGCAAGGCAAGAAGGGCATCCAAGTTTGTAGCTCAAGTATGGCTATCGATTTTGTAATAGCTAGCAATGTGGCAAGGGTCTTGTATGAGCGTGTGTGACTCATTTGTTTGATGTTGTTTTTGGTTTGATCATGAGTTGTAAGCATGTTATACTATGTTTGATGTTTGATGGCATGTTTTAGAATGCTTAGGTTGCGTAGTGTATGAGTGCAAACCTTTCAAGATGTCTTGTTTCTTCTAAGGTCCTTTGTGTTTTGAGTATGCCAATATTGCATGAATTGCTCTTAAACTAGAATGCTATGTATGAATGCTTAAATCCATGTTTGACTGACTCCCTTGGCTTAAATATGTATGCTTGTATGGTTGGCTTGCCTTAGGGATTGATGATAGTGTGTTGGTTGAAGTGTTAGAGGGATTTAGGGGCCTCCTTGTGCTCTAAATCAGCTCAAATCTGCAGTTTCGTAGCTGGGGTATCGATACCATTGATCTGGTATCGATACTACCCTGTGGTTTCAGGCCTCGTGTATCGATACTCGAGGGGAGTATCGATACCTTTTTGGCCACTGGAGCCACTGTCGATTTCGGTATCGATACTGGCCTCTAGGGTATCGATACCGTTGTCTTGGCTTTGACCGTGGGAAGTCAACTTTAGGGGAGGGTATCGATACCCTCATCTGGGGTATCGATACTGTCTCCTCAGGTTGACCAAACCCTGTTGACCTAGTCAAAGGGGTATCGATACCCCCTTTAAGGGTATCGATACCGCCTGCAGTTTAACTTTAAAAATGGGCTTTTAAGTGTTAGTTTGGGTTCGATTGATTGTTTCGTAAATATTGTTCCGCTGTATGATCACCTAGGATGTAATTCTCATCTAGACAACATTAAAATGAAAAAAAAATAGGGTTGCTAACCGAGGGAGAGTTCCTTAGGGAGTTTTCACTCGGTTTTCCCCGTGTAGCTCACTCGGACCGGTCATCCGGCCAGACCGGGACGAGGGGGTTACATTTGTTGGTATCAGAGCCTGAGGTTACCGAGACCTCGGGCAGGTAAGTGAGGTAAGATTAATGTGTTAAATGCTTGTGTTGTTCGATGCATGATTTGCCATGAATCCTTGATGATTGATTTATCGTATGATGTTTTGAATGCATGAATGGTCGTGTCTCGTGTGAGTGTGTGCCCATTGCTACTACTACTTAATTTAAAAAGGATTTTTGAAAGAGGAATACTTGAGCACTATTGGACCCTTGCTTTGGCTAACGTAATCCTATTTGTTTCTTGTTGTAGTTTTACCTTGCTAGTTGAACCATGAGACCACGTGGGAGGCCTAGGATGGTTCGACCGGAACCACGGGCAGAGGCTCCGAGAGTTGAGCCAGTTGTGAGAGTTGAGGCTCAAGTGGGAGAGCCAGTGGTTGGAGTTGGAGCTCCTCCACCACCTCCGCCACCACCACCTCCTCCACCGGGAGTGGGAGGCGAGGCCGGGCCCGAAGGAATGGGACCACAAGGAGGCCAAGGTGGCCAAGGTGGCCAAGGACCGGCTGGAATTGACTTAGCTTCGTTGGTTCAGGCAATAGCCGGAGCGTTCCAGGCTGCAGTCGCTGGGGGTCAGGCAGCTCATCATCAGGGTGAGGGCACCGGATTACCATTAGAGAGACTTCGGGGCCTTGGGGCCGAAGAGTTTAGAGGTGCTACTCCAGAGAGGTCAGAGATGTGGTTTGAGAAGACCGTCCGTATCCTTGCTCAGATGGGGTGTACTGGTGATCGTAAGTTGGGCTGTGTTGAGTCCTTGCTTCAGGGTGATGCCTACACCTGGTGGGTCACCGTTACTTCGGGGATGGATGAGACCGAGATCACTTGGGAGTTCTTTGAGACAGCTTTCCGGAAGAAGTATTTGGGTCCGCGATACCTCGATGAGAGGAAGAGAGAGTTTATGGCATTGTCTCAGGGGAGTATGTCCGTGACTGATTATGAGATCCGATTCGTCAGACTGAGTCAGTATGCACCTGAACTCGTACCTACTGAGGTGGAGCGTTGTAACCGCTTCCGATATGGGCTGAATGAGGAGATCAAGACTTATACTCTAGCTTCTGAATACATTGATTTTGATGTCTTGGTCTCGAGGGCCAAGGACTTGGAGCACAGTTTGAGTTTGACCAGGCGGTCAGGTGGATCTAGTTCAGGTAAGAGGTCCAGCAACTTTGATAGAGGAGATGCCAAGAGGCATCGGGACAACCGGCATCAGTATGATCATAGGCATGGTGGCAGTAACCACGGTAGGGGCCACTAGGGCCAGAGAGCTGGTGGGAAGTTGCCCACATGTGCTTCCTGCGGGAGGAACCACACCGATGAGTGTTGGGGAAATTATCACTCTTGTTGGAGTTGTGGTGCTAGAGACCACATTAGGCGTGACTGTCCACATCAGGTGGGACAGGCACCAGCTCAGGCTCCTGCTAGAGCCAATGACTTTCAGAGAGGCCGCGGGCGCGGTAGAGGAAACTTCCAGCCAAGGAACGATGGTCAGAGAAACTTAGCTCATGTAGTTGCAGTCCAGCCGGAGGGCGGAGGACAGGCTAGGGTTTACGCTCAGCGCGGGGAGCAGCATGACACCGATGTGATCGCAGGTAATTTCTCGATACAGTCTTTGGGTTTGCTTTCTTTGATTGACTCTGGGTCTACACATTCCTACATATTGAGTGAGCATGCACAGTCTTTGAATTTGCCTTGTGAGTTGTTAGAGGTAGGAGTTAGTGTTACTAGTTCCTTTGGGGACACGGTAGTGGTTAGGAAGATGTACCGAAGGTGTCCGTTGATGGTTCAGGGACATGTGTTTCCAGTGGATATGATGGAGCTTCCCTTCTATGGTTTTGATGTGATTCTGGGTATGGACTGGCTTACAGAGCATAGAGCTAGGATAGACTTTGAAACTAAACGGATTTCTTTAAAGCTCACAGATGATTATGAGATTGTTGTGATGGGTGAGAATGTGAAGTTCTTGTCCAATGTGGTTTCAGTGTTAGAGGCTAAGAGGTTAGTGGAGTTGGGGTGTGAAGCATACTTAGCTTATGTGATGAACCCTAACATGAGTGAGGTTAGACCTCAGGACATCCGGACAGTATGTGATTTTCCTAGTGTGTTTCCGGAAGAATTGCCAGGGTTGCCACCGGACAGAGAGGTAGAGTTCAGCATTGAGACTTATTCTGATTCGGCTCCCGTTTCGATTGCTCCGTATCGTATGGCACCGAAAGAATTGAAAGAGTTGAAGACTCAGTTGCAAGAATTGACAAATAGAGGTTTTATTAGGCCTAGTTCTTCACCTTGGGGTGCACCTGTGTTGTTTGTGAAGAAGAAAGATGGGAGTATGAGAATGTGCATAGATTACAGACAGTTAAATCAGTTGACAGTGAAGAACCGATATCCGTTGCCTAGAATTGATGACTTGTTCGATCAGTTGAGAGGGGCGTCTGTCTTTTCGAAGATTGATTTGAGATCGGGTTACTACCAGCTAAAGGTTAGAGAGGTTGATGTACCGAAGACGGCCTTTAGGACTAGGTATGGACACTATGAGTTTTTAGTCATGCCATTTGGGTTGACTAATGCACCGGCAGCTTTCATGGACATGATGAATATGATTTTTCATCAGTATCTAGATCAGTTTGTGGTTGTATTTATTGATGACATTTTGGTGTACTCGCGAACTGAAGAAGACCATGACCGACACTTGAGACTTGTTTTGAAGACTTTGCTAGACCATCAGTTGTATGCGAAGCTCAGCAAGTGTGAATTCTGGATACGAGAGGTAGTCTTCTTAGGACATGTAGTGTCAGCTGAAGGCATTAGAGTTGATCCGAAGAAGATCGAAGCCATTGTTGAGTGGAAGCAACCGAAGTCAGTGACAGAAGTACGTAGCTTCCTAGGCTTAGCCGGATACTATAGAAGGTTTGTGGAAGGTTTCTCGAAATTAGCCGCTCCGTTGACACAGCTACTACAGAAGAGTGTTCAGTTTGAGTGGACAGATGCAAGACAGAGAGCCTTTGAAAAATTGAAAGAAGCTTTGACCCAAGCACCGATCTTGATTCAGCCTGAGCCCGGGAAGGACTATGTGATTTATAGTGATGCCTCGTATGTAGGGTTAGGATGTGTTCTGATGCAAGACCGAAGAGTAGTGGCTTATGCCTCAAGACAGTTGAAGACTCATGAGCGCAACTATCCGACCCATGACATAGAGTTAGTTGCAGTTGTGTTTGCTCTGAAGATTTGGAGACACTATTTGTATGGTGAGAAATGCACAGTATACACCGACCACAAGAGTTTGAAGTACATTATGACTCAGCGAGATTTGAATCTCAGACAGCGTAGATGGTTAGAGTTGCTAAAGGACTATGATCTTACTATTGAGTACCATCCGGGTAAGGCCAATGTAGTGGCCGATGCATTGAGTAGGAAGGTGGCCGTGGACTTGAGAGCCATGTTTGCTAGATTGAGTTTGTCCGGGGATGGTGGCTTAGTAGCCGAGCTTCAGGTTAGACCTACTCTAGGTCAGATGATTCGAGAGAAACAGCTCTTAGATAGATCTTTGGCACCTCACGTGCAAGATATAGCCGAAGGTAGATCTTCAGACTACAGTTTCAGTTCCGATGGGGTCTTATGTTTCAAGGACAGAGTAGTTGTGCCTGAAGACAGTGATTTGAGACGTACGATCTTGACTGAAGCCCACAGTAGTCCGTTTGCTATGCATCCTGGAAGTACGAAGATGTACCGTGATTTGAAGAATGAGTACTTTTGGGTTGGATTGAAGAGAGATGTAGCCGACTTTGTGAGTAAGTGCTTAGTGTGCCAGAGAGTGAAGGCGGAACATCAGGTTCCCTCAGGTTTGTTACAGCCGTTGAGAATTCCGGAATGGAAATGGGAGAACATCACCATGGATTTTGTTTCGGGTTTGCCTTTGACACCTACGAAGAAGAACTCAGTTTGGGTGATAGTGGATCGTTTTACGAAGTGTGCTCACTTCTTGGCAGTCAACTCTACTTACACCTTAGATAGATTGGCCGATTTGTACATTGGTGAGATTGTGAGGTTACATGGTGTGCCGAAGTCCATTGTGTCAGATAGAGATCCACGGTTTACTTCGAGATTTTGGGAGTGTCTGCATACAGCTTTGGGTACCCGTTTGAACTTCAGTACTTCTTATCATCCTCAGTCAGATGGTCAGTCAGAGAGGGTTATTCAGATCTTAGAGGATATGTTGCGATGTTGTATCATTGACTTTCAGGGTACTTGGGAGAAGCATCTGCCTCTAGTGGAGTTTGCGTACAACAACAGTTTCCAGTCGAGCATTCAGATGGCTCCGTATGAGGCCTTGTATGGTCGAAAGTGTAGAACTCCAGTGTGTTGGGCCGAGGTAGGACAGAAACTGTTACCTATGCCGGATTTGCTCAAGGGGACAACCGACAAGGTAAAATTGATTTGCGATCGTCTGAAGGCTGCTTCGGATAGGCAGAAGTCCTATGCCGATTTGAAGAGGAAGGAAGTTGAGTTCTCAGTGGGTGAGAAGGTGTTCTTGAAAGTGTCTCCGTGGAAGAAAGTGATGAGATTTGGCCGAAAGGGGAAGTTGAGCCCGAGGTACATAGGACCGTATGAGATTGTGAAGAGAGTTGGTCCCGTTGCTTATCAGTTGCGTTTGCCATCCGAGCTTGAGAAGATACATGATGTGTTCCATGTATCCATGCTTCGTAAGTATAGGTCTGATCCATCGCATGTTATGCCCGTAGAAGAAATTGAATTGAATCCGGATTTGACTTATGAGGAAGAGCCCGTCGAGATCTTAGCTTCAGACAGTAAGGTGTTGAGGGGTAGATCAATTGAGCTAGTAAAGGTGCGGTGGCAACGTAGAGGTGTGGACGAGGCCACTTGGGAGAGGAAGGAGGATATGGAAAAGCAGTTTCCGTATCTCTTTCAGTCAGGTAATTTCGGGGACGAAATTCCTTAAGTGGGAGAGAGTTGTAACACCCGTGTTTTGGGCCTAGGAGTTAACCGGGTTTTAATTCGAGTCAAATTAAATTTAATTAAGATAATTCAACTTCAAGTAGTGATCTAAATAAGCTTTAATTAAAAGGGGAGGGACCAATGTTGCAATTTTACCAAAAACTTTTGAAAAGCTAGACAACCTTTTATTAAAAGCAGAAAATTTTCTGCTCTCTCTCCACTCCCCTTTTCTTCCAACGTCAAATACACCATAAACCCCTCCTAAACTCTTTCAAACCTAAAAACACTATTCCATTCATTTTCTTCCTCAATCCAAGACGTTTTTCAAAGGTAATTATGTTTTCCAACTCTCCTCTTTATTCCCTACTCAACCATTGTTGTAGATTTCAAAAAGATGGTGTTTTGAAAATTAGGGTTCATAGGAAATTTGGGGTTTTTGATGGGGCTTTTTAATTTGTTTTGTTAAATTATGTTGGGGGTTTGTTTAAGCATGATGAAATACACCACATACTTAAATTTGGTTGAATTTTGATAGAAATTCGTAGTGATGTCTTAGGGTTAGATTTAAGGTTGTAAAACTTAAGTTTTTGGGAGGTTTAATGTTGTAAATAAGGGGCTGATGGTCTACCTAGGTAAGAAGGGTGTTTTGGGATGCCTTGGAAGCCATTTGGGTGTTTGGAAGTGGGTTTTTCAGCAAGGGTTTTGGGAAGCACGAAAATTGAGTTTTGGGAGATTTTATGATTTGGGGAATTTGTGAAATTTGGTCTATGTTGTGAAGTGAATTGATAGTTGAGCTTTAGCATTGAATTGTGGTGTAATAAGTGTGTTTTGCTTGGCTAGAAGCAAGGGGAAACGTTGAAGGAGCTTTGGGACCGAATCCGGGTGCGTAGGAGGATTGTTCGATTTGCTAAGGAAGGGCGGTGAGTGGTCTAAACTTGTTTTAAAGTTGGTTCGAGCATGAGTAGTGTGTGTGTGAGCAAGTGTGCTTGGTAGGCCACTTCCTTTAATCCAAGTAGTTAGCTTAGTCTAATTTCCTTGAATGCTATGTGCTTGATGACTATGCTCAAATGCTTGTGATTAGATGGTGTGTGTATATGTATATCATGATGTGGATATATGTGTTGAGCATGAATGTGTTGATGATATGGGGTTGATGATATGTGTTGTGGTTATAATAATTGGCACTAAATAATTACCGGTTGTAAATGATCGATCATTAGGATAGTGTGCACACAAATTGAGTCAAAACGTACGTGGCCTCGATGGCGTTAAGTCATCAAGGAGGAGTACGGTGATATAGCATTCCACCGGAAGCTTATTATATTTCTACGGGATGATGGGTGGAATCCCATCCGTAGGGCATGTGGCGATGAGTGGAATCCCGCACATGCAAGGTCTGGTGATGAGTGGAATCCCGCACATGCGTTAAGTCACCAAGGAGGAGTACGGTGATATAGCATTCCACCGGAAGCTTATTATATTTCTACGGTGATCTTTGAGTATGTTGTTTGTGTGATCACAATTAGGGTTAATGTGCATCTAGACAAGTTTAAAAAGAAAAAAAAGGGTTGTTAATCAAAGTTGACTTTCGGGTTGACTTTGGTTTTCCCCGTGTGACTTTTTTAATTCGGGTCAACCGTCTAGGCCGGGTTAAGGGGGTTACAAGGCAAATCATCACAACTCTGAAAATCACTTTAAAACATTTTTTCAACAATATTTCAACATTTAATCAAACTAACAATAAAACCACAATAAAAAACATGAATTAAGAGCCAAATATCTTTGGAATTTCATTAAAGAACCTTGATTAGAGGGTTAGCACGAACGTTACCTCCAATCTTTGCTTCTCCTCTAATTTGGCAAGATTAGCTTGAAAGAACTTGAAGGAAAATTATGAGAGAAATCACCAAGGAAAAGTTGGAAATCAAAAGAGAATTTGAGAGTGAAGAAAATCTGGAAATTTAAGAGAAAATGGAGAGTGTTTGGATGAAGTGAAGAAGAGAAATGAAAATGATTGTGAAAAATCTTTTTACTGATCAACTAACTTTCTAATTTATTTAATCAAATCTATTTTAATTATTTAATAAACCATTTAAAACACATGCCAAATTAGGGGAAATGCTTAATTGCCAAATAGCTCCCTAAGGATTCTAAGATTTTGACTCTTCTTGAAAAAACACATTTTTCCTAACTTTTAAATCTTTGCATTTTGGTCACTACCCAAAATGTATACTTTCGAAAACCCGTTTTGTAAAATTGATTTAACCAACCTCTTAAATATAGTTTTAGTGGATTTTAGGAATTTTTATCCCATCTCGAACCTTGATTTCCCTAAACCACCTTTTAACGGCTCAAACAACAGACACCGGTTCCACCGGTCCAACCTGGCTCACAAAACACCTAGGCCCAAAACTGGGGCATTACAACTCTCCCCCACTTAGGAAGTTTCTTCCTCAAAATTTTTTTACTTGAAGAAAAAAGATGTGAAAATTGCCTCAGCATGTCTGCCTTGCTTTCCCACGTGGCCTCTGCAACTCCTCGGTGTCGCCACAACACCTTCAGAAGCTCAATCGTCTTGCCACGAAGAACTTTGATACTCAAATCCAGAATTCTCACTGGTTCCTTATCATAGGATAAATCCAGATTCAACTTAATTTCCTCTACTGGCATCACATGCGAAGGATCCGATCTATACCTCCGCAACATGGAAACATGAAACACATAATGAATCTTTTCCAACTCGGGAGGCAACTTCAACCGATAAGCCACAGGACCAACTCTCTCCACAACCTCATAAGGTCCAATAAACCTCGGACTAAGCTTTCCCTTACGTCCGAACCTCATCGCCTTCTTCCAAGGCGATACCTTAAGAAACACGCGATCTTCAACCGCAAATTCAATCTCTCTACGCTTTAAATCTACGTAGGACTTATGACGATCCGATGCAACCTTCAAACGCTCACATATGAGCTTCACCTTTCTCAATTGTTCCCTTGAGCATATCCGGCAAGGAAAGCAACTATTGCCCTGCCTCAGCCCAACAAAGAGGTGTTCTACACTTCCTCCCATACAAGGCCTCATACGGAGCTATTTGTATACTTGCCTGAGAACTATTATTATAGGCAAACTCAACCAAAGGTAGATGCTTTTCCAAGAACCTTGTAAATCAATCACACTGCATCGCAACATGTCCTCCAGCACCTGGATAACTCGTTCTGATTTTCCATCCGTCTGAGGATGATATGAAGTGTTGAAATTCAACCGCGTACCCAACGCTTGATGCAAACATTCCCAAAACCTCGCTGTGAACCTCATATCTCTATTTGACACTATGGACTTGGGCACACCATGCAAATGCACAATCTCAGCAATTTACAACTTCGCTAACTTATCCAACATATAAGTAGTATGCACAACCAAGAAATGTACACACTTCGTAAGACGATCCACAATCACCCATACGGAGTTCTTCTTAGATGGTGTCAAAGGCATACCAAACACAAAATCCATGGTAATCCTTTCCCATTTCCACTCCGGTATCCTCAAAGGCTGTAAAAAACCGGAAGGAAACTGATGCTCTGCCTTCACTCGCTGGCAAACCATACACTTGCTTTCAAAATCAGCAACATCCTTTTTCAACCCCACCCAATAATACTCATCCTTCAAGCCACGATACATATTAGTAATATCATGGTGCATAGCAAAAGGACTGCTATGAGCCTCAACCAAAATAGTGCGCCTCAACTCAACATCTTCCGACACCACTATTCGACTTTTAAAACATAGAACTCCATCATCATTAAAGCAGAAGTATGTTGCCTTACCATCGGCTATGTTTTGAACATGAGGTACCAACAAATCATCCAACAACTGCTTCTCCTAAATCAACTGAATCAAGGAAGGTTTTACTTGCAACTCGGCTATTAAACCACCATCACACAATATACTCAAACGAGCAAACATAGCTCTCAGCTCAACAGCTACCTTCCTACTTAAAGCATCAGCCACAACATTGGCATTTCCCGGATGGTATTCAATGGTCAGATTATAATCCTTAAGCAACTCCAACCATCTTCGCTGCCTAAGATTCAATTCCCTCTGCGACATAAGATACTTCAAACTCTTATGGTCGGTGTAAACCACACACATTTCACCATAAAGGTAGTACCTCCAAATCTTCAAAGCAAACACCACCGCTGCGAGTTCTAAATCATGCGTACGATAGTTGCGCTCATGCACCTTCAACTTCCTAGACGCATAAGCCACAACCTTCCCACCTTGCATCAATACGCAACCCAAACCAACATAGGATGCATCACTATAGACTACAAACTCCTTATCCGATTCTGGTTAAATCCAGACAGGAGCTTGCGTTAAAGCCTCCTTCAACTTCTCGAAAGCTTGTTGCCTAACATTTGTCCACTCAAAGCGAACATTCTTTTGCAACAAATTGGTCAAATGTGCAGCAATCTTAAAGAAACCTTTGACAAACCTTCGGTAGTAACCAGGCAACCCAAGGAAACTGTGCACTTCTGTCACTGATTTAGGTGTCTTCCAACTCATCACCGCCTCAACCTTGTGTGGATCAACCCGAATACTCTCGGCTGAGACCACATGTCCAAGGAAAACCACTTCCTTGAGACAAAACTCACATTTGCTCAGCTTAGCATAAAGCTGATTCTCCAACAGCACTTGCAATACAATCCTCAAGTGCTAATTATGATCCTCCTCTGTACGCGAGTACACGAGAATATCATCGATAAGCACCACCACGAACTAATCCAGAAACTCGTGGAACACCCTATTCAATATATCCATGAACGCAATCCAAACGACATCACCAAGAACTCATAATGGCCGTACCTAGTTGATAGTACCCAGACCTCAAATCTATCTTCGAAAACACCGAAGCACCACGAAATTGATCAAACAAATCATCGATCCTCGGTAAAGGGTACTTGTTATTAATCGTCAACTTGTTCAGTTGTCGATAATCAATGCACATATGCATTGTACCATCCCTCTTCTTCACGAACAAGACCAGCGCACCCCAAGGTGAAATACTCGGCCTTATGAACCCTCAGTCAAGAAACTTCTGAAGTTGCGTCTTCAACTCCTTCAACTCCTTAGGTGCCATGCGATAAGGAGGAATGGACACTGGAGTCGTATTCTCATACAACTCTATGCTAAACTCAACCTCCCGGTTTGGTGGCAACCCAAGCAACTCTTTCGGAAAAACACCCGGAAACTCACATACAGTTCGTATATCTTGCACAAGATTCATCACATATGCCAAGAAAGCTTCGCATCCCAACTTCATCATCCGACTCTCTTCAAGAGCCGAAATTGCGTTAGACAAGAACTTCACGTTCTCACCTACGATTAATACCTCGTAATCATCCACAAGCTTAAGGGTAACTCGCTTAACATCAAAATCTACCACAGCTCACTGCTCAACCAACCAACCCATTCCAATAATCACATCAAAACCATAAAAAGGCAATTCTATCAAATCAACTGAAAACTCATGACCCTGAACAGACAATGGACATCTCCTATACAATCTCCTTGTAACAATAGTCTCGCCAAAAGAACTTGTTTCTTGCATTCCTACATCTAGCATCTCCACAGGAATATCAAGCAAATGTGCATTCCTACATCTAGCATCTCAACAGGAATATCAATCAAGGCTAACAAAGACAATGATTTCAAGGTGAATGTACCTGCAATCACATCGGTGTCGTTGTGTCCCTCGCAATGTGCATACACCCTCGCAAGACCACCTCCCTCCGGCATAACAACAACTACATGAGTCATAACTCTCTGCCAATCCTCTCTCTTCTGAAAGCTGCCACGGCCATGCCCATGGCCTCTCTACTGTGCAACAACTGGTACACGACCCTGACCACCTCCTGCTAATAGGGGACACGCACGTCTCATGTGATCAGCATACCCGCAGTTCCAACACGAATTAGCCCTAACCACAGGAGCCTGCACCTCACGAACCGTACAAGGGCAATCCCTCCTCAAGAGCTCCCATGAACCACACGTCCAACATGTATTCTACTCAAACCTCGGCATGTTGCCTTGAGCCGGTGCACCTCGCCCAAAGTTACCTTGCCTAGCTGTAGGCTGATATCTACGGTCCCAGTTCCTCTTACTCAGCCCACCACCAAGGCCAGCATCAGAAACTTTCTTGACCAAACTGGAACCACCCCACGCGAGGTCAAACCCAAACTCTGCTCTATATCTTTGGCTCGAGTTACGAGCACGTCAAAATCTGTATAAGTTGTCGCAAGCATAAACGTCTTCACGTCCTGCACCAGGCCATACCAGAAATGGTCACAATGATGCCTGTCACTCGGCACCAACTCCGGAGCATATTGGCTTAGCCGTACAAACTAGACCTCGTACTCAGCCATAGTCATGTTCCCTTGAACTAGAGACATAAAATCCCTCTTCTTATCATCCAAGTATCTAAATCCAAGATACTTTCTCTTAAAAGCAGACTAAAAGAACGTCCAATCCACCTCTTCCGGCTCCAATGTCGCGGTCGTAGACGTTCACCATGTATATGCATCACCATGCAATAATGACACTGCGCAATCCATCTTCCGTGCATCATTGCATCACATTTGATCCAATATTCGAATCGTGTTGGCCATCCATGCCTCGGATGCCTCAGGAGATAAACCACGAAACTCTACTCCTCTCAAACTTCTCAAGCGCTTCGGTGGCAATCCCACTTGCCCAGTAGCAGGCACTTGCACGTGCACTCTGGCAACAACAGCCTGGAATGCTCCTGTCATCACTTGTACCAAAGGCGTCAAGTCTCCCAACACCAGACCAGCCTGTCCGTGTTGGCCTTGTTCATCACTCCTAGGTGGTAGTGGCGGAGGAGGAGGTAGAATTCCACCAGGAAAAACCTCGTTCTTCTGGTCATGTTGCCCATCACTAGAAGCAACTGCTCCAGAACACAACTCTCGTCTCGATCCCATTGTGCTAGTTAACATTAAAGCATGAACATAAAACAAACAAAAGATCAGGCCAGCTCTTAACAAGGATTCCAAGACTTCCAAAACCAATTTAAAACCTTTCACTAGGTAATAAGGCAATGGGCATCCCACTTTTCCCCCCAACATAGCATAAAGCATACCACATGCGTTTTACAGCTATCATGCACTCAAGCATCAAAATTCAGCCCAATCAAACATTATAAAACAACTCACATTTATATTCAATCAACATATATCACATCACCATCACATACTTAACATTATCATGCTTTAACATTCAACGGTCAAAACATACTTCACCAAAAACATATATTCACTTCACATTTACTTACCAACCACTTACCATCATCCCAACCTTTCGTAACCTGGCTCTGATACCACCAAATGTAACCCCCTGACCCGGCCTAGCCGGTAGACCGAACCGAACGGGTCACACGGGGAATATTGAAGTAAACCGAGAAAGTTTACTTCAATAAACAATATTTTTTCATGTTTATCTTGTTTAGATGCAACTTAATTCCCTATGTGTATACACAAGCAACGGATAAGACGGCCTCACAAACGATCACTAATTATAACCAATTTCGAGTTTAGGGACCATTTTGAAAATTCGGCAAATTGTAAAGGTTATTATCAAATTCGGGTTACCATCCTTTAATTAAGTTCATTGCAAACGTCATTGTGAAATATCAGCTCAAAACAACCATTAGAACTCATTTAATTGCATACATGATCAATAGGGACCATAATGTAAGAAATCAAGAACTCAGAATATTCCAAAACTGTTTTAACTACCAACCGTTCCGGAACCGTGAGCTCTGTATCGGAACGGTCGTTTCAAAATACAGCTGACCGTTTCGATACACGAGTTCATTTTGAAACCCTTTAAGACTCATTTCGGAACAAGGTTTCACAGAGGCAAAATGTTCGAAATAGGCCTCACCGTTTCGAAACAACAAGGCCATTTCAAGCCACCATTTCGAAATAGGCAAGGGTGTTTCAAAACACATGGGCCTGTAATGTTTTTAAATGTTGTTTTAACTCGATTTAAACCATCCAAAACCATCCCGACATATGCCCAAAGATGTTGGCAACTCAAATATACATCAACAACAAGTTATACGAAGCATAGGCATCATCATAACATCGATATCAATAACAAGGAAACTAAAGGCATCTCTCTAAGCGAAATAAGTACCAAAAGGCCAAAATGCAATTCCAAGCTTAAACCAAAGCTTACAGGCCATTTACACAACAAAATATGTATATTAAACTTGCTTGAAACCAGAAAATACCAAACCAATAACACTCATAGCATTGGACACCCCCATTGCCTTTATTACACTAGTTCATGAACTCAACATACTTTTAAAGCGTGTCTTGGTTGAATCCCTTGTTGATGCTGCCTCCAAACACCTAATTGTCTGCATTGATTAACAAAAAGAGCATAAGCGTACAAGCTTAGTGAGGATTGCTCAAAACCACAACATCATAAATGCACAAAACCATTTTCACTTTTTTTTCCAAAACCATCATGCTTTCTTTAATAAACCATGCATTTTATCATCAAAATCAGCTTGTTAATTATTATGCATCATATCTCAGGCAATTTCTAGAAACTATACCATTGCTAAACATATACCAAGCCTTCCAAGCATAAACACTATTATGCTAAGCTTAAACCAAAACATGCACTTTTCAAAATATGCATCAACATCACTTCCCATAACATTCAATTACATTATATTGGCTCACAAGTGATAACAACATTCACAAAACACATCGGATACACAGATTACCAAGGGTTGTCCCACACCCTTCATACACTCTATTGGCATCTCAAGGTTCACACATGAGAGCAACCCTCCATCGTTGTGACACCCGTGGTGGAGTATTCGGTACAATAACAACCCCTCAACACCACTCATCGGTAGATGTATAGCCCACTTACTTCCGAACTTAGTAAAGCGTTTCAAGCTCTTACTAAGTTCCCAAAACCTTTTATAAAACGTTTCCATGCTGGAAAACCAAGTTCCACTCACCGACTTGCGAAACCACACTTGTCGATGCAACTATTGATCATCCAAAGCCTCCAAAATCACTTTGTTTGATTTCAGAATACTATCCCCTATTTTCAACACATTAAAATAGGGATCAATGCATTAAAATGCATCCAAAACACCAGCACTCAAAAGAAATCCCGAAGCCCTGCTCTAAAGCATCAAATCACCCATCTAAAACAACCAAAAACTCAATCGATTGACCTCTAACCTCAGCCCAGACATTACCCAACACATCCAACACATTTTATGCATGAAACAACATCTAAAAACAACCTAAAACCATCCTTATACCTCCAGCAACTCGGATTCCTCAAGAACACCCCAAAAACCCAACCAAAAACACTTAAAAAAACCAAGGATATCAAGGATTTCGGGATCTCTATGATTAAGACTCTATTCCAACACCAAAAACCTTTCAAAACTCATTTATAAATCATATCAAACAAGCCAAATCATCACAACTCCGAAAATCACTTTAAAACATCTTTTTTCAACAAGATTTCAACATTTAATCAAACTAACAATAAAACCACAATCAAAAACATGAATTAAGAGCCAAATATCTTTTAAATTTCATTAAAGAACCTTGATTAAAGGGTTAGCACGAAATTTACCTCCAATCCTTGTTTCTCCTCTAATTTGGCAAGTTTAGCTTGAAAGAACTTGAAGGAAAATGAGAGTAATCACCAAGGAAAAGTTGGAAATCAAAAGAGAATTTGAGAGTGAAGAAAATCTAGAAATTTGAGAGAAAATGAAGAGTGTTTGGCTGAAGTGAAGAAGACAAATGAAAATGATCGTGAAAAATCTTTTAACCGATTAACTAACTTTCCAATTTAATTAATCAAACTCTTTTAATTTTTTAATAAACCATTTAAAACACATGCCAAATTAGGGAAAATGCTTAATTGCCAAATAACTCCCTAAAGATTATAAGATTCCGACTCTTCTTGAAAAAACACATTTTTCCTAACTTTTAAATCTTTACATTTTGGTCATTGCCCAAAATGTATACTTTCAAAAATTCGTTTTGTAAAATTGATTTAACCAATCTCTTAAATTTAATTTTATAGGATTTTAGGAATTTTTATCCCTTTTTTATCCCATCATGAACCTTGATTTCCCTAAACAACCTTTTAACGGCTCAAACAACAAACACCGGTTTCACCGGTCCAACCCGACTCACAAAGCACCTAGGCCCAAAACCGGGGTGTTACATAGCAAGACATGTCACTACAAGTCGAAAGTAATGTATTTTGCACTTATAAACTCCTAGGAAGGTGGCAAAGTAGTTGAACTAGTCTTTGTGTCCATTTTGATATGCTCATAATGTGTATAAGTTGAAATGCTGTTATAGGCCGTAAAATGATGTTTGGTGCGGTTAAAAGTTGGAAAAATGGTATATATGGCTCGCATAGGTGAAAACTTAGTAAATGTATTTGAATGATCATGAAATTCGGCATGCTAGTATTTTATAGCATTCAAATATTATGTGTAAAGTTTCATTGCATTTGAACATCGTTCGATAGGTAAATTCGATTAAAAACCAGCAAAAATTCGTCATTACAAGTCGGACCGTTTCAATACGGGGTAATGGCGTATTGAGACGATTAAGCATAATTGAACCTAAGGAACGGGGCGTATCGGTACAGTTTGGATACATGGTTTTGATACGAGCCTAACTTGTATCAGAACCAGTCAAAGTCAACTCGTACCGAAATAGGGCTTACCTATATCGATTCGGGGTATGGGAAAAATCAACCCAGGATGATCATCGTACACCCGTATCGAAATGGCATCTAGGTGTTTCGATACATGGTTAGTTAAGTTGGTTAAAAGGCATAGATTGAATATTTACAATATTCACAAATTGGTCACTGAATTTAGGATGATTCAATTGGATGAGTAAATGAACTCTAAATAGTATGAAAATTCACATACTTGCTATTATTGTATTGAATTTCATTTTAGTATAATCAATTACATTGAAGGACCTCTAATTTATCAAATTTACAATTTAGTCCCTAAAACTTGTAATAGTGAAGAATTGGTCCTAAATGATTGATTATTGATTCATAATGGATAAATGGGTCTAATAATTATATGTGGTAATGTATTAAAGTATAACAATTTTCATTTAGTGTTTATTGATTGAAAATTTATCACACCAATCATTGTATCGCTTACTAGTGGCACTTTCTGACCTGTTTCTCGACCAGACCGGGTAGGGGTGTTACAAAACTAGAAGAATAATGCATCAAAATGCATTATCACAAAATCCATACTCATTCCACTGCAACCTCAACAAAATTACATCTGAAACCTTTGCGAAAACTGTAACACCCTGAAATCCGATCTAGTCGAAATTGGGTCCGGTGATCAGAAATTTTTATATTGATGAAGACTAAACATTGTATCAGCTAGTTATTGATATCGGAAACTAGTTGTGTTAAAAATTGGCATCGGATTCTATCGAATAGTATCGAACCTATATGGTGACTAAATTGAAGAAAATGCAAGTTAAGGAGCAAAACCATAGTATGGTGTGAGTTGAAGGACTAATCTTGCAATTAGCCCCTTCTCAGTTATAAATTGTCTACGTGGGATTGTCTGAGAGCTTTCCTTCAATTGAAGGAAATCTAAATGGCCTAAATATATTTGTAAAACAAAAGTAAAAAGGGATAGAAACTTACCCGAGAATTTCTTAAGCAAACACCATCATCTTCTTCATCTCATTCCTTGAAGCAAGCACCTCCATTGGAGGAATTTTTTAGCTTCACTTTTTCTTCATTTTATCGATATCGAATCGTTACTATCGATTGGGTAAGCTATAATCCTCAACCGGTTAATGGATTCTATGGATATATTGAGTTTAATCTCAAGTTAGGGTTTTGACCATCCATGGATATTTCATCGTTAGTGTTTATATTGAAGTCGGATATTGATTTTGATATCGTTATATTGATTTTGATATCGAAATATCGACCCTGATAGTTTTATATTGATTTTCTAGCTCAAGAAGTGGAGAAAGAGTTTTCACCGTCTCCATATCAAGTTAGAAACAAGGGGATTTTTATCCGAGAGCCTTGAAAGCTTCGGATTGTCAAGGTGAGTGTAGTCGAAGTCTCGGGATTAGGCGAAAGGCCGTCCCAAATCTCTTATTATTGTTTTAGATTATATCGCTAACATTGACATCAAAGGAATTGCATTGAATCATTAATCGGACACCATGTTAAGTGTCGGTAAGTTGTTTATTGAACATCGGACATAGTCATTGATATCGTCATTGAATATTGTCAATGAACATTGTCATTAATACAATCATTGCCATCAAACTATTGTATAGAAATCACTAAACATTGATATTGTCATTGAACCATGAAATATTGATAATGAGTTATATTTGTCATTGATGACATTGAAATCATTGTTCATTGGAATACTTATTGATTATTGAAATGAATATGAACATTGGAACCTTGGATTTGAATAGACATTGGATACAATTGGCATGCCATAGAATTCATGAGCCTAGTGTACGGGTGGACTACGGTCCTAGGGCTACAGCCTAGGAATTCGACCATTCATTGATTTGGCGAAGCGTAGGAATTCAATACACAATTTGGCGAGGTGGAGGGATTAGACCATTCATTGATTTAGCGAGGTGGAGGAATTCCTACGGTCCTATGGCTATGACCTAGGCATGCCATTGATGGCATTGTAATTAATGAATTGGCATGCCATGGAATTCAATACACAATTTGGCGAAGCGGAGGGATGTGTATTGGTGTTGATTATATTGGCGAGGTGGAGGGATTAGACCATTCATTGATTTGGCGAGGCGTAGGAATTCGTGTATCCACTATCTTGATTCAATCCAAGGGTTAAGAAGAAAGTGAATATGTTAAACATTGTTTATTGTTGCATAGCATTGACATTGTTAAGCATGAGATCATATATGTATTGATATTTGACATAATGTTGTTCATATTGCTTATGACTACCTCACTAGGCAATGTATGTCTAACGTGTCTCATCTCATGCATTTCAGGTTGAAAGATCTTGTATCGAAGGATCAGATTAAGGGGGCAAGACAAGTCACTACAAGCCTTCAAGTAATGTATTTGGATCTTGTGAACTCCTAGGAAGGTGGCAAAGTAGTTGAACCAATCATTTATGCCCATTTTGTCGTGTTGGTATAATGTCTAAGTTGTAATATGGCTAATGACCCTAAATGGCCTTTTTTTTTTTGAAGAAAGGGCCTCATTAAAAACCCCACTAAACCTGACTGGGCAAACCCAGCAGGCCCTAGGAGGGGAAAAGAGTGCCCAAAATATATTATAAATCAGGGTGGTTGGTTAACAACCGGTACAAAAGTTCTTAGAGCATCAGGCAAGCCCGGCCCAAAATACATAGATGAATTAAAATGCAAAGCCCAATTGGCTACAGAATGAGCCAAAACATTAGCTCCACGCGGTACATAGAGTAAGCTAAGACCTGATACATTAGCAATGAAAGATCTCATGTCATGCAACTGTCGCTGAAGAGGGGAGGCATCCTCGCTTGCTGTACACAACCGGTTGATCAGTAGGGCTGCATCTGATTCAAGAATACTAAAATGGATGAAAATTGCATACTTAGCTCAAAATGGTAAAAATATAGTAAACGTGTTCATATGGTTATGAAATTTGGCATGCTAGTAGCTTATACCATTGAAATGTTGTGCGTAAAGTTTCGTTGCATTAGGACATTGTTAGATAGGTCAAATTGAATAGATACCAGCAAAAATCTGTCATTACAGGTCAGGCCGTATCGAAACGGGTGATGGCGTTTCGATACGGGTAAGCACAGTTTGGTTTGAGAAATAGGGTGTATCAGAACGTTCCATGGTCGTTTCGAAACATTTGGTCTCTGGAATCCCTCGTTTCGATACGGGTTTATAGCGTATCCAAACGGGTCAAAGTCAAAGGAGGTCAACCGTTTCGATACAGGGCATACATGTATCGATACGGTCTAAAGGGTAAAGTCAACAGGAGTTGACCATCATTCACCCGTTTCGAAACAGCCCTAGGGTGTTTCGATACGGAGTTAGTTAAGTTAGTTAAAGACTACTAAACTGATTACAAGTTTCACAGTTTGGTCACTGAATGTTGATAGGCCGAATTGAATGAGATAACGATATCCTAATTACATGAAATTTTACAAGTAGAATGTTAATGGAGTGAATTTCATTATGGTAAAATAATTGCATTAAAGGACTCCTAGTTTTTCAATATTACAAATTGGTCCCTAAAACTTGTAATAGTTGAGATTTAGCCCTTGGATGATTAATCATTGCTTATATGGGCCAGAATTGGGGCTTTTGTCACCTTAGTAGGTGATGAGATAGGTTCGGGTACCCTTGTTAGAACCGAACCACAAGAGTGAGAATTTAAGAAGCCTACCCCGGTTAGAGCCATGCGGATAACCGTAGAATTAGAATTTATGCTAATAGGTCTTGCTTTGTTAACCTGCTTTGGTGTTTTCTGTTGACTTGTTTTATTCAGTCTTCATTATTGGTGTTACTAACCCAGTTGCCTTCTTGTCTTGTTTTGCTTATTTTTACATACTCATTGCATTCTCATACGAGGTGTTGATTCGAGAACAGTCTAAAGTTGAAAACTTTCACAACGGGAGAAAGGAGTCCATAGCAACGAAGCTCTCGGAGCGCGCTAATTTAGAAAGAGGGGACGAGCAAAATTTATTGAAAATCGTACCCTTTGTGTTTATTTTCTTGCCTCGTTGTAACAAGGCTTGATCTCTGTTATGGAAAGTTGTTTAATGAGGATGTTCGTCGAATTAACATTTCCTTGCATTCGATTTTGTGTTTTTCAATTTGTTGCCTTCATTCATTTGTTTCAGTTATGCATACACATTTCATGCATTACATCATTAAATCATGGAATTAATTGTTCGGGGTCATGGCAGCATTTGTGACTACCAAAGGTTCCGCACCCACACTTTACTCGCCACCAAAGGAGGCAAATGGAAGAAAGTTTTGCTAAGTTAGAAGCTGACTTGAGAAGGGTCCAAATGGGGGCATATGATGGCCATGGATCATTTTGCGAGTACCACCAGACTGCGGGGCATGAAATTCAGAGTTGCTTAGAATTTAAGCAATTGGTCCAGGAATTGATGGACAATCGTGAGGTTGAGTTCCTCGAAGAAGTTTGAAGGGTGGAATGGATGGTCAGCTCAGCAGTATTTAAGAGTTTTAGTGTATCCAAGACCGCTTGTCTTCATTTCATTGCATTTTAATCTTTTCCTTGAAGTGATGTGTGAAATAAACCTTTGCTACCCTTTGCCCGAAGGTAGCAAAGATTTTTTGTACGGGCCTCAGGCTGCATGTTTTTAAATTTCAATGAAAGTATGCATTACGTTTCAATTTCCTTTTCATTTTGTGTGTATATATTTGCCTATTGAGTCCCCGTATATCAATTGCACAAGGGACATTGACCTTGACCCCAAAGGTTGACTTCGAGCCGCCTTTGTCTAGTGGAAATCGAAAGCTTTGAAGATGATGAATATGTGGCTTACACTCCAAGTTAATTTGGTCACCTAATTTAATACACATAGAATTAGTCCATTCGAGAGAATAACCATAAATTTTCCACGCTGAAAGAAAAAAAAAGAAAGAAATAAGAGAAAGAGAAAAAAGAAAAAAAAGAAAAAAGAAAAAAAGAAAGAAAAAAAGAGAAAGAGAAAAGGAGAAAAAGAAAAAAAAGAGAAAGAGAGAAAGAGAAAAAGAGAAAAAGAAAAGACAAAAGAGAGAATATTAAAAGCCTAACAAAAGTACTCCAATGTTCGAAGCCTGGTAATAGGCATTTTCGGATACGAGTGTGGAATTTTTGGGGCACTCCACTGTAGCAAAAGACCAATAAGGTTGCTATGCACCATTCACTTTAGCTACATGAGTGATGGTAATATTTTCAAATCATGACAATGCCGAGTAGCTCGGGGTTTTGTTGTTTGCTCCATCATTTATTTCGAGCCAAAGGAATGTGATGAGTTGACTTCCCCAAAATTATAAAGAAATGATAAAGGCGAAGCCTACAGAAGATAAGCCTAATTGATTAAAAGCCGAAATAACTTGGAGAGTATGTCACATTTTCAGACATCAGCTCAGCTTTCGAGGTCTCCTAGACACATGATGCTTGAGGCAATCCGTGGTGAGCCATAATAGTGTCGTTCGTGCACGTGATATTCGGGGATTTAATTTGACTTGATATATCCCTAATTTGAAAAGAAAGTATAGTTTTCGAAAATGCATCTCATGTTGAAATTAGAAGATGCAATCTAAATCTTTTTTGAACACAAATTAATTTCCCATTGCTTCGGGGATAAAGTTTAGAATGCAATGCCATGAATACAAATGGTAGGTCATCAGTGGCCATAGTGAGGACGGTAGTAGATTTCTACATACTACAGTTCAAGGACTTGAAAGCGAATTTTTGTCAGAATGCTTCGATTTCTTCAGAAGATGAGAAGTGGACCTTGATGAACTCAAGAGAAAAAGTTCAGAGACTTGGGGGCATGTGCTTCCCCTATTGTTAAGAAAAGAGAAAAGTCGTCATGTTAAGACAAAGAGAATAGTTGAGCACCCAGATTGAGTAGGGGGTAATGTTTTGAGAGCAAGCACTATGAGAAGTGTTATGACCGGTCTGACCAGTGAAAGTCAGCAGTCGTCTTTTGAGAAGAGACCAACAGATTGATATCTGGCAAAGATGAGAAAGCCCGAAGAAATCGAGAAAAAAAAGAAAAGAAGAAGAAGGTCGAGATTGACCAATCTGAAGAGTGGAAGCGTCCGAGCACTCCTTAATGAACTTAAGAGAAAAGTTCAGAGACTTGGGGGAATGTGTTCCCCCGATGTTAAGAAAAGAGAAAATTCGTCACATTCAGTAAAGACGAAGAGAACGATTGAGCACCCAGTTAAATAGGGGGCAATGCTTTGAGCATGTGCACTACGAGAAGTGTTACGTCCAGTTTGACAAGTGAAAGTCAGTAGTCGTCTTCGAGAGGAGACCAAGAGATCGAGATTTGGCAAAGATGAGAAAGCCAAAAGAGATTGAAGAGAAGAAAAGAAGAAGAAGGTCGAGATTGACCGATCCGGAGATTGACCAGTCTTAATTCATACATCATTTGTAGTTAAGCATCCCTAGGATTATGGGCATTGTAACTCACATCATCATATCATTTTTACCTATTTTCGACAGGTATTTTAAAGCTTTCCCTGTAAAAGGAACCCGCCTATCCGTTCAGGCTCTTGGAGAATGGAACCGGCCTATCTATTCAGGCTCTTGGAGAATAGAACTAGCCTATCTATTCAGGCTCTTGGAGAATAGAACCCGCCTATCCGTTCAGGCTCTTGGAGAATGGAGCCGGCCTATCTATTCAGGCTCTTGGAGAATAGAACCAGCCTATCTATTCAGGCTCTTGGAGAATAGAACCCGCCTATCCGTTCAGGCTCTTGGAGAATGGAACCCGCCTATCTATTCAGGCTCTTGGAGAATAGAACCGGCCTATCTATTCAGGCTCTTGGAGAATAGAACCCGCCTATCCGTTCAGGCTCTTGGAGAATGGAACCCGCCTATCTATTCAGGCTCTTGGAGAATAGAATCGGCATATCTATTCAGGCTCTTGGAGAATAGAACCCGCCTATCCGTTCAGGCTCTTGGAGAATGGAACCCTCCTATCTATTCAGACTCTTGGAGAATAGAACCAGCCTATCTATTTAGGCTCTTGGAGAATAGAACCCGCCTATCCGTTCAGGCTCTTGGAGAATGGAACCGGCCTATCTATTCAGGCTCTTGGAGAATAGAACCAGCCTATCTATTATGGCTCTTGGAGAATAGAACCCGCCTATCCGTTCAGGCTCTTGGAGAATGGAATCTGCCTATCTATTCGGGCTTTTGGAGAATAGAACCTGCCTATCTATTCGGGCTTTTGGAGAATAGAACCCGCCTATCTATTTGGGCTTTTGGAGAATGGAATATTCCTATCTATCCGGGCTTTTGGAGAATGGAACCCGCCTATCTATTCGGGCTTTTGGAGAATGGAACCTGCCTATCTATTCGGGCTTTTGGAGAATGGAATATGCCTATCTATTCGGGCTTTTGGAGAATAGAACCTGCCTATCTATTCGGGCTTTCGGAGAATAGAACCCGCCTATTCGTTCGGGCACTTGGAGAATGGAGCTTCTGCTAATTATCTGTTTGATCGGACCTCGAAGGGTTGAAGAGTGTTGAAATGAGAAAAACAGCTTCAAGCCTCTGCGACCGTTGCATTTTCCCGTACCGACTTCCGAACCGCCAGTAGTTCAAGTGCATGGTGACTCGGAATCCAAACAGTGAAGTCGGACAAAATTGGTGCTTATGGCCTTTGCTTTATCCTTGTGCTACAAGTATAAGCAAAGGGGGGCAACTGTAATCACTAATTTTGTCTGGGGTGTTAGAACCGATTTCTTTTGTTTTTAATAATGGGCTTTAATATGATATTATTATTACTACCTTATTAATCACCTATTAATCTTATCATTATTACTATATTACTATCATATTTATGTTTGCTTATTGTTATTATTATCATATATCATTATTACCATTTATTATTATTACTATTATATTACTATCTACTTATTTATATTATCATTATTATTATATTTGATATTATATTATTATCTATTATTCTTGTTACCATTATCATATATTATTAGTATTACTTATATTATTATTAATAATATATTTACCGATTATTACTATTATTATTATCTTTATCTACTACTACTACTATTATTATTATTATTATTATTATTATAATTATTATTATTATTATTATCTAATCTGAAAACAAAACATAAATACTAAATAAACAAGCCCATATTAATAAAAGCTCGGTTTATTTCTAATGTCCATTTACATTGTAAAAAACCCAAAAAATACAAGGCCCGATTTGGGCCCAGCCCGAATAACATAAACCATAATCTGATGCTCTCCCATATTTTGTCTTGCAACCGCCCTTAATCCTAACCGTTAGATCTGGGATCCAGATCTAACGGTCCAAGATCACCAGAAGAAAAAACCCTAGCTGAGGCCTCAACAACCCATGCGCCGCCTCGAGTTTGGATCGTTAGATCAAAACATGATCTAACGGCTCGGATGACACGGAGATCACACGCGCGTCATTCCGGCTTCCCACGCGCCCCGCGTGGAATCCACGCACGCCCAGATCGAGCCCCTCCAGCTTCCACCAACGGCTGGGATTCGCCTCATCGTCCAGTCGTCTCAATCCCAGCCTTCTGGTCCCCCCCATCGTACGAGCCTCGCAATGCAACAAAAAGAAACAGAAATCAGAGGCACAAATGCAACCAAATTTCAGAGATGGCAGAGGCAACAAACAAATTGCAACACATGAATACAGCCAAAATCATCAGCAACAAATCACATCAATTTCCAGCAATATATGTAAATAAGAAAAAGAGAAAAAGAGTAATTTTCGGGCTATAAATACCTGCATGCAATGTAAATCAGAGGAGGATTTTCAGAATGGATTTTTGAGAGAGAGAGCATCAGAGAGAGTTTGTAATCAACAATTCGCAGAAATCAATACAAGTTGAAATTTTCAGAGGTATCGCCATTGTTATCGTTTTTCATTTCGAATAAAAAAAACAGAAAAGGAGAAATTTTTTACCTTTCGTGTCTCTCCCTCTCCCTTCTTGTCCGTTCGACTTCTCGCCGGTAATAAACCCATTGATCTCCCCGGAGATCACGCGTGGTGAGCCGTCGAGGTGATAGCGCGGAAAAAATTTTGGGTTTCGAACAGAAAAAGGATTTAGGAAACTTGTTTTCGGGGATTTGATTTCAAAAGACGGAGGATTTTCTGGTTTTCGGGTTCGAAAAGGTCGAAAAAGATTTTTTTTAGGTTTCCGGCGCCGGCAACGGTGACCGGAACCGTGACGGCGCTGGAGAGAAACCAGAGAGGAGAGAAGCTATTTCGGTTTAGGGTTTTTAAAAAAATAAAAATGGCTCAAAATGTTTTAAACCTGGTTTATGTAGGGTTTTGTTATTTTAAAACTGGTTTAATTTCCTTTTAAGGGCCTCCACGTCGCATTAATCGTGCCCTAGGGGTTTCTGCTTTTTAAAATCACGGAAGCAGTCCCCATGTGTTTTCAAACGTTCTCAATTTCGCCCCTTTTTCATTTTAATCGATGACCGGATGGGTTAATTCCCTTTCCGGTCCCTTTGGCTTTTCGTCTTCTTTTATTTTGGTCCCATTTCGTATTATAATCTGTTTTTTTAATTGGTTTATTTACAGTCTTGATCCCTGCCAGTTTGCATCTTTTATTTATTTAGCATTTTATCATGATATATTTTGTTGCTCATGCATTTGCCTTTTTTATATTTATATCGAATATATGTTTTGCATCGAGTTTATGTTTTGTTATATTATTCGTGTTAATATATGCATATATGTTTTTTTAATGTTGCATGCCTTTTTATGTGTGTTGTTTAGCCTTTTTATGCCATTCGAATATGTGTTTCATGGCATGCATTTTATTGTCATCGCATGTGATTTTTTTAGTATTTCAATAAGCATGTTAATTAATTTTAATTTTAAAACGGAGATACCTATTAATTCGCGTATTCGGGTCGACAAGCCTAGCTTATTGGATGTCCCCCGAATATTCGGATTAATTCGAATAGTCTAAAGGTAAATCCGTAATTAAAACAAACAAGACCATAACATCACATTTTATCTGCTCGCATCATGCATAAAGGTGACGTACGGGATCCGAACCCTAAACTAACACGGCAGTCAGTCTTATATGATGCCGGTTTAGTCTTTGATCCGGTGTACCATCATCCTTTTTAATTAAATGTTTAATTAATTCGAAACTACCGATTTGAAAAAGCTCGTGATTAAAGCCTAATTTTTAATCTAGAACCACTAATTAAATTCTTTTTAATTTCAAAAAATTTCCATCATTTAAAAGCAACAATTGTTTTGGTACCGATCTCCGGGCGTGATGGGGGTGCTAACCCTTCCCCACACGTAACCAACTCCCGAACCCTTCCAAAAGAATCTCTGGTTTAGTTTTTAAGGTGTCTGGCCTACCATAGTGGCCGGTGGAGACTCCAAACAGAGAAAAAGATTTTTAAAAGGTTGTTTTCCCGAAACCCGAATTAATTTTTAAAATTCCCCCTTTTAAATTAAATGTTTTCAAAAATCGGGAACCCTTTTAGTGACAAGGAAGAGAGGAAAAAAACCCCGTTACAACACGCTCTTATTCCTTGAGCATTACCAATAGCTATCACTTTCTTGCTCCACCTTCACACACCTTTCCCCTTCTTCTAGCTCGGATCCAAGAAATGACAATCATCTAGGCGACTAATATGGAACCTTCATGCTAGATTAAAAACTTCTTATAGACGATTTGTCATAATGCCCTTGCTTCCAAGTGTAATCTTCATGCTAGATTCAAGACTCGTTCGGTTATTTGTTCTAGATGTAAAGTGGGAATGAAAAATATCGAACATATAATTTTTTTTTCTATCCATTTGTGTAAGATGTATGGAGAGTATCCAATTTCAGCTATTGTCCTAACGAATGTGGTTTCTCAGGATTTTGTAAATGGTGATTCAAGCTTTTTGAGTTGGCTGCCATTGACAACTTCGGTGATGGGATTCGTTTGATTGCCTTTCTTTGTTGGTTTATTTCAAAATCTCGGAATAATTTATTGCAAATAACACACTTTGGTGAGATTTTGAGCCTAAGAGCAATTCATTATATCTTGCTCATTTTTTACTGAGTGTGTCAAACTTAGCATGTTTATTCTAGAACGTTCTTGTGAATGCATTTTGAGACCACATTTTTGGATTGATGCTTTAATATGATAAGGGCAATTAAGGTTAACCAATTTTTCAGACTTTCAAAAAAGCCTACCTATGTATTTTCCCCTTAGTTAGCCAATTTGAGCCCATTTTCCTTTTCCTTTGTTTTACCACATTTTAACCCAAAGCCTTTTTGTTATCCCTTCTTTTTGCTACCCTTGTCAAGACATGAGGAAAAATTTGTTCCAAAAATAGAAGAGAAAATGCAAAAAGAAAGGAAAAATGAAAAAGAAAAGTTGAAAATGAAAAAAAAATGAAGTTTGTTCTTTAAAGAAAGATGGATATTTGGAGATATGCTTGTAAAAGCAATTGAATGTTATTTCTCTGAATTCCTTGTGCTTAAATAGGATGTGGGGATAAATTTTCAAAAATCATGGTGGTATGTTACATGTGAAAATGATATCATGCAAATAGGTACTTTTGTCTTGATTGTAAAACCTTCATTTTTTTCCTTTTACCATACCCTTACCCAAGCCCCATTACAACCCTTGTAAAGACCCTTTGATTTTTGCATCACATTCATGTGCAGTGGTGGAGATTTGATTCATTTGCAAGCTTATGGTAATATTGTGCTATATTTTGATCTTGAGAGTTCAATGCACCCTAAACACTTTGAGAGTAATGAGTGAAACCACACAAGGGTATTAAGCCCTATTGCATTTGATATTGGTGGAATAACGAGATGTTTGACTTTTACTGCAAAATTTAACCCATGAATGTTCATTCTCTTAAATGTCATTGTTATTTAAATCCTTGATGTATGCTTAACTTTATTAGTATTATGGGAAATTAAACAAGACGAAAAGTAATTTGATAAGAGAGTCGGTTGAACTGAGTTATGCTCGAGGACAAACGTGAAATAGGTGTAGGGAATTTTGATAGGTCATAATTATATACACCTTATTATAATTTCTAGTTATATCATATGCTTAATTCAGGAAATTATGTTTGTTTTGATTTAGGATGCAAAGGAAAATATTATAGAGGACTTCTCTAAGTGATGGAAGGATATAATGTTGATCGAAGTCACGTGAACTGAAGGCTTGAATAAAGAATGAACAACAAAATTTTGAGTCAAAATTTTGTTGGGCATTTAGTACTTCAAAGGTAGAACTCAAGAAGCCGAGCAAACTTCTCCAAGAACAAAGACAGGAATTCGCATGGAACTTGGCCCGCAACATTTCACGAGTTAGGCATATTTTAGACACATGGTAACTCATCACAGTTATAGCATTTGTTAAATTTGGACATTACTTCAAGAATGAGGGGCAAGACACCCTGCATCACTTCAAGAAGGAGCAACTCTCTTCAAATAAGGCAAGACATTTAAGATGATGGTTCCCATACATGCCATCTATAAGAATTCTCAAGAAGCTACAAGACCAACTAGAAGTACAAGATTACTGGATTGAGCGAACAAATATGCAAAAATCAAATGTTTTCTATGAAGCAAAGAATCAAATACTTTCTATGAAGTAAAGAGGTACAAAGACATGTCAGTTTTAGCTCAGTGTTTTGCACCATTTGAAGAAGTGACATTCGATTTGTTCTCCTCAGAGCAGATCACCCTATCGACTTAGTGTCTGCATGGGCGAGAGTCACCCTACCGACATAGTGCCCACATAGGCGAGAGTTACCCTACCGACTTGGTTCCTGTAGGGGAGAGAGTTACCCTTCCGACTTAATACCCACAAAGGCGAGAGTCACCCTACCGACTTAATGCCCGTATGAGGGAGAGTAACCCTACAGACTTGGTGCCCGAAGGGGCGAGAGTCACCCTACCGACTTGGTTCCTGTAGGGGCGAGAGTCTCCCTACCGAATTAGTGCCCATATGGGAGAGAGTCATCATACCAACATGGTGTCCGCATGGATGAGAGTCACCCTACCGACTTAGTGCCTGCAGGGGCGAGAATCACCCTACCGACTTGGTGTCCGTACGGACGAGAGTCACCTTATTTATTTATAGTTTATTTCAGATAGAGTTTCATTTCTTGTTTTAAGACTTGTTTTTAGGAGATGAACTCAACTTGTCTTCCAAGTCTTTAGCCTATATAAAGGAGGCTTTACCCACACTGTAACACAGATTTTGATCAATAAAATAAAAGTTCTCTTTGAGTTCATACTTGCAAGAGGTTATCTTATGTTTTAGAAACAAATCGATCTTCAAGTTCTTCGGGATTTGTTGTTGAGGATCTTCAAACTCCTAGTTGCCTATCCAATTGTGGTTAGGAGGTTCAGTTAGAGCCGTATCACAAAGGTTTCCTAGTCAATCGTGACTATGAGGGTTCCGCGGGACAACTATCAATTTCATAGTCATCTCCACCATCTACAAGCATCCACCAATGCATTTTCCATCCAATTCAAAGCTGGATTTTTCAAATTTGAATTATGTATCCTTTTATTAATCTTTATTAATCATTTTCATTATTTTTCTTATTATTCTTCATTGATTCTATCACCTTCATCTTCTTTCTTTAACGTTTGTTTTCTATTTTCAAAAAAATCAAGAAACACCTAACCTATTGTTCTTGAAATCCCAAGAACAAATCACCCATTTTCTTGAATCGAGTCTAGCGCATAGGATTGCTTCCACATCCACGCCAAGCACTCGTATCAGGTAGCCTATCTAAAATCTGAAAAAGAATGATTAGGGGTGTGAGCAAGGGAGCTTAGTATGTTCCAATAAGTGCAGGATAAAACATTTAAGTAATTTTAGACATGTATATATCATTTCAATAAAAGGTATTCTAAAGAGGTAACCATAGTTTTTGTTTAACACGGAATTGCCCTCTAACCGTACACCAATATGCAGTTCCCCAAAATTAAATCCATAAGGACCTACACTAGGCTCGTTGGGTGTAGGAGTCAACCTAAGGAGCTGCCTTAGGTCGATAAGGAATTACCCAAGCCAAAGTGTCGAAACCTACCCAAGGGGATACCTTGGGTCCATAAGAAATTACCAACTGGTTCATGCCTGAACCTACAGAGATTTTATAATATATCCCCAATAGTATACTCGGATAAAAATTAGTATTTATACAGTAGACAGTAATATCATAAATCATGAAGCAGACATTTATGTTTTTTTAGTAAAACAGTAACCAGAGAACAAGCTTTCAGTTAGACATAAAGGTATACTTTCAGACATATAAAATAGTCATGCTATAAATCAGAGTAAATATTTCATGTTTGGTTCAGAGAAATCATTTCAAACAGTTCATTAAAACAATAATATAGCACACAAGAAACACACCTCAAAAATCTGGTCGGAAAAGTCTACGGAGCACTCGCCTCACTACGCTATGCAGCGGTGCTAGATCCTAGATCATAACAGAACAAGATTACTACCAACGAATAATTCTAATTTAATAATTCATAGAGTTTCTAAGATCATACGAGTAACTATGGGTATACGAGGGTGAGCGGATCGAGAGGAGTCGGGATGAGCAAACTGCTGATTAGGAGAATCTCATATACCTTTAAATAAATTCACTTTAGGGCAGACCATAAATAAATATAAATCCTCTTAAATAGAATAATTAAATACATATGTATACTCAAGTTCAAGGTCAGATTCAGAGATTTTCGGGTTAGAATTTCGTGAAACAGACTTTAAAATCAAACTTAGGATATTAAAAAACTCATAATAAGGGTTTTTAGAGAGAAAAAAAGTTAACTTTTTGGTCAAATTCAACGATCAACAGTCAATGGTTAGAGTTAAAGTCAATTGAGTTGACTCAAACGAGTTGACTCGTCGGGTCAGGTCGGACATATTCAATTCAATTCAAGTCGGGTTGAATAGAGATGGTTCGAGTCAGATTTGGGTTGTATTCGAACCAGATTTAGGTTGGGCTAAGCCTAAAGGGTTTGGGTCATTGGGTCAGACCTAAGGTTACTGGCCTTAACCAGGCCGACCCACTCAACTTGACATAAACCAAGCCCTGGTTTAAATCCAAGCCCAGTCTGGTTTGACCAGTTCAAAGCTGAACCAGCCTGATTCAAGGGTTGATCGGTACGACGATTGGAGATTGCCTCGTCGACGTGTGTAAGCCATTCGTGGCCCAAAACGATCGGAACCCAGCAAAAAAGTGAAAAACGATAACTAACTCAATTGTTTCAGTTTTTAAAAGGCTTACTAAGCTTTAAAATGATGCAATGTGATTGCAAAAGAGAAAATCGAGGGGTTATTCTTGAATATCTAATCACCCTCAAACGACGATGGAAGGATGATCAGCCGACTGGGTTTTGCTTGTCACAACACAAGTAGTCTGATGCAAGTGGTGGTCCGGTGTACGGACAACGGACGTTGACTGAAAGGGTTTCTCGTTGAATCTTAAAGCCATTTTCCACGATGAACGGTAGGGAATCAGGGCAAGTAGTGGTCGTGGTTTTGGTTAGAGTGAGGTGGCAACTCAGATGGTGGTGGCGGTACACGCATTGGATGACAACAAGGATGGTGGTCAGGGTTTGAACGAGAGGAAGGTAGGTTCGGTGAGGGCCTTTTGGTATTCTAGATCTGTTTGAAAATTTTAGATTCACAGGGGCATTCAATGCTAAGGGATTGTTGAACAGTTATAATTAATTTATTTCAGACATTTCACACCATATACAAAAAGAATTTCGGAACAACCTAAGACACAAAGAAGTGTATGGCTTAGTGTTAAGGCAAAGATGCATGATGGGGTGTGGTGGGGATCATGGGTTTGACACTCCTCAACCCTAAATCTTTTTCACCTATTAAACATTAAAAACATGGGGGTGGTACATCCCTAATTTATCACTCTCGATTGCCGTAGAGTCCCAAGAGAAAAAGGATTTAGAATGAAGCCTAGAAATGGGACTAGCATTGTCCAACTCCAAAATCACTTTTTGGAATCTTTTGTCAAGGTAGTAATGGATCTAAGTATTATAGCCATGGCTTTTACCATTCAAGGAGATGATGCACAAAAGATATTGGTCTTACCCACCAACGACACAACCCTTCTCATTGCAAATAATGACAGTAGTAATTGCCTAATTGGTTCCCCTTCACTACATCGAATGATGCATCACAATTAATTTTAACAAAGACAAAAGGTGTGGGTGGGGGGGCTCCATCAGAAAACTTGGTTCAAACATCTTCTTCTCTTTTTTTGGTTCAGAGGTATTTTTTTGGACAAGGAAAAATTCAGTGAAAGACGGTTCAAAAAGGTTAAAACAACAACATGATTCTCATTACATCCTGAAAATTCAGTGAAAATTCTGTGCATTTTCAACTAATAAACCAATGAGATGTCATCCATATTTTAAGAAAACACTAATCATGATCATCACTTTCATGCATTGTAATTCAAACCAAGATGTATCCAAAACTTACAAGGTATTCCAAGATATTAAACATAGATTCAAAGTTTCAAAAGAAGAATCAACATTGAAGCACACCAAATTCCAAGCGTAAAAACACAATTTTAAAAAAGAAAGTGAAAATTTTTGAAAAAATTCATAAACTTAAATCAAAACAATCTGAAAAGAAAATCATGTAAAAAGTGTCTCCCCCAGACCCAAACCCTAGATTGTCCTCAATGTATATAAAAAATAAAATTGCCCACAAAAGAAATTAAAGGAGTAGGAAACCCCCTGATGTATGAGCAAGTCGGACTAAGATGGTTCACGGTGATGGTGGACAAGGATACATGACTCCACAATGTTGCATCAAGGCTTCCAAGTTCTTTTCCATTCATGACATTCAACATTTTAGTTTTGCCCATGGTTCTTCAAAATCTGGCTCAACTGAATCATTGTTGAGAGGAGGATCTTTCTCCTTGTGAGTATGTTTCCAAGATCGTGGAAGATCACTTGGTAAGCATAATTAACGTGAAAGAGTTTCACAAAAGTATACACCCACATCAACCTTTTCCAAAATAAGCATTATATTTTTCTACCTCACAAGCTACACGCAAGTTAGTATTGGCCTTTTGAGCTTTGGTGCTGAATTTGAAGAACCCGTTTAAATCACCCTCTGATGGTGGAAATACTGCTTTACCTTTGCCCCAGCGAGACCTCTGTCTTGGAGTCGTTCGTATTTTTTATGGCCTTGAAGCTTTTGTCTGCATCTAAGCTTTTAATTTCTACTCAACCATGAAAAAATATATTAGTAGCTATGATGGTCGGAGCCAACGAGAATGAAGCTTACCTAGCTTGAAGCTTTTGTCCGAATCCAAGCTTCTAATCCCACTGCACCACGAGAAAATATATTAGTGACTATAAATGGTATGGGCCAACGAGAATGAAGCTTACCTAGCTTGAAGCTTTTTTCCGAATCCAAGCTTTTTAATCCCATTTCATCATGAGAAAATATATTAGTAACTATAAATGGTCTGAGCCAACGAGAATGAAGCTTACATAGCATAGGCCTTAATCGGGTGTTGTATAACAATTCCTTTTGACTGACCTCAAAACGAATAAATAAGATGTGAATGATGATGATGCAAGACTGTTGATATTCCAAAATCAAAGTAAGCTTCATAGATCATAAGGTTCGAGTACACATTATTCTAAAAATAAATAAAATGGTCTTCTATTCCGACTTCTCTCCTCCTTTGATGCGCTTTGGTGCTAGTTGCTTGAACTCTTCAACTGGCGTGACCTCTCTTTGAATACGTTGAAGAACTTACTCACTTGCTGGAAGTCTAACAGTTGTTACCCATCCTCCCTGATTGGAAGGAACCTCTCTCTTAAGTCTTCTACCCGGTTCTTCATCTCACGAGCCTTGGAGAATGCCTTTCGAACTTGACGGGTCAAATGGTCAATATACAATTGCCTCCCCAAGCAAGCAATGTTAATGACCCACTTAGAGTTAGCCCACCGGATCTTCTAATAGCCCCAATCATCAATGAAGGTGTGAATATGGTCCTTATGTGCTTGCATCTACTTCTTTAAGTCTTCGAGATCGTAACATAGCAATTCAACTTTAGCACCATTTGTTTCTTCTTCTTTCAATTTCTCTTGAAGTTCTTGATTCTAGTCTCGGGACTTTATGAGGCTACGACGTGCTTCCGAGTATTGACCTTCTAAGTGTTGCTTTTCTTCGGCAAGTCGATCAACTTTCTCTTTCTGTTTTCGGGCCTCACCATGTCGAACTGTTAGCTCTTTCTTCATTTCCTCGAGCTGTGCCTTTTCTTCCTTTAGGGCTTTGGATCTATTAGCACGTGTCCCTCGAGCTTTCAAGCGGTTGTTCTCTTTCGTCAACTCTTACACTTCTTTTAGGTGGAGTTTTTTCTTTGACAATAAGGTATTTACCTATTTCTGGTAACCCTCTCTCTGGTACTGTTCGACAATAAGCTTGCCCTCGAGTTTAGTGACTCTGCCCCTACAACTTTTTCTTTTTCCTCTCAAAGTCTTTTTTATAGATCACTAGCTTGGTCAGGTAGATGCCATGCCGAGGGTTATCTGAAGGGCTCACCATGACTAGAATGCCTATGTCGTCAATCCTTTTCTTCCTCCAACTAGTATACTCGGACACGACACCGACGGATAGGGCCATGTTCATTCGGTATGTTTTCTTCCACTCCTTAGTAAACTCCATGTCTCGGTTTGTAGAATTATCCTCTGTGTAAGAGGATTCCTCTTTACGTAGCCCGTGGGTAACATGAATGAACTACTGAGACCCATATTGACATTGCACAAGCAAAGAGGCAAAAGTGGTGGCTCTCCATAGGCCTACGAGAGGAACCCATTCCATCTTCCCGTACTTGTATAGGATCGACATTGGATACATCCACGAGGCTCTTCATGTGACGTCAACATCAGCAAGGTTTTTGAAGAAGGCCACCCACTACTCTTACTTCCCATTTCGTGGCCACTACTTCCCGGTAATCTCTGGATTTCGGGTGTTTACTTATTTTCTCATTGTCCCATAAATGGCTCCGAACCACAAGTAAAAAAGTTTCAAGCACCCGGTGAAGCAAATCCGCAAGGACGAGAGTTATATTTTCGTTTTGAAGAAACATATCACCTTATCAACTTGGTGTCCTCAGGGACGAGAGTCATATTGTCATTTTCAAGAAATAGATCACCTTACCGACTTGGTGTCCGCATGGAAGAGATTCATATTGTCATTTTGAAGGAGCATCACCAAATTGGTATCATCGGGTCTGAAGGATGAGAGTCATACTTTCGCATCACCTCAAGATAGAAAAAGTGGTGCTCAATACGCTTCTTGGTCGGATAAAATTAGTTCCTTTTGTTCTTTGCCCTATTCTCGTTTCATCGGAATGAGCAAAGAGTGGCAGCTATAGTCACCTAATTTTATCCAACCCTCATTTTATTTTTATTATTTTCATGTATATATGTGTATTATTATTATTATTAAACCCAATAAGTAAAAAATATATAAAGAGTCCATTAAAAAATAAAAATAATAAAAATAAAAAGAGTCTATTAAATAAGAGTCCATACATAAAATAAAGGCCCATTTGGCCCATTTTATTTTTTTCTTTGTAAATATTAATTTTCATTTTTATTTTTAATTATATCATTATTAATGTATTTCTTGCGGATCACACAAGATCGTTATCACATCAGATATAGGAAGATTATAAGAGAACGTGTCCAACAAGTATGGAAAGTTACCTTTCCAATAGGATCGTGATGCACAAGAAATTCTCACTGCAGACTCATGGCAAATTTCTGATAGGATCCGAGCATTTCTGGGTTAGAATGTTTTCTTACACATTGATCGTATTTTAGTTACCTTTCCAACGCATCTTGAAACGCCTCAATCGGACATCGGGAGCTCAAGATATACTCATTTTACTGAAGACAATGCGTGCAGAAAATTGGATACAACTTCAATACGAGAATTTGATTTTATTACGAATTTTTAATTATTTTATTGAATATTTGTAATTAAATTCAAGCTTAGATATTTTTCTATTTGTTTTAACTCATTTAGGATCATATTGAATGTGAGGAAAGTAGTTTGATGCCCGAGTAAAGATATTATTATTCCCTTTTCAAATGTATTTAGCATAAATAAAAAAATATATTTTTAGAGTTTTGATTTTAGGGTTTCTTGAAGCCTATAAATAGGTTTCATTCCATTTTAATTCAACATATTTACACCACACAACACAACACATGTACACAGAAATTTAAGAGCAATAAAAGTGATAGTGATTTCCTTAAGGTATGTTTACCCAACCTCTACTTCTTTATACTTTTGCTTTCATTCTTTCTTTCTTTGGTTACTTGGTTTTGAATAAGGAGGAAAAGGGGTATGGTTCCTCATTATTTGAAACTCGTGGAGGATCCATCATCGTCGAAGGATAGAGTCAGCGCCACCACCGAAGCAAGGGCAGTGGCAGAGGTGCATTGCAGGTGTATAGTGACTAGTGTCTAGGTGCAACGGCACTAGCGGTGACGTCGTTCGGTTCACGGTTTGGTCTCTACCCCATGTAACCCCCGTAGCCCGGTCTGGACGGTTGACCCGAACTACGAAGATTACACGGGGAAAACCAAAGTCAACCCAAAAGTCAACCTTGATTAACGACCCTTTTTTTTCTTTTTAATCTTGTCTAGATGCACATTAACCTTAGATGTGATCACACAAACACCATGCTCAAAGATCACAAACATCAGAGATCAAACAGGGACCCAATTGAACAAATTACAACTTTAGGGACCAAATTGTAATTTCTGAAAACTTTAAGGACTTAACCGGATTTTAAGTTACCAACTTAAAATTAATCATGTTTCATGCTTCCCTGCCAAATTTCAGCTCAAACGGACATCCCGAACTCATACAATTGCACAAACAAGTTTCAGGACCAAAATGCAAACATTTTGAAACATTTAACCGCCCATGTCAGCCCCCAACGGTCACCCGTTCCGAAACAGGCCAAGCCCGTTCCGAAACACGGGCCGTTCCGCAACGCGTTCCGCAACGGGGGTCTGGCAGAATGCCTTCCGTTTCGGAACGGTGGCACCCGTTTCGGACGCCTGGGTTCATGCAGGGCACCCGTTCCGAAACGGTGTTACCTGTTCCGAAACGCCTAGCCCAGAATGTTACATTTTGCTCACTCAAACACACAATTGATCATTCAAACATGCTCCAAAAGCCACCAAACTTTACCAGCATGCAATTCAACATAAATGAGACATACTTGCATCAACAATTCAACAGAAACACAACATATAAGAAAAGCCCCAAATCTATAGGCATGCTTCCTACACAAGCAACCATTTAGGCACAAACCTTCCAATTCAATCTCAATTAAGCCAATACATGTTCCAACAACATTAGCAACATCATTAAAACATTCTTGATCAAACATATACGATCACATACACAACAACCCGAGAGATTCTACCCCATTGCCCTTATTAACTATAGCTATTCACCGAGACATACATCTCCATTGGAGTCCACCTTGAATCCCTTGCTCCTTGCTGCCCAAACTTCAAGAATCTCCATTGATGGACAAAAGGAGCGTAAGCACATAATGCTTAGTGAGGAATGCTCAAAACCAAAACACCATCAATGCAGCGGGTCATTAAAACACTTTTAAAACAAACCCGATTTGTTTACCAAAGCCATGTTTGAAAACCCTTTTCAACATCAAGCTCAAATCATGCATAAACACCATATGCCAAGCTTAAACAAAACCATGGAAAACACTCCCATTTCACAACATATCTTCCATAAACTTGAAAGCCATATCAAGCAAGAAAACCTTTTAAAACCATAGCTCAAATATTCTATCACATGCATTTAACCAAGGCAACATAAAACCATAACATCATCTTCACATGCCTTTAAAAACAAGTCTTACAAGACTCCAATGCAATATAGATATTTCATGCTCACATGCATCATTTATCAAATGATAACCAACACTTGTTTAACTTAACAAGTAAACATGCATTCACTAGCATCATACACTTTTCATGCAACAATGCATCTTTTCAAGCATCTCATGCTTCACATGCAATCATGCATCAATCCAAGCATCTCATGCTTCACAATGATCAAGAACATTACATTGGCTTCCAATTGATCAACCACATCCACTTTCCAACTCAACAACCCGATCGGATACGCGGATTCCGAGCGTTGTCCCTACGCTCCCTACACCCTACCAATCCAAGGTCCTCGAATGGGCAACACCTCCATTATGACCTCAACAACCAAGGTCCTCGAGTGGGCAACAACCTCCACTATGACCTCAACAACCAAGGTCCTCGAGTGGGCAACAACCTCCACTATGACCTCATCATCCTAAGGTTCCCATGTATGGACTTTTAAACACCATACAACCTTAGCTTTTTCCCAAGGTTCCCATGTAAGCACAAGATTCTCCCGTATGGACTTTTAACCACCATACAACCTTTGCATAACCGATTGGTAGTTGTAGAACATCACTAACGAGATCCGGGACATCCCACACAAGATCCACACATGGACTTAACACTGCCATTGTGATCTCAACAAGTACAAGGTTCTCACATATGGACTTTTAACCACCATATAACCTTTACTCAACCAAGGTCCTCGAATGGGCAACACCTCCATTATGACCTCAACAACCAAGGTCCTCGAGTGGGCAACAACCTCCACTATGACCTCATCTCGTTAGGATACTTAAAGGGAGCTTATCCGGTCCACTCTTGACCACTCCACCTCCAAGGCGACTTAATTCACGGTGCACCCAATCCTATAGCCGGCTAACTATATCCGATCAACAAACCAAGAACCACTTACATCACTTGCCAATATAACCATCTTACCATATTAATCCAATGTTCCACATGCATAAACATAATGCAAAGCCATCACAACACTAGCCCAATGATTCACATGCATAACCAATATGCAAAACCATTACCTCATTAATCCAATGATTCACATGCATAACCAATATGCAAAAGGTAACATTTACCATCATCAATTCACTGTTTTAAAGCATCATACAAAGCCATTGATCAACATGCAACACTATGCATCAAAACCACATTTACCATATACAAAACCAAGGATCCCTTACCTTGAGCATCCTTCTCAAATGACTTTCAAACCAGCATTAAACCATGCTAAAAACATGCTTACAAAACAGAATTAAACCATGCAAAACATATGCATTTCAATCATCAACCACATTTGCTTTTAAAACCAAATCACACACAATTCAAGAGCAAAAACCCATTCACTTACTCTTGAGATTAGCAAAGTTGTTTAGACTTACACTAAGCTCCCAAAAACCTTCAAACCTTGTTTTAAAAGCTGAAATCCCAACTTCACTCACCGATAACCAAAACAAGGCTAACCAACAAGCCTTCCAAGCTTCCGAAACCTTCCGCAAACACCTCCAAAGCTCACGGATCAAACTCCCCTGTTTCAAGCACACAAAAACAGAACATTAATGCATCCTTATGCATTAAAACACCAGCAACAACAACACTACTCGCTGCTCATCACAAATCTAACAATTTGGCTACCAAACACAACCGAAATCACCTCCAAACACTTCCAAAACTTAACCCAGCCAAGATCCATCACTTCTAACCATTTTTATACATCAATTAACATACAAAATGATCACAACCACGTCCTTATACCTCCAGGTATAACAGATCACCAAAAACACTCCAAAAACAACCAAAAACTCAAGCCAAACTTAGGAAATTCAACCTATCCGGGATTGCATTGATTAAACCTCAACTTCTAATCAATTTAGAATTCATTTAACATCATTTTGACACTCCAAAACACTGCCCAAACAGATCACACGAAAATTTCACCAAAATCACCAAATCTTGCATTTTAGCCAAAAATCAAGATCTCAATTGAAAAGCCATTAACAAAACATAAATCAAGGATTGAGAACTTAGGAATTTCAGTAAAGAACTGATAGTTTAGAGGAGAAGGACGTTCTTACCTCCAAACTTGAATTTCTCCATTTTAGAGCCAAAAAACTTGATGAAACAACTTGCAAATTGAGAGGTTTTGTTGATGAGATGATTAGGAATCAAATGAGAGTTGAAATGAGAGATTTAGATGTCAAAATCAGAGAAAGAAATCTGGAGAATTTTGTTTGGGTTGAGAGAAAATGAGAGAAAAGGAAAATTGAGAGAAAATGGAAAATTAGTTATGAAATTGGTTAAAATGATTTCCCTCCCTTTCTTAATCTTTAAAAATCAGAATAAAGCCTTAAAATATCTTAGAAAAATCTGGAGAAATCCTTTTTGGAATAATAGCTCCTTAAAGATTCAAAGTTTCAATCCTTTATAAAACTGTCCCGCAACTTTCAAAAATTACATTTTGGTCACTAGCCAAAATGTCAACCTTCCGAACCTCATTTTCCAAAATTGATTTCACAGTTCACTTATATATATTAAAAGATGATTTTAGAACATTTTTCCATATTTTTAATGCAACCCGAACTAGGCTTTCCTAAATTCACTCTTATATATTCGATCAACACTTTGACCGAACCGGTCAACGCCCAAAACTTCTGAGCCCAAAACCGGGGCGTTACAACTCTCCCCCCTTAGGAAATTTCGTCCTCGAAATTTCAACCGGCGAAAAGAGAACCACAACCTTCTCAAAGCAACACACAAAACAACACAACTACCTCAACCTCACTGAACACATTCCACACCAAACCTCCACCATACACTGTTCACAAATCCAAACTCTCAAAGGTAACCACGACTTAACCTTCCACATAACCGGACTGTACACAATCCCAACATCAACCTGAAGAACTTCAGCTCTTACAGCAGACAACACTGTAACACACAACTCCCAAGACTTGTTTACACAAAGACAACAACCAATCCAACTCAGCCGCTAGGCAACCTCTCTGCTTCTAAAACTCTTGCGACTCCCAAACCTCTTCCAAAGATTTTCCCAACAAGCAAAAATCCTTAAACATCAACTGTTTACTCAAACTCTTCAACGAAGCTGACAATCCTTCATATCTGCCATAACATTACCATAACAGCTCACCAGGACTACTCACCCAGATACCAAAAACTACAACATAACCCCAACTTGAAACCGTCAGCCGTTCCACACACCACCAACTGACTTCAAACGGAACTTTCTTAACCACAACCAGCCAACCACTTCTCACAAGAACCCAAACAACCAACGGAAACCTTCGATCTTTCACAGCCCTTTCACAACAACTTAAAAGCTAAACTACTTCAGCACTTGGGAACTCAACCACTAAGCTGCAACATCACTTAACACCAAGGAACTACCACTTCCTTTTAGCTAAACAAACCACTTAACCGATACTAACCTCAACTGATACCCTTCACCACCAAACCACTAAACTCTCTGAGCATCAACACTATCCTTCTACCAACAGGCTATTCCACTCTCACTATCACTAGCAACTAGTTTACCCAACTCCAACACTTCTAACTCTCACTCAGCACCAAACAACCTCTAAAAACCCATCATCCCACCTAATCCAACTACAACACTAACAGATTCGATTAGTTATTAGCGAGCGTGAACATCGTATGCATGATCACCTACATGCCCTATCAATGACTGATGTACATGTATGCAAAACCTCTAGTGTCATGCCACATGTATGCATGGACCAACATATATAATATAGCATATAACAATGATTTTAACTGTGCATGAATGCCAGTTCACACCCTCCAATAACATCCTCAAAATCTGTCTAAGAACAACCTCCTAACTCACCTTTAACTTATCTAACTCCATCATACCAACAACCCTTAACCACAAGATACTTACCCAAGCCTTCTTCACACCCAAGATATCACCAAACCACAACTACCATTACCCAAACATACTAGCAACAAGACTAAACTTACCACACAAGGAAAACCAACAGAAACCAAACCAAGGTAACTAAAGCAAAGATCACTTAACAAGGTTACCTGAAAGCACAACACCACCCTGAAGCTTCATCAAACGAGCTCTCTTCCTTGCGGAACCATCATCCTCCTGCCGCACCATTGCAGCACCAGCTAACACACCAGGGTTACCACCAACTCCTTGCGGTAAAGAACCTTGGCTGTTCCGAGCCAACATCAAACAAACACGCCTCATGTGTCCAGCAGACCCACATTTCCAGCAAACTTCATTTCCCAAACTCTTCACAACCTTCTGCTTTTTCTGCCACCTCTGAACCTTGCCTCGGCCGTGCCCACGACCTTTCAAAGATCCTTTGGCTATCACCCAAGCTGACTTCACTCCATGAGGACAATCACGCTTAACATGAACTTTAGAACCACAATTCCAGCAAACACCTGGGCCCCAACAATTTCCAACATGTTGCCTTTCACAACGATCACACACAGATGGCTGAGCCTCTACTCCTTGCTCAAGCAACACTTGCCCCACAACAGCACTACCCACGCCTTGCTTAACCCCTGGGAATTCCCTTCCAAGATACCTTTCATAAAAGGCCGACACAAAGAAATCCCAGTCAATATCATGGATATGTGACGCCACCGCCCCAGATGTCCACCAGGCACAAGCATCCTCCAGCATCAAAGAAACAACACTCTCCAGCTTACAGGCATAATCACAGCCTTCCTGATCCAAAATCAGAATCGCACTGGCCAACCAGGCCTCAAACATCTCCGGTGTAGAACCATGATATTCCACAGCACCCAAGTCAAGCAAACGCTGCTTCGGCAAACCCTCACATCTAGCCAACACATCCACTGACTTTACCTCAACCGCAGCCTGAGATGTTCCCAACACCTCCTGAACCACAGATGATGGACTCTTCACTACAGAACCAGCTTCTTTCCCTTGCCTTACCATCTCAACTCCAGGCACAGAAGACTGAGACAAAACACCTTTACAAAAGGGTGAATTCTTTGCCTTAACAACCTGCCCCAAGGCAGCAACCATCTCCTTCATCCGCCATTCTTTCATCGACTTTGCCATACAACTAACAACAACAAACATACAATCACAACAAGCAAACAAACCAGTTAGACCAGCATTAAGCAAGGATTCAAACTCCAACTCCAAAATAACACAATAGCTATATTAATAAGGCAATGGGTACCCCGAATCCTCCCCTTTACATGACATAACAGTCAACACAACATAGATATCACAACATCAAGCATATCAACAACATACCTTGATCATGCTTACACCAAACAACATCCAATTGCACCAGCATATTAGCAACATATCATGCTCAGAACACATTCACCATGCATAACATCAGCTCAAAGCATCAGCACATATCCTCATAAACTCAACCAAGATTCATAACCACAAAACATGCTTGCATACATCAGCAACATGCTCAGAAACATCAACAGCATACTCAGAAACACATGTGTTTCAACCAACTTTCAACCACACAACAAGGTAAACATCAAACACACATCACAACAACTTACCGTTTTCCCCAACCTTCGCAACTCAGCTCTGATACCACCAAATGTAACCCCCGTAGCCCGGTCTGGACGGTTGACCCGAACTACGAAGATTACACGGGGAAAACCAAAGTCAACCCGAAAGTCAACCTTGATTAACGACCCTTTTTTTCTTTTTAATCTTGTCTAGATGCACATTAACCTTAGATGTGATCACACAAACACCATGCTCAAAGATCACAAACATCAGAGATCAAACAGGGACCCAATTGAACAAATTACAACTTTAGGGACCAAATTGTAATTTCTGAAAACTTTAAGGACTTAACCGGATTTTAAGTTACCAACTTAAAATTAATCATGTTTCATGCTTCCCTGCCAAATTTCAGCTCAAACGGACATCCCGAACTCATACAATTGCACAAACAAGTTTCAGGACCAAAATGCAAACATTTTGAAACATTTAACCGCCCATGTCAGCCCCCAACGGTCACCCGTTCCGAAACATGGGCCGTTCCGCAACGCGTTCCGCAACGGGGGTCTGGCAGAATGCCTTCCGTTTCGGAACGGTGGCACCCGTTTCGGACGCCTGGGTTCATGCAGGGCACCCGTTCCGAAACGGTGTTACCTGTTCCGAAACGCCTAGCCCAGAATGTTGCATTTTGCTCACTCAAACACACAATTGATCATTCAAACATGCTCCAAAAGCCACCAAACTTTACCAGCATGCAATTCAACATAAATGAGACATACTTGCATCAACAATTCAACAGAAACACAACATATAAGAAAAGCCCCAAATCTATAGGCATGCTTCCTACACAAGCAACCATTTAGGCACAAACCTTCCAATTCAATCTCAATTAAGCCAATACATGTTCCAACAACATTAGCAACATCATTAAAACATTCTTGATCAAACATATACGATCACATACACAACAACCCGAGAGATTCTACCCCATTGCCCTTATTAACTATAGCTATTCACCGAGACATACATCTCCATTGGAGTCCACCTTGAATCCCTTGCTCCTTGCTGCCCAAACTTCAAGAATCTCCATTGATGGACAAAAGGAGCGTAAGCACATAATGCTTAGTGAGGAATGCTCAAAACCAAAACACCATCAATGCAGCGGGTCATTAAAACACTTTTAAAACAAACCCGATTTGTTTACCAAAGCCATGTTTGAAAACCCTTTTCAACATCAAGCTCAAATCATGCATAAACACCATATGCCAAGCTTAAACAAAACCATGGAAAACACTCCCATTTCACAACATATCTTCCATAAACTTGAAAGCCATATCAAGCAAGAAAACCTTTTAAAACCATAGCTCAAATATTCTATCACATGCATTTAACCAAGGCAACATAAAACCATAACATCATCTTCACATGCCTTTAAAAACAAGTCTTACAAGACTCCAATGCAATATAGATATTTCATGCTCACATGCATCATTTATCAAATGATAACCAACACTTGTTTAACTTAACAAGTAAACATGCATTCACTAGCATCATACACTTTTCATGCAACAATGCATCTTTTCAAGCATCTCATGCTTCACATGCAATCATGCATCAATCCAAGCATCTCATGCTTCACAATGATCAAGAACATTACATTGGCTTCCAATTGATCAACCACATCCACTTTCCAACTCAACAACCCGATCGGATACGCGGATTCCGAGCGTTATCCCTACGCTCCCTACACAATACCAATCCAAGGTCCTCGAATGGGCAACACCTCCATTATGACCTCAACAACCAAGGTCCTCGAGTGGGCAACAACCTCCACTATGACCTCAACAACCAAGGTCCTCGAGTGGGCAACAACCTCCACTATGACCTCATCATCCTAAGGTTCCCATGTATGGACTTTTAAACACCATACAACCTTAGCTTTTTCCCAAGGTTCCCATGTATGGACTTTTAACCACCATACAACCTTGACATGCACAAGATTCTCCCGTATGGACTTTTAACCACCATACAACCTTTGCATAACCGATTGGTAGTTGTAGAACATCACTAACGAGATCCGGGACATCCCACACAAGATCCACACATGGACTTAACACTGCCATTGTGATCTCAACAAGTACAAGGTTCTCACATATGGACTTTTAACCACTATATAACCTTTACTCAACCAAGGTCCTCGAATGGGCAACACCTCCATTATGACCTCAACAACCAAGGTCCTCGAGTGGGCAACAACCTCCACTATGACCTCATCTCGTTAGGATACTTGAAGGGAGCTTATCCGGTCCACTCTTGACCACTCCACCTCCAAGGCGACTTAATTCACGGTGCACCCAATCCTATAGCCGGCTAACTATATCCGATCAACAAACCAAGAACCACTTACATCACTTGCCAATATAACCATCTTACCATATTAATCCAATGTTCCACATGCATAAACATAATGCAAAGCCATCACAACACTAGCCCAATGATTCACATGCATAACCAATATGCAAAACCATTACCTCATTAATCCAATGATTCACATGCATAACCAATATGCAAAAGGTAACATTTACCATCATCAATTCACTGTTTTAAAGCATCATACAAAGCCATTGATCAACATGCAACACTATGCGTCAAAACCACATTTACCATATACAAAACCAAGGATCCCTTACCTTGAGCATCCTTCTCAAATGACTTTCAAACCAGCATTAAACCATGCTAAAAACATGCTTACAAAACAGAATTAAACCATGCAAAACACATGCATTTCAATCATCAACCTCATTTGCTTTTAAAACCAAATCACACACAATTCAAGAGCAAAAACCCATTCACTTACTCTTGAGCTTAGCAAAGTTGTTTAGACTTACACTAAGCTCCCAAAAACCTTCAAACCTTGTTTTAAAAGCTGAAATCCCAACTTCACTCACCGATAACCAAAACAAGGCTAACCAACAAGCCTTCCAAGCTTCCGAAACCTTCCGCAAACACCTCCAAAGCTCACGGATCAAACTCCCCTGTTTCAAGCACACAAAAACAGAACATTAATGCATCCTTATGCATTAAAACACCAGCAACAACAACACTACTCGCTGCTCATCACAAATCTAACAATTTGGTTACCAAACACAACCGAAATCACCTCCAAACACTTCCAAAACTTAACCCAGCCAAGATCCATCACTTCTAACCATTTTTATACATCAATTAACATACAAAATGATCACAACCATGTCCTTATACCTCCAGGTATAACAGATCACCAAAAACACTCCAAAAACAACCAAAAACTCAAGCCAAACTTAGGAAATTCAACCTATCCGGGATTGCATTGATTAAACCTCAACTTCTAATCAATTTAGCATTCATTTAACATCATTTTGACACTCCAAAACACTGCCCAAACAGATCACACGAAAATTTCACCAAAATCACCAAATCTTGCATTTTAGCCAAAAATCAAGATCTCAATTGAAAAGCCATTAACAAAACATAAATCAAGGATTGAGAACTTAGGAATTTCAGTAAAGAACTGATAGTTTAGAGGAGAAGGACGTTCTTACCTCCAAACTTGAATTTCTCCATTTTAGAGCCAAAAAACTTGATGAAACAACTTGCAAATTGAGAGGTTTTGTTGATGAGATGATTAGGAATCAAATGAGAGTTGAAATGAGAGATTTAGATGTCAAAATCAGAGAAAGAAATCTGGAGAATTTTGTTTGGGTTGAGAGAAAATGAGAGAAAAGGAAAATTGAGAGAAAATGGAAAATTAGTTATGAAATTGGTTAAAATGATTTCCCTCCCTTTCTTAATCTTTAAAAATCAGAATAAAGCCTTAAAATATCTTAGAAAAATCTGGAGAAATCCTTTTTGGAATAATAGCTCCTTAAAGATTCAAAGTTTCAATCCTTTATAAAACTGTCCCGCAACTTTCAAAAATTACATTTTGGTCACTAGCCAAAATGTCAACCTTCCGAACCTCATTTTCCAAAATTGATTTCACAGTTCACTTATATATATTAAAAGATGATTTTAGAACATTTTTCCATATTTTTAATGCAACCCGAACTAGGCTTTCCTAAATTCACTCTTATATATTCGATCAGCACTTTGACCGAACCGGTCAACGCCCAAAACTTCTGAGCCCAAAACCGGGGTGTTACACCCCATGTTGATGAGCTCATGCTTTGGTCCCAATGTTTGAAATTTTTTTACTCCAATCCCTTTATATTTAACTTAGTTCTTAAATTCTTACTTCATGCAACTCATTGTTTGCTTTGTTCATATTTATTGTGTTCTCTAATTTATTTATCTTTATGCAATTTAACTTGGTAAAATACTAGGGTAAATAAACTTCTTAATAATTAATGTTTTTTCTTGTAATTAAATACTAACAAATAAGTTAAAATATACACTTTTAGGTTAATTTCCCTGATAAATAACTTAAATATTTTTTAAGATTAATTTGTTAATATTAAAGTTTAATTAGAGCTTAGATTCCTAAAATAATTTACCATTTAATAATTAACTTGGTAAGGTAGTTAAAGTAAGATAATACATTCCTTTAATTGTAAAAATAATTAATCCTAAGGTAACTTTTTTAGAAAAGGTAAATAATCTATCTCCCTTCATTGTAAATAATGATTGTAATCACTAATTTTGCGCCGAAACTTAAACTCATTTTTTCCACATTTTGGGCTTGTATTGGGCTAAAATAATAATAATTCAAAATAAAATAAAAATCAATAAAAAATAAAAAATAAAAACAATAAAAATAAAAAATAAAATTTATATGTATATGTATCATGCTACTACTATTATTATATGGTCGTTACTATTATGCCTTATTATTGTGTCACAGGGGAACTTTTTGCGACCGAGCCAGCCGCACCCATAGGTGCTATCCCTTGCGCACCATGCCTTTCTCCCAACCGAGGGGCCCGAGTAGCTGCCCATGCCACGCACCAAGGGGCCATGCCCAACGCCCTTGGTGGTGTCCGCGCCCAAGAGATCCGTCCTGGGCCAGTTCGTCCGCACCATGGGGCCTTGTCCAGCACCCCATGTGCTGCCCGTGAGCCTTGCACCCGAGGGGGCCCAACACAAGCACCCGAGGGGCCTTTGCCATGCACCCTCCATGCCGGCCAAAGCATGGAGCCCGAGCCCGCACCCGACGTGCGCATGAAGGCCGAGTCCACACGCGAGGGGGCCTTGCCTTGCCCCGTCCATGCCGCCCAGGACATGGAGCCCGAGCCTGCACCCGACGTGCACGCCCAAAGAGCCGAGCCCGCACTCGATGTGCGCACACAAAGGCCTAGGAGTTGCCCATCCGAGTTGCCCACACTCCTAGGGCCCGTTTCAGCCAAAGACATCCAAGAGAGGGGACTTTGGACACCAAGATTGGACCATGAGAAGCCCAATCCGCCCAAGCATCCATATCCCATGCCAAGTTGTCATCCTTGGGGAAATACTTATGGAAAGCTAGCCATCCATGGGGAAAGTATTCCAAGACAACCATGCAATGATGTCATAGGCTATGTATTTAGGGTAATAGTGTTTGTAATCAAGGCAAGTCAATATGAATATGACAAGCTTGCCTTGAATAGGAGATTCTTTTGGAAGACTCATCCATGGCCCTTGGATCGAGTCATTGCTAGCCATTGGATCGAGGGGGATTAGGCTATAAATAGATCCCTCCTCCATCCATCTTAGTCATTCCACTCATTCCACATTCCCTCATTTTCTTACTTTGTAAGCTTTTTCTCTTCTTTGTTAATAAAGAAGCTTTGGCACTCTTTTCTCCCCATCTAGGCTTAGGGGGAGTTTTTAACGAGGCCTTAGCTTTCTTAAACGAGCGTGTGCATCCCCTTCCTTGCTTTACTTTGTTAGCCATCACCCTTCCCTTTTCCAAGAGAGCTTCCGCATCCGAGACTAAGCCTTCCGAGCATAGAGAGTAAGGCTGACTTGGTCGTTTTCAAGCCCCATTCGAGTGCTTCACGACCAAGGCCGCACGAGGCTAGACCGGCCTAGACCTAGCCCCGTGACAAGTGGTATCAGAGCTATTTTCCGCATCCTACCGAGTCGAGAGATGGCGCAAAGAAGAAGGAACGTTGCAGCAAAGAAGACAGTGGAATCACAAGGCGTCTCGCATAAAAGCGAGGTGAGCGAATCTGACTTTCCAAAGAGGAGACCGTCAAAGTGTTGGAAGTGTGGAGAGCCACACGAGTCTTTCCGATGCCCGCACCATTTCAAGCAGTCCAAGGTACAGGATGAGCCCGACGAGACCGAGGCTTCGAAGCTTGATGCGAGGTGCACTGTGCTACCAGTGAGGATGGTAGAGGCGTTCGAGGAGCGAAGCTTGCCCGATGAGACCGAGGCCATGAAGCTTGCTTCCTTGTTCGGGGAACAATCGTCAGCGAGGATGATGGTTGGGGCGTCCAACTTCAAGAGTGAAGTAAGGGAAAGGTTGCAAGAGTGCAACGAGGCCACACAACCGTGGGAGAAGCCAGGTTATGTGGGGTGTTCCAGCGACGACGACGTGTCAGATTGGGAGTCAAGTGTAGTCGAGAGTGACTACGAGGAAGAGGGGCCTATGTATGTTGACATAGTGTTCCGTGAGGCGACGTTGAGTGCACTAGTTGATCCAAGTGCACAAGGAATGCTCGTGTCCGTGCAAACAGCCGAGCGGTTAAACCTTCAATTTCGGAAGGTTAAACAACAAGTTGTGACAGCCAACTTTAGAGACGAGAAAGTTGTGGGAATCGCGAAGGACGTGTTCCATCAAATTGGCGAATTCCAAGGCACAACGAACATCAAGGTAATCTCTTGTGAATTTCTTGATGTTTATAAGATTGTTATTGGTTCAACTTGTTTAGAACAAATTGATGCGCTTGTCTTGTCCGAAGCCGAGGATAGGTGTGTTGCAGATCCACACCGACAAGACGTTGAGGCGCTAAGTGATGAGATCGAGGCTTCGCCAAGCATCCATGAAGGAGTGCTTAAACCCGAGACAACCGAGGAGCAAATCCGCCCATCTCAAGCCAAGAGTGGCCGAGACGAAGTGGAGCGCGAGTTTGCCAAGATCACGATTGGCAACATTGAGTTTGAGGCGCTAGTAGACTCTAGCGCAACATCGTTGATCATTTCCGATCAAATTGCCGATTGGTTGAACCTTCAAGTGGAGACAGTCCATGATGAGACAGAGTTCATCAACTTCACCAAAGAGTACATCGATGGAGTTGCATGGAACGTGACAGTTCGCATCGGAGTGTGGTGCGACACAACCAACATCAAGGTAATTTCTGAACATTGTCTTGATGAAGATGTCATTATTGGTTATTCTTGCTTAGAGCAGATTAACACACTTGTTTTGCTAGAAGCCGAGGGTGAGTATGATGCAGGTTTGCAACAAAGCGATGACGAGTTGTCAAGCCCAGACGAAGGCGAACAAGTGTGCGAATCCGAGGTAGCCAATGATAAAGCCATGGAAGAGTCCATGGAAAGTTCCAACACCATGGGACAAGTCTTTGAAGAGATCAAAGACGAGGAGAAGTCTTTGGAGTCACCAAAGACACCAAAGAGCAAAGCGGTTCGTGAGATGGAGTGCCCATCCGAAGCGGATCAAGTTGCCGACGGAGATGAGTTAGCACTTTTCCTTGAAGAAGTGCAAGCCGAGTTCGACGAATGGTCGAATTCCATGGACGAGTGGCATGAGTCCATTGAACCAAGTCAAAGCATCAAGGTGCCCAAGCCCAACAATGAGGGGCTAAGCCATGCCAACACTTGCCTTGGGTATCGACAAGGCAAAGTGGATCGAGACGACGAGGACTTAATGTCCGAGGTAAGTGAGCCCATTTTTCAATCCAATTTGGGACTAAGTCACTTAGGTTTTGTTTCTAGGTCGCCAATGAGTACGTGCGAAGAACAAAGCCATCCCATCGAGCAAGTAGGCACGACGGCCTACCAAGATGAGTTGCCATCTGAGCGAGTGCAAGAGTGCACCGACGAGGGACTATTCCATGATCCCGCCATCATCACATGTCTTGAGTATCGACAAGGCATTGTGACACCATCCGAAGAGGACCTTGCGTCCAAGGTAAGAAATCCAAATTTGTGTGATAATTTCGGACTAACTTGCTTTGGTTCATTGTGCAGGTTGCTCGAGAGTTCAAGTCGAGTGTCGATACAAGAGCGAGTAGGTGAAGATGCCTACACGTTGAGTTCGCCAACAAGCGATCAAGCGGACCACAACTTCGTCTCCAAGCCGTTAGACGAGTATGGTCGAGAGTGGTTCGAGGCTGGCCAAGCACAAAGCATGGCGCACATCACAAGAGACGAGAAGCCACCACTCGAGATTGATCGTGGCCCAAGGCATGAGAGCCTTGAGCTTTGGAGGTTGTTTCCCGATGCCAAGCGGAAACATGGTGAACCATCCATTGAAGTGCTTCGAGAGTCAAGGCATGAGAGCCTTGCCCATCCGACGAGAGTTCCCTTAGCCAAGCGGGAATATGAGGAAGAACCAAGGCCGTTCGAGAGGAGACGACCGAGTTTCTTCAATGCCTATCGACGAGGGCGTCGATAGATTTAGTGGGGGAGAATGTCACAGGGGAACTTTTTGCGACCGAGCCAGCCGCACCCATAGGTGCTATCCCTTGCGCACCATGCCTTTCTCCCAACCGAGGGGCCCGAGTAGCTGCCCATGCCACGCACCAAGGGGCCATGCCCAACGCCCTTGGTGGTGTCCGTGCCCAAGAGATCCGTCCTGGGCCAGTTCGTCCGCACCATGGGGCCTTGTCCAGCACCCCATGTGCTGCCCATGAGCCTTGCACCCGAGGGGGCCCAACACAAGCACCTGAGGGGCCTTTGCCATGCACCCTCCATGCCGGCCAAAGCATGGAGCCCGAGCCCGCACCCGACGTGCGCATGAAGGCCGAGTCCACACGCGAGGGGGCCTTGCCTTGCCCCGTCCATGCCGCCCAGGACATGGAGCCCGAGCCTGCACCCGACGTGCACGCCCAAAGAGCCGAGCCCGCACCCGATGTGCGCACACAAAGGCCTAGGAGTTGCCCATCTGAGTTGCCCACACTCCTAGGGCCCGTTTCAGCCAAAGACATCCAAGAGAGGGGACTTTGGACACCAAGATTGGACCATGAGAAGCCCAATCCGCCCAAGCATCCATATCCCATGCCAAGTTGTCATCCTTGGGGAAATACTTATGGAAAGCTAGCCATCCATGGGGAAAGTATTCCAAGACAACCATGCAATGATGTCATAGGCTATGTATTTAGGGTAATAGTGTTTGTAATCAAGGCAAGTCAATATGAATATGACAAGCTTGCCTTGAATAGGAGATTCTTTTGGAAGACTCATCCATGGCCCTTGGATCGAGTCATTGCTAGCCATTGGATCGAGGGGGATTAGGCTATAAATAGAGCCCTCCTCCATCCATCTTAGTCATTCCACTCATTCCACATTCCCTCATTTTCTTACTTTGTAAGCTTTTTCTCTTCTTTGTTAATAAAGAAGCTTTGGCACTCTTTTCTCCCCATCTAGGCTTAAGGGGAGTTTTTAACGAGGCCTTAGCTTTCTTAAACGAGCGTGTGCATCCCCTTCCTTGCTTTACTTTGTTAGCCATCACCCTTCCCTTTTCCAAGAGAGCTTCCGCATCCGAGACTAAGCCTTCCGAGCTTAGAGAGTAAGGCTGACTTGGCCGTTTTCAAGCCCCATTCGAGTGCTTCACGACCAAGGTCGCACGAGGCTAGACTGGCCTAGACCTAGCCCCGTGACAATTGTTATATAATATATTACTATTATCACGTATATATAATTATTTTTTTATTATTTTTATTATTACTATTATTATTAATTACTTGTTATTATCATTATTATTATCATCATTACCTATTATTATTATTATTACTATTATTTATTACTGTTAGCAGGCGTTTGGTTCGCGGAAAAGATCATTACCATGGGGAATAATCTTTTCCGGAATTACATACACACGTTTGGTTCAAAAGCATTCCTTCCCAGGGGTAATGAAATATTCCCAAAAATAGCTATTTTTGTGTTTTTTCCCGAGAATGTCATTCCCTCCCTTTTCTTAGGTATTAGACAATTCCCTTCCTTTTGGAGAAGAATACCCCTTAAAAAATATAGTTATTTTAAAATGATCTTTCCTTTTTAATATAATTACACAAGTATAAATCTATTTTATTTTTTTAGTGGTTTAGGGTTTTAATACTTATTATAAAATAATATGATGCATATAAAATAAAATATATCAGATTTTTATTTAATTTCGATTTTTATATATTTGTTTGATTCAAATTTTATTATTGGTATGTGTTTTATTACATTTATTATTTAGGATCAATTTTCATAAAAAAAAGTTTTCATATTATATTTTTTTTATTTTCTATGAACTTTTATGTAAACATTTTGACTTTAATCTTAAAACTTCAGTTGGTTAAAAAAGAAAATATATTTCAAAGACAATTTGGTAAAACATGCATTTTTCTATCTTATATTCCTTCAACCAAACAATGTAATCTTACATTCCTGCCAAACAAATCAAACAAGGTAATACAACATTCCGAGTAATATGATAAGTAATGTAACATTCCGGTAATCTCATTCCCAAAGGTAATCTTATATTCCATGAACCAAACGACCCCTTATTAGTATGTTAATATTACCATTGTTGATATTTATTAGTACCGTTATAATTATTATTATGGATTATTATTATTATTATTATTATTATTATTATTATTATTATTATTATTATTATTATTATTATTATTATTATTATTATTATTATTATTATTATTATAACATGAATAAAATAAATGAACAAACTCAAATAAGAATAAATAAATGAAGCTCGTATATTAAAATCAGAATCCATTACAAATAAATACAAAACCCAAGAAAAATAAAAACACAACCCAAATACCAAACCCATAACCCTAATAAAAACCCTAACATCAACCACTTTTTTCTTATGCAGCCGCCACGATCTGAACTGTTAGATCTGGCTCGCGATCTAACGGTACAGATCTTCCAGAAGCCAAAACCCTAGTAAGGGTCATCTCAACTCTAGCGCCGCATCACCGGGACTGTCCGATCTGGTCGCCCTTCAACGGTCCAGATCGCATCCACAGGCGAAACCCTAGAGGCCTTCCCCCGTCCCTTCGTGCCGCCATCCCTCGGTCGTTGGGTCGAGGCAACATCAAACGGCTCCCATCGAGCCATACCCGCGTATGGGTCACGCGCGACGGTTCAACTTCGACACGATCGTACGTCTGTCACCAGCACGCCCCGACGCTCCCAAACTGGCAACACCGACATGCACACACAAAAGACACAGCAGTCAGACACCAAAAAAAAAACCACAAAAAAAATTAATTTCAAGGATGCAGAAACAAATTCAGAACACGTTAGAAGCAAAGTCAACCTCTTTTGTCGATTTTCAAGTGTAATCCGGCCATAAGAAGCTGAAGGGAAATATATATAAGAGGACCCCGATTCGAATGTAAAAAAAAAGGAGGATTCGATTCAAAAACCCCTCATGTAACCCGATTCGAGAATCAAAAATCAATAAAAAATTACAAATCTTCAGAGGTTTCTTTGTTTCTAGTTTCCAATTGCATGCAGGAATAAAATATGAAAAAAGATAGAAAAGAGAGGAAGGGGAAATTTGAGGGCTTTACTGTCCGTTGCTTCGGCTTTCGATTTGTGTCGTTCTATCTTCGTCGTCGATAAGCCAACAAGGTGAGATGAACGGGAGGGACTGTCATTTTAAAAAAAAAGAAATGGGAGAGTTTTTAGCGTTTCGATTTCGAGTTTTCAAACTAACTTGGGTTCCGATTTTAAGGTTTCGAAAAAAAGAAGCTTTTATGGTTTTTTTGTGTTGGGTTATCAACGCCGGTTGAAGGCCGCCGACAGAGTGAAGGCAAAGGATTTTTCTTTTTGCTTTGAAAAGGGTCTCTCTCTCCCTCTGTTTTTAGGGTTTCAAAAGAGAGGTGTGATTAGGGAAGCTTGAGTTTTGATTTCAAAACCAAATTTTCCAAAAAAAAAAGTAGATATCGAACGAACGAGGGAATTTATATCAATTTTCTATTTAATGGTTTAATAGTTATTCTAGTCCTTCCGCATTCTCAAATTCACATTGGGAGGGTTTCCGCTTTCTAAAACCACACTTGTGGTCCCTCAAAGTTTTTAAATGCTTTTAATTTCATCCTCGGATTTCCTCATTTGTTTTTTTTCTCACGGGTAAATCGCTATATGGTCCCTATTATCTTTAATTTCAATTCAATTCCACCCCGCGCAGTGGTAAAATCCCTTAATTGGTCCTCGAGTTTATGCAAGTTTAAACTTTAGTCCTAAATATTAATTTCTTAAATCTTAGTCCTTTGTTTTATTATTTTTACATCAATGTCTTGTCAATATGTGAATTATATATATATATATATATATATATATATATATATATATATATATATAAGTTCTTAATATTAATGCTACATAATAATGCATATAAGGTAATATTATACATGGTAATTCCTTTAATGTACTTTTTATATAATAATACAACTTGTCTATAAAAATACGTAATATACATAATTAATGTTGTTATCTATAATATGTAGTAGACAATATATATAGTATGCGCATATTATATGGTATTTTTTTCGTTTACATAGTTCTATATAGTGTATGTGTTCTCGTTTTTATACCCCTTTTTTATACACGATATATTTAGGGGTATACGTCTCTTTATATTATCTATTTTATGTCTTCGATGTTTGTTTTTGCATTGGTCCGTGTTTTATTTATTTATTCTCGTACGCCATGTTAAGTCACATTTAGAACAAAAAAATATATCATGCGATGTCCTTTTGTTCGGAAATGAACGAGGTCAGTACCAGTCGTAGTGGTGGTGGTTCGGACGTTCATTCTCGAATATTAGGGTTTCTGAAATTTACTCACGTATATAACCAAGTCTCGGTTAAAATTGTCACTTTAATTCGTAAAATTCGATTTTAATTAAGCGGTAAAGTTTTGGTACCAATTTTGGGCACGTCTAGGGTGTTAACCCTTCGTCGCATGTAACCGACTCTCGAACCCTTTCGAATCTCTAATTTCTATTTCCGGTGTCCGGTCTACCATTTCAAAGTGGCCGGTGGCGACTCCTTCTATTTCCAAAATCTTTTTTCAAATCCCCAATTTTCAAATATTTTTATTTATTTTTAATATCTACCAATTTTAAATTTATTTTTACAACTCCTTTTATTTTTAAACCTTTTTCAAACCTCCATGTTTTACCCATGAATTTTTTAAATCCCTTCCATTTTTTAAAAATCTTTTTTAAAATTTCCTTCTATTTTTTAAATATTTTTAAATGAATCCCCATATTTCAAAATGTTTTCCCAATAATTTTCTAAAATCCATTTTTACCCCTCACTTTTCAAAAATTTCCTTTTTAACCCCTATTTCATCATTTTTAGAATTTCCTTTCCTCCACACTACATATACACCTATTTGTTTTTCAAAAAATTAGCCGCTACAGTTGGCGACTCCGTTGGGGACAATTTTTGTTTTTTTTTAAAAAAGAGTTAGGTCAAGAAAACTTTACCGCTTAATTAATATCAAAGGGTTGCGAAATAAAGTGACAAGTTTAACCGATATTTGTTCATAAACGCGAGTTTATTTCGGACGCACTCAATTTTTGCATGTGTACCCTCTCGTCTAAGTGAGGGGAAAACACTAGCGTTTTCGCGAGGATACCGCTCCTCCATATAGGCATAGTAAGTACCTTCGGGGCTCGACTACCCTATATCTTCGTGGGAATACCGTTTCTCCGTACGGATATAGCTAAAGGGTCCCCTCGATTGAATTCGATTGAAATGAGCCTATAATGGGTGATGATCGGGGGTGTTGCTACCCTTAGGAGGGGACAACGAGGACAATTCGAGTACCTCTTAGAACCAAAACTGCATGTAGCGAACTAGAAAGCCTACCCTTTTAGAGCCATGCGGGTAACCTAGGAGAACTAGACGGGATAAATAGGATTGCTTGTTTATGTTTATCTGCTATCTTATTACTCATGTCTATGAAGTACTAACTCATTTCTTTTTGCTTTTTTACATTTATTTTGCATACATACCATGACATAATAGTGTTGAGTCAAGGTGGTTTTACCCAATTTAGGTGTTTTCATTATGGACGGGAGGTTGCTAAAAAGGATGTCAACTCGCAAATCCGATAAATTCGAGACGGTTGATGAAGAAAAAAAATCTGGCCTCAACAGTTTTGGCCAAAATCTTCATTTTCTCGGATGCAATTCGGGGACACAAAGGGGCATCCGTGGGAAATTGCTATGACTACCTTGCAACAAGGAATCTCTTTTATGTCTGAATGAAAGTTGGCCTAAGGGGAGTCACCTATATGGCCAACATCGTTATTCGCATACACATTTGCATATTTTTTTTATTACATTATCTGTTCATACATCATTTCATAGCATAATCATTGTAACGCCCCGGTTCTGGGCTCAGAAGTTTTGGCGTTGACCGGTTCAGTCAAGTGCTGATCGAATATATAAGAGGGAATTTAGGAAAAACCTAGTTCGGGTTGCATTAAAAATATGGAAAAATATTCTAAAATCATCTTTTAATATATAAAAGTGAACTGTGAAATCAATTTTGGAAAATGAGGTTCGGAAGGTTGACATTTTGGCTAGTGACCAAAATGTAATTTTTGAAAGTTGCGGGACAGTTTTATAAAGGATTGAAACTTTGAATCTTTAAGGAGCTATTATTCCAAAAAGGATTTCTCCAGATTTTTCTAAGATATTTTAAGTCTAAAATCTGATTTTAAAGATTAAGAAAAGAGAGGGAAATCATTTTAACCAATTCCTAACTAATTTTTCTATTTTCTCTCAAATTCTCTTTTCTCTCATTTTCTCTCTACCCAAACAAGATTCTCCAGATTTCTTTCTCTGATTTTGACATCTACATCTCTCATTTCAACTCTCATTTGATTCCTAATCATCTCATCATCAAAACCTCTCAATTTGCAAATTGTTTCATCAAGCGTTTTGGCTCTAAAATGGAGAAATTCAAGTTTGGAGGTAAGAACGTCCTTCTCCTCTAAACTATCAGTTCTTTACTGAAATTCCTAAGTTCTCAATCCTTGATTCATGTTTTATTAAAGGCTTTTCAATTGAGATCTTGATTTTTGGCTAAAATGCAAGATTTGGTGATTTTGGTGAAAATTTCGTGTGATCTGTTTAAGCAGGGTTTTGAGGTGTTAAAATGATGTTAAATGAATGCTAAAATGATTAGAAGTTGAGGTTTAATCAATGCAATCCCGGATAGGTTGAATTTCCTAAGTTTGGCTTGAGTTTTTGGTTGTTTTTGGAGTGTTTTTGGTGATCTGTTATACCTGGAGGTATAAGGACGTGGTTGTGATCTTTTTGCATGTTATGTGATGTATAAAAATGGTTAGAAGTGATGGATCTTGGCTGGGTTAAGTTTTGGAAGTGTTTGGAGATGATTTCGGTTGTGTTTGGTAGCCAAATTGTTAGATTTGTGATGAGCAGCGAGTTGTGTTGATGTTGCTGGTGTTTTAATGCATAAGGATGCATTAATGTTCTGTTTTTATGTGCTTGAAACAGGGGAGGTTGATCCTTGAGTTTTGGAGGTGTTTTCGGAAGGTTTCGGAAGCTTGGAAAGCTTGTTGGCTAGGCTTGTTTGGTAATCGGTGAGTGAAAATGGATTTTCAGCTTTTAAACCAAAGGTTGAAGGTTTTGGGAGCTTAGTATAAGTCTAAACAACTTTGCTAAGCTCAAGTGTAAGTTTTCGGATTACTCTCTAAAGTGGTGGCCATGTTTTGATGAAATGTGAAATGATGATTATGCATGATTTGCTACTGTTTTGGAAAGCATGTTTTAGCATGTTAATTGCTGATGTTTTAGCATGATTTATGCTGATGATTTAAGCCATGTGTTGAAGGTGTCTCTAAGTAAGAGTGCCTTGTTTTTATGCATTGTTAAATGATGATTTAATGCTTTGAAATGCATGATGAAATGGCTTGGTTTAAATGCTTAAAACAGTGGATTACATGATGTATAAAGTGTGTATTGGCAAGTGATGGTTTGTAAAAGTGAAGGTCACTAAGGTGGTTAAAAGTCCTTGAGTGAGCCTTGTTATCTAAGATCATCAAGGTGGTTAAAAGTCCTTGGATGAATCTTGTTGCGGACACTAAGGTGGTTAAAAGTCCTTAGGTGCTCCTTTCCATGGTGGTTAAAAGTCCATGGGGCCAAGGTGTTTAAAAGTCCTTGGGGCCAAGGTGTTTAAAAGTCCTTGGGGTATTTCAAGCTACGGACACAAAGGTGGTTAAAAGTCCTTGTGTGGTCCATTCATGGTGTTTAAAAGTCCATGGCCAAGGTGTTTAAAAGTCCTTGGGGTCCAAGGTGTTTAAAAGTCCTTGGGGAAAGTTGTTGAACTCGATTTCTAAATGAAATGTATCACTTGAGCCAATATGACATGTATTGTACATGAGATGCATGAGATGCATGATTTAATGTTTATGTTGAAGCATGAGATGCTAGTTTAAATGAAATGTGGAAGCATGTTATTGCTTGATTTAAAGTATGCTTTGAGCATGTGTAAAGGTTGTTTACAAGCATGATTTACAAATGGTTTTAAATGCATTATTGAATGGTTTTTAAAGAGCACTCCTCACTAAGCTTTGGCTTACGCTCTCTCGTTTTCTTGATTCAATAATGCAGAGCATTAGAGTGCATTGAGGGCAGCAAGAGGAGGCAAGCACACAAGTTCAAGTAAAGCTCAATGTATGGAAGGTTTTGTTAAACATTTTAGCTTTTGGTTGATTTGGCAATGGGGGACCAATGTGTATGTTTTGGGAGGTGTTTGAGACTCCCTATGGATGTTAAATGATTGTTTGAATTGCTGGTTTTTGGATTGAATTTAAATTGCTTGCTTATGAAGGTTTAATGCTTGAATGATAGCTTAAGTAGGAAGCATGCTATATGAATTGGGGCTTTTCACATGTGATGTTTAAATGTTGAATTGTTGATGCAATTATGGTTCTTGCATGTTGTATGATTAAGTGGTATGGTTTGGTGATGTTAATTTGGAGTTTGAAGTATGATTGTTGTGGTTTTTGAGTCGAAATCAGGCAGGGGTATCGGTACTCGGGCTTGCGTATCGATACGCCTGAGCCAAATATGCTCATTCCTGCCCAGGCGTATCGGTACGGTTGAACAGGTACCGATACCGTATGATGGCCGTATCGATACGGGGTAACTCGTACCGATACCGTTGCTAGAGTTTGGTTACTGCCTTCCCCGAGTATCGATACGACACGTGGCGTATCGATACCCGACCGTTAATTTCAGTTAAAAGTATCTTAATATGTTTCGTTTTGTTTACGTTTTGGTCCTGAATCTTGTATGATCAATTGTATGAGTTTGGAATGTCCGTTTGAGCTGAAATTTCACAGAGAAGCATGAAACCTGCCTAATTTCAAGATGGTAACTTTAATTTGGGCTAAGTCCCTTAATTTATCAGAATTTACAATTTGGTCCCTAAAGTTGTAATTTGTTCAATTGGGTCCCTGTTTGATCTCTGATGTTTGTGATCTTTTGATATGGTGTTTGTATGATCACACTTAAGGTTAATGTGCATCTAGACGAGACTAAAAAAAAAAAGGGTCGTTAATCAAGGTTGACTTTCGAGTTGACTTTGGTTTTCCCCGTGTAATCTTCGTAGTTCGGGTCAACCGTCCAGGCCGGGCTACGGGGGTTACATTTGGTGGTATCAGAGCTGAGTTCTCGAGTAATTGGGAATGTGTGAATGCATGATTGAAGCATGGTTTGGTTGGTATGCTTGTTGAGTGAAAGCATGTTCAATGATATGATATGATGATGTGTATGTGATGCATGTTGTGATGATGCATGATGAGGGTACCCATTGCCAAACAAAAGCTAAAGAGATGATGTTGTTTTTGAAAGAAATTGAGCTTGAATACTTGGAATTTGCTTACCTTGCTGGTCCTGACTTGTTTTATTTTGTATTGTTATGCATGGTAAAGTATGGCACCACGTAGAGAGTTAAGGAGTAGCGCGAGAGCTACGACCCCGGAGGGGAATGTGAATGATGAGCACACTGGTAGTGCTGTGTTACCTCCTCCTCCACCTGGTGGTGGTGGTGCGGAGAGGGAAAGAGCTGGAGCTGAGGCAACTGGTGCTGGAGCTGCAGGACCTGAAGCTGGTCAGGGGCAAGCGATACCTGACATGTCTGTGCTTGTACAAGCTATTGCGGGTGCGTTTCGAGCAGCAGTAGCTGGAGCTCAAGGAGCTGGGCATCAGGGAGATGCTGGTGCTAGACTACCCTTGGAACGTTTGCGCAGTCTTGGTGGGACTGAGTTTAGGGGTATGTCAGCTGAGAGGTCTGAAGCATGGTTGGAGAGTACCAAGCGTGTCTTGGGATAGATGAGTTGCACTGATGTGCAGAAGCTGGGATGTGTGGTGTCACTGCTGCAAGGTGATGCTTATACGTGGTGGACGACCACAATCTCTGGGATGGCTGATGCTGATGTTACATGGACGTTCTTTCAGCATGCGTTCAAGAGGAGATATCTGGGAGTTAGATATCTGGATGAAAAGAAGCGTGAATTCATGTCTCTGACCCAAGGGAACATGAGTGTGGCTGAGTATGAGGTACAGTTTGTACGTCTTAGCCAGTATGCACCTGAGTTGGTACCCGATGAGCGCGAAAGGTGCGAAAGGTTCCGTTATGGTTTGGTGACGGAGGTTAAGACCTATATGTTAGCTGCTGAGTACAATGATTTCGATGTGTTGGTTAGTCGATCGAAGGACATTAAGATGAACCTGGGTTTGTCTGCCAAGGGTGCTGGAGCTAGTTCTGGGAAAAGAGCTGCTGAATATAGTTCCGGTGGACGGAACAAGAGAGGGCGTGATCAGAGGTTTCAGTCCTCGTCTAAGAGAGGTGGAGGTGCACCTGCTAGGGGTGGCAATGCTAGAGCTGACCCTAGTGCTTGTTGGATTTGTGGTTCCCGTGGTCACTTGAAGCGTGACTGTCCTCGTGCTGGGAGGGAGGTGCAAGCTCCTGTGATAGCAGCTGGTTATGAGTGCTGGAATTGTGGTTCAGCTGATCATCTGAGACGTGATTGTCCGAGGATGGCTGGTGGTCAAGAGCGTGCTCCTGTTGTTGCAGCACCGCAGAGAGGTCGTGGGCGCGGCCGTGGTAATTTTCTGAGGCGAGAGGAAGGTGGGCGCGGTGTAGCTCATGTTGTGGCTATTCAACCTGAGGGTGGAGGCCAAGCGAGGGTGTATGCTCAGCGCGAAGGAAGGAATGATGCAGATGTGATTGCAGGTACCTTTACTTTGCAATCCTTGTCATTGCTTTCTTTGATTGATTCTGGATCTACGCATTCATACATTCTTCGTGAGCATGCTGAGTTGCTTGGTTTGCCTGTTGAGTCTTTGGATGTTGGTGTTAGAGTCACTAGTTCTTTTGGTGAAACTGTTGTGACTCGTAAGCTTTATAAAAGGTGTCCTTTGGTTGTTCAAGAGCATGTCTTTCTTGTTGATCTTATGGAGTTGCCCTTTTATGGTTTTGATGTGATCCTTGGTATGGATTGGCTTGCTGAGCATCGTGCTGTTGTGGATTGTGAGAATAAGCGGGTTTCGCTTAGGCTTGCGGATGATTATGAAGTGGTGGTGGTTGGTGAGAATGTGAAGTTTCTTGCCAATGTTGTTTCTACCTTGGAGGCGAGCAGGATGCTGAGGCAAGGTTGTGAAGCTTTTCTGGCTTTTGTGATGAATCCTAGTTCGAAGGAGCTGAGGGTGCAGGATATCAGGGTTGTGAAGGAGTTTCCTGATGTTTTTCCTGAGGAGTTGCCTGGTTTACCTCCTAATCGCGAGGTGGAGTTTGGTATTGAGCTGTATGAGAATACCACTCCTGTGTCCATTACTCCCTATAGAATGGCACCTAAGGAGCTGAAGACGCAGTTGCAAGAGTTGCTTGATCGTGGTTTCATCCGGCCGAGTGTTTCGCCTTGGGGTGCTCCTGTCTTGTTTGTGAAGAAGAAAGATGGCACGATGAGGATGTGCATTGATTACCGTCAGCTGAACAAGTTGACTATCAAGAATCGGTATCCTTTGCCGAGGATTGATGATCTCTTTGATCAATTTCGGGGAGCTGCTGTGTTCTCTAAGATTGACTTGAGGTCAGGGTATTATCAATTGAAGGTGAAGGATGTGGATGTGCCTAAGACAGCTTTCAGGACAAGGTATGGGCATTATGAGTTTCTTGTGATGCCGTTTGGTTTGACAAATGCTCCTGCTGCTTTCATGGACATGATGAATCGTGTTTTTCATGAATACCTGGACAAGTTTGTTGTGGTGTTCATTGATGATATCCTTGTGTACTCGCGTACTGAGGAAGAGCACGAAGAGCATTTGAGGGTTGTGTTGCAAGCTTTGTTGGAGAATCAGCTTTATGCTAAGTTGAGCAAGTGTGAGTTCTGGCTTAGGGAGGTTGTTTTTCTTGGTCATGTGGTCTCAGCTGAGGGGATTCGTGTTGATCCTCAGAAGATTGAAGCGGTGATGAACTGGAAAGTTCCTAAGTCTGTTCAGGAGGTTCGTAGTTTCCTTGGTTTGGCAGGATACTACCGAAGGTTTGTGGATGGTTTTTCCAAGATTGCTGCTCCTTTGACGAAGTTGCTGCAGAAAGATGTTAAGTATGAGTGGACAGAAGCGAGACAGCAAGCTTTTGAGAAGCTGAAGTTGGCTTTGACGCAAGCTCCTATCTTGATTCAGCCTGAATCAGGGAAAGAGTTTGTAGTCTACAGTGATGCATCCTATGTTGGTTTGGGGTGTGTGCTGATGCAAGAGGGTAAGGTTGTGGCTTATGCGTCGCGGCAGTTGAAGGTGCATGAGCGCAATTATCCTACGCATGATATTGAGCTGGCTGCAGTGGTTTTTGCTCTGAAGATCTGGAGGCATTATCTGTATGGTGAGAAGTGTACGGTGTACACGGATCACAAGAGTTTGAGGTATCTGATGTCTCAGAAGGAGTTGAATCTCAGGCAGCGACGTTGGTTGGAGTTGCTCAAGGATTATGATCTGACGATAGAGTATCATCCTGGAAAGGCCAATGTTGTTGCGGATGCCTTGAGTAGAAAGGTAGCTGTTGAGCTGAGAGCTATGTTTGCTAGCTTGAGTATATCGCAGGATGGTGGTCTTGTTGCTGAGTTGCAGGTGAAACCTTCGTTGGTTCAGTTGATCAAGGATAAGCAGTTGTTGGATGATTCCTTGGTGTCTCATGTTCAGGATATCGCGGAGGGTAGACCTTCGGATTTCTGTTTTAATGAGGATGGGGTGTTGTGTTTTGGTAATCGGATAGTAGTGCCTGCAGATGCTGAGTTGAGGCATGCTATTCTAGCTGAAGGTCATAGTAGTCCTTTTGCTATGCATCCTGGTAGTACAAAGATGTATCGCGATCTTCGTGATGAGTACTATTGGGTGGGCTTGAAGAAGGATGTGGCAGAGTTCGTGAGCAAGTGTTTGGTGTGTCAGCGCGTTAAGGCTGAACATCAGGTTCCTTATGGTTTGTTGCAACCGTTGAAAATCCCTGAATGGAAGTGGGAGAGGGTTACCATGGATTTTGTATCTGGTTTGCCTTTGTCTCCGTCGAAGAAGAATTCTGTTTGGGTGATTGTGGATCGCCTGACGAAGTGTGCACATTTCTTGCCTGTGCATACTACGTTTTCCTTGGATAAGCTGGCAGAGCTGTACGTTGCTGAGGTTGTGAGGTTGCATGGTGTGCCTAAGTCGATCGTGTCGGATAGGGATCCGAGGTTCACGTCGCGTTTTTGGCAGTGTTTACATCAAGCTCTGGGTACAAGGTTGCATTTCAGTACATCCTATCATCCTCAGTCGGATGGCCAGTCTGAGCGAGTTATTCAGATCTTGGAGGATATGTTGAGATGTTGCGTGATAGAGTTTCAAGGTTCTTGGGAGAAGCATCTGCCTTTGGTTGAGTTCGCTTATAACAACAGTTTTCAGGCAAGTATACAGATGGCACCTTATGAGGCTCTGTATGGGAGGAAGTGTAGGACTCCTCTGTGTTGGGCTGAAACTGGTCAAAAGTTGGTTTCGATGCCTGCTTTGTTGAAAGGTACCACCGAGGAAGTGAAGCTCATTTGTGAGCGGTTGAAGGCTGCTTCTGATCGGCAGAAGTCTTACGCGGATTTGAAGCGTAGGGAGATAGAGTTTGCGGTGGGTGATCGCGTGTTCTTGAAGGTTTCGCCTTGGAAGAAGGTGATGAGGTTTGGGCGGAAGGGTAAGCTGAGCCCTAGATACATTGGACCGTATGAGGTTGTGGAGCGTGTTGGTCCTGTTGCGTATCGGTTGAGGTTACCCCAGGAGCTGGAGAAGATTCATGATGTGTTCCATGTTTCTATGCTCCGGAGGTATCGATCTGATCCTTCGCATGTGTTGCATGTGGAGGAGGTGGAATTGAATCCGGATTTGACCTATGGTGAGGAACCGGTGAAGATTCTGGATTCAGATAGCAAGGTTCTTCGTGGCAAGACCATTGAGTTGGTGAAGGTGCTGTGGAAGCATCGCGGTGTTGAGGAAGCCACGTGGGAGCGGAAGGAGGATATGCTGAAGCAGTTTCCTTATCTCTTTCCTTCAGGTAAATTTCGAGGACGAAATTTCTTAAGGGGGGGAGAGTTGTAACGCCCCGGTTCTGGGCTCAGAAGTTTTGGCGTTGACCGGTTCAGTCAAGTGCTGATCGAATATATAAGAGGGAATTTAGGAAAAACCTAGTTCGGGTTGCATTAAAAATATGGAAAAATATTCTAAAATCATCTTTTAATATATAAAAGTGAACTGTGAAATCAATTTTGGAAAATGAGGTTCGGAAGGTTGACATTTTGGCTAGTGACCAAAATGTAATTTTTGAAAGTTGCGGGACAGTTTTATAAAGGATTGAAACTTTGAATCTTTAAGGAGCTATTATTCCAAAAAGGATTTCTCCAGATTTTTCTAAGATATTTTAAGTCTAAAATCTGATTTTAAAGATTAAGAAAAGAGAGGGAAATCATTTTAACCAATTCCTAACTAATTTTTCTATTTTCTCTCAAATTCTCTTTTCTCTCATTTTCTCTCTACCCAAACAAGATTCTCCAGATTTCTTTCTCTGATTTTGACATCTACATCTCTCATTTCAACTCTCATTTGATTCCTAATCATCTCATCATCAAAACCTCTCAATTTGCAAATTGTTTCATCAAGCGTTTTGGCTCTAAAATGGAGAAATTCAAGTTTGGAGGTAAGAACGTCCTTCTCCTCTAAACTATCAGTTCTTTACTGAAATTCCTAAGTTCTCAATCCTTGATTCATGTTTTATTAAAGGCTTTTCAATTGAGATCTTGATTTTTGGCTAAAATGCAAGATTTGGTGATTTTGGTGAAAATTTCGTGTGATCTGTTTAAGCAGGGTTTTGAGGTGTTAAAATGATGTTAAATGAATGCTAAAATGATTAGAAGTTGAGGTTTAATCAATGCAATCCCGGATAGGTTGAATTTCCTAAGTTTGGCTTGAGTTTTTGGTTGTTTTTGGAGTGTTTTTGGTGATCTGTTATACCTGGAGGTATAAGGACGTGGTTGTGATCTTTTTGCATGTTATGTGATGTATAAAAATGGTTAGAAGTGATGGATCTTGGCTGGGTTAAGTTTTGGAAGTGTTTGGAGATGATTTCGGTTGTGTTTGGTAGCCAAATTGTTAGATTTGTGATGAGCAGCGAGTTGTGTTGATGTTGCTGGTGTTTTAATGCATAAGGATGCATTAATGTTCTGTTTTTATGTGCTTGAAAAAGGGGAGGTTGATCCTTGAGTTTTGGAGGTGTTTTCGGAAGGTTTCGGAAGCTTGGAAAGCTTGTTGGCTAGGCTTGTTTGGTAATCGGTGAGTGAAAATGGATTTTCAGCTTTTAAACCAAAGGTTGAAGGTTTTGGGAGCTTAGTATAAGTCTAAACAACTTTGCTAAGCTCAAGTGTAAGTTTTCGGATTACTCTCTAAAGTGGTGGCCATGTTTTGATGAAATGTGAAATGATGATTATGCATGATTTGCTACTGTTTTGGAAAGCATGTTTTAGCATGTTAATTGCTGATGTTTTAGCATGATTTATGCTGATGATTTAAGCCATGTGTTGAAGGTGTCTCTAAGTAAGAGTGCCTTGTTTTTATGCATTGTTAAATGATGATTTAATGCTTTGAAATGCATGATGAAATGGCTTGGTTTAAATGCTTAAAACAGTGGATTACATGATGTATAAAGTGTGTATTGGCAAGTGATGGTTTGTAAAAGTGAAGGTCACTAAGGTGGTTAAAAGTCCTTGAGTGAGCCTTGTTATCTAAGATCATCAAGGTGGTTAAAAGTCCTTGGATGAATCTTGTTGCGGACACTAAGGTGGTTAAAAGTCCTTAGGTGCTCCTTTCCATGGTGGTTAAAAGTCCATGGGGCCAAGGTGTTTAAAAGTCCTTGGGGCCAAGGTGTTTAAAAGTCCTTGGGGTATTTCAAGCTACGGACACAAAGGTGGTTAAAAGTCCTTGTGTGGTCCATTCATGGTGTTTAAAAGTCCATGGCCAAGGTGTTTAAAAGTCCTTGGGGTCCAAGGTGTTTAAAAGTCCTTGGGGAAAGTTGTTGAACTCGATTTCTAAATGAAATGTATCACTTGAGCCAATATGACATGTATTGTACATGAGATGCATGAGATGCATGATTTAATGTTTATGTTGAAGCATGAGATGCTAGTTTAAATGAAATGTGGAAGCATGTTATTGCTTGATTTAAAGTATGCTTTGAGCATGTGTAAAGGTTGTTTACAAGCATGATTTACAAATGGTTTTAAATGCATTATTGAATGGTTTTTAAAGAGCACTCCTCACTAAGCTTTGGCTTACGCTCTCTCGTTTTCTTGATTCAATAATGCAGAGCATTAGAGTGCATTGAGGGCAGCAAGAGGAGGCAAGCACACAAGTTCAAGTAAAGCTCAATGTATGGAAGGTTTTGTTAAACATTTTAGCTTTTGGTTGATTTGGCAATGGGGGACCAATGTGTATGTTTTGGGAGGTGTTTGAGACTCCCTATGGATGTTAAATGATTGTTTGAATTGCTGGTTTTTGGATTGAATTTAAATTGCTTGCTTATGAAGGTTTAATGCTTGAATGATAGCTTAAGTAGGAAGCATGCTATATGAATTGGGGCTTTTCACATGTGATGTTTAAATGTTGAATTGTTGATGCAATTATGGTTCTTGCATGTTGTATGATTAAGTGGTATGGTTTGGTGATGTTAATTTGGAGTTTGAAGTATGATTGTTGTGGTTTTTGAGTCGAAATCAGGCAGGGGTATCGGTACTCGGGCTTGCGTATCGATACGCCTGAGCCAAATATGCTCATTCCTGCCCAGGCGTATCGGTACGGTTGAACAGGTACCGATACCGTATGATGGCCGTATCGATACGGGGTAACTCGTACCGATACCGTTGCTAGAGTTTGGTTACTGCCTTCCCCGAGTATCGATACGACACGTGGCGTATCGATACCCGACCGTTAATTTCAGTTAAAAGTATCTTAATATGTTTCGTTTTGTTTACGTTTTGGTCCTGAATCTTGTATGATCAATTGTATGAGTTTGGAATGTCCGTTTGAGCTGAAATTTCACAGAGAAGCATGAAACCTGCCTAATTTCAAGATGGTAACTTTAATTTGGGCTAAGTCCCTTAATTTATCAGAATTTACAATTTGGTCCCTAAAGTTGTAATTTGTTCAATTGGGTCCCTGTTTGATCTCTGATGTTTGTGATCTTTTGATATGTTGTTTGTATGATCACACTTAAGGTTAATGTGCATCTAGACGAGACTAAAAAAAAAGGGTCGTTAATCAAGGTTGACTTTCGGGTTGACTTTGGTTTTCCCCGTGTAATCTTCGTAGTTCGGGTCAACCGTCCAGGCCGGGCTACGGGGGTTACAATCATTCACAACATTAAATCTGTAATCATACATTACATTATACCCATTGCTAATTAGGCATCAAAATTCTTTGTTCAAATCCATAATGCATCCATCACATCATTTCTAATCGGGAGAGACTCTCGCCTAAGTGAAAAGAGAATGAATGACCGAGCTGCTAGCTCGAATAGCTTCAAGGACACTTGGTCCAGGATCAAAGGGAGTCAATACCGTATGCAAAAATCCAATTCGCATGATTGGTGAAAGCTGATTGTACCCAGGGGAATGGTACAGCTAGCCCGGGGCAAACGGCTACCGGTAAAGGAAATTCAAATTCGTTATCCCTGTGCATTTGGGAAAAATGCAAGTCTCAATTCATGGATAATTCAAATGTCCATTGAAAAATCCATTTTTCACAAATGGTCAAAGGGAAATAAATCCTTTGGAAAAATCTAACGTCACAGTTGTTGAAAACTGATTGTACCCAGGAAAATGGTACGACTAGCCTGGAGCAAACGGCTACCGGTAAAGGCAATTCAAATTCGTTAATCCTTGTGCAAAATGCAAAAGAAACAAGCTAAGTTGTGGTTCCATTTTGAAAACATTTATTGCATTCTTTGATTCTTTAAACATTTCATTCATGAATTCTTTATTGTTTTCCAAATATACATGTATATACTATTTTGTAGAAGTACATTGTAAATTCAATTCAAAAAGAAATTTTTTCCAAAAGAACGAATGTTGAGGACATTACAAATAGAAGCACTATCTGTTCTACTCAAGCCAAGGGAGTAGTGACAATGAGTGATCGAAATTAATGGGTCACTCCCATTGAAGGAATTCTCCTCTCAAGCATTGTTGTCTAAGATTCTTGAATGAAGCGATTACCCGAAAACATCTACCACCTAAAGACTATTTTGATATTCAAGTATGGGAGGACATTTGGACCCAAGCCAAGGATCACCTCCATACTAGGGGGCAAGAGGATGAAAGCGTGTGGACAAATGAGCAACTTTCAATTTAAATCATGCTATGAAGAGAAAAGTGCAATAAAGGAGACATTTGGCCTAATTTTCACAAAAGAAAAACAAAAAAAATGTGCTCAATGAAGCCGGCCTAGACCAAGATCAAAGCCACCAACGCGTGAGCCCAGATCAACAAAAGGGCTAAAAGAACTCTTCATACAAATGCAACGTAAACGACGAAAAGAAAGTTTGTGCTCAAAGAGCACACGTAAACTAAGCTGAAAGTTATCAAAGTTGAAACCAAAAGTGAAGGCGCTAAACCAAAAAGCGCGAGCTATGGGAATTCTTCATCCAATTGTACCTCTACTAAGATTAATCAGAAGTACGCACCAACACAATGCAAAGGTGCAAGTCGATCCGGAGCTATACCTAATGAAAGGCGAACACCCAAAACAAGAGACATGTTGATCCTCAATTCGGGGCATATGTGTTGCGTGTAAAATAGTCTATCGCAATTATAGTGCAAGTATACACGACGCAAGTAGTAAAGTGATACGAAGTATCGGATATCGTCTCCACAGGGATTGGGCTAATAGCTTCACCTAAATTCACTGCACGAAGTAAAGGAAATAATTATGAGAAGTTGTCACGAAAATAATAAGGAAAACGCAAATAAAAGAAGTAAGATATCAAGATAAAGAGAATGGGCTGGTATTGAGTTGCTCGGTAGTGCAGGTATTGAATTGCTTAGGATCTCCAGTTCTGTCGTCGCACCCGTCGCCGACAGCACCTGTCGCGGCGTCTGTTCGTTAGCTGTCGCGGCAGCGAACACTAACTCCGTACTTCAAGCTTGGCAAGAATCCCAGATCTGCCTTGCCCTATCCCTAGGCACAAGTCTGTCGATGATCACGTCTTTGATGATACCTCCCGGCGTGAATCGAAGGATGAACACCGATGTGTATGAATTCTTCTTTAGCCACTTAACCTCGCCCTATCCCTAGGCACGAGATGGTTCAACTATAAACTAGAGAACGCGCTCTTATCTCTTTCGTATACTTAACTCTCCCGATGCTAAGTAAATGGATAACCTCACAATGCTCTCCCGATGCTCTTGCAAGATATTAAAACCAAGATAAAAGAACTTGAAGTTTATTTTATTGAACTTGAAAATTCCTAAAACAAAGCAACCCTTGCAACTACTTTACAAAACAACCCGTAGCCCTAGGGGGAATTTAGAACATGTCGGTGACAGGTAAACGGCAGGGTTTAGGTTTCGGTTATGGGGTAATCGGTTATGCCCTAGGTTTAATCTATGCCCTTATATAAGCTTTGGGCTCAAGTTATCTAAGGTAACAAGGATTACAACTTTAATTAAAAGTAAGATTCTAATAAAGACTAAATCTCTAAAGTCTCCTACTTTCCAGCCGCATCCTTATTTTGTGGGAATTCCTTTCCTTGAGCTTTGGCTTGACATATCTTTTGATCCGGGGCTTGGAAAAATATTCGGCTTCCACACGACAGACGAGCAGATTTTTCTCTATCTATCGAGGTCCACTTCACTTTTCCTCTTCATAAGTCTGCTGTCACGACAGGTCCATGACAGGTTCGTCTTCTTCAGCTGCTTGTCCAGTTCAGCTCTCCTGCTTATCTGCCCTGCGCCTGCCTTCGACATCTACTGTGACAGATACCTGCAAAAATAGCCATCTTTTAGTAGAATCCGTGTCTTTTATAAAATTGTGATGTTTTATTGAAAACTAACCTAAATGCAATGCAATGATGCTTGAATGCAGCAGAAATATGGGTTAAAAAGGGTGTAAATAATAGAACTTTTACACACTCAACAATATGTCCCCCTTCTGTCACAACCACGGGCCATAGCCTACACTTCGAGATACAAGACCACTCTGACCATACACGGATGGATGAATTTTTCTTCAGAATACATCTTGCCTATCGGAGTTAACCTTTCTTCAAAGATTGCCACACTTCATATACTTGATCGAGATCAAAAACGAGGGAAGGATGGGGCACGGTGAGTTAGTGAGTCAATGAGAGACACCATCAAATTGGGTAGAAACTAGGTATGGGAGTCTCTCCTCTCGGAAGCTTGATAGCTCAGAAAGGTTTTCACATGTATGCCCTTACGACATTCTTGACTTTTCAAACAAAAAATACATTTTCAAAAATCCGCAATTAGATTTTCATAAATATCATTTGTCATGATTTTCCAAAATCTATATGTGTACATAATACAATTATATTTCCAATATGCATCTCACATTACATATCAATACAATGGATTTCCCTACCTTCTATCACAAACGGTTTCAAAAAGTAGAAGGACCAACAGAAAGCTTGCCAAAAACAAAACAAAACAAATTTTCACTAAATAAAGCATACAAGAGTTGACTTCCCCCTAGAGAGGTGACATTTCGAAAGACGATAGCCTGGCCCACGAAAAGTTGGGGCATCATTGAAACCATTTGATCAAAACCACAAGACCGAGCCGGTATAACGAAAAAATTAGGGGTATCCCTTTGAATGTCAACATCAGGATCAGTTGCATTACATTCGCATCAGCATTAGTGCATTCATCACGCATTCACATCAAGCATCTACATCATATATCAAGTTACATGCATCCATACAAAACACACATTTGTACAAACAGGTCAAAAGCAAGGATGGCGAATCCTCAACCAAAGGAGAGCCACGCCAAAATAATAATAATAAAAAAAATCAGATCAACAAAGAAGTTGATCCCCACCAAAAAGAATAACTACAACACCAACTCCATTTTTATCCAGGTTTTGATCTTGTTATGCCGTTGATGGTGCAGTGGATCTCCTCCAGCATCGATCTCGAATTGCCGTTGATGGTAGTGAATCTCCTCCAACATCGATCTTGTTATGCCTTTGATGGTATAGCGGATCTCCTCCAACATCGATATCTTTCTGCCGTTGATGGTAGCGGATCTCCTCTAGCATCGATCTTGTTATGTCGTTGATGGTGTATCAGATCTCCTCCTCATCAAGTTTTGTCTTATCGTTGATGGTGTAGCAGACCTTTGATCATGCCTCTCTGTCAGAGTTGTAGCTTGATCTCCAATATACTCCTTCAGATCATGCCTCTTCGTTAGAGTCGTAGCTTGATCTCCAATATACTCATTCGGATCATGCCTCTTCGTTAGAGTCATAGCTTGATCTCCAATATACTCCTTCAGATCATGCCTCTTCGTCAGAGTCGTAGCTTGATGTCCAATATACTCCTTCGGATCATGCCTCTTCGTCAGAGTCGTAGCTTGATCTCCAATATACTCTTTCAGATCATGCCTTTTCATCAGAGTCGTAGCTTGATCTCCAATATACTCATTCGGATCATGCCTCTTTGTCAGAGTTGTAGCTTGATCTCCAATATACTTCTTCGGATCATGCCTCATCGTCAGAGTCGTAGCTTGATCTCCAATATACTCCTTCGGATCATGCCTCTACATCAAAGTTGTAGCTTGATCTCCAAAATACTTATTCGGATCTTGCCTCTTCATCAAAGTCGTAGCTTGATCGCATCTAACCTTCAGACCATGCCACTTCGTCAAAGTCGCAGCTTGGTCGCCAAAATTTTCTTCAGATAGTGTCTCTTCGTCAGAGTTGTATCTCGATCACAATCAAATCATCGGATCATGTCTCTTCGTCGGAGTCGTAGCTTGATGCAATCCGATCTCCTGATCTTGTCTCGTCGGCGGCGGCGTAGTGGATCACCCACATCCAACATGGATGTAATACCCCAAAAATTAGCCTAGAAGATTAGAGGTCTAATTTAATAATTAAGTGAATTATTAGATTTAATTCCTAAACTTTCGAATTGGAAATTGGTTCATTATGGACCAAATTGAAATGTGAGTAAATGTATAAGTAGAATTCGGTCAAATTGTCTAGTGACCAATTCGAACAAAGTGGAAAATATAAGGTTTGCATGCTAAGGTAAAAGAACATGGATTAAACCATGAAATTCCATGTAATTATAGGCTATATAAGATTTATTAAGACTAAAGTGGTGTTATTAAGATGAGTAACAAGGGAGATTAGTTGAGATATGACATGAAAGTCATATCCCAATTAAATTTGTTCCCCACTTTCTCATTTCTTAGCCGGCTACCCCTAAGCCAACTCATACACCTCATTTGTTCTTTCACACACACACAAACATAACATAGAATTTGAGAGAGGGTTGAGAGCTCGGTGGAGAAGAAAGAAGCTTGCATGGTGGTGTAAAATCCTTAGGAAATTAAGAAGAAAGTTGAAAGTAAGTAGATCATCCTCTTCTCAATTCGATTATGGAAAAAGGTTTATTAAATCATGTGTTCTAAGATGTCTAGAAATTCATAAATCTGATGTTCTTGAGCATGGTTGCTGGAAATATAGAAATGTATATGAATCCTTAAGGATTAAGAGTCATAAAACATTAATAACATGCATGCAAAGTATGTTAACAGATTTGTAAGATTCATGACATGCACCTTTGAAAAATTATAGAAAATTCTATGATAGGAGTTTGAATCTGAATTTTTGATATGTTTCACTTTAAAATGTCTAGAATCATAGAAAAATGATAAAACAAGTTTTTAAGGGCTGTGTTAAAATCTGGAAGTGTGAAATGGAGTAACATGCAAAACTGTCCAGCACTAATTCGAGCTGGACAGTGAACTTTAAAAATTTGTAGAAATTAATCTACTAAGTGTTTTGATCTGAATTTTTGATATTTTAAAATGGATATGTAATCTGAATTTAGAAACAAACGGCGTCTGATTTGGAGTTGTATACAGGGAAAACGAAGTGAATCAATCTAGGTGGTCAGAAATGAGTTTAATTGGAAAAATGTGAAATTGGAATTGGAATTTGTAAAATTGGCAAAATTGAAACATATAAGGTATTGTTAAGTCGAGTCACAAACTGAAAGGTATGAAATTTAGTAATTTTGGTGGTCAATTTAAAGGATTAAAAGGTTAATTGAAGGAATTAGGAAAATTGGAAACTAGTCGAATTGGACTAAAATAATTCAGGGACTGTTTTGAATAAAATGAAAAATTCAGTCTTTAATTGCATGAATTTCATTCTGAAAATTTGTTATTTGTTGGCTTGAATACCTTAGATCTTAGAAGCGAAAGGGTAGAAGAAGAGGTTACTCCGGGATCGGCTACGGATCGGGCGAAAGGCATACGGATTCAGAATTAGCTCGGCGAATTGTGAGTGAAACGATCTTTAGAGTTGGAATTAGAGTTCTAACTACTTTATTCTGATTTTTAGTTATGATAAGCATGCAAATTGGACTAATTAACTATTCGATCTAGTAAGGGAAGAAGGAATAATGGAAATTGGATTTGGTACTTGTGATATGTGATTTTGATGTGTATGTGATTAAAAATTAAATTGGTGGTTGATATGTTTGATTCCGAATTGATTTTCTGCTAATTGTGTTGCTTTATATGATTTTTAGCAATGCTGATTATTTGTTGTTGTGATTTTGATTATGTATGGATATCATGACATTGAATTAAGAGATATGACTATTTGATGACTATTCCATGTATGCTTAAGCTTGATATGTTCAAATTGAGTGTGAACTATGAGATGTGATTCTAAATTATGTGATATGAGCATGGAATTATATGAGAACTAATCTGAAAAATGCGAATTGGGCATATATTGTTATATGATCATGTATGTTAATGTGTTAATGGAATTGGAACCATAAGCAATTAATCGAAAGGATTAATTGATAATTCTGAAAATTTAATTGATTATGTATTGGACTAAATTAAAGATTTAAATGCAAAGCCTTTGGTGTGTACAGTCTGTTTAGGTAGTACGACTAGCCTAGAGTCTGAGCTCAATAAGAAAATCGGTACGTTAGTGTACTCGATATTGTGGTACGTAAGTGTACCTTCTTGTTTAATGTCTGCGGACATTATGATATGTTATATGTGATACGAATTGGTACGTGGTACCTTAACATGGTGAATTTGATTCACAACCTCTGTTATATGTGACTTGCTTACCTATCAAACTCTACTATCCAAGGCATTGCAAATTGATTAAATGAACGATTAAAGAAATGAAATCTGAAATTTGAAGTAAATTGGCGGAATTGATTATGGAAGCATTCGAATGAAATGCTGAATTTTTATGATTGTGCCATGCTTGATATGCTATGAAACTGAATTTTGATAATTTGTTTATTTTGAAAGTTAGTTTAGGTTTCATGGCTTGTATGTGTAATAATGATATGAATGATTTAAGAATTCTTGCATGTATTCGAATGGAATTACATGACTTCTTTGTGCATTTGTTCGAATGATCTCTATGGTGTACTATTAATTGTTGATAGTTAAATTGCTTGATTCATTCGAAAGAATTAATGTGCAAAGTGAAATTTAAATTTGTTTGATCACAATGTTTAATTGGGAAACTGAATAGAATAGGGTTTCCTCACTAAGTACGAAATGTACTTACCACTCGAACCTTCCTGCCTTCCCCTAAATTTCAGGTGCTAACATCGTTGACCTCTACCCGAACCTTACTCGTACACAGCTTAAGTATGATTTTCCCTATCTTTGTCATACTCATGGTGGGTGGCTTAGCGTTCAGCATGTTAGTGCAATTCGGTTTAATGGTTATGTTCATGAACTACTACTTTGGTTCTATGTAGACTTTTAAATGTTTCCCTATATTTTGATATGTATGTAAGGGGGTAAATGTTGGGGTATAGATCGCCCGCATATATGTAGGGCTTGATTCTTTTTGTTGATAGTCACTTTTTGTATAGGCAACCGTTAGGTTTAGCCGTTATGATACCCCGGTTATTTTGTAAAAAGGGAAACTAAACTCTATGGATGTATGAATCGGTTATGATGCACTATATATATATATATATATATATATATATATATATATGATGAATGTTTCGGTTACATGTATGGTATTGAAATGGATTATATGGTTGATAGAAAAATGACCAAATTGGGGAACTAATATTTGGGTATTGTATACGCTAAAGGAAATTGACCATGTAAGTCGAATGAAATTATAAGTTGTAAATGTATCACCAATTGGATAAATTCAATGATTATCGAATGGGGTAAGATTTGAATTGATTCATTCGAATGAAGTTTAGTTAATCAATTTGGAAATTTGTTATATGGTTCATATGTACATGTTATCTTGTATGAAATTGTAACTTAAGTAAATTGGTTGTTAGATTAAGATTGGATAACCGATTGGGTTGTAATAACTTTAGCATTAATAGAATTATGATATGAAATTCGTATGAAATATGTATAATGTTTGTATTAATATGATTGATTCTACTTGGGAAATGTTTGGTTATAATTTAGCAAAGAATACTTGTTGTATTCGAAAAGAAAAGAAAAAAAAAATGTTACACGAAAATTGCCAACCTTCCGTTGTGCCTAATACGAATTCTGTTTAAGTTAATATAACGCTCCTTGCCCCTAAACCGGGCGAGGGGTGTTATAAGGGAAGTGAGACAAAATTAGTGCTTATGGTTTTTGCTTTATCCTTGTTCCACAAGTATAAGCAAAGTGGGGCAACTGTAATCGCTAATTTTGTCCCGAAACTTAAACTCATTTTTTCACATTTTGGGCTTGTATTGGGCTAAAATAATAATAATTGAAAATAAAATAAAAATAAAAATCAATAAAAAATAAAAAAAAAATAAAAAAATAAAAAAATAAAAAAATAAAATAAAAATTATATGTATATGTATCATGCTACTACTATTATTATATGGTCATTACTATTATGCCTTATTATTGTTATATTATCTATTACTATTATCGCCTATATATAATTACCTTTTTATTATTTTTATTATTACTATTATTATTAATTACTTATTATTATCATTATTATTATTATCGTCATTACATATTATTATTATTACTATTATATATTACTGCTATTAGTATATTAATATTACCATTGTTGATATTTATTTGTACCATTATTATTATTATTATTATTATTATTATTATTATTATTATTATTATTATTATTATTATTATTATTATTATTATGGATTATCTAACGTTGTTGTTATTATTATTATTATTATTATTATTATTATTATTATTATTATTATTATTATTATTATTATTATTATTATTATTAGGGATTATCTAACGTTGTTGTTGTTGTTGTTGTTATTATTATTATTATAAAATAAATGAACAAACTCAAATAAGAATAAATAAATGAAGCTCGTATATTAAAATCATGGTCCATTACAAATAAATCAAAATCCAAGATAAATAAAAACAAAGCCCAAATACAAAACCCATAACCCTAATAAAAACTCCAACATCAACCCTTTTTTTCTTATGCAGCCGCCACGATCTGAACCGTTAGATCTGGCTCGCGATCTAATGGTCCAGATCTGCCAGAAGCCAAAACCCTAGCAAGCGTCATCTCAACTCTAGCACCGCATCACCGGGACCGTCCGATCTGGTCGCCCTTCAACGGTCCAGATCGCATTCACGGGCGAAACCCTAGAGGCCTTCCCCCTGTCCCTTCGCGCCGCCATCCCTCAGTCGTTGGATCGAGGCAACATCGAATGGCTCCCATCGAGCCATACCCGCGTATGGGTCACGCGCGACAGTTCAACTTCGACGCGATCGTACGCCTGCCACCAGCACGCCCTGACGCTCCCAAACCGGCAACACCTGCACACAAAAGACACAGCAGTCAGATACCAAAAAAAAAAGAAACAACAACAAAACAAAAAAAATTAATTTCAAGGATGCATAAACAAATTCATAACATGTCAAAAGCAAAGTCAACCTCTTTTGTCGATTTTCAAGTGTAATCCGGCCATAAGAAGCCGAAGGGAAACACATGTAAGAGGACCCCGATTCGAATGTCAAAAAAAAAGGGAGGATTCGATTGAAAACCCCCTCATGTAACCCGATTCTAGAATCAAAAATCAATAAAAAAAAAATTACAAATCTTCAGAGATTTCTTTGTTTCAAGTTTCTGATTGCATGCAGGAATAAAATATGAAAAAAGAGAGAAAAGAGGGGAAGGGAAAATTTGAGGGCTTTACCGTCCGTCGTTTCGGCGTCCGATTCGCGTCGTTCTGCCCCCGTCGTCAGTAAGCCACCAAGGTGAGATGAACGGGAGGGGTTGTCGTTTTTTAAAAAAGAAAAGAAAATGGAGAGTTTTTAGTGTTTCGATTTCGAGTTTTCAAACTAACTTGGGTTCTGATTTTAAGGTTTCGAAAAAAAAACTTTTTTAGTTTTTTTTGTGTTGGGTTATCAACGCCGGTTGAAGGCCGTCGGTGGAGTGAAGGCAAAGATTTTTTCTTTTTGCTTTGAAAAAGGTCTCTCTCTCCCTCTATTTTTAGGGTTTCAGAATAGAAGTGTGATTAGGGAAGCCTGAGTTTTGATTTCAAAACCAAATTTGTCAATAAAAGGTAGAAATCGGACGAACGAGGGAATTTATATCAATTTTTTATTTTTAAAATGGTTTAATAGTTGTTATGGTCGTTTCGCATTCTCAAATTCACACTGGGAGGGTTTCCGCTTTCTAAAACCACACCCGTGATCCCTCAAAGTTTTTAAATGCTTTTAATTTCGTCCTCGGATTTCCTCATTCGTTTTTTTTCTCACGGGTAAATCGCACATATAGTCCTTATTATCTTTAATTTCAATTCAATTCCGCCCCCGCGCAGTGGTAAAATCCCTGAATTGGTCCTCGGGTTTATGCAAGTTTAAACTTCAGTCCTAAATATTAATTTCTTAAATCTTAGTCCTTTGTTTTATTATTTTTACATCCATGTTGTGTCAATATGTGAATTATATATATATATATATACATGTATGTATAAGTTCTTAATATTAAGGCTACATAATAATGCATACAAGGTAATATTATACATGGTAATTCCTTTAATGTACTTTTTTTATATAATAGGGTAAACTACATAAATGGTCCCCTAATTAAACTCTAATTATCTTTTGTATCCCCCAACTATCAGAATTTACAAACTGGTCCTCCGACTTAAAAAAGTAACAAATTGGCCCAATGCCGTTAAAAATTTAATTGTTGATGATGTGGCAGTTAACATAAATTGATATAATTACATAATTAGCTCTCAAGTTCTACATTTATTTTAATTTGACCCTAGTTCTAAAAAATTAACCAACATAATTTTAATAATCTATCAATTTAGTCATCTTCTTTTCTATTTCTCCTCTCCCCAATGTTTTTAAAGTTTTTAGAACCATCAATTTACAATCTTTTTTACGTTTTTCAAAGAATTTGATTCGTTTGCCAACGACTTACCCTATGTTGAAAACACATTTCTTGTTCTCATCTACTTTTGTTGTGTAATATACTTAAGGACAAACCAAAACCAATTTTATTTGTGTTTCTTATTCTCTTGTTTCCGCCATTAATTCTTACAGATAAGCTTCCAATTAAATAATAATAATTTTTTCCATCACCATACACCTTGCCTTTGTATTTGTGTTTCTGGGTTATTGTGGTGCATATTGTTTTTGTTTTTCCAGTACAGTAGCATAAATGAGAAATAAAAGTCTGAGTATTTAACGATTTGTTTATTTTTATGATTTGTTCATCAAGTAGAACGATCATAATACCTAGAAAAGTTAAGTTCCAGTATCCAAAAATTTACAAACATTCTCATTTGAATGTGAAAACATATGTTTACCATCGAAATCCTAAGTTTCTATCCAAGGATTTCAATCGCTTAATCCATCCACTTTTAAAATAATGGCAGTTGAGCCTTTAACCTCTTGCACAAGTGGTGCATAAATGTGTTGTTCTCATTGTGTGCTTTGAGGAGTCTCTTGTTGCTTTTAAATCTTGTCGTTTTGTTTTTGGTTTTGCCGTTTTGGGGAACGAGACGTGCTTCCTCTATCGGTTCCGAGGAGAAAATGGGGAGGAAGTGAAACGTGAGAGCCAGAGGAAAGGGTCGTCTTCGTCTTCGGCAACTATGATGAGGGTTTTGGTGGCGATGTTGCCACATATAAGCACGACGGTGGTTGTGGACCAAGAGGTTGTTGTGAGGCGGTTAATTTTTTAGAAAATATGTCAGGAAATGGGGGTTTGGAGAGATAGAAAAAAATGGACTAAATTGATATATTATTAAAATTATGTGGGTTAATTTTTTAGAATTAGGGTCAAATTAAAATAAGTGTAAAACTTGAGGGCTAATTATGTAATTATATCAATTTATATTAACTGCCACGTTATCATCCGTTAAGTTTTTATCGGCGTTGGACCAATTTGTTGCTTTTTTTATGTTAGGGGATCAGTTTGTAACTTCTGATAGTCGAGGGACACAAAAGATAATTGGGGCTTAGTTGGGGGACCATTTATGTAGTTTACCCTATATAATAATACAACTTGTCTATAATAATACGTAATATACATAATTAATATTTATTTATAATATGTAGTAGACAATATATATATATATAGTATGCGCATATTATATGGTATTTCTTTTTTCGTTTACATAGTTCTATATAGTGTATTATTGTGTATGTGTTCTCGTTTTTGTACCCCTTTTTTTATACACGATATATTTAGGGGTATACGTCTCTTTAAGTTATCTATTTTATGTCTTCGATGTTCGTTTTCACATTGGTCTGTGTTTTATTTATTTATTCTCGTACGCCATGTTAAGGCACATTTAGAACAAAAAAATATATCATGTGATGTCCTTTTGTTCGGAAATGAACGAGGTCAGTACCAGTCGTAGTGGTGGTGATTCGGACGTTCATTCTCGAATATTAGAGTTTTCGAAATTTACTCACGTATATAACCAAGTCTCGGTTAAAATTGTCACTTTAATTCGTAAAATTCGATTTTAAGTAAGCGGTAAAGTCTTGGTACCAATTTTGGGCACGTCGAGGGTGCTAACCCTTCCTCGCGTGTAACTGACTTCCGAACCCTTTCGAATCTCTGGTTTTTATTTCCGGTGTCCGGTCTACCATTTCAAAGTGGCCGGTGACGACTCCTTCTATTTTCCAAAATCTTTTTTCAAATCCCCCAATTTTCAAATATTTTTATCTATTTTTAATCTCTACCAATTTTAAATTTATTTTCATAACTCCTTCTATTTTTTAAACCTTTTCAAACCTTCCTATTTTACCCATAAATTTTTTAAATCCCTTCCATTTTTTAAAAATCTTTTTTAAAATTTCCTTCTATTTTTTTAAATATTTTTAAATGAATCCCCATATTTCAAAATATTTTTCCCAATAATTTTCTAAAATTTATTTTTACCCCTCAATTTCCAAAAATTTCCTTTTTAACCCCTATTTCAATATTTTTAAAATTTTCTTTCCACCACACTACATATACACTTATTTGTTTTTCAAAAAATTAGCTGCTACAATGATAGATAAAACAAACTTGGTAATTCTTTTTAAAATAAAAAGTAAATAATTCTTTCTCCTTAATTGTAAAAAAACTCTCTTAGATAATTTAAAAAAAATAAATAAACAACTTCCTTAATTGTAATGATTAAATAAAGTTTTTTAGGATTAGTTTCTTTAAATATGTGCTTCTAAAAATAATAATTAACTTAGAAAATTAAATCACCCATAAAAATTAAAAAGAAGATAAAACGTCATTCTAAAATAAATTTTATTGCATCATGAAAAATGAAATATTTTCTCAAGTAGGGTTAATTCAGTCTTTCCCTAACCGTTGGGGAATGGTCGAAACTCCTATCCAAAATTACATTTTAGATTTTAGAGATTAATGTCTTAATCCCTTTGCGTTTAAAATGACTGTGATTTTCTCAACCGTGAGCGAATCCGAGTCATTTCTAGAACCCTGCAGATTTTTACATTAATCTTTGTACGCATTCATTTGGATTGTAAAAAAAATTTTAATAATCAAGTAAGCGTCATTTTTACAAAAAAAATATTAGTGATCAAGTAAACGTCATACTAAAAAAAACTAATGAAATTTGCATTAATGAATTTCTGATATTGAAAAATAAATTTTAATTTTCTTAGAAAATCTAAATGTAAAATTAAAATATATTAGGGTTTCGTGGCGACTTTAACACAATTCGAAGTAAATAAATATTAAACATAGTAAAAGTTCGGATGAGCCGAGGCCCAAAACATTTCAAAATATTTTCTTAAATCCTAAGGAATTAAAATAACATAAATAAATATAAAGATTTTTGGGATGAATTTAATTACAAATAATCAATAAAATAATTAGAAAATTTTAATAATTCAAAAATCTCGTATTTAACTCGTACCCACTTTTCTGCATGTGCGGTCTTCGCTAAACGGACGTATCTTGAGTTCCTAATATTCGATTGATGTGTTTCAAGGTGCGTGGGAAAGGTAACTGAACGAAGGTCAATGTTGAAGAAGACAACTTGAACTGGATCCCATTCGAAAAGTCTCTTCAAGTCAACTGATGCTCCAGCCTTGCAAAACAGTTTCAATTTCTTATCTAAAATGCACCGCTTTACACCTCCTATGCATGGAACGTTTTGGGCCTTGTTGCTTACATCGAACAATTTAAAATTCTTTTCCAACATAAGTAATTTTACCCCTCTCATGCGTGTATCATTCCCCCTCTCCTCAAAAAGATTCATCCTCAAATCTAAACCGGTGAATAGAGGAAGTTCATCAAAGTACCGTGGAATAAAGTGTGTCTTGAAGGATCCTTGTACGTAATATCCTTTTGCAATGTGACTTACAAGTTCCTTCTCATTGGGATTGTCACTGTCGTTCTTCATTTTGTCGCAAGGGAACTCATTCTCTTCTTCAAAATTGTTATTAATGCTAGAAGAGGGATCACAAGCATAAATAAAATTATGAAAATAGTCCATGTTACCTTTAGGTTATGGGGTATCTTCGTAGGTGTTCGCATTTGGATGATCGTCAACTTCTTCTTCATAACAAGGCAAGGTATCGTCTCCCCTATGTGCTTCAGGATAAATAATTTCTTCTTCATCATAGTGCAAGGTTGAACTCTCGGTATAAACGTTTTCCCCATGTACTTCAGAAGAACAAATTTCTTCCTCATCCTTGGATCTTACATGGACTGGCTCTAGTGGAAAATTAGGCTCTAAATACCCAAACATGTGTTCCAACTGTTATTTTAATTTGTGGAAGGAATTGGCCAAGGATTCAAGGGCCTTTTGTTTGTTGCTTCTCTTTTTTTTTCGAAACATGTAACATTTCTCCAATGTTGCTTTTCGTACTCATCGTGATTGTATCTGTTATAAGAATTATCATAATAATAGTAATCATTATATTTGGTATGAGTAGAATGTCGTCGAAGTTTATGTAACATGCGGACTCCTATAAAATAATTTCTCAAAAGAATCATCTCAGTCTCATACCAAATGATACGATAACAATGAATAACGTATTTAATAGAAGTTGATAGATGAATATGCCATGAATTTGCTAGAATCAATGGATGAATATGATGGTGGTGGTGTTGGATAAATTTTTCCTTGGCATCCCCCTAGCCGCATTTGAATAGGCAAACACCTATAAACTGCACGAATCTCTCTGATGAATGGATGATGGCCAGAAAGATATTGTTCTCCTAGGCACCCTCCTAATCACAATTGACCGGGCAAAGACCTAACATATTGTTTTTGAAATCCCAAGAACAAATCACTCTTTTATTGAGTCGAGTCTAGCACTTAAGATTGCTTCCACATCCACGCCAAGCACTCGTATCACTACCCTTGGACTTGACACTTGGAGGATCGACACATTTGTACTAACCTTTTGTTGTAATATTTCCATCTTCCATACTGTCTTTATTTGGGTGACATGAGCATATATTTTGATATTGTATACTTCATTATTTTACCCGATGTGGCATATTTTGTAACCAAATTCTGATATGGTTTTAGACAGGGTATCTTGTATTATATTTATGGTTTGTAATTATTATCTGTTTTGGACTTTAATCTATAAATATTTTTCTGGGAAGTTTTGGGTATAGGTTTTGACCTCCTGGAATTAGACGTGGCGCATAGGCGGGTCTAGGGGTTACAAGAGATTACCTCTCTTTTTCTAATATGTAATTTTTCTTTTGTGAGAAGAATGTGTAGTCAAACGATCGGCCGAATTGATAAATCAGTTTGTATGAACTCTTTCCCTTCTGATTGGGGTTACTTTATCCCAAATAGATTACGCTTACTATTATAGTTTCTTGATGTTCAATGAATGATCTCGATATTTGAATGTAAATGATACACGTACTATTCAAGCCCAAATCAAGGATGGACTCACATTCCCACTTGGACCAATCACACGAGCCAAGTCCAAGTTACTTAAAGATAAACTCTACACCATAGTTTAAAGAGTGCTAATCAAAAGCTTACAAACATTCATGAAAGAACAAGAATTTCAAAAGAATACCCATTCTCTAGACTTAAAGAATTGGGTCACACAAATCCATGTTGAAGATACACACGTCCAAGACATTCAAGAAAAGACCTTAAGCATATTTGAAGTCCATTAGTTGGATTTTAATTATAATTGTTCATACCCAATAGTAAATTGTAAAATTTGGGTCTAATTAATTAAATTCCAGCTCAATTTAGATTTAATTGATTTTAGGCCTTAGTATTCTTTCAATCAGCCCAATCCAGCCTTATCCACACAAAAAAGAAGCTTGTTGCCCTAATCCATTTGTTTCCTCTCCTTAGAGGATGCTTGTCGCACAAGAGAGTTCGTAAGCAAGGAGGAATTCAAATCCAACAGGGAACCACATTATTATATTATTTTCCATATTCTTTTATTATTTCTTTTCATATTATTTTATTAGGAATAGAATTTGTTTCTAGTTAGGGATTCCTACTAGAATAGTCATCCTTCCTATCTTAAAGGATGAGAACTTCTTCACTGTAAATCAGATTTGAGATTTTTTAAAAGTATTCTTTTGAGTACATGTTTGCAAGTATCTATAAACTTGTACATTCGAAGCTTTATTCAATGTGTTCCACCGAGTTAAGCGAGGTAGAATCTTCACACTCCTGGTTGTTTATCCAAACGTGAGTAGAATGGTCGATTAAATCCATATCACGGAGGTTGCCTAGTTAATCACGACTAGGAGGGTTCTGTAGGCGTTTCATAAATTCAACAAATCGCCACCATCTTCTCTATGTATCCACATGCCATCTCCATCAAATTCAAATTTGGAATTTTCCAGATTCGAATCTTTTTCTTCTTTATTCAAAGGCTACAACGTACGTCATGCAGGCCTTCACTATCTAACTTGAAATTAAATGTGTACACTGTTCGAAAATATTCGCTTCGTTAACCCGTATAAAAAACGGAGTATTTTTACCTTCAAAAAAACATTTCACGGTACTCAACCTACGAAATATAGCGGGTTTACTAGTTAAGCCCGGACCAAAAAAATCGAATTAAATGAGTATCCGATTGAATATATATAGGATTATTATTCTATAGGGGTGAATTTTTTTTACGAGTGTCTTAATTTTAGGATAAAATTTAGATTTTAGGGTAATATAGTTAGAGATTTATGTTTTAACCTATAAATCCTAAGTTTTAACCTTATTATAAAAAAACTCTAAATTTAAAACTACTTTACAGTACTTAAACCACTAAACTCTAAACACTAAATGAAATCAATAAACCTTAAAACTAAGGCGCTTGTGTCCACAAGCGCTTGTGCATAGAATAATTGCCCATATATATAGGATAAATATTCTATACACAGGCGGTAGAAACTCAAAGTTTCCACAAGCGCCTTAGTTTTAGGGTATAGAGAGTTAGTTTAGGGTATAGTGTTTAGGGGTTTAGGTGTAGGAGGTTAGAATTTAGGTATAGTTGTTTCAATTTAAGGTTTAAGGTTATAATTTAAGGTTTATAGGTTAAAACCTAAATCCTCACCATATTACCCTAAAAACTAAACCCTAACCTATAAACCCTAAATTATAACTCTAAACCTTAAATTAAAATAATTATCCCTAAATTCTAAACCCCTACACCTAAACCCCTAAACTCTATACCCTAAACTAACTCATTATACCATAAACCTAAGGCGCTTGTGGAAACTTTCAGTTTCCACGCCAGTGTATAGGATATTAATCCATATATTATATCGTTAATCTTAGTCATCCATTTCACCCATCCAACAATAAAAAAACGTGTAACACTTAAAAACTTTTATATTATGTAACCAAATCTTATCCCATATATATACACTTTAACATTGGCTAATCTTTTATTATCATAAACATACAAGGCAGAAAATTCCAGTACCGAACACTTGGAAACATCTTATTAACAATTAAACCCCAATTGATAGTCGTATACATTTTTCGATTTTAATAAAACAAATTACAGCACAGAGAAAATAAAAACTGTATGATCTTGTTATGACCCGAGTGGATGATTGATATAGATTTAAAGAAGAAAAGATTATAGAGGATTGAAGAAAGGATTAATAGAAGTAGAAGAGTATGAGATTGAAGAAGAGAAAAGCTTGAAGCTTGAAATTCATTAATTCATCGATAGATAAAACCTAACAGAAACTGTACTTTTATCCCCTTACATAAAACGCAACGTATTGACTTAAATTAAAACTAATAAAACTTTGTCGTTTCCATTGGTCTTGAAACGGTTCATAACAATTTTCCCCGCTCGAATTAATCCTTGTCCTCAAGGATTAAGAAGATAACCGTGAGTCAAAGTCAAGATAAGCAAGACAGAAGCAATAATGGTCGTCGTCTTAATCTTTAAATGGTTTGACCAAACATTTCCAAAAGCTCTCCTTGCCTGAATTAAAACTGTCATATGAACAAACAATATTTCAGTGACTAACATGTTCCGAGCACACTCCCAAGCTGTTTTGGAGTTAAATTTCACACGTATATTTGTGTCATCCTTCAAGCAAAATACAGTACGAGCAACAAAAACTCCCATCACCCCATTCTCTATTATCTCAACTCCGCCCCAATAGTTATAGATCTTTGGCCTAGTCAAAAAGTCACAAATATGCACACCTTTTGGAATTATCATTGCACACCATGGCGTAGGGCGTTTTTCAAATGAAGTAACCATGTGAGTGTACAAAAAATTGAGATTGGCAGTCTGACCCCTATTAGTATTTGAAAACAAGGGGAGTACCTCCATTAAGGAAAGCAGCGTGCCGATTTCATATGTAGACCACCATTCGGCAAGGAGTAGAGTATCTCTAGCTCCAACTGCTATTTTTCTTCCAAAATCTCCTGCGGCATCCTTGTATAAGTTTATCTCCTTAATGATTTTATCATGAACTATTACATCATAAACTAATTTCTCTATGCAATCAAACATCCCTGACAACATCTCAGTAAACATGTCTCCATTATTAACTTCCCTCACTGTTATGACATTCCTCCATCCTTCAAAAGATCCTTGTCCCCAATGATCAAATAATGAAGACTCTGGTAAAAGTAGGTTCAATGAGTGTTTGTTGACAATAGCCTTGTAAGATATCCAATACCAACATGAAAAAAGTAATCTATCAGAAATATTGTTAAGCATTGTGTTGGCCAGGTTAATGTCTCCTATAAGAAAAACATGGAGCTTCCCATTCATATCCAGGAGGACTAGGACACTATAACCAAATACTTTCTTCTTTCTCGAGTCCTTCATGAGTTTCTTTACCGAAGCTACCTCGTCCCACATGTTTTCATTGGCAAAGAAAATTGAGACCATTGCAAGAATTTCTAAGTCGTCTGGATTTAACATGAGAACCATCTTTACTGCCATTTTAATATCTTTGAAGGATCTCTTTGAACCCTCCAAGCCAGAATGTGAAATCTTTGCACTTGAAATTTTTACATTAGAACTAAAATTTGCAATATCTCCTTCTGATATCTTTATTTTTTCTTTACTTCCAACGAGCTCCCCTATCAACCTCAAAGCTTCGGGTTTGGAGTCTGAAACATGAACTTCCAGTTCAACTATCTGTTTTTGCAACTCAATTACCTTTCTCTTCTCAAACTCAAGATCAGATTTCCTCATTTTCATGTCTCTCTGCAATGATTCAAGTTGAACAGTCATGCTTTCAGCAAGAACAGAAACATACTCACACTTCTTGAACTCTGCATTCAACCTCACAATCTCTTCTTCTGCAAGTAGGAGTTTTATGTTGAAATTCTTTAGCTCTTCTTCACACTTGGCGAATCTTTCATTCAGTTCTTCATAGCTTCTGTTTCCCCCCATCTTCAACTTACCATCAACATTCTCCTCATCAACCAATTGCATCTTCTCTGTCATTGTTGGTAGCTCACTTCCCTTCTCAATAACTTTGTGATGCTCTATACCCATTAACAAAAGCCAACATTTATATGGATCATTTAAATCAACAAAGTAATCCATATAGTCAAACATTAGAGAAATTATCTCTTCCCGATAAGAATTAGCAACACTTAACAGTTTCTTAGGCAATCCATCAAAACAGTAGCTCATAACTAAGAGTCGAAATCTGTAAGGATCATGAAGCTCAATGTTTCTATTGACACACATCAATCTCACCGAATAATTTCCTCTAAACCTTAACTGAATCAAAGATATCATGTTACTTGCTTTATCAGTTTTTTGACACAATCGGAAAGGCTTCCCATTTTCAACGATGGTCTTCTTTGGTGTAGGTGGTTCTTCTTTGAGTTGAATTAATTCCCTAACAGTTGGTTGTGCTTCATTCAGTGCTTGATCACACGCCTTGATAAACTCATTGTCTGTTCTCATAGACGATTCCTCGAACACCTTGATTGCACTTGAATCCACCTCCTTAGCCTCTATATGTGCACTGATTACCACTCCATGGTCCACCGTTGATAAACCTTGGGTAGATGGCGGCTTAGGAAAACTATGTTTCTGCTCAAGTACATTCACAACTTTTGGAGCTCTGATGAAGCTTTGATTCTGTTTTCGTTCTTGTTGAATACGTTTATCTTCCTCCCATTTTGTAAACAGCAGCTTCAACTCATGTTTCTGCTCATTTGTAAGTTTCAAAATCCTTTGTATGTAGCATGGATCTTCATTGCACTTCACTTCAAGACGATTTAACTTCTCTTGTAAGCCATTGTTGTAAGCCATTTGATGGATGATGGATCTTAAAAAACCGAGCTCTCGATACCAATTGTTATGACCCGAGTGGATGATTGATATAGATTTAAAGAAGAAAAGATTATAGAGGATTGAAGAAAGGATTAATAGAAGTAGAAGAGTATGAGATTGAAGAAGAGAAAAGCTTGAAGCTTGAAATTCATTAATTCATCGATAGATAAAACCTAACAGAAACTGTACTTTTATCCCCTTACATAAAACGCAACGTATTGACTTAAATTAAAACTAATAAAACTTTGTCGTTTCCATTGGTCTTGAAACGGTTCATAACAGATCTGAAAAAAAAAACATAAAAAAGAACATGTTACTCCACTAGCGGGTACCCGAATCTTCACGGGTCAGGACACAGACTGTAATTTCTATAACAGAAGAATAGGTACCGGAAAATGCAGGTATTCAGGTATAAACACTCCTACTAACACAAACACATACTGGTAAATGAAGGACTAAGATCATCCATTTTTCCCATAAAATCTCTTAATTTCTTATGATTAATCTTAACCATCCATTTACCTTCATTTGATGGTTCAAGGGTAAAACTTAAAAGTTTCACATGATATAAGAAAATCCCACCTATATATTTTTTAAAGTTTCTTAAAAGATCATATCCTTACACTTAAGTCCGAATAAGCATGACTTAGATTTCGAACACAATTACATAAAACAAAAAAGAAAGTAATAATGTAGCTCAAAAGGTCCAGTTCCGCCAATGGCGGTTCATGGGTTACTCTTACCAATTAACAAACTAATTCACCCTAGTAAAACAGGAAGACTTTCCAAATATTTACAAGCACAAAAGTGCAATAACATCCGAAAGATTAAGTGGGTAACCACAAACCTAAGGATAAAGGAAATCCCGAAGGATTAAGTGGGTAACCACAAGTCGAAACAGCTGCTCATCCATTGATCACTTTTTTCTTCACATATTGAACAGGGTAAGAAAAGATTTCGTTGGTGTAACTCGGCGATCCATACAAGCTGCACATCTGTTCTCCATGCTTCTCCCATATAAATCTGCCTGAAATTATTTTACATTTTATGCATCATTAGATTGAAACCAATGGCAATGCATATTCAATCAGAGACTTGTATACAAACTCAAGGAAATAACGAAACTCACATGGTAATTTACAGCACCATAGGAAACCCCAAAAGGCGGAAAACTACAGATAGGGTTAGCAAGTTGCACTCCGCAATCTACACAATCTTGGAAATCATCAGTATAAATCTTGTCATAGTCTTTGGTGCCTTGCATCCTGTATATTAGTAACTTTTCAGCTTAAAAACCACATGAATACAAGGATAATATGACATAATAAAACCTATGATGCTCAGACTCATTTTTGAGTGTCAGATACAAGTATATGTTAAATATGAGTATTTATTTCTTTGAGTTTTGCTATGCATTTGGAGGGTCTTTGGGGATCATATCTCTATACTCATGACAAAATATGTGTCAAACACTAGGTATCGGATATGAGAAATTGAGAAAAATGAAAAGCCAAAGCAATGGGAGCAATCTAACAACTCAAGCATCAATTTATACCCTACCTTTGAGTAGCTAAAGCACATCTTATCATTAAAATGTTATGATACTAATATGTTTCAGACACGGGTATGTTTATATTTTTCAAAGTTTTTCATGTATTTACAAGGTCATTAGATGAATATATCCCCATACCCATGTTGGACATGGGTGTCTAGCACCTCTTGGATAAATTTTCAGATATATGCTACATGGTGCAAACTTCAAGCTTCAGTACATCAGGATTCCTATAAAACTTATGTACACACAGAAATTTGCAATCATTTTAAACGAAGAAAACAAACAATATATATATACATACACTACAGCATGAGTACTTACCATATATATATATATATATATATATATATACAAACAGACATATAAAATATATATAGATACAAACACACGCAAATACTGACATACATACAATATATATCAGTCAATTTGCACTCATTTTAAACAAAGCAAATACATGAATGCTTAATACACACACACAAAAAAAAACAATATATATTGCCAATTTGCACTCATTTAAAACAAGCAAATGCATGAAAACTTAATAGATACATAAATATACGGCAAATACAAGAGTGCTTAATACATATACACATACACAATATATATATATATAAACACATGCATATGTGCATATAATATATACACGTTTAAGTACCTAGAAATTTGCTCTCCTTTTGCAACATTGTTGAGAGAGACCAGTGAAGGGGTGTAAGCAGTAGCATCAAACTGTGAACGAGTCCGGAAAAACTTAGTTCCACGAAGATTTTTCCGCTTTTGATTGTAACAAACCACTGCATCATTATTGTACAACATCAATATCTCCCTATTGTTCAAAACAACCATTGGTTCATAGAAATCCCAGCTGCCTTGCTTGGGATACAAATTTTCAACAACAAACTGTTTGGTCCATGTCTCCTTCACACCATACTCCTTCATAAGCCAAATATCAAACCGTGTCGAATTTGTAAAGTAAATCATAAACAGACACCCTTCTAGCACACCAAGCCTTGAGTAATTTGTGAACTTCTTATCATCTTCTCGAAAATGATCGGGTGGCGGAAGTGTCCCAAACCTCTCAGAATTGAAGTCAAAAGTATGAATGAATTCACTACCATTAGGAGTACAGGGAAACCAATGAAGAGCATCGTTCAAGAAAGCATTGAATGGCAAAGCAACAGTATCAATCGGTGCATTTCCAATGCTCCTCCATGAACCAGTTCCAATGGTGTAAATCTCAGCAGTTACGTATCGATTATTGGATTCAACTACCGGATAATAGCTCTGCAAAACTTTGTATTGGTCCATCATAGTTGAATAACCAAGCCCCCAAAAGCTACCTCTTTGTCTATCCTTATATGGTGGTTGAATTGTGATGAATTCGCCCAAAATTGGGTTACAAACATAGAAGTTATAATCTTTATCAGATCCAATTAAATAAAGCAAGCCATTGCAAGCATTCATATGAGAGATATCAATAGTGGGGAGATTCGATTTGGGGGTAAAGTTGAGTTTTGAGACCTGGAAATTAGAACCACTGGACTCCACGTGAGCTAACTGGAGTCTTTTGGAAGCATTCTGGAGTGGAAGGGTCTTGATTAAGATGCAAATTTGAGATTTCGAAAGTTGAAGCTTGGCAAATTCAGGATCTGAAATGAAACAAAGGAACCTCTTGCAAACAGACCTGCATTGGAAGAGGGTTTTGATTGGGAGCCTTGCGAGGATTTCGTAGATGGTACGGCGCGGGAGAAGAAGAATCCTGCAAGGAAGAATGGGTGATTCTTGATTTACGCAAGGGATGATGCTGGTCGAAGCTTCAATGGCTGCCCTTTTTCTGCCATTCATTTTCTTCACACTGTTGAAACTCGAAATGGGTTTGAAACAAAAAAAAACTTTGAAGTCGAAGAGTAAAGTAGAAAACCGGCGAATGCTTTTTAATTGGGGATTTCTGGAAACCCTAACAGAGAGGGTTTTTGATAATTGATACGGTGAAAGATGTCGGGAATGAATTCCTCCCCCCTATAATTTTTCACGGATTAGAGTTCTTTGCCCCCAGAAATCCCCAACTTATACAAACATTATAAAATGGTCCCACACTTGAAAACATTTTGTAAATGGGATAAATTACACAAGTGACCACCAAACTATCAAACTCATCAATCAGACCGTCAAGCTTATTAAATTGACTACTGCCGCTAAAAAACTGAAGGAGGGATGACGTGGCAGTTAATAAAAATTTGTAAAATTATACATTTAGTCCCTATTATTTACTTGCTAAATCAATTTGTTCTTAATTTTATTTTAATTAAATAAAATTAATCAACCAATTAGATGATGACATGTGTCATCACCTAATTAGATGATGACATGTGTCATCACCTAATTAGATGATGACATGTGTCATCACCCAATTAGATAATTCACTCAGATTTTAATTTATTTTATTATTATATTTTCCCTCCAATCAGGTGATGACCACCTGGTTAAAGGAAAATTAAAGAAGAATGAAGAATGACATTAGGGTGGTTTGAACCTGGGACAAATAGGGTAAATTTCCAATTGATTATACAAATATATTTAAATATATTTTAAATATTCAAATACTTTTTTAAATCAAATTTCTTTTCTTGTAAATCAAATATATTTTTAAATAGATTATTTAATATTTTAACAAATATTTGATTTAATTTAAATATGAAAAAGGAAAAATATTTGAATATTTTAAATAGAATATTTTTAAAATTGAATATTTAATAATTTTTAAATTTAAATTTAATCGAATGTTCGTGTGATTATATGCATCCCAAGTGATCTAATTTCGAGTCCTCTTTCAACCATTTTTACTTCTTTTTTCCCTAGCATTTATTGAAGTATGAGATATGTATATAAAAGTGTGCAATTTATATCACTAAGAGCAGCTTGGCTCAGTGGTAAAGGTGTGAGAATTTATCCTCTTGGTCCTTGGCTCTTTAAAAAAATTAAAAACTTGAGTAAATATTGAAACAATTTGTACAACGACTTAGAGTGATTTGACTTCTAAACCAAGTCTACACTATCACCTTAACTATCCACACTAATAATTTTTTCAAATCCACTAAAATTGCAAACCTTTAAAGACAATGGGTAACCTTATAATTTTCTCTCAAGGTTTATTCCCCAAAACCTTAAAAGCACTCTTCCAAAGAGAAATAGAAATTTAACAAACAAAGCAAAACCTCACAAGTCAAATTTGTTTGTACAATTAAGCTCTCACCCCAAGAACACTTGAGCAAAATGAACAATGAATGCTCACAAGTCTTTTAAAATAAAAGAATACAACAATTGAAGATCTCTATATCTTTTTGATGTTGATATAGTCTTTTCAATTTGTTTCTTGCTATTGTCGAGTTGTTTTGAGTTTGTTTTTATATCATCTCTATTAATTCTAGCAATTGGGGGTGATTAATGGTTGTTACCTACAAAGAAACAAAGCATTTATTGCATGAATGATCAATCATAAATATGACCTTTTGACAGAGAATGGATCAATCATTTTTCATAAATATGACCATTGGACAGAGGAGGGTTCGACCAGTTCTCTCAAAGGATCAATCTTTTGGTCGAGGGATCGATGCCTTAAACTATGGGATTGATCCTTTTGCACTAAATGATTGGAAGACAAATTTTGAAAGTCTTATGTAATCGAAGGAACAATCACTTTTTTCTCCAAGTTTGGAAAACACATTTTTAACCTGCAAAAACGATCATAATTGATTTTCAAATGTCCGATTAAGTTGGAAAATATTATTAAACAAAATTTTCAAGTTTGCTGGTGATACCTGCAAAAACGATCATACTTGATTTGCTTCTGGTGGTGGCGTCAATGGAGGAAGCTTGAAGACGTGAAGATGGCGTGATGAATTGATAGTTGTTAAGATATATGTTTTGATATAATAATTAGAAAATTGATTTGGACTAAATAGAGAATGATTTCAAAATGTTTTGTAAGTCCAAACAACTTGAAAATATGTTTAAGGGTTTTGACAAGGCTTTGGAATAACTTAAAATGTTTTAAGGTAGCCAAAACCTATGATTTTAATATTGCAGTACCGATACGGTATACACCGTATCGATACCCCTTAAGGTTTCAGCTACAGGAAAATTCCAGTAGCCAAAACCTGTACCGATACGCCTTTGTTGTATCGATACGGAGAGCTTTAAAACCCCCAACAGCTAGTCGCATACCTATACGGTTGTATCGCGTATCGGTACGCCTTAACCGCTCTCAATGGTCATTTTTCCCAACGGTTATTTCAAATGCAGATCGTACCGATACTTTCGTAAGTGTATCGATACGCATAAGCTGAAGCATGCTCAAAGGCTAGTTTCCAAGAAAGTCGTATCGATACAGTGACACGAGTATCGATACTCTACTGCCCATAACTATATTTATGGAGGGAAATAAATACCCCAATGGCTCCAATCTAATCCCAACGGTCTACAACGGCTAGAAGATCAATTGGAAGTATAAAAGAGACCTCCAAGCATCCATGGAAGACTAACGCTTCTATTGTCAACAACATTATGATGATAATTTGTCTTAGAGCTTAATTTCCATTCCTTGTATAGACAAACACTTGTGAGCTCAAATTGTCAATGTATGCTCAAGTGTTCTAGGATTTGGTGAGTGCTTTAGTGTGCAAACATCAACCTTTGTAGAGGGATTTCGTTTGCTTAGAATTCTCTTGTTTAAAGAGTGTGCCCAAAGCTCGGGTTGTGAGCTTTGGTTGCTAGACTTGGTGAGTTAGTCTAGGTTGTAAATGGTTGCCTCCTTAGCCTAGAAAATGGGAAGAATTCTTAGTGAATTGGTGAAATCTTTGGTGGGTAGCTAAGGTAGTGGATGTAGGCTTTGGTTAGAAAGCTGAACCACTCTAAATCGTGTGTCAATTTTGTCTATCTTTTGCTTCCACCATAAACACTCAAAATTACATCTTCTCCACTACTTGGCAAGCAACAGTTGAGTGATCATCAAGCCTAACAATTAGTATCAAAGTGAGTCTCAATCGAGAAGGTTTAACCACCTATTGAGGCATTCCGGGAAGCTCGATACATCATTTCCATCAACCGGTTAAATGGCGCAATCCATCGACAAGCCATCTTTCTTTGACGAGACCAACTATACCTATTGGAAGACAAGAATGATGTTCTTCATCAAGGCCAAAGATTACAAGCTTTGGGACATAGTTGAGGATGGTTCGTTCATGCCACAAAGATGCAAGGCAGAATGGAATGCGAATGATCGCAAGAAGATGAAGCTAAATAGCAAGGCTTTGCACATTCTCTTTTGTGCATTTAGCCCCAACATCTATGAGAATATGTCTTCTTGTGAAGATGCCAAGGAGGTATGAGACAAGCTTGAAGTCACATACGAAGGAACCAACGAAGTAAAGGAGACCAATATCGGTCTTCTTAACCTCAAGTATGAGAGCTTCAAGATGGAACTAGATGAAGACATCATGAAGATGTTCGATAAATTCTCCACCATCACAAATGAACTCAAAGGCTGTGGAGAAATCATTTCGGAAGACAAGCTTGTCTGAAAGCTTCTCTATTCTCTTCTCGAGTCATGGGACTCAAAGAAGACCGTCATCGAAGCCAAGAATCTCAAGATTTTAAAGCTAGATAAACTCTTGGGGGTCTCTTCTCACTCATGAAATCATGAAAAAAGGAAAAGAAGAGGAGAAGACATAGAAAGAGATAAAGAAGATGGGGAAGAAGAAAATCATGAAGCTAGGCATTAACACGAATGTCGTTGCTCTCAATTCCTCCACATGCCCACATGTAGATTCAAGTGAGGAGGAAAGTGAAGAAGAAGAGATGGCCTATCTCTCCAAGAAGTTTGCCCGATTCATGAAGAGAAAAATGAAAGAATCCAAGCATGAATCGAGGAAGAAGAAGAGGGTAAGCTTTTCAAGCCATAAGAAGAAGGCATATATGGCTACTTGGAGTGATGATGACTCCACCGACAATGAACAAGCCAATCTTTGCCTTATGGCCATTCAAAAAAGATTTAAGGGTAATTTCTAATTCATCTACTTCAACTTCTTATTCTTTTGATGAATTACAAGATGCCTATGATGATTTGATTTTAGAGTTTAAAAATCACATTTTGAAAAATAAGAAATTGGTTTCAAACTTGAAAACTCAAAATGATTTGATTTCTAAAACTAAATTTGAACTTGAAGCAAAATCAATGAGTTTGAGCAAAAATGTGTGGATTTACAAAATTTGCTTCATAAAGTTCAAGAAGAAAATTATTTGATTTCCAAAGAGCTTGAAAAGAAAACCAATTTTGGAAAATCAAACTTTTATCAATGACAATCTAGTGCCCCTAGATTTTTAAATGGTAAATGTTTTAGAAGTATTTGGGTTCTAAAAGGACTAATTACTTCAACTAAAAAGGATAAAACTGAAAAATGATTCCTAAGGGGACTAAATTATGTGCTACTAACGTCTATGAATCCAAAGCAATTTGGATACCAAAAATTACTTGATCGTCTTGTTTTAGGTGTGATGGAGATTGGTCAATAAAGTATAACATTGATGGGGAGCTTCATACACACAAGGAAAGACACTTGAAGAAGGAAGGCTTCACATCCTCCCTTGTGTTCAAGTGGTAAAATTTGGTTGAATTTATTTGTTTTTCATTTGATTTATTTATTTTAATTCAACTAGATTATCATAATTGTTGGACTAACCATTAGATGATGCTTTAAGTAAGGGGGAACCATTTTTAAACCAAAATTCTTATTTGTGTCAAAAAAATTAACCTCATATGTTATCTTGAACTTAAAGTATTTTGAACTCTTTTTGATATAACAAAAAAAGGGGAGAAATGATTTAAAAAATTGAATTTTCAAGTAAGAATAAGGGGGAGCTTTAAATTTTTAAAAAATTTGTCTATTATTCAAAAATTATTTTACAAAGGGGGAGAATCACAAATAATTTTTCAAGTTGTTTTATTATATCAAAAGGGGGGAGATTGTTAAGATTTATGTTTTGATATAATAATTGAAAAAATGATTTGGACTAAATAGAAAAAGATTTCAAAATGTTTTGTAAGTCCAAACAACTTGAAAACATGTTTAAGGGTTTTGAAAAAGCTTTGAAATAACTTAAAATGTTTTAAAGTAGCCAAAACTTATGATTTTAATGTTATAGTACCGATACGGTGTATACCGTATCGATACTCCTTAGGGTTTCAGCTACAGAAAAATTCTAATAGCCAAAACCCATATCGATACGCCTTTGTTGTATCGATACGAAGAGCTTTAAAACCCCCAACGACTAGTCTTGTACCGATACAGTTGTATCGCGTATCGATACGCCTTAACCGCTCCCAATGGCTATTTGAAATGCAGGTCGTACCGATGCACTCGTAAGCGTATCGATACGCATAAGCTAAAGCAGGCTCAACGGCTAGTTTCCAAGAAGGTCATATCTATACAGTGTCACGAGTATCGATACCTGTAGAGTGTTTTAGTGTTCTCTAAATATGAGCGCAAGTGCACACTCCTGTCAAGTAATAGTATAAAAGATATCGTCTCCCACAGGGATTGGACAACTTGACTCAAATCGTAACTCCTGCACAAGGGAAAATTAAATGCACAAATAAGTTAAATTGTTTAAGAATAAAAGAAAATAAAACACAAGTAAATAAAAAGGGAAGAGATCAGATTGATGGAATGGGTCGGGTTATGCTACTGCTTAGTGTGAAACTGCGTTGAATAGGATAAGTTGCTTTGCGCTGCCAGACTTCGCTGCCTCGGCGGGGGATGGCAGGTAGGCTGTTGTGACGCTTTTGCTCCCCCGGCAATGGAATGGATGTGTGTCTCGGCGGTGAACTTGGCAGGACTACAAGGTTCGGCAGAACACTTCAAAAGTGATCCTGATTATGTCTAAGTCAGAATGTTGTTGATGCCCACTGCAGATAATACCAGTCGCGGCGTGAATCATGCAAAGACATCAATGTTTGGTTCATTCTCTTTTAGATGCCTTAAACCCTAACCTATGTCTAGGCTGGATTGATCAACACTTGATTAAGGTGAAGACCGTACTTACTCATTTCGTGAGTTCGACTCTCTCGATAACGAACAAATGGTTAGTAATCAACTAATCTTTCGCCTTGATTGAAAACTATGAAGAACATAGAATAAGCAAACCTCGAAGCTTTATTGCAAAAACAAACTTAAAAACCTAAACAACCGTTCCCACGCTAATTACAACATAACCCAAACCCAAAGAGAATTTTAAAACATAATGGCGGCAAGAAAACCTAAACTATGCCTAAGGGAAAACCTAAGTTGTTTTGAAGTAAAAGTACAATGGTTCTAGTCCTTCTTGAAGTAGAAGTCTTCAAAGTAGCTTTTTCATTAAATGCAACTTTAAATTATGACTTCTTTGAGTTGAATGTGGACTTCTTCATGTTGCCTTGCTTCGAAGTAATCTCGCATTCCTCCTTTGGTGGCTCTGCCCGCTGCTACAGTCATCGGAAAATTAAGTGGACAACATCGTTAAGATCAGGATTTTCTGCTCTACAGATCGCACTCCAGTTCTCCAATTCCTCAGTTTACTGTCTTGTGCGACAGGTATGGCGGTGGCAGCTACTCGGTAGCTGTTGTCTCTATCTGGAACTGCATCATTACAACTCCTTGGTCTGCTACCTCAACATCATGTCCTCAGCTCCTCTCTCTTTCTATCAGCCTCTAGCACCTGAAACTAAAACTAAACTAAAACAATACCTTTTTCTTACCAAATAACAAATAATCTATAAAAAGCATGGCAAAGTAAAGAATACTGTAAAATGCAATGCATGATCCTAATTATTCCTAAAAGGTACTAAAAAACAGCAATAATAGGAGATGGAATGTGCATGAAATATAGAACTTATGGACACTTTACACACCCCCAAACTCGAACTATTGCTTGTCCTCAAGCAATGCAACCTAAACATACTTTCCCTTTAAACTAATCAAAAAGAAAATATTCTATTTTAAACTTGATTTAACACCTCAAGGTCGTGGCATCTGTCATTAGATTAGTGAGAAAAGAATAACATGAATTACCTTAGAATTAAACTATAATGTCAGTGAAGTGTGTGCAGAACTGTGTACAGGCTGAATTTGATAAATATTCTAAGTAAACAAAGATGATGTCATGATATATAAGGTTGTTGCTGAGACATCATACTTAAGTACAATTAAATAATCATGGCAATAAGGGCTTCAGCTTATCACAACTACTCTTCTAGGTCTGAAATTAAGATAGGAGCAAACTACAAAACCCCGAACCCATGGAGTAAAGTCATCTTGTGAAGACTTTCATTCACTCATGCTAATTTGTTCGTCACTTCAAGATTTTTAGATTCATGGACTTTGATAGCAGCGCAGTTTCCTCGCATATGATTCTTTCTAGAGCCTGTTTCAGGCACCTCTAAGGATAGACAACATAAAAAATTTCTTTTTCCTGCCTTGGCAATGCTTTTGTTTTTTTCTGTTTGTTGCCTGCCCCGGCAGCTTCTTGCAACCATGTTAGAATTTTACAAATAATTCAACAAGCAATGTTTATCAGAAACTCAAACAAATTCAGCAAGTAACAATATTGTTTTTAATTTTTGGCAATTATAAAAAATCCTAAGTTTACTTCATGTTTTCCCCCAAAATTAACTGGTGCCTATCGTATCGATACACAGGGACTCGTATCGGTACGTCCTTCTTCAGAACTAGTCGTTGGGCTCTTGCCGGCCTAAGCGTATCGATACGCTATGGAGCGTATTGGTACGGTCTGCAATTTAAAAGTCTGTTGGGAAATAGCCGTTGCGGGTTGTTAAACCAGGGATCGATATGCTTTGAAGGTGTATCGGTACGACCCCTATCCGTATCGATACGGGAAAGCCTATATCAGTACGAGTTTTGGCATAATCAAAACTGGAGTAAAAGGTATCGATACGGGGTATACCGTATCGGTACGATAGAGCTGAAAAATCAGTTTTGAGTACTTTAAAACATTCTAAACTTTGCCAAAAACCTTTTTAAATACCTCAAACTTATTTTCAAGTTGTTTGGACTAAAAAACATGTTTTAAATTTGTTCAAATTAGTCCAAAACATTTTTCAATTATTATATCAAAACACTAGTTCTACAATCTCCCCCTTTTTGATATAATAAAACCAACTTAAAAAATTGTTTGGGATTTCTCCCCTTTCAAGTTTAAAATTTTGAATAAGAGATGAAAGTTTAAAGTAAGTAAAGCTCCCCCTTATTCATTTGAAAATGCATTTTTTTCATAATTAATTCTCCCCCTTTTTGTTATATAAAAAAGAATTCAAATGACTTTAAGTTCAAAATAACTTAGGAGGTTACTAAAAATTGACACAAATAAAAATTTTGATTTTAAAATGGCTCCCCCATACTCATAGAATCAAGCAATGTTAGTTCAACAAACACATATATTATCTAGTTGTAAATAAAAATAATTTAAATAAAAAAACAACTAGAAATTTTACCACACTTGAATCCAAGGGAGGATGTGAAGCCTTGCTTCTTCAAGTGTTCTTCCTTGTGTGTATGGAGCTCCCCCTCAAAATTAGACTTGTTGATCAATCTCTATCACACCTTGCAAAAGACAATCAAGTAATTTTTGGTATCCAAATTGCTTTGGATCCATAAGCATTAGTAGCACAAAGTTTAGTCCCCTTAGGAATCAATTTTTCAATTTCACCCTTTTTAGTTGAAGTGCTTAGTCCTTTTGGGACACAAATACTTCTAAAACATTTACCATTAAAAAATCTAGGGGCACTAGATTGTCTAACATAAAAAATTGATTTTTCAAAATTATTTTTCTCTTCAAGCTCTTTGGAAATCAAGTCTTTTTGGTTTAAAACATTTTTGCTCAAACTCATTGAGTTTTGATTTAAGTTCAATTTTGGTTTTAGAAATCAAGTCATTTTGAATTTTCAAGTTTGAAATCACTTTCTTGTTTTTCAAAATGTGATTTTTAAATTCTAAAACCAACTCATCATAGGCATCTTGTAATTCATCAAAAGAATATGAACATGAAGTAGATGAATTAGAAGTTACCCTTGAATCTTCTTTGATGGCCATAAGGCAAAGGTTGGCTTGTTCATCATCGGTGGAATCTTCATCACTCCATGTAGCCACATATGCCTTCTTTTTATGGCTTGAAGTGCTTGCCCTCTTCTTCTTCAAGGATTATCATTTGAGTTCTTTCATGGCTTTCTTCGTGAAAGGGGGCACACTCCTTGAATAGATGAACTATCTCTTCTTCTTCATCCTTCTCCTCACTTGTATCAACATGGTTGCACTTGGAGGACTTGAGAGCCATGACATTTGTGTTGATGCCAAGCCTTTTAAGCTTCTTCTCCCCCATAGCTCTGATCTCTTCCTTCTTCTTCTTCTCCTCTTCTTTGTTTTTCTTCATTATTTGGTGAGTGAGAAGTGACCACATGAGCTCATCAAGCTTCAAAGTCTTGAGATTCTTGGCTTAGATGATGGCGATCCTTTTTGAGTCCCATGACTCGGGAAAGGAGTAGATGAGCTTTCGGACAAGCTTCTCTTCCGGGATGGCTTCTCTATAACCTTTGAGTCCATTGGTGATGGTGGAGAACTTATCGAACATCTTCTCAATGTCCTCTTCTGAATCCATCTTGAAGTTCTCATACTCGTGGTTGAGGAGTCCAATCTTGGTCTCCTTTACTTCATTGGTTCCTTCGTATGTGACTTCAAGCTTGTCTCATACCTCATTGTCATCTTCACAAGAAGACATCTTCTCGTAGATGTTGGGGCTCAATGCACAAAAGATGATGTGCAAGACTTTACAATTGAGCTCCATCTTCTTGCGATCATCCGCGCTCCAATCCGCCTTTTTTCGTTGTGGCACGAACGGATCGTCTTCTACTATGTCCCATAGCTTATAGTCCTTGGACTTTATGAAAAACATCATTCTTGTCTTCTAATTGGCATAATGTGTTCCGTCGAAGAATGGTGGCTTGTCGATGGATTGCGTCATTTGATCGGTTGGTTGATATGTTGTATCGAGCTACTTGGATCACCTCAATAGGATGTTAATCCTCTTCGATTGAGCCTTGCTCTGATACCAATTGTTGGGTTTTATGGTGCTCGATTTTCTTCAATTGAATTGCTCGCCAAGTGGTGGAGAAATGGAATATTGGATGATGGTGGTGGAAGCAAAAAGATAGAAGTTTTGCACAATGATTTAAAGTGGTTCAGCTTTCTAACCAAAGCCTACATCCACTACCTTAGCTTCCTACCAAGGATTTCAAACAAATTCACTATGAATTTCATCCCATTTTCTAAGCTAAGGAGGCAACCTTTACAACCCTCAAAGCTTTCTACCCAAAGCTTGAGTAAACACTCTTTACAAGAAAAATTCAAAGAAAACAAGAAATCCCTCTAATAGGTATGTGTTTGCAAATCTAAGCACTCACCCAAAACCTAGAACACTTGAGCAAGTATGACAATTTTGGCTCACTAGTGTTTGTCTATACAAGAAATTGACAGTTAGGCACTAAGACATTTTTGATCATATGGTGTTTGACAATTGAAGCATTAGTCTTCTCTTGATGCTTGGAGGTCCCCTTTATACTTCTAAGTGGTTTTGTAGCCGTTACTAATCGTTGGGGTTGAATTGGAGCCATTGGAGACTTTATTTCCAACATTAATTGTAGTTCTGGTGCCCATCGTATCGATACACGGGGACCTGTATCGGTACGCCCTTCTTCAGAATTAGCTGTTGGGCTCTTGCCAGCCTAAGCGTATCGATACGCTAGGGAGCATATCGGTACGGTCTGCAATTTAAAAGTCCGTTGGGAAATAGCCGTTGGGGGTTGTTAAACCAGAGATTGGTACGCTTTAAAGGTGTATCGGTATGACCTCTATCCGTATCGATACATACAATCATGTATCGGTACGGGTTTTGGCAGAATCAAAACTGGAGTAAAATGTATCGATACGGGGTATACTGTATCGGTACGGTAGAGCTGAAAAGTAAGTTTTGAGTACTTTAAAACATTCCAAACTTTGCTAAAAACCTTTTTAAATACCTCAAACTTATTTTCAAGTTGTTTGGACTTAAAAACATCTTTTAAATTCTTTTCAAATTAGTCCAAAACTTGTTTCAATTATTATATCAAAACACTAGTTCTACAACATTCTTCATTTTTCTTTTCAATGCTTTTGTAAATTAAATCTTTTTTTCTTTTTGAACTTTTGAAAGCAAGTTTTGTAAATCAAAAATCTTTTTCTCAAAATTTTCAAACCTCGCTTCAAGTTCTAAATTAGTTTTGGAAAGAAAATCATTTTTTATTTTTAATTTTGAAATCAATTCCTTGTTTTTCAGAAAGGAGGCTTTAAATTCTAAAACTAAATCATCATAGACATCTTGTAATTCATTAAAAGTATATGAAGTTGAAGTAAATGAATTAGAAGTTACCCTTGAATCTTCTTCGATGTCCATGAGACAAAGGTTGGCTACCTCATCATCGGTGGAGTCCTCTTAATCACTCTATGTAGCCACAAATACCTTCTTCTTATGGCTTAATCCCTTCTTTTTGAATCGAGGGCAATCATACTTGGCGTGCCCCGACTTCTTACACTCGAAGCATATAATGGGATCCCTCCTCTTCATTCTCGATTCATGCCTTGATTCTTTCTTTTGTTTCATGAATCGGGTGAACTTCTTTAAGAGCTTGGCCATCTCCTCTTCTTCACTATCCTCTCCACTTGAATCTTCTTGTTAGCTTGTGGAGGATTTAAGAGCAACATTCAAGTCTTCAATGCCTTGTTCTTCCTTCTTCTTCCCCTTGGACATCATCATCTCATGGGTGAGCAAAGATTCTATAAACTCGTCAAGCTTAAGCTCCTTCAAATTCTTTGCTTCATGATTGTGGTCTTCTTGGAATCCCATGAATCGAGAAGTGAGTAAATCAACATCCTCACAAGCTTCTCCCCTGGAATCATTTCTCCATAGCCTTTGATTCCATTCACAATGTTGGAGAATGTGATCAGATATAGCTTTAATGTCTTCTTCCAGGTCCATCTTGAAGTTCTCGTACTCAAGGTTGAAAAAACCAATTTTGGTCTCTTTTACTTCATTGGTTCTTTCATGAGTGACTTCAAGTTTGTCCCAAATTTCCTTGGCACTTGAGCAAGAAGATGTCTTTGCATACTCATTGGGTCCAAAAGCACAAAACAAGATGTACATTACTTTATCGTTGAGTTGCATCTTTTTTCCGATCTTCTGCATTCCATTTTGCCTTGCTTCTTTGAGGAACGAACATGCCATCAAGAATTACATCCCAAAGACGATAGTCATTTTCTTTGATGAAGAACATCATCTTATTCTTCCAATATGAATAGTTAACATCGTTGAAGTAAAGAGGATTGTTGATGGATTGCGCCTTGATCTCTGGTTGATGTTGAATGGTTGAGCACTTTAAGGATCGAATCTAGGATGTTAATCCAGCATAGAGACGAAGCTATGATATCAATTGTTGGGATGCTCAAACGATCAACTGATATAACCAAGAGAGGGGTGAATTGGATTTTGAGTGATTGTGGTGGAAGCAATCGGAATTTAAAAAATTGACACAAGAATTTATAGTTGTTCAAATTTCTAATCAAAGTATACATATACTACCTTAGCTTCCACTAAAGATTTTCCCAAATTCACTATTGAATTTCTTTCCTTTTCCCGGGCTCAAGGAGATAACCCTTATAACACAAGACTTATACCCCAAAGTCTTGTTAAACTCTCTCTCAAAGAGAAAAGAAATAAGCAAACAAAGAAAATCCTCACAAGAAAAATATGTTTGCAATTTAATCACACACCCAAAACCTAACACTTGAGCAAATATAACAATTAAGCTCACAAGAGTATTCTACAAAGAAATATGACAAAACTAAGCACTAAAACATTTTCTCTATCATTGAATGTTTGTAGCTGATTTCTTGTTCTTCCATGAATGCTTGAAGAGGTCTTTTAAACCTTCTAATGGCTTCATGACCGTTACTAGTCATTTGGGGTTGATTAGAGCCGTTGGAGATTTTATTTTAGCATTAAATGCAGTCTAGGAAAGTCGATATCGGTACACGGGCTTCAAGTATCATTACCTGCCTCAAAATAGAAAGAGTCGTTGTGCATTTTTACACTGGGGATCGGTACACCCCCTAATGTGTCGGTACGGCTGAAATCGTATCGGTACCTAATTTTGCTACTAGAAAATCTAACTTCTTGGAGATTAAAAAAGGTGTATCGGTACACGGCTTAGTTATACCGGTACGGCTGACTGAGTTTTGATACCTAGGAAAGGGTATCAGTATTTGCAACCTCTTTTTGACATTTTGGTTATCTTGAAAACATTTAAACATGTCAAAAACTCTTGAAAACTTTTCAAACATATTTTTCAAGTTATTGGACTTTTGAAATATTTTTGCAAATTTGTTTTAGTCCAAAAATATTTTTCGTTTAAGTTAGGGATATTTATAATAATACCCCTCTTTATACATATTTTTTTATAATTAAGTCTTTAAAATTAATTTTTTATTTACAATTTAGTCTTTCAAATTATAATTTTTACAATTAAGTCTCATAAAATTATTTTTTTACAATTAGGCCCCCAAAAAATTATTTTCTATAGGTCGAGTCAGATTTAGTATATTTATTTTCGGGTCGAGTCAGATCGGGTGCAAATTTAAGGTATTTAGATTTTGGTCAAATTCGGGTGGGCCAAAAACCCGACCCGACCCGTGCCCATCCCTAATAAAAATGTTCTTAACTGGTCTAATCCAGGTGAGATGTTTAGAAGTATATGATTAGTGATGCTTCCACACACTTGTGTATGGGATTCATAGAACTCATTATACGTGTTCCATTATTATGCCAGATGTTCTTCCCACTCGGCCCAGCATCTACTGCCGTCTACGGTGGAATTAGTGCCATGATTTTCTGTGGGTACATTGTCTATGATAACGACAACCTGATCAAACGTTTCACATACAATGATATTGATTACATATTGGCCTCTGCCACTCTCTATTTGGACATCATCGTTTCCATTTTACGGAAACAACTAACGGAAGAAACTGAGGTTTTTCAAATGGATATTCGTAGTGGCTGCCTTCCTGTATTTGCACATCTATGTTTGGTCTATTTTCAATCCTCTATCAGTTGAATTAATCTAAATGAAATCGAAATTACATTATAAACTTTTCGGACATGGTGTTGGCTTCCTTAATGAAATTAATTCTCTTATTATCCACCTACTAATTTTAATAATAATAAAAACTCAAAGAACCTTAGATCCCAATACCAAATTGTGCCATTCGACTCTAGCATGATAGAAATAAACTAAAACTCGATGAGTTCACACCCTTTCAATCAAACGAAAATCAAGTCTGGTGATCAGCTTTTCACACCTTGTACGAGAATATCATAATTCATGGATAGTCCTAACAGGGTTTCAGAATTAGAGAAGTATATTTATCTTAACATCGAAGCTTCCATAATACTTTGATGCAATTTTCTTTCTCTGACAAACAGTTCCCGCCAACACAGACAACCATCAATCCGAATTGAGCTTTTAATCGAACAAGGAGAAGGAAACTAGGATTTAAGGATTGGCAACCGGGATACTCTTTCGATTTCCTTGATGATTACCTCTTTTTCCTCTTCGAATTCCTCATCTTCAGCACCTACAATGCCAACGATTTCTTAACAGACAAACACAAGGTTAAGGAGAAAAATGGTTTCAGACAAAAAAAATTATGACCCCACCCTTTGTACGGTGCTATGTTATTCGAAGTTAAGACATGTCGGACACATATATATCCGTCCGAGTAACATTAGTTCTGGAAAATGTATAGTCAAAAGAACAAGTACCTTTCCCTGAGAGATTCTGAAGCAGTTCCAACAATTTTTCATGGTTCTTTGCCAGAATGATCTTAATCTCTCCTGGCTTGTTAGGATTAGCTACAAAAACCTGCATGGAACACAATACATTAGACATTCAAGCAATCTATGATATAAAATGTTTGGTTGACCGAACAGACCAACCGTAGTGAATCAAATCCAGTCATTTAGCTTGATTCATTCAGTTAGATAGTTCGCTTTAACCTATGTTATTTCGACCTGAAATATCCATCTTCGATACATTTTTGGACATATGCAGTACACGATCCTCCAAGCACCCTCTAAACACATGGAAATCTTGAATTAAATTGGACATACCCTTGTCAGACGCATATAGACACCCACACTTACATTCGAGTCTGCATAAAATAGGTTTTAACATTTTTCTTCAATCAGTCTGCTATATTTTTATTTCTAAACCAAATCTATAATTAAAAAACAAATAAATTCAAGCACGCCCACACTCAATTAACATTATTCAACCATATCCAATGTTCACCCAAAACACAAACAAATTTGAGTGTGAAACTGATTAAACCCAGACCAATTATTTCAGTTTTTTCCCCCTTAAAATTTGTTTGTTTCTATAACTTCAAACTAAACTAATCATCATCATAAAATGTAAAGGATTTACAATTTACTTTCACAAATTTAAGGTTTCATATAAGTGAGAAAGAGATAAGAGAACCATCGGGAACATTTGTAGCCTTCTTTCTTGTCTTATTGTTAAGTTAGCACAATGCAAATGTTTAGGGGGGAAAAACAAACAAACTGGATCGAAGGTCGAACAAGTCAATCGTCTGATTACCAGTTCAATTGATAGAAGCAGTCAGTTCAATGTATAACTGCATTTTTTTAAAATAAAAAATCTAAGTTTGACATTAAATATAATTAATACTAAACAGAAAAATGGGTTTGGCTTAATGGTATAAATATCAATATAAAACTAAATGTTTTTAAATCCAATTAATAGGCTGGTTTGCATGAGAGAGAAAGAGAGAGAGCACCTTGAAAATGTGGAAAGCAGAAATCTGAATGTTTTTGCTTGAATCCTGCAATGACACAAATGGATCGGAAAATGAAATGCAAAATCATATAACATACGATTTTGAACGAGTTCTTGATGATTAAAGATTTATTTACTAAGGAAGCACATATTTAAAACAAATTGTCAGACAAAAGAGTAAAAAATTAGTAATTGGGATTCGAATATATCAGAATTGGATATATGTCCGACATGAGTATATTTAATATTTTTTTAGTCTTTCCGTGTATTTGAAGAGTTATTTGGAGGATCATATCCACATACCCATGTCTGAATATAAGTAGCACACAAATGTCGGGTACGAGTACTTCAAGCAAAATGAAAATCAGAAGAATATAGAAGCAAAAGAGAGAGATAAAAATTAACTAGACCAATCTATTCAAACTTGAATGGCCAAATTGATTCAGTAGTTCTCGTAAATCAAAACTAACATCAAGCAGTCCCAGTTTATGTTATTTCAACTCTTTTTTTAAGCATCCATGTTCGAAACCCACGTTTGATAAATATTTTGACAAGGGTACCAAAATACGATACTCCAAATATTTTTAAAAACTTAAAAAAATGAATAAACCCATGGCACATGTCAAACACATACCCAAGTACGAGTAAGATCACTCCTGGTTTTCACTCTTGCATTAATCATCTTTCATGTCTCTTAAGATGCAACAATGAACATTGGGAAATACAGTTTATGGTGGTTGAACAAAGAGGTCGAATGATTTATGAACAAGACATTGGGACTACCAATTAAACTCAATTAACACCAACAGGATCATAGAGAAGCACAAGTAATGTTAATAAGAATGTACCCTCAATAATGTCATCATGATTTTCATATGTCGAACTTCTAAAATGTAGCGCTTCATTATCTGCGAATTCGAAGCCTCCAAAAGAAACTCCGATAGAAGCTAAACCAAAAAATTATTGCATTAGCAATAAACAGATCAACAAAGAAAATCAAATGAAAAGAGAGAGAGAACTCACCTTTAAAGACTGCCTTCTTGTTACATAATTAGAAGATGTCAAGAGTTTTTCATATAGATCAAAAAACTGGAACAAACTATCACGTTAGATAACCCAAAAGAGATAACGGAAAAGGAACACTTCAACGAACTTAAGAAAAAAGATCCACACATATTCATCACTGGTAATCATAGCTGTCCCTTACTGGAGGGGTGCTTACAACATAAAACCATCCCAAAGAAAATCTTAAGTTGAGGAGGAGATGATCTCAGTTGAATCGTTTAATCAAACATTAAGTCCTAAAGCAAAATTGGGCTCTGGCAAGATAATTTCAGAGTCCGCATAAGATAAGAGGGAGTGTCAAATTGTCAGAAACAGTCTGACAGCAGAATATGTGTCAGACACGTTAGGACAAGTCAAAAAATAAATATATATCAGACACTGTCAAAACATGAAGGAAAGCCCTGGATAGACACGCCATGGAGTTTCCTTTAATCTAATTACCATAATTTCAAATTTTCTCCCACATACGGAAAAAAATGAGAAATTTTGGTTATAATGGGTTTTTAAGGTTCAAGTTTATAGATTTGAAAGAATTTTAAAAAAATCTGAAGGTTCACATTTTTATATCATTTATTATTATACAAGAAATTATGTCTTGTGTGCCCTGCCATATGCGTCCTAATTTTTTTTTATAATTTCCGTGTCGTGTTTGCATTGTACCCGTATAACGTGTCTGTCCATGCTTTCTAAGATTAAACAACACGTATATATACCTCATCGTAATGACCATTCAAATACTCAGCTACCAATGATGAATGTTTTGTAAGGATATCCTGAAAAAATCCAATCAAACAAGCATAAGACAGAAAACATGGAACCCGGAAATATCTTAGTTAATCTAGCAGGAAGAAAAAAAAACTAATGGATCAAACCTTAAATGTTGAAAATGCATCAGACGCAACATCAAAGTTGGGCAACTCCACAAATTTGAAGAACAACACAAAGCTAGCAGAATTTAATATGTATCTGTAAAAGCACTACAACATTTAACAGATGAAAAAGTGAAACTTGTTTTTTCAGTTAAAAATTTTTGCACCAAAACACATGAGATTAAAATGAAGTGCCTGAGCAGCCAAATTTTCAGTCCTCAAGTTTATTTGGAAAGGCTTTTAGACACAAACCAGCTAAGGGTTTGACAACCAACTGTCAGGAAATATACTCATAAATTAGAGATATTTTGTGCAAATAGATAGGATTTTGTAGATTCCTGTTAGTAGGTGCAATCCCTAACTTTAAGGGATTTTATCTGTACTAGAATTTCTTCCTTCCCTAACTTAAGAGTTTCCTAAGCTAAGAATACTAGCTGTATATAAGTTTGTAATTGATCTTATAGAGATATACAAGAGTTTACACAGAATTACTCTACTTTTGACATGGTATCAGAGCCTTGTTAGCTCCTTTCTAAATAATGTCAATCTCGGTTTAATCTTCTCTTCTTCTTTAAAATTCTTCCTTGAGTGTTCAGTGAGTATTTTTTTTTTGATAAGAAGGAGAGGCCTCATTAAAAACCCCCTTCTTAGCCTTTCGCGCCCTTAAATAAGGGGGCGTCCAGCCAGCAGAAGGAGGAAAAGAGTGCCTCGGATTTTATTAGAAGTCATCGAAACACAGATTACATCCAGACAATTACAAATTCTCCCAATCCCACTCTCATTATATCCTATCTCAACTCACCCAATCCCTTTTTTAGCTAACTCATCAGCTTTACAATTAGCATTTCTAGCAACTAGATAACAAATAATGTTCCTATCTAGCACCAGGGATTTTATTTCCCTTACAACTTCTTCGTAACAAGATGGGCAAGAAGAGTGATCTTTGATCCAATCCAAAGCTACCGAGCAGTCACTTTCCAGGACAAGCCTGCCCACGGAGCACCAGTGCGAGTTGAAGAAAAGTTCCAATCCCTTCTTAATGGCTTTTAGCTCTGCTAGAATCGGAGGATTAGGTCCCACGGGCTCTGAGAAGTGCAGTAAGGTTTTGCCGTTAGAGTCTCTTAGTAATCCCCCTATGCCCCCCTTCTTCCAATCATTGACTACTGCACCATCCACATTCATCTTGTAAAAGCCAATAGGAGGAGGGGTCCATCCATTGATTATCGACTTCTTCTTCCCATGATTCGACGAAAGCTTTAAAGACATGTTTTTTTTAAGAATGCTGTGACTTCTAGCTCCTGGGATAAACCTCCAGATAATAGTTTTTTCCAGATTCTTGGTAAAGAGGATATACCCTCACTAAATGAAGCAATTGCAATCATTCGTGCTGAGGAAGGAAGAAGAGGAGTCATGATCGAGAGCAATCAAGTGGAGAGTTCAGCTCTAACCACCATAGCTGCAAATGAGAGAAAATCAAATCTAGAGCAACAGGTCTTTAAAGAGAAATCTAAAGGAACAAAAACAATGAACAAAAATTCTCTATTGTGTACCTATTGCAAGAAACCTCGCCACACAAAAGAGAAGTGCCAGAAACTTCATGGGAAGCCACAAACAGCAAGCAAATATTTTTTAGAGAGAGGAATCATTAAGATGACAAGGAAGAGCATATACCACCAAGCAGATGGTTGAGAATCCTCAAGAACAGTCTCTTAAGTTCAACAGGGAAGGAATAGAGAAACTGAAAAGCTTGCTTGGGTCCCTAGAAAAACCCTCCTCTACAAGTACATGTAGTCTAGTTTTCTCAGGTATATCCTCTTCTCAAAATTCTAAAGTCTTGAATTTCCCTACCCAAAGCTCCTGGGTAATTGACTCATGAGCTACAAATCATATGACCAATTCTTCTCTCAAATTTGTCAATTATACACCATGTTCTAGCAATAAAAAATTAACAGTAGCAAATGGAAGTAGGATAACTGTGGCTGGTCAAGCGGATATTGTCATAAGTAACACTCTTACACTAAAAAATGTCCTCCATGTGCCTAAACTATTCACTAATCTGCTGTCTATCCAAAAAATCATCAAGGACACAAACTATTGTGTTCTCTTTTATCCTACTCAATGTGTTTTTCGGATGATTGGGCATGCTAAAGAAGTAAATGGCCTATATTACCTCGAAGATCTCGATGGACAAGTCAGTGCACTGAATTCTTCACCTTTTTCTCTTGTATCATATTCTAAAACCAATAAAGAACAAATATGGCTTCATCACTTTCGCCTCGGTCACCCTTCATTTAAAGTTTTAAAGCTTATGTGTCAGAGATCCGAGATATGTTTCCTTAGTTATCTGTTTCAATAATTAAGAGATTTGTAAATATTTTATTTGATTAGGATCCCTTTCTCTAAGGGTTTGTATTCTATTACTAGAATTAGTTTCTTACCTAGTGTAGAAGTTACCAAAGATAGGCCCTAGGTTTGTATATTTATTTGTAAGCTTTTCAATGTTAAAATAATATAAGAAATTCAATCTTTTCGACATGGTATCAGAGCCTTTCTTTTCTTAGGCTTTACTGTTCTTGTTGGACAATATTTTTTACCTTTTTTTCTCTTGAGAGAATATGGTCGATACAACTGATTCAAGCAGTACTAAAACTGCTCAAGGAGACACTATGAGTGAAGGAAGTCACTCCAATTCGACGAGTGACTTACAAAACATACAAGCCTCCTATAGATTGAATGGTAAAAATTACCTTAAGTGGTCTCAATTGGTGCAAACTTTCCTCAAAGGAAGGGGTAAACTCAGTTACCTTCTTGGAACTGGCCCTAAGGAAGGAGATCCCAAATTTGAGGCTTGGGATGAACAAGATTCATTAGTCATGACTCGGTTGTGGAATTCAATGGTGCCCGAAATCAGTGACACTTGCATGTTCCTTAGTACAGCAAAGGAAATATGGGAGGCTGCGAAACAAACCTATTCAAAAGTTAGAGATGCTGATTTATGAAATCAAGAGCAAGATTTCAGCTACCAAACAAGCAAATTCATTACAGAATATTCTAATCTGCTGCAGAATCTCTGTCAGGAAATGGATCACTATCAATGCATTCAGATGAAATGCAGTGAGGATGCAACAACTCTAAAGAGGTTTGTCAAAAAAGATAGTATTTGTGATTTCCTTGCTGGACTAAATATTGAATTCGATGCAGTGAGAGTTCAAATTTTGGGGAAGGAAGATCTGCCCTCATTAAATGGGGCTATTGCTACTATTCGTACTGAAGAAGGAAGAAGAGGAGTGATGATGGTTGGAAATATTCAAGTTGAGAGCTCAGCCTTGGTTACCAAAACTGTCACTAAGGGTCTGGAAAATATTGAAGACAAACCAGAACTGAAAAGGGCAGTGAACAAGGAGTCCTTATGGTGTACTTACTGCAAAAAGCCTCGTCACACCAAAGAGAAATGCTGGAGGCTACATGGGAAGCCTCTGTAGAATTGTATAAAATTCTCTTTACTTTCATTCATAAGACAACTTAGGATATATACACATAGTTGACTTACTGTTTAAGGAAACTAAATATTCCCTTGTAATTACACTGCGATATTTACCCTAACTACCAGATACAAAACTTTAATACATGATATGTTTCTATTCTAATGAGAAATAACCTACACTCCCCCTCAAACTGGTGTATATATGTTGTATATACCCAATTTGGATGTGAAACCATCAAACATTACTCTTGGAAGTGCTTTGGTGAAGATATCAGCAATTTGATTGGTAGTTGGAATGTAGTTGAGCTTCACAGTTCCATTATTAGTCTTCAAGATGAAATATTTGTCTATCTCAATATGTTTGGTTCTATCATGCTGCACTGGATTCTTAGCAATACTTATTGTCGATTGATTGTCACTGTAAGTGTCCAATTCTGACTTTTCATCTAGTTCTAACTCAATGATGAGTTTTTTAATCCACATCCCTTCACAAATTCCAAGGGCCATTGCCCTAAACTTTGCATCTGCACTGCTTCTAGATATCACAGACTGCTTCTTGCTTCTCCATGTGACTAGATTGCCCCATACAAATGTACAATAGCAACTTACTGACCTTCGATCTGATATTTCACCTGCCCAACTCGAATCTGTGTAAACCTTTATTGTTCTATCTAGGCTTTTTCTGAAAATGAGTCCAGATCTTAGTGTGAACTTTAAATATCTCAAGATCCTATTTACTGCTTCCATGTGTATTTCTCGAGGATCACTCATGTATCGACTTACTATGCTTACTGAATAAGCAAGGTCAGGTCTTGTAAGTGATAAATAAATTAATTTTCCTACCAAACGTTGGTAAGATTCTTTGTTCACTAGATTCCCAGGTTCATCTTTGCTGAACTTCAAGCCTGATTCCATTGGAGTGTCGGTTGGTCTACAATTAAGCATTTTGGTCTCTGAAAGTAGATCCAAAATATATTTTCTTTGGTTAATGACTAACCCTTCCTTAGATCTAGCCACCTCCAATCCCAAGAAATATCTGAGATTCCCCAAATCCTATCTCAAACTCCTTTGCTAGAGTAACCTTCAATCTTTCTATCTCCTTTGTATCATTTCCTGTGATAATCATATCATCGACATACACAATTAGGAGAGTCATTTTACCTTCTGGAATAACCTTTTTGAATAAAGTATGATCTGCTTGGCTTTGTTTAAAACCATTCTGAACCATGGCTTTAGCAAATCTATCAAACCATGCTCTCGGAGACTGTTTTAATCCATACAAAGATCTATTCAGTTTGCATACTGCCCCTCTTGTTGTACTTTCCTTCAAACCTGGTGGAACTTCCATGTAAACTTCCTCCTCGAGACTCCCATTGAGGAAGGCATCTTTATGTCCAATTGATGCAACTCCCAGTCTTTGTTAACAGCCACTGAGAGTAACACCCTGATGGTGTTTAACTTAGCAACTGGTGCGAACGTTTCTTGATAATCCACTCATATGATTGAGTGAATCCTTTAGCTACAAGCCTTGCCTTGTATTGTTCAATGCCTCCATTGGAATGATACTTGACTGTGAAAACCCATTTGCACCCGATCACCTTTTTTCCTTCTGATAGATTGGTTAGGTTCCAAGTATTACTCTTTTGCAGTGCAGTAACCTCATCTTCAACTGCTTTTCTCCACTCGGGACTCTTGAAAGCTTCTTCCACTGTCCTTGGTATTTGCATACTGTCAATGCTGGCTATAAAAGCTTTCAAACCAGATAACAATTTTCCATAGGCCACAAATTTGTTAATGGGATGACTAGTGCATTTCCTTACCCCTTTCTAATAGCAATAGGAAAATCATCTAAATCAATAGTTGTAGAGTCTTGAGGAATACTATTACCTTCTGTTTCCACAGTAGTAGGACTCAAAGCTAGCTCTTGGCAAGTGTTGGGCTGACTAACAGCTTCGGGAAGGGTTCTTCTCTTTCTTGTATAAACACTCAACTGTTTTTCTGCAAGTTGAGGAGTTGGAGATGTGTGTGGGATAGCTTTAAGAGTTGGAGGAGGTGTAGTATAAGGGCTAGACATTTTTGACAAAGGAGAATGTATGTCAACTGGATTACTAGTTCTCGTAATTTCTTCCTCATTTGAAGGAACAGATTGTTGAGGAGAATCTAAACTAGTGGTTTCCGCATTAAGAATGGGCATCAGAAGTAAAGATTGTGAAACTGGTAGGGACTGAAATTCCCTGTATGTCTCCCCCTGAATAGAAGTCCTTAAAAAATAAAGTTGATGCTCAAAGAAAGTAACATCGAATGAGACATAGGTTTTTCTGGTGGTGGGAGAGTAACATTTATAGCCCTTCTGACTCGAGGAGTATCCAATAAAAACACATTTTAAAGACCTAGATCAAGTTTACCTCTATTAGAAGCCTGCACATGAATAAAAGTTGTACAACCAAAAACACGAAGAGGAAGAGTAGAAGAAAGGGGTTTAAAATGAGGAAACTAATGTAAAAGAGTTTCAGTAGGAACCTTAAAACCAAGAGTTCTGCTAGGCATTCTGTTGATAAGGTAAGTGGCAATTAAAAGGGCATCCCCCTAAGATACTTAGGAGCATTGTGTCACGGTCCTATTCGCGTGATGCTCGAGACCGTGACAGATGCTTGCTGGCTGTGCTAAAAGCAGGATGCGGGATAGCATTAAGGGTGTAGTACGTGCCGTACAGCCGTTCGGTCCTTCGGGACAAGGCGTGTTGGTAGGCACCACACTGGTCGGGAGCTGTCCCCGCTTCCCTGATGAGCCCATGGGAGGGCGAAACCAGTAAGCATCGAGCGGATAAGGCTTAGCCCCGGGCTGGTAAGAGCCCTGGGTTGCCGCACGGGGGCTATGTCCCTGCGCTAAGACTCTGACCCCGTGACAGATGGTATCAGAGCCAGTCTGTGGGCTAGCTGTGGGCTTTCCAAGCGCTCCTTGTGCTGCGTAGCGAGTCAAAGTTGACGAGCATGTGTCTCGCACCCGGTAAGGGGGTGTTCGCGAGTGGGGCCTCTAAAGATGAGGTCGGGTAGGCAGGAAGCTACAGCGAACCTTCCGCAGTCACTCGTGCCTCCATTGAAGAGGGCGAGTAGACAGGGAATTGCACACTAGATCCTGGCTAACAAAAGAAGAGGGTGAAGAGCTTACTCCCCATGCACGAGGGCGTGCATGACTCAAGTGGGGGAGTTTGTCACGGTCCTATTCGCGTGATGCTCGAGACCGTGACAGATGCTTGCTGGCTGTGCTAAAAGCAGGATGCGGGATAGCATTAAGGGTGTAGTACGTGCCGTACAGCCGTTCGGTCCTTCGGGACAAGGCGTGTTGGTAGGCACCACACTGGTCGGGAGCTGTCCCCGCTTCCCTGATGAGCCCATGGGAGGGCGAAACCAGTAAGCATCGAGCGGATAAGGCTTAGCCCCGGGCTGGTAAGAGCCCTGGGTTGCCACACGAGGGCTATGTCCCTGCGCCAAGACTCTGACCCCGTGACAATTGGCAGAAAATAAAAGAGATCGTGTAACTTCAAGAAGATGTCTATTTTTACGCTCAGCTACATCATTTTGCTGAGGTGTGTTAACACAAGAAGTTATATGAAAAATTCCCTTTTCCCGAAAGAAACTCCCAAGTGACTTGCTAAGATACTCGCTCCCATTGTCACTCTTCAAAATTTTAATAGGAGTAGAAAATTGAGTATGGACCATACTATAAAAGTCTTCAATATTTGTTCAATGTCAGACTTATCTTTCATTAGGAATGTCCATGTTGTCCTAGAGATGTCATCTATAAACAACACAAACCACCTAGAACCAGAAATACTTTGAACTTTAGAAGGGCCCCAAATGTCACTATGTATAATTGAAAAAGGAGAAGTAGGCTTAAATTGGGAAGGTACATAAGATTGTCTAGTATGTTTAGCCATTTGACAGAGTTCACAGTTGAAAGAGGAAAAACTTTTATTAATTAATAAAGTAGGAAACATTCTTTTCATATAAGAAAAATTGGGATGTCCCAATCGAAAATGCCACATCATAATATCATTTGAAAGTAAATTGGAAGGGAAAGCAGAAGTGTGAAGACCAATTGAACTAGAATGAATTGAGGTGGACAAGGCATCAAGGACATATAAGCCATTAGACAGCCTAGCATTGCCAATCACCAGATTCGAACCCTGCTCCTAAAAAACACAACCAGTAAGCCGAAGTGAACATCACAGAGTCTCTCTTTAATTAATTGTCCAACCGATAACAAATTGCATGTAAGGTTGGGGACATAAAGAACAGAAGATAGTAGAATTTTATCACTTAATCGAATTGAACCCCTGCCAAGTACTGTGGAAAGTGAACCATCTGCAATCTTAATTGTGGATTGAGGGCTGGATCATGAAAAAGGACAAAACAGATTAAGATTGCCTGTCATGTGGTCAGAAGATCCTGAATCTACTATCCAACTAGAGGAGAGACCTGAGGATGAAGAACTACCTTCAGTTGCTGTGAAAGCTGTAGTGGTAGGAGGAGATGAGATGCGGCTCATTAGTTGCTGAAGTTCAACAATCTGTTGGGGACTGAAGCTGCTGGGCATGTTTTCAGAGGAACGAGGGTTTGTGAGAGAACTGACTTCAGAGTCAGATTCCATGGAGGACGAGATTTTTGGATCGAAAGAAAAACTGGAGAGAACCGACCTAATCTGATACCATGTAGAATTGTATAAAATTCTCTTTACTTTCATTCATAAGAAAAACTGGAGAGGACCAACCTAATCTGATACGCATAGTTGACTTACTGTTTAAGGAAACTAAATATTCCCTAGTAATTACACTGCGATATTTACCCTAACTACCATATACAAAACTTTAATACATGATATGTTTCTATTCTAATGAGAAATAACCTACAGCCTCCATCAACAAATAGAAATTTTACAAAAAGAGGAGGCTCAGCAAGGGGACAGAACATGGCTTTTGCAACCAGACAAGTAACTAAAGAGTCAGATGAACACTCTGTTGAGTTTAACCGAGAAGAAGTGGAAAAATTGAAAAATCTTCTGGAATCTTTAGAGAAACCATCCTCTACAGGTATATGCAATCTAGTCTTCTCAAGTATATCCTCTTTCTCTTCTCAGAATTCTAATGTCTTGATAGCATCCACCCACATACCTACCCAAAACTCCTGGGTAATAGACTCAGAAGCCACCGATCATATAACCAATTCTTCTCTAAATTTTATCACCTATACACCCTGTCCTAGCAACAAGAAAATTACAGTTGCAGATGGTACTATGGTAACAGTTGCTGGTCAAGGAGATATTGCTATTAGTAAAACTCTTCTACTTAAAAATGTTTTACATGTGCCCAAGTTGTTTACTAGCCTTGTCTCTATACCAAAGCTTATTAAAGATACTAATTGCAGTGTTCTGTTTTACCCAACACAATGTATTTTTCAGGAGCAAGAAATGAAGAGGATGATTAGGCGTTCTAGGGAAATAAAAGGCCTATACTACCTTGAGGTTCTTGGTGGACCAACTAGTGTTTTGAATACTCAGCCTTTGTCTTTTTTATCCAATTCTACAGTCAATAAAGACCAGATATGGCTACATCACTTTCACCTTGGTCATCCACCTTTTAGACTTTTAAAAACCATGTTTCTTTCTTTATGTAAAACCATAAATATAGATGAATTTCATTGTGAAGTTTGTGAGCTTGCAAAACATAAACGTTCCTCTTTTCCAGCAAGATATAAAAGAACTAGCCATCCTTTCAATCTTATTCATAGTGATGTTTGGGGCCCTCTACCATTCCTAACATAACTGGGGCTTGGTGGTTTGTATCTTTTATAGATGATTGCAGTAGGGTTACTTGGATTTATCTTCTAAAACAAAAGTCAGATGTAGCCTCTACCTTTAAAACTTTCTATACCATGATTAAGACTAAGTTTGGGGCTGAAATTAAGAAAGTCAGATCAGATAATGTCAGGGATTACTTTAATCAATTCTTATCCTCTTGCTATAACTAGAGCACTTTTGTTTCAAAACAATGTTCCTAAGAAATATTGGGGGAAGCTGTCTTAACCGCTACTTCACTGATAAACAGAATACCTTCTCAAACTCTTTCATCCCAAGGTCCTCTTCAAATCCTTGTCAAATTCTTTCCCAACTTCAGTCCATCCCTTCATCTACAACCTAGGGTATTCGGGTGTGTTGCTTTTGTTCACATCCACTCTCCAAACCGAGGTAAAATTGACCCAAGGGCTTTGAAATGTATATTCATTGGCTATTCCTCTTCTCAAAAAGGCTACAAATGTTATCACCCACCTACCAAAAAATTTTATACTTCTGCTGATGTTACTTTTGTTGAAAAGGAGAGTTATTTTACTGTTCCTTATCTTCAGGGGGAGATATCTTTTAGGCAAGATAAGGAAACAAACTTTTTTTTTACTTCAACCCCTTCTTGATCAGCCTCGCATCACTCCTACTACAAATATACATTCTAGTCAGTCATCTCCTACTGCAGAAATACATCCAAGACAGCCATCTATTCCTATTCCCACTCCATCCTCTCCTCACACTCCTCAACCAGCCATTAACATTCAACAACCCAATATTCAAGACACTACTTGTCCCCTGAAGACCTATTCAAGGAAGTAGGCGCCTATGCAGATTCAATCATCCCCTTCTCCTGCTCCTATTCCTATACAGTTTGAGGTGCGTTCTGAAACTTCTTCTAAACATAATGATAATGACAATGCTATATCTGATTCTGAACATGGTGACACTGTTTCTGATTTTGAATTTCCCATTGCCATTAGAAAAGGAAAAAAAACCTGCACCACTAAACATCCCTCCTATTCGTTTATGACCTACAAAAACCTTTCACCTAGTCACAAAGCATTCCTTACTAGCCTAAATGATATCACTATCCCCAAAACAGCTTTAGAGGCATTAGAAAATGAGAACTGGAAAAAGGCTATGAAGGAAAAAATGGAGGCACTAGGAAAAAACAAGACTTGGGACTTAGTAAAGCTGCAGAAGGGAAGAAAACAATAGGATGCAGGTGGATTTTTACTGTAAAATACAAGTCAGATGGCTCTTTGAAAAGGTACAAAGCAAGATTGGTGGCAAAGGGGTACTCTCAAACCTATGGGATTGACTATCTTGAAACATTTGCACCTGTTGCAAAGATGAACACAGTGAGGATCCTACTTTCTTTATCAACTATCCAAGGATAAAATCTACATCAATTCGACATCAAAAATGCCTTTTTACATGGAGACCTTGAAGAAGAAGTGTACATGGATATTCCACCTGGATTTGCTTCGAATACTACTGGACAAAATGTTTGCAGATTGAAGAAAGCTCTATATGGACTAAAACAGTCCCCAAGAGCTTGGTTTGAGAGATTTACAAAGTTAATGCTAGGACAAGGCTTCAAACATAACCAATGTGATCATACTCTGTTTGTGAAACACTCTTCTTCAGGGGGAGTAACTATACTGTTGGTGTATGTAGATGATATTATTATTACAGGTAATGATTCAGAAGGAATTGATGATTTGAAAAAGTGCCTTGTAAAAGAGTTTGAAGAGAAAGAACTTGGCAGATTGAAATGCTTTCTTGGTATTGAGGTGGCACACTCACATAAAGGGATTTTTATTTCTCAACAGAAGTATACTTTAGATTTGTTGAAGGAAACTAGAAAAATGGGATGTAAACCAGCAGCAACACCCATAGAAATCAATCACAAGCTTGGAGACTCAAAGGAGGATGATATGGCAGTTGACAGAAATTCATTTCAGAGACTAGTGGGAAGACTCATCTATTTGTCACACACCAGACCAGATATAGCATATGTTGTTGGGGTTGTGAGTCAATTCATGCATAACCCTAAGGAATCTCATCTAAGGGTTGTAGTTCAAATCTTGCAGTACTTGAAGGGTACACCGGGCAAAGGGATTATGTTTAGAAGAGGGGAGAAATTAACTCTGGAAGCATACACAGATGCAGACTATGCAGGATCAATAGTTGATAGAAGATCAACCTCAGGCTACTGCACCTTTTTTGGAGGAAACTTGGTTACTTGGAGAAGTAAAAAACAGAATGTAGTAGCTAGATCCAATGCAGAAGCTGAATTTCGAGCCATGGCACAGGGAATTTGTGAGTTGTTATGGCTGAAAATTATTTTTTAAGAAGATCTAAAGGTGAAATTGGATGGACCAATGAAGTTATACTGTGATAAGAAGTCTGCAATCAACATAGCTCATAATCCAGTTCAACATGACAGAACAAAGCATATTGAAGTGGATAGACATTTCATAAAAGAGAAACTTGACAGTGGTTTAATCTGTACTCCCTATGTAACCACTAGAAATCAGGTTGCAGACATACTTACCAAGGGACTACCTGGTAAAGATTTTTAGAAGTTAGCAGGCAAGCTGAGAATGGAGGACATCCATGCCCTAGCTTGAGGGGGAGTGTCAGAGATCCGAGATATGTTTCCTTAGTTATTTGTTTCCTTAATTAAGAGATTTGTAAATATTTTATTTGATTAGGATCCCTTTCTCTAAGAGTTTGTATTCTATTACTAGAATTAGTTTCTTACCTAGTGTAGAAGTTACCTAAGATAGGCCCTAGGTTTCTATATTTATTTGTAAGCTTTTCACTGTTAAAATAATCTAAGAAATTCAGTCTTTTCGACATTATGTTCCCTTCCTTGTTCAAAACTCTAGATAATGATGAATTTCATTGTGACATATGTGAGCTTGCAAAACACAAACACACCTCTTTTCTCATAAATAATAAAAAGGCATCTACTCCTTTTGCTCTCATTCATAGTGATGTTTGGGGACCATCCACTATTCCAAATATACTGGGGTTCGTTGGTTTGTTCCGTTTATAGATGATTGTACCCGATGTCATGGATATTTCTCCTAAAACAAAATTTTGATGCCAATTCTACATTTAAAATTTTTCACACCATGGTTAAAACTCAGTTTGGGGCTGATATAAAAAGGTTTAGGTCAAACAATGCTAAAGACTACGTTAATCAAGTCTTATCATCCTATTTTCAAGAGAAAGGCATCATACATGAATCATCTTGTGTAAATACCCCTCAACAGAATGGTGTAGCAGAGAGAAAGAATGGCCATGTTCTTCATATAACAAGAGCTTTTTTATTTCAAAAAAATATTCCTAAACAATATTGGGGGGAAATTGTGTTAACGGCCACCGATTTGATAAAGAGATTACCCACTCGAGCTCTTGAATCTCAAAGTCCTATTCAAATACTAAGCAGTTTCTACCCTAATTTTAGTCCCTCTCTTCACCTTAAACCTAAAATATTTGGTTGTATGGCCTTTGTTTACATCCACTCTCAGAATAGGGGTAAGCTTGATCCAAGGGCATTAAAATGCATCTTTGTGGGTTACTCATCTACCCAAAAGGGGTATAAATGTTATCATCCTCCTACAAGGAAACATTTTATTTCTGCTGATGTCACCTTCGTTGAAGATGAAAACTATTTTACTCGCCCTTATCTTCAGGGGGAGATTTTATTTAGGGAAGATAAGGACATAGATTATTTCCTTCTTCAGCCTCTCATTCATTTGCCTGAACAAAATAGTCAACACCAGCAACAATCTGTCTAGCCCATCCAAACTGATCAATATTCTGCCCAGCCTATCCAATCTGTTTCTGAACAACAACAAACTGTTCCTGACCAACAACAAGTTTTTGTTACTGACCAACAACCAGATTTTGCCCAGCCAGTCACCTTCTAACCTGAACCCACCACACCTCATACAAGAATTCAGAACACTACTCGTCCTCTACAGGTCTTCTCGAGAAAAAGGGCAACAGTGCAGGCTCAATCATCCCCTTCTCCTCTCACACAAACTGAAAATTCTAATTCTGGTTCTGATCACATGGATTTTGAATTTCCTATTGCAATTAGAAAAAGAAAAAGAACTTGTACCACAAAAAACCCTCTTTATCTATTTATGTCCTACAAGAACTTATCTCCCAACCACAAAGCTTTCCTTACTAGCCTAAATACCATTGTCATTCCTAAAATCGTGTCCGAGGCTTTAGAGAATGAGAATTGGAAGAATGATATGCAAGTTGAAATGGAGGCATTGGAAAAGAACAAAACGTGGGACTTGGTAAAGCTGCCAGAAGGAAAGAAAACAGTGGGATGTAGATGGGTATTTACAGTGAAGTATAAGTCAGATGGCTCTTTAAAAAGATACAAAGCAAGGTTGGTGGCTAAGGGGTACTCTAAAACCTATAGGATAGATTACCTTGAGACTTGCTCTTGTTGCAAAGATGAAAACTGTGAGAATTTTATTGTCATTAGCTGTCAGTCAAGACTGGAAATTACAACAGTACGACATCAAGAATGCTTTTTTGCATGGGGATCTTGAAGAGAAAGTTTACATAGACATTCCACCGGAATTTAGTCCAAATTGTGGACAAATAGTTTGCAAATTGAAAAAGGCCATGTATGGACTAAAACAATCCCCAAGAGCCTGGTTTGGTAAGTTAACCAAAGTAATGTTGAACTGGGTTACAGACAAAGTAAGGGTAATCATACTTTATTTGTGAAGCATTCTTCTTCAGGGGGAGTTGCTGCTTTATTAGTCTATGTAGATGATATCATAGTCAAAAGGGGTGATTCGAAAAAAATTGATAACTTAAAGAAGTGTTTGATCAAGGACTTTAAAGTCAAAGATCTTGGAAGATTAAAATACTTCCTTGGTATTGAAGTAGCATATTCACAGCAAGAAATCCTCATATCTCAAGAGAAATATACCCTAGACTTGCTGAAAGAAACTGGCAAACTAGGGTGCAGACCAACAGAAATACCAATAGAAGTTAATCACAAACTAGTCTATGTAACAGACGCTCATATCAAAGACTTGTGGGAAGACTGGTTTACTTATCACACGCCAGACCAGACATTGCCTACGCAGTCGGGGTTGTGAGCCAATTCATGCACAATCCTAAAGAATCACACCTAAGGGCAATGACTCAAATTCTGCAGTATTTAAAGGTAAAATCATAGGTTTGGCTACTTTAAAAACATTTTAAGTTATTACAAAGCCTTGTAAAAATCCTACAAATTTTCAAGTTGTTTGGGCTTGCAAAACATTTTGAAATCTTTTTCAATTTAGTCCAAATAAATTTTTCAATTGTAAAACCCTAAATTTGACTTAACTTGATTTTGATGTAACAAATACTTTAAAGACTATTTTGCAAAGTAAATAAAGTTCTCAAAAAGCTCAAAATTTGACAAGTAAAAATTTAACCCAAAGTGCTTTAAGGTTTAAAAATAATCCTTGTGAATTTTCTAAGTATTTTCAAGCTATAAATCTGTAGATTTTGCCAGGCGTTTCGATACGGCTTAGGTTTGTTTTGAAACGTTTTGCTACTGAAATTTTCATATCGAATAGGTCTCAAAACGATTTCAATCCGTTTCGATACGGCCTTCATCTGGGCAAGTCACACTTTAACTTTGTTTCGAAACGACAGTTAACCGTTTCGATACGGGGGTTAAAATTTTTCAAATTGGGCATTTAATGTTTTCGACCGTTGCTTGTCAGATACCAAAATTTTCAAAGTCAGTGCTCGTTTCGATACGACCTAGCTTGGTCTCGAAACATTTTGCTACTGGAATTTTTATGAGCTCAACCGTTTCGATCTCAGTATCGAAACGGCCCCTACAGTTTCGAAACGTCTTCGAACGTTTCAATACTGCTTCTTTAATGCACATAACGGCTCTTTCTTTTTTAGTCGTGTTTCGAAACAGGTAGGTACCGTTTTGATATGGGCAGTTGCAGAACTGCATTTATGGTGGGAAGATGAAGTCTCAACGGCTATATTTATGATGTCAACCACCCAAACGAGTAGAAATCAATGAGAAGGTATAAAATAAAGCATTTTAAGCACAAGCAACAATTATTGATCATCAAAGCAGCATCCAAGCAATCAATCTTGTACCCCAATTTGTAATCCTTTTATTGTAAACCTTTTATTCCCAAATTAGGTGTGTGGTTGGGCATATTTGTCTATTGAGAGATACATTTTATTGTCTTTGTAAATCTTTGTTCTTGTGAGGGTCTCAAGATCAATTTTTGGGTAGAAAGATAGATCTTTGTAAAAGGTTTCCTCCTAAGCCTAAAAAAGAGGAAGATTTCATAATAAAATTGGTTGAAAATCCTTAGTGGTAACTAAGGTAGTGAATGTAGAGCTTGTTCTAAGCTTGAACCATTATAAATCCTCTTTTCTTTATTTTTCAATTTTCCAATTTTCCAATTTTATCCCACGACTCTTAAAATTCCAATTCACCCCTCTTGGCATTTTCTATTCGATCGATCCACTCAACAAAATGGCACACCAGGTAGAAGAATTTTATTTAAAAAGGGAGGAAATTTAACATTGGAAGCCTATACAGATGCAGACTATGCAAGGTCCTTGGTTGATAGAAGATCAACATCAGGATACTGCACCTTTCTAGAAGGAAATTTAGTGACCTAGAGAAGCAAAAAACATAATGTTGTAGCTAGGTCCAGTGCAGAAGCCGAGTTTAGAGCCATGGCACTTGGGATTTGTGAATTACTGTGGCTAAAGATTATTTTGGAGGATTTAAAAGTTAAATGGGAAGGTCCGATGAAGCTGTATTGTGATAATAAATCAACAATCAATATTGCTCATAAGCCAGTTCAACATGACAAAACAAAGCATGTTGAAGTGGATAGGCATTTCATAAAAGAAAAACTCGACAGTGTACTAATTTGTACTCCCCATGTATCCACTGGAGATCAAGTAGCAAATATACTTACCAAGGGGCTACCTGGGAAGTATTTTTAGAAGTTAACAAGCAAGCTGAAGATAAGATTTGTAGATTCCTGTTAGTAGGTGCAATCCCTAACTTTAAGGGATTTTATCTTTTCTAGAATTTGTTCCTTTCATAACTTAAGAGTTTCCTAAGTTAAGAATACTAGCTTTATATAAGTTTGTAACTGATCTTATAGAGATATACAAGAGTTTACACAGAATTACTCTACTTTTGACACTAACCAAAGAAGCATCACCTTTGTTATTCAGACTCGGTGAGAGTCTCAAACACTGGCATGCGTTCGATATGGATATTTTCTATTTTATCTAAGATTTCCACGTACTTGTTCCTAGAGGATCTTATCAATTATCAGACAAAGGTATTTCAAGAAAATTGAAAAGTCAGAACAACGGTGTGGTGCTTCTAAAACAAATAACAGGTTGTAAAACTCTATACTACTCCTGAATTATCCGGAATGTGAGGTTCTTTTACTCAAAATCTTCATAAAATGCTTTACATTTGATCTTTAAAGCACCCCAATGTAAAATATAAAGTTTTACTTCGGGAACCAAATCTTCATGTTAAAATCATTATAAGATGTTGAAAGTGGTAATTAGTGGGACTACTAAGAACTTGAGTTATATTTGAGTGTTTAGCCAAGAGCAACCTATTGCATTCATGTTCTGCTTTTTCACCACCTCAAGCCTAAAATCAAATCTGGAAACTATATTAATCAGACTTGGGTGTAAATATAGGGCAATGGTATGCGTCCAAACGGGTAGGTTCAATTATTTGAAATTTTTCATGGGTTAGGAGGGGCATTGGAGGATTATATCCCTATACCTATGTCTGGACATGTGCCAGACGCGAGTGTTGGACACATGTACTTCAATCATATGGAAAGAATAGGGATGAGGACATTGATTGCAATCAAGGTAACATACAAAGCTCACCAAAAATGTAGATGAAATAGAATACAATAAATAATTTTAGAGAGTTTACATAGAAAGAAATACATTTCATTTTCGGAAATAATATATGATCGTCACCGAGGATGAAGCAACATTTTTAATCATTTCAACAGTTTAGCAACATCGTCAAGTACTTCAATCATATGAAAGAATAGTCAAAGTCTGAATTTCTTACCGTGCAAGTGTCGGAAATTTGATGCACTCCCTCAACATATTTCCGCAGTTTAGAGCTATTTCCTTGTTATCATAGCTGCTTGCAAAAACAGAAATAAAACTTATACACCCAACTTTAATGATTCAATAGGTGCTATGACTTGGGTCATTTTTTCAGTATAGATACTGGATTACTGGTCAATACCACTAAACCAGTTCCAAGCATATTTGATAAGCAAAACAGCCATGTTATTTGGACTCTAGTACGAGTGGTGATATGGACAGGTGTGTTTAACTTTTGTAAGTTTTACCATGCATCTAGAGGGCTCTTGGAGGGTCAACACCCCATACCAATGTGTTAATATATGTCAGACATGGGTATTGGAGAAATGAAGGCTCGGAGCAACATAGACAGACAACAAACTATATAGATTCTCAAGCTACAAAAGGGCGTGTACATAGATAAATGTGATGGCATTCGTAAACATACCAAACTACGAGAAAGTCAAGCAACTCCAAATTTTTCTCAATGTATTCCACACAGCAATGTGTGGAATCAACTTGTTGCTTCAACAATATGGACCAACAGTGGACTAAATCTTTTCTTGCCTGATAAATATATACTGCATTAGAATGCTTATTTAATTACCGGATACAAGCCACAAAAGTAAAAAATTCAACAGCACTTACTTCCCATCCCAGTGTTGGTAACTTGTGAATAACAAGAGAAATGACATCCTCTTTTGAGATTTCAAATGCCAACTGTGAGACCTGTTCGACATTCGGTTCAACCTCACCATCTCCAGAAAGCATGCATCTCATTGCCGTAAAATTCTTTTCAACTTCTTCCATAGCCTAAGAACAATATAAAAACAAAATTATCAATATCCAAGTTCTTGAACATATAAATCGGTAGTTAACAAAGCACTCAAATACATGGCTGCAGTCCATTCTTGATTTCTTTTCTTAACATAAATCTCATCTGAAATAAAATGCCAACACTTTGTTTAATCTCCATTGTATAAAAAAGCAGGTTAAAAGAGCATTGATCCCATAAGACAACAATAGCAGGCAGATACCGAGCAAGCATTGCCCTCTTTTGTTCCATAAGTAGAACTTGAACATTCCACTTGGGAGGTCTCCAGTTTAAGTTTTGAAGCTCTCAAAGGGCAACAAACTTTTCATTTTTCTTGAAGTGTGTGTTCCAGCAATCATGTCCGACATATTTTTGGATATGGGAGATTCCAAATGCATGGAAAAACTTTCAAAAAAGCATGTGCCAGACACATACTCAATCCGACACTCAAACATGAATCATTGTAATATACTTTATATTATTATTACAACAAAGAAAACATTAGTCATTTTGCTCATATCACAACGAACGACATTTACATACACTACAGCAAACATCCTAATGACGGTCAGTAGCATTTTATGAGAGGAAGCAAGGGGCTCCAAACATAAGAACATCGAAGTAAAAGGCATAAAACGGAAAAGAAAAACCTGCAAAATGAATACCAAAACCATAGCCAAATGAAATTATTCCAAATACCCATTTCATAATTTCAATAGTAAACCAAATACAAGAAACAAATGAAAGAATGAATGAAAATACATCAAATTTAAGTAATAAAAAAATCCAGACAGATTCTTTAAACCTTTTCAAGGGCTTTAACTTCAGCAACGGTTTTGGTGTCAAGTGCATTAAGGCTGTCTTTGATCGCTTTGGCAACCTCTGGTGGGGTTTTGGGCCTCGACGGCTTGAAGAATGAGAAAGACATGTTCGAAAGTTGTGGAAATAATATGATTTTACTCAAAAATCAATAATCTCTCAATGTCGCTTTGATTAAGAACTTGTAGATTGAGAAATAGCAAAAAAATCCGTTGATCTTTGGTTGATCATTGAGACTTTTCACATTTTTTCTCGGGAAAATTGGGGGGGGGGGGGGGGGGGGTGAATTTAGAAAATATAAAAAAAATTCTGGAAAATGTTTGTACTTCAAGGGGAAAGGTCAAACGTATAAATATTTTTTTTTTTTGCAAAATGACAAAAGATGCCTAACATTTGCATGTTTTGTTATTTGACCCCTTATTTTTTAGCAAACAACCCCTTAAAATTTTAATTTGGTCTAAATATGTCATTGCTGGATGAAAACTGACGGTCAACGGCTGATATTGACTGGACTTGCCACATGTTAAGATATGTTGACGTGTAAGCATTATATTCGCCACGTGTCGGCATAAGTGTCAGCCACGTGTCACCATAAAAAATGGTATAACAAAATAATTTTTCTTAAAAAATTTGATATGGCATATGCCAGTCAGCCGATCTTAACGCATGGCAAGTCTAGTCAGAATCCGTTGACCGTCAGTTGACTGCAGTTTTCATCCAACAAGGGCATATTTGGACAAAGTTGAAACGTTGGGGTTGTTTGCTCCAAAAAAAAGAATATGGGCCAAATGACAAAACATGCAAATGTTGAGGGCATCTTTTGTCATTTTACCTATTATTTTATTAAAAAATTATTAAAATAATTACAACTTAATTATTCGAAAATAATTTTTTGTCACCATACTTTCAAATGTTATATTATAGTCATTAAAATTTAGATTTTTTTACAAAATAAGCACTACAACATTAGACGCCATTTAAAAGATGACCTGGCATGTTAAAATTAATCAAAAATATCTCATTCAGCCTCTTTATTTTTTTTTATTTTTCAATATTTTAGATAATAATTTTAAAAACCAGAAAAATATTATAACATATGGAAATTATTTTTTAATTATAAAATGTTTTAAAATTATAATTTTATGGAATTAAAATAAAATTAACACTGAAAAATTCACACAAGTTTTCTTGATCTTGTTGAGTAGTTAATAAACTCCAGGAAAACACGAAGAATATTGAGAAAAACATAAATAATGCTCTTGATTTTAAAGAGAAGTCTGAATCAAGAAGCAATGAAGATATATTTTTCTTTTAGATTTCTAATATTTAGTGCAATGTTTATATATTTGTATACAAATTTTTAGTCTAAGCCTTTGTTTTCTATATATTTCGAATATTAAGTTTGTTTGGTTGAATAGTAATTGTTGTTGTTATTACATTATAAGAAGTTTTGTATAAATTATTTGGTCATTTAGGCTTTGCTTACTATGAAAGATGATAATGTGAAATGATGAAAAATTGTTAATTAAATAGTTAAGATTCAAAGTAAAAAGGTTGTTATGAATCTCCACCATTTGATTAAAAATTTTTTCATTATTCCTCATTTTCATCTTTCATACTAAGCAAAGCCTTAAGCTAGCGTCATAAAGTTTGTTAATAAAACATTTTTTTTGAAACGTAATAGATAAGTTTAATGGTTGTTTTATAACTTTTTGAAAGTTCAGTGACTAAAAAGATCATTTTAACATAGTTTAGTGATCATTTGTATAATTTATCCAAAATTTTATTTTAAAAATTTTGGTTAATTCAAAAACCGACCGAATTAATTAAACTTATTTCGGTTTGGTTAAAAAATTTTGAAAAAATTTCGGTTCAGTTAACGGTTAATATGAAAAAATAGTTAATAGATTTTTGGTAGTTCGATGCGGTCGGTTAACCGAACCGACCGATTGAGCACCCCTACTGAAAATTGTTCAAACAATCTCCTTAGGAGAATTATTAAAGTTTGCTTATTTGTATTCAATTTTAGGAAAGGTGTTACTAGACTTCGGGGTATAAGTCTAGTTGATTTGTGAGCTTATCTCCTTTAGTCTAAAAGGAAAGACAAGTTAGTGAATTTGTGAAATCCTTAGTGTGGAAGCTAAGGTAGTGGATGTGGACCTTGTTTAGAAGGTTGAACCACTATAAATCTTTATAGAGCGTTTGGGTGCTCTCTATTTATGAGCGCAAGTGCACACTCCTGTCAAGTTATAGTATAAAAGATATCATCTCCCATGGGGATTGGACAGCTTGCTTCGAATTGTTGTTCCTGCACAAGTAAAGTAAATGCACAAGTAAGGTGGTTGTTTGAGAAGAAAAGTAAAATAAAAACACAAGTATAATAAAGGAGGTGATCAGATTGATAGAGAGGGCAGGGTTATGCTGCTGCTTAGTGTGAAACTGCGTTGAATAGGTCAAGTTGTTTATCTACTACCTTGGCGGGTAATGGCAGATTGAGGCGGCGACAACTTTCGCTGCCACGGCGGAACTCTGCTCTTGCAACTTTTTTTGTCTCGGCATGTAAGATGGAGAGAAGTCCTGGCGGCAAGTCTGACAGATACCCAAAGTTCGGCGAAGCAATTGTGAAGTGATCCTTCCTATGTCTAGGCAAGGATTCTGTCACCACGTGATGTAGGAAATACCTAGCAATCTCAACGTAAACCTAACACAGGCAGTCGACGTTTGGTTACTCCTTTTAGCCGCTGAAATTCTAACTTATGTCTAAGCCGAATTAGTCAACACCTCGACATGATGAGACCGTGCTTAATTCTTTCGTGAGTTTGACACTCTCGTGCCCGACAAATGGATTTCTTCAACTGGACTTTTGGAACTAATTGAAGAAATGAAGCATATGAATTAAGCAAACTTAGAGTATTTTATTACAAAAACAAACTTTAAAACCTAAACAACCGTTCTCACAACTAATTACAACATAACCCAAACCCAAGATAAATTTAGAACATGTCGGCATCAAGAAAACCTAAGCTATGCCTAAAGAAAACCTATGATGTTTGTCTTGATTTGCTAAATACATGAGGTTTATATAGGCAAAGGTTTAGTCTAAGTCCTTCTTGGAGTAGAAGTCATCAAAAGGCTTTTACATTAATTGCAACTTTAAAATCTGACTTCTTTGAGTTGAATATGGACTTTTTTCTGTTGCCTTGTTCCACAAGTAAGCTCGCTCTTCTCCTCCGACGGCTTTGTCTGCTGCTCTAGGCGTTAGAAAATTGAGTGGATGACATCGTTAGAATCAAGATTTTCTGCTCTACCAATCGCACTCCAATTTACCAACTTCGCACTTTGCTGCCTTGGGCGACAGACTCACTTTGCTGTCATGGGCGTCAGGTTTACTTTGCTGTCCTGGGTGGCAGGTATGGCGGCAGTAGGTCCTCTGCAGCGGCTCTCTCTGTGTGGAACTACTTCAGTACAGCTCCCTGGTCTGCTGCCTCAACATCATGTCCTCAGCTCCTCTCTCCTTTTGTCAGCCTCTAGTACCTGAAACTAAAACTAAGCTAAAACAATACATTTTCTTCACCAAATAAAAGATAATCTAGCAAAGCATGGCAAAGTAAAGAAATACTGTAAAATGCAATGCATGGTCCGAATTATGTCTAAAGTGCACTAAAACAACAATAATATGAGATGGAATGTGCATGAAATATAGAACTTATGGACACTTTACAATCTTCTAGCAAATTTTCTCTCTCTTTTTTGCAATTTGCTCCCATCGATTTTTTAATCGCCAATTCACCCCCTCTTAGCCATTCTTATCGATTGATCAACTCAACAATTGATATTAGAGCTACACTAATTGGAAGGCTTCACATCCTCTTAAGTAGATCCAAACTTTGTTCAATCATTCAACTAGTTATCCATGACCTCTACTTCTAACAACTTCTTCATGAAGGAGTTACAATCCATTTCCAATTCACCATACTTCAACGAGGTTAACTACCCTTATTGGAAGAATAGGATGAGGTTGTTCATCCAATCCAATGACTACTTCCTTTGGGATGTAATGATGGATGGACCAACTCTTCCTATGAAGAGAGAAGGAGAAAGACTCGTCCCAATGAGAGAGTGGACCGATGAAGATCGAAGGCAAATGCAATATAATGCCAAGGCTATGCATATCTTGTTTTGTGCTCTTGGACCCAACGAATATGCTAACATGTCTTCATGCTCAAGTGCCAATGAGATTTGGGACAACTTTGAAGTTACTCTGTAACACCCCAATTTTGGGCTTAGAAGTTTAGGGTCTGAACCAGACCGGTCTAATTTTCGGTTTGAATATAAAAGGAGGTTTTAGGGAAAGCCTAGTTCGGGATGCTTTAAAAATATGGAAAAATATCTAAAAAACCTCTTTTAATATATATAAGAGATTGGTGAAATCAATTTTACAAAATAAGGTTTGGAAGTACAACATTTTGGAATAGTGACTAAAATGCGATTTTTGAAAAGTTCAGTGGTGATTGTTTTGTAAGGATTGAAACTTTGAATCTTTAAGGAGCTAATTTACCCAAAAATGATTTCTCCAGATTTTTCCTTAATTTAAGTGATCTAATTAATGTTTAATTAATTGAATGGAAAAGGGAAACCACTTTTTGTAATTTCATAACTAACTTTTCCTAAAATTTTCTCATCTCTTTTTCTCTCAAAATTCCATCATCCAAACACTTTTCTCCAGAAAATTTTCCATTGATTTTCACTCCAATTGATGAGATTTTAATCATCAATTTGTTCCTAAACCATCTTACATCAAATCCTTTTGATTTCCTCATTGGATTTTCAAGAAAATTGGCTCAAATCAAGGAGAAATCACCATTTAGAGGTAAGGTTGTTCTTCTCCTCTAAATACTCAGTTCTTTACTGAAATTCCCAAGTTATCAATCCTTAATTTAAGTTTTATAAATGGTTTTAATGATATGAACTTGATTTTGGCTTAAAACTCATGATTTGGAGGAAATCTTGAAGAATTTCGTTGTGATTGTTTGGGCTCTGTTTTGAGATGATTCTTAAATGTATTTTGGATGTCTAATGATGTGTAAATGAGGTTTTATCAATGCAATCCCGAATAGGTTGTATTTCCTAAGTTTTTACTTATGAAAATGGTGGTTTTTGGGGTGATCTTGGTGTTCTGCTTTAGCTGGAGGTATAAGGACGAGTTTAGGTTTATTTTGGATGTTAATTGATGTTTAGAAATGGTTAGAAGTGGTGGATCTTGGCTGGGTTATGTTTTGGAAGAGTTTGGAGGTAATTTCAGTTGTGTTTGGTAGCCAGAATGTTGGTTTTAGATATAGTAGTGAGTTTAAGAGTGTTGGCTGAAGATTTCAATGCATGATGATGCATTAATCCTCTGCTTTGATGTGTTTAAAACAGGGGAGACATCTTCGGACACCTTTGGAGTTGATCCGGGGCTTGATTGGCGTTTCGGCAAGCTTGCAAAACAGAATTGGTGAGTGAAGTTGGGTTTCCAGCTTTGAAACAAATGTTTGAAGGTCTTGGGAGCTTAGTTTAAGTCTAAGCAACTTAACTAAGCTCAAGAGTAAGTTTTCGGAAAAACTCTCTTGGATGAGCCATGAAGTGGTTTGATGCATAGTTTATAATTTGCACGTTTAAATTCTGGTTTGAAATCATGTTTTAGCATGGTTAATGTTGGTTTTGAAAGCCATATGTTGAAGGATGCTCAAGGTAAGAGATCCTTGGTTTGACATGTTGTAAATGTGGATTTAATGCATAGTGATGCATGAGGTTAAATGGCTTTGATTAATGCTTTAAAACAGTGAGTTGTTGATGTTATATGTTGAGATTTTAGGGGCTCGATTCGATCAATCGTTCTTGCTCACCAAGTGTGGAGAAGTTGGATAATTGGGTGTTTTAGTGGGAGGTGAAAATTTGGCAATTTGACACAAGGATTTATAGTGGTTCAACCTTCTAACCAAGGTCTACATCCACTACCTTAGCTCCCCACTAAGGATTTCCAACAAATTCACTAAGAATTTCGTCCCCTTTTCTTGGATTAGGAGGAAACCGTTACAACCCTCAAAGCTTTCTACCCAAAGCTTGAAGGAACACTCTCTTGTACAAAGAAAGACTTAGCAAACTAGAAATCCCTCTAATAGGTGTTTGTTTGCAATTCTAAGCACTCACCCAAAACCTAAACACTTGAGCAAATTTAACAATGTAAGCTCACAAGTGTTGTCTAAGCAAGAAATAAACAATTAAAGCTCTAGACAAATTTTGACATCATAATGTTGTAACAATTGAAGCATTCACCATTACAAGATGCTTGGAGGTCCCTTTATACTCCCAATTGAGTTTGTAGCCGTTACTAGCCGTTGAGGATGATTTGGAGCCGTTGAGGACTTTATTTCCCTTCATAAATGCTGTTCTGCAGCTATACGTATCGATACGCTTGGAACCGTATCGGTACGACCTTCATTAGAAACTAGCCGTTGGGCTCTTGCTAGCTTGGGCGTATCGATACGCTTGAGGGCGTATCGGTACGGTTTCACTTTTAAAAGACCGTTGGGAAATAGCCGTTGGGGTTGTTGGAAAGGGGATCGGTATGCTTACCAGGCGTATCGAAACGATCCCGATCCGTATCGAAACGGCCAAGCTTGTTTCGATACGGGTTTTGACAGTGACCAAACTGAGGCAAAAAGGTATCGATACGGGTTGGACCGTATCGGTATGGGTACTTAAAAAATACAAGTTTGGCTATTTAAAAGCATGAAAAGTCTTGCCAAAAACCCTCTAAAATATCTCAAACATAATTTCAAGTTCTTTGGACTTAAAACCAAGTTTTAAATTCTTTTCAAATTAGTCCAAAACATTTTTAAATTTTTATATCAAAACACTAGTTCTACAATCTCCCCCTTTTTGATATAATAAAATCAACTTGAAAAATTGTTTGGGATTCTCCCCCTTTAACTTTAAAAATGTGAATAAGAGATTAAAGATATGAAATCAAGTAAAGCTCCCCCTTATTCATTTGAAAATTCAATTTTTCAAACCATTCTCCCCCTTTTTGTTATATCAAAAAGAATTTAAAACATTAAGTTTCAAAATAACAATAGGGAAAAAATTTGACACACTTAAAATTTTGGTTTATAATTGGCTCCCCCTTACTCAAAGCATCATAAGAATGTTAGTTCAACATATATGATTATCTAGTTGACTTAAATGAAAATTAATCAAATAAAAGCAAAAGCAAACTAGATTTTACCACACTTGACCACAAGGGAGGATGTGAAACCTTCCTTCTTCAAGTGTTCTTCCTATGTGTGCATGGAGCTCCCCCTCAATTTTTGACTTGTTGATCCCTCTCCATCACACCTAGATAAAGACAATCAAGTAATTTTTGGTATCCAAATTGCTTTGGATCCATAGACATTAGTAGCACAAAATTTAGTCTCCTTAGGAATCCATTTTTCAATTTCATCCTTTTTAGTTGAAGTGGTTAGTTCTTTTGGGACCCAAACACTTCTAAAACATTTACCATTTATAAATTTAGGGGCACTAGATTGTCTTACATAAAAATTTGATTTTCCAAAACTATTTTTCTTTTCAAGTTCATTGGAAATCAAATCTTTTTCTTTTTGAACTTTGAGAAGCAAATTTTGTAAATCAAAACATTTTTGTTCAAAATCTTTCAATTTTGCTTCAAGTTCAAGATTTGTTTTGGAAAGCAAATCATTTTCAATTTTTATTTTTGAAATCAACTTTTTGTTCTTGGAAAATGATGCCTTGAATTCCAAAAGCAAATCATCATAGGCATATTGTAACTCATCAAATGTATATGAATTCGAAATAGATGAGTTAGAAGTTACCTCCCCCTCATTGAGGGCCATCAAGCATAGGTGGGCTACTTCATCATCGGTGGAGTCTTCATCACTCCATGTGGCCACATATGCTTGTTTTGAAGATGATCCCTTCTTTTTGGATTTGTGGGAGTCCTTCATCTTCTTCATCGATTCATGCTTGGATTTTTCCATTTTGCTCTTCATGAACCGGGCAAATTTGTTGAAGAGATAGGCCATCTCTTCATCTTCACTTTCCTCCTCACTTGAATCTACATGATGGCATGTGAAGGATTTGAGAGCTACGACACTAGCATTGATGCCTAGCTCCATGATCTTCTTCTTCCCCATCGCTCTAATCTCTTCCTTCTTCTTCTCATCTTCTTTGTTTTTCTTCATTATTTGGTGAGTGAGAAGAGACCCCATGAGTTCATCAAGCTTCAAGGTTTTGAGATTCTTGGCTTCGATGATGACGGTCCTCTTTGAGTCCCATGACTCGGGAAGGGAGTAGATGAGCTTTCGGACAAGCTTTTCTTCCGGGATGGCTTCTCCATAACCTTTATGACCATTGGTGATAGTGGAGAACCTATCAAACATCTTCTCGATGTTCTCTTTTGGATCCATCTTGAAGTTCTCATACTCTAAGGTTAGGAGCCCAATCTTGGTCTCCTTGACTTCATCGGTTCCCTCGTATGTGACTTCAAGCTTGTCTTATACCTCCTTGGCACTCTCACAAGAAGACATCTTCTCATAGATGGTTGGGCCAAATGCACAAAAAAGCATGTGCAAGGCTTTGCAATTAAGCTCCATCTTCTTGCGATCGTCGGCACTCCATTTCGCTTTGCTTCCTTGAGGCACGAACGGACCATCTTCAACTATGTCCCATGACTTGTAATCTCTTGACTTTAAGAAGAATTTCATCTTTGTCTTCCAATGGGCATAGTGATTTCCGTCGAAGAAAGGCGGTTTGTCGATTGATTGTGCCATTGAGCCGGTTGGTGAAATATTGATCGAGCTTGCCGGATCTTCTCAATAGGATGTGAATCCCCTTCGATTGATCCAAGCTCTAATACCAATTGTTGAGATTTTAGGGGCTCGATTCGATCAACCGTTCTTGCTCACCAAGTGTGGAGAAGTTGGATAATTGGGTGTTTTAGTGGGAGGTGAAAATTTGGCAATTTGACACAAGGATTTCTATTGGTTCAACCTTCTAACCAAGGTCTACGTCCACTGCCTTAGCTCCCCACTAAGGATTTCCAACAAATTCACTTAGAATTTCGTCCCCTTTTCTTGGATTAGGAGGAAACCGTTACAACCCTCAAAGCTTTCTACCCAAAGCTTGAAGGAACACTCTCTTGTACAAAGAAAGACTTAGCAAACTAGAAATCCCTCTAATAGGTGTTTGTTTGCAATTCTAAGCACTCACCCAAAACCTAAACACTTGAGCAAATTTAACAATGTAAGCTCACAAGTGTTGTCTAAGCAAGAAATAAACAATTAAAGCTCTAGACAAATTTTGACATCATAATGTTGTAACAATTGAAGCATTCACCATTACAAGATGCTTGGAGGTCCCTTTTATACTCCCAATTGAGTTTGTAGCCGTTACTAGCCTTTGGGGATGATTTGGAGCCGTTGAAGACTTTATTTCCCTTCATAAATGCTATTCTGCAGCTATTCGTATCGATACGCTTGGAACCGTATCTGTACGGCCTTCATTAGAAACTAGTCGTTGGGCTCTTGCTCGTCTGGGCGTATCGGTACGGTTTCACTTTTAAAAGACCGTTGGGAAATAGCCGTTGGGGTTGTTGGAAAGGGGACCAATACGCTTACCAGGCGTATCGAAACGATCTCGATCTGTATCGAAACGGCCAAGCCTGTTTCGATACGGGTTTTGACAGTGACCAAACTGAGGCAAAAAGGTATCGATACGGGTTGGACCGTATCGGTACGGGTACTTAAAAAATACAAGTTTGGCTATTTAAAAGCATGAAAAGTCTTGCCAAAAACCCTCTAAAATATCTCAAACATAATTTCAAGTTGTTTGGACTTAAAACCAAGTTTTAAATTCTTTTCAAATTAGTCCAAAACATTTTTAAATTTTTATATCAAAACACTAGTTCTACATTATATGATGTATATTGGCAAGTGATGTAAAGGTTTAAAAGTACTTGAATCGGATATAATTAGTAGGCTATAGGATTGGGTGCACCGTGAATAAAGTCGCCTTGGATGTTGAGGGGTTGTAATTGTGCCGTAAACTCCATCCAAGTACACTAACGAGAAAGGTAAGATCACAACGGTGGTTAAAAGTCTGTGTGTTGTGTTATGTGTCCAATGTTCTCGTTAGTGGAGTTATACAACTACCGATGAGTGATGTTGAGGGGTTGTGATTGCACCGTTAAACTCCATCACGGGTGTTGAGGGATTGTGATTGTACCGGTAAACTCCACCTTGTGTGTTCGGTAGTGTGTATGAAGCGTATGGGACAACGCTTGTAATCCGCGTATCCGATTGTGTATTGTGTTGTAAATGGTTATGGATTATCACTTGGAAGCCAATATGACATGTTGATTTTAATGAAGCATGAGATGCTTGTAAAGTATGCAAGGTTGCATGAAATGTGTTGAGCATGTGTTTAGAAAGCTTTGTTGAAAGTGGTTTCTAAAATGCATTATTGTGTTGTTTTCTTTAGAGCATGCCTCACTAAGCAAATGTGCTTACGCTCTCTCTCTTGAACCAATAATGCAGATAATTGAAGTTTTAAAGGGCAACAAGGAGGCAAGAGAGTCCAAGGGAACTAAGCTCATGTATGGTGATGTTTTCATAACACTATTAGTTTTTGATATTTTGGCAATGGGAACCTAAGTTGTGTTTTGGGAGATGTTTTGGACTCCCTAGTTGTGGCATGATGCCTTTGATGATTTGGACATGTAAATGGCCTTTTGATGTTTGATTTGGTGATTTGTTGGTTGATTGGTTGTGGATATTAGGATGCATGCCTATAGACTTGTGGAATTCCATGATTGATGTTATGAATGTGTTTTGAAGTTGCAAACATGTACCTTATATGTGTGATGACATGTTGGCATGGTTAGGAAGTAATTAGGATGTGTTTGAGTGGTTATATGTATGAAAAACCAGCAAAATCTGCAGCTTCTGGGCAGACCGTATCGGAACAGGCATTGGCGTTTCGAAACGGGGGCCTGTAATGGCCTTGGTGTTTCGAAACGGCCGATGACTGTTTCGAAACAGTTTGGCCACTGGAAGGCCCTTTTTCGGAACAAGTCTCGAAACGAACCCGTGTTTCAGAACGGTCAACACCGTTTCGAAACAGATGACCATTAGGCACTGATTTGAATAGTATTGAGGTTTGCAAGCTTTACGTTTTAGTCCCAAAAATTGCATTTGCAATTGCATGAGTTTGAGATGTTCGATTAAGGTGAAATTTGACAGGGAAGCATGTAATATGACTAGTTTAATAGTGGTAACCTAATAATCAGTTAAGACCTCCTAATTTCCATAATTTTCAAATTGGTCCCTAATATTTGTGATTTGTGCCATTGAGTCCCTTATTGATATCCGATCGTTGTGCTTTTCACATAAATGTTTCTCAAGAGTACGCTTAGGGTTAATGTGCATCTAGACAAGATTAAAAAGAAAAAAAAGGGTCATTAATCAAGGTTGACTTTCGGGTTGACTTTGGTTTTCCCCGTGTAATCTTCGTAATTCGGGTCAACCGTCTAGGCCGGGCTAAGGGGGTTACATACTCACTAGGGAACCAACGAAGTCAAGGAGACAAAGATGAAACCGGATGAAAACATCAAGACAATGTTTGATCGCTTTTCTGTTATTGTAAACGGACTCAAGGGCTATAGAGAGATCATTCCAAAAGACAAGCTTGTTCGAAAGATCATCTATTCTCTTCTCGACTCATGGTACTCAAAGAAGACTGCCATCATCGAAGCCAAAAATCTCAAGACTTTGAAGCTTGATGAGCTCATGGGGTCTCTTCTTATTCATGAGTTGATGAGACAATGAAAAAAGGATGAAGAAAAGAAGAAGGAGGTGGAGAGGAAGAGGTTGAAATTGCTCTCAAGGCTTCACATGATGAGAGCGATTCTAGCGAAGAAGAAGATGAAGAGATGACTATGCTTGCCAAGAGATTCACAACATGCATAAAGTCCAACCGAGGTAGAAAGTTCCAAAGAAAGGAGTGCTTCAAAAATGAATAAAAAGAGAAGAACAAGTACCAAATCATTTTCTCTGAGTGCAAGAAGTCTGGGCACATCAAGTTTGATTGTCCCCAACTAAAGAAAAAAAACTTCATGAAGAAGAAGCTCAAGGATCATGTCGCTACTTGGAGTGATGAAGACTCATCCGATGATGAGGAGCAAGAGGTAGTCAACCATGTCTCATGGCACTTGAAGAGGATCATAAGGTAACCTCTAATTCATCTACTTCATTTGATCTTTCATTTAATGAATTACGTGAGGAGTATGATGAACTCCAAGAGATTTATGATGAGTTAGTTTTAGAATGTAATGAGTCAATTTTGAAGAAAAAAAAGGTTGTTTTAAATTTGAAAAATGAAAATGACTCCATTTTTAAAGCTTGCATGGATTACTTTCAAAATTTGAAAAATGAAAATGATCTCGAAAAGAAAAATCAAGACTTGCATTGATTACTTTCACGAGTCAATGATGATCACCAAAAGAAAGTTAGTGATCTTAAAGCTTCCTTGAACAAAGTTGGAACAAACCATTTTGAAAAAGGATATGTAAAAAGGAACTTTAACGGTTACAAACATAGAGGCTCTCATAAACCCACTAATGGTAAGTATGTTAGGAGTGTGTGGGTTCCTAAGGAACTCTTAGCTTGTAATAATGTTGATCTTAATTGCTACTTGGATCCCCGAAGGGACCGATATTTTGGGAGCTAATACTTATGGATCCAAAAGAATTTGATACCAAAAAACAAGAAATTAATCTATGTTTGTAGGGGGAGCATTGCTACAAGGCCCAAAACACAAGCTCAAATTCGTGGTACCTTGATAGTGGATGCTCAAGACACATTACTGGTGAAAAGAGTCGGTTCATAGAGCTAAAGCCAAAAAGTGGAGGAGTAGTTACATTTGGTGACAACTCCAAAGGTCACATTGAAAGAATTGGCTCTATTGGTAATCACTCCTCTATACTTATTGAAAATGTTTTATATGCCAATGGTCTAAAACATAATTTGTTAAGCATAAGCTAACTTTTTGATAAAGGATTCAATGTCATGTTTGATTATAATGGTTGCAAAATTGTTGACATTGCATTTAACAAAATTGTGCTTATAGGTCATAGAATATGAAATGTATATATGGTGCATTCAGATGATGTTGGGCTCGGATACATCAACTGAATTGCTAATGAAAGGTGTAAAGGTCTCTTGTTGAATTTGGAAAGCAAAACTGAAATAAAAATGAAAATTTGGCACAATCGATTTTAGAGTGGTTCGACCTTCTCAACCAAGGTCTACATCCACTACCTTAGCACTTACACTAAGGATTTCCCAATTCACTCATGAATTCTTTCCTTTTTACATGCTCAAGGAGATAACATTTACACTCCTATCTTTTCAAAGGCTAAGATAGAACCTCTCCCTAGTTTTATAAGGCTCAACTAGAACCTATCCCTCAATTATGAGGTCTTAACATTTGTAAAAAAAATATACCTCTCTAGGTGGGTGTTTACACTTTTTGGCTCACTAGGATTGGACTAAAGAATTACAAGAGATTACAAATGAATAAACTATGAAAAACTCTACTCTCTTGATCTTTAAGCAAGGTTGTCCATCCTCTACTTCTTCAAGTTTCCATGGCTTGTATTTATAGTGTGGAATGAAAAACTAGCTGTTGGGGACTTTATTTCCAGTATTAAATGCAGTTCTGCAACCTTGGGTATCGGTACATAACCTTGAGTATCAGTACCTACCAAAATAGAAAGAGTCATTGAAACATTTAACCAGAGCATACTAGTACACGACACATCGGTGTCGGTATGGTACTTCGGGTATCAGTACAAAGATTTCCTTATCGGTACGCGAAGTGCTCTCTACAATCATTAAAAATAAAAGCATATTGGTACAGGGCATTGCCGTACCGGTATGAGCCGCTTCGTATTGGTACTGGGAGTATCGTATCCGTATCGAAGGCCTGTTTTGACAGTTAAACCATTTTGAAAATGTTTGTTTAAGTTAAAAACACTTTAAAAATCTTTCAAACATATTTTCAAGTTAAATGGACATTGAATTGTTTTTGCTATATTTGTTCAAGTCTAAAAACATTTTTCTTTGAGTTATATCAAAATAAATATATTAACAATCTCCCACTTTTTGATATGACGAAACCATTTCAAAAATTGTTTTTGAAAATGCTCACCCTTAATTTTTTTTATAAAAATAGAATATTTTAGAAAAATATTTAAGCTCCCCGTTTTTCTTTTTGAAATTAAAATTTTCAGACTTATCTCTCCCTTTTTTGTTATATCAAAAATAATTCAAATTATTTAAATTTCAAAATAACAATTGAGAGTAAGTTAATTATTTTGAAAACAAAAGCTCCCTCTTAATATATACATTCAATTTAAAATTTTAGCTCAAAAGCTTGACACTAAAAAATATTGAATTTCACCATATAATTAAGAGATTTAGAAATTACATGAAATTCATTGTATCCAAGACTTTTTAGAAAACTTTATGTTTTAATATGAATTAAAACATATTAAAAACTCATGCACAAAGCCTGAAAGAATGTTATGCAGTAAAAATAATTTTCAACACTTGAATTTGCATTAACATTCAAAAATCATTAAAAATAAGCAACCAGAAATATAATCGAAAAGATTAAGCTTAGAGGTTACCCATCTTTAATGTGTGAGCATGTCACCTTTGCAATTTAGAGGAGGATTGATAGTTCATCATGATTTCTTGAGCTTGATGTCGAAAAATTTAGCTCTTGATGGTCGATTGGATGTAGAAATGGATCGAGCACTCCGAGGATCTCCTTAATGGTTGTTAGACCGTCGATTTGAGCCTCGCTCTGATACTAATTATTGAGCTCAAATCGATCAACCAAATACGCCAATATGGGGTGAATTGGATTTGTGGCGAAAGAAATGGAAATTAAAATTTTTACACTAATGATTTATAGTGATTTGACTTCTCAACCAAGTTTACCTCCACTACCTTAGCTCCCCACTAAGGATTTTCCACAAATCCACTAAGCGTGTCTTTCCTTTTTCAAGGCTCAATGAGATAAACTTTACAACCCCTCAAATCTTATACCTCAAAGCTTTGAGACACTCTCACTCAAGAGAATACAAATTTAGCAAACAAGGAAAACCTCACAAAGGCAAAGTGTTTGTACAATTTAGCTCTCACCTAAAAATCTAACACTTAAGTAAATATAAAAATTAAGCTAATAAGTGTGTTCTACAACAAAAATGACAATTAAAGCCGAATAACACTTTCTCTCTATATAAAAAGGCTTCTTTTAAGTCCATTAATGATGTATCAACTAGTACGATATTACAATTGATTAATTTAGATCTTTTTGGCCCTATTAGAACTATGAGATTGGGTGGAAAATATGCTTTTGTGCTTGTTGATGATTACTCTAGATTTACTTGGTTTCTATTTTTATGTACAAAATATGATGCTTCAGAAATTTCATCATGTTTTCAAAAGTAAACAAAAACGATGTTGGTTGCTCTGTTGAACAAAATTGGGACAAGCCGTTTTGAAAAAGTAAATCATTCAAAACCCAACTATGTAAAAAGAAACTTTTATTGTTACAAACATAGAGGCTCCCATAAACCATCTAATAGTAAGTATGATAGGAGTGTGTGGGTTCCTGGGGAACTCTTAGCTTCTAATAATGTTGTTCTTATTGCTACTTGGATCCCAAAGGGGACCAAGATTTTGGGTGCTAATACTCATGGACCCAAAAGAATTTGGGTACCAAAAATCAAGAATTGATTCTATGTTTGTAAGGGGAGCATTGCTACAAGGCCTAAAACACAAGCTAATATTCATGGTACCTTGATAGTGGATGCTCAAGACAAATGACCGGTGACAAGAGTCGGTTCATAAAGCTAAAGCCAAAATGTAGAGGTGATAAGGATGCTTGGCGTGGATGTGGAAGCAATCATATATGCTAGACTCGATCAAGAAAATGGTGAATTGTTCTTGGGATTTCAAGAACAATAGAGTTGAGTGTTTCTTGATTTTTCTGAAAATAGAAGAACAAAATCAAAGGAAATATATGAAATCGATAGATTAGATGAAAACTAATAAGAAATAAACAATAAAGATTGAAAAAGATGAATTGAAAGATAAATAAAAGGCTAAAGGGGTTATTTTACCCCGAGTTTGACTCAAATTAGCAATGTTTCCCCTCGCGCGAAAACACGTTCAATTAGGTCCTCCAGTTCGCACATTGCAGCAAATTAGCCCCTTGACCAACGCTGACCGTTACGGTACTTACGTGGTAGTTGACGATGCTGATGTGGCAGTCCATGTGTGATGATGACGTGGTAGAGGGCTAAATTGATTTTTTAAACCGAACACGAGGGCATAATTAAATTTTTTGCCGAGTTCAAGGACATAATTCATTTTAATTGAAAATTCGATAACTTACTTAATCTTTAAGTTAAAAAATAATAAATAACTAAAAAAATTAAAATATTTAAATACTCATAAAATATTAAAAAAATAAAAATAATATAATTTTTCGATGAAAGTGTTCAATCTTTAATACTTTATAAACATTTTTTAATTTTGATATTTATATTTTATAATTTTTAATCTCAAATAAATTTTAATTTTTTACATTAGTTTTTATTTTCAATAATTTTAAATATTTTATTTATTTTTATTAAGTTTATAATTTTTTAAATTGAAGAATATTTTGATTTTATGTGAGAGTTCTCACTTTGCTTATTTTAAAATTATCAAGAACCCAAAGGATATTTACATCAATTTGTTAATTGATTTTTCGTATATTCCATTTATAAAAGTTCAAGTGAAAAACCAAATTATTTATCTAATTTTATTCAAAAAATAAATAAATTGATTAAATTAATTTAAAATTTTTTAAAATTATTTATCCATTTTTAAAATTTTAATAATTTCTTAAATTATTATTTTTTAGCTCTAATATTAAATAAGTTATCAAACTTTGAATTAAAATGAATTATGCCCTTGAACTCGGCAAAAAAATCAATTATGCCCTCAAATTCGATTTAAAAATCAATTCAACCCCTCTGCCACGTCATCATCACACATGTACTGCCATGCCAGCATCGTGGACTACCATGTTAGCATAGTTGACTACCACGTTAGCATAGTTGACTGCCACGAGAGCAACGTTAACTGCCACATCATCACTGTAATGGTCAACGTTGGTCAAGGGGCTAATTTGCTACAATGTGTGAACTGGAGGACCTAATTGAACGCGTTTTCGAGCGAGGGGCAACATTGCTAATCTGGGTCGAATTCGGGGGCAAAATAACCCCTTTAGCCTAAATAAAACAAATTTGAAAATTTCATCTTTGTTTATGGAAGATGGAATCAATGGAGATTGATGTAGAAGATGGAGATGGTGTGTGAAGATAGTTGTCCCGCTAAACCCTCCTACCCACAATTAGATAGGCAACCTTTGTGACATGACTCTAACCGACCCTTTTAATCGCAATTGACTAGGCAACTAAGAGTGTGTAGATTCTCCCTCGCACAAACTAGTTGAAACATTGAAGATGACTTCGGATGCACAAGTTTATCGACACTTACAAACATGTACTCAAAGAATACCTTTATTGAAATCTCAAATATGTTTTACATTGAAGAGGTTCTCATCCTTTTATAGGGGAAGGATTGCTAAACTAGTAGGAATTTCTAAATAGTTACAGATTCTATTCCTAATAGAATAACATTAAAAATAATATAATAATTTGAAAACTAATATACTAATGAAATAAATATGCTTTCCTAAAAACTAATATAATAATGAAATAAAAGTGCTTTTCTTGCTGAAGTTGAACTCCTCCTTCCTTTAGACTTCTCTTGTGGATAAGGCTGACTTAGACAACAAGAATATGAGTATGTGGGTTGATTTAAGGTCTAATAAAATATAACATAACTTAAAATCATAAGTGGGCTAACTCATAAATTAGACCCAAACTTTATAACATAGTTTTGGGGTCTAAATATTACAACATAAACCCAAAATTATGGATTTGTGATTAATCCCGTATGGGGTTTTCTAGCTTGCACAGTCTTCGCTAAAATGAACGTATCTTGAGCTCCCGATGTCAGATTGGTACGTTTCAAAGTGCATTGGAAATCTAAGAGATAGACTCGCAGGTCGAAAACAGACTTCGTGATCCAAATATGTCTAGATCTGTAACCCCCTTAACCCGACCTAGACGGTTGACCCAAATTAAGAAGATTACACGGGGAAAAACAAAGTCAACCCGAAAGTCAACCTTGATTAACGACCCTTTTTTTTTCTTTTTAGTCTTGTCTAGATGCACATTATCCCTAGATATATTCATAAGATCATCATATACAAAGATCACAACCATCAGAGATCATTTAGGGACTCTATTGAACAAATTACAACTTTAGGGACCAATTTGTAAATTCTGAAAATTATAAGGACTTAATCCAATTTAAAGTTACCAACTTGAAATTAATCATCTTTCATGCTTCTCTGTCAAATTTCAGCTCAAACGGGCATCCCAAACTCATACAATTGCATAAACAAGTTTCAGGACCAAAATGCAAACATTGCAAAACATTTAACCATCAAATTCAGAGCCCAACGGTCGAGTGTTCCGAAACAGGGAAGACCTGTTTCGAAACGCGGGACCGTTCCGCAACGGGTTCCGAAACATGGCCTGGCAGTGGCCAAACTGTTCCGAAACAGTGCCTCCCGTTTCGGAACGCCTAGGCCATTTCAGGCCCCTATTCCGATACGGTAGCACCTGTTCCGAAACAGGCTGCCCAGATTGCAGAAAATCAGCTGGTTTATCATGCAATTGACCTATCAAACATGCTCCAAAAGCCACAAAACTTTACCAGCAAGTCACACAACATACATGAAACATAATTGCATCAACTAAACATCAACATTGCATCATTTATGAAAAGCCCCAATTCTATAGGCATGCTTCCTACTTAGCAAACCATTCAAGCATCAAATCTCCAAATAAACCACATAAAGACCAGTTACAAGTGCCAACATTATCAACAACATAAATCCAACTTAGGGAGTCCAAAACATCTCCCAAAACATCCACATAGGTCCCCCATTGCCAAATTACCAAAAGCTAATAGTGTTTAAGAAACCTTCACCATACATGAGCTTTGTTCACCACTTGGATTCTTCACCACCTTGCTGCCCTCAAATGCACTTTATTGCTCTGCATTATTGGTTTAAGAAAGAGAGAGAGCGTAAGCAAAAGCTTAGTGAGGAATGCTCATTAAACCACACAATAATGCATTTATAAACACCTTTATAAATCATACTTCAAACCAACATTTAAACATGCCCATAAGCATTTAAAACAAGCAACTCATGCTTCAAGTTCATAACACGACATATTGGCAACAAGTGATACATTTCACATAAGATCCACACATGGACTTTTAAACACCATTGTGATCTTATAGTTTCCAAGGACCACACATGGACTTTTAAACACCATTGTGTCCTTAACCCCATGGACTTTTAAACACCATGGCCCATGGACTTTTAAACACCATGGCCCATGGACTTTTAAACACCATGGCAAGGACCACACAAGGACTTTTAAACACCTTTGTGTCCTTAACAAGAACCATCCAAGGCCTTTTAAACACCTTGATGTTCATAAGTAACAAGGCTTACACAAGGAATTTTAACCACCTTTGTAACCTTAACCAAGGACCAATCATGGACTTTTAAACACCATATTGTCCTTAAAATATACAAGACTCATCCAAGGAATTTTAACCACCTTGATGATCTTAACCAAGAACCAACCATGGACTTTTAACCACCATGTTGTTCTTAAATAAACAAGGCTCACACAAGGACTTTTAAACACCTTTGTGACCTTAAACATCACTTGCCAATATGCATCATTAACAACATTAATCCACTGTTTTAAAGCATTAAACCAAGCCATATACATCATGCATCCTTAAGCACCAAACAACATTTAAACAATGTCCAAACACAAGGATCTCTTACCTTGAGCATCCTTCAACACATGGCTTATAATCTCAGCAAATAAACATGCTAAATATGCTTTCAAAACAGGATTTAAAACATGCAAACAACCACATTGCATACAACCAATCCATGGCTCATCATCAAGAGAGTTTTCCGAAAACTTACTCTTGAGCTTAGCTAAGTTGCTTAGACTTACACTAAGCTCCCAAACCTTCAGTTCAATGGTTTCAAAGCTAGAAACCAAAATCCACTCACCGATTCCGTTTCGCCTCTTGCCGAAACACCAATCAAGCTTCCGGATCACCACCTCTTGGATCCAAAGATGTTTCCCCTGTTTTTAACACATCAAAGCAGAGGATTAATGCATCATCATGCATTAATAGCTTCAATGAAAGCACCTAAACCCGCTGCTCTCATCCACACTCCATTTTCGGCTACCAAACACAACCGAAAATGCATCCAAACAACTTCACAACATTACCCAGCCATGATCCATCAAATCTAAACATTCTTAAACATCAATTAACATCCAAAATGGATCTCAACACATCCTTATACCTCCAGCCATAACAGATCAACAAGATCACTCCAAAAACCATCAAAAACACAAGCTAAACTTAGGAAATTCAACCTATCCGGGATTGCATTAATTAAACCTCAATTCTTTATCAAATTAACATTCATTTATCATCAAAAATACACCTCAAAACACTGCTTAAACAAATCATACGAATTTTCATCAAAATCAAGCAAATCTTGCATTTAAAAGCCAAGATCATGAATACATCTATAAAACCTTTTATAAAACACAATTTAAGGATTGAGAACTTAGGAATTTCAGTAAAGAACTGAGAGTTTAGAGGAGAAGGACGTTCTTACCTCCAAACTTGAGTTTTCTCCCTTTTTGGAACCAAAATCTTGAAAATTCAATTAGCAAATGGTGAGGTTTTGATGAGGAGATGATTAGCAATCAAAAGAGAATTGAAAAGAGGTATTTAGGTAGCAAAATCAGAGGAAAAAGCTCTGGAGAGAGATGTTTGGTTTGAGAGAAAATGAGAGAAAAGGAAAAATGGAAAATATGGAAAGTTAGTTGGAAATGACAAAATATCTTCCCTCCTTTTTAGTTTTATTTAAAAACACTTTAATAAATCATTTAATATCTTAGAAAAATTTGGAGAAACTCGCTTTGGGTAAATAGCTCCTTAAAGATTCAAAGTTTCAATCCTTTTTAAAATAGTCACACAGTTTTCAAAAATTACATTTTGGTCACTAGCCAAAATGTCATCCTTCCAAACCTCATTTTGTAAAATTGATTTCACAGTTCACTTATATATATTAAAAGAGGATTTTAGGACATTTTCTATATTTTTAATGCAACCCGAACTAGGCTTTCCTAATTTCACTCTTTTATATTCGAACAACACTTTGACCGAACCGGTCCAAGCCCAAAACTTCTAAGCCCAAAACCGGGGCGTTACAACTCTCCCCCCTTAAAAAATTTCGTCCTCGAAATTTACCTGAAGGAAAGAGGTAAGGAAACTGCTTCAGCATGTCATCCTTCCGCTCCCACGTGGCTTCCTCAACACCACGGTGCTTCCACAACACCTTTACCAGCTCAATGGTCTTGCCACGAAGAACCTTACTGTCCGAATCCAGAATCTTCACCAGTTCTTCATCATAGGTCAAATCCGGATTCAATTCCACTTCCTCCACAGGCATCACATGCGAAGGATCTGATCTATACTTCCGGAGCATAGAAACATGAAACACATCATGAATCTTCTCCAACTCTTGAGGTAGCCTCAACTTGTACGCAACAGGACCCACACGCTCAATCACCTCGTATGGTCCAATGTACCTAGGGCTCAACTTACCCTTCCGGCCAAACCTCATAACCTTTTTCCAAGGTGAAACCTTCAAAAACACACGGTCACCCACCGCATACTCAATCTCCTTACGCTTCAAGTCCGCGTAAGACTTTTGCCGATCAGAAGCTGCCTTCAAACGCTCACAAATGAGCTTCACCTTCTCGGTGGTTCCTTTCAACAAAGCCGGCATCGAAACCAACTTCTGACCCGTTTCAGCCCAACAAAGAGGAGTCCTACACTTCCTCCCGTACAAAGCCTCATAAGGTGCCATTTGAATACTCGCCTGATAACTATTGTTATAGGCAAACTCCACCAAAGGCAAATGTTTCTCCCAGGAGCCTTGGAACTCAATTACGCAGCACCTCAACATATCCTCCAAAATCTGGATAACACGCTCGGACTGACCATCCGACTGAGGATGATAAGATGTACTGAAATTCAACCTTGTACCCAAAGCTTGGTGCAAACACTGCCAGAAACGCGATGTAAACCTCAGATCCCTATCCGACACAATCGACTTAGGCACACCATGCAGCCGCACAATCTCAGCAATGTACAACTCCGCAAGCTTATCCAAAGAAAACGTAGTATGCACAGGCAAGAAATGCGCACACTTCGTCAGGCGATCCACAATCACCCACACCGAATTCTTCTTCGACGGTGACAAGGGTAAACCAGATACAAAATCCATGGTAATCCTTTCCCACTTCCATTCAGGGATTCTCAACGGTTGCAACAATCCTGAAGGAACCTGATGCTCAGCCTTAACTCGCTGACATACCATGCACTTGCTCACAAACTCTGCAACATCCTTCTTTAAACCCACCCAATAGTACTCATCACGAAGATCACGGTACATCTTAGTACTACCAGGGTGCATAGCAAAAGGACTACTATGACCTTCAGTCAAAATAGCACGCCTCAACTCAACATCATTAGGCACTACTATCCGACTCCCAAAACACAACACTCCATCATCATTCAAGCTGAAATCCGAAGGCCTACCCTCCGCGATATCCTGAACATGCGGTACCAAGGAATCATCCAGCAACTGCTTTTCCTTGATCAACTGAACCAAAGATGGTTTCACTTGCAACTCAGCCACAAGACCACCATCATGCGAAATGCTCAAACTGGCAAACATAGCCCTCAGCTCAACAGCTACCTTCCTACTCAAGGCATCCGCTACAACATTAGCTTTCCCAGGGTGATACTCAATCGTCTGATCATAATCCTTGAGCAACTCCACCCAACGTCGCTGCCTAAGATTCAACTCCTTCTGAGACATCAGATACCTCAAACTCTTGTGATCCGTGTACACAGTACACTTCTCACCATACAGGTAATGCCTCCAGATCTTCAAAGCAAAAACCACCGCAGCCAACTCAATGTCATGCGTAGGATAATTGCGCTCATGCACTTTCAACTGCCGCGATGCATAAGCCACCACCTTACCCTCTTGCATCAACACACATCCCAAACCAACATAGGACGCATCACTGTAGACCACAAACTCTTTCCCTGATTCAGGTTGAACCAAGATAGGAGCTTGCGTCAAAGCTACCTTGAGCTTCTCAAAAGCCTGCTGTCTCGCTTCCGTCCACTCATACTTAACATCTTTCTGCAACAACTTCGTCAAAGGTGCAGCAATCTTAGAAAACCCATCCACAAACCTCCGGTAGTATCCCGCCAAACCAAGGAAACTACGAACCTCATGAACAGACTTAGGAACCTTCCAATTCATCACTGCCTCAACCTTCTGAGGATCTACACGAATCCCCTCAGCAGAAACCACATGCCCAAGAAACACCACTTCACTTAACCAGAACTCACACTTGCTCAGCTTGGTAAAGCTGATTCTCCAACAAAGCTTGCAGCACAATCCTCAAATGCTCCTCATGCTCCTCCTCAGTACGCGAGTACACGAGGATATCATCAATGAACACCACAACAAACTTATCCAGGTATTCATGAAACACACGATTCATCATGTCCATGAAAGCTGTAGGAGCATTTGTCAACCCAAACGGCATCACAAGGAACTCATAATGCCCATACCTCATCCTGAAAGCTGTTTTAGGCACATCCACATCCTTCACCTTCAACTGATAATACCCTGACCTCAAGTCAATCTTAGAGAACACAGCTGCTCCCCGAAATTGATCAAAGAGATCATCAATTCTCGGCAAAGGATACCGATTCTTGATAGTCAACTTGTTCAGCTGACGGTAATCAATGCACATTCTCATAGTGCCATCATTCTTCTTCACAAACAAGACCGGTGCACCCCAAGGTGACACACTCGGCCGAATGAACCCACGATCAAGCAGCTCTTGCAACTGCGTCTTCAGCTCCTTCAACTCTTTAGGTGCCATTCTATAAGGGGTAATGGACACAGGAGTTGTATTCTCATACAGCTCAATTCCAAACTCCACCTCGCGATTAGGAGGTAAACCAGGCAACTCCTCAGGAAACACACCAGGAAACTCCTTCACAACCCTGATATCTTGCACACACAACTCCTTAGAGCTAGGATTCATCACAAAAGCTAGATAAGCTTCACAACTTTGCCTCAGCATCCTGCTCGCCTCCAATGTAGACACCACATTGGCAAGAAACTTCACATTCTCACCAACCACAACCACCTCATAATCATCCACAAGCTTCAACGAAACTCGCTTATTTTCACAATCCACAACAGCACGATGCTCAGCAAGCCAATCCATACCAATGATTACATCAAAACCATAGAAAGGCAACTCCATAAGGTCAACATGAAAAACATGATCTTGAACAACCAGAGGACACCTTCTATAAAGCTTTCGAGTCACAACAGTCTCACCAAAAGAACTAGTGACACGAACACCAACATCCAAAGACTCAACAGGCAAACCAAGCAATTCAGCATGCTCACGCAAGATGTATGAGTGCGTAGATCCAGAATCAATCAAGGAAAGTAATGACAAGGATTGCAAAGTAAAGGTACTTGCAATCACATCCGCGTCATTCCTTCCCTCCCGCTGAGCATACACCCTAGCTTGGCCGCCACCCTCAGGCTGAATAGCCACAACATGGGCTACACCTCGGCCACCCTCCTCTCTCCGCTGGAAATTACCACGGCCGCGCCCACGACCTCTCTGTGGTGCAGCAACAATAGGAGCACGCACTTGGCCACCAGCCAACATGGGACACTCTCGCCTCAAATGATCCGCAGATCCACAGTTCCATCACCCATTTCCAGCTGCCGCAACAGGAGCTTGCACCTTCCTCACAGCTCGAGGACAATCACGCTTCATGTGACCACGTGAACCACACGTCCAACATGCACTCGGATCAGCTCTAGCATTGCCTCCCCGAGCAGGTGCACCACCACCTCGCTTAGCTGAGGACTGATACTTCTTATCACGTCACCTCTTGTTCCATCCACCACCGGAACTATATTCAGCTGCTCGCTTGCCAGCACTTGACCCAGCACTCTTAGCAGATAAACCCAAGTTCATCTCAATATCCTTTGCTCGACCCACCAGCACATTAAAATCACTGTACTCGGTAGCCAGCACATACATCTTAACTTCCGTCACTAAACCATAACGGAAACTTTCACACCTTTCTCGCTCATCCGGAACAAGCTCAGGTGCATATTGACTGAGTCGAACAAACTGCACTTCATACTCGGCCACAGTCATGCTCCCCTGGGTAAGAGACATGAACTCTCGCTTCTTTTCGTCTAGGTATCTCACACCCAGATACCTTCTCTTGAACGCATTCTGAAAGAATGTCCAAGTTACATCAGCTTCAGCCATCCCAGCGATTGTGGTCGTCCACCACGTATATGCATCATCCTGAAGCAAGGATACCACACAGCCCAACTTTTGCACATCAGTGCAACTCATCTGACCCAAGATTCTCTTGGTACTCTCTAACCAAGATTCCGAACCTTCAGCTGACAAACCCCTGAACTCAGTCCCTCCCAGACTGCGCAGACGTTCCAAGGGTAGTCTAACTCCAACATCTCTCTGATGCCCAGCTCCTCGAGCTCCAGCTACTGCGGCTTGTCCCTGACCAGCCTCAGGTCCAGCGACCCCAGCATCAGCTACAGCTCTAGCTCCTTCACCCCCAGCACCACCACCACCCGGTTTAGGAGGTAACACCGCACTCTCAACATTCTCTTCGTTCTCATTCTCGTTTTGAGCCGCAGCTCGCACATTACTCCTTAACTCTCTACGAGGAGCCATACTCTAACAATGCAATCACAATGCAAATAAACAAAGTCAGGCCCAGCAAGGTAAGCAATCCAAGTACTCAAGCTCATTTTCACTTAAAAACAACATCATTTCATTAGCTTTGATTTGGCAATGGGTACCCACAACATGCTTCAACACAGCATACAACTCAATTGCATCACATTTACAATTCAATCAACATGCTTTCACTCAACAAGCATACGAAGCATACAAAGCATACATGCTCAAATCATTCACATAAACCATTCCCAATTACTTGAGAACTCAGCTCTGATACCACCAAATGTAACCCCCTTAACCCGGCCTAGACGGTTGACCCAAATTAAGAAGATTACACGGGGAAAACCAAAGTCAACCCGAAAGTCAACCTTGATTAACGACCCTTTTTTTCTTTTTAGTCTTGTCTAGATGCACATTATCCCTAGATATATTCATAAGATCATCATATACAAAGATCACAACCATCAGAGATCATTCAGGGACTCTATTGAACAAATTACTACTTTAGGGACCAATTTGTAAATTCTGAAAATTATAAGGACTTAATCCAATTTAAAGTTACCAACTTGAAATTAATCATCTTTCATGCTTCTCTATCAAATTTCAGCTCAAATGGGCATCCCAAACTCATACAATTGCATAAACAAGTTTCAGGACCAAAATGCAAACATTGCAAAACATTTAACCATCAAATTCAGAGCCCAACGGTCGAGTGTTCCGAAACAAGGAAGACCTGTTTCGAAACGCAGGACCGTTCTGCAACGGGTTCCGAAACATGGCCTGGCAGTGGCCAAACTGTTCCGAAACAGTGCCTCCCGTTTCGGAACGCCTAGGCCATTTCAGGCCCCTGTTCCGATACGGTAGCACCTGTTCCGAAACAGGCTGCCCAGATTGCAGAAAATCAGCTGGTTTATCATGCAATTGACCTATCAAACATGCTCCAAAAGCCACCAAACTTTACCAGCAAGTCACACAACATACATGAAACATAATTGCATCAACTAAACATCAACATTGCATCATTTATGAAAAGCCCCAATTCTATAGGCATGCTTCCTACTTAGCAAACCATTCAAGCATCAAATCTCCAAATAAACCACATAAAGACCAGTTACAAGTGCCAACATTATCAACAACATAAATCCAACTTAGGGAGTCCAAAACATCTCCCAAAACATCCACATAGGTCCCCCATTGCCAAATTACCAAAAGCTAATAGTGTTTAAGAAACCTTCACCATACATGAGCTTTGTTCACCACTTGGATTCTTCACCACCTTGCTGCCCTCAAATGCACTTTAATGCTCTGCATTATTGGTTTAAGAAAGAGAGAGAGCGTAAGCAAAAGCTTAGTGAGGAATGCTCATTAAACCACACAATAATGCATTTATAAACACCTTTATAAATCATACTTCAAACCAACATTTAAACATGCTCATAAGCATTTAAAACAAGCAACTCATGCTTCAAGTTCATAACACGACATATTGGCAACAAGTGATACATTTCACATAAGATCCACACATGGACTTTTAAACACCATTGTGATCTTATAGTTTCCAAGGACCACACATGGACTTTTAAACACCATTGTGTCCTTAACCCCATGGACTTTTAAACACCATGGCCCATGGACTTTTAAACACCATGACAAGGACCACACAAGGACTTTTAAACACCTTTGTGTCCTTAACAAGAACCATTAAAGGACTTTTAAACACCTTGATGTTCATAAGTAACAAGGCTTACACAAGGAATTTTAACCACCTTTGTAACCTTAACCAAGGACCAATCATGGACTTTTAAACACCATATTGTCCTTAAAATATACAAGACTCATCCAAGGAATTTTAACCACCTTGATGATCTTAACCAAGAACCAACCATGGACTTTTAACCACCATGTTGTTCTTAAATAAACAAGGCTCACACAAGGACTTTTAAACACCTTTGTGACCTTAAACATCACTTGCCAATATGCATCATTAACAACATTAATCCACTGTTTTAAAGCATTAAACCAAGCCATATACATCATGCATCCTTAAGCATCAAACAACATTTAAACAATGTCCAAACACAAGGATCTCTTACCTTGAGCATCCTTCAACACATGGCTTATAATCTCAGCAAATAAACATGCTAAATATGCTTTCAAAACAGGATTTAAAACATGCAAACAACCACATTGCATACAACCAATCCATGGCTCATCATCAAGAGAGTTTTCTGAAAACTTACTCTTGAGCTTAGCTAAGTTGCTTAGACTTACACTAAGCTCCCAAACCTTCAGTTCAATGGTTTCAAAGCTAGAAACCAAAATCCACTCACCGATTCCGTTTCGCCTCTTGCCGAAACACCAATCAAGCTTCCGGATCACCACCTCTTGGATCCAAAGATGCTTCCCCTGTTTTTAGCACATCAAAGCAGAGGATTAATGCATCATCATGCATTAATAGCTTCAATGAAAGCACCTAAACCCGCTGCTCTCATCCACACTCCATTTTCGGCTACCAAACACAACCGAAAATGCATCCAAACAACTTCACAACATTACCCAGCCATGATCCATCAAATCTAAACATTCTTAAACATCAATTAACATCCAAAATGGATCTCAACACATCCTTATACCTCCAGCCATAACAGATCAACAAGATCACTCCAAAAACCATCAAAAACACAAGCTAAACTTAGGAAATTCAACCTATCCGGGATTGCATTAATTAAACCTCAATTCCTTATCAAATTAACATTCATTTATCATCAAAAATACACCTTAAAACACTGCTTAAACAGATCATACGAATTTTCATCAAAATCAAGCAAATCTTGCATTTAAAAGCCAAGATCATGAATACATCTATAAAACCTTTTATAAAACACAATTTAAGGATTGAGAACTTAGGAATTTCAGTAAAGAACTGAGAGTTTAGAGGAGAAGGACGTTCTTACCTCCAAACTTGAGTTTTCTCCCTTTTTGGAACCAAAATCTTGAAAATTCAATTAGCAAATGGTGAGGTTTTGATGAGGAGATGATTAGCAATCAAAAGAGAATTGAAAAGAGGTATTTAGGTAGCAAAATCAGAGGAAAAAGCTCTGGAGAGAGATGTTTGGTTTGAGAGAAAATGAGAGAAAAGGAAAAATAGAAAATATGGAAAGTTAGTTGGAAATGACAAAATATCTTCCCTCCTTTTTAGTTTTATTTAAAAACACTTTAATAAATCATTTAATATCTTAGAAAAATCTGGAGAAACTCCCTTTGGGTAAATAGCTCCTTAAAGATTCAAAGTTTCAATCCTTTTTAAAACAGTCACACCGTTTTCAAAAATTACATTTTGGTCACTAGCCAAAATGTCATCCTTCCAAACCTCATTTTGTAAAATTGATTTCACAGTTCACTTATATATATTAAAAGAGGATTTTAGGACATTTTTCCATATTTTTAATGCAACCCGAACTAGGATTTCCTAATTTCACTCTTTTATATTCGAACAGCACTTTGACCGAACCGGTCCAAGCCCAAAACTTCTAAGCTCAAAACCGGGGCGTTACAAGATCCCAAACGAAAAGTCACCTCAAGTAAACTAATTTTCTAAACTTCGAAAATAGTTTCAACTTCTTGTTCAAGATGCATCGTTTTATCCCTCCCATGCATGTATCAGGAGGAGTAGTAGCATTTGGTGACAACTCCAAAGGTCACATTAAAGGAATTGACTCTATTGGTAATCACTTTATACTTATTGAAAATGTTTTGTATGCCAATGGTCTAAAACATAATTTGTTAAGCATAAGCCAACTTTGTGATAAAGGATTCAATGTCGTGTTTGATTTTAATAGTTGGAAAATTGTTGACATTGCATCTAACAAAATTGTGCTTATAGGTCATAGAATAGGAAATATATATGGTGCATTTAGATTGTTCCACCTCGATCCTGATCCAAATTTGAAGTGCCACATTCAGGTCACCCAAAATCCGACCCAACAATTTCCATTTTTGAACTGTAGATTTAGCCACATGAAAAACCTTAAACTCATTCATAAGCTCATGAAGTTAACAATAGTATAAAATTAGTTTACAAAATAGGAGCTCCAAATTTAAAAAAATCATAGATGAAAATAATATATTTTCAAAATAGAGTTTACAGACTCAACCATTGTAAGTTTCTATGAATACAATAGCTAAAAAATAAACATCAAGTATTGTACTCAGAAGCAATGTGGTGCTGAGAAATCTCTCAACAATGTGCTCCTCGATCACGATCAACCTACCAACCTGCGAACAGAAATAACGATTCCGAACTCTGAGCTTAGAAAGCTCAGTGGCATATTTCTACTCTACCATAATTCGTGATAATCATAAAATAAGCATGCGAGATAATTATAGTCTAGAAAGCATAGATATGGTTTCACTATCTCTGAGTCATCGTCTAGCTTACATATTCTATATTTTTTAGATCACCTATCTTAAGACATCTTTAATTTTACAAGAAGTCTTACATGTTCCACAATACTTAGCAATACTCAAGATCACTAGCCCCTCGAGTTAATACATATGCAAGATATCATACATGACACATAAGGCCCAACGACACCCAAGATCTCATCAGATCATCAAGGCCAAAGCATACAATGCATAATTAAAACCTTGAGTGACACACGGGTCATAGAGCATTGGGAACATACACTATGAGTGAAGCTCGGGTCATACAACATCGGGAACGTACTCTCAGGGTGAGGCTCGGGTGACACAACATCAAGAAAGTACACCCATACTCAGAATTCCCCCTTAAGTTGGTATCAGTACTGGCCGTCGCGTACCGGTACAGTACCACTGGGTATCGGTACTCACCTACGTACCGATACCAAAAAGGCTCACTGGAATTTTCTAAGTTTGTGCGTACCAGTACGAGTTGACCCGTATCGATACTACCCTGAATTGCATAACAATACAAGTTGCACATTGTATCAGTACTTCTCTCACATTTCGTCTCAAATTAACAATGTTCTTCAACCCAAAACACCAGGGTACCGATACGGGGTTCCCACGTACCAATATTAAAGCCCAGAAATAACTTATTTAGGCTCGAGAATCATCCACAAAGCCCCCATTTCACAACCAACAACCCCTTAACTTAATCTTACATCTTATGAGAGTTATTTAGGGTGGTTTACTACCATTTTACACAATGTTAACATAAGTTCCAAGTTGAAAACATTAATAAGGTCTCTACCACCCAAACACCCAAAGCAACCCTAAACCATAAAATCAACCAGGGCAAATAATTTATGATCTTTAAGAAGTATAAGAGTCAAAGATGTATTGACCTTTATAAACAAACCTGAATTTGAGCTCACACACAAAGCTCCTTCAACTTCCTCTTTCTCTCAAGCTTGGAAGAAACCTTCAATCACTTCCTCTTGCCATACAAACATGGAAAATGTAACAAGACTTGAGACAACATCTACTGGAAGGTTTTACTACGAATTTACAATAAAGGAAATGGGTAAAAACTCTTGAAACCCCAAATCCTTCCAAAACCCATTAATAGAGAACTTACCCTTTTTAGAAGAGAATACACTTTTTTGAAGCTCATGATATGGGGATTAACATACTTGTTTCTTGGATCCTAGATGGAAGAAATGAGCATTAATGTTGTCTACTTTAATCAAAATGGCCATGGGTGTTTTGAGAGAAAAAGATGAAGAGAGATAGGGAAGATAAGAGATGAAGAAAGATTATAGGGAGATGACCTCACCAAAATGTGTCTTGTCCCTTTAATATCCCATGTGGCCCCATTTCTCATCCAACAAGGCTTAAACTTAGCCCAATGATTCCAATCGCCACAACTAACACGAGGATCCATAACCCGAGTCAATGCCCATTTTTTGACTCAGAATTTTAGATCGTTACAATTCTCTTCTCCTAAAAGAAAATTTCATCCTCGAAATTAAGCAAAGGGATAAGTTACCTCCATAACAATTTCCAACACTTCCTCCACAACACACATGGTCACACCGTCTCTAAGGTTCCCTTAACGAATCTTCACTTGTCGGTTATCAATCCATTATGGTATCACTCATCTCAATTTTTTGATAAAGACATCACAAAATGAAATTGACAAATACCGTTTAAATATCGATATATGGAACTCACAGGATGGGATCTATTTTAGGTAGCAATGCTTAACTGTAAGCCACGATCCAATCCTCTCTACCATCATTCGCGGTTCAAAATCCTTGAACTCAAACCTCATTCGCGTTCAGAATGTGAAACCTCACTGAGATGTACTACTAGAAAAAACTTCATTGTCTAGTACTTACTTAATATCCATACGTTTCATGGGTACGTAAAGATTCTAACGATCGAATGTTAACATCGATCTATCTAAGATTATCAACCACATTCCTCCAACTTGGTTACGCACGAAGAAATCTTAGCATCATATTTTAGTCGAATTCAGCCCAACTCGAACGAAATCCAAATGGATTGTTATACAACTCCACAATTCGAGCCACTTGGCCTATATAAAAAATTGTTGCCACATATGAACTCTATCAGGGGTTAAAGTTCATCCAACTACTTTCAAAGATTCAAACATCTTCTTTTAACCCAACCACACAATTTCAATGAACAGATGTACTGAAGTTCCAACAAGTCCCCTGATAGGTTATAATTATATACTCTTTGTAGTGATTAATTCCTTCATATTCTAATTATATTTTGAGCTTAATTGTGGAAATTATATTTGCTTTGATTTAAGAGGTGAAATATGGGTGCAACGGTGAAATTCAACTCAAAAGCATGTTTTTAGCTTCTCAAGTGAAAATCAAGTCATTTGGAAGAAAGTAGAACTGAACAGAAGATCATTTTTGATAAGGAGTGACCATACCTTGTGACTGATGCGAGACTGTTGTCTAATGTGAAGATCCAAAATTTCGAAGCCAAATCTGTGATGAAGCCCACTTTTGTGCTTATTTCCATTATTCTAGAAGTGTTGGACGAAGAGTCAATCTCTTTTATTAATTAGGACTTTATTTATTTAGATTTCATTTTTATTATATCTTTCCTTATTGGATTTAAACTCAATTAAAGGAGATTTGCTTTTAGGTTTAGGGTTTTCGCTCTCTATATAAAGAGCTCAATAGGACTCTTATATCTTATCTTAGAATCAATCTTTTGACGGCTCTTCTCTCTTGTGTTCTTATTCCACCATGCGTGGTTAAGATTCTATTTCCAATTCAAGGGTGAAACGATTCTGCTATAATTTTGTGAGGCTTGTACTAAAGTAGTATTTCTCCTTTAATCCAAGTAATCTTTATCTCTTGTTCTTATTTTTATGAATATTTGATATTGATTAAATTGACGCCTCAAGTCAATATTGAATGTTCTATTGCTATCCATGACGCAAGTAGCAAAAGGTAAGGCTCATGTTTTGTGTTCGTCGACTACACATCACGCATGATAGTCCCTAGGGAAATAAATGTACAAAATTAATTTTATTGATTTTGTTTTAGTCATTCTCATGAATCTTAATGCTATCATTGATTTTATTTAATGATAAGTTCTGATTTGAATGCTTGTTGTGGTGTTCCCTCGAGTAGACTAATCAATTATAAAAGGAGAATAATTGCTTTTTGTAGTGTTCTCCAAGTAGACTAATTTCTTGGATATGAGAAATCCATCTTTTAGCATTTGATCAAAGTTACAGTTGGATGAAAATAACACCTTTGGATTGGAAGTTCGGTAATATTGATCTTTGTTACTTTTATTTTCATTTTTTATTTTTATCTTAATTTTAGTTTGATACACCAAACTCCTATTTTACTTTATTATTTTAACATTGAGATTCTAATTTCAGCTCTCTTGGGATTCAACCCGATCTCACTATTATTATAAGTTAGTTTAGTAAAATCAGTTTTTATTTTGCAGGACTTCGACAACCCTATCATCCTCAATCACTCAAATGGTTCATCCAATAAGGTCTGATACAACAGAAGAATCTCAATCCTATAAGATCATAGCTGATAAACCACACTTCCATTGTGCCACTCTGATCATATACACACTGACTTACCATACGTGAACACGTCTATCAAAAGATTCGGTAGAGTCATCATCCAAATCAAATACCATCTTCGTCGTGACTTCTCTTCAACCTTCAACTTATAATACTCAGATTCCAAACTATTATATAGAAGCCTCAAAAAATATCAACTGATTTGATAAAAAAAGAGTCTCTCAAACGATCATACATAATCCTCAAAACTCGTCAAAAAATCAAAAGGTCATCGACCTCAAGAAATGGGTAACGGTCATTCACAGTTACCCACTAGCCAACGAATTTTAACACACAATCTCTTCGATTTGCCCCTCTTGTAAAAAACACAGGTACATCCCAAGGTGAACCACTCGGTGAATACACCCGCGTTAAACCCATTTGTACAAATGAGTCCCCACTCTAAAGGTTCAGGCGGTGTCATTCCATAGAGGGAGGTACACCGACACTAAACTCGTCATTCCCTCCATTGTGGGTTCAAACTCACAATCAAGAGGTAAGCCCGGTGATTCCTCAAAACGCATGTCAATTGTTCAGTGTGTAAAAGTACTATTATTTCGCCCTTTTTTCTATGACAATTATTGCTAAATCTACACCCATTTGAATCATATTGTAGCCCTCCATGCATCAATCACATTGATCTCATCTTTATTATGCTCGATCCTTATATTTATTTTATTTGAAGAAAAAGATGCTACTTATGTGCGTGTTTGGTGCGTATGCAGATTTCACCACTCACTACCCGGGCAAGCAATGCCGTGACAATGAAGAAAAGAAGGGAGCTGAGCATAATCATCTCTCGACGGTCCAGATCAAGCTAGTTGTGGATGTCAGCTTCTACTAAAGGAAGCTGAACCATGAGACAGAGCCTTGCTAAGTAGAAAAGAAAGACAGAACATTGTCGAGGCAATAGCCAAGCCACTGTCGAGGCAATGACCTGACACACTCGACAATAGTGAAAATATGAAAAGTGGAGTGCGTTTTGAAGAGCATGAAAAGTTGATTTTTTCTATACTGATACAGGGGTGTTGTTGAAGAAAACAACATTCCTCGTTCATTCGCGGATCTAGGATAATAGCAAGTATTCCTCTGCAATAGAAACAAACATGATGTTGAAGTTAGATATTTAAATAGTAAAAAAAAATGAATGAAAAAAAATTCAGAATTGGGAGAGAAGAAAGTTGCAGAAATTTTAGGATAATTTGAACGACAAAGATGAAATTCTTCAAGCATTCAACAACGGTAGCAACGTTCTTGGAATTTGACACGATGAACTCGAAAGAACCTGCATAATCTGTTACGCAAACCCGAATCGAATCTGTTCTTCGTAGTCGAAAAAAAAGATGAACAAACTCCAAGGAAGAACTCGAACAATCTGTTGAACGAACCCGAACCTTATCTTGAATTTGCTCAAATACAGACTTGGACCCTTCAATTATCGAACAATTGAGAACCCGAAGTATCAAAGAAAAAGTTCTAAAAAGAACCAAATTTGAGAGAAAAATCTCACAAATAATTTATTCATTCAAAATGTGTAACCTTCTTAATGAATTCGGTTCATACATATATAAACAAGGGAGGCTGGTTGGCTGAATTAAAAAATGTGGCTAAAATTAAAGAAGTTGACAATTTTAAAAATTGAAAATGAAACTTCTTTGGCTGGATGAATTTCGGCCACTTATTTGAATGTATGGCGCCACCTTGAATTAAACACATGGTAAATGTGTGTTTGAAATTCAAATGGCAGCAACTTGCAATGTTGATCTTATCCATCATGCCGCACCATGTAAGCAAGGAGGTGGACTGCATCGGCTAAGCAATGTGCGCACAAGGCTGCTGCACGGGCTAGGAATGCCAACACGCACAAGAGTTGGCTGAAGAGCATGGGTTACGCATGGGCTGTTGCATGGTGAGCTCCACATGCTTGCTGCAAGGGTTGCTGCTTGGTGAACTCCAAGTAATTGGCTCTAATTTGGAACCATGAATTTGCATGTTCACGTGCACACACAACAAAAATAAACATATTAAAAAGAAATACATTATAAGTTATATTATACTAACCTAAAACACTATTAACATATTATATATATTCTTTAAACATACGTAATAAATAATATAACCTAAATAAGTCACATATCAACATGCAACACATTAAAAGTCTTATCGTCTAAGGCACAAGTATTATCAAATGATTTAGAAATATTAGCACAAATAAGGAACAGAGCTTCCCTGAAACGTTGCGCCCTAGATCGCGTAATTGGTCCTAACGGTAAGACCTCCGGATCAGCAACATATGCTGGTGAAGACGTGCTCACATCATATACACTTTGCATGAAGATCAAACTGCGAAAAGACCATGAAAACGCTGAAGGAAGTTCAAGAGAAGATTCCACACCAACGAGAGGATTTTTTAGGAATAAAGATATAATACTTTAAAAGAAGACCTTTTCTTTTAATGTATTTAATTCTAACTTAACTTCCTTCTCAAGAAGGACTTGACCTAGACCTCCTCTATAAATAAGAAGCAAAGCCGGCCATTGGGATCATCTTAGAAGGCTTAAGCTTGAAGAGAATTTGTAGCAAGCTTTCATTGTCATTATGTTCTAAATTCTTCTTAGGTTTTAGATTGTATTGTTCAGTAGTTGTGAGAAAATGATTGGATTTTGTTTAAGTTTTTGTTAATGCAATTTTAGTTCAAGGTTTGCATATCCTTTGTTCTTTATCTTGTTTGCGAGTGAATTGGGAGAGGATATCGTTAACTATCTATTTGTCTAATATTGGGAGAGTTAGACTCACGAAACGGATAAGCATGGTTTTCATCCCAATCGGTGAAAACTAACTCAGCTTAGGGATGAGTTCGAGTTTCAACGGCTAAAAGAAGCGTAAGATTGGTTGGTGTTCATCCTTGGTTCATGTTGGGAGGTATTATCAAGGCTCGCGCATCAGTACGATTTCGACTTAGGGATAAGGAGGTGCCATTGAAGAACGCTTTGCTGAACCTTGACGTTATTCACTGCTGCCCAAGCAAGGGATTGCCGAGGCAATTACTTAACTCGTTGTCGTGGCAGTGACTTTGGTCTTTGCCGAGGCAATCCGGTGTTCGTTGCATTCAAAGACTGAGGTTGTCCCTTTGGTTTCCACACTACGACACAATATAATCTGGCCCATTCTCTCATCTTGATTACTCAAGTCTTAATTTTTTTGGCTTATTTTATTTTCTGTTTATTAGATTACTCTAAAAACTCAATCAATCACTTGTGTTCTTTACTTTTATTTCCTTTTAAGTGCGAGACGATAGCATTGAAGGTTTCACCAATCCTTGTGGAGACGATACTTAATACTCATCACTTTATTACTTGAGACGTGCATACTTGCACAATTGTAGGGCACTTTACACACGCAACAAGTTTTTGGCACCGCTGCCGGGGATTGGCAACTTTTTTTATTTTCTTGCACTATTTATTTTTAATTTTAGCTTTTAAAGGGCTGACAAAACTTGGTTTGTGTTGGTGTATGACCAGGGCGAACCCAAGTAGTCCATTGTACGAGCTAGATCCTGAAATCGAACACACTTACCAGAGACTCAAACAAAGGATAAGAGAAGAGATGGCACAAAGACATGGCAATGAGAATGCCGAGGGCAATCAGATTGCCGGCGGTACTCAGAATGCCACGACAAGAGATGGAGAAATTCCGCCACTGCAATTTTCACTAGTACGAAACCCAACCGTCCGAGATTACATAGAAGAAGATCTGAACGGACTAAATCCAAGAGTTGTCACACCTAAAATAGAAGCTGCCCACTTTGAACTAAAACCCTTGATGTTCAACATGATCAATACCATGGGACAATTTGGCGGCTCAGCAACTGAAGATGCTAGACAACATCTCCAATCCTTCCTCCAGATTTGTAATTCATTCAAAATACAAGGAGTCCACGAGGATATTTTGAGGCTGAAATTGTTTCCCTACTCAGTGAGGGATAGGGCAAAAACCTGGTTAAATAGCATTCCAGCAGGGTAAATAGGATCTTAGAGTGACTTATGTCGTGATTTCCTTGCTAGATTTAATCCTACAAATTTAACTCATAATTTGCGTAATAAAATCACTTCTTTTCGGCAAGCTGATGATGAATCCATGTGCGAAGCTTGGGAGCGATATAGGGAGCTGTTACATAAATGCCACTTACACGGATTCCCATTGTGGAAACATGTGACAATGTTCTACAATGCCGTAAACACACCAACAAGGATGATGCTTGATGCCTCTGCAAATGGCATACTCCTAGACAAGCAACCGGAGGAAGCAATAGAGATCCTGAATAGGCTGGCCAAAAACGACTATCAATTCCCAACAGCCAGAAGAGAAGGAATCAGACACCAGCCTATAATAAACAAAATAGATTCCTCAGACTTGATTTCAACCCCAATAGCCACCTTGACCAAGTTGGTCATGAACATGTAAAAGCAAAATAATCACCAAGAGGTCAAGGTAATGGATCTATTTTGTGAAAACTGTTGAGGTAACCATGTTTCTTCTGAATGTCCACATAATCCATAGTCGAGCTTTTACGTTGGAAACTACAACTGAAACAACAACATGATATCCAACACCTATAACCCGGTCTGGAAGAAACATCCGAACTTCTCATGGAGCAACCCCAACAACACACTCAATCAGAATAATTAGAATTCTCTAGCATTTGGATTTCAACAGAACATGCCTCAGCAGTCATTGCCGCAGCAACAACTGCTACAACAATCGATGCCGCAGCAACAACCTATGCAATCTAGTTCTTTGGAAAACTCTCTCAATGCTTTTATATCTCAAACTAGTGCATATATATCTAACACTGATAAATTCATAAAGAAAACTGATGCTTTTATGGAGAGGAATGAGATAAGGATGCAGAACCATGAAGCAACCCTAAAGTCATTGGAGACACAAGTAGGGCAATTCGCACAAGTCCTGAATTCCAGACCAATGGGAAGATTTCCAAGCGATACTAAAATCGCTAAGAGAGCAACTCATGAACAGTGCAAAGCAATCAGTACAAGGAACAACAAACAGCTGAAGGATCCCCAAACTAATGAAAAGGAGGAAACCAAACCAAAGGAGGTCACTGCCACGACAATGCCTGAACCCACTGCCTCGACGAAATCTGACCATACTATCGCAGCAGAGCCTGGCAAGGACACAGAGAAAAATCAGAAGGCTATTAAACATCCAAATTAGATGCCCCAGATCAAATTTCCATGCAAGGAACGGATCGAAGACATTCGGCTCCCACCTCTATTTCCACAGAGGCTAAAACGGTAGAATAAAAAGTACCAATTCAAGAGGTTCCTAGACATCTTGAAGCAGGTCAACATCAACATACCTTTGGTAGAAGTAATAGAGAAAATGCTAAACTATGCCAAATTCCTTAAAGACATTGTTTCTAAACGAACAAGAATGGGGGAATTTGAAACTGTTGTCGCAATAGAAGGATGTATGGCCATGCTACACAATCGGAAACCACCTAAACTTAAAGATCATGTGAGCTTTACAATACCATGTGCAATCGGGAATCACTATGTGGGGGAAGGCATTGTGTGACTTAGGAGCAAGCATAAATTTGATGCCCAAATCCGTTTTCCAGAAATTGGGAATTGGAAAGGCTAGACCCACCACAGACATGCTCCAGCTGGCAGATCGTTCATATGTGCAACTAGAAGGAAAAATTGAAGGTATACTGGTAAGAGACGATAAATTTATTTTTCCTACTGATTTCCTTGTTCTAGATTGTGAGGCAGATGAGCATTCACCGATCATACTTGGGAGACCATTCCTAGCCACCAGGAGGACCTTGATTGACGTGGGAAAATGATATCTAACCATGAGGGTAAATGATCAACAAGTTAAACTCAATGTGTTCTAGACCCTTAAACATGTTGACGATCAAGAAGAATGTCAAATGATTCAAGCAACCGATGAATTCAACTTTGACAGAGATGCACTATGCCTGGGCAATCACTGACTCGACAATGATTCTTGTTACTGCCTCGACAATCACTATGATGACTGCCTCAGTAATTATCTTGACAACTTCCTTGACACCTACCTCGGTAATGACTTGTTTGAATCCGACAAAACTGAAGCGACAGAGATTGAGGCACAAGAGGAAGCCTACTGGACAACATCTCATCCAGGTAAGTATTTCGAACCCCTCAATTACTTCGGAGAGGAAAGAAAGGTTGAAAAACCTTCTATGGAGCAACCACCGGTTCCTGAATTAAAACAATTGCCTGAACAATTAAAATGTGTTTATTTGAGAACCAACAACACATTGCTCGTAATCAACTCTTCTAAGTTGTAGTCCGAATAGGAACAAAAACTGATCAACATGTTGCGACATCACAAGAAGGCAATGGGGTGGACAATTGCCAATTTGAAGGGAATAAGCCTAGTGACATGCATGCACAAATTCCTTTTGAAGGATGATCACAAACCTACCATTGAGGCTCAACGGAGGCTTAACCATGCTATGAAAGAGGTAGTGAGAAATGAAATCATCAAATGGCTTGAAACCTCAAGGCCAATTCAGGCTCACTATTTTGGTACAACCTTAGACGTACCGAAACACCTGGGCCTGTAATGACACTTTTTTTTTTTGGTTTTTCACACTTTAAGGCAATCAAAATCATTCCAACATGCATACACCATATCTAAACATCAAACCTCAATCATATAAGACAATTTCAACATGCATACAACATATCTAAACATCAAACCTCAATCATATAAGGCAATTTCAACATCAAAGCATGGGAATATGCATTAAGGAAATATATAGGCATGCTACCTATGCAAAAGACCATTCAAGTGTAAATACACAAACCAAAGCAAATACCAACAAGTAAAGGCCATTTACAAGTCATCAAGGGCATCACAAACTTGCCACTAAACAGAGAGTTTCAAAATTCACACTCTCAAAACATAAAAGGAGTCCCCCATTGCGAATTATTACTAATAGGTAAACATGAAATCATACTTGAGCTAAGTCTCACTCCTTGCGTTCCTTCTTGCATCTTTGTTGCCTAAAAGATGCCATTTCTCTGCATTGTTGGAAAAGAGAGCATAAGCCATAATGCCTAGTGAGGGATGCTAAAAAAAACCAACAACAACAACAATGCATTTTAAAGACCATTTCTCAATTAGAAAACTCTATCTTATCATGCTCAATCTATCTCATGCTTGAAATCATTTTCAAAGCAAAAACCACATCGTTAAAACCACATGTACCATCTATCTCATGCATTAACCCAAATGCATAATTTCAAAGCAACACCACACATGCTTGTTTCTCAAAAGCATTTCTAAAATCAAAATCTCATATACAAAACTCAATTCATTAAATCATTTATAAACAAGGTACATATGAATCCCATATATTGGCATTTTAGAAACACTACTCGGATATGCAGATAGCCTGACGTAATCTCACATCGTCAAGTCCTACCTCGGTGGAATCTCACATCACCGAAATCTCGTGGCGGTATCTCTCATCTCCACAAAGCTTGATGGAATCTCATATCAACAAGACCTACCATGGTGGAATCTCTCATCACCACACTCTCACTTTGGAACGAGATGTCACTACTCCCATTGCCCAAACAAAAGAGCACATACGAATTTTATATATTATAGTGCACTTCTCATCCTATTGGTCGACCAATTATATCCGGTAAAAGTAATCTCATCTCTTGCCAATATACACTTTTAAACATCATATACCTACTGTTTCCCAATGCATCACTCTAAACCATTCTCATCCCATTTCAAAAGCACAATTAAAGCATAAAATTTTCTCAATAAGTTTTATCTCTTCAAAATTATAATTCTATCTCATGGGATCATATAATTCATCAAATCATTTCTCAAAACATGCATAAAATAGTAGGTTTATATCTATCTTTAAAACATGAGCATGATTATATAAATCAATGGGATAAAAACCGAGAATCGAAAGCGAAACATCTCAAACTTACTTCTGGGCTTAGATTAGTGTTTCAAACTCAATCTAAACCCCCAGACCTTGTTTTCAAGTCTTTGAAAGGCTTTAAAACCAATTCCACTCACCGACAATGCCTCGCTTGCTTTGCCGAAGCGTAACCAAACTTCTAAAGCTCCTAGAACTTCACTTATTGCTTCTGATATGCTCTCCCCTGTTTACACCACACAAATACAGAGGATTAATGCATCTCAATGCACTAAAATCACCAGTAACAAAAACCACCATACTGCTCTGCCTAAAAACACCAAAACGTCTATCCGAAACAACCGAAAACACCTTCGATTACTCTACAAACTCAACCCAGTTAAAACCTAACACTTCCATCAATTTTTAATCATCAATTAACATCCAAAAACAACCTAATTGCATCATTATATCTTCAGCAACACTAAAACCACATTATCACCACAAAACCCAAATCTAGCAACCTAACGCCTAGAGATCCAACTCCTTTCGAGATTACTATGATAAAACCTTTATTTCAACATCATTTAACATCCAAAACATGATTAAAATCAATCTTAAATTAACCAAAACAATACCATTACGAAAATCTTAGGAAATAATCTTTCAAGGCTTGATCTAACCATTTTCATCAAATAGATTATAAAACTTTATTAATAAACACAATTAGAGAGCCAAAGACTTGAGAATTTCATTAAAGAAATTTGATTAGAGGAGAGAAAAGAAAGATCACTCTAACACAAGCATTTTCCCTTGATTGACAATGATTTAGATGAAATTCTTCACGAAATCCATAGCTATTTGATGTAGAAATCCATGAGAACCATTTAGAAATCAAGAGTGGGTGAAAAGAGATAAATCTCTTGAGACTTTAGTGATGAGAAAATAGTTTGGCTGATGGGATAGTTGAGAGAAAAAGTAGTTACGCAAGAAAATGTTTTAGCCTTTTAAAAATATTTTTTTTTGTTAAAACCCATTTAATAAATCAATTTATTAAATCTTTTAAAAATACTAAAACAAGGGAAAAAGCTGATAACACCTTGGTGTAATAGCTCCATAAAGATTCTAAGTTTTGGGCCTCTTTCAAAACATTCCTTTAAAACATATTTTACAAATTAGTCACTAAATCGAAATGTCAATGTTCCAAAAGTCATTTTCCAAAATTGACTTCACCAAACCTTTATATATATATATATATATAGAGAGAGAGAGAGGATTTTAGGATTTTTTTCCAAAATTTTACCACATCCCGAACCATGTTTTCCCTGAACCACTCCCGAACTAACCCGGATCTCTAGTCTAGGTCCTACGAACCCCGAACCAACCTTAAAAACCCCTAGGCCTAAAATCGGGGTGTTACAACTCTCCTCCACTTAGAAAATTTCCTCCTAAAAATTTTTACCTACTGGAAAAAGATAAGGAAACTGCTTCTTCATGTCATCCTTCCTTTCCCACGTGGCTTCCTCTACACCACGATGTCACCACAAGACCTTGACCAACTCAATGGTCTTACCACGAAGAACCTTGTTGGCCGAATCCAAGATCTTGATCGGTTCTTCATCATAGGACAAATATGGATTTAACTCTATCTCCCCAACATGCATAACATGAGACAGATCCGATCTATACCTCCGAAGCATGGATACATGAAAAACATCATGTATCTTCTCCAACTCGGGAGGCAACCTCAACCTATAAGCAACAGGTCCAACATGATCAAGCACCTCATACAGTCCAATAAACCTCGAACTCAACTTTCCCTTATGGCCAAATCTCATCACCTTTTTCCAAGGCGAAACCTTCAAAAACACCTCATCACCTACTGCATACTCAACTTCCTTACGCTTTAAATTCGCGTAAGACTTTTGCCGATACGAAGCCGCTTTCAATCGCTCACAAATGAGCTTCACTTTTTCCGTAGTGCACTTTAACACATTAGGCAAAGAGACAAACTTCTGTCCTGCTTCCGCCCAACAAAGAGGCGTTTTACACTTTTTTCCACACAAGGCCTCATAAGGAGCCATTTGAATGCTCGCTTGATAACTATTATTGTAAGAAAAATCCACCAAAGGTAAATGTTTCTTGTAAGAACCTTGAAATCAACGATGCAACACCTCAACATATCCTCCAACACTTGGATAACCTGTTCAGGCTGACCATCCATCTGCGGATGATACGAAGTATTGAAACTCAAATGTGTATCCAACGCTTGATGTAGACACTCCCAAAACCTCGCTATGAAGCGTGAATCTCAATCTAAAACGATGGACTTAGGCACCCCATAAAACCTCACAATCTCCAAGATGTACAAATCCGCTAACTTGTCTAACGTATACGTAGTATGCACCGCCAAGAAATGTGTACACTTCGTAAAACGATCAACAATTACCCAAATGGAATTCTTCTTGGACAGTGTCAAAGGCAAACCCATCAAGGAATCCATGGTGATCCTCACCCATTTCCATTCCGGAATCTTCAACGGTTGCAACAATCCAGAAAGAAATTGATGCTCAACTTTAACACGCTGACAAACCATGTACTTACTAACAAAATCAGCCATATGTTTCTTTAAACCAACCCAATAGTACTCATCCTTCAACGCACGATACATCTTTTTACTATTAGGATGCATGACAAAAGGACTACTATGCACCTCAGTCAAGATAGTGTGCCTCAACCCAACATCTTCCGACACAACTACTCGACTCTTAAAGCACAAAACACCATCATCATTGAAACAAAAGTCCATTGGATTACCTTCCGCAATGTGCTCCACATGCGGCACCAACAAATCTTCTAGCAATTGCTTCTCCTTAATCAACTCTACCAACGAGGGCTTCACTTGCAACTCAGCCACCAAACCACCATCCCGTGATAAGCTCAAACGAGAAAACATCGCCCTCAACTCTACAACCACCTTTTTACTCAAGGCAATGGCTACAACATTAGCATTCCCTGGATTGTAATCAATCGTCAAGTCATAATCTTTAAGAAACTCCAACCACCGTCGTTGCCTAAGATTCAACTCTTTTTGGGACATCAAATACTTCAAACTTTTATGGTCCGTGTAAATCATACACTTCTCACCATAAAGGTAATGCCTCCAAATCTTCAAGGTAAACACCACCGCAGCTAACTCGATATCATGTGTAGGGTAATTACGCTCGTGCACCTTCAACTGCCGAGATGCATAAGCTACCACTCTACCCTCCTGCATCAACACACATCCCAAACCAACATAGGACGCATCGTTATAAACCTTTAACTCTTTGCCCGATTCGGGTTGAATTAAGATAGGAGCTTGCGTCAACCTCACGAAAGCTTGTTGTCTAACCTCCGTCCATTCAAACCTAACATTCTTTTGCAATAACTTTGTCAAAGGAGCAACAATCCTTGAAAAACCATGCCCAAACTTACGATAATATCCCGCCAAACCAAGGAAACTACGCACCTCATAGATCGACTTAGGCGACTTCCAATTCATCACTGCCTCAACTTTTTAGGGATCGACCCGAATCTCTTCGGCTGACACCACATGTCCAAGGAAAACAACTTCGTTAAGCCAAAACTCGCACTTGCTCAACTTAGCATAAAGCTAATTTTCCAACAAAACTTGCATCACAATCCATAAATGCTTATCACGATCCTTCTCGGTACGAGAGCACACAAGAATGTCATCGATAAACACAACCACAAACCTATCCAAAAGCTCATGAAACACACGATTCATCATGTCCATAAACGCAACAGAGGCATTAGTCAAACAAAAAGTAATCACCAAAAACTCATAATGCCCGTACCTCGTACGAAAAGCAGTCTTAGGCATATCTACATCTTTTATCTTTAACTTGTAATATCCGAATCTAAAATCAATCTTGGAAAACATCGAGACACCTCAAAACTGATAAAAAAGATCATCAATCCTTGGTAAATGATATTTATTCTTAATTTTCAACTTGTTCAATTGCCGATAATCTATATACATTCGTATCGTACCATCCTTCTTCTTCACAAACAAAACCGGTGCACCCCAAGGTGAAACACTAGGCCAAATGAAACCTCGATCAAGACACTCCTGAAGTTACATCTTCAACTCCTTTAGTGCAATTTGATAGGGAGCAATAGACAGTGTAGTTGTATTTTCATACAACTCAATGCCAAACTCAACCTCTCTGTTCGGTGGAAAACCAGGAAACTCTTCTGGAAATACACCCGAAAACTCACATACCATACATATGTCCTGTACTCGCACCTCTTTTGTACCCAGATTCATCACATAAGCCAGGAAAGCTTCACATCCCAAACGCATCAACCGATTCGCTTCAAGAGCCGAAACCATATTAGACAAGAACTTCACATTCTCGCCTACGATTACCACCTCATAATCATCGACAAGTTTCAACGAAACTCGTTTGGTCTCAAAATCAACCACAACCCTATGCTCAAACAACCAATCCATACCAAGAATTACATCAAAACCATAGAAAGGCAACTACAAAAGATCAACCCCAAACACATGACCTTGAACAGACAAAGGACACCTCCTATACAACTTCCTCATAACAATCGTCTCATCAAAAGAATTGGTTACACGTATACCAACATCTAACAACTTAACACATAACTCAAGCGCTTATGCATGCTCACACAAAATATATGAATGAGTAGAACCATAATCAATCAAAGAAAGTAATGACAAGGATTACAAAGTAAAGGTACCTACGATCACATATGTGTCATTCCTTCCCTTTCAGTGCGCATACACCGTAGCCTGTCCACATCCCTCAGGCTGAACAACAACAACATGAGCAACAATCTTCTGTCCATCCTCCCTACGCTGAAAATTACTATGACCGCTCTCACGGCCTCTATGGCTCAACAGCTCACACTGGAGCTTGTCCATCTCTAATCGGTTGTGGATAATCATGCTTCATATGTCCTCTTGACCCACAGTTCCAATACGTACCCAGATTATCCCAGTATTCTCCTGTGTGCCTTTTGCCGCACTGGTTACACTCTGGTTTACGAACAAAAGCATTTTGGCCTTATTGACCACGACCAGGGTTACCACTACCACGCCTTGGATCCGGTTGGTACCTCTTATCCTTGTGCTTCTTGTATCAATCTCTACCAGCATTATACTCAGCCGACCTCTTTCTCGAACCAGAACCACTCGAACAAGCAACTAAACCCAAATTCTGCTCGATGTCCTTAGCCAGAGTGACTAAGACATCAAAATCGGTGTAATCCAAAGCCAACATATAAGTCTTGACCTCCTTCACAAGCCCGTAACGAAAATGTTCACATATTTTTTGTTCATCAGGAACCAGTTCAAGAGCATATTGGCTCAACTGAACAAACTGAACCTAATATTCTGAAACGGTCAAGTTTCCTTGCACCAAAGACATGAATTCTCGCTTCTTTTCATCAAGATTGCAAACACCCAGATACTTCCTCTTAAAAGTAGTTCCAAATAACTCCTAGGTCATATTGGCAGGTTCCATACCCGCAGTGATGGTCATCCACCACATATAAGCATCTCCATGTAGCAATGATACAGCGTAACCCAACTTATGCACATCATTACAACCCATCAGACCAATAATCCTTTGGGTGCTCTCAAACCAATCCTCAAACCCTCAAGAGACAGACCTCAAAATTCAGTTCCACCCAAAGCTGCATAAACGCTCCAAAGGTAAACAAACAATAACACCAGGTTGTGGTGCAACCGCATACATACCCGCTATTGCTGCCTGAAAAGCCCCAACTATAACCTGAATCAACAGTTTCATATTAGCAGTAGCCTGTACTTGCGCTGCTTGAGGTCCAACACCTTTAGCGCCAGCTCTCGCACCATCTTCATCACCACCAGGAGGAGGTGGACAGGGCGGAAAATTCTCAACATCATTAAACTCATTCTCAACCACATTACGTACATTGGATCTAAGCTCTCATCTCAGTCCCATTATCAAAATGGTATGAATCTTTGAGCTAAAAGTGCAACATTAACAACAATCAGGCTAGCGGAAGCAAGAATCCAAGGTACTCAAGTTTTAATTTTAAAACCAAAATCATCTTTACCTTAGTAATAATATGGAAATTGGTACCCTTAACCTATCCCCCAACAACACATAAAAATCATAAATCATGTTATCAAACACTGTGCATCACACACAAATCAAACAACCATCGCATCATAGCATAATCAACCACTGAGCATATCAATCATCATTAAATCAACCAAGCAATAATATCACATCAACCTTACCTCCAAATTCTTTTGTAACCTGGCTTTGATACCACCAAATGTAACCCCCTCGACCCGGTTTGGGCGATAGACTGAACTGAACGAGTCACACGGGGAATATTGAAGTAAACTGAGAAGTTTACTCCAATAAATGACCATATTTTTTCATTTTATCTTGTACATATGCTCATTATTATCATACGTGATAAACTTCGCAGCAGAAAAATTTGCAACTCATTTAAGCAATGCTTAGGGACTCAATTGCATACACACACATTTTAGGGACCATTTTGTAATTTTAATAATTTATAGGGACTTCTTCCAATTTTAGATTACCAACCTTGAATTAGTCACATTACATGCCTCTCCATCAAATCTCAGCTCAAAACAATCATCCAAGCTCATTTAATTGCATCCACAACATCTAGGGACTAGAACGTAAAGAAACAGAACTTCAAAAGATTCCAATAACAAACTTAACAGCTGTGCGTTTTGATACAGGTTGCTCTGTATCGAAACACCCGTTTTAGAATAGGTTCAACCGTCTCAAAGCTCGGGCTCGTATCGGAACACCCCCAATGGTGTTTCAGAACACCTATATTTTTATTGTAAAACAACTTTTGATCACATATAAACCTGAGAGTGCTCTCTTTTATAGTTCTTCTTGAGCTTTATCGACTTACAAGTACATTCTTATGGCTATTCAATCCATCTCATCTTTTTATATTCCTGGTTTTTAGTTCATATAACTAGAGGGTCACAATCCATACAATTCCACCAATTCGGTTGAGAAATTATAAGGCTTGGGTCTTCACTTTTTAATGTTGGTTCATCCTTGTTCTACACCAAACACACTCATACTATCTTCATTCCATATCCATTATTTTCCTTAATCCATTTAACCTCCCTTTCATAACCTTTGTTTTAACCTCATCACCATTCTTTCAGTCCACTACAAAATTCACTTCTTACCAGTTTCCGATATTACCAAACAACCATCACACCATTAACCACTATGTTCTTCCCAGTTCATTCTTGAACTTCATTTCATTTCATTTTCATTTTCAAACAAGTGCTTACCCGAATCATGATCGGACCATCACTGATGAGTGTTCAAAAGTAGTATTTTATTACCCTTTTTACTCACATTATTGTTAGACTTAGGCTCATATTAGTTGCATAATTAGTCATCCATGCATTAATTCATGTTTCTTTTCACAGTTAAACTTGATTACATAGTATGGTGGTGTTTTTTTGGAAAAAGATATTGCTTTGGTGCTTTATTTGCGCAAGTTAGGATTTATGTGGTAAATTGCAAATTGCCGAGGCAATTCTAGAAGGACCTACCGAACAAATTGCCGAGGCAATTCAAGAAGGACTTGCCGAACCAGTTGCCAAGGCAATCGCCAAAAATTTAGGATAAGATGAAGTGGTAGCCAAAATTGATGACTGGATAAACCCAACATTGCGTGAAGCAAAGATAAATCCTAGAAAAGTTGGAGTTCCATGAAAAGATCAAAAGGAGATTAAATTCCATGAAAATAAAAGGAGTTTTTGGAGGATAAATAAATAAAAGATATTTATCTCTTTAATGCTATTTAATTCCAACTTAACTTCCTCCTCAAGAAAGACTTTGACCTTGCCATCTCTTATAAATAGAAGACCTAGCCGCCTACTTCAAAAGGAGGTTCGATTGAGAGAGAAAAATACAGGGTTGTCGACATCTTTTCTTCCTCATTGTTTCCTGTCGATTCATGTTGGAATTTTTAGAGCCTGTGTTTCTTTTGCACCCATCCATGAAATAAATTTTATTTGGCTTGGGTTATTGTGTTTTTGTAGTTGTGAGAACGATTGGGTTTGTTTAAGTATTTGAGTTTGCAATTTTAATTCAAGGTTATTCATTCTTGGTTCTTAATTTTGTTTGCGAGTGAATTGGGAGAGGATCTCATGAATTCATCCATTTATCTAATATCGAGAGAGTTAGATTCATGAAACGAATGAACATGGTCTTTATTCAATCAATCGATGGTGAAAACTAATTCGACTTAGGGATAAGTTGCGAATTTCAACGGCTAAAAGGAAAGCAAGATCAGTTGTAACCTCCTCGACTCGGTTTGGGTGATAGATCGAACTGAACGTGTCACACGAGGAATATTGAAGTAAACCATGAAGTTTACTCCAATAAACGACCCTATATTTTCATTTTATCTTTCCTAGATTCTCATTATTATCCTACGTGATAAACTTCGCAGCGGAGCAATTTGCAACACATTTAAGCAACGCTTAAGGACTCAATCGCAAATAAACACATTTTAGGGACCATTTTGTAATTTTAATAATTTATAGATACTTCTTCCAATTTTAGATTAGCAACCATTAATTAGTCACATAACATTCCTCTTTATCAAATCTCTGCTGAAAACAATCATCCAAGCTCATTTAATTGCATCCGCAACATCTAGGGCTAGAACGTAAAGAAATAGAACTTCAAAAGATTCCAATAACCAACTTAACAGCTGGGCATTTCAGTACAAGTTGCTCTGTATCGGAACATCCGTTTCGAAACAAGTTCAACAATCTCAAAGCTCGGGCTCGTATCGGAATACCCCCAATGGTGTTCCAGAACACAAGATTCTAGTAGCCAACCCGAAGGAGCCCGTCGCGAAACACTTGGCTCTGTTTCGAAACCCCAAGGCCAATTCAGGCTTATTATTTTGGTACAGCCTTAGGCGTACCGAAACACATGGGCCTGTAATGACATTTTTTTGCAGGTTTTTCACACTTTAAGGCTGTAACACCCCCTTCCCGGCCTGGTCGAGAACCGAGTCGGAAGGTGCTACCCTTGAATAGTATGATAATCAGTGCGATAAAATTTCATTTCATAAACGACATATGATCAATGTTATACTAATAAAACATTACCAAATATACATATTAGTCCCATTTATCCATTGTGAATCAATAAATAATCATTTAGGACAAAATATTAACTAATACAAGTTTTAGGGACTAAACTGTAAATCTGATGAATTAGAGGTCCTTTGTAACCCCCTTAGCCCGGCCTAGACGTCTGACCCGAACTAAAAAGATTACACAGGGAAAACCAAAGTCAACTCGTTAAAGTCAACCTCGATTAACGACCATTTTTTCATTTTATCTTTCCTAGATGCACATTATTATTCTATATGATTAGCAATTTGATTTAGCGAAAGCGACATAGCGAACAGAGCTCAATTAGAGGTCCAATTGCATACAAATGTCTTTTAAGGACTAAATTGTAAATTTCTAAAAATATAAAGACTAATCAGATTTAAAGTTACCAATCCAAAATTAGTCATATAACATGCCAGCATGTCAAGTTTCATCTCAAACAGATCATTAAAACTCATTTAATTAAGCATTCAATAAATAGGGACAAAAAACGTAAGAAACAGAAACCTGAAACAATTCAAATTCAACATCCAACGGTCAAGTGTTTCGAAACACAAGACCCCGTATCGAAACGGCCATTTCGAAACCAGGTTGACTGTTTTGATACGCAGGTGCGTTTCGGAACCCGTTTCGAAACAATGCTTTATAGAGGCAAAATGTTTCGGAACGTGCCTACCTGTTTCGAAACACCATGACCATTCCAGGCCACCGTTCCGAAACAGGTAAGGGCGTTCCAAAATGCCATGCCCTGCAATTTCCCAATTTGCTGGTTTTACTCAACTATTCACCTTCGGAATCATCCCAAAACATGCCACATCACACATACAAAATGAATAAGCATCAAAGATCACCATTACGAAGCACAAGCTAAAACATAGCTTCAAACTTGCAAGCTTAAGAACTATAGGCATGCTTCCTAAAAGTAAAAACCACATTCAAGTTCAAACCAACATTCAAAGGCCATTTACAAACCAAAATAGTCAAACCAAACATGCTCAAGGTGTTCAACATCACCAAATAAATCTAAGAGTAGAAATTCCACCCATTGCCTCTTATACACTTAGGTAAAACCACATACTTATTCTAGTCAAAAGAGCTTGGATTTCCCTTGCTTCTTGCTGCCTCAAAAGTCCAATTCTCTGCATTGATGAAATAAATGAGCGTAAGCATGAAGCTTAGTGAGGATCGCTAAAAACCAAACATTCATCAATGCATTTTACAAAACCGAAAATATCATCAATTGTCATCTTATGCCTTTACTTAAAACACGCTTTTTAAAGTATCAATGCACTTTTTAAACCACATGCTCATAGCATCATCAAATTAACAGCAAATATTCTTTTACTCATGCTTAAACTAAGCATCACATGCATTCTAGCATAAACCACAAACATCTCCTGCTTAAACCATTAATCAACGACATTATAATTGCTCACAAGTGATCAATTCTCAAACCATACTAAAACCAACACAAATGACACAATCAGATACGCGGATTACAAGCGTTGTCCCACACGCTTCATACACACTACATGACTACACAAGGCTCACACACGAGAGCAACCCTCTACCGTTGTGATACCCGTGGTGGAGTATAACGGTACAATCACAACCCCTCAACACCACTCACCGGTAGTTGTATAATTCCACTAATGAGAGCACGAGACACATACAACAAGATCCACACACGAGGTTAACCATCCACCGTTGTGATCTTAGCCTCAATCGTTAGGGTACTTGGATGGAGTATACGGTACAATTACAACCCCTCGACATCCAAGGCGACTTTTGTAACCCCCCTTGACCCGCCTATGCGTTATTACAGGTCCTAGGAAGTCACATTAGGGTCACCGGAGCGACCCACGATAAAATTTCAAATAAATAATTTTGCTGAACCATTTGAAATCCTAAATCAAGTTTTGAATTAAAATACAATTTCACAAAATTATTTAGACAATGAAACAAAACTCTGATACAAATTATTAACACAAGTTTCAAATTCGAATATAAATGAAAACGTGACATACATGCCCCCTAATTATACAGATACCATACTCTGCAAGCAAGCCAAAGAAACTCTCATACCGACGTTGACAGCTGCGACAAAGTCGATCTTCTAACCTGTGATGGTAAAAAAAACAACGTGAGCTTCGGAAAGCTTAGTAATACAAACTACCAGGAGATGCTAAAGGTTCAAGTAGGTATATGACAACTTAACATTGTCATGAAGAATTTGAGCAACGGTAAGCTCAAATTACGATTCGATAATTCGGTGAAGCATTATTAGGAGGTCACAGAGCTGTACTTTATTTGATCACCTGAACCGTAAGAGGTGGTCTAAAGCCAGAGATTCAAAAGAGAATCAGGTTTCAAAAGTTGAATCAAGAAGTTCAGAGTGGTCCATTAAGTGCGAATTGAAAGTTTACCGAGGGTTCAACATTGATACATTAATTTAGTAGGGTATGTTTCAGAAGAGGTCAGAAAGTTCTATTAATTAACTTAACTACCCTCAACCGAACTCTAAAATGCAATTCGCCTTGAACTGCATACAAAAGGTCTTACCCTAGGCCTGAGGCGTAGGAGCCTACCTAAGGGGATACCTTAGGTCCAGAAAGACTTACCCTAGGCCCGTGGGCGTAGGAGCTTAACAGAAAGGCTTACCCTAGGCCCATTGGGCGTAGGAGCTTAGGTCTAAAAGGACTTACCAGCGCTGAGCCTACAGATCATCATTCATATTCCAGATAATATACCCAAGATGAATTTAGTTTATATTCAGAAGACAATATTACAGAAAATAAATATCAAACCTATTTTATACCAGAAAACAGATATCAGATTTATTTTATTAACATTATTATTATTATTATTATTTCTTATTCAAATGTCAGATATCATATATATATTTTTCATATCATAGGTCAAAAATCAAAGAATTGCTTTCTTTTCGTATTACATTATCATACTTCTAAATTTTAAGCATATGGACTTGATTTAGAACAGAAAGTATTTACAGATACACGGTACGCGCTTTATGGCCCAATTCATTTCTTAGAGGTACTTGATAGATATCAGAAAGATGACATTTGTTAATTTTGGACTGATTTCAGAACGAGGTCCCTACGAATAGGGGAGTTCGATAAGACGGATCGAATCAACATTGGAAGTTGATGCATCAGAATCATCGGGATTCTAGATATATCGCGAGCAGAATTAAATGTTACAACCTATGAGGGTATTAAGGTCATTTTAACATTCGGGAGGTGTAAACTGGTAATTTGAAACAACAATGTATAAACAGTGATGTACAGAATTTATGACTTCTAGTTGCTCGTCAAGTTCCCAAACCCCCTTGAACTAATCGGAACCCATTAACACCATGTTTAATATCCCACCAGATAGGTACACTTCAACCATTCATTTCTCAGAACTGATTATGGAGCATAACAACAATAGTTCACCATCACCAATCGTCCACTGAACTTATTCTAGAAATCAAGCATATATTCGGATGATATTTTCCAAGTATTCAAACATGTGCATAGTACTTGAAGTCATTCCAAAACATCGAAAGTACCTTATAAAAACAGATCTCTCTTACTATTAGCTATGTACTTTCTCCCAATAAATTGTACGCCTTTATATAGTATTCCTCCAATATCCTCTTAGTATCATAAACGACCAATAGACACGGGCCGTATTACCATTTCTTGTTTGAGTCATTACATGGTTGGCCTTATTTGGAGTTCTCAATTCCATGTCTTAGAAATATTCTCAATCATATAATATCCGAGGGTATTTCAGACAATTCGATGCTCGAAGGTGTTACGATTTTTCAGAGTCTTTCAGTCCTTCCAACTATTATTCCATTTAAGTTCTCAAGGGTAAAACCATCATTTTGATCAATTTGGCATTTGCTGCCGAGGATAGATTATTCTTTTTGGTCATTATGGATATTCTGATCAGTTCAGCATTATCAGTATTTCCAAACATTTTAGTCACTTCAAACGATTCAACAATTTACGCAACTTTGACTAATTCAAACATACAAATATTTTCTCGCAAATGTCTTCAGAGATTTATTCAATTTCTAATAGAATCTGAGCAATTTACAATCTCAAAGGTGAAGCCTCGTTACGATAACTTCCCAAGCCAGTTCAAGATTTTCAGAAGAATTAGTTGATAAACCGGATCTAGTGTAAATTCTCAAACCACTTTCATTGATAGGGGTATTTTAGTCATTTTCATACATTGGGGAATTTTCGTAATTCATTAGCCAACACAATCAGATTTAGAGATCAACCGTTTTTGTTAATCGCTTATTGAACTCGGAAATCTTTTGTTTTGATTTATCAAACCTCTTAATCGAACATATGCCTTGGCCATTAATATTCTTATTTCATAATTGATAAGGCAGAGATAATCATATGCTTAAACATGGTCGTGCAAACATAGCCAAATATCAACATGTTTCAAGAGCATGCAGAGGGTAGTAATGTATTACCTTTAATGCTTGCTATATCAGTCGACCATTATACTTCGTTCGATCACTCTCGAACCCGAATGCGACGTCCTCAACATCCCGAATACAAGGAACTTTGAATACCTTCAATCGCACAAATTCCAATTTCAGTCTTTAATCACCTTGCTCATAATTGATTATTAATATACATAAGCAAACTCGAGTTCAAGGTTCAATTCAGAGGCTTTCGGGTTAGAATTTCACGAAACAGGCTTCAAAATTGGACTCAGGACGTCGAAAAAACATAAAATAGGACTTTTCGGAAAATTTGACTTTTTAGTCAACGGTCAAAGTCAACGCTGACGTCAGCGATCAAGTCAACGCTGACGTCACCGGTCAACTGGTTTGACTCATTGAGTCAACTCGAGTGAGCTGACTCACCGAGTTGACTCGGACAGATGGGTCGGGTCGGACGGGTCGGACGGGTCGGGTCGGACGGTTCAGTCTGGTTCACTCACCTAAATATCTCGCTGGAACGTCATCGGAATGTCGCCGAAACTTCACCGAAAAACTCCTTTCGAGTCGTTTCTGCTGGGAAAACGAAGATCATGAATTTAAAAACTCATCCAAGCCGAGTATTCAACGATTTAACCTGGAATATGCCCGAAACTTACCCCAAAATTCTAAATCTCGCCAGAAAACCACGTAACACCGATGAGGGCTCTCCCGACATCGGTTGGACTCGGAACCTTAGGGGTTTTGCGCACTACGCGACGGGGAGTGCAACGGTGGCCTTGGCGTGACCAACGGTCAGTGGTAGCAGCTGAAATCGCTGAAAAACCGAGCAGAAATAGGTGGTTAGGTCGAACCTTCAAATCAATCTTCCCGTCGATCAACCGGGAATCTCCATGAGTGGTTGGTGGCATCAGGCTTGCTGTTCGACGGCGGTTGTGCCGGTGGTGGCAGTGCACGCCACGAGCCGGCGGTGGTCGAGATCGGCGCAAGGCCGAGGGAAAGGCGATGGGTCGCGAGAGAAAAAAGGGAATTAAAACCTGGGTTTTTCTTTTGAGGGCTCAAATTAACACATGGGGAAAATTGATTCAGACTTTTATTATTTTCTAAAAAAACGGGGTGTTACAATTCTCCCTCCCTTAAAAGAAATTTCGTCCTCGAAATTTACTAGAGTCAGAGAAATACAAAAACTACTTTTTCATCATTCATGTCTTCAAACTATACCATCAGGGTATCCTTATTTCTCGGAACTCCCAAACAGTCACAGATCAATCAAGCAATGTTCTCAGCCACTCGGGTAGTCCTTTGGACCCACAGTCATCTCATTATACATCTCAAACCAACCAATCAGAAAACAATATATGAATACATACAGAACTTACTAAGTCAAATGAACATTGGTCTCATAATCGTAATTATGATGGTCTCAACCACGGGTCAGAATCTTCCCAACTACCACGGAAGTCAATCTTACAATCCTGACGTATCTTCTCTATAATCTTAATTATTCTACTAGGTTGAATATCAATTTACGAAAGAAAAGCAGTACCTGAAATATATACAGACGAGCACTCAAGGCCTCTACCAAGGCCTTCCAGAATCAGGATGTAAACATCACGTTTCAATCAGTAAGATACATGTAACAGTACACTGTGCCATGTTTCCCTAAAAATATCTTTCTTCTAACCGATCAAACATAACCAAGGTTTTAAATATATGTCACTTACCTTCAGCGTAATACTCCGATAATCGTTTACTTAATACAAGTTACCGCATAATCTATACTTTCACCAATCTCGCAAACACCTTTCTTTTAAATTCGTAATACATTTATCAAGTTTCCATCAGAACATTTTCAAACACAATCATCATCACCGAGCTACCTTACATGTAATCTTATATCAATTACCTCATATGATCAAACATTTATTCTTAATATGATTCAGATCTTCAATTCCACATGCATAAACCATCTTAGGTTCTTTATCCAGATTCAAATCCATCAATTTAATCCAAACCACGGACGAACGCTATAGTTATTTCTTACCGATACAAATCGAGCTTTAGAAGGCAGATCACTTAGATACATTTATTTTAGAAAAGGGTTTGACATTGGAGTTTCGGCTCGTAGAAATACGGTTATGATCTAGGGGCATGCACAGACCAGACATCCTATGACAGACGATCGGCCGATCTACCTAGAATGACGCAACTCTAAGCTCTGATACCACTAAATGTAACCCCCCTTGACCCACCTATGCGTTATTACGGGTCCTAGGAAGTCACATTAGGGTCACCGGAGCGACCCATGATAAAATTTCAAATAAATAATTTTGCTGAACCATTTGAAATCCTAAATCAAGTTTTGAATTAAAATACAATTTCACAAAATTATTTAGACAATGAAACAAAACTCTGATACAAATTATTAACACAAGTTTCAAATCCGAATATAAATGAAAACGTGACATACATGCCCCCAAATTATACAGATACCATACTCCGCAAGCAAGCCAAAGAAGCTCTCATACCGACGTTGACAGTTGCGACAAAGTCGATCTTCTAACCTGTGATGGAAAAAAAAACAACGTGAGCTTCGGAAAGCTCAGTAATACAAACTACCAGGAGATGCTAAAGGTTCAAGTAGGTATATGACAACTTAACATTGTCATGAAGAATTTGAGCAACGGTAAGCTAAAATTACGATTCGATAATTCGGTGAAGCATTATTAGGAGGTCACAGAGCTGTACTTTATTAGATCACCTGAACCGTAAGAGGTGGTCTAAAGCCAGAGATTCAAAAGAGATTCAGGTTTTAAAAGTTGAATCAAGAAGTTCAGAGTGGTCCATTAAGTGCGAATTGAAAGTTTACTGAGGGTTCAACATTGATACATTAATTTAGTAGGGTATGTTTCAGAAGAGGTCAGAAAGTTCTATTAATTAACTTAACTACCCTCAACCGAACTCTAAAATACAATTCGCCCTGAACTGCATACAGAAGGTCTTACCCTAGGCCTGAGGCGTAGGAGCCTACCTAAGGGGATACCTTAGGTCCAGAAAGACTTACCCTAGGCCCGTGGGCGTAGGAGCTTAATAGAAAGGCTTACCCTAGGCCCATTGGGCGTAGGAGCTTAGGTCTAGAAGGACTTACCAGCGCTGAGCCTACAGATCATCATTCATATTCCAGATAATATACCCTAGATGATTTTAGTATATATTCAGAAGACAATATTACAGAATATAAATATCAAACCTATTTTATACCAGAAAACAGATATCAGATTTATTTTATTAACATTATTATTATTATTTCGTATTGAAATGTCATATATCATATATATATTTTTCATATTAGAGGTAAAAAATCAGAGAATTGCTTTCTTTTCGTATTACAGTATCATACTTCTAAATTTTAAGCATATGGACTTGATTTAGAACAGAAAGTATTTACAGATACATGGTACGCGCTTTATGGCCCAATTCATTTCTTAGAGGTACTTGATAGATATCAGAAAGATGACATTTGTCAATTTTGGACTGATTTCAGAACGAGGTCCCTACGAATAGGGGAGTTCGATAAGACAGATCGAATCAACATCGGAAGTTGATGGATCAGAATCATCGGGATTTTAGATATATCGCGAGCAGAATTAAATGTTACAACCTATGAGGGTATTAAGGCCATTTTAACCTTCGGGAGGGGTAAACTGGTAATTTGAAACAACAATGTATAAACGGTGATGTACAGAATTTATGACTTCTAGTTGCTCGTCAAGTTCCCAAACCCCCTTGAACTAATCGGAACCCATTAACACCATTTTTAATATCCCACCGGATAGGTACACTTCAACCATTCATTTCTCAGAACTGACTACGGAGCATAACAACAATAGTTCACCATCACCAATCGTCCACTAAACTTATTCTAGAAATCAAGCATATATTCGGATGATATTTTCCAAGTATTCAAACATGTGCATAGTACTTGAACTCATTCCAAAACATCGAAAGTACCTTATAAAACAGATCTCTCTTACTATTAGCTATGTACTTTCTCCTAATAAACTGTACGCCTTTATATAGTATTCCTCCAATATCCTCTTAGTATCATAAACGACCAATAGACACAGGTCGTATTACCATTTCTTGTTTGAGTCATTACATGGTTGGCCTTATTTGGAGTTCTCAATTCCATGTCTTAGAAATATTCTTAATCATTATAATATCCGAGGGTATTTCAGACAATTCGATGCTCGAAGGTGTCACGATTGTTCAGAGTCTTTCAGTCCTTCCAACTATTATTCCATTTAAGTTCTCAAGGGTAAAACCATCATTTTGATCAATTTGGCACTTGCTGCCGAGGATAGATTATTCTTTTTGGTCATTATGGATATTCTGATCAGTTCAGCATTATTAGTATTTCCAAACATTTTAGTCACTTCAAACGATTCAACAATTTACGCAACTTTGACTAATTCAAACATACAAATATTTTCTCACAAATGTCTTCAGAGATTTATTCAATTTCTAATAGAATCTGAGCAATTTACAATCTCAAAGGTGAAGCCTCGTTACGATAACTTCCCTAGCGAGTTCAAGATTTTCAAAAGAATTAGTTGATAAACCGAATCTAGTGTAAATTCTCAAACCACTTTCATTAATAGGGGTATTTTAGTCATTTTCATACATTGGGGAATTTTCGTAATTCATTAGCCAACACAATCAGATTTAGAGATCAACCGTTTTTGTTAATCGCTTATTGAACTCGGAAATCTTTTGTTTTGATTTATCAAACCTTTTAATCGAACATATGCCTTGGCCATTAATATTCTTATTTCATAATTGATAAGGCAGAGATAATCATATGCTTAAACATGGTCGTGCAAACATAGCCAAATATCAACATGTTTCAAGAGCATGCAGAGGGTAGTAATGTATTACCTTTAATACTTGCTATATCGGTCAACCATTATACTCCGTTCGATCACTCTCGAACCCGAATGCGACGTCCTCAAAATCCCGAATACAAGGAACTTTGAATACCTTCAATCGCACAAATTCCAATTTCAGTCTTTAATCACCTTGCTCATAATTGATTATTAAAATACATAAGCAGACTCGAGTTCAAGGTTCAATTCAGAGGCTTTCGGGTTAGAATTTCACGAAACGGGCTTCAAAATCGGACTCAGGACATCGAAAAACATAAAATAGGACTTTTCGGAAAATTTGACTTTTTGGTCAACGGTCAAAGTCAACGCTGACGTCAGCGATCAAGTCAACGCTGACGTCACCGGTCAACTGGTTTGACTCATTGAGTCAACTCGAGCGAGCTGACTCACCGAGTTGACTCGGACAGATGGGTCGGGTCGGACGGGTCGGGTCTGTAACGCCCCGATTTTGGGCTTAGAAGTTTTGGGTTTTGACCGGTTCGGTCAAAGTGCGGTTCGAATATAAAAAGGTGAAATTAGGAAAGCCTAGTTCGGGTTGCATTAAAAATATGGAAAAATTTCTTAAAATCCTCTTTTATTATATATAAGTGAATGGTGAAATCAATTTTACAAAATGAGGTTTGGAAGGGTGACATTTTGGCTAGTGACCAAAATGTAATTTTCGAAAATTGTGAGACTGTTTTAAAAAGGATTGAAACTTTGAATCTTTAAGGAGCTATTTACCCAATGGGAGTTTCTCCAGATTTTTCTAAGATATTAAATGATTTATTAAAGGTTTTTAAATAAAGCTAAAAAGGAGGGAAGATATTTTCCTAATTTCCAACTAACTTTTCCATTTTCCATTTTCATTTTCTCTCATCTTTTCTCTCAAACCAAACATCTCTCCAGAGCTTTTTCCCTCTGATTTTGTCACCTAAATATCTCTTTTCAATTCTCTTTTGATTGCTAATCATCTTCTCATCAAAACCTTACCAATTGCTAAGTGGATTTTCAAGAAATCTTGGTTCTAAAAGGGAGAAACTCAAGTTTGGAGGTAAGAACGTCCTTCTCCTCTAAACTCTTAGTTCTTTACTGAAATTCCTAAGTTCTCAATCCTTAATTTGTTTTTTATAAAAGGTTTTAAGGTTGTGTTCTTGATCTTGGCTTTTAAATGCAAGATTTGATTGATTTTGGTTAAAATTCGTATGATCTGTTTAAGCAGTGATTTGAGGTGTCTTTTTGATGATAAATGAATGTTAAATTGATGAGGAATTGAGGTTTAATTAATGCAATCCCGGATAGGTTGAATTTCCTAAGTTTTGCTTGAGTTTTTGATGGTTTTTGGAGTGATCTTGTTGATCTGTTATAGCTGGAGGTATAAGGATGTGGTTAGATCCTTTTTGGATGTTAATTGATGTTTAAGGATGATTAGATTTGATGGATCATGGCTGGGTAATGTTGTGGAGTTGTTTGGATGCATTTTCGGTTGTGTTTGGTAGCCGAAAATGGAGTGTGGATGAGAGCAGCGGGTTTAGGTGCTTTCATTGAAGCTATTAATGCATGATGATGCATTAATCCTCTGCTTTGATGTGTTTAAAACATGGGAGTCATCTTTGGATCCAAGTGGTGGTGATCCGGAAGCTTGATTGGTGTTTTGGCAAGTGGCGAAACAGAATCAGTGAGTGGATTTTGGTTTTCAGCCTTGAAACCAATGTTTTGGAGGTTTGGGAGCTTAGTTTAAGTCTAAGCAACTTAGCTAAGCTCAAGAGTAAGTTTTCGGAAAAACTCTCTTGATGATGAACCATGGATTGGTTGTATGCAATGTGGTTGTTTGCATGTTTTAAATTCTGTTTTAAAAGCATATTTGGAATGTTTATTTGCTGAGATTATAAGCCATGTGTTGAAGGATGCTCAAGGTAAGAGATCCTTGTTTTTGAACATTGTTTAAATGTGGTTTGATGCTTAAAGATGCATGATGATTATGGCTTGGTTAAATGCTTTAAAACAGTGGAATATTGTTGTTAATGATGCATATTGGCAAGTGATGGTTAAGGTCACAAAGGTGGTTAAAAGTCCTTGGGTGAGCCTTGTTATTTAAGAACAACATGGTGGTTAAAAGTCCATGGTTGGTTCTTGGTTAAGATCACCGAGGTGGTTAAAATTCCTTGGGTGAGTCTTGTGTATTTAAGGACAACATGGTGTTTAAAAGTCTATGGTTGGTCCTTGGTTAAGGATACAAAGGTGGTTAAAATTCCTTGTGTATGCCTTGTTTATTTAAGAACTCCAAGGTGTTTAAAAGTCCTTGGGAGATTCTTGTTAAGGACACAAAGGTGTTTAAAAGTCCTTGTGTGGTCCTTGCCATGGTGTTTAAAAGTCCATGGGTTAAGGACACAATGGTGTTTAAAAGTCCATGTGTGGTCCTTGGAAATTGTAAGATCACAATGGTGTTTAAAAGTCCATGTGTGAGTCTTATGTTGAATGTATCACTTGTTGCCAATATGTCATGTTATGAACTTGAAGCATGAATTGCTTGTTTTTAAATGCTTATGAGCATGTGCAAATGATGATTTGAATTAAGGGTTATAATTGTGTTTTGTAAATGCATTATTGTGTGGTTTTAATTGAGCATTCCTCACTAAGCTTTTGCTTACGCTCTCTCTTTTCTTAAACCAATAGTGCAAAGCATTAAAGTGCATTGAGGGCAGCAAGGTGGACAAGAATCCAAGTGGTGAACTAAGCTCAAGTATGGTGAAGGTTTCTTAAACACTATTAGCTTTTGGCATTTGGAAATGGGGAACCTAGGTTGATGTTTTGGGAGATGTTTTGGACTCCCTAAGTTGGATTTATGTTGCTAATAATGTTGGAACATGTAATTGGCCTTTATGAGATGGTTTTATTAACTTGATGCTTGAATGGTTTGCTAAGTAGGAAGCATGCCTATAGATTTGGGGATTTCCATAATTGATGCCATGTTGATGTTTGGTTGATGCAATTATGTTCTTTGTATGTTGTATGACTTGCTGGTATAATTTGGTGGCTTTTGGAGCATGTTCGGTTGGTCAATTGCATGATAAACCAGCAATTTTTCTGCAATCTGGGCAGCCTGTTTCGGAACAGGTGCTACCGTATCGGAACGGGGGCCTGAAATGGCCTGGGCGTTCCGAAACGGAAGGAGTTGTTCCGGAACAGATATGCCACTGCCAGGCACTGTTTCGGAACCAGTTGCGGAACGGTCCCGCGTTTCGGAACGGGTTCTCCCTGTTCCGAAACACTCGACCGTTGGGCACTGAAATTGTTGGTTATATGTTCTGAAATGTTTGCGTTTTAGTCCCGAAACTTGTTTATGCAATTGTATGAGTTTGAGATGTCCCTTTGAGCTGAAATTTGACAGAGAAGCATGAAAGATGATTAATTTCATATTGGTAACTTTAATTTGGGTTAAGTCCTTAAAGTTTTCAGAATTTGCAATTTGGTCCATAAAGTTGTAATTTGTGCAATTGAGTCCCTGAATGATCTTTGATTGTTGTGTTCTCTGAGTATGTTGTTCTTGAAAACATGTTTAGGGTTAATGTGCATCTAGATAAGTTTTAAAAAGAAAAAAAAGGGTCGTTAATCAAGGTTGACTTTCGGGTTGACTTTGGTTTTCCCCGTGTAATCTTCTTAATTCGGGTCAACCGTCTAGGCCGGGTTAAGGGGTTACATTTGGTGGTATCAGAGCTGAGTTCTCGAGTAATTAGGAATGGTTTATGTGAATGATTTAAGCATGTATGCTTTGTATGCTTGTTGAGTGAAAGCATGTTGAATGAATTGTAAATGTGATGCAATTGAGTTGTATGCTGTGATGAAGCATGTTGTGGGTACCCATTGCCAAATCAAAGCTAATGAAATGATGTTGTTTTTAAGTGAAAATGAGCTTGAGTACTTGGATTGCTTACCTTGCTGGGCCTGACTTTGTTTATTTGCATTGTGATTGCAATATTAGAGTATGGCACCTCGTAGAGAATTAAGGAGTAATGTGCGAGCTGTGGCTCAAAATGAGAATGAGAATGAAGAGAATGTTGAAAGTGCGGTTTTACCTCCTCCACCTGTTGGTGGTGGTGGTGGGGGTGAAGGAGCTGGAGCTGCAGCTGATGCTGGGGTCGCTGGACCTGAAGCTGGTCAGGGGCAAGCTATTCCTGACATGACGATGTTGGTGCAAGCTATTGCTGGTGCTTTTCGAGCGGCAGTAGCTGGAGCTCAAGGAGCTGGGCATCAGGGAGATGCTGGAGTTAGACTACCATTGGAACGTCTGCGCAGTCTGGGAGGGACTGAGTTCAGGGGTTTGTCAGCTGAAGGTTCAAAGTCTTGGTTAGAGAGTACCAAGAGAGTCTTGGGTCAGATGAGTTGCACTGATGTGCAGAAGCTGGGCTGTGTAGTGTCATTGCTTCAGGATGATGCTTACACATGGTGGACAACCACTATCGCTGGGATAGCGGAAGCTGATGTAACTTGGACATTCTTTCAGAATGCGTTCAAGAGAAGGTACCTAGGTGTGAGGTACCTAGATGAAAAGAAGAGGTAGTTCATGTCTCTTACCCAGGGGAGCATGTTTGTGGCTGAGTATGAAGTACAGTTTGTTCGACTCAGTCAATACGCACCTGAGCTTGTTCCGGATGAGCGGGAAAGGTGTGAAAGTTTCCGTTATGGTTTAGTGACGGAGGTGAAGATGTATGTGCTGGATACCGAGTATAGTGATTTTGATGTGCTGGTGGGCCGAGCAAAGGACATTGAGATGAACTTGGGTTTATCTGCTAGAAGTGCTGGGTCAAGTGCTGGTAAGCGAGCAGCTGAATATAGTTCCAGTGGTGGACGGAACAAAAGGGGACGTGATTAGAAGTATCAGTCCTCAGCTAAGCGAGGTGGTGGTGCGCCTGCTCAGGTAGGCAATGCTAGAGTTGATCCGAGTGCATGTTGGACATGTGGTTCACGTGGTCATATGAAACGTGATTGTCCTCGAGCTGTGAGGGAAGTGCAAGCTCCTGTTGCGGCAACTGGTAATGGGTGCTGGAACTGTGGATCTACGGATCATATGAGGAGAGAGTGTCCTATGTTGGCTGGTGGTCAAGTGCGTGCTCCTGTTGTTGCTGCACCACAGAGAGGTCGTGGGCGCGGCCGTGGTAATTTTCAGCGGAGAGAGGAAGGTGGTCGGGGTGTAGCTCATTTTGTGGCTATTCAGCCTGAGGGTGGCGGCCAAGCCAGGGTGTATGCTCAGCGGGAGGGAAGGAATGACGCGGATGTGATCGCAGGTACCTTTACTTTGCAATCCTTGTCATTACTTTCCTTGATTGATTCTTGATCTACGCACTCATACATATTGCGTGAGCATGCTGAATTGCTTGGTTTGCCTGTTGAGTCTTTGGATGTTGGTGTGCGTGTCACTAGTTCTTTTGGTGAGACTGTTGTGACTCGAAAGCTTTATAGAAGATGTCCTTTGGTTGTTCAAGATCATGTTTTTCATGTTGACCTTATGGAGCTGCCTTTCTATGGTTTTGATGTAATCCTTGGTATGGATTGGCTTGCTGAGCATCATGTTGTTGTGGGTTGTGAAAATAAGCGAGTTTCGTTGAGGCTTGCGGATGATTATGAGGTTGTCATGGTTGGTGAGAATGTGAAGTTTCTTGCCAATGTGGTGTCTACATTGGAGGCGAGCCGGATGCTGAGGCAAGGTTGTGAAGCTTACCTAGCTTTTGTGATGAATCCTAACTCTAAGGAGTTGCGTGTACAAGATATCAGAATTGTGAAGGAGTTTCCTGGTGTGTTTCCTGAGGAGTTGCCTGGATTACCTCCTAATCGCGAAGTGGAGTTTGGGATTGAGCTGTATGAGAATACAACTCCTGTGTCCATTACCCCTTATAGAATGACACCTAATGAGTTGAAGGAACTGAAGATGCAATTGCAAGAATTGCTTGATCGTGGTTTCATTCGGTCGAGTGTGTCACCTTGGGGTGCACCGGTCTTGTTTGTGAAGAAGAAGGATGGCACTATGAGAATGTGCATTGATTACCGTCAGCTGAACAAGTTGACTATCAAGAATCGGTATCCTTTGCCGAGAATTGATGATCTCTTTGATCAATTTCGGGGAGCAGCTGTTTTCTCTAAGATTGACTTGAGGTCAGGGTATTACCAGTTGAAGGTGAAGGATGTGGATGTACCTAAGACAGCTTTCCGGACGAGGTATGGGCATTATGAGTTCCTTGTGATGCCGTTTGGTTTGACAAATGCTCATGCAGCTTTCATGGACATGATGAATCGTGTGTTTCATGAATACCTGGACAAGTTTGTTGTGGTGTTCATTGATGATATCCTTGTGTACTCGCGTACTGAGGAGGAGCATGAAGAGCATTTGAGGATTGTGTTGCAAGCTTTGTTGGAGAATCAGCTTTATGCTAAGCTGAGCAAGTGTGAGTTTTGGTTAAGTGAGGTGGTGTTTCTTAGGCATGTGGTTTCTGCTGAGGGGATTCGTGTTGATCCTCAGAAGATTGAGGCGGTGATGAATTGGAAGGTTCCTAAGTCTGTTCATGAGGTTCGTAGTTTCCTTGGTTTGGCGGGATACTACCGGAGGTTTGTGGATGGGTTTTCTAAGATTACTGCACCTTTGACGAAGTTGTTGCAGAAGAATGTTAAGTATGAGTGGACGGAAGCGAGATAGCAGGCTTTTGAGAAGCTTAAGGCGGCTTTGACGCAAGCTCCTATCTTGGTTCAACCTGAATCAGGGAAAGAGTTTGTGGTGTATAGTGATGCGTCCTATGTTGGTTTGGGATGTGTGTTGATGCAAGAGGGTAAGGTGGTGGCTTATGCATCGCGGCAGCTGAAGGTGCATGAGCGCAATTATCCTACGCATGACATTGAGTTGGGTGCGGTGGTTTTTGCTTTGAAGATCTGGAGGCATTACCTGTATGGTGAGAAGTGTACTGTGTAAACGGATCACAAGAGTTTGAAGTATCTGATGTCTCAGAAAGAGTTGAATCTTAGGCAGCGACGTTGGGTGGAGTTGCTCAAGGATTATGATTTGACGATTGAGTATCACCCTGGGAAAGCTAATGTTGTAGCGGATGCCTTGAGTAGGAAGGTAGCGGTTGAGTTGAGGGCTATGTTTTCCAGTTTGAGCATTTCGCATGATGGTGGTCTTGTGGCCGAGTTGCAAGTGAAACCATCTTTGGTTCAGTTGATCAAGGAAAAGCAGTTGCTGGATGATTCCTTGGTACCGCATGTTAAGGATATCGCGGAGGGTAGGCCTTCGGATTTTTGTTTTAATGATGATGGAGTGTTGTGTTTTGGGAGTCGAATAGTAGTGCCCAATGATGCTGAGTTGAGGCGTGCTATTCTGACTGAAGGTCATAGTAGTCCTTTTGCTATGCACCCTGGTAGTACTAAGATGTATCGAGATCTTCGTGATGAGTACTATTGGGTGGGTTTAAAGAAAGATGTTGCAGAGTTTGTGAGCAAGTGTATGGTGTGTCAGCGAGTTAAGGCTGAGCATCAGGTTCCTTCAGGGTTGTTGCAACCGTTGAGAATCCCTGAATGGAAGTGGGAAAGGATTACCATGGATTTTGTATCTGGTTTACCCTTGTCACCATCGAAGAAGAATTCTGTGTGGGTGATTGTGGATCGCCTGACGAAGTGTGCGCATTTCTTGCCTGTGCATACTACGTTTTCTTTGGATAAGCTTGCGGAGCTGTACATTGCTGAGATTGTGCGGCTGCATGGTGTGCCTAAGTCGATTGTGTCGGATAGGGATCCGAGGTTTACATCGCGTTTCTAGCAGTGTTTGCATCAAGCTTTGGGTACACGGTTGAATTTCAGTACATCTTATCATCCTCAGTCGGATGGTCAGTCCGAGCGTGTTATCCAGATTTTGGAGGATATGTTGAGGTGCTGCATAATTGAGTTTCAGGGCTCTTGGGAGAAACATTTGCCTTTGGTGGAGTTTGCTTATAACAATAGTTATCAGGCAAGTATTCAAATGGCACCTTATGAGGCTTTGTACGGGAGGAAGTGTAGGACTCCTCTTTGTTGGGCTGAAACGGGTCAGAAGTTGGTTTCGATGCCGGCTTTGTTGAAAGGAACCACCGAGAAGGTGAAGCTCATCTGTGAGCGTTTGAAGGCAGCTTCTGATCGGCAAAAGTCTTACGCGGATTTGAAGCGTAAGGAGATTGAGTATGCGGTGGGTGACCGTGTGTTTTTGAAGGTTTCGCCTTGGAAAAAGGTGATGAGGTTTGGCCGGAAGGGTAAGTTGAGCCCTAGGTACATTGGACCATATGAGGTGATTGAGCGTGTGGGTCCTGTTGCGTACAAGTTGAGGTTACCTCAAGAGTTGGAGAAGATTCATGATGTGTTTCATGTTTCTATGCTCCGGAAGTATAGATCGGATCCTTCGCATGTGATGCCTGTGGAAGAAGTGGAATTGAATCCGGATTTGACCTATGATGAGGAACCGGTGAAGGTTCTGGATTCGGATAGCAAGGTTCTTCAAGGCAAGACCATTGAATTGGTAAAGGTGTTGTGGAAGCACCGTGATGTTGAGGAAGCCACGTGGGAACAGAAGGATGACATGCTGAAGCAGTTTCCGTACCTCTTTCCTTCAGGTAAATTTCGAGGACGAAATTTCTTAAGGGGGGAGAGTTGTAACGCCCCGGTTTTGGGCTTAGAAGTTTTGGGTTTTGACCGGTTCGGTCAAAGTGCGGTTCGAATATAAAAAGGTGAAATTAGGAAAGCCTAGTTCGGGTTGCATTAAAAATATGGAAAAATGTCTTAAAAACCTCTTTTATTATATATAAGTGAATGGTGAAATCAATTTTACAAAATGAGGTTTGGAAGGGTGACATTTTGGCTAGTGACCAAAATGTAATTTTTGAAAACTGTGAGACTGTTTTAAAAAGGATTGAAACTTCGAATCTTTATGGAGCTATTTACCCAATGGGAGTTTCTCCAGATTTTTCTAAGATATAAATGATTTATTAAAGGTTTTTAAATAAAGCTAAAAAGGAGGGAAGATATTTTCCTAATTTCCAACTAACTTTTCCATTTTCCATTTTCATTTTCTCTCATCTTTTCTCTCAAACCAAACATCTCTCCAGAGCTTTTTCCTTCCGATTTTGTCACCTAAATATCTCTTTTCAATTCTCTTTTGATTGCTAATCATCTTCTCATCAAAACCTTACCAATTGCTAAGTGGATTTTCAAGAAATCTTGGTTCTAAAAGGGAGAAACTCAAGTTTGGAGGTAAGAACGTCCTTCTCCTCTAAACTCTCAGTTCTTTACTGAAATTCCTAAGTTCTCAATCCTTAATTTGTGTTTTATAAAAGGTTTTAAGGTTGTGTTCTTGATCTTGGCTTTTAAATGCAAGATTTGATTGATTTTGGTTAAAATTCGTATGATCTGTTTAAGCAGTGATTTGAGGTGTCTTTTTGATGATAAATGAATGTTAAATTGATGAGGAATTGAGGTTTAATTAATGCAATCCCGGATAGGTTGAATTTCCTAAGTTTTGCTTGAGTTTTTGATGGTTTTTGGAGTGATCTTGTTGATCTGTTATAGCTTGAGGTATAAGGATGTGGTTAGATCCTCTTTGGATGTTAATTGATGTTTAAGGATGATTAGATTTGATGGATCATGGCTGGGTAATGTTGTGGAGTTGTTTGGATGCATTTTCGATTGTGTTTGGTAGCCGAAAATGGAGTGTGGATGAGAGCAGCGGGTTTAGGTGCTTTCATTGAAGCTATTAATGCATGATGATGCATTAATCCTCTGCTTTGATGTGTTTAAAACAGGGGAGTCATCTTTGGATCCAAGTGGTGGTGATCCAGAAGCTTGATTGGTGTTTCGGCAAGTGGCGAAACAGAATCGGTGAGTGGATTTTGGTTTTCAGCCTTGAAACCAATGTTTTGGAGGTTTGGGAGCTTAGTTTAAGTCTAAGCAACTTAGCTAAGCTCAAGAGTAAGTTTTCGGAAAAACTCTCTTGATGATGAACCATGGATTGGTTGTATGCAATGTGGTTGTTTGCATGTTTTAAATTCTGTTTTGAAAGCATATTTGGCATGTTTATTTGCTGAGATTATAAGCCATGTGTTGAAGGATGCTCAAGGTAAGAGATCCTTTTTTTTGAACATTGTTTAAATGTGGTTTGATGCTTAAAGATGCATGATGATTATGGCTTGGTTAAATGCTTTAAAACAGTGGAATATTGTTGTTAATGATGCTAAAAGTCCTTGTGTGGTCCTTGCCATGGTGTTTAAAAGTCCATGGGTTAAGGACACAATGGTGTTTAAAAGTCCATGTGTGGTCCTTGGAAATTGTAAGATCACAATGGTGTTTAAAAGTCCATGTGTGAGTCTTATGTTGAATGTATCACTTGTTGCCAATATGTCATGTTATGAACTTGAAGCATGAATTGCTTGTTTTTAAATGCTTATGAGCATGTGCAAATGATGATTTGAATTAAGGGTTATAGTTGTGTTTTGTAAATGCATTATTGTGTGGTTTTAATTGAGCATTCCTCACTAAGCTTTTGCTTACGCTCTCTCTTTTCTTAAACCAATAGTGCAGAGCATTAAAGTGCATTGAGGGCAGCAAGGTGGACAAGAATCCAAGTGGTGAACTAAGCTCAAGTATGGTGAAGGTTTCTTAAACACTATTAGCTTTTGGCATTTGGCAATGGGGAACCTAGGTTGATGTTTTGGGAGATGTTTTGGACTCCCTAAGTTGGATTTATGTTGCTAATAATGTTGGAACATGTAATTGGCCTTTATGAGATGGTTTTGTTAAATTGATGCTTGAATGGTTTGCTAAGTAGGAAGCATGCCTATAGATTTGGGGATTTCCATAATTGATGCCATGTTGATGTTTGGTTGATGCAATTATGTTCTTTGTATGTTGTATGACTTGCTGGTATAATTTGGTGGCTTTTGGAGCATGTTCGGTTGGTCAATTGCATGATAAACCAGCAATTTTTCTGCAATCTGGGCAGCCTGTTTCGGAACAGGTGCTACCGTATCGGAACGGGGGCCTGAAATGGCCTGGGCGTTCCGAAACGGAAGGAGCTGTTCCGGAACGGATATGCCACTGCCAGGCACTGTTTCGAAACCAGTTGCGGAACGGTCCCGCGTTTTGGAACGGGTTCTCCCTGTTCCGAAACACTCGACCGTTGGGCACTGAAATTGTTGGTTATATGTTCTGAAATGTTTGTGTTTTAGTCCCGAAACTTGTTTATGCAATTGTATGAGTTTAAGATGTCCTTTTGAGCTGAAATTTAACAGAGAAGCATGAAAGATGATTAATTTCATATTGGTAACTTTAATTTGGGTTAAGTCCTTAAAGTTTTCAGAATTTGCAATTTGGTCCCTAAAGTTGTAATTTGTGCAATTGAGTCCCTGAATGATCTTTGATTGTTGTGATCTCTGAGTATGTTGTTCTTGAAAACACGTTTAGGGTTAATGTGCATCTAGATAAGTTTTAAAAAGAAAAAAAAGGTCTTTAATCAAGGTTGACTTTCGGGTTGACTTTGGTTTTCCCCGTGTAATCTTCTTAATTCGGGTCAACCGTCTAGGCCGGGTTAAGGGGGTTACAAGGTCGGACGGTTCAGTCCGGTTCACTCACCTAAATATCTCGCTGGAACGTCGCCGGAATGTCGCCGGAACTTCGCCGAAAACTCCTTTCGAGTCGTTTCTGCTGGGAAAACGAAGATCATGAATTTAAAAACTCATCCAAGCCGAGTATTCAACGATTTAACCCGGAATATGCCCGAAACTTACCCCAAAATTCTAAATCTCGCTGGAAAACCACGTAACACCGATGAGGGCTCTCCCGACGTCGGTTGGACTAGGAACCTTAGGGGTTTTGTGCACTACGCGACGGGGAGTGCAACGGTGGCCTTGGCGTGACCAACGGTCGGCGGTAGCGGCTGAAATCGCTAAAAAACCGAGCAGAAATAGGTGGTTAGGTCGAACCTTCAAATCAATCTTCCCGTCGATCAACCGGGAATCTCCGCGAGTGGTTGGTGGCATCAGGCTTGCTGTTCGACGGCGGTTGTGCCGGTGGTGGCAGTGCACGCCACGAGCCGGCGGTGGTCGAGATCGGCGCAAGGCCGAGGGAAAGGCGATGGGTCGCGAGAGAAAAAAGGGAATTAAAACCTGGGTATTTCTTTTGAGGGCTCAAATTAACACATGGGGAAAAATTGATTCAGACTTTTATTATTTTCTAAAAAAACAGGGTGTTACAACTTTATTCACGGTGCACCCAATCCTATAGCCGGCTAACTATATCTGATTAAAATAACCAAAAATCATTTCCATCACTTGCCAATATAATCATTTAACATCAATATTCCACTGTTTTTCAAGCATAAACACAATGCCATCTTCACAAGCATAAACATGCTTAATATCAAATGCACTAATCACATAAATCCAAGGATCACTTACAATGTGCATCCTTAACAAAATGGCATTAAAACCAGCATCATCAATGCTCAAAACATGCTTAAAAACAGTAATTGAAATAACATTCAATTCAAGTGCATTTTTCACAAAAACATAGCACATTCCGAGAGAGACTTTCGAATCACTTACTCTTGAGCTTAGCTAAGTGTTTCAAACTTACACTAAGCTCCCAAGACCACGCTCAAAGCGTTACAAAGCTCGAAAATTCATTTCCACTCACCGATACGCAAAGCCTTGCTCGCCGACACGAAAATCACCCTTTTGGAGCCTCCAAAATTGTCTTGTTTGCTCCTGGATTAAGATCCCCTGTTTTTTATCATCAAAATAGAGATCCAAATGCATTTCAACACCATCAACTAAACACAAACTCGTTGCTCACCCAAACTACACGAATTTACCCATCCGAAACAACCGAAAACTCAATCGATTTCTTCCTAAAGCAAGCCCAGCCAACATACATCACTTTCAACCATTTATAAACATCAAAACACATCTAAAAACATCCAAAACTCATCCTTATACTTCCAGCAAACATAACTTCATCATTTCACCCCCAAAACTCAACTAATATTATCAAGAAACTCAAGGATCTCAAGGATTTCGGGATCTATATCAACAAAACCTCTTTTCAACATATTAATCAACACAACTCAATTAAAATCACTCCAAACAGAGCCTATCAAAACAAATCCGAAAATTAAGATTTTAATCATATTTTTGTAATATTTTGATCTCAAATTAAAACTATAATGAAAACTCAACAAAAAACATTAATTAGAAGCCAAAGATCTTGGGAAATTCAATAAAGAACCTAGATTGAAAGTTGAGAACGAGATTTACCTCCAATCCTTGCTTTCCTCAATGAATGACAAGTTTTAGCTTCACAAAACTTGAAAATCTTGAAGAGAAATCTTGAAATTGATTTGGAAATTAATGAGAGAGTGTTTGGGAGAAAAGAATTCTGGAAAAAATGATTTAGGATGGTGTTTGGCTGAAAAAAGAGAAGAGGAAGGTAGTTACGTCAAATGAAATCTCTATTTTCTTATTTTTATTAATTTTAATTAAATAAAACCCTTTTATTTAATCACTTAAAATCCTTTTAAAACACATGTCATATTAAGGAAATGCTAAATTTCCATAAAGCTCCCTAAAAATTCTAAGATTTTGGCTCCTCTTTTCAAAATTGCATTTTCCAATAGTTTTGAAACTTTACATTTTGGTCACTACCCTAAATGTACTACTTTCGAAATTCATTTTTCAAAATTGATTTGACCAACCCCTAAAACGTTATTTTAAAGGATTTTAGCAATTTTTACCATATTTTTATCCTATTCGGATCCTTGGTTTCCTTCAATCACCAAACACGATTTGAACCGTTTTCGACCAGTCCGATTCGATGTCTAAAACATCTAGGCCCAAAACCAGGGCGTTACATCCTTTGCTGCAATTGGTTTTACGATAATGAAATTCAATACAGTATTAACAACTATGTAAATTTTCATACAATTTGGATTTTATTTACTCATCCAATTGACTCGTCCTAACTTCAGTGACCAAACTATGAACATTGTAAACCTTCAATTTCCGCATTTTAACCAACTTAACTAACCTTTTATCGAAACACCTTTAGGTTGTTTCGATATGGGTGCATGATGGTCAACCTTGGTTGACTCTGCCCTTTACCCGTATTGATACTGGTAAGCCCTGTTTTGGTACGAGTTAACTTTCATTGACTTTGACCTTTGACCCGTTTCGATACAGGTTAGGCTCGTATCAAAACAAGGAATTCTACTGGCAAAACGTTTCGATACAACTCCAAACTGTATTGATATGCTCTATTCCTTAAGTTTAATTATGCTTAACTGTATAGATACAAAATTACCCCGTATCGATATCGCCTGACCTGTAATGATAGGTTTTTGTTGATTTTTAATCGAATTGACCTCTGAAACGATGTTCAAATGCAATGAAACTTTACACACAATATTTCAATGCTATATACTACATGCATGCCAAATTTCATGATCATTCAAATACGTTTACTAGGTTTTCACTTATGCGAGCCATTTGTGCCATTTTGCCTACTTTTAACAAAACCAAAAGTCATTTTAGGGCCTTTAAAAACATTACAACTTATACACATTACAAGCATACCAAAATGGGCACAAAAGACTAGTTCAATTACTTTGCCATCTTCCTAGGAGTTCATAAGGTCAAAATACATTACTTTGGCTTATAGTGACTTGTGTTGCTGCGACTTATCCGATCTTCCGCAATAGTCGATTCCTTATCCTAAAATGCATGAGTTGAGACACGTTAGGCATAATTTGCCTAGTGAGATAGTCAAATACAATGCAAATATCAATGAGTGATACATATGCTTACTCTCATGCTTATCAATATCAATATCATGCTCCAATATACAATGTTTAACATATCAAATTCATTATTAACCCTTGGATTGAATCAAGATAGTGGATGCGCAAATTCCTATGCCTCACAAAATCAATAAATGGTATAGTCCCTCTGCCTCGCCAATATGACCAATACCAAAACACATCTCTCCGCCTCGCCAAATTAATATAGGCCGTAGCCTTAGGACCGTGTCCACCCGTACACTAAGCTCATGAATTCTATGGCATGCCAATTGTATCCAATGTCCATTCAAATCCAAGGTTTCAATATCAATATACATATTCAAAATTCAATGATAATTTCGATAACCAATGACTTCAATGTTATTATTAGTAACCGTGTTTCAAAATCAATATTTTATGATTCCAATGTCAATGTCAATATCCGATGGTTCATTTACAATGTTTCAATAACAATAACTATATCGATAACAATGCACGATGGTAATGCCAATAACTATGTCTGATGATCATTACCAACTTATCGAGGCTTACCAATAGTTTCGATTAACAATCTGACGCAACTTCCTTAAAAGACATGTTAGCTATTTGATAAAAATTAACAATAATGAATTCGGGAAGGCTCCTCGCCTAATCTCGAGACTCCTACTACACTCACCTTGATAATCCAATTCTTTCAAGACTCTCGGATGATAACTCCCTTGTTCCTAGCCTTCAGTGAATTCGATGGATACTCCTTTTCGTTATCTTTAGCTAGGAAATCAATAGGGAGATTATTAGGATCGATAGTACGATATCAAAACCGATATCCGACTTCAATATAAACAAAAACAATGGATTATCCATGGATGGTCAACCCTAGCTTGAGATTAAGCTTGATAAATCCATAGAATTGTAACGCCCCGGTTTTGGGCTTAGAAGTTTTTGGCGTTGACCGGTTCGGTCAAAGTGCTGTTCGAATCTAAAAAGGTGAAATTAGGAAAGCCTAGTTCGGGTTGCATTAAAAATGTGGAAAAATGTTCTAAAATCCTCTTTTAATATATATAAGTGAACTGTGAAATCAATTTTACAAAATGAGTTTTGGAAGGGTGACATTTTGGCTAGTGACCAAAATGTAATTTTTGAAAACTGCGTGACTGTTTTAAAAAGGATTGAAACTTTGAATCTTTAAGGAAAGGGAGTTTCTCCAGATTTTTCTAAGATATTTAGTGATTTAATTCTGATTTTAAACAAAAGAAAAAGTGGAGGGAAGTTATTTCTAACTAATTTTCCTAAAATCTCATTTTCCTTTCTCTCATTTTCTCTCAACCCAAACACCTTTTCTCCAGAGTTTTTCTTCTGATTTTGTCACTTAAATCTCTCTTTTCAATTCTCTTTTGATTGCTAATCATCTCATCAACAAAACCTCACTATTTGCTAGTTGATTCTTCAAGCTTTTTGGTTCTAAAAAGGGAGAAACTCAAGTTTGGAGGGGAGTCATCTTTGGATCCAAGTGGTGGTGATCCGGAAGCTTGATTTGTGCTTCGGCAAGAGGCAAAGTGGAATCGGTGAGTGAAATTGGGTTTTCGGCTTTGAAACCAATGTCTTGGGAGCTTAGTCTAAGTCTAAACAACTTTACTAAGCTCAAGTGTAAGTTTTCGGAAAAACTCTCTAGTGGTGGCCATGGTTTGGATGTTGTGCAATGTGGTTTATTGCATGTTTTAAATTCTGTTTTGAAAGCATGTTTTAGCATGGTTATTGCTGATTTTGTAAGCCATATGTTGAAGGAAGCTCAAGGTAAGAGTTCCTTGTTTTTGAACATTGTTTAAATGTGGTTTGATGCTTAAAAATGCATGATGTTTATGGCTTGATTAAATGCTTTAAAACAGTGGATTATTTGATGATAATGATGTATATTGGCAAGTGATGTTTTGAAAAAGGTTAAGGTCACTAAGGTGGTTAAAAGTCCTTGAGTGAGCCTTGTGGATTCTAAGAACTTCATGGTGGTTAAAAGTCCACGAGTGATTCTTGTTAAGGTCACTAAGGTGGTTAAAAGTCCTTGAGTGAGCCTTGTTACTTAAGAACATCAAGGTGGTTAAAAGTCCTTGGATGGTTCTTGTTAAGGACACAAAGGTGGTTAAAAGTCCTTGTGTGGTCCTTGCCATGGTATTTAAAAGTCCATGGGCCAAGGTGTTTAAAAGTCCTTGGGGCCAAGGTGTTTAAAAGTCCTTGGGGTGAAACTTGTAAAGGACACAAAGGTGTTTAAAAGTCCTTGTGTGGTCCTTGTGAATTATAAGATCACAATGGTGTTTAAAAGTCCATGTGTGAGCCTTATGTTGATCTTGTTTTAAAAAGATGGAATTTATCACTTGTGGCCAATATGACATGTATTGATATGGAAGCATGTATTGCTTGTTTAAGAATGCTTGTAAGCATGCCTAAATGATGTTTTGAAGTATGATTTATAAATGAGTTTTATAAATGCATTATTGAATGGTTTTAATGAGCATTCCTCACTAAGCTTTTGCTTACGCTCTTTTCTTTTTCTTAAACCAATAATGCAAAACATTAAGGTGCATTGAGGGCAGCAAGGAAGGCAAGCAATCAAGTGGAAATTAAGCTCAAGTATGGGAAGGTTTTCTTATACATTTTTAGCTTTTGGCATTTGGCAATGGGGGACCTATGTGGATGTTTTGGGAGATGTTTTGAACTCCCTAGGTTTGTTTAATGTTGTTAATAATGCTGGATTTTGCATTTGGCCATTATATGCTTGATTTGGAGGTTTTATGCTTGAATGGTTTGCTTGAGTAGGAAGCATGCCTTAGATTTGGGGCTTTTCATATTTGATGCTATAATGTTGAATTGTTGATGCAAGTATGTCTCTTGTATGTTGTATGACTTGTTGGTATGATTTGGTGTTGTTAAGATGAAGTTTGAAGCATGTTTAGAGTTGTTTTTGAGTCGGTTCTGGTATGTGTATCGATACTCGGGCTCGTGTATCGATATGCATCAGCTAAAATGTGTGCTTTTCAGCACAGGGGTATCGGTACGGTCGTGAGGGTTTCGATACGGGTAGGCCAATTATGAAGGGAGTATCGGTACGCGGGGGAGCGTATCGATACCTTTTCAGGAAATCTAGTCACTGTCTCCCCGCGTATCGATACTGACTCTAAGCGTACCGATACGCGACCGTTATTTCAGTTAAAGGCATCTTTGTATGTTTTGGATTGTTTGCATTTTGGTCCTGAAACTTGTTTTTGCAATTGTATGAGTTTGGGATGTCCGTTTGAGCTGAAATTTGGCAGTGAAGCATGAAACCTGACTAATTTCAAGTTGGTAACTCTAGTTTGGATGAAGTCCTTATAATTTGCAGAATTTACAATTTGGTCCCTAAAGTTGTAAATTGTTCAATTGGGTCCCTGTTCGATCTCTGATGTTTATGATCTTTGAGCATGTTGTTTGAATGACCGTAACTAGGGTTATTGTGCATCTAGACAAGAGTAAAAAGAAAAAAAAGGGTCGTTAATCAAGGTTGACTTTCGGGTTGACTTTGGTTTTCCCCGTGTGACTTTCTTAATTCGGGTCAACCGTCTAGGCCGGGTTAAGGGGGTTACAAGAATCCAATGATTGATTGAGGAATATTTCTTACCCGAACGATAGCAACGATTCGATATCTATAAATCAACGAAAACCAAGCTTAAGTTCCTCATCAATGGATGTGTTTTCGTAGAGGAAGATGATGAAGACAAAGGATGTGTTTGCTTAGAAAATTCTCGGTAAGCTTTTCCTATTCTCTTTTCTTTGTTTTATTTATCCTTTAGGCTATTTAGCTTTCCTTCACATGAAGGAAGCTTGCCAGATTAACCCATGTATGGGTGAATATAATTGGGGAGGGGCTAAACGCATGGTTAGTCCCTCAACTTTTAATTCTCTATAGATTTGCCCTCAAACTTTCAGATAACTATAATTTAGTCACATATTAGGTTTCGATATTATTTGATAGGGTTCAACGACAATAATTTAACTCATTTAGGGTCCAATATCAAATAATTAACAAGCTGATACAATGTTTAGACTTCATCGATGTTAGATTTCTGATCACCTGAACCCAATTCTGACTAGACCAGATATTGGGGTGTTACAAAGGCAATAAAAATCTTCCAACATGCTTCCAACATGCATACAACAGATCTAAACATCAAAACTCAATCATATAAGGCAATTTCAACATCAAAGCATGACAATATGCATTAAGGAAATCTACAGACACGCTACCTATACAAAAGACCATTCAAGAGCCAAAACACAAACCAAAGCAAATACCAACATGTAAAGGCCATTTACAAGTCATCAAGGGAATCAAAACTTGCCACTAAACAAGGAGTTTCAAAATACACACTCCCAAAACATAAAGGCGTCCTCTCATTGCCAATTATTACTAATAGGTAAACATGAAATCATACTTGAGCTAAGTCTCACTCCTTGGGTTCCTTCTTGCTTCTTTGTTGCCCAAAAGATGCTATTTCTCTGCATTGTTGGAAAATAGAGCATAAGCAATAATGCTTAGTGAGGGTTGCACAAAACAAACCAACAACTACAATGCATTTTAAAGACTATTTCTCAATTAGAAAACTCTATCTCATCATGCTCAATCTATCTCATGCTTGAAATCATTTTCAAAGCAAAAACCACATCATTAAAACTACATGTACCATCTATCTCATGCATTAACCCAAATGCATAATCACAAAGCAAAACTACACATGCTTGTTTCTCAAAAGCATTTCTCAAAGCATAATCTCATATACAAAACTCAATTCATTAAATCATTTATAAACAAGGTACATGTGAATCCCATATATTGGCATTTTAGCAACATTGCTCGGATATGCTGATAGCTTAATGTAATCTCACATCGTCAAGTCCTACCTCGTTGGAATCTCACACCACCGAACTCTCATGGCGGTATCTCTCATCGCCACAAAGCTTGATGGAATCTCACATCATCAAGACATACCGTGGTGAAATCTCTCATCACCACACTCTCACTTTGGAATGGGATGGCACTACCCCCATTGCCCGAACCAAAGAGCATGTACAGATTTTGTATATTATAGTGCACTTCTCATCCTATTGGTCGACCAATTATATCCGGTAAAAGTAATCTCATCTCATGCCAATATACACTTTTAAACATCATTTACCTATTGTTTCCCAATGCATCAACATAAACCATTCTCATCCCATTTCAAAAGCACAATGAAAGCATAGAATTTTCTTAATAAGTTCTATCTCTTCAAAATCATAATTATACCTAATGGGATCATATAAGTCATCAAATTATTTCTCAAAATACGTAGAAAATGGTAGGTTTATATCTATCTTCAAAACATGAGCATGATCATATAAATCAATGGGATAAAAACCGAGAATCGAGAGCGAAACACCTCAAACTTACTTTCGGGCTTAGGTTAGTGTTTCAAACTCAATCTAAACCCCAAACCTAGCTTTCAAGTCTTTGAAAGGCTTTAAAACCAATTCCACTCACCGACAACGTCTCGCTTGCTTTTCCGAAGCGTAATCAAGTTTCTGAAGCTCCCAGAACTTCACTGATTGCTTCCGATACGTTCTCCCCTGTTTACACCATACAAGGATAGAAGATTAATGCATCTCAATGCACTAATATCACCAGAAATCAAAACCACCACGCTGCTCTGCCCAAAAATACCAAAACGCCTATACGAAACAACCGAAATCACATTCGATTACTCAACAAACTCATCCCAGCCAAAACCTAACACTTCCATCCATTTTTAATCATCAATTAACATCCAAAAACAACCTAATTGTATCCTTATATCTCCAACAATACCAAAACCACATTATCACCACAAAAACCCAAATCTAGCAACCTAACAACTAGAGATCCAACTCCTTTTGGGATTACTATGATAAAACCTTTATTTCAACATCATTTAACATCCAAAAAATGATTAAAATCAATCTCAAATTAACCAAAACAATACCATTATGAAAATCTTAAGAAATCACCTTCCAATGCTTGATCTAACCATTTTCATCAAATAGATTATAAAACTTTATTAATAAACACAATTAGAGAGCCAAAGACTTGGGAATTTCTTTAAAGAACCTTGATTAGAGGAGAAAAAAGAAAGATAACCTCTAGCAAAAGCTTTTCCCTTGATTGACAATGATTTAGATGAAAACCTTCAAGAAACCCATAGCTATTTGATGTAGAAATCCATGAGAACCATTTAGAAATCAATAGTGGGTTAAAAGAGATAAATCTCTTGAGATTTTAGTGATGAGAAAATAGTTTGGCTGATGGAAAATTTGAGAGAAAAAGTTAGAAGAAAAGTAGTTATGTAAGAAAATATTTTAGCCTTTTTAAAATCATTTTTATTAAAACAATTTATTAAATATTTTAAAAATACTAAAACAAGGGAAAAGGCTGATAACACCTTGGTGTAATAGCTCCCTAAAGATTCTCAATTTTGGCCCTCTTGCAAAATAGTCCTTTAAAACATATTTTACATTTTTTTACAAATTAGTCACTAAACATAAATGTCAATTTTCCAAAAGTCATTTTCCAAAATTAACTTCACCAAACCTTTATATATATTTTAGAGGATTTTATGATTTTTTCCCCAAAATTTTACCACACTGCGAACCATGTTTTCCCTGGACCATTCCCGAACTAACCCGAATCTCGAGTCTAGGTCCTCGAACCCCTAACCAACCTTAAAAAATTCCTAGTCCAAAACTGGGGCTTTACAATAGTTGTTGTCCACCCTTAGTTCACGCTGAGATGTATTATCAAGGCATTCACAATTAACTAATGTTTCAAATTAGGGATAAGAAGAAACCGTTGAAGAACGCTTCGCCGAACCTTAAAGGTTGCCGCCCACTTGCCCAGGAAATTGCTCCACCAGTTGCCCATGAAATTCGACTGTTGCCAGTTTCCAAGGCAATTGAGTTGCTCTTGCACTCAATTACCAAGACAATTTATTCAACTATCACTCCACGACTCACGATAATCCGGCCTACTCTCTTTAACCGATCACTCATTTCTCTTATCTTTATTTACTTTATTTTAGTTGATATTCATCACCATCAATTCTATTTATTTTTACAGTGTGATAACTAAAGCAAAGTGGCCCAAAAAAATCACTGTGGAGACGATACTCAATACTTATCATATCACTTTATTACCTGGGACGTGTATACTTGCACCATTTGCGTTGCACCTTAAATCACGCAACAAGTTTTTGGCACCGTTGTCGGGGATTGGCAATTGGTGTCAGTTGTTTTTGTTATTGCATTTTTTATTAGTTTTACAAACTTTTCTTTTTGTTTGTTGTATTAAAAAAATTCATGTGCGTTATAAGTTAAGGGACATCAACATGTGGGGAAATAAAAGTAAATCTATTCGAGAGTTGATATTGGAAGATAGGAATCAACCAAGAAAAGCATATACTGTGGAAAACTCGTGCACTTTTTATGGAGAACATCATGTTCTTGAAGATTGCCCTCACAATCCCGATGCATATGACTACATAGGGGACCATAGATGGAACCAACAGTAAAATCCTTCATGGTATGATAAAAAATCTCAATTTTGTTACCATAAAAATTTTGCCGCAACAACAAACATGCCTTGGCAATGTAGTCCTTATCAGCAACCAAGTGTCACGGCAACGGATATGTCATGGCAATGTAGTCCTCGTCAAGTGCTATCAAATTCCTTAGATGCGTGGATAGCTAGGATGGATGCACTCATGAGCGATTTGAAAGATCAAATGAGGAGACTCACTAATGGCATGGATAACACGCATCAACAATTAAGTCCTAGGGATACTAAAGTCCCAAGGCAAGAGGACAAGGAACAATGCACAGAGAGCTCTCTGATGTGTGAGGAACAACTAAAACCTCCAAGTCGAGAGCTTGCCAATGAGAAAGACTGCCAAACACTTGATAAGTCTATACAACAAATTGCCACGATAATGATTGAGGAGCCTAAACAGAGAAACGCTGCGACAACCTTCCGAGAGACTGAGAAGAGTAATGCTATAGCAAATTGCTCTCATCAACCTTTGCCACTAAAATTGCAGGACCACACACAAGATCAACGATATGACAATACTTATGGAACCGATGTTGTGGTTGAACCTTTTGAATTCTTTAAAAACTCACCTCGTCCATTGCGGGTATTTCTTGTGGAACCGATGTTGGTAAATTCGAAGCCATCGAAATCTCTACTTATGGAGATGTTTGAGAGGCCAAAAGAAAACAGTGTGAGGATTCGTAAAGCTTTTTAAAAAATTGGGCTTTCTTTTGACTTACAACAAATTTTGGCAACTGATTGTCACGAAAATTGGCTTGAGCAGCAATTGCCATGACAACGAAGGCTACACCCAACCATGATGGAGGTCGATGAGATTGAGGTAATTAAATGGTTGGGTGTTGATATAACTTTTTCTACTAATATATTCATGCCTTCAGGAATAGTAGCAAGGTGGACAGTATACATGGACTACAAGAGAACAAGGAAGAAAGACACCTCCACATGGTAACACAAAAGGGAGTAGCTGCAAGCACATCGGCCCAATTCTTTTTGGGCGATATTGTCACTCGATGGAGGGTACATATGGACTATAAGAAATATCGAAAACGACCCACCTCAAGCTTTCTTAAATATGCAGTAACCTTAGAAGATACATGAATATGCTCTTTTTAAGAATTTTTAATTTTTAATTTTTGGACCTTTATTTTATTTTTGATTTTGTTCTATTTTTCTTTATTTATTTTTGGAAATTTTAGGAGATATTTTATCTTATTTGTCTTTAGAATCTTTAGTTTTCAGGTTTTCTTTGTTTTCTTTTCTTTTCCACATCAAGACTCACAACCACCATGCTAAAGAAAGCCCCAACACCAAAAATTACCCGGGCAACCGAAATTACCTTGGCAAGTCCTGATGCTTAGGTAATTGACTCTACTTCGGTGAACATGGATCAAATTGAAGAGATGCTCCGTCCTTTGACATACCGATTGGAGCAAATGAAGGCCCAACAAATGCTATTCATGTGATACTAGCAACACAAATCAAACCACCGCGGACTGGGAAAAAAAATCAAGGAAACGGCTCGAAAGAAACTCATCATTCAAGGTGACAACCTCTTCGACTAACTCATTTTCATTCAATTTAGTTTTTTTTCCTTTATTTCATTTCACATGCATTGGGGACAATGCTTCTCTCGAGTTTGGGGGTGTTTGTTTCTAGTTAGTTTCATGTTTAGTTGCATTCATCTTAATAATAGCATATATGATGCATATCTATTACTTGTCACGCCTTTGATTGGATTTAATTTGCCTAGACTTGACGGATTTCTGATGATGATTTTTCCACTTCACTTAATTGATAGAACTTTCAATTTTAGGATGCGCATGGAAAACATTTAGAATCCTACTATGATGCTGAATATAATTGAACACTGTTGTAACTTGTAGATTAAATGAGACTTAGTGAACTTAGGTTGCTTAAAAATTGGGTAAAATTAAAATTTGTGCTAGAGGTGCCAATCTGGCTCTAGCCTAACACATTAAAAATCACTAGAGGGTGCCCGGAATTGGCTCTAGTTGATTAATATTAAAATAAGAATTTGCTTAATTTGATAGAGGTGCCTGAAATTGGCTCTAGCAAAATTAAATACCCCCATAATTAATTTAATAAAACCTATTGTTCACATGGACTCCTAAAAATCAACTTGTACACAACTTCACACACATGGTCATGAGCATTGTAGTTCGATTCCAGGTAACTTCTATGCCATCCAAAGAATTGAAGGAAAATTATACTTTATGCCACGGTTCTGAGGATTGAAGTCAAGTACGAAGCATAATTTTTTATGATTAAAGTCTTGGCAGGTAATTTTTAGTTTTGCATTGCTTGAGGACAAGCAATAGTTCGAGTTTGGGGTTGTGATGAGTGTGCAAAAGTACTATTTTTATTACCATTTTTACTCATATTATTGTTAGACTTTCGCTCATATTAGTTGCATAATTAGCCATTCATGCATTAATTCATGTTTCTTTTCACAGTTAAGCTTGATTTCATAGTTTGTTGGTTTTTGTAGAAAAATATACTACTTTAGTGCTTTATTTGCGTATGTTAGGATTTACGTGGTAAATTGCAAATTACCGAGGCAATTTAGCAAGGACCTGTCGAACAAATTACCGAGGCAATTCAAGAAGGACCTGCCGAACCAGTTGCCGAGGCAATCACCAAAAATTTAGGATAAGATGAAGTGGTAGCTGAAATTGATGACTGGATAAACCCAACATGGCGTGAAGGAAAGATAAATCCTAGAAGAGTTGAAGTTCTATGAAAAGATCAAAATGAGATTAAATTCCATGAAAATATGAGGTGTTTTTGGAGGATAAATAAATAAAAGAGATTTATCTCTTTAATGCTATTTAATTACAACTTAATTTCCTCTTCAAGAAAGACTTTAACCTAACTATCTTTTATAAATAGAAGCCCTAGCCACCTACTTCAAAAGGAGGTTTGATTGAGAGAGAAAAATATAAGGATGTCGACATCTTTTCTTCCTCATTGTTTCTTGCCGATTCATGTTGGGATTTTTAGATCTTGTGTTTCTTTTGCACCCATCCATGAACTAAATTTAATTAGCTTGGGTTATTGTGTTTTTGTTGTTCTGAGAACGAATGGATTTGTTTAGGTATTTGAGTTTGCAATTTTAATTTAAGGTTTGTTCATTCTTGGTTCTTAATTTTATTTGCGAGTGAATTGGGAGGGGATCCCGTGAATTCATCCATTTATCTAATATCGAGAGAGTTAGATTCAAGAAACGAATGATCATGGTCTTTATAAAATCAATCGATGGTGAAGACTAATTCAACTTAGAGATAAGTTGTGAATTCCAACGGCTAAAAGGAGTGCAAGATCAGTTGTTGTCCACCCATGGTTCACACAAGGATATATTATCAAGGCATGTACAATTAACGAGTGTTTCGAATTAGGGATAAGTAAAAACCATTGAAGAACATTTCACCGAACCTTAAAGGTTGTCGCCCAGTTGCACAGGCAATCGCTCCACCAGTTACCCTGGCAATTTGACTGTTGCCAGTTGCCAAGGCAATTGAGGTTCTCTTGCACTCAATTACCAAGACAATACATTCAACTATCACTTCGTTACTCACGATAATCCGACCTACTCTCTTAAATCGATCACTCATTTCTCTTATCTTTATTTACTTTGTTTAGTTTATTTTAGTTTATATTCATCACCATCAATTCTATTTATTTTTACAGTGCGATAACTAAAGAAAAGTGGCCCAAACCAATCATTGTGGAGACGATACTCGATACTTATCGTATCACTTTATTACTTGCGACGTGTATACTTTCACCATTTGCATTGCACCTTAAATCACACAACAATCACAAATATATATACATATTCGTATCAACCGATATTGTAGAGGCTTCAACATTGCAAAATGTCAGTGTCGAAACAACAAAAATTATGAAATTCTTCATGCAACAGTCTGTTGGTTGCAGCAACTAAAAAAATTCAAAATGTTTCCCACTTTTATAAAAAAATCGATTGAAGGGGGAATTTTGGAAAAGTTCGTATTTTTAAATAAAACTTGGAGTCACCATCGATCATTTTAAAAAGGGTAGACCAGACACTAGAAAATTAAACCATAGATTTAAAAAGGGCTCGAGAGTCGGTTACGTGTTGTGAAGGATTAACACCCACAAAACGCCCAAAATTGGTACCTAAGGGTTCATATCGTAAATGCAAAGAAAATTTAAAATTCGGTTTAATTTAAAATATAATCCCTAAGATGCACGAGCATATGATTTGAACAACCTGACCCGCAACCCACAATACCAAAAGAGATGACGCCCGAAGACTCAGGATGATACTCCCACTAGAATATCGGGACCTCGAATACTAAACCAAACTATTGCAATTAATAAATGTGACAAATTAATTATGCATGAATAATTTAACACAAGGACTAAATATGTACGAAGGCGTAAATAAATATAAGGGTTAACTAGTGGAATGGTCACTTATGTTTCCCCCTAGTACAAAGTTGGTCACTGATTTTCAAAAACTTTTGGTCACTCAGTCGTTTGTTGCCGTTAAACATTAACGGGAGGTTGATATGAAACAATAAATAATGATAAATTACCTAGACAGTCCCTAAACTATTACTTCACTCATATTTTGACCACCGAATTAAAAACAATTTGTATAATTACACATTTAATCCTCCACATTTACAATTTTTTTTATTTCGTCTCTCCTCCACCATCTTCCATATTCTTCTTCATCTAACTCAATCTCTAATTTTCTACTATATTAATCCTCAATTCACACCATATATTATGATCCATCACCGTATATATCCATGTTTCAAATAATGTTTGTGATTCTTAATATGGTTCAATACAAAAAATGCCCAATGAGCTAGTTTACGTGCAACAATGTTTGCATAGCATATTCAAAAGGTTTAAATGAAAAATAGGTGCCTAGGTATACATTTTTTGAACTTTAGAAAATTAGGTGCCTAAAGTACTTTTTTTTGTAAAAATAGGTGTCCATAGTTTCAACTGTTATAATTTTAGGTGCCTAAAGTTTACAATGTTATAGTTTTAGGTATCTGACCGTTAAAGGACTGTTAAAAAATTATCAACCAATCAATGCTCGTCATGTGACACTATTTTTATTTTTTTTAAAAAATTATGAAAAAAACTCAGAATTTTTAACCATTCAAAAAATCCTAAAATTTTGAAAATTTTACAAAACAATCCTCAAATCCCTAAACTTACCCAAACGCAAACCCCCAAATCGCCGCCGCTTTTTGTCATCGATCACCGCCCCTAACCATACCCCTTTGGTCGCCGTTTCTGGTGATGCCGTGTTGGGGGATTATTTTGTAAACATGAGCATATTATAGTGCATTATTTTGTACTGAACCATATTAATAATTACAAACATTATTTGAAATATGGATATATACGGTGATGGAATATAATATACGGTGTGAATTGATGATTAATATAATAGAAAATTAGAGATTGAGTTAGATGAAGATGAATATGAAAGATGGTGGAGGGGAGAAGAAATAAAAAAATAAAAATGTGGAGGATTACATGTGTAATTATACAAATTATTTTTATTTCAGTGGTCAAAATAGGAGTGAAGTAATAGTTTAGGGACTGTCTAAGGAATTCATCCTTTTTCTATTGTCTCAGATCAGCCTCTCGTTAACATTTAATGACAACGGCTGAGTGACCAAAAGTTTATACCCCCGAAAACGTAAGTGACCTTATTGGTCGTTTTTGAAAATCGATACCAACTCTATACTGGGGGAAACATAAGTGACCATTCTGGTAGTTAACCCTAAATATAAATAAAAGCATGAAACGGTAACACAAATATAGGAAAAACAAGGATAACGAAATGATAATATACCAAGCAAGAAATAAATACATGAATCAGAATATAGAGGGGCCATGTTACATATAATACATTACATTATATATATATATATATATATATATATATATATATATATATATATATATATATATAATATGAAAACTGTACGGCACTTATTAATATTTATAGATAGGTATATTTCAAAGATGTATATAAAATATACGTATTAGTAGTAACATATATGAAAACAAAATGCTATATATAATATTTGACATTTTTACATACTACGCATATATATATATATATATATATATATATATATATATATATATATATATATATATATATATATATATATATATATATATATATATATATATATATATATATATATATATATATATATATATATATATATATATATATATATTATGCCGTATGAACTATGTATACATTATTACGCATGACAGTATAGTATATATATTGTAAGATACGTACATAGCATAAGTATATGTTATACATATAAACCATATACATACATATGTTATTATATGATTACATAATGCATGATATATATAAAATAACAAACATATATTGAATTGAACAGAATAGGAAGGATAGGGATCAAAGGGATGATTTTATCACCAGTCTCGAACCGAATTAAAAAGCTAAATGAGATTCAAAGGATCAAAGCGGGGATTATCCCACTAAAAAATCAGATTACACTTGAAATTGGGACGAAATTGAAAGATTTGGAAAAGGTTCAGGGACTGCGGAACGAATTTTAAAATGCAGAAGGGCTTAAAGGTGAATTCGGGAATACATAGGGGTTTATGGAAGAATTAAACCATTTTTAAAAGGGACTAAGTATATAAGTTAAAATTTTTAGATGCTTCATTTTCAAACTTGTTACCAAAAAAATAGAGCTATAATCCTCTGAACCCATCCCTCGAAATCCAAAAAAGAAAACGCGAGCCACCACCATTCCCAGATTCTGGTGGTGGCTCCTCCCCTCTAGTCGCCATTGCTAATCTATGGTCGCTGCTAATCGATGATGTTTAGTTAAAAAAACAAAATTTGTAACTCCCTCGACCTGGCCAAGCCGATGGACCGAACCGAACGAGTCACACGGGGAATATTGAAGTAAATCGGGAAGATTTACCTCAATAAACGACCTTTTTTTCTTTTATCTTGTCTAGATGCATGTTAGCTTCCTATGTGTTCAATCAAAGCAGAGGATCAAACGACATCTCAATCACACCTCAATTAATACCAAATTCAATTTTAGGGACCATTTTGTAAATTCAACATTTTGCAAGGATTATTACCAAATTCAGATTACCATCCTTTAATTAAGCTCATTACATGCTTCTCTGTAAAAACTCAGCTCAAGATAACCATTAGAACAAACTTAATTACATACATGACAAACATGGACCAAAACACAAAGATTCAGAACATCCAAGGATGAGTTAAAACCATTTTAACGAACATCGTATCGGTACCCTTAAGGAGGGTATCGATATGCCCCTGACGATCAAGCTTCTCAGGCGCTGCATCAGAAGACCATATCAGTACACTAGGGCACCGTATCGATACGCCCTCAAGACTGTATCGGTACGCTAGGGCACCATATCGAAACGCCCTCGACCAGTAGCCAAAAAGGGTATCGATACGCCCCCGTGTATCGGTACGCCCCTCTCATTTATGAAGGTTGTATCGATACACTATGAAGTGTATCGATACACCTCAGTGTGCAATTGCCCAAAATTCAAATTTAGCACCTCTAAAACCTTCTCGAACCATTCCAACATACATTTAAGCATGCTTGCGACACAATTACACATCAACACTCAAGGATACACGACAAAGACATCATCAAACACCACTATCATCATCAATGACATCTAAAGGCATGCTTCCTAAGAAATTCAAGCACCGAAAGGTCAATTCTCAAATCCAAGCAATTACCAACATCTAAAGGCCTTTTACATACCCAAATATGAATGTCAAAACTTGTACCAAACCAGAGAATGCCGACAACCAACATTCATATTGTTGGACACCCCCCTTGACTTTATTACACTATTCCAAAACCAAAACACACCTTCAATCAAAGTCTTTTATCAATCCCTTGCAAGTGCTACCTCCAAAGCTTGAATTTACTGCATTGATGGATAAAGAGAGGGTAAGCACAAAATGCTTAGTGATGAAAGCTCAAAACCAAAAACATCATCAATGCAACAAAACCATTTTCACTCTTTTGAAAACCATCATGTCTCCTTTGAAAAACCATGCACTTTAACATTAAAATCAGCATGCCTAACACCATGCAGCATGAAAAACATAATTCCCAACAATTAAACCATTGCTACTCAAACATCAGGCCTTCCAAGCATAAACACCATTATGCTAATCTTAAGGTAAAACATGCATTTTTCGTAATATGCATCATCAGCGTTTCCATAACATTTCATTCCATTATATTAGCTTACAAGTGATAAAAAACATTCTTAAAAACATATCGGATACACGGATTACCAAGGGTTGTCCCATACCCTTCATACACTCTATCGACATCTCAAGGTTCACACACAGGAGCAACCCTCCACCGTTGTGACACCCATGGTGGAGTATTCGGTACAATTACAACCCTTCAACACCACTCATTGGTAGATGTATAGCCCACTAACGAGAAACGAGACACACACAAGGTTCGCACCTGAGAGCTTCCCTCAATTGTTGCAACCTTAAACAATCCTCAATCGTTAGGGTACTTGGATGGAGTTTTCGGTACAATCACAACCCCTCAACATCCAAGGCGACTTGTTTATAGTGCACTCAATCCTATAGCCGGCTAACTATATCCGATTTTATTTATAAAACACTTTATACAACACCACTTACCAATATAATCCACATTTCATGCATACCTCATTGTTTTTCCAAAGCATTCATGATAAGCCATAACTCAAGCATTAAACCATGCTTCAAAACTCATGCATCAACACATGCATACAAGGATCACTTACCTAGTGCATCCTTAAACCACATGGCATCATCAAATACATTTTATATACTTGAAACATGCTTTAAAACAATAGGTAAATGTAATTAAAACAAGTGCATTCAAAAATCTCGCAATAGTACAATCCGAGAGAGAAATTCACTTTACTTACTTCCAAACTTAGTAAAGCGTTTCAAGCTTTTACTAAGTTCTCAAAACTTTTTCTAAAACGTTTCCACGCTAGAAAATCAGTTTCCACTCACCGACTAGCAAAACCACACTTGCCGACGCAACAATCAACCGTCTGAAGCCTCCAAAACCACTTTGTTCGATTCCAGAATACTATCCCATGTTTTCAACAAATTAAAACATAGGTTTAATGCATCATAATGCATCCAAACCACTAGCACTCAAAAGAAAACTCGCTGCCCTGCTTTAAAGCACCAAAGTACCCATCTGAAACAACCAAAAACTCAATCGATTAATCTTTAAACTCAGCCCAGCCATCAACCAACACATCCAACACATTTGGATTGCCCATGATTAATATGATATCTGAGTTTATCGGCGCATCTCCCTCCACCACCATGCAAGGCAAGACACCTCTGAAAATCACAAGGATTTCATGATTAATATGATTAAGACTCTATTTCAACCACATAAACCTTTCAAATCTTGTTTAGAAATCATCTCAAACAAATCAAATCAAGACACCTCTGAAAATCATATTAAAATAATCTTTTTTACAAGATTTCACCATTTAATCAAAACCTCAATAAAACCTCAATCAAGACATGAATAAAGAGCCAAATATCTTTGAAATTTCATTAAAGAACCATGATTAAAGGGTTAACACGAAATTTACCTCCAATCCTTGCTTCTCTTCTAATTTGGCAAGTTTGCTTTCAAGAAACTTGAAGAAATTTGAGAGAAATCACAAGAGAGTAGTTGAAAACCAAGAGAGACAATGAGAGTAAAAGAAATCTAGAAATTGAGAGAAAATGGAGAGTATTTGGCTGAAGAGAAATGAAGAAAATGAAATGATCGTCAAATTTTCCTTAACCAAATTAACTACCTTTTGATGAAATCAATAAAAGCCATTTTAATTATTTAATGAACCATTTAAAACACATGCCAAATTAGAGAAAATGCTTAATTTCCAAATAGCTCCCTAAAGATTCTAAGACTTTGACTCTTTTTTTGAAAAAGACTTTTTTGTACAGTTTTTAAACTTTACATTTTGGTCACTACCCAAAATGTATACTTTCCAAAACTCGTTTTGCAAAATTGATTTAACCAACCTCTTAAATGTGATTTTAGAGGATTTTAGGAATTTTTATCACAATTTTATCCCATCCGAACCCTGATTTCCCTGAACTACCTTTAACAATTCGAACCGCCAACCTCCAGTTCCACTAGCCTAACCCGACATGCAAAACACCCAGGCTTAAAACCGGGGCGTTACAAACTTTTTGACTCCCTTTACCATTTTAGAACTGAATCTAACATAGATTTTAGGAAATCAAACCCAAAACTTCATTCTTTCTTTTAAATCATATTCGGGGCCTTAGAGAAAAGAAAGATGTCGTTTATCGGCGCATCTCCCTCCACCACCATGCAAGGCAGAGACGATTCGAGACCGAAATGGTAAAACCCAATCCACTTTATTTTAATCCTTTGAAATGAAAATAAGGAAGAAGATACCATTGAAAATTTATTTTTTTCTTGTTGTATTGATTAATAATATGAAAAGTCGATACAATCAATTTTGTGTGACATCTTTTATATTCGATGTATTGTTTACATGAATAAGAAAAAATTAAATGGGTTCACTGTGGATGATTGTTGATTTTGATGTTTTCCCTTTTAATTTGTTTTTGCTGATGATGCCCATGCTGGTGGTTGAGGGAGGGCCGAGATCGACGTGATTTTTGAAGGAAGATTGGTGACCGTTGATAGAGCCACATGGAGGCAATCAATGTGGGCGTGTGGAAACTCCAATAGTCTCGGGTAGTGGCTTCACTCGCGCATGGGGAAGCTGGTCGGTCACCTTTGGTTCGATCTTGACCGTTGGATAAGATCTGATCCAACGAGCAGATATGGGCTGCGTAATGAAAATAAGGGATTACATCAGATTAGGGTTTTTTAGTTACCAGAATTGGGCCAAACGGACCATGTATTATATTTTGTTTTGGGGTTTTAGATTATAAATATAAATGGACTGGATTGGGGTATTTTAAATTAATGTGTTTTTATTATTTTTATATATGTTTTCTTTTATAATATCACAACCCATAACAACAACAAAAACTACAACAAAAACAATAATAATAACAAACATTATCAGTAATAATAATAATATCAGAATTGTAACCCCCTTAACCCGGCCTAGACGATTGACCCGAATTAAGAAGATTACACGGGGAAAACCAAAGTCAACCCGAAGGTCAACCTTGATTAACGACCTTTTTTTTTCTTTTTAATCTTGTCTAGATGCACGTTATCCCTAGATATATTCACATGATCATCATATTCAAAGATCACAACCATCAGAGAACATTGAGGGACTTAATTGAACAATTTACAACTTTAGGGACCAAATTGTAAATTCTGAAAACTTTAAGGACTTAACCCAATTTTAAGTTACCAACTTGAAATTAATCATCTTCCATGCTTCTCTGTCAAATTTCAGCTCAAATGGACATCCCAAACTCACACAATTACATAAACAAGTTTCAGGACCAAAATGCAAACATTGCAAAACATTTAACCATCAATTTCAGTGCCCAACGGTCGAGTGTTTCGGAACAGGGAAGACCCGTTCCGAAACGCGGGACCGTTCCGAAACTGGTACCCAAACATGGCCTGGCAGTGGCCAAACCGTTCCGGAACAGTGCCTCCCGTTTCGGAACGCCCAGGCCATTTCAAGCCCCCGTTCCGATACGGTAGCACCTGTTCCGAAACAGGTTGCCCAGATTGCAGAAAATTTGCTGATTTATCATGCAATTGACTTATCAAACATGCTCCAAATGCCACCAAACTTTACCAGCAAGTCATACATCATACAAGGAACATAATTGCATCAACCAAACATCAACATGGCATCAATTATGAAAATCCCCAAATCTATAGGCATGCTTCCTACTTAGCAAACCATTCAAGCATTAAATCACCAAACATACCACATAAAGGCCAATTACAAGTACCAACATTATCAACAACACAAATCCAACTTAGGGAGTCCAAAACATCTCCCAAAAACAACATAGGTTCCCCATTGCCAAATGCCAAAAGCTAATAGTGTTTAAGAAACCTTCACCATACATGAGCTTTGTTCACCACTTGGATTCTTCACCACCTTGCTGCCCTCAATGCACTTTAATGCTCTGCATTATTGGTTTAAGAAAAGAGAGAGCGTAAGCAAAAGCTTAGTGAGGAATGCTCATTAAAACCACACAATAATGCACTTATAAATCACATGTATAAACCTTAATTCAAATCATCATTTGCACATGCTCATAAGCATTTAAATCAAGCAACTCATGCTTCAAGTTCATATCATGTCATATTGGCAACAAGTGATACATTCAACATAAGACTCACACATGGACTTTTAAACACCATTGTGATCTTATAAATTACCAAGGACCACACATGGACTTTTAAACACCATTGTGTCCTTAACCCCATGGACTTTTAAACACCATGGCAAGGACCACACAAGGACTTTTAAACACCTTTGTGTCCTTAACAAGAATCATCCAAGGACTTTTAAACACCTTGATGTTCTTAAATAACAAGGCATACACAAGGAATTTTAACCACCTTTGTATCCTTAACCAAGGACCAATCATGGACTTTTAAACACCATATTGTCCTTAAATACACAAGACTCACCCAAGGAATTTTAACCACCTTGGTGATCTTAACCAAGAACCAACCATGGACTTTTAACCACCATGTTGTTCTTAAATAAACAAGGCTCACACAAGGACTTTTAAACACCTTTGTGACCTTAAACATCACTTGCCAATATGCATCATTAACAACAATAATCCACTGTTTTAAAGCATTTATCAAAGCCATAAACATCATGCATCTTTAAGCATCAAACCACATTTAAACAATGTCCAAAAACAAGGATCTCTTACCTTGAGCATCCTTCAACACATGGCTTATAATCTCAGCAAATAAACATGCTAAATATGCTTTCAAAACAGGATTTAAAACATGCAAACACCCACATTGCATACAACCAATCCATGGCTCATCATCAAGAGAGTTTTCCGAAAACTTACTCTTGAGCTTAGCTAAGTTGCTTAGACTTAAACTAAGCTCCCAAACCTTCAATTCAATGGTTTCAAAGCTGGAAACCAAAATCCACTCACCGATTCCGTTTCGCCACTTGCCGAAACACCAATCAAGCTTCCGGATCACCACCACTTGGATCCAAAGATGACTCCCCTGTTTTAAACACATCAAAGCAGAGGATTAATGCATCATCATGCATTAATAGCTTCAATGAAAGCACCTAAACCCGCTGCTCTCATCCACCCTCCATTTTCGTCTACCAAACACAACCGAAAATGCATCCAAACAACTCCACAACACTACCCAGCTATGATCCATCAAATCTAAACACTCTTAAACATCAATTAACATCCAAAATGGATCTCAACTCATCCTTATACCTCCAGCTATAACAGATCCACAAGATCACTCCAAAAACAACCAAGAACACAAGCTAAACTTAGGAAATTCAACCTATCCGGGATTGCATTCATTAAACCTCAATTCCTTATCAATTTAACATTCATTTAACATCAAATTGACACCTCAAAACACTGCCCAATCAGATCATACGAAATTTCAACAAAATCAAGCAAATCTTGCATTTTAAAGCCAAGATCAAGATCACATCTATAAAACCTTTTATAAAACACAATTTAAGGATTGAGAACTTAGGAATTTCAGTAAACAACTGAGAGTTTAGAGGAGAAGGACGTTCTTACCTCCAAACTTGAGTTTCTCCCTTTTAGAATCAAGATTCCTTGAAAATCCACTTAGCAAATGGTAAGGTTTTGATGAGGAGATGATTAGCAATCAAAAGAGAATTGAAAAGAGATATTTAGGTGACAAAATCAGAGAGAAAAGCTCTGGAGAAAAGGTGTTTGGTTTGAGAGAAAATGAGAGAAAATGAAAATGGAAGATTTGAGAGAAAAGTTAGTTATGGCCAAAATATCTTCCCTCCACTTTTGTTTTATTTAAAAACCATTAATTAATCATTTAATATCTTAGAAAAATCTAGAGAAACTCCCATTGGGTAAATAGCTCCTTAAAGATTCAAAGTTTCAATCCTTTTTAAAACAGTCTCACAGTTTTCGAAAATTACATTTTGGTCACTAGCCAAAATGTCACCCTTCCAAACCTCATTTTGTAAAATTGATTTCACCAAACCCTTATACATATTAAAAGAGGATTTTAGAACATTTTTCCATATTTTTAATGCAACCCGAACTAGGTTTTCCTAATTTCACCTTTTTATATTCGAACCGCACTTTGACCGAACCGGTCAAAACCCAAAAATTCTAAGCCTAAAACCGGGGCGTTACAACTCTCCCCCCTTAAGAAATTTCGTCCTCGAAGTTTACCTGAAGGAAAGAGATACGAAAACTGCTTCAGCATGTCATCCTTCCATTCCCACGTGGCTTCTTCAACACCAAGGTGCTTCCACAACACCTTCACCAACTCAATGGTCTTGCCACGAAGAACCTTGCTATCCGAATCCAGAATCTTCACCGGTTCCTCATCATAGGTCAAATATGGATTCAATTCCACATCCTCCACAGGCATCACATGCGAAGGATCCGATCTATACTTCCGGAGCATAGAAACATGAAACACATCATGAATCTTCTCCAACTCTTGAGGTAGCCTCAACTTGTACGCAACAGGACCCACACGCTCAATCACCTCGTATGGTCCAATGTACCTAGGGCTCAACTTACCCTTCCGGCCAATCCTCATCACCTTTTCCAAGGCGAAACCTTCAAAAACACACGGTCACCCACCGCATACTCAATCTCCTTACGCTTCAAATCCGCGTAAGACTTTTGCCGATCAGAAGCGGCCTTCAAACGCTCACAAATGAGCTTCACCTTCTCGGTGGTTCCTTTCAACAAAGCCGGCATCGAAACCAACTTCTGACCCGTTTCAGCCCAACAAAGAGGAGTCCTACACTTCCTCCCGTACAAAGCCTCATAAGGTGCCATTTGAATACTTGCTTGATAACTATTGTTATAAGAAAACTCCACCAAAGGCAAATGTTTCTCCCAAGAGCCTTGGAACTCAATCACGCAGCACCTCAACATATCCTCCAAAATCTGGATAACACGCTCGGACTGACCATCCGACTGAGGATGATAAGATGTACTGAAATTCAACCGCGTACCCAAAGCTTGGTGCAAACACTGCCAAAAACGCGATGTAAACCTCAGATCCCTATCCGACACAATCGACTTAGGCACACCATGCAGCCGCACAATCTCAGCAATGTACAGCTCCGCAAGCTTATCCAAAGAGAACGTAGTATGCACAGGCAAGAAATGCGCACACTTCGTCAAGCGATCCACAATCACCCACACCGAATTCTTCTTCGATGGTGACAAGGGTAAACCAGATACGAAATCCATGGTAACCCTTTCCCACTTCCATTCAGGGATTCTCAACGGTTGAAACAACCCTGAAGGAACCTGATGCTCAGCCTTAACTCGCTGACACACCATGCACTTGCTCACAAACTCCGCAACATCCTTCTTCAAACCCACCCAATAGTACTCATCACGAAGATCATGATACATCTTAGTACTACCAGGGTGCATAGCAAAAGGACTACTATGACCTTCAGTCAGAATAGCACGCCTCATCTCAACATCATTGGGCACTACTATCCGACTCCCAAAACACAACACTCCATCATCATTAAAGCAGAAATCCGAAGGCCTACCCTCCGCGATATCCTGAACATGCGGTACCAAGGAATCATCCAGCAACTGCTTTTCCTTGATCAACTGACCAAGGATGGTTTCACTTGCAACTCAGCCACAAGACCACAATCACGCGATATACTCAAACTGGCAAACATAGCCCTCAGCTGAACAGCTACCTTCCTACTCAAGGCATCCGCTACAACATTAGCTTTTCCAGGGTGATACTCAATCGTCAAATCATAATCCTTGAGCAACTCCACCCAACGTCGTTGCCTAAGATTCAACTCCTTCTGAGACATCAGATACTTCAAACTCTTATGATTCGTGTACACAGTACACTTCTCACCATACAGATAATGTCTCCAGATCTTCAACGCAAAAACCACCGCAGCCAACTCAATGTCATGCGTAGGATAATTGCGCTCATGCACCTTCAACTGCCGCGATGCATAAGCCACCACCTTACCCTCTTGCATCAACACACATCCCAAACCAGCATAGGATGCATCACTGTAGACTACAAACTCTTTCCCTGATTCAGGTTGAACCAAGATAGGAGCTTGTGTCAAAGCTGCCTTAAGCTTCTCAAAAGCCTGCTGTCTCGCTTCCGTCCATTCATACTTAACATCTTTCTGCAACAACTTCGTCAAAGGTGCAGCAATCTTAGAAAACCCATCCACAAACCTCCGGTAGTATCCCGCCAAACCAAGGAAACTACGAACTGTTGCGTGTAAAATAGTCTATCGCAATTGTAGTGCAAGCATACACGACGCAAGTAGTAAAGTGATACAAAGTATCGGATATCGTCTCCATAGGGATTGGGCTAATAGCTTCACCTAGATTCACTGCACGAAAGCAAAGGAAATATTTAAGAGAATTGTCACGAATATTAAATTAAAAACGTAAATAAAAGATTGAGATATCAAGATGGAGAGAATGGGCTGGTATTGAGTTGCTCAGTAGTGTAGGTATTGAATTGCTTAGGATCTCCAGTTCTGTCGTCGCACCCGTCGCCGACAGCACCTGTCGCGGCGTCTGTCCGTCAGCTATCGCGGCAGCGAACACTAACTCCGTACTTCAAGTTTGGCAAGAATCCCTGATCTGCCTTGCCCTATCCCTAGGCACAAGTCTGTCGATGATCACGTCTTTGATGATACCTCCCGGCGTGAATCGAAGGATGAACACCGATGTGTATGAATTCTTCCTTAGCCACTTAACCTCGCCTTATCCCTAAGCACGAGATGGTTCAACTATAAACTAGAGAACGCGCTTTTATCTCTTTCGTATACTTAACTCTCCCGATGCTAAGTAAATAGATAACCTCACAATGCTCTCCCGATGCTCTTGCAAGATGTTAAAACCAAGATAAAAGAACTTGAAGTTTATTTTATTGAACTTGAAAAATCCTAAAACAAAACAACCCTTGCAACTACTTTACAAAACAACCCGTAGCCCTAGGTGGAATTTAGAACATATCGGTGACAGGTAAACGGCAGGGTTTAGGTTTCGGTTATGGGGTAGTCGGCTATGCCCTAGGTTTAATCTATGCCCTTTATATAAGCTTTGGGCTCAAGTTATCTAAGGTAACAAGGATTACAACTTTAATTAAAAGTAAGATTCTAATAAAGACTAAATCTCTAAGGATTCCTACTTTTCAGCCGCCTCCTTGTTTCATGGGAATTCTTCTCCTTGAGCTTTGGCTTGACATATCTTTTGATCCGGGGCTTGGAAAAATATTCGGCTTCCACACGACAGAAGAGCAGATTTTTCTCTATCTATCGAGGTCCACTTCACTTTTCCTCTTCATGAATCTGCTGTCATCATGCTGTCACGACAGGTTCGCGACAGGTTCGTCTTCTTCAGCTGCTTGTCCAGTTCAGCTTTCCTGCTTGTCTGCCCTGCACCTGCCTTCGACATCTACTGTGACAGTTACCTGCAAAAATAGCCATCTTTCAGTAGAATCCGTGCCTTTTATATAATTGTGATGTTTTATTGAAAACTAACCTAAATGCAATGCAATGATGCTTGAATGCAGCAGAAATATGGGTTTAAAAAGGTGTAAATGATAGAACTTTTATACACTCAACACACCCCCAAACTCAAGTTTTTGCTTGCCCTCAAGCAATGAAGACTTAAAGGAAAACTGAAAATTTTTGTGTTGGCCTTCAAACAGTGAACTGTCCCTCACCTGTCGCTCATTCTCTATGGCGGCAGCAACCTGTCGGAAGGGTTAGGATCTGTCCGGAATCTCCCTATAGCTCTCGTGCAGTGTGTGCATGCTTGTGAACAGTTATATGCTAAGACTTTCTTAGTTTCACTAGAATATTCAACTCCTTAACTTGAATTTTATGCCAAAGTTTACTTTCTTTTAGAAGGCACATTTTCATGCTTTTTCTTCTATTTCCAAGCTAAGTTTTTCTAGAGCCAGTTTTGGGCACCTCTAGTTAGCTTCCTAGAGCCGGTTTCGGGCACCTCTAGGTTTTTTGATTTTTGCTAAACTTCTTTCCTAGAGCCAGTGTTAGGCACCTCTAGGGGCTATCCAAGTTCTAAGCTTCCTATTCTAGTTTGGCTAAAATAAGTCTAAGCAAGATAACAGTCACAAAAGTGTTTAAGTTTTCAGAACTATAGAAAGGCTCTAAACTTTTCCTTAACCTGTCCTAAAGATGCTGCCACGACAGAGCCGTCATGACAGGTAAGTTAATTTCACAGTTTTAAGCCAACAGTTTAAATTTTCTGATTTTTCTGATTTTTTTTAAAAAGAATAAATGACTAATAAGACACAACAATTAAACAAAAGATGCGCTAAAGACTCCATTAAATATGGAGGGTTGCCACCCCCAAACTCGAGGGTTGCATTGCCCTCAATGCAAAATGACACTAAAAACAAAGAAAGAAAAACATGAAAAATAAAAGTACATCACAATATATAAGGGCAGGCAGCAATAAGAGGAGTAAAAGAAATAAAAACTTAAATTTTATGCGCTGTCCTCGCTGCTGCTTCTGACGCGGATCTGATGGTAGCGTCTGCGTTGGGGAGGTGGCTGGGCAGGTTCCGGAGCAGGTTGGTCAACAGGTTCATCAGCCTGTTGAGGTGCAGGTTCTTCCTCCGGTTGGGGGACAGGGTCGTCAGCAGGTTGAAGGGCAGGTGGCTCCACTAGTCGGACATCAGAACTGCCGCTGCTATCCCAGCTGTTACTCGTAATGGCTTTGGACAGCATCCTCTTGTTGGCCACATGTTTGATTCTTTTCACCCGAGTGAAGGCGCTGTCCAAGTTCCTCCGGACAAGAGGGCTGTCGTCAGTGGCAGCTCGCTTGGTGCCTCGAGGAGAAGTGTCCGCCGGTGGGCTGCCGGCTGCTGTCGGGGAAGGTGTGGAGGAGGCAGATTCTCCGTGGGGAGAGACAGGTGGTGTGGTAGTGGGAGAGGGGATATTAAAGTAATGGGCGGGGAAGGTGGGGAAAATGACATCCGGAAAATTCAAATTATTGGTAATGAAATTTACCGTTGCGTTGGAGAAGTCGCGGATGAATGTCATTAAACCCATCTGCCACTCCTCAATCCTCAAGATGGCAGCTAAGATGTTGGCGTTCTGATCTGCCGGAGCGGTGTTGGTCGCAGCTTCTGGGGCAGGTTCAGTGGCAGGTTCATCATCAGACTCAGCAGGTTGGGCGTTCGGATCGAAGGCGTTGAGGGGCGATACGACGATAATCTCCATGAGGCTGGAGATGTTGCTGTCGGTCCAACCGCTGCCCTTCTTGATTTTGTCTGAAGGGTCCTCCGGTACGGCAGCGCAGCGGCAGAGGGCAGTAATGGTGAAGGGCAGGCATAGTCGTGAATCTGTTCTGAAGGCACAATCGAGAATGCTGTCTCGCATGTACCTGCCCACGTTGATCGGCCTGTCATGCAGGATAGAGTGGATGAGGGCCAGCCGCTGCCTGTTGACTGTCGTGTGGTGGGATGAGGGCAGGATACGCTTTTTGATAAAAGCGTTCCAAAGTTTAGCCTCGGGGAGCAGCTCTGCCCGGTTGACAGAGTTGGGGTTCTTTTTGCTGGTGCTCCAGGTTGTGCCCTCCTCTGTCAATTCCCTCATGACAGCATCGTGGCCGGCAGCGTCGAGGGAGTCTCAAAACTGTTGATGAGCATCGTCATTGGGGCCAAAGAAGAGGCCGAAGACATGGTTGATGCTGCTGGCGGTGAAAGGAACTGTCACTCCTCGGACGACGACAGATGTCGCCGTCTTACTCTCGATCGCCTCGTAGAATTCCCTGACCAGAGTATCGTTGAGTTCTGCCGGCTGCTCGGCAAAGTCTTCCCAAAGTTGCGCCGTAATAGCCTTCATGATGAACGGCCGAAGGCCAAAAAGAGGAGCATCTCTGTTATAGATGAAGCTCCGTTCCTCCCAAAGTTCCTTGTTGGCGAACGGGGATGCTGCTGCGGAAGAAGAGGCGGCAGCAGCATTCTGGCGAGTTTGTCGTGAAGACATTTTTGGTTGCAAGGGCTGAAAAAAAAGAGAGAAAATAGATAAAACTAGAAGAGAATACAAGAGAGAAAAATCAGAAGTGAGGAAAAATGAAAGGGGGAAGGGGTTTATAAAGCGGTCGAGTAGCTGCCCATTTAATGCCGCAACGGCAGGCGGGAATAACGGGGCGGCAGATTGGATATTGCGTGTCTGACGCGTCTGACACTCATTAATGCGTCTGCTGAGCGTCTGCCGCACGCTTCTTCGTCTGCTGTGCGTCTGTTGACAGCCTGTCAAATCCGTCTGCGCCGGCAGCCGAAGCGACAGGTTATCATAAATGGGCTTTATTGGGCTGGTGAATGGGCGGTGGTCTTGGGCCACTTCTTCTTTCTCACTTGACTCCTTTATTTCCTAAAAACTGAAATTAAAACAAAACATTATTAAAATAAATCTAATTCCTAATAATACTAATAAAATAAAATAAATAAAAAAAACAACTAGGTTAAATTAGGGATGCCTTGTGGGGCATCACCTAAGGTAACCACTTCCTGAATTCCTGGGGCTTCAGTCCCCTGATAATGCTTGAGGCGTTGTCCATTGACTTTGAATTGGTGCCCGTCTTTTAATGATTGAATTGTAATGGCACCATGGGGGAAAACTTGAATTACTTGGAATGGACCAGACCATCTAGATTTGAGCTTCCCTGGAAAGAGTTTCAACCTCGAATTAAACAACAACACAAGCTGCCCTGGGCAGAACTGTCGCGGCAGCAACTTCTTGTCATGCCACTTCTTTGTTTTCTCCTTGTATATTCTTGCGTTGTCGTAAGCCATTGTCCGTATTTCCTCGATCTCATTCAAATCTAACAGCCTTTTCTGACCTGCCTTGTCCAAGTCCATGTTTACTGCCTTGATTGCCCAATATGCCTTGTGCTCTATCTCGACAGGCAGGTGACAGGTTTTCCCATAGATCAATCGGAATGGAGACATGCCCAATGGAGTCTTGAAAGCTGTCCTGTATGCCCATAATGCATCATTCAGAAGTAGAGACCAATCTTTCCTAGTTGGTTTAACCATCTTTTCAAGAATGTTCTTCACTTCCCTGTTGGAAATCTCAGCCTGTCCATTGGTCTGTGGGTGGTATGCTGTCGCTATCCTGTGCTTGACACCATATTTCTTCAAGGCGGCAGCAATTACCCTGTTATCGAAATGTCTCCCTTCATCACTGATAATTGCTCTAGGGATGCCAAATCTAGAAAAGATGTTTTTGTGCAAAAACTTTTGAACCGTTTTGGCATCATTCTTTTGAGTTGCGATTGCTTCTACCCACTTGGAGACATAATCTACTGCGAGGAGGATGTAAAGATTTCCACATGAAGATGGAAAAGGTCCCATAAAATCAATCCCCCAAACGTCGAAGATTTCGACTTCTAAAATATTTTGCAGTGGCATCTCGTTTCTCCTTGAGATGTTACCTGTCCGCTGGCACCTGTCACAGTTTTTGTAAAATTCCTGTGCGTCCTTATACAGTGTCGGCCAGTAAAAGCCTGACTGCAGCACCTTGGCAGCAGTTTTATTACCTCCTAAGTGTCCTCCATATTGTGAAGCATGACAGCGATGGAGAATGTCTTCTTGTTCTTCTTGTGGTACACATCTCCTTATAACCTGATCTGCGCACAATTTGAAAAGAAGAGGTTCGTCCCAATAATAATGTTTAACATCATTTTGAAACCTCTTCCTGGCTTGATAAGTAAGATCAGAAGGTAATATTCTGCTAACTATAAAATTAACGAAATCAGCATACCAGGGAAGGTTAGAAGACTTACCTGCCGCCATGGCTGTCGCGACAGCTATTGCGGCAGCAAAGAGCTGCTCATCGGGGAAGGTCTCTAGTATGTGTGTCTCATCTACAGGTAGACTCTGTCCCAACTCCAACCTCGACAAGTGATCTGCCACCTGATTTTCTGTCCCATTTTTGTCTTTGATTTCAAGGTCGAATTCTTGTAATAGCAAGATCCATCGTATCAACCTAGGCTTTGCATCCTTCTTTGCGAATAAGTACTTAAGGGCAGAATGATCGATGTGCACTATTACTTTCGTCCCAAGTATGTAAGAACGAAACTTGTCGATGGAGAACACCACAGCTAACAGCTCCTTTTCTGTGGTGGTATAGTTTACTTGGGCATCATTCAATGTTTTGCTGGCATAATATATGACATGAAATAGCCTGTCCTTACGCTGCCCAAGTGCTGCCCCGACAGCATAGTCACTAGCATCACACATGATCTCAAACGGTTGTGTCCAGTCTGGTGGCTGTACTATGGGGGCTGTCACTAGCTTTTCCTTCAGAACCTTGAATGCTTCAGTACATTCTTCATTAAAGTCAAAGGGTCGGTTCTGCTCTAAGAGATGACATAAGGGCTTCGTGATTTTTGAGAAATTTGCGATAAATCTCCTATAGAAACCAGCATGCCCTAGGAAACTCCTAATGCCCTTGACTGTGGTTGGCGGCGGCAGCTTCTCTATGACTTCAATCTTTGCCCTGTCGACTTCTATCCCACGGCAGCTAATCTTATGGCCTAAAACTATCCCTTCATCTACCATAAAATGGCATTTTTCCCAATTAAGAACAAGATTAGCTTTTTTCACATCTTTCAAGTACATTTTGAAGGTTGCCAAGGCAGCTCTCAAAATCGTCTCCAAAGACAGAAAAATCATCCATGAAGATCTCAAGGAAGTCCTCTACCATGTCGGAGAATATTGCCATCATGCACCTTTGGAAGGTGGCAGGTGCGTTACAGAGTCCAAACGGCATCCTCCTAAATGCGTATGTTCCGTAAGGGCATGTGAAAGTTGTTTTCTCTTGGTCCTCCGGTGCAATAGCAATTTGATTATATCCTGAATAACCATCAAGAAAACAATAGTAAGGTTTACCCGCTAATCTATCAAGCATTTGATCAATAAAGGGTAAAGGAAAGTGGTCTTTTCGGGTAGCTTTGTTAAGCTTCCGATAGTCCATACAAACCCTCCAACCGGTCACAGTCCTGGTTGGGATTAGCTCATTATTTTCGTTGGTTATCACAGTCATGCCTCCTTTCTTGGGAACACATTGCACCGGGCTTACCCATTTGCTATCGGAGATGGCGTAAATGATACCAGCGTCTAACCATTTAATTATTTCTTTACGCACTACCTCCTTCATTGCAAGGTTTAACCGCCTTTGGGCATCAATAGTCGGCTTATGATCTTCCTCTAGGAGGATTTTGTGCATACAGATTGCCGGACTAATGCCCTGAATGTCTGCTATGGTCCATCCTATCGCCCTTTTGTGCTGCCTCAACATGTCGATCAGCTGTCGTTCCTGTTCCTGCGGCAGCTTAGCAGAGATGATTACGGGTAGTGTTTTATCACTACCAAGATAAGCATATTTAAGCTGCCCTGGCAGGGGCTTAAGTTCTAAGACAGGTGGTTCAACAGTAGATGGCTTTTGGATTAAATGGTTATCCGATGTGTAATTTAAGGGTTCGAATAACTTACCTGGGCGATGGTCTAACCAGTCTACCTCCTCATGACCTTCAGTATCAGATGAATTGGATTCAGAGGAGTCGCTGTTGTCGGTGCTGTCGTCGTTGCTGTCGTGACAGGCTTGTAAATGGCTGTCGCAGCAGTGACCAAATTTTATATCCTGGCAGCCCGACCTGATGCAGGGTTGATCAAAGGTCACCTCAATGATGGCCTTGCATTCTTCATCCACATCAGCATGTTTCATTGCTTGGAGAACATTCAACTTAATTTCTTGATCGTTTACGCGCATGGTGAGTTCTCCTTTCTCCACATCAATCAATGATCTTCCCGTGGCTAAGAAGGGTCGCCCTAGGATGACTGGTGCGTTCTCATCTGCCTCACAATCTAAAATAAGAAAGTCAGCAGGAAAAATAAGTTTATCCACTCTTACCAAGATGTCTTCAATTTTTCCCTCGGGGTGAACGTAAGAGCGGTCGGCTAGCTGTAGGGTAACTGTCGTGGGCCGCGCCTTGCAAATACCTAATTTCTGAAAAACAGATTTGGGCATTAGATTAACACTAGCACCAAGATCACATAATGCCTTACCCACAAATTTATCTCCGATTACGCAAGGTATGAGGAAGCTCCCTGGATCCTTCTTTTTCTGGGGTGGTTGTCGATGAAGAATACTCATGCACCCTTCTTGCATCCTTACCGTTTCAAATTCCCCAAGTTTAGATTTTTTAGACATGACATCCTTGAGAAATTTAGCATAACCGGGCATTTCCCTAACAGCATCTAACAACGGAATGTTAATATGAACCTGTTTAAAAATATCATAAATCTTTTTAAGTTGAGATTCATGCTTAGCTTGCTGTATCCGTTGCGGAAAAGGTGGTGGAGGACGATAATCAGCAATGCGTCCTTCCCACTGCATGCGAATCTGAGGTCGATACTCATCTTTTTTCTCCTCTGTCGCTTCTGCTGTCGTGACAGGCTCATCGGCAGCAGTCTGTTCATTACCTGCCGGGGCAGCTTCCTCGGCAAGCTTATCCAAGGCAGGTTTCTTTTCTGTTTCAGCTTCTTTTTCCGGCCCTGGTAACTTTTTCCCACTCCTAGTAGTAATCGCCTTACATTGCTCATGAGGAGGCGTTCTAGCATTTTCAGTATTGCTGGGGAATCCTCCATTCTGCCGTGGCTTAATATGCTGCGACACCTGACCCATTTGTGTCTCTAGAGATTTCAAGGTGGCCTCATGGTTTGTCATTCTCATCTTAGTTTCATCCATAAAGTCTTCCGTTTTCTTGACAAACTTATTGATGTTATCCATATACGTGCCGGTCTGAGACATAAAGGTGGCCAGAGTCTGCTCCAATATACTACTCGTGGCAGGTGGTGGCTGCTGTTGTTGCTGAGGCGGCAGGTTCTGCGGCAGGTTTTGCGGCTGTGGCTGCTGTCGCGTCAACAATCTAGGTCCCCCCTGATTCTGATTATATGCTTGCGGATTTAGAGCATTGTTGGGGTTACTCCAGGAAAATTTGGGGTCTTTCCTCCAATTAGGGTTGTAATTGTTGGAATTGTAGTTTGGCTTGTAATTTCCAACATATTTTCCTTCTTCTATATTTATAGGGCACTCATCCCTACTATGATTTCCCTCACATGTAGCACAAACTTCCTCGACAGCAAACCCTCGTACTTCCTCTTCACTCAATAAGTGTTTCATGGCTTTAGTGAGGAATGCTACCTGTGATTTCATAGTGCTGTCGGCCTCATAATCCTTGACAGCAAGTACCCGTTTACCCCCTCTTCTAGCGGTTGGAAACTGCTCCTCATTCTTAGCCAGATGTTTCAGAACTTGCAGGGCCTCGTCTGGATCTTTGTCCAATAGTAGTCCATTTGCTGCAGAATCAATTCGAATGCGAGTTTGTAAGTTAGCAGCATTATAAAACTTAGTTACCTGATTCCAGACGGGGAATCCATGCATTGGGCAGTTTCGTAGAAGAGTTGTGAATCTGTCCCAGGCCTCGTGCATTGGCTCGTCATCTTCCTGTTGAAAAGTAGCAATTTCATTACGTAATCGCTCAGCTAAATGAGAAGGATTAAAACGAAACAAAAATTCACGAGTTAGATCTGCCCAAGTCATGATAGAACCCGGTGTAAGTTTATTCCACCAAGTTTTAGCTCTGTCCCTCAATGAATGGGGGAATAACCGAAGCCTCAGTATCTCCGGACTAACTCCTGGTAGTCTAAACGAACCACAGATCTCCTGGAACGTTTTGAGATGCTCCCTGGCATCTTCTGTCGCAGAACCACCAAATTGCCCGGCATTGTTGATCATACTAAACATGACAGGTTTAAGCTCGAAGTTGTCAACGTCAATATCCGGCAGCGTGGTCTCCAGCTCTACATGATCGTTCAGCATGTAGTCACGACATGACCGTCGTCCTCCTGCCGCGGGCGGGTCACCGACAGGCGGGATTTCTTCTCCGGCAGGCTGATTACGGACCATCTGCTCTAGCTGTTCTTCAAGGTATTCGTTTCGGTCTAAGAGGTGGCGAATCTGTTTCTTGAGATTAAAGGAACGTTCAATCTCCAGATCTAATTTATACTCAGGATCTTCACCTCTTTTCGATCTGCGCATAAACAGGAAAACCTTGTGAAAAGCAAGAGTTTAAAAACACTAAAGAAAAGTAAAAATAAAAACAAAAATAAAAACGAAAATAAAAACAAAAAGTGCAAGGAAAGAAAGGTGTAGTTATGTTGCCAATCCCCGGCAACGGCGCCAAAAACTTGTTGCGTGTAAAATAGTCTATCGCAATTGTAGTGCAAGCATACACGACGCAAGTAGTAAAGTGATACAAAGTATCGGATATCGTCTCCACAGGGATTGGGCTAATAGCTTCACCTAGATTCACTGCACGAAAGCAAAGGAAATATTTAAGAGAATTGTCACGAATATTAAATTAAAAACGTAAATAAAAGATTGAGATATCAAGATGGAGAGAATGGGCTGGTATTGAGTTGCTCAGTAGTGTAGGTATTGAATTGCTTAGGATCTCCAGTTCTGTCGTCGCACCCGTCGCCGACAGCACCTGTCGCGGCGTCTGTCCGTCAGCTATCGCGGCAGCGAACACTAACTCCGTACTTCAAGTTTGGCAAGAATCCCTGATCTGCCTTGCCCTATCCCTAGGCACAAGTCTGTCGATGATCACGTCTTTGATGATACCTCCCGGCGTGAATCGAAGGATGAACACCGATGTGTATGAGTTCTTCCTTAGCCACTTAACCTCGCCTTATCCCTAAGCACGAGATGGTTCAACTATAAACTAGAGAACGCGCTTTTATCTCTTTCGTATACTTAACTCTCCCGATGCTAAGTAAATAGATAACCTCACAATGCTCTCCCGATGCTCTTGCAAGATGTTAAAACCAAGATAAAAGAACTTGAAGTTTATTTTATTGAACTTGAAAAATCCTAAAACAAAACAACCCTTGCAACTACTTTACAAAACAACCCGTAGCCCTAGGTGGAATTTAGAACATATCGGTGACAGGTAAACGACAGGGTTTAGGTTTCGGTTATGGGGTAGTCGGCTATGCCCTAGGTTTAATCTATGCCCTTTATATAAGCTTTGGGCTCAAGTTATCTAAGGTAACAAGGATTACAACTTTAATTAAAAGTAAGATTCTAATAAAGACTAAATCTCTAAGGATTCCTACTTTTCAGCCGCCTCCTTGTTTCATGGGAATTCTTCTCCTTGAGCTTTGGCTTGACATATCTTTTGATCCGGGGCTTGGAAAAATATTCGGCTTCCACACGACAGAAGAGCAGATTTTTCTCTATCTATCGAGGTCCACTTCACTTTTCCTCTTCATGAATCTGCTGTCATCATGCTGTCACGACAGGTTCGCGACAGGTTCGTCTTCTTCAGCTGCTTGTCCAGTTCAGCTTTCCTGCTTGTCTGCCCTGCACCTGCCTTCGACATCTACTGTGACAGTTACCTGCAAAAATAGCCATCTTTCAGTAGAATCCGTGCCTTTTATATAATTGTGATGTTTTATTGAAAACTAACCTAAATGCAATGCAATGATGCTTGAATGCAGCAGAAATATGGGTTTAAAAAGGTGTAAATGATAGAACTTTTATACACTCAACACGAACCTCATGAACAGACTTAGGAACCTTCCAATTCATCACCGCCTCAATCTTCTGAGGATCAACACGAATCCCCTCAGCAGAAACCACATGCCCAAGAAACACCACCTCACTTAACCAGAACTCACACTTGCTAAGCTTGGCATAAAGCTGATTCTCCAGCAAGGCTTGCAGCACAATCCTCAAATGCTCTTCATGCTCCTCCTCAATACGCGAGTACACGAGGATATCATCAATGAATACCACAACAAACTTATCCAGGTATTCATGAAACACACGATTCATCATGTCCATGAAAGCTGCAGGAGCATTTGTCAAACCAAACGACATCACAAGGAACTCATAATGCCCATACCTTGTCCTGAAAGCTATCTTAGGCACATCCACATCCTTCACCTTCAACTGGTAATACCCTGACCTCAAGTCAATCTTAGAGAACACCGCTGCTCCCTGAAACTGATCAAAGAGATCATCAATTCTCGGCAAAGGATACCGATTCTTGATAGTCAACTTGTTCAGCTGACGGTAATCAATGCACATTCTCATAGTGCCATCCTTCTTCTTCACAAACAAGACCGGTGCACCCCAAGGCGACACACTTGGCCGAATGAACCCACAATCAAGCAGCTCTTGCAACTGCGTCTTCAGCTCCTTCAACTCTTTAGGTGCCATTCTATAAGGGGTAATGGACACATGAGTTGTATTCTCATACAGCTCAATCCCAAATTCCACTTCACGATTAGGAGGTAAACCAGGCAACTCCTCAGGAAACACACCAGGAAACTCCTTCACAATCCTGATATCTTGCACCCGCAACTCCTTAGAGCTAGGATTCATCACAAAAGCTAGGTAAGATTCACAACCCTGCCTCAGCATCCTGCTCGCCTCCAACGTAGATACCACATTAGCAAGAAACTTCACATTCTCACCAACCACAACTACCTCATAATCATCCGCAAGCTTCAACGAAACTCGCTTATTTTTACATTCCACTACAGCATGATGCTCAGCAAGCCAATCCATGCCAAGGATTACATCAAAACCATAGAAAGGCAACTCCATAAGGTCAACACGAAAAACATGATCTTGAACAACCAAAGGACATCTTCTATATAGCTTTCGAGTCACAACAGTCTCACCAAAAGAACTAGTGACACGCACACCAACATCCAAAGACTCAACATGCAAACCAAGCAATTCAGCATGCTCACACAAAATGTATGAGTGCGTAGATCCAGAATCAATCAAGGAAAGTAATGACAAGGATTGCAAAGTAAAGGTACCTGCGATCACATCCGCGTCATTCCTTCCCTCCCGCTGAGCATACACCCTAGCTTGGCCGCCACCCTCAGGCTGAATAGCCACAACATGAGCTACACCTCGACCACCTTCCTCTCTCCGCTGGAAATTACCACGGCCGCGCCCACGACTTCTCTGTGGTGCAGCAACAACAGGAGCACGCACTTGGCCACCATCCAACATAGGACACTCTCGCCTCATATGATCCGTAGATCCACAGTTCCAGCACCCATTACCAGCTGCCGCAACAGGAGCTTGCACTTCCCTCATAGCTCGAGGACAATCACGTTTCATATGACCACGTGAACCACATGTCCAACATGCACTCGGATCAACTCTAGCATTGCCTCCCCGAGCAGGTGCACCACCACCTCGCTTAGCTGAGGACTGATACTTCTGATCATGTCCCCTCTTGTTCCGTCCACTACCGGAACTATATTCAGCAGCTCGCTTACCAGCACTTGACCCAGCACTTTTAGCAGATAAACCCAAGTTCATCTCTATGTCCTTTGCTCGACCCACCAGCACATCAAAATCACTATACTCTGTAGCCATCACATACATCTTCACCTTCATCACTAAACCATAACGGAACCTTTCACACCTCTCCCGCTCATCCGGGACAAGCTCAGGTGCGTATTGACTGAGTCGAACAAACTGCACTTCATACTCAGCTACAGACATGCTCCCTGGGTAAGAGACATGAACTCCCTCTTCTTCTCATCTAGGTACCTCACACCTAGATACCTTCTCTTGAACACATTCTGAAAGAATGTCCAAGTTACATCAGCTTCTGCCATCCCAGAGATTGTGGTCGTCCACCACGTATATGCATCATCCTGTAGCAAGGATACTACACAACCCAACTTTTGCACATCAGTGCAACTCATCTGACCCAAGATTCTCTTAGTACTCTCTAACCAAGATTCCGAACCTTCAGCTGACATACCCCTGAACTCAGTCCCTCCCAGACTGCGCAGACGTTCCAAGGGTAGTCTAACTCCAGCATCTCCCTGATGCCCAGCTCCTCGAGCTCCAGCTACTGCGGCTTGAAAAGCTCCAGCAATAGCTTGTATCAACACTGTCATGTCAGGAACAGCTTGTCCCTGACCAGCCTCAGGTCCAGCGACCCCAGCACCAGCTGCAGCTCCAGCTCCTTCACCCTCAGCACCACCACCACCAGGTGGAGGAGGTAAAACCGCACTTTCAACACTCTCTTCATTCTCATTCTCATTTTGAGCCGCAGCTCGCACATTACTCCTTAACTCTCTACGAGGAGCCATACTCTAACAATGCAATCACAATGCAAATAAACAAAGTCAGGCCCAGCAAGGTAAGCAATCCAAGTACTCAAGCTCATTTTCACTTAAAAACAACATCATTTCATTAGCTTTGATTTGGCAATGGGTACCCACAACATGCTTCATCATAGCATACAACTCAATTGCATCACATTTACAATTTACTCAACATGCTTTCACTCAACAAGCATACAAAGCATACATGCTTAAATCATTCACATAAACCATTCCCAATTACTCAAGAACTCAGCTCTGATACCACCAAATGTAACCCCCTTAACCTGGCCTAGACGGTTGACCCGAATTAAGAAGATTACACGGGGAAAACCAAAGTCAACCCGAAGGTCAACCTTGATTAACGACCCTTTTTTTTCTTTTTAATCTTGTCTAGATGCACGTTATCCCTAGATATATTCACATGATCATCATATTCAAAGATCACAACCATCAGAGAACATTCAGGGACTTAATTGAACAATTTACAACTTTAGGGACCAAATTGTAAATTCTGAAAACTTTAAGGACTTAACCCAATTTTAAGTTACCAACTTGAAATTAATCATCTTCCATGCTTATCTGTCAAATTTCAGCTCAAATGGACATACCAAACTCACACAATTACATAAACAAGTTTTAGGACCAAAATGCAAACATTGCAAAACATTTAACCATCAATTTCAGTACCCAACGGTCGAGTGTTTCGGAACAGGGAAGACCCGTTCCGAAACGCGGGACCGTTCCGAAACTGGTACCGAAACATGGCCTGGCTTTCCCGATGAATGTTTTAAGCATGTAAATGTTGAGTATGTGATGTTGAGGCTATAAAGGGTGATTGTGAGATGAATGTGAGCTGTTGTATGATGATAGATTGGGATGAATTTTAATGTTTGTAATGCATGATGGTTGTGACATACATGTTGTATGCTTTGAGCTATGCTGGTGGGAAATTGGGATGCCATTGCCTTATTACCTAGTTAAATGTTTTAAGTTGATATCAAAGTCTTGGATCCTTGCTTGGAGCTTGCTAAGCAATTTTTTTTATTGTTTTGTAAGTTGTTATCATGCCTTAAAATAATAGCCCAATAAACCGAGGAGAGAGTAGCGATCCGGTATGATTCATGTTGCCTTTGGGCAAGGAATAAATAAGTGTGTAAAGTCTCATGGGGGCTAGACACCTCGATGTGCCTTGATGTAAGTACAACCTGTGTTGGTTGCGTAAGTGTTGGATTGTATGGCGCCAAGTATGTAGGCGATGTCTAGAGCTTGTAAAGCTGTAAATGTTGAGGTGCATGTGACTGCACTAGCTGGTGGACGTTGTGAGCTGTGATTAGCGCTTACATAATTTGAGTAGAAGTTGAACTCGAGGATTGTCACTAGAGGTATCCATGGAGTGGATGACCTGTATGAATAAGATTATGGAATAAATTGAGTGTAGTGATGCCCACAGTGTAAAGATGAGTTGTATCTGGATTATTTTTTGCATGTGTGATATACTATAAATGATACGCAAATATGGTGCAAGTATGCACGTCGAACACGTAATAAAGTGGTAAGTTAGTATCGTCTCCATAGGGATTGGAGGTGTTCAAGGTAAGCTTAAGCACACAAGTGTCACAAAATATAAATGGACAATGCCATGGCAATTCAAGATAGAGTGATGAATGTTGTAGCAAATCAGAGCGGAGATATAAATGCTGTAGCAAATAAAGGTAAAAGATAGCGTGCTGAAATCAATAGACAAACATGTCCTCTTACGTGTGTGAAAATCTCTTGGGAATGACTAGCTGGGTTGTCTGGTTTACCTATGTTTTACCTCTCTACTAGGGTTTACCTCTCTGACTTAGTCTATGCTCGGCAGGATTTACTCAAGGTGCTCCTTAACTATCTCTAGCCAGGACACTGGGAGTAGGAAATGCTACAGCATTACCTCTTAGTGTAAACTCTATCACTCCCCCTACCCTTAATGGTTTATCCCTCTTAGCCGTTGAAACCCAACAATTATCTCTAAGGTGGATTAGAGCTGTGCCTCTTAGCATCCAACTCCATTGTCTATGTAGGTTAAAGAAATCTCTCTCGACCACTAACCTTAACTAACACCTAAGGAAAGGCCAACTCTCGAAGGCTCTTACAACCCTAAGCATTTAACATTCATAAAAGAAAATAAAACATAGTTCATCCAAACAACCCTAACCACCTAAATCAGTTCATGGTTGGGCAAATATAATCTGAAGTATCTTCGTTCATACAACCCATTTTCTAGATATAAAAAATAAATGCAAAAGCAACAGAAAGGGAAGAGGAGAACTCCCAATCCACGATGGACTTGCAGCGCCATGAACCGCCCTAGGCTTGCCGCCACTCTTAAGGTCAGCAAGGTTAGACCTTTAGAGCTTCTACGATGGAGGACACCAAGTGGAGGAGGAAGAATAAAAGAAAAGAGTCGCCTTTAGCTTTCTCTCCCTAGCCTTTTTGTCAACTTTTCACGCTCTCCCTTAAATGAGGGTCTTGTGTCCTTTATATAGTGGAGGCTATTAGGGTTTTGTGCCCTAATAATTCTTTGGCGTCTAGGGGATATTCCCTATGCATGTGGGGCACAATCAGACAAAAGGAGGGCTCGCACAGGTGGGCGATCAACGTGTGCGCATTACTTTGTCTTTTTCTGAGCCCAGAATTGCTGTCCAATTTTCTATAGCATTTTCATTCCTTGCCCTGCTTCATACCAGCTTCACCTGCGCAACACCACACCAGCAAATACCCTTCAAGCAACATCTAATCTCATGAAATAAGGCCAAACCACCAACAAGTAAAGATACATACAACTATATGCTCTAAATGCACCTACATGCTATGAGATAACCTTAAGAAAAAACAAATACTTAAGCAAAAAGGTGTAAAATATAAGTATTTTGGCAAGTCATCACACCCCCAAACTTAAGTTATTGCTTGTCCTCAAGCAATGAATAGAAAGAAACAAAGAAAATGTTGTGGCAAAAATTTAGCTCGAGGTAGATGCTATGGAAAAATTTCAACCCTTAGAAAAGTAAGGCTTTAATACTTAAGACATAATTGAGATTTTAAGAATGATTTCCTAGGGTGAGATCCTTTGTTAGTGTGCGTGTGTGATTGCATACAATTTAGGCTTAACAGTGATAGAAAAATTTCTTAATAGAACCCAAGTTCATCTTAATGTTTGAACTATTTTAGATTAATGTTTTACTCCCATAAGTGAATTGTTTTTTAAGAGGGTGTCAGCTCATCACAACTACCATCCCTCACTCTAGATGAGTAGGGAGCAAATCTCTCATCCCCGAGCTAGTAGGTAGAGTCATCTCGTGACAAATTTCATTCACTCATTTGATGTTGCTACCATTTATTTAAGTTTGATTTCCAAACAGTGCAATACAAAGCGGATTGTCCCTCTATAATATGTCGTAGCATTCATTCACAGTTTGTTATATTCTATCAGGCACAATGGAGATTAGCTAAGCTCTTTTTTAAGCTTGTTTCAGTTCAATTTCACAAAGATAAGCATAAGTTCTAAAAAAAATTTCTCTAACACTTTCAAACCTAAATAGCATACAATCGTGTATCAAAACAAAGATTAAGCATCAAACCCTAGAATTAATTCTACCAATCTCAATAGTCATACATCAATCCATAGCCATGAAAATATGTTCATCATCGGGTATCATTAACTTATTCATACAACTATCATGGAGCTAAATAAAACGCCATAGCAAAATTTTTGTTTCTACCTATTAATGAAATGCAAATGCCTAACTAAAGGGCACTAACACCCCTAAAGTTAAAGAGTGCAGTGTCCTCAATGCAACAAAATAAAATGATATGCAACTAACTAAATACAATGCAAGGTTAAGAAGTACCTCACTTCTTGGTGGTGGCGGTCTTCATTGCTTTGTGCTTGACTCCGGAGGACTTAAATGAGGCGGGCCAGCCTCGTCTTGCTCCGGTGGAGGGGTCTGTTCTGGTTCAGCTGGGGTTCCTTGGTTGGTGGAACTTGTGTCAGATTCATTTCCCTCGGTTGGTGTACTCTAGAATCTTCCGGCAGTGTGCTTGCTTCTTATTCTCGTAGATGGGGTAGCGCTTGGAGTTTGTGCCGGTGACTGCGCTAGCATAAAATGTGCAGGCTTGTTATCCTCTAATCCAACTGTCACTAGATTGACAGGCTCAACGGATGGTTCCTTTGCTGGGGAAACTTTGGTTGGTTTTGTTGTTCTCTTTCTCTTCTTGGGTAACAGGCTTGATGTAACATCCGTGTCCGGGTTCTGTGAGGAAGGCTGAGTCGTAGTAGGGCTCTTGTTGCGGATTGGTGTCTTTTGGGCGCTAGGAGGAGGTTCCTTTGCGTGGGCCTTTAGAGATTCCGGAAAGGCTTGGAATTCTATGCTGATATGGGGCAGGATCTCCTTGAAGTAGTCATTCATAACAACATCTCTCTCCTTAACATACCCATAGAAATCGACCTGGTCTTCACGCATCTTGTCTACATCCTCTCGAAGATGATTTGTGGAGGCAACTAATGCAGCAATTCTTGCTGCAGGAAATGTTTTCGCTCCTCCAACTAGTGTCTCTGCTGGAGCATCCTCATCGTATCCTTTGATAGAGGGCACCATTTCAGGTGTGATAAAACCTTTCCCTGTGTTTTTTGCATCAACAATGGGATCTTCGAACACTCCTTTCTCTCGACAGAGGGCGGTGATTAGGTTGGGAAAGATGAACGGACTAGACTTCCTTTTCAAACATGCATAGACCTCATTCATAATAATTTCCCCACGTCAATGGACCAGCTATTGAGAATAGAATGAAGGAGTAGGAGCCTTGGAATATTCACCGTTATCATGTGAGAAGTTGGCATAAGCCTATTCTTGACAAAGTGGATCCAAAGTTTTGCTTCTGGCTTGAGTCGCGCACGTTCCACTGCCTTGCTTGATATGTCTAATTTGGTGCCTTCAAAACACAAATCTTCCAACACTTCCTTCGCAGTTTGTGAGTCGGCGTTCTCGGAGATAGGTGTGTGGTGGTCCTCTGGATTTTTCAAGCCAAAGAACTTGTTAATCTTGGCTGCAGTGAACTTGATTTGATCTCCACGCATGTAAACACCTGACTGTGTAGGACTGGTAAGATGGGCATAGAACTTTTGAACAATGGGTATGCAAAAGTTGTCAGGGTGAGGAACGAAGGTAGCCCATTTGTGGTTTGTGACGACATCTAAGATGTCCTTGTCGAACCCTGGTTCTCCTTTAGTTGGGAACTTGAAGCCTTGCTCTGGTAATAATTTCTGGTCTTGTAGACCTTGGAATCGTTCCTCGGCCTTATCGTCTAAGAACTTCTTTATGACCATGGGCTTGGGTTGGCTACTGCCAGACACACCTTCTGCTCTCTTGCAACGCACCATTGCTAGGCAAAAAGAGGGTGAAGATTTGTGAGATATGGGAAAAAGGTATGGTTAGGGTTTTTGAGTGGGTTGGAGAAGATGAAGTGGGAAGGTCTTTTGGTTTTCTTTGTGTCGATGTGATGAGAGAGTGAGTTAGTGGGAAGTGATGGGAGTTGGGGGGAGGTAACTGACATGAATTGAAAGAGAGAGAGAGAGAGTTTAGGGGGGTTTGGGCGGCGTGTATGTAAGGTAAGGACAAGGGGTATTAAATGAAAAGGTGAAAAGTAGGAAAAAGAAAAGACCTAGGCAATAATTGTTAGGGTTTTCTTTAAATTAAAAGGTGAAGATGTTAATTAATTCCCCCTATTTTGCCCTTTTTGAGCCGGCCTCCTCTCATGTTGGAAAAGCTTAATTTCTCATTCCTTATACCCTTATAAAACAAAGCCCTGATGCACCGTTGCACCCTGACCTTCCACATGTATCCTTGGGGTGCTCAGATGCAAACAAACAAACCTGACATTAATGTATAATGGAGTAAAAGGAAAAATGGGATTAAAAGCCTAGAGTACGAAATAAAAATAAAGATTAAACTACATTATTTATGAACATGAAAACATAAAAATGATGTAGCAAAATAGAAAAGAGAAGGGTGTGGTTCAAACGCTTAAGCGTCATAGAGAATGAAGGATGACTTATTGCGCAGGACTGGGGCTCCGTTGTACAGCTTCAGACGCTGTCAATTGACCTTGAATATCGTGTCATCATCAAGTTTCTTAATGTCCACCGCACCATGGGCATAGACCTTGTGAACTAGGAAAGGTCCTGACCATCATGACTTGAGTTTGCCTGGAAAAAGCTTAAGTCTGGAGTTATAAAGGAGCACTTGTTGCCCTTTTGAGAAATGTCACGGCGAAAAATGTTTGTCATGCAACTTTTTTGTATTCTCCTTGTATAGGTGTGCATTCTCATAGACTTGCGATCTGAACTCTTCCATTTCATTCAGCTCTAACAACCTTCTTTCTCCAGCCAATTGTGCATCCATGTTAAGCTTTTTAATGGCCCAATAGGCCTTGTGCTCAAGTTCCATGGGTAGATGACAAGCTTTCCCATAAACAAGCTTGAATGGTGACTTTCCCAACGGTGTCTTGTAGGCAGTACGGTAGGCCCAAAAAGCATCATCAGGCTTAGGAGACCAATCCTTCCTTTTTGGGTTGACCACTTTCTCAAGAATTTGCTTGATTTCTATGTTCGAGACTTCAGCTTGAGCATTAGTTTGAGGATGATATGCGGTAGCAATCATATGCCTCACACCATACCTTTGTAATGCTTTAGCAATCAGCTTGTTGTCAAAGTGGGTTCCTTCATCCCTGATAATTGCTCTTGGTGCTCCAAATCTTGTTTTAATTCTCTGTTTCAAATTTGGTTTGATCTTTAAAAATATTTGCATGCTTAAAAAATATTGTTAAAGTTGTTTTGATCTTTAGAAATGTAAAAATAAATATTTAATGTGTTTAAATTAAAATGCAAGAATAAAATGAATAAATGCGGTTTAATTGAAAAAAACTTAAAGTTTGAGATTTAGAATAAAAAATATAAAAAGGTTTTTTTTAAATTTAGATTTAATAATAAATGGGTTGAGTGATTTTAAAAATAAATAAGATGTTTTTCTTTAAAAAATAAATAAGTCATAAAGTTTTGTTTTTTAAAAGAAAAAAAGAAAAAAAAATTTTAAGGTAAAAATTTTGGGTTTAAGGAGAAAATAATGTTTTGAAAAAGCTTAAGATAAAATCATTTAAAATAAAAGTTTATTTTTAAAAGGTTTTTAAAGAAAAGCTTTAAAAATGAAAAAAAAGGAAAAGATGAAGTTTTAAAAGAAGAATTCTTTTTTGAAATAAAAAGTAAAAAAAATATAAAAATGAGAAAAGGGTAAAAAATGTAAAACGGGTCTTGGCCTTTAAAAATAATGAGCAAAAAAGAAATAATTTTTTTTAAAAAAGGGAATAATAAAAGGGAAAAAACTCAAAAAGAATAAGATTTGCTTGCTTGTTTTAGAAATAGGTTTAAAACTTAGGATTATGGACTAAAGCTTAGATAGAGACGTGTTTTGTTGAAAAATGTTCTTCACAAAAAAATAATAAAACACACTTAAGCATACTTAAACTTTAAATTAGGAATAAAAGATTTAGACGTTTTTAGAGTTTTTAAATAATCGAACTTAGAAATGAATAAAATGCTCAACAAACCAAATTTCTTTGTTGTTTGAAAAAGTGAAATTAAATTAATGCGGTGTCTTATCAAACGGGATGACGGGTTAGCGCCAGAAATGTTGGCGGTGATTAAAGTTCATCTCTCGGGTGATAAGGCCGTTAAAATAGACTAATATTCATTAAACGAACAAGTAAAGTCGAACTTTGTGAACATGCAAATTCCAGTTTTGAAAACGATTTTAAAACCAATTAGGTACCAATTTTGGGCGTCGTGGGGTGCTAACCCTTCCCCACGCGTAACCGACCCCCGAACATGTTTTCTGATTTTTCGCAGACCAAAACTGTTGTTTTATTAAAACAAAATATTTTATTAAAATAACCCTATTTTTAAAAGTGATCCAATCACACTTTTTTCAAAAAGATTAGTGGCAGCTCCGTTGATTTTTAAAAGTTTTACTGTCAAAAAGTCGAAGCCTTCTTTCCCTAAATAAGGGCGGCTGCGACAGCTTGGCGACTCCACTGGAGAAGTGTTTTTGTTTTTTTAAATAAAAATAAAAGAGGGCCAAGCCACAAATTGGTTTTAAATGGTTTTAAAAAAATGTTTTTTTTAAATAAGGAATTTGCAAGTTCATAATAGGTTCAATTTATTTGTCCGTTTAAACGAATATAACTCTATTTTACGCATTTAAGACTTAATTCCAAGCTCTATTCCTGCGCTTTGTGTCGTTCGTTTAAGTGGGGGGAAATACGCCTTGCTCATGTAAGAATATTGATTCTTCGTATGAGCCTAGCAAGTACCTTCGGGACTCATTCCCTTGTGTTCGTAAGGATATTGATTCTTCGAGAAGGCATCATTGGTGAGTCCTCCTGAGTTGAACTTGATTCGTTTGAAGCCTATAATGGGTGAGAATCGAGGGCCCTGCTACCCTTAGTAGGGGACAACAAGGACAGCTCGAGTACCCTTTTAGAACCAAGCCAAGTTTGGGAATCTAGAGCCTACCCTTAATTAGAGCCATGTAGAAAGCCTAGGGTGTTGAGTCGCAGGAATAATCCATGGAGACATGTCCTGAAATGTTGGACATGTCATAGGAACAATTATTTCTACCCCTTCTAAATATGGAATGATGCACATACAAAATAAATGACCTTTAGGAGGGAGGTTGCTGCAAAGGCCAAAACACCCATCTATGTAGCTGATTCTTCCACTCATGTTCCAAACGTGGAGGCCAATAACTACGAGGTGCCCGACCTCGATGAAATTGTTCATAAGGTTCGAGTTGAGAAGAAGTTGGAAGAAAAGTATGAAAAGTTAGAGGGGATGATCAAGTCCTTCCAAGATGGAGCTGCTTATGGTGGAATGGATGCCAAGGATCTGAGCTTGGTAACTGATTTAGTTGCGCCACCAAAATTCAAGATCCTAGACTTTGAAAAATACAATGGGACCACATGCCCATAAGCACATCTAACAATGTACTGTAGAAAGATGTCAATGTACGTCGACAATGAGAAGCTGCTCATTCACTGCTTTCAACACAGTTTAGTAGGATCCGCTGCACGTTGGTATTCACAGTTAAGTCGGGTGAACATCAAATCATGGAGGAATCTGTCCAGAGCCTTCAGTGAGCAATACAAGCATGTTTCAGACATGGTTCCAACCCGTTTGGTCTTGCAAGGGATGGAGCAAAAGCACCACAAGAGCTTCCGACAATATGCACAAAGGTGGAGGGATGTAGCGGCACAAGTGCAGCCACCGTTGCTAGAAAATGATATCACTTCGATGTTCGTGGAAACTCTAAAGGGTCCTTTTTACGATCGCGTGCTCAATCATGCTACAAAGAATTTATTGGACATGTTAATGAACGACGAACTGATCCTAGCAGCCATGAAGAGCAGCTGGTTACACAATGGGGAAACGAAGAAGACATATAACAAGAGGGATAACAATGAAGTCAATGCTAAGAATGTCTATAACCCAGTTATTCAACATGTGCGGTGTTCAACAAGCCCAACACCTTCAATGAAGATATCAAGGAAACTCGAGGCCCTACTTTCCTCCCATCCCAATGACCTATGCAGAGTTGTTTGTTGAGTTGGTCAAATCACAGATGGTGCTTCCAAGACATGTTCCTCCGTTTTCACCTCCTTATCCACCGTGGTACGACGAGAAGTCCCAATGCGAATATCATGCAGGAGTAAGGGAGCATACTATTGAGAATTGCACCACATTCAAAAGGGTGGTGGATGATTTAAGGAAATAGAGCATGTTATCATTTGAAACTTCCGAGGAAAAAGGAAACCCTTTGCCAAACCACCAAAAGACAGAGATTAATGTTGTGCTTGAGGAAGAGAAGAGAGTGATCAAGGAATATGTTGAAGAGATTAAAGCACCCATGAATTGGGTATGGGCTCAATTAGTATCAGTTGGGATATTAAAGGAAGATAATCCAAAGATGAAGGTCATTGAAAAACCATACTGTGAATACCATGAAGCTGAAATACTTGAGATCCAATGTTGCCTCGAGTTTAAACAAATGGTTCAAGCCGATATGGATAACAAGGAACTTGTGTTCTTCGAGAAGGGAGATGTTGAGCACGAATCAGATGTGTGTGTAACCCCCTTATCCCGGCCTAGACGCTTGACCCGAACCACGAAGATTACACGGGGAAAACCAAAGTCAACCTTGATTAACGACCATTATTTTCATTTTAATCTTGACTAAATACATGTTAACCCTAAGTGAGTACTCACGAGTCATGATTGAGGAAGGCACAACGATTGAATAACATTTAGGGACTCAATTGCACTTAACACAAGATTAGGGACCAAATTGTATTTTTTGTAAATTATAGGGACTTCATTGATTTTAGGATTACCATTATGAAATTAATCATGTTAAATGCTTCTCTACCAAATTTCATCTTAAAAAGACATCTCAAGCTCAAGCAATTGCAATCACAACATTTAGGACTAAAATGTAAAGCATGCAGACTCAAAACAATTCAAATATGAGTCCAGTGGTAACCCGTTTTGGAACGCCTACTCAACGTACCGAAACACTATATCGGAACGGTGTTGACCGTTTCGGTACGAGGGTGGGTTCCGAGACCAGTTCTGGAACATGGCATTCCAGTAGCCAAAATGTTTCGAAATGGCCTCAGGCGTTTCGAAATACGAAGACAATTTCAGGGCCCCCGTTTCGAAACACTAGAGGGCGTTTCGATACATCCTGCCCAGAAACAGCAGCATATGCTGGTTTTTCACTCATTAACATACTCAAACATGCCCCAAGGACTCCCAAATCATACCAGCAAATCATCATACATATAAGGAACATATTTGGGACATTCAAGCATAAACATAGCATCAAACACAAATTCTCATTAGTCTAGAGGCATGCTTCATAATCAGAAAACGAAAATAAGCAATCCATCCTTAAATCATACAATTAAGGCCAATTACAACTCAAACAAGCTAAAACAAACATGCCACAACCTTAGGGAGTTCAACATATCTCCCAAATACAATTCTTGGTTTTCCATTGCCATTAAATCAAAACTAAAGTGTGTGAAAACTTCACCATACACGAGCTTGGACTTCCTTGGATGATCTTAACTTCTCTGATGCCCCAATACACCTCAATTATCTGCATTATTGGTAAAAGAGAGAGCGTAAGCACAAATGCTAAAGAAAACCAACACAATAATGCATACCTTGAAAACACTTTCTCAAAAGCTTTTAAACCACATGCTCATTCTATCTCATGCTTGAAAACCTTTCAAAGCAATTTCTCATTGAAAACACATGTACCTCCATTCAATCTCATGCATTAAACCAATGCAAACCTCATGGCAAAGCCATACTCATGCTTGTACTCTAAAGTATTTCATAAACAAACCACATATGCATTTCTCACAACATAAACCATTTCATTAAAGGTACAAGTGAATCAAAAACCATTACATATTTTATATTGGCATTTCACATCTCATTATTACTCGGATATGCGGACATCTCACTAGACACTTCCGGTGGCATCTCTCATCACCGTACTCATTTGTCTAGCAACATAGTTTCCGATGGAATCTCACATCACCGTACTCACATGGCAGAATCTCTCATCGCCATAAAGCTTGGGTATTTCACCAAGTCCTACCCGATGGAATGCCCATCATCGGTTCTCACCCTTTGGCTTAACCAAAGAGCACGTACGAATTTTTAGTTTATAGTGCACTCTCATCCCATTGATCGATTAATTATATCCGGTAAGTATCTCAACATCTATGCCAATATATTATGTTAAACATCGTCTCACCTACTGTTTTTCATGCAATAAATCTCTAACATTCTCATCTCATTTCAAGACCATAACATTTTCTACGCTTTAACATAACAGCTCAAATCTCAACATTAATGCAACATGTTACTTCATGAAATCATTTCAAGCATCATCTCATGCTATAAAACATGCATAAAAACAATATGAATTTATCAAACTTAAACCATGAGCATGTAAAAGCATTTTAGGGGCAATCACCACATTCAAGAGAGCAATTTAGCCAATACTTACTTTCGGACTTAGGAAGGTGTTTCAAACCTTTTCCTAAATCTCCAAATCTTGATTCTTTGTCCCTCAAGGACTTCTAAAACCATACGCACTCACCGATTATGGTTTGCTTGCTCGCCGAAATGCTATCTAAGCTTCCAGATCAACTCCAAAGGTGTTCGAAGATGTCTCCCCTATTTTAAACACATAAGAGCAGAGGATTAATGCATCATCATGCATTGAAATCATCAGCAACACACCTAAACATGCTGCTCTACACGAAAACCACATTTCGGCTACCAAACACTACCGAAATCACCTCCAAACTCTTCCAAAACCAAACCCAGAAAAGATCCATCACCTCTAATCATTTCTAAACATCAATTAACATCCAAAACCAACACAACCACGTCCTTATACCTCCAGCTATAACAGAACACCAAAATCACCCAAAAAACATCATTCTAACAAGCAAAACTTAGGAAAAACGAACCTATTCAGGATTGGATTGATAAAACCTCAGTTATAACATCAATTAACATCCTAAATACATTAGAAAACCATATCAAAACAGAGCACAATCAATCACCATGAAAATCTTCAAGATCTCTTCCAAAGTCTTGAGTTTTAAGCCAATATCTTGTTTCTACATTAAAACCACTTAAAAATCATTAATAAAGGATTGATAACTTGGGAATTTCAGTAAAGAACTGATCATTAGAGGAGAATGACAAAGTTTACCTCTAATGGATGATTTCTCCTTGATTTGAGCAAGTTTTCTTGAAAATTCAATGTAGAAATAAAGTGGATTTGATGAGGAATTGATTAAGAATCAAAGAGTGATTGAAATCCCATCAAATGAAGTGAAAATCTAATTGTATTTGCTGGAGAACATGTGTTTGGTTGAAAGGAATTTGAGAGAAAATAAAATGAGGGAAAATTTGTGAAAAGTAGTTATGAAAAGTCAAAGGTGGTTTTCTAATTTAATCACCTTCATTTTATTTAATTAAAACATTAATTAAATCACTCAAATTAAGGAAAAATCTGATGAAAACATTTTGGTAAAATTAGCTCCTTAAAGATTCAAAGTTCTAATCCTTTACAAAATAGTCACTACTTAACTTTCCAAAAACATCGATTTGGTCACTACACCGAAATGTAATATTTCCAAACCTTATTTTGTAAAATTGATTTCACCATTCTCTTTCAATATTAAATGAGGATTTTTAGATATTTTTCTATATTTTTAAAGTATCCCAAACTAGGTGTTCCCAAAAACTCCCTTTTAGATTCGAACCGTTTTCCAGACCGATTCGGTTCGGACTCTAAACATCTAGGCCCAAATTTGGGGTGTTACAACTCTCCCCCTCTTAAGAAATTCTGTCCTCGAAATTTACCTGGAGGAAAAAGGTAAGGAAACTGCTTCTTCATGTCATCTTTTCTTTCTCGCGTGGCTTCCTCAACACCACGATGCCTCCACAACACCTTAACCAACTCAATGGTCTTACCTCGGAGAACCTTATTGTCCTAATCCAAAATCTCCACTGGCTCCTCATCATAAGTCAAATCTGGATTCAACTCAACATCCTCCATAGGCATAACATGCGAAGGATCCGGCCGATACCTTCGAAGCATGGACACATGAAACACATTATGTATCCTTTCCAGCTCTTGTGGTAGCCTCAGCTTATAAGCAACATGACCCACACATTCTATCACCTCATATGGTCCAATATACCTAGGGCTCAACTTGCCCTTACGGCCAAACCTCATCACCTTCTTCCAAGGTGAAACCTTTAAGAACACACGGTCACCCACCACAAACTCAATCTCCTTACACTTTAAATCTGCGTAAGACTTTTGCCGATCAGAGGCTGCCTTCAACTGCTCACAAATGGGCTTCACCTTCTCGATGGTTCCTTTCAACAAAGCCGGAATCCAGACCAACTTTTGTCCCGTTTCAGCCCAGCAAAGAGGAGTTCTGCACTTCCTCCCATACAAGGCTTCATAAGGTGCCATTTGAATACTTGCCTGATAGCTATTATTATAAGCAAAGTCCACCAAAGGCAAGTGCTTCTCCCAATAGCCTTCAAACTCAATCACGCAGCACCTCAACATATCCTCAAGCATTTTGATAACACGCTCAGATTGTCCATCCGTCTGCGGATTATAATAAGTACTGAAATTCAGCCGCGTACTCAATGCTTGATGTAAACACTCCAAAAACCTTGCCGTGAACCTCAGATCTCTATCCGACACTATAGATTTTGGTACAACATGCAGACGTACAATCTCAACAATGTACAGCTCTACAAGGTTATCCAAGGTATACGTAGTATGCACAGGTAAGAAATGCGCACACTTCGTAAGGCGATCCACAATCACCCACACAAAATTCTTCTTTGATGGCGTCAAAGGCAAACCAGACACAAAGTCCATTGTGATCCTCTCTCATTTCCATTCAGGGATCCTCAACGGTTGCAACAACCCCGAAGGAAACTGATGCTCAGCCTTAACCCACAGACAAACCATGCACCTACTCACATATTCCCCAACATCTTTCTTCAAACCCACCCAATAGTACTCATCCTTCATATCACGGTACATCTTTGTACTACCAGGGTGCATAGAAAAAAGAGTACTATGAGCTTCGGTCAAAATAGTACGCCTCAACTCCATATCATTTGGCACTACTATCCGACTTCCAAAACATAGAACACCATCATCATTAAAAAAAAAATTCTGATGGTCTATCCTCAGCAATATCCTGAACATGAGGCACCAAAGAATCATCCAACAACTGCTTATTCTTTATCAACTGAACTAGAGATGGTTTCACTTGCAATTCAGCAACAAGACCTCCATCTCACGAAATGCTCAAGCTAGCAAACATAGCCCTTAACTCCACCGCCATCTTCCTGCTCAAGGTGTCCGCCACAACATTAGCCTTTCCCGGGTGATACTCGATCGTTAGATCGTAATCCTTAAGCAACTCCACCCATCGTCGTTGCCTAAGATTCAACTCTTTCTGAGACATCAGATACTTCAAACTCTTGTGATCTGTGTACACAGTACACTTCTCACCAAAAAGATAATGTCTCCAGATTTTCAAAGCAAAGACCACCGCAGCTAACTCAATATCATGCGTAGGATAATTGCACTCATGCACCTTCAACTGACGCGATGCGTAAACCACCACCTTACCCTCTTGCATTAGCATACACCCCAAACCAACGTAGGAGGCGTCACTATACACCACAGACTCTTTTCCTGATTCAGGTTGAACCAAGATAGGAGCTTGCGTCAAAGCTGCCTTAAGCTTCTCAAAAGCTTACTGTCTCGCTTTCGTCCACTAATACTTAACATATTTTTGCAACAACTTCGTTAAAGAGGCATCAATCTTTGAAAATTCATCCACAAACCTCCGGTAATATCTTGCCAACCCAAGGAAACTACGGACTTCATGAACGGACTTAGGAGGCTTCCAATTCATCACTGCCTCAACCTTCTGAGGGTCAACTCGAATCCCTTCAGCCAAAACCACATGACCAAGGAACACAACTTCCTTTAGCCAAAACTCACACTTGCTCAGCTTAGGATAAAGCTGATTTTCCAAAAGCGCTTGCAAGAAAACCCTCAAATGACCTTCATGCTCCTCCTCAGTACGAGAGTACACAAGGATATCATCAATGAACACCACAACGAACTTGTGCAAGTATTCATGGAACACTCTATTCATCATGTCCATGAAAGCAGCAGGAGCATTCGTCAAGCCCAATGGCATCACAAGGAACTCATAATGCCCATACCTCGTTCTAAAGGCTGTTTTCGGCACATCCACATCTTTCACCTTAAGTTGATAGTACCCTGACCTCAAGTCAATCTTTGAAAACACAACCACTCCCCGAAACTGATAAAAAAGATCATCAATCCTCAGCAAAGGATACCTGTTTTTGATAGTCAACTTGTTCAGTTGACGATAATCGATGCACATTCTCATTGTGCCATCTTTCTTCTTCACGAACAAGACTGGTGCACCCCAAGGCGACACACTAGGCCGAATGAAACCACGGTCAAGCAACTCCTGAAGTTGCGTCTTTAACTCTTTCAGGTCTTTGGGTGCCATGCGATCGGGAGCAATGGACACCGGAGTTGTGTTCTCATACAACTCAATCCCAAACTCCACCTCTCAACTAGGCGGTAATCCATGTCACTCCTCCGGAAACACTCTAAGAAACTCACGTACAATTCTTATATCCTGAACTCACAACTCCTTAGAACTAGGATTCATCATAAAGGCTAGGTAAGCCTCACAACCCTGCCGCAACATTCGACTTGCTTCTAATGTAGACACCACATTGGCAAGAAACTTCACATTCTCGCCCACTACCACCACTTCATAATCATCCGCAAGTTTCAACGAAACTCACTTGCTTTCAAAATCCACCACGGCTCTATGTTCAACAAGCCAATCCATGCCAATGATTACATCAAAGCCATAGAATGGCAATTCCATGAGATCAACAAGAAAAACATGATTTTGCACTTTCAAGGGACATCTCCTATACAACTTCCGCGTTACAACCGTCTCACCAAAGGAACTAGTCACACGCATACCAACATCCAAAGACTCAACAGGTAAACCAAGCATTTGAGCATGCTCACGCAATATGTACGAGTGTGTAGATCCAGAATCAATCAAAGAAAGTAATGACAAGGATTGCAAAGTAAAGGTACATGCGGTCACATCCGTATCATTTATTCCCTCACGATGGGCATACACTCGAGCTTGACCGCCACCTTCTGGTTGAACGGCCAAAAATGTGCTACGTTCCTACCACAATTGTCGCTACGCTAAAAATTACCACGACCGCACCCACGACCTCTCTGTGGCTCAGCTACTCTCACCGAAGCATGTCCCTCTCTCAGCGGCTGAGGACAATCTTTCTTCAAATGCCCTCGGTTACCACAATTCCAGCATGTCCCAAGGTTACCCCAACACTCACCACTAGGGGTGATAATGAGCCTGACCGGCTCGCGAGCTACTCGGGCTCGGCTCGGTCAAAGCTCGGTCAAAGCTCGGCTCGAGTGAGCTCGACTCGGGCTCGGGCTCGGCTCGAAACCTTAACAAGCCGAGCCGAGCTTACCCAGGCTCGGCTCAAAAAGCTCATAAATAGGCTCGGAATTTACATATGCACTAAAATAAATTACGTGTTTGTATTTTCTTTCATTAGTTGATTGTTGTTTGATTTTGTATTTTCTTTAATTATGTGTTTGTATTATAAGAATATTTATTGATTATTTGGATTAATCTAATTTTTGGAATTTTTCCCCTTTCCGGTCATTGAATTTCGTTTTAGTGTTGGTTATGAAAGGGATTTTTAACGAATATTTTATATAAAATAACTATAGCAAAATTTTTCATTTCGAGCCGAGCCGAGCCTGACGAGCCCGAGCCGAGCCTGACGAGCCCGAGCCGAGCCTGACGAGCCCGAGCCGAGCCTAATAGAATTGTTTTCGAGCCGATCTCGAGCCTAAAATTCCGAGCTCGGCGAGCCTCGAGCCCGAGCCGAGCCCAAATACACTGTTTCTGAGCCGAGCCGAGCCTGGCCAGGCTCAGGCTCTGCTCGGCTCGTTATCACCCCTACTCACCACCATGCCTTCTACCACAACGGTTACATTCAGGAGTCCTCAGAACAACATTAGGTCCTTGTTGACCTCTACCAGGGTTACCACCCCACGCCTAGCATCATAATGCAGCTTCCTATCCTTATGCCTCTTGTTGCGATCTCTACCATAATCGCGTTCCGTAGCTCGTTTCCCTGAGCTAGAGCCAACAACTTGGCTTGCCAAACCAAGATTTGATTCAATGTCCTTGGCTCTAGTGACTAAGACATCGATATTCGTATAGTCAGCCGCAAGCATATAAGTCTTGACATCCGCTACTAGCCCATAACAGAATCGTTTGCACCTCTCCCGCTCACTAGGGATTAACTCATGTGCATACTGACTGAGGCGAACAAACTGAATTTCATATTCAGCTACTAACATGTTGCCTTACACGAGAGACATAAACTCTCTTTTCTTTTCATCTAGGTAATGTACTCCCAGATACTTCCGCTTGAACGCATTCAAGAAGAACGTCCAAGTCACCTCGTCATCCTCCATTCCGGAGATAGTGGTCGTCCACCATGTATAAGCATCACCATGCAGCAGTGACACAACACAACCCAACTTCTGCACATTGTTGTAGTTCATCTGACCCAGAATCCTCTTGGTGCTCTCCAACCAACACTCAGATCCTTCCGGAGATAAGCCTCTGAACTCAGTCCCTTCTAGACTGCGAAGACGATCCAAAGGAAACCTCACATTAGCATCATCCTGATGCGCAGCTCCATGAGCTCCAGCTACTGCTGCCTGGAGAGCTCCAGCAATAGCCTGAATCAACATGGTCATGTCAGGAGCAGCTTGCCCCTGCACACCCTCGGGTCCAGCATTTCCAGCACCACCACCACCGGGTGGTCCACCACTAGGGGGAGGAGGTAAATCCTCAACATTCTCATTATTCGCCATCGATCTAGTATTGATTCTTATCTCTCTACGTGGCCCCATTATAAAGAAAACAATGCACTAAAAAAATGGAATAAACACAATTGGGCACAATAAGGTAAGTAATCCAAGTACTCAAGCTCATTTTTGAAAACAATTCTTCTCATTAGTTTTGATATGGCAATGGGATCCCCAACCACACTCCAAACATCACATAGCATCACAAAATCATCTCAATTGAATCATACACCACAAATCATACATCATTCTTTCACCAAGAAGACACATCATGCATAAACACTTACATCACCCACATATCAAACCCCAATTATTCGATAAAATGGCTCTGATACCAACAAATGTAACCCCTTAGCCCGATCTAGACGCTTGACCCGAACCACGAAGATTACACGGGAAAACCAAAGTCAACCCAAAAGTCAACCTTGATTAACGACCCTTTTTTCATTTTAATCTTGACTAAATACATGGTAACCCTAAGTGAGTACTCATGAGTCATGATTGAGGAAGGCATAGCGATCGAATAACATTTAGGGACTCAATTGTACTTAACACAAGATTAGGGACCAAATTGTAATTTTTGTAAATTAGAGGGACTTTGTTGATTTTAGGATTACCATTATAAAATTAATCATGTTACATGCTTCTCTTCCAAATTTCATCTTAAAAAGACATCTCAAGCTCAAACAATTGCAATCACAACATTTAGGACTAAAATGTAAAACATGCAGACACAAAACAATTCAAATATGAGTCCAACGGTAACCCGTTTCGGAAAGGCCTACTCACCATACCGAAACACTGTATTGGAACGATGTTGACCGTTTCGGTACGCGGGTAGGTTACGAGACCAGTTCCGAAACATGGCATTCTAGTAGCCAAAATGTTTCGAAATGGCCTCAGGCGTTTCGAAACACGAAGACCATTTCAGGCCCCCGTTTCGAAACACTAGAGGGCGTTTCGATACATCTTGCACAAAAACAGCAGCAAATGTTGGGTTTTCACTCATTAACATACTCAAACATGCCCCAAGGACCCCCAAATCATACCAGCAAATCATCATACATATAAGGAACATATTTGGGACATTCTACCACAAACATAGCATCAAACACAAATTCTCATTAGTTTAGACGCATGCTTCCTAAGCACAAAACCGAAATAAGCAATCCAACCTCAAATCAAACAATTAAGGACAATTACAACTCAAACAAGCTAAAACAAACATGCCACAACCTTAGGGAGTTCAACATATCTCCTAAATACAATTCTTGGTTTTCCATTGCCATTATATCAAAACTAAAGTGTGTGAAAACTTCACCATACATGAGCTTGGACTTCCTTGGATGATCTTAACTTCTTTGACGCCCCAATACACCTCAATTATCTGCATTATTGGTAAAAGAGAGAGCGTAAGCACAAATGTTTAGTGAGGCATGCTCTGAAGAAAACCAACACAATAATGCATATCTTGAAAACACTTTCTCAAAAGAATTTAAACCACATGCTCATTCTATCTCATGCTTGAAAACCTTTCAAAGCAATTTCTCATTGAAAACACATGTACCTCCATTCTATCTCATGCATTAAACCAATGCAAACCTCGTGGCAAAGCCATACTCATGCTTGTACTCTAAAGCATTTCATAAACGAACCACATATGCATTTCTCACAGCATATACCATTTCATCAAAGGTACATGTGAATCAAAAACCATTACATATTTTATATTGGCATTTCACATCTCATTATTACTCGGACATGCGGACATCTCACCAGACACTTCCGGTGGCATCTCTCATCACCGTACTCACTCGTCTAGCAACATAGTTTCCGGTGGAATCTCACATCACCGTACTCACATAGCGGAATCTCCCATCGCCACAAAGCTTGGGTATTTCACAAAGTCCTACATGATGGAATGCTCATCATCGGTTCTCTCCCTTTGGCTTAACCAAAGAGCATGTACGAATTTTTAGTTTATAGTGCACTCTCATCCTATTGATCGATCAATTATATCCGGTAAGTATCTCAACATCTATGCCAATATATCATGTTAAACATCGTCTCACCTACTGTTTTTCATGCAATAAATCTCTAACATTCTCATCTCATTTCAAGACCATAACATTTTCTATGCTTTAACATAAAAGCTCAAATCTCAACATTAATGCAACATGTTACTTCATGAATTCATTTCAAGCATCATCTCATGATATAAAATATGCATAAAACAGTAGGAATTTATCAAACTTAAACCATGAGCATGTAATAGCATTTTAGGGGCAATGACCACATTCAAGAGAGCAATTTAGCCAATACTTACTTCCGGACTTAGGAAGGTGTTTCAAACCTTTTCCTAAATCCCCAAACCTTGTTTCTTTGTCCCTCAAGGACTTCTAAAACCATACGCACTCACCGATTACGTTTCGCTTGCTCGCTGAAACGCTATCTAAGCTTCCTGATCAACTCCAAAGGTGTCCGAAGATGTCTCCCTGTTTTAAACACATAAGAGCAGAGGATTAATGCATCATCATGCATTGAAATCATCAGCCACACGCCTAAACTCGCTGCTCTACAAAAAAACCACATTTCAGCTACCAAACACTACCGAAATCACCTCCAAACTCTTCCAAAACCAAACCCAGCCAAGATACATAACTTCTAATCATTTCTAAACATCAATTAACATCAAAAACCAACACAACCACGTCCTTATACCTCCAGCTATAGCAGAACACCAAAATCACCCCAAAACCATCATTCTAAGAAGCAAAACTTAGGAAAAGCAAACCTATTCAAGATTGGATTGATAAAACCTCATTTATAACATCAATTAACATCCAAAATACATTAGAAAACCATCTCAAAACAGAGCCCAATCAATCACCACGAAAATCTTCAAGATCTCTTCCAAAATCTTGAGTTTTAAGCCAACTTCTTGTTTCTAACATTAAAACCACTTAAAAATCATTAATAAAGGATTGATAACTTGGGAATTTCAGTAAATAACTGATAATTAGAGGAGAAGGACAAAGCTTACCTCTAATGGATGATTTCTCCTTGATTTGGGCAAGTTTACTTGAAAATTCAATATAGAAATCAAGTGGATTTCATGAGGAATTGATTAAGAATCAAAGAGTGATTGAAATCCATCAAATGAAGTTAAAATCTAAGTGTATTTGCTGGAGAAAATGTGTTTGGTTGAAAGGAATTTGAGAGAAAATAAAATGAGGGAAAATTTGTGAAAAGTAGTTATGAAAAGTCAATGGTGGTTTTCTAATTTATTCACCTTCATTTTCTTTAATTAAAACATTAATTAAACCACCCAAATTAAGGAAAAATCTGATGAAAACATTTTGGTAAAATTAGCTCCTTATAGATTCAAAGTTTCAATCCTTTACAAAACAATCACTACTTAACTTTGCAAAAACTGCATTTGATCACTACACCGAAATGTAATATTTCCAAACCTTATTTTGTAAAATTGATTTCACCATTCTCTTTTCTATATTAAATGAGGATTTTTAGATATTTTTCTATATTTTTAAAGTATCCCGAACTAGGTTTTTCCTAAATCTCCCTTTTAGATTTGAACCGTTTTCCAGACCGATCCGGTTCAGAGTCTAAACATCTAGGCCCAAATTTGGGGTGTTACAGTGTGTGCAACGAAGGAATTTTTTTTGAGAAGCAAGGAGAGGAAGTTAAACAAGAAAGACAAGGAAAGCCTTATCATGTGGTGATCCCAATGAAGAGGGATCGATTCAGTTTGAGATTTAGGCTTGATAAATGGTAAAAGAAAGATGAGATGCAGTGGTAAAGTATGAAAATGAAGCAGAACGAAGAGGAAGTTGAGGGGAAGCCAATGATGTACCCACCCTTAAGCGTCACTTTTAGGGCTGGAGGACTCTTAGACCCCAATGCTTGCTTTGACGAGGAGGACAAATAAAAAGATGAATTATGCGAGTTTTTTGAGAATTTGAGCATTAACGCCATCACAGACGAGGAGGAAGAAGAAAACAAATATATGTCCAAGTTTTGCCCCTGCACTGAACTGAAGAACTGGACTGCGAAGTAGCCCCTGAAGTTTTTAAGACTGCCTTAGAGTAATTCTCAAAACCAACTCTTTTACCCTTAGGCCTTGGGGTAATTAGAGATCTTACGTAAAAAGGGTCTATGTCAAAACCATTATTCTAATTTCAATAAAATATGCATTTTTTCTAATTACATCTTGTGGCAAACTTTCAGTCATAACACCAAAAACCTAAAGATCATAAAAACCCAAAAGCAAAAAAAAACCCTTAAAAACATAATAAATCATATCATTTCATTCATTCATTCTTTCTTGGTATATATTTTTGTCTAATTTATTTGCAGGTTTTTAGATATCAATGGTCCAAACGACTCCGAATCAGATTTTAAGGTTAATTTTGAATTACCTCTATGTTTAGAGGCAATTGAGAGTACTAATGATGAAGAAGAGTATGACTTGTCTGATGATCTGCTTAGAATGGTAGAAGGAGAGGAAAAGAAAATTCTACCCCACAAAGAAGAATTAGAGGTTTTGAATCTTGGGACTGAAGAAGAAAAGCGCGAAGTAAAGATCAGTAGCACAATCTTAGTTGAGACACGACAACATTTGAATGAGCTTTTATAAGAATATAAAGACATCTTTTCCTGGTCATATCAGGATATGCCTAGCCTTGATACAAATATTGCCATGCATAGGCTTCCTATAAGAGAAGGATGTGAGCCAATAAAGCAAAATCTTAGAAGAATGAAGGCTGATATTCTTTTGAAAATCAGAGATGAGGTCGAGAAGCAGTACAATGCAGGATTCCTCGAAGTAGCTAAATATCCAGAATGGGTGGCAAACATCGTCCCATTGCCTAAGAAGGATGCAAAAGTAAGAATGTGCACAGACTACATGGATCTTAATAAAGCAAGCCCAAAAGAAAATTTCCGCTTCCACATATCGACACCTTGGTCGATAATACAGCTGGCCATTCCCTTTTCTCGTTCATGGACGGATTTTTCGGTTACAATCAAATAAAGATCTGCCCAGAAGATATGGAAAATACTACTTTTGTAACGCTTTGGGGAACCTTCTGTTATAAGGTAATGCCTTTTGGATTGAAGAACGCATGTGCAACATATCAGATAGCTATGGTCACTCTTTTCCATGATATGATGCATAAGGAAATAGAAGTTTATGTGGATGATATGATTGCTAAGTCCAGAACTGAAGAAGAGCATCTAGCAAACTTGGGTAAGCTTTTTCAAAGATTGAGAAAGATTCAGTTCAAGCTTAATTCTGCCAAGTGCACATTTGGGGTTACATCTGGGAAATCGTTAGGCTTTGTAGTAAGTAGAAGAGGAATTGAACTTGACCCAGACAAGATAAAGGCCATACAAGAGCTTCCACCTTCTCAAACTCAAAAAGCAAGTTCAAGGGTTCTTGGGAAGGTTTATCTACATAGCTCGTTTCATCTCCCAATTTACGAATAAATGTGATCCAATATTCAAGTTACTTAGAAAGAATAACCCAGGGACATGGAATGAAGAATGCCAAGCAAACGATGGTTCGGAGAGGATTCCCATTAAGTTACAAATGATGGAGTCCCCAACATATTGTTACAATGTAGAAGAAGAATAAGAAGATGGGTTACCGTGGTACCATAACATCTTACAGTACATAAAGCTTCAACAATACCCATCACATGCTTTAGAAAATGAAAAGAAAATGATTAGAAAAATGGCATCAGGATACATCCTTGATGGGGAGATCCTTTACAAACGAAGTCGAGACCAGGTGTTACTAAGATGTGTGGATGCGAAAGAAGCGCAATTGATTTTGGAAGAAGAACATGAGGGAATTTGTGGAACCCACCCTAGTGGTTTCACTATGGTAAGAAGAATTATGCGTTTCGGATTTTACTGGTCAACGATGGAAGGGGATTGCATTAATTATTCCCGTAAATGCCACAAATGCCAGGTTTATGCTGACAAGGTTCACGCGCCTCCTCGGTCTTTTCATGTCATGTCGTCTCCTTGGCCATTCTCTATGTGGGGCATATATGTTATTGGAAAGATTTATTTGAAAGCGTCAAATGACCATCGCTTTATTTTGGTAGCTATTGATTACTTCACAAAGTGGGTGGAAGCGGCCTTATATGCAAATGTAACTAGGTCTGTTGTTTGCAATTTCTTAAAGAAGGAGATCATTTGTCGGTATGGACTACCTGGAAGCATAATCACTGATAATGTCTCTAACCTGAACAACCGAATGATTGCTGGGGACTGTGAGTAGTTTAACATTAAGCATCACAACTCGGTAGTATACGGCCCGAAGATGAATGGGGTAGTAGAACCAACCAATAAGAATATTAAGAAGATAGTTGCAAAGATGACTTATATTTATAAAGATTGGCATGAAAAGTTACCATTTCCTTTGTATGCATATTGAACAGCGGTGCGAACATCTACTGGGGCAACTCCGTTCTCATTAGTAAATGTAGTTGAAGTTGTGCTACCAATCGAGGTGGAGATACCATCGTTGTGTGTCTTGATGGAAGCCTAGTTAGATGAAGCATAATGGGTTCAAGCAAGGTATGGCCAGTTGAACTTAATTGAGGAAAAGAGGCTGAAAGCCGTGTGTCATGGTCAAATGTACCAAAGAAAAATGTTTAGGGCTCACGAAAAGAAGGTTCGCCCTAGAGAATTCCAAAAAGTTGATGTGGTCTTAAAGAAGAAGTTGCCAATTCAAAGTGATCCCGGAGGAAAATGGGCGCCTAATTGGGAAGGACCGTACATCGTGACGAAAGTTCTTTCTGGTGGAGCGTTGATTTTAGTTGAGATTGATGGAAATGAGTTTCAAAACCCGGTAAACTTTGTTACTGTCAAGAAGTATTATGCTTGAAAAAAAAAGAAAAAAAAGAAAGAAAAAAAAAAGAAAAAAAAAAAGAGAAAAAGAAAAAAAGAAAGAAGAAAAAGAAGAAAAAGAAAAGAAAAGGAGGGTTCAAAATGAAAACCTGCAAAGGGCGTTTTGAAACCAAAGGAGGGTATGAGTTGAAAACCCGTAAAGGGCGGCTTAGATAATTTAATAGATTCTAGGGCTTCACAGATCATTCATTGTACTCAAGGTTTCCTCGACACTGTCGGTGTTCAAGATTACGTATGGCGTTTGAAAAGAGAAGTTTGGACTATTGATATTTAAATATTTGTTTCCATTCTTTTTATAAACCATTTTGTGTTTGCCAACACATTAATAAAATTTGTTTCATGAATTTTTCTTTCTTTCTCGTTTTCTTCCCCTATCTTTGTTAGTATCTTGCTTTGAAATAAGGATCAATGGATTTGACAATCATTTATATATGTAAAAGATTTTTTAGCATTACTTTGAGAATGTTTTGAAAAGTCCAGAGACTACGAAGTGTTCTATAATTATTATTTGGGGCATATGATATTAAAATGTTTGAAGTAGAGATAAAGCCTTGTTCTAAAATTCTTTAAAAGGAAGAAAAGTCATATGAATGTCTGGGAGCTTAAATAGTGTTTCCTAAACACCAACCTTCCTTACATGATGATAAGAACAACCACACAATGACGAAACGTGACTTAGGAGGTTCATCCTTGAATACGAAAATGTTAACTAGGAAGACAGATGAGGATTAAATGTTTCCAATAAAGTGAGAGTAGGGTGTAAAGATAGAACCGGTCAGCAAAAGATCAGAAAATGAAGCAAAAGCCAGAGTTGTTCATAACTCACGGGTGAATTCCAAGGCAAAGGAGAGGGCCTTATCCCATGGAATGATGAATTCGAAGCCGAAGAGTCAAGAAGAGTCGAAAGAAAAGTGAAGCAAATTGTCTTACCTACGCAAGTTTGGGTGAGAGTTCATGTTAATCGGGTTAGCCTCGATAACCAGAATTTCATTAGAATTAAGAAAACGGTCTAAGCAAAAGGATTTTTAAAAGGAAAAACTTGTCATGCATTCATATTCTAGACATCCCGAGGGGCATGCACATCATAATTGTATTGCATGTTGCATTTTGTTCTTTTTAGGTACATGGAAGACTTGTTCAAATGAGAGTTTGCTTATTCATCCAAGCATAAGGAGGATGATATTTTTCAGAAGATTCGCCTATCCGTTCAAGCAAAAGGAGAATGAAGCTTGCTTATTCATCCAAGCATAGGGAGGATGAAGTGTTAAAGAAGATTCACCTATCCATTCAAGCATAAGGAGAATGGAGCTTTCTTATTCATCCAAGCATAAGAAGGATGAAAGTTTTCAGAAGACTTTGCCTAATTAGGCATTTTGGGAGAATAGAACTCAGCTCAACTATTCGAGCATAATGACAATAGAACCAGCCTATCCGTTCGGGCATTTGGAGAATGGAACCTAGCTCAACTATTCGAGCATAAGTAGAATAGAACCAACCTATCCGTTTGGGCATTTGGAGAATGGAACTCAGCTAAGCTATTCAAGCGTTAGGAGAATAAAGCATGCTTATCCATTCAGGCATTTGGAGAATGGAGCCAACTAGTAAATCGGTGAAAATTAGTGTCTTTTTGTCTTTGCTTTATCTTTGTTGCACAGAGATAAGCAAAGAGGGGCAGTGGTTGTCACTAAATTTTCACCTCAATTTTAAATAATCCAAAAAAGAAGATATAAAAAGAAAAAAAGAAAAAAAATCCATTTTTCCTTTAAGTAATAAAAGGCCAACATTTAAAAAAAATAAAATAACAAAGACCCATCTTCAAAAGCCCATCTTTTAAAAGAAAAAAAGGAAAAAAAAAAGAGAAACATTTCTAATAATTATGGTGTAAAATAAATATTGGAGAAGAAAAATGAAATAAAATGAAGTGAATTTTTTTTAATAAATGGGATAAAAAAGGCCAAATAAACAACAAAAAAAGAAAGAAAAGGAAAAAAAAGGGGAACCACCGCGCGCAACGCGCCATCAAGTGGGTCGTACGCGCGCGAACTGGTTCCCCAGCAAACCCTCACGACGAGGCTTAATGGTGGTCGGCAGGTGTCTACCAACCACGACTACTGACGCTGTTGATATCGGCCGGTTCATCTCACCGCCGCTGACCCAATGCCACCAACCCCGCTCTCCGCCGCCGCCTGTGCTCGCCGAAACCTGCAAAAAACAAAGTAAAAGAAGTCAAACCCTAGGCTCGAATCAAAGGGAAATTTGATCCCGAATTTGAACCAAATCGAAATATTCTTGAGGGGTTTTTCCGAGGATCAAGCCATGTGTCGGATTTAGGCTCCAATTTGGCGATTAAATCCCGATTTGGCTTCAAATTGAAGCTCAAAATCAACTTTAAAACCCATCTTCACCCATTTGTTCAACACACAATTCCAAGAAAAAACACACTTGAAAAAAATAAATTAAGCTTGGAAAAATCTGAAAATATTCTCTAAAAATTCTTCAAGGGTTGCTGGAAATTTTGAGTGGAAGTTCGAGTTTAGAAGCAATTTTGCGGAGGCAATTAGGAGGATTTCGAGAAGACCGGATTCGAGTCCTTCGTTCGTCATTTTCGGTAAAATTTCTAACTTTTCTTTAAATTTTTATTTAGATTTTTTATTACTTGTTCTTGGTTGTATTTTTGTTTGTGTTTGTTCTTTTTTGTGGATTTTAGGTTGTTCTTGAAGTCAGAAAATCGTTTCACGATTCGAGTAACGTTTTCGTTTTAATTCTTCGTTTTAAATTTGGTTTGATCTTTAAAAATATTTGCATGCTTAAAAAATATTGTTAAAGTTGGTTTGATCTTTAGAAATGTAGAAATAGATTTTTAAGGTGTTTAAATTAAATTGCAAGAATAAAATAAATAAATGTGGTTTAATTGAAAAATACTTAAAGTTAGGAATTTAATTTGAAAAAAACAATAATGCATGGGGGAAAATAATAAAGGGGTTGATTTTGATTAAAAAAAACAAAAAGGCTTTTTTCGAAATTTAAATTTAATAATAAATGAGTTGAGTGATTTTAAAAATAAAAATAAATAAGATATTTTTCTTTAAAAAATAAATAAAGTCATACAGTTTTGTTTTTTTAAAAGAACAAAAGAAAAAAAGGTCTTAAGGTAAAAGTTTAGGGTTTTAAGAGAAAATAAAGTTTTGAAAAAGCTTAACAGAAAATTATTTAAAATAAAAGTTTATTTTAAAAAGGTTTTTAAAAAGAAAAGCTTTAAAAATGAAAAAAAAATGGAAAAGTGTAAGTATTAAAAGAAGAATTCTTTTTCTAATTAAAAGGTAAAAAAATATAAAAATGAGAAAAATGTAAAAAACATTAAAAGGGTGTTGGCCTTTAAAAATAATGAGTAAAAAAGAAAGGGTTAACTACTGGAATAGTCATTTATGCTTTCCCCCAATATATAGTTGGTCACCAATTTTGAAAAACGACCAGTAAGGTCACTTACGTTTTCGGGGCGTAAACTTTTGGTCACCCAGCCGTTTGTTGCCGTTAAACACTGACGGATTACTGACTTGGCAATGAAAAATAGGGGTAAATTACTGCAATGGCCATTAAAATTTATGTAACACCCGGGTTTGGGGGTTTGGTGAAAATAATATTAAAATAATGTTTCGCGTTTCGGTTTCACAATTAAAATAATAAAATAATACTTTGGGCCTCGAGTTTTCAAAACAAATAATTTATGTTGGACATGTTTTGATTTTAAAGCCAATTCCATGGAATTTGGAAATTGAGATAGCTATCCTCATTAATGGCAAAAGTGTAATTAAATGGTCTTTCAATTAAAACCCCTTTTTATTAAAAGACCACTTTAAACTCATCTTCTTCTTCTTCATTTTCCATTTTTCACGCCAAAACCCCTTCCCCCTCCAAGTTCATTGTTCCATCATCTCACTTGCTCTTTGTTGGTGATTTTTGAAAGGTAATTACGTTTTTGACTTACCCTTACCTTCCTCTTCATGTTGGTACCATTAGTTTTCGATAAAACCAAGTATTTTGTATTTTGGGTTTTTCAAAGATTTTGTTAAAGGTTGTGGCTTTATGGTCTTTTAACTAAGCTTTTGATTTATAATTGTTAGATAAGTTGTTTGTAAGGTCCAACATATATGAATTTTAAAGGGTTTTATGAGGATTCTCGGATTTTGGGTTTAAGTGGGGTTTTAGGAGGGTCTAAAGGTTGGTTTTGAGGTTGCTATGTGTTGGAAATTGAAGGCTGATGTTAGTGTGATAGTTAGGGGTTGTGTTGGGAGCATTTAAGTGTGTTAAAAAGGTTGAAATCAAGAGTTTTGGACTGTACTAAAGGGCTGCTCGGGATTGAGGTTTTGAGAGTTGTTCTTAGCTTGAAATCTTGTGTTTTGTACTTGGTTAGTGTTCCGGGTTTGCTACTTTGATTTGTGAACTGATTTGAGATTGTTTTGATTGTGTTGAGATGACTAGAAGCAAGAATTTGTGTTGGTGAAGCCTCGAGATCGAATATGGAATCGTTGGAAGCTTGATCGGCTAGTGTGTTGAGCTTGGAATAGTCGGTGAGTGGTTAAATGTTTTTAAATGGTTTTTAAGTGGTGGTTCAAGCATGTGGACTAGGTTGGGCTTGGTAGACCCACCTAGAGTTGGGATTAGATTGGTAGTCTAATCCCAAGCTTTAGTTAGAGACTTTGGTTGAACTCTAATTGCTGTTTATGCCTCATGTTTAATTGTGATTATGGTGGCTATGTATATTGTGATATACATGTATGTTGAGGCATGGTTTTGATGCACTGTGATATGCATGTGGATTGTGCATGATGGTGATCATGGTGAGTACGTGCTAAGCACGGAAGTTGATATGAAATGATGTTGTGAAAAGTGTTTAGTATTGGCACTAGTATGCTTGGGTACAATGATCGATCATTAGGATGTTTAGTGTGCACACGTGAGTCAATTGCGCACGTGGTCTTGGTGATGGTAGTCATCAAGATGGAGTACAGGTTCGCCCGGAAATTCTTCTTATATATATGTTAGTCGGTGATGAGTGTAATCCCACTAACGAGGCGTGAGGATGAGTGGAATCCCCTCCGCATGAAACAATGATGAATGTAATCCCACCGTAAGGTAATGTTTGTGTTGGATGTGAGTTCCAACGGTTATCTGTGTATTCGAGTCATAGCTAGTTGCCAATATGGATTGATAAATGTGTTTGTTAATACATTGATATATGTATTCTCATGTATTGAGCTTATGACTTGTTGAGCATGGCATAATATTGAATATATGTTCATGCATCATGTGTATTTTGGCTCATGTGGATCGAAGGTAAGATCATGCATTCTACCTTGGTTGTTGTTCGTGCTTGGACCCTGCATTGTCGAGGTTGTTTTCTAACCCTCACTAAGCTTTATGCTTACGCTCTCTTTTGTTCGACAATGCAGATCCGTAGTTCGTAGGTTGCTTGTGCAAGGAGAGGGCCTCCAAGTGTTCTTGTGGTGTTATCTTAGCTTTCAAGTATTGGCTTTTAAGTTATGAGATGTAATAGTCAAGCAATGGGATATGTATTGTTGTCATGTGCTTTTGGACGTATGTGGATGTTTGGTCTTAGAAGCATGTTTAGACTCCTGTATATGTTAATGTTGGTTTGGCTTTTGGATGCCTTGTCTTGTTTGTAAGGCATGTTTAAGTTGCTTACCTTGAATGCTTAAGTGTATGTTCTTGTTGAAGCATGAATCTTAAATGCCATGTATGATTCTTATGTTGTTTTGATGTCCCTTATCTATGTGTGGTTCTTATATGTTGGAAGTGTGTTAAGCATGCTTGTGGAGTTTCGTTTCGCCTTAGAGTTGGGGGACAACCTTGTGCCAAAAACTAATCTGCAGACAAAGGGCGTATCGAAACGGTTGGTCCCGTTTCGGTACGGTCTCTGTGTTTCAGGCCAGGCGTTTCGGTACGATTTTGCCACTGGAAATCTGAGATTTTGACGATAATTGAAGTATCGAAACAGGCCTTGTTGTTTCGGAACGGCCTTCGTATCGTTGACCTCGAGAAGTTGATCGTCGAGGGCGTTTCGATACGATCCACCCCTGTTTCGAAACGGTCTTCTATGGGTGTTCCGATATGGCCTGCTGTTTAAGTTTAAAATGGCTTGTTTTGTTGGGTTGTTTGGTTGTTTATCACATAGTTTCTTCCGCTATTGCTTTTCACACATAGGACGCAATATTACATCTAGGCAAGATAATATAAATGAAAAAGTTTTTCTTGGGTCAGTAACCGAAGTGGAGCCTTAACGAGTTTCGTCTCGGTTATAACCGTGTAGCCGACTCGGATCGGTCAAGCGTCCGGACCGGGACGAGGGGGTTACAATTTATCTCATGTACATTTTTGCTCCCCAATTTAAAAAAAAATATAAACATTATAGTCACTAATAAAAATGTTTCTTTATAATTTCACCCTTAAATTTTAAAATATCATTTTTAAACATAGATGAAAAATAATATTATAAATACTTAGATGAAAAATAGGTGCCCAAAGTATACCCTTTTAAACATAGATGCCCAAATTGCTCCTATTTAATAACTAAAATTTCAAATTACTCATATTTTTTCACTCTGAATTATTTTTATTATTATTATTAAATTTAAGATATTTTAAAAATATTAGTTTTTAAAATAATTTAAGTGTCTAAAGTATTTTTTTTTTGTAAAAATTGGTGCCCAAAGTTTCTATAGGTATAATTTTAGGTGCCTGGTTATTAAATGGGTGTTAAAAAAATTGTCAACCACTCGATGCTTAACACGTGGCATTAACTTTATTTTTTAAATTTTTTAATGGAAAATACTCAGAATTTTCAAATTATTATAAAATCTCAAAATTTTACAAGCTTCACAAAACAATCCTTAAATTCCTAAACTTTCGTCGTCGACTGTCGCCGCTTCCACCGCCAGTTGTCGTCGCTGACCGCACCCACTTGGTCGCCGGGCCAAAGCGACAATTTTCCCCAACACGACGTCGCTGGAAACGCCCAACGGTGTTCAGTCAACGTCAAACGTGAACATTGATTTCGTGTTTGACGTTTGGCTGCATGCCGTTGGGCGTTTCTGGCGACGTTGTGTTGGAAAAAATGATCGCCTTGGTCTGGCGACCAAGTGGGCGGTCAGCGACGACAACTGGCAGTGGAAGCGGCGGCAATCGACGACAGAAGTTTGGGAATTTTAGGGATTTAGAGACTGTTTTGTGAAGCTTGTCAAATTTTGAGATTTTATAATAATTTGAAAGTTCTAAGTATTTTCCATTAAAAATTAATAAAATTAATGCCACGTGTCAAGTACCGATTGGTTGACAATTTTTCTAACACCCATTTAACAGTTGGACACCAAAAATTATAACTATGGTAAATTTGGGCACCTATTTTTACAAAAAAAATACTTTAAACACTTAAATTATTTTAAGAACTAATATTTTTAAAAATATATATTTTAAATTTAATAATATGAAAAAAAAATTATTTTATTTTAAAATTATTTTTAATTTAACAATAATAAAAAATGACATGGCATGTTACAATAATATTAAAAACAATCCAGAGTGAAAAAATAGGAGCAATTTGAAAGTTTAGTTATTAAATAGGAGCAATTTGAGCACCTAAATTTAAAAAGGGTATACATTAGGCACCTATTTTTCATTTAAGCCTTTATAATATTATTATACTAATTGATTGTAAAGTTTTAGGGTTGAAAAAATAATTTTTAAAAATTCAAGGGCGAAATTATAAAGAAACATTTTCATTAGTGACTATAATGTTTATTTTTTTAAATTGGGGAGCAAAAATGTACATGAGATAAACTTTAATGGCCATTGCAGTAATTTACCCATATTTTTTTCGTTGTCAAGTCAGCAATCCGTTAGTGTTTAACGACAACAAACGGCTGAGTGACCAAAAGTTTACGCCCCGAAAACGTAAGTGACCTTACTGGTTGTTTTTCAAAATCGGTGACCAACTCTGTACTGGGGGAAAACATAAGTGACTATTCCAGTAGTTAACCCAAAAAGAAATAAAGTTTTGTAAAAGGGAATAATAAAAGGGAAAAAACTCAAAAAGAATAAAATTTGCTTGCTTATTTTAGAAATAGGTTTAAAACTTAGGATTATGGACTACAACTTAGATAGAGACGTGCTTTGTTGAAAAATATTCTTCACAAAAAAAATAATAAATTACACTAAAGCATACTTAAACTATAAATTAGGAATAAAAGACTTAGATGTTTTTAGGGTTTTTAAATAATCGAACTTAGAAATGAATAAAATTCTAAACACACTAAATTTCTTTGCTGTTTGAAAAAGTGAAATTAATTTAGTGCAGTGTCTTATCAAGCGGGAATGACAGGTTAGCGCCAGAAATGTTGGCGGTGATTAAAGTTCATCTCCCGAGCGATAAGGTGGTTAAAATAGACTAATATTCATTAAACGGACAAGTAAAGTCGAACTTTGTGAACTTGCAAATTCCAGTTTTGAAAGCGACATTAAAACCAATTAGGTACCAATTTTGGGTGTCGTGGGGTGCTAACCCTTCCCCACGCGTAACCGACCCGTGAACCTGTTTTCTGATTTTTCGCAGACCAAAACCGTTGTTCTATTAAAACAAAACGTTTTATTAAAATAACTATATTTTTAAAAGTGGTCCTATCACACTTTTTTTCAAAAAGATTGGTGGCGACTTCGTTGATTTTTAAAAGTTTTACTTCCAAAAAGTCGAAGCCTCCTTTCCCTAAAAAAGGGTGGTTGTGATAGTGGGAGGAGGTAGCTTCTCAATCACCTCAATCTTTTCTCCTTCCACCTTAATGCCATTCTTCGATATCTTGTGACCCAAAATCGTTCCTTTGTTCACCATAAAATGACATTTTTCCCAATTAAGCACCAAATCAGCTTCTTCACATTGCTTTAGCACTTAAGCCAAATTTTCCAGGCATGAATCAAAATCTTCCCCAGAGACTGAAAAATCGCCCATGAAGACTTCCAAAAATTCCTCAACCATATCTGAGAAAATAGCCAGTATACACCTTTAAAAAGTTGTTGGAGCATTGCAGAGTCCAAAGGGCATTCTTCTAAAAGCATAGGTACCATACGAACATGCGAATGTCATCTTTTCTTGGTCCTCAAGTGCTATAGCAATCTAATTGTACCCTGAGTATCCGTTAAGGAAACAATAGAATGCTTTGCCCGCCAATCTATCTAGCACTTGATCGATGAATGGGAGAGGGAAATGGTCCTTTTTGGTAGCTTTCTTGAGCTTCCTATAGTCCATGCAAATCCTCCATCTCGTTACAGTCCTTGTTGGAAATAATTCATTCTCATGATTATTCACCACGATGATGCCTCCCTTCTTAGGCACACATTGGACTGGACTGACCCATGAGCTGTTCGTTATGGGGTAGATTACTCCAGTGTCAAGCCACTTGATTATCTCCTTCATCACCACCTTCTTCATGATGGGGATGAGCCTTCTTTGGGGTTCAATGGAATTGTTGTGACAATCATCAAGGAAAATTTTGTGCATGCAAATAGTAGGGCTAATCCCCTTTAAGTCAGCCATAGTCCAACGTAAAGCTCTTTTATGTTGCAATAGCATATTTATTAAACTAGCTTCTTGCTTATGTTTAAGACTAGATGATATTATCACAGGTAGAGTTTCATTACTACCCAAATAAGCATATTTAAGATGAGTTGGCAAGGGCTTTAACTCTAATGTAGAAGCATGCTCAAGTGAAGGCTTAGGATGAATAAATTCTAAAAAATCAAGAGGTTTAAAATGCATACCTGGTTTGGCTTCGAGCAAGCTCGATTGCTCCACCTCTTCAGATAATTCCTCGAATTCCTCATACTCGATGTCGCAATCCTCCATATTGTCTTCCTATTGGATATGCTCATATTCATCCATTTCTAAAAAATTACTGCAGCAAAAGTCTGCAGTCTCCTTGTTTGTTGTAGCATCCATGTACTGACACTCTTCATATTCATCCACGTATTTGAGATTGTTGAAGACATTGATTGTCACCTCTTGATCAACCACCCTCATGGTAAACTCACCCTTTTCATAGTCTATCAGAATTCTACCGGTTGCTAGAAATGGATGCCCCAAAATAATGGGTGCATTATCATCCACCTCACAATCAAGAATAAGGAAGTTAACTTGAAAGATGAACTTGTCCACCTTCACCACTACATCTTCCACTCTTCCTTCCGGGCGTACATGAGATCGGTCAGCCAATTGCAAGATAACCGTAGTTGACCTTAAATCTCCTATGCCGAGCTTCATGAAGATTGATTTTGGCATGATATTTACACTTGATCCAAGGTCACACAAGGCTTTTCCCACATAGTTATCACCTATTGAACACGGTATAATGAAGCTGCCTAGATCTTGTGTCTTAGGAGGCAATTTGCTCTACACAGAATAGCATTCATTTGCTGTAGCAACTGTTGCATACTACTCAACCTTTCTTTTCTTGATGACAATGTCCTTGAGAAACTTAGCATAAGTGGGCATCTAACCAATGTCTTCTAAAAACGGGACCTTAATATGCAGCTGGTCTAGAACATCCACGAATTTATTGAACTGGAGATTCTCATTTTGTTTCTTCAATCGTTGAGGGAAGGGAGGTGGGGGTCTAATTTCTTCCTCTATCGATGCAGGTTTCTCTTTTGCTGTAACATTTTCCCTTTTATCAATAGTTTCATTCACTAAATCCCCTCCCTTCTCCCACAGGATGTTTCAGCTTGCAATTCTGGTTCCTCTTGCACTTCCTTAGGCACAGAGTCTTCCTTCTTGTCCCCCCAAACTTATCTTCAGTGTTAAGCTGGGTACCACTCCTCAATGTGAGAGCATTGCATTGCTCTCTATCATGCTTCTTAGTTACTTCAGTATCACTAGGAAAATTTCCTTGAGGTCGCACATGTAATGCTTGAGCAATTTGATCCACTTGCGTTTCCAATGATCGCAAGGATAAACTGTGAATTTGCAGAAAAGCTCCTTGATTTTTAATGGTCATGGAGTGATCTTGAAGCAGTTTATTAGTAGATGCCATAAATTCCTTAGTCGAAGTCATGAAATCCTTGAGTGTAGCTTCCAATGAATTGTTGTTGGATTAAGATGCAAAACTCTTGTTGTTTTGCCACGACATATTTTGCTGTGATCCGTGTGATTCTCCCAAATTCTGCTGATTTTCATTCCCATAGCTGCTATTCCCTTGATTTCCCCAAGAGAGGTTAGGATGGTGACGTCATCCATCATTATAGGTATTCGAGTAGGGGTTGTTATTCTGATTGGATTTCCCTATATAGTTAACGAATTCTTGGTTGTTCGGGCTCTCGCTCAAGTGGCGGTTTCCATTGCAGCGATGGCAAGTTGATGCCACTCTTACTTCCTTCACCTCACTAGGCTTTTGGAGATTCTTTAGCATGGTTGTGATAGTGGTTAATTGGGCTGCTACTGAGGCATCCATATTTGTATCACGTGATACTTGAGTTTTCCTCCCAATTCCAAGTCTTGATGAGGGAAATTGATAATCGTTGTTAGCTATTCTATCAAGGATGTCAAAGGCTTCCTCGGGTGACTTGTCTAGCAATGTCCCATTTTCTAAGGCATCTAGCATCATTCTGGTGGGAGCATTAACACCATTGTAAAACATAACCACTTGTGTCCAATCATGAAAACTGTGATTAGTGCACTTGCGCAATAATCCCTTAAATCTGTCCCAGCACTCATACATTGATTCAACATAAGACTGGGGAAAGGGGGCAATGTCATTCCTTAACTGAGTGTTCCTATTTGGTTAATTATACCGCAGCAAAAAGCTCTTGCACAAATTTGTCCATATTTCCAATAATCCGGCTGGCACACCACTCAACCATTCTCGTGCTCGATCACACAAAGAATAAGGAAAGAGTTTGAGTTTCAACACATCTTTGTGCACCCCTTGTTGATGGAAAGAGCCGCACACTTCTAACAAAGCACGGATGTGTTGTCTAGCATCTTCATGAGGTGACCCTCCAAATTAAACAATTGAGTTCAACATGTTGAACATGAAAGGTTTAAGCTCAAAGTGGGCTGCCTGAATTTCAGGAGCAACAATTCCTGGATTAAGATCATCCAAGACATGATTTAGGTGATCCCTAATAGCTCTGGGTCTTGCTGGAGCATTTTGACCTTGGTCTCCAATTACTGCAGCATGTTCCCCTTGATGCTGAGCTCCATTCATGGTTGTAATTGCTTCTTGTATACGTCTCCGCTGACGAAATAGATGTTCAATTTCAGGAATATAAGTTTATATAGGCTCTCGATGTCTCCTTCGATGCATGCAATAGCACAATACATAAAAAGACAAACAAAAACAAACTAAAAAATATATACACAAATAAAAACAAAATAAACTAGTGCAAAGACTAATCCTAAAACAACCAATTGCAAATCCCTGGCAACGGCGCCAAAAACTTGTTTGCGCGTGTGATGTACTATAAATGATACGCAAATATGGTACAAGTATACACATCGAAAAAGTAATAAAGTAGTAAGTGAGTATCGTCTCCACAGGGATTGGAGGTGTTCAAGGTAAGCTTAAGTACACAAGTATCACAAAATATAAATGGAGAATTTTGTGGCAATTCAAGATAGAGTGATGAATGTTGTAGCAAATCAAAGCGGAGATATAAATGTTGTAGCAAATAAAGGTAAAAGATAGCGCGCTGAAATCAATAGACAAACATGTCCTCTTACTCGTGTGAAACTCTCTTGGGAATGACTGGCTGGGTTGTCTGGTTTACCTATACCTCTCTACTAGAATTTACCTATCTAACTTAGTCTATGCTCAGCAAGATTTACTCAAGGTGCTCCTTAACTATCTCTAGCCAAGAAACTGGGAGTAGGAAATGCTACATCAATACCTCTCAGCGTAAAGTCTATCACTCCCCTACCCTTAAAGTTCTATCCCTCTTAGTCGTTGAAACCCAACACTTATCTCTAAGGTGGATTAGAGGTGCGCCTCTCAGCATCGAACTCCATTGTCTATACAGGTTAAAGAAAGCTCTCTCGACCACTAACCTTAACTAACACCTAAGGAAAGGCCAACTCTTGAAGGCTCTTACAACCCTAAGCATTTAACAACATAAACAAAGCATAGATACGAGCAAGAGATAAATAAACATTCATAAAAGAAAATAAAATATAGTTCATCCAAACAGCCCTAGCCACCGAAATCAGTTCATGGCTTTGAAAATATCATCCTAAGTATCTTCGTTCATACAACCCATTTTCTAGATATAAAAAATAAATGCTAAAGCAACAAAAAGGGAAGAGGAGAACTCTCAATCCGCGGTGGACTTGCAGCGCCATGTGTAACCCCCTCGTCTCGGTCTGGCCAGATGACCGGTCCGAGTAGGCCACACGGGGAAAACCGAGGCGAAACCCGTTAAGGTTTCCCCTCGGTTAGCAACCCTAAAAATTTCTTTTAATTTAATCTTCTCTAAAGACCCATTTAAATCCTATGTGATCACAGCAGCGGAATAATTTGGGAAAGGCACGCAACTGGACCCAAACCGGCAAATAAACAGTCCAATTTTAAGTTATTAGGCAGGCCGTTTCGAAACACCTTTAAGGCGTATCGAAATGCCTTGACTTGGTCAACTGCCCCAAGTCCACACGAGAAGGTCGTATCGGAACGGAGGTCAACTGTTCCGAAATGCCCCCAACGGTCAACTCCTCGTGGTCAACGAGATATTGACTGTTCTGAAACCCCTAGACCCGTTTTGAAACCTCTTCAAATCGGCAATTTCGCAGATTTCCAGTAGCCAAAGTGTTTCGAAACTCGTTTCGGAACAGGGGTTCATAGTGGCCAAACCGTATCGAAACGAGTTCTGATACGGGGTCCTTGAAGCCTTACCCGTTCCGAAATGGCTCAGCCCGTTTCGAAACACTGGCTGTCTGCAACCTTCGAAAATCAGATTTAGGCAACTCTAAAAGATCCCAAATTCCCTCAACAACTCCAAGAAGCATACATAACAAACAAATACACTCTAGAGGCATGATCCCTGTTGCAGACATTCATAATTATCACAAGATTTAAGATAAGACAATCATTCCAAGAGTCATCCAAAGCATACTTAAGCATTAAAAGGCCCTTAAGGCTCAATTCACCACACATAGAGTTACATGCCACAACAACACATGTACTCATACAAAAGCATAGCATCACAATCAAGCATTCATCAAGGCTTAACACAGTTTACAAATTCAACAAAAGCATAAACACCAACAACCTTCATGAGTCATACAATGCTCAAACAAAACACACACTTGCCCCATTGCTAAACTACCACATTAATTTCTAAATCATACTTGAGCAACAAAAACTTGGAAAGCCCCTTCGCCTTGCTCCTTGCTAACAGCACGCTAATGATCTGCATTGTTGAAAATGAGAGCGTAAGCTAGAAGCTTAGTGAGGATGCTCTAAAATAAAAAACAATAACAATGCAGGGTCCAAGCATGCAAATCCTTAACCTCACATACAACATACATAGGAAACAACAAGTCAACCTAGATAGTCTTTCAAGAGTCATAATATGCATCACACATCATACTAAGCTCAATAATATAAACCAACATCACAACCACATGATTATAAGGACAAGTTCATTGGCCACTATTAGTTTACCCGGATGTGCGGATTTACTCTCAACAACAACATTACCTTGGTGGGATTACACTCATCACCGGACCTTGCATATGGATGGGATTCCACTCATCATTACGTAGAATATAAATAAATTTCCGGTGGAATATTACATCACCGTACTCCTCCTTGATGACTCAACGCCATCAAGGCGACGTACGTTTTGACTCAATTATGTGCACACTAATCCTAATGATCGATCATTTACACCCGGTAAGTTAATTAGTGCCAATTTCTTTAACCACAACACACATCCACCATTTATATCACATACTCATCACATATACATATCAAGGTACACACATACAAATCAATCCACATTTCACGAGAACAAATAGGCAATGGCATAACATTCATCAATAGGAAATCAAGGAGTTAAACTACCAATTTAACTCCCACCTAGGAATGGCCTACCAAGCTCATTCCCACACATCCACTACACACACTTGAACCAACTTTAAATCAATTTAAAGTTTTACTCACCACCCAAAATCAACCATTTCAAGATATAATGTGTATTTTAATGAGACTAAGCCAAAACTCAACTTAATAAATAAAAACCAAATGTAAAACCCAATAAAAATTCAAACTTTATTTAAACTTGAAATTTCAAAAAGATGGTAGTTTTCAATTTCAAGACTAGGTAAAAGTAGAGGATGATGAGGAGAGTTCAAATGTGTGATTACCTTCAAAAATGCCATTGAATTGATGGAGAAATTTGATGGAATAGTAAATTTGGTGTTTGGGAGGGTTTTGTTTGGGTTTAACGTTGGGGAAGAAAAGGGGGAGGAAAGATGATAGCTTTTCCTCTTTTTTTTTGTTCTTTTACTTTCAAAAAGGTTTTCTACCTTTTATTTGGCTTAATTACCAAAATGGTCACTCATTTTTATTTAAAAACTCAATTAAATCAAAGCCAAGGTCAAATTAAATTAAATGGGTTTTGATGACTCGAACCAACTCACACGACTAACTCCTAACCCCAAAACAAAGGTGTTACAACTCTCTCCCACTTATGGAATTTCGTCCCCGAAATTACCTGACTGAAAGAGATACGGAAACTGCCTTTCCATATCCTCCTTCCTCTCGCATGTGGCCTCATCCACACCTCGGCTTTGCCACCGCACCTTTACTAACTCAATCGATCTACCCAGCAACACCTTACTGTCAAAAGCTATGATCTCAAATGGTTCTTCCTCATAAGTCAAATCCGGATTCAATTCAATCTCCTCTACAGGCATAACATGTGATGGATCGGACCAATACTTACGGAGCATCGAAACATGAAATACATCGTGTATCTTCTCTAGCTCGGATGGCAAACGCAACTGATAAGCAACTAGACCAACCCTCTTCACTATCTCATACGGTCCTATGTACCTCGGACTCAACTTCCACTTTCGGCCAAATCTCATTACCTTCTTCCATGGAAACACTTTCAAGAACACCTTCACACCCACTGAGAACTCAACTTTCTTTCTCTTCAAGTCAGCATAGGACTTCTGCCTATCCGAAGGAGCCTTCAATCGATCGCAAATCAATTTCACCTTTTCAGTGGTACCCTTGAGCAAATCCGGCCTAGGTAACAACTTTTGTCCCACTTCGGCCCAACAGACTTGAGTCCTACACTTTCAGCCATACAAGGCCTCATACGGAGCCATCTGAATACTCGACTGGAAGCTGTTATTGTAAGCAAACTGAACTTGTAACGCCCCGGTTTTGGGCTTAGAAGTCTTGGGCGTTGACCGGTCGGTCAAAGTGCTGTTCGAATCGTTAGAGGTTAAATTAGGAAAGCCTAGTTCGGGTTGCATTAAAAATATGGAAAAATGTTCTAAAATCATCTTTTAATATAATTAAGTGAACTGTGAAATCAATTTTGGAAAATGAGTTTTGGAAGGGTGACATTTTGGCTAGTGACCAAAATGTAATTTTCGCAAGTTTGGTGGCTGTTTTATAAAGGGTTGAAACTTTGAATCTTTAAGGAGCTATTTACCCAAAGGTAGTTTCTCCAGATTTTTCTAAGATATTTTGAGTTATAATTCTGATTTTAAAGATATCAAAAAGGAGGGAAAAGCTCATTTGGCTATTTTCTCAACTAACTTCTCTATTTTCTTTCTCTCTTTTTCTCTCAACCCAAACACTCCATTTCCAGAGATTTGTTTCTGATTTTCTCACCTAAATTCCTCCTTTCAACCCTCATTTGATTCCTAATCATTGTTTCTTCAAAACCTCTTCAATTGCTACTTGTTTCAACAAGGTTTTTGATTCCAAAAAGAGGAGAAACTCAAGTTTGGAGGTAAGAACGTCCTTCTCCTCTGAACTTCAAGTTCTTTACTGAAATTCCTAAGTTTTCAATCCTAAATTGATGTTTAATTAAAGGTTTTAAAGTGTTGAAATGGATCTTGGCTTATTATGCAAGTTTTTGATGATTTTTGATGATTTTCATTAGATCTGAGTAATCTGTGATTTGAGAGGTGTTTTTGATGTTAAATGATCTCTAAATTGATAAGGAATTGAGTTTTGATTGATGCAATCCCGGATAGGTTGAGTTTCCTAAGTTTAGCTTGTATTTCAAGGTAGTTTTTGTGGTGATCTTGTGGATCTGATGTTGCTGGAGGTATAAGGATGTTGTTAGATTGTTTTTAGATGTTTTATGGTGTTAATGGAAGTGTGGTTTTGCTGGTTTATGGCTGGGCTTTGTTTAGAAGTGGTTTGGATGCATTTTCGGTTGTGTTTGGTTGCCGAAAATGGAGGTTGTGTGAGAGCAGCGAGTTTAGGTGCTTTCATTGAAGCAATTAATGCATGATGATGCATTAATCCTCTGCTTTGATGTGTTGAAACAGGGGAGGCATCTTTGGATCCAAGAGTTGTTGATCCGGAAGCTTGATTTGGTGCTTTGGCTTGAAGCAAAGTGGAAATCGGTGAGTGAAGTTGGGTTTTCAGATTTTAAAACCAAGGTTTGAAGGTTTTGGGGGCTTAGTCTAAGTCTAAACAACTTTGCTAAGCTCAAGTGTAAGTTTTCGGATTTTCTCTCTAGTGGTGGCCATGGTTTTGTTGAGATGCAAATTGGTGAATTGCATGTTTTAATTACTGTTTTGAAAGCATGTTTTAGCATGGTATTTGCTGATGTTTTAAGCCATATGTTGAAGGTAACTCTAGGTAGGAGTTCCTTGATTTTATACATTGAAATAATGTGGTTTGATGCTTTGAAATGCATGTTGAATATGGCTTGGTTTAATGCTTTAAAACAGTGGATTATATGATGTAAAAGATGTATATTGGCAAGTGATGTTTTGAAAATGCTAAGGTCACTAAGGTGGTTAAAAGTCCTTGAGTGAGCCTTGTTATCTAAGAACATCAAGGTGGTTAAAAGTCCTTGGATGATTCTTGTTGCGGACACTAAGGTGGTTAAAAGTCCTTAGGTGATCCTATCCATGGTGGTTAAAAGTCCATGGCCAAGGTGGTTAAAAGTCCTTGGGACCAAGGTGGTTAAAAGTCCTTGGGGTGATTCAAGCTATGGACACAAAGGTGGTTAAAAGTCCTTGTGTGGTCCTCATCCATGGTGGTTAAAAGTCCATGGCCAAGGTGTTTAAAAGTCCTTGGGGCCAAGGTGTTTAAAAGTCCTTGGGAAAATTGTTGAACTTGTTTTAATAAATGAAATGTATCACTTGAGCCAATATGACATGTTGAGAATATTGTGAAGCATGAGATGCTTGTTTTAATGATATGTTGAAGCATGAGATTGTTTGTTTAAAAGTATGCTTTTGAGCATGTGCAAAGGTTGATTATAAGCATGTCTTGTAAATGTTTTTAATTGCATTATTGAATGGTTTTTAAAGAGCACTCCTCGCTAAGCTTTTGCTTACGCTCTCTCGTTTTCTTAATTCAATAATGCATAGCACTAGAGTATCTTGAAGGGCAGCAAGAAGGGCAAGAGTTCAAGTACAAGTAGAGCTCAATGTATGGAAGGTTTTTGTTAAACATTTTAGCTTTTGGATGATTTGGCAATGGGGGACCAATGTGTATGTTTTGGGAGGTGTTTGGAACTCCCTAAGTATGTTGAATGATGATTTGAATGCTGGTTTTTGGATTGGATCCTTATATGCTTGTTTTTAAAGTTAATGCTTGAATAGCTAGCTTGTATAGGAAGCATGCTTATAGAATTGGGGCTTTTTGCTTGTGATGTTGTTTTGATGAATTGATGATGCATATATGTCCTATATATGTTGAATTGCATGCTGGTAAAGTTTGGTAGCATTTGGAGCATGTTAGAGTGATCAATTGCATGTTTTGGTATGCTAGTTTGCTGAATTTTGTGCAGGCGTTTCGGAACAGTGTGCACCGTTTCGGAACGGGTGCCTGGATTGAACCCAGGGGTCCGAAACGGTATGCACCGTTTCGAAACGGTTTGGTCTCTGCCAGACCCCCGTTGCGGAACTGGTATCGGAACGGCCCGTGTTTCGGAACAGTGTCAACCTGTTTCGGAACGGTCGACCGTTGGGGGCTGACATGGGCAGTTATATGTTTTGAAATGTTTGCGTTTTGGTCCTGAATCTTGTTTGTGCAATTGTATGAGTTTGAGAAGTCCTTTTGAGATGAAATTTCACAGAGAAGCATGAAACCTGACTAATTTCAAGTTGGTAAGATTAATTTGGGTTAAGTCCTTTAATTTATCAGAAATTACAATTTGGTCCCTAAAGTTGTAATTTGTTCAATTGGGTCCCTGTTTGATCTCTGATGTTTGTGATCTTTGAGTATGTTGTTTGTGTGATCACAATTAGGGTTAATGTGCATCTAGATAAGATTAAAAAGAAAAAAAAGGGTCGTTAATCAAGGTTGACTTTCGGGTTGACTTTGGTTTTCCCTGTGTGACTTTCTTAATTCGGGTCAACCGTCTAGGCCGGGTTAAGGGGGTTACAGAACTAGAGGAAAGTGCTTCTCCCAAGTACCCTGAAAATCAATAATGCAACAACGCAACATATCCTCTAAGATTTGTATAACTCTCTGACTGACCATCTGACTGAGGATGATAAGACGTGCTGAAATTCAAACGGGTACCCAAAGCTGTATGCAGACACTCCTAAAATCGGGCTGTAAACCTCGAGTCTCTATCGGACACAATAGACTTCGGAACACCATGCAGTCTAACAATCTCACCAATGTACAAGTCGGCCAATCTATCTAAAGTATAAGTGGTATTGACTGCCAAGAAGTGAGCACACTTCGTGAAACGATCTACTATAACTCAAACTGAGTTCTTCTTCGTAGGAGTCAAAGGCAAGCCCGAAACAAAATCCATGGTAATGTTCTCCCATTTCCATTCCGGAATTCTCAACGGTTGCAACAAACCTGAGGGAACCTGACTTTCTGCCTTCACCCTCTGACATACCATACACTTGCTCACGAAGTCAGCCACATTTCTCTTCAAACCAACCCAAAAGTACTCATTCTTCAAATCGTGATACATCTTCGTACTTCCAGGATTCATAGCAAACGAACTACTGTGTGCTTCAGTCAAAATCGTGCGCCTCAAGTCACTGTCTTATGGAACAACTATCCTATTTTTGAAACACAAAACTCCATCAGTACTGAAATTGTAGTCTGAAGATCTACCCCCGGCTATATATTGCACGTGAGGTGCCAAAGATCTATCTAAGAGCTGCTTCTCTCTAATCAACTGACCTAGAGTAGGTCTAACCTGAAGCTCGGCTACCAAGCCACCATCTCCGAACAAGCTCAATCTAGCAAACATGGCTCTCAAGTCTACGAATATCTTTCTACTCAAAGCATCGGCCACTACATTGGCCTTACTCGGATGGTACTCAATGGTAAGATCATAGTCTTTTAGCAACTCTAACCACCTACGCTGTCTGAGATTCAAATCTCGCTGAGTCATGATGTACTTCAAACTCTTGTGGTCGGTGTACATTGTGCACTTCTCACCATACAAATAGTGCCTTTAAATCTTCAGAGCAAACACAACTGCAGCTCACTCTATGTCATGGGTCGGTTAGTTACACTCGTGAGTCTTCAACTGTCTTGAGGCATAAGCCACCATTCTCTTGTCTTGCATGAGAACACAACCTAAGCCTACATAGAAAGCATCACTGTAAACTACATAGTCTTTCCCAGACTATGGCTGAATCAAGATCAGTGCTTGGCTGAAAGCTTCTTTCAATTTCTCAAAGGCTCTCTGTCTTGCATCTGTCCACTCAAACTGAACACTCTTCTGAAGTAACTGTGTCAATGGAGCGGCTAAATTCGAGAAACCTTCTATGAATCTTCAATAGTATCCAGCTAAGCCTAGGAAGCTACGTACCTCTGTTACAGACTTCGGTTGCTTCCATTCAACAATGGCCTCTATCTTCTTCAGATCAACTCTAATCCTATCGGCTGACACTACATGTCCCAAGAAGACTACCTCTCGGATCCAGAATTCACACATGCTCAACCTCTCGGATCCAGAATTCACACTACATGCCTCAAGTGTCGGTCATGGTCTTCTTCAGTTCGCGAGTACACCAAGATGTCATCTATAAAAACAACTACAAATTGATCTAGGTACTGATGAAAAATCCTATTCATCATATCCATGAAAGCAGCCGGTGCATTAGTTAACCCAAAAGGAATGACTAAAAACTCATAGTGACCATACCTAGTTCTAAAGGCCGTTGTCGGTACATCAGCCTCTCTTACCTTTAGCTGGTAGTAACCCGATCTCAAGTCAATCTTCGAAAAGACTGATGCCCCTCTCAACTGGTCAAACAAATCATCAATTCTAGGCAAAGGATACTTATTCTTCACTGTCAGCTGATTCAACTGTTTGTAATCTATACACATTCTCATGCTTCCATCCTTCTTCACAAACAAAACTGGTGCACCCCAAGGTGAAGAACTAGGTCGGATAAAGCCTCTATTTGTCAACTCTTGCAACTGAGTCTTCAACTCTTTCAGTTCTTTCGGTGCCATGTGATACGGAGCAATCGAAACATGAGCTGAATCAGAATAAGTCTCAATAGTGAACTCTACCTCTCTGTCCGGTGGTTACCCTGGCAACTCTTCCGGAAACACACTAGGAAAGTCACACACTGTCCGGATGTCTTTAGGTCTAACCTCACTCATGTTAGGTTTCATCACATAGGCCAAGTATGCTTCACATCCCAACTCAACTAACCTCTTAGCTTCTAGAACTGAAACTACATTGGACAAGAACTTCACATTCTCACCCACCACTACGATCTCATAATCATCTGTGAGTCTCAAAGAAATCCTCTTAGTTTCAAAGTCTATCCTAGCTCTATGCTCAATGAGCCAGTCCATATCCAGAATCACATCAAAGCCATAAAAAGGTAGCTCCATCATATCCACTGGAAACACATGTCCCTGAACCATCAACGGACACCTTCTGTACATTTTTCTAACTACTACCGTGTCCCCAAAGGAACTAGTAACACTAACTCCTACTTCTAACATTTCACAAGGCAGATTCAATGACTATGCATGCTCACTCAATATGTAGGAATGTGTAGACCCGGAGTCAATCAAAGAAAGTAAACCCAAAGGCTGTATCGAGAAGTTACCTGCGATCACATCTGTGTCATGCTGATCCCCACGCTGAGCGTAAACTCTGGCCTGACCTCCGCCCTCCGGCTGGACTGCAACTACATGCGCTATGTTCCTCTGACCATCATTTCTCGGCTGGAAGTTACCTCTACCGCGCCCGCGGCCTCTCTGACAGTCATTGGCTCTAGCAGGAGCCTGAGCTGGTGCCTGCCCCACCTGACGTGGACAGTCACGTCTAATGTGATCTCTAGCCCCACAACTCCAACACGAGTGGAAATTCCCCCAACACTCACCGGTGTGGTTCCTCCCGCAAGTAGCACACGTGGGCAACTTCCCACCAGTCCTCTGGCCCTGTTGGCCCCTACCGTGGTTACCACCAACACGCCTATGATCATAGTGATGCATGTTGTCCCGATGCCTCTTGGAATCACCCCTATCAAAGTCACTAGACTTCTTGTCGGAACTAGAACCACCAGACCGTTTGGTCAAGCCCAAACTGTGCTCCAAGTCCTTGGCCCTCGCGACCAAGACATCAAAATCAGTGTAGTCTGAAGCTAGAGTATACCTCTTGATTTCTTCATTCAGCCCATAACGGAAACGGTTACATCGTTCCACCTTAGTAGGGACAAGCTCAGATGCATACTGACTCAGCCTAACAAATCGAATCTCATAGTCTGTCACAGTCATACTCCCCTGAAGCAAAGCCATAAACTCTCTCTTCATCTCATCGAGATATCGCGGACCCAGATACTTCTTACGGAATGCTGACTCAAAGAACTCCCAGGTAATCTCGGCCTCATCCATACCCGTAGTGATGGTGACCCACCAAGTGTAGGCATCACCCTGAAGCAAAGACTCAACACACCCCAACTTGCGCTCTCCAGTACATCCCATCTGTGTGAGGATACAGACGGTCTTCTCAAACCACAACTCGAATCTCTCCAGGGTAGACCCTCTGAACTCTTCGGCCCCTAGACCATGGAGTCTCTCTAACGACAAACCAGTGCCCTCTCCCTGATGCTGTGCCACTGCCTGGCCTCCAGCCACTGCAGCCTGAAAAGCCCCGGCTATCGCCTGGACTAAAGGAGCTAAGTCTATTCCGGCCGGACCTTGGCCACCTTGGCCTCCCTTAGGTCCCTCTCCTTCAGCCCCGGCCTCGCCTCCTACTCCTGGTGGAGGAGGTGGTGGTGGTGGAGGTGGTGGAGGAGCTCCAACTCCAACCACAAGCGCTCCCACTTGAGCATCAACTCTAACTACTGGCTCAACTCCCGGAGTCATTGCCCGTGGTTCCAGTCGAACCATCCTAGGCCTCCCACGTGGTCTCATGGTACAACTAGCAAGATTATAACTACAACAACTAACAGGTAAGGATTACGTTAGCAAAAGCAAGGGTCCAACAGTGCTCAAGTACTTCCTTTGCAAAAACTTTTTTAAATTAAGTAATAGTAGCAATGGGCACTCGACTCTACACCAAACGCAACAATTCATGCTTCAAATCATCATACGAATAATCAAACAACGAGATTTCATGGCAAAGCATACATCAAGCAACACAATTACTTAACACATCAATCTTACCTCACTTACCTGCCCGAGGTCTCGGTAACCTCAGGCTCTGATACCAACAAATGTAACCCCCTCGTCCCGGTCTGGCCAAATGACCGGTCCGAGTAGGCCACACGGGGAAAACTGAAGCGAAACCCGTTAAGGTTTCCCCTCAGTTAGCAACCGTAAAAATTTCTTTTAATTTAATCTTCTCTAAAGACCCATTTAAATCTTACGTGATCACAACAACGAAATAATTTGGGAAAGGCACGCAACTGGACACAAACTGCCAAATAAACATTCCAATTTTAAGTTATTAGGCAGACCGTTTCGAAACACCTTTAAGGCGTATCGAAACGCCTTGACTTGGTCAACTGCCCCAAGTCCACACGAGAAGGTCGTATCGGAACGGAGGTCAACTCTTTCGAAACGCCCCCAACGGTCAACTTCTCGTGGTCAACGAGATATTGACCGTTCCGAAACCCCTAGACCCGTTTCGAAACCCCTTCATATCGGCAATTTCTCAGATTTCCAGTAGCGAAAGTGTTCCGAAACTCGTTTCGGAACAGGGGTTCACAGTGGCCAAACCGTATTGAAACGAGTTTCGATACGGGGTCCTTGAAGCCTTACCCGTTCTGAAACGGCTCAGCCCGTTTCGAAACACTGGCTGTCTGCAACCTTCGAAAATCAGGTTTAGGCAACTCTAAAAGCTCCCAAATGCCCTCAACAACTCCAAGAAGCGTACATCACAAACAAATACACTCTATAGGCATGCTCCCTATTGCAGACATTCATAATTATCACAAGATTTAAGATAAGACAATCATTCCAAGAGTCATCCAAAGCATACTTAAGCATTAAAAGGCCCTTAAGGCTCAATTCACCATACATAGAGTTACATGCCACAACAACACATGTACTCATACAAAAGCATAGCATCACAATCAAGCATTCATCAAGGCTTAACACAGTTTACATATTCAACAAAAGCATAAACACCAACAACCTTCATGAATCATACAATGCTCAAACAAAACACACACTTGCCCCATTGCTAAACTACTACATTAATTTCTAAATCATACTTGAGCAACAAAAATATGGAAAGCCCCTTCGCCTTGCTCCTTGCTAACACCACGTTAATGATCTGCATTGTTGAAAATGAGAGCGTGAGCTAGAAGCTTAGTGAGGATGCTCTAAAATCAAAAACGACAACAATGCAGGGTCCAAGCATGCAAATCCTTAACCTCGCATACAACATACATAGGAAAAAACAAGTCAACCTAGCTAGTCTTTCAAGAGTCATAATATGGCATCACACATCATACTAAGCTCAAGAATATAAACCAACATCACAACCACATGATTATAAGGACAAGTTCGTTGGCCACTATTAGTTTACCCGGATGTGCGAATTTACTCTCAACAACAACATTACCTCGGTGGGATTACACTCATCACCGGACCTTGCATGGGCGGGATTCCACTCATCACCACATGCCCTACAGATGGGATTCCACTCATCATCACGTAGAATATAAATAAATTTTCGGTGGAATATTACATCATCGTACTCCTCCTTGATGACTCAACGCCATCAAGGCCACGTACGTTTTGACTCAATTGTGTGCACACTAATCCTAATGATCGATCATTTACACCCGGTAAGTTAATTAGTGCCAATTTATTTAACCACAACACACATCCACCATTTATATCACATACTCATCACATATACATATCAAGGTACACACATACAAATCAATCCACATTTCACAAGAACAAATAGGCAATGACATAACATTCATCAATAGGAAATCAAGGAGTTAAACTACCAATTTAACTCCCACCTAGGAATGGCCTACCAAGCTCATTCCCACACATCCACTACACACACTTGAACCAACTTTAAAACAATTTAAAGTTTTACTCACCACCCTTCCTTTGCAACCCAAGTAAGCAAGCAAGCCTCCTAAATGCCCGGATTCGATCCCGATGCTTCTCCAATGTCTCCTCTTGTTTCTAGCCAATAAAAACACAACCATTACTCACAAATCAATGCTAAATTGCAGTCACAACCCCACTTACAACACAAGCCAAACTTCACCCAAATTCAAACCCATTTTCCCACCAAACTTCCAATTTTCGTGCTCCTTTATACCCAGTAGAAAACCATGTTTTCAAGCACCCAAATGACACCTAAATGGTCCCAAAACACTTTCCTAACATCCCTAAACCATCAGCCCTTCAACCTAACCCTAAAACTCACCGAAAAACCAATTTTTGACACTTCAAAAATGGCCACAAGGACCCACTTCGGGTTTTCACCCAAAATCACTCATTTCAAGATATAATGTGTATTTTAATGAGCCTAAGCCAAAACCCAACTTAATAAATCAAAACCAAATGTAAAACCCAATAAAAATTCAAACTTTCTTTAAACTTGAAATTTCAAAAAGATGGTAGTTTTCAATTTCAAGACTAGGTAAAAGTAGAGGATGATGAGGAGAGTTCAAATGTGTGATTACCTTCAAAAACGCCCTTGAATTGATGGAGAAATTTGATGGAATAGTAAATTTGGTGTTTGGGAGGGTTTTGTTTGGGTTTAACGTTGGGGAAGAAAAGGGGGGGGGGAAAGATGATAGCTTTTCCTCTTTTTTTTTGTTCTTTTACTTTCAAAAAGGTTGTCTACCTTTTATTTGGCTTAATTACCAAAATGGTCACTCCTTTTTATTTAAAAACTCAATTAAATCAAAGCAATGGTCAAATTAAATTAAATGGGTTTTGATGACTCGAACCAACTCACACGACTAACTCCTAACCCCAAAACACGGGTGTTACACCATGAACCACCCTAGGCTTGCCGCCACTCTCAAGGTCAACAAGGTTAGACCATTGGAGCTTCTACGATGGAGGACACCAAGTGGAGGAGGAAGAAGAAAAGAAAAGAGTCGACTTTAGTTTTCTCTCCCTAGCCTTTTTGTCACCTTTTCACGCTCTCCCTTAAATGAGGGTCTTGTGTCCTTTATATAGTGAAGGATCCTAGGGTTTTGTGCCCTAATAATTCTTTGGCATCTAGGGAATATTCCCTATGCATGTGGGGCACAATCAGACAAAAAAGGGCTCACAGATGTGGGCGATCAGCGTGTGCGCGTTACTTTTTCTTTTTCTGCACCCAGAATTGTTGTCCAATTTGCTATAGCATTTTCCTTCCTTGCCCTACTTCACACCAGCTTCACATGCATAACACTACACCAGCAAATACCCTTCAAGTATCATCTAATCTCATGAAATAAGGCCAAACCACCAACAAGTAAAGATACATGCAACTATATGCTCTAAATGCACCTACATGCTATGAGATGACCTCAAGAACAAACAAATACTTAAGCAAAAAGGTATAAAATATAAGCATTTTGGCAAGTCATCAGTTATATATAGATGTGTTTAGTTGGTGGACAACTGTGGTTTTGGGCATAGAACCTGATGTTGTGTTCTGAGAGTTCTTTTGAACTGTTTTAAAGGATACGTATTTGGGGGGTTAGATACTTGGGTGGCGAGAAATGTGAATTTTTAGTTCGGGTTCAAAATTGTAAGTTGTAGTTGAGTAAGGTGCAGATTGTTTAGTTGAGCATGTGAGATGCTAGATTGGAATTGGATATGAGACATCGATGTGTTGGCACTTTTATAGATTGGTGAATGATGTTAAACCATATCAGTTGATTTCTCTTGGCTACATTGTTTTTGACGTGTTAGTAACATGGGCGAGGTGTTTTAGCAGAACCTGGGTTTAATAACTCATGTGCGAGAAGTTCTAGTGCTAAGGAGTGAGTTGTGAACTCTATTGTAGTGGTAATCAGTGTATGAGTGGTCATGCTTAAAGGGTATCGCTTGGGTTGAGGTGAGGTGGTAGTAATGTTGGAAAAAGATTGTGAGGTCGGTGTGCCAAGGCTTGAGTAGCGTATGATACCTATTGAGTAGGTGGATCATATGACCATGTGAGGTGAACTTGTCCATGTTTGATCGGTGGGGTATAGCTTTTGCGCCTGTTGTTGTAAGTTGTTTTGGAAGTTGTGGCTTGAACGTTCGTTTCGGAAGTGTTGGATGTCAGATGTGAGTAGTTAGTTTCTTTGGTGAAACTGTTGTTACAAGAAAACTGTATAGGAAGTGCCCTTTGGTCTATTCAAAGCCATGTATTTTCAGTTGATCAGATGGAGTTACCTTTTTATGGTTTTGATGTGATTCTTGAAATGGACTGGTTGGTTGAGCATCAAGTTATGGTAAATTTTGATGTTAGGCAAGTTACCCTGAAGCTTGCAGGTGGTTACGAAGTAGTAATCGTAGGCGAGAACATGAAGTTATTGTCTAACACAATTTCGGCTCTTGAAGAGAGTCGGATGACAGAGTTGGATTGCAAAGATTTCTTTGCGTGTGTGATGAATCCTGGTATGAAAGAAGTGCGGGTGAAAGATATTCAAACCGTGTGCGAGTTTTCAGGTGTCTTTCTGAAAGAGTTGCCTGGGTTGCCACCCAACCGAGAGGTTGAGTTTTGTACAGAGTTGTACGAGAATATGACTTTGGTGTCCATTACTCCTTATCGCATGGCACCTAAGGAGTTGAAGATACAACTTCAGGAGTTGCTTGACTGAGGGTTCATAAGGCCAAGTGTTTCACCTTGGGGTGCACCGATCTTGTTTTTAAAGAAGAAAGATTATATGACGCGTATGTCCATAGATTATCGACAACTGAACAAGTTGACGATTAAGAACAAGAATCCTTTGCTGAGGATGGATGATTTGTTTGACTAGTTTCGTGGTGCTTCAGCGTTTTTGAAGGTTGATTCGAGGTCAGGGTACTATCAGTTAAGATTTAATGATGTTGATGTACCCAAGAAAACTTTTCGGACTAGGTATGATCATTATGAGTTCTTGGTAATGCCGTTTGGGTTGACAAATGCACAGGCTGCATTCATGGATATGATGAATAGGGTGTTCCATGAGTTTTTAGATCAGTTCGTGGTAGTGTTTATCGATGATATCCTTGCGTACCGAGGAGGATCATTGAGTATCATCCGGGAAAGGCCAACGTTGTGGCTGGTGCTTTGAGTAGGAAGGTAGCTATTGAGATGGGAGCTATGTTAGCTCGTTTGAGTATATCGCGTGATGGTGGCTTGATATCCGAGTTGCAAGTGAAACTTTCCTTGATTCATTTGATTAATGAGAAGAAAATGTTAGATGATTCGTTAGTACCTCATAATCAGGACATAGCTGATGGTAAGGCAATGAACTTTTGTTTTAATAATGATGGAGCTCTATGTTTCGAAAGTCGAATAGTGGTGCCGAAAGATGTTGAGTTGAGGCCCACTATTTTGATTGAGGCTCATAGCAGTCCTTTTTCTATGCACACTGGTAGTACTAAGATGTATCGTGGCTTGAAGGATGAGTACTATTAGGTGGGGTTAAAAAGGATGTAGCTGATTTTGTAAGCGAGTGTATGGTTTGCCAGCATGTGAAGGCTGAGCATCAGTTTCCTTCCGGTTTGTTACAGCCTTTGAGGATACCAAAGTGGAAGCAGGAAAGGAGTACGATGTATTTTTTGTCAGGTCTGCCTTTGTCACCATCTAAGAAGAACTCTGTATGGGTGATTGTGGATCGTCTTATGAAGTGTGCACATTTCTTGGTTGTGCATACTACGTATATGTGGGATAAGCTGGCAGAGTTATATTTTGCTGAGATTGTTCATTTGTATGGCGTGCCTAAATGCATAGTGTCGGATAGGGATATGAGATTTACAATAAGGTTTTGGGAATGTTTACATCAGGCGTTAGGTACACGTTTGAATTTCAGCACATCATATCATCCTTAGTCGGATGGACAGTCGGAGCAAGTTATCTAGGTGCTAGAAGATTTGTTGCGATGCTGTGTGATAGATTTCCAAGGTTCTTGGGAAGAGCATCTGTCTTGGGTTGAGTTTTCCTATAATAGCAGTTTACAAGCAAGTATACAAATGGCTCTGTATGAGGCCTTGTATGGGAGGAAGTGTAGAACACCTCTTTGTTGGGTCGAGGCAGGGTAAAAGTTGCTTTCCTTGCCGGATATGCTCAAGGGAACAACTGAAAAAGTAAAGCTCATATGTGAGCGGTTGAAGGCTGCATCGGATCGTCAGAACTCTTACGAGAATTTAAGGCATAAAGAGATTGAATTAGCGGTTGGAGATCGCGTGTTTCTTAAGGTATTGTCTTGGAAGAAGGTAATGAGGTTTAGACGTAAGGGAAAGCTTAGTTCGAGGTTTATTGGACCTTATGAGGTTGTGGAGCGGATTGGTCGTGCGGCTTATCAGTTGAGGTTGCCTCTCGAGTTGGAAAAGATCCATAATGTGTTTCGTGTTTCTATGATGCAAAGGTATAGATTGTCTTAATCTCGTGTTATGTCAGATGTGGAGATAGAGTTGAATCCGGATTTGTCCTATGGTGAGGATATGGATGGTGTTTTTGATGCCTGCAGTGAAGTTCTTCGTGGTAGACGGTTGAACTTGTGAGGGTATTGTGGTGACATTGAGGGGTTGAGGAGGTTGCGTGGGAAGGTAAGGTGGACAGGTTGAGTCAGTCTCGCACCTTTCTCCTTCGGGCAAAATTTCAAGGATAAAATTTCCTAAGTGAGGGAGAGTTGTAATGCCTCAGTTTTGGGCCTAGGTGTTTTGCAAGTCGGGTTGGGCTGGTGGAACCGGTATCGGTTGTTCGAACAGTTTAAAGGTGGTTTAGGGAAATCAAGGTTCATGATGGGATAAAAATATGACAAAATTTCTAAAATCCTCTGAAATGATATTTAAGAGGTTGGTTAAATCAATTTTGCAAAATGGGTTTTCAAAAGTGTACATTTTGGGCAGTGACCAAAATGTAATGATTTAAAAAGTTGGGAAAATGTGTTTTTCAAGAAGAGTCAAAATCTTAGAATCTTTAGGGAGCTACTTGGCAATTATGTATTTTCCTTATTTTGGCATGTGTTTTAAATGTTTATATAAAAATTAAAAAGGCTTTTAATTAGCTTAATTAAATGAGAGTTAGTTAATCGGTTAACAAAAAAATTGACGAGCTTTTCATTTCTTTCTTTTACTTCAGTCAAACACTCTCCATTTTCTCTTAATTTTCCAGAATTTCTTCACTCTCAAATCCTCTTTTGATTTCTATCTTTACCTTGTTGATTTCTTTCATTTTCTCCAAGTTTCTTTCAAGCAAATCTTGCCAAATTAGAGAAGAAGCAAGGATTGGACGTAAATTTTGTGCTAACCCTCTAATCTAGGTTCTTTAATGAAATTCCAAAGATATTTGACTCTTTATTAATGATTTTGATTGAGGTTTTGTTGTTAGTTTGATAAACTATTGAAATCTTGATAGAAAAATGGATTTTAATGTGATTTTCGGAGTTTGATTGATTTGGCTAGTTTGAGATTGTTTCTAAATGATTTTGAAAGGTTTTTAGTGTTGAAGTAGAGTCTTAATCATAGAGATCCTGAAATCCTTGAGTTTCTAGATTTTTGAAGTGGTTTTGGTTGAGTTTTTGGGGTGTTCTTGAGGAATCCAAGTCGCTGGAGGTATAAGGATTGTTCTAGGTTTCTTTTGGATGTTGATTAATGCCTAAAATGTGTTGGAGGTGTTGGGTAATGGCTGGGTTGAGGTTAGAGGTCAATCTATTGAGGTTTTAATTCTTTCGGATGGGTGATTTGGTGCTTTAGAGCAGGGCTGCTGTAACCCCCTTAACCCGGTCTGGACGGTTGACCCGAATTAAGAAAGTCACACGGGGAAAACCAAAGTCAACCCGAAAGTCAACCTTGATTAACGACCCTTTTTTTCTTTTTAATCTTGTCTAGATACACATTAGCCCTAATTGTGACCACACAAACACCATACTCAAAGATCACAAACATCAGAGATCAAACATGGACCCAATTGAACAAATTACAACTTTAGGGACCAAATTGTAATTTCTGAAAACTTTAAGGACTTAACCAGATTTTAAGTTACCAACTTAGAATTAATCAGGTTTCATGCTTCCCTGCCAAATTTCAGCTCAAACGGACACCCCAAACTCATACAATTGCACAAACAAGATTCAGGACCAAAATGCAAACATTTTGAAACATTTAACCGCCCATGTCAGCCCCCAACGGTCACCCGTTCCGAAACAGGCAAAGCCCGTTTCGAAACACGGGGCCGTTCCGCAACGCGTTCCGCAACGGGGGTCTGGCAGTAGCCAAACCGTTCCGGAACGGTGGCACCCGTTTCGAACGCCTAGGTTTATGCAAAGCACCCGTTCCGAAACGGTGTCATCTGTTCCGAAACGCCCTGCCCAGATTGCAGCATTTTGATCACTCAAACACACAATTGATCATTCAAACATGCTCCAAATGTCACCAAACTTTACCAGCATGCAATTCAACATATATATGACTTATAGGTATCATCAAATCAACAATTTAACTTCATATGCAAAAAGCCCTAAATCTATAGGCATGCTTCCTACACAAGCAACCATTTAAGCACAAACTTCCAATTCAATCTCATTAAAGCCAACACATGATTCAGCAACATCATCAACATTAAAACATACTTGTCCGAACATATACGAACACAAAAACACATTCCAAGAGATTCTACCCCCATTGCCTTTATTAACTATAGCTATTCACCGAGACCTACATCTCAATTGGAGTCCACCTTGAATCCCTTGCTCCTTGCTGTCCAAACCTCAAGAATCTGCATTGATGGACAAAAAGGAGCGTAAGCACATAATGCTTAGTGAGGAATGCTCAAAAACCAAAACTCCATCAATGCAGCGGGTTACAAAACACTTTTAAAACAACCCGCTTAGGCAAACCAAGACCATGTTTGAAAACTCCTTTTCAACATCATGCTTAAACCATGCATTGCACATACATGAAACCAAACCTTAGCTTAGCAAGCTAAGAAAACCTTTACAAAGCACAAATTACATAATCAACCATCTAACCATTCCGTGCATAAACACCATATGCTTAGTTAAATTAAAACCTTGGAAAACTCTTCCATTTCATATTACCCATTTATAAACTTGAACATCATTTCAAGCAAGAAACCCCCTTTTTAAACCATTATTCAAGCAATCCAATTCATGCATTAAACAAAGACAACTTATGAATCACATCATCATCATCACATGCCCTTTTAAACAAGCCTTAACAAGACTCCACTGCATTAAAGAGATTTCATGCACACATGCATCATTTACCAAATGATAATCAACACTAAATCAACTTGTCAAGTAAACATGCATTCACTAGCATCATACACTTTTCATGCAACCATGCATCTTTTCAAGCATCCCATGCTTCACACGCAATCATGCATCATTACATTGGCTTCCAAGTGATCAACCACATCCACTTTTCAACTCAACAACCCGATCGGATACGCGGATCACAAGCGTTGTCCCCTACGCTTCATACACACTACCAATCCAAGGTCCCCAAATGGACTTTTAAACACCATTTGACCTCAACACCCTAAGGTTCCCATGTATGGACTTTTAAACACCATACAACCTTAGCTTTTCCCGAGGTTCCCATGTATGGACTTTTAAACACCATACAACCTCAACTTTTCCCAAGGTTCCCATGTATGGACTTTCAAACACCATACAACCTTGACATGCACAAGGTTCCCTTGTATGGACTTTCAAACACCATACAACCTTTGCATCACCGATTGGTAGTTGTATAACATCACTAACGAGATCCGGGACACCCTACACAAGATCCACACATGGGCATTACACATCCATTGTGATCTCAACAAGCACAAGGTTCTCACATATGGACTTTTAAACACCATATAACCTTTGCTCAACCAAGGTCCTCGAATGGGCATCCACCTCCATTATGACCTTAACCATCTCGTTAGGATACTTGAAGGGAGCTTTCCGGTCCACTCTTGACCACTCCTCCTCCAAGGCGACTTAATTCACGGTGCACCCAATCCTATAGCCAGCTAACTATATCCGATCAACGAACCAAGAACCACTTACATCACTTGCAAAAACAACCATCTTACCATGTTAATCCAATGTTTCACATGCTTAAACATAATGCAGAACCATCACAACATTAGCCCAATGATTCACATGCATAACCAATATGCAAAAGGTAACATTTACCATCATCAATTCACTGTTTTAGAGCATCATACAAAGCCATTGATCAACATGCAACACTATGCATCAAAACCACAATTACCATGTGCAAAACCAAGGATCTCTTACCTTGAGCATCCTTCACAAATGGCTTTCAAAACCAGCATTAAACCATGCTTAAAAATATGCTTTCAAAACAGATTTAAATCATGCAAAACACATGCATATCAACCATCAATCACAATTGCTTTAAAAGCCAATTCACAACACATTTCAAGAGCGAAAACCATTTACTTACTCTTGAGCTTAGCAAAGTTGTTTAGACTTAAACTAAGCTCCCAAAACCTTCAAACCTTGGTTTTAAAGCTGAAAACCCAACTTCACTCACCGATACACAAAACAAGGCTAGCCAACAAGCCTTCCAAGCATCCGAAACCTTCCGTAACCACCTCCAAAGCTCACGGATCAAACTCCCCTGTTTCAAACACACAACAACAGAGCATTAATGCAACTTTATGCATTAAAAACACCAACAACAAAAACACAACTCGCTGCTCATCACAAATCCAACATTTCGGCTACCAAACACAACCGAAATCACCTCCAAACACTTCCAAAACCTAGCCCAGCCAAGATCCATCACTTCTAACCATATTTAAACATCAAATAACATCCAAAATGATCATAAACACATCCTTATACCTCCAGGTATAACAGATCACCAAAAACACTCCAAAAACAACCAAAAACTCAAGCCAAACTTAGAAAATTCAACCTATCCGGGATTGCATTGATTAAACCTCAACTTCTAATCAATTTAGCATTCATTTAACATCATTTTGACACTCCAAAACACTGCCCAAACAGATCACACGAAAATTTCACCAAAATCACCAAATCTTGCATTTTAAGCTAAAAATCAAGATTTCAATTGAAAAGCCATTAACAAAACATAAATCAAGGATTGAGAACTTAGGAATTTCAGTAAAGAACTGATAGTTTAGAGGAGAAGGACGTTCTTACCTCCAAACTTGAATTTCTCCTTTTTAGAGCCAAAAAGCTTGATGAAACAACTTGCAAATTGAGAGGTTTTGTTGATGAGATGATTAGGAATCAAATGAGAGTTGAAATGAGAGATTTAGATGCCAAAATCAGAGAAGGAAATCTGGAGAATTGTGTTTGGGTTGAGAGAAAATGAGAGAAAAGGAAAATTGAGAGAAAATGGAAAGTTAGTTAAGAAATGGTAAAAATGGTTTCCCTCCACTTTCATAATCTCTAAAATAAGAATAAAGCCTTAAAATATCTTAGAAAAAATCTGGAGAAATCCTTTTTGGAATAATAGCTCCTTAAAGATTCAAAGTTTCAATCCTTTATAAAACAGTCACCAAACTTTCAAAAATTGCATTTTGGTCACTAGCCAAAATGTCAACCTTCCGAACCTCATTTTCCAAAATTGATTTCACAGTTCACTTATATATATTTAAAGATGATTTTAGAACATTTTTCCATATTTTTAATGCAACCCGAACCAGGCTTTCCTAAATTCACTCTTATATATTCGATCAGCACTTTGACCGAACCGGTCAACGCCCAAAACTTCTGAGCCCAAAACCGGGGCGTTACAACTCTCCCCCCCCCCCCCTTAGGAAATTTCGTCCTCAAAATTTCAACTGGCGAAAAGAGAACCACAACCTTCTCAAACCAACGCACAACACAACAGCCTCAAACACCACTGATCACTTTCCACACAAAACCTCCACCAAAACACAACACCACCACACACTGTTCACAAATCCAAACTCTCAAAGGTAACTACGACTTAACCTTCCACATAACCGGACTGTACACAATCCCAACATCAACCTGAAGAACTTCAGCTCTTACAGCAGACAACACTGTAACACACAACTCCCAAGACTTGTCTACACAGAGACAACCACCAAACCAATTCAGCCACTAGGCAACTTCTCTGCTTCTAAAACTCTTGCGACTCCCAAACCTCTTCCAAAGATTTTCCCAACAAGAAAAAATCCTTAAACATCAACTGTTTACTCAAGCTCTTCAACGAAGCTGACAATCCTTCACATCCGCCACAAACATTACCATAACAGCTCACCAGGACTACTCACCCAGATACCAAAAATTACATCACAACCCTAACTTGAATCCGTCAGCCGCTCCACACACCACAAGCTGACTTCAAACGGAACTTTCTTAACCACAACCAGCCAACCACTTCTCACAAGAACCCAAACGACCAACAAAAGCCTTCGATCTTTCACAGCCCTTTCACTACAAACTTCAACCAGAACACTTGCATTACCAGAACATTACTTAACCAAAACACACATAACAGCTTCTGAACTCCTCAAAGGTTGCTAAGAACCAACACAACCCTTTCACAACAACTTAAAAGCTAAACTACCTCATCCCTTGGAAACACAACCTCAAACTGCAACATCTCTAGCACCACGGAACTACCACTTCCTTTTAGCTAAACAAACCACTTAACCGATGCTAACCTCAACCGGTACCCTTCACCACCAAACCACATCTAAAAACCCATCATCCAACCAAACCCAATCACCACACTAACAGATTCGATTAGTTATTAGCGAGTGTGAACATCGTATGCATGATCACCTACATGCCCTATCAATGCCTGATGTACATGCATGCAAAAACCTCTAATGTCATGCCACATGTATGCATGGACCATCACATATATAATATAGCATATAACAATGATTTTAACTGTGCATGAATGCCAGTTCACACCCTCCAATAACATCCTCAAAATCTATCTAAAACAACCTCCCAACCCACTCCTAACTTATCTAACTCCATCATACCAACAACCATTAACCACAAGATATTCACTAAAGCCTTCTTCACACCAAAGATGTTCCCAAACAACTACCATTACCCCAAACATGCTAGCAGCAAGACTAAACTTACCACGCCAGGGAAACCAACAGAAACTTAACTAAGATTACTAGAGCAAAGATTACTTAACAAGGTTACCTGAAAACACAACACCACCCTGAAGCTTCATCAGACGAGCCCTCTTCCTTGCGGAACCATCATCCTCCTGCGGCACAACTGCAGCACCAACTAACACACCAGGGTCAACATCAACTCCTTGCGATAAGGAACCTTGGCTGTTCCAAGCCAACATCAAACAATCACGCCTCATGTGTCCAGCAGACCCACATTTCCAGCAAACTTCATTTCCCAAACTCTTCACAACCTTCTGCTCTTTCTGCCACCTCTGAACCTTGCCTCGGTCGTGCCCACGACCTTTCAAAGATCCTTTGGCTATCACTGAAGCTGACTTCACCCCAAGAGGACAATCACGCTTAACATGCATTTTAGAACCACAATTCCAACAAGCACCCGCGCCCCTACAACGTCCAACATGGCGCCTTTCACAACGGTCACACACCGGTGGCTGGGCTTCCACCCCTTGCTCAAACATCATTTGCTCCACAACAGCACTATCTTCACATTGCTTAACCCTTGGAAATTCCCTTCCAAGATACCTTCCACAAAAAGCAGATACAAAGAAATCCCAATCAATATCAAGGATATGTGACGCCACCGCCACAGATGTCCACCAGACACAAGCATCCTCCAACATCAGAGAAACAACACTTCCCAGCTTACAGGCATAACCACAGCCTTCCTGATCCAAAATCAGAATCACACTGGCCAACCAGGCCTCAAACATCTCTGGTGAAGAACCATGATACTCCACCGCACCCAAATCAAGCAAACGCTGCTTCGGCAAACCCACACATCCAGCCAGCACATCCACTGACTTTACCTTTACCACAGCCTGAGATGTTCCCAACACCTCCTGAACAACAAGTGATGAACTCTTCACCACAGAACCAGCTTCTTTCCCTTGCCTTAACACCTCAACTCCAGGCATAGAAGACTGAGACAAAACACCTCTACAAAAGGGTGAATTCCATGCCTTAACAACCTGCCCCAAGGCAGCAACCATCTCACCCAACTGCCATTCTTCCATCGACTTTGCCATACTACTAACAACAACAAACATTCACAACAAACAAACAAACAACCAATTAGACCAGCTTTAAGCAAGGATTCAAACTCCAACTCCAAAATAACACAATAGCTATATTAATAAGGCAATGGGTATCCCGAATCCTCCCCTTTTACATGACATAACAGTCATCACAAACATGGGTATCACAACATCAAGCATATCAAACAACATACTTTGATCATGCTTATACCAAACAGCATCCACTTGCAACAGCATATTATCAACATAACATACTCATAGCACTTTCATCATGCATAACACCAGCTTACAACATCAGCACATTTCCACATAAACTCGACCAAGATTCATAACCACAAAACATGCTTGCATACATCAGCAACATGCTCAGAAACATCAGCAGCATACTCAGAAACACGTGTTTCAACCAACTTTCAACCACACAACAAGGTAAACATCAAACACACATCACAACAACTTACCGTTTTCCCCAACCTTCGCAACCTGGCTCTGATACCACCAAATGTAACCCCCTTAACCCGGTCTGGACGGTTGACCCGAATTAAGAAAGTCACACGGGGAAAACCAAAGTCAACCCGAAAGTCAACCTTGATTAACGACCCTTTTTTTTCTTTTTAATCTTGTCTAGATGCACATTAGCCCTAATTATGACCACACAAACACCATACTCAAAGATCACAAACATCAGAGATCAAACATGGACCCAATTGAACAAATTACAACTTTAGGGACCAAATTGTAATTTCTGAAAACTTTAAGGACTTAACCAGATTTTAAGTTACCAACTTAGAATTAATCAGGTTTCATGCTTCCCTGCCAAATTTCAGCTCAAACGGACACCCCAAACTCATACAATTGCACAAACAAGATTCAGGACCAAAATGCAAACATTTTGAAACATTTAACCGCCCATGTCAGCCCCCAACGGTCACCCGTTCCGAAACAGGCAAAGCCCGTTTCGAAACACGGGGCCGTTCCGCAACGCGTTCCGCAACGGGGGTCTGGCAATAGCCAAACCGTTCCAGAACGGTGGCACCCGTTTCGAACGCCTGGGTTTATGCAAGGCACCCGTTCCGAAACGGTGTCATCTGTTCCGAAACGCCCTGCCCAGATTGCAGCATTTTGATCACTCAAACACACAATTGATCATTCAAACATGCTCCAAATGTCACCAAACTTTACCAGCATGCAATTCAACATATATATGACTTATAGGTATCATCAAATCAACAATTTAACTTCATATGCAAAAAGCCCTAAATCTATAGGCATGCTTCCTACACAAGCAACCATTTAAGCACAAACTTCCAATTCAATCTCATTAAAGCCAACACATGATTCAGCAACATCATCAACATTAAAACATACTTGTCCGAACATATACGAACACAAAAACACATTCCAAGAGATTCTACCCCCATTGCCTTTATTAACTATAGCTATTCACCGAGACCTACATCTCAATTGGAGTCCACCTTGAATCCCTTGCTCCTTGCTGTCCAAACCTCAAGAATCTGCATTGATGGACAAAAAGGAGCGTAAGCACATAATGCTTAGTGAGGAATGCTCAAAAACCAAAACTCCATCAATGCAGCGGGTTACAAAACACTTTTAAAACAACCCGCTTAGGCAAACCAAGACCATGTTTGAAAACTCCTTTTCAACATCATGCTTAAACCATGCATTGCACATACATGAAACCAAACCTTAGCTTAGCAAGCTAAGAAAACCTTTACAAAGCACAAATTACATAATCAACCATCTAACCATTCCGTGCATAAACACCATATGCTTAGTTAAATTAAAACCTTGGAAAACTCTTCCATTTCATATTACCCATTTATAAACTTGAACATCATTTCAAGAAAGAAACCCCCTTTTTAAACCATTATTCAAGCAATCCAATTCATGCATTAAACAAAGACAACTTATGAATCACATCATCATCATCACATGCCCTTTTAAACAAGCCTTAACAAGACTCCAATGCATTAAAGAGATTTCATGCACACATGCATCATTTACCAAATGATAATCAACACTTGATCAACTTGTCAAGTAAACATGCATTCACTAGCATCATACACTTTTCATGCAACCATGCATCTTTTCAAGCATCCCATGCTTCACACGCAATCATGCATCATTACATTGGCTTCCAAGTGATCAACCACATCCACTTTTCAACTCAACAACCCGATCGGATACGCGGATCACAAGCGTTGTCCCCTACGCTTCATACACACTACCAATCCAAGGTCCCCAAATGGACTTTTAAACACCATTTGACCTCAACACCCTAAGGTTCCCATGTATGGACTTTTAAACACCATACAACCTTAGCTTTTCCCGAGGTTCCCATGTATGGACTTTTAAACACCATACAACCTCAACTTTTCCCAAGGTTCCCATGTATGGACTTTCAAACACCATACAACCTTGACATGCACAAGGTTCCCTTGTATGGACTTTCAAACACCATACAACCTTTGCATCACCGATTGGTAGTTGTATAACATCACTAACGAGATCCGGGACACCCTACACAAGATCCACACATGGGCATTACACATCCATTGTGATCTCAACAAGCACAAGGTTCTCACATATGGACTTTTAAACACCATATAACCTTGCTCAACCAAGGTCCTCGAATGGGCATCCACCTCCATTATGACCTTAACCATCTCGTTAGGATACTTGAAGGGAGCTTTCCGGTCCACTCTTGACCACTCCTCCTCCAAGGCGACTTAATTCACGGTGCACCCAATCCTATAGCCGGCTAACTATATCCGATCAACGAACCAAGAACCACTTACATCAATTGCCAAAACAACCATCTTACCATGTTAATCCAATGTTCCACATGCTTAAACATAATGCAGAACCATCACAACATTAGCCCAATGATTCACATGCATAACCAATATGCAAAAGGTAACATTTACCATCATCAATTCACTGTTTTAAAGCATCATACAAAGCCATTGATCAACATGCAACACTATGCATCAAAACCACAATTACCATGTGCAAAACCAAGGATCTCTTACCTTGAGCATCCTTCACAAATGGCTTTCAAAACCAGCATTAAACCATGCTTAAAAATATGCTTCCAAAACAGATTTAAATCATGCAAAACACATGCATATCAACCATCAATCACAATTGCTTTAAAAGCCAATTCACAACACAATTCAAGAGCGAAAACCATTTACTTACTCTTGAGCTTAGCAAAGTTGTTTAGACTTAAACTAAGCTCCCAAAACCTTCAAACCTTGGTTTTAAAGCTGAAAACCCAACTTCACTCACCGATACACAAAACAAGGCTAGCAAACAAGCCTTGCAAGCATCCGAAACCTTCCGTAAACACCTCCAAAGCTCACGGATCAAACTCCCCTGTTTCAAACACACAACAACAGAGCATTAATGCATCTTTATGCATTAAAAACACCAGCAACAACAACACAACTCGTTGCTCATCACAAATCCAACATTTCGGCTACCAAACACAACCGAAATCACCTCCAAACACTTCCAAAACTTAGCCCAGCCAAGATCCATCACTTCTAACCATATTTAAACATCAAATAACATCCAAAATGATCATAAACACATCCTTATACCTCCAGGTATAACAGATCACCAAAAACACTCCAAAAACAACCAAAAACTCAAGCCAAACTTAGAAAATTCAACCTATCCGGGATTGCATTGATTAAACCTCAACTTCTAATCAATTTAGCATTCATTTAACATCATTTTGACACTCCAAAACACTGCCCAAACAGATCACACGAAAATTTCACCAAAATCACCAAATCTTGCATTTTAAGCTAAAAATCAAGATTTCAATTGAAAAGCCATTAACAAAACATAAATCAAGGATTGATAACTTAGGAATTTCAGTAAATAACTAATAGTTTAGAGGAGAAGGACGTTCTTACCTCCAAACTTGAATTTCTCCTTTTTAGAGCCAAAAAGCTTGATGAAACAACTTGCAAATTGAGAGGTTTTGTTGATGAGATGATTAGGAAACAAATGAGAGTTGAAATGAGAGATTTAGATGCCAAAATCAGAGAAGGAAATCTGGAGAATTGTGTTTGGGTTGAGAGAAAATGAGAGAAAAGGAAAATTGAGAGAAAATGGAAAGTTAGTTAAGAAATGGTAAAAATGGTTTCCCTCCACTTTCATAATCTTTAAAATCAGAATAAAGCCTTAAAATATCTTAGAAAAAATCTGGAGAAATCCTTTTTGGAATAATAGCTCCTTAAAGATTCAAAGTTTCAATCCTTTATAAAACAGTCACCAAACTTTCAAAAATTACATTTTGGTCACTAGCCAAAATGTCAACCTTCCGAACCTCATTTTCCAAAATTGATTTCACAGTTCACTTATATATATTTAAAGATGATTTTAGAACATTTTTCCATATTTTTAATGCAACCCGAACCAGGCTTTCCTAAATTCACTCTTATATACTCGATCAGCACTTTGACCGAACCAGTCAACGCCGAAAACTTCTGAGCCCAAAACCGGGGCGTTACAGCTGCGGGATTTCTTTTGATTGCTGGTGTTTTGGATGCATTTTAATGCATTGAACCTCCGTTTTAATGTGTTGGAAACATGTGATAGTAATCTTGAATCAAACGAAGTGATTTTAGAGGCTTCGGACGATCGATAGTCACGTCGGCAAGTGTGGTTTCGCAAGTCGGCGAGTGGAACTTGGTTTTCCAACATGGAAACACTTTAGAAAAGGTTTTGGGAACTTAGTAAGAGCTTGAAATGCTTTACTAAGTTTGGAAGTAAGTAAAGTAAATTTCTCCCTCAGATTGTGCTATTGTGAGATATTTGAATGCACTGGTTTTAATTGCATTTACCTTCTGTTTTAACGCATGTTTTGAGTATATATATATTGTGTTTGATGATGCCATGTGGTTTAAGGATGCATTAGGTAAGTGATCCTTGTATGCTTGTGTTGATGCATGCGTTTTGAAGCGTGGTTTAATGCTTGAGTATATGGCTATCATGAATGCTTTGTAAAAACAATGAGGTTTGCATGAGTTGTGGATTATATTGGCAAGTGATGTTGAATAAAATGTTTTTTAAATGTAATCAAATATAGTTAGCCGGCTATAGGATTGAGTGCACTATAAACAAGTCAACTTGGATGTTGATGGGTTGTGATTGTACCGAGAACCTCATCCAAGTACCCTAACGATTGAGGATTGTTTAAGGTTGCAACGGTTGAGGGTAGCTCCCAGGTGCGAACCTTGTGTGTGTCCCGTCTCTCGTTAATGGGTTATACAATTACCAATGAGTGGTGTTGAGGGGTTGTGATTGTACCGAATACTCCACCACGAGTGTCACAACGGTGGAGGGTTTCTCCCGTGTGTGAGCCTTGAGATGCCAGTAGGGTGTATGAAGGGTTTGGGACAACCCTTGGTAATCTGTGTGTCCGATGTGTTTTTGAAAAAAATATAGTTGTTAATCACTTGAAAGCCAATATAATGGATTATAATACTATTGAAATGTTGTTGATGCATATTGTGAAAAATGCATGTTTTACCATAAGCTTAGCATAATGTTGTTTATGCTTGGGAAGGCTTGATGGTTGTGTAGCAATGGTTTAATTGCTGGGAATTATGTAATTCATGTTGCATGGTGTTTAGCATACCGAATCTAATGGTAAAGTGCATGGTTTTTCAAAGGAGGCATGATGGTTTTGAAAAGAGAGAAAATTGGTTTTGTGCATTGATGGTGTTCTTTTGGTTTTGAGCTTTCCTCACTAAGCATGTTGTGCTTATGCTCTCTTTGTCCATCACTGCACTCAATTTTAGCTTTGGAGGCGGCACTTGCAAGGGATCGGTGGGAGACTTTGATTGAAGGTAAGTTTCACTTTTGTACTAGAGTAATAAAGGCAATGGGGGCATCCTATGCTATGGATGTTGATTGTTTGGTATCCCTCTGATTTGATGCAAATTTGGTATGCATATTAGGGTATGTAAATGGTCTCTAAGTTTTGATTTATGCTTGAATTTGGATTTCTGCCTTTTGGTGCTTCTAACGTTTATGAAGCATCCCTTCAGTTTCTTTGCTATTGAGAATGATGCTATGATGTTGCTTATGTTTCGTATAAGTTGTCATTGATATATATTTGAGTTGCCAACATGGTTGGGCATGTATCGGGATGGTTTCGAAAGGTTCACATCAAGTTTAAACAGCATTTTAAAACATTGCAGGCCTAGGTGTTTCGAAACACCCATGCCTGTTTCGAAATGGTGGCTTGAAATGGCCTTGGTGTTTTAAAACGATGAGGCCTCTTCCGAAACATTCTGCCTTTGTGAACCATCGTACCGAAACAAGTATTAAAGTGTTTCGAAACGAACTCGCGTATCGAAATGGTCAGCTGTGTTTCGAAACGGCCGTTCCGATATGATATGATCTCGGTTATGGATTTCGAGTCATATACGAAGTTGCCCGATCGTGATTCTAGTAAGAACTTAATTCCCGAAAGCTTGAACTCTGAAATTGCAAAATAAAGATGTAAGAAGGATAAATATGATAATAATGATAAATGAAGGGTGGAATAAGGGATTGTAGATGTTGTTTGATGGTTATGGAAGAGTGATGGATTTGGGGTAAAATGAAAGAAAGGAAAATTGATGGTGAAGATGGTGAAGGTGGCGAAGGTGGCGTGGACTATATAGATATGTAAGGATGACAGATTGTGACCCGTTAGCTATAGAAAGCTAGGAACCAACAATATAAAAGTATGGAATCGAAGTGGTAGGAGTATGGAACGAGACCCACTAGCTATAAAGGAGCTAGGAACCAACGTTATAAACAAGTGGAATGGATGAAGACTACAAGCACAACTTGAAGCCGATAGAGTTCTCGCAAGAACTAAAATGAAAACAACCTTTCAAAGGAGTTTTTATAAAATCCAAAATCTATCTTTACAATGAACCTAAGCTACCTATTTATAGTATTTTGGGCAGCATATGAAAAGGTTTACAAAAGATGAAAACAAATGCACTTGAATGCTTTGTCATGCACTTGAATGCATTGTAATGCTCTTGAATGCTTTGTCTTTCTTATCTCCAAGCTTTGGCTGAATATTCTAGATCAAATGGTGATGAATCTAGATATTTTTAAGATGAATGTGGCCTCAATTTCGTCCAAAAGGAGGAGTGACTCTTGGGCTACCTTGCTTTGCTTGATTAGGAGATAAAATGACTTGAATGGAGGCCTTGAATGGTTGTAATGATCTTGCTGTCCACTTTGGAGTGTCTCTTCCCATTCTATACTGATTTATATCACTAAATTGTAGTATTAAGTGAAATAATTCAGCCTTCAATGCATGTCACCTTGCTAGAACGTGAACAGCATCCAAAGGTGATGAATTCAGCCTTAAAAAGGTGAATTAATAAGATTTGAATGCATTGTTCTTGGTGGAATATGAACAGCCTTGAAAAGATGATAAGAATTCAGCCTTGAATTGGTTTGAATATGAGCATTAAGATAGCCTTCAATTGCATGTCTCATGGATGAAGATGAAAGGACTCTTCCTTGGCTCAAACTCATCCAAATCATCCTTGTACAAAATTCCCGTAATGAAAATTCCAGCCTGCATTGTCTTCAGTAAATCGATCATATCTCAAGCTCCCGATATCGGATTGAGGTGATTCAAAATGCGTTGGAAAGATAAGGGATAGAGGAATAATTTCCAAGTGATCTCAAGACCCTAACATGTCTTTATCGCATCCAGAAGTTGAAAACATTCTGACTGAAATTCTTGCATTTATTGTGACTGTTCGTCTCCCTTCATGCACCTAGACACAAAACAAGCAAATGTTCATGCTAAATTGAAAAGATAATTAAATATGTCATGCAAAAAAAAATTAAAGGAACTAGCTTTATTGAATGAACTAGCTTTATTGAATGAACTACATGTATTAATGAACTAAATGCTTTAAATGAAATACATGCCTTTAATGGGCAGCATGTTTATTAATGCAAATGGATGTTATGCCACTATGAATTGCTCATGCAAATTCATGCAAATAAATTATATCATATGATAAGACATAATGCATAAATGAGCAAATAGAGGATGAAGTAAGGTAAAACTCCCTTCGATTGAGCTTGATAGTTTGTCAAAGATGTGAGCACGTCATGAAGAAAATTGGTGCTGGTCAAGATCACATCATCCCCTCCCTCTTTAAAGCGATTTGTCCCCAAATCGATGCTTGCTACGAGCGGTTTTGATTTCCTTTGGGAAGGGAACTTCTTCACTTGCGTCTTGCACCGTATCCATTCTCTAGGGTCAAGATCTTCTCGTTTGTGAACTTTGCTTCCATGTTGCTCCCTTGTTTTGAAGTTGATTCTCTTGCAACATTTAAGGATGTTGTGCTCACAACGTCTGAAACCTTTCACAAATATAACGTCTTGTGGAGCGCCATCTCCTCTTGTTCCCTTCCGAATGATGTCCTTCGAGTAGGTGGATAGTCCTCGCTTCATGTCTTTGAATTGAAAAATCACTTGGGAACTATTCAAGACGTCAAGCAATTGAACATCTTCTTTGTCTCCTCTCATCTTCCGGTGGAGTTCCTTCTCAAACTGATGTCTCCTTTCATTTTCTACAATCACAATTGGTTTAGTAGAAAAGAAAATCAAATTTAAAGAGATAAAGAAAACAAACCCAACAATGTTCATGGATAATGGTTGACGCTTGATGTTCTTCTTGGAAAACTCCATTGGTTCATCATGTCTTTCAGTTAAAGGACTCATCTTTTGGACTCCTCCTTTGCTTGAAACGTCATGACCATAGATGAAAGGACTTGTCCTTTTGTGTTTCTCCTTTGGATCAACACCATGCTTAAGAAAGATAACTCCACTTTCACTCCTTAACTCGACATGTTGGCTGGTGAAGAGTGGTGCCTTTTGAACTCTTTCAAGTAGGTAGATATCACCAACTTTAGTCCTTGTACGCTTCCACATTAGGAATCTTGAATAGTTGGATAATGCTCGTTTCCTTTCCTTGAATCGATGATCACAAGCAAGAACAATTCCATGAATCAATGTTCTGCTAAATAAATCTAAGTTAAAACATGAAACACCATTAATAAAATGAATGAACATAGAGGATTCGCAAAAGTTCATGAATGGAATTTGACCCTTGACATTCTCAAGAATCAGATTCATTGAAACTTCCCTTTCACGAGGTTCATCGAATGGATGGAGTGTTCTTGGAATGTCAATGAATACGTTCCTTGAAATTTCAAGTGACACATCTTTTGGAATTTCAAAAGATATGATGCTTGAATCGTCTTGTATGTCTCTCGGAATAACCTGCAAATTCAAAGAACGAATAGAAGAAAATAATTGATTAGCAGAAATCAAAACTTCCTTCTCCTCACATTCTTTTCTCTCATGCTCATGTTTGTTTTGAATTCTCTCTTCAATATCATATTCTTCTTGAATGCTCTCTTCACTCTCTTGTTTTGTTTGAAAGCTTCGTTCACTCTCGCACTCATTTTCATCATTTCTCTCCTCACTTCAATCATTTCACTCTCTTGCTCTGATACCTAATGATATGATCTCGGTTATGGATTTCGAGTCATATACGAAGTTGCCCGATCGTGATTCTAGTAAGAACTTAATTCCCGAAAGCTTGAACTCTGAAATTGCAAAATAAAGATGTAAGAAGGATAAATATGATAATAATGATAAATGAAGGGTGGAATAAGGGATTGTAGATGTTGTTTGATGGTTATGGAAGAGTGATGGATTTGGGGTAAAATGAAAGAAAGGAAAATTGATGGTGAAGATGGTGAAGGTGGTGAAGGTGGCGTGGACTATATAGATATGTAAGGATGACGGATTGTGACCCGTTAGCTATAGAAAGCTAGGAACCAACAATATAAAAGTATGGAATCGAAGTGGTAGGAGTATGGAACGAGACCCACTAGCTATAAAGGAGCTAGGAACCAACGTTATAAACAAGTGGAATGGATGAAGACTACAAGCACAACTTGAAGCCGATAGAGTTCTCGCAAGAACTAAAATGAAAACAACCTTTCAAAGGAGTTTTTATAAAATCCAAAATCTATCTTTACAATGAACCTAAGCTACCTATTTATAGTATTTTGGGCAGCATATGAAAAGGTTTACAAAAGATGAAAACAAATGCAATTGAATGCTTTGTCATGCACTTGAATGCATTGTAATGCTCTTGAATGCTTTGTCTTTCTTATCTCCAAGCTTTGGCTGAATATTCTAGATCAAATGGTGATGAATCTAGATATTTTTAAGATGAATGTGGCCTCAATTTTGTCCAAAAGGAGGAGTGACTCTTGGGCTACCTTGCTTTGCTTGATTAGGAGATAAAATGAATTGAATAGAGGCCTTGAATGGTTGTAATGATCTTGCTGTCCACTTTGGAGTGTCTCTTCCCATTCTATACTGATTTATATCACTAAATTGTAGTATTAAGTGAAATAATTCAGCCTTCAATGCATGTCACCTTGCTAGAACGTGAACAGCATCCAAAGGTGATGAATTCAGCCTTAAAAAGGTGAATTAATAAGATTTGAATGCATTGTTTTTGGTGGAATATGAACAACCTTGAAAAGATGATAAGAATTCAGCCTTGAATTGGTTTGAATATGAGCATTAAGATAGCCTTCAATTGCATGTCTCATGGATGAAGATGAAAGGACTCTTCCTTGGCTCAAACTCATCCAAATCATCCTTGTACAAAATTCCCGTAATGAAAATTCCAGCCTGCATTGTCTTCAATAAATCGATCATATCTCAAGCTCCCGATATCGGATTGAGGTGATTCAAAATGCGTTGGAAAGATAAGGGATAGAGGAATAATTTCCAAGTGATCTCAAGACCCTAACATGTCTTTATCGCATCCAGAAGTTGAAAACATTCTGACTGAAATTCTTGCATTTATTGTGACTGTTCGTCTCCCTTCATGCACCTAGACACAAAACAAGCAAATGTTCATGCTAAATTGAAAAGATAATTAAACATGTCATGCAAAAAAAAAATTAAAGGAACTAGCTTTATTGAATGAACTAGCTTTATTGAATGAACTACATGTATTAATGAACTAAATGCTTTAAATGAAATACATGCCTTTAATGGGCAGCATGTTTATTAATGCAAATGGATGTTATGCCACTATGAATTGCTCATGCAAATTCATGCAAATAAATTATATCATATGATAAGACATAATGCATAAATGAGCAAATAGAGGATGAAGTAAGGTAAAACTCCCTTCGATTGAGCTTGATAGTTTGTCAAAGATGTGAGCACGTCATGAAGAAAATTGGTGCTGGTCAAGATCACATCACGATACGAGGCTCTCTGTTCCAAAACTTCTGACCGTTCATGCAGTTTTTGAATTGCTCTGTGTTTCTATTTCTTACATTTTGGTCCCTGGTTGCCTTGTATGAAATTGAATGGGTTCTAAAGGTCATTTTGAGCTGAGATTTCGCCGGGAAGCATGTAATGAATCTAATTAAAGATTGATAACCTGAATTTGGTAATAACCCTCCTAATTTGTCAAATTTAAAAAATGGTCCCCAAACCTTATTTGGATGTAATTAATAGGCGATTGTGACGGAGTTTCATCCGATGCTTGTATGCGTACACATAGGAACCTAAGTTGCATCTAGACAGGATAAATAGGAAAAAAGGGTCATTTATTGTGGTAAACCTTCCCGGTTTACTTCAATATTCCCCGTGTGATCCATTCGGTTCGGTCTATCGGCCAGGCCGGGTTGAGGGGGTTACAAACACCCGACACTTATGGGCACAAGCGTATATTATTGGCCATTTTTTGTGAACTTGCGGTTAACCAAAAGGTGTGAATCAATGAATGTGTCTCTGGCTATTTTCCTTAAATGAAAGAAGGCATATTTGGAGTTTATTCGTGCAATTGGAGACGACATAGGTCAAATGCGCTTGAAGGAGTTGAAAGCGGATTTTACTTGTACATAGAGTAAGCCAACACAATTGGAAAAATTGAAAGAGCTAGAAGGCCATGCAACTGAATTGTATACAAGAAAATCAAATAGGACCTTCCAAGAGGAACTTATGCATGATATATTGTATTGTGTGTCACGACATGATGACGACAGTAACGATTCTCGTAGTATTTTCTGATGAAATATAAAAAATAGGGCAAGGAATATGAAGTACAATTTGATGTTGTCAAAGAAACCCTAACATGTTGTTATCATAAATTTGAGACTGTCGGGTTTCCATGTAGACATCAACTACACGTGCTTAAGATGCTAGATAACACACGTATCCCAAATTAATTGATTCTAAATTGATGGAAAAAGAAGGTGAAAGTTGCTACCCCATCATTTGCGGACTTCATCCTCGTGAAGTGAAACATATGGCTCGGTTCTCTTCGCTCCGATTGATTTCAAATAAACTTTTCCCCTATTGCATTAAATATGGAAGCGAGTTTCCGACAAGCCAAAGATGAGATTCATAGACTTACAAGTGAACTCGAGGTAGCGTGTATGTTGAATGATTCTCATGATCAAACCACAACACTCATAAGAGTTCAGGACCCGTCAAGGAAGAAAGACAAAAGTCTCGATACAAGGTCTAAAAAAGTTGCAAGCAGGAGTAGGCGACATTGTTCAATTTGCAATTTAGAAGGGCACAATAAAGTCAAATGTCTTGAGTTTGAACATTGCAACATCATCATTCGTATGTCAAAATGATTTTTATGCTTGGGACTTGGAATTTTCAAAAAGGGCACAATAAAGTCAAATGTCCTGAGTTTGAACATTGCAACACCATTGTTCAATTTGTAATTCAGTAGGGCACAATAATGTCAAGCGTGTATGTTGAATGATTCTCATGATTAAAGAAAACGTTAGTCCTTGTTTATTAAATTACATGTTTGCGTGTATTCACAAGTCCATTATAACGTGTGAAACAATTTTTTCCCTTATTAGGAGCATGAGAAAGTATGGATGAGTGATTGTGGAGCTTCAAACAATCCCACTCAAACTGCGGAGAAGACTATCATCTTTTTTTTTGAGTATTTGAATGGTATGAAATTATATGTTGAATGATAATCATGTACACATTTTAGTGTACATATATAATGTTTATTTGAGATAGTGTTTGCATATTTTAGGACAACAATTTAATCGGAACTCAAATTATGAATCTGGGTACAAGTAAATTTGTACCGAAACTTAGCAAAATCGTAACTTAAATTATTTAATGAATCTGTGACAATCGCTGTGGAACATTCAGGCTTATAGTTTTCGAAATTGAGCGTAGTTGGTTCGAAACTCATAAAAACTAACATATTATGTTACTGCTTGTTCTTACATTTTAAGTTGGTAATTAATTCTCCTAGTACCGAACCTTTACTTTGTAGTTTCATACCCTAATTCATATTTTGACTTATAAGTATTTTGATATCCTCATCTTTTCTCGATTCAATCTGGATCTTTGGTTATGAATGTTTTGATTAGAGAAATTTGTAAGTTTTATATATCATGGAATTGAGCTGAAACATTTGAAAGGAAGTAATGTCTTATAAACATAGTTGACTTGAGAATAGGTCCATAACTTATGGATAGATAATATCTTATGATGATTTGTTTATTAAATTGTAATTGGCTTCATTTGTTTCTTTAAAGAATAAACTATGTTATCAAGTAATTAAAAAAATTTATAACTATAGGAATGAAACCAAATGGTGAATTGCTCTTGACCACATGGATATTATTGATAAAAGATGTTGTGATTAAATCTTGTTAACTTGATCCTATTTGTACGACAGGGTGATGCATGCCTTTTACATTTGGTTATAGACTTACAAATTGAAACTTGAACATTACATGTTTTACTTTATGTTCATTAACGATGTAATTAATGTTAGAAAATTGATAGTATACCATTTGTGTACATGATTTCTATGCTTCTTGACATGGTTGTCTTTTTATATATAATACAATAAAATCTTAAACGCCAACATAAATGTGTCATTTAACTGCTTGTAGAAAGTGTCTTTTTGTTAATGCGACGAGTATCAAATGTTTGCATATACAGTTTCGAACCTTTCACGTGAAACCTAAAATATTACATGTTTTACTAATGATTTTAGTTTAAGTTTCACTTGGCTAGTATCGAATCCCATTTTCATTGGTTTGAAACAATTTAAAATGTGTGGTTCCTGCCCCAAATTGTCTTTTCGTTTCTAATAAAATTGGCCATAAATGTAACCCAATATTATTACGAACCTAAAATTAAATCTGTACGCGTCCTTTTAGTAACGATTGAAAGAATGTGCACAAATTTAATTTGGCGGGTTAAATAATAAAATTTTAATTGGCGGTTCATTTTTCAAAAGACACTTTTCCCAGTAAATAAGCAATTGGTCTATTATAAATAGGAGTCCTTTGGATTCTTAGCTTCATATCCCAATGAGCAACTGATGTATTATTTCCTTTGTAGTTTTCGTCTCTACACAATTATGTCGACAAACAATGATATTTGGAAGGCTATGATTAGCCATTTTATAGGAATGAACACCAATGGACATAATATTTGAAAAAACTTGCTCTCAAAATTTTCCAAATACTATTGTTTGTTAGTGCTTAAAAATATATCGGGACGCGGCAAATGCATATCAGATTGACGAACCTGTGAATGTGGTGGACATTTGCAGTTTCCCCATATATATAACATCAAGGATGGTGATCGTTTTTCAGTTGTGGTTCTGATCGATTGCGACCACTGTGACAACAACCAAGCAGCAGATGATTACCATATGAATGTGGTGAATCAGTTTTAATTTTCTTTTAAGGGAGTGGACTTGACAAATATGATTTCGTTTGCCTTTTCCAACACACATCATCAGTGTTAGTATAGGGAAATTCGATCTTTGAAGCTGTTCTATCAAATATTAAAACATGAAAATGATCATTCCCTTTGTATTGGATAACCACAAAGACCCAAATTCCAGTGAATAATGCTCTACAAATTCTCCCCAACCCTTTTGCAACCACAACCTATTACTACCACATTCCAGTGAGTAATGATCATTCCCTTGGTATTGGAAAATTATGTTTTCAGTTATAATATTAAACTTGCCACAAATGTCATGAACTACTCGCAGTGATACGACGAGTTTCGTAGTATTTGCACACGGTTTCAAACTTTCCAGTTCAATAGTAAAATGTAACATGTATTCCTAATGATTTAAATTTAAGTTTTCCTTTACTTAGAGAATATGATCGTCCAAATTGCACCTTCAACTTTTCATTTTCCACTTTATGTTCATTAATTATGTAATTAATCATATAAAATGATATTATGCAAAATTAAACCTAAAATGTAACATGTATTCGTAAATTCATGTTCCAATTTAGGTTTTTATTTAATCCAATCAAGTCCCAATTATATTGTTTGAATTAAATTACAAAAATTATAGGGTTTGGAAAAAATTACAAAATTTAGAAATAAATATGAGTTAATTTTGGATAAAATAATAATTTTATGGACTAAAATGAACAAAAATTACACCATCTTTACCTTATTATACTAAATTATATAAATGAAAAATACATGTGGTTTAATTTCATCCCTAAACTGACAAACCCTAGTAGTGACATAAACCTATAGGGTATAATCATAAAACACCTAAAAATATATCATCACGTAGAAAGTTTTAGAATGAAAATATTAACAGAAATTGTGACATTCATGACTGCACATTTTGAGTTGTAGTTTTGGAAATTTACCACAAGTTTCATTGCATTTTATTAAAAACTTCATAAATAACAAGATGTGGGCAATACATAAACGCTATAAAATTAATCTTTTTAGTCAAGATATGGGCAATACATAAACATTTCAACACATAATCTTCCTCGCATACATTGCAAAGCGATTGGGATTGTTCCTATAAATCAGACCAACACCCTTACAATCCGAGTGAGGGTCATATGGGTTTGGAACACACAACAAACCTAGTATACACATAAGAATCTGTACAACTCTAATAGCAAGGCTCCAATATTCATGGAGGATGTTCAACCTAATGTCGCCACCTTCAATGAAGGGATGGAATATGTCCCCCATCAAACTAAAAAGCAAACTACATAAACAACAAACCATTATCTTTCAAATGCTTCAGCATAAAAAAATGAACAAGATAAATCAAAAATCTTTCGAGGTTTATTATATTACCTTAGGAGGTTTCATAAGGTAATCGGGTGGGAAGAAAATTCTAACTTTAAAATTATACCTTTCGTAAGGGCTGCCATCGGGTGTAGCCATTTGAAGCTTATAATGAAACGGACAGTCATCGACATCTACCATTAATAAAGAAAAATAATGATAATTATAATTTTTCTAAAAATGAAAATTTTTTCCTAAATTACAAAGTAACAGAGGGATGTTTAACAGAAAGCAGATAAGGGGCTACTAGCGGATTCTCTAAGGTAGCAGGACGTAACTCCCTTTGAACAAATGCAAGCGTATCAATGTTCATCTCAAAAAGTAGATAAAAAGAAAATGATGAGAATGAAGATTGTAACGCTCCGATTTTAGGTTTGGGAGTTAGCTGGGTTTGGCTAAACGGTTCGGGCAAACTGGTCTAGCCAATTTAGACTAGAATCATGAATAAATTGATTTAAAATATTTTTGAGTGAAATAAAATATGGGAAGATGCTTTAAAATCCTAAAATAATGTTTTGAAGGGTTTGGAGAGTTCAATTTGATAAAATTGGAGTTATTTAATTAACATTTTGAAAACGGTGACTAAATCGTAAAGATTGCACAATGTGTTTTAATGACTAAATTGAAAAGGGTCAAGGCTTAGAATCTTTAGGGAGCTTTTACACCAAGGTGTTATCAGCCTTTCCACTTATTTTGGACTTTTTTAAAGATTTAGTAAAAAGGTTTATTAAATAGTTTTAATAAAAATGATTTTTTATAAAAAAAGGCCAAACATTTTCTTACGTAACTTTCCATTTTCTCTTTTCTTTTCTCTCTATTTTCTCACCAGCCAAACTGAGATTTCCACACCAAAATGATGAATAATCAATTGATTTGATTCTATTTCTGATTTCCTGAACTCCATCTATCATTCCTATTTGGATTTCTTAGAGGATTTCATCAATATTATTGCCAAACAAGGGAAAAGCTTGTGTTAGAGGTGATCTTCTTAATTCTCCTACAATCAAAGTTCTTTATTGAAATTCCCAAGTTCTTGACTCTTGTAAATTGTTTTTTAAATTGATTTGAGTTATAAATGATATTATCTTGCTTTAATCAAGCTTTAATTGGAGTTAAATTGATGAAATGGGTTGGGTTTTGTTTTGGACTTTTTGCTGGGTTTTAGATTGATTTTAATCGTAATCTTGATGTTAAATAATGTGGTAATGTGTGTTTTAATAATAGAATCTCGAAACTAGGTGAATTGCTAGATTCCTAGGTTGGAATCATTGAGTTTATGGCTTGTTTATGTGGTTAAATGGTTGTTGGTAGTAAAAGGATGCCGAGGTGATGTTTTTAGATGTATAATGATGTTGATTAATGGTTAATCTCTCGGGGCTTTGGTTGGAGATTGTTTAGAATGATTTCACCGATATTTTCTATTTATTTCAGATGCCGATTGCTTGGGTTTTGTTATAGAGAATTGTGGAGTTTTGTTGCTGCAGATTTTGCTGCAAGAATGTGCATTAATCCTCTATTTTGATTTGGTTAGAAGCAGGGCAGATTGATCCGATGTCTTTGGAAGAGGTCTTAGTTGCTCCGAAGGCTTGATATCGCTTCGGCAAGTGGATCAAAGCTTTGTCGGTGAGTTGAAATGATTTTAAAGGCTTTTCAAAGATTTTGAAAGCAATGTTTGGGGGTTTAGATTAAGCTTGAAACGCTAATGTAAGTTCTGAAGTAAGTATGAAAGATTTTGCTCTTGGTTTATCGGTTTTCATGTTGTTTTGATTGATCATGCTCATGTTTTAGAAAGAGATTTGCTACCTATTGTTTATGCATGTTTTGAGCACTGATATTTGATGATTATGACCCCATGAGAATTTATTTATGGTTAGAAAGAGTTTATGACTTATTGAGAAAAGGCTATTGTTGAGTGTATAAAAGTTCTATATTTTACCCCTCATTAACCCATATTTCTGCTGCATTCAAGCATATTTCATTGCATTTAGGATATATTTTTACATATACATCACAAATAGATAAAATGACACATTTGCTACTGAATTTGAAAACTTTTGCAGGTATCTGCTGTGGCAGACTTAGGGCAACAAGGGAGCAAAGCTGGCTTAGAGGACTGGAGTCATTGAGATAACGATGTTGTGGCCACTGCCGTGGCAGCCAAGACGACATCATTGGTGTAAGGGAAAAGTGAAGTGGAGCCCGACAGATAGAGAAATTCAAGCCGGTTTGTCGTGGACCACTCCTATATTTTTCTGAGCCCTGAGGCAGAATGAAGGCCAAGCCCAAAGTCCAAGGAAGAAACCCAAAGCAAGAAAAGAGGACGAATTAAAGGCATATACTCAGAAGATTTAATCTCCAATAGAGTTGTACTTTAGTTTAAACTTGTATTCTTGCCATATTAGAAAACTTGGACCCAAGGCCTATATAAAGGTATGTAATTCGACCTAGGGAAGAATATCTCATTCTTAGCCGTCTTCCCCAAAACCCATGTCGTTTTCCCCCTTCTCATCATGTTCTAAACTTCCCCTAGGCTAAGGGTTATTCTGTAAAGTAGTTGCAAGGATTGTATTGTTTTTCGAATATTTCTGTTCAAAGCAATAAAACTTCAAGTTTATTTATTCTGGTTTTTCACATCTCGCAAGAGTATCATGAGAACATTGTGAGGTTATTTATTTGTTTGATATCAGGAGAGTTAAGCATACAAACATAATAAATACGAGTTTTCCAGTTTATGGTTAAACCATCTCGACTTAGGGATAAGTACGAGGTTAAGTGGCTAAGAAAGAATTCAACAACATTGGTGTTCACCCTTCGATTCACGCCGGGAGGTATCATCCAAGAAATGTTCATCAACAGCACTTGGGCCTAGGGATAAGACAAGTCATAGAAGGGATTCTTGCCGAACTTGAAGTACAGAGTTGTATGATCAACAACAGACTTTTGCCGTGACAGGTGCTGCCGCGACAGGGATGACGACAGAACATAAGTTTCTATTCAGTGCAACACCTGCACTACCGAGCAATTTAATATCGGCCTATTTCTTAAACCTGATATTTTACTCCTTTAATTTAGTCAGTATTCACGATTACTTTACAAAAAATTTAAACTCTTTCTCTCTCGTGCAACAACTATAGGATAAAGCTATTTCCAGTCCCTATGGAGACAATATCCGATACTCCAAGTATCACTTCACTACTTGCGTCGTGTACACTTGCACTATTTGCGATAGGACTTTTAAAACGCAACAAGTTTTTGGCACCGTTGCCGGGGACTGGTAACATATCTTTACCGTTACTTTTACTGCACTTTTCCTTTTTAATTTTTCTGTTTTTATTGGTATTGTTTACCCTGTGCTTTTCACAAGGTCTTCTATTTTCTTATGCGCAGATCTAGACGAGACAAAGAACCTGAGTACGAACTAGACCCTAAAATTGAACGTACATGCAACCTCAGGAACCGAGTCCGCCTTTTGATAGCAAGAAACAACTATCTTGAGGAACAATTAGAAGCAATGAACAATGGGGTAAATAATAACCAAAGGGATGCTGAAGATCCTCCCCTAGATGCCTTGAATGGACGGCCTGCCACTGCCGCACGATAGTCCTACCGCGACTACATGATCAATGACCACGTTGAACCAAAGACCACCTTGCCAGACGTGGAAGCTGAGAATTTTGAGCTGAAACCTGTTATGTTCAGCATGATAAATTCTGCTGACTAGTTTAGTGGTGCTGCAACACATGATGCCCAAGAACATATGAAAATGTTCCAAGAAATATGTGGATTGTTTAGATTGATAGGAATAAATCTGGAAATACCGAGGCTCCGGTTATTTCCTCATTCACTAAGAGACAGAGCTAAAACTTGGTGGAATAAACAAACTTCAGGTTCAATACGAACTTGGGGAGTTCTCTCTCGTGAATTCTTATCTCATTTTAATCATTCTCACTTATCTGAGCGATTGCGTAATGAAATTGCTACTTTTCAACAGGAAGATGACGAACTAATGCACGAGGCATGGGACAGGTTTACAACTCTTCTAAGGAATTGCCCGATGCATGGATTCCCCGTGTGGAATCAGGTCGTTAAATTCTACAATGCTGCCAATACACACACTCGTATGAGAATAGATTCAGCAGCAAATGGGCTATTATTGGATAAAGATCCAACGAAGCAATGGTGGTGTTGAAAAACTTAGCAAAGAATGACGAGGAATTCCCTACAGCAAGGAGAGGTAAACGAGGGATAACTGTAAAGGATTATGAAGCTGACAATTCCCTGAAATCACAGGTTGCTTACCTCACAAAGGCGGTGGAAAATCTGTTACGGAAAGATTCTAAACCTGTCTATTCTGCAGAAGAGGTATGTGAAACTTACAGCGGGAACCACAGTTCGGAAGACTGTCCGTTACAATTAGAAGAAGGGATGTGTGTTGGAAATTATAACAAGCCAAGAAACTACGACTCCAACAATTACAATCCCAACTCGAGGAAAGATCCCAAGTTTTCCTGGAGCAATCCGAACAATGCATTGAATCCTGAGATGCAGAACAACCAAAACCAAGGGGCACCCAGAATCCTGTCGCGACAGTAGCCACAACTGCAACTGCAACAAAAACCGGTAGCCGCACCTAGTATACTGGAGCAGACATTGGCCACATTCATGTCACAAACAGGAGCTTACATGGCGAACATGGATCACTTTGTCAAGAAAACTGAGTCATTCATGGACAAGACAGAGATGAGGATGACAAACCATGAGGCTACCCTGAAATCCTTGGAGACACAGATGGGCCAGGTTTCTCAGCGCATCAATCCAAGGCAAAACGGAGGATTCCCTAGTGATACTGAGGTCACTAGAAAGCCCACACATGAGTAGTGTAAAGAAATCACAACAAGGAGTGGGAAACAGTTACAAGGGTTGGAGACAAAGAGCATATCAAGTAAGGAACCGACCCTAGATACACCTGCCGTAAACACTGCCCCGGCAGAGGAAGAATAGCCTGCTGCCGACACACTTGTCTCGACAGCAGAAGAGACAGAGGAGCAATTAGAGGATGCTGAATAACCTAAACCTCCTCAAATTCGAATACTATGCGAATGACGTCTTGAAGATTACCGTCCTCCACCTCTTTTTCCACAGTGGTTACAAAAACAGAAACAGGAGTACCAACTCAAAAAGACTTATGATATTTTTAAGCAGGTGCACATTAATATACCGTTGTTAGAGGCCATCAAGTAGATGCCCGATTATGCGAAATTTCTCAAGGACGCCATATCAAAAAGGTCCAGACTTGGGGAATTCGAAACGGTAAAAATGATAGAGGGATGCATGACTATCTTGCACAGGCATCCACCCAAGAAGAAGAAGGATCCTGGGAGCTTCATCATACCGTGCATAATTGGTGACAAATTTGTGGGTAAGGTACTTTGTGATCTTGGTGCTAGCATAAATTTAATGCCAAAATATGTGTTTCAGAAATAAGCTATTGGACGAGCACGACCCACAATAGTCATGCTGCAGCTGGCGGACTGCTCTTACATACAACCAGAAGGGAAGATCGAAGATATTCTGGTAAGAGTGGATAAATTCATATTTCCTGTTGACTTTCTTGTGTTAGACTGTGAAGCAGATGAAAACGCACCGATCATCCTGAGGCGACCATTCCTAGCCACAGGCAGAACTGTGATCGATGTGGAGAAAGGAGAACTGACCATGAGAGTGAATGGTCAAGAAATCAAACTCAATGTTCTCCAAGCAATCAAACATACTGATGCAGAAGAAGAGTGCAAGGCCATCGCTGAAGTAATCCTTGACCAACCCTGCATTAGGTTGAGCTGCCATGACATAAAATTTGGCCACTGCAACAGCAGTCATCTGGAAGACTGTCACGGCAGCAACCACAACAGTGACTCCTCCGATTAAGAAATATCTGAAACTGAAGGTCAAGAGGAGGTAAATTGGATAGGCAATCGTCCAGGTAAGTTCTTCGAGCCCCTAAATTATACCTCGAATGAACATATAATCCAGAAGCCTTCAATTGAAAAGCCACATGTTTTAGATCTTAAGCCCCTTCCAGGGCAGCTTAAATACGTCTTTCTTGGTTTAAATGATACGTTGCCCATAATCATCTCTTCCAAGTTAATGCAGAAACAGGAGCAGCAGCTAATCAGAATGCTACAACAGCATAAGAAGGCCATTGGATGGACGATAGCTGATATCCAAGGCATCAGTCCGACATTATGTATGCACAAAATTCTCTTGGAAGATGATCATAAGCCGACTATTGATGCTCAGAGACGTTTAAACGAGGCTATGCAAGAAGTGGTGAGAAAAGAGAATATCAAATGGCTTGACGTCGGAATCATATACGCCATCTTGGATAGTAAGTGGGTGATCCCGGTGCAGTTTGTGCCCAAAAAGGGAGTCATAACTATGGTGACCAACGAAGAAAACGAACTAATCCCAACCAGGACTGTGACCGGTTGGATGGTTTGTATGGATTACTGGAAGCTTAACAAAGCTACCCGGAAGGACCATTTCCCCTACCTTTTATTGATCAAATGCTTGATAGATTAGCGGGGAAACCTTACTATTGTTTTCTTGATCGTTACTCAGGTTATAATCAGATAGCGATTGCACCAGAGGATCAAGAGAAAACTACCTTCACATGCTCGTACGACACTTACGCTTTTCGGAGAATGCCATTTGGACTCTGCAATACACTAGCAACTTTCCAAAGGTGCATGATGGAAATATTCTTCGACATGGTAGAGGACTTCCTAGAAATTTTCATGGACGAATTTTTCGTCTTTGGAGAAAGTTTTGAAGGTTGTTTAGGCAACCTGCAGAAGGTGCTTGAAAGATGCGAAGATGCGAACTTGGTCCTGAACGGGGAAAAATGCCACTTCATGGTGGATGAAAGGATAGTATTAGGCCACAAGGTAAGCTGCCGCGACATAAAGGTAGACAGAGCAAAAATAGAAGTCATCGAAAAGCTACCGCCACCCACCACAATCAAGGGGATTCGGAGTTTTATAGGGCATGCTGGGTTTTATTGACGATTTATTGCCAATTTCTGGAAGATTACCAAGCCCTTATTCCACTTATTGGAGCAGAATCGTCCCTTTGACTTTAATACTGAATGTACTGAGGCATTCAGAATTCTGAAGGAGAAGCTAGTAACAACCCCGATCGTACAGCCAGCAGATTGGAGTTTTCCATTCGAGATAATGTGTGATGCCAGTGACTATGCTGTCGGGGCCGCACTAGGGCAGAGGAAGGATAAGCTCTTCCATGTAATCTACTATGCCAGCAAAACACTGAATGATGCCCAAGTGAACTACACCATGACAGAGAAGGAACTATTAGCAGTGGTGTTCTCAATCGACAAGTTCCGTCCATACATACTTGGAACAAAAGTGGTGGTCCATACATACCATTCAGCACTAAAGTATCTATTCACGAAAAAGGATGCAAAACCGAGACTGATACGTTGGATTCTGCTACTGCAAGAGTTTGACATTGATATCAAGGATAAAAAGGGAACAGAAAACCAAGTAGCATACCACTTGTCGAGATTAAAGACAGGAAGGAGTCAAACAACAGATAAAACAAACATATTAGAGACCTTCCCGGACGAGCAGCTGTTCGCTGCCACCAACATTGCCGCGACAACCATGACGGCATGTAAGCTTACTGACATCCTGTGGTACGCTAATTTTGTTAATTACATAGTTAGTGGGGTACTACCCCCTGAACTTAATTACCAAGCAAGGAAGAGGTTCCAAAATGATGCAAAACATTATTATTGGGACGAACCTCTTCTTTTCAAACACTATGCAGATCAGATTATCAGAAGATGCATGCCACAGGATGAATATGAAGTTGTGCTTCACCACTGCCATGCTTCCCCATATGGAGGACACGTAGGTGGAAACAAAATTGCTGCCAAAGATCTGCAATCCGGTCGTTATTGGCCCATATTGTTCAAAGACGCACAAGCCTTTTACAAGATCTGTGACAAATGCCAAAGGACTAAGAACATATCAAGAGGGCATGAGATGCCACTACAGAACATTTTTGAGGTCGAAATCTTCGATGTTTGGGGAATCGACTTCATGGGACCATTCCCAGCATCTTGTGGGAATTTTTACATCCTACCGGCAGTGGATTATGTGTCCAAATGGGTAGAAGCGATCGCCACTCAGAAAAATGACGCCAAAACTGTTCAAAGATTTCTGCACAAGAATATCTTCTCCAGATTTGGCATTCCCAAGGCGATCATCAGTGACGAGGGGAATCACTTTGATAACATGGTAATTGCTGCTGCCTTGAGAAAATACAGAGTAAAGCACCGGATTGCAACAACATACCACCCTCAAACCAATGGGTAGGCTGAGATATCCAACCGAGAAGTAAAGAACATAATTGAGAAGATGGTTAAACCCACTCGAAAAGATTGGTCTTTACACCTCAATGATACACTATGGGCCTATAGAACAGTGTTCAAAACACCATTGAGAATGTCACCCTATAGACTCATCTATGGGAAAACATGCCACTTACTTGTTGAGATAGAACACATAGCTTATTGGGCTATCAAGGCAGTAAATTTGGACTGGGATAAGGCAGGACAAAAGAGGCTACTGGACTTGAATGAAATTGAAGAAATTCGAGCAATGGCCTACGACAACGCCAAGATCTACAAATATAAAATCAAAAGGTGGCATGACAGGAAACTGCTGCCATGACAGTTCTGCCTAGGGCAGCAGGTGTTGTTATTCAATTCTAGGTTGAAACTTTTCCTAGGAAAGCTTAAATCTAGATGGTCCGGTCCTTTCCAAGTTGTCCGGGTTTTCCCTCATGGTGCCATCACAATCAAATCCCTAAAGGAGGGGCACCAGTTCAAAGTCAACGGACAGAGACTAAAGCATTATCAGGGGACTGAAGCCCAATGATACAAGAAGTAGTTACTTTAGGAGATTCCCCACAAGGCATCCCTAATTTAGCTTAACTTTTATTTTACTTTATTTTATTTATTAGGAATTAAGATTTATTTTATTTTAGGAATGAATATTTAATTTTAATATTTTTATTTTTATTTAATTATTTTTAGGAAATAAAGAAGCAAGGTGAATAAAAGGAATGAACCAGCCCAACACATCCACAACAGCCCAAAAAGCCCAACGGACGAGTCTGTCGTCACAGCCTGTCATCAGTTGTCGCGACGGACGTGGAAAAGACAAGTTGTCGCGATAGACACGCAAACGCGTAACAGAAGAGTAGCAGACACGGAAACGCATGACAGACGTGTCAGAAACCGCGTAACAGCTGGCCCCGTTATTCGCGCCTGCCGTTACAGCTCCAACAGGCAGAAAATCACCCTTCTATATAAACCCCATTTACTATTCACTTCTCATCTCATTCTCATTCTCTCAACTTGTTTTCTCTGTCTAGATCTTAAAAATTTTCTTTACATTTTTCTATAGTCCTTGCAAAAATGGCTAGCAGACAAACCTGCCGTTGTGCTGCCTCCAATTCTACCGCATCAGTCTCCACCCCAAGCCATAACGCCATTCCAGACCGCTTCGCCTCCACCGACTCCGCCACGAGATACTACAACTCCTTCTAGAAGAGGGACGTGTGGGAGGAAAGAGGGTTTATCTACACAGAACCCACGGGAGACCTAGGGCTCGAGAACTTCATAGCAAGAAAAATCCAAGCCCTCAAATTGAAGCAATTTGCTGCCCAACCGGAGGAGATGAACATAACACTCGTCAGGGAGTTCTACGCTGCCGTCGACAGCAAAGACACCATGACAATAACAGTTCGAGGTAAACAACTCTCCATTGAACCTGCTTACATCAACACCCTCTACGGTTTATATGTGAGTAAGAAGGAGGACTCCCATAAAAGATTCGTCAATAGTCTATCGCCGGCAGACTACGACGCGATCATGGCAAAGCTCACCGAGGAAGGGACGGAGTGGAACACCGACCCTAAACACCGATAGACGGTGAAGAAAACTCAGTTGACTCCACTTTATGAAGAAGCGCATCATGCCATCCTCCCAGAACAACACCGTCGACATACCAAGGTTAGCCCTTGTGCATTCCATTTTAAATGAAAGATCAATAAATGCCAGCCGCTAAATATGGGAGGGAATACTTAAGTGTGCCCTCCGACCATCGGGTCCCCTCGTCTTCCCATACCTCATCATCACCATCTACTGGGGGCACAATGTACCGGAGATTGCTGAAGATGTCAAAGTCCAAGGAAAGGGATGGACGCAGCGGAACATTTTTAGCCTCATGGAGTTGAAAGCTGCCACCCCACTATCATACTTCCATCCTTCTGCCACAGCAGACCAGACGACAGGCCCTAGTTCCCCAGAACCTGCCGCAACATATAAACAGCAGACGGTAGCATCACCTCCATCAGACACCTCTGCCCAGATTCTATCGACATTGAAAAGAATTGAGGAACGACACCTCGGACTGGTGAGCTACATGAGGGATTTCACAGCAACAATGGTAAACTTTATCCATAATAATTTACATTTTACCCATTTGTCATTCCCCTCCTTCCAAAAACAGTTCTTTGCTGCCCCTAAACCTACCCCTGCTGCAAGCCCCAGAACTCCATCTGCTGCTTCCACACCTACCCCTGCCACGACAGGAGAAGGCGGCAGGCAGTCCGCCACAGCCTGAGAAGAGAAGAGAAAAGACCCCCTCCCGGAAATCGACCCCAATTATTGGGAAGGGTTCTCATCCTCTTCAGTTTGGTAGGATTCTGATTCCGAGCCTTCAGTCCCCCAAGACATCTCCAAGGACTTCCCACCAATGAAAATGAAGAAGCTCAACGAGACTGTCAAAGGACCCTCCGGCCAAGGCAGATCTGCCAGCAGCAGCAGCAACTCCGATGATGAGGTCGAGGTTCTGGACAAGCCCCCACACATCTCACCAACATGTGTCTAGTCACCTCGGGAAGCAAAGAAGAAGGTAGCCTCTGCCTCCCCCAGAACACTGCCGGCCCCCGCCATGAAAGTCACTACCCGCCAGCAGCTCCAGATCAGCAACAACAACGATGACAGCTCCTCAAATAAAGTTCTCTTATACTTTTTCTGTTTTGTTGCTTTATTTATTTTTTGATGTATTTTGTTTCTGTTTTTATTTTCCATTCTGTCATGCATTGAGGGCAATGCAACCCTCGAGTTTGGGGGTGGCATCCCTTCATTAATGAAGTCATTAGTTGTGTCTTAATATGTGTCTAATTATTAGGTTATTTTTAAGTTTATTTTTGTGTCAAAAAAATAAGAAAACAATAAAAGCAAAAATTTAGCTTAAGTCTTTTGAACTAAACTTACCTGCCACGACATACTCTGTCATGCCAATGCCTTTAGGAAATTTTAGGAATTGTTTAGAGCCTTGCTATAATTCTAATCTCTACAACACTTTTTGTGACTCTTATGCTATCTAGACTTCTGTAGTACACTGGAATAGGAATGTTTACCTACTTGAAATCGCCCCTAGAGGTGCCTATCACTGGCTCTAGGAAAGGAATAAAAGGAAAGAAAGAATTCAGACTCATTTGCTTGCAAAACTGCCTTGCCCTGATTTTATGGAGATTTCTCTTCGAGATAAAGTTAGAAAAAAACTAAAGGAGCCTAAGAATTGCCTCCATAAAAGCATATTTCATTGCATTTAGAATAGATTTTTACATATACATCACAAATAGATAAAATGGCGCAGTTGCTACTGAATTTGGTTACTTTTGCAGGTATCTGATGTGGCAGACTCAAGGCAACAAGGGAGCAAAGCTGGCTCATAGGACTGGAGTCATTGAGATAACGTTGCCGTGGCCACTGCTGTGGCAGCCAGGACGACAACATTGGTGAAAGGGAAAAGTGAAGTGGAGCTTGACAGATAGAGAAATTCAAGCCGGTCTGTCGTGGACCACTCCTATATTTTTTTGAGCCTTGAGGCAAAATGAAGGCCAAGCCCAAAGTCCAAGAAAGAAACCCAAAGCAAGAAAAGAGGACGAATTAAAGGCATATACTCAGAAGATTTAATCTCCAATAGAGTTGTACTTTAGTTTGCCATATTAGAAAACTTGGACCCAAGGCCTATATAAAGGCATGTAATTCGACCTAGGGAAGGATATCTCCTTCTTAGCCGTCTTCCCCAAAACCCTTGTCGTTTTCCCCTACTCACCATGTTCTAAACTTCCCCTAGGGCTAAGGGTTGATTCTATAAAGTAGTTGCAAGGATTGTACTATTTTAGGAATATTTCTGTTCAAAGCAATATTTCTTAGGCTTGGAAGGGTATTATCGTCATTTTGTAAATGGTTTTTCAAAGGTTACTGCTCCTTTGACAAGGTTGATGCAAAAAGATGTTCGTTTCGAGTGGACGTAAGCTAGACATCAAGCTTTTGAGAAGTTGAAATAAGCTTTGATACAAGCTCCAATCATGATTCAACCTAAGTCAGGGAAAGAGTTTGTGATCTACAATGATGCTTCTTATGTTGGTTTAGGATGTAGGTTGATGCAAGATAGGGGATTTGTGGCTTATGCATCTAGGCAGTTGAAGGTGCACAAGCGCAATTACACTACTTATGATATAGAATTCGTTGAGGTGATGTTTGCGCTAAAAATTTGGAGGCATTATATTTGCAGAGAAAAGTTTGTGGTGTATACAGATCATAAGAGTTTAAAGTATTTGATGTCGCAGAAGGAGTTGAATCTTGGGCAATGTCGGTGGTTAGAGTCGCAGAGAAGAGTTTGTGGTGTATACAGATCATAAGAGATTTAATTATATTGAAAAGATTTTTGAAGTTGGTAAAATATGGGAAAATGTTTTATAATCATTATTTCATATATATATATATGATTTTGGTGGGATTAATTTTAGAAATTGGATTTTGTAGGTTTGACATTTTGGAAATTGGTGACCAAAATGTAAAGATTGTAAAACTGTTTTTAGTGACTAATTTGTAAAAGATAAAAACTTTGAATCTTTAAGGAGCTACTGAGCCAAAGTCTAAGTCAAACCTTTTACCTTTAATTGGTCAATTTTAAAGTGATTTTAATAAATTAAACAAGGTGGAGGGAATTAAAATTAGCTTTTATCTCTTAAAACATATTTCATGTAACTATTTTCTCAGCATCATTTTCTCTTAAATTTTCTTCAGCCATGCATTAGTCTCTTAAAATTAGCTTTTTAACACTAAATGATTTTCTAACGTTTTCCTATCAAAATCATATGGTTTTATCTTTGTTTTCTCATGTAAATCTTTAGAATTGAAGGGAAAAGTAATCATTAGAGGTAAGGTTTCGTTCTTATCCTTTAATGAAAGGTTCTTTATTGAAATTCCCAAGTTCTTGATATTTTATGAATGCTTTTGAATGTGTTTTGATGTTACAATTAGGGAAAATTGGTTTAAGTAATGTGTAATTGAGGTTTAATTGATTAAATCAAGAAATCTTTGTTTTGAATATGTTTTGATGGGTTTATAATGTGATTATATCATAATTATGATGTATTGAAATGTTGAATAAGTGAATTTAACATAGTAAACCCGTAACTAGGTGAGTTGGTTGATTTTTAGGTTGAGTTCTTTGGGTTTTTGACTTAGTTATGTGGCTGATTGGTTGCTAGTGGTTCTTCGGTGTTGAGAAGGTGCTTATAGATGAAATTTGATGTTTCTTTGATGTCAATTTCGCTGGGTTATGGCTGATGATTAGTTAGAATGTTTCGTCGGTGCTTTTCGTAGTTTTTGGTAGGCGAAAGCTTGGTCTGTTGATGGATGATGATGTAGTTTTGTATGTTGGGGATTTTGATGTAAGGTTAAGCATTAATCCTCTATTTTAATTTGGTTAGGAATAGGGATATGGACCCGATAGCTTCCGAGAGAGTTTCGGTTGATCCAGAAGCATGATTTTCATTTCAGCAAGGAAAGCGAGGTGTTTCGATGAGTGGAGCTGGTTTTATAGCTTTTAAATTTTTTGAAAGTACGTTTTGGGGGGTTTAGATTAAGCTTGAAATGCTAATCTAAGCTTAGAAGTAAGTGAAATTGGTTTCGCTCTCGGTTCTCGGCTTTTCCCATTGTTTTGGATTATCATGCTCATGTTTTGATGAAAGATTTGTTACCCTCTATTGTGCATGTTTTTCTGAATTGTGAAATGATTCATGGGATCCCATGTGGTTGATTTATGCTTTTGAAAAGACTATGTCTTGTTTGGAAAATGCTATGCATTGAGTATGCTTTAAAATGAGATGAGATATGGTTTGTGTTTATGCATTGAAAACAATAGGGTGACATGGTTTTCAGGAGTATATTGGCAAGCGATGATGCTTATTATAACCGGATATAATAGGTCGACCAATAGGATTAGAGTGCACTGTAAAATGTAAGCAAATTTCGTACGTACGTGAGATAAAACATAATGTGTGCAGCCGCGTCATGTGAGCTGTAAAGTGGGAGCGCAACACTTTACGAGCATTAAGGTGGGAGTAGCCACACCTTGTGAACACTTTGGTGGGAGCAGCCACACCATGTGTTTTGGGATGGAGTGTAGCCATTCATATCACATGATACCAGTAAATGAGATTCACATGTATCATGGTTTATAAATGTTTTGCATAATGTGTTTTACACATGAGATTATATTTTGAGAAATGCGTTATGAGAAACAAGCGTGAGTAGCTTCGGCTTGAGATTTGCATTAAGGTTAATGCATGAGACTTATGATACATGTGGTTTAAAGATTGTTGATTTGCTTTTAAAGTGGTTTAAAGCATGAGAATAAATGAGCACGATGTGGTAGAGATTTCTATTTGAGAAATGATTTTTAAAATGAATTGTTGTTGGTTTTAATTTGAGCATCCCTCACTAAGCAATTGTGCTTACGCTCTCTTTTTACAACGATGCAGAGAATTGGCATTTGAGGGCGGAAAGGAAGCAAGTGGAAATCCAAGAGAAGACACATAGCTCAAGTATGGATTTTGGTTTACTTAATATTAATAATTTGCAATGGGAGGATGCCTTTATGTTTTGGGAGAGTGTGTTTTGAAACTTCTTGGTTTGTGGTAAGTTTTATATGCATATTATGACTTGTAAATGCCCTTTAATTGCTGGTATTTGGTTTGATTTGAATTTTGGTACTTAAATGGCTATTTTGCTTAGGAAGCATGCATATAGATAGTTAAACATGTTGTGTTGATGATGAAAGCATACCCTTGTGTTATTTGCCTTTAGAATTATGATCTAAGAGATTACTTATGCTTTGATAACATGTCGGATTGATATCAAATGTGTTTTGACATGTAAAACCAACAAAATATGACATTACATGCCTAGGCGTATCGCTACACGAGATTTCATATTTGTACATTATAACTAAATTGGGCACACCGTATTGGTACGGCGTAGACCGTATCGATACGAATAAAGGGTAAAATGAGGAATCGTATCGGTACACGTCACTGTATCGATAGCCTTTTGTGCCATTAGAAATCTGAGAAATTGATGAGATAATGGAGTATTGATACGAGCACAGGTGTATCGATACACTTAGCTGTTAAGTTGGTTATTTGAACTTTTTCGATGTTCTGTTTTCTTACGTTTTGGTTAATGAATATTTAGATGTTCAATTGAATGAGTTTGGATGATCGAAATGAGCTAAAAATTGACATGTGAGTATGAAACCTGACTATTTGGATATCGGTAACTTTAATTTTGTATTAGGTCACTGAATTTTGTAAGTGTTACAAAATGGTCCCTGAAGCATGTTTAGTCTTAACCGAATAATCAATTGATCTCGTTCGAGTCATAACTTTATCTGTTGTGAGGATGATCACCTTAGGATTCGTTAAGAGCATCTAGACAAGATAAAATAAAAAATAGGGTCATTTATTGCGGTAAATCTTCACTTATTTACTTCAATATTCCTCGTGTAACTCGCTCGAGTTGATAAAACGGTTAGATCGGGTCAAGAAGGTTACATTTGTTGGTAATAGAGACAAGTTTATGAAAATTGAGTGGTAAGTTGGTTGAATTATCATTGTTTGATTGATTTCTTGATGTTTGGTATGCAATTAGGTGCTTATGTTATGTTTAACCATTGATTGATTGTGTGCTATGTACGATGTTTGGTAATATGTTATTGTGGAAATGATATTGTGTATGGGGGAGAGAAATTGGATGCCCATTGCCTTATTACTATCAGTATAAAGATATTTTTATTTAAAAACTTGAGCGTCTTGGATTCTTGCTTCACGCTGGCCTAATTGTTTTATTGTTGTATTTTTATGCTATGTATTTTAAATTGTTTTTGAAAATGGAACCGAAATAAGAGCTTGGAAGACTAGTAATGTCGGGGAAAAGTATGTCGACAAGAATGGTATTTTATCTTGAGTTGACTTAGTCCTCGATCAAGAATGGTTAGAAGTGATCTTTGAACTTGAGTGACTTAGTCCTCGTTCGCACGATTATAGATGGTGTTGGGTCAGGATAGCATGTTTAAATTGGGAAATGAGGTTCAATTTGTACGCATGTTTAAATTGGGAAATGAAGTTCAGTTTGGGAAATGAGGGTCAGGATAGAAAGTGATGTGAGTTTCGTGACGTGGATTGGTTAAGGCAGTGTGTAAGATGAGAATGTGGTTGTGGGAATGTTTGCTCGAGAGTTCATTTCCCGAGGCCTCAGCATGGTAATTAACGATAATGGTGTTGCATTGGTTTAGTATTTATGACGAGTAGATGATGAAAATTCGAGTGGCATTCGAGGTTGCGAAGAGGAAAGTATTCTGAGAATACTTGGGTTTAAGTTTAGCAGTGTGGTAGCGGTTTCGTGTACAATGATGCATCAAAATGAATCTTGATTGCAAATCAAGATGTGAAGTAGTCTTTTTATCGAAGCTTTTGTTTTAGAGTTGGATTGGCGCAAATTTTGGAGAAGATGTATGAGGTGCTCTGGAGATGCAAATTGTTGCAAGTGATCAATCCAAGGATATTGTTGGTAAGTGTGAATTGATAATCTTGCACAGTAGAAAGCACTTATATGTATATATTTAAATATGTCATTACATGCATGCATTTTTGCATAACATGAGAAAGTTTGCATACATATGAATAGGCATCTACGAGGGCATGTAATTGGGCAACATATGTTCACACTTACGAACGATTTCTCGGGGATCGATGAAGATGAGATGTATGTAGCTTTCGTAAAAAGATTCTTTAAGATATCGAAGAGTAAAAGAGGTGCTTAAGGTGGTTCATGGAGGATGGTGGTTGGAGTATGAGGTCTTTTTCTGGGATTAGTTGCTGCTAATGAAGTTCGTTGAGGAAATTTTTGTAGGTTGACACGCCATTGGCGAAGTTGCGACATTAGAGATCCCTTGACAGTGCAAGGTCATGTGTTTGCGGTTGATTTTATGGAGGTTTCATTCTATGGTTTTGATGTTATCTTGGGTATGGATTGGTTGACTGAACACAAAGCTGTGGTTGATTTTGAATTTAAGCGAGTTTCGTTAAAACTTGTCGATGATTATGAAGTTGTGGTGATGGCTGAGAATGTCATGTTCTTATCCAATGATGTTTCGGCTTTGGAAGCACAAAACTTGTTGGAGGTTGGGTGTCAAGAATACTTGACGTATGTTATGAATCCAAAAATGAAGGAGGCACGACCCTTGTATATTCGACCATTTGTGAGTTTTGGGGGGTGTTTCCAAAAGAGTTGTATGGTTTACCGCCGGATAGGAAATTAGAGTTTTGCATTGAGATGTATGCGGATACGGCTCCAGTGTCCTTTGCTCTGTATCACACGGCGCCTAAAGTGTTGAAAGAGTTAAATATGAAACTTCAGGAGTTGTTGGACTATGGTTTCATTCGTCTTAGTGTTTCACCTTGGGGAGCGCCTGTGTTGTTTGTGAAGAAGAAGGATGGAACTATGAGAACGTGCATTGATTATCGACAACTGAACAAGTTGACAATTAAGAATAAGTATCCTTTGCCACAGATTGATGACTTATTTGATCAACTCCGAGGTGCATCAGTGTTTTCTATGATTGATTTGAGAACATGATACTATCAATTGAAAGTGAAGGATATAGATGTGCCGAAGACAAATTTTCATGGATATGATGAATCGGGTGTTCCATGAATTCTTGGATAAATTTTTAGTGGTGTTTATTAATGGTATCCTTGTGTATTCTCATATGGAGGAGGATCATGATAAGTATTTGAGGATTGTTTTGCAAATCTTGTTGGATAATCAACTTTATGCTATGTTGAGTAAGTGCGAGTTTTTGATTAAGTAAGTGATTTTCCTTGGTCATGTTATATCGACCAAAGGAATTCGTGTAGATCCACAGAAGATTAAAGCGATTGTAAATTGGAAACAACCTAAGTCGGTGACAGAGGTTCGTACTTTCTTAGGCTTGGCAAGGTATTATCATCGTTTTGAGGATGGGTTTTTCAATGATTGCTGCTCCTTTGAAGAAGTTGTTGCATAAAGATATTCGTTTTAAGTGGACAAAAGCTAGACATTAAGCTTTTGAGAAGTTGAAGGAAGCTTTGATGCAAGCTCCCATCTTGATTTAACTAAAGTCAGTGAAAGGTTTGTGATCTTTAGCGATGCAACTTATATTGGTTTAGGATGTGTGTTGATGCAAGATGCTAGAGTTGTGGCTTATGCCTCTAGGTAGTTGAAGCTGCATGACCGCAATTACCCTACTCATGATATAGAATTGGACGTGGTGGTGTTTGCGCTGAAGATTTGGAGGCATTATCTCTATGGTGAAAAGTGTGTGGTATATAGATCATAAGAGTTTAAAGTATTTGATGTCGCAGAAGGAGTTGAATCTTAGGCAATGAAGATGGTTGGAGTTGCTTAAAGATTAGGACTTGACGATAGAATATCACCCTGAAAAGGCCAATGATGTGGTCTATGCTTTGAGTAGAAAAGTGGTAGTAGAGCTAAGAGCGATGTTTTTGCAATCGGATGTGTCAGGAGATGGCGGGTTGTTGAGTTGCAAGTGAAGCCTTCTCTGGTGCAAGTGATTAAAGAGAAGCAGTTTTTCGATGATTCGTTGGTACCTCATGTGCAGAACATAGCGAATGGTAACCCAACAAACTTTTGTTTTAATGATTATGGAGTTTTATGTTTTAAGAGTCGAGTAGTTGTGCCAGAGGATGATGAGTTAAGGCGCACTATTTTGACGGAAGTGCATAGTATCCCTTTTGCTACGCATCCTGGTAGTACTAAGATGTATCATGGGTTGGAGGAATAGTACTATCGTGTTGGTTTAAAGAAAGATGTGGCTGAGTTTGTTGGTAAGTGCATGGTGTGTCAACGAGTTAAAGTTGAGCATCAGTTTCCTTCTAGGTTGTTGCAACCGTTGAAGATACTAGAATGGAAATGGGAAAGGATTATAATGGATTTTGTATCAGGATTGCCTTTGACATCGTCAAAGAAAATTCTATTTGGGTGATAGTGGCTCATTTTATGAAGTGTGCACATTTTTGCCTGTGCATACTACGTACACATTGGATAAGTTGACAGATTTTTACATCTCAGAGATTGTGCGTTTGCACAGAGTGCCTAAGTGTATAGTATCGAATAGGGATCCGGCTTTTATGGCAAGGTTTTGGGAGTGTTTGCACTGAGCCTTGGTTACAAGATTGAATTTTAGTACTTCGTATCATCCGCCTTTTATTCAAGTGTTGGAAGATATGTTGAGATGTTGCATCATTGATTTTTTTTCAAGGATCTTAGGAAAAACACTTGCCTTTGGTAGAGATTGCTTATAATAATAGTTATCAAGAGAGCATTCAAATGAATCCTTATGAAGCTTTGTATGGTAGAAGGTGTCGTATGCCTCTATATTGGGTGGAGGTAGGCGAGAAATATGTTTCTTTGTCTCATGTGCTAAAGGAGACTAACGAGAAGGTAAAGCTTATTAGAGAAAGGTTGGAAGCGGCTTCGGATCGACAAATTCTTACGCGGATTTGAAGCGTAGAGGAATTGATTACATTGTTTGTGATAAAGTGCTCTTGAAGGTTTTACCTTGGAAAAAGGTGATGAGATTTAGTTGGAAAGGCAAGTGGAGCCTGAGGTTTATTGGACCTTATGAGGTATTGGAGCGAGTTGGTCCGGTAGCTTCTAGATTAAGGTTGCCACCTGAGCTAGAAAATATACATGATGTTTTCCATGTATTCATGCTTCACAAGTATAGATCGGATCCGTCACATGGTTTGCCTGTTGAAGAAGTTGATTTGAATCCAGATTTGACCTGTAACGCCCCGGTTTTGGGCTTGGAAGTCTTGGGCGTTGACCGGTTGGTCAAAGTGCTGTTCGAATCGTAAGGGGTTAAATTAGGAAAGCCTAGTTCGGGTTGCATTAAAAATATGGAAAAATGTTCTAAAATCATCTTTTAATATAATTAAGTGAACTGTGAAATCAATTTTGGAAAATGAGTTTCGGAAGGGTGACATTTTGGCTAGTGACCAAAATGTAATTTTTGAAAGTTTGGTGGCTGTTTTATAAAGGGTTGAAACTTTGAATCTTTAAGGAGCTATTAATCCAATGGTGATTTCTCCAGATTTTTCTAAGGTTTTATAAGCCAATTATCTGATTTTAAAGATAACAAAAAGGAGGGAAAACTCATTTTAGTCATTTTCTCAACTAACTTCCCATTTTCTTTCTCTCTTTTTCTCTCAACCCAAACACTCCATTTCCAGAGTTTCAATTCTGATTTTCTCACCTAAATTCCTCCTTTCAACTCTCATTTGAATCCTAATCATTGTATCTTCAAAACCTCTTCAATTTCTACAAGTTTCAACAAGCATTTTGGTTCCAAAAAGTGGAGAAATACAAGTTTGGAGGTAAGAACGCCCTTCTCCTCTGAACTTCAAGTTCTTTAATGAAATTCCTAAGTTTTCAATCCTAATTTGATGTTTAATTAAAGGCTTTTAAGTTGATTTATGGATCTTGGCTAATTATGCAAGATTTTGATGATTTCACATGATTTTCGTTAGATCTGTTAGATCTGTGATTTGAGAGGTGTTTTTGATGTTAAATGATCTCTAAATTGAAAGGGAAATGAGTCTTGATTGATGCAATCCCGGATAGGTTGAGTTTCCTAAGTTTAGCTTGTGTTTTAAGGTAGTTTTTGTGGTGATCTTGGTGATCTGATGTTGTTGGAGGTATAAGGATGTTGTTAGGTTGTTTTTAGATGTTCTTTGATGTTAATGGAAGTGTGGTTTTGCTGGTTAATGGCTGGGCTTTGATTAGAAGTGTTTCGGATGCATTTTCGGTTGTGTTTGGTGGCCGAAAATGGAGGTTGGGTGAGAGCAGCGAGTTTAGGTGCTTTCAATGAAGCAATTAATGCATGATGATGCATTAATCCTCTGCTTTAATGTGTTGAAACAGGGGAGGCATCCTTGGATCCAAGAATTGTTGATCCGGAGGCTTGTTTTGGTGCTTTGGCTTGAAGCAAAGTGGAAATCGGTGAGTGCATTTGTGAAAATGGTTTTCGGCTTTGAAACCAAGGTTTTGGGGGCTTAGTTTAAGTCTAAACAACTTTGCTAAGCTCAAGTGTAAGTTTTCGGATTTCTCTCTAAGTGGTGGCCATGTTTTGGTGTGATGCAAAATGATGATTTGCATGTTTTGATTACTGTTTTGGAAAGCATGTTTTAGCATGTTAATTGCTGATGTCTAAGCATGATAATTGCTGATGTTTTAAGCCATGTGTTGAAGGTAACTCTAGGTAGGAGTTCCTTGTTTTTATACAGTGATTAAATGTGGATTTGATGCTTTGAAATGCATGATGAAATGGCTTGGTTTAATGCTTTTAAAACAGTGGATTATATGATGTATGATATGTATATTGGCAAGTGATGTTTTTGTAAAAGTGAAGGTCACTAAGGTGGTTAAAAGTCCTTGAGTGAGCCTTGTTACTTAAGATCATCAAGGTGGTTAAAAGTCCTTGGATGAATCTTGTTGCGGACACTAAGGTGGTTAAAAGTCCTTAGGTGCTCCTTTCCATGGTGTTTAAAAGTCCATGGGGCCAAGGTGATTAAAAGTCCTTGGGGCCAAGGTGTTTAAAAGTCCTTGGGGTGATTCAAGCATTGGTCACAAAGGTGGTTAAAAGTCCTTGTGTGGTCCTTATTCATGGTGTTTAAAAGTCCATGGCCAAGGTGTTTAAAAGTCCTTGGGGCCAAGGTGTTTAAAAGTCCTTGGGGAAAGTTAATGAACTTGTTTTATAATGAAATGTATCACTTGAGCCAATATGACATGTTGAATATATTGAGATGCATGAGATGCATGTTTTAATGATTATGTTGAAGCATGAGATGCTTGTTAAAATGAATTTGAAGCATGGAATTGCTTGAATGAAAGTATGCTTTGAGCATGTACAATGGTTGACTATAAGCATGATTTATAAATGGTTTTTAATTGCATTATTGAATGGTTTTAAAAGAGCACTCCTCACTAAGCTTTGGCTTACGCTCTCTCGTTTTCTTCATTCAATAATGCAGAGCATTAGAGTACATTGAGGGGCAGCAAGAGGAGGCAAGCAATCAAGTTCAAGTAAAGCTCAATGTATGAAGGTTTTATAAGTTCTTTTAGCTTTTGGTTGAATTGGCAATGGGGGGCCAATGTGTATGTTTTGGGAGGTGTTTGAGACTCCCTGAGTTTGTTAAATGTTGTATGAATTGCTGGTTTTTGGATTGGATTCCTATTGCTTGCTTATGAAGGTTTATGCATGAATGGTAGCTTAAGTAGGAAGCATGTCACCTAAATTGGGGCTTTTCTTATGTGTTGTTTAAATGCTGAATTGGTGATGCAATTATGGTTCTTGCATGTTGTATGATTAAGTGATATGGTTTGGTGATGTTAATTTGGAGTTTGAAGCATGATTGTTGTGGTTTTTGGGTCGAAATCAGGCAGGGGTATCGGTACTCGGGCTTGCGTATCGATACGCCTGAGCCAAATATGCTCATTCCTGCCCAGGCGTATCGATACGGTTGAACAGGTACTGATACCATATGAAGGCCATATCGATACGGGGAAACTCGTACCGATACCGTTGCTGAAGTTTGGTTACTGCCTTCCCCGCGTATCGATACGACACGTGGCGTATCGATACCAGACCGTTAAATTTAGTTAAAAGTATCTTAATATGTTTTGTTTGGTTTACGTTTTGGTCCTGAATCTTGTTTGATCAATTGTGTGAGTTTGAGAAGTCCTTTTGAGCTGAAATTTCGCAGGGAAGCATGAAACCTGACTAATTTCAAGATGGTAACTTTAATTTGGGTTAAGTCTTTTAATTTATCAGAATTTACGTTTTGGTCCCTAAAGTTGTAATTTGTTCAATTGGGTCCTTGTTTGATCTCTGATGTTTGTGATCCTTGAGTATGTTGTTTGTGTGATCACAAGTAGGGTTAATGTGCATCTAGATAAGATTAAAAAGAAAAAAAAAGGGTCGTTAATCAAGGTTGACTTTCGGGTTGACTTTGGTTTTCCCCGTGTGACTTTCTTAATTCGGGTCAACCGTCTAGACCGAGTTAAGGGGGTTACATTTGGTGGTATCAGAGCTGAGTTCTCGAGTAATTGGGAATGTTTGTATGCATGATTGAAGCATGGTTTGGCTTGTATGCTTGTTGTATGAAAGCATGTTCAGTGATTTGAGATGATGATGTTTTTGAGATGTATGTTGTGATGATGCATGATGAGGGTACCCATTGCCAAACAAAAGCTAAAGAGATGATGTTGTTTTGGAAAGAAATTGAGCTTGAATACTTGGAATTGCTTACCTTGCTGGTCCTGACTTGTTTTATTTTGTATTGTTATGCATGGTAAAAGTATGGCACCACGTAGAGAGTTAAGAAGTAGCGCGAGAGCTACGACCCCGGAGGGGAATGTGAATGAGGAGAATACGGGTAGTGCTGTGTTACCTCCTCCTCCACCTGGTGGTGGTGGTGCGGAGAGGGAAAGAGCTGGAGCTGAGGCAGCTGGTGCTAGAGCTGCAGGACCTGAGGTTGGTCAGGGGCAAGCGATGCCTGACATGTCGATGCTGGTGCAAGCTATTGCGGGTGCTTTTCGAGCAGCGGTAGCTGGAGCTCAAGGAGCTGGGCATCAGGGAGATGCTGGAGCAAGATTACCCTTAGAGCGTCTGCGCAGTCTTGGTGGGGCTGAGTTTAGGGGTATGTCAGCTGAGAGGTCGGAAGCTTGGCTGGAGAGTACCAAGCGTGTCTTGGGACAGATGAGCTGCACTGATGTGCAAAAGCTGGGATGTGTGGTGTCTTTGCTGCAAGGTGATGCTTATACGTGGTGGACGACCACAATCTCTGGAATGGCTGAAGCTGACATTACTTGGACGTTCTTTCAGAACGCGTTCAAAAGGAGATATCTGGGAGTGAGATATCTGGATGAGAAAAAGCGTGAATTCATGTCTCTTACCCAAGGGAGCATGAGTGTGGCTGAGTATGAGGTACAGTTCGTACGTCTCAGTCAGTATGCACCGGAGCTGATACCTGATGAGCGAGAGAGGTGCGAAAGGTTCCGTTATGGCTTGGTGACGGAAGTTAAGACCTATATGTTGGCTGCTGAGTACAATGATTTTGATGTGTTGGTTAGTCGGTCCAAGGACATAGAGATGAATCTGAGTTTGTCTGCGAAAGGTGCTGGAGCTAGTTCTGGAAAGAGAGCTGCTGAGTATAGTTCCGGAGGTGGACGGAACAAGAGGGGACGCGATCAGAGGTTTCAGTCCTCAGCTAAAAGAGGTGGAGGTGCACCTGCTAGGGGTGGCAATGCTAGAGCTGACCCTAGTGCCTGTTGGATTTGCGGTTCACGTGGTCACTTGAAGCGTGGCTGTCCTCGTGCTGGGAGGGAGGTGCAAGCTCCTGTTGTGGCAGCTGGTTATGAGTGCTGGAACTGTGGTTCTGTTGACCACTTGAGGCGAGATTGTCCGAGGTTGGCTGGTGGCCAAGAGCGTGCTCCTGTTGTTGCAGCACCGCAGAGGGGTCGTGGGCGCGGCCGTGGTAACTTTCAGAGGCGTGAGGAAGGTGGTCGCGGAGTAGCTCATGTTGTAGCTATTCAACCTGAGGGTGGAGGCCAAGCGAGGGTGTATGCTCAGCGCGAGGGAAGGAATGATGCTGATGTGATTGCAGGTACCTTTACTTTGCAATCCTTGTCATTGCTTTCTTTGATTGATTCTGGATCTACGCATTCATACATTCTTCGTGAGCATGCTGAGTTGCTTGGTTTGCCTGTTGAGTCTTTGGATGTTGGTGTTAGAGTCACTAGTTCTTTTGGTGAAACTGTTGTGACTCGTAAGCTTTATAGAAGGTGTCCTTTGGTTGTTCAAGAGCATGTCTTTCTTGTTGATCTTATGGAGTTGCCCTTTTATGGTTTCGATGTGATCCTTGGTATGGATTGGCTTGCTGAGCATCGTGCTGTTGTGGATTGTGAAAATAAGCGGGTTTCGCTTAAGCTTGCGGATGATTATGAAGTGGTGGTGGTTGGTGAGAGTGTGAAGTTTCTTGCCAATGTTGTTTCTACCTTGGAGGCGAGTAGGATGTTGAGGCAAGGCTGTGAAGCTTTTCTAGCTTTTGTGATGAATTCTTGTTCTAAGGACTTGAGGGTGCAGGATATCAGGGTTGTGAAGGAGTTTCCTGATGTTTTTCCTGAGGAGTTGCCTGGTTTACCTCCTAATCGCGAGGTGGAGTTTGGAGTTGAGCTGTATGAGAATACAACTCCTGTGTCCATTACTCCCTATAGAATGGCACCTAAGGAGCTGAAGGAGCTGAAGACGCAGTTGCAAGAGCTGCTTGATCGTGGTTTCATCCGGCCGAGTGTGTCGCCTTGGGGTGCTCCTGTCTTGTTTGTGAAGAAGAAAGATGGCACGATGAGGATGTGCATTGATTACCGTCAGCTGAACAAGTTGACTATCAAGAATCGGTATCCTTTGCCGAGGATTGATGATCTCTTTGATCAATTTCGGGGAGCTGCTGTGTTCTCTAAGAATGACTTGAGGTCAGGGTATTATCAGTTGAAGGTGAAGGATGTAGATGTGCCTAAGACAGCTTTCAGGACAAGGTATGGGCATTATGAGTTCCTTGTGATGCCGTTTGGTTTGACAAATGCTCCTGCTGCTTTTATGGATATGATGAATCGTGTTTTTCATGAATACCTGGACAAGTTCGTTGTGGTGTTCATTGATGATATCCTTGTGTACTCACGTCCTGAGGAAGAGCACGAAGAGCATTTGAGGGTTGTGTTGCAAGCTTTGTTGGAGAATCAGCTTTATGCTAAGCTGAGCAAGTGTGAGTTCTGGCTTAGGGAGGTGGTGTTTCTTGGACATGTGGTCTCAACTGAGGGGATTCGTGTTGATCCTCAAAAGATTGAAGCGGTGATGAACTGGAAAGTTCCTAAGTCTGTTCAGGAGGTTCGTAGTTTCCTTGGTTTGGTGGGATACTACCGAAGGTTTGTGGATGGTTTTTCCAAGATTGCTGCTCCTTTGACAAAGTTGTTGCAGAAAGATGTCAAGTATGAGTGGACAGAAGCGAGACAGCAGGCTTTTGAGAAGCTGAAAGTGGCTTTGACTCAAGCTCCTATCTTGATTCAGCCTGAATCAGGGAAAGAGTTTGTGGTCTACAGTGATGCATCCTATGTTGGGTTGGGGTGTGTGCTGATGCAAGAGGGTAAGGTTGTGGCTTATGCGTCGCGGCAGTTGAAGGTGCATGAGCGCAATTATCCTACGCATGATATTGAGCTGGCTGCGGTGGTTTTTGCTCTGAAGATCTGGAGGCATTATCTGTATGGTGAGAAGTGTACTGTGTACACGGATCACAAGAGTTTGAGGTATCTGATGTCTCAGAAGGAGTTGAATCTTAGGCAGCGGCGTTGGTTGGAGTTGCTCAAGGATTATGATCTGACGATAGAGTATCATCCTGGAAAGGCTAATGTTGTTGCGGATGCCTTGAGTAGGAAGGTAGCTGTTGAGCTGAGAGCTATGTTTGCTAGCTTGAGCATATCGCAGGATGGTGGTCTTGTTGCTGAGTTGCAAGTGAAACCATCGTTGGTTCAGTTGATCAAGGATAAGCAGTTGTTGGATGATTCCTTGGTGTCTCATGTTCAGGATATCGCGGAGGGTAGACCCTCGGATTTCTGCTTTAATGAGGATGGAGTGTTGTGTTTTGGTAGTCGGATAGTAGTGCCTGTTGATGCTGAGTTGAGGCGTGCTATTCTGGCTGAAGGTCATAGCAGTCCTTTTGCTATGCACCCTGGTAGTACTAAGATGTATCGTGATCTTCGTGACGAGTACTATTGGGTGGGTTTGAAGAAGGATGTGGCAGAGTTTGTGAGCAAGTGTTTGGTGTGTCAGCGAGTTAAGGCTGAACATCAGGTTCCTTCTGGTTTGTTGCAACCGTTGAAAATCCCTGAATGGAAGTGAGAGAGGGTTACCATGGATTTTGTATCTGGTTTACCTTTGTCTCCATCAAAGAAGAATTCTGTTTGGGTGATTGTGGATCGCTTGACGAAGTGTGCGCATTTCTTGCCTATGCATACTACGTTTTCTTTGGATAAGTTGGCAGAGCTGTACATTGCTGAGGTTGTGAGGTTGCATGGTGTGCCTAAGTCGATCGTGTCGGATAGGGATCCGAGGTTCACATCGCGTTTCTGGCAGTGTTTGCATCAAGCTCTGGGTACAAGGTTGCATTTCAGTACATCCTATCATCCTCAGTCGGATGGCCAGTCTGAGCGAGTTATTCAGATTTTGGAGGATATGTTGAGATGCTGCGTGATAGAGTTCCAAGGTTCTTGGGAGAAGCATCTGCCTTTGGTTGAGTTTGCTTATAACAACAGTTATCAGGCGAGTATACAGATGGCACCTTATGAGGCTCTGTATGGGAGGAAGTGTAGGACTCCTCTGTGTTGGGCTGAAACAGGTCAAAAGTTGGTTTCGATGCCTGATTTTTTGAAAGGAACCACCGAGAAGGTGAAGCTCATTTGTGAGCGGTTGAAGGCTGCTTCTGACCGGCAGAAATCTTACGCGGATTTGAAGCGTAAGGAGATAGAGTACGCGGTGGGTGACCGTGTGTTCTTGAAGGTTTCGCCTTGGAAGAAGGTGATGAGGTTTGGTCGGAAGGGTAAGTTAAGCCCAAGGTACATTGGACCGTATGAGGTTGTTGAGCGAGTGGGTCCTGTTGCGTATCGGTTGAGGTTACCTCAGGAGTTGGAGAAGATTCATGATGTGTTCCATGTTTCTATGCTCCGGAAGTATAGATCTGATCCTTCGCATGTGATGCCTGTTGAGGATGTGGTTTTGAATCCGGATTTGACCTATGATGAGGAACCGGTGAAGGTTCTGGATTCAGATAGCAAAGTTCTTCGTGGCAAGACCATTGAGTTTGTGAAGGTGCTGTGGAAGCATCGAGGTGTTGAGGAAGCCACGTGGGAGCGGAAGGAAGATATGCTGAAGCAGTTTCCTTATCTCTTTCCTTCAGGTAAATTTCGAGGACGAAATTTCTTAAGGGGGGGGAGAGTTGTAACGCCCCGGTTTTGGGCTTGGAAGTCTTGGGCGTTGACCGGTTGGTCAAAGTGCTGTTCGAATCGTAAGGGGTTAAATTAGGAAAGCCTAGTTCGGGTTGCATTAAAAATATGGAAAAATGTTCTAAAATCATCTTTTAATATAATTAAGTGAACTGTGAAATCAATTTTGGAAAATGAGTTTCGGAAGGGTGACATTTTGGCTAGTGACCAAAATGTAATTTTTGAAAGTTTGGTGGCTATTTTATAAAGGGTTGAAACTTTGAATCTTTAAGGAGCTATTAATCCAAAGGTGATTTCTCCAGATTTTTCTAAGGTTTTATAAGCCAATTATCTGATTTTAAAGATAACAAAAAGGAGGGAAAACTCATTTTAGTCATTTTCTCAACTAACTTCCCATTTTCTTTCTCTCTTTTTCTCTCAACCCAAACACTCCATTTCCAGAGTTTCAATTCTGATTTTCTCACCTAAATTCCTCCTTTCAACTCTCATTTGAATCCTAATCATTGTATCTTCAAAACCTCTTCAATTTCTACAAGTTTCAACAAGCATTTTGGTTCCAAAAAGTGGAGAAATACAAGTTTGGAGGTAAGAACGCCCTTCTCCTCTGAACTTCAAGTTCTTTAATGAAATTCCTAAGTTTTCAATCCTAATTTGATGTTTAATTAAAGGCTTTTAAGTTGATTTATGGATCTTGGCTAATTATGCAAGATTTTGATGATTTCACATGATTTTCGTTAGATCTGTTAGATCTGTGATTTGAGAGGTGTTTTTGATGTTAAATGATCTCTAAATTGAAAGGGAAATGAGTATTGATTGATGCAATCCCGGATAGGTTGAGTTTCCTAAGTTTAGCTTGTGTTTTAAGGTAGTTTTTGTGGTGATCTTGGTGATCTGATGTTGCTGGAGGTATAAGGATGTTGTTAGGTTGTTTTTAGATGTTCTTTGATGTTAATGGAAGTGTGGTTTTGCTGGTTAATGGTTGGGCTTTGTTTAGAAGTGTTTCGGATGCATTTTCGGTTGTGTTTGGTGGCCGAAAATGGAGGTTGGGTGAGAGCAGCGAGTTTAGGTGCTTTCATTGAAGCAATTAATGCATGATGATGCATTAATCCTCTGCTTTAATGTGTTGAAACAGGGGAGGCATCCTTGGATCCAAGAATTGTTGATCCGGAGGCTTGTTTTGGTGCTTTGGCTTGAAGCAAAGTGGAAATCGGTGAGTGCATTTGTGAAAATGGTTTTCGGCTTTGAAACCAAGGTTTTGGGGGCTTAGTTTAAGTCTAAACAACTTTGCTAAGCTCAAGTGTAAGTTTTCGGATTTCTCTCTAAGTGGTGGCCATGTTTTGGTGTGATGCAAAATGATGATTTGCATGTTTTGATTACTGTTTTGGAAAGCATGTTTTAGCATGTTAATTGCTGATGTCTAAGCATGATAATTGCTGATGTTTTATGCCATGTGTTGAAGGTAACTCTAGGTAGGAGTTCCTTGTTTTTATACATTGATTAAATGTGGATTTGATGCTTTGAAATGCATGATGAAATGGCTTGGTTTAATGCTTTTAAAACAGTGGATTATATGATGTATGATATGTATATTGGCAAGTGATGTTTTTGTAAAAGTGAAGGTCACTAAGGTGGTTAAAAGTCCTTGAGTGAGCCTTGTTACTTAAGATCATCAAGGTGGTTAAAAGTCCTTGGATGAATCTTGTTGCGGACACTAAGGTGGTTAAAAGTCCTTAGGTGCTCCTTTCCATGGTGTTTAAAAGTCCATGGGGCCAAGGTGATTAAAAGTCCTTGGGGCCAAGGTGTTTAAAAGTCCTTGGGGTGATTCAAGCATTGGTCACAAAGGTGGTTAAAAGTCCTTGTGTGGTCCTTATTCATGGTGTTTAAAAGTCCATGGCCAAGGTGTTTAAAAGTCCTTGGGGCCAAGGTGTTTAAAAGTCCTTGGGGAAAGTTAATGAACTTGTTTTATAATGAAATGTATCACTTGAGCCAATATGACATGTTGAATATATTGAGATGCATGAGATGCATGTTTTAATGATTATGTTGAAGCATGAGATGCTTGTTAAAATGAATTTGAAGCATGGAATTGCTTGAATGAAAGTATGCTTTGAGCATGTACAATGGTTGACTATAAGCATGATTTATAAATGGTTTTTAATTGCATTATTGAATGGTTTTAAAAGAGCACTCCTCACTAAGCTTTGGCTTACGCTCTCTCGTTTTCTTGGTTCAATAATGCAGAGCATTAGAGTACATTGAGGGGCAGCAAGAGGAGGCAAGCAATCAAGTTCAAGTAAAGCTCAATGTATGAAGGTTTTATAAGTTCTTTTAGCTTTTGGTTGAATTGGCAATGGGGGGCCAATGTGTATGTTTTGGGAGGTGTTTGAGACTCCCTGAGTTTGTTAAATGTTGTATGAATTGCTGGTTTTTGGATTGGATTCCTATTGCTTGCTTATGAAGGTTTATGCATGAATGGTAGCTTAAGTAGGAAGCATGTCACCTAAATTGGGGCTTTTCTTATGTGTTGTTTAAATGCTGAATTGGTGATGCAATTATGGTTCTTGCATGTTGTATGATTAAGTGATATGGTTTGGTGATGTTAATTTGGAGTTTGAAGCATGATTGTTGTGGTTTTTGGGTCGAAATCAGGCAGGGGTATCGGTACTCGGGCTAGCGTATCGATACGCCTGAGCCAAATATGCTCATTCCTGCCCAGGCGTATCGGTACGGTTGAACAGGTACCGATACCGTATGAAGGCCATATCGATACGGGGAAACTCGTACCGATACCGTTGCTGAAGTTTGGTTACTGCCTTCCCCGCGTATCGATACGACACGTGGCGTATCGATACCAGACCGTTAAATTCAGTTAAAAGTATCTTAATATGTTTTGTTTGGTTTACGTTTTGGTCCTGAATCTTGTTTGATCAATTGTGTGAGTTTGAGAAGTCCTTTTGAGCTGAAATTTCGCAGGGAAGCATGAAACCTGATTAATTTCAAGATGGTAACTTTAATTTGGGTTAAGTCTTTTAATTTATCAGAATTTACGTTTTGGTCCCTAAAGTTGTAATTTGTTCAATTGGGTCCTTGTTTGATCTCTGATGTTTGTGATCCTTGAGTATGTTGTTTGTGTGATCACAAGTAGGGTTAATGTGCATCTAGATAAGATTAAAAAGAAAAAAAAGGGTCGTTAATCAAGGTTGACTTTCGGGTTGACTTTGGTTTTCCCCGTGTGACTTTCTTAATTCGGGTCAACCGTCTAGACCGGGTTAAGGGGGTTACATGACCTATGATTAGTGTTAACGTAATATTGCATGGGAAAAGATGAAGTATTCAAAGTAGATATGCAAGTAAAAACAATGCCAAGAATACGTCTTTTACGTGCAAGTATACACAGTCAACAAGTAATATAGTAGTAAGTTGAGTATTGTCTCCACAGGAATTGCCTTGGGGAATTAGTTGCCACGATTAATACTTGTGAACTAGAAAATAAAAGTGATGACAATTAATTGAGGGATTGAGTAAAATAAAAGAAATAAATAAATATAGATGATAAAGAGAACAAAAGTAAAGTGAAGATCATGATAATGAAATGATAACAATCTGGCAAACAATGGGTGCAAGAATGATAACAAAGATTTGGAATAGTGTAACACCCCAAATTTGGGCTTAGAAGTTTAGGGTCTGAACCGGATCGGTCTGGAAATCGGTTCGAATCTAAAAGGAGGTTTTTGGGGAACGCATAGTTCGGGATGCTTTAAAAATATAGAAAAATATCTAAAAATCCTCATTTAATATATATAAGAGAGTGGTGAAATCAATTTTACAAAATAAGGTTTGGAAATACTACATTTCGGAGTAGTGACCAAAATGCGATTTTTGCAAAGTTTAGCAGTGACTATTTTTTAAAGGATTGAAACTTTGAATCTTTGAGGAGCTAATTTATCCAAAATGTTTTTCTCCAGATTTTTCCTTAATTTGGGTGATTTAATTAGTGTTTTAATTAAATAAAAGAAAAGGAAAACTACTTTTTGATTTTCATAACTACATTTTCCTAATTTTCTCTCATTCCCTTTTCTCTCAAAATCCCATCATCCAAACACATCTCCAGAAAAATTAACATTGATCTTCACTTCAATTGATGAGATGTCCATCATCTATTGGTTCCTAATCAATCTTGCATCAAACCTTTTGATTTCCCCATTGCATTTTCATGGAATTTTGCCCAAATCAAGGAGAAATCATCATTTAGAGGTAATAATGTTCTTCTCCTCTAAATACTCAGTTCTTTACTTAAATTCCCAAGTTGTCAATCCTTTATTAAAGTTTTATAAATGGTTTTAATGTTAGAAACATGATTTTTGCTTAAAACTCAAGATTTTGGAAGAGATCTTGAAGATTTTCGTTGTGGTTGATTGGGCTCTGTTTTGAGATGATTCTTTAATGTATTTTGGATGTTAAATGATGTTATAAATGAGGTTTTATCAATCTAATCTCGAATAGGTTGTGTTTCCTAAGTTTTTGCTTATGAAAATGGTGGGTTTTGAGGTGTTTTTGGTGTTCTGATAGCTGAAGGTATAAGGACGAGTTTAGGTTTGTTTTAGATGTTAATTGATGTTTAGAAATGATTAGAAGTGATGGATCTTGGCTGGCCTAAGTTTTGGAAGAGTTTGGAGGTGATTTCGGTTGCGTTTGGTAGCCGAAAAGAGGTTCTTGGGTAGCGCAGCGAATTGGGTTGTGTTGCTGGTGATTTTAATGCATGGCGATGCATTAATCCTCTGTTGTTATGTGTTTAAAACAGGGGAGAATGATCCGGAAGCAATAGAGGTGGCGTTGGAAGTTTCAGATGTTTGGGAGGCTTGTCGGCTAGCATAGTTTTGTGTATCGGTGAGTGTAGATGGTTTTCCAGCTTTGAAATGATTATTTGGAGGTTTTGGGAGCTTAGTTTAAGTCTAAACAACTTAGCTAAGCTCAAGAGTAAGTTTTCGGAAAAACTCCTCGGATTTGCTAAGTTATGGTTTGATGCCTTGATTATGAAATGCATGTTTAGTTACTGTTTTGAAAGCATGTTTTAGCATGATTAATGCTGGTTTTTGAAAGCCATGTATTGAAGGATGCTCAAGGTAAGAGATCCTTGGTTTGACATGTTATTAATTTGGTTATGATGCATGGAGATGCATGATGATAAGTGGCTTTGATTAATGCTTAAAATTGTGAATTGATGATGGTATTTGATGTATATTGGCAAGTGATGAAATGGTTTTTAAGTACTTGAATCGGATATAGTTAGCCGTCTATAGGATTGAGTGCACCGTAAGTAAAGTTGCCTTGGATGTTGAGGGGTTGTGATTGTACCGTAAACTCCATCCAAGTACCCTAACGATTGAGGTAAGATCACAACGGTGGTTGTAAATTCCGTGTGTGGATCTTGTGTTATGTGTCCCTTACTCTCGTTAGTAGAATTATACAACTACCGATGAGTGGTGTTGAGGGGTTGAGATTGTACCGTTATACTCCACCACGAGTGTCACATCAATTGAGGGATTGCTCTTGAGTGTGAACACTGTGTAGTCCGGTAGTGTGTATGAAGCGTGTGGGACAACGCTTGTAATTCGCGTATCCGATTGTGTCTTGTGTTGAAATGGTTTGTGAACTATCACTTGAAAGCCAATATAATGTATTTGAATGTAATGAAGTGAGAGATGCTTGAAAGTGATGCAAGGTTGCATGGGAAATATGTAAATGATGCAAGAATGCATGTGATACTTGTTAAGCATGAGCAAAAGTATATTTTCTATTGTGAATGGTGCATATGTGCATAGAATCTGAAATGTGCATTGAAGTCTTGTGAAGGCTTGTTTTAAAAAGGCACGTAATGTAAAATGTTGCTTTTGTAGATCATGAGTTTTGCATTTGTTGAATGCATGAGATAGATAGAAGGAACATATGGTTTTCAAAAAGCATTTTGCTTTGAAATGATCATCAACCATGAGAAAAGTATAGTGTGAAGTGGAAGTGATTTCCAAGGAAATTGGGTTAAAGTTTGCATGAAGTGTTCATGCATGGAAATGTTTAAATGATAGTATTTGCAAGAATGTTTTTTGGGGTGAGTTGTTTAGCTTTTCAAAGTTAAAGGTTGGTTTTCATGTTGAGCAATGCATGATTTAAAGCAATGTGGTTTCAAAGGAGGTTTTCAAACAATACTTTGGTTTATTGAATTGTATCTACATTTAAAGAAGGTTTTATGATTCGCTGCATTGATGGTGTTTTGGTTTTGAGCATTCCTCACTAAGCATTATGTGCTTACGCTCCTTTTTGTTCATCAATGCAGATATTTGAAGTTGAGACAGCAAGAAGCAAGGGATACAAGTAGAGCTCCACTTGAGAAGTATGTTTTGGTTTATAGATATAGATAATAAAGGCAATGGGGGGGCGAACCTTTCATGTTGTTGTGTAATGAGATTGTTTATCTTGACCATGTTCGGTTTATGGTTTAATACTTGTTGATGATCGTTTTGCAATATTTGGATCTTCTTCTTATATGTTGATATAGCTATGTTCTTGGGTCAAGGTAAGATCTTGTGTTGAATGTGATGAATGAGTAGGTGTGCTCAATACTTGTGATGTATCTAGTCTTTGATGCAATTTGATAGTTATAATGCGTATCATGTTGATGATATGTTTTGGAATGGTTTCAATTATGTTTGATGGTGTTTTGAAGTGAAAAACCAGAAGTTTCTACTGTTTCTGGGCAGGGTGTATCGAAACACCCTTGGCTGTTTCGAAACAGGTGCTTGAAATGGCTTGGGCGTTTTGAAACAACTAGAAGTGTTTTGAAACAATTTGGCTACTTGAAGAGCCTGTTTCGGAACTGGGTTCGGAACATACCCGTGTAACAAAACGGTCAACACCGTTTCGATACGGGCGTACGACACGGGTGTTTCTATACGAGTGTCAGTGTTTCGAAACGGGTGACCGTTGGACACATTTCTGCACGCTTTACATTTTAGTACTGAAAGTCGTATTTGCAATTGCTTGAGCTTGAGATGTCTTTTTAAGCTGAAATTTGGCAGAGAGACTTGTAATATGATTAATTAAGGTTTGGTAAAACTAAAATCTTCAAAGTCCTTTTATTTTCCAAAATTTACATTTTGGTCCCTAAAAGTGTATTTTTTGCAATTGAATCCCTATATGTTATCCGATCGCTGTGCCTTTCTCAAATATGTTTTGTGAGTACTCACTTAGGGTTATTGTGTATCTAGACAAGATTAAAAAGAAAAAACGGGTCGTGAATCAAGGTTGACTTTCGGGTTGACTTTGGTTTTCCCCGTGTAATCTTCGTAGTTCGGGTCAGCCGTCTAAGACGGGCTATGGCTAAGGGGGTTACAAATAGAATGTCTAAACTTTATGATAGTATGCCAGCTAGTAATAATGTCAAGCCTTGGCATTGATTGCTGAGCATATTCAAGATTAGCATTGCCTTTGTCGATGACAATGCCCTAAATTAGTCATGTAAAAACCCATATATGTCTATAGTGCGTGCTTTTCATCAATTAACTCTGTAAAACCTATGTTTGATTTTGATATAATTAAATCTTTAAGGATCAATTTGTAAAACTTAAAATTGTTTTTACAAGTCCCTTAATAAGTTTTAAAACACCAACACTTTAAAACTGATTTATAAAACTCAAACTCAAAATATTTTCTAAGTGTTCCAAGGCAAAACCATTGAAAATCGTCCAGGAGTATCGATACAGCACCAAGCGTATCGATACTATTTTGCCAAACTTTGCTACTGTCGGAACCAGTATCGATACCCCAAACCCTAGTATCGATACACCCCTGTGTTAAAATTCAAAGAGTTTGAATAGAGTACCGATACGGGTCACCCTCGTATCGATACGGTCTTTACATTTTTTAAAGATTAAGTCGGTTTAAAAATATGACCGTTGGTGTCAGTTGGTTGGTAACCAAACTTTAAAAAATCGTTAACCAGTATCGATACGGCTAACCCCAGTACCGATACGGTTTTAGATAGTGAGCTAAGTTCAGAAAATGGTATCGATACGGTCATTGCCGTTTCGATACCCAGTACCGATATGCTTACGTGCGTATCGATACCCCTTATTAAATGCACACAACAGCTCTTTCTTTTTTGAGACAGATACCGATACCCCTTCCCGCGTACCGATACCGGTAGCTGCAGAAGTGCATTTATGGTGGTAAGAGAGGGTTCCAACGGCTCCATTTATGTCTTCAACCACCCAAACGGCTAGAAATCAATGATGAGGTATAAAAGACACATCAAAAAACATCATCAACAACTATTGATCTTCAAGAAAACACTTGTTCATCAAATCCAAGCAATTGTGCCAAAATTCCTATTTGTCTAGAAATCCCAATTGTAATCTTCATTCATATTTTTTCAAATTGGGTTGAGTGCTTGTATTAGGGCTATCATTTGTATTGAGAGATACCTTATTAGCCATCAAATTTCTTTGTTCACTTGTGTGAGGATTAGGTTGATTTTTGGGTGGAAAAATCAACCGAAATTGTAAAGGGTTGTCTCCTTGTCCTAGAAAAGGGGAAGAGCAATTTAGTGGAATTGTTGCAAATCCTTAGTGAAGCTAAGGTAGTGGATGTAGAGTTCATTTGGAACTTGAACCACTCTAAATTCCTTGTCTATTATTTTCAATTTGCAATTTCCACCACTAGACCTTTTAATTTTCCAATTCACCCCCCTCTTGGTCAATATCGATCTTGCGATCCACTCAACAATTGGTATCAGAGCCTAACTCTTTGAGGATTAACAACCACAAGAGGAGTTCCTTGGAAGAGTGTGATCATCAAAATATCAAGAGATGACTTCTACCTCCGGTTCCGGCATGTACGAGTCACAATCAACCACTAAGCCTCCCTTATTCAACGGTGATAACTATTCTTTTTGGAAGAATAGAATGCGTCTATTCATCAAGTCAAATGACTATCTTGTGTGGGATGTCATTGAGGATGAACCATATATTCCATTGAAGCAAGATGGTGAAGGCAAGATGGTGTTAAAGAAGAAAGTGGAGATGAGTGAAGAGGAGAGGAAAAAGATTCAAGTCAATGATAAAGCTCTCCACATGCAATTTTGTGCTTTCGGTCCGGACATCTACTCAAATGTCTCATCAACTGAAAGTGCCAAAGAAGTGTGGGACACTCTTGAGACCACTTATGAAGGCATCAATGATGTTAAAGAAACTAAGATTGGAATTCTCAATCTTAGTTATGAAAATTTCAAGATGGAGCCCGATGAGACGGTGTCAAAGATGTTTGATCGATTCTGCACGATTGTCAATGGTCTAAAAGGCTTTGGAGAGATCATACCGGAAGACAAGCTTGTCTGGAAGCTTCTCTATTCACTTCCCGAGTCTTGGGATGGGAAGAGAACCGCTATCATCGAAGCAAAGAACTTGAAAACATTGAAGCTTGATGAGCTTGTGGGTTCTCTCCTTACTCATGAGATCATGAAGCAAGGAAGGGAAGATGAGAAGAAGAAAGAAGAGAAAAGGGTAGAGAAGCTTGAGGTTGAGAAGAAGAAGAAAATGGGAATAGCTCTCAAGGCTAAAGCTTCACAACATGATGAGAGCTCATCTAGTGATGAGGATGAACTTGAAGAATTGGCTATGATAGCCAAATGGTTCTCACGTTTCATGAGGTCCAACCGGGGAAGAAAAATCCAAAGGAAGATGGACTTCAAAGGCAAGAACAAAGAAGAAGGAAAGGATCCTATCATTTTCTATGAGTGCAAACAACCCGGCCACATACGTTCGGAGTGCCCTCAACTCAAGAAGAAGGGCTTTGAGAAGAAGAAGAGACTCAAAGCCAAACTTGCTACTTGGAGTGATGAGGAGTCATCGGAGGATGACGAACAAGAAGTGGCTAATCTTTGCCTCATGGCACTTGAGGAAGATTCCTCCTTGGTAACCTCTAACTCATCTACTTTAGATTTTTCATATGAAGAATTAAATGATGCATATGATGAGTTACAAGAGGTATATGATGAATTAGTTGAGAAATATAAGGAGTCGGTCATTAGGAATAAAAAGATTATTCTAGAACTAAATGAGAAAAATGACTCACTTACTCAAGCTAATTCTAAATTTGAGAAAAAGATATTAGGATTAAAAGATGAACTTAAATTTTTTCAAGATGAAAATGTTGATCTTAATAATCTTTTATCTCAATGTAATTGTGAACACCAAAAGGTGTTGGGTGAGCTAAATGAGCTCAAGAAGTCTTTAAAAAATGTTGGTAGTGTCAAGCATGAAGTAGGAGAATCATCTAGAACACACCAACCTAAGAAAAAGACTAACTACTACAAACAAGGTAGCCACCCTAGACATAGTAGAGCTAAAAGAATTAGAAGTGTATGGGTTCCTAAGGAACTTGTAAAATCTAATAATATTATTGCTATGTCATCTTGGATTCCTAAGGGAGCCAAGGTTTTGGGAGCTAACACTCATGGACCCAAAATGATTTGGGTACCAAAAACCAAAGTTTAATATCTTTGTTTGTAGGGGGAGCATTGCTACAAGGCCAAAGCACAAAGTCAAAACTCATGGTACCTTGATAGTGGATGCTCGAGGCACATGACTGGAGACAAGAGTCGATTCATGGATTTAAAGCCAAAAAGTGGGGGAGTAGTAACATTTGGTGACAACTCCAAAGGCCACATTAAAGGTATTGGCTCCATAGGTAATCACTCTACTATTCTTATTGAAAATGTTTTATATGTCGATGGTCTTAAACACAATTTATTGAGCATAAGTCAATTGTGTGATAAAGGATTTAATGTTTTGTTTGATAAAAATGGATGCAAAATTGTAGACATTAAATCTAATAAAATTATGCTCATAGGTCATCGCATAGGGAATATATACATGGTGCATCTAGATGACATACATACATCTCATGCATGCTTAGTTGCTCAAAATGAAAATGATGCATGGTTGTGGCATAGGAAGCTAGGACATGCTAGCATAAGTGTTTTAGAAAAACTAGTCTCTCTAAATCTAGTTAGAGGTTTACCCAAAATAAAATTTTCAAATGATAAAATTTGTGATGCATGCTCAAAGGGTAAACAACATAGATCTTCCTTTAAATCCATTAATGATGTTTCTACTAGTAGATGTTTACAACTAATTCACATGGATTTATTTGGGCCAAATAGGACTATGAGCTTGGGTGGTAAATCTTATGCTTTTGTGCTAGTTGATGATTTTTCTAGATTTACTTGTGTTCTCTTTTTAAGTACTAAAGATGAGGCTTTGGAAAAATTCATCACATTTTCAAAATTAACCCAAAATGATCTTGAACTTAGAATTTCACATATTAGTAGTGATCATGGAACCGAGTTTCAAAATTTAAGGTTTGAAGATTTTTTAAATGAAAATGGTATTAGCCATAATTTTTCGACTCCTCGAACTCCTCAACAAAATGGGGTAGTTGAGAGGAAAAATAGAACTTTACAAGAAATGGCTAGAACTATGCTTTGTGAAAACAATTTACCTAAATATTTTTGGGCGGAAGCCACAAACACAACTTGTTATATTGTAAATCGAGTAATGATTAGGACAATTTTAAAGAAAACACCTTATGAGATTTTAAAATCCAAAAAGCCTAACATTAGCTATTTCCACCATTTTGGGTGCAAGTGTTTTGTTTTAAATAATGGAAAAGACAACTTAGGTAAATTTGATGCAAAAAGTGATGAAGCCATTTTTATAGGTTACTCTTTAACCTCTAAAGCCTATCGAGTATTTAACAAAAGAACTTTAGTAGTAGAAGAATCTATTCATGTTGTATTCGATGATAACCTCCTTCCTAGGAAGGATTCTTGTGATGATGATGATGATGTAGGGATCATAAATGCCTTTGATGGAGGTCAAACTTCAAAGGAGGATGAGATTCCAACAAAGGAAGAGGACTCACAAGATCCACCTCTTGAAGCCTTGAAGGACTTGGCTATTGAGGAAAAGGAAGTGAGCTACCCAAGGGAGTTGAACTATGTCAAAGATGGTGAAATCTTGGGTGATCCATCCAAGGGGGTAACCACTCGTTCTTCTCTTAGATTAATGAACCATGTTGCATTTATCTCATGCATAGAGCCTAAAAATATAAAAGAAACATTGAAAGATGACTTTTGGATTATGGCTATCCAAGAAGAGTTAAATCAATTTGAGAGAAGTAATGTATGGAGATTAGTTGATAGGCCTAGTAATCAATCTACAATAGGAACTAAATGGGTCTTTAGGAACAAACTAGATGAGAGTGGTAACATTGTGAGAAATAAAGCTAGACTTGTAGCACAAGGTTACACTCAAGAAGAGGGAATAGATTTTGACGAAACCTATGCACCCGTAGCTAGAATGGAAACCATTAGGATGTTGCTTGCATATGCATGTTATCATAATTTCAAGCTTTTTCAGATGGATGTTAAAAGCACATTTTTAAATGGTTTTATTAATGAAGAAGTGTATGTGGAATAACCACCGGGTTTTGAAGATTAAAAATTTCCAAATCATGTTTTCAAACTTACCAAAGCTCTTTATGGTTTAAAACAAGCTCCTAGAGCTTGGTATGAAAGACTTTCAAATTTTTTGATTGAAAAAGGATTTGTAAAAGGTAAGGTGGACACTACACTTTTTATAAAAATGTATAAAGATGACATCTTAGTAGTTCAAATTTATGTTGATGATATTATTTTTGGTTCTACTAATGAATGTCATTGTCAAGAGTTTGCTAAGTTAATGCAAGGTGAATTTGAGATGAGCATGATGGGGGAGCTCTCATTCTTTTTGGGACTCCAAATCAAGCAAAATAAGGATGGCACCTTCATCAACCAAGCAAAATACATAAAGGATATGCTCAAGAAGTTTGGCTTGGAGAATGCAAAGCCTCAAGCCACTCCTATGAGCTCATCTACAAAACTTCACAAAGATGAAGGAGGTAAGTGTGTTGACTCTAAACTTTATCGTTCTATGATTGGATCTTTGCTTTACCTTACCGCAAGTAGACCGGATATCTTGTTTAGTGTTTGCTTGTGTGCTAGGTTTCAAGCTAGTCCTAGAGAGTCTCACCTTATAGTCGTTAAGAGAATCTTTAGATACCTTAGAGACACTCCTTGTTTAGGTCTTTGGTATCCTAGAGACTCTACCTTCAACCTTCATGCTTACTCGGATGCGGATTATGGGGGTTGCAAAATTGATAGGAAAAGTACTTCGGGAACTTGTCAATTCTTAGGTAGTATGCTCATATCTTGGTTCTCTAAGAAACAAAATTGTGTAGCCTTATCTACCACCGAAGCCGAGTACATATCCTTAGGGAGTTGTTGTGCTCAAGTCCTTTGGATGAAGCAACAACTCTTAGATTATGGAATTAAAGTTAAAACCATACCCCTAAAATGTGACAACACTAGTGCAATTTGTTTAACAAAAAATCCCATCCAACACTCTAGAACCAAACACATAGAAATAAGGCATCATTTCATTAGAGATCATGTCCTTAAGGAAGATGTTGTTATAGAGTATGTCGACACCTTGAATCAATTAGCGGACATATTTACAAAACCCTTAGACAAAGAGCGTTTTTGGTCCCTTAGGAGAGAGTTAGGTCTAGCTAGCCTATCTTGACCTTTTAGGACCTCTTTTGTGCTTAAATATGCTTGATCTTGTGAAATGCCATGTTTGTATGCTTGGACTCCCAATTTCATCCATGCCTATAGATAGGGGGAGTATGATTCTGTTAAAATATGCTTAGAACTGTTCATACATCATTTGCATACTCATAGGAGATGTTAAGTTCGAGCCTTTGGTTGTTCTTTGAACCAAATATGCATTTCTGGGCATACAGTATCGATACTGATCTACGCGTATCGATACATGGTGTCTTGGTGGTTCCGTCCCTCCGGAGGAAAATATTCCACCATTCGCCAAGTGGATGATTTTTGGATTCGGTGTTTCCGTGAGAGACAAAGACCAAATCTTGCTCGACTCATGTTCGCGGAAATCGTCTACCTCGTGCAAAATCGTCACACTCCTCACGTCACCTCCTTCACATACGGTACGGCTTTGAGCTATTTCTTTGTTAAAAAGGATATTGATTGCTCTTATGACTACCCAACTCCTCTCACCGATCCCATTGATGAGCGATCTCTTGCTCGGGCAAAATTTTCTTATGTTAATGGTGATTGGGTACGTCTTGTCGAGTTACCACCGGAAGCCGTTGCCGCTTTCGAAGAAGCTCAAGCTCCTCAAGCTCCTCAAGTCCAACAACCCAACATGGATGCTCTCATGACCTATCTAAATGAGCAATTTACCGGGTTGCGTACGGACATGAACACTCGTCTTACTTCAATGGAAACTACCTTTGATACTAGGATGACGGGTTTGGAGAATCGCCTCACATCTCTTGAAACGGGCACAATTCCTTGAATATTTCCATTTCCGCTTTCCATGATGAATGACGTAATAGCATGTGCACTAATGAGCCTTTGGGAGTTGATGATGAAGATGACGAAGACGAAGAAGACGATGCTTAGACGTTTCCTCTTGTTTGTCATGCATATCATTTAGGATTTTATATTTTATGCACCTATGTTTTATGTTCTTAGGATTAAGGTTGTTTAGGATTAAAACCTATGCTTTGATTTCTCTTTTGCCTTTGTTTGGATTTTAAGTATGTTGCTATAATGAATAAAATCTATGTTGCTTATTATACCTTTGATTTCTTTATGCACTTAATTGTCTCAAAGAATTTTTGATCTAACAAAAAGGGGGAGAAGAATCTAGCTCACTTCAAAATATTTTGATTTTAATTCAAAGGTTACCAAGCTTATATTAAGGGGGAGTTATCTTTGTAAAGGTTTTTCAAAAATGTCAAAAATTTTAAGTTTTAGTTTTGTTATATCAAAAGGGGGGAGATTGTAAAACCTATGTTTGATTTTGATATAATTAAATCTTTAAGGATCAATTTGTAAAACTTAAAATTGTTTTTACAAGTCCCTTAATAAGTTTTAAAACACCACCACTTTAAAACTGATTTATAAAACTCAAACTCAAAATATTTTCTAAGTGTTCCAAGGCAAAACCATTGAAAATCGTCCAGGAGTATCGATACAGCACCAAGCGTATCGATACTATTTTGCCAAACTTTGCTACTGTCGGAACCAGTATCAATACCCCAAACCCTAGTATCGATACACCCCTGTGTTAAAATTCAAAGAGTTTGAAAAGAGTACCGATACGGGTCACCCTCGTATCGATACGGTCTTTACATTTTTTAAAGATTAAGTCGGTTTAAAAATATGACGGTTGGTGTCAGTTGGTTGGTAACCAAACTTTAAAAAATCATTAACCAATATCAATACGGCTAACCCAGTACCGATACGGTTTTGGACAGTGAGCTAAGTTCGGAAAATGGTATCGATACGGTCATTGCCGTTTCGATACCAAGTACCGATACGCTTACGTGCGTATCGATACCCCTTATTAAATGCACACAACGACTCTTTCTTTTTTGAGACAGGTACCGATACCCCTTCCCGCGTACCGATACCGGTAGCTGCATAAGTGCAATTATGGTGGTAAGAGAGGGTTCCAACGGCTCCATTTATGTCTCCAACCGCCCAAACGGCTAGAAATCAATGAGGAGGTATAAAAGACACATCAAAAAACATCAGCAACAACTATTGATCTTCAAGAAAACACTTGTTCATCAAATCCAAGCAATTGTGCAAAAATTCCTATTTGTCTAGAAATCCCAATTGTAATCTTCATTCATATTTTGTCAAATTGGGTTGAGTGCTTGTATTGGGGCTATCATTTGTATTGAGAGATACCTTATTAGCCATCAAATTTCTTTGTTCACTTGTGTGAGGATTAGGTTGATTTTTGGGTAGAAAAATCAACCGAAATTGTAGAGGGTTGCCTCCTTGTCCTAGAAAAGGGGAAGAGCAATTTAGTGGAATTGTTGCAAATCCTTAGTGAAGCTAAGGTAGTGGATGTAGAGTTCATTTGGAACTTGAACCACTCTAAATTCCTTGTCTATTATTTTCAATTTGAAATTTCCACCACTAGACCTTTTAATTTTCCAATTCACCCCCCTCTTGGTCAATATCGATCTTGCGATCCACTCAACAAACTCGATTAAGAACCAATCTTTACTCCTAAGGGGTAGATTTTACTCTCGAAGTAAGTTCATCTACTGAAATGTCTTCTGTCGAAGCTTCGCTCCTTAGTATCTAGCAACTCGATCGTTGCCACTTAAGTCTGTTAAGATATTGAGGTGTAATAGGCCAACTATGCCAGCAGTCTCTTGGCACAGTATTAAAAAAAATAGTAATGCCATCTCTCGCTTGGCAAGACAGTTAGAAAATCGAAAAGCATGCCAGATAAACAAACAATGCCAGGGCGTTTGAATTATTAACAAGTAAACATAAAACACGACGAAGATAGGTTTGAAATCATTATTAAGTACAAGAAAGAAATACAAAAGATCAACAAGAATTAAAGCAAGGAATGATGTCTCCGATTTCTCCTTCTCCATTGTTGTAAACCGCTTCTCAAGTTCAAGCCTTCATCTTCTTCAGCGTCCTTTTTCCCTTCCCTAATTCGTTGTTCAATGATGATTGATCTCCTCTTTAAATTGGCTTGCATAGAAGCCTTATGATAAGCCTTTGCATTTAAAATTTGAATGCGCAAGGGATAAAGCTTGTGATCACCTTCTCCTTTGATTGGAGTGCAAGGCTGATTAGGTGCTAAGCTGGTAAGGCTAGGGACGACATCATCGCGTCGATACTACTCTGGCATCCCAGCTTGGCATGATTCTGCCAACTGTGCTCGGCACTATTTATTCGCTATTTTTTTGGAGATTGATCCAATCCCTATTTTCTCACAGCCTAATCTGGTCCTATTTTTTCGGGTTCATCAGCTCCTTGGCATGGCATCAAGTTCCTCTGCTATGCCAATTGATGCTTGGCAATTTTGTGACAACGACATCTCTGCAGTCTCTCTCGCATCCTTTCCTTCTGCACTACTCTGCTTCACTATGTCAACTGTTGTGCCAAATGTTATGCCAAATCTGCAAAAATATCACCAAAACATCCCTTCATACTAGCATAACATCAATTCCTAACTCTTTATGAAAATCCATGTTTTAATGATTTAAATGTACTTAAAAGACAAGAAAAAGCATGTGAAATAGGCATGAAAAACAGTATTTTTTAGGTGTCAACACTCCCCCAAACCTAGCTCATTGCTTGTCCTCAAGTAATGCAAAAAAGGAAAAACAAAGAAAAACTAAAGACAAAAATATGAAAATAGTACCTCAGCAAAATTTTTGTTTGCATGCCAATAGATGCTGGCAAGCAGAATTTGGCATATATCTGCTCCTCAGTAATTTCATTGCAATTATGCAAAGTAGATTGTAAATTCAAAAGTAGAAATATAAGTCTAGTCTAGGGGCCTGAATGGTGCTTGAAGTGCAAGCAGTATGCATCAAGTATCCACTAACTCTCTTAGTCAATTATACTGCTCAAACTCAGAATCATTTTTTACGCCAAGGGTTTTTGCTGGCATTAACTTAAGCATACATCGTGATACTTTTTAGCGTGAGTAATAAGAGGGAGCAAACCAAGAATCCCCACCTTAATCCAAACATCACTAAACTAAGCCTTCTCTTCAACTCATTCCCTAGAGTTTTGGATGTGAGAACTAAGAGGGAGCAAACCACAAAACCCTAAGTAACTTATTATCTCTAGGTAGCGGAGAGCTCAATTTTTTTTCATTGCCTTGGCAGAACATTGCTGCCTTATTAGTTTCTTTTTACCTAGGCATCTATTTTTTTTTAAATTCTGAGCATAGTTTCAAAAGTTCTAAGTTTGATGGGGAATTAGATGCATACTGCGTTTTAAGTGTAAATTCAATTCCTAAAAGTAAAGATCAATTATGAAGCAATCTTGACATTACTAACCTGATGGCATAGGCATCAAAAGATTTATATTTTCCTCATTGGACATAAACCTATTCTTCTTGCTTGGCACAAAGCTCTTCGTCTCGACCAAGCTTCCACGATCATGGGTCTTGCGTTTAGTTCTCGTCATGATAGGCTTTGTAGCAGTAGGATTCTTAGGAGACTTGATTTTTGTTTCCTTGAGTTCAACTAGAGAGTCAGTACTGGAAGATTCAACATGAACTGGGATTATGGCATCAAATGGGGTACGAGCTGATTAGAGACTTGCTCGCATGGTATCTTTGGCTAGGGGGTCAGCAGGGAACTCATGGAATGCTGGTAGTGTGTGAGAAGTTGTGCCTTCAATTGTCTCCTGGTGTGAACATACCGCCAAAGCATCAAGTTATGCTCCTCGGCTTTCTCCAACTTTTGGATGATGGTCTCCTGGTGTTGACACATCTATGAGGTAATGCCACAACATCAAATGAAAATTGAGTGGTCGATTCAACCTTGGGTGTCTTGGCACCAGGACTTGACATGGTCTCTTGGTATAATTTCATGTGCTAAAAATCATAGACCTTTCAAAATAGAAAAGGAAATAAAACAAACAAAAAAAGCTAAAAATTTAAAACTGAAATATCCTAAGTACAGAAAAGAAAATAACTCTTCCAAACTATTTACAATGATCATACTAGGTTGGCAAAATGTTACTGGATATCCACAAGGAGAATGGTCTCCTTGGCATTAATTTGATTTCCTTCCCAATATTACTTCAGCCCTTTGCCTTTGGTTGGTGGATGGTAGGTTGCGGCAATCTCTTGTTTGAATAACCAATGTAGAAAGTTGAAGAATTTCTTACCTTTGAGTACACTGAACCCTCGATTGCACAATAAAAGAGAATATTTTCCTATGGTGGCTTTGAACAACCACCTTAGGAAACCGAATTACCTCTGTATTGTAGGACTCGAGAATCATTGATTGAACTCATCACCCCAATAGTGCTTAGGCTCTGCTGCTCTCTCCACCTTTGATGTCGAGGCATGGTTGAGGTGATCTGGCAACGATTTCAGTTCCAACTTGGGTGGCTCCTCAATGGAAGGTTTAGGTATCACGATCTCTCTGCCAGCTTACTCAAGTGGCTTAGATATATCAAAACAACTTATGACCTTATCCACAAAGGTCGGTTCTTCAGATTCCTCACTCGGCGTATCCTCGTCATCCAGTTCTCTAGCATCATCATCAGTGCCCTGCAAAGTTGTGCCATGTCCTCATCAAAGATAGATTCCATGATCTCGACTACTTGGCATTCCTCAGGTTCATCTGCACACTCAATAGCTGTGATGTAACCCCCTTAGCCCGGCCTAGAAAGCTTGACCCGAACTACGAAGATTACACGGGGAAAACCAAAGTCAACCCGAAAGTTAACCTTGATTAACTACCCTTTTTTCCTTTTTATATTTTCTAGATGCACATTAAGCCTATGTGATTACTCAAGAATCATAGGAGAGAAAGGCACAGCGATCAGAAATCATTTAAGGACTCAATTGTAAGAATTACACTTTTAGGGACCAAAACGTAAATTTTGGAAAATATAAAGACTTTGCAGATTTTAAGCTTACCTATATGTAATTAGTCATATTACATGCCTCTGTGTTAAATTTCAGCTTAAAAGGACATTCCAAGCTCAAACGATTGCATGCACAATATCTAGGACTAAAATGTAAAACATGAGAACTTGAAACAATTCAAATTTGCAGTCCAACGGTCAGCCGTTTCGGAACGCTGACCTTCGTATCGAAACTCTTGTATCGAAATTGGGCTGGTCGTTTTGGTACTCAGGCCCATTTCGAAACTCGTATCAGAGCATGGCTCTCTAGTAGCTAAAATGTTCTGAAGCACCTTCACATGTTCCGAAACACCATGGCCTTTTCAGGCACCTGTTTCGAAACAGTTAAGGGTGTTTCGATACACACTGCCCTGCAATAGCATAAATTTCTTGTTTTTCTTAAATTTACACAATCAAACATGTCCCGAAACATACCATAACATACCAGCAACATGGTTGGACACTATAGAACATATATAAGAACTTAAGCTAAAGCATGGCATCAAACAAATGACCATTGAGTCTAAAGGCATGCTTCCTAGTCACAAAACCAAATATAGACTTCAAACCTCAAACCAAACCATATAAGACCATTTACAAACTTCAAAAGCCAACTCAAACTTGCCACAAACAGAAGGAGTTCAAAATACATCTCCCAAAAAAAACCTTGAATCCCCATTGCCAAATATCAATACCAGAGTATGTAAAAACATCACCATACATGAGCTTTCACTTCCTTGGATGTTCTTAAGCTTCTCACTACCGAAAATCATCTCAATTATCAACATGGTTGTAAGAGAGAGCATAATGCCACGCCTCACCAGGGCGCACCGAAGCCAACCGAGGAGCACACCCGCCAGGGTGCACCGAGAAGCACCGAGGTGCCCCACCTAGGTGCGCAACGCGCGCCCGAGGAGCCACACCTAGGTGCTTAAAAGCCAACCAAGGTAAAATGAGAGGCCTTGGGCATTTTAAGGCCAAAGATGAACCAAGGAAACATCTATGACGGCCTAGAGAGCTCCAAACGTCTCCACAAAAAATTGAGGGGTTCTAGAAGGTTCCACAACCATCTAGGCTCATCCGGAGGACCCTAGAAGACTCGGGACAAGTCAGGAAGGCTCGAGATAAGTCTAGAAGGCTAGGGATAACTCCAAACATCTCCGGAATATTCTAGAATACTTTAGAATATTGTAGAGCTTTTAGACCATTTAGGATATAACTAGATAAGTATGGAATTATCTAGAGATATCTAGGTGTAGTAGATATTTTGGGAGGGGAAACCGTAGTCGTTGGATCAAATAGATCCTAGCTGTCCATTAAAGAGGTGGGAACCTATAAATAGGGCCACCCCTCTCATTTGTAACTCACACAAGAAGTCACTCACTTAAGCACACTTGTAAAGCTCTCTTGTAAGCTTCCTTAGTTCAATACAAGGTTCTTTCCTTGTAAAACTCTCTTGCTCATTGTGTTTTTCCATAGCGTTGCGCGAGAAAGGCTTGCGAGCATCGTGTCGAGAGTGTTAGCACCGCACAGATTGAGGTTGAAAGAATAAGTCTGTGACAGTTGGTATCAGAGCGTGTTACGATCATTGGGAGCATGGCCAAGACAGATAAGAACCAAGTTGCTAGCCCGTTGGAGACCAAGGTCACACATGACCAACATGCGGGTGAAGGAAGGGTCGACCCTGGAGAGACAAGGCCTCGTGCCAAGTCCAAGGACACACTCTCTAGCTTCGAGTCACGCTTGACTCGCGTGGAGAGACAAGGCCTCGTGCCAAGTCCAAGGACACACTCTCTAGCTTCGAGTCACGCTTGACTCGGGTGGACGACCTTCAAGAGCGGATTTAAGGCCTCGAGGTGGAGGATGCCGAGATCCACACGACCGTGAGGGGCATGAAGATCAAGCTAGTGGGGACTCTGCGCGCGGAAATGGGTGAAGTACACGACACACTCATGAGAGAGCTCACAAAGGTACGTGAGTCTTTCCAACGTGAACTTGCCAACATGCTTGCTCAACTAGAGTTGTTTCAAGGCGACCTTGCGTTGTGCAAGAGCGCCATGGTCGTCGGGCCAAGCACCTCATACGAGACTAGGAGGGTCGAGGTGCCCAAACATAAAACGATTTCGGGGTCACGCAACGCCAAAGAAGTGGACAACTTCTTGTATGGCTTGGAGCAATACCTAGAGGCCGTTGGCATCAAGGAGGATGCCTCTAAGGTCCAAACCGCAACCTTATACCTCACCGACACCGCCATGCATTGGTGGAGGAGAAGATGTCTTGATGTTGAGAGAGGTACGTGCACCATCTCTACCTTTGTTGATTTTAAAAGGGAGCTCAAACGGCAATTCTATCCGGAGAATGCCGAGGATGAAGCAATGGCACGATTGCGAAGGCTCAAGCAATCGGGGAGTATCAATGAGTACGTGAAGGAGTTCACTAGCTTGGTGCTCGAGATTCCCGATCTCTCAGAGAAGGACTCACTCTTCAACTTCATCGATGGTCTCCAAAGTTGGGCCAAGGCCGAGCTAAGACGAAGGGGAGTACAAACCCTTGCTGATGCCATTTCCGTGGCCGAAAGCCTTATCGATTATTCAACCCACAAGGAGTCCACAAACGAGCCAAGGGAATAGAAGAGTGGTTAGTCCAACGGGGGAAGAGGTAGGAGCCGACACAAAGAAAGTCGCAAGGATGAGGACACATCGAAACACAAAGGCTCGTCTTCATGGAGGGACAAAGACCGAAGTAGGTATAAAGACTCTCATGGTGCCAAGAAATCACCACCTAGCAGTTGCTTCATCTGTGATGGCGATCATTGGGTTCGAGAGTGCCGACAACGCCAAGCCCTTAGTTCGCTCCTAGCAAGGCAACAAGAGGGAAGCGATGCTGACGAAGGTAGTGATGCCGAAGGGGGCCAAGGTGCACAAATGGGATCACTACAGCTCTTGAATGGAATCTAGTCCGCCCCAAAGACCCAAGCCAAGGGGTTGCTATACGTGGACGTCACCGTTAATGGAAAGGCATCCAGGGCCATGCTCGACACATGTGCGTCCCATAACTTTGTTTCTTTGGAGGAAGCAAAGAGGCTTGGTCTTAGTGTTGTGAAAGGGGGAGGATCCCTCAAGGCAGTAAACTCTATCGCTCAACCCATCCATGGGTTCGCTCGAGGAGTCAAGACCATCGTTGGGACATGTTCAGGACGCATGGACTTCTCGGTTGTGCCGATGGACGACTACCCGATCGTCCTAGGGCTCGAGTTCTTCGAGCAAGGTAAGGCAATACCAATGCCATTTACCAATAGCTTGGGCATCACGGAAGGGGCGGAACTAGAAATTTTTAAAGGGGGGACCAAAATAAAATTTAAAAAAAAACTAAAAATCTATGAAGGAGACCAAAATGAAATTAAAAATTTTGACAGGGGCCAAACTAAAAATTTATAAATTTTAAAGGGATTATAGAGGTAATTTTACCTTTTTTCTAAAAAAATTCTATCTTATTACTAATGAAAAAAAAAAATTGGGGGGGACCATACCCCCTTAACCCCCCCTATGGTCAGCCCATGCATCACGGAGGGTGCACCATCATTCGTGGTACCAACACTAAGGGCCACCAAGCAAGGGATAGGAGTACTCTCCGCACTTCAACTCGAAAAGGCTGTCCATTGGGCCAAGCCATCAAAGGGGTTGGATGGACGCAAAGGGGTGACCATGTATGTGGAGGTGTAAAGAAACTAATAGAAAACAAGAAAAAGGAATGATGGTAAACTCAACTTCATTAATTTTGAATGAACATAGGTTTACAATATATAGAGTATGCATGGGCTCATGCAACAACCCTAACTATACGTAACTACATTCAACAAACTCCTAACAATCAAACTACTAAGCTAACAGACTTGGATTACTCTAGAATCTTAACATTTCCCTTACTTTTTCTCCTCTCCTAACTGACAAAAAGAATTAACAGACATGACATTAAGATTTTCTCGAAACAGTTCGAAGTACGAGTTTGTCAATGGCTTGGTGAACCCATCTGCGACTTGATGCATGGCTGGAACATAATTCACACGGAGACACCCATCAGCAATCTTCTCTCTCACAAAATGAACATCGAGGTCTGCATGCTTCGACTGAGCATGAAACACATGATTCATGCTCAAGGAGACTGCACTCGTACTGTCACTCCAAATCACCGGAGTTTGATTCTGCACAACACCCATGTCGGATAACAATGCTTGAATCCAAGTCACCTATGATGTTGTGTCAGCAATACTACGGTATTCAGCCTCCATCGTTGATCTGGCAACCACCTTTTGCTTCTTCGAATTCCATGTGAGAAGATTGTTCCCCAAGTAAACACAGCTTCCTGTAGTAGACCACCTGTCATCTGGATTGATTCCCCAATCTGCATCCGAGAAAGAAACAATCCCTGCTCCAGGTTCAGATGGCTTGAAGACCAAACCATACTGCAACATTCCATTCAAGTATCTTAAGATCCTTTTTACAGCAAGGAGATGCCCCTCACATGGCCGATGCATGTATTGAGCTACCTTATGCACACTGAACGTGATATCGGGCCTTGTGTGACACAAGTAGAGAAGGGCACCAACAATACTCCTATAGCGAGTAGCATCCTCAATCGGGCTTCCTGCATCTTCACTGAGCTTACCTGCTGCAAGCATTGGTGTATTGGCAGCATTAGCACCATCCATCTTAGTCTTCTGAAGAAGTTCTTGAGCATATTTACGCTGACTTAGGAACAAATATCCATTACAACGTTGAACTTTTATACCAAGGAAAAAACTCAGTTGACCTAGATCTTTGAGTGAAAATTCCTTTCTTAACAATATTATTACATTGATCACATTCACCTCTGAGCTGCCCGTGATTATTATGTCATCGACATACACCAAGACATAAGTAAAGATCCCTAACTCTCCTTGAAAAAACAAGGACGAGTCTGCAGCAGACCTCTTGAACCCAATAGAAACCAAAAAATCCTTCAAACGCGTATACCAATTTCGTGGAGCTTGCCTCAGTCCATACAAAGCTTTTTCAAGCTTACACACCATTTGCTTATCATCATCACATGTGACTTCAAAGCCAGGTGGCTGTCTCATGAAAACATCCTCGCTCAACCCCCCATTTAAGAAGGCATTATCAATGTCAATATGCCTGAGAGTCCACTTGTTCGAAACAGCCAACGCAAGCACAACATTAACCAAGGCAGATTTCACAACCGGGCTGAACGTGTCATGAAAATCTTGCACTGGAACCTGATTAAACCCCTGAGCCACAAGTCGAGCTTTGTAACGAGCAATGGAGCCATCTGCATTCTTCTTAATCCTGAAGATCCACTTGCATCCAACCACTGACCGTCCAGCAGGAAGTTCAACAAGTCTCCAAGTACCATTCTTCTCAAGGGCATGATACTCAGCCTCCACAGTAGCTTTCCACTTAGGATCAGAAAGGGCCTCACTGATTGAAGATGGTACCACATCATCAGTAGTAGCAACATAAATTTTTGGTTTAAAAACCACTGCTTTACTTCTTGTAGTCATATGATGAACATTGTCAAACTTAGGTGGAGCAACAGGCAATGGAGCAACAGATTCATGAGGACATACCTCAAGAGCAGGTGCATGATCACTAAACATAGGACTGTGTGTATCACCAACAAACTGAGAGTTGAATGGAGAAGATACTCTTGAAGAAACAATAGGCACAGACTGACCTGAGGACTGAACATGATCAGTATGCAAGATTGGGGATAGTGCTCCAGGAGATTCATAGACACGATCCAAGTCATTCATTGAACCACCATGTCCCACATCGAGAGAGCTTGAATCATGTAACTCATAATCTACCATAACACTAGTCACACCAGGAACATCAGGAACAACTGGAGATACTTCAGGAGCATTAGGAGCTGCAACATCAGGTACAGCAGCTGAGTCAGACTCTCTTGGCACAACTTCAGGAGCGACCACAAGAGCATCAACTGTATCAACCTCTCTAGGTATGGCAGCACTCGTTCCTTGAGAACCTTTGAACAAGCAACCAATCCCAGGAACCAAAGGTACACTGCTCGAAACAACACATGAAGCTTGTGAAGACACATTACTCTTGTCAGATTTTCTTGCAAAGGGAAATACACTTTCATCAAAAACAACATTTCTTGAAATAAAGACTCTGCCATTGGGATCAAGACATTGGTATCCTTTGTGCATAGGACTATAACCCAAAAAAGTTGATGGCTGTGATCGAAAAGAGAACTTATGAGCATTGAATGATCGAAGACACGGGAAACATCGACACCCAAATATCCTGAGCATGTCATAGGCAGGCTTACGACCAAATAATTTCTCAAAAGGAGATAGCCCCTGAAGAACTTTAGTTGGCAACCTGTTTATCAAGAATACAACTGTGGTTACCGCATACGACCAGAAACGCAGAGGCAACAATGCTTGAGCAAGCAAAGTCAAAGCTGAGTCAATAACATGACGGTGTTTCCTTTCCACAACACCGTTCTGCTGGGACGTGTGTGGACAAGTCACCCGATGAACAACCCCTTCTTTTGTTAGCAAGGAGGACAAACTGCGAAACTCTCCCCCCCAGTAACTCTTGTCAGCTTTAATATCTTTACTGAATTGTGTTTTGATCAACATTTGAAATGATTGAAACGCAACAATCGCCTGTGACTTGTGCTTCAACGGATAGACCCATGTATGCCTTGTAAACGCATCAACAAAGGACACGTAGTACATAAAACCTTGAGAAGACATGGGAGCTGGTCCCCATAAGTCTGTGAACACCAAATCAAATGAATTTTTATAAACTGTAGTAGAGGATTGAAAGGGAAGACTATGAGATTTTCCCATTTGACATGCTACACAAATTTCAGTAGTTTTATTAACAGAGGAATCAACATGTATATTACATTCTTTACAAACAGTGAGCAACGTATCAAAGGCTGGATGACCAAGCCTGCGATGCCACAACTTGAAAACATCAGCCATATTACAATCTTTATTTATTTCAGTCACATGAGCATGACACGAACCACCCAAGGGCTTCAGAGACGCTGAAGAAGTCCGAAACCTGTACAAACCACCTACTTGATCTCCTTGTAGAATGACTTCCTTTGTGACCTCATCTCGAACCAGACAAGATTGAGCATGAAACTCCAGAAATACCCTATTATCACTAGCAAGCTTCGAAACATATAATAGATTTTTAGTAACTTTAGGCACATGTAATACATTGTTGAGAATTAAAGAACGAGAAGACGATTTTAACGCAGATTGGCCAATTTTGGAAATGGACAAGCCTGAACCATTGCCAACAATTAGCTTACCTGGACCATCATAATCTGCGCAATTGTCCACATTTGCAGCATCAGGAGTCACATGATGCGAAGCCCCTGAATCCACAAACCATTGAGCATCATTCACCTCAGCAACATTGGCACGAGCATTGTTATCATCCTTCAGGCGATCAAAAGTGCGAGCTGTCACACCAGGGAAAGCTTCACCAAACATGTGCCAGCACCTATCAACAAGATGCCCTATCTTTCCACAGAGCTGGCACTGAGGTTTTGCATTCGAACGATACTGCATTCGCCCTCGTCCACGAGAGCTCATAGAAGCACGATATGGCCTATAAGCTGTTTGATTATTTGCAGAAGAGGATTCTTGATTAGAACCAGTAACATGAGCAACATTTACAGAGGGAGTAATGTCAGAAAACTGATGAAAATTTAGAAGTTGAGTCTCAGCATCCATGAGCACTGAGATTGCTGCATCTAACGTAAAAGGAGACTGACTTGATGTGATTACCGCCACAAACGAGTGATATTCATCAGGTAAACCTTTGAGAATTGAGGCAATCTTCTCAAGATCCGATATGGGACTGCCACAAGAAGACAACATATTGCAAACTTCTTGGATCTTTGCAACGTAGGCACGCATACTAAGGTCACCTTTCTGAATCGAACGGAGTTTTAATGTAAACTCATGGCTTTGGTTGTAGATCTGCTGGAGAAATATGTGAGAACAATTGACCAAATCTCAGCAGAAGTTTCAGCAATCATGAACTGAGAAAGAAGATGAGAGCTTATCGTGGAAAGAATCCAAGAATCTAAGGCACTATCTTGTGCAACGAAAACTTCATATGCCTCATTTTCAACTTTTTCACCTTGATCGTTGGTCACCATGGCCGGAGGAGCTTTAAGAACACCGGTGAGCAGCTTTTCTAAGTGATGACTCCGAACAGCCAGCAGAACTTGCTGTTTCCACAGGAGAAAGTTCGTTTCATCAAGAACGATACTAACCCTTTTGTTGGTAAACGGCTTGCTGGAACCGGAGGAACTCCCAGTAGAATCATTTGGAGTAAGCGACGAATCTCCAGAAGTAACCATGACGCACAGATGATAGAGGGAAGAAGAAGAAAGAACGAGCAAACGAAAGCAAGAAACTAGGACCTTCTGGCGACTGATACCATGTAAAGAAACTAATAGAAAACAAGAAAAAGGAAAGATGGTAAACTCAACTTCATTATTTTTGAATGAACATAGGTTTACAATATATAGAGTATGCATGGGCTCGTGCAACAACCCTAACTATACGTAACTACATTCAACAAACTCCTAACAATCAAACTACTCAGCTAAGAGACTTGGATTACTCTAGAATCTTAACAAGAGGCCACCAAGCATGTTCAAGGGAAGAACATCGCTTCGAAGACCGCAAAGGGTCAAGGGACAAAGGGAAGGCATTCTAATGAAGTCGACAAGCCAAGGGTAAAGGCAAGGCAAGCTAGTAGTCGAGGGAAGCACTCCAGCAACACCCCAATTCGACGAAGACGCGACGAGGGCGTCGCGAGATCGGGTGGGGGAGGATGTCACGCCCCACCAGGGTGCACCGAAGCCAACCAAGGGGCACACCCGCCAGGGTGCACCGAGAAGCACTGAGGTGCCCCACCTAGATGTGCAACGCGTGCCCGAGGATCCCCACCTAGGTGCTCATAGCCAACCAAGGTAAAATGAGAGGCCTTGGGTATTTTAAGGCCAAAGATGATCCAAGGAAGGATCTAGAACGGCCTAGAGAACCCCAAACGTCTCCAAACAAATCCGAGGGGTTCCAGAAGGTTCCACAACCATCTAGGCTCATCCTAAGGAACCTAGAAGACTCGGGACGAGTCAAGAAGGCTCGGGATAAGTCCGGAAGGCTCGGGACAACTCCGGACATCTCCAGAATATTCTAGAATACCTTAGAATATTGTAGAGCTTTTAGACCATTTAGGATATAACTAGATAAGTATGGAATTATCAAGAGATATCTAGGTGTAGTAGATATTTTGGGAGGAGAAACCATAGCCGTTGGATCAAATAGATCCTAGCCGTCCATTGAACATATTGGAGCCTATAAATAGGGTCACCCCTCTAATTTGTAACTCACTCAAGAAGTCGCTCACTTAAGCATACTTGTAGAGCTCTCTTGTAAGCTTCCTTAGTTCAATACAAGGTTCTTTTCTTGTAAAACTCTCTTGCTCCTTGTGTTTTGCCATAGCGTTGCGCGATGAAGGCTTGCTAACATCGTGCTGAGAGTGTTAGCGCCGCACAGATTGAGCTTGAAAGAATAAGTCTGTGACAGTAAGCACATTTACTTAGTGAGACAAGCTCTAAAGAAAACGAACACAACAATGCATTATTCAAAACAGTTTCTCAAAAGCCATTTTCAACAACATGCTCATTCTATCTCATGCTTGAAAACCATTTCAAAGCAAATCTTCATTTGAAACCGCGTGTACCTCTATTCTATCTCATGATGTTCTGCAGCGGCATCTCGTTTCTCCTTGAGATGTTTCCTGTCCGTTGGCACCTATCACAGTTCTTGTAAAAGAGTTGTGCATCTTTGTATAGTGACGGCCAATAAAACCCTGACTGCAGCACCTTGGCAGCAGTTTTGTTGCCTCCTAAGTGACCTCCATAATGTGAAGCATGGCAGTGATGAAGTATGTCTTCTTGCTCTTCTTGTGGTACACACCTCCTTATGACCTGATCTGCGCAAATTTTGAAAAGAAGAGGTTCGTCCCAATAATAATGCTTAACATCATTTTGGAACCTCTTCCTGGCTTGATAATTAAGATCAGAAGGAATTATTCCGCTAACTATAAAATTAACGAAATCAGCATACCAGGGGAGTTCAGAAGACTTACCTGCCGCCATGGCTGTCGCGGCAGCGATTGCGACAGCAAAGAGCTGCTCGTCTGGGAAGGTCTCCAGTATGTGTGTCTCATTTGTTGGTAGACTCTGTCCCTTCTCCAACCTTGACAAGTGATCTGCCACCTGATTTTCTGTCCCTTTTTTGTCCTTGATTTCAAGGTCGAATTCTTGCAATAGCAGGATCCACTGATGTGACCACAACCAACAAGAATTCCAATGAATTTCCTAGAGGTCCTATGACTCGTGCAAGAGCTAAAATGATTCAAGATGTTGTGGAAAGTTTGCTTTGCCAATGCTGGAAAATGAATGAAGAAATGACAGCAACAATTAGATCTTGCAACGTTTTGAGTTTGTTGGAAAGTTGAAATAAGTTGCATAAGAATTTGCATGAGTGGTTGCATAAGAATTTGCATGAGTAGTTGCATAATAGTTCATTCATTCCATGAGAATAAATATGCTTGTTTATGCATTTATGCAAGCAATTCATTTATGAAAATACTTCACTTATGTATGTGTTTCATTTAAGCATGTAGGTTCATTAATTAAACTAGTTCATTCATTGAACTTGTCCAATTAATTCTTTAAGTTTGCATAACATTTTTATCATATTTTGATTAATATTTTATGTGTTTTTAGTGTCATTATACGTTGGGATTAAGATGGAAACAATTGAAGACTTTTCATCTTCTTCAAGGAGACATGCCATCTTTATCACCATTCAAAGAGAGTCTTTTTGAATTCCATGGGGGATGAAGCATTTAGAAGACTTTATTATGCTTTTATTCAGCCAATAAAGTTGAGAAATAAAGAAAGGAAGTGGAAGAGACACATACACTTAGATGCAAACATGGGCAGATTCATTCCAAGTCATCTACATGCACTTTTAAGAGCCAAGCAAGTGGAATATCAAAGGATGCATCACTTGGACGTGTATAAGTCTTCATTCAAGCCTTATTATGTCCAAATTCATTCTAAATTACACAAATGGCTAGCCACACTTGATAGGATTGAAGACAAACCATTGGATGTCATAAATTGGAGCCTTAATGCATTGTTTTGTCCATTCAAATTCTAGGCTACCATGTACTATAAATAGGATGCTCATTTGCCTTTGTAAGGGACCTTTTTTTTGATGAAAATATATGAGAGTGTTCTCTTGATTGTTCTTTAAGAGCTTTATCGGCTTTCAAGCTAGTCTTGTGGCAAATTTTCCATTTCCATTCCATTCTATTTATAGCGTTGGTTCCTAGCTTTCTAGCTAGCGGGTCACGTTCCACCATTCCACCATCACTTCCATTTGATTATATTGTTGGTTCTTAGCTCAATTATAGCTAAAGGGTCACAATCCAACCTTCTTCCATCATTTCACAAAGGGTAAGAACGTGTAAGGTTTGGGTCAACATTCACTATCTTGTTGGTTCTTCCTTGTTCCACACCGATTCTATCCCATATATCCATATCAACTTCTATCCATTTTCCCCTTGCATTTATCTTTCAAACCATAATCACCAACCATTCCAGCACCTATTACAACAACAACTTTCACCATCTTCATTCCATATACATCACTTCCACACTCAAGTTTCAAATTTGCAACTTCATACTAGAATCACGATCGGGCAACATCACATACGAATTCGGTCATCAGGCAACCGTATGCGTATCATCCACCGTATCAATCTAGGCTTTGCATCCTTCTTCGCGAACAAATACTTCAGGGCAGAATGATCTGTGTGCACTATTACCTTTGTCCCAAGTATGTAGGAACGAAACTTGTCAATGGAGAACACCACAGCTAATAGCTCCTTTTCTGTGGTGGTGTAATTCACTTGGGCATCGTTCAATGTCTTGCTGGCATAATATATGACATGGAATAATTTGTCCCTCCGCAGCCCAAGCGCTACCCCGACAGCATAGTCACTAGCATCACACATAATCTCAAATGGCTGTGTCTAGTCTGGTGGCTGTACTATTGGGGCTGTTACCAGTTTTTCCTTCAGAACCTTGAATGCTTCAGTACATTCTTCATTAAAGTCAAAGGGTCGGTTCTGCTCTAGAAGATGACATAGGGGCTTGGTGATTTTTGAGAAATTTGCAATGAATCTCCGATAAAAACCAGCATGTCCCAAGAAACTTCTAATACCCTTGACTGTGGTTGGCGGCGGCAGCTTCTCGATCACTTCTATTTTGGCCCTGTCGACTTCTATCCCACGGCAGCTAATCTTATGGCCAAGGACTATCCCTTCATCCACCATAAAGTGACATTTTTCCCAATTTAAAACTAGGTTTGCTTTTTCACATCTTTCAAGTACCTTTTGTAGATTGCCTAGGCAGCTCTCAAAATCGTCCCCAAAGACTAAAAAATTATCCATAAAAATTTCAAGGAAGTCCTCCACCATATCGGAGAATATGGCCATCATGCACCTTTGGAAGGTGGCGGGTGCATTGCGTAATCCAAACGGCATCCTCCTAAAAGCATATGTTTCGTAAGGGCATGTGAAAGTCGTCTTTTCTTGATCTTCCGGTGCGATAGCGATTTGATTATACCCTGAATAACCATCAAGAAAACAATAGTAAGGTTTACCCACTAATCTATCAAGCATTTGATCAATAAAGGGTAAAGGGAAGTGGTCCTTTCGGGTAGCTTTGTTAAGGTTCCGAAAGTCCATACAAACCCTCCAACCGGTCACAGTCCTGGTTGGGATTAACTCATTGTTTTTGTTGGTCACCACGGTCATTCCTCCTTTCTTAGGAACGCATTGCACCGGGCTCACCCATTTGCTGTCAGAGATGGCGTAAATAATACCAGCATCTAACCATTTGATTATTTCTTTACGAACCACCTCTTTCATCGCATGGTTTAACCGCCTTTGGGCATCTATAGTCGGCTTATGATCTTCTTCTAAAAGGATTTTGTGCATGCATAATGCCGGACTAATGCCTTGAATGTCAGCTATCGTCCATCCAATCGCCTTTTTGTGCTGCCGCAGCATCCCTATGAGCTGTCGTTCCTATTCCTGTGGCAGCTTAGAAGAGATGATTACGGGCAACGTATCATTTGAACCAAGAAAAGCATATTTTAGCTGCCCTGGCAGGGGCTTTAGTTCTAAGGCAGGTGGCTCAACAGTAGATGGCTATTGGATTGCATGGTTATCCGAAGTATAATTCAAAGGTTCGAATAACTTACCTAGACGATTGCCTATCCAGTTTACCTCCTCTTGATCTTCAGTATCATATGTGTCGGAGTCAGAGGAGTTGTTGTCGTCGGTGCTGTCATCAGTGCTGTCGTGGCTGCCGCGGCAGTGCCAAAATTTGATGTCGTGATAGCCCGACCTGATGCAGGGTTGATCAAGGGTAACGTCAGTGATAGCCTTGCATTCCTCGTCTGCATCAGCATGTTTCATAGCTTGGAGAACATTCAACTTAATCTCTTGATCATTCACTCTCATGGTGAGTTCTCCTTTGTCCACATCAATCAGTGATCTTCCCGTGGCTAATAAGGGTCGCCCAAGGATGATTGGTATGTTTTCATCTGCTTCACAATCTAAAAAAAGAAAGTCAGCAGGAAAAATAAATTTATCCACTCTTACCAGAATATCTTCAATTTTTCCTTCCGGATGAACGTAAGAGCGGTCTGCTAGCTGCAGAGTTACTGTCGTGGGTCGCGCTTTTCCAATACCTAATTTCTGAAAAACAGACTTTGGCATTAAATTAACACTAGCACCAAGATCACAAAGTGCCTTACCCACATATTTATTTCCGATTACACAAGGTATGATGAAGCTCCCCGGATCCTTCTTTTTCTGGGGTGGATGCCGATGAAGAATACTCATGCAAGCTTCAGTCATCTTTACCGCTTCAAATTCCCCAAGTTTAGATTTCCTTGACATGACATCCTTGAGAAATTTGGCGTAACCGGGCATCTCCCTAACGGCATCTGTTGCGTGTAAAATAGTCTATCGCAATTGTAGTGCAAGTGTACACGACACAAGTAGTAAAGTGATACGAAGTATCAGATATCGTCTCCACAGGGATTGGGCTAATAACTTCACCTAAATTCACTGCACGAAAGTAAAGAGATAATTGAGAAGATTGTCACGAGAAATAATAAGGAAAACGTAAATAAAAGAGTTGGAATATCAAGATAGAGTGAATGGGCTGGTATTGAATTGCTCAGTAGTGCAGGTATTGCGATGCTTAGGAAATCCAGTTCTGTTGTCGCGCCCGTCGCCGACAGCACCTGTCGCAGCGGCTGTCCGTTAGTTGTCGCGGCAGCAAACACACCAACTTCGTACTCCAAGTTTGGCAAGAATCCCAGATCTGCCTTGGCCTATCCCTAGGTCCAAGTCTGTCGATGATCACGTCTTTGATGATACCTCCCGGCGTGAATCGAAGGATGAACACCGATGTGTATGAATTCTTCCTTAGCCACTTAACCTCGCCCTATCCCTAGGCACGAGATGGTTCAACTATAAACTAGAGAACGCGCTCTTTTCTCTTTCGTATACTTAACTCTCCCGATGCTAAGTAAATAGATAACCTCACAATGCTCTCCCGATGCTCTTGCAAGATATTAAAACCGAAATAAGAGAACTTGAAGTTTATTTTATTGAACTTGGAAAATCCTAAAACAAAATAACCCTTGCAACTACTTTACAAAACAACCCGTTGCCCTAGGGGGTTTTTAGAACATGTCGACGACGGGTAAACGGCGGAGGGGTTTAGGTTATCGGTTATGGGGTATGATGCCTCCTAGGTTAAAGCTATGCCCTTATATAAGCTTTGGGCTCAAGTATTCTAAGTTAACAAGGATTACAACTTTAATGAAAAGTAAGATTCTATTAAATGCTTAATCTCTAAGGATTCCTACCTTTCAGCCGCCTCCTTGTTTCATGGGAATTCCTCTCCTCGAGCTTTGGCTTGACATATCTTTCGATCCGGGGCTTGGAAAAATATTTGGCTTTCACACGACAGACGAGCAGATTTTTCTCTATCTATCGAGGTCCACTTGACTTTTCCTCTTCATGAGGCTGCTGTCACCTTGCTGTCACGACAGGTCCATGGCAGCTTCGTCGTCATCGTCTGTTTGTCCAGTTTAGCTCTTCTGCTTCTCTGCCCTACGCCTGCCTTCTTCGTCAACCATGGCCGCAACCTGCAAAATCAGCCATCCTTTAGTAGAATCCGTGCCTTTAGTGTATTTGTGATGTTTTATTGTAAACTGACCTAAATGCAATGCAATGATGCTTGAATGTAGCAGAAATATGGGTTAAAAAGGGTGTAAATAATAGAACTTTTACACACTCAACACACCCCCAAACTCAAGTTTTTGCTTGCCCTCAAGCAATTAAGACCTAAAAGAAAAATATTTTTGTGTTGGCTTTCAAACAATGAACTGTCTCTTACCCGTCGCTCATTCTCTGTGGCGGCAGCAACCTGTCGGAAGGTTTAGGATCTGTCCGAAATCTCCCTATAGCTCTCGTGCAGTGTGTGCATGCTTGTGAACAGTTATATGCTAAGACTCTCTTAGTTTCACTAGAATATTCAACTCTTAACTCGAATTTTTATGCCAAAGTTTATCTTTTGAATGAACTTTTTCATGCTCCTTTGATTTCTTTGTTTTGACTCGATTTTTTTTTCTATTTTTCAAGCTAAAGTTTGACTAGAGCCAGTTTTAGGCACCTCTAGTTAACTTCCTAGAGCCAGTTTCGGGCACCTCTAGGGCTGTTGAGTCTCTTTTCTAAACTTCTTTCCTAGAGCCAGTGTTAGGCACCTCTAGGGGCTATTCAAGTGCTAAGCTTCCTATTCTAGTTTGGCTAAAAGAAATCTAAGCAATATAACAGTCACAATGGTGTTTAAGTTTTCAAAACTATAGAAAGGCTCTAAACTTCTCCTTAAACTGTCCTAAAGATGCTGCCACGACAGAGCTGTCATGACAGGTAAGTTAACTTCACAGTTTTAAGCCAATAGTTTTATATTTTCTGATTTTTTAGAGAACTTAAATAAAATAAAAGACACAACAATAATAAAAAGGATGTACTAAGACTACATTACTATGGAGGGTGCCACCCCCAAACTCGAGGGTTGCATTGCCCTCAATGCAAAATGACAGATAAACTAATGGCAGGTACATCACTAAATGACAGATAAGCAGGCAGCAAGAAAAGAAAAATAAAGGACTTAAATTTTTAATCGATGTCCTCGCTGCTGCTGCTGACATGGATCTGACGGCGGCGTATGGGCTGTGGCGGAGGCTACGCAGGTTGCTCCACAAGCTGGATGTCGGAACTGCAGCCACTGTCCCACGTGCTGCTGGTGGTGGTGCTAGCCTTGGGCATTAGCTTCCTGTCTGTCACATGTTTCAGCCTTTTGACAGGCGTAAATTCCCTCTCTAAATTCCTCCTAATCAGAGGTTCCTCCGCGCTGTCGGCTGTGGCTGGCCGCTTCGTGCCACGTGCGGGGCTGTCGGCTGGAGGACTTGCAGCTGTCGTCTGGGCAGGTGATTGGGTGGAGGCAGTAGAATGAGAATGTGGGGAAGCAGGTGGTGTGGGTGTGTGGACAAGGTTGGGGATATGGAAATAATGGGCAGGAAAAGTAGGGAAATTAACATCGGGATAATTTAAAGTGTTGGTAATGAAGTTTACCGTCGAGTTGGTGAAATCCCGTATGAAGGTCATCAGTCCCATTTGTCTCTCTTCCACCCGTTGTATCGCAGCAAGGATGTGGGCAGACTGGTCTGTCGGAGCGGTGGCGGTGGCAGGTTCAGGGGCAGGCTCCTCATCTGAGTCTGCGGGTGAGGCAGCTGGGTTGAAGGAAGAGATAGGTGTAGCCACTACCAGCTCCATGAGGCTGTTGATGTTGTTGTCTGTCCAGCCTCTGCCCTTGATTAGTTTGTCGCTGGTGGCCTCTGGGACAGCGGCGCAGCGGCAGAGGAGAGTGATCGTGAACGGTAAGCAGAGACGGGAGGCGGAGTGGAATATGCAGTCCAATATGCTGTCCCTCATATATCGGCCCACGTTGATAGGCCGGTCGTGCATGATCGAGTGAATGAGAGCCAGCCGCTGCTGGTTCACCGTCGTGTGATGGGAGGACGGCAGGATACGCTTCTTGATGAAAGCGTTCCATAGCTTTGCTTCTGGGAGCAGCTGCCCCCTTTTGACAGAGTTGGGGTTCTTTTTGCTCATTGTCCATGTTGTTCCTTCCTCCGTCACCTCCGCCATGACAGCACCGTAGGCGGCAGCATCTAGGGTCTCTAGGAATTGCTGGTGGGCGTCATCGTTGGGGCAAAAATATAGGCCATACATGTGATTGATGCTGTCAGTTGTAAATGGCACCTCTACCCCTCGGACGGTGACGGAGGTTGTCGTTCTGTTGTCGATGGCAGCATAAAACTCCCTCACCAACGTGTCGTTTAGTTCTGCCGGTTGTTCGGCGAACTGCTCCTATAGCAAGTTCCTTATTGCCTTGGCTATAAATGGTCGGAGCCCCATGTTCGGTGCTTTCCGTATGTAGATGAAGCCTCGTTCCTCCCATAATTCCTTGGTTTCGAAGGGCGTTGCAGCTGCTGAAGAAGAGGCTGAGGCAGCACTGCGGCGGGTCTGTCTAGACGACATATTAGTTGCAAGGGTTGTGAAAATAAAGAAAGCAAATGAAAACGGGAGGAGAAAGCAAGTAAGAATAAGCAGAAGTGAGGAAAAATGAAAGTGCAAACGGGGTTTTATAGCAGTCGAGGAGCTGCCCATTTAATGCCGTAACGGCAGGCGGGAATAACGGAGCGACTGTTGTGTGTTAGCGTGTCTGACGCGTCTGACACGCATTTATGCGTCTGTTATGCGTCTGCTGCACGCTTCTGCGTCTGCCGTGTCAGTCTGTTGACAGCCTGTCTTATCTGTCTGCGGCGGCAGCCGAAACGACAGGCTTCAATAAATGGGCTCTGTTGGGCTGATGGATGGATGGTGGGCTTGGGTCACTTCTTCTTTTCTTCTTGACTCCTTTATTTCCTAAAAACAGAAAAATAAAAACATTATTCGAATAAAAATAAACCTAATTTCCTTATAAATAATAAATAATAAAAATAAATAAAAATAGAATTTAGGTTAAATTAGGGATGCCTTGTGGGGCATCTCCTAAAGTAACCACTTCCTGTATTCATGGGGCTTCAGTCCCTTGATAATGCTTGAGGCGCTGTCCGTTGACTTTGAATTGATGCCCGTCTTTTAATGATTGGATTGTGATGGTACCATGGGGAAAGATTTGTACCACTTGGAACGGGCCGGACCATCTAGATTTAAGCTTCCCTGGGAAGAGTTTCAGCCTAGAATTGAACAACAACACAAGCTGCCCTGGGCAGAACTGTCGTGGCAGCAACTTCTTGTCATGCCACTTCTTTGTTTTCTCCTTGTATATTCTTGCATTGTCGTAGGCCATTGTCCGTATTTCATCGATCTCGTTCAAATCTAATAGCCTTTTCTGCCCTGCCTTGTCCAAGTCCATATTCACTGCCTTGATTTCCCAGTATGCCCTGTGCTCTATCGCGACAGGCAGATAACAGGTTTTCCCATAAATCAAACGGTATGGAGACATGCCCAATGGAGTCTTAAAGGCTGTCCTATATGCCCATAATGCATCATTCAGAAGTAAAGACCAATCTTTCCTAGTTGGTTTAACCATCTTCTCAAGAATGTTCTTCACTTCCCTATTGGATATCTCAGCCTGTCCATTGGTCTGTGGGTGGTATTCTGTCGCGATCCTGTGCTTGACCCCATATTTCTTCAAGGCGGCAGCAATTACCCTATTATCAAAATGTCTCCCTTCATCACTGATAATCTCCTTAGGGATGCCAAATCTAGAAAAATGTTTTTGTGTAAAAACTTTTGGACCGTCTTGGCATCATTCTTTTGAGTGGCAATAGCTTCTACCCACTTAGAGACATAGTCCACTGCTAGGAGGATGTATAGATTTCCACATGAAGATGGAAAAGGTCCCATAAAATCGAACCCCCAAACGTCGAAGATCTCGACTTCTAGAATGTTTTGCAGTGGCATCTCGTTTCTCCTCGAGATGTTACCTGTCCGCTGGCACCTGTCACAGTTCTTGTAGAAGTCCTGTGCATCTTTGTACAGTGTCAGCCAGTAGAATCCTGACTACAGCACCTTGGCAACAGTTTTATTGCCTCCTAAGTGTCCTCCATATTGTGAAGCGTGACAGTGATGGAGTATGTCTTCTTGCTCTTCTTGTGGTACACACCTCCTTATAACCTGATCTGCACACATTTTGAAAAGAAGAGGTTCGTCCCAATAATAATGCTTAACATCATTTTGGAACCTCTTCCTGGCTTGATAATTAAGATCAGAAGGAAGTATTCCGCTAACTATAAAATTAACGAAATCAGCATACCAGGGAAGTTCAGAAGACTTACCTGCCGACATGGCTGTCGCGGCAGCGATTATGGCAGCAAAGAGCTGCTCATCTGGGAAGGTCTCCAGTATATGTGTCTCATCTATTGACAGACTCTGTTCCGTCTCCAATCTTAACAAGTGGTCTGCCACTTGATTTTCTGTCCCCTTTTTGTCCTTGATCTCAAGGTCGAATTCTTGTAGTAGCAAGATCCATCGTATTAATCTAGGCTTTGCATCATTCTTTGCGAACAAATACTTAAGGGCAGAATGGTCTGTGTGCACTATTACTTTCGTCCCAAGTATGTAAGAACGAAACTTGTCAATGGAGAACACCACAACTAACAGCTCCTTTTCTGTGGTGGTATAGTTCACTTGGGCGTCATTTAATGTCTTGCTGGCATAATAGATGACATGAAACAGCTTATCTCTGTGCTGCCCAAGTGTTGCCCCGACAGCATAGTCACTAGCATCACACATAATCTCGAACGGCTGTGTCCAGTCCGGTGGCTGTACTATGGGGGCTGTAACTAACTTTTCCTTCAGAACCTTGAATGCTTCAGTACATTCATCATTAAAGTCAAAGGGTCGGTTCTGCTCCAAGAGATGGCATAAGGGCTTCGTGATTTTTGAGAAATTAGCAATAAATCTCCGATAAAACCCAACATGCCCTAGAAAACTCTTAATGCCCCTGACTGTGGTTGGCGGCGGCAGCTTCTCAATTACTTCTATTTTGGCCCTGTCGACTTCTATCCCACGGCAGCTAATCTTATGGCCAAGGACTATCCCCTCATCCACCATAAAGTGGAATTTTTCCCAATTTAAGACCAAGTTTGCTTTTTCACATCTTTCAAGTACCTTTTGTAAATTGCCTAAACAACTCTCAAAATCATCTCCAAAGACGGAAAAATCATCCATAAAAATCTCAAGGAAGTCCTCCACCATGTTAGAGAATATGGCCATCATGCACCTTTGGAAGGTGGCGGGTGCGTTGCATAATCCGAATGGCATTCTCCTAAATGCGTACATTCCGTAGGGGCATGTGAAAGTCGTCTTTTCTTGATCCTCCGGTGTGATAGCAATTTGATTGTAACCTGAGTAACCATCAAGAAAACAATAGTAAGGTTTACCCGCTAATCTATCAAGCATTTGATCAATAAAGGGTAAAGGAAAGTGGTCCTTTCGGGTAGCTTTATTAAGCTTCCGATAGTCCATACAAACCCTCCAACCGGTCACAGTCCTGGTTGGGATTAATTCATTGTTCTCATTGGTCACTACGGTCATTCCTCCTTTCTTGGGAACGCATTGCACCGGGCTTACCCATTTGCTGTCGGAGATGGCGTAAATAATACCAGCATCTAACCATTTGATTATCTCCTTACGCACTACCTCCTTCATCGCATGGTTTAGCCGCCTTTGGGCATCTATAGTCGGCTTATGATCTTCCTCTAGCAAAATTTTGTGCATGCATAACGCCGGACTAATGCCTTGTATATCAGCAATCGTCCATCCAATTGCCTTCTTGTGCTGCCTCAGCATGTCGATTAGCTATCGTTCATGTTCCTGCGGCAGCTTAGAAGAGATGATTACGGGCAACATATCATTGGAACCAAGAAAAGCAAATTTAAGTTGCCCTGGCAGGGGTTTCAGTTCTAAGGCAGGTGGTTCAACAATAGATGGCTTTTGGATTAAATGGTTATCCGAAGTATAATTTAAGGGTTCGAATAACTTACCTGGACGATTGCCAATCCAGTTTACCTCCTCCTGATCTTCAGTATCATATGGATCGGATTCAGAGGAGTTGCTGTCGTCGGTGCTGTCGTCATCGCTGTCGTGACAGTCCTCTAAGTGGCTGCTGCGGCAGTGACCAAATTGAATATCGTGACAGCCCGACCTGATGCAGGGTTGATCAAGGGTAACATCAGTGATAGCCTTGCATTCCTCGTCCACATCAGCATGTTTCATTGCTTGGAGAACATTCAACTTAATCTCTTGATCGTTTACTCGCATGGTGAGTTCTCCTTTCTCCACATCAATCAGTGATCTTCCCGTGGCTAAGAAGGGTTGCCCAAGGATGATTGGTGCATTTTCGTCTGCCTCACAATCTAAAACAAGAAAGTCAGCAGGAAAAATAAACTTATCCACTCTTACCAAAATATCTTCAATTTTTCCCTTTGGATGAACGTAAGAGAGGTCTGCCAGCTGCAGAGTTACTGTCGTGGGCCGCGCCTTCCCAATACCTAATTTCTGAAAAACAGACTTTGGCATTAGATTAACACTAGCACCAAGATCACAAAGTGCCTTACCCAAGAATTTATTTCCAATTACGCAAGGTATGATGAAGCTCCCCGGATCCTTCTTTTTCTAGGGTGTCTGCCGATGAAGAATACTCGTGCAACCTTCTGTCATCTTTACCGTTTCAAACTCCCCATGTTTAGATTTTTTTGACATAACATCCTTGAGAAATTTAGCATAACCGGGCATCTCCCTAACGGCATCTAACAATGGAATATTAATATGAACCTGCTTAAAAATATCATAAATCTTTTTAAGTTGAGTTTCATGCTTAGCTTGCTGTATCCGTTGAGGGAAGGGTGGTGGGGGACAGTAGTCAGCAATACGTCCTTCCCATGGCATGCGAATCTGAGGACGATAATCATCTTTTTTCTCCTCTGTCACTTCTGCTGTCGTGACAGGTTCATCGGCAGCAGTCTGTTTATCACCTGTCGGGGCAGCTTCCTCGGCAGGTTCATCTAAGGCAGGTTCCTTTTCCGTTTCAGCTTCCTTTTCCGGCCCTTGTAGTTTCTTCCCACTCCTAGTAGTAATAGCTTTACACTGCTCATGCGTGGGCTGCCTAGCATTTTCAGTATTGCTAGGAAATCCTCCATTCTGCCTTGGCTTAATATGTTGCGACACCTGACCCATTTGTATCTCCAGAGATTTCAAAGTAGCTTCATAATTTGTCATCCTCATCTCTGTCTTATCCATGAAATTCTCTGTCTTCTTGACAAATTGATTCATATTCTCAATATAAGTACCAGTCTGAGACATAAAGGTGGCCAGAGTCTGTTCCAATATACTGTTCGTGGCAGCTGGTGGCTGCTGTTGCTGCTGCGGCGACGGCAGGTTCTACGGCAGCTGCTGTCGCGTCAACAGTCTAGGACCTCCCTGATTCTGATTATGTGCTTGAGGATTCAGGGCATTTTTGGGATTACTCCATGAAAACTTAGGATCCTTCCTCCAATTGGGATTATAGTTGTTGGAATTATAATTTGGCTTGTAATTTCCAACATATTTTCCCTCTTCTACATTTATTGGGCACTCATCCCTACTATGATTCCCCTCATAGATATCACATACTTCCTCAACAGCAAATCCTTGTAAACTATCATCATTCAATAACCTTTTCATTGCTTTAGTAAGGAAGGCTACCTGTGATTTTATCGTGTTGTCGGCCTCATAGTCCTTGACAGCAAGTACCCGTTTACCCCATCTTCTTGCAGTTGGAAACTGCTCCTCATTCTTGGCCAGATTTTTCAAAACTTGCAAGGCCTCGTCCGGATCTTTATCCAATAATAATCCATTTGCTGCTGAATCAATTCGAATGCGAGTTTGTAAGTTAGCAGCATTATAGAACTTAGTTACCTGATTCCAGACGGGGAATCCGTGCATTGGGCAGTTTCGAAGAAGAGTAGTAAATCTGTCCCAGGCCTCGTGCATCGGCTCGTCATCTTCCTGTTGAAAAGTAGCAATTTCGTTACGTATTCGCTCAGCTAAATGCGAAGGATTAAAACGAGATAAGAATTCACGAGTTAAATCTGCCCAAGTCATAATTGAACCCGGTGTTAGTTTATTCCACCAAGTTTTAGCTCTATCCCTCAATGAATGAGGAAATAACCGAAGCCTCAGTATCTCCGGACTAACTCCTGGCAGTCTAAACGAACCACAGATCTCCTGGAACGTCTTGAGATGCTCTCTAGCATCTTCTGTCACAACACCACTAAACTGATCGGCAATGTTGATCATACTAAACATGGCAGGTTTAAGCTCGAAGTTATCAACATCAATATCTGCCAGCGTGGTCTCCAGCTCTACATGATCGTTCAGCATGTAGTCACGACATGAACGTCGTCCAGCTGCGGCAGGCGGGTCACCGACAGGCGGCATACCATCACCAGCGGGCGGATTACGGGCCATCTTTTCTAGCTGTTCCTCAAGGTATTCGTTTCTGTCTAAAAGTCGGCGAAGTTGTTTCTTGAGATTGAAGGAACGTTCAACTTCCGGATCTAATGGATACTCAAGATCTTCACCTCTTTTAGATCTGCGCATAAACCAGAAAACCTCGTGAAAAGCAAGAGTTGAAAGTACTAAAGAAAAATTAAAGAAAAACAAAAAGAAAAAGAAAAAGAAAAGCGAAAATAAAAATAAAAACGAAAAGTGCAATAAAAGAAAGGTGTAGTTATGTTGCCAATCCCCGGCAACGGCGCCAAAAACTTGTTGCGTGTAAAATAGTCTATCGCAATTGTAGTGCAAGTGTACACAACGCAAGTAGTAAAGTGATACGAAGTATCGGATATCGTCTCCACAGGGATTGGGCTAATGACTTCACCTAAATTCACTGCACGAAAGTAAATAGATATTTGAGAAGATTGTCACGAGAAATAATAAGGAAAACGTAAATAAAAGAGTTGGAATATCAAGATAGAGAGAATGGGCTGGTATTGAATTACTCAGTAGTGCAGGTATTGCGATGCTTAGGAAATCCAGTTCTGTTGTCGTGCCCGTCGCCGACAGCACCTGTCGCGGCGGCTGTCTGTTAGCTGTCGCGGCAGCGAACACACCAACTCCGTACTCCAAGTTTGGCAAGAATCCCAGATCTGCCTTGGCCTATCCCTAGGTCCAAGTCTGTCGATGATCATGTCTTTGATGATACCTCCCGGCGTGAATCGAAGGATGAACACCGATGTGTATGAATTCTTCCTTATCTACTTAACCTCGCCCTATCCCTAGGCACGAGATGGTTCAACTATAAACTAGAGAACGCGCTCTTATCTCTTTCGTATACTTAACTCTCCCGATGCTAAGTAAATAGGTAACCTCACAATGCTCTCTCGATGCTCTTGCAAGATATTAAAACCGAAATAAGAGAACTTGCAGTTTATTTTATTGAACTTGGAAAATCCTAAAACAAAACAACCCTTGCAACTACTTTACAAAACAACCCGTGGCCCTAGGGGGTTTTTAGAACATGTCGACGACGGGTAAACGGCGGAGGGGTTTAGGTTATCGGTTATGGGGTATGATGCCTCCTAGGTTAAAGCTATGCCCTTATATAAGCTTTGGGCTCAAGTATTCTAAGTTAACAAGGATTACAACTTTAATGAAAAGTAAGATTCTATTAAATGCTTAATCTCTAAGGATTCCTACTTTTCAGCCGCCTCCTTGTTTCATAGGAATTCCTCTCCTCGAGCTTTGGCTTGACATATCTTTCGATCCGGGGCTTGGAAAAATATTTGGCTTTCACATGACAGACGAGCAGATTTTTCTCTATCTATCGAGGTCCACTTGACTTTTCCTCTTCATAAGGTTGTTGTCACCTTGCTGTCACGACAGGTCCATGGCAGCTTCGTCGTCATCGTCTGTTTGTCCAGTTCAGCTCTTCTGCTTCTCTGCCCTGCGCCTGCCTTCTTCGTCAACCATGGCCGCAACCTGCAAAATTAGCCATCCTTTAGTAGAATCCGTGCCTTAAGTGTATTTGTGATGTTTTATTGTAAACTGACCTAAATGCAATGCAATGATGCTTGAATGTAGCAGAAATATGGGTTAAAAAGGGTGTAAATAATAGAACTTTTACACACTCAACAGCATCTAACAACAGAATATTAATGCGAACCTACTTAAAAATATCATAAATCTTTTTAAGTTGAGGAAAAGGAGGTGGGGGACGATAATCAGCAATACGCCCTTCCCACTGCATATGAATCTGATGAGGTTTGGGTTCATCGTTTTTCTCTTCTGTCGCTTCTGCTGTCGTGACAGGCTCCTTGGCAACAGTCTGCTTATTACTTGTCGGGGCAGCTTCCTCGGCAGGTCTGTCCAAGACTGGTTCCTTTACTGTATCAGCTTCTTTTTCTGGCCCTGGTAGTTTCTTCCCACTCCTAGTAGTAATGGATTTACACTGCTCATGTGTGGGCTGCCTAGCATTTTCAGTATTACTAGGGAATCCTCCAGTCTGCCTTGGCTTAATATGTTGGGAAACCTGACCCATTTGTGTCTCCAGAGATTTCAGAGTAGCTTCATGATTCGTCATCCGAATTTCTGTTTTATCCATGAAATTCTCTGTTTTCTTAACAAACTGATTCATATTCTCAATATAAGTACCTATCTGAGACATAAAAGTGGCCAGAGTCTGTTCCAGTATACTACTCGTGGCAGCTGGTGGCTGCTGTTGTTGCAGTTGCGGCGGTAGTTGCTGTCGCGTCAGCAATCGAGGTCCTCCCTGATTCTGATTGTGTGCTTGAGGATTCAGGGCATTATTGGGATTACTCCAAGAAAATTTGGGGTCCTTGCTCGAATTGGGATTATAGTTGTTGGAATTGTAATTCGGCTTGTAGTTTCCAACATATTTTCCCTCTTCTAATTGTATCGGGCATTCATCCGAACTATGATTTCCCTCACAGATTTCACATACCTCCTCAACAGCAAATCCATGTTGTCCATCATCATTCAATAACTTTGTCATTGCTTTAGTAAGGAATGCTACATGTGATTTCATTGTGTTGTCGGCTTCATAATCCTTGACAGCTATTACCCGTTTACCCCCTCTTCTTGCTGTCGAAAAACTGCTCCTCATTCTTGGCCAGATTTTTCAATACTTGCATTGCCTCGTCCGAATCTTTATCCAAAAATAGTTTGTTTGCTGCTGAATCAATTCGAATACGAGTTTGTAAGTTGGCAGCATTATAAAACTTTGTTACCTGATTCCAGACGGGGAATCCATGCATTGGGTAGTTCCGTAGAAGAGTAGTGAATCTGTCCCAGGCCTCGTGCATTGGCTCGTCATCTTCCTGTTGAAAAGTAGCAATTTAATTACGTAATCGCTCAAATAAATGCGAAGGATTAAAACGAGATAAGAATTCACGAGATAAATCTGCCCAAGTTCTAATTGAACCCGGCGTAAGTTTATTCCACCAAGTTTTAGCTCTGTCCCTCAAAGAATGGGGAAATAACCGAAGCCTCAGTATCTCCGGATTAACTCCTGGCAGTATAAACGAACCACAGATCTCCTGGAACGTTTTGAGATGCTCCCTAGCATCCTCAGTAACAGCACCACCAAACTGCCCGACATTATTGATCATACTAAACATGACAGGTTTCAGCTCGAAGTTGTCAACATCAATATCCGGCAGCGTGGTCTCCAACTCTACATGATCATTCAACATGTAGTCACGACAGGACCGTCGGCCGGCGGCAGGGTTGCCGACAGGCGGTATGCCCTCTTCATCTCCAACAGGAGGGTCGTTTCCTTGGTGTGCCATTATCTCTAACTGTTCCTCAAGGTACTCGTTCCTGGCTAGAAGGTGACGAAGTTGTTTCTTGAGATTGAATGATCGTTCGATTTCCGGATCTAATGGATACTCAAGATCATTACCTCGATTCGATCTGCGCATAAACAAGAAACCTTGTGAAAAGCAAGAGTTGCATGCACCAAAGAAAAACAGAAAAATAAAAACAAAAAATAAAAACGAAAAGTGCAATAAAAGAAAGGTGGAGTTATGTTGCCAATCCCCGGCAACGGCGCCAAAAACTTGTTGCGTGTAAAATAGTCTATCACAATGGTAGTGCAAGTGTACACGACGCAAGTAGTAAAGTGATACGAAGTATCGGATATCGTCTCCACAGGGATTGGGCTAATAGCTTCACCTTAATTCACTGCACGAAGGTAAAGGAAATATTTGAGAGTTGTCACGAAAATAATAAAGTAAACTTAAATAAAAGAGTAAAGATATCAAGGTAGAGAGAATGGGCTGGTATTGAATTGCTCAGTAGTGCAGGTATTGCAGAGTTTAGGAAATCTAGTTCTGTCATCGCGCCCGTCGCGGCAGCACCTGTCGCGGCAGCAGTCCGTTGATCGTCATGGCAGCAAACTCTCAACTCAGTACTTTCAAGTTTGGCAAGAATCCCAGATCTGCCTTGGCCTATCCCTAGGTCCAAGTCTGTCGATGATCACGTCTTGATGATACCTCCCGGCGTGAATCGAAGGATGAACACCGATGTGTATGAATTCTTCTTTAGCCACTTAACCTCGCCCTATTCCTAGGCACGAGATAGTTCAACTATAAACTAGAGAACTTGCTCTTATTTCTTTCGTATACTTAACTCTCCCGATGCTAAGTAAATAGATAACCTCACAATGCTCTCCCGATGCTCTTGCAAGATATTAATAACCAAAATATGAGAACTTGAAGTTTATTTTATTGAACTGAAAATTCCTAAAATAAAACAACCCTTGCAACTACTTTACAAATCAACCCGTGGCCCTAAGGGGGGTTTAGAACATGTCGGCGGCGGGTAAACGGCTAGGGGTTTTTGGTTGTCGGTTATGGGGTAATCGGCTATATCTTTTCCTAGGTTAAAATACATGCCCTTATATAAGCTTTGGACTCAAGTAATCTAAGTTAACAAGGATTACAACTTTAATTAAAAGTATGATTCTAATAAAGACTTAATCTTCAAGGAATCTACTTTCCAGCCGTCCTCCTTGTTTTTTGGGATTTACTGTCCTTGAGCTTTGGGCTTGACATATCTTTTGATCTGGGGCTTGGAAAAATATATGGTTTTCACACGATAGATGAGCAGAATTTTCTCTATCTATCGAGGTCCACTTTGCTTTTTCTCCACTAACTTGCTGTCGTCCTCTGATGTCACGGTAGCACCATGGCAACATCGTCCTCTTTGTCTGCTTGTCCGGTTCAGCTATTCTACTTCTCCGCCCAGCGCCTGCCTTCACCGTCTTCTATGGCAGCTACCTGCAAAAACCACCATTCTTTAGTAGAATCTGTGCCTTTAATATATTTGTGATGTTTTGCTGTAAACTAACCTAAATGCAATGAAATGATGCTTGAATGCAGCAGAAATATGGGTTAAAAAGGGTGTAAATAATAGAACTTTTACACACTCAACACATGCATTAAAACCAATGCAAATATCATGGCAAGGTCATACACATGCTTGTGAAAACTGAAGCATTTCATATACAAATCTCATATGCATTTCTCATAGTATAAATCATCTCAACATTTGGTACATGTGAATCAAATACATTTTTATATATTATATTGGCATTTCACATTTCATCTTTACTCGGATATGCGAATTAGCTTGACTCAAAGTCAAGTCCTACTCCTGTGGAATCTCTCATCACCGGACTCTCATGGTGGTATCTCTCATCGCCGCAAAGCTTGGGTATTTCACCAAGTCCTACCCCGATGGTATTTCTCATCATCGGATTCTCACTTTGGATCAGGATGGCACTACCTCCATTGCCCGACTCCAAAGAGAACGTACGAATTTGTAGATTATAGTGCACTCTCATCCTATTGATCGATCAATTATATCCGGTAAGTATCTCATCTTTTATGCCAATATATTATGTCAAAATATCATCTCACCTACTGTTTTTAATGCAACATTTCTCAAATCTTTCTCATATCATTTCAAAATCATAACACATGCTTTGCATTAAACCAAAATCTCAAAACTCTTCAATGCAACATGTTATCTCATGAAATCTCTTCAAAGTATAATCTCATGCTACAAATCATGCATAAAACAGTAGGAATTTGTCTATCTCAAAACAAGAGTATGTAAAAGCATTTTAGGGGAAACAACCACATATTTGAGAGCAAATCTAGCCATACTTACTTCCGGACTTAGGATGGTGTTTCAAACCAATCCTAAATCCCCAAACCTTGTTTCTTTGTCCCTCAAGGACTTCTAAAACCATTCGCACTCACCGATTACGTTTCGCTTGCTTGCCAAAACGATATCCAAGCTCCTGTCAAAATCATCATGCATCAAAATCATCTGCCCACTAAACAAACTCGCTGCTCTAATCAAAGCACCATTTCGGCCACAAAAAACAACTGAAATCACCTCCAAACTCTTCAAAAGCAAAGCCCAGCCAAGATCTATCACTTCTAATCATTTCTAAACCTCAATCAAAACCAAAAATCACCATAAACTCGACCTTAAACCTCAAGCTACAATAGAACACCAAAACCACCCCAAAAACCACCAATCTAGCGTGCAAAACTTAGGAATCCAAACCTATTCAGGATTTATTTGATAAAACCTCATTTATAACATCAATTATCATCCAAAATACATTAGAAATCAACCTCAAAACAGAGCCTAACCAATAGTTACGAAAATCATCAAGATATCTCAAAGAATCTTGAGTTTTGACACAATTTCATGTTTCTAACATTAAAGCAACTCAAAAATCATTAACAAAGGATTGATAACTTGGGAATTTCAGTAAATAATTGATCATTAGAGGAGAAGGACGAAGCTTACCTCTAATGGCTGATTTTTCCTTAATTTGGGCAAGTTTCTTTGAAAATCCAAAGTGAAAACAAGAGGATTTGATGAGAAAAAGATTAGGAATCCATAGGAGATTGAAATCTCACCAAAAGGGATGAAAATCAGAGGCTAATTGATGTAGGAAATGTGTTTGGCTGAGTGGAAGTTGAGAGAAAATTAAAAGAGGGAAAAAGATCGTAAAGTAGTTATGAAAGTCAAAACAAGATTTTCTCTTTTAATTCCCTTTATTAAATCATTATAAAAATACCCAAAATAAAGACAAATCTGATTAAAAACATTTCGGTAAAATTAGCTCCTTAAAGATTCAAAGTTTCAATCCTTTACAAAACAGTCACTAGTCAACTTTTGCAAAAACTGCGATTTGATCACTACACCGAAATGTAGTATTTCCAAACCATATTTTTTAAAATTGTTTTCACCATAATCATTCATATAATTAATGAGGATTTTTAGATATTTCCATATTTTAAAAGCATCACTCAACTAGGTGTTCCCTAAATCTCCCTTAAATATTCGAACTGTTCTCGACCGGCCCGATTCAAACTCTAAAATTTCTAGGCCCAAAATCAGGGCGTTACATTTGAAAACATCAATAGTAATACTTGCTTGTTTTACTAAGGTAGGGTTGGCAAATGATGGCTCTACTGGTTTTGCCAAGGTGGTGCTGGCATCCGACTGTTGTCTGCCATTAGATAGCGGTATGGCGTCAGATAGTGGTATGGCATCATCAGCCTCCGCCTCTTCTTTCGCTACTTCATTGGGTTCACCTGCTGGCACTGATTTATTCTCACTGAAAACAATTGGCTCTTTTTCATGCGTTAAAATCATGACTTCTTTGCTACTTAGGAGAGTATCAGCTTGGCCTTGTTCTCTCTTTTTTTTGTTGATCATTCTCTGTGTCACTTGGCAGAGTCTCTAGAGGTATGGCATTAAGTGCGCTGGCAATCTGTCCATTATGAACTTCCAAGTTCCTCATGGATGTTTCTAGACTCTAGACGGTGGCATCGTTATGCTCTATATAATCCATTAGGGTGTTCTCATCAGGAGATCTTTGCTCTGTCAGTAGATTATTCTGGGCTCTCAGTGGCACTACATTCTGGTTGAATCTTGGCATAGAATTCTTGTTCTGCCGTTGGGCATTGTATTGGTCACCGCTTTAATACATCCAAGAAAAGTTGAGATGCAGCTTCCAACCTGCATTATAAGTATTGGAATGTGGGTTAAAATTTTGATGAAAATTACCAACAAAATTTATCGATTTAGGGTTGGCATGGCAATCATCCACATCATGATCCTCTCCACATATTGTGCAAAATGGTTCCAATGCCATGACTCCTTGGGATTCATTACTATTTTGCAAAGTTTTCACAATGCTAGTGAGATTGGAAATCTGGGTATTGATGGATGTGAGTGCACCAAGCTCTAATTTCCCAACTATTTTTGTGCATGTCCCTAGTCTGGTAGTGGGATACTCAAAATCGTTGGTAGCAATACTCTCAAGGATGCCAATTACCTCTATGTATTTCTTGTCTTTTAATGAACCATTTTCCAAAGCATCAACAAAAGTCCTGTCATGATAATTAAGTCCGATGTAAAAATATCTATATTTGGGTCCAAGCAGGGAACCCATGCATGGGACATCTTCTCAACGGGTCTTTGAATCGCTCCCAAGTATCATAGAATGTCTCATAATTAACTTGCCTAAAGGTGACGATTTCACTTCGCAGTTTGGCATTAAGTCTAGGTGACTGAAATCTCACAAGGAACTTCTAGCATAATTCTGCCCACGAAGTAACTGAACACGGTGGCAATGAATTTAGCCACTATTTTGCTCTATCTCACAATGAAAATGAAAAAAGTTGCATGTTTATTGTCTCTTCGGTCACATGAGGCTAGCGGAATAGTTGGCAAACCTCCATAAATTGCTTCAAATTTTGTATTTGGTCTCCGATAGGTGATCCATCAAATTGACCTACATCCATTAGCAATTGAATCAATATCGGTTTAAGCTCAAAATCAGCCATATTTACCTCTGGCATCAAATCATCTATGGTGGGTGCTAGGCTTTCTCTGACCCATCGTTGTTTTGATATCTAAGAAGCAATAATAGGCGCTGGCAGTATAACTGCAGGTATTCCCGGTATCTCATGGTTGTTGGCATTTCTTATGACACTATTTAACTCACCATTGGCATCCTCCTCATTATTGGCATTGATTATGGCACTTTCTATCTCACCGTTGTCATCACGAGCCTTTTCTCGATGTTTTCTTCTTAACCTACATAGGGTTGGGTCATCTTGTAAATCTTCCTTCATAGCGCTGCTCATGTACATATACCTAACAAAATAAATGAAACAGAAAAAATAAAAACAAGTAAAAATCAAAACAATCAATTCTATTGCAATCCCCGGTAGGGGGCCAAAAACTTATTGATGTGATATTTCATGACAAAAGATGAAGTATTCAAAGTAGATATGCAAAAAAAAAACAATGCCAAGAATACATCTTTTACGTGCAAGTATACACGGTCAGCAAGTAATATAGTAGTAATTTGAGTATCATCTCCACAGGGATTGCCTAGGGGATTTAATTGCCAAGATTAATACTTGTGAACTAGAAAATAAAAATGACGACAATTGATTGAGGGATTGAGTAAATTAAAAGTATTAAAGAAATAAAGATGATAAAGAGAATTGAAGTAAAGTAAAGATTACGGTAATGAAATGATAACAATCTGGCAAACAATGAGTGCAATAATGATAACACATATTTGGTATAGAATGTCTGAATTTATGCTAGTATGCTATCTAGTAATAATGGCATGCCTTGGCATTGATTGCCGAACATATTGAAGATTGGCATTGCCTCTGTTGATGAGAATGCCCTAAATTAGTGATGTAAAAACCCTATATGACTATAGTGCATGCTTTTCATTAACTAACTCGATTAATGTAGAGCATTTGGGTGTTCTCTATTTATGAGCGCAAGCGCACACTCTCATCAAGTTATAGTATTTAAGATTTCGTCTCCCACAGGGATTGGACATCTTAAACTCAGATCGTAATTCCTACACAAAGAAAAGTAAATGCACAAATAAGTTGGTTTATAAAGAAAAGTAAATAAAACACAAGTAAATAATAGGGAAGAGATCAGATTGATAGAATGGGTCAGATTATGCTGCTCCCTAGTGTGAAACTGCGTTGAATAGGTTAAGTTGTTCTACGCTACTAGACTTTGTATCCTCGGCGGAGGATGGAATAGTGGATGCTTTGACGCTTTCGTTGCCTCAGCAGTGGAGCAGATGTATGTCTCGGTGGCAAACTCAGCAGTCCTTCAAGGCTCGGCTTAAAGCTTCAAAAGTTATCCTGATTATGTCTAAGTTAGAATGTTGTTGTTGCCCACTTCAGATAATACCAGTCGTCGCGTGAATCTTGCAAAGACAACAATGTTGGTTCGTTCTCTTTTAACTGCCTTAAACACGTACCTATGTCTAGGCCAAATTGATCAACACCTGATTAGAGTGTGGACCGTACTTACTCCTTTCGTGAGTTCAACTCTCTCGATACCGAACAAATGGATAGTTAACAACTAATCTCTCGAACTTAATTGAAAACTATGAAGAGCATGGAATAAGAAATCCTTGAAGTTTTATTGAAAAAACAAACTTAATTCCTAAAAAATCGTTCTCACACTAGTTTACAACATAACCCAAACACAAAGAATAATTTAGAACATAATGGCGGCAAGAAAACCTAAACTATGCCTAAGGGAAAACCTAAGTTGTCTTAAAGTACAAAAGATATGGAATATATATATATATAGGCATTAGCTAGGTCAAGTCCTTCTTGAAGTAGAAGTCTTCAAAGTAGCTTTTGCTTTAAATGCAACCTTTAATTCTGACTTCTTTGAGTTGAATGTGGACTCCTTCACGTTGCCTTGCTCCGCAAGTTATCTCGAACTCCTACTGCGACGGCTCTGTCCACTACTACAAGCGTCAGAAAATTGAGTGGATGACATCGTCAGAATCATGATTTTTGCTTTACAGATCGCACTCCAATTTTCCAATTCCTCGGCTTGATGTCCTGGGCGGCGGGTATGGCGGCGACAGCTACTCGACAATGTTTGTCTCCGTGTAGAACTTTATCAGTACAATTCCTTGATATGCTGCCTATAAAGTGTCCATAAGTTCTATATTTCATGCACATTCCATCTCATATTATTGTTGTTTTGAGTACATTTTAGGCATAATTAGGTTCATGCATTGCATTTTACAGTATTCTTTACTCTGCCATGCTTTGTATTGATTTTCTGTTACTTGGTAAGAAAAGGTACTATTTTAGTTTAGTTTTAGTTTCAGGTACTAAAGGCTGACAGAAGGAGAGAGGATCTGAGGACATGTCGCCGCCTTACCAGCCGCCCAAGACAACAAGATGAGAAAATGGAGAACGAAGTGCGATCTATAGAGCTAAAAATCCTTATCTTAATGATGGTGTCCACTGAATTTTCCGATGACTATAGCAGCAGGCAGAGCTGCCGAAGGAGGAACTCGAGCTTACTTGCGGAGCAGGGAAACGTGATTAAGTCCACATTCAACTCAAAGAAGTCAGCATTTAGAGTTGCATTTAATGCAAAATGCTACTTTGAAGACTTCTACTCCAAGAAGGACTAGACCTAGTTAATGCCTATGTATACTCATTGTAATTGTACTTCAAAACAACTTAGGTTTTCCCTTAGGCATAGTTTAGGTTTTCTTTCCGCCATTATGTTCTAAAACTCTCTTTGGGTTTGGGTTATGTTGCAATTAGTGTGAGAATGGTTGCTTAGGATTTTAAGTTTGTTTTTGCAATAAAGCTTCAAGGATTGCTTATTCCATGTTCTTCATAGTTTTCAATTAAGGCGAAAGATTAGTTGATTACTATCCATTTGTTCGGTATCGAGAGAGTCGAACTCACGAAAGGAGTAAGTACGATCTCAACTATAGACGATGTTCATCAATCTAGCCTAGACATAGGTTAGGGTTTAAGGCGGCTAAAAGAGGACGAATAAACATTGTTGTCTTTGTACGATTCACGACGTGACTGGTATTATCTATAGTGGGCATCAACAACATTCTGACTTAGACATAAGCGGGATCACTTTCGAAGCGTTCTACCAAGCCTTGTAGTTCTGTCGAGTTTGCCACCGAGACACAAGTCCATTCCTCTGTCGAGGCAGCGAGAGCGTCTCAATAGCACAACTGTCATCCCCCGCCGAGGCAGCAGAGTCTGGCAGGGCAAAGCAACTTGTCCTATTCAACGCAGTTTCACACTAAGCAGCAACATAACCCTACCCATTCTATCAGCCTGATTTCTTCCCTTTTATTTACTTGTGTTTTATTTTATTTTCCTCTTAAACAAACCAACTTATTTGTGCACTTATTTTTCTTGTGAAGGAACAACGAATCGAGTTAAGCAGTCCAATCCCTTTGGAAGATGATATCTTTTATACTATTACTTGACAGGAGTGTGCACTTGCGCTCATATTTAGAGAACACTAAAACACTCTACAAGTTTTTGGCGTCGTTGCCGGGAATTGGTAACAGCGAAATTCATTTTTAAATTTATGCATCTTTATTTATTTGCATTTAATTTTCAAGTTTATTAATTTTATTTTTAATCGAAAAAAATAATTTTACAGTTTCCTTTGCTAAGTGTATGACTAGGGAAAACCCTAAAGGCAAAATTGTTTACGTAGACGATATTGAAAGAAGAGCAAGAGAACGACAGGGAAGTAATAAACGACAACCCTTCCAACAATGCTTAGAACGGCAGGGATGGCAGCAAGACTTGCCGCCCAGAGAACAGCAGCAAGTTCCACCAAGGCAGCCACCCCCAACTTGGATGATAATTGATGCCTTAGCCAACGGGGTGAACTACCCAACTCGGATGATGATTGATGCCTCAGCCAACGGAATCATCCTTGACAGACCACCAGAGGAGGCACTGCGGATCTTGAACCAAGTCGCCAAGAACAACTATAAGTACCCAACAGCCCGCCGAGGTGGCGTTAGGCGGCCAGCAGTTGCGAACGAAGTGGAAGCCTCAGAATCTGTCAATGTCCGCCTCGACAAGCTGACAAAGCTGGTCATGAACATGGTGAAACCCACTGGGAAATTCTATAAGGCGAAGGCTGTAGAACCATTTTGTGATGAGTGTGGGGGCAACCACGATTCCTCTAAATGTACTGCACCTGCAAATTTCATGGGAGGATACAATAGGAACAGCAGGCCCAACACGAATACATATAACCCTGGTTGGAAGAATCATCCAAACTTCTCCTGGAGAAATCCTAAAACTGCTGCCAATCCACAATAGCAACATGAAGGTTATCAACAAAACCAATCCAGACAGCAACCTCAACAACCATAAAACAATAATTCACTAGAAGCAACCCTTCAAACTTTTATGTTTAACACTAGTGAATTTATTGTTTGTATAAATAAGTTTATTGATAAAACTAAATCTCTCATGGGCAGGACATAGATGACGATGAAGAACCCAGAGGCTGCGATAAAAAAACATGGAAACCCAGTTTGGGCAGTTCACTACGATCTACAACAGCAAGACAATGGGTGCATCATCCAGCAGTTCAGAGGCAACAACTAAGCCCATATATGAGCAATGCAAAGCCATATCAACCAGGAGTGAGAAACAGTTGAATGAACCCAGAGTGGAAAAGCAAGAAGAGAAATAGCCAGCACAAAAATAGGCAGCAAAAGAACGTATAAAGGACATCCGCCTGCCAGCACCTTTCCCCCTAAGGCTAAAGCAACAAAAATAGGGGCACCAGTTCATGAAATTCTTGGATATTCTGAAGCAGGTGCACATAAACATACCTCTCATAGAAGCCATTTAGAACATGCCCAACTATGCCAAATACCTCAGGGATATGGTCTCTTAGAGGAAGAGAATTGGGGAGTTCGAAACATTTGTTATAACAGAGGAATGCATAGCCATGCTAGATAACAAGTTACCGCCAAAGCAAACAGATCCAAACAACTTTGTTATACTATGCAGAATAGGTAGCAAACATGAAACAAAAGCCATGTGCGACTTAGGAGCCATCATAAACTTGATGCCAAGGCAGTCTTCGACAAACTAGGAATTGGGCAAGCCAAACCTACATCCATTATGTTGAAACTTGCTGATCATTCATTTGTACAACCGGAGGGCAAGATCAAAGACATCCTAGTTCGAGTGGGCAACCTTATTGTTCCAGCTTATTTCCTCATCCTAGATTGTGAGGACGATGAAAATGCCCCCATCATCCTTGGGGGACCATTTTTGGCCACGGGCAGAACTCTAATAGATGTGGAACATGGGGAGCGGACCATGAGGGTAGACAATCAGAGCATCAAGTTAAATGTGTTACAACCCTCAAAAAGGAAAAGGAAGGATGCCCTGATGCTCAGGCAGCAAAAATCAGCACAGAGACATGTCAAGGCAGCAGCTGTCACGACAGACCGAATGGCAGGCTGAAGGACCCAATAGCACACCACCTTAAAGAACAAGAGGACCTCCCATGAGGGAAGGTCAAGAAACACCACCTCATGAAGTGGTAATGTTTGGGAGATGCACCCAAATGCACTCCCAACATAACTTCATTATTTTATTTTTATTTTTATGTTCTAGGAATTGAAATTAATTTATTGCAATTTATTTTTCTTAGGATTATATTTTAAACTAGTTAAATTTATTTTTCACATTTTTATTTTTTAGAATTTATTTTTAGTATTTAATTATCTTTATTTTTATTTTAGGCTCAGGAATAAAAGAGTTGGAGAAAGAAGGAGGCCCAACAAGGAGCCCGCCCACCATCCTGCCAAAATAGCCAGCGCAGATAGAGCGTAAAGTCTAGTTGCTCACTAACTGCTAACTACCAATGGCTATAGAAATAATGGGCAGAAATCCCGTAACATGTGCGAGACAACTTGACCGTTGGACATTTAATGCCGCTCTGGCATCTCTTGGCAGCCTTTATTTAAACCTTTCTCATCTCATTCAATCACTTTCACCTCCTTACTATCTTATTCTTGCATCCACTACTCTCTAGCTAATTACCGTCTTTTTCAAGTTTCGGTTAAATTTCAGCCGTCTCACACATGGCTTCAACATCAACACCTAAACCCACCTTCCAACGCTTCTTCTCCAGGGCATATGAGAAGCGATATAAAGATTAGTTTGCCAAGCAAGTAGTTTTGGAGGAGCAAGGTTTCCATTACACAAAGCAAACAGGGGACCTTGGCTTAGAGCCAGCCTTGTTTGAGACCATCCACAGCAAGGGATGGGAAATATTTGCACGGGAGCCGGAGATGGCCAACATCACTTTGGTCAGAGAGTTCTATGCCCATCATCCCTTCCCAGAGCTATTGTTCGTCTATGTTCGAGGAGAGCCTGTCAAACTGATCGCCACCATAATCAACAACTTTTACGGCATAAAGATGGAAGACAACCCTCACGAGGAGTGGAGGCAATCACTGACGGCTGCCGACTACGACGAACTTAAGGCCAAGCTGTGCAAGCCCAACACACCGTGGTTGGCAGGAAAGTATGGCGGCTCTGTCCAACGCTGCCACCTGCTGCCCAAGGCAATGCTGTGGATTACCTTCATCAAAAGGTGTGCTGCCCACCTCCCACAACTCCACTGTCGACTGGTCGCGCCTCGCACTAATTCACAACATTATGATGAACCGCCCCATCAACGTTGGGGAGATTATATGTAAGGATATCCACAACTGCTACCGTAAGACGAAAGGCAAGCTATACTTCATGTCACTCATCACCAGCCTTTGTGGCAACTTCAACGTCCCAACCGACCCCAAAAATGAGATGATGACTACCAAAGAGGGGTTAACTAGCATAGTCTTCCTGTAGATGATGAAGTCTCTGAAGACAGAACCCATCACCCCCATCCAGTCCTCTGCCGCCCAACCAGCCACTCTAGCCGTCCCCGGCAGTATTGAAGCTGCCCCAAAAAATGAAGTCTTTACACTGTTGCACACCCTCATGGAAAGCAACAAAAGGATCTAACAGCAGCAGCTGAGCTTCATGAAGTATGTGGGGGAGGTCCAAGAGGCCTTTGTGGCATATATCGTTCATAAATTTCTAGACGACGGCCCCAACCTGCCAACCTACCCCGCTGATCTCGCCCCCGCAGCTACCCCCGCACAAGGAACACCCTCAGCCGCAGCTGCCAGCCACGCCACCTTCCGCTGCCAGATGCCGTCTCTAACGCACTACCCATCATATTCTGCCACCTATTCTTCCAACACGGTGGCAAACTCCATAGAGCGGCATCAACAACATCATTCCCCCATCTACACAGCGGCAACGGTGGCCAACACCTCCTAATCAGAAGAGGTTGAGCAGCAGCCACCAGCAACGGAAGCAGCAACAAAAGTGGCAACCCAATGGTGATTGACCCTCTGGTAGCACCACGGAGGAAGGAACAAGGAAGTGGAAGCGTTACATTATAGTCGCTAGGCCAGAGGACGAGGAGATAGATTTAGAAGAGAGCGAAGCCCCTCCTGCAGAACCTCAAGAAGAGCCTCGCCCTACTCTTAAGAGAGTACAGCTGTCGCGAACAACAAAGGTCTCACCAGCGAAGTCTGTCGCCACCTTATAATCCAATCCTCCTCCTCCTCCTAGCAGCAAAGACCCAAGCCTCCTCCCAACCATCTGCCAACTTCTTGTTGTTTCTTCTCTTTACTTTATTTTTCTATTTTTATATCAATTGTATTTTTTTGTCTTTCTCTATTTTATTTTTCTGTTTTTATTTTGTGCATGGAGGGCAATGCCTATCTCGAGTTTGGGGGGTAGCACTCATCTTGTTAGGCATACTTTAGTGCATATTAGATTGCATAATGTACTTGCCTTAGAAAAATTAATTGAAAAGAAAATTTTTTGTTAGAACTTGTGCCTATGATAGGATAGCCGACTTTAAATTTTCGCACCAAGATAAAAATAACTTAATTTTGGGGAAAAGCATGAAGTAAACTTAGGATTTTTCCATAGTTGCCAAAATTTAAAAACACTACTGTTACTTGCTGAATTTGTTAGAATTTCTGGTAAACATTGCCTACTTCAATTATTTGTAAAATTCTAAAAATGGTTGGAGGAAGCTGCCGTGGCAGGCAACAAACGAAAAAAAAAACAAAAGCGCTGCCAAGATAGACAAAAAAAATTTATGTTGTCTATCCCTAGAGGTGCTCGAAATGGGCTCAAGGAAGAATCGTGTGCCAGGACACTACCCTACTATCAAAGTCCAAGAATCTAGAAGTTTTGAAGTGATGGACAAATTAGCATGAGTGAATGAAAGTCTTCAAGGGATTACTCTACTCCATGGGTTCAGGTTTTGTAGTTTGCTTGTATCTTAATTTCAGACCTAGAAGAGTAGTTCTGATTAGCTGAAGTCCTCATTTCCATGATTATCTAAATTGTGCTTAAATATGATGTCTCGGCAGCAACCTTGTATATCATGACAGCCTCTCTGATTACTTAGAATGTTCTTCATATTCAGCTTGTTCACAGTTTTTGCACACACTTCACTGGCATATTATAGTTTAACTATGAGGTAATTCATGTTATTCCCCTCTCACTAATCTAATGACAGGTGCCACATCATTGAGGTGTTAAACCAAGTTTAAAACAAAAAATTTTCTTTTTGATTAGTTTAAAGGGAAAGTATGTTTAGGTTGCATTGCTTGAGAACAAGCAATAGTTCGTGTTTGGGGGTGTGTAAAGTGTCCATAAGTTCTATATTTCATGCACATTCCATCTAATATTATTACTGTTTTAGTACATTTTAAGCATAATTAGGTTCATGCATTGCATTTTACAGTATTCTTTACTCTTTCATTCTTTGTATTGATTTTCTATTATTTTGTAAAGAAAAGGTACTATTTTAGTTTAGCTTTAGTTTCAGGTACTAAAGGCTTGTAGAAGGAAAGAGGAGCTGAGGCAGCAGACTGCAGAGCTATACCGATGTTGTTCTAGACAAAGACAACAGTTGCCGAGTAGCTGTCGCCGTCCTACTTGCCGCCCAAGAAAGAAAGATGAGAAATTGGAGAACTATAGTGCGATCTGTAGAGCTAAAAATTATGATCTTAATGATGTTGTCCAATCAATTTTTCTGATTAAGTCAACATTTAACTCGAAGAAGTCAGCATTTAGAGTTGTATTTAATGCAAAAAGCTACTTTGAAGACTTCTAGTCGAAGAAGGACTAGACCTAGCTAATGCCTGTATATACTCATTGTAATTGTACTTCAAAACAACTTAGGTTTTCTTTTAGGCATAGTATAGTTTTTCTTGCCGCCATTATGTTCTAAAACTCTCTTTGGGTTTGGGTTATGTTGTAATTAGTGTGAGAACGGTTACTTAGGATTTTACGTTTGTTTTCGCAATAAAGCTTCAAGGTTTGCTTATTCCATGTTCTTCATAGTTTTCAGTTAAGGCGAAAGATTAGTTATTTACTATCCATTTGTTCGATATCGATAGAGTCGAACTCACGAAAGGAGTAAGTACATTCTCATCTAGAGACGGTGTTGATCAATCCACCCTAGACATAGGTTAGGGTATAAGGTGGCTAAAAGAGGACGAATAAACATTGATGTCTTTGCACGATTCACGTCGCGACTAGTATTATCTGTAGTGGGCATCAACAACATTCTAACTTAGACATAAGCGTGATCACTTTCGAAGCATTCTGCCAAGCCTTGTAGTTCTACCGAGTTTGCCGCTGAGACACAAGTCCATTCCTCTTTCGAGGCAATGAGAGCGTCTCAGCAGCCCAATTGTCATCCCCCGCCGAGGAAGCAGAATCTGGCAGCGCAAAGAAACTTATCCTATTCAATGCAGATTCACACTAAGCAACAACATAACTCTACCCATTCTATCAACCTGATTTCTTCCCTTTTATTTACTTGTGTTTTATTTTATTTTCCTCTTAAACAAACCAACTTATTTGTGCATTTACTTTTCTTGTGCAGGAACAACGAACCGAGTTAAGTTGTCCAATCCCTGTGGGAGATGATATCTTTTATACTATTACTTGACATGAGTGTGTACTTGCGCTCATATTTAGAGAACACTAAAATGCTCTACACTACCTCAGTATAGATGTCCTCAACTCCACTCTCCTTCTGCGAGCTTCTAATACCTGAAACTAAAACTAAACTAAAACAGTACCTTTTCCTTACCAAATAAGATATAATCAATAAAAAGCATGGCAAAGTAAAGAATATTGTAAAATGCAATGCATTAACCTAATTATGTCTAAAATGTACTTAAAAACATTAATAATATGAGATGGAATGTGCACAAAATATAGAACTTATGGACACTTTACACACCCCCAAACTCGAACTATTGCTTGTCCTCAAGCAATGCAAACCTAACATACTTGCCCTTTAAACTAATAAAAAAATTCTATTTTAAACTTGATTTAACGCCTCAAGGCCGTGGCACCTGTCATTTAATTAATGAGAGCGTGAATTACCTCATAATTAAACTATAATGCCAGTGAAGTGTGTGCAGAAACTGTGAATAGGTTGAATCTGATGAATATTCTAAGTAAACAAAGATGATGTCATGATATATAAGGTTGTTGTCGAGGCAGCATAATTAAGCACAATTAATAATCATGGCAATAAGGGCTTTAACTTATCACAACTACTCTTCTAGGTTTGAAATTAAGATATGAGCAAACTACAAAACCTCGAACCCATTGAGTAGAGTCATCCCGTTAAGACTTTCATTCACTCATGCTAATTTGTTCGTCACTTCAATGATTTTTAGATTCATGGGCTTTGATAGCATCAAAGTTTCCTTGCACATGATTCTTCCTAGAGCCTGTTTCGGGCACCTCTAGGGAAAGACAACATAAAAATTTCTTTCATGTCGTGGCACTGCTTTTCTTTTTCCTATTTCTTGCCTACCGCAGTAGCTTCATGCAACCATGTTAGAATTTTTTTTAAATAATTCATGCAGGAAATGTTTATCAAAAATTCAAATAAATTCAGCAAGTAACATTAGTGTTTTTATATTTTAACAATTATAGCAAATTCTTAAGTTTACTTCATTCTTTCCCCAAAATTAAGTTTATTTTAATTGCTTTGAAAATTTTAAAGTCGGCTATCCTATCATAGGAACAAATTCAAAAAAAATTTCTTTTGATTAATTCTTAAGGCAAGAACCTTATGCAACCTAATATGCACTAGTTATGCCTAAACAAAAATGAGTGGTAACCCCCCCCCCAACTCGAGATGGGCATTTCCCTCAATGCACAAAATACAAAAGAAAAAATAGAAACATAAATATAAATACAATTTTGAGAATTAAAACATAAAAAATAAAAATAAACAATTAAATAAAGAAAAGAAAAGAAACTCTAGAAGTTGGCTGAGGGCTGAGAGGATGCTTGGGTCTTTGTGGTAGAGGAGGAAGATGAGGATTGAATGACAAGGAGGCGGTCGACAGATGTCCGGGCGACAGACATGGCAGGTGATACTTTTGCTGTCCGCGGCGGCTGGACTCTCTGAGGAATTGGGCGACGTGCTTCGCTCTTTTCCGTCTCAAATTTTGACTCCTTGTCCTCTGACTCGGAGGAGATGACGTGCCACTTCCTCTTCCTAGTTTCCTCCTTCGTTGGTTCTGTCACCATTCTGGCCGTTGCTGCTGTTGCTGCTGCTCGACCTCATTGGATTTGGAGATGTTTGCCACCGTTTCCGTTGTTCAGGTAGGGGAAAGATGTTGTTGATGCCTCTCAAGAGTGTCTGCCACCGTGTTGGAAGCGGAGGTGGAGGAGTATGATGAGTAGTGCGTCGGAGAAGACATATGGCAGCGGAAGGCGGCGTGGCGGGCAACTGCTTCTGATGGTGTGCCTTCTCTGGGTGCGGTTGCGGCGGCTAGATCTGCTCGGAATATGGGAAGTGTGGGGCCATCACTGGGAAATTTGTGAAGGAGATAGGCCACAAAAGCCTCTTGGACCTCCCCTACGTACTTCATAAAGGTCAATTGTTGATGCTCTATTCTTTTGTTGTTATAGATGAGAGTGCGTAGCAGGGGAATGACTTCACTGTTCTCAGCAGCTTCAGTACTGCCCGGGGCGGATGCTGTGGCTGGCTGGGCGGCAGAGGGCTGGCTTGGAGTGATAGGTTCTGTTTCTTGGTCCTGCATCATCTACAGGAGGACTTTTCTGGTCCAACCCTCCTTGGCAGCTGTTAACTCATCATTGGGATCTGAGGGCACATTGAAGTTGGCACATAAGCCGGTGATGAGAGATAGGAAGTCCAGCCGACCCTTTGACTTGCGGAAGCAGTTGTGGATCTCCTTGTAAATGATCTCCCCAACATTGATCGGCCGATTCACCATGATGTTATGGTTGAAGGCTAGAAGCGGCCTCTCCACGGTGGAGTTGTGGGAGGTAGGTAGTAGACGCGGTTTGATGAAGGTGTTCCAAAGCATTGTCTCGAGCAGTTGTGGGTGGGGGTTGTGGGCATAGAACTCTCTGTCCAATGTGATATTTGCTGCCTCCAGTTGTCATGTGAATATCTCCCAACCTTTGTTGTGTATCTTTTCGAACAGGGTAGGCTCAAGGCCGAGGTCCCCTATCTGCTTCGAGTAATGGAACCCTTGTTCCTCCCATATATCTTGTTTGGTGAACTGGGTTATGTATCTCTTTTCATTGTCACAAGGGAAGAAGCGTTGGAAGGTGAGTTTGGATTGGGATGCGGATGCCATGTGTGAGACGGTTTAGATGTAAACTGAAACTGAAAAAGAAGATTATGAGCAAAAGAGCATTCGATTCAGGAAGAGTTTAACAAGGAGATGAAAGTAAAGTAAATGAATGGGAGAAGTGGAGTTTATATTGATGTTACCGAGAGGTGTCGTGGCGACATTAAATGTCCAACGAGCAAGTTGTCTCGCCCACGTTATGAGATTTCTGGTCGTTACTCCTATAGCCGTTGGCAGCTAGCCGTTAGCGGGCAACTAGCCGTTGCACGATTTCTGCGCTGGGCCGCCCTCAGCTGTCTTGGCAGGATGGTGGGCGGGCGCCTTGTTGGGCCTTCTTCTTAGTCCGACTCTTTTATTCCTAAATCCTAAAACAAAAATAAAAATAATTAATTACTAAAGATAATTTCTGAAAAATAAAAAATGATGAAAATAAACTCAACTAATTTAAACTCTAATCCTAAGGAAAGAAAATAAATTGCAACAAATGAAATTATATTCTAAAACATAAAAATAAAGAAAATGAAAATTAAATTAATTAAGTTATGTTGGGAGTGCATTTAGGTGCATCTCTCAGACATAACAACTTCTTGAGGTAGTGTTTCTTGTCTTTCCCTCCTAGGGTGTCCTCATATTCTGTAAGCTGGTGTGATGTTGGGTCTTTCAACCTGCCCTTTGGTATGCCGTGACAGTTGTTGTTTTGACCTGTCTTAGTGCTGATTTTGGAGACCTGAGTGTCTGGGCATCCTTCCTTTTCCTTTACTGAGGGTTGTAACACATTTAGCTTGATGCTTTGATTGTCTACCCTCATGATCAGCTCCCCATGTTCCACATCAATTATTGTTCTGCCCGTGGACAGAAATGGTCACCCAAGGATGATTGGGTCGTTTTCATCGATTTCACAGTCTAAAATGAGAGGGATATTTATTGCACCTGTTTCATAAATCCAGGAATTTCCGAAACTGGTGCTCCTGCTTCTGTTGCTTTAATCGTTGGGGGAAAGGTGCTGACGCACAGATTTCCTTTGCTGGGAATTTGATCTGTGGAGAATCATCTGACTTAGAGCTGCTGTGAGTCTCATCTATTGGGGCGGCTGGTGTTGATGCTATCGTGGCAGGTAGGTCTTTTTGTGCTGGCTATTCCTTTGCTGGCTTTTCCACTTTGGGTTCATCCAACTGTTTCCCACTCCTGGTTGATATGGCTTTGCACTGTTCATATGTGGGTTTAGTTGTTGCCTCTACACTACTAGATTTTGTACACATTGTCCTGCTGCTAATGATTTCCATGAATTACCCAAACTGGATCTTTAGGTTCTTTATCGCAGATTCATGGTTGTTCATCCTCATCTCCGTCATGTCCACAAATGACTCAGTTTTATCAATAAACTTATTAGTACGAACAATATATCACTAGTTCTAGACATAAAAGTATGTAAAGTTGCTTCTAGGGAATTATTTTTCTCTGGTTGCTGAGCTTGCTGTCTAGACATGTTCTATTGGTAGCCTCCCTGTTGCTGTTGTGGATTTGCAGCAATTTTAGGATTGCTCCAGGAAAAGTTTGGGTGATTCCTCCATCTAGGGTTGTACATGTTTGTGGCTGGCATGCTGTTTCTCTCGTATCCTCTTATGAAATTGGTAGATGCGATACATTCGAAGGAATCCTGGTTGCCCCCACACTCATTACGGAACGACTCTACAGCCTTGGCCTCAAAGACTATTCCAGTGGGTTTCGCCATGTTCATAACCAACTCTGTCAGCTTGTCAGGGCGAGCATTGACAGATTCTGAGACTTCCACTTTTTTTACAGTGGGATCCGCAGCGCCTCCTCTGGTGGTCGGTCGAGGATGATTTCGTTGGCTGAGGCGTCGAGCATCATTCGAGTTGGGTAGTTCACCTTGTTGTAGAACATCGATCCATGCGTCAAAGTTGGAAAACCATGAAGCGGGCAGTTATTGAGCATCTGTTGGTATCGCTCCCATGCTTCACACATTGGCTCATCATCCCCTTGTCGGAAGGTTGTGATCTCGTTTCTCAATCTGTCTATGAAGTTAGATGGGCTGAAACAATCCAAAAAGTCCTTACACAGCTCTATCCATGTATTAAATGACCCTGCTGGCATGTTGTTCAACCATTGCTTCGCCCTATCTCTTAGTGAATAGGGGAATAACCTCAGCCTTAGCACGTCTTGGCGGACTCCATGAATTTTGGAAGCTTTCCATATATCCAGGAATCCTTTCAAGTGATGTCGAGCATCTTCTGTGGAAATCCCTCTTAATTGACCCAAGGTGTTTATCATGTTGCATATCACGGGCTTTAATTCAAAGTGATCCGCTTCGATTTCAGGCTCTGTCACGGTAGGATCACACCCTCTGAAGTCATGCTCCAAGTAGTCCCTAGTTGTTTCAACATACTGTGGCTGCCTGGGCGGAATTGCGGGTTGCTGTCTGGGTGGGACTTGCTGATGTTCCCTGGGGGGCGGATCTTGCTGCCCATCCCTGCCGATACGAGCATCGATGGTAGGGTTGTCATCTTGGCAATTCACCATTGTTGCTTTTGCTTTTCTTCTTCCTTGGCTTTCCTTAGATCTTGTCTGACTTCTTTCTTGAGTTCTCTTGCTCTTCGTTCGATGTCGTCAAAGAAAACGATTTCGCCCTTTGGATTTGCTCTGGTCATGTACAATCCCCAGCAACAACGTCAAAAACTTGTAGAGCGTTTGGGTGTTCTCTATTTATGAGCGCAAGTGCACACTCCTTTCAAGTTATAGTATATAAGATATTGTAATGCCCCGGTTTTGGGCTTAGAAGTTTTGGGCTTGGACCGGTTCGGTCAAAGTGCTGTTCGAATATAAAAGAGTGAAATTAGGAAAGCCTAGTTCGGGTTGCATTAAAAATATGGAAAAATGTTCTAAAATCCTCTTTTAATATATATAAGTGAACTGGGAAATCAATTTTGCAAAATGAGGTTTGGAAGGGTGACATTTTGGCTAGTGACCAAAATGTAAATTTTGAAAACTGTGTGACTGTTTTAGAAAGAATTGACACTTTGAAACTTTAAGGAGCTATTTACCCAAAGGGAGTTTCTCCAGATTTTTCTAAGATATTTAATAATTTAATTCTGGTTTTTAAACAAAAGAAAAGTGGAGGGAAGTTATTTCTAACTAATTTTTCTTAAAATCTCATTTTTCTTTTCTCTCATTTTCTCTCAAACCAAACATCTTTCTCCAGAGTTTTCCTCTGATTTTGTCACCTAAATACCTCTTTTCAATCCTCTTTTGATTGCTAATCATCTCATCAACAAAACCTCATCATTTGCTAGTTGATTCTTCGAGCTTTTTGGTTCTAAAAAGGGAGAAACTCAAGTTTGGAGGTAAGAACGTCCTTCTCCTCTAAACTCTCAGTTCTTTACTGAAATTCCTAAGTTCTCAATCCTTAATTGATGATTTATAAGTGGTTTTAAAGTTGTGTTATGGATCTTGGCTTTAAATGCAAGATTTGGTGATTTTTGATGGATTTTCGTATGATCTGATTGGGCTGTGTTTTAAGGTGTTAATTTAATGTTAAATGAATGTTAAATTGATATAAAATTGAGTTTTAATTAATGCAATCCCGGATAGGTTGACTTTCCTAAGTTTAGCTTGTGATTCTTGGTTGTTTTTGGAGTGATATTGTGGATCTGATGTTGCTGGAGGTATAAAGATGTTGTTAGGTCCTTTTTAGATGTTAAATGATGTTAAAGGATGTTTAGTTTTGATGGATCTTGGCTGGGCTATGTTGAGGAGTTGTTTGGATGCATTTTCGGTTGTGTTTGGTAGCCGAAAATGGAGTGTGGATGAGAGCAGCGAGTTTAGGTGCTTTCATTGAAGCTATTAATGCATGATGATGCATTAATCCTCTGCTTTGATGTGTTAAAAACAGGGGAGTCATCTTTGGATCCAAGTGGTGGTGATCCGGAAGCTTGATTTGTGTTTCGGCAAGAGGCGAAACGGAATCGGTGAGTGGATTTTGGTTTCCAGGTTTGAAACCATTGTTTTGAAGGTTTGGGAGCTTAGTTTAAGTCTAAGCAACTTAGCTAAGCTCAAGAGTAAGTTTTTGGAAAAACTCTCTTGTGGATGAACCATGGTTTTGGTTGTATGCAATGTGGTTATTTGCATGTTTTAAATTCTGTTTTGAAAGCATGATTAAGCATGTTAGTTGCTGAGATTATAAGCCATGTGTTGAAGGATGCTCAATGTAAGAGATCCTTGTTTTTGAACATTGTTATAATGTGGTTTAATGCTTAAAGATGCATGATGTTATGGCTTGGTTTAAATGCTTTAAAACAGTGGAATATTGATGTTAATGATGCATATTGGCAAGTGATGCTAAGGTCACAAAGGTGTTTAAAAGTCCTTGTGTGAGCCTTGTATATTTAGGAACAACATGGTGGTTAAAAATCCATGGTTGGTTCTTGGTTAAGATCATCAAGGTGGTTAAAATTCCTTGGATGAGTCTTGTTTATTTAAAGACAATATGGTGTTTAAAAGTCCATGATTGGTGCTTGGTTAAGGTTATAAAGGTGGTTAAAATTCCTTGTGTAAGCCTTGTTACTTAAGAACATCAAGGTGTTTAAAAGTCATTGGATGGTTCTTGTTAAGGACACAAAGGTGTTTAAAAGTCCTTGTGTGGTCCTTGCCATGGTGTTTAAAAGTCCATGGGCCATGGTGTTTAAAAGTCCATGGGGTAAAGGACACAATGGTGTTTAAAAGTCCATGTGTGGTCCTTGGTTAATGTAAGATCACAATGGTGTTTAAAAGTCCATGTGTGAGTCTTATGTGAAATGTATCACTTGTTGCCAATATGACATGTTATGAACTTGATGCATGAGATGCATGTTTTAAATTGCTTATGAGCATGTTTAAATGATGAATGGATTAAAGGTTTAATCATGTGTTTGTAAATGCATTATTGTGTGGTTTTAATGAGCATTCCTCACTAAGCTTTTGCTTACGCTCTCTCTTTTCTTAAACCATTAATGCAGAACATTAAGGTGCATTGAGGGCAGCAAGGAAGGCAAGCAATCAAGTGGAAGTTAAGCTCAAGTATGGGAAGGTTTTCTTAAACACTTTTAGCTTTTGGCATTTGGCAATGGGGGACCTATGTGGATGTTTTGGGAGATGTTTTGAACTCCCTAAGTTTGTTTAATGATGTCATTAATGCTGGATCATGTAATAGGCCTTTATGTGGTTGATTTGGAGACTTGAAGCTTGAATGGTTTGCTCATTAGGAAGCATGTCATTAGATTTGGGGCTTTTTATATTTGATGCCATAATGATGATTGGTTGATGCAAATATGTTCCTTGCATGTTGTATGTCTTGCTGGTAAAGTTTGGTGGCATTTGGAGCTTGTATGGTAAGTCAATTGTGTGTTTTAGCAGCCATTTTACTGCATTCTGTGCAGGCCGTATCGGAACGGCAGCTACCGTTTCGGAACGGGTGCCCTGTAGTGGCCCAGGCGTCCGAAACGGAAGGTACCGTTCCGAAACGGAAATGCCTCTACCAGCTCTCGTTTCGGAACACGTTGCGGAACGGTCCCGTGTTTCGAAACAGGTTCTCCCTGTTTCGGAACACCTGACCGTTAGGGGCTGACATTGGCAGTTATATGTTTTGAATTGCTTGCGTTTTGGTCCCGAATCTTGTTTATGCAATTGTATGAGTTTGGAATGTCCGTTTGAGCTGAAATTTGGCGGAGAAGCATGAAACTTGACTAATTGCAAATTGGTAACTTTAATTTGGATGAAGTCCTTATAATTTTCAGAATTTACAATTTGGTCCCTAAAGTTGTAATTTGTGCAATTGAGTCCCTGTTTGTTCTCTGATGGTTATGATCTTTGAGTATGATGTTTGTATGAACATATCTAGGGTTAATGTGCATCTAGACAAGATTAAAAAGAAAAAAAGGGTCGTTAATCAAGGTTGACTTTCGGGTTGACTTTGGTTTTCCCCGTGTAATCTTCTTAATTCGGGTCAACCGTCTAGGCCGGGTTAAGGGGGTTACATTTGGTGGTATCAGAGCTGAGTTTTTGAATATTTGGGAATGATTGTGTGGTTGATTAAAGTATGTATGCTTTGTATGCTTGTTGAGTGAAAGCATGTTGAGTGAATTGTATGTGTGATGCAATCGTGGTGTATGCTGGGATGAAGCATGTTGTGGGTACCCATTGCCAAATCAAAGCTAATGAAATGATGTTGTTTTTAAGTGAAAATGAGCTTGAGTACTTGGATTGCTTACCTTGCTGGGCCTGACTTTGTTTGTTTGCATTGTGATTGTGTGTTAGAGTATGGCACCTCGTAGAGAGTTAAGGAGTAATGTGCGAGCTGCGGCTCAAAATGAAAATGAGAATGAGGAGAATGTTGAGAGTGCGGTTTTACCTCCTCCACCTAGTGGTGGTGGTGCTGAGGGTGAAAGAGCTGAAGCTGCAGCTGGTGCTGGGGTCGCTGGACCTGAAGCTGGTCAGGGGCAAGCTGTTCCTGACATGACAGTGCTGATACAAGCTATTGCTGGAGCTTTCCAAGCCGCAGTAGCTGGAGCTTGAGGAGCTGGGCATCAAGAAGATGCTGGTGTTAGACTACCCTTGGAACGCTTACGCAGTCTAGGCGGGACTGAGTTCAGGGGTATGTCTGCTGAAGGTTCTGAAGCTTGGCTAGAGAGTATCAAGAGGATCTTGGGTCAGATGAGTTGCACTGATGTGCAAAAGCTGGGTTGTGTAGTATCCTTGCTACAGGATGATGCTTATACGTGGTGGACAACCACTATTGCTGGGATGGCTGATGCTGATGTAACTTGGACATTCTTTCAGAATGCGTTCAAGAGAAGGTATCTAGGTGTGAGGTACCTAGATGAAAAGAAGCGAGAGTTCATGACTCTTACCCAAGGGAGCATGACTGTGGCTGAGTATGAAGTGCAGTTTGTTCGACTCAGTCAGCATGACTCTTACCCAAGGGAGAGGTGTGAAAGATTCCGTTATGGTTTAGTGACGGAGGTGAAGATGTATGTGCTGGCTACCGAGTATAGTGATTTCGATGTGCTGGTGGGTCGAGCAAAGGACATTGAGATGAACTTGGGTTTATCTGCTAAGAGTGCTGGTTCTAGTGCAGGAAAGCGAGCTGCTGAGTATAGCTCTGGGGGTGGACGGAACAAGAGGGGACGTGATTAGAGGTATCAGTCCTCAGTTAAGCGAGGTGGAGGTGTACCTGCTCGGGGAGGTAATGCTAGAGCCGATCCGAGTGCATGTTGGACATGTGGTTCACGTGGTCATATGAAACGTGATTGTCCTCGAGCTGTGAGGGAGGTGCAAGCTCCTGTTGCAGTAGCTGGTAATGGGTGCTGGAATTGTGGATCTGCGGATCATATGAGGCGAGAGTGTCCTATGTTGGCTGGTGGCCAAGTGCGTGATCCTGTTGTCGCTGCACCACAGAGAGGTCGTGGGCGCGGCCGTGGTAATTTCCAGCGGAGAGAGGAAGGTGGTAGGGGTGTAGCTCATGTTGTGGCTATTCAGCCTGAAGGTGGCGGTCAAGCTAGGGTGTATGCTCAGCGGGAGGGGAGGAAAGACGCGGATGTGATCGCAGGTACTTTTACTTTGCAATCCTTGTCATTGCTTTCCTTGATTGATTCTGGATCTACGCATTCATACATATTGCGTGAGCATGCTGAATTGCTTGGTTTGCCTGTTGAGTCTTTGGATGTTGGTGTGCGTGTCACTAGTTCTTTTGGTGAAACTGTTGTGACTCGAAAGCTGTATAGAAGGTGTCCTTTGGTTGTTCAGGATCATGTTTTTCATGTTGACCTTATGGAGTTGCCTTTCTATGGTTTTGATGTAATCCTTGGTATGGATTGGCTTGTTGAGCATCGTGCTGTGGTGGATTGTGAAAATAAGAGAGTTTCGTTGAAGCTTGCGGATGATTATGAGGTGGTTGTGGTTGGTGAGAATGTGAAGTTCCTTGCCAATGTGGTGTCTACGTTGGAGGCAAGACGAATGCTGAGGCAAGGTTGTGAAGCTTATCTAGCTTTTGTGATGAATCCTAGCTCTAAGGAGTTGCGTGTGCAAGATATCAAGGTTGTGAAGGAATTCCCTGGTGTGTTTCCTGAGGAGTTGCCTGGTTTACCTCCTAATCATGAAGTGGAGTTTGGAATTGAGCTGTATGAGAATACAACTTATGTGTCCATTACCCCTTATAGAATGGCACCTAAGGAGCTGAAGGAGCTGAAGACGCAATTGCAAGAATCGCTGGATCGTGGATTCATTCGGCCAAGTATGTCACCTTGGGGTGCACCGGTCTTGTTTGTGAAGAAGAAGGATGGCACCATGAGAATGTGCATTGATTATCGTCAGCTGAACAAGTTGACTATCAAGAATCGGTATCCTTTGCCGAGAATTGATGATCTCTTTGATCAATTTCGGGGAGCAGCTGTGTTCTCTAAGATTGACTTGAGGTCAGGATATTACCAGTTGAAGGTGAAGGATGTGGATGTGCCTAAGACAGCTTTCAGGACAAGGTATGGGCATTATGAGTTTCTTGTGATCCCGTTTGGTTTGACAAATGCTCCTGCAGCTTTCATGGACATGATGAATCGTGTGTTTCATGAATACCTGGACAAGTTCGTTGTGGTATTCATTGATGATATCCTCGTGTACTCGCGTACTGAGGAGGAGCATGAAGAGCATTTGAGGATTGTGTTGCAAGCTTGGTTGGAGAATCAGCTTTATGCTAAGCTGAGCAAGTGTGAGTTCTGGTTGAGTGAAGTGGTGTTTCTTGGGCATGTGGTTTTTTCTGAGGGGATTCGTGTTGATCCTCAGAAGATTGAGGCGGTGATGAATTGGAAGGTTCCTAAGTCTGTTCATGAGGTTTGTAGTTTCCTTGGTTTGGCGGGATACTACCGGAGGTTCGTGGATGGGTTTTCGAAGATTGCTGCACCTTTGACGAAGTTGCTGCAGAAGGATGTTAAGAATGAGTGGACGGAAGCGAGACAGCAGGCTTTTGAGAAGCTTAAGGCGGCCTTGACGCAAGCTCGTATCTTGATTCAACCTGAATCAGGGAAAGAGTTTGTGGTCTACAGTGATGCGTCCTATGTTGGGTTGGGATGCGTGTTGATGCAAGAGGGTAAGGTTGTGGCTTATGCGTCGCGGCAGTTGAAGGTGCATGAGCGCAATTATCCTACGCATGACATTGAGTTAGCTGCGGTGGTTTTTGCTTTGAAGATCTGGAGGCATTATCTGTATGGTGAGAAGTGTACTGTGTACACGGATCACAAGAGTTTGAGGTATTTGATGTCTCATAAGGAGTTGAATCTTAGGCAGCGACGTTGGGTGGAGTTGCTCAAGGATTATGACCTGACGATTGAGTATCACCCTGGAAAGGCTAATGTTGTTGCGGATGCCTTGAGTAGGAAGGTAGTTGTTGAGCTGAGGGCTATGTTTGCCAGTTTGAGTATTTCGCGTGATGGTGGGCTTGTGGCTGAGTTGCAAGTGAAGCCATCTTTGGTTCAGCTGATCAAGGAAAAGCAGTTGCTGGATGATTCCTTGGTACCGCATGTTCAGGATATCGCGGAGGGTAGACCTTCGGATTTCAGCTTTAATGATGATGGCGTGTTGTGTTTTGGGAGTCGGATAGTAGTGCCCAATGATGCTGAGTTGAGGCTTGCTATTCTGACTGAAGGTCATAGTAGTCCTTTTGCTATACACCCTGGTAGTACTAAGATGTATCGTGATCTTCGTGATGAGTACTATTGGGTAGGTTTAAAGAAGGATGTTGCAGAGTTTGTGAGCAAGTGTATGGGGTGTCAGCGAGTTAAGGCTGAGCATCAGGTTCCTTCTGGGTTGTTGCAACCGTTGAGAATCCCTGAATGGAAGTGGGAGAGGGTTACCATGGATTTCGTATCTGGTTTACCTTTGTCTCCATCAAAGAGGAATTCGGTGTGGGTGATTGTGGATCGCCTGACGAAGTGTGCGCATTTCTTGCCTGTGCATACTACGTTTTCTTTGGATAAGCTTGCGGAGCTGTACATTGCTGAGATTGTGCGGCTGCATGGTGTGCCTAAGTCGATTGTGTCGGATAGGGATCCGAGGTTCACATCGCGGTTCTGGCAGTGTTTGCACCAAGCTTTGGGTACAAGGTTGAATTTCAGTACATCCTATCATCCTCAGTCGGATGGTCAGTCTGAGCGTGTTATCCAGATTTTGGAGGATATGTTGAGGTGCTGCATGATTGAGTTCCAAGGTTCTTGGGAGAAACATCTGCCTTTGGTGGAGTTTGCCTATAACAATAGTTATCAAGCAAGTATTCAAATGGCACCTTATGAGGCCTTGTATGGGAGGAAGTGTAGGACTCCTCTTTGTTGGGCTGAAACGGGTCAGAAGTTGGTTTCGATGCCGGCTTTGTTGAAAGGAACCACCGAGAAGGTGAAGCTCATCTGTGAGCGTTTGAAGGCAGCTTCTGATCGGCAAAAGTCTTACGCGGATTTGAAGCGTAAGGAGATTGAGTATGCGGTAGGTGACCGTGTGTTTCTGAAGGTTTCGCCTTGGAAGAAGGTGATGAGGTTTGGCCGGAAGGGTAAGTTGAGCCCTAGGTACATTGGACCATACGAGGTGATTGAGCGTGTGGGTCCTGTTGCGTACAAGCTGAGGTTACCTCAAGAGTTGGAGAAGATTCATGATGTGTTTCATGTTTCTATGCTCTGGAAGTATAGATCTGATCCTTCGCATGTGATGCCTGTGGAGGAAGTGGAATTGAATCCGGATTTGACCTATGATGAGGAACCGGTGAAGGTTCTGGATTCGGATAGCAAGGTTCTTCGTGGCAAGACCATTGAGTTGGTGAAGGTGTTGTGGAAGCACCGTGGTGTTGAGGAAGCCACGTGGGAACGGAAGGATGACATGATGAAGCAGTTTCCGTACCTCTTTCCTTCAGGTAAATTTCGAGGACGAAATTTCTTAAGGGGGGAGAGTTGTAACGCCCCGGTTTTGGGCTTAGAAGTTTTGGGCTTGGACCGGTTCGGTCAAAGTGCTGTTCGAATATAAAAGAGTGAAATTAGGAAAGCCTAGTTCGGGTTGCATTAAAAATATGGAAAAATGTTCTAAAATCCTCTTTTAATATATATAAGTGAACTGTGAAATCAATTTTGCAAAATGAGGTTTGGAAGGGTGACATTTTTGCTAGTGACCAAAATGTAATTTTTGAAAACTGTGTGACTGTTTTAGAAAGGATTGAAACTTTGAATCTTTAAGGAGCTATTTACCCAAAGGGAGTTTCTGCAGATTTTTCTAAGATATTTAATGATTTAATTCTGGTTTTTAAACAAAAGAAAAGTGGAGGGAAGTTATTTCTAACTAATTTTTCTTAAAATCTCATTTTTCTTTTCTCTCATTTTCTCTCAAACCAAACATCTTCTCCAGAATTTTCCTCTGATTTTGTCACCTAAATACCTCTTTTCAATCCTCTTTTGATTGCTAATCATCTCATCAACAAAACCTCATCATTTGCTAGTTGATTCTTCAAGCTTTTTGGTTCTAAAAAGGGAGAAACTCAAGTTTGGAGGTAAGAACGTCCTTCTCCTCTAAACTCTCTGTTCTTTACTGAAATTCCTAAGTTCTCAATCCTTAATTGATGATTTATAAGTGGTTTTAAAGTTGTGTTATGGATCTTGGCTTTAAATGCAAGATTTGGTGATTTTTGATGGATTTTCCTATGATCTGATTGGGCTGTGTTTTAAGGTGTTAATTTGATGTTAAATGAATGTTAAATTGATATGGAATTGAGTTTTAATTAATGCAATCCCGGATAGGTTGAATTTCCTAAGTTTAGCTTGTGATTCTTGGTTGTTTTTGGAGTGATCTTGTGGATCTGATGTTGCTGGAGGTATAAGGATGTTGTTAGGTCCTTTTTAGATGTTAAATGATGTTAAAGGATGTTTAGTTTTGATGGATCTTGGCTGGGCTATGTTGAGGAGTTGTTTGGATGCATTTTCGGTTGTGTTTGGTAGCCGAAAATGGAGTGTGGATGAGAGCAGCGAGTTTAGGTGCTTTCATTGAAGCTATTAATGCATGATGATGCATTAATCCTCTGCTTTGATGTGTTAAAAACATGGGAGTCATCTTTGGATCCAAGTGGTGGTGATCCGGAAGCTTGATTTGTGTTTCGGCAAGAGGCGAAACGGAATCGGTGAGTGGATTTTGGTTTCCAGCTTTGAAACCATTGTTTTGAAGGTTTGGGAGCTTAGTTTAAGTCTAAGCAACTTAGCTAAGCTCAAGAGTAAGTTTTCGGAAAAACTCTCTTGTGGATGAACCATGGTTTTGGTAGTATGCAATGTGGTTATTTGCATGTTTTAAATTCTGTTTTGAAAGCATGATTAAGCATGTTAGTTGCTGAGATTATAAGCCATGTGTTGAAGGATGCTCAAGGTAAGAGATCCTTGTTTTTGAACATTGTTATAATGTGGTTTAATGCTTAAAGATGCATGATGTTATGGCTTGGTTTAAATGCTTTGAAACAGTGGAATATTGATGTTAATGATGCATATTGGCAAGTGATGCTAAGGTCACAAAGGTGTTTAAAAGTCCTTGTGTGAGCCTTGTATATTTAGGAACAACATGGTGGTTAAAAATCCATGGTAGGTTCTTGGTTAAGATCATCAAGGTGGTTAAAATTCCTTGGATGAGTCTTGTTTATTTAAGGACTATATGGTGTTTAAAAGTCCATGATTGGTCCTTGGTTAAGGTTATAAAGGTGGTTAAAATTCCTTGTGTAAGCCTTGTTACTTAAGAACATCAAGGTGTTTAAAAGTCCTTGGATGGCTCTTGTTAAGGACACAAAGGTGTTTAAAAGTCCTTGTGTGGTCCTTGCCATGGTGTTTAAAAGTCCATGGGCCATGGTGTTTAAAAGTCCATGGGGTTAAGGACACAATGGTGTTTAAAAGTCCATGTGTGGTCCTTGGTTAATGTAAGATCACAATGGTGTTTAAAAGTCCATGTGTGAGTCTTATGTGAAATGTATCACTTGTTGCCAATATGACATGTTATGAACCTGATGCATGAGATGCATGTTTTAAATTGCTTATGAGCATGTTTAAATGATGAATGGATTAAAGGTTTAATCATGTGTTTGTAAATGCATTATTGTGTGGTTTTAATGAGCATTCCTCACTAAGCTTTTGCTTACGCTCTCTCTTTTCTTAAACCATTAATGCAGAACATTAAGGTGCATTGAGGGCAGCAAGGAAGGCAAGCAATCAAGTGGAAGTTAAGCTCAAGTATGGGAAGGTTTTCTTAAACACTTTTAGCTTTTGGCATTTGGCAATGGGGGACCTATGTGGATGTTTTGGGAGATGTTTTGAACTCCCTAAGTTTGTTTAATGATGTCATTAATGCTGGATCATGTAATAGGCCTTTATGTGGTTGATTTGGAGACTTGAAGCTTGAATGGTTTGCTCATTAGGAAGCATGTCATTAGATTTGGGGCTTTTTATATTTGATGCCATAATGATGATTGGTTGATGCAAATATGTTCCTTGCATGTTGTATGTCTTGCTGGTAAAGTTTGGTGGCATTTGGAGATTGTATGGTAAGTCAATTGTGTGTTTTAGCAGCCATTTTACTGCATTATGTGCAGGCCGTATCGGAACGGCAGCTACCGTTTCGGAACGGGTGCCCTGTAGTGGCCCAGGCGTCCGAAACGGAAGGAACCGTTCCATAACGGAAATGCCTCTGCCAGCTCTCGTTTCGGAACACGTTGCTGAACGGCCCCGCGTTTCGAAACAGGTTCTCCCTTTTTCAGAACACCTGACCGTTAGGGGCTGACATTGGCAGTTATATGTTTTGAATTGCTTGCGTTTTGGTCCCGAATCTTGTTTATGCAATTGTATGAGTTTGGAATGTCCGTTTGAGCTGAAATTTGGCGGAGAAGCATGAAACTTGACTAATTGCAAATTGGTAACTTTAATTTGGATGAAGTCCTTATAATTTTCAGAATTTACAATTTGGTCCCTAAAGTTGTAATTTGTGCAATTGAGTCCCTGTTTGTTCTCTGATGGTTATGATCTTTGGGTATGATGTTTGTATGAACATATCTAGGGTTATTGTGCATCAAGACAAGATTAAAAAGAAAAAAAGGGTCGTTAATCAAGGTTGACTTTCGGGTTGACTTTGGTTTTCCCCGTGTAATCTTCTTAATTCGGGTCAACCGTCTAGGCCGGGTTAAGGGGGTTACAGATATCGTCTCCAACAGGAATTGGACAGCTTAAACTTAGATCGTAATTCCTGCACAAAGAAAAGTAAATGCACTAATAAGTTGGTTTATAAAGAAAAGTAAATAATATGGAAGAGATCATATTGATAGAATGGGTTAGATTACGTTGTTCCCTAGTGTGAAACTGCGTTGAATATGTAACGCCCCGGTTTTGGGCTTAGGAGTTTTGGACGTTGACCGGTTCGGTCAAAGTGCTGTTCGAATCTAAAGAGGTGAATTTAGGAAAGCCTAGTTCGGGTTGCATTAAAAATATGGAAAATGTTCTAAAATCATCTTTTAATATAATTAAGTGAACTGTGAAATCAATTTTGGAAAATGAGTTTCGGAAGGGTGACATTTTGGCTAGTGACCAAAATATAATTTTCGAAAGTTTTGTGGCTGTTTTTTAAAGGGTTGAAACTTTGAATCTTTAAGGAGTTATTTACCCAAAGGGAGTTTCTCCAGATTTTTCTAAGATATTTTAAGATTAAATTCTGATTTTAAATGATATTAGAAGCGGAGGGAAAGCCATTTGGCTATTTTGGATTTTGTAACCAACTTTTCTCAATTTTCTTTCTCTCATTTTCTCTCAACCCAAACACTTCTTTTCCAGAGAATTGCTTCTGATTTTCTCACCTAAATCCTTCCTTTCAACTCTCATTTGATTCCTAATCAACATATCTTCAAAACCTCTTTAATTGCTACTTGATTCAACAAAATTTTTTATTCCAAAAAGAGGAGAAACTCAAGTTTGGAGGTAAGAACGTCCTTCTCCTCTAAACTATCAGTTCTTTACTGAAATTCCTAAGTTTTCAATCCTTAATTGATGTCTAATTAAAGGTTTTTAAGTGGTGAAATGGATCTTGGCTTATAATGCAAGATTTGATGATTTTTGATGATTTTCGTTAGATCTGATTAATCTGTGATTTGAGATGTGTTTTTGATGTTAAATGAACTCTAAATTGATAAGGAATTGAGTTTTGATTAATGCAATCCCGGATAGGTTGAGTTTCCTAAGTTTAGCTTGTGATTCAAGGTTATTTTTGGGATGATCTTGTGGATCTGTTGTTGCTGGAGGTATAAGGATGTTGATAGGTTGTTTTTAGATGTTATATGATGTTTAAGGATGTGTGGTTTTGCTGGTTTATGGCTGGGCTTTGTTTAGAAGTGGTTTGGATGCATTTTCGGTTGTGTTTGGTGGCCGAAAATGGTGTGTGGATGAGAGCAGCGAGTTTAGGTGCTTTCATTGAAGCAATTAATGCATGATGATGCATTAATCCTCTGCTTTGATGTGTTGAAAACATGGGAGGCATCTTTGGATCCAAGAGTTGTTGATCCGGAAGCTGATTTGGTGCTTTGGCTTGAAGCAAAGTGGAAATCGGTGAGTGCGTTTGTGAAAATTGGGTTTTCGGCTTTGAAACCAATGTCTTGGGAGCTTAGCTTAAGTCTAAACAACTTTGCTAAGCTCAAGTGTAAGTTTTCGGAATTACTCTCTAGTGGTGGCCATGATTTTGTTGTGATGCAATGTGGTTTATTGCATGATTTAAATACTGTTTTGAAAGCATGATTTAGCATGGTAATTGCTGTTTTTGTAAGCCATATGTTGAAGGAAGCTCAAGGTAAGAGTTCCTTGTTTTTGTACATTGAATAAATGTGGTTTGATGCTTTTAAATGCATGATGAATATGGCTTGGTTTAATGCTTTAAAACAGTGGATAAATTGATGATAATGATGTATATTGGCAAGTGATGTTTTGAAAAGCTTAAGGTCACTAAGGTGGTTAAAAGTCCTTGAGTGAGCCTTGTTTACTTAAGAACATCAAGGTGGTTAAAAGTCCTTGGATGATTCTTGTATGGACACAAATGTGGTTAAAAGTCCTTGTGTGATCCTTTCCATGGTGTTTAAAAGTCCATGGGGCCAAGGTGTTTAAAAGTCCTTGGGGCCAAGGTGTTTAAAAGTCCTTGGGGTGATTCAAGCTATGGACACAAAGGTGGTTAAAAGTCCTTGTGTGGTCCTCATTCATGGTGTTTAAAAGTCCATGGCCAAGGTGTTTAAAAGTCCTTGGGGCCAAGGTGTTTAAAAGTCCTTGGGAAGTTGATGAACTTGTTTTAATGAAATGGAATCTATCACTTGAGCCAATATGACATGTTATATTATGTTGAAGCATGAGATGCTTGTTTTGAGTATGCTTTTGAGCATGTGCAAAGGTTGATTTAAAGCATGATTTGTAAATGTTTTTAAATGCATTATTGAATGGTTTTAAGAGCATTCCTCACTAAGCTTTTGCTTACGCTCTCTTCGTTTTCTTAATTCAATAATGCAGAACATTAGTGAATCTTGAGGGCAGCAAGGAAGGCAAGTATTCAAGTTGAAGCAAAGCTCAAAGTATGGAAGGTTTTCCTAAGATCATTTAGCTTTTGATACTTGGCAATGGGGGACCAATGTGTATGATTTGGGAGAGGTTTTAAACTCCCTAAGTATGTTGAATATTGTTGAGAATGCTGGTTTTTGTGTTGGATCATTACATGCTTGTTTTGGAAGTTTGTGCTTGAATAGCTAGCTTGTGTAGTAAGCATGCCTATAGAATTGGGGCTTTTTGCATATGATGTGGTTTTGATGAATTGTTGATGCAAGTATGTCCTATATATGTTGAATTGCATGCTGGTAAAGTTTGGTAGCATTTGGAGCATGTTTGAATGATCAATTGCATGTTTTGGAATGCATTTTGCTGCAATCCGTGCAGGGCGTTTCGGAACAATGTGCACCGTTTCGGAACGAGTGCCTTGAATGAACCCAGGCGTCCGAAACGGTATGCACCGTTTCGAAACGGTTTGGCCTCTGCCAGTCCGTGTTCCGGAACCCGTTGCGGAACGGCCCGTGTTTCGAAACGGGGTCTACCTGTTTCGGAACGGTCGACCGTTGGGGGCTGACATTGGCAGTTAAATGTTTTGTAATGTTTGCATTTTGGTCCTGAATCTTGTTTGTGCAATTGCATGAGTTCGGGAAGTCCTTTTGAGCTGAAATTTCACAGTGAAGCATGAAACCTGATTAATTATAAGCTGGTAACATTAATTTGGGTTAAGTCCTCATATTTATCAGAAATTACAATTTGGTCCCTAAAGTTGTAATTTGTTCAATTGGGTCCCTGTTTGATCTCTGATGTTTGTGATCTTTGAGTATGGTGTTTGTGTGATCACAATTAGGGCTAATGTGCATCTAGACAAGATTAAAAAGAAAAAAAGGAAGGAAGGAAGGCAAGTATTCAAGTGGAAGCAAAGCTCAAAGTATGGAAGGTTTTCCTAAGATCATTTAGCTTTTGATACTTGGCAATGGGGGACCAATGTGTATGATTTGGGAGAGGTTTTAAACTCCCTAAGTATGTTGAATATTGTTGAGAATGCTGGTTTTTGTGTTGGATCATTACATGCTTGTTTTGGAAGTTTGTGCTTGAATAGCTAGCTTGTGTAGGAAGCATGCCTATAGAATTGGGGCTTTTTGCATATGATGTGGTTCTGATGAATTGTTGATGCAAGTATGTCCTATATATGTTGAATTGCATGCTGGTAAAGTTTGGTAGCATTTGGAGCATGTTTGAATGATCAATTGCATGTTTTGGAATGCATTTTGCTGCAATCCGTGCAGGGCGTTTCGGAACAGTGTGCACCGTTTCGGAACGAGTGCCTTGAATGAACCCAGGCGTCCGAAACGGTATGCACCGTTTCGAAACGGTTTGGCCTCTGCCAGTTCGTGTTCCGGAACCCGTTGCGGAACGGCCCGTGTTTCGAAACGGGGTCTACCTGTTTCGGAACGGTCGACCGTTGGGGGCTGACATTGGCAGTTAAATGTTTTGTAATGTTTTCATTTTGGTCCTAAATCTTGTTTGTGCAATTGCATGAGTTCGGGAAGTCCTTTTGAGCTGAAATTTCACAGTGAAGCATGAAACCTGATTAATTATAAGCTGGTAACATTAATTTGGGTTAAGTCCTCATATTTATCAGAAATTACAATTTGGTCCCTAAAGTTGTAATTTGTTCAATTGGGTCCCTGTTTGATCTCTGATGTTTGTGATCTTTGAGTATGGTGTTTGTGTGATCACAATTAGGGCTAATGTGCATCTAGACAAGATTAAAAAGAAAAAAAAAAGGGTTGTTAATCAAGGTTAACTTTCGGGTTGACTTTGGTTTTCCCCGTGTGACTTTCTTAATTCGGGTCAACCGTCTAGGCCGGGTTAAGGGGGTTACATTTGGTGGTATCAGAGCCAGGTTTTCGAGTAATTGGGAATGTTTGTATGCATGATTGAAGTGTGTGAGCTATGTATGCTTGTTGTGTGAAAACATGTTTAGTGGTTTGTGATTTGGGTGTAATGGAATTGTATGATGTGATGTAGCATGTTGAGGGTACCCATTGCCAAACAAAACCTAATGAAATGATGTTGATTTTGAATGAAATTGAGCTTGAATACTTGGATTGCTTACCTTGCTGGGCCTGACTTGTTTTATTTGCATTGTTATTGCATGGTAAAAGTATGGCACCACGAAGAGAGTTACGAGGTAATGTGCGAGCTGCGGCTCAGAATGAGAATGAAAATGAAGAGAACACGGGTAGTGCGGTGTTACCCCCTCCTCCACCTGGTGGTGGTGGTGCTGAGGGAGGGAGAGCTGAAGCTGCAGCAGCTGGTGCTGGGGCTGCAGGACCAGAGGTTGGTCAGGGGCAAGCTATGCCTGATATGACGATGCTGGTACAAGCTATTGCGGGTGCTTTTCGAGCAGCAGTAGCTGGAGCTCAAGGAGCTGGGCATCAGGGAGATGCTGGAGTTAGACTACCTTTGGAGCGTCTGCGCAGTCTTGGTGGGACTGAGTTCAGAGGTATGTCTGCTGAGAGTTCGGAAGCTTGGCTAGAGAGTACCAAGCGAATTTTGGGACAGATGAGTTGCACGGATGTGCAAAAGTTGGGTTGTGTTGTATCTTTGCTTCAGGATGATGCGTATACATGGTGGACGACCACAATCTCTGGGATGGCTGAAGCTGATGTGACTTGGACATTCTTTCAGAATGTGTTCAAGCGAAGATATCTTGGTGTGAGATATCTTGATGAGAAGAAACGTGAGTTCATGACTCTTACCCAAGGGAGCATGAGTGTGGCTGAGTATGAAGTGCAGTTTGTGCGACTCAGTCAGTATGCACCGGAGCTGATTCCTGATGAACGGGAGAGGTGCGAGAGGTTTCGTTATGGTCTTATAACGGAGGTGAAGATGTATGTGCTGGCCACCGAATATGATGATTTTGATGTGTTGGTGGGCCGAGTTAAGCACATAGAGATGAATTTGAGTTTGGCTGCGAAAGGTGCTGGAGCAAGTTCTGGTAAGAGAGCTGCTGAGTATAGTTCCAGAGGTGGACGGAACAAGAGGGGACGTGATCAGAGGTATCAGTCCTCAGCTAAGAGAGGTGGTGGTGCACCAGCTAGAGGGGGCAATGCTAGAGCTGACCCTAGTGCTTGTTGGATCTGTGGTTCACGTGGTCACTTGAAACGTGACTGTCCTCGTGCTGTGAGGGAGGTGCAAGCTCCTGTTGCGGCAGCTGGTTATGGATGCTGGAATTGTGGTTCTGCAGACCACTTGAGGCGAGATTGTCCTAGGTTGGCTGGTGATCAGATGCGTGCTCCTACTGTTGCTGCACCACAGAGAGGTCGTGGGCGCGGCCGTGGTAATTTCCAGAGGCGTGAGGAAGGTGGTCGTGGAGTAGCCCATGTTGTGGCTATTCAGCCTGAAGGTGGAGGCCAAGCGAGGGTGTATGCTCAGCGTGAAGGGAGGAATGATGCAGATGTGATTGCAGGTACCTTTACTTTGCAATCCTTGTCATTGCTTTCCTTGATTGATTCTGGATCTACGCATTCATACATTTTGCGTGAGCATACTGAATTGCTTGGTTTGCCTGTTGAGTCTTTGGATGTTGGTGTTCGCGTCACTAGTTCTTTTGGTGAAACTGTTGTGACTCGAAAGCTCTATAGAAGATGTCCCTTGGTTGTTCAAGAACATGTTTTTCATGTTGATCTTATGGAGTTGCCCTTTTATGGTTTTGATGTGATCCTTGGTATGGATTGGCTTGCTGAGCATCGTGCTGTTGTGGATTGTGAGAATAAGCGTGTTTCGCTTAAGCTTGCGGATGATTATGAAGTTGTTGTGGTTGGTGAGAATGTGAAGTTTCTTGCCAATGTTGTTTCTACCTTGGAGGCGAGTAGGATGCTGAGGCAAGGCTGTGAAGCTTATCTAGCTTTCGTGATGAATCCTAGTTCTAAGGAGTTGAGGGTGCAAGATATCAGGGTTGTGAAGGAGTTTCCTGGTGTTTTTCCTGAGGAGTTGCCTGGTTTACCTCCTAATCGCGAGGTGGAGTTTGGAATTGAGCTATATGAGAATACAACTCCTGTGTCCATTACTCCCTATAGAATGGCACCTAAGGAGCTGAAAGAGCTGAAGACGCAGTTGCAAGAGCTGCTTGATCGTGGTTTCATCCGGCCGAGTGTATCACCTTGGGGAGCACCGGTCTTGTTTGTGAAGAAGAAAGATGGCACTATGAGGATGTGCATTGATTACCTTCAGCTGAACAAGTTGACTATCAAGAATCGGTATCCTTTGCCGAGGATTGATGATCTCTTTGATCAATTTCGGGGAGCTGTTGTGTTCTCTAAGATTGACTTGAGGTCAGGGTATTACCAGTTGAAGGTGAAAGATGTGGATGTGCCTAAGACAGCTTTCAGGACAAGGTATGGGCATTATGAGTTCCTTGTTATGCCGTTTGGTTTGACAAATGCTCCTGCTGCTTTCATGGACATGATGAATCGTGTGTTTCATGAATACCTGGACAAGTTCGTTGTGGTGTTCATTGATGATATCCTCGTGTACCCGCGTACTAAGGAGGAGCACGAAGAGCATTTGAGGATTGTTTTGCAAGCTTTGTTGGAGAATCAGCTTTATGCTAAGCTGAGCAAGTGTGAGTTCTGGCTTAAGGAGGTGGTGTTTCTTGGGCATGTGGTCTCAGCGGAGGGGATTCGTGTTGATCCTCAGAAGATTGAGGCAGTGATGAGTTGGAAGGTTCCTAAGTCTGTGCATGAGGTCCGTAGTTTCCTCGGTTTGGCGGGATACTACCGAAGGTTTGTGGATGGTTTTTCCAAGATAGCTGCTCCTTTGACGAAGCTGTTGCAGAAGGATGTTAAGTATGAGTGGACAGAAGCGAGACAACAGGCTTTTGAGAAGCTGAAGGTGGCTTTGACGCAAGCTCCTATCTTGGTTCAGCCTGAATCAGGGAAAGAGTTTGTGGTCTACAGTGATGCATCCTATGTTGGTTTGGGGTGTGTGCTGATGCAAGAGGGTAAGGTGGTGGCTTATGCATCGCGGCAGTTGAAAGTGCATGAGCGTAATTACCCAACGCATGATATTGAGTTGGCTGCAGTGGTCTTTGCTCTGAAGATCTGGAGACATTATCTGTATGGTGAGAAGTGTACTGTGTACACGGATCACAAGAGTTTGAGGTATCTGATGTCACAGAAGGAGTTGAATCTTAGGCAGTGACGTTGGTTGGAGTTGCTCAAGGATTATGATCTGGCGATTGAGTACCACCCTGGAAAGGCTAATGTTGTTGTGGATGCCTTGAGTAGGAAGGTAGCTGTTGAGCTGAGAGCTATGTTTGCTAGCTTGAGCATATCGCGAGATGGTGGTCTTGTTGCTGAGTTGCAGGTGAAACCATCGTTGGTTCAGTTGATCAAGGATAAGCAGTTGCTGGGTGATTCCTTGGTGTCTCATGTTCAGGATATCGCGGAGGGTAGACCTTCGGATTTCTGTTTTAATGATGATGGTGTGCTGTGTTTTGGGAGTCGAATAGTAGTGCCTGCTGATGCTGAGTTGAGGCGTGCTATTCTGACTGAAGGTCATAGTAGTCCTTTTGCTATGCACCCTGGTAGTACTAAGATGTATCGTGATCTTCGTGATGAGTACTATTGGATGGGTTTGAAGAAGGATGTTGCAGAGTTTGTGAGCAAGTGTATGGTGTGTCAGCGGGTTAAGGCTGAACATCAGGTTCCTTCTGGGTTGTTGCAACCGTTGAAAATCCCTGAATGGAAGTGGGAAAGGGTTACCATGGATTTTGTATTTGGTTTACCTCTGTCTCCATCAAAGAAGAATTCTGTTTGGGTGATTGTGGACCGCCTGACGAAGTGTGCGCATTTCTTGCCTGTGCATACTACGTTCTCTTTGGATAAGCTGGCAGAGCTGTACATTGCTGAGGTTGTGAGGCTGCATGGTGTGCCTAAGTCGATTGTGTCGGATAGGGATCCGAGGTTCACATCGCGTTTCTGGCAGTGTTTGCATCAAGCTTTGGGTACAAGATTGCATTTCAGTACATCCTATCATCCTCAGTCGGATGGTCAGTCTGAGAGAGTTATCCAGATCTTGGAGGATATGCTGAGGTGTTGCGTGATTGAGTTCCAAGGTTCTTGGGAGAAGCATCTGCCTTTTGTTGAGTTCGCTTATAACAATAGTTATCAGGCGAGTATACAGATGGCACCTTATGAGGCTCTGTACGGGACGAAGTGTAGGACTCCTCTTTGTTGGGCTGAAACTGGTCAAAAGTTGGTTTCGATGCCGGCTTTGTTGAAAGGGACCACTGAGAAGGTGAAGCTTATCTGTGAGCGGTTGAAGGCTGCCTCTGATCGGCAGAAATCTTACGCGGATTTGAAGCGTAAGGAGATAGAGTATGCAGTGGGTGACCGTGTGTTCTTGAAGGTTTCGCCTTGGAAGAAGGTGATGAGGTTTGGCCGGAAGGGTAAGTTGAGCCCTAGGTACATTGGACCATATGAGGTTGTTGAGCGTGTGGGTCCTGTTGCGTATCGGTTGAGGTTACCTCAGGAGCTAGAGAAGATTCATGATGTGTTCCATGTTTCTATGCTCCGGAAGTATAGATCTGATCCTTCGCATGTGATGCCTGTGGAGGAAGTGGAATTGAATCCGGATTTGACCTATGATGAGGAACCGGTGAAGGTTCTGGATTCGGATAGCAAGGTTCTTCGTGGCAAGACCATTGAGTTGGTGAAGGTGCTGTGGAAGCATCGAGGTGTTGAGGAAGCCACGTGGGAGCGGAAGGAAGACATGTTGAAGCAGTTTCCTTATCTCTTTCCTTCAGGTAAATTTCGAGGACGAAATTTCTTAAGGGGGGGAGAGTTGTAACGCCCCGGTTTTGGGCTTAGGAGTTTTGGGCGTTGACCGGTTCGGTCAAAGTGCTGTTCGAATCTAAAGAGGTGAATTTAGGAAAGCCTAGTTCGGGTTGCATTAAAAATATGGAAAAATGTTCTAAAATCATCTTTTAATATAATTAAGTGAACTGTGAAATCAATTTTGGAAAATGAGTTTCGGAAGGGTGACATTTTGGCTAGTGACCAAAATATAATTTTCGAAAGTTTTGTGGCTGTTTTATAAAGGGTTGAAACTTTGAATCTTTAAGGAGCTATTTACCCAAAGGGAGTTTCTCCAGATTTTTCTAAGATATTTTAAGATTAAATTCTGATTTTAAATGATATTAAAAGTGGAGGGAAAGCCATTTGGCTATTTTGGATTTTGTAACCAACTTTTCTCAATTTTCTTTCTCTCATTTTCTCTCAACCCAAACACTTCTTTTCCAGAGAATTGCTTCTGATTTTCTCACCTAAATCCTTCCTTTCAACTCTCATTTGATTCCTAATCAACATATCTTCAAAACCTCTTTAATTGCTACTTGATTCAACAAGATTTTTTATTCCAAAAAGAGGAGAAACTCAAGTTTGGAGGTAAGAACGTCCTTCTCCTCTAAACTATCAGTTCTTTACTGAAATTCCTAAGTTTTCAATCCTTAATTGATGTCTAATTAAAGGTTTTTAAGTGGTGAAATGGATCTTGGCTTATAATGCAAGATTTGATGATTTTTGATGATTTTCGTTAGATCTGATTAATCTGTGATTTGAGATGTGTTTTTGATGTTAAATGAACTCTAAATTGATAAGGAATTGAGTTTTGATTAATGCAATCCCGGATAGGTTGAGTTTCCTAAGTTTAGCTTGTGATTCAAGGTTATTTTTGGGATGATCTTGTGGATCTGTTGTTGCTGGAGGTATAAGGATGTTGATAGGTTGTTTTTAGATGTTATATGATGTTTAAGGATGTGTGGTTTTGCTGGTTTATGGTTGGGCTTTGTTTAGAAGTGGTTTGGATGCATTTTCGGTTGTGTTTGGTGGCCGAAAATGGTGTGTGGATGAGAGCAGCGAGTTTAGGTGCTTTCATTGAAGCAATTAATGCATGATGATGCATTAATCCTCTACTTTGATGTGTTGAAAACATGGGAGGCATCTTTCGATCCAAGAGTTGTTGATCCGGAAGCTTGATTTGGTGCTTTGGCTTGAAGCAAAGTGGAAATCGGTGAGTGCGTTTGTGAAAATTGGGTTTTCGGCTTTGAAACCAATGTCTTGGGAGCTTAGCTTAAGTCTAAACAACTTTGCTAAGCTCAAGTGTAAGTTTTCGGAATTACTCTCTAGTGGTGGCCATGATTTTGTTGTGATGCAATGTGGTTTATTGCATGATTTAAATACTGTTTTGAAAGCATGATTTAGCATGGTAATTGCTGTTTTTGTAAGCCATATGTTGAAGGAAGCTCAAGGTAAGAGTTCCTTGTTTTTGTACATTGAATAAATGTGGTTTGATGCTTTTAAATGCATGATGAATATGGCTTGGTTTAATGCTTAAAAACAGTGGATAAATTGATGATAATGATGTATATTGGCAAGTGATGTTTTGAAAAGCTAAAGGTCACTAAGGTGGTTAAAAGTCCTTGAGTGAGCCTTGTTTACTTAAGAACATCAAGGTGGTTAAAAGTCCTTGGATGATTCTTGTATGGACACAAAGGTGGTTAAAAGTCCTTGTGTGATCCTTTCCATGGTGTTTAAAAGTCCATGGGCCAAGGTGTTTAAAAGTCCTTGGGGCCAAGGTGTTTAAAAGTCCTTGGGGTGATTCAAGCTATGGACACAAAGGTGGTTAAAAGTCCTTGTGTGGTCCTCATTAATGGTGTTTAAAAGTTCATGGCCAAGGTGTTTAAAAGTCCTTGGGGCCAAGGTGTTTAAAAGTCCTTGGGAAGTTGATGAACTTGTTTTAATGAAATGGAATCTATCACTTGAGCCAATATGACATGTTATATTATGTTGAAGCATGAGATGCTTGTTTTGAGTATGCTTTTGAGCATGTACAAAGGTTGATTTAAAGCATGATTTGTAAATGTTTTTAAATGCATTATTGAATGGTTTTAAGAGCATTCCTCACTAAGCTTTTGCTTACGCTCTCTTCGTTTTCTTAATTCAATAATGCAGAACATTAGTGAATCTTGAGGGCAGCAAGGAAGGCAAGTATTCAAGTGGAAGCAAAGCTCAAAGTATGGAAGGTTTTCCTAAGATCATTTAGCTTTTGATACTTGGCAATGGGGGACCAATGTGTATGATTTGGGAGAGGTTTTAAACTCCCTAAGTATGTTGAATATTGTTGAGAATGCTGGTTTTTTTGTTGGATCATTACATGCTTGTTTTGGAAGTTTGTGCTTGAATAGCTAGCTTGTGTAGGAAGCATGCCTATAGAATTGGGGCTTTTTGCATATGATGTGGTTTTGATGAATTGTTGATGCAAGTATGTTCTATATATGTTGAATTGCATGCTGGTAAAGTTTGGTAGCATTTGGAGCATGTTTGAATGATCAATTGCATGTTTTGGAATGCATTTTGCTGCAATCCGTGCAGGGTGTTTCGGAACTGTGTGCACCGTTTCGGAACGAGTGCCTTGAATGAACCCAGGCGTCCGAAACGGTATGCACCGTTTCGAAACGGTTTGGCCTCTGCCAGTCCGTGTTCCGGAACCCGTTGCAGAACGGCCTGTGTTTCGAAACAGGGTCTACCTGTTTCGGAACGGTCGACCGTTGGGGGCTGACATTGGCAGTTAAATGTTTTGTAATGTTTGCATTTTGGTCCTGAATCTTGTTTGTGCAATTGCATGAGTTCGGGAAGTCCTTTTGAGCTGAAATTTCACAGTGAAGCATGAAACCTGATTAATTATAAGCTGGTAATATTAATTTGGGTTAAGTCCTCATATTTATCAGAAATTACAATTTGGTCCCTAAAGTTGTAATTCATTCAATTGGGTCCCTGTTTGATCTCTGATGTTTGTGATCTTTGAGTATGGTGTTTGTGTGATCACAATTAGGGCTAATGTGCATCTAGACAAGATTAAAAAGAAAAAAAAGGGTCGTTAATCAAGGTTAACTTTCGGGTTGACTTTGGTTTTCCCCGTGTGACTTTCTTAATTCGGGTCAACCGTCTAGGCCGGGTTAAGGGGGTTACAGAATAGGTTAAGTTGTTCTGCGCTGCCAGACTTTGCTGCCTCGACTGAGGATGGTAGAGTGGCTGCTTTAACGCTTTCGCTACCTCGGCAGTGGAACGGATGTGTGTCTCGGTGACAAACTTGGCAGTCCTTCAAGGCTCGACATAACACTTCGAAAGTGATCCCACTTATGTCTAAGTTAGAATGATGTTGTAGCCCACTGTAGATAATGCTAGTCACGGCGTGAATCTTGCAAAGACAACAATGTTAGTTTTTTCTCTTTTAGCCGCCTTAAACTCGTACATGTGTCTAGGCCGAATTGATCAACACTTGATTAGAGTGAGGACCATACTTACTCCTTTTGTGAGTTCGACTCTCTCGATACCGAACAAATGGATAGTTAACAACTAATCTCTCGAACTTAATTGAAAACTATGAAAAGCATGGAATAAGCAAACCTTGAAGTTTTATTGAAAAAAAAAACAAACTTAATTCCTATACAACCGTTCTCACACTAGTTTACAACATAACCCAAACCCAAAAGATAAATTTAGAACATAATGGCGGCAAGAAAACCTAAATTATGCCTAAGGGAAAACCTAAGTTGTCTTAAAGTACAAAAGATGTCGAATATATATAGGCATTAGCTAGGTCAAGTCCTTGAAGTAGAAGTCTTCAAAGTAGCTTTTGCATTAAATGCAACCTTTCATTATTACTTCTTTAAGTTGAATGTGAACTCCTTCACGTTTCCTTGCTCCGCAAGTTATCTCGAACTCTTCCTTCGACGGCTCTATCCGCTGCTACAGGCATCAGAAAATTGAGTGGATGCCATCATCAGAATCATGATTTTCTGCTCTATAGATCGCACTTCAATTCTCCAATTCCTCAGCTTGTTGTCATGGGCGGTGGGTATGGCAGCAATAGCTACTTGGCAGCGTGTGTCTCTATCTGGAACTGCAATAGTACAACTCCTTGATATGATGCCTCATCATTCATGTCCTCGGCTCCTCTTTCCTTCTGTCAGCTTCTAGTACCTGAAACTAAAATTAAAACAATACCTTTTCCTTACCAAATAAGAGATAATCAATCAAAAGCAGGGCAAAGTAAAGAATACTATAAAATGCAATCCATGAACCTAATTATGCCTAAAATGTACATAAAAACAACAATAATATGAGATGAATGTGCACAAAATATAGAGTTTATGGACACTTTACAATTAAGAATCAATCTTTACTCCTAAGGGGTAGATTTCACTCCTGAAATAAGTTCGTCTACTTGAATGTCTTCTACCGAAGATTCTCTCCTTAGTATCTAGAAACTTGATCGTTTCCACTTATGTCTGTTATGATATTGAGGTGTAATAGGCCAACTATGCTAGCAGTCTCTTGGCACAATATTCAAAAAAATAGTAATGCCAGCTCTTGCTTGGCAAGACAGTTAGAAAACAGTAAAGCATGCCAGATAAACGAACAATGTCATGACGTTTGAATTATTAACAACTAAATATAAAACACAGAAAAGATATGTTTGAAATCATTCTTAAACACAAGAAAGAAATACGAAAGGTCAACAAGAATTAAAGCAAGGAAGGAGGTCTCTCGATGCAGCCCTTCAATGGATTCTCGATGTCTCATGGAATCCTCAAGCCTTTGATCTTGTTATCTCCGATTCCTCCATCTATATTGTTGCAAATCGCTTCTCAATTTCAAGCCTTCATCTTCTTCATCGTCTTTTTCTCCTTTCCCCAATTTATTATTTAGTGATAATTGATCTCCTCTTTAATTAGGCTTGCGTAGAAGCCTTATGATAAGCCTTTGCATTTAAAATTTGAATGCGCAAGGGATAAGGCTTGCGATCACCTTATCCTTTGTTTGAAGTGCAAGGCTGATTAGGTGATAAGCTGATAAAGCTAGGGCTGACGTCATCATGCCGATACTGCTCTGGCATCCCAGCTTTATGTTGCGTGTTTTAAGTGCCCCCAATTGTGAAAGTATACACGTCTCAAGTAATAAAGTGATTAGTATTGAATATCGTATCAATAGGGGTTGGTGTAACCTTCAATGTTTATTGTCTCGCACTGAAATGGAAATAAAAGTAAAGAACACATGTGATTTATTGGATTTTTAGAATAATCTAATAATCATAAAATAAAATAAGCAATTAAACTAAAGAGTTGAGCAATCAAGATGAGAGAATGGGCCATATTATATTGCGTCGTAGTGTGGAAACCAATTGGAATTGTCCCGGTTTTCGAATGCGATGAACACCAGATTGCCCCGGCAATGACCAAAGTTACTGTCGCGTAAATGGGTTAAGTAACTGCCTCGACAATCCCTTGCTTGGGCATCATCAACGCACAATGTCAATGTTCGACAAAGCGTCCTTTAGTGGCTCATCCTTATCCTTAAGTCGAAATCATGCTGATGTGAAGACCTTGATAATACCTCCCAACGTGAACCAAGGATGAACACCAACCAATCTTACACTTCTTTTTTTCGTTAAAACTCGAACTTATCCCTAAGCTGAGTTAGTTTTCAACGATTGGGATGAAAACCATGCTTATACGTTTCGTGAGTTTAACTCTCTTGATATTAGACAAATAGATGCAATCACAATTTCCTTTCCCGATTTAATTGCAAGAAAACATAAACACCAAGAATAAGCAAACCTTGAACTAAAATTGCATTAACAAAAACTTAAACAAAATCCAACCGTTTTCTCACAACTATTAAACAATACAATCTAAACCCTGAGAAGAAATTAAAACATGATATTGATGTAAGCTCACTACAAAGTCTCTCAACTCTCGATTACTTTGTCTCTAGATGATCTCAATGGCCGGGTTTGGCTTCATAGTTATAGTGGAAGTGAAGTTAGAATTTAATAAATTAAAAGAAGAGATCTTTTTTGAAGTATTATGTCATTCATCCTTAAAATCCTCCCACTTGCGTGGAATCTTCTTTTGACCTTCCTTCGGCGTTTTCCTGATCTTTCCGCAGTCCGATCTTCATGCAAAGTACATATAAATATTCAGCTTTTCATGCTCTTCAAAACGCATACCCCTTTGCATATTATCTCCCTTGTCGATTGTGTCTAGGCATTGCCTCGGTAGTGGCTTGGCTATTGCCTCGGTAATGGTATTTCTATCTTTTCTGCTCAGCATGGCTCTATCTCATTGTTCAGCTTCCTTTAGTAGAAATTGTCATCCATGGTTGTCTTCATTTGGACCATCGAGAGATGGTTCTGCATCGCTCCTTCATTTCCTTCACTACCTCGGCAGTGCTTGCACGGGCAGTTAGTAGCGAAATGTGCATATTTTCACGATGCTAGCTCTCTGGCCTCGCAGAATCAAGCCCATCGTTCGACCTTAGGCGCCTTTGACGCTAATTGGTTGGTTCCCACGCCTAAGTCAACCTTCAACCAGCCTTGTGAGTACTCCTACTCGCAACGGCTCGGACAAGCCCTCGAGGTTTCGATGGACGCGGAAGCGCTTTAAGAAGTAGGGTGGCTACTCTTAGCCACTCGAGAGGCAATGATCACAAAGAGAACAAGAACAACTGAAAGACAAAGGAAGCTAGAGTAAATGCGAAGAGTTTATTACTCAACTCTCAAATGGAGAGTGAAAGGAATGAGATAATACAAATGAGGGTGGGAGGCTCTCTATTTATAGTTGAGCTCCCACTCAATCTATGGTCCGGATCCATTTACATGGATGGCCGAGATTAGCTTGCCATCTTTACAAGGTTCTCTAACTAAGGAAATATTATCAAGTCATGGTATACTTTCCTCCGATAGGCGATCACACCCGATATGGCAAGATTCTCCATTTGGATTGTTGTCTCTTGCCTTATCTAAAAAACGGATGTGGACATCAAGGTTCTTCGTAAGAATACCATAGAGGTTGTTAAGGTGTTGTGGCGACACTGAGGTGTCGAGGAAGCTGCGTGGGAAAGGAAGGATGACATGAAGAAGCAATTTTCTTATGTTTTTCCACCAGGTAAATTTTGAGGATGAAATTTCTTAATTGGGGGAGAGTTGTAATGCCCCGATTTTGGGTCTAGGAGTTAGCCGGATTTAGGCTAGATGGTTTGGGAGAATCGGTTCAAACAATTTAGACTAGTTTTGGGATTTAATTATTTTGAAACAATTTTTGAGGTTGGTAAACTATGGGAAAATGCTTTAAAATCACTATTTAATATATATATATATATATATATATATATATATATATATGGTTTTGGCGGGATTAATTTTGGAATGGATTTTGGAGGTTTGACATTTTGGTAATTGGTGACCAAAATGTAAAATTTGTAAAACTGTTTTAGTGACTAATTTGTATCAGAACTTTGAATCTTTAAGGAGATATTGATCCAAAGTCTAATTCCAACTTTTTACCTTTAATTGGTCAATTTTAAAGTTGTTTTAATAAATAAAACAAGGTGGGGGGAATTAAAATTAGCTTTTATCTCTTAAAACATATTTCACTAACTATTTTCTCGCCATCATTTTCTGTCAAATACTCATCAGCCAAACATTAGTTTCTTCTTTAAAGATTTGAGGTCAACATTTGATTTGATTTATCTTTTTAACAATAAATGATTTCTCAATGTTTTCCTATCAAAATCTTATAGTTTTATCTTTGCTTTCTCATGTAATTCTTTACAATTGAAAGGAAAAGTCATCAGTAGAGGTAAGGTTTCGTTCTTCTCCTCTATTGAAAGGTTCTTTACTGAAATTCCCAAGTTTTGATCTTTTATGAATGCTTCTGAATGAGTTTTGATGATATAATTCGGGAAAATTGGTTTAAGCGATGTGTAATTGGGGTTTAAATGATTAAATCAAGAAAACTTTGTTTTGAATATGTTTTGTTGGGTTTATAATGTGATTATATCATAATTATAATGTATTGAAATGTTGAATAAGTGAAATTAACATAGGAAACCCAAAAATAGGTGAGTTGGTTGATTTTTAGGTTGATTTCTTTGCGGTTTTTGATTTAGTTATGTGGCTAATTGGTTGTCGGTGGTTCTTCGGTGTTGAGAAGGTGTTTATAGATGTAATTTGATGTTGCTTTGATGTCGATTTCTCTAGGTTATGGCTGATGATTAGTTAGAAATGTTCTGTCGGTGCTTTTGGTAGTTTTTGGTAGACAGAAGCTTGGTTGTTGATGGAGGATGATGTAGTTTTGTGATGCTAGAGATTTTGATGCAAGGTTAAGCATTAAACCTCTCTTTTACTTTGGTTAGGAACAAGGGATGTGGGTTTGATAGCTTCAGAGAGAGTTTTAGTTGATTCGCAGGCTTGATTTTCGTTTCGGCAAGGCAAGCGAGGTGTTTCGGTGAGTGGAACTGGTTTTAAAGCTTTTCAAAGATTTGAAAGCAATGTTTGAGGGTTTAGATTAAGCTTGAAACACTAATCTATGCTCGGAAGTAAGTATAATTGGATTCGCTCTCGGTTCTCAGCTTTTCCCATTGTTTTGGATTATCATGCTCGTTTTTTTATGAAATATTTGTTACCCACTGTTGTGCATGTTTTATGAATTGTGAAATGGTTCATGGGAACCCATGTGGTGGATTTATACTTTTGAAAAGACTATGTCTTGTTGAGAAAATGCTATGCATTGAGTATGCTTTAAAGTGAAATGAGATATGGTTTGTGTTTATGCATTGAAAATAGTAGGGTGACATGGTTTTAAGGAGTATATTGGCAAGTGATGATGCTTATTATAACCAGATATAATTGGTCAACAAATAAGATGAGAGTGCATTATAAAATGTAAGCAAAATTCGTACGTACGTGAGATAAAACATGATCAGTGCAGTCGCGTCATGTGAGCCGTAAAATGGGAGCAGCCACACTTTACGAGCATTAAGGTGAGAGCAGCCACACCTTGTGAACGCTTTGGCAGGAGCAGCCACACCATGTGTTCTTCCATTCTTATGGTGGAAGCAACAACACCATGAGGTGTATCCGCATATTCAAGTTAATTTATGGTGGGAGCAACCACACCATGTGTTTTGGGATAGAGTGTAGCCATTCGAATAACTTGAAGGCCAATATATGAAATTCACATGTATCATGGTTTATAAATGTTTTGCATAATGTGTTTTACACATGAGATTTTATTTTGAGAAATTCTTTATGAGAAACAAGTGTGAGTAACTTCGGCTTGAGATTTGCATTAAGGTTAATGCATGAGACTTATGATACATGTGGTTTAAAGATTGTTGATTTGCTTTGAAAGTGGTTTAAATCATGATAATAAATGAGCACTATGTGGTAGAGATTTCTATTTGAGAAATGGTTTTTAAAATGCATTGTTGGTTGTTTTAATTTGAGCATCCCTCACTAAGCAATTGTGCTTACGCTCTCCTTTTACAAAAATGCAGAGAATTGGCATTTGAGGGAAGCAAGGAAGCAAGTGGAAATCCAAGAGAAGACACATAGCTCAAGTATGGATTTTGGTTTACTTAATAGTAATAATTGGCAATGGGAGGATGTCTTTATGTTTCGGGGGAGTGTGTTTTGAAACTTCCTGGTTTGTGGCAAGTTTTATATGCCTATTATGACTTGTAAATGGCCTTTAATTGTTGGTATTTGGCTTGGTTTGTATTTTGGTACTTAAATGGCTATTTTTCTTATGAAGCATGCCTAGAGATTGTAAAACATGTTGTGTTGATGTTGAAAGCATGTCTGGGTGTTATTTTCCTTTAGAAGTATTTACTTATACTTTGATAACATGTTGGATTGATATCGGATGTGTTTTGACATGTAAAACCAGCAAAAATATGACATTATAGGCCCAAGCGTATCGATACACGGGATACCGTATCGGTACAATATAGCCAAATTAGGCATACTGTATCGGTAAGGGGTATACCGTATCGATACAGCTAGAGGGCAAAATGAGGAACCGTATCGGTACACGTGACCGTATCAATACCCTTTTGTGCCATTGGAAATTTGAGAAATTGACGAGATAATGGCGTATCGATACGGGCACAAGTGTGTTGATACGCTTAGCTGTTAAGTTGGTTATTTGAAGCTTTTTTATGTTCTGTTTTCTTACGTTTTGGTTAATGAATATTTGGATGTTCAATTGAATGAGTTTGGATGATCGAAATGAGCTTAAAATTGATATGTGAGCATGAAACCTGACTAATTGAATATCGGTAACTTCGATTTTGTATTAGGTCACTGAATTTTGCAAGTGTTACAAAATTGCCCCTAAAGCATGTTCAGTCTTAACCGAATAATCAATTGATCTCGTACGAGTTGTAACTTAATCTGCTGTGAGCATGATCACCTTAGGATTCATTAATAGCATCTAGATAAGATAAAATAAAAAAATTAGGTTCGTTTATTGAGGTAAATCTTCACCGGTTTACTTCAATATTCCCCTTGTAACTCGCTCGAGTCGGTAAAACAGTTAGACCGGGTCAAGGGGATTACATATTGGGTTGGTTTAAAGAAGGACGTGGTCGTGTTTGTTGGTAAATGCTTGGTGTGTCAGAGTGTGAAAGATGAGAATCAGTTTCCTTCTGGGTTGTTGCAACCATTGAGGATACCAGAATGGAAATGAGAGAGGATTACCATGGATTTTGTGTTAGAGTTGCCTTTGATACTGTTAAAGAAAATTATATTTGGGTTATAGTTGATCGTTTTACAAAGCGTGTGCATTTCCTGCCTATGCATATTACGTATACGTTGGATAAGCTGGCGCAATTGTACATCTCAGAGATCATGCATTTGCACAGAGTGCCTAAGTATAGAGTATCGGATAGGGATCTGCGTTTTACGGTAAGGTTTTGGGAGTGTTTGCATCGAGCTTCTGGTACAAGGTTGAATTTCAGTACTTCATATCATCCTCAAACAAACGATCAATCTTAGCGTGTTGTCTATGTGTTGAAAGATATGTTGAGATATTGCATCGTTGATTTTCAAGGATCTTGGGAAAAACACTTGCCTTTGGTAGAGTTTGCGTATAATAACAATTATCAAGCGAGTATTCAAATGGCTCCTTATGAAGCTTTGTATGGTAGGAGGTGTCGTACGCCTCTTTGTTGGGCAGAGGTAGGCGAGAAATATGTTTCTCTGCCTCGTGTGTTAAAGGAGACCAATGAGAAGGGAAATTTGAGTCTGAGGTATTGGAGTGAATTGGTCCGGTAGCTTATAGATTGAGGTTGCCACCAGAGCTAGAGAAGATACATAATGTTTTCCATATATCCACGCTTTGAAAGTATAGATCAGATCTGTCGCATGTTATGCATGTTTAATCAAGATTTATCTTATGAAGAGGAACCAATTGAGATCTTGGATTCAGATAGTAAAGTTCTTCTAGGTAAGACCATTGAGTTGGTTAAGGTGCTCTGGCGACATCATGGTGTTGAAGAAGCCACATGGGAAAGGAAGGATGACATGAAGAAGCAATTCCCTTATCTTTTTCCACCAGGTAAATTTTGAGGATGAAATTTCTTAAGTGGGAGAGAGTTGTAACGCTACGATTTTGGGCTTGGGAGTTAGCCGGGTTTGGCTAGATGGTTCGGGCGAACCGGTCTTGACAATTTAGACTAGTTTCAGGAATAAATTGATTTAAAATGTTTTTGAGCAAAATAAAATATGGGAAACTGTTCTAAAATCCTAAAATATTTTTTAGATGGTTTTGGAGAGTTCAATTTGATAAAATTGGACTGATTTAATTGACATTTTGAAAATGGTAACTAAATCGTAAAGATTGCAAAATGTGTTTTAATGACTACATTGAAAAGAACCAAGGCTTAGAATATTTAGGGAGCTATTACACCAAGGTGTTATCTTCATTTTCCCTTAATTTTGTTATTTTTACAGATTTAATAAAATGGTTTATTAAATGGTTTTAATAAAAAGGATTTTTTTAAAAAGGCTAAACATTTTCTTACGTAACTTCTCATTTTCTCTTTTCTTTTCTCTCTATTTTCTCACTAGCCAAACTAAGATTTCCACACAAAAATGATGAAGAATAAATTCATTTGATTCTATTTTTGATTTCCTAAACTCCATCTATCATTCCAAACAAGGGAAAAGCTTGTGTCAAAGAAGATCTTCTTAATTCTCCTCTAATCAAAGGTTCGTTATTTAAATTCTCAAGTTCTTGACTACTGTAAATTGTTTTCTAAATTGATTTGAGTTATAAATGATGTTATCTTGCTTTAATCAAGCTTTAATTGGAGTTAAATTGATGAAGTGGGCTGGGTTTCATTTTGGACTGTATTTGTTGGGTTTCAGATTGATTTTAATCATAATCTTGATGTTAAATAATGTGGTAATGTGGGTTTTAATAATAGAATCCTAAAACTAGGTGAATTGCTAGATTTTTAGGTTGAAATCTTTGAGTTTGTGGCTTCTTTATGTGGTTAAATGGTTGCTGGTAGTAAAAGGTTGTTGAGCTGGTATTTTTAGATGTATAATGATGTTGATTAATGGTTAATCTTGTTGGGCATCAGTTGGAGATTGTTTAGAATGGTTTCGTCAACGTTTTCGGTAGATTTCGGATGTCGATTGCTTGGGTTTTGTTGGAGAGAATTGTTGAGTTGGGTTGTTGGAGGTTTTGATGCAAGAATGTGCATTAATCCTCTATTTTACTTTGGTTAGAAGAAGAGGAGATTGATCAGATGTCTTTGGAAGAGGTCTTGGTTGCTCCGTAGGCTTGATATCGCTTCACTTGGTGAAGCGAAGCTTTGTCGGTGAGTGGAAATGATTTTAAAGGTTTTGAAACCAAGGTTTAGGGTTTTAGATTAATCTTGAAATGCTAGCCTAGTCTTGGAAGTAAGTATGGAAGATTTTTCTCTCGGTTTATCAGTTTTCACGTTGTTTTGATTTATCATGATCATGTTTTAGAAAGAGATTTGGTACCTTCTATTTATGCATGTTTTGAGCACCGGGATTTGATGATTATGACCCCGTGAGAATTTATTCGTGGTTTGAAAGAGTTTATGACTTATTGAGAAAAACTATGCATGATTTATGCTTTTGAAATGGGACGAGACTTGATTTATGTTTATGCATTGAAAACAGTAGGGTAACATGGTTAAAAGTGTATATTGGCAAAGTGATGAGACTTAATATTGTCGGATATAATTGGTCGACCAATAGGATGAGAAATAATATAGAAAATTCGTACGTGAGACAAATTCTTCGGTCACACAATAGGGGTAGATTCTATTGTGTTGTGAGTGATAGGGGTAGATTCTATCACCACGGGCAATGGGGGTAGTGTCATCCTGGCCGAAGTGAGATAATGGTGAGGGGAGATTTCATCATGCGACTTGATGGGGGTATATTCCATCAAGCCACATATCTGAACTTATATGAATAAGGGTAGTTCTATCCAAGGATGGGGGTAGATTCCATCAGTGTCACTTTCAATGCCAATATATGGGATTACATGCATCATGGTTGTAGCGGATTTATATTATGAGTTTTATACATGAGATTCTATTTGGAGATTTACATTGTGGTAAATGCATGAAATTGATGGTAAATGTTTTACAAATGTTATTGATTTTGCTTTGGAAGAGTTTTAAATCATGAGTTGTATTTGAGCATGATGAAAAGAGATTTGTCTTTGAGAAATGGTTTTTGAATGCATTGTTGTTGGTTTTTAAATCGAGCAACCCTCACTAGGCATTTATGCTTACACTCTCTTTTTCCAACAATGTAGAGTAATAGCTATTTGGTGGTAGAAAGAGAGCAAAAGAAGTTTCCAAGGGCGCTTCGTAGCTCAAGTATGGTTTTATGTTTACTAAATAAGAATAAGTGGCAATGTGAGGATGCCTTAATATTTTGGAAGGTTGTGTTTTGAAACTCCCTAGTTTGTGGGAAGTTTTAATTGCCTATTTGGACTTGTACATGGCCTTTACTTGTTTTTTTTTGTTTGGTTTGTGCTTTGGTGTTCAAATGGTCATTTTGCATAGGAAACATGCCTATAGTTTGATAATCATGACGAGTTTAGGTGGAAAGCATGCTTTGGTGTTTATTGCCTTTGGATATATGTTCTAAGTGGTTGATTATGTCTTGGTAACATCTTGGGTTGGTTTTGGATGGTTTTGGGTATGCTAAAGCTTATCAAAATGTCATTACAAGCCCAAGTGTACCGATACGGTATGCCTAAAATGGCCAAGGCGTATCGATACGGGATTAGTTGTTTCGGTAATGTGTGCCTGGTTCAGGCTAGGTGTTTCGATTCGCGGGGGCATAATGGTACGAGTTTGTTTACTTTAAAACAGAGGAAGCTTACTGGACAAACGTGTATCGATACGAGCCATGAGTGTATCGATACACCCAACCATTTTGTTAGTTATTAGGCGTCTGCAAGTTTGATTTTGTTACATATTGGTCCATAAATATTAAGCATGCAATTAGTTGAGTTTGGAATGTTGTTTTAAGGTGGTTTATGTCATGTGTAAGCATGAAATGAGACTAATTAAAGATTGGTAATCTTAATTTGGCTTAAGTCCCCATAGTTTATTGTTTTCTACAAAATGGACCCTAAAGCGTGTCAGTTGTGAACCGAATGATTAAATGACCTTGATCGAGTCGTAACTTTATCCATTGTGAGCATGATCACCTTAGGATTCCTTAAGAGCATCTAGACAAGATAAAAGAAAAAATATGGCCGTTTATGAAGGTTAATATTCACTGGTTTACTTTAATATTCCCCGTGTAACTCACTCGAGTCGGTAAAACGATTAGACCGGGTCAAGGGGGTTACAAAGATTTACAACACAAAGTGGGGTATTTATAGGGAAGAATGTGTTGACCCATCAGTACAACTAGGGTGTACAATGTCATGGTCGTTCATATATTAAAACATTATTGATCGGGAAAAATTATTATATAGTCGCTCTTGAGCACGCCATCCCTAATCACATCCACTAAAAATCAGCCAAGTATTTTTAGTATTTAAAAATATATGCCACATTTATGACTGACAGAACGTGGCTTTTTAGTAATACGATGAGTACCGAACATATGCATTTTAAGTTTCGAACTAATTATTTGAAACAAAAAATATAACAAGTTTGTCTAACAATTTCAATTTAAGTTGTGCTTTAGAAGTATCCAAATCGTCATTCACAATTTTGAAACTACCCTCAATTTGCGGTTCCTGCCCGAAAATGTCTTTTGAGTTATAATATTAAACGCAACATTTATGACTACCAGAACGCAGCTTCTCAGTAATACGACGAGTATCGAACGTTTGTATATAAAGTTTTGAACTTATTATGTGAAATCACAAATATAACATGTTTCCCTAACAATTTCAGTTTAAGTTGTGCTTAACAAGTATCCAAACCACAATACACAGTTTTGAAACTAACTTGAATTTCTGCTTCCCGCCCGAAACTGTATTTTCCATTATATTATTAAACTACAAAAAATCCATTAAATACCCTTAAAATACCTAACCCTGGTTTATAACTTTCAAAATAAAAGAAAATGTGAAGGTCCCTTTGATGGCTACATTCAATGAAGAAGAAGAAAGAAACAAGAATGGATAGATGGATTGTGTCTCTGAGGCGATCGAAATTCTGACCTGCAGCTGTGGAAAGCCATCCCTGTTGGAGACATATTGGTCAGATAACAATCCGAAAAGAAGATTTTTTGGGTGTTCTAACCATGGAAATAGATTTTGCAAATTGATTTCACTTACGATATTCGGCAGCACATTAATTTCAATACCTGACAGTATGCCTTTCATCCATGCAATGACGAACATATCACAGTCTGGTCTATCAAGTTCGATACTATTCTAGTCATTTAATTATTAATTTCATGATAATAATAAAGAAATATAGAAAGTTGGAAACACATTTTCTTGTCTCATGACTTGGGGACGTTAAATTGTCAGCTCGTCAAATGCCACCTTCGGTTTTACCAAACACCTTAACGAAGTCTTCATGCTTAAAAAATTCTACAAACATGCGTATCTGAACGATAATGACAGCATAGTACAAAGTTCATTCATGCACGTTAATAACATACAATGCTAACAAGGTGACACAACAAATAGATTTGTTCTCACCATTTTCGTAACTTCTTCCTCCCTACATGGACTCACCGGAGTATCTGGTAAGCTATCTAGTACACAAACTTCTTGACATTCCATATGGGTGACACACAAGTACTAGTGCATATTGCAATAATTCGTGGGGATGAATACCTGCAAATGATGTGTCGTCAACTAATTAAAATTTAGCATATCCCGAACAACTTAACAATTTTCCTTTAACAGATTACATCTTACAATATCAGTGCCAGTGATGTTCCCATAATACTACATTGCTCCCATATTGAAGTCTGCAAACCATGACGTTGTGGCAGTTGGATTTTTTCCAAGAGTACTCTACAATTAATAATAGTTGTTATTTACAATTGAGAACAATTTATCAACAAATAAATATGGCATAAACATTGTATAAGATGGTAACAAAAAACCATACAACAATAATGCAAGGCATAAAAGCACGACGTTTACTGTTTTGTTTCTCCTCCTTGCGAGTCTCGACCAAGGACATAATATCAAAAATCTTGCAAAATTATAAAACATTAATAACCACATAGCAAAATAGGTTCCAAGTGTTTCATATAATTTCAAGCCATACATGATATTTATTAGACTAATTGTATCGTCGAGCTTTGCACCGGGCCGTAATATTTCCATATTTATAATCCTAGCATAAATGTTCTCGAGTTTAATGACCCGATAGCTGCATACAAACATTGTATAATGTCTTTGATTTTATATTGTGACAAATTAAAGTTATACACTTGAACACTTACTTTTGCGCCAATAGTGTATTCCATAAATAATCACAGTAGACTCGTTCTACTTCATGAAGCCCATAAGGTAGAAAAACATATGAATATGCCATTGACTATGACTCGTCATCTTCAACCTTTCACAGGAAAGATACAATGGTAACCACGACAATCATAAATTATGTAAACGAAAAAAAATCATTACCATTAAGGGACAACATTTAATTCGATGGCCTTAACGACCAAAATTGTATTATTTTCAATGTTCCCTTTAGATGTGCTTAAGACCCAAAGTTCAATGGCCAATGTTCAATGCATATAGCAACCGCCATTTGCTATTATTAAGGTACATGTTACACACAACCAACAGTTATGTTGACGGAATATCGCATGGCAAAAGATTAACTATTCTGTCTATCAGTTCAGGAGATAATGCCAAGGATAGGTCTTTTGTGTGCAAGTATACACGATCAACAAGTAATACATCAGTGACCTGAGTATCGTATCCACATGGATTGTCCACAATTAATACTTGTGAACTGATAAATAAAGATGATAGAAAATGATTGAGGTAGCATGTAAAAGTAAAAGAACTAAAGAAATTAAAATGATAAAGAGAACTGAAGTAAAGATCTAGTAAGTTTGTCAAACAACTGGTGTAATGATGATTGGAAGGTTTGGCAAGGGATGTTTGGATTTCATGCTAGTACAGACAACAATTAATAACACTAAACTTTGGTTTTAATGTCGACCATGTTTTAAGTTAGTATTACCTCTATCGATGGCAATACCCTAAGTAATTACTTTTAACAACTATATGTCTTTAGCGAGTTTTCAAACAATTAACTTGGTGAAGATTCAATCTACACTCCTAAGGGGTAGATTCACTTCAGGTGTAAGTTTCATCTACGTGAACATCTTCTATCAAAATTTCTCTCCTTTTTATTCGACAATTAATCTTTATCTTCTAAGTCTGTTAAGATATTATGGGATAATGAGAATTTAATGCAAATGTCGTATGGCAATAAATATATAAGATGTAAGCATATGTAAAATAGACAATAGCGTCAAAGCATATAATTATTTAAAACTAAAAATACTAAGCGTTCATCGCAAACAACCCTAGCCATTGTAAAAGATTAGTTCATGAATGGGGAAACCAACAACAAATCATCATTTTCATTTCATCATCACAAAAACTAGAAATAAATTCCAGAGATAAGAAACAAAGAATGGGTTCTTTCGATGCAGCCCTTCAATGGATCTAGAGCTCTCGGCAAATCTGCCCAGGTTGTTTCTACCCTTCTCTTCTCCTTGCGGCTCTAGCTCCTCTTTGGCTCATTCTTGAACTCATTTATATAGGTGTTGGCGAAGCATAATTAAGATTCTCAGTGTCGCACTCTTTGGACATGGCATCCACTCATTATAGTAACTAGGGCTAACATCATTGTTCTTCATTCTTTTGCCAACCAAGCTTGGCATTCTTCACTTTTCATTTGCCAATCAAGTGTGGCATTCTGCTCTTTTCAACCAAGCGTGGCATTCTTCTTTTATCAACCAAGCTTAACATTATCCTCTTACATTTGCCAATTGCGCTCAACATTTCCTTCATGCGTCCACTTGCTCTAGTATTGTCGTACCTGCATACCACAACAAGAAAACACCCTTCACTCTGGCAATAAAAACTATCTATTCCTCAACTCCTAGATGCAAATGCATGAAACTACAGGCAAAATAGACTAATATGTACCTAAAGTCAAGCAATATCATGAAAATATATGCATGGAAAATACATATTTTGAGGAGTTAACACACCCCCAAACCTAGCTCAATGCTTGTCCCCATGTAATGTAAAACAAAAAACTATAAATTAGAGTAAAGTGCCTCTGCAAAATTTTTCTGATTAGCAACACAAGCTAGCAAGCAAAATCTGGCTGATAAAATATAGAAAAATATCTAACCTTTTTAAATATATAAAAGGTTTTGGTGAAATCAATTTTTGAAAATGATATTTGGAATTCAGATATGTTTTTATTTAGTGGCTACAATGTAAACTTTGAAAGTTGTTGTTAGTGATTGTTTTGTAAAAAGATCAGAATTTTGAATCTTTAACCAAAGTCTAATATCAGAATTTTATCCCTTAATTGGCTCATTTTAAATGGATTTTAATTAATAAAATAGGTTGAAGGAATTAATTGGTGGTTACTTCATTAAAACAAATTTGACGTAACTTATTTTCTCTCAAAAGTTTTCTCTCAAATTCTCTCCAGCCAAACATTCATTTCCTCTTCAAAATCTTAAGCCAAACTCTTGATTTCCTTAATCTTTTGGTATCAAATGATTTCTTATTGTTTTCCTATTAAAACCTTACTGTTTTGATCTTATTTTTACATGAAAATCTATCTAATTGAAGGGAAAAGTATTCATTAGAGTCGAGCTGCGTTTTTTTCCCTATAATGTACGATTCTTTACTGAAATTTTTAAGTTCTTGATCCTTTATATATGTTGTCTAAAGGGTTTTGGTGTTTTAATTGAGGAAATTTAGTTTAATTGATGGATTTGTGTAATTTTCGTAATGGATCTATTTTTTGGGGTTTAAGGCTGATATTAATCATGATTTGGAAGTCTAATAATGTTAAGATAAAGGTTTAAGCATGGTAATCCCGAAAACTATGTGAATCTCTAATTGTTTAGGTAGCTAGATTTGGGTTTTTGTGGAGTTGTGGTGGTTTTGTGAATGTTTAAGGATGGCACGATATGAATATGTATTGGTTATCGACAATTGAACAAGTTGACGATTAAGAACAAGTATCCTTTGCCAAAGATTGATGATTTTTGACTAGTTTTGAGTTGCTTCGGTGTTTTCTAAGATTGATTTGAGATTTGTATATTATCACTTGAAGGTGAAAGATGTGGATGTGCCTAAGACTACTTTTCGTACGAGGTACGGGCATTATGAGTTCTTGGTGGTGCCGTTTGGTTTGAAAAATGTGCATGCTGCATTCATGCATATGATGAATCGAGTGTATCACGAGTTTTTGGATCAACTTGTGGTTGTGTTTATTGATGATATCCTTATGTACTCTTGTACCGATGAGGATCATGATCAACACTTACGAATTGTGTTGCAAGATTTGTTGGATAATAAACTTTATGCTAAGTTGTTGCAGAAGAATGGTCGCTTTGAGTTGACAGATGATAGACAATAGTCTTTTGAGAGATTGAAGGGATCTTTGACGCAAGCTCCTATCCTTATTCAACCTGAGTCAGGTAAAGAGTTTGTGATTTATAGTGATACATCATATGTTGGTATGGGTTGTGTGTTCATGCAAGAAAGGAAAGTTGTGGCTTATGCATCTAGGCAATTGAAGGTGCACGAGCGCAACTACCCTACCCATGATCTTGAGCTTGTCACAGTTGTGTTTGCTTTGAAAATTTGGAGGCATTATCTTTATGGTGAGAAGTGTGTTGTTTATACGGATTATAAGAGTTAAAGTACTTGATGACTCAAAAGGATTTGAATCTTAGGCAACGTAGATGGTTGGAGTTGCTTAAGCATTAAGCTTTAACGATTGAGTATCACCTAGGGAAAGCTAATGTGGTAGTCGATGCCTTGGGTAGGAAGGTTGCGGTTGAGAGCCATGTTTGCACGGTTGAGTGTGACACAAGATGGTGGTGTTTTGGCCGAATTGCAAGTGAAGCCATCTTTGTTACAGTTGATAAAGGATAAGTAACCTTATGATGAGGAGTTAGTATCGCATGTTAAGGATATAATGGATGGGAATTCGACGGATTTTCGTTTTAATGATGATGGAGTGTGTGTTTCAAGGATCGGATAGTGGGTCCTAATGATGATGAGTTGAGGTGAACCATTTTGACCAAAGCGCATAATAGTCCTTTTGCTATGCATCCTAGTAGTACTAAGATGTATCGAGACTTGAAGGAAGAGTACTATTGGGTTGGTTTAAAGAAAGATGTGGCTGATTTTGTTACTAAGTGCATGGTGTGTCAACGTGTTAAGGGTGAGCATCAGTTGCCTTTCGGGTTGTTGCGACCATTGAGGATACCAAAATGGAAATCAGAGAGAATCACCAAGAATTTTGTGTCGGGGTTTCTGTTAACACCAACCAAGAAAGATTCCATTTGGGTGATTGTTGATCAATTTACGAAGTGTGCACATTCCGTGCCTATGCATACGACGTATACCTTGGATGAGTTGGTGGATTTGTACATTGTTGATATTGTGTGTTTGTATGGAGTGCCCAAGTCTATAGTTTCGGATAGAGATTCCCAGTTTACATCTAGGTTTTAGGAGTGCTTGCATCGAGCTTTGGGTACACGGTTCAATTTTAGCACTTCGTATCATCCTTAGTCGGATAGGCAATCTGAACGTGTGATTCAGATTTTGGAAGATATGTTGAGATGTTGTGTCATTAAATTCCAAGGAACCTAGGAGAAATAGTTGCCTTTGGTGGAGTTTTTATATAATAACAGTTATCAAGCTAGTATACAAATGGTATTGTATTAGGCTTTTTATGGTAGAAGGTGTCGTACGCCTTTTTGTTGTACTGAGGTTGGGGAAAATTATGTTTCCTTGCTTGATGTGTTGAAAGGCACAAATGAGAAAGTGAAGCTTATTTGTGATCGTCTAAAAGCTGCCTCAGACCGTCAGAAATCATACACGGATTTGAAGCGTAGGGAGATTGAGTTTGCGGTTGGTGATCACGTGTTTTTTAGAGCGTCACCTTGGAAGAAGGTGATGAGTTTTGGACATAAGGGTAAGCTTAGTCCAAGGTTTATTGGACCATATGAAGTTGTGGAACGTGTTGGTTCTGTTGCGTATCGGTTGAGGTTACCTCCCGAGTTGGAGAAAATTTATGATGTGTTTCATGTGTCGATGTTGCGGAGGTATATATTAGATTCGTCGCATGTTATGCCAGTAGAGGATATTGAGTTGCAACCAGATTTGTAATATGATGAGGAACCCATTGAGATTCTTGATTCTAGTAGCAGAGTTCTTTGTGGTAAGACGATTGAACTTGTAAAGGTGTTGTGGCGACATCAAGGAGTTCAGGAGGCCACGTGGGAAAGCAAGGCGGACATGCTGAAACAGTTTCCGCACCTTTTTCCTCCAGGTAAAATTTCGAGGACGATATTTTCTAAGTGAGGGAGAGTTGTAACGCCCCGGTTTTGGGTCTAGATGTTTTGGGTTACTTTTAGGGTCCGTTGGACCGATACTAGAGATTCGAGTTAGTTTCAGGATGAGTTCAGGGAAAACCTGTTTTAGAAGGTGATAAAAATATTGAAAATTGTCTAAAATCCTTTTTAAATATATAAAAGGTTTTGGTGAAATCAATTTTGGAAAATGATATTTGGAATTCAGACATTTTGGATTTAGTAACTAAAATGTAAACTTTGAAAATTGTTGTTAGTGATTGTTTTGTAAAATGATAAGAATTTTGAATCTTTAAGGAGCTAATTACCCAAAGTCTAATATCAGACTTTTATCCCTTAATTGGCTCATTTTAAATGGGTCTTAATTAATAAAATAGGTTGGAGTAATTAATTGGTGATTATTTCATTAAAACAAATTTGACATAACTTCTTTTCTCTCAAAGATTTTCTCTCAAATTCTCTGCTGCCAAACATTCATTTCTTCTTCAAAATCTTAAGGTAAACTCTTGATTTTCTTAATCTTTTGTTATGAAATTATTTCTTATTGTTTTTCTATCAAAACCTTATTGTTTTAATCTTATTTTTACATGAAAATCTATCCAATTAAAGGGAAAAGTTCTTGATTCTTTATATATGTTGTCTACAGGGCTTTGATGTTTTAATTGAGGAAATTTGGTTTAATTGATGGATTTGGGTAATTATCATAATAGATATGTTTTGCTAGGTTAAGGCTGATTTTAATCATGATTTGGAAGTCTAGTAATTTTAAGATTAATGTTTAATCATGGTAATCTTGAAACTATGTGAATCTCTAGTTGTTTATATAGCTAGAATTGGGTTTTTGTGAAGTTATGGTGGTTTTGTGAACGCTGGAGGTATAAGGTTGATAATATGATGATTTTGGATGTTAATTAATGAGAATTGATGATTGAAAGTGTTAGGTATTTTTGGCAAGGCAATGCAATGGAATTGCTTGTTGGAGTTTTAAATACATTGAGATGCATTAATCCTCTATTATTATGTGGTTAAAACAGGGGAGAACGTTTTGGAAGCAATCGATGAAGCTTTTGGAGCTTTAGACGCTTAGTTTTGCATCGACGAATCGAGGTTTCGCGTATCGGTGAGTGAGAACGTGGATTTCAAATTTGAAATGTTTTAAAGGTGGTTTTGGGAACTTATATTTAAGCTTGAAACGCTTGTCTAAGTTAGGAAATAAGTATACGAGGTTTTCTCTCTCGGTTGTGCTAATATGAAATGGTTTTATGCACTTGGTTTTGATTTCATGTTACCTACTGTTAAAGCATGTTTAAAGTATGTGATATATTATTTTTAATGATGAAGGATGCACATGGTAAGTGATCCTTGTAAGTATATGTTTTATACTTGTAGTTTAAAGCATGGTTTGATGCTTTGAAAATAGTAAGGTATATGGTTAAATGTGAGTTAGATTAGCAAGTGATGGTATGGAAATGGTTTTGAAAATGCTATCGGATATAGTTAGCCAGCTATAATATTGAGTGCACTATAAATAAGTCGCATTGGATGTTGAGGAGGTTGGTGTCATGTCTCCATCTAAGTACCTTAACGATCGAGGAGTTTGGTTTCCAGTCTCTCGTTAGTGGGTTAAGCATCTAACTGATGTTTGGGGTTGTTGTCCCTATTCGTTGTGATTGTACCATTATTCCGATTAAGATGGCTTAAAGTGTTATGAGAACACTTGTTGAATCAGTGTATCCGATGTGATATTTTGAGAATGGAACTTGGTTAATGATAGCTTGTAAGCCAATATAATTGTTGATGTATCATGATTTGTATAATGTTATTTATACATGGTTTCTCTCTAAGCTTTACACATGGTATGTTATGCACTGGAAGGCTTAAATTGAGGTTGGCAATGTGAGTTGTTGTGATGTTATGATACATGTAACCCCCTTAGCCCGACCTAGACGGTTGACCCGAACTACGAAGATTACACGGGGAAAACCAAAGTCAACCCAAAAGTCAACCTTGATTAACAACCTTTTTTCTTTTTAATCTTGTCTAGATGCATGTTAACCCTAAGTGAGTACTCATAAAACATATTTGAGAGAGGCACAACGATCTAACGACAAAGAGGGACTCAATTGCACTTATTACAAGTTTAGGGACCAAAATGTAATTTCTGTAAATTAGAAGGTCATTACTGATTTTAAGGTTATCAATATGAAATTAGTCTAGTTACATGCTTTTCTGCCAAATTTCATCTTAATTGGACATCTCAAACTCAAGTAATTGCAACATCAAGATTTGGGACTAAAATGTAAAGCTTGCAAACTTCATCACCATTCAAATCAGTGCCCAGCGGTCACCTGTTTCGAAACACCCACCTGCTGTATCGAAACGCAGGATCAGAACGGAGTTGACCGTTTCGATACGCGGGTTGGTTCTGAGACCAGTTCCGAAACGAGGCATTCCAGTAGCCAAATCATTTCGAAACATCCCCTGGCGTTCTAAAACACGAAGGCCATTACAGGCCCCTGTTTTGAAACACTAGAAGGTGTTTCGATACGGTTTGCCCAGAAACTGCAACTATTGCTGGTTTTTCATGCATTAATCCAATCAAACACATCCAATTGACTTCCAAGCATATCATTAAGTCATCAAACATATGAGGAACATAATTAGGACTCCTTAACACCTTCATAGCAACAAACATGAAAACTCACAAGTCTAGAGGCATGCTTCCTAATATTAAAACCACAAAGGGAAATCAAACCTCCAAACAAGCAATTAAGGCCATATACAATTCAAAACAACCAAGGCAAACATGCCACAACCTCAGGGAGTTTAACACATCTCCCAAAACAAATCTTAGGTTCCCATTGCCTATATATCAAAACTAATAGTGTTTGAAAACTTCGCCATACATGAGCTTGGATTTCCACGGATGAACTTAGCTTCCTTGATGCCCTTAAACACCTCAATTATCTACATTACTGGTAAAAGAGAGCGTAAGCACAAATGCTTAGTGAGGCATGCTCTATAGAAAAACAAACACCATAATGCGTTTTTAGAAAACACTTTCATCAAAGCTTTTAAACAACATGCTCATCTCTTTCTCATGCTTGGAAAACTTTAAATCAAACTCATTGAAACCCCATGTACCTTCATTCTATCTCATGCATTAAAACTAATGCAAATCTCATGGCAAGACCATTCACATTCTTGTATTGTCGAAGCATTTCTAAACAAAACACATATGCATATTTCATAGCATAAATCATTTCACCAAAGGTACATATGTAACAAAACCATTTAATCATTTATATTGGCATTTAGCATCTCATCAATACTCGGATATGCAGACACATTTCTACACTAGACTCTTCCGGTGGAATCTCACATCACCGTACTCATATGGCGGAATCTCTCATCGCCACAAAGCTTGGGTGTTTCACCAAGTCTTACCCGATGGCATGCCCATCATCAGAAAATCTCCCTTTGGCTTAACCAAAGAGCACGTACGAATTTTTAGTTTATAGTGCACTCTCATCCTATTGATCGATCAATTATATATGGTAAGTTTCTCAACCTCTATGTCAATATAATGTGTAAAATTATCATCACACCTACTGTTTTTCATGCAATATAACTCAAATGTTTTCTCAACACATTTCAAAACATATATCATACCTTGCTTTAAACCAAAAGCTCAAATTTATTTAATGCAACATGCCATCTCATGACATCTCTACAAGCATAATCTCATGCTCCGAATCATGCATAAAAATAGTAGGAATTTAACCATCACAAATCATGAGCATGTAAAAGCATTTTAGGGGCAAACACCACTTTAGAGAGACCAAAACAAATCATACTTACTTCCGGATTTAGGAAGGGGTTTCAAACCTCACCTAAATCCCCAAACCTTGTGTTTTTGTCCTCGTGGACTTCTAAACCAAACGCACTCACCGATTTCGTTTCACTTGCTTGCCGAAACACCAATTAAGCTTCCGGATCAACTCCAAAAGTGTCTGAAGGTGTCTCCCATGTTTTAGACTCATCAAAGCAGAGGATTAATGCATCATCATGCATTGAAATCTTCAGCCAACACGCCTAAACTCGCTGCTCTACCTAAAACCAACATTTTGGCTACCAAACACAACCAAAATCACCTCCAAACTCTTCCAAAACTTTACCCAGCCAAGATCCATCACTTCTAATCATTTCTAAACATCAATCACCATCAAAAACAATCCTAAACTCGACCTTATACCTCCAGCTATAACAGAAAACCTCAAAAACCACCATTTTCTTAAGCAAAAACTTAGGAAACACAACCTATTCGGGATTGGATTGGTAAAACCTCATTTCTAACATCATTTAACATCCAAAATACATTAAAGAACTATCTCAAAACAGAGCCCAATTAATCACAACGAAATTCTTCAAAATCTCTTCCAAAATCTTGAGTTTTAAGCCAAAATCATGTTTCTAACATTAAAACCATTTATAAAACTTTAATAAAGGATTAACAACTTTTGAATTTCAGTAAAGAACTGAGTATTTAGAGGAGAAGAACAATCTTACCTCTAAATGATTATTTCTCCTTGATTTGGGCCAAATTCCGTGAAAATTCATTGTGGAAATCAAAAGGATTTGATGCAAGATTGATTAGGAACCAATGAGTGATGGAAATCTCATCAATTGAAGTGAAAAACAATGTGAAAGTTGCTGGAGAAAATGTGTTTGGATGATGGGATTTTGAGAGAAAAAGGAATGAGAGAAAATTAGGAAAAGGTAGTTATGAAAGTCAAAATTTAGTTTTCACCTTTCTTTTATTTAATTAAAACATTAATTAAATAACCCAAATTAAGGAAAAATCTGGAGAAAAACATTTTGGGTAAATTAGCTCCTTAAAGATTCAAAGTTTCAATCCTTTACAAAACAGTCACTACTAAACTTTGCAAAAATTGCATTTTTGTCACTACACCGAAATGTAGTATTTCTAAACCTTATTTTGTAAAATTGATTTCACTACTCTCTTATATATATTAAATGAGGATTTTTAGATATTTTTCTATATTTTTAAAGCATCCGAACTAGGTGTTCCTTAAAACTTCCTTTTATATTCGAAACGTTTCTTAGACCGGTTCGGTTAAGGCCCTAAACTTCTAAGCCCAAAATTGGGGTGTTACAACTCTCCCCCTCTTAAGAAATTTCGTCCTCGAAATTTACCTGGAGGAAAAAGGTAAGGAAAATGCTTCTCCATGTCATCTTTTCTTTCCCACGTGGCTTCTTCAACACCACGATGCCTCCACAACACCTTAACCAACTCAATGGTCTTACCTCGAAGAACTTTATTGTCCGAATCCAGAATCTCAACCGGCTCCTTATCATAGGTCAAATTTGGATTCAACTCCACTTCCTCCACAGGCATAACATGCGAAGGATCTGATCTATACCTCTGAAGCATAGAGACATGAAACACATCATGTATCTTTTCCAACTCTTGTGGTAATCTCAGCTTATAAGCAACATGACCCACACATTCAATCACCTTGTATGGTCCAATATACCTAGAGCTCAACTTACCCTTCCGGCCAAATCTCATCACCTTCTTCCAAGGTGAAAACTTCAAGAACACACGGTCACCCACCGCAAACTCAATCTCCTTACTCTTCAAATCCGCGTAAGACTTCTGTCGATCAGAAGCTGCCTTCAACCGCTCACATATGAGCTTCACCTTCTTGGTGGTTCCTTTCAACAAAGCCGACAATGAGACCAACTTCTTCCCTGTTTCAGCCCAGCGAAGAGGAGTTCTGCACTTCCTCCCATACAAGGCTTCATAGGGTGCCATTTGAATACTTGTCTGGTAGCTATTGTTATAAGCAAACTCCACCAAAGGAAAATGCTTCTCCCAAGAGCCTTGAAACTCAATCACACAACACCTCAACATATCCTCAAGCACTTGGATAACACGCTCAGACTGTCCATCCGACTGTGGATGATAAGAAGTACTGAAATTCAGCCGCGTACCCAAAGCTTGATGCAAACATTCCCAAAAACACGATGTGAACCTCGGATCTCTATCCGACACTATAGACTTTGGCACACCATGCAGACGCACAATCTCAGCAATGTACAGCTCCGCAAGCTTATCCAAAGTATACGTAGTATGCACAGGTAAGAAATGTGCACACTTCGTAAGGGGATCCACAATCACCCACACCGAATTCTTCTTCGATGGCGACAAAGGCAAACCAGACACAAAGTCCATGGTAATCATTTCCCACTTCCATTCAGGAATCCTCAACGGTTGCAGCAACCCTGAAGGAAATTGATGCTCAGCTTTAACCCGCTGACAAACCATACACCTACTCACATATTCTTCAACATCTTTCTTCAAACCCACCCAATAGTATTCATCCTTCAGATCACGATACATCTTTGTACTACCAGGGTACATAGCAAAAGGACTACTATGAGCTTCAGTCAGAATAGTGCGCCTCAACTCCGCATCATTTGGCACTACTATCCGACTCCCGAAACATAGAACCCTTTCATCATTAAAACAAAAATCTGATGGTCTATCCTTAGCAATATCTTGAACATGTGGCACTAGCGAATCATCCAAAAACTGCTTATCTTTTATCAACTGAACCAGAGATGGTTTCACTTGCAATTCAGCCACAAGACCTCCATCTAGCGAAATACTCAAGCTGGCAAACATAGCCCTTAACTCCACCGCCACCTTCCTGCTCAAGGCATCCGCCACAACATTAGCTTTTCCCAGATGGTACTCGATCGTCAGATCATAATCTTTAAGCAACTCCACCCAATGTCGTTGCCTAAGATTCAACTCTTTCTGAGACATTCGATACTTCAAACTCTTGTGATCCGTGTACATAGTACACGGATCACCATACAGGTAATGTCTCCAATTCTTCAAAGCAAAAAACACCGCAGCTAACTCAATATAATGCGTAGGATAATTGCGCTCATGCACCTTCAACTGGCGCGATGCATAAGCCACCACCTTACCCTCTTGCATTAACACACACCCCAAACCAACATAGGATGCGTCACTGTACACCACAAACTCTTTTCTTGGTTCAGGTTCAACCAAGATAGGAGCTTGCGTCAAAGCTGCCTTAAGCTTCTCAAAAGCTTGTTGCCTTGCTTCTGTCCACTCATGTAACGCCCCAGTTTTGGGCTTAGAGGTTTTGGGCTTGGACCGGTTCGGTCAAAGTGCGATTCGAATATAAAGGAGTGAAATTAGGAAAGCCTAGTTCGGGTTGCATTAAAAATATGGAAAATGTCCTAAAATCCTCTTTTAATATATATAAGTGAACTGTGAAATCAATTTTACAAAATGAGGTTTGGAAGGATGACATTTTGGCTAGTGACCAAAATGTAATTTTTGAAAACTGTGTGACTGTTTTAAAAAGGATTGAAACTTTGAATCTTTAAGGAGCTATTTACCCAAAGGGAGTTTCTCCAGATTTTTCTAAAATATTAAATGATTTATTAAAGTGTTTTTAAATAAAACTAAAAAGGAGGGAAGATATTTTGTCATTTCCAACTAACTTTCCATATTTTCCATTTTTCCTTTTCTCTCATTTTCTCTCAAACCAAACATCTCTCTCCAGAGCTTTTTCCTCTGATTTTGCTACCTAAATACCTCTTTTCAATTCTCTTTTGTTTGCTAATCATCTCCTCATCAAAACCTCACCATTTGCTAATTGAATTTTCAAGATTTTGGTTCCAAAAAGGGAGAAAACTCAAGTTTGGAGGTAAGAACGTCCTTCTCCTCTAAACTCTCAGTTCTTTACTGAAATTCCTAAGTTCTCAATCCTTAAATTGTGTTTTATAAAAGGTTTTATAGATGTATTCATGATCTTGTCTTTTAAATGCAAGATTTGCTTGATTTTGATGAAAATTCGTATGATCTGTTTAAGTAGTGTTTTGAGGTGTATTTTTGATGATAAATGAATGTTAATTTGATAAGGAATTGAGGTTTAATTAATGCAATCCCGGATAGGTTGAATTTCCTAAGTTTAGCTTGTGTTTTTGATGGTTTTTGGAGTGATCTTGTTGATCTGTTATGGCTGGAGGTATAAGGATGTGTTGAGATCCATTTTGGATGTTAATTGATGTTTATGAATGTTTAGATTTGATGGATCATGGCTGGGTAATGTTGTGAAGTTGTTTGGATGCATTTTCGGTTGTGTTTGGTAGCCGAAAATGGAGTGTGGATGAGAGCAGCGGGTTTAGGTGCTTTCATTGAAGCTATTAATGCATGATGATGCATTAATCCTCTGCTTTGATGTGTTAAAAACAGGGGAAGCATCTTTGGATCCAAGAGGTGGTGATTCGGAAGCTTGATTGGTGTTTCGGCAAGAGGCGAAACAGAATCGGTGAGTGGATTTTGATTTCTAGCTTTGAAACCATTGAATTGAAGGTTTGGGAGCTTAGTGTAAGTCTAAGCAACTTAGCTAAGCTCAAGAGTAAGTTTTCGGAAAACTCTCTTGTTGATGAGCCATGGATTGGTTGTATGCAATGGGGTTGTTTGCATGTTTTTAATCCTGTTTTGAAAGCATATTTACCATGTTTATTTGTTGAGATTATAAGCCATGTGTTGAAGGATGCTCAAGGTAAGAGATCCTTGTTTTTGAATATTGTTTAAATGTGGTTTGATGCTTAAAGATGCATGATGTTTATGGCTTGGTTTAATGCTTTAAAACAGTGGATTAATGTTGTTAATGATGCATATTGGCAAGTGATGTTTAAGGTCACAAAGGTGTTTAAAAGTCCTTGTGTGAGCCTTGGTTATTTAAGAACAACATGGTGGTTAAAAGTCCATGGTTGGTTCTTGGTTAAAATCATCAAGGTGGTTAAAATTCCTTGGATGAGTCTTGTGTATTTAAGGACAATATGGTGTTTAAAAGTCCATGATTGGTCCTTGGTTAAGGTTACAAAGGTGGTTAAAATTCCTTGTGTAAGCCTTGTTATTTAAGAACATCAAGGTGTTTAAAAGTCCTTGGATGGTTCTTGTTAAGGACACAAAGGTGTTTAAAAGTCCTTGTGTGGTCCTTGCCATGGTGTTTAAAAGTCCATGGGCCATGGTGTTTAAAAGTCCATGGGGTTAAGGAAACAATGGTGTTTAAAAGTCCATGTGTGGTCCTTAGAAACTATAAGATCACAATGGTGTTTAAAAGTCCATATGTGGATCTTATGTGAAATGTATCACTTGTTGCCAATATGTCATGATATGAACTTGAAGCATGAGTTGTTTGTTTTAAATGCTTATGAGCATGTATAAATGTTGATTTGAAGTATGATTTATAAAGGTGTTTATAAATGCATTATTGTGTGGTTTAATGAGCATTCCTCACTAAGCTTTTGCTTACGCTCTCTCTCTTTCTTAAACCAATAATGCAGAGCATTAAAGTGCATTTGAGGGCAGCAAGGTGGTGAAGAATCCAAGTGGTGAACAAAGCTCATGTATGGTGAAGGTTTCTTAAACACTATTAGCTTTTGGTAATTTGGCAATGGGGGACCTATGTGGATGTTTTAGGAGATGTTTTGGACTCCCTAAGTTGGATTTATGTTGTTGATAATGTTGGCACATGTAATTGGTCTTTATGTGGTTTATTTGGAGATTTGATGCTTGAATGGTTTGCTAAGTAGGAAGCATGCCTATAGAATTGGGGCTTTTCATAATTGATGTCATGTTGATGTTTAGTTGATGCAATTATGTTTCATGTATGTTGTGTGACTTGCTGGTAAAGTTTGATGGCTTTTGGAGCATGTTTGATAGGTCAATTGCATGATAAACCAGCTGATTTTCTGCAATCTGGGCAGCCTATTTCGGAACAGGTGCTATCGTATCGGAACAGTGGCCTGAAATGGCCTAGGCGTTCCGAAACGGGAGGCACTGTTTCGGAACAGTTTGGCCACTGCCAGGCCATGTTTCGGAACCCGCTGCGGAACGGTCCCACGTTTCGAAACAGGTCTTCCCTGTTTCGGAACACTCGACCGTTGGGCTCTGAATTTGATGGTTAAATGTTTTGCAATGTTTGCATTTTGGTCCTGAAACTTGTTTATGCAATTGTATGAGTTTGGGATGCCCGTTTGAGCTGAAATTTGACAGAGAAGCATGAAAGATGATTAATTTCAAGTTGGTAAATTTAAATTGGATTAAGTCCTTATAATTTTCAGAATTTACAAATTGGTCCCTAAAGTTGTAATTTGTTCAATAGAGTCCCTGAATGATCTCTGATGGTTGTGATCTTTGTATATGATGATCTTATGAATATATCTAGGGATAATGTGCATCTAGACAAGACTAAAAAGAAAAAAAGGTCGTTAATCAAGGTTGACTTTCGGGTTGACTTTGGTTTTCCCCGTGTAATCTTCTTAATTTGGGTCAACCGTCTAGGCCGGGTTAAGGGGGTTACATCTCATACCTGACATCTTTTTGCAACAACTTCGTCAAAGGGGCAGCAATCTTCGAAAACCCATCCACAAACCTCTGATAATATCATGCCAGCCCAAGAAAACTACGAACTTCATGAACGGACTTAGGAGGCTTCCAATTCATCACCGCCTCAATCTTCTGAGGATCAACACGAATCCCCTCAGCCGAAACCACATGACCAAGGAACACAACCTCCTTCAACCAAAACTCACACTTGCTCAACTTAGCATAAAGCTGATTTTCCAGAAGCGCTTGCAAGACAACCCTCAAATGACCTTCATGCTCCTCCTTAGTACGAGAGTACACAAGGATATCGTCAATGAACACCCCAACAAACTTGTCCAAGAATTCATGGAACACTCTATTCATCATATCCATGAAAGCTGCAGGGGCATTCGTCAAGCCAAACGGCACTACAAGGAATTCATAATGTCCATACCTTGTTCTGAAAGCTGTTTTCGGCACATCCCCATCCTTCACCTTAAGCTGGTAATACCCTGACCTTAAGTCAATCTTGGAGAACACAGCCGCTCCCCGAAATTGAGCAAAAAGATCATCAATCCTCGGCAAAGGATACCGATTCTTGATAGTCAACTTGTTCAACTGACGGTAATCAATGCACATTCTCATAGTGTCATCCTTCTTCTTTACGAACAAGACAAGTGCACCCCACGGTGACACACTAGGCCGAATGAAACCATGGTCAAGCAAATCCTGGATCTGCGTCTTCAACTCCTTCAACTCCTTAGGTGCCATGCGATAGGGAGAAATGGACACTGGAGTTGTGTTTTCATACAGCTCAATTCCAAACTCCACCTCTCGACTAGGCAGAAATCCAGGTAAATCCTCCGGAAACACTCTAGGAAACTCACGTACAGTTCTGATATCCTGAACGCGCAACTCCTTTGAACTAGGATTCATCACAAAGGCTAGGTAAGCCTCGCAACCTTGCCTCAGCATCCGACTTCCTTCCAAAGTAGACACCACATTGGCAAGAAACTTCACATTCTCTCCAACCACCACCACTTCGTAATCATCCGCAAGTTTCAGCGAAACTCGCTTACTTTCAAAATCTACTACAGCTCGATGCTCGACAAGCAAATCCATACCAAGGATTACATCAAAACCATAGAATGGCAATTCCGTGAGATCAACAAGAAAAACATGGTTTTGCACTTTCAAGGGACATCTTCTATACAACTTTCGTGCTACAACAGTCTCACCAAAGGAACTAGTCACGCGCATACCAACATCCAAAGACTCAACAAGTAAACCAAGCATTTGAGCATGTTCACGCAATATGTACGAGTGTGTAGATCCAGAATCAATCTAAGAAAGTAATGAAAAGGATTGCAAAGTAAAGGTACCTACGATCACATCCGTATCATTCCTTCCCTCACGTTGAGCATACACTCGAGCCTGACCACCACCCTCGGGTTGAACGGCCACAACATGAGCTACATTCCTCCCACCATCATCTCTACGCTGAAAGTTACCATGGCCATGCCCACAACCTCTCTGTGGCTCAGCTGCTCTCACTGGAGCTTGTCCCTCCTTCAAAGGCTGAGAACAATCCTTCTTCAAAAGTCCACGGTTCCCATAGTTCCAGCATGTGCCAAGGTTACCCCAACACTCGCCACCATGCCGTCTAACACAACGGTTACACTCAGGATTCTTAAAAACAGCATTAGGTCCTTGCTGACCTCTACCAGGGTTACCACCCCCACGCCTAGCATCATAATGCGACCTCCGATCCTTATGCCTCTTGTTGCGATCTCTACCATAATCACGCTCAGCTGCTCTCTTCCCAGAGCTAGATCCACCCGCTCAACCAGACAAACCAAGATTCGACTCAATGTCCTTGGCTCTAGTGACCAAGACATCGAAATTTGTATAGTCCGCCGCAAGCATAAACGTCTTCACATCCGTTACCAACCCATAACGGAATCGTTCGCACCTCTCCCGCTCATTAGGGATCAGCTCAGGTGCATACTGACTAAGGCGGACAAACTGGATCTCATACTTAGCTACGGACATGCTTCCTTGCACAAAAGACATAAATTCTCTTTTCTTCTCATCTAGGTATCGCACCCCCAGATACTTCCGCTTGAACGCATTCAGGAAGAACGTCCAAGTCACCTGAACATCTTCCATCCCAGAGATAGTGGTCGTCCACCACGTATAAGCATCACCATGCAGCAGTGACACCACACAACCCAGCTTCTGCACATTATTGCAGTTCATTTGCCCCCAAAATCCTCTTGGTGCTCTCAAGCCAAGACTCATATCCTTCCGGAGATAAACCTCTGAACTCAGTCCCTCCCAGACTGTGAAGACGTTCCAAATGCAATCTCACATTAGCATCATCCTGATGCGCAGCTCCATAAGCTCCAGCTATTGATGCCTTAAAGGCTCCCGCAATATCCTGAATCAACACAGTCATGTCAGGAGCAGCTTGCCTCTGCACACCTTCAGGTCCAGCGACCCCAGCACCAGCACCAGCATTTCCAACTCTAGCACCACCATCACCACCAGGTGGCCCACCACCAGGAGGAGGAGATAAATCCACAACATTCTCAACATTCTCATCGTTCTCATTCTAATTCTGAGCCATGGCTCTTGTATTTACTCTCATCTCTCTACGTGGCCCCATTTAAAAAGAAATCAATGCACTGACAAAAATGCAATAAACACAATTAGGCACAGTAAAGTAAGTAATGCAAGTACTCAAGCTCATTTTTGAAAACAAATTCCTTTCATTAGATTTGATATGGCAATGGGATGCTCTAACACACTCCAACATAGCATAACATCACAAGCACATTACAATTGAAACCATGCATCACTTTTCACACAACACTCTTTCACCCAAAAGGCTCCTCATGCAATAACACTTATATAATCCACATAAAAAATCCCAAAGATACGAGAACTAAGCTCTGATACCACCAAATGTAACCCCCTTAGCCCGTCCTAGACGGTTGACCCAAACTACGAAGATTACACGGGGAAAACCAAAGTCAACCCAAAAGTCAACCTTGATTAACGACCCTTTTTTCTTTTTAATCTTGTCTAGATACACGTTAACCCTAAGTGAGTACTCATAAAACATATTTGAGAAAGGCATAGCGATCGAACGACAAAGAGGGACTCAATTGCACTTATTACAAGTTTAGGGATCAAAATGTAATTTCTGTAAATTAGAAGGTCATTACTGATTTTTAGGTTATCAATATGAAATTAGTCTAGTTACATGCTTGTTTGCCAAATTTCATCTTAATTGGACATCTCAAACTCAAGTAATTGCAACATCAACATTTGGGACTAAAATGTAAAGCTTGCAAACTTCATCACCATTCAAATCAGTGCCCAACGGTCACCTGTTTCGAAACACCCACATGTTGTTTCGAAACGCAAGATCGAAACGGAGTTGACCGTTTCGATACGCAGGTTGGTTCCGAGACCAGCTCTGAAACGAGGCATTCCAGTAGCCAAATCATTTCGAAACATCCCCTGGCGTTCCGAAACACGAATGCCATTACAGGCCCCCATTTTGAAACACTAGAGGATGTTTCGATACGGTTTGCCCAGACACTGCAACTATTGCTGGTTTTTCATGCATAAATCCAATCAAACACATCCAATTGACTTCCCAAGCATATCATTAAGTCATCAAACATATGAGGAACATAATTTGGACTCCTTAACACCTTCATAGAAACAAACATGAAAACTCACAAGTCTAGAGGCATACTTCCTAATATTAAAACCAGAAAGGGAAATCAAACCTCCAAACAAGCAATTAAGGCCATATACAATTCAAAACAACTAAGGCAAACATGCCACAACCTCAGGGAGTTTAACACATATCCCAAAACAAATCTTAGGTTCCTATTGCCAATATATCAAAACTAATAGTGTTTGAAAACATCACCATACATGAGCTTGGATTTCCTCGGATGAACTTAGCTTCCTTGATGCCCTTAAACACCTCAATTATCTGCATTATTGGTAAAAGAGAGCGTAAGCAAAAATGCTTAGTGAGGCATGCTCTAAAGAAAACCCAACACCATAATGCATTTTTAGAAAACACTTCATCAAAGCTTTTAAACCACATGCTCATCTCTTTCTCATGCTTGGAAAACTTTAAAGCAAACTCATTGAAACCACATGTACCTTCATTCTATCTCATGCATTAAAACCAATGCAAATCTCATGGCAAGACCATTCACATGCTTGTATTGTCGAAGCATTTCTAAACAAAACACATATGCATATTTCATAGCATAAATCATTTCACCAAAGGTACATATGTAACAAAACCATTTAATCATTTATATTGGCATTTAGCATCTCATCAATACTCGGATATGCGGACACATTTCTACACTAGACTCTTCCGGTGGAATCTCACATCACCGTACTCACTTGTCTAGCAACAACTTCCGGTGGAATCTCTCATCACCATACTCACATGGCGGAATCTCTCATCGCCACAAAGCTTGGGTGTTTTACCAAGTCCTACCCGATGGAATGCACATCATCGGAAAATCTCCCTTTGGCTTAACCAAAGAGCACGTACGAATTTTTAGTTTATAGTGCACTCTCATCCTATTGATCGATCAATTATATACGGTAAGTTTCTCAACCTCTATGCCAATATAATGTGTTAAATTATCATCACACCTACAGTTTTTCATTCAATATAACTCAAATGTTTTCTCAACACATTTCAAAACATAAATCATACCTTGCTTTAAACCAAAAGCTCAAATCTATTTAATGCAACATGCCATCTCATGACATCTTTACAAGCATAATCTCATGCTCCAAATCATGCATAAAAACAATAGGAATTTAACCATCACAAATCATGAGCATGTAAAAGCATTTTAGGGGCAAACACCACTTTAGAGAGACCAAAACAAATCATACTTACTTCCGGATTTAGGAAGGTGTTTCAAACCTCTCCTAAATCCCCAAACCTTGTGTTTTTGTCCTCATGGACTTCTAAAACCTAAACCCCAAACGCACTCACCGATTTCGTTTCGCTTGCTTGCCGAAACGCCAATTAAGCTTCCAGATCAACTCCAAAAGTGTCCAAAGATGTCTCCCTCGTTTTAGACACATCAAAGCAGAGGATTAATGCATCATCATGCATTGAAATCTTCAGTGAACACTCCTAAACTCGCTACTCTACCTAAAACCAACATTTCGGCTACCAAACACAACCGAAATCACCTCCAAACTCTTCCAAAACTTTACCCAGCAAAGATCCATCACTTCTAATCATTTCTAAACATCAATCAGCATCAAAAACAATCCTAAACTCGACCTTATACCTCCAGCTATAACAGAACACCTCAAAAACCACCATTTTCTTAAGCAAAAACTTAGGAAACACAACCTATTCGGGATTGGATTGGTAAAACCTCATTTCTAACATCATTTAACATCCAAAATATATTAAAAAACTATCTCAAAACAGAGCCCAATCAATCACAATGAAATTCTTCAAAATCTCTTCCAAAATCTTGAGTTTTAAGCCAAAATCATGTTTCTAACATTGAAACCATTTATAAAACTTTAATAAAGGATTGACAACTTGAGAATTTCAGTAAAGAACTAAGTATTTAGAGGAGAAGAACAATCTTACCTCTAAATGATGATTTCTCCTTGATTTGGGCCAAATTCCATGAAAATTCAAAATGGAAATCAAAAGGATTTGATGCAAGATTGATTAGGAACCAATGAGTGACAGAAATCTCATCAATTGAAGTGAAAAACAATGTGAAAGTTGCTGGAGAAAATGTGTTTGGAAGATCGGATTTTGAGAGAAAAAGGAATGAGTGAAAATTAGGAAAAGGTAGTTATAAAAGTCAAATTTTAGTTTTCACCTTTCTTTTATTTAATTAAAACATTAATTAAATCATCCAAATTAAGGAAAAATCTAGAGAAAAAAATTTTGGGTAAATTAGCTCCTTAAAGATTCAAAGTTTCAATCCTTTACAAAACAGTCACTATTAAACTTTGCAAAAATCACATTTTGGTCACTACACCGAAATGTAGTATTTCTAAACCTTATTTTGTAAAACTGATTTCACAACTCTCTTATATATATTAAATGAAGATTTTTAGATATTTTTCTATATTTTTAAAGCATCCCAAACTAGGTGTTCCTTAAAACCTCCTTTTATATTCGAATCGTTTCTCAGACCGGTCCGGTTGAGGCCCTAAACTTCTAAGCCCAAAATTGGTGTGTTACAATACAGGTTGCATATGGTTTAGTATTCTGGTTTTTGATTGGTTAAAGTGCATTGTTTTAAGGGCGTGATGGTTTCCAAATGAAGATTTGAAGTAATTGAAATGAGATTTCAATGTGGTTTGGAAAGTGGTTTTAAAATGCATTGATGATGCTTTGTTTTTTAGCACTACTCACTAAGCCTAGTGTTCTTACGCTCTCTTTGTCCATAAATGTAGAGAATTAAAGCTTGGAAGCTAGCAAGAAGCAAGGGATCAAGAAAGACTTCACTACTTCAAAATATGTTTTTAGTTTAAACTATGAGTAATAAGAGCAGTGGGGGATCCGTTGTGTTTTGCAGAGATATGTGTAAACTCCATATTTAAGCAAGTTTACATTGTTATTTTGGACTGTTAAATGACCTTTGGTATTTGGTATCTTGCTTGAAGTGGTTTTAGGAAGCATGCTTATAGATTTCTATTTGATGCATGTTGCCATGAGTTGATGTTGAATATGCCACGTTTGGTTAAGGATTGATCTTTGGATATGTTGTGTATATGTTGGAAGCATGCTTGAGTGGTTTGTGTTGCATCAGAGATTGAAAAACCAGCAAATTGAGACATTTCAAGCCTAGGTGTATCGATACGCCTGAGGCCGTAACGATACAGTGAGGCTGAAATGGGCATGGTGTGTCCGTACGGTTCAAGGTGTATCAAAACAGGTTTGATTTATTTGGTTACTATAATTCCACGTATAGATACACTTATAGCCTGTTTTGGTCAGTTATTTTAATTATTTGGAATCTTATTGAAGTTTTGTTTCTTACGTTTTAGTCCCTGAATGTTGTGGATTTAATTAAAAGAGTTTAGGTGATTGAATTGAGTTGAGGTTTGATACAGTGGGATGAAATAAGATTAATTAAAGGATGGTAACTTAAAATTGCATGAAGTCCATGTATTTTTTTTAAATTACAAGTTGGTCCCTAATACATGTTCATAATCAATTGAATGTTAAATCGTTGTATGATTGAATTGATGTTCCTTCCGGTGTGAGTCTTATCACTTAGGATGTTAATGTGCATCTAGGAAAGACAAAAAGAAAAAAATAGGGTCATTTATTGAGGTAAACGCTCCCAGTTTACTTCAATATTCTCCGTATGACTCGTTCGATTTGGTCTTGCGTATATGTCGGGTTGAGGGGGTTACACTAGCCCTAGTTATGTTCTCAACATCTCACAATAGTAATGCCAGTAGAACTCAAAGCAATTCCAAGTGCAATAATATAACTCTAACCAAAGGTCATGATGTGTGCATGAAGTGCAAATGGTTTGCATCAAGTATCCCTCAACTCCCTTAGTAATTTTTTTACTTCCCAAAATCAGAATTTTGTATTCATCGAGGATTTCTTTTCTTTTCTTTCTTTTGGCATTATTTTTATTTTCACATCATAATTCTGTTTTGGAGTGAGAAGTAAGAGGTAGAATACCACAAACTCCCATGTTAATCCATACTACATCACTAAGCTAACCCATTAATCACATACCCTAATGTATTTGTTGGCCTAAGAACTAAGAGGGAGCAAACCACGAAGCCCCAAGTTACTTATTGTCTCTAAGATAGAGAAGTGTTCTATTTTTTTTTTTGCCTTTGGCAAAACATTGTTGCCTCATTCTTTACTTCTAACCTGCCATTTTTTCTTCTTTTTTTCTGAGTTTAGTTTCAAAAATCCTAAGTTTGTCTTGGGAACTAGATGCATACTAAGTGAGACTAAAGTTCCCTAAGTTAGAGATCAATTTCCAAGCAACTCGTCCTTACTAAGTCCATTGGTTGTTACTGTAATATCCTCAATGTACCTTAGAAGGAAAATAAATTAAGTTGATTAATTAATTAAATTAATTGATCACAAATTAAATATAATTAGAAGATTTAGTAGCTAATTGAATGAAATTGAAAATATGATAGCTAAATTAAGATGACTTAACTAGGATTAAGCTTAATAATAAATTTTCATGCAAAAGTTTCAAATAGACAAAGCCTAACCCTTGTAAATAGCCAATTCTAGAAGAGAGTTGAGGGGTAAAATTGAGTTTTCCAGCCCTAATCATCACCTTGGTCGGCCACTTGAGAGAAAGTGGGATTGGACATATTGTTGAGTGGATCGATTGAATGATCAAGACCAAGAGGGGGTGAATTGGGATTTTAAAACTTTGTTGGAGTGAATGGACAATTAAAATTGAAGAACAAATAATTTTAGAGTGGTTCAAGTTCCAAATGAACTCTACATCCACTACCTTAGCTACCACTAAGGATTTGCAACAATTCACTAATTTGTTCTTCCCCTTTTCAAGGCTTAGGAGGTAACCTTTACACAACCGGTCAAATTTTCTACACAAAATTTGACCAAACCCTCACAAATAAACAAAGAAGAAATTGGACAAGAAATATATCTCTCAAATACAATTTTGTCCCTTGAAGTACAACACTCAACCCAAATTTGAAGATAGAATAAGAATTGAATACGACTTAATTTGGGGTTTACAAGAAATTGGAAAATAGGCACACTTGAGGTTGGATTTTTGCTTGGATGTTTGTCTTTGATGCAATAGTTGTTGCTGGTCTTCAAAGAGCTTCAATTTATACCTTCTCTATCAATTCTAGTCGTTTGGGTGGTTAGGGAATTGATTATAGCCGTTGGGACCCTCTCTTTCCACCATAAATGCACTTCTGCAGCTATCTGTATCGATACTTGTCTCAAAGCAAAAAGAGCTGTTGTACATATTAAAGAGGGCGTATCGAAACGCACGTAAGCGTATCGGTACGGGACATGGACCGTTTCGATACAGAAGAGGTCGTATCGATACTTTTTTCTCAACTTAGCTCACTGGAAGTCTCCGTTTCGATACGGGGGTTCACCGTATCGATACATGTCAACTGCCACTTTAAATGTTAGTTACCTAACGACTGACACCAACAGTCGAAAACATTTAAAACACTTTGAATTAAAAATTCAATTAAAACTGTATCGATACGGGTTAAGTCGTATCGGTACACCATTCAAACTCCTTCAATTTTGTAGAGGGGCGTATCGATACATATTGAATCTGTTTCGATAATCTATTTCGATACGGTTAAGAGCGTATCGAAACACGTCTTTCATGTAGCCAACTTTGTAAAAAAGGTATCGATACGGCTAGAGGCGTATCGATACACCTGGACGATTTTCAATACTTTGGCCTTGGAATACTTAGAAAATATTTAGAGTTTGAGTTTTTCAAATCAGTTTTAAAGTGTTGGTGATTTATAAATTATTAAAGGGACTTAGAAATCAATTTCAAGTTTTCAATTTAATCCTTAAAAATTTAATTATATTAAAATCAAACATAGGTTTTACAATCTCCCCCTTTTTGATATAACAAAACCAAAACTTGAAATTTTGGACACTTTGAAAAACTTTGAGTTATGACTGCCTTCAAGAGAAGTGAGTCGAGTCTCCACGTTCGTCATCCGTTCTTCAAGGCTTGGGAAACGAATATCTATCGTGGTAAACCCCGAAGCCATGTCTGTGCGCAAACCCGTGAATTGCTCATTGAGAAAAGTCATTAGAGCATCCATGGAAGGTGGAGGAGGAGGAGCTTAAGGAACTTGTTCAACTTGAGGATTAACAATTTGTTCTGCGGCCTCACTAGAGAGCTCGGATAGACGTAACCAATTACCATTAAAGTAATGGAACTTACCCCTTGCAAGAGAGCGTTCATCGATAGAATCAGTGATGGGAGTTGGAAAGTCATGCGAGCAATCAATCTCCTTTTTTTTCGAAAAAGTAGCTTAGGGTCGTGCCATAGCTGAAGGAAGTGACAAGAGTGGTGTGGCGATGTTGCACGAGATAGACGATCTCCGTAAACATGATACGAGCAAGGTTCAGACGTTTTCTCTCACGGAAGCATCGAATCCAAAAGTCATCCACATTGCGGATAGTAGAATACTTCCCTCTCGAGGGCCTAAACCACCAAGAGACCATCAAATGGAGGATTCGATCTTGAGCATTTAGGGCGATGACGGAACCACTAAGAACATGGCCAAGAGCATTCTCATCGCCAAGGCTTTCATCCTCCAACTTAAAGACATCACAAATAGATTTAACATCTATAGTGGCCTTTTTACCCATAATATAAGAATTAACAGCCGTAACAACACCATCTCGATTGGCACAACATTCGGCATTAGCATAATAGATTAAAACCAAAATGTGAAAGTAAAACCCTTGAATAGTGAGAAAATACATAAACTTCCATTCTTGGAGCAAAGGTAGATATGCAAATTTCTTCATTCAACTCATTGAAAAACCAAGAATCAAGGTTAAAAAAATTTAAAACCAAATTTTGAAAAGAGAGTTTTGTTGAGAAGACAAAAATAAAAACAAAACAAGAAAAAGTTTGAAAAACGAAAATAATAAGAAAAATTAAAAGAAAAAGAAAGAGTTTTACCTTGATATTGATTAGAGAGGAATGGAAGAAAAGCTTAGCACCAAATTGATGAAAAAGCCTTAGAGCTTTGCTTGATTTTGAAACCCTCTTGATATTTTGAGTTGTAGTGTGAAAATATGAGAGAGGAAGAGGCTATTTATAGAGTGAAAATGGCTATGGTTTTGAGAAATTTTAATTTTGGTAAAAGTTGAACTCTTAAATGCCAAATTAAAGCTGTTTGTGCAATCACGTATCGATACGCCTGAGGGTGTATCGATACGGGGTAAAAACGTAATTCCAATAAAAATGCATGTTGAAGGATTGTATCGAAATGGATGCAATCCGTATCGAAACGATTGTAGCTCGTATCGAAACGAGTTTAACTGTATCGATACCCGTTTAAGGCAAAATGAAGTCTGGGAAGCTAGTGAAGTACTCGTATCGATACGCGTAGGGTCGTATCGATACCATATGCCCAGAAATACATTTTAGGCCTAAAGAACATCCAAAAGCTTGATTCTAACATCTCTTAAAGGAATGCAAATGATGAATGAGCAGTTCTAAGCATATTTTAACAGAATCATACTCCCCCTAGCTATAAGCATGGATATTTTCAAGAGCTACAACACACAAACATGCCTTATTTCTATAACAACATACTCTATAACAACATCTTCCTTAAGGACATGATCTCTAATGAAATGATGCCTTATTTCTATATGTTTGGTACTAGAGTGTTGGATGGGATTTTTTGTCAAACATATGACACTAGTGTTATCACACTTAAGGGGTATGGTTTCAACTTTAATACCATAATCTAAGAGTTGTTGCTTCATCCAAAGGACTTGAGCACAACAACTCCCTAAGGATATGTACTCGGCTTCGGTGGTAGATAAGGCTACACTTACCTCCTTCATCTTTGTCAAGCTTTGTAGATGAGCTCATAGGTGTGGCTTGAGGCTTTGTATTCTCCAAGCCAATCTTCTTGAGCATATCCTTGATGTACTTTGCTTGATTGATGAAGGTGTCATCCTTCCTTTGCTTGATTTGGAGTCCCAAAAAGAATGAGAGCTCCCCCATCATGCTCATCTCGAATTCACCTTGCATTAACTTAGCAAACTCTTTGCAATGAAATTCATTAGTAGATCCAAAAATAATATCATCAACATAAATTTGTACTACTAAGATGTCATTTTTATACCTCTTTATGAAAAGTGTAGTGTCCACCTTACCTTTTTCAAAACCTTTTTCAATTAAAAAGTTTGAACCATAAAGAGCTCTAGGAGCTTGTTTTAAACCAAAAAGAGCTTTAGTGAGTTTGAAAACATGATTTGGAAATTTTGAGTCTTCAAAACTCGGTGGTTGTTCCACATACAGTTCCTCGATTATAAAACCATTTAAAAATGCACTTTTAACATCCATTTGAAAAAGCTTGAAATCATGATAACATGCATATGCAAGCAACATCCTAATGGCTTCCATTCTAGCTACGGGTGCATAGGTTTCATCAAAATCTATTCCCTCTTCTTGAGTGTAACCTTGTGCTACTAGTCTAGCTTTGTTTCTCACAATGTTATCACTCTCATTTAGTTTGTTCCTAAAGACCCATTTAGTTCCTATAATAGATTGATTACTAGGCCTATCAACTAATGTTCAAACATTACTTCTCTCAAATTGATTTAACTCTTCTTGCATAGCCATAATCCAAAAATCATCTTTCAATGCTTCTTTTATATTCTTAGGCTCTATGCATGAGATAAATGCAACATGGCTCATAAGCTTAAGAGAAGATCTAGTGGTTACCCCCTTGGATGGATCACCCAAGATTTCACCATCTTTGACATAGTTGAACTCCCTTGAGTAGCTCACTTCCTTTTCCTTAAGAGCCAAGTCCTTCAAGGCTTCAAGAGGTGGATCTTGTGTATCCTCTTCTTTCGATGGAATCTTATCCTCCTTTGAAGTTTGTCCTCCATCAAAGGTATTTATGATTCCTACATCATCATCATCACAAGAATCTTTCCTTGGAAGGAGGTTATCGTCGAATACAACATGTATTGATTCTTCTACTACTAAAGTTCTCTTGTTAAATACACGATAGGCTTTAGAGGTTAAAGAATATCCTATGAAAATAGCTTCATCACTTTTTGCATCAAATTTACCTAAGTTGTCTTTTCTTTTGTTTAAAACAAAACACTTGCAACCAAATGGATGAAAATAGCTAATGTTAGGCTTTTTAGATTTTAAAATCACATATAGTGTTATCTTTAAGATTGTCATAATCATTACTTGGTTTACAATGTAGCAAGCGGTGTTTGTGGCTTTCGCCCAAAAATATTTAGCTAAATTGTTTTCACAAAGCATGGTTCTAGCCATTTCTTGTAAATTTATATTTTTCCTCTCAACTACCCCATTTTGTTGACAAGTTCGAGGAGCCAAAAATTTGTGGATAATATCATTTTCATTTAAAAATTCTTCAAACCCTAGATTTTGAAATTCGGTTCCATGATCACTTCTAATATGGAAAATTCTAAGTTCAAGATCATTTTGGGTTAGTTTTGAAAATGTGATGAATTTTTCTAAAGCCTCATCTTTAGTACTTAAAAATAGAACCCAAGTAAATCTAGAAAAATCATCTACAAGATCAAATGCATAAGATTTACCACCCAAGCTCATAGTTCTAATAGGTCCAAATAAATCCATGTGGATAAGTTGTAAACACCTACTTGTATAAACATCATTAATGGATTTAAAGGATGACTTATGTTGTTTACCCTTAGAGCATGCATCACAAATTTTATCGTTTGATAACATAATCTTGGGTAAACCTCTAACTAGATCAAGGGAAACTAATTTTTCTAAAACACTAATGCTAGCATGTCCTAGTTTCCTATGCCATAGCCATGCATCATTTTCATTTTGAGCTACTAAACATGCATGGGATGTATGTATGTCATCTAAATGCACCATGTAAATGTTACCTATGCGATGACCTATGAGCATAATATTATTAGATTTAATGTCAACAATTTTGCACCCATTTTTATCAAATAAAACATTAAATCCTTTATCATGTAACACCCCAATTTTGGGCTTAGAAGTTTTGGGTTTGAACCAGACCGGTCAGATTTTCGGTTCGAATATAAAAGGTGGTTTTAAGGAAAGCCTAGTTCGGGATGCATTAAAAATATGGAAAAATATCCAAAAATCCTCTTTTATTATATATAAGAGAGTGGTGAAATCAATTTTACAAAATGAGGTTTGGAAATATGACATTTTGAGTTAGTGACTAAAATGTAATTTTTGAAAAGTTGGTGACTATTTTAAAAGGATTGAAACTTTGAATCTTTAAGGAGCTAATTTACCCAAGAAGAGTTTTCTCCAGATTTTTCTTAATATTAAAGATTTAATTAATGATTTTTAATAAAAGGAAAAAGAGAGAAATAGATATTTTTGATTTCATAACTAACTTTTCTCAAAATTTTCCCATTTCTTTTCTCTCAATTTTTCTCTCAGCCCAAACACTTTTCCCCAGCCATTTTTCCTCTGATTTTAACATCTAAAGATGAGATTTCAATCTCTAATTGATCTCCAATCATTTCTACACCAAATTCTATTCATTTGCTTATTGGATTTTCAAGAATCTTGGTTCTAAACAAGGAGAAACTCACATTTAGAGGTATGAACGTCCTTCTCCTCTAAATACTCAGTTCTTTACTGAAATTCCCAAGTTCTCAATCCTTAAATTAAGTTTTATTAAAGGTTTTGATGTTGTGATCTTGATTTTGGCTTAAAATGCAAGATTTGGATTTAATTTTGAAGAAATTCGTAATAAATGATTGGGCTCTATTTTGAGATGTCTTTTTGATGTATTTTGGATGTCTAAGTGATGTGTAATTGAGGTTTAATCAATGCAATCCCGAATAGGTTGATTTTCCTAAGTTTTTACTTGTGAAAATGGTGGTTTTTGGGGTGATCTTGGTGTTTTGTTAATGCTGGAGGTATGAGGACGTGTTTGGGATTATTTTGGATGTTAATTGATGTCTAAAAATGGTTAGAAGTGATGGATCTTGGCTGGGTTAAGTTTTGGAAGTGTTTGGAGGTGATTTCGGTTGTGTTTGGTAGCCGAAATGTGGATTTGCAAAGAGCAGCGAGTTTAGGTGTGTTGCTGGTGTTTTTAATGCATAATGATGCATTAATCCTCTGTTGTTATGTGCTTGAAACAGGGGAGAATGATCCGTGAGCAATAGAGGTGGCATTGAAGGTTTTCGGATGCTTGGAGGGCTTGTTGGCTAGCCTAGTTTTGGTTATTGGTGAGTGAAGTTGGGTTTTCAGCTTTGAAACCTATGTTTGAAGGTTTTGGGAGCTTAGTTTAAGTCTAAGCAACTTAGCTAAGCTCAAGAGTAAGTAAATGGAATTTCTCTCTTGGTTTGTGTTATGAATTGGTTTTTAAAGCACTTGTGTTTGTTGGATGCAATGCATGTGATTTGCATGTCTAAATTCTGTTTTGAAAGCATATTTTAGCATGGTTTAATGCTGGTTTTGAAAGTCATGTATGAAGGATGCTCAAGGTAAGAGATCCTTGGTTTTGTACATTGGAATTGTGGAATTGATGCATAGTGTTACATGTTGTTTAATGGCTTTGTTTAATGCTTCAAAACAGTGAAATGATGATGGTAATTGGTGGTTTTGGCATTTTGGTTGTGCTTATAAAAACAATGGATTGATGAGGTAAAATGGTTATATTGGCAAGTGATGTAAGTGGTTCTTGGTTACTTTAATCGGATATAGTTAGCCGGCTATAGGATTGGGTGCACCGTGAATTGAGTCGCCTTGGATGTCGAGGGGGTTGTAATTGTACCGTAAACTCCATCCAAGAATCCTAGCGATTGAGGAAATTGGTGTCACCACGATGGAGGTTGGCTCTCGTGAGTGGGTTTGGTTTAGTGCCACTACGATGGAGGTTGGCTCTCGTGAGTGGGCTTGGTTTAGTGCCACTACGATGGAGGTTGGCTCTCGTGGGTGGGCTTGGTTTAGTGCCACCACGATGGAGGATGGCTCTCGTGGGTGAACCTTGTTAAAGTCACCATGATGGAGGATGGCTCTCATGGGTGGACTTTGTTAAGCGTCACAACGGTGGAGGGTTGCTCCCGTGTGTGAGCTTGGTTAAGGTGATTACAATGGTTGTGGTAGCTTCCATTTGTAAGCCTTGTGATGTGTCCCGTCTCTCGCTAGTGTATTATACAACTTCCGATGAGTGATGTTGAGGGGTTGTGATTGTACCGTTAAACTCCATCACGGTGTTGAGGGGTTGTGATTGTACAAGTAAACTCCACCTTGTGTTGTTCGGAAGTGTGTATGGAGCGTGTGGGACAACGCTTGTAATCCGCGCATCCGATTGTGTCTTGTGTTTTGATGGTTTGTGATTATCACTTGGGTGCCAATATAATGTTCTTGAATGTAATGAAGCATGAGATGCTTGAAATGATGCAAGGTTGCATGGAAAGTGTGTAATGTACCAAGAATGCATGTATTACTTGTTAGCTTGAACAAGTGGTTATTTTCTATTGAGAATGGTGCATGTGTCCATGAAATCTCCTTAGTGCATAGAAGTCGTGTGAAGGCTTGTTTTAAAAGGCATAAAATGCAAATGTTGATTTTGTTGTTCATATGTTGCATTTGTTTAATGCATGAGTTAGATTGAAGGAGTAAGTGGTTTTTAAAGGTTTCTTTCTTGAGATGATTTTCAAGAATGAGAAAAGTATAATGTGAAGTAGAAGTGTTTTCCAAGGGTTTTGTATTTAACTTTGCATATGATGTTCATGCATGGAAAGGTTAAATTGATGGTTTTGCAAGGTTGTGCTTTGAAGTGAGTTACTTAGCTTTTCTAAGCTAAGGGTTGGTTTTCATGTTTGAGCAATGCATGATTTAAAGCATGTTGTTTAAAAAGGGGTTTTCAAACATTGCTTTGGTTTATCGAAATGTGTTTCCTTTTTAAAGAGGTTTTATGACTCGCTGCATTGATGGTGTTTTGATTTGAGCATTCCTCACTAAGCATTATGTGCTTACGCTCCTTTTTGTCCATCAATGCAGATATTTGAAGTTGGGACAGCAAGAAGCAAGGGATTCAAGGAGAGCTCCACTTGAGATGTATGTCTCGGTTAATAGCTATAGATAATAAAGGCAATGGGGGGAGAGTCTTTTAAGTTGATGTTTAATGAGATTGTGTATGTTGGACAAGTTTGGTTTATGGTTTTGAACTATGTGGTTTAACGCTAGCAATGTTTGAATCTTCTTATTCATAAGTCGTTATGCTATGTTTCTTGTTTTAAAAGCATGATTAAGTGTTGGATGTGTTGAATGAGTTGGTTCACCTAGGGGTAGTTTTGTATCTAGATTTTGATGAAATTTGGTAGGTATGATGTTTGGCATGTTGTTGATTTATTGTGGAATGGTTTGGAGCATGTTTGATGGGGTTTAAAGGTGTTTAAACAGGCATATCTGCTGTTTCTGGGCAGGGTGTTTCGAAACACCCTTGCTTGTTTCGAAACAGGCCCTTGATTTGGCTTGGGTGTTCCTGAACGGCCTAGACCCGTTTCTGAACACTTTGGCTACTGCCAAGGGGTGTTCCTGAACGGCCTAGACCCGTTTCGGAACACTTGACCGTTGGGCATATTTTTGAAATGTTTTGAGGTTTGCGAGCTTTACGTTTTAGTCCTGATTTTTGTATGTGCAATTGCTTGAGTTCGAGATGTCCGTTTAAGGTGAAATTTGACAGAGAGGCGTGAAACATGACTTATTTCATATTGGTTACTTAAAAATTGGTAAAGTCCTCTTAATTTTCAGAATTTACAATTTGGTCCCTAAATTCGTATTTTGTGCAATTGGGTACCTTATTGTTTTCCGATTGCTGTGATTTTTGAGTATGCTTATCTCAAGAGTATGCCTAGGTTTAATGTGCATCTAGACAAGTTTAAAAAGAAAAAAAAAGGGTCGTTAATCAAGGTTGACTTTTGGGTTGACTTTGGTTTTCCCCGTGTAATCTTCGTAGTTCGGGTCAACCGTCTAGGCCGGTCTAAGGGGGTTACATTTGGTGGTATCAGAGCCAGGTTGCGTATGCTTGGGGAAAAGGTAAATTGTTGTAATAAGTGTTTAACGTTTATTCTGATGTGTGGTTGAAAGTCGGTTGAAATGTGTGTCTTTGAACGAATTGTTGGTGTTTTTAGCATGCTTTTTGATTGTGAATCTTCATTGAGCTAATGTGGATTTGTATTGATGTTATGCTGGTGATGTGAGCTGATTTAATGAATGATGAAAGTGTAATGGGTATGTTAGGTTGATATTATGCTGTTGCGAGTAAATGTTGTTTGATGAGAGCATGATCGAAGTATGTTGATTGATATTCTCGATGTTGTGATATCCATGTTTTTATTGACTGTTATGTCATGTAAAAGGGGAGAATTCGGGATACCCATTGCCTTATTATTATAACTATTGTGTTATGTTGTTAATGGAGTCTTGAATCCTTGCTTGAAGCTGGCCTGATCGTTTTGTTTGTTTTGTTATGATTGTTTGTTGTTAATAGCATGGTGAAATCGATGAAAGAATGGCAGTTAGGTAAGATGGTTGCTGCTTTAGAGCAGGTTGTTAAGGCATGGAATTCACCTTTTAGAGGAGGTGTTTCGTCTCAGTCTTCTGTGCCTGGAGTTGAGGGAGTGATGCAGGAGGAGGAAGCTGGTTCTGTGATGAAGAGTTCATCACCTATAGTTCAAGAGGTGTTGGGAACATCTCAGGCTGTGGCGAAAGTGAGGTCTGTGGGATGTGCGGGTTTGTCGAAACAGCGTTTACATGATTTGAGAGCTGTGGAGTATCATGGTTCGACACCTGAGACGTTCGAGGCCTGGTTAGCCAGTGTAGTTCTGATTTTGGATCAGGAAGGTTGTGACTATGCCTGTAAGCTGGGAAGTGTTGTCTCATTGATGTTGGAGGACGCTTGTGTCTGGTGGACATCTGTGGCGGTGGCAACGCATATCCACGATATAGATTGGGATTTCTTTGTGTCTGCCTTTTATGAAAGGTACCTTGGAGGGAAATTTCCCAGGGTTAAGCAACGTGAGGGTGTGGTTTCAGTTTATGAAGGTGAGAAAAGTTTAAGCAAGAGAGCTGTGGGTACTGACTTCGGGAGTGGTCAGCATAAAAGGCTACGTGATAGAAGGTTTTGCTTGAATCGAAGTCTTGGTGGTGGTGCAGACGTAGGTCAAGTGCGGTATGACCAAGGAGGGGTAGCTCGGTTGCCGATGTGTGACCGATGTGGAAGGTGTCATGTTGGAGGTTGTTGGGGCACAGGAGTTTGTTGGGACTATGGTTCTAAGGAGCATGTGAAGCGAAATTGTCCTCATGTGGTGAGATCAGCTTTAGTGGTAGCAAAAGGGTCTTTGAAGGGTCGTGGGCACGGCCGAGACAAAGATCGAAGGTGGCAGGAAGGGCAGAAAGGTGTGAGGAGCTTGAGGAGTGAAACATATTGGAATTTGTGGGTCTGTTGGGCATTTGAAACAGAATTGTTTGATGTTGGCTCGGGGTAGCCAGGGTTCTTTACCGCAGGGAGATGGTGATGACCTTAATGTGTTAGCTGGTGCTGCAGCGGTGCGGCTGGAGGATGATGGTTCTGCGAGGAAGAGAGCTCGTCTGTTGAAGCTCCGGGGCGGTGAGGTGTTTACAAGTAACCTTGTTAAGTAACCTTTTCCCTAGTTATCTTAGTTTGGTTTCGGTTTGGTTTTTCCTTGCGTTGTGGGTATGGTCTCGTTGCTAGCACGTTTGGGGTAGTAGTTGGTGTTGTTTTAGAAACAACTTTAGTGTGAAGAGGGTATTAGTGGGATATTAGAATGGTAGGGTTAGACAGGTTGGAAGTGAGATAGGAGGTTGTTCCTAGGCGGATTCTGAGGATGTTATTGGTGGGTGTGAACCGACATGCATGCACAGTTAAAAATCATTTGTTATATGCTATATTATATATGTACTGGTCCATGCATACATGTGACATGACATTAGAGGTTTTGCATACATGTACATCAGGCATTGATAGGGCATATTGGTGACCATGCATACGAACGTTCACACTCGCTGATAATTAATCGGGTCCGTTAGTGTTGCGATAGGGTAGGGTTGGATGATGGGTTTTAAAAGTTGTTTTGGTGCTAGGAGAATGTTAGAAGTAATAGAGGGTATTAAGCGAGTTGTCAGTGATAGTGAGTGCGATATAGCATGTTGGCAGAAGGAAAGTGTTTGGCGTTTAATGAGTTTAGCGGTATGGTGGTGAGGAGATTACCGGTTGAAGTTAGAATCGGTCAGAGTGGTTTCTTGGTGTTAAGTGATGTTGCAGGTTAGTGGATGTGTTCCAGAGTGCTGGGGTAACTTGGCATTGGTGTTGTAGTAGAATGGTTGTTTTTGTACGTGATGGTTCGTAGCAAGCTTTGAGGAGTTGAGAAGAGGTTTTGTTGTGGGTTGTAGAAAAGGGTTGGCCTAGGGTGAATAGAAGTTTCGTAATCTAAATATGTATGTATAGAATGGGCGGTGTCCTGGTAAGGCTAGTGTTGTAGTCAAAGTTTGAAGTGGAAAGGCAATGTAAGTTCAAGGGTCATTGTTGGTTGGACGGGTTCCTCTGATAAGTGGTTGGCTAGTTGTGTATAAGTAAATTCCTTCTGAAGTCAGCTGGTGGTGTGTGGAATGGCTGGCGGGTCAAGGTTGGGGTTTTGTGACGTGATTTTCGGATGTTACGTGAGTAGTCCTGGTGGGTCTTTATGGTGATGATAGTGGCGGGGGTGAAGGAATGTCGTCAATACGTTGAGAAGTTTGAGTAAGCAGTTGATGCTTAAGAATTTTTGCTTGATGTGGTAACCTTTGGAAGAGGTTGAGCAGTTGTGCAAGGGGTTTTTAGAAGCAGTGAAGGTTGTGGGTCATATGGTGGCTGAATTGGATTGGTTGGTGTCACCGTGTGTACGAATTTTGGGAGTTATGAGTTAAGGTGGTGTATGCTGTAAAAGTTTGGAGGTTCTTCAGGTTGTTGTTGGGGCTATGTGCAGTCCGGAAGTGTGAAAGGTTAAGATGTGGTTAACATCTGAGTGTTCTGGAATTTGTGAACAGTATGTGGTGGTGTTGGGTTTGGTGGAGTTTTGTGTGGAGAGTGTTCGGTGGTGGTTAAGTCTCCGGTGTCGCCTTGTGGGTTGCTTTGAGAAGTTTGGTTGTGCTCTTTTCGCCGGTTGAAATTTCGAGGACGAAATTTCCTAAGAGGGGGAGAGTTGTAACACCCAATTTTGGGCTTAGAAGTTTTGAGTTTGAACCAGACCGGTCGGATTTTCGGTTCGAATATAAAAGGTGGTTTTAAGGAAAGCCTAGTTCGGGATGCATTAAAAATATGGAAAAATATCCAAAAATCCTCTTTTATTATCTATAAGAGAGTGGTGAAATCAATTTTACAAAATGATGTTTGGAAATATGACATTTTGAGTTAGTGACTAAAATGTAATTTTTGAAAAGTTGGTGACTATTTTAAAAGGATTGAAACTTTGAATCTTTAAGGAGCTAATTTACCCAAGAAGAGTTTTCTCCAGATTTTTCTTAATATTAAAGATTTAATTAATGATTTTTAAAAAAAAGAAAAAGAGGAAAATATATATTTTTGATTTCATAACTAACTTTTCTCAAAATTTTCCCATTTCTTTTCTCTCAATTTTTCTCTCAACCCAAACACTTTTCCCCAGCCATTTTTCCTCTGATTTTAACATCTAAAGATGAGATTTCAATCTCTAATTGATCTCCAATCATTTCTACACCAAATTCTATTCATTTGCTTATTGGATTTTCAAGAATCTTGGTTCTAAACAAGGAGAAACTCACATTTAGAGGTATGAACGTCCTTCTCCTCTAAATACTCAGTTCTTTACTGAAATTCCCAAGTTCTCAATCCTTAAATTAAGTTTTATTAAAGGTTTTGATGTTGTGGTCTTGATTTTGGCTTAAAATACAAGATTTGGATTTAATTTTGAAGAAATTCGTAATAAATGATTGGGCTCTCTTTTGAGATGTCTTTTTGATGTATTTTGGATGTCTAAGTGATGTGTAATTGAGGTTTAATCAATGCAATCCCGAATAGGTTGATTTTCCTAAGTTTTTACTTGTGAAAATGGTGGTTTTTGGTGTGATCTTGGTGTTTTGTTAATGCTGGAGGTATGAGGACGTGTTTGGGATTATTTTGGATGTTAATTGATGTCTAAAAATGGTTAGAAGTGATGGATCTTGGCTGGGTTAAGTTTTGGAAGTGTTTGGAGGTGATTTCGGTTGTGTTTGGTAGCCGAAATGTGGATTTGCAAAGAGCAGCGAGTTTAGGTGTGTTGCTGGTGTTTTTAATGCATAATGATGCATTAATCCTCTGTTGTTATGTGCTTGAAACAGGGGAGAATGATCCGTGAGCAATAGAGGTGGCGTTGAAGGTTTTCGGATGCTTGGAGGGCTTGTTGGCTAGCCTAGTTTTGGTTATTGGTGAGTGAAGTTGGGTTTTCAGCTTTGAAACCTATGTTTGAAGGTTTGGGGAGCTTAGTTTAAGTCTAAGCAACTTAGCTAAGCTCAAGAGTAAGTAAATGGAATTTCTCTCTTGGTTTGTGTTATGAATTGGTTTTTAAAGCACTTGTGTTTGTTGGATGCAATGCATGTGATTTGCATGTCTAAATTCTGTTTTGAAAGCATATTTTAGCATGGTTTAATGCTGGTTTTGAAAGTCATGTATGAAGGATGCTCAAGGTAAGAGATCCTTGGTTTTGTACATTGGAATTGTGGAATTGATGCATAGTGTTGCATGTTGTTTAATGGCTTTGTTTAATGCTTCAAAACAGTGAAATGATGATGGTAATTGGTGGTTTTGGCATTTTGGTTGTGCTTATAAAAACAATGGATTGATGAGGTAAAATGGTTATATTGGCAAGTGATGTAAGTGGTTCTTGGTTACTTTAATCGGATATAGTTAGCCGGCTATAGGATTGGGTGCACCGTGAATTGAGTCGCCTTGGATGTCGAGGGGGTTGTAATTGTACCGTAAACTCCATCCAAGAATCCTAGCTATTGAGGAAATTGGTGTCACCACGATGGAGGTTGGCTCTCGTGAGTGGGCTTGGTTTAGTGCCACTACGATGGAGGTTGGCTCTCGTGAGTCGGCTTGGTTTAGTGCCACTACGATGGAGGATGGCTCTCGTGGGTGAACCTTGTTAAAGTCACCATGATGGAGGATGGCTCTCATGGGTGGACTTTGTTAAGCGTCACAACGGTGGAGGGTTGCTCCCGTATGTGAGCTTGGTTAAGGTGATTACAATGGTTGTGGTAGCTTCCATGTGTAAGCCTTGTGATGTGTCCCGTCTCTCACTAGTGTATTATACAACTTCCGATGAGTGATGTTGAGGGGTTGTGATTGTACCGTTAAACTCCATCACGGGTGTTGAGGGGTTGTGATTGTACCGGTAAACTCCACCTTGTGTTGTTCGGAAGTGTGTATGGAGTGTGTGGGACAACGCTTGTAATCCGCGTATCCGATTGTGTCTTGTGTTTTGATGGTTTGTGATTATCACTTGGGTGCCAATATAATGTTCTTGAATGTAATGAAGCATGAGATGCTTGAAATGATGCAAGGTTGCATGGAAAGTGTGTAATGTACCAAGAATGCATGTATTACTTATTAGCTTGAACAAGTGGTTATTTTCTATTGAGAATGGTGCATGTGTGCATGAAATCTCCTTAGTGCATAGAAGTCTTGTGAAGGCTTGTTTTAAAAGGCATGAAATGCAAATGTTGATTTTGTGGTTCATATGTTGCATTTGTTTAATGCATGAGTTAGATTGAAGGAGTAAGTGGTTTTAAAAGGTTTCTTGCTTGAGATGATTTTCAAGAATGAGATTGAACGGAGTATTTTGTGTACCATTTTCTCTTTGTCGACACTTCCGAACACTTTGGTGATGGGAATTCTGCTTCTGATCGCCATGTACGGGCCTTACTCCGGGATGTTAATGGTTCAAGTGGTGGTGCTCCAGTGTATTATTTGGTACACGCTCCTCCTCTTCCTTTTCGAGTACCGCGGTGCCAAAATCCTCATCATCGAACAGTTCCCCGAAACGGCGGCTTCCATTGTTTCTTTCAAAGTTGATTCTGATGTCATGTCGCTTGACGGCCGGGATTTCCTCGAGACAGATGCGGAAATCGGAGAAGATGGGAAGCTACACGTTACGGTGAGGAAATCTAATGCTTCGAGGAGGTCTTTAGGGCCTTGTTCGCTTCCCGCATTGACTCCGAGACCGTCGAACCTCACCGGAGCAGAGATATACAGTTTGAGCTCTTCCAAGAACCCGACGCCGAGAGGTTCAAATTTCAACAACTCGGACTTTTACTCCATGATGGGGGTTCAAGGATTTCCTGGACGGCAATCGAATTTCGGTCCAACTGATTTGTACTCCGTTCAATCTTCGAGAGGACCGACTCCGAGACCATCGACAAATGCACATATGAACCACAAAATCAACATTTGGTCCCTAAATTCGTATTTTGTGCAATTGGGTACCTTATTGTTTTCCGATTGCTGTGATTTTTGAGTATGCTTATCTCAAGAGTATGCCTAGGTTTAATGTGCATCTAGACAAGTTTAAAAAGAAAAAAAAGGGTCGTTAATCAAGGTTGACTTTTGGGTTGACTTTGGTTTTCCTCGTGTAATCTTCGTAGTTCGGGTCAACCGTCTAGGCCAGTCTAAGGGGGTTACATATCACATAATTGGCTTATGCTCAATAAATTATGTTTAAGACCATCGACATACAAGACATTTTCAATAAGAATGGTAGAGTGATTACCTATGGAGCCAATACCTTTAATGTGGCCTTTGGAGTTGTCACCAAATGTCACCACTCCTCCACTTTTTGGCTTTAAATCCATGAATCTACTCTTGTCTCTGGTCATATGCCTCGAGCATCCACTATCAAGGTACCATGAATTTTGACTTTGTGCTTTGGCCTTGTAGCAATGCCCCCCTACAAACAAAGATATTAAACTTTTGTTTTTGGTACCCAAATCATTTTGGGTCCACGAGTGTTAGCTCCCAATAGCTTGGTTCCCTTAGGAATGCAATGTGACATAGCAACAATATTATTATATTTTACAAGTTCCTTAGGAACCCATACACTTCTAATCTTTTTAGTTCTATTACGTCTAGGGAAGCTACTTTGTCTGTAGTTATTAGTCTTTCTCCTAGGTTGGTTTGTTTTAGAAGATTCACCTTTTTCATGCTTCACACTACCAACATATTTAAAAGACTCTTTGAGCTTGTTAAGCTCACCTAACACCTTTTGGTGTTCACTATTGCATTGAGAAATAAGATTATTTAGGTCTACATTTTCATCTTGGAAAAACTTAAGTTCATCTTTTAAACCTAAAACTTTTTTCTCAAATTTTAAGTTAGCTTGAGAAAGTGAGTCGTTTTTATCATTTAATTCCGAAATAATTTTCTTATTCCTAATGACCAACTCCTTGTATTTCTCAACTAACTCATCATAAACCTCTTGCAACACATCATATGCATCATTTAATTCATCAAATGTAAAATCAAAAGATGATAAGTTAGAGGTTACCATTGAGGAATCCTCCTCAAGTGTCATGAGGCAAAGATTGGCCACTTCTTGTTCGTCATCCTCGGATGACTCCTCATCACTCCAAGTAGCAAGCTTGGCTTTGAGCTTCTTCTTCTTCTCAAATCCCTTCTTCTTGAGTTGAGGGAACTCCGAACGAATGTGACCGGGCTTATTGCACTTGAAGCAAATGATTTTATCCCTCCCTTCTTGTAACCCCCTTAACCCGGCCTAGACGGTTGACCCGAATTAAGAAAGTCACACGGGGAAAACCAAAGTCAACCTGAAAGTCAACCTTGATTAACGACCCTTTTTTCTTTTTAATCTTATCTAGATGCACATTAACCCTAATTGTGATCACACAAACAACATACTCAAAGATCACAAACATCAGAGATCAAACAGGGACCCAATTGAACAAATTACAACTTTAGGGACCAAATTGTAATTTCTGATAAATTAAAGGACTTAACCCAAATTAATCTTACCAACTTGAAATTAGTCAGGTTTCATGCTTCTCTGTGAAATTTCAGCTCAAAAGGACTTCCCAAACTCATACAATTGCACAAACAAGATTCAGGACCAAAACGCAAACATTTCAAAACATATAACTGCCCATGTCAGCCCCCAACGGTCGACCGTTCCGAAACAGGTTGACCCTGTTCCGAAACACGGGCCGTTCCGATACCAGTTCCGCAACGGGGGTCTGGCAGAGACCAAACCGTTTCGAAACGGTGCACACCGTTTCGGACCCCTGGGTTCATTCCAGGCACCTGTTTCGAAACGGTGCTCACTGTTCCGAAACGCCTGCACAAAAATCAGCAAACTAGCATACCAAAACATGCAATTGATCATTCAAACATGCTCCAAATGCTACCAAACTTTACCAGCAAGCAATTCAACATATTTGGGACATATATGCATCATCAATTCATCAAAATAACATCACAAGCAAAAAGCCCCAATTCTATAGGCATGCTTCCTACACAAGCTAGCTATTCAAGCATTAACTTCTAAAACAAGCATATAAGGATCCAATCCAAAAACCAGCATTCAAATCAACATTCAACATACTTAGGGAGTTCCAAACACCTCCCAAAACATACACATTGGTCCCCCATTGCCAAAACATCCAAAAGCTAAAATGTTTAACAAAAACCTTCCATACATTGAGCTCTACTTGTACTTGAACTCTTGCCCTTCTTGTTGCCCTTCAAGATACTCTATTGCTCTGCATTATTGAATTAAGAAAACGAGAGAGCGTAAGCAAAAGCTTAGTGAGGAGTGCTCTTTAAAACCATTCAATAATGCAATTTAAAACATTTACAAAACATGCTTATAATCAACCTTTACACATGCTCAAAAGCATACTTTTAAACAAGCAATCTCATGCTTCAACATATCATTAAAACAAGCATCTCATGCTTCACAATATTCTTAACATGTCATATTGGCTCAAGTGATACATTTCATTTATTAAAACAAGTTCAACAACTTTCCCAAGGACTTTTAAACACCTTGGCCCCAAGGACTTTTAAACACCTTGGCCATGGACTTTTAAACACCATGAATGAGGACCACACAAGGACTTTTAACCACCTTTGTGTCCAATGCTTGAATCACCCCAAGGACTTTTAAACACCTTGGCCCCAAGGACTTTTAAACACCTTGGCCCCAAGGACTTTTAAACACCTTGGCCCCATGGACTTTTAAACACCATGGAAAGGAGCACCTAAGGACTTTTAACCACCTTAGTGTCCGCAACAAGAACCATCCAAGGACTTTTAACCACCTTGATGTTCTTAAGTAACAAGGCTCACTCAAGGACTTTTAACCACCTTAGTGACCTTAACATTTTCAAAACATCACTTGCCAATATACATCTTTTTCATCATATTATCCATTGTTTTAAAGCATTAAACCAAGCCATTTTCATCATGCATTTCAAAGCATCAAACCACATTATTTCAATGTACAAAATCAAGGAACTCCTACCTAGAGTTACCTTCAACATATGGTTTAAAGCATCAGCAATAATATGCTAAAACATGCTTCCAAAACAGTAATTTAAAACATGCATTTCACCATTTTGCATCACAACAAAATCATGGCCACCACTAGAGAGTAAATCCGAAAACTTACACTTGAGCTTAGCAAAGTTGTTTAGACTTAGACTAAGCCCCCAAAACCTTGGTTTCAAAGCCGAAAACCATTTTCACTCACCGATTTCCACTTTGCTTCAAGCCAAAGCACCAAATCAAGCCTCCGGATCAACAACTCTTGGATCCAAGGATGCCTCCCCTGTTTCAACACATCAAAGCAGAGGATTAATGCATCATCATGCATTAATTGCTTCAATGAAAACACCTAAACTCGCTGCTCTCACACAACCTCCATTTTCGGCCACCAAACACAACCGAAAATGCATCCAAACCACTTCTAAACAAAGCCCAGCCATAAACCAGCAAAACCTCACTTCCATAAACACCATAAAACATCTAAAAACAATCTAACAACAACCTTATACCTCCAGCAACATCAGATCCACAAGATCACCACAAAAACTACCTTGAAACACAAGCTAAACTTAGGAAACTCAACCTATCCGGGATTGCATTAATCAAAACTCATTTCCTTATCAATTTAGAGATCATTTAACATCAAAAACACCTCTTAAATCACAGATTACTCAGATCTAACGAAAATCATCAAAAATCATCAAAATCTTGCATAATAAGCCAAGATCCATTTCAACACTTTAAAACCTTTAATTAAACATCAATTTAGGATTGAAAACTTAGGAATTTCAGTAAAGAACTTGAAGTTCAGAGGAGAAGGACGTTCTTACCTCCAAACTTGAGTTTCTCCTCTTTTTGGAATGAAAAACCTTGATGAAACTTGTAGCAATTGAAGAGGTTTTGAAGATACAATGATTAGGAATCAAATGAGAGTTGAAAGAAGGAATTTAGGTGAGAAAATCAGAATCAAATCTCTGGAAATGGAGTGTTTGGGTTGAGAGAAAAAGAGAGAAAGAAAATAGAGAAGTTTGTTATGAAATTAGCCAAAATGAGATTTCCCTCCTTTATGAAATCTTTAAAATCAGAATTATAACTCAAAATATCTTAGAAAAATCTGGAGAAACTCCCTTTGGGTAAATAGCTCCTTAAAGATTCAAAGTTTCAACCCTTTATAAAACAGCCACCAAACTTGCGAAAATTACATTTTGGTCACTAGCCAAAATGTCACCCTTCCAAAACTCATTTTCCAAAATTGATTTCACAGTTCACTTAATTATATTAAAAGATGATTTTAGAACATTTTTCCATATTTTTAATGCAACCCGAACTAGGCTTTCCTAATTTAACCTCTTACGATTCGAACAGCACTTTGACCGACCGGTCAACGCCCAAGACTTCCAAGCCCAAAACCGGGGCGTTACAACTCTCCCCCCCTTAAGAAATTTCGTCCTCGAAATTTACCTGAAGGAAAGAGATAAGGAAACTGCTTCAGCATGTCTTCCTTCCGCTCCCATGTGGCTTCCTCAACACCACGATGCTTCCACAGCACCTTCACCAACTCAATGGTCTTGCCACGAAGAACCTTGCTATCTGAATCCAGAACCTTCACCGGTTCCTCATCATAGGTCAAATCCGGATTCAAAACCACTTCCTCCACAGGCATCACATGCGAAGGATCAGATCTATACTTCCGAAGCATAGAAACATGGAACACATCATGAATCTTCTCCAGCTCCTGAGGTAACCTCAACCGATACGCGACAGGACCCACACGCTCAACAACCTCATACGGTCCAATGTACCGAGGGCTCAACTTACCCTTCCGACCAAACCTCATCACCTTCTTCCAAGGCGAAACCTTCAAGAACACACGGTCACCCACCGCATACTCTATCTCCTTACGCTTCAAATCCGCGTAAGATTTCTGCCGGTCAGAAGCAGCCTTCAACCGCTCACAAATGAGCTTCACCTTCTCGGTGGTCCCTTTCAACAAGGCCGGCATCGAAACCAACTTTTGACCAGTTTCAGCCCAACAAAGAGGAGTCCTACACTTCCTCCCATACAGAGCCTCATAAGGTGCCATCTGTATACTCGCCTGATAACTATTGTTATAAGCGAACTCAACCAAAGGCAGATGCTTCTCCCAAGAACCTTGGAACTCAATCACGCAGCATCTCAACATATCCTCCAAGATCTGAATAACTCGCTCAGACTGACCATCCGACTGAGGATGATAGGATGTACTGAAATGCAACCTTGTACCCAGAGCTTGATGCAAACACTTCCAAAAACGCGATGTGAACCTCGGATCCCTATCCGACACAACCGACTTAGGCACACCATGCAGCCTCACAATCTCAGCAATGTACAGCTCTGCCAGCTTATCCAAGGAGAACGTAGTATGCACAGGCAAGAAATGCGCACACTTCGTCAGGCGATCCACAATCACCCAAACAGAATTCTTCTTCGATGGAGACAAAGGTAAACCAGATACAAAATCCATGGTAACCCTCTCCCACTTCCATTCAGGGATTTTCAACGGTTGCAACAAACCAGAAGGAACCTGATGTTCAGCCTTAACTCGCTGACACACCAAACACTTGCTCACAAACTCTGCAACATCCTTCTTCAAACCCACCCAATAGTACTCATCACGAAGATCACGATACATCTTAGTACTACCAGGGTGCATAGCAAAAGGACTACTATGACCTTCAGTCAAAATAGCACGCCTCAACTCAACATCAGCAGGCACTACTATTCGACTCCCAAAACACAACACTCCATCCTCATTAAAGCAGAAATCCGAAGGTCTACCCTCCGCGATATCCTGAACATGAGACACCAAGGAATCATCCAACAACTGCTTATCCTTGATCAACTGAACCAATGATGGTTTCACCTACAACTCAGCAACAAGACCACCATCCCGCGATATACTCAAGCTAGCAAACATAGCTCTCAGCTCAACAGCTACCTTCCTACTCAAGGCATCCGCAACAACATTAGCCTTTCCAGGATGATACTCTATCGTCAGATCATAATCCTTGAGCAACTCCAACCAACGCCGCTGCCTAAGATTCAACTCCTTCAGAGACATCAGATACCTCAAACTCTTGTGATCCGTGTACACAGTACACTTCTCACCATACAGATAATGCCTCCAGATCTTCAGAGCAAAAACCACTGCAGCCAACTCAATATCATGCGTAGGATAATTGCGCTCATGCACCTTCAACTGCCGCGACGCATAAGCCACAACCTTACCCTCTTGCATCAGCACACACCCCAAACCAACATAGGATGCGTCACTGTAGACCACAAACTCTTTCCCTGATTCAGACTGAATCAAGATAGGAGCTTGCGTCAAAGCCATCTTCAGCTTCTCAAAAGCCTGCTGTCTCGCTTCTGTCCACTCATACTTAACATCTTTCTGCAACAACTTCGTCAAAGGAGCAGCAATCCTGGAAAAACCATCCACAAGCCTTCGGTAGTATCCCGCCAAACCAAGGAAACTACGGACCTCCTGAACAGACTTAGGAACTTTCCAGTTCATCACCGCTTCAATCTTCTGAGGATCAACACGAATCCCCTCAGCTGAGACCACATGCCCAAGAAACACAACCTCCCTAAGCCAGAACTCACACTTGCTCAGCTTAGCATAAAGCTGATTCTCCAACAAAGCTTGCAGCACAATCCTCAAATGCTCTTCATGCTCCTCCTCAGTACGCGAGTACACAAGGATATCATCAATGAATACCACAACGAACTTGTCCAGGTATTCATGAAACACACGATTCATCATGTCCATGAAAGCAGCAGGAGCATTTGTCAAACCAAACGGCATCACAAGGAACTCATAATGCCCATACCTTGTCCTGAAAGCTGTCTTAGGCACATCCACATCCTTCACCTTCAACTGATAATACCCTGACCTCAAGTCAATCTTAGAGAACACAGCAGCTCCCCGAAATTGATCAAAGAGATCATCAATCCTCGGCAAAGGATACCGATTCTTGATAGTCAACTTGTTCAGCTGACGGTAATCAATGCACATCCTCATAGTGCCATCTTTCTTCTTCACAAACAAGACAGGAGCACCCCAAGGCGACACACTCGGCCGGATGAAACCACGATCAAGCAGCTCTTGCAACTGCGTCTTCAGCTCCTTCAGCTCCTTAGGTGCCATTCTATAGGGAGTAATGGACATAGGAGTTGTATTCTCATACAGCTCAATTCCAAACTCCACCTCGCGATTAGGAGGTAAACCAGGCAACTCCTCAGGAAAAACACCAGGAAACTCTTTCACCACCTTGATATCTTGCACTCTCAACTCCTTAGAGCTAGGATTCATCACAAAAGCCAGATAAGCTTCACAGCCCTGCCTCAGCATCCTACTCGCCTCCAAGGTAGAAACAACATTGGCAAGAAACTTCACATACTCACCAACCACCACCACTTCATAATCATCCGAAAGCTTAAGCGAAACCCGCTTATTCTCACAATCCACAACAGCACGATGCTCAGCAAGCCAATCCATACAAAGGATCACATCAAAACCATAAAAGGGCAACTCCATAAGATCAACATGAAAGACATGCTCTTGAACAACCAAAGGACACCTTCTATAAAGCTTACGAGTCACAACAGTTTCACCAAAAGAACTAGTGACTCGAACACCAACATCCAAAGACTCAACAGGCAAACCAAGCAATTCAGCATGCTCACGCAAAATGTATGAATGCGTAGATCCAGAATCAATCAAGGAAAGCAATGACAAGGATTGCAAAGTAAAGGTACCTGCAATCACATCTGCATCATTCCTTCCCTCGCGCTGAGCATACACCCTCGCCTGGCCTCCACCCTCAGGCTGAATAGCCACCACATGTGCTACTCCACGACCACCTTCCTCACGTCTCTGGAAATTACCACTGTCGCGCCCACGACCTCTCTGCGGTGCTGCAACAACAGGAGCACGCTCTTGACCACCAGCCATCCTCGGACAATCTCGCCTCAAGTGGTCAGCAGAACCACAATTCCAGCACTCATAACCAGCTGCCGCAACAGGAGCTTGCACCTCCCTCCCAGCACGAGGACAGTCACGCTTCAAGTGACCACGTGAACCGCAGATCCAACAAGCACTAGGGTCAGCTCTAGCATTACCACCCCTAGCAGGTGCACCTCCACCTCTCTTAGCTGAGGACTGAAACCTCTGATCACGTCCCCTCTTGTTCCGTCCACCTCCGGAACTATACTCAGCAGCTCTCTTCCCAGAACTCGCTCCAGCACCCTTCGCAGACAAACTCAGATTCATCTCAATGTCCTTTGCTCGGCCCACTAACACATCAAAATCATCATACTCAGTGGCCAGCACATACATCTTTACCTCCGTTATGAGACCATAACGAAACCTCTCGCACCTCTCCCGCTCATCAGGAATCAGCTCCGGTGCATACTGACTGAGTCGCACAAACTGCACCTCATACTCAGCCACACTCATGCTCCCTTGGGTCAGAGTCATGAATTCACGCTTTTTCTCATCCAGATATCTCACTCACAGATATCTCCTCTTGAACGCATTCTGAAAGAATGTCCAAGTGATGTCAGCTTCAGCCATTCCAGAGATTGTGGTCGTCCACCACGTATAAGCATCGCTCTGCAGCAAAGACACAGCACATCCCAACTTTTGCACATCAGTGCAGCTCATCTGTCCCAAGATACGCTTGGTACTTTCTAGCCAAGCTTCCGACCTCTCAGCTGACATACCCCTAAACTCAGTCCCACCAAGACTGCGCAGACGCTCTAAGGGTAATCTAGCTCCAGCATCTCCCTGATGCCCAGCTCCTTGAGCTCCAGCTACTGCTGCTCGAAAAGCACCCGCAATAGCTTGTACCAGCAACGTCATGTCAGGCATAGCTTGCCCCTGACCAACCTCAGGTCCTGCAGCTCTAGCACCAGCTGCTTCAGCTCCAGCTCTCCCTCCCTCAGCACCACCACCACCAGACGGAGGAGGAGGTAACACAGCACTACCCGTATTCTCTTCATTCACATTCCCCTCCGGGGTCGTAGCTCTCACGCTACTCCTTAACTCTCTACGTGGTGCCATACTTTTACCATGCAATCACAATGCAAAATAAAACAAGTCAGGCCCAGCAAGGTAAGCAATCCAAGTATTCAAACTCAATTTCATTCAAAATCAACTTCATTTCTTTAGCTTTTGTTTGGCAATGGGTACCCTCATCATGCATCATCACAGCATACATCTCAAAAGCATCAACATCTCAAACCACTGAACTTGCTTTCATACAACAAGCATACAAGCCAAACCATGCTTCAATCATGCATACAAACATCCCCAATTACTCGAGAACTCAGCTCTGATACCACCAAATGTAACCCCCTTAACCCGGCCTAGACGGTTGACCCGAATTAAGAAAGTCACACGGGGAAAACCAAAGTCAACCCGAAAGTCAACCTTGATTAACGACCCTTTTTTCTTCTTTTTAATCTTATCTAGATGCACATTAACCCTAATTGTGATCACACAAACAACATACTCAAAGATCACAAACATCAGAGATCAAACAGGGACCCAATTGAACAAATTACAACTTTAGGGACCAAATTGTAATTTCTGATAAATTAAAGGACTTAACCCAAATTAATCTTACCAACTTGAAATTAGTCAGGTTTCATGCTTCTCTGTGAAATTTCAGCTCAAAAGGACTTCCCAAACTCATACAATTGCACAAACAAGATTCAGGACCAAAACGCAAACATTTCAAAACATATAACTGCCCATGTCAGCCCCCAACTGTCGACCGTTCCGAAACAGGTTGACCCTGTTCCGAAACACGGGCCGTTCCGATACCAGTTCCGCAACGGGGGTCTGGCAGAGACCAAACCGTTTCGAAACGGTGCACACCGTTTCGGACCCCTGGGTTCATTCCAGGCACCTGTTTCGAAACGGTGCTCACTGTTCCGAAACGCCTGCACAAAAATCAGCAAACTAGCATACCAAAACATGCAATTGATCATTCAAACATGCTCCAAATGCTACCAAACTTTACCAGCAAGCAATTCAACATATTTGGGACATATATGCATCATCAATTCATCAAAATAACATCACAAGCAAAAAGCCCCAATTCTATAGGCATGCTTCCTACACAAGCTAGCTATTCAAGCATTAACTTCTAAAACAAGCATATAAGGATCCAATCCAAAAACCAGCATTCAAATCAACATTCAACATACTTAGGGAGTTCCAAACACCTCCCAAAACATACACATTGGTCCCCCATTGCCAAAACATCCAAAAGCTAAAATGTTTAACAAAAACCTTCCATACATTGAGCTCTACTTGTACTTGAACTCTTGCCCTTCTTGCTGCCCTTCAAGATACTCTATTGCTCTGCATTATTGAATTAAGAAAACGAGAGAGCGTAAGCAAAAGCTTAGTGAGGAGTGCTCTTTAAAACCATTCAATAATGCAATTTAAAACATTTACAAAACATGCTTATAATCAACCTTTACACATGCTCAAAAGCATACTTTTAAACAAGCAATCTCATGCTTCAACATATCATTAAAACAAGCATCTCATGCTTCACAATATTCTTAACATGTCATATTGGCTCAAGTGATACATTTTATTTATTAAAACAAGTTCAACAACTTTCCCAAGGACTTTTAAACACCTTGGCCCCAAGGACTTTTAAACACCTTGGCCATGGACTTTTAAACACCATGAATGAGGACCACACAAGGACTTTTAACCACCTTTGTGTCCAATGCTTGAATCACCCCAAGGACTTTTAAACACCTTGGCCCCAAGGACTTTTAAACACCTTGGCCCCATGGACTTTTAAACACCATGGAAAGGAGCACCTAAGGACTTTTAACCACCTTAGTGTCCGCAACAAAAACCATCCAAGGACTTTTAACCACCTTGATGTTCTTAAGTAACAAGGCTCACTCAAGGACTTTTAACCACCTTAGTGACCTTAACATTTTCAAAACATCACTTGCCAATATACATCTTTTTCATCATATTATCCACTGTTTTAAAGCATTAAACCAAGCCATTTTCATCATGCATTTCAAAGCATCAAACCACATTATTTCAATGTACAAAATCAAGCAACTCCTACCTAGAGTTACCTTCAACATATGGCTTAAAGCATCAGCAATATTATGCTAAAACATGCTTCCAAAACAGTAATTTAAAACATGCATTTCACCATTTTGCATCACAACAAAATCATGGCCACCACTAGAGAGTAAATCCGAAAACTTACACTTGAGCTTAGCAAAGTTGTTTAGACTTAGACTAAGCCCCCAAAACCTTGGTTTCAAAGCCGAAAACCATTTTCACTCACCGATTTCCACTTTGCTTCAAGCCAAAGCACCAAATCAAGCCTCCGGATCAACAACTCTTGGATTCAAGGATGCCTCCCCTGTTTCAACACATCAAAGCAGAGGATTAATGCATCATCATGCATTAATTGCTTCAATGAAAACACCTAAACTCGCTGCTCTCACACAACCTCCATTTTCGGCCACCAAACACAACCGAAAATGCATCCAAACCACTTCTAAACAAAGCCCAGCCATAAACCAGCAAAACCTCACTTCCATAAACACCATAAAACATCTAAAAACAATCTAACAACATCCTTATACCTCCAGCAACATCAGATCCACAAGATCACCACAAAATCTACCTTGAAACACAAGCTAAACTTAGGAAACTCAACCTATCCGGGATTGCATTAATCAAAACTCATTTCCTTATCAATTTAGAGATCATTTAACATCAAAAACACCTCTTAAATCACAGATTACTCAGATCTAACGAAAATCATCAAAAATCATCAAAATCTTGCATAATAAGCCAAGATCCATTTCAACACTTTAAAACCTTTAATTAAACATCAATTTAGGATTGAAAACTTAGGAATTTCAGTAAAGAACTTGAAGTTCAGAGGAGAAGGACGTTCTTACCTCCAAACTTGAGTTTCTCCTCTTTTTGGAATGAAAAACCTTGATGAAACTTGTAGCAATTGAAGAGGTTTTGAAGATACAATGATTAGGAATCAAATGAGAGTTGAAAGAAGGAATTTAGGTGAGAAAATCAGAATCAAATCTCTGGAAATGGAGTGTTTGGGTTGAGAGAAAAAGAGAGAAAGAAAATAGAGAAGTTCGTTATGAAATTAGCCAAAATGAGATTTCCCTCCTTTATGAAATCTTTAAAATCAGAATTATAACTCAAAATATCTTAGAAAAATCTGGAGAAACTCCCTTTGGGTAAATAGCTCCTTAAAGATTCAAAGTTTCAACCCTTTATAAAACAGCCACCAAACTTGCGAAAATTACATTTTGGTCACTAGCCAAAATGTCACCCTTCCAAAACTCATTTTCCAAAATTGATTTCACAGTTAACTTAATTATATTAAAAGATGATTTTAGAACATTTTTCCATATTTTTAATGCAACCCGAACTAGGCTTTCCTAATTTAACCTCTTACGATTCGAACAGCACTTTGACCGACCGGTCAACGCCCAAGACTTCCAAGCCCAAAACTGGGGCGTTACACTTCTTCTTTTCTTTTACCTTTAAAGTCCATCTTTCTTTGAATTTTCCTTCCATGGTTGGACCTCATGAATCGAGAGAACTTTTTGGCTATCGTAGCCAATTCTTCAAGGTCATCCTCCTCACTAGAAGAGCTCTCCTCAAGTAATGAAGCTTTGAGAGCCACTCCCATTTTCTTCTTATTTTCCACCTCTAGCTTCTCTACTCTTTTCTCTTCCTTCTTCTTTTCTTCTTCCCTTCTTTGCTTCATAATCTCATGAATAAGGAGAGAACCCACTAGCTCATCAAGTTTTAGAGTCTTCAATTTTTTGGCCTCGATGATGGCGGTTCTCTTCCCATCCCAAGATTCGGGAAGTGAGTAGAGTAGCTTCCGGACAAGCTTGTCTTCCGGAATAGTCTCTCCAAAGCCTTTAAGCCCGTTGACTATGGTTAAGAAGCGATCAAACATCTTGGACACCGTTTCGTCGGGCTCCATCTTGAAATTCTCATAGCTAAGATTGAGAATTCCAATCTTGGTTTCCTTCACATCATTGGTTCCTTCATAGGTGGTCTCAAGAGTGTCCCACACTTCCTTGGCACTCTCAATGGAGGAGACTTTGGAGTAGAAGTCAGGACCGAAGGAGCAAAAGAGCATGTGAAGAGCTTTGTCATTTATTTGGATCTTCTTACCCTCATCTTCACTCATCTCTATCTTCTTCTTTAGAACAATCTTTCCGTCATCATTTCTCTTCAAAGGAATGTAGGGACCATCTTCAATAACATCTCAAACCATGTAATTGTTGGACTTTATGAAGAGGCGCATCCGGTTCTTCCAAAATGGATAGTTGTCACCATTGAAGAATGGTGGCTTTGTGGTGGATTGTGACTCATACATACTCGATCCGGAGGTAGATGCCATGGCTTGATTTTTTGGTTGATCAAACTCTTCCTAAGAACTCCTCTTTTGGTTGTTAATCCTTCAAAGAAGTAGGCTCTGATACCAATTGTTGAGTGGATTGATTGAATGATCAAGACCAAGAGGGGGGTGAATTGGGATTTTAAAACTTTGTTGGAGTGAATGGACAATTAAAATTGAAGAACAAAGGATTTTAGAGTGGTTCAAGTTCCAAATGAACTCTACATCCACTACCTTAGCTACCACTAAGGATTTGCAACAATTCACTAATTTGTTCTTCCCCTTTTCAAGGCTTAGGAGGTAACATTTACACAATCGGTCAAATTTTCTACCCAAAATTTGACCAAACCCTCACAAATAAACAAAGAAGAAATTGGACAAGAAATATATCTCTCAAATACAATTTTGTCCCTTGAAGTACAACACTCAACCCAAATTTGATGATAGAATAAGAATTGAATACAACTCAATTTGGGGTTTACAAGAAATTGGAAAATAGGCACACTTCAGGTTGAATTTTTGCTTGGATGTTTGTCTTTGATGCAATAGTTGTTGTTGGTCTTCAAAGAGCTTCAATTTATACCTTCTCTATCAATTCTAGCCGTTTGGGTGGTTAGGGAATTGATTATAGCCGTTGGGACCCTCTCTTTCCACCATAAATGCACTTCTGCAGCTATCTGTATCGGTACACGGGGAGTCGTATTGATACCTGTCTCAAAACAGAAAGAGTTGGTGTACATAATAAAGAGGGCGTATCGAAACGCATGTAAGCGTATCGGTACGGGACAGGGACCGTTTCGATACGGAAGAGACTGTATCGATACCTTTTTCTCAACTTAGCTCACTGGAAGTCTTCGTTTCGATACGGGGGTTCACCGTATCGATACGGGTCAACTGCCACTCTAAATGTTAGTTACCTAACGACTGACACCAACGGTCGAAAACATTTAAAACACTTCGAATTAAAAATTTAATTAAAATTGTATCGATACGTGTTAAGTCGTATCGGTAAACCATTCAAACTCCTTCAGTTTTGCAGAGGGGCGTATCGATACAGATTGAATCTGTTTTGATACACTGTTTCGATACGGTTAAGAGCGTATCGAAACGCGTCTTTCCAGTAGCCAACTTTTTAAAAAAGGTATCGATACGGCTGGAGGCGTATCGATACACCTGGACGATTTTCAAAACTTTAGCCTTGGAATACTTAGAAAATATTTAGAGTTTGAGTTTTTCAAATCAGTTTTAAAGTGTTGGTGATTTATAAATTATTAAAGGGACTTAGAAATCAATTTCAAGTTTTCAATTTAATCCTTAACAATTTAATTATATCAAAATCAAACATAGGTTTTACACATATCCCACTACCAAACAAAACACTCTCTTCTCCTTCCTCCTTTCTTCTTCTTGTCGTGAGACTTAGAGTGAAAAAGGAGAGGATTTGTTGCTGTTTTAATCGCCATGGAGGGGTGTTGACGCTTAATTTGAGATTAAATTGAGAGGAATTAGAAATTTTGCAATGTAAGTAGCCTTCTTTTCACCATCTTGTTATCTGGTTGAGTTGGTGCATTTGCATGAGTCTTATCTTGAATTTATGGATGAAAATGATAGTATCATACATGCATGTGTTTTTCATGATCTTAGAATTGAAATTTGATGAAGGATTTTACTTGAAATCTAATTTTTAGCTTGAATTGGAGAACCAATTAACCTAAGGACATATTTGAAGATAATGTTTAAGGCTTTGGACTAATCTATAAAATTGAAAGAATTAGGGTTTGAATTGGAAAATTTCCATTCAGAATGAATTGAAGATTATGGTCTTAACTATAAAGTTTAGGCTTTGGATTAGCTAAATTGTGATTAAGATGAAGTTAGATTGACGGAATTAACAAACTAGTTCAGTGAATTATGAAAACTGAATTGTAGGACAGTTTTGTAATAATTAGAAAATGCCAGGGTTAAAATTGGTTAAATTTTGATTCTGGAAATTGATTTAAAAATCAGAGGGTTATGTTAGAGCAATTTTAGTAACTTGAATTGAACTTAGAATGGCTCAATTTGTTAAATTGAGCAAATTGGTGAAATCTGTCCAAGACAGTCCTGTTATGGACATCAACATTGAAAATTCACAATAAATTGTATATACAGAATTTGAAGTTGATGTTTTGATGGATTAAACTTTCATATGTCTATTTTAGTTGAGAGAAGACAAAGCTCAATTTGGAGCTATGTGCTAAAATCCGGAAATGAATTAAGTTAAGCACTCCAAAACTGTTTTGAATCTGGAATACATGTAAAAAAGTAATAAAGTATATTAATATAGAAGTGATAAAATTGTGGGGACAATTTGGTTAAATAGAATATTGAATTACCTTTCTAATCATGTATGATAATTGATTTTCAGAGTTGTATAGCAAACGTTATGACCAGTTCAGTGACTGGTGCTCAAGTCTGTCAGATTAGGACAGCCTTGAGAAATTGAATTTAGCATTTGCATATTTGTTGTCTAATGGATGATTTAGATACTAATATGTCTTTTATATGTATGTGTATGATCGACAAGACCAAGGGATTGAGAACTTGGAGGAGGAAGCCAAGATTGGATCATCCCAAAGAAGGAGCAAGGGGATTACTATCAAGGAACAAGAGTAGCTTGGAAGTTTGTGAGTGTAGTTACCCTAGGGTTAGGACACTAGTCCTAACCATCATTTTAATTTAATTTTAGTTATGTTACAAGCATGAAAATGACTTAAATTAAAGCTGGTAAATTAGTAAGAGAAGGAGGCTAAATAATTAAACATGAATGTATGCTCGAATGGGTTGTTTGGTATTGTGAATTATGTATATTATTGGGATGCTTTGTATGATGTTATGAATGATTGAATGAGGCATGAAATTTCTTGTATGCTACTGAATTTGGATGATAACTTTAAGTGTTGTTTGTTACTTGATACATGAGATGGGTATATGTTTGACATGGTTATAGTAATATAAGGACTAAAAGATAGATTTGTATTAATGTTAATGAAATGAGAAATTGCAATGTTTGATACTAATTGAGCTGATCTGCTAATTTAAAAGCTACAAGACCTTGGTTTACTAGATGGGTTAGGTATAAGGGCATGCCTTGGGGTCTAGAGCTCTCTTGATTTGGGTATTGATATACCTTCTTGTGTTGGTGATTATACACCTTCTTGATTAGCACCTTATGTGCCCCGTTAAATGGTACTTTATGTACTAGTAGAATTGATGTCTTAGCATCTACTTGTGATACTATTTAGTATCTTCTTGATTTGGTACAAATGTACCAACTTGTGACTCGATTACCTAGATCAATCTAATAACCAAGGCAACTCAATTACAAGATTAAATATAACATGATTTGTCTTGCATGGTTGATTCTTCTGATAATTGTAACTGTAACTTGTGTTGCAAGTAATGATTATTGTTACAAGACTTTTTGTGATTGAAAATGCTATAAGACAAGCTAGATCTTCTTATTAAATGCCTATGTAGGTAATCTTTCATGAATTCTGACTAGGTCCCTATATTAAACATCTATGTAGGAAATCTTTGTGCAACCTTAATTAAGACCCAGCTTGATTTAAAATTGAATAATGTAATTGCTACCTCACTAAGTACAACTTTGTACTTATCATCTCTTGTTTCCTTCTTCCCAACATAGCATATTTACCATGGTTCGATAGCTAATACTTCTTTGATCGAGAGTAAAAACTACAAGCATAGTAATCATGTATGACTTTATCTTTCTTGTTCGACTTATGAATGGTGGCATAGGGGTAGTTTTTGAGTTGGTTATGTCATGCATAATAGGTCTTGATGATATGGATGCTGATGTGGGTTTTGAGAAATTTGAACAAATGATGTATTTGCTAGTTTGATCTTGGCTTGTAATGTATTGATGACGTGTTTGTAAATACAAACTTGGCATGTAATGTTTTGAGACTTTGTTTGTAAATATGTCATTTTGGTTTAACGAATGAAAGCATGATTTGTTTTGAATCTTGAATTAGATATATGGTTGATTGAAATGTTAAATGGGTATGTATGATTAATCGTTCCTTGCCTTGTAATCAATCGAATGGAATTATATTTTTTTATGTATGGGGTTGATGTTAGAATAGGTCAAAGAAGATTAGGGTATATTGTTTACTTGTATGGTTCAAATACTTAAGTATTAATTTGTATATGATTAAAATTTTATATATATAGGTTGAGTAAGATAGTAACATAAGTAAATTTTAATATGGTAGTTAAGTTATATGTAAGATTGAACTTGAATCTCACCTAACTTGGAAGTTAAGTAAATGTCTTCCCTAATTTGGTTGATTGTGTTTGTGATTGAATGTCATGTATCTGAACATGTTGGAATTGTTTTCTAAGTGTTATGGTTGATCGTTGCTTACTAGCCAAGCAACTCATTCTTTAGGAATGAGTTGCGAAAGTTTTAAATTTTTCGTGTTTTCGACCTGACACCTCTCTACCGGTTTACTACTAAACCGGGAGAGAGGTGTCACATTTGTTTGGTATCAGATCTTCGGTTTAGCCGATTCTTGGGACTAGATCGAGTCATCATGCATTATATAGGAGTTGTCTATGACACCAAGAAGTTGTAACATGATATGCTTGTATAAATTGCTTATCAACATCAAATTTCTAAACCTTTCCTTTGTTCTCAATTGTAGTATGTCCGAGACAAGATTAGCTCGGGATGATGAGAGCCTACGAGGTTCATCTAATGAGGGTGACAGTGTCCGGATGAGGACTAATCCTCCGAGACAGAACGAACCTCGTAATGAACCACAAGAACTGATCCAGCATCAGCAGGCAGCCCTTGCTATGCAAGCTATACAACGTGAATGTCTCCTTAGCACGAAGGAGATGTTCAATAAGTTAATCTCTAATCTAAAGAGCGAGCAACTTGCTCCTACAGCTCCTGCCCCTAGCAGAGCCCTACTCGATAAATTGTCACAATATCGGGTATATACATTTGTTGGTGCCACTGAAGAGAAGCTCGAGGATGTTGAATACTGGTTGGAGAGAACCACACAAATCTTAACCAAGCAATTGCAATTCTCGGATGAGCATAAGTTAGAATGTGCAATTGCACTCCTTCCAGATGAAGCTTTGAGCTTGTGGGAAACTACTACTCTAACTGCTCCTGCAGAATCTGTTACATGGAAATTCTTTGTTGAGGAGTTTAAGAAGAAATATATTAGTGAGCAGTACTTGGCCAAGAGAAGGAAGTGTTTATTGTGCTTGAAGCAAGCTAATCGACCTATCGAGCAATACGTGGCTGATTTTTGTAAGTACTGTAAGTGCGGAGAAAAGTATATCAAAACTGAGCGGGACAAGTTCTATATGTTTATCGACGGGCTAAATGATGATTTGAGTCCGATGTTTACAGCTCTAGGGATTACTGATTTCCAAACTTTAGTAAATCGGGTTATTGCTATTGAAGCTAAGATGAAGGCACCTGAACATAGAAATGGTGGCGGTTGGAGTGATAAGAAGCACAAACGGGATGATAAACCCCACTAGCAGTCAAAGAAGGCTCGATATCAGAAGGAAGGGTCCTCTACCTTCTCTCCTACTCCCTGAAGTAATTTTACACCGAATCCACATTTGGTAGGTAAAGCCGCTACTCCGGTGATCTCTGTGAAAAACACAAGCAATTCTGGGAAGGTCCCTACATGTAAATTTTGTCTAAAGCTTCACTATGGCCAGTGCCGGTCTCAATCTAATCTGTGTTATGCTTGCGGTGGAGACGATCATTATGTGAAGGATTGTTCACAGAATACTAATAATAAACCTTCGGTTCCAGCTCCTACAAATCAGACTCTTGCACAATCCAATCGGAATCGGGGACCAAGGTAAGCTCAATCTGGTAATCAGGCAAAAGGGAAAGGCCATCAATCTATTGCCACTCATCAGGAATCACGAGCTCATGCCCGGGTTTATCACATTCATGGTAGAGAAGAGGAGGAATCACCTGATGTGATCACAAGTACTGTTGAATTGAACCTAAATCTTGCATATGCTTTTATTGACTCGGGATCCACTCATTCTTTTATCTAATCAAAATTGCTTGCTAAGTTGAATATGAAATCTGAACATGTTGCATCTAGCCTTATAATCTCAAATTCGATAGAAGGAAATAAGCCGATTAATCTTCTTGTTAAAGACTGCCCTATTACTATCCGAGGCATTCCATTTCCCATCGATCTTTATGTCTTGCCAACATGTGAATTCAATCTAATCTTGGGATTAGATTGGTTGGGAAAGCATCAAGCTTGGATAGACTGTCAGAACCGTAGACTTCATCTCTGAGGTTTAGGAAAGGAATCTATCATGTTAATTGATAAGAAGCCTACCTCAATTTTTACTGCTATGGTGTTACAAGATGATTACGATTTCGGCCTGCAATCGATGCCAGTGGTGTCAAAATTTATCGATGTCTTTCCAGAAGAACTTCATGGACTCCCTCTAATTCGGGAAGTAGAATTCATAATTTACATTCATCCGAGAACTAATCCGGTGTCTATTACACCATATTGAATGGCCCCTATTGAGTTGAAAGAATTGAAGAAGCAAATTAAAGAGTTGCAAGACAAGGGTTTTATCCGACCGAGCACTTCTCCTTGGGGTGCTCCAGTTTTTTCGTAAAAAAAGATGGTTTGATGCGGCTATGTATCAACTATCGGAGGTTGAATCAGTTAACAATTAAGAATAAATATCCATTACCGAGTATTGAAGAGTTGTTTGATCAACTTCGTGGTGCAACTGTATTCTCTAAGATCGATTTAAGGTCGGGTTACTATCAGATGAGAGTAAAGGAGAATGATGTACTCAAAATGGCTTTCCGAACTCGTTACTGCCACTTTGAGTTCCTCATAATGCCATTCGGGCTAACCAACGCCTCGACAGCCTTTATAGACCTTATGAATCGAGTCTTCAAGTCGTTTCTTGATAAGTTTGTGGTCGTATTTATTGAAGACATTCTTGTTTACTCCCAAAACAAAGAAGAACACTCTGATCATCTTAAAATTGAATTGCAAACTCTTAGGGAGCATCAACTCTTTGCCAAATTCTCAAAATGTAAATTTTGGCTTTCAGAAGTTTCATTCCTCGGTCACGTTATATCGGCCGATGGAATCAAAGTTGATCCTAAGAAGATACAAATTGTGATCTATTGGAAACTTCTGAAGAATGTTAGTGAGGTTCGTAATTTTCTTTGTTTAGCAGGTTATTATCGAAGATTCATTAAAGGTTTCTCTACGATTGCTTTGCTGCTAACCAAACTCGTCATAAAGGATCAACGCTTTTCTTGGTCTGAAAATCGGCAACGAAGTTTCGATTAGTTGAAAAAATCCTTAACTCATGCTCCGGTACTGACCCAACCTGAATCATGCAAAGAATTTGTCATTTATAACGACGCATCCCATTCGGGTCTAGGTTGTGTGTTGATGTAGGGAGAAAATGTTATATCATATGCATCCCGGCAATTGAAGCCACATGAGCTTAATTACCCGACACATGACCTTGAGTTAGCCGCAATCGTCTTTGCACTCAAGATCTGGAGACATTACTTATACGGTGAACAGTGTCATCTATTCACGGATCACAAAAGCCTTAAATACCTTCTCACCCAAAAAGAATTAAATCTAAGACAAATAAGGTGGATGGAGTTACTAAAGGATTACGATCTAGTAATTGATTACCATCTCGGGGAGGCTAATGTAGTAGATGCACTAAGTAGAAAACCGACTCCCGGTAAGTCTTATAAAAATTTCTTAAATTCATTTAAACCTTCATTTAAATTCTTGAGAGAAAATTTTGAATCTTTCTTGTTTTCCAAGAAAGAGTTCGAACACTTCCTTGTTAGACAAGGAATTCAATTGAAATCTTCAATCTCGATAATAACGTGTTTAGATTGACTACTTGTAGCTCCAACAGCTATCAATGCTCATTTCCGACTTGCAAAAGCTCGGAATTATCTATCGGAACTCCAAATTCAATCTAGTCTAATCACCAAGATCAAATAGATTCAACAACTTGATCCTGAACTTCAGAAAATCATCTCTAAGCTTGAGTCTAATTCTGACTTCTCGGTTAAGCCGAATGGTCTAATCTATTTCCGAGATAGAATCTATATCCCAATAATAAGGAATTCCAAGAGAAGATCCTCAGTGAGGCTCACCAAAGTCCCTTCTCTGTTCATCCGGGATTAGTAAAGATGTACAAGGATCTCAAGCCATTGTACTGGTGGTCGGGAATGAAGACTGCTACCAACGATTACGTGTCTAGGTTCTTGAATTGCCAACGTGTGAAGACTGAACATCGAGTTCCAACTGGTTTGTTACAACCAATCCAATTTCCGCAATGGAAGTGGGAGCAAATCACCATGAATTTCGTATCTGGACTTCCTTGTACACTAAGAAAGAACGATGCAATTTGGGTGATAGTTGATAGATTCACCAAATCAGCTCATTTCATTCCTGTCAGAATAAATATGAAACTGGAAGCTTTAGCTGAGTTGTGTATATTCGAGAAGTCATCCGTTTTCACGGTATTCATGTTTCCATTATATCATACCGAGATCCTCGTTTCACTATATGGTTTTGGAAGTCGTTGCAACAAGCTCTTGGAACCAAACTCAATCTCAGTACAGCTTTTCATCTTCAGAGTGATGGCCAATCTGAAAGAGTAATTCAAGTCTTGGAAGACATGCTTCGGGCATGTATTATCGATTTTGGGGAGAATTGGGAGAAATCGTTGTCTCTAGTAAAATTTGCTTACAATAATAGCTATCAGTCTTCGATTCAAATGGCTCTTTTTGAAGCACTCTATGGAAGAAGGTGTCGAACTACATTATGTTGGTCTGATTTGGGTTATAATAGGGTGTTGGGCCCTCAGATTCTCCAAGAATCTGAAGAACAAGTTCAAATTATTCATTCCCAATTGAAGCAAGCCTTTGATAGGCAGGAATCATATGCTGATCAGAAACGGAGGGACATTCAATATGAAATTGGAGACAGGGTTTTCTTGAAAGTGTCTTCATGGAAGAAAGTCTTTCGTTTTGGCAAGAGAGGAAAACTTAGTCCTCGATTTATTGGGCCTTTCGAAGTGACTAAGAAGATTGGTCCAGTAGCTTATCGACTCGCTCTTCCTCCTGAGTTCGATAAGATACATAATGTCTTCCAAGTATCAATGCTTAGACGCTACCGTTCTGATCCATCTCACCAACTAGAGCCGAAAGAGGTGGAATTGAATCTCGATCTTTCATACAATGAAGAACCTATTCGGATTCTCGATTGGGAGGTTAAAAGGCTCAGAAATAAGAACGTTCCTCTTGTAAAGGTTCTCTGGAGAAATCATAATGTGGAAGAAGCTACATGGGAACCAGAGGATACGATGCAGAAGCAATATCCTCATCTCTTTGATTCAGGTAAGAATTCGATGACGGATTCTTAATTTAATGGGGGAGGAATTGTAATATCCTCAATGTACCTTAGAAGGAAAATAAATTAAGTTGATTAATTAATTGAATTAATTGATCACAAATTAAATATAATTAGAAGATTTGGTAGCTAATTGAATGAAATTGAAAATATGAGAGCTAAATTAAGATGACTTAACTAGGATTAAGCTTAAGTAATAAAGTTGCATGTATAAGTTTTAAATAGACCAAGCCTAACCCTTGTAAATAACTAATTCTAGAAGAGAGTTGAGGGGTAAAATTGAGCATTCCAGCCCTAATCATCACCTTGGCCGGCCACTTGAGAGAAAGTGGGATTGGACATATCCCACTACCAAAAAAACACTCTCTTCTCCTTCTTCCTTTCTTCTTCTTGTAGTGAGACTTAGAGTGAAAAGGAAAGGATTTGTTGTTGTTTTGCTGACCATGGGGGTGTTGAAGCACAATTTGAGATTAGAATTAAGAGGAATTAAAGTTTTTGCAATGTAAGTAGCCTCCTTGTCACTATCTTGTTATCCGATTGAGTTGGTGCATTTGCATGAGTCTTATCTTGAATTTATGGATGAAAATGATAGTATCATACATGTATGTGTTTTTTATGATCCTAGAATTGAACTTTGATGAAGGATTGTACTTGAAATATGATTTTTAGCTTGAATTAGAGAACCAATTAACCTAAGGACAGATTTGAAGATAATGTTTAAGGCTCTGGACTAATCTGTAAAATTGAAAGAACTAGGGTCTGAATTGGAAAATTTCCATTGGGAATGAATTGAAGATTAGGGTCTTAACAATAAATTTTAGGCTTTGGATTGGCTAAATTGTGATTAAAATGAAGTTAGATTGAAGGAATTAACAAAGTAGTTCAGTGAATTATAAAAACTGAATTGTGGGACTGTTTTGTAATAATTAGAAAATGTTAGGATTAAAATTGGTTAGATTATGATTTTGGAAATTGATTTAAAAATCAGGGGATTATGTTAGAAAAATTTTAGTAACTTGAATTGAACTTATAATGGCTCAATTTGTTAAATTGAGCAAATTGGTGGAATCTGTCCAAGACAGTCCTGTTCTGGACATCAATATTGAAAATTCACTATAAATTGTATATACAAAATTTGATGCTGAAATTATGATGGATCAAAATTTTATATGTCTATTTTAGTTGGGAGAAAACATAGCTCAATTTGAAGCAATGTGCTAAAATCTGGAAATGAATTAAGTTAAGCACTCCAAAACTGTTTTGAATCTGGAATACCTGTAAAGAAGTAATAAAGTGTATTAATATAGATAAGATAAAACTGTGGGGACAATTTGGTTAAATAGAATATTTATTTACCTTTCTAAGCATGTATGATAATTGATTTTTAGACTTGTATAGAAAAAGTTATGACCAGTTTAGTGACTGGTGCTCAAGTCTGCCAGATTAGGACAGCCTTGAGAAATTAAATTTAGCATTTGCATATTGGTTGTCTAATGCATGATTTAGATACTAATATGTCTTTTATATGTATGTGTATGATCGACAAGACCAAGGGATTGAGAACTTGGAGGAGGAAGCCAAGATTGGGTCATCCCAAAGAAGGAGTAAGGGGATTACTATCAAGGAACAATAGTAGATTGGAAGTTTGTGAGTGTAGTTACCCTAGGGTTAAGACTAGTGTCTTAACCATCATTTTAATTTAATTTTAGTTATGTTACAAGCATGAAAGTGACTTAAATTAAAGCTGGTAATTTAGTAAGGAAGGGGGCTAAATAATTAAACATGAAAGCATGCTCGAATGGATTGTTTGGTATTGTGAATTATGTATATTATTAGGCTGATTTGTGTGATGTTATGAATGTTTGAATGAGGCATGAAATTTCTTGTATTCTACTGAATTTGGATGATAAATTAAAGGGTTGTTTGTTTCTTGATACATGAGATGGATATATGTTTAACATGTTTATAGTAATATAAGGAGCAAAAGATAGATTTATATTAATGTCAATGAAATGAGAAATTACAATCTTTGATACTAAATGAGCTGATATGCTAATTTAAAAGCTACGAGACCTTGGTTTACTAGATGGCTTAGGTAAAAGGGCATGCCTTAGGGTCTAAAGCTCTCTTGATTTTGGTTTTGATATACCTTCTTGTGTTGGTGATTATACACCTTCCTTATTAGCACCTTGTGTGCCTCGTGAAATGGTACTTTATGTACTAGTGAAATTAATGTCTTAGCATCTACTTGTGATACTATTTAGTATCATTTTGATTACGTACAAATGTACCAACTTGTGACTCGATTACCTAGACCAATCTAATAACCAAAGAAAATTAATTACAAGATTAAATATAACATGATTTGTCTTGCATGGTTGATTCTTATGATAATTTTTATTGTGACTTGTTTTGCAAGTAATGATTATTGTTATAAGACTTTTTGTGATTCAATATGCTATGAGACTAGCTAGGTCTTCTTACTAAATGCCTATGTAGGAAATCATTTTCATGAATTCTGACTAGGTCCTTATATTAAACATCTATGTAGGAAATCTTTGTGCAACCTTAATTAACACCTAACTCGATTTAAAATTAAAAATGTAATTGTTACCTCACTAAGTATAACTTTGTACTTATCATCTGTTGTTTCCTTCTTCCCAACATAGCAGATTGATCATGGTTCGATAGCTAATACTTCCATGATCGAGAGTAAAAACTACAAGCATAGTAATCATTTATGACTTTATCTTTCTTGTTCGACTTCTGAATGGTGGCATAGGGGTAGTTTTTGAGTTGGTTATGTCATGCATAATAGGTCTTGATGATATGGATGCTGATGTGGGTTTTGAGAAGTTTGAACAAATGATGTATTTGCTAGTTTGATCTTGGCTTGTAATGTATTGAAGACATGTTTGTAAATACAAACTTGGCATGTAATGTTTTGAGACTTGGTTTGTAAATATGTCATTTTGGTTTAACGAATGAAAGCGTGATTTGTTTTGAAATCTTGAATTAGATATATGGTTGATTGAAATGTGAAATGGGTATGTTTGATTAATCGTTCCTTGCCTTGTAATCAATCGAATGGAATTATATTTTTTTATGTATGGGGTTGATGTTAGAATAGGTCAAATAAGATTAGGATATATTGTTTACTTGTATGGTTCAAATACTTGAGTATTAATTTGTATATGATTAAAATTTTATATATATATAGGTTGAGTAAGATAGTTACATAAGTAAATTTTAATATGGTAGTTAAGTTATATGTAAGAATGAACTTGAATCTCACCTAACTTGGAAGTTAAGTAAATGTCTTCCCTAATTTGGTTGATTGTGTTTGTGATTGAATGTCATGTATCTGAACATGTTGGAATTGTTTGCTAAGTGTTGTGGTTGATCATTGCTTACTAGTTAAGCAACTCATTCTTTAGGAATGAGTTGCGAAAAGTTTTAAATTTTTCGTGTTTTCGACCCGACGCCTCTCTATCAGTTTACTACTAAACCGGGAGAGAGGTGTTACAGTTACTAAGTCTGGAGATTTCTAATTCATCATTGAACATGGACATACTAGAACAAAATCTCACAATGCTAGCAATGTAATTGGCAAAATTATTAGTTCAAAATTAGGACGTGGCAAAAAAATAATGGTATGGCATGCATGATTATACTAACTCTACATGGCAATAACATAATGCAAATATAAAAATAAAAATGAATGTAATGAAAATAAATGCAAGGCAACACACACCCTCAAACCTAAAGTATGCATTGTCCTCAATACATGATAACACATATATAGATGCAACGCATGCTGGAATCAAAAACATGAATGTAAGGAGTTAAGGGGATGAGGACTCCCGTGAGGAATGGTTTTGGCGAGTGGAGCGAGTTGTTCTTTTGAGGAAGGATCCTTGTTTTGGTGCCACCGATTTCTTCCTCTTCAGCTATGGATTCGGAACATCAGTCATGGCATCATCAAGAGGTACTTCATCTTCAAACTCAGCGTCCACATGTTTGGTCTCAGTCTTGGTAGAATCTTCTTGGGCATGTGATACTGGTACAATGGCATCAGATTACTAAGCTGGAGTATGATCAGGCTGAGGGTTGGCTGGCATTCCATCTGGTGCATGAAATTTTGTTTGGAAATCCAAATATGGTGGGAAAGGATTAGGGGAAACGCTTCGAAAGTTGTCCAAATGGCACAGTCTCGGGCCCCAATATACTGCTAGAGTTCTAGGTTTTGTTCCTCGGCCTTTTGGAACTTCTGAATGAGGAGTTCTTGGCGTTGATAGATCTGGGAGAGTAATGCCAAAACATCAGCTGGCAATTGAGTGGTCAATTAAGCCTTGGGTGTCTTGGTAGCAGAACTCGGCATGGTCTCTTTGCAAAATTTCTTGTGCTAAGAATCAAAGACCTTTCAAAATAGAAAAAGAAATAAAACTAAAAACTAAAAATTTAAAACTAAGATATCCTAAGTGCTGAAAAGAAAATAACTCTCAACCTATTTACAATGATCAGACTGGGTTGGCAATAATTTACTCAATGTCCGCAAGAAGAATTGTCTCCTTGGCATTAATCTGACTTCCTTCCTAGTAGTGCTTAAGTATTTGACCCTTGGCTAGTGGATGGTAGGTTGTAGTAATCTTTTGTTTGAATAACCAACGTAGAAAGCCGAAGGATTGCTTTCCTTTGGGTATTCCAAACTCTCGATTGCACAATGAAAGAGAATATTTTGCCATGGTGGCTTTGAACAACCACCCTAGAAAACCAAAGTATCTCTTTGTTGTAGGTATCAAGAACCTTTAATCGAAATCAGCACCTAGTAATACTTAGGCTTTGTTGCTCCTTTCTCATTTGATGTCGAGGCATGTGTGAGGTGACTTGGAAATTGTTTTAGTTCCAAGTTTGGCAGCTCCTCACTAGATGGCTTTGGTGCTCTGATCTCTCTATCAGCCAAATCAAGTGGCTCATATCTCCTATAATAACTCATGACTTCATTCAGCATGGTTGGTTCTTTAGATTCTTCGCTCGTCATATCTTCATCATCCTACTCGATGGCATCATCTTTTGTGCCCTAGCAAAATTGCATTACGTCCACATTGAAAATGAACTCCATTAGCCCAATCGCTTCGAATTCATTAGGTTCATCTGTACACTTAAGAGCTTGAAAATGTTAAATGTAACTTTATGGTCATTCATACGCATAGTTAGCTCACCTTTTTTAACATCAATTAAGGTCTTACCCGTGGCAATAAATGGTTTTTCCAATATTATTGGAACAACAACCTCATATTCTAAACTAATGAAATCAACTGGGAATATAAATTTATCTACATTTACCAACACATCCTTAATCTTACCCTTGGGATGTGCATATGATTGATCTGCCATCTGAAGTGTTATTGTGGTAGGCCTGGCTTCACCAATACCAAGTTTCTTGAAAACTGACATCGGCATCAAATTGATGATGGCTCCTAGATCACACAATGCTTTAGCCATGAATTTATTGCCAATCGTGCAGGGAATAGTGAAACTTCCAGGATCTTTTTGTTTTGGTGGCAATCTTTGGGTTATCATTGCACTGCACCCCTCAATGAGTATGACAGTCTCAAAATCACCCAACTTCCTCTTTTTGGAAAAGATGTCCTTCATGAATTTAACATAGTTGGGCATTTGTTCGTGAGCTTCCACTAATGGTATGTTAATAAGTAGTTGTTTAAGGACTTCCAAGAATCACTTGAACTGCTGATCTTTCTTTTGTTTTTGAAGCCTCTGTGGAAACAGTTGTGGTGGGTAGACAAATGTTGGCTTTGCTAGTTTTAACGAGCTGATGTTGGCATCAGATTGCGGTCTGACTTTGCTAGTGCTTGCTTCTCCTTTCTCAGCATCCATGGGTTTTTCTACTAGCACTGACTTCTCTTCTTAGCAAACAATTTGTTGTCTGGCAGGTGTTTCATTCGCAACTTGTTTGCCACTTTGGAGAGTGACAGTTTTGCACTGTTATCGCTGAGCATCCTTCGTATCACTAGGAAAAGTTCCTGGAGGTCTGGCATTAAGTGCGCTAGCAATTTTTTCTCTTTGAACTTCCAAGTTCCTCACGAATACGGCCAGGCTCTGGACAGTTGCATCGTTATGCTCCATATAATCCTTCAGGATTTTCTCATTGGAAGATCTTTGCACTGAGTTAGATTATTTTGCACTCTCTGTGGCATCACGTTCTTGTTGAAATGTAACACCCCAAAAATTACTCCCAAATTGTAAACCCTAGATTTAAAAATATCCCTAATTTAAAAACTCTAATTTTAATTTCCCAATTTTTAAAATCCTAACTTTTGAGAATTTTTGAAATGATTTGATAAAAACTGAAAATTTGGAATTTCTGGCCGATTTGTGAAAATTAGAATACCAAGGTCTATTATTTAAAGTTTTTGAAACTTGTGGTTAGTTTTGGAAATTGTTTATAAAGTTTGAGGTCAATTGTGATTCTCTATAAATCATGAGTCAGAATTATAATACATAGAAACTTAGGTGCCCTCTACATGAACCAAAAGAAGTTCAAGGCCTTATTAGGAAATTAACCCATCATAAGTTCAATATATACTCGTTTGAAACTTTAATTTTATTTTACCTGAACCTTGATTTTTTTCCATTCACTTCTCTCATCTAAAATGAGCTGCCAGCACTGTCAACAGCTTCGGCAACCCTCCAATCTATGTTCCAATCGTTACTGTGTATCCTTTGCACTGGTTGCAATAGCCTTGCCATCGTCAACCCCTCCACTAGGTAAGCATTTCCTTCATAAATCTCGATGCCAACATCTATGCTCTAGATTTGCACCCCCACCATTCGCCTATAGGTTTCTCAACCGTTCGCCTATAGGTTTCTTTGTCCAGCAACCCCAATTTCTCCAATTCATGGATTTAAATTTGAATGGTGCTATTACTATATTATTTTCTATTAGATGTAAAATATTATTTATTAATAGTGAGATCATGTGGGAATGTGGTCTTATATTGTTCTTATATACATATACACACACACACACACACATGTATATATTGCTCTCAAATTATATATGTAATGTTTTTATTACAATATTTTATATAAAGAGAGAGGTTATTCCTTATAAAAGCGCCACCTTAAAATGTGGAAAGGGTAAGGCGACATTTAGCGTTGTCAGAGGAGTGTGTTGTTTGCCAGAAGGATTCCGAGGATATGGATCATGTCCTTCGACATTGTCCGATAGCTGTTGAGCTCTGGAAGCGCATGATTGACCCCAGCCAGCAAGGCGTGTTCTTCCAAGGTTCGTTTGAGGATTGGATGCTACGCAACCTTGTCGAGAGCAGTACCAGGGTATCGACGGGCGTAACTTGGAGTGTTAGATTTTCGGTGTATTGCTGGGTTGCTCTGGGAAACACGATGCAACATGGTCTTAGATGAGAGCTTTGTGTTATGGAAGGCCATATTGAGCCGAGGGGATCACTTGATGGAAGAGTGTGGTTGAGCATTTTCACCAACGCGACAAGAGGAGATGGGTCAATCTCGTTCTTTAGTGCATTGGTCAGTACCGGAATTGGATTGGGTTAAGCTCAACGTTGATGCTGCGGTAAACACGAAAGATAACCTGGCAATGATTGGTGGAGTGATTTGGGATGAGACGGTGAGTGGCTCTTCGATTTTTCTAAGCATATAGGTAGATGCTCAGTTCTCCTAGCGGAATTATGGGCGTTGCATGATGGCTTGATCTATGCATGGACGAGGGGCTATAGATGTGTAGAAGTTGAAATGGATTGTAAGGAGATTATGAGGATTATTGGCGGTAAATCGGTAGCTTTGGCCGGTAGTTTGCTGGTTGAGGATATTAGGGAGTTGATTTGTCGCGACTGGCGAGTGATGATCAATCATGTCAAGCAGGAGAGTAATGGTGTTGCCGACAAGCTTGCGTCCTTAATTCGGGATGGGGACCTTGCTGCGTCGACTTACTTGGAGCCGCCTCTACTTGTGATGGCATTGGTTGTCACGGAACGTGGCCTGTGCTTGAGAGGGGATTTGGAGGTGGAAGCCGAGAAACACTTAGGCAATGGTGCTGAGGCTCAGTGGCATGTTGATCTTGGTGGTTAAGGGGGTTGTTCTTGTCGCTTGTTTCGTGGTGTTTAGAGGCGTGGTTATGGTAGTTTTGTGATTAGGCTTATGTAGACGAGATTTTGCTCACGTTGTTCTTTGTCTTGGTATTCCGATAGGTACTCTTTTCCCCCATTTAGGTTTAGGGGATTTTAATGAGGCCTATAGGTTTACCCAACTCTTTTCTATAAAAAATTGCTCTTTTTCTTATAATAAGTATAGCATCTTCAAATATGTCAACTGACATTTAAACTCAATTTTAAGTTAGTTGATTATGTATATATTATTAATATTTCTATTATTATTTTTATGCGTAATCTTATTAAAAATTATGAGTATATTATAGAGTATGTATTGGTTTGTAAATATTATCTAAATTACCATTACATATAGTCGGTGTAATTTGGTTTGATCCAAACTTTTATGACCCAAGCCACGTCCCAAAATGTTAACTCGAGTTTAGACCCGACCGACTCATACTCATAATCGACTTGTGTAACCAATCTGTCTTGAACTGTCCAATCAACCTTACTCAAACCATTCAGTTCAACCAATTCTTTGGCTTATTTGGAGAACAATGATACGCCTCATGTTAATGTAGAATTATTCTTATAGGTATTGATGCAACTGGACTTAGTGCTTCTAATCGTGGGAATCACATCCTTTAATAGGTTGAGTTTTGCTTTGGCTAAGGTATTTTCTTACCGTGCTATATAAATGGTTTTATTGTGTGATGTTTTTTTAATTTATAGGTATTTTACATGATATGTGTCGTTGCATAAGAATTTTCTATGCATTTATACTTGAGATAGAGGCTTATTTAAATAATGGTTTTATGGACTACGAACTCGGATTACAGTATAGGAACGAGTAGAGATTTGATGTCCTAATTTATAGTCTTTGTATGCATAAGAATTTTCTATGCAGGGGATAAGATAACAACTTCCTACGCCAATCTCAATATAAACTATTATACTCTATCAAACAAAGAATGTCTTTATACTACTATTACCTTATTCGGATGTCCTAATTTATAGTCTTTGTATGCCGCCCTCTCCTTCTGAGTTTCATCAATGTAAGGTTGTTTGTCTTCTTTCGGCAGTTTCTCCCATTTCTCGCCTAACTCTTTCCTAACCTACGGATGACAAATTCAAATGAATTTAACATTTTACACATCATAAACCACTAAAACATACCTCAATAGTCCTTTTTTTTCTCTGTTTTCTTCATCCTTATACATTCACCTTGACGGTAAAACATGAAAAAAAGCAAAGGTATACATTCAATCATTCATTTTGAGATGCAATAAGAATACGTAAATATCAACTTACTAAAACTTAATGTAGGGATGACATGTGTTTTTTTTCTTGTGCACAGCCTAGCACATATGACCAAAGACCCAACTTCCTTAGCAACAACTTCATTACCAACTTTATCATTACCACCTTTATCATCAACTTCCTCAGCGACAACAACTTCTTCAGCAACTTCATCGTTACCATCTTTATCAGCAGCTTCCTCAGTGACAACAACTTCTTTAGCAACTTTATCAGTAACTTCGTCAAAAACGGGATTCAAATTCGTTGTTGTCATCCTAAGAATTAAATCTTCACATGAATCAGTGCGGAAACAAACCAACTCACTCATAAATAAACTCATCCTCATTACAAACAAATCTAACCTTTTTAGGTTCAAAGAGATGGAAAGGGTAAGATTTCAAAAAAAAAACGAAACATGACAAAATATTCAGTTTCAACATATTTCCTCCAACAAGAAATGCAATTCAATACCAAAATTTCGAAACACAAACCCTAGATTTCAAGTATTTCACAAATAAACAAACAAACTTAGGGTTTTGCTTGTTACCTTCGCAATGGAGACGATTGCACATGTTCAGTTGCATACCTAAATTGAGGTTTCGATCTTTTACATTGACTAAAAGGTTTTTCCCAAATACAAAGGATTCTCTAGATTTTTAGCAGAGAAATGAGTTATAACCCTAAAATGTTATTAACAAATGAAGGTTTGATTCTCATGCTAGGGAGCCAGAGGGTTTTAATCGCTACGAGTAGCGAAACGACGACGTACATTGTGAGACTTACAAAAAGCTGAAAATATGAATCGTCAAACCGAAAATATTATAATCTTCTACTTTAGGTTGCAAAACTCGTTGATGAATTTCGATACTTGGCGATTGGGCCTAATAAGTTATCTAGTTCCTTCACTTTTACTGTTTCTACGTCTAATTTTATCTATCAAACATACAATACACCAGGTTTCAGTAGCCCCTAGATTATAACCGTACTCCTCAGTGCCGAGACTCTGATGTCGAATCCTTTTTCCTGCAATAAGTGTATCTATCCATTCTGTCCTTAATAGCTCAATCTGTACTGGCAAAAAAATGTCTATATCGTTCGCCTACGTCTTGGATTAAATTAATAGATTTGAATTTGGACAAACAATCTAAGATGTAATCATATATTCGGTTCATCATTTCATCTCATATTCCAACATAGTAGTGCAATCTCAATAACAATTGAAATGTTCATCAAACATAATATTATTCATGATTAAATTATTATACAATCCATTCAACAGAATATATCACACATGGAACACACTAGGTGGGACAGATCATTTCTTAGAGATATTTGGCATTTACGGAAGGGGACAATATACTTAAGTTCCGAATCATACTATATAAACATGTATTGTTAAAGGGACTTTAAACATTTCTAGTTTACACATTTTCTACAAGTTCTGGTACATGTACACAAGTTCCGATATTAGGAGAAAAACATAAACTGTTACACGTTAACCCTAAAATATTACTTTCACAACAGACAATTTTGGTACTCAATTTCAAATTTCGAGACATATTCTTCCAACATTAATTGTCACAAACTTTTACTAACAATTTAGGTTTAAACTTTTATCTACTGGTTCTGGTACATATCTCATAGTTCTCATAGATCTAATGGTCAAAATCAAAAGTTTTCCCATCTAACGGCTCTAACATCTCGTCGTTTATTAGTCGTAAACTAACTTGTCGTTCTTTAGACTCTCACACTAATCCCAGTTGGCGCAGCAGTAAATGTTTTCACACCAACCGAACTTCCTCTAGGTAGTAAAGCCAATTCATTCCCACACAAGATATGTTGCACTTGATCTAGCAAGTACAAGGGCGGCTCAAAGGTTTACGGGGCCCTGTGCAGTTTATTAAAACGAGACCCTTTAATTTATAATCCCAAATATATATAAAGTTTATTTGAAAATATTTTTATCTTCATAAAAAAATATGGGCCCCCTTTAAAGTCAGTTTTTTTCATTTTTTTCTTGTAATTTATTAAATCAAAATCTTTTTTTTTCTATAAACATTTAGTTCAACTCATTTGGGTCTCTCTTTTCTTGGGGCCATGTACGGTCGCTCATCTCGCACATGTCCAAAAACCTCACGGCAAGTACCACTCTAGCTATAACAAAATAATGGTAAATAAGTGATTGCACAATTAAATAATAATATTAAGATTTACATAAAAATTCTTTCGAGAAAAAATCACGGGCAAAGGATACTAGTATCGGTTTTCTCTACAGGAACTCATCAAGTGTATATAAATATGCCCGTCCCTCGTTTTCTTTCTTGAAAACAAAAATTGTGGGTTAACCATTCATATGGATATATTGACTTGTTTATGTAACGTAACTCTGTGATCTTTTTTTACTCTCCAAAATTTGGATGACATTGCCATTGGCAAAGACTCCCATTGATGTGGCCAAACAAACCAGCATGAGGTAGTTGAGTTGTTGTTTATACATGAACTTTATTATAACCCCACACAACAGATATATGTTGTAGTCTTGTCATATCATGCGCGTGAATGAATGCATGGGAAGCTCCTTGCTGGCCGCCCTTGAATTCAATTTCTATCTCAAGGAAAAGGGTATGGATAATGGAAGTGAAAGTAAACCTACAAAAAACTAAACTACAATTTTATTTATATATATATAGGATTAATATTTGATACACTGCCAGTGTAAAAAAAGTTTACACAAGCATGCCTATTTTCAAGCCTAAATTTAAAACCTAAAATTCTAACCTTAAAACCCTAAAATTCTAACCCCAAGTCCCAAACCCCAAACCCTAAATTCTAACCATAATTCTTAAATTCTAAATTATACAACCTAAACCCCTAACCTCTAAACCCTAAACTAAACCCTAAACCCCTGAATAAACCCGCTTGTGGAAACTTTATTTTCCACCGCCGGTGTATAGGATATTAATCCATATATATATATATATTAAAACATCTAAAATATAATAAATGAGACATATGCCATCATCTCAATTTTAATAACAATAGTAATGTATAGGGCTAACTTGAGATTTTTTTACAGAATATAAAACTCTTTTAGTTTTATATTTTTTAATCGTTGGACGAATTAAATGAATGGAGCGAAATTAGTTCTTTTATTCTCATAAAAATCTTCTCACTTCCTATTGTTAATCTCATTTATTTATTTATCTTCATCCAACAGTTCAAAATAGATGTAATACTATTGTAATAATAATAGTAGGGTTATGGTACAAGCCTTCCTGCCAAAGTATTTCATGCACAAGTGCTTTTAGAAATTTTGTTTGCACAATTGTCTTAGTTTTAGGGTTTAAAAACTTTTATTAGGGTTTAGGATTTAGAGGTTTAAGTTTAGTAGTTTTGAATTTAGGGGTTATTGATAGAACTTCGGGCTTAGTCTTAAAATTTAGGGTTTATAGTTTAAAACTTAAATCCCTAACCATATTACCCTAAAACCAATTGAAATCATAAACCCTAAATTCTAACTATAAACCTTAAATTCTAATCTCATACAATTAAACCTCTAAACTCTAAACCCCAAACTAAAATCATAAACCTTAAACTCTAATCTATTAAATGTTATCCAAACGCATTTCAAGTAATTGTAGTAAAACCCGACCTTTTGACCCTTTGGCTTTTCTGGCAATCCGAACGCATTTAAGTAATTGTCCTTCTGTAAGTCCATAATGAAAACGCAATTTTTGTTTTTCTTCTAAACGAATACGGTATTGAGATTTTTTATCGGGGCACGACCAATTAATTTGAATCGGGTTATTCAGAGATCCAATATGGATGCGACCCTCGCATATTAATTTTCTACATTTGTAGGTCAAGATTCGAACCTTACTAAACCAACTAGTTGTTGGTAATATTTTAACTTGTTTAATTATACATGTATTGAGTAATATGTTAATCGATAGTTTGATCCCAATAATAAAATTTAAGGTAAACTACATTAGATACCAATATACTATTGACACGGGCTCGTTTCGTTTTTATTATTGCACTTCTAATTAGTCTAATTTTAACACTAATCTTTAATTTTTAACTAGTTTATGTCACTTCGTCATTAAATCATTTAATATGTGGGGACATGGCTAATGTGGACTCCTCACCAAAACGACTATTTTTATGCTTATATCGCTTAGAATGATGTCTTTTTCAAGAAGAAAAAATATAAAATTTTACCGTTAAAGGGATTTGAACTAAGTCTTAAGGAATAAAAAGCATATGCTTAACCACTTGAACAACTTGAGAATTGATAATATTCTAACAAAATTTAATATATATTTGAAACTATAATTAAGATTAATATTGTTTTCAAAAGGTTTTATTATTGTTCAGTTTAATCTTTAATTTTTTATTTAATCCTGAAACTAATTTATATTTGTTTGTAATTTTTATAATCTAGTCCAACATTTTTAAACTAATTTTATTTTTTTTTCAATTTGGCTCCTAAATCTTTTATTCTATAAAAAATTATCCCATATATATTTTTAGTTTTTATAATATAGTTCAATATTTTTAATATATTGTTATTTTTTTCGTTTAGTCCCTACAATTTTTATTTAATTCAAAATTGATCATATTTGTTTCTAATTTTTATAATTTAGTCGGAGTTTTTAATATAGTTTTGTTTTTGTTTAGTTTAATAATGTTTTGGGAGTGACATAAACGAGTTAAAAATTAAAGTTTAAAGGTAAAATTAGACCAATTAAAAGTTTAATAGTAAAAGTGAGTCAAGGTCAATAGACTTATTGTATATGTCGTAGTTTACCTTAAATTTTAATAGGTGAGCGAGAAAAGTAAAACGAAAGGCAATATGTTTTTAAAAAAAGGAAGATGAGAAGGGAGAAAATGCGAGTAAAACAAGTTATATAATATCCATTTCAGTTTCACCATGCCCGGATGGTAATCTTTGCTTTTATAAATCATAAAAAGGAAGGAATATGGAAATAAATAAAAAAAAACTTGGAAATTTATAAAAACAAAAGAAGTAAAAGAGAGATAAAAGGAAGGGGGAAGGCCAACAAGTGGCCATCTGCCAAGTCCCACCAAAATTAGGATCCACACACACTCTTTTCTTCCCCATTTTACTCTCTCTCTCTCTTAATTTCACAAACCATGGCAGTTGGTGAGTGAACTGAAATGGCATGTTCTTTCAAACTGTAACCATGTAAATCATAAACAAATAAAAATTCAGGTAGCTATGAATAAAACGGAAAATAATTGGGACTCATTCTGTGTATTTAAACTCTGATGGTCTACATGTGTAAGCTTTATTCAAATAAGCTGGTGTAAAGTTAAGTTGCATCCGCTGGCCTAGGGGGGCATAATCGGCGGAGTGAGAGATCCAATCCGATTATCCATTTAGATTGCGACGATGGAGGCAGAGAAGAAACACTCGTCAGCCGTGTCCAATGTGGGAGCTTGGGCTTTGAACATTATAAGCTCCGTTGCCCTAATCATCGCCAACAAGCATCTCATGTCCCCTACCGGTTATGCCTTCTCCTTTGGTCAGTTCCCTTCTCTCTTCATCCTTGTTTTTTGTTTTATGCTTTCTTGAATGTTATTCACCATTTTCTTCATTGAAACACGTCAAGTTTTGATTTGTTGATTCCAAAATTAGAAGAAGACCTGCATTAAAAGCTTCATGCTTTAAAATCAACTTCTCCTTTTCATTTAGCTTTCAGCAATATGATGGAGGAATGGCTTTATCCTTCCGTTTCTTGCTTTGTCCTTGGCTTTATCAGGCAACAAAACAATTTCTCTTCAAATCCATATACATTTAACTCATTTATACAGAGTTATGCACTTCATTATCTTGAACCAATTCCAATTCTTCAAATTGATTTTCCTGAAACATCATTAGTCACGTTTAAAGATAACCCTATGTATGTCTGCGGGCAGTGGGGGAACATATTAATTTATAGGACAATGCCCCCAGCATTTTAGAAAATTTTCATTAAGCTGGAGATTTTTTTTTGAAAGATTTCATTATATTTCTTAACTTTTTGAAAACTTTTATTAGTTACTAAAAAATTTCAAATTTTTTCATTAATATATACATACTTCCCAACATAACTTTGTTATTTTATATTTTTTATACTTTATATTATTTGTGGATTTGTTTTTAAAAGAATATGCAATGTGTTCAAAAATTGAGGTTTCTTATGAATTACTATAAGTTTTCAATTTTCAAGCATCCTTCAGATGAACAATTCTGCACTCTTCAGCTCAATCCCTTGATTCTGTTTTATCCCCTTGTACTACTGCCTACATCTGAATTAAATTGTCCATCCTTTGTTTTGAACTCATAACAGTCATCTGTGCCAACTTTATCTTATTCCTGTTGGTACAGTCAAACAGTAGGATTATCATTTCTCTGTAGTTCTGTACATTTTGTTTCCTATATTTCAGTTTATCCAGAATTTACCATGTACAATCCTTCTTCAGAATCAAAACCACTTTGATGAAGGATGAAAATCTCTAGTATTTCTTTCTTTAAGAAATTGCTCTAGTTTCACTCTTGGACATTGAAGTCTATGCTTCAGCTGCCTGCTTGTAATCTACTTTTAACTTCAAAAGTTTTGATGGCAGGAGGAGTTTAGATGTATATTTTATTTTCCGGATCGTAATTATATCTTTGTATTTAAAACAACTTTGCACTCTCTCTCCCCGTCTTTGTAAATCTAAAAGAATTCCTGCTTTTACAGCAACAACGTTAACAGGGTTCCACTTTTGTACAACTGCCTTTATCGGTTTAGTGTCGAATGCCACTGGTTACACAACCAAAAGAAATGTTCCTTTTTGGGAGCTTATTTGGTTCTCAGTTGTTGCCAATACTTCAATTACCGGGATGAACTTGAGTCTCATGTTGAATTCAGTTGGATTTTATCAGGTAAAGCCACTCTTAAGTAAATGTATCATTATGATTAAGATTTCAAAGCTAATCCTCATTGTAATACAGGTTTCAAAGCTAAGTATGATTCCAGTTGTTTGTATGCTGGAATGGCTCCTCCACGGTAAAAAATACTCAACTAAAGTCAAGATGGCAGTCATTGTGGTGGTTGTTGGTGTAGGTGTTTGTACAGTTACCGACGTACAGATCAACGCCCAAGGTTCTCTTTGCGCCTGTGTAGCAGTACTGGCTACCTCCTTACAACAAATTGTAAGTTGTTCCACGTTTCTCTGCCTACATGAAACCATTTCTCATTCACCCCATTACAACCTTGTTTTCATTAGTTTTGGATTTAAAACACGGGTCTCATCTCTTTTCTATTGTTTCTCCAAACATATCTCAAAGCCTGCAGTGAGTGATATTGGCTCCTTATGTTCTAATGCTCCGTATTGGTTAACTATGTTTGTGGAACAGTCAATTGGCTCCTTACAGAAGAAGTACTCAATAGGATCATTTGAGTTGCTTAGTCAAACAGCTCCAATCCAAGCTTTATCTCTTTTGCTGCTCGGTCCATTCGTCGATTACTTCCTCTGTGGCAAGTTGCTTGCAGATTATAAAATCTCCCCAGCTGCATTTGTAAGTATTCCCCGTGTCTTAAAATCAAAGTTCACATGCTTACGAGTTATACTAATATGTGTATGAACTGGTTGATTGCAGTTTTTCATATTGCTCTCATGCTCCTTAGCTGTATTCTGCAATATAAGCCAGTATCTATGCATCGGACGATTCTCCGCCGTGTCTTTCCAGGTTCTAGGCCACATGAAAACAGTTTGCGTTCTGATATTGGGGTGGTTGCTGTTTGATTCAGAGATGACACCCAAAAATATACTTGGGATGGCCATTGCTGTGATTGGCATGATAATATACAGTGGGGCTGTTGAGGCTGATAAGTCAGCTGATTCCAAGGCCTTGCAATATCGAAAACATAGTTCAACAGAAGATGTTAAACTATTGCTAAAGCATGTGGACGGATCATCACTACTCAAAGACGTTGAGCTTGGCAAATCTCGAGGATAGTTTTTGCCCAACTCTTGGAGCCTTTTCTTTTCTCTCTTCATTTTTATTTGTTTGTTTTTTAATAGTTATGAAAAAATATTTTTTTACCACATGATTTTCTTTACTGTGTGTGGATTTTTTTTAACATTTCAATGACGAATGAGATTATAACAAGTGATAAATATATTAAAATTGCTATTATTAGAAGAAAAATAATAATTCATATATTGAATTTGGATAAAAATAGGCATTGCTTTAAAAAGTAAAAAAAAAAAAAAACAATCACCAATTGGATAATAAACACAAATAATATATTAAAGTAAGTGATAAATTTGTCTACTTTAATTGAAGCCCTAGCAGAAAACCGTAATGGAAACCCTAACGAAGTCCCGCCAGAAGGCTGGAGAAGATTCACTTGATCGTGTCCAGGTTCGTCTTCCACCGGTGCTAGAAAGGCCTGGATCGCGACTTGATTTGGAGGTACAACGTGCAGTGAAAAGGACTAAGAACATAGAGGACGAGGGTTTGAGTAATGAATTTGGTTCAAAAGCCCCCCGAGAGATGCTAGATGGAAGTGTGTGTGGTGGGGGGTTGAGGATTCTCTAAGTGATGATGGAAACTTAGTTGCGAATGGTTTAGCTAAGTTAGCTAATGTGGATGACCTGCAGTGTGTGGCGTTTGATGACCTTCCTTACTCGGTACTGTTGCATGCCCAAATACCAGATTTATGATGAGTTTGTGTCAGGATCTGATTCTAATGTTTGTGTGGTATTAACCAGGAGTAGCTGACAGACGCGGCATTAAGGGCATGTGGATGAAGAAGGGGGTGTGGTTCGGGTGCAAATGATTGAGTTTAGAGCTTTGCTGTGTCAGAGCCGAGCTGGGTTTAGAAATTAGAATCACCAAAAGATATTAAAAAATAAGAGAGGAAATAGGTCGATTTTTTAATTAATTATTTAAATGATTATGTAAATTTTGTCTGATTGTCCAGGTAAGCTTGTATTGGAGTTTGATTTTTCTTTTAGTAAGGAGAAAAGACTTCAAAGTTGCATTATTCAACCGCTGTTCTAAAATAATATTTATATATTTTTCTGTACTTTATGGAACTATCGATATTCACTCCTTTATCCGATTAATCTTTATTAGATTTTGTAAAGATTTATCATAGAAATAATATTTTTTAAATGTAAAAATTAAGGATGAGCCTACCACGTGCGACGAACACCGATGAACACCACTAATGATGAACACCGATGAACACTATTAAATTACTTAATAAAGATTTAAAATTTCAAGGACTCATCATACAATTAATAATTATTTTAAAAAATTTAATTAAATTATTTTTTATAAATATTAAAATTTTATTTTTTAATGAGGTTAAACTATATATATAGTACCTCACCTATTTCCGTATTTCTATTGAGCCCTCATTATTTAAATATTATTTTAATTTGACCCTATTATTTATAAAAATAATTTAACCCTTAACCCTCAACCTAAAACCCTAAACTATTAAACCTTAAACCCTTAAACTCTTAATCATATACCCTAAATCATATACCATTAAAAATAATTTTACCATTATCGATTCAATTCAATTCAATGAATTGTTGAATTCTCCTAAAAAATTCAATAATTAACAATTTGAAGAAACAAAAAGTGATGATCAAAGTCGGTACAAGTTCTTCATTATGTGATATCACAAAGATTAAAAAAATATGGACTTGAGCTCTTTAAATATGATATCTGTTAAGGCAATCAAATCCTTCTACTCTAACAGTTGCAGGTTTATAGCCAAACTTCATCCTAGTACATAGAGACGATGGAGATAAAATTTGCAGGGCTGTAAGACTTTCATCACCAAAGTGAGCATCGTGCACAAGTAGATTCGAAACCCTGCTTGGGGGCAAACCACAAAAAAATAGGGGTGATGATGTTACTTAATCTTGACGAAATTGGAATTATTGAAATGGGAGTAGATCCGTTCAGTTTCAAGGTTGCTGAAATTCCCTCGTTGAAAGTCAATGACTATATGATGATCATGAATTATTCTCCGAATTTGGTTAGGGAAAATGAATTCAATGGAGGGAAAGAGGATAGTTTTGTTGCCTCTTCAGGGTATATGTTCAAGAGTTTAAGGGTTTAAGGTTTAATAGTTTAGGGTTTTAGGTTAAGGGTTAAATTACTTTTTTATAAAGAATAGGGTCAAATTGAAATAATATTTAAATATTGAGGGTTCAATAAAAATACGGAAATAAGTGAGGTACTAAACATATAGTTTACCCTTATTAAATAATAAAATTTTAATATATATAAAAATAATTTAATTGAATTTTTAAAATATTTATTAATTGTATGATAGGTCCTTGAAATTTTAAATTTTTATTAATTAATTTAATGGTGTTCATCGGTGTTCATCATTAGTGGTGTTCATCGATGTTCGTCGCACGTTGTAAAATTTTCCTAAAAGTAATTATGAAGGTGATTCTTTTAAAGAGTCTAACACCTTATATTACTAAACCAACTAATTGTTAATATTTTATATTTTAGGTAAAGTATACTAGTGGTCACCAAACTTTTAGGGAGCTTTCACTTTGACTACTGAACTTTTAAAAATTTCATTAGAGTTACTCAACTTTTAGTCTACTTTTATTTTAGTCCCTCTCGTTAACTTCTCTTAAAAACGCTGACGTGGCACATTATCTTCTTCTTCAACCTCTTCTTTTCTTTTCCGTGTTTTTTCTTACTTTGTTTTCCTTTAATAGTCAGTTGAATATGTCAACATTTGCGAAGAGGTTCAATAGCATACCTAAACATTTCGATTTGCAAAATAAATATCCAAAAACAATTTGTAGCCAACATATATTATAGTATCATCATCATTGATGCTTGAAACCGACACGAGACGGGCATTTGGATCAAATTAGCAACAAAAATAATAACAGTAATAATGGATCCGAATAAGACAAACAATTTTAATGCGGATGTTGCCGAGCAAGAAGAAGAAAAAGAAGAGCAAAGATGAAGGAACTGCTGCAAGTGAAACTAAAAAGAAAAAGAGGTCCAAGGAGTGAAATCATCACTGTCGTGCTCAATTTCGTGTAATGGCATGGCATACTAATTGTGGTTTATCAAGTGGTGTTGTAGGAATATGGTTTATTTGCTTCTTCTTTTTCCACAAATGAACAATTTCAGGAGATCGACTATTACCCGAGAAAGGGAATAGGTGCAAAGCTTGATGCAGGAAAGTTCCCGAAAGAGATGCTTAACAATAGTAAGACAGTGATAGTTAGCCTTATGGGACGTTAATCGTGCTTTAATGAACGAAATTCATGCTCTCTAGCAACCCCAAGGAAAATTTTTATATCATTGATCTTGAGAATGGCTACTTTCTTGTCAAATTTGGAAAGGAAAGTGAGTATGATGTGCGGCTGCCCTATCACGTTGGAATCTTCAATTTGGTTACTTGGAAGCAAGACTAGGGCTTTAGACTCAAACAAGAAAGTTAGGCGCAAATATGAAATTTCAAGAGAAACTTGTTGAGCGTTTCTTGAAAACTTCAGAATTAAGGCCAAAAAATTAAAGAAACAAAGACAAGATAAAGGGTTAGATACGAATAATAGGAATGAAACTAAAAAGATTGAAAAAAATAAAAATAAAATTAGATAAAACAAATCTAAAAATTCATATTTTGAATTGATGGAAGATGGCATATATGGGGATTGATGTAGAAGATAGAGATGGCATGCGAAGATAGTTGTCCCACAGAACCCTCTTACCCGCAACTAGATAGACAACCTATGTCATATGGCTGTAACCGATCATCCTAATCTGTGATATGGCTCTAACCGGCCATCCTAATCACAATTGACTAGGCAACCCGGAGTGTGAAGATCAACAACAAATTCTAACGAACTTGAAGAATCGCTTCTAAGACACAAGATAACTTCGTGCAAGTATAACCTCAAAAGAAAATTTTTATTCAATGAAATCTGAAAAACAAAGAAGAAAGCATCATCCTTTTATAGATGAAGGATGACTTTAACCTAAAACTAAGAATGAATAAAAAAAATCTTTTTCGTTAAATTGGACTTGATCTAACGGCTTGGGAGAAGGGTGACTGGTTCCTAAAGTATATAAAACCCTAAAAACATAATTTGAATGTTAATAATAGCTTTTGGGCTGAATTTACAAAATCTTGTAGTTAAACCCGTAACCAGTTTTCTGTTTGCGCAGTCTTTAGTAAAATGGGGGTATCATGAATTTTAGATGTCTGATTGACGCATTTCAAGATGCGTTGGAAGGTAACTAAATGAAGGTCAATTTGTTAGAAGACAACTCGACTCAGAAATGCCTGATCCCATCCGAAAATTCGTCTCAAGTAGGCTGATTTTCCAGAATTCAAGAACAACTTCAGCTTCTTGCCCAAGATAATTAGTTTCAGTCCAAGATAATTAGTTAAACCCGAAATGAACTGAACCGAAATGAAACCGAACCGATTTTCAACCGAACCGAATGTACCCGAACCGAAAGCTGAACTACAAATTGACCTGATTTTAACCCGATAGTAAATGAAAATTTTATTTTTACTATTATCTATTTTTAAGAATATGATGAATAGTAAAATAAAATATGTTGTATTATTTTTTGTTTTATACTATGAAGAGACTATTGATCTTCTTAAAGTTGTGGTATAATAACATTTTGTGTCATAGAAATTAATCTCATGAACCAATAACCTTAAACTAAACCATAAACCCTAAATCATTAACACTAAGCCCTAAAAACCTAAACCGTTAACCTTAAGCCACAAAAATTAATCTAAAATCAATAACCCTAAACTGAAATTAGAGACCATTTTTACAATCTTACCATAAAATATAGCTAAAATCAAAATTAGAGACCAACTTGACAATTTGAAAGTAGAGAAATTTGAGAGCTTGGCGACTAATTTTATAATTTCACCATAAAATATAGCATAAAACTGAAATTGTGGACTAAATTGACAATTTGAAAGTGGAGAAATTTCAGAGTCCAATGACCAATTTCATAATTTTACCATATAAATAAATAGGGGTCAATTTTGGCTAAAAATTAGATCATAGGAATTAAAATGAACAAAAATATCATTAATTAAATTAATAGACTAAATTATAAAAAAATAGTTAATTTCGACTAAAAGTAAAATTTTATAGACTAAATATCACTACGGGGAGAGGATTGTTATATCCGAAGTCTAAACCGCGGGGATACTTGTGACTAAATTAAATTAAACTAAAACTTAAAGTTGAATATTAGTACTAAAATGTAACATTTTAAATGCAACATGACCTAAAAAGTAATTAATCTCTAGCTTAAAAAATTTGTGGCTTATTTCCTTCCAAAACTTTGTCTTTTTTTAATCTAGCTTAAAAAACTTGGTGGCTTATTTGCCTCCAATTTTTTTTCTTTTCTCTCTCTATTTTTACCAATTGTCTTTTTCTTTTTCTTAATTTAATTGTGTTTCAATTTATATTAATTTAATCGAAATTTTACATTTTATTTTAGAATTATTTTAATTATGTCTGTGATTTATGCTTCTAGATTTTAGTTTAGCTCAATTAGATCCTAAGTTTAATAAGTTAATTCATTTCGGACATTATTATTATTATTATTATTATTATTATTATTATTATTATTATTATTATTATTATTATTATTATTATTATTATTATTATTATTATTATTATTATTATAACATATAATAAACTTTGATTTATAATAATTATACACAAAATTTTGATACGGATACATGAAACTTTGATTTTAAATATTTAATCAAATTCAAATGCATAGATTAACAAGTTGAATCAGAACTAATCTCACACACCAATAATTCTAAACTAAACCATAAATACTAAACTCCAAACTCTAAACCCAACTCAAACCGAATTGACCCAAAAATTTAAATATTTACCCGACCCGATTTTGACCCGAACTGAAAGAGACCGAACCAATATTGACCCGACTCGAAAACATCCGATCTGATTTTGACCCGATCCAATACCCGAACTGGATCCGACTCATCACAGACCTGAATTAGACCCGAACCGAATCTAAACCGATTCTACATAGACCCGAAACGACCCGATTGCCACCTTTACCAGATACTAGCTAAAGATTTAATGTGCTTCAAAATACAATGTTTGAGGAGGATGTTTTTGATCTAGTAGTATCCCAACAGGTGAGCTCGAATGGGCTGGCTGGTGCCACTGGCCAAGAAATGGATAATCGAGCCAAGGTGAACTCTAAAAAGAAGAAAAAGAAGAATGGTCATGTGGGTTATGACTCAGAAAGTGAGTCTAAAGGTGATGTGAGGCAAAGTAACGTGGTGTCGTTGTATGAGGGACAAACCCCTTTAGTTGTTCATAATTCCAGTATCCTTACCAGTGACCACTCGACAGTTTTGATCACAGAAGATGGTGAGGAGATTAGGGGGACACGTAGGGCAGTAGGGAAGGCTCATTCTGGGGGGATAAAAAAGGTTCAGGGAGATTCATCTAGAAAAGGTTTGAATGTCAAGAAGCAATCTTATTTCAGATTTCCTTCGCGGATAACTTTATTCGACTTAGTTCACACGTTGACTAATTAAGTTTATTCACATGCAACTGTTAAAAGAAAATTGGCAACTTCTATTGACCCATGAGGCTAGGGGTGGTCCTAATCATGTGGATGCAATGAACCAATCGAAGGACCCTAGTTATGAGGCTTTCAAGGAGCAACTTGGTTCCTTGTCTAATGGCAAAGAGAATCAACTTTCGTCCCTATAAGGGCCCTTTTTTCTTCTACTCTATTTTAATGATCAAAGCCTTTGTTATGAAACTATTAGGGTCCGACGTGTCCTTCATTCTGTCATCATTTTAAGGAGCTTATGAGAGTTCACCGACCACAATTGGTTACATTGATAGAAACTCGTGCAAATTATTAGAAAGTTTGGCTTTCCGAATTCTTATCGCACCGAGGCACAAAATTTCAGTGGTGGGATTTGGTTGTTGTGAATGGATTCAATTGAAGTTGATATTCTGAAAATCTTGAACTAGTTTATTCATGGACGTGCTAAGAATGTTGTCTCCTCCAGATGGCTATTTTTTACCTCGGTATATGCCACCCATATGTGTTGAAGCGGAAATACTTTTGGAGTTCTCTTCAGGCTCTTGACCAGGGATATGGAAATACTTTTGGAGTTCTCTTCAGGCTCTTGACCAGGGATATGGAAATACTTTTGGAGTTCTCTTCAGGCTCTTGACCAGGGATATGGAAATACTTTTGGAGTTCTCTTCAGGCTCTTGACCAGGGATATGGAAATACGTTTGAAGTTCTCTTCAGGCTCTTGACCAGGGATATGGAAATTCGTGGCTGTTGGCCATCCTTAGGGCTGAAGAATGTTTTAGGGTCTCTTAATCGGTAATGGGCGTTAGTAGGTTGTTTAGTGAGTTTGTTTTTGATTCCTGCTTATTGGAAGCTTCTTTTTTACAATGTTCACAAAAAAACTCCCTTTCTCTAAAAATTTCCCAAACCCTAACCCCCCTCTATAATTTGTTAAATCAAAAGATCTCTACCTTGAAAACCTAGAAGCTATTCTACTTTTAACCAATGACCCGCATGGAATAAGGTTCGATTTCAAACAATTCAAAGAATGAACAATTATGAATGATTCTAATGAGAAAACAGTTAATGTTAACACAATAATACAAGTTGGTTTCTGGACTTGGAAGCAAATTGAATATTCGGTTCCTTGTGACGATTGTCTTCCAGGGCTGGAAGATTAAGATCCAAATGCAGAACATTATTCATTTCTTGTACCATTGCCCATTTCTTCGATAAACACTAGATTTCAACAGTAAACAATTTCTTAAAGAGAAAAAAATACCGCTTTTAGCAAAATCAAACCGTAGTGAACTAAGGATCTATGATACTGAAGCCAAAATATTTCAAATTCCTAAATCCAAACATCAATTCCCACCAATAATTATGAAAATAACTCAAATTAGTGAAACAATTTAAATAAGCAAAACAAAAACAAAAGATTTCAGATACGTATACATGCATAAGAGATGATTTTGAACTCTTCTTCTCCCCTGTAATTACATATGGAGGTTTTTTTAGAGGGATGAGTTAGGGCTTGGGTTAGAAAATATTGAGAAAGAGAGAAGGGTTTTTTTTAGGTAAAGATGGTAAAAAATGAGGTTTTAAAAGTTTGATGGTCAAATTTAAAATTAATATTTTTATTAACGTGCCACGTCATCGTATTAACAATGGTTAACGAAGGCTAACACTCGAGTGACCAAAACGGCAACGGTCAAAAACATAAGTGACAAGAATACTCTTTTTTCAAATTGGGTGACCAAAATAGAACGTGCTCTAAACATAAGGGACTTCCGGTGAAGTTTACTCCTAAAGTATTGAAAATTTAGGGACCCAAATTGAAAGGAAGTAAAAGTTGATGGCTTAAGACCAAGATGTGGGAAATTTAATGACTTGATGAGTGTTTCTACCATTGCTTGATGAGCCGAATGTCTATGTGTCTTGCACACATTATTTCTTTGATTTTAATTTTGGGAAAATTGATGTAAATAGCCAAATTTGCTATTCACATTTCGGAGGGATAAGGGAGAGATAGAGAAAGGGGTTACTTCATCGTCTTCCTTATGTAAGTCTCCATTGATGAATGCTAAGAGAGCTTTGTGATGGAATTTAAATTCCTTTCATTTTATTCACCAATCTCAAGTTCTACTAACCTATTTGGTAAGCTCATAACTCTACCTATCTTTTGAGATTTTTTTTTTGTATAGTCTTGAATCTAAGAGATGATTGATTATAGAAGAGTATATTTTAAATTAAGTAGGAATTTCTATAGAAACTAGATTGATTCCTAACAGTGTAAAGTTATTCCCATGGATTTCAAATTATGAAAACCCTAAAGCTTAGAAGTAGGATTGTCTATGTTGTACAACTCTCAAATTTAAGTGCTTCGAATATGAAATTGATGACCATTATGTCTAAACTTCGTTAGATTAATTTAATATTGGAGAGTCATTGAATCCTGAACGAAAAGAAAAATCCACCAATCAAGGGATTATGATTCGAAAGCAACCCTAGATTCAGCCCACATAGAGCTATCTTTGAAGGTATTCTAAGTTAAGCTCACATAGAGCTATCTTTGAAGGTATTCTATGGTAAGCTTCATGTAAGTGATTTATTTTGGATTCATTATTGTACCCTCCTCGACCCTACTTAGCCGAAGCAAACCCGAACTCACTTACTCGAATTAAGTCCATTTTTATTTTATCTTATCTAGATGTAAAATTAAGTCATATGGTGTACATACAAGCAACGGTTCAAGTTACACTCGAAATGGACACCAAAAAGGCACTCAATTGCAAATTCAGGCATTCTAGAGACCAAATTATAAACCTAAATAATTACAAGAAATTTGTCAAATTTCTAGGTACTAATAATTAATTAATCATATTTCATGCTGTCATATAAATTTTTAGCTCAAACGGATCATCCAAACGCATCTAATTAATATATGAACATTCAGTGACCATTTTGTAAAGAATCCAAACCACCGTGCGTACCGATACTCTAGATCCCGTACCGATACAGTGGTGGTGCGTATCGGTACTCAGAACTCCATTCCAATACTCTAGACCCCTTGTACTAGGGGTGTGAAAAAATATTTGATCCGATTATCCGTTGATCTGATTTTTTATTTTTGGGTCAAATATCCGATCCAATTTTTAAATTTTTAGATCGGATACAGATCAGAATATTTCAATTTTTGGATTATCCGGATATCTGAATATCCTAAAATTTAAAATTTCATTAACATTAATCTTGTATATTTAACAATTTGATGCTTATTATATCCAAAAAAATTTAAAAATCAAAATTTTCATATATTCGAATATGTTATGAATATTTATCTATATGGATGTCTATTATGATAAGAACTTTATCATGGAGATTTGACTTACTTTATCATTAGGCACCTTCCAACTCATCACATCCTCTACTTTATGCGGATCAACCCGAATACCCTCAGCTGATACAACATGCCCAAGGAAGACCATCTCTTTAAGCCAAAACTCACACTTGCTCAGCTTAGCATACAACTGGTTCTCCAACAACACTTGTAACACTATCCTTAGATGTCTATCATGATCCTCCTCGGTACGAGAGTACACAAGGATATCATCGATGAATACAACCACAAACTGATCCAAGAACTCATAGAACACACGATTCATCATGTCCATGAAAGCAGCAGGTGTGTTGGTCAAACCAAACGGAATTACTAAGAATTCATAATGTCCGTACCTTGTCCGAAAAGCCGTCTTAGGTACGTCCACATCCTTTACCTTCAACTGGTAATACCCTGACCTCAAGTCTATCTTAGAAACCACCGAGGCTCCTCGAAACTGATCAAAGAGATCATCAATCCTTGGCAAAGGGTATTTTTTCTTGATCGTCAACTTGTTCAACTGCCAATAATCTATACACATCCGCATTGTCCCATCTTTCTTCTTTACAAACAACACCGGCGCACCCCAAGGAAACACACTCGGCCGGATGAACCCTCGACCCATCAACTCCTGAAGTTGCGTCTTCAACTCTTTCAGCTCTTTAGGTGCCGTGCGATAAGGAGCAATGGACACCGGAGTCGTATTCTCATACAACTCGATACCAAACTCAACTTCTCTATTTGGCGGCAACCCAAGCAATTCTTTCGGAAAGACACCCGAAAAATCGCAAATAGTTATGATGTCCTGCACACGTACATCTTTTGTACCAGGATTCATCACATACGCGTAAGCCTCACATCCCAACCTTAGCATACGACTTGCTTCCAAAGCCGAAATCACATTAGACAAGAATTTCACATTCTCGCCTACTATCACAACCTCATAATCATCGACAAGCTTTAAGGTGACTCACTTAACATCAAAGTCAACCACCGCTCTATGCTCAGACAACCAATCCATACCAAGGATCACATCAAAACCATAAAAGGGTAACTCCATCAAATCCACAAGAAAAATATGGCCCTGAACAGATAAGGGACACCTCCGATACAACTTCCTAGTGACTACAGTCTCACCAAAAGAACTAGTCACCTGCATTCCTACCTCAAGCGACTCAACAGGTATATCAAGCAAATGCGCATGCTCACTCAAGATATATGAATGCGTGGATCCAAAATCAATCAAAGTCAACAATGATAAAGACTAAATAACAAAAGTACCTGCGATGACATTGGTATCGTTGTGCTCCTCGCACTGAGCATAGACCCTCGCAGGACCGCCTCCCTTAGGCCGAACTGCTCCAACATGAGCAATACCATACTGACCCTTATCTCTCCTCTGGAAATTTCCTCGGCCGTACCCATGACCTCTTTGAGGTGCAGCCACAACATGTGCACGTCCCTGGCCTCCACCAGCTAACAGAGGACACTCACGCCTCAAATGGTCTGTTGAACCACAGTTCCAGCAAGGATTTCCTTCCACCACAACAGGAGCATGTGCCTCCCTAGCCGCACGAGGACAATCTCGCCGCAGGTGACCCCGAGAACCACACGTCCAGAACGTGTTCTGTTCCGCCCTCATCCTGTCTCCCTGAGCCGGTGCACCATGTCCAACATTACCTCACCTAGCAGCAGACTGATATCTCCTATCTCAACCTCTCTTGTTCTATCCACCACTAAAACTAGACTCAGCTGCTCTTTTACCAGAGCTAGAACCACCTCTACGAGATGACAGACCGAAGTTCTGCTCGATGTCCTTAGCTCGACATACAAGCACATCAAAATCTGTGTAGTCTGTAGCCAACATATAGGTTTTGACTTCCTGCACCAGTCCACACCGGAAGCTGTAACCCCCTTAGCCCGGCCTAGACGCTTGACCCAAACTACGAAGATTACACGGGGAAAACCAAAGTCATCCCGAAAGTCAACCTTGATTAACGACCCTTTATTTCTTTTTATCTTTTCTAGATGCACATTAAGCCTATGTGATTACTCAAGAATCATACGAGAGAAGGGCACAACGATCGAAAATCATTTAGGGACTCAATAGCATGAATTACACTTTTAGGGACCAAAATGTAATTTTTAGAAAATATAAGGACTTTGCAGGATTTAAGATTACCAATATGTAATTAGTCACATTACATGCCTCTCTGTAAAATTTCAGCTTAACAGGTCATTCCAAGCTCAAGCAATTGCATTCACAACATTTAGGACTAAAATGTAAAACATGGCAACTTAAAACAATTCAAATTATCATCCAACGGTCATCCATTTCGGAACACCAATCTTCGTATCGAAACGCCCGTATTGAAACGGGGTTGACCGTTTCGGTACTTGGGTGCGTTCTGAGACCGGTATCGAAAAATGCCTCTCCAGTGGCCAAAAGTTCCGAAACACCTTCAGCCGTTCCGAAAACGCTATGGTCATTACAGGCCCCCGTTTCGAAATAGTTAAGGGTGTTTCGATACACCCTGTCCTGTGACAGCAGAAAATGCTGGTTTTTCACCTCTTAACCCACTCAAACATGCTTCTAGGCATACCGTAACATACCATCAACTTGATTAAACATCAAGAACATGTATAAGAAGCATAAGCTCAAACATGACATCAAGCACAAGAACACTCAAACTATATTAATGCTTCCTATCCACCAAACCAAATATAGAGCTCAAACCTCCAACCAAACCATTAGGACCATTTACAACCCATAAAAGCCATCACAAGCATACCACAAACCTAGGGAGTTCAAAACACATCTCCCAAATACAACCTTGAGGTCCCATTGCCAAATATCAAAACTAAAGTGTATAAAAACATCACCATACATGAGATTTGCACCTCCTTGGATGTTCTTAACCTTCTTGCTGCCCAAAAACACCTCAATTATCTGCATTATTGGTAAAAAAGAGCGTAAGCACATTTGCTTAGTGAGGCATGCTCTAAGAAAACCAACACAATAATGCATTAATCAAAACACTTTCTCAAAAGCCTTTTTCTACAACATGCTCATTCTATCTCATGCTTGAAAACCATTTCAAAGCAAAACTTCATTGAAAACACATGTACCTCAATTCTATCTCATGCATTTAAACCAATGCAAATCTCATGGCAAAGCCATACTCAAGCTTGTGAAAACCAAAGCATTTCATATACAAATCTCATATGCATTTCTCATAGCATAAATCATCTCATCAATAGGTACATGTGAATCAAAAGCATTTTCATATATTATATTGGCATTTCACATTTCATTATTACTCGGATATGCGGACAACATTCTCAAACCACTAGACTCTTGCGGTGGAATCTCACATCACCGTACTCACTTGTCTAGTAAACATAATTTTCGGTGGAATCTAACATCACCGTACTCACATGGCGGAATCTCTCATCGCCACAAAGCTTGGGTATTTCACCAAGTCCTACCCGATGGAATGCCCATCACCGGTCTCTCCCTTTGGATTGAATCCAAAGAGCACGCACGAATTTTTAGTTTAGAGTGCACTCTCATCCTATTGATTGATCAATTATATCCGGTAAGTATCTCATCTTCTATGCCAATATATTGTAACGCCCCGGTTTTGGGCTTAGAAGTTTTGGGTTTTGACCGGTTCGGTCAAAGTGCGGTTCGAATATAAAAGGGTGAATTTAGGAAAGCCTAGTTCGGGTTGCATTAAAAATATGGAAAAATGTCTTAAAATTCTCTTTTAATATATATAAGAGTGTGGTGAAATCAATTTTGCAAAATGAGGTTTGGAAGGGTGACATTTTGGCTAGTGACCAAAATGTAATTTTTGAAAACTGTGTGACTGTTTTATAAAGGATTGAAACTTTGAATCTTTAAGGAGCTATTTACCCAATGGGAGTTTCTCCAGATTTTTCTAAGATATTAAATGATTAATTAAAGGTTTTTAAATAAAACAAAAGTGGAGGGAAGATATTTTGGCCATAACTAACTTTTCTCTCAAATCTTCCATTTTCATTTTCTCTCATTTTCTCTCAAACCAAACACCTTTTCTCCAGAGCTTTTCTCTCTGATTTTGTCACCTAAATAACTCATTTCAATTCCCTTTTGATCTTCAATCATCTCTTCAACAAAACCTCACCAATTGCTAATTGGATTTTCAAGATTTTGGTTCCAAAAAGGGAGAAAACTCAAGTTTGGAGGTAAGAACGTCCTTCTCCTCTAAACTCTCAGTTCTTTACTGAAATTCCTAAGTTCTCAATCCTTAATTTGTGTTTTATAAAAGGTTTTAAGGTTGTGTTCTTGATCTTGGCTTTTAAATGCAAGATTTGCTTGATTTTGATGAAATTTCGTATGATCTGATTGGGCAGTGTTTTGAGGTGTCAATTTGATGTTAAATGAATGTTAAATTGATGAGTAATTGAGGTTTAATTAATGCAATCCCAGATAGGTTGAATTTCCTAAGTTTAGCTTGTGTTTTTGATGGTTTTTGGTGTGGTCTTGTGGATCTGTTATAGCTGGAGGTATAAGGATGTGGTTAGATCCTTTTTGGATGTTAATTGATGTTTAAGGATGATTAGATTTGATGGATCATGGCTGGGTAGTGTTGTGGAGTTGTTTGGATGCATTTTCGGTTGTGTTTGGTAGCCGAAAATGGAGTGTGGATGAGAGCAGCGGGTTTAGGTGCTTTCATTGAAGCTATATGATGATGCATTAATCCTCTGCTTTGATGTGTTTAAAACAGGGGAGTCATCTTTGGATCCAAGTGGTGGTGATCCAGAAGCTTGATTGGTGTTTCGGCAAGTGGCGAAACGGAATCGGTGAGTGGATTTTGGTTTTCAGCTTTGAAACCAATGTTTTGGAGGTTTGGGAGCTTAGTTTAAGTCTAAGCAACTTAGCTAAGCTCAAGAGTAAGTTTTCGGAAAAACTCTCTTGATGATGAACCATGGATTGGTTGTATGCAATGTGGTTGTTTGCATGTTTTAAATTCTGTTTTGAAAGCATATTTGGCATGTTTATTTTCTGAGATTATAAGCCATGTGTTGAAGGATGCTCAAGGTAAGAGATCCTTGCTTTTGAACATTGTTTAAATGTGGTTTGATGCTTAAAGATGCATGATGTTTATGGCTTGGTTAAATGCTTTAAAACAGTGGAATATTGTTTTTAATAATGCATATTGGCAAGTGATGGTTAAGGTCACAAAGGTGGTTAAAAGTCCTTGTGTGAACCTTGTTATTTAAGAACAACATGGTGGTTAAAAGTCCATGGTTGGTTCTTGGTTAAGATCACCAAGGTGGTTAAAATTCCTTGGGTGAGTCTTGTGTATTTAAGGACAACATGGTGTTTAAAAGTCCATGGTTGGTCCTTGGTTAAGGATACAAAGGTAGTTAAAATTCCTTGTGTATGCCTTGTTTATTTAAGAACTCCAAGGTGTTTAAAAGTCCTTGGAAGATTCTTGTTAAGGACACAAAGGTGTTTAAAAGTCCTTGTGTGGTCCTTGCCATGGTGTTTAAAAGTCCATGGGGTTAAGGACACAATGGTGTTTAAAAGTCCATGTGTGGTCCTTGGAAAGTATAAGATCACAATGGTGTTTAAAAGTCCATGTGTGGATCTTATGTTGAATGTATCACTTGTTGCCAATATGACATGTTATGAACTTGAAGCATGAATTGCTTGTTTTAAATGCTTATGAGCATGTGCAAATGATGATTGGATTTAAGGTTTATGAATGTGTTTTGTAAATGCATTATTGTGTGGTTTTAATGAGCATTCCTCACTAAGCTTTTGCTTACGCTCTCTCTCTCTTTTCTTAAACCAATAATGCAGAGCATTAAAGTGCATTGAGGGCAGCAAGGTGGTGAAGAATCCAAGTGGTGAACTAAGCTCAAGTATGGTGAAGGTTTCTTAAACACTATTAGCTTTTGGCATTTGGCAATGGGAACCTATGTTGTTGTTTTGGGAGATATTTTTGGACTCCCTAAGTTGGTTTAATGATGTTGATAATGTTGGTACTTGTAATTGGCCTTTATGTGATGGTTGGGTATTTTGATGCTTGAATGGTTTGCTAAGTAGGAAGCATGCCTTTAGATTTGGGGTTTTCCATAATTGATGCCATATTGATGTTTGGTTGATGCAATTATATTCCTTGTATGTTGAATGTCTTGCTGGTAAAGTTTGGTGGCATTTGGAGCATGTTTGATAGGTCAATTGCATGATAAACCAGCAAATTTTCTGCAATCTGGGCAGCCTGTTTCGGAACAGGTGCTACCGTATCGGAACGGGGGCCTGAAATGGCCTGGGCGTTCCGAAACGGGAGGCACTGTTCCGGAACGGTTTGGTCACTGCCAGGCCATGTTTCGGTACCAGTTTCGGAACGGTCCCGCGTTTCGGAACGAGTCTTCCCTGTTCCGAAACACTCGACCGTTGGGCACTGAAATTGATGGTTATATGTTTTGGAATGTTTGCGTTTTGGTCCTGAAACTTGTTTATGCAATTGTGTGAGTTTGGGATGTCCAATTGAGCTGAATTTTGGCAGAGAAGCATGAAACCTGACTAATTTCATATTGGTAACTTTAAATTGGGTTAAGAGCTTATAATTTACAAAATTTACAATTTGGTCCCTAAAGTTGTAATTTGTGCAATTGAGTCCCTGAATGATCTTTGATTGTTGTGATCTCTGAGTATGTTGTTCTTGTAAACATGTTTAGGGTTAATGTGCATCTAGATAAGATTAAAAAGAAAAAAAAGGTCGTTAATCAAGGTTGACTTTCGGGTTGACTTTGGTTTTCCCCGTGTAATCTTCTTAATTCGGGTCAACCGTCTAGGCCGGGTTAAGGGGCTTACATTTGGTGGTATCAGATCTGAGTTCTCGAGTAATTGGGAACTGATGAACTGGTGTTAAGTGCTTGAATGCTTTGTATGCTTGTTGAGTGAAAGCATGTTGAGTGAATTGTAAATATGTTGCAATTGAGATGTATGCTGTGGTGAAGCATGTTGTGGGTACCCATTGCCAAATCAAAGCTAATGAAATGATGTTGTTTTTAAGTGAAAATGAGCTTGAGTACTTGGATTGCTTACCTTGCTGGGCCTGACTTTGTTTATTTGCATTGTGATTGCATTGTTAGAGTATGGCACCTCGTAGAGAGTTAAGGAGTAATGTGCGAGCTGCGGCTCAAAATGAGAATGAGAATGAAGAGAATGTTGAAAGTGCGGTTTTACCTCCTCCACCTGGTGGTGGTGGTGCTGGGGGTGAAGGAGATGGAGCTGCAGCTGATGCTGGGGTCGCTGGACCTGAGGCTGGTCAGGGGCAAGCTGTTCCTGACATGACAGTGTTGATACAAGCTATTGCTGGAGCTTTTCAAGCCGCAGTAGCTGGAGCTCGAGGAGCTGGGCATCAGGGAGATGCTGGAGTTAGACTACCCTTGGAACGTCTGCGCAGTCTGGGAGGGACTGAGTTCAGGGGTTTGTCAGCTGAAGGTTCAGAATCTTGGTTAGAGAGTACCAAGAGAATCTTAGGGCAGATGAGTTGCACTGATGTGCAAAAGTTGGGCTGTGTAGTATCCTTGCTACAGGATGATGCATATACGTGGTGGACGACCACAATCTCTGGGATGACAGAAGCTGATGTAACTTGGACATTCTTTCAGAATGCGTTCAAGAGAAGGTATCTAGGTGTGAGGTACCTAGATGAAAAGAAAAGGGAGTTCATGTCTCTTACCCAGGGGAGCATGTCTGTGGCTGAGTATGAAGTACAGTTTGTTCGACTCAGTCAGTACGCACCTGAGCTTGTTCCAGATGAGCGAGAAAGGTGTGAAAGGTTCCGTTATGGTTTAGTGACGGAGGTGAAGATGTACGTGCTGGCTACCGAGTATAGTGATTTTGATGTGCTGGTGGGCCGAGCAAAGGATATTGAGATGAACTTGGGTTTATCTTCTAGAAGTGATGGGTCAAGTGCTGGTAAGCGAGCAGCTGAATATAGTTCCGGTGGTGGACGGAACAAGAGGGGACGTGATCAGAAGTATCAGTCCTCAGCTAAACGAGGTGGTGGTGCGCCTGCTCGAGGAGGCAATGCTAGAGTTGATCCGAGTGCATGTTGGACATGTGGTTCACGTGGTCATATGAAGCGTGATTGTCCTCGAGCTGTGAGGGAAGTGCAAGCTCCTGTTGCGGCAGCTGGTAATGGGTGCTGGAACTGTGGATCTACGGATCATATGAGGAGAGAGTGTCCTATGTTGGCTAGTGGCCAAGTGCGTGCTCCTGTTGTTGTTGCACCCCAGAGAGGTCGTGGGTTCGGCCGTGGTAATTTCCAGCAGAGAGAGGAAGGTGGTCGGGGTGTAGCTCATGTTGTGGCTATTCAGCCTGAGGGTGGCGGCCAAGCCAGGGTGTATGCTCAGCGGGAGGGAAGGAATGACGCGGATGTGATCGCAGGTACCATTACTTTGCAATCCTTGTCATTACTTTCCTTGATTGATTCTGGATCTACGCACTCATACATTTTGCGTGAGCATGCTGAATTGCTTGGTTTGCCTGTTGAGTCTTTGGATGTTGGTGTGCGTGTCACTAGTTCTTTTGGTGAGACTGTTGTGACTCGAATGCTTTATAGAAGATGTCCTTTGGTTGTTCAAGATCATGTTTTTCATGTTGACCTTATGGAGCTGCCTTTCTATGGTTTTGATGTAATCCTTGGTATGGATTGGCTTGCTGAGCATCGTGCTGTAGTGGATTGTGAGAATAAGCGAGTTTCGTTGAGGCTTGCGGATGATTATGAGGTTGTTGTGGTTGGTGAGAATATGAAGTTTCTTGCCAATGTGGTGTCTACGTTGGAGGCGAGAAGGATGCTGAGGCAAGGTTGTGAAGCTTACCTAGCTTTTGTGATGAATCCTAGCTCTAAGGGGTTGCGGGTGCAAGATATCAGGATTGTGAAGGAGTTTCCTGGTGTGTTTCCTGAGGAGTTGCCTGGTTTACCTCCTAATCACGAGGTGGAGTTTGGGATTGAGTTGTATGAGAATACAACTCCTGTGTCCATTACCCCTTATAGAATGGCACCCAAAGAGTTGAAGGAGCTGAAGAAGCAGTTGCAAGAATTGCTTGATCGTGGGTTCATTCGGCCGAGTGTGTCACCTTGGGGTGCACCGGTCTTGTTTGTGAAGAAGAAGGATGGCACTATGAGAATGTGCATTGATTATCGTCAGTTGAACAAGTTGACTATCAAGAATCGGTATCCTTTGCCGAGAATTGATGATCTCTTTGATCAATTTCGGGGAGCAGCTGTGTTCTCTAAGATTGACTTGAGGTCAGGGTATTATCAGTTGAAGGTGAAGGATGTGGATGTGCCTAAGACAGCTTTCAGGACAAGGTATGGGCATTATGAGTTCCTTGTGATGCCGTTTGGTTTGACAAATACTCCTGCAGCTTTCATGTACATGATGAATCGTGTGTTTCATGAATACCTGGACAAGTTTGTTGTGGTGTTCATCGATGATATCCTTGTGTACTCGCGTACTGAGAAGGAGCATGAAGAGCATTTGAGGATTGTGTTGCAAGCTTTGTTGGAGAATCAGCTTTATGCCAAGTTGAGCAAGTGTGAGTTCTGGTTAAGTGAAGTGGTGTTTCTTGGGCATGTGGTTTCTGCTGAATGGATTCGTGTTGATCCTCAGAAGATTGAGGCGGTGATGAATTGGAAGGTTCCTAAGTCTGTTCATGAGGTTCGTAGTTTCCTTGGTTTGGCGGGATACTACCGGAGGTTTGTGGATGGGTTTTCTAAGATTGCTGCACCTTTGACGAAGTTGTTGCAGAAGGATGTTAAGTATGAGTGGACGGAAGCGAGACAGCAGGCTTTTGAGAAGCTTAAGGCGGCTTTGACGCAAGCTCCTATCTTGGTTCAACCTGAATCAGGGAAAGAGTTTGTGGTGTATAGTGATGCGTCCTATGTTGGTTTGGGATGTGTGTTGATGCAAGAGGGTAAGGTTGTGGCTTATGCATCACGGCAGTTGAAGGTGCATGAGCGCAATTATCCTACGCATGACATTGAGTTGGCTGCGGTGGTTTTTGCTTTGAAGATCTGGAGGCATTACCTGTATGGTGAGAAGTGTACTGTGTACACGGATCACAAGAGTTTGAAGTATCTGATGTCTCAGAAGGAGTTGAATCTTAGGCAGCGACGTTGGGTGGAGTTGCTCAAGGATTATGATTTGACGATTGAGTATCACCCTGGGAAAGCTAATGTTGTAGCGGATGCCTTGAGTAGGAAGGTAGCTGTTGAGCTGAAGGCTATGTTTGCCAGTTTGAGTATCTCGCGTGATGGTGGTCTTGTGGCTGAGTTGCAAGTGAAACCATCTTTGGTTCAGCTGATCAAGGAAAAGCAGTTGCTGGATGATTCCTTGGTATCTCATGTTCAGGATATCGCGGAGGGTAGGCCTTCGGATTTCTGTTTTAATGATGATGGAGTGTTGTGTTTTGGGAGTCGGATAGTAGTGCCCAATGATGCTGAGTTGAGGCGTGCTATTCTGACTGAAGGTCATAGTAGTCCTTTTGCTATGCACCCTGGTAGTACTAAGATGTATCGAGATCTTCGTGATGGGTACTATTGGGTGGGTTTAAAGAAAGATGTTGCGGAGTTTGTGAGCAAGTGCATGGTGTGTCAGCGAGTTAAGGCTGAGCATCAGGTTCCTTCAGGGTTGTTGCAACCATTGAGAATCCCTGAATGGAAGTGGGAAAGGATTACCATGGATTTTGTATCTGGTTTACCCTTGTCGCCATCGAAGAAGAATTCAGTGTGGGTGATTGTGGATCGCCTGACGAAGTGTGCGCATTTCTTGCCTGTGCATACTACGTATTCTTTGGATAAGCTTGCGGAGCTGTACATTGCTGAGATTGTGCGGCTGCATGGTGTGCCTAAGTCGATTGTGTCGGATAGGGATCTGAGGTTTACATCGCGTTTCTGGCAGTGTTTGCATCAGGCTTTGGGTACACGGTTGAATTTCAGTACATCTTATCATCCTCAGTCGGATGGTCAGTCCGAGCGTGTTATCCAGATTTTGGAGGATATGTTGAGGTGCTGCGTGATTGAGTTTCAGGGCTCTTGGGAGAAACATTTGCCTTTGGTGGAGTTTGCTTATAACAATAGTTATCAGGCAAGTATTCAAATGGCACCTTATGAGGCTTTGTACGGGAGGAAGTGTAGGACTCCTCTTTGTTGGGCTGAAACGGGTCAGAAGTTGGTTTCGATGCCGACTTTGTTGAAGGGAACCACCGAGAAGGTGAAGCTCATTTGTGAGCGTTTGAAGGCAACTTCTGATCGGCAAAAGTCTTACGCGGATTTGAAGCGTAAGGAGATTGAGTATGCGGTGGGTGACCGTGTGTTTTTGAAGGTTTCACCTTGGAAAAAGGTGATGAGGTTTGGCCGTAAGGGTAAGTTGAGCCCTAGGTACATTGGACCATACGAGGTGATTGAGCGTGTGGGTCCTGTTGCGTACAAGTTGAGGCTGCCTCAAGAGTTGGAGAAGATTCATGATGTGTTTCATGTTTCTATGCTCCGGAAGTATAGATCGGATCCTTCGCATGTGATGCCTGTGGAAGAAGTGGAATTGAATCCGGATTTGACCTATGATGAGGAACCGGTGAAGGTTCTGGATTCGGATAGTAAGATTCTTCGTGGCAAGACCATTGAGCTGGTAAAGGTGTTGTGGAAGCACCGTGGTGTTGAGGAAGCCACGTGGGAACGAAAGGATGACATGCTGAAGCAGTTTCCGTACCTCTTTCCTTCAGGTAAATTTCGAGGACGAAATTTCTTAAGGGGGGGAGAGTTGTAACGCCCCGGTTTTGGGCTTAGAAGATTTGGGTTTTGACCGGTTCGGTCAAAGTGCGGTTCGAATATAAAAGGGTGAATTTAGGAAAGCCTAGTTCGGGTTGCATTAAAAATATGGAAAAATGTCTTAAAATTCTCTTTTAATATATATAAGAGTGTGGTGAAATCAATTTTGCAAAATGAGGTTTGGAAGGGTGACATTTTGGCTAGTGACCAAAATGTAATTTTTGAAAACTGTGTGACTGTTTTAAAAAGGATTGAAACTTTGAATCTTTAAGGAGCTATTTACCCAATGGGAGTTTCTCCAGATTTTTCTAAGATATTAAATGATTAATTAAAGGTTTTTAAATAAAACAAAAGTGGAGGGAAGATATTTTGGCCATAACTAACTTTTCTCTCAAATCTTCCATTTTCATTTTCTCTCAAACCAAACACCTTTTCTCCAGAGCTTTTCTCTCTGATTTTGTCACCTAAATAACTCATTTCAATTCCCTTTTGATCTTCAATCATCTCTTCAACAAAACCTCACCAATTGCTAATTGGATTTTCAAGATTTTGGTTCCAAAAAGGGAGAAAACTCAAGTTTGGAGGTAAGAACGTCCTTCTCCTCTAAACTCTCAGTTCTTTACTGAAATTCCTAAGTTCTCAATCCTTAATTTGTGTTTTATAAAAGGTTTTAAGGTTGTGTTCTTGATCTTGGCTTTTAAATGCAAGATTTGCTTGATTTTGATAAAATTTCGTATGATCTGATTGGGCAGTGTTTTGAGGTGTCAATTTGATGTTAAATGAATGTTAAATTGATGAGTAATTGAGGTTTAATTAATGCAATCCCGGATAGGTTGAATTTCCTAAGTTTAGCTTGTTTTTTTATGGTTTTTGGTGTGATCTTGTGGATCTGTTATAGCTGGAGGTATAAGGATGTGGTTAGATCCTTTTTGGATGTTAATTGATGTTTAAGGATGATTAGATTTGATGGATCATGGCTGGGTAGTGTTGTGGAGTTGTTTGGATGCATTTTCGGTTGTGTTTGGTAGCCGAAAATGGAGTGTGGATGAGAGCAGCGGGTTTAGGTGCTTTCATTGAAGCTATATGATGATGCATTAATCCTCTGCTTTGATGTGTTTAAAACAAGGGAGTCATCTTTGGATCCAAGTGGTGGTGATCCGGAAGCTTGATTGGTGTTTCGGCAAGTGGCGAAACGGAATCGGTGAGTGGATTTTGGTTTTCAGCTTTGAAACCAATGTTTTGGAGGTTTGGGAGCTTAGTTTAAGTCTAAGCAACTTAGCTAAGCTCAAGAGTAAGTTTTCGGAAAAACTCTCTTGATGATGAACCATGGATTGGTTGTATGCAATGTGGTTGTTTGCATGTTTTAAATTCTGTTTTGAAAGCATATTTGGCATGTTTATTTGCTGAGATTATAAGCCATGTGTTGAAGGATGCTCAAGGTAAGAGATCCTTGCTTTTGAACATTGTTTAAATGTGGTTTGATGCTTAAAGATGCATGATGTTTATGGCTTGGTTAAATGCTTTAAAACAGTGGAATATTGTTGTTAATAATGCATATTGGCAAGTGATGGTTAAGGTCACAAAGGTGGTTAAAAGTCCTTGTGTGAACCTTGTTATTTAAGAACAACATGGTGGTTAAAAGTCCATGGTTGGTTCTTGGTTAAGATCACCAAGGTGGTTAAAATTCCTTGGGTGAGTCTTGTGTATTTAAGGACAACATGGTGTTTAAAAGTCCATGGTTGGTCCTTGGTTAAGGATACAAAGGTGGTTAAAATTCCTTGTGTATGCCTTGTTTATTTAAGAACTCCAAGGTGTTTAAAAGTCCTTGGAAGATTCTTGTTAAGGACACAAAGGTGTTTAAAAGTCCTTGTGTGGTCCTTGCCATGGTGTTTAAAAGTCCATGGGGTTAAGGACACAATGGTGTTTAAAAGTCCATGTGTGGTCCTTGGAAAGTATAAGATCACAATGGTATTTAAAAGTCCATGTGTGGATCTTATGTTGAATGTATCACTTGTTGCCAATATGACATGTTATGAACTTGAAGCATGAATTGCTTGTTTTAAATGCTTATGAGCATGTGCAAATGATGATTGGATTTAAGGTTTATGAATGTGTTTTGTAAATGCATTATTGTGTGGTTTTAATGAGCATTCCTCACTAAGCTTTTGCTTACGCTCTCTCTCTTTTCTTAAACCAATAATGCAGAGCATTAAAGTGCATTGAGGGCAGCAAGGTGGTGAAGAATCCAAGTGGTGAACTAAGCTCAAGTATGGTGAAGGTTTCTTAAACACTATTAGCTTTTGGCATTTGGCAATGGGAACCTATGTTGTTGTTTTGAGAGATATTTTTGGACTCCCTAAGTTGGTTTAATGATGTTGATAATGTTGGTACATGTAATTGGCCTTTATGTGATGGTTGGGTATTTTGATGCTTGAATGGTTTGCTAAGTAGGAAGCATGCCTTTAGATTTGGGGTTTTCCATAATTGATGCCATATTGATGTTTGGTTGATGCAATTATATTCCTTGTATGTTGAATGTCTTGCTGGTAAAGTTTGGTGGCATTTGGAGCATGTTTGATAGGTCAATTGCATGATAAACCAGCAAATTTTCTGCAATCTGGGCAGCCTGTTTCGGAACAGGTGCTACCGTATCGGAACGGGGGCCTGAAATGGCCTGGGCGTTCCGAAACGGGAGGCACTGTTCCGGAACGGTTTGGTCACTGCCAGGCCATGTTTTGGTACCAGTTTCGAAATGGTCCCGCGTTTCGGAACGAGTCTTCCCTGTTCCGAAACACTCGACCGTTGGGCACTGAAATTGATGGTTATATGTTTTGGAATGTTTGCGTTTTGGTCCTGAAACTTGTTTATGCAATTGTGTGAGTTTGGGATGTCCAATTGAGCTGAATTTTGGCAGAGAAGCATGAAACCTGACTAATTTCATATTGGTAACTTTAAATTGGGTTAAGACCTTATAATTTACAGAATTTACAATTTGGTCCCTAAAGTTGTAATTTGTGCAATTGAGTCCCTGAATGATCTTTGATTGTTGTGATCTCTGAGTATGTTGTTCTTGTAAACATGTTTAGGGTTAATGTGCATCTAGATAAGATTAAAAAGAAAAAAAAGGTCGTTAATCAAGGTTGACTTTCGGGTTGACTTTGGTTTTCCCCGTGTAATCTTCTTAATTCGGGTCAACCGTCTAGGCCGGGTTAAGGGGGTTACATATATTATGTCAAAACATCATCTCACCTACTGTTTTTCATGCAACATTTCTCAAATCTTTCTCATCTCATTTCAAAACCATAACATTTTCCATGCCTTAAAACAAAAGCTCAAAACTCATCAATGCAACATGTTATTTCATGAAATCATTTCAAGCATCATCTCATGCTACAAATCATGCATAAAAACAATAGGAATTTATCTATCTCAAACCATGATCATGTAAAAGCATTTTAGGGGCAACCACCACATATATGAGAGCAATCTAGCAAATACTTACTTCCAGACATAGGAAGGTGTTTCAAACCTTTCCTAAATCCCCAAACCTTGTTTCTTTGTCCCTCTATGACTTCTAAAACCATTCGCACTCACCGATTACGTTTTGCTTGCTCGCCGAAACGCTATCTAATCTCCCGGATCAACACCAAAGGCGTCCGAAGATGTCTCCCCTGTTTGTAACACATAAGAGCAGAGGATTAATGCATCATCATGCATTGAAATCATCAGCCACACACCTAAACTCGTTGCTCTACTCAAGAACCTCATTTCAGATATCAAAAACAACTGAAATCATCTCCAAACTCTTCCAAAACAAAGCCCAGCCAAGATCTATCACTTCTAATCATTTCTAAACATCAATCAACATAAAAAACCCTCAAAAACTCGTCCTTATACCTCCAGCTATAACAGAACACTAAAACCACCCCAAAAATCACCATTCTAGCATACAAAACTTAGGAATCCAAGCCTGTTCGGGATTTGTTTGATAAAACCTCATTTATAACATCAATTACCATCCAAAATATATTATAAAACAACCTCCAAACATAGCCTAACTAACAACCACGAAAATCATCAAGATCTCTCCAAAAACCTTGAGTTTTAATACAATTTCTTGTTTCTAACATTAAAGCAACTCAAAAATCATTAACAAAGGATTGATAACTTGGGAATTTCAGTAAAGAACTGATCATTAGAGGAGAAGGATGAAGCATACCTCTAATGGTTGATTTCTCCTTGATTTGGGCAAGTTTTCTTAAAAATCCAATGTAAAAACAAGAGGATTTGGTGAGGAAAAGATTAGGAATCAAAAGGAAATTGAAATCTCATCAAAAGGAATAAAAATTAGAGGCTAATTGATGGAGGAAATGTGTTTGGCTGAAAAGAAATTGAGAGAAAATAAAATGAGAGAAAATTGACGTAAGGTAGTTATGAAAAGTCAAAGATATTTTTCATTTAATCAATATTTATTTCCTTAAATTAAAACATTATTAAAATCACCCAAAATAAGGAGAAATCTGATTAAAAACATTTTGGTAAAATTAGCTCCTTAAAGATTCAAAGTTTCAATCCTTTACAAAACAGTCACTATTTAACTTTTGCAAAAACTGCGATTTGGTCATTACACCGAAATGTAGTATTTCCAAACCTTATTTTGTAAAATTGTTTTCACCATAGTCATTCATATATTAAATGAGGATTTTTAGATATTTTTCTATATTTTTAAAGCATCCCGAACTAGGTGTTCCCTAAGTCTCCCTTTAAGATTCAAACTGTTCTCGACCGGTCCGATTCGAACTCTAAAACATCTAGGCCCAAAATCAGGGCGTTACAACTCTCCCCCTCTTATGAAATTTCGTCCTCAGAATTTACCTGGAGGAAAAAGGTAAGGAAATTGCTTCTTCATGTATTCCTTCCTTTCCCACGTGGCTTCCTCAACGCCACGATGTTTCCACAACATTTTGACCATCTCAATGGGCTTACCACGGAGAACCTTACTATCCGAATCCAGAATCTCAACAGGTTCCTCATCATACGTCAAATCCGGATTCAACTCAACCTCCAAATATACTCCCCTTAACCCGGTCTGGACGGTTGACCCGAATTAAGAAAGTCACACGGGGAAAACCAAAGTCAACCCGAAAGTCAACCTTGATTAACGACCCTTTTTTTTAATCTTGTCTAGATGCACATTAGCCCTAATTGTGACCACACAACACCATACTCAAAGATCACAAACATCAGAGATCAAACAGGGACCCAATTGAACAAATTACAACTTTAGGGACCTAATTGTAATTTCTGAAAACCTTAAGAACTTAACCAGATTTTAAGTTACCAACTTAAAATTAATCAGGTTTCATGCTTCCCTGCCAAATTTCAGCTCAAACGGACATCCCGAACTCATACAATTGCACAAACAAGTTTCAGGACCAAAATGCAAACATTTTGAAACATTTAACCGCCCATGTCAGCCCCCAACGGTCACCCGTTCCGAAACAGGCAAAGCCCGTTTCGAAACACGGGGCCGTTCCGCAACGCGTTCCGCAACGGGGGTCTGGCAGTAGCCAAACCGTTCCGGAACGGTGGCACCCGTTTCGGACGCCTGGGTTCATGCAGGGCACCCGTTCCGAAACGCCTAGCCCAGATTGCTGCATTTTGCTCACTCAAACACATCATTGACCATCCAATCATGCTCCAAAAGCCACCAAACTTTACCAACATGCAATTCAACATAAATGAGACATACTTGCATCAACAATTCAACAGAAACACAACGTATAAGAAAAGCCCCAGATCTATAGGCATGCTTCCTACACAAGCAACCATTTAGGCACAAACCTTCCAAATCAATCTCATTTAAGCCAAATCATGTTCCAACAACATTAGCAACAACATTAAAACATTCTTGATCAAACATATACGATCACATACACATAAACCCGAGAGATTCTACCCCATTGCCTTTATTAACTATAGCTATTCACCGAGACATACATCTCCATTGGAGTCCACCTTGAATCCCTTGCTCCTTGCTGTCCAAACTTCAAGAATCTGCATTGATAGACAAAAAGGAGCGTAAGCACATAATGCTTAGTGAGGAATGCTCAAAACCAAAACACCATCAATGCAGCGGGTCATTAAACACTTTTAAAACAAACCCGATTTGTTCACCAAAGCCTTGTTTGGAAACCCTTTTCGACATCAAGCTCAAAACCATGCATTGCACATACATGAAAACCAACCCTTAGCTTAGCAAGCTAAGAAAACCTTTTCAAAGAACAACTCACAAAAGAAAATCAACCATTTAGCCAATCCATGCATAAACACCATATGCAAAGCTTAAAACAAAACCATGGAACACACTCCCATTTCACAACATACCTTTCTTAAACTTCAAAGCCATTTCGAGCAAGAAACCTTTTAAAACCATAACTCAAATAATCCATCACATGCATTTAACCAAGGCAACATAGGAACCATAACATCATCTTTTCATGCCTTTAAAAACAAGTCTTACAAGACTCCAATGCAATAAAGATATTTCATGCTCACATGCATCATTTACCAAATGATAATCCACACTTGTTCAACTTAACAAGTAAACATGCATTCACAAGTATTATACACTTTACATGCAACCATGCATCTTTTCCAAGCACCTCATGCCTCACATGCAATTATGCATCATTTCAAGCATCCCATGCTTCTTTACAATCAAGAATATCATATTGGCCTTCAAGTGATCAACCACCTTCACTTTTCAACTCAACATCCAATCGGATACGCGGATTCCGAGCGTTGTCCCTACGCTCCCTACACCCTACCAATCCAAGGTCTCCCAAATGGACTTTTAACCACCATTTGACCTCAACATCCTAAGGTTCCCATGTATGGACTTTTAAACACCATACAACCTTAGCTTTTCCCCAAGGTTCCCATGTATGGACTTTTAACCACCATACAACCTTGACATGCACAAGATTCCCATATATGGACTCTCAAACACCATACAACCTTTGCATTCACCGATTGGTAGTTGTAGAACATCACTAACGAGATCCGGGACACCCTACACAAGATCCACACATGGACTTAACACTGCCATTGTGATCTCAACAAGCACAAGGTTCTCACATATGGACTTTTAACCACCATATAACCTTTGCTCAACCAAGGTCCTCGAATGGGCAACACCTCCATTATGACCTCAATCATCTCGTTAGGATACTTGAAGGGAGTTTCCCGGTCCACTCTTGACCACTCCACCTCCAAGGCGACTTAATTCACGGTGCACCCAATCCTATAGCCGGCTAACTATATCCGATCAACAAACCAAGAACCACTTACATCACTTGCCAATATAACCATCTTACCACATTAGTCCAATGTTTCACATGCATAACCAATATGCAAAACCATTCCACATTAATCCAATGATTCACATGCATAACCAATATGCAAAACCATCATTTATCATCATCAATTCACTGTTTTAAAGCATTACACTAAGCCATGAAACACCATGCAACACCATGCATCAAAGCCACATTTTCAATGTATAAAAACCAAGGATCTCTTACCTTGAGCATCCTTCACATACGGCTTTCAAAACCAGCATTAAACCATGCTAAAATATGCTTACAAAACAGAATTAAATCATGCAAAACACATGCATTTCAATCATCAACCACATTTGCTTTTAAAACCAAATCACAACACAATCCAAGAGTGAAAATCCTTTTACTTACTCTTGAGCTTAGCAAAGTTGTTTAGACTTAAACTAAGCTCCCAAAACTTCAAACCTTGGTTTAAAAGCTGAAAACCCAACTTCACTCACCGATAACCAAAACAAGGCTAATCAACAAGCCTTCCAAGCATCCGAAAATCTTCCGCAACACCACCAAAGCTCACAGACCAAACTCCCCTGTTTCAAACACACAACAACAGAGGATTAATGCATCATTATGCATTAAAACACCAGCAACAACAACACAACTCGCTGCTCATCACAAATCCAACATTTCGGCTACCAAACACAACCGAAATCACCTCCAAACACTTCCAAAACTTAGCCCAGCCAAGATTCATCACTTCTAACCATTTTTAAACATCAATTAACATCCAAAATGATCTCAAACACGTCCTTATACCTCCAGGTATAACAGATCACCAAAAACACTCCAAAAACAACCAAAAACTCAAGCCAAACTTAGGAAATTCAACCTATCCGGGATTGCATTAGTTAAACCTCAACTTCAAATCAATTTAGTATTCATTTAACATCATTTTGACACTCCAAAACACTGCCCAAACAGATCACACGAAAATTTCACCAAAATCACCAAATCTTGCATTTTAAGCCAAAAATCAAGATTCCAATTGAAAAGCCATTAACAAAACATAAATCAAGGATTGAGAACTTAGGAATTTCAGTAAAGAACTGATAGTTTAGAGGAGAAGGACGTTCTTACCTCCAAACTTGAATTTCTCCTTTTTAGAGCCAAAAAGCTTGATGAAACAACTTGCAAATTGAGAGGTTTTGTTGATGAGATGATTAGGAATCAAATGAGAGTTGAAATGAGAGATTTAGATGCCAAAATCAGAGAAGGAAATCTGGAGAATTGTGTTTGGGTAGAGAGAAAATGAGAGAAAAGGAAAATTGAGAGAAAATGGAAAGTTAGTTAAGAAATGGTAAAAATGGTTTCCCTCCACTTTCATAATCTTTAAAATCAGAATAAAGCCTTAAAATATCTTAGAAAAATCTGGAGAAATCCTTTTTGGAATAATAGCTCCTTAAAGATTCAAAGTTTCAATCCTTTATAAAACAGTCACCAAACTTTCAAAAATTACATTTTGGTCACTAGCCAAAATGTCAACCTTCCGAACCTCATTTTCCAAAATTGATTTCACAGTTCACTTATATATATTAAAAGATGATTTTAGAACATTTTTCCATATTTTTAATGCAACCCGAACTAGGCTTTCCTAAATTCACTCTTATATATTCGATTAGCACTTTGACCGAACCGGTCAATGCCCAAAACTTCTGAGCCCAAAACCGGGGCGTTACACTTCCACAGGCATAACATGCGAAGGATCCGATCTATACCTCCGAAGCATGGATACATGAAACACATTATGTATCTTTTCCAACTCTTGAGGTAGTCTCAGCTTATAAGCAACATGACCCACACGTTCTATCATCTCATATGATCCAACGTACCTCAGACTCAACTTGCCCTTCCGACCAAATCTCATCACCTTCTTCCAAGGTGAAACTTTCAAAAACACACGGTCACCCACCACAAATTCTATCTCCTTACGTTTCAAATCTGCGTAAGACTTTTGCCGATCCGAGGCTGCCTTCAAACGCTCACAAATGAGCTTCACATTCTCAGTGGTTCCTTTTAACAAAGATGGCATCGAAACCAACTTTTGCCCTGTTTCAGCCCAACAAATAGGAGTTCTGCAATTCCTCCCGGACAAAGCTTCATAAGGTGCCATTTGAATACTCGCCTGATAATTGTTATTATAAGCAAACTCCACCAAAGACAAGTGCTTCTCCCAAGAGCCTTGAAATTCAATAACACAACACCTCAACATATCCTCAAGCACTTGGATAACACGCTCCGACTGTCCATCCGTTTGCAGATGATAAGAAGTACTGAAATTTAGCCACGTACCCAAAGCTTGATGCAAACACTTCCAAAACCTTGCGGTGAACCTCGGATCTCTATCCGACACTATAGACTTTGGTACGCCATGCAAACGTACAATCTCATCAATGTACAACTCCTCAAGCTTATCTAAGGTGTACGTAGTACGCACAGGCAAGAAATGCGCACACTTCGTAAGGCGATCCACAATCACCCAAACAGAATTCTTATTTGATGGCGATAGAGGCAAACGAGACACAAAGTCCATGGTGATCCTCTCCCATTTCCATTCAGGGATCCTTAACGGCTGCAAAAACCCTGAAGGAAACTGATCTTCAGCCTTAACCCCCTGATAAACCATACATTTGCTAACATACTCAGCGACATTCTTCTTCAACCCCACCCAATAGTACTCATCATTCAGATCACGATACATCTTTGTACTACCCGGGTGCATAGCAAAAGGACTACTGTGAGCTTCGGTCAGAATAGTGCGCCTCAACTCAACATCATTCGACACCACTATCCGACTCCCAAAACATAAAACACCATCATCATTAAAACAGTAATACGATGGCCTATCTTCAACAATATCCTGAACATGAGGCACCAAGGAGTCATCTAACAGTTGTTTATCCTTTATGAACTGAACCAAAGATGGTTTCACTTGTAATTCATGTAACCCCCTTAGCCCGACCTAGACGTTTGACCCGAACTATGAAGATTACACGGGGAAAACCAAAGTCAACCCGAAAGTCATCCTTGATTAACGACCCTTTTTTTCCTTTTTATCTTTTCTAGATGCATATTAAGCCTATGTGATTACTCAAGAATCATATGAGAGAAGGATACAGTGTTCGGAAAACATTTAGGGACTCAATTGCGTGAATTATACTTTTAGGGACCAAAACATAATTTTTAGAAAATATAAGGACTTAATAGATTTTAAACTTACCATTATGTAATTAATCACATTACATGCTCCTCTGTCAAATTTCAACTAAAAAGGACAACCCAAGCTCAAGAAATTGCATCCACAACATTCAGGACCAAAATGTAAAACATGCAAACTTAAAACAATTCAAAATCACCATTCAATGGTCAACCGTTTCGGAACACCAAACCTTGTACCGAAACACTCATATCGAAACGGTGTTGACCATTTCGGTACTCGAGTGTGTTCCGAGACCAGTATCAAAATAGGCCTCTCCAATGGCCAAACTGTTCCGAAACACCTTCAGCTGTTTCGAAACGCTATGGCCATTTCAGGCCTCCGTTTCAAAATAGTTAAGGGTGTTTCAATACACCCTGCACTGTGATAGAAGAAAATGCTGGTTTTTCATACTTTTTCATACTCGAATCAATCCCGAGACATGCCACAACATGCATACATCAAGGATACATATCAACAATCATCATATTGAAACTATAGCCTAAACATAGCAACCAACATATAGGCAAAGGCACTAAAGGCATGCTTCCTAGTTTGCCAAAACCATAACAAGTCAAAACTCCCAAGAAACCAAAATCCAAACTCCAAAGGTCGTTTACAACTCATGTATAAGCAAACAAACATGCTCAGAGTAAAAGGAACAATCTCAAACACTCTAAAGTATAAATCCCACCCATTGCCTCATATTACACTAAAGGTGAACCACATACTTTTCTTTGACAAAAACCTTTGATTACTCTTGCTCTTGAGCTGCCTCCAAATGTTCAATTTTCTGCATTGATGAAACAAACGAGCGTAATCAATAAGCTTAGTGAGGAACACTAAACACATTCATCAATGCATAACTCAAGTTTACGAAATCATCTTTTTACAATACATGCCCTTTATAAAACAAGTCTTCTCAAGACTTCAATGCACTTTTGAAACCTCATGAACATATGCATCAATATATAACAACAAATAAACCTTTGCTCATGCTTTAACAAACGTCACATGCATTCTTGCATCATACACAAATTTATCATGCACTCTTGCATCACTTACAAGCATCTCATGCTTCACTTTACATTATATTGGCTTTCAAGTGATAGTTCACAAATTATTTCAACACAAGACACAATCGGATACGCGGATTACAAGCGTTGTCCCTCACGCTTCATACAAACTACCGGACTACACAAGATGGAGACAAATGGCACAATCACAACCCCTCAACACCCGTGATGGAGACTAATGGCACAATCACAACCCCTCAACATCACTCATCGGTAGTTGTATAATTCCACTAACGAGAATATGGGACACATACACAAGACTCACACACGGGACTAACCATTCACCGTTGTGATCTTAACCTCAATTGGTAGGGTACTTGGATGGAGATTACGGCACAATCACAACACCTCAACATCCAAGGCAACTTTATTCACGGTGCACCCAATCCTATAGCCGGCTAACTATATCCGATTAAAGTAACCAAAAACCATTTCATCACTTGCCAATATAATCATTTATCCACATTAATTCACTATTTTCAAGCATAACCACAATGTCATTTCCATAAGCACACATGCTTAACATCATATGCATTCTCATATGAAAACCAAGGATCACTTACCTAGTGCATCCTTAACATAATGACATTAAAATCCATCATTAGACCATGCTTAAACATGCTTAAAAATAGTAAACAAAACCACTCTCACATCGAATGCATTTTCAACCAACTTAACACATTTCCAAGAGAGGGATTACCGAAACACTTACACTTGAGCTTACACTAAGCTCCCAAGAGCACGCTTAAAGCGTTACAAAGCAGGAAATTGCATTTCCACTCACCGATACGCGAAGCCTTGTTCGCCGACACGGAAATTACACCTCCGGAGCCTCCAAAATCACCTCGCGAGCTTCCGGATCAAGATCCCTGTTTTCACAACATCAAAACAGAGATCTAAATGCATTAAAATGCATTCTAACACCAGCAACAATCCTTAGACTCGTTGCCCACTCAAACTACTCCAAAATACCCTTCCAACACAACTGAAAACTCAATCGATTGCCTCCTAAACCAAGCCCAACCATCATGCAACACTTCCAAAGCATTAACAACATCAAAACACACCTAATAAACATCCTAACTCCTCCTTATACCTCCAGCCATCAATATTCCATCATTCCACCCCAAAATCACACTTAAAACTACCAAGAAACTCAAGGATCTCAAGGATTTCAGGATCTAGATTGTTAACACATCATTTTAACATATAAACCAACTTAGAAATCAATTAAAATCAACACAAAACAGTGCCGAACTCATCAAGTCCGAAAATCAAGATTTCATCCACATTTTCACAATATTTTGATCTCAAATCAAAACTATATTGAAAACTCAATCAAAAATAGTTAATAGAAGCCAAATATCTTGGGAATTTCAATAAAGAACTTAGAGTAGAGGTTGAGAACGGGATTTACCTCCAATCCTTGCTTCCTTCAATAGATGACATGTTTAGCTTGCAAAAATCTTGAAGAATTAAGGAAGATCTCTTGAAATTGATTTAGAAAATGTTGAGAGAACTTTTGAGAGAATGAATACTGGAAAAGATGAGAGAAAATGGTGTTTGGCTAAAATGAGAGGGAATTGGTAGTTACGTAAAATGAAATCCACTAACTACCAATTAATTAATATCTTATTTCATTAAAATCCTTTAATTAAAATCCATTTAAAACACATGTCATATTTGAAGAAAGGTCAAATTGACTTAAAGCCCCCGAAAGATTCTAAGATTTTGGCTTCCACCTTAAAAAGCAAATTTTCCCAATTTAAAATCCGTGTACACTGTACACTTCTCATCATAGAGATAATGTCTCCAGATCTTTAGAGCAAAAACCACTGCAGCCAACTCAATATCATGCGTAGGATAATTGCGCTCATGCACTTTCAACTGTCGCGATGGATAAGCCACCACCTTACCCTCTTGCATTAACACACACCCCAAACCAACATAGGATGCGCCACTATACACCACAAACTCTTTCCCTAATTTAGGTTGAACCAAGATAGGAGCTTGCGTCAAAGATGCTTTTAGCTTCTCAAAAGCTTACTGTCTTGCTTCCATCCACTCATACTTAACATCCTTTTGCAACAACTTCGTCAAATGGGCAACAATCTTAGAAAATCCATCCACAAACCTCCGGTAGTATCCTGCCAACCCAAGTAAACTACAGACCTCATGAAAGGACTTAGGAGGCTTCCAATTCATCACCACCTCAACCTTCTGGGGATCAACTCGAATCCCTTCCGCCGAAACCACATGACCAAGGAAAACAACTTCCTTTAGCCAAAACTCACATTTTCTCAGGTTAGCATAAAGCTGATTTTCCAATAGCGCTTGCAAAACAATCCTCAAATGACCTTCATGCTCCTCCTCAGTACGAGAGTACACAAGGATATCATCGATGAACACCACAACGAACTTGTCCAAAAATTCATGGAACACCCTATTCATCATGTCCATGAATGCAACAGGAGCATTCGTCAACCCAAACGACATCCCAAGGAACTCATAATGCCCATATTTTGTTCTAAAGGCTGTTTTCGGCACATCTACATCCTTTACCTTTAACTGATAGTACCATGACCTCAAATCAATCTTTGAAAACACAGCCGCTCCCTGAAACTGATCAAAAAGATCATCAATCCTCGGTAAAGGATACTTGTTCTTGGCGGTCAACTTATTCAGCTGACGATAATCAATGCACATCCTCATCGTGCCATCCTTCTTTTTCACAAACAAGACCGGTGCACCCCAAGGTGACACACTAGGCCGAATGAAGCCATGATCAAGCAACTCCTAAAGTTGCGTCTTCAACTCCTTCAACTCTTTGGGTGCCATGCGATAGGGAGAAATGGACACCAGAGTTGTGTTCTCATACAACTCAATTCCAAATTCAACCTCTCGACTAGGCGGTAAACTAGGTAATTCCTCCGAAAACACTCCAGGGAACTCACACACGGTTCTTATATCCTGAACGCGATCCGCAACATTCGACTTGCTTCCAATGTAGACACCACATTAGCTAGAAACTTCACATTTTCTCCCACCACCACAACCTCATAATCATCCGCAAGTTTCAACGAAACTTGCTTACTTTCAAAATCCACAACGGCTCTATGCTCAACAAGCCAATCCATGCCAAGAATTACATCAAAACCATAGAATGGCAATTCCATAAGATCAACAAGAAACACATGATCTTGCACCTTTAAGGGGCATCTCCTATACAACTTTCTTGTTACAACCGTCTCACCAAAGGAACTAGTCACACACATACCATCATCCAAAGACTCAACAGGCAAACCAAGCATTTGAGCATGTTCACGCAATATGTACGAGTGTGTAGATCCAGAATCAATTAAAGAAAGTAATGACAAGGATTGCAAAGTAAAGGTACCTGCGATCACGTTTGTGTCATTCCTTCCCTCATGGTGGGCATACACTCGAGCCTGTCCGCCACCCTCAGGTTGGACAGCCACAACTTGTGCCACATTCCTTCCACCCTCATCTCTGCTCTGGAAATTACCACGGCCGCGCCTGCGACCTCTCTGTGGCTCAGCTGCTCTCACCAGAGCCTGTCCCTCTCTCAACGGCTGAGGACAATCCTTCTTCATATGCCCCCGATTACCACAGTTCCATCAAGTACCAAGGTTACCCAACACTCACCAGCATGTCTCCTACCACACCGGTTACACTCAGGAGTCCTTTAGAAAGCACTCGGTCCTTGCTGACCTCTTCTAAGGTTTCCACCCCCGCGTCTAGCATCAAAATGCAGCTTTCTATCCTTATGCCTCTTGTTGCGATCTCTACCATAATCGCGTTCTACATCTCGCTTCCCCGAGCTAGATCCTCTTGCTCGACTCGCCAAACCAAGATTCATCTCAATGTCCTTGGCTCTAGTGACCAAGACATCGAAATCAGTATAATTGGCTGCGAGCATATAGGTTTTCATGTCCGCCACCAGCCCATGACGGAACCGTTCACATCTTTCTCTCTCGTTAGGAATTAGCTTAGGCGCATATTGGCTAAGGCAAACAAACAGAATCTCATATTCTGCCACAGTCATGCTCCCTTGCACAAGGGACATAAACTCCCTCTTTTTCTCATCGAGGTAGCGAACTCCCAAATATTTCCGCTTGAACGCATTCAAAAAGAATGTCCAAGTCACTTCATCATCCTCCATTCCTGATATGCATCACCATACGATAGTGACACAATGCATCCCAGCTTCTGAACATTGTTGCAGTTCAGTTGTCCAAGTATCCTCTTGGTGCTCTCTAACCAAGACTCAGAACCTTCCGGTGTCAAACCTCTAAACTCAGTCCCTCCTAGACTGCGGAGACGCTCCAATGGCAATCTCACATTAGCACCATCCTGAGGTGCAGCTCCATGAGCTCCAGCTACTGCTGCCCGGAAAGCTCCATCAATAGCTTGTATCAACATGGTCATATCAGGAGCAGCTTGCCCCTGACTTCCCTCGGGTCCAGCAACCCCAGCACCAACTCCAGCAGCACCAACCCCAGCTCCACCACCAGGTGGTCCACCAGGGAGGAGGAGGTAAATCCTCAGCATTCTCCACATTTTCATTCTCATCCATGGAACATGTATTGATTCTTAGCTCTCTACGTGGCCCCATAATAAAAAACAATGCACTGACAAAAATACAACAAACTCAATTAGGCATAATAGGGTAAGTAATCCAAGTACTCAAGCTCATTTTTTGAAAACAATTCCTCTCACTAGTAATGATATGGCAATGGGATCCCCAACTATACCCCAAACACAACATAGCATCACAAATTCATCTCAATTGAATCATACATCAATATTCATACATCATACTTTCACCGAAAAGTCACAAACATTCATAACTACACACAATAACCACTTACCAAGCCCCAATTATTTGTAAACCTGGCTATGATACCAAAAAATGTAACCCCCTTAGCCCGGCCTAGACGCTTGACCCGAACTACGAAGATTACACGGGGGAAAACCAAAGTCAACCTTGATTAACAACCCTTTTTTTCTTTTTATCTTTTCTAGATGCACATTAAGCCTATGTGATTACTCAAGAATCATATGAGAGAAGGGCACAACGATCGAAAATCATTTAGGGACTCAATTGCATGAATTACACTTTTAGGGACCAAAATGTAATTTTTAGAAAATATAAGGACTTTGCAGGATTTAAGATTACCAATATGTAATTAGTCACATTACATGCCTCATATGTAAAATTTCAGCTTAAAAGGCATTCCAAAGCTTGAAAATAAAATTTGAGACGTCCTAGAGGTGCCTGAAACTGGCTCTAGAGAAAAAAATGCAATCATTAAAAAAGCCTATTACCAGCAACTAGTGGTTAAATTGAAAAAGAAACTAGAGGGAAACCCAAGAGAATTAAGGTGTTTATGAAAGGTTTACTTAGAAGCTGAAGAATCATGCTTATCACGAGGAACACACACACTCACGTGATACATAGTTCAGTTCCGGGTAAATCTTTTGTCATTCAAAGAATTGCTAATTAGCCGTAAATATACACGGTATGTAAAGGTTTCTCAAGATGCTTTATCAACTTAGTTTGCATATGTTTTTAAGTTTTGGCATGTTATTATTAGATTTCATTGCTTGAGGACAAGAAATAGTTCGAGTTTGGAGGTGTGTTAAGTGTGCAAAAGTCCTATATTTATACCGTAGTTTAGCTCAATTATTGTTGTTCTTAACTCTAGCTGGGTTGCATTTATGAGGTAACATACACAAAATAGCATGGATTAAATACCCTGCCTTATTTGATGAATTTAATTGATTTTACAGATATGATACTGCTCAAGTGCGTTTTCTCCCTGTGAGTAGGTACCCGCCCAGGCAGATGCCGCCGATGCAGCAAAGAGGGCAGAAGAAGAGAAAGCTAGAAACTGAAGGAGGAAGTTGTTTGATCATCAGGAGAGCTGATCTAGGAGGAAAGAACCAGAATGTAGAGCTATTCCAATCCCTGCACACCAGTCCATACCCCCGCCGAGGCAGCCCTTCAAGGAAGAGTGGGAAAATACAAAGTGGTACGCAATGGAAAGAACTCATCAAGCCCAATTTTTAGAAACCACTTGCACGTGCATTGGAGCCCAGCAGACAAAGAAAAGTCGGGTCAAATTCAAGTTGAAGAAAATTCAAACAGGAATCTAGGAGGATTTAATGATCTTTCAATGAGTTGTAATAATATTCTAACTAGAATTCCTACCTTAAACTGACTTAGGCTTAGGCTCTTCCCCTATATATATGTAATCGACAAGTTGGAGAGAACACAATTGAGATTTGAGAGAAACTCTTTCTTGTTGAAACCCTAGTGCCGCCAACACCCATCACATTCTAAACCTTCCCTGGGGCTAAGGGTTGGTTGTGTAGTAGTTGTGAGAGTTGCTTGTATTTGTTTAGGTTTCAGTTTTTGCAATAAAATTCAAGGTTTGTTTACTTTTGGTTATTCATTGTTGCAATATTTATCGGGAGAGAAGAGGGTGACAATCTATTTGTTCAATATTGGGAGAGTTGAACTCACGAAACGAGTAAACACGGTTTTATCCAACCATAGGGTAAAGCTACTTCTGCTTAGGGATAAGCTTAGAAGTTCATCGGCTAAGAGTGGTTTCATAATCGGTTGGTGTTCACCCTTAGATTCACGCCGGGAGGTATCATCCAAGACGTGTTTGCCAATAGTACTTCAAGCTTCGGAAGAAGAGGGAGTCATAGAAGGGAGCCTTATCGAACCTTGAATCATCGCTTAACTACCCAGGCAGTCACTTGGTCTCTACCGAGGCGGGTGCCTGCCGAGGCATAATTGTGGGCGGCTGTTGAAAGTTGTTAAGTTGATCTGAAAAATTGTACCGAGCAGTACATTCAATTTCACACTACGAAGCATCCAATACCGACCTATTCTCTCACACTGATATCTCAATTTACTTTATTTGCTTTAGTTTTAGCTTCAATCAAAACCAACTCCTAATATTAGTGTTTTTATTTTGTTTGTGCATAAATGTGAATTCCAAATGTTGTCACAATCCATGTGGAGACGATATCTTAAATACTATAACTTGGCACCGTGTATAATTGCACGCAATTTACGCATCACTTTTGCACACAACATCTATCTTGCTGAAAGACGAAATATCTTCCTCTGTCTCAAGCAAGGCAAACGACCGACCGAACAATACATCCATGACTTTTGTAAGTACTATAGATATGGTTCTGAATATATCAAGAAGGAGGAAGAGAAATGCCGGATGTTCATTGCAAGGCTCAATGGTGAGTTACGCCAGATGTTCATTTCCAAGACCTAGTGAACCGAGTTAAGGACACCAAATCTGTGCAGAGGGCTCAACGAGCGGGTGGGTCTGGTAAATCTGAGAAGAGGTTTAGGGAAGATTCTCGACCTCCAAAATGGAACAAGAAAGGAAGATATCAAGGCCCTAAGTAGAATGTTTATCCGCAGCCCTCCCGTTCCAGAAATATTGATAGGCCTCAATTTGAGACACAATCATTTGCTAAGACAACATCTATTTATAGCACCAGAGGTTCGAATCGGAGCAACCAACATCCAGTTTGCAACAATTTCCAAAATAAGCATCCAGCGGGTCAATGCCGTAAGTAGACTGGAGCTTGTTATTACTGTGGTGAGCAAGGTCACTTCATTCGTGACTGCCCGCTGAATGCAACCAAGTCTACTGCCACCCCGATTACTGCTGCCTCTCCTGCTCAATCCTTTCTAGTTAAGGGATCAAAGCAGGGATTATCGAAACCTTTGGGAGATCAAGTGGTTCGGGGAAACCATTAAACAAGCAAGACACAAAAGCTTCTGCCTAAATGTATCATGTGAGGAGCAGAGAAGAGGATGACGAGCCTGATGTCATTGCATGTACCATTGAGTTATATTCGAATCCTTTGTATGCATTGATTGATCCTGGTTCTACTCACTCTTTTATAAGCACCATCGTAGTTAAGAAGTATAACATGTAACCCCCTCGACCTGACCTGGCTGATAGATCGAACTGAACGGATCACACGGGGAATATTGAAGTAAACCAGGAAGGTTTACCACAATAAACGCCCCTTTTTTCTTTTTCTCTTGTCTAGATGCAACCTAGGTTCCTATGTGAACGCACACAAGCAGCAGGTAAAACATCAACACATTCACCAATTAATTAAAATCGATTAAGGTTTAGGGACCAATTCGTAAATTTGATGAACTTTAATGGGTTTTTACCAAATTCAAGTTACCAACATTCAATTAGATTCATTACATGCTTCTCGGTGAAAGCTCAACTCGAAAAGACCTTTAGAACCCATCCAATTGCATACAAGGCAAACATGGACCAAAACGCAAGAAACAGAAACTCAAATGAATTCAAATTCTACACTCAACGGTCTGGTGTTTCGGAACATGGAGCCCTGTATCGGTACGACCGTTCCGAAACATTGATGCCTGTTCCGAAATGCGGGACCGTTCCGAAACCCCTCCAGACACGTTCCGATACAATGGTTCACAGAGGCAAAATGTTCCAGAATGAGCCTCATCGTTCCGAAACATCAAAGACATTTCAGGCCACCGTTCCGAAATGCCTGGGCCTGCAATTTGTTAAAAAGCTGGTTTAATTCATTTTTCTCCCTCCGGAACCATCCCGTTACATGCCCTAACATACATACAACTTAAATACTTATCAATGGCAACTCATACGTAGCATAAACAACATCAAGGCATCATTCTCATAAGCTACAGAACTAGAGGCATGCATCCTAGAAGTTAAAAGCACCAAAAGGCTAAAATCCAAATGCAATCATAAAACCAAACACAAAGGCCATTTACAAGTTCAAATATGCATCTTAAACTTGCACAAAACTAGAAATACCAAACCAATCAACATTTAAAGCATTGGACACCCCATTGCCTTTATTACACTAGTCCAAAGCCAAAGCTTACCTTCAATCAAAGTCTTCCACCGATTCCCTTGCAAGTGCTGCCTCCAAAGCTTAAATTGACTACATTGATGAACAAAGAGAGCATAAGCATACAAGCTTAGTGAGGAATGCTCAAACCGAAAACATCATCAATGCACAAAACCATTTTCACTCTTTTCAAAACCATCAAGCTTCCTTTGACAAAATGTGCACTTTAACCTCAAAACCATTGTAATGAATATCATGTAACATGGTACACATAAATCCATCAATTAAACCGTTGCTACTCATAGAACAAGCCTTCCAAGCATAATCACCTTAATGCTAAGTTTAAACCAAAACATGCATCTTTCAAATTATGCATTAACAATATTTTCCATAATGTTTCATTTCATTTTATTGGCTTACAAGTGATAAACAACGATCTCAAAAACATATATCGGATACACAGATTACCAAGTGTTGTCCCACACCCTTCATACACCCTACCAACATTACAAGGCTCACACACGAGTGCGACCCTCCATCGTTGTGACACCCGTGGTGGAGTATTCGGTACAATCACAACACCTCAACACCACTCATCGGTAGATGTATAATCCACTAACGAGAGACGGGACACACACAAGGATCGCACCCAGTAGCTACCCTCAACCGTTGCAACCTTAAACAATCATCAATTGTTGGGGGTACTTGGATGGAGTATTTGGTACAATCACAACCTCTCAACATCCAAGACGACTTGTTTATAGTGCACTCAATCCTATAGCCGGCTAACTATATCCGATTTCATTTATAAAACACTTTAATCAACACCACTTGCCAATATAATCCATATCTTATGCATTCCTCACTATTTTTACAAAGCATTCATGATATGTCATAAACAAGCATTAAACCATGCTTAAAACCTCATGCATCAACACATGCATACAAAGACCACTTACCTAGTGCACCCTTAAACTACATGGCATCATCATAAACAAATTATATACTCAAATCATGCTTTAAAACAGTAGGTAAATGCAATTAAAATCAAGTGCAACCAAAGGCTCAAAACTAGCACAACCGAGTGAGAAATTTCTATTTACTTACTTCCAAACTTAATAAAGCGTTTCAAGCTCTTATTAAGTTCCCAAAACCTTTTTTAAAATGTTTCCATGCTAGAAAACCAAATTTCACTCACTGACTCGCGAAACCACGCTTGCCAACGCGACCACCGATCGTCCGGAGCCTCCAAAACCACCTTGTTTTCTTCCGAACTAAAATCCCTTATTTTTAACACATCAAAACAGAGGTTCAATGCATTAAAATGCACCCAAAACTCTAGCACACACAAGAAATCCCGCAGCCCTGCTCTAAAGCAACAAAACACCCATCCGAAACAACTGAAAACTCAATCGATTGACCTCAAACCTCAGCCCAGCCATTACCCAACTCATCCAGCACATTCTAAGCATTAATCAACATTAAAAAAAAGGGTTATCTTCACCATTGGTCCCTTTTGTTTAGGGTGTGTTTTATTTTGGTCACCAAAATTCAAAAACGTGTATTCTGGTCCCTAACGTTACAAAACGTTTATATTTTAGTCACCCAACCGTTAGTCTCCGTTACTTGGCTAACGGTTGGCTGACATGGCTCGATAAAAAAATAAAAAATCCACGTGTAAAACCTAATTGACTGGTCATACAAAAAAAACCCTCCACAGTTGGACATGGAAAGGCTTTTGATACTCCCCTCTCTGCACCATTAAGCCTCACAGTAAGTGGTGGTAACTCATCTTTTTCCAAGATGTTTGATATACCTGGAAAGAGTCAAGTTCGAGGAGCAGGTCCATGATTTTTGAGAAACAACTTAGGGGTCAAAATGGGTTTTATTGGAAACTGGGAGCTTGAGAGGTTTGAGACTTGATTTGATAAAGGCGAGATCTTTGAGCGGTCTAAGACTCTCAATTCACTCAATTCTATCGAAGATTTCGATTTCACCAATCTCTTCACCGGCAAAAAACCAAACGAAATCGTTCTCAGCCTCGACCCTAACCAAATTGTCGATTGGTTCCACATTAACAATGTTGAGCTACATATTTGCCACAATAATGGAGAAAGCAATGAGAAGGAATGCACGGGTTCATGGAATTAGACTCGGCAATGGACAGAAACATAGCAGTATATAATGACTCAAAATACCCAATTACTGCAACTATTTGATAGACGAAGGAGAAGAAGCAATAGACACAAGAGTTCCACCTTCTCGGGACTGAGCTGGTCGGAGTCAACTGCAGCAACGGCTGTTCTGAAGGACGGTGTGGTCCTGGAAGTTGAAGTGAATGAGCTCTTAATCAACAACTGGGTGCGGTTATTGTTGCTGCTGCTGGGAAACGCTAAGGCTTTGGCTACGCCATCGTTGCCGCATTGGGCGGTGAATGGTGGTGGAGCACCGCCCGGACCAAGTGTTAAACTTGCAGCACTGAGTGCACCTAACATTTCCTTCTCTCCGATGTGTCTATCGGATCAGTGTAGCCGCTGCAATCGGATTGTTCTGCAGAGAGGGGAGTATCAAAAGCCTTTCCATGTCCAACTGTGGAGGGTTTTTTTTGTATGACCAGTCAATTAGGTTTTACACGTGGGTTTTTTTATTTTTTTAACGAGCCATGTCAGCCACCCGTTAGCCAAGTAACGGAGACTAACGGTGGGGTGACTAAAATATAAACGTTTTGTAATGTTAGGGACCAGAATACACGTTTTTGAATTTTGGTGACCAAAATAAAACACACCCTAAACAAAAGGGACCACTGGTGAAGATTACCCAAAAAAAAAAAACCTAAAACCATCCTTATACCTCCATCAACTCGAATTCCTTAAGAACACCTCAAAAACTCACCCAAAACCACTTCAAAAACAAAGGATCTCAAGGATTTTGGGATCTATATGATTAAGGCTCCACTTCAATACCAAAAATCTTTTAACGGTTCGAACAACCGACACCGGCTCCACTGGCCCAACCCGACTCGCCAAAACACCTAAGCCCAAAATTGGGGCGTTACATAGCCTGTGTTCCAAACCAATAGCATCAAGAATCTCTGTAACTAATCATTTAGGAGATTGTGTCACCGTAAGGGTAGTATGCAAGAACTCCCCCTTATTGATCCAAGGGATTCCTTTCTCGGCCAATTTGTTGGCTTTATAGATCCACGAGTTTGATGACATCCTAGGTTTAGATTGGCTTAGTGAACATCAAGCCTCAGTAGATTGTTGTAAGAGGAAGTTGTACCTTCGGGGTATTGGCAAGGAAAGCGTTGTTTTGATGAATACGAGTAATCCTTCATTGTGTGCTTTTACATTAGAAGCTAAAAACGAATCTCGATTATGGGACATTGACATTGTATATGAATTCCCTAATGTCTTTCCCGATGAACTTCTGGGATTACCCCCAAGCACTAAAGTGAAGTTTGGTATTGAGGTGCAACTTGGGACTGCTCCAGTTTCCATTGCACCATACCGGATAGTAGTCGTGTAACGCCCCGGTTTTGGGCCTAGGTGTTTTGTGTGTCGAATTAGGCTAGTGGAACCGATAATAGATTGTTTGAATCGTTAAAGGTGGTTAAGGGAAATCAAGGCTCGGGATGGGATAAAAATATGATAAAAATTCTTAAAAACCTCTAAAAATATATTTAAGAGGTTGATTTAATCAATTTTGTAAAACAAGTTTTGGGAAGTGTACATTTTGCGTAGTGACCAAAATGTAAAGTTTTAAAACTGGAAAAAGGAGAGTTTTTCAAAAAGAGTCAAAATATTAGAATCTTTAGGGAGCTAATTGGAAATTAAGCCTTTTCTCTAATTTGGCATGTGCTTTAAATGATTCATTAAATATTAAAGTGGCTTTTTAATGATTTAAGTAAAAGGTAGTTATGTTGGTTAAACAAAATTTGACGATCATTTCATTCTCTTCATTTCACATCAGCCAAACACTTTCCATTTTTTCTCATTTTCCAGATTTAAATCACTTTCATTTTCTCTCTTGATTTCCAACTTCTCCTTTGTGATTTCTATTAAATTTCTTCAATATTCTTGAAAGCTAAATTTGCCAAATTAGAAGAGAAGCAAGTATTGGAGGTAAATTTCGTGCTAACCCTCTAATCAAGGTTCTTTAATGAAATTCCAAAGATATTTTACTCTTTATCTATGTTTTTGAGTGAGGATTTATTATTGTTTTGATAAAATGATGAAATCTTAATAGAATAGAGGATTTAATGTGATTTTCGGAATTGTTTTGATTTGGTTTGTTTGAGATGGTTTCTAATTGAGTTTTGAAAGATTTATGATGTTGAAATAGAGTCTTAATCTGTAACCCCCTCGTTTCGGTCCGGACGCTTGACCGGTCCGAGTGGGCTACACAGGGATAACCGAGGCGAAACCCGTTAAGGCTCCACTTCGGTTAACGATCCGAGAAAACTTTTTCATTAATATTATCTTGTCTAGATACAATATTATGTCCTATGTGAACAACAATATCGGAAGCAACAAGCGAGGCGATCAACCCAAACAACATACCAAAAACACCCCATTTTATCTTAAACTACAGGCCGTATCGAAACACCCAAAGGGTGTATCGGTACGCCTTGACTAGGTCAACTGGCCAAAGTCAACCCGAGGAGACCATATCGAAACGGGGGTGGACCGTATCGATAAGACCTCGATGGTCAACTTCTCGTGGTCAACGCTACGAAAACCGTTCCAAAACGCCTAGGACCATTTCGATACTCTCAATTTCTCGTCAAAATCTCAGATTTCCAGTAGCAAAATCATATCGAAATGCCCCCTTTGCGCATCGAAACACCTGGCCTGAAACAAGGAACCATATCGAAACGGGACCAACCGTTTCGATACACCTGCTGCGAACAGACAAGTTTTAGCTGGTTTATGGCACAAGGCTGCCTCAAACACCAACTAAAACCTCCCACAACCAAACATGCATCACTCTAAGGCAAAACCACACACAACAAGCATTCTTAACACACTTCATACATACAAAAGCCATACATTGACAGGAAGCATCAATTCAACAAAAGATTCACACATAGCATTCATGATAGCATGCTATAGAGCCATCAACATAATCATTCAAGGTAAGCGACACAAACATGGTTTACAAACAAGACATGGCATCCACAAGCCAAACCAACATCATCAAGGAGAATAACATGCTCCTAACACATAACATCAAAATACATCAAAAAGCTCAAATCCCATTGCTTGACTATTACATTTTCATAACTTAAAATCCATACTTGATAAAACCAAAAGCTCAACTAGCGCACTTGGAGGCCCTCTCCTTGCACAAGCAACCCACGAACTACGGATCTGCATTGTCGAACAAAAGAGAGCGTAAGCATAAAGTTTAGTGAGGGTAAGCTCATAAAACAAACCTCGACAATGCAGGGTCCAAGCACGAGCACACAACCAAGGTAGAATGTATGATCTTACCTTCGAACCACATGAGCCAAAATAATAATGATGCATGAACGCAATTATCAACATCATGCCATGCTCAACAACTCATAAGCTCAACACATGGAAATACATATATCAATGTATTATCAAACACATTCCACAATACGTATTGGCACCTAGCTATGGCCCGAATACGCGGATAACCATTGGAACTCACATCTAACAACTCACATTTACCTTACGGTGGGATTACACTCATCACCGTTTCACGCGGAGGGGATTCCACTCATCCTCACGCCCCGTCGATGGGATTCCACTCATCACCGACTATCATATATATAAGAAGATTTTCGGGCGAACCCGTACTCCATCTTGATGACTATCATCGCCAAGACCACGCCCGCATTTTAGACTCTCGTGCGCACATTAAACATCCTAATGATCGATCATTGTACCCAAGCATACTAGTGCCAATACTAAACACAATCCATAACCTTTCACAACACCATTTCATATCAATTTCCGTGCTTAGCACGTACTCACCATGACTTACCGTCATGCACAAACCACATGCATATAACAATGTATCAAATACCATGCCTCAACACACATGTATAACACAATATACATAACCACATAATCACAATTAAACACAAGGCATACTCAACAATTAAAGTTCAACCAAACTCTCTAACTAAAGCTTGGGATTAGACTACCAATCTAATCCCAACTCTAGGTGGGTCTACCAAGCCCAACCTAGTCCACATGCTTGAACCAACCTTTGAAAATCAATTTGAAAACATTAACCACTTACCGACTATTCCAAGCTCAACCACACTAGATGATCAAGCTCCCAACGGTTCCGAATTCGTTCCCGAGGCTTCACCAACACAAATCCTTACTTCTAAGCATCCCAACACAATCAAAACAACTAAAAATCAGTCCACAAATCAATGTAGCAACCCGGAACACAAACCAAGCACAAACACATGATTTCAAGCTAAAGACAACCCCAAAATACTCATTCCCGAGCAGCCCTAAAGCACAATCCAAAACCGATGATTCCAACACTTATATTACTCCCAAAAGCTTCCAAAACAACCCTTATACATAGCCTAACCACCAGCCAACAAAACTTCACCCAAAACAGCCCTGAAATCCAACCTAAAACCCTTCTAAAACCTCCCTAAAACCCAATTTCGGGAAACACCATAAAACCTTGTAAAAATCAAGTATGTTGGACCTTTTAGATAGAAAACAACTTATATAACATTAATAAATGAAAAGCTTAAGTTAAAGCTAACAAAGTTAGCATTTTTAATCTAAAACTTCAAAACACCAAAATGAGAAATCATGGGTTTTAATGAAAAATAAAACTATAGACTTGTAGAGAATGATAAGGACAAGTCAAAAGTGGGTTTACCTTTGAAAAATCTCCAACAACAAGCAAGAAAGATGATGGAATAGTGATTCCAATGGAGAAGGGGTTTTTCACGTTAAAAAGTGGGGAGGTAGAAGATGATAGCCTTTTGTGTTTGAAAAGTAGAATAAAAGGTTTTATTTTTGCAAGTCCACATATTTACCAATTTGCCATTAATGAGATGGCTAAAATTCTCATCTCCTAAAACCCATGTGATTGGATTTAGAAGATAGGCCCAACATAGATTTTAATTATTTTGAAAATGAAACTAAAACCCGAAACATTATTTTTAATATTATTTTCACCTGACCCCCAAACCTGGGTGTTACATAATCATATTAATCCCGAAATCCTTGAGATTATTGATTTTTAAAGTGTTTTTATTGGGTTTTTGGGGTCTTATGTGAGATATGAGTTGCTAGAGGTATAAGGATGTTTTATGTTGTTTTTGGTTGCTTAAAATATGTTGGGTGTGTTGGTGGATGGCTGGGCTGAGTTTAGAGATTAATCGATTGAGATTTATGTTAATTTGGTTGGGTATTTCGATGCTTTAGAGATTGGCAGCGAGTTTTTATTAAAGTGCTGGTGTTTGGATGTATTGTGATATATTAAATCTCTGTTTTAATGTGTTGAAGACATGGGGTATAGTTCCAGAATCGAACGAAGTGGTTTTGGAGGCTTCGGATGGTTGATTGTGCATCGACAAGTGTGGTTTCGCAAGTTGGTGAGTTGAAACTGATTTTCCAGCATGGAAACGTTTTAGAAAAAGTTTTGGGAACTTTGTAAGAGCTTGGAATGCTTTACTCTTTTTGGAAGTAAGTAAAGAGAATTTATCTCCCGGATTGTGCTAGTATGAACCTTTGGTTGCACTTGTTTTCATTTCATTTACCTACTGTTTTCAAGCATGATTCGAGTTTATAAAATGTGGTTGATGATGCCATATGGTTTAAGGATGCACTAGGTAAGTGATCCTTGTATGCATGTGTTGATGCATCAGTTTTAAAGCATGGTTTAATGCTTGAGATATGGCTTGTATTGAATGCTTTTGAAAAAAACAATGAGTTATGCATGAAATGTGGAATATATTGGCAAGTGATGTTGTGTAAAGTGTTTTGCAAATGAAATCAGATATAGTTAGTCAGCTATAGGATTGAGTGCACTATAAACAAGTCGCCTTTGATGTTGAGGGGTTGTGATTGTTCCGAAAAGTCCATCCAAGTACCCCTAATGATTGAGGAATGTTTAATGTTGCAACGGTTGAGGGTAGCTCCCAGGTGCAAACCTTGTGTGTGTCCTGTCTCTCATTAGTGGGTTATACATCTACCGATGAGTGGTGTTGAGGGGTTGTGATTGTACCGAATACTCCACCATAGGTGTCACAACGGTGGATGGTTATTCCCGTGTGTGAGCCTTGAGATGCCGGTAGAGTGTATGAAGAGTTTTGGACAACCCTTGGTAATCCGTGTATCCGATATATTTTTGAGAAATGGGAATGTTGTTAATCATTTGAAAGCCAATATAATGGATTGAAATGTTATGAAAATGTTGTTGATGCATATTATGGAAAAATGCATATTTTACCTTAAGCTTTGTATATTGGTGAATATGCTTGGAAGGCTTGGTTTTTGATTAGCAATGGTTTAATTGTTGTGAAGTAATTGATACTTGTTGCATGATGTTTACATGCTGATTTTAATGTTGAAGTGCATGGATTTTCAAAGAATGCATGATGGTTTTGAGAAGAGTGAAAAATAGTTTTGAGCATTGATGGTGTTTTTGGTTTTGAGCATTCCTCACTAAGCTTGTATGCTTATGCTCTCTTTTGCTTATCAATGCAAATAATTAGAGATTTGGAGGAAGCAACTTCAAGGGATTTCCAAGTGACTTCAATGAAAGTATGTTTTGGTTTTGAACTAGTGTAATAAAGGCAATAGGGGTGTCCAATGCTATGAATGTTGGTTGTTTTGGTATTTTTTTGGTTTTGGCACATGTTTGGTATGCGTATTTGGGGTATGTAAATGGCCTTTAGATGTTGGTTTATGCTTGGATTTGAAAATTGGATTTTAATGCTTGATTTTCATAGGAAGCATGCATCTAGAATTTAATATTGATGTTAGTGTTGCTTTGATGATGTTATTTCCATGTGGTCTTGATGGTTGATGTATAATTGAGTTGAAAGTATGTTACATATATGTTAGAATGTGATGGAATGGGTCTTGAAGTGTTAAATCTGCATTTTGAGAAATTGTAGACATAACTGTATCGATACACTTCATAGTGTATCGATACGACCTTCATAAATGAGGAGAGTGTACCAATACACGGGGACTTATCAATACCCTTTATCTGTTCAAGGCCATATGTTTTCAGTTGATTTGTTGGCATTGCATTTTTATGGCTTTGATGTGATTCTTGGAATGGACTTCTTGGTTGAGCATCGAGCCATGGTTGATTTCAATGTTAAGCGAGTTACCTTAAAACTTGCGGATGATTACAAAGTAGTAATCGTAGGCGAGAACGTGAAGTTCTTTTCCAATGCAATTTTGGCTCTTGAAGCAAGTCAGAATATGGAGTTGGGTTGCGAAGCTCTCTTAGCGTTTGTGATGAACCCTAGAATGAAGGAAGTGCAAGTGCAAGACATACGAACTGTATATGAATTTCTGGGTGTTTTTCTGGAAGAGTTGTCTGGTTTGCCACTGAACAGAGAAGTTGAGTTTGGCATCGAGTTGTATGAAAATACAACTTCCGTGTCGATTACTCCTTATTGCATGGCACCTTAAGAGTTGAAGGAGTTGAAGACGTAACTTCAAGAATTGCTTGATCGAGGGTTCATAAGGCCAAGTGTTTCACCTTGGAGTGCACCAGTCTTGTTTGTAAAAAATAAGGATGGTACGATGCGTATGTGCATAGATTATCGGCAACTGAACAAGTTGAGGATTAAGAAAAAGTACCCTTTTCCAAGGATTGATGATCTGTTTGATCAGTTTCATGGTGCTATGGTGTTTTTGAAGATTGATTTGAGGTCTGGGTATTATCAACTAAAGGTTAAGGATGTGGATGTACCCAAAATAGTTTTTCGGACAAGGTATGGTCGTTATGAGTTCTTGGTGATGTCGCTTGAGTTGACAAATGAACCGACTGCATTCATGGATATAATGAATAGGGTGTTCCATGAGTTCTTAGATCAGTTTGTGGTAGTGTTTATCGATGATATTCTCGTGTACTCACGTACCGAGGAGGATCATGATAAGCATTTGAGGATTGTGTTGCAAGTGCTGTTGGAAAAATCAGCTTTATGCTAAGCTGAGCAAGTGTGAGTTTTGGCTCAGGGAAGTGGTTTTTCTTGGACATGTGTTGTAAGTCGAAGGTATTCGGGTTGATCCACACAAGCTTGAGGCGGTGATGAGTTGGAAAACACCTAAATTGGTAACGGAGGTGCGTAGTTTCCTTGGGTTGGCTGGATATTATCGAGGTTTTGTTGAAGGTTTTTTTCTAAGATTGCAGCACCTTTGACCAAGTTGTTGGAAAATAATGTTCGTTTTTAATGGACGGATGTTAGGGAACAAGCTTTTGAGAAGTTGAAGGAAGCCTTGACGCAAGCTCCTGTCTTGATTCAACCGGAATCGGGTAAGGAGTTTGTAGTCTATAGTGATGCATCATATGTTGATTTAGGTAGCGTGTTGATGCACGATGGGAAGGTTATAGCTTATGCGTCTAGACAATTGAAGGTGCATAAGCGCAACTATCCTACTCATGATCTAGAGCTAGTTGCGGTGGTGTTTTCTTTGAAAATTTGGAGACACTACCTTTATGGTGAAAAGTGTGTGGTTTACACCGACCATAAGAGTTTGAAGTATCTTATGTCTCAAAGGGAGTTGAATCTTAGGCAACGAAGATGGTTAGAGTTGCTTAAGGATTATGATCTAACGATTGAGTGTCATCCTAGAAAGGCCAATGTTGTGGCCAATGTTTTGAGCAGGAAGGTAGCTGTTGAGCTGAGAGCGATGTTTGCTCGGTTCAACATTTTGCGTGATGGTGGTTTGATAGATGAGTTGCAGGTGAAACCTTCCTTGATTGAGTTCATCAAGGAGAAGTAATTTCTTGATGATTCGTTGGTGCCTCATGTTCAGGATATAGCTGAGAGTAATGCAACAGATTTTTGTTTCAATGATGATGGAGTTTTATGTTTCAAAAGTCGAATAGTTGTGCCGGAGGATGTTGAGTTGAGGCGCACTATTTTGACTGAAGCTCATAGCAGTCCTTTTGCTATGCACCCTGGTAGTACTAAGATGTATTGTGGCTTGAAGGATGAGTACTATTGGGTGGGGTTGAAAAAGGATGTTGTTGATTTTGTAAGCAAGTGTATGGCTTATCAGCGAGTGAAGGCTGAGCATCAGTTTCCTTCTGGGTTGTTACAGCCCTTTGAGAATACTGGAATGGAAATGGGAAAGGATTACACTAGATTTTGTGTCCAGTCTACCTTTGACACCATCTAAGAAGAACTCCATATGGGTGATTGTGGATCGTCTTACGAAGTGTGCACATTTCTTGGTTGTACATATTACGTACACGTTGGATAAGCTAGCAGAGTTGTATATTGCCGAAATTGTGTGTTTGCATGGTGTGCCCAAGTCCATAGTGTCGGATAGAGATCCAAGGTTTACAACGAGATTTTGGGAATGTTTACACTGGGCGTTGGGTACGCGTTTGAATTTCAGCACTTCTTATCATCCTCAGGCGGATGGACTGTAACCCCCTTAACCCGGCCTAGACGGTTGACCCGAATTAAGAAAGTCACACGGGGAAAACCAAAGTCAACCCGAAAGTCAACCTTGATTAACGACCCTTTTTTTCTTTTTAATCTTGTCTAGATGCACATTAGCCCTAATTGTGATCACACAAACGTCAAACTCAAAGATCAGAAACATCAGAGATCAAACAGGGACCCAATTGAACAAATTACAACTTTAGGGACCAAATTGTAATTTCTGATAAATATGAGGACTTAACCCAAATTAATCTTACCAACTTGAAATTAGTCAGGTTTCATGCTTCTCTGTGAAATTTCAGCTCAAAAGGACTTCCCAAACTCATACAATTGCACAAACAAGTTTCAGGACCAAAACACAAACAATTCAAAACATTTAACTGCCAGTGTCAGCCCCCAACGGTCGACCGTTCCGAAACAGGTTGACCCCGTTTCGAAACACGGGCCGTTCCGCAACGGGTTTCGGAACACGGGCTGGCAGAGGCCAAACCGTTTCGAAACGGTGCATACCGTTTCGGACGCCTGGGTTCATTCAAGGCACCCGTTCCGAAACGATGCACACTGTTCCGAAACGCCCTGCACAAATTGCTCCAAAACGCAACCTTTAACATGCAATTAAACACCAAATCATGATCCAAATGCTACCAAACTTTACCAGCATGCAATTCAACATATATAGGACATACTTGCATCAACAATTCGTCAAAACAACATCATATGCAAAAAGCCCCAATTCTATAGGCATGCTTCCTACACAAGCTAGCTATTCAAGCACAAACTTCCAAAACAAGCATGTAATGATCCAATACAAAAACCAGCATTCTCAACAACATTCAACATACTTAGGGAGTTTAAAACCTCTCCCAAAACATACACATTGGTCCCCCATTGCCAAATTACCAAAAGCTAAATGAACTTAGGAAAACCTTCCATACTTTGAGCTTAATCACCACTTGAATGCTTGCCTTCCTTGCTGCCCTCAAACCTCTTGATGTTCTGCATTATTGATTTAGAAAAACGAAAGAGAGCGTAAGCATAAGCTTAGTGAGGAATGCTCAATAAAACCATTCAATAATGCATTTATAAAACATTTATAAATCATGCTTCAAATCATCAATTGCACATGCTCAAAAGCATACTTTAACAAGCATCTCATGCTTCATAACACAACATGTCATATTGGCTCAAGTGATAGATTCCATTTCTTTAAAACAAGTTCATCAACTTTCCCCAAGGACTTTTAAACACCTTGGCCCCAAGGACTTTTAAACACCTTGGCCATGGACTTTTAAACACCATGAAAGAGGACCACACAAGGACTTTTAACCACCTTTGTGTCCACATCAAGTATCACCCCAATGACTTTTAAACACCTTGGCCCCAAGGACTTTTAAACACCTTGGCCCCATGGACTTTTAAACACCATGGCCCCATGGACTTTTAAACACCATGGAAAGGATCACCTAAGGACTTTTAACCACCTTAGTGTCCGCAACAAGAATCATCCAAGGACTTTTAACCACCTTGATGATCTTAAGAATACAAGGCTCACTCAAGGACTTTTAACCACCTTAGTGACCTTAACCTTTTCAAAACATCACTTGCCAATATACATCTTTTTCATCATTTAATCCACTGTTTTAAAGCATTAAACCAAGCCATATTCATCATGCATTTAAAAGCATCAAACCACATCTTATCAATGTACAAAAACAAGGAACTCTTACCTTGAGTTTCCTTCAACATATGGCTTACAACAACAGCAAAAACCATGCTAAATCATGCTTTCAAAACAGTAATTAAAACATGCAAATAACCATTTCGCATCACAACCAAATCATGGCCACCACTAGAGAGTAATTCCGAAAACTTACACTTGAGCTTAGCAAAGTTGTTTAGACTTAAGCTAAGCTCCCAAGACATTGGTTTCAAAGCCGAAAACCCAATTTTCACAAACGCACTCACCGATTTCCACTTTGCTTCAAGCCAAAGCACCAAATCAAGCTTCCGGATCAACAACTCTTGGATCCAAAGATGCCTCCCCTGTTTTAACACATCAAAGCAGAGGATTAATGCATCATCATGCATTAATTGCTTCAATGAAAGCACCTAAACTCGCTGCTCTCATCCATACACCATTTTCGGCCACCAAACACAACCGAAAATGCATCCAAACCACTTCTAAACAAAGCCCAGCCATAAACCAGCAAAACCACACATCCTTAAACATCATATAACATCTAAAAACAACCTATCAACATCCTTAAACCTCCAGCAACATCAGATCCACAAGATCACCCCAAAAACAACCTTGAAACACAAGCTAAACTTAGGAAACTCAACCTATCCGGGATTGCATTAATCAAAACTCAATTCCTTATCAATTTAGAGTTCATTTAACATCAAAAACACATCTCAAATCACAGATTAATCAGATCTAACGAAAATCATCAAAAATCATCAAATCTTGCATTATAAGCCAAGATCCATTTCACCACTTAAAAACCTTTAATTAAACATCAATTAAGGATTGAAAACTTAGGAATTTCAGTAAAGAACTGATAGTTTAGAGGAGAAGGACGTTCTTACCTCCAAACTTGAGTTTCTCCTCTTTTTGGAATCAAAAACCTTGTTGAATCAAGTAGCAATTAAAGAGGTTTTGAAGATATGTTGATTAGGAATCAAATGAGAGTTGAAAGGAGGGATTTAGGTGAGAAAATAAGATCCAATTCTCTGGAGAATAGGTGTTTGGGTTGAGAGAAAATGAGAGAAAGAAAATTGAGAAAAGTTGGTTACAAAATCCAAAATAGCCAAATGGCTTTCCCTCCACTTTTAATATCATTTAAAATCAGAATTTAGTCTTAAAATATCTTAGAAAAATCTGGAGAAACTTCCTTTGGGTAAATAGCTCCTTAAAGATTCAAAGTTTCAACCCTTTCGAAAACAGTCACCAAACTTTCAAAAATTACATTTTGGTCACTAGCCAAAATGTCACCCTTCCGAAACTCATTTTCCAAAATTGATTTCACAGTTCACTTAATTATATTAAAAGATGATTTTAGAACATTTTTCCATATTTTTAATGCAACCCGAACTAGGCTTTCCTAATTTCACCCTTTTAGATTCGAACAGCACTTTGACCAAACCGGTCAACGCTCAAACTTCTAAGCCCAAAACCGGGGCGTTACAACTCTCCCCCCCTTAAGAAATTTCATCCTCGAAATTTACCTGAAGGAAAGAGATAAGGAAACTGCTTCAGCATGTCTTCCTTCCGCTCCCACATGGCTTCCTCAACACCTCGATGCTTCCACAGCACCTTCACCAACTCAATGGTCTTGCCACGAAGAACCTTGCTATCCGAATCCAGAACCTTCACCGGTTCCTCATCATAGGTCAAATCCGGATTCAATTCCACTTCCTCCACAGGCATCACATGCGAAGGATCAGATCTATACTTCCGGAGCATAGAAACATGGAACACATCATGAATCTTCTCCAGCTCCTGAGGTAACCTCAACCGATACGCAACAGGACCCACACGCTCAACAACCTCATACGGTCCAATGTACCTAGGGCTCAACTTACCCTTCCGGCCAAACCTCATCACCTTCTTCCAAGGCGAAACCTTCAAGAACACACGGTCACCCACCGCATACTCTATCTCCTTACGCTTCAAATCCGCATAAGACTTTTGCCGATCAGAGGCAGCCTTCGACCGCTCACAGATAAGCTTCACCTTCTTATTGGTTGCTTTCAACAAAGCTGGCATCGAAACCAACTTTTGACCAGTTTCGGCCCAACAAAGAGGAGTCCTACACTTCCTCCCGTACAAAGCCTCATAAGGTGCCATCTGTATACTCGCCTGATAACTATTGTTATAAGCGAACTCAACCAAAGGCAGATGCTTCTCCCAAGAACCTTGGAACTCAATCACACAGCATCTCAACATATCCTCCAAGATCTGAATAACTCGGTCAGACTGACCATCCGACTGAGGATGATAGGATGTACTGAAATGCAATCTTGTACCCAAAGCTTGATGCAAACACTGCCAGAAACGCGATGTGAACCTCGGATCCCTATCCGACACAATCGACTTAGGCACACCATGCAGCCTCACAATCTCAGCAATGTACAGCTCTGCCAGCTTATCCAAAGAAAACGTAGTATGCACAGGCAAGAAATGCGCACACTTCGTCAGGCGATCCACAATCACCCAAACCGAATTCTTCTTTGATGGAGACAAAGGTAAACCATATACAAAATCCATGGTAACCCTCTCCCACTTCCACTCAGGGATTTTCAACGGTTGCAACAACCCAGAAGGAACCTGATGTTCAGCCTTAACTCGCTGACACACCAAACACTTGCTCACAAACTCTGCAACATCCTTCTTCAAACCCACCCAATAGTACTCATCACGAAGATCACGATACATCTTAGTACTACCAGGGTGCATAACAAAAGGACTACTATGACCTTCAGTCAGAATAGCACGCCTCAACTCAGCATCATAAGGCACTACTATTCGACTCCCAAAACACAACACCCCATCATCATTAAAGCAGAAATCCGAAGGTCTACCCTCCGTGATATCCTGAACATGAGACACCAAGGAATCATCCAGCAACTGCTTATCCTTGATCAACTGAACCAACGATGGTTTCACCTGCAACTCAGCAACAAGACCACCATCTCGCGATATGCTCAAGCTAGAAAACATAGCTCTCAGCTCAACAGCTACCTTCCTACTCAAGGCATCCGCAACAACATTAGCCTTTCCAGGATGATACTCAATCGTCAGATCATAATCCTTGAGCAACTCCAACCATCGCCGCTGCCTAAGATTCAACTCCTTCTGAGACATCAAATACCTCAAACTCTTGTGATCCGTGTACACCGTACACTTCTCACCATACAGATAATGCCTCCAGATCTTCAGAGCAAAAACCACTGCAGCCAGCTCAATATCATGCGTAGGGTAATTGCGCTCATGCACCTTCAACTGCCGCGACGCATAAGCCACCACCTTACCCTCTTGCATCAGCACACATCCCAAACCAACATAGGACGCATCACTGTAGACCACAAACTCTTTCCCTGATTCAGGCTGAATCAAGATAGGAGCTTGCGTCAAAGCCGCCTTCAGCTTCTCAAAAGCCTGCTGTCTCGCCTCTGTCCACTCATACTTAACATCCTTCTGCAACAGCTTCGTCAAAGGAGCAGCAATCTTGGAAAAACCATCCACAAACCTTCGGTAGTATCCTGCCAAACCAAGGAAACTACGAACCTCATGAACAGACTTAGGAACTTTCCAGTTCATCACTGCCTCAATCTTCTGAGGATCAACACGAATCCCCTCAGCTGAGACCACATGCCCAAGAAACACCACCTCCTTAAGTCAGAACTCACACTTGCTCAACTTAGCATAAAGCTGATTCTCCAACAAAGCTTCCAGCACAATCCTCAAATGCTCTTTGTAACGCCCCGGTTTTGGGCTCAGAAGTTTTGGCGTTGACCGGTTCGGTCAAAGTGCTGATCGAATATATAAGAGGGAATTTAGGAAAACCTAGTTCGGGTTGCATTAAAAATATGGAAAAATATTCTAAAATCATCTTTTAATATATAAAAGTGAACTGTGAAATCAATTTTGGAAAATGAGGTTCGGAAGGTTGACATTTTGGCTAGTGACCAAAATGTAATTTTTGAAAGTTGCGGGACAGTTTTATAAAGGATTGAAACTTTGAATCTTTAAGGAGCTATTATTCCAAAAAGGATTTCTCCAGATTTTTCTAAGATATTTTAAGTCTAAAATCTGATTTTAAAGATTAAGAAAAGAGAGGGAAATCATTTTAACCAATTCTTAACAAATTTTTCTATTTTCTCTCAAATTCTCTTTTCTCTCATTTTCTCTCTACCCAAACAAGATTTCCTCAGATTTCTTTCTCTGATTTTGACTTCTTAATCTCTCATTTCAACTCTCATTGGATTTCTAATCATCTCATCATCAAAACCTCACAATTTACAAGTTGATTCATTAAGCATTTTGGCTCTAAAATGGAGAAATTCAAGTTTGGAGGTAAGAACGTCCTTCTCCTCTAAACTATCAGTTCTTTACTGAAATTCCTAAGTTCTCAATCCTTGATTCATGTTTTATTAAAGGCTTTTCAATTGAGATCTTGATTTTTGGCTAAAATGCAAGATTTGGTGATTTTGGTGAAAATTTCGTGTGATCTGTTTAAGCAGGGTTTTGAGGTGTTAAATTGATGTTAATTGAATGCTAAAATGATTAGAAGTTGAGGTTTAATCAATGCAATCCCGGATAGGTTGAATTTCCTAAGTTTGGCTTGAGTTTTTGGTTGTTTTTGGAGTGTTTTTGGTGATCTGTTATACCTGGAGGTATAAGGACGTGGTTGTGATCTTTTTGCATGTTATGTGATGTATAAAAATGGTTAGAAGTGATGGATCTTGGCTGGGTTAAGTTTTGGAAGTGTTTGGAGATGATTTCGGTTGTGTTTGGTATCCAAATTGTTAGATTTGTGATGAGCAGCGAGTTGTGTTGATGTTGCTGGTGTTTTAATGCATAAGGATGCATTAATTTTCTGTTTTTATGTGCTTGAAACAGGGGAGGTTGATCCTTGAGTTTTGGAGGTGTTTTCGGAAGGTTTCGGAAGCTTGGAAAGCTTGTTGGCTAGGCTTGTTTGGTAATCGGTGAGTGAAAATGGATTTTCAGCTTTTAAACCAAAGGTTGAAGGTTTTGGGAGCTTAGTATAAGTCTAAACAACTTTGCTAAGCTCAAGTGTAAGTTTTCGGATTACTCTCTAAAGTGGTGGCCATGTTTTGATGAAATGTGAAATGATGATTACGCATGATTTGCTACTGTTTTGGAAAGCATGTTTTAGCATGTTAATTGCTGATGTTTTAGCATGATTTATGCTGATGATTTAAGCCATGTGTTGAAGGTGTCTCTAAGTAAGAGTGCCTTGTTTTTATGCATTGTTAAATGATGATTTAATGCTTTGAAATGCATGATGAAATGGCTTGGTTTAAATGCTTAAAACAGTGGATTACATGATGTATAAAGTGTGTATTGGCAAGTGATGGTTTGTAAAAGTGAAGGTCACTAAGGTGGTTAAAAGTCCTTGAGTGAGCCTTGTTATCTAAGATCATCAAGGTGGTTAAAAGTCCTTGGATGAATCTTGTTGCGGACACTAAGGTGGTTAAAAGTCCTTAGGTGCTCCTTTCCATGGTGGTTAAAAGTCCATGGGGCCAAGGTGTTTAAAAGTCCTTGGGGCCAAGGTGTTTAAAAGTCCTTGGGGTATTTCAAGCTACGGACACAAAGGTGGTTAAAAGTCCTTGTGTGGTCCATTCATGGTGTTTAAAAGTCCATGGCCAAGGTGTTTAAAAGTCCTTGGGGTCCAAGGTGTTTAAAAGTCCTTGGGGAAAGTTGTTGAACTCGATTTCTAAATGAAATGTATCACTTGAGCCAATATGACATGTATTGTACATGAGATGCATGAGATGCATGATTTAATGTTTATGTTGAAGCATGAGATGCTAGTTTAAATGAAATGTGGAAGCATGTTATTGCTTGATTTAAAGTATGCTTTGAGCATGTGTAAAGGTTGTTTACAAGCATGATTTACAAATGGTTTTAAATGCATTATTGAATGTTTTTTAAAGAGCACTCCTCACTAAGCTTTGGCTTACGCTCTCTCGTTTTCTTGATTCAATAATGCAGAGCATTAGAGTGCATTGAGGGCAGCAAGAGGAGGCAAGCACACAAGTTCAAGTAAAGCTCAATGTATGGAAGGTTTTGTTAAACATTTTAGCTTTTGGTTGATTTGGCAATGGGGGACCAATGTGTATGTTTTGGGAGGTGTTTGAGACTCCCTATGGATGTTAAATGATTGTTTGAATTGCTGGTTTTTGGATTGAATTTAAATTGCTTGCTTATGAAGGTTTAATGCTTGAATGATAGCTTAAGTAGGAAGCATGCTATATGAATTGGGGCTTTTCACATGTGATGTTTAAATGTTGAATTGTTGATGCAATTATGGTTCTTGCATGTTGTATGATTAAGTGGTATGGTTTGGTGATGTTAATTTGGAGTTTGAAGTATGATTGTTGTGGTTTTTGAGTCGAAATCAGGCAGGGGTATCGGTACTCGGGCTTGCGTATCGATACGCCTGAGCCAAATATGCTCATTCCTGCCCAGGCGTATCGGTACGGTTGAACAGGTACCGATACCGTATGATGGCCGTATCGATACGGGGTAACTCGTACCGATACCGTTGCTAGAGTTTGGTTACTGCCTTCCCCGAGTATCGATACGACACGTGGCGTATCGATACCCGACCGTTAATTTCAGTTAAAAGTATCTTAATATGTTTCGTTTTGTTTACGTTTTGGTCCTGAATCTTGTATGATCAATTGTATGAGTTTGGAATGTCCGTTTGAGCTGAAATTTCACAGAGAAGCATGAAACCTGCCTAATTTCAAGATGGTAACTTTAATTTGGGCTAAGTCCCTTAATTTATCAGAATTTACAATTTGGTCCCTAAAGTTGTAATTTGTTCAATTGGGTCCCTGTTTGATCTCTGATGTTTGTGATCTTTTGATATGTTGTTTGTATGATCACACTTAAGGTTAATGTGCATCTAGACAAGACTAAAAAAAAAAGGGTCGTTAATCAAGGTTGACTTTCGGGTTGACTTTGGTTTTCCCCGTGTAATCTTCGTAGTTCGGGTCAACCGTCCAGGCCGGGCTACGGGGGTTACACTCTTCGTGCTCCTCCTCAGTACGCGAGTACACGAGGATATCATCAATGAACACCACAACGAACTTGTCCAGGTATTCATGAAACACACGGTTCATCATGTCCATGAAAGCAGCAGGAGCATTTGTCAAACCAAACGGCATCACAAGGAACTCATAATGCCCATACCTTGTCCTGAAAGCTGTCTTAGGCACATCCACATCCTTCACCTTCAACTGATAATACCCTGACCTCAAGTCAATCTTAGAGAACACAGCAGCTCCCCGAAATTGATCAAAGAGATCATCAATCCTCGGCAAAGGATACCGATTCTTGATAGTCAACTTGTTCAGCTGACGGTAATCAATGCACATCCTCATAGTGCCATCTTTCTTCTTCACAAACAAGACCGGTGCTCCCCAAGGTGACACACTCGGCCGGATGAAACCACGATCTAGCAACTCTTGCAACTGCGTCTTCAGCTCCTTCAGCTCCTTAGGTGCCATTCTATAGGGAGTAATGGACACAGGAGTTGTATTCTCATACAGCTCAATTCCAAACTCCACCTCGCGATTAGGAGGTAAACCAGGCAACTCCTCAGGAAAAACACCAGGAAACTCCTTCACAACTCTGATATCTTGCACCCTCAACTCCTTAGAACCAGGATTCATCACAAAAGCTAGATAAGCTTCGCAACCTTGCCTCAGCATCCTGCTCGCCTCCAAGGTAGAAACAACATTGTCAAGAAACTTCACATTCTCACCAACCACAACAACTTCATAATCATCCGCAAGCTTCAGCGAAACACGCTTATTTTCGCAATCCACAACAGCACGATGCTCAGCAAGCCAATCCATACCAAGGATTACATCAAAACCATAAAAGGGCAACTCCATAAGGTCAACATGAAAAACATGCTCTTGAACAACCAAGGGACACCTTCTATAAAGCTTTCGAGTCACAACAGTTTCACCAAAAGAACTAGTGACACGAACAACAACATCCAAAGACTCAACAGGCAAACCAAGCAGTTCAGCATGCTCACGCAAAATATATGAATGCGTAGATCCAGAATCAATCAAAGAAAGCAACGACAAGGATTGCAAAGTAAAGGTACCTGCAATCACATCCGCATCATTCCTGCCCTCACGCTGAGCATACACTCTCGCTTGGCCTCCACCTTCAGGCTGAATAGCCACAACATGGGCCACTCCACGACCACCTTCCTCACGCCTCTGGAAATTACCACGGCCGCGCCCACGACCTCTCTGCGGTGCAGCAACAACAGGAGCACGCACTTGCTCACCAGCCAACCTAGGACAATCTCGCCTCAAGTGGTCTGCAGAACCACAATTCCAGCACCCATAACCAGCAGCCGCTACAGGAGCTTGCACCTCCCTCACAGCACGAGGACAGTCACTCTTCATGTGACCACGTGAACCACAGATCCAACAAGCACTAGGGTCAGCTCTAGCATTACCCCCTCTAGAAGGTGCACCACCACCTCTCTTAGCTGAGGACTGATACCTCTGATCACGTCCCCTCTTGTTTCGTCCACCTCCGTAACTATACTCAGCAGCTCTCTTACCAGAACTTGCTCCAGCACCTTTCGCAGACAAACTCAAATTCATCTCAATGTCCTTGGCTCGGCCCACCAACACATCAAAATCATCATATTCAGTGGCCAGCACATACATCTTTACCTCCGTTATAAGACCATAACGAAACCTTTCGCACCTCTCCCGCTCATCAGGAATCAGCTTCGGTGCATACTGACTGAGTCGCACAAACTGTACCTCATACTCAGCCACACTCATGCTCCCTTGGGTAAGAGTCATGAATTCACGCTTCTTCTCATCAAGATATCTCACACCAAGATATCTCCTTTTGAACACATTCTGAAAGAATGTCCAGGTCACATCAGCTTCTGCCATCCCAGAGATTGTGGTCGTCCACCACGTATATGCATCATCCTGAAGCAAGGATACCACACAACCCAACTTTTGCACATCCGTGCAACTCATCTGTCCCAAGATTCGCTTGGTACTCTCTAGCCAAGCTTCAGAACTCTCAGCAGACATACCCCTAAAATCAGTCCCACCAAGACTGCGCAGACGCTCCAAGGGTAATCTAACACCAGCATCTCCCTGATGCCCAGCTCCTTGAGCTCCAGCTACTGCTGCTCGAAAAGCACCCGCGATAGCTTGTACCAACATAGACATATCAGGCATAGCTTGCCCCTGACCAACCTCTGGTCCTGCAGCCCCAGCACCAGCTGCTGCAGCTTCAGCTCTCCCTCCCTCAGCACCACCACCACCAGGTGGAGGAGGAGGTAACACTGCACTACACGTGTTCTCTTCGTTCTCATTCTCATTCTGAGCCGCAGCTCGCGCATTACCTCGTAACTCTCTACGTGGTGCCATACTTTTACCATGCAATAACAATGCAAATAAAACAAGTCAGGCCCAGCAAGGTAAGCAATCCAAGTATTCAAGCTCAATTTCATTCAAAATCAACATCATTTCATTAGCTTTTGTTTGGCAATGGGTACCCTCAACATGCTACATCACAACATACATTTCAATTATACCCAAATCACAAGCCACTAAACATGCTTTCACACAACAAGCATACATAGCTCATATACTTCAATCATGTATACAAACATTCCCAATTACTCGAGAACTCAGCTCTGATACCACCAAATGTAACCCCCTTAACCCGGCCTAGACGGTTGACCCGAATTAAGAAAGTCACACGGGGAAAACCAAAGTCAACCCGAAAGTCAACCTTGATTAACGACCCTTTTTTTTCTTTTTAATCTTGTCTAGATGCACATTAGCCCTAATTGTGATCACACAAACGTCAAACTCAAAGATCACAAACATCAGAGATCAAACAGGGACCCAATTGAACAAATTACAACTTTAGGGACCAAATTGTAATTTCTGATAAATATGAGGACTTAACCCAAATTAATCTTACCAACTTGAAATTAGTCAGGTTTCATGCTTCTCTGTGAAATTTCAGCTCAAAAGGACTTCCCAAACTCATACAATTGCACAAACAAGTTTCAGGACCAAAACGCAAACAATTCAAAACATTTAACTGCCAGTGTCAGCCCCCAATGGTCGACCGTTCCGAAACAGGTTGACCCCGTTTCGAAACACGGGCCGTTCCGCAACGGGTTTCGGAACACGGGCTGGCAGAGGCCAAACCGTTTCGAAACGGTGCATACCGTTTCGGACGCCTGGGTTCATTCAAGGCACCCGTTCCGAAACGATGCACACTGTTCCGAAACGCCCTGCACAAATTGCTCCAAAACGCAACCATTAACATGCAATTAAACACCCAATCATGCTCCAAATGCTACCAAACTTTACCAGCATGCAATTCAACATATATAGGACATACTTGCATCAACAATTCGTCAAAACAACATCATATGCAAAAAGCCCCAATTCTATAGGCATGCTTCCTACACAAGCTAGCTATTCAAGCACAAACTTCCAAAACAAGCATGTAATGATCCAATACAAAAACCAGCATTCTCAACAACATTCAACATACTTAGGGAGTTTAAAACCTCTCCCAAAACATACACATTGGTCCCCCATTGCCAAATTACCAAAAGCTAAATGAACTTAGGAAAACCTTCCATACTTTGAGCTTAATCACCACTTGAATGCTTGCCTTCCTTGCTGCCCTCAAACCTCTTAATGTTCTGCATTATTGATTTAGAAAAGCGAAAGAGAGCGTAAGCATAAGCTTAGTGAGGAATGCTCAATAAAACCATTCAATAATGCATTTATAAAACATTTATAAATCATGCTTCAAATCATCAATTGCACATGCTCAAAAGCATACTTTAACAAGCATCTCATGCTTCATAACACAACATGTCATATTGGCTCAAGTGATAGATTCCATTTCTTTAAAACAAGTTCATCAACTTTCCCCAAGGACTTTTAAACACCTTGGCCCCAAGGATTTTTAAACACCTTGGCCATGGACTTTTAAACACCATGAAAGAGGACCACACAAGGACTTTTAACCACCTTTGTGTCCACATCAAGTATCACCCCAAGGACTTTTAAACACCTTGGCCCCAAGGACTTTTAAACACCTTGGCCCCATGGACTTTTAAACACCATGGCCCCATGGACTTTTAAACACCATGGAAAGGATCACCTAAGGACTTTTAACCACCTTAGTGTCCGCAACAAGAATCATCCAAGGACTTTTAACCACCTTGATGATCTTAAGAATACAAGGCTCACTCAAGGACTTTTAACCACCTTAGTGACCTTAACCTTTTCAAAACATCACTTGCCAATATACATCTTTTTCATCATTTAATCCACTGTTTTAAAGCATTATACCAAGCCATATTCATCATGCATTTAAAAGCATCAAACCACATCTTATCAATGTACAAAAACAAGGAACTCTTACCTTGAGTTTCCTTCAACATATGGCTTACAACAACAGCAAAAACCATGCTAAATCATGCTTTCAAAACAGTAATTAAAACATGCAAATAACCATTTCGCATCACAACCAAATCACGGCCACCACTAGAGAGTAATTCCGAAAACTTACACTTGAGCTTAGCAAAGTTGTTTAGACTTAAGCTAAGCTCCCAAGACATTGGTTTCAAAGCCGAAAACCCAATTTTCACAAACGCACTCACCGATTTCCACTTTGCTTCAAGCCAAAGCACCAAATCAAGCTTCCGGATCAACAACTCTTGGATCCAAAGATGCCTCCCCTGTTTTAACACATCAAAGCAGAGGATTAATGCATCATCATGCATTAATTGCTTCAATGAAAGCACCTAAACTCGCTGCTCTCATCCATACACCATTTTCGGCCACCAAACACAACCGAAAATGCATCCAAACCACTTCTAAACAAAGCCCAGTCATAAACCAGCAAAACCAAACATCCTTAAACATCATATAACATCTAAAAACAACCTATCAACATCCTTAAACCTCCAGCAACATCAGATCCACAAGATCACACCAAAAACAACCTTGAAACACAAGCTAAACTTAGGAAACTCAACCTATCCGGGATTGCATTAATCAAAACTCAATTCCTTATCAATTTAGAGTTCATTTAACATCAAAAACACATCTCAAATCACAGATTAATCAGATCTAACGAAAATCATCAAAAATCATCAAATCTTGCATTATAAGCCAAGATCCATTTCACCACTTAAAAACCTTTAATTAAACATCAATTAAGGATTGAAAACTTAGGAATTTCAGTAAAGAACTGATAGTTTAGAGGAGAAGGACGTTCTTACCTCCAAACTTGAGTTTCTCCTCTTTTTGGAATCAAAAACCTTGTTGAATCAAGTAGCAATTAAAGAGGTTTTGAAGATATGTTGATTACGAATCAAATGAGAGTTGAAAGGAGGGATTTAGGTGAGAAAATCAGATCCAATTCTCTGGAGAATAGGTGTTTGGGTTGAGAGAAAATGAGAGAAAGAAAATTGAGAAAAGTTGGTTACAAAATCCAAAATAGCCAAATGGCTTTCCCTCCACTTTTAATATCATTTAAAATCAGAATTTAGTCTTAAAATATCTTAGAAAAATCTGGAGAAACTTCCTTTGGGTAAATAGCTCCTTAAAGATTCAAAGTTTCAACCCTTTCGAAAACAGTCACCAAACTTTCAAAAATTACATTTTGGTCACTAGCCAAAATGTCACCCTTCCGAAACTCATTTTCCAAAATTGATTTCACAGTTCACTTAATTATATTAAAAGATGATTTTAGAACATTTTTCCATATTTTTAATGCAACCTGAACTAGGCTTTCCTAATTTCACCCTTTTAGATTCGAACAGCACTTTGACCAAACCGGTCAACGCTCAAACTTCTAAGCCCAAAACCGGGGCGTTATATGGACAGTCAGAGAGAGAGAGTTATCCAGGTGCTGGAGGACATGTTGAGATGTTGTGTGATAGAATTTCAAGGTTCTTGGGAAAAGCAACTACCTTTGGTTGAGTTTTCCTATAATAACAGCTTTCGGGCGAGTATACAAATGGCTCCATATGAGGCCTTGTAAGGGAGGAAGTGTAGAATGCCTCTTTGTTTGGCTGAGGCGGGGCAAAAGTTGGTTTCCTTGCCAGATATGCTTGTAGGAAAAACTGAGAAAGTGAAGCTCATATGTGAGCGGTTGAAGGCTGCATCGGATCGTGAGAAGTCTTACGTGGATTTAAAGTGTAGAGAGATTGAGTTTGCGGTTGGAGACCGCGTGTTCCTTAAGGTATCGCCTTGGAAGAAGGTGATCAGGTTCAGACGTAAGGGAAAGCTTAGTCCGAGGTTTATTGGACCTTATGAGGTTGTGGAGTGAGTTGGTCATGTGGCTTTCGGTTGAGGTTGCCTCTTGAGTTGGAGAAGATTCATGGTGTGTTTCATGTTTCTATGTTGCGGAGGTATAGATCGGATGCATCGCATGTGATGCCAGTTTAGGAGATTGAGTTGAATCCAGATTTATCCTACGATGAGTAACCAGTGGGGATCCTTGATTCGAGTAATAAATTTCTTCGTGGGAAGACAATTGAGCTTGTGAAGGTGTTGTGGCGACACCGAGGAGTTGAGGGGGCCACGTGGGAGAGCAAGGCGGAAATGTTGAGGCAGTTTCCGCATCTTTTTCCTTCATGTAAAATTTCGAGGACGAAATTTCCTAAGTGGGGGAGAGTTGTAACATCCCGGTTTTGGGCCTAGGTGTTTTACGTGTCAGGTTAGGCTAGTGGAACCCGTAATCGGTGGTTCGAATCGTTAAAGGTGGTTCAAGGAAATCAAGGTTCGGGATGTGATAAAAATATGATAAAATTCTTAAAATATTCTAAAAATATATTTAAGAGGTTGGTTTAATCAATTTTGCAAAACAAGTTTTAGGAAGTATACATTTTGGGAAGTGACCAAAATGTAAAGTTTTAAAATTGTGGAAAAAAGGAGTGTTTCTCAAAAAGAGTCAAAATCTTAGAATCTCTTGGGAGCTAATTGGCAATTAAGCCTTTTCTCTAATTTGGCATGTGTTTTAAATGATTCATTAAATATGAAAGTGGCTTTTTAATGATTTAATTAAAAGGTAGTTATGTTGGTTAAACAAAATTTGACAATCATTTCATTCTCTTCATTTCACATCAGCCAAACACTCTCCATTTTCTCTCATTTTCCAGATTTAAATCACTTTCCTTTTCTCTCTTGATTTCCAACTTCTTCTTTGTGACTTCTCTCAAATTTTTTCATGATTCTTGAAAGCTAAATTTGCCAAATTAGAAGAGAAGCAAGGATTCGAGGTAAATTCCATGCTAACCCTCTAATAAAGGTTCTTTAATGAAATTCCAAAGATATTTGACTCTTTATCAATGTTTTGATTGAGGATTTATTATTGTTTTGATAAAGTGATGAAATCTTAATAGAAAAGAGGATTTAATGTGATTTTTGGAGTTTTTTTTATTTAGTTTGTTTGAGATTGTTTCTAATTGAGTTTTGAAGGGTTTATGATGTTGAAATAGAGTCTTAATCATATTAATTCTGAAATCCTTGAGATCATTGGTTTTTAAAGTTTTTTTTTGTTGGTTTTTGTGGTGTTATGTGATATCTGAGTTACTGGAGGTATAAGGATGGTTTTAGGTTGTTTTTGGTTGTTGATATACGCTTAAAATGTGTTAGATGTGTTGGTGGATGGCTGGGCTGAGTCTAGAGATCAATCGATTGAGATTTTAGTTGATTTGGTTGGGTATTTTGACGCTTTAGAGCAGGACAGCGAGTTTCTAGTAAAGTGATAGTGTTTGGATGCATTATGATGCATTGAATCTCTGTTTTAATGTGTTGACAACAGGGGATAGTGTTCCGGAATCGAACGAAGTGGTTTTGGAAGCTTCAGACGGTTGATTGTGCGTTGGCAAGTGTGGTTTCGCATGTCGGTGAGTGGAAACTGATTTTCAAGCATGGAAACTTTCTAGAAAAGGTTTTGGGAACTTAGTAAGAGCTTGAAATTCTTTACTAAGTTCGGAAGTAAGTAAAGTGAATTCCTCTTTCGGATTGTGCTAGTATGAACCTTTGGTTGCATTTGTTTTTATTGCATTTACCTACAATTTTAAAGCATGATTTGAGTTTATAAAATGTGGTTGATGATGCCATATGGTTTAAGGATGCACTAGGTAAGTGATCCATGTATGCATGTGTTGATGCATGAGTTTTGAAGCACGGTTTAATGCTTGAGATATAGCTTGTATTGAATGCTTTGGAAAAATAACTGTGAGGTATGCATGAAATGTGAATTATATTGGCAAGTGATGTTGTGTAAATTGTTTTGTAAATGAAATCAGATATAGTTAGTCGACTATAGGATTGAGTGCACTATAAACAAGTCGCCTTTGATGTTGAGGGGTTGTGATTGTACTGAAAACTCCATCCAAGTACCCCTAAGGATTGAGGAATGTTTAAGGTTGCAACGGTTGAGGGTAGCTCCCAGGTGCAAACCTTGTGTGTGTCCCGTCTCTCGTTAGTGGGTTATGCATCTACCGATGAGTGGTGTTAAGGGGTTATGATTGTACCAAATACTCCACCACGGGTGTCACAACGGTGGAGGGTTGTTCCCGTGTGTGAGCCTTGAGATGCCGGTAGGGTGTATGAAGAGTTTGGGACAACCCTTGCTAATCCGTGTATCCGATATGTTTTTGAGAAATGGGAATGTTGTTAATCACTTGAAAGCCAATATAATGGATTGAAATGTTATGGAAATGTTGTTGATGCATATTATGGAAAATGCATGTTTTACCTTAAACTTTGCATATTGGTGAATATGCTTGGAAGGCTTGGTTTTTGATTAGCAATGGTTTAATTGCTTTGAAGTAATTGATACTTGTTGCATGATGTTTACATGCTGATTTTAATGTTGAAGTGCATGGAGTTTCAAATAAGGCATGATGGTTTTGAGAAGAGTGAAAAATGGTTTTGAGCATTCCTCACTAAGCTTGTATGCTTATGCTCTCTTTTGCTCATCAATGCAAATAATTAGAGGTTTGGAGGAAGCAACTTCAAGGGATTTCCAAGTGACTTCATTGAAAGTATGTTTTGGTTTTGAACTAGTGTAATAAAGGCAATAAGGGTGTCCAATGCTATGAATGTTGGTTATTTTTGTATTTTCTGGTTTTGGCACATGTTTGGTATGCGTATTTGGGTATGTAAATGGCCTTTAGATGTTGGTTTATGCTTGGATTTGAAAATTGGCTTTTAATGCTTGATTTTCATAGGAAGCATGCATCTAGAATTCAATATTGATGTTAGTGTTGCTTTGATGATGTTATTTCCATGTGGTCTTGATGGTTGATGTATAATTGAGGTCCAAGTATGTTACATATATGTTAGAATGTGATGGAATGGGTCTTGAAGTGTTAAATCTGCATTTTGAGCAATTGCAGACTAAAGTGTATTGATACACTTCATAATGTATCGATACGGCCTTCATAACTGAGGAGAGTGTACCAATACACGGGGGCATATCGATACCCTTTTTGGCCACTAGTCGAGGGCGTATCGAGACGGTGCCCTAGCATATCCATACGGTCTTGTAATGCAGGGCCTAGGAAGCTTGATCGCCGGGGGCGTATCGATACCCTCCCTAAGGGTACCGATACGATGTTCGTTAATTTGGTTAAAACTCATCTTTGAATGTTCTGAATCTTTACATTTGGTCCATGTTCCTTATGGATGCAATTAAATAAGTTATAGTGGTTCTCTTGTGCTGAGTTTTTTACAGAGAAGCTTGTAATAAACTTAATTAAAGGAAGGTAATCCGAATTTTGAAATAACCCTTACAAATTGTTAAATTTACAAAGTGGTTTCTAAACCCGAGATTGGTATTAATCGTTGAGTGTTTGTGTAATTGTTCGTTTCGTTGCTTGTTGATCACATAGGAATCTAACTTGCATCTAGAGAAGATAAAAAGAAAAAAATAGGGTCGTTTATTGAGGTAAATTCTCGCGGTTTACTTCAATATTCCCTGTGTGACCCGTTCGGTTTGGTCTACCGGCTAGGTCGGGTCGAGGGGGTTACAAGCCATGGAGTTAAAAGAGTTGAAAGCTCAAATTCAATCATTCTTAAGAAAAGGATTTATTCAACCGAGCTCTTCACCTTGGGGAGCTCCGGTCCTCTTTGTAAGGAAGAAAGATGGTTCTATGCGATTGTGTATTGACTACTGATAGTTAAACAAGGTAACCATCAAGAACAAGTATCCATTGCCTACATTAAACGACCTGTTCGATCAACTAAAAGATGCCTCTTTATTTTCCAAGATCGATTTAAGGTCGGGATATTACCAAATAAGAGTTAAAGAATGTGATGTACCGAAGACTGCTTTCCGTACAAGATATGGACAATACGAATTCTTGGTAATGCCCATTGGATTAACCAACGCATTGACGACTTTTATGGATTTGATGAATCGGGTCTTTGGACCCTACCTGGATAAATTCGTAGTGGTATTTATAGATGACATATTAATCTATTCCAAGTATGTTGCAAAACATCGAGATCATCTTCGGGAGAAGCAGTTGTACACAAAATTCTCTAAGTGTTAGTTTTGGCTCACCAAAGTTTCTTTTCTTGGACATATTGTGTCGGCTTCGGGTATTCAAGTGGACCCAAAGAAAATCCAAGTTATCGTAGATTGGCATCCATCGAAGAATATTGGTGAAGTTAGAAGCTTCCTTGGGATTGCTGGCTATTATATAAGTTTAGTAAAAGGGTTATCTATGATAGCCTCTCCTCTGACTAAGCTGCTGAGGAAAGAAGCTTCTTTTGTTTGGACTGAGGATCAACAACCGAGTTTCGATCAATTGAAACAAATCTTGACCCATGCACCAGTCCTTACCCAACCCGAGTCCGTAAAAGACTATAGAGTTTATAGTGATACATCACATCTCATGTTAGGATGTGTATTAATGCAAGAAGGCAAAGTCATTGCCTATGCTTCGAGACAACTTAAGCCGAACTAAATGAATTACCCTACTCACGACCTTGAGTTGGCTGCAATTGTCTTTGCATTGAAAATCTGGAGACATTATCACTACGGAGAAAAATGTTATCTCTTCACCGATTGTCGCAACCCCTTTTAGGAGGCTTCGACTTTTTGAAAAACTTTAAAAAAACACGGAGTCGCCGCCAATCTTTTTGAAAAGTGTGATTGGATCACTTTAAAACGGGGTAATTTTAATAAAACATTTTGTTTTAATAAAACAACGATTTTGGTCAATGAAAACTAGAAAACAGGTTCGGGGGTCGGTTATGTGTGGGGAAGGGTTAGCACCCCCACGACGCCCAGAATTGGTACCTAATTGATTTTAAAATCGTTTTCAAAACTGGAATTTGCATGTTCGCGAAGGTTCGACTTTACTTGTCCGGTTAATGAATATCAGTCTATTTTAACGGCCTTATCGCCCGGGAGATAAACTTTAATCATCGCCAGCATTTCTGGCGCTAACCCGTCATTCACGTTTGATAAGACACCGCATTGAATTAATTTCACTTTTTCAAATAACAAAGAAATTAAATGTGTTGAGTATTTTTTATTTATTCTAAATTTTTGCATTTAAAATCCTAAAAAAGTTTAAGTCTTTTAATTCCTAATTGAAGGTTTGAGTTTGTTATAAGTGTGTTTTATTTTTGTGAAGTAAATCTTTCTACAATCACGTCTCTATCTAAGCTTTTTAAAACCTAGCCTTAGGTTTTGACCTATTTCTAAAGAACAAACAAGAAACCTATTTTTTCTGTGTTTTTACTTTTTATTGTTTGCTAAAAAAACTTTTTATTTTTTTACTTTTTAAACCAAGACCCTTCTTTTGACCTTTTTCAAATTTTAATTTTTTTATTCTTTTTATTCTATTTCCGAAAAATGTTTTTTCTTTAAAGACTTCTTTTTTCATTTTTAAAGCTTTTCTTTAAAAGACGACTTTTAAAAAATAAAATCTTATTTTAGAAAAGATTTTTCGTTATGCTTTTTTTCCAAACTTTGTTTCTCTTAAAACTCTAAACTTTTATTTAAAACATTTTTTAAAAATCTATTTTCTTTTTCTTAAAAACTTATTACCTATTTCTTTCTTAAAAAATCTTTATTTGCTTCTCCTTAAAAAAAACAAAAAAAACATCTTTATTCTAAAAACTTCTTAAACAAAATTACTTAGCCTACTTTATTATTAAAACTAAATTTCAAGAAAACTCTTTTATTATTTTTTATAAATCAAGCCCCTTTTATTATTTCCACCCATGAATTATTATTTCTTTTAACTAGATCCCTAAATTTTAGTTTTTTTTAAAACCACATTAACTCAATTTTATTCTTACATTTTAATAGCAACACTTTTGGAAGTTCATTTTTTTTTTATTTCTAGAGAAAAAAAACTCGTAAACAAAATTTTTAAAGCATGCAATTTCTTTTAAAGATTCAACTAAAAATTAACCACAAATTTAAAATGAAAACATTACCGGAATAGCGAAACGATTTTCCGACTTCAAAAATACAACCTAAAATTCACACAAACAAAAACACAAACACAAAAATTCAACCAAGAACAAGTATTAAAATTACTAAAAAAACTAAAAAGAAAAGATAGAAAATTTACCGAAACGAAGAACCAAGAACTCAAATATGAACTTCTCGAAACGATCCCAATTGCTTCCGGAAAATTGCCCCCAAGCTCGAACTTCAACTCTAAAATTTCCAGCACCTCTTGAGAATTTTTTTAAGAATTTTTCAGAATTCTTTTTAAGCTTTTTTTGCTTATTTTTTATGTGATCAAGTGTGTAGATCAAAGGAGGTGAAGGAGGGTATTTATACTTGAACTTTCAGCTTCAAATTTAAGCCAAATCGGGATTTAATCCCCAAGTTGAAGCCTAAATCCGACACAAGGCTTGATCCTCGGAAAACCCCTCAAGAATATCCCGATTTGGTTCAAATTTGGGATCGAATTTCCCCTTGATTCGAGCCTAGGTTTTGACCAATTTTTCTTTGTTTTTTTGCAGATTTCGGCAGCTACAGTGGACGGGGATTAGCGGCATTAGTGTTGTTGGGTCGGCGACGGCGAGACGCATAGACCGACACCAATGGTGACGACAGTTGATGTGATCACAACCCGCAAGGACCCGAAGGAATTTCCTAGTGGACCTATGACTCATGCTAGGTCCAAGAAGTTCCAAGAAGCTATGGGAAATTTTTTCAATCGAAGCTTGAACTTGAAGGGAGAACCACCAGCATTGATTGAACAATACAACATCCTATTCGTGCATAAGTTTGCATGAGTTTTTCTTAAGTTATATATATATATATATATATATATATATATATATATATATATATATATAATTTTAGCATGTGTGCATGAATAAATAAAGCTTAATGTTCATCTAAGCATTATAATTCGTTTATGCTTGTCTAGAACATTATAGCATGTTAGTTTACTTAATATGTGTCAGTTTCTTCATTCATGTTAGTTTTCTTATGACTGTGATTCATTTAGTGTGCTTGTTATTTAACTAAATTAGTTCATTCTATGCAACTAGTTTCATTAATTTAACTAGCTCATTAAAATTGTTATGGCATTTACTTTCATTTTTAAAGCAAAGTTGTTATCTAATGGTTGTTTAATGTGTTGTAATTAGAGAATTCAATTGACAAATGGCTGATAATCTTCTCAAGATAGACAAGGCTTTTACCACCAATTTAAGGCACTTGAAGACACATCAAGGCTGATCGGTTACCATGCAATTGAAGAGAACAAATTTTCAGACTTGAAGGCTTGAACACCACTTAAAGAGCTACTTTAAGCCTTCTTAAAGCTGATCGGTTATTGGCTCAAGGAAGACACACCATTAAGGCCTTCATTGTCATCCTTTAAGGGAGAGTAGTGGCATGAATTAAAACATCATTTAAGGGACAACACTTAAGGATGGAATTCAATGGTCACTTAAGACATGTTTGAAGTTGTTTCTTTACAAGATCAAACATCAGTCAACTTGTTCGCCATTTTTGGTTTGGATCCAGAAAGATTTGGGTTTTTATGTCTTCATTGAACCTATTCCCCCATTTCTTACATTTCTAACGCTTTTTGAATCACCTCAATCTGATATCGAGAGCTTGAGATATGGTTGTTTTTCTGAAGACAGTGCAGGCTGGAATTTCAATACGGGAATAAACATCATTCAAATTCAAAAGATCATTCAAAGCTGAATTCAATGTTCTTGATTCATTCTTCAAGCAAATCCTTTTTCATTTTCCTCTTTAACATCACCAATACATTAAAGGAGAATGAATTGCAAGTTACTCAAGTTGCCAGCTCATGGGTTTCTTTCTTTGGACGACATGGTTGTCCACATTCATCCTCATCCAACACCAACTTTTCAGCTATCAATTGGAGAAGGAGTAACATAAGCTTTATATGCCTTTAACACCAACATAATGAGTCTTTAATCCTTGTCTAGCCCATTTAATTTGTTGTTGCCTTACACCTATAATTACGCAACCATATTCTATTGTAAGGGACTTTTGGACCATATTATAAACTTTAAGAGTGTTCTCTTTTTCTTGTTCTACAAGAACTTTATCGGCTTCACATGGACTCTTGTGGCATTCTACCCATCTCATTTTGTTATATTGTTGGTTCCTAGTTGTTAATAACTAATGAGTCACAATCCATCTCCTTCCACCCAAATTCTGGTTTGTGAATTTTATAAAGTTCGAGTCATCACTTTTTAGTGTTGGTTCAACTTTGTTTCACGCTAACACACTTACACTATCATTTCACTTCACCATCCATCACCCCATCTTCCATTTACACATATCATTTTCACCCATTCATCTTATCATTTCCCCCTTCATATCATATCTTAAGTATTCGCCATCATACAAAAATTCACCATCGACTATCCTTTAAAAACAACTCATTTCTGCATTTTGTTTTTTTAAACACTTACTTGAGTCACGATTGGGCAAACACACATACAAATTCGATCACAACACAACATGATTAATATCCATCGGTATCAGAGTGTTTTCGATTCAGTAAGTTGTCCGATTCATCTCCCTAAATATTGTAGAAAAAAATCGAAAAAAAAATCAAAAAAAATCCAAAAAGAAGAATAGATCAAAAGGGAGGGATCAGTCTTATGTTACAAAAAAGAGGTTTCGTTGTGGTTCTTGGTATCCCAGTTTTTTTCTTTCTCATAATTTTTATTTCATATTTAACAACCCAATTTGTTAGAATTTCCTTGTTATCCTATTATAACCATTTTGTTTAAGTCGAATTCTACAAGAAAAACTTGTTGAGCCTTGAGTAAGTTCTCTAAGGACTTTGAAAGGAGAACAAGAGCAATAAAAGGCAAGAGCACATCGAGGGTAAAAGCCACCCCGAGTGAAACACGAGTGTGAGTGTTTTTCTTGGAGTGTAACGGTGAGAATTTGTGCTAGTGAGGTTTATTAGTTAATCATGTCTCAAGATTCTGTGAGAAACACTATTGGTGCTAGTAATAATGTTAATGTGGATGCAACTAATTCCAATCTTCAAGATATTATCCGAGAAATGGGCAGGGTGTTGTAACAAAGGTTAGGTCCAATGCAAGTGCGACAAGAACAAATGGAGGAAAGATCTCAAAAGAGGCATAATTCAGAGCATGGGGAAGATTATGATGATGAAGTGGATGATGAACAAGTAGACAAGCAAGCTTCCCATCAAGGTTTGAGGTGTTAAGAGCCTAGGTACCAAATAGCTTGCCCAAGAGTTGATGATAATCTTAGCAACATCAAAATTACCATTCCTCCTTTCCGAGGAAGAACGGATCCTGAAACCTATCTTGCATGGGAAAAGAAAGTTGAGCACATCTTTGAGTGCCACAACTACTCTGAGCTTAAGAAGGTAAAACTTGCAGCCATTGAATTTACATATTATGTACTACTATGGTGGGATCAGTTGACATGTAGCAGGAGACACAATGGTGAAAATCTGATTTCTACTTGGAATGAGATGAAAGCCGTTATACATAGGAGGTTAATTCCTACTCACTATCATAGGGAGTTGTTCAACAAGCTTCAAAATCTCAACCAAGGAAAACGTCGTGTTGAGGAGTACTTTAAAGAGATGGAAGTAGCCATGATCCGAGCCAACATTGATGAGATTCGAGAAGCCACCATGGCCAGATTTCAATCCGGCCTTGATACTAATATTGCAGCTACCGTTGAGTTGCAACATTATGTGGAGATCGAAGAAATGATTCATATGGCCATGAAGGTCGAGAGGCAACTCAAAAGGAAGGGCACAACTCGTGCTTATGGAGGCTCCTCTTCTAAACGGAGGCAAGGTACCTACAAACAGAAGGCATCCTTTACGCCTAATGAACGAAACATTCCAACAAAGAGTGCCAAACCCATTACCGAAACTAGCAAGGGAAAGAGCACAACTATGCCAGTTCGATCACGTGATGTCCAATGCTTCAAATCTTTGGGGCGAGGTCACATTGCGAGTCAATGCCCTAACCGCAACACAATGTTCATCCGAGATGATGGAGAGATCAAAACTGACCAAGAAGAGGAAGAAGTTGAAGACAAAGAATTTGAAGGGGAAGAAGAGTTAGAACATGTCGTTGATGTAGAGGTCCTTGTTGTTAAAAGGAGCCTAAGCATGCAAGCAATTGAGGGGGATCAGCAACGCGAGAACATCTTCCATACTCGCTGCCATATTAATGGAAAGGTATGCTTTGTCATAATAGATGGTGGTAGTTGCACTAACGTAGCTAGTAATTTGATGGTAGAAAAGCTCATTTTAGCAACAACAAAACATCCACATCCCTATAGTTGTAGCGGCTTAATGATGGTGGAGAACTCAAAGTGACCAAACAAGTCATTGTGGCATTTTCCATTGGGAAATATAATGATGAGGTGCTATGTGATGTTGTTCCAATGCATGCTGGTCATCTCCTGTTAGGGCAGCCATGGCAGTTTGACAGGAGAGTCATACATGATGGTTATACCAATCGGTATACCCTCACCCATGAAGCTAGAAGGATCACCCTAGCCCTGCTTTCACTAAAGCAAGTTCACAAAGATCAAATAAATTTGAGATAAAGATTTGAAAAATCAAAAAAGGGTGACAAAAATTTTGAGAGTGAGGTAACATTCAAGGGAAAATCAAAAGAGAGAGAAAAAGTGAGCATCTTTGCGAAAGAGAAAGAAATCAGAAAGTGCCTATTGTCAGAAAAGATGGTTCTTGTTCTCATGTACAAGGAGAGTTTATTAAGCACTAATGATCTTGACCCAAATTTGCCATCTTTTATCGTTTCATTGTTGCATGAATATGAAGACCTATTTTCGGGGGAAATTCCATGTGGGTTGCCTCCAATTCGTGAATAGAGCACCAGATAGACTTTGTTCTCAGTTCTATCATCCCTAATCGGCCAGCTTATCGAAGTAACCCCGAGGAGACCAAAGAGTTACAAAGGCAAGTTTCAGAATTAATGGAAAAGGGTTATCTTAGAGAGAGCCTTAGTCTTTGTGCAGTACCAGTTCTACGTGTGCCTAAGAAAGATGGTACATGGCGCATATGTGTGAAATGTCGTGCGGTGAACAAAATAACAGTAAAGTATCACCATCCCATTCCACGTTTAGATGATATGTTAGATGAGCTTAGTGGCTCTAATTTCTTTTCTAAAATTGATCTTAAAAGTGGTTATCACCAAATTCGTATGCGAGAAAGGGATGAGTGGAAAACTGCATTCAAGACTAAGCAAGGATTATATGAGTTGATGGTTATGCCATTCGGCCTAACTAATGCTCCGAGCACTTTCATGAGGTTAATGAATCACGTCCTTAGACAATTCTAGGGTAAATTTTGTGTAGTGTATTTTGATGATATTCTGATTTATAGCAAGAGTTTGAATGATCATGTTCAACATTTAAGGTTGGTATTAGATGTATTGAGAAATGAAAAACTTTATGCTAATCTACAAAAATGCACATTTTGCACTAATATGGTTGTTTTCCTAGGTTTTGTTGTGAGGGCAGATGGTTTGGTGGTTGATAGAGAGAAGATTAAGGCAATTGAGGAATGGCCTAGACCATCAAGCATTAGCCAAGTTAGAAGCTTCCATGATTTAGCAAGCTTCTACCGTCGATTTGTGCCAAATTTCAGCACCTTAGCTGCCCGATTAACAGGAGTCCTTAAAAAGAACACTAATTTCTTTTGGGGTGAAGAACAAGAGGAATCCTTTAAAATGATTAAGGATTATTTAATTAACACACCCTTGTTAACTCTGCCTGGTTTTAACAAGGTTTTTGAGGTTGAATGTGATGCATCAGGTTTAGAAATTGGAGCGGTTTTATCTCAAGAAGGACGTCCTATAGACTACTTCAGCGAGAAGTTGAGTGGAGCTACACTCAACTACCCAACCTATGATAAAGAAATGTATGCACTAATTTGGGCCCTAGAAACATGGTAGCACTACCTTTAGCAAAAGAGTTTATCATTCATATTGATCATGAGGCATTAAAGCACATTAGGGGACAACATAAGCTAAACAAGAGGCACGCCAAGTGGATTGAGTTTCTTGAAGCCTTTCCCTATGTGATCAAGTATAAAAAGGGTAAGGAAAACATTGTTGCTGATGCACTATCACGCAGGTATGCCCTTGTAAACACTTTAGACTCTAAATTATTGGGTTTTGCTTTCATTAAGGAATTATACGAGTCTGACCTTGATTTTGGTAAAGTATATAAGCTTTGTGAAAAAGGTGCACATGAAAAGTTCTGTAGGGACAATGGATACCTATTCAAGGAAGAGAAGCTTTGCATCCCACAAGGATCCATTCGAGAGTTACTCCTCAAGGAAGCACATGGTGGTGGATTAATGGGACATATTGGAGTAGCTAAGACCTTGAGCATGCTTCAAGAACACTTGTATTTGCTGAAGATGAAACGAGATATTGTGATACTATGTGAGCGTTGTATCACATGTAGAAAGGCCAAGATGAAAATGATGCCCCACAACCTATATACTCCATTACCTATTCCTAATGCACCTTGGATGGATATATCCATGGATTTTGTACTTGGGCTGCCTCGTACGAAGAATAACAAAGATTTCATCTTTGTAGTGGTGGATCGATTCTCTAAAATGGATCATTTTATTCCTTGTAATAAGACTAATGACACTTCACATATTGCTAATTTGTTTTTCAGGGAAGTCAGGAGATTGCATAGCGTTCCAAAAACTATCGTATCTGATCGAGATGTGAAGTTCTTAAGCCATTTTTTGAGAACATTATGGAACAAGATTGGAACCAAGTTGCTGTTTTCCACAACTTGTCATCCACTAACGGATAGTCAAACTGAAGTGGTGAACCTGGTATTGTCCATGTTTTTGAGGACAACCATCAAGAAGAATTTGAGGACTTGGGAGGAAAGCTTGCCACACGTGGAGTTTGCTTAGAACCGGTCCATTCATTCTACCACTAAAATGTCACCATTTGAAATAATGTATGGTTTCAATCCTTTAACCCTATTAGATATATTACCTTTGCCCGCTAATGAAATTGTGAATAAAGATGGAAGAAACAAGGTTGAATTTATCAAGAAGCTCCATCAACAAGTGCGGGAAAATATCGAAAATAGGACCAGACAATATGAGCATCAAGCTAACAAGGGATGAAAACGAGTAACCTTTGAACCTGGGGATTGGGTTTGGCTGCACATGAGGAAAGAAAGGTTCACAGCCCAACGCAAGTCAAAATTGATGCCTAGAGGGGATGCACCTTTCCAAGTAATCAAGCGTGTCAATGGAAATGCCTATCAACTAGAACTCCCAGGTGAGTATAATTTTAGTGCAACTTTCAATGCGGCTATCTCTTTTAGTTGTAGGAGACGATTTGGGGGCAAATCGCTTTCAAGAGGGAGGGATTGATGTGATCACAACCCGCAAGGACCCGAAGGAATTTCCTAGTGGACCTATGACTCGTGCTAGGTCCAAGACGTTCCAAGAAGCTATGGGAAATTTGTTTAGTCGTAGCTTGAACTTGAAGGGAGAAACACCAGCTTTGATTAAACAATGCAACATCCTACTCGTGCATGAGTTTGCATGAGTTTTTCTTAAGTTATATATATATATATAATTTCATAATGTGTGCATGAATAAATAAGACTTAATGTTCATCTAAGCATTATGATTCGTTTATGCTTGCCTAGAACATTTAAGCATGTTAGTTTACTTAATGTGTGTCAGTTTCATAATTCATGTTAGTTTTCTTATGATTGTGAGTCATTTAGCGTGCTTGTTATTTAACTAAATTAGTTCATTCTATGCAACTAGTTTCATTAATTTAACTAGCTCATTAAAATTGTTTTGGCATTTACTTTCGTTTTTTAAGCAAAGTTGTTATCTAATGATTGTTTAATGTGTTGTAATTAGAGAATTCAATTGACAAATGGCTGATCATCTTCTCAAGATAGACAAGTCTTTTACCACCAATTGAAGGCACTTGAAGACACATCAAGGCTGATCGGTTACCATGCAATTGAAAAGAACAAATTTCCACACTTAAAAGCTTTAACACCACTTAACGAGCTACTTTAAGTCTTCTTAATTAAAAACATAAATCAAGAGTCAAACACTTTGGAATTTCATTAAAGAACCATGATTAGAGGAGTAGCTCAAAATTACCTCCAATCCTTGCTTTTCTTCCAATTGGCAAGTTTTCCAACTCAAGAAGCTTTAAGAAATCCTTGTAAATCTTTGAGAAAATCTTTAGAAAAGAGTTGTGGATCAAAGGAGCAAAAAGAATGAAAAGAATTCTAGAAATTGAGAGAAAAGAGGAAATGTTTGGCTGAAGAGAAAAAGGAGAAATAGAAAAGTTACGTCAAAAATGATTTAACAAGTTAACTATCTCTTTTAATAAAATCTCCCTCTTCCATTTTAATCAAAACATTAAAGTCACATGACAATTAAAGAAAAGGCTTAATTGCCATAAAGCTCCCTAGAGATTCTAAGAATTTGATTCTCCTTTGAAAATCACTTTTTTACACAGTTTTAAATCTTTACATTTTGATCACTGCCCGAAATTTACATATTCCAAAATCGATTTTGTAAAATCGATTTTACCAAGCCCATCTATATTATTTTAACAAGTTAACTATCTCTTTTAATAAAATCTCCCTCTTCCATTTTAATCAAAACATTAAAATCACATGCCAATTAAAGAAAAGGCTTCATTGCCATAAAGATCCCTAAAGATTCTAAGAATTTGACTCTCCTTTGAAAATCACTCTTTTTACACAGTTTTAAATCTTTACATTTTGATCACTGCCCGAAATGTACATATTCCAAAATCGATTTTGTAAAATCGATTTTACCAAGCCCATCTATATTATTTTAGAAAATTTTACCATATTTTTACATTATCCTAAATCATGAATTCCTTGAACTAATTCTAAAAGCTCGAATATACAATTCTAGGTTCGACCAACTTAAACCGATGCCTAAAACATTTAGGCCCAAAACTGGGGTGTTACATGGATCCTTGCTTGAAGCTGGCCTAATTTCTTGTTTTGTTTTATTATCATGCCTTAATTATAATAGCACAATGGGTCTGAGGAGAGAGCTACATTCAAGTACGATTGCTCCTGCTGGTGAGCAAGGAAATCAAGGGAACGACGTTCTTCATGGTGGGAATTTACCTTATCCACCGTCTCCACCTGGGGTGAGGAGCAAGGACAGTATGGGCAAGCTGGTCTTGTGTTGGGTGATCTAACGCCTTTGGTTCAAGCGATGACTAGCGCATTCCAGGTTGTTGTTGCTAGAGTCCAAGTGCAAGCACATGTTATTGGGCAAGTGGGATTGCCGTTAGAACACTTGCGAAGTTTAGGAGGCGTTGAGTAATGTGGATTGTCTCTTGAAGCATCCGAGGCTTGGATGGCTAGTACGATCCGTATTTTGGATCAAATGGGGTGCAATGATGCACGTAAGGTGGGATGTGTTGTTTCATTGTTGCATGGTGATGCATACAGTTGGTGGACGACTATGAATGTGGCTTTGGAGCCCAATGATGTGGATTGGGAGTTCTTCCAAGCTGCCTTTAAGAAGAAGTATCTAGGGGTTAGATACTTGGACGACAAGAAGCGTGAGTTTATGTCCTTGGTTCAAGGTAGCATGACAGTGGCTGATTATGAGGTTCGGTTCATTCGTTTGAGTTAGTATGCTCCTGAATTGGTGCCGAGTGATAGGTATCGTTGTGATCGCTTTCGTTATGGCTTGGTGCAGGAAGTGAAGACTTTCATGTTGGCCTCGGATTACACAGATTTTGATGTGCTGGTGACACGAGCTAAGGATATCGAGTAGAGTTTGGGCTTGTCCTCTCGCGTGGGTGGCTCTAGCTCGGGTAAGAGAGCTGCAAATTCTGGTCTTGGTGGTGGATGGTATAAGAGGCATCATAATCGTAGGTACCGGCCTGAGGCGATGTAATGTTGGGTGTGGTGCGCCAGTTCAAGGTAATAGGGTGAGGTTTGAGAAAAATGCATGTTGGGTGATAAGTGTCCAAAAGTACTATGTTTTCACCCCTTTTACGTGGTAATTTGTTAAGTGTGCAAAAGTCCTATATTTATGCCCTAGTTTAGCTCAATCATTGTTGGTCTTAAGTATAGTTTAGGTTGCATTTATTAGGAAACATACACAAAATAGCATAGATCAGATAGTTTGCCTTATTTGATGAACTTAATCGATTGTATATATATATATATATATATATATATATATATGATACTGCTCAAGTGCATTTTCTCCCTATGCACAGGTACCCGCCCACATAGATTTTGTCGAGGCAGCAAAGAGGGCAGAAGAATAAAAATCTGAGAACTGAAAGAGGAAGCCGATGGACCATCTGGAGAGCCGATCAAGGAGGAGAAAATCAGAATGAAGAAATGTGCCAACCTATGCACACCAGTCCATACCTCTGCTGAGGCAGTCAACTATTTGTTGCCGAGGCAGCACCTCAAGAAAGAGTGGAAAAATGAAAAGTGGTATGCGATAGGAAGATCTCGTGAAGCCCGATTTTTAGAGACCACTTGCATGTGCATTGGAGCCTAGTAGACAAAGAAATGTCGAGTCAAAGTCAAGTTGAAGAAAAGTCAAATAGAAATCTAGGAGGATTTAATGATCTTTTAATGAGTTGTAATCATATTCTAACTAGTATTCCAACCCTAAACGGACTTAGGCCTAGGCTCCTCCCATATATATATGTAATTGACCAAGAGGAGAAAAGACAATTGAGATTAGAGAGAAACTCCTTCTTGTCGAAACCCTAGTGTCGTCCAAACCCCACCATGTTCTAAACTTTCCCTTGGGCTAAGGGTTGGTTGTGTAGTAGTTGTGAGAGTTTTGTTGTATTCGTTTAGGATTTCAGTTTTGCAATAAAATTCAAAGTTTGTTTACTTTTAGTTCTTTACTGTCGCAATCTTTATCGGGAGAGAAGAGGGTGGCAATCTATTTGTTCAATATCGGGAGAGTTGAGCTCACGAAACGAGTAAACATGATTTTATCCAACCATAGGGTAAACCTACTTCGGCTTAGGGATAAGTTAAGAAGTTCAGCGGCTAAAAGAGGATCTACAATATGTAACGCCCTACTTTTGGGCTTAGGTGTTTTGATGAGCCAGGTTGGGCTGGTGGAACCGGTATTAGTTGTTCGAACCCTTAAAAGGTGGTTTAGGGAAATCAAGGTTCGGGATGAGATAAAAATATGATAAAATTTTCTAAAATCCTCTAAAATGATGTTTAAGAGGTTGGTTAAATCAATTTTACAAAACGACTTTTCTAAAGTGTACATTTTGGGTAGTGACCAAAATGTAATGATTTAAAAGTTGGAAAATGAGTTTTTCAAGAAGAGTTAAAATCTTATAATCTTTAGGGAGCTACTTGGAAATTATGCATTTTCCCTAATTTTGTGTGTGTTTTAAATGTTTATTAAATAATTAAAAAAGGTTTTAATTAATTAATGAAGGAAAGTTAGTTAATCAATTAATAAAATTTTTAACGAGCTTTTCATTTCTCACTTTCACTTCAGCCAAACACCCTTCTTTTTCTCTCAATTTTCCAGAAATTCTTTTCTCTCAAATCCTCTTTTGGTTTCTATCATTTCCTTATTGATTTCTTCCATTTTCCTTCAAGTTTCTTCAAGCAAATCGTGCCAAATTAAAGGAGAAGTAAGGATTGGAGGTAATTTTCGTGCTAACCCTCTAATCTAGGTTCTTTAATGAAATTCCAAAGATATTTGACTCTTTAATACTGATTTTGATTGAGGTTTTATTGTTAGATTGTTAAACTCTTGAAATTTTGATTGAAAATAGATTTTAAGGTGATTTTCGGAGTTTGATTTAAATGGATGGTTTGAGATTGTTTCTAAATGAGTTTTGAAAGGTTTTTGGTGTTGAAGTGGAGTCTTGATCATATAGATCCCGAAATCCTTGAGATCCTTAGTTTTTGAAGGGCTTTTAGGTGAGATTTTAAGGTGTTCTTGAGGAATTTGTGTTGCTGGAGGTATAAGGATGGTTTTAGGTTATTTTTGGATGTTGATTGATGCCTAAAATATGTTGGGTGAGTTGGGAAATGGCTGGGCTGATACTAGAGGTCAATCAATTTAGTTTTCGGTTGTTTTGGATGGGTGTTTTGATGCTTTAGAGCAGTGTTGCGGGATTTCTTGTGTGTGCTGGAGTTTTGGACGCATTTTAATGCATTAAACCTTTGCTTTGATGTGTTGAAATTAGGGATAGTAATTCGGAAATAAAACGAAGTGTTTTTGGAGGCTTCAGAAGATTGGTAGTCGCGTCGGCAAACGTCGTTTCGCGAGTCGGCGAGTGGAATTTAGTTTTCCAGTGAGGGAAACCCTTGGTAATCTGTGTGTGAACCTTGATATGCCGGTAGAGTGTGTGAACCTTGTGTGTGTCCCGTCTCTCGTTACTGGGTTATACATCTTCCGATGAGTGGTGTTGAGGGGTTGTGATTGTACCGAATACTCCACCACGGGTGTCACAACAATGGAGGGTCACTCTCGTGTGTGAACCTTGAGATGTCGGTAAAGTGTATGAAGGGTGTGGGACAACCCTTGGTAATCTGTGTATCCGATATATGTTTTTGAGGTTGATCTTTATCACTTGTGAGCCAATATAGTGAAATGAAATGTTGTGGAAATGTTGTTAATGCACATTGTGAAAGATACATGTTTTGGCTTAAGCTTAGCATAATGGTGTTTATAGTTTAAGGGCTTGGAAAATGAGTAGCAATGGTTTAGTTGCTGATTTTGATTGGATCATGTTGCATGATGTTTAATACAATGATTTTGATGTTAAAGTGCATGGTTTGTTAAGAAAGGCATGACTGTTTTGAAAAGAGTGAAAAACGGTTTTGTGCTTTGATGATGTTTGTGGTTTTGAGCAACCCTCACTAAGCTTGCATGCTTATGCTCTCTTTGTTCATCAATGCAGATAATTAGACTTCGGAGGCAGCATCTTCAAGGGTATCTTCCAAGACATTTGTAAAAAGTATGTTGTGATCTTGAACTAGTGTAATAAGGGCAATGGGGGTGTCCAATGCTTTGAATGTTGTTAGTTTGGTATTTTATTGGTTTGTGCAAGTTTGAGATGCATATTTGGACTTGTAAATGGCCTCTAACCTTGATTTGTGCTTGAATTTGGACTTATGGTCCTTTGGTGTTTTTAACTCTTAGGAAGCATGCCTCTAGAAGTCGGAATTGATGATGATGATGATGATGTTTTGATGATTTCCTTGTCTTGTACTTTTGAGTGATGATGTCTACTTGAGTACAAGCATGTCTAATTATATGTTGGAATGGTCGAAATTGGTCGTTGAGGTTCAAAATCTACATTTCGGGCTTTTGCAGACTGAAGTGTATCGATACACCTCAGAGTGTATCGATACGGCCTCATTGATTCTGAGGGGCGTACCGGTACACGTGGTCGTATCGATACCCTCTTTAGTCACTAGAAGAGGGCGTACCAAAATGGTTCCTCAGTGTGCTGATACGGTCTGGTGATGCAAAGCCTAGGAAGTCTGACCATGGAGGGCGTATCGTTACCCTCCCTAAGGGTACCGATACGCGGGTCCTTAATTTGGTTAAACTTCAGTTTTGAATGTTCTATTTTCTCACGTTTTGATGCATGTCTGCCTTGTATACGATTAGATGGGTTGTAAGGGTTGTTTTGAGCTGAGATTTCACTGAGAAGCATGTGACAAATCTAATTAAAGATTGGTAACTTAATTTGGCAAAGGCCCATAATTTATCAAGTTTGTAAAATGGTTCCTAAACCATAATCGGCTTTAATTAACATGTGTTTGTGTTGATGTTTTATCCGCTGCTTGTGTATGTACACATAGGAACCTAAGTTGCATCTAGACAAGATAAAAAAGGTCGTTTATTGAGGTAAACCTTCCCAGTTTACTTCAATATTCCTCGTGTGATTTGTTCATTTCGGTCTATCGGCCAAGCCGAGTCGAGGGGGTTACATTTGGTGGTATCAGAGCCAGGTTACGAAAGGTTGGGATGATGGTAAGTTGTTGGTAAGTGATTTGCGATGTGAATATGTGTTTTGGTGATATTTGCTTGTCTGGTGAATGTTTAAGCATGCTTATGTTGAATGTGTGATAGTGATGCTACACAAGATGAATGAATATGGATGTGAATTGTTCTACGATGATGATTGGACTTAATCTTGATGCTGGAGTCATATGATCGTTGAAGTATGGATGTAGTATTCTTTATGCTATGTTGGGGAAATTGGGATACCCATTGCCTTATCACCTAGTGAAATGTTTTAAATTGGTTTTGAAAGTCTTGGGGATCATTGTTAGGAGCTGGCATGTTCATTTGTTTGTTTTACGTTCATGTTTTAATGTTAACTAGCATAATGGGACCGAAACATAAGTTACGTTTTGGAGCGATAGGTCCTGCTGAGGGGCACCGTGGCCAGGAGAACGAGGTTCTTCCTGGTGGAAACTTACCTTATCCTCCACCACCACCACCTGGGGGTGGGGAGTAGGAACAACAAGGACAGGCTGGTCCGGGGATTGGAGATTGGATGCCTTTAGTGCATGCGATGACGGGAGCATTCCAGGCTACTGTTGCTGGAGTGCATGTTCAGGCTCCTACTGCTGGGCAAGTGGGGTTGGCACTGGAGCGATTGAGGAGTTTGGGAGGAGTAGAATTTCGCGGATTGCCTCCCGAGGCGTCTGAGGCTTGGTTGTCCAGTACGATCCGGATATTGGATCAGATGGGGTGCAATGATGCACGGAAGCTGGGCTGCGCAGTATCGTTGTTGCATGGTGATGCATATACATGGTGGACGACTACGACCGTAGCATTGGAGACGAAAGAGGTAGATTGGACGTTCTTCCGATATGCTTTTAAGAGAAAGTACCTTGGAGTTAGGTACTTGGGTGATAAGAAGAGAGAATATATGTCTTTGGTCCAGGGAAATATTACTGTAGCTGAGTACGAGGTTCAGTTCATACGGTTGAACCAATATGCTCCAGAGTTGGTGCCGAGTGATAGGCACCAATGTAATCATTTTCGGTATGGCCTAGTGCAAGAAGTAAAGACGTACATGCTGGCCACTGATTATACAGATTTATTTATGTGCTCGTGACTCGAGCCAAAGATATAGAGTAGAGCTTGGGTCTGACCTCGCGTGGGGGCGGTTCTGGTTTGGGCAAGAGAGCTGCTGATGCTGGCCCTAGTGGTGGGCAAAAAATAAGAGGAACTAGGACCGTAGATATCAGCCTGCAGCTAGACTTTGTAACTTCAGGCGAGGTACACCGGTTCAGGGCAACCGACAAAGGGTTGAGCAGAACGCATGTTGAACGTGTGGTTCACGGGAGCATTTAAGGAGGAATTGCCCTCATGCGGCTCGTGAGCTGCAGGCTCCTGTAGTTAGTGCTAATTCGTTTTGGATCTGTGGATCCACTGACCTTATGAGGCGTGAGTGTCCCCTGTTAGCGGGAGGTGGTCAGGGTCGTGCACCAGTTGTTGCAATGTAGAGAAGCTGTGGGCGCGGCCGTGGAAACTTTCCGAGGAGAGAGGAAGGTCAGAGAGGTGTGGCCCATGTAGTTGTTGTTCAGCCAGAGGAAGGTGGTCCCGCGAGGGTGTATGCATATCGCGAGGGGCGTAACGGTACTGATGCATTTGCAGGTGTCTTCACCTTGCAATTCTTGTCTTTGTCATCTTTGATTGATTCTAGATCTACGCATTCATACATCTTGAGTGAGCATGCACATTTGCTTGATATTCCTATTGAGATGCTAGATGTAGCAATGCAAGTAACAAGTTCTTTTGGTGAGACTATGGTTACAAGGAAATTGTATAGGAGATGCCCATTGTCTGTTCAAAGTCATGTATTTTCTGTTGATTTGATGGAACTACCTTTTTATGGTTTTTATGTGATTCATAGAATGGACTGGTTGGTTGAACACCAAGCTGTGGTTGATTTTGATGTTAAGCGTGTTACCTTGAAGCTTGCGGATGATTACGAGGTAGTAATCGTAGGCGAGAACGTGAAGTTCTTGTCTAATGCAATTTCGGCTCTTGAAGCGAGTCAGATGATGGAGTTGGGATGCAAGGCTTTCTTGGCGTATGTTATGAATCCTAGTACGAAGGAAGTGCGTCTACAAAACATACGCACTGTATGTGAGTTTCTGGGTGTCTTTCTAGAAGAGTTGCCTGGGTTGCCACCAAACCGGGAGGTTGAGTTTGGTATAGAGTTGTACGAGAATACGACTTCAGTGTCCATTGCTACTTATCGCATGACACCTAAAGAGTTGAAGGAGTTGAAGACGCAACTTCAGGAGCTGCTTGACCGAGGGTTCATAAGGCTGAGTATTTCACCTTGGGGTGCGCTAGTCGTGTTTGTGAAGAAAAAGGATGGTACCATGTGTATGTGCATTGATTATCGGCAACTAAACAAATTGACGATTAAGAACAAGTACCTTTTAACGAGGATCGATGATTTGTTTGACCAAATTCGTGGTGCTTCAGTGTTTTTGAAGATAGATCTGAGGTCTGGGTATTATCAGCTTAAGGTTAAGGATGTGGATGTACCTAAGATAGCTTTTTGGACTAGGTATGACCATTATGAGTTCTTGCTGATGCCGTTTGGTTTGACAAATGCACCGACTGCATTCATGGACATGATGAATAGAGTTTTTCATGAGTTTCTGGACCAGTTTGTGGTAGTGTTTATCGATGATATTCTCGTGTACTCGCGTACCGAAGAGGATCATGATAGGCACTCGAGAATTGTGTTGCAAGTGTTGCTGGAGAATCAACTTTATGCAAAGCTGAGCAAGTGTGAGTTTTGGCTGAAGGCAGTTGTTTTTCTTGGACTTGTGGTGTCAGCCAAAGGTATTCGAGTTGATCCACACAAGGTTGAGGAGGTGATGAGTTGGAAGACACCTAAGTCAGTGACGGAAGTGCGTAGTTTCCTTGGGTTGGCTGGTTATTACCGAAGGTTTCTCTAAGTTTGCCACCCCTTTGACCAAGTCGTTGCAAAAGAATGTTCATTTCGAGTGGACGGATGTTAGGCAACAAGCTTTCGAAAAGTTGAAGGAAGCTTTGATGCAAGCTCCTGTCTTGATCCAACCAAAATCGGGTAAGGAGTTTGTAGTTTTTAGCGATGCATCATATGTTGGTTTGGGTTGTGTATTGATGCAAGGTGGGAAGGTTGTAGCTTATGCGTCTAGACAGTTGAAGGTTCATGAGCGCAATTACCCTACGCATGATCTTGAGCTCGCGGCGATAGTTTTTGCTTTGAAGATTTGGAGACATTACCTTTATGATGAAAGGTGTGTGGTTTATACTGACCATAAGAATTTGAAGTATTTTGTGTCGCGAAGGGAGTTGAATCTTAGGCAACAAAGATTGTTGGAGTTGCTTAAGGATTACGCTGTGACCATCGAATATCATCCAGGAAAGGCCAATGTTGTGGTCGATGCTTTGAGTAGGAAGGTAGCTGTTGAGCTGAAAACTATGTTTACTCGTTTAAGTATATCGCGTGATGGTGGCTTGGTAGCCGAGTTCCAAGTGAAACCTTCCTTGATTCAATTGATTAAGGAGAAGCATTTGATGGATGATTCATTGGTGCCTCATGTCCAGGACATAGCTGATGGTTAGGCTACGAACTTCTACTTTAATGACGATGGGGTTCTATGTTACAAAATTCGGATAGTGGTGCCGAAAGATGTTGAGTTGAGGCACACTATTTTCACTGAGGCTCATAGTAGTAGTCCTTTTGCCATGCACCATGGTAGTACTAAGATGTATCGTGGCTTGAAGGATGAGTACTATTGGGTCGGATTGAAAAACGATGTTGCTGATTTTGTAAGCATGTGTATGGTTTGCTAACGGGTGAAGGCTGAACATCAGTTTCCTTCCGGTTTGTTACAGCCTTTGAGGATGCCAGAGTGGAAATAGGAAAGGGTTACAATGGATTTCGTATTCAGGTTACCCCTGACACCATCAAAGAAGAATTCTGTATGGGTGATTGTGGATCGTCTTACGAAGTTTGCCCAAGTCCATAGTGTCAGAGTTTCGAACACGAGCCTGTTTTGATACGGTCTCCAAAGCGTGTCGGTACACAAAATTCCAGTAACCAAAATACACAAGCCTATTTCGATACACCCCTCTCAGTTTCGAAACCCAATGCCCATTTCAGGCTCACCGTTTCGATACAGCCTTAGGCATATCGAAACACATGGGCCTGTAATGACATATTTTGCTAATTTTTCACACTTTAATGCACCCAAACCACTCTAGCATGCTTCCAACATAGATGCAACATATCCAAACATCAAAACTTAATCATTCATGGAATATTCAACATCATATCATGGCAATTTGCATCAAAGGCAAACTATAGGCATGCAACCTAGTAGCCAAGCCAAGCAAGATACCAAAATGCATAGCAAAGCACAAACGAATTACAAAAGGCCATTTACAAGTCTAAAACATCAATATAAACTTGCTGAAATACGGGGTTTACACAAATCTCCCAAAAACACAACAGATCCCCCATTGCCCTTATTACTTATAATCTAAACCGAAACATACTTTTGAGGATGAAGTCTCTTTTGATCCCTTGCTCCACGCTGCCTTTCGAACCTCAATACTCTGCATTGATGGACAAAATAGAGCGTAAGCACACAAGGCTTAGTGAGCAGTGCTCAAAAACAAAACACCATCAATGCATTAAGACCATTTTCCATGTCCACATTGAAATCTCATTTCAATTACATAAATCATCACTTGAAAACCATCATTCTTTTAAAACCATGCACTTTCCTTAATAAAAAATCAGAATAATAAACCTTATGCAACATGTATCATGAACCAACAAAAAGTCCAATTGCTAACACTCAATTTAAGGCTTCCCATGCATAACTACCATATTCAAAGCTTACAGAGTAAAACATGTATAAATCACAATATACATCATAAACCATCTCATGATACATCATCAATTATATTGGCTTACAAGTGATCATTAGAAAAGTCTATTTCCCAAAACAACATATCAGATACACCGATTCACAAGTGTTTTCCCAACACTTCATACATTATCACCAGCATCACAAGGTTCACACGCGGGACCTACCCTCCATCGTTGTGACACCCATGGTGGAGTATTTGGTACACCGTATAAACCCCTCAACACCACTCATCAGTAGATGTATAACTCCACTAACGAGAGATGGGACACCACGCACACATACCTCAATCGTTAGGGTACTTGGATGGAGTATTCGATACACCGTATACACCCGTCAACATCTAAGGCGACTTATTGATAGTGTATTCAATCTTATAGCCGGCTAATTATATTCAATAACTTTTATAAACAAATTTCATAACATCACTTGCACACATAATTCTCATTTCACCACATAACTTGTAACACCCTCTTCCCGACCAGGTCGAGAACCGGGTCGGAAAGTGCTATAGATGAACAGTACGGTGATTAGTGCAATAAAATTTCAATTTATAAACATTACATGAACAATGTTATACTATAAAACCTTACCGATTATGCATCTTAGTCCAATTTACCCAATATGACAAAATAATTAATCATTTAGGACCAATTCTCAACCTATTACAATTTTAAAGGACTAAATTGTAAATCTTATAATTTTGAGGTCCTTCAATACAATTGATTATACCATAATGAAATTCAATACTTTAACAACAAGTTTGAAAATTTTCGTACTATTTGGAGTTCATTTATTTTTCCAATTGAATCATCCTAATTTTAGTGACCAATTTGTGAACATTGTAAACTTTCAGATTATGCCTTTTAACCAACTTAACTAACCATGTATCGAAACGCCTTGATGTTGTTTCGATACGGGTGCACTATGTTCAACCTTGGTTGACCCTGCCCATTACCCGTATCGATACAGGTAAGCCTTGTTTCGGTACAAGTTGACTTTCATTAACTTTGACTTTGACCTGTTCTGATACATGCTAGGCACGTATAGAAACAAGGAATTCCAGTGGCAAAATGTTTCGATACAGCTCCAAACCGTATCAATACGCCTTGTTCCTTAGGTTCAATTATGTTTAACTGTATCAATACACCATTACCCCGTATCGGTACGGCCTGACCTGTAATGACAAATTTTTGCTCGATTTTAATAGAATTGACCTACCAAACGGTTTTCAAATGTAATAAAACTTTACACACAATATTTCAATGTTAAAAACTACTGGCATTGCAATTTTAATGATCATTCGAATATGTTTACTAGGTTTTCACCTATGTGAGCCATATATGCCATTTTTACCAACTTTTAGCCATACCAAAAGTCATTTTAGGGCCTTTAATGTAACACCCCAAAATCCGATCTAGTCGGAATTGGGTTCCGGTGATCGAAAATTTCACATCGATAAAGTCTAAAGATAGTATTAGCTAGTTAACTATTGATATTGGACTCTAATTGAGTTAAATCATCGTTATTGAACCCTATCAAATAACATCGAAAACCTAATCTGTGACTAAATTGATGAAAATACAAGTTGAAGGGCCAAACCATAGAGAATATAGAGTTGAGGGACTAACTGATAGCTATGCTATTACCTCTATAATTATGCCTCTTTGCTATAACAATTGCTTGTTTTCAAGTGCATTGCATTGCATGTAGGCCGCATTTTTAATATATTATGGGTGCTTTTCAATTTATTGCTCGTGTGGAGTTGGTGCTGCGTGAAAGGTAGTTTCTGGTTGTTTGTGTGAAGGATGGCAGAACAGAATGCGAGGGAAGAAGCGAGGAACAAAATGCTATAGCAAAGGAGAAGAAAGAAGGCTAGCTGGCGCACGGAAGTACAAGCACGTGAAGTGCAGGAAAGGACGTCTGACACTGTCACACAACTTTATGCAGCAGCCGTACTCCATCTGCGGACTGTCCACTTGTCCCCTGGTGGACAGAGCTTGTTGGAGGATATTCGTTGGGATCCCCAACAAGATACCAAGGCACAAAAACCCTAGAAGACCAATCCCCCCCACTATATAAAGGCTTCATCTCTTTAAAGGCAAGAGAGGAGAGCGGACAAGAGAGAAGTGTGTAAGAGGAAGCACAACAGAGGGGAGGAGCACTTCATCGTTGACCAGAATTTGTGTCCTTCATCGGGAAGCTCGAGGTGTGGCCTCACCGTCCTCTTCTGAGGCGGCGAGCCTAAGGCGGTCATGGAAGTCCACCGACGAACTAGGAGTTTATCTTCCCCTTTTTTCTATAGCATTTATTTATCTGTAGGGTTGTATGAGAATGATACGTTTGAATATTGCCCAACCATGAACTGTTTTAGATGGCGTAGGTTTTGCAGGATGATACTCTTTTTATTTTCTTAATCTCATGTTGATGTTTACTGTTCTCTCGTGATCTTTGCTTTGTTTGTGGTGTGCCCAATTTCCTAACGTTGTAAGAGCTTAGGATTGTTAGTGTTTGGAGATATAGGCTCTACCTTAAGCGCCTTCGAGAGTTGGCTTTTCTTTAGGAACAACCCAGGGTTGTAAGAGATTAGGGATGACAGTGCCTCGAGAGACAGGCCATTCCTTATGACGCCTTCGAAACATGGTCGTTCCCTAGGTGCAGATGGGGGTAGTGATTAAGAGAGTAAGCCTTAGCAAATAGTGACAGTTAGAGTAGTGGTGACATCCTTCGAGAGAGGGTCATTGCTTTAGCATTAGCTAGGGGGAGTGATCGAAAGAACTAGCCATAGATCTTCATAAACAATGGAGTAACCACCAAGGGGAAGGATTCCAACCTGCCTTTGAGATAAGTGATAGGTTTAAACGACTAAGAGGGATAGAGATTAGGAGAATGAGATGTTGGAGTCACGCCAAGAGGTATTACTGTAGCATGTTAGTCTCCTAGCCTTCTTGCTAGAGATACTTTAGGAGCAGCCTAAGTAAATCCCGCCGAGCATAGTGAGAGAACTATGATTTGTTAGCAGTGTTAAGAGATTTAAGAGGATTATCCTTCAGGAGCTAGCTAGTCACTCCGTAGAGAGCTTCGTATCCGAGAAAGTACCTATCTGTCATTGATTATCTCCTCTCTGTTTGCTTGTTTTGCTACCGCATTTTCTCTCATTCATCCTGCCTCTGCATGCTCACATTACAATTTGGTTACTATAGCAATTTGGATACAAAAATTGTGTTCACCTCCAATCCCCGTGGAGACGATACTCACTCATCACTTCATTACTCGTTCGACGTGTATACTTGCACCATTTGCGTATCATTTATAGTCACTGCACGAACGCAACACTAACCTTGCGATTAGCCCCTCCTCAATTTTTAACAATTCAACGTGGTGCAATTTGGTGAAGTAGCTTCACCTAAATGGAAGCTTAATAATTTGAGATAATAAAAGAAAGAAAAAGGGATAGCAAAGACTTACCTGTTCCAAGTAAAGGAAACACCACCCTTCCATCATTTTCTTCTTCTTGGAAACGCACACCTCCATTGAAGCTAGGGTTTGAGTTTAGTTTTTCTTCAAGTTATTTATATCGAATCGTTGCTATCATTTGGGTAAGCAATAATCCTCAAACAATCGTTGAATTCCATGGATGTGTCCAGCTTAATCTCAAGCTAGGGTTTTAACTATCCATGGATAATTCACCGTTGATGCTTATATTGAATTTGGATACCGATTTTGATATCGTTGTATTGATTTTGATATCGTATTATCGATCCTAATAATCTCCCTATTGATTTCCTAGCTCAAGATAACGAAAAGGAATATCCATCAAATTCACCGAAGCCTGGGAACAAGGGAGTTGTCATCCTAGAGCCGTAAGAGCATCAGATTGGTAAGGTGAGTGTAGTTGGAGTCTCAGGATTAGGCGAGGAGCCTTCCCGAATTTATTTTTTTGTTTTCGATCATATTCCTAACAATATCATTGAAGAAGTTGCATTGGATTGTTAATCGAATTCATTGGTAAGTGTTGGTAAGTTGTTTATGACCATCAGACATAGTTATTGGCATCATCATCATGCATTGTTATGGTTATGGTTATTGTTATCGAAACATTGTAAATGAATCATCTGATATTGATATTGTCGTTGACATTGAAACCAAGACATATTGTTGAGGATATATGTTAACTATTGATAATATTGAATTCATTGGACATTGAAACTATACTTGAATAATTAACATGGTTATTGATATTGAAACCTTGGATTTGAATGGACATTGGATACAATTTGCATGTCATAGAATTCATGAGCTTAGTGTATGGGTGGACTACAATCCTAAGGCTATGGCCTATATTGATTTCGCAAGGCGGGGGGATGTGTTTGGTATTGGTCATTTTTGTGAGGCGGAGGGATTGGATAATTCATTGATTTGGCGAGGCGTAGGAATTCGCGTATCCACTATCTTGATTCAATCTAAGGATTAATAAGGAATTTGATATGTTAAACAATGTATATTGAGACATTGCATTGACATTGGTGAGAATGAGATTATGTAAAAACTTCATACATTGTTATTCATATTGTTGTGACTACGTCACTAGGCAATGTATGCCTAAAGTGTCTTAACTCATGCATTTCGGGTTGAAGAATCGACCCCTTTTTAAGATAGGACAAGTCACGATAGAACAAGTCACTACAAGCTAAAGTAATGTATATTAAACTTAAGAACTCCTAGAAAGGTGGCAAAGTAGTTAAACTAGTCTCTAGTGCCTATTTTGTTATATTTGTAATGTGCATATATTGTAAGTTGCTAAAGGCCCTAAAATGCCTTTTGGTTTGGCTAAAAATGGTTAAAATGGCTAAATTGGCTCACGTAGGTCAAAACCTAGTAAACGTGTTTGAAGGATGATGAAATTTGTAATGCCCCGATTTTGGGCCTAGGTGTTTTGCAAGTCGGGTTGGGCCGGTGGAACGAGTGTCGGTTGTTTGAACCGTAAAAAGGTGGTTTAAGGAAATCAAGGTTCGAGATGGGATACAAATATGATTAAAATTCCTAAAATCCTCTAAAATTATATTTAAGAGGTTGGTTAAATCGATTTTACAAAACGGGTTTTTGAAAGTATACATTTTGGGCAGTGACCAAAATGTAAAAATTTAAAAGTTGGGGAAAGTGTGTTTTTCAAGAAGAGTCAAAATCATAGAATCTTTAGGGAGCTATTTGAAAATTAGGCCTTTTCTCTAATTTGGAATGTGTTTTAAATGTTTTGTTCAAAATTTAAAAGGCTTTTAATTGATTTAATTAGAAAGGTAGTTAATTGGTTAACAAAAATATTGGCGATCTTTTCATTTCTTTTTTTTCACTTCAGCCAAACACTCTCCATTTTCTCTCAAATTTCTAGATTTTCTTCACTCTCAAATTCTCTCTTGATTTCCAACTTTTACTTGATGATTTCTCTTATTTTCCTTCAAGATCTTTCCAGCTAATCATGCCAAATTAGAGGAGAAGCAAGGATTGTAGGTAAATTTCGTGCAATCCTCTAATATAGGTTCTTTAATGAAATTCCAAAGATAGTTGGCTCTTTATTCACGTTTTTGATTGTGGTTTTGTTATTAGTTTGATAAAATATCAAAATCTTGTTGAAAAAGATGGTTTAAGGTGATTTTGGAGTTAGGATGATTTGGCTTGTTTGAGATGATTTCTAAATGCGTTTTGAAAGGTTTTTGGTGTTGGAATAGAGTCTTAATCATAGTGATCTTGAAATCCTTGAGATCCTTGGTTTTTGAAGTGTTTTTTGTTGAGTTTTTGGGGCGTAAAGTGGAATCTGAGTTGCTTGAGGTATAAGGATTTTTTTAGGTTGTTTTTGGATGTTGATTTAAGCCTAAAATGTGTTGGACGTGTTGGTAGATGGCTGGGCTGAGTTTGGAGATCAATCGATTGAGTTTTCGGTTGTTTTGAATGGGTGTTTTGATGCTTTAGAGAAGGGCTGCGGGTTTTCCTTAGAGTGCAGGTGTTTTGGATGCATTTTAATGCATTGAGCCTCTATTTTAATGTGTTGAAAAGATGGGATAGTATTCTGAAATCAAGTGATGTGATTTTCGAGGCTTCAAACGATCTATAGTTGCGTCGACAAGTGTGGTTTTGCAAGTCGGTGAGTGGAACTTGGTTTTCTAGCATGGAAACATTTTAGAAAAGGTGTTGGGAACTTAGTAAGAGCTTGAAACGTTTTACTATGTTTGAAAGTAAGTAAAGTGAATTTCTCTCTCGGATTGTGCTATTGTGAAATTTTGAATGCACTTGATTTAATTGTGTTAACCTACTGTTTTAAAGCATGTTTTGAGTTTATGAAATGTGTTTGATGATGCCATATGGTTTAAGGATGCACTAGGTAAGTGATCCTTGTATGCATGTGATGATGCATGAGGTTTGAAGCATGGTTTAACGCTTATGTTATGGCTTATCATGAATGCTTTGGAAAAACAGTGAGGTGTACATGAAATATGTATTATATTGGCAAGTGATGTTGTGTAAAGTGTTTTGTAAATGAAATCAGATATAGTTAGCCGGCTATAGGATTGAGTTCACTATAAACAAGTCGCCTTAGATGTTGAGGGGTTGTGGTTGTACCGAAAACTCCATCCAAGTACCCTAATGATTGAGGATTGTTTAAGGTTGCAACGGTTGAGGGTAGTTCCCGGCTGCGAACCTTATGTGTGTCCCGTCTCTTGTTAGTGGGTTATACAACTACCGATGAGTGGTGTTGATGGGTTGTGATTGTACCGAATACTCAAACACAGGTGTCACAACGGTGGAGTGTTGCTCCCGTGTGTGAGCCTTGAGATGCCGGTAGGGTGTATGAAGGGTTTGGGACAACCCTTGGTAATCCGTGTATCCGATGTGTTTTTGAGAATTGAGATTGTTGTTAATCACTTGAAAGCCAATATAATGGATTATAATGCTATAGAAATGTTGTTGTTGCATATTGTGAAAAATGCATGTTTTACCATAAGCTTAGCATAATGGTGTTTATTCTTGGAAGGCTTGATGGTTGTGTAGAAATGGTTTAATTGATGGGAATTATATGACTCATGTTGCATGGTGTTTAGCATGCTGATTTTCTGGATAAAGTGCATGGTTTTTCAAAAGAGGCATGATGGTTTTGAAAAGAGTGAAAATGGTTTTGTGCATTGATGATGATTTTGGTTTTGAGCAATCCTCACTAAGCTTGTATGCTTATGCTCTCTTTGTTCATCAATGCAGTCAATTTAAGCTTTGGAGGCAGCACTTGCAAGGGATCGGTGGAAGACTTTGATTGAAGGTACGCTTTTGTTTTGGACTAGTGTAATAAAGGCAATGGGGTGTCCAATGCTATGAATGTTGTTGGTGTGGTATTTTCAGTTTTGGTGCAAGTTTAGCATGCATATTTGGTTGTGTATTTGGCCTTAAAGTTTTGGTGTATGCTTGGAATTGCAATTTGACCTTTTGGGGCATATTTCTTCTAGAAGCATGCCTTTAGTCTCTTTATTATCATTTATGATGCTATGATGACGCCTTTGTTTCGTAAGCTTAGTGATTGATGTATATTTGTGATGCAAACATGATTGGGTATATGTCGGGATGGTTTTGAAAGATTTAAATCGAGTTAAATCAGCTTTTCAAAATATTGGAGGCCCAGTTGTTTCGAAACACCCTTGCTTGTTTCGAAACGGAGGCTTGAAATTGCCTTGGTGTTTCGAAACACTTTGCCTCTGTGAAACCTTGTTCCGAAACAAGTCTTAAAGGGGTTTTAAAATGAACTTGCGTATCGAAACAGTTAGCTACTGTAGGTTCAAATCAGGGCAACCAATATCCACTTTGCAATTGTTATTACAATAGGCATTTAGCGGGTCAATGTCGTAAGCAGGCTGGAGCCTGTTACTACTATGGTGAGCAGGGTCATTTTTTTCGTGTTTGCCCTTTGAATGCAACCAAATTTGTTGTCATACTGACTACTGCTACTTCTCTTGCTCAATACTTTCGAGGTAAAGGATCGAGGCAAGGATCACCAGGAACTTTCGGGCGATCGAGTGGTCTAAGGAAACCCTTTGGAAAACAAGATTCAGAAGCTCCTGCCCAAATGTATCATGTGAGGAGCAGAGAAGAAGAGGATGAACCCGATGTCATTGCAGGTACCATCGAGCTATATTCACATTCCTTATATGCATTGATTGACCCTGGTTCTACTCATTCTTTTATAAGTACCATTGTAATTAAGAAATATAACATGTCTTCCGAACCAATAGCATCGAGAATTTCTGTAACCAATCCCCTAGGAGATTGTGTCACCGTGAGGGTAGTGTGTAAGAACTGCCCCTTAATGATCCAAGGAATTCCTTTTCCGGCCAATTTATTGGCTTTACCGATCCATGAATTAAATGTCATCCTAGGATTAGATTGGCTTAGTGAGTATCAAGCCTTGGTAGATTGTTGTAAGAGGAAATTGTATCTCCAGGGTCTGGGTAAGGAGAGTGTCATATTGATGAACGCGAGAAATCCATCATTGTACGCTTTGGCGTTGGAGTCTAGAGACGAGCCACAATTGTGAGACATTGACACCGTATGTGAATTCCCTGATGAACTTCCAGGATTGCCCTCAGCCCGTGAAGTGGAGTTTGGCATCAAAGTGCAACCTGGGACTACTCCAGTTTCCATTGCACCATACCATATGGCAGCTGTGGAATTAAAAGAATTAAAGACTCAGATTCAAGACTTATTGAACAAAGGTTTTATTCAACCGAGCTCTTCTCCCTGGGGAGCTCCAGTTCTCTTTGTTAAGATGAAATATGGTTCGATGCGATTGTGTATTGACTATCGACAATTGAATAAAGTTACCATCAAAAATAAATATCCATTGCCTAGAATAGACAACATGTTCGATCAACTAAAGGATGCCTCTGTGTTTTCCAAGATCGACTTAAGGTCGGGCCACTATCAAATGAGAGTTAAGGAGTGTGATGTACCAAAGACTTACATCCGTATGAGGTGTGGAAACTACAAATTCTTGGTAATGCCCTTCGGGTTAACCAACGCACCAACAGCTTTTATGGATTTGATGAATCGGGTCTTTCGACCCTATCTTGACAAGTTCGTAGTGGTGTTTATAGACGACATGTTGATCTATTCGAAGAATGAAGCGGATCATCGAGGTCATCTTCGTATTATGCTTCAGATCTTGAGAGAAAAGCAGTTGTACGCGAAGTTCTCTAAGTGTGAGTTTTGACTCACCGAAGTTGCCTTTCTGGGACATATCGTGTCGGCTTCGGGTATTCAAGTGGACCCGAAGAAAATCCAAGCTATTGTAGATTGGCATCCACCGAAGAATATTGGATAAGTCAGAAGCTTTCTTGGGCTAGTTGGCTATTATCGAAGAATTGTAAAAGAGTTTTCTATGATAGCTGCTCCTTTAACTAAGTTGTTGAAGAAAGAAGTTCCTTTTGTTTGGACCGAGACTCAATAGTGGAGTTTCGATCAGTTGAAACAAGTATTGACCCATGCACCTATCCTAACTCAACCCGAGTCTGGGTAGGACTACACAGTTTATAGTGATGCATCACATCTTGGATTAGGATGTGTATTGATGCAACAAGGGAAAGTCATTGCTTATGCTTCGAGACAACTTAAGCTACACGAAATGAATTACCCCACCCACGACCTTGAATTGGTTGCAGTCGTTTTTGCATTAAAAATCTTGAGACATTAACTTTACGGAGAAAAATACTATCTTTTCATCGACCATAGAAGCCTTAAGTACCTATTGACTCAAAAGGAATTGAACCTTCAGCAACGGAGGTTGATGGAACTCCTTAAAGATTACGATCTTGTTATTGATTACCACCCGGGCAAGGCCAACGTTGTAGCCGATGCACTCAGCCATAAACCTCTGCCTGGTAAGCATTGACAATAAAGTTGGAGTTATACGTATTGTATAGTACGTTAACTTATTGTAACATTGCTATATTGTAGCCCCTCGAACAATTAACACTCACTCCCGACTTTGGAAGCATTGTTGCCTTGTAGCTGAACTTCAAGTTCAGTCTACCATCGTTTCACGAATCAAGGATTTGCAAGAGAAAGATCTTGAGCTTCAATCCATTGTCTCTAAGCTATCGGACAACCCTGACTTCAGCATTAATTTCGAAGGACTCTTGTGTTTTCATGACCGAGTGTGTGTGCCTAGTGATGAATATCTTAGCACCGATATTCTTTCTGAAGTTCATTCGAGTTCTTTTTCTGTTCACCCCGGGTCTGTAAAGATGTACAAGGACCTGTGGGAACTCTATTAGAGGCCGGTCATGAAGCAGGCCATAGTTAATTTCATTTCTAAATGTCTCACGTGCAAACATGTTAAGGCAGAACATTGTGCTCCTACTGATTATTGCAGCCTATTCATCCACCGAAATGGATGTGGGAAAAGATCATTATGGATTTTGTTAGTGGTTTACCGTTAACTCCCGCAAAGCATGGTGCCATATGGGTCATTGTAGATCATTTCAGGAAGTCAGCTCATTTTATGCCGGTCAGAATGGATTACAGTCTCCCTAAACTAGCTGACTTGTATGTTAAAAAGTAATCCAACTCCACGGAGTACCTAAGTCTGTTATCTCTGATCGGGATCCCTGATTTGCATCTCAGTTTTGGAGAACCTTACAAGGAGCTTTGGGCACCAGAGTTAATCTTAGCACAACCTTTCACCCTCAATCTAACAGTCAGTCAGAAAAGGTAATCCAAATAAATCATCGGAAAAATCTGTCCATTGAAATCTTAGAAACTTGCATTGTTATTGAACCTTTCTATACATATCTTGGAAGACATGCTTTGGGCATGCATTATTGACTTTGGGGGAGTTGGGAGAAATCTCTACCCCTTGTTAAATTTTCCTACAACAATAGTTACCAAGCATCAATCCAAATGGCCCCTTATGAAGCATTATATGGTAGGCGATGTAGAACTCCATTGTGTTGGTCGGAGCTTGGCGAGGGCAAGATGTTAGACCCTGATTTGCTTTGAGAGACTGAAGAGCGGATCACCATTATCCATAATCGTTTAAAGGTTGCCTTTGATCGACAAAAGGCTTATGATGATCTTAAGATAAGAGATATCGAGTATAAAGTTGGAGAAAAAACCTTCATCAAAGTATCACCGTGGAAGAAGATTTTAAGGTTTTACAAGAAGGGAAAATTGAGTCCTCGATTCATTGGACCCTTTGAAGTCATTGAAAGAGTTGGCCCCGTGGCATATCGACTATTGTTACCCTCAGAATTGAGTAAGATCCATGATGTTTTTCATGTATCGATGCTTCGGAAGTATCATTCTGATCCTTCGCACATTGTGCAACCTGAGTCTGTAGAACTTCGACCGAATCTATCCTACGAGGAGGAACCGATTAAAATTCTAGCAAGAGAAGTCAAGAGGCTTTGCAATAAAACCGTATTGTTCGTTAAAGTGCTCTGGAGAAGCCACACCATCGAGGAAGTCACTTGGGAACCTGAAGAGACCATGAGACAGCATTATCCAAATTTCTTCGGTTTAGGTAAAAATTCGAGGATGAATTTTTTAAGGGGGAGAGTTGTAACAGCCCAAAATTCGGCCTAGTCGGAATTTTGTTCCGGCGATCGGAAATTCTATATTGATGAAGCCTAAATATAGTATTAGCTAGTTAATTTCCGATATTGGGCTTTAATTGAATTAAATCATTCCCATCGGACCCTACTGAATAGTACTAAAAACATTACAATGACTAAATTGAGGAAAAATGCAAGTTGGAGGTCAAAACTATAGTAGCGTTAGAGTTGAGGGACTAATCCTATGATTAGCCCCTCCTTAATTAAAACACACCTACGTGGGAAAATCTGGTGAAGTTGCTTCACCTTAAGGAAATCTTTATAGGTGAGCTATAATAAATAAACGAAAGGAATTGAAAGATGATAAAAAACTTACTCGATTATTAAGTCATCAAACACCTCCTACTCTTTGTCATCTTCATCACCTACCTCCAAGCACACACCTCCATTGGAGAAGTTTTGAGCTTCACTTTTCCTTCGTTTTATTGATATCGGATGCTTGCTATTGATCGGGTAAGATATATTCCTCAATCGGTTATTGAATTCCATGGATATATCAAGCTTAATCTTGAGCTAGGGTTTTGACTATCCATGGATATTTCACCGTTGTTGTTTATATAGAAATGAGATATCGATTTTGACATCATTGTATTGATTTTGATATCGTAATATCGACCCTAATCATCTTCCTATTGATTTTTTAGCTCAAGAAGTGGAGAAGGAAGTTTCACCATCTCCATCGAAAGCTAAAAGCAAGGGTATTGTTATCCGAGAGCCTTGAAAGCTTCATATTGCCAAGGTGAGTGTAGTCGGAGTCTCGGGATTAGGCGAAAAGCCTCCCCGAATCCAGTACTGTTGTCTTCAATTAATTTACTCACATTGCTATTGGAAAAAAGTTGCACCGAATAATTAAAAGGACACCTTGGTAAGTGTCGGTAAGTTTTTCATTGAGTATCAGACAGAGTCATTGATATCGTCATCGAGCATTGTCATTGATATAGACATCGTTATAGAAAGATTGCAAAGAAATCATTGATTATTGTTATTAACATTGAACCATGAAACATTGATTATGAGACATATTAGCTATTAACAATATTGAAAATCATTGGTCATTGGAATACTCATTGATTATTGAAATGGATATGAACATTGGAACCTTGGATTTGAATAGATATTGGATACAATTGGCATGCCATAGAATTCACGAGCTCAGTGTACGAGTGATTTACGGTCCTAAGGCTACGGGTTATATTGATTTAGCGAGGCGAAGGGATGTGTATTGATATTGGTCATATTGGCGTGGCGGAAGGACTAGACCATTCATTGACTTGGCGAGGCGTAGGAATTCGCGTATCCACTATCTTGATTCATTCCAAGGATTAATGATGAAAATAATATGTTAAACATTGTATATTGTTGAATAGCATTGACATTGATATGCATGAGATCATATATGTATTGATACTTGACATATTGTCGTTCATATTTCTTATGACTACCTCATTAAGCATCGTATGCCTAACGTGTCTCATCTCATGCATTTTCAGGTTGAAAGGATCGTGTGTCTGACGATCGGATTGGCAAACCAAGACAAGTCACTACAAGCCTTAAATTAATATATTTTGATCTTAAGAACTCCTAGGAAGGTGACAAAGTAGTTGAACTAGTCATTTATGTCCATTTTGTTATGTTTGTGATATGCATATGTTGTAATATGGTTAATGGTCCTAAATGGCCTTTTTGGTTGGCTTAAAATGGCTTAAAAGTGCATACTTGGCTCATAAAGGTCAAAACATAGTAAACGTAACCATATAATCATGAAATTTGGCATGCTAGTAGTTTATACCATTGAAATATTGTGTGTGAAGTTTCGTTGCATTTGGACATCATTCAATAGGTCAAATTGAATAAATACCAGCAAAAATCTGTCATTACAGGTCAGGTCGTATCGGAATGGGTGATGGCGTTTCGATACGGGTAAGCATAATTGAGCCTGAGGAATAGGGCGTATCGGAACGGTTCATGGCCATTTCGAAACATTTTGTCTCTGGAATCCTTCGTTTTGATACGGGTTTATAGCGTATCGAAACGAGTCAATGTCAAAGGAGATCAACTCGTTTCGATACAGGGCATTCCCGTATCGATACGGTCTAATGGGTAGGTCAAAAAGGGTTAACCATCGTTCACCCGTTTCGAAATAGCCCTAGGGTGTTTCGATACGGGATCAGTTGTTAGTTAAAGGCATATTAAATAGGTTGCAAGGTTCACAGATTAGCCACTGAGTATTGAAAGATTAAATTGAATGAGTTAATGGTCCCCAAAGTGTATGAAATTTTATAGGTATGTTAATAATGTAGTGAATTCAAATCTGGTAAAGTCGATTGCATTGAAGGACCTCTATATTTGTTGAATTTTTTGTTTAGTCCCTGAAACTTGTATTAATTGCAATTTAGCTCCGATTGATTAATTATTGCTTGGTATGGATTAATTGGACTAAAATGTGTTGAGGCAATGTGTTATTGTATGATATGGGTTTCAAGGTTAATATTAAAAATAAATTTTGTCGCACAAATTACTGTATTGATCATCGTTAGCACCTTCCGACTCGGTTCTCGACCAGACCGGGAAGGGGTGTTACACATTTATTCTCTATTTTGTGTGGTATAAACAGGGAAGTTTGTATCGGACACGTTTCGTGAAGTTTCAGAAGTTTTGGAAGCTTGATTTCTCTTTGGCAAAGCAAGGGAGGCATGATCGGTGAGTGGAATTGGTTTTATAGTATTGTCAAAGAATTGTAAACAAGGTTTGGGGGTTTAGATTGAGTTTGAAACACTAATCTAAACCCGGAAGTAAGTTTGAGTCGTTTCGCTCTCATTTCTCGGCCAATATATGAGATTGATTGTGAGAATCACATGTACCTTGTTATAAATGATTTTATGCATTGGGTTTTGCATATGAGAATATGACTTGAGAAATGCTTTATGAGATTTAAGCATGTAAGGCTATTCCTTGGGACTTTGCTTTTCGATGAATGCATGAGATAGATGGTACTCATGGTTTTAATGATGTGGTTTTGCTTTGAAAATGATTTCGAGCATGAGATAGAAAGAGCATGATGAGATAGAGATTTCTAAATGAGAAATTGTTTTAAAATGCATTGTTGTGTTGGTTTTTTTTTAGCATCCCTCACTAAGAAATTGTGCTTACGCTCTCTTTTTCCAAAAATGCAGAGAATTAGCTTCTGTGGGCAGCAAAGAGGCAAGAAGGATGCCAAGGATTTGGATTAAGCTCAAGTATGGTTTTGTATTTGCTTATTAATAATAATAGTTGGCAATGAGAGGATACCATGTTGTTTGAGAGTTGTGTTTTGAAACTCCCTGGTTTGTGGCAAGTTTTGAATGCCCTTAATGACATGTAAATGGCCTTTAATGTCTGGTCTATGCCTTGGTTTCTGTTTTGACTTCTAAGTGGCTATTTTTGCATGGGTTACTTGCATATAGATTCCCTTGATGCCTATGAACTTGCAATGATGTTGTTTCTGCCATATATATTGTTGTTTGATGTTCTAAATATGTTGGAAACATGTTGGAATGGTTTAGTATGGATTAAAGTGTGAAAAACTAGCAAAAAGTGTCATTACAGGCCCAAGTTTTTCGGTACACTCGAGCCTGTACTAAAACAGTGAGCCTGATATGGCCTAAGGCTTTCGAAATAGAGAGGTATGTTCCGGCACATTGTGCCACTGGAAACCTCTGTTCTAAAACACCTCAAAGGGTATTTTGATACGGGCCCGTGTTCCGAGCCATGTGAACCTATTTTGGTACCCCTGTTTCGATACAGGGCTAGCATGTACCTAAACAACAAGCTATTATGTTAGTTGCTGGAATATTCTGAAATTCTGGTTCCTTTTATTTTAGTCCCTGAATGTTGTGTATGCAATTAAATGAGCATGAATGTTTGTTTTGAGCTGAGTTTTGGCAATGAAGCATGAAATATGTTTAATTAAAGGTTGGTAACTATAAAAGTGGATAAAGCCTTGCGCTATGTTAAAATTACAAAATGATCCCTAAAATGTATTCGAATGCAATTGAGTTTCAATTCATTGTTTGATCGAGTTGCAAATTGTTCCACTGCGATGTTAAACACTTAGGATCCTAATGAGCATCTAGAAAAGATAAAATAAAAAATAGGGTTGTTTATTGAGGTAAACCTTCCGGTTTACTTCAGTATTCCCCGTGTGATTCGTTCGATTTAGTCTTTCGCCTAGAACGGGTCGAGGGGGTTACATTTTGTGGTATCAAAGCTAGGTTTCGAAATAATTGGGAGGTAAGGTTGATGTGATATTGTTGTTTGGCTGATTTCATGACGAATGTTATGCACGATGAGTGATTATTCCATGTTTTGATCATTGTTTGATCGGTGTGAGATGCACAATGTTTGATAACATGATTTGTGATTGTTATGTGATGTTGAGGGAGAGGTTAAGGGTACCTATTTCCATATTATTACTAACGTAACGGGAATTTTGGTTTTGAAAAGTAAAACTTGAGCACCTTGGATTCTTGCTTTGGTTGGCCTGATTGGTTTTATTGTTGCATTCTTTTTAGCTATATTGTTTTGATAATGGGACAGTGATGAGAGCTTAGAGGCAATGTGCGTAACGTGGTCGAGAATAAGTGTAATACCCTGGTTTCGGGCTTATATATTTTAGACATCGGATCGGACCGGTCGAGAACGGTTCGAATCGTAAGGTGATTTAAGGAAACCAAGGACTGGGATAGGATAAAATTGTGATAAAAATTGCTAAAATCCTCTAAAAATATGTTTAAGAGGTTGGTCAAATCAATTTTACAAAAAGGGTTTTGGAAAATGGACATTTTGAGTAGTGACCAAATTGTAAAGTTTAAAAACTGGGAAAATGTGATTTTTAAGATGGAAGCCAAAATCTTAGAATCTTTAGGGGGCTTTAAGTCAATTTGACCTTTTCTCAATATGACATGTGTTTTAAAAGGGGTTTTTAATTAAATGATTTTATTTGGATTTATGTTAAAATAATTAAAAGGTAGTTAATGGATTTAAATTACGTAACTACCAAAAGCTCTCTCATTTTCAGCCAAACAAAAATTCACTCATCTTTTTCCAGAATTCTCACTTCCAAAAAACTCTCTCAATATTTCCTAAATCATTTTCAAGAGAGCTCTCTTAGTTCTTCAAGATTTCTCTAAGGAAAACTTGTCATCCATTGAGAAAAGCAAGGATTGGAGGTAAATCCCATTCTCAACCTCTAATCTAAGTTCTTTATTGAAATTCCCAAGATATTTGGCTTCTAAATACTATTTTTGATTGAGTTTTCAATATAGTTTTATTGGAGATCAAAATCTTGTGAAATTGTGGATGAAATCTTGATTTTTGGACTTGATGAGTTAAGCTCTGTTTTGTATTAATTTTAATTGAGTTCTAAGTTGATTTATATGTAAAAATGATGTGTTGATAACATAGATCCCGAAATCCTTGAGATCCTTGAGTTTCTTGGTAGTTTTAAGTGAGATTTTGGGGTGATATGGTGGAATCTTGCTTGCTGGAGTATAAGGATGAGTTAGGATGTTTATTAGATGTGTTTTAATGCATGGTTGAGAATGTTTTCCCTTTGCTTTGAGCATTTTTTATAGTTACTTTTGAGATGTAATTGGCCTTTATGGTTTGATTTTGGTTATGGTTGATGGTTTTGGCTTGTTATTGTATTGGTGGACTAGGGAGCATGTCTTTAGTACCTTTACTTGCATGTTGATTGTCATGTTATAGCTAATGCCTCGATATGATGATTGTTGATATGTATTCATGTTGTATGCATGATGTGGCTTGTCTCAGGAATAATTTGAATGTGTTTAAGCATGAAAAACCAGCAAAATCTGCTGTTGCAGGGCAAGGCGTATCGGAATGCCCTTGCCTATTTCAGAACAGGGGCCTGAAATGGCCATACGGTTTCGGAACAGGTGAAGGCGTATCGAAACGATTTTGCTACTAGAAGGGGGTGTTTCGATACGGGTCTTGGAACGCACCCGAGTATCGAAACAGTCAACCCTGTTTCGAGACGACCGTTTCGGTACAAGGCCATCCGTATCGAAAAGCCTGACCGTTGGGTTTGAATTTTGAACTGTTTTGGGTTTCTGTTTCTTTCATTTTGGTCCCTAAATGTTGGTTGCTTAATTCAATGAGTTTGAATGATCCATTTGAATTGAAATTTGACCGGATGGCATGTTATGTGATTAATTTTGGACTGGTAACATTAAAATTCGTTTAGTCCTTATAAATCTGAGAATTTATGTTTTAGTCCCTAAAAGATGTTTCTTTTTAATTGAGTCCCTGTTTGGGTTCCGTTCGCTGTGCCGCTTTTGCTAATTTAATTTGCTAAATATATAGGTTAATATTGAGCATCTAGAAAAGATAAAAAGAAAAAAAGGTCATTAATCAAGGTTGACTTTCAGGTTGACTTTGGTTTTCCCCGTGTAACCTTCGTAGTTCGGGTCAAACGTCTAGGCCGGGCTAAGGGGGTTACATTTGTTGGTATCAGAGCCAGGTTACTAAATAATTAGGGATGTTGGTATGTGAAATTGATATGTGTTGGAGTATGATGTTTGAAAAGCATGCTATTGGTTGAAATTTGAACCTTATGCCAATGCTTGTTTGATGTGAATTGCATGTGGAATGAATATGATTGTGTGATGATGATGTTATATGGATATGTGCTGATTTTGGGATGATGAAAAGTATGTGAGCGTGATGTTTCATGTATGCTATGCTCTGTGGGGGAAATATAGTGCCCATTTCCTTATTACACTAATCAAATGTTTTGTAAACTTGGATTCTTGCTTGCAGCTGGCCTAAATGGTTTGACTTGTTTTGTTGTTGTGTCTTGTTAAATAGCACTATGGGTCCAAGAAGAGAGTTAAGATCGAGTACGATAGTGCCTGCAGCTGAGCAAGGTAACCAGGCTGAGCAAGGGGCTGATGTCCCTCCTGGTGGAGATCTACCTCCTCCGCCACCACCTGGAGGTGGGGAGAAGGTGCAACGAGGACAAGCTGGTCCAAGATTGGGTGATTTGGCGACTCTAGTTCAGGCGATCACCTGAGCGTTTCAGGCTGCTGTTGTCGGAGCGCATGTACAGGCCCCTGCAGCTGGGCAGGTGGGCTTACCTTTGGAGAAGTTGAGGAGCTTAGGAGCTGTAGTGTTCTTTGGTATGTCTCCTGAGGCGTCTGAGGCCTGGTTAGCGAGTACGATCCGCATTATGGATCAGATGGGCTGTAATGATGTGCGCAAGTTGGGATGCGCAGTTTCTTTGCTACAAGGTGATGCTTACAATTGGTGGACGACTACCACAGCTGGTATGGAACCTAACGAAGTTGATTGGTTATTCTTTAGAGGTTCCTTCAGGAGAAAGTGTCTAGGGGTGAGATACTTGGATGAAAAGAAACGAGACTTTATGTCGCTTGTTCAGGGAAACCTTTCTGTGGCTGAGTACGAGGTCAAGTTCGTACGCCTAAGCGCTCCTAAACTAGTACCCAGTGAGAGGCACCGATGTGATCGCTTCTGGTACGGCCTGGTGCAGGAAGTTAGGACTTATATGCTGGTTGCGGATTATACTGACTTCAATGTGCTCGTGTGTCGAGCCAAAGACATCAAGCAGAATCTGGGTTTGTCATCTAGAGGTGTTGCTTCTAGCTCTGGGAAGAGAGCTATTGAGTATAGTTCCAGTGGTAGACGGAGCAAAAGAGGCCGTGATAGGAGACATCAGCCTGAGGGAAGGCGTGGTGTTCTGGGTCAAAGTGGTCAGGCTCAGAGAGGTCGTGTGAGATCATAGCAGCATACATGCTGGACATGTGGTTCGAGGGACCATTTGAGGCAAGATTGTCCTCGAGCAGCTAGAAAGGTTTAGGCTCCTGTTGTGGTGACAGGGAACTCTTGTTGGAATTGTGGTTCAGCGGATCATATGAGAAGGGAGTGTCCTTTGTTGGCTGGTGGAGGTCAGGGATGTGCTCCTGTGGTAGCTGCACCTCAGCGCGGCCGTGGTAATTTCCAGAGAAGAGAAGAGGGGCAGCGAGGTGTTGCTCATGTTGTGGTCGTTCGACCTGAGAGAGGTGGACCAGCGAGGGTTTATGCTCAGCGCGAGGAGCGTAATGATACTAATGTCATCGCAGGTACCTTTGCTCTTCGGTCTTTATCTTTGCTGGCTTTGATTGATTCTGGATCCACGCATTCTTATATCTTGAGTGAGCATGCACATTTTCTTGATATACCTGTTGAGTTGCTTGAGGTAGGAATGCAACTGGCTAGTTCTTTTGGTGAGACTGTAGTCACTAGAAAGTTATATAGGAGATGCCCTTTGTCTGTGCAAGGTCATGTTTTTCCTGTGGATTTGATGGAGTTACCTTTCTATGGATTCGTTGTAATCCTTGGTATGGATTGGTTGACGGGGCATAGGGCAATGGTTGACTTTGATGTTAAGCGAGTCACCTTAAGGTTGGCCGATGATTATGAAGTGGTGGTAGTAGGCGAGAATGTGAAATTCTTGTCGAATGTGATCTCGGTGTTTGAAGCAAATCGTATGTGGAGATTGGGTTGCAAGGCTTATGTTGCCTATGTGATGAACCCTGGAACCAAGGATGTGCGTGTCTAGGACATCCGGACTATTCGCAATTTTTCGGGTGTGTTTCTGGAAGAATTGCCTGGGCTGCCACCAAACAGAGAAGTTGAGTTTGGTATAGAGTTGTACGAGAATACAACTCTGGTGTCCATTGCTCCTTATCGCATGGCACCCAAAGAGTTAAAAGAGTTGAAAACGCAATTGTAGGAATTGTTGAATCGAGGTTTCATTCAGCCGAGTGTGTCACCTTGGGGTGCACCAGTCTTGTTTGTGAAGAAGAAAGATGGGACGATGAGAATGTGTATAGATTATCGGTAACTGAACAAGTTGACGCAAGAACAAGTACCCCTTGCCTAGAATCGATGATCTCTTTGATCAGTTTCGAGGAACCTCGGTGTTTTCTAAGATAGACTTGAGATCAGGGTACTATCAGCTGAAGGTGAAGGATGTGGACGTACCTAACACGGTTTTTCAGACGAGGTACGGGCATTATGAATTTTTGGTGATATTGTTTGGTTTAACCAACGCGCCTGCTGCTTTCATGGACACGATGAATCGTGTATTCCATGGATTCTTAGATCAATTGTGGTGGTGTTCATTGATGATATCCTTTTGTATTCACATACCGAGGAGGATCATGATAGGCACATGAGGATTGTTTTGCAAGCATTGCTGGAAAATCAGTTGTATGCCAAGCTGAGTAAGTGTGAGTTTTGGCTTAGGGAGGTGGTCTTCCTTGGGAAGTGGTGTCAGCTGAGGGTATTCGTGTTGATCTGTACAAGGTAGAAGCTGTGATGAGCTGGAAAGTGCCTAAGTCAGTGACAGAGGTACAAAGTTTCCTTAGATTGGCTGGGTACTACCGTAGGTTTGTTGAGGGTTTCTCGAAGATAGCAGCGCCTTTGACCAAGTTGTTGCAAAAGAATGTTCACTTTGAGTGGACGGATGTGAGACAACAAGCTTTTGAGAAGTTGAAAGAAGCTTTGACACAAGCTCCTGTTCTGATTCAACCTGAATCTGGTAAGGAGTTTGTGGTCTATAGTGATGTGTCCATTGTTGGATTGGGATGTGTGTTGATGCAGGAGGGTAAGGTAGCGGCCTATGCATCTAGGCAGTTGAAGGTGCATGAGCGTAACTACCCTACTCGTGATCTTGAGCTTGTGGCTGTGGTGTTTGCCTTGAAGATTTTGAGGCATTACCTATATGGAGAGAAATGTGTTGTGTTCACGGATCACAAGAGCTTGAAGTACCTTATGTCTCAGAAGGAGTTGAATCTTAGGCAACAACGTTGGGTGGAGTTGCTTAAAGATTACGATCTAACGATCGAGTATCACCCGGGTAAGGCTAATGTTGTAGCCGATGCTTTGAGCAGGAATGTAGCTGTGGGGTTGAGAGCGATGTTTGCTCGTTTGAGTATATCGCATGATGGTGGTCTTATTGCGAAATTGCAAGTGAAGCCATCCTTGATACAGTTGATCAAGGACAAGCAGTTGTTTGATGATTCTCTTGTTACACATGTTCAGAACATTGCGGAGGGTAGACCTTCGGATTTCAGCTTTAGTGATGATGGGGTTATGTGCTTTGGGAGTCGAATAGTGGTGCCAGATGATGTTGAGTTAAGACACACTATTCTGACTAAAGCTCATAGTAGTCCTTTTGCTATGCACCATGGTAGTACAAAGATGTATCTTGATCTGAAAGATGAATACTACTGGGTGGGGTTGAAAAAGGACGTGGCTGAATTCGTTAGTAAGTGCATGGTGTGTTAGTGAGTGAATGCTGAGCATCAGGTTCCTTTTGGGTTGTTGCAGCCTTTGAGAATCCCAGAATGGAAGTGGGAGAGAATCATCGTGGATTTTGTTTCTGGTTTGCCTTTGTCACCGACAAAGAAGAATTCTATTTGGGTGATTGTGGATCGGCTTACGAAGTGTGCATATTTTCTGCCTGTGCATACTACATATAACTTAGATAAGTTGGTTGAGCTGTACATAGCTGAGATTGTGCGGTTGCACGGTGTGCCCAAGTCCATTGTGTCGGATAGAGATCCGAGGTTTACAGCACGATTTTGGGAATGTTTGCATCAAGCTTTGGGTACACAGTTGAATTTCAGTACTTAGACGGATGGACAGTCGAAGCATGTGATCCAAGTGCTTGAGGATATGTTGAGATGTTGTGTGATAGATTTCCAGGGTTCTTGGGAGAAGAACTTGTCGTTGGTTGATTTTGCGTATAATAACAATTACCAGGCAAGTATTCAAATGGCTCCATATGAGGCTTTGTATGAGAGAAGATGTAGAACCCCTCTTTGTTGGGGCAGAAGATGGGCAGAAGTTGATTTCGATGCCAGCTATGCTTAAGGGAACTACCGAAAAGGTGAAGCTCATTTGTGAGCATTTAAAAGCAGCATCGGATAGGCAAAAGTCTTATGCGGACTTGAAGCGTAAGGAAATTGAGTTCGCGGTTGGCGAACGTGTGTTCTTGAAAGTATCACCTTGGAAGAAGGTGATGAGATTTGGATGTAAGGGTAAGCTTAGCCCAAGGTTCATTGGACCTTACGAGATTGTGGAGCGTATTGGTCCTGTGGCATATCGGTTAAGATTACCTGCAGAATTGGAGAAGATACATGGTGTATTTCATATCTCCATGTTACGGAAGTACAGATCGGATCCTTCGCATGTAATGCCTGTTGAGGAGATAGAGTTGAATCCGGATTTGTCATATGATGTGGAACCAGTGAAGGTTCTGGACGTGAGTAGCAAAGTTCTTCGTGGTAAGACGGTAGAACTTGTGAAGGTGTTGTGGCGACACCGAGAAGTTGAGGAGGCCACGTGGGAAAGAAAAGCGGACATGCTGAAGTAGTTTCCGCATCTCTTACCATCAGGTAAGAATTTCGAGGACGAAATTTTCTAAGTGGGGGAGAGTTGTAACCCCCTGGTTTCGGGCCTAGATGTTTTAGACATCGGATCGGACCGGTCGAGAACGGTTCTAATCGCGTAAGGTGATTTAAGGAAACCAATGATCGGGATAGGATAAAATTGTGATAAAAATTGCTAAAATCCTCTAAAAATATGTTTAAGAGGTTGGTCAAATCAATTTAACAAAAAGGGTTTTAGAAAATGGACATTTTGAGTAGTGACCAAATTGTAAAGTTTCAAAACTGGGAAAATGTGATTTTTAAGGTGGAAGCCAAAATCTTAGAATCTTTAGGAGGCTTTTAGTCAATTTGACATTTTTCTCAATATGACATGTGTTTTAAAAGGGGTTTTTAATTAAATGATTTTATTTGGATTTATATTAAAATAATTAAAAGGTAGTTAATGGATTTCAATTACGTAACTACCAAAATCCCTCTCATTTTCAGCCAAACACAAATTCACTCATCTTTTTTCCAGAATTCTCACTACCAAAAACTCTCAACATTTCCTAAATCATTTTCAAGAGATCTCTCTTAGTTCTTCAAGATTTCTCTAAGGAAAACTTGTCATCCATTGAGAAAAGCAAGGATTGGGGGTAAATCTCGTTCTCAACCTCTAATCTAATTTCTTTATTGAAATTCCCAAGATATTTGGCTTCTAAATACTATTTTTTATTGAGTTTTCAATATAGTTTTGATTGGAGATCAAAATCTTGTGAAATTATGGATGAAATCTTGATTTTCGGACTTGATGAGTTAAGCTCTGTTTTGTATTGATTTTAATTGAGTTCTAAGTTGATTTATATGTTAAAATGATGTGTTGATAACATAGATCCCGAAATCCTTGAGATCCTTGAGTTTCTTGGCAGTTTTAAGTCAGATTTTGGAGTGATATGGTGGAATCTTGCTTGCTGGGGTATAATGATGAGTTAGGATGTTTATTAGATGTGTTTTGATGTTGATAATTGTTTGGAAGTAATGTATGATGGTGGGGTTTGGTTTAGGAAGCAATCGATTGAGTTTTCAGATGTTTTGGAAGGGTATTTTGGTGTAGTTTCGGTGAGCAACGAGTTTGTGAATTGTTGTTGGTGTTAGAATGCATTTTAATTCATTTAGATCTCTGTTTTGATGGTGTGAAAACAGAGGATCTTGATCCGGAAGCAAACGAGGTGATTTTGGAAGCTTCGAAAGAGTAAATTTCGTGTCGGCGAGCAAGGCTTCGCGTATCGGTTAGTAGAAATGCAATTTCCCTCTTTGTAACGCTTTGATCGTGATCTTGGGAGCTTAGTGTAAGTTTGATACACTTAACTAAGCTCAAGAGTAAGTGTTTCGGTAATCCCTCTCTTGGAAATGTACTATGTTTGATGAAATTGCACTTGAAGTAAGAGTGGATTTGTTTACTGTTTTTAAGCATGTTTAAGCATGGTTTAATGCTGGATTTTAATGCCATTATGTTAAGGATGCACTAGGTAAGTGATCCTTGGTTTTCATGTGTTGAATGCATATGATGTTAAGCATGTTATGCTTGTGGAAATGGCATTGTGGTTATGCTTGTAAAATAGTGGATTATTGATGTTAAATGGTTATATTGGCAAGTGATGGAAATGGTTTTTGGTTACTTTAATCGGATATAGTTAGCCGGCTATAGGATTGGGTGCACCGTGAATAAAGTCGCCTTGGATGTCGAGGGGTTGTGATTGTGTCGTAATCTCCATCCAAGTACCCTAACGATTGGGGTTAAGATCACAACGGTGAACGGTTAGTCCCGTGTGTGAGTCTTGTGTATGTGTCCAATACTCTCGTTAGTGGAATTATACAACTACCGATGAGTGATGTTGAGGGGTTTGATTATTCCATTAATCTCCATCATTGGTGTTGAGGGGTTGTGATTGTGCCATTAATGTAACCCCCTTAACCCGGCCTAGACGGTTAACCCGAATTAAGAAGATTACACGGGGAAAACCAAAGTCAACCCGAAAGTCAACCCTGATTAACAACCCTTTTTTTTTCTTTTTAGTCTTGTCTAGATGCACGTTAACCCTAGATATATCCACAAGATAATCATATTCAAACATCACAACAATCAGAGAACATTCAGGGACTCAAATGCACAAATTAGAACTTTAGGGACCAAATTGTCAAATCTGAAAATTATAAGGACTTAACCCAAATTAAAGTTACCAATATGAAATTAGTCAGGTGTCATGCTTCTCTGCCAAATTTCAGCTTAAAAGGACATCTCAAACTCATACAATTGCATAAACAAGTTTCAGGACCAAAACGCAAACATTGCAAAACATTTAACCATCAATTTCAGTGCCCAACGGTCGAGTGTTTCGGAACAGGGAAGACCCGTTCCGAAACGCGGGACCGTTCCGAAACTGGTACCGAAACATGGCCTGGCAGTGGCCAAACCGTTCCGGAACAGTGCCTCCCGTTTCGGAACACATAGGCCATTTCAGGCCCCCGTTCCGATACGGTAGCACCTGTTCCGAAACAGGTTGCCCAGATTGCAGAAAATTTTCTAGTTTATCATGCAATTGACTTATCAAACATGCTCCAAATGCCACCAAACTTTACCAGCAAGTCATTCAACATACAAGGCATATAATTGCATCAACCAATCGTCAACATGGCATCAATTATGAAAAGCCCCAAATCTATAGGCATGCTTCCTACTTAGCAAACCATTCAAGCATTAAAACTCCAAACAAACCACATAAAGGCCAATTACAAGTACCAACATTATCAACAACATAAATCCAACTTAGGGAGTCCAAAACAACTACATAGGTCCCCCATTGCCAAATGCCAAAAGCTAATAGTGTTTAAGAAACCTTCACCATACATGAGCTTTGTTCACCACTTGGATACTTGTTCCCCTTGCTGCCCTCAATGCACATTAATGCTCTACATTATTGGTTTAAGAAAAGAGAGAGCGTAAGCAAAAGCTTAGTGAGGAATGCTCATTAAAAACCACACAATAATGCATTTACAAAACACATTTACAACCTTAATTCAAATCATCATTTGCACATGCTCATAAGCATTTAATACAAGCAATTCATGCTTCAAGTTCATATCATGTCATATTGGCAACAAGTGATATATTCAACATAAGACTCACACATGGACTTTTAAACACCATTGTGATCTTATACTTTCCAAGGACCACACATGGACTTTTAAACACCATTGTGTCCTTAACCCCATGGACTTTTAAACACCATGGCAAGGACCACACAAGGACATTTAAACACCTTTGTGTCCTTAACAAGAATCATCCAAGGACTTTTAAACACCTTGATGTTCTTAAATAACAAGGCATACACAAGGAATTTTAACCACCTTTGTATCCTTAACCAAGAGCCAACCATGAACTTTTAAACACCATGTTGCTCTTAAAATATACAAGACTCACCCAAGGAATTTTAACCACCTTGGTGATCTTAACCAAGAACCAACCATGGACTTTTAACCACCATGTTGTTCTTAAATAGACAAGGCTCACACAAGGACTTTTAAACACCTTTGTGACCTTAAACATCACTTGCCAATATGCATCATTAACAACAATAATCCACTGTTTTAAAGCATTTATCAAAGCCATAAACATCATGCATTTTTAAGCATCAAACCACATTTAAACAATGTCCAAAAACAAGGATCTCTTACCTTGAGCATCCTTCAACACATGGCTTATAATCTCAGCAAATAAACATGCTAAATATGCTTTCAAAACATGATTTAAAACATGCAAACAACCACATTGCATACAACCAATCCATGGCTCATCATCAAGAGTGTTTTCCGAAAACTTACTCTTGAGCTTAGCTAACTTGCTTAGACTTAAACTAAGCTCCCAAACCTTCAATTCAATGGTTTCAAAGCTGGAAACCAAAATCCACTCACCGATTCCGTTTCGCCTCTTGCCGAAACACCAATCAAGCTTCCGGATCACCACCACTTGGATCCAAAGATGACTCCCCTGTTTTCAACACATCAAAGCAGAGGATTAATGCATCATCATGCATTAATAGCTTCAATGAAAGCACCTAAACCCGCTGCTCTCATCCACACTCCATTTTCGGCTACCAAACACAACCGAAAATGCATCCAAACAACTCCACAACACTACCCAGCCATGATCCATCAAAACTAAACATTCCTAAACATCAATTAACATCCAAAGTGGATCTCAACTCATCCTTATACCTCCAGCCATAACAGATCCACAAGATCACACCAAAAACCATCAAAAACACAAGCTAAACTTAGGAAATTCAACCTATCCGGGATTGCATTAATTAAACCTCAATTACTCATCAATTTAACATTCATTTCACATCAAAAATACACCTCAAATCACTGATTAAACAGATCATACGAAATTTCACCAAATCAAGCAAATCTTGCATTAAAAAGCCAAGATCAAGATCACATCCATAAAACCTTTTATAAAACACAATTTAAGGATTGAGAACTTAGGAATTTCAGTAAAGAACTGAGAGTTTAGAGGAGAAGGACGTTCTTACCTCCAAACTTGAGTTTTCTCCCTTTTTGGAACAAAAATCTTGAAAATCCAATTAGCAATTGGTGAGGTTTTGATGAGGAGATGATTAAAAATCAAAAGAGAATTGAAAAGAGATATTTAGGTGACAAAAATCAGAGAGAAAGCTCTGGAGAAAGGTGTTTGGTTTGAGAGAAAATGAGAGAAAATGAAAATGGAAGATTTGAGAGAAAAGTTAGTTATGGCAAAAATCTTCCCTCCACTTTTATTTTATTTTAAAACCTTTAATTAATCATATAATATCTTAGAAAAATCTGGAGAAACTCGCTTTGGGTAAATAGCTCCTTAAAGATTCAAAGTTTCAATCCTTTTTAAAACAGTCTCACATTTTTCGAAAATTACATTTTGGTCACTAACCCAAAATGTCACCCTTCCAAACCTCATTTTGTAAAATTGATTTCACCACACTCTTATATATATTAAAAGAGAATTTTAAGACATTTTTCCATATTTTTAATGCAACCCGAACTAGGCTTTCCTAAATTCACCCTTTTATATTCGAACCGCACTTTGGCCGAACCGGTCAAAACCCAAAACTTCTAAGCCCAAAACCGCGGCGTTACAACTCTCCCCCCTTAAGAAATTTCGTCCTCGAAATTTACCTGAAGGAAAGAGGTACGGAAACTGCTTTAGCATGTCATCCTTCCGTTCCCACGTGGCTTCCTCAACACCACGGTGCTTCCACAACACCTTCACCAGCTCAATGGTCTTGCCACGAAGAACCTTGCTATCCGAATCCAGAACCTTCACCGGTTCCTCATCATAAGTCAAATACGGATTCAATTCCACTTCTTCCACAGGCATCACATGCGAAGGATCAGATCTATACTTCCGGAGCATAGAAACATGAAACACATCATGAATCTTCTCCAACTCTTGAGGTAGCCTCAACTTGTACGCAACAGGACCCACACGCTCAATCACCTCGTATGGTCCAATGTACCTAGGGCTCAACTTACCCTTACGACCAAACCTCATCACCTTCTTACAAGGTGAAACCTTCAAAAACACACGGTCACCCACCGCATACTCAATCTCCTTACGCCTTAAATCCGCGTAAGACTTTTGCCGATCAGAAGCTGCCTTCAAACGCTCACAAATGAGCTTCACCTTCTCGGTGGTTCCTTTCAACAAACCCGGCATCGAAACCAACTTCTGACCCGTTTCAGCCCAACAAAGAGGAGTCCTACACTTCCTCCCGTACAAAGCCTCATAAGGGGCCATTTGAATACTTGCCTGATAACTATTGTTATAAGCAAACTCTACCAAAGGCAAATGTACAACTCCGCAAGCTTATCCAAAGAGAACGTAGTATGCACGGGCAAGAAATGCGCACACTTCGTCAGGCGATCCACAATCACCCACACCGAATTCTTCTTCGATGGCGACAAGGGTAAACCAGATACAAAATCCATGGTAATCCTTTCCCACTTCCACTAAGGGATTCTCAACGGTTGCAACAACCCTGAAGGAACCTGATGCTCAGCCTTAACTCGCTGACACACCATGCACTTGCTCACAAACTCTGCAACATCTTTCTTTAAACCCACCCAATAGTACTCATCACGAAGATCACGATACATCTTAGTACTACCAGGGTGCATAGCAAAAGGACTACTATGACCTTCAGTCAGAAGAGCAAGCCTCAACTCAGCATCATTAGGCACTACTATCCGACTCCCAAAACACAACACTCCATCATCATTAAAGCTGAAATCCGAAGGTCTACCCTCCTCGATATCCTGAACATGCGGTACCAAGGAATCATCCAGCAACTGCTTTTCCTTAATCAACTGAACCAAAGATGGTTTCACTTGCAACTCAGCCACAAGACCACCATCACGCGAAATACTCAAACTGGCAAACATAGCCCTCAGCTCAACAGCTACCTTCCTACTCAAGGCATCCGCTACAACATTAGCTTTCCCAGGGTGATACTCAATCGTCAAATCATAATCCTTGAGCAATTCCACCCAACGTCGCTGCCTGAGATTCAACTCCTTCTGAGACATCAGATACTTCAAACTCTTGTGATCCGTGTACACCGTACACTTCTCACCATACAGATAATGCCTCCAGATCTTCAAAGCAAAAACCACCGCAGCCAACTCAATGTCATGCGTAGGATAATTGCGTTCATGCACCTTCAACTGCCGCGATGCATAAGCCACCACCTTACCCTCTTGCATCAACACACATCCCAAACCAACATAGGACGCATCACTGTAGACCACAAACTCTTTCCCTGATTCAGGTTGAACCAAGATAGGAGCTTGTGTCAAAGCCGCCTTAAGGTTCTCAAAAGCCTGCTGTCTCGCTTCCGTCCACTCATACTTAACATCCTTCTGCAGCAACTTTGTCAAAGGTGCAGCAATCTTAGAAAACCCATCCACAAACCTCCGGTAGTATCCTGCCAAACCAAGGAAACTACGAACCTCATGAACAGACTTAGGAACCTTCCAATTCATCACCGCCTCAATCTTCTGAGGATCTACACGAATCCCCTCAGCAGAAACCACATGCCCAAGAAACACCACCTCACTTAACCAGAACTCACACTTGCTCAGCTTGGCATAAAGCTGATTCTCCAACAAAGCTTGCAGCACAATCCTCAAATGCTCTTCATGTTCCTCCTCAATACGCGAGTACACGAGGATATCATCGATGAACACCACCACAAACTTGTCCAGATATTCATGAAACACATGATTCATCATGTCCATGAAAGCTGCAGGAGCATTTGTCAAACCAAACGGCATCACAAGGAACTCATAATGCCCATACCTTGTCCTGAAAGCTGTCTTAGGCACATCCACATCCTTCACCTTCAACTGATAATACCCTGACCTCAAGTCAATCTTAGAGAACACAGCTGCTCCCCGAAATTGATCAAAGAGATCATCAATTCTCGACAAAGGATACCGATTCTTGATAGTCAACTTGTTCAGCTGACGGTAATCAATGCACATTCTCATAGTGCCATCCTTCTTCTTCACAAACAAGACCGGTGCACCCCAAGGTGACACACTTGGCCGAATGAACCCACGACCAAGCAATTCTTGCAATTGCGTCTTCAGCTCCTTCAACTCTTTAGGTGCCATTCTATAAGGGGTAATGGACACAGGAGTTGTATTCTCATACAGCTCAATCCCAAACTCCACCTCGCGATTAGGAGGTAACCCAGGCAACTCCTCAGGAAACACACCAGGAAACTCCTTCACCATCCTGATATCTTGCACACGCAACTCCTTAGAGCTAGGATTCATCACAAAATCTAGATAAGCTTCACAACCTTGCCTCAGCATCCGGCTCGCCTCCAATGTAGACACCACATTGGCAAGAAACTTCACATTCTCACCAACCACAACTACCTCATAATCATCCGCAAGCTTCAACGAAACTCGCTTATTTTCACAATCCACAACAGCTCGATGCTCAGAAAGCCAATCCATACCAAGGATTACATCAAAACCATAGAAAGGCAGCTCCATAAGATCAACATGAAAAACATGATCTTGAACAACCAAAGGACACCTTCTATACAGCTTTCGAGTCACAACAGTCTCACCAAAAGAACTAGTGACACGCACACCAACATCCAAAGACTCAACAGGCAAACCAAGCAATTCAGCATGCTCACACAATATGTATGAGTGCGTAGATCCAGAATCAATCAAGGAAAGTAATGACAAGGATTGCAAAGTGAAAGTACCTGCGATCACATCCGCGTCATTCCTTCCCTCCCGCTGAGCATACACCCTAGCTTGGCCGCCACCCTCAGGCTGAATAGCTACAACATGAGCTACACCCCGACCACCTTCCTCTCTTCACAGGAAATTACCACGGCCGCGCCCACGACCTCTCTGTGGTGCAGCAACAACAGGAGCACGCACTTGGCCACCAGCCAACATAGGACACTCTCGCCTCATATGATCCGTAGATCCACAATTCCAGCACCCATTACCAGCTGCCGCAATAGGAGCTTGCACTTCCCTCACAGCACGAGGACAATCACACTTCATGTGACCACGTGAACCACATGTCCAACATGCACTCGGATCCACTCTAGCATTGCCTCCCCGAGCAGGTGCACCACCACCTCGCTTAGCTGAGGACTGATACTTCTGATCACGTCCCCTCTTGTTCCGTCCACCACCGGAACTATATTCAACAGCTCGCTTACCAGCACTTGACCCAGCACTCTTAGCAGATAAACCCAAGTTCATCTCAATATCCTTTGCTCGACCCACCAGCACATCAAAATCATCATACTCGGTAGCCAGCACATACATCTTAACCTCCGTCACTAAACCATAACGGAACCTTTCACACCTTTCCTGCTCATCCGGGACAAGCTCAGGTGCGTATTGACTGAGTCGAACAAACTGCACTTCATACTCAGCTACAGACATGCTCCCCTGGGTAAGAGACATGAACTCCCTCTTCTTTTCATCTAGGTACCTCACACCTAGATACCTTCTCTTGAACGCATTCTGAAAGAATGTCCAAGTTACATCAGCTTCTGCCATCCCAGAGATTGTGGTCGTCCACCACGTATATGCATCATCCTGTAGCAAGGATACTACACAGCCCAACTTTTGCACATCAGTGCAACTCATCTGACCCAAGATTCTCTTGGTACTCTCTAACCAAGATTCCGAACCTTCAGCTGACAAACCCCTGAACTTAGTCCCTCCCAGACTGCGCAGACGTTCCAAGGGTAGTCTAACTCCAGCATCTCCCTGATGCCCAGCTCCTCGAGCTCCAGCTACTGCGGCTTGAAAAGCTCCAGCAATAGCTTGTATCAACACTGTCATGTCAGGAACAGCTTGTCCCTGACCAGCCTCAGGTCCAGCGACCCCAGCACCAGCTGCAGCTCCAGCTCCTTCACCCTCAGCACCACCACCACCAGGTGGAGGAGGTAAAACCGCACTTTCAACATTCTCTTCATTCTCATTTTGAGCCGCAGCTCGCACATTACTCCTTAACTCTCTACGAGGAGCCATACTCTAACAATGCAATCACAATGCAAATAAACAAAGTCAGGCCCAGCAAGGTAAGTAATCCAAGTACTCAAGCTCATTTTCACTTAAAAACAACATCATTTCATTAGCTTTGATTTGGCAATGGGTACCCACAACATGCTTCACCACATCATACAACTCAATTGCATCACATTTACAATTCACTCAACATGCTTTCACTCAACAAGCATACAAAGCATACATGCTTAAATCATTCACATAAACCATTCCCAATTACTCGAGAACTCAGCTCTGATACCACCAAATGTAACCCCCTTAACCCGGCCTAGATGATTGACCCGAATTAAGAAGATTACACGGGGAAAACCAAAGTCAACCCGAAAGTCAACCCTGATTAACGACCCTTTTTTTTTTCTTTTTAGTCTTGTCTAGATGCACGTTAACCCTAGATATATCCACAAGATAATCATATTCAAACATCACAACAATCAGAGAACATTCAGGGACTCAAGTGCACAAATTACAACTTTAGGGACCAAATTGTAAAATCTGAAAATTATAAGGACTTAACCCAAATTAAAGTTACCAATATGAAATTTGTCAGGTTTCATGCTTCTCTGCCAAATTTCAGCTTAAAAGGACATCTCAAACTCATACAATTGCATAAACAAGTTTCAGGACCAAAACGCAAACATTGCAAAACATTTAACCATCAATTTCAGTGCCCAACGGTCGAGTGTTTCGGAACAGGGAAGACCCGTTCCGAAACGCGGGACCGTTCCGAAACTGGTACCGAAACATGGCCTGGCAGTGGCCAAACCGTTCCGGAACAGTGCCTCCCGTTTCGGAACACATAGGCCATTTCAGGCCCCCGTTCCGATACGGTAGCACCTGTTCCGAAACAGGTTGCCCAGATTGCAGAAAATTTTCTAGTTTATCATGCAATTGACTTATCAAACATGCTCCAAATGCCACCAAACTTTACCAGCAAGTCATTCAACATACAAGGCATATAATTGCATCAACCAATCGTCAACATGGCATCAATTATGAAAAGCCCCAAATCTATAGGCATGCTTCCTACTTAGCAAACCATTCAAGCATTAAAACTCCAAACAAACCACATAAAGGCCAATTACAAGTACCAACATTATCAACAACATAAATCCAACTTAGGGAGTCCAAAACAACTACATAGGTCCCCCATTGCCAAATGCCAAAAGCTAATAGTGTTTAAGAAACCTTCACCATACATGAGCTTTGTTCACCACTTGGATACTTGTTCCCCTTGCTGCCCTCAATGCACATTAATGCTCTACATTATTGGTTTAAGAAAAGAGAGAGCGTAAGCAAAAGCTTAGTGAGGAATGCTCATTAAAAACCACACAATAATGCATTTACAAAACACATTTACAACCTTAATTCAAATCATCATTTGCACATGCTCATAAGCATTTAATACAAGCAATTCATGCTTCAAGTTCATATCATGTCATATTGGCAACAAGTGATATATTCAACATAAGACTCACACATGGACTTTTAAACACCATTGTGATCTTATACTTTCCAAGGACCACACATGGACTTTTAAACACCATTGTGTCCTTAACCCCATGGACTTTTAAACACCATGGCAAGGACCACACAAGGACATTTAAACACCTTTGTGTCCTTAACAAGAATCATCCAAGGACTTTTAAACACCTTGATGTTCTTAAATAACAAGGCATACACAAGGAATTTTAACCACCTTTGTATCCTTAACCAAGAGCCAACCATGAACTTTTAAACACCATGTTGCTCTTAAAATATACAAGACTCACCCAAGGAATTTTAACCACCTTGGTGATCTTAACCAAGAACCAACCATGGACTTTTAACCACCATGTTCTTCTTAAATAGACAAGGCTCACACAAGGACTTTTAAACACCTTTGTGACCTTAAACATCACTTGCCAATATGCATCATTAACAACAATAATCCACTGTTTTAAAGCATTTATCAAAGCCATAAACATCATGCATTTTTAAGCATCAAACCACATTTAAACAATGTCCAAAAACAAGGATCTCTTACCTTGAGCATCCTTCAACACATGGCTTATAATCTCAGCAAATAAACATGCTAAATATGCTTTCAAAACATGATTTAAAACATGCAAACAACCACATTGCATACAACCAATCCATGGCTCATCATCAAGAGTGTTTTCCGAAAACTTACTCTTGAGCTTAGCTAACTTGCTTAGACTTAAACTAAGCTCCCAAACCTTCAATTCAATGGTTTCAAAGCTGGAAACCAAAATCCACTCACCGATTCCGTTTCGCCTCTTGCCGAAACACCAATCAAGCTTCCGGATCACCACCACTTGGATCCAAAGATGACTCCCCTGTTTTCAACACATCAAAGCAGAGGATTAATGCATCATCATGCATTAATAGCTTCAATGAAAGCACCTAAACCCGCTGCTCTCATCCACACTCCATTTTCGGCTACCAAACACAACCGAAAATGCATCCAAACAACTCCACAACACTACCCAGCCATGATCCATCAAAACTAAACATTCCTAAACATCAATTAACATCCAAAGTGGATCTCAACTCATCCTTATACCTCCAGCCATAACAGATCCACAAGATCACACCAAAAACCATCAAAAACACAAGCTAAACTTAGGAAATTCAACCTATCCAGGATTGCATTAATTAAACCTCAATTACTCATCAATTTAACATTCATTTCACATCAAAAATACACCTCAAATCACTGATTAAACAGATCATACGAAATTTCACCAAATCAAGCAAATCTTGCATTAAAAAGCCAAGATCAAGATCACATCCATAAAACCTTTTATAAAACACAATTTAAGGATTGAGAACTTAGGAATTTCAGTAAAGAACTGAGAGTTTAGAGGAGAAGGACGTTCTTACCTCCAAACTTGAGTTTTCTCCCTTTTTGGAACAAAAATCTTGAAAATCCAATTAGCAATTGGTGAGGTTTTGATGAGGAGATGATTAGAAATCAAAAGAGAATTGAAAAGAGAAATTTAGGTGACAAAAATCAGAGAGAAAGCTCTGGAGAAAGGTGTTTGGTTTGAGAGAAAATGAGAGAAAATGAAAATGGAAGATTTGAGAGAAAAGTTAGTTATGGCAAAAATCTTCCCTCCACTTTTATTTTATTTTAAAACCTTTAATTAATCATATAATATCTTAGAAAAATCTGGAGAAACTCCCATTGGGTAAATAGCTCCTTAAAGATTCAAAGTTTCAATCCTTTTTAAAACAGTCTCACAGTTTTCGAAAATTACATTTTGGTCACTAACCCAAAATGTCACCCTTCCAAACCTCATTTTGTAAAATTGATTTCACCACACTCTTATATATATTAAAAGAGAATTTTAAGACATTTTTCCATATTTTTAATGCAACCCGAACTAGGCTTTCCTAAATTCACCCTTTTATATTCGAACCGCACGTTGACCGAACCGGTCAAAACCCAAAACTTCTAAGCCCAAAACTGGGGCGTTACAATTAATCTCCACCTTGTGTAGTCCGGTAGTTTGTATGAAGCGTGAGGGACAACACTTGTAATCCGCGTATCCGATTGTGTTTTGTGTTGAAATGGTTTATGTATTATCACTTGTGAGCCAATATAATGTAAATGAATAATGTGAAGCATGAGATGCTTGTATATGATGCAATGATGCATGAGATATTTGTGTATGATGCAAGAGTGCTTGTGATGCTTGTTGAAGCATGAGCAAAGGTTTATTTGTTGTTTTAAAATGATGCATATGAGCATGTGGTTAAAAAGTGCATTGAGGTCTTGTGAAGACATGTTTTATAAAATGGCATGAGATGTAAAGTGTTGGTATTGCAAAATATGAGACATGCAGTGATGAATGTTATTTAGCGATCCTCACTAAGCTTTGTGCTTACGCTCTTTTATTTCATCAATGCAGAAAACTAGGCTTTGAAGGCAGCAAGTAGGCAAGAGGAATCCAAGCTTTTAATCTTGCAAAGTATGTGGTTTGCTTCGGTGTAATAAAAGGCAATGGGTGGGGTTTATGCTATTGCATGGTTGAGAATGTTTTCCCTTTGCTTTGAGCATGTTTGATAGTTACTTTTGAGATGTAATTGGCCTTTATGGTTTGATTTTGGTTATGGTTGATGGTTTTGGCTTGTTATTGTTTTGGTGGACTAGGGAGCATGTCTTTAGTACCTTTACTTGCATGTTGATTGCCATGTTATAGCTAATGCCTCGATATGATGATTGTTGATATGTATTCATGTTGTATGCATGATGTGGCATGTCTTGGGAATGATTTGAATGTGTTTAAGCATGAAAAACCAGAAAAATCTGTTGTTGCAGGGCAAGGCGTATTGGAACGCCCTTGCCTGTTTCGGAACAGGGGCCTGAAATGGCCATAAGGTTTCGGAACGGGTGAAGGCGTATCGAAACGATTTTGCTACTGGAAGGGGTTGTTTCGATACGGGTCTCGGAACGCACCCGAGTATCGAAACGGTCAACCCTTTTTTGAAATGACCGTTTCGGTACAAGGCTATCCGTATCGAAACGCTTGACCATTGGGTTTGAATTTTGAACTGTTTTGGGTTTCTGTTTCTTGCATTTTGGTCCCTAAATGTTTGTTGCTTAATTTAATGAGTTTGAATGATCCATTTGAGTTGAAATTTGACCGGATGGCATGTTATGTGATTAATTTTGGACTGGTAACATTAAAATTCGTTTAGTCCTTATAAATCTGAGAATTTACGTTTTAGTCCCTAAAAGATGATTCTTTTCAATTGAGTCCCTGTTTAGGTTCCGTTCGCTGTGTCGCTTTTGCTTATTTAATTTTCTAAACATATAGGTTAATATTGAGCATCTAGAAAAGAAAAAAAGAAAAAAAAAGGGTCGTGAATCAAGGTTGACTTTAGTTTTCCCCGTATAACCTTCGTTGTTCGGGTCAAACGTCTAGGCCGGGCTAAGGGGGTTACAATGAGATAGATGAGAACGTTAAGAATTTGTCGCCTCCTTCTCCTCCTGGTAGTGGTGGAGTTGGAGCGGGAGCTGGGGTTGGAGGTGTTGGACCTTAGGCAGCACAAGGGGAAGCTGTTTTTGATATGTGATAGTTATGATGTTACCTCTATATTTATGCCTCTTTGCTATAGAAATTCCTTGTTTTCAAGTACATTACATTGCATGTAGACTGCATTTTTAGTATATTATGGGTGCTTTTCAATTTATTACTCGTGTGGAGTTGGTGCTGCGTGAAAGGTAGTTTTTGGCTGTTTGTGTGCAGGACGACAGAGCAGAATGCGAGTGAAGAAACAATGAACAAAATGATATAGCAAGGGAGAGAAAGAAGGCTAGCTGGCGCACGAAAGTACAAGCGTGTGAAGTGCAGGAAAGGACGCCTGGCACTGTCAGACAGCTTTATGCAGCAGCCGCACTCCTTCTGCAGACCGTCCCTTTTGTCCTCTGGTGAAGAGAGCTTATCGGGGGATATTCGATGGGATCCCCAACGAGATACCAAAGCACCAAAACCCTAGAAGACCACCCCCAACTATATAAAGGCTTCATCTCTTCAATGGCGAGTGGGCAAGGAGAGAGAAGAAAAGTGTGCAAGAGAAAGCACAACCAGAGAGGAGAAGCACTTCATCGTCGGTCAGACTTGGTGTCCTTCATCGGGGAGCTTGAGGCGTGGTCTCGTCGTCCTCTTATGAGGCGGTGAGCCTAAGGCGGTCATAGAAGTCCACTGGCGAACTGGGAGTTTATCTTTCCTTTTTGCTATAGCATTTATTTATCTGGAGGGTTGTATGAGGATGATATGTTTGATTATTGCCCAGCCATGAACTATTTTAGATGGCATGGGTTTTGTTGGATGATACCCTGTTTATTTTCTTAATTCCCTGTTAATGTTTATTGTTCTCTCTTGATCTTTGCTTTCTTTGTGGTGTGCTTAATTTCATATTGTCGTAAGAGTTTAGGGTTGTCAGTGCTTTAAGACATAGGCCCTACCTTAAGCGCCTTCGAGAGTTGGCCTTACTTTAAAAACAACCTAGGGTTGTAAGAGATTAGGGATGTTAGTGCCTCGAGAGACAGGCCATTACTTATGATGCCTTTGAGTGATGGTCGTTCCCTAGGCACAGATGTGGGTGGTGATTAAGAAAGTAAGCCTTAGCCAATAGTGACAGTTAAAGTAGTGTGTGACCTCCTTCGCGAGATGGTCATTGCTTTAGCATTAGCTAGGGGTAGTGATCGAAAGAGCTAGCCTTAGATCCCATAACCAATGTAGTAACCACCAAGGGGAAGGATTCCAACCTGCCTTAGAGATAAGTGATAGGTTTAAACGGCTAAGAGGGATAGAGATTAGGAGAGTAAAGTGTTTGGAGTTAAGTCGAGAGGTATTGTTGTAGCATTTTAGTCTCCCATCTTTCTTAGTATAGATAGTTTAGGAACAACCTAAGTAAATCCCTGTAACCCCAATTGCGCGGCCTAGAAGGTTGACCCGAACTACGAAGATTACACGGGGGAAACCAAAGTCAACCCAAAAGTCAACCTTGATTAACAACCCTTTTTTTTTCTTTTTAATCTTGTTAGATGCACATTAACCCTAAGCGTATTTTGGAGAATCAAATATAAGGAAAGCACAACAACCGAATATCGATAAAGGACTCAATTGCACAAATCACAAATATTAGGGACCAAATTAAAAATTCTGGAAATTAGAAGGTCTTAACTGATTTTTAAGTTACCAGTATCAAATAAATCATATTTCATGCTTCCCTGTCAAATTTCATCTTAATCGGACATCTCCAACTCATGCAATTGCAAATACAATTTTCAGGACTAAAACGTAAAGCTTGCAAACCTTAAAACCATTCAAAACCAGTGCCCAACAGTCACCTGTTTCGAAACGGGGTTGACTGTTCCAAAACACGGGTTCGTTTCGAGACTTGTTTCGAAACAGGGCCTTCTAGTGGCCAAACCGTTTCGATACGATCACCAGCCGTTTCGAAACACCAAGACCATTACAGGCCCCCGTTTCGAAACGCCTATGAGTGTATCGATACGGGTTGCCCAGAAACTGCAGAATTTGCTGATTAAACATGCACAAAACCACTCAAACACACCCTAATGACTTCCTAATCATGCCAACAAGTCATCATACATATAAGGTACATGTTTGCAACATCAAATCACGTTCATGGCATCAATCATAGATTTCCACAAGTCTATAGGAATGCATCCTAGTATTCAAAACCAAGCAACAAACAAAAAACAAAATCAATCACCAAAATGGCCATTTACAAATCCAAAACATCAAAGGCATCATGCCAAAATTAGGGAGTCCAAAACATCTCCCAAAACACAACCTAGGTTCCCATTGCCAAAATATCAAAAACTAATAGTGTTATGAAAACGTCACCATACAAGAGCTTAGTTATCCCTTGGACTCTTAGTTTCCTTGTTGCCTTCAAACACTTCAATTATCTGCATTATTGGTTCAAGAGAGAGAGCGTAAGCACAATTGCTTAGTGAGGCATGCTCTAAAGAAACAACACAATAATGCTTTTTATAAAACACTTTAACAAAACCTTCCATCACATAATAATCATTATTCATGCAACCTTGCATACATAACAAGCATCTCATGCTTCATTTGAATCAACATGTCATATTGGCTTTCAAGTGATAATCCATAACCATTTACAACACAAAACACAATCGGATACGCGGATTACAAGCGTTGTCCTATACGCTTCATACACACTACCGAACACACAAGGTGGAGTTTACCGGTACAATCACAACCCCTCGACACCCGTGATGGAGTTTAACGGTACAATCACAACCCCTCAACATCACTCATCGGTAGTAGTATAACACCACTAACGAGAACACGGGACACACAACACAAGATCCACACATGGACTTTTAACCACCATTGTGATCTTACCTTTCTCGTTAGTGTACTTGGATGGAGTTTAGGATACAATCTCAACCCCTCAACATCCAAGGCGACTTTATTCACGGTGCACCAATTCCTATAGCCGGCTAACTATATCCGAATCAAATACTTTAAAACCAACACATCACTTGCCAATATACATCATTTATCATCAACAATTCACTGTTTTAAAGCATTAATCAAAGCCATTTAATCATCATGCATCATTATGCTTCAAATCCACATTTTCAAATGTCAAACCAAGGATCTCTTACCTTGAGCATCCTTCAACATGTGGCTTTCAAAACCAGCATTAACCATGCTAAAACATGCTTTCAAAACAGAATTTAAACATGCAAATCAAAGACAATGCATCCAACCATCTCATGGCTCATCCAAGAGAGTTTCTCCGAAAACTTACTCTTGAGCTTAGTTAAGTTGCTTAGACTTAAACTAAGCTCCCAAAACCTTCAAAAACTTGTTTCAAAGCTGGAAACCCAACTTCACTCACCAATTATGTTTCGCAAGCTTGCCGAAACGCCGATCAAGCCTCTGGATCAACTCCACAAGTATCCGAAGATGTCTCCCATGTTTTAAACACATCAAAGCAGAGGATTAATGCATCATCATGCATTAAAATCTTCAGCCATTACACCTAAACTCGCTGCTCTAACCAATTCTAACATTTCGATTACCAAACACAACCGAAATCACCTCCAAACTCTTCCAAAATATAACCCAGCCAAGATCCATCACTTCTAACCATTTCTAAACATCAATTAACATCCAAAATTAACCTAAACTCATCCTTATACCTCCAGCTATAACAGAACACCAAGATCACCCCAAAAACCACCATTTTCATAAGCAAAAACTTAGGAAGCACAACCTATTCGAGATTGCATTGATAAAACCTCATTTACACATCATTAGATATCCAAAATACATTTAATAAACATCTCAAAAAAGAGCCCAAACAATCACCACGAAATTCTTCAAGATCTCCTCCAAATCTTGAGTTTTAAGCCAAAATCAAGTTCATATTATTAAAACCATTTATAAAACTTAAATTAAGGATTCATAACTTGGGAATTTCAGTAAAGAACTGAGTATTTAGAGGAGAAGAACAACCTTACCTCTAAATGTTGATTTCTCCTTGATTTGAGCCAATTTTCTTGAAAATCCAATAATCAAATCAAAGGATTTGATGTAGAATGGATTAGGAATTAATTGATGATTGAAACCTCATCAATTGGAGTGAAAATCAATGGATAAGTTGCTGGAGAGAAGTGTTTGGATGAGGGAATTTTGAGAGAAAAAGAGATGAGAAAATTTTAAGAAAGTTAGTTATGAAAATCTAAAAAGTGGTTTCCCCCTTTTCATTTAATTAATTAAACATTAATTAAATCACTTAAATTTAAGAAAAATCTGGAGAAATCATTTTTGGGTAAATTAGCTCCTTAAAGATTCAAAGTTTCAATCCTTACAAAACAGTCACCACTAAACTTTTCAAAAATCGCATTTTAGTCACTAATTCAAAATGTTGCATTTCCGAACCTTATTTTGTAAAATTGATTTCACCACTCTCTTATATATATTAAAAGAGGATTTTTAGATATTTTTCCATATTTTAAAAGCATCCCGAACTAGGCTTTCCCTAAAACCACCTTTTATATTCGAACCGAAAATCAGACCAGCCCGGTTTAGACCCTAAACTTCTAAGCCCAAAATTGGGGTGTTACAACTCTCCCCCCTTAAGAAATTTCGTCCTCGAAATTTACCTGGAGGAAAGAGGTACGGAAACTGCTTCTTCATGTCATCCTTTCTTTCCCACGTGGCTTCCTCAACACCACGATGCTTCCACAACACCTTAACCAAATCAATGGTCTTGCCTCGAAGAACCTTACTGTCCGAATCCAGAATTTCCACATGTTCCTCATCATAGGTCAAGTCTGGATTTAACTCCACTTCCTCCACAGGCATAACATGGGAAGGATCCGATCTGTACCTCCGAAGCATAGAGACATGAAACACATCATGAATCTTTTCCAACTCTTGCGGTAACCTCAGCTTGTACGCAACAGGACCCACACGTTCAATCACCTCGTATGGTCCAATGTACCTAGGGCTCAACTTACCCTTCCGACCAAACCTCATCACCTTTTTCCAAGGCGAAACCTTCAAAAACACACGGTCACCTACCGCAAACTCAATCTCCTTACGCTTCAAATCCGCGTAAGACTTCTATCGATCAGAAGCTGCCTTCAATCGCTCACAAATGAGCTTCACCTTCTCAGTGGTTCCTTTCAACAAAGCTGGCATTGAAACCAACTTCTGACCCGTTTCAGCCCAACAAAGAGGAGTTCTGCACTTCCTCCCGTACAAGGCTTCATAAGGTGCCATTTGAATACTTTCCTGATAGCTATTGTTATAAGCAAACTTCACCAAAGGCAAATGCTTCTCCCAAGAGCCTTGAAACTCGATCACACAACACCTCAACATATCTTCCAGCACTTGGATAACACGCTCAGACTGTCCATCCAACTGTGGATGATAAGAAGTACTGAAATTCAGCCGTGTACCCAAAGCTTGATGCAAACATTCCCAGAAACGCGATGTAAACCTCGGATCTCTATCCGACACTATAGACTTTGGCACACCATGCAGCCGCACAATCTCAGCAATGTACAACTCTGCAAGCTTATCCAAAGTGTACGTAGTATGCACAGGTAAGAAATGAGCACACTTCATAAGGCGATCCACAACCACCCACACCGAATTCTTCTTCGATGGCGACAAAGGCAAACCAGACACAAAGTCTATGGTAATCCTTTCCCACTTGCACTCAGGAATCCTCAACGGTTGCAGCAACCCAGAAGGAAACTGATGCTCAGCCTTAACTCGCTGACAAACCATGCACTTACCCACATACTCAGCAACATCTTTCTTTAAACCCACCCAATAGTACTCATCCTTAAGGTCACGATACATCTTTGTACTACCAGGGTGCATATCAAAAGGACTACTATGAGCCTCAGTCAGAATAGCACGCCTCAACTCAGCATCATTTGCCACTACTATCCGACTCCCAAAACATAGAACTCCATCATCATTAAAACAGAAATCCGATGGTCTATCCTCAGCAATATCCTGAACATGTGGCACTAAGGAATCATCCAACAGCTGCTTATCCTTTATCAACTGAACTAAAGATGGTTTCACTTGCAATTCAGCCACAAGACCTCTATCTCGCGAAATGCTCAAGCTGGCAAACATAGCTCTCAACTCCACTGCCACTTTTCTACTCAAGGCATCCGCTACAACATTAGCTTTTCCTGGATGGTACTCGATCGTCAGATCATAATCTTTAAGCAACTCCACCCAACGCCGTTGCCTAAGATTCAACTCTTTCTGAGACATCAGATACTTCAAACTTTTGTGATCCGTGTACACAGTACACTTCTCACCATACAGATAATGTCTCCAAATTTTCAAAGCAAAGACCACCGCAGCTAACTCAATATCATGTGTATGATAATTGCACTCATACACCTTCAACTGACGCGATGCATAAGCCACCACCTTACCCTCTTGCATCAACACATACCCCAAACCAACATAGGATGTGTCATTGTACACCACAAACTCTTTCCCTGATTCAGGTTGAACCAAGATAGGAGCTTGCGTCAAAGCTGCCTTAAGCTTCTCAAAAGCCTGTTGTCTCGCTTCTGTCCACTCATACTTGACATCCTTCTGCAACAACTTCGTCAAAGGTGCAGAAATCTTTGAAAATCCATCCACGAACCTCCGATAGTATCCCGCCAACCCAAGGAAACTACGGACTTTATGAACAGACTTAAGAGGCTTCCAATTCATCACTGCCTCAATCTTCTGAGGATCAACACGAATCCCCTCAGCAGAAACTACATGACCAAGGAATACAACTTCTCTAAGCCAGAATTCACACTTGCTTAGCTTAGCATAAAGCTGATTCTCCAACAAAGCCTGCAACACAATCCTCAAATGCCCCTCATGCTCCTCCTCAGTACGAGAGTACACAAGAATATCATCAATGAACACCACAACAAACTTGTCCAAGTATTCATGGAACACTCTATTCATCATGTCATAAAAGTTGCAAGAGCATTCGTCAAACCAAACGGCATCACAAGGAACTCATAATGCCCATACCTCGTTCTGAAGGCTGTCTTTGGCACATCCACATCCTTCACCTTGAGTTGGTAATAACCTGATCTTAAGTCAATCTTAGAGAACACAGCCGCTCCCCGAAATTGATCAAAAAGGTCATCAATCCTCGGCAATGGATACCGATTCTTGATAGTCAACTTGTTCAGCTGACGATAATCGATGCACATTCTCATAGTGCCATCTTTCTTTTTCACAAACAAGACCGGTGCACCCCAAGGTGACTCACTCGGCCGAATGAAACCACGATCAAGCAACTCCTGAAGTTGCGTTTTCAGCTCCTTCAACTCCTTAGGTGCCATTCGGTAAGGAGTAATAGACACTGGAGTCCTGTTTTCATACAACTCAATTCCAAACTCCACCTCTCGATTAGGAGGCAATCCAGGTAACTCCTCCGGAAACACACCAGGAAACTCTCGCACAGTCCTGATATCTTGAACCCGCAACTCCTTAGAGCTAGGATTCATCACAAGGCCAGATAAGCTTCACATCCTTGTCTCAGCATCCGGATCGCTTCCAATGTAGACACCACATTGGCAAGAAACTTCACATTCTCACCAACCACCACTACCTCATAATCATCCGCAAGCTTCAACGAAACTCGCTTGTTCTCAAAATCCACCACAGCTCGATGTTCAACAAGCTAATCCATACCAAGGATTACATCAAAACCATAGAATGGCAATTCCATGATATCAACATGAAAAACATGATTTTGCACGACCAAAGGACATCTTCTATACAACTTCCGTGTCACAACGGTCTCACCAAAAGAACTAGTTACACGCATACCAACATCCAAAGCATCAACAGGCAAACCAAGCAGTTGAGCATGTTCACGCAGTATGTATGAGTGTGTAGATCCAGAATCAATCAAGGAAAGTAATGACAAGGATTGCAAAGTAAAGGTACCTGCGATCACATCCGTGTCATTTCTCCCCTCTCGCTGAGCATATACTCGAGCCTTGCCACCACCCTCAGGTTGGACATCCACCACATGCGCCACATTCCTCCCACCATCATCTCTGCGCTGGAAGTTACCACGGTCGCGCCCACGACCTCTCTATGGTGCAACAACCCCAGGAGCACATCCCTGACCACCACCGGCCAACAAAGGACACTCCCTCCTCATGTGGTCTGCCGAACCACAATTCCAGCATGAATTACCAGTTACTGCCATAGGAGCCTGAACCTCCCTCGCTGCTCGAGGACAATGACGCCTCAAATGACCACGCGATCCACACGTCCAGCACGTGTTCTGATCAGCTCTCATCATGTCTCTCTGAACAGGCACACCATGCCCTCCATTACCTCTCCTAGTAGAAGACTGATACCTCTTATCTCGTCCTCTCTTGTTCCGTCCACCACCGGAACTATACTCAGCAGCTCTTTTGCCCGAGCTAGAACCAACACCTCTAGAAGACAAACCCAGGTTCTACTCAATGTCCTTCGCCCTACTAACCAGCACATCAAAATCTGTATACTCAGCAGCAAGCATAAAGGTCTTCACATCCGACACCAAACCATACCGGAAACGCTCACACCTCTCCCGCTTATCAAGGATAAGCTCAGGTGCGTACTGGCTAAGGCGGACAAACTGGATCTCGTACTCAGCCATCGTCATACTTCCTTGCACAAGAGTCATGAATTCTCTTTTCTTGTCATCCAACGCATCGCACACCTAGATACTTTCGCTTGAACGCGTTCAGAAAGAACGTCCAAGTCACATCAACTTCCTCCATCCTGGAGACAGTGGTCGTCCACCAAGTATACGCATCATCATGTAACAGCAATACTACACAACGTAACTTCTGCACATCGTTGCAATTCATTTGTCCCAATATCCTCTTGGTGCTTTCCAACCAAGATTCAGAACCCTTAGGAGATAAACCTCTGAACTTAGTCCCTCCCAGACTACGAAGACGTTCCAAAGGTAACCTCACATTAGCATCACCCTGATGCACAGCTTTGTGAGCTCCAACTACTGTTTCCTGAAAGGCTCCAGCAATAGCCTGAATCAAAACTGTCATGTCAGGAGCAGCTTGCCCCTGCACACCATCAGGTCCAGCGACCCCAGCACCAACACCATCACCTCCAGCACCACCACCACCGAGCGGACCACCACCAGGAGGAGGAGGTATATCCACAACATTCTCAACGTTTTCCTTGTTCTCATTCTGAGTCATAGCTCTCGTATTCATCCTCATTTCTCTACGAGGCCCCATTTATAAGAAACTACCATGTACTGACACAAATACAATAAACATAATTAGCTCAACAAGGTAAGTAATCCAAGTACTCAAGCTCATTTTCCAAAAACAATTCCTTTCATTAGTTTTGATATGGCAATGGGTTCCTCTAACATGCTTCAACATAGCTTAGCATCACAATTGCAACATACTTTACAATTCATACATCATACTTCCGTTTAAAAGGCATATCATGCAATTACTCATACTTCACCCACATAACCATTCCCATTTACACGAGAACTCAGCTCTGATACCACCAAATGCAACCCCCTTAGCCTGGCCTAGACAGTTGACCCGAACTATGAAAATTACACGGGGAAACCAAAGTCAACCCAAAAGTAAACCTTGATTAACGACCCCTTTTTTTCTTTTTAATCTTGTCTAGATGCACATTAACCCTAAGCGTATTCTGGAGAATCAAATATAAGGAAAGCACATCGATCGAATATCGATAAAGGACTCAATTGCACAAATCACAAATATTAGGGACCAAATTGTAAATTCTGGAAATTACAAGGTCTTAACTGATTTTAAGTTACCAGTATCAAATTAATCATATTTCATGCTTCCCTGTCAAATTTCATCTTAATCGGACATCTCCAACTCATGCAATTGCAAATACAATTTTCAGGACTAAAACGTAAAGCTTGCAAACCTTAAAACCATTCAAAACCAGTGCCCAACGGTTACCTGTTTCGAAACGGGGCTGACCGTTCCGAAACACGGGTTCGTTTCGAGACTTGTTTCGAAACAGGGCCTTCTAGTGACCAAACCGTTTCGATACGGTCACCAGCCGTTTCGAAACACCAAGGCCATTACATGCCCCCGTTTCGAAACGCCTATGAGTGTATCGATACGGGTTGCCCAAAAACTGCAGAATTTGCTGATTAAACATGCACAAAACCACTCAAACACACCCTAATGACTTCCTAATCATGCCAACAAGTCATCATACATATAAGGTACATGTTTGCAACATCAAATCACGTTCATGGCATCAACCATAGATTTCCACAAGTCTATAGGCATGCATCGTAGTATTCAAAACCAAGCAACCAACAAAACACCAAATAAATCACCAAAATGGCCATTTACAAATCCAAAACATCAAAGGCATCATGCCAAAATTAGGGAGTCCAAAACATCTCCCAAAACACAACCTAGGTTCCCATTGCCAAAATATCAAAAACTAATAGTGTTATGAAAACGTCACCATACAAGAGCTTAGTTATCCCTTGGACTCTTAGCTTCCTTGTTGCCTTCAAACACTTCAATTATCTGCATTATTGGTTCAAGAGAGAGAGCGTAAGCACAATTTCTTAGTGAGGCATGCTCTAAAGAAACAACACAATAATGCTTTTTATAAAACACTTTAACAAAACCTTCCATCACATAATAATCATTATTCATGCAACCTTGCATACATAACAAGCATCTCATGCTTCATTTAAATCAACATGTCATATTGGCTTTCAAGTGATAATCCATAACCATTTACAATACAAAGCACAATCGGATACGCGGATTACAAGCGTTGTCCCATACGCTTCATACACACTACGGAACACACAAGGTGGAGTTTACCGGTACAATCACAACCCCTCAACACCCGTGATGGAGTTTAACGGTACAATCACAACCCCTCAACATCACTCATCGGTAGTAGTATAACACCACTAACGAGAACACGGGACACACAACACAAGATCCACACATGGACTTTTAACCACCATTGTGATCTTACCTTTCTTGTTAGTTTACTTGGATGGACTTTACGGTACAATCTCAACCCCTCAACATCCAAGGCGACTTTATTCACGGTGCACCCAATCCTATAGCCGGCTAACTATATCTGATTCAAGTACTTTAAAACCAACATATCACTTGCCAATATACATCATTTATCATCAACAATATACTGTTTTAAAGCATTAATCAAAGCCATTTAATCATCATGCATCATTATGCATCAAATCCACATTTTCAAATGTCAAACCAAGGATCTCTTACCTTGAGTATCCTTCAACATGTGGCTTTCAAAACCAACATTAACCATGCTAAAACATGCTTTCAAAACAGAATTTAAACATGCAAATCAAAGACAATGCATCCAACCATCTCATGGCTCATCCAGGAGAGTTTCTCCGAAAACTTACTCTTGAGCTTAGTTAAGTTGCTTAGACTTAAACTAAGCTCCCAAAACCTTCAAACACTTGTTTCAAAGCTGGAAACCCAACTTCACTCACCAATTCCGTTTCGCAAGCTTGCCGAAACGTCGATCAAGCCTCCGGATCAACTCCACAAGTATCCGAAGATGTCTCCCTTGTTTTAAACACATCAAAGAAGAGGATTAATGCATCATCATGCATTAAAATCTTCAGCCATTACACCTAAACTCGCTGCTCTAACCAATTCTAACATTTCGACTACCAAGCACAACTGAAATCACCTCCAAACTCTTCCAAAACATAACCCAGCCAAGATCCATCACTTCTAACCATTTCTAAACATCAATTAACATCCAAAGTGAACCTAAACTCATCCTTATACCTCAAGCTATAACAGAGCACCAAGATCACCCAAAAACCACCATTTTCATCAGCAAAAACTTAGGAAACACAACCTATTCGGGATTGCATTGATAAAACCTCATTTACACATCATTAGACATCCAAAATACATTTAATAAACATCTCAAAACAGATCCCAAACAATCACCACGAAATTCTTCAAGATTTCCTCCAAATCTTGAGTTTTAAGCCAAAATCAAGTTCATATCATTAAAATCATTTATAAAACTTAAATTAAGGATTGATAACTTGGGAATTTCAGTAAAGAACTGAGTATTTAGAAGAGAAGAACAACCTTACCTCTAAATGTTGATTTCTTCTTGATTTGAGCCAATTTTCTTGAAAATCCAATAAGCAAATCAAAAGGATTTGGTGTGGAATGGATTAGGAACTAATTGATGGTTGAAACCTCATCAATTGGAGTGAAAATCAATGGATAAGTTGCTGGAGAAAAGTGTTTGGATGAGGGAATTTTGAGAGAAAAAGAGATGAGAAAATTTTAAGAAAGTTAATTATGAGAAGAACAACCTTACCTCTAAATGTTGATTTCTCCTTGATTTGAGCCAATTTTCTTGAAAATCCAATAAGCAAATCAAAAGGATTTGATGTAGAATGGATTAGGAATTAATTGATGATTGAAACCTCATCAATTGGAGTGAAAATCAATGGATAAGTTGCTGGAGAAAAGTGTTTGGATGAGGGAATTTTGAGAGAAAAAGAGATGAGAAAATTTTAAGAAAGTTAGTTATGAAAATCTAAAAAGTGGTTTCCCCCTTTTCATTTAATTAATTAAACATTAATTAAATCACTTAAATTTAAGAAAAATCTGGAGAAATCATTCTTGGGTAAATTAACTCCTTAAAGATTCAAAGTTTCAATCCTTACAAAACAGTCACCACTGAACTTTTCCACAATCGCATTTTAGTCACTATTTCAAAATGTTGCATTTCCAAACCTTATTTTGTAAAATTGATTTCACCACTCTCTTATATATATTAAAAGAGGATTTTTAGATATTTTTCCATATTTTAAAAGCATCCCGAACTAGGCTTTCCCTAAAACCACCTTTTATATTCAAACCGAAAATCAGACCGGCCCGGTTCAGACCCTAAACTTCTAAGCCCAAAATTGGGGTGTTACAATCCCGCCAAGCATAGTGTAGAGAACTAGGATTTGTTAGCAGTGTTAAGAGTCTTCTGAGGGTTATTCTTCAGGAGCTAGCCAACCATTCCATAGAGAGCTTCGTATCTGAAAGAGGACATATATGTCATTTGATTATCTCTTCTCTGTTGGCTTGTTTCGCTACAGCATTTTCCCATCCTTCATTCTGCCTTAGCATATTCACATTACAATTTGGTTACTACAGCAATTTGGATACGAAAAATGTGTTCACCTCCAATTCCTGTGGAGACGATACTCACTAATCACTTTATTACTCGTTCGACGTGTATACTTGCACCATTTGCGTATCGTTTATAGTATTGCAAGACCACGCAACAAGTTTTTGGCGCCGTTGCCGGGGATTGGCAATTGGTTACCCACGATTTTTATTTTCATTTTGCTTTCTATTTCCACATTGTAAATATTCACATGTTTTGCTTTTCTTTTCACGTATTTTTCTAGTTTATGACCATAAGAAGAAGACCAAGGGGACCTATTCAGAACATTGTTCCAGAAGCTGATCATTTATTTCGTTTGAGAAGATACGAGAAAGCAGAAGCTAGAATCATGGAATCGGCACCTGTTAACGTAGATGCTATGGCAAATGGTTAGGGAGAAGCAGCTCGACCACGAGCTATTATAGGATCATTTAACTCCTAGTCTGGATGATCTCCATCCTGAAATAGTAGCTCTAGAAATTCAGGCAGCCTAATTCAAACTTAAACTCGTCATGTTCAACATGTTAAGCAACATTTGACAGTATGGTGGCTTGCCTCATGAAGATGCTAGACAACATATCTGTGCTTTCTTGGGTGTTTGTGATTTTTTCAAGCAGCAAGGGGTGCATGAGCATGTGTTGAAATTAAAGTTGTTTCCATATTCGTTAAGGGATCGTGCTAGAGCATGGCTAAATGGGATTCCAGCCGGATCAATTCAAAGTTGAATCGATTTATGCAAGAACTTTTTTGTTATGGCATAGCCAGCCAGTAATGAACACTCAGTTGAGGAATGATATCGCTTCCTTTCGTCATTCTGATGACGAATCTATGTATGAATGTTGGGACCAATTTAAGGGTATGTTGAGGAAATGCTCTAACCACGGGTATCATGAGTGGACCCAAGTGGTTATGTTTTATAATGGCATCAATGCGCCCACAAGGATGTTGATAGATGCTTCAGCAAATGGGACACTGTTGGACAAGTCACCGGAAGAAGCATTTGACCTCCTCGACAAGGTAGCCAACAACGATTATCAGTTCCCAACAACAAGGCTTGGAACGGGGAGGAGAAATCAAGCTGCCAATGGGAGTGAAGTTGACAACTCAATACTAAATCAGTTGGCCAACATCACAGATTTACTAAAGAATCTCCAGCGCTCCAACGAAGTGAAGGAAGTTAAGGCAGTAAGGTCATGCCTAAGATGCGATGGCAATCACCATCTTAATGATTGCCCTGATAATCCAGAATCTGCCAACTATGTGAGGAACTACAACCATAGCAACAACAACCCTTATTCTAACTCCTACAACCCAGGATGGAGTCAGCACTCAAACCTGAGTTGGGATAATCAGGGGCATAGAAACATTTCGGCCAATCAAATGCCACAGCAAAATCCGCAAGAGGTACACCATTCCCGCCAGAATAAGCCATGTAAAAATCAAAAGGGAGCAACACCTTCATCAAGCAGTTCATTGGAGTCTACTTTTAAGGAGTTCATGGCTATGGCAAAGGACTTCATGGGAACCACTAAAGTTTTGCTACAGGATCAAGCAGTACACATCAAAAATCAGGGAGCCCTTCTACAAAGTCATAGTGCATCCTTACGAGCTTCAGAAACTCAAGAGGATTAGATAACTCAAACATTGCACATGCGACCACAAGGTAGTCTGCTTAGCGACACTGAAGCCACTAAGCACCATGGCAAGGAACAATGCAGTGTACTCACACTAAAGAGTGGCGCGGAGATTAACCAAGGTGATAAGTTTGGGGGTGGAGAGAAGAACGAAGTCCAACCCAGCTTACTGCCACAGCAAGAAAATCTTCAGGAACCACAGCAAGAAGAAGGAATAAAGGAGGAGGGCAAGGCCAAAAGACCGATCAGGGGAAGATCACTGTTTGTTACAAGAAAAGACACAGCCTCACGAGCTACAACAGATCTAGCTAAGCCACCTCCATTATTCCATCAAAGACTCAACAAGCAGCAAGAAGATCTCCACTTTAGAAGGAATATCATTACAAAGAAGAGAAAGGTAAAAAAGCACGAGGCATTCTCTATAGCAAAGGGATGCTACTACATTTGGTGAAAACTCCCACCAAAAAGAAAAGACCCGGGAAGCTTTATTATCCCCTGCTCTATTGGAGATAAGTTCGTTGGAAGAGCATTGTGTTTTTTGGGATCGAGTGTGAACCTGATGCCTAAATCCATATTTCAGAAACTAGGGTTAAGAGATGTCAAGACTACTAGGGTTGCGCTACAGCTTGCTGATCACTCTGTAGTCCGACCAGAAGGAAAAACTGAAAATGTTGTAGTAAAAGTGGATTGTTTTGCCTTCCGAGCTGATTTCTTGATCCTAGATTGCGAGGAAGACGGCGATGCTCCTATTATTCTAGGAAGACCATTTTTAGCCACAAGTCGAGCCCTGATCGATTGTGAGAAGGATAAATTCACAATGAGAGCGGGTGAAGAGACAGTCACCATCAACATACATAACACCCTTCATGATAGGTTAGTGGAAGATAGGCACTGCAGTACTATAGCATGGGATGAGCTACAAGAACTTTGTTGTAGCATTAACATTCAGAAGAAAGCCTTTGTTGGACCAGTTCAAGAGAAAGAATTTGAGGACCTGACCAGGGAAGGGAACCCATATGCTGAAAATCACTCAACCGAGGTGGGGCTAGCCACATCTCACCTCAGCCTTCTTGACCCTTGATACTACGCCTCCTAAACTTTTTCTTTTTGCTTTAGCATTTTCAATAAACAATAGTTAGTTCGTTTCTGTGTGTTTTTAGCTTTGTTCTTAACTTTTGTTTGTCCTTTCTTCTAATTTATTATCCTACAAATTCCGTATCATAGTACATGTCCTCTGTAGTGTTGATCAGTCATGCAGGTGGTACATCAAAAAGGGGTTTATTTTATTGGTTGATGAAGGAAATCAGAGTTTGTAGGGAACACAATTTGTCTTGACTTGGGAGTTGGAACGACATAGGAAAAGAAGGGGAACAAAAAAGGGCATTATAAAAAGGGGGAATTAATAGAGAGAATATTTGAAGATTAAACCCTAGCTACACATAACCTAGTTCTCTCTCCTACTTTTTCTTTAAGCAATTAAGAGCCCCTTTTCTCTTTCCTGACAAAAGACGGCTCCCATCAACCTCAAACCTCTCTCCTCATTAAGGAGAGTCAGTGGTTAGCCGTTTCCCAAGGAAACCTCCCACATATCTTCCCCCACTCTCCACTCAAATCATCCTCACGCTTCATCTTCTTCACTCAACCTAAAACCATTCACCTTTTCTTTTTCTTTTCTTCCCACAAAAACATTTGTTCCCTAAAAAGACCAAAAGACTTGCCTTCAAGCCTCCAACCATGATCCGCTGCAAAAACGTCTCTGGTGCGTCATCAAGTTCACAGAACCCACCGGTCGTCAAGATCAAACTCTTCTTCGACGAAGCAGCCCGAGAAAGATGGCTAACCCTAAGGGATAGGAAACTCCTGCCAGAGCAAGAACTTCGATTCCCTGAGAAAGATGAGGAGAACTTTGAGTCAGCCCTTCTAAATGTCATAGCCAAGCACGGCTGGAGGAAGCTAGCTGAGCATCCCCAAAACATATGTGTTCCATTGGTGAAGGAATTCTATGCGCACTTGACAAGCCCAACACAGTCAAGTGTCCACGTTCGAGTGGAACAAGTAAAGTTCACTACTGCAGCAGTGAACAAATTCTACGGCTTAAAGAATGTGGTAGATGAGCATGGAATCTTTGTTGTTGGGCTAGACGACAAAGCGCAAGAAGAAATTGTAAAGGAATTATGCTTTCAAGGGACGGAGCTCGACCGGAACACCATGACAGTTGAGAGAGGGAGACTAAAGCCTGAAGTGAAATTATGGAATCATCTGCTCCGAACTAGATTGATGCCCACATTGCACACAACTACGGTACACCTATCTCGTTTGCTGGTTATTCACTCCATAATTAATGGGCGACAAATTGATGTAGGGAAACTGGTGGTGGATGAGGTCTACGCGTACCTCAAGAGGAGAAATAGCCCACTGATCTTTCCAAATTTGATAACCGCCATGTGCTGAAGGAATGAAGTTTTTGAAAACCCGGCTAAGGATGAGCAATTGGAGGGCAAAAGGGGGTTAACATCGGCCCAGATTCCTCACCTGAAAGGATTTGGTGAGGATGCTCCAAACGAGACCCTGGAGGGAGGAGCGAAGAGCTTTGTTGCAGCAAGGACCGCAGCACTGGTTGCTAAAGCAACCCACCTAGCCACAAAGCTTCATAGTCTTAGGGTGCAGCTGAGCACCTATTTCAAATAAGCCAACCAAATGGATGTGGCCATCTTACAATGCTTCTCTGAGGTCTTGTCAGGAATCGCAATTCAGTTCCCCCCGTTTCCAAAGGAACTCCTCATCACTCCTGAACCTCAAGACCACAATGCTGCAGCAAGCACACCCCAACCACCAACCCAAAAGAGGAAGTTGACAACAAGGAAGAAAGTCAATCCGACGCCCGCCCATGAACCAGACACTCGAGACCCCTCGACTCAAGAAGAACAGACCCCTGCCCAAAAGTCACAGCAAACTGATCCCACTTCCACACCCACTAGGAAGAAATCAAGAAGCAGCAAGAAGCTTGTTACAGCAACTTCGCAGCCACCTGAATTGTAATGGGAGTCAGCCACAACCATGAGTGATGATGATCAGCTTATGGCTGAGGCGGCCCCCACCACTGGAACCAACCCCGTTGTGCCACCATCTGAGGATGTTGCAGCATCCAAGCCGAAACGTTAAAAACGCACAGCAGGACGCACTGTCAAACCAACTGATCCAGCCCCTGCTCTATCTGAGGACAGTGCGACCTCAACAGTTCAAATGGCGCACAACGACCACTCCATGGGCGACACAAGTGATAATTAACCTCAACACCCATAAGGTACAAATTTCCTTTTTAGTTTTGGTTTTCGTTCTTTTTAGTTTATTTTTAAATCAACATTTTTCATAACATTTTTTATCATGCATCACGGACGATGCATCTCCAAGTTTGGGGGTGTTTCGCCTTCGCTTAGTTTAGGACCATAGCATTTGCATCGTATAAATTAGACAAAAGTTTTGCTATGGCATTCTGTTTAGCTAGGAAGAAATATGCAAATGTGTTGATGAAGCTTAATGATGATCATTTGAAATTCAATAGGCCTGAACTTAAAATTTTACAATTGCATGAGACATAAAGAACTATCTTAGGAGTGAGTTTTCTATAAAAAATAATTTTAGACACATAATACTTTCTTTCTCTGCTTGGTAAGTTTAGAAAAAAAAATTAGGAAGGACTTTAGTATTGCCTTGCATGAAAGAATGAAAAATGAGCAAAAAAGAAAATAGACTCCCTCATGCCTAGAACTGGAAATTGAATAAATGCTATAGCATAATTGTAAAAAGGACACTGCGCTGTGCAGTCTTTTGGCCATTCTCTCTTAAAAAAGAAGAAATAGAAAAAGAAACAAAATAAATAACTGGCAATAAAAAGCACATGAGTGAATGAAAGTTGTCACGGGATGACTCTACCTGCTAGCTCGGGGGTGAGAGGTATGCTCCCTACTCATCTAGAGTTAACAACGGTAGGTGTGATGAGCTGACACCCTTCGTAATAGTACCTTTTGCATTTTTGAGGAAGTCTGTGTTAATTAAAAAAAATCATTGTTAGGGCATTCTTATTGAGCTTCCTTGAAAATTTTTCTTCACCTATCATGCATAGCTCGAAAGTAATCTTACACACACACTCACTAGAAGCTTGCTCTTAAGATAAATTCTTGCCAGTCTCAAATAAATGTTGTTGATATTGAATGCCTATCTTTTTCTGAAAGCTGAAACACCGTTGTAGTATTAATTCCTCGTAAAATCTTTGCCATAACATCCCTTTTGTTTATTTTTACTGATTGCTTGAGGACAAGCAATAGCTTAAGTTTGGGGGTGTGATAGCTATGCTATTAGCTCTATATTTATGCCTCTTTGATATAGCAATTGCTTGTTTTCAAGTACATTACATTGCAAGTAGGCTGCATTATTAGTATATTATGGGTGCTTTTCAATTTATTGCTCGTGTGGAGTTGGTGTTGTATGAAAGGTAGTTTTTTGGCTGTTTGTGTGCAGGACGACAGAGCAGAATGCGAAGGAAAAAACAAGGAACAAAATGATATAGCAAGGGAGAGAAATAAGGCTAGCTGGCACACGAAAGTACAAGCACGTGAAGTGAAGGAAAGGACGTCTGACACTGTCAGACATCTTTATGCAGCAGCCGCACTCCTTCTGTAGACCGTCCCTTTTGTCCCGTGGTGAACAGAGCTTGTCGGAGGATATTCGTTGGGATCCCCAACGACATACCAAGGCACAAAAACCCTAGAAGACCACCCCCTTTATATAAAAGCTTCATCTCTTCAAAGGCAAGTGGGAGAGGAGAGAGAAGAAAAGTGAGAAAGAGAAAGCCCAACCAGAGGGGAGAAGCACTTCATCGTCGGTCAGATTTGGTGTCCTTTACCGGGGAGCTCGAGGCATGGCCTCGCCGTCCTCTTATGAGGCGGTGTGTAACCCCCGTAGCCCGGCCTAGACGGTTGACCCGAACTACGAAGATTACACGGGGAAAACCAAAGTCAACCCGAAAGTCAACCTTGATTAACGACCCTTTTTTTTTCTTTTTAATCTTGTCTAGATGCACATTAACCTTAGATGTGATCACACAAACACCATGCTCAAAGATCACAAACATCAGAGATCAAACAGGGACCCAATTGAACAAATTACAACTTTAGGGACCAAATTGTAATTTCTGAAAAATTAAAGGACTTAGCCCAAATTGAAGTTACCATCTTGAAATTAATCAGGTTTCATGCCTCTCTGCCAAATTTCAGCTCAAACGGACATCCCAAGCTCATACAATTGAACAACATGATTCAGGACTAAAACGTAAACAAAGCAAAACATATAAAGATACTTTTAACTGAATTTAACGGTCAGGTATCGATACACCTGATGTCGTATCGATACGCGGGGAAGGCAGTAACCAAACTCGAGCAACGGTATCGGTACGATATCCCCTGTACCGATACGGCATTCAAACTTTACCCAGATGAGTATCGATACCCCCACAACCGTACCGATACGCCTGGGCAGAGAAGAGCATATTTGGCTCAGGCGTATCGATACGCGAGCCCGAGTACCGATACCCCTGTCTGAAATCGACTTGAAGTTCATACCATTCAAGCTTCAAACCTCAGATTAACATCACCAAATCATACCACATAGATATACAACATGCAGGGATCATAAATGCATCAACAATTCAACTCATAACCATCACACATGAAAAGCCCCAATTTAAAAGACATGCTTCCTACTTAAGCAACCATTTAAGCACAAACCTTTCAATTCAAACACAATCAAACCAATTCATGATTCAACATCATTAACAACAGTACTTAAACATTCTTGATCAACACATACGATCACAATAACAACAATCCGAGAGATTCTACCCCATTGCCCTTATTAACTATAGCTATTCACCGAGACATACATCTCCATTGGAGTCCACCTTGAATCCCTTGCTCCTTGCTGCCCAACACCTCAAGAATCTGCATTGATGGACAAAAAGGAGCGTAAGCACATAATGCTTAGTGAGGAATGCTCAAAACCAAAACACCACCAATGCAGCGGGTCTTTAAAACACCTTAAAACAAACCCGATTTGCTTTCCAAAACCATGTTTGAAAACTCTTTCAACATCAAGCTCAAAGCATGCATAAACACCATATGCAAAGCTTAAACCAAACCATGGAAAAACACTTCCATTTCACAACATACCTTTCATAACTTGAAAGCCATAACAAGTAAGAAACCATTAAAACCATAATTCAAATATCCTTTCACATGCATTTAACCAAGGCAACATAATATCATAACATCATCAACACATGCCTTTAACAACAAGTCATACATGACTCCAATGCAACATAGGTGATCCATGCTCTCATGCATCATTTATCAAATGATAACCAACACTTGTTCAACATACAAGTAACATGCTTCCACTAGCATTTACACATCTCATGCAACAATGCATCTTACCAAACATCTCATGCTTCTCATGCAAACATGCATTAATTCAAGCATCTCATGCTTCACATGCAACCATGCATCATTTCAAGCAATACCATGCTTCACATGCAACCATGCATCATTTCAAGCAATCCCATGCTTCACATGCAACCATGCATCATTTCAAGCAATCCCATGCTTCACATGATCAAGAACATTACATTGGCTTCCAAGAGATCAACCATATTCACTTTCCAACTTTCAACCCGATCGGATACGCGGATCACAAGCGTGTCCCAACGCTTCCTACACACTACCCAATCCAAGGTCTTCCCGTGGGCAACAACCTCCACTGACCTCAATCTCCTAAGGTTCCCATGTATGGACCTTTAAACACCATACAACCTTAGCTTTTCCTCAAGGTTACCATGTATGAACATACACCCTTGACATGCACAAGGTCTTCCCGTATGGACTTTCAATCACCACACAACCTTTGCATAACCGATTGGTAGTTGTAGACATCATCTAACGAGATCCGGGACATCACACACAAGATCCACACATGGACTTAACCATAGCCATTGTGATCTTAACAAGTACAAGGTTCTCACATAAGGACTTTTAACCACCTTATAACCTTTACTTAACCAAGGTCTACCGTGGGCAACAACCTCCACTACGACCTTAAGCAACCGAGGTCCTCCCGTGGGCACACCCTCCACTGACCTCATCTCGTTAGGAATACTTGAGGGGAGTTTACCCGGTCCACACTTGACCACTCCGCCATCAAGGCGACTTTATTCACGGTGCACCCAATCCTATAGCCGGCTAATTATACCCGATCAACGAACCAAGAACCATTCACATCTCTTGCCAACATAACCATCTTACCATAATATCCAATGTTCCACATGCATAAACATAATGCAAGCCATCACAACATTAGCTCAATGATCCACATGCATACACATAATGCAAAACCATCACATCATTAGCTCAATGGTTCACATGCATAAACAATATGCACAAGGTAACAATTATCATCATTAATCATCATCAACTCACTGTTTTTAAGCATCATACAAAGCCAATGAACAACATGCAACACTTTGCATCAAAACCACATTTTCATTGCACTAAACCAAGGATCTCTTACCTTGAGCACCCTTTTCAATTGACTTTCAAAACCAGCATTAAACCATGCTAAAACATGCTTACAAAACAGAATTAAACCATGCAATTACACATGCACATCAATCATCAACCACAATTGATTTTAAAACCAAATCATACACATTCCAAGAGCAAAAACCTCTTCACTTACTCTTGAGCTTAGCAAAGTTGTTTAGACTTAAACTAAGCTCCCAAAAACCTTCAAACCATGTTTCAAAAGCTGAAATCCCAACTTCACTCACCGATTACCAAACAAAGCTAGCCAACAAGCTTTCCAAGCTTCCGAAACCTTCCGAAAACACCTCCAAGGCTCAAGGATCAACCTCCCCTGTTTCAAGCACATAAAAACAGAACATTAATGCATCCATATGCATTAAAACACCAGCAACATCAACACAACTCGCTGCTCATCACAAAACTAGCAATTTGGCTACCAAACACAACCGAAATCATCTCCAAACACTTCCAAAACTTAACCCAGCCAAGATCCATCACTTCTAACCATTTTTATACATCAAATAACATGCAAAATGATCACAACCACGTCCTTATACCTCCAGGTATTACAGATCACCAAAAACACTCCAAAAACAACCAAAAACTCAAGCCAAACTTAGGAAATTCAACCTATCCGGGATTGCATTGATTAAACCTCAACTTCTAATCATTTTAGCATTCATTTAACATCAATTTAACACCTCAAAACCCTGCTTAAACAGATCACACGAAATTTTCACCAAAATCACCAAATCTTGCATTTTAGCCAAAAATCAAGATCTCAATTGAAAAGCCTTTAATAAAACATGAATCAAGGATTGAGAACTTAGGAATTTCAGTAAAGAATTGATAGTTTAGAGGAGAAGGACGTTCTTACCTCCAAACTTGAATTTCTCCATTTTAGAGCCAAAATGCTTGATGAATCAACTTGTAAATTGTGAGGTTTTGATGATGAGATGATTAGGAATCAAATAAGAATTGAAATGAGAGTTTAGGATGTCAAAATCAGAGAAAGAAATCTGAGGAAATCTTGTTTGGGTAGAGAGAAAATGAGAGAAAAGAGAATTTGAGAGAAAATAGAAAAATTAGTTGGAAATTGGTTAAAATGATTTCCCTCCTTTTCTAAATCTTTAAAATCAGATTTTAGACTTAAAATATCTTAGAAAAATCTGGAGAAATCATTTTTGGAATAATAGCTCCTTAAAGATTCAAAGTTTCAATCCTTTATAAAACTGTCCCGCAACTTTCAAAAATTACATTTTGGTCACTAGCCAAAATGTCAACCTTCCGAACCTCATTTTCCAAAATTGATTTCACAGTTCACCTATATATATTAAAATATGATTTTAGAATATTTTTCCATATTTTTAATGCAACCCGAACTAGGCTTTCCTAAATTCACTCTTATATATTCGATCAGCACTTTGACCGAACCGGTCAACGCCAAAACTTCTGAGCCCAAAACCGGGGCGTTACAACTCTCCCCCCCTTAGGAAATTTCATCCTCGAAATTTCAACCGGCGAAAAGAGAACAGAACCTTCTCAAGCAACACACAAAGCAACACAAAAGCCTTAACCAACACCACTGATCACATTCCACACAAAACCTCCACCATACACTGTTCACAAATCCAAACTCTCAAAGGTAACCACGACTTAACCTTCCACACAACCAGACAATACACAAACCCAACGTCAACCTGAGGAACTTCAGCTCTTACAGCAAACAACACTGTAATACACATCTTCCAAAACTTGTCTACACAAAGACAACAACCAAACCAACTCAGCCACTAGGCAACCTCTCAACCTCAACAACTCTTGCGATTCCCAAACCTTTTCCAAAGATTTTCCCAACAAGCAGAAATCCTTAAACATCAACTGTTCACACAAACTCTCTAACGAAGCTGACAATCCTTTACACCCATCAAAAACATTACCATAACAGCTCACCAGCACCAAAAACCAGAATCACATCACAACCTCAACTTGAAACCTTCAGCCGTTCCACATACCATCAACAGACTTCAAACAGAACTTCTTAACCACAACTAGCCAACCACTGCTCACAAGAACTCAAACAACCAACGAAAACCTTCGATCTTTCACAGCCATTTTACTACATACTTAACCAGAACACTTGCACTACCAGAACATCACTGAACCAAAACACACACAACAGCTTCAGAACTCTTCAAAGATTGCCAAGAACAAACACAACCCTTCACAGCAACTTTAAAGCTAAACCACTTCAGCACTCGGAAACTCAACCACCAAGCTACAACAACACTTAGCACCAAGGAACAACCACTTCCTTTCAACTAAACAAACCACTTAACTGATACAAACCACAACCGATACCTTTCACCACCAAACCACTAAACTCTCAAAGCATCCAACACCATCCTTTTACCAACAGGCCATTCCCCTCTTACTATCACTAGCAACTAGTTTAACAAACTCCAGCACTTCTAACTCCCACTCTTAGCACCAAACAACCTCTAAAAACCATCATCCCACCTAATCCAACCACAACACTAACAGATTCAATTAGTTATTAGGGAGTGTGAACATCGTATGCATGATCACCTACATGCCCTATCAATGTCTGATGTACATGTATGCAAAAACCTCTAATGTTATGCTACATGTATGCATGGACCAACTTATATAATATAGTTTATATCAATGATTTAACTGTGCATGAATGCCAGTTCACACCCTCCAATAACATCCTCAAAATCTGTCTAAGAACAACCTCTTACTCACCTTTAACTTATCTAACTCTATCATACCAACAACCATTAACCACCAGATATTCACTAAAGCCTTCTTCACACCAAAGATATCACCAAACCACAACTATCATTACCCCAAACATGCTAGCAACAAGACCAAACTTACCACGCAAGGAAAAACCAACAAAAACCAAACTAAGCAACTAAAGCAAAGATCACTTAACAAGGTTACCTGAAAACATAACACCACCCTGAAGCTTCATCGAACGAGCTCTCTTCCTTGCGGAACCAACATCCTTCGGTTGCACCCTTGCAGCACCAACAAACACTCCTGGGTCACCACCAACTCCTTGCGATAAGGAACCTTGACTGTTCCGCGCCAATATCAAGCAATCACGCTTCATGTGTCCAGCAGACCCACACTTCCAGCAAACTTCATTTCCCAAGCTCTTCACAACCTTCTGCTTTTTCTGCCACTTCTGAACCTCGCCTCGGTCGCGCCCACGACCTTTCTGAGATCCTTTTGCCAACATCAAAGCTGACTTCACTCCATGAGGACAATCACGCTTAACATGCAACTTGGAACCACAACTCCAACAAACACCTGCGCCCCAACAATTTCCAACATGTTGCCTTTTACAACGGTCACAAACAGATGACTGTGCTCCCACTCCTTGCTCAAGCAACACTTGCTCACCAACAACATTAGCCACACCTTGCCCAACCCTTGGAAATTCCCTTCCAAGATACCTTTCGTAAAAAGCAGATACGAAGAAATCCCAATCAACATCAAGGATATGTGACGCCACAGCCACAGATGTCCACCAAGAACAAGCATCCTCCAACATCAAAGAAACAACACTCCCCAGCTTACAGGCATAATCACAGCCTTCCTGATCCAAAATCTGAACTACATTGGCCAACCAAACCTCAAACATCTCCGGGGAAGAACCATGGTACTCCAAAGCACCCAAATCAAACAAATACTGTTTCGGCAAACCCACACATTTAGCCAGCACATCCACTGATCCCACCTCAACCATAACCTGAGATGTTCCCAACACCTCCTGAACAACAGGTAAAGAACTTTCCATCCCGGAACCAGCTTCCTTCCCTTGCCTTACCATCTCAACTTCAGTCACAGAAGACTGAGACAAAACACCTTTACAAAAGGGTGAATCCTTTGACTTAATAACCTGCCCCAAGGCAGCCACCATCTCACTCATCCTCCACTCTTTCATCATCTTTGCCAAACCACTAACAACAAACAACATACAATCACAACAAACAAACAAAACCTGTTAGACCAGCATTAAGCAAGGATTCAACTCCAACTCCAAAATAACACAATAGCTATATTAATAAGGCAATGGGTATCCCGAATCCTCCCCCTTTACATGTCATAACAATCAACACAACATGAATATCACAACATCAAGCATATAAACAACATGCCTTGATCATGCTTACACCAAACAACATCCAACAGCACTAGCACATTAGCAACATAACATGCTCAAAACACATTCATCATGCATAGCATCAGCTCATAACATCAACACATATCCACAAATCATGCTTGCATACACCAGCAACATGCTCAAAACATCAACAGCATATACAGCAACACATGCTTCAACCAGCTTTCAACCATACAACAAGGTAAACATCAAGCACACTTACCACAACAACTTACCGTTTTCCCCAACCTTCGCAACTCAGCTCTGATACCACCAAATGTAACCCCCGTAGCCCGGCCTAGACGGTTGACCCGAACTACGAAGATTACACGGGGAAAACCAAAGTCAACCCGAAAGTCAACCTTGATTAACGACCCTTTTTTTTTCTTTTTAATCTTGTCTAGATGCACATTAACCTTAGATGTGATCACACAAACACCATGCTCAAAGATCACAAACATCAGAGATCAAACAGGGACCCAATTGAACAAATTACAACATTAGGGACCAAATTGTAATTTCTAAAAAATTAAAGGACTTAGCCCAAATTGAAGTTACCATCTTGAAATTAATCAGGTTTCATGCCTCTCTGCCAAATTTCAGCTCAAACGGACATCCCAAGCTCATACAATTGAACAACATGATTCAGGACTAAAACGTAAACAAAGCAAAACATATAAAGATACTTTTAACTGAATTTAACGGTCAGGTATCGATACACCTGATGTCGTATCGATACGCGGGGAAGGCAGTAACCAAACTCGAGCAACGGTATCGGTACGATATCCCCTGTACCGATACGGCATTCAAACTTTACCCAGATGAGTATCGATACCCCCACAACCGTACCGATACGCCTGGGCAGAGAAGAGCATATTTGGCTCAGGCGTATCGATACGCGAGCCCGAGTACCGATACCCCTGTCTGAAATCGACTTGAAGTTCATACCATTCAAGCTTCAAACCTCAGATTAACATCACCAAATCATACCACATAGATATACAACATGCAGGGATCATAAATGCATCAACAATTCAACTCATAACCATCACACATGAAAAGCCCCAATTTAAAAGACATGCTTCCTACTTAAGCAACCATTTAAGCACAAACCTTTCAATTCAAACACAATCAAACCAATTCATGATTCAACATCATTAACAACAGTACTTAAACATTCTTGATCAACACATACGATCACAATAACAACAATCCGAGAGATTCTACCCCATTGCCCTTATTAACTATAGTTATTCACCGAGACATACATCTCCATTGGAGTCCACCTTGAATCCCTTGCTCCTTGCTGCCCAACACCTCAAGAATCTGCATTGATGGACAAAAAGGAGCGTAAGCACATAATGCTTAGTGAGGAATGCTCAAAACCAAAACACCACCAATGCAGCGGGTCTTTAAAACACCTTAAAACAAACCCGATTTGCTTTCCAAAACCATGTTTGAAAACTCTTTCAACATCAAGCTCAAAGCATGCATAAACACCATATGCAAAGCTTAAACCAAACCATGGAAAAACACTTCCATTTCACAACATACCTTTCATAACTTGAAAGCCATAACAAGTAAGAAACCATTAAAACCATAATTCAAATATCCTTTCACATGCATTTAACCAAGGCAACATAATATCATAACATCATCAACACATGCCTTTAACAACAAGTCATACATGACTCCAATGCAACATAGGTGATCCATGCTCTCATGCATCATTTATCAAATGATAACCAACACTTGTTCAACATACAAGTAACATGCTTCCACTAGCATTTACACATCTCATGCAACAATGCATCTTACCAAACATCTCATGCTTCTCATGCAAACATGCATTAATTCAAGCATCTCATGCTTCACATGCAACCATGCATCATTTCAAGCAATACCATGCTTCACATGCAACCATGCATCATTTCAAGCAATCCCATGCTTCACATGCAACCATGCATCATTTCAAGCAATCCCATGCTTCACATGATCAAGAACATTACATTGGCTTCCAAGAGATCAACCATATTCACTTTCCAACTTTCAACCCGATCGGATACGCGGATCACAAGCGTGTCCCAACGCTTCCTACACACTACCCAATCCAAGGTCTTCCCGTGGGCAACAACCTCCACTGACCTCAATCTCCTAAGGTTCCCATGTATGGACCTTTAAACACCATACAACCTTAGCTTTTCCTCAAGGTTACCATGTATGAACATACACCCTTGACATGCACAAGGTCTTCCCGTATGGACTTTCAATCACCACACAACCTTTGCATAACCGATTGGTAGTTGTAGACATCATCTAACGAGATCCGGGACATCACACACAAGATCCACACATGGACTTAACCATAGCCATTGTGATCTTAACAAGTACAAGGTTCTCACATAAGGACTTTTAACCACCTTATAACCTTTACTTAACCAAGGTCTACCGTGGGCAACAACCTCCACTACGACCTTAAGCAACCGAGGTCCTCCCGTGGGCACACCCTCCACTGACCTCATCTCGTTAGGAATACTTGAGGGGAGTTTACCCGGTCCACACTTGACCACTCCGCCATCAAGGCGACTTTATTCACGGTGCACCCAATCCTATAGCCGGCTAATTATACCCGATCAACGAACCAAGAACCATTCACATCTCTTGCCAACATAACCATCTTACCATAATATCCAATGTTCCACATGCATAAACATAATGCAAGCCATCACAACATTAGCTCAATGATCCACATGCATACACATAATGCAAAACCATCACATCATTAGCTCAATGGTTCACATGCATAAACAATATGCACAAGGTAACAATTATCATCATTAATCATCATCAACTCACTGTTTTTAAGCATCATACAAAGCCAATGAACAACATGCAACACTTTGCATCAAAACCACATTTTCATTGCACTAAACCAAGGATCTCTTACCTTGAGCACCCTTTTCAATTGACTTTCAAAACCAGCATTAAACCATGCTAAAACATGCTTACAAAACAGAATTAAACCATGCAATTACACATGCACATCAATCATCAACCACAATTGATTTTAAAACCAAATCATACACATTCCAAGAGCAAAAACCTCTTCACTTACTCTTGAGCTTAGCAAAGTTGTTTAGACTTAAACTAAGCTCCCAAAAACCTTCAAACCATGTTTCAAAAGCTGAAATCCCAACTTCACTCACCGATTACCAAACAAAGCTAGCCAACAAGCTTTCCAAGCTTCCGAAACCTTCCGAAAACACCTCCAAGGCTCAAGGATCAACCTCCCCTGTTTCAAGCACATAAAAACAGAACATTAATGCATCCATATGCATTAAAACACCAGCAACATCAACACAACTCGCTGCTCATCACAAAACTAGCAATTTGGCTACCAAACACAACCGAAATCATCTCCAAACACTTCCAAAACTTAACCCAGCCAAGATCCATCACTTCTAACCATTTTTATACATCAAATAACATGCAAAATGATCACAACCACGTCCTTATACCTCCAGGTATTACAGATCACCAAAAACACTCCAAAAACAACCAAAAACTCAAGCCAAACTTAGGAAATTCAACCTATCCGGGATTGCATTGATTAAACCTCAACTTCTAATCATTTTAGCATTCATTTAACATCAATTTAACACCTCAAAACCCTGCTTAAACAGATCACACGAAATTTTCACCAAAATCACCAAATCTTGCATTTTAGCCAAAAATCAAGATCTCAATTGAAAAGCCTTTAATAAAACATGAATCAAGGATTGAGAACTTAGGAATTTCAGTAAAGAATTGATAGTTTAGAGGAGAAGGACGTTCTTACCTCCAAACTTGAATTTCTCCATTTTAGAGCCAAAATGCTTGATGAATCAACTTGTAAATTGTGAGGTTTTGATGATGAGATGATTAGGAATCAAATAAGAATTGAAATGAGAGTTTAGGATGTCAAAATCAGAGAAAGAAATCTGAGGAAATCTTGTTTGGGTAGAGAGAAAATGAGAGAAAAGAGAATTTGAGAGAAAATAGAAAAATTAGTTGGAAATTGGTTAAAATGATTTCCCTCCTTTTCTAAATCTTTAAAATCAGATTTTAGACTTAAAATATCTTAGAAAAATCTGGAGAAATCATTTTTGGAATAATAGCTCCTTAAAGATTCAAAGTTTCAATCCTTTATAAAACTGTCCCGCAACTTTCAAAAATTACATTTTGGTCACTAGCCAAAATGTCAACCTTCCGAACCTCATTTTCCAAAATTGATTTCACAGTTCACCTATATATATTAAAATATGATTTTAGAATATTTTTCCATATTTTTAATGCAACCCGAACTAGGCTTTCCTAAATTCACTCTTATATATTCGATCAGCACTTTGACCGAACCGGTCAACGCCAAAACTTCTGAGCCCAAAACCGGGGCGTTACACGGTGAGTCTAAGGCGGTCATGGCAGTCCACTGGCGAACTGGAAGTTTATCTTTCCTTTTTGCTATAGCATTTATTTATCTGGAGGGTTGTATGAGAATGATACGTTTGATTATTGCCCAACCAAGAACTGTTTTAGATGGCGTGGGTTTTATTTATCTGGAAGTTTATCTTAATTCCCTGTTAATGTTCAATGTTCTCTCTTGATCTTTGCTTTCTTTGTGGTGTGCTTAATTTCCTATTGTTGTAAGAGCTTAGGGTTGTCAGTGCTTTGAGACATAGGCCCTACCTTCAGCGCCTTCGAGAATTGGCCTTAAGTTAGGAACAACCTAGGGTTGTAAGAGATTAGGGATGTTAGTGCCTCGAGAGACAGGCCATTCCTTATGATGCCTTTGAGTGATGGATGTTCCCTAGGCACAGATGGGGGTGGTGATTAAGAAAGTAAGCCTTAGCCAATAGTGACAGTTAAAGTAGTGTGTGACACCCTTCGCGAGGGGGTCATTGCTTTAGCATTAGCTAGGGGGAGTGATCGAAAGAGCTAGCCTTTGATCCCATAAACAATGGAGAAACCACCAAGGGGAAGGACTCCAACCTCCCTTAAAGATAAGTGATAGGTTTAAACGGCTAAGAGGGATAGAGATTAGGAGAGTAAAGTGTTTGGAGTTAAGCCGAGAGGTAGTGCTGTAGTTTTTTAGTCTCCTAGCTTTCTTACTAGTGATAGCTTAGGAACAACCTAAGTAAATCCCGCCGAGCATAGTGTAGAGAACTAGGATTCGTTAGTAGTGTTAAGAGTCTTCAGAGGGTTATTCTTCAGGAGTTAGCCAGTCATTCCATAGAGAGCTTCGTATCCGAAAGAAGACTTATATGTCATTTGATTATCTCTTCTATGTTTGCTTATTTCGCTACAGTATTTTTCCCATCATTCATTCTGCCTCAGCATATTCACATTACAATTTGGTTACTACATCAATTTGGATACGAAAACTATGTTTGCCTCCAATCCCTGCGGAGACGATACTCACTCATCACTTTATTACTCGTTCGACGTGTATACTTGCACTATTTGCGTATCATTTATAGTATTGGAAGACCACACAACAATATGACACCTTCGATTCAGGCTATAACTGGGGATTTTCAGGCAACGATAGCAGGGATGCATGTGGCCACACCCCAGCCTGGTGCTAATGTTTGTTTACCTTTGGAACATTTGCGCAGTTTGGGTGGAACTGAGTTTAGAGGCCTATCTCTTGAGAGTTCTGAGGCTTGGTTTGAGAGTACCAAAAGGATTCTGGGTCAAATGAGTTGCAATGATGTGTAGAAGTTGGGTTGTGTTGTCTCCTTGCTTCACGGAGATGCTTATACGTGGTGGATGACCATCACTACGGGGATGGAACCTACCGAGGTTACTTGTGCATTCTTTGTAAATGCTTTCAAGAAGAAGTATTTGGGTGTTCGATATCTAGATGAGAAGAAGAGAGAATTTATGTCCATGGTGCAAGGAAACATGATTGTTTCTGAGTACGAAGTTTAGTTTGTTCGGTTAAGCCAGTATGCTCATGAGCTGGTTCCCGATGAATAGAAAGGATGTGATCGTTTTCGCTATGGGGTGGTGAAGGATGTTAAGACCTACATGTTGGCTTTGAACTACAGCGACTTTGATGTCTTATTCAATCGAGCTAAGGACATCGAACAGAATTTGGGTCTGGCTGCTCGTTCAGGTGGTTCTAGCTCTGGAAATAGGGCTGCTGAGTATGATGGTTGAATGGATTGTTATAAGAAGCATAAGGATCAGAGGTATCAACCGGATCCTAGGATAGGTGGTGGAAACCCTTGTCATGGACATCAAGGTCAGAATGCTTTCGTTCGTACTCCAGATTGTAGCCGGTGTGGTAGGAGGCAAACGAGAGAGTGTTGGGGTAACTTGGGTACGTGCTAGAAATGTGGATCACGAGGACACATGAAGTGTGATTTTCCATAGCCCGTTAGAGATGGACAAGCTCCAGTGCGAATTACTGAGCCATAGAGAGGTCGTGGGTGCGGTCGTGGTAACTTTTAGCGTAGAGATGATGAACAGAGAAATGTTGCTCATGTGGTTGCTGTTCAGCCTGAGGGTGGTGGACAGGTTAGGGTGTATGCACACCGTGAGGGAAGAAATGACACAGATGTGATCGCAGGTACTTTTACTTTGCAATCCTTTTCATTACTTTCTTTGATTGATTATGGTTCTACTTATTCATACATTTTGCGTGAGCATGCACAAGTGCTTGGTTTGCTTGTTGGGTTGTTAGAAGTTAGAATGTGAGTAACCAGTTCTTTTGGTGAAAAAATTGTTACAAGAAAGTTGTTTAGAAGATGTCTTTTTATCTTTTCAAGGACATATGTTTGAGGTTGATCTTATGGAATTGCCTTTCTATGGGTTCGATGTAATTCTTGGTATAGATTGGTTAATTGAGCATAGGGATGTGGTTGATTTTGGGACCAAGCAAGCTTCGTTAAAACTTGCTGATGATTATGAGGTGGTGGCTGTAGGTGAGAATGTGAAATTCTTATCTATTGCGGTTTCGACTCTTGAAGCGAGTCAGACGATGCATTTGGGATGTGAAGCTTTTATAGCTTATGTGATGAATCCAAGCACAAAAGAGGTTCGAGTGCAAGACATACGTACGGTATGTGAGTTTCCATGTATCTTTCTGAAAGAGTTGTCTGGTTTTCCACCAAACCGAGAGGTTGAGTTTGGCATTGAGTTGTACGAGAATACAACTCCAGTGCCTATTACTCCCTATTGAATGGCTCTGAAAGAGTTGAATAAGTAACTTCATGTGTTGCTTGATAGAGGTTTCATTAGGCCTAGTGTTTCACCTTGGGGTGCACCGTTTTTGTTTGTGAAAAAGAAAGATGGCATGATGCGTATGTGTATAGATTATCGTCAATTGAACAAGTTGACAGTTAAAAAGAAGTATCCTTTGCCAAGGATTGATGATCTTTTTTATCAGTTTCGAGGTGCTTCAGTTTTTTCTAAGATTGATCTAAGATCCGGATACTATGAATTGAAGGTAAAAGATGTGGATGTGCCTAAGACTGCTTTTCAAACAAGGTACGGGCATTATGAGTTTTTGGTGACGCCTTTTAGTTTGACTAATGCCCCAACTGCATTCATAGACATGATGAATCGTGTGTTTCATGAGTTCTTGGATAGGTTTGTGGTTGTGTTTATCGATGATATTCTATTGTACTCTCGTACCGAGGAGGATCATGATAACCATTTGCGGATTGTGTTGTAAGTTTTGATGGAAAATCAACTTTATGCTAAGTTGAGTGTATAGCGTTTGGGTGTACTCTATTTATGAGCGCAAGTGCACACTCCTATCAAGTTATAGTATATAAGATATTGTCTCCCACAGGGATTGGACATCTTGATTCGAACTGTTGTTCCTACACAAGAAAAGTAAATGCACAAGTAAGATGGTTGTTGAGAAGAAAAGTAAAATAAAAAAAAACACAAGTAATTAAAAAGGAAGTAATCAGGTTGATAGAGAGGGCGGGGTTATGCTGTTTCTTGGTGTGAAATTGCGTTGAATGGATCAAGTTGTTTTGCGCTACCACGATCTGCTGCCTTGGCAGATAATGGCAGATTGAGGCGGCGGCAACTTTCACTGCCACGGCGGTACTCTGCTCTTGCAACTTTTGTTGTATCGGTAGGTGAGATGGAGTGAAGTACCGGCAGCAAGTCTGGCAGATACTCCAAGTTCGGTGAAGCAATTCTGAAGTGATCCTACCTATGTCTAGGCAGTATTCTGTTGCTGCGTGATGTAGGCAATACCTAGCAATCTCAACGTAAACCTAACACAAGCAGTCAATGTTTGGTTGCTCCTTTTTGCCACTAAAATTCTAACTTATGTCTAAGCAGAATTATTCAACGCCTCGACATGATGAAACCCTGCTTAATTCTTTCATGAGTTCAAAAATCTTGTGCCCGACAAATGGATTTCCTCAACTAGACTTTTCGAACTAATTGAAGGAAGTGAAGCACATGAATTAAGCAAACTAAGAGTATTTTATTGCAAAAATGAACTTGAAAACCTAAATAATCGTTCTCACAACTAATTACAACATAACCCAAACCCAAAGGGAGAATTAGAACATGTCGGCGGCAAGAAAACCTAAACTATACCTAAGGAAAACATAAGTTGTCTAGAATTAGAATTACAATGAGTATATATAGGCATTAGCTAGGTTTAGTCCTTCTTGAAGTAGAAGTCTTCAAAGTAGCTTTCCCCATTAAATGTAACTTTAAACTCTGACTTCTTTGAGCTGAATGTGGATTTTATCATGTTTCCTTGTTCATCAAGCAATCTCGAGATTTAGCTTTGGTGGCTCTGCCTGTTGCTACAGACGTCGAAAAATCAAGTGGACATCATCGATAGAATCAGGATTTTCTGCTCTACAAATCGCACTCCGGTTCTCCAACTCCATAGTTTGTTGTCTTGGGCGGCACATTGGAAAAACAAAGAAATACTTAAAACCAGCATCACATCCTGGTTCGTGGTTCGTTGTCTTGGGCGGCACATTGGAAAAACAAAGAAATACTTAAAACCAGCATCACATCTTGACTCCATAGTTTGTTGTCTTGGACATCAAGCAATCAGTATAGCTTCCTGGTTCGTTGCCTCAGCATCACATCCTCATCTCCTCTTTCCCTCTGTCAGCCTCTAGTACCTAAAACCAAAAGTACACTAAAACAGTACCGTTCTTCACCAAATAAAAGATAATCTATAAAAACATGGAAAAACAAAGAAATACTGTAAAATGCAATCCATGGTCCTAATTATGCCAAAGATGTACTCAAAAACATAAATAATATGAGCTAGAATGTGCATGAAATATAGAACTTGTAGACACTTTACACCCCCCAAACTCGAACTATTGCTTGTCCTCAAGCAATGCAACCTAAACATACTTGCCCTTATAATAACTAGAAAGAAAAACCTTTTTTCAACTTGATTTAATACCTCAAGTTCGTGGCACCTATATTAGAGTAGAAAAGGGAACTTAGCAAGAAAATAGCTTAGAATTAATTACTAATGTTAGTGCAGTGTGTGCAGAACTGTATACAGGCTGAATATGCAGAATAACTAAATAAACAAAGATGTTATTACGATATATAAGGTTTCTGCCGAGGTAGCACAATTAAGCACGATATTTTAATCATGGCAATGAGGGCTTCATCTTATCACAACTACTCTTCTAGGTCTGAAGTTAAGATAGGATCAAACTACAAAACCCCGAACCCATGGAGTAGAGTCATCCTGTGAAGACTTTCATTCACTCATGTTAATTTGTTCGTCACTTCAAAACTTTTAGATTCATTGACTTTGATAGCAGCGGAGTGTTCTCGCACATGATTCTTCCTAGAGCCTGTTGCGGGCACCTCTAGGGTAAAACAACAATGTTCTTTATTTTGTGTCTACTGTCGTGGCGGTGCTGTATATTTCTGTTTCTCTTTTCTGCCTCGGCGGCTTCCTGCAACCATTGTTAGAACTTTGCAAAGAATTCTAAAAACAAGCAGGCAGTGTTCATTAGATATTATAACAAATCCAGCCAGTAATAGTAGTGTTTGACAGTTTTGGCAATTAAAAAAATTCTAAGTCATTTTTCATGCTTTTCCCAAATTAAGTTCAATTTATTTATTGGTGCAAAAATAATTAATAGGCTAACTATCATAGGCACAAGTTATAGCAAATTTTTTTGTCCTGATTAATATGAAGGCAAGTACAATATGCAAACTACATGCTACTAAGTATGTCTAAACAAAAAAATGAGAACTATACCCCGCCCCCCAAACTCGAGACGGGCATTGCCCTCAATGCACAAAATAAAACTAAAACTGAAAAATAAATATGAGAAAGGGAAAGAAAACTCAGGCTTAGTTGCTGTCAGATAGTGGATAAGATGTGTAGGAGTTATATGCTCTTCCGCTAGTTGCGGATTGCGGCAGTGCTGGCCCTGTTGTGCTCGGTGGCTCGATTCCTTAGGGTCTGAATCTGGGTAAGTAGTTGTGAGACAGGAACAAAACGCAAATAAAATCTCGTCCTAAGTAGGTAAAATCTACTCCTAAATAAAACAATAAAGATGCGGAAAAATAAAAACTTATACAATTTTTTTTTTACTCTAGGAGTGCATTGATATGCATCTCCAAAAGTAACTACTCCCTTATCGGTTTAGCTCAAGAGGGTCATTTTCAATAATTCTTGTAATCCATCTGCACCCTCCATCTGGTGATTATCCTCATGGTGGAGGAGTCCTTCTTCCTCGTTCCCTTGTAATCCATGTGAACCTTCCTTCTTGTTCCTATTCCTAAAGGCATGAACATGTGATTAGGAAAAATTATAAAACTACCTAACCATGTACTTACCTCCTTTTTGTCGAAGTTTGTTATAGGGGAAAGTTTCTTTCGCTGCTGCGGCAACCAGCTGTTGCGGTAGTCTTTTGTCATAGAGTTGTGTCTGTCGAGCGAAAACTCTTTAGGCTCCTCGAAAATCTCCATTAGTAGAGATTTTGACGGCTATAAATTTGTCTACATCGGCTCCTCTAAATATATATAATCCATAGCTGTCGGCGTGACTGCCGAGGCGGGCGTCATTATGGAGGCTTCTGTCATGGCGGGCCTCTCTACTGAGGCATAGCTTTGCTCTAGCGTTGTCCGTTCATCCTCAGGGCAGGGTTCTAGGTATCTGCCAAAACAGCAGTCAATCTTGTTGCCCGGGCAGTGTTCTGCATCCTCTTGGCTTGGAGTTTCTAATTGCTCCTCACACATCAGAGATCTTTCCTCGCATTTCTCTTCGTTCTCTTTTCTTGGGACATCAGTATCCCTCATACATAATTGTTTTGGTTCATCTATGATATTGATGAGGAATAAATTGTTCAGTCGTGCATCCATCTTAGCGATGTTGGCGTCTATAGTAGTTGTCACTTTATCCGTCAGCGCAAGGAAGGTTTCAAGTGTGTCTTCCAAATATTTTGGTTGTTCTTGCGGATAGTTATATTCTCATGGCATGTCGCTTTCTGCAGCAAAATTGTTATGGTAAAAAAATTGAGATTTTTCATCATACCATGAAAAATCTTGTTGCTGCGGCAGCAACTGCGGTAGCAGCATCAACTGTCCCTGTTGCTGCTACGGCGGCATCTACTGTTCATATTCAAACATCCACTCCCAAGTGGTTTTTCTCGACATGCTTGCTGCAAAAAGATGAGGGCAACTTTCAAATACATGATTGCCTTCACAATAATCATAAGAACTTTCCCACATATTTTTTTTCAAATAAAAATAATAAAAAGTAAAATTAAATGCAAATAAAATTAAAAGTGCAGAAATATAAATGTGAATTTCGTTGTTACCAATCCCCGGCAACGATGCCGAAAACTTGTAGAGCGTTTGGGTGTACTCTATTTATGAGCGCAAGTGCACACTCTTGTCAAGTTATAGTATATAAGATATCGTCTCCCACAGGGATTGGACAGCTAGATTTGAAATGTTGTTCCTACACAAGAAAAGTAAATGCACAAGTAAGATGGTTGTTGAGAAGAAAAGTAAAATAAAAAAACACAAGTAATTAAAAAGGAAGTAATCAGGTTGATAGAGAGGGCAGGGTTATGATGCTGCTTAGTGTGAAATTGCGTTGAATAGGTCAAGTTGTTTTGCGCCGCCATGATCTGTTGCCTTGGCGGGTAATGGCGGATTGAGGCGGCGGCAACTTTCGCTACCACGACGGTACTCTACTCTTGCAAGTCTCGTTGTCTCGGCAGGTGAGATGGAGAGAAGTCCCGACGGCAAGTCTGGTAGATACTCCAAGTTCGGCGAAGCAATTCTGAAGTGATCATACCTATGTCTAGGCTAGGATTCTGTTGATGCGTGATGTAGGCAATACCTTGCAATCTCAGCGTAAACCTAACGCATGCAGTCATGTTTGGTTGCTCCTTTTAGCCACTGAAATTCTAACTTTTGCTTAAGCCGAATAAGTCAACACCTCGACATGATGAGACCGTGCTTAATTCTTTCGTGAGTTTGACACTCTCGTGCCCGACAAATGGATTTCCTCAACTAGACTTTTGGAACTAATTGAAGTGAAGCACATGAATTAAGCAAACTAAGAGTATTTTATTGCAAAAACAAACTTGAAAACCTAAACAATCGTTCTCACAACTAATTACAACATAACCCAAACCCAAACCCAGAGGGAGAAGTAGAAGTATTCAAAGTAGCTTTCCACATTAAGTGTGACTTCAAACTTGGACTTTATCATGTTTCCTTGTTCAGCAAGCAATCTCGAGATTTAGCTTTGGCGGCTCTGCCCGCTGCTACCGATATCGGAAAATCAAGTGGACATAATCGATAGAATTAAGATTTTCTTCTCTACAAATTGCATTCCGGTTCTCCAACTCCATAGTTTGCTGTCTTGGGCTATAACACCCCAATTTTGGGCTTGGAAGTTTAGGGTCTGAACCGGACCGGTCTGATTTTCGGTTCGAATATAAAAGGAGGTTTTAGGGAAAGCCTAGTTCGGGATGCTTTAAAAATATGGAAAAATATCTAAAAATCCTATTTTAATATATATAAGAGAATGATGAAATCAATTTTACAAAATAAGGTTTGGAAATACTACATTTCGGTGTACTGACTAAAATGCGATTTTTGAAAAGTTTAGTGGTGACTGTTTTGTAAGGATTGAAACTTTGAATCTTTAAGGAGCTAATATACCCAAAAATGATTTCTCCAGATTTTTCCTTAATTTGGTTGAATTAATTAATGTTTTAATTAATTAAAAGAGAAGAGAAACTACCTTTTATGAATTTCATAACTACTTTTTCCTAAAATTTTCTCATTCATTTTTCTCTCAAAATTCCATCATCCAAACACTTTTTCTCCAGCAACTTTTTCATTGATCTTCACTTCAATTGATGAGATTTCTATTATCAATTAGTTCCTAATCAATCTTGCATCAAATCCTTTTGATTTCCTCATTGGATTTTTAAGAAAATTGGCTCAAATCAAGAAGAAATCACCACTTAGAGGTAAGATTATTCTTCTCCTCTAAATACTCAGTTCTTTACTGAAATTCCCAAGTTGTCAATCCTTAATTTAAGTTTTATAAATGGTTTTAATGTTAGAAACTTGATTTTGGCTTAAAACTCAAGATTTGGGAGAAATCTTGAAGAATTTCGTTGTGATTGTTTGGGCTCTGTTTTGAGATGATTCTTAAATGTATTTTGGATGTCTAATGATGTGGAAATGAGGTTTTATCAATGCAATCCCGAATAGGTTGTATTTCCTAAGTTTTTGTTTATGAAAATGGTGGTTTTTGAGGTGATCTTGGTGTTATGTTATAGCTGGAGGTGTAAGGACGAGTTTAGGTTTATTTTGGATGTTGATTGATGTTTAGAAATGGTTAGAAGTGATGGATCTTGGCTGGGTTAAGTTTTGGAAGAGTTTGGAGGTGATTTTAGTTGTGTTTGGTAGCCGAAATGTTGGTTTTAAGTAGAGCAACGAGTTTAAGTGTGTTGGCTGAAGATTTCAATGCATAATGATGCATTAATCCTCTGCTTTGATGTGTTTAAAACAGGGGAGACATCTTTGGACACTTTTGGAGTTGATCCGAAGGCTTGATCGGCGTTTCGACAAGCTAGCAAAACGTAATTGGTGAGTGCAGTTGGGTTTCCAGCTTTGGAACAATTATTTGAAGGTTTTGGGAGCTTAGTTTAAGTCTAAACAACTTAGCTAAGCTCAAGTGTAAGTTTTCGGAAAAACTCCCTTGGATGAGCCTTGAAGTGGTTCGATGTATTGGTTATAATTTGCATGTTTAAATTTTGTTTTGAAAGCATGTTGTAGCATGGTTAATGCTGGTTTTGAAAGCCATGTATTGAAGGATGCTCAAGGTAAGAGATCCTTGGTTTAACATATTGTTAATATGGTTTTGATGCATAGTGATGCATGATGTTAAATGGCTTTGATTAATGCTTTAAAACAGTAAAGTATTGATGGTAAATGATGTATATTGGCAAGTGATGTAATGGTTTTAAAGTTCTTGAATCGGATATAGTTAGTCGGCTATAGGATTGGGTGCACCGTGAATAAAGTCGCCTTGGATGTGGAGGGGTTGTAATTGTACCGTAAACTCCATCCAAGTACACTAACGAGTAAGGTAAGATCACAACGGTGGTTAAAAGTCCGTGTGTGGATCTTGTGTTATGTGTCACGTGTTCTCGTTAGTGGAATTATACAACTACCGATGAGTGATGTTGAGGGGTTGTGATTGTACCGTTAAACTCCATCACGGGTGTTGAGGGGTTGTGATTGTACCGGTAAACTCCAACTTGTGTTGTTCGGTAGTGTGTATGAAGCGTATGGGACAACGCTTGTAATCCGCGTATCCGATTGTGTTTTGAGTTGTAAATGGTTATGAGTTATCACGTGAAAGCCAATATGATGTGTTGATTATAATGAAGCATGAGATGCTTGCAAAGTATGCAAGGTTGCATGAAAAGAGATGAGCATGTGTTTAAAAGCTTTGTTGAAAGTGTTTTCTAAAATGCATTATTGTGTTGTTTTCTTTAGAGCATGCCTCACTAAGCAATTGTGCTTACGATCTCTCTCTTGAACCAATAATGTAGATAATTGAAGTGCTTAAGGGCAACAAGGAGGCTAGAGTGTCCAAGGGAACCAAGCTCATGTATGGTGATGTTTTCATACACTATTAGTTTTGGTATTTTGGCAATGGGAACCTAAGATGTGTTTTGGGAGATGTTTTGGACTCCCTAGGTTGTGGCATGTTGCTTTTGATGGTTTGAACTTATAAATGGCCTTTTGATGCTTGTTTTGGAGTTTGGTTGATTGTTGGGTTTGGATAATAGGAAGCATGCCTATAGATATGTGAAATTCCATGTTTGATGCTATGAATGTGTTTAGGAGTTGCAAACATGCTCTATATATGTATGATGACTTGTTGGCATGATTAGGAAGTCATTAGGATGTGTTTGAGTGGTTTAATGTGTGAAAAACCAGCAAATTCTTCAGCTTCTGGGCAAACCGTATCGGAACAGGCACTGGCGTTTCGAAACGGGGGCCTGTAATGGCCATCGTGTTTCGAAACAGCTGAAGGTTGTTTCGAAACGATTTGGCTATTAGAAGGTCCTGTTTCAGAACTGGTCTCGAAACGAACCCGTGTTTCGGAACGGTCAACACCGTTTCGAAACGGGTGATCGTTGGGCACTGATTTGAATGGTGTTGAAGTCCGAAAACTTTACGTTTTAGTCCTGAAAATTGTAATTGCAATTGTATGAGTTTGGGAAGTCCAATTAAGGTGAATTTTGATAGGGAAGCATGTAATATGACAAATTAAATATTGGTAACCTTAAAATCAGTTAAGACTTTCTAATTTTCGGAATTTACATTTTGGTCCCTAATATTTGTATTTTGTGCAATTGAGTCCCTTATTGAAATCCGATCGCTGTGCTTTACACGTATATGTTTCTCAAGTGTTCGCTTAGGGATAATGTGCATCTAGACAAGACTAAAAAGAAAAAAAGGGTCGTTAATCAAGGTTGACTTTCGAGTTGACTTTGGTTTTCCCCGTGTAACCTCTGTAGTTCGGGTCAACTGTCTAGGCCGGGCTAAGGGGGTTACATGGGCGGCACAGTGGGCGGCGGCAGCTACTCGGTAGCTTCTGTCTCTGCCTGGAACTGCATCAGTACAGCTTCATGGTTTGCTACCTCAGCATCACATCCTCAACTCCTCTTTCCCTCTGTCAGCCTCTAGTACCTAAAACCAAAAGTACACTAAAACAATATCTTTATTCACCAAATAAAAGATAATCTATAAAAACATGGAAAAAGAAAGAAATATTGTAAAATGCAATGCATGGTCCTAATTATGCCTAAGATGTACTCAAAAACAGCAATAATATGAGCTGGAATATGCATGAAATATAGAACTTGTGGACACTTTACATTGAGCAAGTACGAGTTTTGGCTTAAGGAAGTTGTTTTCCTTGGTCATGTGGTGTTGGCCGAAGGGATTAGAGTTGATCCTCAAAAGGTTGAAGCGATGATGAATTGGAAGTCGCCTAAGTCATTTCATGAGGTGTGTAGTTTCCTTGGTTTGGCGGGGTACTACCGTAGGTTCGTGGATGGTTTTTCAAAGATTTCCACTCATTTGACAAAGTTGTTACAAAAGGATGTTAGGTTTGAGTGGACAGAGATTCGACAACAAGCTTTCGAGAAGTTGATGGAAGCGTTGACGCAAGCTCCTTTGTTGATTCAACCTAAATCAGAAAAAGAGTTTGTGGTTTATAGTGATGCATCCTATGTTAGTTTGGGATGTGTGTTGGTGCAAAGAGGCAGGGTGGTAGCTTATCCATCTCGGCAGTTGAAGGTGCATGAGCGTAATTATCCTACACATGACATTGAGTTAGCTGCGGTGGTGTTTGCCTTGAAGATCTGGAGGCATTTTCTTTATGGTAAAAAGTGTACGATTTACACAGACCATGAGAGTTTGAAGTACTTGATGTCCAAAAAAGAGTTGAATCTTAAGCAACGAAGGTGGCTTGAGTTGCTTAAAGATTATGACTGATGATCGAGTACCATCCATGGAAGGCTAATGTTGTCGTCAATGCCTTGAGTAGGAAGGTGGTTGTGGAGTTAAGGGCGATGTTTGCTCGATTGAGTGTATCACGAGATGGTGGTTTAGTGGCATAATTGCAAGTGAAGCCCTCGTTGGTGGAGTTGATTAAGAAGAAACAATTGTTAGATGATTCGTTGGTACCGCATGTTCAAGACATTGTAGAAGGAAAACCAACAGACTTTTGTTTCAACAATGATGGTGTTTTGTGTTTTAGGAGTCGAATAGTTGTGCAAGAGGATGTTGAGCTAGGGCACACTTTTCTGACTGAGGCTCATAGCAGTCCTTTTGCTATGCATCATGGTAGTACAAAGATGTATTGTGGGTTGAAGGATGAGTACTATTGGGTTGGTTTGAAGAGAGACGTTACTGATTTATTTAGTAAGTACATGGTTAGTCAACGAGTAAAAGTTGAGGATCAATTTCCTTCGGGATTGTTGCAACCTTTGAAGATTCCATAATGGAAATGGGAGAGAATTACCATGGATTTCATGACGAGTTTACCTTTGACACCATCCAAGAAAAATTCCATTTGGGTGATTGTTGATCATTTTACGAAGTGTGCACATTTCTTGGCGGTGCATACTACGTATATGTTAGACTGGTTGGCGGATTTGTACATATCTTATATTGTGAGGTTGCATGGAGTGCCTAAGTCATTTGTTTCGGATCGAGATCCACGTTTCACAGCAAGGTTTTGAGAGTGTCTTCATCAAGCGTTGGGCACGTGTTAAGGGTGAAAAAGTACTAGATTTTAGCCCTAGGATAGCTCAATTATTGTTAGACTTAAGCCCGTTTTAGTTGCATAATTAGGTACACATACTAAAAACTGCATAGAGTAGATACTCTTCCCTACTTGATGAATTTCACTGTTTTTATCTATAAAAGATACTGCCCAGGCATATGTTTTACTGTACGCAGATACCCGCCCAGATAGACGATGCCGAGGCAGCAAGAAGGGCAGAAGGAAGAAGTTGAACAATCGATGGACGATGCTGATGAACCTGTTGGAGAGCTGATCAGACTAAGCTACAGAGGAAAAACACAGAATAAGGAGCCCTGCTGAGCCAGACCTCTGTCGAGGCAGCAGATGGTGCGCCGCCGAGGTAGCATCCCAAGGCGGTTGAAAACATGCAAAATGGTATGCGACTGGAAGAACACATCAAGCCCAATTTTTAGAGACCACTTGCATGCAGATCAGAGCCCAAAAGCCCAAGAAAAGCCACGGTCAAAGCTCAAGGAATTTGAAGTCAACCGGGAGACAAGCTTGGATTAAATGAAGAGTTAATTAGAGTTTAATATTTTTAGGAGATCTACTTTAATTCCAACTTGTACTCTAGTCCCTTAACCAACTTCGAGTAGGCCAATGCTTGTATATAAGGCATCTTAGTCGACTAGAGGGGGATATCGAGTGATTTTTGAGAAAACCCTAGTGCTTCCATTCATCCATCATGTTCTAAACTTTCCCTAAGGTTAAGAGTTGGTTTTGTTCAGTAGTTGTAAGAGATTGTTTGTAATTGTTTAGGTTTTTAGTGTTTGTAATAAAACTTCAAAGTTTGTTTACCCTTGGCATTATTATTGTTTGCAATCAAATCGAGAGAGGAGAGAGCAATTATCGATTAGTCTAATATCGGGAGAGTTATACTCACGAAACCAGTAAACACGGTTTTATCCAACTTGGGTGAAACTACTTCAGCTTAGGAATAAGTTAGAAGTTCAGTGGCTAAAGGAGGCTTTAGAACTGTTGGTGTTCATCCTCGATTCACGCGAGGAGGTATTATCAAGACGTGATCACCAATAGCACTTTGACTTAGGGATAAGGAGGAGTCATTGAAGGAAGCCTTGCCGAACTTTGAAGCATCATTCAGCCGCCCGGACATCACATCATTCTCTGCCGCGGCGGATTATCTGTCGAGGCATCACCTTGACAACTGCCAAGACGGCTGATTCAGTTTCGCAGTACTTGAACCAAGACAAAACATTCAATATACACACTATGACGCATTCCAATACCGGCCCATTCTCTCAATCTAATTTCTCAACCTTTTAATTTACTTGCTTTTAGTTTTAGTCAATTCAAATCAAATCTCAATCACTTGTGTTTTTACTTTTACTTGTGCAAGAAGATAAATTCTGAAGAATTTCCCAATCCCTATGGAGAGGATATATTTTATATTACAACTAGGCATCAGTGTACACTTACACTTAAAGCAGGGCTATTTGACAGCCTATAAGTTTTTGGCGTCGTTGTCGGGGATTGACGTTAAATTTCTTTTGTTTTTATTTTCTCGCATTTATATTTTATTTTTAATCTCGAGGTTTTCTTTTGTTTATGACAAGAGCGAACCCATCTTCACCACTATGATCGTTTGATCCTAAAATTAAAAGAATCGCACGCAAACTTCGACAAGAAAACACCAGAACCATGGATCAGGATGGAGACGGCAATGCCCGCGGCAACCTACCCGTCGATGGCATTCTGCCGCCCAGTGGTATTTGAGGAAATCCACCTGCTCCCCGATCGAAATTCCTTGATTACCTGGAAGAGGTCCTTAGGAAGTTGAACAATAGTGTTGTCGACCCTGAGATAGAAGCGGATCATTTTCAACTTAAACATATCATGTTCAACATGCTTAACACACTTTGACAGTTTGGAGGATCCGCCATTGAGGATGACAGACAGCATATGAAATCCTTCCTAGACATCTGCAAATCTTTCAAGATACAATGAGATCAACCAGATGTGCTAAGACTCAGACTATCTCCCTTTTCACCAAGGGATAGGGCAAAATCTTTGTTTAATAGTCTACCATCCGAGTTTATTGAGTCTTGGACAGAATTATGTCGTGATTTTCTAGCTAGATTTAATCTTGTTAATTTAACTGATAAATTGCGAACTGAAATTACTACATTTCGACAGGCTGATGATGAACCATTGTATGAGGCATGGGAACTGTTTTGCGATACGCTAAACAAATGCCCAGTACATGGATTCCTTAAGTGGACACAAGTCACGATGTTCTACAATGGAATCAACACTCCAATAAGACTGATGTTGGATGCCTCAGCAAACGGCACACTTCTTGATAAAGAGCATGCAGAAGCAATTCAGATATTGAACAGGACAGCCAAAAAAGACTATCAGTTCCCTACCGCCTGTCGAGGTGGAGTAAGGCGACAGGCCACTGTCAATGAGCTAGGAACATCTGACTCATTCACAGCACATTCAGCTCATGTAACAAAAATCATGGAAGCAATACAAATGCAGAACAATACCCAACACGTTAAAGTTGTTGGCGCCTTTTGTGAACAATGTGGGGGAGACCATGACTCCTCAGAATGCCAGCAAATCCAAGAAACTAGTTGCTTTGTAGGAAACTACAATAGAAGCAACAACCCGGCATCAAACACATACAATCCTGGTTGGAAGAGGCACCCAAACTTTTCCTAGAGCAACCCCAATAATACCCTGAATCTACCCAACCAGATGAATCAGCCCCAAGGATTCCAGCAAAATTTGTCGTGGTAGCAGCCGCCGCAGCAGAAAGTAGCAGCACCCAGTTCTCTAGAACAGGCCTTAAATGCCTTTATGTCATAAACTGGTACATATATGTCTAACATGGATTCATTTGTTAAAAAACGGACGCTTTCATGGACAAGACAGAGATGAGGATTGTAACACCCCAATTTTGGGCTTGGAAGTTTAGGGTCTGAACCGGACCGGTCTAAATTTCAGTTCGAATATAAAAGGTGGTTTTAGGGAAAGCCTAGTTCGGGATGTATTAAAAATATGAAAAAATATCTAAAATTCCGCTTTTAATATATATAAGAGAGTGGTGAAATCAATTTTACAAAATGAGGCTTGGAAATATGACATTTCGAGTTAGTGACTAAAATGTAATTTTTGAAAAGTTCGTGACTGTTTTGAAAGGATTGAAACTTTGAATCTTTAAGGAGCTAATTTACCCAAGGGAGGATTTCTCCAGATTTTTCTTGATTTTTAAAGACTCATTTAATGTTTAATTAATAAAAAGAAAAGAGGGAAAAATCATATTTTAGTTTCATAACTAACTTTTGCTAAAATTTTCCCATTTCATTTTCTCTCAAAATTCCCTCAGCCAAACACATTTCCACAGCAGCTTTTCTTTTGATTTTCACACCAAATGATGAGATTTCAATCCTCAAATGATTCCTAATCATTTCTACATCAAATCCTCTTCATTTGCATATTGAATTTTCAAGGATTTTGGCTCTAAACAAGGAGAAATACACATTTAGAGGTATGAACGTCCTTCTCCTCTAAATACTTAGTTCTTTACTGAAATTCTCAAGTTCTCAATCCTTAAATTAAGTTTTATTAAATGTTTTAATGTTATGATCTTGATTTTGGCTTAAAACTTGAGATTTTGATCAAATCTTGAAGAATTTCGTGGAGGTTGTTTGGGCTCTGTTTTGAGATGCCTTTTTAATGTATTTTGGATGTTTAATGATGTGTAATTGAGGTTTAATCAATGCAATCCCGAATAGGTTGATTTTCCTAAGTTTTTACTTGTGAAAATGGTGGTTTTTGGGGTGATCTTGGTGTTCTGCTATAGCTGGAGGTATAAGGACGTGATTAGGTCCTTTTTGGATGTTAATTGATGTCTAAAATTGTTTAGAAGTGATGGATCTTGGCTGGGTAATGTTTTGGGAGTGTTTGGATGTGATTTCGGTTGTGCTTGGTAGCCGAAATGTGAGTTTTGGTGAGAGCAGCGAGTTTAGGTGTAATGGCTGAAGATTTTAATGCATGATGACGCATTAATCCTCTGCTTTGATGTGTTTAAAACAGGGGAGACATCTTCGGATCCTTGTGGTGTTGATCCGGAGGCTTGAACGGCGTTTTGGCAAGCTTGCGAAACGGAATTGGTGAGTGAAGTTTGGTTTTCAGCTTTGAAACCAATGTTTGAAGGTTTTGGGAGCTTAGTTTAAGTCTAAGCAACTTAACTAAGCTCAAGAGTAAGTTTTCGGAGAAACTCTCTCTTTGATGAACCATGAGATGGTTGGATGCAATGTGTTTAATTTGCATGTTTAAATTCTGTTTTGAAAGCATATTTTAGCATGTTTAATGCTGGTTTTGAAATCCATGTGTTGAAGGATGCTCAGGGTAAGAGATCCTTGGTTTGACATTGATAAATGTGGTTTGATGCTTAGTGATGCATGATTATTTAATGGCTTTGTTTAATGCTTTAAAACAGTGGATTGATGATGGTAAATGATGTATATTGGCAAGTGATGTGTTGGTTTAAAAGTACTTGAATCGGATATAGTTAGCCGGCTATAGGATTGGGTGCACTGTGAATAAAGTCGCCTTGGATGTTGAGGGGTTGTAATGGTACCGTAAACTCCATCCAAGTACACTAACGAGATGTCTAAGATCATAATGGTGGTTGAAACGGGTAGAGCCGTTCCGAAACACTTTTGCTACTACCAAGCCCTGTTTCGGAACAGGTTTCAAAATGGTCCCGCGTTTCGGAACGGTCAACCCCCGTTCCGGAACACTTGACCATTGGGCACTGAATCATATGGTTTAATGTTTTGAAATCTTCACGTTTTAGTCCTAAACTTCGTTTATGCAATTGCTTGAGTTTGTGATGTCCGTTTGAGGTGCAATTTGGCAAAGAAGCATGAAACATGACTAATTTCATAATGGTATCTTAAAAATTGGTAAAGTCCCCTTAATTTCCAGAATTTACAATTTGGTCCCTAAATTCGTATGTTGTGCAATTGAGTACCTTGTTGCTTTCCGATTGCTGTGGTTTTTGAGTATGCATATCTCAAGAGAACGCTTAGGGTTAATGTGCATCTAGACAAGCTTAAAAAGAAAAAAAGGTCGTTAATCAAGGTTTACTTTCGAGTTGACTTTGGTTTTCCCGTGTAATCTTCGTAGTTCGGGTCAACCGTCTAGGCCTGGCTAAGGGGGTTACAAGGATGCAAAACTATGAGGCAACTTTAAAGTCACTAGAAACTCAGGTGAGGCAGTTTGCACAGCTAATGAACACTAGACCAATAGAAGGACTGCTCAGCGATACTGAAGTCGCAAAGAGATCCACTAATGAGCAATGCAAAGCAATCACAACTAGAAGTGGGAAACAACTCGAAGAAATCATTACCGAAAAACCAAAAGAAAAACAACCAAGGGAGCCAGCCGCCTCAGTAGACGCTAATGCTAATGCCTCGGCAGACCCATGGCCCTCTGTTTCGGCAGCCAAACCTGCTGATATCCCTGACAGAATCAATGAAAAAGCAGGCAACCCTGAACATCTTACTCTCCCTCAAACCAGGTTTCAATGCAAATAGGGTATAGAAAACATCCGGCCGCCCCCTCTATTTCCACAGTGGCTGAAGCATAAGAAGCAAGAGTACTAGTTTAAGAAGTTCCTCGATATTCTTAAACAAGTACACATAAACATACCACTTGTTGAGACCATAGAACAAATGCCAAATTATGCTAAGTTCCTCAAGGAGATGGTGTCAAAAAGAGCAAGGATAGGGGAATTGGAGACTGTTTCCATGACACAAGGTTGCATGGCAATGCTGCACAATAGAGCCCCACCCAAGCTGAAGGATCCAGGCAGCTTCCTAATTCCATGTGCCATCAGAAATCATTACGTAGGAAAGGCTCTATGTGATCTTGGGGAAAGCATCAACTTAATGCCCAAATTAATGTTCGAAATGCTGAGCATTGGGAAAGCTCGGCCCACTACTGTCATGCTCCAGTTGGCTGACCGCTCTTACGTACACTCTGAAGGAAAAATCGAAGATATCCTGGTAAGAGTGGATAAATTTAATTTTCCTGTTGACTTCCTCGTTTTGGATTGTGAGGTAGATGAGCATGTGCCGATCATACTGAGAAGATCATTCCTAAACACGGGCAGAACTCTGATCGACGTGGAGAAGGGAGAATTAACTATGAGGGTAAACGACCAGCAGATAAAGCTCAATGTACTTCAGACCCTCAAGAAGGCTGATAGCAATGCCAGCTGATCTAGGCAACTATAGAGGTATATCTCATGCAGGATGCCCCCTGCCTCAGCAGCCACTGTCCGGGCAGAGGTTCTGGGCACTGCCTCGGTAACTACTTAAATGACTGTCTAGACAGCTGCCTCGGCAGCCAGCCTGAAGACTACCTTGATGATACTGAAGAGGTAAATTGGACTGGTACTCGTCTAGGTAAGTATTTTGAACCTCTTAAATAGACAACAAAAGAGAGTACCGTTGAAAAACCATCAGTTGAGCAGCCGCCAAAACTGGAAATTAAACCACTGCCCGAGCAGCTTAAATACGTTTATCTTGGACTGAATGATACCTTGCCCGTAATTATTTCTTCCAAGTTGACACAGGAACAACAACTGATTGAGATGCTCAGGCGGCACAAAGAATTCATTAGATGGATCATCGATGACCTAAAAGGAATCAATCTGGTAGTTTGCATACATAAGATCCTCCTAGAGGACAGCCATATGCCAACCATTGACGCATAAAGACGGCTAAATGAGGCAATGAGGGAGGTGGTAAGAAAAGAAGTGATCAAATGGCTTGATGTTGGCATCATTTACCCCATATCCGGCAGCACATGCGTGAGCCTGGTCCAATGTGTGCCTAAGAAAGGAGGGATGACAGTCATCACAAATGAAGACAACGAGTTAATCCCAACCAGGACTGTGGCCGGTTGGAGGGTTTGTATGGACTATCGAAAGCTAAATAAGCAACTCGAAAGGATCACTTCCTTTTACCTTTCGTAGATCAAATGTTAGATATATTGGTCGAAAAACCTTACTATTATTTTCTTGATGGATACTCAGGTTACAATCAAATTGCAATTGCTCCGGAAGATCAAGAGAAAACTACATTCACCTACCCGTATAGAACATACGCATTCAAAAGGATGTCGTTTGGACTTTGCAATACACCGGCAACCTTCCAAAGATGCATGATGGTCATTTTCTCCGACATGGTAGAAGATTTCCTGGAAATCTTCATGGATGATTTTTTAGTTTTTGGAGACAGCTTTTACGGATGCCTTGGCAACCTGGAAAAAGTACTCGAAAGATGTGAAGAATCCAACCTGGTCCTAAACTAGGTAAATGACACTTTATGGAAGACGAGGGCATTGTGATGGGCCATAAAATTAGCCGTCGTGGCATCGAGGTTGACAGAGCCAAAATTGATGGTATGGAAAAACTGCCACCACTTATTACAGTTAAAGGGATCAGGAGTATTCTGCTACACGCTTGTTTTTATAGACGTTTTATTGAAAATTTTCGAAAATAACGAAACCATTGTGTTCCTTGCTTGAACAGGACAAACCCTTTAACTTCGATGACAAATGCACTGAGGCATTTGAAACCCTGAAGGAGAAACTTGTAGCTGCTCCTGCTGTAGTACCACCAGACTGGACACTACCCTTTGAGATAATGTGTGATGCGAGTGACTACACCGTCGGGGCAGCGCTAGGACAGAGGAAAAACAAATTTTTCCATGTAATCTACTATGCCAGCAAGACGCTTAAAGAGACCCAAGTTAATTATACAACCACTGAGAAGGAGCTGTTGGCATAAGTTTTTTATTTCGATAAGTTCCGAGCCTACCTCATCAGAACAAAGGTGATAGTACACACTGACCATTCAGCCATAAAATACCTTTTCTCCAAGAAAGACGCAAAACCAAGATTGATACGGTGGATTCTTCTCCTGCAAGAATTCGATGTAGAAATCAAGGACAAAAAAGGGACAAAGAACCAAGTAGTTGATCATCTGTCACAACTAGAGGGATGAACAATAGACACGACTGAAATCTAGGAAAACTTCCCAGATGAGCAGATCCTAGCCACCTCGGCAGTAGACCTTGGAGCCGCCCAGGCAGCATATACCATAGCCGCTGCGGCAGAACCTCTGGCAGCCATGACAACCTCCAACACACTCTGGTACGTTGATCTTGTAAACTTCTTGGTTAGTGGTATTTTCCCTCATAACATGAATTACCAAGGGAAAAAGAGGTTTCAAAATGATGCAAAACATTATTACTGGGACGAACCTCTTTTGTTTAAGCAATGCCCAGATCAGGTGATTCAGAGGTGTGTACCAGAGGAAGAACAACAAGAAGTCCTCCACTATTGCCACAACTCACCATATGTGGGACATTTTGGAGGAACCAGAACTACTGCCAAGGTTCTCCAATCGGGACTTTACTGACCGACACTATATAGATATGCCCAGGCATACTACAAATAGCGTGACATATTCCAACGGACGGGCAACATATCAATGAGGAACGAGATGCCATTGCAGAATATTCTAGAGGTCGAATTGTTCGATGTATGGGGAATCAACTTCATGGTGACCGTTTCTATTATCTTGTGGGAACTTATACATACTGCTAGCATTAGATTATGTGTCCAACTGGGTGGAAGTCATTGCTACACCAAAAGTTGATTCCAAAACCATTCTGAAATTTCTCCAAAAGCATATCTTTACACGATTTGGAATCCCTAGAGCCATCATAAGTGACGAGGGGAAACACTTTGACAACAAACTGATTGCCATGGCATTGAAGAAATTTGGTGTCACACACGGCATACCACCCTCAGACCAATGGGCAAGCTAAAATATCAAACAAGGAACTGAAGAGCATTCTCGAAAAGGTGGTTAATCCATCTAGGAAAGACTGGTCTCTTCGAATCCATGATGCATTATGGGCATATAGAACAGCCTATAAAACCCCATTCGGCTTGTCACCCTATCGGCTCGTATATGGAAAAACCTGCCACCTGCCTGTTAAGATTGAACATAAGGCATACTGAGCCATCAAGGTAGTAAACCTATATTGGGACAAAGATGGGCAAAAGAGACTCATGAACCTGAATGAGATCGAAGAATTCAGAGCCTTGGCATATGACAATGCAAGAATATACAAGGAGAAAACCAAAAAATGGCATGACAAGAAGTTGCTGCCAAGGCAGTTTATGCCCGGGCATCAAGTACTCCTCTTCAATTCTCGATTGAAAATATTCTAGGGAAGTTAAAATCAAGATGGTCTGGCTCGTTCGAGGTAGTTAAAGCATTCCAACATGATGCAGTCACGACCAAATCTACCAAGGATAGGCATGAATTTAAAGTGATTGGGTAGAGGTTAAAGCACTACACAGGAACTCATGTGTCAAGAGACAAGGAAGTGGTCATGTTAGGAGATACATCCAAATGCACTCCTAAATCAGCCTAAATTTTTCTTTCCTGTTTTTAATTTTTAAAAATTAAATTTATATTTCTTGAATTTATTTTTCAACCACATTATTTTTAATTTTATGTTTTTTAGGCATTAGATTTAATTTTAGCATGTATTTAAGCACTAATAATTTTATTTCAGTTTATTTTAGGAGAAACAAAGCCCAAAGGAAAAGAGAAGAATCAAACCCAACCCATCAACCATTTAAGCCTGCCCGTGAAGCATGATGCGACAGACACAGCCGCAGACGTTGCTTCCCGCCAAAACTAGCCGTTGTAGAATAAGTCATTCCGTCCCAATGGCTCTCTGCCCAGGCAACGATTGCCTCGACAGACGAAACGGCAGAAATCATTCACTAAGCAACCCTTCACTCCTTTTTAAACCCCCTCATTTTTTTACAATTCACTATTCTTTACTCTCTTTTGCGCTTTGTTTCACAAGATTTCCACTATTTTCAGATCAATTTCAAGACTCTCGCAACTCTCACAACTCTCTCAACTTCTAAAACCTTCTCACAGAGGCAAAGTTGTGGAACACATTCGTCAAGAGACGAATCCTGCCCACATCGCACAACTCGACAGTCGACAAGCCACTCCTAGAACTTATACATTCCATACTCCACAATAGAAAGGTAGGGGCCAGCTCAATTTCCCCAGCTTGATAACGGAGTTGTGCAGCAAAGTATTCGTCCCCACCGATCCCAACGACAGCATGACGCCGGAGCGTACAGGGTGGACGAGGGAGATAATCTTTAGAAAGATGGAAATCCAAGAAACCACACCGGAGAACTATGTCGAGGCATTAGAGATGGGTAGCCAACAACCATACCACCAGCCCGCCTCGGCAACCACGATCGGCGGCCTTGCAGCTTAGTTGGACCGGATGGAAAGGCGTCAGCTTACTTTTATGGCATACATCAGAGACTTCAACGCTGCCATAGTTTCAATTCTCAAGGAGAAATTCCCAATCACCCAGTTCCCAGAATTCCCCGCCAAATCCATGCCCAGGCGGCTCCAGCTGCCTCTGATGCCCCCTCTACCTCGACATCATGGAATGCAGCTAACTCTGCCACTCCAACCGCCCAAGTCTCCACGACACCAGGAGCCACCTCTGACCCCAGGGAAGCAGTCGCCACAGCAACAGAAGTCCTCTCTATGTCGGATGACCATGTTGACACCGTAGCCGCCCCAATCAAAGAAAAAGGACAACCATCACGGGCAGTAGTTGCCGCACCAACACCATATGAATCCGCCTTCCTCAACTCCTAGTCATCAGATTCGGTGTGGCAAGACAAGGTCCGGTCTGTCATAAAGAAGCTCGATACCGCATACTCCCCAGCTAAAAAGAAGAAAGCCTCCAACACCGAGGAGATATGCCCAGACAGCGAGGACGGCAGCGAAAAGGAAGTTATAAAACCGGACCAACCAACACCAGCATCACGCAAGCAGCCACCAAGGGCGGCCAAAAGACTCAAAGCAGGAGCTCAAAGGCGGATGATACTTAGCGATGACGAAAAAGACGATACCTCCTCCGATTCGCCAACAATCTAAGCTATCATCCTCTTTCTTTATTTAATCTATATTTTCTTTTTAAGTATGTATGCATGAATAGAGGACAATGCTCCTCTCGAGTTTGGGGGGGAAATTAGTCCAACTTTTTATCTTCTTTATTTATTTTTTGTTTTCATTACATGTAGCTGCATTGTTAGAAGCATTTAGGAACCGTAGTGTAACTGCCTTTATTTAACAAGGAAGGAAAATTTTAGTTTGAAAAAATTTTGAGTAGCCTTTACCTGCCGAGGAAGACTACACGCCGAAACAGCAACTGTTGCGTGTAAAAGTGTCTATCGCAATTGAGTGCAAGTGTACACGTCGCAAGTAATAAAGTGATACTAGAGTATCGGATATCGTCTCCACAGGGACTGGGCTAACCCTTTCCTTCGCTATCTGCACAAGGGAAAAAGAATAGATTAAGATATTGTCACGAAAATAATAAAGAATACTTAAATAAAAGAGTGAGAGAATCAAGATAGATAGAATGGGCTGGTATTGAATTGCTCAGTAGTGTAGGTATTGCAGAGTTTAGGAAATCCAGTTCTGTCGTCGCACCCGTCGCCGACAGCACCTGTCGCGGCAACAGTCCGTTGATTGTCGCGGCAGCAAACACTCAACTCAGTACTTTCAAGTTTGGCAAGAATCCCAGATCTGCCTTGGCCTATCCCTAGGTCCAAGTCTGTCGATGATCACGTCTTGATGATACCTCCCGGCGTGAATCGAAGGATGAACACCGATGTGTATGAATTCTTCTTTAGCCACTTAACCTCGCCCTATCCCTAGGCACGAGATAGTTCAACTATAAACTAGAGAACTTGCTCTTATTTCTTTCGTATACTTAACTCTCCCGATGCTAAGTAAATAGATAACCTCACAATGCTCTCCCGATGCTCTTGCAAGATATTAATAACCAAAATAAGAGAACTTGAAGTTTATTTTATTGAACTGAAAATTCCTAAAACAAAACAACCCTTGCAACTACTTTACAAATCAACCCGTGGCCCTAGGAAGGATTTAGAGCATGTCGGCGGCGGGAAAACGGCTAGGGGTTTTTTGGTTATCGGTTATGGGGTATTGGTTATTGGATCTCTCCTCCTAGGTTAAAATACATGTCCTTATATAAGCTTTGGGCTCAAGTTATCTAATTTAACAAGGATTACAACTTTAATTAAAAGTATGATTCTAATAAAGACTAGATCTTCAAGGAATCTACTTTCCAGCCGTCCTCCTTGTTTCTTGGGATTTTCTCTCCTTGAACTTTGGGCTTGGGATATCTTCTGATCTGGGGCTTGGAAAAATATATGGTTTTCACACGACAGACGGGCTGAATTTTCTCTATCTGTCGAGGTCCACTTTACTTCTTCTCCTCAAAATTGATGTCGTCCTCTGCTGTCACGGCAGCAACCTTGGCAGCATCGTCCTCCTTGACTGCTAGTTCCAGCTTTTCTGCATCACTACCCAGCGCCTGCCACGACTGCTGCCCTGGATGCTGTCACGACTGCTGCCCTGGGTGCTGTCACAGCTGCTGCCCTGGATTCTGTCACGACTGCTGCCCTAGATGATGTCATGACTTCTGCCCTGGGTGCTGTCACGGCAGATACCTGCGAAAATAACCAAATTTAGCAGTATCTGCGCAGTTTTATCTAAATGTGATGTTTATGCAAAACTTAACCTAAAATGCAGTTAAACATGCTTGAGTGCAGCAAAAATAAGGATAAATGATGGGTAAAATATATAACTTTTATGCACTGATCAGCAACCTTAGCATGACTTTGGAAGTATTTAGAATCCAACTATGTTCGGAACTTAAAGAAACACCCTTTGTGACTGGTTTGATTTTAGGGCTTCTAGGAAACTTAGGTAATTCACTTTGTAAACTTGGGTAGAACTTAAAGTAAGTAGAAACCAACTATATTCTAGAGGTGCCCAAAACTGGCATTAGGATAGGCTAGAGGTGCCCGAAATCGGCTCTAGTAAGGTGCATATAAAAAAACCTAACATTGGCTCTAGTAACTTTGAAGAAACCAAGGGAATTAAGGTGCTTGCTGAAGTTTACTTAGAAGACGAAGAATCATTCTTGTTACAAGAACCGCACACACTTATGAGAAACATAGTTCGGTTCTGGGTAAGCCCATTTTCATTCGAAGGGTTGCTGTTAAGCGTGTAGCTGCACGGTATGTAAGGGTCGCTCAAGGTATTTTTAAGCTAAGTTTTCTTACAATTTTTAAGTTTTGCAAGTTACTATTAGATTGCATTGCTTGAGGACAAGCAATAGTTCGAGTTTGGGGGCGTGTTAAGTGTGAAAAGTACTAGATTTTAGCCCTAGGATAGCTCAACTATTGTTAGACTTAAGCCCATTTTAGTTGCATAATTAGGTAAACATACTCAAAAACTGTATAGAGTAGATACTCTGCCCTACTTGATGAATTTCACTGTTTTTATCTATAAAAGATACTGCCCAGGTATATGTTTTACTGTGCGCAGATACCCGCCCAGACAGACGATGCTGACGCAGCAAGGAGGGCAGAAGGAAGAAGCTGAACAATCAATGGACGATGCTGATGTACCTATTGGAGAGCTGATCAGACTAAGCTACAGAGGAAAAAACACAGAATAAGGAGCCTTGCTGAGCCAGACCTCTGTCGAGGCAACAGATGGTGCGCCACTGAGGCAGCATCCCAAGGCGGCTGAAAACATGCAAAATGGTATGCGACTGGAAGAACGCATCAAGCTCAATTTTTAGAGACCACTTGCATGCAGATCGGAGCCCAAAAGCCCAAGAAAAGCCACGGTCAAAGCTCAAGGAATTTAAAGTCAACCAAGAGTCAAGCTTGGATTAAATGAAGAGTTAATTAGAGTTTAATCTTTTTAGGAGATCTACTTTAATTTCAACTTGTACTCTAGTCCGTTAACCAACTTCGAGTAGGTCAATGCTTATATATAGGGCATCTTAGTCGACTAGAGGGGGATACCAAGCGATTTTTGAGAAAACCCTAGTGCTTCCATTCATCCATCATGTTCTAAACTTTCCCTATGTCTAAGGGTTGGTTTTGTTTAGTAGTTGTGAGAGATTGTTTGTAATTGTTTAGGTTTTTAGTATTTGCAGTAAAACTTCAAATTTTGTTTACTCTTGGCATTATTATTGTTTGCAATCAAATCGGGAGAGGAGAGAGCAATTATCGATTTGTCTAAAATTGGGAGAGTTAGACTCACGAAATGAGTAAACACGGTTTTATCCAACTTGGGGTGAAACTACTTCGGCTTAGGAATAAGTTAGAAGTTCAACGACTAAAGGAGGCTTTAGATTGGTTGGTATTCATCCTCGATTCACGCCAGGAGGTATTATCAAGACTTGATCACCAATAGCACTTCAACTTAGGGATAAGAAGGAGTCACTAAAGGAAGCCTTGCCGAACTTTGAAGCATCATTCAGTCGCCGGGGCATCACATCATTCTTTGTCGCAACGGGTTATCTGCCAAGGCATCACATTGACAACTGCCAAGACAACTGAGTCGATTTTGCAGCACTTTAACCAAGACAAAACATTCAATATCCACACTATGACACATTCCAATATCGGCCCATTCTCTCAATCTGATTTCTCAACCTTTTAATTTACTTGCTTTTAGTTTTAGTCAATTCAAATAAAATCTCAATCACTTGTGTTTTTACTTTTACTTGTACAAGAAGATAAATTCTGAAGAATTTCCCAATCCCAGTGGAGACGATATCTTTTATATTACAACTAGGCATCAATGTACACTTGCACTTAAAGCAAGACTATTTGACACCTTACAGCAGGCGTTTGAATTTCAGTACATCGTATCATCCTCAAACAGATGGTCAGTCTGAGAGGGTTATCAAGGTATTGGAAGACACATTGAGATGTTGCATCATTGATTTCCAAGGTTCTTGGGAGAAACAGTTACCCTTAGTGGAGTTTGCTTACAATAACAGTTATCAAGCGAGTATTCAAATGACTCCTTATAAGGCCTTGTATGGAAGGAAATGTAGAACGCCTCTTTGTTTGTAACCCCCTCGTCCTGGTCTGGTCGACTAACCAGTCCGAGTAGGCTACACGGGGAAAACCAATGAGAAACCCGTTAAAGTCCCACCTCGATTAGCAACCCTAGAAAATTTCTTTTAGTTATATCTTGTCTAAAGGCATATTTAATTCATATGTGATCATGACAGCGGAAAAACCACGAAATGAAAGCGACCAATCCAAAACAACATTTTAAGCAGCCCATTTTAAACTTACACAGCATGTCGTATCGATACACCAGACAAGGGTATCGATACGCCTTGACCAAGTCAACTACCTCCAGTCAACGCAAGGAAACCGTATCGATACAGCCCTTGGGCGTATCGATACACCCTCCTCGGTCAACTTCTCACGATCAACGATACAAGACCGTATCGATACACCCTGGACCCGACCGGTACGCCAAAATCTCATCAATAACTCGGATTTCCAGTGAGGATTTGGCGTATTGATACGCCCTCATGTATCGGTACGCTAGGCCAAACTTGAGTCCAGAAGTGTAGGACCGTATCGATACGGCCCTTAGGCGTACCGATACGCCCTGCACTGCAATGCTCAATTTTGCAGCCTAAGACTCACAAACAAGACTCTAGATGCATTTTAAGACTTCCCTAGCCACATACAAGCATACATACAACACATGACGCCCAAGATGTAAGCACACGAGGCAACCAACACGAACAAGCATCATTCATCAATGGATTCATGCATTCACTCAAAGGAGACATACATAGCACTTTAAGGTCCATGCCTTAGCAACCATACACTTAAGCATCCACAAAAGGCACAAGGCCAACATACATTGTAAGCAAATAAATCATGGTTTTACAATTCAAAATGGCATCAACAAGCCACACGAAAACAACATAATAAGGAGTCTAAACATGCTCCTAAACAACCAACAATATAACTCCAAAACATTCAAATCCCATTGCTTGACTATTACAATCCTTTAATTTAAAGTACATACTTGAGCTAACCAAAAGCAACACAAGCACACTTGGAGGCCCTCTTCTTGCTCAAGCAACCCACGAACTACGAATCTACATTGTCGAACAAGGAGAGCGTAAGCATAAAGCTTAGTGAGGGTAAGCTCATTAAAACAAACCTCGACAATGCAGGGTCCAAGCACGAGCACAACCAAGGTAGAATGCATGATCTTACCTTCAATCCACATGAGCCAAAATGTACATGATGCATGAACATATAATCAACCTTATGCCATGCTCAACAAGCCATAACCACCTCATATGTAAACACATATAATGGTCCATATTGACAACACATCTCAAATCATTTTGGCACACATATAAACTCATATTGGCACCTAGCTATGACTCGAATACACGCATAACACGTTGGAACTCACATCCAACAACAACCATTACCTTACGGTGGGATTACACTCAGCATCAAATCAAGCCAAAAACACTCATCATCGACTATCATATATATAAGAAGGTTTTTCGGGTGAACCCGTACTCTATCTTGATGACTACCATCACTAAGACCACGCGCGCATTTGACTCACGTGTGCACACTAAACATCCTAATGATCGATCATTTGTACCCAAGCATACTAGTGCCAATATTAAACACAATTCTCAACATCATTTTATAACCACTTCCGTGCTTAGCACGTACTCACCATGATTAACATCATGCACAATCCACATGCATATCACAATGCATCACAACCATGCCTCAACATACATGTATAACACATTATTCATAGCCACCATAAACACAATTAAGCAAGAGGCATAACAACAAGTTAGAGTGAAACCAAGGTCTCTAACTAAAGCTTGGGATTAGGCTACCACTCTAATCCCAACTCTAGGTGGGTCTACCAAGCCCAACCTAGTCCACATGCTTGAACCAAATATTTTAAAACCATTTAAAACATTTAACCACTCATCTTCACTTCCGAGCTCAACAACCAAGCAACCAAGACCTTCAAGCTTCCGGATTCACTCCCGATGCTTAACCAACACAATTCTTTGTCTCTAGACAATCAAACACACTCTATTAATCACCAAAACAACCACAAACCCCTGCTGTAATTTATAACATCAATTTAGCATCAAATCAAGCCAAAAACACCCACAAAACTTCTCATTTTCGAGCGGCCCTCTATACCCACTGAAATCTTCCATTTCAAACAACCAAACGATCATCAAACACACCCAAAATGATCCTCAAATACCATACTATCATAAACCAAACATTTTCTCACTTAAAATAGCCCTTAAACAAACTCTAAAACCTCTCTAAAACCCCAACAAAACCCATTTCCGAAAATCTTTATAAAACACCCCCAAAATTCACATATGTTGGACCTTTTTGGTTTCTAAGATCATATTGGACATTAACAAATCAAAAACTTAAATCAAAACCCATAAAGTAGCAACCTTTAACATTTTTCCATGGAAAACCAAACTTCTAAAACAATAATGAAAATGAAATCTAATGGTACTTTTGAAGAGAGGAAGATGAGAGTAAAATAGGGATATAATTACCTTCCAAAACCGACCAAAAATGAAGAAGAAAGGAGATGGAATAGTGATTTGGAGAGGGAAGGGGTTTTTGACGTGGATAGTGAAAAAGGAAGAAGAAGATGATGAATTAAAAGTTGTATTTTAATATAAAGGGGGTTTTAATTTGAAAGACCAAATATTTACAAAAATGCCATGGGAATGGCTATTGGGCTTGAATATCAAAAATTTGGTCCAACACTTCAAATTTAATTTTGCACAACAAAACTGAGACATTATTTTATTTATTTATTTCACCCGACCCCCAAACCCGGGTGTTACATTGTTGGGCGGAAGTAGGACAGAAGTTGGTTTCTTTGCCTAATGTGCTTAAGGGCACTACGGAAAAAGTGAAGCTCTTTAGTGAGAGGTTGAAAGTGGCTTCGGATCTGCAAAAGTCTTACACGGATTTGAAGCGTAAGGAGATTGAGTATGTCGTAGGAGATCAAGTGTTCTTGAAGGTTTCACCTTGGAAGAAGGTACTGATATTTGGTCGAAAAGGCAAGTTGAGTCCGAGGTTTATAGGACCATACGATGTGCTAGAGTGTGTTGAACTTGTTGCTTATAGGTTAAGGTTACCTTCTAAGTTAGAGAAGATACATGATGTTTTCCATGTATCCATGCTTCGTAAGTATAGATCGGATCTGTCTCATGTTATGCATGTTGAAGAGATTGAGTTGAATCCAGATTTGTCCTATGATGAAGAATCGGTCGAGATTTTGGATTCGGATAGCAAAGTTCTTCATGGTAAGACCATTGAGTTGGTCAAGGTCTTGTGGCGACATCGTGGTGTCGTAGAAGCCACGTGGGAAAGGAATGATGACATGAAGAAGCAGTTTCCTCATATTTTTCCTCCAGATAAAATTTCAAGGATGAAATTTCTTAAGTGGGGGAGAGTTATAACGCCCCGATTTTGGGCCTAGAAGCTTTTAGCATTGGTTCAGGGTTAGTATAACCTAAACTAGAAGATTCGGGTTTTCAGGAACGGTTCAGGGAAAACGTAGTTCGGGATATGATAAAATTATGGGAAAATTCCTAAAATCCTTTAAAATATATATGAAGAATTGGCGAAGTCAATTTTGGAAAATGGATTTTGGAAGATTGATGTAGCGCATGTAGGTGTTCTCTTTTTATGAGCGCAAGTGCACACTTCTGTCAAGTTATAGTATAAATGATATCGTCTCCCACAGGGAATGGAGCAGCTACTATGAACGGTTTCCTGCACAAAGATTTAGTAAATACTTAATTAAATCACACAATGTGGAAATATAAAAAAAGAAATAAATAAAATAAAGATAGTGATGAGAGGGATGATAGGGATAGATTTGGTCGATAGATTGGGTAAGGCAAGTGCAGCTTAGTAGCATGTAGACTGCATTGTAAAGCCTAAGTATATTTTGCGCTGCCATGATTTGCTGCCTCGGCGAGTATGGCGGGCGACAGGCTACGACCCTGTCACGCGGCCGCAGTGGGTTACTGCCCCTACAACTTTCACTATCTCGGCAGGTAGGTTGGTAACTATAAAAGTGGATAAGTCCCTGTACTATGTTAAAATTACAAAATGATCCCTAAAAATGTATTCGAATGCAATTGAGTTTCAATTCGTTGTTTGATCGAGTTGCAAATTGTTCCCCTACGATGTTAAACACTTAGGATCCTAATGAGCATCTAGACAAGATAAAAATAAAAAATAGGGTTGTTTATTGAGGTAAACCTTTCGGTTTACTTCAATATTCCCCGTGTGATTCGTTCGGTTTGGTCTTTCACCCAGACTGGGTCGAGAGGGTTACAATTCAATCATCAAGTCGTAATCTTTAAGCAACTCCAACCACCGTCGTTGTCTAAGATTCAACTCTTTTTGTGTTATCAAGTTCTTCAAACTTTTATGGTCCGTGTAAACCGTACACTTTTCACCATAAAGGTAATGCCTCCAAATTTTCAAGGCAAACACCACCACAGCTAACTCGATATCATGCGTAGGGTAATTACGCTCATGCACTTTCAACTGACGAGATGCATAAGCCACCACCATACCCTCCCGTATCAACACACGTCCCAACCCAACATAGGACGCATCACTATAAACCACCAACTCTTTACCCGATTCAGGTTGAATCGGGATAGGAGCTTCCGTCAACGCTTCCTTTAACTTCTCGAAAGCTTGTTGCCTAACCTCCGTCCATTCAAACTTAACATCATTTTGTAACAACTTTGTCAAAGGAGCAGCAATTCTTGAAAAACCATCCACAAACCTACGATAGTATTCCGCTAAACCAAGGAAACTACGCACCTCATAGACCGACTTAGGTGACTTCCAAGTCATCACTGCCTCAACCTTTTGGGGATCGACCCGAATCCTTTAGCCGACACCACATGTCCAAGGAATACGACCTCCTTAAGCCAAAACTCGCATTTGCTCAACTTGGCATACAACCGATTGTCCAATAATGATTGCAACACAATCCGCAAGTGTCGATCATGATCTTCCTCGGTACGTGAATACACAAGAATGTCATTGATAAACACAACCATGAATTGGTCCAAAATCTCATGAAATACCTGGTTCATCATATCCATAAACGCAACAGGGGCATTAGTCAAACCAAACGACATCACCAAAAACTCGTAATGCCCATACCTCGTGCGAAACGCAGTCTTAGGCACATCTACATCCTTTACCTTCAACTGATAATATCTGAATCTCAAATCAATCTTGGAAAACACCAAAGCACCTCAGAACTGATCAAAAAGATCATCAATCCTTGGCAAGGGATACTTATTCTTAATCGCCAACTTGTTCAATTGTCGATAATCTATACACATTCCCGTCGTGCCATCTTTCTTCTTCACAAACAAGACCGGTGCACCCCAAGGTGAAACACTAGGTCTAATGAATCCTCGATCAAGCAACTCCTGAAGTTGCGTCTTCAACTCCTTCAACTCTTTCGGAGCCATTCGATAGGGAGAAATAGACACTGAAACCATGTTTTTATACAACTCAATGACAAACTCAACCTCTCTGTTCGGTGGCAAACCATGCAACTGTTCCTAAAACAAACTCGGAAACTCACATATCGTATGTATGTCATGTACCTGAACTAACAGATTGGCCGGGAAAGGAATTCCTTGGATCATTAAGGGGCAGTTCTTGCATACTACCCTCACGGTGACACAATCTCCTAAAGGATTGGTTATAGAGATTCTCGATGCTATTGGCTCATAAGACATGTTATATTTTTTAACTATTATGGTGCTTATAAAAGAGTGAGTAGAATCGGGATCAATCAATACATATAAAGGATGCGAATATAACCTAATGGTACCTACAGTAACATCAGGCTCGTCCTCCTCTTCCCTGCTCCTCACATGATACATTTGGGTAGAGGCTTTCGTGTCTTGCTTGTTGAATGTTTTCCCCAAACCACTCGATCTCCCAAAGGTTCCCGATGATCCTTGCTTTGATCCCTTACCTCAAAAGGATTGAGCAAGAGAGGCAACAGTAGTCGGGGTGGCTATAGACTTGGTTGCATTCAGTGGACAGTCACGAATGAAGTGACCTTGCTTACCACAGTAATAACAAGCTCCAGTGTGCTTACAGCATTGACACGCTGGATGCTTATTCTGTTAGTAGTTGCAAACTCGATGGTGGGTGCTTCGATTCAAACTTCTGGTGCTATCAATAGATGCTGCCTTAGCAAAGGACTGAGTCACAGACTGAGACCTATCAATATTTCCAGAACGGAAGGGCTGCGGATAAACATTTTGCTTTAGGCCTTGATATTTTGCTTTCTTGTTCCACTTGGGAGGTTGAGAATCATCCCTAAACCTCTTCTCTGATTTACTGGACCCATCGGCCCGTTGAGCTTTCTGTGTAGCTTCGGTGGCCTTAACTCGATTCACCAGGTCTTGAAAATCAATAATGCTCAATGTAGTAAACATAGGGCATAACTCATCTTTGAGCCCTGCAATGAACATTCAGCACTTCTCCTCCTCCTTGATATATTCAGCACCATCTCTACGGTACTTACAGAAGTCATGGATGTACTGATCGATCGGTCGTCCGCCTTGCTTGAGGTGGACGAAAATACTTCGCCTTTCAGCGAGATAGAACTCACTGACGTACTTCTTACGAAATTCTTTAAGGAAGAACTCCCAGGTTACAACATCTTCAAAATAGAACAAACCCCAAACAAAAGGGACCACAAGTAGATTACCTTTTTCTTTTTTTTGAGGGTTGCTTTGTGTATGGGTGTTCAAACGGTCGGTTAAACCGAATTAACCGACCAAACCAAACTAATTCGGTTAAACGGTCGGCCACCGAACTTTGTTCGGTCGGTGAGTGGTTAATTTTTTTTTTGAAACTTTGGTTAACAGTTAATTCGGTTCGAAACATGTTAATTAACTGAATCACCCGAAATATAATAAATAATAAATATATTATATTTATATATATTATTATTAAGCCCAAACCCAAACATAGAATATTGTATGGGGTATCATTTTTAGAGGCGATCTCATGAACAATGCTTTATACACTGAATTGTGTTCAAATCTTGCATGTTCTCTTGTCTATACACAAAAGGAAAATCAAAACAGCTTCTTGTTGCTATAGATATCTTCTTTTGTACTCTGTCCACTGATATATTTCATCACCATTAATAAACAATAAAGTCCAGCCATAATGTTGAAAAGTATGGTAATACACCACTGTAAATAGTAGTAAATGTTGAAGAGTATGGTAATACACCACTGTAAATAGTAGTAAAAAAGCTATTAGTAGTAAACAATAAACACTGCCTTACACAGGTGTAAGTTAGTTCTTTAATTTACTAAACAATCAACACTGTCTTACACTAGTGTAAATAAGTTCTTTAATTTACTAAACAATCAACACTGTCTTACAACGGTGTAAGTCAATTCTTTAATTAACTAAACAATCAACATTGTCTTACACCGGTGTAAATCAGTTCTTTAATTTACTAAACAATCAACATTGTCTTACACCGATGTAAATCAGTTCTTTAATTTACTAATAAATTTCGGTTAATTCGAAAACCGACCGAATTAACCGAAATTTATTCGGTTCGGTTAATTCAAAAACCGACCGAATTAATCGAAATTTATTCGGTTCGGTTAATATATTTCAAAAAAAAATTCGGTTCGATTAACAGTTAAAGATTTAAAAAGTTTAGCTAATTTAGTTTTGGGTAATTCGGTTCGACCACCAACCAAATTAACCGTTTGAACACACCTAACTTTGTGGATTTCGTTTTGTGGGGTTTTTTATTGTTTGTACTTATCCCGAGACTTTTGTTATTTTTTCCTTTTAATAATACATTAAAGCATATATTTATTCAAAAAAAATCGTCGTATCGTTTTTTTCCACGTATTTGGTTATAAAATGTCCACTTAGATTTTGTCTTAATTTATTGCATAACTTATTATATTATATATACTTTTATATTTGGACAAAATTAATAAAATCAAATCGAAATAAAAAGATTTAACTGTAAGTCAAGTATTTTTCTTAATAAATGCATGATACGTGGTATTCCCTTATCTTCTTCTTTTCTTACCTTCGAATTTATAGGAAACAAACAAAAATAAAGTGAGAAATTGGAAAATTGGTTTGTTTTTGTGAAGTCTAATAATCTTTGTCTCAAATACTTTGATTTCGAAAAATTATTTATTTGCAGTGCATCCATTTCACAATGGTCAGAGCTGCATTTAAAAGTAAGTGCAATTGATCCCATTTAATTTGTTGGATATGAGATTTAAAAAAAAATTAATATAAAATTTTTATAAAAAATTAATATAAAATTAATTACACTTTATTAGAATATAAGATCAAAAATACATATTAATCTCGTTCTCCATTTTGACCCTATATACGAATGATGTAATTTATCCGGTAAAAAAAATGTTTCCGTCCAAAGCCCTGCCCTTACGGCAACAATAAGCAGGCCCAGCCCTTCCCCTCTAACCTAAACGCAAAACCCAGAAAGAAAGGCTAAAATCCCTCACTCTCATCCCAAAGGAGAAAGAGCTTTTGAGCTAAAAGTTTCAATGGCGGCCAACAATCATCAAACACAAGAACCCAAGAAAAGAAAGCAAATTTCAAGCTCAAACACCGACCGAGATAGCTCGAAATCGAAGAAGCCGAAGCTACTTGCTTCAACCCCATCAAAAAATCCTTCAAACAAGCTCTTGAAAATACCTTTCAACCCATCCAAACAAAAACGGGAACACCCAAGTCATTCAAAGTTTAAGAAACCGGAATCTGGGAATGAAAATAAAGAGCTTACTAAGCGAGAGCGTCGAATCCAAGCAAAGGTCATTCGACTTTTTTCCCCTTTGTTTTTCGTTAGAAATCGAAGAAGGCAACCCATTTTGTGTTACTCAATGTTTGTTGTTTTATTGGTTTTGATAGGAATTGGCAGAAGCTAGAAAGAAGAGGAGGAAACCGCATTATACTCTTGAACAAGTACTGTATTTTCTTTTTATTTAGGATGTAATCGAGTCAAGCTGAGTTTAAGCTTATTTAGTAAGCTCGAATTGAATTGGAGGCTCAAGCTGAGTTTTATTTGAAAAGCTTAAACTCCATTGGAGAAAATGTTGAATTGCTTGAGCTGGCTCGTTTAGGTTCTTTTACTTAGTAAAGACGAGCTCAACTCTCATGCTTGATTTCAAACTTCGTTATTCGTACTCAACTCAAGCATGGCATGGGTATAAGTTTGAGTTCAAATTGAAGTTTTTTCAATACTAATTTAAAAAAACTTATTACTCCCGTGCTTGAATCAAGTATTCGGACACTTGGATTCTATTATTTCGATATTCTAACTGCTTCGTGTTGGAGCTCGCACAATTAGAGAGTGACTGAGCTGAAATAGATTTTTTTAACCCAAATAGCTCGTGAGCACAAGCGTCTCTTTTACCCCCCCCCCCCCCCCCCCCCATTTAATACGAAGATATTTGAATTGAACTATTTAGGATTTGATTAGAACTTGTATGATGGCTGACTCTGATGTTTAGACAGTTATTGATTTTTTTGTCTGATGCAAGTTTTGGTTTTTTTACATTGTATCAGGAGCTTGCATCTCTATGGGAAAAGATGAGGCGTCGGAATATTGCTAAAGAAGACCGATCAAAGTACGATCTCGAGAACAAATATAATGCTTTGTAATTCAACACGGCTTTTTTTTGGCCTAAAATGTTATTTGAATTGTTCTTAGGCTGATAACTGAAGCTCTGCAAAAGATGAAGGGAAAGATTCCAGAAATTGCTGGCTCTCATGTTTCGTCTCGTATTCTGCAGGTTTTTCTTTGGTCTTTTCTTTAAGTTTCGAGTTAATTCCACTGCAATAGGCTATGGTTGTCTAAGCCTTTTTTGGTTTGGCCTTAGACCTGTGTTAAGTACTGCTCACAAGCAGAAAGGGATTCTGTATTTTCCGAGCTTCAGCCACACCTTCTCACCCTTTCATGTAATGCCTACGCAGTGCATCTTGTGAAGAAAATGTTAGATACAGGTATACTTATGTTGCGTCAAGGACTAGGTTATAAAATTATCTTCTAGGTGATGTTAATCCTATTGTTATCATGGTCTTACATTACAATTAATTGCATGCAGCATCTAAAAGACAGCTGGCGGGGGTTATCTCATCTCTCCGCGGGCATGTTGCTTCTCTTCTTCGGCACATGGTTGGATCTCTAGGTATGTTAGAGTTAATTTTGGTCACCTAAATTCATCAAAAAATTAATGATCCATTTTCTTTAAACATGTGTCTTAAGCTTAATTGCTCCAACTTTATTTTTCTTGAAGTACCTGTGTCGTACATGTATACCAACATGGTTATGGAGATATGACACTAATGATCCTCCAAATACATAGAAAAACTTATCAAAGATTTAACATACCCGTGTAGGGAACATATGTGATCTGACACTCACACTTGTGTTTGAGTACCATGAATCTGATGCATATACCATTACATGAGCGTGGGGTAACTTTGTAATGATCCTTCAAATTCATAGAAAAACTTAGAAAATGCCTGTATTGGAAACATACTCATCCGGCATTCTTACCCAAGTCCGAGTAATGTAGATCTTAAGTCTACTCAATTATTTTATGTGCACGAGTGTTAGGCGGATTTCACTGTAGGTTTTGAGATGTAAATCTGTTCTCAAGCCTTGCTAACATCCAATATCCTTGCCTATCCTTCTGCAGTTATTGAGCATGCATATCAACTTGGAAATGCCACTCAAAAACAAGAGCTTCTGATGGAATTATATTCTACCGAGCTTCATCTGTTTAAAGACCTCTCATCCATCAAAGAAAGCAGGTAGAAATTATATAAGTTTGTACATTTTAGCCACGGTTGTCCCACTCCAAAAAGTTCTAAAGAACTGATAACTCATCACTGAGGCTGATGGGCAGTAGTTAAATTTTGTGATGTTATTCCTTTCACAGTTTTGTTGGTAGCTTGATGGATATGTGCGATTCCACATTGATATCCTACTTATACAGCAAGTCGGGAACATATTTTGACAAAAAAAATTCTGATCTTATATTAGGTTAACAGATGTAATATCGAAGCTGGGCCTGCAGAAATCTTCTGTTATACGACACATGAGTTTGGTGATTCAACCAATCCTTGAAAAAGGAATAGTGGACCACTCCATGATCCACAGGGTATTAGTAGAGTATATGAGCATAGCTGATCAGGTATTTAAGATCTTAACACGTATTATTGAAACATTCTCTAAAGAGTTTTCTTCCCGTAGCTTACTAAATTTAGTTTGTCAACAGTCCACTGCTGCAGATATAATTCAACAACTGTCTGGTCCACTCCTAGTTCGTATGATCCATACCCAGGACGGATCTAAGATTGGGATGCTCTGTGTTAAGCATGGAAGTGCTAAGGTTTGTTGCAGTTGGTTGCTTGAGTTCCATAAAGCCTAATTCATAAGGATACGCTTTTCTGGAAAAACTCAAGACAATTTTACTATTTCTAGTGGAATTCCTAGTTTGTGTTAACTGTTAACTCATGAAGTATCATCCTTTTTGTGTTTCATTTTAGGAAAGAAAGAAAATCATCAAAGGAATGAAAGGCCATATAAGCAATATAATGCATGACCAATGTGGGTGCATGGTAAGGGTTGTCTATGGAATCTATCCGCTTGATTTTCTTTTGTTAGAAATGCTAAATGGGAAGCCTTTGTAGATTGCTTATTTTTAACCTTTGTACCATGTACAAATAGGAGTGTGTAGACAGTTGGGTTGGTTGAAAAAACCAAAGTCGAATTAATCTACTTCCCATAGGCCATAAATAGTAACCAGAAACCGGTCTGGCTTAAGGATAAACTGGACTAGCTGGACTGACTTAAGTTAATTGGTTTGTTTGGTAAACTGAATTAACCGAAAATAAATGAGCTAATCTACCCTTTTGCAATTCATATATATTTAAGACTATCATATATTTTAGTTATATTTCCTTCAAAAAGTTATAATCATTGAAGAAATGTAATCAACTTTATTATTGTAATGGTTTTCCATATATCTTTAAATATATATACAGGTATAATATATTTATATTAAGCCTGTTAATTTGGTCAGTTTGGCTATCAATTCTATAAACCACTAACGGACCAAATTAACATATTTAAACCAACTCATTTAACTGACCTAAAATGAAACTGAACTAACCAAACCGAATGAATCAAATTGTATAGGTTAGTTTGGTTAACTCAGTTTTCACGAACTTTACAGAGCCCTATGTCTTAAATGTAATTGACTCTTGATAAATTCAACTATGACACTAGTAACATTATGAGTCGGTGTCATGATGCCTTTCTTTTAGATTTAAAGCACTTAAGGCTTGTCTCTGATTTTCATTTTATTAGGTACTTGTTGGCATTGTTTCAATGGTCGATGACACAAAGCTTATAACAAAGGTTAGTTTCTGCTATGCAGCCTTTAATTACTATGTCTCTATGTTATGTAATATTGCTTTCTCGTAGTGCCTGACTTTAATTTTCTGTTTACAGTTTATCATCCGTGAGCTCCAAGCAACATTGAAAGAGCTTGCTTTGGACAAGGTCTCTACTCTTTCTAAACCTTTTATCTTAACAACAGATTTTGAAGAAGATAACTTGGCCAGGAAATAATGATGGGCTCATGACCTTTAAAACAAATACAAGAAATATATATATTTATTCCTTGTTATCTGAAGTAGCCGGAGAATCCTTAAAATCCAAACTCATAACTTGAGGAGTTGGTCCACTCAGCTTGGGCAATTTAAGAGTTCATATTTTTTTACAGTTATTTTAGAATGTCCATAGAATGGATACTATCCTTAAAGTTGTCACATTAATTCAGCTTTTAGTAGTTCTGTGTTCATTATGGGTTTCTGTTTGCATTCTGTGAATTTCAGAATGGAAGGCGCTTGTTGTTGCAGTTGCTTCATCCAAACTGTTCACGCTATTTAAATTCCAATGATCTGGCGTTTCTAAATTTATCTGTTCCGTCGCTCAGTGCTAAGGTAGTTTAATAGCTGTGATCTTTTATTGAGCTATCGTAGACTGCAAACAACCTTTGCTAGAATTTACAACGGGTTCTCACTTTCTCAGAATGATTCCAGAGTCGGATCTGAGAAAATTTCAAGAGATAAAGAATGTATTAAGGAGGCAGCTAAGAGTGATATTCCCGAAGAGAACCTTGATGAAGAACCTACAAAGGAGACATCTACAATTGATCCTGATATGAAAGAAGCCGAGTCTGGTAATTGTAAAAGCAATATTCTCGAAGAGGACCTTTACACGGCTGAGGGTGGGAAGAAGGATCCTTCGCTAAGGAGGAGAGAGTTGCTAGTCAAGAGTGGGCTTGCTGAGGTTCGATGGTCCATCTTGCCCATTAGGGGTGATATGCTCTTGTTTTTGTTTCTAAAGGAAAATCTTTTGTTGGTCCTTTGGCTGAAGATATCAAAACCTTCTGTGATGTTTGGTTTTACAGAATCTTGTTGATGTTTGCATCGAGGATGCGGGAGAATTGCTTGCTTCAAATTTTGGCAAAGAAGTAATGTTTGAGGTAATCAACTTTTTTCTTAGTTTGTATTCTTTTTATAAAATCCAGAAGCAGGCTAAGTTAGAAGCCTGGGACTTTGTCGATAACCGAGCAGTTATATCTCTAATAACATGTTAACTTCTTAACCGAATATTTACACTTGAACATTTCGACACTCGCTCCATCCAAATTTGGTTTTTTGTTGTTGTTTATTATTGTGTCTTTTAATGAACTATTTTCAATCCGCAATCTCATGATTTATCACCTTGGCATATGTTGGAAATAATGCACAGGTTGCAATGGGAGGTTCTGATGGTATTCTCCACCCAGCATTGGATGAAAAATTGAATAACTTGCATGAAGCTATAGCAGCACTTGCAGCAAAGCTTAAATCCGAAGAATCGGAGGAAGAACATGTGCTAGAAAACTTCCATTCCAGTCGCACCATACGGAAACTAATACTAGACTGCCCTGCATTTGCTTCCACATTATGGAAGAAATCTCTGAAAGGAAAGAGTCAATTATGGGCCCAAGGTCACAGGTTAGCTGCTTTGTTTTGACATCATTAATATTTCGCGATTAAAGCATAAACATCCACTTGAACTTTAACATTGCATTATTTCGATATGGCCCCCATTGCTCTATTTGCAGTTCAAAGGTAGTGTCTGCATTTTGGGAATCCTCAGACTCCGAGGTCCGTAAAATGGCAAAAGAAGAGTTAAAGCCCTTGCTTGATGGTGGTATTCTCAAAATCCCTGAAAATATGCAATCGGCAAACGAAGATTAGGTTGGTCAATATCTTGATTGTTGAACAGCTGTTGTTGACCGGACTGCTGAGAATATTGAGTGAATGATTATACAAAGCAGATTACAGAATTTTCTTAACTGAAATAGGGTTAAGGAATTTTGGGTAATTACAAAGTGACTGTAGAATTTGGAATAGGTATTATAAATTTTTTATTGGTTCCCATCTTTAATGTTTGAGCTTGTCAGCTGAACTTTTGTTATTGTTTTGGTTTGTTCTTCCTTTGATCATACTTGTGAATGTTATTTTGCTACGAAAATGTAATGCAAACTCGTGATTCAGTCTGTTAACCATGGTTTCGAAAATTTAATTTGGGGACGAATAACTAGGGATGGCAACTAGGGGTGTTCAAAAAAATCCGATCCGATTGATCTGATCCGATTATCCGTTGATCCGATCCGAAATTTCGGATATCCCATCCGTTTTTTATTTTTCGGATATCCGAAAATTTCGGATCGGATACGGATAGTGGTTTTACATTCGGATCGGATATCCGATTATCCGATATCCGAAAATTCAATTTTTTTATAGGTATAAATCTTATTATATTCGATATTTTTACTTGTTATATATGAAAAATTGAAATTTCTTGATACAAATATTGTTATATTCAATAATTTATTAAATTTTATATTCGAAAACCTAAATTTTTCATGGATAGAATCATTAAATTAAAAAAATAATCAAATAAATTCATAAATTTCGGATATTTGGATATCCGAGTATCCGATCCGAAAATTCGGATATCCGGATTTTCGGATATCCGATTTTTTCGGATCGGATACGGATCGCTATTTAGGTGATCCGAATTTTTCGGATATCCGAATTTTCGGATCAGATCGGATCGGATATCCGAAATGAACACCCCTAATGGCAACGGGGCGGGGCGGGTTTTTGGCCGCCCCGAACCCGCCCCGCCCCGACCTATAATATATTATACCCGACCCCGCCCCGCCCCGAATTAAAATATTATTTTACCCGTCCTGACACAATAATCCTTAAACCCGACCCCGACCCGCCCCGAAAAATTAAAAAAAAATTAATTTTCGCCGACGATAAATATTAGATTCGACCAATCTTCCACCACAATCACAAATTATAGTTCCAAAGGACTTCAAACTTATATAAAAAAATAAAATAAAACTAATTTTAAATTATCCACATGTTAAACAACATATTCAAAAGAATAAACTTGAATCATTAACCGTTAGAATCGAATATATTAAAACATGAACAACATCTAACAAAATTTTACAATAAGTACGAACCAAAATAAAAAACAAAAAATAGCTTAAAATTCATAAAAGTGTTTAAATAAAATGATATTTTTTATAAATATAATAAAAATATATATAAAAATATAAAAATGTACCGGGGCGGGGTGGGGCGGGGAATTTCTAGCAAATACCCGAACCCGCCCCGCCCCGACTTCATGCCTTTCACGTCCCGCCCCGATCCCCGAAATTTTAGAAAAAATACCCGATCGGGTCGGGTCGGGGCACCTCGGGTCTTTCTATTTTGCCATCCCTACGAATAACTACAAAATAAGTGTCCGCCTCTTTTTTGCATCTAACTTTTTGGCTGAAATAGGTACATGAAGTTCTTTTGTGGTTGAAATAAGTATTTAAGCTATTTTTTGGCTGAAATAGGTGTTTAAACTTTTAATTTTTGTTGAAATAAATGCTCAAGTAGGTGCCAAATTGACGGTTAAAATAAGTTAAAAATTAAAGTTTAGGCACTTATTTTATCAAAAAAATTGTTTAGGCACATTTTTTAGTCAAAATAAAAGTTTAGGCACTTATTTCAATATAAAATATTTTAGGTGCCTATTAAAAAAAAAGACATAGTCTGGGCACTTATTTTATAGTTTAGCCCTATAAATATTAGAAAGATGTAAAACAATTAAGGGTAAACTATACCATTGACCACCGAACAAATTGAGGATTCTTATTTTGACCACCGAACTAACGAACTCGTCAATCAGACCACCGGACTTATTAAATTAACCTATTTTGACCACTGCCGTTAAAAAAATAACGGACGGCTAACAGAGTGATGACGTGGCAGTTAAAGAACTTTTATAAAATTACACATTTAATCCTTGCTATTTGCACATTTTTTCAATTTAGTCCTAATTTTAAATTAATAAAATAAATTAATTATTTAATTAAGTGATGACATGTGTCAACACCTTATTAGATGACTTTAATTATTTATATTTTAATTTTTAATTTTCTTTCTTCGTCCAATCAAGTGGTGACACGTGTCACCACTTGGTTTAAAGAAAATGACGCAAATTTGGGTAAATGGGGATAGGGTGGCTCAAACCTGGGACCTATGGGTTTCTAACCCACACCCTTACCACTGCACCAAGCCTCCTTCTATGACATGAATTGCTCCATTTAATATATAAGTTATAATGCAGTATATGTTAGGGAATAAAGTAAAAATGGTTGAAAGGGGATTCGAACCTATACCACTTGAGATGTGTATAATCACACAAACATTCGATATAAAGAAAAGAAATTCCATTAAAATATTCAAATATTTTTTCTTTTTCATATTTAAATTAAATTAAATATTTGATTTAAATATTTTAAATCGAATATTTTAAAAATATTTTCTTCTTTTTCATACTTTAAATATTCGAATTAATTTAAATACTTTAAAATTTTGATTTAAAATATTCAAATATTTTTTAAACTGGAAAAACAAAATGTGTATTAAATCGAATATTTATTAAAATCGAATATTTGTATTAAAATTTGTAATAAAATGGAAAATTTGTAATAAAATTTATTAAACATTTTAATAAATATTTTTTAAATTGGAAAAGCAAAATTTGTATTAAATCGAATATTTTAAAGTATTTAAATTAAATCGAATATTTGAAGTATGAAAAAGAAAAAAAAATATTTTTAAAATATTCGATTTAAAATATTTAAATCAAGTATTCGAATTAATTTAAATATGAAAAAGAAAAATATTCGAATATTTTAAATCGAATGTTTGTGTGATTATACACATCTCAAGTGGTATAGGTTCGAATCCCCTTTCAATCATTTTTACTTTATTCCCTAACATATACTGCATTATAACTTATATATTAAATGGAGCAATTCATGTCATAGAAGGAGGCTTGGTGAAGTGGTAAGGGTGTGGGTTAAAAACCCATAGGTCCCAGGTTTGAACCACCCTATCCCCATTCACCCAAATTTTCGTCATTTTCTTTAAACCAAGTGGTGACACGTGTCACCACTTGATTGGACGAAGAAAAAAATTAAAAATTAAAATATAAATAATTAAAGTCATCCAATAAGGTGTTGACACGTGTCATCACTTAATTAAATAATTAATTTATTTTATTAATTTAAAATTAGGACTAAATTGAAAAAATGTACAAATAGCAAGGATTAAATGTGTAATTTTATAAAAGTTCTTTAACTGCCACGTCATCACTCTGTTAGCCGTCCGTTATTTTTTTAATGGCAGTGATCAAAATAGGTTAATTTAATAAGTTCGGTGGTCTGATTGACGAGTTCGTTAGTTCGGTGGTCAAAATAGAAATCCCCAATTTGTTCGGTGGTCAATGGTATAGTTTACCCAACAATTAATTACAATAATTAAAGATGATGATAAATCTAAATATAATAGTGAAAAGTATATGATGTACTGATATTAGAAATATTTTGTTTTTATATGTGCTTTAATTTTAGGGGTTAGAGACTTAATTTAGGCTTTATAGTTTAGGGGTTTATAACTTAAAATTTGTGGTTAGAATTTAGGGTTTAGATTTTATGGTAATATGGTAGAGATTTAGATTTTTACTTAATATGGTAGAGATTTAGATTTTTACTTATAACCTTTAAATTCTAACTCTAAATTCTAAATTCAAACCACAATCCCTAAATTCTAAGCACATAAACTTAAATTCTTAAACCATGAACCCTAATTGAATCTCTAACCCCTAAAATTATGGCGCTTGTGAAAACAAAATGTTTCCACTGTCAATGCATGGTATAATTACCCATATAATAATAGTTTCAAAACTTATTTTATTTTTCCTCAGATTGTGGAGAATACTTTACCATGAATATTTTTATTTACGGTAATATACTCATTAAATAAATTTTTAATGTATATTATTATTAGAATTTAATACCTATTTTTTTTAGAAATAGCCACTGAATTTTCATTAAACCATAGAAAAATTCAATTACAACGCAATCAAGAAGAAGAAAATTTAGGTTAAAATAACCCAAAAAATTCTTACAACTCAAAAACAATGAAAACAAAAATTTCTATGAAAATACGCATATCAACAAAAATTCAAAAGCTTCGTAAATCTCATTGTCTCTTTCCAAACGAGACGCATAAAGAAGGAAGGAGTGGTGCGCGATCCATTCTGTCAGGCAAAAGGTACCGCCACCTAAGACTGATTTTATCGTAAAACAACCATCAACGAGTGGGGATAAAACATTCCAAATGACCACCGACAACACCATGAATCAAAAACTAGCGACGAGTGAATCTCTGTACGAACAACAATCGAACGCTAGGGTATGCTGAAACCTGCCACGAAGACAGATGAACCAAACCAAAAAAACAAAACAAAGCGTGTCACTAGGACAGAGAAAGAGCGTGTTACAGAAGCAAATATTCTTATTGAAATAAAAATAAGAAAATTGATAAAATCGGTGGTCGACAACCAATACGAAAATTGATTGTCGACCACCGATTAAAGGGATTGAACAAAAGGAAAAACGACTAGAATTGAAATAATTTTGAGAGAGGAACGACTAGGGTTTTTTTGAATTTAATACTGTAGAAATAATGCTTTGATATAATAATTGAAAAATGTTTTGGACTAATTTGAAAAGAATTTAAAACTTGTATTTAAGTCCAAACAACTTGAATATATGTTTGAGGTATTTTGAAAGGTATTTGACAAAGTTTTTCATGATTTAAAACAACCAAACTTGTATTTTCAAATTTCTCGTACCGATACGGTCTAACTCGCATCGATACTTTTTTGCTCAAGTTTGGTCACTGCCAAAACTCGTATCGAAACAGGCTTTGCCGTTTTGATACGGGAAGGGATCGTTTCGATACGCCTGGTAAACGTACCGATCCCAATTTTAACAACCCCAACGGCTACTTTCCCAACGATCTTTTAAATATCATACCGTACCGATACGCCCTCAAGCGTATCGATACGTCTAGGCTAACAAGTGCCCAACGGCTAGTTTCTGATGAAGGTCGTACCGATACGGGTCCACGCGTATCAATACGGAAAACTGCAGAACATCATTAAAGATGGGAAATAAAGTCTCCAACGGCTCCAATTCATCCTCAACGGCTAGTAACGGCTACAAACTCATTAAGGTGTATAAAAGGAACTTCCAAGCATCAAGTAATGATTAATGCTTCAACTGTCAACAATAAATGATCAAGCTAAATTGTGCAAACAAATACCTATTAGAGGGATTTGAGTTTGCTTATCTTTTCTCTTGTAAAGAAATTTTGATCAAGGCTTTGGGTAGAAAGCTTGATCGGTGTATAAGGGTTTCCCCCTAAGCCTAGAAAAGGAGACGAATCAATTGTGGATTGATTGGAAATCCTTAGTGGGAAGCTAAGGTAGTGGATGTAGACCTTGGTTAGAAGGTTGAACCACTATAAATCATTGTGTCCTTAATCTTCTTAGCTTCCACACCACTTGCACTCAAAATTTCACTTCTCCACCACTTGTCGAGCAAGAATGGTTGAAGGAATCGAGCACCGTAAAACCCAACAAATACCTATTAAAAAATTATAGTTTCTATCTTATGCGTATAAATATATAGTTTGGAGAAAGCTTGTACACAATCCTACATTAAGATGGTACAAATTTCTCTCTTTGTCTCTCATCTTATTCTTATTCTTGTTTATCTCTTATATATATATGATAGATTATCAACATGACTCGTTCAATTACCGTAATTTTTGTTGGCGATTCTCCAAAAAAATTTAATTTGATATTGGTGACTACAACTATCCATATATTCAACTTAGTTAAAAAATGTGGTATGTTTTGTTTATTTATATATCGATATAGTGATTGATTAATCACTTTTATATTAGGGTTAGTATATTCTGATTCATTACATATTAAATGATGTTCTTATTCATGTCTCCTTTTCTTCTTTATTTTATTTATAATATGTTATCGGCATGTCTCGTTCAATTATTGTGGTTCTTGTTGGTGATTCTCTAAAAGAATTTCAATTTGATATTGCTGTAGCAACTAAAAAGATTCAAATAAGTATCCCGCTTTTATTGAAAATTTTGATTTAGGGGTATTTTCTTACAAATTCGTGTTTTTGAAAATAAAAACATGAGTCGTCGTCGATCACTTAGGTTAGGTAGACCTGACACCAAAAAACAATCAGAGATTCTTTTTCTTTTCAGGTTCGGGAGTCGATTACGTGTGGAGAAGGGTTCGCACCCCCACCACGTCCAAACTTGGTACCAAATCAATTACCGTTTTATTAATATTAAATTTTACGAGTTAAAGTGACGATTAATATATAATAATATATATTGTATACGACATGTAATATATATATATATAATTTAGGCATATATATATTATACACATATACGCACCTAGCACAATATATATACATACATACATATATATATATATATATATATATTTCGTTCATAATGCTTAAAAACCAACATACTTCATTAATTAAATAAAGAATTTTACATTGTATGGGTAAAAGAATGTACTCAAGTCCAATGATTCTTGGACTTAGCAGTCGGGCTTGTGCCTTGGGCTCGCGGGTTAAACACCAGGCCAATTCGGAAAACGCCGCAAGCCGAGAATGGGTAAGCCCTTGAGTGCGTCGACTTCTTCACCGCCGATCTACACACTCCACCTTTGGATCGAGCCGAAACCAAATCGCTCACCACGACGTAGGCTCTCCGTCCACCATTGGGATTCGCTATTGAAGCCTTCGGTCACCGGAAAAGCACCATGGCCGGAAAGTAAAGATTCTCTCCTTTTATTTTCTTTCCCGCTTTGCTGTTGGTTTACTAAGTTTTGATTGATGGTGGTCTCGGTTTGGGGAATTGGTTATGGGACAAGTGTAGTGATGGAGGATGGTGTAGGTATTTGGTGTAGTTTGGTTTATGAGGCTTGGGAATTGATGATCAAAATGTTATTGTTGGGGTTATGGCAATGAAGGAAAATGGTTCAAGTGATCACTTGGGGGATTTTTTTATGAAGGGAAGGTGAAAAATGGTTGATTAGTGAATGGAGAGCATGATCTGGCTCTTGCGTCTTTTGTTAAAGGGTGAATGGAGATGGTGTGAGTGTGTGTGTGTATATGGTGAGGGGCATGGGTGTAGGGCATGGGTGGAGAGTTGGTGGTGCCGTGAAGATCCAATGCATTCAATGCATGGATCTTCTTCTCTTTTTATATTTTTATTTTGTAATAATAATAATAATAATAATAATAATAATAATAATAATAATAATAATAATAATAATAATAATAATAATAATAATAATAATAATAATAATAATAATAATAATAATAATAATAATAATAATAAAATCTGAACAAAAATTTGTGATTACAACTGCCTCTCTTTGTTCATTCTTATGAAACGAGAATAGAGCAAAGATCATAAGTACTAATTTTTATCCTACTTTCCTGTCCAGAGAGGCAGAGCCACAAGTCACTCTTATATGGAACTGGTTCACTTTTTGAAACCTTGGAAGTGCAAGTTTTTCCTACATAGAACCTTTAGCTTGTCCTTGGCGAATTCTTCAAGCTATAGAACTTTTTCACCTTTAAGTCTTGGAGTCACATGTTCTTCTTTTATAGAACCTTCCGTTTTCTCTGGGTGGATTCTTCAAGCAACAAGTTCTTCCTATATAGAACGTTTCACCTTGAAATCTTGAAGCTACGAGTTATTCCTATATAGAAATCTTCACTTTGAAATCTTGGAGCTACGAGTTCTTCCTATATAGAACCTTTCGTCTTGAAATCCCGAAGCTAGGAGTTCTTTCTATATAGAACATTTTGATTTGATGTCTTGGAGCTACGAGTACTTCCTATATAGAACCTTTCGCCTTGAAATCCTAAAGCTAGAAGTTCTTCCAATATAGAACTTTTCGTTTTGAAGTCTTGGAGCTACGTGTTCTTTCTATGCAGAAGTTTTCGCTCTAAAATGGCACCCTATTTTCTTATGGCGTGAGTACTAGAAGATTTCCACTACTTCTCTACTTGACGCCTTGGAATCACGAGTTCTTTTGGAACTTTTCGCTTTTTCATGGAAAATTCTTCGATACCCCAATTTCTGTCGTGTTGGCACGAAAAAAACTCTTAACATTATGCTCGAAGATCTTACTGATAGCACGAAGGACTTAAGAAATGGATTCACGCCAAAAAGGCTACAAAAATCCCTTAAAATGATGCCCCATTTTGTACCTGTCTTGACATCAAAAGAAGGTTTAACATCATGCCCGAAAGACTTGCTGATGGCTCGAAGGACTTATGAAATGGAATCATGCCAAAAAGGCTACCAAATCCTTTAAAATGATGCCTTAGTTTTTACCTGTCTTGACATCAAAATAAGGTTGACATCATGCCCAAAGGTCTTATTGATGGCCCAAAGGACTTACTAAATGGATTCACGCCAACATGGCTACCAAAATCCCTTAAAGCGATGCCTCAATTTCTACTCGTCTTCGCAACAAATTAAGGTTAACATCATGCCTAGAGATCTTACTGATGGCCCGAAGGACTTACTAAATGGATTCACGTGAACATGGCTACCAAAATCCCTTAAAATGATGCCCCGGTTTCTACCCGTCTTGGCATCAATATAAGGTTGACATCATGCCTAGAGGTCTTACGGATAACCCGAAAGACTTACTAAATAGATTCACGCCAACATGGCTACCAAAATCCCTTAAAATGATGCCTCGATTTCTACCCGTCTTAGCATCAAAATAAGGTTGACATCGTGCCCGAAGGTCTTACTGATGGTTCAGAGGACTTACTAAATGGATTTACGCCAACATGGCTACCAATAGGAATCTTCAATAAAATTTACCTCTTCAACATGAAGCTGCAGATCAAAGTCTTCGATTACCTGTTTAAAAATGCTTTTAAGTTAGCATGCTCATAACATAGAGATGTCTAACTACATGTAATGCATGTGAGGATTAGGAGATATTCATATAAGCTTATGTCCCCTGAAAGGTCATCTCCAGATTTATTTTCTTTGCTTCTTTGTTGTATGCTCTTAAATCTTCATCTTATCAATTGGATATTTATCTCAAATATGTATTAGCAATACGCTTTCAATTCTTTTGCATGAATAGCTTTCTCGTCTTTAGGGTTACTACCTACCTTCGTAACCGATTTACCTTTGGTCCTTATACTATTCCTATATAGAAACTCTCATCATTTCTTATGTTCAGCATTGCCCTAGTCAAACTTGGGCTCAACTATTTTCTCGTCTTTGATTCAACATTCAGAGTCTTCATCTATTTCAATATTAGGGCGAGCAAAATGCCTCCACTCCCTGAACTTATTTGTAAGTTCAATCTTATTTACCGAACTTAACAAAGCATCTCATCGGAAACCATTCTAGGTTCTCATGCTTTAATTCTCATTATAAAGCAATGCAAAAAATGCAATTTTTGAAAAGATGACAATCATTTTGAAAATAAAACTTGGAGAGAATGCCAAACATTTTGAAAACTAATGTTTGGAATAAATACTATAGATATTTTAAAAATCAAAATTTGAAGAAAAAAGTCGAACATTTTTGAAAATTGATGTTTGGAGAAAATGATAAATATTTTTAAAAATCGAAATTTGTAGAATAATGCAAAACATTTTTAAAAACTAATGTTTGGAAAAAAATCAAAATTGGAGTAAATGCCAAACTTTTTTGGAAACTAATGTTCGACCCCGAAATATCAAATGCAATAGCACATTTGCTTCAAATTGACAAAGATCAACCCGAATGAAGCGTATGTTTAGAATATCTTGACTGTTGTGACGATATATGCATATGTGTAGTCTCTTTCGATCTATTAGGCTTCTGAGAGGAACGATTCCCATACCTAATTTTTAACCCATTTAAGGTGGCTTTCTTAGTCTCACTAACTCATCATGCCCCATTCTTCTCTCATTTTGGTGTCGATCAGGCACTTGAAGTTTGACATTCTTTGAAGAAAGGTTGACCCTTATAGGCGGAATGTAATTTTAAGACAGACTCATTCAACTTAGATATCCATATATGATCAGAATGGTCTTTGTAGGCTTGTAATGTAGGTCACAGGTCACGATTATGCAAAACCTAGTTTCTTTACTTGTTTGAACTGGATATGCCCATATGAAAAATTTGTTACTCTATAATTTTTGGATTGCTCTAGACTGCCAATTTTTGAGTTTTCACCTTAAAGTTCATTTCTTTATTCTATAACTTCGGACCGACATGCATTCTGGCTGGGAATTAATGCTCGCTTTCTATTCAAAGATGATTAACCCCCTCCATGTCTTCAAAATTGAGATTTACTTGAATGGAGGATTACGTAGAAGTCTCTTATTTCTTCCAGTTAAAGCCTCTTTCTTGTATTGCTTGATCTGAGTGTGCTCATGTAAAGTATTCTTTTCTCTTTTATTCTTTTTCTTTTCTTCTTTCTTCTTCTTTTTTTCTTTATATTCTTCTTTGTTTTTCTTTTTTTCTTTTTAGACCGCCTTTTTTGGGTTTTCAGCCTGGAGTTTATTTTCTTTCTTTTAATTTTAGGAAAGTGTATATTTGAACTATACTGCATCCTGACTAGTGTTGATGCATGTTTCTGCTCGAACTTAATCAATTCTCCATGGCTCTTCTAAATTGAATGAAGAATTTCACATGTGTATCTTGCTTTCTCTTTATTACACTGTTCAACTTAGTCATCTCATTCTTGATTGCTTCGGCCTTCTGATTAGAATTTTCAACTTTGCTTGGTTAGCTCTTTGCGCATGAAATTTCCTTCAACCGTTTCTTTCTTATGGTTCTTTGGTCTTTGTATCCAATGTACGTGGTCTCATTTCTTCCTCCATGGAAAGTGAAAGAATAACATTCGTCGTCCTATTCATAAACATTCAGAGAAAGTCTTCGGGGGTAGAAGTTTCGGGTCAACACTCGACTCAAGTGTAACACCCACTTCTCGGTCTGGTCGAAAACTTGGTCAGAAGGTGATACCGATGATCAATCCAGAAATTGATGCAATAAATTTTCATTTCAATATTAACATTTACACCGATGACATACAATAACTCATTACCACAATACATCTTAATCCAATTGACCCGTTCGCAACATTAATTAATCAATTTGGGCTAAATAATAACTATTACAAGTTTTAGGGGCCAAATTGTAAATTCAACAAATTAAGGGTCTTTCTATGCAATTGATTATACTAGATTGAAATTCACCACAATATTAACTTACATGTAAGATTTCATAAAATTTGGAGTCCATTAGCTCATTCAATTTAATCTCTCAAACTTTGGTGACTAAACTGTGAACATTGCAATTTGTTTAATATGCCTTTAACTAACTTAACTAACCCCGTATCGAAACACCCTAAGACTGTTTCGAAGGGGGTGCACGATGGTCAACCCATACTGACTTTACCCTTTAGACTGTATCGATACGGACACACCAATATCGGTACAGGTTGACTTTACCTTTATGATCGTATCGATACGGAAACACCTGTATCGATACGGATTGACTTCCTTTGACTTTGACCTTTGAGCCGTTTCGATATGCTAAGAACCCGTACCAAAACGATTGATTCCAGTGAAAAAATGTTTCGAAACGGCTATATTCTGTTCCGATACGCCATGTTCTTTATGTTCAATTATGCAAACCTGTATCAATACGCCATGACCCGTATCGATATGACCTGACCTGTAATTACAGATTTTTGTTGGTTTTTATTTGATTTGACTTACCGAATGATGTCTTAATGCAATGAAACTTTACATACAACATTTCAATGGTGTAAACTACTAGCATGCCAAATTTCATGATCATACGAATATGTTTGCTATGTTTTTACCTTTATGAGCTAAGTATGCATTTTAAAACCATTTTAAGCAAAAAAAAAGACCATTTAGGGCCACTAACCATTTTAAAACATAGGCATATCACAAACATATCAAAATGGGCATAAACAGCTAGTTCAACTACTTTGCCACCTTCATAGGAGTTCTTAAGATCAAAACACATTACTTTAGGGCTTGTAGTGACTTGTCTTGCCTTGACTACCCGATCCACGAACACACGATCTTTCAACCTGAAATACATGAGACACAATACATTAGGCATACGTTGCCTAGTGAGGTAGTCATAACAATAACTATCTCAATGACAATGCTCAATGACAATATCAATAGCTATGTCTGATGTTCAATAACAAACTTACCGACACTTACCAAAGTGTCCGTTTAATGATCCGATGCAACTTCCTCAATGGTAATGTTAGCTAAATGACCAAAAATGAAAATAAAAGATTCGAGAAGGCTTTTTGCCTAATCCCGAGTCCCCGACTACACTCACCTTGACAATCTGAAGCTTTCAAGGCTCTCGAATAACAATCCCCTTGTTCTTAGCTTTGGATGGAGACGATGGATGCCCTTTTATCAACTTCTTGAGTTAGGAAATCAATAGGTAGATTATCAGGATCGATATTACGATATCAAAATCAACACAACGGTATCAAAATTGATATCCAAATTCAAATAAACATCAACGATGAATTATCTATGGATGGCTAAAACCCTAACTTGAGATTAAACTTGATGTATTCATGGAATCCAATAATCGATTGAGGAATTTAGCTTACCCGACTGATAGCAACGATTTGATAACAACAAATCGAAGAAAAGCAAAGCTTGAAGCTAGCTCTAATGGAGGTGCTTGCTTTGGTAGGAGATGATGGAGGAAGAAAGAAGATGAAGATAATTCAAGGTGCTTGGTGATTTACAATCGGGTAAGTTTTATTTCCCTTTAGCTATTCTATTGCCTTTTAATTAGTATAGGTTTCATTCCATTGAAGGAAACTCTCCAGATATTCCCATGCATGGGAATTTTAATGAAAAAGGGGCCAATCGCAAGATTTGTCCCTCGATTCTCAATGCTTTATAAATTTTGACTCCAACTCCCATTTTTTCACAATATAGCCACTATAATGTTTTCGATACTATTCAATAGGATCCAATAACAATAATTTAACTCATTTAGAGTCCAATATCAGTGATTAACTAGTCAATACTATATTTAGATTTTGTCGATGCAAAATTTCCGATCACCGGAACCCAATTCCGACTAGACTGGATTTTGGGGTGTTACATAAAGGATCTTAAACGACAAATGCCCAAGGGGAATTCACTAAATGGGATCTGCCCATTACCTAAACACTCGTTTTGTTCCCTCATTAGCCTAAATAGATCATTAGATGTTCACGTTTGCAATATCCTCACAACAATCATTTCCTTTTAAACATAAACAGCTTGGAATTGATCTCTGGATTTGAATTAAAGGTACTATTGCAATTGAAATTCAAGGTCAGGATAAAATGATATATAAGGATGTATGTCCTTTTCAAAAATAAGTGTAAATGTGTATGGGAGAACAAAAACTACCCCATAACAATGAATGAAATGTTTAAAGAATCGAAGAATGCAAAAATATTTTCAAAATATGAATAAAGAAAATGATTTTCATCTCTGACAAAAATAAATAGACATGTGTCTTTACAAAACATTCCTATTGCTTTAGGGCTAAAGCCGTAGGGTTTGTTCTGCGCATTGTTCTAAAAAAGGAGAAATTGAAATGTGGGGGAATCAAACTAACATCTTCATGAAAAGATGAGAAACCAAAACATAGAAAGTTCAAGTCATCATGCCCTTTTTAGCACAGTGTAAGCTTGCCCTATCTCCCCTGTTTTCCACTGTCGAATTAAATCTTGTGTTAGGACTCCATCGCTGACCAACTTTTTAATTTCTTCTAGTAACGCCCTACACTTCTTGGTGGTATGCCTCGGTGCCCCATGTGAAAATCACAAGCATTATCCGGGTTAAAACTATGGGCAAATAATTCCTAAGACAATTAGCGTCGTCATACTTCTCAAAGTTGGGGGCCTTAAAATCAGGCGGGATTACCGAATTAGGGCCCAAACAAAGTTCCCTTGCCTTGAAGACATCAACTCTTCCTCTCTTTCTGACCTCTTTCTTAGTTTATCTTCTAGTTGCTCGAGTCTTGATTTCCGAGTTTGTTCAATTTTTTCATCCATGCAAAGCTTCAGCTGATTCCTGGATTACTCCATCAAACCCCAAAAATCTTATTATTTAATTGGTCAGTGCATAAAATGTGTCACAAATAACTAAAAAGTAGAAGGCAAACAATAAGTATAAAATGCAAGGAATGCAAATAAGGTGTTGATACGCAAACAATCCTTACAAAGACATCTGTTTAACGTAGAAGATGTATGATTACAAGAAGCTGAAATAACGAATTACAGATAACGATTAGCTTCCCGTCTTGACACCTCGAATTCGTGATGTAACCTCCTTGACCCGGTCAATTCTCTCTACCGACTCAAGCGAGCTACATGGGGAATATTGAAGTAAACCGGTAAAGATTTACCTCAATAAACGATCCTATTTTTTTCTTTTATCTTGTCTAGATGCTCTTACAATCCTAAGGTGATCATGCTCACAACAAACAAAGTTACAACTCAGACAAAATCAATTGAATCTTCGGTTAAGACCAAACATGCTTTAGGGACCACTTTGTAAACTTACAAAATTTAGGGACCTATTACGAAATTAAAGTTACTAATAATCAATTAGTCAAGTTTCATGTTCACATATCAAATTTCACCTCAATACGATAACCCAACCTCACTCAATTGCATTTACAAACATTCAGCGACTAAAACACAAAGATTCAAAACCCAAAAGATGCCATTTAATCAACTTACCTAATAGGATATCGATACCCTTAGCCAAAATATCGATACAGTCCCATGAAATTTTAAGCTACAAATTCTAGTAGCGTTAAACCATATCGATACGGTCCTGATGTATCGATACACTTAGCCATTTCTTCATACACCATATCGATACTGTGCTTGTTGTACTGATACGCTAAGCCATTTTTGCCTATCTGTATCGATACAATAGCCCGAGTATCGATATGCATGGGCACGTAATGTCACTTTTTGATCGATAAACAATCCGTAAACTATAAATAAACCCCTAGGCATGCTTCTAACATATAACCAACATATAATAAGGATGGATCCTCAACCATACTCATAAGAAACATTGTCATATCATGGTCACGGAACCAAAAGAGAAATCTATATGCATGCTCCTTATTACCAAGTCAAGTAAATCACCATAAACCATACCAAAGCTCAGATCAAACATTAAAGGCCTTCTACAAGTCTATTAAGGCACTACAAAATTCTGCCAAACCAGGGAGTTCACTACATACACTCCCAAAATATCAAGGTAACATCCCATTGCCAACTTATTACTAATGGTTCGTTTAAAAACCACACTTGAGCTATGAGAAACGCTTTGACTTCTTCACTTGCTTCCTCGTTGCCCGTTTAATCTACTTTTCTACATTGTTAAGAAAAAGAGCGTAAGTAATAAGCTCAGTGAGGGATGCTCAAATCAAAACTATTAATAATGCCTTTTTGGAAACTCCTTTTTCGAAATAAACCATTTCTTATCATGCTCAACAAAGTCTCATGCTTTAAAATACATTACAACAAAACATTTAACTTTAAAACACATGTATCATTTGGCTCATGCATTGATCCTAATGCATATATCAAAATAGGCTTCACATGCTTTAACTTACAAAACATGCTACAAAATAGAATCTCATGTATAATGATCATTATACAAAACCATTTAAATCAATGATACATGTAATCTCATATATTGGCATTCAAGTAACCCGTATGGTTACCATCCTATCCTAAACACATGGTGTGGCTGCTCCTACCATAAAACAACTTAGATATGCTGATACACCTCATTGTATAGCTGCTCCCACAACGAGAAGGGAAGACCATATGGCGTGGCTGCTCCCACCAAATGTTCACAAGGTGTGGCTTCTCCCACCTTAATGCTCGTAAGATGTGACTACACTCATCTTACAGCTGACATGATGCAGCTGCACTCATCATGTTTTAGGCTCACGTACATACGAATTTTGCTACTTTTTATATTGCACTCTCATCTTATTGGTCGACCAATTATATCCGATTATTAAAGGCTTCGTCACTTGCCAATATACACTTTAAAACCATGTTAACCTATTGTTTTTCATTGTGTCATCACAAACCATAACTCATCCCATTTTAAAACATAAATCAATGCATAATATTTTCTCATCAAAATATATGTAAACCCCTCGACCTGGCCTAGCCGATAGACGGAATCAAACAGGTCACACGGGGAATATTGAAGTAAACTGAGAAGATTTACTTCAATAAACAACCCTAATTTTTTTTCTTTTTATCATATCTAGATAAAAATTAGAATCCTATGTGTTTAACATTGCAGCGGAACATTCGTAATTCCATCAAACATCAATTAATTCAATTACGACTTTAGGGACCAATTTGTAATTTTTGCAATTTGTAGGGACTTAAGCCATTTTTGTGTTACCATCCTTTAATTAGTCATATTATATGCATCTCAGACAAATCGTAGATCAAATTAATCATTCATGCTCAATTAATTGCATCCACAACATTTAAGGACCCAAACGCAAAGAAACAGAACTTCAGAATATTCCATGAGCTAACATAACAACCAGCTGTTTCAGTATAGGCTAGCCCTGTACCGAAACAAGTGTATCAAAACAGTACTTCACGGCTCAAAAAACGAGCCTATATTGAAACACCCTTGAGGTGTTTCGAAACTATGATTTCCAGTAGCAAAACATACTGGAACATACCTACCCTGTTTCGAAACCCTAAGGTCATTTCATGCTCACTGTTTCGGTACATGCTCGAGTGTACCGAAACACTTGGGCCTGTAATGGCACTTTTTGCTGGGTTTTCACTCTTAAATCAATCCTAAACCAATCCAACATGCTTTCAACATGCATACATCATACATAAACATTAATCCACAAACATTCATAGCATACTTAGCAACATATCATGACAAATTGCTTCAATGGAAAACTAAAGACATGCAACTTAATAAATAAGCCACTCAAGAGGCAAACCTCAAACCAATGCTCAAACCACCAAATATAGGCCTTTTACAAGCATAAAAACGTAAAGCAAACATGCTAAAAAAAGGGTGTTCATACACATCACCCAAATAAACCATGGGACCCCCTTTGCCCTTATTACTCTAGTCCATAACCGAAACATACATTCACTCGAAGTTTTTCACCGATCCCTTGCAAGTGATGCCTCTAAAGCTTTAGTTGTCTGCATTGATGGACAAAAAGAGTGTAAGCACAAAAGGCTTAGCGAGGAATGCTCAAAACCAAAAACCCCATCAATGCATTAAAATCGGTTTCCAAAACCTTATTGAAATCTCATTTCAATAAACATAAGTATCATTTAAAATCCATCATGCCATCCAAAAACCATGCACTTTTCTCATTCAAAATCAGCATGAAAACCTCATGCAACATTGGTTAACAAACCAACAACAAATCCCATTTGCTAAACTCAATTTAAGCCTTCTCAACCATTTCCACATTTTCTAAGCTTAAAGAGTAAAAACATGCTTTTTCAATATTATGCAACATAACACATTTCAAATTACACCATTACTCATATTGGCTCACAAGTGATTAGCAACAAGATCATTTCTCAAAAACCACATCTGATACACGGATTACCAAGTGTTGTCCCAAACACTTCATACACTCTCACCGGCATCTCAAGGTTCACACACGAGAGCTACCCTCCACCGTTGTGACACCCATGGTGGAGTATTCGATACAATCACAACCCCTCAACACCATTCATCGGTAGATGTATAGCCCACTAACGAGAGACGGGACACTATACAAGGTTCACACACGAGAGCTATCCTCCACCGTTGTGACACCTTAAACATTCCTCGATCGTTAGGGTACTTGGATGGAGTATTCGATAAAATCTCAACCCTTCAACATCCAAGGCGACATGTTTACAGTGCACTCAATCCTATAGCTGGCTAACTATATCCGATAGCATGTTTTTAAAATCATTTTCATATCATCACTTGCCAATATGATCCACATTTAATCACATATTCCACTGTTTTCAAAGCATCAATTACCGACCTCATTCACAAGCATCAAATCATGCTTAAAATCAAAAGTATAAACATATACTTACAAGGATCACTTACCACGTGCATCCTTCATCATTATATCATCAAAGATAGCAATTCATTTACCTCAAATCATGCTTTAACAGTGACAATATGCATTTTAAAACAAGTGCATCAACAAACTCATAATAGCACATTCTGAGGGAGAAAATCAATTGACTTACTTCCGAACTTAGTAAAACATTTCAAGCTTACACTATGTTCCCAAAACCACTTTAAAAGTGTTTCAAGGTTGGAAATCCCATTTCACTCACCAACTCGCGAAACCGAGATTCACCGACCCGAATTTAAGCGTCCGAAGCCCCCGGATCTTCACCGATTGCTTCCAAAGTATTCTCACTTGTTTATACCACACAAGAAAAGAGGATCAATGCATCATAATGCATTAAAACCACCAGCAACTTAAACAATCTCGTTGCTCTACCCTAAAGCACCAAAATACCCATCCAAAACAACAAAAATCACCTTGGATTGATCACTAAACTCAGCCCATCCATAATCCAACAATTCCATCACATTTTAACCATCAATCAACATCCAAAAACATCCTCATATCATCCTTATACCTCCAACAACTCAGATTTCACATTAACATCCCCAAAACTCAAAATCTAACAATCTAACAATTTGAGATCTAACTCAATTCGGGATTACATTCATAAAACCATTATTTCCTCATCATTTAACATTCAAAATATGATTAAAATCATTCACAAATCAATCAAAACATTGCCCAAAGGAAAATCTTGAAAATCCATCTTTCAAAGCTTTAATTAGCAAATTTCATCAATTCAATTACAAAATCTTGTTAATAAACAAAACTAGAGAGCCAAAGACTTGAGAATTTCAATAAAGAACCTTGTTTAGAGTAGAGAAAAGAAAGATCATATGTAACACTAGCTTTCCCCTTGATTTGCAAAGATTTTGGTGAAATTCTTCTAGAAAACTCTAACTATTTGAAGTAGAAATCCATAGGCATCATTTAGGAATCCAAAGTAAATGTAATAAGAAAATTCTTTGAAGATTTTTGTGTTGAAAAGAGAGTTCGGATGCTGGGAAAAGTTGAGAGAAAAGTTTGAAGGAATGTAGTTACGTGAGAAAAAGATTTGGCTATTTAAATCCTTTTTTTAATGAAATACTTTTATTAAAACCTTTAATTAAATCATTTAAAACACCAAATCAAGGGAGGTAGCTGATACCAACTTGGTGTAATAGCTCCCTAAGGATTCTAAGTTTTGGCTCCCTTCAAGTTAACCATTAAAACAAAATTTCCAATTTTTACATTTTAGTCACCAAACCAAAATGTCCACTTTCCAAAATTCATTATCAAAATTGGTTTCATTTTTGTTCACTACATATTTAATTAGGATTTTAGAAAATTTTCACATGATTTTACCAAAACAAAGATTTCCCTGAACCGACTCTGAACTAATTCGGATCTCTAATTGTAACGCCCCGGTTTTGGGCTTAGAAGTCTTGGGCGTTGACCGGTCGGTCAAAGTGCTGTTCGAATCGTAAGAGGTTAAATTAGGAAAGCCTAGTTCGGGTTGCATTAAAAATATGGAAAAATGTTCTAAAATCATCTTTTAATATAATTAAGTGAACTGTGAAATCAATTTTGGAAAATGAGTTTTGGAAGGGTGACATTTTGGCTAGTGACCAAAATGTAATTTTCGCAAGTTTGGTGGCTGTTTTATAAAGGGTTGAAACTTTGAATCTTTAAGGAGCTATTTACCCAAAGGGAGTTTCTCCAGATTTTTCTAAGATATTTTGAGTTATAATTCTGATTTTAAAGATATCAAAAAGGAGGGAAAAGCTCATTTGGCTATTTTCTTAACTAACTTCTCTATTTTCTTTCTCTCTTTTTCTCTCAACCCAAACACTCCATTTCCAGAGATTTGTTTCTGATTTTCTCACCTAAATTCCTCCTTTCAACTCTCATTTGATTCCTAATCATTGTATCTTCAAAACCTCTTCAATTGCTATTTGTTTCAACAAGGATTTTGATTCCAAAAAGAGGAGAAACTCAAGTTTGGAGGTAAGAACGTCCTTCTCCTCTGAACTTCAAGTTCTTTACTGAAATTCCTAAGTTTTCAATCCTAAATTGATGTTTAATTAAAGGTTTTAAAGTGTTGAAATGGATCTTGGCTTATTATGCAAGATTTTGATGATTTTTGATGATTTTCGTTAGATCTGAGTAATCTGTGATTTGAGAGGTGTTTTTGATGTTAAATGATCTCTAAATTGATAAGGAATTGAGTTTTGATTGATGCAATCCCGGATAGGTTGAGTTTCCTAAGTTTAGCTTGTGTTTCAAGGTAGTTTTTGTGGTGATCTTGTGGATCTGATGTTGCTGGAGGTATAAGGTTGTTAATAGGTTGTTTTTAGATGTTATATGATGTTAATGGAAGTGTGGTTTTGCTGGTTTATGGCTGGGCTTTGTTTAGAAGTGGTTTGGATGCATTTTCGGTTGTGTTTGGTGGCCGAAAATGGAGGTTGTATGAGAGCAGCGAGTTTAGGTGCTTTCATTGAAGCAATTAATGCATGATGATGCATTAATCCTCTGCTTTGATGTGTTGAAACAGGGGAGGCATCCTTGGATCCAAGAGTTGTTGATCCGGAAGCTTGATTTGGTGCTTTGGTTTGAAGCGAAGTGGAAATCGGTGAGTGAAGTTGGGTTTTCAGATTTTAAAACCAAGGTTTGAAGGTTTTGGGAGCTTAGTCTAAGTCTAAACAACTTTGCTAAGCTCAAGTGTAAGTTTTCGGATTTTCTCTCTAGTGGTGGCCATGATTTTGTTGTGATGCAAAATGATGAAATGCATGTTTTAATTACTGTTTTGAAAGCATGTTTTAGCATGGTATTTGCTGATGTTTTAAGCCATATGTTGAAGGTAACTCTAGGTAGGAGTTCCTTGATTTTATACATTGAAATAATGTGGTTTGATGCTTTGAAATGCATGATGAAAATGGCTTGGTTTAATGCTTTAAAACAGTGGATTATATGATGTAAAAGATGTATATTGGCAAGTGATGTTTTGAAAATGTTAAGGTCACTAAGGTGGTTAAAAGTCCTTGAGTGAGCCTTGTTACTTAAGAACATCAAGGTGGTTAAAAGTCCTTGGATGGTTCTTGTTGCGGACACTAAGGTGGTTAAAAGTCCTTAGGTGATCCTTTCCATGGTGTTTAAAAGTCCATGGGGCCAAGGTGTTTAAAAGTCCTTGGGGCCAAGGTGTTTAAAAGTCCTTGGGGTGATTCAAGCATTGGACACAAAGGTGGTTAAAAGTCCTTGTGTGGTCCTCATTCATGGTGTTTAAAAGTCCATGGCCAAGGTGTTTAAAAGTCCTTGGGGCCAAGGTGTTTAAAAGTCCTTGGGAAAGTTGTTGAACTTGTTTTAATAAATGAAATGTATCACTTGAGCCAATATGACATGTTAAGAATATTGTGAGGCATGAGATGCTTGTTTTAATGTTTATTTTGAGGCATGGGATTGCTTGTTTAAAAGTATGCTTTTGAGCATGTGCAAAGGTTGATTATAAGCATGATTTGTAAATGTTTTTAATTGCATTATTGAATGGTTTTAAAGAGCACTCCTCACTAAGCTTTTTGCTTACGCTCTCTCGTTTTCTTAATTCAATAATGCAGAGCACTAGAGTATCTTGAAGGGCAGCAAGAAGGGCAAGAGTACAAGTACAAGTAGAGCTCAATGTATGGAAGGTTTTTGTTAAACATTTTAGCTTTTGGATGATTTGGCAATGGGGGACCAATGTGTATGTTTTGGGAGGTGTTTGGAACTCCCTAAGTATGTTGAATGATGTTTTGAATGCTGGTTTTTGGATTGGATCCTTATATGCTTGTTTTTAAAGTTAATGCTTGAATAGCTAGCTTGTGTAGGAAGCATGCCTATAGAATTGGGGCTTTTTGCATGTGATGTTGTTTTGATGAATTGATGATGCAAGTATGTCCTATATATGTTGAATTGCATGCTGGTAAAGTTTGGTAGCATTTGGAGCATGTTTGTGTGATCAATTGCATGTTTTGGTATGCTAGTTTGCTGAATTTTGTGCAGGCGTTTCGGAACAGTGTGCACCGTTTCGGAACGGGTGCCTGGAATGAACCCAGGGGTCCGAAACGGTATGCACCGTTTCGAAACGGTTTGGTCTCTGCCAGACCCCCGTTGCGGAACTGGTTTTGGAACGGCCCGTGTTTCGGAACAGGGTCAACCTGTTTCGGAACGGTCGACCGTTGGGGGCTGACATGGGCAGTTATATGTTTTGAAATGTTTGCGTTTTGGTCCTGAATCTTGTTTGTGCAATTGTTTGAGTTTGAGAAGTCCTTTCGAGCTGAAATTTCACAGAGAAGCATGAAACCTGACTAATTTCAAGTTGGTAAGATTAATTTGGGTTAAGTCCTTTAATTTATCAGAAATTACAATTTGGTCCCTAAAGTTGTAATTTGTTCAATTGGGTCCCTGTTTGATCTCTGATGTTTGTGATCTTTGAGTATGTTTTTTGTGTGATCACAATTAGGGTTAATGTGCATCTAGATAAGATTAAAAAGAAAAAAAAGGGTCGTTAATCAAGGTTGACTTTCGGGTTGACTTTGGTTTTCCCCGTGTGACTTTCTTAATTCGGGTCAACCGTCTAGGCCGGGTTAAGGGGGTTACACTAATCTAGATTCATCGAACCCTAAACTGCCCTTAAAATCTCCAGGCCTAAAAACGGGGCGTTACAACTCTCCCCCACTTAGAAAATTTCATCCTCGAAATTTTACCTGGAGGAAAAAGGTGCGAAAACTGCCTCAACATGTTCGCCTTGCTTTCCAACGTAGACTTCTCAACTCCTCGATGTTGCCACAACACCTTCACAAGTTCAATTGTCTTACCACGAAGAACTTTGCTATTAGAATTAAGAATACCAACTGGTTCCTCATCATAAGACAAATCTGGAATCAACTCAATCTGTTCAACAGACATCACATGAGACGGATCCAATCTATACCTTAGCAACATTAAAACATGAAACACATCATGGATTTTCTCTAACTTGGGAGGCAACCTCAACCGATATGCAACATGACCAACACGCTCCACAACCTCATAAGGTCCAATAAACCTTGGACTAAGCTTACTCTTATGTCCAAACCACATCACCTTCTTCCAAGGTGAAACCTTCAAAAACACGCGATCTCCTACCGCAAACTCAATCTCCTTATGCTTTAAATCCGCGTAGGACTTTTGATGATCCGATGCAGCCTTAAACCGCTCACAAATATGCTTTACCTTTTATGTCATTCCCTTAAGCAAATCCGGTAAGGAAACTAACTTTTGCCCCACCTTCGCCCAACAAAGAGGCGTTTTACATTTTCTTCCATACAAAGCTTCATATGGAGCCATTTGAATACTCGCCTGGAAACTATTATTATAGGCAAACTCCACTAAGGGCAACTGCTTTTCCCAAGAATCTTGGAAATCTATAGCACAACATCTGAACATATCCTCCAGCACTTCGATAACTTGCTCCGACTATCCATCCGTCTAAGGATGATATGAAGTGCTGAAATTCAAACGCGTACCCAATGCTTGATGTAGACACTCCCAAAACCTCGTTGTAAACCTCGGATCTCTATCCGAAACTATAGATTTAGGTACACCATGCAAACGTACAATCTCAGCAATATACAAATTCGCTAGCTTATCCAACGTTTACGTAGTATGCATAGCTAAGAAATGCGCATACTTCGAAAGGCGATCTACAATCATCCAAATAGAGTTTTTTTTGATGGGATCAAAGGCAAACCAGACACAAAATCCATCGTAATACTTTCCTATTTCCATTCCGGTATTCTCAAAGGTTGCAACAAACCAGAAGGAAACTGGTGCTCAACTTTCACACGCTGACAAACCATACACTTGCTCACAAAATCAGCAACATCCTTTTCAACCCAACCCAATAGTATTCATCCTTCCATGATACATCTTTGTACTACCATGATGCATAACAAAAGGACTACTATGAGCTTTAGTCAAAATTGTGCGCCTCAACTCAGCATCCTCCGACACGACTATTGAACTTGTAAAGCACAAAACACCATCATCATTGAAATAGAAATCCGTTGCATCACCATCAGCTATATCCTTAACATGAGGCACCAAAGAATCATCAAGAAAATGCTTCTCTTTAATCAAATGAATCAAGGAAGGATTCACATGTAACTTGGCTATCTACCCACCATCTTGCGATATGCTCAGCCGAGCAAGTATCGCTCTCAACTCTACAACTACTTTCCTACACAAAGCATCGACCACAACATTGGCCTTTCCAGGACGATAATCTATCGTCAGATCGTAATCTTTGAGCAACTCTATCCACCTTCGTTGCCTAAGATTCAACTTTCTCTAGGACTTTAGATATTTCAAACTCTTAATATTCGTATAGACCACACACTTCTCACCGTAATGGCAATGCCTCCAAATCTTCAAAGCGAACACGACAACAACAAGCTCTAGATAATGAGTAGGATAGTTGCGCTTAGCACCTTCAATTGCCTAGATGCATACGCCACAACCTTCCCACCTTGCATCAACGCACAACCTAGACCAACATACGATGCATCACTGTAAACCATAAATTCCTTACTCAATTCAGGTTGAATTAAGACAGTAGCTTGTGTCAAAGCTTCCTTCAACTTCTCAAAAGTTTGTTGTCTTACATTTTTCCACTTAAAGCGAACATTCTTTTGCAGCTTGGTCAACACTGTAACAATCTTAGAGAAACCTTCGCAAACCTTTGATAATACCCAACCAAACCAAGGAAACTATACACTTCCGTCACCGATTTAGGCGTCTTCCAATTCATCACCGCCTCAATCTTGTGTGGGTCAACTCGGATACCCTCGGCCGACACTACATGTCCAAGGAAGACAACTTCCATGAGCCAAAACTCGCACTTGCTCAATTTAGCATAAAGCTAATTCACCAACAACACTTGCAACACTATCATCAAATGTTTATCATGATCCTTCTCGGTACGAGAGTACACGAGAATATCAATAATAAACACTACCACGAACTGATCTAAAAACTCATGGAACACACGATTCATCATATCCATGAATGCAATCGGTGTGTTTGTCAAACCAAACGGCATCACCAAGAACTCATAATGCTCGTACCTTGTACGAAAAGCTTTCTTAGGCACATCTAAATCCTTTACCTTCAATTGATAATACCCAGACCTCAAATCAATCTTACAAAACACTGAAGCACCTCGGAACTGGTCAAACAAATATTCAATCCTTGGAAAGAGATACTTGTTCTTAATCGTCAACTTATTCAGTTACCGATAATCTATACACATACACATCGTGCCATTTTTCTTCTTTACAAACAAGACCGGTGCACCCTAAGGTGACACACTTGGCCTTATGAACCCTCGATCTAGCAACTTCTGAAGTTGCATTTTCAGCTCCCTCAACTATTTAGGTTCCATATGATAAGGAGCAATTGACATTGGAGTCATATTTTCATATAACTCAATGCCAAACTCAACTTCTTTGTTCAGTGGCAACCCAGGCAACTCTTCCGGAAAGACAACCGAAAACTCACATACCGTTCGAATGTCTTGTACTCGCACCTCCTTTGTACCAGGGTTCATTACATAAGCTAGAAAAGCTTCACAACCCAACTTCATCATACGAATTGCTTCAAGAGCTGAAATTTCATTAGACAAGAATTTCACATTCTCGCCCACGATTACCACTTCATAATCATCAGCAAGTTTCAAGGTAACTCGCTTAACATCAAAGTCGACTACAACCCTATGCTCGGTCAACCAATCCATCCCAAGGAATACATCAAAACCATAGAAAGGTAACTCCATCAAATCCACTAAAAATACATGGCCTTGAACAGATAAAGGACATCTCCTATATAATTTCCTCGTAACTATAGTTTCACCAAAGAAACTAGTTACTCACATTCCCACATCCAACACCTCTAAAACGAACGTTCAAGTCATAACTCTCTAAAACATTAGCAACAACAAGCGTATAAAGCTATACCCCACCAATCAAATGTAGACAATCTCGCCTCACGTGATCACATAATCCATATACTTAATAGGTATCAAATACTACTCAAGCCTTGACACACTGACCCTATGATCATTGACCAACATTACTACAACCTCGCCTCAACCCATGCGATACCCTTTTAGCATGACCATTCTTACACTGGCTACCACTAAAACCATAGTCCGCAACTCACTTCCCGGAGCTAGAACCTCTCACAAGAATTACTAAACCCAGGTTCTGCTCAATGTACCTCGTCCGTGTTACCAACACGTCGAAAACAGTGTAGCCAATATAAACAACATATCTAGTTTATCATCATGCACCAACTCATAAAAGAGTCAATCACATTGATGTCTCACATCCATTTCCAATCTAGGAGCATACCCGCTCAACTAAACAATATGTGCCTTAACTCAACTACAAACTTCAGATTTAAAACCCAAACCATGAATTTACATTTCTTTTCATCCAAGTATCTAACTCTTAGACACTTCTCCTTAAGAACAGTTCAAAAGAACTCCCAAAACACAACATCGGGTTCCATGCCCACAACCACAGTTGTCCGCCAACTTTGCACAACTCCTTGCAACCGAGATACATCTCATTTTCAATCTTTAGCCTTATTATACCCCAATTGTTCAATAATTCTATTAGTACATGTCATCCACTCAATGGATACCTCAGTTGACAACCCTCGAGCTCAACTTCTTCCAAAATACATAAGCGCTCTAACAACAGCTCACATTCGTCCACTAGCTAGTGCAGTCACATGCACTCCAGCATTAACAGCTTCCCAAGCTCTGGACATGTCATCCAACACTGGCCCAACCGACACAGGTTGTACTTACATCGAGGCGTCAAGCCCCTAGGAGACTTTACACACTCCTCTACTCCTTGCCCACCGACAATAATAATCATACCATATTGCTACTCTCTCATTGATTTATTGTGCTATTATAATTAAGGCATGATAACAAACTAACAAAACAAATCAAAACACTCAGGCTAGCTCCAAGAAAGGATCCAAGACTTTGAATTCAATTTAAAAACACTTTACTAGAGTAATAAGGCAATGGGCATCCTAATTCCCCCCCAAACATAGCATATAACATACAATGTACATGTCACAACCATCGTGCATCACAATCAACAAAATTCAGCCCACAACATCATCATATATAACCGCTCATACTAATATCACTATCATCATAAATGGCATCATCATCATTTGATCAACATTAATATGCTTATAACATCCACCGTGCAAAGCACACATCACCAATTACATGAAATCACATCACATCGACTTACCATTAACTTACCATCATCCCATTCTTTCGAAATCTGGTTTCGATACCACCAAATGTAACCCCCTCAATCCGGCCTAGCCTATAGACTGAACCGATCAGGTCACACAACGAATATTGAAGTAAATCGGGAAGATTACATTCGATCAAACATCCATTACATTCAATTATGCCTTTAGGGATCAATTTGTAATTTTTATGATTTGTAGGGACTTAAGCCATTTGTTAGGCTTGATAGGCTCGATTTTCTTCAAACGATTTAGTTTGCCAAGTGGTGGAGAAGTTGGATATTTGGGTGAATTTGTAGGAGGTGAAAAATAGACAATAGACACAAAGATTTATAGTGGTTCGACCTTCTAACAAGCACCTACATCCACTACCTTAGCTTCCCACTAAGGATTTCACCAAATTCACCCTTGAATTTCTTCCCCTTTTCTAGGCTAAGGAGGCAACCTTTACACACTCTGTAACACCCCGAAATCCGGTCTAGTCGGAATTAAGTTCCGATTATCGGAAATCCTACATTGATGAAGCCTAAATATTGTATCGACTGGTTAATTATTGATATCGAACCTTATTTCAGCTTAAAACATTGTCATTGGACCCTATTGAATAACATTGAACCTAAATGGTGACTAAAATCGAAGAAAATGCAAGTGGGAGATCAAAACAATAGTTGAATAAAAAATGAGGGACTAACCTTGCGATTAGCCCCTTTTCTTTTATAATTTCCATATGGAGTCACCGAAAGAGCTTCCTTCAATTGAAGGAACGCTATTTTAATTAAAGACAAAAGGAATAACAAAGTTGCCTACCCGATTTCAAAAGAAAGCTAACACCTCTCCATCTTTATCATCTTTATCACTTACCTCTAAGCACACACCTCCATTGGAGGAATTTCAAGATTTGCAATTTCTTTGTTTTATCGATATTAAATCGTTGCTATTGATCGGGTAAGCTATAATCCTCCATCGTTTATTGGATTCCATGGATATATTGGTGTAATCTAAACTAGGGTTTTGACTATCCATGGATATCTCATCGTTGTCATCTTTATTGAGATCATTTGTCAATTTTGATATTGTTATATTGATTTTGATATCGAAGTATCGACCCTAACAATCTTCCTATTGATTTCCTAGCTTAAGACATTGACAAAGAGCATCCATCATCTCCATCCAAAGCTAGGAACAAGGGGATTGTTATCCGAGAGCCTTGAAAGCTTCAGATTGTCAAGGTGAGTGTAGTCGGAGTCTCGAGTTTAGGCGAAAGGTCTTCCTGAATCATTATTTGATATTTTAGATTATATCGCTAACATTGTTATTGAAGAAATTGCATTGGATGGTTAATCAGACACTTGGGTAAGTGTCGGTAAGTGTCGGTTGAACATTGGATATTGTCATTGTGCATTGTTATTGAAATAGTTATTGTCATTGAGTCATCGTATAGAAACCATTGGACACCGATATTGACACCGAATCATGAAACTATTGATGATGAGAAACATATATTTGTCATTGATAATATTGAAAGCATCGAACATTGGTATACTATTGATTATTGATATGGATATAAACATTGCAACCTTGGATTGGAATGTACATTGGATACAATTGATATGCCATAGAATTCATGAGCTCAGTGTACGAGTGGACTACGGTCCTAAGGCTACAACCTATATTGATTTGGCGAGGCAGAGGGATGTGTATGTGTATTGGTCATATTGGCGAGGCGGAGGGACTAGACCACTTATTGACTTGGCAAGGCATAGGAATTCGCGTATCCACGATCTTGATTCAATCCAAGGATTAAGAATGAAATGAATATGTTTATACATTCCATATTAATGAATAACATTAATGTCGTTAGCATGAGATTGTGATTAAGTATATTCATGGTATTGTTGTTGTTCATGTTGTTTGTGACTACCTCACTAGGCAAAGTATGCCTAATGTGTCTCATCTCATGCATTTTCAAGTTAAGAAGATAATGTGTGTCAGAAGATCGGATCGGTAACAAGACAAGTCACTACAAGCCTCAAGTAATTTTTTTTTGACCTATGAACTCCTATGAAGGTGGCTAAGTAGTTGAACTAGTCATTTGTGCCTATTTTGATGTGTTGGTATATTGCTTAAGTTGTAATAGGCTATATAGCTCTAAATGGCCCTTTTGGTGAAGTTCAAAATGGAAGGTAAATGCATACTTGGCTCAAAAAGGTAGAAACATGGTAAACGTATTCATATTGTTATGAAACTTGACACACTAGTAGTTTATTCTATTGAAATGTTGTGTGTAAAGTTTCATTGCATTTGGACATCGTTCGATAGGCTAAATCGAATAAAACCAACTAAAATATGTCATTACAGGTCATACAGTATCGAAATGAGTCATGGCGTTTCGGTACGAGTGTACAATATTGAGCCTAAGGGTAAGGGTGTATCGAAACAGAATTAGGACGTTTCGGAACATTTTGTCACTGGAGACCAATGTTTTGATATGAGTTCATAGCGTATCAGAACGAGTCAAAGTCAAAGTCAAAGGTGGTCAATTCGTTTCGGTACGGGTCAAGACCTTATCGATACGATAAAAAGGTAAAAGTCAATAAAAGTGGATAAACGCCCACCCGTTTCGAAACAACATAGGGTGTTTCGATACGAGGTTAGGTAAGTTAGTTAAAGACTCAATTAATAGGTTGTTAACTTTATAATTTAGTCACTGCGAATCGTAAGGTTAAATTGAATGGGATGATGATCTCCAAATCGTATGAAAATTTACAGGCTAGTTATTAATGCATTGAATTACATTGTGTTATTGTATGATGCATTAAAAGACCTTTTAATTATCAGTTTTGCAAATTAGTCCCTAAAACTTGTTAAAGTTATAAATTAGTCTTAAACGGTTAAAGTGGCCTTCTTATGAACGAATTGGATTAAATGTATATTGATAATGTTTTGTTGTGTAATAATACTTATGTGTTGGAAATAAAAATGGAATTTGTCACACTGATCACCATATTGCTCATCGGTAACATGCTCCGATATGATTTGCGACCATGCCGGTAAGGGGGTATTACATTTGTGGTATCAGAGCTAGAGTTTAGTCGATTCTAGGACTAAACCGAAGGTTATTGTATTGTTATTGTGTTACTTTGCCACATAGGAGTTTTATATTGTGTATATTGTGTCTTGTCGACTAATCCAATCTTTCATATAGATATGTATGAGGCAAATGAAGCTCTTATTGACGAGCTTGCTACCGGCTCCTCAACACATGGCGAGGAGATTAGAGGAGGGAATCCTCCGAACCCACCGCAACCATAGGACCCTACTGTTCAGGGTATTGAGCCTGCAACATCTACCTCTCAAGCTGAATGCTATCAGAATATGACTAACGTGTTCAAACAGTTTATGGCTGCAATGCAAGCAACACCATTTGCTCAGCCTACTCCTCATGTTGTTCAGTATGTCTGTGCCCCTGTGGACAAGATGGATTCGCTCCGAGCCTATTCCTTCACCGGACAGGATGATGATAATCTTGAAGTTGCTGAATATTGGCTGGACAACACACTACGTATCTTGAATAAACAGCTGCAGTGTTCGGATGAACACAAGTTGGAATGTGCTACCGTATTGTTGACCGATGAAGCCCTTATGTGGTGGAAACTACAATTCTCACAACTCTTAAAGAATCGGTCACCTGAGAATTCTTTCTCTGAGAATTCCGAAATAAATACATCAGTGAGTATTATCTCGCGGAGAGATGAAACACCTTTCTTCACCTGAGGCAAGGAGGGCGACCTATTGAGCAATATATCCATGATTTCTGTAAATATTGCCGATATGGGGCAAAGTTTATAAAGAAGGAGGAAGACAAGTGTAGAATGTTTATAGCTTGCCTTAGCGATGAACTGCGACCTATGTTTACAGCCCTTGGAATCACAAACTTCCAAGATTTAATGAACTGAGTCAAAGCCATTGAAGCTGCCCAGAAAGCTCAACGAGGTGGTGGGTCTGGGAAGTTTGAGAAGATGTTTAGAGATGATTCACGACCTACAAGATGTAACAAAAAAGGGAGATATCAAGGCCCCAAGAAGAATGTCTACCCACAGCCTTCTCGTTCCGGGAACATTGAAAGACTTTAGTCTGTGACGTAGTCTTTTGCCAAAGCAGCGTCCGTTGATAGCACCAGAGGATGAAACCGAGGTAATTAGTATCTGTTGTGTAATTATTGTCAAAATAATCATCCATTGGGACAATTTCGTAAGCAGACTGGAACTTGTTATTACTGGGGTGAGCAAGGTCACTTTATTCGTGTCTGTCTTATGAATGCAACCAAATCTGTTACCACACTGACTACTGCTGCTTCTCCTACTCAATCCTTCCAGGGTTAGGGACCGAAGCAGGGATCATCGGGGACTTTTGGACGATCGAGTGGTCCAAGGAGCCCTTCAACAAACAAGATTCGAAGGCTCCTACCCAAATGTATCATTTGAGAAGCAGGGAAGAAGAGGATGAACCTGATGTTATTGCAGGTACCATTGAGTTATATTCACATCCTTTATATGCATTGATTGACCCTAGTTCAACTCATTCATTCATAAGCACCATTGTAGTTAAAAAGAATAACATTTCTTTTGAACCAATGATATCGAGAATCTCTGTAACCAATCCCCTAGGAGATTGTGTCACCCTAAGGGTAGTATGCAAGAATTGTCCCTTATGATTCAAGGGATTCCTTTTCAGGCTAATTTGTTAGCATTACCGATCCATGAATTTGACGCTATCCTAGGCTTAGATTGGCTTAGTGAACATCAAGCCTGGGTAGATTGTTGTAAGAGAAAATTGTATCTTAGGGGTTTGGGTAAAGAAAGTGTTGTACTGATGAATGTGAGGAATCCATCATTGTATATCTTGTCAATGGAAACCAAAGGCAAGCTGCAACTATAGAACATTGACCCCGTATGTGAATTTCCTGATGTATTCCCTAATGAATTTCCATGATTGCCCTCAACCCGTGAAGTGGAATTTGGCATCGAGGTGCAACCTGGGGCTGCTCCAGTTTCCCTTGCACCATATTGGATGGCGGCTGTGGAGTTGAAAGAATTAAAAGCTCAGATTCAGGACCTTTTGAACAAGGGTTTCATTCAACCGAGCTTTTCACCTTGGGGAGCACCGGTTCTCTTTGTCAAGAAGAAGGATGGTTCCATGCGATTGTACATTGACTACAGATAACTGAATAAAGTAACCATCAAGAATAAATATCCATTACCTAGAATAGACGACCTGTTTGATCAATTAAAAGATGCCTCTGTGTTTTCCAAGATCGACTTAAGGTCGGGATATTATCAAATGAGAGTTAAGGAGTGTGATGTGCCAAAGACTGGCTTCCGTACAAGATATGGACACTACGAATTCTTAGTGATTCCTTTTGGGCTAACTAATGCACCAACCGCTTTTATGGATATGATGAATCAGGTATTTAGACCCTATTTTGATAAATTCGTAGTAGTGTTTATAGATGACATCTTGATCTATTCCAAGAATGAAACGGGGCATCGAGATCATCTTCGTATTGTACTTTAAACTCTAAGAGAGAAACAGTTGTATGCGAAGTTTTCCAAGTGTGAGTTCTGGCCCACCGAAGTTGCCTTTTTGGGGCATATCGTATCGACTTCGAGCATTCAAATGGACCCGAAGAAAATCCAAGCCATTGTAGATTGGCATGTGAAGTCAGAAGCTTCCTTGGGCTTGCTGGCTATTACCACAGATTCGTGGAAGGATTTTCTATATTACCCGCTCCTTTAAACAAATTATTGAGGAAGGAAGCTCCTTTTGTTTGGACCGAGGTTCAACAATGAAGCTTTGATCAGTTAAAACAAGTTCTGACCAATGCACCTGTCTTGACCCAACCCGAGTCTGGAAAAGACTATACAGTTTATAGTGATGCATCGCATCTTCGGTTAGGATGTGTTTTGATGCAAGAAGGAAAGGTTATTGCTTATGCTTCTAGACAACTTAAGCCACACGAGATAAATTATCCCACCCACGACCTTGAATTGGCTGTAGTTGTCTTTGCATTGAAAATCTGGAGGCATTATCTCTACGGGGAGAAATGCTATCTTTTCACCGACCATAAAAGCCTCAAATATTTGTTGACTCAAAAGGAGTTGAATCTTCGACAACGGAGATGGATGGAACTTCATAAAGATTACGATCTGGTCATTGATTACCATCCGGGCAAGGCCAATGTTGTAGCTGATGTGCTCAGCCGCAAACCTTCGCCTAGTAAGCATTGATAATAGACTTGAAGTTATAGGTATTGTAAAGTAAATTAACTCATCATAATATTGCTATATTGTAGCCCATCGAGCAATTAACGCTCACTTCCGGCTTCGGGAGCATCGTTGTCTTATAGTTGAACTTCAAGTTCAGTCTACCATCCTTTCATGAATCAAGGATTTGCAAGAGCATGATCTTGAGCTTCAAACTATTGCCTCTAAACTACTGGATAACCTTGACTTTAGAATTAATTCTGAAGGACTCTTATGCTTCCGTGATCGGATTTGTGTACCTAATGATGAATCTCTTCGCACTGATATTCTTTCTGAGGCTCATTCGAGCTCTTTTTCCATGCATCCCGGGTTAGTAAAGACGTATAAAGATCTTCGTGATCTCTATTGGTGGCCAGGCATGAAGCAGGCCATAGTTGATCACATTTCCAAGTGCCACACGTGTCAACGTGTTAAGGAATAACATTGTGCCCCTACTGGACTATTATAGCCTATCGATCCACCAAAATGGAAATGGGAAAAGATAACTATGGACTTTGTTAGTGGTCTACCGTTAACCTCTGCAAAGCATGATGCTATATGGGTCATTGTTGACCGTTTCACGAAGTCAGATAATTTTATACCGGTTAGAATGGACTACAGTCTCCCTAAACTAGCTGGCCTGTATATCAAGGAAGTAATCTGACTCCACGGAGTACCTAAGTCTATCATCTTTGATCGGGATCCTCGATTTGCATCTCGATTTTGGAGAACCTTACAAGGAGCTCTGAGCACCAGAGTTAATCTTAGCACATCTTTACACCCTTAATCTGACAGTCAGTCAGAAAGGGTAATTTAGGTGAATCATCGAACCATCTGTCTATTGAAATCCTAGAAATTGCATTGTTATTGAATCTCCCAATGTAGATATTGGAAGTCATATTTCGGGCATGTATTATCGATTTTGGTGGAACTTGGGACAAATCTCTACCTCTTGTCGAGTTTGCCTACAACAACAATTACCAAGCATCCATTCAAATGGCCCCGTATGAAGCGTTGTATGGTAGACGATGCAGAACTCCATTGTGTTGGTCGGAGCTCGGCGAGGGCAAGATGTTAGGCCCTGACTTACTTCGTAAGACTGAAGAATGGATTACCATTATTCATGATTGTCTAAAGGCTGTATTTGATCGACAAAAGTCTTACGCTGATCTTAAAAAAAGAGACATTGAGTATGAAGTTGGTGAAAAAGCCTTTCTCAAAGTGTCACAGTGGAAGAAAGTCTTAAGATTTGGCAAGAAGGGGAAATTGAGTCCCCGATTCATTGGACCTTTTGAAATCATTGAAAAGATTGGCCCGATGGCATATCGGCTATTTCTATCCTCAGAATTGAGTAAAATCCACGATGTCTTTCATGTATCAATGTTTCGGAAGTATCGATCTGACCCCTTACACATTGTGGAACCTGAATCTGTAGAACTTCGACCAAATCTATCCTACGAGGAAGAACCGATTCACATTCTTGTTAGGGAAGTCAAGAGGCTTCGCAACAAAACTGTACCGTTAGTTAAAGAGCTTTGGAGGAGCCACACCGTTGAAGAAGCTACTTAGGAGCCTGAAGAGACTATGAGACAACAATATCCGCATCTCTTCAGTTCAGGTAAAAAAATTCGAGGACAAATTTTTCTTAAGGGGGAGAGTTGTAACACCCCAAAATCCGATCTAGTCAGAATTAAGTTCCGATGATCGGAAATCCTACATTGATGAAGCCTAAATATTGTATCGACTTGTTAATTATTGATATCGAACCTTATTTTACCTTAAAACATTCTCATTGGACCCTATTGAATAATATTGAACCTAAATAGTGACTAAAATTGAAGAAAACGCAAGTGGAAGATCAAAACAATAGTCGAATGAAAAATGAGGGACTAACCTTGCAATTAGCCCTTTTTCGTTTATAATTTTCCATGTGGAGTCATCGAGAGAGCTTCCTTCAATGGAAGGAAAGCTATTTTAATTAAAGACAAAAGGAACAACAAAGTTGCCTACCCGATTTCAAAAGAAAGCTAACACCTCTCCATCTTTATCATCTTCATCACTTACCTCTAAGCACACACCTCCGTTGGAGAAATTTAAAGCTTTGCAATTTCTTCGTTTTATCGATATCGAATCGTTGCTATTGATTGGGTAAGCTGTAATACTCCATTGGTTATTGGATTTCATGGATATATTGAGTGTAATCTAAACTATGGTTTTGACTATACATGGATATCTCACTGTTGTCATCTTTATTCAGATCGGTTATCGATTTTGATATTGTTATATTAATTTTGATATCGAAATATCGACACTAACAATCTTCCTATTGATTTCCTAGCTAAAGACATTGATAAGGAGCATCCATCGTCTCCATCCAAAGCTAGGAACAAGGGGATTGTTATCCAAAACAACTTAGGGTGTTTCGATACGGGGTTAGGTACGTTAGTTAAATACTCAATGAACATGTTGTTAACTTTATTATTTAGTCACTGCAAATCGTAAGGTTAAATTGAATGGGGTAATGATCTCCGAATCATATGAAAATTTACAGGCTAGTTATTAATGCATTGAATTACATTTTGTTATTGTCTGATGCATTAAAAGACCTTTTAATTGTCAGTTTTGCAAATTAGTCCCTAAAACTTATTAAAGTTATAAATTGGTCCTAAACGGTTAAAGTGGCCTTCTTGTGAACGAATTGGATTAATTGTATATTGGTAATGTTTTGTTGTGTAATATTGCTTATGTGTTGGAAATAAAAATGGAATTTGTCACACCGATCACCATATTGCTCATTGGTAACACGCTCTGAACCGATTCTCGACCAGGCTGGTGAGGGGGTGTTACACCCTCAAAGCTTTCTAACCCAAAGCTTGAGTAAACCCTCTTTACAAGAGAAATTAGAGCAAACTTGAAATCTCTCACTTGGTAGATAGTTTGCAATTGTAAGCTCACTCACCCAAACCTAAACACTTGAGCAAATTTGACAATTTAGGATCACACGTGTTGTCTATACAAGGAATATACAATTAAGCTCCAAAGGCAATTTGACATCATAATGTTGTTACTATTGAAGCATTAACCATATCTTGATGCTTGGAGGTCCCTTTTATACTCCTAATTGAGTTTGTAGTCGTTAAGGACCGTTGCGGTTGAATTAGAGCCGTTTGAGACTTTATTTTTCACCATAAATGCAGTTCCGCAGCTTAGCGTATCGATACCCTCAAAGCGGAATCAATACGGTCTCAATAAATAAATAGCTGTTGAGCACTTCCAGCCGGTGCGTATCGATACGCGTAGCCAGCGTATCGGTATGTTCCTGCAATTTAAAAGACCATTGGGAAAATGACCGTTGGGGGTAGTTGGGTGTATAGGTGCACGATACAACCGTATTGGTAGGCCGACCAGCCGTTGGGAATTTAAAGCAAACAATATCGATACGAAAAAATCATATCGGTACGGGTTTTGGCTACTGGAAAATCACTGCAATTAAAATCCTAAAGGGTATCGATATGGTAACTTACTGTATCGGTACGCTTACATTAAAAGCTTGCTTTTAACTATTTTAAATGCACTTTAAATTATTCCAAAGCCTTATAAAAATCCTTAAATATATTTTCATGTTGCTTTGACTAAATGCATGTTTTAAATTCTTTTAAATTTAGTCCAAAACCTTTCTCAATTATTATATCAAAACATTTAGTTCTACGCCATTTTTGTGTTACCATCCTTTAATTTGTCACATTATATTCATCTTAGACATATATTAGCTCAAATTAATCATTCATGCTCAATTAATTGCATCCACAACATTTAGGAACCAAAACGCAAAGAAATAGAACTTCAGAATATTCCATCAACTAACATAACAACCAGTTGTTTCGGCACAGGCTAGCCCTGTATCGAAACAGGTGTATCGAAACAGTACTTCACGGCTCAAAACAGGTGTATCACAAACCATAACTCATCCCATTTTAAAACTTAAATCAATGCATAGCATTTTCTCATCAAGATATATGTAACCCCGTCGACTCGGCCTAGCCGATAAACTGAACCGAACAGGTCACACGGGAAATATTGAAGTAAACCGAGAAGATTTACTTCAATAAACAACCCTAATTTTTTTCTTTTTATCTTATGTAGATGAAAAATAGAATCCTATGTGTTTAACATTGTAGCGGAACATTCATAGTTCGATCAAACATCAATTACATTCAATTACGGCTTTAGGGACCAATTTGTAATTTTTGGGATTTGTAGGGACTTATGCCTTTTGTTAGGCTTGATAGGCTCGATTTCCTTCAATCGATTTAGTTTTCTAAGTGGTGGAGAAGTTGAATATTTGGGTGATTTTGTGGGTGGTGAAAAATAGACAATAGACACAAGGATTTATAGTGGTTCGGCCTTCTAACAAGCACCTACATCCACTACCTTAGCTTCCCACTAAGGATTTCACCAAATTCACTCTTGAATTTCTTCCCCTTTTCTAGGCTAAGGAGGCAACCTTTACACACTCAAAGCTTGAGTGAACCCTCTTTACAAGAGAAATTAGAGCAAACTTGAAATCCCATACTAGGTAGATAGTTTGCAATATTAAGCTCACTCACCCAAACCTAAACACTTGAGCAAATTTGACAATTTAGGCTCACAAGTGTTGTTTATACAAGGAATATACAATTAAGCTCTAAAGGCAATTTGACATCATAATGTTGTTACTATTGAAGCATTAACCATCTCTTGATGCCTTTAGGTCCTTTTTATACTCCTAATTGAATTTGTAGCCGTTAAGGATCGTTGGGGTTGAATTAGAGCCGTTAGAGACTTTATTTCCCACCAAAAATGTAGTTTTGAAGCTTAGCATATCGATACACTCAAATCAGTATCGATACACTCTCGATAAGGAAATAGCTATTGAGCACTTCCTGCCGGTGCGTATCGATACGGGTAGGAAGCGTATCGGTAACCATTGGAGAAGTTGGGCGTACCGGTACACGATACAACCGTATCGGTGCACGAATTAGCCGTTGGTTATTTAAAGCAAACCGTTTCGATACGGACAAAGAGTATTGGTACGGGTTTTGGCTTCAGGAAAATCACTGTAGTTAAAACCCTAAAGGGTATCGATACGATAACGTACCGTATCGTTACGATTACATTAAAAGCTTGGTTCTGACTATTTTAAATGAGATTTAAATTATTTCAAAGCCGTATAAAAACACTTAAAAATTTTCAAGTTGTTTTGACTAAAAACATGTTTTAAATTCTTTTCAATTTAGTCTAAAATATTTTTCAATTATTATATCAAAACATTTGGTTCTACAATCTCCCCCCTTTTTGATATAATAAAACCAACTTGAAAAATTGTTTGGATTCTCCCCTTAGTATTTTAAAAATTTGAATAAGAGATTTTAAAATTTGAAAATTTGAAATTAAAGTAATGCTACCCCTTATTGTCTTGAAAAATCATTTTTCAAACCATTTCTCCCCCTTTTTGTTATGTAAAAAAGAATTTAAAATACTTTAAGCTCAAAATAATATAGGAGGTTTAAACATTTTGACACAATTTAACAACTTTGGTTTTAAAATTGGCTCCCCCTTTCTCAAAGCATCAAACAATGTTGAAATCTCTCACTTGGTAGATAGTTTGCAATTGTAAGCTCACTCACCCAAACCTAAACACTCGAGCAAATTTGACAATTTAGGATCACAAGTGTTGTCTATACAAGGAATATACAATTAAGGTCTAAAGACAATTTGACATCATAATGTTGTTACTATTGAAGCATTAACCATCTCTTGATGCTTGTAGGTCCCTTTTATACTCCTAATTGAGTTTGTAGTCGTTAAGGACTGTTGCGGTTGAATTAGAGCCGTTTGAGACTTTATTTTTCACCATAAATGCAGTTCTGCAGCTTAGCGTATCGATACCCTCAAATCAGAATCAATACGGTCTCAATAAATAAATAGCTGTTGAGCACTTCCAGCCGGTGCGTATCGATACGCGTAGCCAGCGTATCGGTACATTCCTGCAATTTAAAAGACCATTGGGAAAATGACCGTTGGGGGTAGTTGGGCGTATAGGTACACGATACAACCATATTGGTACGCGAACTAGCCATTGGGCATTTAAAGCAAACCGTATCGATACGGAAAAATCATATCGGTACGGGTTTTGGCTACTGGAAAATAAATGCAGTTAAAATCCTAAAGGGTATCGATATGGTAACATACCGTATCGGTACGATTTAAAAGCTTGCTTTTGACAATTTTAAATGCACTTTAAATTATTCCAAAGCCTTATAAAAATCCTTAAATATATTTTCAAGTTGCTTTGACTAAATGCACGTATTAAATTCTTTTAAATTTAGTCTAAAACCTTTCTCAATTATTATATCAAAACATTTAGTTCTACGCCATTTTTGTGTTACCATCCTTTAATTTGTCACATTATATTCATCTTAGACATATATTAGCTCAAATTAATCATTCATGCTCAATTAATTGCATCCACAACATTTAGGAACCAAAACGCAAAGAAATAGAACTTTAGAATATTCCATCAACTAACATAACAACCAGCTATTTCGGCACAGGCTAGCCCTGTATCGAAACAGGTGTATCAAAACAGTACTTCACGGCTCAAAACAGGTGTATCACAAACCATAACTCATCCCATTTTAAAACTTAAATCAACGCATAACATTTTCTCATCAAGATATATGTAACCCCGTCGACCCGGCCTAGCCGATAGACTAAACCGAACAGGTCACACGGGAAATATTGAAGTAAACCGAGAAGATTTACTTCAATAAACAACCCTAATTTTTTTCTTTTTATCTTATGTAGATGAAAAATAGAATCCTATGTGTTTAACATTGTAGCGGAACATTCATAGTTCGATCAAACATCAATTACATTCAATTACGGCTTTAGGGACCAATTTGTAATTTTTGGGATTTGTAGGGACTTATGCCTTTTGTTAGGCTTGATAGGCTCGATTTCCTTCAATCGATTTAGTTTTCTAAGTGGTGGAGAAGTTGAATATTTGGGTGATTTTGTGGGAGGTGAAAAATAGACAATAGACACAAGGATTTATAGTGGTTCGGCCTTCTAACAAGCACCTACATCCACTACCTTAGCTTCCCACTAAGGATTTCACCAAATTCACTCTTGAATTTCTTCCCCTTTTCTAGGCTAAGGAGGCAACCTTTACACACGCAAAGCTTGAGTAAACCCTCTTTACAAGAGAAATTAGAGCAAACTTGAAATTCCTCACTAGGTAGATAGTTTGCAATATTAAGCTCACTCACCCAAACCTAAACACTTGAGCAAATTTGACAATTTAGGCTCACAAGTGTTTTCTATACAAGGAATATACAATTAAGCTCTAAAGACAAATTGAAATCATAATGTTGTTACTATTGAAGCACTAACCATTTCTTGATGCCTTGAGGTCCTTTTTATACTCCTAATTGAATTTGTAGCCGTTAAGGATCGTTGGGGTTGAATTAGAGCCGTTGGAGACTTTATTTCCCACCAAAAATGTAGTTTTGAAGCTTAGCGTATCGATACCCTCAAATCAGTATCGATACACTCTCGATAAGGAAATAGCTATTGAGCACTTCCTGCCGGTGCGTATCGATACAGGTAGCAAGCGTATCGGTAACCATTGGAGAAGTTGGGCGTACCGGTACACGATACAATTGTATCGGTACACGAATTAGCCGTTGGTTCTTTAAAGCAAACCGTTTCGAAACGGACAAAGCGTATTGGTATGAGTTTTGGCTTCAGGAAAATCACTGTAGTTAAAACCCTAAAGGGTATCGATACGATAACATATCGTATCGTTACAATTACATTTAAAGCTTGGTTCTGACTATTTTAAATGAAATTTAAATTATTTCAAAGCCGTATAAAAACCCTTAAAAATTTTCAAGTTGTTTTGAATAAAAACATGTTTTAAATTCTTTTCAATTTAGTCTAAAATATTTTTCAATTATTATATCAAAACATTTAGTTCTAAAATCTCCCCCATTTTTGATATAATAAAACCAACTTGAAAAATTGTTTGGATTCTCCCCTTAGTATTTTAAAAATTTGAATAAGAGATTTTAAAATTTGAAAATTTGAAATTAAAGTAATGCTCCCCCTTATTGTCTTGAAAAATCATTTTTCAAACCATTTCTCCCCTTTTTGTTATGTAAAAAAGAATTTAAAATACTTTAAGCTCAAAATAATATAGGAGGTTTAAAAATTTTGACACAATTTAAGAGCTTTGGTTTTAAAATTGGCTCCCCCTTTCGCAAAGCATCAAACAATGTTTGTTCAACATATATGATTAAACTAGTTGAAATAAAAAATATATCAAATAAAACAACTAGATTTTACCACACTTGAACTCATGGGAGGATTCTTCAAGTGTTTTTCCTTGTGTGCATGGAGCTCACCCTCAATATTTGACTTGTTGATCATTCTCCATCACACCTAAAATAAGTCAATCACAAAAATTTTGGTATCCAAATTGCTTTGGATCCATAAACGTTAGTAGCACAAAACTTAGTTCCCTTAGGAATCCATTTTTGAATTTCATCCTTTTTAGTTGAAGTACTTAGTCTTTTTGAGATCTAAATACTTCTAAAACATTTTCTATTTATAAGTCTAGGGGCACTAGATTGTCTTTTGTAAAAGTTTGATTTTCTAAAATTATTTTTCTTTTCAAGCTCTTTGGAAATCAAATCTTTTTCCTTCTTAAGATCATCTACCTCTCTTTGATGATCTTTTTCAATGGTTTGAAGCAAATTTTGCAAGTTTAAGACTTTAAGTTCAAAATCATTGATTTTTGCTTCAAACTCTAAATTGGTTTTAGAAAGCAAATCATTTTCGGTTTTTAACTTTGAAATAAATTTCTTGTTTTTCAAAAATGAAGGCTTGAATTCAAAAACCAATTCATCATAGGCTTCTTCTAACTCATCAAAAGAAAATGAATTTGAACTATATGAGTTAGAAGTTACCTCCCCTTCAATGAGGGCCATGAAGTATAGTTGAGCTACCTCATCATCGGTGGAGTCTTCATCACTCCATGTCACAACGTACGCTTTCTTTGAAGATGATCCCTTTTTGTTGGACTTGTGGGAATCCTTCATCTTCTTCATCTTCTTTTTTGATTCATGCTTAGAATTCTTCAACTTTCTCTTCATGAACCGGGTTATTTCTTTAAGAGATGAACAATCTCTTTATCTTCACTTTCCTCCTTGCTCAAATAATCGTGTTGGCATGTGGAGGATTTGAGAGCAACGACACTCGCGTTGATGCCTAGCTCTATGATCTTCTTCTTCCCCATCTTTCTTATCTCTTCCTTCTTCTTCTCCTCTTCTTTGTCTTTCTTCATGATTTGGTGAGTGAGAAGTGACCCTATGAGTTCATCAAGCTTCAAGGTCTTGAGATTTTTGGCTTCGATGATGGCGGTCTTTTTCGAGTCACATGACTCGAGAAGGGAGTAGATAAGCTTTCGAACAAGCTTTTCTTCCGGAATGACTTATCCATAGCATTTTAGTCCATTGGTGATGGTAGGGAATTGATGGAACATCTTCTCAATGTCCTCTTCTGGATCCATCTTGAAGTTCTCATACTCGTGGTTGAGGAGGCCGATCTTGGTCTCCTTTACTTTGTTTGTTCCCTTGTATGTAACTTCAAGCTTGTTCCATACTTCCTTGACACTCTCACAAGAAGACATCTTCTTGCGGTCGTCAGCACTCCATTCTGCCTTGCTTCTTTGTGGTACAAGCGAACCATCCTCAATAATGTCCCAAAGCTTGTAGTCTTTGGATTTGATAAAGAACATCATTCTTGTCTTCCAATAAGCGTAGTTGGTCCCGTCGATGAAGGGTGGCTTGTCGATGGATTGCACCATTGAACCAGTTGTTTGAAATGTTGTTCGAGCTTGCCGGATCGCCTCAATAGAATGTTAATCCGCTTCAATTGAGCCAAGCTCTAATACCAATTTTTAGGCTTCATAGGCTCGATTTTCTTCAACCGATTTAGTTCGCCAAGTGGTGGAGAAGTTGGATATTTGGGTGATTTTGTGGGAGGTGAAAAATAGACAATAGACAATAGACAAAAGGATTTATAGTGGTTCGGCTTTCTAACAAGCACCTACATCCACTACCTTAGCTTCCCACTAAGGATTTCACCAAATTCACTCTTGAATTTCTTCCCATTTTCTAGGTTAAGGAGACAACCTTTACACACTCAAAGCTTTCTAAACCAAAGCTTGAGTAAACCCTCTTTACAAGAGAAATTATAGCAAACTTGAAATCCCTCACTAGATAGATAGTTTGCAATTTTCAGCTCACTCACCCAAACCTAAACTCTAGAGCAAATTTGACAATTTAGGCTCACAAGTGTTGTCTATACAAGGAATATACAATTAAGCTATAAAGACAATTTGACACCATAATGTTGTTACTATTGAAACATTAACCATCTCTTGATGCCTGAAGGTCCCTTTTATACTCCTAATTGAGTTTGTAGCCGTTGATGACCGTTGGGGTTGAATTAGAGCCGTTGGAGACTTTATTTCCCACAAAAAATGCAGTTCTACAGTGTAACCCCCGTAGCCCGGCCTAGACGGTTGACCCGAACTACGAAGATTACACGGGGAAAACCAAAGTCAACCCGAAAGTCAACCTTGATTAACGACCCTTTTTTTTTTCTTTTTAATCTTGTCTAGATGCACATTAACCTTAGATGTGATCACACAACACCATGCTCAAAGATCACAAACATCAGAGATCAAACAGGGACCCAATTGAACAAATTACAACTTTAGGGACCAAATTGTAATTTCTGAAAACTTTAAGGACTTAACCAGATTTTAAGTTACCAACTTAAAATTAATCAGGTTTCATGCTTCCCTGCCAAAATTCAGCTCAAACGGACATCCCGAACTCATACAATTGCACAAACAAGATTCAGGACCAAAATGCAAACATTTTGAAACATTTAACCGCCCATGTCAGCCCCCAACGGTCACCCGTTCCGAAACAGGCCAAGCCCGTTCCGAAACACGGGGCCGTTCCGCAACGCGTTCCGCAACGGGGGTCTGGCAGAATGCTTTCCGTTTTTGAACGGTGGCACCCGTTTCGGACGCCAGGGTTCATGCAGGGCACCCGTTCCGAAACGGTGTTACCTGTTCCGAAACGCCTAGCCCAGAATGCTGCATTTTGCTCACTCAAACTCACAATTGATCAATCAAACATGCTCCAAAAGCCACCAAACTTTACCAACATGCAATTCAACATAAATGAGACATACTTGCATCAACAATTCAACAGAAACACAACATATAAGAAAAGCCCCAAATCTATAGGCATGCTTCCTACACAAGCAACCATTTAGGTACAAACCTTCCAAAACAAACTCATTTAAGCCAATTCATGTTCCAACAACATTAGCAACAACATTAAAACATTCTTGATCAAACATATACGATCACATACACATCAACCCGAGAGATTCTACCCCATTGCCCTTATTAACTTTAGCTATTCACCGAGACATACGTCTCCATTGGAGTCCACCTTGAATCCCTTGCTCCTTGCTGTCCAAACTTCACGAATCTGCATTGATGGACAAAAAGGAGCGTAAGCACATAATGCTTAGTGAGGAATGCTCAAAACCAAAACACCATCAATGCAGCGGGTCATTAAAACACTTTTAAAACAAACCCGATTTGATTACCAAAGCCATGTTTGAAAACCCTTTTCAACATCAAGCTCAAATCATGCATAAACACCATATGCCAAGCTTAAACAAAACCATGGAAAACACTCCCATTTCACAACATACCTTTCTTAAACTTGAAAACCATATCAAGAAAGAAACCTTTTAAAACCATAGCTCAAATAATCCATCTCATGCATTTAACCAAGGCAACATAAGAACCATAACAACATCTTCACATGCCTTTAAAAACAAGTCTTACAAGACTCCAATGCAATAAAGATATTTCATGCTCACATGCATCATTTACCAAATGATAACCAACACTTGTTCAACTTAACAAGTAAACATGCATTCACTAGCATCATACACTTTTCATGCAACAATGCATCTTTTCAAGCATCTCATGCTTCACACGCAATCATGCATCATTTCAAGCATCTCATGCTTCACATGCAATATGCATCATTTCAAGCATCTAATGCTTCACATGCAACCATGCATCATTTCAAGCATCTCATGCTTCACATGCATCCATGCATCATTTCAAGCATCTCATGCTTCACATGATCAAGAACATTACATTGGCTTCCAAGTGATCAACCACATTCACTTTTCAACTCAACAACCCAATCGGATACGCGGATTCCGAGCGTTGTCCCTACGCTCCCTACACCCTACCAATCCAAGGTCCTCGAATGGGCAACAACCTCCATTATGACCTCATCATCCTAAGGTTCCCATGTATGGACTTTTAAACACCATACAACCTTAGCTTTTTCCCCAAGGTTCCCATGTATGGACTTTTAACCACCATACAACCTTGACATGCACAAGATTCCCACGTATGGACTTTTAACCACCATACAACCTTTGCATAACTGATTGGTAGTTGTAGAACATCACTAACGAGATCCGGGACACCCTACACAAGATCCACACATGGACTTAACACTGCCATTGTGATCTCAACAAGCACAAGGTTCTCACATATGGACTTTTAACCACCATATAACCTTTGCTTAACCAAGGTCCTCGAATGGGCAACAACCTCCATTATGACCTCATTTCGTTAGGATACTTGAAGGGAGCTTATCCGGTCCACTCTTGACCACTCCACCTCCAAGGCGACTTAATTCACGGTGCACCCAATCCTATAGCCGGCTAACTATATCCGATCAACAAACCAAGAACCATTTGCATCACTTGCCAATATAACCATCTTACCATATTAATCCAATGTTCCACATGCATAAACATGATGCAAAACCATCACAACATTAGCCCAATGATTCACATGCATAACCAATATGCAAAACCATTACCTCATTAATCCAATGATTCACATGCATAACCAATATGCAAAAGGTAACATTTACCATCATCAATTCACTGTTTTAAAGCATCATACAAAGCCATTGATCAACATGCAACACCATGCATCAAAACCACAATTACCATATACAAAACCAAGGATCCCTTACCTTGAGCATCCTTCTCAAATGACTTTCAAAACCAGCATTAAACCATGCTAAAACGTGCTTACAAAACAGAATTAAACCATGCAAAACACATGCATTTCAATCATCAACCACATTTGCTTTTAAAACCAAATCACAACACAATTCAAGAGCAAAAATCCTTTTACTTACTCTTGAGCTTAGCAAAGTTGTTTAGACTTACACTAAGCTCCCAAAAACCTTCAAACCTTGATTTAAAAGCTGAAATCCCAACTTCACTCACCGATAACCAAAACAAGGCTAGCCAACAAGCCTTCCAAGCATACGAAACCTTCCGCAACACCTCTAAAGCTCACGGATCAAACTCCCCTGTTTCAAGCACACAAAAACAGAACATTAATGCATCCTTATGCATTAAAACACCAGCAGCAACAACACAACTCGCTGCTCATCACAAATCTAACAATTTGGCTACCAAACACAACCGAAATCACCTCCAAACACCTCCAAAACTTAACCCAGCCAAGATCCATCACTTCTAACCATTTTTATACATCAATTAACATACAAAATGATCACAACCACGTCCTTATACCTCCAGGTATAACAGATCACCAAAAACACTCCAAAAGCAACCAAAAACTCAAGCCAAACTTAGGAAATTCAACCTATCCGGGATTGCATTGATTAAACCTCAACTTCTAATCAATTTAGCATTCATTTAACATCATTTTGACACTCCAAAACACTGCCCAAACAGATCACACGAAAATTTCACCAAAATCACCAAATCTTGCATTTTAGCCAAAAATCAAGATTTCAATTGAAAAGCCATTAACAAAACATAAATCAAGGATTGAGAACTTAGGAATTTCAGTAAAGAACTGATAGTTTAGAGGAGAAGGACGTTCTTACCTCCAAACTTGAATTTCTCCATTTTAGAGCCAAAAAGCTTGATGAAACAACTTGCAAATTGAGAGGTTTTGTTGATGAGATGATTAGGAATCAAATGAGAGTTGAAATGAGAGATTTAGATGTCAAAATCAGAGAAAGAAATCTGGAGAATTATGTTTGGGTTGAGAGAAAATGAGAGAAAAGGGAAATTGAGAGAAAATGGAAAGTTAGTTAAGAAATTGGTTAAAATGATTTCCCTCCCTTTCTTAATCTTTAAAAATCAGAATAAAGCCTTAAAATATCTTAGAAAAATCTGGAGAAATCCTTTTTGGAATAATAGCTCCTTAAAGATTCAAAGTTTCAATCCTTTATAAAACTGTCCCGCAACTTTCAAAAATTACATTTTGGTCACTAGCCAAAATGTCAACCTTCCGAACCTCATTTTCCAAAATTGATTTCACAGTTCACTTATATATATTAAAAGATGATTTTAGAACATTTTTCCATATTTTTAATGCAACCCGAACTAGGCTTCCCTAAATTCACTCTTACATATTCGATCAGCACTTTGACCGAACCGGTCAACACCCAAAACTTCTGAGCCCAAAACCGGGGCGTTACAACTCTCCCCCCCTTAGGAAATTTCATCCTCGAAATTTCAACCGGCGAAAAGAGAAACAGAACCTTCTCAAAGCAACACACAAGACAACACAACCGCCTCAACCTCACTGAACACATTCCACACCAAACCTCCACCAAACACTGTTCACAAATCCAAACTCTCAAAGGTAACCACGACTTAACCTTCCACATACCCGGACTGTACACAACCCCAACATCAACCTGAGAAACTTCAGCTCTTACAGCAGACAACACTGTAACACACAACTCCCAAGACTTGTTTACACAGAAACAACAACCAATCCAACTCAGCCGCTATGCAAACCCCTCAGCCTCTAAAACTCTTGCAATCTCCCAAACCTCTTCCAAAGATTTTCCCAACAAGCAAAAATCCTTAAACATCAATTGTTTATTCAAACTCTTCAACGAAGCTGACAATCCTTCACATCCGTAAAAAACATTACCATAACAGCTCACCAGGACTACTCACCCAGATACCAAAAATTACATCACAACCCTAACTTGAAACCGTCATCCGTCCCACACATCACCAACTGACTTCAAACGGAACTTTCTTAACCACAACCAGCCAACCACTTCTCACAAGAACCCAAACAACCAACGAAAGCCTTCGATCTTTCACAGCCCTTTCACTACAAACTTCAACCAGAACACTTGCATTACCAGAACATTACTTAACCAAAACACACATAACAGCTTCTGATCTCCTCAAAGGTTGCTAAGAACCAACACAACCCTTTCACAACAACTTAAAAGCTAAACTACCTCAGCACTTGGAAACACAACCTCAAACTGCAACATCACTTGACACCAAGGAACTACCACTTCCTTTTAGCTAAACAAAACCACTTAACCGATACTAACCTCAACCGATACCCTTCACCACCAAACCACTAAACTCTCTGAGCATCAAACACTATCCTTCTACCAACAGGCTATTCCACTCTCACTATCACTAGCAACTAGTTTAACAAACTCCAACACTTCTAACTCTCACTCAGCACCAAACAACCTCTAAAAACCCATCATCCCACCTAATCCAACCACAACACTAACAGATTCGATTAGTTATTAGCGAGCGTGAACATCATATGCATGATCACCTGCATGCCCTATCAATGCCTGATGTACATGTATGCAAAACCTCTAGTGTCATGCCACATGTATGCATGGACCAACATATATAATATAGCATATAACAATGATTTTAACTGTGCATGAATGCCAGTTCACACCCTCCAATAACATCCTCAAATCCGTCTAAGAACAACCTCCTAACTCTCCTTTAACTTATCTAACTTCATCATACCAACAACCATTAACCACAAGATACTCACCCAAGCCTTCTTCACACCCAAGATATTACCAACCCACAACTACCATTACCCCAAACATACTAGCAACAAGACTAAACTTACCACACAAGGAAAACCAACAGAACCCAAACCAAGGTAACTAAAGCAAAGATCACTTAACAAGGTTACCTGAAAACACAACACCACCCTGAAGCTTCATCAGACGAGCTCTCTTCCTTGCGAAACCATCATCCTCCTGCCGCACCACTGCAGCACCAGCTAACACACCAGGGTCACCACCAACTCTTTGCGGTAAAGAACCTTGGCTATTCCGAGCCAACAACAAACAATCACGTCTCATGTGTCCAGTAGACCCACATTTCCAGCAATTCTCCTTTCCCACACTCTTCACAACTTCCTGCTCTTTCTGCCACCTCTGAACTTCGCCTCGGTCGTGCCCACGACCTTTCAAAGATCCTTTGGCTAACACCAAAGCTGACTTCACTCCATGTGGACAATCACGCTTAACATGAACTTTAGAACCACAGTTCCAACAAACACCTGCGCCCCAACAACTTCCAACATGTTGCCTTTCACAACGGTCACATACCGGTGGCTGAACTTCCACTCCTTGCCCAAGCAACACTTGCTCACCAACAGCAATACCTTCACATTGCTTAACCCTTGGAAACTTCTCTCCAAGATACCTTTCATAAAAGGCAGATACAAAGAAATCCCAGTCAATATCAGGAACATGTGACGCCACAGCCACAGATGTCCACCAGGCACACGCATCTTCCAACATCAAAGAAACAACACTCCCCAGCTTACAGGCATAATCACAGCCTTCCTGATCCAAAATCAGAATCACCCTGGCCAACCAGGCCTCAAACATCTCCGGTGTAGAACCATGATATTCCACAGCACCCAAATCAAGCAAACGCTGCTTCCGCAAACCCACACATCCAGCCAGCACATCCACTGATTTTACCTCTACCACAGCCTGAGATGTTCCCAACACCTCCTGCTCAACAGATAATGAACTTTTCATCACAGAACCAGCTTCTTTCCCTTGCCTTACCATCTCAACTCCAGGCACAGAAGACTGAGACAAAACACCTCTACAAAAGGGTGAATTCTTTGCCTTAACAACCCGCCCCAAGGCAGCAACCATCTCACTCAACCGCCATTCTTTCATCGACTTTGCCATACCACTAACAACAACAAACATACAATCACAACAAGCAAACAAACCAGTCAGACCAGCATTAAGCAAGGATTCAAACTCCAACTCCAAAATAACACAATAGCTATATTAATAAGGCAATGGGTATCACGAATCCTCCCCTTACATGACATAACAGTCAACACAACATGGTTATCACAACATCAAGCATATCAACAACATACCTTGATCATGCTTACACCAAACAACATCCAATTGCACCAGCATATTAGCAACATATCATGCTCAAAACACATTCACCATGCATAACATCAGCTCATAGCATCAGCACATATCCACATAAACTCAACCAAGATTCATAACCACAAAACATGCTTGCATACATCAGCAACATGCTCAGAAACATCAACAGCATACTCAGAAATACATGTTTCAACCAGCTTTCAACCACACAACAAGGTAAACATCAAACACACATCACAACAACTTACCGTTTTCCCCAACCTTGGCAACTCAGCTCTGATACCACCAAATGTAACCCCCGTAGCCCGGCCTAGACGGTTGACCCGAACTACGAAGATTACACGGGGAAAACCAAAGTCAACCCGAAAGTCAACCTTGATTAACGACCTTTTTTTTTCTTTTTAATCTTGTCTAGATGCACATTAACCTTAGATGTGATCACACAACACCATGCTCAAAGATCACAAACATCAGAGATCAAACAGGGACCCAATTGAACAAATTACAACTTTAGGGACCAAATTGTAATTTCTGAAAACTTTAAGGACTTAACCAGATTTTAAGTTACCAACTTAAAATTAATCAGGTTTCATGCTTCCCTGCCAAAATTCAGCTCAAACGGACATCCCGAACTCATACAATTGCACAAACAAGATTCAGGACCAAAATGCAAACATTTTGAAACATTTAACCGCCCATGTCAGCCCCCAACGGTCACCCGTTCCGAAACAGGCCAAGCCCGTTCCGAAACACGGGGCCGTTCCGCAACGCGTTCCGCAACGGGGGTCTGGCAGAATGCTTTCCGTTTTTGAACGGTGGCACCCGTTTCGGACGCCAGGGTTCATGCAGGGGCACCCGTTCCGAAACGGTGTTACCTGTTCCGAAACGCCTAGCCCAGAATGCAGCATTTTGCTCACTCAAACTCACAATTGATCAATCAAACATGCTCCAAAAGCCACCAAACTTTACCAACATGCAATTCAACATAAATGAGACATACTTGCATCAACAATTCAACAGAAACACAACATATAAGAAAAGCCCCAAATCTATAGGCATGCTTCCTACACAAGCAACCATTTAGGTACAAACCTTCCAAAACAAACTCATTTAAGCCAATTCATGTTCCAACAACATTAGCAACAACATTAAAACATTCTTGATCAAACATATACGATCACATACACATCAACCCGAGAGATTCTACCCCATTGCCCTTATTAACTTTAGCTATTCACCGAGACATACGTCTCCATTGGAGTCCACCTTGAATCCCTTGCTCCTTGCTGTCCAAACTTCACGAATCTGCATTGATGGACAAAAAGGAGCGTAAGCACATAATGCTTAGTGAGGAATGCTCAAAACCAAAACACCATCAATGCAGCGGGTCATTAAAACACTTTTAAAACAAACCCGATTTGATTACCAAAGCCATGTTTGAAAACCCTTTTCAACATCAAGCTCAAATCATGCATAAACACCATATGCCAAGCTTAAACAAAACCATGGAAAACACTCCCATTTCACAACATACCTTTCTTAAACTTGAAAACCATATCAAGCAAGAAACCTTTTAAAACCATAGCTCAAATAATCCATCTCATGCATTTAACCAAGGCAACATAAGAACCATAACAACATCTTCACATGCCTTTAAAAACAAGTCTTACAAGACTCCAATGCAATAAAGATATTTCATGCTCACATGCATCATTTACCAAATGATAACCAACACTTGTTCAACTTAACAAGTAAACATGCATTCACTAGCATCATACACTTTTCATGCAACAATGCATCTTTTCAAGCATCTCATGCTTCACACGCAATCATGCATCATTTCAAGCATCTCATGCTTCACATGCAATATGCATCATTTCAAGCATCAAATGCTTCACATGCAACCATGCATCATTTCAAGCATCTCATGCTTCACATGCATCCATGCATCATTTCAAGCATCTCATGCTTCACATGATCAAGAACATTACATTGGCTTCCAAGTGATCAACCACATTCACTTTTCAACTCAACAACCCAATCGGATACGCAGATTCCGAGCGTTGTCCCTACGCTCCCTACACCCTACCAATCCAAGGTCCTCGAATGGGCAACAACCTCCATTATGACCTCATCATCCTAAGGTTCCCATGTATGGACTTTTAAACACCATACAACCTTAGCTTTTTCCCCAAGGTTCCCATGTATGGACTTTTAACCACCATACAACCTTGACATGCACAAGATTCCCACGTATGGACTTTTAACCACCATACAACCTTTGCATAACTGATTGGTAGTTGTAGAACATCACTAACGAGATCCGGGACACCCTACACAAGATCCACACATGGACTTAACACTGCCATTGTGATCTCAACAAGCACAAGGTTCTCACATATGGACTTTTAACCACCATATAACCTTTGCTTAACCAAGGTCCTCGAATGGGCAACAACCTCCATTATGACCTCATCTCGTTAGGATACTTGAAGGGAGCTTATCCGGTCCACTCTTGACCACTCCACCTCCAAGGCGACTTAATTCACGGTGCACCCAATCCTATAGCCGGCTAACTATATCCGATCAACAAACCAAGAACCATTTGCATCACTTGCCAATATAACCATCTTACCATATTAATCCAATGTTCCACATGCATAAACATGATGCAAAACCATCACAACATTAGCCCAATGATTCACATGCATAACCAATATGCAAAACCATTACCTCATTAATCCAATGATTCACATGCATAACCAATATGCAAAAGGTAACATTTACCATCATCAATTCACTGTTTTAAAGCATCATACAAAGCCATTGATCAACATGCAACACCATGCATCAAAACCACAATTACCATATACAAAACCAAGGATCCCTTACCTTGAGCATCCTTCTCAAATGACTTTCAAAACCAGCATTAAACCATGCTAAAACGTGCTTACAAAACAGAATTAAACCATGCAAAACACATGCATTTCAATCATCAACCACATTTGCTTTTAAAACCAAATCACAACACAATTCAAGAGCAAAAATCCTTTTACTTACTCTTGAGCTTAGCAAAGTTGTTTAGACTTACACTAAGCTCCCAAAAACCTTCAAACCTTGATTTAAAAGCTGAAATCCCAACTTCACTCACCGATAACCAAAACAAGGCTAGCCAACAAGCCTTCCAAGCATACGGAACCTTCCGCAACACCTCTAAAGCTCACGGATCAAACTCCCCTGTTTCAAGCACACAAAAACAGAACATTAATGCATCCTTATGCATTAAAACACCAGCAGCAACAACACAACTCGCTGCTCATCACAAATCTAACAATTTGGCTACCAAACACAACCGAAATCACCTCCAAACACCTCCAAAACTTAACCCAGCCAAGATCCATCACTTCTAACCATTTTTATACATCAATTAACATACAAAATGATCACAACCACGTCCTTATACCTCCAGGTATAACAGATCACCAAAAACACTCGAAAAACAACCAAAAACTCAAGCCAAACTTAGGAAATTCAACCTATCCGGGATTGCATTGATTAAACCTCAACTTCTAATCAATTTAGCATTCATTTAACATCATTTTGACACTCCAAAACACTGCCCAAACAGATCACACGAAAATTTCACCAAAATCACCAAATCTTGCATTTTAGCCAAAAATCAAGATTTCAATTGAAAAGCCATTAACAAAACATAAATCAAGGATTGAGAACTTAGGAATTTCAGTAAAGAACTGATAGTTTAGAGGAGAAGGACGTTCTTACCTCCAAACTTGAATTTCTCCATTTTAGAGCCAAAAAGCTTGATGAAACAACTTGCAAATTGAGAGGTTTTGTTGATGAGATGATTAGGAATCAAATGAGAGTTGAAATGAGAGATTTAGATGTCAAAATCAGAGAAAGAAATCTGGAGAATTGTGTTTGGGTTGAGAGAAAATGAGAGAAAAGGGAAATTGAGAGAAAATGGAAAGTTAGTTAAGAAATTGGTTAAAATGATTTCCCTCCCTTTCTTAATCTTTAAAAATCAGAATAAAGCCTTAAAATATCTTAGAAAAATCTGGAGAAATCCTTTTTGGAATAATAGCTCCTTAAAGATTCAAAGTTTCAATCCTTTATAAAACTGTCCCGCAACTTGTTTACAGTGCACTCAATCCTATAGCCGACAAACTATATCCGCTAACATGTTTTTAAAACCATTTTCATATCATCACTTGCCAATATGATCCACATTTCATCATATATTCCACTGTTTTCAAAGCATCAATTACCAACCTCATTCGCAAGCATCAAATCATGTTTAAAATCACAAGTATAAATGTATACTTACAAGGATCACTTACCACATGCATCCTTCATCATTATATCATCAAAGACAACAATTCATTTACCTCAAATCATGATTTAACAGTGACAATATGCATTTTTAAATAAGTGCATCAACAAACTCATAATAGCACATTTGGAGGGAGAAAATCACTTTACTTACTTCCGAACTTAGTAAAGCATTTCAAGCTTACACTAAGTTCCCAAAACCACTTTAAAAGTGTTTCAAGGATGAAAATCCCATTTCCATTCACTGACTCGCGAAACCGAGATTCACCGTCGTGAATCTAAGCGTCTGAAGCCCCTGGATCTTCACCAATTGCTTCCAAAGTATTCTCCCATGTTTATATCACACAAGAAGAGAGGATCAATGCATCATAATGCATTAAAACCACAAGCAACTTAAACAATCTCGTTGCTCTGCCCTAAATCACCAAAATACCCATCCAAAACAACCAAAATTACCTTCGATTGTTCACTAAACTAAGCCCAACCATAATCCAACACTTCCATCACATTTTAACCATCAATCAACATCAAAAAACATCATAATATAATCCTTATACCTTCAATAACTTAGATTTCACATTAACATCCCCAAAACCCAAAATCTAAAAATCTAACAATTAGAGATCTAACTCAATTCAGGATTATGTTCATAAATCCATTATTTCCTTATCATTTAACATCCAAAATATGATTAAAACCATTCACAAATCAATCAAAATAGTGCCCAAACGAAAATCTGGAAAATACATCATTCAAAGCTTTAATTAGCAAATTTCATCAATTCAATTACAAAACCTTGTTAATAAACAAAACTAGAGAGCCAAAGACTTGATAATTTCAACAAGGAACCTTAATTAGAGGAGAGAAAAGAAAGATAACGTCTAACACTAGCTTTCACCTGAATTTGCAAAGATTTTGGTGAAATTCTTCAAGAAAACTCTAACTATTTGAAGTAGAAATCCATAGGCATCATTTAGGAATCCAAAGGAAATGTAGCAAGAAAATTATCTAAAGATTTTTGTGTTGAAAAGAGAGTTTGGCTGCTGGGAAAAGATGAGAGAAAAGTTTGAAGCAAAGTAGTTACGTGAGAAAAAGATTTGGCTATTAAAATCCTTTTTAATGAAACTCTTTTATTAAAACCATTAATTAAATCATTTAAAACACCAAATCAAGGGAGATAGCTAATACCAAATTTGTATAATAGCTACCGAAGGATTCTAAGTTTTGGCTCCCTTTGATTTAACAATTAAAACAAAATTTTCAATTTTTACTTTTTAGTCACCAAACTGAAATGTCAACTTTCCAAAATTCATTTTTCAAAATTGGTTTCATTTCCCTCACAACATATTTAATTAGGATTTTTGAATTTTTTCACATGATTTTACCACATCCCGAACTAAGATTTCTCTGAACTGACTCCAAACTAACTCGAATCTCTAATCTAGATTTATCGAACCCTAAATCGCCCTTAAAACCTTCATGCCTTAAAACGGGGCGTTACAACTCTCCCCCACTTAGGAAAATTCATCCTCAAAATTTTACCTAAAGCAAAAAGGTGCGGAAACTGCCTCAACATGTCCGCCTTGCTTTCCCACGTGGCCTCCTCAACTCCTCGATGTCGCGACAACACCTTCACAAGTTCAATTATCTTACCACGAAGAACTTTGCTACTAGAATCAAGAATAACAAATGGATCCTCATCATAAGACTGTAGATCGTTTGGGTGTTCTCTAGTTATTAGCGCAAATGCACACACCTGTCAAGTTATAGTATATAAGATATCGTCTCCCATAGGGATTGGATAACTTGATTCGAATTGTTGTTCCTACACAAGAAAAGTAAATGCACAAGTAAGATGGTTGTTGAGAAGAAAAGTAAAATAAAAACACAAGTAATTAAAAAGGAAGTGATCAGATTGATAGAGAGGGCAGGGTTATGCTGCTGCTTAGTGTGAAACTGCGTTGAATAGGTCAAGTTGCTTTGTGCTGCCACAATCTGCTGCCTTCGCGGGGTAATGGCGGGTTGAGGCGGCGACAACTTTCACTGCCACGGCGACACTCTGCTCTTGCAACTTTCGTTGTCCCGGCAGGTGAGATGGATAGAAGTCCCACCGACAAGTATGGTAGATACTTATTGTTCGGCAAAGCAATTCTGAAGTGATCCTACCTATGTCTAGGCTAGGATTTTGTTGCTAGCAATACCTAGCAATCTCAGCGTAAACCTAACCCAGACAGTCAACGTTTGGTTACTCCTCTTAGCCGCTGAAATTCTAACTTATGTCAAAGTTGAATTAGTCAACACCTCGTCATAATGAGACCGTGCTTAATTCTTTCGTGAGTTTGACATTGTCGTGGCCTACAAATGGATTCTTCAACTGGACTTTTGGAACTAATTGAAGGAAGTGAAGTGCATGAATTAAGTAAACTAAGAGTATTTTATTACAAAAACAAAATTGAAAACCTAAACATCCGTTCTCACAACTAATTACAACATAACCCAAACCCAAGAGAAATTTGGAACATGTCGGCGGTAAGAAATCCTAAGCTATGCCTAAGGAAAACCTAAGCTATCTTGAATTAGAATTACAATGGGTATATATAGGCATTAGCTAGGTTTAGTCCTTCTTGAAGTATAAGTCTTCAAAGTAGCTTTCCACATTAAATGTCACTTTAAACTCTGACTTCATTGAGTTGAATGTGGACTTTATCATGTTGCCTTGTTTCATAACCAATCTCGAGATTTAGCTTTGGTGGCTCTACCCGCTGCTACATACGTCGAAAAATTGAGTGGACATCATCGATAGAATCAAGATTTTCGGCTCTACAAATTGCACTCTGGTTCTCCAACTCCATAGTTTGCTGTCTTGGGCAGCACAGTGGGTGGCGGTAACAACTCGGCAGCTACTGTCTATGTCTGGAACTGCATCAGTACAACTCCTCTTTCCCTCTGTTAGCCTCTAGTGCCTAAAACCAAAAGTACACGAAAAGAGTACCTTTTCTTTACCAAACAAAAGATAATCTAGAAAAACATGGAAAAGTAAAGAAACACTATACAATGCAATACATGGTCCTAATTATGCCTAAGATGTACAAAAAAACATCACTAATATGAGATGGAATATGCACGAAATATAGAACTTGTGGACACTTTTCACACCCCAAACTCGAACTATTGCTTGTCCTCAAGCAATACAACCTAACATACTTGCCCTTATATTAATCAGAAAGAAAAACTTGTTTTCAACTTGATTTCATACCTCAAGGCCGTGGCACTTATATTAGATTAGTGAAGGGAACTTAGCAAGAAAATAACTCAGAATTAATTTCTAATGATAGTGCAGTTTGTGCAGGACTGTGTACAGGCTGGTTATGCAAAATAACTAAATAAACAAAGATGATGTTATGTTATATAAGGTCGCTGCTGAGGCAGCACAATTTAGCACAATATTTTAATTATGGCAATGAGGGCTTCAACTTATCACAACTACTCTTCTAGGTCTGAAATTAAGATAGGAGCAAACTACAAAACCCGAACCCAAAAAGTAGAGTCATCCCATGAAGACTTTCATTCACTCATGCTAATTTGTCTGTCACTTCAAAACTTTCAAATCCATGGACTTTGATAGCAGAGGAGTGTCCTCGCACATGATTCTTCCTAGAGCCTATTGTGGGCACCTCTAGGGTAAACAAAAATATTCTTTGTTTTTACTTCTGCTGCTGTGGCAGCACTGTATTTTTCTGTTTCTCTTTTCTGCCTCGACAACTACCTACAACCATTGTTAGAACTTTGCAAAGAATTCTAAAAACAAGCATGCAATTTTCATTAGATATTCTAACAAATTCAGCAAGTAACAGTGGTGTTTGACAGTTTTGGAAATTTAAAAAAATTATAAGTCATTTTTCATGCTTTACGCATAAGTTCAATTTATTATTGGCGCGAGAATAAGTAATCGACTAACTATCATAGGCATAAGTTATATAACAAATTCTCCTGTTTCGATTATTACTAAGGCAAGTACAATGCAACCTATATGCTACTAAGTATGCCTAGACAAAAGATGCGAGAGCTATCCCCCCAAACTCGAGATGGGCATTACCCTCAATGCACAAAATAAAACAGAAAAATAAATACAAGTGATAACGAAAACATAAAAAATAAAATGAAGAAAATGGAAAGAAAAGAAAAGAAAAACTAAAAATTGGATGAGGGTTGAGAGGAGGCTTGAGTCTTTGTTGTTGAGAAGGAGGAAGAGGTTTGGATGATGATGTGGCGGCCGAGAGATGTATTGGCAGCAGACTTAGCAGGTGAGATTTTTGCTATCCACGACGATTGGACTCTTCTGGGAGTGGGGCGAGGTTCTTCTTGAGGATCGATAGGGTGAGCGGTAGGAGGTGCTTCGCTCTCTTCTGACTATGTCTCGTCATCCACAAGCTCAGCGGCTATGATGTGCCGCTTCCTCTTCCAAGTGCCTTCCTCTGTGGGTGCTGCTGGAGGGTCAATCACCATTGGGATGGCTGCTGCTGCTACTACCACTGTTGTTGCTGGTTCCGACAGCTGCTGATGCCTCTCGGGGGAGTCTGCCACTGTGTCGGATGCGATGGTGGCTGAGTAAGAGGGGTAGTGTGTTAGAGAGGGCACTTGTCAAGCGGTAAGCAGCATGGCCGACAGCGGTGACGGATGGCGTTCCTTTTGTTGGGGCTACTGCTGTAAGGTCTGTAGGATATGGAGGAAGGATGGGTCTGTCATCATGTAATTTCTGCAAGAGATAAGCCACAAAGGCTTCTTGGACTTCCCTCACGTGTTTCATGAAGGTCAGCTCCTGCTGCTCGATACGCTTGTTGCTGTTGACAAGGGTGTGCAACAACATGAGGACTTCATTATCTGGGGCAGCTTCAGTACTACCGGGGGCAGCTGGAGTGTCACGCTGGGCGACAAATAGCTGGCCGGGCATTATGGGCTCTATCTCCGGGGTCTACATCATCTGCAGGTGGACTTTTCTGGTCCACCCTCCTTTGGATGTTGTCATCTCATCTTTTGGGTCTGTCGGAACACCAAAGTTGGCACAAAGGCCTGTGAATAGGGACAAGAAGTACAACTTGCCCTTCGTCTTTCGAAAGCAGGTGTAGATCTCCTTGCAGATAACTTCCCCAATATTGATGGGCCGGTTCATCATGATGATGTGTATTAAGGCAAGACGTGGCCGATCGATGGTAGAGTTGTGGGTAGCAGGCGCCTCTTGACGAATGTGGTCCATAGCATTGTCTCTAGCAGCAGGTGGCAGCGTTGGACAGATCTTCCATGTTTGCTGCCAACCACGACATGTTGGGCTTGCATAGTTTGGCCTTGATTTCCTCATAATCGGCAGCCGTCAGTGACTGCCTCCACTTCTCGTGAGGGTTGTCGTGCATATCTAGGCCATAAAAGTTTTTGATGACGGCAACATTGAGCTTGACAGGTTCCCCTCGAATGTACACAGACGAAATCTCCGGGCGGGGATGGTGGGTATAGAACTCCCATGCTGCCGTGCAAATATTTCCCATCCCTTGCTGTGGATGGTCTCAAACAGGGCAAGCTCTAAGCCAAGGTCTCCCGTCTGCTTCGTATAGTGAAAGCATTGCTCCTCCCATATGTTTTGCTTTGCGAACTAAGTTTGGTATTTCTTTTCATTAGTTAATTATTGTTATCGAACCCTAATTGAGCTTAAAACATCGTGTTTGAACTTTATTAATTAATATTGAGCTTTTAGTGGCTAAAATTGGAAGAAGTGTAAGTTGGAGGGCAAAACAAAAATTGTATGAAAAGTGAGGGACTAACCTCGCGATTATCCCTCTTTAATTAAATTCTCCACTTACGTGGAGTTATCTGATGACTTTCCTTCAATTGAAGGAAAGCTTTGAATTAAAAATAGAAACAAAAGAAGTGGAGATAGCTTAGTCGAGAACACTCCCAAGCTTGCACCACTCATTTACATCATCTTCTCCATCTAAGCACACACCTCCTTTAGTGGAATTTAAGGCTTTGCTATTTCTTCACTTTATCGATATCGTATAGTTGCTATTGATCGGGTAAGCTATATTCCTCAATCGGTTGATGGATTCCATGGATATATTGAGTGTAAACTAAGCTAGGGTTTTGACTATCCGTGGATATCTCATCGTTGTCCTCTCTATTGAAGTCGGATATTGATTTTGATATCGAAACATCGATCCTAATAGTTTTCTATTAATTTTTCTAGATTAAGAAGTGGAGAAAGAGGTTTCACCGTCTCCGTCACAAGCTAGGAACAAAGGGATTGCTATCCGAGAGCCTTGAAGCTTCGGATTGTTAAGGTGAGTGTAGTCGGAGTCTCTGGTTAGGCGAAAGGCCTCCCCGGATCATTATTTGTTATGTTAGATTATTTCGCTAACATCGTTATTAAAGCAATTGCATTGGATGATTAATCGAACACTTTGGTAAGTGTCGGTAAGTTGCCATTGGACATTGATTATTGTCATTGTATATAGTCATCGACATAACCATTGTCATTGGATTATTGCATTGAAGTCATCAGACATTGATAAGAATACCAATCTATGAGATATTGATATTGAGACACAAATATTGATCATCAACAACATTGAATTCATTGGACATTGATATATCATTGACTATTGAAATGAATATGTATATTGCAACCTTGGATTGGAATGGACTCGAGATACAATTGGCATGCCATAGAACTCATGAGCTCAGTGTACGGGTGGACTACGGTCCTAAGGCTACGGCCTATATTGATTTGGCAAGGCGGGGGGATGTGTATGGTTATTGGTCATATTGGCGAGGCGGAGGGATTAGACCATTCATTGATTTGGCGAGGCGTAGGAATTCGCGTATCCATGATCTTGATTCAATCCAAGGACTACAAATGAAAAGAGACATGTTTATTATTTTGTGCATTGTTGCATGGCATTGATAATGTTAGCATGAGATTATGTATCATTGTAACCATGGCATTTCCATTACTTATAGTGTTTGTGACTACCTCACTAGGCAAAGTATGCCTAATGTGTCTCATCTCATGTATTTTCATGTTAAGAAGGTTTGTTCGTTGGAAGATCGGATCAGCCGTCAAGACAAGCCACTACAAAGCTACAAGTAATATAAATATGACTTTTGAACTCCTAGGAAGGTGGCAAAGTAGTTGAACTAATCATACATGCCCATTTAATTGTGTTGGTGCCTTGTTTATTTTGTAATTTGGTCTATGGCCCTAAATGTCCTTTTTGGCTCTTTTGGAATAGCTTTAGAATGCATGATTAACCTAAAAGGGGAAAACATAGTAAACATACTCGGATGATCATGAAAATCTGTCATTATAGGCCTGTCCATATCGAAACGGGTGATGTTGTTTCGGTACGGGTGCACGTTACTGAATATGTGATTATGGGCATTCCGAAATGAAGTAATGTCGTTTCGAAACATTTTGCCACTGGAAACTGTTGCTTCGGTACTTGTTTAAAGTGTAATGAAATGAGTCAAAGTCGGTCAAGGCTGGTCAATCCGTTCCAATACAGGTCAAGCCTGTATCGAAATGATCTAAAGAGAACGGTCAGTAGGGTTGGCTCTCATGTACCCATTCTGAAACAGCCTGAGGTGTTTCGAAATATGGTTAGGTAAGTTAGTTAAAGACTCATAGGACAGTTTGATAATGTTACAATCTGGTCACTGAATTTTTGTAAAGTCAATTGATGATGTTGTTGATCCCCTAATTGAATGAAATTTGGTAGGCATGACCTTTAAGTAACGAATTTTATTTTGGTAAAATTATTCACATCGAGTGACCTCAACTTGTCTGAATTTACAAATTAGTCCCTAAGCTTATAAAGGTTATAAAATGATCCTAAATTGTTAATTGTGCCCCCTATTTGATTATAGTGAACCAATAACTGCATTGGTAACATATTGGACGTCTTTTATTGATTAGTAATGTGCTTAAATGGAATTTTATAATATCGATCATCGTATCGTCCTCTGGTAAAACATTTCGACCCGGTTCCATTCCTGATCGGGAAAGATGTGTTACATTCATGGTATCAGAGCTAGAGTTTAGTCGATTCTAGAACTAAATCGAAGTCTATTCCATTGTTATTATGTTACTTTGCCACCTAGGAGTTTTATATTGTGTATATTGTGACTTGTCAACTAATCCGATCTTTCATATAGATATGTCTGAGACAAATGAAGCTCACATTGACGAGCTTGCAACTGGCTCCTTGACACATGGCGAGGAGATTAGGGTAGGAAATCCTCAGAATCCACCGCAACCACAGGACCCTCCTATTCAGGGTCCTGAGCCTACTGCACCTACTGCTCAGGCTGAATGCTATCAGAATATGGCTAACATGTTTAAGCATTTTATGATTGCGATGCATGCTACACCACCAGTTCAGCCTACTCATCCTGTTGTTCAGTATGTCTGAGCACCTGTGGATAAACTGGCTTCACTCCGAGACTATTCTTTCACCAGACAGGATGATGGTAATCTTGAAATTGCTTAATACTGGCTGGATAACACCCTACATATCCTCAATAAACAGTTGTAGTGTTTCGACGAACACAAGCTAGAGTGTGCTATTGCATTGTTGACCGATGAGGCTCTTATGTGGTGGGAGCCTACTATTCTTACCGTCCCCAAAGAATCGGTCTGTTGGGAATTCTTTCTTAAGGAATTCTGGAATAAGTATATCAGCGAGTACTATCTCGCAGAGAGGCAGAGCACTTTCCTTCATTTGAAACAAGGCGGGCAGCCCATCGAGCTGTACATCCATGATTTCTGCAAGTATTGCCGATATGGAGCTGAGTTTATAAAGAAAGATGAAGACAAGTGCCGAATGTTTATCGCTGGGTTGAGTGATGAGCTGCGACCTATGTTTACGGCCTTGGGTATCACCAACTTCCAGGATTCGGTGAACCGAGTTAAAGCAACCGAAGCAGCGCAAACAGCTTAGAGAGGAAATATGTCCAACAGATCTGAGAAAAGAACATGGAGCGATTCTCCACCTCCCAAGTGGAACAAGAAGGGCAAGTATCAAGGCTCGAGGCAAGCTTCATATTCACATCCTTCCCGTACCGGGAACATTGAGAGACTGCAAACTATCACCATGTCCTGGTCTAAGGTAGCGTCAGTTGGGAGTACTGGAGGTTCGAACCAAAGTGTTCAGCATCCAGCATCCAGTTTGTAATTTTTTTCGGAAACGGCACCTAGCAGGCCAGTGTCGTAAGAAGTCGGGAGCATGCTTCATTTGTGGAGAACAAGGAAATTTTATCAGAGATTGTTCTCATAATCCCTCTAAGTCAGTGGCTATGCACGAAGACATCACCTCACCAGCCCAATCCTTCCGAGGAAAAGGGCCATGAAAAGCACCATCGGGAGCCTCAGGTAGGCTGGGCGAATCCGGGAAGCAAAGTAACAAGCAAGAATCGAAGGCCTCCGCCCAGATGTTTCTTGTGAGAGGCCGCGAGGAGGATGACAAGCTTGATGTTATAGCAGGTACCGTTATGTTATATGTACACTCATTGTATATATTGATTGATCCTGGGTCTATCCATTCTTTTATAAGTCTGGAATCAGTTAAAAGACATAGGATGTCTAGTGAACCTTTGCCAACAAAGATCTTCGTGACAAATTCGTTAGATGATTGTGTTGCTCTAAGCCTTGTATGCAAGAATTGTCCAATCTTGATTCAAGGAATTCCATTCTCCGTGAATCTCCTAGTCTTACCAATCCTCGAGTTTGATACGATTCTAGGCATGGATTGGCTTAGTAAACATCAAGCGTGGGTGGACTGTAGTAAGCGAAAATTGTATCTCCAAGGTCTTGGCAAGGAGAGAATAATGCTGATGAAATCTCGAAACTCCAGGTTTTGTGCATTGTCCACAGAATTTAGAAATGAACTTCATATTCATGATATTGACGCAGTAAATGAATTCCTAAATGTTTTTCCTGACGAACTTCCAGGTTTGCCCCCAACTCGTGAAGTGGAATTTGGTATTGAGGTGCAACTTGGTACTGCTCCAGTTTTTATTGCACCATATCGGATGGCGGCTGTGGAGTTGAAAGAATTAAAAGCTCAAATTCAAGACCTTATGAACAAGGGTTTTATTCAACATAACTCTTCACCTTGGGGAGCCCCAATTCTTTTTGCAAGAAGAATGATGTTCTATGCGTTTGTGCATTGACTATAGGCAACTGAACAAGGTCACCATCAAGAATAAATATCCTTTCCCTAGGATAGACAACTTGTTCGACCAATTAAAAGATGCTTATATGTTTTCCAAGATCGATTTAAGGTCAGGTTACTATCAAATGAGAGTCACGGAGTGTGATGTGCCCAAGACTTCCTTTCGTACAAGATACGGACACTACAAATTCTTAGTGATGCCTTTCAGGTTAACTATTGCACAAGAGGCTTTCATGGATTTAATGAATTGGGTATTTAGACCCTATCTTGACAAATTCGTAGTAGTGTTTATAGATGACATTTTGATCTATTCCAAGAATGAAATGGAGCATCGAGATCATCTTCCTACTATACTTTAGACTCTGAGAGAGAAACAATTGTATGCAAAGTTTTCTAAGTGTGAGTTCTGGCTCATCGAAGTTGCCTTATAAGGACATGTCGTATCAGCTTCGGGTATTCAGGTGGACCCGAAGAAAATCCAAGCCATTGTAGATTGGCATCCACCGAAGAACATTGGTGGAGTGAGAAGCTTTTTTGGGCTTGTTGGCTATTACCGCAGATTTGTGAAGGGATTTTCTATGTTAGCCGCTCCCTTAACCAAATTGCTGAGGAAGGAAGTTCCTTTTGTTTGGACCGAGGTTCTACAACAAAGCTTCGACCAGTTAAAACAAGTTCTGACCCATGCACCAGTCTTGGCTTTGCCTGAGTCTGGAAAAGACTATACAGTTTACAGTGATGCTTCACATATTGGGTTAGGATGCGTATTGATGCAAGAAGGCAAGGTTATTGCTTATGCTTCAAGGCAACTTAAGCCACACGAGATGAATGACCCCACCCACAACCTACAATTGGCTACAGTTGTCTTTGCATTGAAAATCTGGAGGCATTATCTCTACGGGGAGAAATGCTATCTTTTCACTGATCATAAAAGTCTTAAATACTTATTGACACAAAAGGAGTTGAATCTTCGACAACGGAGATGAATGGAACTCCTTAAAAATTATGATATGTTTATTGATTACCATCCGGGCAAGGCTAATGTTATAGCTGATGCGCTCAGCCGCAAACCTTTGTCTGGTAAGCATCGATAACAGACTTGATGTTATGTGTATTGTGAAGTACATTAACTCATCGTAAAATTGCTATATTGTAGCCCCTCGTGCAATTAACGCTCACTTCCGACTTTGAAAGCATCGTTGCCTTGTAGCTGAACTTCAAGTTCAGTCTACCATCATTTCACGAATCAAGGACTTGGAAGAGCAAGATTCTGAGCTCCAAGCCATTGTCTCTAAGCTATCGGATAAGCCTAACTTTAGAATGAATTCTGAAGGACTCTTATGTTTCCATGATCGAATTTGTGTACCTAACGATGAAACTCTTCGCATCGACATCCTTTCTGAAGCTCATTCGAGCTCTTTTTCTGTTCACCCCGGGTCTGTAAAAATGTATAAAGATCTACGTGAACTCTATTGGTGGCCGAGCATGAAACAAGCCATAGTTGATTACATTTCCAAGTGCCTCACGTGTCAACATGTTAAAGCTGAACATAATGCCCCTACTGGATTATTGCAACCTATTGATCCACCAAAATGGAATTGGGAAAAGATAACTATGGACTTTGTTAGTGGTCTACTGTTAACTCCTGCAAAAGCATGCTGTTATATGGGTAGTTGTGGATCGTTTCATGAAGTGAGCTCATTTTATACCAGTTAGAATGGACTACGGCCTTCCTAAGCTAGCCGACCTGTATATCAAGGAAGTAATTCGACTTCATGGAGTTCCTAAGTCTATCATCTCCGATCGAGATCCTCGGTTTGCATCCCGGTTTTGGAGAACCCTACAGGGAGCTCTTGGCACTAGAGTTAATCTAAGCATAGCTTTCCACCCTCAATCTGACGGTAAGTAAGAATGGGTAATTCAGGTAAATCATCAACAAATTTGTCTATTGAAATCCTAGAAAATTTCATTGTTATTGAAACCTCCTTATGCAGATATTGGAAGACATGCTTCAGGCATGTATTATCAATTTTGGTGCTTCTTGGGATAAATCTTTACCTCTTGTCAAGTTTTCCTATAACAATAGTTACCAAGCATCCATCCAAATGGCACCGTATGAAGCATTGTATGGTAGACGATGCAAAACCCCTTTGTGTTGGTCAGATCTTGGTGAGGGTAAGATGTTAGGCCCTGACTTACTTCGTGAGACTGAAGAACGAATCACTATTATCCATGATCGTTTAAAGCTGCTTTTGATTGACATAAAGCTTTTGCTGATCTTAAAAGGAGAGACATTGAATATAAAGTTGGTGAAAAGCCTTTCTTAATGTGTCACCGTGGAAGAAAGTCTTGAGATTTGGCAAGAAGGGAAAATTGAGTCCCCGGTTCATTGGACCCTTTGAAATCATTGAAAGGATTGACCCAGTGGCATATCGGCTTTTGCTACCCTCAGAATTGAATAAAATCCACGATGTCTTTCATGTATCGATGCTTCGGAAGTATCAGTCTGACCCCTCACACATTGTGGAACCCGAATCTGTAGAACCACGAGCAAATCTATCCTACAAAGAAGAACCGGTTTAGATTCTTGTTAGGGAAGTCAAGAGGCTTCGCAACAAAACTGTATCGTTTGTTAAAGTGCTCTGGGAGAGCCACGCTGTCGAGGAAGCCACTTGGGAGCCTGAAGAGACTATGAAACAACAATATCCGCATCTCTTTAGTTCAGGTAAAAATTCGAGGATGAATTTTTCTTGTGGGGGAAGAGTTGTAACACCCCGAAATCCGGTCTAGTAGGAATTTATTTTTGATGATCGGAAATCCTACATTGACGAAGCTTAAAGATTTCATCGGCTAGTTAATTATTGTTATCGAACCCTAATTGGGCTTAAAACATCATGTTTGAACTTTATTAATTAATATTGAGCTTTTAGTGGCTAAAATGGAAGAAGTGTAAGTTGGAGGGCAAAACTAAAATTGTATAAAAAGTGAGGGACTAACCTCGCGATTAGCCCTCTTTAATTAAATTCTCCACTTACGTGGAATTATCTGATGACTTTCCTTCAATTGAAGAAAAGCATTGAATTAAAAATAGAAACAAAAGAAGTGGAGATAGCTTACCCGAGAACACTCCCAAGCTAGCACCTCTCATTTACATCATCTTCTCCATCTAAGCACACACCTCCATTAGTGGAATTTCAAGCTTTGTTATTTCATCACTTTATTGGTATCGAATCGTTGCTATCGATCAGGTAAGCTATATCCCTCAATCGGTTGATGCATTCCATGGATATATTGGGTTTAAACTAAGCTAGGGTTTGACTATTCATGGATATCTCATCGTTGTCCTCTCTATTGAAGTCGAATATTGATTTTGATATCGAAACATCGATCCTAATAGTTTTCTATTAATTTTTCTAGCTCAAGAAGGGGAGAAAGAGGTTTCACCATCTCCATCTCAAGCTAGGAACAAAGGGATTGCTAAGCGAGATCCTTGAAGCTTCGGATTGTTACGCTGAGTGTAGTCGAAGTCTAAGGTTAGGCGAAAGGCCTCTCCGGATCATTATTTGTTATTTTAGATTATTTCTCTAACATCGTTATTGAATCAATTGCATTGGATGATTAATCGGACACTTTTGTAAGTGTCGGTAAGTTGCCATTGAACATTGATTACTGTCATTGTATATAGTCATCGACATAAGCATTATCATTGGATTATTGCATTGAAGTCATCGAACATTGATATGAATACCAATCTATGAGATATTGATATTGAGACACAAATATTGATCATCGACAACATTGAATTTATTGGACATTAATATATCATTGACTATTGAAATGAATATGTATATTGCAACCTTGGATTGGAATGGACTCGGGATACAATTGGCATGCCATAGAATTCACGAGCTCGGTGTACGGGTGGACTACGGTCTTAAGGCTATGACCTATATTGATTTGGTGAGGCGGAGGGATGTGTATGGTTATTGGTCATATTGGCGAGGCGGAGGGATTAAACCATTCATTGATTTGGCGAGGCGTAGGAATTCGCGTATCCATGATCTTGATTGAATCCAAGGACTACAAATGAAAAGGGACATGTTTATTAGTTTGTGCATTGTTGCATGGCATTGATAATGTTGGCATGAGATTATGTATTATTGTAACCATGGCATTTTTATAGTGTTTGTGACTACCTCACTAGGCAAATTATTCCTAACGTGTCCAATCTCACGCATTTTCAGGTTAAGAAGGTTTGTTCGTTGGAAGATCGGATCGGCCGTCAAGACAAGTCACTACCAAGCTACAAGTAATGTAAATATGACTTTTGAACTCCTAGAAAGGTGGCAAAGTAGTTGAACTATTCATACATGTCCATTTTGTTGTGTTGGTGCCTTGTCTATTTTGTAATTTGGTCTATGGCCCTAAATGTCCTTTTTGGCTCTTTTGGAATAGCTTTAAAATGCATGATTACCCTAAAAAGATAAAAACATAGTAAACGTACTCGGATGATCATGAAACTTGGCATGCTAGTAGCTTATGTCTTTGAAATATTGTGTGTGAAGTTTCGTTGTATTTGGACATCATATGGTAGGGTAAATTAATAAAAAACTAGTAGAAAATCTTTCATTACAGGCTTGTCCGTATCGAAACGAGCGATGTCGTTTCGGTACAGATGCACATTACTGAATATGAGATTATGGGCGTTCCGAAACGAAGTAATGTCATTTCGGAACATTTTTCTACTGGAAATCATTGTTTCGGTACGTGTTTAAAGCATATCGAAACGAGTCAAAGTCAAGGCTGGTCAATCCGTTCTGATACGGGTCAAGCCTGTATCGAAACGGTCTAAAGAGAATGGTCAATAGGGTTGAGTCTCGTGTACCCATTCTGAAACAGCCTGAGATGTTTCAAAATAGGGTTAGGTAAGTTAGTTAAAGACTCATAGGACAGTTTGATAATGTTACAATCTGGTGACTGAATTTTTGTAAACTCAATTGATGGTGTTGTTGTTCCCCGAATTGAATGAAATTTGGTACACATGACATTTAAGTAACGAATTTTATTTTGGTAAAATTATTCATATCGAGGGACCTCAACTTGTTAGAATTTACAAATTAGTCTCTAAGCTTAAAAAGGTTATAAATCAATCCTAAATTGTTAATTGTGCCCCCTACTTGATTATAGTGAACCGGTAACTGCATTGGTAACATATTGTACGTCTTTTATTGATTAGTAATATGGTTAAATGGAATTTTATTATACCGATCATCGTATCGTTCTCCGGTAACACGCTTCGACTCGGTTCCCTTCCAGACCGGGAAAGGGGTTTTACAATTTTTTCGTGAGTTTGACACTGTCGTGCTCAACAAATGGATTCTTCAACTGGACTTTTGGAACTAATTGAAGGAAGTGAAGCACATGAATTAAGCAAACTAAGAGTATTTTATTGCAAAAACAAACTTGAAAACCTAAACAACCATTCTCACAACTAATTACAACATAACTCAAACCCAAGAGAAATTTAGAACATGTCGCGGCAAGAAAACCTAAGTTATACCTAAGGAAAACCTAAGCTATCTTGAATTAGAATTACAATGGGTATATATAGGCATTATCTAGGTCTAGTCCTTCTTGAAGTAGAAGTCTTCAAAGTAGCTTTCCACATTAAATGTGCCTTTAAACTCTGACTTCTTTGAATTGAATGTGAACTTTATCACGTTGCCTTGTTCCGCAAGCAATCTCGAGAATTAGCTTCGGCGGCTCTGCCCGCTGCTACAGACGTCGGAAAATTGAATGGACAACATCAATAGAATCAGGAATTTCTGCTCTACAAATCGCACTCCGGTTCTCCAACTCCATAGTTTGTTGTCTTGGGTGGCACAGTGGGCGGCGGCAACTACTCGGCAGCTACTCTCTCTGTTTGGAACTGCATTAGTACAGCTCCATGATTCGCTGCCTCAACATCACTTCCTCAGCTCCTCTTTCCCTCTGTCAGCATCTAGTGCCTAAAACCAAAAGTACACTAAAACAATACCTTTTCTTTACAAAACAAAAGGTAATCTAGAAAAAACATGAAAAAGTAAAGAAATACTGTAAAATGCAATGCATGGTCCTAATTATGCCTAAGATGTACTCAAAAACAACAATAACATGAGATGGAATGTGCATGAAATATAGAACTTGTGGACACTTTACAAAGACAAATCTGGATTCAACTTAATCTGTTCAACAAACTTCACATGAGACGGATCCGATCTACACATTCGCAACATTTAAACATGAAACACATCATGGATTTTCTCCAACTTGGGAGGCAACCTCAACCGATATGCAACAGGAACAACACACTCCACATCCTCATAAGGTCCAATAAACCTTGGACTAAGCTTACCCTTATGTCCAAACCACATCACCTTCTTCCAAGGTGGCACCATCAAGAACACGCGATCTCCAACCGCAAACTCAATCTCCTTACGCTTTACATCTACGTAGGACTTTTGATGATCCGATGCAGCCTTCAATCGCTCACAAATATGCTTTACCTTTTCTTTCATTCCCTTTAGCAAATCCGGTAAGGAAACCAACTTTTTCCCCACCTTCGCACAACAAAGAGACGTTCTACACTTTCTTCCATACAAAGCTTCATATGGAGCCATTTGTATACTCGCATGGAAACTATTATTATAGGCAAACTCCACTAAGGGCAACTGCTTTTCCCAAGAACCTTGGAAATCTATAGCACAACATCTCAACATATCCTCCAGCACTTAGATAACTCGCTCCGACTATCCATCCATCTGAGGATGATATGAAGTGCTGAAATTAAAACACGTACCCAAAGCTTGATGTAGACACTCCCAAAACCTCAATGTACAATCACCCAAATGGAGTTCTTTTTTGATGGGATTAAAGGCAAACCAAACACAAAATCCATCGTAATCCTTTCCCATTTTCATTTTGGTATTCTCAAAGGTTGCAACAAACCAGAAGGAAACTTGTGCTCATCTTTCACACGCTGACAAATCACACACTTGCTCATAAAATCAACAACATCCTTTTTCAACCGACCCCAATAGTATCCATCCTTCAATCCAAGATACATCTTTGTACTACCAGGATGCATAGCAAAAGGACTGCTATGAGCTTCAGACAAAATAGTGCGCCTTAACTCAGCATCTTCCGGCACGACTATTCGACTTTTAAAGCACAAAACACCATCATCATTGGAATAGAAATTCGTTGCATCACCATCAGCTATATCCTGAACATGAGGCACCAATGAATCATCAAGCAACTGCTTCTCCTTAATCAACTGAATCAAGGAAGGTTTCACTTGTAACTCGGCTATCCTCCCATCAACTCTACAACCACTTTCCTACCCAAAGCATCGACCACAACATTGTCCTTTCCAGGACGATACTCTATCGTCCAATCGTAATCTTTTAGCAACTCCAACCACCTTCATTGCCTAAGATTCAACTCTCTTTGGGACTTTAGATATTTCAAACTCTTATGATCCGTATAGACCACACACTTCTAACCGTAAAGGTAATGCCTCAAAATCTTCAAAGCGAACACGGCCACAACAAGCTCTAGATCATGTGTAGGATAGTTGCACTCATGCACCTTCAATTGCCTAGATGCATACACCACAACCTTCTCACCTTGCATCAACACACAACCTAGACCAACATACGATGCATCACTGTAAACCACAAATTCCTTACCCAATTCAGGTTGAATCAAGACATGAGCTTGCGTCAAACCGTCCTTCAACTTCTCAAAAGCTTGTTGTCTTACATCCATCCACTCAAAGATAACATTCTTTTGCAATAACTTAGTCATCGGTGCAACAATCTTAGAGAAACCTTCACAAACCTTCGATAATATCCATCCATACCAAGGAAACTGCGCACTTCCGTCACCGATTTAGGCGTCTTTCAATTTATCACTGCCTCAATCTTGTGTGGGTCAACTCGGATACCCTTGGACGACACTACATCTCCAAGGAAGACAATTTCCCTGAGCCAAAACCCGCACTTGCTCAATTTAGCATAAAGATGATTCTTTAACAACACTTGCAACACTATCCTCAAATGTTTATCATGATCCTCCTCGGTACGAGAGTACACGAGAATATCATCAATAAACACTACCATGAACTGACCCAAAAACTCATGGAACACTCAATTCATCATATCCATGAATGCAATCGGTGTGTTTGTGAAACGAAATGGCATCACCAAGAACTGATAATGTTTGTACCTTGTACAAAATGTTGTCTTTGACATATATACATCCTTTACCTTCAATTGATAATACCAAGACCTCAAATCAATCTTAGAAAACACTAAAGCACCTCAAAACTGGTCAAACAAATCATCAATCCTTGGCAAAAGATACTTGTTCTTAATCGTCAACTTATTCAGTTGTCGATAATCTATACACATACGCATCGTGCCATCTTTCTTCTTTACAAACAAGACCGGTGCACCCCAAGGTGAAACACTTGGCCTTATGAACCCTCGATCTAGCAACTCCTGAAGTTGCGTTTTCAACTCCCTCAACTCCTTAGGTTCCATACGATAAGGAGCAATTAACACTGGAGTCGTATTTTCATACAACTCAATGCCAAACTCAACTTCTCTGTTCAATGGCAACCCAAGCAACTCTTCCGGAAAGACATCCGTAAACTCACATACCGTTAGAATGTCTTGTACTCACATCCGTAAACTCCTTTGTACCGGTCTAGTCAGAATTAGGTTTAGGTGATCAGAAATATCAAATCAATCAAGTTTAAACATTATATCGGCTTGTTAATTATTTGATATTAGACTCTAATTGAGTTAAACTATTGAGTACAAGTCTTATCGAATTGGTTAAAAAGCTTTTAGTGACTAAATTATAGTTATTGGAAAGTTTGAGGGCAAAACTATAGAATTGAAAAGAGATAGAAAACTTACACGAGACCTAAGAAAGAAAGAACCTTCCTTGTCTTCATCATCTTCCTCCAAGATATAATAAAGGTATTTTTTTTGAAGAACAATGATGATGGAAAATAAGCTGAAAATGGGAGGAATGGAAAAAATGGAGAAATGGGTGTTGGAGTCGCCACCGGCCACTATGGTAGGCCAGACACCGCTAAAAATCAACCAGAGATTCTAAAACATTTGTGGTTCGTGAGTCGGTTGCATGTGTGGAAGGATTAGAACCCCCACAACGCCCAAAATTGGTACAATGTTGATTTAGTGTTATCTTTGCAAGAAAATAAAGATTCAAAATTTAATTTTAAATTTAATCACGTGAAATAGCGGTCTGAGGAGAATATTTCCTTATTTACAACAACCGGGAAAGACGAAACTTGAATGAGTCAGGATGCCACCTGCAAACCAGTTTTCCAAAATAAAGTGGAAAATATCCCTTAAATACCAAAATAAATTTAAAATTTTAGAATAAATACAAAAGTATATTCAAAAGAGAAAATATCATATGTAATAATGATATAACATAATTTACATAGGTATGTATGTATATTATACGGTTACAATACACAAATATTATGCAGTAAAATGATATACACCTATTATGTATATATATATATATATATATATATATATATATATATATATGAATATATGTATAGTAATATTATACACATAACATATGAACATATAATTTAGTTATAATATTATAATGTACACATATTTACATATCGATTCTATAATTATACACACAGTAGATAATACAATATAATATAATATGCTAAATATAATATGATATACATAGACTAGATAATATAATATAATATAATATAATATAATATAATATAATATAATATAATATAATATAATATAATATAATATACACATACTAGATAATGCAGAAATAATATTCTAAGTATATACTAAAACTAAATAATTATGATATACATTACTTTAAATATATATGTATATATTCATATAATATGAAAAACGTATACACACATATATATATATACTAATGCTATCAATTGTAAAACTATGTAGAATAATAATAATAATAATAATAATAATAATAATAATAATAATAATAATAATGGCAATGTTATAATATTAATATAATGCTATAATATAATAGTACGCATAGCATATAATAATATAATATACGAATAATAGTTATATAATATACAAGAAGTTATTAGATTTATAAAAATATTAATAATAATTGTAAATATAATAAACAACAATAATGCCATATGATAATAACACGATAACATACTGCATAGACATAAGTAAAAAAATTATAGATATAATATAATATAAGCACAATAATAATGATATACATCAAGGATTAAAACAAATTAAAAAATAATTAGGGAAGTCAAAATGAAAGCAATTAGGGGACTGGATTGCAAAATAAGAAAAAGTCACAGGGATTGGCTGCGTGATTAAACCATGTGACAGAAGTAAAAATAGAAAGCAAAATGGGACGGAGAGACCAATAGAGCAATTATACCATTTTAAATTAATTATCCATACTAAATTATGAATTTAAAAACAAACAAAGGACTATTTATGTGACCATACCATGAGGCAAACCCCCAAAAAAATATAAAATCTTGGGTGGAGGCCCTTAGGATGTAATTTACCCATTTTTACTCTAAAAACCTAAAACAAAATTTCATTATTCCATGTTGCAGCCGTCTCTTCCCCCTCTCTATTCCCCCTATTTTTATTCTTTCGAACCCTAAAAACCAAAAAACCCCAAGTTAAGGATTAAACTCCACTAGATCCCATCAAAATACGGCGGTTTGGGGTCGGCCATAGATGACGACCGCGGATCATGGACGACGGCGGTGTGAGATGGTTCGAAGCAAGGTAGGATTCGAAATCCTTTCCCTTTTTTGTTTATTCGAAAAGCTCTCTTTTTTATTTTCAATATGGAAAAATCCCCTTTTTATTTCGAATATGAAAAAACTCATTTTTTTATTTCATTTGAAAGTTCTCTTTTACATTATAATTGTTTCGAGTTTTTATACCCAAACTGACATCATATAAAAAATAAAAGAAAGGACCCACTTACTTTTTTTTCTTCGGATTAATCATGCTTTTCTGACAAGTATGGGCAGTAGAGCACGTGATGGACGGTGGCGGCTCGCTTCGGCGACTTTACGGCGGCGGCAGCTCGACGGCTTAAAGGGGTATTGGCAGCGACTAGAAAATTAGGGTTAGGTTGGGTTTGGGGTATTGGGCTTGTATGAGTTATCAAATTGGATTGTAAATAATAATAATGATAAAAGGTTTGATATTATTATTTTTTGGATTGAGTTTGGGTTGAAAATGGATATGGGCTTAGTCCCAGGAAAAAATGGGTTATGACATATGACCCTCTTTGCTCATTGTTGTGTAACAAGAATAGAGCAAAGACAAAAGAATAACTATTTTTTGTTCGCTCAGGTTTGAGTTTCTTCCCCGACCACCGCTTCTTGAGCATAACTTGATTTGCTTGGCCGCTCTTGTAGGCAAAATATACAAAGTAGGGAGATCCATTAGGGAGAAAAAAATGAGTTCGACTTGCTATGCCACTGACGACGATGCAATACCTAAAGAAAATTTGACATAGCTGCAACATTGGCGAAAAGGCAAGGTCTACCAAACTTGATCCAGCTGCGACACTGACGAAGAGATAGGATCGAGGGTTATTGAAATTGGTCCAGCTACAACATCGATGAGGAGGCAAGACTAGGAGTTAGTAAGGTTTGACCCAGCTACAACACCAACGAAGAGGTAGGGTATGAAGTCAATAGGGTTGATCTAGCTACAACACCGACGCAGAGGTAGGATCTGAAGTTTGGGGTTAGTAAATTCGGTCTAGCTACAACACCAACGAAGAGGCAAGACCATGAGTTGATAAAGTTTTACCCAGCTACAACACCGACGAAGAGGCAAGGTCTAAAGTTAGTAGGGTTGATCCAGCTACAACACCGACGAAGAGGCTGGATCTGAAGTTGGGGGTTAGTAAATTCGGTCCAGCTACAACACCAACGAAGAGGCAAGACCATGAGTCGATAAAGTTTGACCCAACATCAACATCGACGAAGAGGCAAGGTCTGAAGTTAGTAGGGTTGATCCAGCTACAACACCGACAAAGAGGCATGATCGGGAGTTAGGAAATTTGGTCCAGCTACAATACCGACGAAGAGGCAAGACCAAGATTCCACCGAGCTACAACACTGACAAAGAGGCACAGTCTAAAAGAATAAATTTTGATCCAGCTGCAACACCGACGAAGAGGCAGGATTAGAGAGTGAAGCTTTGATTTTTTTATTTTCTTTTGATTATTCAAAAAAAAAATTGGATTTGATTTTGATTTTGATTTTGATTTTTTACTTTTTTTCTTTTTATTTTCTCACTTTTGAAACTTTCTTCTATGATTCTGAGATGATATCCGATGAGGAAAGTTTGGTCTAGCTGCAACACCGACGAAGAGGCAAGACCTGAAAAGAATTTGATCCACTGCACCACTAACGGGGAGACTAGATCGGGGTGAATTTTTATCTTGCTACTCCGTAACAAGGAGTATTTACTTGAAAAAGAGAGAAAACACTAATCAGTATTTGTTCGAAGATCTTGGATGCTAACGCTTTTGCGTATTCGACCTCTTTCGGGGCTAAAAAATTTATCATCATGTTGTTGCCCCCATAGTCGAGGTTCTTTGGTCTCTTCCTTGGACCTGTTTGAAGTAAAAAATAGAAGCATCATAAATGCCCCTAATTATATGTCTAATGTGTATATCTATTTTAAATGCATGATGATTTTGGTGTATGCACCTAATCTAAATGCATGATGATTTTCAATGTATGCAACTAAATGCATGAATGTGACATGATTTTCCTCGATCCTTAAAAGGATGCCCCTAATTCCATTGGTCATGTTGGGTCCAAGCAATGATGCCCCGACTCTTCTAGGTTCGATCATCTTTTGGATCACTCCCTCGGGTGATTGCCCCAATATTTTTGTCTGAGACTACTCTTGAAGTGAACTCGAAGCAAGAAGTACATTTTCGGCTTTTCTTTTATGTTGTCCCCCAGTCGGGTCTATAAGTTTGTTGCATTGGTTTATGGCAGCTCATTACTTTTGGCTATGGTAAAATGCTACATATGATAATTGATGTAGTCGTCTAGGGTGCAGGAGTCCTATTCAGCATCGGAGGCTCGCTTCATGAACTTGTCAGGGACTACCCTCAGATTGGAGCCTTGTAGAGACATCATATTTGTATGAATGCATTTGTTATAAAAATGCCCCTATATCGGGCTCTTGCACTGGTTCAGCATGGTTTTAGATCGGTCATTTTTTTCTATCCGGTATTTGCTGGCATGGGGCATCCCGAGGATCGATTTTAAACTTTAAAATGTATGCCTGTTAATGCAAGATGCATGTCTTAGATGCAAATTACTGATTCAAAAATGGTTCCCATAGCTTAACTTCTGAATTCACGGGATTCATTCGCAACTTTGAATGTTGCATTGATATCTAGGGTACTAGATTTTCTCCCGATGATAATTTTTCAAACTGAGAACTAGTTGTGAATCAGTATTTTATGATGGTGAAGTGCAAAAATTAAAATGTTATAGTAGTGTTATGCAATTAATGCAAAAATGAATGAATTTAATATGATGTGATAAAAAAGAAAATAAGTTAGTTCATATAAAAATAAAGGAATAAATTAATGGTAAATAAAGTAAAAAATTAAGACATATAAAAAAATTGTACACACGTAACAAATAAGATATAAGAAAGGCCTAATAGGGTTACCGCTAAACAGGCAGAGTTTTTGTATGGCTCTAAAAGGTGGGCTCTACGATCCATTATATGCGGTTAGGATCTAGAGTGCTAAAGAGTACCCGAACTGTCGCTATTACCTACTAAGACAATAGGACATCGATTCAGGAGGATACGAGTCTTTAAACCATACGAGGGCGCAAACCCCACGAAATATAAGGATTCTATCCCGGAAGTGAATTACAACATCATACGGAGGTGGCCACCCCACAAGACAAAGTAATCACTCCCACTTAGCGGTTTCGGAGCCCGAATAGCTCATGCATGAATGCAAAGGAATCAACAATTAAATTAAAATCAAAATTTTTCTTTCTTGCAAAACAGCACAAAATAAAAAATGGCCTGACTCTCTAAAAAAATCCCCACCAGAGTCGCCATCCGTAATAAATGTACTTTTTTTGAAGAACAGTGATGATGGAAAATATGCTGAAAATGGGGTAATGAAAAAAAATGGTGAAATGGGTGTTGGAGTCGCCACCGGCCACTATGGTAGGCAAGACACCGCTAAAAATTAACCAGAGATTTTAAAACATTTGGGGTTCGGGAGTCGGTTACACGTGGGGAAGGATTAGCACCTCACGATGCCCAAAATTGGCACCATGTTGATTTAGTGTTGTCTTTGCAAGAAAATAAAGATTCAAAATTTAATTTAAAATTTAATCCCGTGAAATAGCAGTCTAAAGATAATATTTTCTTATTTACGAAAACTGGGATAGACGACACCTGAATGTGTAAGGATGCCACCTTCAAACCGGTTTTTTGAAATAAAGTGGAAAATATCCTTTAAATACCAAAATAAATTTAAAATTTTAGAATAAATACAAAAGTATATTCGAAAGAGAAAATATCATATGTAATAATGATATAACATAATTTACATAGGTATGTATGTATATTATACGGTTACCGTACACAAATATTATGCAGTAAAATGATATACACCTATTATGTATATATATGAATATATGTATACTAATATTATACACTTAACATATGAACATATAATTTAATTATAATATTATAATGTACACATATTTACATATCTATTCTATAATTATACACACACTATATAATATAATATAATATAATATAATATAATATAATATAATATAATATAATATAATATAATATAATATAATATAATATAATATAATATAATATAATATAATATAATATAATATAATATAATATAATATAATATAATATAATATAATATATATATACTAAAACTAAATAAGTATGATATACATTACTTTAAATATATATATATATTCTTATAATATGAAAATCGTATGTGCGCGCATATACATACATACATATATATATATATATATATACTAATGCTATCAATTGTAAAACTATATAATAATAATAATAATAATAATAATAATAATAATAATAATAATAATAATAATAATAATAATAATAATAATAATAATGGCAATGTTACGAAGACTAATGTTTTTTTTTCTCCAAGAATGTTCCAACTTCGCTTCGCCATTCTATTTGTACGATATGTGGTTTTATGGAAGTCCAAAATCTAGGGAAATATTTGGGAGTACCTATGCTACATCAGCGGGTGACAAATGGTACTTATGCATTTTTAATTCAAAAGGTTAGAGATCGATTGGATGGATGGAAGGCGCGATATTTATCGTTTGCTGGGCGCATTGTCTTGGCAAAATCGGTCGTCTCGGCAATCCCGTCTTATTGCATGCAAACGACAAGGAACCCCAAGGGTGTATGTGAGAAGATTGAGGGTATTATTCGTGCATTCATATGGGGGAGTTCGATGTTAAAAAAAGGAGTTCATCTTGTGAAATGGGAGGAGGTTGCGTCGCCTATTGTAAATGGTGGCCTTGGATTTAAATTCTTATCCCAAAAAAATGATGCATTTCTTATGAAAGTAGCATATAACATTGTGACAAAGACGGATCAGTTATGGGTTCGTTTCTTACGAGCCAAATATAAGTGCTATGATCTCATTCTGATTACAATTGATTGAAGTAATTGTTCGGTTTTATGGAGGGGAGTGAGCGCAGTGTGGGGTGATGTATGGGACGGCATCATTTGGAATATTGGTAATGGTGCATCGGTTGATTTTTGGAAGGATTGTTGGATTGCGGATGTTGGCCCACTTGTCGAGTGCTGCACAAGGACGTTGGTGCCCATGGATTTCACGCCTATTCGGGATATGGTTGATGTTAGAGGAGAGTGGTTGTGGGAGGCTTTTCGGGATGCCTTGCCTATGAATGTACTAGACTATATCGCGGCAATCAAGCCACCTGTAGCTTCGAACGGGCCTGACTGGCCGGGATGGCGTTGGAGTCGGGCGTGAAATTTTACAATACGATAAGCTTATGAGGTGCGTTCACAGACGTTGGAAGAGGTTGATCCAAGCGTATAAAGGACCTTCGTGGGTTAAGGCATTTCTTTGGCTCATTGGCAAGGGTCGTCTTTTGACTAACGCGGAAAGGGTTCACCGGCATTTGGCGGACTCGGCGGCTTGTGCGGTGTGTGGGGCGGTATGCAAAGACATTGATCACATACTACGCTACTACCCTATGGCGATGACGACTTGGTCGGCACTGATTCAACCACATCACCTCTCGAATTTCTTGACGCTACCGTTGAGGGAATGGCTAAGGAAGAACCTGCAGGCGGGAGGGTGTTTTGCGGTGGATGAAGTAAGCTGGGACGTGCTCTTTGGGGGGATACTTTGGACCCTTTGGCGTGTACGCAATGAACGGGTCTTTGGAAGTTGGAATGGGCATGGCGATGGGGTTATAGATCGAAGTCGGAGATTGCTTGCTGGTGCACAGCGTGGGCTGACGGTGCCTCGCAAATATTCGCCTCCAAGTAACAATGGACAGCGAGAGCGGCATATGAGATGGTGGCCGCCGGATAGGGGGACTGTTAAGGTAAACGTGGACGGTGCGAGAAGCAAGTTCGACGGGGCAGCTTCTTGTAGGGGGGGGTAATCCGAGATTTTCAAGGTGGTTGGATCACTTGTTTTACTAAATATATTGGAAAATGTTCGGTTATTGAAGCGGAGTTTTGGGCGGTGTTTGAGGGCCTTAAATGTGCTATGGGTGTGGATGCGACGAAGATAGTGGTGGAGACGGATAATTTAGATATGGTTCGTGTTTTATCAGACTCGGCAACTCGATTGATTTCCTCCTCTTTGATTGATTCTATTAGAGACCTTGTTACGACACTTGGTGGAGTGGAATTTCGACATATTTACCGCGACGATAATCGAGTGGCGGATGCGATGTCGAAGATGGCGTTAAGAGATACCTTTGAGACTTGTGTTTTTACTCACTTCCCCGTTGGGGTGATTGATCTTTTGAGGGATGATTGTCCCTAGTTTTATGCTTGTTTCTTTTCGGTAGAGTTATTCTCGAGGTTTGTACGGATTATCTATAGGTACTCTTTTCCCTCTATAGGTTAGGATGGTTTTTAACGAGGCCTATGATAATTCTTTCCCTCATTCATTTATCAAAAAAATATAATGCTATAATAAAATAGTATGCATAGCATATAATAATATAATATACGAGTAATAGTTATATAATATACAAGAAGTTATTAGATTTATAATAATATTAATAATAATTGTAATTATAATAAACAACAATAATGCCATATTATAATAATACGATAACACATTGTATAGACATAAGTAAAAAAATATAGATATAATATAATATAAGCATAATAATAATGATATACATCAAGGATTAAAACAAATGAAAAAATAATTAGGGAAGTCAAAATGAAAGCAATTAGGAGACTAGATTGCAAAATAAGAAAAACTCACATGGACTGGCTGCGTGATTAAATCACGCGGCAGAAGCAAAAATAGAAAGCAAAATGGGACGGAGGGACCAACAGAGCAATTTTACCATTTTAAATTAATTATCCATACTAAATTATGAATTTAAAAACAAACAATGGACTATTTATGTGATTATACCATGCAGCACCCCCCCCCCCCAAAAAAAAATAAGAGCTTGGGCGGAGGCCATTAGGATGTAATTTGTCCAATTTTACTCTAAAAAACAAAAACAAAACTTCATTCTTTCATGTTGCAGCCGCCTCTTCCCCCCTCTCTTCCCCCTTTCTTTTATTCTTTCAAACCCTAAAAGCCAAACAACCCCAGGTTAAGGGTTAAACTCCACTAAATCCGATCAAAATACAGCGGTTTAGGATCGACCATAGATGACGGCTACGAATCATGGACTATGGCGGTGTGAGATGGTTTGAAGCAAGGTAGGATTCGAAATCCTTTCCTTTTTTTGTTTATTCGAAAATCCCTCTTTTTTATTTCCAATATGAAAATATCCCCTTTTTATTTCGAATCTGAAAAAAACCCCTTTTTTATTTCATTCGAAAGCCCTCTTTTACATTAGATTTGTTTCGGGTTTTTATACCAATTTGACATCATATAAAAAATAAAATAAAGGATCCACTTGCGTTTTTTCTAGATTAATCATTCTTTTCTGACATGTATGGGTGACAGATCATGTGATGGACGGTGGCGGCTTGGCTCGGCGGCGGCTTGGCTCGGCGGCGACTTGCTTCGGCAACTTTGCGGCGGCGGCGGCTCGACGGCTGAAAGGGTATTGGCGGCGGCTAGTAGATTAAGGTTAGGGTTTTTTAAATGTAATTAGAGTTAGGTTGGGTTTTGGGTATTGGGCTTATATTGGTTATAAAATTGGGTTGTAAATAATAATAATGATAAAAGGTTTGATATTATTATTATTTTTTTGGATTAGGTTTGCGTTGAAAATAGGTATGAGCTTAGGCCCGAGCAAAAATGGGTTTTGACAAAAGGACACACCTCCGTTGGAGAGCAAGCTTTAGCTTAGCTTTTCTTCGATTTATTGCTATCGAATTGTTGTCATCAATTGGGTAATCCTATCTCCTCAAACGATCGTTGAATTCCATGGAAGTATGAAGCTCAATCATATGTTAGGGTTTGGCTATCCATGGAATTTACTAGCTAATAGCTATTTTGAGCTTCAATGTTGATTTTGATATCGTTATATTGATCTCGGTATCTTATTATTGAATCTAATCGAATCCTATTGTTGTTAACTAGCTCAAGAAGTTGGTAGAGATCATTCTCCATCACCAACAAAAGCTAGAAACAAGGGCATTGCCATCCGAGAGCCGTAAGAGCACCGAATATCAAGGTGAGTGCAGTCGAAGTCTCGGGATTAAGCGAGGAGCCTTCCCGAATTCATTGGTATTGATTTCAATTAAAATAATTAACAACGTTTGTAAAGATATTGTTTCGAATTGTTAATTAGAAGCATTGGGTAAGTATTCGTAAGTAAAGTATTATGCACCGATTATTGATAATGACATGGCTATTGTGCATTGAAACTAATGTAGATATTGTTATTGAAATATAGAAACTAAATTCATTGATCATAGTCATTGATGGTATGATTATGGAGCACCTATTGTTGTTGTTATAGTCAATGAACATTGCCATTGGACATTGTTATTGAAATTAAAACATTGTAAGCATTGAACATCGTATTGATCATTGGACATTGATTTGATGTTAATATCGAACATTGGATTTGAACGGACCTTGGATACAATTAGCATGCCATAGAATTCATGAGTTCAGTGTACGGGAGGACTACGGTCCTAAGGCTACGACCTGTATTGATTTGGTGAGGCAGAGGGATGTGTTTTGGTATTGATCATATTGGTGAGGCGGAGGGACTAGACCATTTATTGATTTGGCGATGCGTAGGAATTTGCGTATCCACTATCTTGATTCAATCCAAGGGTTAATAATGAATATAAGATGTTAAACATTGTGTACTAGAGCATGGCATTGATATTGATAAGCATGAGTATATGTACATGCATCACTCATTGATATTTACATTGTATATGACTACCTCACTAGGAAAAGTACGCCTAATATGTCTCATCTCATACAATTCAGGGTAAAGAGTCGACTATTTTAGAAGATCAGATAATTCACAGCAAGACAAGTCACTCCATGCCAAAACTAATGTATATTGACCTTATGAACTCATAGGAAGGTGGCAATGTAGTTGAACTAGTCTTTTGTCTCCATTTTGGTATGCTTGTAATGTGTATAAGTTGTAATATTATTAAAGGCCCTAAAATGACTCTTGGTATGGCAAAAAGTTGGTAAAAATGGCATATATGGCTCACATAGGTGAAAATATAGTAAACGTATTCGAATGATCATGAAAATTGACATGTCAATAGTTTATAGCATTGAAATATTGTGTGTAAAGTTTCACTGCATTTGAACACCGTTTGTTCGGTCAATTCGATTAAAAACCAGCAATAATATTTTATTACAAGCCAGGTCGCATCGATACGGGATAATGGCGTATCGATACAGTTAAGCATAATTGAACCTAAGGAACAAGGCGTATCGATACGATTTTGAGCTGTATCGAAACATTTTTCCACTGGAATTCCTTGTTCCGATACAAGCCTAACCTGTATCGAAACGGGTCAAAGGTCAAAGTCAATGAAGGTCAACCTGTACCGAAACAAGGCTTACCTGTATCGATATGGGTAATGGGAAAAGTCAACCAAGGATGACCATCTTACACATGTATCGAAACGACATTAAGGTGTTTCGATACAGGGTTAGTTAAGTTGGTTAAAAGGTATAGATTGAAGGTTTGCATTGATCACATATTAGTCAATGAATTTAGAATGATTCAATTGGATGAGTAAATTAACTCTGAATAGTATGAAAATTTACAGACTTGCTTTTAATGTATTGAATTTCATTGTAGATTAATCAATTGTATCGAAGGACCTCTACTTTATCAGATTTATAGTTTAGTCCCTGAAACTTGTAATAGTTTAAGAAATGCTCCTAAATGATTAATTATTGTTTCATAATGGATAAATTGGACTAAGATATATATATATATATATATATATATATATATATGGTAATGTTTTAAAGTATAACATGGTTCTTGTATACTGTATAAATTGAAATATTATTGCAGTAGTGCGTTTCGATGTTTTCTAAATATGAGCGCAAGTGCACACTCTTGTCAAGTTATAGTGTAAAAGATATCGTCTTCCACGAGGATTGGATAACTAATTCGAATCACAATTCCTGCACACAAAAAAAAATTAAATGCACAAGTAAATTTTAGTTTGTAAAAGAAAAGTAAATAACACAAGTAACTAGTAGAAGAGACCAGAGTGATAGAATGGGTCAGGTTATATTGCTTAGTAGTGTGAAAGTGCGTTGAACAGGTTAAGTTGCTTTGCGCTGCCAGACTTTGCTACCTCGACGAAGGATGGTAGACTAGCTGCTTTGATGTTTTCGCTGCCTCGGCAATGGAACGAGCGGATGGCTCGAAGGCAAACTCGGCAGTCCTTCAAGGCTTGGCAGAACGCTTCGATAATGATCTCTCTTACGTCTAAGTTAGAATGTTGTTGTTACCCGATGCAGATGATACTCGTCAGCGTGAATCATACAATGAACAACAACCTTTGGTGTGTTCCTTTTTAGCCGCCTTAAACCCTAACCTATATCTAGATTGGATTGATCAACACATGGTATTGATGAGGTCGTGCTTACTTCTTTCGTGAGTTTGACTCTCTCGATACCAAACAAATAGATTGCTTCCAATCGATCTCTTGACTCAATTGAAAAAAGTGAAGAACATGAAATAAGCAAACCTTGAATTTATTGCAAAAACAAACTTAAAACCTAAAACAACCGTTCTCACAACTACTTTACAACATAACCCAACCCCTAGAGAATTTAGAACATAGTGGTGGCAAGAAAACACAAGAGAAACTAGGCTATGCCGACTATATGGTCGTGTAAGATGTCTAAAATACAAGGTATATATAAGGCATGGCTTAGGGTAAGTCCTCCTTGGAGTAGAAGTCTTCCTCCTCATAAAGTACCTTTAGCATTAAATGCATCCTTTAAATTCTGACTTCTTTGACTTGAAGTTGGACTCCTTGTGGCACAAGTAACCTTAAGCCGCCCTGGATAATCTCCCCTTGGGCAGCCCAGTCCGCTGTTTCCGTCATTGATAAATTGCGTGGATGGGCTTATTGGACTCAGAAAATTAAACTCTTCCAATCACACTCCAATTCACCAATTCCTTAGGTTGCTGCCCTGGGCGGTAGGTATGTCGGCGACAGCTACTCGGGAGCACTTCTATAACACCCCATTTCCCGGCCTGGTAGGGAACCAGGTCGGAGCGTGTTATCGGAGGAAAATACGATGATCGATGCTAAAAAATTTGTAACCCCCTTAACCCGGCCCAGACGGTTGAACCGAATTAAGAAGTTTACACGAGGAAAACCAAAGTCAACCCGAAAGTCAACCTTGATTAACGACCCTTTTTTTATTTTTAATCTTATCTAAAAGCACATTAACCCTAGATATGTTCACAAGACCAACATATTCAAAGCTCACAGCAAACAGAAAACATTTAGGGACTTGACTGCACAAAACATGAATTTAGGGACCAAAATGTAAATTCTGGAAATTATAAGGACTTAACCAACTTTTGAGTTACCAATATGAAATTAGTCATGTTTCATGCTTCTCTGCCAAATTTCAGCTCAAACGGACATCTCAAACTCATTCAATTGCATAAACAAGGTTCAGGACCAAAACGCAAGGATTTCAAAACATAAAACCGTCAATTTCAGTGCCCAACGATCGAGTGTTTCGAAACGGGGATGATCCGTTCCGAAACGCGGGACCGTTCCGAAACAGGTTCCGGAACAGGGCTTGGCAGTAGCATTTCCGATCCGAAACGGGTCTACCCGTTTCGAAACGCCAAGGCCATTTCAGGCCCTCTGTTCCGAAACGGTAGCACCTGTTCCGAAACAGGCTGCCCAGATTGCAGAAATTTTGCTGGTTTATCATACAATTGACCCATCAAACATGCTCCAAAGGCAACCAAATTATACCAGCAAGTCATTACATGCATAAGGAACATATTAGCATCATCCATTCCCAAACATGGTATCAATTAAGCAAATCCCCAATTCTATAGGCATACATCCGATTTAGAAAACCATTCAAGCAGCATAATACCAAACCAACTTCACAAAAGCCAATTACATGTTCCATCATCAACAACAACATAAAACCAACTTAAGGAGTCCAAAACATCTCCCAAAACAACAACATAGGTCCCCCATTGCCAAATGCCAAAAGCTAATAGTGTTAAGAAACTTTCACCATACATGAGCTTAGTTCTTCACTTGGATTCTTGGCCTCTTGCTGCCCTTATAAGCACTTCAATGCTCTGCATTATTGGTTTAAGAAAAGAGAGAGCGTAAGCAAATAGCTTAGTGAAGAATGCTCATTTAAAACAACTCAATAATGCATTTATAAAACACCTTTATAAACCTTAGATCAAAACAACATTTAACCATGCACATAAGCATTTAAAACAAGCACTTCATGCTTCAAATTAATAACATGTCATATTGGCCACAAGTGATAACCATAATCTTTTTCCGTCTCAAAATACAATCATTACAAGATCCACACATGGACTTTTAACCACCATTGTGATCTTACAATTCACAAGGACCACACATGGACTTTTAACCACCATTGTGTCCTTAGCACAAGAATCACCCATGGACTTTTAACCACCATGGTGTTCTTACAATCCACAAGGCTCACACAAGGACTTTTAACCACCTTTGTGACCTTACACAAGAATCACCCATGGACTTTTAACCACCATGGTGTTCTTAAAATACACAAGGCTCACACAAGGACTTTTAACCACCTTTGTGACCTTACAATACACAAGGCTCACACAAGGACTTTTAACCACCTTTGTGACCTTAGCACAAGAACCAACCATGGACTTTTAACCACCATGTTGTTCTTAATACAAGAACCACCTATGGACTTTTAACCACCATAGTGTTCTTAACCATTCTCGAGACATCATTTGCCAATATACATCATTTAACAACAATATTCCACTGTTTTAAAGCATTTAACAAAGCCATAATTATCATGCATCGCTACATATCAAAACCACATTTAACAATGTTCAAAACAAGGATCTCTTACCTTGAGCATCCTTCAACACATGGCTTATAAAATCAGCAAATAGACATGCTAAAATATGCTTTCAAAACAGAATTTAAAACATGCAAGCAAATCACATTGCATTCAACCAACTCATGGTTTATCAACAAGAGAGTTTCTCCAAAAACTTACTCTTGAGCTTAGCAAAGTTGTTTAGACTTTAACTAAGCTCCCAAACCTTCAAAACATTGGTTTCAAAGCTGAAAACCAAAATCCACTCACCGATTCCGTTTCGCAACTCGCCGAAACACCGATCAAGCTTCCGGATCACCACCACAAGGATCCAAAGATGTCTCCCCTGTTTTAAACACATCAAAGCAGAGGATTAATGCATCATCATGCATTAATATCTTCAATGAAAGCACCTAAACTCGCTGCTCTCATCAACACTCACATTTCGGCTACCAAAGACAATCGAAATCACCTCCAAACAACTCCACAACACTACCCAGCCAAGATCCATCAATTCTAATCATTCTTAAACCTCAATTAACATCCAAAAAGAGTCCAAACACGTCCTTATACCTCCAGCTATAACAGATCATCAAGATCACTCCAAAAACAACCAAAAACTCAAGCAAAACTTAGGGAAATCAACCTCTTCGGGATTGCATTGATTAAACCTCAATTTCTCATCAATTATACATTCATTTAACATCAAAAAGACACCTCAAAACAGTGCCCAACCATTTCATACGAATTTCATCAAAAATTAACCAAATCTTGCATTTTAAAGCCAAGATCAAGAACACATTTGTAAAACCTTTAATAAAACACAAATCAAGGATTGAGAACTTGGGAATTTCAGTAAAGAACTGAGAATTTAGAGGAGAAGGACGTTCATACCTCTAAACTTGAGTTTCTCCCTTTTTGGAACCAAGATCTTGAAAATCCAATAAGCAAATGCTAAGGTTTTGTTGAAGAAATGATTAGAGATTAAATGAAGGTTGAAATCTAATATTTAGATGTCAAAATCAGAGGGAATTTTGCTGGAGAAATGTGTTTGGGTTGAGAGAAAAGTTGAGAGAAAAGAAAATGGAAATTTGGAGAAAAGTTAGTTAAAATGACAAAATATCTTTTCCCTCCTTTTTACCTTTTATTAAAACCATTAATTAATTGATTAATATCAAGAAAAATCTGGAGAAACTCTTATTGGGTAAATAGCTCCTTAAAGATTCAAAGTTTCAATCCTTTTTAAAACAGTCACCCAGTTTTCAAAAATTACATTTTAGTCACTAACCCAAAATGTCACTCTTCCAAACCTCATTTTGTAAAATTGATTCCACCATTCTCTTATATATAATAAAAGAGGATTTTAAGACATTTTTCCATATTTTTAATGCATCCCGAACTAGGCTTTCCTAAAATCACCTTTTTATATTCGAACCGCAACCCGACCGTCCCGGTCCAAACCCAAAACTTCTAAGCCCAAAATTGGGGTGTTACAACTCTCCCCCCTTAAGAAATTTCGTCCTCGAAATTTACCTGAAGGAAAGAGATACGGAAACTGCTTCAACATGTCATCCTTCCGCTCCCACGTGGCTTCTTCAACACCACGATGTTTCCACAACACCTTTACCAACTCAATGGTCTTGCCTCGAAGAACTTTACTATCCGAATCCAGAATCTTCATCGGTTCCTCATCATAGGTCAAATCCGGATTCAATTCCACTTCTTCCACAGGCATCACATGTGAAGGATCCGATCTATACTTCCGAAGCATAGAAACATGAAACACATCATGAATCTTTTCCAACTCTTGAGGTAACCTCAACTTGTACGCAACAGGACCCACACGCTCAATCACCTCGTATGGTCCAATGTACCTAGGGCTCAACTTACCCTTTCGGCCAAACCTCATCACCTTTTTCCAAGGCGAAACCTTCTAAAACACACGGTCACCCACCGCATACTCAATCTCCTTACGCTTCAAATCCGCGTAAGACTTTTGCCGATCAGAAGCCGCCTTCAAGCGCTCACAAATGAGCTTCACCTTCTCGGTGGTTCCTTTCAACAAAGCTGGCATCGAAACCAACTTCTGGCCAGTTTCAGCCCAACAAAGAGGAGTCCTACACTTCCTCCCGTACAAAGCTTCATAAGGTGCCATTTGAATACTTGCCTGATAACTATTATTATAGGCAAACTCCACCAAAGGTAAATGTTTCTCCCAAGAGCCCTGGAACTCAATCACACAGCACCTCAACATATCCTCCGAAACCTGGATAACACGCTCGGACTGACCATCCGACTGAGGATGATAAGATGTACTGAAATTCAACCGTGTACCCAAAGCCTGATGCAAACACTGCCAGAAACGCGATGTAAACCTCGGATCCCTATCCGACACAACCGACTTAGGCACACCATGCAGCCGCACAATCTCAGCAATGTACAGCTCCGCAAGCTTATGCAAAGAGTACGTAGTATGCACAGGCAAGAAATGCGCACACTTTGTCAGGCGATCCACAATCACCCACACCGAATTCTTTTTCAATGGCGACAAAGGCAAACCAGATACAAAATCCATGGTAATCCTTTCCCACTTCCATTCAGGAATTCTCAACGGTTGCAACAACCCTGAAGGAAACTGATGCTCAGCCTTAACTCGCTGACACACCATGCACTTGCTTACAAACTCAGCAACATCCTTCTTTAAACCCACCCAATAGTACTCATCACGAAGATCACGATACATCTTAGTACTACCAGGGTGCATAGCAAAAGGACTACTATGACCTTCAGTCAGAATAGCACGCCTCAACTCAGCATCATTGGGCACTACTATCCGACTCCCAAAACACAACACTCCATCATCATTAAAACAGAAATCCGAAGGCCTACCCTCCGCAATATCCTGAACATGCGGCACCAAGGAATCATCCAACAACTACTTTTCCTTGATCAACTGAACCAAAGATGGTTTCACTTGCAACTCAGCCACAAGACCACCATCACGCGAAATACTCAAACTGGCAAACATAGCTCTCAGCTCAACAGCTACCTTCCTACTCAAGGCATCCGCTACAACATTAGCTTTTCCAGGGTGATACTCAATCGTCAAATCATAATCCTTGAGCAACTCCACCCAACGTCGCTGCCTGAGATTCAACTCCTTCTGAGACATCAGATACTTCAAACTCTTGTGATCCGTGTACATAGTACACTTCTCACCATACAGGTAATGTCTCTAGATCTTCAAAGTAAAAACCACCGCAGCCAACTCAATGTCATGCGTAGGATAATTGCGCTCATGCACCTTCAACTGCCGCGATGCATAAGCCACCACCTTACCCTCTTGCATCAACACAAATCCCAAACCAACATAGGACGCATCACTATACACCACGAACTCTTTCCCTGATTCAGGTTGAACCAAGATCGGAGCTTGCGTCAAAGCTGCCTTAAGCTTCTCAAAAGCCTGTTGTCTCGCTTCCGTCCACTCATACTTAACATCCTTCTGCAACAACTTCGTCAAAGGTGCAGCAATCTTCGAAAACCCATCCACGAACCTCCGATAGTATCCCGCCAAACCAAGGAAACTACGGACTTCATGAACAGACTTAAGAACCTTCCAATTCATCACCGCCTCAATCTTCTGAGGATCAACACGGATCCCTTCAGCAGAAACCACATGACCAAGAAATACCACTTCCCTAAGCCAGAACTCACACTTGCTCAGCTTGGCATAAAGCTGATTCTCCAACAAGGCCTGCAACACAATCCTCAAATGCCCTTCATGCTCCTCCTCAGTACGCGAGTACACGAGAATATCATCAATGAACACCACAACAAATTTATCCAAGTATTCATGAAATACTCGGTTCATCATGTCCATGAAAGCTGCAGGAGCATTTGTCAAACCAAACAGCATCACAAGGAACTCATAATGTCCATACCTTGTTCTGAAAGCTGTCTTAGGCACATCAACATCCTTCACCTTCAACTGGTAATACCCTGACCTTAAGTCAATCTTAGAGAACACATCTGCTCCCCGAAATTGATCAAAAAGATCATCAATTCTCGGCAATAGATACCGATTCTTGATAGTCAACTTGTTAAGCTGACGATAATCAATGCACATTCTCATAGTGCCATCCTTCTTCTTCACAAACAAGACCGGTGCACCCCAAGGTGACACACTCGGCCGAATGAAACCACGATCAAGCAACTCTTGCAGTTGTGTCTTCAGCTCTTTCAACTCTTTAGGTGCCATTCTATAAGGGGTAATGGACACTGGAGTTGTGTTTTCATACATCTCAATCCCAAACTCCACTTCGCGATTAGGAGGCAATCTAGGCAACTCCTCAGGAAACACACCAGGAAACTCTCGCACAGTCCTGATATCTTGCACACGCAACTTCTTAGAGCTAGGATTCATCACAAAAGCGAGATAAGCTTCACACCCTTGCCTCAGCATCCGGCTCGCCTCCAAAGTAGACACCACATTGGCAAGAAACTTTACATTCTCACCAACCACAACAACCTCATAATCATCCGCAAGCTTCAACGAAACTCGCTTATTCTCAAAATCCACTACAGCTCGATGCTCAACAAGCCAATCCATACCAAGGATTACATCAAAACCATAGAAAGGCAATTCCATAAGATCAACATGAAAAACATGATCTTGCACAATCAAAGGACATCTTCTATAAAGCTTTCGAGTCACAACAGTCTCACCAAAAGAACTAGTGACACGCATGCCAACATCCAAAGACTCAACAGGCAAACCAAGCAATTCAGCATGCTCACGCAATATGTATGAGTGTGTAGATCCAGAATCAATCAAGGAAAGTAATGACAAGGATTGCAAAGTAAAAGTACATGCGATCACATCCGTGTCATTCCTCCCCTCCCTCTGGGCATACACTCTGGCCTGGCCGCCACCCTCAGGCTGAACAGCTACAACATGAGCCACATTCCGTCCACCTTCCTCTCTCCGCTGGAAGTTACCACGGCCGCGCCCACGACCTCTCTGTGGTGCAACAACAACATGAGCACGTCCTTGGCCACCACCGACCAACATAGGACACTCTCTCCTCATGTGATCCGTAGATCCACAGTTCCAGCACGAGTTACCAGCCGCCACAACAGGAGCTTGCACCTCCCTCACAGCTCGAGGACAATCACGCTTCATATGGCCACGCGATCCACATGTCCAACATGTGCTCGGATCAGCTCTTGCCTTGCCTCTCTGAGTAGGCGCACCACCACTTCGCTTAGCTGAAGACTGATACTTCTGATCACGTCCTCTCTTGTTCCGTCCACCACCAGAACTATACTCAGCAACTCGTTTACCAGCACCGGAACCAGCACTTCTAGAAGATAAACCCAAGTTCATCTCAATGTCCTTTGCTCGGCCAACCAGCACATCAAAATCATTATACTCAGCAGCCAGCATATACGTCTTCACTTCTCTCACCAGACCATAACGGAACCTTTCACACCTCTCCCGCTCATCCGGGACAAGCTCAGGTGCGTACTGACTGAGTCGAACAAACTGAACTTCATACTCAGCCACTGACATGCTTCCTTGGGTGAGAGACATAAATTCTCTTTTCTTTTCATCTAGGTACCTCACACCTAGATACCTTCTCTTGAATGCGTTCTGAAAGAACGCCCAGGTTACATCAATATCCGCCATCCCAGACATAGTGGTTGTCCACCAAGTGTATGCATCGTCTTGCAACAATGATACCACACATCCAAGCTTCTGCACATCAGTGCAATTCATTTGTCCCAAGATTCTTTTGGTACTTTCCAACCAAGACTCAGAACCTTCAGCGGACAAACCCCTAAACTCAGTCCCTCCTAGACTGCGCAGACGTTCCAAAGGTAGCCTAACACCAGCATCTCCCTGATGCCCAGCTCCTTGAGCTCCAGCTACCGCTGCTCGAAAAGCACCAGCAATAGCGTGAACCAACATTGACATGTCAGGAACAGCTTGCCCCTGACCAGATTCAGGTCCAGCGACCCCAGCACCAGCTGCAACACCAGCTCCTTCACCCTCAGCACCACCACCACCAGACGGAGGAGGCAAATCCACCATATTCTCAGTATTCTCTTCATTTTCATTTTGAGCCATAGCTCGTGTATTACATCTCGTTTCTCTACGAGGTGCCATTCACTAACAATGCAATCACAATGCAATAAACAAAGTCAGGCTCAACAAGGTAAGCAATCCAAGTAATCAAGCTCATTTCCACTTAAAAACAAATCATTACATTAGCTTTGATTTGGCAATGGGTCCCCCTAACATGCTTTCACCACAGCATACACCACAATTGTAACATGCTTACAATTCACACATCACGCTTTCACTCAACAAGCATACAAAGCATTCAAGCACTTAACACCCATTCATCAGTTCCCAATTACTCGAGAATCTGGCTCTGATACCACCAAATGTAACCCCATTAACCCGGCCCAGACGGTTGAACCGAATTAAGAAGTTTACACGGGGAAAACCAAAGTCAACCTTGATTAACGACCCTTTTTTTTATTTTTAATCTTATCTAAAAGCACATTAACCCTAGATATGTTCACAAGACCAACATATTCAAATCTCACAGCAAACAGAAAACATTTAGGGACTTGACTGCACAAAACATGAATTTAGGGACCAAAATGTAAATTCTGGAAATTATAAGGACTTAACCAACTTTTGAGTTACCAATATGAAATTAGTCATGTTTCATGCTTCTCTGCCAAATTTCAGCTCAACGGACATCTCAAACTCATTCAATTGCATAAACAAGGTTCAGGACCAAAACGCAAGGATTTCAAAACATAAAACCGTCAATTTCAGTGCCCAAAGGTCGAGTGTTCCGAAATGGGGATGATCCGTTCCGAAAAGCGGGACCGTTCCGAAACAGGTTCCGGAACAGGGCTTGGCAGTAGCATTTCCGTTCCAAAACGGGTCAACCCGTTTCGAAACGCCAAGGCCATTTCAGGCCCTCTGTTCCGAAACGGTAGCACCTGTTCCGAAACAGGCTGCCCAGATTGCAGAAATTTTGCTGGTTTATCATACAATTGACCCATCAAACATGCTCCAAAGGCAACCAAATTATACCAGCAAGTCATTACATGCATAAGGAACATATTAGCATCATCCATTCCCAAACATGGTATCAATTAAGCAAATCCCCAATTCTATAGGCATACATCCTATTTAGAAAACCATTCAAGCAGCATAATACCAAACCAACTTCACAAAAGCCAATTACATGTTCCATCATCAACAACAACATAAAACCAACTTAGGGAGTCCAAAACATCTCCCAAAACAACAACATAGGTCCCCCATTGCCAAATGCCAAAAGCTAATAGTGTTAAGAAACTTTCACCATACATGAGCTTAGTTCTTCACTTGGATTCTTGACCTCTTGCTGCCCTTATAAGCACTTCAATGCTCTGCATTATTGGTTTAAGAAAAGAGAGAGCGTAAGCAAATAGCTTAGTGAAGAATGCTCATTGAAAACAACTCAATAATGCATTTATAAAACACCTTTATAAACCTTAGATCAAAACAACATTTAACCATGCACATAAGCATTTAAAACAAGCACTTCATGCTTCAAATTAATAACATGTCATATTGGCCACAAGTGATAATCATAATCTTTTTCCGTCTCAAAATACAATCATTACAAGATCCACACATGGACTTTTAACCACCATTGTGATCTTACAATTCACAAGGACCACACATGGACTTTTAACCACCATTGTGTCCTTAGCACAAGAATCACCCATGGACTTTTAACCACCATGGTGTTCTTACAATCCACAAGGGTCACACAAGGACTTTTAACCACCTTTGTGACCTTACACAAGAATCACCCATGGACTTTTAACCACCATGGTGTTCTTAAAATACACAAGGCTCACACAAGGACTTTTAACCACCTTTGTGACCTTACAATACACAAAGCTCACACAAGGACTTTTAACCACCTTTGTGACCTTAGCACAAGAACCAACCATGGACTTTTAACCACCATGTTGTTCTTAATACAAGAACCACCTATGGACTTTTAACCACCAAAGTGTTCTTAACCATTCTCGAGACATCACTTGCCAATATACATCATTTAACAACAATATTCCACTGTTTTAAAGCATTTAACAAAGCCATAATTATCATGCATCGCTACGCATCAAAACCACATTTAACAATGTTCAAAACAAGGATCTCTTACCTTGAGCATCCTTCAACACATGGCTTATAAAATCAGCAAATAGACATGCTAAAATATGCTTTCAAAACAGAATTTAAAACATGCAAGCAAATCACATTGCATTCAACCAACTCATGGTTTATCAACAAGAGAGTTTCTCCAAAAACTTACTCTTGAGCTTAGCAAAGTTGTTTAGACTTTAACTAAGCTCCCAAACCTTCAAAACATTGGTTTCAAAGCTGAAAACCAAAATCCACTCACCGATTCCATTCCGCAACTTGCCGAAACACCGATCAAGCTTCCGGATCACCACCACAAGGATCCAAAGATGTCTCCCCTGTTTTAAACACATCAAAGCAGAGGATTAATGCATCATCATGCATTAATATCTTCAATGAAAGCACCTAAACTCGCTGCTCTCATCAACACTCACATTTCGGCTACCAAACACAACCGAAATCACCTCCAAACAACTCCACAACACTACCCAGCCAAGATCCATCAATTCTAATCATTCTTAAACCTCAATTAACATCCAAAAAGAGTCCAAACACGTCCTTATACCTCTAGCTATAACAGATCATCAAGATCACTCCAAAAACAACCAAAAACTCAAGCAAAACTTAGGAAAATCAACCTATTCAGGATTGCATTGATTAAACCTCAATTTCTCATCAATTATACATTCATTTAACATCAAAAAGACACCTCAAAACAGTGCCCAACCATTTCATACGAATTTCATCAAAAATTAACCAAATCTTGCATTTTAAAGCCAAGATCAAGAACACATTTGTAAAACCTTTAATAAAACACAAATCAAGGATTGAGAACTTGGGAATTTCAGTAAAGAACTGAGAATTTAGAGGAGAAGGGCGTTCATACCTCTAAACTTGAGTTTCTCCCTTTTTGGAACCAAGATCTTGAAAATCCAATAAGCAAATGCTAAGGTTTTGTTGAAGAAATGATTAGAGATTAAATGAAGGTTGAAATCTAATCTTAAGATGTCAAAATCAGAGGGAATTTTGCTGGAGAAATGTGTTTGGGTTGAGAGAAAAGTTGAGAGAAAAGAAAATGGAAATTTGGAGAAAAGTTAGTTAAAATGACAAAATATCTTTTCCCTCCTTTTTACCTTTTATTAAAACCGTTAATTAATTGATTAATATCAAGAAAAATCTGGAGAAACTCTTATTGGGTAAATAGCTCCTTAAAGATTCAAAGTTTCAATCCTTTTTAAAACAGTCACCCAGTTTTCAAAAATTACATTTTAGTCACTAACCCAAAATGTCACTCTTCCAAACCTCATTTTGTAAAATTGATTCCACCATTCTCTTATATATAATAAAAGAGGATTTTAAGACATTTTTCCATATTTTTAATGCATCCCGAACTAGGCTTTCCTAAAATCACCTTTTTATATTCGAACCGCAACCCGACCGTCCCGGTCCAAACCCAAAACTTCTAAGCCCAAAATAGGGGTGTTACAAAATTTCATCCTAAACACATACTTAATCAATATTAGTCATACAAAACGTTACCAATGTACTTACTAGTCCAAATAATTAGGTAAGGACCACAATTAACAGTCTAGGACCATTTTGCAACTTTTACAAGTATTAGGGACTAATTTGTAATTCTGACAAGCTAGAGGTCTTTCGATGTTAATAACTTTACCAAGATGAAATTTATTACTCAAAGGTCAGGTCTACCAGATTTCATTTAATTTAGGGGTCATTAGCACAATCAATTGTCTTAACATTAAATTCAGTGACTAGGTTGTAACATTACCAAACTGTCCAGTGAGTCTTTAACTAACTTACCTAACCCCATATCGAAACACCTCAGGCTGTTTCGGAACGGGTGCACGAGAGATAACTCTTGTTGACCTTTCCCTATAGACCGTTTCGAAACAGGCTTGACTTGTATCGGAACGTATTGACCCGCTTTGACTTTGAGTTTGACTCGTTTCGGTACGCTATAAACTCGTACCAAAACATTGGTCTCTAGTGACAAAATGTTCTGAAACGGTATTACTTCATTTCGGTACACCCATATTCTTAGGTTCAATACTGCGCACCCGTACAGAAATGACATCACCTGTTTCGGTACGGTCTGGCCTGTAATGACAGATTTTTGCTGGTTTTTATTCAATTTACCCTACCGAACGATGTCCAAAGGCAGTGAAACTTTGCACACAACATTTCAATGACCTAAACTTCTAGCATGCCGAAATTCATGGACATACGAATACGTTTACTAGGTTTTTACCTTTTTGAGCTAAGCATGCATATTAAAGCAATTTCCAAAGAACTAAAAAGGCCATTTAGGGTCAATGACCATATTACAAGTTAGGCCATGCACCAACACAACAAAATAGGCATATATGACCTGTTTAACTACCCTGCCACCTTCCTAAGAGTTCAAAAGTTATAATTACATTATTTGTAGCTTGGTAGTGACTTGTTTTGACTGCCGATCCGATCTTCCGATACACAAACCTTCTTAACCTGAAATGCATGAGATAAGACTCGTTTGGCGTACTTTGCCTAGTGAGGTAGTCATAAACAATGTAAGTGACAATAATGCTATGGTTATACTTAAACGTAATCTCATGCCAACAATGTCGATGCTATGCAACAATATACAATGTATGAACATGTTTCTTTTTCATTCTTAGTCCTTGGATTGAATCAAGATCGTGGATACGCGAATTCCTATGCCTCGCCAAGTCAATGAATTGTCTAATCCATCCGCCTCGCCAATATGACCAATAACAATAAACATTCCTCCGCCTCGCCAAATCATTATAGGCCGTAGCCTTAGGACCGTAGTCCACCCGTACACTGAGCTCATGAATTCTATGGCATGCCAATTGTATCCAAAGTCCATTCCAATCCAAGATTGCAAAATACATATTCATTTCAATAGTCAATAATATACCAATGTACAGTGAATTCAATGTTGTCAGTGATCAATACATGCATCTCATGAATAACTCATAGATTGGTATCAATATCAATGTCTGATGGTTTCAATTCAATAATCCAATGACAATGCTTATATCAATGAAAATATACCATGACAATAATCAATGTTCAATGGAAACTTACCGACACTTACCAAAGTGTCCGATTAACCATTCAATGTAATTTCTTCTACAACAATGTTAGCAATGTAATCTAAAATATCAAATAATGCTTCAGGAAGGCCTTTCGCCTAAACCCGGGACTCCGACTACATTCACCTTAACAATCTGAAGCTTCAAGGCTCTCGGATAGCAATCCCTTTGTTCCTAGCTTGTGATGAAGACGATGGATGCTCCTTACCGATGTCTTGAGCTAGGAAATCAATAGGAAGATTGTTAAGGTCAACATTTCTATATCAAAATCGATAACCAATTTCAATGGAGATGACAACATGAGATATCCATGGATAGTCAAAACCCTAGCTTAGATTACACTCAATATTTCCATGGAATGTAATAATCGATTGAGGAATATAGCTTACCTGATCGATAATAACGATTCGATATCGATAGAACGAAGAAATAACAAATCTTAAAATTACTCTAATGGAGGTGTGTGCTTGAGGTTGAAGATGAAGAGGATGGAGAGGTAAGGAGAGGTGCTTGCTTACTAAACAATCGGGTAGCTCTCTCTCTTGTTTTTGTTTCAATATTTTAACATCAAGCTTTCCTTCAATTGAAAAAAAGTCATCATATCACTCCACGTAAGTGAAGATTTTAATTAAAGAGGGCTAATCGCAAGGTTAGTCCCTCACTTTTCATTCAACTATTGTTTTTCAGTCCAACTTACACTTCTTTCATTTTAGCCCCTAAAAAGCTCAATATTATTTAATAGAGTTCAATTACGATGTTTTAAGCCCATTTAGGGTTCGATATTAGTAAATAAATAGTTGGCACAATATTTAGTCTTCATCAACGTAGGATTTCTGATCATCGAAACCTAATTTCGATTAGACCGAAATTTAGGGTGTTTCAACTCTCCCCTACTTAAGAAAAATTTGTCCTCGAATTTTTACCTAAATTGAAGAGATGTGGATATTGTTGTCTCATAGTTTCTTCAGGCTTCCAAGTGGCTTCCTCAATAGTGTTGCTCTTCTAGAGTACTTTAACTAACGATAAAGTTTTGTTGTGAAGCCTCTTGACTTCCCTAGCAAAAATCTGAACCGGTTCCACAACGTGCGAGGGGTCAGATTGATACTTTCGAAGCATCGATACATGAAAGACATCGTGGATTTTACTCAATTTTGAGGGTAGCAATAGCCGATATGCCACTGGGCCAATCCTTTCAATGATCTCAAAGGGTCCAATGAACCGGGGACTTAACTTCCTCTTCTTGCCAAATCTCAAGACTTTCTTCCACGACGACACTTTAAGAAAGGCTCTTTCACCAACTTCATATTCGATGTCTCTCCTTTTAAGATCAGCATAAGCTTTTTGTCGATCAAAGGCAGCTTTTAAACGATCATGGACAATGATGACTTGTTCTTCAATCTCACGAAGCAAGTCAGGGCCTAACATCTTGCCCTCACCAAGCTCCGACCAACACAATGGAGTTCTGTATCGTCTACTAAACAATGCTTCATACGGGGCCATTTGGATGGATGCTTGGTAACTATTGTTATAAGCAAACTCGACAAGAGGTAGTGTAACACCCCGATTTTGGGCTTGGAAGTTTAGGGTCTGAACCGGACCGGTCTAAATTTCGGTTCGAATATAAAAGGTGGTTTTAGGGAAAACCTAGTTCGAGATGCGTTAAAAATATGGAAAAATATCTAAAAATACTCTTTTAATATATATAAGAGAGTGGTGAAATCAATTTTACAAAATGAGTCTTGGAAATATGACATTTTGAGTTAGTGACTAAAATGTAATTTTTGAAAAGTTCGTGACAGTTTTGAAAGGATTGAAACTTTGAATCTTTAAGGAGCTAATTTACCCAAGGGAGGATTTCTCCAGATTTTTCTTGATTTTTAAAGACTCATTTAATGTTTAATTAATAAAAAGAAAAGAGGGAAAACCATATTTTAGTTTCATAACTAACTTTTGCTAAAATTTTTCCATTTCATTTTCTCTCAAAATTCCCTCAGCCAAACACATTTCCACAACAACTTTTCTTTTGATTTTCACACCTAATGATGAGATTTCAATCCCCAAATGATTCCTAATCATTTCTACATCAAATCCTCTTCATTTGCTTATTGAATTTTCAAGGATTTTGGCTCTAAACAAGGAGAAATCCACATTTAGAGGTATGAACGTCCTTCTCCTCTAAATACTCAGTTCTTTACTGAAATTCTCAAGTTCTCAATCCTTAAATTAAGTTTTATTAAATGTTTTAATGTTATGATCTTGATTTTGGCTTAAAACTGGAGATTTTGATAAAATCTTGAAGAATATGGTGGAGGTTGTTTGGGCTCTGTTTTGAGATGCCTTTTTAATGTATTTTGGATGTTTAAATGATGTGAAATGGAGGTTTAATCAATGCAATCCCGAATAGGTTGATTTTCCTAAGTTTTTACTTGTGAAAATGGTGGGTTTTGGGGTGATTTTGGTGTTCTGCTATAGCTGGAGGTAAAAGGACGTGATTAGGTTCTTTTTGGATGTTAATTGATGTCTAAGAATGTTTAGAAGTGATGGATCTTGGCTGGGTAATGTTGTGGAAGTGTTTGGATGTGTTTTCGGTTGTGTTTGGTAGACGAAATGTGAGTTTTGATGAGAGCAACGAGTTTAGGTGTTTTGGCTGAATATTTTAATGCATGATGATGCATTAATACTCTGCTTTGATGTGTTTAAAACAGGGGTGACAACTTCGGATCCTTGTGGTGTTGATCCGGAGGCTTGAACGGCGTTTCAGCAAGCTTGCGAAACAGAATCAGCTTTGAAACCAATGTTTGAAGGTTTTGGGAGCTTAGTTTAAGTCTAAGAAACTTAACTAAGCTCAAGAGTAAGTTTTAGGAGAAACTCTCTCTTTGATGAACTATGAAATGGTTGGGTGCAATGTGTTTAATTTGCATGTTTAAATTCTATTTTTAAAGCATATTTTAGCATGTTTAATGCTGGTTTTGAAAGCCATGTGTTGAGGGATGCTCAAGGTAAGAGTTCCTTGGTTTGATATTGATAAATGTGGTTTTGATGCATAGTGATGCATGATGGTTTAATGGCTTTGTTTAATGCTTTAAAACAGTGAATTGATGATGGTAAATGATGTATATTGGCAAGTGATGTGTTGGTTTAAAAGTACTTGAATCGGATATAGTTAGCCAGCTATAGGATTGGGTGCATCGTGAATAAAGTTGCCTTGGATGTTGAGGGGTTGTAATGGTACCGTAAACTTCATCCAAGTACACTAACGAGATGTCTAAGATCATAATGGTGGCTAAAATGCCATGTGCGGATCTTGTGTTGTGTGTCCCGTGTTCTCGTTAGTGATGTTATACAACTACCAATGAGTGATGTGGAGGGGTTGTAATTGTACCGTTAGACTCCATCACGGGTGTTGAGGGGTTGTGATTGTACCGGTAAACCCCACCTTGTGTGTTTGGTAGTGTGTATGAAGCGTATGGGACAACGCTTGTAATCCGCGTATCCGATTGTGTTTTGTGTTGAAAATGGTTAAGGATTACCACTTGAAAGCCAATATGACATGTTGATATAATGAAGCATGAGATGCTTGCTTTGTACGCATTGTTGCAAGAGAAATGATGTTTATGAATTTAAAGGTCTTTGAAAGGTGTCTTACAAAGTGCATTATTGTGTTGTTTCATTAGAGCATGCCTCACTAAGCATATGTGCTTACGCTCTCTTTCTTGAACCAATAATGCAGAGAATTGAAGTGCTTTAAGGGCAGCAAGGAGGTCAAGAATCCAAGATAAAGACTAAGCTCATGTATGGTGACTATTTTTACAATACTATTAGTTTCGGTATTTGCCAATGGGAACCTAGATTGTGTTTTTGGGAGATGTTTTGGACTCCCTAAGTTTGGCATGATGCCTATGATGTTTTTGATATGTAATTGGTCATTTTTGGTGTTTGCTTTGTTGGTTTGATGTTTGTTGGTTTTGGGTAATAGGATGCATGCCTATAGATTGAGGTTTTCCGTAATTGATGTCATGAATATGTTTTGTTGATGCAAATATGTTCCTTGTATGCATGATGACTTGTTGGCATGATTTGGGGGTCATAGGGATGTGTTTGATGGGTCGAATGTGTAATAAACCAGATAATTTCTGCATTTCTGGGCAGCCCGTATCGGAACAGGTACTAGTGTTTCGAAACAGGGGTCTGAAATGTCCTTGGTGTTTGGAAACGGGTAGAGCCGTTCCGAAACATTTTTGCTACTGCCAAGCCCTGTTTCAGAACAGGTTTCGAAACGGTCCCGCGTTTCAGAACGATCAACCACCGTTTCGGAACACTTGAACGTTGGGCACTAAATTATATGGTTTTATGTTTTGAAATGATTATATGGGTGATGTATGTATGAATGCATGATGTTTTTTGTGAATGAAGTATGATGTGTGAATTGTAAAGAATGTTACAATTGTGATGTATGCTGAGATGAAGCATGTTAGAGGGACCCATTGCCATATCAAAACTAATGAAAATGACTTGTTTTTATTTGAAAATGAGCTTGAGTACTTCGATTTCTTACCTTGCTGAGCCTGATTATGTTTATTGCATTTGTGTTATTGCATTGTTTAGTGAATGGGACCTCGTAGAGAGACGAGGATTAATACGCGAGCTATGGCTCAAAACGAGAATGAAGAGAATGCAGAGAATGTAGTGGATTTACCTCCTCCACCCGGTGGTGGTGGTGCTGGAGGTGATGGAGTTGGTGCTGGTGTTGGGGTCGCTGGACCTGAAGCTGGGCAGGGGCAAGCTGCTCCTGACATGACAGTGCTGATTCAGGCTATTGCTGGAGCCTTTCAGGCGGCAGTAGCTGGGGCTCATGGAGTTGGGCATTAGGGCGATGCTAATGCTAGACTACCTTTGGAACATTTGCGTAGTATGGGAGGGACTGAGTTCAGGGGTTTGTCTGCAGAAGGTTCTGAGTCTTGGTTGGAAAGTACCAAGAGAATTTTGGGACAAATGAACTGCAATGAGGTGCAGAAGCTAGGCTGTGTGGTGTCGCTGTTGCACGATGATGCGTATACCTGGTGGACGACCACTATCTCCGGATTGGAGGATGCTGATGTGACTTGGACGTTCTTTCTAAACGCGTTCAAGAGGAATTATCTGGGTGTGCGATACCTGGATGAAAAGAAAAGGGAGTTCACGTCTCTTACTCAAGGGAGCATGTCAGTGGCTGAGTACGAGGTTCAGTTTGTCCGTCTCAGTCAGTACACACCTGAGCTTATCCCTGACGAGCGGGAGAGGTGTGAACGTTTCCGTTATGGTTTGGTGACGGATGTAAAGACCTATATGCTGGCCGCTGAGTACACTGACTTTGATGTGCTGGTTAGTAGAGCAAAGGATATTGAGCTGAATCTGAGCTTGTCCTCTAGGAGTGCTGGTTCTAGTGCGGGAAAGAGAGCTGTTGAGTATAGTTCCGGTGGTGGACGGAACAAGAGAGGACGTGATCAGAGGTATCAGTCTTCGGCTAGGCGTGGTGGTGGAGGGCAAGGTGCGCCTGTTCAGGGAGACAGGGCGAGAGCTGATCAGAACACATGCTGGGCATGTGGATCGCGTGGTCATTTGAGGCGTGATTGTCCTCGGGCAGCGAGAGAGGTGCAGGTTCCTGTTCTGGTGACAGGTAATTCGTGCTGGAACTGTGGTTCGACGGATCACATGAGGAGGGAGTGTCCTCTGTTGGCCGGTGGTTTTCAGGGACGTGCTCCTGGAGTTGTTGCACCACAGAGAGGTCGTGGGCGCGGCTGTGGTAACTTCTAGCGCAGAGAGGATGGTGGAAGGAATGTGGCTCATGTGGTGGCTGTGTGGTTTTGATGTGATCCTTGGTATGGATTGGCAGAGAGGTCAGGGACGTGCTCCTGATCTTATGGAATTGCCTTTCTATGGTTTTGATGTGATCCTTGGTATGGATTGGCTTGTTGAACATCGAGCTGTGGTGGATTTTGAGAATAAGCGAGTTTCGTTGAAACTTGCGGATGATTATGAGGTAGTGGTGGTTGGTTAGAATATGAAGTTTCTTTCCAATGTGGTGTCTACATTGGAAGCAAGCCGAATGCTGAGGCAAGGTTGTGAAGCCTATCTAGCTTTTGTGATGAATCCTAGCTCTAAGGAGTTGCGAGTGCAAGATATCAAGACTGTGCGAGAGTTTCCTGGTGTGTTTCCAGAGGAGTTGCCTGGATTGCCTCCTAATCGCGAAGTGGAGTTTGGAATTGAGCTGTATGAAAACACAACTCTAGTGTCCATTACTCCTTATTGAATGGCACCTAAAGAGTTGAAGGAGCTGAAGACGCAACTTCAGGAGTTGCTTGACCGTGGTTTCATTCGGCCGAGTGTGTCACCTTGGGGTGCACCGGTCTTGTTTGTAAAGAAAAAGGATGGCTCTATGAGAATGTGCATCGATTACCGTCAGCTTAACAAGTTGACTATCAAGAATCGGTATCCATTGCCGAGGATTGACGATCTTTTTTATCAACTTCGGGGAGCGGCTGTGTTCTGTAAAATTGACTTAAGGTCAGGGTATTATCAGTTGGAGGTGAAGGATGTGGATGTGCCAAAGACAGCCTTCAGAACAAGGTATGGGCATTATGAGTTTCTTGTGATGCCGTTCGGTTTGACGAATGCTCCTGCAGCTTTCATGGACATGATGAATAGAGTGTTCCATGAATATTTGGACAAATTTGTTGTGGTGTTCATTGAAGATATTCTCGTGTACTCTCGTACTGAGGAGGAGCATGAGGGGCATTTGAGAATTGTGTTGCAGGCTTTGTTGGAGAATCAAGTTTATGCTAAGCTGAGTAAGTGCGAGTTCTGGCTCAGGGAAGTTGTGTTCCTTGGTCATGTGGTTTCTGCTGAAGGGATTCGGGTGGATCCTCAGAAGATTGAGGCAGTGATGAATTGGAAGCCTCCTAAGTCTGTTCATGAAGTCCGTAGTTTCCTTGGTTTGGCGGGATACTACTGGAGGTTCGGGATGGGTTTTCAAAGATTGCTGCACCCTTGACGAAGTTGTTGCAGAAGGAGGTTAAGTATGAGTGGATGGAAGCGAGACAACAGGCTTTTGAGAAGCTTAAGGCAGCTTTGACGCAAGCTCTTATCTTGGTTCAACCTGAATCAGGGAAAGAGTTTGTGGTGCATAGTGACGCGTCCTATGTTTGTTTGTGATGTGTGTTGATGCAAGAGGGTAAGGTGGTGGCTTATGCATCGCGTCAGTTGAAGGTGCATGAGCGCAATTATCCTACGCATGACATTGAGTTAGCTGCGGTAGTTTTGCTTTGAAAATTTGGAGACATTACCTATATGGTGAGAGGTGTACTGTGTACACGGATCACAAGAGTTTGAAGTATCTGATCTCTCAGAAAGAGTTGAATCTTAGGCAATGACGTTGGGTGGAGTTGCTTAAGGATTATGATTTGACGATCGAGTACCATCCGGGTAAAGCTAATGTTGTAGTGGATGCCTTGAGTAGGAAGGTGGCAGTGGAGTTGAGGGCTATGTTTGCCAGTTTGAGCATTTCGCGTGATGGTGGTCTTGTGGCTGAGTTGCAAGTGAAACCATCCTTGGTTCAGTTGATAAAGGATAAGCAGTTATTGGACGATTCCTTGGTGCCACATGTTCAGGATATTGCTGAGGATAGGCCATCGGATTTCTGCTTTAATGATGATGGAGTCATATGTTTTGGGAGTCAGATAGTAGTGCCCAATGATGCTGAATTGAAGCGTGCTATTCTGACTGAAGCTCATAGTAGTCCTTTTGCTATGCACCCTGGTAGTACTAAGATGTACCGTGATCTTCGTGATGAGTACTATTGGGTGGGTTTAAAGAAAGATGTTGCTGAGTTTGTGAGCAAGTGCATGGTATGTCAGCGAGTTAATGTAACCCCCTTAACCCGGCCTAGACGGTCGACCCGAATTAAGAAGATCACACGGGGAAAACCAAAGTCAACCCGAAAGTCAACCTTGATTAACGACCCTTTTTTTTACTCTTGTCTAGATGCACATTAACCTTAGATGTGATCATACAAACAACATGCTCAAAGATCATAAACATCAGAGATCAAACAGGGACCCAATTGAACAATTTACAACTTTAGGGACCAAATTGTAAATTCTGTAAATTATAAGGCCTTCATCCAAAATAAAGTTACCTTCTTGAAATTAATCAGGTTTCATGCTTCACTGTAAATTTTCAGCTCAAAAGGACTTCCCAAACTCATACAATTGCACAAACAAGATTCAGGACCAAAATGTAAACATTCCAAAACATTTAACTACCAATGTCAGCCCCCAACGGTCACGTGTTCCGAAACAGGGAGAGCTCGTTTCGAAACGCGGGGCCGTTCCGCAACACGTACCGAAACGAGGGTTGGCGGAGGGCTTCCATTTCGAAACGGTGCCTACCGTTTCGGACGCCTGGGATGATTCAAGGCACCCGTTCCGAAACGGTAGCCACTGTTCCGAAACAGCCTGCACAGAATGCAGCAAAAGGCTTCCTTAAACATGCAATTGATCAACCATACATGCTCCAAATGCTACCAAACTTTACCAGCAACAAATTCAACATACAAGGGACATACTTGCATCAACAATTCAACATTATATCCTCATATAAGAAAAGCCCCAAATCTTAAGCATGCTTCCTACTCAAGCAAACCACTCAAGCATTAAACCTTCAAAACCAAGCATATAATGACCAATTACAAGATCCATTATATTAACAACATTAAGCAAAACTTAGGGAGTTCAAACATCTCCCAAAACATCCTTAATGGTTCCCCAATGCCAAATGCCAAAAGCTAAAGTGTATAAGAAAACCTTCCCATACTTTGAGCTTAACTTCCACTTGATTGCTTGCCTTCCTTGCTGCCCTCAAAGTACCCTAATGATCTGCACTATTGGTTTAAGAAAACAAAAGAGAGCGTAAGCAAAAGCTTAATGAGGAATGCTCAATAAAACCATTCAATAATGCATTTATAAAACACTTTATAAATCATACTTCAAAACATCATATATACATGCTCACTAGCATTCTTAAACAAGCAATACATGCTTCCAAATCATTACATGTCATATTGGCCACAAGTGATAAGTTCCATCTTTTAAAAACAAGATCAATATAAGACTCACACATGGACTTTTAAACACCATTGTGATCTTATAATTCTCAAGAACCACACAAGGACTTTTAACCACCTTTGTGTTCTTACAAGTTTCACCCCAAGGACTTTTAAACACCTTAGCCCCAAGGACTTTTAAACACCTTGGCCCATGGACTTTTAAACACCATGGCAAGGACCACACAAGGAATTTTAACCACCTTTGTGTCCTTAACAAGAACCATCCAAGGACTTTTAACCACCTTGATGTTCTTAAGTAACAAGGCTCACTCAAGGACTTTTAACCACCTTAGTGACCTTAACAAGAATCATCATGGACTTTTAACCACCATGAAGTTCTTAGAATCCACAAGGCTCACTCAAGGACTTTTAACCACCTTAGTGACCTTAACCTTTTTCAAAACATCACTTGCCAATATACATCATTTTCATCAAATAATCCACTGTTTTAAAGCATTTAACCAAGCCATAAACATCATGCATTTATAAGCATCAAACCACATTTTAACAATGCTAAAAAACAAGGAACTCTTACCTTGAGCTTCCTTCAACATATGGCTTACAAAATCAGCAATAACCATGCTAAATCATGCTTTCAAAACAGAATTTAAAACATGCAATAAACCACATTGCATTACAACCAAACCATGGCCACCACTAGAGAGTTTTTCTGAAAACTTACACTTGAGCTTAGTAAAGTTGTTTAGACTTAAACTAAGCTCCCAAGACATTGGTTTCAAAGCTGAAAACCCATTTTCACTCACCGATTCCACTTCGCCTCTTGCCGAAGCACAAATCAAGCTTCCGGATTACCACCACTTGGATCCAAAGATGACTCCCCTGTTTTAAACACATCAAAGCAGAGGATTAATGCATCATCATGCATTAATAGCTTCAATGAAAGCACCTAAACTCGCTGCTCTCATCCACACTCTATTTTCGGCCACCAAACACAACCAAAAATGTATCCAACAACTCCTCAACCAAGCCCAGCCATAAACCATCAAAACTAAACATCCTTTAGCATCATTTAACATCTAAAAAGAACCTAATAACATCCTTATACCTCCAGCAACATCAGATCCACAAGATCACCTCAAAAACAACCAAGAATCACAAGCTAAACTTAGGAAATTCAACCTATCCGGGATTGCATTAATCAAAACTCAATTCCTTATCAAATTAACATTCATTAATCATCAAAAACACATCTCAAATCACTGCTTTAACAGATCAAACGAAAATCTATCAAAAATCACCAAATCTTGCATTTTAAGCCAAGATCCACTTCACAACTTTAAAAGCCATTTATAAAACATCAATTAAGGATTGAGAACTTAGGAATTTCAGTAAAGAACTGAGAGTTTAGAGGAGAAGGACGTTCTTACCTCCAAACTTGAGTTTCTCCTCTTTTAGAACCAAAAAGCTTGAAGAATCAACTAGCAAATGGTGAGGTTTTGTTGATGTGATGATTAGCAATCAAAAGAGGATTGAAAAGAGATGTTTAGGTGACAAAATCAGAAGAAATTCTCTGGAGAGAAAGTGTTTGGGTTGAGAGAAAATGAGAGAAAAGGAAAATTGGAAAATATAGAAAGTTAGTTACAAAATAGCAAAATGATTTCCCTCTACTTTTCTTTTGTTTTAAAATCATAATTAAACATTAAAATATCTTAGAAAAATCTGGAGAAACTCCCTTTGGGTAAATAGCTCCTTAAAGATTCAAAGTTTCAATCCTTTCTAAAACAGTCACGCAACTTTCAAAAATTACATTTTGGTCACTAGCCAAAATGACACCCTTCCAAACCTCATTTTGTAAAATTGATTTCACAGTTCACTTATATATATTAAAAGATGATTTTAGAACATTTTTCCATATTTTTAATGCAACCCGAACTAGGCTTTCCTAATTTCACCCTTTTAGATTCGAACAACACTTTGACCGAACCGGTCAACGCCCAAAACTTCTAAGCCCAAAACCCGAGGCGTTACAACTCTCCCCCCTTAAGAAATTTCGTCCTCGAAATTTACCTGAAGGAAAGAGATAAGGAAACTGCTTCAGCATGTCTTCCTTCCGCTCCCACGTGGCTTCCTCAACACCTCGATGCTTCCACAGAACCTTCACCAACTCAATGGTCTTGCCACGAAGAACCTTGCTATCCGAATCCAGAACCTTCACCAGTTCCTCATCATAGGTCAAATCTGGATTCAATTCCACTTCCTCCACAGGCATCACATGCGAAGGATCAGATCTATACTTCAGGAGCATAGAAACATGGAACACATCATGAATCTTCTCCAACTCTTGAGGTAACCTCAACCGATACGCAACAGGACCCACACGCTCAACCACCTCATATGGTCCAATGTACCATGGGCTCAGCTTACCCTTCCGGCCAAACCTCATCACCTTCCTCCAAGGCGAAACCTTCAAGAACACACGATCACCCACCGCATACTCTATCTCCTTACGCTTCAAATCCGCGTAAGACTTTTGCCGATCAGAAGCTGCCTTCAACCGCTCACAGATGAGCTTCACCTTTTCGGTGGTTCCTTTCAACAAAGCCGGCATCGAAACCAACTTTTGACCTGTTTCAGCCCAACAAAGAGGAGTCCTACACTTCCTCCCGTACAAAGCCTCATAAGGTGTCATCTGTATACTTGCCTGATAACTATTGTTATAAGCAAACTCCACCAAAGGCAAATGCTTCTCCCAAGAACCCTGAAACTCAATCACGCAGCACCTCAACATATCCTCCAAAATCTGGATAACTCGCTCAGACTGACCATCCGACTGAGGATGATAGGACGTACTGAAATTCAACCTTGTACCCAAAGCTTGATGCAAACACTGCCAGAAACGCGATGTGAACCTCGGATCCCTATCCGACACAATCGACTTAGGCACACCATGCAGCTGCACAATCTCAGCAATGTACAGCTCTGCCAGCTTATCCAAAGAGAACGTAGTATGCACAGGCAAGAAATGTGCACACTTCGTCAAGCGATCCACAATCACCCAAACCGAATTCTTCTTTGATGGTGACTAAGGTAAACCAGATACAAAATCCATGGTAACCCTTTCCCACTTCCATTCAGGGATTCTCAACGGTTGCAACAACCCCGAAGGAACCTGATGCTCAGCCTTAACTCACTGACACACCAAACACTTGCTCACAAACTCCGCAACATCCTTTTTCAAACCCACCCAATACTACTCATCACGAAGATCACGATACATCTTAGTACTACCAGGATGCATAGCAAAAGAACTACTATGACCTTCAGTCAGAATAGCACGCCTCAACTCAGCATCATGGGGCACTACTATCCGACTCCCAAAACACAACACACCATCATCATTAAAGCAGAAATCCGAAGGTCTACCCTCCGCGATATCCTGAACATGCGGTACAAAAGAATCGTCCAGCAACTGCTTTTCTTTGATCAGCTGAACCAATGATGGCTTCACTTGCAACTCAGCTATAAGACCACCATCACGCGAAATACTCAAGCTAGCAAACATAGCCCTCAGCTCAACAGCTACCTTCCTACTCAAGGCATCCGCAACAACATTAGCCTTTCCAGGATGGTACTCAATCGTCAGATCATAATCCTTGAGCAACTCCAACCAACGCCGCTGCCTAAGATTCAACTCCTTCTGAGACATCAAATACCTCAAACTCTTGTGATCCGTGTAAACCGTACACTTCTCACCATACAGATAATGCATCCAAATCTTCAAAGCAAAAACCACTGCAGCCAGCTCAATATCATGCGTAGGATAATTGTGCTCATGCACCTTCAACTGCCGCGATGCATAAGCAACCACCTTACCCTCCTGCACCAGCACACATCCCAAACCAACATAGGACGCATCACTGTAGACCACAAACTCTTTCCCTGATTCAGGCTGAACCAAGATAGGAGCTTGCGTCAAAGCCGCCTTAAGCTTTTCAAAGGCATGCTGTCTCGCTTCTGTCCACTCATGCTTAACATCCTTCTGCAACAGCTTCGTCAAAGGTGCATCAATCTTAGAAAAACCATCCACAAACCTCCGGTAGTATCCCGCCAAACCAAGGAAACTACGAACCTCATGAACAGACTTAGGAACCTTCCAGTTCATCACCGCCTCAATCTTCTGAGGATCAACACGAATCCCCTCGGCAGAAACTACATGCCCAAGAAACACCACCTCCTTAAGCCAGAACTCACACTTGCTCAACTTAGCATAAAGCTGATTCTCCAACAAAGCTTGCAAAACAATCCTCAAATGCTCTTCATGTTCCTCCTCAGTACGCGAGTACACGAGGATATCATCAATGAACACCACAACGAACTTATCCAGGTATTCATGAAACACACGGTTCATCATGTCCATGAAAGCAGCAGGAGCATTTGTCAAACCAAACGGCATCACAAGGAACTCATAATGCCCATACCTTGTCCTGAAAGCTGTCTTAGGCACATCCACATCCTTTACCTTCAACTGATAATACCCTGACCTCAAGTCAATCTTAGAGAACACAGCAGCTCCCCGAAATTGATCAAAGAGATCATCAATCCTCGACAAAGGATACCGATTCTTGATAGTCAACTTGTTCAGCTGACGGTAATCAATGCACATTCTCATAGTGCCATCATTCTTCTTCACAAACAAGACCGGTGCTCCCCAAGGCGACACACTCGGCCGAATGAAACCACGATCAAGCAGCTCTTGCAACTGCGTCTTCAGCTCCTTCAGCTCCTTAGGTGCCATTCTATAAGGAGTAATGGACACAGGAGTCGTATTCTCATACAGCTCAATTCCAAACTCCACCTCGCGATTAGGAGGTAACCCAGACAACTCCTCAGGAAACACTCCAGGAAACTCCTTCACAACTCTGATATCTTGCACCCTCAACTCCTTAGAGCTAGGATTCATCACAAAGGCTAGATAAGCTTCACAACCTTGCCTCAGCATCCTGCTTGCCTCCAAGGTAGACACCACATTGGCAAGAAACTTCACATTCTCACTAACCACAACAACTTCATAATCATCCGCAAGCTTCAGCGAAACTCGCTTATTTTCACAATCCACAACAGCACGATGCTCAGCAAGCCAATCCATACCAAGGATTACATCAAAACCATAGAAAGGCAGCCCCATAAGGTCAACATGAAAAACATGGTCCTGAACAACCAAAGGACACCTTCTATACAACTTTCGAGTCACAACAGTCTCACCAAAGGAACTAATGACACGAACACCAACATCCAAAGACTCAACAGGCAAACCAAGCAATTTAGCATGCTCACGCAAAATATATGAATGCGTAGATCCAGAATCTATCAAGGAAAGTAATGACAAGGATTGCAAAGTAAAGGTACCTGCAATCACATCTGCATCATTCCTTCCTTCACGCTGAGCATACTCCCTAGCTTGACCTCCACCTTCCGGCTGAATAGCCACAACATGGGCCACTCCTCGACCACCTTCCTCTCTCCGCTGGAAATTACCACGGCCGCGCCCACGACCTCTCTGCGGTGCAGCAACAACAGGAGCACGCACTTGGCCACCAGCCAACATAGGACAATCTCGCCTCAAATGATCTGCAGATCCACAATTCCAGCATCCATTACCAGCTACCGCAACAGGAGCTTGCACCTCCCTCACAGCACGAGGACAGTCACGCTTCATGTGACCACGTGAACCACAAATCCAACAAGCACTCGGATCAGCTCTCGCATTGCCTCCTCTAGCAGGTACACCACCACCTCTCTTGGCCGAGGACTGATACTTCTGATCACGTCCCCTCTTGTTCCGTCCACCACCAGAACTAAACTCAGCAGCTCGCTTTCCAGCACTTGAACCAGCACTCTTAGCAGATAAACCCAAGTTCATCTCAATATCCTTAGCTCGGCCCACCAGCACATCAAAATCATCATACTCGGTGGCCAGCACATACATCTTCACATCCGTCACTAAACCATAACGGAATCTTTCGCACCTCGCCCGCTCATCAGGTACCAGCTCAGGTGCATACTGACTGAGTCGAACAAACTGCACTTCATACTCAGCCACTGTCATGCTCCCTTGAGTAAGAGACATGAACTCACGCTTCTTTTCATCAAGATACCTCACACCAAGATATCTTCTCTTGAACACATTCTGAAAGAATGTCCAAGTTATGTCAGCTTCAGCCATTCCAGCTATAGTGGTCGTCCACCACGTATAAGCATCATCCTGTAGCAAGGATACAACACACCCCAGCTTTTGCACATCCGTGCAACATATCTGACCCAAGATCCTCTTGGTACTCTCTAACCAAGCTTCAGATCCTTCAGCAGACATACCCCTGAACTCAGTCCACCAAGACTGCGCAAACGCTCCAAAGGTAGTCTAACTCCAGCATCTCCCTGATGCCCAGCTCCTTGAGCTCCAGCTACTGCCGCTCGAAAAGCACCCGCAATAGCATGTACCAACATAGACATGTCAGGCATAGCTTGCCCCTGACCAACCTCAGGACCAGCAGCTCCAGCACCAGCTGCAGCTTCAGCTCTTTCTCCCTCTGCACCACCACCACCAGGTGGAGGAGGAGGTAACACCGCACTACCAGCGTTTTCCTCATTTTCATTCTCATTCGGAGCCGTAGCTCGCACATTACTTCTCAACTCTCTACGTGGTGCCATACTCTAACCATGCAATCACAATGCAAATAAACAAAGTCAGGCCCAGCAAGGTAAGCAATCCAAGTACTGAAGCTCAATTTCATTCAAAATCAACATCATTTCATTAGCTTTGATTTGGCAATGGGTACCCACAACATGCTTCATCACAACATATAATCCAATTACATCAAATTCACAAACTACTCATCATGCTTTCACCCAACAAGCATACAAGGCATACATATTTCAAACATGCACTCATTCATTCCCAATTACTCGAGAACTCAGCTCTGATACCACCAAATGTAACCCCCTTAACCCGGCCTAGACGGTCGACCCGAATTAAGAAGATCACACGGGGAAAACCAAAGTCAACCCGAAAGTCAACCTTGGTTAACGACCCTTTTTTTTTACTCTTCTCTAGATGCACATTAACCTTAGATATGATCATACAAACAACATGCTCAAAGATCATAAACATCAGAGATCAAACAGGAACCCAATTGAATAATTTACAACTTTAGGGACCAAATTGTAAATTCTGTAAATTATAAGGCCTTCATCCAAAATAAAGTTACCATCTTGAAATTAATCAGGTTTCATGCTTCACTGTAAATTTTCAGCTCAAAAGGACTTCCCAAACTCATACAATTGCACAAACAAGATTCAGGACCAAAATGTAAACATTCCAAAACATTTAACTACCAATGTCAGCCCCCAACGGTCACGTGTTCCGAAACAGGGAGAGCCCGTTTCGAAACGCGGGGTCGTTCCGCAACACGTACCGAAACGAGGGTTGGCAGAGGGCTTCCCGTTTCGGACGCCTGGGCTGATTCAAGGCACCCGTTCCGAAACGGTAGCCACTGTTCTGAAACAGCCTGCACAGAATGCAGCAAAAGGCTTCCTTAAACATGCAATTGATCAACCATACATGCTCCAAATGCTACCAAACTTTACCAGCAACAAATTCAACATACAAGAGACATACTTGCATCAACAATTCAACATTATATCCTCATCTAAGAAAAGCCCCAAATCTTAAGCATGCTTCCTACTCAAGCAAACCACTCAAGCATTAAACCTTCAAAACCAAGCATATAATGACCAATTACAAGATCCATCCTATTAACAACATTAAGCAAAACTTAGGGAGTTCAAACATCTCCCAAAACATCCTTAATGGTTCCCCATTGCCAAATGCCAAAAGCTAAAGTGTATAAGAAAACCTTCCCATACTTTGAGCTTAACTTCCACTTGATTGCTTGCCTTCCTTGCTGCCCTCAAAGTACCCTAATGATCTGCATTATTGGTTTAAGAAAACGAAAGAGAGCGTAAGCAAAAGCTTAGTGAGGAATGCTCAATAAAACCATTCAATAATGCATTTATAAAACACTTTATAAATCATACTTCAAAACATCATATATACATGCTCACTAGCATTCTTAAACAAGCAATACATGCTTCCAAATCATTACATGTCATATTGGCCACAAGTGATAAGTTCCATCTTTTAAAAACAAGATCAATATAAGACTCACACATGCACTTTTAAACACCATTGTGATCTTATAATTCTCAAGAACCACACAAGGACTTTTAACCACCTTTGTGTTCTTACAAGTTTCACCCCAAGGACTTTTAAACACCTTGGCCCATGGACTTTTAAACACCATGGCAAGGACCACACAAGGAATTTTAACCACCTTTGTGTCCTTAACAAGAACCATCCAAGGACTTTTAACCACCTTGATGTTCTTAAGTAACAAGGCTCACTCAAGGACTTTTAACCACCTTAGTGACCTTAACAAGAATCATCATGGACTTTTAACCACCATGAAGTTCTTAGAATCCACAAGGCTCACTTAAGGACTTTTAACCACCTTAGTGACCTTAACCTTTTTCAAAACATCACTTGCCAATATACATCATTTTCATCAAATAATCCACTGTTTTAAAGCATTTAACCAAGCCATAAACATCATGCATTTATAAGCATCAAACCACATTTTAACAATGCTCAAAAACAAGGAACTCTTACCTTGAGCTTCCTTCAACATATGGCTTAACAAATCAGCAATAACCATGCTAAATCATGCTTTCAAAACAGAATTTAAAACATGCAATAAACCACATTGCATTACAACCAAACCATGGCCACCACTAGAGAGTTTTTCCGAAAACTTACACTTGAGCTTAGTAAAGTTGTTTAGACTTAAACTAAGCTCCCAAGACATTGGTTTCAAAGCTGAAAACCCATTTTCACTCACCGATTCCACTTCGCCTCTTGCCGAAGCACAAATCAAGCATCTGGATCACCACCACTTGGATCCAAAGATGACTCCCCTGTTTTAAACACATCAAAGCAGAGGATTAATGCATCATCATGCATTAATAGCTTCAATGAAAGCACCTAAACTCGCTGCTCTCATCCACACTCCATTTTCGGCCACCAAACACAACCGAAAATGCATCCAACAACTCCTCAACCAAGCCCAGCCATAAACCATCAAAACTAAACATCCTTTAGCATCATTTAACATCTAAAAAGAACCTAATAACATCCTTATACCTCCAGCAACATCAGATCCACAAGATCACCTCAAAAACAACCAAGAATCACAAGCTAAACTTAGGAAATTCAACCTATCCGGGATTGCATTAATCAAAACTCAATTCCTTATCAAATTAACATTCATTAATCATTAAAAACACATCTCAAATCACAACTTTAACAGATCAAACGAAAATCTATCAAAAATCACCAAATCTTGCATTTTAAGCCAAGATCCACTTCACAACTTTAAAAGCCATTTATAAAACATCAATTAAGGATTGAGAACTTAGGAATTTCAGTAAAGAACTGAGAGTTTAGAAGAGAAGGACGTTCTTACCTCCAAACTTGAGTTTCTCCTCTTTTTAGAACCAAAAAGCTTGAAGAATCAACTAGCAAATGGTGAGGTTTTGTTGATGTGATGATTAGCAATCAAAAGAGGATTGAAAAGAGATGTTTAGGTGACAAAATCAGAAGAAATTCTCTGGAGAGAAAGTGTTTGGGTTGAGAGAAAATGAGAGAAAAGGAAAATTGGAAAATATAGAAAGTTAGTTACAAAATAGCAAAATGATTTCCCTCCACTTTTCTTTTGTTTTAAAATCAGAATTAAACATTAAAATATCTTATAAAAATCTGGAGAAACTCCCTTTGGGTAAATAGCTCCTTAAAGATTCAAAGTTTCAGTCCTTTCTAAAACAGTCACACAACTTTCAAAAATTACATTTTGGTCACTAGCCAAAATGTCACCCTTCCAAACCTCATTTTGTAAAATTGATTTCACAGTTCACTTATGTATATTAAAAGATGATTTTACAACATTTTTCCATATTTTTAATGCAACCCGAACTAGGCTTTCCTAATTTCACCCTTTTAGATTCGAACAGCACTTTGACCGAACCGGTCAACGCCCAAAACTTCTAAGCCCAAAACCCGGGGCGTTACAGTTAAGGCTGAGCATCAGTTTCCTTCAGGGTTGTTGCAACCGTTGAGGATTCCTGAGTGGAAGTGGGAAAGGATTACCATGGACTTCGTGTCTAGTTTGCCTTTGTCGCCGTCGAAGAAGAATTCAGTGTGGGTGATTGTGGATCGCCTGACGAAGTGTGCACATTTCATACCTGTGCATACTATGTACACTTTGGATAAGCTTGCGGAGCTGTACATTGCTGAGATTGTGCGGCTGCATGGTGTGCCAAAGTCGATTGTGTCGGATAGAGATCCGAGGTTTACATCGCGTTTCTGGCAGTGTTTGCATCAGGTTTTGGGTACACGGTTGAATTTCAGTACATCTTATCATCCACAGTCGGATGGACAGTCTGAGCGAGTTATCCAGGCGCTGGAGGATATGTTGAGGTGCTGTGTGATTGAGTTTCAGGGCTCTTGGGAGAAACATTTAGCTTTGGTGGAGTTTGCCTATAATAATAGCTATCAGGCAAGTATTCACATGGCACCTTATGATGCTCTATACGGGAGGAAGTGTCGGACTCCTCTTTGTTGGGCTGAGACAGGTCAGAAGTTGGTTTCGATGCCAGCTTTGTTGAAAGGAACCACTGAGAAGGTGAAGCTCATTTGTGAGCGATTGAAGGCAGCTTCTGATCGGCAAAAGTCTTACGCGGATTTGAAGCGTAAGGAGATTGAGTATGCGGTGGGTGACCGTGTGTTTTTGAAAGTTTCGCCTTGGAAGAAGGTGATGAGGTTTGGCCGAAAGGGTAAGTGAGCCCTAGGTACATTGGACCATACAAGGTGATTGAGCGTGTGGGTCCTGTTGCGTACAAGTTGAGGTTACCGCAAGAGTTGGAAAAGATTCATGATGTGTTTCATGTCTCTATGCTTCGGAGGTATAGATCAGATCCTTCGCATGTCATGCCTATGGAGGAAGTGGAGTTTAATCCGGATTTGACCTATGATGAGGAACCGGAGGAGATTCTGGATTCGTACAGTAAAGTTCTTCGAGGCAAGACCATTGAGTTGGTAAAAGTGTTGTGGAAGCATCGTGGTGTTGAGGAAGCCACGTAGGAACGGAAGGATGATATGATGAAGCAGTTTCCATACCTTTTTCCTCCAGGTAAATTTCGAGGACGAAATTTCTTAAGGGGGAGAGATGTAACACCCCGATTTTGGGCTTGGAAGTTTAGGATTTGAACCGGACCGGTCTAAATTTCGGTTCGAATATAAAAGGTGGTTTTAGGGAAAACCTAGTTCGGGATGCGTTAAAAATATGGAAAAATATCTAAAAAATCCTCTTTTAATATATATAAGAGAGTGGTGAAATCAATTTTACAAAATGAGGCTTGGAAATATGACATTTTGAGTTAGTGACTAAAATGTAATTTTTGAAAAGTTCGTGACTATTTTGAAAGGATTGAAACTTTGAATCTTTAAGGAGCTAATTTACCCAAGGGAGGACTTCTCTAGATTTTTCTTGATTTTTAAAGACTCATTTAATGTTTAATTAATAAAAAAAGAGGGAAAACCATATTTTAGTTTCATAACTAACTTTTGCTAAAATTTTCCCATTTCATTTTCTCTCAAAATTCCCTCAGCCAAACACATTTCCACAGCAACTTTTCTTTTGATTTTCACACCTAATGATGAGATTTCAATCCCTAAAATGATTCCTAATCATTTCTACATCAAATCCTCTTCATTTGCTTATTGAATTTTCAAGGATTTTGGCTCTAAACAAGGAGAAATCCACATTTAGAGGTATGAACGTCCTTCTCCTCAAAATACTCAGTTCTTTACTGAAATTCCCAAGTTCTCAATCCTTAAATTAAGTTTTATTAAATTTTTTAATGTTATGATCTTGATTTTGTCTTAAAACTTGAGATTTTGATCAAATCTTGAAGAATTTCGTGGAGGTTGTTTGGGCTCTGTTTTGAGATGCCTTTTTAATGTATTTTGGATGTTTAAATGATGTGAAATGGAGGTTTAATCAATGCAATCCCGAATAGGTTGATTTTCCTAAGTTTTTACTTGTGAAAATGATGTTTTGAGATGCCTTTTTAATGTATCTTGGCTGGGTAATGTTGTGGAAGTGTTTGGATGTGTTTTCGGTTGTGTTTGGTAGCCGAAATGTGAGTTTTGATGAGAGCAGCGAGTTTAGGTGTTTTGGCTGAAGATTTTAATGCATGATGATGCATTAATACTCTGCTTTGATGTGTTTAAAACAGGGGAGACAACTTCGGATCCTTGTGGTGTTGATCCGGAGGCTTGAACGGCGTTTCGGCAAGCTTGCGAAACGGAATTCGTGAGTGAAGTTTGGTTTTCAGCTTTGAAACCAATGTTTGAAGGTTTTGGGAGCTTAGTTTAAGTCTACGCAACTTAACTAAGCTCAAGAGTAAGTTTTCGGAGAAACTCTCTCTTTGATGAACTATGAAATGGTTGGGTGCAATGTGTTTAATTTGCATGTTTAAATTCTATTTTTAAAGCATATTTTAGCATGTTTAATGCTGGTTTTGAAAGCCATGTGTTGAGGGATGCTCAAGGTAAGAGATCCTTGGTTTGATATTGATAAATGTGGTTTTGATGCATAATGATGCATGATGGTTTAATGGCTTTGTTTAATGCTTTAAAACAGTGAATTGATGATGGTAAATGATGTATATTGGCAAGTGATGTGTTGGTTTAAAAGCACTTGAATCGGATATAGTTAGCCGGCTATAGGATTGGGTGCACCGTGAATAAAGTCGCCTTGGATGTTGAGGGGTTGTAATGGTACCGTAAACTCCATCCAAGTACACTAACGAGATGTCTAAGATCATAATGGTGGTTAAAATGTCATGTGAGGATCTTGTGTTGTGTGTCCCGTGTTCTCGTTAGTGATGTTATACAACTACCAATGAGTGATGTGGAGGGGTTGTGATTGTACCGTTAGACTCCATCACGGGTGTTGAGGGGTTGTGATTGTACCGGTAAACTCCACCTTGTGTGTTTGGTAGTGTGTATGAAGCGTATGGGACAACGCTTGTAATCCGCGTATCCGATTGTGTTTTGTGTTGAAAAATGGTTAAGGATTATCACTTGAAAGCCAATATGACATGTTGATATAATGAAGCATGAGATGCTTGCTTTGTATGCATTGTTGCATGAGAAATGATGTTTATGAATTTAAAGGTCTTTGAAAGGTGTCTTACAAAGTGCATTATTGTGTTGTTTCATTAGAGCATGCCTCACTAAGCATATGTGCTTACGCTCTCTTTCTTGAACCAATAATGCAGAGAATTGAAGTGCTTTAAGGGCAGCAAGGAGGTCAAGAATCCAAGAGAAAGACTAAGCTCATGTATGGTGACTATTTTTACAACACTATTAGTTTTGCTTTGTTGGTTTGATGTTTGTTTGTTTTGGGCAATAGGATGCATGCCTATAGATTGAGGATTTCCCTAATTGATGTCATGAATATCTTTTGTTGATGCAAACATGTTCCTTGTATGCATGATGACTTGTTGGTATGATTTGGGGGTCATAGGGATGTGTTTGATGGGTCGAATGTGTAATAAACCAGATAATTTCTGCATTTCTGGGCAGCCCGTATCGGAACGGGTATTATTGTTTCGAAACAGAGGTCTGAAATGGCCTTGGTGTTTCGAAACGGGTAGAGCCGTTCCGAAACATTTTTGCTACTGCCAAGCTCTGTTTCGGAACAGGTTTCGAAACGGTCCCGCGTTTCGGAACGGTCAACCACCGTTTCGGAACACTTGACCGTTGGGCACTGAATTATATGGTTTTATGTTTTGAAATCTTCACGTTTTAGTCCTGAACTTTGTTTATGCAATTGCTTGAGTTTGGGATGTCCGTTTGAGATGAAATTTGGCAGAGAAGCTTGAAACATGATTAATTTCATAATGATATCTTAAAAATTTGTAAAGTCCTCTTAATTTCAAGAATTTACAATTTGGTCCTTAAATTCGTGTGTTGTGCAATTGAGTACCTTTTTGCTTTCCGATTGCTGTGATTTTTTAGTATGCTTATCTCAAGTGTACGCCTAGGGTTAATATGCATTTAGAAAAGATTAAAAAGAAAAAAAGGGTTGTTAATCAAGGTTGACTTTCGGGTTGACTTTGGTTTTCCCCGTGTAATCTTCGTAGTTCGGGTCAACCATCTAGGCCGGGATAAGGGGGTTACAGGTAGAGATTTCTCCCAAGTTCCACCAAAATCGATAATACATGCCCGAAGCATGTCATCCAATATATGCATAGGGAGGTTCAATAACAATGCAAATTTCTAGGATTTCAACATACAAATTGTTCGATGAATTACCTGAATTATCCTTTCTAACTGACCATCAGATTGAGGGTGAAAAGCTGTGCTAAGATTAACTTTGGTGCCTAGAGCTCCCTACAAAGTTCTCCAAAATAGGGATGCAAACCGAGGATATCGATCGGAGATGATGGACTTAGGTACTCGGTGGAGTCGGATTAGTTCCCATATGTATAAGTCAGCTAGCTTAGGAAGACCGTAGTCCATTCTAACTGGTATAAAATGAGCTGACTTCGTGAAATGATCTACAATGACCCATATAGCATCATCCTTCGCAGGGGTCAATGGTAAACCACTAACAAAGTCCATAGTTATCTTTTCCCATTTCCATTTTGGTGGATCAATATGTTACAGTCGTCCAGTAGGGGCACAATGTTCTGCCTTAACATGTTGACACGTGAGACACTTGGAAATGTAATCAACTATGGCCTGTTTCATGCCTGGCCACCAATAGAGCTCACGTAGGTTTTTGTACATTTTCACAGACATGGGGTGAACAAAACAAGAACTCGAATGAGCTTGAGAAAGGATTTCAGCGCGAAGAGTTTCATCATTAGGTACACAAACTCGATCAAGGAAACATAAGAGTCCTTCAAAATTAGTTATGAAGTCAGGGTTATCCGCCAAATTTTCAATGCAAAGACAACTGCAACCAATTCTAGGTCATGGGTGGGATAATTCATCTCGCGTGGCTTAAGTTGCCTCGAAGCATAAGCAATAACCTTACCTTCTTGCATCAATACGCATCCTAACCCAAGATGCGATGCATCACTGTAAATTGTATAGTCTTTTCTAGAGTCGGGCTGGGTCAAGACAAGTGCATAGGTCAGAACTTGTTTTAATTGATCGAAGCCTCGTTGTTGAACCTTGGTCCAAACAAAAGGAGCTTCCTTCCTCAATAATTTGGTTAAAGGAGCGACTAACATAGAAATTCCCTCACAAATCTACGGTAATAGCCAGCAAGCCCATGGAATCTTCTGATTTCACCAATATTCTTCAGTGGATGCCAATATACAATAGCTTGGATTTTCTTTGGGTCCACCTGAATGCCCGAAGTCGATACGATATGCCCCAAAAAGGAAACTTTGGTGAGCCAGAACTCACACTTGGAAAACTTTGCATGCAACTGTTTCTCTCAAAGTCTGAAGTACAATACGAATATGATCTCGATGCTCCGTTTCATTCTTGGAATAGATTAATATATCATCTATAAACACCACTACGGATTTATCAAAATAGGGTCTAAATACCCGATTCATTAAATTCATAAAAGTTGTTGGTGCATTAGTTAGCCCAAAGGGCATAACCAAGAATTCGTAGTGTCCATATATTGTATGGAAGGCCGTCTTGGGCACATCACACTCCTTGACTCTCATTTGATAATAGCCAGACCTTAAATCGATCTTAGAAAATACAGAGGCATCTTTTAATTGGTCGAATAGGTCGTCTATCTTGGGCAATAACTATTTATTCTTGATGGTTACTTTATTCAATTGTCTATAATCTATGCACAATCGCATAGAACCATCCTTCTTTTTAACAAAAAGAACTGGTGTTCCCCAAGGTGAAGAGCTTGATTGAATAAAACCCTTATTCATAAGATCCTGAATTTGAGTTTTTAATTCTTTCAATTCCAGAGCTGCCATCTGATATGGTGCAATGGAAACTAGAGCAGTCCCAGGTTGCACCTCCATGCCAAATTCCACTTCATGAGTTGGGGGCAATCCCGGAAGTTCATCAGGAAAAACATATGGGAATTCACATAGTATGTCAGTATCATAGATCCGAGGTTCATTTTTGATTTTGTGGATAATGCACACAACATGGAGTTTTGAGATTCCATCAACATTATTCTTTCCTTGCCAAGGCCTCGGAGATACAATTTTCGCTTACTGCAATCCACCCACACTTGATGTTTACTAAGCCAATTCATGCCTAGAATCGCATCAAACTCGTGGAATGGTAAAACTAGGAGATCTGCGGGGAACATAATTCCTTGAATCAAGATTGGATAATTCTTTCATACAAGTCTTAGAGTAACACAATCACCTAACGGATTTGTCACAGAGATTTTTGTTGACATAGGTTCGCTAGACATCCTATGCCTTTTAACCAATTCCAGGCTTATAAAACAATGTGTAGATCCAAGATCAATCAATACATACAATGAATGTGGATATAACATAACAGTACCTGCTATTACATCAGGCGCGTCATCCTCCTCACGGCCCCTCACATGATACATCTTGGCTTAGGCCTTTGATTCCTACTTGTTACCTTGCTTCCTGGATCCGTCTGGTCTGCCTGAGCTTCCCAATGGTGCTTGTCTTGGCTCTTTTCCTCGGAAACATTGGGATGGTTAAGTAATGTCTCCGTGCACAGCCACTGACTTAGAGGGATTCTGAGGACAGTCCCTGATAAATGTCCTTGTTCCTCACAAAAGAAACATGCTCCCGACACTGGCCTGTAGGGTGCCGTTTCTGACAAAAATTACAAACTGGATGCTGAACACCTCAGTTCGAACCTCCAGTACTCTCAACTGAAGCCGCCTTAGACCAAGACTGGGTGATAGTTTGTGGTCTCTCGATGTTCCCGGTACGGGAAGGTTGTGAATATGATGCTTTCCTCGACCCTTGATACTTGTCCTTCTTGTTCCATTTGGGAAGTTGAGAATCGCCCCATGCCCTTTTCTCAGATCTAATGGACATATTTCCTCTCTAATCTCTCTATGCAGCCTCTGTTGCTTTAACTCGGTTCACGAAATCTTGGAAGTTGGTGATTCCAAGAGCTGTAAACATAGGTCGTAGTTCATCGCTAAGGTCAGCTATGAAAATTCTACACTTGTCTTCTTTCTTCTTTATAAACTCCGCTCCATATCGACAATATTTGCAGAAATCATGAATATATTGCTTGATAGGTCGTCCTCCTTGCCTGAGGTGAAGGAAGGTATTACGTCGCCCCGCAAGATAGAACTCACTAATATATTTATTTCGGAATTCTCGGAGAAACAACTCCCAGGTAACCGATTCTTCAGGAGCTGTGAGAGTAGTAGTTTCCCACCACATAAGAGTTTCGTTCGTCAGCAATGCAACTGCACATTCCAACTTATGCTCATCTGAACACTGCAATTGTTTATTCAAGATACGGAGTGTGTTGTCCAGCCAATATTCAACAATTTCAAGATTATCATCATCCTGTCCGGTGAAAGACTAGGCTTGGAGCGAAGCCATCTTGTCCACTGGGGCTTAGACATACTGGACAATAGGAGGGGTAGGCTGAACTGGTGGGTTTGCTTGCATCGCAGTCATAAACTGCTTAAACATGTTAGCCTTATTCTGATAGCATTCAGCCTGAGCAGTAGGTGCTACAGGCTCAATACCCTGAACGGGATGGTCCTGTGGTTGCAGTGGATTCTGAGGATTTCCTCCTCTAATCTCATCGCCATGTGTCGAGGAGCCGGTAGCAAGCTCGTCAATGGGAGCTTCATTTGTCTCAAACATATCTATATGAAAGATCGGATTAGTCGACAAGTCACAATATACACAAAATAGAACTCCTAGGTGGCAAAGTAACACAATAACAATGCAATAGACATCGTTTTAGTCATAGAATCGACTAAATTCTAGCTCTGATACCACAAATGTAACACCCCCTTCTCGGCCTGGTAGGGAACCGGGTCGGAGCGTGTTACCGGAGGACAATACGATGATCGATGCTAAAAAATTCATCCTAAACATATTCTTAATCAATATTACTCATACAAAACGTTACCAATGTACTTACTAGTCCAATTAATCAGGTAAGGACCACAATTAATAGACTAGGGCCATTTTGCAACTTTTACAAGTATTAGGGACTGATTTGTAATTTGAACAAGCTAGAGGTCTTACGATGTGAATAACTTTACCAAGATGAAATTCATTACTCAAAGGTCAGGTCTACCGAATTTCATTTAATTCGGGGGTCATTAACACAATCAATTGTCTTTACAAAAAATTCAGAGTCTTTAACTAACTTACCTAACCCCATATCGAAACACCTCAGGTTGTTTCAGAATGGGTGCACGATAGTCAACTCTTGTTGACCTTTCCCTTTAGACCGTTTCAAAACAGGCTTGACCTATTTCGGAACGGATTGACCCGCTTTGAGTTTGAGTTTGACTCGTTTCGGTACGCTATAAACTCATGCCGAAACATTGGTCTCCAGTGACAAAATGTTCTGAAACGGTATTACTTCTTTTCGGTACACCCATATTCTTAGGTTCAATACTGTGCACCCGTACAGAAATGACATCACCTGTTTCGGTACGGTCTGGCCTGTAATGACAGATTTTTTCTGATTTTATTCAATTTACCCTACCAAACGATGTCCAAATGCAATGAAACTTTGCACACAACTTTTCAATGACCTAAACTTCTAGCATGCCAAAATTAATGGACATACGAATATGTTTACTAGGTTTTTACCTTTTTGAGCTAAACATGAATATTAAAGCCATTTCCAAAGAACTAAAAAGGCCATTTAGGGTCAATGACCATATTAGAAATCAAGCATGCACCAACACAACAAAATAGGCATACATGACCTATTCAACTACATGCCACCTTCCTAGGAGTTCAAAACTCATAATTACATTACTTGTAGATTGGTAATGACTTGTCTTGTCTGCCGATCCGATCTTCCGATACACAAACCTTCTTAACCTTAAAATGCATGAGATAAGACACGTTAGGCGTACTTTGCCTAGCGAGGTAGTCATAAACAATGTAAGTAACAATAATGCCATGGTTATACTTAAACGTAATCTCATGCCAACAATGTCGATGCTATGCAACAATATACAATTTAGGAACACGTTTCTTTTTCATTCTTAGTCCTCAGAATGAATCAAGATCGTGGATACACGAATTCCTACGCCTCGCCAAGTCAATGAATTGTCTAATCCCTCCGCCTCGCCAAATCAATATAGGCTGCAACCTTAGGACCGTAGTCAACCCATACACTAAGCTCATGAATTCTTTTTCATGCCAATTGTAAACAAAGTCCATTCCAATCCAAGGTTGCAAAATACGTATTCATTTCAATAGTCAATAATATAATAATTTCCAGTGAATTCAATGTTGTCGGTGATCAATACATGCATCTCATCAATAACTCATAGATTGGTATCAATATCAATGTCTGATGGTTTCAATGCAATAATCCAATGACAATGCTTATATCAATGACAATATACCATGACAACAATCAATGCTCAATGGCAACTTACCGACAGTAACCAAAGTGTCCGATTAACCATCCAATGTAATTTCTTCAACAACAATGTTAGCGATGTAATCTATAATATCAAATAATGATCCGGGAAGGCCTTTCGCCTAAACCAGGGACTCCGACTACACTCACCTTAGCAATCTGAAGCTTCAAGGCTCTCAGATAGCAATCCCTTTGTTACTAGCTTGTGATGGAGATGATGGATGCTCCTTATCGATGTCTTGAGCTAGGAAATCAATAAGAAGATTGTTAAGGTCAACATTTCGATATCAAAATCAATATAACAATATCAAAATCGATATCCGATTTCAATAGAGATGACAACGATGAGATCTCCATTGATAGTCAAAACCCTAGCATAGATTACACTCAATATTTCCATGAAATCTAATAACAGATTGAGGAATATAGCTTACCCGATCGATAGCAACGATTCGATATCGATAGAACGAAGAAATAACAAAACTTAAAATTCCTCCAATGGAGGTGTGTGCTTGAGGTTGAAGATGAAGAGGATGGAGAGGTAAGGAAAGGTGCTTGCTTACTAAACAATCGAGTAGCTCTCTCTCTTGTTTTTGTTTCAATATTTTAACATCAAGCTTTCCTTCAATTGAAGGAAAGTCATCAGATCACTCCACGTAAGTGGAGATTATAATTAAAGAGGGCTAATCGCAAGGTTAGTCCCTCACTTTTCATTGAACTATTATTTTACCCTCCACCTTACACTTCTTTCATTTTAGCCACTAAAAAGCTCGATATTATTTAATAGAGTTCAATTACGATGTTTTAAGCCCATTTAGGGTTTGATATTAATAAATAACTAGTCAATACAATATTTAGGCTTCATCAACACAGGATTTCCGATCATCATAACCTAATTTCGGCTAGACCGGATTTTGGGGTGTTACAACTTCTCTCTGTGTTGAGCTGCTTTCGTACAGCTCCTTGATCTGCTGCCTCAGCATCAGCTCCTTAGCTCCTCTCTTCTTCTGCCAGCTTCTAGTACCTGAAACTAAAACTAAACTTAAACAATACCTTTTTTCACCAAATCAAAGATTTTCAATATAAACAGGGTAAAGTAAAGAATACTGTAAATAATGCATACACCTAAATATGCCTAAAATGTACTTAAGAACAACAATAATATGAGATGTAATGCATATAAAATATAGGACTTATGAGCACTTTACACACCCCAAAACTCGAACTATTACTTGTCCTCAAGCAATGCAATCCTAAACATACTTACCCTTTGAACTAATCAGAAAGAAAACCCTATTTTAAACTTGATTTAACTCCTCAAGGCAGTGGCTCCTATTATTAGATTAGTGAAAGGAGAAGAGTATGAATTACCTCAGAATTAAACTACAATGCTAGTAAAGTGTGTGCAGAAACTGTGTATAGGTTAAATTTGAAAAATATTCTAAGTAAACAAAGATGATGTCATGGTAATGTATGGTTGCTGTCGAGGCATCATGATTAAGCATAGTTTATAATCATGGTAATAAAGGCTTCAACTCATCACAACTTCCCTTCTATGTGTTAAATTAAGATAGGAGCAAACTACAAAACCCCGAACCCATTGAGTAGAGTCATCCCGTGAAGACTTTCATTCAATCATGCTAATTTGTCCGTCACTTCATAGATTTTGAGATTCATGGACTCTGATAGTAGCAGAGTGTCCTTGCACATGATTCTTCCTAGAACCGGTTCGGGGCACCTCTAGGGAAAAACAACATATAATTTTTTCTTTCTTGCCGTGGTAGTGCTTTTCTTGTTCTGTTTTTTGCCTACCGCGGCAGCTTCCTGCAACCATGTTAGAATTTTACAAAAAATTCAAGCAGATGATGTTTATTAGAAATTCAATCAAATTCAGCAAGTAACAGTAGTGTTTTTAATTTTTTGCATTTATAGAAAAATTCTAAGTTTACTTCATACTTTCCCCAAAATTAAGTTCTCTTCAATTGGTTCAAAAAATTTAAAATCGGTTATCCTATCATAGGCACAAGTTCTAACAAAAATTTTCTTTTGATTAATTTTTAAAGCAAGTACATTATGCAATCAGTATGCTCTAATTATGCCTAAACATGATGAGTGCTAACCCCCCCAAACTCTAGACAGGCATTTCCTTCAATGCATCAAATTAAAAAAAAAACAAGAACTGAAAAATAAACATGAGACATGGAAAGAAAACTTAGACTTAATTGTTGTCAGATGATGGAGATGATTCAAAGGAGTTATCTGCTATGTCATCAATTGCAAGTTGTGGCAGCTGGCTGAGCAGTGCTACCCTTTGTTGTGCGTGGCGGCTTGATTCTTTAGGGCCTGAATCTGGATAAATAGTTGTGAGACAAGAATAAATAGTAACAACGCAGCTAAAAATAAAATCTAGTCCTAAGTAATTAATATACTCCTAAATAGATAAAACAATAAAGATGTGGAAAATAAAAATTAAATTTTTTTATTACTCTTAGGAGTGCATTTGTATGCATCTCCAAAATAACTACTCCCTTATAGGTTTGAGCTTAAGAGGGTCGTTTTCGATACTTCTTGTAATCCACCCGCACCCTCCATCGAGTGACTATTCTCATGGTGGAGGAGTCCTTCCTCCTCGTTCCCTTGTAGTCGATGTGAACCTTCCTCCATGTTTCTATTCCTAAAGGCATGAACATGTGATTAGGAAAAATTATGTCACTATCTAATCATGTACTTACCTCATCTTTGTCGAAGTTCATTATGGTGGAATGTTGCTTTTTCTTCCGCGACAGGGGTTGCGACAACCAGTTGTGGCGGTTTTTTGTCATAATGCAGTGAAGGTCAAGGGAAAACTCAATATTCGGACAGGCTTCATGACTCCCAACACCGTTTTCCATAGACCCCTCGAAAATCTGCATCAATAGAGATTTTGATGGCATTAAATCTACCAGCTTCGGCTCCTCTAGATATATATAGTCCATAGTTGTCGAGGCTTCTACCGAGGCGGGAATCGTTGTCAAGGCTTGTAATGTTTCCGTGGCATCATCAATTCCTTTTCGGCCTCACTAGATGTTGCTGTGGCATTGCTTTGTTCAGGTGATGTCTTTTCACTGCTCAGTTCTTCTTCAGGGCATGGTTCAAGGTAGCTGCTAGAACAGTTGTCAATCTTTCTGTCCGGGCATTGTTCTTTATCCTCTTGGCTTGGAGGTCCTAATTGATCCTCAAACATCAGAGATCATTCTTCGCATTGCTCTTCGTCCTCTTGTCCTGGGACATCAGTATCCCTAAGACATAATTTTTGGTGATCAATGGTTGTCGAGGCATCATGTTTAGTTTCATCCATGGTATTAATGAGGACTGAATTGCTTAGATGTGCATCCATCTTAGCGATTCTGGCGTCCATAGAAGTTGTCACTTTATGTGTAAGTGCAAGGAAAGTTTGAAATGTATCCTCCAAGGATTTCGATTGTTCTTGAGGATAACTATTTTGCCAGGGCATGTCGATTTCTACGGCAAAATTGTTATGGTAAAATTTTTTTGAGATTTTTTATCATACCATGAAATATCTTACTGCTGCAGTGGCAACTATGGCAGTTGCATCTATTGTTCGTTTTAAAACATCCACTCCTGAGTGATTTTTCTCAACATCTTAGCTGCGAAGAGATGATGGCAACATTCGAATGCATGGTTGCCTTCACAAAATTCGCAAGAACTTTGCCACATGTTGATGCCCTTGACTTGTAGTGCACCTGAGAATAAGAACTTTCCCGCTTATTTTTTTCCAAATAAAAACAAGTGAAATTAAATTCAAGTAAATAAATGTGCAAGAAAATAAAGAAGAATTTACTGTTACAAATCCCCTACAACGACGCCAAAAACTTGTAGAGTGTTTAGGTGTTCTCTAAATATGAGTGCAAGTGCACACTCTTGTCAAGTTATAGTATAAAAGATTTCGTCTCCCACGAGGATTGGTCAACTAATTCGAATCACAATTCCTGCACAAGGAAAATTAAATGCACAAGTAAATTTTAGTTTGTAAAAGAAAAGTAAATATCACAAGTAACTGATAGAAGACATCAAAGTGATAGAATGGGTCAGGTTATGCTGCTTAGTAGTGTGAAACTGCGCTGAACAGGTTAAGTTGTTTTGCGCTGCCATACTTTGCTGCCTCGACAAAGGATGGCAGATTACCTGCTTCGACGCTTTCGTTGCCTCGGTAGTGGAACAGACAGATGACTCGGCGGCAAACTCAGCAGTCCTTCAAGGCTTGGCAGAACGCTTCGATAATGATCTCGCTTATGTCTAAGTCAGAATGCTGTTGTTGCCCGCTGCAAATGATACTCATCGACGTGAATCATACAATGAACAACAACCTTAGGTTCGTTCCTTTTGAGCCGCATTAAACCCTAAACTATGTCGAGGCTGGATTTATCAACACCTGGTATTGATGAGATAGTGCTTACTTCTTTTGTGAGTTTGACTCTCTCGATACCAAACAAATAGATTTCCTCCAATCGATCTCTCGTCTCAATTGAAAACAGTGAAGAATATGAAATGACCAAACCTTGAATTTATTGCAAAAACAAACTTAAAACCTAAAACAATCATTCTCACAACCTCTTGACAACATAACCCAAACCCTAGAGAATTTAGAACATAGCGACGACAAGAAAATACAAGAGAAACTAGGCTATGCCGACTATATGGTCGTGTAAGATGTCTAAAATACAAGGTATATATAGGGCATGGCCTAGGGTAAGTCCTCCTTGGAGTAGAAGTCTTCCTCATCATAAACTAGCTTTAGCATTGAATGCATCCTATAAATTTTGACTTCTTTGAATTGAAGTTGGACTTTTTGTGGAACAAGTAACCTTAAGCTGCCTTGGATAATTTCCCATTGGACAGCTCAGTCCGCTGTTTCCGGCATCGATAAATTGCATGATGGGCTCATTGGACTCAGAAAATTAAGCTCATCCAATTCCACTCTAGTTGACCAATTCCTTAGGTTGCTGCCCTGGGCGGCAGGTATGGCGACTATAGCTACTCGACATCACTTCTCTCTTTGTTGAGTTGCTCCAGTACAACTCCTTGATCTGCTGCCTCAACATAATCTCCTCCTCTCAATTTCTGCCAGCTTCTAGTACCTGAAACTAAAACAATACCTTTTTTCACCAAATAATGCAAGCACCTAAAACTAAAACTAAACTAAAATAATACATTTTTCACCAAATCAAAGATGTTCAATATAAATAGGGTAAAGTAAAGAATATTGTAAATAATGCATGCATGCACCTAAATATGCCTGAAATGTACTTAAGAACATCAATAATATGAGATGCAATGCATATAAAATACAGGACTTATGAGCATTTTACACACCCCCAAACTCGAACTATTGCTTCTCCTCAAGCAATGCAATCCTAAACATACTTACCATTTGAACTAATCAGAAAAAATCTCGTTTTTAAACTTGATTTCACACCTCAAGGCTGGGGCACCTATTATTAGATTAGTGAAAAGAGAATAGCATGAATTAGCTCAGAATTAAACTACAATGCTAGTGAAGTGTGTGCAGAAACTGTGTACATGCTGAATCTAAAGAATATTCTAAGTAATCAAAGATGATGTCATGGTAATGTAAGGGTGATGCCGAGGCATCATAATTAAGGATAGTTTATAATCATGGCATTGAGGGCTTCAACTCATCCTAACTACTCTTCTAGGACAAAAATTAAGATATGAGCAAACTAGAAAACCTCGAACCTATTGAGTAGAGTCATCCCGTGAAGACTTCCATTCACTCATGCTAATTTGTCCGTCACTTCAAAGATTTTTAGATTCGTGGACTTTGATAGCAGCGAAGTGTCCTTGCACATGATTCTTCCTAAAGCCAGTTTCGAGCACCACATGTCGTGGTAGTGCTTTTCTTTTTCTATTTGTTGCCTGCCGCGACAGCTTCCTGTAACCATGTTAGAATTTTACAAATAATTCAAGCAGACAATGTTTATGAGAAATTCAATCAAATCCAGCAAGTAATATTAGTGTTTTTATTTTTTGGCATTTATAGAAAAATTCTAAGATTACTTTATACTTTCCCCAAAATTAAGTTCTTTTTAATTGGTGCGAAAAATTTAAAATCGACTCCTATCATATGCACAAGTTCTAACAAAATTTTTCTTTTGATTAATTTTTAAGGCAAGTACATTATGCAATCTATATGCTCTAGTTTTTCCTAAACATGATGAGTGTTATCCCCCCCAAACTCAAGAGGGGCATTGCCTTCAATGCATCAAATTAAAAAAATTAAGAACTGAAACTGAAAAATAAACATGAGACAAGGAAAAAACAATGACTTAATTGATGTCTGATGGTGGAGATGATTCGAAGGAGTTATTTGTTATGCCGTTAATTGGGGTTGTGGCAGCTGGCTGAGCAGTGCTGCCCTCTATTGTGCGCGGCGGCTTGATTCTTTAGGATCTGAATCTGGATAAATAGTTGTGAGACGAGAATAAATAGTAACAACGCAACTAAAAATAAAATCTTGTCCTAAGTAATTAAAATCTACTCCTAAATAGATAAAACAATAAAGATGTGGAAAATAAAACTTAAATTTTTTTGTTACTCTTAAGAGTGCATTGGTATGCATCTTCAAATGTAACTACTCCCTTATCGGTTTGAGCTTAAGAGGTTCATTTTCGATACTTCATGTAATCCACCTGCACCCTCCATCGAGTGACTATTCTCATGGTGGAGGAGTCATTCTTCCTCGTTCCCTTGTAGTCCATGTGAACATTCCTCATTGTTTCTATTCCTGAAGGCATGAACATGTGATTAGGAAAAATTATATCACTATCTAACCATGTACTTACCTCATCTTTGTCGAAGTTCATTATGGTGGAAAGTTTCTTTTGCTGACGCGGTAGCTGCTGCAACAACCAGTTGCGACAGTCTTTTGTCATAATGCAATGAAGGTCAAGGGAAAACTCAATATTCAGACAAGCTACATGACTCCCAACACCGTTTTCCTTAGATCCCTCGAAAATCTCCATCAATAGAGATTTTGATGGCATTACATCTGCCAGCTTTGGCTCCTCTAGATATATATAGTCCATAGTTGTCGAGGCTTCTGCCAAGGCGGGCATCGTTGTCGAGCCATGTGATGTTGTCGTGGCATCATCAATTTCTTTTTCGGCCTCACTAGATGTTGTTGTGGCATTGCTTTGTTCAAGTGTTGTCCTTTCACTGCTTAGTTATTCTTAAAGGCAGGGTTCTAGGTAGCCGCCAGAACATTTGTCAATCTTGTCGTACGGGCAGTGTTCTGTATCCTCTTGGCTTGGAGGTCCTAATTGCTCCTCAGACATCGGAGATCCTTCTTTGCATTGCTCTTCGTCCTCATGTTCTAGGACATCAGTATCCTTAGGACTTAATTGTTGGTGACCAATGGTTGTCGATGCATCGTGTTCAGTTTCATCCATGGTATTAATGAGGACTGAATTTCTCAGATGTGCATCCATCTTAGCGATGCTGGTGTCCATAGCAGATGGCACTTCATGTGTGTGTGTGCATGGAATGTTTGAAGTGTATCCTCCAAGGATTTCGATTGTTCTTGAGGATAACTATTTTGTCAGGGCATGTCGATTTATGTAGCAAAATTCTTATGGTAGAATTTTTTTTTTAGATTTTCATCATACCATGAAAAATTGTGCTGCTGCGGCGGTAACTGCAGCAGCGGCATCTGTTGTTTGTTTTCAGACATCCACTCCTGAGTATTTTTTCTCGAAATGTAAGCTGCGAAGAGATGAGGGCAACATTCGAATGTATGGTTGCCTTCGCAAAATTCGCAAGAATTTTGCCACATGTTGATGCCCTTAACTTGTAGTGCACCATAATAAGAACTTTCCCACATAATTTTTCCAAATAAAAACAACTGAAATTAAATGCGAGTAAATAAATGTGCAAGAAAATAAAGACGAATTTACGGTTACCAATCCCCGACAACGGCGCTAAAAACTTGTAGAGCGTTTAGGTGTTCTCTAAATATGAGCACAAGTGCACAATCTTATCAAGTTATAGTATAAAAGATATCGTCTCCCACGAGGATTGGACAGCTAGTTCGAATCGCAATTCCTACACAAGGAAAATTAAATGCACAAGTGAATTTTAGTTTGTAAAAGAAAAGTAAATAACACAAGTAATTGATAGAAGAGTAAATACACAAGAAAATTAAATACACAAATAAGTTGGTTTGTTTAAGAAGAAAATAAAATAAAACACAACTAAATAAAAGGTTAGAAGTCATATTGATAAAATGGGTCAAGTTATGCTGCTTATTAGTGTGAAACTGCGTTGAACAAGTTAAGTTGCTTTGCGCTGCCAGACTTTGCTTCCTCGGCGGAGGATGGCAGATTAGCTACTTCGACGCTTTCGCTGTCTCGACAGTGGAACTGATAGATGGCTCGGTAGCAAACTTGGTAGTTCTTCAAGGCTCGACAGAACGCTTCGATAATCATCCCGCTTATTTTAAGTCAGAATGTTGTTTTTGCCCGCTACAGGTGACACCCGTCGGCGTGAATCATACAATGAACGACAACCATTGGTTCATTCCTTTTTAGCCGCCTTAAACCCTAACCTATGTCTAGGATAGATTGATCAACACATGGTATTTATGAGATCGTGCTTACTTCATTCGTGAGTTTGACTCTCTCGATACCAAACAAATAGATTACATCCAATCAATATCTCGACTCGATTAAAAACAATGAAGAACATGAAATAAGCAAAGCTTGAATTTATTGCAAAAACAAACTTAAAACCTAAAACAATTGTTCTCACAACTACTTTACAACATAACCCAAACCCTAGCAATTTTAGAACATAGAGGCGACAAGAAAACACAAGAGAAACTAGGCTATGCCGACTATATGGTCGTGTAAGATATCAAAAATACAAGGTATCTATAGGGAATGGCCTAGGGTAAGTCCTCATTGGAGTAGGTCTTCCTCATCATAAAGTAGCTTTAGCATTGAATGCATCCTTTAAATTCAGATTTCTTTGACTTGAAGTTGGACTCCTTGTGGCACAAATAACCTTAAGATGCCTTGGATAATCTCCCCTTGTGCTGTTCAGTCCGCTATTTCCGGCATCGATAAATTGGATGGATGGGCTCATTGGACTAAGAATATTAACCTCTTCCAATCGCATTCAAATTCACCAATTCCTTAGGTTGCTGCCCTGGGCGGCAAGTATGGCGGCAACAGCTACTCGACAACACTTCTCTCTATGTTGAGCTGCTTCAGAACAGCTCCTTGATCTGTTGCCTCATCATCAGCTCCTCTCTCCTTCTGTCAGCTTTTAGTACCTAAAACTAAAACTAAACTAAAAAGTACCTTTTTTCACCAAATTAAAGATGTTCAATATTAGCAGGGTAAAGTAAAGAATATTGTAAATAATGCATGCATGCACCTAAATATGCCCAAAATGTACATAAGAACAACAATAATATGACATGGATTGCACATAAAATATAGCTCTTATGAGCACTTCACACACCCCCAAACTCTAACTATTGCTTGTCCTCAAGCAATGTAATTCTAAACATACTTACCCTTTGAACTAATCAGAAAGAAAAACCTATTTTAAACTTGATTTAACACCTCAAGGCCGTGACACCTATTATTAGATTAGTGAAAGGAGAAGAGCATGAATTACCTCAGAATTAATCTATAATGTCAGTGAAGTGTGTGCAGAAATTGTGTACAAGTTGAATCTGAAGAATATTCTAAGTAAACAAAGATATTGTCAGGGTAATGTAAGGTTGCTGCCGAGATAGCATAATTAAGCATAGTTTATAATCATGGCAATAAGGGCTTTAGCTCGTCACAACTACTCTTCTAGGTCTGAAATTAAGATCGGAGCAAACTACAAAACCCCAAACCCATTGAGTAAAGTCATCCCGTGAAGACTTTCATTCACTCATGCTAATTTGTCTGTCACTTCAAAGATTTTCAGATTCATGGACTTTGATAGCAGCGAAATGTCCTTACACTTGATTCTTCCTAGAGCCAGTTTCAAGCACGTCTAGGGAAAAACAACATATAATTTTTTCTTTCCTGTCGTGGTAGTGCTTTTCTTTTTCTGTTTGTTGCTTGTCGCGGCAGCTCCTTGCAACCATGTTAAATTTTAGAAATAATTCAAGCATGCAATGTTGATCAGAAATTCAATCAAATTCAATAAGTGACAATACTATTTTAAAATTTTGGCATTTAAAGAAAAATTCTAAGTTTACTTCATGCTTTCCCCAAAATTAAGTTCTTTTTAATTGGTGCGAAAAATTTAAAATCGGCTATCCTATCATAGGCACAAGTGCTAACAAAAAAATTCTTTTGAATAATTTTTAAGGCAAGTACATTATGCAATCTATATGCTCTAATAATGCCTAAACATGATGAGTGCTAACCCCCCAAACTCGAGACGGGCATTGCCCTCAATGCATCAAATAAAAAAAATAAGAACTGAAACTAAGTAATTAAAATCTACTCCAAAATAGATAAAACAACAAACATGTGGAAAATAAAACTTAATTTTTTTTGTTACTCTTAGGAGTGCATTGGTATGCATCTCCTAAAGTAACTACTCCTCTATTGGTTTGAGCTTAAGAGAGTCATTTTCTATACTTCTTGTAATCCATCTGCACCTTCCATCGAATGACTATTCTCATGGTGTAGGAGTCCTTCTTCATCGTTCCCTTGTATTCCATGTGAACCTTCCTCCTTGTTTCTGTTCCTAAAAGCATGAACATGTGATTAGGAAAAATTATATCGCTATCTAACCATGTACTTACCTCATCTTTGTCGAAGTTCATTTTGGTGGAAAATTGCTTTTGCTGCCGCGGCAACTGCTGCTACAACCAGTTGCGGCAGTCTTCTGTCATAATGCAGTAAAGGTCAAGAGAAAATTGCTTTTGCTTTTGACTCCCAACACTGTTTTCTTTAGACCCCTCGAAAATCTCCATCAGTAGAGATTTTGATGGCATTAAATCTACCAGCTTCAGCTCCTCTAGATAGATATGTATATATATATATAGTCCATAGTTGTCGAGGCTTCTATCGAGGTGGGCATCGTGTTCAAGGCATGTGATGTTGTTTTGGCATCATCAACTCCTTTTTTCGGCCTCATTAGATGTTGCTGTGGAATTGCTTTGTTCAGGTGATGTCCTTTCACTGCTCAGTTCTTCTTCAGAGCAGGGTTCTAGGTAGCTTCCAGAAAAATTGTCAATCTTGATGTATGGGCAGTGTTCTGTATCCTCTTGGCTTGGAGTTCATAATTGCTCCTCACATATCAGAGATCCTTCTTCGCATTGCTCTTCGTCCTCTTGTCTTGGGACATCAATATCCTTAGGACTTAATTGTTGGTGATCAATGATTGTCTAGGCATCGTGTTCAGTTTTATCCGTAGTATCAATGAGGACTGAATTGCTCAGATGTACATCCATCTTAGCGATGCTCGCGTCCATAGCAGTTGACACTTTAACTGTGAGTGCAAGTAAAGTTTGAAGTGTATCCTCCAAGGATTTAGATTGTTCTTGAGGATAACTATTTTGCCAGGGCATGTCGATTTCTGCAACAAAATTGTTATGGTAGAAAAATTTTGAGATTTTTTTATCATACCATTAAAAATCTTGCTGCTGCGGCGGCAATTGCGGTACAACATCTCCTATTCGTTTTCAGACATCCACTCCCGAGTGGTTTCTCTCGACATGTCAGCGGCGAAGAGATAAGGGCAACATTAAAATGCATCGTTACCTTCACAAAATTTGCAAGAATTTTGCCATATGTTGATGCCATTCACTTGTAGTGCACCTGAATAAGAACTTCCCACATATTTTTTTTTCCGAATAAAAACAACTGAAATTAAATGCAAGTAAATAAATGTGCAAGAAAATAAAGACGAATTTATTGTTACTAATCCCCGACAACGACGCGAAAAACATGTAGAGCGTTTATGTGTTCTCTAAATATGAGTGCAAGTGCACACTCTTGTCAAGTTATAGTATAAAAGATATTGTCTCCCACTAGGATTAGACACCTAATTCAAATCGCAATTCCTCCACAAGGAAAATTAAATGCACAAGTAAATTTTAGTTTGTAAAAGAAAAGTAAATAACACAAGTAATTGATAGAAGAGACCAGAGTGATAGAATGGGTCAGGTTATGCTGCTTAGTAGTGTGAAACTGTGTTGAACATGTTAAGTTACTTTGCGTTGCTAGAATTTGCTGGCTCGGCAGAGGATGGCAGATTAGATGCTTCGACGCATTCGCTGCCTCGGCAGTGGAACAGACAGATGGCTCGGCGGCAAACTCGGCAATCCTTCAAGGCTCGACAGAACGATTCGATAATGATCCCGCTTATGTCTAAGTCAGAATGTTGTTGGTGCTCGATGCAGATGATACTCGTCGGGGTGAATCATACAATAAACAACAACATTTGGTTCATTCCATTTTAGCCACCTTAAACCCTAACCGACGTCTAGGCTGGATTGATCAACACCTAGTATTGATGAGATCGTTCTTACTTCTTTCGTGAGTTTTTCTCTCTCGATACCAAACAAATAGATTACCTCCAATCGATCTCTCGACTCAATTGAAAATAGTGAAGAAAATGAAATAAGCAAACCTTGAATTTATTGCAAAAAAAACTTAAAACCCAAAACAACCGTTCTCACAACTACTTTACAACATAACCCAAACCCTAGAGAACTTAAAACATAGAGGCGACAAGAAAACACAAGAGAAACTATGCTATGTCGACTATATGGTCGTAAAAGATATCTAAAATATATGCTATATGTAGGGCATGGCCTAGGGTAAGTCCTCATTAGAGTAGAATTATTACTCATCATAAAGTAGCTTTAGCATTGAATACATCCTTTAAATTCCGACTTCATTGACTTGAAGATGGAATCCTAGTGAAACAAGTAACCTTAAGCCGCCTTGGATAATCTCCCCTTGGGCAGCTCAGTCCACTGTTTCTGGCATCGATAAATTGCGTGGATGGGCTCATTGGACTCTGAAAATTAAGCTCTTCCAATCGTACTCCAATTCACTAATTCCTTAGGTTGCAGCCATGGGCGGCAGGTATGGCGGCGACAGTTAGTCGGCAGCACTTCTCTCTGTGTCAAGCTGCTTCAGTACAACTACTTGTTCTACTGACTCAGCATCAGCTCCTCGGCTCCTTTCTCCTTTTGCTAGCTTCTTGCACATGAAACTAAAACTAAACTAAAATAGTACATTTTTTCACCAAATCAAAGAGGTTCATATAAAATACAGGACTTATGAGCACTTTACAATCGCACCGATCACGTACTGTTCATTGGCAGCACTTTCCGACCAGGCCGGGAAGGGGGTGTTACATTTGTGGTATCAGAACTAAAGTTTAGTCGATTCTAGGACTAAACCGAAGCTTATTGCATTGTTATTGTGTTACTTTTCAAACTAAGAGATATATAATGTTAATATTGTGACTTGTTGACTAATCCGATCTTTTATATAGATATGTCTGAAACTAATGAAGCTCACATTGACGAGCTTGCCACCGGGTCCTCGACTCATGGCGAGATGATAAGAGGAGGAAATCCTCCGAATCCACCGAATCCGCTAGACCTTCCTGTTCAGAATCCTGAGCCTGTAGCACATACCACTCAAGCTGAATGTTATAAGAACATGGCCGACATGTTTAAGCAGTTTATGACTACCATGAAAGCTGATCAAATTGTGCAACCCATCACTCCTGCTATCCAACATACTCAAGCTACCATTGATAAGCTATCTCAGTATTGAGCTTACACCTTTACCGGACAAGACGATGACAACCCTGAAGTTGTCGAGTATTGGTTGGATAATAAGAAGCTGTAGTGCTCAGACAAGCACAAACTCGAGTGTACCCTCGCGTTGCTGGCTGACGAGGCACATCATTGGTGGGAGACTACTACTTTGATAGTATCTGAGGATATTGTAACTTTGGAGTTCTTTCTTAAATAATTATGCAAGAAGTACATCAGTGAGTTATATCTTGCTGAAAGGTGAAGTATCTTTCTCCACCTCAAACAAGGCGGACGACCGGTCAAGCAGTACATCAATGACTTTTGCAAGTACTGTAGATACGATGCTGAATACATCAAGAAGGGGGAAGAGAAATGTCGGATGTTCATTGCAGGGATCAATAATGAGTTACACCCTATGTTTACTGCATTGAGCATCGTTGATTTCCAAGACCTGGTGAACCGAGTTAAGGCCACCAAAATTGAGGTTCATCTTTGGCTTCTAATGTCAAAGCATACAATGAAGGGTTCCTCGCATTCATCAGGACAACGCTTTCCTTTCCTAGACCTTGAAGGTACAACTTTCTCTTACAACATTCTACCTAGGCTTGATGCTCACTAAGCCAATCTAAAACTAGGATAACATCGAACTCGTGGATCGGTAAAGCCGGCAAATTGGTAGGGAAAGGAACCCCTTTAGATTAGTAAGGGGCAGTTCTTGCATACTACCCTTATGGTGACACAATCTCCTAATGGCTTAGTTACGGAGATTCTCGATGCAATTGGTTCAGAAGACAGGTTGTATTTCTTAACTATGATGGTGCTTATAAAAGAGTGAGTAGAGCCAGGATCAATCAATGCATATAAAGGATGCGAATATAACTCATTAGTATATGCATTGACATCAGGCTAGTCCTCATTTTCTCTACTACTAACATGATACATTTGGGCAGAGGCTTTCGTGTCATGCTTGCTTTGATCCCTTACCTCGAAAGGATTGAGCAGAAGAGGCAGCAATGGTCGAGATGGTGGTAGACTTGGTTGCATTCAATGGGCAGTCACGAATGAAGTGACCTTGCTCACCACGGTAATAACAAGCTCTAGTCTACTTATGGCATTGACTCGTTGGATGCTTGTTCTGACAATAGTTGCAAATAGGATGCTAAAAGCTCTGATTCGAACCACTGCTACTATCAAAAGATGTTGTATTCACAAAGGATTGAGTCACAAACTGAGGCCTATCAATATTTCCAGAACGAGAGGGCTGCGGCTAAACATTCTGCTTAGGACCTTGGTACTTTCCTTTCTTGTTCCATTTTGGAGGCCGAGAATCATCCCTAAACCTCTTCTCAGATTTACCAGACTCGTAGGCTCGTTGATCCCTCTGTGCAGCTTCGGTGGTCTTAACTCGGTTCACCAAGTCTTGGAAATCAACGATGCTCAGTGTAGTAAACATAGGGCGTAACTCATCATTGAGCCCTGCAATGAACATTCAGCACTTCTCTTCCTGCTTCATGATATATATTCTGTGACTCCCTCGACCTGGCCTAGCTGATAGTTCAAACCAAACGAGTCACACGGGGAATATTGAAGTAACCGAGAAGGTTTACCTCAATAAATGACCCTATTCTTTTCATTTTTATCTTGTCTAGATGCAAGTTAGGTTCCTAGGTGTTCAACAAGTAGTGGATCATACAACAACTTAAACGCTCATCAATTATTGACAAAACTCAGCTTTAGGGACCATTTTGAAAACTTATCAAACTCCAAAGGGTTTTGCAAAGTTTGGTTTAGCAACCTTTAATTAAACTCGTTTCATGCATCACTGTAAAAACTCATCTCAAATTAACCATTAAAACTCATTTAATTGCATCCGTGAGAAACATGGACTAAAATGTAACGATTCAGAACATTGAAAGAGGCCATTTAACTAATTTAACTAACAATGTATAGCTACCCTTAGGGAGGGTATCGATACGCCCCCGACGATCAAGCTTCACAAGCCCAACAATTAAAGCACCGTATCGATACACTTGAGGCCCGTATCGATACACCCATAAACAGTGACAAAAATGGGCATCAATACGCCCCCGTGTATCAGTACACTCCTCCAAAATATGAAGATCGTGTCGATACACTATCAAGTGTACCGATAGCCTGCAGTCTGCACTTGTCCAAAATGCTGGTTTAACACTCATAGGACCTTACCATCACATTCCAACATATATCTAAGCATGCTTGCAACTGAAAGGCACTTCAACACTCAAGAATACATGGCAATAACATCATCAAAGCATTACTATCATCAATAATGAGTTCTAGATGCATGCTTCCTATGAAAATCAAGCATTACAAGTCAAATCTCAAATCCAAGCATAATCCAACATTCAATGGCCATTTACATACAAAAATATGCACTCCAAACTTGTACCAAACCAGAAAATACCAAAACAATTAACATTAATAACATTGGACACACCCATTGCCTTTATTACACTAATCCAAAACCAAGACATACTTTCAATGAATTCTCTTGGAAATCCTTTGAAAGTTGCTGTAACGACCCAATTTTGGGCTTAGAAGTTTTGGGTTTGGACCGGTTTGGTCAAAGTGCGGTTCGAATATAAAAAGGTGAAATTAGGAAAGCCTAGTTCGGGTTGCATTAAAAATATGGAAAAATGTCTTAAAATCCTATTTTATTATATATAAGAGAATGGTGAAATCAATTTTACAAAATGAGGTTTGGAAGGGTGACATTTTGGTTAGTGACCAAAATGTAATTTTTGAAAACTGTGTGACTGTTTTAAAAAGGATTGAAACTTTGAATCTTTAAGGAGCTATTTACCCAATGGGAGTTTCTCCAGATTTTTCCTAAATATTAAAGATTTAATTAATGTTTTTTAAATAAAACTAAAAAGGAGGGAAGATATTTTAGCATTTCCAACTAACTTCCACATTTTCCATTTTCATTTTCTCTCATCTTTTCTCTCAAACCAAACACATTCCTCCAGAGCTTTTCCCTCTGATTTTGTCATCTAAATATCAGATTTCAATTCTCTTTTGATCTCCAATCATCTCTACAACAAAACCTTTGCATTTTGGTTCTAAAAAGGGAGAAACTCAAGTTTAGAGGTATGAACGTCCTTCTCCTCTAAATTCTCAGTTCTTTACTGAAATTCCCAAGTTCTCAATCCTTAATTTGTGTTTTATAAAAGGTTTTAAGGTTGTGTTCTTGATCTTGGCTTTTAAATGCAAGATTTGGTTGATTTTTGATAAAATTCGTATGGTCTGTTTGAGCAGTGATTTGAGGTGTCTTTTTGATGTTAAATGAATGTTAAATTGATGTGAAATTGAGGTTTAATCAATGCAATCCCGAATAGGTTGAATTTCCTAAGTTTTGCTTGAGTTCTTGGTTGTTTTTGGAGTGATCTTGATGATCTGTTATAGCTGGAGGTATAAGGGCGTGGTTAGATCCTTTTTGGATGTTAATTGAGGTTTATGAATGTTTAGATTTGATGGATCTTGGCTGGGTAGTGTTGTGGAGTTGTTTGGATGCATTTTCGGTTGTGTTTGGTAGCCGAAAATGGAGTGTGGATGAGAGCAGCGAGTTTAGGTGCTTTCATTGAAGCTATTAATGCATGATGATGCATTAATCCTCTGCTTTGATGTGTTTAAAACATGGGAGTCATCTTTGGATCCTAGTGGTGGTGATCCGGAAGCTTGATTGGTGTTTCGGCAAGTGGCGAAACAGAATCGGTGAGTGGATTTTGGTTTTCAGCTTTGAAACCAATGTTTTGAAGGTTTGGGAGCTTAGTTTAAGTCTAAGCAACTTAGCTAAGCTCAAGAGTAAGTTTTCGGAAAAACTCTCTTAATGATGAACCATGGATTGGTTGTATGCAATGTGGATTGTTTGCATGTTTTAAATCCTGTTTTGAAAGCATATTTAGCATGTTTATTTGCTGAGATTATAAGCCATGTGTTGAAGGATGCTCAAGGTAAGAGATCCTTGTTTTTCAACATTGTTTTAATGTGGTTTGATGCTTAAAGATGCATGATGTTAATGGCTTTGTTAAATGCTTTAAAACAGTGGAATATTGTTGTTAATGATGCATATTGGCAAGTGATGGTTAAGGTCACAAAGGTGGTTAAAAGTCCTTGTGTGAGCCTTGTTTATTTAAGAACAACATGGTGGTTAAAAGTCCATGGTTGGTTCTTGGTTAAGATCACCAAGGTGGGTAAAATTCCTTGGGTAAGTCTTGTGTATTTAAGAACAACATGGTGGTTAAAAGTCCATGGTTGGTTCTTGGTTGAGGTTACAAAAGTGGTTAAAATTCCTTGTGTAAGCTTTGTTTACTTAAGAACTCCAAGGTGTTTAAAAGTCCTTGGGAGATTCTTGTTAAGGACACAAAGGTGTTTAAAAGTCCTTGTGTGGTCCTTGTCATGGTGTTTAAAAGTTCATGGATGATTCTTGTTAAGGAAATGATGGTGTTTAAAAGTCCATGTGTGGTCCTTGGAAATTGTAAGATCACAATGGTGTTTAAAAGCCCATGTGTGGATCTTATGTTGAATGTATCACTTGTTGCCAATATGACATGTTATGAACTTGAAGCATGAATTGCTTGTTTCTAAATGCTTGAGTGCATGTGCAAATGATGATTGATCTAAGGTTTACAAAGGTGTTTTATAAATGCATTATTGTGTGGTTTTTAATGAGCATTCCTCACTAAGCTTTTGCTTACGCTCTCTCTTTTCCTAAACCAATAATGCAGAGAATTGAAGTGCATTTTGGGGCAGCAAGGAAGCCAAGAATCCAAGTGGAGATTAAGCTCATGTATGGTGAACATTTTTCTAAAACTATTAGCTTTTGGGTATTTGGCAATGGGGGACCTATGTTGTTGTTTTGGGAGATGTTTTGGACTCCCTAAGTTGGTTTTATGTTGATATTGATGTTGGTACTTGTAATTGGCCTTTGTGAGGTGGTTTTTGGAATGTTGATGCTTGAATGGTTTTCTAAGTAGGATGCATGCCTATAGAATTGGGGATTTTCATAATTGATGCCATGTTGATGTTTGGTTGATGCATTTATGTTCCTTGAATGCTGAATGACTTGCTGGTACAATTTGGTGGCATTTGGAGCATGTTTGATAGGTCAATTTTGTGATAAACCAGCAAATTTTCTGCAATCTGGGCAGGCCGTATCGGAACGGGTGCTACCGTTTCGAAACAGGGGCCTAAAATGGCCTAGGCATTCCGAAACGGGAGGAACCGTTCCGGAACGGAAATGCCACTGTCAAGCCTCGTTTCGGAACCAGTTTCGGAACGGTCCCGCGTTTCGGAACAGGTCCTCCCTGTTTCGGAACACTTGACCGTTGGGCTCTGAATTTGATGGTTATATGTTTTGAAATGTTTGCGTTTTGGTCCTGAATCTTGTTATTGCAATTGGATGAGTTTGAGATGTCCGTTTGAGCTGAAATTTGGCAGGGAAGCATGAAAGATGATTAATTTCATATTGGTAACTTTAATTTGGATTAAGTCCTTATAATTTTCAGAATTTACAATTTGGTCCCTAAAGTTGTAATTCGTGCAATTGAGTCCCTGAATGATTTTTGATTGTTATGATCTCTGAGTATGTTGTTCTTGTGAACATGTCTAGGGTTATTGTGCATCTAGATAAGTTTTAAAAAGAAAAAAAAAGGATCGTTAATCAAGGTTGACTTTCGGGTTGACTTTGATTTTCCCCGTGTAATCTTTTTAATTCGGGTCAACCGTCTAGGCCGGGTTAAGGGGGTTACATTTGGTGGTATCAGAGCTGAGTTCTCGAGTAATTGGGAATGAGTATGTGGATGATTTAAGTATGTATGCTTTGTATGCTTGTTGAGTGAAAGCATGTTGAGTGAATTGTGATTATGTTGCAATTGAGGTGTATGCTGTGGTGAAGCATGTTGTGAGTACCCATTGCCAAATCAAAGCTAATGAAATGATGTTGTTTCTAATTGGAAATGAGCTTGAGTACTTGGACCGCTTACCTTGCTGGGCCTGACTTTGTTTATTTGCATTGTGATTGTATTGTTAGAGTATGGCACCTCGTAGAGAGTTAAGGAGTAATGTGCGAGCTACGACTCAAAATGAGAATGAGAATGAAGAGAATGTTGAAAGTGCGGTGGATTTACCTCCTCCACCTGGTGGTGGTGGTGCTGGGGGTGAAGGAGCTGGAGCTGCAGCTGGTGCTGGGGTCGCTGGACCTGATGCTGGTCAGGGGCAAGCTATTCCTGACATGACGACGTTGGTGCAAGCTATTGCTGGTGCTTTTCGAGTGGCAGTAGCTGGAGCTGAAGGAGCTGGGCATCAGGGTGATGCTGGAGTCAGACTACCCTTGGAACGTCTGCACAGTCTGGGAGGGACTGAGTTCAGAGGTTTGTCAGCTGAAGGTTCTGAGTCTTGGTTAGAGAGTACCAAGAGAATCTTGGGTCAGATGAGTTGCACTGATGTGCAGAAGCTGGGTTGTGTAGTATCATTGCTGCAAGATGATGCATATACTTGGTGGACAACCACAATCGCTGGGATGGCGGAAGCTGATGTAACTTGGACGTTCTTTCAGAACGCGTTCAAGAGAAGGTATCTGGGTCTGAGGTACCTAGATGAAAAGAAGCGGGAGTTCATGTCTCTTACCCAGGGGAGCATGTCTGTAGCTGAGTACGAAGTACAATTTGTTCAACTCAGTCAGTACGCACCTGAGCTTGTTCCGGATGAGCGGGAAAGGTGTGAAAGGTTCCGTTATGGTTTAGTGACGGATGTAAAGATGTATGTGCTGGCTACCGAGTATGATGATTTTGATGTGCTGGTGGGCCGAGCAAAGGATATTGAGATGAACTTGGGTTTATCTGCTAGAAGTGCTGGGTCAAGTGCTGGTAAGCGAGCTGCTGAATATAGTTCCGGTGGTGGGCGGAACAAGAGGGGACGTGATCAGAAGTATCAATCCTCAGCTAAGCGAGGTGGAGGTGCACCTGCTCGGGGAGGCAACGCTAGAGTTGATCCGAGTGCATGTTGGACATGTGGTTCGCGTGGACATATGAAACGTAATTGTCCTCGAGCTGTGAGGGAGGTGCAGGCTCCTGTTGTGGCAGCTGGTAATGCGTGCTGGAACTGTGGATCTATGGATCACATGAGGAGAGAGTGTCATATGTTGGCTGGTGGCCAAGTGCGTGCTCCTGTTGTTGCACCACAGTGAGGTCGTGGGCGCGGCCATGGTAACTTTCACCGAAGGGAGGAAGGTGGTCGGGGAGTGGCCCATGTTGTGGCTATTCAGCCTGAGGGTGGCGACCAAGCCAGGGTGTATGCTCAGCGGGAGGGAAGGAATGACGCGGATGTGATCGCATGTACCTTTACTTTGCAATCCTTGTCATTACTTTCCTTGATTGATTCTGGATCTACGCACTCATACATATTGCGTGAGCATGCTGAATTGCTTGGTTTGCCTGTTGAGTCTTTGGATGTTGGTGTGCGTGTCACTAGTTCTTTTGGTGAGACTGTTGTGACTCGAAAGCTTTATAGAAGATGTCCTTTGGTTGTGCAAGATCATGTTTTTCCTGTTGACCTTATGGAGTTTCCTTTCTATGGTTTTGATGTAATCCTTGGTATGGATTGGCTTGCTGAGCATCGTGCTGTAGTGGATTGTGAAAATAAGCGAGTTTCGTTGAAGCTTGCGGATGATTATGAGGTGGTGGTGGTTGGTGAGAATGTGAAGTTTCTTGCCAATTTGGTGTCTACGTTGGAGGCAAGCCGGATGCTGAGGCATGGTTGTGAAGCTTACCTAGCTTTTGTGATGAATCCTAGCTCTAAGGAGTTGCGTGTGCAAGATATCAGGATTGTGAAAGAGTTTCCTGGTGTGTTTCCTGAGGAGTTGCGTAGATTACCTCCTAATCCCGAGGTGGAGTTTGGGATTGAGCTGTATGAGAATACAACTCCTGTGTCCATTACCCCTTATAGGATGGCACCTAAAGAGTTGAAGGAGCTGAAGACGCAATTGCAAGAGTTGCTTGATCGTGGGTTCATTCGGCCAAGTGTGTCACCTTGGGGTGCACCGGTCTTGTTTGTGAAGAAGAGGGATGGCACTATGAGAATGTGCATTGATTATCGCCAGCTGAACAAGTTGACTATCAAGAATCGGTATCCTTTGCCGAGAATTGATGATCTCTTTGATCAATTTCGGGGAGCAGCTGTGTTCTCTAAGATTGACTTGAGGTCAGGGTATTACCAGTTGAAGGTGAAGGACGTGGATGTGCCTAAGACAGCTTTCAGAACGAGGTATGGGCATTATGAGTTTCTTGTGATGCCGTTTGGTTTAACAAATGCTCCTGTAGCTTTCATGGACATGATGAATCGCGTGTTTCATGAATACCTGGACAAGTTTGTTGTGGTGTTCATCGATGATATCCTCGTGTACTCGCGTACCGAGGAGGAGCATGTAGAGCATTTGAGGATTGTGTTGCAAGCTTTGTTGGAAAATCAGTTTTATGCCAAGCTGAGCAAGTGTGAGTTCTGGTTAAGTAAAGTGGTGTTTCTTGGGCATGTGGTTTCTGCTGAGGGGATTCGTGTTGATCCTCAGAAGATTGAGGCGGTGATGAATTGGAAGGTTCCTAAGTCTATTCATGAGGTTCGTAGTTTCCTTGGTTTGGCGGGATACTACCGGAGGTTTGTGGATGGGTTTTCTAAGATTGTTGCACCTTTGACAAAGTTGTTGCAGAAGGATGTTATGTATGAGTGGACGGAAGTGAGACAGCAGGCTTTTGAGAAGCTTAGGGCAGCTTTGACGCAAGCTCCTATCTTAGTTCAACCTGAATCAGGGAAAGAGTTTGTGGTGTATAGTGATGTGTCCTATGTTGGTTTGGGATGTGTGTTGATGCAAGAGGGTAAGGTGGTGGCTTATGCATCGCGGCAGTTGAAGGTGGATGAGCGCAATTATCCTACGCATGACATTGAGTTGGCTGCGGTGGTTTTTGCTTTGAAGATCTGGAGACATTACCTGTATGGTGAGAAGTGTACTGTGTACACTGATCACAAGAGTTTGAAGTATCTGATGTCTCAGAAGGAGTTGAATCTTAGGCAGCGACGTTGGGTGGAGTTGCTCAAGGATTATGATTTGACGATTGAGTATCACCCTGGAAAAGCTAATGTTGTAGCGGATGCCTTGAGTAGGAAGGTGGTTGTTGAATTGAGGGCTATGTTTGCCAGTTTGAGTATTTCGCGTGATGGTGGTCTTGTGGCTAAGTTGCAAGTGAAACCATCTTTGGTTCAGTTGATCAAGGAAAAGCAGTTGCTGGATGATTCCTTGGTACCGCATGTTCAGGATATCGCAGAGGGTAGGCCTTCGAATTTCAGCTTTAATGATGATGGAGTGTTGTGTTTTGGGAGTCGGATAGTAGTGCCCAACGATGCTGAGTTGAGGCGTGCTATTCTGACGGAAGGTCATAGTAGTCCTTTTGCTATGCACCCTGGTAGTACTAAGATGTATCGTGATCTTCATGATGAGTACTATTGGGTGGGTTTGAAGAAGGATGTTGCTGAGTTTGTGAGCAAGTGTATGGTGTGTCAGCGAGTTAAGGCTGAGCATCAGGTTCCTTCAGGGTTGTTGCAACCGTTGAGAATCCCTGAATGGAAGTGGGAGAGGATTACCATGGATTTTGTATCTGGTTTACCCTTGTCACCATCGAAGAAGAATTCGGTGTGGGTGATTGTGGATCGCCTAACGAAGTGTGCGCATTTCTTGCCTGCGCATACTACGTATTCTTTGGATAAACTTGCGGAGCTGTACATTGCTGAGATTGTGCGACTGCATGGTGTGCCTAAGTCGATTGTGTCAGATAGAGATCCGAGGTTTACATCGCGGTTCTGGCAGTGTTTGCATCAAGCTTTGGGTACACAGTTGAATTTCAGTACATCTTATCATCCTCAGTCGGATGGTCAGTCCGAGCGTGTTATCCAGATTTTGGAGGATATGTTGAGGTGCTGCATAATTGAGTTCAGGGCTCTTGGGAGAAACATTTGCCTTTGGTGGAGTTTGCTTATAACAATAGTTATCAAGCAAGTATTCAAATGGCACCTTATGAGGCTTTGTACGGGAGGAAGTGTTGGACTCCCTTGTGTTGGGCTGAAACGGGTCAGAAGTTGGTTTCGATGCCGGCTTTGTTGAAAGGAACCACTGAGAAGGTGAAGCTCATTTGTGAGCGTTTGAAGGCAGCTTCTGATCGGCAAAAGTCTTACGCGGATTTGAAGCGTAAGGAGATTGAGTATGCGGTGGGTGACCGTGTGTTTTTGAAGGTTTCGCCTTGGAAAAAGGTGATGAGGTTTGGCCGGAAGGGTAAGTTGAGCCCTAGGTACATTGGACCATACGAGGTGATTGAGCGTGTGGGTCCTGTTGCGTACAAGTTGAGGTTACCTCAAGAGTTGGAGAAGATTCATGATGTGTTTCATGTTTCTATGCTCCGGAAGTATAGATCTGATCCTTCGCATGTGATGCCTGTGGAAGAAGTGGAATTGAATCCGGATTTGACCTATGATGAGGAACCGGTGAAGGTTCTGGATTCGGATAGCAAAGTTCTTCGAGGCAAGACCATTGAGTTGGTAAAGGTGTTGTGGAAGCATCGTGGTGTTGAAGAAGCCACGTGGGAACGGAAGGATGACATGCTGAAACAGTTTCCGTATCTCTTTCCTTCAGGTAAATTTCGAGGACGAAATTTCTTAAGGGGGGAGAGTTGTAACGCCCCAATTTTGGGCTTAGAAGTTTTGGGTTTGGACCGGTTCGGTCAAAGTGCGGTTCGAATATAAAAAGGTGAAATTAGGAAAGCCTAGTTCGGGTTGCATTAAAAATATGGAAAAATGTCTTAAAATCCTCTTTTATTATATATAAGAGAATGGTGAAATCAATTTTGCAAAATGAGGTTTGGAATGGTGACATTTTGGTTAGTGACCAAAATGTAATTTTTGAAAACTGTGTGACTGTTTTAAAAAGGATTGAAACTTTGAATCTTTAAGGAGCTATTTACCCAATGGGAGTTTCTCCAGATTTTTCCTAAATATTAAAGATTTAATTAATGGTTTTTAAATAAAACTAAAAAGGAGGGAAGATATTTTAGCATTTCCAACTAACTTCCACATTTTCCATTTTCATTTTCTCTCATCTTTTCTCTCAAACCAAACACATTCCCCAGAGCTTTTCCCTCTGATTTTGTCATCTAAATATCACATTTCAATTCTCTTTTGATCTCCAATCATCTCTACAACAAAACCTTTGCATTTGCTAAGTGGATTTTCAAGAATTTTGGTTCTAAAAAGGGAGAAACTCAAGTTTAGAGGTATGAACGTCCTTCTCCTCTAAATTCTCAGTTCTTTACTGAAATTCCCAAGTTCTCAATCCTTAATTTGTGTTTTATAAAAGGTTTTAAGGTTGTGTTCTTGATCTTGGCTTTTAAATGCAAGATTTGGTTGATTTTTGATAAAATTCGTATGATCTGTTTGAACAGTGATTTGAGGTGTCTTTTTGATGTTAAATGAATGTTAAATTGATGTGAAATTGAGGTTTAATAAATGCAATCCCGAATAGGTTGAATTTCCTAAGTTTTGCTTGAGTTCTTGGTTGTTTTTGGAGTGATCTTGATGATATGTTATAGCTGGAGGTATAAGGGCGTGGTTAGATCCTTTTTGGATGTTAATTGAGGTTTATGAATGTTTAGATTTGATGGATCTTGGCTGGGTAGTGTTGTGGAGTTGTTTGGATGCATTTTCGGTTGTGTTTGGTAGCGGAAAATGGAGTGTGGATGAGAGCAGCGAGTTTAGGTGCTTTCATTAAAGCTATTAATGCATGATGATGCATTAATCCTCTGCTTTAATGTGTTTAAAACAGGGGAGTCATCTTTGGATCCTAGTGGTGGTGATACGGAAGCTTGATTGGTGTTTCGGCAAGTGGCGAAACGGAATCGGTGAGTGGATTTTGGTTTTCAGCTTTGAAACCAATGTTTTGAAGGTTTGGGAGCTTAGTTTAAGTCTAAGCAACTTAGCTAAGCTCAAGAGTAAGTTTTCGGAAAAACTCTCTTAATGATGAACCATGGATTGGTTGTATGCAATGTGGATTGTTTGCATGTTTTAAATCCTGTTTTGAAAGCATATTTAGCATGTTTATTTGCTGAGATTATAAGCCATGTGTTGAAGGATGCTCAAGGTAAGAGATCCTTGTTTTTGAACATTGTTTTAATGTGGTTTGATGCTTAAAGATGCATGATGTTAATGGCTTTGTTAAATGCTTTAAAACAGTGGAATATTGTTGTTAATGATGCATATTGGCAAGTGATGTTTAAGGTCACAAAGGTGGTTAAAAGTCCTTGTGTGAGCCTTGTTTATTTAAGAACAACATGGTGGTTAAAAGTCCATGGTTGGTTCTTGGTTAAGATCACCAAGGTGGTTAAAATTCCTTGGGTGAGTCTTGTGTATTTAAGAACAACATGGTGGTTAAAAGTCCATGGTTGGTTCTTGGTTGAGGTTACAAAGGTGGTTAAAATTCCTTGTGTAAGCCTTGTTTACTTAAGAACTCCAAGGTGTTTAAAAGTCCTTGGGAGATTCTTGTTAAGGACACAAAGGTGTTTAAAAGTCCTTGTGTGGTCCTTATCATGGTGTTTAAAAGTCCATGGATGATTCTTGTTAAGAACACAATGGTGTTTAAAAGTCCATGTGTGGTCCTTGGAAATTGTAAGATCACAATGGTGTTTAAAAGTCCATGTGTGGATCTTATGTTGAATGTATCACTTGTTGCCAATATGACATGTTATGAACTTGAATCATGAATTGCTTGTTTCTAAATGCTTAAGTGCATGTGCAAATGATGATTGATCTAAGGTTTACAAAGGTGTTTTATAAATGCATTATTGTGTGGTTTTTAATGAGCATTCCTCACTAAGCTTTTGCTTACGCTCTCTCTTTTCCTAAACCAATAATGCAGAGAATTGAAGTGCATTTTGGGGTAGCAAGGAAGCCAAGAATCCAAGTGGAGATTAAGCTCATGTATGGTGAACATTTTTCTAAAACTATTAGCTTTTGGGTATTTGGTAATGGGGGACCTATGTTGTTGTTTTGGGAGATGTTTTGGACTCCCTAAGTTGGTTTTATGTTGATATTGATGTTGGTACTTGTAATTGGCCTTTGTGAGGTGGTTTTTGGAATGTTGATGCTTGAATGGTTTTCTAAGTAGGATGCATGCCTATAGAATTGGGGATTTTCATAATTGATGCCATGTTGATGTTTGGTTGATGCATTTATGTTCCTTGAATGCTGAATGACTTGCTGGTACAATTTGGTGGCATTTGCAGCATGTTTGATAGGTCAATGTTGTGATAAACCAGCAAATTTTCTGCAATCTGGGCAGGCTGTATCGGAACAGGTGCTACCGTTTCGGAACAAGGGCCTGAAATGGCCTAGGCGTTCCGAAATGGGAGGAACCGTTCCGGAACGGAAATGCCAATGCCAAGCCTCGTTTCGGAACCAGTTTCGGAACGGTCCCGCGTTTTGGAACAGGTCCTCCCTGTTTCGGAACACTCGACCGTTGGGCTCTGAATTTGATGGTTATATGTTTTGAAATGTTTGCGTTTTGGTCCTGAATCTTGTTATTGCAATTGGATGAGTTCTAGATGTCCGTTTGAGCTGAAATTTGGCAGGGAAGCATGAAAGATGATTAATTTCATATTGGTAACTTTAATTTGGATTAAGTCCTTATAATTTTCAGAATTTACAATTTGGTCCCTAAAGTTGTAATTCGTGCAATTGAGTCCCTAAATGATTTTTGATTGTTATGATCTTTGAGTATGTTGTTCTTGTGAACATGTCTAGGGTTATTGTGCATCTAGATAAGTTTTAAAAAGAAAAAAAAAGGTCGTTAATCAAGGTTGACTTTTGGGTTGACTTTGATTTTCCCCGTGTAATCTTCTTAATTCGGGTCAACCGTCTAGGCCGGGTTAAGGGGGTTACAGTTGCTACCTCCAATCACTTAATTATCTACATTGATGAGCAAAAGAGAGCATAAGCATACAAGCTTAGTGAGGAATGCTCAAAACCATTTTCACTCTTTTGAAAACCATCATGCCCTCTTTGAAAATCCATACACTTCATCATTAAAATCAGCATGTTAAACACCATGCAACAAGCATCACATACTTCACAACAACTAAACCATTGCTAAACAAAAATCAAGCATTCTAAGCATATTCACCAATATGCAAAGCTTAAGGTCAAACATGCATTTTCCATATTATAAATCATCAACATTTCCATAACATTTCAATCCATTATATTGGCTTACAAGTGATTGACAACATTCTCATTTCTCAAAAAGCATATCGGATACACGGATTACCAAGTGTTCTTCCAAACACTTCATACACTCTACCGACATCTGAAGGCTCACACACGGGAGCAACCCTCCACCATTGTGACACCTGTGGTGGAATTTTCGGTACAATCTCAACCCCTCAACACCACTCAATCGTAGATGTATAAGCCACTAACGAGAGACGGGGCACATACAAGGTTAACACACGGGAGCTAACCTCCACCGTTGCAACCTTAAACATTCCTCAATCATTAGGGTACTTGGATGAAGTTTTCCGTACAATCACAACCCCTCAACATCCAAGGCGACTTGTTTATAGTGCACTCAATCCTATAGCCGGCCAACTATATCCGATTTCATTTACAAAACACTTTACACAACATCACTTGCCAATATAATCCACTTCTCATGCATACCTCACTGTTTTTCCAAAGCATTCATAAAAAAACAATATTTCAAGCATTAAACCATGCTTCGAAAATCATGCAACAACACATGTATACAAGGATCACATACCTAGTGCATCCTTAAACTATATGGCATCATCAACCATATTTTATAAACTCAAAACATGCTTTAAAACAGTAGGTAAACGCAATAAAAACAAGTTCATCTAAAGGCTCATAATAGCACAATCCGAAGGAGAAAATCACTTTACTTACATCCGAACTTAGTGAAGCGTTTTAAGCTTACACTAAGTTCCCAAAACCTTTTTTATGAAGTTTCAAAGCTGGAAATCTCATTTCCACTCACCGACTTGCGAAACCACACTCGCCGACGCAACAATCAACCATCCGAAGCCTCCATAACCTCTTCGATCGATTCCAGACCACTATCCCCTATTTTCAACACATTAAAAAAAGATTCAATGCACCATAATGCATCCAAACACCAGCTCTTAATTAGAAACTCGTTGCCCTTCTCTAAAGCATCAAATTACCCATTCAAAACAACTGAAATCTCAATCGATTGATCTATAAACTCAGCCCAGCCATCAATCAACACTTCCAACACATTTTAACCATAAACCAACATACAAAGGCAACCTAAAACCATCCTTACGCCTCCAGCAACTCAGATCTTACATAACACCCCAATAACCCATCCAAAAACACATTTAAAAACAAAGATCTCAAGGATTTCAGGATTAATATGATTAAGACTCTATTTCAACATCATGCCAAAATAGAGAACATGCTTAATTTCTATTAAGCTCCCTAAAGATTCTAATATTTTGACTCTTTTTGAAAACACCCTTTTTCCACAGTTTTAAAACTTTACATTTTGGTCACTGCCCAAAATGTACACTTCCCAAAACTTGTTTTGAAAAATTGATTTAACAAACCTCTTAAATATAATTTTAGAAAATTTTACCATATTTTTATCCCATTCCGAACCTTGATTTCCCTAAACCACCTTTAACGTCTCGAACAACCGATTACTGGTTCCACTAGCCTGACCCAACTCACAAAACACCTAGGCCCAAAATCGGGGCGTTACAATTCTCCCCCACTTAGGAAATTTCGTCCTCAAAATTTTACCTCAAGGAAGAAGCTGTGGAAACTTCTTCAGCATGTCCGCCTTGCTCTCCCACGTGGCCTCCTCAACTCCTCGAAGTCGCCACAACACCTTCACAAGTTCAATCATCTTACCACGAAGAACTTTGCTACTCGAATCAAGAATCGCCACTGGTTCCTCATCATAGGATAAATTCAGATTCAACTCAATCTCCACAACTGGCTTCACATGAGATGGATCCAATCTATACATCTGCAACATAGAAACATGAAACACATTATAGATCTTCTCAAACAATGGAGGCAACCTCAACCAATATGCAACAAGACCAACTCGCTCCACAACCTCATAAGGTCCAATAAACCTCGGACTAAGCTTACCCTTACATCTGAACCTCATCAACTTCTTCCAAGGTGATACCTTTAGGAACACGTGATCTCCAACTGCAAAATCAATCTCCCTACGCTTTAAATCCGTGTATGACTTCTAATGATCCGAAGTAGCCTTCAACCGCTCACATATGAGTTTCACTGTCTCAGTTGTTCCCTTAAGCATATCCGGTAAGGAAACCAACTTTTTCCCCTCCTCCACCCAAAAAAGAGGCGTTCTACACTTTCTCTCATACAAGGCCTAACATGAAGCCATTTGTATACTCGCCTGAAAATTGTTATTATAAGCAAACTCAACCAAAGGCAATTGTTTTTCCCAAGAACCTTGGAAATCTATAAAACAACATCGCAACATGTCATCCAGCACCTGGATAACTCGCTCCGACTGTCCATACATCTGAGGATGATATGAAGTGCTGAAATTCAAACGCGTACCCAACGCCTGGTGTAAACATTCCCAAAACCTCGCTGTAAACCTTAGATCCCTATATGACACTATGGACTTAGGTACACCATGCAAACGCACAATCTCAGCAATATACAACTCCGATAACCTATCCAACGTATACGTAGTTGTAGAGCGTTTGGGTGTTCTCTATTTATGAGCACAAGTGCACACTCTTGTCAAGTTATATTATAAAAGATATCGTCTCCCACATGGATTGGAGCAGCTCCTATGCATGGTTTCCTTCACAAAGGTTTAATAAATGCACAATTAAATATCACAATGTGGAAATATAAAAACACAAATAAAATAAAGATAGTGATGAGAGGGATGATAGGGAGAGATTTGGTCGATAGATTGGGTAAGGCAATTGCAGCTTAGTAGTGTGTAGACTGCGTTGTAAAGCCTAGGAATGTTTTGCACTGCAATGATTTGCTGCCTCAGCAGGAACAATGGGTTGCAGGTACGACCCTGTCACGCGGCCGCAATGGGTCACTGCCCCTACAACTTTCGATGTCTCGGCAGGTTGAACGGAATTAAGTCCTGCCGGCAAGTCTGGCTGATATTCCAAGTTCGGCGGGATAGTCGATAGTGATCCTTCCTATTTCTAGGCAAGGATGCTCGAATGCTTGCGTGATGTAGGCAGTACCTAGCAATCTCATCATGAACCTAACACAGGCAAGTCAAATCGGTTGGTGATCCCTTTTAGCCGCTGAAACTTGTGAGCTTTTGGAACCAAGTTAGTCACGCCTCCACATATTGTAACCGTGCTTAACCGTTTCGTGAGCCTTACACTTTCGTGCCCGACAAATGGATTCTCTCAACTGAAATGTTTGGACTAATTGAAAGAATGAAGTGCATAGATTACGCAAACTTGGAATTTTATTTAAAACATACTTAAACTATTACACATGTTCTCACGACTACTTTACATACAAAGACCTAAACCCAATGAGAGTTGGGTCGCAACCCCAACAACTCTCATCTATCTAGCTACCTCTCTGCTATGCAGCTATTCATGCGTGCATCCCCTCATGCCCCTATACCCTCACATACATTGGGTATATATAGGGCTCATGGCCTAAGTTTGAGTCCTTCTTGAAATAGGATTTCTTAAAGTAGTTTACATTAAATGCTGACTCCTTTTTGACTTGAATGTGGATTCTTTGGATGTTGCCTTCTTCCGCAAGTAAGGATAAGTACTCCTACTTATCAATCTTGGATCAGCTCTATCGGCCGCTACAGGCTTCAGAAAATTGCAAGACTGGGCTCAGGGAATTGCCCTCTTTCAATCCTGACACATCTTGGCTAAGTTGGTGTAACTCCTGCCTGGGTGGCACTTGGCGGTAATGCTGCTTCGGTCGCATCCTTGACAGCATCTGTAACTGCTTCAGTACAACTCCTTTTGTTCCAGCTTTCCTATGCTCTCATGTCCCCTCCATAGCTACAGCACCTGAAAATAAAAACTAAACTAAAACAATATCTTTTCTTTACCAAACAGAAAATATTCAATAAAGGCATGATAAAAGAGAACATATTGTTATTATGCATGCAATGCACCTAGATATGCCTAAATGAGTTGAAGAATGAAAATAATAAGGGCAAGGATGTGCACAAAATATAGAACTCCTGGACACTCTACACACCCCAAACTCGAACTATTGCTTGTCCTCAAGCAATGCAACCTAGCTAGTAAATCTGCCCCTTGCACAAAATTAATAGAAACTTTAGCCTTTAACTTGATTTCTTACCTCAAGGTCGTGGCACCTGTTTTTATGTTAGTGATATGGAATTGCATGAGATAACTTAGATTTTAAGTTTCTTAGTGCCAGTACAGTGTGAGCAGGTCTGTGTCCATACTAAATATGCTGAGATAACTAAGTTAACAAATAACCCCTAAAATAATTAAATAACTAAAAAGGATATGAGTTGTTGCCTTGGCAACACAGTTTAGGCACTTTTCGTCTTCTTTTTCTGATCATGGCTTTAAGGGCTTCAGCTCATCACAACTATTATATGGGTCTGAAGCTAAGATAGGTGCACACTACGAAACTCCGAACCCTTTGAATAGAGTCATATCGTGAAGGCTTTCATTCACACTTCCTAATTTGTCCATCACTTGGTTTAGATACGTGGACTTTGATAGGAGCAGAGTGTCTTTGCTCATGATCCTTCCTAGAGCATGTTTCGGACACCTCTAGGGTATTTAAACATTTGCCTAGAGCCTGTTTCGGGCACCTCTAATGTTTTCTTCATTTTTGTGTTGCTGGCCTGTGTTGTCGCGACAGCAAACCTGTATTCAATTATGAAATTTTTATTAAGGCAGACAGTGTTAAGCTTAGAACTAAAGCAAAAATTCAGCATTTAGCAGACAGTTTAAGAATAATTGGCAAAAAGGAAATTTTTTTTCTAAGTGTTTTTCATGCTTCTTCCCATAGTTAGGTTAAAAAATTTTATGGTGCGAATATAAGTAGTCGGCTAACTATCATAGGCACAAGTTTTAAGCTAAAAATTTCTACTTCATTAAGTGTAAAGGGTAGAATTTATATATGCTCCTATATGCTACTAAATGAACCTAAAGATTAAAAAGACTATCCCCCCAAACTCAAGGTTGGCATTGTCCTCAATGCCTTACACAAAACAAAAATAAAAACATAAAAAGAAAATAAAAAGAAAAAATCATATAAAACATAAAAAGAAAATTAAAAACGGAAAAATAAAAACAAAGAGGGTGCTATACACTAGGGGAGTTCCCCTCTATTGCTGCTATGTCAGAGGAGGATTCAGAGGGTGCAGAAAGAACTAGGCGGAGGGTGGCAGATGGTCTAGCGGCTTTGCTCTTTTTCTTGCCACGCGGCGGCTGAATGCGGCTAGGGGTGGGTTTCTTCGATTGTCCTTCTTTTCCTCCACCCTAGGGCTCGGTTGCTGGCCACTTTCTCTTCCTTACTGCCTCTGCCGGTTCGTCATCGAAGGAGTCTAAGATCTCCATGTCTGAGTCGCTGGTATCTTTGGCAGCGACCTCCTTTGTTGTTGGGGAGGCGGCAGTGGTCTTCTCTTCTTTCTCTAACTCGAAGGAGGAGGTGAGGCCGTACAACTGGATGGGAGTAGGTGAGGTCCTTCTCCTAGGGCGGATGTGCGACCCCTCGCTTTCGGTAGTGGTTGGAGTAGTAGCTGGTCTGGGTGTGATATGGATCGGTTTGGATGTTGCTAACTCCGATAGGAATGCGGGCAATTGTGGGCCGCCGTCATGGTACTTGTCAAGCAAGTAGACCACAAAGGCCTCTTGCACCTCCGCAATATATTTGGTGAAGATCACCTATTTTTGCTCGATCCTTTGGCAGCTTTCGACCAGGCTGTGCAGTAGTGGGATCACGACGGAGGGGAGGGCAGCTTCAGAACTGCCCGTTGCGGCTGGGGTGGCGGCAGGTTGGGACGGCGGCTGGGTGGTTGAAGGTGTTTCTGGCTTCGGATCTTGCATCATCTTCTGACGTGCCCTTCTTGTCCACCCTTCCTTGGCAGGAAGTATTGTGTCCTTGGGGTGCGGCGGCGCGCGGAAATTGGCGCATAGGCCTGTGATGAGTGCAGGGAAGAGGAGATGTCCCTTGGCGTTTGGCTTGTCTGCGTGGGCATAGATTTTTCTAGGATTACTTCACCAACATTGATTAGCCACCAATTCATAATACTATAAAAAAGGGCAAGCCGCGACTTGTTCACTATTGATCCGTGCGTGGTGGGCATCAAGCGATGTTGGACGAAGTTGCTCCAAAGCACTGCCTCCGGCAGCAGATCGCGGTGGTTGACTGAGCCATTGTTCTTGCCTGCAGCCAGCTGGTGTTGAGCTTGCAGGTTTCTTTCTTGATCTTGTCATAGTCAGCCGTCGTTAGGTAGGACTTCCTTTCTTTATGCGGATTGCCACGAATGTAAATGCTGTAGAAGCTATTGATGGTATATGCTGTGAACTTGACTCCTTCACCGTGGACATATACGAAAGGATTTCCCGGTGTAGTCTTCTGGGCGTAGAACTCTCGCACCTGGTTGCTATTTATTCTTTCTTGATGCTGTGCGAACAGGTCCCGGCCCAAAGTATGAGTCCTTTCAAATATGGAGGGTTCGAGGCCAAAATCCCCATCCGGCCTGGTGTATTGGAACCCTATTTCTTCCCAGAGTTGCCGCTCCGTGAAGTACTTCCGGTAGATTGACTCTATATCCTTATTCAAGAATTTCTTGAAGACTGGTTTGTTGGAAGAGGCGAGTTGTTGTGATGTGGCCATAGCTGTGAGATGGTTGTATTTTTCCTAAAGAACTAAAAAGAAAGTGAAAATAGTAAAATCTTGAAAGCAAAGATGGCAGAAAGAATTGAGAGTAAAAAAGAGAGCAAAGTGAAGAATGGGGAGAGAGTAGTTGGCCTTATATAGCCGTTTCTCTCCACTGCCTTGGCGTTCACACTGCCAATAGGCGACAATGATTGTGGCTTGAATAAAGGGATTCTAGTTGTTACGCAGATAGCCGTTCCGCTCACGGTTTCAAATGTAGCCGTTGCGGCTAGTCGTTATGAAGCTGCTAGCCGTTATGCTCATCTGCTCTGGGCTGCCCTGGCCGCTGGTTGGGCTTCTCCTTTATTCTTTCATCCTTCTTGGTCATGCCTTCATTCCTAACGTGAAATAAATTAAAAGTAAAAATTAAATGAAAATTAAATCTAATCCTAATGAATAAAAATAAGTTAAAATAAAAATTAGGTTATATTGGGTTGTGCTTTTCCCAAACATAACCACTTCCTAAAGGCTTTGCGTTTGGCTTTTCATCTGAGAATATCCTTCCCCTCTTTAGCTGGATGTTTTTTGCCATCTTTGCTGCCCTAGCGGGACATACACCAAAGAAAACAAAGAGGCATTTTTTTATAAAATAATATAAACAGAAATTCAATGTGCAAAAACTAAAGTAGGAGTGCAGAAATTCAAACACAGTTGTTGTTTCAAATCCCCGGCAACGACGCCAATAAACTTGTAGAGCATTTGGGTGTTCTCTATATATGAGTGCAAGTGCACACTCTTGTCAAGTTATAGTATAAAAGATATCGTCTCCCATAGGGATTGGAGCAGCTCCTAAGCATTGTTTCATTAACAAAGATTTAATAAATGCACAATTAAATATCATAGTGTTGAAATATAAAAACACAAATAAAATAAAGATAGTGATAAGAGGGATGATAAGGAGAGATTTGGTCGATAGATTGGGTAAGGCAATTGAAGCTCAGTAGCGTGTAGACTCCGTTGTAAAGCCTAAGAATGTTTTGTGCTGCCATGATTTGCCGCCTCGTCGGGAACGGCGGGCGGTAGCTACGACCCTGTCACGCGAACCCAGCGGGTCACTGCCTGTAACCCCCTTAACCCGGCCTAGATGGTTGACCCGAATTAAGAAGATTACACGGGGAAAATCAAAGTCAATCCGAAAGTCAACCTTGATTAACGACCCCTTTTTTTCTTTTTAAAACTTCTCTAGATGAACAATAACCCTAGACATGTTCACAAGAACAACATACCCAGAGATCATAACAATCAAAGATCATTCAGGGACTCAATTGCACGAATTACAACTTTAGGGACCAAATTGTAAATTCTGAAAATTATAAGGACTTAATCCAAATTAAAGTTACCAATATGAAATTAATCATCTTTCATGCTTCCCTGCCAAGTTTCAGCTCAAACGGACATCTCAAACTCATCCAATTGCAATAACAAGATTCAGGACCAAAACGCAAACATTTCAAAACATATAACCATCAAATTCAGAGCCCAACGGTTGAGTGTTCCGAAACAGGGAGGACCTGTTCTGAAATGCGGGACAGTTCCGAAACTGGTTCCAAAACGAGGCTTGGCAGTGGCATTTCCATTCCGGAACGATTCCTCCCGTTTCGGAACGCCTAGGCCATTTCAGGCCCCTGTTCCGAAACGGTAGCACCCGTTCCGATACGGCCTGCCCAGATTGCAGAAAATTTGCTGGTTTATCACTTAATTGACCTATCAAACATGCTCCAAATGCCACCAAATTGTACCAGCAAGTCATTTAACATTCAAGGAACATAATTGCATCAACCAAACATCAACATGGCATCAATTATGAAAATCCCCAAATCTATAGGCATGCTTCCTACTTAGAAACCATTCAAGCATCAATATACTAAAAACCACATCACAAAGGCCAATTACAAATACCAACATTATCAACAACATTAAACCAACTTAGGGAGTCCAAACATCTCCCAAAACAACAACATAGGTCCCCCATTGCCAAGTACCCAAAAGCTAATAGTTTTAGGAAAATGTTCACCATACATGAGCTTAAACCTTCACTTGGATGCTTGACTACCTTGCTGCCCCAAAATGCAGTTCAATGCTCTGCATTATTGGTTTAGGAAAAGAGAGAGCGTAAGCAAAAGCTTAGTGAGGAATGCTCATTAAAAACCACACAATAATGCATTTATAAAACACCTTTGTAAACCTTAGATCAATCATCATTTGCACATGCACTTAAGCATTTAGAAACAAGCAATTCATGCTTCAAGTTCATAACATGTCATATTGGCAACAAGTGATACATTCAACATAAGATCCACACATGGACTTTTAAACACCATTGTGATCTTACATTTTCCAAGGACCACACATGGACTTTTAATCACCATTGTGTCCTTAACAAGAATCATCCATGGACTTTTAAACACCATGACAAGGACCACACAAGGACTTTTAAACACCTTTGTATCCTTAACAAGAATCTCCCAAGGACTTTTAAACACCTTGGAGTTCTTAAATAAACAAGGCTTACACAAGGAATTTTAACCACCTTTGTAACCTCAACCAAGAACCAACCATGGACTTTTAACCACCATGTTGTTCTTAAATACACAAGACTCACCCAAGGAATTTTAACCACCTTGGTGATCTTAACCAAGAACCAACCATGGATTTTTAACCACCATGTTGTTCTTAAATAGACAAGGCTCACACAAGGACTTTTAACCACCTTTGTGACCTTAACCATCACTTGCCAATATGCATCATTAATAACAATATTCCACTGTTTTAAAGCATTTAACAAAGCCATTAACATCATGCATCTTTAGGCATCAAACCACATTAAAACAATGTTCAAAAACAAGGATCTCTTACCTTGAGCATCCTTCAACACATGGCTTATAATCTCAGCAAATAAACATGCTAAATATGCTTTCAAAACAGGATTTAAAACATGCAAACAATCCATATTGCATATAACCAATCCATGGTTCATCATCAAGAGAGTTTTTCCGAAAACTTACTCTTGAACTTAGCTAAGTTGCGTAGACTTAAACTAAGCTCCCAAACCTTCAAAACATTGGTTTCAAAGCTGAAAACCAAAATCCACTCACCGATTCCGTTTCGCCACTTGCCGAAACACCAATCAAGCTTCCGGATCACCACCACTAGGATCCAAAGATGACTCCCCTGTTTTAAACACATCAAAGCAGAGGATTAATGCATCATCATGCATTAATAGCTTCAATGAAAGCACCTAAACTCGCTGCTCTCATCCACACTCCATTTTCGGCTACCAAACAGAACCGAAAATGCATCCAAACAACTCCACAACACTACCCAGCCAAGATCCATCAAATCTAAACATTAATAAATCTCAATTAACATCCAAAAAGAATCTAACCACACCCTTATACCTCCAACTATAACAGATCATCAAGATCACTCCAAAAACAACCAAGAACTCAAGCAAAACTTAGGAAATTCAACCTATTCGGGATTACATTGATTAAACCTCAATTTGACATCAATTTAACATTCATTTAACATCAAAAAGACACCTCAAATCACTGCTCAAACAGATCATACGACTTTTATCAAAAATCAACCAAATCTTGCATTTAAAAGCCAAGATCAAGAACACAACCTTAAAACCTTTTATAAAACACAAATTAAGGATTGAGAACTTGGGAATTTCAGTAAAGAACTGAGAATTTAGAGGAGAAGGACGTTCATACCTCTAAACTTGAGTTTCTCCCTTTTTAGAACCAAAATTCTTGAAAATCCACTTAGCAAATGCAAAGGTTTTGTTGAAGAGATGATTGGAGATCAAAAGAGAATTGAAATGTGATATTTAGATGACAAAATCAGAGGGAAAAGCTCTGGAGGAATGTGTTTGGTTTGAGAGAAAAGATGAGAGAAAATGAAAATGGAAAATGTGGAAGTTAGTTGGAAATGCCAAAATATCTTCCCTCCTTTTTAGTTTTATTTAAAAACCATTAATTAAATCTTTAATATTTAAGAAAAATCTGGAGAAACTCCCATTGGGTAAATAGCTCCTTAAAGATTCAAAGTTTCAATCCTTTTTAAAACAGTCACACAGTTTTCAAAAATTACATTTTGGTCACTAACAAAAATGTCACCCTTCCAAACCTCATTTTGTAAAATTGATTTCATCATTCTCTTATATATAATAAAAGAGGATTTTAAGACATTTTCCATATTTTTAATGCAACCCGAACTAGGCTTTCCTAGTTTCACCTTTTTATATTCGAACCGCACTTTGACCGAACCGGTCAAAACCCAAAACTTCTAAGCCCAAAATTGGGGCGTTACACTGCCCCTACAATTTTTTTGTGTAACCTCCTTAGCCTGGCCTAGACACTTGACCCGAACCGCAAAGATTACACGGGGAAAACCAAAGTCAACCCGAAAGTCAACCTTGATTAGCGACCCTTTTTTATTTTTAATCATGTCTAGATGCACAATAATCCTATGTGAATATCCACGAGACATGGTAGAGAAAGGCACAGCGATCAGAAAGCATTTAGGGACTCAATTGCAATTTTAATAAGATTAGGAACCAAAATGTAATTTTTTGAAAATAGAAGGACTTAAATGATTTTAGGTTTACCGTTCCGAAATTAATCATGTTACATGCTTCTCTGTCGTGTTTCAGCTCAAATAGACATTCCAAGCTCAAGCAATTGCATCCACAACATTTAGGACTAATATGTAAAGCATGAAGACTCAAAGCAATTCAAATCTGCATCCAACGGTCAACTGTATCGGAACACCTACCCACCGTACCAAAATGCACGTATCGAAACGGTGTTGACCGTTTCGGTACGCGGGTATGTTCCGAGACCAGTACCGAAACAGGGCACTCTAGTAGCCAAACTGTTTCGAAACAGTCTCAATCGTTTCAAAACACTAAGACCATTACAAGCCCCCGTTTCGAAACACTTGAGGGTGTTTCGATACACCTTGCCCATAAACAGTAGATATAGCTGGTTTTTCACCCGTTAACACATTCAAACATGCCTCAAAGATTCCCAAATCATACCAGCAAACCATTTCACAATTAAGGAGCATTTTTAGGACTTTCTAGTATGAGCATAGCGTCAAACACAAAATCAAATAGTCTAAAGGCATGCTCCCTAACCTCAAAACCAATATAAGCAATCCAACCTCAAACCAAACATTTAAGGCCACTTACAACCCAAAAATGCCAACATAAACATGCCACAAACTTAGGGAGTTCAAACATATCTCCCAAATACAACCTTGGTCTCCCATTGCCATTATATCAAAACTAAAGTGTATGAAGACTTCACCATACATGATCTTGAACTTCTTTGGATGATCTTATCCTCTTTGATGCCCGGAAACACCTCAATTATCTGCATTATTGGTAAAAGAGATCCTAAGCACAATTGCTTAGTGAGGCATGGTCTAAAGGAAACAAACTCAATAATGCATATCTTGAATACACATTCTCAAAAGCTTTTTTAACAACATGCTCATTCTAACTCATGCTTGAAAACCTTTCAAAGCAACTTCTCATTGAAAACACGTGTACCTTCATTCTATCTCATGCATTTAAACCAATGCAAAACTCATGTCAAAGCCATACTCATGCTTGTAACACAAAAGCATTTCATATACAAATCTCATATGCAATTCTCATAGAATAAAACATTACATCAAGGGTACATGTGAATCAAAAGCATTTTCACTTATTATATTGGCATTTCACATCTCATTATTACTCTGATATGCAGACATCTCACTAGACACTTCCGGTGGCATCTACCGTCACCGTACTCACTCGTCTAGCAACATAATTTCCAGTGGAATCTTACATCACCGTACTCACAAGGCGGAATCTCTCATCGCCACAAAGCTTGGGTATTTCACCAAGTCCTACCCGATGGAATGCCCATCATCGGTTCTTTCCCTTTGGCTTAACCAAAGAGCACGTACGGATTTTTAGTTTATAGTGTACTCTCATCCTATTGATCGATCAATTATATTCGATAAGTATCTCAACATCTAAGCCAATATATTATGTCAATACATCATCTCACCTACTGTTTTTCATGCAACAATTCTCAAAACCTTCTCAACTCGTATGAACACCATAACATTTGCCAATGTTTAAACAAAAGCTCAACTCTCAACCATGCAACATGTTACTTCATGAAATCATTTCAAGCATCATCTCATGCTACAAAACTTGCATAAAAACAGTCGGAATTTATCTATCTCAAACCATGAGCATGTAAAAGAATTTTAGGGGCAATCACCACATTCAAGCGAGCAATCTAGCCAATATTTACTTCTGAACTTAGGAAGGTGTTTCAAACCTTTCCTAAATCCCCAAAGCTTGATTCTTTGTCCCCCAAGGTTTTCTAAAACCATACGCACTCACTGATTACGTTTCGCTTGCTCACCGAAACGCTATCTAGGCTTCCGGATCAACACCAAAAGCATCCAAAGATGTCTCCCATGTTTTAAACACATAAGAGCAGAGGATTAATGCATCATCATGCATTGAAATCATCAGCCATACACCTAAACTAACCGCTCTACTCAAAAACCACATTTCGGCTACCAAACACAATCGAAATCACCTCCAAACTCTTCCAAAACAAAACCCAGCTAAGATCTACCACTTCTAATCATTTCTAAACATAAATTAACATCAAAAACCACCACAAACTCGTCCTTATACCTCCAGCTATGACAGAACACCAAAATCACCCCAAAAACCATCATTCTAGAAAGCAAAACATAGGAAAACAAACCTATTCGGGATTTGATTGATAAAACCTCATCTATAACATCAATTAACATCCAAATTACATTAGAAAACCACCTCAAAACAGAGCCCAATTATTCACCACGAAAATCTTCAAGATCTCTTCCAAAATCTTGAGTTTTAAGACAATTTCTTGTTTCTAACATTAAAACCACTCAAAAATCATTAACAAAAGGTTTGATAACTTGGGAATTTCAGTAAATAACTGATCATTAGAGGAGAAGGACGAAGCTTACCTCTAATGGATGATTTCTCCTTGATTTGGGCAAGTTTTCTTGAAAATTCAATGTAGAAATCAAGAGGATTTGATGAGGAATTGATTAAGAATCAAAGGAAGATTGAAATCCCATCAAATGAAGTGAAAATCAAAGTATATTTGCTGGAGAGAATGTGTTTGGTTGAAAAGAATTTGAGAGAAAATAAAATGAGGGAAAATTTGTGAAAAGTAGTTATGAATAGTCAAAGGTAATTTCCAAATTAATTAGCCTTCATTTCCTTTAATTAAAACATTAATAAAATCTCCCAAATTAAGAAAAAATCTGATGAAATTTTTTTGGTAAAATTAGCTCCTTAAAGATTCAAAGTTTCAATCCTTTACAAAACAGTCACTATTTAACTTTTGTAAAAACTGCGATTTGGTCAGTACACTGAAATGTAGTATTTCCAAACCTTATTTTGTAAAATTGATTTCACCATAACCTTTCATATATTAAATGAGGATTTTTAAATATTTTTCTATATTTTTAAAGCATCCCACACTAGGTATTTCCTAAAGCTCCCTTTAAGAATCGAACCGTTTTCAAACCGGTCCGATTCGGACTCTAAAACATCTAGGCCCAAATTTGGGGTGTTACATGTTGTCTCGGCAGGTGGAATAGAATTAAATCGTGGCGGTAAGTCTGGTAGATATTCCAAGTTCGGGGCGATAGTCGATAGTGATCCTTCCTATTTCTAGGCAAGGATGCTCAAATGCTTGTGTGATGTAGGCAATACCTAGCAATCTCAGCGTGAACCTAACACACGCAAGTCAAATCGGTTTGTGATCCCTTTTAGCCTCTGAAACTTTTGAGCTTTTGGAACCAAGTTAGTCACGCCTCGACATGTTGTGACCGTGCTTAACCCTTTCATGAGCCTTACACTTTCGTTCTCGACTAATGGATTCTCTCAACTGAACGGTTAGGACTAATTGAAAGAATGAAGTACATAGATTAAGCAAACTTGAAATTTTATTGAAAACATACTTAAACTATTACAACTGTTCTCACAACTACTTTACATGCAAAGACCTAATCCAAAGGAGAGTTGGGTTGCGACCCCCAACAACTCCCATCTATCTAGCTATGTAACCCCCTTAGCCTGGTCTAGAAGGTTGACCCGAACCGAGGTGATTACACGGGGAAAACTGAAGCCAACTCGTTAAAGCCGACTTCGATTGACGACCCTTTTTTTCTTTTTATCTTTTCTACATGCAACTTAAGTCCTATGTGATCACCAAAGAGCATAGGAAGAAATGGCACAGCGATCAGATTTTGATTAGGGGTTTAATTGCACAAACTAGACATTTAGGGACCAAAATGTAATTTCTACAAATTACAAGGACTTCTCCGATTTTAAAGTTACCTTTAGTCAATTAGTCATATTTCATGCTTCTCTGTAAATTTTCATCACAATCTGACTAACCAATCACATCCAATTGCATTTATGAAGTTCGGGGACTAAAATGCAACGTTTCAAAACATTCACAAGAGAGGTTTAACGAACTTAACGACCCGCGTATCGATACGCCTAAGGAGGGTATCGATATGCCCTTGATGGTCAAACTTCCCAGGCTTGTGTCACCAGACCGTATCGATACACTGAGGTACCGTATCAGTACGCCCTCGTCCAGTGACTAAAGAGGGTATCGATACGACCCCGTGTACCAATATACCCCTCACAAATCAAGCAGGCCGTATCGATACTCTTTGAGGTGTCCCGATACGCTGTAGTTTGGAAATACCCAAAATGCAGATTTTGAACCCCAACGACCCATCCAAACCATTCCAACATATAGTTAAACATGCTTGCACACCAATATGCAACAACACTCAAAGGTACAAGCTACGGAAAAATGTCTAACATCATTATCATCAAAATTGACTTCTAAAGCATGTTCCCTAAGATTCAAAAACACCAAAAGACCATAAGCATCCCAAAAGCCAAGTTAAATCATCAAAACCAATATAAAGACCTTTTACAAACCATATAAACCATACAACACCTGCATCAACATCAGGGAGTCCAAAACACATCTCCCAAAAGCAACTATTAAATCCCATTGCCATATATCATTACTAAAGTAAATGTAAAACATCACCATACTTGAGCTTAAATATTCCTTGGATTCCTTTAAGCCTCCTCTGTAACGCCCCGGTTTTGGGCTCAGAAGTTTTGGCGTTGACCGGTTCGGTCAAAGTGCTGATCGAATATATAAGAGTGAATTTAGGAAAGCCTAGTTCGGGTTGCATTAAAAATATGGAAAAATATTCTAAAATCATATTTTAATATATAAAGGTGAACTGTGAAATCAATTTTGGAAAATGAGGTTCGGAAGGTTGACATTTTGGCTAGTGACCAAAATGTAATTTTTGAAAGTTGCGGGATAGTTTTATAAAGGATTGAAACTTTGAATCTTTAAGGAGCTATTATTCCAAAAAGGATTTCTCCAGATTTTTCTAAGATATTTTAAGTCTAAAATCTGATTTTAAAGATTTAGAAAAGGAGGGAAATCATTTTAACCAATTTCCAACTAATTTTCTATTTTCTCTCAAATTCTCTTTTCTCTCATTTTCTCTCTACCCAAACAAGATTTCCTCAGATTTCTTTCTCTGATTTTGACATCCTAAACTCTCATTTCAATTCTTATTTGATTCCTAATCATCTCATCATCAAAACCTCACAATTTACAAGTTGATTCATCAAGCATTTTGGCTCTAAAATGGAGAAATTCAAGTTTGGAGGTAAGAACGTCCTTCTCCTCTAAACTATCAGTTCTTTACTGAAATTCCTAAGTTCTCAATCCTTGATTCATGTTTTATTAAAGGCTTTTCAATTGAGATCTTGATTTTTGGCTAAAATGCAAGATTTGGTGATTTTGGTGAAAATTTCGTGTGATCTGTTTAAGCAGGGTTTTGAGGTGTTAAATTGATGTTAAATGAATGCTAAAATGATTAGAAGTTGAGGTTTAATCAATGCAATCCCGGATAGGTTGAATTTCCTAAGTTTGGCTTGAGTTTTTGGTTGTTTTTGGAGTGTTTTTGGTGATCTGTTATACCTGGAGGTATAAGGACGTGGTTGTGATCATTTTGCATGTTATTTGATGTATAAAAATGGTTAGAAGTGATGGATCTTGGCTGGGTTAAGTTTTGGAAGTGTTTGGAGATGATTTCGGTTGTGTTTGGTAGCCAAATTGTTAGATTTGTGATGAGCAGCGAGTTGTGTTGATGTTGCTGGTGTTTTAATGCATAAGGATGCATTAATGTTCTGTTTTTATGTGCTTGAAACAGGGGAGGTTGATCCTTGAGCTTTGGAGGTGTTTTCGGAAGGTTTCTGAAGCTTGGAAAGCTTGTTGGCTAGGCTTGTTTGGTAATCGGTGAGTGAAGTTGGGATTTCAGCTTTTGAAACAAGGTTTGAAGGTTTTTGGGAGCTTAGTTTAATTCTAAACAACTTTGCTAAGCTCAAGAGTAAGTGAAGAGGTTTTTGCTTTTGGATTGTGTATGATTTGGTTTTAAAATCAATTGTGGTTGATGATTGATGTGCATGTGTTATTGCATGGTTTAATTCTGTTTTGTAAGCATGTTTTAGCATGGTTTAATGCTGGTTTTGAAAGTCAATTGAAAAGGATGCTCAAGGTAAGAGATCCTTGGTTATGTTTATGGAAATTGTGATTTTGATGCATAGTGATGCATGTTGTTCATTGGCTTTGTATGATGCTTAAAAACAGTGAGTTGATGATGATTAATGATGATAATTGTACCTTTTGCATATTGTTTATGCATGTGAATCATTGAGCTAATGATGTGGTGGTTTTGCATTATGTGTATGCATGTGAATCATTGAGCTAATGATGTGATGACCTTGCATTGTGTTTATGCATGTGGAACATTGGATATTATGGTAAGATGGTTATGTTGGCAAGAGATGTGAATGGTTCTTGGTTCGTTGATCGGGTATAATTAGCCGGCTATAGGATTGGGTGCACCGTGAATAAAGTCGCCTTGAAGGCGGAGTGGTCAAGTGTGGACCGGTTAGACTCCCCTCAAGTATTCCTAACGAGAAGAGGTTATAGTGGAGGTTGTTGCCCACTCGAGGACCTAAGTTGTTAAGGTCATAATGGAGGTTGTTGCCCATTCGAGGACCTTGGTTAAGTAAAGGTTATAAGGTGGTTAAAAGTCCTTATGTGAGAACCTTGTACTTGTTAAGATCACAATGGCAGTGTTTAAGTCCATGTGTGGATCTTATGTGTGATGTCCCGTACCTCGTTAGATGATGTCTACAACTACCAATCGGTTATGCAAAGGTTGTATGGTGGTTGAAAGTCCATACGGAAAAGACCTTGTGCATGTCAAGGGTGTATGGCGGATGGAAGTCCATACATGGTAACCTTGAGGAAAAGCTAAGGTTGTATGGTGTTTAAAAGTCCATGCATGGGAACCTTAGGTTGTTAAGGTCAAATGGAGGTTGATGCCCATTTGGAAGACCTTGGATTGGGTAGGGTGTAGGAAGCGTTGGGACACGCTTGTAATCCGCGTATCCAATCGAATCGATAAGTTGGAAAGTGAATGTGGTTGATCTCTTGGAAGCCAATGTAATGTTCTTGATCATGTGAAGCATGGGATTGCTTGAAATGATGCATGGTTGCATGTGAAGCATGGGATTGCTTGAAATGATGCATGGTTGCATGTGAAGCATGGTATTGCTTGAAATGATGCATGGTTGCATGTGAAGCATGAGATGCTTGAATTAATGCATGTTTGCATGAGAAGCATGAGATGTTTGGTAAGATGCATTGTTGCATGAGATGTGTAAATGCTAGTGGAAGCATGTTACTTGTATGTTGAACAAGTGTTGGTTATCATTTGATAAATGATGCATGTGAGCATGGATTACCTATGTTGCATTGAAGTCATGTATGACTTGTTGTTAAAGGCATGTGAATACGATGTTATGGTTTTATAGTGCATTGATTAAATGCATGAAATGGTTTAATTGAACTATGGTTTTAAATGGTTTCTTGCTTGACTTTGGTTTTCCCCGTGTAATCTTCGTAGTTCGGGTCAACCGTCTAGGCCGGGCTACGGGGGTTACATTTGGTGGTATCAGAGCTGAGTTGCGAAGGTTGGGGAAAACGGTAAGTTGTTGTGGTAAGTGTGCTTGATGTTTACCTTGTTGTATGGTTGAAAGCTGGTTGAAGCATGTGTTGCTGTATATGCTGTTGATGTTTTGAGCATGTTGCTGGTGTATGCAAGCATGATTTGTGGATATGTGTTGATGTTATGAGCTGATGCTATGCATGATGAATGTGTTTTGAGCATGTTATGTTGCTAATGTGCTGGTGCTGTTGGATGTTGATGGTGTAAGCATGATCAAGGCATGTTGTTGATATGCTTGATGTTGTGATATTCATGTTGTGTTGATTGTTATGTCATGTAAAGGGGGAGGATTCGGGATACCCATTGCCTTATTAATATAGCTATTGTGTTATTTTGGAGTTGGAGTTTGAATCCTTGCTTAATGCTGGTCTAACAGGTTTTGTTTGTTTGTTGTGATTGTGTGTTGTTTGTTGTTAGTGGTATGGCAAAGATGATGAAAGAATGGAGGATGAGTGAAATGGTTGCTGCCTTGGGGCAGGTTGTTAAGTCAAAGGATTCACCCTTTTGTAAAGGTGTTTTGTCTCAGTCTTCTGTGACTGAAGTTGAGATGGTAAGGCAAGGGAAGGAAGCTGGTTCCGGGATGGAAAGTTCTTTACCTGTTGTTCAGGAGGTGTTGGGAACATCTCAGGCTATGGTTGAGGTGGGATCAGTGGATGTGCTGGCTAAATGTGTGGGTTTGCCGAAACAGTATTTGTTTGATTTGGGTGCTTTGGAGTACCATGGTTCTTCCCCGGAGATGTTTGAGGTCTGGTTGGCCAATGTAGTTCTGATTTTGGATCAGGAAGGCTGTGATTATGCCTGTAAGCTGGGGAGTGTTGTTTCTTTGATGTTGGAGGATGCTTGTTCTTGGTGGACATCTGTGGCTGTGGCGTCACATATCCTTGATGTTGATTGGGATTTCTTTGTATCTGCTTTCTATGAAAGGTATCTTGGAAGGGAATTTCCAAGGGTTGGGCAAGGTGTGGCTAATGCTGTTGGTGAGCAAGTGTTGCTTGAGCAAGGAGTGGGAGCACAGTCATCTGTTTGTGACCGTTGTAAAAGGCAACATGTTGGAAATTGTTGGGGCACAGGTGTTTGTTGGAATTGTGGTTCCAAGTTGCATGTTAAGCGTGATTGTCCTCATGGAGTGAAGTCAGCTTTGATGTTGGCTAAAGGATCTTTGAAAGGTCGTGGGCGCGACCGAGGCGAGGTTCAGAAGTGGCAGAAAAAGCAGAAGGTTGTGAAGAGCTTGGGAAATGAAGTTTGCTGGAAGTGTGGGTCTGCTGGACACATGAAGCGTGATTGCTTGATGTTGGCGCGGAACAGTCAAGGTTTCTTATCGCAAGGAGTTGGTGGTGACCCAGGAGTGTTTGTTGGTGCTTCAAGGGTGCAACCGAAGGATGTTGGTTCCGCAAGGAAGAGAGCTCGTTCGATGAAGCTTCAGGGTGGTGTTATGTTTTCAGGTAACCTTGTTAAGTGATCTTTGCTTTAGTTGCTTAGTTTGGTTTCTGTTGGTTTTTCCTTGCGTGGTAAGTTGGGTCTTGTTGCTAGCATGTTTAGGGTAATGATAGTTGTGGTTTGGTGATATCTTGTGGTTAATGGTTGTTGGTATGATGGAGTTAGATAAGTTAAAGGTGAGTAAGAGGTTGTTCTTAGACAGATTTTGAGGATGTTATTGGAGGGTGTGAACTGGCATTCATGCACAGTTAAATCATTGATATATACTATATTATATAAGTTGGTCCATGCATACATGTGGCATAACATTAGAGGTTTTTGCATACATGTACATAAGACATTGATAGGGCATGTAGGTGATCATGCATACGATGTTCACGCTCGCTAATGACTAATCGAATCTGTTAGTGTTGTGGTTGGGTTAAGTGTGATGATGGGTTTGTAGAGGTTGTTTGGTGCTGAGTGGGAGTTAGAAGTGCTGGAGTTTGTTATCTAGTTGTTTGTGATGGTGAGAGTGGAATGGCTTGTTGGTAGAAGGAAAGTGTTTGTTGCTTTGAGAGTTTAGTGGTTTGGTGGTGAAAGGTATCGGTTGTGGTTTGTATCAGTTAAGTGGTTTGTTTAGCTGAAAGGAAGTGGTTGTTCCTTGGTGCTAAGTGTTGTTGTAGCTTGGTGGTTGAGTTTCCGAGTGCTGAAGTGGTTTAGCTTTTAAGTTGCTGTGAAGGGTTGTGTTTGTTCTTGGCAATCTTTGAAGAGTTCTGAAGCTGTTGTGTGTGTTTTGGTTCAGTGATGTTCTGGTAGTGCAAGTGTTCTGGTTAAGTATGTACTGAAAGGGCTGTGAAAGATCGAAGGTTTTCGTTGGTTGTTTGAGTTCTTGTGAGCAGTGGTTGGCTAGTTGTGGTTAAGAAGTTCTGTTTGAAGTCTGTTGATGGTATGTGGAACGGCTGAAGGTTTCAAGTTGAGGTTGTGATGTGATTCTGGTTTTTGGTGCTGGTGAGCTGTTATGGTAATGTTTTTGATGGGTGTAAAGGATTGTCAGCTTCGTTAGAGAGTTTGTGTGAACAGTTGATGTTTAAGGATTTCTGCTTGTTGGGAAAATCTTTGGAAAAGGTTTGGGAATCGCAAGAGTTGTTGAGGTTGAGAGGTTGCCTAGTGGCTGAGTTGGTTTGGTTGTTGTCTTTGTGTAGACAAGTTCTGGAAGATGTGTATTACAGTGTTGTTTGCTGTAAGAGCTGAAGTTCCTCAGGTTGACGTTGGGTTTGTGTATTGTCTGGTTGTGTGGAAGGTTAAGTCGTGGTTACCTTTGAGAGTTTGGATTTGTGAACAGTGTATGGTGGAGGTTTTGTGTGGAATGTGATCAGTGGTGTTGGTTAAGGCTTTTGTGTTGCTTTGTGTGTTGCTTGAGAAGGTTCTGTTCTCTTTTCGCCGGTTGAAATTTCGAGGATGAAATTTCCTAAGGGGGGGAGAGTTGTAACGCCCCGGTTTTGGGCTCAGAAGTTTTGGCGTTGACCGGTTCGGTCAAAGTGCTGATCGAATATATAAGAGTGAATTTAGGAAAGCCTAGTTCGGGTTGCATTAAAAATATGGAAAAATATTCTAAAATCATATTTTAATATATAAAGGTGAACTGTGAAATCAATTTTGGAAAATGAGGTTCGGAAGGTTGACATTTTGGCTAGTGACCAAAATGTAATTTTTGAAAGTTGCGGGATAGTTTTATAAAGGATTGAAACTTTGAATCTTTAAGGAGCTATTATTCCAAAAAGGATTTCTCCAGATTTTTCTAAGATATTTTAAGTCTAAAATCTGATTTTAAAGATTTAGAAAAGGAGGGAAATCATTTTAACCAATTTCCAACTAATTTTCTATTTTCTCTCAAATTCTCTTTTCTCTCATTTTCTCTCTACCCAAACAAGATTTCCTCAGATTTCTTTCTCTGATTTTGACATCCTAAACTCTCATTTCAATTCTTATTTGATTCCTAATCATCTCATCATCAAAACCTCACAATTTACAAGTTGATTCATCAAGCATTTTGGCTCTAAAATGGAGAAATTCAAGTTTGGAGGTAAGAACGTCCTTCTCCTCTAAACTATCAGTTCTTTACTGAAATTCCTAAGTTCTCAATCCTTGATTCATGTTTTATTAAAGGCTTTTCAATTGAGATCTTGATTTTTGGCTAAAATGCAAGATTTGGTGATTTTGGTGAAAATTTCGTGTGATCTGTTTAAGCAGGGTTTTGAGGTGTTAAATTGATGTTAAATGAATGCTAAAATGATTAGAAGTTGAGGTTTAATCAATGCAATCCCGGATAGGTTGAATTTCCTAAGTTTGGCTTGAGTTTTTGGTTGTTTTTGGAGTGTTTTTGGTGATCTGTTATACCTGGAGGTATAAGGACGTGGTTGTGATCATTTTGCATGTTATTTGATGTATAAAAATGGTTAGAAGTGATGGATCTTGGCTGGGTTAAGTTTTGGAAGTGTTTGGAGATGATTTCGGTTGTGTTTGGTAGCCAAATTGTTAGATTTGTGATGAGCAGCGAGTTGTGTTGATGTTGCTGGTGTTTTAATGCATAAGGATGCATTAATGTTCTGTTTTTATGTGCTTGAAACAGGGGAGGTTGATCCTTGAGCTTTGGAGGTGTTTTCGGAAGGTTTCTGAAGCTTGGAAAGCTTGTTGGCTAGGCTTGTTTGGTAATCGGTGAGTGAAGTTGGGATTTCAGCTTTTGAAACAAGGTTTGAAGGTTTTTGGGAGCTTAGTTTAAGTCTAAACAACTTTGCTAAGCTCAAGAGTAAGTGAAGAGGTTTTTGCTTTTGGATTGTGTATGATTTGGTTTTAAAATCAATTGTGGTTGATGATTGATGTGCATGTGTTATTGCATGGTTTAATTCTGTTTTGTAAGCATGTTTTAGCATGGTTTAATGCTGGTTTTGAAAGTCAATTGAAAAGGATGCTCAAGGTAAGAGATCCTTGGTTATGTTTATGGAAATTGTGATTTTGATGCATAGTGATGCATGTTGTTCATTGGCTTTGTATGATGCTTAAAAACAGTGAGTTGATGATGATTAATGATGATAATTGTACCTTTTGCATATTGTTTATGCATGTGAATCATTGAGCTAATGATGTGGTGGTTTTGCATTATGTGTATGCATGTGAATCATTGAGCTAATGATGTGATGACCTTGCATTGTGTTTATGCATGTGGAACATTGGATATTATGGTAAGATGGTTATGTTGGCAAGAGATGTGAATGGTTCTTGGTTCGTTGATCGGGTATAATTAGCCGGCTATAGGATTGGGTGCACCGTGAATAAAGTCGCCTTGAAGGCGGAGTGGTCAAGTGTGGACCGGTTAGACTCCCCTCAAGTATTCCTAACGAGAAGAGGTTATAGTGGAGGTTGTTGCCCACTCGAGGACCTAAGTTGTTAAGGTCATAATGGAGGTTGTTGCCCATTCGAGGACCTTGGTTAAGTAAAGGTTATAAGGTGGTTAAAAGTCCTTATGTGAGAACCTTGTACTTGTTAAGATCACAATGGCAGTGTTTAAGTCCATGTGTGGATCTTGTGTGTGATGTCCCGTACCTCGTTAGATGATGTCTACAACTACCAATCGGTTATGCAAAGGTTGTATGGTGGTTGAAAGTCCATACGGAAAAGACCTTGTGCATGTCAAGGGTGTATGGCGGATGGAAGTCCATACATGGTAACCTTGAGGAAAAGCTAAGGTTGTATGGTGTTTAAAAGTCCATGCATGGGAACCTTAGGTTGTTAAGGTCAAATGGAGGTTGATGCCCATTTGGAAGACCTTGGATTGGGTAGGGTGTAGGAAGCGTTGGGACACGCTTGTAATCCGCGTATCCGATCGAATCGATAAGTTGGAAAGTGAATGTGGTTGATCTCTTGGAAGCCAATGTAATGTTCTTGATCATGTGAAGCATGGGATTGCTTGAAATGATGCATGGTTGCATGTGAAGCATGGGATTGCTTGAAATGATGCATGGTTGCATGTGAAGCATGGTATTGCTTGAAATGATGCATGGTTGCATGTGAAGCATGAGATGCTTGAATTAATGCATGTTTGCATGAGAAGCATGAGATGTTTGGTAAGATGCATTGTTGCATGAGATGTGTAAATGCTAGTGGAAGCATGTTACTTGTATGTTGAACAAGTGTTGGTTATCATTTGATAAATGATGCATGTGAGCATGGATTACCTATGTTGCATTGAAGTCATGTATGACTTGTTGTTAAAGGCATGTGAATACGATGTTATGGTTTTATAGTGCATTGATTAAATGCATGAAATGGTTTAATTGAACTATGGTTTTAAATGGTTTCTTGCTTGATGTGGTTTTCAAGTTAAAGAAAGGTATGTTGTGGAAAGGATGTGTTTTCCATGGTTTTGTTTAAGCTTGGCATATGGTGTTTATGCATGTTTTGAGCTTGATGTTGAAAAGAGTTTTCGAACATGGTTTTGGAAAGCAAATCGGGTTGGTTTTAAAGTGTTTTAAAGACCCGCTGCATTGATGGTGTTTTGGTTTTGAGCATTCCTCACTAAGCATTATGTGCTTACGCTCCTTTTTGTCCATCAATGCAGATTCTTGAGGTTTGGGCAGCAAGGAGCAAGGGATTCAAGGTGGACTCCAATGGAGATGTATGTCTCGGTGAATAGCTATAGTTAATAAGGGCAATGGGGTAGAATCTCTCGGATTGTTGTTATTGTGATCGTATGTGTTGATCAAGAATGTTTATGTACTGTTGTTAATGATGTTGAATCATGAATTGGTTTAATTGAGGTTGCTTGAAGGATTTGTGCTTAAATGGTTGCTTGAGTAGGAAGCATGTCTATAGAATTGGGGCTTTTCATATGTGTTGATCATATGTTGAATTGTTGATGCAAGTATGTCTCTTTTATGTTGAATTGCATGTTGGCAAAGTTTGGTGGCTTTTGGAGCATGTTTGAATGATCAATTGTGTGTTTGAGTGAGCAAAACGCAACATTCTGGGCTAGGTGTTTCGGAACAGGCAACACCGTTTCGGAACGGGTGCCCTGCATAAACCCAGGCGTCCGAAACGGGTGTCACCGTTCCGAAACGGAAGGCATTCTGCCAGACCCCCGTTGCGGAACGCGTTGCGGAACGGCCCGTGTTTCGGAACGGCCTTGGCCTGTTTCGGAACGGGTGACCGTTGGGGGCTGTCATGGGCGGTTAAATGTTTCAAAATGTTTGCATTTTGGTCCTGAATCTTGTTTGTGCAATTGTTTGAGTTCGGGATGTCCGTTTGAGTTGAAATTTGGCAGAGAAGCATGAAACATGATTAATTTCAAGTCGGTAACTTAAAATCTGGTTAAGTCCTTAAAGTTTTCAGAAATTACAATTTGGTCCCTAAAGTTGTAATTTGTTCAATCGGGTCCCTGTTTGATCTCTGATGTTTGTGATCTTTGAGCATGGTGTTTGCGTGATCACACATAGGGTTAATGTGCATCTAGACAAGATTAAAAGAAAAAAAAAGGGTCGTTAATCAAGGTTGACTTTCGGGTTGACTTTGGTTTTCCCCGTGTAATCTTCGTAGTTCGGGTCAACCGTCTAGGCCGGGCTACGGGGGTTACATCCTCGCTGCCCAAAATGTCTCATTTATCTGCATTGTTGGTAAAAGAGAGCGTAAGCACGATAGCTTAGTGAGGCAAGCTCTAAAAACACCAACACAACAATGCATGCTTTTAAAATCTCTATCTTGAAATTCATTTCTAAAACCATGCTCTTTCTATCTCATGCTTGAAAACCATTTCAAAGCGAATCACCATTTGAAAATCACATGTACCATCTATCTATCTATCTTATGCATTCAACCAATGCAAATCTCATGGCAAAGCAACACATATGCTTGATATTCAAAAGCATTCCTTAAATCTCAAAATCTCATATGCATTTCTCATAGTATAAAAATCATTTCAACATTGGTACATGTGAATCAAATTCATTCTCATATATTGGCATTTCATACTCTATCTTTACTCGGATATGCAGATTAGCTTGACATAGAGCCAAGTCCTACCCCGGTGAAATTTGACATCACCGAACTCTCATGGAGGTATCTCTCTTCGCCATAAAGCTTGGGTGTATCACCTAGACCTACCCCGATGGTATCTCTTATCATCGGATTCTCACTTTGGATCGGGATGGCACTACCCCCATTGTCCGACTCCAAAGAGCACGTACGAATTTTAGTTTATAGTGCACTTTACATCCTATTGGTCAACCAATTATATCCGATAATCTTCTCATCATTTATGTCAATATATTACAATAAAATCATCATCTCACCTTCTATTTTGATGCAACATTTCTAAAATCAATCTCATCCCATTTCAAAACCTCAATTCATGCATAACATTTAATCAAAATTGCAAAACTCTTTGCAATGTCATTCTATCTCATGGGATCAATATGAAACATCATTTCATGTCATAAATCATGCATAAAACATTAAGAATTTTTCTATCTCAAATCAAGAGCATGTCAAAAGCATTTAGGGGCATTAACCACTTTTCGAGAGCAAATCTAAACATACTTACTTCTGGAATTAGGATGGTGTTTCAAACCAATCCTAAATCCCTAAACCTTGTTTCCTTGTCCCTCAAGGACTTCTAAAATCATTTGAACTCACCGATAATGTTTCGCTTGCTTGCTAAAACGATTTCTAAGCTTCCGACACTTCCGGATCAACACCAAACGCGTCCGAAGATGTCTCCCCTGTTCATTACAAATAAGAGCAGAGGATTAATGCATCATCATGCATTAAAATCACCAGCCACTCACTCTAACTCGCTGCTCTACTCAAAACTAGCCTTTCGGCTATCCCAAATAACCGAAATCACCTCCAAACTTTCTCAAATTAAAGCCCAGCCAAGAGCTATCAATTATAACCTTTTCTAAACTTCAATCAACATAAAAAATCACCACAAACACAACCTTATACCTCCAGCAATTGCATATCACCAAAAACACCTCAAAAACCACAAATCTAGCATCACAAACTTAGGAACTCAAACCTATTCGAGATTTATTTGTTAAAACCTCATTCTTAACATCAAATATCATCCAAAATATGTTAGAAATCAACCTCAAAATAGAGTTTAACATAGAAATACGAAAATCACCAAGATCTCATCAAGATTCTTGAATTTAACAACAATTTCATGTTTATAACTTTAAAACAACTCAAAAACCATCAACAAAGGATTGATAACTTGGGAGTTTCAGTAAAGTACTGATCATTAGAGGAGAAAGATGAAGCTTACCTCTAATGGTTGATCTCTCTTCAATTTGGGCAAATTTTCTTGAAATCCAAAGCAAAAATCAAAAGGATTTGATGGAGCAAAAATCAAAAGGATTTGATGGAACAAAGATAAGAAATCTTTTGGAAGATAAAATCTCAGCAAACAAAATAAAAATGATAGTTTCTTTGATGAGAGAAAAGTGTTTGGCTGATTGGAAGTTGAGAGAAAATGAAAAGAGAAAACTATCGTAAAATTAGTTATGAAAAGTCAACTTTATTTTCCTTTTTAATTCTCTTTTATTTCTTTAATTAAATCATTATTAAAAGCTCCCAAATTAAAGAGAAATCTGATGAAAACAAATTGTAAAATTAGCTCCTTAAAGATTTCAAGTTTCAATCCTTTACAAAACAGTCACTAGTCAACTTTTGCAAAAACTGCATTTTGGTCATTATACGAAAATGTAACATTTCCAAATCTCCTTTTGCAAAATTCTTTTCACCATAATCATTTATATAATAAATGAGAATTTTTAGATATTTTTCCATATTTTTAAAACATCCCAAACTAGGTGTTCCCTAAACCAACCTCAAGGGTTCGAACCGTTCCCGACTGGCCCGATTCAACATCTAATATATCTAGGCCCAAAACTAGGGCGTTACAAGCTACCTCTCAGCTATGCATCTATTCATGTGTGCATCCCCTCATGCCCATATACCCTCAAATACATTGGGTATATATAGGGCTCATGGCCTAAGTTTGAGTCCTCCTTGAAATAGGATTTCTTAAAATAGTTTACATTAAATGCTGACTTCTTTTTGACTTGAATGTGGACTCTTTGGATGTTGCCTTCTTCCACAACTAAGGATAAGTACTCCTACTTATCAATCTTCGATCGGCTCTACTGGCCGCTACAAGCTTTAGAAAATTGCAAGACTAGGCTCATTGGGCTCAGGGAATTGCCCTCTTTCAAGCGTAACCCATATTGGGTAAGTCGGTGTCACTCCTTCATGGGCGGCACTTGGCGGCAATACTGCTTTGGCAGCGTCCTTCGCAGCATCTAGAACTGCTTCAGTATAGCTCCTTTTGTTCCAGCTTTCCTGTCCTCTCCTGTCCCCTCCAAAGCTACAGCACCTGAAGATAAAAACATAAAATATTCAATAAAAGCATGGTAAAAGAGAAAATATTGTTACTATGCATGCAATGCACCTAGATATGACTAAATGAGCCGATGAATGGAAATAATAAGGGTAGGGATGTGCACAAAATATAGAACTTGTGGACAATCTACAGTAGTATGCACAACCAAGAAATGCGCACACTTCGTAAGGCGATCTAAAATCACCCAGATGGAGTTCTTCCTGGATGGTGTCAAAGGTAGACCGGACACAAAATCCATTGTAATCCTTTCCCATTTCCATTTTGATATCCTCAAAGGCTGTAACAAACCAGAAGGAAACTGATGTTCAGCTTTCACACGCTGACAAACCATACATTTTCTTATGAAATTAGCGACATCCTTTTTAAATCCCACCCAATAGTACTCATCCTTCAAACCACGATACATCTTAGTACTGCCTGGATACAAAGCAAAAGGACTGCTATTAGCTTCAGTCAAAATAATGTGTCTCAACTCAACATCTTCCGGCACAACTATTCGACTTTTGAAACATAAAACTCCATCATCATTGAAACAGAAGTTCGTTGCATTAGCATCAGCTATATCCTAAACATGAGGCACCAACGAAACATCAAGCAAGTTCTTCTCCTTTATAAACTAAATCAAGGAAGGTTTCACCCGCAACTCGGCTATCAATCCACCATCACGCGATAAACTTAACCGAGCAAACATCGCTCTCAACTTCACATCTACCTTCCTATTCAAAGCACCAGCCACAACATTGGCTTTTCCAGGATGATACTCAATCGTCAGATCATAATCCTTAAGCAACTCCAACCATCTTCGTTGTCTAAGATTCAACTCCCTTTAAGACATGAGATACTTTAAGATTTTATGATCGGTGTAAACCACACACTATTCACCATAAAAGTAGTGTCTCCAAATCTTCAAAGAAAACGCCACCGCAACGAGCTCTAGATCATGAGTAAAAACTACAAACTTTTCACCATAGTTATGCTCATGCACCTTCAATTGTCTAGACGCATAAGCTACAACCTTCCCACCTTGAATCAACATGCAACCCAAACCAATATATGATGCATCACTAAAAACTACAAACTCCTTACCCGATTCTAGTTGAATCAAGACAGGAGCTTGCGTCAAAGCTTCCTTCAACTTCTCGAAAGCTTGTTGCCTAACATCCATCCATTCAAAGCGAACATTCTTTTGCTACAAATTGGTCAAAGGAGCAACAATCTTAGAAAAACCTGCAACAAACCTTGGATAATATCCAACTAACCCAAGGAAACTATGCACCCCTGTCACCGATTTAGGTGTTTCCCAACTCATCACTGCTTCGATCTTGTGTGGATCAACCCGAATACCTTCGGTTGACACCACATGTCTAAGAAAAACCACTTCGTTGAGCCAAAACTCACACTTGCTCAGCTTAGCATAAAGTTGATTCTCCAATAGCACTTACAACACAATCATCAAATGCTTGTCATTATCCTCCTCGCTATGCGAGTACACGAGAATATCATCGATGAACACTACCACAAATTGATCTAGGGACTCATAGAACACTTGATTCATCATATCCATGAATGTAGTCGGTGCATTTGTCAACCCAACGACATCACCAAGAACTCATAATGGACATACCTTGTTTTAAAAGCTATTTTAGGTACATCCACATCCTTAACCTTTAGTTGATAATACCCAGACCTCAAATCAATCTTCGAAAATAATAAAGCACCCCGAAACTGATCAAACAAATCATCAATTCATGGAAAAGGGTACTTGTTCTTAATCGTCAACTTGTTCAGTTGCCGATAGTCTAAACACATATGCATTATACCATCCTTCTTTTTCACAAACCAGACCGGTGCACCCCAGGGAGAAACACTTGGCCTTATGAACCCTCGATCAAGCAACTCTTGAAGTTGCGTTTTCAACTCCTTCAATTCCTTAGGTGCAATCTGATAAGGAGCAGTAGATACTGGAGTCGTATTTTCATACAACTCAATGCCAAACTCAACTTCTCTGTTTGGTGGCAAACCAAGCAACTCTTCTAGAAAAATGCCCGAATACTCACATACTATTCGTATGTCTTGCACTCACAGTTCCTTCATTCCAGGGTTCATCACATAAGCTAAGAAAGCTTCGTAACCCAACTCCATCATCTGACTCGCTTCAAGAGCCGAAATTGCATTAGACAAGAAGTTCAAATTCTCGTCTACAATTACTACTTCATAATCATCATCAAGTTTCAAGGTAACTCGCTTAACATCAAAATCAACTACAGATCGATGCTCAGTCAACCAATCCATTCTAAGAATCACATCAAAACTATATAAATGTAATTCCATCAAATCAACTAAAAACACATGGCCTTGAACAGATAAAGGAAATCTCCTATACAGTTTTCTTGTAACAACAGTTTAACCGAAAGAGTTTTTTACTTGCATTCCTACATCTAGCATCTCAATAGGAATATCAAGAAAATGCGCATGCTCACTCAAGATGTATGAATGCGTAGATCCAAAATCAATCAATGCTAACAAAGACAAGGATTGCAAGGTGAAGGTACCTGCAATCACGTTGGTGTCATTATGCATGTCGCGATGTGCATACACCCTCGCAGGACCACCACCCTCCGAATGAGAAACAACCGCATGAGCCACACCTCTCTACCCATCCTCCCTCCTTTGGAAGTTACCACGACCGCGCCCACAACCTCTCTATGGTGCAAAAACAGGTGCACGGCCCTGACCAATCCAGCTAAAAAGGGACTGTAACACCCCAATTTTGGGCTTAGAAGTTTAGGGTCTGAACTGGACCGGTCTGATAAGCGGTTCGAATATAAAAGGAGGTTTTAGGGAAAGCCTAGTTCGGGATGTTTTAAAAATATAGAAAAATATCTAAAAATCCTATTTTAATATATATAAGAGAATGGTGAAGTCAATTTTACAAAATTAGGTTTGGAAATACTACATTTCGGTGTAGTGACCAAAATGCGATTTTTGCAAAGTTTAGTGGTGACTATTTTGTAAAGGATTGAAACTTTGAATCTTTAAGGAGCTAATTTACCCAAAATGTTTTTCTCCAGATTTTTCCTTAATTTGAGTGATTTAATTAATGCTTTAATTAAATAAAAAGAAAAGGGAAACTACTTTTAGATTCTCATAACTACCTTTTCCTAATTTTCTCTCATTCATTTTTCTCTCAAAATCCCATCATCCAAACACTTTTTCTCCAGCAACTTTCACACAGATTTTCACTTCAATTGATGAGGTTTCTATCATCTATTGGTTCCTAATCAATCTTGCATCAAATCCTTTTGTTTTCCACATTGAATTTTCAAGAAATTTGGCCCAAATCAAGGAGAAATCATCATTTAGAGGTAAGGATGTTCTTCTCCTCTAAATACTCAGTTCTTTTCTAAAATTACCAAGTTATCAATCCTTTATTAAAGTTTTATAAATGGATTTAACGTTAGAAACTTGATTTTGGCTTAAAACTCAAGATCTGGAAGAGATCTTGAAGATTTTCGTTGAAATGGATTGGGCTCTGTTTTGAGATGATTCTTTAATGTATTTTGGATGTCTAATGATGTTAGAAATGAGGTTTTATCAATCCAGTCCCGAATAGGTTGCATTTCCTAAGTTTTTGCTTATGAAAATGGTGGTTTTGGAGGTGTTCTTGGTGTTCTGTTATAGCTGCAGGTATAAGGACGAGTTTATGTTTATTTTGGATGTTAATTGATGATTAAAAATGGTTAGAAGTGATGGACCTTGGCTGGGTTAAGTTTTGGAAGAGTTTGAAGGTGTTTTCGGTTGTGTTTGGTAGCCGAAAAGTTGGTTTTGGGTAGAGCAGCGAGTTTAGGAGTGTTGGCTGAAGATTTCAATGCATGATGATGCATTAATCCTCTGCTTTGATGTGTTTAAAATAGGGGAGACATCTTCGGACACTTTTGGAGTTGATCCGGAAGCTTAATTGGTGTTTCGGCAAGCAAGCGAAATGAAATTGGTGAGTGGAGTTGGTTTCCAGCTTTGGAACAATTATTTGGAGGTTTTGGGAGCTTAGTTAAAGTCTAAACAACTTAACTAAGCTCAAGAGTAAGTTTTCAGAAAAACTCCCTCGGATGTGCTAGATTGTGGTTTGAGGCATTGGATATGAAATGGGTGTTTAATTACTATTTTGAAAGCATATTTTAGCATGATTATTGCTGGTTTTGAAAGCCTTGTATTGAAGGATGCTCAAGGTAAGAGATCCTTGGTTTGACATGATATTAATATGGTTTTGATGCATAGTGATGCATGATGTTAAATGGCTTTGATTAATGCTTTAAAACAGTGAATTGTTGATGGTATTTGATGTATATTGGCAAGTGATGTAATGGTTTTAAAGTACTTGAATCGGATATAGTTAGCCGGCTATAGGATTGGGTGCACCGTAAGTAAAGTCGCCTTGGATGTTTAGGGGTTATGATTGTACCGTAAATTCCATCCAAGTACCCTAACGATTGAGGTAAGATCACAACGGTGGTTAATAGTTCGTGTGTGGATCTTGTGTTATGTGTCCCTTACTCTCGTTAGTGGAATTATACAACGATCGGTGAATGGTGTTGAGGGGTTGTGATTGTACCGTTATACTCCACCACGGGTGTCACATCAATCGAGGGAATTGCTCTTCATTGTGAACCTTATTTAGTCTGGTAGTGTGTATGAAACGTGTGGGATAACGCTTGTAATCCGCGTATCCGATTGTGTTTTTGTATTGAAATGGTTATGAATTATCACTTGAAAGCCAATATATTGTAATTGAATACAATGAAGCATGAGATGCTTGAAAAAGATGCAAGGTAGCATGAGAAAGAAATTTGCATGTGGTTTAAAAGCTTTGATGAAAGTGTTTTCTAAAAATGCATTGTTGAATTGGTTTTGTTTAGAGCATGCCTCACTAAGCATTGTGCTTACGCTCTCTTTTACCAATAATGCAGATAATTGAGGTGCTTTGGGCATCAAGGAAGGTAAGTGCATCCAAGGAAATCCAAGATCACGTATGGTGATGTTTTCATACACTATTAGTTTTGATAAATTGGCAATGGGAACCTAAGTTTTGTTTTGGGAGATATGTTGAACTCCCTAGGTTGTAGCATGTGCCTTTGTTGGTTTGAATTTGTAAATGGCCTTTATGTGCTTGATTTGAAGTTTGGTTGCTTACTTGGTTTTAAATAATAGGAAGAATGCCTCTAGTCATGTCTTATTTCATGTTTGATGCTATGAATGTGATTAGGAGTTCTAAACATGCACCTTATATGTTTGATGACTTGTTGGTATGCTTGGGAAGTCATTAGGATGATTTTGAATGGGTTTGTGCATGAAAAACCAGCAAAATCTGCAGTTTTTGGGCAAACCGTATCGAAACACTCTCTGGCGTTTCGAAACCGGGGTCTGTAATGGCCTTCGTGTTTCGAAACGGCTGTAGGCTGTTTCGAAACGATTTTGCTACTAGAGAGCCGTGTTTCAGAACCAGTATCGAAACATAAGAGTGATGCCCCGCGTTTCGATACGGGTGTTATGTGTTTCGAAACAGGTGACCGTTGGGCACTGATTTGAATGATGCTGAAGTTTGCGAGCTTTACGTTTTAGTCCCGAAAGTTGTAATTGCAATTGTATGAGTTCGAGATGTCCAATTATGATGAAATTTGACAGGAAAGCATGTAACATGACTAATTTAATATTGGTAACTTTAAAATCAATTATGACCATCTAATTTACAGATTTTACATTTTGGTCCCTGTTCTCGTGTTAAGTGCAATTGAGTCTCTGTTTGTTATCCGATCACTGTGCCTTTCTCAAATAAGTTTTATGGGAACTCACTTAGGGTTATTATGCATCTAGACAAGATTAAAAAGAAAAAAAGGGTTGTGAATCAAGGATGACTTTCGGGTTGACTTTGGTTTTCCCCGTGTAATCTTCGTAGTTCGGGTAAACCGTCTAGGCCGGGATAAGGGGGTTATAGGGACACTCACGTTCACAGTTCCAACAAGAATTAGCCCCAATAACATGAGCCTGCACCTCGCCCAAAATTACCTCGCCTCACCTCAGGTCAGTACATGCGATCATGATTCCTCTTATTCTGCCCACCACTAGGGCTAGTATCTACAACTCTCTTACTCAAGCTAGATCCACCCAGGCGAGATGTCAATCCTAAACTTTGCTCTAGATCCACCACTAGGGCCTAGGTGTTTTGCGAGTTGAGTTGGGTCGGTGGGATCGGTGGTCGGTTGTTCGAATCGTTAAAAGGATGATTAGGGAAATCAAAGTTCGGGATGGGATAAAAATATGAAAAAATTTATAAAATCCTCTAAAATTATATATAAGTTATTGGTTAAAGCAATTTTGCAAAACATGTTTTTGGAAAGTATACATTTTGGGTAGTGACCAAAATGTAAAGTTTTAAAGTTGTGGAAAAAGTATATTTTTCAAAAAAGAGTCAAGATCTTAAAATCTTTAGGGAGCTAAATGGCAATTAAGCCTTTTCTCAAATTTGGCATGTGTTTTAAATGTTTTATTAAATATTAAAATGGTTTTAATTGATTTAATTAAAAAGGTGGTTAGGTTGGTTAAGATAAAATTTACGATCATTTCATTTTCTTCATTTCTCTTCAGCCAAACACTCTCAATTTTCTCTCAATTTTTAGATTTCATTCACTTTCTTTGAGTCTAAACTTGCCAAATTAGAAGTGAAGCGAGGGTTGGAGGTAAAATTCGTACTAACCCTCTAATCTAGGTTCTTTAATGAAATTCCAAAGATATTTGACTCTTTATTCATGTTTTTAATTGAGGTTTTGTTATTTGTTTGATAAAATGGGGAAATCTTGTTAGAAAAGATGGTTTTAATGATATTTTCGGAGGATTCTTGTTTTGATCTGTTTGAGATGATTTCTAAATGGGTTTTGAAAAGTTTATGATGTTGACATAGAGTATTAATCATGTTAAACCCGAAATCGTTGAGATCCTTGGTTTTTAAAGTGTTTTTGGTGGAATTTGTGAGGTGTAATGTGGAATATGAGTTGCTGGAGATATAATGTATTGCCCTGGGTTTGGGCCTAGATGTTTTAGACATCGGATCAGACCGGTCGGGAGCGGTTCTAATCGTATTAGGTGGTTTAGGGAAATCAAGGATCAAGAAAGGATAAAAATATGGTAAAAATTGCTAAAATCCTCTAAAATCATGTTTAAGAGGTTGGTCAAATCAATTACACCTTCCTTAAATTGACATGTGTTTTAAAATGATTTTTTGGATGATTAAAATAAAAAGGATTTTATTTAATTAAATTGGTAAAATAGGAAATTGAGATTTCATTTCACGTAACTTACTTTCATTTTTAGCAAAACCATTTTCTCAACACTTTGTCCAGAATTATTTTCTCCCAAACACTCTCTCTTTGATTTCTAAATCATTTCCAAGAATTCTCTTCAAGTTCTTCAAGTTTTGTGAAGGAAAAACTTGTCAAGCTTTAAGGAAGGCAATGATTGGAGGTAAATCCCATTCTTAACCTTCAATCTAGGTTCTTTATTGAAATTCCCAAGATCTTTGACTTCTAATTGTTGTTTTTGGCTGAGTTTTTATTATAGTTTTGTTTTAAGATCAAAATCTTGCAAAATCATGGTTTAAATCTTGATTTTCGGAATGTTAGTGATGTACTCTAGTTTGGATTGATTTTAATTGAGTTTTGAGTTAATTATTATGTTGAAAAAGGGTTTTGATAATAATGATCCCGAAATCTATGAGATCTTTGAGTTTCTTGACTGTTTTAGTTGGGTTTTTGTGGTGGTTTGATGAAGTTATGCTTGGTGGAGGTATAAGGAAGAGTTTAGGTTGTTTTTAGATGTGTTTTGATGTTTAGTAATGGTTGAAAGTGATGTATGTTGGCCGGGCTTGGTTTAGGAAGCAATCGATTGAGTTTTCGGTTGTTTCGGTTGGGTAAATTGGTGTAGTTTTGGTGAGCAACGAGTTTGTGTTTAGTTACTGTGTTGAAATGCATTTTAATGCATTTGGATCTCTGTTTTAAATCTCTAAAAGAGGGGATCTTGATTCGGAAGCAAGCAAAGTATTTTTGGAGGTTTCTGAAGGGTGATCTTCGCGTCGGCGAGCGAGGTTTCTCGAATCAGTGAGTGGACATGGAATTTCTAGCTTTGAAACGCTTTGAGCATGGTCTTGGGAGCTTAGCGTAAGTTTAAGCATGTTTGTGCTTGTGAAAATGGCATTGTGACTTATGCTTGTAAAACAATGGAATAATGATGTTGAATGATCATATTGGCATGTGATGGAAATAGATTTTGGTTACTTTAATCGGATATAATTAGCCGGCTATAGGATTGGGTGCACCGTGAATAAAGTCGCCTTGGATTTCGAGGGGTTGTGATTGTACCGTATACTCCATCTAAGTACCCTAAAGATTGAGGCTAAGATCACAACGGTGGATGGTTTAATCTCGTGTGTGGATCTTGTGGTATATGCTCCGTGCTCTCGGTAGTGGAATTATACAACTACCGATGAGTGGTGCTAAGGGGTTGTGATTGTACCGTTAAACTACACAATGTGTGTCACAATGATCGATGGTATAATCCTGTGTGTGAGCCTTGTGTAGTCCGGTGGTGTGTATGAAGCGTGTGGGTCAATGCTTGTAATTCGCGTATCCGATTGTGTTACTTGTGATGGTTTTGAGATGTTTTGTTAATGATCACTTGCGAGCCAATATAATGATGTTGTGAAATGGATTAAACATGTGATGCTTGGGGATTACGCTAGAATGCATGTGATGCTTGGTTTAGGCAAGAGCAAAGGATTGTGCTGTTATTTTATTGATGCTATGAGCATGTGGTTTTAAAAGTGCATTGATGCTTTAAAGAGCATGTTTTAAAGGAAGGCATATGTTATCAAATGATAATGTTTTGGTTTTATAAAATGCATTGATAAATGATTGGTTTTTAGCGGTTTCTCACTAAGCTTTATGCTTACGCTCATTTGTTTCATCAATGTAGAGAATTGAGCTTTAGAGGCAGCAAGAAAGCAAGGGGATTCCAGGTACTTTTGACTAAACGATGTATGTGGATTTACTTTAATGTAATAAGAGGCAATGGGAGGGATTTCTACTCTTTGTTTTATTTGGTGATGTTAAATGTTTTGAGCATGTTTGGTTTGTGGTTTGGGATTTGTAAATGGCCTTATTTCAGTTTATGGTCTTATATCTTGGTTTTTGGCCATGATATGGTTTATATTCCTAAGCATGCTTGTGTGGTTAAGCCTCACCTTGATTTTCCATGCTTGATGCCTATTTGATGAATATTTGATGATGCAAAGGGGTTGGTAAGTTGTTTATAGCATGTATGATTGATTAAGACATGTTTAGTTGATATTTAATATGATTTAAAGGTTGTTGAAAGTGAGTTTCTAGTAAGCGTATCGATACTCGGGGGAGAGTATCAATACACTAAGACTTGATTTAGGCTATTCAACTTAGGTGTACCGATACGATTTGCCCACGTATCGATACGCCTAGGCAAAAGGTTGAAGGTCGTTTCGATACAAGCTTAGGCGTATCGATACCCTTTTTCCCAAATATCGCTACTGTCAATTTGTGATTCGATACGGGAAGAGGCTTACCATTACGAGTTCGTTATTTTCAGTTAATGGGATCTTTTAACTTCTGAATTAATGCATTTTGGTCCTTGATGAATGGTGTTTCAATTAATTGAGTTTGGATGATCCGGTTGAGATGAAATGTGACAAGCTGGCACGTTACATGATTAATTTTTGTTTGGTAACCTTAAAATCTAAGAAGTAGTTGAAATATTTGGAAATTACAGTTTGGTCCCTAAAAGTCAAATGTATGCCATTGAACCCCTAATCGAACTCTGATCATTGTGCCATTTTCGCCTAATCGCTTTGCTGAACATATAGGATAATAATGTGCATCTAGAGAAGATAAAAAAAATTAGGGTCATTAATCGAGGTTGACTTTGGTTTTCCCCGTGTAATCTTCTTAGTTTGGGTCGGGCGACTAGGCCTGGCTAAGGGGGTTATATTTGTTGGTACCAGAGCCAGGTTATGAAAGAATTAGGGATGATTGTAAGTGAAATTGGTATGTTTTGATGCTTGATTTAATGTTGAATGGTATGTTATTTTAAAAAGCATGTTTTTGATTGAATGTTGGAGCTTATGTCATGCTTGATTGTTATGAATCATATGTGAGTTAGATATGATTGTATGTTGATGATGTGATAAGGATGTGTGCTGATTCCGAATGACGTGAAGCATGATGAATATGATATGATTATTTGTGCAATGTTATGATTGAGGGAAATCAGGGTGCTCATTACCTTATTACACTAGTTAAATGTTTTTTTTGGAACTTGGATACTTGCTTGAGGTTGGCCTAAAAATGGTTTGATTTGTTTTTTGTTGTTATCCCTTATTAAAAATAGCACAATGGGTCCAAGGAGAGAGCTTAGGTCGAATACGATTGTGCATGCGGCTGAGCAGGGAAATTAGGGTAACCAAGGGGCTGAGGTCCCTCCTGGTGGGAACGTACCTCCTCCGCCACCACCTGGGGATGGAGAGTCGGAGCATCAAGGACAAGCTGGTCCAGGATTGGGTGATCTAGCGCCGCTGGTTGAGGCGATCACCGTAGAGTTTTAGGCTATGGTAGCCGAAGCGCATGTTTAGGCCCCTACAACTGGGCAAGGGGGTTTGTCTTTAGAAAGGCTTAGGAGTTTGGGAGCTGTTGAGTTCCATGGAATGTCTCCTGAGGCGTCAGAAACCTGGTTAGCTAGCACGATCCGTATTATGGATCAAATGGGATGTAATGATGTGCGCAAGTTGGGATGCGCAGTTTCTCTGCTCTAAGGTGATGCTTATAGTTGGTGGATGAATATCACCGCTGGTATGGAACCCAATGAGGTAGATTGGGAGTTTTTCAGAAGTGCCTTTAGGAGGAAGTATCTTGGTATGAGATACTTGGATGAGAAGAATCACGAATTCATGTAGCTTGTTCAAGGAAATCTCTCGGTGGCTGAGTACGAGGTCTAGTTCATACGTTTGAGTTTGTACATCCCTGAGTTGATGCCGAGTGCGAGGCATTGTTATGATCTCTTCCGATATGGGCTGGTGCAAGAAGTCAAGACTTATATGTTGGCTACAAACTACATGGATTTTGATGTGCTTGTATGTCGGACTAGGGACATCGAGCAAAACTTGGGCCTCTCATCTCGTGAAGGTGGTTCTAGCTCTGGTAAGAGAGCAGTTGATTTTAGTTCTGGTGGTGGACAGAACAAGAGGGTCGAGATAAGACGTATCAGCCCACTGGTAGGCGTGGTAATGTTGGACATGGTGCACTAACTCAGGGAAACAGGATGAGGGCATAACAGAACACGTGCTGGACGTGTGGGTCGAGGGACCATCTGAGGCGAGATTGTCCACGTGCAGTTAGAGAGGCACATGCTCCTGTTGTAGTGACAGAGAATTCTTGCAAGAACTGTGGTACCATTTCAGGCGTGAGTGTCCTCTGTTGGCTGGTGGAGGCCAGGGACGTGCACCTGATGTGGCTGCCCTCAGAGCGGCCGAGGAAATTTTCAGAGGAGAGATGAGGGTCAGTGTGACATTGCTCATGTCGTAACAGTTCGGCCTGAGGGAAGCGGTCCTGCGAGGGTCTATGCCCAGTGCGAGGAGCGCAACGACACCGATGTTATCGCATGTACATTTGTTCTACAATCTTTATCATTGTTGGCTTTGATTGATTCTGGATCCACACATTCTTATATCTTGAGTGAGCATGCACATTTGCTTGATATACCTGTTGAGTTACTCGAGGTAAGAATACAAGTGACTAGTTATTTTCGTGAGACTGTAGTCACTAGGAAGTTGTATCGGAGGTTTCCTTTATCTATTCAAGGTCAGGTCTTTCTTGTGGATTTGATAGAGTTACCCTTTTATGGATTTGATGTGATCCTTGGTATGGATTGGTTGTTTGAGCATAGAGCAGTGGTTGACTTTAAAGTTAAGCGAGTCACCTTAAAGCTTGCTGATGATTATAAGGTGGTGATAGTAGGCGAGAATGTGAAATTCTTGTGTAATGTTGTTTCGGCTTTGGAAGCAAGTCGTATGCTAAGGACAGGTTGTGAGGCTTATCTTACATATGCGATGAATCCTGGTACAAAGGATGTACATGTGCATGACATCAGAACTGTTTGCGATTTTCTGGGTGTCTTTTCGAAAGAATTGTCGGGGTTGCCGCCAAACAGAGAAGTTGAGTTTGGTATTGAGTTTTATGAGAATACGAATCCAATGTCCATTGCTCCTTATCGAATGGCATCAGAAGAGTTGAAGAAGTTGAAGATGCAACTTCAAGAGTTGCTTGATCGAGGGTTTATCTGGCCGAGTGTGTCACCTTGGGGTAAGCCGGTGCTGTTTGTAAAGAAGAAAGATGGGACAATGCGAATGAGTATAAATTATTTTCAGCTGAACAGGCTGACGATCAAGAACAAGTATCCCTTGCCAAGGATTGATGATCTCTTTGATCAGTTTCGTGGAGCCTCGGTGTTTTCTAAGATTGACTTGAAGTCAGGGTATTACCAGTTAAAGGTGAAGGATGTGGACGTATCTAAGACGACTTTTCGGACAACGTACGGGCATTATAAGTTCCTAGTGATGCTGTTTGGTTTGACCAACGCACCTGCTGCTTTCATGGACATGATGAATTGTGTGTTCCATGAGTTCTTGGATCAGTTTGTGGTAGTGTTCATCGATGATATCCTTGTGTACTCTCGTACCGAGGAGGATCATGATAGTCACCTAAAGATAGTTTTGCAAGTGTTGTTGGAGAACCAGTTGTATGCTAAGCTAAGCAAGTGTGAGTTTTTGCTTAGGGAGGTGGTCTTTCTTGGACATGTTGTATCAGCTGAGGGTATTCGTGTCGATTCGCATAAAGTAGAAGCTGGGATGAGTTGGAAGATGCCTAAGTCAGTGACTGAGGTGCGAGGTTTTCTTGGCTTGGATGGGTTTTACCGTAGGTTTGTCGAGGGTTTCTCGAAAATAGCTGCATCTTTAACCAAGTTGTTGCAGAAGAATGTTTGCTTTGAGTGGACGAATGCGAGGCAAGAAGCTTTTGAGAAGCTGAAGGAAGCTTTGACGCAAGCTCATGTCCTGATTCAACCTAAGTGTGGTAAGGAGTTTGTAGTCTACAGTGATGCGTCCATTGTTGGTTTGGGTTGTGTGTTAATGTAGGAGGGTAAGGTAGTGGCATATGCATCTAGGCAGTTGAACGTGCATGAGCGTAACTACCCTACTCAAAACCTTGAGCTTGCGGCTGTTGTCTTTGCCTTGAAGATTTGGAGGCATTATCTGTATGGCGAGAAGTGTGTGGTGTTCGCAGATCATAAGAGTTTAAAGTATCTTATGTCTCAGAAGGAGTTGAATCTTAGGCAACATCGTTGGGTGGAGTTGCTTAAAGATTATGATCTATCGATCGAGTATCATCCGGGAAAGGCCAATGTTGTGGCCGATGCTTTGAGCCGGAAAGTGGCTGTGGAGTTGAGGGTGATGTTTGCTCGCTTGAGTATATCGCGTGATGGTGGTCTTATTGCTGAATTGCAAGTGAAACCATCTCTGATCCAGTTGATCAAGGATAAGCAATTACTTGATGATTCTCTTGTTCCTCATGTTCAGGATATTGCGAATGGCAAGGCTTCAGATTTCAGTTTTAATGAGGATGGTGTCTGTGTTTTGGGAGTAGAATAGTGGTGCCAAATGATGCTGAGTTGAGGTGCTCTATTCTAGCTGAAGCTCATAGTAGTCCTTTCGTTATGCACCCTAGTAGTACAAAAGATGTATCGTGATTTGAAGGATGAGTACTACTGGGTGGGGTTGAAAAAGGATGTTGCCGAGTTCGTTAGCAAGTGCATGGTGTGTCAGCGAGTGAAGGTTGAGCATCAGGTTCCTTCTGGGTTGTTTCAACCTTTGAGAATATTAGAATGGAAATGGGAAAGGATTACCATGGACTTCGTGCCTGGCTTGCCGTTGTCACCATCAAAGAAGAATTCAATTTGGGTGATTTGAAGCGTAAGGAGATTGAGTTCGCGATTGGCAAACATGTGTTCTTGAAGGTATCACCTTGGAAGAATGTGATGAGATTTGGGCGTAAGGGTAAGCTTAGCCCGAGGTTTATTGGACCATATGAGGTTGTGGAGCATATTAGTCTTGTGGCTTATCGGTTAAGGTTACCTCCCGATTTGAAAAAGATTCATGATGTGTTTCATGTCTCGATGTTGCAGAGGTACAGATCGAACCCTTCGCTTGTGATGCCTGTTGAGGAGACATAGTTGAATCCGAATCTGTATTATGATGAGGAACTGGTGAGGATCCTGGATTTGAGCAACAAAGTTCTTCTTGGCAAAACGATAAAGCCTGTAAAGGTGTTGTGGCGACACCGAGGAGTTGAGTAGGCCACTTGGGAAAGCAAGGCAGACATACTGAAGCAGTGTCCGCACCTTTTTTCCTTTAGGTAAAATTCTGAGGACAAAATTTCCTAAGTGGGGGAGAGTTGAAACGCCCTGGTTGTGGGCCTAGATGTTTTAGACATCGGATCGGACTGGTCGGGAACGATTCAAATTGTATTAGGTGGTTTAAGGAAATCAAGGATCGAGAAAGGATAAAAATATGGTAAAAAATTACTAAAATCCTCTAAAATAATGTTTAAGAGTTTGGTCAAATCAATTTTACAAAAAGAGTTTGGAAGTAGTACCTATTGGGTAGTGATCAAAATGTAAAGTTTTAAAATTGTGGAAAAATTACAATTTTCAAAAAGGAGTCAAAATCTTAGAATCTTTAGGGAGCTATGGTGCAATTACATCTTCCTTAAATTGACATGTGTTTTAAAATGATTTTTGGATGATTAAAATAAAAAGGATTTTATTTAATTAAATTGGTAAAATAGGAAATTGAGATTTCATTTCACGTAACTAACTTTCATTTTCAGCAAAACCATTTTCTCAACACTTTCTCCAGAAATGTTTTCTCCCAAACACCCCCTCTTTGATTTCTAAATCATTTCCAAGAATTCTCTTCAAGTTCTTCAAGCTTTATGAAGGAAAAACTTGTCAAGCTTTAATGAAGGCAAGGATTGGAAGTATATCCCATTCTTAACCTTCAATCTAGGTTCTTTATTGAAATTCCCAAGATCTTTGCCTTCTATTATAGTCTTGTTTTAAGATCAAAATCTTGCAAAATCATGGTTTAAATCTTGATTTTCGGAATGTTAGTGATGTACTCTAGTTTGGATTGATTTTAATTGAGTTTTGAGTTGATTATTATGTTGAAAAGAGTTTTGATAATAATGATACCGAAATTCTTGAGATCCTTGAGTTTCTTGATGGTTTTAGTTGGGTTTTTGTTGTGTTTTGATGAAGTTATGCTTGCTGGAGGTATAAGGAAGAGTTTAGGTTGTTTTTAGATGTGTTTTGATATTTAGTAATGTTTGAAAGTGATGTATGTTGGCTGAGCTTGGTTTAGGAAGCAATCAATTGAGTTTTTGGTTGTTTCGGTTTGGTAAATTGGTGTAGTTTCAGTGAGCAACGAGTTTGTGTTTAGTTGCTGGTGTTGAAATGCATTTTAATGCATTTGGATCTCTATTTTAATGCTAAAAAATAGGGGATCTTGATCCAGAAGCAAACAAAGCATTTTTGGAGGCTTCGGAAGGTGATCTTTGCGTCGGTGAGCGAGGGTTCGAGTAACGGTGAGTGGAAATGGAATTTCCAGCTTTGTAACGCTTTGAGCGTGGTCTTGGGAGCTTAGCGTAAGTTTGAAACACTTAGCTAAGCTCAAGAGTAAGTAAATCGAAAGTCTCTCTCGGAATGTGCTATGTTTTTGTTGGAAATGCACTTAAATTAAATGTGGATTGATTATTGTTTTAAAGCATGTTTTAAGCATTGTTGATGCTTGTTTTTAATACCATTTTGTTAAGGATGCACATGTTCAGTGGTCCTTGGATTTATGAGATTAATGCATTTTAGTTTAAGCATGTTTGTGCTTGTGAAAATGGCATTGTGATTTATGCTTGTAAAACAATGGAATAATGATGTTGAATGATTATATTGGCAAGTGATAGAAATGGTTTTTGGTTACTTTAATCAGATATAGTTAGTCAGCTATAGGATTGGGTGCACCGTGAATAAAGTCGCCTTGGATGTCGAGGGGTTGTGATTGTACCGTATACTCCATCCAAGTACCCTAACGATTGAGGCTAAGATCACATTAATGGATGGTTTAATCTCGTGTGTGGATCTTGTGGTATATGTTCCGTGCTCTCGTTAGTGGAATTATACAACTACCGATGAGTGGTGTTGAGGGGTTGTGATTGTACTGTTAAACTCCACCACAGTTGTCACAACGATCGATGGTCTAATCCCGTGTGTGGGCCTTGTGTAGTCGGGTAGTGTGTATAAAGTGTGCGGGACAACGCTTGTAATCTGCATATCCGATTGTGTTACTTGTGATGGTTTTGAGATGGTTTGTTAATGATCTCTTGCGAGCCAATATAATGATGTTGTGAAATGGATTAAGCATGTGATGCATGGGAATTATACTAGAATGCATTTGATGCTTGGTATAGGCATGAGCAAAGGATTTTGCTGTTATTTTATTGATGCTATGAGCATGTGGTTTTAAAAGTGCATTGATGCTTTAAAGAGCATGTTTTAAAGGAAGGCATATGTTGTCAAATGACGATGTTTTGGTTTGATAAAATGTATTGATGAATGAATGGTTTTTAGCGGTTTCTCGCTAAGTTTTATGCTTACGCTCATTTGTTTCATCAATGCAGAGAATTGAGCTTTAGAGGCAGCAAGAAAGCAAGGGGATTCCAAGTACTTTTGACTAAATGATGTATGTGGATTTACTTTAGTGTAATAAGAGGCAATGTGAGGGATTTCTACTCTTGGTTTTATTAGGTGATGTTAAATGTTTTGAGCATGTTTTGTTTGTGGTTTGGGATTTGTAAATGGCCTTATTTCGGTTTATGGTCTTATATCTTGTTTTTGGCCATGCTATGGTTTATATTTCTAAGCATGCTTGTGTGGTTAAGCCTCACCTTGATTTTCCACGCTTGATGCCTATTTGATGAATGTTTGATGATGCAAAGGTGTTGGTAAGTTGTTTATAGCATGTATGATTGATTAAGACATGTTTAGTTGATGTTTAATATGGTTTAAAGGATGTTGAAAGTGAGTTTCTGGTTTGCGTATCGATACTCGAGGGAGAGTATTGTTGGGTCACATCGGCACGCCCTGTGGCGCAGCGGAAAAATTAATCTGACGTAATCCAGCTAGGATCCATGTACAGGAACAAATCCGAGGTGAAAAGATGAAGAGTTACCTTTTAAAACTCTGGAAACTGGAAAACCGACGGTATGTCGGAATAACCACGTCAAGTAAAATCGGAATCATCACAGGTTCGCAATGACCTCTACAGAGTCCACCCGAACAAAACGAACAAAGTTTCGGCCTCCCTAACACTTGGGGATAAATTTTGACAGGTTTGAACACCTTCTAGGGAGAAGTCGAAATCCCTCCAGGGATTCCTGAGGGAATCTGAAATCGACCAGGGGTTCTAGCGGGACTTGGATTCGAACTAGAAAATCGATAAGAATTTGCCATGGGGCAAGAGGAACACCAGAAAAATATCGAACAGCTTCTCAGAATAAATCTGGGACTTGTCGAAAATTCCAGAGGGGAATTCCCAGGGATATGTCGAAATTTGCAAGAAGGAATAGGGATGATTTGATTGCTATCCCTTGTCCCTTTAAATAGTATTCAGAGACTTAATTCTAGTTGAATTCCTTAAATCCAAGTTCAACCAAAATTCATAGAATCTAATTCTACTTGAAATTGGATGATATTAAATATACATTATATTTAATAATATTAAATGAAATATATATATTTAATTATGTAGGGAGTATGGTTTCCAATTTTTGTTCGTTTTATTCGAAGGGTGTGACCCTTGTAGGTTCATGCAACGTTAGCAACAAAATTGGAACTGTTCTAAGTTTACAAACAATGAGTGGCATCTAGCAATACATCATTGCTACCTAAGTTGCATGAAGTCAAGGTTTGACTTTCCTAATTCCTGAATAAACTTCCTTTATGTATTTCATCCTTTTGTCCTTTATATCTTAGATGAACACAAGTCATGGGTTAGTCACACCTGCGTTGTCCATCTAGTGTTTCTTGATGTCTTGAGTAGATTATGATAAACGAATCTCTATGATATCGCATATCATAATATAAGAGCATGGCCATGCATTTTCTAATCTCACTCAATCAAGTGGCTAAAGATATTTCTCCCATTATGTAGGGGGGACAAATCCTTTCTTGATCAACCATATTTTACTACATAGGTCATCACGTATCCAAGCATCAGTCTTTATAATGTAATCAATTATGACACACGTTTGACTATGTCAAAATACGTAATTCTTTATGTTGGAATCATGTTGATCTCAAGTCTGAGGATTATACATATGTTTATCATGAGCAATGTTGTGATTGTTACATAATTACCCAAGAAACATGCTCATAGCGGGTCAATCCAGTAAGTTGTTCTCTAACAAATACTTATGTGTTGATTTTGACATCTCTATGTTAATGACAACGCTTGTCAACAACCACATATTAGTCTTTATATATTATCACTGTCCATACACGTAATATTATTCGACTAAGGATCCTATTTAACAATAATCGTATTATTGTATGGACATTATTATCAAATGGTTAGTTTGATGCACAGAAACATACCAAATGATAATAACGGCAATGTCATTACTTGATAAATCTAGTAAAATAGTATGTCTATTCAATCATCATATGATTGGTCTTTGGGCATACTCCAACAATCTCCCACTGGCACTAAGACCAATCATTCTCGTATCTAATACGATATGGCTTAGTGTAACTGACATGCTTATGATGTGTCAAAAGCTTTGTCAGGGAGTTGACAAAGTTATCAACTTTGTGTGTATGTTGCATACTTTCACATCTCCAAGATGTAAGTACTTTAGAATATGTTTGGATTTATTGATGAGATATGGGTTTTATTTGCTTACACAAAGGTTCCATCATAACAGAGTTATGTAGCATCTAATATGCTGGGAACAACCCTTAGTTCATAAGTGAACCCTTTAGATCCAAACATCCTTCTTTATTGCTATGTCAACTGTAATACATTCAGCCTATGTTGTAGAGTTAGATAATGTCTCATGTTGCTAACTCACGGTATCTTTTATTAATGCAAAACGGATTGCGATCTTTAGTTCCTTTTGATGAGTATGTCATGTACGTACAATACTTAGGAAAGTAACAATGCTCCCACTAGCTCTTTTGAAAACAAGACTCCCCTTTGTTTCTAGATAAACCAAACCTTTTGATTGTATCTTCTGAAACGAATATCCCAACTTCGAGAAGCTAGCCTGAGTCTACGGATAGACCTTTGTAGCTTACATACCTTCCAAGTGTTTACTGGAGTGACAAAACCTTCTGGATGTGTCATGTACACATCTGTTTCAAGTTTTCCCTTAGGTAAGTGGTTTTGACAATCCTTTATTTGATTCCATAATCATCGTATGTAACTACTTGCAAGTGAGATTAAGATGGATTAAGCATAGCTACAAGGAAGATGCTTTATCATAGTCTATACTATGAAGTTTGTCAAATACTGTAACGCCCCGGTTTTGGGCTCAGAAGTTTTGGGCGTTGACCGGTTCGGTCAAAGTGCTGATCGAATATATAAAGGTGAAATTAGGAAAGCCTAGTTCGGGTTGTATTAAAAATATGGAAAAATGTTCTAAAATCATCTTTTAACATGTAAAAGTGAACTGTGAAATCAATTTTGGAAAATGAGGTTCGGAAGGTTGACATTTTAGCTAGTGACCAAAATGTAATTTTTGAAAGTTGCGTGACTATTTTATAAAGGATTGAAACTTTGAATCTTTAAGGAGCTATTATTCCAAAAAGAGTTTCTCCAGATTTTTCTAAGGTATTTTAAGGTTTTATTCTGATTTTAAAACATATGAAAGAGGAGGGAAAGTCATTTTGACTATTTTATAACTAACTTTCCATTTTCTACCAATTTTCCTTTTCTCTCATTTTCTCTCAACCCAAACACATTTCTCCAGATTTTCTCCTCTGATTTTGTCACTCAAATCTTCCTTTTCAATTCTCTTTGGATTCCTAATCATCTCTACAACAAAACCTCACCATTTGCAAGTTGTTTCATCAAGCTTTTTGGTTCTAAAAAGGAGAAATTCAAGTTTGGAGGTAAGAACGTCCTTCTCCTCTAAACTATCAGTTCTTTACTGAAATTCCTAAGTTCTCAATCCTTGATTTGTGATTTGTTAAAGGCTTTTCAATTGAAATCTTGATTTTAGCTTAAAATGCAAGATTTGCTTGATTTTGGTGGAATTTTCGTGTGATCTGTTTGGGCAGTGTTTTGAGGTGTCAAATTGATGTTAAATGAATGCTAAATTGATTAGAAGTTGAGGTTTAATCAATGCAATCCCGGATAGGTTGAATTTCCTAAGTTTGGCTTGAGTTTTTGGTTGTTTTTGGAGTGTTTTTGGTGATCTGTTATACCTGGAGGTATAAGGATGTGTTTGTGATCATTTTGGATGTTAATTGATGTTTAAAAATGGTTAGAAGTGATGGATCTTGGCTGGGTTAAGTTTTGGAAGTGTTTGGAGGTGATTTCGGTTGTGTTTGGTAGCCGAAATGTTGGATTTGTGATGAGCAGCGAGTTGTATTGTGTTGCTGGGGTTTTTAATGCATAAAGATGCATTAATGCTCTATTTTTGTGTGCTTGAAACAGAGGAGTTTGATCCGTGAGCTTTGGAGGTGTTGCGGAAGGTTTCGGATGCTTGGAAGGCTTGTTGGTTAGCCTTGTTTTGTGTATCGGTGAGTGAAGTTGGGTTTTCAGCTTTTAAACCAAGGTTTGAAGGTTTTGGGAGCTTAGTATAAGTCTAAACAACTTTGCTAAGCTCAAGAGTAAGTAAATGGATTTCTTTCTTGGTTTGTGTTATGAAATTGCTTTTAAAGCAATTGTGGTTGATGATTGAAATGCATGTGTTTTGCATGATTTAAATTCTGTTTTGAAAGCATATTTCGGCATGGTCTAATGCTGGTTTTGAAAGCCATATGTGAAGGATGCTCAAGGTAAGAGATCCTTGGTTTTATACATTGTAAATGTGGTTTTGATGCATGGTGTTGCATGATGTTTTGTGGCTTGGTGTAATGCTTTAAAACAGTGAATTAATGATGGTAAATGATGGTTTTTGCATTATGAATATGCATGTGAATCATTGGACTAATGTGGTAAGGTGGTTATATTGGCAAGTGATGTAAGTGGTTCTTGGTTTCTTTGATCAGATATAGTTAGCCGGCTATAGGATTGGGTGCACCGTGAATAAAGTCGCCTTGGAGGTGGAGTGGTTAAGTGTGAACCGGTAAACTCCCTTCAAGTATCCTAACGAGATGGTTAAGGTCATAATGGAGGTGGAATGCCCATTCGAGGACCTTGGTTAAGCAAAGGTTATATGGTGGTTAAAAGTCCATGTATGGGAACCTTGTGCTTGTTAAGATCACAATGGAGGTGTAAAGTCCATGTGTGGATCTTGTGTAGGGTGTCCCGGATCTCGTTAGTGATGTTATACAACTACCAATCGGTGATGCAAAGGTTGTATGGTGTTTGAAAGTCCATACATGGGAACCTTGTGCATGTCAAGGTTGTATGGTGTTTAAAAGTCCATACATGGGAACCTTGGGGAAAGTTGAGGTTGTATGGTGTTTAAAAGTCCATACATGGGAACCTCGGGAAAAGCTAAGGTTGTATGGTGTTTAAAAGTCCATACATGGGAACCTTAGGATGGTAAGGTCAAATGGTGTTTAAAAGTCCATTTGGAGACCTTGGATTGGTAGTGTGTATGAAGCGTGGGGGAAAACGCTTGTGATCCGCGTATCCGATCGGGTGTTGAGTTGAAAAGTGGATGTGGTTGATCACTTGGAAGCCAATATGATGTTCTTGATTATAAAGAAGCATGAGATGCTTGAAAAGATGAATGGTTGCATGAAAAGTGTTTAATGCTTGAAAAGATGCATGGTTGCATAAAAAGTGTATAGTGCTTGTGAATGCATGGTTGCATGAAAAGTGTATAATGCTTGTGAATGCATGGTTGCTTGTTAAGTTGAACAAGTATTGATAATCATTTGGTAAATGACGCATGTGTGCATGGAATCTCTTAAATGCATTGGAGTCTTGTTAAGACTTGTTTTAAAAGGCATGTGATGATGATGTTGTGGTTCATAAGTTGCCTTTGGTTAATGCATGTGTTGGATTGATTGAGCAAATGGTTTTAAAGGGTTTCTTGCTTGAATGGTTTTCAAGTATAAGAAAGGTATGTTGTGAAATGGAAGTGTTTTCCAAGGTTTTGAATTTAGCTTTGCATATGGTGTTTATGCATGGAATGGTTAAATGGATGATTTTGCAAGTTGTGCTTTGAAAAGGTTTTCTTAGCTTGCTAAGCTAAGGGTTGTGTTGGGTTGTGTGGAGCTCGATTCGATCAACCAATTATGCTCACCAAGTGGTGGAGAGGTGGATATTTGGGTGGAAGGGTTTAGGAAGCTAGAAAGATTAAAGACACAATGATTTATAGTGGTTCGGCCTTCTAACAAGCACCTACATCCACTACCTTAGCTTCCCACTAAGGATTTCACAATCAATCCACTAATTGATTCGTCCCCTTTTCTAGGATTAGGAGGAAACCCTTACAACCGATCAAGCTTCTACCCAAGCCTTGATCAAAACCCTCTTTTACAAGAGACAAATGAAAGCAAACTTAAACCCTCTATTAGGTGTTTGTTTGCACACTTAGGCACTCACCCAAAACCTAAAACACTTGAGCAAATTTAACAATTTTGGCTCACTAGTGTTTGTCTATACAAGAATTGACAATTTAAGTGCTAAGACATTTTCTTGATCAAATGGTGTTTGACAATATGAGCATTAGTCTTCTCTTGATGCTTGGAGGTCCCTTTTATACTCCCAATTGAGTTTATAGCCGTTTAGGACCGTTGGGGATGAAATGGAGCCGTTGAGGACTTTATTTCCCTTCATTAATGCTGTTCTGCAGCTACCAGTATCGATACCCGTGGAACGGTATCGATACGGCCTTCATGAAGAAATAGCCGTTGGGCTTTTGCCAGCACAGGGGTATCGATACACGTAGAACGGTATCGATACGGCCTTCATAGGAACTAGCCGTTGAGCTCTTGCCAGCTGAGGCGTATCGATACGCTTGAGGGCGTATCGGTACGGCTGCACATTTGAATAGCCGTTGGGAAATAGCCGTTGGGGTAGTTGAACAGGGATCGGTACGCTGACGTGGCGTATCGAAATGACCCCGGTCCGTATCGATACTCTAAACCCTCGTATCGATACGGGTTTTGATAGTGGCCAAACTGAGCCAAAAGGGTATCGGTACGGGTACAACCGTATCGATACTGGTGACTTGAAAACACAAGTTTGGCTGTTTAAAACATGAAAAATCTTTGCCAAAAACCTCTTAAAATACCTCAAACATAAATTCAAGTTGTTTGGACTTAAAACCAAGTTTTAAATTCTTTTCAAATTAGTCCAAAACATTTTTCAATTATTATATCAAAACATAAGTTCTACAATCTCCCCCTTTTTGATATAATAAAACTCACTTGAAAAATTGTTTGGGTTTCTCCCCCTTTAACTTTAAAAATGTGAATAAGAGATTAAGTATGAAATCAAATAAAGCTCCCCCTTATTCATTTGAAAATTCAATTTTTCAAACCAATTTCTCCCCCTTTTTGTTATATCAAAAAGAATTTAAAATGACATTTAAGTTCAAGATAACATAGGAGGCAAAAAAAATTTTGACACACTTAAAATTTTGGTTTTAAAAATTGGCTCCCCCTTACTCAAAGCATCATTGAAATGTTAGTCCAACATAAATGATCATCTAGTTGAATTTAAATTGAATTAAACAAATAAAAGCAAAAACAACTAGAATTTTACCAACACTTGAATTTAAGGGAGGATGTGAAGCCTTCCTTCTCCAAGTGTTCTTCCTTGTGTGTATGGAGCTCCCCCTCAAAGTTTGACTTGTTGAACATCTCCATCACACCTACAATAGACAATCAAGTAAATTTTGGTATCCAAATTGCTTTGGATCCATAAACGTTAGTTGCACAAATTTTTGACCCCTTAGGAATCCATTTTTCAATGTCATCCTTTTTAATTGAAGTGGTTAGTCCTTTTGGGACCCAAACACTTCTAAAACATTTTCCTTTAATAAATCTAGGGGCACTAGATTGTCTAACATAAAAATTTGATTTTCCAAAATTGTTCTTCTTTTCAAGCTCTTTGGAAATCAAATCCTTTTCTAGTTGAACATTTTGAAGCAATTTTTGTAAATCAAGACATTTTAATTCAAACTCTTCAAGTTTTGCTTCAAGTTCAAGTTTGGTTTTAGAAAGCAAATCATTTTGAATTTTTAACTTTGAAATCAATTTATTGTTTTTCAAAATGTGGCTTTTAAAATCTAAAACCAATTCATCATAGGCATCTTGTAATTCATCAAAAGTGTAAGAACATGAAGTAGATGAATTAGAAGTTACCCTTGAATCTTCTTCGATGGCCATAAGGCAAAGGTTGGCTTGTTCATCGTCGGTGGAGTCCTCATCACTCCAAGTAGCCACATGTGCCTTCTTCTTATGGCTTGAAGTGCTAGCCCTCTCCTTTCTTTTAGGTTCTCGTTCAAGCTCTCTCAAGGCTTTCTTCATGAAAGGGGCACACTTCTTGAAGAGATGAACTATCTCTTCATCTTCATCCTCCTCTTCACTTGTGTAAACATGATGGCAAGTGGAGGATTTGAGAGCCATGGCACTTGCATTGATGCCAAGCCCTTTGATTTTCTTCTCTCCCATAGCTCTTATTTCTTCCCTCTTCTTCTCATCCTCTTTGTTCTTCTTCATGATTTGATGAGTAAGAAGTGACCCCATGAGTTCATCAAGCTTCAAAGTCTTCAAATTTTTAGCTTCGATGATGGCGGTCCTCTTTGAGTCCCAAGACTCGGGAAGTGAGTAGATGAGCTTTCGAACAAGCTTCTCCTCCGGGATGGCTTCTCCATAACCTTTAAGACCATTTGTGATGGTGGAGAACCGATCAAATATCTTCTCGATGTTCTCTTCCGGATCCATTTTGAAGTTCTCATACTCCAAGGTTAGGAGCCCAATCTTGGTCTCCTTGACTTCGTTTGTCCCCTCGTATGTGACTTCAAGCTTGTCCCATACCTCCTTGGCATTCTCACAAGAAGACATCTTCTCATAGATGGATGGACCAAATGCACAAAAGAGAATGTGCAATGCTTTGCAATTTAGCTCCATCTTCTTGCGATCGTCGGCACTCCACTCCGCTTTACTTCTTTTAGGCACGAACGGACCATCTTCAACTACATCCCATAACTTGTAATCTTTTGATTTGATGAAGAATTTCATCTTTGTCTTCCAATGGGCGTAGTGGTCTCTGTCAAAGAAAGGCGGTTTGTCTATGGATTGCGCCATTTGAGCCGGTTGATGAAAAAGTGATCGAGCTTGCCGGATCTTCTCAATAGGATGTGAATCCTTTTCGATTGAGCCAATCTCTGATACCAATTGTTGGGTTGTGTGGAGCTCGATTCGATCAACCAATTATGCTCACCAAGTGGTGGAGAGGTGGATATTTGGGTGGAAGGGTTTAGGAAGCTAGAAAGATTAAAGACACAATGATTTATAGTGGTTCGGCCTTCTAACAAGCACCTACATCCACTACCTTAGCTTCCCACTAAGGATTTCACAATCAATCCACTAATTGATTCGTCCCCTTTTCTAGGATTAGGAGGAAACCCTTACAACCGATCAAGCTTCTACCCAAGCCTTGATCAAAACCCTCTTTTACAAGAGACAAATGAAAGCAAACTTAAACCCTCTAATAGGTGTTTGTTTGCACACTTAGGCACTCACCCAAAACCTAAAACACTTGAGCAAATTTAACAATTTTGGCTCACTAGTGTTTGTCTATACAAGAATTGACAATTTAAGTGCTAAGACATTTTCTTGATCAAATGGTGTTTGACAATATGAGCATTAGTCTTCTCTTGATGCTTGGAGGTCCCTTTTATACTCCCAATTGAGTTTATAGCCGTTTAGGACCGTTGGGGATGAAATGGAGCCGTTGAGGACTTTATTTCCCTTCATTAATGCTGTTCTGCAGCTACTAGTATCGATACCCGTGGAACGGTATCGATACGACCTTCTTGAAGAAATAGCCGTTGGGCTTTTGCCAGCACAGGGGTATCAATACACGTAGAACGGTATCGATACGGCCTTCATAGGAACTAGCCGTTGAGCTCTTGCCAGCTGAGGCGTATCGATATGCTTGAGGGCGTATCGGTACGGCTGCACATTTGAATAGACGTTGGGAAATAGCCGTTGGGGTAGTTGAACAGGGATCGGTACGCTGACGTGGCGTATCGAAACGACCCCGGTCCGTATCGATACTCTAAACCCTCGTATCGATACGGGTTTTGACAGTGGCCAAACTGAGCCAAAAGGGTATCGGTACGGGTACAACCGTATCGATACTGGTGACTTGAAAACACAAGTTTGGCTGTTTAAAACATGAAAAATCTTTGCCAAAAACCTCTTAAAATACCTCAAACATAAATTCAAGTTGTTTGGACTTAAAACCAAGTTTTAAATTCTTTTCAAATTAGTCCAAAACATTTTTCAATTATTATATCAAAACATAAGTTCTACAGGTTGGTTTTCATGTATGTGTAATGCATGGTTTTAAGCATGTTGTTGAAAAGGAGTTTTCAAACTTTGCTTGGTAAACAAATCGGGTTTGTTTTAAAAGTGTTTTGTGACCCGCTGCATTGATGGTGTTTTGGTTTTGAGCATTCCTCACTAAGCATTACGTGCTTACGCTCCTTTTTGTCCATCAATGCAGATTCTTGAAGTTTGGACAGCGAGAAGCAAGGGATTCAAGGAGGACTCCAATTGAGATGTATGTCTCGGTGAATAGCTATAGTTAATAAAGGCAATGGGGGTAGAATCTCTTGGGTTGATGTTTATGTGTTCGTATATGTATGGACAAGAATGGTTTTATGTTGTTGATGTTGTTGGAACATGTATTTGGCTTTTATGAGGTTGATTTGGAGGTTTATGCTTGAATGGTTGCTTGTGTAGGAAGCATGCCTATAGATTTGAGGCTTTTCCTATGTGTTGATATTTTGTTGAATTGTTGATGCAAGTATGTCTCATATATGCTGAATTGCATGTTGGTAAAGTTTGGTGGCTTTTGGAGCATGATTGGATGGTCAATTGCGTGTTTAAGCATGTCTTTTTCTGCATTATGTGCAGGGCGTTTCGGAACAGGGACTACCGTTTCAAAACGGAAGCCCTGAATCAGCCCAGGCGTCCGAAACGGTAGACGCTGTTTCGAAACGGAAAGCATTCTGCCAGTCACCTGTTTCGATACGCGTTGCGGAACGGCCCCGCGTTTCGAAACGGTCTCTGCCTATTTCGGAACGGGTGACCGTTGGGGGCTGACATTGGCAGTTAAATGTTTCGGAATGTTTGCATTTTGGTCCTGAATCTTGTATGTGCAATTGTATGAGCTTGGGATGTCCGTTTGAGCTGAAATTTGGCAGAGAAGCATGAAACATGATTAATTTTAAGTTGGTAACTTAAAATCTGGTTAAGTCCTTAAAGTTTTCAGAATTTACAATTTGGTCCCTAAAGTTGTAATTTGTTCAATTGGGTCCCTGTTTGATCTCTGATGTTGGTGATCTTTGAGTATGGTGTTTGAGTGATCACAATTAGGGCTAATGTGCATCTAGACAAGTTTAAAAAGAAAAAAAAGGGTCGTTAATCAAGGTTGACTTTCGGGTTGACTTTGGTTTTCCCCGTGTGACTTTCTTAATTCGGGTCAACCGTCTGGGCCGGGTTAAGGGGGTTACATTTGGTGGTATCAGAGCTGAGTTGCGAATGCTTAGGGAAAACGGTAAGTTGTTGTGATGTGTGTTTGATGTTTACCTTGTTGTGTGGTTGAAAGTTGGTTGAAACATGTGTTTCTGAGCAAGTTGCTGATGTTTTCAAGCATGCTGTATGGTTATGAATATTGGTTGAGCTTATGTGGATTTGTGCTAATGTTGTGAGCTGGTGATTTGCATGATGAACATGTAATGAGTATGTTATGTTGCTAGTATGCTGTTGCAAGTGGATGTTGTTTGGTGTAAGCATGATCAAAGTATGTTGTTTGATATGCTTGATGTTGTGATATCCATGTTTGTGTTGACTGTTATGTCATGTAAAGGAGAGGATTCGGGATACCCATTGCCTTATTAATATAGCTATTGTGTTATTTGGAGTTGGAGTTTGAATCCTTGCTTAAAGCTGGTCTAACTGGTTTGTTTGTTTTGTTGTGAATGTTTGTTGTTGTTAGTAGTATGGCAAAGTCGGTGATAGAATGGCAGTTGGGTGAGATGGTTGCTGCCTTGGGGCAGGTTGTTAAGGCATGGAATTCACCCTTTTGTAGAGGTGTTTTGTCTCAGTCTTCTGTGCCTGGAGTTGAGGTGGTAAGGCAAGGGAAAGAAGCTGGTTCTGTGATGACGAGTTCATCACCTGTTGTTCAGGAGGTGTTGGGAACATCTCAGGCTGTGGTAAAAGTAAAGTTAGTGGATGCGCTGGCTGTGGGATGTGTGGGTTTGCCGAAGCAGCGTTTGCTTGATTTGGGTGCTGTGGAGTATCATAGTTCTTCACCGGAGATGTTTGAGGCCTGGTTGGCCAGTGTGGTTCTGATTCTGGAACAGGAAGGCTGTGATTATGCTTGTAAGCTGGGAAGTGTTGTTTCTCTGATGTTGGAGGATGCATGTGTCTGGTGGACATCTGTGGCGGTGGCGTCACATATCCCTGATATTGACTGGGATTTCTTTGTATCTGCCTTTTATGAAAGGTATCTTGGAGAGAAGTTTCCAAGGGTTAAGCAATGTGAAGGTAGTGCTGTTGTGGAGCAAGTGTTGCTTGAGCAAGGAGTAGAAGCTCAGCCACCGTTATGTGGTCGTTGTGAAAGGCGCCATGTTGGAGGTTGTTGGGGCGCGGGTGATTGTTGGAACTGTGGTTCTAAAGTGCATGTGAAGCGTGATTGTCCTCTTGGGGTGAAGTCAGCTTTGGTGATAGCCAAAGGGTCTCTGAAAGGTCGTGGGCACGGCCGAGGCAAGGTTCAGAGGTGGCAGAAAGAGCAGAAGGTTGTGAAGAGTTTGGGAAATGAGAATTGCTGGAAATGTGGGTCTGCTGGACATATGAGACGTGATTGTTTGATGTTGGCTCGGAATAGCCAAGGTTCCTTACTGCAAGAGGTCGGTGGTGACCCTAGTGTGTTAGCTGGTGCTGCAGCGGTGCGGCAGAAGGATGATGGTTCCGTGAGGAAGAGAGCTCGTCTGATGAAGCTTCAGGGTGGTGTTGTGTTTTCAGGTAACCTTGTTAAGTAGTCTTTGCTTTAGTTACCTTGGTTTGGTTTCTGTTGGTTTTCCTTGCGTGGTAAGTTTAGTCTTGTTGCTAGCATGTTTGGGGTAATAGTTGTAGTTTGGAATCATCTTTGGTGTGAAGAAGGCTTTAGTGAGTATTTTGTGGTTAATGGTTGTTGGTATGATGGAGTTAGATAAGTTAGAAGTGAGGTAGGAGGTTGTTTTTAGATGGATTTTGAGGATGTTATTGGAGGGTGTGAACTGGCATTCATGCACAGTTAAAATCATTGTTATATGCTATATTATATATGTGCTGGTCCATGCATACATGTGGCATGACATTAGAGGTTTTGCATACATGTACATCAGGCATTGATAGGGCATGTAGGTGATCATGCATACGATGTTCACACTCGCTAATAACTAATCGAATATGTTAGTATGGTGGTTGGGTTAGGTTGGATGATGGGTTTTTGGAGGTTGTGTTGGTGCTGAGTGGAAGTTAGAAGTAGTGGAGAATATTAAGCTAGTGCTGGAGATAGTGAGAGTGGTATAGCCTGTTGGTAGAAGGATAGTGTTTGTTGCTTAAAGGGTTTAGTGGTTTGGTGGTGAAGAGTACCGGTTGAGGTTAGAATCGGTCAAGTGGTTTGAATAAGCTAAGTGGAAGGGGTAGTTCCTTGGTGCTAAGTGATGTTGTAGTTTAGTGGTTGTGTTTCCAAGTGCTGAGGTAGCTTAGCATTTAAGTTGTTGTGGAAAGGTTGTGTTTGTAAGTGTTGGTTCTTAGCAACCTTTGAGGAGTTGAGGAGTTGGTCTGTATGTCAGGTTGGGCGATGTGCTAGTAAGGCAAGTGTTGTGGTCAAAGCTTGTGGTGGATAGGCAATGAAAGGTCGAAGGCTATTGTTGTTTGAAAGGATTCTTGTGAGAAGTGGTTGGTTGGTTTTGAGTATGTGAACTTCTTTTGAAGTCAGCTGGTGGTGTGTGGGACGGCTGGAGGAGTCGAGTTGGGGTTGTGATGTAAATTTTGGAATCTGGGTGAGTAGTCCTTGTGAGTTGTTATGGTAATAATAGCGGCAGATGTGAAGGATTGTTAGCATTCGTTGAGGAGTTTGGGTAAGCAGTTGATGTTTAAGAATTTTTGCTTGTTGGGAAAATTCTTGGAAGAGGTTTGGGAGTTTGCAAGAGTTTTAGAAGCAGAGAAGTTTGCATAGTGGTTGAATTGGTTGGTTGGTGTCACTGTGTAAACGAGTCTTGGGAGTTGTGTGTTGCAGTGATGTGTGCTGTAAAAGCTGAGGTTCTTCGGGTTGATGTTGGGGCTTTGTACAGTCCGGATATGTGAAAGGTTAAGTTGTGGCTATCTTTGTGTGTTCTGGATTTTGTGAACAGTATGTGGTGGTGTTGAGTTGGTGGAGTTTTTGTGTGGAATGTGTTCAGTGGTGGTTGAGGCTTTTGTGTTGCCTTGTGTGTTGCTTTGAGAAGGTTGTGGTTCTCTTTTCACCAGTTGAAATTTCGAGGACGAAATTTCCTAAGGGGGGGAGAGTTGTAACGCCCCGGTTTTGGGCTCAGAAGTTTTGGGCGTTGACCGGTTCGGTCAAAGTGCTGATCGAATATATAAAGGTGAAATTAGGAAAGCCTAGTTCGGGTTGCATTAAAAATATGGGAAAATGTTCTAAAATCATCTTTTAATATGATAAAGTGAACTGTGAAATCAATTTTGGAAAATGATGTTCGGAAGGTTGACATTTTAGCTAGTGACCAAAATGTAATTTTTGAAAGTTGCGTGACTGTTTTATAAAGGATTGAAACTTTGAATCTTTAAGGAGCTATTATTCCAAAAAGAGTTTCTCCAGATTTTTCTAAGGTATTTTAAGGTTTTATTCTGATTTTAAAACATATGAAAGAGGAGGGAAAGTCATTTTGACTATTTTATAACTAACTTTCCATTTTCTACCAATTTTCCTTTTCTCTCATTTTCTCTCAACCCAAACACATTTCTCCAGATTTTCTCCTCTGATTTTGTCACTCAAATCTTCCTTTTCAATTCTCTTTGGATTCCTAATCATCTCTACAACAAAACCTCACCATTTGCAAGTTGTTTCATCAAGCTTTTTGGTTCTAAAAAGGAGAAATTCAAGTTTGGAGGTAAGAACGTCCTTCTCCTCTAAACTATCAGTTCTTTACTGAAATTCCTAAGTTCTCAATCCTTGATTTGTGATTTGTTAAAGGCTTTTCAATTGAAATCTTGATTTTAGCTTAAAATGCAAGATTTGCTTGATTTTGGTGGAATTTTCGTGTGATCTGTTTGGGCAGTGTTTTGAGGTGTCAAATTGATGTTAAATGAATTCTAAATTGATTAGAAGTTGAGGTTTAATCAATGCAATCCCGGATAGGTTAAATTTCCTAAGTTTGGCTTGAGTTTTTGGTTGTTTTTGGAGTGTTTTTGGTGATCTGTTATACCTGGAGGTATAAGGATGTGTTTGTGATCATTTTGGATGTTAATTGATGTTTAAAAATGGTTAGAAGTGATGGATCTTGGCTGGGTTAAGTTTTGGAAGTGTTTGGAGGTGATTTCGGTTGTGTTTGGTAGCCGAAATGTTGGATTTGTGATGAGCAGCGAGTTGTATTGTGTTGCTGGTGTTTTTAATGCATAAAGATGCATTAATGCTCTGTTTTTGTGTGCTTGAAACAGAGGAGTTTGATCCGTGAGCTTTGGAGGTGTTGCGGAAGGTTTCGGATGCTTGGAAGGCTTGTTGGTTAGCCTTGTTTTGTGTATCGGTGAGTGAAGTTGGGTTTTCAGCTTTTAAACCAAGGTTTGAAGGTTTTGGGAGCTTAGTATAAGTCTAAACAACTTTGCTAAGCTCAAGAGTAAGTAAATGGATTTCTTTCTTGGTTTGTGTTATGAAATGGCTTTTAAAGCAATTGTGGTTGATGATTGAAATGCATGTGTTTTGCATGATTTAAATTCTGTTTTGAAAGCATATTTCGGCATGGTCTAATGCTGGTTTTGAAAGCCATATGTGAAGGATGCTCAAGGTAAGAGATCCTTGGTTTTATACATTGTAAATGTGGTTTTGATGCATGGTGTTGCATGATGTTTTGTGGCTTGGTGTAATGCTTTAAAACAGTGAATTAATGATGGTAAATGATGGTTTTTGCATTATGAATATGCATGTGAATCATTGGACTAATGTGGTAAGGTGGTTATATTGGCAAGTGATGTAAGTGGTTCTTGGTTTCTTTGATCAGATATAGTTAGCCAGCTATAGGATTGGGTGCACCGTGAATAAAGTCGCCTTGGAGGTGGAGTGGTTAAGTGTGAACCGGTAAACTCCCTTCAAGTATCCTAACGAGATGGTTAAGGTCATAATGGAGGTGGAATGCCCATTCGAGGACCTTGGTTAAGCAAAGGTTATATGGTGGTTAAAAGTCCATATATGGGAACCTTGTGCTTGTTAAGATCACAATGGAGGTGTAAAGTCCATGTGTGGATCTTGTGTAGGGTGTCCCGGATCTCGTTAGTGATGTTATACAACTACCAATCGGTGATGCAAAGGTTGTATGGTGTTTGAAAGTCCATACATGGGAACCTTGTGCATGTCAAGTTTGTATGGTGTTTAAAAGTCCATACATGGGAACCTTGGGAAAAGTTGAGGTTGTATGGTGTTTAAAAGTCCATACATGGGAACCTTAGGATGGTAAGGTCAAATGGTGTTTAAAAGTCCATTTGGAGACCTTGGATTGGTAGTGTGTATGAAGCGTGGGGGACAACGCTTGTGATCCGCGTATCCGATCGGGTGTTGAGTTGAAAAGTGGATGTGGTTGATCACTTGGAAGCCAATATGATGTTCTTGATTATAAAGAAGCATGAGATGCTTGAAAAGATGCATGGTTGCATGAAAAGTGTTTAATGCTTGAAAAGATGCATGGTTGCATGAAAAGTGTATAGTGCTTGTGAATGCATGGTTGCATGAAAAGTGTATAATGCTTGTGAATGCATGGTTGCTTGTTAAGTTGAACAAGTATTGATAATCATTTGGTAAATGATGCATGTGTGCATGGAATCTCTTAAATGCATTGGAGTCTTGTTAAGACTTGTTTTAAAAGGCATGTGATGATGATGTTGTGGTTCATAAGTTGCCTTTGGTTAATGCATGTGTTGGATTGATTGAGCAAATGGTTTTAAAGGGTTTCTTGCTTGAATGGTTTTCAAGTATAAGAAAGGTATGTTGTGAAATGGAAGTGTTTTCCAAGGTTTTGAATTTAGCTTTGCATATGGTGTTTATGCATGGAATGGTTAAATGGATGATTTTGCAAGTTGTGCTTTGAAAAGGTTTTCTTAGCTTGCTAAGCTAAGGGTTGGTTTTCATGTATGTGTAATGCATGGTTTTAAGCATGTTGTTGAAAAGGAGTTTTCAAACTTTGCTTGGTAAACAAATCGGGTTTGTTTTAAAAGTGTTTTGTGACCCGCTGCTTTGATGGTGTTTTGGTTTTGAGCATTCCTCACTAAGCATTACGTGCTTACGCTCCTTTTTGTCCATCAATGCAGATTCTTGAAGTTTGGACAGCGAGAAGCAAGGGATTCAAGGAGGACTCCAATTGAGATGTATGTCTCAGTGAATAGCTATAGTTAATAAAGGCAATGGGGGTAGAATCTCTTGGGTTGATGTTTATGTGTTCGTATTTGTATGGACAAGAATGGTTTTATGTTGTTGATGTTGTTGGAACATGTATTTGGCTTTTATGAGGTTGATTTGGAGGTTTATGCTTGAATGGTTGCTTGTGTAGGAAGCATGCCTATAGATTTGGGGCTTTTCCTATGTGTTGATATTTTGTTGAATTGTTGATGCAAGTATGTCTCATATATGCTGAATTGCATGTTGGTAAAGTTTGGTGGCTTTTGGAGCATGATTGGATGGTCAATTGCGTGTTTAAGCATGTCTTTTTCTGCATTATGTGCAGGGCGTTTCGGAACAGGGACTACCGTTTCGGAACGGAAGCCCTGAATCAGCCCAGGCGTCCGAAACGGTAGACACTGTTTCGAAACGGAAAGCATTCTGCCAGTCACCTGTTTCGATACGCGTTGCGGAACGGCCCCGCGTTTCGAAACGGGCTCTGCCCGTTTCGGAACGGGTGTCCGTTGGGGGCTGACATTGGCAGTTAAATGTTTCGGAATGTTTGCATTTTGGTCCTGAATCTTGTATGTGCAATTGTATGAGCTTGGGATGTCCGTTTGAGCTGAAATTTGGCAGAGAAGCATGAAACATGATTAATTTTAAGTTGGTAACTTAAAATCTGGTTAAGTCCTTAAAGTTTTCAGAATTTACAATTTGGTCCCTAAAGTTGTAATTTGTTCAATTGGGTCCCTGTTTGATCTCTGATGTTTGTGATCTTTGAGTATGATGTTTGAGTGATCACAATTAGGGCTAATGTGCATCTAGACAAGTTTAAAAAGAAAAAAAAGGGTCGTTAATCAAGGTTGACTTTCGGGTTGACTTTGGTTTTCCCCGTGTGACTTTCTTAATTCGGGTCAACGGTCTGGGCCGGGTTAAGGGGGTTACATTTGCTGGTATCAGAGCTGAGTTGCGAATGCTTGGGGAAAACGGTAAGTTGTTGTGATGTTTGTTTGATGTTTACCTTGTTGTGTGGTTGAAAGTTGGTTGAAACACGTGTTTCTGAGCAAGTTGCTGATGTTTTCAAGCATGCTGTATGGTTATGAATATTGGTTGAGCTTATGTGGATTTGTGCTAATGTTGTGAGCTGGTGATTTGCATGATGAACATGTAATGAGTATGTTATGTTGCTAGTATGCTGTTGCAAGTGGATGCTGTTTGGTGTAAGCATGATCAAAGTATGTTGTTTGATATGCTTGATGTTGTGATATCCATGTTTGTGTTGACTGTTATGTCATGTAAAGGAGAGGATTCGGGATACCCATTGCCTTATTAATATAGCTATTGTGTTATTTGGAGTTGGAGTTTGAATCCTTGCTTAAAGCTGGTCTAACTGGTTTGTTTGTTTTGTTGTGAATGTTTGTTGTTGTTAGTAGTATGGCAAAGTCGATGATACAATGGCAGTTGGGTGAGATGGTTGCTGCCTTGGGGCAGGTTGTTAAGGCATGAAATTCACCCTTTTGTAGAGGTGTTTTGTCTCAGTCTTCTGTGCCTGGAGTTGAGGTGGTAAGGCAAGGGAAAGAAGCTGGTTCTGTGATGACGAGTTCATCACCTGTTGTTCAGGAGGTGTTGGGAACATCTCAGGCTGTGGTAAAAGTAAAGTCAGTGGATGCGCTGGCTGTGGGATGTGTGGGTTTGCCGAAGCAGCGTTTGCTTGATTTGGGTGCTGTGGAGTATCATAGTTCTTCACCGGAGATGTTTGAGGCCTGGTTGGCCAGTGTGGTTCTGATTCTGGAACAGGAAGGCTGTGATTATGCTTGTAAGCTGGGAAGTGTTGTTTCTCTGATGTTGGAAGATGCATGTGTCTGGTGGACATCTGTGGCGGTAGCGTCACATATCCCTGATATTGACTGGGATTTCTTTGTATCTGCCTTTTATGAAAGGTATCTTGGAGAGAAGTTTCCAAGGGTTAAGAAATGTGAAGGTAGTGATGTTGTGGAGCAAGTGTTGCTTGAGCAAGGAGTAGAAGCTCAGCCACCGGTATGTGGTCGTTGTGAAAGGCGCCATGTTGGAGGTTGTTGGGGCGCGGGTGCTTGTTGGAACTGTGGTTCTAAAGTGCATGTGAAGCGTGATTGTCCTCTTGGGGTGAAGTCAGCTTTGGTGATAGCCAAAAGGTCTCTGAAAGGTCGTGGGCACGGCCGAGGCAAGGTTCAGAGGTGGCAGAAAGAGCAGAAGGTTGTGAAGAGTTTGGGAAATGAGAATTGCTGGAAATGTGGGTCTGCTGGACATATGAGACGTGATTGTTTGATGTTGGCTCGGAATAGCCAAGGTTCCTTACCGCAAGAGGTCGGTGGTGACCCTAGTGTGTTAGCTGGTGCTGCAGCGGTGCGGCAGGAGGATGATGGTTCCGTGAGGAAGAGAGCTCGTCTGATGAAGCTTCAGGGTGGTGTTGTGTTTTCAGGTAACCTTGTTAAGTAGTCTTTGCTTTAGTTACCTTGGTTTGGTTTCTGTTGGTTTTCCTTGCGTGGTAAGTTTAGTCTTGTTGCTAGCATGTTTGGGGTAATAGTTGTAGTTTGGAATCATCTTTGGTGTGAAGAAGGCTTTAGTGAGTATTTTGTGGTTAATGGTTGTTGGTATGATGGAGTTAGATAAGTTAGAAGTGAGGTAGGAGGTTGTTTTTAGACGGATTTTGAGGATGTTATTGGAGGGTGTGAACTGGCATTCATGCACATTTAAAATCATTGTTATATGCTATATTATATATGTGCTGGTCCATGCATACATGTGGCATGACATTAGAGGTTTTGCATACATGTACATCAGGCATTGATAGGGCATGTAGGTGATCATGCATACGATGTTCACACTCGCTAATAACTAATCGAATATGTTAGTATGGTGGTTGGGTTAGGTTGGATGATGGGTTTTTGGAGGTTGTGTTGGTGCTGAGTGGAAGTTAGAAGTAGTGGAGAATATTAAGCTAGTGCTGGAGATAGTGAGAGTGGTATAGCCTGTTGGTAGAAGGATAGTGTTTGTTGCTTAAAGGGTTTAGTGGTTTGGTGGTGAAGAGTACCGGTTGAGGTTAGAATCGGTCAAGTGGTTTGAATAAGCTAAGTGGAAGGGGTAGTTCCTTGGTGCTAAGTGATGTTGTAGTTTAGTGGTTGTGTTTCCAAGTGCTGAGGTAGCTTAGCATTTAAGTTGTTGTGGAAAGGTTGTGTTTGTAAGTGTTGGTTCTTAGCAACCTTTGAGGAGTTGAGGAGTTGGTCTGTATGTCAGGTTGGGCGATGTGCTAGTAAGGCAAGTGTTGTGGTCAATGCTTGTGGTGGATAGGCAATGAAAGGTCGAAGGCTATTGTTGTTTGAAAGGATTCTTGTGAGAAGTGGTTGGTTGGTTTTGAGTATGTGAACTTCTTTTGAAGTCAGCTGGTGGTGTGTGGGACGGCTGGCGGAGTCGAGTTGGGGTTGTGATGTAAATTTTGGAATATGGGTGAGTAGTCCTTGTGAGTTGTTATGGTAATAATAGCGGCAGATGTGAAGGATTGTTAGCATTCGTTGAGGAGTTTGGGTAAGCAGTTGATGTTTAAGAATTTTTGCTTGTTGGGAAAATTCTTGGAAGAGGTTTGGGAGTTTGCAAGAGTTTTAGAAGCAGAGAAGTTTGCATAGTGGTTGAATTGGTTGGTTGGTGTCACTGTGTAAACGAGTCTTGGGAGTTGTGTGTTGCAGTGATGTGTGCTGTAAAAGCTGAGGTTCTTCGGGTTGATGTTGGGGCTGTGTACAGTCCGGATATGTGAAAGGTTAAGTTGTGGCTATCTTTGTGTGTTCTGGATTTTGTGAACAGTATGTGGTGGTGTTGAGTTGGTGGAGTTTTTGTGTGGAATGTGTTCAGTGGTGGTTGAGGCTTTTGTGTTGCCTTGTGTGTTGCTTTGAGAAGGTTGTGGTTCTCTTTTCACCAGTTGAAATTTCGAGGACGAAATTTCCTAAGGGGGGGAGAGTTGTAACGCCCCGGTTTTGGGCTCAGAAGTTTTGGGCGTTGACCGGTTCGGTCAAAGTGCTGATCGAATATATAAAGGTGAAATTAGGAAAGCCTAGTTCGGGTTGCATTAAAAATATGGAAAAATGTTCTAAAATCATCTTTTAATATGTTAAAGTGAACTGTGAAATCAATTTTGGAAAATGAGGTTCGGAAGGTTGACATTTTAGCTAGTGACCAAAATGTAATTTTTGAAAGTTGCGTGACTGTTTTATAAAGGATTGAAACTTTGAATCTTTAAGGAGCTATTATTCCAAAAAGAGTTTCTCCAGATTTTTCTAAGGTATTTTAAGGTTTTATTCTGATTTTAAAACATATGAAAGAGGAGGGAAAGTCATTTTGACTATTTTATAACTAACTTTCCATTTTCTACCAATTTTCCTTTTCTCTCATTTTCTCTCAACCCAAACACATTTCTCCAGATTTTCTCCTCTGATTTTGTCACTCAAATCTTCCTTTTCAATTCTCTTTGGATTCCTAATCATTTCTACAACAAAACCTCACCATTTGCAAGTTGTTTCATCAAGCTTTTTGGTTCTAAAAAGGAGAAATTCAAGTTTTGAGGTAAGAACGTCCTTCTCCTCTAAACTATCAGTTCTTTACTGAAATTCCTAAGTTCTCAATCCTTGATTTGTGATTTGTTAAAGGCTTTTCAATTGAAATCTTGATTTTAGCTTAAAATGCAAGATTTGCTTGATTTTGGTGGAATTTTCGTGTGATCTGTTTGGGCAGTGTTTTGAGGTGTCAAATTGATGTTAAATGAATGCTAAATTGATTAGAAGTTGAGGTTTAATCAATGCAATCCCGGATAGGTTGAATTTCCTAAGTTTGGCTTGAGTTTTTGGTTGTTTTTGGAGTGTTTTTGGTGATCTGTTATACCTGGAGGTATAAGGATGTGTTTGTGATCATTTTGGATGTTAATTGATGTTTAAAAATGGTTAGAAGTGATGGATCTTGGCTGGGTTAAGTTTTGGAAGTGTTTGGAGGTGATTTCGGTTGTGTTTGGTAGCCGAAATGTTGGATTTGTGATGAGCAGCGAGTTGTGTTGTGTTGCTGGTGTTTTTAATGCATAAAGATGCATTAATGCTCTGTTTTTGTGTGCTTGAAACAGGGGAGTTTGATCCGTGAGCTTTGGAGGTGTTGCGGAAGGTTTCGGATGCTTGGAAGGCTTGTTGGTTAGCCTTGTTTTGTGTATCGGTGAGTGAAGTTGGGTTTTCAGCTTTTAAACCAAGGTTTGATGGTTTTGGGAGCTTAGTATAAGTCTAAACAACTTTGCTAAGCTCAAGAGTAAGAAAATGGATTTCTTTCTTGGTTTGTGTTATGAAATGGCTTTTAAAGCAATTGTGGTTGATGATTGAAATGCATGTGTTTTGCATGATTTAAATTCTGTTTTGAAAGCATATTTCGGCATGGTCTAATGCTGGTTTTGAAAGCCGTATGTGAAGGATGCTCAAGGTAAGAGATCCTTGGTTTTATACATTGTAAATGTGGTTTTGATGCATGGTGTTGCATGATGTTTTGTGGCTTGGTGTAATGCTTTAAAACAGTGAATTAATGATGGTAAATGATGGTTTTTGCATTATGAATATGCATGTGAATCATTGGACTAATGTGGTAAGGTGGTTATATTGGCAAGTGATGTAAGTGGTTCTTGGTTTCTTTGATCGGATATAGTTAGCCGGCTATAGGATTGGGTGCACCGTGAATAAAGTCGCCTTGGAGGTGGAGTGGTTAGGTGTGAACCGGTAAACTCCCTTCAAGTATCCTAACGAGATGGTTAAGGTCATAATGGAGGTGGAATGCCCATTCGAGGACCTTGGTTAAGAAAAGGTTATATGGTGGTTAAAAGTCCATATATGGGAACCTTGTGCTTGTTAAGATCACAATGGAGGTGTAAAGTCCATGTGTGGATCTTGTGTAGGGTGTCCCGGATCTCGTTAGTGATGTTATACAACTACCAATTGGTGATGCAAAGGTTGTTGAGTTGAAAAGTGGATGTGGTTGATCACTTGGGAGCCAATGTGATGTTCTTGATTATAAAGAAGCATGAGATGCTTGAAAAGATGCATGGTTGCATGAAAAGTGTTTAATGCTTGAAAAGATGCATGGTTGCATGAAAAGTGTATAGTGCTTGTGAATGCATGGTTGCATGAAAAGTGTATAATGCTTGTGAATGCATGGTTGCTTGTTAAGTTGAACAAGTGTTGATAATCATTTGGTAAATGATGCATGTGTGCATGGAATCTCTTAAATGCATTGGAGTCTTGTTAAGACTTGTTTTAAAAGGCATGTGATGATGATGTTGTGGTTCATAAGTTGCCTTTGGTTAATGCATGTGTTGGATTGATTGAGCAAATGGTTTTAAAGGGTCTCTTGCTTGAATGGTTTTCAAGTATAAGAAAGGTATGTTGTGAAATGGAAGTGTTTTCCAAGGTTTTGAATTTAGCTTTGCATATGGTGTTTATGCATGGAATGGTTAAATGGATGATTTTGCAAGTTGTGCTTTGAAAAGGTTTTCTTAGCTTGCTAAGCTAAGGGTTAGTTTTCATGTATGTGTAATGCATGGTTTTAAGCATGTTGTTGAAAAGGAGTTTTCAAACTTTGCTTGGTAAACAAATCGGGTTTGTTTTAAAAGTGTTTTGTGACCCGCTGCATTGATGGTGTTTTGGTTTTGAGCATTCCTCACTAAGCATTACGTGCTTACGCTCCTTTTTGTCCATCAATGCAGATTCTTGAAGTTTGGACAGCGAGAAGCAAGGGATTCAAGGAGGACTCCAATTGAGATGTATGTCTCGGTGAATAGCTATAGTTAATAAAGGCAATGGGGGTAGAATCTCTTGGGTTGATGTTTATGTGTTCGTATATGTATGGACAAGAATGGTTTTATGTTGTTGATGTTGTTGGAACATGTATTTGGCTTTTATGAGGTTGATTTGGAGGTTTATGCTTGAATGGTTGCTTGGGTAGGAAGCATGCCTATAGATTTGGGGCTTTTCCTATGTGTTGATATTTTGTTGAATTGTTGATGCAAGTATGTCTCATATATGCTGAATTGCATGTTGGTAAAGTTTGGTGGCTTTTGGAGCATGATTGGATGGTCAATTGCGTGTTTAAGCATGTCTTTTTCTGCATTATGTGCAGGGCGTTTCGGAACAGGGACTACCGTTTCGGAACGGATGCCCTGAATCAGCCCAGGCGTCCGAAACGGTAGACACTGTTTCGAAACGGAAAGCATTCTGCCAGTCACCTATTTCGATACGCGTTGCGGAACGGCCCCGCGTTTCGAAACGGGCTCTGCCCATTTCGGAACGGGTGACCGTTGGGGGCTGACATTGGCAGTTAAATGTTTCGGAATGTTTGCATTTTGGTCCTGAATCTTGTATGTGCAATTGTATGAGCTTGGGATGTCCGTTTGAGCTGAAATTTGGCAGAGAAGCATGAAACATGATTAATTTTAAGTTGGTAACTTAAAATCTGGTTAAGTCCTTAAAGTTTTCAGAATTTACAATTTGGTCCCTAAAGTTGTAATTTGTTCAATTGGGTCCCTGTTTGATCTCTGATGTTTGTGATCTTTGAGTATGATGTTTGAGTGATCACAATTAGGGCTAATGTGCATCTAGACAAGTTTAAAAAGAAAAAAAAAGGGTCGTTAATCAAGGTTGACTTTCGGGTTGACTTTGGTTTTCCCCGTGTGACTTTCTTAATTCGGGTCAACCGTCTGGGCCGGGTTAAGGGGGTTACAAATAATTTCAGTGACGAATCATCCTTTGTATGTTTTATCATCCATGTCTATTTTTCCTTTTTGAAAAACTCATTCATACCTCTTAGGTTTTACCCTTTTAGGTAACCAAAGTCTATACTTGGTTTTAGACATGGATTCCATCTCATATCTCATGGCTCTTAGCCATTTCTCGAATTTTGGGCTCACCATTGCATTCTGATAAGACCTAGTCTTTATCTTGATCCGAAAAGAAGAGTGTTTCCATGTACGGATAGTGAGAAATCCATATTTCTCAAGTATATGGTATTCTCTTAAGGATCAATACAATGGTTTTGTTTTGTTCCAATGTTCCTTGATCATTTGTGGAACATTCTCAATCTTTGGTTCATAAATTTGTTGTCTAAAATTTCTTCACATTCCAAATTCCATTGTTTCCTTTTGTGAGAGGTAATCTCTTTCGAGAGAAATTCTCGTTTTAGCAACAAACATTTTGTTCTCGTTGAAAAATGAAATCCCTTAGTGATAAGTATTCTCTTTCGAGATAAACTATCGTTTGAGCAAAAAACATTTTGTTCTTGTTAAAGTTGAAGAAATAATATCCCTTTGTGAGAATTAATCTCTTTCAAGATAAACTCTCGTTTGAGAAACAAACGCTTTGTTCTCGTTAGGATAAACAACAAATGGAGTTTTTAAGGTTCGAACTTTGTAAACATTTTAACATGTAAGTAACCTTAAAACTTCAAAGGTATTCTAGAACAATTCTTAGTCCATATCTTATATGGCGTTTCGGGGGAAAAAAACTAGATTAAGTATGAGAGTTGTTTTTCTAGTGTGTAAAGAAGTCGAAAATGACTTGTTCTGAATCAAAACATGTCTAACATATTTGCTTATCTTTCAAAGACTTTTCGTTCCACTTGTGGGATTTAATTATGGGACAATCCCATATTCTTTGAAAGTTCATCAAACTTTAAATATTCTTGAATTTGATTTCATCAAATTACCTTAATACTTTTATGAGTTTAAGATTAGTCATTTGTTTTATTTATCTTATAAATATTATTGATTTGATTAGTTTAAATAGCATTGATTCGTTGTGCCATAAGAGATTAAAAGAATAACATTTATTTAAATAATCTCAAAATAAAAATATCTTGTCCTTACAAGATAACTAAAACTTAGGCACAAAATAATAATCTTAAAAACTAAAACAAATCTATTTAAGCAAAAACACGTCCTAATGGATGATGTAGCAACTCTTGCTTTATTTCCATTCGCAGGTCCATGTCTATTCTGATGCCTTCTCTTTAGAAGCCTCTGAGGATGATGCCTCACTCGTTTTTGCTTTCTTCACTTCTTGTAGGTGTGTGTGGCAGTTTCTCTTCCAATGTCCGGTCTTGCCGCAATGGAAACATTTTCCATCCTTCTTGATTCCCTTCTTAGGTTTCAATGCCTCCTTTCCATCATTTTGGTCTTATCATCACCTTTAGACTTTGATGCCGATTTACCTTTCTTCTTGCCCTTGCGGACGATCAGAATATGTTTAGGTCCTACCTTCTTCAGGTTAATTTCAGCAGTTCTCAACATGCCGAGCAACTGTGGCAACGTCTTGTTAATTTCATTCATATTGAAATTAAGGACGAACTGATTGAAACTATCCGACAACGATTGCAGGATGATATCAGTACCTAATTCGTCTTTCAGCGGAAAGCCGAGCTTCTCCAACGTTTGGATGTAGCCCATCATTTTGATGACGTGAGCTCCTATGGGAGATCCTTCACTCATCTTGCATTGAAACAGAGCTTTAGAGGTCTCGTACCTCTCTTGACGAGCTTGCCCTTCATAAATCTCCTTGAGATTTTGAATCATATCATAAGCTACCATGTCCTCATGTTGCTTCTGAAGTTCAGGGGTCATGGAGGCAAGCATAAGAAAACCGACATCCAGCATGTCGTCCATGTGTTTCTTAAACTTGTCTTGGTCAGCTTTGGAAGAAGTGGGAACTGGTTCATCAGGAACAAGTTCTTCAATGGCATATTCCTTCTTTTCCTATTTGAGAACAACTCTCAAATTGCGGAACCAGTCAAGGAAGTTTATGCCATTGAGCTTATCCTTCTCAAGGATAGATCGCAGAGATAGAGTATTATTTGCCATTAATTCTACAACAAAGAAAATATGCTACATAAGTTTTACTAAATTTTAAAATTTATAGATAGGTCTTTACTATAAATTTACTCCCACTATTTTCTTCAAAATTAAAAACCCTCTAGTTTTAATTTCGGAAAAACGTTTCGATAGTTTTTCTAGTGAGTGAGGATCCGTATTTCACCAATCCTAAATTAGCTTTGTCCAGTCTTTTAGGAAATGGTTATTTAGGTAAGTAACACCTTACCAATTACATCTCATGTAATTTCTCATCTTTTGGTGAACAACTCTTGTTCTTTAAATCATCTTATGATTATCCAAAACTTTTAACCACTAGGTTTTCTAATCCTATTAGAACAACCCAACTAAGTCAATACCAATATCTCAACCGGCGAATATCACTAGCTTATTCTTCGCGTTTAACTAAGATAGATAAATGTGACATTGCTTTGGCAAATCTCGCATTATATCGATCGAAGCTTTAGCGAGAGTAAATATTGGATGGTTAAAACAGACTTAGAATTATAGTGAGGGATTTACTTAATTATCTCATCATTTTAACATTGATCCTATCAATAGAACTATGTTTAATCATGCTTATAAAACATCCATTGCATCACAAACAAGGTAAATATAAGCGGTAAATAAATATGCAATGATTATAGCCCTTCTTAACCTAAGGCGACCCGTCCTAAGCCAATGGGAGGACCATTCTACTGAAGATATAATCTGCTACTGAATCGCCTGGTCCACCAGGGAAGGCCCACCACGCTGCTACCTTGGTCCTTGCCTTATCTCCATGAGTATTTACAATTTTCAGAAACTCGCGTTACATGCGAGGGAGTGAGATGAGAAGAGAAGTAAAATAGAAGATAGAGAAAGGCACGAAACGCAGGGCGTATTTATAAAAACCAAAACTATAAAGGCTATGGGCTATAACCATGCAAAACAAACACCGTGCAATCTAGCATGCATTTCAAACATCGTGCGAACAAAGTAACGACATGTTTACAGAGTTTTAAACTGATTATTCCTATACTGCGATTAATGGGCCAAAGGAGGATCACGAGGTTTCATAAACCATTTGCGTTAACGAACAAATGCACCAGGTAGGTCAACATGAAAGAGAGGTGACACACTAGGCACACTTAAGTACCAAGTCTTTGATGATGCCAATCCTAGACATGCATTTTTCATAATGTCTAACCATAACTCTTATGGATTCACCGTGAAAGATAGTTTGATAACTTTTTATCAAATTAGAAGCCCTTTCAGAGATTTCATAAATATATGAAACTACGAACAACTACTTTTTCTCTAGACTAACTATTAGTCTCAACATGTTAACATTTAACATTGAAGCAACCTAACATACTTATGATTAACTCTTAATCATTCAGTGATAATTGAAATAAATCTTTATTAGGTAGGATACGATAAACGATAAATATCTAAATTGAATCAAACAGCATGCATCTCATACATAAACATCACCCAAGAATTTAAGTCCGAATTCGTATGATACAAGTGGCTCTGATACCACTATTGGATCACGTCGGCACGCCCCGTGGCGCAGCGGAAAAATTAATCCGACGTAATCCAGCCAGGATCCATGTACAGGAATGAATCCTGGGTGAAAAGATGAAGAGTTACCTTTTAAAACTCTGGAAACTGGAAAACCGACGGTATGTCGGAATAACCACGTTAAGTAAAACCGGAATCGTCACAGGTTCGCAACGACCTCTACGGAGTCTACCCGAACAAAACGAACAAAGTTTCCGCCTCATTAACACTTAGGGATAAATTTTGACAGGTTTGAACACCTTCCAGGGAGAAGTCGAAATCCCTCTAGGGATTCCTTGGGGAGTGTGAAATCGACCAGGAGTTGGATTCGAACTAGGAAATCGCTAGAAATTTGCCAGGGGCAAGAGGAACACCACAAAAATATCGAACAGCTTCTCAGAAGAAATCCGTGACTTGTCGAAAATTCCAGAGGGGAATTCCCAGGGATATGTCGAAATTTGCAAGGAGGAATAGGGATGATTTGGTTGCTAGCCCTTGTCCCTTTAAATAGTATTCAGACACTTAATTCTAGATGAATTCCTTAAATCCAAGTTCAACCAAAATTCATAGAATCTATGTAACCCCCTTAACCCGGTCTGGACGGTTGACCCGAATTAAGAAAGTCACACGGGGAAAACCAAAGTCAACCCGAAAGTCAACCTCGATTAACGACCCTTTTTTTTTCTTTTTAATCTTATCTAGATGCACATTAACCTTAATTGTGATCATACAAACAACATACTAAAAGATCACAAACATCAGAGATCAAACAGGGACCCAATTGAACAAGTTACAACTTTAAGGACCAAACTGTAAATTCTGATAAATTAAGGGACTTAACCCAAATTAAAGTTACCATCTTGAAATTAATCAGGTTTCATGCTTCTCTGTGAAATTTCAGCTCAAACGGGCATCCCAAACTCATTCAATTGAACAAACATGATTCAGGACCAAAACGTAAATCAAACAAAACATAAAAAGATACTTTTAACTGATTTTAACGGTCTGGTATCGATACGCCACGTGTCGTATCGATACTCGGGGAAGGCAGTAACCAAACTCTAGCAACGGTATCGATACCTTTCCCCCAGTATCGATACTTCACTCATACGGTATCGATACCTGTTCAACGGTATCGATACTCCTGGGCTGAAAAGTGCATATTTGGCTCAGGCGTACCGATACGCAAGCCCGAGTACCGATACCCCTGCCTGAAAACGACTAGAAAACAGCAACATACATGCTTTAAACCTCAAATTAACAACACCAAACCATATCACTTAACCATACAACATACAAGGGCCCTAATTGCAACATCAATTCAGCATATAAACAACACATACGAAAAACCCCAATTTGTAAGCATGCTTCCTACTTAAGCTAACCATTCAAGCAATAAAACTTCATAAGCAAGCATTAGGAATCCAAACCAAAAACCAGCAATTCAAACAACAATTAACATCCATAGGGAGTCTCAAACACCTCGCAAAATATACACATTGGTCCCCCATTGCCAAATCAACCAAAAGCTAAAAGAACTTATAAAACCTTCATACATTGAGCTTTACTTGTACTTGTTTGCTTGCCTTCACTTGCTGCCCCTCAATGTACTCTAATGCTCTGCATTATTGAATCAAGAAAACGAGAGAGCGTAAGCCAAAGCTTAGTGAGGAGTGCTCTTTTAAAAACCATTCAATAATGCAATTAAAACCATTTGTAAAACATGCTTATAGACAACCTTTACACATGCTCAAAGCATACTTTAAATCAAGCAATTCCCATGCTTCCATATTTCATTTAAGCAAGCATCTCATGCTTCAACATAAACATTAAATCATGCATCTCATGCATCTCAATGTACTATACATGTCATATTGGCTCAAGTGATACATTTCATTTATGAAATCAAGTTCAACAACTTTCCCCAAGGACTTTTAAACACCTTGGCCCCAAGGACTTTTAAACACCTTGGCCATGGACTTTTAAACACCATGAATGAGGACCACACAAAGACTTTTAACCACCTTTGTGTCCGTAGCTTGAATCACCCCAAGGACTTTTAAACACCTTGGCCCCAAGGACTTTTAAACACCTTGGCCCCATGGACTTTTAAACACCATGGAAAGGAGCACCTAAGGACTTTTAACCACCTTAGTGTCCGCAACAAGATTCATCCAAGGACTTTTAAACACCTTGATGATCTTAGGTAACAAGGCTCACTCAAGGACTTTTAACCACCTTAGTGACCTTCACTTTTACAAACCATCACTTGCCAATATACACTTTATACATCATATAATCCACTGTTTTAAAGCATTAAACCAAGCCATTTCATCATGCATCTCAAAGCATTAAATCATCATTTAAACAATGCATAAAATCAAGGTACTCTTACCTAGAGTTACCCTCAACACATGGCTTTAAACATCAGCATATATCATGCTAAAACATCAGCAATTATCATGCTAAAACATGCTTTCAAAACAGTAAACAAAACATGCAAATCATCATTTTGCATCACACCAAAACATGGCCACCACTTGGAGAGAAATCCGAAAACTTACACTTGAGCTTAGCAAAGTTGTTTAGACTTAAACTAAGCCCCCAAAACCTTGGTTTCAAAGCCGAAAACCATTTTCACAAATCCACTCACCGATTTCCACTTTGCTTCAAGCCAAAGCACCAAATCAAGCCTCCGGATCAACAATTCTTGGATCCAAGGATGCCTCCCCTGTTTCAACACATTAAAGCAGAGGATTAATGCATCATCATGCATTAATTGCTTCAATGAAAGCACCTAAACTCGCTGCTCTCACAAAACCTCCATTTTCGGCCACCAAACACAACCGAAAATGCATCCGAAACACTTCTAGACAAAGCCCAGCCATAAACCAGCAAAACCTCACTTCCTTTAACATCATTTAACATCTAAAAACAACCTACAACCATCCTTATACCTCCAGCAACACCAGATCCACAAGATCACCACAAAAGCTACCTTAAAACACAAGCTAAACTTAGGAAACTCAACCTATCCGGGATTGCATCAATCAAGACTCATTTCCACATCAATTTAATGATCATTTAACATCAAAAACACTTCTCAAAACACAGATTTAACAGATCAAACGAAAATCATGTGAAATCATCAAAATCTTGCATAATTAGCCAAGATCCATAAATCAACTTAAAAGCCTTTAATTAAACATCAAATTAGGATTGAAAACTTAGGAATTTCATTAAAGAACTTGAAGTTCAGAGGAGGACTTTCTAACCTCCAAACTTGAGTTTCTCCTCTTTTTGGAATGGAAAACCTTGATGAAACTTGAAGCAATTGAAGAGGTTTTGAAGACACAATGATTTGCAATCAATTGAGAGTTGAAAGGAGGATTTTAGGTGAGAAAATCAGAATTGAAACTCTGGAAATGAAGTGTTTGGGTTGAAAGAAAAAGAGAGAAAGAAAATGGGAAGCTAGATGAGAAAATGCTTAAAATGAGTTTTTCCCTCCTTTTAGTATTCTTTAAAATCAGAATTATGAGTCAAAATATCTTAGAAAAATCTGGAGAAACTCCCTTTGGGTAAATAGCTCCTTAAAGATTCAAAGTTTCAACCCTTTATAAAACAGCCACCAAACTTTCAAAAATTACATTTTGGTCACTAGCCGAAATGTCACCCTTCCAAAACTCATTTTCCAAAATTGATTTCACAGTTCATTTAATTATAATAAAAGATGATTTTAGAACATTTTTCCATATTTTTAATGCAACCCGAACTAGGCTTTCCTAATTTAACCTCTTACGATTCGAACAACACTTTGACCAACCGGTCAACGCCCAAGACTTCCAAGCCCAAAACCGGGGCGTTACAACTCTCCCCCCTTAAGAAATTTCGTCCTCGAAATTTACCTGAAGGAAAGAGATAAGGAAACTGCTTCAGCATATCTTCCTTCCGCTCCCACGTGGCTTCCTCAACACCGCGATGCTTCCACAGCACCTTCACCAACTCAATGGTCTTGCCACGAAGAACTTTGCTATCTGAATCCAGAACCTTCACCGGTTCCTCATCATAGGTCAAATCCGGATTCAATTCCACTTCCTCCACAGGCAACACATGCGAAGGATCAGATCTATACTTCCGGAGCATAGAAACATGGAACACATCATGAATCTTCTCCAGCTCCTGAGGTAACCTCAACCGATACGCAACAGGACCCACTCGCTCAACAACCTCATACGGTCCAATGTATCTAGGGCTTAGCTTACCCTTCCGACCAAACCTCATCACCTTCTTCCAAGGCGAAACCTTCAAGAACGCGCGATCACCCACCGCAAACTCTATCTCCTTACACTTCAAATCCGCGTAAGACTTCTGCCGGTCAGAAGCAGCCTTCAACCGCTCACAAATGAGCTTCACCTTCTCGGTGGTTCCTTTCAACAAAGCAGGCATCGAAACCAACTTTTGACCAGTTTCAGCCCAACACAGAGGAGTCCTACACTTCCTCCCATACAGAGCCTCATAAGGTGCCATCTGTATACTCGCCTGATAACTGTTGTTATAAGCGAACTCAACCAAAGGCAGATGTTTCTCCCAAGAACCTTGGAACTCTATCACGCAGCATCTCAACATATCCTCCAAAATCTGAATAACTCGCTCAGACTGGCCATCCGACTGAGGATGATAGGATGTACTGAAATGCAACCTTGTACCCAGAGCTTGATGCAAACACTGCCAAAAATGCGATGTGAACCTCGGATCCCTATCCGACACAATCGACTTAGGCACACCATGCAACCTCACAACCTCAACAATGTACAGCTCCGCCAGCTTATCCAAAGAAAACGTAGTATGCACAGGCAAGAAATGCGCACACTTCGTCAGGCGATCCACAATCACCCAAACAGAATTCTTCTTCGACGGAGACAAAGGCAAACCAGATACAAAATCCATGGTAACCCTCTCCCACTTCCATTCAGGGATCTTCAGCGGTTGCAACAAACCAGAAGGAACCTGATGTTCAGCCTTAACTCGCTGACACACCAAACACTTGCTCACGAACTCTGCCACATCCTTCTTCAAACCTACCCAATAGTACTCATCACGAAGATCGCGATACATCTTTGTACTACCAGGATGCATAGCAAAAGGACTACTATGACCTTCAGCTAGAATAGCACGCCTCAACTCAGCATCAGCAGGCACTACTATTCGACTACCAAAACACAACACTCCGTCCTCATTAAAGCAGAAATCCGAAGGTCTACCCTCCGCGATATCCTGAACATGAGACACCAAGGAATCATCCAACAACTGCTTATCCTTGATCAACCGAACCAACGATGGTTTCACTTGCAACTCAGCAACAAGACCACCATCCTGCGATATACTCAAGCTAGCAAACATAGCTCTCAGCTCAACAGCTACCTTCCTACTCAAAGCATCCGCAACAACATTGGCCTTTCCAGGATGATACTCTATCGTCAGATCATAATCCTTGAGCAACTCCAACCACCGCCGCTGCCTAAGATTCAACTCCTTCTGAGACATCAGATACCTCAAACTCTTGTGATCCGTGTACACAGTACACTTCTCACCATACAGATAATGCCTCCAGATCTTCAGAGCAAAAACCACTGCAGCCAGCTCAATATCATGCGTAGGATAATTGCGCTCATGCACCTTCAACTGCCGCGACGCATAAGCCACAACCTTACCCTCTTGCATCAGCACACACCCCAAACCAACATAGGATGCATCACTGTAGACTACAAACTCTTTCCCTGATTCAGGCTGAATCAAGATAGGATCTTGAGTCAAAGCCATCTTCAGCTTCTCAAAAGCTTGCTGTCTCGCTTCTGTCCACTCATACTTAACATCTTTCTGCAGCAATTTTGTCAAAGGAGCAGCAATCTTGGAAAAACCATCCACAAACCTTCGGTAGTATCCTGCCAAACCAAGGAAACTACGAACCTCCTGAAAAGACTTAGGAACTTTCCAGTTCATCACCGCTTCAATCTTCTGAGGATCAACACGAATCCCCTCAGCTGAGACCACATGCCCAAGAAAAACCACCTCTCTAAGCCAGAACTCACACTTGCTCAGCTTAGCATAAAGCTGATTCTCCAACAAAGCTTGCAACACAATCCTCAAATGCTCTTCGTGCTCTTCCTCAGTACGCGAGTACACAAGGATATCATCAATGAACACCACAACGAACTTGTCCAGGTATTCATGAAAAACACGATTCATCATGTCCATGAAAGCAGCAGGAGCATTTGTCAAACCAAACGGCATCACAAGGAACTCATAATGCCCATACCTTGTCCTGAAAGCTGTCTTAGGCACATCCACATCCTTCACCTTCAACTGATAATACCCTGACCTCAAGTCAATCTTAGAGAACACAGCAGCTCCCCGAAATTGATCAAAGAGATCATCAATCCTCGGCAAAGGATACCGATTCTTGATAGTCAACTTGTTCAGCTGACGGTAATCAATGCACATCCTCATCGTGCCATCTTTCTTCTTCACAAACAAGACAGGAGCACCCCAAGGGGAAACACTCGGCCGGATGAAACCACGATCAAGCAGCTCTTGCAACTGCGTCTTCAGCTCCTTCAGCTCTTTAGGTGCCATTCTATAGGGAGTAATGGACACAGGAGTGATATTCTCATACAGCTCAATACCAAACTCCACCTCGCGATTAGGAGGTAAACCAGGCAACTCCTCAGGAAAAACATCAGGAAACTCCTTCACAACCCTGATATCCTGCACCCTCAGCTCCTTAGAACAAGGATTCATCACAAAAGCTAGAAAAGCTTCACAACCTTGCCTCAGCATCCTGCTCGCCTCCAAGGTAGAAACAACATTGGCAAGAAACTTCACATTCTCACCAACCACCACCACTTCATAATCATCCGCAAGCCTAAGCGAAACCCGCTTATTCTCACAATCCACAACAACACGATGCTCAGCAAGCCAATCCATACCAAGGATCACATCAAAACCATAAAAGGGCAACTCCATAAGATCAACATGAAAGACATGCTCTTGAACAACCAAAGGACACCTTCTATAAAGCTTACGAGTCACAACAGTCTCACCAAAAGAACTAGTGACTCTAACACCAACATCCAAAGACTCAACAGGCAAACCAAGCAACTCAGCATGCTCACGAAGAATGTATGAATGCGTAGATCCAGAATCAATCAAAGAAAGCAATGACAAGGATTGCAAAGTAAAGGTACATGCAATCACATTAGCATCATTCCTCCCCTCGCGCTGAGCATACACCCTCGCTTGGCCTTCACCCTCAGGTTGAATAGCTACCACATGAGCTACTCCGCGACCACCTTCCTCTCACCTCTGAAAATTACCACGGCCGCGCCCACGACCTCTCTGCGGTGCTGCAACAACAGGAGCACACTCTTGACCACCAGCCATCCTCGGACAATCACGCCTCAAATGATCAGCTGAACCACAGTTCCAGCACTCATAACCAGCTGCCACAACAGGAGCTTGCACCTCCCTCCCAGCACGAGGACAGTCACGCTTCAAGTGACCACGGGAACCACAAATCCAACAAGCACTAGGGTCAGCTCTAGCATTGCCACCCCTAGCAGGTGCACCTCCACCTCTCTTAGATGAGGACTGAAACCTCTGATCACGCCCCCTCTTGTTCCGTCCACCACCGGAATTATACTCAGCGGTTCTCTTCCCAGAACTAGCTCCAGCACCCTTCGCAGACAAACTCAGATTCATCTCAATGTCCTTGGATCGACTCACCAACACATCGAAATCATTGTACTCCGCAGCCAACATATAGGTCTTAACTTCCGTCACCAAGCCATAACGGAACCTTTCACACCTCTCGCGCTCATCAGGTATCAGCTCTGGTGCATACTGGCTAAGGCGTACGAACTGTACCTCATACTCAGCCACACTCATGCTCCCTTGGGTCAGAGACATGAATTCACGCTTCTTCTCGTCCAGATATCTAACTCCCAGATATCTCCTCTTGAACGCATGCTGAAAGAACGTCCAAGTAACATCAGCATCAGCCATCCCAGAGATTGTGGTCGTCCACCACGTATAAGCATCACCTTGCAGCAGAGACACCACACATCCCAGCTTTTGCACATCAGTGCAACTCATCTGTCCCAAGACACGCTTGGTACTCTCCAGCCATGCTTCTGACCTCTCAGCCGACATACCCCTAAACTCAGTCCCACCAAGACTGCGCAGACGCTCTAAGGGTAATCTAGCTCCAGCATCTCGCTGATGCCCAGCTCCTTGAGCCCCAGCTACTGCTGCTCGAAAAGCACCCGCAATAGCTTGCACCAGCACAGACATGTCAGGCATCGCTTGCCCCTGACCAACCTCAGGTCCTGCAGCTCCAGCACCAGCTGCCTCAGCTCCAGCTCTTCCCCTCTCCGCACCGCCACCACCAGGTGGAGGAGGAGGTAACACAGCACTACCCGTATTTTCCTCATTCACATTTCCTTCCGGGGTCGTAGCTCTCGCGCTACTCCTTAACTCTCTACGTGGTGCCATACTTTACCATGCATAACAATACAAAATAAAACAAGTCAGGACCAGCAAGGTAAGCAAATTCCAAGTATTCAAGCTCAATTTCTTTCAAAACAACATCATCTCTTTAGCTTTTGTTTGGCAACGGGTACCCTCATCATGCATCATCATAACATGCATCACATACACGTCATCATCTCAAATCACTGAACATGCTTTCATACAACAAGCATACATACCAAACCATGCTTCAATCATGCATACACACATTCCCAATTACTCGAGAACCTGGCTCTGATACCACCAAATGTAACCCCCTTAACCCGGTCTGGACGGTTGACCCGAATTAAGAAAGTCACACGGGGAAAACCAAAGTCAACCCGAAAGTCAACCTTGATTAACGACCTTTTTTTTTCTTTTTAATCTTATCTAGATGCACATTGACCTTAATTGTGATCATACAAACAACATACTAAAAGATCACAAACATCAGAGATCAAACAGGGACCCAATTGAACAAGTTACAACTTTAAGGACCAAACTGTAAATTCTGATAAATTAAGGGACTTAACCCAAATTAAAGTTACCATCTTGAAATTAATCAGGTTTCATGCTTCTCTGTGAAATTTCAGCTCAAATGGGCATCCCAAACTCATTCAATTGAACAAACATGATTCAGGACCAAAACGTAAATCAAACAAAACATAAAAAGATACTTTTAACTGATTTTAACGGTCTGGTATCGATACGCCACGTGTCGTATCGATACTCGGGGAAGGCAGTAACCAAACTCTAGCAACGGTATCGATACCTTTCCCCCAGTATCGATACTTCACTCATACGGTATCGATACCTGTTCAACGGTATCGATACTCCTGGGCTGAAAAGTGCATATTTGGCTCAGGCGTACCGATACACAAGCCCGAGTACCGATACCCCTGCCTGAAAACGACTAGAAAACAGCAACATACATGCTTTAAACCTCAAATTAACAACACCAAACCATATCACTTAACCATACAACATACAAGGGCCCTAATTGCAACATCAATTCAGCATATAAACAACACATACGAAAAACCCCAATTTGTAAGCATGCTTCCTACTTAAGCTAACCATTCAAGCAATAAAACTTCATAAGCAAGCATTAGGAATCCAAACCAAAAACCAGCAATTCAAACAACAATTAACATCCATAGGGAGTCTCAAACACCTCCCAAAACATACACATTGGTCCCCCATTGCCAAATCAACCAAAAGCTAAAAGAACTTATAAAACCTTCATACATTGAGCTTTACTTGTACTTGTTTGCTTGCCTTCACTTGCTGCCCCTCAATGTACTCTAATGCTCTGCATTATTGAATCAAGAAAACGAGAGAGCGTAAGCCAAAGCTTAGTGAGGAGTGCTCTTTTAAAAACCATTCAATAATGCAATTAAAACCATTTGTAAAACATGCTTATAGACAACCTTTACACATGCTCAAAGCATACTTTAAATCAAGCAATTCCCATGCTTCCATATTTCATTTAAACAAGCATCTCATGCTTCAACATAAACATTAAATCATGCATCTCATGCATCTCAATGTACTATACATGTCATATTGGCTCAAGTGATACATTTCATTTATGAAATCAAGTTCAACAACTTTCCCCAAGGACTTTTAAACACCTTGGCCCCAAGGACTTTTAAACACCTTGACCATGGACTTTTAAACACCATGAATGAGGACCACACAAGGACTTTTAACCACCTTTGTGTCCGTAGCTTGAATCACCCCAAGGACTTTTAAACACCTTGGCCCCAAGGACTTTTAAACACCTTGGCCCCATGGACTTTTAAACACCATGGAAAGGAGCACCTAAGGACTTTTAACCACCTTAGTGTCCGCAACAAGATTCATCCAAGGACTTTTAAACACCTTGATGATCTTAGGTAACAAGGCTCACTCAAGGACTTTTAACCACCTTAGTGACCTTCACTTTTACAAACCATCACTTGCCAATATACACTTTATACATCATATAATCCACTGTTTTAAAGCATTAAACCAAGCCATTTCATCATGCATCTCAAAGCATTAAATCATCATTTAAACAATGCATAAAATCAAGGTACTCTTACCTAGAGTTACCCTCAACACATGGCTTTAAACATCAGCATATATCATGCTAAAACATCAGCAATTATCATGCTAAAACATGCTTTCAAAACAGTAAACAAAACATGCAAATCATCATTTTGCATCACACCAAAACATGGCCACCACTTGCAGAGAAATCCGAAAACTTACACTTGAGCTTAGCAAAGTTGTTTAGACTTAAACTAAGCCCCCAAAACCTTGGTTTCAAAGCCGAAAACCATTTTCACAAATCCACTCACCGATTTCCACTTTGCTTCAAGCCAAAGCACCAAATCAAGCCTCCGGATCAACAATTCTTGGATCCAAGGATGCCTCCCCTGTTTCAACACATTAAAGTAGAGGATTAATGCATCATCATGCATTAATTGCTTCAATGAAAGCACCTAAACTCGCTGGTCTCACAAAACCTCCATTTTCGGCCACCAAACACAACCGAAAATGCATCCGAAACACTTCTAGACAAAGCCCAGCCATAAACCAGCAAAACCTCACTTCCTTTAACATCATTTAACATCTAAAAACAACCTACAACCATCCTTATACCTCCAGCAACACCAGATCCACAAGATCACCACAAAAGCTACCTTAAAACACAAGCTAAACTTAGGAAACTCAACCTATCCGGGATTGCATCAATCAAGACTCATTTCCACATCAGTTTAATGATCATTTAACATCAAAAACACTTCTCAAAACACAGATTTAACAGATCAAACGAAAATCATGTGAAATCATCAAAATCTTGCATAATTAGCCAAGATCCATAAATCAACTTAAAAGCCTTTAATTAAACATCAAATTAGGATTGAAAACTTAGGAATTTCATTAAAGAACTTGAAGTTCAGAGGAGGACTTTCTAACCTCCAAACTTGAGTTTCTCCTCTTTTTGGAATGGAAAACCTTGATGAAACTTGAAGCAATTGAAGAGGTTTTGAAGACACAATGATTTGCAATCAATTGAGAGTTGAAAGGAGGATTTTAGGTGAGAAAATCAGAATTGAAACTCTGGAAATGAAGTGTTTGGGTTGAAAGAAAAAGAGAGAAAGAAAATGGGAAGTTAGATGAGAAAATGCTTAAAATGAGTTTTTCCCTCCTTTTAGTTTTCTTTAAAATCAGAATTATGAGTCAAAATATCTTAGAAAAATCTGGAGAAACTCCCTTTGGGTAAATAGCTCCTTAAAGATTCAAAGTTTCAACCCTTTATAAAACAGCCACCAAACTTTCAAAAATTACATTTTGGTCACTAGCCGAAATGTCACCCTTCCAAAACTCATTTTCCAAAATTGATTTCACAGTTCATTTAATTATAATAAAAGATGATTTTAGAACATTTTTCCATATTTTTAATGCAACCCGAACTAGGCTTTCCTAATTTAACCTCTTACAATTCGAACAGCACTTTGACCAACCGGTCAACGCCCAAGACTTCCAAGCCCAAAACCGGGGCATTACAATCTAATTCTACTTGAAATTGGTTGATATTAAATTGACATTATATTTATTAATATTAAATGAAATATATATATTTAATTATGTAAAATCTTATTCTACATAAAACATGGATTTAAATATACATTATATTTAATCCAAATATATATATATATATATATAGAATCTCATTCTATCTTTACTTGGATTTAAATATATTTAAATATATATTTTTAATTATGTGGAATCTAATTCTACATAAACTTGGAATTAAATATATATTGTATAAATTCAAAATATATATTTAAATTTCTAGAATCTTATTCTATAATATTTAAGTCTCTAAATATTTTCCATACTCTAAATAATATTTGATAAATACAATATTTATCCAATATTATTCTCATTTAAGGGAGTTGCCGATTTCCCCTATCCCATAGGGGATTTTCGGCAACCTCCCTAAAATAGGGAGTATGGTTTCCAATTTTTGTTCGTTTCATTTGAAGGGTGTGACCCTTGTAGGTTCATGCAACGTTAGCAACAAAATTAGAATTGTTCTAATTTTACAAAAATGAGTGGCATCTAGCAATACATCATTGCTACCTAAGTTGCATGAAGTCATGGTTTGACTTTCCTAATTCCTTAATAAACTTCCTTTATGTATTTCATCCTTTTTTCCTTTATATCTTAGATGAACACAAGTCATGGGTTAGTCACACTTGCGTTATCCATCTAGTGTTTCTTGATGTCTTGAGTAGATTATGATAAACGAATCTCTATGATATCTCATATCATAATATTCGAGCATGGCCATGCATTTTCTAATCTCACTCAATCAAGTGGCCGAAGATATTTCTCCCATTATGTAGGAGGGACAAATCCTTTCTTGATCAACCATATTTCACTACATAGGTTATCACGTATCCAATCATCAGTCTTTATAATGTAGTCAGCTACGATACACGTTTGACTATGTCAAAATATGTAAATCTTTATGTTGAAATCATGTTGATCTCAAGTCTGAGGATTATACATATGTTTATCAAGAGCAATGTTGTGACTGTCACATAATTACCCAAGAAACATGTTCATAGCCGGTCAATCCAGTATGTTGTTCTCTAACAAATACATATGTGTTGATTTTGACATCTCTATGTCACTGACAACGCTTGTCATCAACCACATATTAGTCTTTATATATTATCAATGTCCATACCCGTAATAATATTTGACTAAGGATCCTATTTAACAATACTTGTACTATTGTATGGACATTATTATCCAATGGTTAGTTTGATGCACAGAAACATACCAAATGATAATAACGGCAATGACATTACTTGATAAATCTAGTAAAATAGTATGTCTATTCAATCATCATATGATTGGTCTTTGAGCTTAATCCAACAAGTATCAATACACTAAGGCTTGATTTAGGCTATTCAGCTTAGGTGTACCGATACGATTTGCCCATGTATCGATACGCCTAGGCAAAAGGTTGAAGGTCGTTTCGATACAAGCTTAGGCGTATCAATACCCTTTTTCCATTAAATCGCTACTGTCAATTTGCGTATCGATACGGGAAGAGGCGCATCGATATGAGTTCGTTATTTTCAATTAATGGGATCTTTTAAGTTTTGAATTAATGCATTTTGGTCCCTGATTAATGTTTGTTCAATTAATTGAGTTTGGATGATCTGTTTGAGATGAAATTTGACATGTTGGCACGTTACATGATTAATTCATGTTTGGTAACCTTAAAATCTGGGAATTCTTTGAAATTTATGGAAATTACAGTTTGGTCTGTAAAAGTCAAATGTATGCAATTGAACCCTAATCAAACTCCGATCGTTATGTCGTTTTCGTGTAATCACTTTGCTGAACATATAAGACAGTAATGTGCATCTAGAGAAGATAAAAAAATTAGGGTCATTAATCGAGGTTGACTTTAACGAGTTGTCTTTGGTTTTCCCCATGTAATCTTCTTAGTTCGGGTCGGGCGAATAGGACGAGATAAGGGGTTTTATATAAGGATGGTTTTATGTTCTTTTTGGGTGTTTATTTATGCCTAAAATATGTTGGATGTGTTGAGTAATCGCTGGGCTGAGGTTAGAGATCAATCGATTGAGTTTTCGTTTGTATCGAATAGGTAAATTGATGCTTTAGAGCAGGGCTGCGGGTTTCCTTTTGAGTCATGTTGTTTGGGATGCATTTTAATGCATTGAAACTCTATTTTGATGTGTTGAAAACAAGGTATAGTGTTCCGGAAGCAAACAAAGTGATTTTGAAGGCTTCGGGCGTTTGATTTGGGCGTCGGCGAGTTAGGTTTCGCAAGTCGCTGAGTGGAACTTGGTTATCCAGCATGGAAATGTTTTATAAAAGGTTTTGGGAACTTAGTAAGAGCTTGAAACGCTTTACTAAGTTCGGAAGTAAGTAAAGTGAATTTCTTTCTTGGATTGTGCTAGTTTGAGCCTTTGGTTGCACTTGATTTTAAATGTGTTTACCTACTATTTTAAAGCATGTTTTGAGTATATAAAATGTGTTTGATAATGCCATGTCGTTTAAGGATGCACTAGGTAAGTGATCCTTGTATGCATGTGTTGATGCATGAGTTTTGAAGCATGGTTTAACGCTTGAGTTAGCATTTATCATGAATGCTTTGTAAAAATAGTGAGGTATACATGAAATGTGAATTATATTGCCAAGTGATGTTGAATAAAGATTTTTGTAAATGAAATCGGATATAGTGCAATATAAACAAGTCGCCTTGGATGTTGAGGGGTTGTGATTGTACCGAAAACTCCATCCAAGTACCCTAACAATTAAGGATTGTTTAAGGTTGCAACGGTTGAGGGTAGCTCCCGGGTGTGAACCTAGTGTGTGAGTCTCGTCTCTCGTTAGTGGGCTATACATCTACTGATGAGTTGTGTTGAGGGGTTGTAATTGTATTGAATACTCCCCCACGGGTTTCATAATGGTGGAGGGTTGCTCTCGTGTGTGAACCTTGAGATGTCGGTAAAGTGTATGAAGGGTGTGGGACAACCCTTGGTAATTCATGTATCCATTAAGTTTTGAGAATGTTGTTTATCACTTGTGAGCCAATATAATGGAATGAAGTGTTATGGAAAATATTGTTGATGCAAATGATGAAAAATGCATGTTTTGTCCTAAGCTTAGCATACTGGTATTTATGGTTGGAAGGCTTGAAATTGGTGTAGCAATGGTCTAATTCCTGGAAATTTTATGAATCATGTTGCATGATGTCTAGTATGTTGATTTTGATTATGAAGTGCATGGTTTGTCAAATGAAGCATGATGGTTGAAAAGAATGATAAATGGTTTGTGCCTTGATGGCACTTTTAGTTTTGAACAATCCTCACTAAGCTTGTTGCTTATGATCTCTTTGTTCAACAATGCAGACAATTGGGTGTTGGAGGCAGCCACTACAAGGGATCCTTCCAAGAGACTTCGTTAAAGGTGTGTCGAGATTTTAAAATTAGTGTAATAAGGTGTCCTGGTTGTTTTTTTATTTTTTGGTTTAGCACATGTTTGTTATGCTTTTATTGGTTTGTAAATGGCCCTTAGATGTTGTTCGATGCATGATTTCGTGAAATGATCTTTTGGTGATTGATTTTCTTAGGAATCACGTCTATAGTCCTTAATAATGTTGTTAGTGATGCTTTGATGATGCCTCTACCATGCATCTTTGTTTATTGATGTGAAATTGAGTTGCAAGCCTTCTTATATAAGTTTTGGAATGGTTCGAGATGGTTTTGGAATTCCAAACTTGCATTTTGGGCATTTGCAGACTGAAGTGTATCGATACACTTCATGGTGTATTGATACGACCTTCATAAATGAGAGGGGCGTACTGATACACGGGGTCGTATCGATACCCTTTTTAGCCACTGGTCGAGGGTGTGTCGATACGGTGCCCTAGCGTACTGGTATAGTCTTGTGATGCAGAGCCTGAGACACATGATCGTCTGGGGCGTACCGATACCTTCCCTAATGGTACCGATACGCTGATAGTTAATTAAGTTGAAAATCGTCTTTGAATGATCTGAATCTTTACGATTTGGTCCCTGGTTGTTTTTTGTGAAATCAAATGTGTTTTATTGGTCGTCTTGAGTTGAGTTATTAAGGTGAAACATGTAGTGAACCTAATTATAGGTTGGTAATCCAAATTTGATAATAATCCTAACAAGTTATCAAATTTGCAAAATGGTCCCTAAACTCGCAATCGGTTATAATCTATGAGCGTTTGTGATGTTGTCTTATCTGTTGCTTGTGTATACACATCGGAACCTAAGTTGCATGTAGACAAGATAAAAAGGAAAAAAAGATCGTTAATTGAGGTAAACCTTCCCATTTTACTTTAATATTCTATGTGTGACCTACTCGGTCCAGTCTATCGACTAGGCTGGGTCAAGGGGTTACATTTTATGGTATCAAAGCCAGGTTAGGAAAGTTTGGGATAACAGTAAGTGGGTGGTATTTGATTTTGATGTGAATGTGTGTTATTGGTAATGTTTGTTTTGACCGGTGAATGTTTAAGCATGCTAAGGTTGATTATGTGATGGCGATGCGATATATGATGATTGAATATGAATGTGAGTTGTTATATAATGTTTGAGTGGGCTGAATTTTGATGCTTGAGTTGCATGATGGTTGTGACATGTGTGTGGTATGCTTTATGCTACGTTGAGGGGAAGTTGGGATGCCTATTGCCTTATTACCTAGTGAAATATTTTAAATTGGTTTTGAAGTCTTGGATTCTTGTTAGGGTTGGCCTGATCTTTCGTTTGTTTTATGTTCATGCCTTAGTGTTATTAGCACAATCGGTCCAAGAAGAGAATTACGATCTAGGTTTAGTTGCTCCTGTTGAAGGGCAACGTGATCAGGAGAACGGGGTTTTGCCTGGTGCAAACTTACCTCCTCCACCGCCACCGCAACCTAGGGGTGATGAGCAAGGGCAACACGGACAGGCTGGTCCGGTGTTGGGAGACTTGACGCCTCTGGTATAGGCGGTGACGGGAGAATTCCAGGCTGATGTTGCTTTAGTACATGTACAAGCGCCTACTGCTAGGCAAACAGATTTGTCGTTGGAGCGCTTGAGAAGTATGGGAGGAGCAGAATTTCATGGGTTATCTTTTGAGGCATTCGAGGTATGGATGGCCAGTACGATCCGGATATTGGATCAGATGGGTGCAATGATCCACAAAAGTTGGGCTGCGCGGTGTGGTTGTTACACGGTGATGCATATACATGGTGGACGACTGTGACAACGGCCTTGGAGCCGGATGAAGTGGATTTGACTTTCTTTCAACCTGGTTTCAAAAAGAAGTATCTGGAGTTAGATACTTAGATGACAAGAAGCGGGAGTTCTTGTCTCTGGTGCAAGGGAACATGACAGTGGCTGAGTACGAGGTCCAGTTCGTACGATTGAGCCAATATGCTCCAGAGTTGGTGCCGAGTGATAGACATCGTTGTGACCGCTTCTGGTATGGCCTGGTGCAGGACGTGAAGACGTTCATGCTTGCGACTTATTATACTGATTTTGATGTGATAGTCACACGGGCTAAGAACATAGAACAAATCTTGGGTTTGTCATCTCGCATGGGTGGATCTAGCTTGGGCAAGAGAGCTGTTGATGCTAGCCCTAGTGGTGGGCAGAACAAGAGGAACCGTGATCGTAGATATCAACCTGTGGTGAGGCTAGGTAACTTTGGGTGAGGTACGCCAGCTAAGAGCAACATGCCGAGGTTTGAGCAGAACACATGTTGGTCATGTGGTTCGCGTGAGCACTTGAGGCGAGATTGCCCTCGTGCGGTTCCTGAGATGCAGAATCTAGTGGCTGGGGCAAATTTTTGCTGAAACTGCGGGTCCGCTGATCACATGAGACGGGAGTGTCCCCTTTTGGCGGGAGGTGGTCAGGGTCGTGCACCTGTTGCTGCACCGTAGTGAAATCATGGGCACGGCCGTGGTAACTTTTAGAGGAAAGAGGACGGGCAGAGAGGTGTGGCTCATATTGTTGCGGTTCAACCAGAGGGAGGTGGTCCTGTGAGGGTGTATGCACATCGCGAGGGACGTAAGGACACCGGCGTGATTGCAGGTACCTTCACCTTGCAATCCTTGTCTTTGTTAGCATTGATTGATTCTGGATCCACACATTTGTACATTTTGAGTGAGCATGCACATTTGCTTCATATTCCTATTGAGTTGTTAGATGTAGGAATGCAAGTAACAAGTTCTTTTGGTGAGACTATTGTTACAAGGAGATTGTAAAGGACATGTCCATTGGCTGTTCAAGGCCGTGTGTTTTTTGTTGATTTGATGGAATTACCCTTTATGGTTTTAATTAGATTCATTGAATGGACTGGTTGGTTGAGCACCGAGCTATGGTGGATTTTGATGTTAAACGAGTCACCTTGAAGCTTGCAGATGATTACGGGGTAATAATCGTAGGCGAGAACGTGATGTTTTTGTCTAATGCAATTTCGGCTCTTGAAGCGAGCCAGATGATGGAGTTGAGATGTGAAGCTTTCTTCGTGTATGTGATGAATCCTGGCAAAAAGGAAGTGCGGGTGCAAGACATACGAACCACACGTGAGTTTCTGGGTGTTTTTCGGGAATAGTTGCCTGGGTTGCCACCAAACAGGGAAGTTGAGTTTGGCATTGAGTTGTATGAGAATACGACTCCGGTGTCCATTGCTCCTTATCGCATGGCACCTACCGAGTTGAAGGAGTTGAAGACACAACTTTAGGAGTTGCTTGACTGAGGGTTCATAAGGCCGAGTATTTCACCTTGGGGTGCGCCAGTCTTGTTTGTAAAGAAGAAGGATGGTACAATGCGTATGTGCATAGATTATCGGCAATTGAACAAGTTCACGATTAAGAACAAGTACCCTTTGCCGAGGATTGATGATTTGTTTGACCAACTTCGTGGTGCTTCAGTGTTTTTGAAGATAGATTTGAGGTCAGGGTACTATCAGCTAAAGGTTAAGGATGTGGATGCACCCAAAACAATTTTTCGGACTAGGTATGGCCATTATGAGTTCTTGGTGATGCCGTTAGGATTGACAAATGCACCGGATGCATTCATGGATATGATGAATAGGGTATTTCATGAGTTTTTGGATCAGTTCGGGGTAGTGTTTAACGATGATATTCTCGTATAATCACGTACCGATGAGGATCATGATAACCATTTGCGGATTGTTTTGCAAGTGCTGTTGGAGAATCAGCTTTATGCTAAGCTGAGCAAGTGTGAGTTTTGGCTTAAGGAAATGGTTTTTCTTGGACATGTAGTGTCAGCCAAAGGTATTCGTGTTGATCCACACAAGATCGAGGCGGTGATGAGTTAGAAAACGCCTAAATCGGTGACAGAGGTGCGTAGTTTCCTTAGGTTGGTTGGTTATTACCGAAGGTTTGTTGAGGGTTTTTCTAAGATTTTTGCACCTTTGACCAAGTTGTTGCAAAATAGTGTTCGCTTTGAGTGGATGAATGTTACACAACAAGCTTCCGAGAAGTTGAACGAAGCTTTGACGCAAGCTTCTGTCTTTATTCAACCCAATCGGGTAAGGAGTTTGTAGTCTATAGTGATGCCTCGTATGTTGGTTTGGGTTGTGTGTTGATGCAGGGTGGGAAGGTTGTGGCTTATGCATCTAGACAGTTGAAGGTGCATGAACGCAACTATCCTACTCATGATCTAGAGCTAGCTACAATGGTGTTTGTTTTGAAGATTTCGAGACACTACCTTTATGGTGAAAAGTGTGTGGTTTACACTAACCATAAGAGTTTGAATTATCTTATGTCTCAGAAGAAGTTGAATCTTAGGAAACAAAGATGGTTGGAGTTGCTTAAGGATTATGTTTTGACAATTGAGTATCATCCTGGAAAGGCCAATGTTGTGGTTGATGCTTTGAGTATGAAAGTAGCTGTTGAGCTGAGAGCTATGTTTCCTCGGTTGAGTATATCGCATGATGGTGGCTTGATAGCCGAGATGCGGATGAAACCTTCCTTGATTTAGTTGATCAAAGAGAAACAGTTGCTTGACGATTCGTTGGCACCATATGTTCAAGATATAGCTGATGGAAATGCAATAGACTTATGTTTTAATGGTGATGGAGTTTTATGTTTCAGAAACCGAATAGTTGTGTCGGTGGATGCTGAGTTGAGGCGCATTATTTTGACTGAGGCTCTTAGTAGTCATTTTTCTATGCACCCTAGTAGTACTAAGATGTATCATGGCTTGAAGGATGAGTACTATTGGGTGGGGTTGAAAAAGGACATTGCCAATTAAGTAAGATAGTGTATGGTTTGCCAGCGTGTGAAGGCTGAGGATCAGTTACCTTTTGGTCTGTTATAGCCTTCAAGGATACCGGAGTGGTAGTGGGAAAGGGTTACAATGAATTTTGTGTCTGGGCTGCCTTTGACCCCATCTGAGAAAAACTCCGTATGGGTTATTGTGGATCGTCTTACGAAGTGTGCAGATTTATTGGTTGTGCATATAACGTATACTTTGGACAAGCTTGCAGCGCTGTATATTGCTGAGATTGTGCACTTTCATGGTGTGCCCAATTCCATAGTGTCGGATACGGATCCGAGGTTTACAGTGAGGTTTTGGGAATATTTACATCAGACGTTGGGTCGCAGTTGAATTTTAGTACTTCATATCATCCTCAGACTGATGGACAGTCGAAACGGGTTATCGAGGTGCTGTAGGACATGTTGCGATGCTGTGTGATAGATTTCCAAGGTTCTTGGTAGAAGCATCTACCTTTAGTTGAGTTTTCATACAATAACAGTTTTCAGGCAAGTATCCAAATGGATCCATATGAGGCCTTTTATGGGAGGAAGTGTAGAACGCCTCTTTGTTGGGATGAGGCGGGGAAAAAGTTGCTTTCCTTGCCAGATATGCTCAAGGGAACAACTGAGTAAGTGAAAGCGGTTAAAGGCTGCATCAGATCGATATAAATCTTATGCAGATTCAAAGCGTTGGGAGATTGAGTTTGCGGATGGAGATCACGTGTTTCTAAAGATATCGCCTTGGAAGAAGGTGAAGAGGTTCGGGCGTAAGGGAAAGCTTAGTTCGAGGTTTATTGGACCTTATGAGGTTGTGGAGCGAGTTGGTCATGTGGCTTATCGGTTGAGGTTGCCTTCTGTAGAGTGTTTGGGTGTTCTCTAAATATGAGCGCAAGTGCACACTCCTGTCTTGTTATAGCATAAAAGATATCGTCTCCCACAGGGATTGGACATCTTGATTCGAATTGTTGTTCATGCACAAGAAAAAGTAAATGCACAATTAAATTGATTGTTGACAAGAAAAGTAAAATAAAAACACAAGTAATTAAAAGAGAAGAAATCATGTTGATAGAATGGGCAGGGTTATGCTGCTGCTTAGTGTGAAACTGGGTTGAATAGGACAAGTTGTTTTGTGCTGCCAGACTCTACTACCTCGGCGGGGGATGGCAGGTAAGCTGTTTAGACCCTCTCGCTGCCTCGACAGGGGAACGATTTTGTGTCTTGGCGACAGACTCAGCAGAACTACAAGGCTCGGTAGAACGCTTCGAAAGTGATCCCGCTTATGTCTAAGTCAGAATTCTCTTGATGCCACTGCAGATAATATCGGTCGCTGTGTGAATTGTGCAAAGACAACAATGTTAACTCGTCCTCTTTTAGCCGCCTTAAACCCTAACCTATGTCTAGGCCGGATTGATCACACTGTCTATAGATGAAACCGTACTTACTCCTTTCACGAGTTCGAATCTTTCGATATCGAACAAATGGGTAGAATTCAACTAATCTTTCACCTTAATTGAAAAGTATGAAGAACATGGAATAAGTAAACCTTGAAGTTTTATTTGCAAAAACAAACTTGAAATCCTAAACAACTGTTCTCATACTAATTACAACATAACCCAAACCCAAGGAGAATTTAGAACATAATGGCGGCAAGAAAACCTAAACTATGCCTAAGGAAAACCTAAGTTGTTTTGAAGTAATATTACAATGAGTATATATAGGCATTAGCTAGGTCTGGTCCTTCTTGATGTAGAAGTCTTCAAAGTAACTTTTGCATTAGATGCAACTCTAAATGTTGACTTATTTGAGTTGAATGTGGACTTTATCACCTTACCTTGCTCCGCAAATAATCTCGTGCTCCTCTTTCGGAAGCTCTGCCTGCTGCTATAGTCATCGGAAAATTAAGTAGACAACATTGATAGAATCGAGATTTTCTGCTCTAAAAATCACACTGTAGTTCTCCAATTTCACAGTTTGCTCTCTTGGGCGACAGGTAGAGCGGCGATAGCTACTTGGCAGCTGTTGTCTCTGTCTGGAACTGCATCAGTACAACTCCTTGGTCTGCAGCCTCAGCATCATGTCCCCAGCTCCCCTTTCCTTTTTTCAGTCTCTAGCACCTGAAACTAAAACTAAGCTAAATAGTACCTTTTCTTCACCAAATAAAAGATAATCTATAAAAGCATGGTAAAGTAAATAAATAGTGTAAAATGCTATGCATGGCCCAAATTATGCCTAAAATGTACTCCAAAATAGAAATAATATGAGATGGAATGTGCATGAAATATAGAACTTATGGACACTTTACACACCCTCAAACTCGAACTATTGCTTGTCCTCAAGCAATGCAAACTAAACATACTTTCCCTTAGAATAACCAGAAAGAAAAACATGTTTTCAACTTGATTTCGCACCTCAAGGCCATGGCACCTATAGTAGATTAATGAAGTGAACATAGCAAGAAAATAACTAAGAATTAATTTTTATAATGCATGTACAGTGTGTGCAGAACTGCGTACAGGTTGAATATACAGAATAACTAGATAAACAAAGATGTTGTTTATAATATATAAGGTTGCTTCTGAGACAACACAATCAAGCACAAGTATTTAATCATGGCAATGAGGGCTTCAGCTTATCACAACTACTCTTCTATGTCTGAAATTAAGATAGGAGCAAACTACCAAACCCCGAACCCATGGAGTAGGGTCATCCAGTGAAGACTTTCATTCACTCATGCTAATTTGTTTGTCACTTCAAAAATTTCAGATTCATGAACTTTGATATCAGCGGAGTGTCCTCGCACATGATTCTTCTTAGAGTCTATTTTGGGCACCTCTAGGGAAAATCAACAAGGCTTCTTTGTTTTTTCTCAACTGCCGTGGCAGTGCTTGATTTTTCTATTTTTGTTTCCTGCCTCGGCAGCTACTTGCAACCATTGTTAGAACTTTGCAAGGAATTCTAAAAACAAAGCATGCAGTGTTCATTAGATATCCTAACAAATGCAGCAAGTAAAAATAGTGTTTGACAGTTTTGGAAATTAAAAAAAAATTAAGTCTTTTTTCATGCTTTTCCCAAATTAAGTTCAATTTATTTATTGGTGTGAAAATAATTAATCGGCTAACTATCATAGGCACAAGTTATAACCAATTTTTCTATTCCGATTAATATTAAGGCAAGTACAGTGATACCTATATGCTACTAAGTATGCCTAAACAAAAATGTGAGAGCTACTATCCCCCCAAAACTCGAGATGGGCATTGCCCTTAATGCACAAAATAAAAATGAAAATAAAAAAATAAATACAAGTGAAAAAACAAAAAAAGAATAAAGAATATGATAAAAGGAAAAAAAACCTCTAAAACTTGGCTGAGAGTTGAGAGGAGGCTTGAGTCTTTGCTACTGAAGAGGTTGAAGAGGATTGGATGATTAGGCGGCAGCCAATAGATGCCCGGGCGACAGACTTAGCAGGGGAGACCTTGGTTGTCCACGGCGGCTGGAATCTTTTCGGAGTGGGACGAGGTTCTTCTTGAGGTTCGGCAGGAGAAGCGACATGAGGTGCTTCACTCTCTTCTGATTTTTTGTCGTCCATTGGCTCGGTGGCTATGATGTGCCACTTTCTCTTCCTACTTCCTTCCTCCGTTGGTGCTGCCAGAGGGTCTATCACCATTGGGATGGCCGCTGCTACTCCTGCTAGTGCTTCCATTGCTGGCGGCTGCTGCTGCACCTCTTCTGATGAGGATGTGTTTGCCATTGTTGCCGCTGTGCAGATGGGGGAATGATGTTACTGATGCCACTCTGGGAGTCTGCCACCGTGTTGGAAGTGGAGGTGGTTGTGTATGATGGGTAGTGCGGCGGAGACGGCATCTATCTGCAGAAGGCGGCATGGCGGGCAGCGGCATCTGATGGAGTTCCTTGTGATGGGGTAGCTGCGGCAGCTAGATCTGTAGGGTAGGGTGGCAATGTGGGGTCGTCATCTGGGTACTTCTGCAGGAGAGAGCCACAAATGCTTCTCGGACCTCCCCCACATACTTCATGAAGGTCAATTGTTGTTGCTTGATTCTTTTGTTGCTGTTGATAAGGTGCGCAGATGAGTGAGGACTTCACTTGTTGGGGCAGCTTTAGTTCTGTCGGGGTGGCTTAAACGACAGGCTGGGCAGCAGAGGGCTGGCTGGGAGTGATGGGCTCTGTCTCCGGGGCCTACATCATCTGCAAGTGGATTTTCCTTGTCCACCCCTCCTTTGTTGTTGTCATCTCATCCCCGGGGTCGGATGGGACGTTGAAATTGGCACAAAGGCTGGTGATGAGTGACAGGAAGTACAACCTACCCTTCGTCTTGCGGAAGCAATTATGGATCTCCTTGCATATGATCTCCCCAATGTTGATGGGTCGGTTCACCATGATGTTGTGGATTAGTACGAGGCGCGGCCGATCGACAGTGGAGTTGTGGGAGGTGGGCAGTAGACGCCTCTTGATTAAAGTGATCCATAGCATTGCCTCGGGCAGTAGGTGGCGACATTCGACAGAGTTGCCATGCTTTCCTGCTAACCATGGCATGTTAGGCTTACACAGCTTGGCCTTGTGCCTGTCATAGTCGCCAGCCGCCAGTGACTGCCTCCACTCCTCATGAGGGTTGTCATCCAAAGATATTGATTACGATGACGTTCAGCTTGACAGGTTCCCCTCGAACATAGACAAACGATAGCTTCTAGGCAGGGATGATCGGCATAGAATTCTCTAACCAAAGTGATGTTGGCCATCTCTAGCTGCCGTGTAAACATTTCCCATCCCTTGTTGTGGGTGGTATCAACAGGGGCGAGCTCTAAGCTAATGTCTCCTTTCTGCTTCGTGTAGTGGAAACCTTGCTCCTCCTAAATTGCATGTTTGGCAAACTGATCTCTGTATCTTTTCTCATCAGCCCTAGAGTAATATCGTTGGAATGTGGGTGCGGATTGGGATGCGGATGCCATGTGTGAGACGGTTGTAATTAACTGAAACTTACAAGAAAATATTGTGAGAATAGAGAGCAATGGATTCAAGAAGAATATAGTATGGAGATGAAAGTAAAGTAAATGATTGGGTGAGAAAGGTTTAAATATAGGCTGCCAAGAGGTGTCATGGCATCATTAAATGTCCAACGGTCCAGTTGTCTCGCGCATATTACGAGATTTTTGCCCGTTACTTCTGTAGCCGTTGGCTGCTACCTGTTAGCGGGCTACTAGCCGTTACGCGCTATTTGCACTAGGCCGCCCTTGACTGTTTTGGCGGGATGGTGGGCGGGCTCTTTATTGGGCCTTCGTCTTGATCCAGCTCTTTTATTCCTAAACCAGAAATAAAAATAAAGATAATTAAATACTAAAATAATTTTTGGAAAATAAAAAATGTGAAAAATAAATTCGAAATCTAATCGTAATGAAAATAAATTGCAATAAATTAAACTCTAATCCCAATGCATAAAACTAAAACTAAAGAAAATAAAAAATAAGATTTAAGTTATTCTGGGAGAGCATTTGGGTCCATCTCCAATATATAACCACTTCTTGAGGTGATTTGGCTTGTCCTTCCCTCTTGGGGGCCCTCCTATTCTTTCAAGTGGTGTGTTATTGGTTTTTTCAGCCTGCCTTTCGGTCTGCCATGACAATAGCTCCCTTGGCTTGTCCCTGTGCTGATTTTGGCGGCCTAAGCATCTGGGCATCCTTCATTTTCCTTGTTTGAGGGTTGTAACACATTTAACTTGTTGCTCTGGTTGTCTACCCTCATGGTCAGCTCCCCATGTTCCACATCTATTAGTGTTCTGCATGTGGCCAAGAATGGTCGCCCAAGGATTATAGGGGCTTTCTCATCGGACTCACAGTCTAGGATGAGGAAATCAGCTGGAAGAATAAGGTTGCCCACCTTCACTAGGATTCCTTCGATCTTGCCCTCTGTTTGCTCAAAAGAATGATCAGCAAGTTTCAGCATGATGGAGGTAGGTTTGGATTGCCCAATTCCTAGTTTGTCGAACACTGCCTTAGGCATTATGTTGATGCTGGCTCTTAAGTCGCACATGGCTTTTGTTTCATGCTTGCTGCCTATTATGCATGGGATAACAAAGCTGCCAAGGTCTATTTGCTTCGGTGGCAGTATGTTGTTCAACATAGCCATGCACTCCTCCGTTACAGCAACTGTATCGAACTCCCCAATTCTCTTCCTTTTAGAAACCATGTCCATGAGGTATTTGGCATAGTTGGGCATGTTCTGAATGGCTTATATGAGAGGGATATTTATGTGCACATGCTTTAGTATATCAAATAATTTCCTGAACTGGTGCTCTTGTTTCTGTTGCTTAAGCCTTTGGGGGGAAGGTGCTTGCAGGTGGATGTCCTCTATTCATTCTTTGCAGGGGAAATTTATCTGTGGAGGATCATTTGCTTCAGGATAACTATCAGGATCAGCTGTTGAGGTGGCTGATGTTGATGCTATCGTGGCATGTGGTTCTTTCTGTACTGGCTGTTTTTCTGCTTGCTTTTCCACCCTGGGTTCATCCAACTGCTTCCCAGTTCTAGTTGATATGGCTTTGCACTGCTCATATGTGAGCTTGGCTGATGCCTCTGTACTGCTGGATGCTGCTCCCATTGTTCTACTGCTAAAGATCTCCGTGAACTACCCAAATTGGGTCTCCAAGTTCATTATTGCAGCCTCTTGGTTGTTCATCTTCATCTTTATCATGTCCATGAAAGACTCGGTTTTATCAATAAATTTATTAGTGCGAACAATAAAATCACTAGTTATATACATAAAAGTATGAATAGTTGCTTCTAGTGAATTATTGTTTTGTGGCTGTTGAGCTTTCTGTCTGGACTAGTCTTACTGGTAGCCTTCGTGTTGTTGTTGTGGGTTGGCAACAGTCTTGGGATGGCTCCAAGAGAAGTTTGGATGATTCTTCCATCCTCGATTGTACGTGTTTGTGGCAGGCCAGTTGTTCCTCTCGTATCCTCCCATGAAATTGGCAGATGTTGTGCATTCAGAGGAATCGCGATTGCCCCCCACACTCATCACATAAGGACTCCACAGCTTTGGCCTCATATGCTTTCCCAGTGGGTTTCATTATGCTCATAACTAGCTCTGTCAGCTTGTCGAGGCGGGCATTGACTGATTCTGAGGCTTCTACCTCGTTTACAACTGATGGCCACCTAACACCGCCTTATCGGGCTATTAGGTACTTATAATCGTTCTTGGCGTCTTGGTTCAGGATCCGAAGTGCCTCCTCTGGTGGTCTATCGAAGATGGGTCCGTTGGCTGAGGCGTCAATCATCATCCGTGTTGGGTAGTTCACCCCGTTGTAGAACATTGGCACATGTGTCCAAGCTGGGAAACCATGGAGCGGGCAATTGTTAAGCACCTATTGATACCGCTCCCATGCTTCATACATTGGCTCATCATCCCCTTGTCGGAAGGCTCTGATTTTGTTTCTCAATCTGTCTGTGACATTAGATGGGCTGAAATGATCTTGAAAATCCCGGCACAGCTCTATCCAGGTGTTGAATGACCCTGCTGGCTGGTTGTTCAACCACTGTTTTGCCCTATCCGTCAGTTAATAAGGGAATAACCTTAGCCTAAGCACGTCTTGGTGGACTCCGTGTATTTTGAATGCCTTGCAAATATCCAGGAATCCTCTTAAGTGCTGCTAAGCATCTTCTGTGGCAGTGCCTGCAAATTGCTTCAATGTGTTGATCATGTTGAACATCACGAGCTTCAGCTCAAAGTGATCCGCCTCGATCTCAAGTTTTGTCACTGTCAGATCGATCCCTCTAAAAGTCATGCTCCAAGTAATCCCTGGTGGTTCGAACATATTGTGCATGTCTGGGCGGCACCTGATGTTCTCTGGGCGGCGGGTCTTGCTGCCCATCCCTGCCGTCATGGGCATTGTTGGCAGGGTTGTCGTTTTCCATGTTTACCTCTACTTTTCTTCCTTCTTTGGTTTTCCACAGGGCTGTTCTGATTTCCTTCTTGAATTTTCTTGCTCTTCGTTCTATATCGTCGTAATAAACGATTTCTCCTTTTTGATTCGCCCTGGTCATGCACTAGCAAAGGAAACAGTAAATTCTTTTTTTGATTAAAAATAAAAACTAAAAATAAAATTAAATGCAAAGAAATAAAAGTGCAGAAATTGAAACGAATTTCGTTGTTACCAATCCCCGGAAACGGCGCCAAAACTTGTAGAGTGTTTGGGTGTTATCTAAATATGAGCGCAAGTGCACAGTCCTGTCAAGATATAGTATAAAAGATACTGTCTCCCACAGGGATTGGACAGCTTGATTCGAATTGTTGTTCATGCACAAGAAAATGTAAATGCACAATTAAATTGATTGTAGAGAAGAAAAGTAAAATAAAAACACAAGTAATTAAAAGAGAAGAAATCATGTTTATAGAATGGGGCAGGGTTATGCTGCTGCTTAGTGTGAAACTGCGTTGAATAGGACAAGTTGTTTTGCGTTGCCAGACTTCGCTACCTCGGCGGGGGATGGTAGGTAAGCTGTTGAGACCCTCTCGCTGCCTTAACAGGGGAACGGATTTGTGTCTCGGCGGCAGACTCGGCAGAACTACAAGGCTCGACAGAACGCTTCGAAAGTGATCCCGCTTATGTCTAAGTCAGAATTTTGTTGAGCACCTGAAACTAAAACTAAGCTAAACAATACCTTTTCTTCACCAGATAAAAGATAATCTATAAAAGCATGGCAAAGTAAAGAAATGTTGTAAAATGCTATGCATGGTCCTAATTATGCCTAAAATGTACTCAAAAACAGCAATAATATGAGGTGGAATGTGCATGAAATATATAACTTATGGACACCTTACACCTTCCAAGTTGGAGAAGATCCATGACGTGTTTCATGTTTCTATGTTGCGGAAGTATAGATCGGATCCATCTCACGTGATGCTAGTTGAGGAAATTGAGTTAAATCCAGATTTATCCTATGATGAGGAATCGGTGGAGATCCTGGATACGAGTAGAAAAGTGCTTCGTGGGAAAAACGGTTGTGCTTGTGAAGGTGTTGTGGCGACACCGAGGAGTTGAGGAGGCCACATGGAAAAGCAAGGCGAACATGCTGAGGTAATTTCCGCATCTTTTCCCAAAAGGTAAAATTTTGTGGACGAAATTTCCTAAATGGGGGAGAGTTGTAACGCCCCGGTTTTTGGGCCTAGGTGTTTTGCGAGTCGGGTTAGGCCGGTGGGACCGGTGTTTGGTTGTTCGAATCGTTAAAAGGAGGTTTAGGGAAATCAAGGTTCGAGATGGGATAAAAATATGACAAAAAATTCTAAAATCCTCTGAAATGATATTTAAGAGGTTGGTTAAAGCAATTTTGCAAAACGGGTTTTGGAAAGTATACATTTTGGGCATTGACCAAAATGTAAAGTTTTAAAGTTGTGGAAAAAATGTGTTTTTCAAAAAGAATCAAGATCTTAGAATCTTTAGGGAGCTAAATGGCAATTAAGTCTTTTCTTTAATTTGGCATGTGTTTTTAATGTTTTATTAAATATTGAAATGGTTTTAATTGATTTAATTAAAAAGGTGGTTAAGTTGGTTAAGAGAAAATTTACGATCATTTCATTTTCTGGTTTTGAATCACATTTTCCTACCAAAATGTGTTCAAATGCAATGCAACCTTACACACAATATTTCAATGCTATAAACTACTAACATGACAAATTTCACGATCATTCGAATATGTTTACTAGATTTTCACCTATGTGAGCCATATATGCCATTTTTTCCAACTTTTAACAATACCAAAAGTCATTTTAGGGCCTTTAACAACATTTTAACTTATACACATTACAAACATCCCAAAATGGGCACAAACGACTAGTTCAACTACTTTGCCACCTTCCTAGGAGTTCACAAAGTCAAAATACATTACTTTTGGCTTGTAGTGACTTGTGTTGCTGCGACTTATCCTGTCTTCCGCAATGGTCGATTTCTTAACCTGAAATGCATGAGATGAGACACATTATGCATACTTTGCCTAGTGAGGTAGTCATATACAATGTAAATATCAATGAGTGATGCATGTACATATACCCATGCTTATCAATATCAATGCCATGTTACAATATACAATGTTTAACATCTCATATTCATTATTAACCCTTGGATTGAATCAAGATAGTGGATACGTTAATTCCTACGCCTCGCCAAATCAATAAATGGTCTAATCCCTCCGCTTCACCAATATGACAAATACCAAAACGCATCCCTTCGCCTCGCCAAATCGATATAAGTTGTAGCCTTAGGATCGTAGTCCTCCTGTACACTAAGCTCATGAATTCTATGGCACGCTAATTGTATCCAAAGTCCGTTCAAATCCAAGGTTCGATATTAACATAAAAACTATGTTCAATGATCAATACGATGTACAATGCTTACAATGGTTTAATTTCAATAACAATGTCCAATAACAATGTTCAATGACTATAACAACAACAATAGATACTCAATATTCATACCATCAATGACTATGATCAATGAATCTATTTTCTATATTTCAATAACAATAACTACATTAGTTCTAATGCCCAATAGTCATGACAATATCAATGATCGATGCACAATACTTAACATACCAATTCTTACCCAATGCTTCCAATTAATAATCTGACACAATATCCTTATAAACGATGTTAGTTATTTTAATCGAAATCAATACCAATGAATTCGGGAAGGATCCTCGCCAAATCCCGAGACTCCGACTACACTCACCTTGATATCTGATGGTCTTACAGCTCTCGGTTGACAACACCCTTGTTTCTAGCTTTCGATGGAGCTGGCAAAACCTCCCTCTCCACTTCTTGAGCTAGAAAACCAATTGGGAGATTATTAAGATTGATAATACGATATCAAAAACAATATAATGATATCAAAATCGATATTTGTATACAATATAAACAATAACGATGGATTCTCCATGGATAATCAAAACACTAGCTTGAGATTAAGCTTGATACATCCATGGATCCAACGATTGATTTAGGAATATTTCTTACCCGAACTATAGCAACGATTCGATATCAATAAATCAAAGAAAACCAAGCTTATGTTTCTCTCCAATGGAGGTGTGTGCTTAGAGGAAGATGATGAAGATGGAGAAATAGAGAGGCGCTAGCTTGCTTTTGCCTTGGGTAAGACTTCTGCGATCTCCTTTACTATTCTTTTATCACTAAGCTTTCCTTCAATTGAAGGAAAGTCACCGGAGTATCCCACGTATAGGGGATTTTTAATTGAGGAGGGGCTAATCGCAAGGTTAGTCCATCAACTCTCAATCCTGTATAGTTTTGCCCTAAAAGCTTTTTTAACGAATTCAATAAGACTCGTACTCGATAGTTTAACTCGATTAGAGTCCTATCAAACAATTAACAAGCTGATACAATATTTAGACTTCATTGGTGTGAGATTTCAGATCATTGGAACCCAATTCCGACTAGAACGGATTTTGGGGTGTTACAATAACAATAGACAACAAATCACTTTCTAAAACATGAGCATGATCAACCAAAACAATGGAAAAAGCTGAGAACCCGTAGCGTAAACAACCATACCTACTTCCGAACATAGATTAGCATTTCAAGCTTAATCTAAACCCCCAAACCTTGCTTTCAAACCTTTAAAAAGCTTTAAAACCAGTTCCACTCACCGACAACACCCGCTTGCTTTGCCGAAGTGAAATCAAGCTTCCGGTTCAACCGCAACTCCTTCTGAAGCTAACGAAACAACATCCCTTGCTTCTAACCAAAGCAAAACAGAGGATTAATGCACAACCTTGCATCAAAATCCCCAGCAACACAAAACCACAACATCGCCTAACATTGATTAAGCTTTCGTTACCCGAACACTACCGAAAATACCGACAAAAACTTACTAACTAATCTCCAGCCATTACCCAACGAGATTAACATCAAAACAATATCAATTTACATCTAAAAACACATTCTCAACAACAAAGAACCTCCAGCAACCAAACAACCACACTATCAAGCCAAAAACTCAAAGATTCCAACTTAAGAATCAACCAACTCATCTAGTTTCGGGTTTCCTAAATTAAAATAACTTAATCAACATTTTAATACATCATAACCATGATATAATCTCATTATAAACCCAGCAAAACATATTTAAAACAAAGATCTCTTGATTTAATCAATTAAACATCATTTAAACCAATTTCCCATAATTGTAACATCAAAACCCAATAGAAAACACTCATAAAAGATCAAGAACTTGGGAATTTCAATAAAGAACCTTTCATTAGAGGAGAAGAATTAAACCTTACCTCTAATGATGAATTTTCCCTTCAATTGTAAAGATTTACATGAGAAAACAAAGATAAAACCATAAGATTTTGATAGGAAAACATTAGGAAATCATTTAATGTTAAAAAGATAAATCAAATCAAGTGTTTACCTCAAATCTTTGAAGAAGAAACTAAAGTTTGGCTAGAGAGAATTTGAGAGAAAATGATTGTGAGAAAAGGTAGTTACGTGAAATAGATTTTAAGAGACAAATACCAATTTAATTCTCTCAATCTTTTTTATTAATTAAAACCGCTTTAAAATTGACCAAATAAAGGGGAAAAGTATTAATTAGACTTTGAATAAATAGCTCCTTAAAGATTCAATTTTCTGATCTTTTATGATTGAGTCAATAAAAAAGTTTTGCGATCTTTACATTTTGGTAACCAATTTCCAAAATGTCAAACCTTCAAAATCCATTTTCCAAAATTGATCCCACCAAAATCACATATATATATATATAATAATGATTTTTAAACATTTTCTCATACTTTACCAACCTCAAAAACCCTTTAAAATAATTAAATCCCGGAACTAGTCTAAGTTGTTCGAACCAGTTCTCCCGAACCATTTAGCCCAAAATTGGGGTATTACAACTCTCCCTCACTTAAGAAATTTCTTCCTCGAAATTTACCTTGTGGAAAAAGATAAGGAAACTGCTTCTTCATGTCATCCTTCCTTTCCCATGTAGCTTCCTCGACACCTCAGTGTCGCCACAACACCTTAACAAACTCAATGGTCTTCACATGAAGAACCTTGCTGTCAACATCCAAGATCTTAATCGGTTCCTTATCATAGGTCAATTCTGGATTCAACTCCACTTTCTCAATAGGCATAACATGCGACGGAACCGATCTATACCTTCGAAGCATGGATACATGGAAAACATCATGTATCTTCTCCAGGTCTTGCGGCAACCTCAACCTGTAAGCCACCGGTCCAACGCGCTCAAGCACCTCATATGGCCCTATAAACCTCAGACTCAACTTGCCCTTCCAACTAAACCTCATTACCTTTTCCATGGTGAAATATTCAAAAACACCTTATCACAAATTTCATATTCAATCTCTTTATGCTTCAAATCCGTGTAAGACTTTTGACGATCCAACGCCTCTTTCAAACAATCACTAATGAGCCATACTTTTTCCGTTGTTCCCTTAAGCAAAGTTGGCAAGGAAACAAACTTTTCCCCCGCTTCTGCCTAACAAAGAGGCATCCTACACTTCCTACCATACAAAGCTTCATATGGAGCCATTTGTATGTTTGCTTGATAACTATTATTATAAGCAAACTCCACCAAAGACAATTGTTTCTCCCAAGAACCTTGGAAATCTATAACACAACACTGCAACATAACCTCAAGCACTTGAATAACTCGCTCAGACTTACCATCTGTCTGAGGATGATACGAGATATTGAAATTGAGTCGTGTACCCAAAGCTCCACGCAACCACTCCCAAAACCTTGATGTAAACCTTGGATCTCTATCCGAAATTATAGATATAGGTACATCGTGCAACTTCACAACTTCTGCAAAGTACAACTCTGCCAACTTATCCAACGTATACGTAGTATGTACAACTATGAAATGGGCACACTTCGTAAAATGGTCCACAATTACCCAAATGGAATTCTTCTTTGAAGGGGTCAAAGGCAAACCCGACACGAAATCCATCTTGTAACCCCCTTAACCCGGCCTAGACGGTTGACCCGAATTAAGAAGATTACACGGGGAAAACCAAAGTCAACCCGAAAGTCAACCTTGATTAACGACCCTTTTTTTCTTTTTAATCTTTTCTAGATGCACATTATCCCTAGATATATTCATAAGATCATCACATTCAAAGATCATAACCATCAGAGAACATTCAGGGACTCAAATGAGCAATTTACAACTTTAGGGACCAAATTGTAAATTCTGAAAACTTTAAGGACTCAACCCAATTTTAAGTTACCAACTTGAAATTAATCATCTTTCATGCTTCTCTGTCAAATTTCAGCTCAAAAGGACATCTCAAACTCATACAATTGCATAAACAAGTTTCAGGACCAAAATGCAAACATTGCAAGACATAAAACCATCAATTTCAGTGCCCAACGGTCGAGTGTTTCGGAACAGGGAAGACCCGTTCCGAAACGCGGGACCGTTCCGAAACTGGTACCGAAACATGGCTTGGCAGTGGCCAAACCGTTCCGGAACAGTGCCTCCCGTTTCGGAACGCCCAGGCCATTTCAGGCCCCCGTTCCGATACGGTAGCACCTGTTCCGAAACAGGTTGCCCAGATTGCAGAAAATTTGCTGGTTTATCATGCAATTGACTTATCAAACATGCTCCAAATGCCACCAAACTTTACCAGCAAGTCATTCAACATACAAGGAACATAATTGCATCAACCAAACATCAACATGGCATCAATTATGAAAAGCCCCAAATCTATAGGCATGCTTCCTACTTAGCAAACCATTCAAGCATTAAATCACCAATCAAACCACATAAAGGCCAATTACAAGTACCAACATTATCAACAACATAAATCCAACTTAGGGAGTCTAAAACATCTCCCAAAACAACCACATAGGTCCCCCATTGCCAAATGCCAAAAGCTAATAATGTTTAAGGAACCTTCACCATACATGAGCTTTGTTAACCACTTGGATTCTTGTCCCCCTTGCTGCCCTCAATGCACTTTAATGCTCTGCATTATTGGTTTAAGAAAAGAGAGAGAGCGTAAGCAAAAGCTTAGTGAGGAAATGCTCATTTTAAACCACACAATAATGCATTTACAAAACACATTTATAACCTTAATTCAAATCATCATTTGTACATGCTCATAAGCATTTAAAATAAGCAATTCATGCTTCAAGTTCATAACATGTCATATTGGCAACAAGTGATACATTCAACATAAGATCCACACATGGACTTTTAAACACCATTGTGATCTTATACTTTCCAAGGATCACACATGGACTTTTAAACACCATTGTGTCCTTAACCCCATGGACTTTTAAACACCATGGCAAGGACCACACAAGGACTTTTAAACACCTTTGTGTCCTTAACAAGAATCATCCAAGGACTTTTAAACACCTTGATGTTCTTAAACAACAAGGCATACACAAGGAATTTTAACCACCTTTGTATCCTTAACAAAGGACCAACCATGGACTTTTAAACACCATGTTGTCCTTAAATACACAAGACTCACCCAAGGAATTTTAACCACCTTGGTGATCTTAACCAAGAACCAACCATGGACTTTTAACCACCATGTTGTTCTTAAATAAACAAGGCTCACACAAGGACTTTTAAACACCTTTGTGACCTTAAACATCACTTGCCAATATGCACCATTAACAACATTAATCCATTGTTTTAAAGCATTTAACCAAGCCATAAACATCATGCATCTTTAAGCATCAAACCACATTTAAACAATGTTCAAAAACAAGGATCTCTTACCTTGAGCATCCTTCAACACATGGCTTATAATCTCAGCAAATAAACATGCTAAATATGCTTTCAAAACAGGATTTAAAACATGCAAACAACCACATTGCATACAACCAATCCATTGCTCATCATCAAGACAGTTTTCCGAAAACTTACTCTTGAGCTTAGCTGTAACCCCCGTAGCCCGGTCTAGACGGTTGACCCGAACTACGAAGATTACACGGGGAAAACCAAAGTCAACCCGAAAGTCAACCTTGATTAACGACCTTTTTTTTCTTTTTAGTCTTATCTAGATGCACATTAACCCTAGTTGTGATCACACAAACATCATACTAAAAGATCACAAACGTCAGAGATCAAACAGGGACCCAATTGAACAATTTACAACTTTAGGGACCAAATTGTAAATTCTGACAAATTAAGGGATTTATCCCAAATTAAAGTTACCATCTTGAAATTAATCAGGTTTCATGCTTCTCTGTGAAATTTCAGCTCAAAAGGACATCCACAGCTCATGCAATTGATCCAACATGATTCGGGACTAAAACGTAAACAAAGCAAAACATATAAAGATACTTTTAACTGAAATTAACGGTCAGGTATCGATACACCTGATGTCGTATCGATACGCGGGGAAGGCAGTAACCAAACTCGAGCAACGGTATCGATACGATATCCCCTGTACCGATACGGCATTCAAACTTTACCCAGATGAGTATCGATACCCCCACAACCGTACCGATACCCCTGTCTGAAATCGACTTGAAATTCATACCATTCATGCTTCAAACCTCAGGTTAACATCACCAAATCATACCACATAGATATACAACATGCAGGGATCATAAATGCATCAACAATTCAACTCATAACCATCACACATGAAAAGCCCCAATTTAAATGACATGCTTCCTACTTAAGCTACCTTTCATGCATAAACCTTCATAGCCAAGCATATAAGAGATCAATTCAAAAACCAACAACCACAGCAACATTCAACATACTTAGGAAGTCTTAAACACCTCCCACAACATATACATTGGTCCCCCATTGCCAAATCGACCAAAAGCTAAAATGTTTAACAAAACCTTCCATACATTGAGCTTTACTTGAACTTGTGTGCTTGCCTCCTCTTGCTGCCCTCAATGCACTCTAATGCTCTGCATTATTGAATCAAGAAAACGAGAGAGCGTAAGCCAAAGCTTAGTGAGGAGCGCTCTTTAAAAACCATTCAGTAATGCATTTAAAACCATTTGTAAATCATGCTTGTAAACAACCTTTACACATGCTCAAAGCATACTTTAAATCAAGCAATATCATGCTTCCACATTTCATTTAAACAAGCATCTCATGCTTCAACATAAACATTTAAATCATGCATCTCATGCATCTCATGTACTATACATGTCATATTGGCTCAAGTGATACATATCATTTATGAAATCAAGTTCAACAACTTTCCCCAAGGACTTTTAAACACCTTGGACCCCAAGGACTTTTAAACACCTTGGCCATGGACTTTTAAACACCATGAATGGACCACACAAGGACTTTATACTACCTTTGTGTCCGTAGCTTGAATTACCCCAAGGACTTTTAAACACCTTGGCCCCAAGGACTTTTAAACACCTTGGCCCCATGGACTTTTAACCACCATGGAAAGGAGCACCTAAGGACTTTTAACCACCTTAGAGTCCGCAACAAGATTCATCCAAGGACTTTTAACCACCTTGATGATCTTAGATAACAAGGCTCACTCAAGGACTTTTAACCACCTTAGTGACCTTCACTTTTACAAACCATCACTTGCCAATACACATTTTATACATCATATAATCCACTGTTTTAAAGCATTTAAACCAAGCCATTACATCGTGCATTTCAAAGCATTAAATCATCATTTAACAATGCATAAAAACAAGGCACTCTTACCTAGAGACACCTTCAACACATGGCTTAAAACATCAGCATAAATCATGCTAAAACATCAGCAATTAACATGCTCAAACATGCTTTCCAAAACAGTAGCAAATCATGCAAAATCATCATTTCACATTTCGTCAAAACATGGCCACCACTTAAAGAGAGTAATCCGAAAACTTACACTTGAGCTTAGCAAAGTTGTTTAGACTTATACTAAGCTCCCAAAACCTTCAACCTTTGGTTTAAAAGCTGAAAAATCCAATTTCACTCACCAATTACCAAACAAGCCTAGCCAACAAGCTTTCCAAGCTTCCGAAACCTTCCGAAAACACCTCCAAAACTCAAGAATCAACCTCCCCTGTTTCAAGCACATAAAAACAGAACATTAATGCATCCTTATGCATTAAAACACCAGCAACATCAACACAACTCGCTGCTCATCACAAATCTAACAATTTGGCTGCCAAACACAACCGAAATCATCTCCAAACACTTCCAAAACTTAACCCAGCCAAGATCCATCACTTCTAACCATTATTATACATCACATAACATGCAAAAAGATCACAACCACGTCCTTATACCTCCAGGTATAACAGATCACCAAAAACACTCCAAAAACAACCAAAAACTCAAGCCAAACTTAGGAAATTCAACCTATCCGGGATTGCATTGATTAAACCTCAACTTCTAATCATTTTAGCATTCATTTAACATCATTTTAACACTTCAAAACCCTGCTTAAACAGATCACACGAAATTTTCACCAAAATCACCAAATCTTGCATTTTAGCCAAAAATCAAGATCTCAATTGAAAAGCCTTTAATAAAACATGAATCAAGGATTGAGAACTTAGGAATTTCAGTAAAGAACTGATAGTTTAGAGGAGAAGGACGTTCTTACCTCCAAACTCGAATTTCTCCCTTTTAGAGCCAAAATGCTTGATGAAACAATTTGCAAATTGAGAGGTTTTGATGATGAGATGATTAGGAATCAAATGAGAGTTGAAATGAGAGATGTAGATGTCAAAATCAGAGAAAGAAATCTGGAGAATCTTGTTTGGGTAGAGAGAAAATGAGAGAAAAGAGAATTTGAGAGAAAATAGAAAAAATTAGTTAAGATTTGGTTAAAATGATTTCCCTCTCTTTTCTTAATCTTTAAAATCAGATTTTAGACTTAAAATATCTTAGAAAAATCTGGAGAAATCCTTTTTGGAATAATAGCTCCTTAAAGATTCAAAGTTTCAATCCTTTATAAAACTGTCCCGCAACTTTCAAAAATTACATTTTGGTCACTAGCCAAAATGTCAACCTTCCAAACCTCATTTTCCAAAATTGATTTCACAGTTCACTTTTATATATTAAAAGATGATTTTAGAATATTTTTCCATATTTTTAATGCAACCCGAACTAGGTTTTCCTAAATTCCCTCTTATATATTCGATCAGCACTTTGACTAAACCGGTCAACGCCAAAACTTCTGAGCCCAAAACCGGGGCGTTACAACTCTCCCCCCCTTAAGAAATTTCGTCCTCGAAATTTACCTGAAGGAAAGAGATAAGGAAACTGCTTCAGCATATCCTCCTTCCGCTCCCACGTGGCTTCCTCAACACCGCGATGCTTCCACAGCACCTTCACCAACTCAATGGTCTTGCCACGAAGAACCTTGCTATCTGAATCCAGAATCTTCACCGGTTCCTCATCATAGGTCAAATCCGGATTCAATTCCACCTCCTCCACAGGCAACACATGCGAAGGATCAGATCTATACCTCCGGAGCATAGAAACATGGAACACATCATGAATCTTCTCCAGCTCCTGAGGTAACCTCAACCGATACGCAACAGGACCAACACGCTCAACAACCTCATATGGTCCAATGTATCTAGGGCTCAGCTTACCGTTCCGCCCAAACCTCATCACCTTCTTCCAAGGCGAAACCTTCAAGAACACGCGATCACCCACCGCAAACTCAATCTCCCTACGCTTCAAATCCGCGTAAGACTTCTGCCGATCAGAAGCAGCCTTCAACCTTTCACAAATGAGCTTCACCTTCTCGGTGGTACCTTTCAACAAAGCAGGCATCGAAACCAACCTTTGACCAGTTTCAGCCCAACACAGAGGAGTCCTACACTTCCTCCCATACAGAGCCTCATAAGGTGCCATCTGTATACTTGCCTGAAAACTGTTGTTGTAAGCGAACTCAACCAAAGGCAGATGCTTCTCCCAAGAACCTTGGAACTCTATCACGCAACATCTCAACATATCCTCCAAAATCTGAATAACTCGCTCAGACTGGCCATCCGACTGAGGATGATAGGATGTACTGAAATGCAACCTTGTACCCAAAGCTTGATGCAAACACTGCCAAAAACGCGATGTGAACCTCGGAACCCTATCCGACACGATCGACTTAGGCACACCATGCAACCTCACAACCTCAGCAACGTACAGCTTTGCCAGCTTATCCAAAGAAAACGTAGTATGCACAGGCAAGAAATGTGCACACTTCATCAGGCGATCCACAATCACCCAAACAGAATTCTTCTTCGACGGAGACAAAGGCAAACCAGATACAAAATCCATGGTAACCCTCTCCCACTTCCATTCAGGGATTTTCAACGGTTGCAACAAACCAGAAGGAACCTGATGTTCAGCCTTAACTCGCTGACACACCAAACACTTGCTCACGAACTCTGCCACATCCTTCTTCAAGCCCACCCAATAGTACTCATCACGAAGATCGCGATACATCTTTGTACTACCAGGATGCATAGCAAAAGGACTACTATGACCTTCAGCTAGAATAGCATGCCTCAACTCAGCATCTGCAGGCACTACTATCCGACTACCAAAACACAACACCCCATCCTCATTAAAACAGAAATCCGAAGGTCTACCCTCCGCGATATCCTGAACATGAGACACCAAGGAATCATCCAACAACTGCTTATCCTTGATCAACTGAACCAACGAAGGTTTCACTTGCAACTCAGCAACAAGACCACCATCCTGCGATATACTCAAGCTAGCAAACATAGCTCTCAGCTCAACAGCTACCTTCCTACTCAAGGCATCCGCAACAACATTGGCCTTTCCAGGATGATACTCTATCGTCAGATCATAATCCTTGAGCAACTCCAACCAACGTCGCTGCCTGAGATTCAACTCCTTCTGAGACATCAGATACCTCAAACTCTTGTGATCCGTGTACACAGTACACTTCTCACCATACAAATAATGCCTCCAGATCTTCAGAGCAAAAACCACTACAGCCAGCTCAATATCATGCGTAGGATAATTGCGCTCATGCACCTTCAACTGCCGCGACGCATAAGCCACAACCTTACCCTCTTGCATCAGCACACACCCCAAACCAACATAGGATGCATCACTGTAGACTACAAACTCTTTCCCTGATTCAGGCTGAATCAAGATAGGAGCTTGCGTCAAAGCCAACTTCAACTTCTCAAAAGCTTGCTGTCTCGCTTCTGTCCACTCATACTTAACATCTTTCTGCAGCAACTTCGTCAAAGGAGCAGCAATCTTGGAAAAACCATCCACAAACCTTCGGTAGTATCCTGCCAAACCAAGGAAACTACGAACCTCCTGAACAGACTTAGGAACTTTCCAGTTCATCACCGCTTCAATCTTCTGAGGATCAACACGAATCCCCTCAGCTGAGACCACATGACCAAGAAAAACAACCTCTCTAAGCCAAAACTCACACTTGCTCAACTTAGCATAAAGCTGATTCTCCAACAAAGCTTGCAACACCACCCTCAAATGCTCTTCGTGCTCTTCCTCAGTACGCGAGTACACAAGGATATCATCAATGAACACCACGACAAACTTGTCCAGGTATTCATGAAAAACACGATTCATCATGTCCATGAAAGCAGCAGGAGCATTTGTCAAACCAAACGGCATCACAAGGAACTCATAATGCCCATACCTTGTCCTGAAAGCGGTCTTAGGCACATCCACATCCTTCACCTTCAATTGATAATACCCTGACCTCAAGTCAATCTTAGAGAACATAGCAGCTCCCCGAAATTGATCAAAAAGATCATCAATCCTCGGCAAAGGATACCGATTCTTGATAGTCAACTTGTTCAGCTGACGGTAATCAATGCACATCCTCATCGTGCCATCTTTCTTCTTCACAAACAAGACAGGAGCACCCCAAGGCGAAACACTCGGCCGGATGAAACCACGATCAAGCAACTCTTGCAACTGCGTCTTCAGCTCCTTCAGCTCCTTAGGTGCCATTCTATAGGGAGTAATGGACACAGGAGTGGTATTCTCGTACAGCTCAATACCAAACTCCACCTCGCGATTAGGAGGTAAACCAGGCAACTCCTCAGGAAAAACATCAGGAAACTCCTTCACAACCCTGATATCCTGCACCCTCAGCTCCTTCGAACTAGGATTCATCACAAAAGCCAGAAAAGCTTCACAACCTTGCCTCAGCATCCTGCTCGCCTCCAAGATAGAAACAACATTGGCAAGAAACTTCACATTCTCGCCAACCACCACCACTTCATAATCATCAGCAAGCCTAAGCGAAACCCGCTTATTCTCACAATCCACAACAGCACGATGCTCAGCAAGCCAATCCATACCAAGGATCACATCAAAACCATAAAAGGGCAACTCCATAAGATCAACAAGAAAGACATGCTCTTGAGCAACCAAAGGACACCTTTTATAAAGCTTACGAGTCACAACAGTTTCACCAAAAGAACTAGTGACTCTAACACCAACATCCAAAAACTCAACAGGCAAACCAAGCAACTCAGCATGCTCACGAAGAATGTATGAATGCGTAGATCCAGAATCAATCAAAGAAAGCAATGACAAGGATTGCAAAGTAAAGGTACCTGCAATCACATCTGCATCATTCCTTCCTTCGCGCTGAGCATACACCCTCGCTTGGCCTCCACCCTCAGGTTGAATAGCCACAACATGAGCTACACCGCGCCCACCTTCCTCTCGTCTCTGAAAATTACCAAGGCCGCGCCCACGGCCTCTCTGCGATGCTGCAACAACAGGAGCACGCTCTTGACCACCAGCCATCCTCGGACAATCACGTCTCAGATGATCAGCTGAACCACAACTCCAGCACTCATAACCAGCTGCTATCACAGGAGCTTGCACCTCCCTCCCAGCACGAGGACAGTCACGCTTCAAGTGACCACGGGAACCACAAATCCAACAAGCACTAGGGTCAGCTCTAGCATTGCCACCCCTAGCAGGTGCACCTCCACCTCTCTTAGACGAGGACTGAAACCTCTGATCACGCCCTCTCTTGTTCCGTCCACCGGAACTATACTCAGCAGCTCTCTTTCCAGAACTAGCTCCAGCACCCTTAGCAGACAAACTCAGGTTCATCTCAATGTCCTTCGATCGACTAACCAACACATCGAAATCATTGTACTCAGCAGCTAACATATAAGTCTTAACCTCCGTCACCAAACCGTAACGGAACCTTTCGCACCTTTCGCGCTCATCAGGTACCAACTCAGGTGCATACTGGCTAAGACGTACAAACTGTACCTCATACTCAGCCACACTCATGTTCCCTTGGGTCAGAGACATGAATTCACGCTTCTTTTCATCCAGATATCTAACTCCCAGATATCTCCTCTTGAACGCATGCTGAAAGAACGTCCATGTAACATCAGCATCAGCCATCCCAGAGATTGTGGTCGTCCACCACGTATAAGCATCACCTTGCAGCAGTGACACCACACATCCCAGCTTCTGCACGTCAGTGCAACTCATTTGTCCCAAGACACGCTTGGTACTCTCCAACCACGCTTCAGATCTCTCAGCTGACATATCTCTAAACTCAGTCCCACCAAGACTGCGCAAACGTTCCAAGGGTAGTCTAGCACCAGCATCTCCCTGATGCCCAGCTCCTTGAGCTCCAGCTACTGCTGCTCGAAACGCACCCGCAATAGCTTGTACAAGCACAGACATGTCAGGTATCGCTTGCCCCTGACCAGCTTCAGGTCCTGCAGCTCCAGCACCAGTTGCCTCAGCTCCAACTCCAGCTCTTTCCCTCTCCGCACCACCACCACCAAGTGGAGGAGGAGGTATCACAGCACTACCAGTGTGCTCATCATTCACATTCCCTTCCGGGGTCGTAGCTCTCGCGCTACTCCTTAACTCCCTACGTGGTGCCATACTTTACCATGCATAACAATACAAAATAAACAAGTCAGGACCAGCAAGGTAAGCAAATTCCAAGTATTCAAGCTCAATTTCTTTCAAAAACAACATCATCCCTTTAGCTTTTGTTTGGCAATGGGTACCCTCATCATGCATCATCACAACATGCATCACATACACATCATCATATCATATCACTGAACATGCTTTCACTCAACAAGCATACCAACCAACCCATGCTTCAATCATGCATACACACATTCCCAATTACTCGAGAACTCAGCTCTGATACCACCAAATGTAACCCCCGTAGCCCGGTCTAGACGGTTGACCCGAACTACGAAGATTACACGGGGAAAACCAAAGTCAACCCGAAAGTCAACCTTGATTAACGACCCTTTTTTTTTCTTTTTAGTCTTATCTAGATGCACATTAACCCTAGTTGTGATCACACAAACATCATACTAAAAGATCACAAACGTCAGAGATCAAACAGGGACCCAATTGAACAATTTACAACTTTAGGGACCAAATTGTAAATTCTGACAAATTAAGGGATTTATCCCAAATTAAAGTTACCATCTTGAAATTAGTCAGGTTTCATGCTTCTCTGTGAAATTTCAGCTCAAAAGGACATCCACAGCTCATGCAATTGATCCAACATGATTCGGGACTAAAACGTAAACAAAGCAAAACATATAAAGATACTTTTAACTGAAATTAACGGTCAGGTATCGATACACCTGATGTCGTATCGATACGCGGGGAAGGCAGTAACCAAACTCGAGCAACGGTATCGATACGATATCCCCTGTACCGATACGGCATTCAAACTTTACCCAGATGAGTATCGATACCCCCACAACCGTACCGATACCCCTGTCTGAAATCGACTTGAAATTCATACCATTCATGCTTCAAACCTCAGGTTAACATCACCAAATCATACCACATAGATATACAACATGCAGGGATCATAAATGCATCAACAATTCAACTCATAACCATCACACATGAAAAGCCCCAATTTAAATGACATGCTTCCTACTTAAGCTACCTTTCATGCATAAACCTTCATAGCCAAGCATATAAGAGATCAGTTCAAAAACCAACAACCACAGCAACATTCAACATACTTAGGAAGTCTTAAACACCTCCCACAACATATACATTGGTCCCCCATTGCCAAATCGACCAAAAGCTAAAATGTTTAACAAAACCTTCCATACATTGAGCTTTACTTGAACTTGTGTGCTTGCCTCCTCTTGCTGCCCTCAATGCACTCTAATGCTCTGCATTATTGAATCAAGAAAACGAGAGAGCGTAAGCCAAAGCTTAGTGAGGAGCGCTCTTTAAAAACCATTCAGTAATGCATTTAAAACCATTTGTAAATCATGCTTGTAAACAACCTTTACACATGCTCAAAGCATACTTTAAATCAAGCAATATCATGCTTCCACATTTCATTTAAACAAGCATCTCATGCTTCAACATAAACATTTAAATCATGCATCTCATGCATCTCATGTACTATACATGTCATATTGGCTCAAGTGATACATATCATTTATGAAATCAAGTTCAACAACTTTCTCCAAGGACTTTTAAACACCTTGGACCCCAAGGACTTTTAAACACCTTGGCCATGGACTTTTAAACACCATGAATGGACCACACAAGGACTTTTAACTACCTTTGTGTCCGTAGCTTGAATTACCCCAAGGACTTTTAAACACCTTGGCCCCAAGGACTTTTAAACACCTTGGCCCCATGGACTTTTAACCACCATGGAAAGGAGCACCTAAGGACTTTTAACCACCTTAGAGTCCGCAACAAGATTCATCCAAGGACTTTTAACCACCTTGATGATCTTAGATAACAAGGCTCACTCAAGGACTTTTAACCACCTTAGTGACCTTCACTTTTACAAACCATCACTTGCCAATACACATTTTATACATCATATAATCCACTGTTTTAAAGCATTTAAACCAAGCCATTACATCATGCATTTCAAAGCATTAAATCATCATTTAACAATGCATAAAAACAAGGCACTCTTACCTAGAGACACCTTCAACACATGGCTTAAAACATCAGCATAAATCATGCTAAAACATCAGCAATTAACATGCTCAAACATGCTTTCCAAAACAGTAGCAAATCATGCAAAATCATCATTTCACATTTCGTCAAAACATGGCCACCACTTAAAGAGAGTAATCCGAAAACTTACACTTGAGCTTAGCAAAGTTGTTTAGACTTATACTAAGCTCCCAAAACCTTCAACCTTTGGTTTAAAAGCTGAAAAATCCAATTTCACTCACCAATTACCAAACAAGCCTAGCCAACAAGCTTTCCAAGCTTCCGAAACCTTCCGAAAACACCTCCAAAACTCAAGAATCAACCTCCCCTGTTTCAAGCACATAAAAACAGAACATTAATGCATCCTTATGCATTAAAACACCAGCAACATCAACACAACTCGCTGCTCATCACAAATCTAACAATTTGGCTACCAAACACAACCGAAATCATCTCCAAACACTTCCAAAACTTAACCCAGCCAAGATCCATCACTTCTAACCATTATTATACATCACATAACATGCAAAAAGATCACAACCACGTCCTTATACCTCCAGGTATAACAAATCACCAAAAACACTCCAAAAACAACCAAAAACTCAAGCCAAACTTAGGAAATTCAACCTATCCGGGATTGCATTGATTAAACCTCAACTTCTAATCATTTTAGCATTCATTTAACATCATTTTAACACTTCAAAACCCTGCTTAAACAGATCACACGAAATTTTCACCAAAATCACCAAATCTTGCATTTTAGCCAAAAATCAAGATCTCAATTGAAAAGCCTTTAATAAAACATGAATCAAGGATTGAGAACTTAGGAATTTCAGTAAAGAACTGATAGTTTAGAGGAGAAGGACGTTCTTACCTCCAAACTCGAATTTCTCCCTTTTAGAGCCAAAATGCTTGATGAAACAATTTGCAAATTGAGAGGTTTTGATGATGAGATGATTAGGAATCAAATGAGAGTTGAAATGAGAGATGTAGATGTCAAAATCAGAGAAAGAAATCTGGAGAATCTTGTTTGGGTAGAGAGAAAATGAGAGAAAAGAGAATTTGAGAGAAAATAGAAAAAAATTAGTTAAGATTTGGTTAAAATGATTTCCCTCTCTTTTCTTAATCTTTAAAATCAGATTTTAGACTTAAAATATCTTAGAAAAATCTGGAGAAATCCTTTTTGGAATAATAGCTCCTTAAAGATTCAAAGTTTCAATCCTTTATAAAACTGTCCCGCAACTTTCAAAAATTACATTTTGGTCACTAGCCAAAATGTCAACCTTCCAAACCTCATTTTCCAAAATTGATTTCACAGTTCACTTTTATATATTAAAAGATGATTTTAGAATATTTTTCCATATTTTTAATGCAACCCGAACTAGGTTTTCCTAAATTCCCTCTTATATATTCGATCAGCACTTTGACTAAACCGGTCAACGCCAAAACTTCTGAGCCCAAAACCGGGGCGTTACATTAGCTAAGTTGCTTAGACTTAAACTAAGCTCCCAAACCTTCAATTCAATGGTTTCAAAGCTGGAAACCAAAATCCACTCACCGATTCCGTTTCGCCACTTGCCGAAACACCAATCAAGCTTCCGGATCACCACCACTTGGATCCAAAGATGACTCCCCTGTTTTAAACACATCAAAGCAGAGGATTAATGCATCATCATGCATTAATAGCTTCAATGAAAGCACCTAAACCCGCTGCTCTCATCCACACTCCATTTTCGGCTACCAAACACAACCGAAAATGCATCCAAACAACTCCACAACACTACCCAGCCAAGATCCATCAAAACTAAACACCCTTAAACATCAATTAACATCCAAAATGGATCTCAACTCATCCTTATACCTCCAGCCATAACAGATCAACAAGATCACACCAAAATCCATCAAAAACACAAGCTAAACTTAGGAAATTCAACCTATCCGGGATTGCATTAATTAAACCTCAATTACTCATCAATTTAACATTCATTTAACATCAAATTGACACCTCAAAACACTGCTTAAACAGATCATACGAAATTTCATCAAAATCAAGCAAATCTTGTATTTAAAAGCCAAGATCAAGATCACATCTATAAAACCTTTTATAAAATACAAATTAAGGATTGAGAACTTAGGAATTTCAGTAAAGAACTGAGAGTTTAGAGGAGAAGGACGTTCTTACCTCCAAACTTGAGTTTTCTCTCTTTTTGGAACCAAAATCTTGAAAATCCAATTAGCAAATGGTGAGGTTTTGATGAGGAGATGATTAGCAATCAAAAGAGAATTGAAAAGAGATATTTAGGTGACAAAATCAGAGAGAAAAGCTCTGGAGAAAAGGTGTTTGGTTTGAGAGAAAATGAGAGAAAATGAAAATGGAAGATTTGAGAGAAAAGTTAGTTATGGCCAAAATATCTTCCCTCCACTTTTGTTTTATTTAAAAACCTTTAATTAATCATATAATATCATAGAAAAATCTGGAGAATCTCCCATTGGGTAAATAGCTCCTTAAAGATTCAAAGTTTCAATCCTTTCTAAAATAGTCTCACAGTTTTCGAAAATTACATTTTGGTCACTAGCCAAAATGTCACCCTTCCAAACCTCATTTTGTAAAATTGATTTCACCATACTCTTATATATAATAAAAGAGGATTTTAGAACATTTTTCCATCTTTTTAATGCAACCCGAACTAGGTTTTCCTAATTTCACTCTTTTATATTCGAACCGCACTTTGACCGAACCTGTCAAAACCTAAAACTTCTAAGCCCAAAACCGGGGCGTTACACATCTTAATCCTTTCACATTTCCATTCCGATATTTTCAAAGGTTGTAACGGCCCGGAAGGAAACTGAAGCCCAGCTTTCACGCTCTAACAAACCATACACTTACTCACAAAATTAGCAACATCCTTCTTCAACCCAACCCAATAGTACTCATCCTTCAACCCACGATACATCTTTGTACTACCAGAAGGTATAGCAAAAGGACTACTATGCGCTTTAGTCAGAATAGTGCGCCTCAACTCAACACCTCTGGCACAAATGTTCGACTCTTAAAACACAAAACACTATCATCATTAAAGCAACAGTCCGTCGGATTACCATCCGCTATATCCTGAACATGTGGTACCAACGAATCATGAAGCAATTGCTTCTCCTTAATCAACTGAACCAAAGAAGGTTTCACTTCCAACTCGACTATCAACCCACAATCCCGTGACACACTCAATCGCGCAAACATGGCTCTTAATTCAACATCTACCTTCCTACCTAAAGCATCAACCTGAACTAGGTTTTCCTAATTTCACTCTTTTATATTCGAACCGCACTTTGATCGAACCGGTCAAAACCCAAAACTTCTAAGCCCAAAACCGGGGCGTTACAACTCTCCCCCCCTTAAGAAATTTCGTCCTCGAAATTTACCTGAAGGAAAGAGGTACGGAAACTGCTTCAGCATGTCATCCTTCCGTTCCCACGTGGCTTCCTCAACACCACGGTGCTTCCACAACACCTTCACCAACTTGATGGTCTTGCCACGAAGAACCATGCTATCCGAATCCAGAATCTTCACCGGTTCCTCATCATAGGTCAAATCCAGATTCAATTCCACTTCTTCCACAGGCATCACATGCGAAGGATCAGATCTATACTTCCGGAGCATAGAAACATGAAACACATCATGAATCTTCTCCAACTCTTGAGGTAGCCTCAACTTGTACGCAACAGGACCCACACGCTCAATCACCTCGTATGGTCCAATGTACCTAGGGCTCAACTTACCCTTACGGCCAAACCTCGTCACCTTTTTCCAAGGCGAAACCTTCAAAAACACACGGTCACCCACCGCATACTCTATCTCCTTACGCTTCAAATCCGCGTAAGACTTTTGCCAATCAGAAGCTGCCTTCAGACGCTCACAAATGAGCTTCACCTTCTCGGTGGTTCCTTTCAACAAAGCCGGCATTGAAACCAACTTCTGACCCGTTTCAGCCCAACAAAGAGGAGTCCTACACTTCCTCCCGTACAAAGCCTCATAAGGTGCCATTTGAATACTTGCTTGATAACTATTGTTATAAGCAAACTCCACCAAAGGCAAATGTTTCTCCCAAGAGCCTTGAAACTCAATTTTGCAGCTCCTCAACATATCCTCCAAAATCTGGATAACACGCTCGGACTGACCATCCGACTGAGGATGATAAGATGTACTGAAATTCAACCTTGTACCCAAAGCTTGATGCAAACACTGCCAGAAACGCGATGTAAACCTCGGATCCCTATCCGACACAATCGACTTAGGCACACCATGCAGCCGCACAATCTCAGCAATGTACAGCTCCGCAAGCTTATCCAAAGAAAACGTAGTATGCACAGGCAAGAAATGCGCACACTTCGTCAGGCGATCCACAATCACCCACACAGAATTCTTCTTCGACGGTGACAAGGGTAAACCAGATACGAAATCCATGGTAATCCTTTCCCACTTCCATTCAGGGATTCTCAACGATTGCAACAATCCCGAAGGAACCTGATGCTCAGCCTTAACTCGCTGACACACCATACACTTGCTCACAAACTCTGCAACATCTTTCTTCAAACCCACCCAATAGTACTCATCACGAAGATCACGATACATCTTAGTACTACCAGGGTGCATAGCAAAAGGACTACTATGACCTTCAGTCAGAATAGCACGCCTCAACTCAACATCATTGGGCACTACTATCCGACTCCCAAAACACAACACACCATCATCATTAAAACAGAAATCTGAAGGCCTACCCTCTGCGATTTCCTTAACATGCGGTACCAAGGAATCATCCAGCAATTGCTTTTCCTTGATCAACTGAACCAAAGATAGTTTCACTTGCAACTCAGCCACAAGACCACCATCACGCGAAATACTCAAACTGGCAAACATAGCCCTCAGCTCAACAGCTACCTTCCTACTCAAGGCATCCGCTACAACATTAGCTTTCCCAGGGTGATACTCAATCGTCAAATCATAATCCTTGAGCAACTCCACCCAACGTCGCTGCCTAAGATTCAACTCCTTCTGAGACATCAGATACTTCAAACTCTTGTGATCCGTGTACACAGTACACTTCTCACCATACAGATAATGTCTCCAGATCTTCAGAGCAAAAACCATCGCAGCCAACTCAATGTCATGCGTAGGATAATTGCGCTCATGCACCTTCAACTGTCGTGATGCATAAGCCACCACCTTACCCTCTTGCATCAACAAACATCCCAAACCAACATAGGACACATCACTGTAGACTACAAACTCCTTCCCTGATTCACGTTGAACCAAGATAGGAGCTTGCGTCAAAGCTGCCTTAAGCTTCTCAAAAGCCTGCTGTCTTGCCTCCGTCCACTCATACTTAACATCTTTCTGCAACAGCTTCGTCAATGGTGCAGCTATCTTAGAAAACCCATCCACAAACCTCCGGTAGTATCCCGCCAAACCAAGGAAACTACGAACCTCATGAACAGACTTAGGAACCTTCCAATTCATCACCGCCTCAATCTTCTGAGGATCAACACGAATCCCCTCAGCAGAAACCACATGCCCAAGAAACACCACCTCACTTAACCAGAACTCACACTTGCTCAGCTTGGCATAAAGCTGATTCTCCAACAAAGCTTGCAGCACAATCCTCAAATGCTCTTCATGCTCCTCCTCAGTACGCGAGTACACGAGGATATCATCAATGAACACCACAACAAACTTGTCCAGGTATTCATGAAACACACGATTCATCATGTCCATGAAAGCTGCAGGAGCATTTGTCAAACCAAACGGCATCACAAGGAACTCATAATGCCCATACCTCGTCTGGAAAGCTGTCTTAGGCACATCCACATCCTTCACCTTCAACTGGTAATACCCTGACCTCAAGTCAATCTTAGAGAACACAGCTGCTCCCCGAAATTGATCAAAGAGATCATCAATTCTCGGCAAAGGATACCGATTCTTGATAGTCAACTTGTTCAACTGACGATAATCAATGCATATTCTTATAGTGCCATCCTTCTTCTTCACAAACAAGACCGGTGCACCCCAAGGTGACACACTCGGCCGAATGAACCCACGATCAAGCAATTCTTGCAACTGCGTCTTCAGCTCCTTCAACTCTTTAGGTGCCATTCTATAAGGGGTAATGGACACAGGAGTTGTATTCTCATACAGCTCAATCCCAAACTCCACCTCGCGATTAGGAGGTAACCCAGGCAACTCCTCAGGAAACACACCAGGAAACTCTTTCACAATCCTGATATCTTGCACACGCAACTCCTTAGAGCTAGGATTCATCACAAAAGCTCGGTAAGCTTCACAACCTTGCCTCAGCATCCTGCTCGCCTCCAATGTAGACACCACATTGGCAAGAAACTTCACATTCTCACCAACCACAACCACCTCATAATCATCTGCAAGCTTCAATGAAACTCGCTTGTTTTCACAATCCACAACAGCACGATGCTCAGCAAGCCAATCCATACCAAGGATCACATCAAAACCATAGAAAGGCAACTCCATAAGGTCAACATGAAAAACATGATCTTGAACAACCAAAGGACATCTTCTATAAAGCTTTCGAGTCACAACAGTCTCACCAAAAGAACTAGTGACACGCACACCAACATCCAAAGACTCAACAAGCAAACCAAGCAATTCAGCATGCTCATGCAATATGTATGAGTGCGTAGATCCAAAATCAATCAAGGAAAGTAATGACAAGGATTGCAAAGTAAAGGTACCTGCGATCACATCCGCGTCATTCCTTCCCTCCCGCTGAGCATACACCGTAGCTTGGCCGCCACCCTCAGGCTGAATAGCCACAACATGAGCTACACCCCTACCACCTTCCTCTCTCCGCTGGAAATTACCACGGCCGCGCCCACGACCTCTCTGTGGTGCAGCAACAACAGGAGCACGCACTTGGCCACCAGCCAACATAGGACACTCTCGCCTCATATGATCCGTAGCTCCACAATTCCAGCACCCATTACCAGCTGCCGCAACAGGAGCTTGCACTTCCCTCACAGCACGAGGATAATCACGTTTCATATGACCACGTGAACCACACGTCCAACATACACTCGGATCAGCTCTAGAATTGCCTCCCCGAGCAGGTGCACCACCACCTCGCTTAGCTGAGGACTGATACTTCTGATCACGTCCCCTCTTGTTTCGTCCACCACCGGAACTATATTCAGCTGCTCACTTACCAGCACCAGAACCAGCACTCTTAGCGGATAAACCCAAGTTCATCTCAATGTCCTTTGCTCGACCCACTAGCACATCAAAATCACTATACTCGGTAGCCAGCACATACATCTTCACCTCCGTCACTAAACCATAACGGAACCTTTCACACCTCTCCTGCTCATCCGGGACAAGCTCAGGTGCGTATTGACTGAGTCGAACAAACTGCACTTCATACTCAGCTACAGTCATGCTCCCCTGGGTGAGAGACATGAACTCCCTCTTCTTTTCATCTAGGTACCTCACACCTAGATACCTTCTCTTGAACACATTCTGAAAGAATGTCCAAGTTACGTCAGCTTCTGCCATCCCAGAGATTGTGGTCGTCCACAACGTATATGCATCATCCTGAAGCAAGGATACTACACAGCCCAACTTTTACACATCAGTGCAACTCATCTGACCCAAGATTCTCTTGGTACTCTCAAACCAAGATTCCGAACCTTCAGCTGACAAACCCCTGAACTCAGTCCCTCCCAGACTGCGTAGACATTCCAAGGGTAGTCTAACTCCAGCATCTCCCTGATGCCCAGCTCCTCGAGCTCCAGCTACTGCGGCTTGAAAAGCTCCAGCAATAGCTTGTATCAACATTTTCATGTCAGGAACAGCTTGCCCCTGACCAGCCTCAGGTCCAGCGACCCCAGCACCAGCTGCAGCTCCAGCTCCTTCACCCCCAGCACCACCACCACCAGGTGGAGGAGGTAAAACCGCACTTTCAACATTCTCTTCATTCTCATTCTCATTTTGAGCCGCAACTCGCACATTACTCCTTAACTCTCTACGAGGTGCCATACTCTAACCATACAATCACAATACAAATAAACAAAGTCAGGCCCAGCAAGGTAAGCAATCCAAGTACTCAAGCTCATTTTCACTTAAAAACAACATCATTTCATTAGCTTTGATTTGGCAATGGGTACCCACAACATGCTTCACCATAGCATACATCTCAATTGCATCACACTTACAATTCACTCAACATGCTTTCACTCAACAAGCTTACAAAGCATACATACTTAAATCATTCACATAAACATTCCCAATTACTCGAGAACTCGGCTCTGATACCACCAAATGTAACCCCCTTAACCCGGCCTAGACGGTTGACCCGAATTAAGAAGATTACACGGGGAAAACCAAAGTCAACCCGAAAGTCAACCTTGATTAACGACCCTTTTTTTTCTTTTTAATCTTGTCTAGATGCACATTATCCCTAGATATATTCATAAGACCATCACATTCAAAGATCATAACCATCAGAGAACATTCAGGGACTCAAATGAGCAATTTACAACTTTAGAGACCAAATTGTAAATTCTGAAAACTTTAAGGACTCAACCCAATTTTAAGTTACCAACTTGAAATTAATCATATTTCATGCTTCTCTGTCAAATTTCAGCTCAAAATGACATCTCAAACTCATACAATTGCATAAACAAGTTTCAGGACCAAAATGCAAACATTGCAAGACATAAAACCATCAATTTCAGTGCCCAACGATTGAGTGTTTCGGAACAGGGAAGACCCATTCTGAAACGCGGGACCGTTCTGAAACTGGTACCGAAACATGGCTTGGCAGTGGCCAAACCGTTCCGGAACAGTGCCTCCCGTTTCGGAACGCCAGGCCATTTCAGGCCCCCGTTCCGATACGGTAGCACCTGTTCCGAAACAGGTTGCCCAGATTGCAGAAAATTTGCTGGTTTATCATGCAATTGACTTATCAAACATGCTCTAAATGCCACCAAACTTTACCAGAAAGTCATTCAACATACAAGGAACATAATTGCATCAACAAAACATCAACATGGCATCAATTATGAAAAGCCCCAAATCTATAGGCATGCTTCCTACTTAGCAAACCATTCAAGCACTAAATCACCAATCAAACCACATAAAGGCCAATTACAAGTACCAACATTATCAACAACATAAATCCAACTTAGGGAGTCTAAAACATCTCCCAAAACAACCACATAGGTCCCCCATTGCCAAATGCCAAAAGCTAATAATGTTTAAGAAACCTTCACCATACATGAGCTTTGTTCACCACTTGGATTCTTGTCCCCCTTGCTGCCCTCAATGCACTTTAATGCTCTGCATTATTGGTTTAAGAAAAGAGAGAGAGCGTAAGCAAAAGCTTAGTGAGGAAATGCTCATTTAAAACCACACAATAATGCATTTACAAAACACATTTATAACCTTAATTCAAATCATCATTTGTACATGCTCATAAGAATTTAAAACAAGCAATTCACGCTTCAAGTTCATAACATGTCATATTGGCAACAAGTGATACATTCAACATAAGATCCACACATGGACTTTTAAACACCATTGTGATCTTATACTTTCCAAGGATCACACATGGACTTTTAAACACCATTGTGTCCTTAACCCCATGGACTTTTAAACACCATGGCAAGGACCACACAAGGACTTTTAAACACCTTTGTGTCCTTAACAAGAATCATCCAAGGACTTTTAAACACCTTGATGTTCTTAAATAACAAGGCATACACAAGGAATTTTAACCACCTTTGTATCCTTAACCAAGGACCAACCATGGACTTTTAAACACCGTGTTGTCCTTAAATACACAAGACTCACCCAAGGAATTTTAACCACCTTGGTGATCTTAACCAAGAACCAACCATGGACTTTTAACCACGATGTTGTTCTTAAATAAACAAGGCTCACACAAGGACTTTTAAACACCTTTGTGACCTTAAACATCACTTTCCAATATGCACCATTAACAACATTAATCCACTGTTTTAAAGCATTTAACCAAGCCATAAACATCATGCATCTTTAAGCATCAAACCACATTTAAACAATGTTCAAAAACAAGGATCTCTTACCTTGAGCATCCTTCAACACATGGCTTATAATCTCAGCAAATAAACTTGCTAAATATGCTTTCAAAACAGGATTTAAAACATGCAAACAACCACATTGCATACAACCAATCCATGGCTCATCATCAAGAGAGTTTTCCGAAAACTTACTCTTGAGCTTAGCTAAGTTGCTTAGACTTAAACTAAGCTCCCAAACCTTCAATTCAATGGTTTCAAAGCTGGAAACCAAAATCCACTCACCGATTCCGTTTCGCCACTTGCCGAAACACCAATCAAGCTTCTGGATCACCACCACTTGGATCCAAATATTACTCCCCTGTTTTAAACACATCAAAGTAGAGGATTAATGCATCATCATGCATTAATAGCTTCAATGAAAGCACCTAAACCCGCTGCTCTCATCCACATTCCATTTTCGGCTACCAAACACAACCGAAATGCATCCAAACAACTCCACAACACTACCCAACCAAGATCCATCAAAACTAAACATCCTTAAACATCAATTAACATCCAAAATGGATCTCAACTCATCCTTATACCTCCAGCCATAACAGATCAACAAGATCACACCAAAAACCATCAAAAGCACAAGCTAAACTTAGGAAATTCAACCTATCCGGGATTGCATTAATTAAACCTCAATTACTCATCAATTTAACATTCATTTAACATCAAATTGACACCTCAAAACACTGTTTAAACAGATCATACGAAATTTCATCAAAATCAAACAAATCTTGCATTTAAAAGCCAAGATCAAGATCACATCTATAAAACCTTTTATAAAACACAAATTAAGGATTGAGAACTTAGGAATTTCAGTAAAGAACTGAGAGTTTAGAGGAGAAGAACGTTCTTACCTCCAAACTTGAGTTTTCTCCCTTTTTGGAACCAAAATCTTGAAAATCCAATTAGCAAATGGTGAGGTTTTGATGAGGAGATGATTAGCAATCAAAAGAGAATTGAAAAGAGATATTTAGGTGACAAAATCAGAGAGAAAAGCTCTGGAGAAAAGGTGTTTGGTTTGAGAGAAAATGAGAGAAAATGAAAATGGAAGATTTGAGAGAAAAGTTAGTTATGGCCAAAATATCTTCCCTCCACTTTTGTTTTATTTAAAAACCTTTAATTAATCATATAATATCTTAGAAAAATCTGGAGAAACTCCCATTGGGTAAATAGCTCCTTCAAGATTCAAAGTTTCAATCCTTTCTAAAACAGTCTCACAGTTTTCGAAAATTACATTTTGGTCACTAGCCAAAATGTTACCCTTCCAAACCTCATTTTGTAAAATTGATTTCAGCATACTCTTATATATAATAAAAGAGGATTTTAGAACATTTTTCCATCTTTTTAATGCAACCCGAACTAGGTTTTCCTAATTTCACTCTTTTATATTTGAACCGCACTTTGACCGAACCGGTCAAAACCTAAAACTTCTAAGCCCAAAACCGGGGCGTTACACATCTTAATCCTTTCACATTTCCATTCCGATATTTTCAAAGGTTGTAACGGCCCGGAAGGAAACTGAAGCCCAACTTTCACGCTCTAACAAACCATACACTTACTCACAAAATTAGCAACATCCTTCTTCAACCCAACCCAATAGTACTCATCCTTCAACCCATGATACATCTTTGTACTACCAGAATGTATAGCAAAAGGACTACTATGCGCTTTAGTCAGAATAGTGCGCCTCAACTCAACACCTCTGGCACAAATGTTCGACTCTTAAAACACAAAACACTATCATCATTAAAGCAACAGTCCGTCGGATTACCATCCGCTATATCCTGAACATGTGGTACCAACGAATCATGAAGCAATTGCTTCTCCTTAATCAACTGAACCAAAGAAGGTTTCACTTCCAACTCGACTATCAACCCACAATCCCGTGACACACTCAATCGCGCAAACATGGCTCTTAATTCAACATCTACCTTCCTACCTAAAGCATCAACCACAACATTAGCCTTACCATAATGATACTCAATCGACAAATCATAATTTTTAAGAAACTCCAACCATCATCATTGTCTAAGATTCAACTCTTTTTGAGACATCAAATACTTTAGAATTTTATGATCCGTATACACCACACACTTTTCTCCATAAAGGTAATGTCTCCAAATCTTCAACGCAAACACCACTACAGCCAACTCAATATCATGCGTAGCATAATTTCGCTCATGTACCTTCATCTACCTAGATGCATACGCCACAACTCTCCCATCTTGTATCAACACACACCCTAACCCCACATAGAATGCATCACTATAAATCACAAACTCTTTACCCGATTTAGGTTGAATCATGATCGGAGCTTGTGTCAAAGCTTCCTTCAACTTCTCAAAAGCTTGTTGCCGTGTCTCCGTCCACTCGAACTTAACATCCTTTTGCAACAACTTCGTCAAAGGAGTAGCAATCTTAGAAAAGTCATTCACAAAACGAAGATAATAACCTGCTAAGCCCAAGAAACAACATACTTCCGACACCGATTTAGGTTGTCTCTAATTCACAACCGCCTCAACGTTTTGCGAATCTACAAGAATTCCTTCCTACGAGACAACGTGACCAAGGAACACCACTTACTTAATCTGAAACTCACACTTCCTCAACTTAGCATATAACTTATTATCCAACGAGGTCTGCAATACAATTTGCAAATGTCTATCATGATCCTCCTCGGTACGTGAATACACAAGGATATCATCAATAAACACAACGCCAAACTAATCTAAGAACTCATGGAACACCCGATTCATCATGTCAATGAATGCTGCTGGCGCATTCGTCAACCCAAACGACATCACCAAGAATTCATAATGCCCGTAAAAGGTATAAAAGGTCATCTTATGCACATATTTATCCTTCACCTTCAACTGATACTATCCCGATCACAAATCAATCTTGGGAAACATTGTTGCACCACATAATTGATTGAATAGATCATCAATTTGCGGTAAAGGATACTTATTCTTTATTGTCAACTTGTTCAGTTGCCGAAAATCGATGTGTGTTCTTATAGTGCCATCTTTTTTCACATAAAACATTGACGCTCCCCACTGTTGCGTGTAAAAGTGTCTATCGCAATTGTAGTGCAAGTGTACACGACGCAAGTAGAAAAGTGATACGGAAGTATCGGATATCGTCTCCACGGGGACTGGGCTAATAGCTTCACCTTGAATTACTGCACGAGAGTAAAAGAATGATTTAAGATTTTGTCACGAGAATAATAAAGAATACTGGAAAATAAAAGTAGAGAAATCAAGATAGAGAGAATGGGCTGGTATTGAATTGCTCAGTAGTGTAGGTATTGCTAAGTCTAGGAGAATCAGTTCTGTCGTCGTCCCCGTCGCGGCAGCACCTGTCGCGGCGGCAGTTTGTTGCTTGTCTCGGCAGCTAACACTCAACTCTGTACTTCAAGTTTGGCAAGAATCCCTGATGTGCCTTGGCCTATCCCTAGATCCAAGTCTGTCGATGAACACGTCTTTGATGATACCTCCTGGCGTGAATCGAAGGATGAACACCGATGTTGTTGAATTCTTCTTTAGCTACTTAACCTCGTCATATCCCTAGGTTCGAGATAGTTCAACTATAAACTAGAGAACTCGCACTTATTCCTTTCGTATACTTAACTCTCCCGATATTAAGTAAATAGATAACCTCGCAATGTTGTCCCGATACTCTTACAAGATGTTAATAACCAGAATAAGAGAACTTGAAGTTTATTTTATTGAACTAAAAATTCCTAAAACAAAAGCAACCCTTGCAACTACTTTACAAATCAACCCGTGGCCCTAAGGGGAACTTAGAACATGATAAGAGGATGAAAACGGCTAGGGTTTTGGGAAGAAGTATAGAGATAGGTGATGTCTTCTCCTAGGTCGAATTACATGCCTTTATATATGCTTTGGGCCCAAGTTTTCTAAAATAGCAAGAATACAAGTTTAAATTGAAGCACAACTCTAATAAAGACTAAATCTTCAGAGAATATAGCTTTAACTCGTCCTCCTTCTTGCTTGGATTTTCTCTCCTTGAACTTTGGGCTTGGCCTTCATTCTGATCTAGGGCTTGGAAAAATATAGTGATATTCCACGACAGACGGGCTTAATTTTCTCTTTCTGTCGAGGTCCACTTTGCTTCTTCTCCTCAAAACTGTTGTCGTCCTCTGCTGTCACGGCGGCAACCATGGATGCATCGTCCTCATTCACAGCTCGTCCAGTTCCAGCTCTTCTGCTTCACTGCCCGGCGCCTGCTTCTCCATCTGCTACAGCAGCAACCTGCAAAAGCAACCAATTTCAGTAGAAACGGTGCCTTTTAATATATTTGTGATGTCTAACTATAATCTAGCCTAAATGCAATGAATTATGCTTGAATGCAGTAGAAATATTGGTTAAATAGGGGGTAAATAATAGAACTTTTACACACTCAACACACCCCCAAACTCAAGTTTTTGCTTGCCCTCAAGCAACTAAGACCTAAATGAAATTTTTTTCGTTTTGGCTTAAAACAGTGAACTTTCCCTTACCCTTCATTCATTCTCTGTTGACGACAGCACCTTGTCGGATAACATAGGATTAGTTCGGAATCTCACTATAGTCCTCGTGCAGTGTGTGCATGCTTGTGAACAATTATATGCCAAGACTCCCTTAGTATCACTAAAATATTTCAGCTTCTAACTTGAATTTTTATGCTAAAGTTTATCTTTTGAATGCATTTCTTATGCTCCTTTGATTTTTTTGTTTTGACTCGATTTCATATTTTTAAGCTAAAGTTTCACTAGAGCCAGTTTCGGGCACCTCTAGCTAACTTCCTAGAGCCGGTTTCGGGCACCTCTAGGGTTGTTGAGTCTCTTTTGCTAAACTACTTTCCTAGAGCCAGTGTTAGTCACCTCCAGGGGCTATTCAAGTGCTAAGCTTCCTATTCTAGTTGACTAAAAGAGTTTTAAGCAGTATAACAGTTCACAAATAGTGTTTAAGTTTTCAAAACTATAGAAAGGCTCTAAACTGCTCCTAAAACTATCTTAAAGGCACTGCCACGACAGAGCTGACACGGCAGGTAAGTTCAGTTAACAGACTTAAGCCAAAATTTTCATATTTTCATTTTTTAGCCAAAAAATAAACTAAGTAAAAGACACAATTTAAAAACTAAATTAGACTCCATTAATGGAGGGATGCCACCCCCAAACTCGAGGGTTGCATTGCCCTCAATGCAAATGACAAGATAAAAATAAAAACAGTACATCACAAAATATATAAGCAGACAAGAAAATAAGTTAAGAAACTTAAATTTTAAGTGTTGTCGTCACTGCTGCTGCTGACTTTGATCTGGCGGCGGGCACGAGCCTTCTAAACTGGCTGGCGGATGGGGGAGGCAGATGTGTTCTTCATTTTGGCCTCCCTCGGAGGTTGAATTCTGGTCGGGGAGATATGAGGGGTTTCTCCACAACCTGGACCTCTGAGCTGCTATTGTTGTCTTCACCACTGCTGCCGTCACCACTGCTGCCGCTGCCTGCCTTGTTTTTGTCTGCCATCCTCTTCTGCCGTTTCACCGGTGTAAACTCCTTTGAGAGATTCTGGATTCGGATAGCATGGTTCTTCGTGGGGAAAAACCTGTACAACTTGGAACGGGCCAGACCATCTAGATTTCAACTTCCCTGGGAAAAGTTTCAATCTAGAGTTGAATAGCAATACAAGCTGCCCTGGGCAGAACTGTCGCGGCAGAAACTTTTTATCCTGCCACTTCTTAGTTTTATCCTTGTATATTCTTGCATTGTCATAGGCCATTGTCTGAATTTCTTCAATTTCGTTCAGATCTAGTAGCCTTTTCTGCCCTGCCTTTTCCAAGTCCATATTTACTGCCTATAAATCAATCGGTAAGGAGACATTCCCAATGGAGTTTTGAAAGCTGTCCTATAAGCCCATAACGCATCATTCAGGTGTAAAGACCAATCTTTCCTAGTTGGCTTAACCATCTTCTCAAGAATGTTCTTGACTTCCCTGTTGGATATTTCAGCTTGTCCATTGGTCTGTGGGTGATATGCTGTTGCGATCCGATGCTTGACACCATACTTCTTCAAGGCAGCAACAATAATCCTATTGTCGAAATGTCTCCCTTCATCACTGATGATCGCCTTAGGGATGCCAAATCTGGAAAAGATGCTTTTGTGTAAAAACCTTTGAACTGTCTTGGCATCATTTTTTTTAGTGGCGATAACTTCAACCCACTTAGATACATAATCTATTGCCAAGAGGATGTATAAATTCCCACATGAAGATGGGAATGGTCCCATAAAATCAATCCCCCAAACGTCGAAGATCTCGACTTCAAGAATGTTCTGTAGCGGCATCTCGTGTCTCTTTGAGATGTTTCCTGTCCGTTGGCACTTGTCACAGCTCTTGTAGAAGATTTGAGCATCTTTATACAGTGACGGCCAATAAAATCCTGACTACAGAACCTTGGCAGTAGTTTTGTTGCCTCCTAAGTGTCCTCCATAATGTGAAGCATGACAGTGATGAAGTATATATTCCTGCTCATCCTGTGGTACGCATCTACTTATAACCTGATCTGCACAGATTTTGAAAAGAAGAGGTTCGTCCCAATAATAATGTTTAACATCATTTTGGAACCTCTTCATGGCTTGATAGTTAAGGTCAAGAGGAATCATTCCGCTAACTAAAAAATTAACGAAATCAGCATACCAGGGGAGTTCAGAAGACTTACCTGCCGCCATGGCTGTCGCGGCAGTGACTGTGGCAGCAAAGAGCTGCTAATCTGGGAAGGTCTCCAATATGTTTGTCTCATCTGTCGGTAGACTCTGTCCCTTCTCCAACCTTGACAAGTGATCTGCCACTTGATTTTCTGTCCCCTTTTTGTCCTTGATTTCAAGGTCGAATTCTTGCAATAGCAGGATCCAACGTATCAATCGAGGCTTTGCATCCTTTTTTGCGAACAAATATTTCAATGCAGAGTGGTCTGTGTGCACTATGACCTTCGTTCCAAGTATATAAGAACGAAACTTGTCAATGGAGAATACCACAGCTAGTAACTCCTTCTCTGTGGTGGTATAGTTCACTTGGGCATCGTTCAGTGTTTTGCTGGCATAGTATATGACATGAAAAAGTTTGTCTCTCCGCTGCCCAAGTGCTGCCCCGACAGCATAGTCACTAGCATCACACATGATCTCGAACGGCAGTGTCTAGTCTGGTGGCTGTACTATTGGGGCTGTTACCAGTTTTTCTTTCAGAACCTTGAATTCTTCAGTACATTCATTGTCAAAGTCGAAGGGTCGGTTCTGCTCCAGAAGATGGCATAGGGGCTTGGTGATTTTTGAAAAATTCGCAATGAACCTCCGATAAAAACCAGCATGTCCTAAGAAACTTCTGATGCCCTTGACTGTGGTGGGTGGTGGCAGCTTTTCGATCACTTCTATCTTGGCTCTGTCGACTTCTATGCCACGACAGCTAATCTTATGGCCAAGGACTATCCCTTCATCCACCATGAAGTGACATTTTCCCAGTTCAAAACTATGTTTGCTTTTTCACATCTTTCGAGCACCTTTTGTAGGTTGACCAGGTAGCTTTCAAAGTCGTCTCCAAAGACTGAAAAGTCATCCATAAAGATCTCCAGGAAATCCTCCACCATATCGGAGAATATGGCCATCATGCACCTTTGAAAAGTGGCTGGTGCATTGCATAGTCCAAATGGCATTCTCCTAAAAGCGTATGTTCCGTAGGGGCATTTGAATGTCGTCTTTTCTTGATCTTCCGGTGCGATAGCTATTTGATTGTAACCTGAATAACCATCAAGAAAACAATAGTAAGGTTTACCCGCTAATTTATCAAGCATTTGATCAATAAAGGTTAAAGGAAAGTGGTCCTTTCGGGTAGCTTTGTTAAGCTTCCGATAGTCCATGCAAACCCTCCAACCGGTCACAGTCCTGGTTGGGATTAGTTCAATGTTTTCGTTGGTCACTACGGTCATTCCTCCTTTCTTGGGAACACATTGCACCGGGCTCACCCATTTGCTGTCCGAGATGGCGTATATTATTCCAGCATCTAGCCATTTGATTATCTCCTTTCGCACCACCTCTTTCATCGCATGGTTCAGCCGCCTTTGAGCATCTATAGTCGACTTATGATCATCCTCTAGAAGGATTTTATGCATGCATAATGCCAAACTAATGCCTTGAGTATCAACTATCATCCATCCAATAGCCTTTTTGTGCTGTTGCAACATCCCTATTAACTGTTGTTCCTGTTCCTGCATCAACTTGGAAGAGATGATTACGGACAACGTATCATTTAAACCAAGAAAAGCATATTTTAGCTACCCAGGCAGGGGTTTACGATCTAATACAGGGGGCTCAACAGTTGATGGCTTTTGAATTGCATGGTTATCCGAGGTATAATTCAAAGGCTCGAATAACTTACCTGGACGATTGCCTATCCAGTTTACCTCCTCCTGATCTTCAGTATTAGATGTATCAAATTCTGAGGAGTTTCTGTCGTTGGTGCTGTCGTGACAGTCTTGTAAGTGGCTGCCGAGGCAGTGACCAATGTTGATGTCGTGACAGCCTGACCTGATGCAGGGTTGGTCAAGGGTAACTTCAGTGATAACCTTGCATTCTTCTTCTGCATCAGCATGCTTCATAGCTTGGAGAACATTCAACTTTATTTCTTGATCGTTCACTCTCATGGTGAGTTCTCCTTTTTCCACATCAATCAGTGATCTTCCCGTGGCTAAGAAAGGTGGCCCCAGGATGATTGGTGCGTTTTCATTTGCTTCACAATCTAAAACAAGAAAGTCAGATTTTGGGCCGAGCTTTTCCAATACCTAATTTCTTCCGCATGAACGTAAGAGCGGTCTGCCAGCTGCAGAATTACTGTTGTGGGCCGAGCTTTTCCAATACCTAATTTCTGAAAAAACAGATTTTGGCATTAAATTTATACTAGCACCAAGATCACAAAGGGCCTTACCCACATATTTGTCTCCGATTACACATGGTATGATGAAGCTCCCATGATCCTTCTTTTTCTGGGGTGGATGCTTGTGCAGAATACTCATGCATCCTTCTGTCATCTTAACCGTTTCAAATTCCCCAAGTCTAGATTTCTTCGACATGGCATCCTTGAGAAATTTGGCATAACCGGGCATCTCCCTAACAGCATCAAACAGTGGAATGTTGATGTGAACCTGCTCAAAAACATCATAAATCTTTTTAAGCTGTGATTCTTGTTTCAATTTCTGTAACCATTGGGGAAAAGGAGGTGGGGGACGATAATTAGCAATACGTCCTTCCCACTGCATACGGATCTGAGGAGGTTTGGGTTCATCATCTGTCTCTCCTGTCCCTTCTGCTGTCGTGACGGGCTCATCGACAGTAGGTTGTTTGCTACCTGTCGGGACAACTTCCTTGGCAGGCGATTCCAAGGTTGGTTTCTTAATTGTTTCAGCTTCCTTCTCTGGCCCTGGTAGTTTCTTCCCACTCCTAGTAGTAATGGTTTTACACTGCTCATGTGCGGGCTGCCTAGCGTTTTCAGTATTGCTAGGAAATCCGCTAGTCTGCCTTGGGTTGATATGCTGGGAAACCTGACCCATCTGTGGCTCCAGCGATTTTAGAGTAGCTTCATGATTTGTCATCCGCATCTCTGTTTTATCCATGAATGTCTCCGTTTTCTTGACAAGTTGATTCATGTTCTCAATGTAAGTTCCTGTCTGAGACATAAACGTAGCCAGAGTCTGTTCCAGTATACTGTTTGTGGCAGCTGGTGGCTGTTGCTGCGGCTGCTGTCGAGTCAGCAGTCTAGGTCCTCCCTGATTCTGATTATTCCGTGCTTGAGGATTTAGGGCATTATTAGGATTACTCCAAGAAAACTTGGGATCCTTTCTCCAGTTGGGATTGTAGTTGTTGGAGTTGTAATTCTGCTTATTGTAGTTCCCAACAAACTTTCCCTCTTCTAATTGTATAAGACAGTCATCCAAACTGTGATTTCCCTCACAAATTTCACATACCTCCTCGACAGCGAATGCATGTTGTGAATCATCATTCAAGAGCTTTTTCATTGCCTTAGTGAGATATGCCACTTGTGATTTCATTGTGTTGTTGGCCTCATAATCCTTAACAGCTAGGACCCGTTTACCCCCTCTTCTTGCTGTCGGAAACTGCTCCTCATTCTTAGCCAGATTTTTCAATACTTGCATTGCCTCATCTGGGTCTTTGTCCAGTAGTAATCCATTTGCTGCTGAATCTATTCGAATACGAGTTTGTAATTTGGCATTCATTATAAAACTTGGTTACCTGGTTCCAAACGGGGAATCCATGCATTGGGCAGTTCCTTAGAAGAGTGGTAAATCTGTCCCAGACCTCGTGCATTGGCTCGTCATCTTCCTGTTGAAAAGTAGCAATTTCGTTACGTAATCGCTCAGATAAGTGTGAAGGATTAAAACGAGATAAGAATTCACGAGTTAAATCTACCCAAGTTCTAATTGAACCCGGCGAAAGTTTATTCCACCAAGTCTTTGCTCTGTCCCTCAATGAATGGGGAAATAACCGAAGCCTCAGTATCTCCGGATTAACACCTGGTAGTCTAAACGAACCACAGATTTCCTGGAACGTTTTGAGATGCTCCCTAGCATCCTCTGTAGCAGCACCACTAAATTGACCGGCGTTGTTGATCATGCTGAACATAACAGGTTTCAGCTTGAAGTTGTCAACATCTATAACTGGCAGTGTGGTTTCTAGTTCTACATGATCATTCAGCATGTAGTCTCGACAGGACCGTCGTGCGGTAGCGGTAGGCGGGTCGCCGACAGGAGGGATAATCTCTCCATCTCTTGCAGGATTATCAACCTGGGGGTTCCCTTGGTTGTTCATTTTCTCTAACTGTTCTTCAAGGTACTCGTTCCTGGCTAGTACGTGACGAAGTCGGTTCCTAAGATTGTACGAATGTTTGATTTCAGGATCTACTGCATACTCAGGTTCTTCGCCTCGACTCGATCTGCGCATAAACAAGAAACCTTGTGAAAACCAAAAGTTGAACAAACCAAATTAAAACAGAAAAATAAAAATAAAAAGAAAAGTGCAGTAAAAGAAAGGGTAGAGTTATGTTGCCAGTCCCCGGCAACGACGCCAAAAACTTGTTGCGTGCAAAAGTGTCTATCGCAATTGTAGTGCAAGTGTACACGACGCAAGTAGTAAAGTGATACGGAAGTATCAGATATCGTCTCCACAGGGACTGGGCTAATAGCTTCACCTTGAATTACTGCACGAGAGTAAAAGAATGATTTAAGATTTTGTCACGAGAATAATAAAGAATACTGGAAAATAAAAGTAGAGAAATCAAGATAGAGAGAATGGGCTGTTATTGAATTGCTCAGTAGTGTAGGTATTGCTAAGTCTAGGAGAATCAGTTCTGTCATCGTCCCCGTCGCGGCAACACCTGTCGCGGCGGCAGTCTATTGCTTGTCGCGACAGCGAACACTCAACTTCGTACTTCAAGTTTGGCAAGAATCCCTACTGTGCCTTGGCCTATCCCTAGATCCAAGTCTTTCGATGAACACGTCTTTGATGATACCTCCCGGCGTGAATCGAAGGATGAACACCGATGTTGTTGAATTCTTCTTTAGCCACTTAACCTCGTCCTATCCCTAGGTCCGAGATAGTTCAACTATAAACTAGAGAACTCGCACTTATTCCTTTTGTATACTTAACTCTCCCGATATTAAGTAAATAGATAACCTCGCAATGCTCTCCCGATACTCTTGCAAGATGTTAATAACCAGAATAAGAGAACTTGAAGTTTAATTTATTGAACTGAAAATTCCTAAAACAAAAGCAACCCTTGCAACTACTTTACAAATCAACCCGTGGCCCTAAGGGGAATTTAGAACATGATGAGAGGATGAAAACGGCTAGGGTTTTGGGAAGAAGGCTAGAGATAGGTGATGTCTTCTCCTAGGTCGAATTACATGCCTTTATATAGGCTTTGGGCCCAAGTTTTCTAAAATAGCAAGAATACAAGTTTAAATTCAAGTACAACTCTAATAAAGACTAAATCTTCAGAGAATATAGCTTTAACTCGTCCTCCTTCTTGCTTGGATTGTCTCTCCTTGAACTTTGGGCTTGGCCTTCATTCTGATCTAGGGCTTGGAAAAATATAGTGATATTCCACGACAGACGGGCTTAATTTTCTCTTTCTGTCGAGGTCCACTTAGCTTCTTCTCCTCAAAACTGTTGTCGTCCTCTGCTGTCACGGCGGCAACCATGGCAGCATCGTCCTCCTTGACTGCTCGTCCAGTTCCAACTCTTCTTCTTCACTTCCCGGCGCCTGCTTCTCCATCTGCTACAGCAGCAACCTGCAAAAGCAACCAATTTCTGTAGAAACTGTGCCTTTTAATATATTTGTGATGTCTAACTGTAATCTAGCATAAATGCAATGAATTATGCTTGAATGCAGCAGAAATATGGGTTAAATAGGGGGTAAATAATAGAACTTTTACACACTCAACACCCACGATGACACACTAGGCTGAATAAAACCACGGTCTAACAACTCATGAAGTTGCATCTTCAACTCCTTAGGCGCCACGTGATACGGAGTAATGAACACCGGAGTTGTATCCGTATACGTCTCGATACAAAATTCTACCTCCCTATCTGACGGCAAACCATGTAACTCTTTCAGAAATACCCCAGAAAATCACAAACAGTTCGGATATCCTGGAAACATGCCTCTTTCATATTCAGATTCATAACATTCGCCAAGTATGCTTGACATCCTCCATTCATCAACTTTTGTGCTTCTACCGCCGAAACAAAATTAGACAAGAATTTAACATTCTCACCTACTACCAAGACTTCATAATCTACCACAGCCCTATGCACGATCAACCAATCCATACCAAGAATAAAATCATATCCATAGAAAGGTAACTCTATCATACCGACCGCAAACACATGTCCTTGAACCATCAACGGACACCTCCTATACAACTTACTAACAATAACCATCACCCCAAAAGAACTCGTCACAAGCATACCCATTTCCATCAAATCAACAGGGTTGAGAAACTATGGTATAAACAACATTCCACCGACCATCTTCTCTTCGCTAAAAATTACCTCGACCGCGCTTTCAGGCTCTCTGTGACACAATGATAGGCGCTAAAGTCTTTCGAACTCTAACCACCCATGGAAAACACTCTTCAAGCAATTTATGCGCACTACATCACCAACGAATTTTTGATAGCTCCTCAACCTTTTCCAAAATAAAATCACCACTACAAGCATCCTAAATTTCCTTGACGAACTTCACTACCAACCAATGGGATTAAAAAACCACATATTTCCAACACCAAACCTGGTTGTTCCCACATAAAACAACTTTAACTCTTGAAAACCGAACTTTAGCACCTTCCACAAACCTCAAGACCTTGGAGCATCTCCTTACAAGAATTAACTTGCATAAGCCACCTCACTTATGCCAACACCTTGTCAGACCTTCGAGAAGTCATTCATAAGTGTGAACATATGTATGCATGATCACTTAAATGCCCTCATGAATGTTTATGTATATGTAAGAAAACCCTCTAATGTCATCCCCAAATGTATGCATGTACCAGCATTTAAATATATACATGCATGCTTGATTGTTCACACTTACTAGTAACATTCTCAGAACCAACACACCTTCCACACCGCAACCCACACTTACCAAAATAAAGATCAAACCTTGCTTTAATACCAAAGCGCAGAACAACAACGATCCTTATTCGTTGATCCTGATCCCATTTGACACCATTGCACACAAAAACACCACTCTTACTACTCACGTTACCAAGTATTCTTAGAATACTCAACCTATTATCGCTTTGAATGCCACCAACAAATTTGTCACTAGCACAACATATCGTACTGGTCTACCTTCAGTGGTGGCAATCACCTTTAATACACAAATAGTGGACCAACGCCACTTGTAAACTCACGAGTGAGAACGTCACTCAAGTTCAGAGACCACCCTCTAATAACCCCTGATCGAGGACCAAGTCAACTCAAGATCGGATTCTTCCCTCACAACATGCCTATCCCCAACACTATTAGAATTAACTCTAGTCTCTCATCTTGGTTTCCCAAATAACAATACAAATCTTACACATAAAATGTGATAATAAAAACAGTTAGGCCAGTTTGAAGCAACAATCCAAGACGCACAAATTTAAAACAAAATCTCTTTACACCAACAATAATAAGGCAATGGGTACCCCAATCTCTCTCCCTCATATATCATGTAATATTCACATTAACATGTTATCAAACACCGTACATAGCACACAATCAATCAACGACTAAAGCATATCACAAACAACCACCGTGCATAGAAAACATCAAGAAATCATTTAAACATTGATATTACAGCAAAATTACATCCCAATTTTTTTGTAAACTTATCTCTGATAGAAACAAATGTAACCCCCTTGACCCGGTCTATTCCCTCTACCGACTCAAGCAAGCTACACGGGGAATATGGAAGTAAACTGGTGAAGATTTACCTCAACAAATGACCCTGTTTTTTTTTTCTTTTATCTTGTCTAGATGCTCTTATAAATACTAAGGGGGTAATGCTCATAACAAACAAAGTTACAACTTAGACAAACTCGATTGAACCTTCGGTTAAGACCAAACATGCTTTAGGGAGCACTTTGTAAAAATTAAAAAAATTCAGGGACCTCTACGAAATTAAAGTTACCAATAATCAATTAGTCAGGTCTCATGTCCAAATATCAAATTTCAACTAAATTCGATCACCCAAGCTCACTCATATTCATTTACAAACATTCAGGGACTAAAACACAAAGATTTAAAACCCGGAAGATGCCATTTAACCAACTTACCTAATATGGTATCAATACCCTCAGCCACAATATCGATATGGTACCATGAAATTTTAAACCACAAATTCCAGTAGTGTTAAACTATATCGATACGGTCCCGATGTATCGATACACTTAGACATTTATTCATACACCGTATCGAAACGATGCTTACTGTACTGATACCCTAAGCTATTTTTGCCTATTTGTATCGATATGGTAGCCCGAGTATCGATACACATGGTCCTGTAATATCACTTTTAGATCGATAAACAATCCATAAACCATAAATAAACCCCTAGGCATGCTTCTAACATATAACCAACATATAATAGGGATCGATCCTCAACCATACTCATCAGAAACATCGCCATATCATGGTCACACAACCAAAAGAGAAATCTATAGGCATGCTCCCTATTACCAAGTCAAGTAAATCACCATAAACCATACCAAAGCTCAAATAAAACATTAAAGGCCTTTTACAAGTCTATTAAGGCACTACAAAATTGTGCCAAACCAGGGAGTTCACTACATACACTCCCAAAATATCAAGGTAACCTCCCATTGCCAAATTATTAGTAATGATTCGTTTAAAAACCATACTTGAGCTATGAGCGACGCTTGGACTTCTTCTCTTGCTTCCTCGCTGCCCGTTTATTCTATTTTTTTCTACATTGTTAAGAAAAGAGAGCGTAAGTGTAGAGTGATTGGGTGTTCTCTTTTTATGAGTGCAAGTGCACACTCTTGTCAAATTATAGTATATAAGATATCATCTCCCACAGGGATTGGAACGACTTCTATGAGTGTTTTCCTGCACAAGAAAATAGTAAATTGCATAATTAAATTTCTGAATATTAAAAATCATAAAAGTAGAAACACAAGTAATTTAAGATAAAGTGAAATTAGGTTGATAGATAGGGTCAGGTAGTTGTAGCTCAATAGTGTGTAGACTGTGTTGTAAAGATTAAGTGTGTTTTGCACTGCCACGATCTGCTGCCTTAGTGGGTAATAGTGGATTGAGGCGACGACAACATTTTCTGACACGGCCGAACTCTGCTCTTGCAACTTTCGTTGTCCCGGCAGGTGAGATGGAGAGAAGTCCTGGCGGCAAGTCTAGCAGATACTCCAAGTTCGGCGAAGCAATTCTGAAGTGATCCTACCTATGTCTAGGCTAGGATTCTGTTACTGCGTGATGTAGGAATACTTGCAATCTCAGCGTATACCTAACACAGGCAGTCAACGTTTGGTTACTCCTTTTAGCCACTGAAATTCTAACTTATGTCTAAGTTGAATTAGTCAACACCTCGACATGATGAGACTGTGCTTAATTCTTTCATGAGTTTGACACTCTCGTGCCTGACGAATAGATTTCCTCAACTAGATTTTTTGAACTAATTGAAGGAATCAAGCACATGAATTAAGCAAACTAAGAGTATTTTATTGCAAAACAACTCAAACTATTACGACCGTTTCTCACAACTACTTTACATACAAAAACCTAAACTCTAAGAGAGAATTAGAACGTGATCTATCTATCCACGTGCCCCTATACCCTTACAAGCATGGGTATATATAGGGCTTGGCCTAAGTTAAGTCCTCCTTGGAGTAGAAGTCCTTAAAGTAGCTTTACATTAAATTTTAACTCCTTTTAGACTTGAATGTGGACTCTTTGGACGTTGCCTTCTCCAGCAAGTAAAGAAAAATTACTTTACTTATCCCTCTTCAATCAGCTCTTCATGCCGCTACAGGCTTCAGAAAATTGCAAGACTAGGCTCATTAGACTCAGGAAATTGTCCTCTTTCAATCGCAACCCATCTTGACTAAGTCGGTTTAACTTCTACCTAGGAGGCAGTCGATGACAATGATGCTGCAGCGGCGTCCTTGGTGGCACTTTGGAACTGCATCAGTACAGCTCCTTTTTGCTCCCTGCTTTCCTGTCATCTCCTCCTCTACACAGCTACATCACCTGGAAAAAAAAACTAAACTAAAACAATATCTTTTCTTAACCAAATATAGAATATTCAATAAAAGCGTTGTAAAAGAGCAAAAAATGTTATTATGCATGCAATGCACATACATATGCCTGAATGTGCTTAAGAACAAAAATAATAAGGGCATGAATATGTGCAAAATATAGAACTTATGGACACTCTACACACCCCCAAACTCAAACTATTGCTTGTCCTCAAGCAATGATATCTAACTAGTAAACATGCCCCTTGCACAAAAATTAACAGAAACCAAGTCGTTAACTTGATTTCTTTCCTCAAGGTCGTGGCACCTATTTATGTTTAGTGATAGGGAATGACATGAAATAACTTAGAACTAAAAAAATTTAGTGCATGTGCAGTGTGTGCTGGTATGTGTTCATGCTGAACATGCTGAGAATACTAAGTAAACAAAGAATGCTAAAAATAATTAACTTCGAAAAAGGATATGATTTTTGCTGCCATGGCAGCATAGTTGAGCACTTCTTTCCTCTTTTTTCTGATCATGGCCTCAAAGGCTTCAGCTCATCACAACTATTCTCCAGGTCTGAAGCTAAGATAGGAGCATACTACGAAACTCCAAACCCTTTGAATAGAGTCATCTCGTGAAGGCTTTCATTCACTCTGGCTAATTTGTTCGTCACTAATAATTTTAGATACTTGGATTGTGATAGCAGCGGAGTGTCCTTGCTCATGATCCTTCCTAGAGCCTGTTTCGGGCACCTCTAGTGTACTTCGACTTAGCTGCCCTGTGCTGCCGCTGCGGCAATCCTGCGTCCAATTAAGAAATTTTCATTAAATTAAGCAGGCAGTGTTAAACTTAGAACTCAAGCAAAACTCAGTGCTTAGCAGACAGTGTAAGAATATTTTGCAACTAAAACGAAAAAATTTCTAAGTATTTTCATGCTTTTTCCATGCTTAAGTTCAATTTTAAGTATGGTGCGAATATGGAAGTCGGCTAACTATCATTGGCACAAGTTTTTAATCTAAGACATTCTATTTCATTATGTGCTAGGGCAGAATTTGCACATGCTGCTACATGCGGCTAAATGCAAAGAAAACAAAGAGGACTACCCCCCAAAACACAATGTTGGCATTCTCCTCAATGTCTTACACAAAATATAAAATAAAAACATAAAAAAACAAAAAAGAAAAAGAAAATAGGAAATTAAAAGAAAACATAAAAATAAAAAAAACGGTGCTAAAGACTATGTGAGTTACCCTCCGTTTCTATTGTTGCCTAGGAGGAGAATTTTGAGGAGGCGGGGAGGACTAGGCGACGTGAGGCGGGAGATTTGGCGACTGGGCTCTTATTCTGGCCACGTAGTGGCTGGATGCGACTGGGAGTGGGTCTTTTAGGTGGTGCTTCTGGCTCGGTTTCATACCCTTCGCCTTTAGGCTCATTCGCACTAGCGGGCCGTTTCCTCTTCCTTGCTGCTTCTATCAGTCCGTCGTCAGAGGAATCAGATACCTCCATGTTCAATGAATCCGAGACATCGAGTTTCTCTTTGGAAGCTATCTCCTTTGCTGCTGGGGGGCAGCGATAGTCTCATCCTTTTTTTCTGCCTGGGTCTCCTCTTCTTCAAAATCAGAGGAGGAGGTGAGGTTGTATGGCTGGATGGGAGTGGGCGAGGTCCTTCTTTTGGGGCAAATGTGTGGTCTTTCATTGTCTGCTGCAACTGGAGTGACAGCCGGTCGAGGTGTGATCTGGGTTGGTTTAGAAGCTGCTAACTCCGATGGGAAGGCTGGCAACCTTGGGTCGGCATCGTGATATTTGGTGAGCAAGTAGGCCACAAAGGCCTCTTGCACCTCCGTGATGTATTTCGTAAAGATTACTTGCTTGTGCTCAATTCTCTGGCAGCTCTTTACAAGGTTTTGAAGCAGAGGAACCACGATGGAAAAAATGACAGCATCAGTACTACCCGTTGCGGCCGGGGTGGCGACATGATTAGACGACAGCTGGGTGGTTGTTGGCGTTTTAGGCTCTGGCTCTTGCATCATCTAGAGGTGAGCCTTCTTTGTCCACCCTTCCTTGGCGGCGATGATAGTATCTTTGGGATGCGGCGGCACACGGAAATTGGCGTAGAGGCCTGTGATGAGTGAGAGGAAAACGAGGGGTGCCTTGGAGTTGGGTTTGGCTACGTGAGCATAGATTTTATCAAGTATAACTTCCCCAAAGTTGATTGGCCGCCACTTCATTATGCTATGGATTAAGGCTAGCCACGACCTATTGACTGTGGAACCATGCGAAGTGGGCATTAGGCGGTTCTGGACGAAGTTACTCCAAAGAATGGCCTCTGGCAGCAAGTCGCAGCAGTTGACTGAGCCGTTATTTTTGCAGGTGAGCCACTTGGCGTTGGGCTGGCATATTTCTCTTTTAATTTTTTCGTAGTTGATGTCGTTAAACTCAAGCTCCATTTTTCGTCCGAATTCTCTTTGATTTCTATTCTGTAGAAGTTGTTTATTGTTGCCGCCGTGAGATTGACACCCTCGTCGCGAATGTAGACAAAGGGGTTTCCCAGGGTAGGTTTGTGGGCATAAAATTCTCTAACCAAGTTGGTGTTTACCTCCTCTGGCTGCCGTGCAAAAATATGTCATCCTAGTGTTTGGACCTTTTCAAATACATTGGGCTCAAGGCCAAGATCCCTTTCTTGCCTTGTGTACTGGAAGCCTAACTCTTCCCAAATTTGCCGCTCAGCGAAGTGCTGCAGATAGGTTGCCGCTACATCAGCATTCAAGAACCTTTGGACTGTTGGCTTGGAGGATGAGGCTGTGGGTTTTCATGTTGTCATAATTGTGAGAATGACTGTGTTTCCTAAAGAAAAGAAAGAAATTACAAGAGAATAAAGCAGATGAAATCTTGAAAGCAAAGAAGACAAGAAGAATTGAGAGAAAACGAGAGAGGAAAGTAATGAATGAGGAGAGAATAGTTGGTCTTATATAGCCGCTACTCTCCATGGCCTTGGCGGGCACGCTGCCAAAAGGCGGCAATAATTGCGACGTATTTTACGGGATTCTAACCGTTACGCAGATAGCCGTTGTCGCCAGCTGTTGCAAATGTATCCGTTGCGGCTAGTCGTTATGAACCCGCTAGCCATTATGCTAAACTGCCTTGGGCCACCTTGGCCGTTGGGTTGGGCCTCTCATTTATTCTTTATCCTTCTTTGTTTTGCCTTAACTCCTAACCTGAAATAAATTAAATGCGAAAATTAAATAAAATAACTTAAAATTAAATAAATTTATAGAAAAATAAAGATGTTAAAATTAAATCTAATCCTAATGCAGAAAAATAAATTAAAATAAAAGTAAAAATTAGGTTATGTTGGGAGGTGCATCTCCCAAACATAACCACGTCTTGAGGGTTTTGTGTTTGGCTTTTCGTCCAGGTATATCCTTCCTCTCCTCAGGTGGATGTTGGTTGCCATCTTTTCCGCCGTGGCGGCTAGGTGTTGGGCCTGCATCTAGGTTGGGTTTGTGGGGTTCCATTTTTTGGCAGACCTCTTTTCCCTTTTTCTCCTTCTTCTCAATGTCTTTTTCGTATGCGAACTCAGATTTAGGGTTTACCTTGGTCATACTCCAAAGACAAGCAAGAAGCGTAATTTTTTTTTTTGAAAAATAAAATAAACAAAAATTTTAATGTAAAAACCTAAAGTAGAAGTGCAAGAGTTCAAACGCAGTTATTGTTGCCAATCCCCAACAACTTCGCCAAAAATTTGTAGAGCGTTTGGGTGTTCTCTTTTTATGAGCACAAGTGTACACTCCTGTCAAGTTATAGTATATAAGATGTCGTCTCCCATAGGGATTAGAACGGCTTCTATGAGTGTTTTCCTGCACAAGAAAATAGTAAATTGCACAATTAAATTTCTGAATATTAAAAAGAATAAAAGTAGAAACACATGTAATTTAAGAGAAAGAGAAATTAGATTGATAGATCGGTCCTGGTAGTTGTAGCTCAATAGTTTATAGACTACGTTGTAAAGATTAAGTGTGTTTTGTGTTGCCACGATCTGTTGCATGGGTGGGTAATGACGGATTGAGGCGATGGCAACTTTCGCTGCCACGGTGGAACTACGCTCTGGCAACATTCATTGTCCCGATAGGTGAGATGTAGAGAAGTCCTGGCGGCAAGTCTTGTAGATACTCTAAGTTCGGAAAGCAATTATGAAGTGATCCTACCTATGTCTAGGCTACGATTCTGTTACTTCGTGATGTAGGCAATACCTATCAATCCTAGTGTAAACCTAACACAGGCAGTCAACGTTTGGTTGCTCCTTTTAGCCACTGAAATTCTAACTTATGTCTAAGCTGAATTAGTCAACATCTCGACATGATGAGACTATGCTTAATTCTTTCGTGAGTTTGATACTCTCGTGCCCGACAAATATATTTCCTCAACTGGACTTTTGGAACTAATTGAAGGAAGTGAAGCATACGAATTAAGCAAACTAAGAGTATTTTATTGCAAAACAACTCAAACTATTACAACCGTTTCTCACAACTACTTTACATACAAAAACCTAAACCCTAAGAGAGAATTAGAACGTGATCTATCTATCCACGTGCCCCTATACCCTTATAAGCATGGGTATATATAGGGCTTGGCCTATGTTGAGTCCTCCTCGGAGTAGAAGTCCTTAAAGTAGCTTTACATTAAATATTGACTCCTTTTAGACTTGAATGTGGACTCTTTTACGTTGCCTTCTGCAGCAAGTAAAGATAAATTACTTTACTTATCCCTCTTCAATCAGCTCTTCAGGCCGCTACAGGCTTCAGAAAATTGCAGGACTGGGCTCATTAGACTAAGGAAATTGTCCTCTTTCAATCGCAACTCATCTTAACTAAGTCGGTTTAACTTCTTCCTGGGCGGTTGTCGGCGACAATGCTGCTGCAGCGACGTCCTTGGCGGCACTTTGGAACTACTTCAGTGCAACTCTTTTTTTTCTCCCTGCTTTCCTGTCCTCTCCTCCTATACACAGCTACATCACCTGAAAAAAAGAAAACTAAACTAAAACAATATATTTTCTTAACCAAATATGGAATATTCAATAAAAGCATGGTAAAAGAGCAAATGTTGTTATTATGCATGCAATGCACCTAAATATGCATGAATGAGCTTAAGAATAGTAATAAAAAGAGCATGAATGTGTACAAAATATAGAACTTATGGCCACTCTACAGTAAGCAATAAGCTTAGTCATGGATGTTCAACTCATAACCATTAACAATGCCTTTTTGGAAACCCTTATTTTTTTTTTGAAATAAACCATTTCTCATCATGCTCATTGTTGCGCGTCAAAAGCCCTATCGCAATGTAGTGCAAGTGTACACGACGCAAGTAGTAAAGTGATACTCAAAGTATCGGATGTTGAATCCACATGGACTGGAAATAGCTTTATCCTTGGATTGCTGCAAAAGAGAGAAATAAAAGAGTTTAAATTGTTTGGGAAATAATATTGAAGAATACTGAATATAAGAGAATGAATATTCAAGGTTAAGAAAGAGGCCGGTATTGATCTGCTCAGTAGTGCAAGTGTTGCAATGTATAAGAACTCTAGTTCTGTTATCGTCCCTATCGCGGCAACACCTGTCACCGCAGCAGTCTATTGTTGTCGCGGCAGCGATCACACAACACTATACTTCAAGCTTGGCAAGAATCCCTGTTGTGACTTTTCCTATCCCTAGGTCCAAGTACTGTTGATGAACACTTCTCAGATGATACCTCCCGGCGTGAATCGAAGGGTAAACACCAATGTAGTTGAATTCTTCCTTAGCCACTTAACCTCGTCCTATCCCTAGGTTCGAGATAGTTCAACCATAAACTGGAGAACATGCACTTATTCCTTTCGTATACTTAACTCTCCCAATATTAAGTAAATAGATGATCTCACAATGCTCTCCCGATACTCTTGCAAGATGTTGAAACCAGAATAAGCAAACTTGAAGTTTTATTTTATTGAACAGAAAATTCCTAAAATAGTACAATCCTTGCAACTACTTTACAGAATCAACCCTTAGCCCTAGGGGAAGTTTAAAACATAATGAGAAGGGGGAAAACGACAATGGTTTTGGGGATGACGCCTAGAGAATGAGATATCTTTCCCTAGGTGGAATTACATGCCTTTATATAGGACTTGGGTTCAAGTTTTCTAATAAGGTAAGAATACAAGTTCAAACTAAAGTACAACTCTAATTAAGATTAAATCTTCTGAGTAGATGCCTTTAATTCGTCCTCTTTTCTTGCTTTGGGTTTCTTCCTTGAACTTTGGGCTCGACCTTCATTCTGTTCTAGGGCTCAGAAAAATATAGGAGTGGTCCACGAAAGACCGGCTTGAATTCCTCTATTTGTCAAGCTCCACTTCACTTTTCCCTTCACCAATGTTGTCGTCATGGCTGCCACGGCAGTGGCCACGGCAGTGTCCTTCTCGACTCTAGTCCTGTGTTCCAGCTCTGCTCCTTCGCTGTCCTGAGTCTGCCACAACAGCTACCTGCAAAAGTAGCGAAAATCAGTAGAAACTGTGTCATTTTATCTAGTTGTGATGTATATATGAAACTTTACCTAAATGCAATGAATTATGCTTGAATGCAGCAGAAATACGGGTTAAATAAGAGGTAAAATATAAAACTTTTGCACACTCAACACACCCCCAAACTCAAGTTCTTACTTTCCATCAAGCAAATATAACTTGACTAAAAATTAAAAAAAATTATTTGGCTTAATTCAGTGAACCTTTCATTACCTACCACACATGCCCTATCACGAAAACACCATGTCGGACATTTTTGGATTTATTCGGAACCATGCTATAGGTCTCATGTAGTGTGTGCATGCTTTGTGAACAAATATGTGCCTAGACTCCTTTAATTTACTAGAATAGCTAAGCTACTACTTGAATTTGTATGCCAAATTTCATTTTCTTGGAGGCAATTCTTAGGCTCCTTTAGTTTTTCTTAATTAGACTCGGTTTTCTTTTCTTATTTTAAGTTGACTAGAGCATGTTTTTTAACACCTCTAGCTAACTTCCTAGAGCCAGTTTTAGGCACCTCTAGGTGTATTGAGTCTAAATTTTCTTATCTTCTTTTTCTAGAGCCAATGTTAGGCACCTCTAGAGGCAACTCAAGTGTTTAAGCTTTTCCTATTCTAGTTTACCAGTAGAAGTCTAGACAGTATAAGAGTCACAAAGGGTGTTTAAAGATCAGAACTATAGTAAGGCTCTAAACTGTTCATAAAATTATCCTAAAGGCACTGCCACGACAGAGTATGTCGCGGCAGGTAAGTTCAGTTCAAAGACTTAAGCCAAAATTATATATTTTTTTGTTTTTTGACAAAAATAAAATAAAAATAACTAACACTTAGACACAAAAGACACTTCATTACTGGAGGGATGCCACCCCCAAAATTGAGGGTTGCATTGCCCTCAATGCATGATGACATGGATAAAAAAAAGAAAATAAAACACATCAAAAGATAAATAAAACCGTAAGACAACAAAAATAAGATAGAAACTTAATTTGAGGAGATATCATCGTTGTTGTTGCTGATCTGTAGCTGCCGACGGACAACCTTCATAGTGGGAGCCGACAGAGTGCTAGGGAGGCAGATGCTGTCTTCTTTTTGGCCTCCCTTGGCGACTGGATACGGGTGGGTGAGATTTGGGGTAGCTTGTCCAGCACTTGTACCTCATCTTCGGAGTTGCTGCTGCTGCTGCTGGCAGACTTGCCCTGACCGGAGGGTCCTTCACCAGCTTTATTGGGCTTCTACCTCTTCATTGGAGTGAAGTCCTTGGAAAGGTTTCGAGCAACAGAGGGCTCCCCGTCAGAGTCCTGTCAGACGGATGATGAGGAGAACCCTTCGAAGTAGTCATCGTTGAGTTCTGGCAGCGGCTACTTTCTCTTCTCGCCTCTGGCAGTGGCAGTGTGGCTGTCGCCTTCAACTGTCATGGCCGGTGTAGGAGTAGAGACAGTAGATGGAGTCTTCGGTGTAGTAGCAGGGGTAGGAGTAGGTGTGGGGGCAACAAAATACTGTTCTGGAAAGGTAGGTAATGGTACATATGCAAAGTTTAAATTATTATGAATAAAATGTACCGTTGTTGCCATGAAATCCCTTATGAAGCTCATCAGACCGAGCTGCCATTCCTATTGAGTGTTGTGCGGCAGGTTCTGGTTGACTGGGCTCTGTCGGCTGCTTTGCTATGGCAGAAGGGTTGAAGAAGGAAAGTGGGGTGGCTGCTTTCAGCTCATTGAGGCTGAAGATGTTACGCTTCGTCCACCCTTTCCCTCGGACTTTGAAGTGTTCGGCAATTTCTGGAACATTGTGGCCTCGGTATATTTCGATGATGAGGTACGAGAAGACAAGAGGTCCCGATGGTCGGAGAGCACATTCCAAAATTCCCTCCCTTATGTATCGGCCGACATTGATGGGTCTTTCATTCAAAATAGAATGCACAAGTGCTAACCTGGGTCGGTCGCCCGTACTGTTATGGGAGGATGGCATGATTCTCTTCTTCACGAAGTGGTTCTATAATTTGGCCTCGGGAGTTAGTTGAATTCTTTTCACCGTCCACCGATGCTTTGGGTCGGTGTTCCATTCTGTCCCCTCTTCCGTCACTTCTGCCATCACCGCATCATAGTCTGCCGGCGACAGACTTTCGACGAACCTTTTGTGGGCATCCTCCCTTCTACTAACATGGAGGTCGTATAGGATGTTGGTGCAGGAAGGCTCAAAAGAAAGTTCTTTACCTCGCACCGTCGCGGTCGTCGTATCCTTACTGTCGACGGAAGCATAAAATTCCAGACCAGCGTGACGTTCATTTCTTCCGGCTAGGCAGCAAACTGCTGCCACTTCAAGGCATGGATCATCTTTGCAATGAAGGATTCGAGCCCTATGTTTCCCGTGGGCTCGGCGTAGAGAAACCCCCTTTCTTCCCACATCTCCCTCTTCTAGAAGGAGTGACAATATCTGCCAGCGGAGTCAGTGGAGGTGAAGTAGTTTGGGATGACACTATGGTTGGGTGTGCTCACTGCTGCGGCTGAGTTGGAGGCAGCACTTATGCAAGTTTGTCTGCTAATCATGGTTGCAAGGTCTGTGGAAAATAAAGAGAAATTTGAGATCTAGAGAAAGCAAGTTGAGAGAGTAAAAGTGAGGTGAAAAATGAATAGTGAATGTGCGTTTATATAGATGAATGATTTTCTGCCCGTTCAAGCTGTAACGGCAGGCGCGAATAATGGGGCCAGCTGTTACGCGGGTTCTGACGCGTTTGTCACGCGTTTCCGTGTCTGCTACGCGTCTATTATGTGTTTGTGTGTCTGCCGCGACAGCTTGGTGACAGACTGTAATTTCCGCGTCTGTCGCGACAGCTGATGACAGGCTGTGACGACAGACTCATCCGTTGGGCTTTTTGGGCTGCTGTTAATATGGTGGGCTGGTGCACTTCTTCTCCTCTCCTTGTTTCCCTTAATTCCTAAAAATAATTAAAATTAAAAACTTAGTTCCTAAAATAAATAAATCTTAATTCCTAAAAAATAAAAAAAATAAAAAAATAAAACTAAGTTAAATTAGGGATGCCTTGAGGGGCATCTCCTAAAGTAACTACTTCCTGCATCCTTGGGGCTTCAGTCCCCTGATAATGCTTTAGTCTCTGTCCGTTGACTTTGAACTGGTGCCCGTCCTTTAAGGATTGGATTGTGATGGCACCATGTGGGAAAACCTGGACAACTTAAAATGGAACGGATCATCTAGATTTAAGCTTTCATGGGAAAAGTTTTAACCTAGAGTTAAACAACAACACAAGCTGCCCTGGGCAGAACTGTCATGGCAGCCACTTCTTGTCATGCCATCTTTTGGTTTTATCTTTGTAGATCTTTGCGTTGTCGTAGGCCATTGCTCGAATCTCTTCAATTTAGTTCAAGTCAAGTAGCATCTTCCGTCCTGCCTTATCTAAGTCCATGTTTATTGCCTTGATAACCCAGTAAGCTTTATGTTCTATCTCGACTGGTAAGTGGCATGTTTTCCCATAGATAAGCTGTAGGGTGACATTCCCAATGGTGTTTTGAATGTTCTTCTATAGGTCCAGAGTGCATCATTGAGGTGTAAAGACCAATCTTTTCGAGTGGGTTTAACCATCTTCTCAAGGATGTTCTTCACTTCCCGGTTGGATATTTCGGCCTGTCTATTGGTTTGAGGCTGGTATTCTGTTGTAATCCGGTGCTTTACGCCGTATTTTCTCAAGGCAACAGCAATTACCCTATTATCAAAATGTCTCCCTTCGTCACTAATGATCGCCTAAGGTACGCCAAACCTAGAGAAAATATTCTTGTGCAGAAATCTCTAAACAGTCTTGGCGTCACTTTTCTGAGTGGCGATTGCTTCAACCCACTTGGACACATAATCCACTGCCAGTAGGATGTAGAGGTTCCCACAAGATGCTGGGAACGGTCCCATGAAATCGATCCCCCATACATCGGAGATTTTGACTTCTAAAATGTTCTGCAAAGGCATCTCATGTCTCCTTGAGATGTTCCCAGTCCTCTGGCATTTTTCGTAGCCCTTGTAGAAGGCTTGGCATCCTTGAACAGTGTGGGCCAATAAAGACCATATTGCAAAAACTTGGCAGCGGTTTTGTTTCCACTTATGTGTCCTCTACATGGGGAAGCATGGCAGTGATGAAGCACAGCTTCCTGCTCATCCTGTGGTACGCAGCTCCTAATAAATTGATCTGCACAGTATTTGAAAAGAAGAGGTTCATCCCAATAATAATGTTTTGCATCATTTTAGAACCTCTTCCTTGCTTGGTAATTAAGTTCAGGGGGTAGTACTCCGCTAACAATGTAATTAACGAAATCAGCATACCAAGGAAGTTCTGGAAACTTACCTGCCGCCATGGCTGTCGCGGCATTTCTTGTGGCAGCAAACAACTGCTCATCCGAGAAGGTCTCCAATATGTTGGTCATGTCTGTTGGTAGACTCTTTCCCATCTCTATTCTTGGCAAGTGGTCTGTGAATTGGTTTTTTGTCCCCTTTTTATCCTCGATTTCAATATCGAATTCTTGCAGCAGCAGAATCCAACGTATCAGTCTAGGTTTTGCATCTTTTTTGGCGAACAAATACTTCAGTGCTGAATGGTCTGTATGGACCACCACCTTTGTTCCAAGTATGTATGAACATAACTTGTCAATCGAGAACACCACTACTAATAGTTCCTTTTCTGTTGTGGTGTGTTTACTTGGGCATCATTTAGTGTTTTGCTGGCGTAATAAATTATGTGGAAGAGCTTGTCCTTCCTCTGCCCAAGTGCTGCCCCTACAGCGTAGTCACTGGCGTCACACATAATTTCAAATGGCAAACTCCAGTCTGGTAGCTGTACAATCGGGGATGTTACCAGCTTCTCTTTCAGAATTCTAAATGCCTCAGTACATTCAGCATTGAAATTAAAGGGACGATTCTGCTCCAATAAGTGGCATAGGGGCTTTGTAATCTTCGAGAAATTTGCAATAAATCTTCGATAAAACCCAGCATGCCCTAAGAAACTCTGAATTCCCTTGACTGTGGTGGGTGGCGGAAGCTTTTCAATGACCTCTTTTTTTGCTATGTCTACCTCAATGTCGCGACAGCTTACCTTGTGGCCTAGGACTATCCCTTCATCCACAATAAAATGGCATATTTCCCAGTTTAAGACCAAGTTCGCTTTTTCGCATCTTTCAAGTACCTTATGTAGGTTGCCTGAACAACCATCAAAACTGTCTCCAAAGACGAAAAAATCGTCCATGAATATTTCCAGGAAGTCCTCCACCATGTCGGAAAATATCGCCATCATGCACCTGGAAGGTTGCTGGTGCATTGCAGAGTCCAAATGGCATTCTCCGAAAAGCATAAGTGTCGTACGGGCAAGTAAAGGTCGTTTTCTCTTGATCCTCCGGTGTGATAGCTATCTGGTTGTAACCTGAGTAACCATCAAGAAAACAATAATAAGGTTTCCCCGCTAATCTATCAAGCATTTGATCAATAAAAGGTAGGGGAAAATGGTCTTTCTGGATAGCTTTATTAAGCTTCAGGTAGTCCATACAAACCCTCCAACTGGTCACAGTCCTGGTTGGGATTAGTTCATTTTCTTCGTTGGTCACCACGGTTATTCCTCCCTTTTTAGGAACACACTACACCGGGCTCACCCACATACTATCCGAGATGGCATAAATTATCCCAGCGTCGAGCCATTTGATAATTTCTTTTCTCACCACTTCTTGCATAGCGTCATTTAAGTGTCTCTAAGCATCAATGGTCGGCTTATGATCATCCTCTAGGGGAATTTTATGCATACATAATGCCGGACTAATGCCTTGGATGTCAGCTATCGTCCATCCAATAGCCTTCTTGTGCCGCTACAACATCCCAATTAACTGTTGTTCCTGTTTCTGCATTAACTTGGAAGAGATGATTACGGGCAACGTATCATTTAAACCAAGGAAAACATATTTAAGCTGCCCTGGCAGGGGCTTAAGATCTAAAATAGGTGGTTCTACAGTTGAAGGTTTTTGGATTATGTGTTCATTCGAGGTATAGTTAAGGAGCTCGAATAACTTACCTAGACAATTTCCTATCCAATTTACCTTCTCGTGACCTTCAGTGTCGGATATGTCTGAATCGGAGGAGTTGCTGTCGGCGTTGCTGCCGTGACAGTCTTCCAGATGACTGCTGTGGCAGTGACTAATTTTATGTCATGGCAGCTCGACCTGATGCAGGGTTGGTCAAGGATTACTTCAGTGATGGCCTTGCACTCTTCTTCTGCATCAGCATGTTTGATTGCTTGGAGAACATTGAGCTTGATCGCTTGATCATTTACTTTCATTGTCAGTTCTCCCTTCTCTACAATAATCAATGATATGCATGTGGCTAGGAAGGGTCGCCCCAGCATGATTGGTGCGTTCTCATCTGCTTCACAGTCTAAAACAAGAAAGTCAGCAAGAAAAATGAACTTATCCACTCTTACCAGAATATCTTCGATCTTCCCTTCTGGTTGTACGTAAGAGTGGTCTGCCAGCTGCAGCATGACTGTCGTGGGTCGTGCTCGTCCAATACCTAATTTCTGAAACCCAGATTTTGGTATTAAATTTATACTAGCACCTAGATCACAAAGTGCCTTACCCACGAATTTGTCACCAATTATGCACGGTATGATGAATCTCCCATGATCCTTCTTTTTCTAGGGTGGATGTCTGTGCAAGATAGTCATGCATCCTTCTGTCATTTTTACCATTTCAAATTCCCCAAGTCTGGATCTTTTCGACATAGAATCCTTCAGAAATTTTGCATAACCGGGCATCTGCTTGATGGCCTCTAACAGCGGTATATTGATGTGCACCTGTTTAAAAATGTCATAAATCTTTTTGAGCTGGTACTCATGTTTTTGCATTTGTAACTGCTGTGGAAAAGAAGGTGGAGGACGGTAATCTTCCAGACGTCCTTCACATGATATTCGGATCTGAGAAGGCTTAGGTTCTTCAGCGTTCTTTTCTTTCTCCTCTGTCCCTTCCGCTGTCGTGACAGGTGTGGCAGCAGCAGGTTATTTATCTTCTGTCGGGGCAGTGTTCGTGGCAGGTGTATCTAGGGTCAGTTCCTCAATCGATATGGTTTTCATCACCGGATCTTGCAGTTGTTTCCCACTCCTAGTTGTAATAGCTTTGCACTGCTCACGTGTGGGTTGTCTAGCGACCTCAGTATCACTAGGGAATCCTCCGTTTTACCTTGGCTTAATATGCTGGGAAATCTGGCCCATCTGTGTCTCCAGTGATTTTAGTGTAGCTTCATGGTTAGTCATTCTTATCTCTGTTTTGTCCATGAATGACTCAGTCTTCTTGACGAAGTGATCCATGTTTGCCATGTAAGCTCCTGTCTGTGACATGAATGTGGCCAAAGTCTGCTCCAGTATACTAGGTGCGGCTGCCGGCTGCTGTTGCGGTTGCTGCCGTGTCAGGATTCTGGGTGCCCCCTGGTTTTGGTTGTTCTGCACCTGAGGATTTAGTGCATTGTTCGGATTGCTCCAGGAGAACTTGAGATCCTTCCTCCAGTTGGGATTGTAATTTTTGGAGTCGTAATTTCTAGGCTTGTTGTAATTTCCAACATACATCCCTTCCTCTAGCTGTAACGGGTAGTCTTCCAAACTGTGATTGCCACTGCAAGTTTCACATACCTCTTCTGCAGGGTAGACAGATTTTGAAACTTTCTTTAGCAGATTTTCCACTACCTTTGTGAGGTATGCAACTTGTGTCTTCAGGGAACTGTCGGCTTCATAATCTTTTACAGCTAGCACTCGTTTACCTCTCCTTGCTGTAGGGAATTGCTCGTCATTCTTTGCTAAATTTTTCAATACTACCATGCCTTCGTCTGGATCTTTATCCAACAGCAGTCCATTTGCTGATGAATCTATCCTCATACAAGTGTGTGTTGGCGGCATTGTAAAATTTGATGACTTGATTCCATACGGGGAATCCGTGCATCAAGAAGTTCCTCAGAAGAGTTGTAAACTTCCTGCATGCCTCGTGCATTGGCTCATCATATTCCTGTTAAAAAGTAGCAATTTCATTACGTAATCGCTCAGATAAATGGTAAGGGTTAAAACGAGATAAAAATTCATGAGTGAGATCTGCCCAAGTTCGTATTGAACCCGACGTTAGTTTACTCCACTAAGTTTTCGCTTTGTTCCTCAGTGAATGAGGAAATAATCGAAGCCTCAGTATCTCCGGATTTACTCCTGGTAGTCTAAACGATCCGCAAATTTCTTAGAACATTTTCAAATGTTCTCAGGCATCCTCTGTAGTAGCACCACTAAATTGGCCAGCGGAATTGATCATGCTGAACATAACAGGTTTCAGCTCGAAATTCTAAGCTTCCACGTCTGGCAAGGTGGTCTCCAGTTCCACATGATCATTGATCATGTAATCATAGAAGGATCGACGTGTGGCCTCGGTAGCAGGCCGTCCATTTCGTTCATCAAGGGGAGGATCTTCAAGATTCCTCGGGTGATTTACCCCGTTATGCATTGCTTCTAATTGTTCCTCAAGATAATCGTTTCTGGCTATCAGGAGGCGGACTCGGTTCCTGAGGTTACAAGTACGTTCGATTTCTGGATCTAGTTTGTACTCAGGTTCTTTGCCTCGTCTTGATCTGCGCATAAGCAAACAAAAAACCTTGTGAAAAGTACAGGGTAAACAATCCCAATAAAAACAAAAAAATTAAAAAGTGCAGTAATGTTAAGGGTAAAGATATGTTGTCAGTCCCCGGCAACGGCACCAAAAACTTGTTGCATGTCAAAAGTCCTATCGTAATGTAGTGCAAGTGTACACGACGCAAGTAGTAAACTGATACTCAAAGTATCAGATGTCGAATCCACAAGGACTGGAAATAGCTTTATCCTTGGATTGATGCACAAGAGACAAATAAAAGAGTTTAAATTGTTTGGGAAATAATATTGAAGAATATTGAATATAAGAGAATGAAGATTCAGGGTTAAGAAATAGGCAGGTATTGATCTTCTCGGTAGTGCAGATGTTGCACTGTATAAGAACTCATGTTCTGTTATCGTCCATGTCGCGGCAGCACCTGTCGCGGCAGCAGTCTGTTGTTGCCGCGGCAGCGATCACACAACTCTGTACTTTAAGCTTGGCAAGAATCCCTGCTGTGACTTGTCCTATCCCTAGGTCCAAGTACTATTGATGAACACTTCTCGGATGATACCTCCCGGCGTGAATCGAAGGGTGAATACCAATGTAGTTGAATTCTTCCTTAGCCACTTAACCTCGTCCTATCCCTAGGTCCAAGATAGTTCAACAATAAACTGGAGAACCCGCACTTATTCCTTTCGTATACTTAACTCTCCCAATATTAAGTAAATATATGATCTCACAATGCTCTCCCGATACTCTTGCAAGATGTTGAAACCAGAATAAACAAACTTGAAGTTTTATTTTATTGAACAGGAAATTCCTAAAACAGTACAATCCTTGCAACTACTTACAGAATCAACCCTTAGCCCTAGGGGAAGTTTAGAACATAATGAGAAGGGGGAAAACGACAAGGGTTTTGGGGAAGACGGCTAGAGAATGAGATATCCTTCTCTAGGTCGAATTACATGCCTTTATATAGGCCTTGGGTTCAAGTTTTCTAATAAGGTAAGAATACAAGATCAAACTAAAGTACAACTCTAATTAAGATTAAATCTTCTGAGTAGATGCCTTTAATTCGTCCTCTTTTCTTGTTTTGGGTTTCTTTCTTGAACTTTGGGCTTGGCCTTCATTCTGTTATAGGGCTCAGAAAAGTATAGGAGTGGTCCACGACAGACCGGCTTGAATTCCTTTATCTGTCGAGCTCAACTTCACTTTTCCCTTCACCAATGATGTCGTCATGGCTGCAACGGCAGTGGCCAGGACATCGTCCTCCTTCTCGACTCTAGTCCTGTGTTATAGCTCTGCTCTTTCGCTGTCCTAAGTCTGCCACAGCAGCTACCTACAAAAGTAGCGAAAATCAGTAGAAACTGTGCCATTTTATCTAGTTGTGATGTATATGTGAAACTTTACCTAAAAGCAATAACAGCAGAAATATGGGTTAAATAAGGGGTAAAATATATAACTTTTGCACACTCAACACTCAACAAAGTTTCATGCTTTAAAACACATTAAAGAAAAACATTTAACTTTAAAACACATGTATCATTTGGTTCATGCATTGATCCCAATGCAAATCTCAAAATAGGCTTCACATGCTTTAACTTACAAAACATGAAACAAAATAGAATCTCATGTATAATGCTCATTATACAAAACCATTTAAATCAATGATATATGTAATCTCATTTATTGGCATTCAAGTGACCCGGATGGTTACCATCCCATCCTAAATATATGGTGTGGCTGCTCCCACCATAAAACAACTCGGATATGCGGATACACCTCATGGTATGGTTACTCCCACCATGAGAAGGCAGAACATATGGCTTGGCTGCTCCCACCAAAATTTTCAGAAGGTGTGGCTGCCTCCACCTTAATGATGCTAAAATGCGACTACACTCATTTTACAGTTGACATGATGTGGCTGCACTCCTCATATTTTAGGCTCAGGTACATACGAATTTGCTACTTTTTATAGTACAGTCTCATCCTATTGGTCGACCAATTATATCCGATTATTAAAGGCTTCGTCACTTGCCAATATACACTTTAAAACCATGTTAATCTATTGTTTTTCATTGTGTCATCACAAACCATAACTCATAACATTTTAAAACATAAATCAGTGCATAGCATTTTCTCGTCAAGATATAACTTCTTGAAAACCATAAATCAATCTCAAGGGATAAAATGAATCAAACCTCAATTCATAAAAACATGCATAATAGTAGACAACAAATCACTTTCTGAAACATGAGCATGATCAACCAAAACAATGGAAAAAGCCGAGAACCGATAACGTAAACAATCATACATACTTTCGAGCTTAGATTAGCATTTCAAGCTTAAATTAAACCCCTAAATCTTGCTTTCAAACCTTTGAAAAGCTTTAAAACCAGTTCCACTCACCAACAACACCTCGCTTGCTTTGCCGAAGAGAAATCAAGCTTTCGGTTCAACCGCAACTCCTTCTAAAGCTCACAAAACAATATCTCGTGTTTCTAACCAAAGCAAAACAGAGGATTAATGCACAACCTTGCATCAAAATCCTCAGCAACACAAAACCACAACATCGCCAAACATTGATTAAGCTTTCCCCACCCGAAAACTACTGAAAATACCAACAAAACCTTACTAACAAATCTCCAGCCATTACCCAGCGAGATTAGAATCAAAACAACATCAATTTACATCTAAAAACACATTCTTAACACCAAAGAACCTCCAGCAACCAAACAACCACACTATCAAGCCAAAAACTCAAAGATTCCAACCTAAGAATCAACCAACTTATCTAGTTTTGAGTTTCCTAAATTAAAATCACTTAATCAACATTTCAATACATCATAATCATGCTATAATCTCATTATAGACCCAGCAAAATAGATTCAAAACAAAGATTTCTTGATTTAATCAATTAAACCTCAATTAAACATCATTTAAACCAATTTTTCATAATTGTAACATCAAAACCCAATGGAAAACACTCATAAAAGATCAAGAACTTGGGAATTTCAATAAAAAAAACCTTTCATTAGAGGAGGAGAACGAAACCTTACCCTGAATAATTACTTTTCCCTTCAATTGTAAAGATTTACATGAGAAAACAAAGATAAAACTATAAGATTTTGATAGGAAAACATTAGGAAATCATTTAATGTTAAAAAGATAAATCAAATCAAGTGTTTACCTCAAATCTTTGAAGAAGAAACTAATGTTTGGCTAGAGACAATTCGAGAGAAAATGATTGTGAGAAACAGTAGTTACGTGAAATAGATTTTAAAAGACAAATGCTAATTTAATTCCCTCCATCTTGTTTTATTAATTAAAACCAATTTAAAATTGACCAATTAAAGGAAAAAAATTCTTAATTAGACTTTGGATCAATAGCTCCTTAAAGATTCAAAATTCTGATGTTTTACGATTTAGTCACTAAAAACATTTTTACGATCTTTACATTTTGGTCACCAATTTCCAAAATGTCAAACCTCCAAAATCCATTTTCCAAAATTGATCCCACCAAACCATATATATATATATATATATATATAATGATTTTTAAACATTTTCACATACTTTACCAACCTCAAAAACACTTTAAAATAATTAAATCCCGAAACTAGTCTAAGTTGTTTGAACCGGTTCTCCAGAACCATCTAGCCTAAACCCGGCTAAATCCTAAGCCTAAAATCTGGGTGTTACACAAGTAGCAAGGCTCGCACTTCATGTCTTAAAGCCGCTTCCGAACTGATGGGCAATCTCATTTTTCTCTTATTCAGGGTCGGATATTGACAATACAGTTTGAATGGGCCCATTTGAAAATTTTGAAAAATTTTTAGGCTTAAACTAAAATATCCAATGATTTTGAAGGGTTTAATCTAAAATTTTAATTAAATGTAGGAGTTTAACTAAAATTTTCACAAAAGAAAAAATCGAAACTTATCAGGGCCCTCTATCTTAAATTTTTTTAGAAAGGGGTTTAATTGAAATTATTTAAAAATCATGAAATATAATAATATTTTTAAAATTTTGGAGGGGCCAAATTAAATTTTATGAAATTTTTAAGAGGCTAAATGTGAAATTTTTTAACTTTGGACGTCTCCCCACTGGCTAAAATGAGGATCACCTCTACATCCAAGATATGTCGTCTTTGCCTCTGACACATGTCTCTTCGTCAATTCGCCTCTTTCCTCGATTGGTTTTTGTTTGGCCCAACTCGATATTGTAGCGTTATCGCTCTTGGCATCACAGACTTCTCTCATATCTCAAATGCCCTCTAAATTGGATTCTTCTTGAATCAACACTATGTTATGATGTGATGCAAAAATAAATGTATGAAGGAATGCAAACAAAGGTGTTGATCCCATGGGTGATCACTCTAGAACAATTTTCATCGAATATAAAAAGGTTCTCAATACAAAGCGTTCTTCTACAGATAGGCTTCAACTCTAACTCCTAATTCCTTGATCTCTTAATGTATTTGAAAGAATCTTGTCTCTCTCTCGTCTCTAAGGGGATGAATGGACGAAGAGCTTTAGCTTTCGTGGCTAACACCTTCACAAGCTAGGCCATATCTTGCACATGAACCATCAAATTCGTACATTTATATCTTCATCTTCTTCCTTAAGACACCTTTCATTCATGGTGAAAGATTTCTAATTTGAGTGATCAATTTGAGAATCAACCCTTTATATCGTGTCATGTAAATACGAAAAGATATGCAAAAAACAAGAAAATGGTTAGTAAACCGAATATAAAATAACAAACTATAATAAAACATATAAATAAACCTAACCGCATGCCATCTAATTCTCTTAGGTTATTCACATGGCTCTAAAAGGGGTGGGCTTTCTATATTCGCTATATGCAGTTTTGGTACTAAAGGGTACTCGAATTGTCCTCGTTGTCCCTTACTAAGGGTAGCAAGGCCCTCGATCATCACTCGTTATTAGCTCCTTTCAATCGAGTTCAATTTAGGGGGATCCATTCGCTATTTTTACACGAGTAAACAATATTTCCACCAAAACATAGGGTACTCGAGCCCCGAAGGTACTTGCTAGGCCTACAGGGGGAACAATATCCATCACTAAGCATCTTTACTTCAACGGTGCCGGCTATTCTTATTGGAAGAATAGGATGATGATCTTCATTCAATCCATAGACTACAAGCTTTCGGAGATCATTGAAGGTGGTCCTTATCTACCACAAAAGAGGGTTGGAAACATTCTTGTCCTCAAGGATAGGAATGAATGGAGTGATCAAGAAAGGAGACAAATGCAACTGAACTCCAAGGCCTTGCATGTTCTTTTATGTGCTATTGGTCCAAAAGAGTATTCCAAAGTCTCCTCTTATGAAGATGCCAAGGAAGTATGAGACAAACTTGAAGTCACATATGAAGGAACCAACGAGGTGAAGTGGACCAAGATTGGACTTCTCAACCTTAACTATCAAAACTTTAATATTGCCCCGGAAGATGACATCAAAGCTATGTTCGATCGATTCTCCATCATAGTTAATGACCTTAAAGGATTTGAAGAGATTATCTCGGAGGACAAGCTTGTGAGGAAGTTGATTTACTCACTTCCCGATTCATGGGACTCCAAGAAGACCACCATCATAGAAGCAAAGGACTTGAAGATGCTCAAGCTTGATGAGCTAATGGGATCTTTGCTAACCCATTAAAAAATGATGTAAAAGGGGAAGAAGAAAGAAGAATAGGGCATTGAAGAATTGAATGTTGCTCTTAAATCCTCCACAAGTCGATAAGAAGTTTCAAGTGGAGAGGATAGTGAAGAAAAAGAGATGACCAAGCTCTTCAAGAAATTCACCTGATTCATGAAGTAAAAAAAGGAAGAATGAAGACAAGAATCAAGAATGAAGAGAAGGGATCTCGTCGTTTGCTACGAATGCAAGAAGCCTAGGTACACCAAGTATGATTTCCCTTGACTTAAAAAGAATGGATCAAGCCATAAGAAGAAGGCATTTGTGGCTACATGGAGTGATGAAGAGGACTCCACCGATGATGAGGTAGCCAACCTTTGTCTCATGGCCATCGAAGAAGATTGAAGGGTAACTTCTAATTCATCTACTTGAATTTCATATGCATTTGGTGAATTACGAGATGCCTATGATGATTTGGTTTTAGAGTTAAAAAATCATATTTTGAAATATAAGAAATTGGCTTTGAATTTAAAAGTTCAAAATGATTTGATTTCTAAAACCAAAGATGAACTTGAAATAAAGCTCAAGGACTTTGAGCAAAAGAATTTGATTTACAAAACTTGCTTCAAAAAGTTCATAAAGATCATCAAAGAGAGTTGGACGTTCTTAAAAGGGAAAATGATTTAATTACAAAAGTTTTGAAAAGAAAATTGGAGATTGCTCCAAAAATAATTTTGTAAAATCAAATTTTGTATGTTAGACAATCTAGTTCCCCTAAGGGACTTATTTCTTTAATCAGAAAGGAAGACATTGAAAAATGGATTCCTAAAGGGACTAAGTTAGTTGGGACTAATTCATTTGGATCCAAAGCAATTTGGATACTTGGTTGTGTACTTGTAGGTGTGCTTGATCATTGATGAACAAAGTCAAAATTTTGGAAGCTCTTGACACAAGGGAGAAGGACACTTGAAGAATGAGAGACTTAACATCCTACCTTGGTTCAAGTGATAAATTTAAATGCCATGCAATTGATTTGTCATGTTTTCTATGTATAAATGTTCATAATGATCTAAGCATGTTTGTATGGCTCCATGATGTGCCTAATTGCATACAGTTAGGGGGTTTCAAATTGCACGAGTTAATTATTTTTGGCCTAGTATGCTCATATCTATGTTTATGGCCTTAAACTTGTAACGTTTGGTTGAATCTTGGGGAAACCTTGCTTTCTATGTTTAAATGTTGTATTTTTGAAGAGCATGTTGTTAATTTGTGGCAAAATGATCAAAATGTGTATCTAATACTTAATAGAGCCTTTGTATGAACTTAAAACTAAGTTGTAAGGCCTCGTTAAGTTGGCTTTGCTGTATTTTTCACCAATACCGTACCATACAACCTTCAACCAGTACCGATAAGGTAGATACCATACCGGTACTCACAGTAAAAAAAGGACTATTTTGTCTCTTTTTTCACCATGCTTTGTATTCTTAATGATATATTTTGATACATAACATGTTTAATTGAATTTCTTGTATTTATTAAATTTATTTATTTATTTACTTATCTATTTGAAATTCAATTTATTTCTCTTGAATTGTAGGACTAACAATTTTATTGATGCTTGATTAAGGGGGCCATTTTTTTAATCCTTTCATTTTAAAATCTTTGGTCTTTTCTCCATTGTTATTTTGCACCAACAATTTGTATTTTCTAGCAATTGGTTTCAAACTTTCAACATTTGGCATCATAAGCCTTATTGATTTCAAACTCAGTTTTGATATTATTTTTTGAAATAACAAAAGGGGGGAGATAGGTTTGAAAATTTTAATTTCAAAAAGAAAAATGGGAGCTTTAAATAATTTACAAAAATATTTTTTTTCTAAAATTATATTTCTAAGGGGGAGAAATTTCAAAAACAATTTTCAAGTGGTTCTGTTATATCAAAAAGGGAGAGGTTGTTGAGATGTTGATTTCGATATAACTTAAAATGAAAAATATTTTTGAAATTAACTAATTTGCAAAAATATTTCAAAAGTCCATTAACCTGAAAAATATGATTGAAAGGGTTTCAAAGGGTTTTTGACATGCTTAAAATGTTTTCAAATAGCCAAAGTGTCAAAAATAGGGTCTGAGTGCCGGTACAAATGTATGCGTACCGATACCATAAGAGTTCGTACTTGTACGATTGCATGTGTACCGATACGCCCCCGTGTCCCCAAGTTTTAACTAATTCTAGTAGCCAAATTGTGTATCGATATGACTTCAACTGTACCGATACTCAGGGACCCGTACCGATATACATGTATCGTGTACCGATACCTATTGTATTTATTTCCCAACAGCTATTTCTATTTTGAGGAATGTACATATACCGATGAGCCCAAAACTACATTTATTGCTGGAATTAAAGTCTCCAACGGCTCTAATTACCCCTAACGGGTAGTAACGATCAAGAACTTCTTAGAGGGTTTAAAATACTTCTTCAAGCATCCATGGAAAAATAAGAAACCTACTACCAAAATTCAATGTTAGAGAAAGTGTTTTAGTTCTCAATTTTGTCATATTTCTTTGTAGAACACACTTGTGAGCTTAATTGTTATATTTGTTCAAGTGTTAGGATTTGGGCGAGTGCTTAAATTACAAACACATTTGCCTTGTGAGGTTTTCCTTTATTTTCCAATTTATATTTTCTCTTTGAGAGAGATAGACAAGACTTTGGGGTATAAGTCTTGGGTTGTGACGGTTATATATCTCCTTGAGCCTAGAAAAAGGAAAGACAAATTAGTGAATTTGTGGAAAATCCTTAGTGTGGATAGCTAAGGTAGTGGAGGTAGACATGGTTTAGTAGTGATCCACTATAAATCATCGTGTCAATTTTTAAATTTTGATTTCTTCCACCACAATCACTTAAAGGCTAATTCACCCCCTCTTGACGAATTCGGTTGATCGTTCTAGCTTCAATAGGCAGATTCAAGTTGAAGTCAAAGCTAGCTACGTTGGAACGCCTTGGCATCAAACAAGATGATACACCCAGGTCATTACGTGTATTTAATAAGTTGATGTCAATTCGTAAACTTGTTGTCGGATTCTGAACATTAGGATCGAAGTCAAAACCTGTCTGTAACTAATTTGGGACATTGTATCATCATTATCAGAAAACATTGCGTATAGATCTAGGAGCCCTCTTAATGAATACTACAGGTTGGATTCCACCATCAATTCCACATCATCATTGTCCGCAACGTGGTATATTGGGTATTGTAATCGTTCCAACGACGTAGGTAGACAATACTTCAACGAGTCCAATTTTTTTCCGCGAGCATGTGGAACATTGTCCGAGGTTTCATCCATCAACACCTTACATGTTAATTTCCTCAGTAGCAGTATCATAACAGTATTGTAGGACTGAAAGACGACGCCGAGAGATGCATCCGCGAGCATCTGACCATCATAGTACACCAAAGCAGTAATACTTTTTCTTCTCGCCATATTTTGAAAATATCTACGATCATGCAAAGCTATGAACAAACATTAGTGAATTTGTAATGACTTAAAACTATATAAGAACCAAGAAGTCTCGCATCAACTTAGAATACTAACACTTATTTGAAATTGACATCGAGCGCATTACATCTTGACCTTATCAATGCAAGTGACATTCACAAAATGTTTAGGAAATACACCCATGTCGGGGTTACTGTTGAGTGTGTAAAAGTTCTATTATTTACACCCTTTTTAACCCATATTTCTGCTGCATTCAAGCATTATTCATTGCATTTAGGTTAGTTTACAGCAAAACATCACAAATATATTAAAAGGCACAGATTCTACTAAAAATGGCTGTTTTTGAAGGTTGCCGCCGTAGCAGACGGTAAGGGCAGGCGCTGGGCAGAGGAGCAGAAGAGCTGAACTGGACAAGCAGACAAAGAGGACGATGCTGCCATGGTTGCTGCCGTGACAGCAGAGGACGACAGCAATTTTGAGGAGAAGAAGCAAAGTGGACCTCGACAGATAGAGAAAATTCAGCCCGTCTGTCGTGTGAAAACCATATATTTTTCCAAGCCCCAGATCAAAAGATATGTCAAGCCCAAAGTTCAAGGCGGGAAAATCCCAAGCAAGAAGATGACGGCTGGAAAGTAGATTCCTTGAAGATTTAGTCTTTATTAGAATCATACTTTTAATTAAAGTTGTATTCTTGCTAATTTAGATAACTTGAGCCCAAAGCTTATATAAGGGCATGTATTTTAACCTAGGAGGAGATATCGGAGAACCGATTACCCTAGCCTCCTTCCCAAATTCTGTCGTTTTCCTGCCCTCGACATGTTCTAAATTCCCCCTAGGTCCACGGGTTGATTTGTAAAGTAGTTGCAAGGGTTGTTTTGTTTTAGGTATTTTCAGTTCAATAACATAAACTTCAAGTTCTCTTATTTTGGTTGTTAATATCTTGCAAGAGCATCGAGAGAGCATTGTGAGGTTATCTATTTACTTAGCATCGGGAGAGTTAAGTATACGAAAGAAATAAGAGCAAGTTCTCTAGTTTATAGTTGAACTATCTCGGGCCTAGGGATAGGACGAGGTTAAGTGGCTAAAGAAGAATTCATACACATCGGTGTTCATCCTTCGATTCACGCCGGGAGGTATCATCAAGACGTGATCATCGACAGACTTGGACCTAGGGATAGGCCAAGGCACATCTGGGATTCTTGCCAAACTTGAAGTACTGAGTTGAGAGTTTGATGCCGCGACAATCAACCGACTGCTGCCGCGACAGGTGCTGTCCGCGACGGGCGCGACGACAGAACTGGATTTCCTAAACTCTGCAATACCTGCACTATTGAGCAATTCAATACCAGCCCATTCTCTCTATCTTGATTTCTCTACTTTTATTTTCCAATATTCTTTATTATTTTCGTGACAATATCTTAATCTATTCTTTTCCCCTTGTGCAGATAGCGAAGGAAAGGGTTAGCCCAGTCCCTGTGGAGACGATATCCGATACTCTAGTATCACTTTATTACTTGCGACGTGTACACTTGCACTACCATTGCGATAGACTATTTTACAGGCAACAAGTTTTTGGCGCCGTTGTCGGGGACTGGCAACACACTCTTACCCTAGCTTCTGCACTTTTCTTTTCTTTTTTTATTTTTTTCTTTTTTCTTTTTTCTTTTCTTTTCTTTTCTTTTTCTTTTCTTTTTATTATTTTTATTTTTTATTTTTTATCAAAAACTCAGGAAATACAGGTCTAACGAGCATCAACATGCCAGGAAAAACCATTCGAGAGCTGATGTGTGAAAGTTCTTGCAATTACCGTAAAGGTAATTATGCATCAGAAAGTTGTCCCCATTTTTTCGATGAATATATGGACAACCAACAATGGAACCAACAAGAACAAGATATGCTGCCACAACAGCAACAGGGACAGCAAATTACGATGCCGCAGCAGCAAAATTTTTTACGGTACGATCAAAACCCACAAATTTTTTTATACCATAACAGTTTTGCTGCAGAACCCGACCTGCCCTGGCAATGTCATCATCCTCAAGAGCAGTCAAAATCCTTAGAATACACACTGCAAGCCTTCATGGCACTCACTCAAGAATTGTCAGCTTCTATAGACGCAAGTATTGCCAAGATGGATGAAATCTTGAGCAGACCGGACCTTATTCATGCCACAGATGAACCTGAAATCATGAGGCAATGTGACGAGGATTCCTATGTGAAGGAATACCCAACATATGATGAGTCTGAGCAACAACCTGCCATGGCAATGACCGAGGAGCCAGAACGGAGCAACACCGCAACAACACTGAGTGAAATTCAAGAGAATGTCACGACAGCAACCATATCCGAGGAAAACTCTCAACCCACTACCTCGGTTATGCCCGACCAAGATTGCACACATCCATCTCTGTCATGGCACTCGCACGACCACCTAGAAGAGCTACCCAATGACAGTTCTTCACAAATGGAATACGAACAGGTAATAAACGAACCTTTTGAATTCTTTGAAAACTCACCGATTCCATTGCAGATATTAGAGGAACCAACACCGGTGGACTCAGAATTATCAAAGGCTCTACTGATGGAGATCTACGAGTGGTCAACAGAATTTGATATAGAGAGTGATGGCACTTACCAATGTCCCATTGACCTGCAAAGTAACCTGATAAAGAACTGTCAAAATAACTGTCTGCCGCAGCAGCAAGCACGACAACAAGGGATACATTCAACCACAACAACATTCAACGAAAACAAGGTAAGTTTATGGTCGAATGTCAATTTGATTTTTTCTAATCATATATTCATGCCCTCAGAAACATTACCAAGAAGGGAGAACTTCATGGACTACAAAGGGAAGAGAATGAAAGGAGCCCCCACCATGAGAATAATCACCAGATGGAGGGTACATATAGACTTCAAGAAGTACCGGAAACGACCCCTCAAGCATCAATAGAACAGGGGGTATGTTTTGCCCATTCCAGGTCGTACAAGTCTTTCCCCATGGTGCCATCACAATCCGATCATTAAAAGACGGGCACCAATTCAAAGTCAATGGACAGCGCCTCAAGCATTATCATGGGACTAAAGCCCCAGGAATGCAGGAAGTGGTTACCTTAGGAGATGCCCCACCTGGCATCCCTAATTTAATCTAAATTTTAGTTTTACTTATTTTTATTATTTATTAATTATTAGGAAATAAGGTTTATTTTATTTTGAATAATGTTTTTATTTTTATTGTTTTTAGGAAATAAAGAAGTCAAGAAGAACAGAAGAAGTGAACTCAGCCCACCATCCATCCATTAGCCCAACAAAGCCCAATATTGAAGCCTGTCGTTACAGCTGCCGCGACAGACGCGGAAAAGACAGGCTGTCACCACGCTGTCGTGACGACGCAGAAACGTGTGACAGACGCATAATAGATGCGGAAACGTGTATCAGACGCGTCAGACACGCTAAAGCTCAACAGCCGCCCCGATATTCGCGCCTGCCTTTACAGCTTCAACGGGCAGCAACTCCTCTTCTATAAAACCCCGTTTCATTTTCATTTTCACTCACTTCTACCTTTCTTACTTGCTCTCCATCTTCAGTTTTCATTTGTTTTCATTTACTTTTCACAACCCTTGCACTAACATGTCTTCCAGAAAAACCCGCCGCAATGCTGCCTCTACTTCCTCACCGGCAGCAACTCCCCCACAGTCCTTTGCAACTAGAGATCTGTGGGAAGAACGAGGTTTCATCTATACCCCAAAGGCAAAGAATCTGGGCCTTAAGCCTTTCATCGCTAGGAAGATTAGAGCTCTATTATGGCAATCATTTGCGGAGCAACCAGAGGAAATGAACGAGACGCTGGTGAGAGAATTTTATGATGCCATCAGCAGCAAAACAGTGACAGCAGTAAGTGTTAGAGGGACAGAAGTACTGTTCACAGCCGAGCACATCAACTCCTTATATGGCCTCTACATAGGCCCCAATGATGATGCACACCAGCAGTTCCTCGACACCTTGGATGATGCTTCCTATGACGCTGTCATGGCAGAACTGACGGAAGATGGGACCAAATGGAATACAAGCCGAAAAAATCCACACACGGTGAAGAGGGGACAGCTGCTGCAGGAGGCAAAACTGTGGAATGCCTTCATCAAAAAGAGGATTATGTCGTCGTCACACCATACAACCGTTGACCAGCAAAGGTTAGCCTTAATACACTCTATTTTAAATGAACGACCCATTAATGTGGGTGGTTATATGCGAAAGAGTATTTTGGAAAGTGCACATCGACCGTCGGGCCTCCTTTTCCTCTCCTACCTCATCACGTTCCTCTGTCGCGGTCATAATGTGCCAGAAGCCGACACCGATTTCATAGTGAAAGGACGGGGTTGGACAGAAAAGAATATCATCAGCCTCATGGAGCTGACAGTGGCAACCCCTCTCTCATCTTTCAACCCCGCTGCCGCCCCAGCTGAATCATCAGAGCAGCCAAATCCTGAACCTGCCGCTGCAACAGCTGCTCCGACAGACCTCTCAAATCAGATCCTAGCTGCCATTCAAAGGATGGAGGACAGACAGTTGGGCCTTATGACATTCATCAAGGACTTTGCCGCATCCACGGTAAATTTTACTCAAACTACTTTAAATTTCCCTGATGTTGTTTTCCCCACCTTCCCTGCCCACTACTTCACTGTCCCCACCCCTGTCCACACACCTACACATGCTGCTACCCCACAAACACCATCTGCCGCCTCCATACCATCACCTGCCCCGACGGCAGCCGGCAGCACCCATGCCGAAACATCTGCTCGAGGAACAAAGCGACCAATGCCCTCGGATGACCTTGCTGCCTTTGTTGCTGGATTCTCTTCCTCCTCCGTCTGGGCAGACAGCGACGATGAACCCTCTATTCAGAGGAACCTGTCGAAGGACTTTACACCGGTAAAGAGGCAGAAAAGAATGGCAGATAAGAAAACTCTGCCAAGGGTCAGCAGTAGCAGTGACAGCAGCGGCAGCAGTGAAGACAATGCTTAAAATTTAAGTTTCTTATTTTCTTATTGTTGCCTGCCATTTATATATTTTGTGATGTACTGCCTTCATATGTCTTCATTTTTATTTTTGTCATTTGCATTGAGGGCAATGCAGCCCTCGAGTTTGGTGGTGGCAACCCTCCATATTAATGGAGTACATCTTAGTTAAATTTTGTGTCTTTACGTAGTTTATTTTTCTCTCTAAAAAAAACTGAAAAGATTGATAATTTTGGCTTAAAACTATGAACTGAACTTACCTGTCCTGACAGCTCTGTCGTGCCAGTGACTTTAGGATAGTTTAAGGAGAAGTTTAGAGCCTTTCTATAGGTTTGAAAATTTAAACACCATTGTGATTGTTATACTGCTTAGACTTCTTTTAGCCAAACTAGAATAGGAAGCTTAGCACTTGAATAGCCCCTAGAGGTGCCTAACACTGGCTCTAGGAAAGAAGTTTAGCAAAAGAGACTCAACAGCCCTAGAGGTGCCCGAAACTGGCTCTAGGAAGTTAACTAGAGGTGCCTAAAACTGGCTCTAGTAAAACTTTAGCTTGAAAGATAGAGAAATCGAGTCAAAATAAAAAAAATCAAAGAAGCATGAAAATGTGCCTTCAAAAAGATAAACTTTGGCATAAAAATTCAAGTTAAGAGTTGAATATTCTAGTGAAACTAAGAGAGTCTTGGCATATAACTGTTCACAAGCATGCACACACTGCACGAGGACTATAGTGAGATTCCGGACAGATCCTATATTATCCGAAAGGTTGCTGTCGTCACAGGGAATGAACGACGGGTAAGGGAAAGTTCACTGTTTGAAAGCCAAAACAAAAATATTTCATTTTTCTTTTAGGCCTTAGTAGCTTGAGGGCAAGCAAAAACTTGAGTTTGGGGGTGTGTTGAGTGTGTAAAAGTTATATTATTTACACCCTTTTTAACCCATATTTCTGCTGCATTCAAGCATTATTCATTGCATTTAGGTTAGTTTACATGAAAACATCACAAATATATTAAAAGGCACAGATTCTACTAAAAATGGTTGTTTTTGCAGGTTGCCGCCGTAGCAGATGGTAAGGGCAGGCGCTGGGCAGAGGAGCAGAAGAGCTGAACTGGACAAGCAGACAAAGAGGACGATGCTGCCACGGTTGCTGCCGTGACAGCAGAGGACGACAGCAATTTTGAGGAGAAGAAGCAAAGTGGACCTCGACAGATAGAGAAAATTCAGCCCGTCTGTCGTGTAAAACCATATGTTTTTCCAAGCCCCAGATCAAAAGATATGTCACGCCCAAAGTTCAAGGCGGGAAAATCCCAAGCAAGAAGATGACGGCTGGAAAGTAGATTCCTTGAAGATTTAGTCTTTATTAGAATCATACTTTTAATTAAAGTTGTATTCTTGCTAATTTAGATAACTTGAGCCCAAAGCTTATATTAGGGTATGTATTTTAACCTAGGAGGAGATATCGGAGAACCGATTACCCTAGCTTGCTTCCCAAATTATGTCGTTTTCCTGCCCTCGACATGTTCTAATCCCCCTAGGGCCACGGGTTGATTTGTAAAGTAGTTGCAAGGGTTGTTTTGTTTTAGGTATTTTCAGTTCAATAAAATAAACTTCAAGTTCTCTTATTTTGGTTGTTAATATCTTGCAAGAGTATCGGGAGAGCATTGTGAGGTTATCTATTTACTTAGCATCGGGAGAGTTAAGTATACGAAAGAAATAAGAGCAAATTCTCTAGTTTATAGTTGAACTATCTCGGGCCTAGGGATAGGACGAGGTTAAGTGGCTAAAGAAGAATTCATACACATCAGTGTTCATCCTTCGATTCACGCTGGGAGGTATCATCAAGACGTGATCATCGACAGACTTGGACCTAGGGATAGGCCAAGGCACATCTGGGATTCTTGCCAAACTTGAAGTACTGAGTTGAGAGTTTGCTGCCGCGACAATCAACGGACTGCTGCCGCGACAGGTGCTGTCCGCGACGGGCGCGACGACAGAACTGAATTTCCTAAACTCTGCAATACCTGCACTACTGAGCAATTCAATACCAGCCCATTCTCTCTATCTTGATTTCTCTACTTTTATTTTCCAGTATTCTTTATTATTTTCGTGACAATATCTTAATCTATTCTTTTCCCTTGTGCAGATAGCGAAGGAAAGGGTTAGCCCAGTCCCTGTAGAGACGATATCCGATACTCTAGTATCACTTTATTACTTGCGATGTGTACACTTGCACTACCATTGCGATAGACTATTTTACACGCAACAGTTGCGAACATCGAGCTAACTGTAAAATTTGATGAAGGAGCTACTTCATCAAGAACCGCAGAAGCAGTTTCGTTGTCCCCATACGAAGACGTAGTTCTGCTACGTAATTACAGTATTCGACGAAAGAAAGAATAAAGAATTGAGGAACTTAATTTTACATCAGACATGTCTACAGACTACGACGACACGGGAACATACTCCTTTTCTATTCATTTCAACTAAGCGTAGCTTCATGTATATTTTATTATTGAGTTTACACATTGGTATTTCAATAAATAAACTAATATCGTCCATAGGTTGTTAAATAAATAAATCCATAAAATATGTTATGTCAAAGTATTTATGATTCCAAACAGTAATCACATTTTTTTCATTCATTGAAATTTTTTAAGATTACTTACTCATGATTAATACATAAAAACACCTAATGACACCTATGTCCACCTTTACCGCATTGTGGTGGACGACGAGTCCGGCGTGGATTTCTTCGAACTAGTCTAGCTTCATCTTCCTCTTCATCATCATCGTCATCATCATCATCATTTGCATCTCTAGTACCACTGCTGGCACTAGGAAGGATGTAGAATAGGCTCTATGACGATGTCTGCTCAACAATATCATATCAGAACTCTGTCGCCAATGGTGGAAATTGATATAATGATGGAACCGATGCTCAATGGAATTGAGGATATTATGTTGGTACATGTACAAGAATAGTTGATGTGCCCGCAATCATCGTATAGGGATGACACGCGTCCATGAAAAAACCTTCTGACGGACTTCCCATATGGTAAAATGTTGATTGCGTCGAGTGGGTGAATGTAGGTGCTAACACTGGTGTCTCAAGCTTTGTTGCTGACAGTGCAGGTGGTTGTGTTATTCTCGATGACGAGGCTACAACGTTCATTCTTCTTCTCTAGGTCTGGTCATTGGTAGCCCCTCCTCTCCTAGCAAGTTGCATCAGCGGGCGGTATGAAGGAGAGACATTTATTTCCTGTTCTCACTCTGCTGGGGTGAGTATATATGGCTTCCTATTTTCTTAGAACCATTGCATGTAACCATATGTAACACTATGGTCGATGATTGGTTCACAAATGGGTTTCCTAGCCAATCTTTGTCCCCGTTGCCTTATCCACACCGCATGAAAATCTTCCCAATCAATATTCGTCTTCCCTTGTCGCGTCAAGCGATGCAATTCATCCAAATTTACAGGGTCTTGCGAAATTGGTTGGACATAATGAAATCGTTGCATCACCTCATCGAGAGACTGCCACTCAATTGTAGAATAATGTATTAGCATGACAACCGGCAACCAAACGTGCGAACTCTGGAATATTTCTAGTGGAATGCAACCGCTAATATCAGTATCATCTTACGAGGTCCACACGAACTACACAAAATTTTTGTTTTCTAAGTTAGATAAACTCGATTTAAAAATCAAGTGATATTAATTTTAATAATGAACTAGATTTAAAAAAAATACCTCATCTCTCTTATCGATCAATAGTCTAAAATCTCACTAACTTGTTGGTGACTTCACGTGAGATAATGGACCACTCCAACTATCATTCAAACAACAAAATATTATTTTCATATTATAAAAAACCTATAATATAAACTTAGTTAATTTTTATTACCTCCGGACTAGTGGAATACAAATGGGGTTGGTTGGTAAAGAGTCGGGCTTGTAAACAACATTCAAAATCATGCCCACAACTGCAGCAACAGAAGACACCCTCCAATAACATTTTTGTCGGGATTGGCATTTTAACATATCTCCCTAAACAAAAATGCCAAGACTGCCGATCCTCAACATATCTTACTGAAATCCTCAAATTCACGTAGATGACGCAACCATATCAAATACACTTTTTGTAGGATTTATCAAAATGTCTTACCGATCCTCAACAGCCCCTTCAACATGCAGACCAAGATGAAATGCAACATCCTATAGGGTAATGGTAACCTCACTATATGGAAGATGAAATGTGAGTGTCTCTAGCCTCCACCTTTCTAGCAATGCGTTTATCAATGGAGGATGCAACTTGACACCTTCAATTATAGTGTTGACGTGCCCTAAAACCGGTTTGATACAAATAAGGAACGATATTCGAATGAGGTGGTCTCAAGATACGGTTGATATAACAAGTCAAAGCACGTTCATACCCCTTAAAATTAAAATTTGAAAATAAATAAATAAATAACTCGAGCAAATAATTAGCTAAATACAAAAAAAAATAGTACCTCTTCATTTGCAGGATCTTGGCAATAGTCGAAGGCATGTCTCTAATCCAGTCTAAGTAAGCATGTCATTATATCAAATATTCACACTTTTTAAATAATATTTGCTAAGAAAAGTAGATAATAAAGAGATGAGTGTGAGATTAAGAGAGCATTGAGCCCAATTTATAGGAGTCCTCGCACCCCTTCCAAAACGACTTTTTAGTGGAACTCGCTATATGCAGAAAGCAAGTTGCGTTGAAAAGATGCGACCCTTCAGTGTGAGTCAATTCCAACCTATGCGAATGGAACTCAATATCTGTAGAAAGCGGGTTCCCTAGATTTTTAAAATTAAAATTTTAAAATATGATTTTTTATAATAGTTTGAAGATAATAATTTTTTCTATTTTTTGGATTTTAAAATTTTTATATTCGAATAAAATTACTTACGGTCTTTAGTTTTTTAAAATAAAAATATATATTTTCAACATAATAAATGAAAATATAATAATTTTTAACATATTATTTCAAGATAATAATTGAAAATATAAAAGGATCTTTTAAAATTAATTAGAATCTTTTTAAAATTAATTCAAATCTTAAATTTTTCAAAATTTTATTTTTTAATTAAAATGATCTTTTTTAAAATAAAATGATATTTGTAACACCCTAGACCCGCCTATGCATTAATACGGATCCTAGGAAGTTACATTAGGGTCACCGGAGCGACCCATGACAAATTTCAAATAAACATACCATTAAACCTTAAAGATCCTAAATCAAATTTCTGATTTAAAAATAAAATTTCAGAAATCATTCGAAACGATAAAACAATTATAATACAAGTTGCGAAAATAAGTTTCAGACTCATTTAACCGAATACAAAACACGACACACATGCCCCTAGTTACACGGATACCACGCTCCATGCCAAGCCGAAGAACTCCCATACCGACGATGATAGGTGCAACTTGACTGATCTTTTATCCTGAGATGGTAAAAACAACATGAGCTTGGGAAAGCTCAGTAATACAAAACTACCAGAAGATGCTATTAGCACATGCAGATATATGGTGAAGCATAACATTATTATGATGTTCCAGACAGTAGTTATTTACATTTATAATTTGCTATTTTAGTAATGCACTATAGTTGAGGACAACAAGGTTTGTTCTTCCTACATTACTGAGTATTAAGAGATATCTTATTGTTTAGAGAATCAACATGGTGACAGATCGATGAAGTTGAATTCAAGAAGTCTAGTGTGTTCCATAAGTTGCAGATCAAACATGCATAGGTGCATATCATTCGCCTCATGTGAACATATAATAGTTAAATGCAAATGTTCGAGTTCATACAGAAATTTACTACCCTCCAACCTTACACTAGAATGCAATTCCCCATGAACTGCATACAGAAGGTCTTACCCTAGGCATGAAGCGTAGGAGCCTACCTAAGGGAATGTCTTAGGTCCAGAAAGACTTACCCTAAGCCCGTGGGCGTAGGAGCTTAACAGAAGGGTTTACCAGCTGGATCAGGGCTGTACCTGTAAACACTTCAAATCATATCCCCAGAATATACCTCATACAGTACAGTTTTGTTCAATATACATAGGCATCAGAATTCAGATGGCAGACATATGTTTAATCACATCAACCAGAAATCAGATATTTCAATTCCAGATCATACATGGGGCATGCTATCAGATATAACCCATCTATGCTCTCAAACAGCAATCATGCTTTCAATAAAATAGTCATTCTTTCAACAGAATAGTCATGCTTTCAATAAAAAGGTAGTCATGTCCTTAATTTAGAAATTATCTCATAATTCATACATTTTCATATCTATGTTCAGATAAGTACATTCAAGTGAACAAGCAAAACAGAAATGTAGCACACACAGAACACACTAGACAGAACAAATTTTATTTCTCAGAGATACATGATATTTACAAAATGTGACACATTGAACTTTTGGCTCGAATCAGATATTCTAGTAGTCCATACATCATGCTCTTTAAATTCAAATATATCGTGAATGATTTAATCATTTAAGCTCACAAGGGTATTATGGTCTTTTCTACATTCATGTGCATTTTGGTAACTATACCAACATTGAATAAGAAATGGTTCACAGAACTCAGGTATCTTGTTTGCTCATTAGTTTTCTAACCAGACATTCAAGTATTTCTATATCAAGGTCTTTTGAGTTATCAGATAATTTCAAGGATGCTCTAATCATTTAGGCTAACATAACATTTTAGTTATTTAACTATCATGACAACTTTTCAAATATAACACAAACATAACAGACGACGATTATAATTCTCAGGGGCTCTAACAGTTTATCAAACCTCTAAAATGTGTTTAATGCGGCATATCCCAACTTTACAATACTTACTAACATTCAGATGTGAATAATTTACGTGTATCAGAACTTAACACCGACTGACTTGTATATCTGAACGGTCGCCTTCATACTTTACTATAAGGTTTAGCTTTGACTAATCAAGCATATAATCCTTGCAGATATTCCTACCTTACCTTAGTATGGTAAGCGATAGGCGTACACGAATCGTTTTTCTTAACACTTAGGGGAACTTTAGTCATTTAAGTCTTATTAGAAAATTTCAAGATTTCATTGGGTGTATAACCACCTATTTAACTGAAAGGGGCATTCTGGTCATTTTAGAAATTTGGGATAAAGCCACCATTCCTTTTCTGAATTACCATTTGGTACCTCCATCATTCACGTACTCGATAGAGATTAAGTCGTCTTAATCCCTCTGACCGTTACAGACGATTCGTTCATTTCAAAACTTGAAGGCATAAACGACATTCCAATTAATTAGACATTCAGGTGCTCGAGGGTACTACAGTCTTTTTGGTCATTACGATTATTCCAATTAATTCGCTCGTTACTGTCGTAAGGATTGGCATAGGATTACAACGATATTCTCAGATGATTCACCTTTATGAGTTATACAGAGTTCATGCGAAAATCCAAGTTGAATCACACGAATTTGTACAAAAGTGTCGGAGTCTTTCCAATAAATTATACATCTTAGGTGGAGTAAAATTGCTTAGTTAGACAGAATGCAGATTTCAAGTCATTTTTTTATAAGAGGGGTAGTTTAGTCATTTTTATAACCCAAGGGCAATCTCGTAATTTCGTAACCAACATCTCATACTTTGCATTCTGAGCATTGGTTCATAGACACCAATGATAGAGTTTCAGACTTAACTGTATTATTTATTACTATTAGCACTTTCGATACTCCCGGTCTATTAATATTCCTATCTAAATATTTTGATCTTACTGATTCTCATACTTATTTTTCGTATCTGATTCGACTTAAGAAGAGTTCACGAATACACTTCATCACAAGCATGCATGCGTTAACCGAATATCGACATGTACATAAAGCATACAAGAGGTAGTAGTGTATTACCTTAACTCCGAGCTACACCAGTCGATTCATAATACTTTATTCGACCGTACTCGAATCCCAAAATGGAAATCCCACGACATCTCGAACACCAAGGTATAAGGGTACCTTCAATTACACAGATAAATATTTTAGTCCTTATTCACAGAGCCCTAAATAGGATTAAACACATAAACACTTTTGGGTTCAAGGTCAGATTTGGAGGCTTTCGGATCAGAATTTTGCAAAACGGGCTTCAAAAAAAGACTCAGGACGTCGAAAAACATAAAATAAGAGTTTTCAGAAATTTTGACTTTTTGGTCAACGATCAAAGTCAACGCTGACGTCAGCAGGTCAACGCTGACGTCAGCAGGTCAACGGTCCACGGGGTCAGAGTCAACTAGTCAAAGTCAATGCTGACGTCAGCATGACGTCAGCAGTCAACAGGGGTCAACTGAGTTGACTCGGGATGACTCGGACGAGTTGACTCGGCTGACTCGGATGAGTTGACTCGGCTTGACGGGTCGGGTCTGACGGGTCTGACGGGTCAAGTCTGACGGGTCGGGTCGGACGGGTCTGACAGGCTTGACCGAGCTGACCGGTTCAACCGGTCCAGCCGATTCAGACTGGTTTGGACCGGGTTGGACGGTTCAGTCCGGTTCACTCACCAAAAATTTCCGGTCACCGGACGGTCGTCGAAAAAGTCGCCAAAGATGCCATTTTCGCGTCGGTTCTGTCGGAAATCAAATGAACATTAAACCTCGAATCATATACACCCAAAAGCTCACCAAAATAGACCGGAAAATGACCGAAACTTACCCAAAACGAAGCCAAGATTGCCGGACTCGACGAAGCTCCCATGACGCCCTTGTCGGCGTCGGATGGGTGATCAATTACATGGGTTTTGTAGATCGGGATGAGAGAAGCTCACCGGTGCCCACGGTGAGGCGAGCCGACGTCGGGAATGGCCGAAAAAGAAGAAGGACGGTGGCGGCCGAACCCTAAATGCTTCAAGATCTGTTTCTGCCGCAAATGGCCGGCTGACGGCGCGCGTGGTTGACGGCGCTGGGCTCGGGGCTGGTCGGCGCACACGCCGGTGGTGTCGGTGTCGCGCACGGCGGAGCGGTGAGGCAGATCGGCGTGGTGGTCGGGCTTGGGTTTTGGGAATATGAATGGTTGGCAGATCCCCTTTTTGGGGAAAAACATAGATCTCAAATAATGGCCATAAATGGGGGTAGGTAGGATATTTTGTTTATTTTATTATTTTTGATACAACAGAAATGAATAACTTAAAAATAAGTTGAGGTAGATTATAGCCAGATATTACCTTAGCCTAAACGGTTAAGGCTTGCACTCTCTAACCTTAGGTCGGGGGTTCAAACCCTCATACAAGCACCATTCTCTTATTATTTTTATTTATTTATGAAAAACGGGGTGTTACAATATTATTTCAAGATAATAATTGAAAAGATATTAAAGTCTCATATACACATTATGTTCATAGAATATATATCTATCAGAATATTAAATTATTCGAATACAAAATATTTAGATTAATTATATTCGATTAAAAATTAATAAATTATTTGTAAAAAACAATTTTAAATATAAAAAAAATTAATAAGTTATATCGGTTTTGAACGGCCATGTTAGACTGAACTTGCTATTTGTAGGAAGTGAGTTTAGCGTTAGGAGAATAGATCACGCATATCCGTTCGGGCATTTGGAGAATAGAGCCAACCAGTAAATCGATTTCTGTTGAATTTTAAGTCAGGTCTTGTCGTGTACAAATAGACTTCGGTATGGTAATTATGTGTAAATTTTAGATAAAAATAATTTTTAGGGATTAATATGAACCAAAATATCTCTTAGGATGCCGAAATATGTTACAATTAGGCGGCAAATGTCAAATGGGCAATTAATTATTGTATCAAATTTAAAAATGATTCCATTTGGATTTTGGAGGGAAAGAATACGCTTGTCCTTTTAGGTCAGGGGAAATTTATTTTTAGTCATTATAACTTTAGATGATTTTCATTTAAGTACTGGATTTTTACTTTTAGCTTTTAATTTAATGCAATCAAGTCCTAATTTAGGTTATAATTGAAATTCGAGGTTTAGTTTAAGAATTCTTATCGGGCTTATGATTTATATGATTTGGAATAAATTACAAAAATAATAGGTTTAGACTAAATAAAAAAATTAGAAATAAATATGGCTCCATTTTGGATAAAAATACAATTTGATGGACTAAAATGAGCAAAAACAACATCATCTTTACTTTATTAGACTAAATTATAAAAATTAATAGAAAATATGGGTCAATTTCAGTTAAAAGTAAATTTTTAAGGACTTGAATGAACAAAAATATGATCAGATTAAAAATATTGAACTAAATTACACAATTTAAAAATAAATAAAGATCAATTTCGGTTTACATACATATTTGTAGGGAATTAGTTGAACATTAAACTCATAAACCATAAATTTCATTCATAAGCCCTCTATAGGCCATTGAGGCATATACTATAGACTATAGTAATATATTAATAATAATATCATCGTGTATGATATATTATATATAGATTATAGACTATATAACACTTGAAAATAATATCATACACTAAGCTAAACCCTAAACCTTAAACCATACAAATTAAACTCATAAACCAATAACTCTAAACTACACCATAAACCCTAAATCATTAATACTAAACATTAAATCTTAAACCATAAACCTAAGCTATAGAAATTAATCTCATAAACTAGTAATCCTAAACTACACCATAAAACCTAAATCAATAATACTAAGGCCTAAACCCTAAGCCATAAACCAAAATTAAGCACCAATTTCACAAGTTCACAATAAAATATAGCCTCAAACCGAAATTATGGACCACTTTTACAATTTGAAAGTGGAGAAATTTGAGAGTCAAGTGACCAATTTCACAATTTTACCATAAAATATAGCATAAAACCGAAATTAGGGACTAATTTGACAATTTGAAAGTGGAGAAATTTGAGAGTCTAGTGATCAATTTCACAATTTTACCATAGAAACAAATAGGGGTCAATTTCAACTAAAAATTAATTCGTAGGAATAAAATGAACAAAAATATTAGCATACTGAAATTATTATACTAAATTACAAAAATTAGAAATAAATAGGGTTCATTTTCGGCTAAAAGTAAATTTTTAAGTACTAATATCACCCTTGGGAGGGGATTGTTATATCCGAAGTCTAAACCGTGGGGATACTTGTGAATAAATTGAATTAAACTAAAACTTAAAAGTTTATATTAGGACGAAAATGCAACATTTTAAATGCAGCGGTACCTAAGGGTAATTAATCTCTATCCTAAATAATAGGCGGCTTATTTCCCTCTAAAATTTTGTCATTTCCCTCTTTTTTTTACCAATTAACTATTTCTTTTTTTAATTAAAATGAAATGTGGGAGGGAAAGAACCCGCGTGATTTTTTAGGTTAGGGGAAATTATTTTTTATCCCTTTCGACTTTAGATATTTTTCATTTAAGTCCCAAGTTTTTAGTTTTAGGTTTTAATTTAATTCAATTGAGTCCAAATCTAGATTAATTTAATTAAATTCCACATTTAGTTTTAGAATTCTTTTAATTATGTACATGATTTATGTTTCTGGATTTTAATTTAGCTCAATTAGATCCTAATTTTAATAAGTTTGGTGATGGTCAAAATGACCAGGGGTCGGAGACGGTGGTCCGATAGTGGTAGGAATGCTCGTTCCAGGTTAGATCTTAAGTATTGCTCTTGCTTTTGGGTGGTGATTGTTTAAGGAATGGAAGGCCTTAGTTCCTCTCGGCTACATGCCCAATTTTATATTACTTGGACATGTGTCAAGATGGGGTTGTCGTGGCATGTTGATTGGACTAGCAATGATCTGATGTCCCAAGTTCTCCTTGACATATGTGATGGGCACGTGTGTAGTCATGTGGCCAGTAGATGAAGCACGATGTTGTTCGTGGTTCTATCTATTCACCGGAAATTGCGAAGGGTATCACAAAGTAGCGGGCGATCCTCTATGTTGTGGTTCGCCTGTGTTGTGACGCTCATCGTCGAACGTCTTTTATATTATATCATCCGTGGTCTTACTTGCTCTAGTTTTGACACATGTTGGAAAGTGTTTATAGGTGTTAACAATTGCCCCTTAGGTGAGGGAACATTATAAAGTGGCCTTGGGCGAACCTGAGAAATTTGAATAAGGTGACTATTGATATGGGAGACGTAAGTATCTTATGAAACGTTGTGTAAATGAAGTTTATTGACGAACCGGTAGGTTTTGGATAAGAGTAAATCGTTGAGTTTGAAGTGTCACGTGATGAATCTATTTATTAGCGAAGCGTGTTGAGAAAGATATAGCTCTTAGTTATAAATGAACTTTAGTTGGCATTCTTAGGTTTTACTTTGTTTGTCTTATTTGTTATTTTTGAGCTTTTTGAGAAGAGTAGAGGAAAGAGTTGGAAGGAGAAACAAAATTTATCATGTGTTAATGGATGAATCATTCATTATAGTGAGCGATGAGGTTCGTTGTTCTACCTAACTAGACGAATTGTTGACGATGTTTGAGTTTCGGGGTCTTCTTGTCGTTGGTCATTTTCGTTATCGATTCAGTATGCTCTTTCGGACATTTCATATCAGTACATGTTCTGACGATGGAATGTCGTGGTTTTTTATCCCTCTATTTTCTTTTGAATATGGGTTCCATTTGCCGCTGCATCCCTTCTTCGTGAACTGGTTAAACTGGTTTGATGTGGCGTCGGGTCAATTAGGCAGAAATAGTTGGTGGACTTTGGTAACTTACTTCTTGAATTGTAAGATTCATGGGGATGAACCTTCTGTTGATTTATTTCGCTATTTTTATAATGTGACAATTGACCATGGCAAGAATGTGAAACAGTTTCGTTACTATTTGTCTCCATAGAGGGAAAAGGTCGTTGATGAGCAATAAGACTGACAATCTTCGCCTGGATAGAGCAAAGAATATCAAAGTGGAGTGTATTGTTGGGAGTTTTCCGCTCCCTGTTGTATGGTGTCGTCGGCCAGTGAAAGATAGGGTTGTGCCGCCTAATGTTGAAAAAATGTCACATGCTTAGCTGAGGCTTATTAGGAGTCTAGAAAGTCATCCACCCTCTCGTTTTTAGGAGGTATGTACCTATAGAAATGTTTGGGTACATCGCTTAAAAGGGAAAAGTCTCAATGGTTGGGACGCAGAGGATTTTAATGTATTTCCATAGGGTTCATTGGAGAATGTGCCTATTCAAATGGAAGCCTGGCCCTTTGGTGAAGGGGGCGACCAACAGATCGCGAGGATTCTTCTAGGTGTTAATTGTTGTCACTGATTTTTTACATTTTTTATTATTAATTATTAATACTAATATATTCGTTAAATAAAACTCAAAATAAATAAGGACTCCATTAATATCATATTCATTTGTTATTTTTTGAATTATATTATTTTTTTTACCGTTTTTATGTATAAATATCATTATTATTAGTAGTAGTATGTATATTATTAGTATTAGTTAGTATAACTTTAAAACCATAAAATTATTAAAAAGAGTTCATAAAACAAAAAGAGCCCATTAAAAATAAAAAGGGTCCATACAAATTAAATGGGAGTCTAATGTACAATGATGGCCCAATTTAGCCCTAAAATAAAAAAACCTAATTAGTCTCTTCGTTGTTTCATGTGCAGGTTTAATATCAACCATTGGATCTAGGGCAAGGATTCAATGGCCCATATTGGACAAAAAAAGGTGAGGGGTGGCACTCTCACTTGCGCAGTCATGCAATGGCACGTGAAGCCACGAGCGCGACCCCAAAAGTTGCTGCCAAGGACCGTCTACTCTCCTGGGTGATGCGCTCGCCTCAGCAGCCACAAGGCTCGGCCATGCTCAGACCGACCGGCATCTGCATCACCATCACCGGCCAGCACCAATGATGACCGGCCATCCTTCACCACCGACCTGCGTCGCGCCGCCACCTCTCCACCCGCCCCCAACATGCATAGCACGCAAAGAAAATGGGAAATAAATCATGCTTGGTTCGAATAACGAAAGAATGGGGAAATCAACCCAAATCAGTGTATATTTTCACCAAAAATAAAAAGAGAATCAGAATCATTTTAAATAGGGCAAGCATCAATGGGATTAAAGGGATTCATTCTTTATTTTCTTGTATATTTTGTAGGTAAGACCCTATATAAACCATTCGAATCCATTGTATTAGACAAAAAAGAGGCAGAAAAACATTGAGTTTATTCTGAAAAATTACCTAGTGGAGTTCAGAGAATTTTGAGAGAGTTTTTTTTGGAGAATTCTACATAGTTTATTCTTGGGTTTTGTGCTTAGATTCGAAGTTGGAATAAAAACATTGAAGCATCTTTTGAGGTATTTAATTATTTGTTTTATATTCTCTTTTTCAAATGTACTTTTTTTGTTTGTGTTTTTTAAAAAATAAAATTTGATGTTTAATCTATTTTCTTTGAAGAAAATTTGCAAAGAGTGTTTTAAACTAAGTTATTTACATCTAATTCACCATTCATATGATCTTTTAATTTCCAAGTTTTTTTAAACTTTTTTTTCTTAATTTAGCCTTTTTCGAATCTTGATTTAATGTAATCTTTTTAACTTCTTGTAAATTATATTTGATTTTATTCTAATTTGCACGTAAATGCTTTCTAAGGTTTTCTTTTGTTTTTTTACTAATTTATCTCAAAGTAATTGTGATTATTTTGAATCTTGTAAATATGTCTGTTTAGTTTTTTATTTTAATTATATCTTTTCTTAAAAACCTATGTATTAAAAGTTGCTTTAATTAGATGACTAGGTTAAATAGAGCCTCCAGGTCAGGTATTTAGAGCCCAATAAATATGGAAAATAAAATTTCTTCACATTTTTATTCATAAAATACACTTAAGTTTAATTTAACCCCTAATAGGTAAAATTTACTTAGATAATATTTTAGGTTAATCATCACTAACTTAGAATAAATAAAATCTTCAACATACCAATTGTTTTTCTGGTTGCTTGTTAAAAATGTGAAACCTAATTATTGTGGTGTCTTATCAAACGGAAATGACGGGTTAGCGCCAGGAGTGTTGGCGGTGATTGGAGTTCATTTTCTCGAATGATAAAACCGTTAGAATAGAATAGTATTCATAAATGGACATTAATTTAAATTTTATACGAACTTGCAAATATCGACATTAAAACATTTTGTAATCGACTATGTACATTTTTTTGCGTTGTGGGGGTGCTAACCCCTCCCCACGTGTAATTGACTCTCGAACCGATTTTTTTGTTTACGCATACCAAAATCGTTGTTTTAATAAAATAAAATGTTTTATTAAAATGACATGTTTTTAGGTGATCCAGACACAGCTTTTTAAAAGATTGGTGGCGACTCCATTTTTTTTTATTTCAGGCTCGAAAGGGTTGCGACAGCTTGGCGATTCTGTTAGGGAAATTTTTATTTTACAAAAAGAGAGTCAGGCCACAAGTCGATTACATTTTGTTTTAATGTTAGAAATTGCAAGTTCACATAAAATTCAATTTAGTTGTCCATTTATGAATATGGTTCTATTTTACACATTTGAAACTTGGCGAAGCTCTGCACCTGAGCTTCGTCCCAATGGTTTAAGTGAGGGGAAAACGCTTTGCTCATGTAAGAATATTGGTTCTTCGTATGAGCCTAGCAAGTACCTTCGAGACTCATATGCCCTATGTCATTGTAAGGATATTGATCCTTCGTAAAGGCATAGGAAATGGATCCTCCTGAGTTGAACTTGATTCGTTTGTAGCCTATAATGGGTGAGAATCAGGGGTCTTTCTACCCTTAGTAGGGGACATCGAGGACAGCTTGGGAACTTTTTTAGAACCAAAATTTTGTGTGTGAATCTAAAATCCCAACCCAATAGAGCTATATGGAAAACCTTAGGCTTTTAATCTGGTCAAAAATTATTTCGTAAGGATAATCTGTGGAGACATGTCCTGGAGTGTTGGAATGTGCTGCCCAGAATTATTCGTACAATGAAATTATTTTGGACCTTTTATATTTTATTTCCATTTTTAAGAATACTAATCCTTTCCTTTTCTTGTCTTAATTTTGTTTTACATTTTTTATTTTTTCTCCTTGCATTTGCATCTCATATTTAGACGTGGTCGATTCTGAAGCATGTTGCTCAATTTGAAAAAAACTTTTGCCATAGATGGAAGGTACCTAAAGAAAAAGGAAGACAATGTGGATCTACGGTGATCACGTGGACAAAATACCAAAGTATGCTCACATTAGTGCCAAGCAGAATATCGTGCATAAAATGTTATGGAACCATTTCGACGATCCAACCAAGAAGTTATTACAAAATGAAGAATTTGAAGATGATCATTGGTCTACTTGACTTAGGGGCAATGTTAAAAGTATCACAACCTAAATTCAAGACGTAGCTCAGCATGTGACGATGATAGTTAGAGAAGCTACATTTCTTCGCCCCCCCCCCCCCCCCGTCGGACCGATGAGGGAGGTAGGACCATGGCTCCAAAGACTAATCGAAGAAAAAGAGGAACTAGGTGCTCAGACTGAGACGTATTCTAGGACCTCTGTCATCCAATGAAGGCTACTTCTAGAGAAATACCTTAATGGAATAGATGACCATTCGCTTGCATTCATGCATTTGCATTTTTTATTGTCGCTTGCATTTATGTTGTGACCGATGCATACATTCACACATGATAAGAAACTAATCATATGTAATAATCTCCAAAATAGCAAAAACATCCCAAAAATACACTACTCGTTCTCAGTCCAGAGCAATGGCCATGGAAGACAGATTGACAACTTTAGAGAATAGTCACAAGGGTACCCAAGATAGACTCGAAAAATGGAGAAAGAAAGAACGGAAGAAATTGCACGAGCCCAAAGAAACAATGTCAGCAAGATAGAGGCTATGTTGGGTTTCAAAGACCCAGAAAGAGGAAAAGCGGTTGAAGCCATTGATGTTTCGTCGCCGCAGCCCAGGATGACTAGTCAGACATTTCCACCGAAGGGGAGGTCCTATACTTGCGTGGCAGAAACCTCAACTTATATTCCAGCAAGGTCTAGGATAAATCATGTGAAAAACCAAGGCATTAAGGTGCGGAATAGCCATAAGGCAGCCGACCAAGACATAATGAATAAGAAGCTAGAAGATCAATGTGGCAGGCTCGAAGAGATCATCAGAGCCCTACAAGAAGGAAACATCTATGGTGGCGAAGATGCTAGAGATCTAAGTCTAGTGTCTGACTTGGAGGTTCCTTCAAAATTCAAAGCTCCTAACTTCGAGAAGTATAACAAGACCAGTTACCCTTCAATGCATGATGAGTGTGCAAAATTATTGTTTTTCTTGCCCTTATACTCTTATTATTGTTAGATCTAGGCACATTTTAGTTGCATTATTAGACATTAAAGCATAATAACCTAGTTTCTTTCAATATTGAGTTAGTATTGCATTTCAGTTGTTTTTGGTTGTTGTTCGTCGAAAAGTTGATGTCGGTGTGTTTATTTTGTGCAGGTTAAGATTGACGTGGCAAGTGCTACTTACCGTGACAATTAAGAAGAATATTGAAAGGCTTGTCATAGCAATTGAGACGAAATCTGAAGGACATGTCAAACCTAATTGCTGACGATTTTGGACAAATCTGCCCAGTTCTAGATAAGTTTAAAAAGCAAGGGATAACTCCCCAAAATCTGGATTTCCAAGCCGAATTTTATAGAGATAAAGACTAAGATTTGTGAGGAATTATTGGAGATAAAGATGGAAAAGATTAATTATCTTTTATCCAAATTGAATCAAGTCTAATCATATCCTCAACAACAAGCATAATCTGAAAAATTAAAATAGTTTGATCGGATATGAATTCTAACTACAAGGAATTCCAACGAGAATCAACTCCTCCTATCAGCAAACAATCGATCAGATCATCTCTTTAAATAGAGATCCAACCTGCGACAAATGTGATACATGGGTGTTGTTGAAGAAAACAACATTCCTCGTTCATTCACGGATCTAGGATAATAGCAAACACTTCTCTGCAATAGAAACAAACATGGTGTCGTAATTAGATATTTAAAGTAAGCAAAAAAAATCAGAATTGAGAGAGAAGAAGGTTGCCGAAAAGTTTAAGTATAGTTTGAAGGTTGAAGATGAATTTCTTCAAGCATTCAATAATGGCAGCAACGTTCTTGGGACTTGACACGATGAACTCGAAAGAACCTGCATAATCTGTTATGCAAACCCGAATCGAAATTATTCTTCGTAGTCGGAAAAGATGAACAAACTCCAAGGAAGAACTCGAACAATATGTTGAACGAACCCGAACCTTATCTTGAATTTTTTCAAACAAAGCACTTGGACCCTTCAATTATCTAACAATTGAGAACCCGAAGTATCAAGGAAAAAGTTCTAAAAAGAACCAAATTTGAGAGAAAATCTCACAAAAAAAATTATTCATTAAAGTGTGTAACCTTTACAAAGTGTTTTGGCTACATATATATAATACACAAGGGTAGTTACCGAAAATACATGTGTGGATACAATTAAAGAAATTAAAATTTGAAACATATAACTTCTTCAAGTGGGTGGCATGCATCCTTGGCCATGCATTTGAACTTGGGCGCCGAAAAGAATAAACACACATGTAAAATATGCATGTGTTTGAATTTAAAATTCAAACTACACTTGTGCTAACCGTGCATGGAGATATGGCATGTGCTTAAATCGGCTCAAACTACACTTGTGCTGAAATGTGGAAAACAAATGAACCTCCACGTGCCTTTGCTCCAAATGCCGCACCATGTAGCAAAGAGAAGGGTTGCATGCGTTTGCAAAGAGACGGGTTGCACGTAGTGAAAGCAAAGAATTCCCACAAATGAAATTCCAATATGCAACACATTAGGCGTCATCTCTAAATGGTAAAGCAAATCTGCACATGGATTCCAATTTGCAACACATTAGGCGTCATGTAAAATAAAGTTGGCCACACTTGGCTACTATCAAACAAATGTATAATAATAATAAGTCACCATACAATAATCCAAAGCTAAACCAATATAAAAATATTATAAATCATATCAAACACATCTAATAATTAATAGAATATAAATGGGTCACATATCAACATGCAACGCATTAAAAATCCTATCTTCTAAGGTACAAACGTTATCAAATGATTCAGAAATGTCAGTACAAGTAAGGAAAAGAGATTCCCTGAAACGTTTAGACCTAGATCGTGTGATTGGTCCTAACGGTAAGACCTCCGGAGCAAAAACATGTGTTGGTGAAGGTGTGCTCACATCATCCCCCCTTCTTGAAAAGGATTTGTCCTCAAATCTGTAGAATCACCATAAGGGGTTAAATCATAAACATTAAATGTGGCACTTACATTGTATTCTCCGGGTAGATCTAACTTGTAGGCATTGTCATTCACTTTCTCCAACACCTGAAAAGGACCATCTCCTCGCGGTAACAGCTTGGACCGTCTTTGGGCTGGAAATCATTCCTTTCGGAAATGAACCCAAACCCAATCACCAACATCGAAGGTGACTCGCTTCCTTCCTTTGTTTGCTTGCTTTTCGTATTGTTGAGTCCTTCGTTTAAGGTTCTCCTTAACCTGTTGATGCAACTGCTTCACATATTCTGATTTAGCTTTATCGTCCCTATTCATCACATGTTCCTGTGGCAAAGGCAACAAATCTAGAGGCGTCATAGGATTAAAACCACAAACAACCTCAAAAGGTGACATCTTAGTAGCAGAATGTACAGCATGGTTATAAGCAAACTCAACATGTGGCAAACAATCTTCCCAAGTCTTAATATTCTTTTTAATGATGGAACGAAGTAAAGTAGATAAAACCCTATTAACAACCTCAGTTTGTCCATCAGTCTGGGTATGGCAAGTAGTAGAAAACATGAGTTTCGTACCTAATTTGTTCCAAAGAGTCCTCCATAAGTAACTCAAAAACTTTACATCCCTGTCAGAAACAATTGACCTAGGAATACCATGTAAACGAACAACATCTCTAAAGAATAAGTTAGCCACATTAACAACATCATCAGTCTTATGGCAAGCAATGAAATGTGCCATTTTCGAGAACCTATCAACCACAACAAATATACTATCTCTATCTGTCCTAGTTCGAGGCAATCCCAAAACAAAATCCATAGAAATATCAGTCCAAGGGGAATCAGGAATAGGTAAAGGTAAGTACACACCATGTGGTGAAACCTTCGATTTTGCTTTCCTACAAGTCACACAACGTTCACAATACCTTTCAACATCTCTGCGCATCTTCGGGCAAAACAAATGTTCCTTCAAGGTATGTAACATCTTGGTGACTCCAAAATGACCCATCAATCCACTTTCGTGCGCCTCACGGATCAGAATGTCACGTATCGAACCCTGGGGAATGCAAATCCTATTTTCCATGAAAAGATAGCCATCATGCCTGTAAAACTTTCCATCTGCACCTTTTGAACAAGCATTAAACTTATCTCTAAAATCGGGATCATCATGGTATAATTCACGAATATATGCAAAACCAATCAGATGTGAATCAAGATAACTCAAAAGCGCATACCTATGTGATAATGCATCAGCAACGACATTTTCTTTCCCTTTCTTGTAACGAATAACATAAGGAAAAGATTCTAAGAATTCAACCCACTTAGCATGTCGTTTATTCAATTTATGCTGACCTGTGATGTAACGTAAAGCCTCATGGTCGGTGTGGATCACAAACTCCTTAGGCAACAAATAATGCTGCTATGTCTCCAATGCCCGAATCAGTGCATACATCTCTTTATCATAAACCGGATAGTTCAATGTAGCACCACTCAATTTCTCACTAAAGTAAGCAACGAGCCTCTTTTCCTGCATCAAAACAGCACCTATACCAATTCCAGAAGCATCACATTAAATTTCAAACATTTTATCAAAATCAGGTAATGCTAACACATGTGCTCTAGTCAAACAATCTTTAATTTTCAAAAAGGCATCTTCTTGTTCTTTACCCCATGAGAAGACTGAATTCGTCTTTATAATCCCGGTTAAGTGGGCGGTAATAGAACTGAAGTTAGGAACAAATCGTCGATAAAAACTCGCTAAACCATGAAACGATCTAACCTGAGTAATCGATGTCGGTCGTGGCCATTCCTGAATTGCCATTATCTTCTCAGGATCAACTTCAACTCCCTGAGAACTAACAATGTAACCAAGAAATGTGAGTTTGTCAGTACAAAATACACACTTCTCCATGTTACCAAACAATCTTTCTTCTCGCAAAACCTGCAGAACAGCTTGCAAATGTCCTACGCGATCCTGTAAAGACTTGCTATAGATCAAGATATCATCAAAGTATACAACACAGAATTTACCAATGAAAGATCGCAGAACATGATTCATCAAACGCATAAAAGTAATAGGTGCATTAGTTAAACCAAAAGGCATTACTAACCATTCGTACAAACCTAGCTTTGTCTTGAAGGCTGTTTTCCACTCATCGCCTTCTCTCATGTGAATCTGATGATAACCACATCTCAAATCAATTTTGGAGAAGATGACAGCTCCGCAAAGCTCGTCCAACATGTCATCAAGTCTTAGAATGGGATGACGATACTTAATCGTGATCTGGTTCACAGCTCGACAATCTACGCACATCCTCCAAGAACCATCTTTCTTCGGCACTAACAGCACCGGAACAACACACGGACTCAAGCTCTCTCGAATGTAACCCTTGTCCATCAACTCGGTAATTTGTCTTTGAAGCTCTTTCGTCTCTTTAGGATTGGTTCGATAAGCTGGCTGGTTTGGAATAGTAGCACCTGGGAAGAAATCAATCTGGTGCTCAATGCCACGAAGAGGTGGCAATCCCTTCGGTGTTTCAGCTGGAAACACGTCCTCAAACTCCTGCAAAAGTGTCAAAATCGGTGAAGGTAGATCAGTAGGAAAATCTGTCAATAAACAATAATCTTTAAACATCAAAATAAGAACAGATTGTTGAGAGGAAAGACATTTCCTGATTTCACTGCTGCTCGCATACACGGACATCTTCTTCTTCTCTTTTGTAGTCTCTTTACTCTTTTTCAAGCTTGCCTGATCTTCAAACACTTGACTCGGTGTCAAGGAGCCAAAGTGATCTTCTTACCTGCATGCATAAAAGAGTAACGATTTGGATAACCATCATGCATTACCTTCTTGTCATACTGCCAAGGGCGTCCCAAAAGAAGGTGAGTAGCATCCATCATCACAACATCACAAAGGACCTCGTCCTTGTAGTTTCCAATTGAAAGTGGTACAATAGCCTGTCTGGTCACTTTAAGCTCGCCACCATCATTCAACCATTGTAACTTATATGGATGAGGATGCTTTGTCGTTTTCAGACCTAACCTGTCAACCATCGCTGAACTGGCAACATTAGTACAACTACCGCTATCAATAATCACAACACATACCTTGTCTTGCACCTTGCATCGTGTGTGAAAGATATTCTCATGCTATAGATCATCCGGTACCTGTTGTACATTCAGACTTCTTTTAATAACAAAAAGTTCCATTACCTTACCAGATTCAGGAACCTCTAGGTTGGTCTCATCTTCCTCTTCAGTAGGGACATCATGCACTTCCTCCTCGGAATCGGACTCAATCTCACCATCATCTCGCATCAACATAACCCTCCAGTTAGGACATTGACTAGCAACATGTCCTCTTCCAAGGCACTTGAAACACTGGATATCTCGCGATCGTTCTTTTACCACAACCTGTTGTTTGCCACGCCCATTATCAGCAACGGGAGGCTTTGGTGTGCTGGATTCGCCTTGCTCTCGAATGCGAAGTGGTGTTTGCGGTGCTTGTTTCCTGGAATTGTTAGGAGTATATAATGGATTTGAAGAAGATTTAAAGGAAGGGTTACCTCGATTTTAAGACATCATGCGCTGCCGTCGTTCAATCTTTATTGCCATCTGCACCATGTCATCAACCTCGACTTAATTTTGTAACTCAACAACGTTGGCAATCTCGGTGTTCAACCCTGCTAGAAAACGTGCCATGGTAGCTTCTCGATCTTCCTCGATATTTGCATGCATCATAGCCATTTCCATATCCTTGAAATAATCCTCAACGCTCCTATTTCCCTGTTTCAAATTTTGCAACTTTTGAAACAAATCACGATGATAGTGAATAGGAACAAACCTTTTACGCATTAGTCGCTTCATCTCGATCCATGTTGCAATTGGATCATCAACAGTACGTCTACGACTAAGCAGTAACTGGTCCCACCATATCAAGGCATAATCAACAAACTCGGTTGCTGCTAATCGAACCTTCTTCTGTTCCGAGTAATTATAACACTCGAAAATGTACTCCATTTTGCTTTCCCAAGCCAAGTATGCATCAGGATCTGAGCATCCCTGAAAAGAAGGAATAGCAACCTTAATGTTAGTCAAATTATCGTCTACATGTTGCACAAGTCCTTGTCTAGGAATATGCTACCTCGGTGATCGTTCGTCTTCATATCCGTTCAATACATCATTAACAGAGTTGGATCCTCCGTCAAACCTATCCATCCTCGATTGTAATGGCTCTAAGGCGGTAGCCACTACTCGTTGCATCATTCTCTATAAGGCTTGCATTTGAGAAATCAGTGGATCCTGTTCAAGCATGTGATCATCGGAACCTGCCAAAATTAACAACAAAAACAAACAAACAAACTGGTTAAAGGTTAGAAATAAAAGAAAAAAAAAGTAGTCCTCACCAATCACACAGCAAAAATCCTCACTAGTCACTCCAAAGAATTTGCACTCAAGAAAATAAGGAATTAACACTCAAAACTCCTGTTTCACTCGGGAGAATACTCGAATGGCTCTTTTTGTCTCCCCTTCTGTTCTCACACGCTCTGTTTGCTTTTTCCCTCAATCTCTCGTACTTAGTTCTTTAAAGGAACTGATTCCGATGTTCAGATTCTGCAAGTGTTGTCAAATTGAAAGAAAACAACGGGTGACGGGTGAATATTGTTAGAACAAAGATAAGGGTTAGGAGAAAAGAAATAAATAAAAAAAAATGAAAGTTGAGAATTGGGCTGAAAGAAAAAAAGATAACAATATGAAATGAAAGAAAGGATGCTAAAAGAACAATAATTTAGCAACTTACGCAATAGAAATGCTTACCACCATCCTATCTCCGGAACAAACAAGAAAAGTTGATTTCGGGTGATTACAAAGCATTTCAAGGTAAGATAGACACATCATTCAACATATCAAAACTTTTCAACAATGCTGTTTTTTTTATTCTACACAATTCATCACTCTTTTTCTTTTCTTTTTTTTTGAATTTCCGTATATATATATTTTTTTAATTCGGAATTTTTTTTGACTTTTTTCAGAATTTTTTTTATTTTTTTAACTTTTGTATATATATATATATATATTATATGTCTGGTAGTGCAGAAAGTGCTAAAATCTGACCATGGCTCCGATACCATATGATACAGGGGTGTTGTAGAAGAAAACAACATTCCTCGTTCATTCACGGATCTAGGATAATAGCAAACACTTCTCTGCAATAGAAACAAACATGTTGTCGTAATTAGATATTTAAAGTAAGGAAAAAATCAGAATTGAGAGAGAAGAAGGTTGCCGAAAAGTTTAAGTATAGTTTGAAGGTTGAAGATGAATTTCTTCAAGCATTCAATAATGGCAGCAACGTTCTTGGGACTTGACACGATGAACTCGAAAGAACCTGCATAATCTGTTATGCAAACCCGAATCGAAACTGTTCTTCGTAGTCGGAAATGATGAACAAACTCCAAGGAAGAACTCGAACAATCTGTTGAACGAACCCGAACCTTATCTTGAATTTGTTCGAACAAAGCACTTGGACCCTTCAATTATCTAACAATTGAGAACCCGAAGTATCAAGGAAAAAGTTCTAAAAATAACCAAATTTGAGAGAAAATCTCACAAAAAGATTTATTCATTAAAGTGTGTAACCTTTACAAAGTGTTTTGGCTACATATATATAATACACAAGGGTAGTTGCCAAAAATACATGTGTGGATACAATTAAAGAAATTAAAATTTGAAACATATAACTTCTTCAAGTGGGCGGCATGCATCCTTGGCCATGCATTTGAACTTGGGCGCCGAAAAGAATAAACACACGTGTAAAATATGCATGTGTTTGAATTTAAAATTCAAACTACACTTGTGCTGACCGTGCATGGAGAGATGGCATGTGCTTAAATCGGCTCAAACTACACTTGTGCTGAAATGTGGAAAACAAATGAACCTCCACGTGCCTTTGATCCAAATGCCGCACCATGTAGCAAAGAGAAGGGTTGCATGCGTTTGCAAAGTGAAGGGCTGCACATAATGAAAGCAAAGAATTCCCACAAATGAAATTCCAATTTGCAACACATTAGGCATCATCTCTAAATGGTAAAGCAAATCTGCACATGGATTCCAATTTGCAACACATTAGGCGTCATGTAAAATAAAGTTGGCCACACTTGGCTACTATCAAACAAATGTATAATAATAATAAGTCACCATACAATAATCCAAAACTAAACCAATATAAAAATATTATAAATCATATCAAACACATCTAATAATTAATAGAATATAAATGGGTCACATATCAACATGCAACATGTTAAAAATCCTATCTTCTAAGGTACAAACGTTATCAAATGATTCAGAAATGTCAGTACAAGTAAGGAAAAGAGCTTCCCTGAAACGTTTAGCCCTAGATCGTGTGATTGGTCCTAACGGTAAGACCTCCGGAGCAACAACATGTGTTGGTGAAGGTGTGCTCACATCAAAATGGGTGGAGTCGATTGGGAAAGAGAGCAGATCGCACACACCTTCTTCTCTTTCTTTATTCTTATGCGATCCATGGGTGTGAATTTTTCCTTTGTATACCTTTCGAACCCAGCCATGAATTGACGTAAATTGGCTGGGGTTATTTTGGGGTTGTGGTTTTGATAAACGATTAGATTGTTTAGTTTCTTGTTTTCTATTTATATTCAATGTTTGTTCATCTTTGTTCTTATTTTGATTTCGAGTGAATTGAGAGAGGATCTCGAGATATATCCATTTATCAAACATTGGGAGAGTTAGGTTCAAGAAACGAATGAGCATGATCATCATTCAACAAATCGTTAATGGAGGTTAATCCATCTTAGGCATAAGATTTGGATTTCAACTGATAAAAGGATCGTAAGATCAATTGTTGTTCACCCAAGGTTAACATAGGGATGTATCACCAAGGCATGCACAATTGACTAGTTCTTTGGGTTAACGATAACAAGGAGACGTTGGAGAATGCTTTGTCGATCTTTGAAGGAAGGAACCGAGTTGCTACGGCAATTGAACAATTGACACATCAATCAAGTTGCCTGAGCAATCAATTGCCTAGAAAATCCATTTTGACATCATACCACTACTCACGATAACAAAGCCTACTCTCTTCAATTGATTAGTCTTTTCTTTCTTTCTATTTACATAAGTTTATTTTACTTATTATTCATCACCTCCAAACCAATCTCTGTGGAGACGATACTTGATACATATCACTTTATTACTTGTGACTTGTACACTTGCACCATTTGCGTAGCACTCAAAACACACAACAAGTTTTTGGTGTCGTTGTCGGGGAATGGCAATTGGTGTTAGTTTTTTTGTTATTGTGTTTTTTTGTCATCTTTACTGACTTTACTTTTTGATTGTTTTTTAAAGAAAAAAATCAAGTGCGCTACAAAGTTAAGGGACATCAACGTGTGGGGAAATAAAAGTCGATCTATCGAGCGTTAATATTGGAAGATAGGAATCAATCCAATCAAGAATTTCTTCCACTTACTGATGATTACCTATACCAACCAAGAAATTCCCATAGAGCCTATACCGTGGAAAATTTGTATTCTTGTTATGGAGAACATCATGTGTTTGAAGATTGCCCTCAAAATCCTGGATGCATATGGCTACATGGAGGACCATAGATGGAACCATCAGCGAAATCCTTCATGCTATAAACAAAAAGCTCATTTTTTTACCATGACAGTTTTGCCACAGCAACAAACATACCTCGGCAATATAGTCCTTTTCAGCAGCCAAGTTCTGAAGCAGCATACATGCTTTGGCAATATAATCCTTTTCAAGAGCAATCAAGTTCCTTGGAGGAAATGCTTTCAGCTTACGTGGCTAGACTTGACAGATCAATTGAGGAGATTCGAGAGCTATCAAAGTCCATGGATGCGAGAATAGCTATGTTGGATACATCCTTAAAGGATTCAGAAGATCAATTGAAGAGATCCACATATGCCATAGATAACGTGCCCCAACAATCAATTCCTATGGATATTGAAATCCTAAGGCAAGATAAGAAGGAACAATACAAAGACAGATCCTTGATGTGTGAGGATCAAATAAAACCCACAAGTCGAGAGTCTGCCAATAAGAAAGACTACCCAAAACTTGATGAGCCTATGCATCAAATTTCCACGACAAAGGTGGCGAGACGTGGCAACCCAAGTTCAACCTCCGTTGTTGGAAAATGAGGTTACTTTAATGTTTGTGGACACTTTAAATGGTTCCTTCTATACCATATGTTAAACCATGTCACTAAAGGTTTGCCGACATGGTCACGAATGAGGAGTTGATATTGGTGGCTATCAAAAGCGGGAGACTCGAGGAAGGAGAATATGACGAGAACCTATAACTTGAACTACTTGAGCTTGGTTAGACTTCACACCTTCCTAAAATAATGCTTCACAACTGGATAATAGAGGACGTTCCCGAACATTGTTGGGGTCATACCTAGAATCAACCTTCTTGCTTTTTCCCGCGAGCATTAGGGATCTTTTGTAAGGGCTTTCATGTTAATATACTTGTTTAAAGATGCATTTTTCTTTATTTTCTCAAGTGGTAAACATTTCTTATTTTTATTCATTTTTCATCCATTTCTCTTCAAACATACATCTTTCTGGCAGAGTCCTTATTATTGATTGTATGAATGACTTTTGAATATAATCTCGAGATAAAGGGGCAAAAGGTGTGTTCAGGTTTAATGGGGAGATCCCATATACAGATTTTGAGTGAATTTTCCTCTCAGACATTGTTGTTAGGGTCTTTCAATGAAGTGATAACTATAAAACACCTACCAACTGAAGACTACTTCTCTTCGGTGATATTTGTGTGTGAGATGACATTTGGCATTCCTTTATTTCCCTTCACGAAAAGAAAATGAAAAATCTCTTGTTGTCCCCTTTTGAGCCTAATATTTTTCTTGTGTTTGAACCCTAACCAAGGAGCACTTCCCACACTGGGGGAAAAGAGGATAAAAATTTGCAAGCAAAGGGAAAAAAACACGACAACTCAAGCAAATGTCCTAAATTTGGAATGAAAAGGACACCAAAAGAAAAGGAAGAAAAAAGAGGAAAGAAAAGGGAGAAAAAGAGAGAAAAAGAGAAAAGGAAAAAGAAAGAAAAGAAAAGAAGAAATGAAAGCTGGAGTGCGGAGAAAAAATTAAAACAAATCCTCTAAATGAGACATGTGTCATAAAAGGAAATGAACTCTGGGGTGAAAACCCAAAATGGGAAGTCTAGAGTGATCCAAAGAAGAAGAACAAAGATTTCATCAAAGAAGATTAATCCTTAGTTTAATCACCCTTAAACATGTATTTGAGCATATATATCTTTTTTGGAAACCCGAACCTAGCCTACATTACAAGCATTTAAAGACCATTTGGATCACACATGAATATATGAGAAAATGAGTTTGTCTTCAGAACACATTCTGCCCAATTGAGTTAACCTTTCTTCAGGGACCTCCAAACTTCTAATGTCTGATTGAGATTAGAAAAGTGGGAAAATTAAAATTTGGGAAGTGGATGAGTTAAAGAGAGCCACTTAAAAGTGGGGCACTATCCGGTTGATGGATTCATAAATCATTCATACTATGAATTTTAGGGCATTTGGTTTTTCTCATTTTCCTGTTTGCCATGACTTCTTCCTTTAAATTCTCATTTCTAGCCTTTTCTTGCATTTTACAAGTAGGCTAACATATATTCATGAAAAACAAAAGATTTTTTGTTATTGATCCCAATCATAGGGAATCAAGAAATAATAAAGTGGCCAACAGTTGAACCTCAGTTTGAACAGGGGCATCACCTTTCATGAGAAGGAAAAAGAAAAAGCACATTTGTTGAAGAGTCTTAAGTAGATCGTGTTGTCAAGCAAGATCCGCACATAAGAGGAAAAGAAAAGAAAATGAGGGTTCAAAATAAAAACCTGCAAAGGGCGTTTTGAAACCAAATGAGGGTCTGAGTTGAAAACCCGTAAATGGCGGCTTAGATAATTTAATAGATTCCTGAGCTTCATAGATCATGCACTGTGTTGGTAGAATGAACTGCAAAAAGGCTGTTAGCACTGACTGGAAATTATAAACAAAAAACAGAACTTAAATTTTGTGGACCGTGTCATGGTATGGTGGCCACTGCCTTAGAAACAAAATTGCCCCGAACAGTGTAGTCGCTTCACGGGCAGGCTGTCCCCCGAGGTGCACACGGACGCTCCTGGAACCGTACACTCGACTCCCGGAGTGAACAACAGTGGAACTGGTCGAACAAGTGGAGAAACCAGAGAGAATTGAAATGGTTTTGTGTTGTGTTTGATGATGTGAAATGGTGCATGCAACACCTCTATTTATAGGCTGTATAACATGTCTATAATAGACATTTCACTGCACAAATAATTACAGAAATTAATCTGTATAACAGCAATCTTAAATCTGCTGTAACAGTGCTGTTACACCTTGAATTTGACTGAGAAACAGTCTAAGTTCATCCACTGAACAGACTGTACATATTCGAATAAATTCGAATAAACTGGGAGAAAAGAATATATACGCGCGCGTACGTGTCGAAGACACGTGTTACCCGACCCGAGCCGGCCGGACGGCGGCGGCGGCGGTGCGCGAGGACTTCCCTTGTTCTTTCCCACTCAACAAGGGAGGGAGGAAGCATGGGTATAAATACCCTTCCCTATCTATTTTCCCAACCAATGTGGGATATAGCTTTGGCTTTGGTAACTTCTTGAAGCATTACCAACATTCCCCCACTAATGCGAAAGAATTCATATGTATCTCAAACACAGCCCTCCTCAGACGAGCAGTAGCGAAATTAGTTGCTTAAGCACTAGTGAACGTATCTTGAACTAGTACATAGTGATAATGAGCGATCCTTCTCTTAGATAAGTGAAACTAGTCTTGAACTTTCTAAGATAGGGGTAAACTCATAACACACAACTAACTCCTTCATCCACTGAAGTTCTTGATGTGTAAGATATATATACACAAGTGTATATTTGGCCATCTTACCCTCAGGATTCTAGTAAGTGTTTTAGAAAAAACGGCACAACGTTTTTCACAGAAGGTGGCTAATCCTTCTCACTTACATAGGTTATTTCATCAGGTTTATCTCAATATAAACCACCCTGAATCTGGGCTATGAAATAATTAAGAACCATTTGTAATGGTTCAACCTCTCATAGACTTATGGTGATTTCTTCAAGTCCATTTAAAATAAACCACCCATTATTGGGATAAGAAATCATTAAGAATAAATATTCAGCCTCATTGTCGGTGAATTCAAAATGTCCTTCTCAATAGGATCATTTAAACTTTGGATTCATTAAGAGTTTCTTGAAACTCAACCTTTCTGGCGGTAAGTCCATATTGTCCTTCTCAATAGGACAACACATTCATACTTGTGTTTTGAACTTATTAAGAATAAGTATTCAACCATGATTCGGTAAATTCATCAAGTCTTTCTCACAAAGACCACCCAAAACCTGGGCTATGAATTTATTAAGAGTAATTGTACTCAACCTGGGCATGTACATTATTCGTCATAGGGATAGGCAGTGAGAAATGTACACTATGAGTCTTTCCATGGTTTCGTTTGACCACATTGAACTTAGATAACTAAGTTGGGTATCCACCATGAATTCCTCAACCAATGGGCTTTAAACCCATCCCCCTCGACGAATCAAGGACCAATTTCCGACTTAACCCTTTGGTAAGCGGATCTGCTAGGTTTCTTTCCGACTTCACATACTCTAAAGAGAGTACTCCATTCCTTATTAAGTGTCTAACAGATTCATGCCTTATGCGAATGTGTCTCTTTTTGCCATTGTAAACTTGATTCTTGGCAACACAAATCGCTGCTTGTGAATCACACAACAAGGAAACAGGAGGAGTCGGAGTTCCCCACAACGGAATATCGGCTAAAAAACTCCTTAGCCACTCAGCTTCTTGCCCAGCTAAGTCAAGAGCTATAAACTCTGACTCCATAGTAGAGCAAGCAATACAAGTCTGTTTTGAAGACTTCCAAGAAATTGCTGCTCCTCCCAAAGTAAATACATACCCACTCGTAGAGCTTACTTCATCACTATCGGAAACCCAGTTGGCGTCACAATATCCTTCTAATGTAGCAGGAAAGCCAACATACTCAAGTCTCCAGTCCATAGTACCCTTAAGGTACTTAAGTAAGCGTCTAAGAGCAACCCAGTGCTCACCACTAGGGTTATGAGTGTATCTACTGAGTCTGCTAACAGCATAGGCAATGTCTGGCCGAGTACAGTTCATTAAGAACATCAAACTGCCAATTATTTTGGCATATTCCATTTGAGAAACGCTACTTCCTTCATTCTTAAAGAGATGTATGCTAGAGTCATAAGGAGTTCGAACAGGGACGACATCAAAACTGTCAAATTTCTTTAACACTTTCTCAGTATAGTGTGTCTGGCTTAAAGAAAATCCCTTTTCAGATTTGATTACTTTGACTCCTAGGATTACATCAACTTCTCCCAAGTCAGTCATCTCAAACTTAGTGGACAAGAAATTTTTTGTTTTTTTAATGGACTCAATGTTAGTACTGAAAATCAGCATGTCGTCAACATACAAGCTTATGATGACACAATCAATACCAAACATCCTCGAATACACGCATGCATCCGAACCATTCACAACAAAACCAAAACTAAGAATAGTTTTGTGAAATTTCTCATACCACTGTTTAGGAGCTTGCTTCAGGCCATAAAGTGACTTTTTAAGTCTACATACTTTGCCTTCCATACCAGGCGCCTCGAAGCCAAGAGGTTGCTCCATATAGATCTCCTCATCTAGATCCCCATTCAAAAATGCAGTCTTTACATCCATTTGATGTACTTGCAACTTGTGAATGGAGGCTAGTGCAAACAATGCACGGATCGTTGAGATTTTTGTGACGGGAGAGTAAGTATCAAAGAAGTCTTGACCAAATCTTTGAGTGAACCCTTTGACTACTAGCCTTGCCTTATACCTTTGGATAGAACCATCTGGTCTAAGTTTCTTTCGAAAGACCCACTTACTGTTAATGGTTTTAAATCCTCTAGGCAAGTCAACTAATTCCCAAGTATGATTAGACATTATTGATTCTAGTTCATCTTTTATAGCGCTTTTCCAGAAACTAGCATCAATAGATCGTATAGCTTCTTCGTAAGTTTTAGGATCCTCATCTAACAAATATGCTTGAGCTATAGGATCAGAAAGAGTGTCTAAGTCATTTATCTCAGAAATGAAGGAAGTTATGAAGTCTGGTCCAAAAGAGGTTTCAACTCTTTGTCTCTTACTTCTTCTAGGCTCAAATTCAATCTCTTGAGAAGACCTAGCAGGCACACTAGAAGAAGTGGATGGCAAGTTTTCTATTTGTGTTTCAACATTTAATCTAGGTTTCTTGAGAGGAAAGATTTCTTCAAAGAAGACAGCATCCCTAGATTCACAAATAGAGAAGTCTTGTAAAGTCATGAATCTGTATGCGGCACTGTTAGAAGCATAGCCTATAAACACTGCATCAACGGTCTTAGGTCCAATGGTGGACTTCTTAAAGTCTGGCAACCCCACTTTGGCCAGACACCCCCACACTTTCAGGTATTGTAGATTTGGGGCATACCCTTTCCATAATTCGTAAGGGGTGGAATCAATTTTCTTATGAGGTACTCGGTTTAGAATATGATTAGCCGATAGAATGGCTTCCCCCCACATGTTGTCAGACAACCCAGAACTTATCAACAATGAGTTCATCATCTCTTTTAAAGTTCTATTTTTCCTCTCGGCTATACCGTTCTGTTGAGGAAAATAAGGGGCTGAAGTTTCATGTATTATTCCATTCGTCTCACAAACCTCTTTTAGAAATTTGGATCCATATTCACCACCTCTATCAGACCTAACACGTTTTATTCTCCTATCTAACTGATTTTCAACTTCTGCCTTATAAATAAGAAAGAAATTTTCAGCTTCATCTTTAGTTCTTAGGAGATAAACTTTTGTATACCTAGAGAAGTCATCTACAAAAGTTATGTAGTAGTGTTTTCCTCCTTTACTTTCAGTGTTTCTAAAGTCTGCTAGATCAGTATGAATAAGTTCTAACAGTTCAGTCTTTCTTTTAGAAACATTTTTAAAGGTAGGTTTTGCATGCTTTGCTTCTACACAAACTTCACATTTATTATAGTTTGTTATGTCTAGTTTAGGCAAAATATTCATATTCATCATTTTCTTTAGGGATTGAATATTTACGTGTCCTAATCTAGCATTCCACATATCAATAGACTCAACAATATAAGCAGAAGTGGTAGCTTTATTATTTTCATTAAGTTGAGTTTCTATGACAAATAAACCTTCGCTTCAAAAACCTTTCCCGACATAATCACCGTTACGGGAAAGTACAAGTTTATCTGCCTCAAAAACTAACTTAATGCCTGCCTTATTTAAGAGGCCACCACTAATCAAATTTCTACGCAGGGCAGGCACATATAGGACATTGTTAAGGGCCAAAGTTTTACCAGAAGTCAGCTTGAGTAAAACCTTGCCTTTGCCCATCACTTGAGAGCTGCTGGAGTTCCCCATGTACACACGTTCACCATTTTTCACGTCCTCGAACTCGGTGAAGAACTCCTTCTTTGCGCAGAAGTGTCGAGAAGCTCCGGTGTCTACGACCCACTCGGTGTTCTTCTCTACGAGGTTGACCTCCGAAACCACCGCGGCTATGACATCATCATCCATGTTCTCCGTCACATGCATACGTGGTCTAGTCTCATTCTGGCGGTCCAAGCGGTGCTGACATTGGTACTCCTTGTGACCAGCTTGCCCACACACGTAGCACTTCATGGTTTTCACGTCGGGCTTAGCCTTCATGGGTTTCTTGAAATTGGTAGTCTTTTGTGGTTTGGGCCTTTTGCTTGGAGGGCCTTTCTTAAAGGGCTTTTTGGACCCTGAAGCACCACCAGACTCAACTATGTTAGATTTAAAAGATAAGTGACTAAAATTGTTCGTAACCTTATCTTTCAAACGGTTGGCCTCCTCGATTTTCATGTGACCGATCAGCTCCTGAAGTGGTATGTCCCTTTTCTTGTGCTTGAGGGAGTTGCGGTAATCGGACCATGATTTTGGCAACTTCTCGATAAGGACGTTTGCTTGCAAAACTTCACACATTTGCATGCCTTCCGCTATGATGTCCGAGACAAGATTCTCATAGTCATGGACTTGGTCCATGATGGTCTTGTTGTCGGTCATCTGGAACTTCAACCATTCTCCCACGACATATTTTTTGATCCCCGCATCATCGGTGCCATACTTGGTGTCCAAGGAATCCCATATCGCCTTTTCACTCCTCTCCTTTAGATACATGTCAAATAATTTGTTGGACATGTGACTAAGGAGATGGCCACGGACCGTCTTGTTGTCCTTCTCATATTTGGCAAAGGTGGCAGCAGCAAGGGCATCGACGGCAGCATCGGTTTGGCCTTGGTTATCGGCAGGAACAGCAACGGTAGGTGGTGCAACTGGTGGTTCGTTGAGCAACACATAATCGAGGTCCAATTGCTCAAAGAAGATAAGTATGCGTTGGGACCACCTTCGATAGTTGAAGCCATCTAAAGCATCGAGCTTGGAAAGGTCGGGAATAAGCTTGCTTTGTAGTTCGGATGAAGAAGCCATTTTGCAGAAACGGAGAGAGTTTTGTTTCTAAATTGTTGGTAGAATGAACTGCAAAAAGGCTGTTAGCACTGACTAGAAATTATAAACAAAAAACAGAACTTAAATTTTGTGGACCGTGTCGTGGTATGGTGGCCACTGCCTTAGAAACAAAACTGCCCCGAACAGTGTAGTCGCTTCAAGGGCAGGCTGTCCCCCGAGGTGCACACGGACGCTCCTGGAACCGTACACTCGACTCCCGGAGTGAACAACAGTGGAACTGGTCGAACAAGTGGAGAAACCAGAGAGAATTGAAATGGTTTTGTGTTGTGTTTGATGATGTGAAATGGTGCATGCAACACCTCTATTTATAGGTTGTATAACATGTCTATAATAGACATTTCACTGCACAAATAATTACAGAAATTAATCTGTATAACAGCAATCTTAAATCTGCTGTAACAGTGCTGTTACACCTTGAATTTGACTGAGAAACAGTCTAAGTTCATCCACTGAACAGACTGTACATATTCGAATAAATTGGGAGAAAAGAATATATACGCGCGCGTACGTGTCGAAGACACGTGTTACCCGACCCGACCCGACCCGACCCGACCCGAGCCGAGCCGGACGGACGGCGGCGGCGGCGGCGCGCGAGGACTTCCCTTGTTCTTTTCCACTCAACAAGGGAGGGAGGAAGCATGGGTATAAATATCCTTCCCTATCTATTTTCCCAACCAATGTAGGATATATCTTTGGCTTTGGTAACTTCTTGAAGCATTACCAACACACTGTACTCAAGGTTTCCTCGACACTGGCGGTGTTCAAGATTACTTCTGTCGTTTGAAAAGAAAAGTTTGGAGTATTGATATTTGAATATTTTTTCCATTCTTTTTATAAACCATTTTTGTGTTTGCCACCACCTTAATAAAATTTGTTTCATGAATTTTTCTTTCTTTCTTTCTTGTTTTCTCCCCTATCTTTGTTAGCATCTTGCTTTGAAATAAGGATCAATGGATTTGACAATCATGTATATATGCAAAAGATTTTTTAGCATTACTTTGAGAATGTTTTGAAAAGTTCAGGGACTACGAAGTGTTCCATAATTATTATTTGGGGCATATTGTGTTAAAATGTTTGAAGCAGATGTAAACCCTTGTTGTAAAATTCTTTAAAAGGAAGAAAAGTCATACGAATGTCTACGCGCTTAAATAGAGTTTCCTAAACACCAGCCTTCCTTACATGATGATAAGAGCAGCCTAACAATGCGAAAACGTGACTTAGGAGGTTCATCCTTGAATAGGAAAAGGTTGACTAGGAAGACAGATGAGGATTAAATGTTTCCAATAAAGTGAGAGTAGGGTGTAAAGATAGAATCAGTCAGCAAAAGAACAAAAAATGAAGCAAAAGCCAGAGTTGTTCATAACTCACGGGTGAATTCCAAGGAAAAAGAGAGGGCTTTATCCCAAGGAATGATGAATTCGAAGCCGAAGAGTGAAGAAGAGTTGAAAGAAAAGTGAAGCAAATCGTCTTACTTAGGCAAGTTTGGGAGAGAGTTCATGTTAATCGGGTTGGCCTCGATAACAAGAATTTCATTAAAATTAAGAAAACTAACTAAGCAAAAGGAGATTTAAAAGGAAAAACTTGTCATGCATTCATTTTCTAGACATCCCTAGGGGCATGCACATCATAATTGTATTGCATGTTGCATTTTGTTTTTTTCAGGTACATTGAAGACATGTTCAAATGAGAGTTTGCTTATTCATCCAAGCATAAGGAGGATGAAGTTTTTCAGAAGATTCATCTATCCGTTCAGACAAAAGGAGAATGGAGTTTGCTTATTCTTTCAAGCATAAGGAGGATGAAGTGTTTAAGAAGATTCGCCTATCTGTTCAGGCATAAGGAGAATGGAGCTTTCTTATTCATCCAAGCATAAGGAGAATGAAAGTTTTCAGAAGACTTTGCCTAATTAGGCATTTTGGGAGAATAGAACCCAGCTCAACTATTCGAGCATAAGGAAAACAGAACCAGCCTATCTGTTCAGGCATTTGGAGAATGGAACCCAGCTCAATTATTCAGAAATAAGGAGAATAGAACCAGCCTATATGTTCGGGCATTTGGAGAATGGAACTCAGCTCAGCTATTCGAGCATTAGGAGAATAGATCACGCCTATTCGTTCGGGCATTTGGAGAATAGAGCCAACCAGTAAATCGGTGGAAATTAGTGTCTTTTTGTCTTCGCTTTATCTCTGTTGCACAGAGATAAGCAAAGAGGGACAGCTGTTGTCACTAAATTTTCACCATAATTTTAAAAAAAGAAAAAAACTACTTTTTTCTTTTAAATAAAAAAGGCCTTCTTTTTTAAATAAAATAAAATAACAAAGACCCATCTTTAAAAAGCCCATTTTAAATTCTAGCTCATCTTTTAAAATAAAAAAAGGAAAAAAAAAGAGAACAATATTTCTAATAATTATGGCGTAAAATAAATATTGGAGAAGAAAAAGGAAATAAAATGAAGTGAAAAAATAATAATAAATGTGATGAAAGAATGTCAAAAAACACCAAAAAAAGAAAGAAAAAATAAATAAAAATAAAAATAAAAAAGGAAAAAAGGGTATACCGGCCACGACTGTCGTACGCGCGCAAGCTGGTTCCCTAGCAAATCCTCACGACGAGGCTCTATGGTGGCCGGCCAGCGTCTACCGGCCACGGCTGCTGACGATGTTGGTATCGACCGGTCTGTCTCGCCGCCGTCGACCCAATGCCACTAACGTCGCCGTCGCCGCCTATGCTCGTTGGAATCTGCAAAAAATAGAGTAAAAGAAGTCAAACTCTAGGCTCGAATCAAGGGGAAATTCAATCCCGAATTTGAACCAAATCGAGATACTCTTGAGGGGTTTTTCTGAGGATCAAGCCAAGTGTCGGATTTAGTCTCCAATTTGGGGAATAAATCTCGATTTGGCTTGAATTCAAAGCTCAAAATCAACTATAGAAACCCCCTTCACCAATTTGTTCAACACACTATTCCAATAAAAAACACACTTGAAAAAAAAACCAATTAGGCTTGGAAAAATCCGAAAAAATTCTCTAAAAATTCTTCAAGGGTTGCTAGAAAATTTGAGTGGAAGTTCGAGTTTGGAAGCAATTTTTCGGAGGCTATTAGGAGAATTTCGAGAAGACCGGATTCGAGTTCTTCGTTCGTCGTTTTCGGTAAAATTTCTAACTTTTCTTTTACTTTTTATTTAGATTTTTTATTGCTTGTTCTTGGTTGAATTTTTGTTTGTGTTTGTTTTTTTTTTTTGGATTTTAGGTTGTTCTTGAAGTCGGAAAATCGTTTCACGATTCCGGTAACGTTTTCGTTTTAATTCTTTGTTATAAATTTGGTTTGATCTTTAAAAATATTTACATGCTTAAAAATATTGTTAAAGTTGTTTTGAAATTTAGAAATGTAGAAATAAATTTTTAAAGTGTTTAAATTAAAATGCAAGAATAAAATGAATAAATGTGGTTTAATTGAAAAAAAAAACTTAAAGTTAGAGATTTAATTTGGAAAAAACAATAATGCACGGGTAGAAATAATAAAGGGGCTAGATTTTGATTAAAAAAATATAAAAAGGCTTTTTGGAATTTAGATTTAGTATAAATGGGTTGAGTATTTTAAAAATAAATAAGATGTTTTTCTTTTTTAAAAAAATAAGTCATAAAGTTTTGTTTTTAAAAGAAAATAAAAGAAAATAAAAGGTTTTAAGGTAAAAATTTAAGGTTTTAGGAGAAAATAAAGTTTTGAAAAAGCTTAAAAGAAAATCATTTAAAATAAAAGTTTATTTTAAAAAGGTTTTTTTTAAAAGAAAAGCTTTAAAAATGAAAAATAGAAAAGAGAAAGTTTTAAAAGAAGATTTTTTTTTTTTGAAATAAAAAGGGGGGAAAACATAAAAAATGAAAAGAGGTAAAAATGTAAAAAGGGTATTGGCTTTTAAAAAAAGAAAAGTAAAAAACAAATAAAGATTTTTTTTAAAGGAATAATAAAAGGGAAAAAACTCAAAAAGAAAAAAAATTACTTGCTTGTTTTAGAAATAGGTTTAAAACTTAGGGCTAGGTTCTAAAGTTTAGATAGAGATATGTTTTGTTGAAAAATATTCTTCACAAAAAAATAATAAAGTACACTTAAGCGTACTTAAACTTTAAATTAGAAATAAAAGACTTATAGGTTTTTAGGGGTTTTTTAAATAATCGAACTTAGAAATAAATAAAATGCTCAACACACTAAATCTCCATGTTGTTTGAATAAGTGAAATTAATTTAATGCGGTGTCTTATCAAACGGGAATGACGGGTTAGCGCTAGAAATGTTGGCGGTGATTAAAGTTCATCTCTCAGGCGATAAGGCCGTTAAAATAGACTATTGTTCATTAAACGGAAAATTAAAGTCTAACATTTGTGAACTTGAAAATTCCAGTTTTGAAAACGATTTTTAAACCAATTAGGTACCAATTTTGGGAGTCGTGGGGGTGCTAACCCTTTTCCACGCGTAACCGACCCCCGAACCTATTTTTTTATTTTTCACAGACCAAAACCGTTATTTTATTCAAACAAAACGTTTTATTAAAATTAACTCTATTTTTAAAAGTGATCCAATCACACTTTTTTTCAAAAATATTGGTGGCGACTCTGTTGATTTTTAAAAGTTTTACTGGCAAAAAGTCGAAGCCCCCTTTCCCTAAAAAAGGGCGGTTGCGACACTTGCTTAGTGTGTTTGTGTTGGCTTCCTTATGCTTAATATGCTGAAATCTCTCTGAAAATATGAGATTTTGGCGATAAATTGGGGTATCGGTATGAGCCTTAGGTGTATCGATACGGTCCTTAAAGTTGACTTTGAGAGCTTAACCAGTAAGGGCGTATCAATACCAGCCTTGAAGGATATCGATACGGCCTCTAGAAGTTGACATTGGGGAGCTTGACTGTTGAAGATGTATCGATACGGGCCTTAGGTGTATCGATACAACCTGTAGTAAAATTATTAAAAGTCAACCTCTAATGTCTGTATCATTTGTTCATGTTCGTGTTTGCTTCTCCACTGCTTGTCTCCTCACATAGGTTTAAAATGGCATTTAGACAAGACTAATTTTATAAAAAAAATCTAGGGTTGCTAATCGAAGTGAGGCCTTAATGGGTTTCTTTTCTGTTTTCCCCGTGTAGCCCGTTCGACGCAGTCTGGTGGCTAGGCCAGGTCGAGGGGTTACATTTGTTGGTATCAGAGCCTAGGTTTCGCCTAGGTTCGTTGAGTTTCCGCAAAGCCGAAAGGTTAGTGGGGTAAGTTTTATTGTGTATACTTGTTGGTTGTGATGCACGGTGATTGTAAGTATGCTTATGGTTTTCTTTATGTTGGTTGGGAGATAGTTAAAGGCACCCATTGCTAGTATATTGTTATTGTAAGTGGTTTTATGTTTAAAGACTTGAGCGCCTTGGACCTTGTTCCTTGTTGACCCTAAATCATTTCAATTGTTGTGTTTATTGTTTAGTTTTGCACATGTTAGCATGGTGAGGCCGAAGGGAAGGCCCAGAATGGACAATCCGAGGGTTGAGCATATTGAGAACGCTGAGGACATGCGAGGGGAGAACTTGCCTCCTCCTCTTCCTCATCCGGGTGATGGTGGAGTGAATGTCGGAGGTGTTGGATCCCAGGTTGGTCGGGGACAGGCTGGCATTGATGTGAATCTGTTGATTCAGGCTATAGCCGGGGCTATTCAAACAGCTTTAGCGGGTGTTCAGGTTACAGCACCGCCTCAGGGTGCAGGTTCTGGTCTGCCGTTAGAACGACTTCGTATCTTGGGCGAATTCGAGTTTCAAGGATTGTTTCCCGAGGGTTCAGAGTCATGGTTTGAGAGCACAGTTCATATATTGGGACAGATGGAGTGCTCTGATACACATAAGGTAGGTTGCATGGTCTCTTTGCTTCAGAAAGATGCCTATACTTGGTGGACTATCATCACGACGTGTATGCTAGAGGCTGAGGTTACTTGGGAATTCTTTAAGTCTGCTTTTCGTAAGAAATATCTAGGTCCTCGATACCTAGACGAGAAGAAGAGAGAGTTCATGGCTCTAGTTTAGGGTAGCATGACCGTGTCCGAGTATGAGGTACAGTTCGTACGTCTGATTTATTATGCTTCTGAGTTGGTTCCCACTGAGAGGGAACGATGTAAGCATTTCCGATATGGGTTGATCCAGGAGGTGAAGACCTGCATGTTGGCTTCTGAATATACGAATTTTTATGTATTGGTCGCTAGGTCCAAGGACATTGAACGGTCTTTGAAACTTGCTAATCGTAGAGGTGGATCTAGTTCAGGGGAAAGGACCGCCGAGTGTGATGGAGACCGTGCCAAGAGGAACAAAGATAGGAGACCCCATCATGATCATAGGCGTGGAGTTGGTAATCCGGGGTGAGGCCATCACGAACAAGGGGCTGAAAATCATACTCCTCAGTGTACCAAGTGTGGTAAGCGTCATTTTGGTGAGTGTTGGGGCACTTATAGCTCATGTTGGAACTGCGGGTCTAGAGCGCACTTGAAGCGTGATTCTTCACATCCGGATAGAGATGGACAGGCTTCTACACGAGCTGTCGAGCATCCGAGAGGCCGTGGGTGCGGTCGAGGTAACTTTCAGCCTAGGAATGATGGTCAGAGGAATGTAGCTCATGTTGTGGCAGTTCAGCCTGAGGGAGGTGGACCAGCTAGAGTGTATGCACATCGTGGGGACAGGAATGACACGGATGTGATTGCAGGTAATTTCTGCCTGATAGAGAGGTGGAGTTTGCTATAGAGACTTATGTTGATTCTGCTTCAGTATCGATTACTCCGTATCGAATGGCTTCTAAAGAAATGAAAGAGTTGAAGACACAGCTTCAGGAAATGATAGACCGAGGGTTCATTCATCTGAGTATTTCACCTTGAGGTGCACCAGTGTTGTTTGTGAAAAAGAAAGATGGTAGTTTGAGGATGTGTATAGATTACTAACAGTTGAATAAGTTGACAGTGAAGAACAAATACTCTTTGCTGAGGATTAACGATTTGTTTAATCAGTTGTGAGGTGCTTCAGCGTTTTCGAAGATAAACTTGAGATCTGGTTATTATCAGCTGAAGGTAAGAGATTAAGATGTGCCGAAGATAGCTTTCCGCACTCGTTATGGACATTATGAATTCTTAGTGATGCCCTTTGGTTTGACGAATGCACCAGCAACTTTTATGGATATGATGAATAGGGTGTTTCATGAGTACTTGGATCAGTTTGTGGTAGTATTCATTGATGGTATCTTAGTGTACTCTCGTACCGAGGAGGGTCATGATCAGCATTTGCGTTTAGTATTCCAGAAATTGTTAGGCAATCAATTGTATGTCAAGTTAAGCAAATGTGAGTTTTGGATTAGAGAAGTAGTCTTCCTGGGTCATATTGTATCAGCCGAGGGAATCCAAGTGGATCCTAATAAAGTTGAGGCAGTTGTGAATACGAAACAACCGAAGTCTATGACCGAAATTTGTAGTTTCTTAGGTTTGGTCGGTTACTATAGACGTTTTGTTGAGGGTTTCTCAAAGCTTGCAACTCCTATGACTAAATTGTTACATAAGGATGTTCGGTTTGAGTGGACTGATGCAAGACAACAAGCATTTGAGAAATTGAATGAAGCCTTGACAAAAACTCATGTTTTGATTCAGCCCGTGTCAGGGAATGAATTCGTAATCTTCAGTGATGCATCCTATGTTGGCTTAGGTTGTGTGCTTATGCAAGAAGGAAGAGTAGTGGCCTATGCGTCTAGACAGTTGAAGACTTATGAGCGTAATTACCCTACACACGACATAGAATTGGCTGTAGTGGTTTTTTCTTTGAAGGTTTGGAGACATTACCTCTACGGTGAGAAATGCACAGTGTGCACCGATCATAAGAGCTTGAAGTATTCGATGACACAGAAGGAATTGAACCTTAGACAACCTAGATGGCTAGAATTACTTAAGGACTATGATCTCACGATTGAGTACCATCCTAGTAAAGCCAATGTAGTGGTCGATGCTTTGAGTAGGAAGGTGGCAATCGAGTTACGAACTATGTTCGCTAAATTAAGTTTGTCTAAAGATGGTGGTTTAGTGGTCGAGTTGCAAGTTAAACCTTCATTGATTCAGTTGATTAGAGAGAAACAAATGCAAGATAGATCATTAGCATCTCATGTGCAAGACATAGCAGAGGGTAAACCGACATATTTCTATTTTACTAGTGATGGAGTCTTGTGTTTCAAAAGTAGAGTAGTTGTTCCGGAAGATGTTGACTTGAGACGCACCATACTAACCGAATCTCACAATAGTCCGTTTGCTATGCATTCGGGAAGTACAAAGATGTATCGCGATTTGAAAGATGAGTACTTCTGAGTTGGTTTAAAGAAAGATGTTGTCGAGTTTGTGAGTAAGTGTATGGTTTTCAGTGAGTTAAGGCCGAACATCAGTTTCCTTTAGGTTTGTTACAACCATTGAGAATTCCCGAGTGGAAGTGGCAGAGAATTGCCATGGATTTCGTATCAGGTTTGTCGTTGACACCTTCTAAGAAGAATTTTGTTTGGGTAATCGTTGACCGTTTTACGAAACGTGCACACTTATTGGTTGTTCACACTACTTATACCTTAGATAAGTTGGTCGATTTGTATATCAGTGAGATTGTGAGATTGCATGGTGTACCGAATTCTATAGTGTCAGACAGAGATATAAGATTCACAACTAGATTTTGGGAGAGTTTGCATAGTGCTTTGGGTACTAGATTGAATTTCAGCACTTCATAACATCCTCAGACCGATGGTTAGTCGGAGAGACTCATACAAGTGCTGGAAGACATGCCGAGATGTTGCATTATTGAATTTTAGGGTTCATGGGAGAAGCACCTACTGTTAGTAGAGTTTGCGTACAATAATAGTTTTCAAGAAAGTATCCAGATTGTACCTTATGAAGCTCTGTATGGTAGAAAATGTAGAATACCTGTTTGTTGGGCTGAAGCGAGATAGAAATTGATACCCTTGCATGAGGTGCTTAAAGGTACTACCAAGAAAGTGTAGTTGATATGTGATCATTTAAAGGCAGCTTCGGATAGATAGAAGTCTTATGACGATTTGAAAAGAAGAGAGATAGAGTATGTTGTGGGCGACAAAGTGTTCTTGAAAGTCTCACCTTGGAAGAAGGTGATCAGATTTGGTAGGAAGGGAAAGTTAAGTCCGAGATTTATTGGTCCGTATGAGATAGTTGAGCGAGTTGGTCTCGTTGCCTATAGATTGAAACTACCGGCCGAATTAGAAAAGATTCACGATGTGTTTCATGTTTTGATGCTTTGGAGGTATAGATCAGATCTGTCGCATGTTATGCCAATTGAAGAGATAGAATTGAATCCGGATTTGACCTACGACGAAGAACCAGTTAAGATTTTGGCTTCGGACAGCAAAGTGTTGCAAGGAAGGACCATTGAGTTGGTCAAGGTAAAGTGGCGACACCAAGGAGTGGAAGAAGCCACTTGGGAGAGGAAGGATGACATGAAGAAGCAGTTTCTGTATCTATTTCCGACAGGTAAATTTTGAAGACGAAATTCTATAAGTGGGGGAGAGTTATAACGCCCGAGTTTAGGGTCCGGAAGATAATCGGATCTGTTTCAAGTTCGATTTGGGTTAGTTGGTTGGTTAAGTCTAATTTCGGGGGACCCCTTTCCAATAAAATGGTTTTTAAAGTATAATTGGGCAAAAAGGAGGTTTTTGAGTGGAAAATGAAGAATTTTCCTAAATAAAATTAAAAATGGTATTTTGAAATCAAAAAGACCATTTTCACTAAAGGCTATCATCCTCATTTTGAACAAAAGGGTTTTTCACGTTGGTTTTCTCCCTTCAATCCAAAACCTTCCCTTCATCAAAGGTTTCAAGGTAACTTCTTCTTTACTTTGGTTTTTACTTATTTGACTTGTCATCAATGAAATCTTTCTTCTAAACTCATTATATATTTCATTTTGGTTTTGGGTTGGAAATGGGTATTTTCACTTGATTTCCGTGGGTTTTATTATCCATGGTTTTACATGTGCTTTAAGCTAAGTTTTGAGTGGTTAGACATGTTGGAATATTGGCTTAAAAATGGGAAACCCGAAAGTGGTTAAAAATTGGATTTTTGAGTTGAAAATATGGATTTTTTGGCTTGGCTTTGGGTTGATTTCATGGTTGTTGGGGATGTTTTTAGATGATATTTGATGTGTTTTGATGTTTGAAATCGATGTGTTCAGTTTGGATTTTTGTTAGAACGAACTTGGTGAGGTTTGGGTGAAATTTGGGTTTGAATCAATGTGTTTTTGTTGCAAGAAGTTGGATTTCAGGTTGTTGTTGGTTTACATGTATAATAGCATCCTAATGTTCTGTTTTGGGTTGCCTAAAAGCAGAGGAAATTGAATTGGGAACTTCGGATGCGAGACCGGGTAGTTTGGAGGCTTGAATCGGTGTTTCGGCTAGCGTTGGTGTGTTGGATGGTGAGTGGAATTGTTTTCTAAGCTTTAACTTGGTTAAGGACGTGTTTTGGGGGTTTAGATTGAGCTTGATAAGCCAATCTAAGCTCAAGAGTAAGTTTCAATGCGTTTTAGCCTTTATTTTCGATAATATCTACTATGCGTTTGAATGATTTCCATAGTGCATGTTGCCATGAATATCCTTGTGTTATGCATTTGATTGCTTTAACTGATCCTATGTTAGTTATGGTTGTGACCATGAGAACACAAGGTAAGTGTTGGTTTGGTGGGTTATTGACAATGTGAAATCTTGTTACCGGATATAGTTGGTCGACCAATAGGATGTGAGTACACTCGAGGTAAAAGTCGTGCATGGCCTTAGTAATGTTAGATTCCACTAAGGAGGAGTACGGTGATGTGAGATTCCATCAGAAGCTATGTTTTACTAGAAGAGTGAGTACGGTGATGTGAGATTTCACCGGAAGTTTCTAGTGGGTTTGAGAACTATCCGCATATCCGAGTAAAAGTGTTAAATGTCAATATACCCATGGTGCTCTAAGTTCTCATGTTAAGTATGTTTTAATGTTCGTTACCATTTATGCTTATGTATGTAGTTGGTTACTTTTCTTGTATGATAAGAATGAGCATGAGGTAAGCTTATGGCTTGTGGTTGCATTCGGTAAATACACGGGATGTTAAATGCATGTTGTTATGTATTCAAGCATGAGGGAAATGATTTGGAAATAGTTTTGGTTTCAAGCAAACTATGGTTTTAAAACTGCATTGTTGTAGCTACTGTTTTGAGCACCGCTCACTAAGCTTTAATGCTTACACTCCCTTTTCCAGCAATGTAGGTCCTTAGACTTTCGGAACAGCTTGGGGAACGAGGGGAAAATCCAAGGGGTTTATTTTGCTCAAGTATGGTTTTTAGACTTCAATAATTAGTATTAAGCAATGGAATATGAACTTTTGGTTTAAGAGGTTATTGATATGTCTCCTTGCTTTAGACAAGTTTGTTTGGTTGTGTTTGGCTTGCAATGCCTCTCATTATGTTGAAGTATGCTATGTTTTGGCTTTTGACCTCTTTGGTGAATGTTAAGCATGAATGTTTTCCTTTATGAACCTTTTCATATTGAATATTGTCTTGTTGAACGCTTACCTTGTTTAACAAGAGTATACATGGTTGCCTTAAGTTGTATGCGCGTTTATGAGATTGATTGAATACTTGCTTAGTGTGTTTGTGTTGGCTTCCTTATGCTTAATTTGCTGAAATCTGTTTTTATTGGCATATGGTATCGATATGCTCAAAGGCAATATCGATACGGTCCCCTGTTTTAAGCATATCGTATCGATACGCGGGGGCGTACCGATACCTGTTTTGGTCTCTGGAAATCAGAGATTTTGGCGATAAATCGGGGTATCGGTACGAGCCTTAGATGTATCAATACAGTTCTTAAAGTTTACTTTGAGAGCTTAACCAGTAAGGGCGTATCGATACCAGCCTTGAAGGGTATCGATACGGCCTCTTGAATTTGACCTTGGGGAGCTTGACCATTGAAGGCGTATCGATACATGCCTTAGGTGTATTGATACGGCCTATAGTAAAATCATTAAAAGTCAACCTCTAATGTCTATATCGTTAGGTTCATTTTCGTGTTTGCTTTGTTGAGTCACGTTGGTATGCCCCGTGGCGCAGCGGAAAAATTAATCCGACGTAATCGAGCCAGGGTCCATGTACAGGAACGAATCCGGGATGAAAAGATGAAGAGTTACCTTTTCAAACTCTGGAAACTGGAAAACCGACGGTATGTCGGAATAACCATGTCAAGTAAAACCGGAATCATCACAGGTTCGCAACGACCTCTACGGAGTCCAGCCGAACAAAACGAACAAAGTTTCCGCTTCCCTAACACTTAGGGATAAATTTCGACAGGTTTGAACACCTTCCAGGGAGAAGTCGAAATCTTTCCAAGGATTCCTGAGGTAGTCTGTAATCGACCAAGGGTTCTACCGGGACTTGGATTCGAACTAGGAAATCTCCAGGAATTTGCCAGGGGGCAAGAGGAACACCAGAAAAATATTGAACAGCTTCTCAGAAGAAATCTGGGACTTGTCAAAAATTCCAGAGGGGAATTCCCCAGGATATGTCGAAATTTGCAAGGAGGAATAGGGATGATTTGATTGCTAGCCCTTGTCCCTTTAAATAGTATTCAGAGACTTAATTCTAGTTGAATTCCTTAAATCCAAGTTCAACCAAAATTCATAGAATCTAATTCTACTTGAAATTGGTTTATATTAAATATACATTATATTTAATAATATTAAATGAAATATATATATTTAATTATGTATAATCTTATTCTACATAAAACATGGATTTAAATATACATTATATTTAATCCAAATATATATATATATATTATATATAATCTCATTCTATCTTTACTTGGATTTAAATATATTTAAATATATATTTTTAATTATGTAGAATCTAATTCTACATAAACTTGGAATTAAATATACATTATTTAATTTCCAAATATATATATTTAAATTTCTAGAATCTTATTCTATAATATTTAAATCTCTAAATGTTTTCCATACTCTAAATAATATTTGATAAATACAATATTTATCCAATATTATTCCCATTTAAGGGAGTTGTCGATTTCCCCTATCCCATAGGGGATTTTCGGCAACCTCCCTAAAATAGGGAGTATGGTTTCCAATTTTTGTCCGTTTCATTCGAAGGGTGTGACCCTTGTAGGTTCATGTAACATTAGCAACAAAATTAGAATTGTTCTAATTTTACAAACAATGAGTGACATTTAGCAATACATCATTGCTACCTAAGTTGCATGAAGTCATGGTTTGACTTTCCTAATTCCTGAATAAGCTTCCTTTATGTATTTCATCGTTTTGTCCTTTATATCTTAGATGAACACAAGTCATGGGTTAGTCACACTTGCGTTGTCCATCTAGTGTTTCTTGATGTCTTGAGTAGATTATTATAAATGAATCTCTATGATATCTCATATCATAATATTCGAGCATGGCCATGTATTTTCTAATCTCATTCAATCAAGTGGCCGATGATATTTCTCCCATTATGTAGCAGGGACAAATCCTTTCTTGATCAACCATATTTCACTACATAGGTCATCACATATCTAATCATCAGTCTTTATAATGTAGTCAGTTACGACACACGTTTCACTATGTCAAAATACGTAAATCTTTATGTTGAAATCATGTTGATCTCAAGTCTGAGGATCATACATATGTTTATCATGAGCAATGTTGTGACTGTCACATAATTACCCAAGAAACATGCTCATAGCGGGTCAATCCAGTATGTTGTTCTCTAACAAATACTTATGTGTTGATTTTGACATCTCTATGTCAATGACAATGCTTGTCATCAACCACATATTAGTCTTTATATATTATCACTGTTCATACCCGTAATAATATTCGACTAAGGATCCTATTTAACAATAATCGTATTATTGTATGGACATTATTATCCAATGGTTAGTTTGATGCACAGAAACATACCAAATGATAATAACGGCAATGTCATTACTTGATAAATCTAGTAAAATAGTATGTCTATTCAATCATCATATGATTGGTGTTTCGGCATACTCCAACAATCTCCCACTAGCACTAAGACCAATCATTCTCGTATCTAATACGATATGGCTTAGTGTAACTGACATGCTTGTGCTGTGTCAAAAGCTTTGTCAGGGAGTTGACAAAGTTATCAACTTTGTGCGTATGTTGCATACTTTCACATCTCCAAGATGTAAGCACTTTAGAATATGTTTGGATTTATTGATGAGATATGGGTTTTATTTGCTTACGCAAAGGTTCCATCATAACAGAGTTATGTAGCATCTAATATGCTGGGAACAACCATTAGTTTAGAAGTGAACCCTTTAGATCCAAACATCCTTCTTTATTGCTATGTCGACTGTAATACATTCAACCTATGTTGTAGAGTTAGATATTGTCTCATGTTGCTAACTCGCAATATCTTTTATTAATGCAAAACGGATTGCGATCTTTAGCTCCTTTTGATGAGTATGCCATCTACATACAATACTTAGGAAAGTAACAATGCTCCCACTAGCTCTTTTGAAAACAAGACTCCCCTTTGTCTCTAGATAAACCAAACCTTTTGATTGTATCTTCTGAAACGAATATCCCAACTTCGAGAAGCTTGCCTTAGTCTACGGATAGACCTTTGTAGCTTACATACCTTCCAAGTGTTTACTGGAGTGACAAAACCTTCTGGATGTGTCATGTACACATATGTTTCAAGTTTTCCCTTAAGAAAGCGGTTTTGACATTCCTTTATTAGATTCCATAATCATGGTATGTAACTACTTGCAAGTGAGATTAAGATGGATTAAGCATAACTACAAGGAAGATGCTTTATCATAGTCTATACTATGAAGTTTGTCGAAAACTTTTAGCGACGAATCATCCTTTGTATGTTTTATCATCCATGTCGGTTTTTCCTTTTTGAAAAAACTCATCCATACCTCTTAGGTTTTACCCTTTTAGGTAACCAAAGTCTATACTTGGTTTTAGACATGGATTTCATCTCATCTCTCATGGCTCTTTAGTCAATTCTCGAATTTTGGGCTCACCATTGCTTTCTGATAAGACTTAGTCTTTATCTTGACCCAAAAAGAAGAGTGTTTCATGTACGGATAGTGAGAAATCCATATTTCTCAAGTAGATTGTATTCTTTTAAGGATCAACACAATGGTTGTGTTTTGTTCCAATGTTCCTTGATCATTTGTGGAACATTCTCAATCTTTGGTTCATAAATTTGTTGTCTAAAATTTCTTCAAATTCCAAATGCCAATTTTTTCATTTTGTGAGAGGTAATCTCTTTCGAGAGAAACTCTCGATTGAGCAACAAACATTTTGTTCTCGTTGAAAATTGAAATCCCTTAGTGATAAGTATTCTCTTTCGAGATAAACTATCGTTTGAGCAACAAATATTTTGTTCTCGTTAAAGTTGAAGAAATAATATCCCTTTGTGAGAATTAATCTCTTTCAAGATAAACTCTCGTTTGAGAAACAAACACTTTGTTCTCGTTAGGATAAACAACAAATGGAGTTTTTAAGGTTTGAACTTTGTAAACATTTTAACATGTAAGTAACCTTAAAACTTCAAAGGTATTCTAGAACAATTCTTAGTCCGTATCTTATATGGCGTTTCGAACCAAGTTTAAAAAATGATTAAGTATGAGAGTTGTTTTTCTACTGTGTAAAGAAGTCCAAATTGACTTGTTCTGAATCAAAACATGTCTAACATATTTGATTCTCTTTCAAAGACTTTTCGTTCCACTTGTGGGATTTAATTATGGGACAATCCCATATTCTTTGAAAGTTCATCAAACTTTAAGTATTCTTGAATTTGATCTCATCAAATTACCTTAATACTTTTACGAGTTTGAGATTAGTCATTTGTTTTATTTATCTTATAAATATTATTGATTTGATTAGTTTAAAGATCATTGATTCGTTGTGCCATAAGAGATTAAAAGAATAACATTTATTTAAATAATCTCAAAATTAAAATATCTTGTCCTTACAAGATAACTAAAACTTAGGCACAAAATAATAATCTTAAAAACTAAAATAAATCTATTTAAGCAAAAACACATGTCCTAATGGATGATGTAGCAACTCTTGCTTTATTTCCATTCGCATGTCCATGTCTATTCTGATGCCTTCTCTTTAGAAGCCTCTGAGGTTGATACCTCACTTGTTTTTGCTTTCTTGACTTCTTGTAGGTGTGTGGTGCAGTTTCTCTTCCAATGTCCGGTCTTGCCGCAATGAAAACATTTTCCATCCTTCTTGATTCCCTTTGTAGGTTTTAATGTCTCCTTTCCATCGGTTTTGGTCTTACCATCACCTTTAGACTTTGCTGCCGATTTACCTTTCTTCTTGCCCTTGCGGACCATCAGAACAGGTTTAGGTCCTACCTTCTTCAGGTTGATTTCAGCAGTTCTCAACATGCTGAGCAACTGTGGCAGCGTCTTGTTAATTTCATTCATATTGAAATTAAGGACGAACTGATTGAAACTATCCGACAACGATTGCAGGATGACATCAGTAGCTAATTCGTCTTTCAACGGAAAGCCGAGCTTCTCCAATGTTTGGATGTAGCCCATCATTTTGATGACGTGAGCTCCTACGGTAGATCCCTCACTCATCTTGCATTGAAACAGAGCTTTAGAGGTCTTGTACCTCTCTTGACGAGCTTGCCCTTCATAAATCTCCTTGAGATTTTGAATCATATCATAAGCTACCATGTCCTCATGTTGCTTCTGAAGCTCAGAGGTCATGGAGGCAAGCATAAGACAACCGACATCTAGCATATCTTCCATGTGTTTCTTAAACTTGTCTTTGTCAGCTCTGGATGCAGTGGCAACCGGTTCATCAGGAACAGGTTCTTCAATGACATATTCCTTCTTTTCCTGTTTGAGAACAATTCTCAAATTGCGGAACCAGTCAAGGAAGTTTATGCCATTGAGCTTATCCTTCTCAAGAATAGATCGTAGAGATAGAGTATTATTTGTCATTAATTCTACAACAAAGAAAATATGCTATATAAGTTTTACTAAATTTTAAAATTTATAGATAGGTCTTTACTATAAATTTACTCCCACTATTTTCTTCAAAATTAAAAACCCTCTAGTTTTAATTTTGAAAAAACGTTTGGATAGTTTTTCTAGTGAGTGAGGATCCGTATTTCACCATTCCTAAATCAGCTTTGGCCAGTCTTTTAGGAAATGGTTAGTTAGGTAAGTAACACCTTACTAATTACATCTCATGTAATTCCTCATCTTTTGGCGAACAACTCTTGTTCTTTAAATCATCTTATGATTAACCAAAACTTTTAACCACTAGGTTTTCTAATCCTATTAGAACAACCCAGCTAAGTCAATACCAATATCTCAACCGGCGAATATCACTAGCTTATTCTTCGCGTTTAACTAAGATAGATAAATGTGACATTGATTTGGCAAAGCTCGCATTATATCGATCGAAGCTTTAACGAGGGTAAATATTGGATGGTTAAAACAAACTTAGAATTATAGTGAGGGATTTACTTAATTATCTCATCATTTTAACATTGATCCTATCAATAGAACTATGTTTAATCATGCTTATAAAACATCCATTGCATCACATACAAGGTAAATATAAGTGGTAAATAAATATGCAATGATTATAGCCCTTCTTAACCTAAGGCGACCCGTCCCAAGCCAATGGGAGGACCATTCTACTGAAGATAGAATCTTCTTCTGAAATGCCCGGTCCACCAGGGAAGGACCACCACACTGCTACCTTGGCCCTTGCTTTATCTCCATGAGTATTTACAATTTTCAGAAACTCGCGTTACATGCGAGAGAGTGAGATGAGAAGAGAAGTACAATAGAAGATAGAGAAAGGCACGACACGCAGGCCGTATTTATAAAAACCAAAACTATAAAGGCTATGGGCTATAACCATGCAAAACAAACACCGTGCAACCTAACATGCATTTCAAACATCGTGCGAACAAAGTAACGACGTGTTTACGGAGTTTTAAACTGATTATCTCTATGTTGTGGTTAATGGGCCAAAGAAGGATCACGAGGTTTCATAAACCATTTGCGTTAACCAAAAAATGCACCAGGTAGGTCAACATGAAAGAGAGGTGGCGCACTAGGCACACTTAAGTACCAGGTCTTTGATGATGCCAATCCTAGACATGCATTTTTCATAACATCTAACCATAACTCTTATGGATTCACCGTGAAAGATAGTTTGATAACTTTTATCAAATTAGAAGCCCTTTCAGAGATTTCATAAATCTATGAAACTACGAACAACTACTTGTTCTCTAGACTAACTATTAGTCTCAACATGTTAATATTTAACATTGAAGCAACCTAACAAAGTTATGATTAACTCTTAATCATTCAGTGATAATCGAAATAAGTCTTTATTAGGTGTGATACGATAAACGATAAATATCTAAATCGAATCAATCAGCATGCATCTCATACATAAACATCACCAAAGAATTTAAGTCTGAATTCGTATGATACAAGTGGCTCTAATACCACTGTTGGGTCACGTCGGTACGCCCCGTAGCGCAGCGGAAAAATTAATCTGACGTAATCCAGCCAGGATCCATGTACAGGAACGAATCCAGGGTGAAAAGATGAAGAGTTACCTTTTAAAACTATGGAAATTGGAAAACCGACGGTATGTCGGGATAACCACGTCAAGTAAAACCGAAATCGTCACAGGTTCGCAACGACCTCTACGGAGGCCACCCGGACAAAACGAACAAAGTTTCTGCCTCCCTAACACTTAGGGATAAATTTCGACAGGTTTGAACACCTTCAAGGGAGAAGTCGAAATCCCTCTAGGGATTCCTGAGGGAGTCTGAAATCGACCAGGGGTTCTACCGGACTTGGATTCGAACTAGGAAATCGCCAGGAATTTGCCAGGGGGCAAGAGGAACACCAGAAAAATATCGAGCAGCTTCTCAGAAGAAATCTAGGACTTGTCGAAAATTCCAGAGGGGAATTCCCAGGGATGTGTCGAAATTTGCAAGGAGGAATAGGGATGATTTGGTTGCTAGCCCTTGTCCCTTTAAATAGTATTTAGAGACTTAATTCTAGTTGAATTCCTTAAATCCATATTCAACCAAAATTCATAGAATATAATTCTACTTGAAATTAGTTTATATTAAATATACATTATATTTAATAATATTAAATGAAATATATATATATATATATATTTAATTATGTAGAATCTTATTCTACGTAAAACATGGATTTAAATATACATTATATTTAATCCAAATATATATATATATATATATATATATATATATATTATATAGAATCTCATTCTATCTTTACTTGGGTTTAAATATATTTAAATATATATTTTTAATTATGTAGAATCTAATTCTACATAAAATTGGAATTAAATATACATTATTTAATTTCTAAATATATATTTAAATTTCTAGAATCTTATTCTATAATATTTAAGTCTCTAAATATTTTTCCATACTCTAAATAATATTTGATAAATACAATATTTATCCAATATTATTCCCATTTAAGGGAGTTGCCGATTTCCCCTATCACATAGGGGATTTTCGGCAACCTCCCTAAAATATGGAGTATGGTTTCCAATTTTTGTTCGTTTCATTCGAATGGTGTGATCCTTGTAGGTTCATGTAACGTTAGCAGCAAAATTAGAACTGTTCTAATTTTACAAACAATGAGTGGCATCTAGCAATACATCATTGCTACCTAGGTTGCATGAAGTCATGGTTTGACTTTCCTAATTCCTGAATAAACTTCCTTTATGTATTTCATCCTTTTTTCCTTTATATCTTAGATGAACACAAGTCATGGGTTAGTTACACTTGCGTTGTCCATCTAGTGTTTCTTGATGTCTTGAGTAGATTATTATAAACGAATCTCTATGATATCTCATATCATAATATTCGAGCATGGCCATGCATTTTCTAATCTCACTCAATCAAGTGGCCGAAGATATTTCTCCTATTATGTAGGAGGGACAATTCTCTTGTTGTATGCGAATAATTTAAAGGACCCCCTTTTACGCGTAACTAGTTGGTTTCTTGTGGGGGTTTGTTTTGCTTTGTTTCTTATAGAACGACATCGTCTTCCCAAAGTGGGCGTCGTTTTTCCGTCATTAGTTAATTTTTTGGGAGGATTTTTTCTCCTAGGCAGCAAAACATTGTGTTTTTAATGTTCTCCGTTGTCAGGTAAGCAACATATGTAGGAAGACTAGTTTTCTTTGTTTCCTTGTTTTAAGTATGTTCACAACCGACTTTGTAGTAGTCTTATTCAAAGGGTCGTGCGAGAAATTTGGTTGTATGTATCTGCTTCCAACATTGAGAGTTTGTGATACTTTGAGGGTAGCGAAGTATCTTTTGTTGTATGCCCGCATGCTCCTTTAAGATAAAGGGATTTCATCTCTTTTGAAAGTCAAATGCACTTTGTAGTAAATTGAAAATTGGGGGATTCATGCCCCCTAAATGAGGTATTTATTTTTGGTTCACTTGCTTTGGAGGCGGCAATCGTTGATCTTTTTCATCTTTGCGGTCGCTTTTTGTTGTGTGGATCAATCGATTAACAAATGGCCAAGAGGGGGTGAATTGGCTTTTTGAAATGAAAGGGAGCAAAGTTTTAAAGTAAAAATTGAAGGCAATAGAATTTATAGAGGTTCAAGCTTAGAACAAGCTCTACATATACTACCTTAGCTCCCATTAAGGATTTTCAACCAATTTCACTAGAAATTCTCCCCCTTTTCTCAGATTAGGAGGAAACCTTACAAATCAATTAAACTTTCTACCCAAAGCTTAATCAAGACTCTCTCTTTACAAGAAAATTTTTGGCAACAAAGAAAATACCTCACAATAGGTGAATAATTACCCAATTACAAGTTCACTCTAACCCCAACCTTGATTAAGAAAGAATACAATAAAAGCTCTCAAGAGTGTTACAAGAATTTGACTCTAATAGGCTCAAAGAGATTGGATTTTTTCTTGATTGTGCTTGACTTGTTCAAAATGGTTGTTGTTGTTATAGCTTTTATGGCTTGCCTTTATACCTCTTCATTGAATTCTAATTGTTTGGGTGGTTGGCATCATTAATAGAGTCGTTGAGCTCTCTTTTTCCCACCATAAATGCACTTCTGCAACACACTGTATTGGTACACGCGTCACCGTATCGGTACCTGCCATAAGAAGAAAGATTTGTTGTATACAAATAGCGTATTGGTACGCGAAGAGGCATACCGGTACCAAAACCATATTTTACAAAAAAGGATCGGTACGTCATAGTGCGTAGCAGTGCTGATTTTGCTCATTGGAATCTGGAGAAGTGTTTAACATAAAAGTGTATCGGTACGATAGTTAGGCGTATTGGTACTGTTAACCTTTTTTCAAAGTGTTTGGCTCTAATAAACTGACAATTCAACGGTCAAAAATTAAATGCCAAGATTTATCAAATTTTACCAACTTGTATCGGTACGGAAAGGAGCGTATTAATATGGTAAGTAATTTTTAGTTTCCAAGTTTTGATGGCATATCGGTACTGCAAGAAGTGTATCGGCAAAATTTTCTTATTTTGCATAACTTGTTTTCCAGTAGGCAAAAATTGAAACTATACGGATGTAACCGTATCGAGTACGCCTGGACCAAACTTGAAAATTTTAGATCGAAAATACTTAGAAAATATTTTGGGTTTTGATTTAGAAACACTTAAAGTTTGAATCCTTGTCATTTTTTAGTCTTTTGAGTAGTTAAAAATTTATTTCATTTTGCAATTAAGTCCTTGAAAAATATTGTTATATCAAAATCAATTTTGGTTTTACACTTTTCTATGCACACTCACTTCGGGAGCAGCTAGCGATCTTTTTCATCTTTGTAATGGCTTTTCTATGTACACTCACTTCGGGAGCGGCTAGCGAGCTTTTTTATCATTGCGGTCGCTTTTCAATGCACACTCATTTCAGGAGCGGCTAGCGAGCTTTTTCATCTTTTTGGTCGCTTTTATATGCACACTCACTTCGAGAGCAGCTAGCGAGCTTTTTTAACTTTGTGGTCGTTTTTCTATGCACACCCACTCTAGGAGTGGCTAGCGAGCTTTTTCATCTTTGTGGTCACTTTTCTATGAACACTCACTTCGGGAGCGGCTAGCGAGCTTTTTCATCTTTGCGGTCGATTTCCTATGCACACTCACTCCGGGAGCGGCTAGCGAGCTTTTTCATCTTTGTGGTTGCTTTTCTATGCACACTCACTTCGGGAGCGGCTAGTGAGATTTTTTTATCTTTGTGGTCATTTTTCTATGCATATTCACTTTGGGAGCAGCTAGCGAGTTTTTTTATCTTTGTAGTTGCTTTTCCATGCACACTCACTTTGGGAGCGGCTAGCGGGCTTTTTTATCTGTGTTCACTTTTCTATGCCCAAAAAAATACATTATTAGGAAAAGGCTTTTATTTAATTAAAGCAATTGAATATAATATTAAACACACGAGTTAAAACGTTCATAAAAGGTTAAAAAATGCATGTTGAATTAGACAAGTTAGGTTGTACCTTTGCTTGTTTGGTGCATTTATGTTTGGTGACCAGTCGCCACTTTTCGTGTCCCTTATACTGGACGCGACTACTTAATGGCTCAAAGCTTTTCTCCGGACGCCGTTTGTGACTGTTCACTTCGACTACCGAAGAAGTCGGTGAGGGGGGTTCGCTCTATTTACCGATTTTGTGGCTTCGAACCTAATCAACATGGATTGCCTCCTTTCCGTTAGCTAGATGGTCATAAGGGTCGCATAGATTCCTCATTCGAACTCTTTTTTTCTCTTTGCATGTGCTTCTTATGGGTACCTCCCCTCTTTATCTTTAACAAACTCGTCGAACTGTCCCCTTTTGACGGGTTACTCTATCGCATTTTTCAGACGAATACATTCATTTGTGTCGTGCCCATGCCCCTTATGAAATTCGCACCTTTTGTTTGACTTTCTATGATTTCCTTAGGCCTCATCTGTGGTGGGGGCTTCAGAATTTTTAGATGTTTTGCATGGTGTAGGATATATGATGGTGGGTCTGTTAGAGGGTGATATGTTCGGAAACTGAGCGGTGACCCTTTTTTTGACCCGACTTTTCGCGTGCTGAATTGTTTTTTTTTCTTGCTTGAGCTCCTTGTTTTTGCTTTCTGAGTAACGTTGTGATTATTTTCTTATTTTTTCGGTCTCCTCTACTCCTACAGGATAGAAAGCTTCCTCCCCTAGTTGTGGTTTATGGGTTTCGAACTTTGTATGCTTTCAGTTGAATCCCTTAAGGAACTTACTGTTGTGGCTCCCTGGTCGATTTCTATTACATGCGCATACTGCTCACCCACTGCTTTGGTTGTAATGGCTCTGAATTTCTCCATAATCTCCTCATCGTGCTCTCCTTTCAAACGTTGCATTCACCCTTTGATATATTATTTTTGTTGTCTAAGTTGTTTCAGTGCGGCATGGGTATACTCTTTCATGGTTTCCAGTTTTCTCTGCATGTTAGCTAGCCGGTCGCCTCTATCCTAAAAAGGAGGGGGTTCCCCTTCCTTCTCTTCCTGGCTCTTTTCTTCCTATATGTGCTTCTATGATTTCTCGTGTTGGGGTCGCTTTACCTCAATTTCTAAGAATCAGACTGAAAGGTGAAGGCTCCACGCTCACCGCACCAATTGTTGATGGCCAAAATGATCAAAGGTCGGAGACGGTGGTCTGACAGTGGTAGGAATGCTCGTTCCAGGTTAGATCTTAAGTATTTCTCTTGCTTTTGGGCAGTGATGGTGCTGGGAATGGAAGGCCTTATTTCCTTTAGGCTGCATGTCCAATTTTATATTACTTGGACAGGTGTCAAGATGGGGTTGTCGTGGCACGTTGATTGGACTAGCTATGACTCGGTGTCCTAGGTTCTCCTCGACATATGTGATAGGCACGTGTGTAGTCATGTGACCAGTAGATGAGGCGTGATGTTGTTCGTGGTTCTGTCTGTTCGCCGCAGATTGCGAAGGGTATGACATAGTTCGCGGGAGATCATGTGTGTTGTGGTCCGCCTGTGTTGTGACGCTCATCGCTGGACGTCTCTTATATTATAATGTCCATGGTCTTACTTGCTCAGGTTTCGACACGTGGCGACATGTGTTTATAGGTGCTATCAAAGTTAATTTATTTCTGACATTATTATTATTATTATTATTATTATTATTATTATTATTATTATTATTATTATTTGGATGTAAACATGTAATTATACACCTGAAAGTTGAAACTTTAATTTAGTTCAATTGTACACATGAAGCTTTGATTTAAACCCAAAACCATAAACCTTAAGGAATCAAAATTAATCTCATAAACCAATAACCATAACCTAAACGATAAATCATTGATATTAAACCATAAATCTTAAACAATCCAAATTAATCACATAAACCAATAACCCTAAACTAAATCATAAAAACTTAAGGAAATAGAATTGATCTCATAAACTAATAACACCAAACTAAACAATAAACCATAAACTATTAATATTAAAGCATAAAGAATCATGTTGGCAGCATTTAGATATTTAATAAAACCTCCAAATATTTTTTATATACTACAAGTTATAAATATAAAAATAAACATTTTAATTTAATGATCATAATTAATCATATACCTTAAATTGTGAAAATATATTTTGTCGCGCTGTAATATAATAAATTCATAATCTCGCAACTTCATCAATTGTAACTTATTAGTTATTACAAGTCACATAAATATCAAATCAGGTAAATATCACACTAGTTCAATAACAAGTCAGATCTTTTACAGGTTGAGTCAATTACAAATCAGGTTCATAACATGTTAGGTTGATAACAGGTCGAGTAATATCAGTTATTTACCAGGTTAATCTCGAGTTCAGGTTCATATCAGGTCGGATGCAGGTCGGGTTCAATTATCACATTATCAGGTTGAGTTCGGGTTCAAGTTGGGTTCATATCCAAAATTTTTAGGTTCAACTCGGGTTTAAGTCAACACCAGTTCAGACTCGAATCGATTTCGGATCACAACCACCTCGGATCACAAGCAGTTTTGACTCAAGTCGGTTTCAATCAGTTTTACAGGTCATGTTAGCTTTTTACATCCCTATAAGCAAAAAGCTATAGTTCTTTTTTCTAATTAATAAAATGAGTTATTGGTGTATTTAGTATCTGGGATTCTGAACACATTCCCTTTTGGGTATTTGATTGGGAATCTTATTTTGCCATCAAAATGTGAAACCCTCTCAATATTTGGTTAAGTAATAACTTAATCCCTAATAGGATTGGGGTGTAAAAGAAAACAACAACAGTGCAATCTCAGTTTATGCATCAAATATCTATAATTGGGTTCTCATTAAGCAATCCAAAATAGAAGTTGATCAAGAACGAATACAAACAGATCTGCTCTTAAGCATTGCTCCAGAATTCTGAAAAATGGGTGAATGATATCTCCCTCTTTCCTCTACACTGGGTCTCTGCAATTCCCAAAACCTCTCAGATTTCTTGTAGATCTGATCCCTCAAATGAGGGTAGCCCTGGAATGCATAATCCGATGGCTCAAAAACTGGGGTTTCTCTTTCGGTATTGTTCACATAAATGCTGTTTGTTGATGGGAAGTCCCTTCTGTTCACCCTCAAACAGTTCTCTATCACCATGATCTCTTCTTTGAATCTATCCCTGATTTGTCTCAAATTTCGCAGCAACTTACCAGGTTTTGGACACTTGTTGTTGGATGAACGTTGGGAAATGTCATTGGAATATGGGATTGTTTTGCATTCATAGCAAAAGTGTTTCCATCTCTCAATGTTGAAAGCTCTTCTCTTGGTATTGTCTGACAGACATGCATATGCCTGCAAGTGAACAAACAGTTGGTGGAATTGCTTCACGTACAGTTATTCTTCAGAAGAGTCATTCAGCCGGTTATGTTTTGGATAAAAATTCTCTACCCTTTTCGGTGCCCTCACTTATGCCTCAACATTAAAAAATACAATAAAATTAAATTTCAAGCCCTAGCTCTAAATTCTAAATTCTAAATCCTAAATCATACACCATGTACCCTATACCTTATACCTTATACCCTAAAAAATACACCCTGCCGTAAATTCTCTAAACCCTAACCATAACCCCTAATCTAAAGCCTAAACCTAATTTTGAGTATAAGAGCATAAGTAAGAGCACTAAAAAGAGATAGAGGATTATTTGTAGTATTTATTTATTAAGTTTAACCATTTGATAATAGTCACATACTGTACAAGCGATTTATTCGAATGAACCGAATTTCTCACGGAGTTCAACATTATTGTTTTCTACTAAGATTCCTTTATGGGTTCAACCGGTTAAGTTTAGAATTACAGTGTGGGGAGAATGAATTGCATAGCAGAAGCAAAGATCTTTATTCAACCAAAATTCGGTACCCAATTTTTTATATGTATAAATGGTTAGTGTTTGAACATGAGTAATATTTTTCTTTTCTTTTTAAATGTTCATATCCGATTACGAGTGAGATGAATTTCTTAGGAAAATGACAGAAGTAATTACTTATATTTGAATTTGGGTAAAATAAGAAAAATAATGTGAGTGGGAAAAAAAAAAGTAGGGCATCTAAAAATTTTGTATAGTTGAGTAGTCACGTTTGCCGGTTGGTAAGCTGCTATTCTTTGTTCAATCATTTTTCTTAAGTCGTGAGTTTTAAACTCACTTGAAGTACCCTTTCCTTCTCCTAAACTCTCTTTTTTCCCTCCCTTTAGGTAGTATTAGGGTTAGATCTCTTTCTTTTTAGGCAGAATTAAGATTAGATAAAATTTGTCAAAATAAAAAAAATTTGTTTAGCGATCTACAACATTTGATATAGTACCAAAGAAACTCGTCATCTAGTCCGGACAAATTGCAAATAAATTGAAATTAAATAAAACTCGTCATTAGTCCCAACAAGTTATTTTGAGATGCAAATAAGATATCTGAATTTGGTTTAAAAAAAAAACTTAAATCAAAGGAACTATTCGAGACTACATGACGAATTTTATGTCGAATTTGAGTGAGATAATATGAATACCTTATAAAAAAATAAACAAATGATCGTATTCAAATATGAACCAGATGTATAGATACTCAATACGGATAAATAATTTAAAAAGAAAATTCTGTATTTCTACCGAGCAAAAGCAATCCAATTTATTCCAACATCCAATGCAACGGAAGGAACAAAAAACTAATAAAATAGAATGAAGAAAAAACAACCTCTGAAACAAGCTTGAAGGCAATTCCAGCTTTTGGATGTTTATTCTTATCAGGATGAAGTTGCAAAGCTGAAACACCAAAAATAAATAAATAAAAGCATAATTAAACAACGCAAAACTTTGATTTCTTTTTTGCCATTTTATTCCTTACCAAGTTTATGGTAACGCCTTTTGATTTGCTGGAATCCTGCATTTTCAGCGACCTGCAAGGGGAAAAAGCCTGGAAAATCCGGGAAAATATTCTGGGGAAGATTAAAAGCCTGGAAAAAGAAAAGAAAGGCAGTGAAAACGTACTCCCAAAAGACGATACCAGTCTGTGAAATGAGTGGTGTTGGAATGGTGTTTATGTGGACATGCGATTGGAATGGTCGGCATTGAACAAATTTGAAGGACCAACTCTGACTTTTCGCATTCTGAAATCTTTGGATTCCACCCAATTTTCCCCATTGTGTTTGGGAAATGCAGGATCAGAGGTTGAAGGTGAAAAGGAGGAGAGAAAATGGTGTAAATGAAAGGTGGAGGAGAGGTTTGATGGAAGAAAGAGAGGAGAGAAGCATATAAAACTAGGAAAATGGAAAGTTTTATTTCGAAGTGGATCAGTTGGTGGGAAGATTAACAAACGTTGGCTTTGCCATTTGGCTAATTAATTACCTTATGCCTAATCAAACCTTGCCAACATACTTTAAAAAAAAACCTTGCCAGCATAACAAATATAATCCAAGTTACATGATTTTAATTCGAAATTCAAATGCGAGAATTCATGACGATAGAACCCAACGAGTAGTCCAAGTAGAAAAGAGGATGATGTTCATCTTAGGAAACTTGAATTCGATTAGCTTTGTTTGTAATATGTGTGTCTTATCAAACTTATCAAAGGGTTAATAAAAAGTATGAACAAATAATGCATTGTAATCACTTTAGGACTATTAAAAAAATTATGACGATAAATTTAATTGATTTGAACTTGAATTGATAATTTGAATTTTTTTTGACAATTTCTAATTCCTAACCCCTAATCCTACATAGAGGAGGGGAATGGGAAACTCTAGGGGGAGGAAGAAGAGTGCTCCTAGTGCGTCTAGAACCTATGACCTAAGGGAATGCGAGGGAACAAAGAAGAGCAGCTTGGTCAACCGACCAAATGTGCTTGCTCATCTAATTTTTTTTTTCAAATCTTAAATCTAATGTTAATCCTACCTAGATGGGAGGGGAATGGGAGACTCTAGGGAAAAGAGAGTGCTCCTAGTGAGTCTAAAACTCAAATATAAATAAACAAAGATGAAAACTTCACCAACCGGTCAAATTTACTTGATCATCTAAATTAGAAATAACATAAAATGTTTGACCAATATCAAATCAACCAACATAAATGATTAGCCTATAAATTAGAGATTTATTCTATGTTTTTAGACTTTAAAAATCCATTAGATTAGATTAAAAATTTTGAATTTAGATTAATTATTTTAAAGGACAACAAATGAATTCAAAGTTTGAAAAAATATTTGTACTTTTAGTTGAAATCTTTTTTTTAATATGAGTTGAAATCCTTTTAGAAAAAAATGGAAGATTACATTTTTATCAGTAAATTATAATTTTATTGGTGATCATACCATACCTCATGACCACGAGCCTCGTTAAAAACCTCCCTACACCTAAATGGAGGAAAAGAGTACTCATGGCCATGGCAAAATAAAAAGAATTACAAGAACAAAACACCAACAAAGTATACACCAAAAAACAAAACAGCCGACTAAAACGCTAACAACATCAAAACACAACCTCAAGCCACGAAGCATGTTGAACACCACCCTTTGCAAGCGCATCCGCAATAGAGTTAGCCTCTCGAAGAACATTATGGAAGCATAAATGAGGAATTTTCAACGCAGCCTCGTCAATCTGATTGAAACATTGCCAAATTTTCCATGGACGATGCTCTCGCCGTAGAATCCATGCCACAGCAACTTGAGAGTCAGATTCAAGCACCAAAGATACCACATGCCACCTTGAGGCGGCAAAAAAGACCAATACAACTTGTATAGCTAATAATTTAGCCTAATTGGATTCAATCACCCAAAGGACCCGAGAATAAAGCATCTTTCCATTAGAGTCCCTCAAAACACCCCCACACCCCGCCAGTCCTGGTTTCCTTTTCGTCGAGCCATCAATATTAAATTTTAAAACAACCCTTGGAGGCGGTTCCCAAACAACACGCAATCTACTCACACAATTAGGGGCCAGGGGTATAACACTCCAAGGACACAACCACTATTGATTTTCAACAACATCCACCGCCCATTTGGAGGCCTTCATCCAATACAAAAGATCTCAGCTTTATGAGGAACAAAAGTTCATCAACCGAGAGATTCTTCTTGCTAAAAATTAATTCATTTCTTCCAAGCCACACTGACCATAATACAACTACACAAGCAACAATCCAGCCATGTCGAAAAGACCCTCAAACTACTCGTAAAAGCAAATGTTCATGAACTCCAGAAACGATGATGGGTGAACCATGGTAACACCCCACCAGCACATAACACGGGACCATAAATTATATATTGGCGGATATGAAAACAACCTTGTTCCATCTTCTTAGGAAAATTTTCATCTTTTTGAGTTTGTGTGTAATAGGATGTTTATATGCAACATTAGAGATATTTAACCATTCCATTTCCATATCTTTTGCATGTTTTCGTTAATACATCCAACAGTTGATGAAACGGAACGGTCTCGGCCCCCATTCTTCTGCTTCTCCCACTAATAATAATGGTGTGTGATCAGAGATTCCCCTCGGTAGGTCCAATTGCTTCAATTAGTTAAAACGATATACCCATTCTCCTGTCACAACGAATCTGTCCAGACGGCTGCATTTGTTCCCCGAATTATACCAGGTAAACTGTTTCCCTTGCATCGAGATATCCATCAATCACACTTCATTCAGGAAGTTCACAAAGTTTTTCATCCCTATCGCACTTCCATTACATCCTTGTCTTTTCGAAGGCAAACGAATCACGTTAAAATCACCACAAACACACCATGGACCATGAAAACTGCACATCACATATAACAATTGTAGCCACAATGCTAATTGACCCTCTACCGAACATGGAGCAGATAAGCAAACTATCCCACATCTCCGAGACTCACTCACCGAAGACCCGATGATCATAACACAGTGTTTGAAAATTTGCTTTGACTCAATTCTAAATCTAGATGTTTCCCAAACCATTAAAACTCCCCCGACCGATCAATCAAGGGTGCAAACAAAGTCAAAATTATTAGTAAACCAAATCGAACTCACCAATGGTAAGGCAATGTCCTCCAATTTTGTTTCTTGAAGACAAACCATCTCCCCTTGATATTGTCGTAACATGTCTTGTACAACTTTTTTATTTGATCTTGATCCCAAACAACAAATGTTCCACGACAATATCTTCATACCTCTATGCTATTGACCTCCCTCGCGTTCTTCAATTAGCCTCGCAATATCTTTCACTACTTCGTCTTCTTTACAAATTGTGACTGCTCCTATATGTTTTTCGAAATCAATGGTCTCTTTTTCTGCTTATAGTAGAGATCTTTTACGACAAAGAACCGTTAGCAATTCTCTAATTTTTCTCAGGATTTTTTTCGGCCTACCTCTTCCTCTTTTTGGCTCGAGAACTGTTATTTTTGTTTGAATTTCCTTTCTGTGTTTCACCGTGCATGATTTCATCAATATATCTTATTTTGCCATCAGCCTCCCCAAGTCTAAATGCAATTGCCCTAGACGGCTTGGCCTTTGTAATCGGCCCAGTCGACATTGGTTTATCATTTAAATTCTAGACAGTCATAATCTTTTGCATCTCATCCTGCATTACATCCACCTTTGTGACCTCACCGTCATTGCGATATATTATTCCCGCCTGCTCCTCTGATATGTCGTTCCCTCCCAAATCTTGGCTATCAAACACACACAAATCAATATGCCTTGATACCTTCAGACGCGTCTGTTGTATTCCAGAGTCTATCCATTCGATCAAATTTGGGACAACAATTTCGTGGGAATTCTTGATTTCATTATTTGTAGACAAATTATCATGTTGAGGAGAATCATCGAGTTCACCTTCTGGTATTGTTTCTTTTATCCCTAGTCCCTGTCATCGATTCAGATTATACATTGATTCGTCCTCTTCTTCACTTGTCTCATCAGATAGATCTGCACTCTGCTCGTTTCGGACAGTGTATTCAATTTCACAGACTCTTATTGGATATACTTGGCCGTTTACCACCAATTCTATTGTTTCAGCTATTCTATCAATTCATTCCGTCTCAATTGGAACTCTCCTTCTTTTCAAAGGATTGTGGTTCAGCCGTGTCACGATCCATTTTTATAAACGATACCCATGCTTCTGCTATGTTTTTGAATGTTTTTTGTTGACCATGCTTGTATAGGGATTCCTTAAATATTTATCCAAGTAGATCTGCTATCAAACCGTATCTCTGATGACCACTCTTGTACGCTATCAAACCATTGTAGAAGTTTTCGTGAATTCAGAATTTTCTTGCGCAATTCTCCATCGCGGAACATGAGCAAAATAAAAGGGCCCTGGATCCTCATGATTGAGAATCCCTGAAGATCCATCCACCTAAACTCGGTTGCCAATTTGGTGAGTGATAAGTGATTGATGCATCTACCGATGGCACTACACTTTAGGATCTCTAAATTGATCTTATCCGCAACACCAACCACTCTTTTATAATCAGTACCACCCTTAGTAGATACAATACTAGATTCCTTTTTTTCAGTATTTTGAACACTCGTCTGGTTTTTTTCCTCATCCAGAACGTATCTCTTGTGTCCATTTTCGCCATAGAAACTCGGATCCGTGCTCGATATATCCAAGCACCATTCAACCTCTCAATAATACGATAAGCATCCCCTTATGATTCCATTCGCACAAAACCAAATCTGGGTCCATCCTTCACCTTTGTGTTTGGGATGAATACATCGGCGACTGTACCATGTCTATCGCAAACTTGCCACAGACCTTTCTAGTGGATCTGTTGTGATAGATTTGATATGAAAAGAGTGCAAAGTCGTCTTTCACCATACCTAGGTTTTCCTTGTTGAGTCGCCATTTTTAAATTGAAGATTACATTAGACTATAATAATAAAAAGTTCATGAACTTTATTATTTTATCTAAATAGTTTTTGTATAATTTTATTATATCCTAATAAATCATTAATGCGTATTTTATTTCTAATGCTTAACAGAATTTGTAAAAAGAGATTATTTAGCAATTTATTCTTATGATCTCACTTTATTTTTATTCTTTCTTATCCAAACAAATTTAGAACTACGATGATGATCCCATAAGAAATAATTTTTAACAAGGGATCGATTTGCATTGAACAAAGAAAAACAAACAAACAAAGAAGCAGGACCAATCACATTCGAGTCGAAGCAACAAATGTGGCACCACAGGCCGAAGAAAACAAACACAAAAAAAGAGAAACACTGAAAGCAAACACAAACAAAAGAATGATAAAAAACAACAGAAACAAACGGAAAGGTTGGGAGTCAACCAAAAAACCTGCCACCAACCGACGAATAGAACATAACGATGCCAACAACCAAGGCCTACATCTGCATGTCATTTCGGGGGTCACCGAGGATAGGAGCGATAATGGCGATACAAAGAAGTGACCAATAGAAATTCGTGTCAGATCTAAGAGTTGTCAAAGTATAGAGGCTCATAGAGAAGCAAAGCCTAAGAAATCGGGCCATCGAACGGACCACCGATAGAGATAGAACTACATCGAGAATAACCTTACCTGCTAAACAACAAAACACACATGAAAATCCCAAAAGAAATGAAAAGGAAAAACATGCAGAAACAAAAACTCCTCTATCAAACATTGTCGTTGGACAGTCCACACGCACCCCAATGAGGAGATGCCTTCATATAGATCCAGGACGCCAGAGAGAGACTCTCAGCGAGACTGTCAAGGGCCAAAACGACAAAAACGACAATCGCGAGGAGAGGAAACGAGGACAGCAAAAAACAAGAGAGAAGTAAAAGAGAAGAAAGAGAGAGTCACGGGGTGGGAGGCCAACCCTCACCGTCGACGACGGCTGACCGTCGTTGCAAACAGAAGAGATTTAGGGACTTTTAGAGTGAGGGCAAATTATTTAGATTTTTTAGAGAGAGAATTTTTTTAGAAGGCCGACTTTTTTAATGATAGAAAATAAAGCTTCAACAAGGAGAGTAGAAATGAAACCATACAATTAACTTGGTCTTGCTGGACACATGCAATAAAAAAAAACTAAAAACATAATTCGAGGATATGACACGATATGAAAAAATTCACATACCGAGTTCTTTGTAACTAAATCATGAAACAAACGAGATGTGTGTGCCTTATTAAAAAATTAAAAAATATATATATATAAACAAATATTATCTTGTAATCACTTTAAGATTATTAAAAATATTAATTCATTATAAAAAAAAATTAGACTACAACACAAAAATATATGTAAAAAAGAAGAAGAGGATGGACCCTTTTACAATCAAACCTTGATTGAGTGCGGAGACTCTAAAGCTTTAAATTTTCAAATAGAATCATTTCCAAATAGTAATTTCAAACAGGTATGTAATGAATAAAACTGTTCTACATTTTTATATATCTTATCAATGATTTGTGTAATGTATATTGTCAATAAAATTAAAACAGTTAATAAAATAATAAAAATATTTATTAAACAAGTTACTTAAAATTATTGGTGAGATATATATAAAGGGTTGACGAATTTTATTTAGTAAATGATGGAGTATTGAATTCAATCACATGAAAATTGGGGCATTTAGCTGGAGTGTAGGAATTTTTATTATTCTTTTAAGAATTTTAAATTATTCACAATTTTTTTAAATGTATAAATCGAAAATAATTATGCTTGAACGTATTTGAGCTCATAGCCTACATAAGGTATCAAAGAACTAAGACTTAGTCGACAACTGAAGTGTAGGAGTGAAATTCAATTATTTATATATTTGTATCGTGTTTATATACTTTATATTTTTTAATTATGTTTAAAATATTTATATTTGTACAATTCTTAATACACTTAATAGTTTGTATAAAATAATTGTCTATATTTTTATTTTCACATTGTATTATATTTTTACGTATTTTAAATATTTTTCCTGTTGCATAAAATATAATGATACCATGTTTAATTATATAATTCAATATTGTCAAAAGGGTGGTTGAATAAAGGGTTTCCAGGTGGCCCCACCGACATGCTAACCATTGGTCCTTTTAACCTTTTTATGCCTAAAATATTAACCTTTATGCCTGCACCTCCAACCAATTTTCTTCTCCCCTCAATCACGAACTTCAAGTATAATAGTTATTAGTTTTATTTAAATAATTAATCTCTTACTTTTATTTATTTAAAATTCATCAAGTTTGAATTTTAGATTTTATTTTATTTTGTTACACTTTTAATTTACAATCAAAATTATGAGCCAATAAGTGTTTGATAAATTGATAAGACATGTTTTACTCTCAAGGAGAAGACGCGAGTTCAAATCTTGAAAATAATATTGATGGGAGAAGCAGCATCGCACTTCGAACATAAATAGTAAGACGAACATGCATATTACCAAAAAAATATGTGCATTAACTACTTTAATTTTACACTATATGGATTGATTTTTGGTATACTTGAATGATGTTTTAGACTCGATTTAAAAAATTTCGTTTAATTTCTAATAATTGTTTTATCTTGTATGAGTTTGAATCACAATATTTATCTTGAAAATTTAACTATCTCTACATAATTCAAAAAGTTGTTGCATCTAAAAAATTAATTTTAGAGTTGAGCCAAAAATTATTTAGGATAAAAATTGTAATAAAATTTAAGGTTTAGCTATCATCTCCATCAAAAAAATGGAATTTGGAAAATGATTTCATTTTGTAACTTTTTTGCGCTTGAATTTATATGTAAATCCACTAATTATTCAACCAACTTATATATAAAATGTCAGTAATTAAATCCTTTACTATTAATATGATTTTTTGAAATAATTGATGACCTAGCAAAAATTGTTGATAACATCTTAAATTTCATAAATTCTCGGTGTGCTTGGTTGTTGGATCTAGTATTTCCTCCAAAATTGATTTAATGTGGATTAAGCAACGGCAATTGGCTTTTCATAGCTTTATTAAAAGAGTAAGGTACAAATTTGCCATCAATTTCTCGTCTAATTCTTAGCCTTTTTTCTTTGTGCCACAATATAATCAATCATTCCTTTAAAGAAGATCAACAATATATATAGAGTTTACATAAGTGACTAGTTTTAGGGTTTAGGTTTTAGGGCAATATAGTTAGTGATTTAGGTTTTAACCTATAAACTTTATATTTTAACTATGTACTGTAAAACTTAGGTGCTTGTGCATAGAATAATTATATATATATATATATATATATATATATATATATATATATATATATATATATATATATATATATATATATATATATATATATAGGGGTGTTCAAACGGTCGATTCGGTTAACCGATCGAACCGAACTTCCAATTTTTATTAACCAAAATTTTTTTATTAACCGTTAACCGAACTAAAATTTTTTCGAAAATTTTTAACCGAACCGAAAAAGTTCGATTACTTCGGCCGATTAATTCGGTTAACCGAAATTTGTTATAAAATTTTGGGTCAATTACACAAATGGTCACTAAACTATGTTAAAATAATCTTTTTAGCCACTGAACTTTCAAAAGTTATAAAACAACCATTAAACTTATCGAATTATTATAAAATGATCATTGATTTATTGCAAATTATAAGTTATTGATAAATACTGAAAATTTTAATGATTATTTTTAATAATTTAATAAATTTAATGATCATTTTGTGCTAATTTGAGAAACTTTAATGACCATTTTATAATTTTTAAAAGTTTAGTGACCAAAAATAAATATATAAAATAGAAAATTTTGGGTAATTCGGTTAATTAATCGATTTCGAACCGAATTAACCGATAACCGAAGTTTGAAAAAATCATTGACTTTTAACCGACCGAACCTAAAATTAATCGAAAAAATTTCAGTTCAGTCGGTTAATTCGGTTAACCGAAATTTTGAACACCCCTAGATAGATAGATAGATAGACTCATAGTTTTACACATTTCTGGATCATTGGATGGGTGAGATTAAATCCTTAATTTTTTCCAAGTGACAATCTTCACATAAACCACAGTTAATCTCATCCATCTATTTCACCCATTCAACGATCCAAAAAACGTATAAAATTTAAAAACTCTTACACTTTGTAACTGGATCTCATCTATATATATATATATATATATATATATATATATATATATATATATATATATCCTAACCCTATATATATATAATGTTGTAAATAAAACAAAGAAGAACGATAACAAGAATAAAAGAACAAAGAGATAGGAGAATGAGGGAGATTCATATTATTCTCAAATATAGACTTGTATATAATGTCTTAATCAAATCATCTATTTATAGGCATAAGAACTACATAATACATTAAACTCTAATTAATGGAGATAATATTCCTAATGATAAAATAAATCAAATCTCCTAGATAAAGTTCTTATCATGATAGACATTCACATAGATAAACATTCATAACACTTCCCCTTGGATGTCTATGAAGATAATGTGCCTCGTTAAAACCTTACTAAGATAAAAATCCAGTGGGAAAAAAAATTAGTGAAGAAAAGAGTACACACATCTTTGATACGCATAACATGTTGCCTCATTTAAAACCTTACAAGGAAAACCCATTGGGACAAAACCTCAGTTAACAGAAAAAAGTGCATGTAACCCCCTCGTCCCGGTCTGGCTGGATGACCGGTCCGAGTGAGCTACACGGGGAAAACCGAGTGAAAACCCCTAAGGATTCCCCCTCGGTTAGCAACCCTATTTTTTTTCATTTTAAATCTTGTCTAGATGAGTATTTAATCCTATGTGATCATACAACGGAACAACATTCACGAGGCAAACAAACGAACTCAGCCCAACATCTTACCGCCCAATTTTAAGCTTTAACTACAGGCGGTATCGATACCCTTAAGGGGTGTATCGATACCCCCTTAACTAGGTTTAAGCTTTAACTGCAGGCGGTATCGATACCCTTAAAGGGTGTATCGATACCCCTTAACTAGGTTTAAGCTTTAACTGCAGGCGGTATCGATACCCTTAAGGGGTGTATCGATACCCCCTTGACTAGGTCAACTGGTCAAAGTCAATCCGTAGAGACCGTATCGATACACCTGTTGCGTGTAAAATAGTCTATCGCAATTGTAGTGCAAGTATACACGACGCAAGTAGTAAAGTGATACAAAGTATCGGATATCGTCTCCACAGGGATTGGGCTAATAGCTTCACCTAATTTCACTGCACGAAGTAAAAGAAATAGTTTGAGAGAATTGTCACAAATAATAAAGTAAAAACGTAAATAAAAGGAATTGAGATATCAAGATAGAGAGAATGGGCTGGTATTGAGTTGCTCAGTAGTGTAGGTATTGAATTGCTTAGGATCTCCAGTTCTGTCGTCGCACCCGTCGCCGACAGCACCTGTCGCGGCGTCTGTCCGTTAGTTGTCGCGGCAGCGAACACTAACTCTGTACTTCAAGCTTGGCAAGAATCCCAGATCTGCCTTGCCCTATCCCTAGGCACAAGTCTGTCGATGATCACGTCTTTGATGATACCTCCCGGCGTGAATCGAAGGATGAACACCGATGTGTATGAATTCTTCCTTAGCCACTTAACCTCGCCTTATCCCTAAGCACGAGATGGTTCAACTATAAACTAGAGAACGCGCTTTTATCTCTTTCGTATACTTAACTCTCCCGATGCTAAGTAAATGGATAACCTCACAATGCTCTCCCGATACTCTTGCAAGATATTAAAACCAAGATAAAAGAACTTGAAGTTTATTTTATTGAACTTGAAAAATCCTAAAACAAAGCAACCCTTGCAACTACTTTACAAAACAACCCGTAGCCCTAGGGGGAATTTAGAACATATCGGTGACAGGTAATCGGCAGGGTTTTGGTTTCGGTTCTGGGATAGTCGGCTATGCCCTAGGTTTAATCTATGCCCTTTATATAAGCTTTGGGCTCAAGTTATCTAAGGTAACAAGGATTACAACTTTAATTAAAAGTAAGACTCTAATAAAGATTAAATCTCTAAAGTATCCTACTTCCTAGCCGCCTCCTTGCTTTTAGGGATTTCCTCTCTTTTGAGCTTTGGCTTGACATATCTTTTGATCCGGGGCTTGGAAAATTATTTGGCTGCCACACGACAGATGAGCAGATTTTTCTCTATCCATCGATGTCCACTTCATTTTTCCTCTTCAATAATCTGCTGTCACCATGCTGTCATGACGGGTCCATGACAGGTTCGTCTCCTTCAGCTGCTTGTTCAGTTTCGCCTTCCTGCTTATCTGCCCTTCGCCTGCCTTCATCGTCAACCAAGGCAGCTACCTGCAAAATACACCATCTTTTAGTAGAATCCGTGCCTTTTATATAATTGTGATATTTAATTGAAAACTAACTTAAATGCAATGCAATGATGCTTGAATGCGGCAGAAATATGGGTTAAAAGGGTGTAAATAATAGGACTTTTACACACTCAACACACCCCCAAACTCAAGTCTTTGCTTGCCCTCAAGCAATTAAACCTAAAGAAAAATGAATTTTTTTTTTTGTGTTGGCTTTCAAAAAGTGAACTGTCCCTTACCCGTCGCTCATTCTCTATGGCGGCAGCAACCTGTCGGAAGGGTTAGGATCTGTCCGGAATCTCCCTATAGCTCTCGTGCAGTGTGTGCATGCTTGTGAACAGTTATATGCTAAGACCCTCTTAGTTTCACTAGAATATTCAACTTCTTAACTTGAATTTTATGCCAAAGTTTACTTTCTTTTAGAAGGCACATTTTCATGCTTTTTTTTCTATTTTCAAGCTAAGTTTTTCTAGAGCCAGTTTTGGGCACCTCTAGTTAGCTTCCTAGATCCGGTTTCGGGCACCTCTAGGTTTATTTTTGATTTTTGCTAAACTTCTTTCCTAGAGCCAGTGTTAGGCACCTCTAGGGGCTTTTCAAGCTCTAAGCATCCTATTCTAGTTTGGCTAAAATAAGTCTAAGCAAGATAACAGTCACAAAAGTGTTTAAATTTTCAGAACTATAGAAAGGCTCTAAACTTTTCCTTAACCTGTCCTATAGATGCTGCCACGACAGAGACGTCATGACAGGTAAGTTAATTTCACAGTTTTAAGCCAAAAGTTTAAATATTTTTTTTTATTTAAAGAAGAACTTAAAAAAAATTAACAAACTAATTAGACATAACAATTAAACAAAAGATGTGCTAAGGACTCCATTAAATATGGAGGGCTGCCACCCCCAAACTCGAGGGTTGCATTGCCCTCAATGCAAGATGACACTAAAAACAATTAAAGAAAAACAAAAAAGAAAAGTACATCACAAATATATAAAGGCAGGCAGCAAATAAGAGAGGAAAAAGAAATAAAAACTTAAATTTTAAGTGCTGTCCTCATCACTGCTGCTGACGCGGATCTGATGGTAGCGTCTGCGTTGGGGAGGTGGCTGGGCAGGTTCCTGGGCAGGTGGATCAACAGGTTCCTCGGCCTGTTGAGGTGCAGATTCCTCCTCCGGTTGGTGGACAGGGTCGTCAGCAGGTTGAAGGGCAGGTGGCTCCACTAGTCGAACATCAGAACTGCCGCTGCTATCCCAGCTGTTACTCGTGATGGCCTTGGACAGCATCCTCTTGTTGGCCACATGCTTGATACGCTTCACCCGTGTGAAGGCGCTGTCCAAGTTCCTCCGGACAAGGGGGCTGTCGTCAGTGGCAGCTCGCTTTGTTCCTCGAGGGGAGGTGTCTGCTGGTGGGCTGCCGGCTGCCGTCGGGGAAGGTGTGGAGGAGGCAGATTCTCCATGGGGAGAGACAGGTGGTGTGGGAGTAGGGGACGGGATATTGAAATAATGGGCGGGGAAGGTAGGGAAAAAGACATCCGAAAAATTCAAAGTATTGGTAATAAAGTTTACCGTGGCGTTGGAGAAGTCGCGGATGAATGTCATTAATCCCATCTGCCGCTCCTCTATCCTCAAGATGGCAGCTAAGATGTCGGCGTTCTGACCTGCCGGAGCGGTGTTGGTCGCAGCTTCTGGGGCAGGCTCGGTGGCAGGTTCATCATCAGATTCAGCAGGTGGGGCGTTTGGATCGAAGGCGTTGAGGGGCGTTACGACGATGATCTCCATAAGGCTGGAGATGTTGCTGTCGGTCCAGCCGCTGCCCTTCTTGATTTTGTCTGAAGGGTCCTCCGGTACGGCAGCGCAGCGGCAGAGGGCCGTGATGGTGAAGGACAGGCATAGACGTGAGTCCGTTCTGAAAGCACAATCGAGAATGCTTTCTCGCATGTACCTGCCCACGTTGATCGGCCTGTCATGCATGATAGAGTGGATGAGGGCAAGCCGCTGCCTGTTGACTGTCGTGTGGTGGGATGAGGGCAGGATATGCTTTTTAATAAAAGCGTTCCATAGTTTAGCCTCGGGGAGCAGCTGTGCCCGGTTGACGGAGTTGGGATTCTTTTTGCTGGTGCTCCATGTTGTGCCCCTTTCTGTCAATTCCCTCATGACAGCATCGTGGCCGGCAGCGTCGAGAGAGTCCCAAAACTGTTGATGAGCGTCGTCATTGGGGCCAAAGAAGAGGCCGAAGACATGATTGATGCTGCTGGCGGTAAAAGGGACTGTCACTCCTCTGACGGTGACAGATGTTGCCGTCTTGCTCTCGATCGCCGCATAGAACTCCCTTACCAGGGTGTCATTAAGCTCTGCCGGCTGCTCGGCAAAGTCTTCCCAGAGTTGCACCGTGATAGCTTTCATGATGAACGGCCGGAGGCCAAAAAGAGGGGCATCTCTGTTGTAAATGAAGCTTCGTTCCTCCCAAAGTTCCTTGTTGGCGAACGGAGATGCTGCTGCGGAAGAGGAAGCGACGGCAGCGTTCTGTCGGGTTTGTCGTGAAGACATGTTTGGTTGCAAGGGCTGAAAATGAAAGAAAAGAGATTAAACTAGAAGAGAATAGCAAGAGAGAAAATCTGAAGTGAGGAAAAATGAAAAGGAGAAGGGGTTTATATAGCTGTCGGGGGCTGCCCATTTAATGCCGCAACGGCAGGCGGGAATAACGGAGCGGCATATTGAATGTTGCGTCTGACACGTCTGACGGACATTAATGCTGCGTCTGCCGCACGATTCTTCGTCTGCTGTGCGTCTGTTGACAGCCTGTCAACTCCGTCTGCGCCGGCAGCCGAAACGACATGTTATTATAAATGGACTTTATTTGGGCTGATGGATGGGCGGTGGGCTTGGGCCACTTCTTCTTTCTCACTTGCCTCCTTTATTTCCTAAAAACTGAAATTAAAAACAAAATATTATTAAAATAAATCTAATTCCTAATAAATAATATTAATAATAATAAAAATAAAAATAAAAGAATTAGGTTAAATTAGGGATGCCTTGTGGGGCATCACCTAAAGTAACCACTTCCTGTATTCCTGGGGCTTCAGTCCCTTGATAGTGCTTGAGGCGTTGTCCATTGACTTTGAATTGGTGCCCGTCTTTTAATGATTGAATTGTAATGGCACCATGGGGGAAAACTTGAATTACTTGAAATGGTCCAGACCATCTAGATTTGAGCTTCCCTGGAAAGAGTTTCAACCTCGAATTAAACAACAACACAAGCTGCCCTGGGCAGAACTGTCGCGGCAGCAACTTCTTGTCATGCCACTTCTTTGTTTTCTCCTTGTATATTCTTGCGTTGTCGTAGGCCATTGTCCGTATTTCCTCGATTTCATTCAAATCTAACAGCCTTTTCTGACCTGCCTTGTCCAAGTCCATGTTCACTGCCTTGATTGCCCAATATGCCTTGTGCTCTATCTCGACAGGCAGGTGACAGGTTTTCCCATAGATCAATCGAAATGGAGACATGCCCAATGGAGTCTTGAAAGCTGTCCTGTATGCCCATAATGCATCATTCAGAAGTAAAGACCAATCTTTCCTAGTTGGTTTGACCATTTTTTCAAGAATGTTCTTTACTTCCCTGTTGGAAATCTCAGCCTGTCCATTGGTCTGTGGGTGGTATGCTGTCGCGATCTTGTGCTTGACACCATATTTTCTCAAAGCGGCAGCAATTACCCTGTTGTCAAAATGTCTCCCTTCATCACTTATAATCGCCCTAGGGATGCCAAATCTAGAAAAAATGTTTTTGTGTAAAAACTTTTGGACTGTTTTGGCATCATTCTTTTGAGTTGCGATTGCTTCTACCCACTTGGAGACATAATCTACTGCTAGGAGGATGTAAAGATTTCCACATGAGGATGGAAACGGTCCCATAAAATCAATCCCCCATACGTCGAAGATCTCAACTTCTAGGATATTCTGCAGTGGCATCTCGTTTCTCCTTGAGATGTTACCTGTCCGCTGGCACCTGTCACAGTTTTTGTAAAATTCCTGTGCGTCCTTATACAGTGTCGGCCAGTAGAAACCTGACTGCAGCACCTTGGCAGCAGTTTTGTTGCCTCCTAAGTGTCCTCCATATTGTGAAGCATGACAGTGATGGAGAATGTCCTCTTGTTCTTCTTGTGGTATACATCTCCTTATAACCTGATCTGCGCATAATTTGAAAAGAAGAGGTTCGTCCCAATAATAATGTTTAACATCATTTTGAAACCTCTTCCTGGCTTGGTAAGTAAGATCAGAAGGTAATATTCCGCTAACTATAAAATTAACGAAATCAGCATACCAAGGAAGGTTAGAAGACTTACCTGCCGCCATGGCTGTCGCGACAGCTATTGCGGCAGCAAAGAGCTGTTCATCTGGGAAGGTCTCTAGTATGTGTGTCTCATCTACAGGTAGACTTTGTCCCAATTCCAACCTCGACAAGTGGTCTGCCACTTGATTTTCTGTCCCCTTTTTATCTTTGATTTCAAGGTCGAATTCTTGTAATAGCAAGATCCATCGTATCAACCTGGGTTTTGCATCCTTCTTTGCGAACAAGTATTTAAGAGCAGAATGATCGGTGTGCACTATTACCTTCGTTCCAAGTATGTAAGAACGAAACTTGTCGATGGAAAACACCACAGCGAACAGCTCCTTTTCTGTGGTGGTATAATTCACTTGGGCATCATTCAATGTTTTGCTGGCATAATATATGACATGAAACAACCTGTCCTTGCGCTGCCCAAGTGCTGCCCCGACAGCATAGTCACTAGCATCACACATAATTTCAAATGGCTGCGTCCAGTCTGGTGGCTGTACTATGGGGGCTGTCACTAGTTTTTCCTTTAGAACCTTGAATGCTTCAGTACATTCTTCATTAAAGTCAAAGGGTCGGTTCTGCTCTAAGAGATGACATAGGGGCTTCGTGATTTTTGAGAAATTTGCAATGAATCTCCTATAAAAACCAGCATGCCCTAGGAAACTCCTAATGCCCTTGACTGTGGTTGGCGGCGGCAGCTTCTCTATGACTTCAATCTTTGCCCTGTCGACTTCTATCCCACGGCAGCTAATCTTATGGCCTAAAACTATTCCCTCATCTACCATAAAATGGCATTTTTCCCAATTAAGAACAAGATTAGCTTTTTCACATCTTTCAAGTACCTTTTGAAGGTTGCCAAGGCAGCTCTCAAAATCGTCTCCAAAGACAGAAAAATCATCCATGAAGATCTCAAGGAAGTCCTCTACCATGTCGGAGAATATTGCCATCATGCACCTTTGGAAGGTGGCAGGTGCGTTACAGAGTCCAAACGGCATCCTCCTGAATGCGTATGTTCCATAAGGGCATGTGAAAGTCGTTTTCTCTTGGTCCTCCGGTGCAATAGCAATTTGATTATATCCTGAATAACCATCAAGAAAACAATAGTAAGGTTTACCCGCTAATCTATCAAGCATTTGATCAATAAAGGGTAAAGGAAAATGGTCTTTTCGGGTAGCTTTATTAAGCTTCCGATAGTCCATACAAACCCTCCAACCGGTCACAGTCCTGGTTGGGATTAACTCGTTGTTTTCATTGGTTATCACAGTCATGCCTCCTTTCTTGGGAACACATTGCACCGGGCTTACCCATTTGCTATCGGATATGGCGTAGATGATACCAGCGTCTAACCATTTAATTATTTCTTTACGCACTACCTCCTTCATTGCAAGGTTTAACCGCCTTTGGGCATCAATAGTCGGCTTATGATCTTCCTCTAAGAGGATTTTGTGCATACAGATTGCCGGACTAATGCCCTGAATGTCTGCTATAGTCCATCCGATCGCCCTTTTGTGCTGCCTCAACATGTCGATCAGCTGTCGTTCCTGTTCCTGTGGCAGCTTAGCAGAGATGATTACGGGTAGTGTTTTATCACTACCAAGATAAGCATATTTAAGCTGCCCTGGCAGGGGCTTAAGTTCTAAGACAGGTGGTTCGACAGTAGATGGCTTTTGAATTAAATGGTTATCCGAAGTGTAATTTAAGGGTTCGAATAACTTACCTGGGTGATGGTCTAACCAATCTACCTCCTCATGACCTTCATTATCAGATATATCGGATTCAGAGGAGTTGCTGTCGTCGATGCTGTCGTCGTTACTGTCGTGACAGGCTTGTAAATGGCTGTCGCAGCAGTGACCAAATTTTGTATCTTGACAGCTCGACCTGATGCAGGGTTGATCAAAGGTCACCTCAATGATGGCCTTGCATTCTTCATCCACATCAGCATGTTTCATTGCTTGGAGAACATTCAACTTAATTTCTTGATCTTTTACGCGCATGGTGAGTTCTCCTTTTTCCACATCAATCAATGATCTTCCCGTGGCTAAGAAGGGTCGCCCTAGGATGACTGGTGCGTTCTCATCTGCCTCACAATCTAAAATAAGAAAGTCAGCAGGAAAAATAAGTTTATCCACTCTTACCAAGATGTCTTCAATTTTTCCCTCGGGGTGAACGTAAGAGCGGTCGGCTAACTGTAAGGTAACTGTCGTGGGCCGCGCCTTGCCAATACCTAGTTTCTGAAAAACAGATTTGGGCATTAGATTAACACTAGCACCAAGATCACATAATGCCTTACCCACAAATTTATCTCCGATTACGCAAGGTATGAGGAAGCTCCCTGGATCCTTCTTTTTCTGGGGTGGTTGTCGATGAAGAATACTCATGCAACCTTCTTGCATCCTTACCGTTTCAAATTCCCCAAGTTTAGATTTTTTAGACATGACATCCTTGAGAAATTTAGCATAACCGGGCATTTCCCTAACAGCATCTAGCAACGGAATGTTAATATGAACCTGTTTAAAAATATCATAAATCTTTTTAAGTTGAGATTCATGCTTAGCTTGCTGTATCCGTTGCGGAAAAGGTGGTGGAGGACGGTAATCAGCAATGCGTCCTTCCCACTGCATGCGAATCTGAGGACGATAATCTTCCTTTTTCTCCTCTGTCGCTTCTGCTGTCGTGACAGGCTCATCGGCAGCAGTCTGTTTGTCACCTGTCGGGGCAGTTTCCTCGGCAGGTTTTTCCAAGGTCGGTTCTTTTTCAGCTTCTTTTTCCGGCCCTGGTAACTTTTTCCCACTCCTAGTAGTAATCGCCTTACATTGCTCATGAGGGGGCGTTCTAGCATTTTCAGTATTGCTAGGGAAACCTCCATTCTGCCGTGGCTTAATATGCTGCGACACCTGACCCATTTGTGTCTCTAGAGATTTCAAGGTGGCCTCATGGTTTGTCATTCTCATCTTAGTCTCATCCATAAAGTCTTCCGTTTTCTTGACAAACTTATTGATGTTATCCATATACGTGCCAGTCTGAGACATAAAGGTGGCCAGAGTCTGCTCCAATATACTACTCGTGGCAGGTGGTGGCTGCTGTTGTTGCTGAGGCGGCAGGTTCTGCGGCAGGTTTTGCGGCTGTGGCTGCTGTCGCGTCAACAATCTCGGACCCCCTGATTCTGATTATATGCTTGCGGATTTAGAGCATTGTTGGGGTTACTCCAGGAAAATTTGGGGTCTTTCCTCCAATTAGGGTTGTAATTGTTGGAATTGTAGTTTGGCTTGTAATTTCCAACATATTTTCCTTCTTCTATATTTATAGGGCACTCATCCCTACTATGATTTCCCTCACATGTAGCGCAAACTTCCTCGACAGCAAACCCTCGTACTTCCTCTTCACTCAATAAGTGTTTCATGGCTTTAGTGAGGAATGCTACCTGTGATTTCATAGTGCTATCGGCCTCATAATCCTTGACAGCAAGTACCCGTTTACCCCCTCTTCTAGCGGTTGGAAACTGCTCCTCATTCTTAGCCAGATGTTTCAAAACTTGCAGGGCCTCGTCCGGATCTTTATCCAATAATAGTCCATTCGCTGCAGAATCAATTCGAATGCGAGTTTGTAAGTTAGCAGCATTATAAAATTTAGTTACCTGATTCCAGACGGGGAATCCATGCATTGGGCAGTTTCGTAGAAGAGTTGTGAATCTGTCCCAGGCCTCGTGCATTGGCTCGTCATCTTCCTGTTGAAAAGTAGCAATTTCATTACGTAATCGCTCAGCTAAATGTGAAGGATTAAAACGAGACAAAAATTCACGAGTTAAATCTGCCCAAGTCATGATAGAACCCGGTGTAAGTTTATTCCACCAAGTTTTAGCTCTGTCCCTCAATGAATGGGGGAATAACCGAAGCCTCAGTATCTCCGGACTAACTCCTGGCAGTCTAAACGAACCACAGATCTCCTGGAACGTTTTGAGATGCTCCCTGGCATCTTCTGTCGCAGAACCACCAAACTGCCCGGCATTGTTGATCATACTAAACATGACAGGTTTAAGCTCGAAGTTGTCAACGTCAATATCTGGCAGCGTGGTCTCCAACTCTACATGATCGTTCAGCATGTAGTCACGACATGACCGTCGTCCACCTGCCGCGGGCGGGTCACCGACAGGCGGGATTTCTTCACCGGCAGGCTGATTACGGGCCATCTGCTCTAGCTGTTCTTCAAGGTATTCGTTTCGGTCTAAGAGGTGGCGAATCTGTTTCTTGAGATTAAAGGAACGTTCAATCTCCGGATCTAATTTATACTCAGGATCTTCACCTCTTTTCGATCTGCGCATAAACAGGAAAACCTTGTGAAAAGCAAGAGTTTAAAAAACACAAAAGAAAAATTAAAGAAAAGTAAAAATAAAAGTAAAAATAAAAACAAAAAATAAAAACAAAAAGTGCAAAGAAAGAAAGGTGTAGTTATGTTGCCAATCCCCGGCAACGGCGCCAAAAACTTGTTGCGTGTAAAATAGTCTATCGCAATTGTAGTGCAAGTATACACGACGCAAGTAGTAAAGTGATACAAAGTATCGGATATCGTCTCCACAGGGATTGGGCTAATAGCTTCACCTAATTTCACTGCACGAAGTAAAAGAAATAGTTTGAGAGAATTGTCACAAATAATAAAGTAAAAACGTAAATAAAAGGAATTGAGATATCAAGATAGAGAGAATGGGCTGGTATTGAGTTGCTCAGTAGTGTAGGTATTGAATTGCTTAGGATCTCCAGTTCTGTCGTCGCACCCGTCGCCGACAGCACCTGTCGCGGCGTCAGTCCGTTAGTTGTCGCGGCATCGAACACTAACTCTGTACTTCAATCTTGGCAAGAATCCCAGATCTGCCTTGCCCTATCCCTAGGCACAAGTCTGTCGATGATCACGTCTTTGATGATACCTCCCGGCGTGAATCGAAGGATGAACACCGATGTGTATGAATTCTTCCTTAGCCACTTAACCTCGCCTTATCCCTAAGCACGAGATGGTTCAACTATAAACTAGAGAACGCGCTTTTATCTCTTTCGTATACTTAACTCTCCCGATGCTAAGTAAATGGATAACCTCACAATGCTCTCCCGATACTCTTGCAAGATATTAAAACCAAGATAAAAGAACTTGAAGTTTATTTTATTGAACTTGAAAAATCCTAAAACAAAGCAACCCTTGCAACTACTTTACAAAACAACCCGTAGCCCTAGGGGGAATTTAGAACATATCGGTGACAGGTAATCGGCAGAGTTTTGGTTTCGGTTCTGGGATAGTCGGCTATGCCCTAGGTTTAATCTATGCCCTTTATATAAGCTTTGGGCTCAAGTTATCTAAGGTAACAAGGATTACAACTTTAATTAAAAGTAAGACTCTAATAAAGATTAAATCTCTAAAGTATCCTACTTCCTAGCCGCCTCCTTGCTTTTAGGGATTTCCTCTCTTTTGAGCTTTGGCTTGACATATCTTTTGATCCGGGGCTTGGAAAATTATTTGGCTGCCACACGACAGATGAGCAGATTTTTCTCTATCCATCGATGTCCACTTCATTTTTCCTCTTCAATAATCTGCTGTCACCATGCTGTCGTGACGGGTCCATGACAGGTTCGTCTCCTTCAGCTGCTTGTTCAGTTTCGCCTTCCTGCTTATCTGCCCTTCGCCTGCCTTCATCGTCAACCAAGGCAGCTACCTGCAAAATACACCATCTTTTAGTAGAATCCGTGCCTTTTATATAATTGTGATATTTAATTGAAAACTAACCTAAATGCAATGCAATGATGCTTGAATGCGGCAGAAATATGGGTTAAAAGGGTGTAAATAATAGGACTTTTACACACTCAACAACACCCAAGGTGTGTATCGATACCCTCCCCCACAGTTGACTTCCCACGGTCAACGCTAAGATGACGGTATCGATACCCCAGAGGCCGGTATCGATACCGAAATGGACAGTAGCTCCAGTGACCAAAATGGTATCGATACACCCCTCAAGTGTATCGATACACGAGGCCTGCAACAAGAAGGTGGTATCGATACCGTACCAACCGTATCGATACCCCTGCCACGAACTTGCAGGTTTGAGCTGATTTAAGGCAAGAGGAGGCCCTTAAATCCCTCTAAAACACCAACCAACACACTAACATCAATCCTAAGGCAAATCAAACATAAAAGCATGCTTTAACAAGAAGCCAAAGGGCACTAATCAACACAAGGTGGTGCACAAATCATACAAGAACCTTAGCATTCAAACATGAAGCAACGCATACATACTTGGCATTCCAACAAAGGCAATTAGGCATACAAGTCATACATGGAACTCAAAGGCCTTAAAAGGCACAAGGAAAGCATATGAGGTTTGGCCCTCTCTAACAAGGCAACCTAGAAACCAATAGGCATGCCAACACACACAACATCCATCATAGCATATCATGCATTACAAACCATAATCAATCCAAAATACCAACGTAAGGCATTAACAACATGTGGCCAACACAAAGGAGTCTAGATACAAGCTCCTACAACACGTAGCATTTCCCATTGCTAAACTACTACATTATTTAATAAACCGTACTTGAGAAAACTACCACACGCTTGGACGCCCTTATCTTGCTCCTTGCTAACTCCAAGCTAAAGATCTGCATTGTCGGAAAAAGGAGAGCGTAAGCATAAAGCTTAGTGAGCGGAGCTCTAAAACATAACTACGACAATGTAGGTTTCAAAGCTTTCTTTAAAATAAAGGCCAACACAAAGATCCATTCAACTACCTAATCCTCTTGCTAACATGCAAGTTCAACCACAAACCAACAATATAGGCATTTATCATAGCATTACACTTCATGTTATGCATGAGGACATAATCCTAGATTTTAGTAAACCATAACAGAGTATGATATAGTGAGATACAACATGAGCACACATGGCATGCACGAGCATAACCAAAAACACACGGTGGGACTACACATCACCGTTTCGACTAGTAGTTTTCCAATGGGACTACACATCAAAGTACTCTTCTACTAGTCACTACCGGAGGGACTACACATCACCAGAGTCTTATACCACTCGCTACCGGCGGGACTACACATCACCGGGGCAATGACAACCATCACGTGAGGTTCGACACCAACCATGCAACACAACATACAATCACAATCATGCGACATGTACTCACTATATCATGCACAACCAAAACAAGTTGCAAACAATATCCACAATTAGGCATCTCTTTCTACTTACTATCTTACCAATCGCAATGGTCTTACACACCATTTTCGTGCACAACCTGCACCAACTTACACACATCTTACAAGGTATAACAAAGTCACCCTTATTACTATCATGCATCATTAATGATATAGCATTAAGCAACATGCTTCTACTCAAAGTATTGGAATTTCATGTATAGCAAAATATCATTTCCAAGCAACGAAAAACAATGATAAAAGGGGAAATTTAAAGAGGCATTTCACATCAACTTACTCTTTGAGTTTAAATCACTTTCAAGGCCAAATTTAAACCACTTTCAAAATCACCTTTGAACCAAAACGATTCTTGAAAACCATTTCCACATCCACATACTTGAACCAACCTTAGAAAATCAAATTAAAACATTAACCACTCACCTTACTTCCTTAAGAAAGCCAAGCAAAGCCGACTCAAGCCTCCTCATTTCCGGATTCGATCCCAAAGCTTTACCACGCAAATCCTTGCTTCTAATCACCCCAACACAAGCAAATTAACCTCAAATCAGTCCACAACACAACGTAGCAAACCCGGAATACAATTCAAACATCAAACACTTGTTTTTCGAACCAAGAACAACCCCAAAATGAAATTCCCTAGCAGCCCTTTAGCACAGCCGAAAACCATTGATTCCAACTCTTTTAACACACCTAATAGCTTCCAAAACAACCCCTAACTATCATACAACCATCAGCCCTCATTTCCCAACATAAAACACACCCAAAATCAACCTTTAAACTCTTCAAAACCCCCATTAAAACCCAAATTCGGGAAACTTAACAAAACCCTTTAAAAATCATATATGTTGAACCATTGGGGTTCATAAACTTCATATCTATCACTATTAAATCAAAACTTTAAGTTAAACACAATAAAGCTACCATTTTTATTCAAATCTCCCAAAAATCCAAATTCTAAAACATGGATGAAAATGAAAACTACTTGTACTTTTGAAGAGAGGAAGTTGAGAGCAAGTCAAAAACGTCATTACCTTTCAAAACCGAGCCAAAATGGGGGAGAAAGGAGATGGAATAGTGAAAGGGGGAGGGAGCTCTTCTTGGTCGTTCAAGGAAGAAGATGAGTAGTGGAAAAGATGTCAAAATGGGTGTTTTAATTAAAAATGGGGCTTTTTAAAAATGAAGTGCACTTTATTACAAAAATGCCATTAATGAATGGCTATTGGGCTTGGTTTAAAAAAATTTGGGTCCAACACCTTTGTTTTATTTACACACAAAACCCGAACCATTATTTTATTTATTTAAATTATAAAACCGAACCCGAATAATATTAAAATATTATTTTCACCCGGCCCCTAAACCCGGGTGTTACAACTCTCCCCTACTTAAGGAAATTTCGTCCCCAAAATTTATCGGACATGAACCCACTTTCTTTCACACCACAACACACTAACCAATCTCGGTGGACTTACCACACAACAATAGATATCTGATGCTAAGATCTCAACTGATTCTTCGTTGCACGCAATTTCAAACTCAACTCAATCTCTTCTACAAACATATCACAGAACAGGCCTGACTCACACTCCCGTTTTATAGACACACGTGCACATCACAAATCTCTTTCTAACACTGGTGGTGACCGCAACAGATAAACAACAAGACTAGCCCGATTCACAATCTCATACAACACTGTTTGATTACCCAACCCATAACCTTCTCTGATTGATCATCAGACCTCAACATACAACCAAACACTATGCAAATGTCTTGAAAAAAAATCTAGTCAAAACTCGAATCTCTATCGGCCACTATCGATCTCAAGACACTGTACAACTCAAGATCTTGCTAAGGCACAACTCCGCCATCTTACTCACGGTACAAGTAGCTTGAACATGTATAAAATGAGCACACTCGATGTAACTATCATTGCTTACTCGGCTAAACCCTCTCGTAAGAAATCAAAGGCGAACCGGACACAAAGTTCCTCAAATCTATTTCCCACTTTCATTAAGAATCTTCCACGGATGTAACAAACTAGAAGAAACTGATGCTCGATCTTGACATGCTGGCAAATTACACCCTTACTTTCACACTGAACCACATCATCTATCAAGTCAATCCAGAAGTACTCATCTTCAGCCCACAATATGTCTTCATACTACTCTGATGCAATACCAATGAACTGTCGTATGCTTCGGCCAACACAATCCGTCTCAAAACACTATGTCAATCGGTACAACAATTCTGTCTCTAACAATACAAATTCTATCATCTCTGAACTGTACTCTGAGGGTTTTCTTTCTGATATGCCTTGCACGTGAGGTGCCAAGAATCTGTCTTGCAACTATTTCTCTTCAAGCATTCTGACTCAATATAGGTTTAACAAGTAACTCGGCCATAGGATTACTATCATTTGGTAAACTGAATCAGGCAATTACATCCCACAACTCAACTATTAATCTAACAACAAATACAACTCGAAGCATTGGTTACTACATTGATCATCTTCGGATGGTACTCAATCTCAAGATTACGGTCTTCAAGCAATTCTAACAACTCATGATGTTCAAGTTTCAACCCTTCCTAAGTTGTCTAACAATTCAAGTTCTGATGATAAGTGTACATATACTATGCATTCTTCATTATACCCGCTTTCCCTCTAAGTCTTCGAAGCAAATACAACTGAAATTAACCCTATGCCTCGCGTCAGACAATTCTTTTCAAGGTCTTTCAACTATCTCGATGAATAGGCCACAATCTTTTGTCTTGCATAAGCACACAACCTAACTCTACATGTAACACATCACTATGGTTCACAAATTCTTTCTCTGACATTGGCTGGATCAAGGTCGAAGCCTTCATTAAAGTTTCTTTAAGTTTCTCAAGGGCTTATTGTCTCGCATCTAACCACACAAACTGAACATTCTTCTGTAACAATCTGTCAAGGAGCAGCTATCTTCAAAGGATCATCTACAGACCTCCAATAGTAACAATGCTAGACCTAAGGGCTATAGATACCTGTCACAGTCTTCAATTTCTTCCAACTCACATCTTCTTCTATCTACTTAGGATTTACCCTAATAAACTCGGCTAATCCACATGTCCTAGGAGAACATCTTCCTTAACTCGGAGCTCACGCTTGCACAACTTGGCATACAACTGATTTTCTAATAGAATCTACAACTCTAACTTCAAAGCTTGTCATGGTCATCTTCGGTACATGAATATACCCACGTATCATCTCAGAGAGTTACTACAAACTGATCAAGGACTTAGGAAAACATCCTGCTCAACATCTCTATGAAAGTAACTAACACACTTGTCAATCAAAACGGCATAACTCAAAACCCAAAGTGATCACACCTGCCCCGAAAGCTGTCTTCGGTACATCAAGCTCTCTCACTTCCAACTGATAGTAATCGAATCTCAAATTAATCTTCAAATAGACTGAAGCACACACTAACTGACCAACAAATCACTGACACTCGGAAACGGATACTAATTATTCATTGTCACTTGTTTCAACTGTCTGAATTCTAAACACATTCTCGTACTGTCACTCTTTCTTCTTCACAATTTGTACTGTCATACTCTAAGATGACGTACTAAGCCAAACGAGTCTAAGGTCTAACAAATCTCAAAGTTGGTTCTTCAACATTCTCAATTCTTTATGAAATCACAAGATATAGAGCAATCAAAATAGGAGCGAGCTCGAAGACGATCTCAAATCAAACTCTTCTTCTCTAACAGGAGACAAACCGGGAAATTCTTCCAAACACTTTTAGGAAAACACAAACTATTCTAACATTCTGCGGTCTAATCCTCATTCAAAATCAAATCCATCACATTGGCTAGGCAAGCCTGTCAACCAACTTAATCAATCTTTGACCTCTAAAGCTGGATCAACATTCGATACAAAATCCACATTCCTATCTACCATTACAAGATCATAGTCATCCACAAGCTTTAAGAAAACTTCCATTGTCTCAAAGTCTACCCTAACTCTATGTTCTACAAGCTAATCCATGCATAGATTCACATCAAACCGTAAGGAGTAATTCCATCGCATCAACTGAAAACACGTGCCACTAAACCATCAACAGACATCCCTTGTACATTTTTCTGACCACGACTGTATCCCCGAAGGAGCTAGTAACACAAACACCTACATCTAGTACCTCACAAGGTAGATTCAACAACTTCGCATGCTCACTCCAAATACACGGACACGTAGATCCAGAATTAATCAGAAAAACAAGCCCAATGACTGTATCGAGGAATTACTTGATACAAAATCGACATCATTCCGAAACCAACTCTTAGTTCATCACTTCTCTTACCATCCCATGTCAAGATCGGTCACATTGTTCTCCCTCAACAGAAACCAACTCATGTGCCTGTTGACCCAAACAAACAAACTGCACTCTAAACTCTGGTACAGTCATACTGCCCTAAACTAAAGCGACGTACTCTCTCATCGTTCACATCCTCCAAAACCTCAGATTCACAATTACCAGCTCTAGGCCCACGCCTCGGCCTCAAGCATACCAAAGACAACAATACAATGATAAACAAAACACACAAACAAGAATATTTAGGGTTAGCAAGAGCAAGGGTCCAAGGTGCTCAAGTATATTCCTTTACAAAAATCTTTTCAAATAAGTAATAGTAGCAATGAGAACTCGACACTACGCTTAAACACAAGCATCATGCTAACACATACTTTCAAACACCGTACTAACAAGCAAACAATAAGCATACGTGGCAAAACATTCATAGAGACATAACAACAACATAACACATTAAACTTACCTCACTTACCTACCCGAGGTCTCGGAAACCTCAGGCTCTGATACCAACAAATGTAACCCCCTCGTCCCGGTCTGGCCGGATGACCGGTCCGAGTGAGCTACACAGGGAAAACCGAGTGAAAACCCCTAAGGATTCCCCCTCGGTTAGCAACCCTATTTTTTTCATTTTAAATCTTGTCTAGATGAGTATTTAATCCTATGTGATCATACAGTGGAACAACATTCACGAGGCAAACAAACGAACTCAGCCCAACATCTTACAGCCCAATTTTAAGCTTTAACTACAGACGGTATCGATACCCTTAAGAGGTGTATCGATACCCCTTAACTAGGTTTAAGCTTTAACTGCAGGCGGTATCGATACCCTTAAGGGGTGTATCGATACCCCTTAACTAGGTTTAAGCTTTAACTGCAGGCGGTATCGATACCCTTAAGGGGTGTATCGATACCCCCTTGACTAGGTCAACTGGTCAAAGTCAATCCATAGAGACCGTATCGATACACCCAAGGAGTGTATCGATACCCTCCCCAACGGTTGACTTCCCACGGTCAACGCTAAGATGACGGTATCGATACCCCAGAGGCCGGTATCGATACCAAAATGGACAGTAGCTCCAGTGACCAAAATGGTATCGATACACCCCTCAAGTGTATCGATACAGGAGGCCTGAAACAAGAAGGTGGTATCGATACTGTACCAACCGTACCGATACCCCTGCCACGAACTTGCAGGTTTGAGCTGATTTAAGGCACAAGGAGGCCCTTAAATCCCTCTAAAACCCCAACCAACACACTAACATCAATCCTAAGGCAAATCAAACATAAAAGCATGCTTTAACAAGAAGCCAAAGGGCACTAATCAACACAAGGTGGTGCACAAATCATACAAGCAACTTAGCATTCAAACATGAAGCAAGGCATACATACTTGACATTCCAACAAAGGCAATTAGGCATACAAGTCATACATGGAACTCAAAGGCCTTAAAAGGCACAAGGAAAGCATATGAGGTTTGGCCCTCTCTAACAAGGCAACCTAGACACCAATAGGCATGCCAACACACACAACATCCATCATATCATATCATGCATTACAAACCATAATCAATCCAAAATACCAACGTAAGGCATTAACAACATGTGGCCAACACAAAGGAGTCTAGATACAAGCTCCTACAACACGTAGCATTTCCCATTGCTAAACTACTACATTATTTAATAAACCGTACTTGAGCAAACTACCACACGCTTGGACGCCCTTATCTTGCTCCTTGCTAACTCCAAGCTAAAGATCTACATTGTCGGAAAAAGGAGAGCGTAAGCATAAAGCTTAGTGAGCGGAGCTCTAAAACATAACTACGACAATGCAGGTTTCAAAGCTTTCTTTAAAATAAAGGCCAACACAAAGATCCATTCAACTACCTAATCATCTTGCTAACATGCAAGTTCAACCACAAACCAACAATATAGGCATTTATCATAGCATTACACTTCATGGTATGCATGAGGACATAATCCTAGATTTTAGTAAACCATAACAGAGTATGATATAGTGAGATACAACATGAGCACACATGGCATGCACGAGCATAACCAAAAACACACGGTGGGACTACACATCACCGTTTCGACTAGTAGTTTTCCAATGGGACTACACATCAAAGTACTCTTCTACTAGTCACTACCGGCGGGACTACACATCACCAGAGTCTTATACCACTCGCTACCGGCGGGACTACACATCACCGGGGCAATGACAACCATCACGTGAGGTTCGACACCAACCATGCAACACAACATACAATCACAATCATGCGACATGTACTCACTATATCATGCACAACCAAAACAAGTTGCAAACAATATCCACAATTAGGCATCTCTTTCTACTTAAAATCTTACCAATCGCAATGGTCTTACACACCATTTTCGTGCACAACCTGCACCAACTTACACACATCTTACAAGGTATAACAACGTCACCCTTATTACTATCATGCATCATTAACGATATAGCATTAAGCAACATGCTTCTACTCAAAGTATTGGAATTTCATGTATAGAAAAATATCATTTCCAAGCAACGAAAAACAATGATAAAAGGGGAAATTTAAAGAGGCATTTCACATCAACTTACTCTTTGAGTTTAAATCACTTTCAAGGCCAAATCTAAACCACTTTTAAAATCACCTTTGAACCAAAACGATTCTTGAAAACCATTTCCACATCCACGTACTTGAACCAACCTTAGAAAATCAAATTAAAACATTAACCACTCACCTTACTTCCTTAAGCAAGCCAAGCAAAGCCGACTCAAGCCTCCTCATTTCCGGATTCGATCCCAAAGCTTTACCACGCAAATCCTTGCTTCTAATCGCCCCAACACAAGTAAATTAACCTCAAATCAGTCCACAACACAACGTAGCAAACCCGAAATACAATTCAAACATCAAACATTTGTTTTTCGAACCAAGAACAACCCCAAAATGAAATTCCCGAGCAGCCCTTTAGCACAGTCGAAAACCATTGATTCCAACTCTTTTAACACACCTAATAGCCTCCAAAACAACCCCTAACTATCATACAACCATCAGCCCTCATTTCCCAACATAAAACACACCCAAAATCAACCTTTAAACCCTTCAAAAACCCCATTAAAACCCAAATTCGGGAAACTTAACAAAACCCTTTAAAAATCATATATGTTGAACCATTGGGGTTCATAAACTTCATATCTATCACTATTAAATCAAAACTTTAAGTTAAACACAATAAAGCTACCATTTTTATTCAAATCTCCCAAAAATCCAAATTCTAAAACATGGATGAGAATGAAAACTACTTGTACTTTTGAAGAGAGGAAGTTGAGAGTAAGTCAAAAACGTCATTACCTTTCAAAACCGAGCCAAAATGGGGGAGAAAGGAGATGGAATAGTGAAAGGGGGAGGGAGCTCTTCTTGGTCGTTCAAGGAAGAAGATGAATAGTGGAAAAGATGTCAAAATGGGTGTTTTAATTAAAAAGGGGGCTTTTTATAAATGAAGTGCACTTTATTACAAAAATGCCATTAATGAATGGCTATTGGGCCTGGTTTAAAAAAATTTGGGTCCAACACCTTTGTTTTATTTACACACAAACCCCGAACCATTATTTTATTTATTTAAATTATAAAACCGAACCCGAATAATATTAAAATATTATTTTCACCTGGCCCCTAAACCCGGGTGTTACAGTGCAACATGTATTTACTCCCCCTCATGAAAACATCATATAAGATCTTTGAATCTTCACAATTCAATCTTGAATATTATTTTTCTAAAGATCGTGAGGGATGAAACTTTGGAGTAATATGTTCCATGATATATCCACCTTTCGGTTGAGATATACATCTTACATTGTCTCTACACAAGATAGCTTTGTATCGTATCTTGTGAAAGTAAATCACATATCTTTTAGATATGTTGGGTCAATGATTTACATGCTTCATGCATGATTTACATCCGTTCTCTCTAACATGTAATTCAAATTTAGAGCATTTCAGCTGGTATATGAGACTTAGTTACTCTCATTGGGTCAGTAAATATGTCTGGCAGTTGACATGTAATGACATGAATTATTTTATGAACTTCTAGTTCATATACGAGGATCTAGATAACGATAATTCATTTTCCTTTATCCACCTGATTATTACTCCCCCTGATGTTGAGAAAAAGCCATGTCATAAATGATTCTCCAATTAATGTTTAAGAATTTAAACATAAAAGAAGACTCATACTCAATATATATTCTCAACCTTTTTTATTTACATATTTTTGTGTTGTGGTAGAGCAACTCAATAATATATCGCACATTCAAAAATTATAAAAACGGGAATGTATGGCTTCTGACCAAAAAACCAATCATAATGGGGAGTTTATTATAACTCGTTGGCTTGATGTGTATAAGTGCTGCTATATAGAAATACTATATAAATAATAACTATTTTGTTCTCATAGTTTAACTATCAAAGAGGAGGCATCCAATTGAAATTTTGCTAAACCGTATTTTCATAATCAATATGCTTTGTATCAACTGATGTAGCCTAAAATATAAACCACCTAGCTTTTTCAAGACGAATAGTCTAAGTGCAAAATATGAATCCTTTTATAATCAATCTCACAAACTTCTGGTTGTAAGTTGATAAAACAAAGTAGATACATCTACTAAAATCATATAAAACTTTCCACATTTGTGGATAAATGGGCCCATATTTCATTTAGATATGCAAGACATGCATTCTCAACTTTAGTAAAAGAACTTCAAGTTCTTTTGGTAAGTGGGATCTTAATCATTTCCTTTGAGAACAAGCAATACAAGAACTTCGTGTTCTTTCAATAAGTGGAATTTAGTTAATTCCTTTGAGAACAAGTACCACAAAAACTTCAGGTTCTTTTAATAAATGTGCATATAAATCTCAATAGCTTTCGCATCATTATTGAACAGGATGGTCTAACCAATCATGCCAACTATATACAAGTGTGTATATACATTTTGAATTTGGTAAACTTCTCGTTTACCATAACATGTGATTCAATATCACTCGTACATGCCTAGTACAACCATCAAAATTTTTCCTTTGAATAGGAATATATTTAGTTCTTTTCGAAGCTTTCAATGAAAATTATCTTTTGGTAGCAATATATAGCTCTTCTAGAGCTTTCAACTGACTTTTTGACTACTAGAACTTATATTCACATTGGCTTATTTCAAAAGCCAATTGATAACATATGCTATCTATAATTCCCAAAGGAATATTTTGCAAACTCATAATGCTCTCTTAAAATTTTCAATTCTAGTGGTGACGATATTATTACCATTAGCGGTAATTATTACCACATTCGCAATTCTACACTTTTCATAATGTGATTTTTCTCAAGAACTTATTGCTCTTCTGGAGCATCAATATTTTCAGTATTTTGAGATATAGTACACACACTATCCCTTGCATTAAATGGGAAAATATATCTTATGCTTCTGCTAAGCATAAATCGTCACCATAGATTGTATTTGGTAAGTAATCATGTGAAACAAAATAAATAAATATCATAATATATAAATATAAAACGTAAATAATTAATGTGTAAAGTAAATAAAAGTAAACTAAAATAAATAAAAGATAAATAATTCTCTTCAAGGTTATGAGAAGATTTAGAAAATAATTTATTCCCTTTGAGGATTATAAGGAAATCAACAACGTTCAAATGAGTTGGACCAATATCATCTTCGTCATTTTCGCAAACAAAATTTACTTCTATTTCCTTTCCTTTAGCATTCAATGATTGTTGATTTTTCCAGCGTACGATAAGCACGAGACCAATAGTTTATAGCATCACATTTGTAATAAAAAGATTTTATTTTCTTAGAATGATCTTTATCACCTTTTGTCATTCTTATAACCTCACTACCGGTGGGTAGAAGTATTCTTAAAATTACCATATTTTCATGTATATATTCATAGCCCCGACCCCGACCACAAATTCTAATGTGGCTTTTATTTTTTTCATAATATAATCTCACGTTCACTTCAGGGAATGGAGTAGAGCCAGTGGGCCTTTAAAACTTCTTCACGATAATGTGTCTGGGGACAACATTATTTGTCGTGAAAAGTGGAGTATGTTTTTATTAACATATTCTTATCACAGAGAACAAAGATTTAATCCTCGTACGCGGCATTGTTAAACCAGTTCATAAGGTCCTTTAAAAACCTCCTTTGAGACTAGTAGCCTCGCGGAACGGGATGTCCAGCCAATATACTTGAATTATATCGAAATTATGTCACTAATTGAATAGTGATACACCATGTTTGCATTCACTTCAAGGAATGAAACAGATCCATTAATCGCATGGAATAAACATTATGCTTGTAATTCACTTATGGGAATGCCCCATCATTGATAATTGCATGGAATAAACATCATGTTTTGCATTCACTTCAGGGAATGCCTCCCACGGAAATTCTTGTCAAGATGATTTTTTGTAACATAAACTTGGGAGAAGTCTATAGCAAAATCATCATAATTTATCACACTTTAAAATCGTAATTTAAAGAATAAAAATAAAAGTAAAGTTTACCGATAATAATTTTCTTCCCGGGGGATAATGGAGACATAACAATGACCAAGATAGCTTCTCATAATCTTATATCTCTTAGAAGCAAATTTGTCTTGATTGGTGTAAACTTTAGATTTGACATCGCTTCCAATTCACTTCACAGTCTTGCTCATTTGATTCAATCCCTTGGAAAACAAGAATTAAAATTATGTCATTAATTAAAATATTAAAAACCTAATTACATATGATATATATAAACATAAATAAATATGACAATACCAAGCAGTGGCTACGGGGAACATTTTGCTTGTGAATTTCGAGTGCCTTTAACGACATGTGCTTCCAATTCGACATCTTTTCCGATCTTGATTCATGTGTATACGTTTTTTGATATGTCAAACTTCAAAATCGTTATGGTGAAAGAATGGTCTTTCTTGGTATTAAATGGTGGCAGGAGTAATTTCTTTATGCCTCGGTGGATGCCCCTACTTTGACAATGTTTACGAGCGGCTTCAAAATTCATGGCTCGATCAAACCTTTAAAACATGTCACCATATTTTAAAAAGATTAAAGACCAAATTAAAATATAAGATACATGCAGTTAGTAATAAAAAAATAAAGAAAAAAAACTTATCTTCGGTTCAAAGTAGGATCGAGCTTTTTGGTAACTTCTTGGGATTCGAACGAAGAGCACCAAAATCTTTGAGCAAACTCGTGTTTGATAACGTGTTGTAAATAAAATAAAGAAGAACAATAACAAGAATAAAGAACAAGAATTAAAGAACAAAGAGATGGGAGAATGAGGGAGATTCGTATTATTCTCAAATATAGACTTGTATACAATGCCTTAATCAAATCATCTATCTATAGGCATAAGAAGTACATAATCATTGAACTGTAATTAATGGAGATAATATTCCCAATGATAAAATAAATCAAATCTCTTAGATAAAGTTATTATCATGATATACATCCACATAGATAAATATTCATAACATAAAATAAATTTTTTGTATTTATTATAATTTTTTTATGGGTGGGTATGCGGTGTGTCACAAAAAATGCAGCTAATATACGGCGTGACCAGTTCCCCCTTTTACTAGTTATCAACCTAATGTTAACTTTTTTCAATCTGATTTTTGAGTAACAATTTAGAATGGCAAAGGACATGTTACCCTTTGAACTCAAAAAGTTAAAAGTTTAAGTAAAATTTTAGGTTGGTGAAGGAAATCTTACCCTTTGAAACTAAAAAGTGAAAGGATTTCGTAACATTTTAGGTATCCAAAGGAAATGTTACCCTTCCAACCAAAAAAGTTATAGGTTCTCGTAACATTTTAGGTTGTCGAAGGAAATTTTACCCTTTCAACTAAAAAAGTTATATGTTTTCATAACATTTTAGGTTGCCAAAGGAAATGTTACCCTTCGAACTTAAAATGTTAAAGGTTTTGGTAACATTAGGTTGTCATAAGAAATGTTACCCTTCGAACCTAAAAAGTTAAAGGTTTTGGGTAAAGGTGGTTGAAGGCCATGTTACGCTTTCAACTTAAAAAGTTATAGGTTTTTGTAACATTTTAGGTAACAATAGGAAATGTCGCCTTTTGAACCTAAAACGTTACATGTTTTCGTAACATTTTAGGTTGTCGAAGGAAATGTTAACCTTCCAACCTAAAAAGTTAAAAGTTTTGGTAACATTTTAAGTAACAATAGAAAATGTTGCCCTTCAGACCTAAAATGTTATAGGTTTGAATCATCTACAAATACTTTGCCGAAACTTGTATGTTTATTACATTTTATTAGCTTTTCTGTAGCATTTTCTCTTTACGAGTTTAAAAAAGGGTACTCGAAAATTATTTTTAAAAACTTCAAGGTTATTTTGGTTGATTTTGAAAGAGGGTTCGAATTGGAATTTGAAAAAGATTTGAAATGGGCGCTTTTTTACTTAACACCGCCATTAGACAGAGGCCGGCGCCCTTAGAGGGCGGCCGACACGATGGTTGTTCTTGGTGTTCTTCTGAAGAAAAACTAAGAACATTTGAGAGAAAACTATGAGGTTGTGTTTCATCCAAATATTTTAGAACAAAAATTATAAAAAGGTGTTTATAAAAATGGGTTTTATACCTACATGTTTGATGTTTTAAAACAAAATGGGCAAACTACCTTCATTACATCCCTCCGGCCCTTTTTATTTTGCTCCACGAGTCACCAACTTTTCAATTATTTCAAAATGGCCACTGTTTTCATAAATTTGCCTAGACCTGGCAAACTTGTCCCGAGACTCGTAACCCGAACCGAGACCCGATTTTGACCCGAACATGATGATATGAAGTTGACCTGAAATAAATCGAACCGAAACTGACCCAATTTTTTTTGTTGAACCGAAATAGAGCCGAACTAATTTGACCCGAACTAAAATCTAAACCGAATATCGGCTCGATTTTAACCTGAAAATTAAGGTAAAATAAATGAATAATTTTTTTAATATCATCTATTTTAACAATATAATAAATAATAAAATGAAGTATGTTTTATTATCTTTTTGTACTATACCATGGAAGAGAGAGTTGCTTTTGTCAAAGATTTTGGCTAAAAATTAAATCTTAGAAATTAAATGAACAAAAATATCATTATATTAAATTAATAGACTAAATTATAAAGATTAGTTAATTTCGGCTAAAAGTAAATTTTTAGAGACTAAATATCACTACGGGGAGGGGATTTCTATATCCGAAGTCTAAACCGTGGGGAAACTTGTGACTAAATTAAATTGAACTAAAACTTAAAGTTGATTATTAGTACTAAAATGTAACATTTTAAATGCAACATGACCTAAAAAGTAATTAATCTCTAGCTTAAAAAATTGGTGGCTTATTTCCCTCCAAAATTTTGTCTTTTCTCTCTCTATTTTTACCAATTGTCTTTTTTTTTCAATCTAGCTTAAAAAATTGGTAGCTTATTTCACTCCAAAATTTTGTCTTTTCTCTCTCTATTTTTACCAATTGTTTTTCTCTTTTCTTTTTCTTAATTTAATCGAGTTTCAATTTAGATTAATTTAATTGAAATTTCACATTTAGTTTTAGAATTATTTTAATTATGTCCGTGATTTATGCTTCTAGATTTTAGTTAGCCCAATTAGATCATAAGTTTAATAAATTAATTCATTTCAGACATTATTATTATTATTATTATTATTATTATTATTATTATTATTATTATTATTGTTGTTGTTGTTGTTGTTGTTGTTGTTGTTGTTGTTGTTGTTGTTGTTGTTGTTGTTGTTGTTGTTGTTGTTGTTGTTGTTGTTGTTGTTGTTGTTGTTGTTATTGTTGTTATTGTTGTTGTTGTTGTTGTTGTTGTTGTTGTTGTTGTTGATATTGTTGTTGTTGTTGTTATTACATATACTAAACTTTGATTTAATATAATTATACACAAAATTTTGATATGGATACATGGAGCTTGATTTAAATATTTAATTAAATTCAAATGCATAGATTAACAAGCTGAATCAGAATCAATATCATTGTAACACCCGTGTTTTGGGGTTAGGAGTTAGCCGGGTTTATAGTTCGAGTCAATAAAATTAAATTAAAATCAATTCAACCTAAATTGGACCTAATTGGGCTTTAGTAAAAAGGGGAGGGACCAATGTTGTAATTTGACCCAAAGCTTTCAAAAAGCAAGACCACTTTTAATTAAAAGTTATCATCTTCTTTCTTCCACCCTTTTCCAACGTTGAAGCCCCCTTTCCCCTCTTTCAAACACTCCCAAATACTAGTTACTATTCCATTTAATATCTTCTTCAATCCAAGGTGTTTTTCAAAGGTAATCATGTTTTCTAACTCTCCTCTCTATTCCCTATCCATACATGGTCTTAGATTTTAAAGATATGAGGTTTTGAAAATTAGGGTTTGATTTAAAGTTTGGGTTTTTAAGGGGTTTTTCATCTTGTTTTGATAAATTGAGTTGGGGCTTTGTTTACTCATGTTAAAATACACATTATATGTTAGTTTGGTTGAATTTTGATGAAAACCCGAAGTGGGTTCTTGGACCCATTTTTAGGAGGTCAAAACTTGACTTTTTGGTGGGTTTTAGAGTGAAATTGAAGGGCTGATGGGTAGGGTATGTTAGGAGGGTGATTTGGGACCTTTTGGGGGTCATTTGGGTATTTGGAAATGGAAATTTCAGCAAGGTTTTAGGGGAGCACGAAAATTGGTATCTTGGGTGATTATGTGGATTTTGAATTTGTGGAAATTGGCTTGTGTTTGTAAAGTGAGTTGATGGTTGAGTTTTAGCATTGAATTGTGAAGTAATGAATGTGTTTTGCTTGGCTAGAAGCAAGAGGAGTCGTTGAAGGAGCATTGGGACCGATCCGGGTTCGTAGGAGGATTGTTTCGATTGCTAAGGAAGGGCGGTGAATGGTTTCAAACTTGTTTTAAAGTTTGGTTCGAGTGTGTATAGTGTGTGAGTGAAATGTGCTTGGTAGGCCATTTCCATTTAATTCAAGTTGTTGATTTTAGTTATTGATTCCATTTAATACTTGTGGTTTGCCTATCTATGCTCTTGAGGAATGTGGATAAGTTGTGCATGTATATCATGATATGTATTTATGTGATGAGCATGAATTATGGTTGAGGATATGTGATGTGGTTATGGAAATTGGCACTAAATTAATTACCGGTTGTAAATGATCGATCATTAGGATTAGTGTGCACACGAATTTAGTCAAAACGTACGTGGCCTTGATGGCGTTAAGTCATCAAGGAGGAGTACGGTGATGTAATATTCCACCGGATGCTTTTATATATTTCTACGGGATGATGAGTGGAATCCCATCCGTAGGGCATGTGGCGATGAGTGGAATCCCGCACATGCAAGGTCCGGTGATGAGTGTAATCCCACCGAGGTAAAGTGTTGTTGAGGTTTAAATCCGCACAATCGGGGTAATTAATAGTGGCCAATTAAACTTGTTCATGTGTTGTGATATATGATTGTGGTATATGATGTTGATATTGATGATTGAGCTTGGTAGATCATGAGAAACCATATTATGCCACTTGAAAGACTAGCTAGGTCTACTTGATTATATGCCATTGTAGGTTGTATGTGAGATTAGGGTTTACATCCTTGAACCCTGCATTGTTGATATTTTTTGTTTTAGAGCACCCTCACTAAGCTTATAGCTTACGCTCTCAATGTTCAACAATGCAGATCATTAGCGTGGTGTTAGCTCGAGGCAAGGCAAGAAGGGCTTTCCAAGTTTGTGGCTCAAGTACGGTTATCAATTTTGTATTAGCTAGCAAGGTGGCAAGGGTTTTTGTATGAGCTTTGTATGACTCATTTAAATGTGGATGTTTTGGTTTGATTATGGTTTGTAAAGCATGAGATACTATGATGAATGTTGGTGCGTGGTGGCATGCTTTAGATGTTTAGGTTGCCTTGTGTGTGTGAGCAAACCTCTTATGATGACTTGTGCCTTTCAAGGCCTTTTGAGCCTTTATGTATGCCCTTTATGCTATAATATGGTCCTTGTATGAATGCCATGTATGGATGACTTATCTCATGTTTGATTGTTACCTATGGCTTATGTATGATTGCTTAAATGTGTGTATGTGCTTAGGAGAGTCGAGAAATGCATTTAGAGTCGTGGTTGGGGTTGATAAGTTGAAAATTCTGGTATTGTAGTGCAGGGTGTATCGGTACGCCTGAGGGCCGTATCGATATGGTCTTGACTGTAGAGCTCAGTTTTGGCTGGGCGTATCGATACGGTTTTTGGTCACTGGAATTTTGAGAAATTTGGGAGTTTTTGGAGTATCGATACGGTGTTGGGGCGTATCGGTACGTGTTTATCTCGTTGACCACGAGATGTTGACTGAAGAGGGCATATCGATACGCTCAAGGGCTGTATCGATACAGTCTTCTTCGACTTGACTGGTTGGGTTTACCAAGCCAAGGCGTATCGATACCCTTGATTGGTGTATCGATACGGCCTGCCCTGTAAGCTTAAAATGGACTGTTTATGCATGGCCGTGGTTCGAATGTGTTTTCCTTTGATTGTTTTCCGCTGTCGTCATCACTTTGGATATAACACGCCTCTAGTCAAGATTAAAATGAAAGAAAAAAATATAGGGTTGCTAACCGAAGGGAACCTTAACGGGTTTCACTCGGTTTTCCCCGTGTGGCCCATTCGGACCAGTCATCCGGCCAGACCGGGATGAGGGGGTTACATTTGTTGGTATCAGAGCCTGAGGTTACCGAGACCTCGGGCAGGTAAGTGAGGTAAGCTTAATGTGTTAAATGATTGTGTTGTTCGATGCATGCCTTGCCATGAATTCTTGATATTTGACTGATCATATGATGTTTTGAAGTATGAATTGTTGAGTCTGGTGTAGAGTGAGTGCCCATTGCTACTATTACTTAATTTAAAAAGATTTTTGGAAAGAGGAGTACTTGAGCACTATTGGACCCTTGCTTTGGCTAACGTAATCCTTATCTGTTTGTTGTTGTAGTTTGTACCTTGCTAGCTGTATCATGAGACCACGTGGGAGGCCTAGGATGGTTCGACCGGAACCACGGGCAGCGGCTCCAAGAGTTGAGCCAGTAGTTAGGGTTGAGGCTCAAGTGGGAGAGCCTGTGGTTGGAGTTGGAGCTCCTCCACCACCTCCTCCACCGGGAGTAAGAGGCGAGGCCGGGGTCGAAGGAGAGGGACCACAAGGTGGCCAAGGACCGGCCGGGATAGACTTAGCTCCGTTGGTTCAGGCAATAGCCGGGGCATTTCAGGCTGCAGTAGCTGGAGGTCAGGCAGCTCATCATCAGGGTGAGGGCACTGGATTGCCTTTAGAGAGACTTCGGGGCCTTGGGGCCGAAGAGTTCAGAGGTGCTACTCCAGAGAGATCAGAGTTATGGTTTGAGAAGACTGTCCGTATCCTTGCTCAGATGGGATGTACCGGTGAGCGCAAGTTGGGATGTGTTGAGTCTCTGCTTCAGGGTGATGCCTACACTTGGTGGGTCACCATTACTACGAGTATGGATGAGGCCGAGATCACTTGGGAGTTCTTTGAGACAGCTTTCCGTAAGAAGTATTTGGGTCCGCGATACCTCGATGAGAGGAAGAGGGAGTTTATGGCATTGCTTCAGGGGAGTATGTCCGTGACAGATTATGAGATCCGGTTTGTCAGATTGAGTCAGTATGCACCTAGGCTTGTTCCTACTGAGGTGGAGCGTTGTAACCGCTTCCGTTATGGGTTGAGTGAAGAGATCAAGACGTATACTCTAGCTTTAGATTACACTGATTTTGATGTCTTGGTCGCGAGGGCCAAGGACTTAGAGCACAGTTTGAGTTTGACCAGGCGGTCTGGTGGATCTAGTTCGGGTAAGAGGTCCAGTAACTTTGATAGAGGTGATGCCAAGAGGCATCGGGACAACAGACATCATTATGATCATAGGCGTGGTGGCGGTAACCACGGTAGGGGCCATCAGGGTCAAAGAGCTGGTGGGAAGTTGCCCACATGTGCTACTTGCGGGAGGAACCACACCGGTGAGTGTTGGGGGAATTTTCATTCTTGTTGGAGTTGTGGGGCTAGAGACCACATTAGGTGTGACTGTCCACATCAGGTGGGACATGCACCAGCTCAGGCTCCCGTTAGAGCCAATGACTTTCAGAGAGGCCGCGGGCGCGGTAGAGGCAACTTCCAGCCGAGGAACGATGGTCAGAGGAACATAGCACATGTAGTTGCAGTTCAGCCAGAGGGCGGAGGTCAGGCCAGAATTTATGCTCAGCGTGGAGATCAGCATGACACTGATGTGATCGCAGGTAACTTCTCGATACAGTCTTTGGGTTTGCTTTCTTTGATTGACTCTGGGTTTACACATTCCTACATATTGAGTGAGCATGTACAATCTTTGAATTTGCCTTGTGAGATGTTAGAGGTAGGAGTTAGTGTTACTAGTTCCTTTGGGGACACGGTAGTAGTTAGGAAGATGTACCGAAGGTGTCCGTTGATGGTTCAGGGACATGTGTTTCCAGTGGATATGATGGAGCTTCCCTTCTATGGTTTTGATGTGATTTTGGGTATGGATTGGCTCACGGAGCATAGAGCTAGGATAGATTTTGAAACTAAGCGGATTTCTTTGAGGCTCACAGATGACTATGAGATTGTAGTGGTGGGTGAGAACGTGAAGTTCTTGTCCAATGTGGTTTCAGTGTTGGAGGCTAAGAGATTGGTTGAGTTGGGGTGTGAAGCATACCTAGCGTATGTGATGAACCCTAACATGAGTGAGGTTAGACCTCAGGACATCCGGACAGTATGTGATTTTCCTAGTGTGTTTCCAGAAGAGTTGCCGCGGTTACCACCGGACCGAGAGATATAGTTCATCATTGAGACATATTCTGATTCAACTCCTGTTTTGATTGCTCCGTATCGCATGGCACCGAAAGAACTGAAAGAGTTGAATACTCAGTTGCAAGAATTGACAGATATAGGTTTTATTCGACCTAGTTCTTCACCTTGGGGTGCACCAGTTTTGTTTGTGAAAAAGAAAGATGGAAGCATGAGAATGTGTATAGACTACAGACAGTTAAATCAGTTGACAGTGAAGAACAAATATCCGTTGCCTAGAATTGATGACTTGTTTCATCAGTTGAGGGGAGCATCTGTCTTTTCGAAGATTGATTTGAGATCGGGTTATTACCAGCTAAAGGTAAGAGAGGTTGATGTACCGAAGACGACCTTTAGGACTAGGTATGGTCATTATGAGTTTTTGGTCATGCCATATGGGTTGACTAATGCACCTGCTGCTTTCATGGACATGATGAATAGGATTTTTCATCAATATCTAGATCAGTTTGTAGTTGTGTTTATTGATGATATTTTGGTGTACTCGCGAACTGAAGAAGACCATGACCGGCACTTGAGACTTGTTTTGAAGACTTTGCTAGATCATCAGTTGTATGCGAAGCTAAGCAAGTGTGAATTCTGGATCCGGGAGGTAGTCTTCTTAGGACATGTAGTGTCAGCCGATGGGATTAGAGTTGATCCGAAGAAGATTGAGGCCATTGTTGAGTGGAAGCAACCGAAGTCTGTGACAGAAGTACGTAGCTTCCTAGGCTTAGCCGGATACTATAGAAGATTTGTAGAGGGTTTCTCTAAGTTAGCCGCTCCATTGACACAGTTACTTCAGAAGAGTGTTCAGTTTGAGTGGACAGATGCAAGACAGAGAGCCTTTGAGAAATTGAAAGAAGCTTTGACCCAAGCACCGATCTTGATTCAGCCTGAGTCCGGGAAGGACTATGTAGTCTACAGTGATGCTTCTTATGTAGGGCTAGGATGTGTTCTTATGCAAGACAAGAGAGTAGTGGTGATACAGGGGGTACGTTGCTTTAGAAACAACGCTCCTTGTTCGTAAACGGATCTAGGATCGTAGCAAACATTTCTCTGCAATAAAACACAAGAATGGGCGTTTTTAGATAGTTAAAATAAAAAAAAGAAAAAAAACGAACAAACAAAAAAGGACAGAATAAAGGTGTAGGAATTTCTGGACAGATTTGGACTCGAACAAAGATGAAGGCTTAAACGGGCTTTCAAGGCTGATTCGGTGACCAAATTGTGGCAGAAATGTTGCTGGAAAATCAACGAAAGTTTGGCAACGTTAAACTCGAAAGAACTCGATCAATCTGCTGAACGAACCCGAATCGAATCTGTCTAACGTCAAAGACGAAAAGCTCGAAAGAACCTGCACAATCTACTGAGCAAACCCGAATCGAATATGCTTTACGCCGGAGGACTTGGACCCACTAGATAGCGATCTAGGAACCCGAAGTATCAAGTAAATTTGACAAATCAAAACAAAGTCTGAAATGTCAAAAGATAGTTCTAAAAAGAACCGAACAAGAGAAACTCTCTCAAAAATTTTATTTCCAAAAATATCTTTCCAAATTACATTGTTTAAACACATATATATAGGTACAAGGGCTGCCAAATTCGTTTAAGTTGTGTGGCTGATATTAAAAGGAGTTTAAAAATTAAATTTGAGTGAAAATAACTCCTTTTGGGCGGACTCAATTGGCAGCCACAAGTTTAGGCGCCCAAAACACATGAAAATCACATTTAACATGTGATTTTTATGTTTGAAATTCAAACATAACCACTCGGGCTTATCCTTTCTTGCAAATGGCACATAATGAAGGAGAAAACGGGTTGATTCGGCTGCACATTCACACACATGTGTCAAGCTGCCACGTGGGTGCTGGAGATGACTGGATGCCACCTAGGCTGCCACATGTGCACTAGCACACTCCCCGATATGCAAGACGCTTTTCAGCTACTTCTGGACTTGTCAGCTGAAGTTGAGCTAGTGGAGCTAAAGTTGAGCTGACTGGAAATGAGTTGAGCTGAAACGAACTAGCTGAAATTGTGATGAGCTGAAAGTGAGCTGGTTACACTCTCCTGAGCTGGGACCGAGCTGCATACACTCTGGTGAGCTGGAGATGAGCTGCATACACTCACTTGAGCTGGAGTTGAGCTGCATATACTCACTTGAGCTAGTGTCCTCCTACGTACCTACGTCAAAAGGTAATAAACTTCCATCAAAGTATTGTAAACTTAATGGAAACACTAATACAAGTCGTAAACACTTGCAACCTTATTCATTAGCTCACAAACAAATATAAACACACCATAAGTTATATCAAACTGAGTCAAAACACACCAAACATACTAAATACATAGTAAACACACTAATATAAATAATATAAGTATACATATGTTACACATCAGTATGTAACAAAAGAAAAAAGCAAACTTCCCTGAAAGTTTGAAGTTGCATCGTTGGGTGGCATAAACGTGCTCACATCATCCCCCCTTCTTTAATGCGATTTGTCCCCAAATCGACCCTCATTACAAAAGGGAACAATTTCGACTTTCGCTTGGAAGGGAACTTCTTCATCCTTCTTGCTCGGCACATATGTCATCCTTTCGAATCAAGTTGTCTTAAAAAGAACACAAATGGAAATGCCTTCTTTCTTGTACCTTTCCGAATAATGCACAACATAAAGTCAGACAACGCTCTTTGCACATTCGAAATCCTGTAAACAATGACATACAAAGGCAAATCCAAAGAACAACAAATTTCACGATGATCATCCAGAATCACAACACAAGGTTGTTCACAATCCAATGTACAACCAAAGAAATCAGTATATAAAAAGGAAAAATCAATAGCACAATGGAAAGGAACGTCAAACCGTGGTATAGATGGTTGCCGAATTTCTAGAAAGGACATAGATGCACTAGACATACCAACAGTAGCAACCTTGGGAACTTCACATGGCATCACCTTATTAACCTGCAAGTTAGAAGAAGAAATAGAAGAAAACTTAGGATCAAATAAAACCTTTGAGTTCACTTCTTCTTTGTCACAGTCATTCTTCTCTTTGCTGGCTTTCCAAGCTGCAGTACTCGCTTTCAAACGAACTTCGTCTTCATATACTTCACTTGGAGTCATAGGTGCCAAAGTTACCTTTTTGCCCTCATGAGTAAAAGAGTATCGATTGGTGTAACAATCGTGCAAAACTCTCTTATCATACTGCCACGGTCTTCCTAACAACAAATGACAAGTATCCATAGAACAAACATCACAAGTTACCTCATCCTTGTATTTTCCAATGAAAAATGGTATAACAACTTGTTCGGTAACTTTGATTTCAACACCATCATTCAACCATTGTAACTTGTACGGATTGGGATGCGTGGTCGTCTTTAGTCCTAACTTGTCAACCATGAGAGTACTAGCAACGTTAGCACAACTACCACTATCAATAATCACAATACATACCTTGTTGTTCACGTTGCATCTCGTATGGAAGAGGTTGTTTCGTTGCGGTTTATCCTGCGCTGGCTGATCATTCAGACTTCTCTTGTCAACAAGTGCTTCACCGGTAGCAAATATCTGCACATTGTCATCATTTATCTCTTCATGGACAGAATGGGAACCACCCCCATCTAATCTATCCAATTGAGAATGTATATGTTTCAATGCATTTGCAATCACTCGTTGCATCATACGCTCTAAGGCTTGCATCTGAAGATTCGGTGGTTGTTGTTCACCCGAATTATCATCAGAACCTGCCATGTTGAAAAACAAAAACAAAAAAACACACAATATATATATATATATATATATATATGTTAGTGAAATAAAATAAAAAAAGGACCTCACAGCAACACACTCAACAAATTTTCTCACGGATCACTCCAAGGAAAGATCGCTCAACAATTGCACTCAACGCTCGTGTTTCACTCGGGAGAGTGCTTGAATGGCTCTTTTTGTCTCCCTTTCTGTTCTCACACGCTCAAATGCCTTTTCCACTCGATCTCTCGTAACCAGTTCTTTAAGGAACTAACTCGATCCTTCAGACTTGTTAACTGTGTCAACTTTCAAGAAAACTTAAAGAGGTGAAGAAAACAAAGGTTAGGAATAATTTAGGGGCTGTTAAAATAAAAATAAAAGGTTAGAGAATAAAAGAAAGGTGGCTGGAAATTTGGTGATGAAACGAAGAACAAGGCTGAAAAAATGAAATGAAGGAACGAAAACAAAGAACTTACTGCAATAGGAATGCTTGCAGCGACCCTATCACCGAACAAACAAGAAGAAGTTGTTTCGGGTGATTTCGAAGCATTCCATGGCAAATTTGATCATCCTTCATCATTTTCATGAACCAACAACACATATGAAAGTAAAAATGCACCAAATATTCGAATCTAATTTTTCTGAATTTTTTTTGAATTTTTTTTGAATTTTTTTGTTGACTTTGACTTTTTTTTTCTTCAGAATTTCGATTTTTTTTTACTTTTGTGTTTTGTTTATTTCTTGTAGTGCAGAAAGTGCTATAATCCGACCAAAGCTCTGATTACCATATGATACAGGGGGTACGTTGCTTCAGAAACAACGCTCCTTGTTCGTAAACGGATCTAGGATCGTAGCAAACATTTCTCTGCAATAAAACACAAGAATGGACGTTTTTAGATAGTTAAATTAAAAAAAAGAAAAAAAACAAACAAACAAAAAATGACAGAATAAAGGTGTAAGAATTTCTGGACAGATTTGGACTCGAACAAAGATGAAGGCTTGAACGAGCTTTCAAGGCTGATTCGGTGACCAAATTGTGGCAGAAACGTTGCTGGAAAATCAGCGAAAGTTTGGCAACGTTAAACTCGAAAGAACTCGAACAATCTGCTGAACGAACCCGAATCGAATCTGTCTAACGTCAAAGACGAAAAGCTCGAAAGAACATGCACAATCTACTGAGCAAACCCGAATCGAATATGCTTTACGCCGGAGGACTTGGACCCACTAGATAGCGATCTAGGAACCCGAAGTATCAAGTAAATTTGACAAATCAAAACAAACTCTAAAATGTCAAAAGATAGTTCTAAAAAGAACCGAACAAGAGAAACTCTCTCAAAAATTTTATTTCCAAAAATATCTTTCCAAATTACATTGTTTAAACACACATATATAGGTACAAGGGCTGCCAAATTCGTTTAAGTTGTGTGGCTGATATTAAAAGGAGTTTAAAAATTAAATTTGAGTGAAAATAACTCCTTTTGGGCGGACTCAATTGGCAGCCACAAGTTTAGGCGCCCAAAACACATGAAAATCACATTTAACATGTGATTTTTATGTTTGAAATTCAAACATAACCACTCGGGCTTATCCTTTCTTGCAAATGGCACATAATGAAGGAGAAAACGGGTTGATTCGGCTGCACATTCACACACATGTGTCAAGCTGCCACGTGGGTGCTGGAGATGACCGGATGCCACCTAGGCTGCCACATGTGCACTAGCACACTCCCCGATATGCAAGACGCTTTTCAGCTACTTCTGGACTTGTCAGCTGAAGTTGAGCTAGTGGAGCTAAAGTTGAGCTGACTGGAAATGAGTTGAGCTGAAACGAACTAGCTGAAATTGTGATGAGCTGAAAGTGAGCTGGTTACACTCTCCTGAGCTGGGACCGAGCTGCATACACTCTGGTGAGCTGGAGATGAGCTGCATACACTCACTTGAGCAGGAGTTGAGCTGCATATACTCACTTGAGCTAGTGTCCTCCTACGTACCTACGTCAAAAGGTAATAAACTTCCATCAAAGTATTGTAAACTTAATGGAAACACTAATACAAGTCGTAAACACCTGCAACCTTATTCATTAGCTCACAAACAAATATAAACACACCATAAGTTATATCAAACTGAGTCAAAACACACCAAACATACTAAATACATAGTAAACACACTAATATAAATAATATAAGTATACAAATGTTACACATCAGTATGTAACAAATGAAAAAAGCAAACTTCCCTGAAAGTTTGAAGTTGCATTGTTGGGTGGCATAAACGTGCTGATCTTGATTCAGCCTGAGTCCGGGAAGGACTATGTAGTCTACAGTGATGCTTCTTATGTAGGGTTAGGATGTGTTCTTATGCAAGACAAGAGAGTAGTGGCTTATGCCTCAAGACAGTTGAAGACCCATGAGCGCAACTATCCGACCCATGACATAGAGTTAGCTGCAGTTGTGTTTGCTCTGAAGATTTGGAGGCACTATTTGTACGATGAGAGATACACAGTGTATACCGATCACAAGAGTTTGAGATACATTATGACTCAGCAAGATTTGAATCTCAGACAGCGTAGGTGGTTAGAGTTGCTAAAGGACTATGATCTTACTATTGAGTACCATCCGGGTAAGGCCAATGTAGTGGCCGATGCATTGAGTAGGAAGATGGTCGTGGACTTGAGAGCCATGTTTGCTAGATTGAGTTTGTCCGGAGATGGAGGCTTGGTAGCCGAGCTTCAGGTTAGACCTACTCTAGGTCAGTTGATTCGAGAGAAACAGCTCTTAGATAGATCTTTGGCACCTCACGTGCAAGATATAGCTGAGGGTAGATCTTCAGACTACAGTTTCAGTACTGATGGGGTTTTGTGTTTCAAAGATAGAATAGTTGTGCCAGAGGACAGTGACTTGAGACGTACGATCTTGACTGAAGCCCACAGTAGTCCGTTTGCTATGCATCTTGGAAGTACGAAGATGTACCGTGACTTGAAGAATGAGTACTTTTGGGTTGGCTTGAAGAGAGATGTAGCCGACTTTGTGAGTAAGTGCTTAGTGTGTCGGAGAGTGAAGGCGGAACATCAGGTTCCCTCAGGTTTGTTACAGCTGTTGAGAATTCCGGAATGGAAATGGGAGAACATCACCATGGATTTTGTTTCGGGTTTGCCTTTGACTCCTACGAAGAAGAACTCGGTTTGGGTGATAGTAGATCGTTAGACTGACCGATTTGTACATTGGTGAGAACATCACCATGGATTTTGTTTCGGGTTTGCCCACTTCTTGGCAGTCAATACTACTTACACCTTAGATAGATTGGCCGATTTGTACATTGGTGAGATTGTTAGACTACATGGTGTGCCGAAGTCCATTGTGTCAGATAGAGATCCGCGGTTTACTTCTAGATTTTGGGAGTGTCTGCATACAGCTTTGGGCACCCGTTTGAACTTCAGCACTTCTTATCATCCTCAGTTAGATGGTCAGCCAGAGAGGGTTATTCAGATCTTAGAGGATATGTTGCGTTGTTGTATCATTGACTTTTAGGGTACTTGGGAGAAGCATTTGCCTTTAGTAGAGTTTGCGTACAATAACAGCTTTCAGTCGAGCATTCAGATGGCTCCGTATGAGGCCTTGTATGGCCGAAAATGTAGGACTCCAGTTTGTTGGGCCGAAGTGGGACAGAAATTGTTACGTATGCCGGATTTGCTCAAAGGAACAACAGACAAGGTAAAATTGATTTGTGATCGTTTGAAAGCTGCTTCGGATAGACAGAAGTCCTATGCCGATTTGAAGAGGAAGGAAGTTGAGTTCTCAGTGGGTGAGAAGGTATTCGTGAAAGTGTCTCCATGGAAGAAAGTGATGAGATTTGGCCGAAAGGGGAAGTTGAGTCCGAGGTACATAGGACCGTATGAGATTATGAAGAGGGTTGGTCCGGTTGCTTATCAGTTGCGTTTGCCATCCGAGCTAGAGAAGATACACGATGTGTTCCATGTTTCGATGCTTCGTAGGTATAGGTCCGATCCATCACATGTTATGCCCGTAGAAGAAATTGAATTGAATCCGGATTTGACTTATGAGGAGGAGCCAGTGGAGATCTTAGCTTTTGACAGTAAGGTGTTGATGGGTAGATCGATTGAGTTAGTAAAGGTGCGGTGGCAACGTAGTGGTGTGGACGAGGCCACTTGGGAGAGGAAGGAGGATATGGAAAAGCAGTTTCCGTATCTCTTTCAGTCAGGTAATTTCGGGGACGAAATTTCTTAAGTGGGAGAGAGTTGTAACACCCGTGTTTTGGGGTTAGGAGTTAGCCGGGTTTATAGTTCGAGTCAATAAAATTAAATTAAAATCAATTCAACCTGAATTGGACCTAATTGGGCTTTAGTAAAAAGGGGAGGGACCAATGTTGTAATTTGACCCAAAGCTTTCAAAAAGCAAGACCACTTTTAATTAAAAGTTATCATCTTCTTTCTTCCACCCTTTTCCAACGTTAAAGCCCCTTTTCCCCTCTTTCAAACACTCCCAAATACTAGTTACTATTCCATTTAATATCTTCTTCAATCCAAGGTGTTTTTCAAAGGTAATCATGTTTTCTAACTCTCCTCTCTATTCCCTATCCATACATGGTCTTAGATTTTAAAGATATGAGGTTTTGAAAATTAGGGTTTGATTTAAAGTTCGGGGTTTTAAGGGGTTTTTCATCTTGTTTTGATAAATTGAGTTGGGGCTTTGTTTACTCATGTTAAAATACACATTATATGTTAGTTTGGTTGAATTTTGATGAAAACCCGAAGTGGGTTCTTGGACCCATTTTTAGGAGGTCAAAACTTGACTTTTTGGTGGGTTTTAGAGTGAAATTGAAGGGCTGATGAGTAGGGTATGTTAGGAGGGTGATTTGGGACCTTTTGGGGGTTATTTGGGTGTTTGGAAATGGAAATTTTAGCAAGGTTTTAGGGGAGCACGAAAATTGGTATTTTGGGTGATTATGTGGATTTGGAATTTGTGGAAATTGGCTTATGTTTGTAAAGTGAGTTGATGGTTGAGTTTTAGCATTGAATTGTGAAGTAATGAATGTGTTTTGCTTGGCTAAAAGCAAGAGGAGTCGTTGAAGGAGCATTGGGACCGAATCCGGGTTCGTAGGAGGATTGTTTCGATTGCTAAGGAAGAGCGGTGAGTGGTTTCAAACTTGTTTTAAAGTTTGGTTCGAGTGTGTATAGTGTGTGAGTGAAATGTGCTTGGTAGGCCATTTCCATTTAATTCAAGTTGTTGATTTTAGTTATTGATTCCATTTAATACTTGTGGTTTGCCTATCTATGCTCTTGAGGAATGTTGATAAGTTGTGCATGTATATCGTGATATGTATTTATGTGATGAGCATGAATTATGGTTGAGGATATGTGATATGGTTATGGAAATTGGCACTAAATTAATTACCAGTTGTAAATGATCGATCATTAGGATTAGTGTGCACACAAATTGAGTCAAAACGTACGCGGCCTTGATGGCGTTAAGTCATCAAGGAGGAGTACGGTGCTGTAATATTCCACCAGAAGCTTTTATATATTTCTACGGGATGATGAGTGGAATCTCATCCGTAGGGCATGTGGCGATGAGTGGAATCCCGCACATGCAAGGTCCGGTGATGAGTGTAATCCCACCGAGGTAAAGTGTTGTTGAGGTTTAAATCCGCACAATCGGGATAATTAATAGTGGCCAATTAAACTTGTTCATGTGTTGTGATATATGATTGTGGTATATGATGTTGATATTGATGATTGAGCTTGGTAGATCATATGAAACCATATTATGCCACTTGAAAGACTAGCTAGGTCTACTTGATTATATGCCATTGTAGGTTGTATGTGAGATTAGGATTTACATGCTTGAACACTGCATTGTTGATATTTTTCGTTTTAAAGCACCCTCACTAAGCTTATAGCTTACGCTCTCAGTGTTCAACAATGCAAATCATTAGCGTGGTGTTAGCTCGAGGCAAGGCAAGAAGGGCTTTCCAAGTTTGTGGCTCAAGTACGGTTATCAATTTTGTATTAGCTAGCAATGTGGCAAGGGTTTTTGTATGAGCTTTGTATGACTCATTTAAATGTGGATGTTTTGGTTTGATTATGGTTTGTAAAGCATGAGATACTATGATGAATGTTGGTGTGTGGTGGCATGCTTTAGATGTTTAGGTTGCATTGTGTGTGTGAGCAAACCTCTTATGATGACTTGTGCCTTTTAAGGCCTTTTGAGCCTTTATGTATGCCCTTTATGCTATAATATGGTCCTTGTATGAATGCCATGTATGAATGACTTATCTCATGTTTGATTGTTACCTATGTCTTATGTATGATTGCTTAAATGTGTGTATGTGCTTAGGAGAGTCGAGAAATGCATTTAGAGTCTTGGTTGGGGTCGATAAGTTGAAAATTCTGGTGTTGCAGTGCAGGGCGTATCGGTACGCCTGAGGGCCGTATCGATACGGTCTTGCCTGTAGAGCTCAGTTTTGGCTGGGCGTATCGATACACGGGGGCGTATCGATACGATTTTTGGTCACTGGAATTTTGAGAAATTGGGGAGTTTTTGGAGTATCGATACGATGTTGGGGCATATCAGTACGTGTTTATCTCGTTGACCACGAGATGTTGACTGAAGAGGGCGTATCGATACGCTCAAGGGCTGTATCGATACGGTCTTCTTCGAGTTGACTGGTTGGGTTTACCAAGCCAAGGCGTATCGATACCCTTGATTGGTGTATGGATACGGCCTGCCCTGTAAGCTTAAAATAGACTGTTTATGCATGGCCGTGGTTCGAATGTGTTTTCCTTTGATTGTTTTCCGGTATCGTCATCACTTAGGATATAACACGCCTCTAGTCAAGATTAAAATGAAAGAAAAAAATATAGGGTTGCTAACCGAAGGGAACCTTAACGGGTTTCACTCGGTTTTCCCCATGTGGCCCATTCGGACCGGTCATCCGGCCAGACCGGGACGAGGGGGTTACACTCATACACCAATAACTCTAAACTAAACCATAAATAGTAAACCTCAAACCCTAAACCCAAATCAAACCGAATTGACCCAAAAATTCAAATGTTGACCCAACCCGAACGACCCAATTTTGACCCGAACCGAAAGTGACCGATCCGATATTGATCCGACCCGAAAATAAGCGATCTGATTTTGACCTGATCCAATACCTGAACCGAATCCGACTCATCACAGACCGAACTAGACCCGAATCAAACCCGAACCAAATCTAAACCGATTCTAGATAAACTCGAATCGAACCGAACCTGAATTGAACGACCTGATTACCACCTCTAAATTTCCCCTCGATTTTATTTTGTTTTTAAATTCAATCACTGATTTTTTTGGTTTCTTTTAATTTGGTTTCTTTATTAAAACCCCATTACATAAAAATCTATTTTTTTTATTTTTTTTCAATTTGTATTTTTATAAAATCGGGCTGTATGCTAAGTGTTGACCAGATTTGAGAAGGATATATTTTTTTAAAAAAATGATAGTGTTTCACCCCTTTTTGTTCTTCATTTAATTTATTTCATGTACTTATTTAATTTTGTGTTTTAATTTTGATTCACATATATTTTATTTTGTTTTTTAGATTAAATAAAACCCAGAAGACTAGGTTCTTAAAAACCTTAGTTAGAGTCTTGAATTTGAGAAAATAAAAATATTTTCTTCACCCAAAGGTCATAAAATACACTTAATTATTTTTGAACCCTAATAGGTAAAATTCACTCAGACAATTCTTTAAGTTAATAATCACTAACATATATGTAATACCCGAATTTTATCCAAGTATGGGTATATATATACACACTATATTCTCTTAGTAAATAAATAAATAAAGCCAATAATGATAAATAGTCCATAAATAAAATCCAAATGTCCATACAATGGTCTAATGTCCAGTTTACATGCACAAAGCCCTTTTACATTTTAAAAGCACGACTTCCCAACATGATACAATTAATATCCAACTCATTACAACTCATTTTGGACAACAAACACAAAAAACAAATATGCTAATAATAATGATAACTAGTCCTTAAATAAAATCCAAATGTTCATACAATGGTCCAATGTCCATTTTACATGTACAAAGTCCATTTACATTTTAAAAACACGAATTCCCAACATGATACAACTAATATTCAACTCATTACAACTCATTTTGGCCCAACAAACACAAAAAAATAAATCTGTTAAACCCTTTCTCTCCCAAATCAGCCTTCCAATGGCCATGTGGCAGTATTTCATTGCTCTAATATGTTTCACGAGGATTTGTGTTTCTTTGAGCATATCTGAAACTAACTGGCTGCTGACATCATCATTGTGACATCAACGATGACCTCAAAACACGCCCCAATATAAATACCAAAGAGAGAGAATGAGTACGAAAATTATGGAATAATAATTGCAAAATTAAAAAAAATTAATTGAAGAAAGAAGAGAGTTGAATAGTCTACCTGCCATAATAGTTGGAGGATGGCCGGAGAAGATAAATAGTGTCGTCGGAGCAGTCGCACCATTGTCGGAGTCGCGTTCTCGTCATAGAAGGTATATTTTTTACTTCTACCTTTTCATTTCCTGCATTGAAAACGCAAAATAATGTTAGATCTAGGTAAAAAAACATAACAAACAGTAGTTTAAATAAAAAGTTAGAGGTATGTGCTCATATTTTATTTGCCAGTGAGGTGTTTTAGGTTACTAGTGGAGTCAGACATGATAGATTTAATGTAGTTTTTAGGGGAGAAGTGGTTGATTCTCATGAACCGTGTAGATCTAAGAAAAACGATGGCAAAAAATGAAGTTTTTATGGTTTTAGGGTTTCGGCGAGCGGTGGCCGGAAATTGCCTCGCGGCAGAGGACGGCGGCTGGAGTTAGGCTAGAGGTGGCTGGAAGTTTCAGTTCGGTGATTATAAATAGGTTAGAGATGATCGAAAGTTACAGTGGCGGCCAGAGTGAGGAAAAATGGTAATTGGAAAAAGGTTAGTGGTGACCGACGTCGCCTACGGCGGCCGACAAATAGGTTTAGGTGGCTAGAGGGAGGTAGAAAGCGATCAAAAGGAAATAGGTTGAAGAACCCGGTTAGGATTTTTTGGAAATCTGGATGTTTGATCTTCAAAAACAAAAAAAGGAATTTTGGTGTTTGTAATGGATCGAAGCGAATAATGGATGAACTCGGTTTAAGTCTCGTGAAGAATATGTAAATTGATGTTTTTGGGAGGGTTTCTGGGTTCTAAGGTGTGTAGGCTGAGAGAGTCTAGATAGAGAGTTAGTAGATGAGAGAGAGTGTGAAATCATCGAATGATCGATTTAACTTAGATTTGGCCTTTTTACATGGTTAGTGAAAACGGTGTCATTTAAGCACCTGAGTATGGAGAGTTCGCATGCGACTAACGGGTCGGGTCAAAAAGATATGCGCCTTAGTATTGGGTTTTCATGATTTGGGCGTTAAATTTTGTAAACAATTCAATTCGGTCCCTTTTCTTCAATAAATCAAAATTAAAGTCCGTGTTCTTTTTAATTTAGTCCTCAATTCAAGTATTTAATTTAATTTAAATTGTTTAATTTATATGTATGATGCATGCTTTTAAATTTGAGCATATAGTTTTATTGTTTAGACAATTTAGTCACCTAGTTAATATTAATAGCTAGAGCCTTTAGTCTTTTAGGTTCATTGATTTAGGTTTAATAATTAATTAGGAAGGACATTGTAGCAATTTATTGAATATTAAGTAGAAACTTTAGGGTTCAAATTTGGATGGTGTTCCATTGCATACAATGGGGTGTTATCTCAACATTGGTCTTGAAGATGTATACTTAATTTTCATATAACATATGTAGAACTAGTGTTTTGATATAATAATTGAAAATTTTTTTGGACTAATTTGAAAAGAATTTAAAGCATGTTTTTAAGTCCAAACAACTTGAAAATAAGTTTGAGGCATTTAAATTTTTTTGGCAAAGTTTGGAATGTTTTAAAGTACTCAAAACTGACTTTTCAGCTCTACCGTACCGATACGGTATACCCTGTATCGATACCTCTTACTATAGTTTTGATTCTGCCAAAACCCGTACCGATATAGGCTTGCCCGTATCGATACAGATAGGGTAGTACCGATACGCCTTTAAAGCGTACCGATTCCTGTTTTACAACCCCCAACGGCTATATCCCAACGGACTTTTAAAGTGCAGACCGTAACGATAACTCCCTAGCGTATCGATACGCTTAGGCTGGAAAGAGCCTAACGGCTAGTTCTGAAGAAGGGCGTACCGATACGGGTCCCCGTGTACCGATATGATAAAAATCAAAATTACAATTAATGCGGGAAATAAAGTCTCCAACGGCTCCAATTCAACCCCAACGATCCTCAACGGCTACAAACTCAATTAGGAGTATAAAAGTGACCTTCAAGCATCAAGAGAAGGCTAATGCTTCAATTGTCAAACATCATATGATCAAAAATATGTCTTAGTGCTTAATTGTCAATTTCTTGTATAGACAAGCACTAGTGAGCCAAAATTGTCCTATTTTCTCAAGTGTTCTAGGTTTTGGGTGAGTGCTTAGATTTACAAACACATACCTATTAAAGGAATTTCTTGTTTGCTTTGAATTTCTCTTGTAAATAGTGTTTACTCAAGCTTGATTGTTGTAAAAGTTGCCTCCTTAGCTGAGAAAAGGGGACGAAATTCATAGTGAATTTGTTTGAAATCCTTGGTAGGAAGCCAAGGTAGTGGATGTAGGCTTTGGTAAGAAAGCCTAACCACTCTAAATCATTGTGCAAAACTTCTATCTTTTTGCTTCCACCACCATCACCCTATATTCCACTTATCTAAACTTGGCAAACACACCGGTTGAAGAAAATCGAGTATCAAAAAACCCAACAGTTGGTATCAGAGCGAGGCTCAACCGAAGAGGATTAACATCCTATTGAGGTGATTCAGGTAGCTCGACACAACCTATCAACCAACCGATCAAACGGCACAAATCCATCGACAAGCCACCATTCTTCGACGAAACACACTATGCCCTTTGGAAGACAAGAATGATGTTTTTCATAAAGTCCAAGGACTACAAACTTTGAGATATAGTAGAAGACGGTTCGTTCGTGCCACAACAAAGAAAGGCGATTTGGAGCGCGGATGATCTCAAGAAGATGGAGCTCAATTGCAAAACCTTGCACATCATCTTTTTTGCATTGAGCCCCAACATCTACGAGAAGATGTCTTCTTGTGAAGATGCCAAGGAGGTTGGGACAAGCTTGAAGTCACATACAAAGGAACCAACGAAGTAAAGGAGACCAAGATCGGACTCATCCACCACGAGTATGAAAACTTCAAGATGGATCCAGAAGAGGACATTGAGAAGATGTTTGATAGGTTCTCCACCATCACCAATGGACTCAAAGGTTATGGAGAAGCCATCCCGGAAGAGAAGCTTGTCCGAAAGCTCATCTACTCTCTTCACGAGTCAATGGACTCAAAAAGAACCACCATCATCAAAGCCAAGAATCTCAAGACTTTGAAGCTTGATGAGCTCATGGGGTCACTTCTCACTCACCAAATAATGAAGAAAAACAAAGAAGATGTTGAGTTAATCACACAATTGCAAATGGCCAAGAGGGGGTGAATTGGCGATAAAAATTTTGGTAGGTGATAATAGGGAAAAATAAAATGTGACACAAGAAGTTAGAGTTGTTCAAGTTCTCCAAATGAACTCTACATCCACTACCTTAGTTCCCACTATGGATTTTCAACCAATTCACTACTTGAATTCTTCCCCTTTTCTTGGATGAGGAGGTAACCTTACAATTTTGATTAAGCTTTCTACCCAAAACTTAATCCACTCACTTTAACAAAGAGAAGTTTTTGGTAAACTCTACAAATTCCTCTCAAAGGATAATTGTTTACCCAATTACAATTTTACACTCCCCAAACTCACAATAAAAAGATACAATTGAGAACAGAAGAGTTTGGTACAAGAATTTGACTCTAAGGGTGCAAAGTTTGGATTTGAGTGCTTTGATGATGCTTGTAGGTTCAATAGTTGTTTCTTGTTCAATTGAGACTTGTTTTTATACCCTTGTATTGAATTCTAGCCGTTTGTGTAGTTGAGATCGTCAATAGAGCCGTTGAGAGCATTTTTCCCGTAATAAATGCAGCTATGCTGCCTACCGTATCGGTACGGGTAGGGGGCGTATCGATACCTGTATCAAAGAGGAAAGAGCCGTTGTGACTGAAAACATCGTGTATCGATACACATAGAAGGCATATTGATATGGTTTTAAAGTACGTATCGATACAGGATTTGCTCATTGGAATCCCAAGTTTGGTTTTCATAAAAATCGTATCGATGTGCATACTTAGCATATCGGTACAGTATAACGGTCATTTAAAAATTGGGATACCAACCAATTGACAAGCTAAAGGTCGAAAATTAAATGCAAAGATTTTACAAAGATAAGATTATCGTATCGATATGTTGCAAAGCGTATCAGTACGGTATCATTGAAAGTGTTGCCCAGATGCATATCGTATCTATACGGGGTAATACCGTATCGATACGCTATGTCCATTAAAATTCCAGGGGATAAAAACCGTATCGATACGCCTAAGGGTATCGATACGCATGGGCATTTTTGTGTAGTTCGGCTTGAATACACATTGGAAAAGACTTAGAAATATTTAACATTTTAAGAACTTGTCTTGAGATATTATTTTGTTTAAAATACTTGTCAATAGTGAGACTTTAAGGAGTACTTAAAAATTTATTGTTTTGCAAATTGGTCCATAAGTTTAGATGTTATATCAAAATCAATTTTTGTTTCACAATCTCCCCCTTTTTCATATAACAAAACCATATATAAATTTTTAAGTTTTTGAAACTTTTGAAAAGCTTTATCCCCCTTAATTTAAGATGGATTTTCAAAATAAAAACTCTATAATCCTTCTCCCCCTTTTTGTTAGATCAAACATAAACACAAGGATAATAACAACAATCATATCATAAAATTCAAAGCAAACTTCAAAGGAAAGGCAACATAATAATCCAAACTTAGATCCTAAAACATAGATAAAAGACATAAAATACTAATCATAGGTGCAAAAACTAAATGTCATGAGATGGTATGCAAAAACTACTCGTCTGCCTCATCATCATCATCATCCTCGTCCTCTTCATCTACATTGTCTCGAGTGGGTTGATTCCTCCTATTTTGGTTGAGCCAATCACCATGGAAGGCGGTGAGAGAGATATCCATGGAGTTTTGTTGAAGAGCTATGGCTTTCATTTGATTCTCCATACCTTTGACGTGATCTTCCAAAGAGGTGAATCGAGTGTCAGTGGCGGTAAACCCAACTTCCATGTATGTGAATTTCTCATTGAGGAATGTCATGAGGGTGCCCATGGAAGAGGACTCAATCGGAGCTCGTTGAGAGCTTGAAGAAGCATGAGGAGCATCAACCGGAGCATCTTGTTGAGGAGCATGAGGGACACGAACCCATTCATTGTCAACATAAGAAAAATGGACACGAGATAGAGAACGCTCATCTATGAGTTGACCAAGGGGTTCGGGATAATCTTAGGAACAATCAATTTCAAGGGAGTGGAGGAGGTGACTCAACGCCGTAGAATAGTAAAAAGATTTGACTTGTTCGGTGTGACGGTATTGGACTAGATAGACAAGGTCGACAAACATAATTTGACAAAGATTTGGATGGTGACCCTCCCTAAAGCACCTAAGCCAAAAATCATCTATTTGACGTATAGTAGAAAACTTCCTTCCCGATGGACGCAAAAACTAAGTAATAAGAAGATGAAAGATACGGTCATGAGCATTTAAGACTTTGACTGAGCCTAAAGAACCCGTACCTAAGGACTTCTCATCATCAATTCCCACGTTTTCAAAACCAAAAGCTTTGCAAAGAACTTCTTGATCAATTTTAATTGTTTTGCCCATAACAAATGACTCGATAGCAATGACATGTTATCTAGGTTCATCATGAATACATATAGTATTTGAAAAGAATATGATGACCAAATTCCTATATAGAATAGGACAAATGCTTAAAAAGGTTAGAAGTTTCCATTGCCCAATTAAAGGGAGGTATTGAAATCTGAAACGGGCAGGGTTTCAAAACGGTATAGACACAATGCGTTCTTCCCTAAGGGTGAAACCTTGAAATAGTTTATAACGAGACATATCAGATGGGTCGAGAAAACTACATTGGATAATATAAGGGAGATTAGGTTTAGGGTTACCCACTTCATCCTCACTAGGATCGGAAGTGGCAAGATAACGTCTAATTCTCTTTTTCGGTGCCATAACCCTGAAAACACATCAAAACGATTCGAATATGTATGCAATTAACATCTCATCCAAACCAATAAATTCTAATAGTTCAAGGTAATTAAAAAAATATTGTGGAAAAAGATATGTACATATATTAGAAAGAGTTTTAAAAAAATTAAAAAAACATATTAAAAAAAATACGATTAGAAAATATATTCGAATGAAAAAATTTTGATTTTTGAAAAATTTTGATAAGAAGATTAAAACTCATGTTATAAAAGTATGATTTGTACAAAAATTAAGTTGAAACAATTATAATAATCAAATGAAAATAAAAGAAAATAAAAGAGAAAAATTTTATACCTTGAATAGTTAGATTGGGTGAATTTGGTGATGTAAGTGCACAAGATTAATGACAAAGCTTAGCTTTGATGTGAAGATCAAAAACCCTCAAAGAATTTTTAAATTTGATGGAAATAATTGAAGGATTGAGGGGGTTTTTATAGAGGGTTGCGGCTAGGGTTTTTAAGAGAAAAGATGGGTTTTCTAATTTTGAAGTGTTTTTGTAGATGCAACCCTAAATAACCTCTCTGTCGAGACCATATCGGTATGCTTGTAGAGCGTAATGATACGCTTTTACCCTAAATTTTTATTTGGCGTTATTACCGTATCGATACGCGGGACCGTATCGGTACGATTTGGCCCGGATTATTGCCCTTGACTTAACTGTATCGATACGCGGGGTCGTATCGATACGCATTGAACTTCAAAGATTTCCCAGTGATGAACCTGTATCGATACGCTTCAGCCGTATCGATACGCCTTTACCAGATAAGGCATTTGTGACAGATTTAAGTGCAAAAATCCAACTTTAAACGTCCTTAAATGCATGTAAATGTCATATGAAGAAGTTTTAATGGCTAAACTTAATGCTTACTCCCCCTAGCAACATGCATAGAAGCAAATAGAGGCAAATTAACATAAGCATGAATCACAACCAATTTCAAGCAAATTTTTGACATTTTGGGACCTAAAAAGGGTCAAGAGAAGCTAGTTAAACCTAACTCTCTCCTAAGGGTCTAAAAACGTTCTATATCCGAAGGTTTTGTGAATATATTCGCCAATTGGTTGAAGGTATCAACATACTCTAAAACAACATCATTTTTCAACACATGATCTCTAATAAAATGATGTCTAATTTCTATGTGTTTAGTTCTAGAGTGTTGGATGAGATTCTTAGTGAGACAAATAGCACTAGTGTTGCCACACCTAAAGGGTATGATTTCTACTTCAACACCATAATCTAAGAGTTGTTGTTTCACCCAAAGGACTTGAGCACAACAACTCCTTAAGGATATGTACTCCGCTTCGGTGGTAAATAAGGCTACGCTATTTTGTTTCTTAGAGAACCAAGATACGAGCATACTACCTAAGAATTGGCATGTCCCGGAAGTACTTTTCCTATCTATCTTACAACCCCCATAATCCGCATCCGAATAAGCATGAAGGCTAAAGAAGGAATCCTTAGGATACCAAAGGCCTAAATTAGGTGTGTCTCTAAGGTATTTAAAGATTCTCTTAATGGCAACTAAGTGGGATTCTCTAGGACTAGCTTCAAACCCAACACACAAGCAAACACTAAACATGATATATGATCTACTTGCGGTAAGGTAAAGCAAAGAACCTATCATGGATCTATAAAGCTTAGAATCAACAAATTTACCTCCTTCATCTTTGTCAAGCTTTATGGAAGAACTCATAGGTGTGGCTTGAGGCTTTTCATTCTCTAAGTCGAACTTTTTGAGCATATCGTTCACGTACTTAGCTTGATTTATGAAGGTGCCATCTTTTCTTTGTTTGATTTGGAGTCCCAAAAAGAATGAGAGCTCATATATTGACATTTCATATTACATCTTTACTTGGATATGCGAATTAGCTTGACTCGAAGTCAAGTCCTACCCCGGTGGAATCTCACATCACCAGATTCTCATGGCGGTATCTCTCTTCACCACAAAGCATGGGTATTTCACCAAGTCCTACTCTGATGGTATCTCTCATCATCGGATTCTCACTTTGGAAAGGGATGGCACTATCCCCATTGCCTGACTCCAAAGGGCACGTACAGATTTTTAGTTTATAGTGCACTCTCATCCTATTGGTTGACCAATTATATCCGGTAATTATCTCATCATTTATGCCAATATATTATATCAAAAACATCATCTCACCTACTGTTTTGATGCAACATTTCACAAATCTTTCTCATCTCATTTCAAACCAAATCTCATGCTTTGCATTAAATCAAAATCTCAAAACTCTTTACTACAACATGCTATCTCATGAAATCAATACATAGCATCTACTCATGCTACAAATCATGCATAAAATAGTAGGACTTTGTTTATCTCAAAATAAGAGCATGTAAAATAATTTAGGGGCATCAACCATATATTGAGAGCAAATCTAGCCATACTTACTTCCGAACTTATGATAGTGTTTCAAACCAATCCTAAATCCCCAAACCTTGTTTCTTTGTCCCTCAAGGACTTCTAAAACCATTCGTACTCACCGATTACGTTTTGCTTGCTTGTCGAAACGATATCTAGGCTTTCGGCACTTCCGGATCAACACCAAAAGCGTCCGAAGATGTCTCCCCTGTTTATTAGACATAAGAGTAGAGGATTAATGCATCATCATGCATTGAAATCACCAGCCACTCAAACAAACTCGCTGTTCTACTCAAAAACACCATTTCGGCTACCAAAAATAACAGAAATCACCTCCAAACTTTCCCAAAACAAAGCCCAACCAAGATCTATCAATTCTAATCATTTCTAAACCTCAATCAACACAAAAAAACCATCATAAACACGTCCTTATATCTCCAGCAACAACAGAACACCAAGAACACCCCAAAAACCACAAATCTAACATGAAAAACTTAGGAATCCAAACCTATTCGGGATTTGTTTGATAAAACCTCATTTATAACATCAATTACAATCCAAAATACATTAGAAATCAACCTCCAAACAGAGCCTAACCAAGAGTTACGAAAATCATCAAGATCTCTCCAAGAATCTTGAGTTTTATCACAATTTCATGTTTCTAACATTAAAGCAACTCAAAAATCATTAACAAAGGATTGAGAACTTGGGAATTTCAGTAAAGAACTCATCATTAGAGGAGAAGGATGAAGCTTACCTCTAATGGCTGATTTCTCCTCAATTTGGGCAAGATTTCTTGAAAATCCAAAGTAAAAACAAAAGGTTTTGATGAGGTAAAGATGAGGAATCCTTAAGAGAATGAAATCTCAGCAAAAGAGATGAAAATCAAAGGTTAATTGGTGAGGGAATTGTGTTTGGCTGAGTGGAAGTTGAGAGAAAATGAAATGAGAGAAAACCAACGTAAGGTAGTTATGAAAAAAATCAACTTAGACTTTCTTTTTAATTCTCTTTTATTCCTTAATTAGAACATTATTAAAAACTCCCAAATTAAAGAGAAATCTGATGAAAATTCTTTTGGTAAAATTAGCTCCTTAAAGATTCAGAGTTTCAATCCTTTACAAAACAGTCACTAGTCAACTTTTGCAAAAACTGCAATTTGGTCACAACATCGAAATGTAGTATTTCTAAATCACATTTTGTAAAATTGTTTTCACCATAACCATTTATATAATAAATGAGGATTTTTAGATATTTTTAAAGCATCCCGAACTAGGTGTTCCCTAAATGTCCCTTAACAATTCGAATCGTTCTCGACCGGCCCGATTCAACCTCTAAAACATCTAGGCCCCAAACCAGGGCGTTACACCCCAAGTGTGGACAACTAGTTACTGCCTTGAACACGAATTTCAAAGGTTCGAGCCAATAGTGACGGAACCAGAGATAGGGGCAGATCATTTCGAACTGAAGCATGTCATGTTCAACATACTAAACACACTAGGGAACTTCGGAGGGGCTGCTACATAAGATGCTCGACAGCATCTACGAGGATTCCTGGACATTTTGATGAGCATTAAAAATTCATGGGGTACAACAAGACGTATTGCGGCTAAGGCTATTTCCCTATTCACTAAGGGATAGGGCAAAACAGTGGCTGAACTACCAGCCAACCGGATCTTTCACTTCATGGGCGGAGCTCTGCAAGGACTTTCTGGACCGGTTCAGCCCATTCAACGTCACCGATAGACTGCAGAATGAGATCATAACTTTTAGACAAGGGGATGACGAGCCGATGTATGAGGCAAGGGGGTTAACTACCCAACTTGGATATTGATAGATTCCTCAGATAACGAGATCATCCTAGACAGACCTCTAGAGGAAGCATTACGGCTGCTCAACATAGTAGCTAAAAACGATTATAAATACCCAACAGCCCGCCGAGGCGGCACAAGGCGGCCAACTACTGTAAATGAGGTGGAAGTCTCCGAATATGTTAATGCCCGCCTCGACACTCTGACGGAGTTGGTGATGAAGATGGTGCAATCTCCAGGGAAGGTCCATAAAGTAAAAGCTGTTGAGCCCTTTTGTGGCGAATGTGGGGTCAACAATGATTCCTCTGAATGCACAACATCTGCAAACTACATGGGAGGATATAAGAGGAATAGCAGGCAAGCCCAAAACACATACAATCCTAACTGGAGAAACCATCCCAACTTCTCCTGGAGCAACGCAAAGACAACAACAAATCCACAACAGCTACAGGGAAGCTACCAGCAGAATCAGTCCCGACAACAAACTCAGCAGCCGCAACACAATAATTCACTAGAAGCTACTTTGAATAACTTTATGAAACAAATTGGTGAATTTATTGTTTATACAAATAAATTTATTGAAAAAACCGAGTCTTTCATGGACAGGACCATGGGAGAATCATCCAGCATCCCACCAGAAGCAGCCAAGCCCACTTTTGAACATTGCAAGGCCATAACTACGATGAGTGGGAAGCAACTGGATGAACCTAGGATGGTAGAGCAGTTAGGAACTCAACTAGAACATATAAGTAAGCCTGCCCCAGCAGCACCCATATTAGCCGCCCCAGCAGCAACACCTACTACAGCCGCCCCAGCAGCAAAACATGAAAGCACCTATGCCAAGGATGATCCTCCTCGAACTAAGCCCCCAAACAAGGAGCAAATAGAGGACATCTATTTTCCAACTCCATTCCCCCAAAAGCTCAAACAGCAGCAGCAGGAGCACCATTTCAGAAAATTCTTAGACATTCTGAAATAGGTGCACATTAACATACCTCTGATAAAATCTATACAAAGCACACCCAACTATGCAAAGTATCTCAGAGATATAGTTTCTAAGAAGAGACATATAGGGGAATTCGAGATGGTGGTCGTCACTAAAGAATGCATGGCTATGATGCATAACAAGTTGCCGCCCAAGCAGACAGATCCGGGCAGTTTTGTTATACCATGCAGGCTGGGTAGCAAGCACGAAACCAGGGCCTTGTGTGATTTGGGAGCCAGTATAAATCTGATGCCTAAGGCCGTCTTCGACAAACTAGGTATTGGACCTGCAAAACCAACCTCCGTAATGCTTAAACTTGCAGATCACTCATTCGTGCAACCAGAGGGAAAGATTGAGGACATACTGGTCAAAGTGGGCATCCTAATTCTTCATGTCGATTTCCTCATCTTGGATTGTGAGGCTGATGAGAAAGCCCCTATCATTCTCAGGCGACCTTCTTGGCCACGGGAAGAACGCTGATAGATGTGGAACTCGGGGAACTTACAATGAGGGTAGAAGATCAAAGCATAAGGATGAATGTGCTGCAACCCTCAGAGGAAGGAAAGGAAGGCCTAGATGAAAGAGCTGCCAAGATAAGTGTGGAAACTGGCCAGGGCAGCGGCTGCCATGACAGACCTCGGGGCAGATTGAAGGATCCCATTAAACAGAAACTGAAGGAACAAGAGGACCCCCAGGAGGGGAGAAAAAGCTAAACCACCTCAGGAAGTGATTATGTCTAGGAGATGCACCCAAATGCACTCTTAACATAACTTACTTTCTATTTATTTATTTTTATGCATTAGGAATAAAGTTTATTTTAGGACTAGATTAATTTTCAAATTTTATTTAATTTTTTTATTATTTTTATTTTAGAATCGAGAATAAAAGAGCAAGATTAAGAGGGAAGACAAGCAAAAAGCCCGCCAACCATCATGCCGAGTCAGCAGCCAGTGCAGCAAAGTGTTACGGATAGTTAGCCGCCAACGGCTCCAAAAATAACAGGCAGAAAATCTGTAACGTGTAAAAGGAAATCGGATCGTTGATCATTCAATGCCGCCCTGGCACTTCTCGGCAGCGGCTATATAAACCACTCACTCATTTCACTTTACTTCACTTCCACCTTTTTGCTAGCTTATATCTTATTCTTTTTCTCTCTCACAGTATTTCCTTTATAGTTTCAGTTAAAATACAACCGATCACATGGCTTCGACGTCAACCCAAAAACCCACCTACATCAGGTTTTGCTTCAAGAGAGACGAGGATAGAAATAGAGCACAATTCTTGAAGCAGGCCGTCTGGGAGGAACAAGGCTTCCATTATATAAAGGAAACGGGAAACCGTGGTTTTAAGCCTGCCTTATTCCGAACCATCCACTACAAGGGATGGGAGAGGTTTGCTCAACAGCCTGATATAGCGAACATCACTATTGTCAAGGAATTTTACTCACACCAGCCCTGCCCAGACAAGCCATTCGTCTACGTCCGTGGAGAGGTAGTCAAGCTCAACCCTGCTGTCATCAATAATTATTATGGCCTTGATATGAACGACAACCCGCATGAGGACTGGAGGCAGTCACTGACGGCTGCCCACTATGAGAAGATCAAGGCCAGAATATGCAAGCCTAACACACCATGGCTGGGGGGAAAACATGTGGGATCTGTCCAGTGCCGCCACCTGCTGCCTGAGGCTATGCTATGAAACACGTCCATGAAAAGGCGCCTGCTGCCCACATCCCACAACTCAACAGTTGACCGGCCACGCATTGCCTTAATTTATAGCATCTTGATGAACCGGCCGATCAACGTGGGGGAAATCATCTGCACAGAAATATACAACTGCTTCAAGAAGAAGAAAGGCATGATGTACTTCCATTCCCTCATTACAGGTCTCTGCACCAATTTCCGAGTCCCCACAGAGCCCACAGATGAGTTCACAGCTGCAAAGGAGGGCTAGACAAAAAAGGTTCGTATCCAGATGATGCAGGATGAAGAGAAAGAGCCAGCAACGCCCAGTCAGCCCTTCGCCGCATAGTTTGAAACGCCAACCGCCCCCAGAAATACTGACTCTACCCCAGACAGAGAGGTCCTCCCGCTGCTCCACACACTTCTCAAACACACAAAAGGGATAGAGCAACAATAGTTGGCCTTCATGAACTACGTGGCGGAGGCCCAAGAAGCCGTTGTGACTTATTTCCTGCAGAAATTCCCTGGTGGCGTGCCCACCATGTCGCCCTTTCTTGACGAGCTTGCAGCAGCAACAAGAGCACAGAGAACTTCACCTGCCGCCACCGCTCACAAGACAGATTATCAGGTGCCCTCTCATATGAATTCTCCATAGCACTCAGTTGCCACCCCATCAAATACAGTGGTAGATTCCCCTAAGAGGCACCAGCTGAATCTCTCCCCAACCTACACAGCCAATACAATAGCAGACTCCTTCTCTTCATAGGAGATTGAGCAGCCACCACCGGAACCGGAAACATTAGTAGTTGCGGCAACAATAACCATCCCTATGGCATTCATCCCTCCGGCAACAACCACAGAGGAAAGGACAAGGAAGAGGAGGCGACACATAATAGAAGAAGAACCTGTAGACCTCGAGACAGAGTCAGAAGGAAGCAACGGATCCCCCGCCGTTCCCCTGCCAAGCCACCAGAAGAGCAACAACAGACACCAAAGAGAGTCTAGCTGCCACGGAAAACAAAGACCTCTCCTGCTCGAACCGCCGCCAAGGCATCTGCCAAAAGCTGCTTCGTCGTCCGAATATCCTCCTCCTCCTCAGCTAGCTAGAACCCAACCTCCTCCTAATCCTCAACAAACTTTTATTTTCTTTTCCTTTATTTTTTTATTTATCTTTATTTTATTTTTTCTAATTTTAACATTTATATTTTTGTCTTCTTATTTTCTGTTTTGTGCATTGAGGGCAATGCCCATCTCGAGTTTGGGGGGGGGGGGATAGCTCTCACATCATTTGTAGGCATTCTTAGTTGTATTTAGATTGCATTGTACTTGCCTTAGTAATAACCGTAAAAGAAAAGTTTGTTATGACTTGTTCCTATGATAGGATAGCCGGTTACTTTATTTTCGCACCTAAGTAAAATTAAACTTAATCTTGGGAAAGAGCATGAAATATGACATGGATTTTTTTCTTTTTTCCTAAAAATGTTGAATATCTCTATTACTTACCGAATGTGTAGAATATTTGATGAACAATGCCTCTTTGTATTTATTGCAAAATTCTAACAATAATTGCAGGTAGCTGCCGAGGCAGGCAAAAGCAACAGAAAAATGTAGAACTACCAAAGGCAGCAAAATCAAAAACAAAGAAAAAATGTTGTGTTACCCTAGAGGTGCATGCAACAGGCTCTAGGAAGAATCATGAGCGAGGACACTCCGGTGCTATCAAAGTCCAAGAATCTGAATGCCTAAAATTGACGGACAAATTAACATGAGTGAATGAAAGCCTTCACGGGATGACTCTACTCCAAGGGTTTGGGGTTCTGTAGTTTGCTCCTATCTAAACGTCAGACTTGGAAGAGTAGTTGTGATAAGCTGAAGCCCTCATTGCCTTAATTAAAAATAATATGCTTAATTGTGCAACCTCAGCATCAACCTTTTAAATTACAGCAGTATCTTTGTTTAATCTTTTATTCTTCATATTTAGCTTGCTTACAGATTTGCAAACATCACACATTGCATTAGGAATTTAATTCTGAGTTATTTTCCTGTTTATTTCTCGTCATTAAGTTATATGTATATAGGTGCAACGACCTTGAGGTAGAGAATCAGGTTAAAAACAAGTTTTTCTTTCTGACTATTTTTAGAGCAAGTACTTTAGGTTGCATTGCTTGAGGACAAACAATAGTTCGAGTTTGGGGGTGTGTAAAGTGTCCAAAAGTCCTATATTTCATGCACTATCCAACACTTATTATTACTGTTTTTAAGCACATTTTAGGCATAATTAGGTTCATGCATAGCATTTTACGGTATTTCATTGTTCTGCCTTGCTTTTATAACTTATCATTAATTTAGTGAACAAGAGGTATTGTTCTAGTGTATTCTTGCTTGTAGGTACTAACAACTGAACGAGGGAACAGAGGAATGGAGGACACAACGCTGAGAAGCAAACCCAGGAGCTTTACTAAAGTAGTTCCAGCTGAAGATAAGTTGCTGCCGAGCACCTGCCGAGTAAAGCTGCTGCCGGCGTTCACGTGATTTGTAGAGCTAAAACTCCTAATTCTATCGCCGACGTTCACGTGATTTTCCGACGTCTATAGATGCGGCTAGGGCTGCCGAAGCAAAATTCCCAAGCTAACTTGCGGGCTAAGGAAAACGAGGAATAGTCCATATTCCAAGCAAATAAGTCAACATTTAAATCTACATTAAAAAAGAAAAGCTACTGTAGAGGACTTCTACTCCAAGGAGGACTTGACCTAGTTTTAAGTCTATAAATACCCATTGTACTTCTAGTTTAAATCAACCTAGGTTTTCTATACACTTTACTTGTGCTCTTCTCTGCCGCCATGTTCTAAATCTCCATTGGGTTAGGGTTATGTTGTAACTAGAGTGAAACAATTGTTTTAGATTTTGAGTTATTCCTTCAATAAAATATTTCAAGTTTACTTAATCCATTGTTCTTCATTCTTTCAACCTTTCCACACCAGTCGTTTGAGAGAATCTATTTTTCGGGCACGAAAGTGCAAGGCTCACGAAAGGGTTAAGTACGATCACAACGGGAGGCGTGACTAACTTGGTTCCACACTAGTCCACAAGTTTTAGCGGCTAAAAGGGATCTCTAACCGAGTTGATTGATTTGGTTCCACACTTGTCCTCAAGCTATCAATCTCGAGCATCCTAACCTAGAAATAGGAGGGATCACTGTCGACTATCCTACCGAACTTGAAGTATCTGCCAGACTTGCCGCTAGGAAATCTTTGCCAAAACAATACACACCCTTGCAGTGGCAGTGACATGCTGCGACCGCGTGACAGGGTCGTAGTTTGCTACCCATCCACACGCCGAGGCAGCATATCGTGGCAGCAAAGGATAACTCATACCTAATTCAACGCAGTTTTCACACTAAGTGGCAGCATAACCCTGCCTGCTCTATCACCCTGATTCATCTTCTATTTTACTTGTTTTTTATTTACTTTCCAATCTCAACCAATATATTCACTTGTGTTTTTACTTTACCATTGTGCAGGAACTAGAAAGACGAGACAAGTTGTCCAATCCTCGTGGTATTCGACATCTTTTATACTATAACTTGACAGGAGTGTGCACTTGCGCTCCCACAAAAAGGGAACACCTACACTCCCTACATCAGCTCTAACCTGATGAACATGTTAAATACTGAATCGATGAGATGATGGAGTTCATTTTTAATTTGGACATGGCACAGTTGTGCCAAAACACATATGATAATGCAAGCGAACCGGTTGGCAATGATGAGACAAGTGAAGAACCTGAAGAACATGCCTTGGAGACTGAAGATGTGAGTTATTTAAAGCCATTAGAGTAGGTCGAAAGAGAAATGAAGGCACCAAAACCATTAATTGAGAAGCCTCCAGAATTGGAGCTCAAACCATTGTCATATCACCTCAAGTGTAACCCCCTCAACCCGACCTAGGCGAGAGACCGAACCGAAAGGGTCACATGGGGAATATTGAAGTAAACATGGAAGGTTTACCTCAATAAACGACCTTATTTTTTTATCTTTTCTAGATGCCTGTTACAAACCTAAGTGTTTAATGTTGCAGCGGATTATACATAACATCAGTTGCATGCATAAACAACTTTTAGGGACCAATTTGCAAACTTGGCAAATAATAGGGATTTCTTCCCAATTTTAGATTACCTTCTTAGATTAAACATATTACATGTATCTGTGACAAAAGTCAAAACTCACATCAAAATAATCATTCAAACTCATTTAATTGCATCCACAACATTTAGGGACCAAAACGTAAAGATTCAGAACTTTAAAAAAGATTCCATCATCTAACATAATCCCCATATGTTTCGGTACATGTTTGTCATTTATCGAAACGGTACTTCATGGCTCGAAACACGGGCCCGTATTGAAACGCTTTTGAGGGGTTTCAAAATTGTGGTTTCCAGTGGAAAAACGTACCGGAACAGACCCGCCTCATTTCGAAACAGTAAGGCCATTTCAGGCTCACCGTTTCGGTACAGGCTCGTGTGTACCGAAACACCTGGGCTTGTAATGACACTTTTTGCTGGTTTTTCACTCCTAAAACCATCCTAAACCAATCCAACAAGTTTCCAACATGCATACATCATACTTACACATTAATCCACAAGCAATCATAGCATATTTAGCATCATATCATGACAATTAGCATCAATAGGAAACTAAAGGCATGCAACCTAACAAATAAACCACTCAAGAGGCAAAACTCAAACCAATACTCCAAACACCAAATATAGGCCTTTTACAAGTATAATTTCGTAAAGCAAACAAGCTCAAAAGGGTGTCAAACACATCACCCAAATAATCCATGGAACCCTCATTGCCCTTATTACTCTAGTCCATAAAACGAAAGATACATTCAAAGCGAAGTCTCTTATGATCCCCTTGCAAGTTACTGCCTCCAAACACTTAGTTATCTGCATTGATGGACAAAAGAGAGCGTAAGCACACAAGGCTTAGTGAGGAATGCTTAAAACCAAAACATCATCAATGAATTTAAACCGATTTCCAAACTACATTGAAATCTCATTTCAATTAACACAAGCATCATTTAAAATACATCATGCCATCCAAAAACCATGGACTTTTGTCATTCAAAATCAGCATGAAAACCTCATGCAACATGTTTTCACAAACCAACAACAAATCCCATTTGCTAAACTCAATTTAAGCCTTCTCAAGCCTTTCCACACATGCTAAGCATAAAGAGTAAAAACATGCATTTTCAATATTATGCGCAATAACACATTTTAAATTACATTATTTCTCAAATTGGCTGACAAATGATTAGCAACAAGATCATTTCTCAAAAACCACGTTGGATACACAGATTAGCAAGTGTTGTCCCAAACACTTCAAACACTCTATCGGCATCTCAAGGCTCACACACAGGAGCTACCCTTCACCGTTGTGACACCCGTGGTAGAGTATTCAGTACAATCACAACCCCTCAACACCACTCATCGGTAGATGTATAGCCCACTAACGAGAGACGAGACACTAAGCAAGGTTCACACACGGGAGCCATCCTCCAGTGTTGCGACACCTTAAACATTCCTCAATCATTAGGGTACATGGATGGAGTATTCGGAACAATTTCAACCCCTTAACATCCAAGGCGACTTGTTTATAGTGCACTCAATCCTATAGCCGACTAACTATATCCGATAGCATTTTTAAAAGTATTTTCATATCATCACTTGCCAATGTGAATTACATTTTACCACATATTTCATTGTTTTCAAAGCATCAATTACCAACCTCATTCTTAAGCACCAATTCATGCTTAAAATCACAAGTATAAATGTATACTTACAATGATCACTTACCATGTTCATCCTTCGTCATTATATCTTCAAAAACAACAATTCATTTACCTAAAATCATGCTTTAAAAGTAACAATATGCATCAACAATCTCATATTAGCACAATCCGAGGGAGAAAATCACTTTACTTACTTCCAAAATTTAGTAAAGTGTTTCAAGCTTACACTAAGTTCCTAAAACCACCTTTTAAGCGTTTCAAAGCTGGAAATCTCATTTCCACTCACCGACACACGAAACCTCAATCGCCAATGCAAAAATCCAGCGTCTGAAGCCCCCAGATCTTCGGTGATTGCTTCAAAAGTATTCTCCTCTATTTATACCACAGAAGAACAGAGGATCAATGCATCATAATGCATTAAAACCACAACCAATCACTAAAAAACCCGCTGCTCTGCCCAAAGGCACTTAAAAGCCTATCCGAAACAACCGAAAACTCAATCGATCATACTCGAAACTTAACCCAGCCATAATCCATCACTTCCATTCACTTTTAGCCATCAATCAACATCCAAAAACATCCTAATTATATCTAATAACACCCGGCAACACCAGATTCACATTTCCAAGCCAAAAACCCATAATTAACAACCTAAACTTTTAGAGATCAAACCCAATCCGAGATTATTATGATCGAGCCATTATTTCAAAATCATTTAATATCCAAAACAACTTTAAAATCAATCTAAAATTAACCAAAACAGTGCCCAAAGAAAAATCTTGGAAAATCACCACATAAAGCCATTTTTAGCCAATTTCCCATTAATCAACTAATAAACAATGTTAATAAACATACTTAGGAGGCACAAAACTTGGGAATTTCATTAAAGAACCTTGATTAGAGGAGTTAAACGAAATATTACCTCTAACCTTGCCTTTTCTCCTCAAATGACAAGGATTTAATAGGAGAATAAAAAAACTCTTTAGCTATTCAAAAAGAATTAGAAAAGATGGAAAATATCTCCGTTTTTTAGAAAAGAAAGAGTGTTTGGCTGAGTGCAAAATGAGAGAAATTAGTTACGTAAATTCTTTTCTTGTTTTAATTAAAATTCCCTTTTCAATTTGAAACCCTTTTTAAAATCTTTTTATTAGAATATTTAAAATGGTCAATTTGAGAGAAAAGGCTCACAAAAAGATATAAGGTCCCTAAAGATTCTAAGTCTTGTCCTCTTTTCATTTTAGTCCTTAAAATCCAACTTTGCATTTTTTACAAAATGGTCACTTTTTGAAATCTCGACTTTCCAAAACTCATTTTCTAAAATTGATTTTACCAACCTTCAATATATATTTTTAAAATATTTATCTATTTTTCTCATAATTTTATCACATCTCGGACTACATTTTCCCTGAACCACTTCAAAAGGCTCGAATCTCTAATTCCAGGTTCGACTAACCCAAACCGATGCCTAAAACATCTAGGCCCAAAACCGGGGCGTTACATCAAGTATGCATATCTAGGTAAAAACTCAACTTTGCAGTGATCATTGTTCCTGATCTCACTAATGACCAGGAGTGAACATTGCTAGAAATATTAAGCAAAAATAAGCAAGCTTTGGGTTGGATCTTGGCTGATATCGAAGGTATAAGCCCAACCAATTGCATGCACAAGATCATCTTGGAGGAATACCATGGTAAGACCGTTGAAAGTCAGAGAATGTTAAATCCGAGCATGAAAACAGTGAAGAAAAAGATTATCAAATGGCTTGATGTCGGGGTAATTTACCCTATTTCCGATAGCTCATGGGTTATCCCAGTACAATGCGTGCAAAATAATGGTGGCATGACGATGGTACAAAATAGAAAGGATGAATTGATACCCTGCAGGATTGTCATAGGATGGAGAGTGTGCATGGACTATAGAAAACTAAATAAAGCCATGGGGAAGGATCACCTCCAATTGCCTTTCATCGACCAAATGTTTGATAAGCTGGCAGATAAAACTTTCTATTGTTTTTTGGATGGTTATTAAGGTTATAACTAGATTGCAATCGCCCTTGATGACCAAGAGAAGACCACCTTTACGTGTCCTTATGAGACGTATGCCTTCAGAAGAATGTCATTCGGGTTGTGTAATGCCCCGACAACATTTTAACGTTACATGATGGCCATTTTTTAGACACGATTGAGCATAACTTGGAAGTATTCATGGATGATTTCTCGGTGTTTGGAAAAACATTTGAGGAATGCCTTAAGAGTTTGGAGCAAGTTTTGAGGATGTGCATTGAGACAAACATAGTCTTGAACTGGGAAAAATGCCACTTCATGGTGAAGGAGGGCATTGTTCTCAGGCATAAGGTAACCAAGAGAAGATTAGAGGTTTATCAAGAAAAAGTTGAGGTGATCAAGCAATTTCCACCTCCTACGAGTGTAAAAGGTATACAAAGTTTTTTTAGGACATGTAGGTTTTTACCGACACTTCATTAATGATTTTTCTAAAATTACTAAACCTTTATGCTTGTTATTGGAACAAGATGCCACTTTTTCATTTGATGATGCTTGTTTGAGAGCGTTTCAAGAAATTAAGGAGAAGTTGATTAATGCACCTATAGTTGTGGCAAAGGATTAGAATGTGTCATTCGAGCTTATGTGTGATGCCAACGACTATGCCATCGGAGCACTGTTAGGACAGTGGCATAGCAAAGTTTTTCATACCATTTACTATGCCAGTCAAACTTTAAATAGAGCTCAACTTAACTACTCCACAACCAAGAAAGAATTTCTTGTAGTGTATACAGACCATTCGACACTAAAGTACCCCTTGGCAAAGAAGGATGACAAGACCAGGTTGATCCGATAGACGCTTCTTCTACAGGAATTTGACCTCGAGATCCGAGACAAGAAGGATAGTGAAAAAATAGTAGTTGATCACCTATCACGCCTAGAGCATCACCTTGAAAATTGTAAAACCGCTGCCATAAGAGATGAATTCCCAGACGAGTATTTGCTTGCAGTTAATGCTATACCATGGTACGCTAACATAATCAACTACTTGGTAAGAAATATTCTTGCACAAGACTTGCCATATAATGCCAAGAAACGTTTTTTGCGAGATGTTCGACAATATTATTGAGACGAGCCAATATTGTCCAAGCAGTGTGCTGACCAAGTGATTTGTCGGTGTGTGCTAGAGGATGAACAACATAACATCTTACAACTATGCCATGCCGCACCATATGGAGGATACTTTCCCGGGTTGAAGACTGCTTCCAAGGTGTAGTAGCCATAATTCTTTTGGTCCACACTATAAAAAGATGCTCACAACTATGCCAAGGCATGTAATCGATGCCAACGGACTATAAACATCTCTGGCAGACACAATTTCCTCTCCAAAACATTATGCATATGGACTTATTTGATGTATGGGGGATAGACTTTATAGGTCCATTTCCTCCATCATTTGGTAATGCATATATTCTTGTGGTCGTTGACTATGTATCGAAATGGGTAGAGGTTGTTGCCTTGCCAACAAATGATGCCAAGGTTGTTGCATTCCATCATCACTGGCCGGAAAATCAATGTTAGTAGGATCATCATTGAAGAGACCTACAAATTTGCTGGTAAGCCTAATGGCAGTTTGTTCTTTCCTTTATTAATTTATAACATTTGCATGAGGCATGGTGTGCCCAAGCTTGATTCAGACCAAGGGCATGAAATCAAGGGCACCGCAATCTCGCCTGCTATATGGAGAAACATCACTACCACCGAGACCAAGGACAAAGGAAAAGGAAACACAACCATGCCAAAGCCCAAAGGTACCAAAGGCAGAATCTGACGCTCCCATGCCAGCTAGTGTAGTGGCAATGCTTTTTGAAATCTACCATCGCCAGGAGATGATTCTCCTTAAATTAGAGAAAGTCGTGGAGTGAAATGTCAAGCTTTGACAGTATAGTCATGGCATGGACATTTCCGTCAAGGAGACCCTTGAGAAGATGTCCCCAAATTTCCTACCAGCTTTCCACGATTTCCCTACAGAGATCATTTCTAGTGACGATGCCATGTCAGCCAGTCCCTAATCAGCTCGTACCCCATCTAATGCCACAATTTCGTTGTCTCTAGTCCATGTTGAATCTGCCAATACCGACTCTCCAGTTGAATCAAAGGAAACCAAGGCCAAGTCTACCCCAATGCCTACCTCACCAACACAGTCTAATGCCACCGACGCCCCTGTTGCTTTGAAACCTATAAAAATTTGTGGTTGAAGTTCTTCGAGATGTTGGAGCCTCTACTGCCGCAAAACCATCCATGACAAGAGTGAAGCACAAAGCACCCGATCATGGAAGCTTAGTCAAGAGAAAGACCCGAGTCACATGATAAGAAGACTCCAAGCGAGAGTCCTCTCCATCCTAATCTCATTTGCATTTCATTTCATTGCATTTGTATGTTCATGCATTTTTATTTTTCTGTTTATTTGTATATATGTGTTGTTTTCAAGCATTGAGGATAATGCACATCTTAGGTTTGGGGTGTGCATTTCCTCACATTTATGTCATGCCATGCATTTCATGTTTACATTTTTGTTTTCATACCATATGTGCCATATAGTTTAGCTTTGCATACCGAACCAGTAAAAAAGAAAATTGTCTCGACCAAATCTTGAAGAATGCTAACACTTGTCAGGCAAGTTTAATTAGTTTTAGAATAATTTGTCCGATGAAGAATTTTGAAATCTTTAGTATCCTATTCCAATAGAATAGTTATGTCATGTTTGCTTGAAAATTGATCTCTATTCTAGGGAATTGAACTTTCACTAACACGTAGTATACATCTAGTTCTGCCTTAGGGATAATAAGTTACTTAGGGCTTCGTGGTTTTCTCCCTCTTAGTACTCAACTCCAAAACTTTAGGGTATGAATTGAAGAGAAAGCCTAATGATATTTGGATTAACATGGGGGTTCGTGCTATGCTCCCTCTTATTTCTCACGCCAAACAATGTCACGAAGCAAGCTTAAATTAATTCCAACTGAAACCCTAAGCAGGAATAAAAGAAAAAATTCTGAGTTTAGGTAGTAAAACTAACTAAGGGAGTAAAGGGATACTTGATGCATATTTCCCACACATCGTGCACTCTTCATGCCCTTAGACTAGAGTTATATTGTTGCACTTGAATTTCCTATCTGCTTGATTTTACTGCACTAAAATGACTGAGGACAAAGCTAGGCCTAATTCCGCTTGCCAGCACTTGTTGGCATTCCAACCAAAACTTTGTCGGGGTGATCATTTCTCCTTTTTGTTTTTATTTTAGCTTTCTTACATTACATGAGGACAAGCAATGTGCTAGGTTTGGGGGAGTGTTAGCTCCACAAAAGAAGTGATTTTCATGCCTATTTTACAATGCTTTTGCTTGCTTTTGAGTCATTTTGTTGTATTTAGTTATTAATTTCATGCATGTTGAGTGCATAAATGTTCTATATTTTAACCCTCATTTACCCATATTATTGATGCACTCAAGCATGTTTAGTGGCATTTTAGGATAGAATTTGCATAAACATCACATATGGATAATTTTGCACAGATACTAATGATTTCGGTTAATTCTTCCAGGTACCTGTCGTGGCAGCGTCCAGGGCAGCAGAGGAACATAAGATAATTGCAGAGCTGGAGTAAAGGGTTGAAGCAAACTGCCTTATAACTCGCTGTCGTGACATCTGCCGTGACAGAAGTGGCTACAGTGAAGAAGAAGAGATGGAAAATGCGAAGTGGAATTCGACTGATAGAGGATTTCAAGCCTAATTTTTAGAGACCACTTGCATAATTTTGGAGTCAAGAAGCACAAAGAAGGCCTTGCCCAAAGTTTGAGGAGAAAAGTCAAAGCAAGAAGATAGGGCGAATTAAAGGAAGTCTACTCAGAGATTTAGTCTTTAAATAAATTGTACTTTAATTCAAACTAGTATTCTTGGCCATTAAGAAAACTTACACCCAAGGCCTATATATATGCTTGTATTTCGACCTAGAGAAGGATAACCTAGTTCCTAGCCGTATTCCATCATAAACCATAGCTTTTCCCTTCTCCATCATGTTCTAAACTTTCCCAGGGCTAAGGGTTGATCTTGTAAAGTAGTTGTAAGGGTTAAACTGTTTCTTAGGATTTTCTGTTTAATTCAATAAAACTTTATGTTTTTACTATGGTTTTCATATCTCATAAGAGTATCGGGAGAGCATTGTGAGGTTATTTTTATTTACTTAATATCGGGAGAGTTAAGTATACGAAAGGAGTAAATACAAGTTTTCCGGTTTATGATTAGACTATCTTGGCCTAGGGATAGGTACAAGGTTAAGAGGCTAAAGAAGAATCCACAAACATCGGTGTTCATCCTTCGATTCACGCTGGGAGGTATCATCCAAAACGTGTTCATCGACAGAACTTGGACCTAGGGATAGAACGAGTCACAATAGGAGTTCTTGCCGAACTTGAACATAGTTGTTGTTCGCTACCGCGACATCAATAGACCTCTGTCGCGATAGGTGCTGCCGCGACAGGCTCGATGACATAAGCAACAGAAGTCCTCTAAACAGTGCAACACCTGCACTACTAAACAAAACAATATCAGCCAACTTTCTCAATCTGATTTCTTCATCTATTCCAGTTAATCTTAAAGATTTCTCAAAACTCCTTATTAAACTTATCTCTTTTCTTGTGCAGAACTTTGAAGTTAGAAGTATTTCTAGTCCCTGTGGAGACTATATCCAATACTTTGTATGACTATATTACTTGCGCCGTGTATACTTGCACTCAATTGCGATAGTCTCATTTACACGCACCAATTTTTTGGCGCCGTTGTCGAGGACTGGCAACATACCTTTACCTTTAATTACTGCACTTTTAATTTTAATTTTTATTACTTTTCTGTTTCTAGTTGTTATATTCCCCTGTGCTTATCACAAGGTTTTCTTCTCTTGCTTATGCACAGATCGAGACGCGGTACAGATCCTGAATACAAGCTAGACCCAGAAATCGATCGTACGTACCATCTCAGGAACCAAGCCCGACTCTTGATAGAAAGAAACCGCTATCTTGAGGAAAGACTTGAAGCAATAGAGAACGAAGGACAAGTCAATAGGGTAAATAACAACAACCCCAAGGTTGATGTTAATCCTCTTGCTTATGCTCAAGACAACCGGCAACCTCCTGCTGCCCCGGTAGCACGACAGACATGCCGAGAATATATGGACAATGATCAAGTTGAACTACAAACTACACTGCCAGAAGTGGAAGTTGAACACTTTAAACTTAAACTTGTGATGTTCAACATGATAAATTCAGCCGGACAATTCGGTGGTTCTGCTACAGAGGATGCACGTGAACATTTGAAAACCTTTCAGGAGATCCGTGGATCATTTAGACAACTAGGAATAAGCCCGGAAGTGTTGAGACTCCGACTATTTCCCCATTCATTGAGGGATAGAGTAAAAACCTGGTGGAATAAGTTAACGCCGGGTTCAATAAGAACTTGGACAGATCTTTGTCTTGAATTCCTCTCATTTTAATTCTTCTCTTTTAACTGAAAGATTACGTATTTAAATTGCTACTTTTCAATAGGAAGATGACGAACCAATGTATGAGGCGTGGGACCGTTTTACAACTCTCTTACGAAACTGCCCAATGCACGGATTCCCTGTATGGAACCAGGTCGTCAAATTCTATAATGTGGCCAATGCACCACTCGAATGAGAATATATTCGGTAGCTAATGGTCTGTTACTGGACAAAGAGCCAGAAGATGCAATGCTTGTGTTGAAAAGGTTGGCAAACAACGACGAACAGTTCCCCATGGAACGAAGAGGATGAGGACGAGGTGTATCTGTCAAGGAACACGAATCTGACAACTCGGTGAGAACCCAGCTAGCATACATCACCAAGGTAGTTGAAAACCTACAGCGGAAGAACCAATCTAAGACAGTGTTTTCTGCCGAGGAGATGTGTGAAAATTGTAGTGGAAACCACAGTACAGAGGAGTGTCCCCTACAATTGGAAACGAGAATGTATGTTGGAAATTTCAACAAGAATAGAGGTTACGACTCCAACAATTACGACCCGAATTAGAGGAAGAACCCTAAATTTTCCTGGAGTAATCTAGAAAATGCCTTGAATCCTCATGTCCTGTATAATCAGAACCAAGAAGCCCCTAGAATACTGTTACGACAGTAACCACAACAGCAGTCGGCATCATCCAAAAGTACATTGGAACAGACCCTAGCAGCTTTTATGTCCCAAACTGGAGCATATATGGCCAACATGGATCACTTTGTCAAGAAGACTAAAACATTTATGGATAAAATAGAGATGAGAATGACAAACCATGAGGCCACTTTGAAGTCTCTAGAAAAACAGATGGGTCACGTAGCTCAGTTCATCAACACCAGATAGAATGGAGGATTCCTTAGTGATACTGAGGTCACTAGAAAACCCACACATGAGCAGTGTAAAGCTATAACGACGAGAAGTGGGAAACAACAACAAGGGCCGAAAATTAAAGAAACACCTAGTAAGGAAACGACCCTACAGACACATGCCGACAACACTGCCCCAACAGACTTGAAGCAACTTGTTGTCGCCATCCCTGTCACGACAACAAAAGAATTGGAGGAGGCGACATAAGAAATTGAAGAATGTGAGCCTCCTCAGATCCAAATTCCATGTGAAGGATGTCTCAAAGATTGTCGTCCTCCACCTCCTTTTCCACAATGGTTGAAAAATCAGAAACATGAGTACCAGCTTAAGAAGATCTACGATGTTTTTAAGCAAGTACATATCAATATTCCGTTGTTGGAGGCCATTAAGCAAATGCCTGGTTATGCAAAGTTCCTTAAAGATGCAATGTCCAGGAGATCCAGACTTGGGAAGTTTGAAACGGTAATGATGACAGAAGGTTGCATGGCAATCCTACATAACCGTACACCTCCAAAGAAGAAGGATCATGGGAGTTTCATTATACCATGCATAATCGGTGACCAGTATGTGGGTAAGGCACTTTGTGATCTTGGAGCTAGTATTAATCCAATGCTTAAATCTGTTTTTCAGAAATTGGGTATTGGACAAGCAAGACCCACAACAGTCATGCTGCAATTGGCAGACCGCTCTTACATGCAGCTGGAAGGAAAAATTGAAGACATTCTTGTCAGAGTGGATAAATTCATATTTCCCACTGACTTCCTTGTTTTAGACTGTGAAGCAGACGAGAATGTACCGATTATCCTAGGGCAACCCTTCCTAAACATAGGCAAAACAATGATCGATGTAGGGAAGGGAGAACTAACTATAAGAGTCAATGACCAGCAGATAAAACTAAATGTTCTCCAGGCCATGAAACAAGTTGATGTACAAGAAGAATGTAAGTTAATATCAGAGGTAATTTTAGACCAACCCTGCATCAGATCAAGCCGTCACGACAGACAAATTGGTCATTGTCGTCACAGCCACCTACGAGACTGCCACGACAACACTGGTGATAGCAACTCCTCGAACAATGACACCTCTGACACTGAAGGTCGTGAGGAGGTAAAATTGATAGGCATGCGTCTAGGTAAGTTCTTCGAACCTTTGAACTATATCGCTAACGAACATATGATTCAAAAGACTTCCATAGATCATCCACCTGCCTTAGATCTTAAACCCCTGCCAGTGCAGCTTAAATATGTTTTTCTTGGTTTCATTGATATGTTGTCGTAATCATATCTTCTAAGTTGATGCAGGAACATAAACAACAATTGATCGGTATTCTACAGCAGCATAAGAAGGCAATTGGATGGACCATTGCCGATATCCAGGACATCAGTCTGGAAATTTGCATGCATAAGACCCTCTTGGAGGATGATCATAAGCCGGCGATAGATGCTCAGAGACGACTAAATGAAGCTATGCGAGAGGTGGTGCGAAAGGAAATTATCATGTGGCTTGACGCTAGAATTATTTATGCCATCTCGAATAGCAAGTGGGTGAGCCTTGTGCAATGCGTACCCAAGAAGGGAGGAATAACTGTAGTAACCAACAAGGATAATGAGCTAATCCCAACCAGGACTGTGACCGGTTGGAGGGTTTGTATGGACTACCGGAAGCTTAACAAAGCTACCCGGAAGGACCACTTCTCCTTACCTTTTATTGACCAAATGTTAGATAGATTAGCAGGAAAACCTTACTATTGTTTCCTTGATGGTTATTCAGGTTATAACCAAATAGCCATTGCACTAGATGACCAGGAGAAGACAACCTTCACATGCCCTTATGTAACATATGCCTTTAGGAGAATGCCATTTGGGCTGTGTAATGCACCAACAACTGGAGACAATTTCCTGGAGATCTTCATGGATGACTTTTCCGTCTTTGGAGACAATTTCAACAACTGCCTAGGCAATTTGATGAAGGTGCTTGAAAGATGTGAAGAGGCAAATCTTGTACTGAACTGGGAGAAATGTCATTTTATAGTAGATGAGGGCATAGTGTTGGGACACAAAGTCTCCTCCCGTGGCATAGAAGTGGACAGAGCCAAAATCGAAGTCATCGAAAAACTACCGCCACCCACCACAGTTAAGGACATTAGGAGTTTCTTAGGACACGCATGTTTTTATCGTAGATTTATTGCTAATTTTTCTAAGATCACTAAACCTTTGTGTCTTTTGTTGGAACATAATAAAGCCTTTGACTTCAATACCGAATGTACTGAAGTATTTAAGACACTGAAAGAGAAGCTGGTAACAGCCCCAATAGTACATCCACCAGACTGGAGTTTATCGTTCGAGATAATGTGTGATGCCAGTGACTATGCTGTAGGGGCAACACTAGGGCGAAGGAAGGAGAAACTCTTCCACGTAATTTACTATGCCATCAAGACCTTAAACGATGCCCAGATAAACTACACCACAACAGAGAAGGAGTTGCTAGCTGTGGTATTCGCCTTCGACAAGTTCAGACCATACATACTTGGAACAAAAGTGGTGGTTCACACAGATCACTCAACAATAAAATACCTGTTCACCAAAAAGGAAGCACGACGACGATTGATACGTTGGATTCTGCTGCTGCAAGAGTTTTATATAGAAATCAAAGACAGAAAGGGAACAGAAAACCAAGTAGTTGATCACTTGTCAAGACTAGAGAAGAGAAAGGATCAAGATAAAAAAATGTTAACCTACATGAGACTTTCCCTGACGAGTAGTTATTCACTGCCACAAGCACTACCATGACATCCATGGCAACAGGTAAGCTTTCTGAAGTTCCTTGGTATGCTGACATAGTAAACTATCTTGTTAGTGGTCTATTACCTCCTTAACTTAACTACCAAGCAAGGAAGAGGTTCCAAAATGATGCAAAACATTATTATTGGGATGAACTTCTTCTATTTAAGCACTGTGCATATCAGATTATCAGACGATGCATACCAAAGGAAGAATAGGAAGAAGTACTCCACCATTGCCATGCTGCTCCTTATGGAGGACATTTTGGAGGAAACAAAACTGCTGCCAAGGTTCTGCAGTTCGGTTTATTTTGGCCTACATTGTTCAAAGATGCACAAGCCTTTTACAAGCGTTGTGACAAGTGCCAAAGGACAGGAAACATCTCTAGAAGGCATGAGATGCCCCTGCAGAACATTCTCAAAGTTGAAATTTTCGATGTTTGGGGAATCGACTTCATGGGACCATTCCCAACTTCTTGTGGGAACCTATATATACTGTTGGCAGTGGATTATGTGTCCAAGTGGGTAGAATCCATCGCTACACAAAAGAATGATGCCAAAACCGTTCAAAGATTTTTACACAAACACATCTTCGCCAGGTTTGGCATCCCAAGGGCAATCATTAGTGATGAGGGTAAGCATTTCGACAATAGGGTGATTGATAATGCATTGAAGAAGTATGGAGTGAAACACAGAATCGTAACAGCATATCACCCTCAAACCAATGGGCAGGCTGAAATCTCCAATAGAGATGTGAAGAACATTCTGGAAAACATGGTTAAGCCAACTAGGAAGGACTGGTCTCTTCACTTGAATGATGTATTATGGGCCTACAAGACTGTTTTCAGAACACCATTGGGAATGTCACCTTACCGACTCATCTATGGAAAAACTTGCCACCTACATGTCGAAATAGAACATAAAGCATACAGGGCTATTAAGACAGTTAACATGGATAGGGATAGAGCAGGGCAGAAATGCATGTTGGATTTAAATGAAATTGAAGAAATTCGAGCCATGGCCTATGACAACGCCAGAATCTATAAGGACAAGACAAAGAAGTGGCACGACAGAAAACTTCTGCCACGTCAGTTCTTACCAGGCCAAAAGGTGTTGTCGTTCAACTCCAGGTTGAAGCTCTTCCTTGGGAAGCTAAAGTCTAGATGTTCTGGACCCTTTCAGGTAGTTCAGGTTTTTCCCTCATGGTGCCATCACAATAAGATCTATCAAGGAGGGGCACCAGTTCAAAGTCAATGGATAGCGACTCAAGCACTATTAGGGGACTGAAGCCCCAATCGAACATGAAGTGGTTACTTTAGGAGATGCCCCTCAAGGCATCCCTAATTTAACTTAGTTTAATTTAATTTTATTTCTTTTATTTTATTGCTTTACAAAGTAGGAATTTAATATTAGTTTATTTTAGTTTTCAGGCAAATAAAAGAAACAGAGGAAAGAGAAGGAATGAAGCTGCCCATCACATTCACCTCAGCCTAAGAAGCCCAAGAGAGAGCTCAATGGTAACAAGGTTGTCGTGACAGCCAGTCACCAGCTGCCGCGACAGACACACAAAGATAGCATGACACCCGCTATCGCGGTAGACACGCAGCAGACGCGGGAAAAAAACAGAAGCGCATAACAAATGCGTCCAGAAACCGCGTGACAGTTGGATCCATTTTCCACGCCAATCGTTACAGCTTCAACAGGCAGAAATCCCGTTCTATATAAACCCTCACTCCCATTTCATTTTTCACCTTCATTTTACTCTCTCTACTCTGTTTCAAAATATATTTTTTAGCTTTCAGTATTTTCTTTCCTTTTGTTTCTACAGTACCCTTACGATGACAATGAGATCAACCCGAAGAAGTGCTTCCTCCACCTCTGCCGCGACAGTCTCCACTCCCACACACAGCAGAATTCGAAGAAGGTTCGCCTCAGCAGAAATGGAGAAAATATACTACGAGTCTTTTTAGAAAAGAGAAATGTGGGAGGAAAAGGGCTTTACTTACATGAAGAAGATCGGAGATCTGGGTCTAGAAGGATTCATTGCCCAAAGAATCATCGGTCTGAAATGACAGATGTTTGCTGAACAACCCGAGGAGATGAATGGCACCCTCGTCCGAGAATTCTATGTTATAGTCACCTCTAAGGACACCTCTCAAGTCACCATTAGGGGTAAGACAATCGAATTAGAACCAGCCTACATCAATTCTCTGTATGGCATGCATGTGGGAAGGAAGGAGGACGAGCACAGAAGGATCATCAGCAATCTATCGCCGGCAGACTACGGCAGCATCATGGCAGACCTCACAGAAGAAGTCACCAGTTGGAACAATGACCCAAAACATCAGTGGACGGTTCGAAGGACTCAACTCACGCCTGCTTCCAAGTTGTGGAACCACTTCCTGAAGAAACGCCTCATGCCCACATCTCACAACACGACAGTGGACTGACAAAGGCTGGCCCTCGTTCACTTCATTCTCAACGAATGACTGATCAATATGGGGAAATACATCCTCGATGGCATTTTCGAGTGCGCACTGAAGGATAAGGGCCCCCTCTTTTTCCCTTACTTGATCACAAACCTTTGTAGATCCAACAACGTCTCTGAAATTGAAGAGGATGTCAAGATCCATGGCAAGGGGTTGACACAACAGAATCTCTACAGCCTTATAGAGCTAAAGGCAGCCACACTAATGGCATACATCGACCCTTCTACCACGACAAAGCCCTCGACAGAACCATACTCAACAAAACATGTCGCGGCAGAGCCTGAGCAGACAGAACCTGACAGACCAGAAGGCACCTCCTCCACCCAAATCATTCACCTGCTGCAAAGAATGGAGGTACGACAAAAAGGCTACATGGAGTATATGAGGGACTTCCACACTGCTACGATAAATTTCATTAAAGTTGAACTTAATTATCCCAACGTGCAGTTCCCTCCTTTTCCAAAAAACCTTCTCTCTGCCCCATCATCTGTCACCTCTTCCAAGGCAGCCACACCGACAGCTGCTTCCGCCTCGCCATCTACCACGGCAGGACCGAACGATAGAAGGTCTGCATCCCCCAGGTTACTCCTCCAGGAGCCAAGAGAAAGGAACCACTTCCAGAAATCGACCCAAAATATTTTGAAGGTTTCTCCTCCTCTTCAGTCTAGAAGGATGACTCAGACTCAGAACCTTTTTTCGTCCTCCAAATAACAAAGAACTTCCCTCCTATGAAGAAAAAGAAGCTTGACATTGATGTAGAGGGACCCTGTCGCGAGAGTGGAGACGACAGCAGAAGCAGCAGCAAAACTGACAGTGAGCTTGAGATTCTGGACAAAGCTCCAAAAGTTTCACCTACCAGAATCCAGCCACCTCAAGAGGCAAAGAAGAAGGTAGCCTCCTCCTCTCCAACCACAAAGCCATCATCCACTACAAAAGTGACTGCCCGCCGAAAGCTCCGCATAGACGACATCAATGTTGGCACTTCAACTTAAGTTTTTTTTACTCTTTATGTCATATGTGCTTCTATTTGCTATTTGTGATGTTTTTTTTGTCATGAGTTGATGACAATGCAACCCTCGAGTTTGGGAGTAGATAATCCTCCTATTATTAATGAACTTATCATATTTATTTTGTGTTTCATAACTATTTATTTTGTGTCCAAAAAAATATTTGGCTTGAGTTTTTGAACTTCTGTTATTTGCCGCAGTATTCACTGTCGTGATAGTAACTTTAGAATGTTTTAGGAAGTATTTAGAGCCTTACTATAGTTTAAACTCTTAAAACACCTTTGTGACTTATATGTTGTTAAGACTTTGTTAGTAAACTTAGAATAGGAAGCTTAGCCACTTGAGTTAGAAAGAAAACTTAGACTCAATTTACTCCTAGAGGAACCTAACACTGGCTTTAGGAAAATAACTAGAACTACTCCTAGAGGTGCCTAACGCTGGCTCTAGGAAATTAAACTAGAGGTGCCCGAAACCGGCTCTAGTAGAAATAGAAAAACTTTAGAAGAAAACTAGAGGTGCCCGAAATTGGCTCTAGTTAAGAATTATTTTTGAAGAAAAAACTCAAGTAAGTTAAGTAACTATTCTGGTTGCTAAAGAGTCTAGACTCATATTTGTTCACAAAACCTGCACACACTCACAAAAGAATTATAGTATTGCTCCGAATAAATCCATAAGCATTCGAAATGGTATTGATCTTGATGGTGAAGGTGTTGTAGGTAATGGTTGTTCATTGAGTTAAGCCAAAGCCAAAAAAAATTCATTCTTAGTTAGATTGCATTTGCTTGAGGACAAGCAATAACTTGAGTTTGGGGGTGTGTTGAGTGCATAAATGTTGTATATTTTAACCCTCATTTACCCATATTATTGATGTACTCAAGCCTGTTTAGTGGTATTTTAGGATAGAATTTGCATAAACATCACATGTGGATAATTTTGCACAGATACTGATGATTTCAGTTAATTCTTCCAGGTACCTATCGTGGCAGCGCCCAGGGCAGCAGAGGAACAAAAGATAATTGCAGAGTTGGAGTAAAGGGTTGAAGCAAACTGCCTTATAACTCGCTGTCGTGACATCTGCCGTGACAGAAGTGGCTACAATGAAGAAGAAGATATGGAAAATTCGAAGTGGAATTCGACTGATTGAGGATTTCAAGCCTAATCTTTAGAGACCACTTGCATAATTTTTGGAGTCCAGAAGCACAAAAAAAAGCCTTGCCCAAAGTTTGAAGAGAAAAGTCAAAGCAAGAAGATAGAGCGAATTAAAGGAAGTTTACTCATAGATTTAGTCTTTAAATAAATTGTACTTTAATTCAAAGTAGTATTCTTGGCCATTAAGAAAACTTACACCCAAGGCCTATATATATGCTTGTATTTCGACCTAAAGAAGGATAACCTAGTTCCTAGCCGTCTTCCATCATAAACCTTAGCTTTTCCCTTGTCCATCATGTTCTAAACTTTCCCCAGGGCTCAGGGTTGATATTGTAAAGTAGTTGTAAGGGTTAAACTGTTTCTTAGGATTTTCTGTTCAAATAAATAAAACTTTAAGTTTATTTACTCTGGTTTTCATATCTCATAAGAGTACCGGGAGAGTATTGTGAGGTTATTTATTTACTTAATATCGGGAGAGTTAAGTATACAAAAGGAGTAAATACATGTTTTCCAGTTTATGGTTAAACTATTTTGGCCTAGGGATATGTACAAGGTTAAGAGGCTAAAGAAGAATCCCCAAACATCGGTGTTCATCCTTCGATTCACGCTGGGAGGTATCATCCAAGATGTGTTCATCGACAGAACTTGGACCTAGGGATAAGACGAGTCACAACAGGGGTTCTTACCGAACTTGAAGTAACAGAGTTGTTGTTCGCTGCCGCAACAGGTGCTGTCGCGATAGGCTCAATGACATACGCAACAGAAGTTGTCTGAACAGTGCAACACCTGCACTACTGAACAAATCAATACCAGCATGCTTTTTCAATCTTATTTCTTCATCTATTCCAGTTATTCTTAAAGATTTCTCAAAACTCCTTATTAAACTTATCTTTTTTCTTGTGCAGAACTTTGAAGTTAGAAGTATTTCCAATCCATGTGGAGAAGATATCTGATACTTCGTATCACTATATTACTTGCGTCGTGTATACTTGCACTCAATTGCGATATTCTTATTTACACGCAACAATGCATTTGCACAAGGAGTTAGGAATTTTGCCTATGTGAGTGTGAAGTTTTGTTTTGTTGGTAATTTTTGCAGGTTTGGCATAGTTGTTGGTAGAACACAACAACACGAAAAGGAATGCCAGAGAGAATGCCGAGATGTTGTTGGCAAAGATGGACCAAATATTGCCAAAGCACTGGTTGGCAAGGTAGAGGAATTTGATGCCTAGCCAAGAAGAAGTTGAACCCGAAAAATAGGAATAGATCAGGACGCAAGAAAATAGCAATTAGATCAATCTCCGAAAAAATAGGAGATAAAGCGTGCCAAGCTTGTATGACGGATTCATGCCAAGCTTAATTACCAGAGCAACGAAGGAAAAATGAAGTCAGCTCCAACTTAATGAGCTCATATTCAAATCTGGATAAGACGATCACATCCCTTATCCCTTGAGAATTGAAAATTAAAATACAAGAGCTTATCCTAGTCTTTCTTGCACGCCCATTTAAAGACCGATGGAGGAGAGCGAAAGTGTGTTTGTGTGAGTCGGTGAAGGACTTTAGAGAGATCGAGTGATCCATCAACGAGTTGCTTCACCAAGGAGACGTGGTTCGACCAACTTGACCGAGAGCCTGTACCTTGAAGGACTGCAATGAGAGACCATTTTCTCGCCCATTCTCTTTGTTTAAGTTCTTTTTATTTTTAAATGATGATGTGTTTGGAAAACAATGAAGATTTTTAGTTTGATACCCTCACCATGAACTAATTTAATAGTTGGCTGGGGATGTTTGCACTGAACACTATTTTTATGTTTAGTTTTTAATAATGATAATGCTTCGGCATCGTTTCCCTATCTGGCATGTTCTTTAATGTTTTATCAAAACTGTGCCAAGCGAAAGCTGGCATTGTTGGCTTATTGAACCTTAATATCTTAACACACATAGGGGGCAACGATCTGTTGCCAGATACTAAGGTGAAATGCTTTGAAAGAAGATGTTCAAGTAGATGAGCTTACTTTTGAAGTGAATCTACCTTTTAGGAGTATAGATTGGGACTTAATCAAATTGATTTATAAACAAACATTCACTATATAAATATAAGGGTTTTTACATGGTTAATTTTTGGCATTGACCATCGAAAGAGGCTTTGCCAACTTTGATTCTACTCGTTAAATGATGTCAAGGCACTACATCATTAAAGGCTGGCATGGCATGAGTAGCTTGAAAACCAAGCATCCCTTGCCAACGCTCATCACTCATTTGACACTCTCCTTGCCAACGTTGTTTTATTTTATTTTATTTTATTTATCTTTTAAATCATTTCAACAATTCTCAAACCAAACAACACTTTCCCCTTGACAAGTAAACATTCAAAGCATTCAAACTCTTGGCCAATCCATGTGGAGATGATTCTCAACTCACTACTATATTACTTGCGGAATGTGTATACTTGTACGCAAAAGACTCAACCTTTGGCACTGTTTTATTACTTTTCTAATACATTTTCTACCCTTTGACCAAGCACTCACGTGAGTCAACACAAGGTCACAAAGCAAAGGTTATATATATATATATATATATATATATACATATCTGCAAAGTGAATCGTAGACCAATGCTACAGATGTCAAATGTGATCCAAGGCAAACGTCTTGAAAGACATAACCTTTGTAAGAAATATGTTAAGAAGTCTGATAAGCTTTGATAAGGACTTTGATAAGATTGGATAAGAACTTCGAAAGCTTTGATAAGTATTTTGATAAGCCTTGATACGACTTCAATGAGATAAGTTATGAATTTTTATAAGTTCGATAAGAAATTCGAATGAACTCCGTTAAAAACTCTGAAAGATATTCGATTAAGATTTGAAAGAATATGAACTCCAATGAAGTTTTCAATAAACAATGCTTTGTTTATGTTAAGTTGAAGATATAAGTATCAATTGCTAACTTATGTTTGTATTCTTTGGATTTCCACCTAATACCATTGGCATTATGTTTTGTTATTTTATTGTCACTACCTCACTTATGTTATATCAGCCTAATGCATTCATCGTTCATGCATGTGCAGGATTATTATAGCTTGCGTAATTCAATCGTGGTCAAGTGTTGCAAGTCATTGCCTAAAGTTCCAAGTAGAATCTAGATTTTCCTTAGTTGAAACTCCTATAATGGTGGCATAATGCTTGAGTATTATACAAGTAGTTCATCTTTTGATTTGTACATAATGTTTATAAGTTTGTAAGTAATTGTAAAGTCACTCATATAATTTGGATATGACTTATATGGTTTAATACTAAGTTTGCATGCCTAGTTTATATTTTACCATGACATTAGGATGATTGGTTTCATATAGTTGGTTGGATGATCTTTGTAATGTTTAGAAATGTTTCTTGGGTCACACACATGCTTTTTTAATATCTTGTTTATTTATATGACTGATGCTTGAGGTCTACATGTTAGGAAAAATATGTAGTATCATTGTAGAGGCTTATTAGTTTAACACTATATGAATGATCTTAATAGCGTGAAAATGAGTAGGTAGATCGATCATGAAATAAATTCCAAAAATATAATTTCTAACTAGATTTGAATATAGTAACATATCCATTGTAATCCCCTTAGCTCGGCCTAGACGCCTGACCCAAACTAAGAAGATTACACAGGGAAAACCGAAGCCAACTTATAAAAGTCCACTTCGATTAACGATCCAATTTTTTTATCTTCTCTAGATGCACATTAAGATCTTATGTGTTAAGCTAAACACTTTAAAAGAAACGGCACAACAAACAGAGTTCGATTAGGGGTTTAATTGCTTAAATTAAACATTTATGGACTAAACTATAATTTCTAAAAATTACAAGGGCTAATCCAATTGTAAGGTTACCAATGTTTAATTAGTCATATAACAAGCTTCCAAGTCAAATTTCATCACAAACGGACCATCCAAACTCAACCAATTAAATAATCAACATTTAGGGACCATAATGTAACATTACAGAACATAGAAAGATACTTTTAACTGGAAATAACGGTCAGGTATCAGTACCCTTAAGCATGCATCGATACGCGGGAAGACAATAACTAAAGTTGGGGTAAAGGTATCGATACCCTTCCCCGCGTATCGGTACACCCTTCATACTTTGCACAGGCGTAACGATACGCACCCAAATGGTATTGATACCCCTGTGTGGCTTGGCCTGAAATATGCCTTCGGGTATCGGTACTCGAACCCGAGTATCGATACACATATCAGAAAGGCTTCACATACAACTCCCAAATGCATTTTAATCAACCTAGCATGCTCAACCATCAATAGATAAACATCCCAAAGCATATACTACAAGTCAATAATGCTTAAATGCAACTACAAGGGTTTTACCAATCCAACATATGTAATTCTAGTAAGCTCTAGCATGCATCTCATGAGCAATATCATAAAACATACAAAAAAACATCATTCTTCCACAAAATACATATAATGGACATTTTACAAACCTAAAAAGACAATCAACATATCTCAATAGGAAGCAATAAAACAAATCTCCCAAACTGAGGTTCTTTCCCCATTTCCAAAATCCACTTATTTAAAATCACCAAAGTTCACACTTGAGTTTGAGTGACAAATTGGGTGCTCTAACTTGCTACTCCTCAGCCCTCAAGCTTAGTTATCCGCATTGTTGGAAAAAGGAGCGTAAGCACTCATGCTTAGTGAGGGAAACCTCAACACACATTAACAATGCAGTTTTTAAAACACAAGTTGAAACCATATCATGCTCAATCTTAACTCAAACTTTCAAAACCAAAGTGTTGAGTGTGTAAAAGTTCTATTATTTACACCCTTTTAACCCATATTTCTGCTGCATTCAAGCACCATTTCATTGCATTTAGGCCAGTTTACAGCAAAACATCACAAATATATAAAAGGCACAGATTCTACTAAAAATGGCTGTTTTTGGTAGGTTTCCGCCGTCGTGAACGAAGAAGGCAGGCGCAGGGCAGATAAGCAGAAGAGCTGAACCGGACAAGCAGACGAAGAGGACAATGCTGCCATGGAACTGCCGTGACAACAGAGGACGACAGCAAGTTGCTGCCATAGTAGACGAAGAAGGCAGGCGCAGGGCAGATAAGCAGGAAAGCTGAACTGGACAAGCAGACGAAGAAGACGAACCTGTCATGGACCTGTCGTGATAGCAAGGCGACAGCAACTTCATGAAGAGGAAAAGTAAAGTGGACCTCGATAGATAGAGAAAAATCTGCTCGTCTGTCGTGTGAAAGCCAAATATTTTTCCAAGCCCCGGATCAAAAGATATGTCAAGCCAAAGCTCAAGGAGAAGAATTTCCATGAAACAAGGAGGCGGCTGAAAAGTAGGAATCCTTAGAGATTTAGCATTTATTAGAATCTTACTTTTCATTAAAGTTGTAATCCTTGTTAACTTAGAATACTTGAGCCCAAAGCTTATATAAGGGCATAGATTTAACCTAGAGAGATAATCCCACATCATACCCCATAACCGATAACCCAAAACCCCCATGTCTTTACCCGTCACCGACATGTTTTAAAACCCCCTAGGGCCACGGGTTGATTTGTAAAGTAGTTGCAAGGGTTGTTTTGTTTTAGGATTTTTCCAAGTTCAATAAAATAAACATCAAGTTCTCTTATTTTGGTTTTAATATCTTGCAAGAGCATCGGGAGAGCATTGTGAGGTTATCTATTTACTTAGCATCGGGAGAGTTAAGTATACGAAAGAAATAAGAGCAAGTTCTCTAGTTTATAGTTGAACTATCTCGTGCCTAGGGATAGGGCGAGGTTAAGTGGCTAAAGAAGAATTCATACACATCGGTGTTCATCCTTCGATTCATGCCGGGAGGTATCATCAAAGACGTGATCATCGACAGACTTGTGCCTAGGGATAGGGCAAGGCAGATCTGGGATTCTTGCCAAGCTTGAAGTACGGAGTTGGTGTGTTTGCTGCCGCGACAGCCAACGGACAGCTGCCGCGACAGGTGCTGTCGGCGACAGGCGCGACGACAGGACTGGATTTCCTAAACTCTGCAATACCTGCACTACTGAGCAATTCAATACCAGCAAATTCTCTCTATCTTGATTTCTCTACTTTTATTTTCCAGTATTCTTTATTATTTTCGTGACAATATCTTAATCTATTCTTTTCCCCTTGTGCAGATAGCAAAGGAAAGGGTTAGCCCAGTCCCTGTGGAGACGATATCCGATACTCTAGTATCACTTTATTACTTGCGACGTGTACACTTGCACTACCATTGCGATAGACTATTTTACACGCAACAAGTTTTTGGCGTCGTTGCCGGGGACTGGCAACACACTCTTACCCTAGCTTCTGCACTTTTCTATTTTTTTTATTTTTTTTATTTTTTTTTATTTTTTTTAACAAAAACTCAGGTGAAAATACAGGTTCAAGGGCATCAACATGCCAGGAAAAACCATTCGAGAGTTGATGTGGGAAAGTTCTTGCAATTACCGTAAAGACATGCTGCCACGACAGCAACAGGGGCAGCAAATGTCGATGCCGCAACAGCAAAATTTTTTATGGTACGATCAAAACCCACAAAATTTTTTATACCGTAACAGTTTTGCTAACGAACCCGACCTGCCCTGGCAATGTCATCATCCTCAAGAGCAGTCAAAATCCTTAGAAGACACACTGCAAGCCTTCATGGCACTCATTCAAAAAGTGTCGGCTTCTACGAACGCAAGTATCGCAAAGAAGGATGAACTCTTGAGCAGACCCGTCCTCATTCATGCCACGACTGAACCTGAAATCCCGAGGCAAGATGACGAGGATGCCCATGTGAAGGAATACCCAACATATGATGAGTCTGAGCAACAATTTGCCATGTCAATGATCGAGGAGCTGGAATGGAGCAACACCGCGACAACGCTGAGTGAAATTCAAGGGAATGTCACGGCAGCAACCACTTCTGAGGCAGAAACTCCAGTCAAAGCGGAAACTGCCGCCTCGGCAGAAACTGCCGCCTTGACAGCAACTGCCGCCTCAACAGCAACTGCCGCCTTGACAGCAACTGTCGCCTCGAAAGCAACTGCCACCTCGACAGCAACTGCCGCCTCGGTAGAAACTGCCGCCTCGACAGAACCTGCCGCCTTGACAGCAACTGCTGCCTCGACAGCAACTGATGCTGAAGCAGCAACTACATCAGAGGCAAATTCTAAACCCACCACCTCGATTATACCTGACCAAGATTGCACACATCCATCCCTGTCATGGCACTCGCACGACCACCTAGAAGAGCTACCCAATGACAATGCCTCACCGATGGAATATGAGCAGGTAATAAACGAACCTTTTGAATTATATGAAAACTCACCAATTTCATTGCAGGTATTTGAGGAACCAAAGCCGGTGGACACAGAATCATCAAAATCTCTACTGATGGAGATCTACGAGTGGTCAACAGAATTTGGTATAAAGAGTGATGGCACTTACCAATGTCCCATTGACCTGCAAAGTAACCTGATAAAGAACTGTCAAAATAACTGCCTGCCGCAGCAGCAGACACGACAACAAGGGATACATTCAACCACAACAACATTCAACGAAAACAAGGTAAGTTTGTGGCCGAATGTCAATTTGATTATTTCTAATCATATATTCATGCCCTCAGAAACATTACCAAGAAGGGAGGACTTCATGGACTACAAAGGGAAGAGAAAGAAAAGAGCCCCCAACATGAGAATAATCACCAGATGGAGGGTACGGATGGACTTCAAGAAGTACCGGAAACGACGCCTCAAGCATTATCAGGGGACTGAAGCCCCATGAATGCAGGAAGTGGTTACCTTAGAAGATGCCCCACTTGGCATCCCTAATTTAACCTAAATTTTATTTTTATTTTTATCATTTATTATTTATTAGGAAATAAGGTTTATTTTATTCGAATAATGCTTTTAGGAAATAAAGGAGCCAAGAAGAACAGGAGAAGTGAACTAAAACCCAACACCCATCCATCAGCCCAACAAAGCCCAATATTGAAGCCTGTTGTTACGGCTGCCATGACAGACGCGAAAAAGACAGGCTGTCACGACAGACGCAAAAACGTGTGACAGACGCGGAAACGTTTGTCAGACGCATCAAACACGCTAAAGCTCGACAGTCGCCCTGTTATTCGCGCCTGTCGTTACAGCTTCAACGGGCAGAAATTCCTTTTCTATAAAACCCCGTTTCATTTTCATTTTCACTCACTTATGCTTTTCTTACTTGCTCTCCATCTTTAGTTTTCATTTGCTTTCAATTACTTTTCACAACCCTTGCACTAACATGTCTTCCAAAAAAAACCCGCCGCAATGCTGCCTCTACTTCCTCACCGGCAGCAACTCCCCCACAGTCCTTTGCAACCAGAGATCTGTGGGAAGAACGAGGCCTCATTTATACTCCAAAGGCAAAGAATTTGGGCCTCAAGCCTTTCATCACTTGCCGCCTCCATACCATCTGCCACCTCCATACCATCACCTACCTCGACGGCAGCCGGCAGCACCCATGTCGAAACATCTGCTCAAGGAACAAAGCGACCAGTGCCCTCGGATGACCTTGCTGCCTTTGTTGTTGGATTCTCTTCCTCCTCTATCTGGGCAGACAGTGAGATTGAACCCTCTATTAAGAGGAACCTGTCGAAAGAATTTACACCGGTAAAGAGGCAGAAAAGAATGGCAGATAAGAAAACTCTACCGAGGGCCAACAACAGCAGTGATAGCAGTGGCAACAGCTCTGATATTCAGGTTTTACAGCAACCTGCCCCGCGAACCAGAACCCGCCGCCAGATCCACCTCAGCAGCAGCAATGAAGACAGTGATTAAAATTTAAGTTTCTTATCTTCTTATTGCTGTCTGCCATATATATTTTGTGATGTACTGCCTTCATATGTTTTCATTTTTATTTTGTCATTTGCATTGAGGGCAATGCAACCCTCGAGTTTGGGGGTGGCAACCCTCCATATTAATGGAGTCCAAGTACATCTTAGTTTATTATTGATGTCTTTTACTAAGTTCTCTAAAAAAAACTGAAAATTTTGGCTTAAAACTGTGAGTTGAACTCGCCTGTCGTGACAGCTCTGTCGTGACAGCATCTTTAGGATAGTTTAAGGAGAAGTTTAGAGCCTTTCTATAGTTCTGAAAACTTAAACACCATTGTGACTGTTATACTACTTAGACTTCTTTTAGCCAAACTAGAATAGGAAGCTTAGCACTTGAATAGCCCCTAGAGGTGCCTAACACTGGCTCTAGGAAAGAAGTTTAGAAAAAGAGACTCAAAAATCCTAGAGGTGCCCGAAACTGGCTCTAGGAAGTCAACTAGAGGTGCCCGAAACCGGCTCTAGTAACTAGAGGTTCCCGAAACTGGCTCTAGTAAAAACTTAGCTTGAAAATAGAAGAAAAAGAAGCATGAAAATGTGTCTTCAAGAAAATAAACTTTGGCATAAAAATTCGAGTTAAAGAGTTGAATATTCTAGTGAAACTAAGAGAGTCTTAGCATATAACTGTTCACAAGCATGCACACACTGCACGAGGACTATAGGGAGATTCCGGACAGATCCTAAATTATCCGACAGGTTGCTGCCGCCACAGGGAACGAACGACGGGTAAGGGAAAACTCACTGTTTGAAAGCCAAAACAAAAATTTCTTTTTCTTTTAGTTCTTAGTTGCTTGAGGGCAAGCAAAAACTTGAGTTTGGGGGTGTGTTGAGTGTGTAAAAGTTCTATTATTTACACCCTTTTAACCCATATTTCTGCTGCATTTAAGCACCATTTCATTGCATTTAGGCCAGTTTACAGCAAAACATCACAAATATATAAAAGGCACAGATTCTACTAAAAATGGCTGTTTTTGGCAGGTTTCCGCCGTCGTGAACGAAGAAGGCAGGCGCAGGGCAGATAAGCAGAAAAGCTGAACCGGACAAGCAGACGAAGAGGACAATGCTGCCATGGAACTGCCGTGACAATAGAGGACGACAGCAAGTTGCTGCCATAGTGGACGAAGAAGGCAGGCGCAGGGCAGATAAGCAGGAAAGCTGAACTGGACAAGCAGACGAAGAAGACGAACCTGTCATGGACCTGTCGTGACAGCAAGGCGACAGCAACTTCATGAAGAGGAAAAGTAAAGTGGACCTCGATAGATAGAGAAAAATCTGCTCGTCTGTCGTGTGAAAGCCAAATATTTTTCCAAGCCCCGGATCAAAAGATATGTCAAGCCAAAGCTCAAGGAGAAGAATTTCCATGAAACAAGGAGGCGGCTGAAAAGTAGGAATCCTTAGAGATTTAGCATTTATTAGAATCTTACTTTTCATTAAAGTTGTAATCCTTGTTAACTTAGAATACTTGAGCCCAAAGCTTATATAAGGGCATAGATTTAACCTAGAGAGATAATCCCACATCATACCCCATAACCGATAACCCAAAACCCCCCTGTCGTTTACCCGTCACCGACATGTTTTAAAACCCCCTAGGGCCACGGGTTGATTTGTAAAGTAGTTGCAAGGGTTGTTTTGTTTTAGGATTTTTCCAAGTTCAATAAAATAAACTTCAAGTTCTCTTATTTTGGTTTTAATATCTTGCAAGAGCATCGGGAGAGCATTGTGAGGTTATCTATTTACTTAGCATCGGGAGAGTTAAGTATACAAAAGCAATAAGAGCAAGTTCTCTAGTTTATAGTTGAACTATCTCGTGCCTAGGGATAGGGCGAGGTTAAGTGGCTAAAGAAGAATTCATACACATCGGTGTTCATCCTTCGATTCACGCCGGGAGGTATCATCAAAGACGTGATCATCGACAGACTTGTGCCTAGGGATAGGGCAAGACAGATCTGGGATTCTTGCCAAGCTTGAAGTACGGAGTTGGTGTGTTTGCTGCCGCGACAGCCAACGGACAGCTGCCGCGACAGGTGCTGTCGGCGACAGGCGCGACGACAGGACTGGATTTCCTAAACTCTGCAATACCTGCACTACTGAGCAATTCAATACCAGCCCATTCTCTCTATCTTGATTTCTCTACTTTTATTTTCCAGTATTCTTTATTATTTTCGTGACAATATCTTAATCTATTCTTTTCCCCTTGTGCAGATAGCAAAGGAAAGGGTTAGCCCAGTCCCTGTGGAGACGATATCCGATACTCTAGTATCACTTTATTACTTGCGACGTGTACACTTGCACTACCATTGCGATAGACTATTTTACACGCAACACAAAGCAAACCATTCTTTAACCATGTTCTGCATGTATTATTAGTCACATGCATTGTTCACAATGCAAATCCACATTAAGCCTCACTTGCTTAGTTCACAAGCATAGATTTGTCCAATGCAACATCTCATCATCAAGAACCTCATGCACAATAATCCATTATGCATTCATTATAATCATGATACATGGTTAACAATAAACACATATTTTGGCTTACAACATCCCGGCATAGGCTCACCCTTAACGTTGTGATAGACTCACCTCTATCACTTTTACCAACAATATCGAATACATGGACTTGTATAGGCTCACCTCTATACTCAATGATGGGCTCACCTCTATCTTAATGGCTACGAAAGGAATTAGGATCACCCCTAACCCGTAGTGATAGACTCGCCTCTACCACCCGCAATAGGCTCACCACTATTACGTCACGTAGATAGACACATATACGATTTATAGATTATAGTGCACTATAATCCTATTGGTCGACCAACGTATCTGTATATTAAAAACTAGATCATTCACTTCCTAGTATACCCATAAAACCATGTAAACTCACTGCTTACAATGCATCATTAAAAATCATCTCATATCCCAAAATTAAACATGCTTTAAAATAGCAAATACCATCTCATACAAGATCATACCATCTTTTATCAAATCAAACCATTTCATGGGATAAAAACAAGCAAAACCATGCTTAAATCCATGCATAACAGTGAGTAATAACCATTATCAAAACATGAGCATGATAAACCGTGGAGTCCATTTCAAACCGAAATCGGAGAGCTCAAGGAACCATACTTACTTCCGAGATTAGCTAAGTGTTTCAAGCTTACACTAACCTCCCAACACCTGGTATCCAAGCTTATCAAAGCTTTAAAACACATTCAGTCACCGATTCGCGAAACTTCACGTGCTAATGCGAAGATCACTCGTCCGAAGCTTCCAAAATCACTTTGCTAGCTTCCGGATCAATATCCCCTGCTTTTAGATCATCAAAAACAGAGATCCAATGCATTAAAATGAATTCTAACCCCAAAAACACAACACAAACTCGTTGCCCAACAAAACAACATCAATTTACCCATCCACAACAACCGAAAATTCATTTTGATTGCTTCCTAAACCTTGCCCAGCCAACAATCAACACTTCTAATCATTAATATTCATCAAATCACATCCAAAACAACCTAAACCCTTCCTTATATCTCCAACAATCATTTAACCATCAAATCACTTAAAAACACAACTAAAACTATCATAAAACTCAAGGATCTCGGGGATTTCAGGATCTAAATCATTAAAACTCTTTTACATCATCATAATCACCTCAAAACTCAATTATAATTCATCTAAAACAGAGCTTATCAACAACACTCCGAAAATCAATAATTAAACCTTAGTTTTGCAAGATTTTGATCTTAAATCAAAACGATAATTAAAACTCAGTTAAAAACCACAATTGAGAGTAAAAAATCTTGGGAATTTCAATAAAGAACCTTGATTAGAGGTTGAGAACGGGATTTACCTCCAATCCCTGCTTTTCTTAAGATTTGACAAGTTTTGCTTCACAATTCTTGAAGAAAATGAAGAGAAATCTTTAATATGGTTATGAGATCAAAGTGAGAGTGTTTGGGAGAAAAGAAATCAGGAGAAAAGGTTTTAGAAATGTTTTTTGCTGAAAATGAGAAGAGAAAAGTTAGTTACGTAAATGGAAACTTCCAAATTTATGATTTTATTTAATAAATAAATAAAATTCCCCTTTTAAACAATTACTCAAAATTCATTTAAAAGACATGTCAAATTAAGGAAAGGTGTAATTGTACAAAAGCTCTCTAAAAATTCTAAGATTTTGACTCCTCTTTTGAAATTTGCATTTTTCCATAGTTTTAAAACTTACATTTTGGTCACTGCCCAAAATGTACTACTTCCAAAACTCATTTTGTAAAATTGATTTGACCAACCTCTTAAACATAATTTTAGAGGATTTTAGCAATTTTTGTCATATTTTTATCCTATCCCGAACCTTGATTTCCCTAAACCACCTAATACGATTCGAACTGTTTCCAACCGATTCACTTAACCTGATCCGATGTCTAAAACAACTAGGCCCAAAATCGGGGCGTTACAACCCTCCCCTAATTAGGAAATTTCGTCCTTGAAATTTTACCTGAAGGAAAAAGGTGAAGGAACTGCTTCAACATGTTTGCTTTACTTTCCCACGTGGCCTCCTCAACTCCTCGGTGTCGCCACAACACCTTCACAAGCTCTATCATTTTTCTACAAAGAACTTTGCTGCTCGAGTCAAGGATCTTCACCGGTTCCTCGTTGTAGGAAAAATTCGAATTCAACTCTATCTCCTCAGTAGGCATCACATGTGAATGATCCGATCTATACCTCCACAACATCGAAACATGAAACACATCATGGATCTTTTCCAACTCGGGAGGCAACCTCAACCGATACGCCACAGGACCCACTCACTCCACAACCTCATAAGGTCCAATAAACCTCGGGCTAAGCTTACCCTTACGCCCAAATCTCATCACCTTCTTCCAAGGTGATACTTTCAAAAACACATGTTCGCCAACTGCGAACTCAACCTCCTTACGCTTCAAATCCGCGTAAGACTTTTGCCGATCCGATGCTACTTTCAAGCGCTCACAATTTAGCTTCACCTTCTCAATGGTTCCTCTCAACAAGTTTGGCATCGAAACCAACTTTTGCCCTGTTTCAGCCCAACAAAGAGGAGTTCTACACTTTCTCCCACACAAAGCTTCGTATGGTGCCATTTGAATGCTTGCCTGGTAACTATTATTGTAAGCAAACTCAACGAAAGGCAAGTGCTTCTCCCAAGAACCTTGGAAATCAATAACGCAACATCTCAACATGTCCTCAAGCACTTGGATAACACGCTCTGACTCTCCATCCATCTGAGGATGATAACAAGTACTAAAATTCAACTGTGTACCCAAGGCTTGATGCAAACATTCCTAAAACCTCGACGTGAACCTCGGATCTCTATCCGACACTATAGACTTCGGTACCCTGTGCAAACGTACAATCTCAACAATATACAGATCAACTAGCTTATCCAATATATGCATAGTATGCACAGGCAAGAAATGTGCACACTTCGTAAGGCGATCAACAATCACCCAAACATAATTCTTCTTTGATGGTGACAAAGGCAAACCAGAAACGGAATCCATGGTAATCCTTTCCCACTTCCATTCTGGGATTTTCAATGGTTGTAACAACCCCGAAGGAACCTGATGTTCAGCCTTCACTCGCTGACAAACCATACATTTCCCAACAAATTCAGAAACATTCTTCTTCAACCCCACCCAATAGTACCCATCCTTCAAACCACGATACATCTTCGTACTACCAGGGTGCATAGCGAAAAGACTACTATGAGCTTCAATCAGGATAGTGCGCCTCAACTCAACATCATTCGACACCACTATCCGACTCACAAAGCACAGAACACCATCGTCATTGAAACTGAAATCCGAAGGCTTACCATCCGCAATATCCTGAATGTGAGGGACAAGAGAATCATCAAGCAATTGCTTATCCTTGATCAACTGAATCAAGGATGGTTTCACTTGCAATTCGGCAACAAGACCACCATCTCGCGATATGCTCAAGCGAGCAAACATCACCCTCAACTCCACAACCACCTTCCTACTCAAAGCATCGGCCACAACATTGGCCTTCCCAGGATGATACTCGATCAACAGATCATAATCCTTAAGCAACTCCACCCATCATCGTTTCCGAAGATTCAACTCCTTGTGAGACATGAGATACTTTAAACTCTTATGATCTGTGACTACCACACACTTCTCGCCATAAAGGTAATGCCTCCAAATCTTTAAAGAAAACACAACAGTAGTGAGCTCAAGATCATGTGTAGGGTAGTTACGCTCATGCACCCTAAACTGTCTAGATGCATATGCCACTACCTTACCCTCTTGCATCAACACACAAACCAAACCGACATAGGACGCATCACTATAGACTACAAACTCCTTACCAGACTCAGGTTGAATCAAGACATGAGTTTGCGTCAAAGCTTCATTCAGCTTCTCAAAAGCTTGCTGCCTCGCATATGTCCACTCAAAGCGAACATTCTTCTGCAACAACTTAGTCAAAGGTGCAACAATCTTCGAGAAACCCTCGACAAACCTACAGTAATATCCATCCAAGCCAAGAAAACTTTGCACCTCTTTCAACGACTTAGGCACTTTCCAACTCATCACTGCCTCTGTCCTAAGTGGATCAACACGAATACCCTCGGCAGATACAACATGTCCAAGGAAGACTACCTCCCTAAGCCAAATCTCACACTTGCTCATCTTAGCATAAAGTTGGTTCTCCAACAACACTTGCAACACTATCCTTAAGTGTCTATCATGATCCTCCTCGGTACGAGAGTACACAAGGATGTCATCGATGAACGCTACCACAAACTGGTCCAAAAATTCATGGAATACGCAATTCATCATGTCCATGAAAGCAGTAGGTGTGTTGGTTAATCCAAAAGGCATCACTAAGAACTCATAATGCCCGTACCTTGTCCGAAAAGTTGTCTTAGGTACGTTCACATCTTTCACCTTCAACTAGTAATACCCTGACCTCAAATCAATCATAGAAAACATCAAGGCTCCTCGAAACTGATCAAAGAGATCATCAATCCTTGGCAAGGGATACTTGTTCTTAATCGTCAACTTGTTCAGTTGACGATAATCTATACACATTCGCATTGTGCCATATTTCTTCTTTACAAACAACACCGTCGTACCCCAAGGTAATACACTCGGCCGCATGAATCCTCGATCAAGCAACTCCTGAAGTTGCGTCTTCAACTCTTTCGGTGCCATTCGATAAGGAGCAATGGACACCGGAGTCGTATTCCCATACAACTCGATACCGAACTCAACTTCCCTGTTTGGTGGTAACCCAGGCAACTCTTCCGGAAAGACACCCGGAAAATCGCAAACGGTTCTGATGTCTTGCACAAGTACATCCTTTGCACCAGGATTCATAACATAGGCAAGATAAGCATCAAATCCCATCCTTAGCAAACGGCTTGCTTCCAAAGCCGAAACAACATTAGACAAGAATTTCACATTCTCGCCTACTATCACCACCTCATAATCATCAGCAAGCTTCAAGGTAACTCGCTTAACATCGAAATCAACAACATCCCTATGCTCAGACAACCAATCCATCCCAAGAATTACATCAAAGCCATAAAAAGGTAATTCCATCAAATCCACAGGAAAAACATGACCCTGCACAGACAAAGGGCATCTCCTATACAATTTCCTTGTGACCACAGTCTCACCAAAGGAGCTAGTCACTTCCATTCCTACTCTCAACAACTCAACAGGAATATCAAGCAAATATGCATGCTCACTAAAAATATACAAGTGCGTAGATCCAGAATCGATCAATGCTAATAAAGATAAAGACTATAGAGCAAAGGTACCTGCAATCACATCCATATCGTTGCGCCCCTCGAGTTGAGCATAAACTCCCGCAGGACCACCTCCCTCTTGTTGAACAGCAACCACGTGAGCAACTCCTCGATGTCCTTCCTCTATCCTTTAAAATTTACCTCGACCGCACCGACGGCCTCTCTGAGGTTCCACATCACGTATTGGTGCTTTCCTAGCCAACTGCGGACAATCACGCTTCATGCGACCCTGCACCCCACAGTGCCAACAAGTCCCTGAGACACCCCAACATTCCCCAGAGTGATGTCTCCCACAACGGTTTCAAACTGAATCACGAACGCCAACATTTTAACAATGCTGCCCACAGCCAGATCCACCACCACCACCCTGGTGATGATCCCTCTGATAACCACTATCCCGTGGCCTTTTGCCACGATCACGCCCACCATCATGGCCTGCACCTCTCTTCCCTAAACTAGAGCCTCCAGATCGAGTCATCATCCGTAGACTCAGCTCTAAATCCTTAGCTCGTGAGACCAGCATATCAAAGTTTGTGTACTCAGGCGCTAGCATGTATGTCTTAACTATCAACCCATAGCGGAAACGTTCACACCTCGCCCACTTGTCTGGTACTAACACATGTGCATACTGGCTCAACCTCACAATTTGCACCTCATACTCAGCAACCGACATACTGCCCTACGTTAGAGCCATGAATTTACACTTCTTCTCGTCCAGATAATGGACCCTAAGAACTTTTTCTTGAACGCATTCACAAAAAAGGCCCAATCAATTTTATCTTGCTCCATCCCTGCTATGATAGTCGTCCACCATGTATGCACACCGCCATGCAACAACGACACCACACAACCCAGCTTCTGGACATTATCACAGCTCATTTGTCCCAAGATTCGTTGGGTACTCTCAAACCAAGCCTCAGACCTCTCAGGAGTCAATCCTATAAACTCAGCACCGTCCAGGCTACGTAAACTCTCTAGAGGCAACCGAGGATTGGCACCCTGTTATGGTGCAGCTGCATGTAAACCAACTATTGCCGCCTAAAAGGCTCCATCAATAGCTTGTACCAGAACTGTCATATCCGAAACACCTTGCCCTGGTGCTCTCTCAGGTGCAACACCTCCAGCACCTGCCCCACCACCTGCAGGTGGTCCACCTGGATAAGGAGGCGATAGATTCTCTACTCGCTCTTTCAGCCCATTCTCGGCCACACTCGGACATTACCCATCGTCTCTCATCTCGGACCCATGGTGAAAGAAATATACTATAATGCAAATACAACAATAAAATTAATCAGGCTTCTGGTAGCAAGGACCTAAGACACTCAATTCATTTGCTCAAAACAAAATTTCCTTTATCAGTAGCTTTGGCAATGGGTACCCCAGTCATACCTCAATTATCACACAAAATCAACTTACAATACAATCATATCATCAACATACGATCATATTTAACTCACATATATTTCAAAACATCCAAGCATAGCATAACATCCACATTGCACTAAAATCATGCTTTTCCCACCCAACATGCCATTAGTACCAATACAAGCATCAAAAAATCAGCAAATTAACTTACTATCATCCCAATTCTTTCGAAACCTGGCTATGATACCAACAAATGTAACCCCCTTAGCCCGGCATAGACGCCCGACCCGACCTAGAAGATTACACGGAGAAAACTGAAGCCAACCCGTTAAATCCGACTTCAATTAACGACCCTATTTTTTTTCTTTTTATCTTCTCTAGATGCACATTAAGATCCTATGTGTTAAGCTAAACACTTTAAAAGAAACGACGCAGCAAACGAAGTTCGATTAGGGGATCAATTGCTTAAATTAAACATTTAAGGACTAAACTATAATTTCAAAAAATTACAAGGGATTATCCAATTCTAAGGTTACCAATCATTAATTAGTCATATAACAAGCTTCCATGTCAAATTTCATCACAAACGGACCATCCAAACTCAACCAATTGAACAATCAACATTTAGGGACCATAATGTAACATTATAGAACTTAGAAAGATACTTTTAACTGAAAATAACGGTCAGGTATTGGTACCCTTAAGCCCGTATCGATATGCGAGAAGACATTAACCGAAGTTGGGGAAAAGGTATCGATACCCTTCCTCGTGTATTGGTACACCCTTCATACTTTGCACAGGCGTACCGATACGCACCCAACTAGTATCGATACCCCTGTGTGGTTTGGCCTAAAATATGCCTTCGAGTATCGATACTCGAACATGAGGTATTGATACGTATACCAGAAAGGCTTCACATTCAACTCCCAAATGCATTTTAATCAGCCTAGCATGCTCAAGCATCAATAGATAAATATCCCTAAGAATATACTACAAGTCAATCATGCTTAAATGCAACTACAAGGGTTTTACCAATCCAACACATGTAATTCTAGTAAGCTCTAGCATGCATCTCATGAGCTATATCATAAAACATACAAAAAAGCATCATTCTTCCAAAAACAAGATATAATGGCCACTTTACAAACCCAAAAAGACAATAAACATATCTCAACAGGAAGTTCTAAAACAAATCTCCCAAACCGAGGTTCATTCACCATTGCCAAAATCCATTTATTTAAAATCACCAAATTTCGTACTTGAGTTTGAGTGGAAAATTTGGTGCTCTCACTTGCTACTCCTCAGCCATCAAGCTTAGTTATTTGTATTGTTGGAAAAAGGAGCGTAAGCACTCTTGCTTAGTGAGGGAAAGCTCAACACACATCAACAATGCAGTTTTTAAAACACAAGTTGAAACCATATCATGCTTAATCTTAACTCAAACTTTCAAAACCAAATCAAACCATTCTTTAACAATGTTCAACATGTATCATTAGTCACATGCATTGTTCACAATGTAAATCCACATTAAGCCTCACTTGCTTAATACACATGCATAGATTTGTCCTATGCAACATCTCATCATCAAGCATTTCATGCACAATAATCCATTATGCATTCATTATAATCATGATACATGGGCAACAATAAACACATATATTGTCTTACAACATCCCGTCATAGGATCACCCCTATACGTTGTGATAAACTCACCTCTATCTCTTTTACGAACAATATCGAATACACGGACTTGTATAGGCTCACCCATATACTCAATGATGGGCTCACCTCCATCTTAATGGCTACGAATGGAATTAGGCTCACCCCTAACCCATAGTGATAGACTCACCTCTACCACCCGCAATAGGCTCATCCCTATTACGTCACGTAGCTAGACATACATATGATTTATAGATTATAGTGCACTCACATCCTATTGACCGATCAACGTATCCGTACATTAAAAATAGATCATTCACTTGCTAATATACCCATAAAACCATGTTAACTCACTGCTTACAATGCATCATTAAAAATCATCTCATATCCAAAAATTAATCATGCTTTAAAATAGAAAATACCATTTCATACAAGATCATACCATCTTGTATCAAGCCAAACCATTTCATGGGATAAACACAAGCAAAACCATGCTTAAATCCATGCATAACAATGAGTAACAACCATTATAAACCATGGAGTCCATTTCAAACCGAAATCTGAGAGTTCAAGTAACCATACTTAATTCCGAGATTAGCTTAGCGTTTCAAGCTTACACTAACCTCCCAACACCACATATCCAAGCTTATCAAAGCTTTAAAAGACATCCACTCACCGATTCGTGAAACTTCACGTGCCGACGCGAAGATCACTCGTCTGAAGCTTCCAAAATCGCTTCGCTAGCTTCTGGATCAATATCCCTTGCTTTTAGATCATAAAAAATAGAGATCTGGTGCATTAAAATGCATTCTGACACCAGCAACAAAACACATACTCGTTGCCCAGCAAAACGACATCAATTTACTCATCCACAACAACCGAAAACATATTTCTATTGCTTCCTAAACCATGCCCAGCCAACAATCAACACTTCCAATCATTAATATTCATCAAATCACGTCCAAAAACAACCTAAACCCTTCCTTATATCTCTAGGAATCATTTAACCATCAAATCACTTCAAAAACACAACTAAAACTATCATAAAACTTAAGGATCTCAAGGATTTCAGGATCTAAATCATTAAAACTCTTTTACATCATCATAATCACCTCAAAACTCAATTATAAACCATCTAAAACATAGCTCATCAACAACACGCCGAAAATCAATAATTAAACCTTAGTTTTGCAAGATTTTGATCTTAAATCAAAACTATAATTAAAACTCAGTTAAAAATAACAATTGAGAGTAAAAAATCTTGGGAATTTCAATAAAGAACCTTGATTAGAGGTTGATAATGGGATTTACCTCCAATCCTTACTTTCCTTAAGATTTGACAAGTTTTTCTTCACAATTCTTGAAGAAAATGAAGAGAAATCTTTAATATGGTTATTAGATCAAAGTGAGAGTGTTTGGGAGAAAAGAAATCAGGAGAAAAGGTTTTAGAAATGGGTTTTGCTGAAAATGAGAAGAGAAAAGTTAGTTACGTAAATGAAACTTCCAAATTTATGATTTTATTTAATAAATAAATAAAATCCCCTTTTTAAACAATTACTTAAAATTCATTTAAAACACATGTCGAATTAAGGAAATGTGTAATTGCACAAAAGCTCCCTAAAGATTCTAAGATTTTGACTACTCTTTTGAAATTTGCATTTTTTCATAGTTTTAAAACTTTACATTTTGGTCACTGCCCTAAATGTACTACTTCCAAAACTCATTTTATAAAATTTATTTGACCAACCTTTTAAACATAATTTTAGAGGATTTTAGCAATTTTTGTCATATTTTTATCCTATCCCGAACCTTGATTTCCCTAAACCACCTAATACGATTCGAACTGTTTCCAACAGGTTCACTTAACCCAATTCGATGTCTAAAACAACTAGGACCAAAATCGGTGTGTTACATACATGCATGAATTAAAACAAGTGATTCATGCTCCTAAAAACTTAGCCTTAATTAATCCTGCTTGAGTTACAAGAAATTGGTCGAATCACCTATTTACCCTTCTTGTTCGAACCCTTAAGTGTAGTTGGTTCAAATTGCTCTAATATGTATGAAAGAACCTAATATGGTCTTAAATACGTCAAAAGATTTAGGTGTATCTGAAACCTTACAAGATTTGGATTTATTTGTTTTAGATCAAGTTATGTTTAAAAGCTAAACTTAAGTTAATATGAAAACATTAACCTTGGTACAACAAATTGTATGAATGGCTTTAATCTTTCTTGGTCTCTGATGTAGGATCACCTTTTTTTTGTTGTTCGGTTGATCTTTATCGTTGGTAATACTGATTGTGTGTGAGATAAATTGCTATGTTGCTATTTAATATTCATGAAAATCATGGAGAAAGTATTAGGGTCTTCGAATGTTGTAATGGGTAAATTGGTATAATAACGATTTTGCAACATAGTTAAAGATACTAGAATTATTGAGATTGAATCCTTATGTGTTGAGAATTTTAGCATTCAATTAGTAATAGTTTAGTGAGTAAATTAAGTCTAATGACCAGGTTTAAAACTGTTTAGTATGCTGAATATATATATATATATATATATATATATATATATATATATATATATGAAGCTTGTTAGGTCATTTGAACATAATGATGTAATTAAAATAATTGAAGGCCATGTTCATTATGATGATTTGAAATTTGTTTGATGGTTTAAGTATTGTGGTTCCTAATGATCTATGAAATGATTGGTGTTATGTAATCAAACGTGGTTGAATGCGTGGATTGTACTATGTTATATGCCTAGACATTTATTCTACTTATCATCAAGGATCAACGTCATGCCCACAATATCAGATATCTTACCGAATTAATAAAACAATCAAGAGCATATAAATAAATAGTTACCAAAATATTCATATAATGTCAAGCCATACGAGACATTTATTCTACTTATTGTCCCACCCATGCCTTGGGTCGTATAGTATCAACGTAGGCAACAATGGCATAACAGTGGTCGTAATCAATGACGGCAATGCTACATAGAAATATGACATTAGTCCTTTGACTTTCCGTAAATCAATAAAAACAATAAAAAATAGGGTAAACTACACATATGACCACTGAACTACATATTTGGTGTCAAAATGACCACTATATTATTTTTTGTCGCAAATGCACCACACAACTATTTAAATGGTTCCATTTTAACCACACGCCGTTAAAAAAAAGAAAAAGTTGGCGGTTAAAAAAATTGGTATAATTACACATTTGGTCCTCTATATTTATACAATATATCAATTTAGTCCTAATTTTAATCTAATAAAATAAATTAATTATTCAATAAGATAGTGACACATGTCACCACCTTATTGGAAGTCTTTAATTATTTTTATTTAATTAATTTTCCACATGTCACACCCAATTGGACGTGGAAAATTGATAACATGAAGATTGCTCCTAGAGGGAATTGAACCCAGGACCTTAGATTGCAAGGGGCAAATGCTTGCCACTGAGCCAAGCATTTATTTTGTGCTACGAAATACAGTCTTTAATATATATGTAAATGATAAATCATTTAGTTTTAATCTCATGACCTTGAAGTTTCCTGTGCTGTAGACAAGATAAAAGTCTCGATTTGTTTCAACAGTGTTATTACGACGATGACGACGACTACGACGACGGACTATTAACACCAATTTGAAATTAATTTCTGCGAAGGCGCCATAAATACCGATGATATTGTCTTCCAACCTCTTCAAGCACATAATGTTGGCCCACATTATTGCGGCGTGTTGGAAAAAAATACTGAACTTGTTTCTCGACATCTTCCCATCAACCTTCAGCGTGTCCAACGTTTCCTCAATTTTACTTTGCATTTCGATTCCCGTATTGAAAATCTCTTGTAGCACATTCACCTCTGAAATTAGATGGTGAAGCATCTCCAATACCATCTTACTCATACCTGATACTCTTGCACCACCATCGCTAAATGAATAATAAAATATTTAACAATAAATATTTCACATACTAAATGAATAATAAAATCATGACTCAAAAAAATATTACCTTGGGTCTTTTCGAAACTTTCTTGCCTTGGGGTGATTCCTTGCCTTCAAGTAAATGATGCTTCAAGGCAATAACCTTCAAAAATGAAAATAAATAGTTATCTATAATGTTTCACATACCATATGAATAATCTAGTGGTTACATCGTTCAACTTGTCCAAATGAATAACTATTGGTAACCAAATGAATAATCAATTTTGATTTTTTTTTTTAAAAAATAACAATTAGCTATCGTAGGTCATGTAAAATAACTATTGGTTACCTTAGGTCAGGCAAAATAAATTAAATTAAAAAAACCTAATTAATTTTGATATTTTAAAAAAGAAATTAATAAACATCCATATTAGCAGTTAAGCCATGTCATCAATTTGTACAAGTTAGCATCTAGCTTGGCATGTGACCTGTTAATAAAAGGCCACGTGACGGTCAAATGTCCATTGACTAACAATTTCGTTAGTCAATAACGATCAAGGTGCCGAATCGACAAAATTAAATAGGTTTGTTAATAACAAAAGAAAGTAGGGGCAACATTACTGATTTGAGTTTACTACAGGGGCATGTTTACCCCTTTAGCCATATTTTTTTAGGTTCATGACCATTTTGTATTTTTTCATAGTAGAGGATTCATAAAAAACGTCATATAGTAGAGGACTCATAAAAAGCGTCATATAGTCTAGGAATTATTTATGTAGTTTACCCTATGTTTAATTACATGTTGGCACTCGAAAATTGCATGACCAAGGGTTCGTTTGATTTACTGAAAATAAATTCCAAAAAACTATTTTTGTAAAATAAATTATATTTTCTAGAAAATAATTTTTAGAAATCATTTTCTGTCGTTTGCATAATTTTGTGTAAATCATTTCCGGCCATTTGGTAATCTTTTTTGAAATTATTCATTATAAATATCAAATATAATAAACAATACTATACATAAATAAAATTTAGTATTATTATTTTTTTAAATATTATAATAATTTCATCAATATTATTATTTTTTTCTGATCAATCAATATTCATATTAAAATAATACTGTTTTATAATTTTAAAAATAAAATATAAAGACTTTTATATTTTATTAAATGAATTAATATTATTAATTATACTAGTTAAATATTATAATAAAATATTCTATTATATTATTAAATTATATTATTAAAATAAGAGTATTATATTATATTTTGAAAACTATTAATACATATATTATAAATATTTTAAAAATTATTACACTTTAAATATTTTACTAAATAATATTTTATTAAAAAATTATAAGACTGTCATATTAATATTAAATATATAAAATAAAAATACTTATTAATAATTTAATAATATTACTTTTAAGAAAATAACAAGCAATATTAATTATATTTATAATTTATTGTATATTATTCGAGTAAGAATAGAATATTATAATATAACTCGAAATATTATTATAATATTAAAAATTAGAATTGTAATATTAGTAATATATATAAATATTTTAAGCATTAACATTTTTAATTGAAATGATATGAAAATATTATAGTAATTTTAAATAAATAAAATAATATTATTTTGGTATTTACGCTTTAGAGTAAAAATTTAGGAAAACGTTCCACGAAAAATCAGAGTAAAACACTCTACAGAAAATGCAAAGAAATATAATATTATGTTGACTATGAAAATGAATTATATTGATCAACTCTTTTATGCCAACCAAACACTAAAAATGAGAAAAACAATCTGTCTAAAATAATTACGCCAATAAAACAAGCTCTAAATCTGTTTTCAAAATCATAAATTTGTTTTTATGATTTTGTCCCTAGAATGCATGTTATTAACAATTAGTTGACTTCTACAAATATGTTTGAACTGATTCTTTCATGAATGATTTACAATGAATTCAAAGTCGTATTGTTCAATTTGATGTTGGTTTTTTCGAAGGTTAAGTCAATTTTATCAGAAATGATACGTTTGCCCTAATAAATTACGATGCAAATGTGGTTGGTAGATATGGCAGATGGGGTACAATTTCGTAGTTTTCGCATCGTATTCACTCTAATTGAAGCAGGGATGACTATGAATTTGGTGAATAATGGGCGAATATGGACGTAAAAAGTCATACATGCTGGGGGAGTGGGTAGGGGATGGATGTGAGATCTTATTCATCCCACATCCACTCGCTCCGCTCCACTCGCCCCTATCCACCATATGAATAAGATTATTTTAATAGAAATGAAATATAATTTTATTTATATTATAAATATATAATTAGGTGGCATGGGTGGATGAATATTTTTGTTATAAATATGCTTGTAAGCATTTAAAATAATTTTAGAATGATCAATATAGTTAAAAAATCAAGTTTATTAAATATGTCTAGGATTTTTATGCATAGGCAGTGAGTTCTAAATATCACAAAAAATTCTATATAAATAATTAGGAAGTGATTCATACATCGTTGTAACCATGAGTAAGTCTCGTTTTATTTAGACAAAAGTCTTGTTTCATTTAAAACAAAAGAAACCGATTTCAACCTGTATTTTAAATGATACGAATTTTTAAATGATGGGGGTAAGAAAATTAGACCAGTAGACTGCTTCTACTACTAGTTAGACAATAACTTTAAAAATTCATCATAAATTGTACAAGTTGAATTAGAAGTACCACATTATATAGTTATATAGAAATTTGAGTCTAGTTTCTTTTGGATCAAATAGAATAAAGTTTCGAGTTATATATTATGGGATAAGTGGATTCCTTTGAAGGTATTATGAGCTAGTATGAAGTGGGTGGTAGGTGCAGGTGAATTTGAGAATATATTCGTATAGATGGGTGTTGAATTGAAAATTATACCGGTCATAGGTGGTGGGTAGGGGTGCTTAACGAGTTGAGCAGCTCGTGAGCTGCTCGAACTCGACTCGGTCAAAACTTGGTAAACGCTCGAACTCGAATTCGACTCAAGACCTTAACGAGTTGAGTCGAGCAAAGTCTAACTCGACTCGATAAGTTTGCGAGCAGCTCGTTAATTTTTTACAATATTTGTGGATTGTTACTTTAGTTTTAATATGTTAGTTTTATGAATTTGTGGATTGTTACTTTAATTTTAATATGCTAGTTTGGTGTATTTGTGGATTGTTAGTTTGGAATTTAGACTTTGAAAGTGCTTTATACACTCTTTTGATTTTTTGGGTTAAATTTGTTAATTTATGTTAATATTAAGCCGCATATAGTATTGTTAAATTTTACTTTTAGTTAAAAATAAGGTAATTTTTTTTAGTGAGCTTAACGAGCAACCAGTCGAGCATAATGAGCAGCGAGTTGAGTTGAGCAACAAAAATTTTAACGAGCACGAGTCGAGCACAATTTAAAGAGCTCAACGAGCAACGAGTCGAGCAATAAATTTTTTTAACGAGCACGAGTCGAGCACTGCCTAACTCGTGATCGACTCGCTCCATAAACACATCTAGTGGTGGGTATATAGTGGATATGAAAATTTTAAGTTAGGGAAAACTACACCAGTGACCACCGAAGATATTGGGGATACCTATTTGAACCACCGAACTAAAAAAAATGTCAATCACACCACCAAACTTATTAAATCAACCTATTTTGACCACCGCCGTTAAAAAATTAACGGAGGGGTGACGGAAGTGCCACGTGGCAGTTAACAAGACTTTTTTAAAATTACATGTTTAGTCCATGTTATTTACTTATTAAATCAATTTGATCCTAATTTTATTTTAATTAAATAAAAATTAATCAACCAATCAAATTATGACACGTGTCATCACCCAATTGGATTAATTTAATTTATTTTGTTTAATATTTAATATATTTTTTCCTCCAATCAGGTGGTGACACGTGTCACCACCTAGTTAAAGGAAATTTAAAGAAGAAAATGAGGATAAGAGGAGTTGATATCTACACTCTTTCAACACATTTGCTATTTATAGATTAAAACTCCTGAATCGGGTTTGATGTGTTAGAATAATTGATGATAGATATAACAAACACAATAATATAGCGGTAAAGTTAATAGGGTTGAGGTTTTAAGATTAAGATAATTATTTCTGAACCAGTGAACGTAGCCAATTTTGTTTTGATACTAATATGTATTGTTATCAGTATAGTTTGGTGTACCGTTTAAGATTTACTAATATTTTTAAAATTTCATACATAATATGTAAATGCAGACGTACATCAATTACATCATGTAAATATGGTTATGTACGAATACAATTTTTAAATAAAACAATTAAAAATCAATAATTAAGAGTCGAAGATAAAATCTACAAGTTTTACATGTGTATTTACTTATCTTTCCCCTTATAATCATATGCTAATTATGATAACACAATCATTTGCTGATTTAATTTTAATAAATATATTTTCACCAATTTAATTATGAAAGCATAACTTTAAAATGAAAACGGCTGTAGCCACGGGTCTGCTCTCTGTAGCACGCTGATTGTCTGCCGTGGTGGCACGCTGTTTCTCTCATTTTTCAGTTTTGTCTGCCTTGTGGCACGCTGTGTTTTTTCTCTTTTTATCCGTTTATTGGCTTTGAATCTGGTGTCTTTTTCGCTGATCATGGCTGATGTTGAAGCAGATTTGGCCCGTTTGGTTATGGATTCCGGGGAAGAAGAAGAGTTGCAAATTGAACAAAGTGATGGTGATCTTTCTCTAGCATATGTGTTTTGCTTTGTGGGATCTTTCTTAACAAATAGTGTCATTCATTTTGTGTCCATGCGCTCAACTCTGGCAAATCTCTGGCACCCGGTGGGGGGAATTTCAATTACAGATCTGGGAGAGGGCCGATTTTTGTTCAGGCTATATACGACAATGGATGCGGATAGGATAGAGGCGGGTGGCCCGTGGAATTTTAATTCCCACTTACTAATCCTGCATCGGTTGAGTCCTGGTGAAGATCCGACAGTGGTTCCTCTTGATAAGGTGAAGTTCTGGGTTTTGATTCATAACGTCCCATATGGTTTTGTATCGGAACGAGTTGCTTCATCAATTGGTAACTTCCTAGGAACGTTTCACGAATATGATTCTATGGCGGGTTCTCTTGGTTACAAGGGGATCATGAGAATTCGGGTATCTATGGATATTCGAATCCCTCTGAAACGTAGGAAAAAACTCAAACTTCAGAATGGCAGGGATCATTATGTCTGATTCGAGTGCGAAAGGCTCACTCTGTTTTGTTTCATTTGTGGCTTGTTGGGACATGGCGAGAGTTTTTGCCCTCTGCGTACGGTGAAGGATCCGTCGGCTATAATTTTTGGCTGGGATGTCTCGTTACAGGCGGCCCCTCGCCGGCGACAGCAATCGAAAAGGAGATGGCTGCGGGAGGAGAGCGCGCTTACAGTTCATCTTAGCGCAAATTCAGGAGACCATAATAAAGAAAACGTGATCCCCGGGTCAATAAACGTTACGCAAGATCAAATAGGAGGTATACTGCCAGCTGGTTCCGGGTGTCGGCCTCCTAGCAGAATGGGTGGACCCTTCCTTGGACCGTTAAGTCAAAGGCCCATTCTTGGCCCTGTTGTTGGTGGGCTACAAACCAGCATTGATACTCAAATGTTCTTAGCTGATGAGCAGTGTCCTTTAGAGAATGTGGATAATGCAAAACGCCCCAGAGTTGTTAATTCAGCACCAATAGTTTCTGGTCATTCCGATTCTAATGGTGCTTCCCCCTCTACATCGGCCGACCTGTCGCCCCAGGTCCGCCGGTCATCATGAAACTCATGAGCTAGAACGTTCGGGATTTGAACAAACCGCGAACGGTGGGGCGTCTTCGGCAAAAGTTGCAAGAAGAGAACCCCCGGTTATTTTTTCTAATCGAAACTAAAGTCAAAGATTCGAAAATGGCTGGAATTAGAAGAAAGTGTGGTTTTTTGAATGGTATTGATGTAAGCGCAGTTGGACGTAGTGGAGGCCTATCGATGGGTTGGAAGAATTGTTGTAAGGTGTCTCTTCGATCCTATTCAGGAAGGCATATTGACGTCCTTATTGAGGATGATTCGGAGGGTAACCAGTGGCGTTGCACAGGGTTCTATGGTCACCCAGAAGAGCAACATCGGGGGGAGTCTTGGGACCTTCTTAGATCCCTAGATGATATACCTGATACTCCGTGGTTGGTTCTTGGTGACTTCAACGAGATTGTTTTGTCCTCTGAGAAGCAAGGGGGGAGAGACCGGCCTGTTAGACAAATGGAAGGCTTCAGTGCTGCATTGAGTGATTGTGGCCTCGATGATCTTGGTTTTACGGGGCAATGGTTTACGTGGGAGAAAGGAAAATTTTCGTCTACCAACATTCGGGAGAGGCTGGATAGGGGGTCGCAAATGGTGCTTGGTGGGAACTGTTTCCAGATTATAAAGTCGCTCACCTAACGCACTCATTCTCTGACCACTGCCCAGTTTTAGTTAACACTGGTTTTGGAAGCGGTCCACACGCACGAATGTGGCAGTTTCGTTTCAAGGCAGCATGGTTATTAGAGGATTCCTGTGAATCAGAAGTTAAAAAATTGTGGCTTTCATCCTCTGGGGATTTCCTTGATCGATTATTACATGTTAAACAGGGACTTGATCGCTGGTTTAAAGATCTGCGAAGGAATAAAACCTCTACCCTTACAGCTCTTAAAAAGAAACTTGAGAAACTAAATGAGCAAATCCCGTCGGATGAGGTGTTGGGCGAGATTGTGGATACAAAGCTGTCTATAAACCTAGAGATGGACAAAGAAGAGCTTTTTTGGGAGCAGCGTGTTCGCTCAAACTGGTTAAAGCATGGGAATAGGAACACATCGTTCTTTCATAGATGTGCTTCCCAACAAAGACAGAAGAATAAGGTTAAGTTCCTGGAAAGTGAGAATGGTGAAGTGTGCTCCGGGGAAGCCGAAATGCTTGCGGTGGCCACGAATTATTTTGGCAGTCTTTTTGCCTCTTCTACGACAGGGAATTGTTCAAGAATCCTAGAAGGGGTTAATTCATGTATCTCGGAAACGATGAATTTAAGTCTCCGAAAGGGATTTACTTCTGATGAAATATGAGATGCAGTTAAATCTATGAATCCCCTTAAGGCAGCGGGGGAGGATGGTTTAGGAGCTTTGTTTTTTCAAAGGTTCTGGCATGTGGTTGGAAATGACACAGTGTCTTTTTGCATATCTATCCTGAACCAAGAAAAACCGATGGCCAATATAAACCAGACCAGGATTGTACTTGTACCAAAGGTTGATAATCCCACGGGTATGTCTCATTTTCGCCCTATAAGTCTATGCAATGTTCTATTTAAAATTATTTCGAAAACATTAGCAAATAGACTCAAGATAGTTCTTCCCCTATGCATTGATGAATCTCAAAGCGCATTTGTCCCAGGGCACCTTATCACTGACAATGTCTTGGCAGCTTATGAGATCTTGCACTCTATGCGCACGAAGAAGGGTGGTAAGAAAGGTTTTTTTGCGGAAAAACTAGACATGTCTAAGGCGTACGACCGTGTAGAGTGGAAGTTTTTGCATAGCATGATGTCTAAGATGGGCTTTGATGAGGGGTGGATCTCTCTTTTGATGGACTGTGTTTCTACTGTCTCCTATTCGGTGATATTGAATGGGTCGGTTGGCGAGATATTTCATCCTACAAGACGCTTGAGACAAGGGGACCCAATTAGCCCCTACCTCTTTCTTATCTGCGGAGAGGGTCTCTCTTCTCTTCTGAGGCAGCAACCTTCAGTGATAGGCTATAAGATAGCTCGTGGTGCTCCTTCTGTCTCCCATTTGTTTTTTGCCGATGACAATGTTATCTTTGGAGAAGCTTCAATGAGAGGAGCATCTACACTGAGGGATATTCTGACAGATTACGAGTTTTGTTCGGGGCAGGTTATCAACTATGACAAATCATGTATCTTTTTTAGCGCGAATGTTATTGAGGATACTAAACAGGATGTCTCTCGGGTTTTAAGGATCCGAAATGCTATAAACCCAGAGAAGTACCTTGGTCTTCCAAAAGTGGTGGGAAGGAATAAAAAACAAGCTTTTTTCGGTTTACGGGATAGACTGTTAGCTTGTATTAATTCCTGGAGTGCTCGGGTTCTTTCACAGGGGGGAAAAGAGGTCTTTATAAAGTCGGTGCTTCAGGCAATTCCCACTTACACTATGAGCTGCTTTCTTCTGCCTAAAACATTTTGCAGGGGAATCGAGTCAATCCTGGCTCGGTTTTGGTGGCAGAATTCGAAGGATAAGAAAGGAATCCATTGGAGTACCTGGTCTGATTTATGTTCTTTAAAGGAAAACGGCGGGATGGGATTCAGAGACATGTGTAAATTCAACGTGGCCCTGTTAGCTAAGCAGGGTTGGAGATTGATAACTAACCCTATGTCTTTAATTGCACGGTTATTTCGAGCTAAATATCATCCTACTTCGTCGTTCCTAAATTCGAGTGTTGGGGCCAACCCATCTTATACGTGGAGGAGCATCTGGTGCGCTAGGGGTTTACTAGAGAAGGGCCTTCGAGATATGGTTGGTGATGGAAGCACTGTCAGGGTATGGTCGGATTTCTGGGTTCCAAGTGACTATCCTAGGAAGCTTCAGGCTCATTCCCATTCAAACATTACCTTTGTGTCTGAGTTAATTAATTCTGGTACTATGACTTGGAAAGAAGAATTAATTAGGGGTATTTTTAGTCCTCTGGATGCTAGGGCTATTTTAAGTATCCCCCTCTCTACTTCTACTATTACTAATACTAAGGTGTGGTGTGGGGAACGAAATGGAGTTTACTCGGTAAGAAGTGGCTATCGAATGCTACTGGAGGAACCACAAGTGAATCCTAATCTCATGCCCATTCTAAAACAGGTTTGGCAATCTGGGTGCCCTACTAAGATGAACATCCAGTGCTGGAAGTTCATACGGAACTTTGTACCTACAAAGAGAAATCTATGTATAAAGCGTGTAGCCAATAATTCGATCTGCCCTCGATGTATGCAGGAACCCGAAGATGCAGCCCACGTTATTCGTAATTGTGGTTTTGCTGAGCGTGTATGGTGTTTGCTGGGGATTCAGTGTAATATCATTCAACAAGATACAAACATTGCTAGTTGGCTATCTACAGTTTTACAGTCTAATGGAAGGAGACATTTGCAAATCATCATTATCACTATCTGGTTTCTATGGATTACAAGAAACAATTTCTTTTTCGAAGGAGTGGTTAAAAATCCGAAAAATGTAGTTACCTCTGCGCATAGTTACTGGTTGGATGTCCATTTTGTCTCTTCTAAACTCAGCTCCTCGAACCCATCTCTTCGTGTTCGCTGGACACCTCCCTCCCATCCGACGGTGAGGGTTAACTACAATGCATGTTATGATGTTAACAATGGTAATGCAGATGTAGGGGTTTGTATTCGAAATGAGGAGGGTCTTATCTTAGGAGCTATGAGCATGAAAGTTTTCCATGTTGCTTCTCCGTTTGCGGCAGAGGCATACGCGGTTGTTCACGGCCTTCGCTTTGCCTGGGATCTGGGCCTCCCGACGATTGAGGTTGCAAGTGACAGTCGTTCCGTCATAACAAAGCTCAAATCGACGGTGCATGACAGATCAGATATCAATAATCTAATTAGGGAGGCGAAAAGTTTTTCTGGAAACTTTGTTAGTGTTTCTTACCTTTTCTCTCCGAGGGAATCCAATCGTGTGGCGCATGCACTGGCTCATCTCCGTCGTACCTTGCCTGAGGATGGCTTCTGGGTGGAGGATGCTCCGTCGTCGATCGTCGATCTCATAGATGCGGACAGGCGGTGGTTCTCAGACCGACACGAGTGATGACTCTCTGGTTTCTCAAGGATTTTGTTATTCGAGCTCCCTTTTTCCTTGAGGTTTCCGTCGGCACCAAATCGGTTTTATTCTGGTGGTTTTCCCACAGCGCTCTCGCCCGACGTTTTTCTCCGGCTGGACTAATCTCCATGGTTTTTTAGTTTTCTACTTTGTTTGAGTTTTTGCTTGTTTTTTGCTTTTTTTGTTTTAGAGTACTTGAGACGCTTCGTTTGTCTCTGATCACACGACACACGTGTTTCAGTGGTTGATTATTTTGTTTCCCAATAAAGAGATTAGCTGGCATTATAATTCAAAAAAAATTATGAAAGCATACAAAATCCAAAGGATAAAAGGAAAAAAACAAATATTTAGTACTTTTATTTTTTATACCGATAAATAATACCATCGAAAATAATAATTTTTTAAATTCTTTTTATTTTAATTACAATATTTTTCAAACATTAATATTTTAAACAAATTTTATTAATTAAAAAAGTACTTACTCCGAGTTCAAGTATTATTTACAAAAAAAAAAATTTAGAACGGATGATTGTAAAGTGCTCATAAGTCTTATATTTTGTATGCATTCCATCTTATATTATTGTTGTTCTTAAGTGAATTTTAGGGATATTTAGGTGCATGCATGCATCATTTACAATATTCTTTGTTTTGCCTTGTTTTTGTTGAATATCTTTAATTTGGTGGGAAAAGATATTGTTTTAGTTTAGTTTGCATTACATGTGCTGGAGACTCATGATGGAGAGAGGAGCTGAGGAGCTGATGTTGAGGCAACAAACTAAGGAGCTGTACAGAAGCAGTTCAACACAGAGAGAGTGTAACCCCCTTAGCCCGGCTTAGACGCCCGACCCGAACTGAGGAGATTGCACGGGGAAAACTGAAGTCAACTCGTAAAAGTCAACCTCGATTAACGACCTTTTTTTCTTTTTAACTTTTCTAGATGCATATTATTATCCTATATGATTTGAATTTTGATTTAGCGAAAGTGACACAGCGTACGGAACTCAATTAGGGGTCCAATTGCATACAAACGTCTTTTAGGGAATAAAATGCAAATTTCCAAAATTATAAGAACTAAACGAGTTTTTAAGTTACCAATCCAAAATTAATCATATTACATGTTAGCATGTCAAATTTCAACTTAATTTGATCATCCGAACACATTCAATTAAGCATCCAACATTTAGGGACCAAAATGTAAGAAAATAGAAACCTAAAACAATTCAAATCCAACGGCCAGGTGTTTCGAAACACCTTGCCTTGCAACTTCACAATTTGCTGCTTTTTCTCACATAATCACCCTCGAAATCATTACAACACATGCCAAATCACACATTCAACATGTATAAATATCAAAGACCATTAACATGAAGCACAAGCTAAATCATAGCATCATTCATGCAAGCATTAGGACTATAGGCATGCTTCCTAGTCTTCAAAACCATATAAAAGCTAAAAGCCACATTCAAACACAAATCAAACCTCAAAGGCCATTTACAAACCAAAATAAGCAAACCAAACATGCTTAACGTGTTTAACATCACCAAATACTAACAAGAGTAGAAATCTCTCCCATTGCCTCTTATTACACCAAGGTGAAACTACATACTTTGTTTAATTAAGAGCTTGGATTCCACTTGCTATTGGGCTGCCTTGAATGCTCAAATCTCTGCAAAGATGAAACAAATGAGCCTAAGCATATAGCTTAGTGAGGACCGCTAAAAGCAACATTAATCAATGCATTTCATAAAACCATTGTATCATTATTTGCAAATTCATGCCTTTCCTTAAACATGCTCTTCTAAGCATCAATGTACTTTTCAAACCACATGCTTTTAATATTATTTAAATAATAGCAAATAATCTTTGCTCATGCTTAAACCAAGCATCACATGCATTCTAGTATAAACCTCAAGCATCTCATGCTTAAATCATTAATCAACAACATTATATTGGCTTACAAGTGATCCGTTCTCAATGATACCAAAACACACACAAATGACACAATCAGATATGCGTATTTCAAGCGTTGTCCCACACGCTTCATACACACTACCAGACTACACAAGGCTCACATACGAGAGCAACCCTCCATCGTTGTGACACCTATGGTGGAATATAACGGTACAATCACAACCCCTCAACACCAATCATCGGTAGTTGTATAATTCCACTAACGAGAGCACGAGACACATAACACAAGACTCACACACGGGATTAACATCCACCGTTGTGATCTTAACCTCAATCGTTAGGATACTTGGATAGAGTATACGGTACAATCACAACCCAAGGCGACTTTATTCACGGTGCACCCAATCTTATAGCTGGCTAACTATATCTGATTAAAGTAACCAAAAACCATTTTTATCACTTGCCAATATAATCATTTAACATCAACATTCCACTGTTTTACAAGCATAAACATAATGCCATTTTCACAAGCATAAACATGCTTAAAATCAAGTGTACAAATCACATAAATCCAAGGATCACTTACCATGTGCATCCTTAACAAAATGGCATTAAAAATAAGCAACCTCAATGCTCTAAAACATGTTTTTAAACAATAAATAAATCACATTCAACTCGAGTGATTTTCAACAAAACATAACACCTTTCCGAGAGAGACTTTCGAATCACTTACTCTTGAGCTTGGCTAAGTGTTTCAAACTTACACTAAGCTCCCAAGACCACGCTCAAAGCGTTACAAAGCTGGAAAATCCATTTCCACTCACCGATATGCGAAGCCTTGCTCGCCGACACGAAAAACATTCTTCCGGAGCCTTCAAAAACGTCTTGTTTGCTCCCAGATCAAGATCTCCTGTTTTCACATCATCAAAACAGAGATCCAAATGCATTTAAACACCAGCAACTAAGTACAAACTCGTTGCTCACCCAAACTACACCAATTTACCCATCCGGGACAACCGAAAACTCAATCGATTGCTTCCTAAACCAAGCCCAGCAAACATACATCACTTCCAATCAATTATAAACACCAAAACACATCTAAAATCAAACTAAACCCTTCCTTATACCTCCAGCAAGCATTACTCCCATGTTTCACCTTAAAAACCCAACTCGAACTATCAAGAAACTCAAGGATCTCAAGGATTTCAGGATCTATATCAACAAAACCTCTTTTCAATATGTTAACCACCTCAAAACTTAATTAAAATCAATCCAAAAGAGAGCTTAACAAAACAAATCCGAAAATCAAGAGCTTCATCGTATTTTTGTAAGATTTCAATCTCAAATCAATACTATAATGAAAACTCAACTAAAAACAAAATTCGATGTTACCAATCCCCAACAACGACGCCAAAAACATGTAGGGCGTGTAGGTGTTCTCTTTTTGTGAGAGTGCAAGTGCACACTCCTGCCATGTTATAGTGTAAAAAATGTCGAATCCCACGAGGATTAGACATCTTATCTTGTTTCGTAGTTCCTGCACAAGGTAAAGTAAAAGCACAAGTGAATAATTTGTTGAGATAGAAAAGTAATTAAAAACACAAGTAATAGAGAAGAGGTGAATCAGGTTGAGAAGGCAGGCATGGTTATGCTGCCACTTAGTGTGAAAACTGCATTGTAAAAGGTATGAGTTATTTTGTGCTGCCACGATATGCTGCCTCGGCGGGTATGGCGGGCGGCAAACTATGACCCTGTCACGCGGCCGCGGCAGGTCACTGCCACTGCAGGGGTGTACTGTCTCGGTAGGTGGAATGGAAAGAAGTCTTGGCGGAGAGTCTTGTAGATACTCCAAGTTCGGCATGATAGTCGACAATGATCCCTCCTATTTCTAGGTTAGGATGCTCGAGAGCTAACGTGACGTAGGCAATACCTAGCAATCTCAGCGTCAACCTAACACAGGCTAGTCATCTCGGTTGGTAATCCCTTTTAGCCACTGAAACTTGTGGACTAGTGTGGAACCAAGTTAGTCACGCCTCAGCACGTTGTGACCGTACTTAACCCTTTTGTGAGCCTTGCACTTTCGTGCCCGACAAATGGATTCTCTAAAACGACTTGTGTACAAAGATTTAAAGAATGAAGAACAATAAATTAAGTAAACTCGGAATATTTTATTGAAAAATAACTCAAAACCTAAAACAATCGTTTCACACTAGTTACAACATAACCCTAACCCAAATAGAATTTAGAACATGGCGGCAGTGAAGAACACAAGAAAAGTCTATATAAAACCTAGGATGGTTTGAACTCGGAGTACAATTGGTATTTATAGACTCAAGACTAGGTTAAGTCCTCCTTAGAGTAGAAGTCCTCAAAAGTAGCTTTTCATCTTTAATATGGCTTTAAATGCCGACTTATTTGCGTGGAATATGGACTCTATCTCGTTTGCCTTAGTCCGCTAGTAAGCTTGAGAATTTTGCTTCGGCAGCCCTGGCCGCCTACTACAAACGTCGAAAAATCACATGAACGTCGGCGATAGATTCAAGAGTTTTAGCTCTACAAATCGCGCTTCGGTTCTTTCAACTCCCATAGTCTGCTGTCGTGGGCAGCAAGGTCGGCGGCAACTCTACTCGGCAGGTATTCGACAGCAACTTGTCTTCAACTGGAACTGCTTCAGTACAACTCCTAGGTAAGCTTCCTCAGCCTTGTGCCCTCGGCTCCTCAGTTCCCTCTTTCATCTGTTAATACCTATATACAAGAATACACTAAAACATTATCTCTTATTCACCAAATAAATAATAGCTCATAAAAGCAAGGCAGAAACTAAAAATACTGTAAAATGCTATGCATGCACCTACTTATGCCTAAAATGTGCTTAAAAATAGTAATAATAAGAGTTGGAATGTGCATAAAACATAAGACTTATGGACACTTTACAACACCTGAACCAAGAAAGGTTACACCTTCAGTAGTTGTTGCCCGCCACGCCGCATTCCGCTGCAGATGCCTTCTCTCGCATGATACTTTTCTTACTCCGCCTTCTCCTCCTCTAACACGGTGGACGACACTCTAGAGAGGCATCACCAACAATTCTCTCCAGCCATCACAGCAGAAAAAGTGGCAGACACCTCCTCGTCCAAGGATTCTGGGCAGTAGATGGAAGAAACCAGGGAACCAACGGCCACAACAGAGCCATCGGCAACACCCATGGTGAAACCAAGCAAGAAAAGGAAGCGACATACAATCTCATTCAAACTGACGCTGGAGGATGAGGACTCTGAAACTGAACCGGCCCACATTGAAGCTCTTTGCCCTTCGCCCAAGAGAGTCCAGCCGCCGCGCAGAGCAAAGATTTCACCTGCCAAGCCGCTGCCAGGAACTCTGCCAGCCGCCGCCTTGTCATCCAATCATCATCTTCCTCCTCTACCTTAGAAACTCCAACAACATCTTCACAATCAGACAACTTCTAGTGTTGTTTTCTTTTCTTTCTTTTTGTTTTTCTGTTTTAATTATTTTTCTTGTCTTTTATTTTTCTCTGTTTTATTATTATGTGTATTGAGGGCAATGCCCATCTCGAGTTTGGGAGGATTAGTATGCATTGCTTAGGCCTTATTTAGATAATTTAGTTGCATATATACTTGCTTTAAAATTAATCAAAAGAAAAAAATGTTAGAACTTGTGCCCATGATAGGATAGTCGATTTTAATTTTTTCGCACAAAAAAAATTAACTTAATTTTGGGGATAGCATGAAGAAAACATAGAGTTTTTCTATAATTGCCAAAAAAAACAAAAACACTACTGTTACTTTCTGAATTTGAGTGAATTTCTGATAAACATTGCCTGCTTGAATTATTTGTAAATTTCTAACATGGTTGCAGGAAGCTGTCGCGGCAGACAACATACAGAAAAAATGAAAAGCACTGCCACGTCAGGAACAAAGAAAAATATGTTGTTTTACCCTAGAGGTGCCCAAACCAGGCTCTAGGAAGAATCATATGCCAAGGACACCCAGATGCTATCAAAGTCCATGAATCTGAAATTTTTTGAAGTGACAGACAAATTAGCATGAGTGAATGAAAGTCTTCACGGGATGACTCATCTCAATGAGTTCGGGGTTTTGTAGTTTTCTCATATCTTAATTTCTGACCTAAAGAGTAGTTGTGATGAGCTAAAACCCTTATTGCCATGATTACAAAATGTGCTTAACTGTGTTGCCTCGGTAGCAACCTTATATTACCTTGATAACATCTTTTTTTACTTAGAATATTCTTCAGATTCAGCTTGTACACAGTCTCTGCACACTGCACTGGCATTATAGTCTAATTATGAGGTAATTCATGTTATTTCCCTTTCACTAATCTAATGATAGGTGCCACGACTTTGAGGTGCTACATCAAGTTTAAAACATGTTTTTCTTTCTGATTAATGCAAGGGCAAGTATATTTAGGATTGCATTGCTTGAGGACAAGCAATAGTTCTAGTTTGAGGCGTGTGTAATGTGCTTATAAGTCTTCTATTTTGTATGCATTCCATCTCATATTATTGTTGTTCTTAAGTGCATTTTAGGCATATTTAGGTGCATGCATGCATCATTTACATTATTACTTGCTTTGCCTTGTTTTTGTTGAATATCTTTAATTTGGTGGGAAAAGATTTTGTTTTAGTTTAGTTTGCATTACATGTGCTAGAGAATAATGATGGAGAGAAAAACTAAGGAGTTGATGTTGAGGCACCAAACTAAGGAGCTGTAGTCAAGAAGTTCAGCACAGAGAGAGATGTTGTCGAGTAGCTACCGCCGCCATACCTGCCGCCCAGGGCAGCAACTTGAAGAATTGGTGAATTGGAGTGCGATTGGAAGAGCATAATTTTCTAAGTCCAATGAGCCCATCCATGCAATTTTCTGAAATCGGAAACAGCGGACAGAGCCGCCAAAGGAGAAGATCAAAGCTTACTTGCGGCACAAGGCAACGACAAGAGGAGTCCAAATTCAAATCAAAGAATTTAGAATTAAAGGATTCATTTAATGTAAAAGCTACTTTAACATGAAGAAGACTTCTACTCTAAGGAGGACTTAACCTAGGTCATTCCCTATATATACCTGATCCTACTTTGTATTTTACATATATAAAAACCTTGGCATAGCTTAGTTTCTTTTGTGTTTCCTTGCCGCCACTATGTTATAAATTCTATAGGGTTTGGGTTGTGTTGTAAAGTAGTTGTGAGAACGGTTGTTTAGGTTTAAGTTTGTTATTGCAATAAATTCAAGGTTTGCTTATTTCACGTTCTTCATTGTTTTCAATTGAGTTCGAAAGAATGATTGTGAGCAATCCATTTGTTTGGCATCGAGAGGGTCAAACTCACGACAGAAGTAAGCATGATCTCATCCATACCATGTGTTGATCAATCCAGCCTAGACATAGGTTAGGGTTTAAGGCGGCTAAAAGAGGACAAACTAATGGTTGTTGATCATTGCAAGATTCTCGCCGACGGGTATTATCTGCAGCGGGCATCAACAATATTCTGACTTGGACATAAGCTGAATCATTCTCGAAGCGTTCTGTCGAGCGTTGAAGGTCTGCCAAGTTTACCGTCGAGCCAATCCTCTGTTCCACCTGCCGAGGCAGCGAAAGTTGTTGAAGCATCAATCTGGCATCTCCCGCAGAGGCCGCAAAGTCTGGCAGCGCAATACAACTTGACCTATTCAATGCAGTTTCACACTACGGAGCAGCATAACCTGACCCATTCCATCAATATGATACCTTCTCTTAATTACTTGTGTTTATTTATTTTACTTTTAAACAAACTGAAATTTACTTGTGCATTTAAATATTCTCGGGGTAGGAATTTATATTCGAGTTTGCTGTCCAATCCTCGTGAGAGATGATATCTTTTATATTATAACTAAAGATAGCTATGATTAAGACGAACAACTGCGGCAAAGAACCGATAATTATAGAAGCTGGGATTATTGGTAAGGATATATGCTTGATTATTTTTTTCAATGCATGTTTGTTTAAACCATAAGGATCTTTGTAACACCCAAAAATTACGCCCAAATTGTAAATCCTAAATTTGAAAAATCTCTAATTTTGAAATTCCTAATTGAAAACCCTAACAATTGAGAATTTTTAATTTAGAACCCTAAATTTTATGAGGGACTAAATACTATTTTTTATCAACTTGGAAGTCAATATGAAATTTTCTGAAATTTAAAGGACTGAATCTATAAATACCCTTTATCAAATTAAAATTTTATTTAACTTGATTGAATTCCTATTTCCTGTAAGCATTGACATAACAATGGTCTTTATCAGGTCCAATTCTTTTCATATTACAACTCTTTTATTATTATTATTATTATTATTATATATATATATATATATATATATATATATATATATATATATATATATATATATATATATATATAGTTTGTAAGACCACCCAAAATCCCTAAGAACCTAAGTTCTTTTCCGCAATGTTGTAGTGGCAGAAACCTAAAACTATTCCCCACCACTTAGTCAAAAAAAGAGAGAAAATATTAACATGTTTTTTTTAGTCGAATGAATTTGTTGTTCGTTAAATCATAACCAAACAACTTTGTATTTATATTTTCTTTCTTGAACAAATCAAAGCCATGTTGTGAGCCTCCAATAGTCAGATCTCATGCTACACACACTATCAAGCAGCAAACCCGAATGATCGATCACAATTCGATTCGATTCTGACTAGTTTATATCTTGCATCTCTTGGTGTACGTTGAATAAGTGTCGCATAGCATAGTTTCGAACTATTTAAGGTGTGTTTCTTACTGTGCTACATGATTTCTTTATATTGATGTATTATGATTTGTATGGTTGACATCACATGCATATAATTTTAGAATGTGTTTTAAGTATGATTTATGAAGCACAGATTTACGAAACTATGATTTATGAATTTCTGGACTATGATTTATGAATTATTTTTATGGAATATCAGATTCACGGAATGGGTTTTTATGAAACTTGAATTTTAAACATCATATGTGTATGAGCATGGGTTGTGATTTGTAAGGAGGAAGTTCAGTGGTTTCACCATTCAGGCTGAATTTCACTTCGGATTGGCGGACGTAGGGAGGAGGTTATGAGAACCTTCCTATTTTTAGCGGACGTAGATGGGTGCATTGCATTACGCTTGTGATATTGTATCATGTTTTTAAAGTATTTTAAGAAAATATTACTATGTTTTTACGACTATAATTTTCTAATTTAGTACGAAATATTGAGTTCGAAAGATCGATTGTGAGCAATCCATTTGTTTGGCATCGAGAGGGTCAAACTCACGAAAGAAGTAAGCATGATCTCATCCATACCATGTGTTGATCAATCCAGCCTAGACATAGGTTAGGGTTTAAGGCGGCTAAAAGAGGACGAACTAATGGTTGTTGTTCATTGCAAGATTCTCGCCGACGGGTATTATCTGCAGCGGGCATCAACAGTATTCTGACTTGGACATAAGCTGAATCATTCTCGAAGCGTTCTGCCGAGCGTTGAAGGTCTGCCGAGTTTACCGTCAAGCAAATCCTCCGTTCCACCTGCCGAGACAGTGAAAGTTGTTGAAGCACCAATCTGCCATCTCCCGCCGAGGCCGCAAAGTCTGGCAGCGCAATACAACTTGACCTATTCAATGCAGTTTCACACCACGGAGCAGCATAACCTGACCCATTCCATCAATATGATATCTTCTCTTAATTACTTGTATTTATTTATTTTTCTTTTAAACAATCTGAAATTTACTTGTGCATTTAAATATTCTCGGGGTAGGAATTTATATTCGAGTTCGTTGTCCAATCCTCGTGGGAGATGATATCTTTTATATTATAACTTGACAAAAGTGTGCAGTTGCGCTCATATTTAGAGAACACGTAATCGCTCTACAATAATACACACCGTTACACACCACTACACACTATTAAATTTTGAACTTTTAAATAACTATTATAATTCTTATAGACCCAGCATATAATTAATTGTATTTTTTCTAATACATTTTTTACTCTTTAATTTAAAATGTTATAAATTATTCTCTATCTCACAAACCTAAACACTTGGAATCCTTCTCATTTGTTGTTGTCGTCGTTGGAGTTTACTACCTCCATCCAACCTTCTACTTCAGACGATAAAGAAAACATACTTGAGCACTATCTGTCTGAGAAGTTAGATTCATGCTCTCTCTCTTCAAAGAGAATTGTCTAAGAGAAAAAAAACTCTTCTGATTGAAAATTGAATAATTTGACGAATCTATTTCAAGTAGTGGAGTTTATGCATATCTCTCTTTTTTATTGACGATGAGTTGTTTTAAGACTTAGATTTTTATCGAAATATTTTGATTCACTACTCAAAGGTGGAGCTTGGTGAGGGCCGGTGGGGCCCTGGCCCCCGAAACTTTTGTGATATTCAAATTTTACCCCTTCAATTTTTAAAATTTTTAATTTGACCCCTAGTTTCGGGTTCGGCTTCGTTTCAGTCGGGCGCAGGTCGGATTTCAGGTCCACAGTAACAGGTCCAATTCGGGTTCGGATCGTTTTCAGTCGGACGCAGGTCGGGTTCGGTCACTACAGTAACATGTCGAATTCAGGTTCAGGTCAACAACAGTCGGTTACAGATCGGGTTCGGGTCATTAAATTTTCAGGTCAAATCAGGTTTTGACTAGAGCAGGTTTCAGTCGGGTTTTCAGGTCGGGTCAGCTTTTTACATCCCTAATAATTAGGCAATAACGAGCTATTGTGGTGTAAACCTTATCTTCATTTATTTATTTTATTATCAAAATATTAAATATGTATTTGATTCACTACTCAAAGGTGGAGCTTGGTGAGGGCCGGTGGGGCCCTGGCCCCGAAACTTTTGGGATATTCACATTTTACCCCTTTAATTTTTAAAATTTTAATTTGACTCCTAATTTTTTTAAAATTTCCATTAAATTTTATTTTTTTAGAATATTTTAATTAAGTCACCTTTTATTTTTTAAAAACTTTATCATTTATTCTTAATATTTTCGAAAATTTTAGTTTAAAATTTTAAAATTTTCGAAAATTTTAAGTTGGCTCCCGCAACTAGTTATACCAGGATTCGCCCCTATCACTACTCCTACCTGATTGAACTTTGGATATTATCATGTTTAGGTACTGATGTAGATTTAAAATTAAGGTTATGTAATATGACTCTAACCTCCTTATTGTCATTTAATTAGTAAGAAGATGATAAATAGTAGAGATCATTCCTGTCTTATTTTAAAGAGGTGTTTAGAATTGAGCAGAACGGATTGAGAGATAAGATCATTTGCTGGCTGCAAAATTACTTCATTTTGTGACTGTCTAGATGTTTTACACATGATGATAATTAGGCAATAAGGAACTATTGTGGTGTAAACCTTAGCTTCATTTATTTATTTTATTATCAAAATATTAAATATGTATTTGATTAAACGAGTGATGTGAACCATTTTGTTTCTAAAAGTATCTATTAGAGTGAGTCTAATAATTAATATTTTATCTTTTGTTGTTTCATGCAAAGGTGAGAATTGAACACTCTACTACTAATTAGAAATGAGTGATGTAAACTTTAATTAATTGTATATATTAAAATAGAATTTTAATACAGAATGGTAGGCCGTGATATATCAAAAGAAGAAGCAGTTAAGGAGGGCAGGGCGGGGGGTTCTGAATGCCGGAGTAGGAAACTTTGACGTTGGTGCAGTTAGAGCTGAAGGGAATGGAGGCCTGCCCCATTCCTTCGAACTGTAGGTTTATATCTTTCAGGGAAATACCTTTGCATGGAATTGCTGCACTGCAAATCAGATCTACTGCTACTTTGCTTGCAGATGTTCCTCTGATGTTCGAGAATTGAACGTCCTGGATGCTCACTTTCGAATGCTGACTGCTTCCCCTCTTCCCGTATTCTTGATCAATGAGGATAGGGTTCTTCACATGTTTCATTACCAGATCTTCGAAGATAATGCCTGAAGCTCTGCTTGGACTATCAGTTTTGTATGTTTTGATTCTTGCACCATTGTCTGTGTCTGTAAACGAGCAATTCCTCACGGTGATCCCGAAAACATCTGCCTCCGAATCGTAGTGTCCAAGGCTACCGATACTGTTTCAAACCCAACCCAAAATGATTCAGAATATGTATGATAAATGATTTGATAGATAAATAGATAGATAGATAGAATATACCTAATACCGTGTCCGGGTCCGCAATCTATGTTCTCGATAGTGATGTTGGTGGATCCATGGATGATTCCGACGCAATCATCACCTGTGCCGATGCGACTGTTAGATATTCTGACATTGTTAGTTTTGCTCATGTGAATGCCATCGGTGTTGGGGCTGTCAGCCGGAGCTGTTATATTAACATCGTCGATCCTGAGGTTGTTGCAAATACTGATCATAAAATGGAACCCTTTGGCGTTGAGGGAATGAATGCCATTGATGATTGCGTCGTTCACCTTGATGAACTTCAAGCTCTGCAGTTTGTACAACAATTTTATTATTATTATTATTATTAACCTATCTAAATCATAAAACACAAAAAAGTTTGGATGGAGGAATTATTTAAATAGCGGTCCACAATGATTCAGCTTACGGCAGGCTGTCTGCTGCATCCTTTGCATTTGGGCTTCCATGATTTTTCACCTTGCCCGTTGAAAGTACCCTTTCCACTTACGATCAACCCATCGATGCTCTGGAACGTGATCCATTCTGCACCTTCGGCCGTCACAGTATTACCTTGTGGCACAACAGTTCCGCTGACTTGAACCATCAGCGGAGCTTCGCAGGTGCAAGGACCAGAAAGTAATATCGATCCTACCACAAATTCCCCCTCAGGGATAACTAGCATTGCCTTTCCTGGGTGATTGCACGCTGCTTTGAATGCCCTAATAAAATTCTAAGAACAACAATAAAAATTGCTTCATTAAAACCATAATCCCAACATGCATGGCCAATGCGAAGAATCAAATGGGTTTACAAAGGTTAAAACCATACAATGGAGCTTGGGGTCTTTCCATCAGCCTTGGCACCGTAGTCCAAGACATTAAAAGCTTCGACACCGGGGCCGCCATTGCCAGTGGCTACTCCTTTAGCTTGTTCCATTGCTTGATCAATATCAAACTGGCCCAATACTTGAAAATTAGGAAGAACTAAGCCTAGAACAAGAATGGCAATCATCCCCATTAACCCCATTGATGCCATCTTGTAACTCAGGCTTTTTATTAATTGTTCTTATTTTCTTTTCGCATTTTGGTTTAAATGTTCATGAGTCTTAAATAGAGAGGGTAGCTCTAAATCAATTGTTGGTTGCTTTCTTATCGGCATGTTTTTAGGATTTAAACCAAGACTAAATCCTCACCGATAATGTTAATTGTTGATGGACTAAAATCTCGGGAAATTTGTTTAGTTTTTAAATTTCACTGAATTTCGTTACTAAAAATAGCTATTTTACTTTTCTATTGTGTTTTTTTTAATATTTGAAACCAAAGTTGACTCTTTGGGATGAATATAGAAACAACACAAACAGGGAACAAAAGTCTCCTGGACTTTCTCTGCTCCAATACTAAAAAATAAAATAGTAAGCCTTAATCATATATTTTAAATCTTAAACTTATAACCCTACCATTAAAAATACGCTATACACCCAATACTCTAAACTCTACCTATAACCCTAATCCTAAACAATAAAATTATTTTTTAATGATGGGACATAAATAGGGGCATACAATTTCTACTCCAAATAGGGGTGACATTATCGAATAGAAATCATCTATCATTTTTTCGTGCCCTATTTATACCTGATGCTTGATGAATAGTGATGCAATTTTGGGTAAGTATACTCGCCGAATCAAATAATAGAGTGATAAGTAGAGTGTTGAACCCACAAGGGTTAGATCAATAACTACGAAGTTATTAATCTTAAGAATGTGTTTGTAAGAAAAGATGATTGAGGATTTATTTAAACTAAAACATTAAAAACTAAAGATAGCTATGATTAAGACGAACAACTGCGGCAAAGAACAGATAATTATAGAAGCTGGGATTATTGGTAAGGATATATGCTTGATTATTTTTTTTCAATGCATGTTTGTTTAAACCATAAGGATCTTTGTAACACCCAAAAATTACGCCCAAATTGTAAATCCTAAATTTGAAAAATCTCTAATTTTGAAATTCCTAATTGAAAACTCTAACAATTGAGAATTTTTAATTTAGAACCCTAAATTTTATGAGGGACTAAATACTATTTTTTATCAACTTGGAAGTCAATATGAAATTTTCTGAAATTTAAAGGACTGAATCCATAAATACCCTTTATCAAATTAAAATTTTATTTAACTTGATTTCTTTTTCGTTTTTTTATTGTTGAATATATATATATATATATAACCCTTCAATTTTAAATTGAATTCCTATTTCCTGTAAGCATTGACATAACAATGGTCTTTATCAGGTCCAATTCTTTTCATATTACAACTCTTTTATTATATATATATAGTTTGTAAGACCACCCAAAATCCCTAAGAACCTAAGTTCTTTTCCGCAATGTTGTAGTGGCAGAAACCTAAAACTATTCCCCACCACTTAGTCAAAAAAAGAGAGAAAATATTAACATGTTTTTTTTAGTCGAATGAATTTGTTGTTCCTTAAATCATAACCAAACAACTTTGTATTTATATTTTCTTTCTTGAACAAATCAAAGCCATGTTGTGAGCCTCCAATAGTCAGATCTCATGCTACACACACTATCAAGCAGCAAACCCGAATGATCGATCACAATTCGATTCGATTCTGACTAGTTTATATCTTGCATCTCTTGGTGTACGTTGAATAAGTGTCGCATAGCATAGTTTCGAACTATTTAAGGTGTGTTTCTTACTGTGCTACATGATTTCTTTATATTGATGTATTATGGTTTGTATGGTTGACATCACATGCATATAATTTTAGAATGTGTTTTAAGTATGATTTATGAAGCACAGATTTACGAAACTATGATTTATGAATTTCTGGACTATGATTTATGAATTATTTTTATGGAATATCAAATTCACGGAATGGGTTTTTATGAAACTGAATTTTAAACATCATATGTGTATGAGCATGGGTTGTGATTTGTAAGGAGGAAGTTCAGTGGTTTCACCATTCAGGCTGAATTTCACTTCGGATTGGCGGACGTAGGGAGGAGGTTATGAGAACCTTCCTATTTTTAGCGGACGTAGATGGGTGCATTGCATTACGCTTGTGATATTGTATCATGTTTTTAAAATATTTTAAGAAAATATTACTATGTTTTTACGACTATAATTTTCTAATTTAGTACGAAATAATTTTTTAATTATTCAGATTATTATTATTTTTTATATTGCGATATTAATGTAATTTCATACTTTTGAGAATAAATATGTTTTGAGATTATTTTTTAAAAATTCTTTTACTCTGATTTTTTTCAGAGATTTTATATAAACATTCTAATACCCCTCTGTCCCATAAAAAGTCCCTTATTGACTTTTTAAAAGTCAAAATTTTTAAACTTTAACTATTATATATTGAATATTTTAAATAATTAATTTTTAAAAAATATATATTTAAAAACTACTCGATTAAAGGTTTTTAAAATATATTTTTCATATTTTTATCAATGATAAAATTTAAATATTTATGAGTCAAAGTTGAAAAAATTGACCAAAAAAAGTCAATAAGAGACAAAAATTGTAGGACGAAGGGAGTATTTATTATGATATTTTTAATTTTATTTACTATAAGATATTTATTAAATCACTGTTATATTATTTTAGTTAAAGTATAATTTCCAAAAATTGAATTTTTTAAGGTTACAGTTTTCAAACGTGACTTCCTAAATTCGGCTATTTCTTCTAGGTCGGGTTTAGGGGTTACATTTAGTGGTATCAGAGCTAAGTTTAAACCCTCGGACTGTGAGGCTCACATAAAATTTTAAGCCAAAAATGATTTTTGCATGCATAATAAATGTTTTGGGGCAAAATGTCATTTTTGGATAAATTTATTATTTTATAGAATTAAATACAATATATATTTTGAATAAGAAACTCCAAGTACCAACTCTAATTCTAATATTGTCTCTTTTGTAGATAGATTACTATACCACCTCGTATTAGCTCTAGATTAGCTCGTATTAGCTCTAGATTAGAGTGAGAGAGTTATAACACCCTAAAAATTATGCCCAAATTGTAAACCTTAGATTTAAAAAATCCTTAATTTTGAAATCCATAATTGAAAATCCTAACAAATGAGAATTTTAATTTAGAACTCTAAATTTTATGAGGGACTAAATAAATTTTTTTATCAACTTGGAAGTCAATATGAAATTTTCTAAAATTTTAAGGACTGACTCCATAAATAACCCTTTATCAAATTAAATTTTAATTTAACTTGTTTTTTTTCGTCTTTTTTAATTGTTTAATATATATAGCCTTTTAATTTTAAATTAAATTCCTATTTCCTTTACACACTGAAGTAACAATGGTCTTTACCAAGTCTAATTCTTTTCATATTATAACTCTTTTATTATTATATTTTTCTTTTATATATATATATATATATATATTACATAGTTTGTAAGATCACCCAAAACCCCTAAGAACTTAAGTTCTTTTCCCCAATGTTGCAGTGGCAGAAACCTAAAACTATTCCCCATCACTTCGTAAAAAAAAAGAGAGAAAAGATTAACATGTTTCCCTTAGTCGAATAAATTTGTTGTTCCTAAAATCATAACAAAACAACTTTGTTTTTATATTTTCTTTCTTGAACAAATCAAAGCCATGTCGTGAGCCTCCAATAGTCAGATCTCATGCTACACACACTATCAAGCAGCAAGCTCGAATGATTGATCACAATTCGATTCGATTCTGACTAGTTTATATCTTGCATCTCTTAGTGTACGTGGAATAAATGTTGCATAGTTTCAAACTATTTAAGGTGTGTTTTCTTATTGTGCTACATGTTTTCTTTGTGTTGATGCATTATGGTTTGTATGGTTGACATCAGATGCATATGATTTTGGAATGTGTTTTAAGTATCATTTATGAAACATCGGATTTACGGAACTATGATTTATGGATTTATGAACTATAATTTATGAATTGAGTTTATAGAATATCGGATTTGCGGAATGGGTTTTTATGTAACTTGAATTTTAAACATCATATGTGTATGAGCATGGGTTGAGATTTGTTAGGATAAAGTTCAGTGGTTTCACCCCTTCAGGCTGAATTGCACTTCGGATTGACGGACGTAGGGGGAGGTTATGGAAACCTTCCTCATTTTTGGCGGACATAGATGGGTGCATTGCATTACGCTTGTGATATTGTATCATATTTTTAAAGTATTTTAAGAAAATATTACTATGTTTTTATGACTATAATTTTATTGCACTTTAGAGACACACTAAGCTCTTTAGCTTACTCCCACATAGTTTCCTGTTACAGATATATTTGGGCTTTAGGCGATGTGGTACTTGGAGGATCTCACATTTTATTCGGTTATTTTATTATTTAGTACGAAATAATTTTTTAATTATTCAGATTATTATTATTTTTTATATTGTGATATTGATGTAATTTCATACTTTTGAGAATAGATATGTTTTGAGATTATTTTTTCAAAAATTCTTTTACTATGATTTTATTTCAGATATTTTATATAAACATTATATTATTTATTATAATATTTATATTTTTATTTACTATAAGATATTTATTAAATAATTGTTATTTTATTTCAAGTTAAAGTATAATTTCCAATAATTGAATTTCTTGAGGTTAAAATTTTCAAACGTGATTTCCTAAATTCGGCTATTTCTTCTAGGTCGGGTTTAGGGGGTTACAATCTTTATCTACTCGACAAGATTTTCTAAGGAACTTCTGACTCTCTCGATGCCTGGAAATTAATAATATTAAAGCTAAGGTAATACATGTCTACATGAACCCTAACAACTCTATTATTTGTTTAAGAACTTTCTTTTAGTCGTTCAAAACCTAAACTGATATCTAAGCCGAATTAGAACTAAGTTAAAAGTTTAGCCCCACTCATCACGTCTGTATAACCTAACTCTCTCGATATTAAGCCATAAATCAATAGTTAAAAGACCTCCCTCGATAGCTCTTACAATAACTACACATAAAGAACAATGAACATGATAGATAAAAAGAAAAACAACTATAACATGAAAATAAGAAAATCAAAACATAAAAACTTGGGAAGCAATAATCCCAACTAAAGTATTTAGCTCATTCCTGAGCCTAAAACATCCATAACTGTAGAACTAAGTTTTGATATAATATTTCAAAAAATGTTTTGGACTAAATTGCAAAGAATTTAAAATAAGTTTTTAGTCAAAAACAACTTGAAAATATGTTTAAGGGTTTTCAAAAGGATTTGGAATGATTTAAAGTGTATTTAAAGTAGTCAAAACCATGATTTTCAAGTGACCGTACCGATACGGTATTGGACCGTACCGATACGCCTTAGGGTTTCAAACTACCAGATTTTCCAGTAGCCAAAACTCGTACCGATACAGTGTGCTTTGAAAAAGCCCAACGGCTAGTCGCGTATCGATACGGTTGTATCGCGTACCGATACGCCTAACTACCCCAACGGACATTTCCCAACGGTCATTTGAATTTGCAGGACCGTATCGATACGCTAGGCAAGCTTATCGATACACATCAGCTAAAGAGCACATCGGCTAATTTCTCTTCGAGACCGTATCGATACGGATTGAGAGGGAATCGATACACCAAGCTGCAGAACTGCATTTATGGTGGGAAATAAAGACTCAAATGGCTCCAATTCAATCCCAACGGCTAGTAACGACTACAAACTCAATTGGGAGTATAAAAGGGACCTCCAAGTATCTTGTAATGGTTAATGCTTCAATTGTTACAACATTATGATGTCAAAATTTGTCTAGAGCTTAAATTGTTTATTTCTTGCTTAGACAACACTTGTGATCTAAACATTGTTAAATTTGCTCAAGTGTTTAGGTTTTGGGTGAGAGTTTAGTATTGCAAACACATACCTATTAGAGGGATTTCTAGTTTGCTAAGTCTTTCTCTTGTAAGAGAGTGTTTGATCAAGCTTTGGGTAGAAAGCTTAATCATTGTAACGGTTTCCTCCTAAGCCGAGAAAAGGGGACGAAATTCTTAGTGAATTTGTTTGGAAATCCTTAGTGGGGAGCTAAGGTAGTGGATGTAGACCTTGGTTAGAAGGTTGAACCACTATAAATCCTTGTGTCAAATTGCTAAATTTTCACCTTGTGAAACAAATATTTTAATTTTGATATAACTAAAAACCTAAGGACTAAATTGAAAATGTCAAAACGAATTTTAAGTCCTCAAAATATCCCCATATAATTTTAAGATTATGCCCAAGTTAAAAACAAAGTTTTTCAAATATTTTTCTAAGTGTTTCAAGCCAAACAGTGATTTTCAAGCTCCTGTTTCGAAACGGCCATAAGGCGTTTCGAAACGTTTTCATCACTGTCAACCCCTGTTCCGAAATGTGTATCGAAACACTTGACCCCGTTTCGAAACGGTATCTCACCTTTTGAAACTGTTCTTCATATTTGATTTAAAAAGGCACAACAGTTGAAATATTTTTGCCTAATATTCAAAGATAAATAGGGTGTTTCGAAACAGGCTAAGGTTGTTTCGAAACGACCCTTGACAGTAGCAAATCCGTTTCGAAACGAAGCCAAAGCGTTTCGAAACAGGTCTTAAGTTTAAATATAAAATATGACCGTTAAATTGTTTTTAACTGATTTTCTGAAAACCGTTAAGGTGTTTCGAAACGGGCTAAGACCGTTTCGAAACGGGCTCTTAAATGCACCCCAACGGCTCTTTCTATTTTAGTCCGTTCCGAAACAGGTACCCCGCGTTTCGAAACGGGTTGTTGCAGACTGCATTTATGGTGGTGAGATAACATCCCCAACGGCTCTATTGATGAGTGCAACAACCACAACGGCTAGAAATCAATGAGAAGGTATAAAAGAGACTTCTAAAAGCACCAGCAACAACTATTGATCCAAAAGCAAACATCCAAACATCAAATCTAAGCAATTGTGCAAAAATCCCATTTTGTGTAAAAACCCCAATTGTAGTTTTCATTCATATCTTGTTCAATTGGGTTGAGTGCTTGTAATTGGGCTATCATTTGTATTGAGAGATACCTATTTAGCCATCAAATTTCTTTGTTCACTTGTGTGAGGAATGGGTTTATTTTTGGGTAGAAAAATCAACCGAAATTGTAAGGGGTTGCCTCCTTGTCCTAGAAAAGGGGAAGAGCAATTAGTGTAATTGTTGCAAATCCTTAGTGAATCTGAGGTAGTGGATGTAGAGTTCATTTGGAACTTGAACCACTCTAAATTCCTTGTCTATTATTTTCAATTTGCAATTTCCACCACAAAACCTTTAAATTTCCGGCATATACGAGTCACAATCGACCACAAAGCCTCCTTTCTTCAATGGTGATAACTATTCTTTTTGGAAGAATAGAATGCGTCTATTCATCAAGTCAAATGACTATCTTGTGTGGGATGTCATTGAGGATGGGCCATATATTCCATTGAAGCAAGATGGTGAAGGCAAGATGGTGTTAAAGAAGAAAGTGGAGATGAGTGAAGAGGAGAGGAAAAAGATTCAAGTTAATGATAAAGCTCTCCACATGCTATTTTGTGCTTTCGGTCCGAACATCTACTCAAAGGTCTCATCAATTGAAAGTGCCAAAGAAGTGTGGGACACTCTTGAGACCACTTATGAAGGCACCAATGATGTTAAAGAAACTAAGATTGGAATTCTCAATCTTAGTTATGAAAATTTCAAGATGAAGCCTGATGAGACGGTGTCAAAGATGTTTGATCAATTCTCCACGATTGTCAATGGTCTAAAGGGCTTTGGAGAGATCATACCGGAAGACAAGCTTGTCCGGAAGCTACTCTATTCACTTCCCGAGTCTTGGGATGGGAAGAGAACCGCTATCATCGAAGCAAAGAACTTGAAAACGTTGAAGCTTGATGAGCTTGTGGGTTCTCTCCTTACTCATGAGATCATGAAGCAAGGAAGGGAAGATGAGAAGAAGAAAGAAGAGAAAAGGGTAGAGAAGCTTGAGGTTGAGAAGAAGAAGAAGATGGGAATAGCTCTCAAGGCTAAAGCTTCACAACATGATGAGAGCTCATCTAGTGATGAGGATGAACTTGAAGAATTGGCTATGATAGCCAAACGGTTCTCACGTTTCATGAGGTCCAACCGGGGAGGAAAAATCCAAAGGAAGATGGACTTCAAAGGCAAGAACAAAGAAGAAGGAAAAGATCCTATCATTTGCTATGAGTGCAAACAACCCGGCCACACACGTTCGGAGTGCCCTCAACTCAAGAAGAAGGGCTTTGAGAAGAAGAAAAGACTCAAAGCCAAGCTTGCTACTTGGAGTGATGAGGAGTCATCAGAGGATGACGAACAAGAAGTGGCTAATCTTTGTCTCATGGCACTTGAGGAAGATTCCTCCTTGGTAACCTCTAACTCATCTACTTTAGATTTTTCATATGAAGAATTAAATGATGCATATGATGAGTTACAAGAGGTATATGATGAATTAGTTGAGAAATATAAGGAGTCGGTCATTAGGAATAAAAAGATTATTCTAGAACTAAATGAGAAAAATGACTCACTTACTTAAGCTAATTCTAAATTTGAGAAAAAGATATTAGGATTAAAAGATGAACTTAAACTTTTTCAAGATGAAAATGTTGATCTTAATAATCTTTTATCTCAATGTAATTGTGAACACCAAAAGGTGTTGGGTGAGCTAAATGAGCTCAAGAAATCTTAAAAAAATGTTGGTAGTGTCAAGCATGAAGTGGGAAAATCATCTAGAACACACCAACATAAGAAAAAGACTAACTACTACAAACAAGGTAGCTACCCTAGACATAGTAGAGCTAAAAGAATTAGAAGTGTATGGGTTCCTAAGGAACTTGTAAAATCTAATAATATTATTGCTATGTCATCTTGGATTCCTAAGGGAACCAAGGTTTTGGGAGCTAACACTCATGGACCCAAAATGATTTGGGTACCAAAAACCAAAGTTTAATATCTTTGTTTGTAGGGGGAGCATTGCTACAAGGCCAAAGCACAAAGTCAAAACTCATGGTACCTTGATAGTGGATGCTTGAGGCACATGACCGGAGACAAGAGTCGATTCATGGATCTAAAGCCAAAAAGTGGAGGAGTAGTAACATTTGGTGACAACTCCTGATGAGTGCTCAAATATGACATATTTCATTTGTTATTTTTCTAGCTATTGGGACTTCTTGCTGCTTAATACATGTTGTTTTCGTTATATTTTGTGCAGGGACCCAATTCTAGAAATAGCAGTGAAAATGAGGCATTTCTGCAGTTTTTATTATAATTCTGTCATGACTGGCATTATGGGCACGACACCGGGCACGACACGTCAGACGCGTCGTGCCCGGTGTCGTGCCCATAATGCCAGTCATGACAGAATTATAATAAAAACTGCAGAAATGCCTCATTTTCACTGCTATTTCTAGAATTGGGTCCCTGCACAAAATATAACGAAAACAACATGTATTAAGCAGCAAGAAGTCCCAATAGCTAGAAAAATAACAAATGAAATATGTCATATTTGAGCACTCATCAAATTCCCCCTCACTTGTCTCATACTTGTCCTCAAGTATGTCCGAAAAAATCATAAACCCAAGAATGTAGTTCTCAACCATTACAAGCATCAAACATAATCATAAGAGTTCTAGCACGAAAGGAGGTTCATGAAAGAAACATAATTAAAACCAAATAGATACAAGCAAAGAGCAGCCCTTGTCCTTTTCAATTACCTATCAAGCATTAATCAAATCTTAGCCTAGTCTTAATCCTCACCAAGATACACTCAAGAGCACTCAAAGTGTTTTAAAGGTAAATTTGAAGCAGAAACACTCAAAGTCAATCATGAATAAAGGTTTCCATATGCTTGTAACAAGTTCAATTCTCCACTACTTATTAGAACCGAGGTGCAAAAATCATTAGGTCTTCAAGGTGTAATGAGGGTTTAGAGAAAAAAGGTAGAAAGATGGAAAGAAAAAGAAGATGATCAAAGCAAGATATTTCAAACATAAGCAGTGAAGACATTAAAAAGGAGCTAAAAATGGGCAAGCAAAACACACATTTTTTCTTTCTTTTTTTTTCTCTTTTCAAAACTGTTTTTTTATTCTTTTTTTTCTTTTCTTTTTTCCGAAGCAATTGCTTCCTTTATTCTGTTTTTTTTTCTTTTTTTATTTCGAAGAATTATGTCCTTTATTCGAATTGCAGCTCCTTATTTGCCTAGTAATATAGTTTCTATCATTTGATCAAAAAGTGGTTAAGCAAGGAAATGGGGTGTAAGGCTAACAAAGGCTCACTAGGCGATGAGAAAGGGTAAATTAAAATGGAAGGGAAGGAAAATGTTTAAAGCCTAATGCCTAAATCATTTTAAAGCACCTCGTTCTTAGTGTAGTCTCGAATTGTAAGCAAGCCACAAGTTCTAGATTCCTAAAATTCAGGATGACACTCTCAAGCAAAAGAAACGAGCATAATATGAAGAATGCATGCTCAAGGCTCAAATCTTACCAAAATTGGGCTAATTTGATTAAGCTAGGTGAGAAATTTAATTAACACTATCAAGAGTAATTAAAAGAGATGTCAAACTGTAGATTACCCATATCATTTGATTATCAAAATGCTCCAATTCAATCATTCCTAAGCACTAGAACAATTATAACATGCTGGATATAATGCAACGGCCAGAAAAAAAATCATCTTAAGGTTTAATCAAAATCAAAACATATTATCAAACAAGCAGACAAGTGGTAATTTACCCTCCCCCTCACTTAAATGAATTGCCCCAATTCAGAAAAAATTAAGGAAATAAATAGAAAACAAGGGCAAAAGATACTCCCCGTGGATGTAGAGTGAGTCGATGGGAAAGGTGCACTGTGAGTGGCTCGGATCAGCGGCGGCAGAGGGCTTTGAATGGACTGTCGGATGTGCGAAAGAAGGTGCAACGAAGGGTGGTTCAACATTTTTGTTGGCACCCGTCGAATGTTTGCTGGTCGTCGGCCATCACGGTAGGGAGGAGGAGTAGGGACTGGCCCGAGTTGCTGAAAGGATGCGAACGGCGGCTGAGCGGTGGAAGCCGTATGAGTGGGGTTCTCGACCGGGGGCTGGGGGCTTTCCGTCATCGACCACCGCGGCGTGGAGGAGGTGTGGGGCATTGCGGCTGAGTGAGTTTGCGGCTGGGTGTGTTGTGTTTTTAGGGATTTAGAGGTTTTGCGGGAAAGAAAGAAAGGGAAAGGGGAAAGGTTTCAAAGGGGGGAAAATAAAGAAAGGAATTGAAAACAATTCTTACGTTATTTTATTCCCAAGCAACCGGTCAATGGGTTTTGAAAATGGTTGGAAAGGGTTTGCTATCATGAGCCATTAAGTGGAAAGGGATTTTGCTATCGTGCACCACTTTCAATGGGACTGCAGCTTATGATCGAAGAGTTCTTGCTGTGTGAAAAAAAAATCCTGCAGAAAAATTATTAAGGTAATTAGAAAAAGAAAAATAAAGGAAAATAAATAAAATATAAAAAGAAAGGAAATTTAAATTAATGAAAATAAAAAAGAATGGGTTGCCTCCCATTTAGCGCTTTGTTTAACGTCGTTTAGCTCGACGACCTTTGTTAAATTTTTTGTTCTTCAAAAGCAAGTTCTTCAAATAAGCGGTAATGTCCATCGCTCGTCGTTTTAACGTCTTCCTTCATCTTTCTTTTTGTGCGCAAAACAACAGCTAAGCTTCTACCTCCTTCCCAAGACGACAACTTACTCAAGATGATGTTTGGCAAAGTTTGGTTGTCGCCTAAAAATATGTAATCAAACCATTCCAACCTTGGCTTGGGTTCCTGCAAAATTGATGGAAAATGTTTAGTTCGAATTGGAATTAATCGAAAATTAGAAAGGGAAGAAAGATTTGAAATGATTTCGCCTTTGTTTTTATCGTCGAGATCTGCGAATTCCCTACAAAATTCATAACATAAATCAGTTTCGATCAAATCATTAGCTAACGGATCTATAATATCAACGAAATTTAAACTTGCGACCGAATCAGGATACTTCATAGCTTTATACATATCAAATTTAACTGCTTCCCCATCAAATTCCATAGTTAAGATGCCGTCGCGGACATCGATCTTTGTATGCGCGGTTGATAGGAAAGGTCGGCCAAGCAAGATTTCGGATCCGTTATTGCTGCGATCATTTTCCATGTCAATAATGTAAAAATTAGCAGGAAAAATGAGATTTTTTACCTGTACCAACACGTTTTCTAGTACTCCCTCGGGGTAGATGATTGATCGATCAGCTAATTGAACCGTCACTCGCGTTTCTTTCAATGGTTCAGTCGAAATTTTGTTGTAAACGCTTAACGGCATGACGTTGATAGATGCGCCTAAATCGCACATCGCCCTTTTTATCCCAACATTCCCAATTTTACAAGGAACCACAAACATACCTTGATCCTTGTACTTTGGCGGCAATGGTCTTTGAAGAATAGCTGAAACGTTCTCACCAAGGTTAACTTTTTCATTCCCAGACAATCGCCTTCGGTTTGTGCACAACTCTTTCAGGAACCTTGCATATTTGGGCACTTTTCGAATAACATCAAGAAGTGGAATATTAATTTCCACTTTCTTGAATACATCCAAAATTTCCTTCTCTTCCTCCTTTTTATCACGTTTCGCCAATCTACCTGGAAAAGGAGGAACAGGTTCGTAAGTAGAAACAGAAATATTAGATTTAGAGTTACCTGTAGTGGGTGGAGACTATTCGTTCGGGTCCTTCGAAGAGTTGCCTTGCTCGTCGGATTTTTGCTCATCTTGCTTGGGCGGTTTAGGCGTTATCACTGTACCACTACGCAAAGTTATCGCACTAACATTTTCCCTTGGGTTAGTTGCGGTTTGGGATGGTAACTTTCCCTGGGATTCTATACGGCTAACGGCTTGAGCTAGTTGGCTTATTTGTTTGTCGATTTGTTGGAGATGGGATTGTGTTTGGGTTTGGAATTTTTCCTGCGAAACTGTCAATCTCTCAACAATAGACTCAAGCGAAGATTTTTGGGGTGCTTGGTTTTGATAGGGAGGTTGTTGCCTAGGTTGATAATTCGGGTTCTGATTACCGTAGCTCAAGTTTGGGTGATCTCTCCAACCGGGATTGAATGTATTGCTATGTGGGTTATAGGGTCTTTGGGGAGGTCCGGGAAAGTTGTGTATGGCGTTAACTTGGGCACTAGATGGATCTTGGAGTAAGGGACATAGATCAGTTACATGATCGGACATGGTACAAACTCCACAAACTTTGGCAGCTCCTAATTTCCCTGAAACAAGTGAATGCACAATATTAGTCAAATTATCAATCTTATTTTCTAATGTAATTGTGCTTACTGTTTGAACCCGTCGACTGGGTTCACTTGCAGAACCAAATTGTTGCGAATTTGCAGCCATTGTGGAGATTAATGTCCTCGCTGCGGTAGGAGTCATGTTAACGAGCGCGCCACCGCTTGCCGCGTCTACCATCTTTTTATCCATTGGTAACATTCCTTCATATAGGTATTGAAGGAGTGTTTGCTCGGATAGGCCATGTTGCGGACAGCTTGCGCACAGCTTCTTGAACCTTTCCCAATAATCATATAGGGATTCGTCGTGCATTTGTTGGATACTCAATATGTTTCGCCTAATTTCTGTCGCTTTTGCCGCGGGGAAGTATCTGTCAAGAAAAACACGAGAAAGATCAGACCATGTATTAATAGAATTCGGAGGTAAATAAAATAACCATTCTTTAGCCATTCCGGCTAAAGAAAAAGGAAATGCCCTTAGTTTTATCTGATCCTCTGAAACTCCTTGCGGTTTCATACTGCTGCACACCATATGGAATTCGGCTAGATGCTTGTGTGGGCTTTCAGTAGGTAAACCGTTAAAGGTAGGGAGTAGATGAATTAATCTTGTTTTGAGTTGGAACGGAGTATCGCCTTGAGGAAAAGCGATGCAGAGTGGTTGTTGCACGGTAGGGGCTGCGTTCAGCTCTCGAATTGTTTGATCTGCCATCGGTTCTGGTTCTTGTGTAAGTTCGTCGATTGGTGTGGTTTCGGAGGTGGATTCTTGTTCGGATCGTCGTGTGCTTTGTTGTTTCTTTCGGCGAAGTGTTTCGCCGTGAGTTCTACGAGCGCTTGCTTCAATTTCCGGGTTATATGGAGCTAAAGTACCCGGATTCTTCCTGGTCATAAAATAAAACAAAATCAGTCAATAATTGCCGAAAATAAATCTCCCCGGCAACGGCGCCAATTTTGACAAGTCGTCGTTAACCGGTCAAAATAAATATAAATAATTAACCTCTTTCAGCAATAAATAAAATAAAAAATTAAATAAGTATAGGGAAAGAGGGTCGATCCGCAGGGAGATTAGCTGGAATTGTTGACTTGAATTTGTTGAATCCGAAATCCCAGGAATATCTGCAAGGAAATAAAAAAAGGGGGTGATATTTGATTTCGAATGAAGTAAAAAAAAATAAATGCAAGAATTAAGGAAAATAATAGAAAAAACCAAATGTGCAAATTAGCCTCGAGTTAGCCTTGTCAATTCCTTCGATCATTGAAATAGATTTTTACTTCGGGGATCATGTCGGTTACAGTCTGCGAGGCCCAACCCGTCGCAACTTGCTTTTCTCTCGAGTAACCAATTCTCCCAAGACTATCTTCGAAGGTTGATTCTTAAACAAATTAGCCACGTCTATCGTCGTTAAAGTGTTTAGTTTTGAAAGCAGGAAAAGCCCGACTCAGAAATTGTCTAAAAGTAGAATCGCTTCTGATTTTATCTTTCCTTAGCGGACCGCCGCTAAGAGTGTTCACAGGAAGTCGAAATTGCCACAGGCCGATCCTTCCTCCCAACTATGTCTTTAAACGATTCCAGATCAACGAGCTCTTTTGATTTGAAAAACGATTAAAAACTTTAGTAAGGCCGATTGCCAAACTATCTAAACAGAAAGATAAAAATGTATTCCCGAAGGAATTTAGGCAATGTTCAATTCTCACGATTAGAATTGATTTGGCTAACTCTTAGCTCAAGAAATTTAGCTAAGCATGATAATCAATTCTAATCGTGAGAATTGAACATTGCCTAAATTCCTTCGGGAATACATTTTTATCTTTCTGTTTAGATAGTTTGGCAATCGGCCTTACTAAAGTTTTTAATCGTTTTTCAAATCAAAAGAGCTCGTTGATCTGGAATCGTTTAAAGACATAGTTGGGAGGAAGGATCGGCCTGTGACAATTTCGACTTCCTGTGAACACTCTTAGCGGCGGTCCGCTAAGGAAAGATAAAATCAGAAGCGATTCTACTTTTAGACAATTTCTGAGTCGGGCTTTTCCTGCTTTCAAAACTAAACACTTTAACGATGATAGACGTGGCTAATTTGTTTAAGAATCAACCTTCGAAGATAGTCTTGGGAGAATTGGTTACTCGAGAGAAAAGCAAGTTGCGACGGGTTGGGCCTCGCAGACTGTAACCGACATGATCCCCGAAGTAAAAATCTATTTCAATGATCGAAGGAATTGACAAGGCTAACTCGAGGCTAATTTGCACATTTGGTTTTTTCTATTATTTTCCTTAATTCTTGCATTTATTTTTTTTTACTTCATTCGAAATCAAATATCACCCCCTTTTTTTATTTCCTTGCAGATATTCCTGGGATTTCGGATTCAACAAATTCAAGTCAACAATTCCAGCTAATCTCCCTGCGGATCGACCCTCTTTCCCTATACTTATTTAATTTTTTATTTTATTTATTGCTGAAAGAGGTTAATTATTTATATTTATTTTGACCGGTTAACGACGACTTGTCAACTCCAAAGGCCACATTAAAGGTATTGGCTCCATAGGTAATCACTCTACTATTCTTATTGAAAATGTTTTATATGTCGATGGTCTTAAACACAATTTATTGAGCATAAGTCAATTGTGTGATAAAGGATTTAATGTTTTATTTGATAAAAATGGATGCAAAATTGTAGGCATTAAATCTAATAGTATTATGCTCATAGGTCATCGCATAGGGAATATATACATGGTGCATCTAGATGACATTCATACATCTCATGCATGCTTAGTTGCTCAAAATGAAAATGATGCATGGTTGTGGCATAGGAAGCTAGGACATTCTAGCATAAGTGTTTTGGAAAAACTAGTCTCTCTAAATCTAGTTAGAGGTTTACCTAAAATAAAATTTTCAAATGATAAAATTTGTGATGCATGCTCAAAGGGTAAACAACATAAGTCTTCCTTTAAATCCATTAATGATGTTTCTACTAGTAGATGTTTACAACTAATTCACATGGATTTATTTGGGCCAATTAGGACTATGAGCTTGGGTGGTAAGTCTTATGCTTTTGTGCTAGTTGATGATTTTTCTAGATTTACTTGGGGTTCTCTTTTTAAGTACTAAAGATGAGGCTTTGGAAAAATTCATCACATTTTCAAAATTAACCCAAAATGATCTTGAACTTAGAATTTCACATATTAGAAGTGATCATGGAACCGAGTTTCAAAATTTAGGGTTTGAAGATTTTTTAAATGAAAATGGTATTAGCCATAATTTTTCGGCTCCTCGAACTCCTCAACAAAATGGGGTAGTTGAGAGGAAAAATATAACTTTACAAGAAATGGCTAGAACTATGCTTTGTGAAAACAATTTACCTAAATATTTTTGGGCGGAAGCCACAAACACCGCTTGTTATATTGTAAATCGAGTAATGATTAGGCCAATTTTAAAGAAAACACCTTATGAGATTTTAAAATCCAAGAAGCCTAACATTAGCTATTTCCACCCTTTTGGGTGCAAGTGTTTTGTTTTAAATAATGGGAAAGATAACTTAGGTAAATTTGATGCAAAAAGTGATGAAGCCATTTTTATAGGTTACTCTTTAACCTCTAAAGCCTATCGAGTATTTAACAAAAGAACTTTAGTAGTAGAAGAATCTATTCATGTTGTATTCGATGATAACCTCCTTCCTAGGAAGGATTCTTGTGATGATGATGATGTAGGAATCATAAATGCCTTTGATGGAGGTCAAACTTCAAAGGAGGATGAGATTCCAACAAAAGAAGAAGACACACAAGATCCACCTCTTGAAGCCTTGAAGGACTTGGCTATTGAGGAAAAGGAAGTGAGCTACCCAAGGGAGTTGAACTATGTCAAAGATGGTGAAATCTTGGGTGATCCATCCAAGGGGGTAACCACTCGTTCTTCTCTTACATTAATGAACCATGTTGCATTTATCTCATGCATAGAGCCTAAAAATATAAAAGAAGCATTGAAAGATGACTTTTGGATTATGGCTATGCAAGAAGAGTTAAATCAATTTGAGAGAAGTAATGTATGGACATTAGTTGATAGGCCTAGTAATCAATCTACAATATGAACTAAATTGGTCTTTAGGAACAAGCTAGATGAGAGTGGTAACATTGTGAGAAATAAAGATAGACTTGTAGCACAAGGTTACACTCAAGAAGAGGGAATAGATTTTGATGAAACCTATGCACCCGTAGCTAGAATGGAAGCCATTAGGATGTTGCTTGCATATGCATGTTATCATAATTTCAAGCTTTTTCAAATGGATGTTAAAAGCGCATTTTTAAATGGTTTTATAAATGAAGAAGTGTATGTGGAACAACCACCGGGTTTTGAAGATTCAAAATTTCCAAATCACGTTTTCAAACTTACCAAAGCTCTTTATGGTTTAAAACAAGCTCCTAGAGCTTGGTATGAAAGGCTTTCAAATTTTTTGATTGAAAAAGGATTTGAAAAAGGTAAGGTGGACACTACACTTTTTATAAAAATGTATAAAAATGACATCTTAGTAGTTCAAATTTATGTTGATGATATTATTTTTGGTTCTACTAATGAATGTCATTGTCAAGAATTTGCTAAGTTAATGCAAGGTGAATTTGAGATGAGCATGATGGGGGAGCTCTCATTCTTTTTGGGACTCCAAATCAAGCAAAAGAAGGATGGCACCTTCATCAACCAAGCAAAATAAATAAAGGATATGCTCAAGAAGTTTGGCTTGGAGAATGCAAAGCCTCAAGCCACTCCTATGAGCTCATCTACAAAGCTTGACAAAGATGAAGGAGGTAAGTGTATTGACTCTAAGCTTTATCGTTCTATGATTGGATCTTTGCTTTACCTTATCGCAAGTAGACCGGATATCTTGTTTAGTGTTTGCTTGTGTGCTAGGTTTCAAGCTAGTCCTAGAGAGTCTCACCTTATAGCCGTTAAGAGAATCTTTAGATACCTTAGAGACACTCCTTGTTTAGGTCTTTGGTATCCTAGAGACTCTACCTTCAACCTTCATGCTTACTCGGATGCGGATTATGGGGGTTGCAAAATTGATAGGAAAAGTACATCGGGAACTTGCCAATTATTAGGTAGTATGCTCATATCTTGGTTCTCTAAGAAACAAAATAGTGTAGCCTTATCTACCACCGAAGCCGAGTACATATCCTTAGGGAGTTGTTGTGCTCAAGTCATTTGGATGAAGCAACAACTCTTAGATTATGGAATTAAAGTTGAAACCATACCCCTAAAATGTGACAACACTAGTGCAATATGTTTAACTAAAAATCCCATCCAACACTCTAGAACCAAACATATAGAAATATGACATCATTTCATTAGAGATCATGTCCTTAAGGAAGATGTGGTTATAGAGTACGTAGACACCTTGAATCAATTAGCGGACATATTTACAAAACCCTTAGACAAAGAGCGTTTTTGGTCCCTTAGGAGAGAGTTAGGTCTAGCTAGCCTATCTTGACCTTTTTAGGACCTCTTTTGTGCTTAAATATGCTTGATTTTGTGAAATGCCATGTTTATGTGTTTAAACCCCTAATTTCATCCATGCTTATAGCTAGGGGGAGTATGTTTATGCTTGAATATGTTTTGCCTGCTCATGCATGACATCTATGCATGATAGGCCTAAGAAAACTTCATTTTTCTACACTTTTAGAGCCTCTTCTGCACTTCCAGGCCCAGGTGTATCGAAACGGGTGATCCTGTTTCGATACGGATACCTTAAATCCAGTTCTGAGAGAAGGGCGTTTCGAAACGCCTCCAATGCGTTCCGAAACGTTTTGGCTACTGCCAAGGGGTGTATCGAAACGTGTTTCGATAGGGTCAACAGGGCTTCGATACGGTCAACACCGTATTGAAACGGTCAGCCTTTGGTCTCAAAACGGTCAAACCCTAGTCGTCTCGTTTCGAAACGGTCCTGACCATTCCGAAACGGCATCGCGGATTGCTTTATTTAGGGCTTTTAATGTTAAAATTCACTTTTTATCAAACTCTTAAAAACCCTAAACCACCTCCCTCTCTATAAATACCCTCTCAAACTCATTGATTTTCACAAAATTGTGAGGGGTTTTACTCTAAAACTCAAGTCTAAGCAAGTTTCATCAACATTGTGCAAGGATTTTCATCAAATCATCCAAAATCCCAAACTAAGGTAATTTTTTATCTTTTCTTTTTCTTTCAATTTATGTTCGATTCTTAGGTTAGAAAATTTTATTTTTGTATACATTATAGTTTTTCCTTTGTGGGTTTTCCATATCTTGTAAAAAAATTTCAAAATCTCAAAATTTTTGATTCGAATATACAATTTTTCAGTCGTCTTTTTCTTTACTGTTTTTTTTTAATTCTTTTTATTTTAATTTTGTTTCAAAAACCTAAGTGGAATTTATTATTGGATTGATTTTAAATATCAATGCATACACTTAATTTTAAAATATACTTGCTTAATGTTCTTAGATGGCAGATCAAGCTAACAAAAAGCGCAAGGCCGTTCAAACCGGTGATTCGAGCGTTCGTCCGAATCTTACTCTGCTTTTTCAGAAATCCCTTAAAACTCTGGAGATGCGTGCTCGCTTCTCTTATGTCAAGGATTTCGAAATTCGTAAAGAACGTGTCATAGATCTTGACTTCCTCAACTCCGAGCGATTCCTATTCCGTTATCTCGACCGTTTGAGTGAGTGGAATCTTATCTTATTCTTGAGCATTCCGGATATTCGCTACAAACACATGGTACTCCTTTTTCTACTCTAATGCTCGTTTTATTTATGATGAGACCGAAACCGAGATTATAGGAATTGAATCTTCCTTATTGGGCAAAAAGTTTGTTGTTAATGTTTCTTCTTGGAGTCTATTTTTAAACATAAAGATGAGGGTCTTGAGGATGAACGCCACTTTGGCAATTTCACCGGTCGGGCACTTACTTTGGATGTGCACGATCGCGTTCTTCACTTGATGGTTTCTTGGTTCATTCGACCTTCCGGAGGTAAATACTCTCATATCCGTCAAACTGATCATTTTTGGCTTGAGTGTTTCCGTAGAGGTGAGCGCCCTAATGTGCCTAAAATTATCTTTGCCGAGATAGTCAATAATATTAAGCTTATTGACACAAATGAGTTGAAATCTTTTACCTATGGCACAATCTTGAGCTACATCTTTCATGATCTTGGTATCGATTGTACCTACGACTCTCCGGAACCTCGCAAGACCAAGATTGGTGAGTCATCCCTTCGCAAGTCCGGGTTTACATATGTGAATGATGTCTGGGAAAGAATTGATAGAGAAGCCGTTCCTCCTCCCGTTGCTCCTCTACCGCAAGTTCAGGTTGCAAACAATGAAGCCCTCACGGCTCTCATTACCTAGCGGTTCAATGCTTTGGATACTAGCATTGCTTCGGGTTTTAGTGCTATGGACAATCGTTTGAAGAATGTCGAGGATCGTCTTCATACTCTTGAGACTTCCAATTCAAACTTGGACCTATCCTTCTCTACTCTCTATGGGCAATGGACGAAGTTTCACCATTCTCAAGTCAAGAGCGATGATGATACTTCGGATGATGATGACGAGGCCTAGGATCTTCATATCATATCATATCATATTATCTATGCATTTTAGGATTAAGATTGCATCTTTATGTCTTCTTATGTTTTAGGAACCTATGCTTTTCATCTTTTGTTTGGGATTTTATTATGAACTTAATGTTGGTTTATGTTTTGGATATTTTGATATTATGAATTAATATTATGGTTGCTTATTAATGCTTATTGGTACTAATCATTTGTCTTCTCCATGAGCTTTCATTGTTCTTTTTGATCTAACAAAAAGAGGGAGAAGAAATTTAAGAGCCACAAACTAAAATTCGTTTTAAATTTTAAAAGGTTTTTTTAAAGCTTTACAACTTGGATTTCAAGTCAAACATTTTTTTACTTTAAAAACCTATCTTAAATTAAGGGGGAGTTAGAATATTTTCAAAACTTTCAAAATTCTTAAAAATTCTAACTTTTGTTTTGTTATATCAAAAAGGGGGAGATTGTGAAACAAATATTTTAATTTTGATATAACTAAAAACCTAAGAACTAAATTGAAAATGTCAAAACGAATTTTAAGTCCTCAAAATATCCCCATATAATTTTAAGATTATGCCCAAGTTAAAAACAAAGTTTTTCAAATATTTTTCTAAGTGTTTCAAGCCAAAACAGTGATTTTCAAGCTCCTGTTTCGAAACGGCCATAAGGCGTTTCGAAACGTTTTCATCACTATCAACCCCTGTTCCGAAACGTGTATCGAAACACTTGACCCCGTTTCGAAACGGTATCTCATGTTTCAAAACTGTTCTTCATATTTGATTTAAAAAGGCACAACGGTTGAAATATTTTTGCCTAATATTTAAAGATAAATAGGGTGTTTCGAAACGGGCTAAGGCTGTTTCGAAACGACCCTTGACAGTAGCAAATCCGTTTCGAAACGAAGCCAAAGCGTTTCGAAACATGTCTTAAGTTTAAATATAAAATATGACCGTTGAATTGTTTTTAACTGATTTTCTGAAAACCGTTAAGGTGTTTCGAAACGACCCTTGACAGTGACAAAAGTGTTTCGAAACGGCCCTAAGGCGTTTCGAAACGGGATCTTAAATGCACCCCAACGGCTCTTTCTATTTTAGTCCGTTCCGAAACAGGTACCCCGCGTTTCGAAACGGGTTGTTGCAGACTGCATTTATGGTGGTGAGATAACATCCCCAACGGCTCTATTGATGAGTGCAACAACCACAACAGCTAGAAATCAATGAGAAGATATAAAAGAGACTTCTAAAAGCACCAAGAACAACTATTGATCCAAAAGCAAACATCCAAACATCAAATCCAAGCAATTGTGCAAAAATCCCATTTTGTGTAAAAACCCCAATTGTAATTTTCATTCATATCTTGTTCAATTGGGTTGAGTGCTTGTAATTGAGCTATCATTTGTATTGAGAGATACCTATTTAGCCATCAAATTTCTTTGTTCACTTGTGTGAGGATTGGGTTGATTTTTGAGTAGAAAAATCAACCGAAATTGTAAAGGGTTGCCTCCTTGTCCTAGAAAAGGGGAAGAGCAATTAGTGGAATTGTTGCAAATCCTTAGTGAAGCTAAGGTAGTGGATGTAGAGTTCATTTGGAACTTGAACCACTCTAAATTCCTTGTCTATTATTTTCAATTTGCAATTTCCACCACAAAACCTTTAAATTTCCAATTCACCCCCCTCTTGGTCAATATTGATCTTGCGATCCACTCAACACACCTCCCACTAAAACACCCAATTATCCAACTTCTCCACACTTGGCGAGCAAGAACGATTGATCAAATCGAGCCCCTAAAATCTTGTGTCAAATTGCTAAAATTTCACCTCCCACTAAAACACCCAATTATCCAACTTCTCCACACTCGGCGAGCAAGAACGATTGATCGAATCGAGCCCCTAAAATCTTGTGTCAAATTGCTAAATTTTCACCTCCCACTAAAACACCCAGTTATCCAACTTCTCCACACTTGGCGAGAGAGAACGATTGATCGAATCGAGCCCCTAAAATCTCAACAATTGGTATCAGAGCTTGGCTCAATCGAAGGGGACTCACATCCTATTGAGAAGATCCGGCAAGCTCGATCAACATTTCACCAACCGGCTCAATGGCACAATCAATCGACAAACCGCCTTTCTTCGACGGAAATTACTATGCCCATTGGAAGACAAAGATGAAATTCTTCTTGAAGTCAAGAGATTACAAGATATGGGACATAGTTGAAGATGGTCCATTCGTGCCTCAAGGAAGCAAAGCGGAATGGAGTGCCGACGATCGCAATAAGATGAAGCATAATTGCAAAGCCTTGCACATGCTCTTTTGTGCATTTGGCCCAACCATCTATGAGAAGATGTCTTCTTGTGAGAGTGCCAAGGAGGTATGGGACAAGCTTGAAGTCACATACGAGGGAACCGATGAAGTCAAGGAGACCAAGATTGGGCTCCTCACCTTAGAGTTTGAGAACTTCAAGATGGATCCGGAAGAAAACATCAAGAAGATGTTTGATAGGTTCTCCTAAGCCGAGAAAAAGGGACGAAATTCTTAGTGAATTTGTTTGGAAATCCTTAGTGGGGAGCTAAGGTAGTGGATGTAGACCTTGGTTAGAAGGTTGAACCACTATAAATCCTTGTGTCAAATTGCTAAATTTTCACCTCCCACTAAAACACCCAATTATCCAACTTCTCCACACTTGGCGAGCAAGAACGGTTGATCGAATCGAGCCCCTAAAATCTCAACAATTGGTATCAGAGCTTGGCTCAATCGAAGGGGATTCGCATCCTATTGAGAAGATCCGGCAAACTCGATCAACATTTCACCAACCGACTCAATGGCACAATCAATCGACAAACTGCCTTTCTTCGACGAAAATTACTATGCCCATTGGAAGACAAAGATGAAATTCTTCTTGAAGTCAAGAGATTACAAGATATGGGACATAGTTGAAGATGGTCCGTTCGTGCCTCAAGGAATCAAATCAGAATGGAGTGCCGACGATCGCAAGAAGATGAAGCTTAATTGCAAAGCCTTGCACATGCTCTTTTGTGCATTTGGCCCAACCATCTATGAGAAGATGTCATCTTGTGAGAGTGCCAAGGAGGTATGGGACAAGCTTGAAGTCACATACAAGGGAACCGATGAAGTCAAGGAGACCAAGATTGGGCTCCTCACCTTAGAGTATGAGAACTTCAAGATGGATCTGGAAGAAAACATCAAAAAGATGTTTGATAGGTTTTCCACTATCACAAATGGACTTAAAGGTTATGGAGAAGCCATCCCGGAAGAGAAGCTTGTCCGAAAGCTCATCTACTCCCTTCCCGAGTCATGGGACTCAAAGAGGACCGCCATCATCGAAGCCAAGAATCTCAAAACCTTGAAGCTTGATGAACTCATGGGGTCACTTCTCACTCACCAAATAATGAAGAAAAATAAATAAGAGGAGAAGAAGAAGGAAGAGATTAGAGCGATGGGGAAGAAGAAGATCATGGAGCTAGGCATCAATGCTAGTGTCGTAGCTCTCAAATCCTCCACATGCCATCATGTAGATTCAAGTGAGGAGGAAAGTGAAGATGAAAAGATGGCCTATCTCTTCAACAAATTTGCCCGGTTCATGAAGAGCAAAATGGAAAAATCCAAGCATGAATCGATGAAGAAGATGAAGGACTCCCACAAATCCAAAAAGAATGGATCATCTTCAAAACAAGCATATGTGGCCACATGGAGTGATGAAGACTCCACCGATGATGAAGTAGCCCACCTATGCTTGATGGCCCTCAATGAGGGGGAGGTAACTTCTAACTCATCTATTTCAAATTCTTATACATTTGATGAGTTACAAGATGCCTATGATTATTTGCTTTTGGAATTCAAGGTATCATTTTCCAAGAACAAAAAGTTGATTTCAAAAATAAAAATTGAAAATGATTTGCTTTCCAAAACAAATCTTGAACTTGAAGCAAAATTGAAAGATTTTGAACAAAAATGTTTTGATTTACAAAATTTGCTTCTTAAAGTTCAAAAAGAAAAAGATTTGATTTCCAATGAACTTGAAAAGAAAAATAATTTTGGAAAATCAAATTTTTATGTAAGACAATCTAGTGCCCCTAGATTTGTGAATGGAAGATGTTTTAGAAGTGTTTGGGTCCCAAAAGGACTAACCACTTCAACTAAAAAGGATGAAATTGAAAAATGGATTCCTAAGGGGACTAAATTTTGTGCTACTAATGTCTATGGATCCAAAGCAATTTGGATACCAAAAATTACTTGATTGTCTTTTGCTAGGTGTGATGGAGAGTGATCAACAAGTCAAACTTTGAGGGGGAGCTCCATGCACACATAGAAAGAACACTTGAAGAAGGAAGGCTTCACATCCTCCCTTGAGTTCAAGTGTGGTAAAATCTAGTTGCTTTTGTTTTTATTTGATTTATTTTCATTTAAGTCAACTAGATACTCATATATGTTGAACTAACATTCTTATGATGCTTTGAGTAAGGGAGAGCCAATTTTAAACCAAAATTTTAAGTGTGTCAATTTTTTTGCCTCCTATGTTATTTTGAGCTAAATGTGATTTTAAATTCTTTTTGATATAACAAAAAGGGGGGGGGGAATTGGTTTGAAAAATTGAATTTTCAAATGAATAAGGAGGCAAACCCGAATAAAAAAGATCACATTGGTTTGCCGAAGCAAACCCGAACTAACTTTCCTGAATTTAGGTCCATTTTTTTATCTTATCTAGATGCATTGTTAAATCCTATTTTGTACATAGAAGCATCAGATCAATTTTATTCCATACAAACATCGATATGACACTCAAATGCAAATACAAGAAATCTAGGGACCAGAAAAAAGCCTGAATAATTAGAGGGACTTATACAAGTTTTAGGTTATCAATACTTAATTAATCATATTTCATGCCATCGGGTCAAATTTCAACTTAAACGAATAACAAATAAGCATCCAATTTAGCAAAATATAAAATTAAGAACTATATCGCAAAACTGCCAAAATATAGGGAAAAACACGTTTACAAAAGCTTATGACAACAACTATATACAAATAAGGCATGCTTGACAAACCTCAGGTCAAACATTCAACACTTACCCATTCCATTGATGCATGAACATATGAGGACCAAAATATAAAGAACTTAAACTTGGTAAAGCTCATTAACTTAATAGACTACCGGTCGTACTGGTGCACGGAATACCATACCGATACAAGAAAACATCGAAGCAGATATTAAAATTGATACTTTACCAGACATACTGATACTCGATTACACGTACCGAAACCCAGTAATGTGTACCGATACCCACATGCATTATTGAACACTAAAATGACTACGCGTACCGATACTGAACATTGGGCGTACCGATATGGGCTGCTCCAAATTTCATCTTAGGGAATTTGAATTTCAAACATACCCAAATTACACACAAACAACCTTGTTAGGTTCTTAAAATTACACCATCATTAAACAAACATGTTCAATTAATTACATGCCAATTATTCAACTCAATTTATAATCATACAAGTAAAATAGATGCATGTTTTCTAATAATATAAAACATTGTTCAATAGGCACCAAATTCTCAAGACCTCAACATAGGCTATAGATCAATTAAGAAATAGAAGTGTATAACCATAGGTACTCTTAGGACACAAGCAATCAAGCCAATCATTATTTAAACCATTTTAAAATCATTAGACCACAACCATAAAAAGTACTTGGCATTAAATAAAACAAACATCGTACACATTATGTAATGTCACCATCCAACATAATATAAACTCCAACCATATGATCATGCCTCATATAAAATAATATCCCAACAATTAACCTACATTGCCTTATTACAAATAATGATAACACCATAAAATATACTCTTTAGAACGCTTGCCTTGGGATCACGCCTTTTCTCGAGCCACAATCCCGCACTGCTTTGACGGAAGAAAAGAGAGCATAAGCATATAATTCCTAATGAGTGCGCTCAAAAAGGTTAAAACGTCAATGCATTTTCGAAATCAAACTGTTAGTAGAAACTCATATTTAAGCAAGTCAAATACACTATTTCCAAAGCATTTAAATAAAATATGCTTATTCGAAACATATACTTCATGCTTTCATAACAATCCTTTCATTCTCAAAACATTTAAATAAAACACTCTTAATCAAATCATAAGCATCATATCTTCCGGCATAAACCATGCATTCATTTTAAAGTAAGATATAAGTGTAAAGGGAACACAATTTGCTTACTTCTTTTGAAAACATAATATGCATAACAATTATATGCAAAATAGCTTTTCACTTTGATTCACATATATTGGCAATTAGTGTCACTCACAACAAACCATTGTTCATTTTATAAAACCACATCGGATACATGAATTTTCTGATAGACTAACCTCTACCAGAAATACATTGCCTAGTTAATCCGCCAGATACCATCAACCTTGTCTAGTTAAACTACAAGACTCGCCATCAACTTGGGTTGGCTAGTTAAACCTCATACCCCAAGTGATAATCCAACAGACTGAGTAGACTAGTTAAACCGCTTTCCTCAAGGATTGTGGTGTGATCGAATTTACAAATTATAGTGCACTTTAAACCCTATGTCATACTAACTGTAATCCGATACTTTATTTCCCTCTGTCACATAGCCAATATACACTTTTAAACACATTTACTTTCTATTTTTTCATTAACAATTACAAAACTATTTCCACATGTAAAATCATATTGCCAAAAACAACAACCAGATTATATTAGTAACCATTTCACAATGTTCTTAGACATCCATATACATAATAAATAATTGCATGTCATTTAAAAAATGCAAATATAATAGCAAGTAAACCAAACCATGTAAATCCAAATTTCATTTCAAACCAAAACGGTACTGCTATAGCGCTTTCAAAATTCCATGTTTAATTTTTTTTCATTTTCAATTAGCTTCCCACGAATGCTTTATCCCCTTTTTAATTATCATCATTCTTATAGCCATAATTGGCTTTGCCAAAAAGGCAACAGTAACCCATACGAATGGGATGGGCAACAGTAGCGTCCCCTGCTCTGTTTGCGCCACTGCCCCTTCGGCATTTTACGAACTTTCTCCTTTCTTAGCTTAATTCCTTACCAGAAATTCATCGAACATATACGGTGTACTCTAACATATGATCCAATAATTAAATCAATCATTCTACTAACTACTCCATTTAAGAACTCAAATATAAACTTAACAAATTGAATTCATTTCGAAATCAATTTCGTAAACTTGACATTTGATTTTATCTTACCCATAAATTTAACTATCATTCCAATTATAACATCTTGATTTTATCTATCAAATCACAATCACGATTTATCATCCAAGAAACCTTATAGATCAAATTAAATTCTTGTTAATTCGCAAACTCCAATAGAAATGATAGATAACCAATTAAAAACAATTAAAGAACCTTTAAAAATCAAAAGCATACCCAATTGATACGAAAAATGAAAGTTAAAACATCATCTTCTAATTGAACATGAATTTCAAGAAGATTTAATGAAGACTACTAACTCTTGTTAGATTATTGATTAGAAGTCATTTAGGATATAAAAGAGATGAAAATCAAGAAAAAAAACCAATGTTCTTTAAATTTTGTTTGGCAAATTTAAGAGAGAAAATAAGAGAAAAGCTTGGATATGTTTTCTTTCATCTTTTGAAAAATAATAACCGCCATTTTCTTCTGTTAAAAATGAGAGGGAAAAGATATATTAACAATTTGTTTAATAATCTCATGTAACGTCTCGAATTTGAGCCTATGAGTTAGCTACATATATTAGACGTTGTGGGTGAACCGGTTTAAACGATTTGGATTGGTTTCGGAAAATAATTCAAATAAATGGGTTTTGACTAAAATAAAATATGCAAAATAATCTAAAATGTTTAGTTAATATATTGAACATAATTGAATTGGCAATTTGATAAAATAAATTTGGATTAAATGACAATTTGGTTTGGTGACTAAAAGTAAAGATTTCAAAACTATTTTGGTGACTAATTCGTAAAAGGGGACAAAAATTAAAATTTTTAAGGAGCTGTTATACCACTAATTCATAAAACGATTTAACAAAATAGAATAAAATGTTATGAATATTTATCTATGTGGATGTCTATCATGATTAGAATTTTATCTAAGGAGTTTGATTTATTTATAATTAGGAATACTATCTCTATTAATTAGAGTTTAATGTATTATGTACTTCTTATGCCTATAAATAGATAATTCATTGAAGGCATTGTAGACACAAGTCTATATTTGAGAATAATACAAATCTCCTTCTTTTTCTCACCTCTTTGTTCTTATTATTGTTCTTCTTTATTTTATTCACAACACGTTATCAGCACGACTCGCTCAAGAGCAATAAGTTCTTTGCATCGAGGATCATATTCATCAACCATGATTTTTCATTCGAGATCTAGACAATAAAAGATAGAATTTTTAATCAGGTCAATTCACCACAATTTCATTTAAGTATTTTTTTATGTTAGTCGATTGTTTTTTTTAGTTATGATATGTGAATACTTTCATGCTATGAATTATTTATTTTGATCGATAATATGTTGGTACATTTTTTATAAATAAATCATAACTACTCGTAATCCTTATATATGTACTATTATATGGCTTCAATAAATGCTAAACAAATCGAAGAAAGTGAAGAACTGGTTCTGGTATTCATGTTTGACAACATCTTTAATAATGATATTATAATATTATTAATAATATTGTTAGTTACATATGTTAATTTGATAGATTTTGTTATTTTTTTACCAATATTTTATTCTAATGATGAGATTTAATAGTTTTAACCGTGCTTTAAGTTTTACATGTCTTTAAATGAGTTGGAAAGTAGCATGATATAAAAAGATTATGAGAAGCTGTCTTAGCCGTTCGCTATGTCTTCATCGTCTTCGAGAGGAAACACAATATTGGTAAACCCTATTTTTTTATCCTTTAAAATATGGTTTTAAAGTGTGATAAATCATGATGATTTTGAATTTACAAGAAGATTATTATAAAGTCTATATTTGCTCAAAAGCAATATTTCTTCTTCGTCGAAAAATTGGACCATAAAGTTCTCCCAATTTCAAGTTACGAAAATTCGTCTTGATTCAAAAAGTTTTATGGGAGGCATTTTCTGAAGTGAATGCAAAGCATGATGTTTATTCCATGCGATTATCAATGATGGGGCATTTCCTGAAGTGAATGCAAGCATGATGTTTATTCCATGCAATTATTGGAACTGTTTCATTCCCTGAAGTGAATGCAAACATGGTAAACCATTATTCAATTAGAGACATAATCTCGATATAATCTAAGTATATTGGTTGGACATCCCGTTCTGTGAGGCTACTGGTCTCAAAGGAAGTTTTCAAAAGACCTTGTGGACATATTTAACAATGCTCCATACGAGGATTAAATCTTTGTTCTTTATGATAAGGATATGTGAAAAAGGTTTTAAAGGCCCACTGGCTGTACTCCATTCCCTGAAGTGAATATGAGATTTTATTATGGAAGGAATAAAAACCACATTAGAAGTTGTAGTCGTGGTCGAGGCTATGAATATAGACATGAAAAATATGGTCATTTTAAGAATACTTCTACCCAACGGTAGTGAGGTTATAAGGATGACAAGAGTGATAAAGATAATTCTATTGAAGTAAAACTCTTCTTATGACCAATACGATGTTGTAAACCATTAGTCTCGTACGTGTTGTACGTTGAAAAATTAAGAATCATTGAATGATAAATGAAAGAAAATAGAAGCAAATTTTGTTTGTGAAACATGAAGAAGATGATATTGGTCCAACTTTATTTGGACATTGTTGGTCAAACTCTTTTGGACGTTGTTGATTTCCTTATAACCCTCGAAAGGAATAAATCATCTTCTAATTATTCTCATAACTTTGAAGAGAATTAATTAATTATTTTTATTTATTTTACTTTACGTTTATTTATTTTACACACATTAATTATTTACGTTTTATATTTATATATTATGATATTTATTTATTTTGTTTAACATGATTACTTGTCAAATACAATCTATGGTGACGATTTATGCTTAACATAAGCATAAGATATATTTTCCCATTTAAATGCAAGGGAATAATGTGAGTACTATATCTCAAAGTACTGAAAATATTGATGTTCTAGAAGAGCAATAAATTCTTGAGAGAAAGCACATTATGAAAAGTGCAGAATTGCGAATATTGCAATAATTACCACTAATGGTAATAATATCGTCACCACTATAAGTAGAAATTTTAAAAGAGCAATATGAGCTCGCAAACTATCCCTTTGGGAATTATAGATAACATATGTTATCAATTGGCATTTGAAATAAGCCAATATGGATATAAGTTTTGGTAGCCAAAAAGTCAGTTGAAAGCTCTAAAAGAGCTATATATTGCTACTAAAAGATAATTTTAATTGAAAGCTCTGAAAGAGCTAAATATATTCCTATTTAAAGGAACAATTTTGATGGTCGTACTAGACATGTACGAGTGAGACTGAATTACATGTTATGGTAAACAAGAAGTTTACAAATTTAGAGATATATATACACACATATATAGTTGGCATGATCGGTAAGACCATCCTGATCAATAATGGTGCAGAAATTATTGAGATTTACATGCACATATATTAAAAGAACATGTAGTTCTTGTGGTTCTTATTCTCAAAGGAATGAATTAAATTCCACTTATTAAAGAACGTGAAGTTCTTGTTTTACTTAAAGGAATTGATTAAATTCCACTTACTAAAAGAACCTGAAGTTCTTGTATTGTTTGTTCTCAAAGGATATAGATAATCCCACTTACCAAAAGAATTAGAATTTAAAGTTCTTGTACTGAAGTTGAGACTGTATGTCTTGCATATCTGAACGAAATATGTGCCCATATATCCACAAATGTGAAAAGTTTTATATGATTTTAGTAGATGCATCTACATTGTTTTATCTACTTACAACCAGAAGTTTGTGAGATTTATTCTAAAAAGATTCAGACTATGCAGTTAGACTATTCGTCTTGAAAAGCTAGTGGGTTTATATTTTAGGCTATATCAGTTGTTACAAAGCCTATTGATTATGAAAATATAGTTTAGCACAATTTCAATTGGATGCCTCATATTTAATAGCTAAACTATGAGAACAAAATAGTTATTATTTACATGGTGTTTCCATATAGCAACACTTATACGCATCAAGCCAACAAGTTATAATAAACTCCCCGTTATGATTGGTTTTTGGTCAGGAACCATACATTTCCCATTTTATGATTTTTGAATGTGCGATATGAATTGCTCCACCACAACGCACAAAATGGGTAAATAAAAAGGGTTGAAAGTATATATTGAGTACAAGTCTCCTTTTATGTTTAAATTCTTAAACATTAATTGGAGAATCATTTATGACATGATTTTTCTCAACATCAGGGGGCGATAATAATCAGCTGGATAGAGGAAAATGAATTATCATTATCTAGATCCTCGTATATGAACTAGAAGTTCATAAGATAATTCATGTTATTACATGTCAACTGCCAAACATATTTACTGACCCAATGAGAGTAATTAAGTATCATATACCAGCTGAAATGCTCTAAGTTTAAATTACATGTTAGAGCGAGAGAATGTAAATCATGCCTGAAACATGATAGTTGAAATGGTTCTAATATCAAAATTCTCGTAAATAGAAAGTAATATGAGATGGTCATATATTGGAGGCGGGTGCTCCTGAAGAGACCCAAGACATAACAAATAATAAAACTCTAGAAGAGTTTCAGGTACCTGAAATAAAGATTGAAATCTTGAAGAGATCTCGATGAGTTATGTCATTACGAGAATGGAACCAGAAATTGGAAGGTTGTCGACAACGATTTTACAAACAATTTTACATAAAATACTTTTATAGAAGTAAAGAAATAAATTGAGGATCTTCTATAAAATCTATCCGAAAGTATAAATATTGAATTGGCCGATGTTGAAAGACGCTTTGAACTTCTAAAATAGAAGTATTTGGACCATCAGCCCAAACACCTAAAGGTGTAATGCAAGTGAGGCACAAATAAGTAGTCGTAAATACGACTCGAACTATGATTTATGAAAAGTTTTAATTAGTTCATGGTGGATGCAAATTACTTTGGCAGTTATGAATTTTTTTTACATGCGTCTAATTATTTGTGGATCCATATTTATCCGTGAAGGATTTAAAATGCTAGAATCATTTAGAAATTTCCGAAGAAATTTATTTAGACATGTCTCATGAATATTTTGGCGCATTTGGTATAATTGCCTTAGTGAATACTAATTGAGGAAATACTATAAGTATGATCATATTTCCTTATGTATTTTATAAAGGAGTTTGGATCAAGATTCATTATATCATTAGCACTCATGAAGAGCTTCAAATTGGAAACTCATGAAGATTTTTCAAAGTATTTAATGAAAGTATTTGAGAAAAAGAATCTTGAGATGTGGTTTTGTCTCGACCTAAAGATCGAGCACTTAAATATGCATTTTTGTCTATGAATGGACATAAGTTGAAAGAATCTTAAAGAAGATTCAATATGAATTGTTGGATGTGAATAAAGATAATTATATATTTTCTTATTTTTGAAGCACCATATATTAGTTGGTCAAGCAATATCCATGGATATACAAAGACCATTACATTTAGATCTTCATACATTCGTTGACGCCTCCTCAAATGTCGTAGAAATATTTGTTATGCACAAGGAAAACCAAAAATGTGTTTGGCTAAGACCATTGACCCAATATATCGAAAAGATATATGGATTTAATTTTACAAGATATGATAAAAGCTACCTTGTGTGAAGATAATGCAAGATGTATATCTCAGTTTGAAAGTGGATACATCATGGAACATATTACTCAAAAGTTTCACCCCTCACGATCTTTAGGAAAATAATATTCAAGATTGAACTATGAAGATTCAAAGATCTTCTGTGATGTTTTCATGAGGGGGAGTAAATACGCGTTGCACTCTTTTTCCCTTAACCAAGGTTTTGTCCCAATGGGTTTTTCCTGGTAAGGTTTTTAATGGGACAACATGTTATGCATATTAAAGATGTGTGTACTCTTTTTCCTTCACTAATGAAATTTTTTTCCCACTGAGTTTTTATCTTAGTAAGGTTTTAACGGGGCACATTATCTTCATAGACATCCAAGGGGGAGTGTTATGAATATTTATCTATGTGGATGTCTATCATGATTAGAATTTTATCTAAGGAGTTTGATTTATTTATTATTAGGAATATTATCTCTATTAATTAGAGTTTAATGTATTATGTACTTCTTATGCCTATAAATAGATAATTCATTGAAGGCATTGTAGACACAAGTCTACATTTGAGAATAATACAAATCTCCTTCTTTCTCTCATCTCTTTGTTCTTATTATTGTTCTTCTTTATTTTATTCACAACATAAAATGATTTTTAATTTATTTTGATTTTAATTAGTTAAATTGTTTTATTACGTAACCTCTTTTCTCCAAACTTTCTCTCAAATTCTCAGCAGCAAACTACTCTTTTCTCTCTATGAATCTTAAGGATTCATCTTTTTACTCTTGCATTTGATTTCAACAATTGATCTTCTACTTCCACCTTGGATATTTCATCAAAATAAAGCCAATTGAGGAAGGAGTCTACAATTAGAGGTGATTTTCATTTTTCTCCTCTAATAAAAGGTTCTTTACTGAAATTCCCAAGTTCTTGATCCTTTTTTAATCGATTTTTTATATGTCTTAATGATTTAGTCAAGATTTAAGGATTTAATATTACTTTTATTAAGGAATTGATGGATCTATGTTATGAATCTGAATTATGGTGATCTTGATTGATTTAGATCACATCTATTGTGTATTATAACATGAGATAAGATTTACACAAGAAATCTTGAAACTAATTGAATTGCAAATTTTTTAGGTTGAAATTAGTTAGATTTTGAGGTATTTATAGTGTTTTGGGTTTACTGGAGGTATAAGGCGGGTTTATAAATGCTTCTAGATGTTAACTGATGATGTTAAGCTGATTAAATCGTTAGGTTGTGGCAGAGCTTTGTTTAGGATGAGTTCGGAGGTGTTTTTAGTTGTTTTTGGTTGCGTTTCATGGTTTTTGGTGAGGTGATGTTGGGTATTGATGTTGATGGGATTATTGATGCATAATGATGCATTAATCATCTGTTATTATGTAAATAAAATAGGGGAGAACAATCCGGAAGTGTTTGGTGAAGAATTGAAGGCGTTAGAAGCTTTAATTCGCATCGGCGAACAAAGCTTTACGTTGTTGGTGAGTGGAATTGCGTTTTGCAGCTTTAAAAAGGTTTGCAAAGCTATCTTGGGAGTTTAACTTAAGCCTAAAAAGCTCGGTTAGACTCGAAAGTAAATAAAAGGCGAATTTCTCTTGATATCTCGATTTTTGACCCATGATGTTTTAGCTTATGGTTTGATTTCAAGCATTATTTGTTAACTACTATTTTATACTTGATTTTCCATGGGAAATGCAATGAAAATGATGATATACATGAATGCCTATGAGGTTCGGCAAATGGTTTCCGAAAGGGGGATTTATATTGTTTTTTTAAACATGATTATTGCAATGAAAAATGTTTTAAATGTTGCATATGGAATAACAATAAGTTAACATGGTTTAAATATATATATATATATATATTCGCTAATTATCAATGAAATAAATGTTATTGGATATAGTTGGCATGCCATAGGGTTTAAAGTGCATTATAAGAAGTCACATCATGGTTGTAAAGGGGATGGATGCCATCGTGTAACGCCCCCATTTAGGGCCTAGACGTTTTTGGCATGGTTTTAGGGTCTGTTGGACTAAGACTAGAGATTCGGGATGAGCTCAGGGGAAACCTATTTCGGAAGGTGATAAAAATTTTGAAAAACTATCTAAAATCCTTTATATATATATATATATATATATATATATAAAGGTTTGGTGAAATTAATTTTGGAAAATGGTTGTAACCCCCTCGACCCGGCCTAGTCGAAAGACCGAACAAGTCACATGGGAAATATTGAAGTAAACCGGGAAGGTTTACCTCAATAAACGACCCTATTTTTTCTTTTTATCTTATCTAGATGCAAGTTACATAAATTCATTGATTAATACCGATTACAGGATTAGGGACCATTTTGTAAATTTGATAATTTGTAAGGGTTATTACCAAATTTGGATTACCAACCTTTAATTAAGTTCATTTCATGCATCACTATTGAAACTCAGCTCAAATTAATCAATAAAACTCAATTAATTGCAAACAACACAAAGAGGGACTAAATATCAAAGTAACATAAATTCAAAATATTCCAAAAACTGAAATAACAGCCTGCAGTTTCAGAACCACAAACCCTGTATCGGAACGAGTGTATCGATAAATGAGAAACTGTTTCAAAACGCGGGACTGTACAGAAACGACCTTGGACCCGTTTCGGAAGAGGGGTTCACAGTTTCAAAACGTATCGAAACGGACCTCTCCGTTTCAATACCCCAAGGCTTTTTCGAACACCCGTTTCGAAACAAGCAAGGGTGTTTCGAAACACCTGGGCCTGCAATGTAAAAATTTGCTCGTTTAACTCTAGTTTAATCACCTGAAACTGATCAAACAAATATCCAAGCATGCTTGCAACTCAAATACACTTCAACACTCAAGAAATCATGGCAAAAACATCATCAAAGTATCACTATCAACATCAAGAGAACAAAAGGCATGCTACCAAAGAAAACAAGCACCAAATGGTCAATTCTCAAATCCAAGAATAAACCAACTCTTAAAGGCCATTTACGTACCCATATATGGATATCAAACTTGCGCCAAAGCAAAAAAACACTAAAGCATCCAACATTCATAACATTGTACACCCTCATTGCCTTTAATACACTAGTTCAAAACCTCAACATACATTTAAAGAAGTCTCTTGGACCTCCAAACACCTAATTTTCTGCATTGATGAACAAAGAGAGCATAAGCATACAAGCTTAGATAGGATTGCTCAAAACCAAAAACACCATCAATGCACAAAACCATTTTCACTCTTTTCAAAACCATCATGCCTTTTTTGATAAACCATGCACTTTAACATTAAAATCAGGGTGCTTAACACCATGAAACATGAATCACATATTTTCCAGCAATTAAACCATTTCTACGCAAACATCAAGCCTTCAAGCATACACACCATTATGCTAAGCTTAAGCTAAAACACACAATTTTCATAATATGCATCATCAATATTTCCATAACATTTCGTTCCATTATATTGGCTTACAAGTGCTTAACAATAATCTCATTTCTCAAAAAGCATATCAGATACACTGATTACCAAGGGTTGTCCCAAACTCTTCAAACACTCTACCGACATATCAAGGCTCACGCCCTCCACCGTTGTGACACCCGTGGTGGAGTATTCGATACAATTTCAACCCCTCAACACCACTCATCAGTACATGTATAGCCCACTAACGAGAGATGGGACACACACAAGTTTCGCACCCCGGAGCTACCCTCAACCGTTGTAACCTTAAACAATCCTCAATCGTTAGGGTACTTTGATGGAGTTTTTGGTACAATCACAACCCCTCAACATCCAAGGTGACTTGTTTATAGCGCACTGAATCCTATAGCCGACTAACTATATCCGATTTCATTTAAAAAAACATTACTCATCATCACTTGCCAATATAATCCACATTTCATGCATACCTCACTGTTTTTTAATAACATTCATGATAAGCCATAATTCAAGCATTAAACCATGCTTCAAAACCCATGCATCAACACATGCATACAAGGATCACTTACCTAGTGCATCCTTAAACCACATGGCATCATCAAATACATTTTATTTACTCGAAACATGCTTTAAAACAGTAGGTAAATGAAATTAAAATCAAGTGCAACCAAAGGCTCATACTAGCACAATCCGGGAGAGAAATTCACTTTACTTACTTCCGAACTTAGTAAAGTGTTTCAAGCTCTTGCTAAGTTCTCAAAACTTTTTCTTAAATGTTTCCACACTGGAAAATCAGTTTCCACTCACCGACTCGCGAAACCACACTTGCCGACGTAACAATCAACTGTCCGAAGCTTCTGAAACCACTTCGTACGATTCTGAAACACTATCCCCTATTTTCAACACATTAAAATAGAGATTTAATGCATCCAAACACCAACACTTAAAAGAAATCCCGCAGCCCTGCTCTATAGCATTAATTTACCCAATCGAAACAACCGAAAACTCAATTGATTGCTCACCAAAGTCAACCCAGCCATCAACCAACACATTCAACACATTTTAACCATAAATCAACATCCAAAAAGAACCTAAAATCATGCTTATACCTCCAGCAACTCAGATCTCACAAAACACCCCAAAAACCCAACCAAAAACACCTTACAAACCAAAGATCTCAAGGATTTTGGAATTAACATGATTAAGACACCATTTTAACATCATAAACCTTTCAAAACTAAATTAGAAACCATCTCAAACATACCAAATCAAAACAACTCCGAAAATCACATTTAAACCATTTGTTTCAACGAGATTTCATCATTTTATCAAAACAATATTAAAACCTCAATCAAAAACATAGATAAGAAGTCAAATATCTTTGGAATTTCATTAAAGAACCTTGAGTAAAGGGTTAGCACGAAATTTACCTCCAATCTTTGCTTCTTCTCTAATTTGGTAAGTTTAGTTTTCATGAATCTTGAAGAAATTTGAGAGAAATCACAAAAAGAAGTTTGAAATCAAGAGAAAAAATGAGAGTGAATGGAATTTGGAAAATAAGAGAAAATAGAGAGTGTTTGGCTGAAGTGAAAAGGAGAGAATGAAATGATCGTCAAATTTTGTTTAACTAAAATAACTACCTTTTTAATTAATCAATAAAAGCCACTTTTAACATTTAATAAATCATTCAAAACACATGGCGATTTAGAGAAAAGGCTTAATTTCCATTAAGCTCCCTAAAGATTCTAAGATTCTGACTCTTTTTGAAAAACACACTTTTTCCACATTTTTAAAACTTTATATTTTTGTCACTGCCCAAAATGTATACTTCCCAAAACTTGTTTTGCAAAATTAACTTAACCAACCCCTCAAATACAATTTTAGAGGAATTTAGGAATTTTTATCACTTTTTATCCCATCCCGAACCATGATTTACTTAAACCACCTTTTAATGATTCGAACAACCAATTACCGGTTCCACTAGCCTAACCCGACATGCAAAACACCTAGGCCCAAAACCGGGGCGTTACAACGCTCCCCCACTTAGGAAATTTTGTCCTCAAAATTTTACCTGAAGGAAAAAGGTGCGAAAACTGCCTCAACATATTCGCTTTGCTTTCCCACGTGGCCTCCTCAACTCCTTGGTGTCGCCACAACACGTTCACAAGCTCAATCGTATTTCCACGAAGAACTTTGCTACTGGTTCCTCATCATAAGATAAATCCGGATTCAATCCAATTCCTCAACCGACATCACATGCGATGGATCCGATCTATACCTCCACAACATAGAAACATGAAACACGTCAAGGATCTTTTCCAACTCGCCAGGCAACCTCAACTAATAAGCCACATGAGGAACTCGCTTCACAACCTCATAAGGTCCAATAAATCTCACACTAAGCTTTCCCTTACGTCTGAACCTCATCACCTTCTTCCAAGAAGATACCTTAAGGAACACACGATCTCCAACCGCAAACTAAATTTCCCTACGCTTTAAATCCGCGTAACACTTCTGACGATCTGATGCAGCCTTCAACCGCTCACATATGAGCTTCACTTTCTCAGTTGTTCCTCTAAGCATATCCGGCAAGGAAACAAAATTTTGTCTCGTCTCGGCCCAACAAAGAGGCGGTCTACACTTTCTCCCATACAAGGCCTCATATGGAACCATTTGTATACTCGCCTGAAAGCTGTTATTATAAACAAACTCAACCAAAGACAAATGTTTTTCCCAAGAACCTTGGAAATCAATCGCACGGCATCGAAACATGTCCTCCAACACCTGGATAACTCACTCCAACTGTCCATCCGTCTGTGGATGATATTCAGTGCTGAAATTCAAACGCATACCCAACGCTTGGTGTAAACATTCCCAAAACCTTGCCGTAAACCTAGGATCTCTATTTGACACTATGGATTTAGGCACACCATGCAAATGCACAATCTCAACAATATACAACTCCTCTAACTTATCCAACGTATACGTAGTATGCACATCCAAGAAATGCACACACTTTGTAAGACGATCCACAATCACCCATTAGGAGTTCTTCTTAGATGGTGTGAAAGGCAGACCGGACACAAAATCCATCGTAATCTTTTCCCATTTCCACTCTGGTATTCTCAAAGGCTGTAACAGACCAGAAGGAAACTGATGCTCAGCTTTCACACACTGGCAAACCGTACATTTGCTTACAAAATCAGAAACTTCCTTTTTCAACCCCACCCAATAGTACTCATCCTTCAAGCCATAATACATCCTAGTACTACCAGGGTCCATAGAAAAAGGATAAATATTAGCTTTAGTAAAAATAGTGCGCCTCAACTCAACATCTCCTGACAAAACTATTCGACTTTTGAAACATAAAACTCCATCATGATTGAAACAAAAATCCGTTGCATTACCCTCAGCTATATCCTGAACATGAGGCACCAACGAATCATCAAGCAACTGCTTCTCCTTGATTAGCAGAATCAAGGAAGGTTTCACCTGCAACTCAGCTATCAAACCACCATCACACGAAATATCAACCGAGCAAACATTGCTCTCAGCTCAACAACTACCTTCCTAAGCAAAGCATCGACCAGAACATTGGCCTTTCTAGGATGATACTAAATCGTCAGATCATAATCCTTTAAAAACTCCAACCATCTCCGTTGCCTAAGATTCAACTCATTTTGAGACATAAGATGCTTCAAACTCTTATGGTCAATGTAAACCACACACTTTTCACCATAAAGGTAGTGTCTCCAAATATTCAATACGAACACCATCGCAGCAAGCTCTAAATCATGAGTAGGATAGTTGCACTCATGCACCTTTAATTGCCTAGATGCATAAGCTACAACCTTCCCACCTTGCATCAACACAAACCCAAACCAACATACGAGGCATTACTATAAACTGCAAATTCCTTACCCGATTCTGGTTGAATCAAGACAAGAGCTTGCGTCAAAGCTTCCTTCAACTTCTCGAAAGCTTGCAACCTAACATTCGTCCATTCAAAGCGAACATTCTTTTGCAACAACTTGGTCAAAGGTGCAGCAATCTTAGAAAAACATTCAACAAACCTTTGATAATATTCGGCCAACCCAAGGAAACTACGTACCTCTGTTACCGATTTAGGTGTTTTCCAACTCATGACTGCCTCGACCTTGTTAGGATCAACCAGAATACCCTCAACTGACACCTCGTGTCCAAGAAAAACCACTTCCTTGAGCCAAAACTCGCACTTGCTCAACTTAACATAAAGCTGATTTTCCAATAGCATTTGCAACACAATCCTCAAATGCTTATCACGATCCTCCTCGGTACGCCCTATTCATCATATCCATGAATGTAGCCGGTGTATTTGTCATATCCATAAACACTACCACGAACTGATCTAGGAACTCATGGAACACCCTATTCATCATATCCATGAATGTAGCCGGTGTATTTGTCAACCTAAACGGCATCACCAAGAACTCATAATGGCCATACCTAGTCCGAAAAGTTGTCTTCGGTACATCCACATCCTTAACCTTTAGTTGATAATACCCCAACCTCAAATCAATATATAAAAATACCGAAGCTCCACGAAACTGGTCAAACAAATCATCAATCCTCAGCAAAGGGTACTTGTTCAGTTGCTGATAATCTATGCACATACGCATCGTACCATCCTTCTTCATCACAAACAAGACCGGTGCACCCCAAGGTGAAACACTTGGCCTTACGAACCCTCGATCAAACAACTCTTGAAGTTGTGTCTTCAACTACTTCAATTCCTTAGGTATCATGCGATAAGGAGAAATGGATACGAGAGTCGTATTCTCATACAACTCGATACCAAACTCTACATCACTATTTGGTGGCAACCCAGGCAACTCTTCCGGAAATACACCTGAAAACTCACATACTGTTCATATGTCTTGCACCCGCACTTCCTTCGAACCAGGATTTATCACAAACGCCAAGAATGCCTCGGAGCCCAATTCCATTATCCGGCCCACTTCAAGAGCCAAAATTGTATTGGACAAGAACTTCACGTTCTCGCCAACGATTACTACTTCATAATCATCCGCAAGTTTCATGGTAACTCGCTTAACATCAAAATCAACCACAGCTCGATGCTCAACCAACTAGTTCATTCTAAGAATCACATCAAAACCATAAAAGGTAATTCCATCGAATCAACTGAAAACATATAGCCCTAAATAGAAAGAGGACATCTCATATACAATTTTCTTATAACAACAGTCTCACTAAAAGAGCTTGTTATTTGCATCCCTACTTCTAGCATCTCAACAGGAATATCAAGCAAATGTGCATGCCCACTCAAGATGTATGAATGCGTAGATCCAGAATCAATAAATGTTAACAAAGACAAGGATTGCAAGGGGAAGGTACCCGTAATCACATATGTGTAGTTACATCCCTCGAGATGTGCATACACCCTCGCAGGACCACCTCCCTCTGGCTGAACTGCAACGACATGAGCCACACCTCTTTACCCACCCTCCATTCTCTAGAAGTTACCACTGCCAAGCCCATGAACTCTCTCTGGTGCAATAACAGGTGCATGACCCTGACCACTTCCAACTAACAAGGGGCACTCATGTCTCATATGATCAGCAGATCCACAGTTCCAGTAAGAATTAGCCCCAGCCACAGGAGTCTACACCTCACGAGCCACGCGAGGAATATCTCGCCTTAAATGCTCACGCGAACCGCATGTCAAACATGTATTCTGCTCAAACCTAGCCCTGTTGCCATGAGCTGGCGCACCTCGCCCAAAGTTACCTTGCCTCGCCACAGGTTGATACCTACGGTCACGGTTCTTCTTGTTCTACCCACCACTAGGGCCAACATTTGTAGCTCTCTTGCCCAAGCTAGAACCACCTACACGCGAGGTCAAATCCAAGCTCTGCTCTATGTCCTTCGCTCGAGTCACTAGTACATCAAAATCCGTGTAATCAGAAGCGAGCATAAACGTCTTCACATCCTGCACCAAACCATACCGGAAACAATCACAACGATGACTATCACTTGGCACCAACTCCGAAGCATACTGGCTCAATCGTACGAACTGGATCTCGTACTCAGCCACCCTCATGTTCCCTTGCACAAGAGACATGAACTCCCGCTTCTTATCGTCCAAGTATCTGACTCCAAGATACTTTCTTTTGTAAGAAGACTGGAAGAATGTCCAATCTACCTCTTCCGACTCCAAGGTCGCAGTTACAGTCGTCCACCATGTATACGCATCACCATGCAACAACGACACTGCACAACCCAGCTTCTGTGCATCATTTCACCCCATCTGATCCAAGACCCAGATTGAAGTGGCCATCCATGCCTCGGATGCCTTGAGAGATAAACCATGATATTTTATGCCTCCTAGACTTCTCAAGCGCACTAATGGAAAACTCGTTTGCCCAGTAGTAGGCGCTTGCACTTGCACTCCAACAACAACATCCTATAATTCTCCTGTCATCGCCAGTACCAAAGGCTTCAAATCACCCAACCCCTGACCAGCCTGTCCCCATTGCTCTTGCTCCTAACCCTCAGGTGGTGGTGGTAGTGGAGGAGGTAAATTTGCACAAGGTAGAACCTCGTTCTCCTGATTACGTTGCCCATCAGTAGGAGCAACTGACCCTGAACGTAACTCTCTCCTCGATCCCATTGTGCTATTAACATTAAGGCATGAACATAAAACAAAACGAAAGATCATGCCATCTTCTAAGAAGCATCAAGATTCAGCCCAATCCAATTTCCCCCAACATAGCATAAAGCATACCACATGCATGTCCCAACCATCATGCATCATAAGCATCAAGATTCAGCCCAATCCAACATCATTTATAACAACTCACATTTATATTCAATCACCATATATATAGCATCACCATCACATACTTAACATTAACATATTTAAGACATTCCCCAGACAAAGCAAACATCACCAAAAAAATGCATATTCAAATCAAAATCACTTACCAACAACATACCATCATCCCAACCTTTCGTAACCTGGCTTTAATACCACCAAATCTAACACCCTCGACCCGACTTAAGGTAGACCAAACCGAATAGGTTACACGAGGAATATTAAAGTAAACCGGGAAGGTTTACCTTAATAAACGACCCTATTTTTTCTCTTTATCTTATCTAGATACAAGTTACATTCCTATGTGATCAACAGGTCGCGGATTAAAAGACAACACGAGCATTCGTCGATTAATACCAATTTCGGGATTAGGGACCATTTTGTAAATTTGACAATTTGTAAGGGTTATTACCAAATTTGGATTACCAACCTTTAATTAAGTTTATTTCACGCATCACTATTGAAACCCAACTCAAATTAATCAGTAAAACTCAATTAATTGCAAGCAACACAAACAGGGACTAAATCGCAAAGAAATAGAACTTTAAAATATTCTAAAAACTGAAATAACATCATGCCGTTTCAGAACATCAAGCCCCGTATCAGAACGAGTGTATAAAAACATGAGCAATTATTTCGAAATGCAGGATCGTACCGAAATAACCCTGGACCCGTTTCGGAACAAGGGTTCACAGTTTTAAAACGTACAGAAATGGACTTCCCTGTTTCGATACCCCATGGCATTTTCGAACACACGTTTCGAAACAAGCAAGGGTGTTTCGAAACACCTAGGCATGCAATGTAAAAAAATGCTAGTTTAACTCGAGTTTAATCATCCGGAACTAATCCAACAAATATCCAAGCATGCTTGCAACTCAAATACACTTCAACACTCAAGAAATCATGGCAAAGACATCACCAAAGCATCATTATCAACATCAAGAGAACTAAAGGCACGCTTCCTAAGAAAACAAGCATCAAAAGGAAAATTCTCAAATACAAGCATAAACCAAATCTTTAAGGCCATTTACATACCCATATATGCAGATCAAACTTGCACCAAATCAAGAAAACACTAAAGCATCCAACATTCATTGCATTGGACACCCCCATTGCCTTTATTACAATAGTTCAAAACCTCAACATACATTTAAAGAAGTCTCTTGGAAAGACCCTTGTAGTTGCTGCCTCCAAACACCTAATTATCTCCATTGATGAACAAAGAGAGCATACGCATACAAGCTTAGTGAGGATTACTCAAAACCAAAAACACCATCAATGCAAAAAACCATATTTCACTCTTTTCAAAACCATCATGCCTTCTTTGATAAGCCATGCACTTTAACATTAAAATCAGCGTGCTAAACACCATGCAGCTTCAACATTATGTTAAGCTAAAGGTAAAATACACATTTTTCATAATATGCATCATCAACATTTCCATAACATTTCATTCCATTATATTGGCTTTACAACTGATTACCGAGGGTTGTCTCAAATCTTTCATACACTCTACCAGCATCTCAAGGCTCACACACGGGAGCAACCCTCCACCATTGTTACACCCGTGGTGGAGTATTCGATACAATTACAACCCCTCAACACCACTCATCGGTAGATGTATAGCCCACTAACGAGAGACGGGGCACACACAAAGTTTTCACCCAGGAGCTACCCTCAACTGTTGCAACCTTAAACAATCCTCAATCGTTAGGGTACTTAGATGGAGTTTTCGGTACAATCACAACCCCTCAACATCCAGGGCGACTTGTTTATAGTGCACTAAACCCTATAAACGGCTAACTATATTCGATTTCATTTACAAAACACATTACTCAACATAACTTGCCAATATAATCCACATTTCATGCATACCTCACTGTTTTTCGAAAGCATTCATGATAAGCCATAATTCAAGCCTTAAACCATGCCTCAAAACCCATGCATACATAGATCACTTACCTAGTACATTCATAAACCACATGGCACCATCAAATACATTTTATATACTCGAAACATGCTTTAAACCAGTAGGTAAATGCAATTAAAATCAAGTGCAACCAAAGGCTCATACTAGCATAATCTGTGAGAGAAATTCAGTTTACTTACTTCCGAACTTAGTAAAGAGTTTCAAGCTCTTACTAAGTTCCCAAAACCTTTTCTAAAATGTTTCCACGCTGGAAAGTCAGTTTCCACTCACCGACTCGTGAAACCACACTTGTCGACGCAACAATCAACCGTTCGAAGCTTCAAAACCACTTCGTTCAATTCCGGAACACTATCCCATGTTTTCAACACATTAAAAAAGAGATTCAATGCATCATAATGCATCCAAACACCAGCACTCAAAAGAATTCCCACAGGCCTGCTCTATAGCATCAATTTACCCAATCGAAACAACCGAAAACCCAATCGATTGCTCACCAAACTCAACCCAGCCATAAACCAACACATCAAACACATTTTAACCTTAAATCAACATCCAAAAACAACCTAAAACAATCCTTATACCTCTAACAACCCAGATCTCACAAAATACCCCAAAAACCCAACCAAAAACACCTTAAAAATCAAAGATCTCAAGGATTTCGGGATTAACACGTTTAAGAATCCATTTCAACATCATAAATCTTTCAAAACTCAATTAGAAACCATCTAAAACAAACCAAAACAAAACAACTCCGAAAATCACATTTAAACCATCTTTTTTAACAAGATTTCATCATTTTATCAAAACAATAATAAAACCTCAATCAAAACATAGAAAAAGAGTCAAATATCTTTCTAATTTCATTAAATAACCTTGATTAGAGGGTTAGCACGAAATTTACCTCCAATCCTTGCTTCTCCTCTAATTTGGCAAGTTTAGCTTTTAAGAATCTTGAAGATATTTGAGAGAAATCACAAACAAGAAGTTGGAAATCAAGAGAGAAATGAGAGTGAATGAAATCTAGAAAATGAGAGAAAATGAAGAGTGTTTGGCTGAAGTGAAAAGGAGAGATTGAAAAGATCATCAAATTTTGTTTAACTAAAATAACTACGTTTTTAATTAATCAATAGAAGCCACTTTTAACATTTAATAAATCATTCAAAACACATGGCAATTTAGACAAAAGGCTTAATTGCCATTAAGCTCCCTAATGATTCTAAGATTTTGACTCTTTTTTAAGAACATACTTTTCCACAGTTTTAAAACTTTACATTTTGGTCACTACCCAAAATGTACATTTCCCAAAACTCGTTTTGCAAAGTTGACTTAACCAACCTCTCAAATATAATTTAAAGGACTTTAGGAATATTTATCACATTTTTATCCCATCCCAAACCTTGATTTCCCTAAACCACCTTTAACGATTCAAACAACCGATTACCGGTTCCACTAGCCTAACCCGACATGAAAAACACCTAGGCCAAAAATCGGGGTGTTATAATGGTAATTGGAATTCAGACATTTTTGATTTAGTGACCAAAATGTAAATTTTGAAAACTATTTTTAGTGACTCTTTTGTAAAAGGATGAGAATTTTGAATATTTGAGGAGTTAACTGCCCAAAGTCTATTATCAGACATTTATCCTTTAATTAAACTATTTTAAATGAATTCTAATTAATAAAAGAGGTTGGAGGAATTAAATGGTGGTTATTTCATTCAAACAAATTTGACGTAACTTCTTTTCTCTCAAAAGCTTTCTCTCAAATTTCTCCAGCAAAACATGCAATTCTTCTTCAAAATCATAAGCTAAACTCTTGATTTCTTTAATCTTTTGTTATCAAATGATTTCTTATTGTTTTCTTATCAAAACCCTATTGTTTTAATCTTGTTTTTACATGAAAATCTATCCATTTGAGGGGAAAAGTATCCATTAGAGGTGAGTTGCGTTTTTCTCCTCTAATGTAAGGTTGATTAAGGTTGAGATGCATTAATCCTCTATTATTGTGTGGTTAAACAGGGGACAACATTTCAGAAGCAACCGTTGAGGCTTTGGGATCATCAGACGCTTAGTTTCGCGTCGGTGAATTGAGGTTTCGCGTGTCGGTGAGTGAGAATGTGGATTTCAGCTTTGAAATGTTTTAAAGGTAGTTTTGGGAACTTATATTTGAGCTTGAAATGCTTGTCTAAGTTCAAAAATAAGTATAAGAGGTTTTCTCTCTCGGTTGTGCTATTTTGAGCTGTTTTGATACACATGGTTTTGATTTCATGTTACCTACTGTTAAAGCATGTTTAAAGTATGTGATATACTATTTTTAAGGATGTGATGTTGAAGAATGCACATGGTAAATGATCCTTATAAGTATATATTTTATACTCGTGGTTTTAAGTTTGGTTTGATGCTTTGGAAATGGTTTATTATTGCTGCTTTGAAAACAGTGAGGTATACGCTTAAATGTGAATTATATTGGCAAGTGATGGTATGGAAATGGTATTGAAAATGTTATCCGATATAGTTAGCCGACTATTGGATTGGATGCACTATAAATAAGTCGCCTTGATGTTGAGAAGTTTATACTGTGTACTGAATACTCCATCCGAGTACCCAAATGATCACGAAATGTGTGTGGTGTCCTGTCTCTCGTTAGTGGGGTTATACTTCTACGAACAAGTGGTGTCAAGGGGTTTATTCGGTGTACCGAATACTCCACCACGGGTGTTACATCGGTGGAGGGTAGCTCCCATGTTTGAACCTTGAGATGCAGTGAGAATGTGTGAAGTGTTGGGACAACACTTGTAAATCTGTGTATCTAATGTTGTGTTTTGAGAATGAAACTTGGTTAAAGATCACTTTTGATCCAATATAATTGTTGATGGATTATGATTTATATAATGGATTTTATGCATGTTTACTCTCTAAGCTTTGCATATGGTATGTTATGCATGTGAAGGCTTAAATTGAGGTTAGCAATGTGAGTTGATGTGGTTTAATGAAACAAGATGCATGTGTTTTAATATGATGGTTTTTGAACGATTAAAGTGCATGGTTTCTAAAGGGACAAGATGTTTCAAAAGACGACTTGAAGTAAATGAAATGAGATTTCAATTTAGTTAATGAAAATGGTTTTAAAAGCATTGATGGTGTTTTTTTAGCACCCCTCACTAAGCCTTATGTGCTTACGCTCTCTTTGTCCATCAAGGAAGAGAATTAAGGCTTTGAAGGCAGCGAGGGGCAAGAGATCAAGCAAGACTTCGTTATCTGAAAGTATGTTTTATCATAGATTATTAGTAATAAGGGCAATGGGGTATCCGTTGTGTTTTTGGAGATATGTGTAAACTCCCTGTTTGAGCAAGTTTATTTTACTGTTTTGGACTTGTAAATGGCTTTTGGTATTTGGATTATGCTTTGATATGGTTTTTGGTATCTTGCTTGGCTTGGTTTCTATGTTGCATGCCTATAGTTTCCCTTTGATGCATATTTCCATGAGACGATGTTGAATATCCCATGTTTTGTTTAGAATTGATCTTTGGATATGTTGTGTATATGTTGGAAGCATGCTTGGGTGGTTTGTGTTGCGTCAAAGGTTGAAAAAACAACAAATTGAGATATTTTAGGCCAGGTGTATCAATACGCCTATTGCCGTATCGATACAGTGAGACTGAAATGGGCATGGTGTTTCGATACTATGCAAGGTATATCGAAACAAGCTTGGATAATTTGGTTAATTGAATTTCGTGTATCGATACGCTTTTAAGGCTGTATCGGTACTGGTTCATGTATTGAAACACTTGGAGTTGTTTCAGTATAGGGTGGAGTGTACCGATACACTAAGTAGTTATTTTGTTATTTGAAATCTTCTTGAAGTTATATTTCTTATGTTTTCGGTCCCTAAATGTTGTGGATGCTTTGGATGATCGATTTGAGTTGAGTTTTAACATAGTGGCATGTAATATGACCAACTAAAGGATGGTATCTTAAAATTGGATGAATCCCCTATATTTTTCTAAACTTACAAGTTGGTCCCTAATACATGTTTATAATTAATTGAATTCCAAATCGATGTTTGATTAAACTGATATTTCTTCTGCTGCGAGTCTTATCACTTAGGATGCAAATGCGCATCTAGACAAGATAAAAATAGGATCATTTATTGAGGTAAACTTTCCCGGTTTACTTCAATATTCCCCGTGTGACACGTTCCGTTCGGTCTCGCGTCTAGGCTGGGTCGAGGGGGTTACATTTGGTGGTATTAGAACCAGGTTTGCAATAATTGGGAGGTAAGTTGTGAGTGATTAGTGTTGTTGATTTCTTAAGTCAAGTTTGTGATAGATTGAAATGTTGATATTGGTTGAATGTTGGAGATTGTTATTTACGGTGATTGTTATATACATGTTGGATGCGATATACTATATGAGGTATGTTTTCGAAAGATTGGGATATTGGTAATGTAACCCCCTTAACCCGGCCCAGACGGTTGAACCGAATTAAGAAGTTTACACGGGGAAAACCAAAGTCAACCCGAAAGTCAACATTGATTAACGACCCTTTTTTTCCTTTTTAATCTTATCTAGATGCACGTTAACCTTAGGAATGTTCACAAGATCAGCATGCTCAAAGATCATAACAATCAGAGAACTTTCAGGGACTCAATTGCACAAATTACAACTTTGGGGACCAAATTGTAAATTCTGAAAAATTATAGGGACTTAACCCAATTAAAAGTTACCAATATGAAATTAATCATCTTTCATGCTTCTCTGCCAAATTTCAGCTCAAACGGACATCTCAAACTCATACAATTGCAATAACAAGGTTCAGGACTAAAACGCAAACAATTCAAAACATATAACCATCAAATTCAGAGCCCAACAGTCGAATGTTCCGAAACATGGAGGACCTGTTCCGAAACGCGGGACCATTCCGAAACGAGTATCGGAACAGGGCTTGGCAGTAGCATTTCCGTTCCGGAACGGTTCCTCCCGTTTCAGAACGCCTAGGCCATTTCAGGCCCCTATTCCGGTACGGTAGCACCCGTTCCGATACGGCCTGCCCAGATTTGCAGAATTTTGCTGATTAAACACACAATTGACCCATCAAACATGCTCCAAATGCAACCAAATTATACCAGCAAGTCATTACATGCATAAGGAACACAATTGCATCAACCATACTCAAACATGGCATCAATTAAGCAAATCCCCAATTCTATAGGCATGCATCCTACTTAGAAAACCATTCAAGCATCAATATACCAAAACCACCTCACAAAGGCCAATTACATGTTCCAACATCAATAACAACGTAATACCAACCTAGGGAGTCCAAAACATCTCCCAAAACAACAACAAAGGTCCCCCATTGCCAAATGCCCAAAAGCTAATAGTGTTAGAAAACATTCACCATACATGAGCTTAAAACTTCACTTGGACTCTTGACTTCCTTGCTGCCCTTAATGCACTTCAATGCTCTGCATTATTAGTTTAAGAAAAGAGAGAGCGTAAGCAAATAGCTTAGTGAGGAATGCTCATTTAAAACAACACAATAATGCATTTACAAAACATATTTATGAACCTTAGTTTAAACCATCATTTGTACATGCACATAAGCATTTAAAACAAGCAATTCATGCTTCAAGTTATAACATGTCATATTGGCCACAAGTGATACAATCAACATAAGATCCACACATGGACTTTTAAACACCAATGTGATCTTACAATTCACAAGGACCACACATGGACTTTTAACCACCATTGTGTCCTTAGCACAAGAATCATCCATGGACTTTTAACCACCATGATGTTCTTACAATTCACAAGGACCACACAAGGACTTTTAACCACCTTTGTGTCCTTAACAAGAATCACCCATGGACTTTTAACCACCATGGTGTTCTTAAATATACAAGGCTCACACAAGGACTTTTAACCACCTTTGTGACCTTAACCAAGAACCAACCATGGACTTTTAACCACCATGTTGTTCTTAAAATACTCAAGGCTCACACAAGGACTTTTAACCACCTTTGTGACCTTAACAAGAATCAACCATGGACTTTTAACCACCATGTTGTTCTTAACCAAGAACCACCTATGGACTTTTAACCACCATAGTGTTCTTAACCATTCTCAAAAATCATCACTTGCCAATATGCATCATTAACAACAATTTTCCACTGTTTTAAAGCATTTAACAAAGCCATAATCATCATGCATCTTTAAGCATCAAAACCACATTAAACAATGTTCAAAAACAAGGATCTCTTACCTTGAGCATCCTTCAACACATGGCTTATAATCTCAGCAAATAAACATGCTAAAACATGCTCTCAAAACAGAATTAAAAACATGCAAACAAATCACATTGCACTCAACCAACCATGGTTCATCATCAAGAGAGTTTTTCCGAAAACGTACTCTTGAGCTTAGTTAAGTTGCTTAGACTTAAACTAAGCTCCCAAACCTTCAAAACATTGGTTTCAAAGCTGAAAACCAAAATCCACTCACCGATTCCGTTTCGCCACTTGCCGAAACACCAATCAAGCTTCCGGATCACCACCACAAAGATCCAAAGATGACTCATCTGTTTTAAACACATCAAAGCAGAGGATTAATGCATCATCATACATTAATATCTTCAATGAAAGCACCTAAACTCGCTGCTCTCATCAACACTCCCATTTCGGCTACCAAACACAACCGAAAACACCTCCAAACAACTCCACAACACTACCCAGCCAAGATCCATCAATTCTAAACATTCTTAAACCTCAATTAACATCCAAAAAGAATCTAACCACGTCCTTATACCTCCAGCTATAACAGATCATCAAGATCACTCCAAAAACCATCAAAAACTCAAGCAAAACTTAGGAAAATTAACCTATCCGAGATTGCATTGATTAAACCCCAACTTATCATCAATTAAACATTCATTTAACATCAAAAAGACACCTCAAAACACTGCCCAAACAGATCATACGAATTTCATAAAAAATCAACCAAATCTTGAATTTAAAGCCAAGATCAAGAACACAATTGTAAAACCTTTTATAAAACACAAATCAAGGATTGAGAACTTGGGAATTTTAGTAAAGAACTGAGAATTTAGAGGAGAAGGACGTTCTTACCTCTAAACTTGAGTTTCTCCCTTTTTGGAACCAAGATTCTTGAAAATCCAATTAGCAAATGCCAAGGTTTTGTTGAAGAGGTGATTAGAGATCAAAAGAGGATTGAAATCTCATATTTGGATGTCAAAATCAGAGGGAAAATGTGCTGGAGAATGTGTTTGGTTTGAGAGAAAAGATGAGAGAAAAGGAAAATGGGAATTTGGAAATGTTAGTTGAAAATGCCAAAAATATATTTCCCTCCCTTTTACTTAATATTAATATCATTAATTAATCCTTTATTATTTAGGAAAAATCTGGAGAAACTCCTATTGGGTAAATAGCTCCTTAAATATTCAAAGTTCCAATCCTTTTTAAAACAGTCACACAGTTTTCAAAAATTACATTTTGGTCACTAACCAAAGTGTCACACTTCCAAACCTTATTTTGTAAAATTGATTTCACCATTCTCTTATATATAATAAAAGAGGATTTTAAGACATTTTTCCATATTTTTAATGCAACCCGAACTAGGCTTTCCTAAATTCACCTTTTTATATTCGAACCGCACTCCGACCGAACCGGTCCAAACCCAAAACTTCTAAGCCCAAAATTGGGGCGTTACAACTCTCCCCCCTTAAGAAATTTCATCCTCGAAATTTACCTGAAGGAAAGAGGTACGGAAACTGCTTCAGCATGTCATCCTTCCGTTCCCACGTGGCTTCTTCAACACCACGATGTTTCCACAACACCTTTACCAACTCAATGGTCTTGCCCCGAAGAACCTTACTATCCGAATCCAGAATCTTCACCGGTTCCTCATCATAGGTCAAATCCGGATTCAATTCCACTTCTTCCACAGGCATCACATGTGAAGGATCCGATCTATACTTCCGGAGCATAGAAACATGAAACACATCATGAATCTTTTCCAACTCTTGAGGTAACCTCAACCTGTACGCAACAGGACCCACACGCTCAATCACCTCGTATGGTCCAATGTACCTAGGTCTCAACTTACCCTTACGGCCAAACCTCATCACCTTTTTCCAAGGCGAAACCTTCAAAAACACACGGTCACCCACCGCATACTCAATCTCCTTACGCTTCAAATCCGCGTAAGACTTTTGCCGATCAGAAGCTTCCTTCAAACGCTCACAAATGAGCTTCACCTTCTCGGTGGTTCCTTTCAACAAAGCCGGCATCGAAACCAACTTCTGACCCGTTTCAGCCCAACAAAGAGGAGTCCTACACTTCCTCCCGTACAAAGCTTCATAAGGTGCCATTTGAATACTTGCCTGATAACTATTATTATAGGCAAACTCCACCAAAGGCAAATGTTTCTCCCAAGAGCCCTGAAACTCAATCACGCAGCACCTCAACATATCCTCCAAAACCTGGATAACACGCTCGGACTGACCATCCGACTGAGGATGATAAGATGTACTGAAATTCAACCGTGTACCCAAAGCTTGATGCAAACACTGCCAGAAACGCGATGTAAACCTCGGATCCCTATCCGACACAATCGACTTAGGCACACCATGTAGCCGCACAATCTCAGCAATGTACAACTCCGCAAGCTTATCCAAAGAATACGTAGTATGCACAGGCAAGAAATGCGCACACTTCGTCAGGTGATCCACAATTACCCACACCGAATTCTTCTTCGATGGCGACAAAGGCAAACCAGACACAAAGCCCATGGTAATCCTTTCCCACTTCCATTCAGGGATTCTCAACGGTTGCAACAACCCTGAAGGAACCTGATGCTCAGCCTTAACTCGCTGACACACCATACACTTGCTCACAAACTCAGCAACATCCTTCTTTAAACCCACCCAATAGTACTCATCACGAAGATCACGATACATCTTAGTACTACCAGGGTGCATAGCAAAAGGACTACTATGACCTTTAGTCAGAATAGCACGCCTCAACTCAGCATCGTTGGGCACTACTATCTGACTCCCAAAACATAACACTCCATCATCATTAAAACAGAAATCCGAAGGCCTACCCTCCGCGATATCCTGAACATGCGGTACCAAGGAATCATCCAACAACTGCTTTTCCTTAATCAACTGTACCAAAGATGGTTTCACTTGCAACGTAGCCACAAGACCACCATCGCGCGAAATACTCAAACTGGCAAGCATAGCTTTCAACTCAACATCTACCTTTCTACTCAAGGCATTCGCTACAACATTAGCTTTTCCAGGGTGATACTCAATCGTCAAATCATAATCCTTGAGCAACTCCACCCATCGTCGCTGCCTAAGATTCAACTCTTTCTGAGACATTAGATACTTCAAACTCTTGTGATCAGTGTACACAGTACACTTCTCACCATACAAGTAATGTCTCCAGATCTTCAAAGCAAAAACCACCGCTGCCAACTCGATGTCATGCGTAGGATAATTGCGCTCATACCTTCAACTACCGCGATGCATAAGCCACCACCTTACCCTCTTGCATCAACACACATCCCAAACCAACATAGGACGCATCACTGTTGTAACCCCCTTAACCCGGCCCAGACGGTTGACCCGAATTAAGAAAGTCACACGGGGAAAACCAAAGTCAACCCGAAAGTCAACCTTGATTAACGACCCTTTTTTTTCTTTTTAATCTTGTCTAGATGCACATTAACCTTAGATGTGATCACACAACAACATACTCAAAGATCACAAACATCAGAGATCAAACAGGGACCCAATTGATCAATTTACAACTTTAGGGACCAAATTGTAAATTCTGAAAACTTTAAGGACTTAACCAGATTTTAAGTTACCAACTTAAAATTAATCATGTTTCATGCTTCTCTGCCAAATTTCAGCTCAAACGGACATCCCAAACTCATACAATTGCATAAACAAGATTCAGGACGAAAATGCAAACAATTCAAAACATTTAACTGCCAATGTCAGCCCCCAACGGTCACCCGTTCCGAAACAGGCAGAGCCCGTTTCGAAACGCGGGGCCGTTCCGCAACGCGTACCAAAACATGTGACTGGCAGAATGCTTTCCGTTTCGAAATAGTGTCTACCGTTTCGGACGCCTGGGCTGATTCAGGGCATCCGTTCCGAAACGGTAGTCCCTGTTCCGAAATGCCCTGCACATAATGCAGAAAAAGACATGCTTAAACACGCAATTGACCATTCGAACATACTCCAAAAGCCACCAAACTTTACCAACATGCAATTCAACATGTAAGAGACATACTTGCATCAACAATTCAACAAAATATCAACATATACGAAAAGCCCCAAATCTATAAGCATGCTTCCTACACAAGCAACCATTCAAGCATAAACTTCCAAATCAATCTCATAGAAGCCAAATACATGTTCCAACAACATCAACAACAACATTAAATCATCCTTGTCCGAACATATACGAACACATAAACATCAACCCAAGAGATTCTACCCCCATTGCCTTTATTAACTATAGCTATTCACCGAGACATACATCTCAAATGGAGTCCTCCTTGAACCCCTTGCTTCTCGCTGTCCAAACTTCAAGAATCTGCATTGATGGACAAAAAGGAGCGTAAGCACATAATGCTTAGTGAGGAATGCTCAAAACCAAAACACCATCAATGCAGCGGGTCATAAAATCACATTTAAAACAAACCCGATTTGATAACCAAGCAAAGTTTGAAAACCCTTTTTCAACGTCATGCTTAAAACCATGCATTGCACATACATGAAAACCAACCCTTAGCTTAGCAAGCTAAGAAAACCTTTTCAAAGCACAACTTGCAAAGTCATCCATTTAACCATTCCATGCATAAACACCATATGCAAAGTTAAATTCAAAACCTTGGAAAACACCTCCATTTCACAACATACCTTTCTTATACTTGAAAACCATTCAAGCAAGAAACCCTTTTAAACCATTTACTCAATCAATCCAACACACGCATTAACCAAAGGCAACTTATGAACCACAACATCATCATCACATGCCTTTTAAAACAAGTCTTAACAAGACTCCAATGCATTCAAGAGATTCCATGCACACATGCATCATTTACCAAATGATAATCAACACTTGTTCAACTTAACAAGTAAACATGCATTCACAAGCATTAACCACTTTTCATGCAACCATGCATCTTTTCAAGCATCTCATGCTTCTTTATAATCAAGAACATTATATTGGCTTCCAAGTGATCAACCACATCCACTTTTCAACTCAACACCCGATCGGATACGCGGATCACAAGCGTTGTCCCCCACGCTTTATACACACTACCAATCCAAGGTCTCCAAATGGACTTTTAAACACCATTTGACCTCACCATCCTAAGGTTCCCATGTATGGACTTTTAAACACCATACAACCTTAGCTATTCTCGAGGTTCCCATGTATGGACTTTTAAACACCATACAACCTCAACTTTTCCCGAGGTTCCCATGTATGGACTTTCAAACACCATACAACCTCAACTTTTCCCAAGGTTCCCATGTATGGACTTTTAAACACCATACAACCTTGACATGCACAAGGTTCCCATGTATGGACTTTCAAACACCATACAACCTTTGCATCACCGATTGGTAGTTGTATAACATCACTAACGAGATCCGGGACACCCTACACAAGATCCACACATGGACTTTACACCTCCATTGTGATCTTAACAAGCACAAGGTTCCCATATATGGACTTTTAACCACCATATAACCTTTGCTTAACCAAGGTCCTCGAATGGGCATTCCACCTCCATTATGACCCCAACCATCTCGTTAGGATACTTGAAGGGAGTTTACCGGTTCACACTTAACCACTCCACCTCCAAGGCGACTTTATTCACGGTGCACCCAATCCTATAGCCGGCTAACTATATCCGATCAAAGAAACCAAGAACCACTTACATCACTTGCCAATATAACCATCTTACCACATTAGTCCAATGATTCACATGCATAATCACAATGCAAAAACCATCATTTACTATCATCAATCCACTGTTTTAAAGCATTACACAAAGCCATTAAACATTATGCAACACCATGCATCAAAACCACAATTTCCATGTACAAAACCAAGGATCTCTTACCTTGAGCATCCTTCACATATGGCTTTCAAAACCAGCATTAAACCATGCTAAAAATATGCTTTCAAAACAGAATATAAACCATGCAAATCACATGCATTGCAACCATCAAACACAATTGCTTTTAAAGCCAATTCTCAACACAAACCAAGAGCGAAAAACCATTTACTTACTCTTGAGCTTAGCAAAGTTGTTTAGACTTAAACTAAGCTCCCAAAACCTTCAAACCTTGGTTTAAAAGCTGAAAACCCAACTTCACTCACCGATACACAAAACAAGGCTAGCCAACAAGCCTTCCAAGCATCCGAAACCTTCCGCAACACCTCTAAAGCTCACAGATCAAACTCCCCTGTTTCAAGCACACAAAAAAACAGAGCATTAATGCATCTTTATGCATTAAAAACACCAGCAACACAACACAACTCGCTGCTCATCACAAATCCAACATTTCGGCTACCAAACACAACCGAAATCACTTCCAAACACTTCCAAAACTTAACCCAGCCAAGATCCATCACTTCTAACCATCTTTAAACATCAATTAACATCCAAAATGATCACAAACACATCCTTATACCTCCAGGTATAACAGATCACCAAAAACACTCCAAAAACAACCAAAAACTCAAGCAAAACTTAGGAAATTCAACCTATCCGGGATTGCATTAATTAAACCTCAACTTCTAATCAATTTAGCATTCATTTAACATCAATTTGACACCTCAAAACACTGCCCAAACAGATCACACAAAAATTCCACCAAAAATCACCAAATCTTGCATTTTAAGCCAAAATCAAGATTTCAATTGAAAAGCCTTTAACAAATCACAAATCAAGGATTGAGAACTTAGGAATTTCAGTAAAGAACTGATAGTTTAGAGGAGAAGGACATTCTTACCTCCAAACTTGAATTTCTCCTTTTTAGAACCAAAAAACTTGATGAAACCACTTGCAAATGGTGAGGTTTTGTTGTAGAGATGATTAGAAATCCAAAGAGAATTGAAAAGGAAGATTTGAGTGACAAAATCAAAGGAGAAAATCTGGAGAGATGTTTTTGGGTTGAGAGAAAATGAGAGAAAAGGAAAATTGAAAGAAAATGGAAAGTTAGTTATAAAATAGTCAAAATGACTTTCCCTCCTCTTTCATGTGTTTTAAAATCAGAATAAAACCTTAAAATATCTTAGAAAAATCTGGAGAAACTCTTCTAGGAATAATAGCTCCTTAAAGATTCAAAGTTTCAATCATTTATAAAACAGTCACGCAACTTTCAAAAATTACATTTTGGTCACTAGCCAAAATGTCAACCTTCCGAACCTCATTTTCCAAAATTGATTTCACAGCTCACTTAATTATATTAAAAGATGATTTTAGAACATTTTTCCATATTTTTAATGCAACCCGAACTAGGCTTTCCTAATTTCTCCTTTATATATTCGATCAGCACTTTGACCGAACCGGTCAACGCCCAAGACTTCTAAGCCCAAAACCGGGGCGTTACAACTCTCCCCCCTTAGGAAATTTTGTCCTCGAAATTTCAACTGGCGAAAAGGGAACCACAACCTTCTCAAATCAACACACAAGGCAACACAAAAGCCTCAACCACCACTGAATACATTCCACACAAAACTCCACCAAACTCATCACCACCACATACTGTTCACAAAATCCAGAACACTCAAAGACAGCCACAATTTAACCTTTCACACATCCGGACTGTACACAGCCCCAATATCAACCTGAAGAACTTCAACTTTTACAGCACACAACACTGTAACACACAACCCCCAAGACTTGTTTACACAGTGACATTAACCAAACCAATTCAACCACTATGCAAACCTCTCTACTTCTAAAACTCTTGCAAACTCCCAAACCTCTTCCAAAGATTTTCCCAACAAGCAAAAATTCTTAAGCATCAACTGCTTACCCAAACTCCTCAACGAATGCTAACAATCCTTCACATCCGCCACTATCATTACCATAACAACTCACAAGGACTACTCACCCAGATTCCAAAATTTACATCACAACCACAACCCAACTCCGCCAACCGTTTCATACACCACCAGCTGACTACAACAGAAATTCACATACTCACAACCAACCAACCACTTCTCACAAGAATCCTTTCAAACAACTATGGCCTTCGATCTTTCATTGCCTATCCACCGCAAGTTTTGACCACAACACCTGCCTTACTAGAACATCGCCCAAACTGACCTACAGATCATCTTCTCAACTCTTCGAAGGTTACTAAGAACCAACACTTACAAACACAACCCTTCCACAACAACTTAAATGCTAAGCTGCTTCAGCACTTGGAAACACAACCACTAAACTGCAACATCCTTTAGCACCAAGGAACTACCCCTTCCACTTAGCCATTCAAACCACTTGACCGATTCTAACTTCAACCGGTACTCTCCACCACCAAACCACTAAACTCCTTAAGCAACAAACACTATCCTTCTACCACAGGCTATACTACTCTCACTATCTCCAGCACTAGCTTAATATTCTCCATTACTTCTAACTTCCACTCAGCACTAACACAACCTCTAAAAACCCATCATCCAACCTTACCCAACCACCACACTAACAGATTCGATTAGTTATTAGCGAGTGTGAACATCATATGTATGATCACCTACATGCCCTATCAATGCCTGATGTACATGAATGCAAAACCTCTAATGTCATGCCACATGTATGCATGGACCAGCACATATATAATATAGCATATAACAATGATTTTAACTGTGCATGAATGCCAGTTCACACCTTCCAATAACATCCTCAGAATCCGTCTAAAAACAACCTCCTACCTCACTCCTAACTTATCTAACTCCATCATTCCAACAACCATTATCCACAAGATACTCACTAAAACCTTCTTCACACCAAAGATATTTCCAAACTACAACTATTACCCCAAACATGCTAGCAACAAGACTAAACTTACCACGCAAGGAAAACCAACAGAAACCAAACCAGGGTAACTAGAGCAAAGATTACTTAACAAGGTTACCTGAAAACACAACACCACCCTGAAGCTTCATCAGACGAGCTCTCTTTCTCGCGGAACCATCAACCTCCTGCCGCACCGCTGCAGCACCAGCTAACACACTAGGGTCACCACCGACCTCTTGCGGTAAGGAACCTTGGCTGTTCCGAGCCAACATCAAACAATCACGTCTCATATGTCCAGCAGACCCACATTTCCAGCAATTCTCATTTCCCAAACTCTTCACAACCTTCTGCTCTTTCTGCCACCTCTGAACCTTGCCTCGGCCGTGCCCACGACCTTTCAGAGACCCTTTGGCTATCACCAAAGCTGACTTCACCCCAAGGGGACAATCACGCTTCACATGCACTTTAGAACCACAGTTCCAACAAGCACCCGCGCCCCAACAACCTCCAACATGGTGCCTTTCACAACGATCACACATCGGTGGCTGAGCTTCCACTCCTTTCTCAAGCAACACTTGCTCCACAACAGCACTACCTTCACATTGCTTAACCCTTGGAAACTTCTTTCCAAGATACCTTTCATAAAAGGCAGACACAAAGAAATCCCAGTCAAAATCATGGATATGTGACGCCACCGCCACAGATGTCCACCAGGCACATGCATCCTCCAACATCAAAGAAACAACGCTCCCCAGCTTACAGGCATAATCACAGCCTTCCTGATCCAAAATCAGAATCACACTGGCCAACCAGGCCTCAAACATCTCTGGTGAAGAACCATAATACCCCACAGCACCCAGATCAAGCAAACGCTGCTTCGGCAAACCCACACATCCCACAGCCAGCACATCCTCTAACTTTACCTTTACCACAGCCTGAGATGTTCCCAACACCTCTTGAGCAACTGGTGATGAACTCTTCACCACAGAACCAACTTCTTCCTCCTGCCTTAACACCTCAACCCCAGGCACAGAAGACTGAGACAAAACACCTTTACAGAAAGGTGAATTCCATGCCTTAACAACCTGCCCTAGGCAGCAACCATCTCACCCAATTGCCATTCTATCATCGACTTCGCCATACTACTAACAACAACAAACATTCACAACAAAACAAACAAACCAGTTAGACCAGCTTTAAGCAAGGATTCAAACTCCAACTCCAAAATAACACAATAGCTATATTAATAAGGCAATGGGTATCCCGAATCCTCCCCTTTTACATGACATAACAGTCAACACAAACATGGATATCACAACATCAGCATATCAAACAACATACTTTGATCATGCTTACACCAAACAGCATCCACTTGCAACAGCATATTAGCAACATAACATACTCATAGCACTTTCATCAAGCATAACACCAGCTCACAGCATCAGCACAAATCCACACAAGCTCAACCAAGATTCATAACCATAAAACATGCTTGAAAACATCAGCAACTTGCTCAGAAACACGTGTTTCAACCAACTTTCAACCACACAACAAGGTAAACATCAAACACACATCACAACAATTTATCGTTTTCCCCAAGCATTCGCAACTCAGCTCTGATACCACCAAATGTAACCCCCTTAACCCGGCCCAGACGGTTGACCCGAATTAAGAAAGTCACACGGGGAAAACCAAAGTCAACCCGAAAGTCAACCTTGATTAACGACCCTTTTTTTTCTTTTTAATCTTGTCTAGATGCACATTAACCTTAGATGTGATCACACAACAACATACTCAAAGATCACAAACATCAGAGATCAAACAGGGACCCAATCGATCAATTTACAACTTTAGGGACCAAATTGTAAATTCTGAAAACTTTAAGGACTTAACCAGATTTTAAGTTACCAACTTAAAATTAATCATGTTTCATGCTTCTCTGCCAAATTTCAGCTCAAACGGACATCCCAAACTCATACAATTGCACAAACAAGATTCAGGACCAAAATGCAAACAATTCAAAACATTTAACTGCCAATGTCAGCCCCCAACGGTCACCCGTTCCGAAACAGGCAGAGCCCGTTTCGAAACGCGGGGCCGTTCCGCAACGCGTACCGAAACAGGTGACTGGCAGAATGCTTTCCGTCTCGAAACAATGTCTACCGTTTCGGACGCCTAGGCTGATTCAGGGCATCCGTTCCGAAACGGTAGTCCCTGTTCCGAAACGCCCTGCACATAATGCAGAAAAAGACATGCTTAAACACGCAATTGACCATTCGAACATACTCCAAAAGCCACCAAACTTTACCAACATGCAATTCAACATGTAAGAGACATGCTTGCATCAACAATTCAACAAAATATCAACATATACGAAAAGCCCCAAATCTATAGGCATGCTTCCTACACAAGCAACCATTCAAGCATAAACTTCCAAATCAATCTCATAGAAGCCAAATACATGTTCCAACAACATCAACAACAACATTAAATCATCCTTGTCTGAACATATACGAACACATAAACATCAACCCAAGAGATTCTACCCCCATTGCCTTTATTAACTATAGCTATTCACCGAGACATACATCTCAAATGGAGTCCTCCTTGAATCCCTTGCTTCTCGCTGTCCAAACTTCAAGAATCTGCATTGATGGACAAAAAGGAGCGTAAGCACATAATGCTTAGTGAGGAATGCTCAAAACCAAAACACCATCAATGCAGCGGGTCATAAAATCACATTTAAAACAAACCCGATTTGATAACCAAGCAAAGTTTGAAAACCCTTTTTCAACATCATGCTTAAAACCATGCATTGCACATACATGAAAACGAACCCTTAGCTTAGCAAGCTAAGAAAACCTTTTCAAAGCACAACTTGCAAAGTCATCCATTTAACCATTCCATGCATAAACACCATATGCAAAGTTAAATTCAAAACCTTGGAAAACACCTCCATTTCACAACATACCTTTCTTATACTTGAAAACCATTCAAGCAAGAAACCCTTTTAAACCATTTACTCAATCAATCCAACACATGCATTAACCAAAGGCAACTTATGAACCACAACATCATCATCACATGCCTTTTAAAACAAGTCTTAACAAGACTCCAATGCATTCAAGAGATTCCATGCACACATGCATCATTTACCAAATGATAATCAACACTTGTTCAACTTAACAAGTAAACATGCATTCACAAGCATTAACCACTTTTCATGCAACCATGCATCTTTTCAAGCATCTCATGCTTCTTTATAATCAAGAACATTATATTGGCTTCCAAGTGATCAACCACATCCACTTTTCAACTCAACACCCGATCGGATACGCGGATCACAAGCGTTGTCCCCCACGCTTCATACACACTACCAATCCAAGGTCTCCAAATGGACTTTTAAACACCATTTGACCTCACCATCCTAAGGTTCCCATGTATGGACTTTTAAACACCATACAACCTTAGCTTTTCCCGAGGTTCCCATGTATGGACTTTTAAACACCATACAACCTCAACTTTTCCCGAGGTTCCCATGTATGGACTTTCAAACACCATACAACCTCAACTTTTCCCAAGGTTCCCATGTATGGACTTTTAAACACCATACAACCTTGACATGCACAAGGTTCCCATGTATGGACTTTCAAACACCATACAACCTTTGCATCACCGATTGGTAGTTGTATAACATCACTAACGAGATCCGGGACACCCTACACAAGATCCACACATGGACTTTACACCTCCATTGTGATCTTAACAAGCACAAGTTTCCCATATATGGACTTTTAACCACCATATAACCTTTGCTTAACCAAGGTCCTCGAATGGGCATTCCACCTCCATTATGACCTTAACCATCTCGTTAGGATACTTGAAGGGAATTTACCGGTTCACACTTAACCACTCCACCTCCAAGGCGACTTTATTCACGGTGCACCCAATCCTATAGCCGGCTAACTATATCCGATCAAAGAAACCAAGAACCACTTACATCACTTGCCAATATAACCATCTTACCACATTAGTCCAATGATTCACATGCATAATCACAATGCAAAAACCATCATTTACTATCATCAATCCACTGTTTTAAAGCATTACACAAAGCCATTAAACATCATGCAACACCATGCATCAAAACCACAATTTCCATGTACAAAACCAAGGATCTCTTACCTTGAGCATCCTTCACATATGGCTTTCAAAACCAGCATTAAACCATGCTAAAAATATGCTTTCAAAACAGAATATAAACCATGCAAATCACATGCATTGCAACCATCAAACACAATTGCTTTTTAAGCCAATTCTCAACACAAACCAAGAGCGAAAAACCATTTACTTACTCTTGAGCTTAGCAAAGTTGTTTAGACTTAAACTAAGCTCCCAAAACCTTCAAACCTTGGTTTAAAAGCTGAAAACCCAACTTCACTCACCGATACACAAAACAAGGCTAGCCAACAAGCCTTCCAAGCATCCGAAACCTTCCGCAACACCTCTAAAGCTCACGGATCAAACTCCCCTGTTTCAAGCACACAAAAAAACAGAGCATTAATGCATCTTTATGCATTAAAAACACCAGCAACACAACACAACTCGCTGCTCATCACAAATCCAACATTTCGGCTACCAAACACAACCGAAATCACTTCCAAACACTTCCAAAACTTAACCCAGCCAAGATCCATCACTTCTAACCATCTTTAAACATCAATTAACATCCAAAATGATCACAAACACATCCTTATACCTCCAGGTATAACAGATCACCAAAAACACTCAAAAAACAACCAAAAACTCAAGCAAAACTTAGGAAATTCAACCTATCCGGGATTGCATTAATTAAACCTCAACTTCTAATCAATTTAGCATTCATTTAACATCAATTTGACACCTCAAAACACTGCCCAAACAGATCACACGAAAATTCCACCAAAAATCACCAAATCTTGCATTTTAAGCCAAAATCAAGATTTCAATTGAAAAGCCTTTAACAAATCACAAATCAAGGATTGAGAACTTAGGAATTTCAGTAAAGAACTGATAGTTTAGAGGAGAAGGACGTTCTTACCTCCAAACTTGAATTTCTCCTTTTTAGAACCAAAAAACTTGATGAAACCACTTGCAAATGGTGAGGTTTTGTTGTAGAGATGATTAGGAATCCAAAGAGAATTGAAAAGGAAGATTTGAGTGACAAAATCAAAGGAGAAAATCTGGAGAGATGTGTTTGGGTTGAGAGAAAATGAGAGAAAAGGAAAATTGAAAGAAAATGGAAAGTTAGTTATAAAATAGTCAAAATGACTTTCCCTCCTCTTTCATGTGTTTTAAAATCAGAATAAAACCTTAAAATATCTTAGAAAAATCTGGAGAAACTCTTCTTGGAATAATAGCTCCTTAAAGATTCAAAGTTTCAATCCTTTATAAAACAGTCACGCAACTTTCAAAAATTACATTTTGGTCACTAGCCAAAATGTCAACCTTCCGAACCTCATTTTCCAAAATTGATTTCACAGTTCACTTAATTTTATTAAAAGATGATTTTAGAACATTTTTCCATATTTTTAATGCAACCCGAACTAGGCTTTCCTAATTTCTCCTTTATATATTCGATCAGCACTTTGACCGAACCGGTCAACGCCCAAGACTTCTAAGCCCAAAACCTGGGCGTTACAACTGTACACCACAAACTCTTTGAGAACCCATCCACAAACCTCCGGTAGTATCCCGCAAAACCAAGGAAACTACGGACCTCATGAACAGACTTAGGAACCTTCCAATTCATCACCGCCTCAATCTTCTGAGGATCAACACGAATCCCCCCAGCAGAAACCACATTACCAAGAAACACCACTTCACTTAACCAGAACTAGCACTTGCTTAGCATGGCATAAAGCTGATTCTCCAACAAAGCTTGCAACACAATTCTCAAATGCTCTTCATGCTCCTCCTCAGTACGTGAGTACACGAGGATATCATCAATGAACACCACAACAAATTTATCCAAGTATTCATGAAATACTCGGTTCATCATGTCCATGAAAGCTGCAGGAGCATTTGTCAAACCAAACGGCATCACAAGGAACTCATAATGCCCATACCTTGTCCTGAAAGCTGTCTTAGGCACATCCACATCCTTTACCTTCAACTGGTAATACCCTGACCTCAAGTCGATCTTAGAGAACACAGCTGCTCCCCGAAATTGATCAAAGAGATCATCAATTCTCGGCAAAGGATACCAATTCTTGATAGTCAACTTGTTCAGCTGACGATAATCAATGCACATCCTCATAGTGCCATCCTTCTTCTTCACAAACAAGACCGGTGCACCCCAAGGTGACACACTCGGCCGAATGAACCCACGATCAAGCAACTCTTGCAATTGCGTCTTCAGCTCCTTCAACTCTTTAGGTGTCATTCTATAAGGGGTAATGGACACAGGAGTTGTGTTCTCATACAGCTCAATCCCAAACTCCACTTCGCGATTAGGAGGTAACCCAGGCAACTCCTCAGGAAACACACCAGGAAACTCTCGCACAACCCTGATATCTTGCACACGCAACTCCTTAGAACTAGGATTCATCACAAAAGCTAGGTAAGCTTCACAACCTTGCCTCAGCATCCGGCTCGCCTCCAATGTAGACACCACATTAGCAAGAAACTTCACATTCTCACCAACCACAACTACCTCATAATCATCTGCAAGCTTCAACGAAACTCGCTTATTCTCACAATCCACTACAGCTCGATGCTCAACAAGCCAATCCATACCAAGGATTACATCAAAACCATAGAAAGGTAACTCCATAAGGTCAACAGGAAAAACATGATCTTGCACAACCAAAGGACATCTTCTATAAAGCTTTCGAGTCACAACAGTCTCACCAAAAGAACTAGTGACACACATACCAACATCCAAAGACTCAACAAGCAAACCAAGCAATTCAGCATGCTCACGCAATATGTATGAGTGCGTAGATCCAGAATCAATCAAGGAAAGTAATGACAAGGATTGAAAAGTAAAAGTACCTGCGATCACATCCGTGTCATTCCTCCCCTCCCGCTGAGCATACACCCTCACCTGGCCACCACCCTCAGGCTGAACAGCTACAACATGGGCTACATTACGACCACCTTCCTCTCTCCGCTGAAAGTTACCACGGCCGCGCCCACGACCTCTCTGTGGTGCAACAACAACAGGAGCACGCACTTGGCAACCAGCCAACGTAGGACACTCCCTCCTCAAGTGATCCGTAGACCCACAGTTCCAGCAAGAATTACCAGCTGCCACAACAGGAGCTTGCACCACCCTCACAGCTCGAGGACAATCACGTTTCATATGGCCACGCGATCCACATGTCCAACATGCGCTCGGATCAACTCTAGCCTTGCCTCCCTGAGCAGGCGCACCACCACCTCGCTTAGCTGAAGACTGATACTTCTGATCACGTCCCCTCTTGTTCCGTCCACCACCGGAACTATAATCAGCAGCTCGCTTACCAGCACTAGAAACATCACTTCTAGAAGATAAACCCAAGTTCATCTCAATGTCCTTTGCTCGGCCCACCAGCACATCAAAATCATCATACTCGGTAGCCAGCACATACATCTTTACTTCCGTTACCAAACCATAACGGAACCTTTCACACCTCTCCCGCTCATCCGGGACAAGCTCAGGTGCGTACTGACTGAGTCGAACAAACTGAACTTCGTACTCAGCCACAGACATGCTCCCTTGGGTAAGAGACATGAATTCCCTCTTCTTTTCGTCTAGGTACCTCACACCCAGATACCTTCTCTTGAACGCGTTCTGAAAGAACGTCCAAGTTACATCAGCTTCCGCCATCCCAGAGATAGTGGTTGTCCACCATGTATACGCATCATCTTGAAGCAAGGATACTACACAGCCCAGCTTCTGCACTTCAGTGCAACTCATTTGACCCAAGATTCTCTTGGTACTTTCTAACCAAGACTCTGAACCTTCAGCAGACAAACCCCTGAACTCAGTCCCTCCCAGACTCCGCAAACATTCCAAGGGTAGTCTAACTCCTGCATCTCCCTGATGCCCAGATCCTTGAGCTCCAGCTACCGCTGCTCGAAAAGCACCAGCAATAGCTTGAACCAACATTGTCATGTCAGGAACAGCTTGCCCCTGACCAGTTTCAGGTCCAGCGACCCCAGCACCAGCTGGAACACCAGCTCCTTCACCCTCAGCACCACCACCACCAGGCGGAGGAGGTAAATCCATAGCATTCTCAGCGTTCTCTTCATTTTCATTTTGAGCCATAGCTCGCGTATTAACTCTCAACTCTCTACGAGGTGCCATACACTAGCAATGCAATCACTATGCAATAAAACAAAGTCAGGCTCAGCAAGGTAAGCAATCCAAGTACTCAAGCTCATTTTCCAATTAAAAACAAATCATTACATTAGCTTTGATTTGACAATGGGTACCCACAACATGCTTCACCACAGCATTCACCACATTTGTAACATATTTACAATTCACACATTATACTTTCAATCAACAAGCATACAAAGCATACATACTTTAATCATCCACATAATCATTCCCAATTACACGAGAACCCAGCTCTGATACCACCAAATGTAACCCTCTTAACCCGGCCCAGACGGTTGAACCGAATTAAGAAGTTTACACGGGGAAAACCAAAGTCAACCCGAAAGTCAACCTTGATTAACGACCCTTTTTTTTCTTTTTAATCTTATCTAGATGCACGTTAACCTTAGGAATGTTCACAAGATCAGCATGCTCAAAGATCATAACAATCAGAGAACTTTCAGGGACTCAATTGCACAAATTACAACTTTGGGGACCAAATTGTAAATTCTGAAATATTATAGGGACTTAACCCAATTAAAAGTTACCAATATGAAATTAATCATCTTTCATGTTTCTCTGCCAAATTTCAGCTCAAACGGACATCTCAAACTCATACAATTGCAATAACAAGGTTCAAGACTAAAACACAAACAATTCAAAACATATAACCATCAAATTCAGAGCCCAACGGTCGAATGTTCCGAAACAGGGAGGACCTGTTCTGAAACGCGGGACCGTTCCGAAACGAGTATCGGAACAGGGCTTGGCAGTAGCATTTCCGTTCCGGAACGGTTCCTCCCGTTTCGGAACGCCTAGGCCATTTCAGGCCCCTGTTCCGGAACGGTAGCACCCGTTCCGATACGGCCTGCCCAGATTTACAGAATTTTGCTGATTAAACACACAATTGACCCATCAAACATGCTCCAAATGCAACCAAATTATACCAGCAAGTCATTACATGCATAAGGAACACAATTGCATCAACCATACTCAAACATGGCATCAATTAAGCAAATCCCCAATCCTATAGGCATGCATCCTACTTAGAAAACCATTCAAGCATCAATATACCAAAACCACCTCACAAAGGCCAATTACATGTTCCAACATCAATAACAACGTAATACCAACCTAGGGAGTCCAAAACATCTCCCAAAACAACAACAAAGGTCCCCCATTGCCAAATGCCCAAAAGCTAATAGTGTTAGAAAACATTCACCATACATGAGCTTAAAACTTCACTTGGACTCTTGACTTCCTTGCTGCCCTTAATGCACTTCAATGCTCTGCATTATTGGTTTAAGAAAAGAGAGAGTGTAAGCAAATAGCTTAGTGAGGAATGCTCATTTAAAACAACACAATAATGCATTTACAAAACACATTTATGAACCTTAGTTTAAACCATCATTTGTACATGCACATAAGCATTTAAAACAAGCAATTCATGCTTCAAGTTATAACATGTCATATTGGCCACAAGTGATACAATCAACATAAGATCCACACATGGACTTTTAAACACCAATGTGATCTTACAATTCACAAGGACCACACATGGACTTTTAACCACCATTGTGTCCTTAGCACAAGAATCATCCATGGACTTTTAACCACCATGATGTTCTTACAATTCACAAGGACCACACAAGGACTTTTAACCACCTTTGTGTCCTTAACAAGAATCACCCATAGACTTTTAACCACCATGGTGTTCTTAAATATACAAGGCTCACACAAGGACTTTTAACCACCTTTGTGACCTTAACCAAGAACCAACCATGGACTTTTAACCACCATGTTGTTCTTAAAATACTCAAGGCTCACACAAGGACTTTTAACCACCTTTGTGACCTTAACAAGAATCAACCATGGACTTTTAACCACCATGTTGTTCTTAAACAAGAACCACCTATGGACTTTTAACCACCATAGTGTTCTTAACCATTCTCAAAAATCATCACTTGCCAATATGCATCATTAACAACAATATTCCACTGTTTTAAAGCATTTAACAAAGACATAATCATCATGCATCTTTAAGCATCAAAACCACATTAAACAATGTTAAAAAACAAGGACCTCTTACCTTGAGCATCCTTCAACACATGGCTTATACTCTCATCAAATAAACATGCTAAAACATGCTCTCAGAACAGAATTAAAAAAATGCAAACAAATCACATTGCACTCAACCAACCATGGTTCATCATCAAGGGAGTTTTTCCGAAAACTTACTCTTGAGCTTAGTTAAGTTGCTTAGACTTAAACTAAGCTCCCAAACCTTCAAAACATTGGTTTCAAAGCTGAAAACCAAAATCCACTCACCGATTCCGTTTCGCCACTTGCCGAAACACCAATCAAGCTTCCGGATCACCACCACAAAGATCCAAAGATGACTCCCCTGTTTTAAACACATCAAAGCAGAGGATTAATGCATCATCATGCATTAATATCTTCAATGAAAGCACCTAAACTCGCTGCTCTCATCAACACTCCCATTTCGGCTACCAAACACAACCGAAAACACCTCCAAACAACTCCACAACACTACCCAACCAAGATCCATCAATTCTAAACATTCTTAAACCTTAATTAACATCCAAAAAGAATCTAACCACGTCCTTATACCTCCAACTATAACAGATCATCAAGATCACTCCAAAAACTATCAAAAACTCAAGCAAAACTTAGGAAAATTAACCTATCCGGGATTGCATTGATTAAACCCCAACTTCTCATCAATTAAACATTCATTTAACATCAAAAAGACACCTCAAAGCACTGCCCAAACAGATCATACGAATTTCATCAAAAATCAACCAAATCTTGCATTTAAAGCTAAGATCAAGAACACAATTGTAAAACGTTTTATAAAATACAAATCAAGGATTGAGAACTTGGGAATTTCAGTAAAGAACTGAGAATTTAGAGGAGAAGGACGTTCTTACCTCTAAACTTGAGTTTCTCCCTTTTTGGAACCAAGATTCTTGAAAATCCAATTAGCAAATGCCAAGGTTTTGTTGAAGAGGTGATTAGAGATCAAAAGAGGATTGAAATCTCATATTTGGATGTCAAAATCAGAGGGAAAATGTGCTGGAGAATGTGTTTGGTTTGAGAGAAAAGATGAGAGAAAAGAAAATGGGAATTTGGAAAAGTTAGTTGAAAATGCCAAAATATCTTTCCCTCCCTTTTACTTAATATTAAAATCATTAATTAATCCTTTATTATTTAGGAAAAATCTGGAGAAACTCCTATTGGGTAAATAGCTCCTTAAAGATTCAAAGTTTCAATCCTTTTTAAAACAGTCACACAGTTTTCAAAAATTACATTTTGGTCACTAACCAAAATGTCACACTTCCAAACCTTATTTTGTAAAATTGATTTCACCATTCTCTTATATATAATAAAAGAGGATTTTAAGACATTTTTCCATATTTTTAATGCAACCCGAACTAGGCTTTCCTAAATTCACCTTTTTATATTCGAACCGCACTCCGACCGAACCGGTCCAAACCCAAAACTTCTAAGCCCAAAATTAGGGCTTTACAGGTAAGTTGTTGGTAAGTTGATGCGATGTAATTGTGAATTGTACGCTATTGTTTGCATTGCACGGTGATTGTTATATATATATATGATGTTGTGAATTGGATCATGTTGATGTTATGCATGGTGTTTGCAATATATGTGTTAATTGCCTTATGCCATGTTAGGGAAACTGGGATGCCCATTCCCTTATTACTATAGTTTGGAAATGTAACCCCCTCGACCCGGCCTGGCCGATAGACCGAACGGATCACACGGGGATTATTGAAGTAAACCAGGGAAGTTTACCACAATAAACGACCTTTTTTATTTATTTTATCTTGTCTATATGCAACTTAGGTTCATATGTGTGTGTACACAAGCATCAGATAAAACATCAACACGTTCGCCAATTAATTAAAGCCGATTAAGGTTTAGGGACCATTTTGTAAATTTGGAAAATTTTAAGAACTTTTGTCAAATTCAAGTTACCAACCCTTAATTAAGTTCATTACATGCTTATTGGTGAAAGCTCAGCTAGAAAAGACATTTAGAACCCATCCAATTGAATACAACACAAACATGGACCAAAATGTAAAAAGCAGAAACTCAGAACAATTCAAAATCTACATCCAACGGTCTGGTGTTTCAGAAAAGGAAGCCCCGTTTCGATACAGCCCTTTCGAAACATAAAAGCCCATTCCGAAAGGCGGGACTGTTCTGAAATCCCTCTAAACAAGTTCTGATACAAAAGCTCACAGAGGCAAAATGTTTCGAAACGTGCCTTACCGTTCCGAAACACCAAGGCCATTACAGGCCACTGTTCTGAAAAATGTAAGGGCGTTCCGAAACGTCTTGACCGGAAATGTTGTAAAAAGCTGGTTTTAATCGGTTTTTACCCTCCGAAACCATCCCGACACATAAACCAATACTCAATGCCATTTACAAATCCAAATATGCATCAAAAACTTGCTCAAAACTAGAAATCAAGAAAAGAATAATGTTCATTGCATCAAACACCCCCATTGCCCTTATTACGCTAGTTCAAAAGCTCAACATACTTTTAACAAAATGTCTTCATGTGATTCCTCGAAGAGGCTGCCTCCAAAAGTTTAATTATCTGCATTGATGAAACAAAGAGAGCGTAAGCATACAAGCTTAGTGCGGGTTTCTCAAAACCACAAACATCATCAATGCACAAACCGTTTTTCGCTCTTTTCAAAACCAACATGCCTTTCTTCATACACCATGCACTTTTTCATCAAACTCATTTATTTAATCATCATGTAACATGATCCAAATCAAAACCAGCAATTAAACCATTGCTACTCATTTTCCAAGCTTTCCAAGCATAAACACCATTATGCTAAGATTAAACCAAAACATGAATCTTTCAAAACATGCATTAGCAACAGTTTTCTACATTATACAATTCCATTATATTGGCTCACAAGTGATAACAACAATCTCAAAAACAAAGTATCGGATATACGATTTACCAAGAGGTGTCCCACACCCGTCATACCCTCTACCGGAATCTTAAGGTTCATACACGAAAGCGACCCCCCATCGTTGTGACACTCGTGGTGGAGAATTCAGTACAATCACAACCCCTCAACGCCACTCATCGTTAGATGTATAATCAACTAACGAGAGATAGGACAAAACACAAGGTTCGCACCCGGGAGCTACCCTCAACCATTGCAACCTTAAGCAATCTTCAACCCATAGGGTACTTAGATTGAGTATTCAGTACAATCACAACCCCTCAACATCCAAGGCGACTTGTTTATAATGCACTCAATCCTATAGTCGACTAACTATATCCCATTTCATTTATAAAACACTTTAAACCACATCACTTGCCAATACAGTCCATAACACATGCATAACTCACTGTTCTCACAAAGCCCTCATGATAAGCAATCAACAAGCATTAAACCATGCTTAAAACCTCATGCATCAAGACATGCATACAAGGACCACTTACCTAGTGCATCCTTGAACCACATGGCATCATTATACACAATTTATATTCTCAAAACATGATTTAAAACAATAGGTCAATGTATTTAAAATCAAGTGCAACCAAAGGCTTATAACTAGCACAATTGAGGGAGAAAATTCGATTTACTTACTTCGAACTTACTAAAGCGTTTCAGGCTCTTATTAAGTTCCCAAAACCTTTTCTAAAATGTTTCCACGCTGGAAAACCAAATTCCACTCACCGACTCGCGAAACCACGCTTGCCGACGCGACTGTCGATCGCCCAGAGCGTCCAAAATCACCTCGTTTGCTTCCAAATTGTTATCCCCTGTTTTCAACACATCAAAATAGAGGTTCCATGCATAAAAATGCATCCAAAACCCCAGTACACACAAGAAATCTCGCAACCTTGCTCTAAAGCAATAAAACACTCATCCGAAACAACCGAAAACTCAATCGATGGACCTCAAACCTTAGCCCAGCCATTATCCAACTCATCCAACACATTCTAGTTGTCAATCAACATCCAAAAACAACCTAATACCTACATCAACTCGAATTCCCCAAGAACACCTTAAAAACTCACCCAAAAACATTTCAAAAACCAAGGATCTCAAGGATTTCGGGATCTACATGATTAAGACTCCACTTCAACACCAAAAACCTTTCAAACCTCATTTAGAAACAACCTCAAAACATCCAAATCAATTAAAGTCCGAAAATCACATTTTAAACCGACTTTTCATCAAGATTTCAAGAGTTTAATATTCTAACAAAAAAACCTCAATAAAAATCAGTATTAAAGAGTCAAATATCTTTGAAATTTCATTAAAGAACTTATATTAGAGGGATAGCACGGAAATTACCTCCAATCCTTGCTTCTCCTCTAATTTGGCAAGTTTTGCTTGAAGAAACTTGAAGGAAAATGGGAGAAATCAATGGAGAAATGATAGGAATCAAAAGAGGATTTGAGAGCAAAAAATTTCTGGAAAATTGAGAGAAAAGAAGGGTGTTTGGCTGAAGCAAAAGTGAGAAAATGAAAGCTCGTGAAAACTTTTCTTTAACCATTTAACTAATTTCTTTAATTAGCCAAATTAAAAAGCCTTTTAATTTTTATTAACATTTAAATCACATGCCAAATTAGGGAAAAGAAATAAATTCCATGTAGATCCCTAAAGATTCTAAGATTTTGACTCTTCTTGAAAAACCATTTATTTAAACTTTTAAATCTTTACTTTTTGGTCACTACTCAAAATGTATACTTTCAAAAACTCGTTTTGTAAAATTGATTGGACCAACCTCTTAAACACCATTTTAGAGGATTTTAGAAATTTTTATCACATTTTTATCCTATCCCGAACTTCGATCTCCCTAAACCACCTTTTAAACAATTCAAACAATCGTCACCGGTTCCACCAGTCCAACCTGACTCGCCAAAACATCTAAGCCCAAAATCAGGGTGTTACAACTCTCCCCTACTTAGGAAATTTCGTCCTATAAATTTTACCTAAAGGAAAAGGATACGAAAACTGCCTCAGCATGTCCACCTTGCTTTCCCACGTGGCCTACTCAACTTCTCGGTGTCGCCGCAACACCTTCACAAGCTCAATCATCATGCCACGAAGAACTTTGCTACTCGAATCCAAAATTCTCACCAGTTCCTCATCATAGGACAAATTCGGATTCAACTCTATTTCCTCAACCGACATCACATGCGAAGGGTCCGATCTATATCTCCACAACATAGATACACGAAACACATCATGGATCTTTTCTAGCTCGAGAGGCAACCTCAACCGATAAGCCACGAGACCAACTTGCTCCACAACCTCATATGGAACAATAAACCTCTGACTAAGCTTTCCCGTATGTCTGAACCTCATCATCTTCTTCCAGGGTGATACCTTAAGGAACATACGATCAACAACCGCGAACTCAACCTCTTCACACTTTAAATCCGCGTAAGACTTCTAACGATCTGATGCAACCTTCAACCGCTCACATATGAGCTTCACCTTCTTTGTTGTTCCTTTGAGCATATTTGGCAAGGAAAGCGACTTTTGCCCCGCCTCAGCCCATCAAAGAGGCATCAACGAATCATCCAACAACCACCTTCCTACTCAAACGAGCACATTTGAGCATATCATGGACATGAGGCATCAACGAATCATCCAACAACTGCTTTTCCTTAATCAACTTAATTAAAGAAGGTTTCACTTGTAACTCGGCTATCAAACCACCATCACGTGATATACTCAAACGAGCAAATATAACTCTAAGCTCAACAACCACCTTCCTACTCAAAACATCGGCCACAACATTGGCCTTCCCAAGATGATACTCAATGGTCAAATCGTAATCCTTAAGCACCTCTGTGAAACCAATATTTTAATTTTGATATAACTAAAAACCTAAGGACTAAATTGAAAATGTCAAAACGAATTTTTAAGTCCTCAAATCATCCCCATATGATTTTAAGACTATGCCAAAATTAAAAACAAATTTTTCAAATATTTTTCTAAGTGTTTAAAGCCGAAACAATGATTTTCAAGTCCGTGTTTCGAAACGGCCTAAGGCATTTCGAAACGTTTTCATCACTGCCAACCTCTGTTCTGAAATGTGTATCGAAACGGCTTTAGAACACTTGAACCCGTTTCGAAACGGCTTCATGCATTTCGAAACTGTTCTTCAATTTTTGATTTGAAAAACTATAACGGTTGCAACATTTTTTAACTGAATATTTAAAGATCAATAGGGTGTTTCGAAACGGGCTCAATCAGTTTCGAAATGACCCTTGGCAGTAGCAAAACCGTTTCGAAACGAGGCCAAGCGTTTCGAAACTGTTCTTCATTTTGATTTGAAAATATGACCGTTACAATTGTTTTTAACTGATTTTCTGAAACCGTTAGGGTGTTTCAAAACGGGCTCAGGCTGTTCCGAAACGGCTCTAAAGCGTTTCGAAACGGGCTCTTAAATGCACCCCAACGGCTCTTTCTATTTTAGTCCGTTCTAAAATAGGTACCCCGCGTTTTGAAACGGGTTGTTGCAGACTGCATTTATGGAGGTGAGATAACATCCCCAACGGCTCTATTGAAGAATGCAACAACCACAACGACTAGAAATCAATGAGAAGGTATAAAAGGGACCTCTAAAAGCTCCAGAACAACTATTGATCCTAAAGCAAACATCCAAACATCAAATCCAAGCATTTGTGCAAAAATCTCATATTGTCTAGAAACCCCAATTGTAATTTTCATTCTTATCTTGTTCAATTGGGTTGAGTGCTTGTAATTGGGCTACAATTTGTATTGAGAGATACTCTATTAGCCAACAAATTCTTTGTTACCTTGTTGTGAGGATTAGGTTAAATTTTGAGTAGAAACTTTAACCGAAAATTTAAGGGTTGCCTCCTTAGCCTAGAAAAGGGGAAGAGCAATTAGTGGAATTGTTGCAAATCCTTAGTGAAGCTAAGGTAGTGGATGTAGAGTTCATTTGGAACTTGAACCACTCTAAAATCCCTTGTCAATATTTTTAATTTGCAATTTCCACCACACAAACTTTAAAAATCCAATTCACCCCCTCTTGGTTCATATCGATCTTTCGATCCACTCAACAATTGGTATCAGAGCCTACCTCTTTGAGGATTAACAACCACAAGAGGAGTTCCTTGGAAGAGTGCGATCATAAAATATCAAGAGATGGCTTCAACCTCCGGTTCGGGCATGTATGAGTCTCAATCCACTACAAAGCCTCCCTTCTTTAATGGTGATAACTATTCTTTTTGGAAGAATAGAATGCGTCTCTTCATCAAGTCAAATGACTACCTAGTGTGGGATGTCATTGAAGATGGCCCTTATATTCCATTGAAGCAAGATGGTGAAGGCAAGATGGTCTTAAAGAAAAAGATGGAGATGAGTGAAGAAGAAAGGAAAAAGATTCAAGTCAGTGGCAAAGCTCTCCACATGCTCTTTTGTTCTTTCGGTCCGGACATCTATTCTAAGGTTTCATCCCTCGAGAGTGCCAAAGAAGTGTGGGACACTCTTGAGACTACTTATGAGGGCACCAACGATGTTAAAGAAACTAAGATTGGAATTCTCAATCTTAGTTATGAAAATTTCAAGATGGAGCCCGATGAGACGGTGTCCAAGATGTTTGATCGTTTCTCCACTATTGTCAATGGACTAAAGGGTTTTAGAGAAATCATACCGGAAGACAAGCTTGTCCGGAAGCTACTCTATTCACTCCCCGAATCTTGGGATGGGAAGAGAACCGCCATCATTGAAGCTAAGAATTTAAAGACTATAAAGCTTGATGAGCTTGTGGGTTCTCTCCTTACTCATGAGATTATGAAGCAAGGAAGGGAAGAAGAGAAGAAGAAAGAGGAGAAAAGAGTAGAAAAGGTTGAGGTTGAGAAGAAGAAGAAGATGGGAATAGCTCTCAAAGCTTCACAACATGAAGAGAGCTCTTCTAGTGAGGAGGATGAACTAGAAGAATTGGCTATGATAGCCAAACGATTCTCAGGTTTTATGAGGTCCAACCGGGGAAGAAAAATCCAAAGAAAGATGGACTTCAAAAGCAAGAACAAAAAAGATGCAAGGGATCCTATCATTTGCTTTGAGTGCAAACAACCCGGCCACATACGTTCGGAGTGCCCTCAACTCAAGAAGAAGGGCTTTGAGAAGAAGAAGAAGCTCAAAGCCAAACTTGCTACTTGGAGTGATGAGGAGTCATCGGAGGATGACGAACAAGAAGTGGCTAACCTTTGCCTCATGACACTTGAGGAAGATTCCTCCATGGTAAACTCTAACTCATCTACTTTAGATTTTACATATGATGAATTGAATGATGCATATGATGAGTTACAAGAGGTCTACGATGAATTAGTTGAGAAATATAAAGAGTCGGTCATTAGGAACAAAAAGATTATTTTGGAACTAAATGAGAAAAATGACTCACTCACTCAAGCTAATTCAAAATTTGAGAAAAAGATATTAGGGTTAAAAGATGAACTAAAATTCTTTCAAGATGAAAATGTTGACCTTAATAATCTTTTGTCTCAATGTAATAGTGAACACCAAAAGGTGTTGGATGAGCTAAATGAGCTCAAAAAGTCTTTGAAAAATGTTGGTAGTGTCAAGCATGAAATAGGTGAATCCTCAAGAACACACCAACCTAAGAAAAAGACTAACTACTACAAACAAGGTAGCTATCCTAGACATAGTAGAGCCAAAAGAATTAGAAGTGTATGTGTTCCTAAGAAACTTGTAAAATCTAACAATATTATTGCTATGTCATCTTTGATTCCTAAGGGAACCAAGGTTTTGGGAGCTAACACTCATGGACCCAAAATGATTTGGGTACCAAAAACAAAAGCTTAATATCTTAGTTTGTAGGGGGGCATTGCTACAAGGCAAAAGCACAAAGTCAAAACTCATGGTACCTTGATAGTGGATGCTCAAGGCATATGATCGGAGACAAGAGTAGATTCATGGATCTAAAGCCAAAAAGTGGAGGAGGAGTAACATTTGGTGACGTCTCCAAAGGCCACATTAAAGGTATTGGCTCCATAGGTAATCACTCTACTATTCTCATTGAAAATGTCTTGTATGTCGATGGTCTTAAACATAATTTATTGAGCATAAGTCAATTGTGTGATAAAGGATTTAATGTTCTATTTGATAAAAATGGATGCAAAATTGTAGACATTAAATCTAATAATATTATGCTCATAGGTCATCGCATAGGGAACATATACATGGTGCATCTAGATGACATTCATACATCTCATGCATGCTTAGTTGCACAAAATGAAAATGATGCATGGTTGTGGCATAGGAAACTAGGACATGGTAGCATAAGTGTTTTAGAAAAACTAGTCTCCCTTAATCTAGTTAGAGGTTTACCCAAGATAAAATTTTCAAATGATAAAATTTGTGATGCATGCTCAAAGGGTAAACAACATAGGTCTTCCTTTAAATCCATTAATGATGTTTCTACTAGTAGATGTTTACAACTTATCTATATGGATTTATTTGGGCCAATTAGGACTATGAGCTTGGGTGGTAAGTCTTATGCTTTTGTACTTGTTGATGATTTTTCTAGATTCACTTGGGTTCTATTTTTAAGTACTAAAGATGAGGCTTTGGAAAAATTCATCACATTTTCAAAACTAACCCAAAATGATCTTGAACTTAAAATTTCACATATTAGAAGTGATCATGGAACCGAGTTTCAAAATTTAGGGTTTGAAGAATTTTTGAATGAAAATGGTATTAGCCACAATTTTTCGGCTCCTCGAACTCCTCAACAAAATGGGGTAGTTGAGAGGAAAAATATAACTTTGCAAGAAATGGCAAGAACTATGCTTTGTGAAAACAATTTACCTAAATATTTTTGGGCGGAAGCCACAAACACCGCTTGCTATATTGTAAATCGAGTAATGATTAGGCCAATTTTAAAGAAAACACCTTATGAGATTTTAAAATCTAAAAAGCCTAACATTAGCTATTTTCACCCTTTTGGTTGCAAGTGTTTTGTTTTAAATAATAGAAAAGACAACTTAGGTAAATTTGATGCAAAAAGTGATGAAGCTATTTTCATAGGTTACTCTTTAACCTCTAAAGCCTATCGAGTATTTAACAAAAGAACTTTAGTAGTAGAAGAATCTATTCATGTTGTATTCGATGATAACCTCCTTCCTAGGAAGGATTCTTGCGATGATGATGATGTAGGAATCATAAATGCCTTTGATGGAGGACAAACTTCAAAGGAGGATGAGATTCCAACAAAAGAAGAGGACACACAAGATCCACCTCTTGAAGCCTTGAAGGACTTGGCTCTTGAGGAAAAGGAAGTGAGCTACCCAAGGGAGTTGAACTATGTCAAAGATGGTGAAATCTTGGGTGATCCATCCAATGGGGTAACCACTCGATCTTCTCTTAAATTAATGAATCATGTTGCATTTATCTCATTCATTGAGCCTAAGAATATTAAAGAAGCATTGAAAGATGACTTTTGGATTATGGCTATGCAAGAAGAGTTAAATCAATTTGAGAGAAGTAACGTTTGGACATTAGTTGACAAGCCTAGTAATCAATCTACTATAGGAACTAAATGGGTCTTTAGGAACAAGCTAGATGAGAGTGGTAACATCGTAAGAAATAAAGCTAGACTAGTAGCACAAGGTTACACTCAAGAAGAGGGAATAGATTTTGATGAAACCTATGCACCCGTAGCTAGAATGGAAGCCATTAGGATGTTGCTTGCATATGCATGTTATCATAATTTCAAGCTTTTTCAAATGGATGTTAAAAGCGCATTTTTAAATGGTTTTATAAATGAAGAAGTGTATGTGGAACAACCACCGGGTTTTGAAGACTCAAAATTTCCAAATCATGTTTTCAAACTCACCAAAGCTCTTTATGGTTTAAAACAAGCTCCTAGAGCTTGGTATGAAAGACTTTCAAACTTTTTAATTGAAAAAGGATTTGAAAAAGGTAAGGTGGACACTACAGTTTTTATAAAAATGTATAAAAATGACATCTTAGTAGTTCAAATTTATGTTGATGATATTATTTTTGGTTCTACTAATGAATGTCATTGTCAAGAGTTTGCTAAGTTAATGCAAGGTGAATTTGAGATGAGCATGATGGGGGAGCTCTCATTCTTTTTGGGACTCCAAATCAAGTAAAAGAAGGATGGCACCTTCATCAACCAAGCAAAATACATAAAGGATATGCTCAAGAAGTTTGGCTTGGAGAATGCAAAGCCTCAAGCCACACCTATGAGCTCATCTACAAAGCTTGACAAAGATAAAGGAGGTAAGTGTGTTGACTCTAAGCTTTATCGTTCTATGATTGGATCATTGCTTTACCTTACCGCAAGTAGACCGGATATCTTGTTTAGTGTTTGCTTGTGTGCTAGGTTTCAAGCTAGTCCTAGAGAGTCTCACCTTATAGCCGTTGAGAGAATCTTTAGGTACCTTAGAGATACTCCTTGTTTAGGTCTTTGGTACCCTAGAGACTCTACCTTCAACCTTCATGCTTATTCGGATACGGATTATGGGGGTTGCAAAATCGATAGGAAAAGTACTTCGGGAACTTGTCAATTCCTAGGTAGTATGCTCATATCTTGGTTCTCTAAGAAACAAAATAGTGTAGCCTTATCTACCACCGAAGCCGAGTACATATCCTTAGGGAGTTGTTGTGCTCAAGTCCTTTGGATGAAGCAACAACTCTTAGATTATGGAATTAAAGTTGAAACCATACCCCTAAAATGTGACAACACTAGTGCAATATGTTTAACAAAAAATCCCATCCAACACTCTAGAACCAAACACATAGAAATAAGGCATCATTTCATTAGAGATCATGTCCTTAAAAAAGATGTGGTTATAGAGTATGTAGAAACCTTAAATCAATTAGCGGACATATTTACAAAACCTTTAGACAAAGAGCGTTTTTGGTCCCTTAGGAGAGAGTTAGGTCTAGCTAGCCTATCTTGACCTTTTAGGACCTCTTTTGTGCTTAAATTTGCTTGATCTTGTGAAATGCCATGTTTATGTGTTTAGACTCCTAATTTCATCCATGCCTATAGCTAGGGGGAGTATGTTTATGTTTCCATATGTTTTGTCTGCTCATTCATGTCATTTATGCATGTTAGGCCTAAGAAAAAATCATTTTTCTGCACTTTTAGAGCCTCATCTGCACTTCCAGGCCCAGGTGTATCGAAACGGGTGACCCTGTTTCGATATAGATACCTTAAATCCATGTCCGAGAGAAGGGCGTTTCAAAACGCCTCCAAAGTGTTTCGAAATGTTTTGGCTACTGCCAAGGGGTGTATCGAAACGTGTTTCGATACGGGTCAACAAGGCTTCGATACGATCAACACCGTATCGAAACGGTCAGCTGATAGTCTCAAAACGGTCAAACCCTATTCATCTCGTTTCGAAACGGTCCAGACCGTTCCGAAACGGTATCGCGGATAGCTTTATTTAGGGCTTTTAAAGTTAAAATCCTCCTTTATATCAAACTCCTAAAAATCCTAAAAACCCTAAATCGACTTCCTCTCTATAAATACCCTCTAAAACTCTCTGTTTTTCACAAAATTGTGAGGGGTTTTACTCTAAAACTCAAGTCTAAGCAAGTTTCATCAACATTGTGCACGGATTTTCATCAAATCATCCAAAATCCCAAACTAAGGTATTTTTCCCTTTTTCTTTTTTCTTTCAATTTATGTTCGAATCTTAGGTTAGAAAATTTTATTTTTGTATAAATTATATGTTTTCATGTGTGGGTTTTTCATATCTTGTAAAAAAAATTCAAAATCTCAAATTTTTTGATTCGAATATAAAATTTTTCAGTCGTATTTTTCTTTTACTGTTTCTTTATTTTTTTTGTTTGTTTTAATTTTGTTTCAAAACCTAAGTGGGATTTATTATTGGATTGATTTTAAATATCAATGCATACACCTAATTTTAAAACATGCTTGCTTAATGTTTTTAGATGTCGGAACAAGCTAACAAAAATCGTAAGGCCGTTCAAACCGATGATTCGAGCATTCGTCCGAATCTAGCTTTGCTTTTTCAGAAGTCCCTTCGAACTAACGAGATGTGAGCTCGCTTCACTTATGTCAAGGATTTCGATGTTCGTCGAGAACGTGTCATTGATCTTGATTTCCTCATTTCCGAGCGATTCCTATTCCGTTACCTCGAGCGTTTGAGTGAATGGAATCTTCTTCCTTTGTTGAGCATTTCGGATATTCGCTACAAACATATGGTACTAATCTTTTACTCTAATGCTCGTCTTATTCATGATGAAACCAAAACCGAGGTTGTAGGAATTGAATCTTTCATATTGGGTAAAAAGTTTGTTGTTGATATTGCTCTCTTGGAGTCCACTTTTTTCCTTAAAGATGAAGGACTTGAGGATGAACGTCACTTTGGCACTTTCACCGGTCCGGCACTTACTTTGGATGTGCACGATCGTTTTCTTCACTTGATGGTTTCATGGTTCCTTCGCCCTTCCGGAGGTAAATACTCTCATATCCGTCAAGTTGATCACTTTTGGCTTGAATGTTTCCGTAGAGGTGAGCGCCCAAATGTTCCTAAGATTATTTTTGCCGAGATGGTCAATAATGTTAAGCTTATTGACACCAATGAGTTGAAGTCGTTTACTTATGGCACAATCTTGAGCTACATCTTTCACGATCTTGGTATCGATTGTACCTACGACTCGCCGGAACCTCGCAAGTGCAAGCTTGGTGAGTCCTCTCTACGCAAATCCGGGTTTCAATATTTGAATAATGTTTGGGAACGAGTTGATAGAGAAGCTCCTCTTCCTCCCGTTGCTCCTCCACCGCAAGTTCAAGTTAGAAACAATGAAGCCCTTACGGCTCTTATTACCGAGCGGTTCAATGCTTTGGATACTCGCATTGCTTCGGGTTTTGATGCCATGGACACTCGCTTGAAAAATGTCGAGGATCGCCTCGAAACTCTTGAGACTTCCCATTCAAACTTGGATTTGTCCTTCTCTACTCTCTATGGGCAATGGACGAAGTTTCACCGTTCTCAAGTCAATAGCGACGATGAGACTTCCGATGATGATGACGAGGCCTAGGACTATCATATCATATTATTTATGCACTTTAGGTTTAAGATTGCATCTTTATGTTTTATTATGTTTTAGGAACCTATGCTTTTGCTCTTTTGTTTGGGATTTTATTTTGAACTTAATGTTGGTTTATGTTTTTGGATATTTTGATATTATGAATTAATATTATTGTTGCTTATTAATGCTTATTGGTACTAATCCTTTGTCTTCTCTATGAGCTTTCTTTATTCTTTTTGATCTAACAAAAAGGGGGAGAAGAAATTTAAGAGCCACAAACTAAAAATTCGTTTTAAATGTTTAAAAGGTTTTTTAATTTTTACAACTTGGATTTGAAAGTTAAAGAATTTTAAAATTTTAAAAACCTATCTTAAATTAAGGGGGAGTTAGAATATTTTTCAAAACTTTCAAAACTCTTAAAAATTCTAACTTTGGTTTTGTTATATCAAAAAGAGTGAGATTGTGAAACCAATATTTTAATTTTGATATAACTAAAAACCTAAGGACTAAATTGAAAATGTCAAAACGAATTTTTAAGTCCTCAAAACATCCCCATATGATTTTAAGATTATGCCAAAGTTAAAAACAAAGTTTTCAAATATTTTTCTAAGTGTTTAAAGCCGAAACAGTGATTTTCAAGTCCCTGTTTCGAAACGGCCTAAGGCGTTTCAAAACGTTTTCATCACGGCCAACCTCTATTCCAAAACGCGTATCGAAACGGCTTTAGAACACTTGAACCCGTTTCGAAACGGCTTCATGCGTTTCGAAACTGTTCTTCAATTTTTGATTTGAAAAACTATAACGGTTGCAACATTTTTTAACTGAATATTTAAAGATCAATAGGGTGTTTCGAAACGGGCTCAATCAGTTTCGAAACGACCCTTGACAGTAGCAAAACCGTTTCGAAACGAGGCCAAGCGTTTTGAAACTGTTCTTCATTTTGATTTGAAAATATGATCGTTACAATTGTTTTTAACTGATTTTCTGAAATCGTTAGGGTGTTTCGAAACGGGCTCAGGCTGTTTCGAAACGACCCTTGACAGTGGCAAAAGTTTTTCGAAACGGCTCTAAAGCGTTTCGAAACGGACTCTTAAATGCACCCCAACGGCTCTTTCTATTTTAGTCTGTTCCGAAACAGGTACCCCGCGTTTCGAAACGGGTTGTTGCAGACTGCATTTATGGAGACGAGATAACATCCCCAACGGCTCTATTGATGAATGCAACAACCACAACGGCTAGAAATCAATGAGAAGGTATAAAAGGGACCTCTAAAAGCTCCATAACAACTATTGATCCTAAAGTAAACATCCAAACATCAAATCCAAGCATTTGTACAAAAATCCCATATTGTCTAGAAACCCCAATTGTAATTTTCATTCTTATCTTGTTCAATTGGGTTGAGTGCTTGTAATTGGGCTACAATTTGTATTGAGAGATACTCTATTAGCCAACAAATTCTTTGTTACCTTGTTGTGAGGATTGGGTTAAATTTTGGGTAGAAAATTTAACCGAAATTGTAAGAGTTGCCTCCTTAGCCTAGAAAAGGGGAAGAACAATTAGTGGAATTGTTGCAAATCCTTAGTGAAGCTAAGGTAGTGGATGTAGAGTTCATTTGGAACTTGAACCACTCTAAAATCCCTTGTCAATATTTTTAATTTGCAATTTCCACCACACAAACTTAAAAAATCCAATTCACCCCCCTCTTGGTTCATATCGATCTTTCGATCCACTCAACAACCTCCAACCATCTTCGTTGCCTAAGATTCAACTCCCTCTAAGAAATAAGGTACTTCAAACTCTTATGGTCGGTGTAAACTACACACCTTTCACCATAAAGGTAATGTCTCCAAATCTTCAAAGCAAAAACCACTACCGCGAGCTCAAGATCATGCGTAGGATAGTTGCGTTCATGCACTTTAAGCTGTCTAGACGCATAAGCTACAACCTTCCCACCTTGCATCAATACGCAACCCAAACCAACATATGATGCATCGCTATAAACTACAAACTCCTTACCTGATTCTGGTTGAATCATGACAGGAGCTTGAAACCCCCTTAGCCCGGCCTAGACGCTCGAACTGAACTAAGAAGATCACACGGTGAAAATCGAAGTCAACTCGTAAAAGTCAACTTCGATTGATGACCTTTTTTTTCTTTTTATCTTCCCTAGATGCAAAATATTAACCTAAGTGTCCAGCAAAACCATTAGAAAGAAACGACACAATGATCGGGGTTCAATTTGGGGTTCAATTGCATACTTATAACTTTTAGGGACCATTTTGCAAATCATAGAAAATACAGGGACTTTTCAGATTTTAAAGTTACTGATCCTTAATTAGTCATGTAACATGCCATCACGTCAAATTTCATCTCAAACCGATCATCCAAACTCACCCAATTGATCAAATAACATTCAAGGACCAAAACATAACATTTCAAGACTTTAGAAGATACTTTTAACCGAATTTAACTACCCGTATCTATACACCTGAGCCTGTATCGATACGCGGGAAGGTAGTAGCAAAAGATGGGAAGGGCGTATCGATACGCTTCTCCGCATCTCGGTACGATCTTCAAACTTGGATTGGGCGTATCGATGCGCGGGCAAATCGTACCGATACCCCTGTACCGAAAAGCTTGAAATTTGCTTTAATGTATGGATACACTTCCCCGTGTATCGATACGCATACCAAATATTCACTTCCAACAGTCACTTAAACACATTTAACATTGCCTAAACATGTTTTAAACATCCATAAAAGTAATAATCAATGTTGCAAACGAATATGCATCAAACATCAACCATAACACAATCTTCAACCATGGCAATTCAAAGTGAATCATTAGCTACTCAAGCATGCCTTTAAACATAATTCATAGCATAGCTAAAAACACCATAAGCAAAAATATAAACCATATAGAGGCCATATACAAAACCAAATAGGCAAACCATCATATCTCGTCTAAGAAATACCATGATTAATCTTCCAAACCAAGGTACTAATCCCCCATTGCCAAAATCTACTTATTTTAATTCTCCAAAGTTCATACTTGAGTTCGAGTGAAAACTTAGGTGCCTTCACTTGCCACTTCTCGGCCCTCAAGCTTAGTTATCTACATTGTTGGAAAAATAGGAGCGTAAGCACACTTGCTTAGTGAGGGTAAGCGCAAGAACACACCAACAAGCAGTTTTTTAAAACACAAGTTTAAAACCATATCATGCTCAATCTCCTTCCATGCTTTCAAAACCAAAGCAAACCATTCTTTAACCATGTTCCACATGTATCACTAACCACATGCATTGCTCTCAATGCAAATCCACATTAAGCCCCACTTGCTTAATTCACATGCATAGAGTCATCCTATGGAACATCTGAACATCATGCATCTCAAGCACAATAAATCATTATGCATTCATTTTAAACATAATACATGGGTAACATCACTAGCACATATATTGGCATATAGCATCCGGTATAGGCTCACCCCTATACATTGTGATAGACTCACCGCTATCACTTTCATACACAATATCGGATACACGAAGTCACATAGGCTCACCCCTAAACTCAATGATGGCTCACTCCATCCTAATGGCTACGAATAAAATTAGGCTCACCCCTAACCCATAGTAATAGGCTCACCTCTATCATCCGCAATAGGCTCACCCCTAAACTCAATGATAGCTCACCCCATCTTAGTGGCTACGAATGAAATTAGGCTCACCCTTAACCCATAGTGATAGGCTCACCTCTATCACGCGTAATAGGCTCATTTCATATTACGTAACGTAGCTAGACACACGTACGATTTATAGATTATAGTGCACTCACATCCTATTGGTCGACCAACGTATCTGAATATTAAAATAGATCAAACATTTTCCAATGTATCCTTAAAAACCACATTAACTCACTGTTTTTAATGCATCACCAAAAATCACCACATATCCCAAATTAAACATGCCTTTAAATAGTAAAAACAATTTTTTACAAGATCATACCATCTTGTATTCAAACCAAACCTTCTCATGGGATAAAAACAAGTAAAAACATGCTTGAAGCCATGCATAACAGTGAGTAACAATCATCATCAAAACATGAGCATGATATACCATGGAGTCCATTTCAAAATCGAAAATCGAGAAAACAAGAACCCATACTTAATTCCGAGATTAGCAAAGCCTTTCAACCTTACACTAACCTCCCAAAACATCGTATCCAAGCTTACAAAGCTTTAACAAGATCTACACTCACCGACAACGTGAAACCTTGCTCGCCGACAAGAAAAGCAGTCTTTCGAAGCCTCAAAAAATTTCTCATTTGCTTCCGGATCAAGATCACCTATTTTCACATCATCAAAACAAAGATCCAAATGCATTAAAATGTATTTCAACACCAGCAACTAAATACAAACTCGTTGCTCACCCAAACCACACCAATTTACTCATCCGAAACAACCGAAAACTCAATGGATTGCTTTCTAAACCATGCCCAGCCAGCATACATCACTTTCAATCATTTATAAACATCCAAATACATCCAAAATCAACCTAAACACATCCTTATACCTCTAGCAACACTACCTCACCATTTCACCTAAAAAACTCAACTAAAACTATCATAAAACTCAAGGATCTCAAGGATTTCAGCATCTATATCACTAAAACACTTACTCAACAACATAATCATCTCAATACTCAATTAGAATCCATCAAAAACAGAGCTCATAAAAAAAATCCTAAAATCAATAATTAAATCACAATTTTGCAAGATTTTGATCTTAAACCATAATTATTATCAAAACTCAGTTAAAAAATCAATGGAGAGTCAATAATCTTGGAAATTTCAATAAAGAACCTTGATTAGAGGTTGAGAACGAGATTTACCTCCAATCCTTGCTTTCATCGGTGGATTACAAGTTTTTGCTTCACAAATCTTGAAGAAATTGAAAAGGATTCTTTGAAATGAAAGAGAAATCAAGAAGAGAAAGTTTGGGAGAAAAGAATTTTGGAGAAGATGATTTAGAATGGTGTTTGGCTGAAAATGAGAAGAGAAAAGTAGTTACGCAACTAAAATCTCCCAAATTAAATATTTAATTAATAAAATAAATAAAACCTTCTTAATCCAATTAATTAAAAATCATTTTGAACACATGTCATATTAAAGAAAGGCTTAATTTCCATAAAGCTCCCTAAAAATTCTAAGACTTTGACTCTCCCTTTTGAAAATTGCATTTTTCATAGTTTTGAAACTTTACATTTTGGTCACTATCCAAAATGTACCACATCTGAAACTCTTTTTGTAAAATTGATTTGACGAACCTCTTAAACATAATTTTAGAGGATTTTATCAATTTTCCCCAAATTTTTAGCCTATCCTGATCCTTGATTTCCCTAAATCTCCTAACGTAATTCGAACCGTTTCCGGCTGGTCCGATCCGATGTCTTAAACATCTAGGCCCAAAACCAGGGTGTTACAATAGGAGCTTGCGTCAAAGCTTCATTTAACTTCTCGAAAGCTTGCTGCTTAATATCTGTCCACTCAAAACGAACGTTCTTTTGCAAAAACTTGGTCAAAGGAGCATCAATCTTAGAAAAACCGTCGACAAACCTTCGGTAGTGACCAGCCAACCCAAGGAAACTACGCACTTCAGTCACTAACTTAAGCGTCTTCCAAGTCATCACCGCCTCAACCTTTTGTGGATCAACCCACATGTCCAAGAAAAACCACTTCCTTGAGCCAAAAATCATACTTGCTCAGCTTAGCATAAAGCTGATTCTCCGACAACACTTGCAACACAATTCTCAAGTGTCTATCATGATCCTCCTCGGTACATGAGTACACAAGAATATCATCGATAAACACCACCACAAACTAATCCAGAAACTCATGGAACACCCTATTCATCATGTCCATAAATGCAGCTGGTACGTTCATCAAACCAAACGGCATCACCAAGAACTCATAATGGTTGTACCTCGTCCAAAGAGCTATCTTAGGTACACCCACATCCTTAACCTTAAGCTGATAGTACCCAAACCTCAAATCTATCTTTGAAAACACCAAAGCCCCACAAAACTGATCGAACAAATCATCGATCCTCGGCAAAGGATACTTGTTCTTAATCGTCAACTTGTTCAGTTGCCGATAATCAATGCACATACATATGATACCATCTTTCTTCTTCACAAACAAGACCGGCGCACCCCAAGGTGAAATACTCGACCTTATGAACCCTCGGCCAGGCAACTCCTGAAGCTGCGTGTTCAACTCCTTCAACTCCTTAGGTGCCATGCGGTAAAGAGCCATGGACACCAGAGTCGTATTCTCATACAACTCTATACCAAACTCAACCTCCCGGTTGGGTGGAAACCCTAACAACTCTTCCGGAAAGACACCCGAAAACTCACATATAGTTTGTATGTCTTGCACACGTTCTTCCTTCATGCCAGGATTCATCACATACGCTAAGAAAGCTTCGCACCCAACTCCATCATCTGACTTGCTTCAAGAGCCAAAGTTGCATTAGACAAGAACTTCACGTTCTCACCTATGATTACTACCACGTAATCATCTGCAAGCTTCAGGGTGACTCGCTTAACATCAAAATCCACAACAGCTTGGTGTTCAACCTACCATTCCATCCCAAGAATCACATAAAAGCCATAAAAGGTAATTCCATCAAATCAATAGAAAATACATGACCTTGAGCAGGCAACGAGCAATTCCTATACAATTTCCTTGTAACCACAGTCTCACCAAAAGAACTTGTTACTTGCCTCCCAACATCTAGCATCTCAACAGGAATATCAAGTAAATGTGCATGCTCACTCAAGATGTATGAATGTGTAGGTCCAGAATCAATCAACGCTAACAAGGATAGGGATTGCAATGTGAAGGTACATGCGATAACATCAGTGTCGTTGTGTCCCTCGCGATGTGCATACACCCTCGTGGGACCACATCCTTCTGGCTGAACAACAACGACATGGGCCACACCCCTCTGGCCATTTTCTCTCCTCTGAAAGTTGCCACGGCCGCACCCACGGCCTCTCTATTGATCAACATCTGGTGCACGACCCTGACCACCTCCCGCTAAGAGGGGACACTCTCGTCTCATATGGTAAACGGATACATAGTTCCAACATGAATTAGCTCCAGCCATAGGAGCCTACACCTCACGAGCCGCACGAGGGCAATCCCTTCTCATATGCTCCCGTGATCCACACGTCTAGCACGTGTTTCGTTCAACCCTCTGTCTGTTTCCATGAACCGGTGCACCTCGCCCAAAGTTACCACGCCTAGCCGCAGGTTGATATCGACGGTCGCGGTTCCTCTTTTTCTGCCCACCACTAGGGCCAGCTTCAAGAGCTCTCTTACCCAAACTAGAAACACCTCCACGTGGAGACTGACCCAAGCTCTGCTCTATATCTTTGGCTCGAGTCATGAGCATATCAAAATTCGTATAATATGTCACAAGCATTAATATCTTCACCTCCTGTACCAGGTCGTACCAAAAGCGATCACATTGATGCCTATCACTTGGCATTAACTACGGAGTATACTGGCATAACCGTACGAACATGACCTCGTACTCAGCTACTGTCATACTACTCTGAACTAGAGACATAAATTCTCTCTTTTTGTCGTCCAAGTACCTAACTCCAAGGTACTTCCTCTTGAAAGCAAACTGGAAGAACGTCCAATCTACCTCTTCCGGCTCCAAGGCTGTGGTTGCAGTCATCCGCCACGTATATGCATCACGGTACAACAAAGATACTGCGCAACCCAGCTTTCGTGCATCATCACACCCCATTTAATCTAATATACAAATCGTACTGGCCAGGCATGCCTCAGACGCCTCGTGAGTTAATCCTCGAAACTCTACTCCTCCTAAACTCCTCAATCGCTCTAGTGGCAATCCCATTTGCCCAGCCGCAGGAGCTTGTACGTGTACTCTTGCAACATCAGCCTGGAATGCCCCAGTCATCACCTGTATTATAGGCGTCGAATCTCCTAACACCGGACCAGCATGTCCGTGTTGGCCCTGCTCATCACCCCAGGTGGTGGTGGCGGAGGAGGATGTAGATTTCCACCAGGTGGATTTTCATTATTATGGCCTCGCTGCCCCTCAATAAGGGCTATCGCTCTAGAACGTAACTAACGCCTCGGTCCCATTGTGCTAGTTAACATTTAAACATAAACATAAAACAAACAAATGATCAGGCCAGCTCTTAACAAGGATCCAAGACTTTCAAAACCAATTTAAAACATTTCACTAGGTAATAAGGCAATGGGCGTTCCAATTTCCCCCCAACATAGCATAAAGCATACATCATGCATACTTCAACCATCATATCACTAAGGCATCAAGATTCAGTCCAGACAACATCATAGAACAATTCACATCCACATTCACTCATCAATTACAACATCATTATCACACAATCAATCATAAGCATGTTTAAACATTCACCAGACAAAGCAAATACAACCAAAACACAAATCCACGTCGCAATTCACTTACCAACAACTTACCATCAACCCAATCTTTCGTAACCTGGCTCTGATACCACCAAATGTAACCCCCTCGACCCGGCCTAGCTGATAGACCAAATCGAACGGATCATACGGGGATTATTGAAGTAAATCGGGAAAGTTTACCGTAATAAACGACCTTTTTTTCTTTTATCTTGTCTAGATACAACTTAGGTTCCTATGTGTACGTACAAAAGCAGGGGATAAAACATCATCATGTTTGCCAATTAATTAAAGTCGATAAAGGTTTAGGGATCAATTTGTAAATTTGTAAAATTTTAAGAACTTTTGTCAAATTCAAGTTACAAACCCTTAATTAAGTTCGTTACATTCTTATTGGTGAAAGCTCAGCTCAAAAATACATTTAGAACCCATCCAATTGCATACAAGACAAACAAGGATAAAATTTTAAGAAGTAGAAACTTATAACATTTCAAAATCTGCATCCAACGGTATAGTGTTTCGGAATAGGAAGCCCCGTTTCGATACAACTGTTTCGAAACATAAAAGCCCATTCTACAACGCGAGACCATTTTGAAACCCCTCTAAACAGGTTCCAGCACAAAGGTTCACAAACGCAAAATGTTCCAAAACGTGCCTCACCGTTCTGAAACACCAAGGCAATTACAGGCAACTGTTCTGAAACATGTAAGGGCGTTATGATACGTTTGGACCTGCAACTTTCCAAAAAGCTGGGTTTAATCGGTTTTTACACTCCAGAACCATCTCGACACTTGCCTCACCATACATACAACTTGTATACACATCAAAGATCACATATGCGAAGCACAAGCATCATCAAAGCATCATTCCCACAATCTATGATACTAAAGGCATGCTCTCTAGATGTCAAAAGCACAAAAAGGATAAAAACCAATTACAAGCATAAACCAATACTCAATGGCCATTTACAAATCCAAATATGCATCATAAACTTGATCAAACAAGAAATCAACAAATCAATAACATTCATTGCATCAGACACCCCCATTGCCCTTATTACGCTAGTTCAAAAGCTCAACATACTTTTAACTAAATGTCTTGGTGTGACTCCTCGAAGAGGCTGCCTCCAAAAGTCTAATTATCTACATTCATGAGACAAAGAGAGCATAAGCATACAAGCTTAGTGAGGGTTGCTCAAAGCCACAAATATCATCAATGCACAAACCGTTTTCACTCTTTTCAAAACTAGCATGCCTTTCTTGATAAACCATGCACTTTTTCTTCAAACTCATTGATTTAAACATCATGGAAAATGATCCAAATCAAAACCATCAATTAAGCCATTGCAACTCATTTTACAAGCTTTCCAAAGCATAGACACCATTATGCTAAGCTTAAACCAAAACATGCATCTTTCAAAACATTCTTTAGCAACATTTTTCCACATTATACAATTCCATTCTATTGGATCAAAAGTGATAGCAACAATCTCAAAAACAAAGTATCGGATAAACGGATTACCAAGGGTTGTCCCACGCCCTTCATACCCTCTACCGACATCTTAAGGTTCACACACGAGAGCGACCCTCCATCATTGTGAAACTCGTGGTGGAGTATTCGGTATAATCACAACCCCCAACACCACTCATCGGTAGATGTATAACCCACTAATGAGAGACATGAAAAAACACAAGGTTCGCACCCGGGAACTACCCTCAACCGTTGCAACCTTAAACAATCCTTAATCGTTGGGGTACTTGGATGGAGTATTGAGTACAATCACAACCCTTCAACATCCAAGGCGACTTGTTTATAATGCACTCAAACCTATAACCATCTAACTATATCCGATTACATTTTTAATACTTTTAACCACATCACTTGCCAATATAGTCCATAACATATTCATAACTCACTGTTTTCACAAAGCATTCATGATAAGCCATCAACAAGCATTAAACCATGCTTAAAACATCATGCATTAACACATGCATACAAGGACCACTTACCTAGTGCATCCTTAAACCACATAGCATCATCATACACAATTTATATACTCAAAACATGCTTTAAAACAATAGTTAACTGCATTTAAAATCAAGTGTAACAAAGGCTTATAATGAGCACAACCGAGGGAGAAATTTCGATATACTTACTTCTGAACTTAATAAAGCATTTCAAGCTGTTATTAAGTTCCCAAAACCTTTTCTAAGACGTTTCCACGCTGGAAAACAAAATTCCACTCACCGACTCCCAATACCACACTTGACGATGCGACTACCGATCGTTTAGAGCCTCCAAAACCACCTCGTGTGCTTTCGGATTATTATCCCTTGTTTTCAACATATCAAATTAGAGGTTCAATGCATAAAAATACATCCAAAACCCCACCACACACAAGAAATCCCGCAGCCTTGCTCTAAAGCAACAAAACACCCATTCGAAACAACCGAAAACTCAATCGATTGACCTCAAATATCAGCCCAGCCATTACCCAACTCATCCAACACATTCTAGGAATCAATCAACATCCAAAAACAACCTATAACCAGCCTTATACCTCCAACAACTCGAATTCCCCAAGAACACCTCAAAACTCACCAAAAAACACTTCAAAAAACCAAGGATCTCAAGAATTTCGGGATCTACATGATTAAGACTCTACTTCAACACCAAAATCCTTTCAAAACTCATTTAGAAACAACCTCAAAACATCCAAATCAATCAAAGTCCAAAAATCACATTTAAACAAAATTTTCATCAAGATTTCAAGAGTTTAACACTCTAACAACAAAACCTCAATCAAAATTAGTATTAAGGAGTCAAATATCTTTGGAATTTCATTAAAGAACTTATATTAGAGGGATAGCACGAAAATTACCTCCAATCCTTGCTTCTCCTCTAATTTGGCAAGTTTTCCTTGAAGAAACTTGTAGGAAAATGGGAGAAATCAATACAGAAATGAAAGGAATCAATAGAGGATCTGAGAGCAAAAGATTTCTGGAAAATTGAGAGAAAAGAAGGGTGTTTGGCTGAAGTAAAAGTGAGAAAATGAATGCTCGTGAAAAATTTTCCTTAACCGTTTAACTACTTTCTTTAATTACCAAAATTAAAAAGCCTTTTAATTTTTAATAACATTTAAACCATATGCCAAATTAGGGAAAAGGCATAATTTCCAAGTAGCTCCCTAGAGATTCTAAGATTTTCACTCTTCTTGAAAAACCATTTCTTCAACTTTTAAGTCTTTACATTTTGGTCACTACCCAAAATGTATACTTTCGAAAATTTGTTTTGAAAATATTGATTTGAACAACCTCTTAAACACCATTTTAGAGGAATTTAGAAAATTTTATCACATTTTTATCCTATTCTGAATTCCGGTCTCCTGAAACCACCTTTTAAACGGTTTGAACAATTGTCACCGGTTCCACCGGTCCAACCCGACTCGCCAAAAACATCTAAGCCCAAAATCGGGGCGTTACAGGAAAGTTTTTTTTGAAAGTTTTAGATTTAGAAAGGAAGTCTTGGATCCTTGCTTGAATCTGTCTTGAAGGTTTTGTTTTGCATAGTTTATTATCATGCCTTAAATATTTCTTTTAGCACAATAGACTGAGGAGATAGTTGAGATCTGGGGGTTTGTCGCCCCGGAGTAAGTACAATTTGCGCCAGTCAGGACAGTGTTGAGTGCCATGGCGCTTGGGATATAGGCAATGCCCAAAGCTTATGAAGTTGTCATTTATGGAGTGCATGGAACTGCACTAGCTATTTGTCGCCCCGTGAGTTGTTGTTAGGGCACTTCTTTGTTTAGAAGAAGTTGAGTTTCGAGGGTTGGCTTCCAAGGCATTCGTAAAGTGGATGGCATGTATTGTCTGAATCATGGAACGAATATGGTTGAAAATGTGTTGTGTCTCTGGTTGCAATGAGATGTGTACAGTTGGTGGACAACTATGGTTATGGGCGTGGAACCCAATGTTGTAACCTGAGAGTTCTTTCGAACTGTCTTTTTGAAGAAGTGTCTGAGAGTTTGATACTTCGATGACAAGAAATGTGAATTCATGGCCTAGATTCAAGAGAATATGTTTGTGGCTGTGTTTAAGGTACAGATTGTTCAGTGGAGCGGCTATGCTCTTGAACTAGTATTGGATGTGAGACATCGTTGTGACTGATTCTGTTACGGATTGGTACATGATGTTAGATTATACATGTTGGCTTTTGGCTACACCGTTTTCGATGTGTTAGTTACACAGGCGAAGTGCTTTGAGCTGAATCCGAGTTTATCGACTTGTGTGTGAGGTTCTAGCCCTAGAAAGGGAGTTGCCGACTCTGGTTTTGATGGTAGTTAGTTTAAGAATAAACATGATAAAAAGGTATCGCTTGAGTTGAGGCGAGGTGGTGGTAGTGTTGGGCGAGGACTGTAAAGTCAGTGTATCCAGACTAGAGTAGCATTTAATACCTATTAAGTATGTGGATCTTGTGATCTCATGAGGCTGGATTTCCACATTTGATTCGTGGGGTATCGATTTCCGCGCCCGTTGTTGCTAATGCTTGTTGGAGTTGTGGCTGGAACGATCGTTTCTAAAGTGTTAGATATGGGGATGCAAGGAACTAGTTCTTTTGGTGAAACGATTGTTACAAGAAGGTTGTTTAGAAGATGTCATTTATCTGTTCAAGGTCATGTGTTTGCGGTTGATTTGATGAAGTTGCCTTTTCATGGTTTTGATGTAATCCTTGGTATGGATTGGTTGTCCGAATTAAGGTTATGCATGATTTTGAAACCATGTGAGTTACTTTGAAACTTGCTGCTGGTTACAAAGTGGTAATCATGGGTGAGAATGTTAAATTCTCGTTCAATGTTATTTCGGCTATGGAAGCGAGTCGTTTGATGGAATCGGGTTGTAAAGCTTTCCAAGCTTATGTTATGAATCTGGGATCGAAGGAAGTGCGTGTTCAAGACATACGTATGGTATGTGAGTTTCCAAGCATATTTTTGGAGGAATTGTCTGGTCTGTCGTCGAATAGACATGCTGAGTTTGGCATTGACTTGTATGAAAATACGACTCCAATGTCTATTGCTCCCTATTGTTTGGCTCCGAAAGAGTTGAAGGAGTTGAATATGCAACTTCAGGAGTTTCTTGATCGAGGGTTTATTAGGCCTAGTTTTTGACTGTGGGATGCACCAGTGTTGTTTGTGAAAAAGAAGGATGGCAGGATGCGAATTTGTATTTATTATAGACAATTGAATAAATTGACGATTAAGAAGAAGTATACTTTTCCAAGGATTAATGTTTTTTTTTATCAATTTCGAGGTGCTTAGGTGTACTTTAAGATTGATTTGAGATCCGAGTATTATCAGTTGAAGGTGAAGGATGTAGATGTCCCTAAGATAGCTTTTTGTACGAGGTACGAGCATTATTAGTTTTTGGTGATGTCGTTTGGTTTGAAGAATGCACCTTCTACTTTCATGGATATGGTGAATCATGCATTTCATGAATTTTTGGATCAGTTTTTGGTTGTGTTTATTGATGATATCCTTGAGTAGTCTCGTACCGAGGAGGATCATTATAAACATTTGCAAATTGTGTTAAAAGCTTTGTTGGATAATTAGCTTTATGCTAAGTTGAGTAAATGTGAGATTTGGCTTAGAGAAGTTGTCTTTCTTGGACATGTTGTGTCAGCTGAGAGTATTTGGGTTGATCCATATAAGATCGAGGCGGTGATGAGTTGGATGACACCTAAATCTGTGTCAGAAGTTCATAGTTTCCTTAGATTGAAGGGTTATTATCGTAGGTTTGTGGATGGTTTTTCGAAGATTGTTGCACCGTTAACTAAGTTGTTACAAAAGAATGTTTGCTTTGTGTAGACGGAGGATAGGCAATGAGGTTTTGGGAAGTTGAAGGAAGCTTTGACGCAAGCTCCTATCTTGATTCAACCTGAGTTGGGTAAGGAGTTTGTAGTTTTTAGTGATGCCTCATATGTTGGTTTGGGTTATGTGTTGATGCAAGCTGGAAAAGTTGTGGCTTATGCATCTAGGCAATTGAAGGTGCACGAGCGAAATTACCCTACTCATGATTATGAGCTTGTCGCGGTTGTGTTGGCTTTGAAAATTTGAAGACATTATCTTTATGGTGAGAATTGTGTTGTTTATACGGATCACGATTTGACGATTGAGTATTTGATGGCACAAAAGGACATGAATCTTAGGCAACATAGATGGTTGGAGTTGCTTAAGGATTATAATTTGACAATTGAGTATCATCGAAGAAAAGCTAATGTGGCAGTCGATGCTATAAGTAGGAAGGTTGCAGTTGAGTGGGGAGCCATGTTTGCACGGTTGAGTGTGACGCAAGATGGAGGTTTGTTGACTGAGTTGCAAGTTAAGCCATCTTTGTCACAATTGATTAAGGAAAAGAAACCTCATGATGAGGAGTTAGTACCGCATGTTAAGGATATTGTGGATGAGAATCCAACAGATTTTTGTTTTAATGACGATGGAGTGTTGTGTTTCAAGGATTGAATAGTAGTGCCTAATGATAATGAGTTGAGGCAAATTGTTCTGACTGAAGCACATAGTAGTTTTTTTTTTCTATACATCCTGGTAGTACTAAGATGTATCGAGGTTTGAGAGAAGAGTACTATTGTGTTGGTCTAAAGAAAGATGTGGTTGATTTTGTTTCTAAGTGCATGGTGTGTCAGCGCGTTAAGGCTGAACATCAGTTTTGTTCTGGGTTGTTGCAACCTTTCAGGATACCAGAATGGAAATGGCACAAAATATCCATAGATTTTATGTATGGTTATTGTTGACACCAACTAGGAAGGATTCTATATGGGTGATTGTTGATCGGTTTACGAAGTGTGCACATTTTATGCCTCTGCATACGACGTATACTTTGGATAAGTTGACGGATTTGTACATTGCTAAGATTGTGCATTTACACAGAGTGCCCAAGTCTATAGTTTCGAATCGAGATCTGCGGTTTACAACGAGGTTTTGGGAGTGCTTGCATCGATCTTTGGGTATACGGTTGAATTTCAGCATTTTGTATCATCCTCAGTCGGATGGTCAATCTAAACGTGTGATTTAGATTTTGGAAGATATGTTGAGATGTTGTGTCATTGAGTTCCAAGGAACCTGGGAGAAACAGTTGCCTTTGGTGGAGTTTACATATAATAACATTATCAAGCTAGTTGTAACGCCCTGGTTTTGGGCCTAGATGTTTTAGAGGTTGAATTGGGCCAGTCGAGAACGGTTCGAATCTTTAAGGGAGGTTTAAGGAACACCTAGTTTGGGATGCTTTAAAAATATGAAAAAATCCTCATTTATTATATAAATGGTAATGGTGAAAACAATTTTACGAAATGTGATTTGGAAATACTACATTTCGGTGTAGTGACCAAATTGCAGCTTTTGCAAAAGTTGTCTAGTGACTGTTTTGTAAAGGATTGAAACTTTGAATCTTTAAGGAAGTAATTTTACCAAATTTTTTTATCAGATTTCTCTTTAATTTGGGAGTTTTTAATAATGTTTTAATTAAGGAATAAAGGAGAATTAAAAAGAAAATCTATGTTGACTTTTTCATAACTACCTTACATTAGTTTTCTCTCATTTCATTTTCTCTCAACTTCCACTCAGCCAAATACATTTCCTTCACCAAATAACATTTTATTTTCATCTCTTTTGCTGAGATTTCATTCTCCTAAGGATTTCTAATATTTACCTCATCAAAACCTTTTGATTTTACTTGTATTTTCAAGAAATCTTGCCCAAATTGAGGAGAAATCAGCCATTAGAGGTAAGCTTCGTCCTTCTCCTCTAATGATTAGTTCTTTACTGAAATTGCCAAGTTATCAATCCTTTGTTAACAATTTTGGAGTTGCTTTAATGTTAGAAACATGAAATTGTGGTAAAACTCAAGATTTTTGGTGAGATCTTGATGATTTTAGTAACTCTTTGTTAGGCTTTGTTTTGAGGTTGATTTCTAATGTATTTTGGATGATAATTGATGTTATTAATGAGGTTTTATCAAACAAATCCCGAATAGGTTTGGATTCCTATGTTTTAAATGTTAGATTTGTGGTTTTTGGAGTGTTCTTGGTGTTATGTTGTTGCTGGAGATATAAGGACGTGTTTATGATGGTTTTTGGTGTTGATTGTGGTTTAGAAATGATTAGAATTGATAGATCTTGGCTGGGCTTTGTTTTGGGAAAGTTTGGAGGCGATTTTAGTTATTTTTGGTAGCCGAAATGGTTCTTTTGTGTAGTGCAGCGAGTATGAATGAGTGGCTGGTGATTTCAATGCATGATGATGCATTAATCCTCTGCTCTTATGTGTAATAAACAGGGGAGACATCTTTGGACGCTTTTGGTGTTGATCCGGAGGTGCCGGAAGCCTAGATATTGTTTCGGCAAGCAAGCGAAAAGTAATCGTTGAGTGCGAATTATTTTAGAAGTCCTTGAGGGAAAAGAAACAAGGTTTGGGATTTAGGATTGGTTTGAAACATCATCCTAAGTCCGGAAGTAAGTATGGCTAGATTTGCTCTCAATATATTGTTGATGCCCCTAAATGCTTTTACATGCTCTTGTTTTGAGATAGACAAATTCCTACTGTTTTATGCATGATTTGTAGCATGAGATTTTGATTTAATGCAAAGCATGAGATATGGTTTTGAAATGAGATGGAAAGATTTGAGAAATATTGCATCAAAATAGTAGGTGAGATGATGTTTTTAATATAATATATTGGCATAAATGATGAGATAATTACCGGATATAATTGGTCGACCAAGAGGATGAGAGTGCACTATAAACTAAAAATTTGTACGTGCTCGTTGGAGTCGGGAAATGGGGGTAGTGCCATCCCGATCCAAAGTGAGAATCCGATGATGAGAGATACCATCAGGGTAGGACTTAGTGAAATACCCAAGCTTTGTGGCGATGAGAGATACCGCCATGAGAGTCCAGTGATGAGAGATTCCACCGGGGTAGGACTTGACTTTGAGTCAAGCTAATCCGTATATCCGAGTAAAGATGTAATATGAAATGCCAATATATGAAATTGTATTTGATTCCCATGTACCAAATGTTGAGATGTTTTATGCTTGAGAAAATGCATATGAGATTATGGTTTATGAAATGCTTGTTTTGTTAAGCATGAGTATGGCTTTGCCATGAGATTTGCATTGGTTTAATGCATGAGCTAGAATAAAGGTACATGTGTTTTCAAATGGAGATTTGCTTTGAAGTGGTTTTCAAGCATGATATAGAAAGAGCATGTTGTGGAAAATGGTTTTTGAGATAGAGTTTTAAGGATGCATTGTTGTGTTGGTTTTCTTAGAGCTTGCCTCACTAAGAAAATGTGCTTACGCTCTCTTTTACCATCAATGCAGATAATTGAGACGTTTTTGGGCAGCAAGGAGGCTAAGGACATCCAAGGAAGTTAGAAACTCATGTATGGTGATGTTTTCGTATGCTTTAGTATTTATATTTGGCAATGGGGATCTATGGTTGGTTTAGGAGATGTGTTTTGAGCTCCATGTGGTGGTTGCAAGTTTAATATGGTATTTGAAGGTTTTAAATGGCCTATATGGTTTAGTTTGTAGCTTGTGGCTTGCATATGGTTTTCATGACTAGGGAGCATGCCTATAGACTCATTGATCATATGTTTGATGCCATGCTTAGCCTAAACCTCATAATGGTGATCTTTGATGTTTAATCTCGTTAGTGGCGTATACATCTACCGATGAGTGGTGTTGAGGGGTTTATACGATGTACCGAATACTCAAGTACGAGTGTCACAATGGTGGATGGTAGCTCCCGTGTGTGAACCTTGAGATGACGGTGAGAATGTATGAAGTATTGGGACAAAACTTGTGAATCTGTGTATCCGATGTTATGTTTTGAGAATGGAACATGGTTAATGATCACTTGTGAGCCAATATAACTGTTGATGGATTATGATTTATATAATGGATTTTATGCATGTTTACTCTTTAAGGTTTGCATATGGTATGTTATGCATGGGGAGGCTTAAATTGAGGTTAGGAATGTGAGTTGTTGTGGTTTAATGAAACAAGATGCATGTGGTTTAATATGATGGTTTTTGAATGATTTAAGTGCATGGTTTCTAAAGGGGCGTGATGTTTCAAAAGACGATTTGAAGTAATTTAAATGAGATTTCAATGTTGTTAATGAAATTTGTTTTAAAAGCATTGATGGCGTTTTTTAGCACTCCTCACTAAGCCTTATGTGCTTATGCACTCTTTTTCCATCAATGCAGAGAATTAATGCTTGGAAGGCAGCGTGAGGAAAGGCATCAAGCAAAACTTAGTTAACCGAAAGTATGTAAGGGCAATGGGTGATCTGTTGTGTTTTTGGGAGATATGTGTAAACTCCCTGTTTGAGCATGTTTATTTTATTGTTTGGACATGTAAATGGCCATTAGTATTTGGATTATGATTTGGTATGGTTTTTGGTATCAATACGGCCATATGCGTATCGATATACCATGTTTGGTGGTTTGTGTTGCATGAAAGGTTGAAAAACCAGGAAATCGAGACATTTCAGGCCCATGTATATCGGTATGCATATGGCCGTATTGATACGGTGAGAGTGGAATGGGAATGGTGTTTCAGTATAGTGCAAAGTGTATCGAAACAGGCTTGGATAACTTGGTATGTAACCCCCTTATCCCGGTCTAGACGGTTGACACGAACCGAGGTGATTACACGGGGAAAACCGAAGCCAACTCGTTAAAGATTACTCCGATTTACAACCCTTTTTTATCTTTTCTAGATGCATATTCCATCCTATGTGATCACCAAAGAGCTTAGGAAGAAACGACACAACGATTGCATTTCGTTTAGGGTTTTAATTGCACAAACTAGACATTTAGGGACCAAAATATAATTTCTACAAATTACAAGGACTTCTCTGATTTTGAAATTACCATTACTCAATTAGTCATGTTTCATGCTTCTCTGTAAATTTTCATTACAATCTGACTAACCAATCACATTCAATTGCAATCATTATTTAGGGACTAAAATACAACATTTTCAAACTTTAAAAGATGACATTAACAAAATTAACGGTCACGTATCGGTACACCTAGGGATCGTACTAATACGCGAGAAGGTAGTGACCAAAATCGTAGAAAGGGTATCGATATGCTTCCCTGCGTATCGGTACGCCCTGCAAACCCGTATCGAAACATTCTCAAACCATACCGATACCCTTGTACCAAAAGGCACAAGTTTGGCTTATGCGTATCGATACCCATACCAGAACTGTCCCAAAATCAGCCTCAAAATCGTATCAAACTTCAACAAAGCATCATCAAATCACATACACATGTTTATGGCATCCACTCAATCATATAAGCATGCAATCCCAAGCACATGGTAACATTTAGTTGATTAACTCAAGCATAGCAAGGCATATGTTGAATGCATAAAAGTTCTATATTTACCCCTCATTTACCCATATTTTTGCTGCACTCAAGCATGATTCATTGTATTTAGGATATATTTTTGCATACGCATCACAATTAAATAAAATTGCACAGTTGCTGCTGATTTTTGTTACTTTTGCAGATATCTGCTGCGGTAGACCTAGGGCAGCAAAGGAGCAGAGCCGAGTTGCGGAGCTGGAGTCGAAAAGCACAGTCTGTCGTGACATCTGTCGTGGCAGCCAAGACAATAGTGGAATGCTGACGTGGAAAAGTGAAGTGGAGCTCGACGGATAGAGGATTTCAAGCCGGTCTGTCGTGGACCACTCCCATATTTTTCTAAGCCCTGAAGCAGAATGAAGGCCAGACCCAAGGTTCAAGGAAGAAACTAAAGGCAAGAAAAGAGGACGAATTCAAGGCATCTACTCAGAAGATTTAGTCTTTAATAGAGTTGTACTTTAATTTAAACTTGTATTCTTGCCATATTAGAAATCTTGAACCCAAGGCCCATATAAACGCATGTAATTCGAGCTAGGGAAGGATATCTCACTTGTAACACCCCAATTTTGGGCTTAGAAGTTTAGGGTCTGAACCAGACCGGTCTAATATTCGGTTGAAATATAAAAGGAGGTTTTGGAGAAAGCCTAGTTCGGGATGCTTTAAAAATATAGAAAAATATCTAAAAATCCTCTTTTAATATATATAAGAGAGTGGTGAAATCAATTTTACAAAATAAGGTTTGGAAATACTACATTTCGGTGTAGTGACTAAAATGCGATTTTTGAAAAGTTTAGTGGTGACTGTTTTGTAAGGATTGAAACTTTGAATCTTTAAGGAGCAAATTTACCCAAAAATGTTTTCTCCAGATTTTTCCTTAATTTGGGTGATTTAATTAATGTTTTAATTAATTAAAAGAAAAAGGAAACTACTTTTTGGATTTTCATAACTACCTTTTCCTAATTTTCTCTCATTCCTTTTTCTCTCAAAATCCCATCATCCAAACACTTTTTCTCCAGCAACTTTTGCATTGATCTTCACTTCAATGGATGAGATTTCTATCATCAAATAGTTCCTAAGCAATCTTGCATCAAATCCTTTTGATTTCTTCATTGAATTTTCAAGGAAATTGGGCTAAATCAAGAAGAAATCACCATTTAGAGGTAAGCTTGTTCTTCTCCTCTAAATACTCAGTTCTTTACTGAAATTCCCAAGTTGTCAATCCTTAATTTAAGTTTTATAAATGGTTTTAATGTTGGAAACATGATTTTGGCTTAAAACTCAAGATTTTGGAAGAAATCTTGAAGAATTTCGTTGTGTTTGTTTGAGCTCTGTTTTGAGATGATTCTTTAATGTATTTTGGATGTCTAATGATGTTGAAATGAGGTTTTATCAATGCAAGCCCGAATAGATTGTATTTCCTAAGTTTTTGCTTATGAAAATGGTGGTTTTTTAGGTGTTTTTTGTGTTCTGTTATAGCTGGAGGTATAAGGACGAGTTTAGGTTTATTTTGGATGTTAATTGATGTTTAGATATGGTTAGAAGTGATGGATCTTGGCTGGGTTAAGGTTTGGAAGTGTTTGGAGGTGTTTTTGGTTGTGTTTGGTAGCCGAAATGTTGGTTTTGGGTAGAGCACCGAGTTTAGGTGTGTTGGCTGAAGATTTCAATACATGATGATGCATTAATCCTCTACTTTGATGTGTTTAAAACATGGGAGACATCTTCGGACACTTTTGGAGTTGATTTGGAGGCTTGATTGGCGTTTCGGCAAGCGAACGAAACGTAATCGGTGAGTGGAGTTTGGTTTCAAGCTTTGAAACGATTATTTGAAGGTTTTTGGAGCTTAGTTTAAGTCTAAACAACTTAGCTAAGCTCAAGAGTAAGTTTTCGGAAAAACTCCCTCGGATGTGCTATGAAGTGGCTTGATGCATTGGTTATAAATTGAATGTTTAAATTCTGTTTTGAAAGCATGTTTTAGCATGGTTAATGCTGGTTTTGAAAGCCATGTGTTGAAGGATGCTCAAGGTAAGAGATCATTGTTTTGGCATGTTATTAAATTGGTAATGATGCATGGAGATGCATGATGTTTAATGGCTTTGATTAATGCTTTAAAACAGTGAATTGATGATGATATTTGATGTATATTGGCAAGTGATGAATTGGTTTTAAAGTACTTGAATCGGATATAGTTAGCCGACTATAGGATTGGGTGCACCGTAAGTAAAGTCGCCTTGGATGTTGAGGGGTTGTGATTGTACCGTAAACTCCATCCAAGTATCCTAAAGAGTGAGGTAAGATCACAACGGTGGTTAAAAGTCCGTGTGTGGATCTTGTGTTATGTGTCCCGTACTCTCGTTAGTGAATTATACAAGTACCGATGAGTGATGTTGAGGGGTTGTGATTGTACCGTTAAACTCCATCACGGGTGTTGATGGGTTGTGATTGTACCGATAAACTCCACCTTGTTAAGTCGGTAGTGTGTACGAAGCGTGTGGGACAACGCTTGTAATCCGCGTATCCGATTGTGTTTTGTGTTGTAAATGGTTATGAATTATCACTTGAAAGCCAATATAATGTATTGAATGTAATGAAGCATGAGATGCTTGTAAAGTATGCAAGGTTGCATGAAAAGAGATGAACATGAGTTTTAAAAGCTTTGTTGAAAGTGTTTTCTAAAAATGCATTGTTGTGTTGTTTTCTTTAGAGCATGCCTTACTAAGCATTTGTGGTTACGCTCTCTCTCATGTACCAATAATGAAGATAATTGAAGTGATTAAGGGCAACAAGGAAGGTAAGAGTGTCCAAGGGAAACCAAGCTCATGTATGGTGATGTTTTCGTACACTATTAGTTTTGGTAATTTGGCAATGGGAACCTAAGATGTGATTTGGGAGATGTGTTGAACTCCCTAGATTGTGGCATGAATCCTTTGATGATTTGAATTTGTAAATGGCCTTTTAATGCTTGTTTTGAAGTTTGGTTGTTTGCTTGGTTTTGGATAATAGAAAGCATGCCTCTAGACATGTGAAATTTCATGTTTGATGCTATGAATGTGCTTAGGAGTTATGATCATGCACCATTTATGTATGATGACTTGTTGGTATGATTAGGAAGTCATTAGGAAGTGTTTGATTGGATTTATGTATGAAAAACCAGCAAAATCTGCAACTTCTGGGCAAACCGTATCGGAACACACACTAGCGTTACGAAACGGGGGCCTGTAATGGCCTTCGTGTTTCGAAACGACTAGAGGCTGTTCCGAAACGTTTTGTCTACTAGAATGCCCTGTTTCAGAACCAGTCTCGGAACTAACCCGCATTTCAGAACGATCAATGCCGTTTCGAAACATGTGATCGTTGGGCACTGATTTGAATGGTGTTAAAGTTTGCAAGCTTTACGTTTTAGTCCTGAAAGTCGAGTTTGCAATTGTATGAGTTTGAGATGTCCATTTAAGATGAAATTTGACAAGGAAGCATGTAATACGACTAATTTCATATTGGTAACTTAAAAACCACTTATGACCTTCTAATTTGCAGAATTTACAATTTGGTCCCTATTTTGTAATAAGTTCAATTGAGTCTCTGTTTGTTATCCAATCGTTGTGCCTTTTTCAAATAAGTTTTGTGAGATCTCTATTAGGGTTAACGTGCATCTAGACAAGATTAAAAAGAAAAAAGGGTCGTTAATCAAGGTTGACTTTCGAGTTGACTTTGGTTTTCCCTGTGTAATCTTCGTAGTTTGGGTCAACCGTCTAGGCCGGGCTAAGGGTGTTACATCACACCTAGCCGTCTTCCCCCCAAAACACTAGTCGTTTCTCTCTCTTCACCAAGTTCTAAACCTTCCCAAGGGTTAAGGGTTGATTTGTAAAGTAGTTGTGAGGATTGTAATTGTTCTTAGGATTTTTCTGGTTTTCAATATCTCAGAAGAGCATCGGGAGAGCATTGCGAGGTTATCCATTTGCTTAATATCGGGAGAGTTAAGCTTACGAAAGGGGTAAATACGCGTTTCCCAGTTTATGGTTAAACCATCTTGGCTTAGGGATAAGTACAAGGTTAAGTGGCTAAAGTAGAATTCACAAACATTGGTGTTCACCCTTTGACTCACGACGGGAGGTATCATCCAAGAAGTTTTCATCAACAAAACTTGGACCTAGGGATAGGACAGGTCATAACAAGGATTCTTGCCAAGCTTGAAGTACGGAGTTGTTGGTCGCTGCCGCGACAGAAAGGACGACATAACAACAGAAGTTCCTCTGAACAGTGCAACACTTGCACTAATGAACAATTCAATACCAGCCTATTCTCTCAATCTGTTTACCTTATCTTTTATTTAAGTTATTTCTCAAGATTATTTTCAACAATCATTTAAACTATTTCTTTTACTTGTTCATCAATTCAAGGATAGAGTTATTTCCAGTCCCTGTGGAGACGATATACGATAATCTAGTATCACTTTACTACTTGCGTCGTGTACACTTGCACTATTTGCGATAGTCTTATTTACACGCAACAAGTTTTTGGCACCGTTGCCGGGGACTGGCAACATACCCTTACATTTTAATTACTGCACTTTTTTTTCATTTTTATTTTCTGTTTTTAGTTGTTTTATTTTCCCCGTGCTTTTCACAAGGTTCTCTTATTGCTTATGCGGAAATCGAGACGTGGTAAGGAGCCTGAGTGCGAATTAGATCTAGAAATCGAACGCACATATCAACCTAGGAACCAAACCCGACTCTTGATAGAACGAAACAACTATCTTGAGGAGAGACTGGAATCAATGGTAAACGGAAGGGAAGGCCATAGGGAAGATGACAACAACAACAACCACCCTAGGGGTGGTGTGGATCCTCCTAATGACCCCAGAAACAATTTGTCGCCGCCCGCTGCCCCAGCAGCACGACATACTTGTCGAGACTACATGGATAATGACCATGTTCAACTGGAAACTACCCTACTAGATGTGGAAGCTGAACACTTCGAACTGAAACCTGTCATGTTCAGCATGATAAATTCTGCTGGCCAATTTGGTGGTTCTGCTACTGAGGGCGCTCGTGAACATCTCAAAATGTTCCAGGAAATATGTGGATCCTTCAGGCTACTAGGGATAAGTCTGGAAGTACTGAGACTCCGGCTATTCCCTCATTCATTGAGAGATAAAGCTAAAACTTGGTGGAATAAATTGACGTCGGGTTTAATAAGAACTTTGGCAGATCTCTCTCGTGAATTACTTTTTCGTTTTAATCCTTCTCATTTATCAGAAAGATTGCGTTACGATATTGCTACTTTTCAACAAGAAGATGACGAGCCAGTGCATGAGGCGTGGGACAAATTTACAACTCTTTTACGGAACTGCCCAATGCATGGATTCCCTGTATGGAATCAGGTTGTCAAATTCTACAATGCTGCGAATGCACACACTCAACTGAGAATAGATTCAACATCGAATGTGTTATTGCTGGATGCAGAACCAAATGAGGCAATGCTAGTGTTGAAAAAGTTAGCAAAGAACGACGAGCAATTTCCCATAGCTCGTAGGGGAGGTAAACGAGGAATATCTGTAAAGGAGTATGAAGCTGACAACTCGGTCAAAACTCAGATCGCATACCTCACTAAAATAGTTGAAGATTTGGAGCGAAAGGATTCTAAGGCTATGTTTTCTGCAGAAGAGGTGTGTGAAACCTTTAGTGGGAACCACAGTACAGAGAAATGTCCTTTACAGCTGGAAGAAGGGATGTATGTTGGGAAATAAATTCGGAATAAAACCTATGACTCCAACCACTACAACCCAAACTGGAGGAAGGACCCAAAATTTTCATGGAGTAACCCAAACAATGCACTAAAGCCACCAGTCTAGAACAACCAGAATCAAGGAGGTCCTAGGATTCTGTCACGACAGCAACCACAGCAGCAGCCACAACAGCAGCCGACAACCACCACGAGCAGACTAGAGCAGACTCTAACCACATTTATGTGACAAACATGAGCATACATGGCGAACATGGATCACTTTGTCAAGAAAACTAAGTCCTTCATGGACAAGACTGAGATGAGAATGACAAACCATGAGGCCACCCTGAAATCCTTAAAGACACAAATAGGCCACCCAAGGTAGAATGAAGGATTCCCTAGTGATAACGAGGTCACTAGAAAACCCACACATGAGCAGTGCAAAGCGATTACAACGAGGAGTGGGAAACAACTACAGGAGCCGATCATAAAAGAAACACTAAAGGAATCAACCCAACAGACTACTTCCGTGAACACTGCCCGGTAGAGGAGAAACAGTTTGCTGTCGTCACCCCTGCCACGATAGCAGAAGGAACAGAGGAGCAGAAAGAAACTGAAGACCTTGAGCTTCCTCAAATCTGACTTCCATGTGAAGGACACCTTGAAGATTACCGTCCTCCACCCCCTTTTCCATAGCGGCTAAAGAAATAGAAACATGAGTATCAGCTTAAAAAGATCTATGATTGTAACACCCCAATTTTGGGCTTAGAAGTTTAGGGTCTGAACCGGACCAGTCTAATTTTCGGTTCGAATATAAAAGGAGGTTTTAGGGAAACCCTAGTTCGAGATGCTTTAAAAATATGGAAAAATATCTATAAAATCCTCTTTTGATATATATAAGAGAATGGTGGAATCAATTTTACAAAATAAGGTTTGGAAATACTACATTTCGGTGTAGTGACGAAAATGCGATTTTTGAAAAGTTTAGTGGTGACTGTTTTGTAAGGATTGAAACTTTGAATCTTTAATGAACTAATTACCCAAAAATGATTTCTCCATATTTTTCCTTAATTTGAGTGAATTAATTAATTTTTTAATTAATTAAATGAGAAGAGAAACTACCTTTTGGAAAAATCATAACTACCTTTTCCTAAAATTTTCTCATTTCTTTTTCTCTCAAAATTCCATCATCCAAACACTTTTCTCCATCAACTTTATCATTGATTTTCAGTTCAATTGATGAGATTTTTATCATCAATTAGTTCCTAATCAATCTTGCATCAAATCCTTTTGATTTCCTCATTGAATTTTCAAGGAAATTGGCTCAAATCAAGGAGAAACCACCATTTAGAGGAATGATTGTTCTTCTCCTCTAAATACTCAGTTCTTTACTGAAATTCCCAAGTTATCAATCCTTAATTTAAGTTTTATAAATGGTTTTAATGTTATAAACTTGATTTTGGCTTAAAACTCAAGATTTGGAGATGATTCTTAAATGTATTGTGGATGTCTAATGATGTGGAAATGAGGTTTTATCAATGCAATCCCGAATAGGTTGTATTTCTTAAGTTTTTGCTTATGAAAATGATGGTTTTGGGGGTGATCTTGGTGTTCTGTTATAGCTGGAGGTATAAGGATGAGTTTTGGTTCATTTTGGATGTTAATTGATGTTTAGAAGTGGTTAGAAGTGATGGATCTTGGCAGGGTTAAGTTTTGGAAGAGTTTGGAGGTTATTTCAGTTGTGTTTGGTAGTCGAAATGTTGGCTTTAGGTAGAGCAGCGTGTTTAAGTGTGTTGGATGAAGATTTCAATGCATGATGATGCATTAATCCTCTGATTTGATGTGTTGAAAATAGGGGAGACATCTTCGGACACTTTTGAAGTTGATCCGGAGGCTTGATTGGCGTTTCGGCAGGCTTGCGAAACGGAATTGGTGAGTGGAGTTTTGTTTCTAGCTTTGAGACGTTTGTTTGAAGGTTTTGGGAACTTAGTTTAAGTCTAAACAACTTAGCTAAGCTCAAGAGTAAGTTTACGGAAAAACTCTCTCTTGGATAAGCTATGCAGTGGTTGATGCATTAGTTATAATTTGCATGTTTAAATTCTGTTTTGAAAGCATGTTTTAGCATGGTTAATGCTGGTTTTGAGAGCCATGTGTTGAAGGATGCTCAAGGTAAGAGATCCTTGGTTTGACATATTGTAAATATGGATTTGATGCATGGTGATGCATGATGTTAAATGGCTTTGTTAATGCTTTAAAACAGTGAATTGATGTTATATGATGTATATTGGCAAGTGATGTAATGGTTTTAAAGTACATGAATCGTATATAGTTAGCCGGCTATAGGATTGGGTGCACCGTGAATAAAGTTACCTTGGATGTCGAGGGGATGTGATTGTACCGTAAACTCCATCCAAGTACCCTAACGAGTGAGGTAAGATCACAACGGTGGTTAAAAGTCCGTGTGTGGATCTTGTGTTATGTGTCCCTTGCACTCGTTAGTGGAATTATACAACTACCGATGAGTGATGTGGAGGGGTTGTGATTGTACTGTTAAACTCCATCACGGGTGTTGAGGGGTCGTGATTGTACCGATAAACTCCACCTTATGTTGTTCGGTAGTGTGTATGAAGCGTTTGGGACAACGCTTGTAATCCGCGTATCCGATTGTGTTTTGAGTCGTAAATGGTTATGAGTTATCACTTGAAAGCCAATATGATGTGATGGTTATAATGAAGCATGATATGCTTGTTATGTATGCAAGGTTGCATGAAAAGAGTTGAGCATGTGCTTAGAAAGCTTTGTTGAAAGTGTTTTCTAAAATGCATTATTGTGTTGTTTTCTTTATAGCACGCCTCACTAAGCAATTGTGCTACGCTCTCTCTCTTGAACCAATAATGCAGATAATTGAAGTTTTAAAGGGCAACAAGGAGGCAAGAGTGTCCAAGGGAACTAAGCTCATGTATGGTGATGATTTCATACACTATTAGTTTTGGTAATTTGGCAATGGGAACCTAAGATGTGTTTTGGGAGATGTTTTGGACTCCCTAGTTTGTGGCATGATGCTTTTGATATTTTGGATTTGTATTTGGCCTTTTGATGCTTGATTTGGAGTTTGGTTGGTTGTTTGTTTTTTGTATATTAGGATGCATGCCTATAGACATGTGAAGTTTTATGTTTGATGCTATGAATGTGTTTAAGAGTTGCAACCATGCTCTATATCAGCATGCTGACTTGTTGGCATGGATAGGAAGTCATTAGGTTGTGTTTGAGTGGTTTTATGTTTGAAAAACCAACAAAATCTGCAGCTTCTGGGCAAACCGTATCGGAACGGGCACTGGCGTTTCGAAACGGGGGCCTGTAATGGCCTTCGTGTTTCGTAACGGCTGGAGGTCGTTCCGAAACAATTTTGCCACTGGAAGGCCCTATTTTGGAACTAGTCTCGAAGCGAAATCGTGTTTTGGAACGGTCAACACCGTTTCGAAACAAGTGACCGTTGGGCACTGATTTGAATGATATTGAGTTTTGCAAGCTTTGCATTTTAGTCCCGAAAATTGTAATTGCAATTGCATGAGTTTGGGATGTCTGATTAAGGTGAAATTTGATAGGGAAGCATGTAATATGAATAATTTAATATTGGTAACTTAAAATTCAGTTAAGACCTTCTAATTTCCAGAATTTACATTTTGGTCCATAATATTTGTATATAGTGCAATTGAGTCCCTTATTGAAATCCGATCGTTGTGCATTACATGTATATATTTTCTCAAGTGTTCATCTAGGGTTAACATGTATCTAGACCAGATTAAAAAGGAAAAAAGGGTCGTTAATCAAGGTTGACTTTCAGGTTGACTTTGGTTTTCCCCGTGTAATCTTTGTAGTTCGGGTCAACCGTCTAGGCCGAGCTAAGGGGGTTAAATTTGGTGGTATCAGAGCTGAGTTCTCGTGTAAATAGGAATGGTTGTATGGGTGATGTATGTGTATTCGCATGATAGGCCTTTTGGGTGAAAGTATGTTGTTTGAATTGTGATGTATGGTTGCAATTGTGATGTTATGCTATGTTGAAGCATGTTAGGGGAACCAATTGCCATATCAAAAATAATGAAAGGAATTGTTTTGGAAAATGAGCTTGACTACTTGGATTACTTACCTTGTTAAGCCTAATTATGTGTATTGCATTTGTGCCAGTGCATTGTTTTTCTAGTAAATGGGGCCTCGTAGAAAGATGAGGATGAATACGAGAGTTATGGCTCAGAATGAGAATGAGGAACATGTTGAGAATGTTGTGGATATCCCTCCTCCCCCGGGTGGTGGACCACTCGGCGGTGGTGGTGCTGGAGGTGAAAATGCTGGTGTTGGTGCTGGTGCTGGGGTCGCTGGACCTGAAGGTGTGCATGGGCAAGCTGCTCCTGACATGATTGTGTTGATTCAGGCTATTGAGGGAGCCTTCCAGGCAGCAGTAGCTGGAGCTCACAGAGCTGCGCATCTAGGTGATGCTAATTTGAGATTGCCTTTGGAACGTCTTCACAGTCTGGGAGGGACTGAGTTCAGAGGTTTATCTCCTGAAGGTTCTGAATCTTGGTTGGAAAGCACCAAGAGGATTTTGGGGCAAATGAACTACAACAATGTGTAGAAGCTTGGTTGTGTGGTGTCATTGCTACATGACGATGCTTATACGTGGTGGACGACCACTGTTTCTGGAATGAAGGAGAATGATGTGACTTGGACGTTCTTTCTGAATGCGTTCAAGCGAAAGTATCTTTGAACGCGTTCAAGTGAAAGTATCTAGGTGTGCGATACCTAGATGAGAAGAAAAGAGAATTCATGTCTCCTGTGCAAGGAAGCATGACGATGGCTGAATATGAGGTTCAGTTTGTCCGCCTTAGTCAGTACGCACCTGAGCTAATCCCTGATGAGCGGGAGAGGTGTGAATGTTTCCGTTATGGTTTGGTGACGGATGTAAAGACTTTCATGCTTGCTGCTGAGTATACGGATTTTGATGTGCTGGTGAGTAGAGTGAAGGACATTGAGCAGAATTTGGGCTTGTCTTCCAGAGGTGTTAGTTCTAGCTCGGGCAAAAGAGCTGCTGAGTATAGTTCCGGTGGTGGACGGAACAAGAGAGGAAGAGATAAGAGGTATCAGTCTTCTGCTAGGCGTGGTAATAGAGGGCACGATGCGCCTGTTCAGGGAGATAGGATGAGAGCTGATCAGAACACGTGCTAGACGTGTGGATCTAGTGGCCATTTGAGGCGAGATTGTCCTCGAGCAGCGAGGGAGGTTCAGGCTCCTATAGCAATGACCGGTAATTCATGTTGAAATTGTGGTTCGGCAGACCACATGAGGAGGGAGTGTCCTTTGTTGGCCGGTGGTGGTCAGGGACGTGCTCCTGGGGTAGTTGCACCACAAAGAGGTCGTGGGCGCGGTCGTGGTAACTTTCAGCGCAGAGATGATGGTGGGAGGAATGTGGTGCATGTGGTGGATGTTCAACCTGAGGGTGGTGGCCAGGCTCGAGTGTATGCTCAGCGTGAAGGGAGAAACGATACGGATGTGATCGGAGGTACCTTTACTTTGAAATCCTTATCATTACTTTCCTTGATTGATTCTGGATCTACACACTCATACATATTGCGTGAACATGCTCAATTGCTTGGTTTACCTGTTGACTCTTTGGATGTTGGTATGCGTGTAACTAGTTCCTTTGGTGAGACTGTTGTGACACGAAAGTTGTATAGAAGATGTCGTTTGGTAGTGCAAAACCATGTTTTTCTTGTTGATCTCATGGAATTGCCATTCTATGGTTTTGATGTAATACTTGGTATGGATTGGCTTGTTGAACATGGAACAATAGTGGATTTTGAGAACAAGCGAGTTTCGTTGAAGCTTGCAGATGATTACGAGGTGGTGGTGGTTGGTGAGAATGTGAAGTTTCTTGCCAACGTGGTGTCTTCGTTGGAAGCAAGCCGAATGCTGAGGCAGGATTGTGAGGCTTATCTGGCCTTTGTGATGAATCCTAGCTCTAAGGAGCTGCGAGTCCAAGATATCAGGACTGTGCTGGAGTTTCCTAGATTGTTTCTAGAGGAGTTACCTAGATTGCCTCCTAGTCGAGAGGTGGAGTTTGGAATTGAGTTGTATGAAAACACAACTCCAGTGTCCATTACTCCTTACCGAATGGCACATAAGGAGTTGAAGGAGCTGAAGACGCAACTTCAGGAGTTGCTTGATCGTGTTTTCATTCGGCCGAGTGTGTCACCTTGGGGTGCACCGGTCTTGTTTGTGAAGAAGAAGGATTGCACTATGAGAATGTGCATCGATTATCGTCAGCTGAACAAGTTGACTATCAAGAATCGGTATCCTTTGCCGAGGATTGATGATCTTTTTGATCAGTTCCGGGGAGCGGTTGTGTTCTCTAAGATTTACTTAAGGCCAGGTTATTATCATCTCAAGGTGAAGGATGTGGATGTGCCAAAAACATCCTTTAGGACAAGGTATGGGCATTATGAGTTCCTTGTGATGCCGTTTGGCTTGACGAATGCTCATGCAGCTTTTATGGACATGATGAATAGAGTGTTCCATGAATACTTGGACAAGTTTGTTGTGGTGTTCATTGACGATATCCTTGTGTACTCTCGTACTGAGGAGGAGCATGAGGGGCATTTGCGGATTGTGTTGCAGGCGCTGTTGAAGAATCAACTTTATGCTAAGCTGAGCAAGTGCGAATTCTGGCTTAGGGAAGTTGTTTTCCTTGGTCATGTGGTTTCTGCTAAGGGGATTCGTGTTGATCCTCAGAAGATTGAGGTGGTGATGAATTGGAAGCCTCCTAAGTCTGTTCATGAAGTCCGTAGTTTCCTTAGGTTGGCAGGATACTACCGGAGGTTTGTGGATGGACTTTTAAAGATTGTTGCACCTTTAACGAAGTTGTTGCAGAAGGATGTCAAGTATGAGTGGACAGAGTCAAGACAACAGGCTTTTGAGAATCTTAAGGCAGCTTTGACGCAAGCTCCTATCTTGGTTCAACCTAAATCAGGGAAAGAGTTTGTGGTGAACAGCGATGCATCCTATGTTGGTTTGGGGTGTGTGTTGATGCAAGAGGGTAAGGTGGTGGCTTATGTATCGCGCTAGTTGAAGGTGCATGAGCGCAATTATCCTACGCATGATATTGAGTTTGCTGCGGTGGTTTTTGCCTTAATGATTTGGAGACATTACCTGTATGGTGAGAAGTGTACTGTGTACACGGATCGCAAAAGTTTGAAGTATCTGATGTCTGAAAAGGAGTTGAATCTTAGGCAACGACGTTGGGTGGAGTTGCTTAAAGATTACGATCTGACGATCGAGTACCATCAGGGAAAAGCTAATGTTGTCGCGGATGCCTTGAATAGAAAGGTGGCAGTGGAGTTGAGGGCTATGTTTGCCAGCTTGAGTATTTCGTGAGATGGGGGTCTTGTGGCTGAGTTGCAAGTGAAACCATCTTTGGTTCACTTGATAAAGGATAAGCAGTTGTTGGATGATTCTTGGGTACCGCATGTTCAGGACATTGCTGAGTATAGACCATCAGATTTCTGTTTTAAGGATGATGGGGTTCTATGTTTTGGGAGTCGGATAGTAGTGCCAAATGATGCTGAGTTGAGGCGTACTATTCTGATTCAAGCTCATAGTAGTCCTTTTTCTATGCACCTTGGTAGTACTAAGATGTATCGTGATCTTAAGGATGAATACTATTGGGTGGGTTTGAAAAAGGATGTTGCGGAATACGTGAGTAAGTGCATGGTTTGTCAGCGGGTTAAGGCTGAACATCAGTTTCCTTCTGGGTTGTTGCAACCGTTGAAGATTCCTGAGTGGAAGTGGGAAAGGATTACCATGGACTTTGTGTCTGGTTTGCCTTTGTCGCCATCGAAAAAGAATTCGGTGTGGGTGATTGTAGATTGCCTTACGAAGTGTGCGAATTTCTTACCTGTGCATACTACGTATACCTTGGACAAGCTTGCAGAGTTGTACATTGCTGAGATTGTGCGACTGCATGGTGTGCCAAAGTCTATAGTGTTGGATAGAGATCCGAGGTTTACGTCGCGTTTTTTGGGAGTGTTTGCATCAAGCTTTGGGTACGCGGCTAAATTTCAGTACTTCTTATCATCCACAGTCGGATGGACAGTCTGAGCGTGTTATCGAAGTGCTGGAGGATATGTTGAGGTGCTGTGTGATTGATTTTCAGGGTTCTTGGGAGAAGCATTTGCCTTTGGTGGAGTTTGCTTATAACAATAGCTACCAGGAAAGTATTCAAATGGCACCTTATGAAGCCATGTACGGGACGAAGTGCAGAACTCCTCTTTGCTGGGCTGAGACAGGTCAGAAGTTGGTTTCGATGCCGGCTTTGTTGAAAGGAACCACAGAGAAGGTGAAGCTCATTTTTGAGCGATTGAAGGCAGCTTCTGATCGACATGAGTCTTATGCGGATTTGAAGCGTAAGGAGATGGAGTTTGTGGTAGGTGACCGTGTGTTCTTGAAGGTTTTGCCTTGGAAGAAGGTGATGAGGTTTGGCCGGAAGGGTAAGTTGAGCCCTAGGTATATTGGACCATACGAGGTGATTGAGCGTGTGGGTCCTGTTGCGTACAAGCTGAGGTTACTCCAAGAGTTGGAAAAGATTCATGATGTGTTTCATGTCTCTATGCTTCAGAGGTATAGATCGGATCCTTCGCATGTTATGCATGTGGAGGATGTGGAGTTGAATCCAGATTTGACCTATAATGAGGAGCCGGTTGAAATTCTGGATTCGGACGGTAAAGTTCTTCGGGGCAAGACCATTGAATTGGTTAAGGTGTTGTGGAAGCATCGTGGTGTTGAAGCAGTTTCCGTACCTTTTTCCGTACCTTTTTCCTCCAGGTAAATTTCGAGGACGAAATTTCTTAAGGGGGGAGAGTTGTAACACCCCAATTTTGAGCTTAGAAGTTTAGGGTTTGAACTGGACCGGTCTGATTTTTGGTTCGAATATAAAAGGAGGTTTTAGGGAAAGCCTAGTTCGGGATGCTTTAAAAATATGGAAAAATATCTAAAAATCCTCTTTTGATATATATATATATAAGAGAATGGTGGAATCAATTTTAGAAAATAAGGTTTGGAAATACTACATTTCGGTGTAGTGACTAAAATGCGATTTTCGAAAAGTTTAGTGGTGACTGTTTTGTAAGGATTAAAACTTTGAATCTTTAAGGAGCTAATTACCCAAAAATGATTTCTCCAGATTTTTCCTTAATTTGAGTGAATTAATTAATGTTTTAATTAATTAAATGAGAAGAGAAAGTACCTTTTGGTAAAATCATAACTACCTTTTCCTAAAATTTTCTCATTTCTTTTTCTCTCAAAATTCCATCATCCAAACACTTTTCTCCAGCAACTTTTTCATTGATTTTCACTTCAATTGATGAGATTTCTATCATCAATTAGTTCCTAATCAATCTTGCATCAAATCCTTTTGATTTCCTCATTGAATTTTCAAGGAAATTGGCTCAAATCAAGGAGAAATCACCATTTAGAGGTAAGATTGTTCTTATCCTCTAAATACTCAGTTCTTTACTGAAATTCTCAAGTTATCAATCCTTAATTTAAGTTTTATAAATGGTTTTAATGTTAGAAACTTGATTTTGGCTTAAAACTCAAGATTTGGAGGAAATCTTGAAGAATTTCATTGTGATTGTTTGGGCTCTGTTTTGAGATGATTCTTAAATGTATTTTGGATGTCTAATGATGTGGAAATGAGGTTTTATCTATGCAATCCCGAATAGGTTGTATTTCCTAAATTTTTTCTTATGAAAATGATGGTTTGGGGGTGATCTTGGTGTTCTGTTATAGATGGAGGTATAAGGACGAGTTTAGATTCATTTTGGATGCTAATTGATGTTTAGAAGTGGTTAGAAGTGATGGATCTTGGCTGGGTTAAGTTTTGGAAGTGTTTGGAGGTGATTTCGGTTGTGTTTGGTAGCTGAAATGTTGGCTTTAGGTAGAGCAGCGAGTTTAAGTGTGTTGGCTGAAGATTTCAATGCATGACGATTCATTAATCCTCTGCTTTGATGTGTTTAAAACAGGGGAGACATCTTCGGACACTTTTGAAGTTGATCCGGAGGCTTGATCGGCGTTTCAACAAGCTTGCGAAACAGAATTGGTGAGTGGAGTTTGGTTTCCAGCTTTGAAACGTTTGTTTGAAGGTTTTGGGTGCTTAGTTTAAGTCTAAACAACTTAGCTAAGCTCAAGAGTAAGTTTCCGGAAGAACTTGGATAAGCCATGAAGTGGTCGAGGCATTGGTTATAATATGCATGTTTAATTTCTGTTTTGAAAGCATGTTTTAGCATGGTTAATGCAGGTTTTGAAAGCCATGTGTTGAAGGATGCTCAAGGTAAGAGATCCTTGGTTTGACATATTGTAAATATGGATTTGATGCATAGTGATGCATGATTTTAAATGGCTTTGATAATGCTTTAAAATAGTGAATTGTTGATGTTATATTATGTATATTGGCAAGCGATGTAATGGTTTTAAAGTACTTGAATCGGATATAGTTAGCCGGCTATAGGATTGGGTGCACCGTGAATAAAGTCGCCTTGGATGTTGAGGGGTTGTGATTGTACCATAAACTCCATCCAAGTACCCTAACGAGTGAGGTAAGATCACAACGGTGGTTAAAAGTCCGTGTGTGGATCTTGTGTTATGTGTCCCTTGCACTCGTTAGTGGAACTATACAACTAACGATGAGTGATGAAGAGGGGTTGTGATTGTACCGTTAAAATCCATCACGGGTGTTGAGGGGTTGTGATTGTACCGATAAACTCCACCTTATGTTGTTCAGTAGTGTGTATGAAGCGTTTGGGACAACGCTTGTAATCCGCGTATCCGATTGTGTTTTGAGTCGTAAATGGTTATGAGTTATCACTTGAAAGCCAATATGATGTGATGGTTATAATGAAGCATGAGATGCTTGTTATATATGCAAGGTTGCATGAAAAGAGTTGAGCATGTGTTTAGAAAGCTTTGTTGAAAGTGTTTTCTAAAATGCATTATTGTGTTATTTTCTTTAGAGTATACCTCACTAAGCAATTGTGCTTACGCTCTCTCTCTTGAACCAATAATGCAGATAATTGAAGTTTTAAAGGGAAACAAGGAGGCAAGAGTGTCCAAGGGAACTAAGCTCATGTATGGTGATGTTTTCATACACTATTAGTTTTGGTAATTTGGCAATGGGAACCTAAGATGTGACTTGGGAGATGTTTTGGACTCCCTAGTTTGTGGCATGATGCTTTTGATATTTTGGATTTGTATTTGGCCTTTTGATGCTTGATTTGGAGTTTGGCTGGTTGTTTGGTTTTTGGATATTAGGATGCACGCCTATAGACATGTGAAGTTTCATGTTTGATGCCATGAATGTGTTTAGGAGTTGCAAGCATGCTCTATATGTCTATAATGACTTGTTGGCATGGATAGGAAGCCATTAGGTTGTGTTTGAGTGGTTTTATGTTTGAAAAACCAGCAAAATCTGCAGCTTCTGGGAAAACCGTATCGAAAAGGGCACTGGCGTTTCGAAACAGGGGCATGTAATGGCTTTCGTGTTTCGTAACGGCTGGAGGCCGTTCCGAAACAATTTGGCCACTGGAAGGCCCTGTTTCGGAACTAGTCCTGAAACGAACCCGTGTTTCGGAACGGTCAATACCGTTTCGAAACAGGTGACTATTGGGCACTGATTTTAATGGTATTGAGGTTTGCAAGCTTTGCGTTTTAGTCCCGAAAATTGTAATTGCAATTGCATGAGTTTGGGATGTCTGATTAAGGTGAAATTTGACAGGGAAGCATGTAATATGAATAATTTAATATTGGTAACTTAAAATTCAGTTAAGACCTTCTAATTTCCAGAATTTACATTTTGGTCCCTAATATTTGTATATAGTGCAATTGAGTCCCTTATTGAAATCTGATCACTGTGCATTACATGTATATGTTTTCTCAAGTGTTCACCTAGGGTTAACATGTATCTAGACCAAATATATTAAAGGAAAAAAAAGGGTCGTTAATCAAGGTTGACTTTCAGGTTGACTTTGGATTTCCCGGTGTAATCTTCGTAGTTCGGGTCAACCGTCTAGACCGGGCTAAGGGGGTTACAATGATGTCTTCAAGCAAGTACACATCAACATCCCGCTGTTAGAAGCCATTAAGAAGATGCCTTGTTATGCAATGTTTCTGATAGATGCAATGTCTAGGAGGTCCAGACTTTGAGAATTTGAAACAGTGATGATTACAGAAGGATGCATGGCAATCCTTCATAAGAGACCACCCCCAAAGAAGAAGGATCCTGGCAGCTTCATCATACCATGCATAATTGGAGACAAGTTTGTAGGTGAGGCACTCTATGATCTTGGTGCTAGCATTAATCTAATGCCCAAATCTGCATTTCAGAAACTAGGTATTGGACAAGCAAGGCCCACGATAGTCATGCTGCAGCTGGCAGACCGCTCTTACGTCCAACCAGAAGGGAAGATCGAAGATATCTTGGTAAGAGTGGATAAGTTTATTTTTCCTGCTGACTTTCTTGTTTTAGATTGTGAAGCAGATGAAAACGCACCGATCATCCTGGGGCGACCCTTCCTAGCCACATGCAGAACAGTGATCGATGTAGAAAAAGGAGAACTGACGATGAGAGTAAATGATCAACAAATCAAGCTCAATTTTTCCAAGCAATGAAACAAGCTGATGCAGAGGAAGAGTGCAAGGCAATTTTAGAAGTAATCCTAGACCAACCCCGCATCAGGTCGAACTGCCACGACATAAAGTTTGGTCACTACCACCGCAGTCACCCTGAAGACTATCACGGTAGCATCGACGACAGTGACCCCTCAGACACAAAATTATCCGACACTGAAGGTCCCAAGGAGGTAAATTGGATAAGCACTCGTCCAGGTAAGTTCTTCGAGCCTTCGAATTATACCTCGAATGGACATGTAATCCAAAAGCCTTCCGTTGAACAACTACATGTTTTAGATCTTAAACCCCCTGCCAGGGTAACTTAAATACGTTATTCTTGGTTTAAATGATATGTTGCCCGTTATCATCTCTTCCAAGTTGATGCAGGAACAGGAACACCAGCTGATTAAAATGCTAGAGCAGCATAAAAAGGCAATTGGATGGACCATTGCTGATATCCAAGGCATCAGTCCAGTGTTATGCATGCATAAGATCCTCTTGGAGGATGACCATAAGCTGACTATCGATGCCCAAAGACGACTGAACGAGGTTATACGAGAAGTGGTATGAAAAGAAATGATCAAGTGGCTCGATGCTGGAATAATATATGCCATTTCGAATAGCAAGTGGGTGAGCCCGGTGCAATGTTTGCCCAAAAAGGAAGGCATAACCGTAGTAACGAACAAGGAAAACGAACTAATCCGAACCAGAACTGTGACCAGTTGGAGGGTTTGTACAGACTACCAAAAGCTTAATAAAGCTACCCGGAAGGACCACTTCACCTTACCTTTTATCGATCAAATGTTAGATAGATTAGCGGGGAAGCCTAACTACTGTTTCCTTGATGGTTACTCAAGTTAAAACCAAATGGAAATCGCATCGGAGGACAAAGAGAAAACCACCTTCACATGCTCGTACGACACATATGCCTTTCAAAGAATGCCATTTGGGCTCTGCAATGCACCCACAACCATTCAACGGTGCATGATGGCAATATTCTCCGACATGGTGGAGGATTTCCTAGAAATTTTCATGGACGACTTTTCCGTCTTTAGAGACAGCTTCGACGGTTGTCTAGGCAATTTACAGAAGGTCCTTGAAAGATGCAAATAGGCAAACTTGGTTTTAAACTGAGAAAAATGTCACTTTATGGTGGACGAGGGCATAATGTTGGGCAACAAGGTTAGCTGCCACGACATAGAGGTAGACAGAGCCAAAATGGAGGTTATTGAAAAGTTGCCGCCACCCACCACAGTCAAAGGAATAAGAAGTTTGTTAGGGCATGCAGTATTTTATCGAAGGATCATTGCCAACTTCTCAAAAATCACTAAACCCCTGTGTCTTCTGCTGGAACAGAATCGTGCCTTTGACTTTAACACTAAATGTACTGAAGCATTCAGAATATTGAAGGAGAAGCTGGTAACAGCCCCAATAGTGCAACCACCAGACTGGAGCCTACCATTCGAGATAATGTGTGACACCAGTGATTATGTTGTTGGGGCAGCACTAGGGCAGAGGAAGGAGGAACTCTTCCATGTGATCTATTATGCCAGCAAAACCCTCAATGATGCTCAGATAAACTACACCACAACAGAAAAGGAGCTACTCGCAGTGGTGTTTGCAATTGACAAGTTTCGACCCTACATACTTGGGACAAAAGTAGTGGTCCATACAGATCACTCAGCACTTAAATATATGTTCACAAAAAAAGATTCCAAACCAAGATTGATACGTTGGATTCTGCTGCTGCAAGAATTTGACATTGACATCAAGGACAGAAGGGGACAGAGAACGAAGTAGTAGATCACATGTCAAGGCTGAAGATGGGAAGGAATCAAGAGAAAGACAATACCAACATATTTGAAACCTTCCCAGATGAGCATTTTTTCGCTGCCACCAGCACTGTCGCGACAACCATTACGGCAGATAAGCTTTTTGAAACCACTTGGTATGTTGGCATTGTCAATTATATTGTAAGTGGGTTATTACCTCCTAAGCTTAATTACCAATCAAGGAAGAGGTTCCAAAATGATGCAAAGCATTATTATTGGGACGAACCTCTCCTCTTTAAGCACTGTGCAGATCAGATCATCAGGAGATGCATATCACAAGAGGAACAAAAAGAAGTGCTTCACCACTGTCATGCTGCCCCTTATAGAGGACACCTGGGAGGAAATAAAATTGCTGCCAAGGTTCTGCAATTCGATTTCTATTGGCTTACACTGTTCAAGGATGCACAAGCTTTTTACAAGAGCTGTGACAAATGCCAACGGACTGGAAACATATCTAGAAGGCATGAGATGCCACTGCAGAACATACTTGAGGTTGAAATCTTTGATGTTTGAGGAATCGACTTCATGGGACCATTCTTATCCTCTTGTGGGAATTTATACATCCTACTGGCAGTAGACTATGTGTCTAAGTGGGTAGAAGCAATCGCCACTCAAAAGAACGATGCCAAGATTGTGCAAAGATTTATTCACAAGCACATCTTCTGAAGGTTTGGCATCCCAAGGGCGATAATTAGCGACAATAGGGTAATTGCTAGTGCACTCAAGAAATACGAAGTAAAACACCGAATTGCAACAATATATCACCCCCAAACCAATTGGCAGGCCGAGATATCAAACAGAGAAGTAAAGAACATCCTAGAGAAGATGGTCAAACCTACTCGAAAGGACTGGTCTCTACACCTAAATGATGCACTTTGGTCCTACAAGACAACATTCAAAACGCCATTGGGGATGTCACCCTATCGCCTCATTTATGGGAAAACTTGACATCTACCTATTGAGATAGAACATAAGGCATATTGGGATATCAAGACATTTAAAATGGACCGGGACAAGGTAGGGAAGAAAAGGCTACTGGACTTGAATGAAATCGAAGAAATTTGAGCAATGGCCTACGACAACGCCAAGATCTACAATGACAAAACAAAAGAATTGGCACGACAGAAGACTGCTGCCACGATAGTTCTGCCCAGGGCAGCAAGTGTTGTTGTTCAACTCTAGGTTGAAGCTCTTCTCAGGAAAGCTTAAATCTAGGTGGTCTGGCCCTTTCCAAGTTGTCCAAGTTTTCCCCCATGGTGCCATCACAATCAGATCAATCAGGGATGGGCACAAATTCAAGGTCAATGGACAAAGGCTCAAGCATTATCAGGGGACTGAAGCCCCAAGGATGCAGGAAGTAGTTACTTTATGAGATGCCCCTCAAGGCATCCCTAATTTAACTTAGTTTTATTTTATTTTATTTTCTTTATTTTATTATTTTAGGAAATAAGATTGTAATTTAGTTTATTTATTTTTAGGAAATAAAGGAAGCAAAGCAAAGAGGAGAAATGAACCAGCCCATGACATTCACAACAGCTCAAAACGCCCAACGGACAACTCTGTCGTGACAGCCTATCACCAGCTGTCGCGGCAGACGCGGAAAATACAACCTGTCACAGAGTTGTCGCGACAGATACACGCAAACGCGTAACAGACGCGCAGCAAATGCAGAAACGCGTGACATAAGCGTTAGGAAACCGCGTGACGGCTGGGTCTGTTATTCGCGCCTGCCATTACAGTCCCAACGGGCAGAAAACCCCGTTCTATATAAACCCCCACTCCCTTTTCATTTTCATCTCATTCTCATTCTCTGTACTTGCTTCCCAGAATTTAGATCTTAGAAAAATTTCTTTCATTTTTCTATAGTTTTCCTCATGGCTACCAGATCAACCCTGAAGGAAGATGCCCATAGAAGGTTCGTAAACCGTCTATCGCCGGCAGACTACGATGCTGTCATGGAAGAGCTGACAGAAGAGGGCACACAATGGTACGATGATCCCAAGCACTGATGGACAATGCGAAGGACTCAGCTCACACCTCAAGCAAAGCTTTGAAACCACTTCATGAAGAAACACCTCATGCCCACATCACACAACACCACGGTTGACCGATAGAGATTAGCCCTAGTACATTCCATCCTCAACGAGAGGCAAATCAACGTAGGCAGATACATCCGAGATGGCATCCTTGAGTGCGCACTACGACCAACGGACCCCCTATTCTTCCCCTACCTGATCACCGCACTCTACCGAGCCAACAACGTGCCGAAGATCAATGAAGATGTAAAAATCTAAGGAATAGGATGGACGCAGCAGAACCTCTATAGTTTGATGGAATTAAAAGGCTGCCACTTCCTTGTCATACATGGACCCCACTGCCGCGACAGAAGCAACAGAACCTGACTCCACTAAACTTGTCACGGCAGAACCGGAGCAGATGACGGCCGCACCACCGGCAGAAACCTCCTGCAAAATCTTTCAGATACTGAAGAATATGGAGGAATGCCAGCTAGGCTTCATGGGATTTTTGAGGGATTTTACTACTGCCACGGTAAATTTTCCAACGTGCAGTTTCCCTCTTTTCCAGAATCTCTTTTTGCCGCCCCCACACCTGCTGCTAGCCCCGGAACACCCAATGCTTCCTCCATATCACCACCTGCCATGACAAGAGATGGCAACAAAAGGTCTCCCACTCACCGAGGAGAGAAAAGGAAGGAACCACTACCAGAAATCGACCCAAAATACTTTGAAGGGTTCTCCTCCTCCTCCGTCTGGCAGGATGATTCTGATTCAGAACCATCTATCGTCCGAGACATATCGAAGAGCTTCCCTCTGATGAAGAGGAAGAAGCTGAACGAAACTGTTGATAGGCCCTACCACGACAGATCGGACAACAGCAACAACAGCAGTGATGATGACATCGAGGTCCTGGACAAGGCCCCTAAGATTTCACCTACCCGAGTCCAGTTACCTCGAGAGGCCAAAAAGAAGATCGCCTAACCATCTCCCAGAACCTCTACCGTCAAGGTCAGTGCCCGCCGGTAGCTCCAGATCAGCACCAGCAGCGATGACAACTCATCAACTTAAGTGCTTTTCTATTTTGCTTGTTGTCTCTACTGTTATTTTTTTTCTTTTTGTGATGTTTTTTTAATTATTGTCATGCATTGAGGGCAATGCAACCCTTGAGTTTGGGGGTAGGCATCCCTCTATTAATGAACTTTTTAGTTGTGTCTTTAATTTTTGTCTTGTGTTTCATCTTATTTAATTTTTGTGTCAAAAAATAATAATAAAAAGCAAAAAATTGGCTTAAGTCTTTGAACTAAACTTACCGGCCGCGATAGTCTCTGTCGTGACATTGCCTTTAGGATGTTTAAGGAATTATTTAGAGCCTTGCTATAGTTCTAAACTTCAAAAACACCCTTGTGACTTATATGCTGTCTAGACTTCTATTAGTGAACTAGAGTAGGAAAAGCATAACCACTTGAATTGCCCCTAGAGGTGCCTAACACAGGCTCTAGGAAAAGAATAAAAGAAAAACTTAGACTCAATGCCCTTATAGGTGCCTAACACCAGCTCTAGGAAGATAGCTAGAGGTGCCCAAACACAGGCTCTAGTAAAATCAAAACAAGAAAATAAGAAAAAGACTGAGTCTAATTCAGAAAAAAACTAAAGGAGCCTACGAATTGCCTCCAAAAAATGAAATTTGGCATAAAATTCAAGTGAGTAGCATAACTATTCTGGTATCTAAGGGAGTCTAGGAACAAATTTGTTCACAAAACCTGCACACACTTGCACAAGAATTATAGCATTGTTCCAGATAAATCCATAAACACCCGACAAGGTACCGCTCTTGATAGTTAATGTGTTGTAGGTAATGAAAGTTCACTGAATTAAGCCAAGCCAAAAAAAAGTTTTTTTAGTTAGGTTGTATTTTCTTGAGGACAAGCAAGAACTTGAGTTTGAGGGTGTGTTGAGTGCATAAAAGTTCTATATTTTACCCCTCATATACCCATATTTTTGCTGCACTCAAGCATGATTCATTGCATTTAGGATAGATTTTTGCATATGCATCACAATTCGTTAAAATTGCACAGTTGCTGCTGATTTTTTTACTTTTGCAGATATCTGCTGCGGCAGACCCAGGGCAGCAAAGGAGCAGAGGCGAGTTGCAGAGCTGGAGTCGAAAGGCACAGTCTTTCATGACATCTGGCGTTGCAGCCGAGACGACATTGGAATGATGAGGTGGAAAAGTGAAGTGGAGCTCGACAGATAGAGGATTTCAAGTTGGTCTGTCGTGGACCACTCCCATATTTTTCTAATCCCTGAAGCAGAATGAAGGCCAGGCCAAAGGTTCAAGGAAGAAACTCAAGACAAGAAAAGAGGACGAATTCAAGGCATCTACTCAGAAGATTTAGTCTTTAATAGAGTTTTACATTAATTTAAACTTGTATTCGTGCCATATTATAAAACTTGAACCTAAGGCCTATAGAAAGACATGTAATTAGACCTAGGGAAGGATATCTCACTCCTAGTCGTCTTCCCCTAAAACCCTGGTCGTTTCTCTCTCTTCATCATGTTCTAAACCTTCCCAAGGGGTAAGGGTTGATTTGTAAAGTAGTTGTGAGGATTGTAATTGTTCTTAGGATTTTTCTGTTCAAGTAATAAAAACTTCAAGTTTATTTACTCTGGTTTTCACTATCTCATACGAGCATCGGGAGAGCATTGTGAGGTTATGCATTTGCCTACTACCGGGAGAGTTAAGCATGTGAAAGGGGTAAAGACGCATTTTCCAGTTTATGGTTAAACCATCTTGGTTTAGGGATAAGTACAAGGTTAAGTGGCTAAAGAATAATTCACAAATATTGGTGTTCACCCTTTGATTCACACCGGGAGGTATCATCCAAGAAGTGTTCATCAACAGAACTTGGACTCTGGGATATGACAAGTCATAACAAGGATTCTTGCCAAGCATGAAGTAAGGAGTTGTTGGTCGTTGCCGCGACAGCAACGGACCTCTACCGCGACAAGTGCTGCTGCGACATGAACGACAACATAACAACAGAAGTTCCTCTGAACACTGCAACACTTGCACTACTAAGCAATTCAATACCAGCCTATTATCTCAATCTGTTTACCTTATCTTTTATTTCAGTTATTTCACAAGATTATTTTCAAAAATCATTTAATCTATTTCTTTAACTTGTGCAACAATTCAAGGATAGAGTTATTTCCAGTCCCTATGGAGACGATATCCGATACTCTAGTATCACTTTACTACTTTCTTCGTGTACACTTGCACTATTTGCGATAGTCTTATTTACACGCAACAACATATAATGAATCATGTAAAAACCACAAACCAGAAGCATACCAAAAAGCAAGACATAACATCAAAACCAATACAAATGCCTTTTACAAACCAAATAAACCACATAACACTTGCATCAACATCAGGGAGTCCAAAACGCATCTCCCAAAAACAACTATTAAATCACATTGCCATATATCTTTACTAAAGTAAAAGTATAACACCATACTTGAGCTTATCTATTCCTTGGATTTCTCGAAGCCTCCTCGCTGCCCACGATATCTCAATTATATTCATTTTAGGTAAAAGAGAGCGTAAGCACGATAGCTTAGTGAGGCATGCTCTAAAAACACCAACACAACAATGCAAGCTTTTAAATCTCTATCTTGAAATCCATTTCAAAAACCATGCTCTTTCTATCTCATGCTTGAAACCATTTCAAAGCAAATCACCATTTGAAAATCACATGTACCATCTATCTATCCATCTCATGCATTCAATCAATGCAAATCTCATGGCAAAGTCACACATGCTTGATATTCAAAAGCATTTCATAATCTCAAAATCTCATATGCATTTCTCATAGCATAAAATCATTTCAACATTGGTACATGTGAATCAAAATTCATTCTCATATATTGGCATTTCATATTCTATCTTTACTCGGATATACGGATTAGCTTGACATAAGCCAAGTCCTACCCCGATGGAATCTCGCATCACCGGATTCTCATGGCGGTATCTCTCTTCGCCACAAAGCTTGGGGGTTTCACCAAGACCTACCCCGATGGTGTCTCTCATCATCAGACTCTCACTTTGGATCAGGATGGCACTACACCAATTGCCCGACTCCAAAGAGCACATACGAATTTTTAGTTTATAGTGCACTTTACACCCTATTGGTCAACCAATTATATCCGGTAATCTTCTCATCATTTATTCCAATATATTACATTAAAATCATCACTTCACCTACTGTTTTGATGCAACATTTCAAAACACAATCTCATCACATTTCAAAACCACAATTCATGCATAGCATTTAATCAAAATCTCAAAACTCTTTGCAAAGTCATTCTATCTCATGGGATCAATATGAAACATCATTTCATGGCGTAAATCATGCATAAAACAGTATGAATTTGTCTATCTCAAATCAAGAGCATGTCAAAAGCATTTAGGGGCATTAACCACTTTTCGAGAGCAAATCTACATACTTACTTCCAGACTTATGATTGTGTTTCAAACCAATCCTAAATCCCCATACCTTGTTTCCTTGTCCCTCAAGGACTTCTAAAACCATTTGCACACACCGATAACGTTTCGCTTGCTTGTCGAAACGATTTCTAGGCTTCAGGCACTTTCGGTTCAACACCAAATGCGTCTGATGATGTCTCCCATGGTCATTACACATAAGAGCAGAGGATTAATGCATTAGCATGCATTAAAATCACCAGCCACACATTCTAACTCGCTGCTCTACTCAAAACTAGCATTTCAGCTATCCGAAATAACCGAAATTTCTTCCAAACTTTCTCAAATCAAATCTCAGCCAAGATCTATAAGTTCTAACATTTTCTAAACCTCAACCAACATAAAAAATCAACATAAACACAACCTCATACCTCTAGAAATAGCAGATCACCATAAACACCTCAAAAACCACAAATCTAACATCTCAAACTTAGGAACCCAAACCTATTCAGGATTTATTTGTTAAAACCTCATTCTCAACATCAAATATCATCCAAAATATGTTAGAAATCAACCTCAAAATAGAGTCTAACATAGAAATACGAAAATCACCAAGATCTCACCAAGAATATTGAATTTAGCAACTATTTCTCGTTTATAACATTAAAACAACTCAAAAACCATTAACAAATGATTGATAACTTAGGAATTTCAGTAAAGAACTAATCATTAGAGGATAAGGACGAAGCATACATCTAATGGTTGATATCTCTTCAATTTCGAAAAGTTTTCTTGAAAATCCAAAGCAAGAATCAAAAGGAATTGATGAAACAAAGATAGGAAATCTTTTGGAAGATAAAATCTCAGCAAACAAGATGAAAATCAGAGGAGAGAAAAGTGTTTGGCTGATTGGAAGTTGAGAGAAAATGCAAAGAGAAAACTATCGTGAAATTAGTTATGAAAAGTCAACTTTAATTTTTCCTTTTTAATTCCCTTTTATTTCTTTAATAAAATCATCATTTAAACTCCCAAATTAAAGATAAATCTGATGAAAACAATTAGTAAAATTAGCTCCTTAAAGATTCAAAGTTTTAATCCTTTACAAAACAGTCACTAGTCAACTTTTGCAAAACCTGCATTTTGGTCATTATACCAAAATGTAATATTTCCAAATCCCCTTTTGCTAAAATTGTTTTCACCATAATCATTTATATAATAAATGAGGATTTTTAGATATTTTCCATATTTTTAAAACATACTAAACTAGGTATTCCCTAAACCAACCTCAAGGGTTCGAACCGTTCCTGACCAGTCCGATTCAACATCTAAAACATATAGGCCCAAAACCAGGGCGTTACATGGTTACTGGAAATTCATGTATCTGTACTCTTTTAAGGTTGTATTGGTACGGGTTCAAATGTAACACCCCTTCTCGGCCTGGTCAAAAACCAGGTCGGAGTGTGTTATCGGTAAACAGTACAGTGATCGATGAAACAAAATTTAAATTCATAAACAATATATAAGAAATGTTATACTATAAAACTTTATCGAGGAGACATATTAATCCCATTTATCCATTGTGAATCAATAATTAGTCATTTAGGACCAATTCATAATTATTACAAGTTGTAGAAACTAAACTATAAATCTGAGAAATTAGAGGTCATTCGACGCAATTGATTAGACCATAATGAAATTTAATACAATGTCGGCAAGTCTGTACACTTTCATGCAATTCAAAATTCATTTACTCATCCAATTTAATCATCCTAAATAGAGTGAGCAAACTGTGAACGATGTAAACCTTTAGTTTATGCCTTTTTAACCAACTTAACTAACCTTGTATCGAAACGCCTTGTAGCTATTGCGATACGGGTACACGATGGTCAACCTTGGTTGACTTTGCCCATTATCCGTATCAGTACAGGGAACCCATATTTCGGTACTGGTTTACTTTTTTGACTTTGACCTGTTCTGATCCATGCTAAGCCCGTATCAAAACAAAGAATTCCAGTAGCAAAATGGTTCGATACAGATCTAAACCGTATCGATACACCTTGTTCCTTAGGTTAAATTATTCTTAACCGTATCGATACACCATTACCCCATATCGATACGGCCTGACTTGTAATGACAGATTTTTGCTGGTTTTTAATCGAATTAACCTACCAAACGATTTTCAAATGCAATGAAATTTTACACAAAACATTTCAATACTATAAACTACTGGCATGCCAAATTTCAGCGTCATTTGAATACGTTTACTAGGTTTTGACCTATGTGAGCCAAATAATCCATTTTCACCAACTTTTAGCCATACCAAAAATTCATTTTAGGGCCTTTAACAATATTATAACTTATACACAATACAAGCATACCAAAAAGGGCACAAATGACTAGTTCAACTATTTTACCACCTTCCTAGGAGTTTGTAAGGTCAAAATACATTACTTTAGGCTTGTAGTGACTTGTCTTGCCTCGACTAACCGATCTTCAACCACAGTGATCTCTCAACCTGAAATGCATGAGATGAGACATGTTAGGCATACATTGCCTAATGAGGTAGTGATATGCAATATAATAACAACGAGCGATGCAAGTACATATTCTCATGCTTATCAATAACAATACCCTGTTTCAATATACAATTATTAACATATCAAATTCATTAATAATCCTTAGATTTAATCAAGATAGTGGATACGTGAATTCCTACGCCTCACCAAATCAATGAATGTTCTAGTCCCTTCATCTCCCCAATATGACTAATACCAAAAAACATCCATCCGCCTCGCCAAATCAATATAGGCCGTAGCCTTAGGACCGCAGTCCACTCGTACATTGAGCTCATGAATTCTATGGCATGCCAATTGTATCCAATGTCCATTAAAATCCAAGGTTTTAATGTCAATATCCATTCACAATATTCAAGGATAATTCCGATGACCAATGGACTTCAATATTATCAATAGTGAACATGTCTCATTATCAATATTTCATGGTTCAATGTCAATATCAATATCAATGTCCGATGATTTATTTACAATGTTTCAATAACAATAACTATATCGATGTCAGTCCATGATGACGATGCCAATAACTATGTCTGATGTTTATTAACAAACTTACCGATGCTTACCAATGGATCAGCTTACCAATCCGATGCAATTTCCTCAATGGTACTGTTAGCTATAAGATCAAAAACAATAATAAAGGATTTGGGAAGGCTCCTTGCCTAATCCCAAGACTCTGACTACACTCACCCTGCTAATCCGATGCTTTTACAACTCTCAAATGAAAACGCCCTTATTCCTAGCTTCCGATGGTGTCGATGGATGATCTAAATCAATCTTCTGAGCTAGCGAAATCAATAGGGAATCATTAGGACAATATTTCGATATCGAAATCAATGTCTAGGCCTAGGGTACTCAATATCATTGAAATCGTTCATGGATGTAAAACCTCGCTTGAATTTACACCATAAAAAACCATGGATTAATCAATAGTTTTAGGGAATTAAGCTTACCCAACAAAGACCAATGTTTCGATAACAATAAGATGAAGAAAATCAAAGCTTGTAATATCCGACAATGGAGTTGCTTGCTTGCTCAAGGTAAGGAAGGAGACGAAGATGGTTAAGAGTGAAGTTTTTGGTGAGCTTCTAATCGCCTTTTCTTTTTTTTTCTATTTAATAATTTCGCCGAATGGCCTTTCCTTCATATGAAGGAACACATTCCTATTTGATTATAGTACGGTGACTGAAATGAGGAGGGGATAATCGCAGGATTACTCCCTCAACTGTCAGGAGTTCATAGTTTTGTCCCCAAACTTCCAATTTTCACAATTTAACCACTAAAAGTTTCTATCTTATTCAAATATGTTCAAGTTCGGTAATTCGATTTATTTAGAGATGAATAACATAGGAATGGACTTAATAAAAAATGATCGGAACAATATTTGGACCTTTCTGATATAGGGTTTCTGATCGCCAAAACCCTAATCTCGAGTAGACCAACTTTCGAGGTGTTACAACTCTCCCCTTTAAGAAAATTTCATCCTCAAATTTTTACCTGAACCAGAGAGATGTGGATATTGAGGTTTCATGGTCTCTTCAGGTTCCCAGGTAGCTTCTTCAACAGAGTGGCTCCTCCAAAGCACTTTAACTAACGGTACAATTTTGTTGTCCATTATTTAAATTAACTCGACATTCTGATTGATAATGACCATACCTATGGCTTCAGAAACATTCAATTTTGACTTCTCTTGCAATAATTTGAACTAGTTCTTCTTCGTAGGACAAATTTGGTTGAATTTCTATAGATTCAGGTTCAATAATGTGTGAAAAATCAGAACGATACTTTCGGAGAATTGATAAATGAAAAAAATCGTGAATATTACTCAATTCAGAGGGCAACAATAATCGATATGCCATATGGCCAACTCTTTCAATGACTTGAAATGGTTCAATGAATCGGGGACTAAATTTTTCCTTCTTGCAAAACCTCAAAACTTTCTTCCATGGTGATACTTTGAGAAAAGGCTTTTTCACCAACTTCATACTCAATGTATCTTCTTTTGAGATTAGCATAGGCCTTTTGTCGATCATGAATAATGGTAACCTGCTCTTCGGTTTCCCGAAGTAAGTCAGGGCCCAACATCTTGCCTTCACCAAGCTCAGACCAACACAATGGTGTTCAACATCGTCTACCGTACAATGCTTCGTACAAGGCCATTTTGATTGATGCCTGATAGCTATTATTGTAGTTAAATTCAACAAGGGGTAGGGATTTTTCCCAAGTTCCACCAAAGTCGATGATACAAGCTCCAAGCATATCTTCTAAAATCTGTATAGGAAGGTTCAATAATAATATAGATTTCCAATAGTTCAATGGAAGAGTCTTTCGATAATTACCTAAATTACCCGTTGGTCAGATAGCTCAAACCTTGCATGCACGACCATAAGGAAGTCTGTCTAGTGACACTGAAGCCACTAAGCAAAAGAAACATCGGAAGAGGAGCCCGCTTTTGCTACTGCAAAAGATGTAACTCCACCAGTCAAGAGAAATGAAGTTAGACCCCCACCTCCTTTTCCTCAACAACTCATGAAGCAGAAAGAAGACCTTCAATTCCAGAAATTTGTGGGTATCCTGGACAAATTACATATCAATGTCCCATTTCTGGAGGCCATTGATCAGATGCCAACATATGCCAAGTTCCTTAAGGATATAGTCACAAAAAAGAGGAAGGCCGAGAAGCAAGAAACTTTCGCTATAGCAAAAGTGTGCTATTCTATGTGGAGCAAGCTGCCACCAAAGTGGAAGGACCCAGATAGTTTTGTTATTCCGTGTTCTATTGGCGACAAGTTTGTTGGAAGAACACTTTGCGATTTGGGATCAACTGTTAACTGGATGCCTAAGTCGATTTTCTGAAACTGGGAATTCGAGAGGTAGAGCCCACCAAGATTGTGCTACATCTAGTAGATCATTCTCATGTTCGCCCCGAAGGAAGAATTGAAGATGTTGTGGTAAAAGTGGATAGAGTTATCTTTCTAGACGACTTCTTAATCCTCGACTGTGAAGCTAATAGCAACACACCCATTATCTTGGGAAGGTCGTTTTTAGCCACCGGGTAAGCTTTGATCGATTGTGAGAAGGGTGAATTTCATGATGCGAGTGGTTGATCAGACGATCACGATCAATATTCATGAGACCTTTAAGTATGCAGACAATCCACGAGTATGCCAGTATGTAGATGCTACAACACAAAATATGATTGATGAGTTTTGTTGTAGCAATGAGATGCAGATGGAAGAGTTTGAAGCACTCTGCAAGGATGATGATTCAGACCTAGAAGAGCTCTCAAGGGAACTGGAGCAGTCTAGTCGACTCGAGGCTAGACCAGGTACGCACTTTGAACCTCTTGATTTTTCAGAATTTGTACCTCCTAAAACTTCCCTTGAGCATGCACCTACTGTAGAACTGAAACCTTTGCCATCACATCTTAAATATGCTTATTTATGGAGCAATGAAACTTTGCCTGTGATAATCTCATCTTGTCTCACACCTAAGTAAGAAACTCATTTAGTAAATATGTTGTTACAACATAAAAATGCGATAGGGTGGACTATGGTTGATTTGAAGGGTATAAGCCATGCTATATGCATTCACAAAATTTTGCTTGATGATTGTCACGACAATTCAGCTGAGCCCCAGAGGAGATTAAACCCAATCATGAGGAATGTGGTGATGAAAGAAATAATCAAGTGGCTTGATGCTGGAGTAATCTACCCATATCCGATAGCTCATGGGTCAGCCCGGTGCAATGTGTACCAAAGAAGGGAGGCGTGACCATGGTCAGCAACGAGGAGAATGAGCTATTGCCCACTAGAACTGTCACGAGGTGGAGGATTAGCATGGACTATAGGAAGCTCAACAAGGCAACCAAGAAGGACCATTTCCCCCTCCCATTCATTGATCATATGTTAGATAGACTAGCAGGCAAGGCATTTTATTGCTTTCTCGATGGGTATTCTGGGTACAATCAGATTTCTATAGCACTAGATGACCAAGAAAAGACGACTTTCACATGCTCTTATGGAACTTATGCTTTTCGGAGAATGCCCTTTGGTCTCTGCAATGCTCCGACAACTTTTCAAAAATGTATGATGGCTATTTTTTCAAACATGGTCAAGGATTTCTTGGAAATTTTCATGGACGACTTCTCAGTCTCCAGAGTTGACTTCGACACATGCTTGGGTAATCTTGCCAAGGTCCTAAAGTGGTGTGAGGAAGCTGACTTAGTGCTCAATTGGGAAAATTTCCATTTCATAGTAACAGAAGGAACGGTCTTAGGCCACAAGATTTCGAAGCAAAGGATAAAAGTTGACAAAGCAAAGGTTGAGGTCATTCAAAAGCTACCTCCTCTCACTATTGTCAAGGGAGTAAGAAGCTTCCTAGGGCATGCGGGCTTCTATCGGAGATTCATCCAAGATTTTTTGAAGATCTCAAAGCCATTATGCAATTTGCTACAGCAAAATCAACCATTTATGTTTGACAAAGATTGCTATAGCGCGTTTCAAGAACTGAAGGAGAAGCTTATCTCAGCACCAGTTATCATTCCACTTGATTGGAATGAGCCATTTGAGCTGATGTGTGATGCAAGTGACTACGCGTTTGGTGCAGCACTTGGACAACGCCGAGGTAAACTCTTTCATGTTATTTATTATGCTAGTCGCACTTTGAATGATGCACAAATAAATTACACGACTACTGAAAAAGAATTGCTTGATGTAGTATTTGCCTTTGATAAGTTCAGGTTATACTTGATAGGCGCTAAGGTCATAGTTCATACCGATCATTCAACCATTAAATACTTAGTGACTAAAAAGGATGCTAAACCTAGACTTATTAGATAGATACTCTTGCTATAGGAATTTGACTTAGAAGTTAGAGATAGGAAAGGATGTGAGAAATATGTAGCTAACCATTTATCTAGGCTAGAAAAAGCTACCACACAAGATAGTGAAACTGAAATTAAGGAGGAATTCCCTGACGAGAAACTATTAGCTGTTACAGCAATTCTGTGGTATGTTGATATTGATAATTATCTTGTTAGTGGTATTTTGCCTCCTGATTTATCTAGCCAGTGACTCAAGAAATTCATACATGATGCAGGATTCTACTATTGGGATGAACCTTACTTGTTCAAGCAATGTCCTGTGTTGCGTGTAAAAGTGTCTATCGCAATTGAGTGCAAGTGTACACGTCGCAAGTAATAAAGTGATACTAGAGTATCGGATATCGTCTCCACAGGGACTGGGCTAACCCTTTCCTTCGCTATCTGCACAAGGGGAAAAGAGTAGATTAAGATATTGTCAAGAAAATAATAAAGAATACTGGAAAATAAAAGTAGAGAAATTAAGATAGAGAGAATGGGCTGGTATTGAGTTGCTCAGTAGTGTAGGTATTGAATTGCTTAGGATCTCCAGTTTTGTCGTCGCACCCGTCGCTGACAGCACCTGTCGCGGCGTCTGTCCGTTAGCTGTCGCGGCAGCGAACACTAACTCCGTACTTCAAGCTTGGCAAGAATCCCTGATCTGCCTTGCCCTATCCCTAGGCACAAGTCTGTCGATGATCACGTCTTTGATGATACCTCCCGGCGTGAATCGAAGGATGAACACCGATGTGTATGAATTCTTCCTTAGCCACTTAACCTCGCCTTATCCCTAAGCACGAGATGGTTCAACTATAAACTAGAGAACGCGCTTTTACCTCTTTCGTATACTTAACTCTCCTGATGCTAAGTAAATAGATAACCTCACAATGCTCTCCCGATGCTCTTGCAAGATATTAAAACCAAGATAAAAGAACTTGAAGTTTATTTTATTGAACTTGAAAAATCCTAAAACAAAGCAACCCTTGCAACTACTTTACAAAACAACCCGTGGCCCTAGGGGGTTTTAGAACATGTCGGTGACAGGTCGACGGCGGGTAAACGGCGGAGGGTTTTTGGTTGTCGGTTATGGGGTATGATGTGGGGGTTATCTCTCTAGGTTAAATCTATGCCCTTATATAAGCTTTGGGCTCAAGTATTCTAAGTTAACAAGGATTACAACTTTAATGAAAAGTAAGATTCTAATAAATGCTAAATCTCTAAGGATTCCTACTTTTCAGCCGCCTCCTTGTTTCATGGAAATTCTTCTCCTTGAGCTTTGGCTTGACATATCTTTTGATCCGGGGCTTGGAAAAATATTTGGCTTTCACACGACAGACGAGCAGATTTTTCTCTATCTATCGAGGTCCACTTTACTTTTCCTCTTCATGAAGTTGCTGTCGCCTTGCTGTCACGACAGGTCCATGACAGGTTCGTCTTCTTCGTCTGCTTGTCCAGTTCAGCTTTCCTGCTTATCTGCCCTGCGCCTGCCTTCTTCGTCTACTATGGCAGCAACTTGCTGTCGTCCTCTGTTGTCACGGCAGTTCCATGGCAGCATTGTCCTCTTCGTCTGCTTGTTCGGTTCAGCTCTTCTGCTTATCTGCCCTGCGCCTGCCTTCTTCGTTCACGACGGCGGAAACCTGCCAAAAACAGCCATTTTTAGTAGAATCTGTGCCTTTTATATATTTGTGATGTTTTGCTGTAAACTGGCCTAAATGCAATGAAATGGTGCTTGAATGCAGCAGAAATATGGGTTAAAAGGGTGTAAATAATAGAACTTTTACACACTCAACATCCTGATTAGATCATAAGGAGATGTGTTCCAGCGGAAGAATACCACATCATTATGCACCACTGTCATTCATCACCGTGTGGAGGGCATTTTGGTGGTGCTAGAACTGCTGCAAAAGTTCTTCAAGCAAGATTCTATTGGCCTAAACTTTTCAAGGATCCACACGAGTTCTACAAGACTTGTGATAGATGCCAAAGAACGGGGAACATCTCCAGGTGGAATGAAATGCCATTGAAAAATATTCTGGAGGTTTAAATCTTTGACGTGTGGGGAATTGACATCATGGGCTCGTTTCCTGTATCATATGGAGATCTATAGATTTTGCTAGCAACCGACTACTTGTCAAAATGGGTGGAGGATGTTGCCACACCAAGGAATGACTCCAAGACGGACATGGATTTCCTTCACAAAAACATCTTCACGAGATTTGGAGCGCCCCGAGCCATCATCAGTGATGAAGGAACTCACTTTGACAAGAAGCTTATTGCTAAAGCATTACATCGATATGGAGTCAGGCACAAGATTGCTACAACATATCATCTGCAGACAAATAGAGAGGGTGAAGTTTCCAACCGTAAAGTCAAGCAAATTTTGGAGAAGGTGGTTAATCCTAAGCGAAAAGATTGGTCCCCCAAGTTGGATGAAGCACTTTGGGCATATAGGACAGCTTTCAAGACGCCTTTGGGCATGTCACCCTTCAAGCTCGTATTTGGCAAAGAGTGTCATCTACCAGTTAAACTTGAGCACAAGGCTTATTGGGCAATCAAGAAACTCAATATGGATGCTCAACTAGCTGGTGAAAGGAGGTTGCTAGAGCTTAATGAGCTGGAAGAATTTACAGCCCAAGCATATGAAAATGATCGCATTTACAACGAGAAAACCAAGAAGTGGCAAGATAAACACATTTTGCCAAGGCATTTCTCAGAAGGTCAACAAGTGCTTCTCTACAATTCTAGGCTAAAGCTTTTTCCTAGAAAGATGAAATCAAGGTGGCCATGACCATTCATCATACACAAGGTGTATCCTCATGGCGTGGTTGATATCAAAAGGCTGGACGGTGGTGAAGTCTTCAAAGTCAATGGCCAACGCCTAAAGGTGTACAGTGGAGCCCCTATCCTAAGACACAAGTCACACCTGGATCTTCACGATCCATGAAAATTTTCCACTCTAAACCCTATCTTTTACGCTATAGCATGTTCATAAATAATGCTTTTCTTTTTAGTTTAGTTTTATGTTATCTTTATTTTTAATTTTCATATCTTTTCACGTGACCCTCGTACAAGGTTTTCTCTTTCCTAATACAATGTCAGGTATAGAGCAGGAGAGCGTGCCATCTATAGGGTTGGTAGCAAAAGGGAGAAGGACATGGAGTTTGTTTTTATCCACTTTTAGAAGTATGAAAGAAAAGAGGAAAAGAAAAAGATAAGGAGAGGTTTTATCCGAAAAAGTGGGGAGGATGAATTAAAAAATAAAGAAAAAACAAAAAGCAAGAGAACGAATACTCACCTAATTAATGAGGTGAAACCCTAGCCACAAAAACCCACATATTCTCTCTCTAGCCGTCAACTATCACATTAACTGTGACTTTTTCACTCTCCCTTAAAAGCCTGCACACGTCCCATCACTCCCCTTCTTCAATTAATTCATCAGTTTTCCCCACCTTTTTCAACTTCCCATATTTTCTTCTTCATCATCACACGTCCCTTTACCTTCTTCATCTTCTTCAACACTCAAACTATTTCTTCTTCACTCCATCTTTTCGATTTTCTCCCAAACACACAAAACACCCTTCACCTTTTTTCCCTTCACATATGCACTCCTCCCATATTTTTTTCAACAAAAACCCTCTATGGCTCGTTGCAAAAATGTCCCCGAAACTTCTGATCGCCCCAAGAAACCACCAGTCCTAGAAATCTCTAAGTTTTTCAATGAGGTAGTAAAGAGCGATGGACAAAACTCAAAGATAGGAATGTTCTTCCGGAACTATGGTTTAAATACCCTAAAGAGGAAGACGACCAGTTCGATCAGGCAGTCATGGATGTCACTAGAAAGCATGAGTGGAAAACCTTCACTGCTCACCCTGAGGAGATCTGTACCTCACTAGTAAAGGTGTTCTACACACACCTCACAAGTCCAACACAATCTACGGTTCATGTGCCAGGCGAGCATATAAAGTTTACTGCTTCAACAATTAACAAGTTTTATGGGCTAAAGCACACTGTAGACCACCACACATCTTTTGTGACAACCATGGACGACCAGACACATCGCGAGGTGCTAGAGGATTTTTGTTTTGAGGGAACAGTGTTGCACAACAACAACTCAGTCGAGAGAGGACACCTCAAACCTGAGGCCAAGGTATGGAACCATTTTGTGAGACACAAGCTTATGCCTACACTACACACTGCCACAGTCCACATCTCTAGACTTTTTCTTCTGCACTCAATCATACATGGTAGACGCATTGACATAGGAAAACTCATAGTGGATGAAGTGTATGCTTGTCTGAAACGACCTCGTAGTCCTCTTGTTTTCCCTAACCTGATAACTGCTTTGTGTAAAAGAAAAGATGTATTCATAGACGATCTAGTGGATGCAACTATTTAGGACAGATAGGTTTAACTCCAGCCCTCGTTACGGAACTCCGAGGATTCAATGAAGATGTGCCTCAGCAAACAGTGGAAGGAGGAGCTAAAAGTTTTGCTACAGCACGAGTAGCAGCATTGGTGGCAACAACGAAAGAACTGAGCATTGAGCTCAGCCTAATGAAGGCACACCAGCGGGCGTACTTCAAGTATGCCCATCATCGCGATTGTGCCATAGCATCCTGCTTAAGCAAACTCCTACCAGAGCACAATGTGTCCTTTCCACTATTCTACATGGAGTTGATGCAAGCCCTACCACTGCTACAGCGAGCGCAGTGTCCCCAGTGACCCTAGGCTCCGTCCGACCTGCTGCCAAGAAGAAGACTCCGAGAAAGAAGACGCCTAATCTTTTCTATCAAATTACTTGTTTTTATTTACTTTTCCTGACAAACTAAAATTTACTTGCGCATTTATTCTCTGTGCAGGAATTGCAATTCGAATAAGCTATCCAATCCATGTGGGAGACAATATCTTTTATACTATATCTTGACAAGAGTGTGAACTTGCGCTCCTATTTAAAGAACACACAAATGCTCTACAAGTTTTTTGCGTCGTTGGCAATAGTAAATTCGTTTTTATATTTTTGCTCTTTTATTTTTATTTGCATTTAATTTTAGTTTTTTCCATTATATTTGGGGAAAAATAATTTTATAGTTTTCGTGTCTAGTTTATGACCAGAGCAAACCCATCGGGAGAAATTGTTTTCTTTGACGAGATCGAACAAAGAGCAAGAGAACTTAAGAAAGAAGCAAGAGAAGCCCTACGGAAAGCCAATGAAAAAGAAAAGGCAGAGACAACCATGCATAATGGCCAAGACGAAAACCCTGCCAACAATGTCTGTAACGACAAGAATGGGAAGCAAGATCCACTGCCTAGGCAGCAGCCACCAGTTCCGCCCAGGAAGCAACTATATGTGTGCATTTGGATCTCTATTTTGGCGATCAAAAACAGGGGATCTTGATCTGAGAGAAAATGAGACGATTTTGGAGGCTCCGGATGGGTGATTTTCGTGTCGGCGAGCAAGGCTTCGCGCATCGGTGAGTGGAAATGGATTTTCCAGCTTTGTAACACCTTGAGCGTGGTCTTGGGAGCTTAGTGTAAGTTTGAAACACTTAGCTAAGCTCGAGAGTAAGTGGTTCGAAAGTCTCTCTCGGAAATGTGCTATGTTTTGTTGGAAATGCACTTGAATTGAATGTGGTTTAATTACTGTTTTTAAGCATGTTTTGAGCATTGATGATGCTGGTTTTTAATACCATTTTGTTAAGGATGCACATGGTAAGTGATCCTTGGATTTATGTGTTAAGTGCATTTGATATTAAGCATGTGTATGCTTGCGGAAATGGCATTGTGTTTACGCTTATTAAATAGTGGAATATTGATGTTAAATGATTATATTGGCAAGTGATGGAAAGGGTTTTTGGTTATTTCAATCGGATATAGTTAGCCGGCTATAGGATTAGGTGCACTGTGAACAAAGTCGCCTTGGATGTCGAGGGGTTGCAATTGTACCGTATACTCCATCCTAGTACCCTAACGATTGAGCCAATGATCACAACAGTGGATGGTTAACCCCGTGTGTTGATCTTGTGGTATGTGTCATGTGCTCTTGTTAGTGGAATTATACAACTACCGATGAGTGGTGTAGAGGGGTTGTAATTGTACCGTTATACTCCACCGCGGGTGTCACAACAATAGAGGGTTGCTCTCGTGTGTGAGCCTTGTGTAGTCCGGTAGTGTGTATGAAGCGTGTGGGACAATGCTTGTAATCCGCGTATCTGATTGTGTCAATTGTGTTGGTTTTGATATGGTTTGAGATTAATCACTTGAGAGCCAATATAATGTAGATGATTAAAGATTAAACATTAGATGCTTATGAATTATGGTAGAATGCATGTAATTCTTGGTTTAAGCATGAGCAGACGATTTTGTTGTTGTTATAATGATGCAATAAGCATATGGTTTTAAAGCTGCATTGATGCCTTGAAGGGCATGTTTTAAAGAAAGGCATGTGTTCTCAAATGATGATATGTGTAACCCCCTTAGCCCGACCTAGACGCCCGACCCGAACTACGAAGATTACACGAGGGAAACCAAAATCAACCCGAAAGTCAACCTTGATTAACGACCCTTTTTTTCTTTTTAACTTTTCTAGATGCACTTTATTAACCTATGTGTTGAGCAGAACCAAAAGAAAGAAACAACACAACGATTGGAGTTCAATTAGGGGTTCAATTGCATACTTATGACTTTTAGGGACCATTTTGTAAATTACTGAAACTACAAGAACTTTTCATATTTTAAAGTTACCAACTCTCAATTAGTCATGTAATATGCCATTATGTCGAATTTCAGTTCAAAACGAACATCCAAACTCATCCAATTAATCAAATATCATTCAAGGACCAAAACGTAACATTTCAAGACTTACAAAGATACTTTTAACCAAATTTTAACCACCCGTACCGATACACTTGAGCCTGCATCGATACGCGGGAAGACAGTAGCAAATGAAGGGAAGAGAGTATCGAAATGCTTCCCCGCGTATCAGTACGACCTTCAAACTTAGCTTGGGCGTATCGATACGCGGGCAATTCGTACCGATACCCCTGTACTGAAATGTCTCAATTTTGCCTTAGTGTATCGATACACTTTCCCGCGTATTGATATGCATACTAGAAAGGCTCATTCCAACATCATTTAAACATACTAAGACACGTCCAAACAAGCTCAAATTATGCATTCATGTTATAATCTATCTAATAGACTTATAAACACCATCAAACAACAATTCAAACTCTTCAACCACTTCATACCATGATGACATTTTAGCTATCCAAGCATGCTTAAGATACCAAGCTATAGCTAAGGTAAAACACCATAAGCAAACAAATGAACCAATTAAAGGCCAATTACAAATCCACAATCAAAAACTAAACATGCTTAAAACAACAAACATTACTAACAAATTCAGGAAGTATAAATCCCACCCATTGCCACTTATTACAATAAGGTGAACCACATACATCACTTAAAAAAAGCTTTTGGAATCTCCTTGCTTTTGGGCTGCCTTGAAATGCTCAATTCTCTGTATTGATGAAAGAAATGAGCGTAAGCCTATAGCTTAGTGAGTTGTCGCTAAACAACATTCATCAATACACTCTACACAAATGGTAAATCATTATTTTTCAACACATGCTTTTACATAAAATATGCCCTCTCATGGCATCAATGCACTTTTTACAAAACATGCTCATATGCATCACTTAAGAACAACAAATAAACCTTTGCCCATGCTTTACCAAGCATCACATGCATTCTAGCATAAATCACAAGCATCACATGCTTAGTACATTAATCACAACATTATATTGGCTTAGAAGTGATCATTTCTCAAACCATAACAAAACCAACTCAAGACACAATCGGGTACGCGGATTACAAGCGTTGTCCCACACGCTTCATACACACTACCGTTGTGATCATAACCTCAATCGTTAGGGTAATTGGATGGAGTATACAGTACAATCTCAATCCCTCGACATCCAAGGCGACTTTATTCACGGTGCACCCAATCCTATAGCCGGTTAACTATATCCGATTAACACAACTGAAAACCATTTCCATCACTTGCCAATATAATCATTTAACCTCATTAATCCACTGTTTTACAAGCATAAACACAATCCCATTTACACAAGCATACATGCTTAACATCATATGCATTTACCACATGAAAACCAATGATCACTTACCTAGTGCATCCTTAACATAATGGCATTAAAATCCAGCAACATTCATGCTTAAATCATGCCTAAAATAGTAATCAAATTCACATTTAATTCAAGTGCATTTTCTTCAAAACATAGCCCATGTCCACGAGAGTCTTTTGAATCACTTACTCTTGAGCTTAGCTAAGTGTTTCAAACTTACACTAAGCTCCCAAAACCACGCTCAAAGCGTTGCAAAGAAATAAATTCCATTTACACTCACCGATACACGAAGCCTTACTCACTGACAGGAAAATCACACTTCCAGAGCCTCCAACAACGCCTCGCTTACTTCCGGATCAAGATCCCTTATTTTCACATAATCAAAACAGAGATCTAAATGCATTAAAATGCATTTCAACGCCAGCAATAATTCACAAACTCATTTCTCACCCAAACTACACCAATTTACCCGTCTGAAACAACCGAAAACTCAATCGATTGCTTCCTAAACCAAGCCCAGCCAACATACACCACTTCCAAACCATTATAAACATCAAAACACATCTAACAAACAACCTAACCCAACCTTATACCTCCAGCAAGCAAGATTCCACCATTTCACCTCAAAAACTCACTTAAAGCTAACAAGAAACTCAAGGATCTCAAGGATATCGGGATCTATGTTATCAAAACTTCATTTCAACATATTAACCCACTTAAAACTCAATTAAAATCAATCCATAATAGAGCTTAACAAAACAAGTCCGAAAATTAAGATTTCAACCATGTTTTTACAAGATTTTGATATTCAATCACAACTATAATGAAAACTCAACCAAAAACATTAATTAGAAGCCAAAGATCTTGGGAATTTCAATAAAGAACATTGATTAGAGGTTGAGAACGAGATTTACCTCCAATCCTGGCTTTCCTCAATTAATGAAAAGTTTTCCAAAGTAAAATCTTGAAGGACTTGAAAAAATTTCTTGAAAATTGATTAGGGAATATTATGAAGGTGTTTGGGAGGAAGGAATTCTGGAGAGAAGAGAATGAAAATATTGTTTGGCTGAAAATGAAGAGGAAATGGTAGATACGTAAACATCAACTACCCATTTTAATTATTTAAAATAAAACCAATTAAAGCCATTTAATTAAAAGCCATTTAAAACACATGTCATATTAAGGAAAGGTTAAATTGCCATAAAGCCCCCTAAAGATTCTAATAATTTGGCTTCTTCTTTAAAAATCACATTTTCCACAGTTTTGAAAGATTACAATTTGGTCACTACTCGAAATGTCCAATTTCCAAAACTCTTTTTGTAAAATTGATTTGACCATCTTCTTAAACATATTTTTAGAGGATTTTAGAAATTTTTACCACATTTTTATCCTATACCAATCCTTGATTTCCTCAAATCACCTTACGCGATTCGAACCGTTCTAGACCGGTCCGGTCCGATGTCTAAAACATCTAAACCCAAAACCAGGGCGTTACAATATGTTTGTCTATAAATGCATTGATGAATGGTTGTTTTAGAAATCCTCACTAAGCTTTACGCTTACACTCATTTGTTTCATCAATGCAGAGAATTGAGCACTTAACGCAGTTCAAGAGCAAGGGGAATCCAAGCTTTTTGAACTAAACATTGTATGTGGTTTCCCTTAGTGTAATAAGAGGAAATGGGTGGGATTTCTACTCTTGGTTTTGTTGGTGATGTTTAACACCTTAAGCATGTTTTGGTTTCTGATTTTGGATTGTAAATGGCCTCTAATTGGTTTACGGTATTGCTTTTAGTGTTTTGGCTATGCTATGGCTAGTTTCTCTAAGCATGCTTGAGTAGCTTATGATTCACCATGGTTTGATGAGCTTGATGAGTATGTTATATTGTTTGTTGATGCTTATTTGTTTAGTAGATTGATTATAGCTTGTATGCATAATCTAAGCCTGTTTGGATGTGATTAAAAGAGTTAAAATGACTTTAGGAAATATAATTCTGGTATGCGTATGGATACATGGGGACGCGTATCGATACGCTAAGGCCAAAAACAAGCTTTACAGCTTAGGTGTACCGATACGATTTGCCCACGTATCGATACGCTTAGGCATTTGTTTAAAGGCCGTTTCGATACGGGATTGGGCGTATCGATACCCTCTTCCCAAAGGTTGCTACTGTCAATTTGTGTATCGATACAGGGAGAAGTGTATCAATACGGGTTAGTTATTTTCAGTTAATGGAATCTTTTAAGTTCTGAATTTAGGCGTTTTGGTGATTGAATATTGTTTGTTCAATTAGTTGAGCTTGGAAGGTCTGTTTGGGATGAAATTTACTATGACGTCATGTTATATGACTAATTAAGGACTGGTAACTTTAAAAATGGAAAAGTCTTGTAATTTCTGTAAATTACATTTTGGTCCCTAAAAGTCAAAACATGCAATTGAACCCCTAAATGAACTCTGATCGCTGTGTCGTTTTCTTCTAAGTGCTTTGCTGAACACATAGGATAATAATGTGCATCTAGAGAAGTTAAAAAGAAAAAAAGGGTCGTTAATTGACGTTGACTTTTACGAGCTGACTTTGGTTTTCCCCGTGTAATCTTCTTAGTTCGGGTCGGGCGTCTAGGCCGGGCTAAGGGGGTTACAAAGTGGGTAGAAGCCATTTCCACCCTTCACAATGATGCAAAGACCATATATAGATTCCTACACAAGAACATAATTACGAGGTTTGGGATTCCAAGAGCCATCATTAGTGACGAGGGCACCCATTTTGACAACAAGTTAATTGCAAAGGCACTTCAAAAAGTGGGTGTCAAACACAAAATTGCCACGGCATACCATACGCAAACAAATGGGCAAGGAGAGATTTCGAACAGAGAAGTTAAAACCATCTTGGAAAAAGTTTTCAACCCAAGTAGGAATGATTGGTCGCTGAATTAGGTGATGCCCTTTGGGCGTATCTAACAGCGTACAAAATGCCACTCGGAATTTCCCCATATTGATTAGTATACAGCAAGGTATGCCACCTCCTAGTTGAAATAGAACACAAGGCATATTGGACAGTCAAGGCAGTAAGCATGGATTGGAAGCAGGCTGGCGAAAAGAGTTTACTAGATCTGACCAAAATAGAGGAATTCCGGCGGGAGGCATACGAGAATGCCAAGCTATACAAGGAAGAAGTCAAAAGATGGCACGACAGTAAGATCCAACAAAGGCAGTTCCTGCCCAGGCAGCAAGTGTTGGTGTTCAACTCCCGCCTGAAGCTGTTTCCCGAGAAATTAAAATCCAGATGGTCAGGACCATTTGAAGTGGTCCACGCTTTCCCACATGGTGTCATGAAAGTAAAGCCAATGAATGGGGGTAGAATTCAAAGTTAATGGGAAGCGATTGAAGCATTATGCAAGAGATTATGTCCCAATAGAATAGGAAGTATTCACTTTGGGGGATGCCCACCCCACTGTGACATAATTTTTATCTTTCCACATCTTTATTGTTTTATCTATTTAGGAGTAGATTTTTAGGACTAGATTTTATTTTTAATGCGTTATTACTATTTATTCTCGTCTCACAACTATTTATCCAGATTCAGACCCTGAAGAATCATGTCGCCGCGCACAACTGAGGGCAGCACTGCTCAGCCAGCTGCCAAACCCCGCAATTGACGACATAACAAATAAACTCCTCCGGATAATCTATACTATCTGACAACAACTAAGTCTAAGTTTTCTTTCCCTGTCTGATTTTTATTTCCCAGTCTCCAATTTGTTTGTATTTTATTTTGTGCATTGAGAGCAATGCTCGTCTCGAGTTTGTGGGGGGTTAGCACTCATTATGTTTAGGTATAACTAGTGCATATAGGTTGCATAAGGTAGTTGCCTTAAAAAATTAATCAAAAGAAGAATTTTGTTCGAACTTGCGCCTATGATAGGATAACCGACTTTAAATTTTTCGCACCAAGTAAAAAGAATATAATTTTGGGTAAAGCATGAAGTAAACTTAGAAGTTTTCTATTAATGCCAAAATTTTAAAACAATACCGTTACTTGCTGAATTTGTTTGAATTTCGGATGAACATTGCATGCTTGAATTATTTGTAAAATTCAAACAAGGTTGCAGGAAGCTGTCGCGGTAGGCAACAAACAGAAAAATAAAAGCACTGCCATAGCAGGAAAGAAGAAATTTTTATGTTGTTTTTCCCTAGAGGTGCCCGAAGCCGGCTCTTGGAAGGATCATGTGCAACGACACTCCACTGCTATCAAAGTCCATGAATCTGAAAGTCCATGAAATTACAGACAAATTAGCATAAGTGAATAAAAGTCTTCACGTGATAACTCTACTCAATGGGTTCGGAGTTTTGTAGTATGCTCATATCTTAATTTCAGACCTAGAAGAGTAGTTGTGATGAGCTGAAGCCCTTCTTGCTATGATTATAAATTGTGCTTAATTATGTTGCCTCCGCAGCAACCTTATAGTACCATGACAACATCTTTTGTTTACTTAGAAAATTATTTAGATTCAGCCTGTACACAGTTTCTACACACACTTCATTGGCATTATAGTTTAATTCTGAGGTATTTTATGCTATTCTCCTCTCACTAATATAATGATAGGTGCCACGGTCTTGAGGTGCTAAATCAAGTTTAAAACAAGTTCTTCTTTCTAATTAGTGCAAGTGCAAGTATATTTAGGGTGTGTAAAGTGCTCATTAGTCCTATATTTTATATGCATTCCACCTCATATTATTGTTGTTCTTAAGTCTATTTTAGGCATATTTAGGTGCATGCATGCATTATTTACAGTATTCTTTAATTTACCATGTTTATATTGAATATCTTTGATTTGGTGAGAAAATGTACTGTTTTAGTTTAGTTTTACTTTCAGGTACTAGAAGCTGGTAGAAGGAGAGAGGAGCCGAGGAGCTGATGTTGAGGCAGCAGACCAAGGAACTGTACTGAAGCAGCTCAATACAGAGAGAAGTGATGCCGAGTAGCTATCGCCGCCATACCTTTCGCCTAGGGCAGCAACCGAAAGATTTAGTGAATGGGGGTGCAATTGGAAGAGCTTAATTTTCTGAGTCCAATGATCCCATCCACGCAATTTATCGATGCCGAAAACAACAAACAGAGCCACCCAAGGGGTGATTATCCACGGCGGCTTATGGTTACTTGTGCCACAAGGAGTCCAACTTCAACTCAAAGAAGTCAGAATTTAAAGGATGCATTCAATGCTAAAGCCGCTTTAAGATGAGAACGACTTCTACTCCAAGGAGGACTTACCCTAGGCCATGCCCTATATATACCTTGTATTTTAGACATCTTAGACGACATAGTCGGCATAGCTTAGGTTTCTCTTGTGTTTTCTTGCCGCCACTATGTTCTAAAGTAGTTGTGAGAACGGTTGTTTAAGGTTTTAAGTTTGTTTTTGCAAAAAATTCAAGGTTTGCTTATTTAATGTTCTTCAATGTTTTCAATTGATTTCGAAAGATCGATTGAAGGCAATCTATTTGTTTGGTATCGAGAGAGTCAAACTCACGAAAGAAGTAAGCACGATCTCATCAATACTAGGTGTTGATCAATCCAGCGTAGACATAGGTTAGGGTTTAAGGCGGCTAAAAATTAACAAACCAAGGTTGTTGTTCATTGTACGATTCACGCTGACGGATATCATCTGACGTAGGCAACAACAACATTCTGACTTAGACATAAGCGAGATCATTGATATGAACCCGATAATGTGACCCGAGTCATATAGATGTGCCCGATCGTGATTCTAGTAAGAAATATTCTTTGCTACGCTTTGAACTCTGAGATATCATAAAACATACATGTGAGATGAATAACAACATAATAAAAAAATTAATGAAGAAAGGAATTGGATAGGTAATTTGGATAGTATGGTGGCTAAGGATGGAGGATGATAATCATGGAAAGATGTAAATCAAAGGAGTGATGGGAGATGCTAAAGGTGGCGTGGATTTGTATGGTTGCAAGGATAGCGAATTGTGACCCGCTAGCTATAACGAGCTAGGAACCAACAATATACTTTGATGGAGTCGAGGTGGAGGAGTGTGGAACGTGACCCACAAGCTATAAGAGAGCTTGGAACCAACGCTATAGCAAAATGAAATGGATAGAAGACTACAAGCACAACTTGAAGCCGATAGAGTTCTCGCAAGAACAAGATGAAAGCAATCTTTCTAAGGTTTATATTCTCCAAAAAAAGTGTTTACAAATGAACCTAAGGTGCCTATTTATAGTGTGGCTAGGCACCATATGAAAAGTCACACAAAAGAGAGATGAATGCTCATCTAAATGCTATTGAATACAAATAAAGGAAATGTTTCTTTCTTATCCTTTTGATGGATGAATTTTGCTTTAAATTGAGATGAATTTAGCCTTAAATTCGTCCAAAAGGTGTGGTGACTCTTGGGCTGCTTCATTTTGCTTGCAAATGGATAAAAGAGAATGAATGTGGACATAGGATGAATGTAGACATCCCACACATCCAAATCAGCTTGTCTCTTTGAATTCCTTGATGATTTTATCACTTAATTTGATGATTAAATGATATTAAACCAGCCTTCATTGCTTGCCCATTTGTGGAATATGATCAGCCTTCAAAAATGATAAATAAAGGCCTTGAATGCATAATTTGAATGCTGATTATTGCATGTCCCTTCTCTTGAACGTGAATGGCCTTCATTGGTTCATAATTTCAACCTTGAATATGTGAATTATGAAGCTTAAATGCTTTGTTCTCTAAGAAGATGAACATCCTTGAAAAGATGAAAAGAATTCAGCCTTGAATTGCCTTGTTTGCATGAGTAAAGATGGTCATCAATGACTTGTTTCCAAGTTGAAGTTGAAAAGTCTCTTCTTTAATCCACACGTCACATGAACCTAGACACACACAAAGGATTTATTCAAACTTAAAATAATAGATGCATGAAACAATTAAAGAGTTAGTTAATTGAGTGAACTAGTTAAATGAATGAACTAGTTTAACTAAAGAACTAACTTTATTGAATTTAACTAAATGCATGAATGAAGTAGTTTAAAGAATGATTTAAGATACATAATTAAACTACTTCCCTAAATCAACTAAAACTATAAATGAAGTGCATGCTTTAATGGCCAACACACTTTATCAATGCAATGGAAGTTTGAAATACTTAAATTCTCATGCAAATGCATGCATGAGCAAGGTAAGGCATTCCTCCCATATTATGTCTTCTTTCTCACGTTCATGGCTTGTTGTAAACAAGCTTTCCATGGCTGATTGAAACTCCTTGGCCCGTGCACGTGTAATGGGGCCACTTGGGTACTTCTCCGGGTCCTTGTTCTTGATGGTCATATCAGTCCCTCCCTCTTTAAAGCGATTTGTCCCCAAATCGTCACCTACATCAAAAGGAGATAAATCAGCAACATTAAAGGTTGCACTAACATTAAACTCACCCGGGAGGTCTAGTTGATAAGCATTATCATTGATCCTTTTAACTACTTGAAATGGCCCATCTCCTCGAGGCATCAATTTAGATTTCCGTTGGGCTGGAAACCATTCTTTTCTCATGTGCAACCACACCCAATCTCCCGGCTCAAAGACAACTCTCCTTCGACCCTTGTTTGCTTGTTGCTCATATTGCTTGGTTTTCTTTTCAATATTATCCCGCACTTGTTGATGAAGTTTCTTAACAAATTTAGCTTTGTTAAGTCCATCTTTATTCACAATTTGATCAGCGGGTAATGGCAATAAGTCCATCGGAGTTAATGGATTGAACCCATACACAACTTCAAAAGGAGTGTGTCCCGAGGTGGTATGGACTGATCGGTTATATGCAAACTCCATATGTGGTAAGCACTCTTCCATGTCTTTAGATTCTTCTTAATAATGCTCCTAAGCAACGTGGAGAGTACTCGATTCACCACTTCGGTTTGGCCATCCGTTTAAGGGTGACAAGTGGTGGAAAATAGCAGCTTGGTTCCAATCTTACTCCATAAGGCTCTCCAGAAGTGGCTTAAGAACTTCACGTCTCGATCAGAAACGATAGTTCTTAGCACACCATGTAATCTCAAGACTTCCCTGAAAAACAAGTTAGCAATATGTAAGGCATCATTAGTCTTGTTGCAAGGAATAAAATGAGCCATTTTGGAAAATCTATTCACTACTACAAAGATGGAGTCTTTGTTATTCTTTGTGTGTGGAAGCCCTAGCACAAAATCCATTGAAATGTCCATCCATGGTGCTTCTGGAATAGGTAGTGGTGTGTAGAGTCCATGTGGCATGGATTTAGACTTAGCCTTCTTGCAAGTGATGCAACGTTCACATAACCTCTCTACATCTCGTCTCATCTTTGGCCAATATAAATGCTCTTGAAGTATGGCCAAAGTCTTTGCTATTCCAAAATGTCCCATTAAGCCTCCTCCATGGGCTTCTTTGATAAGTAATTCACGTGTGGAACCTTGTGGAATACAAAGTCTTCCTTCCCTGAATAGGAACCCATTGTCCCTATAGTAGTTTTCAAACGTGCCTTTCTCACAAGCTTTGTAAATTTTTTCAAAATCAGAATCAGATTCGTATAAATCCTTAATGAAAACAAAACCCAACAACTTAGATTCTAAGGTGTTTAGAAGAGCGTACCTCCGAGACAATGCATCGGCAACTATATTCTCCTTACCTTTCTTATATTTGATGACATAGGGAAAAGATTCAAGAAACTCCACCCATTTGGCATGTCGTTTGTTGAGTTTATGTTGCCCCCGAATGTGTTTCAATGCCTCATGATCGGTGTGAATAATGAACTCCTTAGGCCATAGATAGTGTTGCCATGTTTCCATTGCGCGAACAAGGGCATACATCTCCTTATCATATGTTGGATAATTCAACGTAGCTCCACTTAATTTCTCACTAAAATATGCTATAGGACGTCCACCTTGAGATAATACTTCTCCAATTCCCACACCTGATGCATCACATTCAATTTCAAACGTTTTGTTAAAATCAGGTAAGGTAAGCAAAGGGGCATGAATTAAACATTCTTTAATGACATTAAAAGATTTCTCTTGGTCTTCCCCCCAGAAAAAGTTAGCATTCTTCTTGATGACACTAGTTAAAGGGGCAGCAATGGTGCTGAAGTTTGGCACAAATCTCCGGTAAAAGCTTGCAAGTCCATGGAAACTCCCAACTTGGGAAATGTTTGCTGGTCGTGGCCATTCATCAATGGCTTTAACCTTCTCTTTGTCAACCTCTAAGCCTTTAGAACTGACAACAAAACCAAGAAAGACAACTTTGTCAGTACAAAATGTACACTTGTCTAAATTAGCATATAACTTCTCCTTTCTTAAAACCAACAAAATTGACCTCAAGTATTGAACATGTTCTTCCATTGATTTACTATAGATTAAGATGTCATCAAAATAAACCACACAAAATTTACCCAAAAACGGTCTAAGAACATGGTTCATTAACCTCATGAAAGTACTTGATGCATTAGTTAAGCCAAAAGGCATAACCAACCATTCATAGAGTCCTTGCTTTGTTTTAAATGTTGTTTTCCATTCATCACCTTCCCGCATCCTTATTTGGTGATAACCACTCTTAAGATCAATCTTAGAGAAAAGGTTAGAACCACTAAGCTCATCTAACATATCATCTAAACGGGGAATAGGGTGGCGATACTTTACCATAATTTTGTTTACCGCTCGACAATCTACACACATGCGCCAAGTTCCATCCTTCTTTGGCACAAGTAATACCGGAACGGAACATGGGCTAAGCCTCTCCCTCACGTAGCCTTTGGACATTAGTTCAGCCACTTGCCTTTGTAACTCCTTGGTTTCCTCGGGATTGCTTCGGTAAGCTGGACGGTTAGGAATGACGGCACCGGGAATGAAATCTATTTGATGTTCAATGCCACGGATTGGTGGCAACCCACTTGGTATCTCCTCCAGAAATAATTCGTCAAATTCCTGCAACAAAGACACAATAGAAGAAGGCAAAGTGTGATTAAGTTGGTTAGTGTTCAATAAACTTTCCTTGTACACAAGTACAAGTAATTCCTTTCCTGACAGCAAACACTTTCTCAACTCTCTTTCTTTGGTAAAAACACTCATTTTCGCACCCTCACTTTGCTTACTCTCACTTGCTTTTACCTTCATTTTTGATTCTCTCTCTTTGGCTTTTTCAATACTTTCTCTCAAATGTATTTGGTCTTTGTGAATTTGTTTTGGTGAAAGAGGGGCTAAGGTAATCTTTCTTACTCCATGGGTGAGTGTATACCGATTGGTATATCCATCATGTATGACTCGTTTATCGAATTGCCATGGCCTCCCAAGTAGTAAATGTCCAGCGTGCATCGAAACAACATCGCAAAGAACTTCATCCTTATACTTTCCAATGGAGAAAGAAACAAGAACTTGCTTGGTAATCTTGAGTTCTCCTCCGTCATTAAGCCACTGCAGCTTGTAGGGATGTGGATGCTTTGTGGTTGCTAATCCAAGTTTTTCTACCATAAGAGTACTAGCAACATTAGTACAACTACCTCCATCAATAATGACAAAGCATACCTTTCCATTAACATGGCAGCGAGTATGAAAGATGTAACGCCCCGGTTTTGGGCTCAGAAGTTTTGGCGTTGACCGGTTTAGTCAAAGTGCTGATCGAATATATAAGAGGGAATTTAGGAAAACCTAGTTCGGGTTGCATTAAAAATATGGAAAAATATTCTAAAATCATCTTTTAATATATAAAAGTGAACTGTGAAATCAATTTTGGAAAATGAGGTTTGGAAGGTTGACATTTTGGCTAGTGACCAAAATGTAATTTTTGAAAGTTGCGTGACAGTTTTATAAAGGATTGAAACTTTGAATCTTTAAGGAGCTATTATTCCAAAAAGGATTTCTCCAGATTTTTCTAAGATATTTTAAGTCTAAAATCTGATTTTAAAGATTAAGAAAGAGAGGGAAATCATTTTGACCAAATCTTAACTAATTTTTCTATTTTCTCTCAAATTCTCTTTTCTCTCATTTTCTCTCTACCCAAACAAGATTTCCTCAGATTTCTTTCTCTGATTTTGACATCTACATCTCTCATTTCAACTCTCATTGGATTCCTAATCATCTCATCATCAAAACCTCTCAATTTGCAAATTGTTTCATCAAGCATTTTGGCTCTAAAAGGGAGAAATTCAAGTTTGGAGGTAAGAACGTCCTTCTCCTCTAAACTATCAGTTCTTTACTGAAATTCCTAAGTTCTCAATCCTTGATTCATGTTTTATTAAAGGCTTTTCAATTGAGATCTTAATTTTTGGCTAAAATGCAAGATTTGGTGATTTTGGTGAAAATTTCGTGTGATCTGTTTAAGCAGGGTTTTGAAGTGTTAAAATGATGTTAAATGAATGCTAAAATGATTAGAAGTTGAGGTTTAATCAATGCAATCCCGGATAGGTTGAATTTCTTAAGTTTGGCTTGAGTTTTTGGTTGTTTTTGGAGTGTTTTTGGTGATCTGTTATACCTGGAGGTATAAGGACATGGTTGTGATCTTTTTGCATGTTTGTGATGTATAATAATGGTTAGAAGTGATGGATCTTGGCTGGGTTGAGTTTTGGAAGTGTTTGGAGATGATTTCGGTTGTGTTTGGTAGCCAAATTGTTAGATTTGTGATGAGCAGCGAGTTGTGTTGATGTTGCTGGTGTTTTAATGCATAAGGATGCATTAATGTTCTGTTTTTATGTGCTTGAAACAGGGGAGGTTGATCCTTGAGTTTTGGAAGTGTTTTCGGAAGGTTTCGGAAGCTTGGAAAGCTTGTTGGCTAGGCTTGTTTGGTAATCGGTGAGTGAAATTGGATTTTTCAGCTTTTAAACCAAAGGTTGAAGGTTTTGGGAGCTTAGTATAAGTCTAAACAACTTTGCTAAGCTCAAGTGTAAGTTTTCGGATTACTCTCTTTAAGTGTTGGCCTTGTTTTGTTGAAATGTGAAATGATGATTTTGCATGATTTGCTATTGTTTTGGAAGCATGTTTTAGCATGTTAATTGCTGATGTTTTAGCATGATTTATGCTGATGACTTAAGCCATGTGTTGAAGGTGTCTCTAGGTAAGAGTGCCTTGTTTTTTTTATGCATTGTTAAATGATGATTTAATGCTTTGAAATGCATGATGAAATGGCTTGGTTTAAATGCTTTTAAACAGTGGATTACATGATGTATAAAGTGTATATTGGCAAGTGATGGTTTGTAAAAGTGAAGGTCACTAAGGTGGTTAAAAGTCCTTGAGTGAGCCTTGTTATCTAAGATCATCAAGGTGGTTAAAACTCCTTGGATGAATCTTGTTGCGGACTCTAAGGTGGTTAAAAGTCCTTAGGTGCTCCTTTCCATGGTGGTTAAAAGTCCATGGGGCCAAGGTGTTTAAAAGTCCTTGGGGCCAAGGTGTTTAAAAGTCCTTGGGGTATTTCAAGCTACGGACACAAAGGTGGTTAAAAGTCCTTGTGTGGTCCATTCATGGTGTTTAAAAGTCCATGGCCAAGGTGTTTAAAAGTCCTTGGGGTCCAAGGTGTTTAAAAGTCCTTGGGAAAAGTTATTGAACTTGATTTCTAAATGAAATGTATCACTTGAGCCAATATGACATGTTTTGTACATGAGATGCATGAGATGCATGATTTGATGTTTATGTTGAGGCATGAGATGCTAGTTTAAATGAAATGTGGAAGCATGTTATTGCTTGATTTTAAGTATGCTTTGGGCATGTGAAAAGGTTGTTTACAAGCATGATTTACAAATGGTTTAAAATGCATTATTGAATGGTTGTAAAGAGCACTCCTCACTAAGCTTTGGCTTACGCTCTCTCGTTTTCTTGATTCAATAATGCAGAGCATTAGAGTGCATTGAGGGCAGCAAGAGGAGGCAAGCAAACAAGTACAAGTAAAGCTCAATGTATGAAGGTTTTATAAGTGTTTTAGCTTTTGTATGTTTTTGGCAATGGGGGACCAATGTATATGTTTTGGGAGGTGTTTAAGACTCCCTAAGTATGTTAGATGTTGCTGTGGTTGTTGGTTTTTGGATTGATCTCTTATATGCTTGGCTATGAAGGTTTATGCATGAAAGGTAGCTTATGTAGGAAGCATGTCATTTAAATTGGGGCTTTTCATGTGTGATGGTTATGAGTTAAATTGTTGATGCATTTATGATCCCTGCATGTTGTATATCTATGTGGTATGATTTGGTGATGTTAATCTGAGGTTTGAAGCATGAATGGTATGAATTTCAAGTCGTTTTCAGACAGGGGTATCGGTACTCGGGCTCGCGTATCGATACGCCTGAGCCAAATATGCTCTTTTCTGCCCAGGCGTATCGGTACGGTTGTGGGGGTATCGATACTCATCTGGGTAAAGTTTGAATGCCGTATCGGTACAGGGGATATCGTATCGATACCGTTGCTCGAGTTTGGTTACTGCCTTCCCCGCGTATCGATACGACATCAGGTGTATCGATACCTGACCGTTAAATTCAGTTAAAAGTATCTTTATATGTTTTGCTTTGTTTACGTTTTAGTCCCGAATCATGTTGGATCAATTGCATGAGCTGTGGATGTCCTTTTGAGCTGAAATTTCACAGAGAAGCATGAAACCTGACTAATTTCAAGATGGTAACTTTAATTTGGGATAAATCCCTTAATTTGTCAGAATTTACAATTTGGTCCCTAAAGTTGTAAATTGTTCAATTGGGTCCCTGTTTGATCTCTGACGTTTGTGATCTTTTAGTATGATGTTTGTGTGATCACAACTAGGGTTAATGTGCATCTAGATAAGACTAAAAAAAAAAGGGTCGTTAATCAAGGTTGACTTTCGGGTTGACTTTGGTTTTCCCCGTGTAATCTTCGTAGTTCGGGTCAACCGTCTAGACCGGGCTAAGGGGGTTACATTTGGTGGTATCAGAGCTGTGTTCTCGAGTAATTGGGAATGTGTGTATGCATGATTGAAGCATGGGTTGGTTGGTATGCTTGTTGAGTGAAAGCATGTTCAGTGATATGATATGATGATGTGTATGTGATGCATGTTGTGATGATGCATGATGAGGGTACCCATTGCCAAACAAAAGCTAAAGGGATGATGTTGTTTTTGAAAGAAATTGAGCTTGAATACTTGGAATTTGCTTACCTTGCTGGTCCTGACTTGTTTATTTTGTATTGTTATGCATGGTAAAGTATGGCACCACGTAGAGAGTTAAGGAGTAGCGCGAGAGCTACGACCCCGGAAGGGAATGTGAATGATGAGCACACTGGTAGTGCTGTGATACCTCCTCCTCCACTTGGTGGTGGTGGTGCGGAGAGGGAAAGAGCTGGAGTTGGAGCTGAGGCAGCTGGTGCTGGAGCTGCAGGACCTGAAGCTGGTCAGGGGCAAGCGATACCTGACATGTCTGTGTTTGTACAAGCTATTGCGGGTGCGTTTCGAGCAGCAGTAGCTGGGGCTCAAGGAGCTGGGCATCAGGGAGATGCTGGTGCTAGACTACCCTTGGAACGTTTGCGCAGTCTTGGTGGGACTGAGTTTAGAGGTATGTCAGCTGAGAGATCTGAAGCGTGGTTGGAGAGTACCAAGCGTGTCTTGGGACAAATGAGTTGCACTGATGTGCAGAAGCTGGGATGTGTGGTGTCACTGCTGCAAGGTGATGCTTATACGTGGTGGACGACCACAATCTCTAGGATGGCTGATGCTGATGTTACTTGGACGTTCTTTCAGCATGCGTTCAAGAGGAGATATCTGGGAGTTAGATATCTGGATGAAAAGAAGCGTGAATTCATGTCTCTGACCCAAGGGAACATGAGTGTGGCTGAGTATGAGGTACAGTTTGTACGTCTTAGCCAGTATGCACCGGAGTTGGTACCTGATGAGCGCGAAAGGTGCGAAAGGTTCCGTTATGGTTTGGTGACGGAGGTTAAGACTTATATGTTAGCTGCTGAGTACAATGATTTCGATGTGTTGGTTAGTCGATCGAAGGACATTGAGATGAACCTGAGTTTGTCTGCTAAGGGTGCTGGAGCTAGTTCTGGAAAGAGAGCTGCTGAGTATAGTTCCGGTGGACGGAACAAGAGAGGGCGTGATCAGAGGTTTCAGTCCTCGTCTAAGAGAGGTGGAGGTGCACCTGCTAGGGGTGGCAATGCTAGAGCTGACCCTAGTGCTTGTTGGATTTGTGGTTCCCGTGGTCACTTGAAGCGTGACTGTCCTCGTGCTGGGAGGGAGGTGCAAGCTCCTGTGATAGCAGCTGGTTATGAGTGCTGGAGTTGTGGTTCAGCTGATCATCTGAGACGTGATTGTCCGAGGATGGCTGGTGGTCAAGAGCGTGCTCCTGTTGTTGCAGCATCGCAGAGAGGCCGTGGGCGCGGCCGTGGTAATTTTCAGAGGCGAGAGGAAGGTGGGCGCGGTGTAGCTCATGTTGTGGCTATTCAACCTGAGGGTGGAGGCCAAGCGAGGGTGTATGCTCAGCGCGAAGGAAGGAATGATGCAGATGTGATTGCAGGTACCATTACTTTGCAATCCTTGTCATTGCTTTCTTTGATTGATTCTGGATCTACGCATTCATACATTCTTCGTGAGCATGCTGAGTTGCTTGGTTTGCCTGTTGAGTCTTTGGATGTTGGTGTTAGAGTCACTAGTTCTTTTGGTGAAACTGTTGTGACTCGTAAGCTTTATAAAAGGTGTCCTTTGGTTGCTCAAGAGCATGTCTTTCTTGTTGATCTTATGGAGTTGCCCTTTTATGGTTTTGATGTGATCCTTGGTATGGATTGGCTTGCTGAGCATCGTGCTGTTGTGGATTGTGAGAATAAGCGGGTTTCGCTTAGGCTTGCTGATGATTATGAAGTGGTGGTGGTTGGCGAGAATGTGAAGTTTCTTGCCAATGTTGTTTCTACCTTGGAGGCGAGCAGGATGCTGAGGCAAGGTTGTGAAGCTTTTCTGGCTTTTGTGATGAATCCTGGTTCGAAGGAGCTGAGGGTGCAGGATATCAGGGTTGTGAAGGAGTTTCCTGATGTTTTTCCTGAGGAGTTGCCTGGTTTACCTCCTAATCGCAAGGTGGAGTTTGGTATTGAGCTGTATGAGAATACCACTCCTGTGTCCATTACTCCCTATAGAATGGCACCTAAGGAGCTGAAGGAGCTGAAGACGCAGTTGCAAGAGTTGCTTGATCGTGGTTTCATCCGGCCGAGTGTTTCGCCTTGGGGTGCTCCTGTCTTGTTTGTGAAGAAGAATGATGGCACGATGAGGATGTGCATTGATTACCGTCAGCTGAACAAGTTGACTATCAAGAATCGGTATCCTTTGCCGAGGATTGATGATCTTTTTGATCAATTTCGGGGAGCTGCTGTGTTCTCTAAGGTTGACTTGAGGTCAGGGTATTATCAATTGAAGGTGAAGGATGTGGATGTGCCTAAGACCGCTTTCAGGACAAGGTATGGGCATTATGAGTTCCTTGTGATGCCGTTTGGTTTGACAAATGCTCCTGCTGCTTTCATGGACATGATGAATCGTGTTTTTCATGAATACCTGGACAAGTTTGTCGTGGTGTTCATTGATGATATCCTTGTGTACTCGCGTACTGAGGAAGAGCACGAAGAGCATTTGAGGGTGGTGTTGCAAGCTTTGTTGGAGAATCAGCTTTATGCTAAGTTGAGCAAGTGTGAGTTTTGGCTTAGAGAGGTTGTTTTTCTTGGTCATGTGGTCTCAGCTGAGGGGATTCGTGTTGATCCTCAGAAGATTGAAGCGGTGATGAACTGGAAAGTTCCTAAGTCTGTTCAGGAGGTTCGTAGTTTCCTTGGTTTGGCAGGATACTACCGAAGGTTTGTGGATGGTTTTTCCAAGATTGCTGCTCCTTTGACGAAGTTGCTGCAGAAAGATGTTAAGTATGAGTGGACAGAAGCGAGACAGCAAGCTTTTGAGAAGTTGAAGTTGGCTTTGACGCAAGCTCCTATCTTGATCCAGCCTGAATCAGGGAAAGAGTTTGTAGTCTACAGTGATGCATCCTATGTTGGTTTGGGGTGTGTGCTGATGCAAGAGGGTAAGGTTGTGGCTTATGCGTCGCGGCAGTTGAAGGTGCATGAGCGCAATTATCCTACGCATGATATTGAGCTGGCTGCAGTGGTTTTTGCTCTGAAGATCTGGAGGCATTATTTGTATGGTGAGAAGTGTACTGTGTACACGGATCACAAGAGTTTGAGGTATCTGATGTCTCAAAAGGAGTTGAATCTCAGGCAGCGACGTTGGTTGGAGTTGCTCAAGGATTATGATCTGACGATAGAGTATCATCCTGGAAAGGCCAATGTTGTTGCGGATGCCTTGAGTAGGAAGGTAGCTGTTGAGCTGAGAGCTATGTTTGCTAGCTTGAGTATATCGCAGGATGGTGGTCTTGTTGCTGAGTTGCAAGTGAAACCTTCGTTGGTTCAGTTGATCAAGGATAAGCAGTTGTTGGATGATTCCTTGGTGTCTCATGTTCAGGATATCGCGGAGGGTAGACCTTCGGATTTCTGTTTTAATGAGGATGGGGTGTTGTGTTTTGGTAGTCGGATAGTAGTGCCTGCAGATGCTGAGTTGAGGCATGCTATTCTAGCTGAAGGTCATAGTAGTCCTTTTGCTATGCATCCTGGTAGTACAAAGATGTATCGCGATCTTCGTGATGAGTACTATTGGGTGGGCTTGAAGAAGGATGTGGCAGAGTTCGTGAGCAAGTGTTTGGTGTGTCAGCGAGTTAAGGCTGAACATCAGGTTCCTTCTGGTTTGTTGCAACCGTTGAAAATCCCTGAATGGAAGTGGGAGAGGGTTACCATGGATTTTGTATCTGGTTTGCCTTTGTCTCCGTCGAAGAAGAATTCTGTTTGGGTGATTGTGGATCGCCTGACGAAGTGTGCACATTTCTTGCCTGTGCATACTACGTTTTCTTTGGATAAGCTGGCAAAGCTGTACGTTGCTGAGGTTGTGAGGTTGCATGGTGTGCCTAAGTCGATCGTGTCGGATAGGGATCCGAGGTTCACATCGCGTTTTTGGCAGTGTTTGCATCAAGCTTTGGGTACAAGGTTGCATTTCAGTACATCCTATCATCCTCAGTCGGATGGCCAGTCTGAGCGAGTTATTCAGATTTTGGAGGATATGTTGAGATGTTGCGTGATAGAGTTCCAAGGTTCTTGGGAGAAGCATCTGCCTTTGGTTGAGTTCGCTTACAACAACAGTTTTCAGGCAAGTATACAGATGGCACCTTATGAGGCTCTGTATGGGAGGAAGTGTAGGACTCCTCTGTGTTGGGCTGAAACTGGTCAAAAGTTGGTTTCGATGCCTGCTTTGTTGAAAGGTACCACCGAGAGGGTGAAGCTCATTTGCGAGCGGTTGAAGGCTGCTTCTGATCGGCAGAAGTCTTACGCGGATTTGAAGCGTAAGGAGATAGAGTTTGCGGTGGATGATCGCGTGTTCTTGAAGGTTTCGCCTTGGAAGAAGGTGATGAGGTTTGGGCGGAAGGGTAAGCTGAGCCCTAGATACATTGGACCATATGAGGTTGTTGAGCGTGTTGGTCCTGTTGCGTATCGGTTGAGGTTACCTCAGGAGCTGGAGAAGATTCATGATGTGTTCCATGTTTCTATGCTCCGGAGGTATCGAACTGATCCTTCGCATGTGTTGCCTGTGGAGGAGGTGGAATTGAATCCGGATTTGACCTATGATGAGGAACCGGTGAAGATTCTGGATTCAGATAGCAAGGTTCTTCGTGGCAAGACCATTGAGTTGGTGAAGGTGTTGTGGAAGCATCGCGGTGTTGAGGAAGCCACGTGGGAGCGGAAGGAGGATATGCTGAAGCAGTTTCCTTATCTCTTTCCTTCAGGTAAATTTCGAGGACGAAATTTCTTAAGGGGGGGAGAGTTGTAACGCCCCGATTTTGGGCTCAGAAGTTTTGGCGTTGACCGGTTTAGTCAAAGTGCTGATCGAATATATAAGAGGGAATTTAGGAAAACCTAGTTCGGGTTGCATTAAAAATATGGAAAAATATTCTAAAATCATCTTTTAATATATAAAAGTGAACTGTGAAATCAATTTTGGAAAATGAGGTTTGGAAGGTTGACATTTTGGCTAGTGACCAAAATGTAATTTTTGAAAGTTGCGGGACAGTTTTATAAAGGATTGAAACTTTGAATCTTTAAGGAGCTATTATTCCAAAAAGGATTTCTCCAGATTTTTCTAAGATATTTTAAGTCTAAAATCTGATTTTAAAGATTAAGAAAGAGAGGGAAATCATTTTGACCAAATCTTAACTAATTTTTCTATTTTCTCTCAAATTCTCTTTTCTCTCATTTTCTCTCTACCCAAACAAGATTTCCTCAGATTTCTTTCTCTGATTTTGACATCTACATCTCTCATTTCAACTCTCATTGGATTCCTAATCATCTCATCATCAAAACCTCTCAATTTGCAAATTGTTTCATCAAGCATTTTGGCTCTAAAAGGGAGAAATTCAAGTTTGGAGGTAAGAACGTCCTTCTCCTCTAAACTATCAGTTCTTTACTGAAATTCCTAAGTTCTCAATCCTTGATTCATGTTTTATTAAAGGCTTTTCAATTGAGATCTTGATTTTTGGCTAAAATGCAAGATTTGGTGATTTTGGTGAAAATTTCGTGTGATCTGTTTAAGCAGGGTTTTGAAGTGTTAAAATGATGTTAAATGAATGCTAAAATGATTAGAAGTTGAGGTTTAATCAATGCAATCCCGGATAGGTTGAATTTCTTAAGTTTGGCTTGAGTTTTTGGTTGTTTTTGGAGTGTTTTTGGTGATCTGTTATACCTGGAGGTATAAGGACATGGTTGTGATCTTTTTGCATGTTTGTGATGTATAATAATGGTTAGAAGTGATGGATCTTGGCTGGGTTGAGTTTTGGAAGTGTTTGGAGATGATTTCGGTTGTGTTTGGTAGCCAAATTGTTAGATTTGTGATGAGCAGCGAGTTGTGTTGATGTTGCTGGTGTTTTAATGCATAAGGATGCATTAATGTTCTGTTTTTATGTGCTTGAAACAGGGGAGGTTGATCCTTGAGTTTTGGAAGTGTTTTCGGAAGGTTTCGGAAGCTTGGAAAGCTTGTTGGCTAGGCTTGTTTGGTAATCGGTGAGTGAAATTGGATTTTTCAGCTTTTAAACCAAAGGTTGAAGGTTTTGGGAGCTTAGTATAAGTCTAAACAACTTTGCTAAGCTCAAGTGTAAGTTTTCGGATTACTCTCTTTAAGTGGTGGCCATGTTTTGTTGAAATGTGAAATGATGATTTTGCATGATTTGCTACTGTTTTGGAAGCATGTTTTAGCATGTTAATTGCTGATGTTTTAGCATGATTTATGCTGATGACTTAAGCCATGTGTTGAAGGTGTCTCTAGGTAAGAGTGCCTTGTTTTTTTTATGCATTGTTAAATGATGATTTAATGCTTTGAAATGCATGATGAAATGGCTTGGTTTAAATGCTTTTAAACAGTGGATTACATGATGTATAAAGTGTATATTGGCAAGTGATGGTTTGTAAAAGTGAAGGTCACTAAGGTGGTTAAAAGTCCTTGAGTGAGCCTTGTTATCTAAGATCATCAAGGTGGTTAAAAGTCCTTGGATGAATCTTGTTGCGGACTCTAAGGTGGTTAAAAGTCCTTAGGTGCTCCTTTCCATGGTGGTTAAAAGTCCATGGGGCCAAGGTGTTTAAAAGTCCTTGGGGCCAAGGTGTTTAAAAGTCCTTGGGGTATTTCAAGCTACGGACACAAAGGTGGTTAAAAGTCCTTGTGTGGTCCATTCATGGTGTTTAAAAGTCCATGGCCAAGGTGTTTAAAAGTCCTTGGGGTCCAAGGTGTTTAAAAGTCCTTGGGAAAAGTTATTGAACTTGATTTCTAAATGAAATGTATCACTTGAGCCAATATGACATGTTTTGTACATGAGATGCATGAGATGCATGATTTGATGTTTATGTTGAGGCATGAGATGCTAGTTTAAATGAAATGTGGAAGCATGTTATTGCTTGATTTTAAGTATGCTTTGGGCATGTGAAAAGGTTGTTTACAAGCATGATTTACAAATGGTTTAAAATGCATTATTGAATGGTTGTAAAGAGCACTCCTCACTAAGCTTTGGCTTACGCTCTCTCGTTTTCTTGATTCAATAATGCAGAGCATTAGAGTGCATTGAGGGCAGCAAGAGGAGGCAAGCAAACAAGTACAAGTAAAGCTCAATGTATGAAGGTTTTATAAGTGTTTTAGCTTTTGTATGTTTTTGGCAATGGGGGACCAATGTATATGTTTTGGGAGGTGTTTAAGACTCCCTAAGTATGTTAGATGTTGCTGTGGTTGTTGGTTTTTGGATTGATCTCTTATATGCTTGGCTATGAAGGTTTATGCATGAAAGGTAGCTTATGTAGGAAGCATGTCATTTAAATTGGGGCTTTTCATGTGTGATGGTTATGAGTTAAATTGTTGATGCATTTATGATCCCTGCATGTTGTATATCTATGTGGTATGATTTGGTGATGTTAATCTGAGGTTTGAAGCATGAATGGTATGAATTTCAAGTCGTTTTCAGACAGGGGTATCGGTACTCGGGCTCGCGTATCGATACGCCTGAGCCAAATATGCTCTTTTCTGCCCAGGCGTATCGGTACGGTTGTGGGGGTATCGATACTCATCTGGGTAAAGTTTGAATGCCGTATCGGTACAGGGGATATCGTATCGATACCGTTGCTCGAGTTTGGTTACTGCCTTCCCCGCGTATCGATACGACATCAGGTGTATCGATACCTGACCGTTAAATTCAGTTAAAAGTATCTTTATATGTTTTGCTTTGTTTACGTTTTAGTCCCGAATCATGTTGGATCAATTGCATGAGCTGTGGATGTCCTTTTGAGCTGAAATTTCACAGAGAAGCATGAAACCTGACTAATTTCAAGATGGTAACTTTAATTTGGGATAAATCCCTTAATTTGTCAGAATTTACAATTTGGTCCCTAAAGTTGTAAATTGTTCAATTGGGTCCCTGTTTGATCTCTGACGTTTGTGATCTTTTAGTATGATGTTTGTGTGATCACAACTAGGGTTAATGTGCATCTAGATAAGACTAAAAAAAAAAAGGGTCGTTAATCAAGGTTGACTTTCGGGTTGACTTTGGTTTTCCCCGTGTAATCTTCGTAGTTCGGGTCAACCGTCTAGACCGGGCTAAGGGGGTTACAAAAGATATTCTCGCGTTGCTCATTCCCTTCACTCGCTTGCACACTTAGGCTCCTTTTCACAATAAGGGCCTCTCCTTCTGCTGCATACTCTATATCATCACCTTCATCTTCTTGTATGGCAACAACTTCATCTTCATCCTCTTGTTCCGATTCAACCTCTCCATCATCACGAAGAAGCATGGTGTTGCGATTTGGGCATTGGCTTGCAATATGCCCTCTTCCCAAGCACTTGAAGCATTGTATATCACGAGAACGGTTTGGAACATTCAGAGCCTTACCTTTGCTAGTTTCAGCATTGGCCTTGCTTCCTTTGGGTGGTGCGCCTCTTTCATTGGGTGGTATTGGAGGACTCCGTTTGTAAGAACTTTGCCCCGATCTTGATGATGCTCCCCCATAGGTTCGTGTCGAACCCTTCCGTTTAAGTTGCTTTTCCACTTTTATGGCCATATGCACCATGTCTTCGATCTCCACATAATGTTGCAACTCAATGACGACCGCAATATTTGGGTCAAGGCCGAATTGAAATCTTGCCATGGTGGCTTCTCGATCCTCATCAATGTTAGCTCGGATCATGTCTACTTCCATCTCCTTAAAGTAGTCCTCAACACTACGGTTGCCTTGGGTGAGATTTTGAAGCTTGTTGAACAACTCCCTATGATAGTGAGTTGGAACGAACCTCCTACGCATAACGGCCTTCATCTCATTCCAAGTAGAAATTGGATGTTCGCCATTGCGTCTCCTACTAGATGTCAACTGATCCCACCATATTAGTGCATAATCTGTAAATTCAATGGCTGCAAGTTTTACCTTCTTAAGATCGGAGTAGTTGTGGCACTCGAAGATGTGCTCAACTTTTTTTTCCCATGCAAGATAGGCTTCAGGATCCGTTCTTCCTTGGAAATGAGGAATGGTTATTTTGATGTTGCTAAGATTATCATCAACTCTTGCCCGAGCTCTTTGGTACCTAGGTTCTTGACGCCTCAAACTTTGCTGGGAGGCTCGCTCGTCTATGAGTTCTTCGTCCACCTCTCCCTCATACTCTTCCTCGTGATCTGAATTATGCCTTCGTTGAGATCTTTCCTCCAAATGATCTAATCGTTCTTGCATCGGCCCCAACCTTTGTTACAACAACCTGTCCATCTCTCGGATAATATCTTGAAGATTGGAGTTAGTTGCATCTACGTTAACATTATTACTTCCTCCAACAGAGTTTCTCACGGAATTTTGAGACATTATTAGTAACAAAAAAAATTAAAAAAAAATTAAAACCTCACAAACACAAAACCTCACCTATTCCACTCCAAGAAAATGCACTAACACTCATGTTTCACTCAGGATGGCTTTTACCCTTGATGTGCACTCTTGCCTTTTTCCACTCTTGCCCTCAATCAAGTCCTTTTAAGAACTTCCTCAAGGCTTGCAAATAGCATGTAGAATTCGGCTGAAAAAAACAAAACTTGGCGAAAGGAATTTGGAAGGTAGGATAAGAAAAAGTGGCAACAACAAAAAAAGGTAAATTGTGAGAGTTGGTAAAGATGACAAAATAGTAGCAAAAGAAAAAAATGATGTAAGATTTTTTTAAAGAAGAATAAAGAATACGATGCCCCCTCCCTCTTTAATTTTCTCTAATTTTTTTTTCAAGTTTTTTTTCTTTTCTTTTTTCTTTTCTTTTTTTCCTTTTTTTTCAGAAGAGAGACAACAACTATCTTACTGAATCAACCTTGCTCTGATGCCAATTGATATGAACCCGATAATGTGACCCGAGTCATATAGATGTGCCCGATCGTGATTCTAGTAAGAAATATTCTTTGCTACGCTTTGAACTCTGAGATATCATAAAACATACATGTGAGATGAATAACAACATAATAAAAAAATTAATGAAGAAAGGAATTGGATAGGTAATTTGGATAGTATGGTGGCTAAGGATGGAGGATGATAATCATGGAAAGATGTAAATCAAAGGAGTGATGGGAGATGCTAAAGGCGGCGTGGATTTGTATGGTTGCAAGGATAGCGAATTGTGACCCGCTAGCTATAACGAGCTAGGAACCAACAATATACTTTGATGGAGTCGAGGTGGAGGAGTGTGGAACGTGACCCACAAGCTATAAGAGAGCTTGGAACCAACGCTATAGCAAAATGAAATGGATAGAAGACTACAAGCACAACAGGAAGCCGATAGAGTTCTCGCAAGAATAAGATGAAAGCAATCTTTCAAAGGTTTATATTCTCCAAAAAAAAGTGTTTACAAATGAACCTAAGGTGCCTATTTATAGTGTGGCTAGGCACCATATGAAAAGTCACACAAAAGAGAGATGAATGCTCATCTAAATGCTATTGAATACAAATAAATGAAATGTTTCTTTCTTATCCTTTTGATGGATGAATTTTGCTTTAAATTGAGATGAATTTAGCCTTAAATTCGTCCAAAAGGTGTGGTGACTCTTGGGCTGCTTCATTTTGCTTGCAAATGGATAAAAGAGAATGAATGTGGACATAGGATGAATGTAGACATCCCACACATCCAAATCAGCTTGTCTCTTTGAATTCCTTGATGATTTTATCACTTAATTGCATGATTAAATGATATTAAACCAGCCTTCATTGCTTGCCCATTTGTGGAATATGATCAGCCTTCAAAAATGATAAATAAAGGCCTTGAATGCATAATTTGAATGCTGATTATTGCATGTCCCTTCTCTTGAACGTGAATGGCCTTCATTGGTTCATAATTTCAACCTTGAATAGGTGAATTATGAAGCTTAAATGCTTTGTTCTCTAAGAAGATGAACATCCTTGAAAAGATGAAAAGAATTCAGCCTTGAATTGCCTTGTTTGCATGAGTAAAGATGGTCATCAATGACTTGTTTCCAAGTTGAAGTTGAAAAGTCTCTTCTTTAATCCACACGTCACATGAACCTAGACACACACAAAGGATTTATTCAAACTTAAAATAATAGATGCATGAAACAATTAAAGAGTTAGTTAATTGAGTGAACTAGTTAAATGAATGAACTAGTTTAACTAAAGAACTAACTTTATTGAATTTAACTAAATGCATGAATGAAGTAGTTTAAAGAATGATTTAAGATACATAATTAAACTACTTCCCTAAATCAACTAAAACTATAAATGAAGTGCATGCTTTAATGGCCAACACACTTTATCAATGCAATGGAAGTTTGAAATACTTAAATTCTCATGCAAATGCATAAATGAGCAAGGTAAGGCATTCCTCCCTTATTATGTCTTCTTTCTCACGTTCATGGCTTGTTGTAAACAAGCTTTCCATGGCTGATTGAAACTCCTTGGCCCGTGCACGTGTAATGGGGCCACTTGGGTACTTCTCTGGGTCCTTGTTCTTGATGGTCATATAAATCATTATCGAAGCGTTTTGTCGAGCCTTGAAGGACTGCTGAGTTTGCAGCCGAGCCATCTGTCCATTCCATTACCGAGGCAGCGAAAGCGTCAAAGCAGCCAATCTGCCATTTTTCGCCGAGGTAGCAAATTCTGGCAGCGCAAAGCAACTTAACATGTTCAACGCAGTTTTCAGACTACTAAGATGCATAACCTGACCCATTCCATCACCCTGATCTTTTCTATCAAATTACTTATTTTTATTTACTTTTCCTTACAAACTAAAATTTACTTGTGCATTTATTTTCTGTGCAGGAATTGCAATTCGAATAAGATGTCCAATCCCTGTGGGAGACGATATCTTTTATACTATAACTTGACAAGAGTGTGCACTTGTGCTCCTATTTAGAGAACACCCAAACGCTCTACACTTATCTAGGTAAACATTCAACTCTGCCAGTAATCATTGTTGATGATCTCACTAATGATCAGGAGGAAAGAATGTTGAAGATTCTAAGCGAATATAAGCAAGCTTTGTGTTGCACCTTGGCCGATATACAAGGTATTATCCCAACCATTTGCATGCACAAGATGGTCTTGGAGGAGTACCATTGTAAGACCATTGAAGGCCAGAGAAGGCTGAATCCGAGCATGAAAAAGGTAGAGAAGAAAGAGATCATAAAAATGCTTGATGTCGGGAACATTTATCCCATATCCGATAGCTCGTGGATCAGCCCGGTGCAGTGCTTGCAAAAGAAGGGCGGCATGACCGCGGTATAAAACAGTACATCTGAATTGATTCCAACCAGAACGGTGACAAGATGAAGAGTGTGCATGGACTACTGAAGGCTGAACAAAGCCATAAGGTAAGACCACTTCCTATTGACTTTCATCGACCAAATATTAGACAGGTTGGCAGGTAATGCCTTCTATTTTTTTAGATGGTTATTAAGGTAACTAGATTGCCATCGCCCCTGTTGTTCAAGAGAAGACCATGTTCATCTATCCATATGGGACATTCGCCTTCAAAAGGATGCCATTTGTTTTGTGTAATTCCTCGACAACGTTTCAACGTTGCATGGTGTCCATTTTTTCTGACACGATAGAGCACAACGTGGAAGTATACATGGATGATTTCTCAATGTTTGGCAAAACATTTGAGGAATGTCTTCAGAGTTTGAAGCAAGTGTTGAGGAGATGCATTGAGACAAACCTAGTGTTGAATTGGGAAAATGCCTCTTCATGGTGAATGAGGGCATTGTTCTCAGACACAAGGTAACCAAAAGAGGATTGGAGGCCGATCAAGAAAAAGTAGAGGTAATTAAACAGTTTCCACCACATACGAGTGTGAAAGGTATAAGAAGTTTTTTTAGGACATGCATATTTTTACTAGCGTTTTATTAAAGACTTTTATAAAATCTCTAAACCCCAATGCTTGTTATTAGAACAAAATGTCGCTTTTGCACATCATGATTCTTGTTTAAGAGCGTTTCAGGAACTTAAAGAGAAGCTAGTTAATGCTCCTATTGCACCGAATTGGAATGAGCCCTTCAAGATCATGTGCAATACCAATGACTATGTCGTCGGAGTAGTATTGGGACAAGAGCATGATAAAGTTTTCCATGCCATATACTATGCCAGCGAAAACTTAGTGAAGCACAACAAAATTTAGATCTTATTTAGTTGGTAACAAAGTTGTGGTGTATACAAATCGTTCGACATTGAAGTATCTCTTTGAAAAGAAGGACGCCAAGCCGAGACTAATATGATGGATGCTTCTCCGACAAGAATGTGATCTTGAGACCTAAGATAAGAAGGCAGTGAAAACTTAGTAGCTGACAACCTCTCATGACTAGAACATCACCTTGAAGATGGTAAGACCACTGCCATAAGAGATGAATTTCCTGACGAGTATTTTCTTGCAGTTAATTCCATGTCATGGTACGCTTACATTGTCAACTACCTGGTAAGCAATATTCTACCACCAGACTTGGCATACAATGCTAGGAAAAGATTACTACGATAAGTGAGGCAATACTATTGGGATGAGCCAATATTGTTCAGATAGTGTGTTGATCAGTTAATCCACCGTTGTATGCAAGAGGATGAGGAGCATAACATATTGTGTAACCCCCTCAACCCGGTCTGGGTGATAGACCGAACCAAATGGGTCACACGGGGAATATTGAAGTAAACCAGGAAGTTTACTCCAATAAATGACCATAATATTTTCCATTTTATCTTGTCTAAATGCCAATTATTAACATAAGTGATAAACTTCACAACGAAACAATTTGCAACTCAAACAAATAACAATTATGGACCCAATTGAACACGAATACATTTTAGGGACCATTTTTTAATTTTACCAAAATAAAGGAACTTAAGCCATTCTTAATATACCAACCTTTAACTAATCACATTACATGCTTCTCTATCAAATCTCAGCTCAAAACAACCATCCAAGATCATTTAATTGTACCTGCAACATTTAGGGACCAAAACATAAATAAACCGAACATTAGAAGAGTCCATTAACTAACTTAACAGCTTATCATTTAGGTACATGTTACCCTGCATCGAAACACTCGTATCGAATTAGAGTCAAGCGGCACGAAGCTCTAGCCCATATCGAAACATCCTCAAGGGTGTTTTAGAACAGGGGATTCTAGTAGCAAAACGTACCGAAACGACCCATCCATATTTCGAAACCCTTAAGCCATTTCAGGCACACTGTTTCGGAACATGCTTAGGTGTACCGAAACACCTGGGCCTGTAATGACAATTTTCGATGGTTTTTAACATTTTAATCCAACCATAATCAATCCTACATGCTCCCAACATACATACAACATATCAAAACATCCATCCTCAATCGATCATGGAATAAACGTCATTATAACATGAGCATTTTCAACAAAAATGAACTATAGGCATGCAACCTATTGTCAAACCAAACAACATACCAATATGCAAAGTACAACATGAACCAAACTTGCTGAAAAGGGAGTTTACACAAATCTCGTACAAACACAACAGATCCCTCATTTCCCTTATTATGTATATTCTAAACCGAAACATACATTCTCAATTGAAGTCTCTTGCCATCCCTTGCTACTTGCTGCCTCCAAAACCTTAATTATCTGCATTGATGGACAAATGAGAGCGTAAGCACACAAGGCTTGGTGAGGAGGCTCAAAAACCAGCATTTAAAAACCTCATGCTCATGTATCACGATTCACCAACACATCTCAATTCCACACTCTATTTAAGCCTTCCCATGCATAGCTACTATATGCAAAGCTTAAAGAGTAAAACATGCATAAACCACGTTATACAACATAAACCATCTCATGATACATCATTAATTATATTGGCTTACAAGTTATCATATAAGAAGTTCACAACTCAAAACCACGTATCGGATACACATATTCAACAAGTGTCTACACGACACTTCTAGCCATCTTAACTGGAATTGGTACATTCACAACCATAAGTACTCTATCAACCGGGTACAATCACAACCCATAGGGACACCAACCCTATCATCGGCTAGATGCTTAACCACTAACGAAAGACAGGACACCAACCTCCTCGATCGTTAGGGTACTTGGACGGAGATACAAGACACAAACCCCTCGACATCCAAGGCAACTTTTTAAAGTGCACTCAATCCTATATCCGGCTAACTATATCTGATATCATTTATAAACCATTTTTACAACATCACTTGCCAATATAATACACATTTAACACATAGCTCAATGTTTTCAATGCATTGTCAATAATTCACATTTCCAAGCATTATACAATGCTTTAAATCACAAGTATAAGTCATATACTTACAAGGATCACTTACCATGTACATCCTTCAACATCACATCATTAAAAAACAGTAATCACACTCTTAAAACATGATTTAACAGTAGGTTAATTCATTAAATCAAAATAATGTATAAATCATCACATAATAGCACAACCGAGAGAGAAAATCCTTTCACTTACTTCCAAACTTAGTTAAGTGTTTCAAGCTTACCACTAAGTTCCCAAATCACCTTTTAAAGCTTTTCCAAACTGAAATTCACGTTCTCACTCACTGAAACACGCAACCTTGACTAGCCGAAGTGAATCCTAGAAATCAAAGCTCACGAAACTTCACCGATTGCTTTTAGTACGTTCCCCCTTTTTATACCACACAATAACAGAGGATTAATGCATCACAATGCATTAAAATCTCCAGCAAACAAATCTACCACGCTACTCCACCCCAAAACACCAAAACGCCTACCCGAAACAACCAAAAACACATTCGATTACTATACAAACTCAACACAGCCAAAACATAGCACTTCCATCCAATTTTAATCATCAATTAACATCCAAAATCGATCTAATTACATCCTTATACCTCCAGCAACACCAGAACTACATTAAGACCACAAAAACCCTTATCTACTAACCTAAACAACTAGGATCCAACTTGTTTCGGGGTTAATATGATCAAACCTTTATTTAAGCATTATTTAACATCCAAAATAAGATTAAAATCAATCATAACTCAGCCAAATCATATCCAATACGAAAATCATTCAAAATCACCATTTAAGCTTGATTTAACCATTTTTTTTATCAAATTAAACATAAAACCTTGTTAAGAAACACAATTAGAGAGCCAAATACTTTGGAATTTCAATAAAGAACCTTGATTAGAGGAGTTTAACGAAATTCACCTCTAATCATTGCATGTTTCTTCAATTAGCAAGATTTTGTTGAAAACCTTCGAAGATCCATTGAGATAAATGGAGAAAACCAATGAAATCATTTTCCAAACAAAAGGAATTGAAAAGATGAAAATATCTAGAAGTTTTGAGAGAAAAGAGATGTTAGGTTGAAGATAAAAGAGAGAAAAGGGAAGTTACGTCAAAATGAATTTGTGAAACTAAATTCCCTTTTAATAAAACTCTTTTTAATCTTTAGAATAAATCACAATTAAAATGTGCTCAATTAAAGGAATATATTATTATTTTTTACTTAGCTACCTAAAGATTCTAAGTTTTGTCCCTCTTTCAAAATGGTCCTTTAAAAATAGTTTTCACATTTTTAAAATTTAGTCACCAAATCGCAATGTCTCTCTTCCAAAAAAACCAATTTCCAAAATTGACTTCACCATTCCTTAATATATATTTAAAGAGGATTTTAGGAAATTTTCTCATGATTTTATCACATCCCGAACCAACTTTTCCTTGAACCAACCCCGAACTAACCTTGTTCTCTAGTCTAATTTCAACGAATCCTAAACCACCTCTAAAACTCCTAGGCCCAAAACCGAGGCGTTACAACGCTCCCCCACTTAGGAAATTTCGTTCTCGAAATTTTACCTGTTGGAAAAAGGTGTGGAAACTTCTTCAACTTGTCCGCTTTTCTTTCCCACGTGACCTCCTCAATTCCTCGATGTCGCCACAACACCTTCACAAGTTCAATCGTCTTACCACGAAGAACTTTTCTACTACAATCAAGAATCTCAACAGGTTTCTCATCATAAGACCAATTTGATCACAACTCAATGTCCTCAACCGGCATAACATGCGACGGATCTGACCTATACCTCAACCGATACGCAACATGACCAACATGATCCACAACATCGTATGGTCTAATAAACCATGGACTAAGCTTGCCCTTACGTCCAAACCTCATCACCTTCTTCCAAGGCGATACTTTCAAAAGCACGCGATCACCAACCGCAAACTAAAACGATCACAAATAAGCTTTACATTTTCTGTCGTTCCCTTTAGCAAATCTGGTAAGGAAACTAACTTTTGCCCCGCTTCCGCCCAACAAAGAGGCATCCTACACTTCCTACCATACAATGCTTCATACGGAGCCATTTGTATACTTTCTTGAAAGCTATTATTATAAGAAAACTCCACCAAAGGCAATTATTTCTCCGAAGAATCTTGGATATCTATAACACAACACCACAACATATCTTTAAGCACTTGGATAGCTCGCTCAAACTATCAATCCTTCTAAGGATGATACGAGGCACTAAAATTAAGATGTGTACCTAAAGCTCTATGCAAACACTCCCAAAACCTTGTTGTAAACCTCGAATCTCTATCCGAAACTATAGACTTAGGTACACCATGCAAACGCACTATCTCAGCAATGTACAACTCCACCAACTTATCCAACGTATATGTAGTATGCACGGCTATGAAATGTGCACACTTCGTAAGGCGGTCTACATTCACCCAAATGGAATTCTTCTTTGACTGTGTCAAAGGTAAACCGGACACAAAATCCAACGTAATCATCTCCCATTTCCATTATGGTATCTTCAAAGGCTGCAACAGCCCGAAAGGAAATTGATGCTCATCTTTCATGTGCTGACAGACCATACCCTTACACACAAATTATGCGAAATCCTTCTTCAATCTAACCCAATAGTCCTCATCCATCAAACCACGATACATCTTAGTACTACCAGTATGCATAGAAAAGGGATGCTATGTGCCTTAGTCAGAATAGTGCGCCTCAACTCAACACCATCTGACATAATTGTAAAGCGTCCTTAAGTTCTATATTGTGTGCGCATTCCATCTCATATTATTGTTGTTTTTAAGTATTGGGCATAATTAGGATCATGCATTGCATTTTACAGTATTCTTTACTTTGTCATACTTTTTATTCATTATTTGTTATTTGGTAAAGAAAAGGTATTATTTTAGTTTAGTTTTAGTTTCAGGTACTATATGTTGGCAGAAGGAGAGAGGAGCTGAGGACATGATGTTGAAGCAGCAAACCAAGGAGTTGTACTTATGTAGTTCCAGACAGAGACATCAGCTGTTGACTAGTTGTCGTCGCCATACCTGCTACCCAGGGCAGCAAGTTGAGGAATTAGGGAACTAGAGTGTGATTTGTAGAGCAGAAAATCTTATTCTAATGACGCTATCCACTCTATTTTTTGATGCCTGTACCAGCGGGAAGAGTCGCCGAATAAGGAGAACAAGCTAACTTCCGGAGCAATGCAATGTGAAGAAGTCAAAATTCAACTAAAAAAAGTCAAAATTAAAGGTTGCATTTAATGCAGAAGCTACTTTGAAGACTTCTACTCCAAGGAGGACTTGACCTAGCAAATGCCTTAATATACACAATGTATTTTTACTTCAAAACAACATAGGTTTGCCCTTAGCCATAGTTTAGGTCTTCTTTCCGTCATTATGCTCTAAATTCTTCTTTGGGATTGGGTTATGTTGTAAACTAGTGTGAGAACGGTTGTTTAGGAATTAAGTTCGTTTTTGCAATAAAACATCAAGGTTTCTGTAACGCCCCGGTTTAGGGCTTAGTAGTTTTGGGCGTTGACCGGTTTGGTCAAAGTGTTGTTCGAATCTAAAGAGGTGAAATTAGGAAAGCCTAGTTCGGGTTGCATTAAAAATATGGAAAAATGTTCCAAAATCATCTTTTAATATTATTAAGTGAACTGTGAAATCAATTTTGGAAAATGAGTTTTGGAAGGGTGACATTTTGGCTAGTGACCAAAATGTAATTTTTGAAAGTTTGGTGACTGTTTTAGAAAGGGTTGAAACTTTGAATCTTTAAGGAGCTATTAATCCAAAAGTAGTTTCTCCAGATTTTTCTAAGATATTTTGTGATATATTCTGATTTTAAAAGATGTCAAAACAGGAGGGAAAAGCCATTTGGCTATTTTGTTAACTAACTTTCCAGTTTTCTTTCTCTCATTTTCTCTCAACCCAAACACTTTCTTTCCAGAGAATTGTTTCTGATTTTCTCACATAAATCTCACCTTTCAACTCTCTTTTGATTCCTAATCAACATATCTACAAAACCTCATCATTTGCTACTTGATTCATCAAGGTTTTTGACTCCAAAAAGAGGAGAAACTCAAGTTTGGAGGTAAGAACGTCCTTCTCCTCTAAACTATCAGTTCTTTACTGAAATTCCTAAGTTTTCAATCCTTAATTGATGTTTTATTAAAGGCTTTTGAGTTGTGAATTGGATCTTGGCTTATAATGCAAGATTTGGTGATTTTTGGTGTTTTTCGTTTGATCTGTTAAATCTGTGATTTGAGATGTGTTTTTGATGTTAATTAAACATTAAATTGATAAGGAATTGAGTTTTGATTAATGCAATCCTGGATAGGTTGAGTTTCCTAAGTTTAGCTTGTGTTTCTTGGTTGTTTTTGAGGTGATCTTGTGGATCTGGTGTTGCTGGAGGTATAAGGATGTTTGTAGGTTCTTTTTAGATGTTGAGTGATGTTAAAGGATGTTAGGTTTTGATGGTTTATGGCTGGGCTTTGTTGAGAAGTGGTTTGGATGCATTTTCGGTTGTGTTTGGAAGCCGAAAATGGAGTGTGGATGAGAGCAGCGAGTTTAGGTGCTTTCATTGAAGCAATTAATGCATGATGATGCATTAATCCTTTGCTTTGATGTGTTAAAACAGGGGAGGCATCTTTGGATCCAAGAGTTGTTGATCCGGAAGCTTTATTTGGTGCTTCGGCAAGAGGCGAAGTGGAATCGGTGAGTGAAATTGGGTTTTCGGCTTTGAAACCAATGTCTTTGGAGCTTAGTTTAAGTCTAAACAACTTTGCTAAGCTCAAGTGTAAGTTTTCGGAAAGTACTCTCTAGTGGTGGCCATGATTTTGTTGTGATGCAATGTGGTTTATTGCATGATTTACATACTGTTTTGAAAGCATGATTTAGCATGGTATTTGCTGTTGTTGTAAGCCATATGTTGAAGGAATCTCAAGGTAAGAGTTCCTTGTTTTTGTACATTGAATAAATGTGGTTTGATGCTTTTAAATGCATGATGAATATGGCTTGGTTTAATGCTTTAAAACAGTGGATTAATTGATGATAATGATGTATATTGGCAAGTGATGTTTTTGAAAAGGTTAAGGTCACTAAGGTGGTTAAAACTCCTTGAGTGAGCCTTGTTTACTTAAGAACATCAAGGTGGTTAAAAGTCCTTGGATGGTTCTTGTTATGGACACAAAGGTGGCTAAAAGTCCTTGTGTGATCCTTTCCATGGTGTTTAAAAGTCCATGGGGCCATGGTGTTTAAAAGTCCATGGGGCCAAGGTGTTTAAAAGTCCTTGGGGCCAAGGTGTTTAAAAGTCCTTGGGGTGAAACTTGATACGGACACAAAGGTGGTTAAAAGTCCTTGTGTGGTCCTTTCCATGGTGGTTAAAAGTCCATGGGCCAAGGTGTTTAAAAGTCCTTGGGGCCAAGGTGTTTAAAAGTCCTTGGGGTGAAAGTTGATGAACTTGTTTTTAAAGAAATGGAACTTATCACTTGTGGCCAATATGACATGTTATGATATGAAGCATGAGATGCTTGTTTTAAGTATGCTTTTGAGCATGAGCAATTGATGATTTGAAGCATGATTTATAAATGTTTTATAAATGCATTATTGAATGGTTTTATGAGCATTCCTCACTAAACTTTTGCTTACGCTCTCTTTCGTTTTCTTAATTCAATAATGTAGAACATTAGAGTACCTTAAGGGCAGCAAGAAGGGCAAGCAATCAAGTGAAAGTAAAGCTCAAAGTATGGAAGGAAAAACTTGTTGCGTGTAAAATAGTCTATCGCAATTATAGTGTAAGTATACACGACGCAAGTAGTAAAGTGATACTAAGTATCGGATATCGTCTCCACAGGGATTGGGCTAATGACTCCACCTAAATTCACTGCACGAAGTAAAGAGAAATATTTAAGAGAATTGTCACGAATACTAAAGTAAAAACGTAAATAAAAGATTGAGATATCAAGAGAGAGAGAATGGGCTGGTATTGAGTTGCTCAGTAGTGTAGGTATTGAATTGTTTAGGATCTCCAGTTCTGTCGTCGCACCCGTCGCCGACAGCACCTGTCGCGGCGTCTGTCCGTTAGCTGTCGCGGCAGCGAACACTAACTCCGTACTTCAAGCTTGGCAAGAATCCCTGATCTGCCTTGCCCTATCCCTAGGCACAAGTCTGTCGATGATCACGTCTTTGATGATACCTCTCGGCGTGAATCGAAGGATGAACACCGATGTGTATGAATTCTTCCTTAGCCACTTAACCTCGCCTTATCCCTAAGCACGAGATGGTTCAACTATAAACTAGAGAACGCGCTTTTACCTCTTTCGTATACTTAACTCTCCCGATGCTAAGTAAATAGATAACCTTACAATGCTCTCCTGATGCTCTTGCAAGATATTAAAACCAAGATAAAAGAACTTGAAGTTTATTTTATTGAACTTGAAAAATCCTAAAACAAAGCAACCCTTGCAACTACTTTACAAAACAACCCGTAGCCCTAGGGGGAATTTAGAACATATCGGTGACAGGTAAACAGCAGGGTTTTGGTTTCGGTTATGGGGTAGTCGGCTATGCCCTAGGTTTAATCTATGCCCTTTATATAAGCTTTGGGCTCAAGTTATCTAAGGTAACAAGGATTACAACTTTAATTAAAAGTAAGATTCTAATAAAGACTAAATCTCTAAGGATTCCTACTTTTCAGCCGCCTCCTTGTTTCATGGAAATTCCTCTCCTTGAGCTTTGGCTTGACATATCTTTTGATCCGGGGCTTGGAAAAATATTTGGCTTCCACACGACAGACGAGCAGATTTTTCTCTATCTATCGAGGTCCACTTCACTTTTCCTCTTCATAAATCTACTGTCCTCATGCTGTCACGACAGGTCCATGACAGGTTCGTCTTCTTCAGCTGCTTGTCCAGTTTAGCTCTCCTGCTTATCTGCCCTGCGCCTGCCTTCGACATCTACTGTGACAGATGCCTGCAAAAATAGCCATCTTTCAGTAGAATCCGTGCCTTTTATATAATTGTGATGTTTTATTAAAAACTAACCTAAATGCTATACAATGATGCTTGAATGTAGCAGAAATATGGGTTTAAAAAGGTGTAAATGATAGAAATTTTACACACTCAACACACCCCCAAACTCAAGTTTTTGCTTGCCCTCAAGCAATGAAGACTTAAAAGAAAACTGAAAATTTTTGTGTTGGCCTTCAAACAGTGAACTGTCCCTTACCTGTCGCTCATTCTCTATGGCGGCAGCAACCTGTCGGAAGGGTTAGGATCTGTCCGGAATCTCCCTATAGCTCTCGTGCAGTGTGTGCATGCTTGTGAACAGTTATATGCTAAGACTCTTTTAGTTTCACTAGAATATTCAACTCCTTAACTTGAATTTTATGCCAAAGTTTACTTTCTTTTAGAAGGCACATTTTCATGCTTTTTCTTCTATTTTCAAGCTAAGTTTTTCTAGAGCCAGTTTTGGGCACCTCTAGTTAGCTTCCTAGAGCCGGTTTCGGGCACCTCTAGGTTTTTGAATTTTCTTTTGCTAAACTTCTTTCCTAGAGCCAGTGTTAGGCACCTCTAGGGGCTATCCAAGTTCTAAGCTTCCTATTCTAGTTTGGCTAAAAGAAATCTAAGCAATATAACAGTCACAAAAGTGTTTAAGTTTTCAGAACTATAGAAAGGCTCTAAACTTTTCCTTAACCTGTCCTAAAGATGCTGCCACGACAGAGCCGTCATGACAGGTAAGTTATCATCACAGTTTTAAGCCAACAGTTTAGATTTTCTTATTTTTCTGATTTTTTTTAAGAACTTAACTAATAAGACACAACAATTAAACAAAAGATGTGCTAAAGACTCCATTAAATATGGAGGGTTGCCACCCCCAAACTCGAGGGTGGCATTGCCCTCAATGCAAAATGACATAAAAACAAACAAAGAAAAACATGATAAATAAAAGGACATCACAAATATATAAGGGCAGGCAGCAATAAGAGGAGTAAAAGAAATAAAAACTTAAATTTTATTCGCTGTCCTCGCTGCTGCTGCTGACGCGGATCTGATGGTAGCGTCTGCGTTGGGGAGGTGGCTGGGCAGGTTCCGGAGCAGGTTGATCAACAGGTTCATCAGCCTGTTGAGGTGCAGGTTCTTCCTCCGGTTGGGGGACAGGGTCGTCAGCAAGTTGAAGGGCAGGTGGCTCCACTAGTCGGACATCAGAACCGCTGCTGCCGTCCCAGCTGCCACTCGTGATGGCTTTGGACAGCATTCTCTTGTTGGCCACATGCTTAATTCTTTTCACCCGCGTGAAGGCGCTGTCCAAGTTCTTCCGGACAAGAGGGCTGTCATCAGTGGCAGCTCGCTTGGTGCCTCTAGGGGAAGTGTCCGCCGGTGGGCTGCCGGCTGCTGTCGGGGAAGGTGTGGAGGAGGCAGATTCTTCGTGGGGAGAGACAGGTGGTGTAGGAGTGGGGGAGGGGATATTGAAATAATGGGCGGGGAAGGTGGGGAAAATGACATCCGGAAAATTCAAAGTATTGGTAATGAAATTTACCGTCGCATTGGAGAAGTCGCGGATGAATGTCATCAAACCCATCTGTCGCTCCTCTATCCTCAGGATGGCAGCAAGGATGTGGGAGTTCTGATCTGCCGGAGCGGTGTTGGTGGCAGCTTCTGGGGCAGGTTCGGTAGCAGGTTCATCATCAGACTCAGCAGGAGGGGCGTTTGGATCGAAGGCGTTGAGGGGCGATACGACGATGATCTCCATGAGGCTGGAGATGCTGCTGTCGGTCCAGCCGCTGCCCTTCTTGATTTCGTCTGAAGGGTCCTCCAGTACGGCAGCGCAACGGCAGAGGGCAGTGATTGTGAAGGGCAGGGCATAGTCGTGAATCTGATCGGAAGGCACAATCGAGAATGCTGTCTCGCATGTACCTGCCCACATTGATGGGCCTGTTATGCACGATAGAGTGGATGAGGGCCAACCGCTGTCTGTTGACTGTCGTATGGTGTGACGAGGGCAGGATACGCTTTTTGATAAAAGCATTCCATAATTTTGCCTCGGGGAGTAGCTCTGCCCTGTTGACGGAGTTGGGGTTCTTCTTGCTGGTGCTCCAGGTCGTGCCCTCCTCTGTCAACTCCCTCATGACAGCATCATGTCCGGCAGCATCGAGGGTGTCCCAAAACTGTTGATGAGCATCGTCAGTGGGGCCAAAGAAAAGGCCGAATACATGGTTGATGCTGCTGGCGGTGAAAGGAACTGTCACTCCTCGGACGACGACAGATGTCGCCGTCTTACTCTCGATCGCCTCGTAAAATTCCCTGACCAGAGTGTCGTTAAGCTCTGCCGGCTGCTCGGCAAAGTCCTCCCAAAGTTGTGCCGTAATGGCCTTCATAATGAACGGCCGGAGTCCAAAAAGAGGGGCATCTCTGTTATAGATGAAGCTCCGTTCCTCCCATAGTTCTTTGTTAGCGAACGGAGATGCTGCTGCTGAAGAAGAAGCGGCAGCAGCATTCTGACGGGTTTGTCGTGAAGACATTTTGGTTGCAAGGGCTGAAAAAAGAAAGAAAGTAGATAAAACTAGAAGGGAATAACAAGAGAGAAAATCAGAAGTGATGAAAAATGAAAAGGGGAAGGGGTTTATATAGCGGTCGAGTAGCTGCCCATTTAATGCCGCAACGGCAGGCGGGAAAAACGGGGCAGCAGATTGGATATTGCGTGTCTGACGCGTCTGACACGCATTAATGCGTCTGCTGTGCGTCTGCCGCACGCTTCTTCGTCTGCTGTGCGTCTGTTGACAGCCTGTCAAATCCGTCTGCGCCGGTAGCTGAAACGACAGGTTATCATAAATGGGCTTTATTGGGCTGATGTATGGGCGGTGGGCTTGGGCCACTTCTTCTTTCTCACTTGACTCCTTTATTTCCTAAAAACTGAAATTAAAAACAAAACATTATTTGAATAAAATAAATCTAATTCCTAATAAATAATAATAAATAATTAAAATAAAAATAAAAGTTAGGTTAAATTAGGGATGCCTTGTGGGGCATCACCTAAGGTAACCACTTCCTGTATTCCTGGGGCTTCAGTCCCCTGATAATGCTTGAGGCGTTGTCCATTAACTTTGAATTGGTGCCCGTCTTTTAATGATTGAATTGTAATGGCACCATGGGGAAAAACTTGAATCACTTGGAACGGGCCAGACCATCTAGATTTAAGCTTTCCTGGGAATAGTTTCAACCTAGAATTAAACAACAATACAAGCTGCCCTGGGCAGAACTGACGTGGCAGCAACTTCTTGTCATGCCACTTCTTTGTTTTCTCCTTGTATATTCTTGCGTTGTCGTAGGCCATCGTCCGTATTTCATCGATCTCATTCAAATCTAACAGCCTTTTCTGGCCTGCCTTGTCCAAGTCCATGTTTACTGCCTTGATTGCCCAATATGCCTTGTGTTCTATCTCGACAGGCAGGTGGCAGGTTTTCCCATAGATCAATCGGAATGGAGACATGCCCAATGGAGTTTTGAAAGCTGTCCTGTATGCCCATAATGCATCATTCAGAAGTAGAGACCAATCTTTCCTAGTTGGTTTAACCATCTTTTCAAGAATGTTCTTCACTTCCCTGTTGGAAATCTCAGCCTGTCCATTGGTCTGTGGGTGGTATGCTGTCGCGATCTTGTGCTTGACACCATATTTTCTCAGGGCGGCAGCAATTACCCTGTTGTCAAAATGTCTCCCTTCATCACTGATAATCGCCCTAGGGATGCCAAATCTAGAAAAGATGTTTTTGTGCAAAAACTTTTGGACCGTTTTGGCATCATTCTTTTGAGTTGCGATTGCTTCTACCCACTTGGAGACATAATCTACTGCTAGGAGGATGTAAAGATTTCCACACGACGATGGAAAAGGTCCCATAAAATCAATCCCCCAAACGTCGAAGATTTCGACTTCTAAAATATTCTGCAGTGGCATCTCGTTTCTCCTCGAGATATTACCTGTCCGCTGGCACCTGTCACAGTTTTTGTAAAATTCCTGTGCGTCCTTGTACAGTGTCGGCCAGTAGAACCCTGACTGCAGCACCTTGGCAGCAGTTTTATTGCCTCCTAAGTGTCCTCCATATTGTGAAGCATGACAGTGATGGAGAATGTCTTCTTGTTCTTCTTGTGGTACACATCTCCTTATAACCTGATCTGCGCACATCTTGAAAAGAAGAGATTCGTCCCAATAATAATGTTTAACATCATTTTGAAACCTCTTCCTGGCTTGATAAGTAAGATCAGAAGGTAATATTCCGCTAACTATAAAATTAACGAAATCAGCATACCAGGGAAGGTTAGAAGACTTACCTGCCGCCATGGCTGTCGCGACAACTATTGCGGCAGCAAAGAGCTGCTCATCTAGGAAGGTCTCTAGTATGTGTGTCTCATCTACAGGTAGACTCTGTCCCATCTCCAACCTCGACAAGTGATCTGCCACCTGATTTTCTGTCCCCTTTTTGTCTTTGATTTCAAGGTCGAACTCTTGTAATAGTAAGATTCACCGTATCAACCTAGGCTTTGCATCCTTTTTTGCAAATAAATACTTGAGGGCAGAGTGGTCGGTGTGTATTATAACCTTCGTTCCAAGTATGTAAGAACGAAACTTGTCGATGGAGAATACCACAGCTAACAGCTCCTTTTCTGTGGTGGTATAATTCACTTGGGCATCATTCAATGTTTTGCTGGCATAATATATGACATGAAACAGCCTGTCCTTGCGCTGCCCAAGTGCTGCCCCGACATCATAGTCACTAGCATCACACATAATTTCAAACGGTTGCGTCCAGTCTGGTGGCTGTACTATGGGGGCTGTCACTAGTTTTTCCTTCAGAACATTGAATGCTTCAGTACATTCTTCATTAAAGTCAAAGGGTCGGTTCTGCTCTAAGAGATGACATAGGGGCTTCGTGATTTTTGAGAAATTTGCAATAAATCTCCTATAAAAACCAGCATGCCCTAAAAAACTCCTAATGCCCTTGACTGAGGTTGGCGGCGGCAGCTTCTCTATGACTTCAATCTTTGCCCTGTCGACCTCTATCCCACGGCAGCTAATCTTATGGCCTAAAACTATCCCTTCATCTACCATAAAATGGCATTTTTCCCAATTAAGAACAAGATTAGCTTTTTCACATCTTTCAAGTACCTTTTTAAGGTTGCCGAGGCAGCTCTCCAAATCGTCTCCAAAGACGGAAAAATCATCCATGGAAATTTCGAGGAAGTCCTCTACCATGTCGGAGAATATTGCCTTCGTGCACCTTTGGAAGGTGGCAGGTGCGTTACATAGGCCGAACGGCATCCTCCTAAATGCGTATGTTCCGTAAGGGCATGTGAAAGTCGTTTTCTCTTGGTCCTCCGGTGCAATAGTGATTTGGTTATAACCTGAGTAACCATCAAGAAAACAATAGTAAGGTTTACCCGCTAATCTATCAAGCATTTGATCAATAAAGGGTAAAGGAAAGTGGTCTTTTCGGGTAGCTTTGTTAAGCTTCCGATAGTCCATACAAACCCTCCAACCGGTCACAGTCCTGGTTGGGATTAACTCATTGTTTTCGTTGGTTATCACGGTCATGCCTCCTTTCTTGGGAACACATTGCACCGGGCTTACCCATTTGCTATCGGAGATGGCGTAAATAATACCAGCATCTAACCATTTAATTATTTCTTTACGCACTACCTCCTTCATTGCAAGGTTTAACCGCCGTTGGGCATCAATAGTCGGCTTATGATCTTCCTCTAGGAGGATTTTGTGCATACAGATTGCCGGACTAATGCCCTGAATGTCTGCTATAGTCCATCCTATCGCTCTTTTATGCTGCCTCAACATGTCGATCAGCTGTCATTCCTGTTCCTGCGGCAGCTTAGCAGAGATGATTACGGGCAGTGTTTTATCACAACCAAGATAAGCATATTTGAGCTGCCCTGGCAGGGGCTTAAGTTCTAAGACAGGTGGTTCAACAGTAGATGGCTTTTTGATTAAATGGTTATCCGAAGTGTAATTCAAGGGTTCGAATAACTTACCTGGGCGATGTTCTAACCAGTCTACCTCCTCATGACCTTCAGTATCAGATGTATCGGATTCAGAGGAGTCGCTGTCGTCGGTGTTGTCGTCGTTGCTGTCGTGACAGGCTTGTAAATGGCTGTCGCAGCAGTGACCAAATTTTATATCCCGGCAGCCCGACCTGATGCAGGGTTGATCAAAGGTCACCTCAATGATGGCCTTGCATTCTTCATCCACATCAGCATGTTTCATTGCTTGGAGAACGTTCAACTTAATTTCTTGATCGTTTACGCGCATGGTGAGTTCTCCTTTCTCCACATCAATCAATGATCTTCCCGTGGCTAAGAAGGGTCGCCCTAGGATGACTGGTGCGTTCTCATCTGCCTCACAATCTAAAATAAGAAAGTCAGCAGGAAAAATAAGTTTATCCACTCTTACCAAGATGTCTTCAATTTTTCCCTCGGGGTGAACGTAAGAGCGGTCGGCTAGCTGTAGGGTAACTGTCGTGGGCCGCGCCTTGCCAATACCTAATTTCTGAAAAACAGATTTGGGCATTAGATTAACACTAGCACCAAGATCACATAATGCCTTACCCACAAATCTGTCGCCGATTACGCAAGGTATGAGGAAGCTCCCTGGATCCTTCTTTTTCTGGGGTGGTTGTCGATGAAGAATACTCATGCAACCTTCTTGCATCCTTACCGTTTCAAATTCCCCAAGTTTAGATTTTTTTAGACATGACATCCTTGAGAAATTTAGCATAACCGGGCATTTCCCTAACAGCATCTAACAACGGAATGTTAATATGAACCTGTTTAAAAATATCATAAATCTTTTTAAGTTGAGATTCATGCTTAGCTTGCTGTATCCGTTGAGGAAAAGGTGGTGGAGGACGGTAATCAGCAATGCGTCCTTCCCACTGCATGCGAATCTGAGGACGATACTCATCTTTTTTCTCCTCTGTCGCTTCTGCTGTCGTGACAGGCTCATCGGCAGCAGTCTGTTTATTACCTGTCGGGGCAGCTTCCTCGGCAGGTTTATCCAAGGCAGGTTCCTTTTCTGTTTCAGCTTCTTTTTCCGGCCCTGGTAACTTTATCCCACTCCTAGTAGTAATCGCCTTACATTGCTCATGTGGGGGTGGTCTAGCATTTTCAGTATTGCTAGGAAAACCTCCATTCTGCCGTGGCTTAATATGCTGCGACACCTGACCCATTTGTGTCTCTAGAGATTTCAAGGTGGCCTCATGATTTGTCATTCTCATCTTAGTTTCATCCATAAAGTCTTCCGTTTTCTTGACAAACTTATTGATGTTCTCCATATACGTACCAGTCTGAGACATAAAGGTGGCCAGAGTCTGCTCCAATATACTACTCGTGGCAGGTGGTGGTTGCTGTTGTTGCTGAGGCGGCAGGTTCTGCGGCTGCGGCTGCTGTCGCGTCAACAATCTAGGACCCCCCTGATTCTGATTATATGCTTGCGAATTTAGGGCATTGTTAGGGTTACTCCAGGAAAATTTGGGATCTTTCCTCCAATTAGGGTTGTAATTGTTGGAATTGTAGTTTGGCTTGTAATTTCCAACATATTTTCCTTCTTCTATATTTATAGGGCACTCATCCCTACTATGATTTCCCTCACATGTAGCACAGACTTCCTCGACAGCAAACCCTCGTACTTCCTCTTCACTCAATAAGTGTTTCATGGCTTTAGTGAGGAATGCTACCTGTGATTTCATAGTGCTGTCGGCCTCATAATCCTTGACAGCAAGTACCCGTTTACGCCCTCTTCTAGCGGTTGGAAACTGCTCCTCATTCTTAGCCAGATGTTTCAAAACTTGCAGGGCCTCGTCCGGATCTTTATCCAATAATAGTCCATTCGCTGCAGAATCAATTCGAATGCGAGTTTGTAAGTTAGCAGCATTATAAAACTTAGTTACCTGATTCCAGACGGGGAATCCATGCATTGGGCAGTTTCGTAGAAGAGTTGTGAATCTGTCCCAGGCCTCGTGCATTGGCTCGTCATCTTCCTGTTGAAAAGTAGCAATTTCATTACGTAATCGCTCAGCTAAATGTGAAGGATTAAAACGAGACAAAAATTCACGAGTTAAATCTGCCCAAGTCATAATAGAACCCGGTGTAAGTTTATTCCACCAAGTTTTAGCTCTATCCCTCAATGAATGGGGGAATAACCGAAGCCTCAGTATCTCCGGACTAACTCCTGGTAGTCTAAACGAACCACAGATCTCCTGGAACGTTTTGAGATGCTCCCTAGCATCTTCTGTCGCAGAACCACCAAACTGCCCGGCATTGTTGATCATACTAAACATGACAGGTTTAAACTCGAAGTTGTCAACATCAATATCCGGCAGCGTGGTCTCCAGCTCTACATGATCGTTCAGCATGTAGTCACGACATGACCGTCGTCCACCTGCCGCGGGCGGGTCACCGACAGGCGGGATTTCTTCACCGACAGGCTGATTACGGGCCATCTGCTCTAGCTGTTCTTCAAGGTATTCGTTTCGGTCTAAAAGGTGGCGAATCTGTTTCTTGAGATTAAAGGAACGTTCAATCTCCGGATCTAATTTATACTCAGGATCTTCACCTCTTTTCGATCTGAGCATAAACAGGAAAACTTTGTGAAAAGCAAGAGTTTAAAACACAAAAGAAAAATTAAAGAAAAGTAAAAATAAAAACAAAAACAAAAACGAAAATAAAAACAAAAAGTGCAAGGAAAGAAAGGTGTAGTTATGTTGCCATTCCCCGGCAACGGCGCCAAAAACTTGTTGCGTGTAAAATAGTCTATCGCAATTATAGTGCAAGTATACACGACGCAAGTAGTAAAGTGATACTAAGTATCGGATATCGTCTCCACAGGGATTGGGCTAATGACCCCACCTAAATTCACTGCACGAAGTAAAGAGAAATATTTAAGAGAATTGTCACGAATACTAAAGTAAAAACGTAAATAAAAGATTGAGATATCAAGAGAGAGAGAATGGGCTGGTATTGAGTTGCTCAGTAGTGTAGGTATTGAATTGTTTAGGATCTCCAGTTCTGTCGTCGCACCCGTCGCCGACAGCACCTGTCGCGGCGTCTGTCCGTTAGCTGTCGCGGCAGCGAACACTAACTCCGTACTTCAAGCTTGGCAAGAATCCCTGATCTGTCTTGCCCTATCCCTAGGCACAAGTCTGTCGATGATCACGTCTTTGATGATACCTCCCGACGTGAATCGAAGGATGAACACCGATGTGTATGAATTCTTCCTTAGCCACTTAACCTTGCCTTATCCCTAAGCACGAGATGGTTCAACTATAAACTAGAGAACGCGCTTTTACCTCTTTCGTATACTTAACTCTCCCGATGCTAAGTAAATAGATAACCTTACAATGCTCTCCCGATGCTCTTGCAAGATATTAAAACCAAGATAAAAGAACTTGAAGTTTATTTTATTGAACTTGAAAAATCCTAAAACAAAGCAACCCTTGCAACTACTTTACAAAACAACCCGTAGCCCTAGGGGGAATTTAGAACATATCGGTGACAGGTAAACGGTAGGGTTTTGGTTTCGGTTATGGGGTAGTCGGCTATGCCCTAGGTTTAATCTATGCCCTTTATATAAGCTTTGGGCTCAAGTTATCTAAGGTAACAAGGATTACAACTTTAATTAAAAGTAAGATTCTAATAAAGACTAAATCTCTAAGGATTCCTACTTTTCAGCCGCCTCCTTGTTTCATGGAAATTCCTCTCCTTGAGCTTTGGCTTGACATATCTTTTGATCCGGGGCTTGGAAAAATATTTGGCTTCCACACGACAGACGAGCAGATTTTTCTCTATCTATCGAGGTCCACTTCACTTTTCCTCTTCATAAATCTGCTGTCCTCATGCTGTCACGACAGGTCCATGACAGGTTCGTCTTCTTCAGCTGCTTGTCCAGTTTAGCTCTCCTGCTTATCTGCCCTGCGCCTGCCTTCGACATCTACTGTGACAGATGCCTGCAAAAATAGCCATCTTTCAGTAGAATCTGTGCCTTTTATATAATTGTGATGTTTTATTAAAAACTAACCTAAATGCTATGCAATGATGCTTGAATGCAGCAGAAATATAGGTTTAAAAAGGTGTAAATGATAGAACTTTTACACACTCAACAGGTTTCTTAAGTACATTTTTAGCTTTTGGTAATTTGACAATGGGGGACCTATGTGTATGTTTTGGGAGAGGTTTTGAACTCCCTAAGTATGTTGAATGTTGATGAGAATGCTGGTTTTAGTGTTTGGCCTTTATATGCTTGAATTGGAAGTTTATGCTTGTATGGCTTGCTTGTGTAGGAAGCATGCCTATAGATTTGGGGCTTTTCGTGTATGATGTTGTTTTGATGAATTGTTGATGCAAGTATGTCTTATATATGTTGAATTGCATGCTGGTAAAGTTTGGTGGCAATTGGAGCATGATTGGATGTTTAATTGCATGTTTAAGAATGCATTTTGGGGCAATCTGTGCAGGGTGTTTCGGAACAGTATCACCCGTTTCGGAACAGGTGCCTTAAACAAGCCCAGGCGTCCGAAACGGGAGGGACCGTTCCGAAACGGTTTGGCTACTGCCAGCCCGTGTTGCGGTACGCGTTGCGGAACGGCCCCGCGTTTCGAAACGGGCTCTGCCTGTTTCGGAACGGGTGACCGTTAGGGACTGACATTGGCAGTTAAATGTTTTGAAATGTTTGCATTTTGGTCCTGAATCTTGTATGTGCAATTGTATGAGTTTGGGAAGTCCTTTTGAGCTGAAATTTCACAGTGAAGCATGAAAACTGACTAATTACAAGCTGGTAACTTTAATTTGAGTTAAGTCCTCATATTTATCAGAAATTACAATTTGGTCCCTAAAGTTGTAATTTGTTCAATTGGGTCCCTGTTTGATCTCTGATGTTTGTGATCTTTGAGTATGTTGTTTGAGTGATCACAATTAGGGCTAATGTGCATCTAGACAAGATTAAAAAGAAAAAAAAGGGTCGTTAATCAAGGTTGACTTTCGGGTTAACTTTGGTTTTCCCCGTGTGACTTTCTTAATTTGGGTCAACCGTCTAGGCCGGGTTAAGGGGGTTACATTTGGTGGTATCAGAGCTGAGTTCTCGAATAATTGGGAATGAATGTGTGCATGATTGAAGTATGTATGCCTTGTATGCTTGTTGTTTGAAAGCATGCTTTAATGGCTTGTGATTTGGATGCAATTGAGATGTATGCTGTGATGTAGCATGTTGTGGGTACCCATTGCCAAATCAAAGCTAATGAAATGATGTTGATTTTGAATGAAATTGAGCTTGAATACTTGGATTGCTTACCTTGCTGGGCCTGACTTTGTTTTATTTGCATTGATGTTGCATGGTAAAAGTATGGCACCACGTAGAGAGTTACGAGGTAATGTGCGAGCTACGGCTCCTGATGAGAATGAGAATGAGGAAAATACGGGTAGTGCGGTGTTACCTCCTCCTCCACCTGGTGGTGGTGGTGCTGAGGGTGGAAGAGCTGAAGCTGCAGCTGGTGCTAGAGCTGCTGGACCAGAGGTTGGTCAGGGGCAAGCTATGCCTGATATGTCTATGTTAGTACAAGCTATTGCGGGTGCTTTTCGAGCAGCAGTAGCTGGAGCTCAAGGAGCTGGGCATCAGGGAGATGCTGGAGTTAGACTACCTTTGGAGCGTCTGCGCAGTCTTGGTGGGACTGAGTTCAGGGGTATGTCTGCTGAGAGTTCTGAAGCTTGGCTAGAGAGTACCAAGCGAATCTTGGGACAGATGAGCTGCACGGATGTGCAAAAGTTGGGTTGTGTTGTGTCCTTGCTGCAGGACGATGCGTATACGTGGTGGACGACCACCACAGCCGGGATGGCTGAAGCTGATGTGACTTGGACATTCTTTCAGAATGTGTTCAAGCGGAGATATCTTGGAGTGAGATATCTTGATGAGAAGAAACGTGAGTTCATGACTCTTACCCAGGGGAGTATGACAGTGGCTGAGTATGAGGTGCAGTTTGTGCGACTCAGTCAGTATGCACCTGAGCTTATTCCTGATGAACGGGAGAGGTGCGAAAGGTTTCGTTATGGTCTTGTAACGGAGGTGAAGATGTATGTGATGGCCACCGAATATGATGATTTTGATGTGTTGGTGGGCCGAGCCAAGGACATAGAGATGAACTTGGGTTTATCTGCGAAAGGTGCTGGAGCAAGTTCTGGCAAGAGAGCTGCTGAGTATAGTTCCGGTGGTGGACGGAACAAGAGGGGACGTGATCAGAAGTATCAGTCCTCAGCTAAGAGAGGTGGTGGTGCACCTGCTAGAGGAGGTAATGCTAGAGCTGACCCTAGTGCTTGTTGGATCTGTGGTTCACGTGGTCACATGAAGCGTGACTGTCCTCGTGCTGTGAGGGAGGTGCAAGCTCCTGTTGCGGCAGCTGGTTATGGGTGCTGGAATTGTGGTTCTGTAGACCACTTGAGGCGAGATTGTCCTAGGTTGGCTGGTGATCAGGTGCGTGCTCCTGTTGTGGCTGCACCGCAGAGAGGTCGTGGGCGCGGCCGTGGTAATTTCCAGAGGCGTGAGGAAGGTGGTCGTGGAGTAGCTCATGTTGTGGCTATTCAGCCTGAAGGTGGAGGCCAAGCGAGGGTGTATGCTCAGCGTGAAGGGAGGAATGATGCGGATGTGATTGCAGGTACCTTTACTTTGCAATCCTTATCATTGCTTTCTTTGATTGATTCTGGATCTACGCATCCACACATTTTGCGTGAGCATGCTGAATTGCTTGGTTTGCCTGTTGAGTCTTTGGATGTTGGTGTTCGCGTCACTAGTTCTTTTGGTGAAACTGTTGTGACTCGAAAGCTTTATAGAAGGTGTCCCTTGGTTGTTCAAGAACATGTTTTTCATGTTGATCTTATGGAGTTGCCCTTTTATGGTTTTGATGTGATCCTTGGTATGGATTGGCTTGCTGAGCATCGTGCTATTGTGGATTGTGAAAATAAGCGAGTTTCGCTTAAGCTTGCGGATGATTATGAAGTGGTTGTGGTTGGTGAGAATGTGAAGTTTCTTGCCAATGTTGTTTCTACCTTGGAGGCGAGCAGGATGCTGAGGCAAGGTTGTGAAGCTTATCTAGCTTTTGTGATGAATCCTAGCTCTAAGGAGTTGAGAGTGCAGGATATCAGAGTTGTGAAGGAGTTTCCTGGTGTTTTTCCTGAGGAGTTGCCTGGTATACCTCCTAATCGCGAGGTGGAGTTTGGAATTGAGCTGTATGAGAATACAACTCCTGTGTCCATTACTCCCTATAGAATGGCACCTAAGGAGCTGAAGGAGCTGAAGACGCAGTTGCAAGAGCTGCTTGATCGTGGTTTCATTCGGCCGAGTGTGTCACCTTGGGGAGCACCGGTCTTGTTTGTGAAGAAGAAAGATGGCACTATGAGAATGTGCATTGATTACCGTCAGCTGAATAAGTTGACTATCAAGAATCGGTATCCTTTGCCGAGGATTGATGATCTCTTTGATCAATTTCGGGGAGCTGCTGTGTTCTCTAAGATTGACTTGAGGTCAGGGTATTATCAGTTGAAGGTGAAGGATGTGGATGTGCCTAAGACAGCTTTCAGGACAAGGTATGGGCATTATGAGTTCCTTGTGATGCCGTTTGGTTTGACAAATGCTCCTGCTGCTTTCATGGACATGATGAATCGTGTGTTTCATGAATACCTGGACAAGTTCGTTGTGGTGTTCATTGATGATATCCTCGTGTACTCGCGTACTGAGGAGGAGCATGAAGAGCATTTGAGGATTGTGCTGCAAGCTTTGTTGGAGAATCAGCTTTATGCTAAGCTGAGCAAGTGTGAGTTCTGGCTTAAGGAGGTGGTGTTTCTTGGGCATCTGGTCTCAGCTGAAGGGATTCGTGTTGATCCTCAGAAGATTGAGGCAGTGATGAGCTGGAAGGTTCCTAAGTCTGTTCATGAGGTCCGTAGTTTCCTTGGTTTGGCAGGATACTACCGAAGGTTTGTGGATGGTTTTTCCAAGATTGCTGCTCCTTTGACGAAGCTGTTGCAAAAGGATGTTAAGTATGAGTGGACGGAAGCGAGACAGCAAGCTTTTGAGAAGCTGAAGGCGGCTTTGACGCAAGCTCCTATCTTGGTTCAACCTGAATCAGGGAAAGAGTTTGTGGTCTATAGTGATGCATCCTATGTTGGTTTGGGATGTGTGCTGATGCAAGAGGGTAAGGTGGTGGCTTATGCATCGCGGCAGTTGAAAGTGCATGAGCGCAATTACCCTACGCATGATATTGAGCTGGCTGCAGTGGTTTTTGCTCTAAAGATCTGGAGGCATTATCTGTATGGTGAGAAGTGTACTGTGTACACGGATCACAAGAGTTTGAGGTATCTGATGTCTCAGAAGGAGTTGAATCTTAGGCAGCGGCGTTGGTTAGAGTTGCTCAAGGATTATGATCTGACGATTGAGTATCATCCGGGAAAGGCTAATGTTGTTGCGGATGCCTTGAGTAGGAAAGTAGCTGTTGAGCTGAGGGCTATGTTTGCTAGCTTGAGCATATCGCGAGATGGTGGTCTTGTTGCTGAGTTGCAGGTGAAACCATCGTTGGTTCAGTTGATCAAGGATAAGCAGATGTTGGATGATTCCTTGGTGTCTCATGTTCAGGATATCGCGGAGGGTAGACCTTCGGATTTCTGTTTTAATGATGATGGTGTGTTGTGTTTTGGGAGTCGGATAGTAGTGCCTGCTGATGCTGAGTTGAGGCGTGCTATTCTGACTAAAGGCCATAGTAGTCCTTTTGCTATGCACCCTGTTAGTACTAAGATGTACCGTGATCTTCGTGATGAGTACTATTGGGTGGGTTTGAAGAAGGATGTTGCGGAGTTTGTGAGCAAGTGTTTGGTGTGTCAGCGAGTTAAGGCTGAACATCAGGTTCCTTCTGGGTTGTTGCAACCGTTGAAAATCCCTGAATGGAAGTGGGAAAGGGTTACCATGGATTTTGTATATGGTTTACCTTTGTCTCCATCGAAGAAGAATTCTGTTTGGGTGATTGTGGATCGCCTGACGAAGTGTGCGCATTTCTTGCCTGTGCATACTACGTTCTCTTTGGATAAACTGGCAGAGCTGTACATTGCTGAGATTGTGAGGCTGCATGGTGTGCCTAAGTCGATTGTGTCGGATAGGGATCCGAGGTTCACATCGCGTTTCTGGCAGTGTTTGCATCAAGCTTTGGGTACAAGGTTGCATTTTAGTACATCCTATCATCCTCAGTCGGATGGTCAGTCTGAGCGAGTTATTCAGATATTGGGGGATATGTTGAGGTGCTGTGTGATTGAGTTCCAAGGTTCTTGGGAGAAGCATCTGCCTTTGGTTGAGTTCGCTTATAACAATAGTTATCAGGCGAGTATACAGATGGCACCTTATGAGGCTCTGTATGGGAGGAAGTGTAGGACTCCTCTTTGTTGGGCTGAAACTGGTCAAAAGTTGGTTTCGATGCCGGCTTTGTTGAAAGGGACCACCGAGAAGGTGAAGCTCATTTGTGAGCGGTTGAAGGCTGCCTCTGATCGGCAAAAGTCTTACGCGGATTTGAAGCGTAAGGAGATAGAGTATGCGGTGGGTGACCGTGTGTTCTTGAAGGTTTCGCCTTGGAAGAAGGTGATGAGGTTTGGCCGGAAGGGTAAGTTGAGCCCTAGGTACATTGGACCATATGAGGTGGTTGAGCGTGTGGGTCCTGTTGTGTATCGGTTGAGGTTACCTCAAGAGTTGGACAAGATTCATGATGTGTTCCATGTTTCTATGCTCCGGAAGTATAGATCTGATCCTTCGCATGTGATGCCTGTGGAGGAAGTGGAATTGAATCCGGATTTGACCTATGATGAGGAACCGGTGAAGGTTCTGGATTCGGATAGCAAGGTTCTTCGTGGCAAGACCATTGAGTTGGTGAAGGTGCTGTGGAAGCATCGAGGTGTTGAGGAAGCCACGTGAGAGCGGAAGGAAGACATGCTGAAGCAGTTTCCTTATCTCTTTTCTTCAGGTAAATTTCGAGGACGAAATTTCTTAAGGGGGGGAGAGTTGTAACGCCCCGGTTTTGGGCTTAGTAGTTTTGGGCGTTGACCGGTTTGGTCAAAGTGCTGTTCGAATCTAAAGAGGTGAAATTAGGAAAGCCAAGTTCGGGTTGCATTAAAAATATGGAAAAATGTTCCAAAATCATCTTTTAATATAATTAAGTGAACTGTGAAATCAATTTTGGAAAATGAGTTTTGGAAGGGTGACATTTTGGCTAGTGACCAAAATGTAATTTTTGAAAGTTTGGTGACTGTTTTAGAAAGGGTTGAAACTTTGAATCTTTAAGGAGCTATTAATCCAAAAGTAGTTTCTCCAGATTTTTCTAAGATATTTTGTGATATATTCTGATTTTAAAAGATGTCAAAAGAGGAGGGAAAAGCCATTTGGCTATTTTGTTAACTAACTTTCCAATTTTCTTTCTCTCATTTTCTCTCAACCCAAACACTTTCTTTCCAGAGAATTGTTTCTGATTTTCTCACATAAATCTCTCCTTTCAACTCTCTTTTGATTCCTAATCAACATATGTACAAAAACTCATCATTTGCTACTTGATTCATTAAGGTTTTTGATTCCAAAAAGAGGAGAAACTCAAGTTTGGAGGTAAGAACGTCCTTCTCCTCTAAACTATCAGTTCTTTACTGAAATTCCTAAGTTTTCAATCCTTAATTGATGTTTTATAAAAGGCTTTTGAGTTGTGAATTGGATCTTGGCTTATAATGCAAGATTTGGTGATTTTTGGTGATTTTCGTTTGATCTGTTAAATCTGTGATTTGAGATGTGTTTTTGATGTTAATTGAACATTAAATTGATAAGGAATTGAGTTTTGATTAATGCAATCCCGGATAGGTTGAGTTTCCTAAGTTTAGCTTGTGTTTCTTGGTTGTTTTTGAGGTGATCTTGTGGATCTGGTGTTGCTGGAGGTATAAGGATGTTTGTAGGTTCTTTTTAGATGTTGAATGATGTTAAAGGATGTTAGGTTTTGATGGTTTATGGCTGGGCTTTGTTGAGAAGTGGTTTGGTGCTTTCATTGAAGCAATTAATGCATGATGATGCATTAATCCTCTGCTTTGATGTGTTAAAACAGGGGAGGCATCTTTGGATCCAAGAGTTGTTGATCCGGAAGCTTGATTTGGTGCTTCGGCAAGAGGCGAAGTGGAATCGGTGAGTGAAATTGGGTTTTCGGCTTTGAAACCATTGTCTTGGGAGCTTAGTTTAAGTCTAAACAACTTTGCTAAGCTCAAGTGTAAGTTTTCGGAAAGTACTCTCTAGTGGTGGCCATGATTTTGTTGTGATGCAATGTGGTTTATTGCATGATTTACATACTGTTTTGAAAGCATGATTTAGCATGGTATTTGCTGTTGTTGTAAGCCATATGTTGAAGGAATCTCAAGATAAGAGTTCCTTGTTTTTGTACATTGAATAAATGTGGTTTGATGCTTTTAAATGCATGATGAATATGGCTTGGTTTAATGCTTTAAAACAGTGGATTAATTGATGATAATGATGTATATTGGCAAGTGATGTTTTTGAAAAGGTTAAGGTCACTAAGGTGGTTAAAAGTCCTTGAGTGAGCCTTGTTTACTTAAGAACATCAAGGTGGTTAAAAGTCCTTGGATGGTTCTTGTTATGGACACAAAGGTGGTTAAAAGTCCTTATGTGATCCTTTCCATGGTGTTTAAAAATCCATGGGGCCATGGTGTTTAAAAGTCCATGGGGCCAAGGTGTTTAAAAGTCCTTGGGGTGAAACTTGATACGGACACATAGGTGGTTAAAAGTCCTAGTGTGGTCCTTTCCATGGTGGTTAAAAGTCCATGGGCCAAGGTGTTTAAAAGTCCTTGGGGCCAAGGTGTTTAAAAGTCATTGGGGTGAAAGTTGATGAACTTGTTTTTAAAGAAATGGAACTTATCACTTGTGGCCAATATGACATGTTATGATATGAAGCATGAGATGCTTGTTTTAAGTATGCTTTTGAGCATGAGCAATTGATGATTTGAAGCATGATTTATAAATGTTTTATAAATGCATTATTGAATGGTTTTATGAGCATTCCTCACTAAGCTTTTGCTTACGCTCTCTTTCATTTTCTTAATTCAATAATGCAGAACATTAGAGTACCTTAAGGGCAGCAAGAAGGGCAAGCAATCAAGTGAAAGTAAAGCTCAAAGTATGGAAGGTTTCTTAAGTACATTTTTAGCTTTTGGTAATTTGACAATGGGGGACCTATGTGTATGTTTTGGGAGAGGTTTTGAACTCCCTAAGTATGTTGAATGTTGATGAGAATGCTGGTTTTAGTGTTTGGCCTTTATATGCTTGAATTGGAAGTTTATGCTTGTATGGCTTGCTTGTGTAGGAAGCATGCCTATGGATTTGGGGCTTTTCGTGTATGATGTTGTTTTGATGAATTGTTGATGCAAGTATGTCTTATATATGTTGAATTGCATGCTGGTAAAGTTTGGTGGAAATTGGAGCATGATTGGATGTTTAATTGCATGTTTAAGAATGCATTTTGGGGCAATCTGTGCAGGGTGTTTCGGAACAGTATCACCCGTTTCGGAACAGGTGCCTTAAACAAGCCTAGGCGTCCGAAACGGGAGGGACCGTTCCGAAACGGTTTGGCTACTGCCAGCCCGTGTTGCGGTACGCGTTGCGGAACGGCCCCGTGTTTCGAAACGGGCTCTGCCTGTTTCGGAACGGGTGACCGTTAGGGGCTGACATTGGCAGTTAAATGTTTTGAAATGTTTGCATTTTGGTCCTGAATCTTGTATGTGCAATTGTATGAGTTTGGGAAGTCCTTTTGAGCTGAAATTACACAGTGAAGCATGAAACCTGACTAATTACAAGCTGGTAACTTTAATTTGAGTTAAGTCCTCATATTTATCAGAAATTACAATTTGGTCCCTAAAGTTGTAATTTGTTCAATTGGGTCCCTGTTTGATCTCTGATGTTTGTGATCTTTGAGTATGTTGTTTGAGTGATCACAATTAGGGCTAATGTGCATCTAGACAAGATTAAAAAGAAAAAAAAGGGTCGTTAATCAAGGTTGACTTTCGGGTTGACTTTGGTTTTCCCCGTGTGACTTTCTTAATTTGGGTCAACCGTCTAGGCCGGGTTAAGGGGGTTACAGTTTTCTTATTCCATGTTCTTCATAGTTTTCAATCAAGGTGAAAGATTAATTGTTTACTATCCATTTTTTCGGTATCGAGAGAGTCAAACTCACGAATGGAGTAAGTACGATATTCACCGTAATAAAGTGTTAATCAATCCAGCCTAGACATAGGTTAGGTTTTAAGACGGTTAACAGAGAACGAACCAAACATTGATGTCTTTGCACGATTCATGCCGCGACTGGTATTATCTGCAGTGGCCATCAACATCATTTTGGCTTAGACTGAAGCGGGATCACTTTCGAAGCACTCTATCGAGCCTTGAAGTACTATCGAGTTTGCCCCTGAGACAATCGTTCGTTCCCCCGCCCTGAGCTGCAATTTGTGATTCATCGAGGGGAACCAGTCAAGCTCAACGCCACTGTGATCAACAACTTCTACGGCTTAGAGATAGAAGAAAATCCTCACAAGGAATGGAGGTTGTCACTAACAGTTGCCGACTATGACAGAGTAAAGGCTAAGATATACGAGCCCAACACACCGTGGTTGGCAAGAAAGCATGGCGGCTCAGTGCAACGCCGCTGACTGTCGCCTGAGCCCATGCTTTGGAACACTTTAATCAAAAGGCATCTACTGCCCACCTCCCACAACTCTATAGTAGACAGGCCGCGCCTAGCCCTCATCTATAGCACCATGGTGAACTGGCCCATCAACGTATGAGAAATCATATGCAATGAGATCCACAACTATTTCCCAAGAACAAGGGCCGGTTGTACTTCCTGTCTATTATCACCAGCTTATGTGCCAACTTCAACATCCCCTCTGATCCAGAAGATGAGATGACAGCTGCCAAGGAGGGTTAGACTAGAGAAGTCCACCTTCAGATGATGCAGGACCAAGAGATAGAACCCATCACTCCTAGCCAGCCCTTCGTCGCCCAGCCATCCACACCAGCCCCCCAAGGAAGAACTTAAGCTACCTCGAACAATAAAGTCATTACTCTGTTGTGCACTCTCATCGACAGCAACAAGCAGATCAAGCAACAACAATTGACCTTCATGAAGTATGTGGGGGAGGTCCAAGAGGCTTTTGTGGCCTATCTTCTCTAGAAATTTCTAGATGACGACCCCACTCTTCCAACCTTCCCCGCCGACCTTGCCGCCGCAGCTGCACCTAGAGAAGGCACACCATCAGAAGCAGTTGCCCGCCATACCACCTTCTGCCGTCCCCGACACACTACCCATCGTACCCTGCCACCTCCACCTCTAACAAGGTGGCAGACTGTAACGAGAGGCATCCGTAACATCTTTCCCTTGCCTGCACAGCGGCAACGGTGGGAAACGCCTCCTCATCCGATGAGGTCGACTAGCAGCCAACAGCAACAACAACAACCGCAGTAGCAGTCCCAATGACGATAGACCCTCTGGCAGAACCAACGGAGGAGGCCACAAGGAAGAGAAAGCGGTACATCATCTCTACCGAGTCAGAGGACGAGGAGTCGGAATCTGAGCCAGAAAAGAGTGAAGCACCTCGCGAAGAGTTGTACTGATGCAGTTCCAGATAGAGACATCGGCTGCCGAGTAGTTGCCACCGCCATACATGCCGCCCAAGACAGCAAGCTGAGGAATTGGAAAATTTGAGTGCAATTTGTAGAGCATAAAATCCTGATTCTAATGATGTCATCCATTCTATTTTCGGATACCTATAGCAGCGGGCAGAGCCGCCGAAGGGGAAGAACAAGTTAACTTGTGGAGCAAGGCAACATGAAGAAGTCCACATTCAACTCAAAGAAGTCAGAGATAAAAGTTGCATTTAATGCAAAAGTTGCATTGAAGACTTCTACTCCAAGGAGGACTTGACCTAGCTAATGCTTATATATACTCAATGTCTTTTTACTTCAAAACAACTTGGGTTTTCCCTTAGGCAAAGTTTAGGTTTTCTTGCCGCCATTATGCTCTAAATTCTTCTTTGGGTTTGGGTTATGTTGTAAATTAGTGTGAGAGCGATTGCTTAGGAATTAAGTTTGTTGTTACAATAAAACTTCAAGGTTTTCTTATTCCATGTTCTTCATAGTTTTCAATTAAGGCGAAATATTAATTGTTTACTATCCATTTGTTCGGTATCGAGAGAGTCGAACTCACGAAAGAAGTAAGTATCATCTTCACCTTAATCAGGTGTTGATCAATCCAGCCTACACATAGGTTAGGGTTTAAGGCGGCTAAAAGAGAACGAACCAAACATTTCTTTCCTTGCATGATTCACGCCGCGACTGGTATTATCTGCAGTGGGCCTCAACATCATTCTAACATAGACATAAGCGGGATCACTTTCAAAGCGTTCTACTGAGCCTTGAAGTACTGTCGAGTTTGCCGGTGAGACAATCGTCCGTTCCACTACCGAGGTAGAGAAAGCGTCAAAGCAGCCAATTTGCCATCTCCCGCCGAGGCAGCAAAGTCTGGCAGTGCAAAACAACTTATCATATTCAATGCAGTTTCACACTAGGGAGAAGCATAATCCGGCCCATTCCATCAAATCTGATCTCTTCTTATTATTTACTTGTGTTTTATTTACTTTTCTTTCTTAAACAAATCAACTTATCTTTGCATTTACTTTTCATTTGTGCAGGAGTTTCGATTCGAGTTAAGCTGTCCAATCCCTGTGGGAGACGATATCTTATATATTATAACTTGACATGAGTGTGCTCTTGTGCTCATATTTATAGAACACTAAACGCTCTACAAAAACTATTCTACTTTTAAAACACAAAACTCTACAGCCACCTTCCTACTCAAGGCATCGGCCACAACATTGGTCTTTCCAGGGTGATACTCTATTGTCAAGTTGTAATCCTTAAGTAACTCCAGCCATCTTCTTTGCCTAAGACTCTTTAAGTAACTCCAGGTTAGCGAGGACCGCTAAAAACCAAACATTCCTCAATGCATTTTGTAAAACAAAAACATCATCATTTGACAACATATGCCTTCCTTTGAAACGTGCTTTTTAAAGCATCAATGCACTTTTAAAACCACATGCTCATAGCATTATTAAAATAACAACAAAATTCTTTGTTCATGCTTAAACCAAGCATCACATGCATTCTAGCATAATTCCCAAGCATCACATGCTTAATTCATTTCACAACATCATTATATTGGCTTGCAAGTGATCATTAACAAACCATCTCAAAACCAACACAAGTAACACAATCGGATACGCGGATTACAAGCGTTGTCCCACACACTTTATACACACTACCGGACTACACAAGGCTCACACACGAGATTAGACCATCAACGGTACAATCACAACCCCTCAACACCACTCATCGGTAGTTGTATAATTCCACTAACAAGAGCATGGGACATATACCACAAGATCCACACACGAGACTAAACCATCCACCGTTGTGATCTTAGCCTCAATCGTTAGCGTACTTGGATGCAGCATACAATACAATCACAACCCCTCGACGTTCAAGGCGACTTTATTCACGGTGCACCCAATCCTATAGCCGGCTAACTATATCCGATTAAAGTAACCAAAAACCATTTCCATCACTTGCCATTATAATCATTCAACATCATTATTCCATTGTTTTACAAGCATAAATCACAATGCCATTTTCACAAGCATAAACATGCTTAAACTAAAATGCATTAATCTCATAAATCCAAGGACCACTTACCATGTGCATCCTTAACAAAATGGCATTAAAAACCAGCACCAACAATGCTTAAAACATACTTTAAACAGTAATCAATCAAAATTTAATTCAAGTGCATTTCCAACAAAAAATAGCACATTCCGAGAGAGACTTTCGATTTACTTACCCTAGAGCTTAGCTAAGTGTTTCAAACTTACACTAAGCTCCCAACACCACACTCAAAGCGTTACAAAGCTGGAAAATCCTTTTCCACTCACCGATACGCGAAACATCGCTCGCCGACGTGAAGATCGCCCTTCCGAAACCCCCAAAAATGCTTCGCTTGCTTCCGAATCAAGATCCCTTGCTTTTGGAGCATCAAAACAGAGATCCAAATGCATTAAAATGCATTTCAACACCAGCAACTAAACACAAACTCATTGCTCGCCAAAACTACACCAATTTACCCATCCGAAATAACCGAAAACTCAATCAATTTCTTCCTAAACCAAGCCCGGCTAACATACATCACTTTCAACCATTACTAAACATCAAAACACATCTAAAAGCAACCTAAACTCTCCTTATACCTCCAGCAAGCATAACTTCATCATTTCACCTAAAAAACCCAACTAAAACCATCAAGAAACTTAAGGATCTCAAGGATTTCAGGATTTGCATTATCAAAGCCCTTTTTCCACATAAAAATCAGCTCAAAACTCAATTAAAATCAATCCAAATCATAGCTCATCAATAACATTCCGAAAATCAAGATTTAAACCATGATTTTGCATGATTTTGATCTTAAAACAAAACTATAATAAAAACTCAGCCAAAAACAACAATTAGGAGCCAAAGATCTTGGGAATTTCAATTAAAAAAACCTAGATTGAAGGTTGAGAATGGGATTTACCTCCAGTCCTTGCCTTCCTTAAAGTTTGACAAGTTTTTCCTTCACAAAAGTTGAAGAACTTGAAGAGAATTCTTGGAAACGGTTTAGAAATCAAAAGGAGTGTGTTTGGGAGAAAATAATTATGGAGGAAGTGTTGAGAAAATGATATTGCTGGAAATGAAAATTAGTTATGTGAAATGAAATCTTAATTTCCTATTTTACCAATTTAATTAAATAAAATCCTTTTATTTTAATTTTCCAAAAATCATTTTAAAACACATGTCAATTTAAGGAATGCATAATTGCACCATACCTCCCTACAGATTCTAAGATTTTGACTCTTTTTTTGAAATTTGTAAATTGTAATTTTCCACAGTTTTAAAACTTTACATTTTGGTGACTACCCAAAGTGTACCACTTTCAAAACTCTTTTTGTAAAATTGATTGGACCAACCTCTTAAACATGATTTTAGAGGATTTTAGCAATTTTTACCATATTTTTATCCTTTCCCGATCCTTGATTTCCTTAAACCACCTAATACGATTCGAACCGTTTCCGATCGGTCCGATCCGATGTTCAAAACATCTAGGCCCAAAACCAGGGCGTTACAGGGTCATCCCAAATAAGGAGCAATGTGATTACTATCAAGGAACAAGAGTAGCTTGGAAATTTGTGAGTGTAGTTTATTTTAGGGTTACGACAAGTGTCCTAACCAATGTTTATTACTTGATTTGATATACTTTCTTGATTACATGAACATGAATTAATTATGGATTGGTGAAAAGTAGATAAGGGAAGAAGTGAGTTAAATGATAGAAACACTAGAAATGGTTGGTTGCCTAGAATGCACTTAAAGGTTGATACATGTTTGTTTACCATGGCTGATTGTTTTATGTATGAGTTGAATATGGTTGCTCTTTATTTAGATGATTGAATGATATGAAAATCCATGTGAAAGCTTGCTGGAAATTATCATGCCATGGTTTTATTGAATAACCTCTTGTCGTATCATGTTTTATCTTCTATGACATGAAATATACTGGATAAGTCAATTGAAAAACTACAAGACCTTTGTTTACTAGATGACTTACGTAGAAGGGAATGCCTTAGGGTATAGAGCTCTCTTGATTTGGGTATTGATATACCTTCTTGAATAGGTGATTATACACCTTCTTGATTAGCACCTTGTGTGCCTTGTGAAATGGTACTTTATGTACTAGTGGAAGTCATGTCTTAGCATCTAATTGTGATACTATCTAGTATCTTCTTGATTAGGTACAAATGTACCAACTTGTGACTCGATTACCCTGACCAATCTAATAACTAAGGCAACTTAATTACAAGATTAAATATAGGGTAAACTACACCGGTGGTACCCTAACTATGCATGTATTCCTACTTTGGTCCCAAAACTATGTTTTTCGGCAAAAGAGTCCCTTCCGTTACATAGTTTTCCTGTTTTGGTCCCCCGACGTTAAATAACTAACGGTTTTGCTGATGTGGCATTTTTTAATATTTTTTAAGGCTGACGTGGCATTTTTAAATATTTTTTTAATCATTTCTCTCTCCTCTTATATATTATTTTTATTTAATTTTATTCACCCAATCATGTTGTGACACGTGTCACTACACTATTAGGGGAAAAAAAAACCCCAAATATCCTAAAAATCAAAAGTGGTGCTGCTAGGATTCGAACCCAGGACCACCAGCCCACCAAGCATGCACTTAAACCATCTAGGCTAGGTTGAGTACTTGATTTAAATCTACTAACACTTATATTTAAGCTGTACAAATTAACCCAAAAAAACCTAAAAACATAATCGGTGCCGCTGGGAATTGAACCCAAGACCACCAATGCATAAGGCATGCGCATAAAACAACTATGCTAGGCTGGTTAACTGATTTAAATCTACTAACATTTATATTTAAGCTGTGCAAATTAACCCAAAAAAACCTAAAAACATATTTACTTATTATAAAATTAATATTTATTAATAAATATTATTATAAAATAAATAAAAATACTTGCAGTAATAGTAAAGTAAAAATTTAACAGTTATTAATATTAATAAATATCATTAGTTTAATATTTTTTGATTATTTCTCTCCTCTTATATTATTAATAAATATTAATTTTATAATAAGTAAATATGTTTTTAGGTTTTTTTGGGTTAATTTGCACAGCTTAAATATAAATGTTAGTAGATTTAAATCAGTTAACTAGCCTAGCATAGTTGGTTTATGCGCATGCCTTACGCATTGGTGGTCTTGGGTTCGATTCCCAGCGGCACCAATTATGTTTTTAGGTTTTTTTGGGTTAATTTGTACAGCTTAAATATAAGTGTTAGTAGATTTGAATCAAGTATTCAACCTAGCCTAGATGGTCCAGGTGCATGCTTGGTGGGCTGGTGGTCGTGGGTTCAAATCCCAGCAACACCACTTTCAATTTTTAGGATATTTGGGGGGGGGGGGTTCACCTAATAGTGTAGTGACACGTGTCACAACATGATTGGGTGAATAAAATTGAATAAAAATAATATATAAGAGGAGAGAGAAATGATTAAAAAAATATTTAAAAATGCCACGTCAGCCTTAAAAAATATTAAAAAATGCCACATCAGCAAAACCGTTAGTTATTTAACGTCGGGGGACCAAAACAGGAAAACTATGTAACGGAAGGGACTCTTTTGCCGAAAAACATAGTTTTGGGACCAAAGTAGGAATACAGGCATAGTTAGGGTACCGCCGGTGTAGTTTACCCTTAAATATAACATGATTTGTTATGCATGGTTGATTCTTATGATAATCGTTATTGTGACTTGTTTTGCAAGTAATGATTATTGTTATATGACCTTTTGTGATTGAATATGCTATGAGACTAGCTAGGTCTTCTTATTAAATGCATATGTAGGTAATCTTTCATGAATTCTGAGTAGGTCCCTACATTAAACATCTATGTAGGAAATCTTTGTGCAACCTTAATTAAGACCTAACTTGATTTAAAATTGAATAATGTAATTGCTTCCTTACTAAGTACAACTTTGTACTTCTTATCCCTTGTTTCCATCTTACCAACATAACAAATTGATCCTGGTTTGATAGCTAATACTTCCTTGATCGAGAGCAAAGACTACAAGCATAGTAATTAAGTATGACTTTATCTTTCTTGTTCGACTTCTGAATGGTGGCATATGGGTAGTTTTTGAGTTTGTTATGTCATGCATAATTGGTCTAAATGATATGGATGATGATGTGGGTTTTGAGAATTTTTAACAATTGATGTATTTGCTAGTTTGATCTTGGCTTGTAATGAATTGAGGACATGTTTTTAAATACAAACTTTGCATGTAATGTTTTGAGACTTTGTTTCTAAATATGTCATTTTGGTTTAACGAATGAAATCATGATTTGTTTTGAAATCTTGAATTAGATATATGGTTGATTGAAATGTTAAATGGGTATGTTTGATTAATTGTTCCTTGCCTTGAAATCAATCAAATGGAATTATATTTTTTTATGTATTGGGTTGATGTTCGAATAGGTTAAATAAGATTAGGATACATTGTTTACTTGTATGGTTCAAAAACTTACGTCTTAATTTGTATTTGATTAAAATTTTATATAAGTTGATTAAGATGGTAACACTAGTAAATTTTAATATGGTAGTTAAGTTATTTGTAAGAATAAACTTTAATCTCACCTAACTTGGGAGTTAAGTTAATGTCTTCCCTAATTTGGTTGTTTGTGTTTGTGATTGAATGGCATGTATCTGAATATATTGTATTTGTTTGCTAAGTGTTATGGTTGATCGTTGCTTACTAGCAAAGCAACTCAGAGAGAACCACGCAAATCTTAACCAAGCAATTGTAATGTTCGTATAAGGATAAGTTGGAATGTACAATTGCACTCCTTGCAGATGAAGCTTTGAGCTGGTGGGAAACGACTACTCTGACTGCTCCTGCAGAATCTGTTACCTGGAAATTATTTGTTAAGGAGTTTAAGAAGAAATATATTAGTGGGCAGTATTTGGCCGAGAGAAGGAAGTTTTTCTTGTACTTGAAGCAAGCTAATTGGCCTATCGAGCAATACGTGGCTGATTTTTGTAAGTATTGTAAGTACGGAGCAGAGTATATCAAAACTGAGTAGGACAAGTGACGTATGTTTATCGACGGGCTAAATGATGATCTGAGTCTGATGTTTATGGCTCTAAGGATTACTGATTTGCAAACTTTAGTAAATCGGGTTATTGCCACTGAAGCTAAGATGAAGGCATTTGAACATAGAAAGGGTGGCAGGTGGAATGTTAATGTAACCCCCTTAAACCGAACTAGACGGTTGACCCGAAACAAGGTGATTACACGGGGAAAACCGAAGCCAACTCGTTAAAGCTGACTCTGATTGACGACCTTCTTTTTTCTTTTTATCTTTTCTAATTACAACTTAAGTCCTATGTGATCACCAATGAGCATAGGAAGAGATGACATAGCGATCAGATTTCATTTAGGGGTTTAATTGCACAACTAGACATTTAGAGACCAAAATGTAATTTCTGCAAATTACAAGGACTTCTCTGATTTTAAAGTTACCTTCATTCAATTAGTCATATTTCATGCTTCTCTGTCAATGTTCATCATAATCTAACCAACCAATCACATCCAATTGCATGCATGAAGTTCAGGGACTAAAACGCAATGTTTCAAGACATTCACAAGTGAGGTTTAACCAACTTAAAGACTCGCGTATCGATACTCTTAAGGAGGGTATCAATACACCCTCAATGATCAAACTGCCCAGGCTTGCGTCACGAAACAATATCGGTACACTGAGGAACCGTATCGGTACACCCTCATCCAGTGACTAAAGAGGGTATTGATACGACCCTGTGTACCGATACGCCCCTCACAAAACAAGCAGGCCGTATCGATACTCTCTACGGTGTATCGATATGCTGCAGTCTGCAAATGCCCAAAATGTAGATTTTGAACCTCAACGACCCATCCAAACCAACATATCTCAACTAGGAGATTACAAAATTAAACTCTCAAACCAAGGTTCTTTCCCATTGCCAAAATCTACTTATTTAAATTCACCAAAATTCATACTTGAATTTGAGTGACGACTTAGTTGCTTCCACTTGCTACTTCTCAGCCCTCAAGCTTAATTATTTGCATTGTTGGGAAAAAAGAAGTGTACGCACTCTTTCTTAGTGAGGGAAAGCTTAAAACACAACAACAATGCAGTTTTTAAAACATCAATTGAAACCATATCATGTTCAATCTTAAACATGCTTCTAAACCAAAGCAAAACATTCTTTAACCATGCTCCACATGTATCATTAGCCTCGTGCATTGTTCACAATGCAAAACTCCATTCAGCCTCACTTGCTTAATTCACATGCATAGATATACCCTATGCAACATCTCATCATCACATCACATGCATAATAATCCATTATGCAACCACCAATAATCATGATACATGGGCAACAACAACAAACACATATATTGGCATATAACATTCCGGCATAGGCTCACCCTTATCCGTTATGAAAGACTCACCTCTATCATTTTCACTCACAATATCATATACACAAACTTGTATAGGCTTACCCCTATACTCAATGATGGCTCACCCCATCTTAATGGCTACGAATGGAATTAGGCTCACCCCTAACCCATAGTGATAGACTCACCTCTACCACCCGTAATAGGCTCACCCTTATTACGTCACGTAGCTAGGCACACGTACAATTTATAGATTATAGTGCACTCACATCCTATTGGTCGACCAATGTATCCGAATATTAAACATAGATCAAACACTTGCCAATATACTCATAAAACCATGTTAACTCACTTCTTTCAATGTATCACTGAAAATCTTCACATATCCCAAATTAAGCATGCTTTTTAAATAGAAAAACCATTTCATACAAGATAAACCCATCTTGTATTCAAATAAAATCATTCCATGGGATAAACACAAGCAAAAACATGCTTAAATCCATGCATAACAATGAGTAAAAAGCATTATCAAAACATGAGCATGATAAACCATGGAGTCCATTTCAAACTGAAATCCGGGAGTACTAGTATCCATACTTACTTTCGAGATTAGCTATGCATTTCAAGCATACACTAACCTCCCAACACCTCGTATCCAAGCTTAACAAAGCTTTAAAACACATCCACTCACTGATTCAAGAGACTTCATATTCTAACGCGAAGATCACCCGTTTGAAGCCTCCAAAAATGCTTTGCTTGCTTCCGGATCAAGATCCCCTATTTTTAGACCATCAAAATAGAGATCCAAATGCATTAAAATTCATTTCAACACCAGCAACTAAACACAAACTCGTTACTCACCAAAACTACACCAAAATACCCATCCAAAATAACCGAAAACTCAATCGATTGGCTCCTAAATGTTGCGTATAAAAGAGTCTATCGCAATGGTAGTGAAAGTGTACACAATGCAAGTAGTAAAGTGATACGAAGTATCGGATATCGTCTCCACAGGGATTGGGCTAATAGCTTCACCTTAGTTCACTGCATGAAAGTAAAGGAAATATTTGAGAAAGTTGTCACGAGAGTAATAAAGTAAACGTAAATAAAAGAGTAGAAATATTAAGATAGAGAGAATGGGCTGGTATTGAATTGCTCAGTAGTTCAGGTATTGTAATGCTTAGGAACTCCAATTCTGTCGTTGCGCCCGTCGCGGCAGCACCTGTCGCGGCAGCAGTCCGTTGATCGTTGCGGCAGCAAACACACCAACTCAGTACTTCAAGTTTGGCAAGAATCCCAGATCTGCCTCGGCCTATCCCTAGGTCCAAGTCTGTCGATGATCACGTCTTTGATGATACCTCTCGGCGTGAATCGAAGGATGAACACCGATGTGTATGAATTCTTCTTTAGCCACTTAACCTTGCCCTATCCCTAGGCACAAGATAGTTCAACTATAAACTAGAGAACTTGCTCTTATTTCTTTTGTATACTTAACTCTCCCGATGCTAAGTAAATGGATAACCTCACAATGCTCTCCCAATGCTCTTGCAAGATATTAATAACCAAAATAAGAGAACTTGAAGTTTATTTTATTGAACTTGAAAAATCCTAAAACAAAACAACCCTTGCAACTACTTTACAAATCAACCCTTGGGCCTAGGGGGGATTTAGAACATGTCGACGGCGGGTAAACGGCTAGGGGTTTTTGGTTGTCGGTTATTGGGTAATCGGCTATGGGCTATGAGATATGCCCTAGGTTAAAATACATGCCCTTATATAAGCTTTGGGCTCATGTTATCTAAGTTAACAAGGATTACAACTTTAATTAAAAGTATGATTCTAATAAAGACTTAATCTCCAAGGATCATACTTTTCAGCTGTCCTCCTTGTTTCTTGGGATTTTCTCTCCTTGAGCTTTGGGCTTGACATATCTTTTGATTCGGGGCTTGGAAAAATATTTGGTTTTCACAACTTTAATTAAAAGTATGATTCTAATAAAGACCTAAATGTAATGAAATGATGCTTGAATGCAGCAGAAATATGGGTTAAAAAGGGTGTAAATAATAGAACTTTTACACACTCAACACTAAACTAAGCCCGGCCAAGATCTATCAATTCTAACCTTTTCTAAACTTCAATCAACGTCAAAAATCACCATAAACAAAACCTTATACCTCCAGCAAAAGCTGATCACCATAAACACCTCAAAAACCACAAATCTAGCATCTCAAACTTAGGAACCCAAACCTATTCAGGATTTATTTGTTAATACCTCATTCTCAACATCAAATATCATCCAAAATATATTAGAAATAAACCTCAAAACAGAGCTTAACATAGAACTACGAAAATCATCAAGATCTCATCAAGAAACTTGAATTTAGCAACTATTTCTTGTTTATAACATTAAAACAACTCATAAACCATTAACAAAGGATTGATAACTTGGGAATTTCAGTAAAGAACTTATCATTAGAGGAGAAGGACGAAGCTTGCCTCTAATGGTAGATCTCTTTTCAATTTGGGCAAGTTTTCTTGAAATCCAAAGCAAAATCAAAAAGGATTTGATGAAACAAAGATAGGAAATCCTTTGGAAGATAAAATATCAGCAAACAAAATGAAAATCAGAGGAGAAAAAAGTGTTTGGCTGATTAGAAATTGAGAGAAAATGAAAAGAGAAAACTATCATGAAATTAATTATGAAAAGTCAACTTTGATTTCCTTTTTAATTACTTTTTATTTCTTTAATAAAATCATTATTAAAAGACCCCAAATTAAAGGGAAATATGATGAAAACAAATTGGTAAAATTAGCTCCTTAAATATTCAAAGTTTCAATCCTTTACAAAATATTCACTAGCCAACTTTTGCAAAAACTGCATTTTGGCCACTATACCAAAATGTAATATTTCCAAATCTCATTTTGTAAAATTGTTTTTACCATAATCATTGATATAGTAAATGAGGATTTTTAGATATTTTTCCATATTTTTAAAATATCTCGAACTAGGTTTTCCCTAAACCAACCTCAAGGGTTCGAACCGTTCCCGACCGGCCCGATTCAACATGTAAAACATATAGGCCCAAAACTAGGGCGTCATAGATAAGAAGCACAAACGGGATGATAAACCCCACTGGCAGTCAAAGAAGGCCTGATATCAGAAGGAAGGTATAACGCCCTGGTTTTGGGTCTATATGTTTTGGACATTGGATCGACCGGTCGGAAACGGTTCGGATCATATTAGGTGGTTTAGGGAAATCAAGGATCGAGAAAGGATAAAAATATGTTAAAAACTTCTAAAATCCTCTAAAATCATGTTTAAGAGGTTTGTCAAATCAATTTTACAAAAAGAGTTTCAGAAGTAGGACATTTTGGGTAGTGACCAAAATGTAAAGTTTTAAAACTATGGAAAATTACAATTTTTAAAAAGGAGTCAAAATCTTAGAATCATTAGGGAGCTATGGTGCAATTACACCTTCCTTAAATTGACATGTGTTTTAAAATGATTTTTGGATGATTAAAATAAAAAGGATTTTATTTAATTAAATTGGTAAAATAGGAAATTGAGATTTCATTTCACGTAACTTTCATTTTCAGAAAATCCATTTTCTCAACACTTTGTCCAGAATACTTTTCTCCCAAACACCCTCTCTTTGATTTCTAAATCATTTCCATGAATTCTCTTCAAGTTCTTCAAGTTTTGTGAAGGAAAAACTTGTCAAGCTTTAAAGAAGGCAAGAATTTGAGGTAAATCTCGTTATCAACCTTCTATCATCGTTTTAGTTGGGCTTTTGTGGTGGTTTGATGAAGTTATACTTGCTTGAGGTATAAGGAATAGTTTAGGTTGTTTTAAGATGTGTTTTGATGTTTAGTAAAGGTTGAAAGTGATTTATATTGGTCGGGCTTGGTTTAGGAAGCAATCGATTGAGTTTTCGGTTGTTTTAGTTGGGTAAATTGGTGTAGTTTTGGTGAGCAACGAGTTTGCGTATGGTTTTTGGTGTTGAAATGCATTTTAATGCATTTGGATCTCTGTTTTGATGCTCTAAAAATAGGGGATCTTGATCTAGAAGCAAGTGAAACATTTTTTGGAGGCTTCGGAAGGGTGATCTTCGCGACGGCGAGCGAGGTTTCGCGTATCAGTGTGTGGAAATGGGATTTCTAGCTTTGTAACGCTTTGAGCGTGGTCTTGGGAGCTTAGCGTAAGTTTGAAACACTTAGCTAAGCTCAAGATTAAGTAAATCAAAAGTCTCTCTCGGAATGTGCTATGTTTTAGTTGGAAATGCACTTGAATTAAATGTGGTTTTAATTACTGTTTTAAAGCATGTTTTAAGCATTGTTGATGCTGGTTTTTAATGCCATTTTGTTAAGGATGCACATGGTAAGTGGTTTTTGGATTTATGAGATTAATGCATTTTAGTTTAAGCATATTTATGCTTGTGAAAATGGCATTGTGATTTATGCTTGTAAACAGTGGAATAATGATGTGAAATGATTATATTGGCAAGTGATGGAAATGGTTTTTTGTTACTTTAATCGAATATAGTTAGCCGACTATAGGATTGGGTGCACCGTGAATAAATTCGCCTTGGATGTCGAGGGGTTGTGATAGTACCGTATACTCCATCCAAGTGCCCTAACTGTTGAGGATAAGATCACAACGATGGATGGTTTAATACCGTGTGTGGATCTTGTGATATATGTCTCGTGCTCTCGTTAGTAGAATTATACAACTACCTATCAGTGGTGTTGAGGGGTTGTGATTATATCGTTAAACTCCACCACGTGTGCCACAACGGTTGATGGTTTAATCTCGTGTGTGAGCCTTGTGTAGTCTGGTAGTGTGTATGAAGCGTGTGGGACAACGCTTGTAATTCGTGTATCCGATTGTGTTACTTGTGTTGGTTTTGAGATGGTTTATCAATGATCACTTGCGAGCTAATGTAATGATGTTGTGAAATGAATTAAGCATGTGATGCTTGGGAATTATGCTAGAATGCATGTGATGCTTGGTTTAAAGCATGAGCATAGGATTTTGTTGTTATTTTAGTGATGCTATGAGCACGTGGTTTTAAAAGTGCATTGATGCTTTTGAGAGCATGTTTTAAAGAAAGGCATATGTTTTCAAAGTGATGATGTTATGGTTTTCAAATGCATTGATGAATGTTGGATTTGTAGTGGTTCTCACTAAGATATATGGTTACGCTCATTTGTTTCATCAATGCAGAAAATTAAGCAATTGAGGCAGCAAGAGAGCAAGTGAATTCCAAGTACTTTTGACTAAGCAATGTACGTGGATTTACTTTAGTGTAATAAGAGGAAATGGAAGGGATTTCTACTCTTGGTTTTATTTGGTGTTGTTAAATGTTTTGAGTATGTTTGGTTTGTGGTTTGGGATTTGTAAATGGCCTTATTTCGGTTTATGGTCTTATATCTTGGTTTTTGGCCATGCTATGGTTTATATTTCTAAGCACGGTTGTGTGGTTAAGCCTCACCTTGATTTGCCATGCTTGATGCCTATTTGATGAATGTTTGATGATGCAGAGGTGTTGTTAAGTTGTTTATAGCTTGTATGATTGATTAACACAAGTTTAGTTGATGTTTAATATGATTTAAAGGCTGTTGAAAGTGAGTTTCTGGTATGCGTATCGATACTCGGGGGAGAGTATCGATACACTAAGGCTTGATTCAGGCTAATCATCTTAGGTGTACCGATACGATTTTCCCGTGTATCGATACGCCTAGGAAAAATGTTGAAGGCCGTATCGATACCCTTTTGCCAACTTTGGCTACTGACATTTTTCGTATCGATATGGGCTAAGGCGTACCGATACGGGTTCGTTAAATTCAGTTAATGGAATCTTTTTAAGTTTTGAAATGTTGCAGTTGACCCTTGTATGTTGTATGTTCAATTGGATGAGCTTAGACGATCCGTTTAAGGTGAAATTTGACATGCTGGCAAGTAATATGACTAATTATGGTTTGGTAACTTTAAAATCTGAAAAGTTCCTGTAATATATTGAAATTATAGTTTAGTCCCTAAAGATGTAATTTAAGCAATTGAACCCCTAATCGAATTCTGATCGTTGTGTCATTTTTGCTTGATCGCTTTGCTAAACAAATAGGATAATAATGTCCATCTAGAAAAGATAAAATGAAAAAAGGGTCGTTAATCGAGGTCGACTTTAACGAGTTGACTTTAGTTTTCACCGTGTAATCTTCTTAGTTCGGATCAGGCGTCTAGGCCGGGCTAAGGGGGTTACAGAAGGGTTCTCTACCTTCTCTCCTACTCGCTGAAGTAATTTTACACCGAAGCCACATTCGGTAGGTAAAGTCGCTGCCCTGGTGATCTCTGTGGATAGCACAGGCAATTCTGGGAAGGTCCCTACATGTAAATTTTGTCTAAAGTTTCACTACGGCCAGTGCCGGTATCAGTCTAATCTGTGTTATGCTTGTGGTGGAGTTGATTATTATGTGAAGGATTGTCCACAAAATACTAATAAACCTTCGGTTCCAGCTCCTACAAATCTGACTCCTACAAAATCCAATCAGAATAGGGGACCAAGGCAAGCTCAATCTGGTAATCAGGCTAAAGGGAAAGGCCATCAATCTATTGCCACTCATCAGGAATCATGGGCTCCTGCCCAAGTTTATCACATTTGTGGTAGAGAAGAGGAGGAATCACCTGGCGTGATCGCAGGTACTGTCGAATTGAACCTAAATCCTGCTTATGCTCTTATTGACTCGGGATCCACTCATTCTTTTATATGTTCAAAATTGCTTGCTAAGTTGAATATGAAATCTGAATCTGTTGCATCTAGCCTTATAGTCTCAAATCCGATAGGTGGAAATAAGCCGATTAATCTTCTTGTTAAAGACTGTCCTATTACTATTCGAGGCATCCCATTTCCCATCGATCTTTATATCTTGCCAACACGTGAATTCGATCTAATCTTGGGATTAGATTGGTTGGGAAAGCATCAAGCTTGGATAGACTATCAGAACCATAGAGTTTATCTCTGAGGTTTAGGAAAGGAATCTATCTTGTTAATTGGTAAGAAGCCTACCTCAATTTTTGCCGCTATGGTGTTGCAAGACTACTACAAATTCGGCTTGCCATCGATGTCAGTGGTGTCAGAATTTATCAATGTTTTTCCAGAAGAACTTCCTGGACTCCCTCCAATTCGAGAAGTATAATTTGGTATTGACATTCATCCTGGAACTAATCTGGTGTCAATTACACCATATCGAATGGCCCCTATTGAGTTGAAAGAATTGAAGAAGCAAATTGAAGAAGCAAATTGAAGAGTTGCAAGACAAGGGTTTTATCCGAACGAGCACTTCGCCTTGGGGTGCTCCGGTTTTGTTCGTAAAGAAGAAAGATGGTTCGATGCGGCTGTGTATCGACTATCGAAAGATGAAACAAATACCAATTAAGAATAAATATCCATTGCCGAGAATTGAAGATCTATTTGATCAACTTCGTAGTGCAGCTGTATTCTCTAAGATCGATTTAAGGTCAGGTTATTAGTAGATGAGAGTAAAGGAGGATGATGTACTCAAAACGGCTTTCCGAACTCGTTACGACCACTTTGAATTCCTCATAATGCCATTCGGGCTAACCAATGCCCCGGTAGCCTTTATTGACCTTATGAATTGAGTCTTTAAGCTGTTTCTTGATAAATTTGTGGTCGTATTTATTGACGACATTCTTGTTTACTCCCGAAGCAAAGAAGAACACTTTGATCATCTTAGAATTGTATTGCAAACTCTTAGAGAGCATCAACTCTTTTCCAAATTCTCCTAATTTGAATTTAGGCTTTCAGAAGTGTCATTCCTCGGTCACGTTATCTCGGCCGATGGAATCAAAGCTGATCCTAAGAAGATACAGAATGTGATCGATTGGAAACCTCCGAGGAATGTTAGTGGGGTTCGCAGTTTTCTTAGTTTAGCGGGTTATTTTCAAAGATTCGTTAAAGGTTTCTCTATGATTGCTTTGCCGCTAACCAAACTCCTCAGAAAGGATCAACCCTTTTTTTAGTCTAAAAATCAGCAACGAAGTTTCGATCAGTGGAAACAAGCCCTAACTCATGCTCCGGTACTTACCCAACCTGAATCGGGCAAAGAATATATCGTTTATAGCGATGCATCCCATTTGGGTCTAAGTTGTGTGTTGATCCAAGGATAAAAGGTTATAGCATATGCATCACGGCAATTAAAGCCACATGAGCTTACTTACCCAACACATGACCTTGAGTTAGCCGCAATTGTCATTGCACTCAAGATCTGGAGACATTACTTATACATAGAGCAGTGTCATCTATTCACAGATCACAAAAGCCTCAAATACCTTCTCACCCAAAAAGAATTAAATTTGAGACAAAGAAGGTGGATGTAGTTACTAAAGGATTATGATCTAGTAATTGATTACCATTCCGGGAAGGCTAATGTAATAGCAGATGCACTAAGTAGAAAACCGACTCCCGGTAAGTCTTATAAAAATTTCTTAAATTCATTTAAACCTTCCTTTAGATTCTTGAGAGAAAATTTTGAATCTTTCTTGTTTTCCAAGAAAGAGTTTGAACACTTCCCTGTTATACAAGAAAGTCAATTGAAATCTTCAATCTCGATAATAACATGTTTAAATTGACTACTTGTAGCTCCAATGGCTATCAATGCTCATTTCTGACTAGCAAAAGCTCGGAATTATCTATCGAAACTCCAAATTTAATCTAGTCTAATCACCATGATCAAAGAGATTCAATAGTTTGATCCTGAACTTCCGAAAATCATCTCTAAGCTTGAGTCTAATTCTGAATTCTCGGTTAAGCCGAATGGTCTAATCCATTTCTGAGATAGAATATGTATCCCCAATAATAAGGAATTCAAAGAGAGTATCCTTAGTGATGCTCACCAAAGTTCCTTCTTTGTTCATCTGGGATCAGTAAGATGTACAAGGATCGCAAGCCCTTGTACTGGTGGCCGAGAATGAAGACTGCTATCAACAATTATGTGTCTAGGTGCTTGAATTGCCAACATGTGAAGGCTGAACATCGAGTTCCAACTGGTTTGTTACAACCAATCAAATTTCCCCAATGGAAGTGGGAACAAATCACCATGGATTTCATATCTGGACTTCCTTGTACACCAAGAAAGAACAAAGCAATTTGGGTGATAGTTGATAGATTCACCAAATCAACCCATTTCATTCATATCAGAATGAACATGAAACTGGAAGCTTTAGTTGAGTTGTATATTCGAGAAGTCATCCATTTTCATGGTATTCCTGCTTCCATTATATCAGACCGAGATCCTCGTTTCACTACACACTTTTGGAAGTTGTTGCAACAAGATCTTAGGACCAAACTCAATCTTAGTACATCTTTTCATCCTCACAGTGATGGTCAATCTGAAAGAGTAATTCAAGTCTTGGAAGACATGCTTCGGGAATGTATTATCGATTAAAAATTAGATAAGGGAAGATGTGAGTTAAATGATAGAAACACTAGGAATGGTTGGTTGCCTAGAATGCACTTAAAGGTTTATACATGTTTGTTTACCATGGTTGATTGTTACATGTAAGAATTGAATCTGGTTGCTCTTGATTTAAATGATTGAATGATATGAAAATCCATGTGAAAGCTTGCTGGAAATTATCATGCCATGATTTGATTGAATAACCTCTTGTTGTATCATGATGTATCTTCTCTAACATGAAATATACTAGATATGCTAATTTAAAAACTACAATACCTTGGTTTACTAGATGGCTTAGGTAGAAGGGCATGCTTTAGGGTCTAGAGCTCTCTTGATTTGGGTATTGATATACCTTCTTGAATAGGTGATTATACACCTTCTTGATTAGCACCTTGTGTGCCTCGTGAAATGATACTTTATGTACTAGTGGAATTGATGTCTTAGGATCTACTTGTGATACTATCTAGTATCTTCTTGATTAGGTACAAATGTACCAACTTGTGACTCGATTACCTAGACCAACCTAATAACCAATGCAACTTAATTACAAGATAAAATATAACATGATTTGTCTTGCATGGTTGATTCTTATGATAATTGTTATTGTGACTTGTTTTGCAAGTAATGATTATTGTTATATGACTTGTGATTGAATATGCTATGAGACTAGCTAGGTCTTCTTATTAAATGCCTATATAGGTAATATTTCATGAATTCTGACTAGGTCCCTATATTAAACATCTATGTAGGAAATCTTTGTGCAACCTAAATTAAGACCTAACTTGATTTAAAATTGAATAAGGTAATTGCTACTTCACTAAGTACAACTTTGTACTTTTCATCTCTTGTTTCCTTCTTCACAACATAGCATATTATCCTGGTTCGATATCTAATTCTTCCTTGATCGAGAGGAAATACTACAAGCATAGTAATCATGTATGACTTTATCTTTCTTGTTCGACTTATGAATGGTGGCATATGAGTAGTTTTTGAGTTTGTTATGTCATGCATAATAGGTCTAGATGATATGGATGATGATGTGGGTTTTGAGAAGTTTGAACAAATGATGTGTTTGCAAGTTTGATCTAGTTTTTAATGAATTGAAGACATGTTTGTAAATACAAACTTGGCATGTGATGTTTTGAGACTTTGTTTGTAAATATGTCATTTTGGTTTAACGAATGAAAGCATGATTTGTTTTGAAACCTTGAATTAGATATATGGTTGATTGAAATGTTAAATGGGTATGTTTGATTAATCATTCCTTGCCTTGTAATCATTCGAATGGAAATATATTTTTTATGTATGGGGTTGATGTTTGAATAGGTCAAATAAGATTAGGATACATTGTTTCCTTGTATGGTTCAAATACTTAATTCTTAATTTGTATATGATTAAAATTTTATATAGGTTGATTAATATGGTAGTTAAGTTATTTGTAAGAATAAACTTTAATCTCACCTAACTTGGGAGTTAATTTAATGTCTTCCCTAATTTGGTTGTTTGTGTTTGTGATTGAAGGTCATGTATCATAACATGTTGAATTTGATTGCTAAGTGTTATGGTTGTTCGTTGCTTACTAGCCAAGCAACTCATTCTTTAGAAATGAGTTGCGAAAAGTTTTAAATTTTCTAATTTTTGAACCAACGCCTCTCGACCGATTTACTACTAAATCGGGAGAGAGGTGTAACAAAATCAACTTCCGAATGAGCTTGTCTTTTGGAATCCCCTCTCCAAATATTTTGAGTTTGTTGACAATTGTGGAGAAACGTTCGAACATACTCTTGATGTCTTCTTCCGAACTCATCTTGAACTTTTCGTAGCTGAGGTTAAGTAGACGAATCTTTGTCTGCTTCACCCCATTCTTACCTTTATTGACATCTTCAAGTTTGTCCCAAATCTCTTTGGGACTCTCACAAGATGATACATTGGCATACTCTTCCAGTCCTAATGCACAAGAGAGCATTAGAAACGCCTTCGAGTTTAGCTCTATCATCTTCTTGTCGTTGGGATTCCAATTTGCCTTACTTCTTTGTGGCACAAACGATCCATCTTCAACAATGACCCAAAATAAGAAGTCTTTGGCCTTGATGAAGTATATCATCCTATTCTTCCAATAGGCATAATGTTCACCGTTGAAGAATGGTGGCTTTTCGATGGATTGAGCCATAAGCTTCAGTTGGTGTTGGAATGAATTGAGCTCTTCGAGGATAAACTCTTAGGATGTTAATCCGATTCAAGAGACCTCTCTCTGATACCAGTTGTGGAGCTGATATCTTCAACCGATTAGCTTTACAAGTGGTGGAGAAGATTGAATTTTGGGTGATAGGTGTGTAAGAAAAAGTTTAAAAAAATAAACACAAGAATTTAGAGTGGTTCGACTTTCTAATCATAGCCTATATCAACTACCTTAGCTCCCCACCAAGGATTTCAACAAATTCACTCTTGAATTTCTTCCCCTTTTCTAGTCTAAAAAGGCAACCTTTACACACTCAAAGCTTTCTAACCCAAAGCTTGAGTAGATCGTCTTTTACAAAGAGAAATTCAAAGCAAACAAGAAATACCTATAAAAGGTATGTGTTTGAACTAATTAAGAACTCGCTCAATCCTAAGCACTTGAGCAGATATGGTCATGTAAGCTCACAAGTGTTGTCTATACAAAGAATGAAAATTTAAGCCTGAAGACATGTTTTGATCATATGATTGTTAACTTGTGGATCATTAGTCTTTCATAGATTCTTGAAGGTAAATTTTATACTCCTAATTGAGTTTGTACTCATTGCATATCGTTGGGATTGAATTGGAGCACTAGGGCCTTTATTTCCCGCAATAAATGCAGTTTTGGAGTTGTCTATATCTCTACATGGGTAGTCTTATCGATAGATGTTCTTTAAAAACTAGTCGTTATGCACTTTTCAGCTTGTGCGTATCGATACGCTTATAGGCGTATTGATACAGCTTGCAATTTAAAAGACCGTTGAGAATTTGACCGTTGGAAGGGATTTAACCGTTGCGGTTTTTGCCACATAGGCGTATCGGAAAACTGGGAGGCTTATCGAAATGACCCATCTCCGTATCGATACAGGCAAGTCTTGTATTGGTACAGGTTTTGGCAGATTCAAATAGACTGGAGTTGAAATTGTAAGGCGTATCAAAACGGGGTATAACGTATTGATACGAGCATGCTGAAATCTTAGGTTTGGCTACTTTAAAATGTTTCAAAACAGTCCAAAACCTTTTTGAAAACTCTTCAAACATATTTTCAAGTTGTTTGGACTTAAAATCATTTTTGAATTCTTTTCAATTTAGTCTAAAAGTACTTTTAAATTATTATATCGAAAATAATATCCTAATAATCTCCCCTTTTTTATATAATAAAACAAACATGAAAATTTGTGTTTGGGATTCTCCCCCTTAATAAAATAAATTTTGAATAAGAGACGATAAATTTCAAAAGAGTGAAAAGCTCCACTCATATTCATTTGAAAATTCAAAATTTCAAAAGTACTCTCTAGTATTGTTATATCAAAAACGATTCAAACAAAGTTTGAAAACTTTTAAGTCCATAACAATGGAGAGTTAAAAATTTTAACAAAAATAACATTTTTGTTTAAAATGGTTCCCCTTTACTCAAAGCATCATCAAATTTTAGTCCAACAGATTTATGACTACCTAGTTGAATTAAAAGAAATAAAGCAAGAAAAACCAAAATTCAACTAATTTTACCACTTGAACCAAAGGTAGGATGTGAAGCCTTTGTTCTTCAAGTGATCTTCCTTGTATGTATGGAGCTCCCCCTTTTTTGTACTTTATTGATCATTCTCTATCACACCTAAAATAAGACAATCAAGTAATTTTTGGTATCCAAATTGCTTTGGATCCATAGACATTAGTAGCACATAATTTAGTCCCATTAGGAATTCATTTTTCAATTTCATCCTTTTTAGTTTATGTAATTAGTCCTTTTGGGACCCAAATACTTCTAAAATATTTTCCATTTACAAATCTAGGGGCACTAGATTGTTTTTGTTAAAAATTTGATTTTCTAAAATTATTTTTCTTTTCATGTTCCTTGGAAATCAAATCTTTTTTCCTTCTTAAGATCATCCACTTCTCTTTGATGATCTTTTTTTAAACTTTGAAGAAAATTTTGTAAATCGACATTCTTTTTCTCAAATTCAATGAGTTTTGCTTCAAGTTCATCCTTGGTTTTAGAAATCAAATCATTTTCAATTTTCAATTTTGAAACCAATTTCTGGTTTTTAAAATGTGATTTTTAAACTCTAAAACCAAATCATCATTGTAACACCCCAAAAATTACACCCAAATTATAAACCCTAGATTTAAAAAAACCCTAATTTAGAAACCTAATTTTGAAATCTCTAATTGAAAACCCTAACATTTGAGAATTTTTAATTCATAATCCTAATTTTTTATGAGGGACTAAATAAGAATTTTTATCAAACTTAAAAGTTAATATGAATTTTCTTGAAAGTTTAAGTATTGACTACATAAATAACCCATAATCAATTTGAATTTAATTTGTTATTTCGTCTTTTTTTCAATCGTTTATTATATATATAGTTTTTTAATTTTAAATTGAATTCTAATCCCCTCCTCCGATCGTCTTCTTTTAATTATTTTATTTATTTTTGTTCTTTTCTATCCTATATCACTTTGATTATTTTACTTTAATTAGGTTTACTCTCCCTATATATTTATACACACACATAGTTCAAATAAGATCACCCCAAGAACCCTACTTTTTTATATAGTTTCATGTCGCTAAAATCCATTATTGATTTGTTAAATTCCTATGTAATAATCTCTACCGCTTTATACCCCTTCTTGTTCGTTAATTCCTTCAACCCCAAGTTTAGTCTGGTACCGAAACAGTTGGATCCAATAATTCTGATCATTGAAAATCACTCATTCAGTGGGTTGAGTTTGCTTTGGCTAAGGTGTGTTTTCTTACTGTGCTATATATTATTGATTTTTACAGCGTGACATTGTTTTATATAGTATGCATATTTTTACATGCATGCTATGTGACATGATGAATTTTCCATGCATTCATACTTGATTTTTTATTTAACTAAACATCATATTTATTGAACTATGAAATTTCATATTTATCGGACTATGTGTTGTGACTTGTAAACATGTGATTTTATATCGTTGTGTGCATGGGCTGGGATTGTACGGTAGAAGATTGTGGTGACGACCACTTACCGAATGGTGGATGTAGTGTGGAGTTATGGGGAGTTTTCCTATTAGCGATGGTAAGCTGTAGTTGGGTACATTGCATTGTGTTTATAAAATTAAATCGTTTGTGTTGTGAATCATCGTTGTTTTGAACTTAAAGATTTTATAAAAACTAGTGTCTTTGTGTTTACGATTTTTCTTGCACTTTATAGACACACTAAGTTCTTTAGCTTACTCCCCCATAGTTTCCTCTTAAAGATATCTTTGGGCTTTAGGCGACATTGTACTTGGAGGATCTCATATTTTATCCGGCTATTTTATTATTTAGTACGAAACTATATTTAGTTATTCAAATTATTATTTATTATTTTGGGATTTTAATGTGATTTTGGATTTGAGACTTATTATTTTTTTACATGTGTTATCAGACTTAAATTTGAATATCTTATTTAAATTATATGATTATTATTTTAACGTTCGAGTTTTATAATTATTGAGATATTTTATATTTTTATCAGAAATAATTTATTTTACGCTATTTTAATTTATCATATTTCGAATTGTTTTTAGGTTAAAGTTTTCAAATGTGACTTCCTAAATTTGGCTATTTCTTCTAGGCCAGATTTAGAAGGTTACATTTATTGGTATCAGAGCTAAGTTCAAACCCTCGAATTGTGAGGCTCGCATAAAATTTTAAGCCAAAAATAATTTTGCATGCATAATAAATGTTTTGGGGCAAAATAGGATTTTCAAATAAAATTATTATTTTAAAGAATTAAATACAATATATGTTTTGATTAGAAACTCCAAGTACCAACTCTAAATCTAGGTTAATTTCTTTTATAGATAGATTATTATGTCATCTTATAGGAGCTCTAGATTAGTGATTGATCTTGTTCATACTCATTCCTATAAATTTGAGATTAAAGCCTATTTGAAAATTCTGTGTTGTCATTCCCAACCTGATCTAAAATGCCTTTTTAAAATCGTTATCAAACCCTCTATTTTTTTTGAAGTATGTCGTTAGTCTGAAAATTTTGAGGACAAAATTTCCTTTAAGGGTGGGAGAGTTGTAACACCCCAAAAATTACGTCCAAATTATAAACCCCAGATTTGAAAAAATCTCTAATTTAGAAACCTAATTTTGAATTCCCTAATTGAAAACACTAACAATTGAAAATTTTTAATTCAGAATCCTAATTTTTTTATGAGGGACTAAATAAGAATTTTTATCAATCTTAAAAGTTAATATGAAATTTCTTGAAAGTTTGAGGATTGACTCCATAAATAACCCTTTATCAAATTGAATTTCAATTTAATTTTGATTTGTGATTTCGTCTTTTTCTAATCGTTTATTATATATATGTATTTCTTTAATTTTAAATTGAATTCTAATCCCCTCCTCCTCTCGCCTTCTTTTAATTATTTTATTTATTTTTATTCTTTTCTATCCTATATCACTTTCATTATTTTACTTAAATTAGGTTTACTCTCCCAATATATATGCACACACATAGTTCAAATAAGATCACCCCAAGAACCCTACTTTTTTATACAGTTTCATGCCGCCAAAATCCCTTATTGATTTGTTAAATTCCTATGTAATAATCTCCACCGCTTTATACCCCTTCTTGTTCATTAATCCCTTCAACCCCAAGTTTAATATGGTACCGATACAGTTAGATACAATACTTCTGATCATTTAAAATCACATCATTCAGTGGGTTGAGTTTGCTTTGGCTAATGTGTGTTTTCTTACTGTGCTATATAATAATGATTTGTACCGCGTGACATTATTTTAGATCGTATGTATATTTTTACATGTGATGTGGCATGATGAATTTTCCATGCATTCATACTTGATTTTTGATTTAACTAAACATCGGATTTATCGAACTACGAAATATCGGATTTATCGAACTATGTGTTGTGACTTGTAAACATGTGATTTTATATCTTTGTGTGCATGGGTTGGGATTGTACGGTGGAAGGTTGTGGTGACGACCACATAACGAATGGTGGATGTAGTGAGGAGTTATGGGGAACTTTCCTCTTAGCGATGGTGAGTTGTAGTTGGGTACATTGCATTGTGTTTATAAAATTAAATCGTTTGTGTTGTGAATCATCATTGTTTTGAACTTAAAGATTTTATAAAAATCATTGTCTTTGTGTTTACGGTTTTTCTTGCACTTTATAGACACACTAAGCTCTTTAGCTTACTCCCCCATAGTTTCCTCTTAAAGATATCTTTGGGCTTTAGGCGACATTGTACTTGGAGGATCTCATATTTTATCCAGTTATTTTATTATTTAGTACGAAACTATATTTAGTTATTCAAATTATTATTTATTATTTTGGGATTTTAATGTGATTTTGGATTTGAGACTTATTATTTTTTTACATGTGTTTTCAGACTTAAATTGAATATCTTATTTAAATTATATGATTATTATTTTAACGTTCGAGTTTTATAATTATTGAGATATTTTATATTTTTATCAGAAATAATTTATTTTACGCTATTTTAATATATCATAATTCGAATTGTTTTTAGGTTAAAGTTTTCAAACGTGACTTCCTAAATTTGGCTATTTCTTCTAGGCCAGATTTAGGGGGTTACATTTATTGGTATTAGAGCTAAGTTCAAACCCTCGAACTGTGAGGCTCGCATAAAATTTTAAGCTAAAAATAATTTTGCATGCATAATAAATGTTTTGGGGCAAAATAGGATTTTCAAATAAAATTATTATTTTAAAGAATTAAATACAATATATGTTTTGATTAGAAACTCCAAGTACCAACTCTAAATCTAGGTTAATTTCTTTTATAGATAGATTATTATGTCATCTTGTAGGAGCTATAGATTAGTGATTGATCTTGTTCATACTCATTCCTATAAATTTGAGATTAAAGCCTATTTGAAAATTTTGTGTTGTCATTCGCAACCTGATCTAAAATGCCTTTTTAAAATCGTTATCAAACCCTCTATTTTTTTGAAGTATGTCGTTAGTCTGAAAATTTTGAGGACAAAATTTCCTTTAAGGGTAGGAGAGTTGTAGCACCCCAAAAATTACGTCCAAATTATAAACCCCAGATTTGAAAAAATCTCTAATTTAGAAACCTAATTTTGAATTCCCTAATTGAAAACACTAACAATTGAGAATTTTTAATTCAGAATCCTAATTTTTTTATGAGGGACTAAATAAGAATTTTTATCAAACTTAAAAGTTAATATGAAATTTCTTGAAAGTTTGAGGACTGACTCCATAAATAACCCTTTATCAAATTGAATTTCAATTTGATTTGTGATTTCGTCTTTTTCTAATCGTTTATTATATATATGTATTTCTTTAATTTTAAATTGAATTCTAATCCCATCCTCCTCTCGTCTTCTTTTAATTATTTTATTTATTTTTATTCTTTTCTATCCTATATCACTTTCATTATTTTACTTAAATTAGGTTTACTCTCCCAATATATATGCACACACATAGTTCAAATAAGATCACCCCAAGAACCCTACTTTTTTATACAGTTTCATGCCGCCAAAATCCCTTATTGATTTGTTAAATTCCTATGTAATAATCTCCACCGCTTTATACCCCTTCTTGTTCATTAATCCCTTCAACCCCAAGTTTAATCTGGTACCGATACAGTTAGATCCAATACTTCTGATCATTGAAAATCACATCATTCAGTGGGTTGAGTTTGCTTTGGCTAAGGTGTGTTTTCTTACTGTGCTATATAATAATGATTTTTACCGCGTGATATTGTTTTAGATCGTATGCATACTTTTACATGTGATGTGGCATGATGAATTTTCCATGCATTCATACTTGATTTTTGATTTAACTAAACATTGGATTTATCGAACTACGAAATATCGGATTTATCGAACTATGTGTTGTGACTTGTAAACATGTGATTTTATATCGTTGTGTGCATGGGTTGGGATTGTACGGTGGAAGGTTGTGGTGACGACCACTTAACGAATGGTGGATGTAGTGAGGAGTTATGGGGAACTTTCCTCTTAGCGATGGTGAGCTGTAGTTGGGTACATTGCATTGTGTTTATAAAATTAAATTGTTTGTGTTGTGAATCATCATTGTTTTGAACTTAAAGATTTTATAAAAATCATTGTCGTTGTGTTTACGGTTTTTCTTGCACTTTAGAGACACACTAAGCTCTTTAGCTTACTCCCCCAGAGTTTCCTCTTACAGACATCTTTCGGCTTTAGGCGACGTGGTACTTGGAGGATCTCTTATTTTATCCAGTTATTTTATTATTCAATAAGAAACTATATTTATTTATTCATATTATCATTTTATCGTTCGAGTTTTATAATTATTGAGATATTTTATATTTTTATCAAAAATAATTTATTTTACACTATTTTAATATATCATAATTCGAATTGTTTTTTTAGGGTAAAGTTTTCAAACGTTACTTCCTAAATTCGGCTATTTCTTCTAGGTCGTATTTAGGGGGTTACAATCATAGGTGTCTTGTAATTCATCAAAAGAATATGATCTAGAAGTAGATGAACTAGAAGTTACCCTTGAATCTTCTTTGATGCCCATGAGAAAAAGGCGAGTTACTTTATTGTCGGCTGAGTCCTCTTCATCACTCCATGTAGCCACACATGTCTTCTATTGAAGATGATCCATTTTTCTTGCTTTTGTGGGAATCCTTCATCTTCTTCTTCTTCGATTCATGTTTGGATTTGCCCATGTTGTTTTTCATGAATTAGGCGAATTTCATGAAGAGGTGAGTCACCTCTTCGTATTCACTTTCCTCCTCGCTTGAATCTACATGTTGGCATGTGGAGGATGGAAGAGCAATGACATTCACATCAATGTCTTGCTTTTTGATCTTCTTCTCCTTCTCCCTCTTCAAGGGTTTTGACATCATTTCATGTGTAAGAAGAGACCCAATTAGCTCAACAAGCTTGAGCTCCTTTAAGTTATTTGCTTCAACAATAGTCGTCTTCTTGCTCTCCCATGATTTGGGAAGTGAATAAATCAATTTCTAAATGAGGTTGTCTTCTTGAGTCTCCTCTCCAAATCCTTTGAGTTCGTTGACTATTGTGGAGAACCGATCAAACATGCTTTTGATGTCTTCTTTTGGACACATCTTGATGTTTCCGAAATTGAGGTTATGTAGATAAATCTTTGTCTCCTTCACCTTATTTGTACCTTTATTGACAACTTCAAGTTTGTCCCAAACCTCATTGGCACTCTCACAAGATGATACATTTGCATACTCTTCCGGTCCTAATGCACAAGAGAGCATTAGCAACGCCTTCGAGTTTAGCTCCATCATCTTCTTGTCGTTGGGATTCCAATCTACCTTACTTCTTTGTGGCACGAACGATCCATCTTCCACAATGTCCCAAAGTTGCAAGTCTTTGGCCTTGAGGAAGTACATCATCCTATTCTTCCAATAGGCATAATGTTAACCGTTGAAGAATGGTGCCTTGTCGATGGATTGAGCCATAAACTTTGGTTGTTGTTGGAATGACTTGAGCTCTTCGAGGATCGACTCTTAGGATGTTAATTCGATGCAAGAGACCTTGCTTTGATACCAATTGTGGAGATCGATATCTTCAACCAATTAGCTTGTCAAGTGGTGGAAAAGATTGATTTTTGGGTGATAGGTGTGGAAGAAAAAATTGGAAATTTGGACACTAGATTTAGATTCTTGCAGGTAACTATTATACTCCTAATTGAGTTTGTACTCATTGTAGACTGTTGGGATTAAATTGGAGTCATTGGGGCCTTTATTTCCTACAATAAATGTAGTTCTAGAGTTGTCTCTATCTCTATATGGGTAGTCGTATCGATGGAGGTTCTTCAAAAACTAGACGTTATGCTCTTTTCAGCTTGTGTGTATTGATACGCGTATAGGTGTATCGGTACGGCCTGCAATTTAAAAGACCGTTGGAACGGATTTAGCCATTGTAGTTTTTGCCACGTAGGCGTATCGAAATGCTGAGAGGCCTATCGAAACGACCCCTCTTCGTATCGATATTGACAAGCCCTGTGTCGATACAGGTTTTGGCAGTTTCAAAAAGATTGTAGCTGAAACCCTAAGGTGTATCAAAACTGGGTATAACGTATCCCTATGAGCACGCTGAAATCTTAGGTTTGGCTACTTTAAAATGTTTCAAAACACTTCAAAACCTTTTTGAAAACTCCACAAACATATTTTCAAGTTGTTTGGACTTAAAATCAATTTTGAATTCTTTTCAATTTAGTCCAAAACTATTTTTCAATTATTATATCAAATCTATTATCCTAAGAGTCTCCCCTTTTTGATATAATAAACCCAACTTAAAAATTGTGTATGAGATTCTCACCTTAATAAAATAAATTTTGAATAAGAGACGATAGATTTCAAAAGAGTGAAAAGCTCCCCCCTATTCATTGCAAAATTCAATTTTTCAAAACTATAATCCCCCTTTTTCTTATATCAAAAATGGTTCAAACAAAGTTTGAAAACTTTTAAATCCATAACAATGGGGAGTTAAAATTTTTGAGAAAAATAACATTTTTGTTTAAAATGGCTCCCCCTTACTCAAAGCATCATCAAATATTAGTCCAACAAATATATGACTACCTAGTTGAATTAAAAGATATAAAGCAAGAAAAACTAAAATTCAACAAATTTTACCACTTGAACCAATGGTAGGATGTGAAGCCTTCCTTCTTCAAGTGATCTTCCTTGTTTATGGAGCTCCCCTTAATGTTGTACTTTTTTATCATACTCCATCACACCTAAAATAAGACAATCAAGTAATTTTTTGTATCCAACTGCTTTGGATCCATAGACATTAGTAGCACATAATTTAGTCCCCTTGGAATCCATTTTTCAATTTCATCCTTTTTAGTTGGAGTAATTAATCCTTTTGAGACCCAAATACTTCTAAAGCATTTTCCATTTACAAATATAGGGGCACTAGATGGTCTTTGAAAAAAAAATTATTTTCCAAAATTGATTTTCTTTTCAAGTCCCTTGGACATCAAATATTTTTCTTTCTTCAGATCGTCCACTTCTCTTTGATGATCTTTTTATAAACTTTGAAGCAAATTTTGTAAATCGACATTCTTTTTCTCAAATTCATTGAGTTTTGCTTCAAGTCCATCCTTGGTTTTAGAAATCAAATCATTTTCAATTTTCAATTTTGAAAACCAATTTATTGTTTTTCAACATGTGATTTTTAAACTCTAAAACCAAATCATCATAAACACCTTGTAATTCATCAAAAGAATATGAACTAGAAGTAGATGAATTAGAAGTTACCATTGAATCTTCTTCGATGGCCATCAGACAAAGGTGAGCAACTTTATTGTCGATGGAGTCCTCTTCATCCCTCCATGTAGCCACATATTCCTTCTTTGAAGATGATCCCTTTTTTCATTCTTTTGTGGGAATCCTTCATCTTCTTATTTGATTCATGTTTGGATTTGCCCATGTTGTTTTTCATGAATCAAGTGAATTTCATGAAGAGATGAGTCGTCTCTTCATATTCACCTTCCTCCTCACTTGAATCTACATGTTGGTATGTGGAGGATGGTAGAGAAAAGACATTCACATCAATGCCTTGCTCTTTGATCTTCTACTCCTTCTCACTCTTCAAGGGTTTTAACATCATCTCATGGGTAGGAAGAGACCTAATTAGCTCATCAAGCTTGAGCTCGTTTAAGTTCTTGGCTTCAATGATAGTTGTCTTCTTGCTCTCCCATGATTCGAGAAGTGAATAAATCAACTTCCGAACAAGCTTGTCTTCCGAAATCTCCTCTCCAAATCCTTTGAGTTCATTGACAATTATGGAGAACTGGTCGAACATGCTCTTGATGTCTTCTTCAGGACTCATCTTGAACTTTTTGTAGTTTACGTTAAGTAGACCAATCTTTGTCTCTTTCACCTCGTTTGTACCTTCATGGACTCCTTCAAGTCTGTCCCAAACCTCCTTGGCACTCTCACAAGATGATACCTTTGCATACTCTTTCGGTCCTAATGCACAAGAGAGCATTAGCAACGCCTTCGAGTTTAGCTCCATCATCTTCTTGTCGTTGGCATTCCAATCTGCATTCCTTCTGTGTGGAATGAACGGTCCATCTTCAACATTGTTCCAAAGTCGGTAGTCTTTGGCCTTGATGAAGTACATCATCCTATTCTTCCAATAGGCATAATGTTCACTGTTGAAGAATGGTGACTTGTCAATGGATTGAGCCATAAGCTTCGGTTGGTGTTGGAATGACTTGAGCTCTTCGAGGATTGACTCTTAGGATGTTAATCTGATGCAAGAGACCTCTCTCTAATACCAATTGTGGAGCCCGATATCTTCAACTAATTAGCTTGTGAAGTGGTGGAGAAAATTGATTTTTGGGTGATAGGTGTGGAAGAAAAAATTGAAAAATTACACACAAGAATTTAGAGTGGTTCGACTTTCTAATCAAAGCCTACATCAACTACCTTAGATCCTCATCAAGGATTTCAACAAACTCACTCTTTAATTTCTTCCCCTTTTCTAGGCTAAGGAGGTAACCTTTACACACTCAAAGCTTTCTAACCCAAATCTTCAGTAGACCCTCTTTTACAAAGAAAAATTTAAAGAAAACAAGAAATAACTCTAAAATGTATGTGTTTGCACTAATTAAGAACTCCCCAATCCTAAACACTTGAGCAAATATGATAATGTAAGCTCACAAGTGTTGTCTATACAAAGAATGAGAATTTAAGCCCTAAGACATGTTTTGATCATATGATCGTTGACTTGTGGATCATTAGTCTTCCATAGATGCTTGAAGGTCTCTTTTATACTCCCAATTGAGTTTGTAGCCGTTGTATATCGTTCAGATTGAATTGGAGCCGATGGGGCTATTATTTCTCGCAATAAGTACAGTTCTGGAGTTGTCTGTATCGATACACGGGTAGCCGTATCGATAGAGGTTCTTTAGGAACTAGTTGTTATGCTCTTCTCAGCTTGTCCGTATCGTTACGCATATAGGCGTATTTTTACCTCTCCAAAAATATTGTTTTTAATGCCAATTTTACAACACTCTTGCTTGTTTTTATGTACATTTAGTTGCATTAGGTTGCTAGAATAATACATTTGCATAAGAAGTTTAGTTTTCTGTCTATGTCAGGGTGAAGGGTTGTTTTATGGTTATTTTGAAGGTTTGACATAGGATTTTGCGCGGGAAAGCAACATAGTTAGGAATGTGTAAAACTTAAATTGATTTTGATATAACTAATTATATGAGGGCTTATTTGCGAATACAATAAATTTTAAAGTACTTCAAAGACTCATTCAATTGATAAGCTTTTTGAACTAAATAATCCTTCAAGCCTAACTTTAATTCTACGCTCAGGCGTATCGATACGGTTAACCCCATATCGATGTGATATTTATCTGGGCAAGTTTTTAGGAGATAGTATACTGATACGATCATACCCGTATCGATACGATTTGATGATGTTTACAAAATCTTTTCATTTAATGATTCAAACATTTCTTATCAATTATTGGAATCCCAAATTTTAAAATGAACATTAACCGTATCGATACGTTCATTCAGCGTACCAATACACTTTTTGGTGAAGTTCAATCTAGGAATCCAGTAAGCAAATTTCGTATCGATATGGTATATGAGTATCGGTACGCCCCTTGTTTTATACTATACCCGTACTGATACGCCCATACATGTATCAATACGCCCCTCTTAAATGTGCACAATGGATCTTTCTGTTTTAAGACAGGTATCGATATCCTTATTCGATTACCAATATGGTAGGTTGCAGAAATGCATTTATTGCAGGAAAAATGCAGCCCAACGGCTAGATTAATGATCTCAACAACCCAAACGACTAGAATTCAATGCAAGGGTATAAAAACTAGCCTACAAAACACCAACAACAACTATTGAACCTACTTGCAACATCCAAGCTATATTCCAAACCTTTGTGCTTCATAAGAGGCATATCTTGTACCCAACTTGTTGTAATTCTTATTGTATAACATTAGTTAAAGTTTGGGAGAGTATTTGATTGTAATTGGGAAAATTTTCAGTGTAACCCCCTTAACCCGGCCTAGACGGTTGACCCGAATTAAGAAAGTCACACGGGGAAAACCAAAGTCAACCCGAAAGTCAACCTTGATTAACGACCCTTTTTTTTCTTTTAAATCTTATCTAGACGCACATTAATCCTATTGGTGATCACACAAACATCATACTCAAAGATCACAAACATCAGAGATCAAACAGGGACCCAATTGAACAAATTACAACTTTAGGGACCAAATTGTAATTTCTGAAAATTAAAAGGATTTAACCCAAATAAATCTTACCAACTTGAAATTAGTCAGGTTTCATGCTTATCTGTGAAATTTCAGCTCAAAAGGACTTCCCAAGCTCATGCAATTGAACAAACAAGATTCAGGACCAAAACGCAAACAATTCAAAACATATAACTGCCCATGTCAGCCCCCAACGGTCGACCGTTCCGAAACAGGTTGACCCCGTTTCGAAACACGGGCCGTTCCGCAACCAGTACCGCAACGGGGGTCTGGCAGAGACCAAACCGTTTCGAAACGGTGCATACCGTTTCGGACGCCTGGGCTCAATCAAGGCACCCGTTCCGAAACGGTGCACACTATTCCGATACGCCCTACTCAAATATGCTCTAAATGCATTCCAAAACATGCAATTGATCATTCAAACATGCTCCAAATGCTATCAAACTTTACCAGCATGCAATTCAACATATATAGGACATACTTGCATCAACAATTCAACAAAACAACATCATATGCAAAAAGCCCCAATTCTATAGGCATGCTTCCTACACAAGCTAGCTATTCAAGCACAAACTTCCACAACAAGCATATAATGATCCAATCTAAAAACCAACATTCAAATCATCATTCAACATACTTAGGGAGTTCCAAACACCTCCCAAAACATACACATTGGTCCCCCATTGCCAAATTACACAAAAGCTAAAAGTACTTATAAAACCTTCCATACATTGAGCTTTACTTGAACTAGAATGCTTGCCCTCCTTGCTGCCCCTCAAGGTTCTTTAATGCTCTGCATTATTGAATTAAGAAAACGAAGAGAGCGTAAGCAAAAGCTTAGTGAGGAATGCTCTTAAAAAAACCATTCAATAATGCAATTGAAACATTTACAAATCTTGCTTATAATCAACCTTTGCACATGCTCAAAAGCATACTTAAAACAAGCAATCTCATGCTTCAACATAAACATAACATGTCATATTGGCTCAAGTGACAATTTCCATTTCTTAAAACAAGTTCATCAACTTCCCAAGGACTTTTAAACACCTTGGCCCCAAGGACTTTTAAACACCTTGGCCATGGACTTTTAAACACCATGAATGAGGACCACACAAGGACTTTTAACCACCTTTGTGTCCATAGCTTGAATCACCCCAAGGACTTTTAAACACCTTGGCCCCAAGGACTTTTAAACACCTTGGCCCCATGGACTTTTAAACACCATGGAAAGGATCACCTAAGGACTTTTAACCACCTTAGTGTCCGCAACAAGAATCATCCAAGGACTTTTAACCACCTTGATGTTCTTAAGTATCAAGGCTCACTCAAGGACTTTTAACCACCTTAGTGACCTTAGCTTTTTCAAAACATCACTTGCCAATTTACATCTTTTCATCATATAATCCATTGTTTTAAAGCATTAAACCAAGCCATATTCAACATGCATTTCAAAGCATCAAACCACATTATTTCAACGTATAAAATCAAGGAACTCCTACCTAGAGTTACCTTCAACATATGGCTTAAAACATCAGCAAATACCATGCTAAAACATGTTTTCAAAACAGTAAACAAAACATGCAATTCACCATTTTGCATCACAACAAAATCATGGCCACCACGAGAGAGAAAATCCGAAAACTTACACTTGAGCTTAGCAAAGTTGTTTAGACTTAGACTAAGCTCCCAAAACCTTCAAACCTTGGTTTTAAAATCTGAAAACCCAACTTCACTCACCGATTTCCACTTTGCTTCAAGCCAAAGCACCAAATCAAGCTTCCGGATCAACAACTCTTGGATCCAAAGATGCCTCCCCTGTTTCAATACATCAAAGCAGAGGATTAATGCATCATCATGCATTAATTGCTTCAATGAAAGCACCTAAACTCGCTGCTCTCATTCAACCTCCATTTTCGGCCACCAAACACAACCGAAAATGCATCCAAACCACTTCTAAACAAAGCCCAGCCATAAACCAGCAAAACCACACTTCCATAAACATCATAACACATCTAAAAACAACCTATTAACATCCTTATACCTCCAGCAACATCAGATCCACAAGATCACCTCAAAAACAACCTTGAAACACAAGCTAAACTTAGGAAACTCAACCTATCCGGGATTGCATCAATCAAAACTCAATTCCTTATCAATTTAGAGTTCATTTAACATCAAAAACACATCTCAAAACACAGATTAATCAGATCTAACGAAAATCATCAAAAATCATCAAAATCTTGCATTATAAGCCAAGATCCATTTCACCACTTTAAAACCTTTAATTAAACATCAATTTAGGATTGAAAACTTAGGAATTTCAGTAAAGAACTGATAGTTTAGAGGAGAAGGACGTTCTTACCTCCAAACTTGAGTTTCTCCTCTTTTTGGAATCAAAATCCTTGTTGAAACAAGTAGCAATTGAAGAGGTTTTGAAGATATGTTGATTAGGAATCAAATGAGAGTTGAAAGGAGGGATTTAGGTGAAGAAATCAGAAGCAATTCTCTGGAAATGGAGTGTTTGGATTGAGAGAAAATGAGAGAAAGAAAATTAGGAAAAGTTGGTTACAAAAATCTAAAATAGCCAAATGGCTTTCCCTCCACTTTTCATATCATTTAAAAATCAGATTTTAGACTTAAAATATCTTAGAAAAAATCTGGAGAAAGTCCCTTTAGGTAAATAGCTCCTTAAAGATTCAAAGTTTCAACCCTTTATAAAACAGCCACCAAACTTGCGAAAATTACATTTTGGTCACTAGCCAAAATGTCACCCTTCCAAAACTCATTTTCCAAAATTGATTTCACAGTTCACTTAATTATATTAAAAGATGATTTTAGAACATTTTTCCATATTTTTAATGCAACCCGAACTAGGCTTTCCTAAATTCACCTCTTTAGATTCGAACAGCACTTTGACCGAACGGTCAACGTCCAAGACTTCTAAGCCCAAAACCGGGGCGTTACAACTCTCCCCCCTTAAGAAATTTCGTCCTCGAAATTTACCTGAAGGAAAGAGATAAGGAAACTGCTTCAGCATGTCTTCCTTCCGCTCCCACGTGGCTTCCTCAACACCTCGATGTTTCCACAGCACCTTCACCAACTCAATGGTCTTGCCACGAAGAACCTTGCTATCCGAATCCAGAACCTTCATCGGTCCTCATCATAGGTCAAATCCGGATTCAATTCCACTTCCTCCACAGGCATCACATGCGAAGGATCAGATCTATACTTCCGGAGCATAGAAACATGGAACACATCATGAATCTTCTCCAACTCCTGAGGTAACCTCAACCGATACGCAACAGGACCCACTCGCTCAACGACCTCATACGGTCCAATGTATCTAGGGCTCAACTTACCCTTCCGACCAAACCTCATCACCTTCTTCCAAGGCGAAACCTTCAAGAACACACGGTCACCCACCGCATACTCTATCTCCTTACGCTTCAAATCCGCGTAAGACTTCTGCCGGTCAGAAGCAGCCTTCAACCGCTCACAAATGAGCTTCACCTTCTCGGTGGTCCCTTTCAACAAAGCCGGCATCGAAACCAACTTTTGACCAGTTTCAGCCCAACAAAGAGGAGTCCTACACTTCCTCCCATACAGAGCCTCATAGGGTGCCATCTGTATACTCGCCTGATAACTATTGTTATAAGCGAACTCAACCAAAGGCAGATGCTTCTCCCAAGAACCTTGGAACTCAATCACGCAGCACCTCAACATATCCTCCAAAATCTGAATAACTCGCTCAGACTGACCATCCGACTGAGGATGATAGGATGTACTGAAATGCAACCTTGTACCCAGAGCTTGATGCAAACACTGCCAGAAACGCGATGTGAACCTCGGATCCATATCCGACACAATCGACTTAGGCACACCATGCAGCCTCACAACCTCAGCAATGTACAGCTCTGCCAGCTTATCCAAAGAGAACGTAGTATGCACAGGCAAGAAATGCGCACACTTCGTCAGGCGATCCACAATCACCCAAACAGAGTTCTTCTTTGATGGAGACAAAGGTAAACCAGATACAAAATCCATGGTAACCCTCTCCCACTTCCATTCAGGGATTTTCAACGATTGCAACAACCCAGAAGGAACCTGATGTTCAGCCTTAACTCGCTGACACACCAAACACTTGCTCACAAACTCCACAACATCCTTCTTCAAACCCACCCAATAGTACTCATCACGAAGATCACGATACATCTTAGTACTACCAGGGTGCATAGCAAAAGGACTACTATGACCTTCAGTCAGAATAGCACGCCTCAACTCAGCATCATCAGGCACTACTATTCGACTCCCAAAACACAACACTCCATCATCATTAAAACAGAAATCAGAAGGTCTACCCTCCGCGATATCCTGAACATGAGACACCAAGGAATCATCCAGCAACTGCTTATCCTTGATCAACTGAACCAACGATGGTTTCACTTGCAACTCAGCAACAAGACCACCATCTCGCGATATGCTCAAGCTAGCAAACATAGCTCTCAGCTCAACAACTACCTTCCTACTCAAGGCATCCGCAACAACATTAGCCTTTCCAGGATGGTACTCAATCGTCAGATCATAATCCTTGAGCAACTCCAACCAACGCCGCTGCCTAAGATTCAACTCCTTCTGCGACATCAGATACCTCAAACTCTTGTGATCCGTGTACACAGTACACTTCTCACCATACAGATAATGCCTCCAGATCTTCAGAGCAAAGACCACTGCAGCCAGCTCAATATCATGCGTAGGGTAATTGCGCTCATGTACCTTCAACTACCGCGATGCATAAGCCACCACCTTACCCTCTTGCATCAGCACACACCCCAAACCAACATAGGATGCATCACTGTAGACCACAAACTCTTTCCCTGATTCAGGCTGAACCAAGATAGGAGCTTGCGTCAAAGCCGCCTTCAGCTTCTCAAAAGCCTGCTGTCTCGCTTCTGTCCACTCATACTTAACATCTTTCTGCAACAACTTCGTCAAAGGAGCAGCAATCTTGGAAAAACCATCCACAAACCTTCGGTAGTATCCCGCCAAACCATGGAAACTACGGACCTCATGAACAGACTTAGGAACCTTCCAGTTCATCACAGCCTCAATCTTCTGAGGATCAACCCGAATCCCCTCAACTGAGACCACATGCCCAAGAAACACCACCTCCCTAAGCCAGAACTCACACTTGCTCAGCTTAGCATAAAGCTGATTTTCCAACAAAGCTTGCAAAACAATCCTCAAATGCTCTTCGTGCTCCTCCTCAGTACGCGAGTACACGAGGATATCATCAATGAACACCACAACGAACTTGTCCAGGTATTCATGAAACACACGATTCATCATGTCCATGAAAGCATCAGGAGCATTTGTCAAACCAAACGGCATCACAAGGAACTCATAATGCCCATACCTTGTCCTGAAAGCTGTCTTAGGCACATCCACATCCTTCACCTTCAACTGGTAATACCCTGACCTCAAGTCAATCTTAGAGAACACAGCAGCTCCCCGAAATTGATCAAAGAGATCATCAATCCTCGGCAAAGGATACCGATTCTTGATAGTCAACTTGTTCAGCTGACGGTAATCAATGCCCATCCTCATAGTGCCATCTTTCTTCTTCACAAACAAGACCGGTGCTCCCCAAGGTGACACACTCGGCCGGATGAAACCACGATCAAGCAGCTCTTGCAACTGCGTCTTCAGCTCCTTCAGCTCCTTAGGTGCCATTCTATAGGGAGTAATGGACAAAGGAGTTGTATTCTCATACAGCTCAATTCCAAACTCCACCTCGCGATTAGGAGGTAAACCAGGCAACTCCTCAGGAAAAACACCAGGAAACTCCTTCACAACCCTGATATCTTGCACCCTCAACTCCTTAGAGCTAGGATTCATCACAAAAGCTAGATAAGCTTCACAACCCTGCCTCAGCATCCTACTCGCCTCCAAGGTAGAAACAACATTGGCAAGAAACTTCACATTCTCACCAACAACAACCACTTCATAATCATCCGCAAGCTTAAGCGAAACACGCTTATTTTCACAATCCACAACAGCACGATGCTCAGCAAGCCAATCCATACCAAGGATCACATCAAAACCATAAAAGGGCAGCTCCATAAAATCAACATGAAAGACATGTTCTTGAACAACCAAGGGACACCTTCTATAAAGCTTTCGAGTCACAACAGTTTCACCAAAAGAACTAGTGACACGAACACCAACATCCAAAGACTCAACAGGCAAACCAAGCAATTCAGCATGCTCACGCAAAATGTATGAATGCGTAGATCCAGAATCAATCAAAGAAAGCAATGACAAGGATTGCAAAGTAAAGGTACCTGCAATCACATCAGCATCATTCCTTCCCTCGCGCTGAGCATACACCCTCGCCTGGCCTCCACCCTCAGGCTGAATAGCCACCACATGGGCTACTCAACGACCACCTTCCTCACGCCTCTGGAAATTACAACGGCCGCGCCCACGACCTCTCTGCGGTGCAGCAACAACAGGAGCACGCTCTTGGCCACCAACCAACCTCGGACAATCTCGTCTCAAGTGGTCTGCAGAACCACAATTCCAGCATCCAAAACCAGCTGCCGCAACAGGAGCTTGCACCTCCCTCACAGCACGAGGACAGTCACGCTTCAAGTGACCACGTGAACCACAGATCCAACAAGCACTAGGGTCAGCTCTAGCATTGCCACCCCTAGCAGGTGCACCTCCACCTCTCTTAGCTGAGGACTGATACCTCTGATCGCGTCCCCTCTTGTTCCGTCCACCTCCGAAACTATACTCAGCAGCCCTCTTACCAGAATTTGCTCCAGCACTCTTCGCAGACAAACTCAAATTCATCTCAATGTCCTTTGCTCGGCCCACTAACACATCAAAATCATCATACTCAGTGGCCAGCACATACATCTTTACCTCCGTTATGAGACCATAACGAAACCTTTCGCACCTCTCCCGCTCATCAGGAATCAGTTCCGGTGCATACTGACTGAGTCGCACAAACTGCACCTCATACTCAGCCACACTCATGCTCCCTTGGGTAAGAGTCATGAATTCACGCTTTTTCTCATCCAGATATCTCACTCCCAGATATCTCCTCTTGAACGCATTCTGAAAGAATGTCCAAGTGATGTCAGCTTCAGCCATTCCAGAGATTGTGGTCGTCCACCACGTATAAGCATCGTCCTGCAGCAAGGACACAACACATCCCAACTTTTGCACATCAGTGCAGCTCATCTGTCCCAAAATACGCTTGGTACTCTCAAGCCAAGCCTCCGAACTCTCAGCAGACATACCCCTAAACTCAGTCCCACCAAGACTGCGCAGACGCTCTAAGGGTAGTCTAACACCAGCATCTCCCTGATGTCCAGCTCCTTGAGCTCCAGCTACTGCTGCTCGAAAAGCACCCGCAATAGCTTGTACCAGCATCGTCATATCAGGCATAGCTTGCCCCTGACCAACCTCAGGTCCTGCAGCTCTAGCACCAGCTGCTGCAGCTTCAGCTCTCCCTCCCTCAGCACCACCACCACCAGGTGGAGGAGGAGGTAACACAGCACTACCCGCATTCTCTTCATTCTCATTCCCATCCGGGGTCGTAGCTCTCACGCTACTCCTTAACTCTCTACGTGGTGCCATACTTTTACCATGCATAACAATACAAATAAAACATAGTCAGGCCCAGCAAGGTAAGCAATCCAAGTTTTCAAGCTCAATTTCTTTCAAAATCAACATCATTTCTTTAGCTTTTGTTTGGTAATGGGTACCCTCATCATGCAACATCACAGCATACATCTCAAATGCATCAACATCTCAAGCCACTGAACATGCTTTCATACCACAAGCATACAAGTCAAACATACTTCAATCATGCATACAAACATTCCCAATTACTCGAGACCTCAGCTTTGATACCACCAAATGTAACCCCCTAAACCCGGCCTAGACGGTTGACCCGAATTAAGAAAGTCACACGGGGAAAACCAAAGTTAACCCGAAAGTCAACCTTGATTAACGACCCTTTTTTTTCTTTTAAATCTTATCTAGATGCAGATTAATCCTATTGGTGATCACACAAACATCATACTCAAAGATCACAAACATCAGAGATCAAACAGGGACCCAATTGAACAAATTACAACTTTAGGGACCAAATTGTAATTTCTAAAAATTAAAAGGATTTAACCCAAATAAATCTTACCAACTTGAAATTAGTCAGGTTTCATGCTTCTCTGTGAAATTTCAGCTCAAAAGGACTTCCCAAGCTCATGCAATTGAACAAACAAGATTCAGGACCAAAACGCAAACAATTCAAAACATATAACTGCTCATGTCAGCCCCCAACGGTCGACCGTTCCGAAACAGGTTGACCCCGTTTCGAAACACGGGCCGTTCCGCAACCAGTACCGCAACGGGGGTCTGGCAGAGACCAAACCGTTTCGAAATGGTGCATACCGTTTCGGACGCCTGGGCTCAATCAAGGCACCCGTTCCGAAACGGTGCACACTGTTCCGATACGCCCTACTCAAATATGCTCTAAATGCATTCCAAAACATGCAATTGATCATTCAAACATGCTCCAAATGCTATCAAACTTTACCAGCATGCAATTCAACATATATAGGACATACTTGCATCAACAATTCAACAAAACAACATCATATGCAAAAAGCCCCAATTCTATAGGCATGCTTCCTACACAAGCTAGCTATTCAAGCACAAACTTCCACAACAAGCATATAATGATCCAATCTAAAAACCAACATTCAAATCATCGTTCAACATACTTAGGGAGTTCCAAACACCTCCCAAAACATACACATTGGTCCCCCATTGCCAAATTACACAAAAGCTAAAAGTACTTATAAAACCTTTCATACATTGAGCTTTACTTGAACTAGAATGCTTGCCCTCCTTGCTGCCCCTCAAGGTTCTTTAATGCTCTGCATTATTGAATCAAGAAAACGAAGAGAGCGTAAGCAAAAGCTTATGAGGAATGCTCTTAAAAAAAACCATTCAATAATGCAATTAAAACATTTACAAATCTTGCTTATAATCAACCTTTGCACATGCTCAAAAGCATACTTAAAACAAGCAATCTCATGCTTCAACATAAACATAACATGTCATATTGGCTCAAGTGACAATTTCCATTTCTTAAAACAAGTTCATCAACTTCCCAAGGACTTTTAAACACCTTGGCCCCAAGGACTTTTAAACACCTTGGCCATGGACTTTTAAACACCATGAATGAGGACCACACAAGGACTTTTAACCACCTTTGTGTCCATAGCTTGAATCACCCCAAGGACTTTTAAACACCTTGGCCCCATGGACTTTTAAACACCATGGAAAGGATCACCTAAGGACTTTTAACCACCTTAGTGTCCGCAACAAGAATCATCCAAGGACTTTTAACCACCTTGATGTTCTTAAGTATCAAGGCTCACTCAAGGACTTTTAACCACCTTAGTGACCTTAGCTTTTTCAAAACATCACTTGCCAATTTACATCTTTTCATCATATAATCCACTGTTTTAAAGCATTAAACCAAGCCATATTCAACATGCATTTCAAAGCATCAAACCACATTATTTCAACGTATAAAATCAAGGAACTCCTACCTAGAGTTACCTTCAACATATGGCTTAAAACATCAGCAAATACCATGCTAAAACATGCTTTCAAAATAGTAAACAAAACATGCAATTCACCATTTTGCATCACAACAAAATCATGGCCACCACGAGAGAGAAAATCCGAAAACTTACACTTGAGCTTAGCAAAGTTGTTTAGACTTAGACTAAGCTCCCAAAACCTTCAAACCTTGGTTTTAAAATCTGAAAACCCAACTTCACTCACCGATTTCCACTTTGCTTCAAGCCAAAGCACCAAATCAAGCTTCCGGATCAACAACTCTTGGATCCAAAGATGCCTCCCCTGTTTCAATACATCAAAGCAGAGGATTAATGCATCATCATGCATTAATTGCTTCAATGAAAGCACCTAAACTCGCTGCTCTCATTCAACCTCCATTTTCGGCCACCAAACACAACCGAAAATGCATCCAAACCAGTTCTAAACAAAGCCCAGCCATAAACCAGCAAAACCACACTTCCATAAACATCATAACACATCTAAAAACAACCTATTAACATCCTTATACCTCCAGCAACATCAGATCCACAAGATCACCTCAAAAACAACCTTGAAACACAAGCTAAACTTAGGAAACTCAACCTATCCGGGATTACATCAATCAAAACTCAATTCCTTATCAATTTAGAGTTCATTTAACATCAAAAACACATCTCAAAACACAGATTAATCAGATCTAACGAAAATCATCAAAATCTTGCATTATAAGCCAAGATCCATTTCACCACTTTAAAACCTTTAATTAAGCATCAATTTAGGATTGAAAACTTAGGAATTTCAGTAAAGAACTGATAGTTTAGAGGAGAAGGACGTTCTTACCTCCAAACTTGAGTTTCTCCTCTTTTTGGAATCAAAATCCTTGTTGAAACAAGTAGCAATTGAAGAGGTTTTGAAGATATGTTGATTAGGAATCAAATGAGAGTTGAAAGGAGGGATTTAGGTGAAGAAATCAGAAGCAATTCTCTGGAAATGGAGTGTTTGGATTGAGAGAAAATGAGAGAAAGAAAATTAGGAAAAGTTGGTTACAAAAATCTAAAATAGCCAAATGGCTTTCCCTCCACTTTTCATATCATTTAAAAATCAGATTTTAGACTTAAAATATCTTAGAAAAAATCTGGAGAAACTCCCTTTGGGTAAATAGCTCCTTAAAGATTCAAAGTTTCAACCCTTTATAAAACAGCCACCAAACTTGCGAAAATTACATTTTGGTCACTAGCCAAAATGTCACCCTTCCAAAACTCATTTTCCAAAATTGATTTCACAGTTCACTTAATTATATTAAAAGATGATTTTAGAACATTTTTCCATATTTTTAATGCAACCCGAACTAGGCTTTCCTAAATTCACCTCTTTAGATTCGAACAGCACTTTGACCGAACGGTCAACGTCCAAGACTTCTAAGCCCAAAACCGGGGCGTTACATTCAGTCTTGTGAGAGATATTTCTATTTGCCAAATTTCTTCTTTGTAAACAGAGTCTTTTCGGTCAATCTTTGGGTAGTAAGATTGACCGATTGTAAAGGTTACCTCCTTATCCTAGAAATGGGGAAGAACATCTAGTGAAAATTGTTGAAAATCCTTAATGGGAGCTAAGGTCGTGGATGTAGAGCTTGTTAGAAGCTTAGACCCCTATAATTTGTCTTGTTCTTCATTTTTCAATTTCTAATTTGCTCCCTCCATATTTAAAAAGCCAATTCACCCAGAGGTTCGCTAAAATAACATTCATCAATGCATTTCACATAACTGGCAAAACATCATTTATCAACACATGTCTTTACTGAAAACATGCCCTCTCATGGCATCAATGCACTTTCTAAACCACATGCTCGTATGCATCATTTTAAAATAGCAAATAAACCTTTGCTCATGCTTTACCAAGCATCACATACATTCTAGCATAAATCACAAGCATCTCATGCTTAAACCATTAGTCATCATCATTATATTGGCTTACAAATGATCAATCCTCAAACCATACCAAAACTAATTCAAAGACACAATTGGATACGCGGATTACAAGCGTTGTCCCACACGCTTCATACATACTACCGAACTACACAAGGTGGAGATCAATGGCATAATCACAACCCCTCAACACCCGTGATGGAGATTAGTGGCACAATCACAACCCCTCAGCATCACTCATCGATAGTTGTATAATTCCTCTAACAAGAGTACGGGACACATACCCCAAGACTCACACACAGGATTAAATCATTCACCGTTGTGATCTTAGCCTCAATCGTCAGGGTAGTTGGATGGAGATTACGGCACAATCACAACCCCTCGACATCCAAGGCGACTTTATTCACGGTGCATCCAATCCTATAGTCGGCTAACTATATCTGATTACAAGAACCAAAAACCACTTTCATCACTTGCCAATATAATCATTTAACACCAATAATCCACTATTTTACAAGAATAAATAAAAATACCATTACCACAAGCATAACCATGCTTAACATCATATGCATTTATCACATAAAATCAAGGATCACTGACCTAGTGCATCCTTAACACAATGGCATTAAAATCCAGCATTATTCATGCTTCTAACATGCTTTAAAACAGTAATCAAAACCATAATTAACTCAAGTGCATTTCCATCAAAACATAGCACATCTCCGAGGGAAACTTTCGAATCACTTACTATTGAGCTTATCTAAGTGTTTCAAACTTACACTGAGCTCCCAAGACCACGCTCAAAGCGTTACAAAGCTGGAAAATCCATTTCCACTCACCGATACGCGAAGCCTCGCTCATCGACACGAAAATTACTCTTCCGGAGCCTCAAACAACGCCTCGTTTGCTCCCGGATCAAGATCCCATGTTTTCACATCAACAAAATAGAGATCTAAATGCATTACAATGCATTTCAATACCAGCAACAAATCACAAACTCGTTGCTCACCCAAACTACACCAATTTACCCAACCGAAAACTCAATCGATTGCTTCCTAAACCAAGCCCAGCCATCATACATTACTTCCAATCAATTATAAACACCAAAACACATCTAATAAACAACCTAACCCATTCTTATACCTCCAGCAAGCATGATTCCACCATTTCACCTCAAAAACTCACTTAAAACTATCAAGAAACTCAAGGATCTCAAGGATTTCGGGATCTATATCAACAAAACTTTTTTTCAACATATTAACCATCTCAAAACTAAATTAAAATCAATCCAACACTAAGCTTAACAAAACAAATCCGAAAATCAAGATTTCAACCATATTTTTACAAGATTTTGATCTCAAATCAAAACTATAATGAAAACTCAACCAAAAACATTAATTAGAACCCAAATATCTTGTAATTTCAATAAAGAACTTTGATTAGATGTTGAGAACGGGATTTACCTCAAATCCTTGCTTTCCTCAATGAATGACAAGTTTCTCTTAGAAAAATCTTGAAGAACTTGAAAAGATTTCTTGAAAATTGTTTAGGAAATATTAAGATAGTGTTTGGGAGAAAAGAATTCTAGAGAGAAATGAATGAAAATTGTGTTTGGCTGAGAATGAGTAGCGGATGGTAGTTACGAGATGGAATCTCACTAATTAACTACCTAATTAATTAAATAAAATAAAAACCAATTAAAGCTATTTAATTAAAACCATTTTAAACACATGTCATATTAAGGAAAAGCTAAATTGTCATAAATCCCTCTAAAGATTCTAAGAATTTGGCTTCTCCTTTAAAAATCACATTTCCTACAGTTTTGAAACTTTACAACTTGGTCACTACTAAAAATGTACCACTTCCAAAACTTTTTTTTGTAAAATTGATTTGACCGACCTCTTAAACATATTTTTAGAGGATTTTAGCAATTTTTACCATATTTTTATCCTATCCCGATCCTTGATTTCCTTATATCACCTTACGCGATTTGAACTGTTATCGACCGGTCCGGTCTAATGTCTAAAACATTTAGGCCCAAAATCAGGGTGTTACAACTCTCCCCCACTTAGGAAATTTCGTCCTCGAAATTTTATCTAAAGGAAAAAGGTGCAGAAACTGCTTCAGCATGTCTGCCTTGCTTTCCCACATGGCCTTCTCAACTCCTCGGTGTTGCCACAACACCTTCACAAGCTCTATCGTCTTGCCACAAAGAACTTTACTGCTCACATCCAGAACCCTCATTGGTTCCTCGTCATAAGACAGATCCGGATTCAGCTCTATCTCCTCAACAGGCATCATATGTGAAGGATCCGATCTATACCTTCGCAACATAGAGACATGGAACACATCATGTATCTTTTCCAGCTCTGAAGGCAATCTCAACTGATATGCCACATGAACAATATGCTCCAGAATCTCGTAAGTTCCATTGAACCTTGGGCTAAGCTTACCCTTACGCCCAAATCTCATCACCTTCTTCCAAGGTGATACTTTCAAAAACACACGTTCGCCAACCGCGAACTCAATCTCCTTATGCTTCAGGTCCGCGTAAGACTTTTGCATATCCGATGCTGCCTTCAAATGCTCACAAATGAGCTTCACCTTCTCGGTGGTTCCCATTAACATAGTTGGCATCGAAATCAACTTTTGCCCAGCTTCTGCCCAACAGAGAGGGGTTCTACATCTTCTCTCATACAAAGCCTCGTATGGAGCCATTTAAATACTTGTCTGGTAACTATTATTATACGCAAACTCAACCAACGGAAAGTGCTTCTCCCAAGAACCCTGAAAATCTATCACGCAGCATCTCAACATGTCCTCAAGCACCTGGATCACATGTTCCGACTGTCCATCCGTCTGAAGATGATATGAAGTACAAAAATTCAACCATGTACCCAAGGCTTGATGCAAACATTCCCAAAATCGCGATGTAAACCTCGGATCCCTATCCAACACTATAGACTTTGGTACACCATGCAACCGCACAATCTCAGCAATGTACAACTCAGCCAACTTATCCAGGGTATACGTAGTATGCACAGGCAGAAAATGTTCACACTTCGTGAGCCGATCTTCAATCACCCAAACTGAATTCTTCTTTGACAGTGACAACGGCAACCCAGACACAAAATCCATGGTAATTCTTTCCCACTTTCGTTTTGGGATTCTCAAAGGTTGTAACAACCCAGAAGGAACATGATGTTCAGCCTTCACTAGCTGACATACCATGCACTTACTAACGAATTTAGCCACATCCTTTTTCAACCCCACCCAGTAGTACTCATCTTTCAAATCACGATACATCTTTGTACTACCAGGATGCATAGCAAAAGGAATACTATGAGCTTCAGTCAGAATAGTGCGCCTCAACTTAACATCATCTGGCACCACTATTTGACTTCCAAAGCACAACACCTCGTCATCATTAAAACTAAAATCCGAAGGTCTACCCTCCACAATGTCCTGAACATGCGACACAAGGGAATCATCAAGCAACTGCTTATCTTTGATTGATTGAATCAGGGATGGTTTCACTTGCAATTCCACAATAAGACCACCATCACGCGATATTCTCAAACGAGCAAACATCACCCTCAACTCCACATCCACTTTCCTGCTCAAAGCATCGACTACAACATTAGCCTTGCCCAGGTGGTACTCGATCGTCAGATCATAATCCTTAAGCAACTCCACCCAACAACGTTGCCTAAGATTCAACTCCTTCTGAGACATAAGATACTTCAGACTCTTATGATCCGTGAACACAATACACTTCTCACTGTACAGGAAATACCAATAGATTTTCTGGGCAAACACCACAGCCGCAAGCTCAAGATCATGAGTAGGGTAGTTACGCTCATGCACCTTCAACTGCCTAGATGCATAAGCTACTACTTTACCTTCCTACATCAACACGTAGCCCAAACCAACAATAGACGCATCACTATAAACCACAAACTCCTTGCCAGACTCAGGTTGAATCAGGATAGGAGCTTGCATCAAAGTTTCCTTCAGCTTCTCAAAAGCTTGTTGCCTCGCCTCTGTCCACTCAAAAAGAACATTCTTTTGCAACAACTTGGTCAATGGTGCAGCTATCTTCAAGAAACCCTCGACAAACCTACGGTAATACCCAGCTAGACCAAGGAAACTTTATACCTATGTTGCTAACTTAGGCACTTTCCAACTCACCATAGCCTCTACTTTGTACAGATCAACGCGAATACCCTCAGCTGATACAACATGTCCAAGAAAGACCACCTCCCTAAGCCAAAACTCACACTTATATAGCTTGGCATACAACTGGTTTTCCAACAACGCTTGCAAAACGATTCTCAAGCGTCTATCATGATCCTTCTGGGTACGCGAATACACAAGGATATCATCGATGAACACCACCGCAAACTGATCCAAAAATTCATGGAATACACGATTCATCATGTCTATGAAAGCTCCAGGTGTGTTGGTCAAACCAAACGGCATCACTAAGAAATTGTAATGCTCGTACCTTGCCCGAAAAGTTGTCTTAGGTACGTCCACATCCTTCATCTTCAGCTGGTAATATCCTGACCTCAAATCTATCTTAGAAAATACTGAGGCTCCCCGAAACTTATCGAAGAGATCATCAATTCTATGCAGGGGATACTTGTTCTTGATCGTCAACTTGTTCAGTTGCCGATAATCTATGCACATCCGCATTGTCCCATCTTTCTTCTTTACAAACAAGACCGGTGCACCCCAAGGTGACACACTCGGCTGGATGAAACCTCGATCCAACAACTCCTACAGTTGCGTATTCAACTCCTTCAGCTCTTTAGGTGCCATGCGATAAGAAGCAATGGACACCGGAGTCGTATTCTCGTACAACTCGATACCAAACTCAACTTCCCTGTTTAGTGGCAACCCAAGCAATTCTTTCAAAAAGACACCCAGAAAATCGCGAACGGTTCGGATGTCCTGCACACGCACATCCTTGGTGCCATGATTCATCACATAGGCAAGATAAGCCTCATAACCCAACTTCATCATGCGGTTTGCTTCCAAACCCGACATCACATTTGACAAGAATTTCACATTCTCGCCTACTACCACTACTTCATAATCATCGGCAAGCTTTAAGGTGACCCACTTGACATCAAAGTCAACCACCGCTCTATGCTCAGACAACCAATACATACCAAGAATTACATCGAAACCATATAAGGGTAACTCCATCAAATCCACAAGAAAAACATGACCTTGCACAGATAAAAGGCATCTCATGTACAACTTCCTAGTGACCACAGTCTCACCAAAAGAACTAGTCACTTGCATTCCTACATCAAGCAACTCAACAGGTATATGAAGAAAATGCGCATGCTCACTCAAGATATAAGAATGTGTGGATCCAAACTCAATCAAAGACTGAAGAGCAAAGGTACCTGCAATAACATCGGTATCATTGCACTCCTCGCACTGAGCATAAACCCTGGCAGGACCACCTCCCTCAGGCCGAACTGCCACCACATGAGCAACGCCTCTCTAACCCTTGTCTCTCCTCTGGAAGTTCCCTCGACCGTGCCCACGACCTCTCTAAGTTGCAGCCACAGCAGGTGCACGTCCTTGGCCTCCACCAACCAACAAAGGACACTCTCGCCTTATGTGATCCGCTGAACCACAGTTCCAACACGAATTCCCTATCACAAAAATAGGAGCCTGAACCTCTCTAGCTGCTCGAGGACAATCTCGCCTCAGTTGGTCCCTCGACCCACATGTCCAGCACATGTGCTACTCAAACCTCACTCAGCCTCCCTGAACCTGACTACCTCGACCCGGAGCACCTCGCCTCCTCTCAGGCTAATGTCTCCTATCTCGACCTCTTTTGTTCCGTCCACCCCCGGAACTATACTCAGCTGCTCTCTTCCCAGAGCCAGAACCAACACTTCGAGACGACAAACCCAAGTTCTGTTCAATGTCTTTGGCCTGACATACAAGCACATCGAAGTCGGTGTAATCCGCGGCCAACATGTACGTCTTGACTTCATGTACCAGCTCGTACCGGAAGCGATCACATCGGTGCCTCTCACTAGGTATCAGCTCAGGAGCATACTGGCTCAAGCGTACGAACTGGACCTCGTACTCAGCCACAGAAAGATTACTTTGAACTAGCGACATAAACTCATGTTTCCTCTCGTCGGAGTTTCTCACCCCCAGATACTTCCTCTTGAAGGCACCCTTGAAACACACTCAATGTACCTCATTGGGTTCCAAACCGGCAGTGGTAGTCGTCCACCAGCTATAGGCATCGCCTTGCAACAAAGACATTGCGCATCCTAGCTTGCGCACGTCATTGCATCCCATTTGATCCATGATACGGATCGTATTTGCTAACCAGGCCTTTGACGCCTCATGAGACATTCCAAAAAACTCCACAGCTCATAGGCTCCTCAACCTCTCCAATGGTAACCCCGCCGTCCCAGCTGCAGGGGCCTGTACATGCGCTCCGGCAACAGCAGCCTGAAACGCCCCGGTGATCGCTTGAGCCAATAGCGTTAGATCACCCGGACCAGTAGGTCCTTGCTGCTCCTGCTCCCCACCTCCAGGTGGTGGCGGAGGAGGTAAGTTTCCACTAGGAGGGACATCAGCCCCTTGGTCATCCTGGTCGCCTTGAGGCACTATTGTGTTCGACCTCAGCTCTCTCCTCGGACCCATAGTGCTATTTTAAACAAAGCATAACAACAAAAACAAATCAAACCATTTAGGCTAGCCTCAAGCAAGGATCCAAGTTTACAAAAACATTTAATTAGTGCAATAAGGTAATGAGCACCCCCATTTCCCTCAACATAGCATAGCATACAATGACACATCATGCCCAACATGCTTTCCATCATCCAAAATCAGCACATATTAACATCGCATCATCAACACACAATCATATTCATTTCTCATGCAATTTACATCAATCAAGCATAGCATAAGCTCCAAAATTCAACCAATTTCATGCTTTTCAAACAACATTCGTCAACATATATCAAATTCACATACCAAAATCCCCAATATTTTTGTAACCTGGCTCTGATACCAACAAATGTAACCCCCTTAGCCCGGCCTAGACGCCCGACCCGAACTAAGAAGATTACACGGGGAAAACCAAAGTCAACTCGTGAAAGTCAACCTTGATTAACGACCCTTTTTTCTTTTTAAATATTCTAGATGCACATTATTAACCTATGTGAATAGCAAATCATTTTAGCGAAAGTGACACAGCGAACGGAGCTCATTTAGGGGTTCAATTGTATACAAACGTCTTTTAGGGACTAAAATGTAAATTTACAAGATTCTAAAGGCTAAACAAGTTTTGAAGTTACCAATACAAATTTAAACATATAATATACCAACATGTCAAATTTCATCTTAAACGGATCATCCAAACTCATTTAATCAAGCATTCGAGACTCAGGGACTAAAACGTAAAAAAGCAGAAACTTGAAACAATTCAAATTCAACTCCAACGGTCACCTGTTCCGGAACACTATATCATGTATCAAAACGACTGTTTCGAAACCAGTTTCAAAACCAAGCATCGCAGTAGCAAAATGTTCTGGAACGATCGCACTCGTTCTGAAACCCTCTAGCCAATATAGGCCATTGTTTCGATACAGATGAGGGCATTCCGAAACGTTCTGCCCTGCAACAGCGAATTTTGCTGGTTTTACACATTTGAAACATTCCAATTAATGCCACAAAATACATACAACATGTATAAGCATCAAAGAACAACATTACGAAGTACAAGCTAAAACATGGCATCATTCATGCAAGCATTAAACCTATAGGCAACAAAAGCTAAAAGCCACATTCAAGCACAAGTCAAACCTCAAAGGTCATTTACAACCCAAAGATAAGCAACCAAACATGAACAAAGTAATTAACAACATCCTCAAACATCCAAGAGTAGAAATCCCACCCATTGCCTCTTTTTACTCCAAAGTAAAACCACATACTTTGCTAGACAAAAGTGCTTGGATTCCCCTTGCTTACTTGTTGTCTCAAAAGCCTAATTCTCTACATTTATGAAACAAATAAGCGTAAGCACGAAACTTAGTGAGGTTCGCTAAAATAACATTCATCAATGCATTTCACATAACCGGCAAAACATCATTTATCAACACATGTCTTTACTTAAAACATGCCCTCTCATGGCATCAATGCACTTTCTAAAACACATGCTCGTATGCATCATTTTAAAACAGCAAATAAACCTTTTCTCATGCTTTACCAAGCATCACATGCATTCTAGCATAAATCACAAGCATCTCATGCTTAAACCATTAGTCATCATCATTATATTGGCTTAGAAGTGATCATTCCTCAAACCATACCAAAACCTATTCAAAGACACAATCGGATACGCGGATTACAAGCATTGTCCCACAAGCTTTATACATACTATCGGACTACATAAGGTGGAGATCAATGGAACAATCACAACCCCTCAACAACCGTGATGGAGATTAATGGCACAATCACAACCCCTCAACATCACTCATCGGTAGATGTATAATCCACTAACGAGAGTACGAGACACATACCACAAGACTTACACACGGGATTAAATCATTCACCGTTGTAATATTAGCCTCAATCGTTAGGGTACTTGGATGGAGATTACGGCACAATCACAACCCCTCGACATCCAAGGCGACTTTATTCACGGTCCATCCAATCCTATAGCCGGCTAACTATATCCGATTACAAGAACCAAAAACCACTTTCATCACTTGCCAATATAATCATTTAACACCAATAACCCACTATTTTACAAGCATAAATACAATGCCATTACCACAAGCATAACCATGTTTAACATCATATGCATTTATCGCATAAAACCAAGGATCACTTACCGAGTGCATCCTTAACACAATAGCATTAAAATCCTGCATTATTCATGCTTCTAACATGCTTTAAAATAGTAATCAAAACCATAATTAACTCAAGTGCATTTCCATCAAAACATAGCATATCTCTGAGGGAAACTTCTGAATCACTTACTCTTGAGCTTAGTTAAGTGTTTAAAACTTACAGTAAGCTCCCAAGACCACGCTCAAAGTGTTACAAAGCTGGAAAATCCATTTCCACTCATTGATACGTGAAGCCTCCCTCGCCGACACGAAAATTACTCTTCTGGAGCCTCCAACAACGCCTTGTTTGCTCCCGGATCAAGATCCCCTGTTTTCACATCATCAAAACAGAGATCTAAATGCATTAAAATGCATTTCAATACCAGCAACAAATCACAAACTCGTTGCTCACCCAAACTACAGCAATTTACCCAACCGAAACAACCGAAAACTCAATTGATTGCTTCCTAAACCAAGCCCAGCAAGCATACATTACTTCCAATCAATTATAAACACCAAAACACATCTAATAAACAACCTAAACCATCCTTAAACCTCCAGCAAGCATGATTCCACCATTTCACCTCAAAAACTCACTTAAAACTATCAAGAAACTCAAGGATCTCGAGGATTTCGAGATCTATATCAACAAAACCACTTTTCACCATATTAACCATCTCAAAACTAAATTAAAATCAATCCAAAAATAAGCTTAACAAAATAAATCCGAAAATCAAGATTTCAACCATATTTTTACAAGATTCTGATCTCAAATCAAAACTATAATGAAAACTCAACAAAAAACATTAATTAGAAGCCAAATATCTTGGAAATTTCAATAAAGAACTTTGATTAGAGGTTGAGAATGGGATTTACCTCCAATCCTTGCTTTCCTCAATGAATGACAAGTTTTCCTTACCAAAATCTTGAAGAACCTGAAAGGATTTCTTGAAAATTGTTTAGGAAATATTAAGAGAGTGCTCGGGAGAAAAGAATTCTTGAGAGAAATGAATGAAAATTGTGTTTGGCTGAAAATGAGAAGAGGATGGTAGTTACGTGATGGAATCTCACTAATTCACTACCTAATTAAATAAAATAAAAGTCAATTAAAGCTATTTAATTAAAACAATTTTAAACACATGTCATATTAAGGAAAGGCTAAATTTCCATAAAGCCCCCTAAAGATTCTAAGAATTTTGCTTCTCCTTTAAAAATCACATCTCTCATAGCTTTGAAACTTTACAATTTGGTCACTACTCAAAATGTACCACTTCCAAAACTTTTTTGTAAAATTGATTTGACCTACCTCTTAAACATATTTTTAGAGGATTTTAGCAATTTTTACCATATTTTTATCCTATCCTGATCCTTGATTTCTATAAATCACCTTACGCAATTCGAACCATTCTGGACCGCTCCGGTCCGATGTCTAAAACATCTAGGCCCGAAATAAGGGCGTTGCAATTCCTCTGTTTTGAGCAACCCAAAACTGAACATTAGAACACTAATACACTTACAAACACAGCAAAAACCCGGATCTCAACAATCTTGCAACAACACGCATCGATTCAAGCCCAAACTTCACCCAAACTCATTCTAATGAAACCTCAAGCTGAACCCACCATTTCCAAGCATCAAAACACACTAAGTATCATCTAAAAACATCCCCCAACAACAAGGGAACCATCAGCCACGATTTCTCCCCAAAACCAAGCCAAAACTCACCCTTTTCAACCTAAAAATCCCATTGTTAGACTCATTTCAAGTTTCCCAAATCGAACCATCATCCCAACATGTTTTACTACTCAAAGCTTAAATTAAAGTACATGTTTAACCATGGAAAAACAAACCCACGAAAATCCCATGAAAAAATACTCATTTTTCCAACCCAAACCAAAAATGCATTTTTTATGGGTTTAAAGGAAAGGTTTTGATGAGAATAACTCAAATAAGTAAAAATCATAGTAAGGAAGAAATTACCTTGAGAAATCTTGCTTGGATAAAGTGTTGAAACTAATGGAATCGTGAAAATGGGTTTCCTTTGAAAAATAACGTGAAAGACAACTTAGGAAGATGAGGGTATTTTCAAAACCCTTTTTCTTTAATTTCAAAATCCCATTTTTACCATTTTCTCTTTAAAAACACTTTTAGGTGTGATAAAAATTAGTATTTCTCCAATTTAAATTTAACCTGAATCGGCTTAATTAATTTGATTATCTCTCGACCCTAAACTCTAAGTGTTACAAGTCTTCCCCACTTAAGGAATTTTGTCCCCGAAATTTACCTGGCGGAAAGAGATGCGGAAACTGCTTTCTCATGTCATCCTTCCTCTCCCAAGTGGCTTATTCCACTCCTCGGTGTCACCACTTAACCTTAAAAATTCAATGGTCCTTTCTCGCAACACTTTATTGTCGAAGCCAAAATCTCAATTGTTTCTTCATCGTAGGACAAATCCGGATTCAATTCTATCTCCTCAACTGCCATAACATGTGGCGGATCTGATCTATACCTCTGAAGCATCGAGACATGAAACACTTCATGAATCTTCTCTAGTTCGGCCGGCAGTTTCAATCTATAGGCAACGAGACCAACTCTCTCAACTATCTCAACGAACCAATGAATCTCGGGCTCAACTTACCTTTCCTACCAAACCTCATCACCTTCTTCCAATGTGAGACTTTCAAGAACACTTTGTCACCTACAACAAACTCCATTTCTCTTCTTTTCAAATCTGCATAAGATTTTTGTCTATCCGAAGCTGCCTTCAAACCGTCACAAATCAACTGTACTTTCTCAGTAGTACCCTTAAGCATATCAGGCAAAGGTATCAATATTTGTCCCACTTCGGCCCAACAAACAGGTGTTCTACATTTTCTACCATACAGAGCTTCATAGGGTGCCATCTGAATGCTCGCTTGATAACTGTCATTATATGCAAACTCTACTAACGGTAGATGCTTCTCCCACGAACCCTAAAATTAGATAATGCAACATCTCAACATGTCTTCCAACACTTGTATTCCTCTCTCTGACTGACCATCGGTCTGAGGATGATATGAAGTGCAAAAATTTAGTCGAGTACTCAAAGCATTATGCAAACTCTCCAAAAATCTAGCTGTGAACCTCGGATCTCTGTCTGATACTATAGATTTCGGTACACCATGCAATATCACTATCTCATCGATATACAATTCGGCCAACTTATCTAAAGTATAAGTAGTGTGAATGGCCAAAAAGTGTGCACATTTCGTAACACGGTCAACAATTACCCAAACAAATTATTCTTAGAAGGTGTCAACGGCAAACCTGATATGAAATCCATGGCAATTCTCTCCCACTTTCACTCGGGAATTCTCAACGGTTGTAACAAACTTGAAGAAAACTGGTGCTCAGCTTTAACTCGCTGACAAACCATGCACTTACTCACAAACTCGGCAACATCTTTCTTCAAACCAACCCAGAAATACTCATTTTTCAAATTGCGGTACATTTTCATACTTCCCGGATGCATAGCAAACGGACTACTGTGAGCTTCAGTTAGGATGGTGCGTCTCAAGTCTACATCATCCGAAACATCTACTCTACTCTTGAAACACAAGACTCCATCACTACTAAAACAGAAATCAGTCGGTTTACCCTCCGCTATGTCTTGTACATGAGATTCTAATGATCTATCTTGCAATTGTTTCTCTTTAATCAACCAAAGAAACGAAGGTTTAACTTACAACTCGGCCACTAAACCACCATCTTTGGACAAACTCAATCTAGCAAACATAGCTCATAATTCCACTGCTACATTTCTACTCAAAGCATCGGCCACTACATTGGCTTTACTCGAATGGTACTCAATCGTGAGATCGCGGTCCTTAAGTAACTCTAGCCACCTAAGCTATCTAAGTTTCAACTCTCTTTGTGTCATTATATACTCCAGAATCTTGTGATCCGTATACATTGTGCATTTCTCACTATACAAGTAATGTCTCCAAACTTTCAAAGCAAAAACCACCATAACCAATTCTATCTCATGCGTAGGGTAATTACGCTCATGAGTCTTGAACTGTCTAGACGCATAAGCCACTACTCTTCCCTCTTGCATAAGCACACAACCTAAGCCAACATACGACACATCACTGAAGACTACAAACTCTTTCCCCGACACGGGATGAATTAAAACATGAGCTTCGGTTAAGGCTTCTTTCAATTTCTCAAATGCTTGTTGTCTTGCATCAGTCCACTCAAACCGAACATTCTTATATAGTAATTTAGTCAAATGAGTTGCAACCTTTGAGAAACCCTCAACAAAATGTATATAGTAACCGGCCAAACCTAAGAAACTACGAAATTCGGTCACTGTCTTCGGTGGTTTCCAATTCACAACTGCCTGAACCTTCTTGGTATCCACTCGGATTCCCTCGGCTGATACAATATGGCCTAAGAAGACTACTTCCCTAATCAGAAACTCACACTTGCTTAACTTGGCATACAATTGATTGTCTAACAACTTCTGCAATACCAAACACAAATACTGATCATGATCTTCCTCGGTACAAGAGTACACTAAAATATCATCAATGAACACTACCACAAACTGATCCAAGTACTCATGAAACACTCTATTCATCATGTCCATAAAAGTTGCTGGTGCATTAGTCAAACCAAAGGGCATCACTAAGAATTTGTAGTGCCCATAACGAGTGTGGAAAGCTGTCTTTGGTACATCTTGATCTCTTACTTTCAACTGATAATAATCGGATCTCAAATCTATCTTCGAGAACATTGAAGCACCTCTCAACTGATCAAACATGTCATCAATCCTTGGCAACAGATATTTGTTCTTCACTGTCAGCTTATTTAACTGTCGGTAGTCGATACACATTCTCAAACTGTCATCTTTCTTCTTCACAAACAACACCAGTGCACCCCAAGGTGAAGTACTCGGACGAATGAACCATTGGTCTATCAGTTCATGAAGATGTGTCTTCAACTCTTTCATTTCTTTAGCAGCCATTCGGTACGGTGCAATCGATACTGGAGCTGAATCTGAATATATCTTGATAGCAAACTCTACATCTCTATCTGGAGGCAAATCAGGCAATTCTTCTGGGAATACACTCGAAAAGTCACAAACTGTTCTATTGTCTTGCGGTCATGCCTCATCCATATTCAAATTCATAACATAGGCTAGGTATGCCTGACAACCCATATCCAATAACTTCTAAGTCTCTAAGGTTGAAACTACATTGGACAAGAACTTAACGTTCTCGCCCACTATTACTACCTCGTAATCCTCTGAAAGTCTCAAGGACACCCGCTTTGTCTCAAAATATACCCTAGCCTTATGCTCTACAAGCCAGTCCATGCCTAATATTACATCGAAACCAAAAAACGACAATTCCATCATATCCACGAGAAAAACATGACCCTGAACCATCAAAGGACATCTTCTGTACATCTTTCTGACCACAACTGTCTCACCAAAGGAACTAGTGACATTCATACCCACATATAATATCTCAACCGAAATATCTAACAATCTTGCATGCTCACTCAATATGTATGAATGCGTAGAACCGGAATCAATCAAGGAAAGCAAAGTCAAAGATTGTAACGAGAAATTACCTACAATCACATATGTGTCATTTCTGTCCTCACGGTGTGCATACACCCTAGCTGGCCCACCTCCCTCGGGCTAAATTGTAGCCACATGAGCTACATTCCTCTAACAGTCATTCCTCGGCTGAAAGTTACCTCGATCGCGCCCACGACCTCTCTGATGCTCAACAGCTCATGCAGGAGCTTGTCCATCCTTAGATGGATGTGGACAATCGCGCTTCAAATGCGCCCTAGACCCGCAGTTCCAACAAGAGCCATAAGTGCCCCAACACTCATCGTAATGACGTCTACCACACTTGTTGCACTCAGGAGTACGATTCTCAATCCCTTGGCTGTGATGGCCTCACCCCGGATTACCACCTCTACGTCTATAATCATGATAAGGTTTCATATCCTTGTGCCTCTTGGCACGATCCCTGTCCCATTCAGCAGTCCTCTTTCCTGAACTAGATCTACCCATGCGATCCGCAAGCCCCAAAGATTGTTCGATGTCCTTGGCCCTAGCGACCAACACATCAAAATCTGTATAGTCGGAAGCCAACATGTAGGTTTTCACCTCCTGAACCAACCCATAACGAAAATGCTCACAACGTTCCTTCTTAGTGGGAACTAACTCAGAAGCATACTGACTCGAACGTACGAACTGCACCTCATAGTCGGACACGGTCAAGTTACCCTGAACTAGAGCTATGAACTCTCTCTTCTTCTCATCTAGGTATCGAGGACCTAGGTACTTCTTACGGAAAGCAGTCCTAAAGAACTTCCAAGTAACCTCGGCCTCTGGCATACACGTAGTGATAGTAGTCCACCAAGTATAGGCATCCCCATAAAGCAAAGAGACAATGCAACCCAACTTATGTGCTTTAGAGCACTCCATTTGACTCAAAATGTAACGCCCCGGTTTTGGACTTAGAAGTCTTGGGCGTTGACCGGTTCGGTCAAAGTGCTGATCGAATATATAAAGGAGAAATTAGGAAAGCCTAGTTCGGGTTGCATTAAAAATATGGAAAAATGTTCTAAAATCATCTTTTAATATATAAAAGTGAACTGTGAAATCAATTTTGGAAAATGAGGTTCGGAAGGTTGACATTTTGGCTAGTGACCAAAATGTAATTTTTGAAAGTTGCGTGACTGTTTTATAAAGGATTGAAAATTTGAATCTTTAAGGAGCTATTATTCCAAAAAGAGTTTCTCCAGATTTTTCTAAGATATTTTAAGGCTTTATTCTGATTTTAAAACATATGAAAGAGGAGGGAAAGTCATTTTGACTATTTTATAACTAACTTTCCATTTTTCTTCCAATTCTCTTTTTCTCTCATTTTCTCTCAACCCAAACATATTTCTCCAGATTTTCTCCTTTGATTTTGTCACTCAAATCTTCTTTTTCAATTCTCTTTGGATTCCTAATCATCTCTACAACAAAACCTCACCATTGTCAAGTGGTTTCATCAAGCTTTTTGGTTCTAAAAAGGAGAAATTCAAGTTTGGAGGTAAGAACGTCCTTCTCCTCTAAACTATCAGTTCTTTACTGAAATTCCTAAGTTCTCAATCCTTGATTTGTGATTTGTTAAAGGCTTTTCAATTGAAATCTTGATTTTGGCTTAAAATGCAAGATTTGGTGATTTTTGGTGAAATTTTCGTGTGATCTGTTTGGGCAGTGTTTTGAGGTGTCAAATTGATGTTAAATGAATGCTAAATTGATTAGAAGTTGAGGTTTAATTAATGCAATCCCGGATAGGTTGAATTTCCTAAGTTTTGCTTGAGTTTTTGGTTGTTTTTAGAGTGTTTTTGGTGATCTGTTATACCTGGAGGTATAAGGATGTGTTTGAGATCATTTTGGATGTTAATTGATGTTTAAAAATGGTTAGAAGTGATGGATCTTGGCTGGGTTAAGTTTTGGAAGTATTTGGAGGTGATTTCGGTTGTGTTTGGTAGCCGAAATGTTGGATTTGTGATGAGCAGCGAGTTGTGTTGTGTTGCTGGTGTTTTTAATGCATAAAGATGCATTAATGCTCTGTTTTTGTGTGCTTGAAACAGGGGAGTTTGATCCGTGAGCTTTAGAGGTGTTGCGAAAGGTTTCGGATGCTTGGAAGGCTTGTTGGCTAGCCTTGTTTTGTGTATCGGTGAGTGAAGTTGGGTTTTCAGCTTTTAAACCAAGGTTTGAAGGTTTTGGGAGCTTAGTTTAAGTCTAAACAACTTTGCTAAGCTCAAGAGTAAGTAAATGGTTTTTCGCTCTTGGTTTGTGTTGAGAATTGGCTTTAAAAGCAATTGTGTTTGATGGTTGCAATGCATGTGATTTGCATGGTTTATATTCTGTTTTGAAAGCATAATTTTTAGCATGGTTTGATTCTGGTTTTGAAAGCCATATGTGAAGGATGCTCAAGGTAGAGATCCTTGGTTTTGTACATGGAAATTGTGGTTTTGATGCATGGTGTTGCATGATGTTTAATGGCTTTGTGTAATGCTTTAAAACAGTAGATTGATGATAGTAAATGATGGTTTTTGCATTGTGGTTATGCATGTGAATCATTGGACTAATGTGGTAAGTTGGTTATATTGGCAAGTGATGTAAGTGGTTCTTGGTTTCTTTGATCGGATATAGTTAGCCGGCTATAGGATTGGGTGCACCGTGAATTAAGTCGCCTTGGAGGTGGAGTGGTTAAGTGTGAACCGGTAAACTCCCTTCAAGTATCCTAACGAGATGGTTAAGGTCATAATGGAGGTGGAATGCCCATTCGAGGACCTTGGTTAAGCAAAGGTTATATGGTGGTTAAAAGTCCATATATGGGAACCTTGTGCTTGTTAAGATCACAATGGAGGTGTAAAGTCCATGTGTGGATCTTGTATAGGGTGTCTCGGATCTCGTTAGTGATGTTATACAACTACCAATCGGTGATGCAAAGGTTGTATGGTGTTTGAAAGTCCATACATGGGAACCTTGTGCATGTCAAGGTTGTATGGTGTTTGAAAGTCCATACATGGGAACCTTGGGAAAAGTTGAGGTTGTATGGTGTTTGAAAGTCCATACATGGGAACCTCGGGAAAAGTTGAGGTTGTATGGTGTTTAAAAGTCCATACATGGGAACCTTGGGAAAAGCTAAGGTTGTATGGTGTTTAAAAGTCCATACATGGGAACCTTAGGATGGTAAGGTCAAATGGTGTTTAAAAGTCCATTTGGAGACCTTGGATTGGTAGTGTGTATGAAGCGTGGGGGACAATGCTTGTGATCCGCGTATCCGATCGGGTGTTGAGTTGAAAAGTGGATGTGGTTGATCACTTGGAAGCCAATATGATGTTCTTGATTATAAAGAAGCATGAGATGCTTGAAAAGATGCATGGTTGCATGGAAAGTGTATAATGCTTGTGAATGCATGTTTACTTGTTAAGTTGAACAAGTGTTGATTATCATTTGGTAAATGATGCATGTGTGCATGAAATCTCTTTAATGCATTGGAGTCTTGTTAAGACTTGTTTTAAAAGGCATGTGATGTGATGTTGTGGTTCATATGTTGCCTTTGTTTAATGCATGTGATGGATTGATTGGATAAATGGTTTTTAAATGGTTCTTGCTTGGTATGACATTCAAGCTAAGGGTTGGTTTTCATGTATGTGCAATGCATGGTTTTAAGCATGATGTTGAAAAAGGGTTTCCAAACTTTGCTTGGTTATCAAATCGGGTTTGTTTTAAAAGTGATTTTATGACCCGCTGCATTGATGGTGTTTTGGTTTTGAGCATTCCTCACTAAGCATTATGTGCTTACGCTCCTTTTTGTCCATCAATGCAGATTCTTGAGGTTTGGACAGCGAGAAGCAAGGGATTCAAGGAGGACTCCATTTGAGATGTATGTCTCGGTGAATAGCTATAGTTAATAAAGGCAATGGGGGTAGAATCTCTTGGGTTGATGTTTATGTGTTCGTATATGTTCGGACAAGAATGGTTATATGTTGTTGTTGTTGTTGGAACATGTATTTGGCTTCTATGAGATTGATTTGGAAGTTTATGCTTGAATGGTTGCTTGTGTAGGAAGCATGCCTATAGACTTGGGGCTTTTCGTATATGTTGATATTTTGTTGAATTGTTGATGCAAGTATGTCTCTTATTTGTTGAATTGCATGTTGGTAAAGTTTGGTGGCTTTTGGAGTATGTTCGAATGGTCAATTGCGTGTTTAAGCATGTCTTTTTCTGCATTATGTGCAGGGCGTTTCGGAACAGGGACTACCGTTTCGGAACGGATGCCCTGAATCAGCCCAGGCGTCCGAAACGGTAGACACTGTTTCGAAACGGGAAGCATTCTGCCAGTCACCTGTTTCGGTACGCGTTGCAGAACGGCCCCGCATTTCGAAACGGGCTCTGCCAGTTTCGGAACGGGTGACCGTTGGGGGCTGACATTGGCAGTTAAATGTTTTGAATTGTTTGCGTTTTGGTCCTGAATCTTGTTTGTGCAATTGTATGAGTTTGGGATGTCCGTTTGAGCTGAAATTTGGCAGAGAAGCATGAAACATGATTAATTTTAAGTTGGTAACTTAAAATCTGGTTAAGTCCTTAAAGTTTTCAGAATTTACAATTTGGTCCCTAAAGTTGTAAATTGATCAATTGGGTCCCTGTTTGATCTCTGATGTTTGTGATCATTGAGTATGTTGTTGTGTGATCACATCTAAGGTTAATGTGCATCTAGACAAGATTAAAAAGAAAAAAAAAGGGTCGTTAATCAAGGTTGACTTTCGGGTTGACTTTGGTTTTCCCCGTGTGACTTTCTTAATTCGGGTCAACCGTCTAGGCCGGGTTAAGGGGGTTACACAAAATACGAACTGTGCTCTCAAACTATGCCTCTGAACCCTCGGGTGACAACCCACGGAACTCAACCCTGCCCAAGCTACAGAGTCATTCTGACGGTAATTTGGAACCTGCACCCTGAGGCGGTGCTGCAATTCGAACACATGTTAAAGATGTCTGAATAGCCCTGGCTATAGCCTGAATCAACATATTCGCATCAATATATGCATGTCCCTGACCAGCCTGGGGTCCAACGCCTTCCACATTCACTCCACCCCCTGGAGGAGGAGAATGAGGAGGCAAGTTCTCTCCTCGCACATCCTCAACATTCTCAATCCGCTCAACCCTCGGATTATCCATTCTTGGCCTTCCCCTCGGTCTCACCATGCTAACAGATGCAAAGCTAAACAACAAACAAAACAAGTGAAATGATTTGGGGTCAGCAAGGAATAAGGTCCAAGGTGCTCAAGTCCTTCAACTTAAAATCACTTACAATAATAGTATACTAGCAATGGGTGCCTTTAACTACTTCTCAACCAACACAAAGATAGCCACAACCATGCTTAAAATCGCCATACAATCACAATCAACAAGCTTACACCATAAAACATACCTCACTTACCTTTCGGCTTGCGGAAACTCAACGAACCTAGGCAAAACCTAGGCTCTGATACCAACAAATGTAACCCCCTCGACCTCGCCTAGCCGCCAGACCGCATCGAATGGGTTACACGGGGAAAACTAAAGCGAAACTCGTTAAGGCTCCCCTCCGATTAGCAACCCTAGAAAATTTCTTTTAAAGTTATCTTGTCTAGATGCATTAATTATATCCTATGTGAGGGGACACGCAGCGGAAAACACACATGTAAACAAAACACGCAAATAGGCACTTAGGTTAACCCTCTTTAACATTTTACCACAGGTCGTATCGGCACGCTAACGAACCGTATCGATACGCCTGTACTTCGTCAACACCCCAAAGTTAACCTAGTGAAACCGTATCGATACCCTCAAGGTTAGTATTGGTACGCCCTTAATGATCAGTTTCCCTTGATCAACTTCGAGGACCATACCGATACATCTGGGACCCGTACCGATATGCCAAAAACTCGTCAATTTCTCATATTTCCAGAGAGCATTTTGGGTATCGATACGCCCCCGCGTACCGGTACACCTTGCCCAAAACAAGGGACCGTATCGATACTACCCTTGAGCATATCGATACGCCATGCCTTACAAAACAGGTTTTAGCTGTCAAAAACACAAAGGACCCAACATAAGAGCCACATATCAAAGCATTTAAGCAACATACAAGCACAAATATGACACAAGGCATCCATGGATAAACATATAAAGCGATTTAAACACATAATGATGCAACAACCAACAAGACAAGATTCTTAGAGAAAACAAGCATACTTAGCATTCACCAACATAGCCAAAAGCTAAACAAAAGCATAAACCATCAAGGCATAAGGCAATACAAGCCCAAAACAACTAAGCAAACTTTTCTAAAGCAAGAGACATGCCAACAACACCTCAAAACATAAAGGTCATATCTCATTGCTTAATACTAATTATTAAAGTCTAAACTCATACTTGAGCAAACCAAACTCCCTTGGATTCTCCCTTGTTCCCGGAGTTGCTCCGAAGGTGTATGGGCCTACATTGTTGGAAAAGAGAGCGTAAGCGTTTAAACTTAGTGAGCGGTGCTCAAAACGATAGCTACAATAATGCAATTTTAAAACATTAGTTTGCTTAAAACCCAAAACCATTTCCAAATCATCTTCACATGCTTGAACACATAACAACATGCATTTACCTTCATGTGCATTTACCGAATGCGACCACAAGCCATAGGCTTACCACTTGCTCATTCTCACAACGCAAACAAAGTAACCAACAATGCATAAGCATAATAGAAGAAATCAACAACATGCTTAACATGAGAATTAAATCATCATGGGTATATTGACATTCATCATTTTTACTCGGATATGCGGATAGTTTCTCAAACCCACTAGACATTTCCGGTGGAATCTCACATCACCGTACTCACCTGTCTAGTAAAAACATAACTTCCGGTGGAATCTCACATCACCGTACTCCTCCTTAGTGGAATCTAACATCACTAAGGCCAAGCGCGACTTTCACCTCGAGTGCACTCTAATCCTATTGATCGATCAATTATATCTGGTAACAACTCAACACGAGTCAATATACTCATTCACAACCACAAGCATTCCTGATGCTTGAACCACTTACCATGTCCAAACTTCCATGCAAGGCATGTACTCACGATGCAAGTATAAACACAAGTCATAAGTCTCAACATGTATAACAATGCAAACTAACACATTATCAACATGACATGTTCACTTTGCATCAAGAATCATAAAACACAGATTAATTGCATAAAACCTTTAAAACTTACTCTTGAGCTTGGATTGGCCTTCCAAGCTCAATCGAAACTCTCAAAACATTCCCTTAACCATGTTAAGGCTTTTAAAATCGATCCACTCACCAGCCAACACACAAACGATGTCCAATATGCTAAATCAAACCTCCGAACTACCCGGATTTTCGTCCACAAAGCCCAAATCCAATTCCTCTATTTTGAGCAACCCAAAACTGAACATTAGAACACTAATACACTCACAAACATAGCAAAAACCCGGAACTTAACAATCTTGCAACAACACACATCGATTCAAGCCCAAACTTCACCCAAATTCGTTCTAATGAAACCTCAAGTGGAACCCGCCATTTCCAAACATTAAAACACACCAAATATCATCTAAAAACATCCCCCAACAACAAGGGAACCATTAGCCATGATTTCTCCCCAAAACCAAGCCAAAACTCACCCTTTTCAACCCCAAAATCCCATTTTTAGACCCATTTCGGGTTTCCCCAAATCCAACTATCATCCCAACATTTTTTACTACTCAAAGCTTAAATTAAAGTACAAGTTTAACCATGGAAAAAAAAAACTCACGATAATCCCATGAAAAAATAATCATTTTTCTAACCCAAACCAAAAATGCATTTTTTATGGGTTTATGGGAAAGGTTTTGATGAGAATAACTCAAATAAGTAAAAATCATAGTAAGGAAGAAATTACCTTGAGAAATCTTGCTTAGATGAAGTGTTAAAACCAATGGAATAATGAAAATGTGTTTCCTTTGAAAAATAACGTGAAAGACAACTTAGGAAGATAAGGGTATTTTCAAAACCCTTTTTCTTTAATTTCAAAATCCCCTTTTTACCCTTTTCTCTTTCAAAACACTTTTAGATGTGATAAAAATTAGTTTTTCTCCAATTTAAATTTAACCCAAATCGGCTTAACTAATATGATTATCCATCGGCCCTAAACTCGGGGTGTTACAGTGATGGTACCGAATACTCCACCACGGGTGTCACAACGGTGGAGAGTAGTTCTCATGTGTGAGCCTTGAAATGCTGGTAGAGTGTATGAAGTGTTTGGTACAACACTTGGTAATCCGTGTATCCGATGTGGATTTTGAGAAATGATCTTGTTTAAAATCACTTGTGAGCCAATATGTTAAATGATGTATAATGAAATGTGTTATGATGTATAAGTATTGAAAATGCATGTTTTACTCGTTAAGCTTAGAATATGTGGTAATGCTTGGGAAGGCTTAATTTGAGTTTAGCAAATGGGATTTACTGTTGGTTTGTTAACACTTGTTGCATGAGGCTTACATGCTGATTTTGTTTGAGAAAAGTGCATGTTTTTTATGGCATGATGGATTCTAAATGATACTTGTGTTAATTCAAATGAGATGTCAATGTGGTTTGGAAATCGGTTTAAATGCATTGATGATGTTTTGGATTTGAGTATTCCTCACTAAGCCTATTGTGCTTACACACTTTTTATTCTTCAATGCAGACAACTAAAGTCTTGGAGGCAGCACTAGCAAGGGATCGGTGAAAGACTTCGTTTGAATGTATGTTTTGTTTATGGACTAGAGTAATAAGGGCAATGAGGGATCCATAGTCTTTTTGGGAGATGAGTTGAAACTCCTGACTTGAGCATGTTTTGTTGCTGGTTTAAAACTTGTAAAAGGCCTTTAACTGTTGGTTTATGCTTTATTTGGAGTTTTGGCTTTTGATGGCTTAACTTGCTTAGGAAGCATGCCTATAGTACCCTTTGATGATTTTTGCAATGCTTTGTTGTTAATGATGCCATGTATGCTTAGGATTTATGCCTATATATGATGTATGCATGATTCAAGCATGTTGGATTGTTTTGATATGAGATTGGGAGTGTAAAATTTGCATTTTGGGACCTTTCAGGTCACAAGGTATCGATACCCTAAGGGAGGGTATCAATACGAGCTTACAAATCTGCAAGGGGGTACCAATACGCGGGGGCGTATCGATACTGAAAATGGTTACTGGTTTTGGGTGTACCGATACGAGCATCAAGGGTATCAGTATGGTCCTTGTGTGTTCGAGTTTAAATGTTGCATGAGTCAAGGGCGCATCGATACCCTCAACAAGGGTATTGATACCATCTCTGTGTTGGTAGTTAAAAGTATATTTGAAATGTTCTGAATCTTTACGTTTTGGTCCTTGATTGTTGTGTATGCAAATTAAATGTGTTGTAACGATTGATTTGAGCTGAAAATGAAATATGATGCATGTAACATGATTAATTTAAGATTGGTAAAATGACTTTGGTAAAAGTCCCCACAAATTGTATAATTTGCAAATTGATCCCTAAATATTAGTATGTTCAAATTGAGTCCTTTTCGGATATTTGTTCAATATGAAATCTGATCCACTGCTATGTTAAACACTTAGGACTCCATGAGCATCTAGATAAGATAAAAAGGGGGAAATTAGGGTCGTTTGTTGGAGTAAACCTCTCGGTTTACTTCAATATTCCCCGTGTGACCCGTTCGGTTTGGTCTATCATCCAGACCAGGTCGAGGGGGTTACAATCTACCACTGAAGCAGAATATATATCAGCCGGAAGTTGTTGTGCTCAAGTCCTTTGGATGAAGCAACAACTTCTAGACTATGGAATGGATGTAGGTACCATACCCCTTAAGTGTCACAACACAAGTACCATATGTCTCACTAAGAATCTGATCCAACCTTCTAGAACCAAGCACATAGAGATAATATATCATTTCATTAAGGATCATATATTAAATAATGATGTAGTTCTAGAGTATGTTGATACCTCAAACCAACTAGCAGATATTTTTACCAAACCATTAGACAAAGAGCGCTTTTGGACCCTTATGAGAGAGTTAGGTCTATCTAGCCTATCTTGACCTTTTAGGGCCTTTATGTGCCAAAAAATTGCTTGAAATTGTATGATGATCTTGTCTATGTTAATTTGTTTCTTAATGCATCAATGTTTGTTGTTAGTGGGAGTTTGCATCTATTTATGTCCATATATCTTACTCATATACCATTCACATGCATTTAGGGTCGTTCAAAGTTGGATTTTTGTAATTGTTCTTATCCAAAAAGCTTTTTTTGGCAAAGGGTATCGATACCGCTATAAGCATATAAATATGGGCTCTTCAATGGGCAATGATACAGTCAACACTGTATCGATACAATCACGCATATCGATACGGTTTGGAAACCGTACTAATATGGTGGATCCATACGCCTAGTCAGTGTATCGATACCTTATTTGCTGGAGCTTTAAATCGGACATTAAAGAGTCCATCTTTAATTAAAAATCAAATTCCATTTTTCTCTCCAAACCCTAGCCAAACCTATCTATCAAAACCTCCTCAATCTCTCTAATTTTTCACACAAAAACCTTAAATTTTTTGAGGTTTTTTCATCAAAACATCAAAGCCAAGCTTTGCTAGTAATTTGGTGCATTCTCATCTCTTCATTCATCCATACTCCATAACTAAAGCTATGAACTCTTTTTCTTTTCTTTTTAATTCTTGTTTTAATTTCTTTATAGTTTTTAACTTGTTTTTTTGTAAAATATATATACTTAATATGGGTTTTGAAATTTTTGTAAAAAAAATAAAATCTGAATACTTTAGATTCGAATATAAAAATATACCGTATTTTTTTCAAATCTTTTTTCAAAAATCTTTTTACCAAAATTTACTTTTATACTTGTATATAATTTTAACCTATAATATATAGTACTTTTATGAATACCTTGAATTATTGGAACATTCATTGGATCGAATATGATGATAATTGCATACATTGTTTTTGAATGTTTTTGATGTTTTTCAGAATATTATGACACTTAAAAAGAGACAAAGGAAAGATTTGACTTCTAGTTCATCCAATCCCAATTTGGAAAATGAGGGTATTACTAAACCGAACCTTTGTTTTATTCTTCAAAATAGTTTTCAATCCCCTTCGGCTATGGCCCATTATAAACAATACAAAGTTTTTCCAATCCATGATGAACGAGTTGTTTCAATCCCTTTTCTAAACTCCTAACGTTTTAAGTTCAAATATTTTGGGTTGTTACAACAATAGAAGTTTATACCTTTTCTAATTGTTCCCTCGATTGTGTACCGAAATCTTGTTTTGATTTTCTTTGCTAATGCCCGGTGTATCCATGACCAAGCTAGAGAAAGTGTTATTGCAATTGAGTCCTATCTTATGGGCAAAAAGTTTCAAATTGATCAAATTGTTTTATGCAATGTTTTTGGGTTTGAAAACATGGGAATTGATGATGAACACTCCTTGGGCATTCTCAACTTGGCTCTGTCACCGTCCTTGATGTCCATGACCGTATCCTCCATCTCATCATCTCTTGGTGGATTCGTCCTTCAGGTGGGAAATTCTCTACCATTCGTCAAATTGATGCTTTTTGGCTCTATTGTTTCTGAGAGGGTAAGCGCCCAAATCTTTGCTAAATTATGTTTGTAGACTTCGTTTATCTTGTTCAACACCGTCACACCGATCAAGTCAAGTCCTTTTTCTATGACACGGTTTTGAGCTTCTTGTTCTATTCCTTGGAGATCGATTGATCTCATGATGCTATCGAGCCTCTAGGCAAGCCAATCGACGAACACTCCCTTACTCGTGCCCACTTTGAGTACATTAATTATGAGTTGGTTCATGTTTCTCACCCTCCTCAAGAAGATCAACCTCCTCCGGTCGCCCCACATTGTCTTCCGAAATCTCCTCTACAAATCTTTTGAGTTCGTTGACAATTGTGGAGAACCGATCGAACATGCTCTTGATGTCTTCTACTAGACTCATCTTGAAGTTTTTGTATTTGAGGTTAAGTAGACCAATCTTTGACTTCTTCGACTCATTTGTACCTTCGTAGACTACTTCAAGTTTATCTCAAACCTCTTTGGCACTCTCACAAGATGATACCTTTGCATACTCTTCTGGTCCTAATGCACAAGAGAGCACTAGCAACGTCTTCTAGTTTAGCTCCATCATTTTCTTGTCGGTGGCATTCCAATCTGTCTTCCTTCTTTTTTGGCACGAGCGGTCCATCTTCAACAATTTCCCAAAGTCGGTAGTCTTTGGCCTTGATGAAGTACATCATCCTATTCTTCCAATAGGAAAATGTTCACAGTTGCAGAATGGTGGCTTGTCGATGGATTAAGCCATAAGCTTCGGTTGGTGTTGGAATGACTTGAGCTCTTCGAGGATCGACTCTTAGGATGTTTTTTGAGTGGATCGAATGATCGAAATAAACCAAGACGGGGTGAATTGGATTTTTAAAGTTTTTAGAGGTGGAATTGATAAATAAAAATGGTAGACAAGGAATTTTAGAGTGGTTCAAGTTCCAATCGAACTCTACATCCACTACCTTAGCTTCACTAAGGATTTTCAACAATTCCACTAATTGTTCTTCCCCTTTTCTAGGCTAAGGAGATAACCGTTACAATTTCGGTCAAATTTTCTACCCAAAATTTGACTCAATCCTCACACAATAGAAACAAATAAGTTGTTGGCTAAAACAAGTATCTCTCAATACACAATATAGCCCAATTACAAGCACTCAACCCAATTGAAATGATAAGAATGAAAAGTACAAACGGGGTTACAAGACAATAATGGGATTTAGGCACAAATGCTTGGATTTGATGTTTGGATGTTTGCCTTTGGATCAATAGTTGTTATTGAAGCTTTTAGAGGTCCCTTTTATACCTTCTCATTGAATTCTAGCTGTTGTGGTTGTTGCATTCATCAATAGAGCCGTTGGGGATGTTATCTTCCCTTCATAAATGCAGTCTGCAACCAACCGTTTCGAAACGCCCGACCCTGTTTCGAAATAGACAAAAATAGAAAGAGTCGTTGGGGTGCATTAAAGAGCCTGTATCAAAACGGTTAAGCTTGTTTCGATATGCTAAGAGTTGTTTCTAAACATTTTTGCCACTATCAAGGCCTGTATCGAAACGGCTTGAAATCGTTTCGATACGCCTTAACGACTTGTGTAAAATTAGTTAAAAACTTTCAACGGTCATATTTTTCAAATCTGACTTGAGTACCGTTTCGAAACGTTGGATGTCGTTTCGATACGGTGTCTCAATGTTCTTAAGTCGTTTCGAAACTCGTTTCGAAACAAGGGTTCACAGTGTTGAAACCATTTCGATACCCGTTTCGAAACATAGGTTCACGGTTTCAAAAGTGTTTCGAAACGCCTAAGGCCGTTCCGAAACGGTGACTCTAAAATCACTGTTTTGGCTTCAAGAACACTTAGAAAAGTTTTGATAAAATCAGTTTTTAACTTAGGCATTTTCTTTGAAACATATAGAGAGGTTTCAGGACTTAAAAATTCGTTTTCACATTTTCAATTTAGTCTTTAAATTCTTTAGTTATATCAAAATCAAATTATCGGTTTCACAATCTTCCCCTTTTTGATATAACAAAACCAAAGTTAGAATTTATAAGAGTTTTGAAAATTTTGAATACATTCTAACTCCCCCTCAATTTAAGATGGGTTTTTAAAGTTTTAAAAAGATTTTAAATCCAAGTTTTAAAACTTAAAAACACTTCAAACGAATTTTGGCTCTTAGATTACTTCTCCCCTTTTTGTTAGATCAAAAATAATAAACAAGGCTCAAAGAGAAGATATAAGGTTAAAAGCAATAATCCATAAGCAATAAGCATCATAATATTAATTCATAGAATTCAAATATCCAAAACATAAATCTTAAACAATAAGTTCAAAGCTTAATCCCAAACAAAATAAGCAAAGCATACGTTCATAAAATATAAAGGAAATAAAGATGCAATCTTAGTCCTAATATGAATAGCTAATATGAGATGACATGAGAATCCTAAGCCTCATCGTCGTAACCATCATCATCCATGGAATAATCATCGTCCTTAGCTTGAGAGCGACGAAAATCCATCCATTAGCCATAAAAGGTGGAGAAGGACATGTCCATAGATGAATGTTGGTTCTCAAGGGATGTGAGTCGATTCTCATTTGCAAGGAGACAATCCTCCACGGATTGCAAGCGAGTATTGATAGCACCAAAACCCCTAGACATGTTAGTGTCCATTGTGTTGAACCGCTCGGTGAGAAAAGTCATGAGAGCTTCATTGTTAGCAATCGGAGCTTGTGGTTGAGGTCCAACTTGAGGTGGAGGTGCTTCCCTATCAACACGTTCCCATTTGCCATTGTTGATGTATTGAAATCCGGACTTACGGAGAGAAGACTCACCAAGTTTTTGCTTGCGGGGTTCTGGAGAGTCATAAGTACAATCAAGATTAAGCTCTTCAAATATATAACTTAAAACAGTCTCATAAGTGAAAGACTTGAGCGCATCGGTTTCACGAAGCTTAACATTATTCACCATCTCGACAAACATGATCTTAACAAGATTAGGGCGCTCTCCACGACGAAAACATTCAAGCCAAAAATAATCTACTTGACGAACATGAGAAAATTTACCTCCGGAGGGGCGAATAAACCACGAGACCATCAAGTGGAGGAATCTATCGTGAGCATCCAAGGTAAGCACTGAACCGGTGTGAGAACCAAAATGAGTCTCATTCTCGATTCCTTCGTTCTTAAGACCAAAAGTAGTCTCTAAGTAAGGTATGTCAATGACAATCTTCTTTCCCAAGATTTGAGACTCAATGCGAACAACTTCGGAGTTGTCTTCATTGTTAAAGAGTTGGGCATTAGAGTAGAAGATAAGAACCATGTGCTTGTAGCAAATATCTGGGATACTCAAGAAACCAAAGAAGCTACATTCTTGTAAACGGTGGAGATAACAGAAGAGAAAGCGCACGGAGTCAAGAAACGACATGTCAACAACACGCTCACGACGAACGCCAAATGTCTTGACATATTGGAAACGCTCCCTCATCATGATAGTTTTGAGACTCTTGAGAAAAAGTTGAGTAAGGTTGGGACGAAGAGCGGCTTGATTTGAAGCTTCACTCGATTGAGGAGCCTTACGTTTCTTGTTAGCATTCTCCATTGAAAAATTCTAAAAACATAAAGCAAGCAATTTAAAACAAATTTGAGGTGTATGCATGAAATTCCATAATTCAATCCAATTGTAAATCCCACTTAGGTTTAAAAACAAATTTTAAGAACAAATATACAAAACAAAACAAAAAAAAATTAAGAGAAAAACAATTTGAAAAAAAACAGTAAAGAAAATACGAATGAAAAATCATATATTCGAATAAAAAAATTAGATTTTGAAAAATTTTCACAAGATTAGAAAAACCCAAGTATCAAAACACATAAACTATAAAAAATTAAAATTTTCTAACCTAGGATTCGAATACAAATTTAAGGAAAAAGAAAAAGATGAAAATATACCTTAAATTGGGATTTTGGATGAATAGATGAAAATCCTTGCACAAAATTGTTGATGCTAGCTTAAAGTTGTGTTTAAGAGTAACAGCCCTCAAGATTTTGCGAAAAACAATGAGGTTTAGAGGGTTTTTATAGGGAAAATCGATTTAGGGTTTTTAGGGTTTGTGAGAATTTTAATTAAAGTAAAACTTTAACATTAAAAACCCCTTTAAAGTAGTCCGCTAACCTATTTCGGAACAGGTTTCGACCATTCCGAAACGTGGGAACCGAAGGTTTACTGACTTTTCAACTCCAGCTGACCGTTTCGATACGGCTTTGACCGTATCGAATCCCACGTTGACTCGTATTGAAACACGTTTCGATACACCCCTTGGCAGTAGCAAAAACGTTTCGAAACCCTTGGAAGGCGTTTCGAAACACCCTTCTCTTAGATGGATTTTTAAGGCACCCGTATCGAAACAGTTGGACCCGTTTTGATACACGTGGGCCTCGAAGTGCAGATGAGGCTCTAAAAGTGCAGAAAAATGAAATTTTTGAAGGCCTAACTTGTATGAATGACATGAATGAGCAGGAATAACATGTGCAAACATAAAAATACTCCCCCTAGCTTTAAGCATGGATGAAATTAGGAGTAAAAACACATAAACATGACATTTCACAAGATCAGGCAATTTTAAGCACAAAAGAGGTCATAAAAGGTCAAGATAGGCTAGTTAGACCTAACTCTCTCCTAAGGGACCAAAAACGCTCTTTATCTAAAGGTTTTGTAAAGATGTCCGCTAATTGATATAAGGTGTCAACATACTCTATAACAACATCTTCTTTAAGGACATGATCTCTAATGAAATGATGCCTTATTTCTATATGTTTGGTTCTAGAGAGTTGGATGGGATTTTTTGTCAAACATATGGCACTAGTGTTATCACACTTAAGGGGTATGGTTTCAACTTTAATACCATAATCTAAGAGTTGTTGTTTCATCCAAAGGACTTGAGCACAACAACTCCCTAAGGATATGTACTCGACTTCGGTGGTAGATAAGGCTACACTATTTTGTTTCTTAGAGAACCAAGATATAAGCATACTACCTAGGAATTGACAAGTTCCCGAAGTACTCTTCCTATCGATTTTACACCCCCCATAATCCGCATCCGAATAAGCATAAAGGTTGAAGGTTGAGTCTCTAGGGTACCAAAGACCTATACAAGGGGTATCTCTAAGGTACCTAAAGATTCTCTTAACGGATCTAAGGTGAGACTCTCTAGGACTAGCTTGAAACCTAGCACACAAGCAAACACTAAACAAGATATTCGGTCTACTTGCGGTAAGGTAAAGCAATGATTCAATCATAGAACGGTAAAGCTTAGAGTCAACACACTTACCTCCTTCATCCTTGTCAAGCTTTGTAGATGAGCTCATAGGTGTGGCTTGAGGCTTTGCATTCTCCAAGCCAAACTTCTTAAGCATATCCTTAATGTATTTTGCTTGATTGATGAAGGTGTCATCTTTCTTTTGCTTGATTTGGCGTCCCAAAAAGAATGAGAGCTCCCCCATCATGCTCATCTCGAATTCACCTTGCATTAGCTTAGCAAACTCTTTGCAATGACATTCGTTAGTAGAACCAAAGATTATATCATCAACATAAATTTGTACTACTAAAATGTCATTTTTATACCTTTTTATGAAAAGTGTAGTGTCCACCTTACCTTTTTCAAAATCTTTTTCAATTAAAAAGTTTGAAAGTCTTTCATACCAAGCTCTAGGAGCTTGTTTTAAACCATAAAGAGCTTTAATGAGTTTGAAAACATGATTTGGAAATTCGGAGTCTTCAAAACCCAGCGGTTGTTCTACATACACTTCCTCATTTATAAAACCATTTAAAAATACGCTTTTAACATCCATTTGAAAAAGCTTGAAATCATGATAACATGCATATGCAAGCAACATCCTAATGGCTTCCATTCTAGCTATGGGTGCATAGGTTTCATCAAAATCTATTCCCTCTTCTTGAGTGTAACCTTGTGCTACTAGTCTAGCTTTGTTTCTCACAATGTTACCACTCTCATCTTGTTTGTTCCTAAAGATCCATTTAATTCCTATATTAGATTGATTACTTGGCCTATCAACTAATGTCCAAACATTACTTCTCTCAAATTGATTTAACTCTTCTTGCATAGTCATAATCCAAAAATCATCTTTCAATGCTTCTTTTATATTCTTAGGCTCTATGCATGAGATAAATGCAACATGGTTCATAAGTTTAAGAGAAGATCTAGTGGTTACCCCCTTGGATGGATCACCCAAGATTTCACCATCTTTGACATAGTTGAACTCCCTTGGGTAGCTCACTTCCTTTTCCTCAAGAGCCAAGTCCTTCAAGGCTTCAAGAGGTGGATCTTGTGTGTCTTCTTCTTTTGTTGGAATCTCATCCTCCTTTGAAGTTTGTCCTCCATCAAAGGCTTTTATGATTCCTACATCATCATCATCACAAGAATCCTTCCTTGGAAGGAGGTTATCATCGAATGCAACATGTATAGATTCTTCTACTACTAAAGTTCTCTTGTTAAATACACGATAGGCTTTAGAGGTTAAAGAATATCCTATGAAAATAGCTTCATCACTTTTTGCATCAAATTTACCTAAGTTGTCTTTTCCAATATTTAAAACAAAATACTTGCAACCAAATGGATGAAAATAGCTAATGTTAGGCTTTTTAGATTTTAAAATCTCATAAGGTGCTTTCTTTAAAATTGGCCTAATCATTACTCGGTTTACAATGTAGCAAGCGGTGTTTGTGGCTTCCGCCCAAAAATATTTAGGTAAATTATTTTCACAAAGCATGGTTCTAGCCATTTCTTGTAAAGTTCTATTTTTCCTCTCAACTACCCCATTTTGTTGAGGAGTTCGAGGAGCCGAAAATTTGTGGCTAATACCATTTTCATTCAAAAACTCTTCAAACCCTAAATTTTGAAATTCGATTCCATGATCACTTGTAATATGAGAAATTCTAAGTTCAAGAACATTTTGGGTTCGTTTTGAAAATGTGATGAATTTTTCTAAAGCCTCGTCTTTAGTACTTAAAAATAGAACCCAAGTAAATCTAGAAAAATCATCAATAAGAACAAATGCATAAGATTTACCACCCAAGCTAATAGTCCTAATTGGCCCAAATAAATCTATATGGATAAGTTGTAAACACCTACTTGTATAAACATCATTAATGGATTTAAAGAATGACTTATGTTGTTTACCCTTAGAGCATGCATCACAAATTTTATCGTTTGAGAACTTTGTAACGCCCCGGTTTTGGGCTTAGGAGTTTTGGGCGTTGACCGGTTTGGTCAAAGTGTTGTTCGAATCTAAAGAGGTGAAATTAGGAAAGCCTAGTTCGGGTTGCATTAAAAATATGGAAAAATGTTCTAAAATCATCTTTTAATATAATTAAGTGAACTGTGAAATCAATTTTGGAAAATGAGTTTTGGAAGGGTGACATTTTGGCTAGTGACCAAAATGTAATTTTTGAAAGTTTGGTGACTGTTTTATAAAGGGTTGAAACTTTGAATCTTTAAGGAGCTATTATTCCAAAAGTAGTTTCTCCATATTTTTCTAAGATATTTTAAGCTATATTCTGATTTTAAAACATATCAAAAGAGGAGGGAAAGCCATTTTGGCCATTTTTGATAACTAACTTCCTATTTTCTTTTCTCTCATTTTCTCTCAACCCAAACACTATCTTTCCAGAGAATTGTTTCTGATTTTCTCACCTAAATCTCTCCTTTCAACTCTCTTTTGATTCCTAATCATCATATCTACAAAACCTCATCATTTGCTACTTGATTCATCAAGGTTTTTGATTCCAAAAATAGGAGAAACTCAAGTTTGGAGGTAAGAACGTCCTTCTCCTCTAAACTATCAGTTCTTTACTGAAATTCCTAAGTTTTCAATCCTTAATTGATGTTTTATTAAAGGCTTTTAAGATGTGAAATGGATCTTGGCTTATAATGCAAGATTTGGTGATTTTTGATGATTTTCGTTTGATCTGATTAATCTATGATTTGAGGTGTGTTTTTGATGTTAATTGAACACTAAATTGATAAGGAATTGAGTTTTGATTAATGCAATCCCGGATAGGTTGAGTTTCCTAAGTTTAGCTTGTGATTCTTGGTTGTTTTTGAGGTGATCTTGTGGATCTGGTGTTGCTGGAGGTATAAGGATGTTAATAGGTTCTTTTTAGATGTTAAGTGATGTTAAAAGATGTTAGGTTTTGATGGTTTATGGCTGGGCTTTGTTGAGAAGTGGTTTGGATGCATTTTTGATTGTGTTTGGTGGCCGAAAATGGAGTGTGGATGAGAGCAGCGAGTTTAGGTGCTTTCATTGAAGCAATTAATGCATGATGATGCATTAATCCTCTGCTTTGACGTGTTAAAACAGGGGAGGCATCTTTGGATCCAAGAGTTGTTGATCCGGAAGCTTGATTTGGTGCTTCGGCAAGTGGCGAAGTGGAATCGGTGAGTGAAATTGGGTTTTCGGCCTTGAAACCAATGTCTTGGGAGCTTAGTTTAAGTCTAAACAAATTTGCTAAGCTCAAGCGTAAGTTTTCGGAAATACTCTCTAGTGTTGGCCATGGTTTTGTTGTGATGCAATGTGGTTTATTGCATGATTTAAATACGGTTTTGAAAGCATGATTTAGCATGGTATTTGCTGTTTTTGTAAGCCATATGTTGAAGGAAGCTCAAGGTAAGAGTTCCTTGTTTTTGTACATTGATAAAATGTGGTTTGATGCTTTTAAATACATGATGTATATGGCTTGGATTAATGCTTTAAAACAGTGGATTAATTGATGAAAATGATGTATATTGGCAAGTGATGTTTTGAAAAGGTTAAGGTCACTAAGGTGGTTAAAAGTCCTTGAGTGAGCCTTGTTTACTTAAGAACATCAAGGTGGTTAAAAGTCCTTGGATGGTTCTTGTTATGGACACAAAGGTGGTTAAAAGTCCTTATGTGATCCTTTCCATTGTGTTTAAAAGTCCATGGGGCCATGGTGTTTAAAAGTCCATGGGGCCAAGGTGTTTAAAAGTCCTTGGGGCCAAGGTGTTTAAAAGTCCTTGGGGTGAAACTTGATGCGGACACAAAGGTGGTTAAAAGTCCTTGTGTGGTCCTCTTTCATGGTGTTTAAAAGTCCATGGCCAAGGTGTTTAAAAGACCTTAGGGTGAAAGTTGATGAACTTGTTTATAAAGAAATGGAACTTATCACTTGTGGCCAATATGACATGTTATGATATGAAGCATGAGATGCTTGTTTTAAGTATGCTTTTGAGCATGTGCAATTGATGATTTGAAGCATGATTTATAAATGTTTTATAAATGCATTATTGAATGGTTTTATGAGCATTCCTCACTAAGCTTTTGCTTACGCTCTCTTTCGTTTTCTTAATTCAATAATGCAGAACATTAGAGTACTTTGAGGGCAGCAAGAAGGGCAAGCATTCAAGTGGAAGTAAAGCTCAAAGTATGGAAGGTTTCTTAAGTACATTTTTAGCTTTTGGTAATTTGGCAATGGGGGACCTATGTGTATGTTTTGGGAGATGTTTTGAACTCCCTAAGTATGTTGAATGTTGTTGAGAATGTTGGTTTTCGTTGTTTGGCCTTTATATGCTTGAGTTGGAAGTTTAGGCTTGAATGGTTGCTTGTGTAGGAAGCATGCCTATAGATTTGGGACTTTTCGTATATGATGTTGTTTTGATGAATTGTTGATGCAAGCATGTCTTATATATGTTGAATTGCATGTTGGTAAAGTTTGGTAGCATTTGGAGCATGATTGGATGTTTAATTGCATGTTTAAGTATGCATTTTGGGGCAATCTGTGCAGGGTGTTTCGGAACAGTATCACCCGTTTCGGAACAGGTGCCTTAAACAAGCCCAGGCGTCCGAAACGGGAGGAACCGTTCCGAAACGGTTTAGCTACTGCCAGCCCGTGTTTCGGTACGCGTTGCAGAACAGCCCCGCGTTTCGAAACGGGCTCTGCCTGTTTCGGAACGGGTGACCGTTGGGGGCTGACATTGGCAGTTAAATGTTTTGAATTGTTTGCATTTTGGTCCTGAATCTTGTTTGTGCAATTGTATGAGTTTGGAATGTCCGTTTGAGCTGAAATTTGACAGTGAAGCATGAAACCTGATTAATTACAAGTTGGTAACTTTAATTTGGATTAAGCCCTCATATTTATCAGAAATTACAATTTGGTCCCTAAAGTTGTAATTTGTTCAATTGGGTCCCTGTTTGATCTCTGATGTTTGTGATCTTTGAGTATGATGTTTGAGTGATCACAATTAGGGCTAATGTGCATCTAGACAAGATTAAAAAGAAAAAAAAGGGTCGTTAATCAAGGTTGACTTTCGGGTTGACTTTGGTTTTCCCCGTGTGACTTTCTTAATTCGGGTCAACCGTCTAGGCCGGGTTAAGGGGGTTACATTTGGTGGTATCAGAGCTGAGTTCTCGAGTAAATGGGAGTGAATGTGTGCATGATTGAAGTATGTATGCCTTATATGCTTGTTGTTCGAAAGCATGTTTAGTGGCTTGTGATTTGGATGCAATTGAGTTGTATGCTGTGATGTAGCATGTTGAGGGTACCCATTGCCAAATCAAAGCTAAAGAAATGATGTTGATTTTGAAGGAAATTGAGCTTGAATACTTGGATTGCTTACCTTGCTGGGCCTGACTTTGTTTTATTTGCATTGTTATTGCATGGTAAAAGTATGGCACCACGTAGAGAGTTAAGGAGTAACGTGAGAGCTATGACTCCTAACGAGAATGAAAACAAAGAGAATGCGGGTAGTGCGGTGTTACCTCCTCCTCCACTTGGTGGTGGTGGTGCTGAGAGGGAGAGAGCTGGAGCTGCAGCTGGTGCTGGAGCTGCTGGACCTGAGGTTGGTCAGGGGCAAGCTATGCCTGATATGTTTATGTTAGTACAAGCTATTGCGGGTGCTTTTCGAGCAGCAGTAGCTGGAGCTCAAGGAGCTGGGCATCAGGGAGATGCTGGAGTTAGACTACCTTTGGAGCGTCTGCGCAGTCTTGGTGGGACTGAGTTCAGGGGTATGTCTGCTGAGAGTTCGGAAGCTTGGCTAGAGAGTACCAAGCGAATCTTGGGATAGATGAGCTGCACGGATGTGCAAAAGCTGGGTTGTGTTGTGTCCTTGCTACAGGACGATGCGTATACGTGGTGGACGACCACCATAGCTGGGATGGCTGAAGCTGATATCACTTGGACATTCTTTCAGAATGTGTTCAAGAGGAGATATCTTGGTGTGAGATATCTTGATGAGAAGAAGCGTGAATTCATGTCTCTTACCCAAGGGAGCATGAGTGTGGCTGAGTATGAGGTGCAGTTTGTGCGACTCAGTCAATATGCACCGGAGCTGATACCTGATGAGCGGGCAAGGTGCGAGAGGTTCCGTTATGGTCTTGTGATGGATGTGAAAATGTATGTGCTGGCCACCGAATATGATGATTTTGATGTGTTGGTGGGCCGAGCCAAGGACATAGAGATGAACTTGGGTTTATCTGCTAGAGGTGCTGGAGCAAGTGCTGGGAAAAGATCAGCTGAGTTTAGTTCCGGTGGTGGACGGAACAAGAGGGGACGTGATCAGAAGTATCAGTCCTCAGCTAAGAGAGGTGGAGGTGCACCTGCTAGAGGAGGCAATGCCAGAGCTGATCCAAGTGCTTGTTGGATCTGTGGTTCACGTGGTCACATGAAGCGTGACTGTCCTCGTGCTGTGAGAGAGGTGCAAGCTCCTGTTGCGGCAGCTGGTAATGGGTGCTGGAATTGTGGTTCTGCAGACCACTTGAGGCGAGATTGTCCGAGGTTGGCTGGTGATCAAGCGCGTGCTCCTATTGTTGCTGCACCGCAGAGAGGTCGTGGGCGCGGCCGTGGTAATTTCCAGAGGCGTGAGGAAGGTGGTCGTGGAGTAGCCCATGTTGTGGCTATTCAGCCTGAAGGTGGAGGCCAAGCGAGAGTGTATGCTCAGCGTGAGGGAAGGAATGATGCAGATGTGATTGCAGGTACCTTTACTTTGCAATCCTTGTCATTGCTTTCTTTGATTGATTCTGGATCTACGCATTCATACATTCTGCGTGAGCATGCTGAGTTGCTTGGTTTGCCTGTTGAGTCTTTGGATGTTGGTGTTCGTGTCACTAGTTCTTTTGGTGAAACTGTTGTGACTCGGAAGCTTTATAGAAGGTGTCCCTTGGTTGTTCAAGAACATGTTTTTCATGTTGATCTTATGGAGTTGCCCTTTTATGGTTTTGATGTGATCCTTGGTATGGATTGGCTTGCTGAGCATCGTGCTGTTATGGATTGTGAAAATAAGCGAGTTTCGCTGAAGCTTGCGGATGATTATGAAGTGGTTGTGGTTGGCGAGAATGTGAAGTTTCTTGCCAATGTGGTGTCTACCTTGGAGGCGAGCAGGATGCTGAGGCAAGGTTGTGAAGCTTACCTAGCATTTGTGATGAATCCTAGCTCTAAGGAGTTGAGGGTGCAAGATATCCGAGTTGTGAAGGAGTTTCCTGGTGTTTTTCCTGAGGAGTTGCCTGGTTTACCTCCTAATCGCGAGGTGGAGTTTGGAATTGAGCTGTATGAGAATACAACCCCTGTGTCCATTACTCCCTATAGAATGGCACCTAAGGAGCTGAAGGAGCTGAAGACGCAGTTGCAAGAGCTGCTTGATCGTGGTTTCATCCGGCCGAGTGTGTCACCTTGGGGTGCACCGGTCTTGTTTGTGAAGAAGAAAGATGGCACTATGAGGATGTGCATTGATTACCATCAGCTGAATAAGTTGACTATCAAGAATCGGTATCCTTTGCCAAGGATTGATGATCTCTTTGATCAATTTCGGGGAGCTGCTGTGTTCTCTAAGATTGATTTGAGGTCAGTGTATTATCAGTTGAAGGTGAATGATGTGGATGTGCCTAAGACAGCTTTCAGGACAAGGTATGGGCATTATGAGTTCCTTGTGATGCCGTTTGGTTTGACAAATGCTCCTGTTGCTTTCATGGATATGATGAACCGTGTGTTTCATGAATACCTGGACAAGTTTGTTGTGGTGTTCATTGATGATATCCTCGTGTACTCGCGTACTGAGGAGGAGCATGAAGAGCATTTGAGGATTGTGCTGCAAGCTTTGTTGGAGAATCAGCTTTATGCTAAGCTGAGCAAGTGTGAGTTCTGGCTTCAGGAGGTGGTGTTTCTTGGGCATGTAGTCTCAGCTGAGGGGATTCGTGTTGATCCTCAGAAGATTGAGGCAGTGATGAATTGGAAAGTTCCTAAGTCTGTTCATGAGGTCCGTAGTTTCCTTAGTTTGGCGGGATACTACCGAAGGTTTGTGGATGGTTTTTCCAAGATTGCTACTCCTTTGACAAAGCTGTTGCAAAAGGATGTTAAGTATGAGTGGACGGAAGCGAGACAGCAGGCTTTTGAGAAGCTGAAGGTGGCTTTGATGCAAGCTCCTATCTTGGTTCAGCCTGAATCGGGGAAAGAGTTTGTGGTCTATAGTGATGCATCCTACGTTGGTTTGGGATGTGTGCTGATGCAAGAGGGTAAGGTGGTTGCTTATGCGTCGCGGCAGTTGAAGGTGCATGAGCGCAATTATCCTACGCATGATATTGAGCTGGCTGCAGTGGTTTTTGCTCTGAAGATCTGGAGACATTATCTGTATGGTGAGAAGTGTACGGTGTACACGGATCAGAAGAGTTTGAGGTATCTGATGTCTCAGAAGGAGTTGAATCTTAGGCAGCATCGTTGGTTGGAGTTGCTCAAGGACTATGATCTGACGATTGAGTACCATCCTGGAAAGGCTAATGTTGTTGCGGATGCCTTGAGTAGGAAAGTAGCTGTTGAGCTGAGAGCTATGTTTTCTTGCTTGAGTATTTCGCGTGATGGTGGCCTTGTGGCTGAGTTGCAAGTGAAGCCGTCTATGGTTCAGTTGATCAAGGATAAGCAGTTGCTGGATGATTCCTTGGTGTCTCATGTTCAGGATATCGCGGAGGGTAGACCTTCGGATTTCTGTTTTAATGATGATGGTGTGTTGTGTTTTGGGAGTCGGATAGTAGTGCCCAATGATGCTGAGTTGAGGCGTGCTATTCTGACTGAAGGCCATAGTAGTCCTTTTGCTATGCACCCTGGTAGTACTAAGATGTATCGTGATCTTCGTGATGAGTACTATTGGGTGGGTTTGAAGAAGGATGTTGCGGAGTTTGTGAGCAAGTGTTTGGTGTGTCATCGAGTTAAGGCTGAACATCAGGTTCCTTCAGGTTGTTGCAACCGTTGAAAATCCCTGAATGGAAGTGGGTGAGGGTTACCATGGATTTTGTATCTGGTTTACCTTTGTCTCCATCGAAGAAGAATTCTGTTTGGGTGATTGTGGATCGTCTGACGAAGTGTGCGCATTTCTTGCCTGTGCATACTACGTTTTCTTTGGATAAGCTGGCAGAGCTGTACATTGCTGAGATTGTGAGGCTGCATGGTGTGCCTAAGTCGATTGTGTCGGATAGGGATCCGAGGTTCACATCGCGTTTCTGGCAGTGTTTGCATCAAGCTTTGGGTACAAGGTTGCATTTCAGTACATCTTATCATCCTCAGTCGGATGGACAGTCTGAACGAGTTATTCAGATCTTGGAGGATATGTTGAGGTGCTGCGTGATTGAGTTCCAAGGTTCTTGGGAGAAGCATCTGCCTTTGGTTGAGTTCGCTTATAATAATAGTTATCAGGCGAGTATACAGATGGCACCTTATGAGGCTTTGTACGGGAGGAAGTGTAGGACTCCTCTTTGTTGGGCTGAAACTGGTCAAAAGTTGGTTTCGATGCCGGCTTTGTTGAAAGAGACCACTGAGAAGGTGAAGCTCATTTGCGAGCGGTTGAAGGCTGCCTCTGATCGGCAAAAGTCTTACGCGGATTTGAAGCGTAAGGAGATAGAGTATGCGGTGGGTGACCGTGTGTTCTTGAAGGTTTCGCCTTGGAAGAAGGTGATGAGGTTTGGTCGGAAGGGTAAGTTGAGCCCTAGGTATATTGGACCATATGAGGTTGTTGAGCGTGTGGGTCCTGTTGCGTATCGGTTGAGGTTACCTCAAGAGTTGGAGAAGATTCATGATGTGTTCCATGTTTCTATGCTCCGGAAGTATAGATCTGATCCTTCGCATGTGATGCCTGTGGAGGAAGTGGAATTGAATCCAGATTTGACCTATGATGAGGAACCGGTGAAGGTTCTGGATTCGGATAGCAAGGTTCTTCGTGGCAAGACCATTGAGTTGGTGAAGGTGCTGTGGAAGCATCGAGGTGTTGAGGAAGCCACGTGGGAGCGGAAGGAAGACATGCTGAAGCAGTTTCCTTATCTCTTTCCTTCAGGTAAATTTCGAGGACGAAATTTCTTAAGGGGGGGAGAGTTGTAACGCCCCGGTTTTGGGCTTAGGAGTTTTGGGCGTTGACCGGTTTGGTCAAAGTGCTGTTCGAATCTAAAGAGGTGAAATTAGGAAAGCCTAGTTCGGGTTGCATTAAAAATATGGAAAAATGTTCTAAAATCATCTTTTAATATAATTAAGTGAACTGTGAAATCAATTTTGGAAAATGAGTTTTGGAAGGGTGACATTTTGGCTAGTGACCAAAATGTAATTTTTGAAAGTTTGGTGACTGTTTTATAAAGGGTTGAAACTTTGAATCTTTAAGGAGCTATTATTCCAAAAGTAGTTTCTCCATATTTTTCTAAGATATTTTAAGCTATATTCTGATTTTAAAACATATCAAAAGAGGAGGGAAAGCCATTTTGGCCATTTTTGATAACTAACTTCCTATTTTCTTTTCTCTCATTTTCTCTCAACCCAAACACTATCTTTCCAGAGAATTGTTTCTGATTTTCTCACCTAAATCTCTCCTTTCAACTCTCTTTTGATTCCTAATCATCATATCTACAAAACCTCATCATTTGCTACTTGATTCATCAAGGTTTTTGATTCCAAAAATAGGAGAAACTCAAGTTTGGAGGTAAGAACGTCCTTCTCCTCTAAACTATCAGTTCTTTACTGAAATTCCTAAGTTTTCAATCCTTAATTGATGTTTTATTAAAGGCTTTTAAGATGTGAAATGGATCTTGGCTTATAATGCAAGATTTGGTGATTTTTGATGATTTTCGTTTGATCTGATTAATCTGTGATTTGAGGTGTGTTTTTGATGTTAATTGAACACTAAATTGATAAGGAATTGAGTTTTGATTAATGCAATCCCGGATAGGTTGAGTTTCCTAAGTTTAGCTTGTGATTCTTGGTTGTTTTTGAGGTGATCTTGTGGATCTGGTGTTGCTGGAGGTATAAGGATGTTAATAGGTTCTTTTTAGATGTTAAGTGATGTTAAAAGATGTTAGGTTTTGATGGTTTATGGCTGGGCTTTGTTGAGAAGTGGTTTGGATGCATTTTCGGTTGTGTTTGGTGGCCGAAAATGGAGTGTGGATGAGAGCAGCGAGTTTAGGTGCTTTCATTGAAGCAATTAATGCATGATGATGCATTAATCCTCTACTTTGATGTGTTAAAACAGGGGAGGCATCTTTGGATCCAAGAGTTGTTGATCCGGAAGCTTGATTTGGTGCTTCGGCAAGTGGCGAAGTGGAATCGGTGAGTGAAATTGGGTTTTCGGCCTTGAAACCAATGTCTTGGGAGCTTAGTTTAAGTCTAAACAACTTTGCTAAGCTCAAGCGTAAGTTTTCGGAAATACTCTCTAGTGTTGGCCATGGTTTTGTTGTGATGCAATGTGGTTTATTGCATGATTTAAATACGGTTTTGAAAGCATGATTTAGCATGGTATTTGCTGTTTTTGTAAGCCATATGTTGAAGGAAGCTCAAGGTAAGAGTTCCTTGTTTTTGTACATTGATAAAATGTGGTTTGATGCTTTTAAATACATGATGTATATGGCTTGGATTAATGCTTTAAAACAGTGGATTAATTGATGAAAATGATGTATATTGGCAAGTGATGTTTTGAAAAGGTTAAGGTCACTAAGGTGGTTAAAAGTCCTTGAGTGAGCCTTGTTTACTTAAGAACATCAAGGTGGTTAAAAGTCCTTGGATGGTTCTTGTTATGGACACAAAGGTGGTTAAAAGTCCTTGTGTGATCCTTTCCATGGTGTTTAAAAGTCCATGGGGCCATGGTGTTTAAAAGTCCATGGGGCCAAGGTGTTTAAAAGTCCTTGGGGCCAAGGTGTTTAAAAGTCCTTGGGGTGAAACTTGATGCGGACACAAAGGTGGTTAAAAGTCCTTGTGTGGTCCTCTTTCATGGTGTTTAAAAGTCTATGGCCAAGGTGTTTAAAAGTCCTTGGGGCCAAGGTGTTTAAAAGTCCTTGGGGTGAAAGTTGATGAACTTGTTTTTAAAGAAATGGAACTTATCACTTGTGGCCAATATGACATGTTATGATATGAAGCATGAGATGCTTGTTTTAAGTATGCTTTTGAGCATGTGCAATTGATGATTTGAAGCATGATTTATAAATGTTTTATAAATGCATTATTGAATGGTTTTATGAGCATTCCTCACTAAGCTTTTGCTTACGCTCTCTTTCGTTTTCTTAATTCAATAATGCAGAACATTAGAGTACTTTGAGGGCAGCAAGAAGGGCAAGCATTCAAGTGGAAGTAAAGCTCAAAGTATGGAAGGTTTCTTAAGTACATTTTTAGCTTTTGGTAATTTGGCAATGGGGGACCTATGTGTATGTTTTGGGAGATGTTTTGAACTCCCTAAGTATGTTGAATGTTGTTGAGAATGTTGGTTTTCGTTGTTTGGCCTTTATATGCTTGAGTTGGAAGTTTAGGCTTGAATGGTTGCTTGTGTAGGAAGCATGCCTATAGATTTGGGGCTTTTCGTATATGATGTTGTTTTGATGAATTGTTGATGCAAGCATGTCTTATATATGTTGAATTGCATGTTGGTAAAGTTTGGTAGCATTTTGAGCATGATTGGATGTTTAATTGCATGTTTAAGTATGCATTTTGGGGCAATCTGTGCAGGGTGTTTCGGAACAGTATCACCCGTTTCGGAACAGGTGCCTTAAACAAGCCCAGGCGTCCGAAACGGGAGGGACCGTTCCGAAACGGTTTGGCTACTGCCAGCCCGTGTTTCGGTACGCGTTGCGGAACGGCCCCGCGTTTCGAAACGGGCTCTGCCTGTTTCGGAACGGGTGACCGTTGGGGGCTGACATTGGCAGTTAAATGTTTTGAATTGTTTGCATTTTGGTCCTGAATCTTGTTTGTGCAATTGTATGAGTTTGGAATGTCCGTTTGAGCTGAAATTTGACAGTGAAGCATGAAACCTGATTAATTACAAGTTGGTAACTTTAATTTGGATTAAGCCCTCATATTTATCAAAAATTACAATTTGGTCCCTAAAGTTGTAATTTGTTCAATTGGGTCCCTGTTTGATCTCTGATGTTTGTGATCTTTGAGTATGATGTTTGAGTGATCACAATTAGGGCTAATGTGCATCTAGACAAGATTAAAAAGAAAAAAAAGGGTCGTTAATCAAAGTTGACTTTCGGGTTGACTTTGGTTTTCCCCGTGTGACTTTCTTAATTCGGGTCAACCGTCTAGGCCGGGTTAAGGGGGTTCCAAACTTAATCTTGGGTAAACCTCTAACTAGATCAAGGGAAACTAATTTTTCTAAAACACTAATGCTAGCATGTCCTAGTTTTCTATGCCATAACCATGCATCATTTTCATTTTGAGCTACTAAACATGCATGGGATGTATGTATGTCATCTAGATGCACCATGTAAATGTTACATATGCGATGACCTATGAGCATAATGTTATTAGATTTAATTTCAACAATTTTGCATCCATTTTTATCAAATAAAACATTAAATCCTTTATCACATAATTGTCTTATGCTCAACAAATTATGTTTAAGACCATCGACATACAAGACATTTTCAATAAGAATGGTAGAGTGATTACCTATGGAGCCAATACCTTTAATGTGGCCTTTGGAGTTGTCACCACTCCTCCACTTTTTCGCTTTAAACCCATGAATCTACTCTTGTCTCCGGTCATATGCCTCAAGCATCCACTATCAAGGTACCATGAGTTTTGACTTTGTGCTTTGGCCTTGTAGCAATGCTCCCCCTACAAACAAAGATATTAAACTTTTGTTTTTGGTACCCAAATCATTTTGGGTCCACGAGTGTTAGCTCCCAATAGCTTGGTTAGGGATCCAAGGCGACATAGCAACAATATTATTAGATTTTACAAGTTCCTTAGGAACCCATACGCTTCTAATCCTTTTAGTTCTACTATGTCTAGGAAAGCTACTTTGTTTGTAGTTACTAGTCTTTTTCCTAGGTTGGTTTGTTTTAGATGATTCACCTTTTTCATGCTTCACACTATCAACATATTTAAAAGACTCTTTGAGCTTGTTAAGCTCACCTAACACCTTTTGGTGTTCATTATTGCATTGGGAAAGAAGATTATTTAGGTCTACATTTTCATCTTGGAAAAACTTAAGTTCATCTTTCAAACCTAAAATCTTTTTCTCAAATTTCAAGTTAGCTTGAGAAAGTGAGTCATTTTTATCATTTAATTCCGAAATAATTTTCTTATTCCTAATGAACGACTCCTTGTATTTCTCAACCAACTCATCATAAACCTCTTGCAACTCATCATATGCATCATTTAATTCATCATATGTAAAATCTAAAGATGATGAGTTAGAGGTTACCATGGAGGAATCCTCCCCAAGTGCCATGAGGCAAAGGTTGGCCACTTCTTGTTCGTCATCCTTGGATGACTCCTCATCACTCCAAGTAGCAAGCTTGGCTTTGAGCTTCTTCTTCTTCTCAAAGCCCTTCTTCTTGAGTTGAGGGCACTCCGAATGAATGTGATTGGGCTTATTGCACTCGAAGCAAATGATTTGATCCCTCACTTTTTCTTTATTTTTACCTTTGAAGTCCATCTTTCTTTGAATTTTCCTTCCTCGGTTGGACTTCATGAAGCATGAGAATCTTTTGGCTATCATAGCCAATTCTTCTAACTCATCCTCCTCACTAGAAGAGCTCTCCTCAAGTAATGAAGCTTTGAGAGCTATTCCCATTTTCTTCTTCTTTTCCACCTCTAGCTTCTCTACTCTTTTCTCTTCCTTCTTCTTTTCTTCTTTCCTTCCTTGCTTCATAATCTCATGAGTAAGGAGAGAACCCACTAGTTCATCAAGTTTTACAGTCTTCAAGTTTTTGGCCTCTATGATGGGGGTTCTCTTCCCATCCCATGATTCAGGAAGTGGGTAGAGTAGCTTCCGGACAAGCTTGTCTTCCGAAATAGTCTCTCCAAATCCTTTAATCCCATTGACTATGGTTGAGAAGTGATCAAACATCTTGGACACCGTTTCGCCGTGCTCTATCTTGAAATTCTCATAGCTAAGATTGAGAATTCCAATCTTGGTTTCCTTCACATCATTGGTTCCTTCATAGGTGGTCTCAAGAGTATCCCACACTTCCTTGGCACTCTCAATGGAGGAGACTTTGGAGTAGATGTCCGGACCGAAAGAACAAAAAAGCATGTGAAGAGCTTTGTCATTTATTTGGACCTTCTTCCTCTCTTCTTCACTCACCTCCATCTTTTTCTTTAGAACCATCTTTCCTTCATTATCTTGCTTCAATGGAATGTAGGGACCATCTTCAATGACATCCCAAACCAAGTAATCATTGGACTTGATGAAGAGGCGCATCTGATTCTTCCAAAACGGATAGTTGTCACCATTGAAGAAAAGTGGTTTTGTAGTGGATTGAGACTCGTACATGCTAGATCCAGAGGTAGATGCCATATCTTGATTTTTGGATGATCACACTCTTCCTAGGAACTCCTCTTGTGATTGTTAATCCTTCAAAGAGGTAGGCTCTGATACCAATTGTTGAGTGGATCGAATGATCGAAATAAACCAAGAGGGGGTGAATTGGATTTTTAAAGTTTTTGGAGGTGGAATTGACAAATAAAAATGGTAGACAAGAAATTTTAGAGTGGTTCAAGTTCCAATCGAACTCTACATCCACTACCTTAGCTTCACTAAGGATTTTCAACAATTCCACTAATTGCTCTTCCCTTTTTCTAGGCTAAGGAGGTAACCGTTACAATTTCGGTCAAATTTTCTACCCAAAATTTGACCCAATCCTCACACAATAGAAACAAAGAAGTTGTTGGCTAAAACAAGTATCTCTCAATACACAATATAACCCAATTACAAGCACTCAACCCAATTGAAATGATAAGAATGCAAAATACAATTGGGGTTACAAGACAATAATGAGATTTAGGCACAAATGCTTTGATTTGATGTTTGGATGTTTGCTTTTGGATCAATAGTTGTTGCTGAAGCTTTTAGAGGTCCCTTTTATACATTCTCATTGAATTCTAGCTGTTGTGGTTGTTGCATTCATCAATAGAGCCGTTGGGGATGTTATCTTCCCTTCATAAATGCAGTCTGCAACCAACCGTTTCGAAACGCCCGACCCTGTTACAAAACAGACCAAAATAGAAAGAGTCGTTGGGGTGCATTAAAGAGCCCGTATCAAAACGGTTAAGCTTGTTTCGATACGCTAAGAGCCGTTTCGAAACTCGTTTCGAAACATTTTTGCCACTGTCAAGGCCTGTATCGAAACGACTTGAAATCGCTTCGATACGCCTTAATGACTTGTGTAAAATCAGTTAAAAACTTTCAACGGTCATATTTTTCAAATCTGACTTGAGTACCGTTTCGAAACGCTGGATGTCGTTTCGATACGGTGTCTCGATGTTCTTAAGCCGTTTCGAAACTCATTTCGAAACAAGGGTTCACAGTGTTGAAACCGTTTCGATACCCGTTTCGAAACACAGGTTCACAGTTTCAAAAGTGTTTCGAAACGCTTAAGGTCGTTCCGAAACGGTGACTCGAAAATCACTGTTTTGGCTTCAAGAACACTTAGAAAAGTTTTGATAAAATCAGTTTTTAACTTAGGCATTTTCTTTTAAACATATAGAGAGGTTTGAGGACTTAAAAATTCCCTTTCACATTTTCAATTTAGTCCTTAAATTCTTTAGTTATATCAAAATCAAAGTATCGGTTTCACAATGCTAATACAATGCAAGAGACCTCGCTCTAATAAAAAATGGAGATCTCATACCAGTATTCAAACCCATACAAAATGGGGTAATATGAACATCCTTGGTCACTAGGCGAATTAGTAGATCTCATTTATTTTATTTTTTTGTTAACTAATAGTCATGATTTTTTTTGACAAAGATTATAGTCATGAATTTTTTTTAATCAGAGTAGTCATGAAATTATAACGTCATTATTTTAGTTTTTATATAAATTTATTGATGGTAAAATACACAAATCATCACTCAACTTTATTCTCACTCTTATTTTACTCACTCGACTTTAAAAAAATTTAATTTAATAACTGAACTTTGAAATTGCTCATATTTTGATCACTCTAAATTATTTTAATTATATTTTGGTATGACATGGCTTTTTTTATAAATATTTAATATCAAATGAAATTTAAAATCAAAGAGTAAATGAAATAAAAGAAAAAAAATAAAATTTCTAAATCCTACCCAAACCCTCACCAATAGGCAGCCATCCCTCACCCCAAATCCTCACTACACCATTCCAAACCTCAATCCTAATCTCCCACGAACCCTACATCAAACATTTTTTTCTCCCTCTCTTAATGAATCTAGTTGCATGAAACTGGTGATCTTATGAAATCTATGTCTTCAGTATTGATGGAAACTCATGATAGGATTTGGGGTGCGAATGTCAGGGAGTGAGAGTTGGTGCGGTCAGGTGAAAAAAGGTGGTGCTGGTGAAAAGGGTTTGAGATTTGATGGTGGCGATTTTGACGTGTCTATCAATCTTGATAGTAAAGGTGGGGGTTTTGATGAAGGTAGGGTGAGAGTGAGGAAAAGGTTGACTGATTATAGGAATTGGGGATAGGGTTGAGGTTAAAGATGAGTTTGATATTTTTATTTTAGATATTAATATTAAAATATGATTTTTTATTTTTATTTTAAATGGTTTTTATATTTAATAATAATAAAATATTAATAAATAATGTCATCTCATACCAAAATATAATTAAAAATATTTAAAGTGGTTAAAATGGGAGTAATTCTAAAATTCAGTTATTAAATTAGAAAATTTTAAAGTTGAGTGAGCAATATAGGAGTGACAAAAAAAATTAAGTGATGATGTGTGTATTTTACCCATTTATCAATTAAATCTATGTTACTTAGTTGGATGCATCATGATTTCAATCAAATAGTTATTTAGTCATTTTTTCGGTTAAGCTTGCATCTGATTAAACTGTAATCCCACCGCAGATAACTATACAATTAATGTCATGTACCGCAATGTTTTACAATTTATGTGTATTGTAATATACTATTAATTGTTTTAATTAGTTTTAAAATTTTAAGGACCGATAGTGTTATTATCCCCTTTTTAGAATAAAATCTTAAAAAATTACTTTTATATTATTTAAGGGTAAAGTTCACAAATGGTCACTAAACTTTGATTAATTTTTTAATTTGGTAACTAAACTTTCAATTGCTTTAATGTTATCATTAAACTTTTAATTATGTTTTTAATTTGGCCACTGACACGTTAACAACTGTTAAAAGGGTGATGTGACTGTTAAAATATTTCGTATAATTACACATTAGTCCCTCGCGTTTACACATTCAAATAATTTAGTCCTAATTCGAAATAAATAATAAATTTAACGCTCATTATTTCAAGGGTAACTGAACTTTGTTAAATTGTTCAATTTGGTAACTATACTTCTAATTGCTTTAATGTTACCATTAAACTTTTAGTTTTTCTTCAATGTTACCACTGACTCGTTAACAGCCGTTAACAACAATTAAAATATTTTGTATAATAGCACATTTAGTCTTCCATATTTGTACATCAAAATATTTTAGTCCTAATTCTTAAAAAATAATAAATTTAACCCTTATTATTTAAACATTATTTCATTTTGGCTCGATTTTTTATTAAAAATAATTTAACCCTAAACCCTTAAAACTCTTAAACCCTAAAGCCTTAAATTATTTTAGTCCTAATTAAGGTTTGTGATTTAATATTTAGGGTTTAAGGTTTATTAAAAAATATTAAAATTTCTAAATAAAAAATTGTATTGGGATCGTATACGATTTTCTGTATGTATTTTCTTCGCTAAAATTAGTGTATCTTGATTTTTCTCGATGTATGGTTAATCTATAAGAAGACATCTTGATCCAAAACTTCTCAAATCCTATCCAAAATTTCATCACAAGTTTCCAACCTTCAAAAGCAGCTTCAATGATTTGTCCACAATAAATTATTTTTACTGCTCCTATGCATGTATAAGATGCAGATCTCAAACTCCTTGTTCAATGATTTTGACAGGATGCACATTGTATCAAGTTGTAAATTAAAAGAAATCAATTTAACTTTTTTTTTGTAAAATTGTAGACGAATGTAGTTTAGAAAGAAAAAAAAACAAGATTCAACTTAACAAAATATATAAACAGTAAAAGTCAAATTTATTATCATGCCATTATATTACTAACATATTAAAAAGCATTATTTTAATATATATATATATATATATATATATATATATATATATATATATATATATATAACGATACTGTCTATGAACCCAACTCGAACAAATCCATTTTTTCCATTCAATTTCACAGTTCGTGTATATAACATTTTTTATTAAAAATAATTTAACCTTAAACTTTTAAACCCTAAACCTTTAAATTATTTTATTCCTAATTAAAGTTTATGATTTAAGATTTAAGGGTTTAGAGTTCAATAGTTTAAGGGTTTAAAATTAAATTATTTTTAATAAAAATAAGATTAAATTGAAATAATGTTTAAATAATGAGGATTAAATATTTTTTAAAATTAGGTCTAAATTATTTGAATACACAAACATATAGGACTAAATGTGTTATTATACAAAATATTTTAACTGTTGTTAACGTTTATTAATAGGTCAATGGCAAAACTAAAATTTTAATGGTAATATTGAAGTAATTATGTAGATAAATTTATTTTATATTTTCTAAAGAGATGAAAAAAAAACTATTCGGAGGACTATAACAATAAGGTGACGGATGGATTTACTAAACTTGCGATTGAATCATATTTCTCAAGATAATAATAAGGTGACGGATGAATTTACTAAACTTGCGAGGGAGGACTATTCGGAGATTGTGCGCTTCCATAGCTCACCGGAGTCGATTCTGCACCGTGTTCATGAGAATTTGCGTGATTAAGATTTGGATGAGTCTACAACGTGCGACGAATACTGATGAACACTATTAATGATGAACACCGCTGAACACCATTAAATGAATTAATAAAGATTTAAAATTTCAATGACCCATCATACTTTAAAAAATTTAATTAAATTATTTATGTATATTAAAATTTTATTTTTTTAATAAGGGTAAACTATATATTTAATACCTCATTTATTTTCACATTTCTATTGAACCCTCATTATTTAAATATTATTTCAATTTGACCATGCTCTTTATAAAAAACAATTTAACCCTTAACCCTCAACCTAAAACCCTAAACTATTAAACCTTAAACCCTTAAAAATAATTTCACCATCATCGATTTAATTCAATTCAATTAAATTTTTTAATAGTATATGGTTTAGGGTATAGGTTTAAGAGTTGGGTATAAGGTTTAATAGTTGAAACGAAGGTTTCCATCACATTCCTCCTTTTGTCTTCTTCACCGCTAGCATTGCATATAAATCTACTGCCGCTCCACTTCTTTCCGACACAACACGTCTCTCTTTTAATCTCAGCTCTCTCGCACTGTAATAAGAGCAAATTCTAATTCTTTTTGGTCGGAAAAAGATTCAGCAATCGAAATATAATCATGGGTCTGAAAGGTTTCGTGGAGGGAGGAATTGCATCCATCGTCGTCGGCGCTTCCACCCATCCTCTGGACCTCGTCAAGGTCCGCATGCAACTTCAAGGTGAATCCCATCTCCCTAATCCCTCCATTCAAGTTTACCGTTTGGCACTCGCTGTGAACTCCGCCGCCGTCGGGAATGTTTCGATCTCGCAAGTTGTTTCGCAGCCTCGTGTCGGTCCTGTTTCCATCGGTGTCCGTATCGTCCAATCGGAAGGTGTTGCCGCGCTTTTCTCTGGCGTCTCTGCCATCATACTCCGCCAAACGTTGTATTCCACTACCCGTATGGGACTTTACGATATTCTTAAAAACAAATGGACTGACAAAGAAATTGGGAATTTGCCACTTACGAGAAAGATAGTTGCTGGTCTTATAGCCGGTGGCATTGGCGTCGCCGTCGGCAACTCTGTCGACGTAGCGATGGTTCGAATGCAAGCTGATGGGCGTCTTTCTATTGATCAACGACGCAATTACAAGAGCGTAATTGATGCATTGGGTCAAATGACGAAATAAGAAGGTGTCGGCAGCTTGTGGCGGGGATCAGCTCTCACGGTGAACTGAGCAATGATCGTCACCGCATCGCAGCTTGCGACATACGATCAGGTCAAGTAGATGGTCATAGAGAAAGGGGGATGGGTGATGGAATCGGAACCCACGTGACCGCCAGCTTCGCTGCGGGGTTCGTGGCGGTCGTGGCGTCAAACCCCATTGACGTGATAAAGACGAGGGTGATGAACATGAAGGTGCCGCCTGGGGCAGAGCCGCCGTACGCAGGTGCTCTGAATTGTGCTCTAAAGACGGTGAGAGCGGAGGGACCAATGGCATTGTATAAAGGGTTCATCCCCATGATCTCAAGGCAGGGGTCATTCACAGTGGTGCTTTTTGTGACATTGGAACAAGTCAGGAAGCTGCTCAAGGATTGTTGAGTGTCCATGGCATTTTTCTTCTTCTTTTTTTGTTTCCAAAACTTAAAATAATATTCTCTGCTTATATAAAGTAGCGTGTGCTCGCGTTTTGGCACAAAAATGACTAACTTTTATTTTATTTGTTACCATCACTCATAAGCCTCCAAAATGAAGACCTCGAAAACAGTCCTTGAATGCTTTTTCCAATGGAAATGCATCTTCTTTTGATTATCTCCACTCCTGGACAAATTTAGTATTATGAAACTTACCTTGGTTTTTTATTTAATTTATAATTATTTTTAATTTTTATAATATAAAACAAATAGTTATATCTGTAAATTAGTAAAATAATTTGAATTTTATAAAACATATAAAAAATCAGTGAAATTTAGGAATTTTTGTTCAGTTATTTATGTTTTGTTGTTGTTTTGTTTTGTTTTTTAAGGCTTAATGATTATTGCCCCTAAATTTTTAATGGTATATGGTTTAGGGTATAGGTTTAAGAGTTTAAGAGTTTAAGGTTTAATAGTTTAGTGTTTTAAGTTGAGGGTTAAGGGTTAAATTTTTTTTATAAAGAATAGGGTCAAATTAAAATAATATTTAAATAATGAGAGTTCAATAGAAATACGAAAATAAGTGAGGTACTAAATATAAAGTTTACCCTTATTAAATAAAATAAAATTTTAATATATAAAAATAATTTAATTGAATTTTTAAAATAATTATTAATTATATAATGAGTACTTGAAATTTTAAATCTTTATTAATTAATTTAATGGTGTTCATCGGTGTTCATCATTAGTGGTATTTATCGGTGTTCGTCGCACGTTGTAGAATTTTTCTTAGGTTTTAGGAGTATTATTGGGTACTTGGCTTTCCTTGGCAGTTTGCTTTTAAGTTTATTTATTTAGTTGTTATCTTTTATGGCTTAATTATTCGATCCAATTATTTAAGTATATTTTTTTCTCTCTGTTTAAATTTAGAAAGGTTTTTTTTAATGAGGTGTGTCGTAATAATTTTTTTATCTAAAGAAACTATTTTGCCCATTAGAAAATGTTTTTAATATAAATCAAACCGGAGTTTTGTAGTGTAGACTGTAGATATTGATTGTATAGGTACGGTTAGTTACCTGAGAAGTTGATAAATAAACTGAAGTGAAAACTATTATAAAGTATTATTTTTATTGAGAGACAGCAGTTGTGCTACGTTGCGGATTTGGATGAAGCACAATCATGCCTTTGCCCTGCGTGCTTCGCTTGTTTCCTTCCTCATCACCACCACTCCTTTCCCCTCTTCTCTTCTCCTCCCGTCTCCGCCTCTTCCAAACTCCGCCCCCCTCTTTTCCTTTCAAGAACAACCGCTGCTCCTTCTCTCCCTTTCCCATTCAAAATCAACGCTCCACTTTTGTCCCCGCTGCCGTACCCGACTCCTCAGACAACCAAATCTCCGGTGATTCCGTTGTCGCCGATGATAACTTCAATGATTCCGGGGTCATTATATCCGCTTGCTTGATCGGTGTCTTCACGGGAATCGCCGTCGTTTTGTTTAACAACGGCGTGCATGAGATTCGCGACTTCTTTTGGGACGGAATTCCTTCTAGAGGTGCTTCCTGGTTGCGAGAGGAGCCTCTCGAATCCGTTTGGGTACGCGTCATTTGTGTGCCTGCTTGCGGCGGTTTAATCGTCAGCGTCTTGAACGCCGCTAGGAACGCCATCTCAGAAGCCAGTTTTAACGCCAAAGGTGCTTTGGGCTCGGTTTTGAAAACTTTAGCGGCTTGTGTCACTCTGGGGACTGGTAATTCCTTAGGACCCGAAGGTCCAAGTGTCGAGATTGGTTCCTCCATTGCTAAGGAAATCCATTCTCTTCTGGACAAAAATCCTCAAACCAAGCTCTCCCTCTTGGCTGCTGGCTCAGCTGCTGGACTCTCTTCTGGTTCGTTTTCGAATTTTAAACAGCGGTTTTCTGAAATCGAATCTCTTTAATTAATTTACTCTCTTCTATATGTATCTTTAGGTTTCAATGCGGCCGTCGCGGGTTGCTTTTTTGCCGTCGAGTCGGTTTTATGGCCATCATCGCCGGCGGATTCATCAGTGTCACTTACTAACACAACTTCAACGGTAATTCTCAGCGCAGTTATAGCTTCCGTGATCTCTGAAGTCGGTCTTGGTTCTGAACCCGCATTCAAGGTTCCTGTGTATGATTTCCGGTCTTATGGTGGTAAATTTATTAAATTATCTTTTCTAAATTGAAACTATGCGTCATGTTTCTCATGCAAATTGGATCAAAACCATTTTTAACCTTTATTTGCAGAACTTCCACTTTATCTATTGCTGGGTATACTTTGTGGCTTGGTTTCCTTGATCTTTTCCAAATTGACATCGTACTTATTGGGTGTTGTGGACAATCTTAACAAGGAGGCTGGTATACCAATGCCCCTGTTTCCTGTATTTGGAGGACTAACGGTGGGTGTAATAGCCTTGGCATATCCTGAAATTCTGTACTGGGGTTTCGAGAATGTCGACATTTTGTTAGAATCTCGGCCTTTTGTCAAAGGTCTTTCGGGTGATCTCTTGTTTCAGCTGGTGGCAGTCAAGATTATTGCAACTTCTTTGTGCCGGGCCTTTGGGTTAGTAGGAGGGTATTATGCCCCTTCACTTTTTATTGGTGCAGCAACTGGGATGGCATATGGGAAATTCATTAGTTTTGCAATTGCTCAGTCTGATCCAGCTCTTCACCTTTCAATCTTGGAAGTGGCCTCACCGCAAGCATATGGCCTGGTATTTTTCTGTGAATAGTGGTTAGATGAATTGTATTTGTAAATGCATGCATCGAATTGAAATCAATAGTTTTTTTGTTGAGATTTTCATGTTGTTGGTTGAGAATTTGTTATCCATTTATATTTTATTCAGAACATTAAAATTTCGAATGCAAGTCTACTAAGACTGAGAATGTAGAAAATAGTACCAAAAGCTAGAATGAGGAAAATGAATGGGGTGGACATGGGTGTTTTCAAAATTGCAGAGAATCATTCTCAACTTGATTAATATCTAAATGGTAATAGATGATGTTGTTGTGCATCTTTGCTTGCCATACACATGCTGTGGAAGTTTTCAAAATTGTTTAGTTTTTAAATTAAGTTGAGAATGTTTCTCTGTGGTTACTAAAAGATGTTCAAATTGAGATGAATACTGGAATGAAATATTGCAGAAAGATTACTTTCCCTAGAAACATCAGGATATTGAGATTATCTTCACTAATCTAGTACATTAGAATAAAACAATAAACCGTGATGTGGTAGCATTTGCAGGTTGGCATGGCGGCAACCCTTGCAGGGGTCTGTCAGGTACCTCTCACTGCGGTTCTGCTTCTTTTCGAGTTGACTCAGGATTATCGGATAGTTTTACCTTTACTAGGAGCTGTTGGGCTTTCTTCTTGGGTTACATCTGGACGGATGAAAAGAAAGGATGTTAAAGGGACCAAAGCATTGGAAGACAGAAATGCTCGTACAAAACAACAGCCTGAAGCGTCAGATAATACAACTAGTATATCTTCTAATGAAGCACCATCATATTTCAATAATCTATGTGAAGTTGAAAGTTCACTCTGTGTTGATGATTCCAGTGTTAGAACCAAGGATTTAGAGAAAAGAATTTATGTTTCTGAAGCCATGAGGACAAGATATGTAATAGTTATGATGAGTACTTTACTTACGGAAGCAGTGACTCTTATGCTTGCGGAAAAGCAGTCTTGTGCAATAATTGTTGACAATGACAACCTTTTAATGGGTTTATTGACACTAACTGATATTCAAGAGTTAAGCAGATTGGCAAAAGACAAAACCTTAGACTCCAAGGTATGGTGCACTCTTTTGAAGTTTACATTATTAACTATATCTTGACATCACCATCTTAGGTGTACACCCATACCAAAGTTGTGTTGGTCAAACTGTTCTATAATCTGAAACCAGATGGATTCTAGTTCATTTCTATGATTCTTACACACTTATTACCATGCACTGAAGTTGCAACCCTTCAATCTTTGACTAATTAATAATCCCTGCTATAGGCGCTTTTGGTATCTGAAATATGTTCATTGGATGGTGCAAAATGTAAAGTACCATGGGCAGCCACACCTACCATGGATATTCTATCTGCTGAAACGATAATGAATAAACATGGTCTGAATCAAGTCCCAGTTATATCTGAGAATGTCAAAGACTGCCGAGGACAGCCAATTGGCCTTCTGGACAGAGAATGTATCAGCCTAACTTGCAGGTTTGTTACTAAATCTTTGGTCTGCTGCTAATGTGTCTCTTTTAACTATTTCACCGAGTATCATGGCAGTCAGATGACCCTTTAATAGGCTAACCTTAGACATGTTTGTCAATTAGCCTTTATGATGTGCAATTGCCCATGTTTTATAATGGCATATTCATAATATAGCCCTTTCCTTACCATAGTTTGGCTTCTGGTTATACCTTAAAGAACAGAGTAGCAGAAGTAGAGACTTGTGGGTTTTAAATTTTATATTGAGATGTAAAAGTAATCTTACATAAAAAAATCAAACTCTTAAAGGACAGTGGTTAAAGTTGGGGTTTCAAATCTATGTTTCCACTTTCATTTTCTTTCATGTACTGTGGCCTGGTTTTTGTTTTTTTCTGAGTATACATTCCTATCATTGACTGCTGGCTGGCATTATTTATTTTATTTTGGCAGAGCCATAGCTACCCGAGAATTTCTTGATTTCGACACAGTAAAGACAAATGTAAAATGAGGATGAAACATGACCTTGTACATGATTTAAGACGGGTGTGTGACTGACATGACAGATTTTGTTGATTTCAACCTTTGGTGATTCCACCAATTCAGCCATGGAAAAGGAAATTGGCTCTTCATGGTCAATATCCTCCTTAAATAGCCCATCTGTTGCAGGGAAGCTAAATCACACACCAGATAAACCATTACTATTTCAATCTATATCCCAAGTTTCCTATGTTTGGAGGCCAACTGGAAGGGCTGTGTAATGCTTCTTTTTCTTCAAACTGGGAGATGAGTAGTCAACGTAGCTACCTTAGGATCTTTACGACTGTTTAATATTTCACAGCCCCAAAGGTCGAAATTTTTGCAGGCTGGTGCCACCACCAAACAGGGAAAGAGAATTGCCCAAATAGGAGTATTACATCAGGTATCTTTGTTTCTTTCTGTTATATTCTCTTGTGTTTGCTATTCGCTTGTGATTTACCTTACACTACAGTCCGTAAAGGCAGTCATACTACATCAGGTATATACTTTATCTTGCCTCATGGGGAGATATTCGAATATGAAGTATGTGTACTAATTGAGAGGCTACTAAACACCCAATTTTGGGACAAGTATGGCTGCAATTTTACTGTGTCCAACGGCAGCAATATCAATCACACTGTAACTGCACAATGCTTAAGACATTTGAAGTTTATTGACTGATTAAATCTTAGAACTCTTGACGCATGCTGAAACTTTTAGAGATGGTCAAGTAACAAGTTGTTGGCCATATGTTCTTATTAGTCGGGTCTGCAGTCAAGAAACTTCAAATGAAAAACGACTCGACACATATTGACGTCCGAAATGAATACTCTAGTTCATGTAAACATAAATGAATAGTTATATGATAATTATCAAAGACTGGCTTTAGTTGAGTTTTAAAATTGAATCCTAAAATTAGCTTTAGAGGTGGTATTCTGCGGAACTAAATCCTAGCATTCGTCCAATTCATTTATTATTTCCAAGGGGATTGAGCATGTTGAAAAATTTATTAACCGAATAGTTAAAATGCAAAAATGCAATGTAAGAGAGTGGTTATGAATCTAAACCATCATCCGCAAACAAAACATCAAAACTTGTATTCTCCTCAAAGTCACCATTAACGTATATCAACAGTAGATAACAATGCCCAACACCACCGTAGGTCAGTTGACTTATAGCATCATCTGCAAGCAACATTCCACCTTGTATCAACAATGGATGATCTACTTGAACAAACTTTGCATGGCCTCTAAGAAGCATCAAAACATCTGTTGAATTATAGAATTATATACTAAATGATAACCCAACGTAACTAAACCATCTTCTTCATATCTGCTATAATATTAGATTTTGGAGATTTGTGCAGCAAGTATCCCACACACATATAGACTTACATTGTGTAAAACTTAATTTTTTACACGGTTTTTGGACCGTTAGATGATGATAATAAATGGTTAAGATTGCCTTCTTATTCTTTTTTTTTTCAAGTGATAATCTTCCCGATGCAAAATTTGAAAGTTTTACACGTTTTTAGACCGCTGGATGTAAATGAATGACTGAGAGTAACAGTAGGAAATAAGAAGATTATCGCATGCAAAAAAATTATCACATTAAAAGATTATCGCTAGGAGTAGGTAAGTCAATCAAACCCGTTAAATACCATGTTGAAATAACAGGATAATCCATAACAATCACTCAAGAAAAAAAAATAATTAAAAGAATTGATTATAACACAAATTTAACGTGGTTAAGCTTCTCTGATTTATTAAAAAAAAAACATAAACTTAATCACAAAGAGTACTTATCCCTTAAAATTTCTTATATAAAAAAATATGTATTTATTAAATAGAGTTGATCACAAAAAATCTCTAATTGAACAGAATTTAACTCAACTTCAAACTCAATTAAAGCTCACAAGCATAGAGTGGCATACCTTCTCAACTGAACAGAAGAGTCATGCGTAGGGTGCATTGTTGCACATATAAAACGCAGGCAGTCCATCAAATTTGATTAATAGAAATGGATGGGGTTAAAGGCAGAGTTTGCGTGACAGGGGCTTCAGGTTACTTGGCTTCTTGGCTGGTTAAGCGTCTTCTGTTGTGTGGTTATCAAGTGATTGGCACGGTTAGAGATCCAGGTACGTTTCCATTACTTTACAATGCATCTTCCAGTGCTTAATCCATGCCTTAATCTGTGTGCATGACATGAGGGCAGCGAATGAGAGGAAATTAGCGCACCTGTGGAGGTTGGAAGGCGCCAAGGAGAGACTCCGATTGGTGAGGGCCCAACTGTTGGACGAGGGCAGCTTCGACGATGCAATCATGGGGTGTGAAGGCGTCTTCCACACTGCTTCCCCCGTCATAAAACCTTCATTTGATCCCAAGACCGAAATCCTGGAACCGGCTGTGAAGGGAACACTGAATGTGCTACGCTCATGTAAGAAGAACCCTTCTCTGAGGCGCCTGGTTCTCACATCATCTTCTTCAACTGTGAGAGCTAGAGATGACTTTGACTACAAAGTACCCCTTGACGAGTCTTCTTGGAGCTCCGTTCAACTCTGCGAGACTTTGCAGGTGACTTTGCCATTGGAATTTGCAGGTAACCTCTTCTGTCTATGCTAACTTTGCTATTTTAATTTCCAAAGGTTTGGTATGCTTTAGCGAAAACGCTAGCCGAGAAGGCTGCATGGGAGTTCTGCAACCAGAATAACATAGATATGGTCACCGTCCTTCCCACCTTCGTCATCGGACCCAGTCTGCCACCTGATTTATGTTCCACTGCCTCCGATGTCCTCGCCCTGCTCAAAGGTATTGACTTGAAACCAAACGTTTCTTCATAATGTTCCGCAATCGAGATGGATTAACAAAGGTATTGGACAGGGGAAACCGAGCAATTTCAGAGGCATGGGCGGATGGGATATGTTCACATTGATGATGTTGCACTTTGCCACATCCTTGTATTCGAGCATGATGGCGCCAATGGGCGATACCTTTGCAGTTCAACGGTGATCGACAACAATGAGTTGGTGTCCATGTTATCGGCTCGTTATCCATCACTCCCTATCCCAAAGAGGTTTCTGCAACAAGATAGACCACATTATGAGTTCAATACATCAAAGATAACAAGTTTAGGGTTCAAGTTCAGGAGTATTGAGGAGATGTTCGATGATTGCATCCAATCGCTGGTGGAGCAGGGCCATCTCTCTCTTCACACCGCCCATCAGAGGCCAACTTTTAAACTAGCAGTTTGACGTTGCTTTTAACTTCTCAAAAACCAAATCCTAAGATTTTCAATAACCCCATTGTTTATGGGAGGAATAAGACACACGTCCCTTTTATTTTTATTTTTTTAGCAAAGAGCACCTGTAGTATTTAAACTTCTGGGACTATTCCTTATATATCACTCAAAATTGTCTCCTATTATTGCTTTGGTACCGATTTTTTTTATTCAGTTTAATACCAAAAGATGCAAATCGTTTTTCATGTTAGCCCAATTCCAAGTCCACTCAAAGAGTCATTTTTAAAAAAAATATATATATAAGAACGTTTGAAAATTATAATTTTTATTCTGAAATTTATAATAAGTTTTTTTTAAAAAATAAGATTCTAAAAGAACTTAAAATTTCAAAAAAAAACTCCAAATTTGAAAAAATATCAGAAAATATAAAATATTAAAAATATCAAAAACATTTCTAAGATTACAAAAAATTTCAGTAAATTATAAAAACGTAATTTAAAATTACGTAAAATGAAGAAAAGAATAATTAAAAATAAGAATTTTATGTTTGCATCGGCCCTGTTATACACAATGATAATCGGGGATGGAAGGTTATCTCAAGTTAAAAAAAAGGAAGAAACCGGGGTTATGGGAAGAAATATTCTATTGGTCTTTGGACTAAAACGACACGAAATCAAAACAAAGAGCTCCAAACATGGAAAATAAGTAACAAAACTGAATAACTTTGAAAACAAAGGGATGGCAGAAAGAAATACCAGGAGGCGGAGGGATTTAATGAAGGGGATTATTCTATTTTTTAAATGTCGGGACTATATAACTTAAAAAACAAAAATAAGTTTCATTCTTTTTTTTGGGAAATTCTGCAAAACGGCAGTTAAAAGACAGCAAAAAGACGGTAAACCGATTAATCTGGTTATTTTTTGAACATAATTTTTTATAAAGCCTGTACTTAATTTGTTATAACAATTGTAAGAATAACGGTATATACACAATTCCTTATAAAGTAACAAATAGAGTCCAAAACTTAGTTTCTTATAATAATGCACAAGTTGGTACAAAAGAAGTAAGGAGTTGTGTTTGAACACAATTTCTTACCCGATATACCTAATTTCTTACTAACATTATAAGCAATTAAGTATATACCCATTTTCTTATGAATTTTTTTGTTGAACAAACTTGGTAAGAAATTGTGTTTGTATTCAATTTCTTACAAGAATGCACAATTTGGTACAAAATAGGTAAGAATCTGTTTTTCTACACAATTTCTTACTAAATATACTTATTTTCTTACTGAAATAGTAAGAAATTAGCTATAAACCTAATTCCTTACAAATTTTTTAGTTGAATAAAGTTGGTCAAACATTTCTAAGAAATTGTGTTTGTACTAAATTTCTTACAAGAATGCACAATTTGGTACAACATAGGTAAGAATTTGTGTTTCTACACAACTTCTTACTAAATATACATATTTTCTTACTGAAATGGTAAGCAATTAGGTATTTACCTAATTCCTTACGGATTTTTTAGTTGAACAAAGTTGGTCAAACATTTGTAAGAAATTGTGTTTGTACTAAATTTCTTACAAGAATGCACAATTTGGTACAACATAGGTAAGAATTTGTGTTTCTACACAATTTCTTACTAAATATACATATTTTCTTACTGAAATGGTAAGAAATTAGGTATTTACCTAATTCCTTATGAAATTTTTAGTTGGGTAAAGTTCGTCAAACCTTTGCAAGAAATTGTGTTTGTACTCAATTTCTTACAAGAATGCACAATTTGGTACAAAATAGTTAAGGAGTTGTGTTTGTACACAATTTCTTACCCGATATACCTAGTTTCTTACTGAAATTATAAGAAATTAGGTATATACCCAATTCCTTACGAATTTTTTGTTAGGGTAAAGTTGGTCAAACCTTTGTAAGAAATTGTGTTTGTACTCAATTTCTTACAATAATGCACAATTTGGTACAGAATAGGTAAGGAGTTGTGTTTGTACACAATTTCTTACCTGATATACCTATTTTCTTACTATAATTATAAGAAATTAAGTATATACCCAATTCCTTACGAATTTTTTGTTGGGGTAAAGTTACTCAAACCTTGGTGAGAAATTGTGTTTGTACTCAATTTCTTACAAGAATGCACAATTTGGTACATAATAGGTAAGGAGTTGGGTTTGTACACAATTTCTTACCCGATATACCTAGTTTCTTACTGAAATTATAAGAAATCAGGTATATACCCAATTCCTTACGAATTTTTTGTTGGGGTAAAGTTGCTCAAACCTTTGTAAAAAATTGTGTTTGTACTCAATTTCTTACAAGAATGCACAATTTGGTACAGAATAGGTAAGAATTTGTGTTTGTACACAATTTCTTACCCGATATACCTAGTTTCTTACTAAAATAATAAGAAATTAGGTATATACCCAATTCCTTATGAATTTTTTGTTGGGGTAAAGTTTCTCAAACCTTTGTAAGAAATTGTGTTTGTACTCAATTTCTTACAAGAATGCACAATTTGGTACAAAATAGGTAAGGAGTTGTGTTTATACAAAATTTCTTACCCAATATACTTAGTTTCTTACTCAAATTATAAGAAACTAGGTATATACCCAATTCTATATGAATTTTTATGTGAGGGTAAATTTGCTCTACCCTTTGTAAGCAATTGTGTACAAACACAATTCCTTACAATAAGGTAAAAAATTTCATTCCAGTAGGTGGCATCGAAACCACCTATATGGGGTTTTGGTCCTGGTTTAATAGTATGGGCAAAATTTTCATTCCACTAGGTAGCATCGAAACCACTAATATGGGGTTTCGGTGCTGGTTTGATAGTATGGGCAAAATTTTCATTCCACTAGGTAGCATCGAAACCACCTATATGGGGTTTCGGTGCTGGTTTGACAGTATCAACAAAATTTTCATTCCAGTAGGTAGCATCAAAACCACCTATATGGGGTTTCGGTGCTGGTTTGACAATATGAACAAAATTTTTATTCCACTAGGTAGCATCGAAACCACCTAAGAATGGTTTCGATACCTCTAAAAGGAATATGCCTTTTCAGTGTTATGTCTTTTCACTGTAATCACATGCACCGTTTACTGGTCATCCTGTATAAAGCTGGTTTCGATACCCCCCAGAACGAATCTGCCTTTTCAGTTTCATGTCTTTTCACTTGTATCACATGCATCGTTTCATGTTCATGTACCTTTGCATTGTGCCTTCACACTTCCCTTCTAAGTTTTCAATTTCCCTCCCAACTAAAATTCCCTATAAATTAACAACTCTTCTCCTTACTCTTTACAACATCTTCAACTTAATATACTCAACCCTTCGTTTATTTCTATAATCAGTTCTCCTTCACCTTCACCATCTTCTATTATAGAATGAATTCGAGCAGAGGTTCTGGTCACAATCCTCAGCCATTGGCAAAGAGGAAACTTGATTTCGAGACATCATCAAACATCGATGATGATGTCTATGTTGATTCTGATGAAGAGGAGGAACAAAGCCATGAGACAATGAAAACCAGCATATGGTTCAACAAGTTTTTTCAGACCTTCGATAGAATGAAAACAATCAATGACCCTTCTACTCAATGGCAGTGTCTAGAATGTCAAGGAGGTCCTGGTGCCACTCACAGGTTTCGTGGCCTTCAGTCCCTAGTGACACATGCCAAAACCAAAGGCGGACCAAAGCTAAAAGTCCATCGCCAACTTGGTCAGCTATTGGAGGAGGAATTGCGTAGAAGGGGTACTTCGGCTGTTCCTCAATGGTCAAGCGTATGAGGAATGGAGTGGTTTGAGAGATAATCAGAATGATGCTGCTATTGTCTGCCCCCGCCTTCAAACAATGAGGAAGCGGATCACCAAATACTCTGGCCACCCATTGTGATGATAATGAACACAAGGCTCCATCAAGATGCAAATGGGAAGGTAGTTGTATAACTTTTGAATTATGTTTTCATGAATAATACAATTCCTTAACTTCTAATGTCTTGAATTTTCTGCTTCAGTGGGTTGGTATGGGAAACCAAGAGATTTTTCACTATTTCAGGTCCTATGAATCTGTTATTAAGGCTCGCCATTCTTACGGTCCTCAAGGCCATCGTGGGATGAGCCTTCTAATTTTTCAGAGCACGACAAGAGGTTATTTCGATGCTCAACGTCTGCATACCCAGTTTGTTGCCCAAGGTTTTGATAGAGAGGCTTGGCAACGTTGTCACGGCTTCTTGTATGGTCCAGCCACACAACGCCAACTTTATGGTTATATGGCTGCCAAAGAAGACATCGACAACTTCAACCGCCATACTCAAGGTTTTTTCTATTATTTTCTTATTTTATACAAGAGGCACTTCTGCTCATACTTATGCATACATGTTTTGTTCATTAGGCAACTATAGGGTGAAGTTTGAGATGCGATCATATGCAAAGATGGTTGGTCAACATAGTTCACAACGAGAGGCTGGTACAAGTGACATGGGCGGAAAAGGGCATGGAGGTCGTTTCCCTGGCCAGGGATGAGGATTGAGGAGGCTCCATTATTTTAGTTTCATTTTTCTTTTATTTCAATTTGTAATTGAAGCACTTGGGAGTTCAGTTTATTTTTGTTTTATAAATATACTTCGTCCTTAAATTTAATGTGATCCTTAAACAATGTAATTAAAAAAATCATTCCAGTAGGTGGCATCGAAACCACCTATAGGGGTTTCGGTGCTGGTTTCATAGTTTGGAAAAAAATTTCATTCCAGTAGGTGGCATCGAAACCAACTATAGGGGTTTCGGTGCTGGTTTCACAGTTTGGAAAAAAATTCATTCTAGTAGGTGGCATCGAAACCACCTATAGGGGGTTTCGGTGCTGGTTTGACAGTTTATTAAAAAAATTTCATTTCAGTAGGTGGCATCGAAACCACCTATATGGGGTTTCGGTGCTGGTTTCACAGTTTGAAAAAAAATCATTTTAGTAGGTGGTATCGAAACCATCTATATGGGGTTTCGGTGCTGGTTTCATAGTTTGGGAAAAAAATTCATTCCACTTTAGCGATCTTTTAAATAATTTGGATAGGTTTGTCGTTTGTTCATCAGATTTTAACATATAATGACATAAGTACAATTTGAATCGTTTCCGAATAAGAAACAAAATTTTACATTGCGATTTGAACATATTTAACAATGTTTATTGTATTTACACACTTAAAGAACACTAAGAAACATATAATACATATAAGATTACACGTGTAACCCCCTTAACCCGGCCCAGACGGTTGAACCGAATTAAGAAGTTTACACGGGGAAAACCAAAGTCAACCGGAAAGTCAACCTTGATTAACGACCTTTTTTTTTATTTTTAATCTTATCTAAATGTACATTAACCCTAGATATGTTCACGAGGTCAACATATTCAAAGCTCACAGCAATCAGAAAACATTTAGGGACTTGATTGCACAAAACATGAATTTAGGGACCAAAATGTAAATTCTGAAAATCATAAGGACTTAACCAACTTTTGAGTTACCATTATGAAATTAGTCATATTTCATGCTTCTCTGCCAAATTTCAACTCAAACGGACATCTCAAACTCATTCAATTGCATATACAAAGTTTAGGACCAAAACGCAAGGATTTCAAAACATATAACCGTCAATTTCAGTGCCCAACGGTCGAGTGTTCCGAAACGGGGATAAACCGTTCCGAAACGCGGGACCATTCCGAAACAAGTTCCGGAACAGGGCTTGGCAGTAGCATTTTTGTTCCGAAACGGGTCTACCCGTTTCGAAACGCCAAGGCCATTTCAGGCCCTCTGTTCCGAAACGGTAGCACCTGTTCCGAAACGGGCTGCCCAGATTGCAGAAATTTTGCTGGTTTATCACACAATTGACTCTTCAAACATGCTCCAAAGGCAACCAAATTATACCAGCAAGTCATTCAACATTCAAGGAACATATTAGCATCAACCATTCTCAAACATAGCATCAAATAAGCAAATCCCCAATTCTATAGGCATACATCCTATTTAGAAAACCATTCAAGCATCATAATACCGAACCAACTTCACAAAGGCCAAATACAAGTTCCATCATCAACAACAACATAAAACCAACTTAGGGAGTCCAAGACATCTCCCAAAACAACAACATAGGTCCCTCATTGCCAAATGCCAAAAGCTAATAGTGTTAAGAAACTTTCACCATACATGAGCTTAGTTCTTCACTTGGATTCTTGACCTCTTGCTGCCCTTATAAGCACTTCAATGCTCTACATTATTGGTTTAAGAAAAGAGAGAGCGTAAGCAAATCGCTTAGTGAGGAATGCTCATCTAAAACAACTCAATAATGCATTTATAAAACACCTTTATAAACCTTAGTTCAAAACAACATTTATACATGCACATAAGCATTTAAAACAAGCATTTCATGCTTCAAATTATTAACATGTCATATTGGCCACAAGTGATAATCATAATCTTTTTCCGTCTCAAAATACAATCAATACAAGATCCACACATGGACTTTTAACCACCATTGTGATCTTACAATTCACAAGGACCACACATGGACTTTTAACCACCATTGTGTCCTTAGCAAAAGAATCACCCATGGACTTTTAACCACCATGGTGTTCTTACAATCCACAAGGTCCACACAAGGACTTTTAACCACCTTGGTGACCTTAACACAAGAATCACCCATGGACTTTTAACCACCATGGTGTTCTTAAAATACACAAGGTCCACACAAGGACTTTTAACCACCTTTGTGACCTTACAATACACAAGGCTCACACAAGGACTTTTAACCACCTTTGTAACCTTAGTACAAGAACCAACCATGGACTTTTAACCACCATGTTGTTCTTAATACAAGAACCACCTATGGACTTTTAACCACCATAGTGTTCTTAACCATTCTCAAGACATCACTTGCCAATATACATCATTTAACAACAATATTCCACTGTTTTAAAGCATTTAACAAAGCCATAATTATCATGCATCGCTACGCATCAAAACCACATTTAACAATGTTCAAAACAAGGATCTCTTACCTTGAGCATCCTTCAACACATGGCTTATAAAATCAGCAAATAAACATGCTAAAATATGCTTTCAAAACAGAATTTAAAACATGCGAGCAAATCACATTGCATTCAACCAACACATGGTTCATCAACAAGAGAGTTTTTTTTCTCCGAAAACTAACTCTTGAGCTTAGCAAAGTTGTTTAGACTTTAACTAAACTCCCAAACCTTCAAAACATTGGTTTCAAAGCTGAAAACCAAAATCCAGTCACCGATTCCGTTTCGCAACTTACCGAAACACCGATTGTAACGCCCCGGTTTTGGGCTTAGGAGTTTTGGGCGTTGACCGGTTTGGTCAAAGTGTTGTTCGAATCTAAAGAGGTGAAATTAGGAAAGCCTAGTTCGGGTTGCATTAAAAATATGGAAAAATGTTCTAAAATCATCTTTTAATATAATTAAGTGAACTGTGAAATCAATTTTGGAAAATGAGTTTTGGAAGGGTGACATTTTGGCTAGTGACCAAAATGTAATTTTTGAAAGTTTGGTGACTTTTTTATAAAGGGTTGAAACTTTGAATCTTTAAGGAGCTATTATTCCAAAAGTAGTTTCTCCAGATTTTTCTAAGATATTTTAAGCTATATTCTGATTTTAAAACATATCAAAAGAGGAGGGAAAGCCATTTTGGCCATTTTTGATAACTAACTTCCTATTTTCTTTTCTCTCATTTTCTCTCAACCCAAACACTATCTTTCCAGAGAATTGTTTCTGATTTTCTCACCTAAATCTCTCCTTTCAACTCTCTTTTGATTCCTAATCATCATATCTACAAAACCTCATCATTTGCTACTTGATTCATCAAGGTTTTTGATTCCAAAAAGAGGAGAAACTCAAGTTTGGAGGTAAGAACGTCCTTCTCCTCTAAACTATCAGTTCTTTACTGAAATTCCTAAGTTTTCAATCCTTAATTGATGTTTTATTAAAGGCTTTTAAGATGTGAAATGGATCTTGGCTTATAATGCAAGATTTGGTGATTTTTGATGATTTTCGTTTGATCTGATTAATCTGTGATTTGAGATGTGTTATTGATGTTAATTGAACACTAAATTGATAAGGAATTGAGTTTTGATTAATGCAATCCCGGATAGGTTGAGTTTCCTAAGTTTGGCTTGTGATTCTTGGTTGTTTTTGAGGTGATCTTGTGGATCTGGTGTTGCTGGAGGTATAAGGATGTTAATAGGTTCTTTTTAGATGTTAGGTGATGTTAAAAGATGTTAGGTTTTGATGGTTTATGGCTGGGCTTTGTTGAAAAGTGGTTTGGATGCATTTTCGGTTGTGTTTGGTGGCCGAAAATGGAGTGTGGATGAGAGCAGCGAGTTTAGGTGCTTTCATTGAAGCAATTAATGCATGATGATGCATTAATCCTCTGCTTTGATGTGTTAAAACAGGGGAGGCATCTTTGGATCCAAGAGTTGTTGATCCGGAAGCTTGATTTGGTGCTTCGGCAAGTGGCGAAGTGGAATCGGTGAGTGAAATTGCGTTTTCGGCTTTGAAACCAATGTCTTGGGAGCTTAGTTTAAGTCTAAACAACTTGGCTAAGCTCAAGCGTAAGTTTTCGGAAATACTCTCTAGTGGTGGCCATGGTTTTGTTGTGATGCAATGTGGTTTATTGCATGACTTAAATACTGTTTTGAAAGCATGATTTAGCATGGTATTTGCTGTTTTTGTAAGCCATATGTTGAAGGAAGCTCAAGGTAAGAGTTCCTTGTTTTTGTACATTGATAAAATGTGGTTTGATGCTTTTAAATGCATGATGTATATGGCTTGGATTAATGCTTTAAAACAGTGGATTAATTGATGAAAATGATGTATATTGGCAAGTGATGTTTTGAAAAGGTTAAGGTCACTAAGGTGGTTAAAAGTCCTTGAGTGAGCCTTGTTTACTTAAGAACATCAAGGTGGTTAAAAGTCCTTGGATGGTTCTTGTTATGGACACAAAGGTGGTTAAAAGTCCTTGTGTGAACCTTTCCATGGTGTTTAAAAGTCCATGGGGCCATGGTGTTTAAAAGTCCATGGGGCCAAGTTGTTTAAAAGTCCTTGGGGCCAAGGTGTTTAAAAGTCCTTGGGGTGAAACTTGATGCAGACACAAAGGTGGTTAAAAGTCCTTGTGTGGTCCTCTTTCATGGTGTTTAAAAGTCCATGGCCAAGGTGTTTAAAAGTCCTTGGGCCAAGGTGTTTAAAAGTCCTTGGGGTGATTATGAAGTGGTTGTGGTTGGCGAGAATGTGAAGTTTCTTGCCAATGTGGTGTCTACCTTGGAGGCGAGCAGGATGCTGAGGCAAGGTTGTGAAGCTTACCTAGCATTTGTGATGAATCCTAGCTCTAAGGAGCTGAGGGTGCAAGATATCTGAGTTGTGAAGGAGTTTCCTGGTGTTTTTCCTGAGGAGTTGCTTGGTTTACCTCCTAATCGCGAGGTGGAGTTTGGAATTGAGTTGTATGAGAATACAACCCCTGTGTCCATTACTCCCTATAGAATGGCACCTAAGGAGCTGAAGGAGCTGAAGACGCAGTTGCAAGAGCTGCTTGATCGTGGTTTCATCCGGCCGAGTGTGTCACCTTGGGGTGCACCGGTCTTGTTTGTGAAGAAGAAAGATGGCACTATGAGGATGTGCATTGATTACCGTCAGCTGAACAAGCTGACTATCAAGAATCGGTATCCTTTGCCGAGGATTGATGATCTCTTTGATCAATTTCGGGGAGCTGCTGTGTTCTCTAAGATTGACTTGAGGTCAGGGTATTATCAGTTGAAGGTGAAGGATGTGGATGTGCCTAAGACAGCTTTCAGGACGAGGTATGGGCATTATGAGTTCCTTGTGATGCCATTTGGTTTGACAAATGCTCCTGCTGCTTTCATGGATATGATGAACCGTGTGTTTCATGAATACCTGGACAAGTTTGTTGTGGTGTTCATTGATGATATCCTCGTGTACTCGCGTACTGAGGAGGAGCATGAAGAGCATTTGAGGATTGTGCTGCAAGCTTTGTTGGAGAATCAGCTTTATGCTAAGCTGAGCAAGTGTGAGTTCTGGCTTAAGGAGGTGGTGTTTCTTGGGCATGTAGTCTCAGCTGAGGGGATTCGTGTTGATCCTCAGAAGATTGAGGCAGTGATGAACTGGAAAGTTCCTAAGTCTGTTCATGAGGTCCGTAGTTTCCTTGGTTTGGCGGGATACTACCGAAGGTTTGTGGATGGTTTTTCCAAGATTGCGGCTCCTTTGACAAAGCTGTTGCAAAAGGATGTTATGTATGAGTGGACGGAAGCGAGACAACAGGCTTTTGAGAAGCTGAAGGCGGCTTTGACGCAAGCTCCTATCTTGGTTCAACCTGAATCGGGGAAAGAGTTTGTGGTCTATAGTGATGCATCCTATGTTGGTTTGGGATGTGTGCTGATGCAAGAGGGTAAGGTGGTGGCTTATGCATCGCGGCAATTGAAAGTGCATGAGCGCAATTATCCTACGCATGATATTGAGCTGGCTGCAGTGGTTTTTGCTCTGAAGATCTGGAGACATTATCTGTATGGTGAGAAGTGTACGGTGTACACGGATCACAAGAGTTTGAGGTATCTGATGTCTCAGAAGGAGTTGAATCTTAGGCAACGTCGTTGGTTGGAGTTGCTCAAGGATTATGATCTGACGATTGAGTACCATCCTGGAAAGGCTAATGTTGTTGCGGATGCCTTGAGTAGGAAAGTAGCTGTTGAGCTGAGAGCTATGTTTGCTTGCTTGAGTATTTCGCGTGATGGTGGCCTTGTGGCTGAGTTGCAAGTGAAGCCGTCTATGGTTCAGTTGATCAAGGATAAGCAGTTGCTGGATGATTCCTTGGTGTCTCATGTTCAGGATATCGCGGAGGGTAGACCTTCGGATTTCTGTTTTAATGATGATGGTGTGTTGTGTTTTGGGAGTCGGATAGTAGTGCCCAATGATGCTGAGTTGAGGCGTGCTATTCTGACTGAAGGCCATAGTAGTCCTTTTGCTATGCACCCTGGTAGTACTAAGATGTATCGTGATCTTCGTGATGAGTACTATTGGGTGGGTTTAAAGAAGGATGTTGCGGAGTTTGTGAGCAAGTGTTTGGTGTGTCAGCGAGTTAAGGCTGAACATCAGGTTCCTTCTGGGTTGTTGCAACCGTTGAAAATCCCTGAATGGAAGTGGGAGAGGGTTACCATGGATTTTGTATCTGGTTTACCTTTGTCTCCATCGAAGAAGAATTCTGTTTGGGTGATTGTGGATCGCCTGACGAAGTGTGCGCATTTCTTGCCTGTGCATACTACGTTTTCTTTGGATAAGCTGGCAGAGCTGTACATTGCTGAGATTGTGAGGCTGCATGGTGTGCCTATGTCGATTGTGTCGGATAGGGATCCGAGGTTCACATCGCGTTTCTGGCAGTGTTTGCATCAAGCTTTGGGTACAAGGTTGCATTTCAGTACATCCTATCATCCTCAGTCGGATGGTCAATCTGAGCGTGTTATTCAGATTTTGGAGGATATGTTGAGGTTCTGCGTGATTGAGTTCCAAGGTTCTTGGGAGAAGCATTTGCCTTTGGTTGAGTTCGCTTATAACAATAGTTATCAGGCGAGTATACATATGGCACCTTATGAGGCTTTGTACGGGAGGAAGTGTAGGACTCCTCTTTGTTGGGCTGAAACTGGTCAAAAGTTGGTTTCGATGCCGACTTTGTTGAAAGGGACCACCGAGAAGGTGAAGCTCATTTGTGAGCGGTTGAAGGCAGCCTCCGATCGGCAAAAGTCTTACGCGGATTTGAAGCGTAAGGAGATAGAGTATGCGGTGGGTGACCATGTGTTCTTGAAGGTTTCGCCTTGGAAGAAGGTGATGAGGTTTGGCCGGAAGGGTAAGTTGAGCCCTAGGTACATTGGACCATATGAGGTTGTTGAGCGTGTGGGTCCTGTTGCGTATCGGTTGAGGTTACCTCAAGAGTTGGAGAAGATTCATGATGTGTTCCATGTTTCTATGCTCCGGAAGTATAGATCTGATCCTTCGCATGTGATTCCTGTGGAGGAAGTGGAATTGAATCCGGATTTGACCTATGATGAGGAACCGGTGAAGGTTCTGGATTCGGATAGCAAGGTTCTTCGTGGCAAGACCATTAAGTTGGTGAAGGTGCTGTGGAAGCATCGAGGTGTTGAGGAAGCCACTTGGGAGCGGAAGGAAGACATGCTGAAGCAGTTTCCTTATCTCTTTCCTTCAGGTAAATTTCGAGGACGAAATTTCTTAAGGGGGGGAGAGTTGTAACGCCCCGGTTTTGGGCTTAGGAGTTTTGGGCGTTGACCGGTTTGGTCAAAGTGCTGTTCGAATCTAAAGAGGTGAAATTAGGAAAGCCTAGTTCGGGTTGCATTAAAAATATGGAAAAATGTTCTAAAATCATCTTTTAATATAATTAAGTGAACTGTGAAATCAATTTTGGAAAATGAGTTTTGGAAGGGTGACATTTTGGCTAGTGACCAAAATGTAATTTTTGAAAGTTTGGTGACTGTTTTATAAAGGTTGAAACTTTGAATCTTTAAGGAGCTATTATTCCAAAAGTAGTTTCTCCAGATTTTTCTAAGATATTTTAAGCTATATTCTGATTTCAAAACATATCAAAAGAGGAGGGAAAGCCATTTTGACCATTTTTGATAACTAACTTCCTATTTTCTTTTCTCTCATTTTCTCTCAACCCAAACACTATCTTTCCAGAGAATTGTTTCTGATTTTCTCACCTAAATCTCTCCTTTCAACTCTCTTTTGATTCCTAATCATCATATCTACAAAACCTCATCATTTGCTACTTGATTCATCAAGGTTTTTGATTCCAAAAAGAGGAGAAACTCAAGTTTGGAGGTAAGAACGTCCTTCTCCTCTAAACTATCAGTTCTTTACTGAAATTCCTAAGTTTTCAATCCTTAATTGATGTTTTATTAAAGGCTTTTAAGATGTGAAATGGATCTTGGCTTATAATGCAAGATTTGGTGATTTTTGATGATTTTCGTTTGATCTGATTAATCTGTGATTTGAGATGTGTTTTTGATGTTAATTGAACACTAAATTGATAAGGAATTGAGTTTTGATTAATGCAATCCCGGATAGGTTGAGTTTCCTAAGTTTGGCTTGTGATTCTTGGTTGTTTTTGAGGTGATCTTGTGGATCTGGTGTTGCTGGAGGTATAAGGATGTTAATAGGTTCTTTTTAGATGTTAGGTGATGTTAAAAGATGTTAGGTTTTGATGGTTTATGGCTGGGCTTTGTTGAGAAGTGGTTTGGATGCATTTTCGGTTGTGTTTGGTGGCCGAAAATGGAGTGTGGATGAGAGCAGCGAGTTTAGGTGCTTTCATTGAAGCAATTAATGCATGATGATGCATTAATCCTCTGCTTTGATGTGTTAAAATAGGGGAGGCATCTTTGGATCCAAGAGTTGTTGATCCGGAAGCTTGATTTGGTGCTTCGGCAAGTGGCGAAGTGGAATCGGTGAGTGAAATTGGGTTTTCGGCTTTGAAACCAATGTCTTGGGAGCTTAGTTTAAGTCTAAACAACTTGGCTAAGCTCAAGCGTAAGTTTTCGGAAATACTCTCTAGTGGTGGCCATGGTTTTGTTGTGATGCAATGTGGTTTATTGCATGATTTAAATACTGTTTTGAAAGCATGATTTAGCATGGTATTTGCTGTTTTTGTAAGCCATATGTTGAAGGAAGCTCAAGGTAAGAGTTCCTTGTTTTTGTACATTGATAAAATGTGGTTTGATGCTTTTAAATGCATGATGTATATGCCTTGGATTAATGCTTTAAAACAGTGGATTAATTGATGAAAATGATGTATATTGGCAAGTGATGTTTTGAAAAGGTTAAGGTCACTAAGGTGGTTAAAAGTCCTTGAGTGAGCCTTGTTTACTTAAGAACATCAAGGTGGTTAAAAGTCCTTGGATGGTTCTTGTTATGGACACAAAGGTGGTTAAAAGTCCTTGTGTGATCCTTTCCATGGTGTTTAAAAGTCCATGGGGCCATGGTGTTTAAAAGTCCATGGGGCCAAGGTGTTTAAAAGTCCTTGGGGCCAAGGTGTTTAAAAGTCCTTGGGGTGAAACTTGATGCGGACACAAAGGTGGTTAAAAGTCCTTGTGTGGTCCTCTTTCATGGTGTTTAAAAGTCCATGGCCAAGGTGTTTAAAAGTCCTTGGAGCCAAGGTGTTTAAAAGTCCTTGGGGTGAAAGTTGATGAACTTGTTTTTAAAGAAATGGAACTTATCACTTGTGGCCAATATGACATGTTATGATATGAAGCATGAGATGCTTGTTTTAAGTATGCTTTTGAGCTTGTGCAATTGATGATTTGAAGCATGATTTATAAATGTTTTATAAATGCATTATTGAATGGTTTTATGAGCATTCCTCACTAAGCTTTTGCTTACGCTCTCTTTCGTTTTCTTAATTCAATAATGCAGAACATTAGAGTACTTTGAGGGCAGCAAGAAGGGCAAGCATTCAAGTGGAAGTAAAGCTCAAAGTATGGAAGGTTTCTTAAGTACATTTTTAACTTTTGGTAATTTGGCAATGGGGGACCTATGTGTATGTTTTGGGGGATGTTTTGAACTCCCTAAGTATGTTGAATGTTGTTGAGAATGTTGGCTTTTGTTGTTTGGCCTTTATATGCTTGAATTGGAAGTTTATGCTTGAATGGTTGCTTGTGTAGGAAGCATGCCTATAGATTTGGGGCTTTTCGTATATGATGTTGTTTTGATGAATTGTTGATGCAAGCATGTCTTATATATGTTGAATTGCATGTTGGTAAAATTTGGTAGCATTTGGAGCATGATTGGATGTTTAATTGCATGTTTAAGTATGCATTTTGGGGCAATCTGTGCAGGGTGTTTCGGAACAGTATCACCCGTTTCGGAACATGTGCCTTAAACAAGCCCAGGCGTCCGAAACGGGAGGGACCGTTCCGAAACGGTTTGGCTACTGTCAGCCCGTGTTTCGGTACGTGTTGCGGAACGACCCTGCGTTTCGAAACGGGCTCTGCCCGTTTCGGAACGGGTGACCGTTGGGGGCTGACATTGGCAGTTAAATGTTTTGAATTGTTTGCATTTTGGTCCTAAATCTTGTTTGTGCAATTGTATGAGTTTGGAATGTCCGTTTGAGCTGAAATTTGACAGTGAAGCATGAAACCTGATTAATTACAAGTTGGTAACTTTAATTTGGTTTAAGCCCTCATATTTATCAGAAATTACAATTTGGTCCTTAAAGTTGTAATTTGTTCAATTGGGTCCCTGTTTGATTTATGATGTTTGTGATCTTTGAGTATGATGTTTGAGTGATCAAAATTAGGGCTAATGTGCATCTAGACAAGATTAAAAATAAAAAAAAGGGTCGTTAATCAAGGTTGACTTTCGGGTTGACTTTGGTTTTCCCCGTGTGACTTTCTTAATTCGGGTCAACCGTCTAAGCCGGGTTAAGGGGGTTACACCGATCAAGCTTCCGGATCAACACCACAAGGATCCGAAGATGTCTCCCCTGTTTTAAACACATCAAAGCAGAGGATTAATGCATCATCATGCATTAATATCTTCAATGAAAGCACCTAAACTCGCTGCTCTCATCAACACTCACATTTCGGCTACCAAACACAACCGAAATCACCTCCAAACAACTCCACAACACTACCCAGCCAAGATCCATCAATTCTAATCATTCTTAAACCTCAATTAACATCCAAAAAGAGTCCAAACACGTCCTTATACCTCCAACTATAACAGATCATCAAGATCACTCTAAAAACCATCAAAACTCAAGCAAAACTTAGGAAAATTAACCTATCCGAGATTGCATTGATTAAACCTCAATTTCTCATCAATTATACATTCATTTTACATCAAAAAGACACCTCAAAACAGTGCCCAACCATCTCATACGAATTTCATCAAAAATTAACCAAATCTTGCATTTTAAAGCCAAGATCAAGAACACAATTGTAAAACCTTTAATAAAACACAAATCAAGGATTAAGAACTTAGGAATTTCAGTAAAGAACTGAGAATTTAGAGGAGAAGGACGTTCATACCTCTAAACTTGAGTTTCACCCTTTTTGGAACCAAGATCTTGAAAATCCAATAAGCAAATGCTAAGGTTTTGTTGTAGAATTGATTAGAGATCAAAGGAGGATTGAAATCTCATCTTTGGATGTCAAAATCAGAGGGAAATTTTCTGGAGAAATGTGTTTGGGTTGAGAGAAAAGTTGAGAGAAAAGAAAATGGAAATTTGGAGAAAAGTTAGTTAAAATGACAAAATATCTTCTTCCCTCCCTTTTACCTTTAATTTAAACCATTAATTAATTGATTAATATCAAGAAAAATCTGGAGAAACTCTTATTGGGTAAATAGCTCCTTAAAGATTCAAAGTTTCAATCCTTTTTAAAACAATCACCCAGTTTTCAAAAATTACATTTTGGTCACTAACCCAAAATGTCACACCTCCAAACCTCATTTTGTAAAATTGATTCCACCATTCTCTTATATATAATAAAAGAGGATTTTAAGACATTTTTCCATATTTTTAATGCATCCCGAACCAGGCTTTCCTAAAATTACCCTTTTATATTCGAACCGCAACCCGACCGGCCCGGTCCAAACCCAGAACTTCTAAGCCCAAAATTGGGGTGTTACAACTCTCCCCCCCTTAAGAAATTTCGTCCTCGAAATTTACCTGAAGGAAAGAGGTACGGAAACTGCTTCAACATGTCATCTTTCCGCTCCCACGTGGCTTCTTCAACACCACGATGTTTCCACAACACCTTTACCAACTCAATGGTCTTGCCTCGAAGAACTTTACTATTCGAATCCAGAATCTTCACCGGTTCCTCATCATAGGTCAAATCCGGATTCAATTCCACTTCTTCCACAGGCATCACATGTGAAGGTTCTGATCTATACTTCCGAAGCATAGAAACATGAAACACGTCATGAATCTTTTCCAACTCTTGCGGTAACCTCAACTTGTACGCAACAGGACCCACACGCTCAATCACCTCGTATGGTCCGATGTACCTAGGGCTCAACTTACCCTTTCGGCCAAACCTCATCACCTTTTTCCAAGGCGAAACTTTCAAGAACACACAGTCACCCACCGCATACTCAATCTCCTTACGCTTCAGATCCGCATAAGACTTTTGCCGATCAGAAGCTGCCTTCAAGCGCTCACAAATGAGCTTAACCTTCTCGGTGGTTCCTCTCAACAAAGCTGGCATCGAAACCAACTTCTGACCTGTTTCAGCCCAACAAAGAGGAGTCCTACACTTCCTCCCGTACAAAGCTTCATAAGGTGCCATTTGAATACTTGCCTGATAACTATTATTATAGGAAAACTCCACCAAAGGAAAATGTTTCTCCCAAGAGCCCTAGAACTCAATCACACAGCACCTCAACATATCCTCCAAAACTTGGATAACACGCTCGGACTGACCATCCGACTGAGGATGATAAGATGTACTGAAATTCAACCGCGTACCCAAAGCCTGATGCAAACACTGCCAGAAACGCGATGTAAACCTCGGATCCCTATCCGACACAATCGACTTAGGCACACCATGCAGCCGCACAATCTCAGCAATGTACAGCTCCGCAAGCTTATCCAAAGTGTACGTAGTATGCACAGGCAAGAAATGCGCACACCTCGTCAGGCGATCCACAATCACCCACACCGAATTCTTCTTCGATGGCGACAAAGGTAAACCAGACACAAAATCCATGGTAATCCTTTCCCACTTCCATTCAGGAATTCTCAACGGTTGCAACAACCCTGAAGGAAACTGATGCTCAGCCTTAACTCGCTGACACACCATGCACTTGCTCACAAACTCAGCAACATCCTTCTTTAAACCCACCCAATAGTACTCATCACGAAGATCACGATACATCTTAGTACTACCAGGGTGCATAGCAAAAGGACTACTATGACCTTCTGTCAGAATAGCACGCCTCAACTCAGCATCATTGGGCACTACTATCCGACTCCCAAAACACAACACTCCATCATCATTAAAACAGAAATCCGAAGGCCTATCCTCCGCAATCCTGAACATGCGGTACCAAGGAATCATCCAACAACTGCTTTTCCTTGATCAACTGAACCAAAGATGGTTTCATTTGCAACTCAGCCACAAGACCACCATCGCGCGAAATACTCAAACTGGCAAACATAGCCCTCAACTCAACAACTACCTTCCTACTCAAGGCATCCGCTACAACATTAGCTTTTCCAAGGTGATACTCGATTGTCAAATCATAATCCTTGAGCAACTCCACCCAACATCGCTGCCTAAGATTCAACTCCTTCTGAGACATCAAATACTTCAAACTCTTGTGATCCGTGTACACAGTACACTTCTCACCATACAGGTAATGTCTCCAGATCTTCAAAGCAAAAACCACTGCAGCCAACTCGATGTCATGCGTAGGATAATTGCGCTCATGCACTTTCAACTGCCGTGATGCATAAGCCACCACCTTACCTTGTTGCATTAGCACGCATCCCAAGCCAACATAGTACGCATCGCTATACACCACAAACTCTTTCCCCGATTCAGGTTGAACCAAGATCAGAGCTTGCGTCAAAGCTGCCTTAAGCTTCTCAAAAGCCTGCTGTCTCGCTTTCGTCCACTCATACTTAACATCCTTCTGCAACAACTTCGTCAAAGGTGCAGCAATCTTTGAAAACCCATCCACAAACCTCCGGTAGTATCCCGCCAAACCAAGGAAACTACGGACCTCATGAACAGACTTAGGAACCTTCCAATTCATCACCGCCTCAATCTTCTGAGGATAAACCCGAATCCCCTCAGCAGAAACCACATGACCAAGAAACACCACTTCCCTAAGCCAGAACTCACACTTGCTCAGCTTGGCATATAGCTGATTCTCCAACAAAGCTTGCAACACAACTCTCAAATGCCCTTCATGCTCCTCCTCAGTACGCGAGTACACGAGGATATCATCAATGAACACCACAACAAACTTATCCAAGTATTCATGAAATACTCGGTTCATCATGTCCATGAAAGCTGCAGGAGCATTTGTCAAACCAACCGGCATCACAAGGAACTCATAATGCCCATCCCTCGTCCTGAAAGCTGTCTTTGGAACATCCACATCCTTCACCTTTAACTGGTAATACCCTGACCTTAAGTCAATCTTAGAGAACACAACTGCTCCCCGAAATTGATCAAAAAGATCATTGATTCTCGGCAATGGATACCGATTCTTGATAGTCAACTTGTTAAGCTGACGATAATCAATGCACATTCTCATAGTGCCGTCCTTCTTCTTCACAAACAAGACCGGTGCACCCCAAGGTGACACACTCGGCCGAATGAACCCACGATCAAGCAACTCTTGCAATTGCGTCTTCAGCTCCTTCAACTCTTTAGGTGCCATTCTATAAGGGGTAATGGACACTGGAGTTGTGTTCTCATACAGCTCAATCCCAAACTCCACTTCGCGATTAGGAAGCAATCCAGGCAACTCCTCAGGAAACTCTCGCACAGTTCTGATATCTTGCACACGCAAGTCCTTAGAGCTAGGATTCATCACAAAAGCTAGGTAAGCTTCACAACCTTGCCTCAGCATCCGGCTCGCCTCCAACGTAGACACCACATTGGCAAGAAACTTTACATTCTCACCAACCACAACTACCTCATAATCATCCGCAAGCTTTAACGAAACTCGCTTATTCTCACAATCCACTACAGCTCGATGCTCAACAAGCTAGTCCATACCAAGGATTACATCGAAACCATAGAAAGGCAATTCCATAAGATCAACATGAAAAACATGATCTTGCACAACCAAAGGACATCTCCTATAAAGCTTTCGAGTCACAACAGTCTCATCAAAAGAACTAGTGACACGCATACCAACATCCAAAGACTCAACAGGCAAACCAAGCAATTCAGCATGCTCACGCAATATGTATGAGTGTGTAGATCCAGAATCAATCAATAAAAGTAATGACAAGGATTGCAAAGTAAAAGTACCTGCGATCATATCCGTGTCATTCCTCCCTTCCCTTTGGGCATACACTCTGGCCTGGCCGCCACCCTCAGGCTGAATAGCTACAACATGAGCCACATTCCGACCACCCTCCTCCCTACGCTGGAAGTTACCACGGCCGCGCCCACGACCTCTCTGTGGTGCAACAACAACAGGAGCACGTCCTTGGCCACCACCGGCCAACAGAGGACACTCCCTTCTCATGTGATCAGCGGATCCACAGTTCCAGCACGAGTTACCAGCCGCCACAATAGGAGCTTGCACCTCCCTCACAGCTCGAGGACAATCACACTTCATATGGCCACGCGATCCACATGTCCAACATGCGTTCAGTTCAGCTCTTGCCTTGCCTCCCTGAGCAGGCGCACCACCACCTCGCTTAGCTGAAGACTGATACTTCTGATCACGTCCCCTCTTGTTCCGTCTGCCACCAGAACTATATTCAGCAGCTCGCTTACCAGCACCAGAACCAACACTTCTAGAAGATAAACCCAAGTTCATCTCAATGTCCTTTGCTCGACCAACCAACACATCAAAATCATTATACTCAGCAGCCAACATATACGTCTTCACTTCCGTCACCAAACCATAACGGAACCTTTCACACCTCTCCCGCTCATCCGGAACAAGCTCAGGTGCGTACTGACTAAGCCGAACAAACTGAACCTCGTACTCAGCCACAGACATGCTCCCTTGGGTAAGAGACATGAATTCTCTTTTCTTTTCATCTAGGTACCTCACACCCAGATATCTTCTCTTGAACGCGTTCAGAAAGAACGTCCATGTCACATCAGCATCCGTCATCCCAGAGATAGTGGTTGTCCACCAAGTGTATGCATCGTCTTGCATCAATGATACCACACAGCCCAGCTTCTGCACATCAGTGCAATTCATTTGCCCCAAGATTCTCTTGGTACTTTCCAGCAAAGACTCAGAACCTTCAGCAGACAAACCCCTGAACTCAGTCCCTCCCAGACTGCGTAAACGTTCCAAGGGTAGTCTAACACCAGCATCACCATGATGCCCAGCTCCTTGAGCTCCAGCTACCGCTGCTCGAAAAGCACCAGCAATAGCTTGAACCAACATTGACATGTCAGGAACATCTTGCCCCTGACCAGCTTCAGGTCCAGCGACCCCAGCACCAGCTGCAACACCAGCTCCTTCATCCCCAGCACCACCACCACCAGGCGGAGGAGGTAAATCCACCATATTTTCAGCATTCTCATCGCCCTCATTTTGAGCCATAGCTCGCGTATTAACCCTCAATTCTCTACGAGGTGCCATTCGCTAACAATGCAATCACAATGCAACAAACAAAGTCAGGCTCAGCAAGGTAAGCAATCCAAGTACTCAAGCTCATTTCCACTTAAAAACAAATCATTACATTAGCTTTGATTTGGCAATGGGTCCCCCTAACATGCTTTCACCACAGCATACACCACAATTGTAACATACTTACAACTCACACAACATGCTTTCACTCAACAAGCATACAAAGCATTCAAACACTTAACACCCATTCATCAGTTCCCAATTACTGGAGAACTCAGCTCTGATACCACCAAATGTAACCCCCTTAACCCGGCCCAGACGGTTGAACCGAATTAAGAAGTTTACACGGGGAAAACCAAAGTCAACCCGAAAGTCAACCTTGATTAACGACCCTTTTTTTATTTTTAATCTTATCTAAATGCACATTAACCCTAGATATGTTCACGAGGTCAACATATTCAAAGCTCACAGCAATCAGAAAACATTTAGGGACTTGATTGCACAAAACATGAATTTAGGGACCAAAATGTAAATTTTGAAAATCATAAGGACTTAAACAACTTTTAAGTTACCATTATGAAATTAGTCATATTTCATGCTTCTCTGCCAAATTTCAACTCAAACGGACATCTCAAACTCATTCAATTGCATATACAAAGTTCAGGACCAAAACACAAGGATTTCAAAACATATAACCGTCAATTTCAGTGCCCAACGGTCGAGTGTTCCGAAACGGGGATAAACCGTTCCGAAACGCGGGGCCGTTCCGAAACAAGTTCCGGAACAAGGCTTGGCAGTAGCATTTTCATTCCGAAACGAGTCTACCCGTTTCGAAACGCCAAGGCCATTTTAGGCCCTCTGTTCCGAAACGGTAGCACCTGTTCCGAAACGGGCTGCCCAGATTGCAGAAATTTTGCTGGTTTATCACACAATTGACTCTTCAAACATGCTCCAAAGGCAACCAAATTATACCAGCAAGTCATTCAACATTCAAGGAACATATTAGCATCAACCATTCTCAAACATAGCATCAAATAAGCAAATCCCCAATTCTATAGGCATGCATCCTATTTAGAAAACCATTCAAGCATCATAATACCGAACCAACTTCACAAAGGCCAAATACAAGTTCCATCATCAACAACAACATAAAACCAACTTAGGGAGTCCAAGACATCTCCCAAAACAACAACATAGGTCCCCCATTGCCAAATGCCAAAAGCTAATAGTGTTAAAAAACTTTCACCATACATGAGCTTAGTTCTTCACTTGGATTCTTGACCTCTTGCTGCCCTTATAAGCACTTCAATGCTCTACATTATTGGTTTAAGAAAAGAGAGAGTGTAAGCAAATCGCTTAGTGAGGAATGCTCATCTAAAACAACTCAATAATGCATTTATAAAACACCTTTATAAACCTTAGTTCAAAACAACATTTATACATGCACATAAGCATTTAAAACAAGCATTTCATGCTTCAAATTATTAACATGTCATATTGGCCACAAGTGATAATCATAATCTTTTTCCGTCTCAAAATACAATCAATACAAGATCCACACATGGACTTTTAACCACCATTGTGATCTTACAATTCACAAGGACCACACATGGACTTTTAACCACCATTGTGTCCTTAGCACAAGAATCACCCATGGACTTTTAACCACCATGGTGTTCTTACAATCCACAAGGTCCACACAAGGACTTTTAACCACCTTGGTGACCTTAACACAAGAATCACCCATGGACTTTTAACCACCATGGTGTTCTTAAAATACACAAGGTCCACACAAGGACTTTTAACCACCTTTGTGACCTTACAATACACAAGGCTCACACAAGGACTTTTAACCACCTTTGTGACCTTAGTACAAGAACCAACCATGGACTTTTAACCACCATGTTGTTCTTAATACAAGAACCACCTATGGACTTTTAACCACCATAGTGTTCTTAACCATTTTCAAGACATCACTTGCCAATATACATCATTTAACAACAATATTCCACTGTTTTAAAGCATTTAACAAAGCCATAATTATCATGCATCGCTACGCATCAAAACCACATTTAACAATGTTCAAAACAAGGATCTCTTACCTTGAGCATCCTTCAACACATGGCTTATAAAATCAGCAAATAAACATGCTAAAATATGCTTTCAAAACAGAATTTAAAACATGCGAGCAAATCACATTGCATTCAACCTTGATTAACGACCTTTTTTTTTCTTTTTAATCTTGTCTAGATGCACATTAGCCCTAATTGTGTTCACTCAAACATCATACTCAAAGATCACAAACATCAGAGATCAAACAGGGACCCAATTGAACAAATTACAACCTTAGGGACCAAATTGTAATTTCTGATAAATATGAGGGCTTAATCCAAATTAAAGTTACCAACTTGAAATTAATCAGGTTTCATGCTTCACTGTCAAATTTCAGCTCAAACGGACATTGCAAACTCATACAATTGCACAAACAAGATTCAGGACCAAAATGCAAACAATTCAAAACATTTAACTGCCAATGTCAGCCCCCAACGGTCACCCGTTCCGAAACAGGCAGAGCCCGTTTCGAAACGTGGGGCCGTTCCGCAACGCGTACCGAAACACGGGCTGGTAGTAGCCAAACCATTTCGGAACGGTCCCTCCCGTTTCGGACGCCTGGGCTTGTTTAAGGCACCTGTTTCGAAACGGGTGGTACTGTTCCGAAACACCCTGCACAGATTGCCCCAAAATGCATACTTAAACATGCAATTAAACATCCAATCATGCTCCAAATGCTACCAAACTTTACCAACATGCAATTCAACATAAATAAGACATACTTGCATCAACAATTCATCAAAACAACATCATATACGAAAAGCCCCAAATCTATATGCATGCTTCCTACACAAGCAACCATTCAAGCATAAACTTCCAACTCAAGCATATAAAAGCCAAACGACAAAAACCAACTTTCTCAACAACATTCAACATACTTAGGGAGTTCAAAACATCTCCCAAAACATACACATAGGTCCCCCATTGCCAAATTACCAAAAGCTAAAAATGTACTTAAGAAACCTTCCATACTTTGAGCTTTACTTTCACTTGAATGCTTGCCCTTCTTGCTGCCCTCAAAGTACTCTAATGTTTTGCATTATTGAATTAAGAAAACGAAAGAGAGCGTAAGCAAAAGCTTAGTGAGGAATGCTCATAAAACCATTCAATAATGCATTTATAAAACATATATAAATCATGCTTCAAATCATCAATTGCACATGCTTAAAAGCATACTTAAAACAAGCATCTCATGCTTCATATTGGCCACAAGTGATAAGTTCCATTTCTTTAAAAACAAGTTCATCAACTTTCACCCCAAGGACTTTTAAACACCTTGGCCCCAAGGACTTTTAAACACCTTGGCCATGGACTTTTAAACACCATGAAAGAGGACCACACAAGGACTTTGAACCACCTTTGTGTCCGCATCAAATTTCACCCCAAGGACTTTTAAACACCTTGGCCCCAAGGACTTTTAAACACCTTGGCCTCATGGACTTTTAAACACCATGGCCCCATGGACTTTTAAACACCATGGAAAGGATCACACAAGGACTTTTAACCACCTTTGTGTCCATAACAAGAACCATCCAAGGACTTTTAACCACCTTGATGTTCTTAAGTAAACAAGGCTCACTCAAGGACTTTTAACCACCTTAGTGACCTTAACCTTTTCAAAACATCACTTGCCAATATACATCATTTTCATCAATTAATCCACTGTTTTAAAGCATTAATCCAAGCCATATACATCATGCATTTAAAAGCATCAACCACATTTTATCAATGTACAAAAACAAGGAACTCTTACCTTGAGCTTCCTTCAACATATGGCTTACAAAAACAGCAAATACCATGCTAAATCATGCTTTCAAAACAGTATTTAAATCATGCAATAAACCACATTGCATCACAACAAAACCATGGCCACCACTAGAGAGTATTTCCGAAAACTTACGCTTGAGCTTAGCAAAGTTGTTTAGACTTAAACTAAGCTCCCAACACATTGGTTTCAAAGCCGAAAACCCAATTTCACTCACCGATTCCACTTCGCCACTTGCCGAAGCACCAAATCAAGCTTCCGGATCAACAACTCTTGGATCCAAAGATGCCTCCCCTGTTTTAACACATCAAAGCAGAGGATTAATGCATCATCATGCATTAATTGCTTCAATGAAAGCACCTAAACTCGCTGCTCTCATCCACACTCCATTTTCGGCCACCAAACACAACCGAAAATGCATCCAAACCACTTCTCAACAAAGCCCAGCCATAAACCATCAAAACCTAACATCTTTTAACATCACTTAACATCTAAAAAGAACCTATTAACATCCTTATACCTCCAGCAACACCAGATCCACAAGATCACCTCAAAAACAACCAAGAAACACAAGCTAAACTTAGGAAACTCAACCTATCCGGGATTGCATTAATCAAAACTCAATTCCTTATCAATTTAGTGTTCAATTAACATCAAAAACACATCTCAAATCACAGATTAATCAGATCAAACGAAAATCATCAAAAATCACCAAATCTTGCATTATAAGCCAAGATCCATTTCACATCTTAAAAGCCTTTAATAAAAAATCAATTAAGGATTGAAAACTTAGGAATTTCAGTAAAGAACTGATAGTTTAGAGGAGAAGGACGTTCTTACCTCCAAACTTGAGTTTCTCCTCTTTTTGGAATCAAAAACCTTGATGAATCAAGTAGCAAATGATGAGGTTTTGTAGATATGATGATTAGGAATCAAAAGAGAGTTGAAAGGAGAGATTTAGGTGAGAAAATCAGAAACAATTCTCTGGAAAGATAGTGTTTGGGTTGAGAGAAAATGAGAGAAAAGAAAATAGGAAGTTAGTTATCAAAATGGCCAAAATGGCTTTCCCTCCTCTTTTGATATGTTTTAAAATCAGAATATAGCTTAAAATATCTTAGAAAAATCTGGAGAAACTACTTTTGGAATAATAGCTCCTTAAAGATTCAAAGTTTCAACCCTTTATAAAACAGTCACCAAACTTTCAAAAATTACATTTTGGTCACTAGCCAAAATGTCACCCTTCCAAAACTCATTTTCCAAAATTGATTTCACAGTTCACTTAATTATATTAAAAGATGATTTTAGAACATTTTTCCATATTTTTAATGCAACCCGAACTAGGCTTTCCTAATTTCACCTCTTTAGATTCGAACAACACTTTGACCAAACCGGTCAACGCCCAAAACTCCTAAGCCCAAAACCGGGGCGTTACAACTCTCCCCCCTTAAGAAATTTCGTCCTCGAAATTTACCTGAAGGAAAGAGATAAGGAAACTGCTTCAGCATGTCTTCCTTCCGCTCCCACGTGGCTTCCTCAACACCTCGATGCTTCCACAGCACCTTCACCAATTCAATGGTCTTGCCACGAAGAACCTTGCTATCCGAATCCAGAACCTTCACCGGTTCCTCATCATAGGTCAAATCCGGATTCAATTCCACTTCCTCCACAGGCATCACATGCGAAGGATCAGATCTATACTTCCGGAGCATAGAAACATGGAACACATCATGAATCTTCTCCAACTCTTGAGGTAACCTCAACCGATACGCAATAGGACCCACACGCTCAACAACCTCATATGGTCCAAGGTACCTAGGGCTCAACTTACCCTTCCGGCCAAACCTCATCACCTTCTTCCAAGGCGAAACCTTCAAGAACACACGGTCACCCACCGCATACTCTATCTCCTTACGCCTCAAATCCGCGTAAGACTTTTGCCGATCGGAGGCTGCCTTCAACCGCTCACAGATAAGCTTCACCTTCTCAGTGGTCCCTTTCAACAAAGCCGGCATCGAAACCAACTTTTGACCAGTTTCAGCCCAACAAAGAGGAGTCCTACACTTCCTCCCGTACAAAGCCTCATAAGGTGCCATCTGTATACTCGCCTGATAACTATTGTTATAAGCGAACTTAACCAAAGGCAGATGCTTCTCCCAAGAACCTTGGAACTCAATCACGCAACACCTCAGCATATCCTCCAAGATCTGAATAACACGCTCAGATTGACCATCCGACTGAGGATGATAGGATGTACTGAAATGCAACCTTGTACCCAAAGCTTGATGCAAACACTGCCAGAAACGCGATGTGAACCTCGGATCCCTATCCGACACAATCGACTTAGGCACACCATGCAGCCTCACAATCTCAGCAATGTACAGCTCTGCCAGCTTATCCAAAGAAAACGTAGTATGCACAGGCAAGAAATGCGCACACTTCGTCAGGCGATCCACAATCACCCAAACAGAATTCTTCTTCGATGGAGACAAAGGTAAACCAGATACAAAATCCATGGTAACCCTCTCCCACTTCCATTCAGGGATTTTCAACGGTTGCAACAACCCTGAAGGAACCTGATGTTCAGCCTTAACTCGCTGACACACCAAACACTTGCTTACAAACTCCGCAACATCCTTCTTCAAACCCACCCAATAGTACTCATCACGAAGATCACGATACATCTTAGTACTACCAGGGTGCATAGCAAAAGGACTACTATGGCCTTCAGTCAGAATAGCACGCCTCAACTCAGCATCATTGGGCACTACTATCCGACTCCCAAAACACAACACACCATCATCATTAAAACAGAAATCCGAAGGTCTACCCTCCGCGATATCCTGAACATGAGACACCAAGGAATCATCCAGCAACTGCTTATCCTTGATCAACTGAACCATAGACGACTTCACTTGCAACTCAGCCACAAGGCCACCATCACGCGAAATACTCAAGCAAGCAAACATAGCTCTCATCTCAACAGCTACTTTCCTACTCAAGGCATCCGCAACAACATTAGCCTTTCCAGGATGGTACTCAATCGTCAGATCATAATCCTTGAGCAACTCCAACCAACGACGCTGCCTAAGATTCAACTCCTTCTGAGACATCAGATACCTCAAACTCTTGTGATCCGTGTACACCGTACACTTCTCACTATACAGATAATGTCTCCAGATCTTCAGAGCAAAAACCACTGCAGCCAGCTCAATATCATGCGTAGGATAATTGCGCTCATGCACCTTCAACTGCCGCGACGCATAAGCCACCACCTTACCCTCTTGCATCAGCACACATCCCAAACCAACATAGGATGCATCACTATAGACCACAAACTCTTTCCCTGATTCAGGCTGAATCAAGATAGGAGCTTGCGTCAAAGCCACCTTCAGCTTCTCAAAAGCCTGCTGTCTCGCTTTCGTCCACTCATACTTAACATCCTTTTGCAACAGCTTTGTCAAAGGAGCAGCAATCTTGGAAAAACCATCCACAAACCTTCGGTAGTATCCCACCAAACCAAGGAAACTACGGACCTCATGAACAGACTTAGGAACTTTCCAGCTCATCACTGCCTCAATCTTCTGAGGATCAACACGAATCCCCTCAGCTGAGACTACATGCCCAAGAAACACCACCTTCTTAAGCCAGAACTCACACTTGCTCAGCTTAGCATAAAGCTGATTCTCCAACAAAGCTTGCAGTACAACCCTCAGATGCTCTTCATGCTCCTCCTCAGTACGCGAGTACACGAGGATATCACCAATGAACACCACAACGAACTTGTCCAGGTATTCATGAAACACACGATTCATCATATACATGAAAGCAGCAGGATCATTTGTCAAACCAAACGGCATCACAAGGAACTCATAATGCCCATACCTTGTCCTGAAAGCTGTCTTAGGCACATCCACATCCTTCACCTTCAACTGATAATACCCTGACCTCAAATCAATCTTAGAGAACACAGCAGCTCCCCGAAATTGATCAAAGAGATCATCAATCCTCGGCAAAGGATGCCGATTCTTGATAGTCAACTTATTCAGCTGACGGTAATCAATGCACATCCTCATAGTGCCATCTTTCTTCTTCACAAACAAGACCGGTGCACCCCAAGGTGACACACTCGGCCGGATGAAACCACGATCAAGCAGCTCTTGCAACTGCGTCTTCAGCTCCTTCAGCTCCTTAGGTGCCATTCTATAGGGAGTAATGGACACAGGGGTTGTATTCTCATACAGCTCAATTCCAAACTCCACCTCGCGATTAGGAGGTAAACCAGGCAACTCCTCAGGAAAAACACCAGGAAACTCCTTCACAACTCGGATATCTTACACCCTCAGCTCCTTAGAGCTAGGATTTATCACAAATGCTAGGTAAGCTTCACAACCTTGCCTCAGCATCCTGCTCGCCTCCAAGGTAGACACCACATTGGCAAGAAACTTCACATTCTCGCCAACCACAACCACTTCATAATCATCCGCAAGCTTCAGCGAAACTCGCTTATTTTCACAATCCACAACAGCACGATGCTCAGCAAGCCAATCCATACCAAGGATCACATCAAAACCATAAAAGGGCAACTCCATAAGATCAACATGAAAAACATGTTCTTGAACAACCAATGGACACCTTCTATAAAGCTTTCGAGTCACAACAGTTTCACCAAAAGAACTAGTGACGCGAACACCAACATCCAAAGACTCAACAGGCAAACCAAGCAATTCAGCATGCTCACGCAGAATGTGTGAATGCGTAGATCCAGAATCAATCAAAGAAAGCAATGACAAGGATTGCAAAGTAAAGGTACCCGCAATCACAACTGCATCATTCCTTCCCTCACGCTGAGCATACACTCTCGCTTGGCCTCCACCTTCAGGCTGAATAGCCACAACATGGGCTACTCCACGACCACCTTCCTCACGCCTCTGGAAATTACAACGGCCGCGCCCACGACCTCTCTGCGGTGCAGCAACAACAGGAGCACGCACTTGATCACCAGCCAACCTCGGACAATCTCGCCTCAAGTGGTCTGCAGAACCACAATTCCAGCACCCATTACCAGCTGCCGCAACAGGAGCTTGCACCTCCCTCACAGCACGAGGACAGTCACGCTTCATGTGACCACGTGAACCACAGATCCAACAAGCACTCGGATCAGCTCTGGCATTGCCTCCTCTAGCAGGTGCACCACCACCTCTCTTAGCTGAGGACTGATACTTCTGATCACGTCCCCTCTTGTTCCGTCCACCACCGGAACTAAACTCAGCTGATCTTTTCCCAGCACTTGCTCCAACACCTCTAGCAGATAAACCCAAGTTCATCTCTATGTCCTTGGCTCGGCCCACCAACACATCAAAATCATCATATTCGGTGGCCAGCACATACATTTTCACATCCGTCACTAGACCATAACGGAACCTCTCGCACCTTGCCCGCTCATCAGGTATCAGCTCCGGTGCATATTGACTGAGTCGCACAAACTGCACCTCATACTCAGCCACACTCATGCTCCCTTGGGTAAGAGACATGAATTCACGCTTCTTCTCATCAAGATATCTCACACCAAGATATCTCCTCTTGAACACATTCTGAAAGAATGTCCAAGTGATATCAGCTTCAGCCATCCCAGCTATGGTGGTCGTCCACCACGTATACGCATCGTCCTGCAGCAAGGACACAACACAACCCAGCTTTTGCACATCCGTGCAGCTCATCTGTCCCAAGATTCGCTTGGTACTCACTAGCCACGCTTCTGAACTCTCAGCAGACATACCCCTGAACTCAGTCCCACCAAGACTGCGCAGAAGCTCCAAGGGTAGTCTAACTCCAGCATCTCCCTGATGCCCAGCTCCTTGAGCTCCAGCTACTGCTGCTCGAAAAGCACCCGCAATAGCTTGTACTAACATAGACATATCAGGCATAGCTTGCCCCTGACCAACCTCTGGTCCAGCAGCTCCAGCACCAGCTGCAGCTCCAGCTCTCTCCCTCTCAGCACCACCACCACCAGGTGGAGGAGGAGGTAACACCGCACTACCCGCATTCTCTTCGTTTTCATTCTCGTTAGGAGTCATAGCTCTCACGTTACTCCTTAACTCTCTACGTGGTGCCATACTTTTACCATGCAATAACAATGCAAATAAAACAAAGTCAGGCCCAGCAAGGTAAGCAATCCAAGTATTCAAGCTCAATTTCCTTCAAAATCAACATCATTTCTTTAGCTTTGATTTGGCAATGGGTACCCTCAACATGCTACATCACAGCATACAACTCAATTGCATCCAAATCACAAGCCACTAAACATGCTTTCGAACAACAAGCATATAAGGCATACATACTTCAATCATGCACACATTCACTCCCATTTACTCGAGAACTCAGCTTTGATACCACCAAATGTAACCCCCTTAACCCGGCCTAGACGGTTGACCCGAATTAAGAAAGTCACACGGGGAAAACCAAAGTCAACCCGAAAGTCAACCTTGATTAACGACCCTTTTTTTTCTTTTTAATCTTGTCTAGATGCACATTAGCCCTAATTGTGTTCACTCAAACATCATACTCAAAGATCACAAACATCAGAGATCAAACAGGGACCCAATTGAACAAATTACAACCTTAGGGACCAAATTGTAATTTCTGATAAATATGAGGGCTTAATCCAAATTAAAGTTAACAACTTGAAATTAATCAGGTTTCATGCTTCACTGTCAAATTTAAGCTCAAACAAACATTCCAAACTCATACAATTGCACAAACAAGATTCAGGACCAAAATGCAAACAATTCAAGACATTTAACTGCCAATGTCAGCCCCCAACGGTCACCCGTTCCGAAACAGGCAGAGCCCGTTTCGAAACACGGGGCCGTTCCGCAACGCGTACCGAAACACGGGCTGGCAGTAGCCAAACCGTTTCGGAACGGTCCCTCCCGTTTTGGACGCCTGGGCTTGTTTAAGACACCTGTTCCGAAACGGGTGGTACTGTTCCGAAACACCCTGCACAGATTGCCCCAAAATGCATACTTAAACATGCAATTAAACATCCAATCATGCTCCAAATGCTACCAAACTTTACCAACATGCAATTCAACATAAATAAGACATACTTGCATCAACAATTCATCAAAATAACATCATATACGAAAAGCCCCAAATCTATTGGCATGCTTCCTACACAAGCAACCATTCAAGCATAAACTTCCAACTCAAGCATATAAAAGCCAAACAACAAAAACCAACTTTCTCAACAACATTCAACATACTTAGGGAGTTCAAAACATCTCCCAAAACATAGACATAGGTCCCCCATTGCCAAATTACCAAAAGCTAAAAATGTACTTAAGAAACCTTCCATACTTTGAGCTTTACTTTCAATTGAATGCTTGCCCTTCTTGCTGCCCTCAAAGTACTCTAATGTTCTGCATTATTGAATTAAGAAAACGAAAGAGAGCGTAAGCAAAAGCTTAGTGAGGAATGCTCATAAAACCATTCAATAATGCATTTATAAAACATTTATAAATCATGCTTCAAATCATCAATTGCACATGCTCAAAAGCATACTTAAAACAAGCATCTCATGCTTCATATCATAACATGTCATATTGGCCACAAGTGATAAGTTCCATTTCTTTAAAAACAAGTTCATCAACTTTCACCCCAAGGACTTTTAAACACCTTGGCCCCAAGGACTTTTAAACACCTTGGCCATGGACTTTTAAACACCATGAAAGAGGACCACACAAGGACTTTTAACCACCTTTGTGTTCGCATCAAGTTTCACCCCAAGGACTTTTAAACACCTTGGCCCCAAGGACTTTTAAACACCTTGGCCCCAAGGACTTTTAAACACCTTGGCCCCATGGACTTTTAAACACCATGGCCCCATGGACTTTTAAACACCATGGAAAGGATCACACAAGGACTTTTAACCACCTTTGTGTCCATAACAAGAACCATCCAAGGACTTTTAACCACCTTGATGTTCTTAAGTAAACAAGGCTCACTCAAGGACTTTTAACCACCTTAGTGACCTTAACCTTTTCAAAACATCACTTGCCAATATACATCATTTTCATCAATTAATCCACTGTTTTAAAGCATTAATCCAAGCCATATACATCATGCATTTAAAAGCATCAACCACATTTTATCAATGTACAAAAACAAGGAACTCTTACCTTGAGCTTCCTTCAACATATGGCTTACAAAAACAGCAAATACCATGCTAAATCATGCTTTCAAAACAGTATTTAAATCATGCAATAAACCACATTGCATCACAACAAAACCATGGCCACCACTAGAGAGTATTTCCGAAAACTTACGCTTGAGCTTAGCAAAGTTGTTTAGACTTAAACTAAGCTCCCAAGACATTGGTTTCAAAGCCGAAACCCCAATTTCACACACCGATTCCACTTCGCCACTTGCCGAAGCACCAAATCAAGCTTCCGGATCAACAACTCTTGGATCCAAAGATGCCTCCCCTGTTTTAACACATCAAAGCAGAGGATTAATGCATCATCATGCATTAATTGCTTCAATGAAAGCACCTAAACTCGCTGCTCTCATCCACACTCCATTTTCGGCCACCAAACACAACCGAAAATGCATCCAAACCACTTCTCAACAAAGCCCAGCCATAAACCATCAAAACCTAACATCTTTTAACATCACTTAACATCTAAAAAGAACCTATTAACATCCTTATACCTCCAGCAACACCAGATCCACAAGATCACCTCAAAAACAACCAAGAAACACAAGCTAAACTTAGGAAACTCAACCTATCCGGGATTGCATTAATCAAAACTCAATTCCTTATCAATTTAGTGTTCAATTAACATCAAAAACACATATCAAATCACAGATTAATCAGATCAAACGAAAATCATCAAAAATCACCAAATCTTGCATTATAAGCCAAGATCCATTTCACATCTTAAAAGCCTTTAATAAAACATCAATTAAGGATTGAAAACTTAGGAATTTCAGTAAAGAACTGATAGTTTAGAGGAGAAGGACGTTCTTACCTCCAAACTTGAGTTTCTCCTCTTTTTGGAATCAAAAACCTTGATGAATCAAGTAGCAAATGATGAGGTTTTGTAGATATGATGATTAGGAATCAAAAGAGAGTTGAAAGGAGAGATTTAGGTGAGAAAATCAGAAACAATTCTCTGGAAAGATAGTGTTTGGGTTGAGAGAAAATGAGAGAAAGAAAATAGGAAGTTAGTTATCAAAATGGCCAAAATGGCTTTCCCTCCTCTTTTGATATGTTTTAAAATCAGAATATAGCTTAAAATATCTTAGAAAAATCTGGAGAAACTACTTTTGGAATAATAGCTCCTTAAAGATTCAAAGTTTCAACCCTTTATAAAACAGTCACCAAACTTTCAAAAATTACATTTTGGTCACTAGCCAAAATGTCACCCTTCCAAAACTCATTTTCCAAAATTGATTTCACAGTTCACTTAATTATATTAAAAGATGATTTTAGAACATTTTTCCATATTTTTAATGCAACCCGAACTAGGCTTTCCTAATTTCACCTCTTTAGATTCGAACAGTACTTTGACCAAACCGGTCAACGCCCAAAACTCCTAAGCCCAAAACCGGGGCGTTACAGTTTTAAAGCATTTAACAAAGCCATAATTATCATGCATCGCTACGCATCAAAACCACATTTAACAATGTTCAAAACAAGGATCTCTTACCTTGAGCATCCTTCAACACATGGCTTATAAAATCAGCAAATAAACATGCTAAAATATGCTTTCATAACAGAATTTAAAACATGCGAGCAAATCACATTGCATTCAACCAACTCATGGTTCATCGACAAGAGAGTTTTTTTTCTCCGAAAACTTACTCTTGAGCTTAGCAAAGTTGTTTAGACTTTAACTAAACTCCCAAACCTTCAAAACATTGGTTTCAAAGCTGAAAACCAAAATCCACTCACCGATTCCGTTTCGCAACTTGCCGAAACACCGATCAAGCTTCCGGATCAACACCACAAGGATCCGAAGATGTCTCCCCTATTTTAAACACATCAAAGCAGAGGATTAATGCATCATCATGCATTAACATCTTCAATGAAAGCACCTAAACTCGCTGCTCTCATCAACACTCACATTTCGGCTACCAAACACAACCGAAATCACCTCCAAACAACTCCACAACACTACCCAGCCAAGATCCATCAATTCTAATCATTCTTAAACCTCAATTAACATCCAAAAAGAGTCCAAACACGTCCTTATACCTCCAGCTATAACAGATCATCAAGATCACTCCAAAAACCATCAAAACTCAAGCAAAACTTAGGAAAATTAACCTATCCGAGATTGCATTGATTAAACCTCAATTTCTCATCAATTATACATTCATTTTACATCAAAAAGACACCTCAGAACAGTGCCCAACCATCTCATACGAATTTCATCAAAAATTAACCAAATCTTGCATTTTAAAGCCAAGATCAAGAACACAATTGTAAAACCTTTAATAAAACACAAATTAAGGATTAAGAACTTAGGAATTTCAGTAAACAACTGAGAATTTAGAGGAGAAGGACGTTCATACCTCTAAACTTGAGTTTCTCCCTTTTTGGAACCAAGATCTTGAAAATCCAATAAGCAAATGCTAAGGTTTTGTTGTAGAAATGATTAGAGATCAAAGGAGAATTGAAATCTCATCTTTGGATGTCAAAATCAGAGGGAAATTTTCTGGAGAAATGTGTTTGGGTTGAGAGAAAAGTTGAGGGAAAAGAAAATGGAAATTTGGAGAAAAGTTAGTTAAAATGACAAAATATCTTCTTCCCTCCCTTTTTACCTTTAATTTAAACCATTAATTAATTGATTAATATCAAGAAAAATCTGGAGAAACTCTTATTGGGTAAATAGCTCCTTAAAGATTCAAAGTTTCAATCCTTTTTAAAACAGTCACCCAGTTTTCAAAAATTTCATTTTGGTCACTAACCCAAAATGTCACACCTCCAAACCTCATTTTGTAAAATTGATTCCACCATTCTCTTATATATAATAAAAGAGGATTTTAAGACATTTTTCCATATTTTTAATGCATCCCGAACTAGGCTTTCCTAAAATTACCCTTTTATATTCGAACTGCAACCCGACCGGCCCGGTCCAAACCCAGAACTTCTAAGCCCAAAATTGGGGTGTTACAACACGAATGGGCAAATTTTTTGAAGAATCGACGATCAGGATGACATGCAGTCAATCAACAAAAGGATGATGCTTGACATACTTTTGAACATTGTCTTCTGCGGCCAAGTTTTCTATATAGACCCGAATGGAACCACCTTTTTCTAAGATCAAATGCAAGTACATTAATTATATAATTAGCTTTGAGTTTAAGAAAATGGTCCAACTTTTTAATGAAGATGCTTCAGCTCGGAAGTTTTCCCTAATGCTTTATCAGTTGTCTCATCTAGTTCCTTGTAGGATTTAGGACATATGTAGGTGTGCTCCTGAGACATGGACATAATCGAAAACATAATTACTTTAAAAAAGATTCATTGATTACATGGCTGAAAGTAAGAAGAAATAGGTTGAGTTATTTACTGATCGAATTATTAATCATTTTATCTGGTGAGTCGTCAACCACCACCGTGTTTGTTTCGTTATACTCAGGCATATCAGCCCACACACGGCTCAGATTTTTGACAAATATATATGGGTTCTTGGGATGTTCCTCGAACATATCCTGATCCGACATAATTGAAACGAATGCCTTCAAATGAGTAGAAGTTTATAAAGATGCGTTAAAGAAAAGCATATAGAAGTTACCCAAATGAAGGCAAATTGATGTTTAAGACCGCTGACTCTCCAAAGTGCCCAGTTAAGGTTTTGTCTGCAATGATGAACAATATAAGTGAATTGGGGATTTTTGTACAAGATTGGTTAATTCAATTGATTTAGGCTGGTGGCAGAGGTCCATATTACTTTTTCCTTGAAGACCAAAGAACCACTTTATACTATTAAAACAAAATTCCAAAAAGTCGACAGCACCAGGACGCAGTTGCACACCTGCCAACGTTAAAAATCATTTTATAAACTATTTTCTAAAAATTTTAAATTGAAGAGCGGGAGATAAGTTATACCTCCTTTCGTAACATTGGCAAGTACGCCATTGTAGTCAAGAATAAGAAGCTTCTTCTTCAACGGGGCAACAGGTACGTTTCGGTACCATTCCCCATACATTTGAGGAGCACGCCTGAGTCTCTGAATATCAGAGCCTATTGCATTACTTGGCATTATGCCAACTCGATGAAGTTTCCTGCGCACGTAAGTTTGACTCACTTTAGGCATCTTTGCCGGAGCACTCGCATGATCATGCCCTTCAACTAGACCATCTTGTTGATGATACTGCTCTTCTCCTGAATTACATGGGATATAATCTGTAGTCAAACAATCCAATGTTATGTTCACGAACACACTCAAATTTTGGAGAAAAGTAAACAAAATGCAAGGCTAAACCAAAGGCATAGGGAGCTAAACCATTGTTTATTACAATAATCATCCAACAATGTTCATGAAGCAATACAACAAATTTTTTCCAGTACAATGTGTATTACAAGAAACTCGTTATACAATGCAGAATAGCCTAACCATATTCATGCTCCGGCGCATTCGGAGCCGATGTTGGTGAAGATTCATGCCGATGATTATCACGCTCCAATGATTGAACACGATCTTCTAAGTTCGCAAGACAGGCTTCAGTCGGTGCATGAGTAGAGCGCATAAATGCATCCAAGTTTTGAAAGCCACTCGTGACAACAACATAGAGGGACTCAAGTGTGATGGGAGGTGGAGCATCCGCTGCAGCTTCATTTCCTCCGGTAATTCTTGCTTCACCTTCATCTCTTTTATGCACCCATTCAACCCCATTGAACGTCCAACCCGTCTTCCTAGTAGTTGTTTCATCAATTTTACTCTTCAGCGGAATTGGGGTGTCCAAAGTGGTGTTAATATTTAAACAGTTAAATATGTGGCTTAGAACACATGCATAATTGATGGAGCCACTTGCAGGGTTGCTAATGAGTTGCACAAGAGACTTGAAGATAATTCGGGCTATGTTGGGTCGCGTTCTCCTCCGAAATTGGTGTAACCACCAGTAATCGGTATGACGCATGCGAGTGCATCGTTCACCAGAGGGCCGAAAGAACCAAGTTGTCATTAGATGCAGAAGCCTTTCACATATTATGATTTTTTTCACGCAACAATCAGGTGGTTTCCACAATGTTGGTTTCATAAGGAAAGACTTGTACAACTCACTGCATCAGTCAAACGCGGAAGAAATTCGTGACGGTGATGTAAATGCCCTCCTAACTTACTTTGACTTGAAGAAAGAGCAGGATATCAGGTTCTACATGCAATACGATCGTGATGACTCAAGGGCGTTGCGTAATCTTTTTTGGTGTGATTCAACATCGAGGTCTGACTATGCATGCTTCAGTGATGTCATTGCATTTGACACGATGTACAAAGGTAATATCTATGGCCGGCCTCTAATGCCTATTCTTGGTGTCAATCACCATCACCAAACAATTGTCTTCAGTGTTGCAATTCTAGCTGACGAGACTGCCGATTCTTTTGAATGGGTACTGAGACAATTTGCAGAGGCAATGTGTAACAAGGCTCCAGTTTTAGTTGTCAAAGATGGTGATAGGGCCATGCACAGAGCAATAAAAATGGTGTTCCCGCTTGCTTGCCATCGCATATGCTCATGGCACCTGTCACGAAATGCTCAGGCAAATGTTGGTGACACAAAATTTACTTCCGCATTTAAGAGATGCATGTCATCTTGGTGGACAACTGAGGAATTTGACCGGGAGTGGAGGTCAGTTGTTAAGCAGTTTAACGTCGAACATCATCCTTGGGTTGTAGAGAAGGATCAGACAACGGCTATTCGGGCACAAGCATATCTTACATGACATTTCTTCGCCAATCTTCGATCAACCCAAAGGTGCAAAGCTATGAATGCAACGCTAAATCTTTTGCTCACTTCTAAGAAGACATATATAGATGATGTCTGTGCCATTGACAATGGGATTAATGAGATGCGAATTCATGAGTTAAGGGAAGATTTCTTAAGTTCAAATGCGACACCTTTTCCTATGACCAAATTGAATGAACTTGAAAGGAATGCCGCCGACGTATATACACGAGCATCATTCAAATTTGTTCAGACCGAACTTAAAAATGAGACATTGTATCGTCCAATACATCCAATTGTCGAAGGTGGAGGCTTCCGGACATATCGGTTAACAAAGTATAAGGATCCTTCGCAATTGTATGAGGTGGTTCTTGAGGTCGCAACACATAACATAACATGTTCCTGTAGGAAATATGAGACAGTCGGCCTTCTATGTTGCCATCAGCTGCACGTTATGAAGTTGGAAGACTTCTCCGAGATCCCAACATGTTTAATACATCCGCGATGGACGAAAGATGAAAAGATTGCGGCGCCATCATTTGTTGACTTCAACGTGCCACCGGAAAGGAAACAAATGGCTCGATTCGCTTCTCTGCGAGCACTATCCACGCAGTTGTGCTACTTTGCATCTCAGACTGACGAAACATTTTGGAGCACGAAAGATGAAATACTTAGATTCACTGCTGAATTTGATCACTCCACAACCTTGAAGGAGTTTTCATCAAAGAAAGAAGGCAAACGACCCGTTAGGGACCCGCATCAAAAAGAAGCAAAACGAAAAACCAATGTAAAAAATCAATTTGCAAAGTAACGGATCTTTCATTGTTCCTTTTGCAAGTTGGAGGGACACAATAAAAACACATGCCCTCGTCTTAAGCTTCAACTTCCAACCCCAACATATGTGGACACAACAAGCCTTTCCGAAGAGGAAATTGATATCTCAAATGACATCAACATGTTCACATCTCAATCGAATCTCAGTCAATTTTCACTTGAGGATGACAAATTTTTTTTAATATCCCTTAGCCTGGAACATCCATGGTACAGTTTTATACAACTTCATCTTAATTTGCACGATTCTTTTTACTATCACCATACGTTATTAACGTTTATATGATGATTAGCACTTTTTTGCATCCACATTTCTGTTAGGACCAACATCTTCCAAACGAGGACAACATTAATTTTTTTAGTATCCCTCCAACTACAACATCCATGGTACACTTTTATGGAACTTCCTAGATTTTACACGATTCTTGTTACAATCAACGCCATTGTAATTAACTTTATCTGATGCAGGACTTCTCCTTTTGGAACTAGACCATCTTCAGACAGTAGTGACTATAAAATGGACAGTACATAAATGTAAGTGCAACCATGGAAAATGTCTATCCTTTAAAGCCACACATATATATATATATATATATATATATATATGATTTCTCATCACATAATGTATCTTTGCAATACCCTAAACCCTTTACAAGCATAACCTATTTTCGATTCTTAAACCCTGTACTCCATATGTTGTATATGTACAAAATAGGAAATTATCCTATACAACCATATGTTGCCCGACTTCTTTGTGTCCAATTCAAAAATAATCTACAAAAATTATCAAAATAAAGGGTCATCTCCTATCTCATGTGCTTTTCATACATACAAAAGATATTTCCTTCCAAATAAATGCAACTCCGCTCCAACTTCAATCTGTTCATAACCACAACATATATCAGAAAGATATGAACGATAGCTGAAATGTTTAAAGGCCAGTTAACGGTTAAGGAACAACACACGTAGCAGTAATTCCCTCACCATTGATGCCGACAAATGCTAACACGGCTGACATATTGTCGTGACTGAAGCTGAGCAATATGTGCTTTCGTTTCAACTGCAATTTCCCGCCTCTTTTTATTCTTATCATGATTCACAAGATCATACAAAATATGCATTCTGTCCCAAACCCCGACCGTCTAGCAACACAAGTGTTAACAATAGATGCATTAGTTTGGATTATATAATTCGTTCAATGGAACAGTTATTAAAATGTATGTAGACAATAGCAGAACGTACCACTTCCTCAGCACGTTTTGTGTGCCATAATAGCATCCACTGAAAGAAATAAACCCCACAATCATCTATGTTCAAAGAAATACTACTTTAAACATCAAATTATTAACAAACATATCAAATTCTAGCAAAAAAAAATACATTTCAACTTTTTGAAGTACAATATACCCATTGCCTTGACGTCTGCATTTAGCCACCATTACTAGGGGATCAGAAATTGCGTTTGATGGTGAGCCAAAAACATCTACAAAATTCTCATCGAACAAACACTCACCTAGCTTCTTAAGCTAGATGCACAGACACACATACTTTTTTAAATACTGACTAACATTAGTAAAGATTGGTCAATTGTTATAAGTTTATGATTATTACCAACTTCTGTATTACACCCACTCTTAAAGCATTTCCCCGCGTTGTGGGTAAGCTGTCCAGTATCTTCGCTTCCCCCGCTCGATATCCATAACGCACATGTACCAATGAGTATTATTTTCATTTACATGGATAAAGACCTGCCATCAATTATATTTCAGTAATGAAACTCCACATAAGCATACCCCATATAATATATCTACGTAATACATTGCAAAGTTTAGTTAAATGTTTCCTTGTTCTTCATACCAATTTGGAGTCGCTAAGTCTACCATACAGTCCATAACTCTTACGCCAATACGAAGCAAGCTGCGAACCATCCAATTCCCCTCGTCGAAGTTGATCCTACAAGACAACCATTTTTATTCTCAATGTTTCACAAACCATTATTATTCAACAATAACATGAAAACAAATTTTACGTACACTCAATATGCAAGGAATGTACCCTCTCCTTGCTTTACATTTTGTCCTACTGTCTTCATCAACAATCGACCAACCAACAACATCAATGACCTAAATGTTACCAATAACATAAATAAGCTGTCATTATACACTGCCTTCAAAATGACTTCATTTATTAGTACAAAATGGGTTCTTTACTGACCCTTGAACCAACCCAGCAATTTGGTCGTAAGGTATCAACGTCAAATACAGTCAAATAAAGGTGACCAAAATCTACCAGGATTTTCCTATACATACACATAAAAATTGCATGTTAAATTGAAACAAACTACATACTATAAGCCATATGGATTACTTACCCTTCTGTCAAGGCTGTATTCTAGATATAGTCACATGTTGCTTTCGATGACGGCCCAACTCCATCAGCTATTTCAACATACGTCAACATCTGTAACACTTCATCATTTGTTCCTCACTATTGAATAACATTAAAGCATGCAATATTTAAGAAGTTCTAATGTACTACAACTTCTACCCAATTCATATATTATCTTAAACGCACGTTATTTAACAATCCTTCATTATAAAATAGTACAAATGATTAACGTTCTAATCGAACGTAACCCAAACCATCCACCCGTTTAAAAACCAAACTAAAGCATACAATTCATATTACAAATAACTCAATTTCAAGTTTTTTTCATGTGCCTACTAAAACCAACCGAGGCTCGAAATCGCCCTTGTGTGCAAACGCCCACTTATTTCATATTTCTCGTTTTCATCCCTACTTGACTTGGTTTCCCACTAACCTTTGGCTTTGCTTCGACAATTGGGTTTCCCTACAAGTTGACCACAAATATATCAACAACAACTACCTCGTACATACAATTAATGCAACGTTAACCACAACTTTTAAATTTATACTCATCATACCTTTTTCTTTCTCTGGAAGCTTGCTGCGCCATCTTCTTTGACCAACATCAGATCCTCTATCATCAACGAGTTAGGGTCACTACTACGACGATCATTCTCCTCAGCCTCTTGTACTTCAGGTTTGTCCGGCATTGCTTCGTCTGCGTCAAGACCTACTCCAAATTTTGCACCAGCTTTGCGCAGAGCCTTCCTCATATACACCATATCCACACACAAGCCATCAACCTTTTCCACAACATTCTTAAATTCTTCCTTCAAAGTCTTCAAAGTTTCTTCTATTTTATTTTCCTTCTCAACGCAAGCTTCGAGACTCTCTTTTATTTCCCCCAACTCTGAAATTACCTTCTGCAACATCTCCATTATAACATCATTACTACCATTGTTGCTTCCACCGTCTTCTCCCTCCGTGCACCGTTCATTATTAGAGGCAAATACCTACAAACATTACTAATTAATTCCTTTCATGTCATTACAACCATTAACCCAATACAATACAAACTTTTTTTAACACTTACTTTTAATTTTTTGTCAGGTCGCTCTTCCTTTAGGCGGCCACCAATCCTGCTGACATCCTTTTGCCCCACCCATGTATGCGACCGCGCCCATCAGCAGACGCTGACGCTCTACTTGCAACTCCATTCCAGTAATCGTATAACCTCACCTACATTGAACAATAATAAAAACATACGATTACTATAAAGGTAATTCTTATCTCAATCAACTATTACGTTCAAACAATACTCAATCTTAATAATACATTACCTCTAGGATATGAATGCAACCCGTCATATATGCCAACCCATCTCGAGCTTTAACTTTGGCTACTCCATCAAGTAACCTACCGTACGCATATTTACACCAATTTAACTTCCCCCTAAATCCGGGTTCGCACAACAACTTGAAATGTTCCATGGAAGGCACAAGGTTGGCATTCAGACTTAGGAACAAACCAACAACATAAAACAATACACGTGCTTTCAATTCCTCAGCCTCAAAACCTCCACTTAGTATCTCCTCTAAAAGTTCTTTATATGCAATCTTCGTGCTGATTTTGTACTTCTTTGCTAGTTCCTTTCCACTTACATTTTGCGTCGCCACTTCCACATCTAAACCTTCGTTCTTTAAACCCAAAATTGCTTCAACATCTTCCACCAAAACATATATCTTGTGTCCGCTGCATTCCATCATGGACGTTTCAAGATCAAACTTCTCCGCTAACTCCCGACAAAGGTCCCGCTCAATTTCTCACGAAACCATTCCCCGTAATGCTCCTAATCTGATGTCATTAAGAACACCGTCAATTTTCATCTTCTCCATCTGTTTAACAAGCTTGATACCTTCTTCATACTGCACCTCGATGACAACTCCTACAACATTTAATACAACAAAATTTCCCTTTATGTTACGCTTAAATATGTCCATCAAATGATTCATACAATAACCACTTTCTGTAAAAATAATTATAAACATCCACTTGCTTTTTTAACTTCTCCCTTTTACACTAATTTCTTCGACTTCCCTTTCCTATTGCTTTCCATTTCAGATCCCTTCAGCTCCTTGTACCTATCCAAGTACGACTTCTTTTCTTCATCAGTCATCTCCGACCATCTCTTCCCTAGTGCTTTCCTCGCCTGTAATATTCACACACTTATTAAATTTGCATAACATGATCACATTACAAACTAATACCAAAACACAATAACATTTTTGTCATCTTACTTACAGTATTGTTCATTTTCTTTTTACCACCCTTAAGTCTTCTACATTCACTAAGACTGTTCAAAATTCATTTCGTTGTTATAGTACAAATTAAATTATGCTTATCAACTTAGAATTTGAACAATGCCACCATCATTCAACTATAACATACTAGAACAACATATATGCTGATAATTTTCTTCCTGTACCCTGTCCACCATTTACCTCAGCTTCACAAACTTTCTCCATTGCTACCAACTTCAATCTGAAAAATTATGTTAACATTATGTACGTAACGACCAAAATTATACCATTAACAAGGAACATATCTAATAAACAAAAAACAACATATTTTCCCCTTTTTATATGTCTGTCGAGAAGAACTTCAAATCACAACCGAAAATTTCCACAAAACCTTAAAAATACTGAATGAGAAACCCAAATCCTTCATGATCTCATAAAACCCTAAAAACACAAATTACTTGAAAAAATCCTTACTTACATGATAATAGGAAACCTTTTCCTCCGAATATAGTATTTGTGTAAGAACGCCCAATTACCCCACCTCTACCAAGCTTCACGTGTTTTGCAGAATCTCTCGGGCTTTCTTCGCGTTTTTTTCAAAGCGGAATGGAAAACTCCCTATTTTCCCGCTACTATGAGTTTTAATTTCCCCCAATTTTAGTGTAAACGGTTCACCAGGTCAACCACCCCCTTTTTTTAATCCAACGATTGATATATCTTTAGCTCAAATCGGCTTCATTCAACGGTTTATATTACTCTGCCGTTTTTTAGCCGTTGGTAGTTAGAATTTCCCCTTTCTTTTCTCTTAAATCAGATCAAAATGTTTCATTTGATTTTCTCTCAACCATTTTTCAAAACTCATCTAGGTTCACTATGAACCGACAATTCGGCAACTCCTTCGCTGTGTCTACCACCGCAAACCCTCGCCTGCGTCGGTGAACTTTAAATCGAAGCCTAAACGCCCTCTTTTCTCCTCCAAAATCAGATCTAACCTTTTTTAAACAAAACTCTCTCGGTTAAACCAGTTTTAAAACCCCTTTTCGACACTTATTTCCTCACCAGTTCACCATGCATGGCCTTGGGAAGGCCAAAATGCTTATCACCAATGACGAGTTGCAACGACAAGAGGGAAGCCAAACGACAGTCAAGGCAAAAAAAAACCCTAAAACTATTTTCCTCTTTATTTTATGCTTCAAAAATGAAAAACAAGGGAGAAAATACCTCTGAAATTTTGCCTTTTGCTTGTATTGCTCGAAAATTTCAAAATCCCCATTACAAATGGTTAGCCTCGTTTTATAGACAAGTTAGAAAATAAAATAAAAAAGATCACTTATCATTTTTTGACCTAATCTGTCATGCCTTTTGCTTCGATATGTGTTTTGTTTTTTCATTTTTGGTTCATTTCTGTCGATAGAGAGGAGGGTCGTTCGTAGCTGCCGGCGCGGATGGGACATTTAGCAACCCCAAGGAGTCACGGGCTCATCCCTTGGTTGATGTGGCACGAATTCGACGTTCAGAAAAATCTCGAGGTGGCTGACGTGGATCATCAAAGATCGTGTAGCATTAAATGGTCTCCCCTAAATCTCGCGCAACAATAAATTTCCCTTGATTCTCGCCCATACATTAATTGGCCATGTGAAGAGTCAAAATTTGACGGCTAGGGTTTTCTTTAGCCAAAAAATTAGGGTTGTGGGCTATTGGGTTGTATCATATTGGGCTTAATGGGTTTTTATTATTGTAATGAACTGTTATTTAATAAAAGGGTGGACTGTTTATTTATTTATGAATTTATTATATATGTAATGGGCCAGATAAAATATAGTGATTATATCTGCCCCTCTTTGCTCATTCTAGTGAAAAAAGAATAGAGCAAAGATCATAATCACTAATTTTATCCCACTTTTAAGTTGGAAGATTTGGAGCTGCTAGTTCTTCCTATATGGAACATTTCACTCTTTCTCTGTCTGAAGCATTGGAGCCATAAGTTCTCTATATAGAACCCTCCTTCTTCCTTGGTAAATTCTTTGAGTTGCAAATCCTTCCTATATAGAGATTTCTTCTTCTCCTCATCCAGGGCCTTAGATCTGCAAGTTCTTTCTATACCGAACCCTTTGCTTCCGAGATCCCGGAGCTACAAGTCCTTTCTATATATGACTTCTAGCCTACAAGTCCTTTCTAATTAGAACTATTCGCTTTGAAATCCTCAAGTTCTTCTTTGAAATGGCACATCGTTCTCTTATAGTGCGAGTGCTGGAAGATTCTCCACTGCTTCCCAAAAGGCCGAAGAATGGAAGATCAAAAGTAACGCCTTGCTGTCTCACCACATTGGCATAAAAGCTTGAAATAGTTTCACCGTCGCAAGCCTTCTTGCTTTCCTTTGATAGGTCAAAGCTTTGATGTAGATGATGATCATTGCCTTTCTTGAGGTTTTCTATTTGCTTTGACTTCGATATTAAAAAAAATTTGAGGTCAATTTCTGTCTTTGGTTTAATTGCACTTGAAAAGGTTAGAATCATAGTAATACCAAAAATCTTTTGCTTATCTTGAATCTACGTTAATCTACTTGCATGATCTTTGTAGAAGAGATCAGAGAAGGAGCCATATACTTCATTAGTATTTTGAAAGTTCGAAATGATTTAAAAGTCATGGAAAACATGAAAGAAAGATAAAATGAAACATGACGCAATGTCCCAAACATCGACTGTATGAATGATGTGAGAGCCCATCGACCGAAGTAGATCCCACGCCTGAAGTTCTTCATTGAAATTTTCGATATCCGAGAAGCTCTTGTTTTTCAGACACCTGATCTTGAAGACTTGTTTGAGTTGCCCTCTTTGGGTTTTCAAATCAAACCCTCATTTGGTTTTAAGACGCCATTTTCGGGTTTTCATCTTAAACCCTCCTTTTTCTTTTTTTTACCCGAGGCGACCTTTTTGAGTTTTCACCACATATACTTTTATTTTGTGAAGTGCCCTTTTGGGTTTTCACTCTGCTCCTTTTATTATGCGTTGTACTTTTTGACCGAGTGTGAGTTCACTTGATTACTTAATTCTTTCCCATCCATCTTCGTTAAGATCAATTCTCCTCCGAAAAAGGCCTTTTTAATGACATAAGGCCCTTCCTAATTGGGCATCCATTTCCCTCGGAAATCCCTTTGACTCAACAGTATCCTTTTAAGCACTAGATCTCCCTCCCAAAATTCTCTTAGACAAACCTTCTTATTGTAAGCTTGCATCATTCTCTTTTGATACATTTGACCATGGCAAATGGCTTTTAGTCTCTTCACTTCAATGAGATTCAACTGATCGAATCTTGCTTGTACCCATTCAGCCTCTTCCAAATTTACCTCATTCAATATCTGAAGTGACAGAATCTCTACTTCAATAGGTAGAACTGCTTCTGTGCCATAAACCAAAGAGCATGGTGTTGCCCCCGTCGAAATAGGTACAGAAAATCGATAGGCAAACAGGGTAAACGACAACTTTTCATGCCAATCTTTAAAGGTATCGATCGTCTTTGAAATGATCTTCTTGATGTTCTTGTTTGCCGCTTCTACTGCCCCGGTCATCTTTGGAATTATTGTGCACTATTTTTAATTGCTCGCACACTTCGATTATCATCTTATTGTTCAAGTAAGAAGCATTTCCGCTGATGATCCTCTCTGGCAAACCATACCTGCAAATGATTTCTTTCTTTAAGAACTTGCAAACCGTTGCTATTGTAATATTAGCATAGGAACCTGCTTCTACCCATTTAGAGAAGTAGTCGATAACCACTAGAATGAAATGGTGTCCATTAGAAGCCTTTGGGTGAATTTGACCAATGACATCCATGCCCCAAATAGCGAACGACCATGGCGAATTAATGGTATGTAAAGGCAACGGTGGGGAATGGATCGTATCAGCATATATCTGACATTTGTGGCAATTTTTTGCATAGTTGATACAATCTCCTTACATGGTCGACCAAAAGTAACTTTATCTCATGATTTTTTGGGCCAATGAAAAACCATTGGCATGTGTTCCACATAACCCATCATGCACCTCAGCTAGAATGCTCTTAGCTTCTCGAGCATCGACACATCTTAACAATATTTGGTTTTTGCCTCTTTTGTATAAGACTTCCCCGTCTAGAACATATCCCGTTGCAATTCTTCTGATGGTTCTCTTATCATTTTCATTTGCCTCCAAATGTAACCCCCTCGACCCAGTCTAAACGATAAACCAAACTGAACAGGTCACACGGGGAATATTGTAGTAAACCGAGAAGTTTACTCCAATAAACAACCCTAATTTTTTATTTTATCTTGTTTAGATGCTCATTATTATCCAAGGTGATAAACTTCACAGCGCAACGATTTGCAACTCAACCAGACAACGATTAGGGACCCAATTGTTTACAAACACATTTTAGGGACCATTTTGTAATCTTACAAACTATATGGTCTTCATCCAATTTTAAGTTGCCATCCTTTAAATAATCATGTTTCTTGCCACTGTGTCAATTCACAACTCAATTCGATAATCCAAACTCATTTAATTGCATACGTAATAATCAGGGACCAAAATGTAAAGAAACAAAACCTGAAAAAGATCCCAAACAACTAACTTACCTGCCACTGTATCGATACACTAAGCATCGTATCGGTGCGATTTTGAGATAATTTATAACCAGATTCCAATTGCTCAAAACCGTATCGATACAGTCTCGCGTACCTATTTGCCCAATGAATTTCACAAAGATCGTATCGATACGAGTCTTTCCATACTAATATGCCAAGCCAGAAATGGCCTACCCGTACCGATACAGTACCCCACGTACCAATACACATGGGCCTGAAATGCCCATTTTTGCTGGTTTAACATTTGATTTAGCTAAGCATACTACATAGATATGCTTTTAAGGCATACACAACAAATGTAAGGATCGATCCTCAATCAAACATAGCATGAATATTTGCATCAAAGGTAAACTATAGGCATGCAACCTATTGTAAAACCAAGCATGGTACCAAATTGCAAAGTAAAGCACAAACCAAATACCAATGGCCATTTACAAGTCTAAAACAACAAACCAAACTTGCACAAAAAGGAGTTTACATAAATCTCCCAACAATTCAACGGATCCCCCATTGCCCTTATTACTTAAGTCTAAACCAAAACATACATTCTTAAGCGAAGTCTTTTGGAGTCCCTAGCCTCTTGCTGCCTCATAAACCTCAATTATCTGTATTGATGGACAAATGAGAGCGTAAGCACACAAGGCTTAGTGAGGAGGCACCATCAATGTATTAAAACCATTTTTCATGTCCGCATTGAAATCTCATTTCAATTTGCTAAAGCATGTTTAAAACCATGCACTTTCCTCAATCAAATCAGCATTGTAACCCCCTCAACCCGGGCCAGACGGTTGACCCGAATTAAGAAAGTCACACGGGGAAAACCAAAGTCAACCCGAAAGTTAACCTTGATTAACGACCCTTTTTTTTTCTTTTTAATCTTGCCTAGATGCACATTAGCCCTAATTGTGATCACACAACCATCATACTCAAAGATCACAAACATCAGAGATCAAACAGGGACCCAACTGAACAAATTACAACTTTAGGGACCAAATTGTAATTTCTGGAAACTTTGAGGGCTTAACCAGATTTTAAGTTACCAACTTAAAATTAATCATGTTTCATGCTTCTCTGCCAAATTTCAGCTCAAACGGACATCCCAAACTCATACAATTGCACAAACAAGTTTCAGGACCAAAATGCAAACATTCTGAAACATTTAACCGCCCATGTCAGCCCCCAACGGTCACCCGTTCCGAAACAGGCAGAGCCCGTTTCGAAACACGGGGCCGTTCCGCAACGCGTACCGCAACGGGGGTCTGGCAGTAGCCAAACCGTTTCGGAACGGTGGCACCCGTTTCGGACGCCTGGGTTTATGCAGGGCACCCGTTCTGAAACGGTGTCAACTGTTTCGAAACGCCCTGCCCAGATTGCAGCATTTTGCTCACTCAAACACACAATTAACCATCCAATCATGCTCCAAAAGCCACCAAGCTTTACCAACATACAATTCAACATAAATGAGACATTCTTGCATCAACAATTCATCAAAACAACATCATATACAAAAAGCCCCAAATCTATAGGCATGCTTCCTACACAAGCAACCATTAAAGCACAACCATTCCAAATCAATCTCATTAAAGCCAAAACATGTTCCAACAACATCATCAACATAAAAACATCTTCGTCCATACATAAACGAACACATACACATTAACCCGAGAGATTCTACCCCCATTGCCTTTATTAACTATAGCCATTCATCGAGACATACATCTCAATTGGAGTCCACTTTAAATCCCTTGCTCCTTGCTGTCCAAACTTCAAGAATCTGCATTGATGGACAAAAAGAAGCATAAGCACATAATGCTTAGTGAGGAATGCTCAAAACCAAAACACCATCAATGCAGCGGGTCATTAAAACACTTTTAAAACAAACCCGAATTGTTAACCAAGCAAAGCTTGAAAACCCTTTTCAACATCATGCTTAAAACCATGCATTGCACATACATGAAAACCAACCCTTAGCTTAACAAGCTAAGAAAACCTTTTCAGAGCACAACATGCAAAATCATCCATTTAGCCATTCCATGCATAAACACCATATGCAAAGCTAAATTCAAAACCTTGGAAAACACTTCTATTCCACAACATACCTTTCTTATACTTGAAAACCATTCAAGCAAGAAACCCTTTGAAACCATTTATTCAATCAATCCAACACATGCATTAAACCAAGGCAATATATAAACCACAACATTATCATCACATGCCTTTTAAAACAAGCCTTAGCAAGACTCCAATACACTAAAGAGATTTCATGTACACTTGCATCATTTACCAAATGATAATCAACACTTGTTCAACCTAACAAGTAACATGCATTCACAAGCATTAACCACTTTTCATGCAACCATGTATCTTTTCAAGCATTATACACTTTTCATGCAACCATGCATCTTTTCAAGCATCTCATGCTTCACATACAATTATGCATCACTTCAAGAATCTCATGCTTCTTTAATAATCAAAAACATTACATTGGCTTCCAAGTGATCAACCACATCCACTTTTCAACTCAACACCCGATCGGATACGCGGATTCCGAGCATTGTCCCTACGCTCCATACACCCTACCAATCCAAGGCCTCCCAAATGGACTTTTAAACACCATTTGACCTTACAAGCCTAAGGTTCCCATGTATGGACTTTTAAACACCATACAACCTTAGCTTTTTCCCGAGGTTCCCATGCATGGACTTTTAAACACCATACAACCTCAACATGCACAAGGTTCCCATGTATGGACTTTTAAACACCATACAACCTTTGCATCACCGATTGGTAGTTGTATAACATCACTAACGAGATCCGGGACACCCCACACAAGATCCACACATGGACTTACACCGCCATTGTGATCTTAACAAGCACAAGGTTCCCATATATGGACTTTTAAACACCATATAACCTTTGCTCAACCAAGGTCCTCGAATGGGCATTCAACCTCCATTATGACCTTAACCATCTCGTTAGGATACTTGAAGGGAGTATACCGGTCCACTCTTGACCACTCCACCTCCAAGGCGACTTAATTCACGGTGCACCTAATCCTATAGCCGGCTAACTATATCCGATCAACGAACCAAGAACCATTTTCCTCACTTGCCAATATAACCATCTTACCATGATAATCCAATGATTCACATGCATAAGCATAATGCAAAAACCATTATCACATTAGTCCAATGATTCACATGCATAACCAATATGCAAAAAGTATCATTTACCATCATCAATTCACTGTTTTTAAGCATCACACAAAGCCATTGATTAACATGCAACACTATGCATCAAAACCACAATTTCCATGTACAAAACCAAGGATCTCTTACCTTGAGCATCCTTTACACATGGCTTTCAAAACCAGCATTAAACCATGCTTACAATATGCTTTCAAAACAGAATTTAAATCATGCAAAACACATGCATATCAATCATCAACCACAATTGCTTTAAAAGCCATTTCATAATCACAAACCAAGAAAGAAATCCATTTACTTACTCTTGAGCTTAGCAAAGTTGTTTAGACTTAAACTAAGCTCCCAAAACATCCAAACCTTGGTTTAAAAGCTGAAAACCCAACTTCACTCACCGATACACAAAACAAGGCTAGCCAACAAGCCTTCCAAGCATCCGAAACCTTCCGCAACACCTCTAAAGCTCACGGATCAAACTCCCCTGTTTCAAGCACACAAAAACAGAGCATTAATGCATCTTTATGCATTAAAAACACCAGCAACAACAACACAACTCGCTGCTCATCACAAATCCAACATTTCGGCTACCAAACACAACCGAAATCACCTCCAAACACTTCCAAAACTTAGCCCAGCCAAGATCCATCACTTCTAACCATTTTTAAACATCAATTAACATCCAAAATGATCACAAACACATCCTTATACCTCCAGGTATAATAGATCACCAAAAACACTCCAAAAACAACCAAAAACTCAAGCCAAACTTAGGAAATTCAACCTATCCGGGATTGCATTAATTAAACCTCAACTTCTAATCAATTTAGCATTCATTTAACATCAATTTGACACCTCAAAACCCTGCTTAAACAGATCACACGAAAATTTCACCAAAATCACCAAATCTTGCATTTTAAGCCAAAATCAAGATCTCAATTGAAAAGCCTTTAACAAATCACAAATCAAGGATTGAGAACTTAGGAATTTCAGTAAAGAACTGATAGTTTAGAGGAGAAGGACGTTCTTACCTCCAAACCTTGAGTTTCTCCTTTTTAGAGCCAAAAGCTTGATGAAACAACTTGCAAATTGAGAGGTTTTGTTGATGAGATAATTAGGAATCAAAAGAGAGTTGAAATGAATGATTTAGATGACAAAATCAGAGAAGGAAATCTGGAGAAATGTGTTTGGATTGAGAGAAAATGAGAGAAAAGGAAAATTGAGAGAAAATAGGAAAGTTAGTTATGAAATGGTAAAAATGATTTCCCTCCACATTTCATAAACTTTAAAATCAGAATAAAGCCTTAAAATATCTTAGAAAAATCTGGAGAAACTCTTTTTGGAATAATAGCTCCTTAAAGATTCAAAGTTTCAATCCTTTATAAAACAGTCACCAAACTTTCAAAAATTACATTTTGGTCACTAGCCAAAATGTCAACCTTCCAAACCTCATTTTCCAAAATTGATTTCACAGTTCACTTATATATATTAAAAGATGATTTTAGAACATTTTTCCATATTTTTAATGCAACCCGAACTAGGCTTTCCTAAATTCACTCTTATATATTCGATCAGCACTTTGACCGAACCGGTCAACGCCCAAGACTTCTAAGCCCAAAACCGGGGCGTTACAACTCTCCCCCCCTTAGGAAATTTCGTCCTCGAAATTTCAACCGGCGAAAAGAGAACCACAACCTTCTCAAACCAACACACAAGGCAACACAAAAGCCTCAACCACCTCTGAAAACTTTCCACACAAAACCCCACCAAACTCAACACCACCACATACTGTTCACAAAAAAAATCCAGAACACTCAAAGATAGCCACAACTTAACCTTTCACATAATCGGACTGCACACAGCCCAAACATCAACCTGAAGAACTTCAACCTTTACAGCACTCATCACAGTAACACTCAACTCCCAAGACTTGTTCACACAGTGTCACCAACCAAACCAAATCAGCCACTATGCAAACTTCTCTGCTTCCAAAACCCTTGCAACTCTCAAACCTCTTCCAAGGATTTTCCCAACAAGCAAAAATTCTTAAGCATCAACTGCTTACTCAAACTCCTCAACGAATGCTAACATTCCTTCACATCTGCCAATATCATTACCATAACAACTCGCAAGGACTACTCACCCAAATTCCAAAATTACATCACAACCCCGACTCAACTCCGCCAACCGTCCCACACACCACCAGCTGACTTCAAAAGAAGCTCACATACTCACTACCAACCAACCACTTCTCACAAGAACCCAAACAACCAACAAAAACCTTCGATCTTTCACTGCCTATCCTCCACAAGCTTTGACCACAACTCCTGTCTTATTAGATCATCACCCAGCTTAAACATACAGATCATCTTCTCAACTCTTCAAAGGTTACTAAGAACCAACACTTACAGACACAACCCTTCCACAACAACTTAACTGCTAAGCTGCTTCAGCACTTGAAAACACAACCACTAAACTGCAACATCACTTAGCACCAAGGAACTACCCCTTCCACCTAGCTACTCAAACCACTTGACCGATTCCAACCTCAACCGGTACTCTCCACCACCAAACCACTAAACTCCTTAAGCAACAAACACTATCCTTCTACCAACAGGCTATACTACTCCCACTATCTCCAGCACTACCTTAATATTCTCCACCACTTCTAGCTTCCACTCAGCACCAACACAACCTCCAAAAACCTATCATTCAACCTAACCCAATCACCACACTAACATATTCGATTAGTTATTAGCGAGTGTGAACATCGTATGCATGACCACCTACATGCCCTATCAATGCCTGATGTACATGTATGCAAAACCTCTAATGTCATGCCACATGTATGCATGGACCAACACATATATATAATATAGCATATAACAATGATTTTAACTGTGCATGAATGCCAGTTCACACCCTCCAATAACATCCTCAAATCCTTCTAAAAACAACCTCTTAACTCACCTCTAACTTATCTAACTCCATCATTCCAACAACCATTAACCACAAGATACTCACTAAAACCTTCTTCACACCAAAGATGCTTCCAAACTACAACTATTACCCCAAACATGCTAGCAACAAGACTAAACTTACCACGCAAGGAAAAACCAACAGAAACCAAACCAGGGTAACTAGAGCAAAGATTACTTAACAAGGTTACCTGAAAACACAACACCACCCTGAAGATTCATCAGACGAGCCCTCTTCCTCGCGAAACCATCATCCTCCTGCCGCACCACTGCAGCACCAGCTAACACACTAGGGTCACCACCAACTCCTTGCGGTAAAGAACCTTGGCTGTTCCGAGCCAACATCAAACAATCACGTCTCATATGTCCAGCAGACCCACATTCCCAGCAGTTCTCATTTCCCAAACTCTTCACAACCTTCTGTTCTTTCTGTCACCTCTGAACCTTGCCTCGGCCGTGCCCACGACCTTTCAGCAACCCTTTGGCGATCACTGAAGCTGATTTCACCCCAAGAGGACAATCACACTTAACATGCATTTTAGAACCACAATTCCAACAAGTACCCGCGCCCCAACAACCACCAACATGGCGCCTTTCACAACGATCACATACCGGTGGCTGAGCTTCCACTCCTTGCTCAAGCAACACTTGCTCCACAACAGCACTATCTTCATATTGCTTAACCCTTGGAAATTCCCTTTCAAAATACCTTTCACAAAAAGCAGATACAAAGAAATCCCAATCAATATCAGGAATATGTGACGCCACCGCCACAGATGTCCACCAGACACACGCATCCTCCAACATCAGAGAAACAACACTCCCCAGCTTACAGGCATAATCACAACCTTCCTGATCCAGAATCAGAACCACACTGGCCAACCAGGCCTCAAACATCTCTGGTGAAGAACCATGATACTCCACAGCACCCAAATCAAGCAACCGCTGCTTCGGCAAACCCACACATCCCACAGCCAGCACATCCACTGTCCTTACCTTTACCACAGCCTGAGATGTTCCCAACACCTCCTGCTCAACAGGTGATGAACTCTTCATCACAGAACCAGCTTCTTTCCCCTGCCTTACCATCTCAACTCCAGGCACAGAAGACTGAAACAAAACACTTCTACAGAAAGGTGAATTCCATGCCTTAACAACCTGCCCCAAGGCAGCAACCATCTAACCCAACTTCCATTCTTCCATCGACTTTGCCATACTACTAACAACAACAAACAATCACAACAAAACAATCAAACCAGTTAGACCAGCTTAAAGCAAGGATTCAAACTCCAACTCCAAAATAACACAATAGCTATATTAATAAGGCAATGGGTATCCCGAATCCTCCCCTTTACATGACATAACAGTCAACACAACATGGATATCGCAACATCAAGCATATCAAACAACATACTTTGATCATGCTTATACCAAACAGCATCCGCTTGCAACAACATATTATCGACATAACATACTCATAGCACTTTCATCATGCATAACACCAGCTCACAGCATCAGCACATTTACACATAAACTCAACCAAGATTCATAACCATAAGACATGCTTGGAAACATCAGCAACATGCTCAGAAACATCAACAATTTGCTCAGAAACACGTGTTTCAACCAACCTTCAACCACACATCAAGGTAAACAACAAGCACACATTACAACAACTTACCGTTTTCCCCAAGCATTCGCAACTCAGCTCTGATACCACCAAATGTAACCCCCTCAACCCGGGCCAGACGGTTGATCCGAATTAAGAAAGTCGCACAGGGAAAACCAAAGTCAACCCGAAAGTCAACCTTGATTAACGACCTTTTTTTTTCTTTTTAATCTTGCCTAGATGCACATTAGCCCTAATTGTGATCACACAAACATCATACTCAAAGATCACAAACATCATAGATCAAACAGGGACCCAACTGAACAAATTACAACTTTAGGGACCAAATTGTAATTTCTGGAAACTTTGAGGGCTTAACCAGATTTTAAGTTACCAACTTAAAATTAATCATGTTTCATGCTTCTCTGCCAAATTTCAGCTCAAACGGACATCCCAAACTCATACAATTGCAAAAACAAGTTTCAGGACCAAAATGCAAACATTCTGAAACATTTAACCGCCCATGTCAGCCCCCAACGGTCACCCGTTCCGAAACAGGCAGAGCCCGTTTCGAAACACGGGGCCGTTCCGCAACGCGTACCGCAACGGGGGTCTGGCAGTAGCCAAACCGTTTCGGAACGGTGGAACCCGTTTCGGATGCCTGGGTTTATGCAGGGCACCCGTTCTGAAACGGTGTCAACTGTTCCGAAACGCCCTGCCCAGATTGCAACATTTTGCTCACTCAAACACACAATTAACCATCCAATCATGCTCCAAAAGCCACCAAACTTTACCAACATACAATTCAACATAAATGAGACATTCTTGCATCAACAATTCATCAAAACAACATCATATACAAAAAGCCCCAAATCTATAGGCATGCTTCCTACACAAGCAACCATTAAAGCACAACCATTCCAAATCAATCTCATTAAAGCCAAAACATGTTCCAACAACATCATCAACATAAAAACATCTTCGTCCATACATAAACGAACACATACACGTTAACCCAAGAGATTCTACCCCCATTGCCTTTATTAACTATAGCCATTCATCGAGACATACATCTCAATTGGAGTCCACTTTAAATCCTTTGCTCCTTGCTGTCCAAACTTCAAGAATCTGCATTGATGGACAAAAAGGAGCGTAAGCACATAATGCTTAGTGAGGAATGCTCAAAACCAAAACACCATCAATGCAGCGGGTCATTAAAACACTTTTAAAACAAACCCGAATTGTTAACCAAGCAAAGCTTGAAAACCCTTTTCAACATCATGCTTAAAACCATGCATTGCACATACATGAAAACCAACCCTTAACTTAACAAGCTAAGAAAACCTTTTCAAAGCACAACATGCAAAGTCATCCATTTAGCCATTCCATGCATAAACACCATATGCAAAGCTAAATTCAAAACCTTGGAAAACACTTCCATTCCACAACATACCTTTCTTATACTTGAAAACCATTCAAGCAAGAAACCCTTTGAAACCATTTATTCAATCAATCCAACACATGCATTAAACCAAGGCAATATATAAACCACAACATTATCATCACATGCCTTTTAAAACAAGCCTTAGCAAGACTCCAATACACTAAAGAGATTTCATGTACACTTGCATCATTTACCAAATGATAATCAACACTTGTTCAACCTAACAAGTAACATGCATTCACAAGCATTAACCACTTTTCATGCAACCATGTATCTTTTCAAGCATTATACACTTTTCATGCAACCATGCATCTTTTCAAGCATCTCATGCTTCACATACAATTATGCATCACTTCAAGCATCTCATGCTTCTTTAATAATCAAAAACATTACATTGGCTTCCAAGTGATCAACCACATCCACTTTTCAACTCAACACCGATCGGATACGCGGATTCCGAGCGTTGTCCCTACGCTCCATACACCCTACCAATCCAAGGCCTCCCAAATGGACTTTTAAACACCATTTGACCTTACAAGCCTAAGGTTCCCATGTATGGACTTTTAAACACCATACAACCTTAGCTTTTTCCCGAGGTTCCCATGCATGGACTTTTAAACACCATACAACCTCAACATGCACAAGGTTCCCATGTATGGACTTTTAAACACCATACAACCTTTGCATCACCGATTGGTAGTTGTATAACATCACTAACGAGATCCGGGACACCCCACACAAGATCCACACATGGACTTACACCGCCATTGTGATCTTAACAAGCACAAGGTTCCCATATATGGACTTTTAAACACCATATAACCTTTGCTCAACCAAGGTCCTCGAATGGGCATTCAACCTCCATTATGACCTTAACCATCTCGTTAGGATACTTGAAGGGAGTATACCGGTCCACTCTTGACCACTCCACCTCCAAGGCGACTTAATTCACGGTGCACCCAATCCTATAGCCGGCTAACTATATCCGATCAACGAACCAAGAACTATTTTCCTCACTTGCCAATATAACCATCTTACCATGATAATCCAATGATTCGCATGCATAAGCATAATGCAAAAACCATTATCACATTAGTCCAATGATTCACATGCATAACCAATATGCAAAAAGTATCATTTACCATCATCAATTCACTGTTTTTAAGCATCACACAAAGCCATTGATTAACATGCAACACTATGCATCAAAACCACAATTTCCATGTACAAAACCAAGGATCTCTTACCTTGAGCATCCTTTACATATGGCTTTCAAAACCAGCATTAAACCATGCTTACAATATGCTTTCAAAACAGAATTTAAATCATGCAAAACACATGCATATCAATCATCAACCACAATTGCTTTAAAAGCCATTTCATAATCACAAACCAAGAAAGAAATCCATTTACTTACTCTTGAGCTTAGCAAAGTTGTTTAGACTTAAACTAAGCTCCCAAAACATCCAAACCTTGGTTTAAAAGCTGAAAACCCAACTTCACTCACCGATACACAAAACAAGGCTAGCCAACAAGCCTTCCAAGCATCAGAAACCTTCCGCAACACCTCTAAAGCTCACGGATCAAACTCCCCTGTTTCAAGCACACAAAAACAGAGCATTAATGCATCTTTATGCATTAAAAAGACCAGCAACAACAACACAACTCACTGCTCATCACAAATCCAACATTTCGGCTACCAAACACAACCGAAATCACCTCCAAACACTTCCAAAACTTAGCCCAGCCAAGATCCATCACTTCTAACCATTTTTAAACATCAATTAACATCCAAAATGATCACAAACACATCCTTATACCTCCAGGTATAACAGATCACCAAAAACACTCTAAAAACAACCAAAAACTCAAGCCAAACTTAGGAAATTCAACCTATCCGGGATTGCATTAATTAAACCTCAACTTCTAATCAATTTAGCATTCATTTAACATCAATTTGACACCTCAAAACCCTGCTTAAACAGATCACACGAAAATTTCACCAAAATCACCAAATCTTGCATTTTAAGCCAAAATCAAGATCTCAATTGAAAAGCCTTTAACAAATCACAAATCAAGGATTGAGAACTTAGGAATTTCAGTAAAGAACTGATAGTTTAGAGGAGAAGGACGTTCTTACCTCCAAACCTTGAGTTTCTCTTTTTTAGAGCCAAAAGCTTGATGAAACAACTTGCAAATTGAGAGGTTTTGTTGATGAGATAATTAGGAATCAAAAGAGAGTTGAAATGAATGATTTAGATGACAAAATCAGAGAAGGAAATCTGGAGAAATGTGTTTGGGTTGAGAGAAAATGAGAGAAAAGGAAAATTGAGAGAAAATAGGAAAGTTAGTTATGAAATGGTAAAAATGATTTCCCTCCACATTTCATAAACTTTAAAATCAGAATAAAGCATTAAAATATCTTAGAAAAATCTGGAGAAACTCTTTTTGGAATAATAGCTCCTTAAAGATTCAAAGTTTCAATCCTTTATAAAACAGTCACCAAACTTTCAAAAATTACATTTTGGTCACTAGCCAAAATGTCAACCTTCCAAACCTCATTTTCCAAAATTGATTTCACAGTTCACTTATATATATTAAAAGATGATTTTAGAACATTTTTCCATATTTTTAATGCAACCCGAACTAGGCTTTCCTAAATTTAATCTTATATATTCGATCAACACTTTGACCGAACCGCTCAACGACCAAGACTTCTAAGCCCAAAACCGGGGCGTTACAAGCATGTTGAACATCATGCAACATGTGTTATGAATCCAACAACAAATCTGTTGCTAACTGTAACATCCCTTGCCCGACCTAGTCGAGAACTGGGTCGGAGAATGCTATCGATGAACGATACAATGAACAGTACAATAAAATTTCATTTCTTAATTGTCAATTTATCAATATCACACAAACAAAACATTACCGAATATACATCTTAGTCCAATCGATTCCTTGTGAAACAATATTTAAACATTTAAGACCAAATCGTAATTATTACAAGTTTTAGGGATTAAACAGTAATTCAGCTAAATTAAAGGTCCTTCGTTGCAATTGATCATATTACAATGAAATTCATTACAAAATTCTACATCTGACCATGGCAAATGGCTTTTAGTCTCTTCTCTTCAATGAGATTCAACTGATCGAATCGTGCTTGTACCCATTCAGCCTCTTCCAAATTTACCTCATTCAATATCTGAAGTGACAAAATCTCTACTTCAATAGGTAGAACTGCCTCCGTGCCATAAACCAAAGAGCATGGTGTTGCCCCCATCGAAATACGTACAGAAGTTCGGTAGGCAAATAGGGTAAACGACAACTTTTCATGCCAATCTTTAAAGGTATCGGTTGTCTTTGAAATAATCTTCTTGATGTTCTTGTTTGCCGCTTCTACTGCCCCGTTCATATTTGGAATTATGTTGCACTTTTTTGAATTGCTCCCACACTTCGATTATCATCTTATTGTTCAAGTTAGAAGCATTTCCACTGATGATCCTTTCTGGCAAACCATACCTGCAAATGATTTCTTTCTTTAAGAACTTGAAAACCGTTGCTCTTGTAATATTAGCATAGGAACCTGCTTCTACCCACTTAGTGAAGTAGTCGATAACCACTAGAATGAAATGGTGTCCATTAGAAGCCTTTGGGTGAATTTGACCAATGACATCCATGCCCCAAATAGCGAACGACCATGGCGAATTAATGGTATGTAAAGGAAACAGTGTGGAATGGATCGTATCAGCATATATCTGACATATGTGGCACTTTTTTTCATAGTTGATACAATCTCCTTACATGGTCGACCAAAAGTAACTTTATCTCATGATTTTTTGGGCCAATGAAAAACCATTGGCATGTGTTCCACATAACCCATCATGCACCTCAGCTAGAATGCTCTTAGCTTCTCGAGCATCGACACATCTTAACAATATTTGGTTTTTGCCTCTTTTGTATAAGACTTCCCCGTCTAGAACATATCCCGTTGCCATTCTTTTGATGGTTCTCTTATCATTTTCATTGGCCTCCAAATGTAACCCCCTCGACCCGGTCTGGACGATAGACCGAACTGAACGGGTCACACGGGGAATATTGTAGTAAACCGAGAAGTCTACTCCAATAAACAACCCTAATTTTTTATTTTATCTTGTCTAGATGCTCGTTATTGTCCTAGGTGATAAACTTCACAGCGCAACGATTTGCAACTCAACCAGACAACGATTAGGGACCCAATTGTTTACAAACACATTTTAGGGACCATTTTGTAATTTTACAAACTATATGGTCTTCATCCAATTTTAAGTTTCCATCCTTTAAATAATCATGTTTCTTACCATTGTGTCAATTCACAACTCAATTTGATCATCCAAACTCATTTAATTGCATACGTAACAACCAGGGACCAAAATGTAAAGAAAGAAAACCTGAAAAAGATCCCAAACAACTAACTTAGCTGCCACTGTATCGATACACTAAGCATCGTATTGGTGCGATTTTGAGATAATTTATAACCATATTCCAATAGCTCAAAACTGTATCGATACTGTGTCGCGTACCGATTCGCCCAATGAATTTCACAAAGACCGTATCGATACGAGTCTTTCCATACTAATACGCCAAGCCAGAAATAGTCTACCTGTACCAATACGGTACCCCACGTACCAATACGCATGGGCATGAAATGCCCATTTTTGCTAGTTTAACATTTGATTTAGCTAAGCATACTACTTAGATATGCTTTTAAGGCATACACAACATATGCAAGGATCGATCCTCAATCAAACATAGCATGAATATTTGCATCAAAGGTAAACTATAGGAATGCAACCTATTGTAAAACCAAGCAAGGTACCAAATTGCAAAGTAAAGCACAAACAAAATACCAATGCCCATTTACAAGTCTAAAACATCAAACCAAACTTGCACAAAAGGGAGTTTACATAAATCTCCCAACAATTGAGCGGATCCCCCATTACCCTTATTACTTAAGTCAAAAGCGAAACATACATTCTTAAGTGAAGTATTTTGGAGTCCCTGGCCTCTTGCTGCCTCTTAAACCTCAATTATCTGTATTGATGGACAAATGAGAGCGTAAGCACACAAGGCTTAGTGAGGAGGCTCAAAAGCTAAAACACCATCAATGTATTAAAACCATTTTTCATGTCCACATTGAAATCTCATTTCAATTTTCTAAAGCATCATTTGAAAACCATCATGGCATTTTTAAAACCATGCACTTTCCTCAATCAAATCAGCATGTTGAACATCATGCAACATGTGTTATGAATCCAACAACAAATCTGTTGCTAACTGCAACATCCCTTTCCCGACCTAGTCGAGAACTGGGTCGGAGAATGCTATCGATGAACGATACAATGAATAGTACAATAAAATTTCATTTCGTAATTGTCAATTGATCAATATCACACAAACAAAACATTACCGAATATACATCTTAGTCCAATCGATTCCTTGTGAAACAATATTTAAACATTTAAGACCAAATCGTAATTATTACAAGTTTTAGGGATTAAACAATAATTCAGCTAAATTAAAGGTCCTTCGTTGCAATTGATCATATTCCAATGAAATTCATTACAAAATTAACAAGTCTGTAAATTTTCATGCAATTCGGTATTCATTTACTTGTTCAATTTAAACAACCTAATTTCAGTGATCATTCCGTGAACAATGTGAACTGCCAACTTCATGCTTTTCAACCAACTTAACTAACCATGTATCAAAACACCTTAAGGCTGTTTCAGAGCGGGTGTACGATGGTCACCCAAAGTTGACTTGTCCTTTAGACTGTATCGATACAAGTAAGCCCTGTATCGGTACGGGTTGACTCCCTTTGACCTTGACTTTGACCTGTTTCGATACGCTATAGACCTGTATCGAAACTGTGAATTCCAGTAGCAAAAAGTTTCGATACTGCCTCAACCCGTATTGAAACGACCTATTTCTAGGGTCCATTTATGCTTAACCGTATTGATACGCTTTACCCCATATTGAAACCACCTGACCTGTAATGGCATATTTTTACTGGTTTTTAATCAATTTGGCCCATCAAATAATGTTCAACTGCAACGAAAATTTACACACATCATTATAACTGTACAATCTACTTGCATACCAAAAATTAGGGTCAAATGAATCAATTTACTCAATTTTTACCTTTTAGTACCAAAATATGCATTTTAGGCCAATTTTCCCTACATGGAATGTTCATATTAGGCATATCACACTTTTACCACTTGACTATAATATAGACATAACAAAAGAGACTTTATCGACTAGTACATTGCAAAGTGTCCACAAGTTCTATATTTCATGCACATTCCATCTCATATTATTGTTATTTTTGAGTACATTTTAGGCATAATTATGATTATGCATTACATTTCACAGTATTTCTTTACTTTCCCATGTTTTTTCTAGATTATCCTTTATTTGGTAAAGAAAAGGTACTGTTTTAGTGTACTTTTGATTTTATGTACTAAAGGCTGATAGAGGGAAAGAGGAGTTGAGGATGTGATGCTGAGATAGCGAACCAAGGAGCTATACTGATGCAGTTCCAGACAGAGACAACAGTTGGCGAGTAGCTGTCGCCACCCACCGTGCCGCCCAAGATAGCAGGCTATGGAGTTGGAGAACCATATTGCGATTTGTAGAGCAGAAAATCCTGATTCTATCGATGCTGTCCACTCAATTTTCCGACGTCTGTGGTAGCGGGCAGAGCCGTCGATGGGGAATCTCGAGATTGCTTGTAGAACATGGCAACGTGATAAAGTTCACATTCAACTCTATGAAGTCAGAATTTAAAGTCACATTTTATGTGGAAAGCTATTTTGAAGACTTTTACCTCAAGAAGGACTAGACCTAACTAATGCCAATATATACCTATTGTAATTCTAACTAGTTTTGAGAACGGTTGTTTGGGATTTCAAGTTTGTTTTTGCAAATAAAATTACAAGGTTTACTTATTTCATGTTCTTCATAGTTTTCAATTAAGGAGAAAGATTAGTTGAATTCTACCCACTTGTTCGGTATCGAGAAAGTCAAACTCACGAAAGGACTAAGTATGATTTCATCTATAGACGATGCAATCAATCCGGCCTGGACCAAGGTTAAGAGTTTAAGGCGGCTAAAAGTGGACGAATCAAAGGGCAAACACCAACTATTCATACAATTCTTTTAGCCCCTAAAACTCTAACCTATCCCTAGGCCGAGTTAGTTAACACCACGTTGGGTGAAAACCATACTTATTCCTTTCGTGAGCTCAACTCTCCCGATATTGAACAAATGGATGATCTCACAAAACCCTCTACTGACTAGAATATGAAAATAATTAAAGCCAGAATAAGCAAACCTTAACTTTTATTGCATTAAGAACAAAAACTAAGTACAAGAGTTTTCACACTACTAAACAAATTAATCATAACCCTAAGAAATTTAGAACATAATGAGACTAATCCTAGGCTCTTCTCTCTTTCTCTATCTGATCTCCCCACCTCTCCTCTTCTTCTTCATGGTGGCAAGCCTTTATATAAGGAAAAGTGTAGGCACAAATCCTTCTTGGAGAGGAAGTTAAGTTGGACTTGGACTAGACTTTATTAAAGAAGTAAATCTCCTCAAGCGTGTAGAAAAATATAGCGTTAAAAGCTCTTCAAGTCGACTACCACTTTGCTTGATTTGTCCATTGGCAGAATACTGTTGCGACCGAGCTTTCGCTGTTTTGGCATCGGTCTTCTTTGCTCAACAAGGCTTCCTCAGCTTCCATCAGTAGAAGCTGTCATGTGGCTTGGCTCGACTAGGGTCTATTATCAACTGGTCCTGCCTTATCTTCCCTCATGCTCCCTGTATTGGGTCGGCATCATCCTGATCTAGCAATGCAAATATGCAAGAATACCAATCATGCATTAAATAGTATCTTTTTCATAGAATAAACAGAGTAATAAGATCAAAGGTATAAATGATGAAATCTAAGCATGGAAGGCCATAATGCAGCTCAAATGGGTGTAGGTTGAGTGATAATTGCCATGATAAGGGATAAGAATATAGGACTTTTGGGCACTTATCACACCCCCGAACTCAAACTATTTCTTGTCCTCAAGCAATACAAACCATAAATTACCAAACCTTAGTTTTTATAAACCGTCTTCTTGGTTTTACTTTTCCATCTCTCTCCAAACCATGGCGAAGAACGCTTCGGCCCTTAAGTGTTTGGTTGCCCAAGGAATTCCCTGGAATCAAACTATAAGATTTGTGAGTGTGTGCATGTATTGTGAACAAGATGATTACAAGGATTCTAAGTAAATACTTAAGCATTAAACTGCTTAACATGATTTTTTTAAAGCAACCTAACCTACTAGAGCCAGTTTTGGGCACCTCTACTGATTAGCCTAGAGCTGGTTTCTGGCACCTCTAGGGTTTTCTTAAGCTAGATCCAGTGGTGAGCACCTCTAACGTTTACCCAATTTTCTTTCTAAGGTAGTCTATGTCCTAAGTGTACTAGAATTCCTTAAGTCATGCAAGTCACAAGGGTGTTTAAGTTTTAATCTCATAGTGTGATCCTAAGTTATCTTACTTTAAGCATCGTAAAAATAAAAGCTCCAAACAGTTCTGAAAAATGGTGAGAAGAGAGAGTTATATTTCTAAGAAAGATGATTTAATTAAAACTAAACTGAGGCAATTGATAGAAAGTACTGTCGAGGCATAAGCATAATTCATTTAAGGCAGATGCAATAATAAAAAAATTAACAAGTAAAAGCACAACATCTGTACGACAATTATATTATATTACCACGACATGACAGTACCTCGGCCTCTCACCTTACACCCCCAAACTCGAACCAAGCATTACCTTCAATGCTTACATTTCATACATAAGATAGAAAAAAATTAAATCACAAAAAATGAGGGCATACATAGATAAGCAACAAAAAAATTATGAGGAATTTAAATGGGTTTAGAGGTAGTAGAATCATCCTCCTCGTCACTGTCGGACTCCAAAATTAACCTCTTAGTTGGTTTAGAAGATGCTCGCTTGATTCGTTTGGACTCTCAAAGTGGATGGACGCGTGATGGTGGGGTGGGTTTTGCTTCTAGGGCATCCATCTCTTCAAGGGAATCAAGGTCGAGGTTATCCATGTTCAGTCCCTTGCGAATGATCAAGTCGAACACCCAGCTAACAAAGTTGTCACTATCTGAGGTGGTGTGTGGTATGGATCCGGCCGGTGTGTCTAAGCCAGCCTTGCGCTTGCCTCTCCTTGCTACTACAGAAAGTGTATCAGATGCTGTGGCGGGCTGGTGGTGCCTGGCAGAAGCGGCGACATAGGTTTCTTGGGCTCTGTGCTGGGCTACAGCAGCGACAGAGAAGACGACAGCGGGGAAGATAAGGAATTGGACCGTCAGATCAAGGAACCTCCTTTGGATCCACTGAGTTGATACGGTGTGGAAGTCCCTGGTATACGCCATGAACAACTGCTGGCATTGGTCCATTGCCTCCAGCTTGTCCAGAATCTGCTGGAGGTCTGCGACGGCAGGGGCATGCGGTTGAGGTGTCACATGAATGGATGTTGAGGCTGCTGCCCCGGTAATACTCTGCATTAGTGTGGCATGTAGAGGCTCGGCGTCTGAGATCTCCATTATTTCGTTGTAGGTCACCTTGTCCCATCCTTGTCTTTCTTTTGTAAGTTCGTCGATTATGTTGAACGAGATTTCGTTCTCCACACAGAGGCCGGTGATGAGTAACGGAAAATAGAGCAGCCCATTCTCCTTCACTGTGCATTTGTAGATTTCATACACAATTAAATTACCTACATTAATTTTACGATTTTGCATAATAGAATGGATAAGAGCAAGCCTGGGCCGATCAACAGTCGTGTATGGGAAGTCGGTAGAAGGCGGTGGTAGATGAACTTTTTCCATAGTTTGGCTTCCGGTCGTAGATACCACCGCTGCACCGAGCCTCTGTGTGATCCGGCCTCCCATGGTGTGCCGACGAAGCAAAGCTCCTCTTTAATACGCAAGAAATCATCTTCTGTTATGGCCTCCAAAACCTCGGCATGCTAATCTCTTTCAATGTACAGGCCGTAGAACCTGTTGATTTTGTCGGCATCGATGCAAATAGCTTTTCCCTCACATGCACGAACAGTGCATCGGCACTTGGCCTATGAGTATAGAACTTTCAAACTATCGTGAGATTGGCCTGGGCTGGATGGAGGCAGAAAACTTGCCATTTTTGCTGTATGATCTTGTTTAAAAGGAAGAGCTCGATGTCGCAATTTTGTTCACTGAATGCTTGGAACCCTTGCTCTTCCCACACCTGCCGTGAGATGTAGTGCATTTTAAACCATGTAGTGCATTTTAAATCATATGATGATTGAATAGACATAGTATTTTACTAGATTTATCAAGTAATGGCAATGTTGTTATTATCATTTGGTATGTTTCTGTGCATCAAACTAACCATGGATAATAATGTCCATACAATAATACAATTATTGTTAAATAGAATCCTTAGTCGAATATTATTATGGGTATAGACAATGAATATATCTAAAGATTAATATGTGGTTGATGACAAGCGTTGTCATTGACATAGAGATGTCAAAATCAACACATAAGTATTTGTTAGAGAACAACATACTGGATTGACCCGCTATGAGCATGTTTCTTGGGTAATTATGTGACAGTGACAACATTGCTCATGATAACCATATGTATAATCCTCAGACTTGAGATCAACATGATTTCAACATAAAGATTTACGTATTTTGACATAGTCAAACGTGTGTCGTAACTGACTACATTATAAAGACTAATGATTGGATATGTGATGACCTATGTAGTGAAATATTGTTGATCAAGAAAGGATTTGTCCCTCCTACATAATGGGAGAAATATCTTCGGCCACTTGATTGAGTGAGATTAGAAAATGCATGACCATGCTCGAATATTATGATATGAGATATCATAGAGATTCGTTTATCATAATCTACTCAAGACATCACGAAACACTAGATGGACAACGCAAGTGTGACTAACCCATGACTTGTGTTCATCTAAGATATAAAGGACAAGAGGATAAAATACATAAAGAAAGTTTATTCAGGAATTAGGAAAGTCAAACCATGACTTCATGCAACTTAGGTAGCAATGATGTATTGCTAGATGTCACTCATTGTTTGTAAAATTAGAACAGTTCTAATTTTGCTGCCAACGTTGCATGAACCTACAAGGGTCACAACCTTCGAATGAAACGAACAAAAATTGGAAACCATACTCCCTATTTTAGGGAGGTTGCCGAAAATCCCCTATGGGATAGGGGAAATCGGCAACTCCCTTAAATGGGAATAATATTAGATAAATATTGTATTTATCAAATATTATTTAGAGCATGGAAAATATTTAGAGACTTAAATATTATAGAATAAGATTCTAGAAATTTAAATATATATTTGGAATTTATATAGTGTATATTTAATTTCAAGTTTATGTAGAATTAGATTCTACATAATTAAAAATATATATTTAAATATATTTAAATCCATGTAAAGATAGAATGAGATTCTATATAATAAAAAAATATATATTTGGATTAAATATAATGTATATTTAAATCCATGTTTTATGTAGAATAAGATTCTACATAATTAAATATATATATATTTCATTTAATATTATTAAATATAATGTATATTCAATATAAACCAATTTCAAGTAGAATTAGATTCTATGAATTTTGGTTGACCTTGGATTTAAGGAATTCAACTAGAATTAAGTCTCTGAATACTATTTAAAGGGACAAGGGCTAGCAACCAAATCATCCCTCTTCCTCCTCTTGAAGATTTCGAAAACACCCCTATGGATTCCCCACTAGAATTCGACATATCCAGAAAGCTCTCTGAGAAGCTGTTCGATATTTTTTTGGTGTTCTACTTGCTCCCTGGAAAATCCCTGAAGGTTCCCTTGCTCGATTGCATGTCCCGGTTGAACTCCTGGTCGATTTCAGACTCCCTCAGGGAACCCCTTGATAGATTTCGACTTCTCCCTGAAAGGTGTTCAAACCTGTCGAAATTTATCGCTAAGTGTTAGGGAGGCAGAAACTTTGTTTGCTTTGTTCGGGTGGACTCCGTAGAGGTCGTTGCGAACATGTGACGATTCTAGTTTTACTTGACGTGGTTATTCCGACATACTGTCGGTTTTCCAGTTTCCAGAGTTTTAAAAGGTACCTCTTCAAATTTTCACACCGGATTCATTCCTGTACATGGATCATGGCTGGATTACATCGGATTAATTTTTCCGCTGCGCCACGGGGCGTGCCGACATGACCCAACAGTGGTATCAGGTCCACTTGTATCATACGAATTCGGACTTAAATTCTTGTGTGATGTTTATGTATGAGATGCATGCTGTTTGATTCGATTTAGATATTTATCGTTTATCGTATCACACCTAATAAAGACTTATTTCGATTATCACTGAATGATTAAGAGTTAATCATAACTATGTTAGGTTGCTTCAATGTTAAATGTTAACATGTTGAGACTAATAGTTAGTCTAGAGAACAAGTAGTTGTTCGTAGTTTCATAGGTGCATGAAATCTCTGAAAGGGCTTCTAATTTGATAAAAGTTATCAAACTATATTTCACGGTGAATCCATAAGAGTTATGGTTAGACGTTATGAAAAATGCATGTCTAGGATTGGCATCATTAAAGACTTGGTACTTAAGTGTGCCTAGTGCACCACCTCTCTTTCATGTTGACCTACCCGGTGCATTTGTTCGTGAACGCAAATGGTTTATGAAACCTCGTGATCCTTTTTTTGCCCATTAACCGCAACACAAGGACAATCAGTTTAAAACTCCATAAACACGTCGTTACTTTGTTCGCACGATGTTTGAAATGCATGTTTGATTGCACAATGTTTGTTTTGCATGGTTATAGCCCATAGCCTTTATAGTTTTGGTTTTTATAAATACGACCTGCGTGTCGTGCCTTTCTCTATCTTCTATTGTACTTCTCTTCTCATCTCACTTCCTCGCATGTAACGCGAGTTTCTGAAAATTGTAAATACTCATGTAGATAAAGCAAGAACCAAGGTAGCAGCGTGGTGGGCCTTCCCTGGTGGACCGGGCGTTTCAGAAGCAGATTCTATCTTCAGTAGAATGGTCCTCCCATTGGCTTAGGACGGATCGCCTTAGGTTAAGAAGGGCTATAATCATTGCATATTTATTTACCGCTTATATTTACCTTGTATGTGATGCAATGGATGTTTTATAAGCATGATTAAACATAGTTCTATTGATAGGATCAATGTTAAAATGATGAGATAATTAAGTAAATCCCTCACTACAATTCTAAGTCTGTTTTAGCCATCCAATATTTACCCTCGTTAAAGCTTCGATTAATATAATGCGAGCTTTTCCAAAGCAATGTCACATTTATCTATCTTAGTTAAACGTGAAGAATAAGCTAGTGATATTCGCCGGTTGAGATATTGGTATTGACTTAGCTGGGTTGTTCTAATAAGATTAGAAAACCTAGTGGTTAAAAGTTTTGGATAATCATAAGATGATTTAAAGAAAAGAGTTGTTCGCCAAAAGATGAGGAATTACATGAGATGTAATTAGTAAGGTGTTACTTACCTAAACAACCATTTCCTAAAAGACTGGCCAAAGCCGATTTAGGAATGGTGAAATACGGATCCTCACTCACTAGAAAAACTATCGAAACGTTTCTCCGAAATTAAAACTAGAGGGTTTTTAATTTTGAAGAAAATAGTGGGAGTAAATTTATAGTAAAGACCTATCTATAAATTTTAAAATTTAGAAAAACTTATGTTGAATATTTTCTTTGTTGTAGAATTAATGGCAAATAATACTCTATCTCTGCGATCTATCCTTGAGAAGGATAAGCTCAGTGGCATAAACTTCCTTGAATGGTTCTGAAATTTGAGAATTGTTCTCAAACAAGAAAAGAATGAATATGTCATTGAAGAACCTGTTCTTGATGAACCGGTTGCCACTTCTTCCAGAGCTGACAAAGGCAAGTTTAAGAAACACATGGACGACATGCTGGATGTCAGTTGTCTTATGCTTGCCTCCAAGACCCCTGAGCTTCAGAAGCAACGTAAGGACATGGTAGCTTATGATATGATTCAAAATCTCAAGGAGATTTATGAAGGGCAAGCTCGTCAAGAGAGGTACAAGACCTCTAAAGCTCTGTTTCAATGCAAGATGAGTGAGGGATCTCCCATAGGAGCTCACGTCATCAAAATGATGGGCTACATCCAAACGTTGGAGAAGCTCGGCTTGCCGCTGAAACATGAATTAGCTACTGATGTCATCCTGCAATCGTTGTCGGATAGTTTCAATCAGTTCGTCCTTAATTTCAATATGAATGAAATTAACAAGAAGCTGCCACAGTTGCTCGGCATGTTGAGAACTGCTGAAATCAACCTGAAGAAGGCAGGACCTAAACATGTTCTGATGGTCCGCAAGGGCAAGAAGAAAAGTAAATCGATAGCAAAGTCTAAAGGTGATGGTAAGACCAAAACCGATGGAAAGGAGGCATTGAAACCTAAGAAGGGAATCAAGAAGGATGGAAAATGTTTCCATTGCGGCAAGACCGAACATTGGAAGAGAAACTACCCCACACACCTACAAGAAGTCAAGAAAGCAAAAACGAGTGAGGCATCAACCCTCAGAGGCTTCTAAAGAGAAGACATCAGAATAAACATGGACCTGCGAATGGAAATAAAGCAAGAGGTGCTACATCATCCACTAGGACATGTGTTTTTGCTTAAATAGATTTGTTTTAGTTTTTAATCTTTGGTTCATAATTAAAACCCACAAGTGGAACGAAAAGTCTTTGAAAGAGAATCAAATATGTTAGACATGTTTTGATTCAGAACAAGTCATTTTCGACTTCTTTACACACTAGAAAAACTACTCTCACACTTAATCGTTTTTTAAACTTGGTTCGGAACGCCATATAAGATATGGACTAAGAATTGTTCTAGAATACCTTTGAAGTTTTAAGGTAACTTACATGTTAAAATGTTTACAAAGTTCGAACCTTAAAAGCTCCATTTTTTGTTTATCCTAACGAGAACAAAGCGTTTTGTAACCCCCTTAGCCCGGCCTAGATGGTTGACCCGAACTACGAAGATTACACGGGGAAAACCAACGTCAACCCGAAAGTCAACCTTGATTAACGACCCTTTTTTTCTTTTTAATCTTGTCTAAATGCATATTAACCCTAGGTGTACCCTTGAGATAAACATACTCAAAAATCACAACAATTGGAAAACAATTAGGGACTCAATTGCATAACATAGAAATTTAGGGACCAAATTGCAAATTCTGTAAATTACGAGGGCTTAACCAACTTTTGAGTTACCATTATGAAATTAACCATGTTTCATGCTTCTCTGCCAAATTTCATCTCAAACGGACATCTCAAACTCAATCAATTGCATATACAAAGGTTGGGACTAAAACGTAAGGATTTCAAAACATATAACAATCAGATTCAATGCCCAACGGTCGAGTGTTCCGAAACGGGAAAGGACCGTTCCGAAACGCGGGACCGTTCCGAAACTTGTTGCGGAACAGGGCTTGACAGTAGCAAATCCGTTTCGGAACAGCTCTACCTGTTTCGAAACGCCATGGCCATTTCAAGCCACCTGTTCCGAAACAGTAGCACCCTTTCCGATACGGGTTGCCCAGAAATGCAGAAATTTGCTGGTTTAAAACCCTTTCAACCCGTCAAACACATTCATATGGTCTCCAAAACATACCGACAAGTCATTAAGTACTAAAGGAACATAATAGCATCATCACAACACAATCATGGCATCATTTGAGGAAAATCCCAAATCTATAGGCATGCATCCTATAATGAAATCATGCATTCATCAAATCACCAAAACCAAGTACCAAATGGCCCTTTACATGTTCCAACATCATCATAGGCATTAAACCAAACTTAGGGAGTCCAAAACATCTCCCAAAAACACAATCTAGGTTCCCATTGCCAAATGCCAAAAGCTAAAAGTGTTGTGAAAATAGTCACCATACATGAGATTAAACTTTCACTTGGATCCTTGACCTCCTTGCTACCCTTTAAGCACTTCAATGCTCTGCATTATTGGTTCAAGAAAGAGAGAGCGTAAGCACATAGCTTAGTGAGGAATGCTCAATTAAAACAACACAATAATGCCTTTTGTAAAAACACCTTTTCAAGGCCTTTAGTTTCAAAAACATCAATTACCATGCATTTATGCATACAAACCAAGCATCTCATGCTTCAATTCATCAACATGTCATATTGGCTTGTAAGTGATAATCCACAATCATTTTACAACTCAAAACACAATCGGATACGCGGATTACAAGCGTTGTCCCATACGCTTCATAGACACTACCAATATCAAGGTGGAGTTTACGGTACAATCACAACCCCTCAACACCCGTGATGGAGTCTACGGTACAATCACAACCCCTCCACATCACTCATTGGTAGTTGTATAACATCACTAACGAGATCACGGGACACACAACACAAGATCCACACATGGACTTTTAACCACTATTGTGATCTTAACCATCTCGTTAGTGTACTTGGATGGAGTTTACGGTACAATCACAACCCCTCAACATCCAAGGCGACTTTATTCACGGTGCACCCAATCCTATAGCCGGCTAACTATATCCGATTCAAGTACTTTTAAACCAACACATCACTTGCCAATATACATCATTTAACCACATCAAACCAATGTTTTAAAGCATTTAACAAAGCCATTAAAGCATCATGCATCACTATGCATCAAAACCACATTTATCAATGTTCAAAACAAGGATCTCTTACCTTGAGCATCATTCAACACATGGCTTACAAAACTAGCATTAAACATGCTAAAATATGCTTCAAAAACAGAATTTAAACATGCAAAATAAACACATTGCATTCAACCATCTCATGGTTCATCAAAAAGAGAGTTTTTCTGAAAACTTACTCTTGAGCTTAGCTAAGTTGTTTAGACTTAAACTAAGCTCCCTTAACCTTCAAACATTGGTTTCAGAGCTGAAAACCAAACTTCACTCACCGATTCCGTTTCGCAAGCTTGCCGAAACGCTGATCAAGCCTTCGGATCAACACCACAAGGATCCGAAGATGTCTCCCCTGTTTTAAACACATTAAAGCAGAGGATTAATGCATCATCATGCATTAATATCTTCAACCAAGACACCTAAACTCGTTGCTCTCATCAACACTCACATTTCGGCTACCAAACACAACCGAAATCACATCCAAACACCTCTACAACATTACCCAGCCAAGATCCATCAATTCCAATCATTCTAAGACATCAATTAACATCCAAAAATAGCCTAATCACGTCCTTATACCTCCAGCTATAGCAGAACATCAAAATCACCCCCAAAACCACCATTAACTCAAGCAAAAACTTAAGAAAATCAACCTATCCAAGATTGCATTGATTAAACCTCAATTACACATCATTTATACATCCAATATACATCAAAAAGACATCTCAAAACAGAGCCCAATCATTTATTACGAATTTCCACAAAATTAAATCCAAATCTTGCATTTTAAGCCAAAATCAAGAACACAACTATAAAACCTTTAATAAAACTCAAATCAAGGATTGAGAACTTGGGAATTTCAGTAAAGAACTGAGTATTTAGAGGAGAAGGACGTTCATACCTCTAAATGTGGATTCTCCTTGTTTAAAGCCAAGATTCTTGAAAATTCAATAAGCAAATGATGTTGATTTGGTGTAGAAATGAATAGAAATCATTTGGAGATTGTAATCTCAACTTTAGGTGTTAAAATCAGAGGAAAAGTGGCTGGAGAAATGTGTTTGGCTGTGGGAAAATTGAGAGAAAAAGAGATGGGAAAATTTTGACAAAAGTTAGTTATAAAACCAAAATATCTATTTTCCCTCCTTTCCTTTTATTAAATATCATTAAATAAATCTTTAATATTTAAGAAAAATCTGGAGAATCCTCTTCTTGGGTAAATTAGCTCCTTAAAGATTCAAAGTTTCAATCCTTTTAAAACAGTCACCAACTTTTCAAAAATTACATTTTAGTCACTAACTTGAAATATCGTATTTCCAAACCCCATTTTGTAAAATTGATTTCACCACTCTCTTATATATAATAAAAGAGGATTTTTAGATATTTTCCATATTTTTAATGCATCCCGAACTAGGCTTTCCCTAAAAACCACCTTTTATATTCGAACCGAAAATCCGACCGGTCCGATTCAACCCAAAACTTCTAAGCCCAAAATTGGGGTGTTACAACTCCCCCCCCCCCCCTTAAGAAATTTCGTCCTCGAAATTTACCTGAAGGAAAAAGGTACGGAAACTGCTTCAACATGTCATCCTTCCGTTCCCACGTGGCTTCCTCAGCACCACGATGCTTCCACAACACCTTTACCAACTCAATGGTCTTGCCTCGAAGAACTTTACTATCCGAATCCAGAATCTTCACCGGCTCCTCATCATAAGTCAAATCCGGATTCAACTCCACTTCCTCCACATGCATCACATGAGAAGGATCCGATCTATACTTCCGAAGCATAGAAACATGAAACACATCATGAATCTTTTCTAACACTTGCGGTAACCTCAACTTGTACGCAACAAGACCTACACGCTCAATCACCTCGTATGGTCCAATATACCTAGGGCTCAACTTACCCTTTCGGCCAAACCTCATCACCTTTTTCCAAGGCGAAACTTTCAAAAACACACGGTCACCCACCGCATACTCAATCTCCTTACGCTTCAAATCCGCGTAAGACTTTTGCCGATCAGAAGCTGCCTTCAACCGCTCACAAATGAGCTTCACCTTCTCGATGGTTCCCTTCAACAAAGCTGGCATCGAAACCAATTTCTGACCCGTTTCAGCCCAACATAGAGGAGTCCTACACTTCCACCCGTACAAAGCTTCATAAGGTGCCATTTGAATACTTGCCTGATAACTATTATTATAGGCAAACTCCACCAAAGGCAAATGTTTCTCCCAAGAACCCTGAAACTCAATCACGCAGCACCTCAACAAATCCTCCAATACCTGGATAACACGCTCAGACTGTCCATCCGACTGCGGATGATAAGATGTACTGAAATTCAACCGTGTACCCAAAGCCTGATGCAAACACTGCCAGAAATGCGATGTAAACCTCGGATCTCTATCTGACACAATCGACTTTGGCACACCATGCAGCCGCACAACCTCAGCAATGTACAGCTCCGCAAGCTTATCTAAAGTGTACGTAGTATGCATAGGCAAGAAATGCACACACTTCGTCAGGCGATCCACAATCACCCACACTGAATTCTTCTTCGATGGCGACAAAGGCAAACCAGACACAAAGTCCATGGTAATCCTTTCCCACTTCCACTCAGGAATCCTCAACGGTTGCAACAACCCTTAAGGAAATTGATGCTCAACTTTAACTCGCTGACATACCATACACTTGCTTACAAACTCAGCAACATCTTTCTTTAAACCCACCCAATAGTACTCATCACGAAGATCACGGTACATCTTAGTACTACCAGGGTGCATAGCAAAAGGACTACTATGAGCTTCAGTCAGAATAGTACGCCTCCACTCAGCATCATTGGGCACTACTATCCGACTCCCAAAGCATAAAACTCCATCATCATTAAAGTAGAAATCCGATGGCCTATCCTTCGCAATATCCTGAACATGTGGCACCAAGGAATCATCCAACAGCTGTTTTTCCTTAATCAACTGAATCAAGGATGGTTTCACTTGCAACTCAGCCACAAGACCACCATCACGCGAGATGCTCAAACTGTAACGCCCCGGTTTTGGGCTTGGAAGTCTTGGGCGTTGACCGGTTGGTCAAAGTGTTGTTCGAATCGTAAGAGGTTAAATTAGGAAAGCCTAGTTCGGGTTGCATTAAAAATATGGAAAAATGTTCTAATATCATCTTTTAATATAATTAAGTGAACTGTGAAATCAATTTTGGGAAATGAGTTTCGGAAGTGTGACATTTTGGCTAGTGACCAAAATGTAATTTTTGAAAGTTTGGTGGCTATTTTATAAAGGGTTGAAACTTTGAATCTTTAAGGAGCTATTTACCCAAAGGGAGTTTCTCCAGATTTTTCTAAGATATTTTGACTCATAATTCTGATTTTAAAGAAAACAAAAAGGAGGGAAACTCATTTTAAGCATTTTCTCATCTAACTTCCCATTTTCCTTCTCTCTTTTCTCTCAACCCAAACACTCAATTTCCAGAGTTTTAATTCTGATTTTCTCACCTAAAATCCTCCTTTCAACTCTCAATTGATTGCAAATCATTGTATCTTCAAAACCTCTTCAATTGCTTCAAGTTTCATCAAGGTTTTCCATTCCAAAAAGAGGAGAAACTCAAGTTTGGAGGTAAGAACGTCCTTCTCCTCTGAACTTCAAGTTCTTTAATGAAATTCCTAAGTTTTCAATCCTAAATTGATGTTTAATTATAGGCTTTTAAGTTGATTTATGGATCTTGGCTAATTATGCAAGATTTTGGTGATTTCACATGATTTTCGTTTGATCTGTTAAATCTGTGTTTTGAGAAGTGTTTTTGATGTTAAATGATCATTAAATTGATGTGGAAATGAGTTTTGATTGATGCAATCCCGGATACGTTGAGTTTCCTAATTTTAGCTTGTGTTTTAAGGTAGCTTTTGTGGTGATCTTGTGGATCTGGTGTTGCTGGAGGTATAAGGATGGTTGTAGGTTGTTTTTAGATGTTAAATGATGTTAATGGAAGTGAGGTTTTGCTGGTTTATGGCTGGGCTTTGTTTAGAAGTGTTTCGGATGCATTTTTGGTTGTGTTTGGTGGCCGAAAATGGAGGTTTTGTGAGAGCAGCGTGTTTTGATGCTTTCATTGAAGCAATTAATGCATGATGATGCATTAATCCTCTGCTTTAATGTGTTGAAACAGGGGAGGCATCCTTGGATCCAAGAATTGTTGATCCGGAGGCTTGATTTGGTGCTTTGGCTTGAAGCAAAGTGGAAATCGGTGAGTGAAAATGGATTTACAGCTTTAAAACCAAGGGTTGAAGGTTTTGGGAGCTTAGTTTAAGTCTAAACAACTTTGCTAAGCTCAAGCGTAAGTTTTCGGATTTCTCTCTAAGTGGTGGCCATGTTTTGGTGTAATGCAAAATGGTGATTTGCATGATTCGATTACTGTTTTGAAAGCATGTTTTAGCATGATAATTGCTGATGTTTTAGCATGATATATGCTGATGTTTAAAGCCATGTGTTGAAGGTAACTCTAGGTAAGAGTACCTTGTTTTTATGCATTGTTTAAATGATGATTTAATGCTTTGAGATGCATGATGAAATGGCTTGGTTTAATGCTTTAAAACAGTGGATTATATGATGTATAAAGTGTATATTGGCAAGTGATGGTTTGTAAAAGTGAAGGTCACTAAGGTGGTTAAAAGTCCTTGAGTGAGCCTTGTTACCTAAGATCATCAAGGTGGTTAAAAGTCCTTGGATGAATCTTGTTGCGGACACTAAGGTGGTTAAAAGTCCTTAGGTGCTCCTTTCCATGGTGTTTAAAAGTCCATGGGGCCAAGGTGTTTAAAAGTCCTTGGGGCCAAGGTGTTTAAAAGTCCTTGGGGTGATTCAAGCTACGGACACAAAGGTGGTTAAAAGTCCTTGTGTGGTCCTCATTCATGGTGTTTAAAAGTCCATGGCCAAGGTGTTTAAAAGTCCTTGGGGAAAGTTGTTGAACTTGATTTCATAAATGAAATGTATCACTTGAGCCAATATGACATGTATAGTACATTGAGATGCATGAGATGCATGATTTAATGTTTATGTTGAGCATGAGATGCTTGTTTAAATGAAATATGGAAGCATGGGAATTGCTTGATTTAAAGTATGCTTTGAGCATGTGTAAAGGTTGTTTACATGCATGTTTTACAAATGGTTTTAATTGCATTATTGAATGGTTTTTTTAAAGAGCACTCCTCACTAAGCTTTGGCTTACGCTCTCTCATTTTCTTGATTCAATAATGCAGAGCATTAGAGTACATTGAGGGCAGCAAGAGAAGGCAAGCCAACAAGTTCAAGTAAAGCTCAATGTATGGAAGGTTTTGTTAAACATTTTAGCTTTTGGTTGATTTGGCAATGGGGGACCAATGTGTATGTTTGGGAGGTGTTTGAGACTCCCTATGGATGTTAAATGTTGTTTGAATTGTTAGTTTTTGGATGGGATTTCTATTGCTTGCTTATGAAGGTTTATTGCTTGAATGATAGCTTTGGTAGGAAGCATGCTATATTAATTGGGGCTTTTCATATATGTTGTTTAAATGTTGAATTGTTGATGCAATTGAGGTCCTTGCATGTTGTATGATTAAGTGATATGGATTGGTGATGTTAATTTGGTGCTTAATGCATGTTTGCTGCTGTTTTCTAATCGTTTCCAGGCAGGGGTATCGGTACTCAGGCTTGCGTATCGATACGCCTGAGCCAAATATGCACTTTTCAGCCCAGGAGTATCGATACCGTTGAACAGGTATCGATACCTTATGAGTAAAGTATCGATACTGGGGGAAAGGTATCGATACCGTTGCTAGAGTTTGGTTACTGCCTTCCCCGAGTATCGATACGACACGTGGCGTATCGATACCAGACCGTTAAAATCAGTTAAAAGTATCTTTGAATGTTTTGTTTTGTTTACGTTTTGGTCCTGAATCATGTTTGTTCAATTGTATGAGTTTGGAATGTCCGTTTGAGCTGAAATTTCACAGAGAAGCATGAAACCTGACTAATTTCAAGATGGTAACTTTAATTTGGGTTAAGTCCCTTAATTTATCAGAATTTACAATTTGGTCCCTAAAGTTGTAATTTGTTCAATTGGGTCCCTGTTTGATCTCTGATGTTTGTGATCTTTTGATATGTTGCTTGTATGATCACAATTAAGGTTAATGTGCATCTAGACAAGATTAAAAAGAAAAAAAAGGGTCGTTAATCAAGGTTGACTTTCGGGTTGACTTTGGTTTTCCCCGTGTGACTTTCTTAATTCGGGTCAACCGTCTAGACCGGGTTAAGGGGGTTACATTTGGTGGTATCAGAGCTGAGTTCTCGAGTAATTGGGAATGTTGTTATGCATGATTGAAGCATGGTTTGGTATGTATGCTTGTTGTATGAAAGCATGTTCAGTGATTTGAGATGATGATGTGTATGTGATGCATGTTGTGATGATGCATGATGAGGGTACCCATTGCCAAACAAAAGCTAAAGAGATGATGTTGTTTTTGGAAGAAATTGAGCTTGAATACTTGGAATTTGCTTACCTTGCTGGTCCTGACTTGTTTTATTTTGTATTGTTATGCATGGTAAAGTATGGCACCACGTAGAGAGTTAAGGAGTAGCGCGAGAGCTACGACCCCAGAAGGGAATGTGAATGAGGAAAATACGGGTAGTGCTGTGTTACCTCCTCCTCCACCTGGTGGTGGTGGTGCGGAGAGGGAAAGAGCTGGAGCTGAGGCAGCTAGTGCTAGAGCTGCAGGACCTGAGGTTGGTCAGGGGCAAGCGATGCCTGACATGTCTGTGCTGGTGCAAGCTATTGCGGGTGCTTTTCGAGCAGCAGTAGCTGGAGCTCAAGGAGCTGGGCATCAGGGAGATGCTGGAGCTAGATTACCCTTAGAGTTTTTGCGCAGTCTTGGTGGGACTGAGTTTAGGGGTATGTCAGCTGAGAGGTCAGAAGCATGGCTGAAGAGTACCAAGCGTGTCTTGGGGCAGATGAGTTGCACTGATGTGCAAAAGCTGGGATGTGTGGTGTCTTTGCTGCAAGGTGATGCTTATACGTGGTGGACGACCACAATCTCTGGGATGGCTGATGCTGATGTTACTTGGACGTTCTTTCAGCATGCGTTCAAGAGGAGATATCTGGGAGTTAGATATCTAGATGAGAAGAAGCGTGAATTCATGTCTCTGACCCAAGGGAGCATGAGTGTGGCTGAGTATGAGGTACAGTTTGTACGTCTTAGCCAGTATGCACCGGAGTTAGTACCTGATGAGCGCGAGAGGTGCGAAAGGTTCCGTTATGGCTTGGTGACGGAGGTTAAGACCTATATGTTGGCTGCGGAGTACAATGATTTCGATGTGTTGGTTAGTCGGTCCAAGGACATTGAGATGAATCTGAGTTTGTCTGCGAAGGGTGCTGGAGCTAGTTCTGGGAAGAGAACTGCTGAGTATAGTTCCGGTGGTGGACGGAACAAGAGGGGACGTGATCAGAGGTTTCAGTCCTCATCTAAGAGAGGTGGAGGTGCACCTGCTAGGGGTGGCAATGCTAGAGCTGACCCTAGTGCTTGTTGGATTTGTGGTTCTCGTGGTCACTTGAAGCGTGACTGTCCTCGTGCTGGGAGGGAGGTGCAAGCTCCTGTTGTGGCAGCTGGTTATGAGTGTTGGAACTGTGGTTCTGCTGACCATTTGAGGCGTGATTGTCCGAGGATGGCTGGAGGTCAAGAGCGTGCTCCTGTTGTTGGAGCACCGCAGAGAGGTCGTGGGCGCGGCCGTGGTAATTTTCAGAGGCGAGAGGAAGGTGGTCGCGGAGTAGCTCATGTTGTAGCTATTCAACCTGAGGGTGGAGGCCAAGCGAGGGTGTATGCTCAGCGCGAGGGAAGGAATGATGCTGATGTGATTGCAGGTACCTTTACTTTGCAATCCTTGTCATTGCTTTCTTTGATTGATTCTGGATCTACGCATTCATACATTCTGCGTGAGCATGCTGAGTTGCTTGGTTTTCCTGTTGAGTCTTTGGATGTTGGTGTTAGAGTCACTAGTTCTTTTGGTGAAACTGTTGTGACTCGTAAGCTTTATAGAAGGTGTCCTTTGGTTGTTCAAGAGCATGTCTTTCTTGTTGATCTTATGGAGTTGCCCTTTTATGGTTTTGATGTGATCCTTGGTATGGATTGGCTGGCCGAGCATCGTGCTGTTGTGGATTGTGAGAATAAGCGGGTTTCGCTTAAGCTTGCGGATGATTATGAAGTGGTGGTGGTTGGCGAGAATGTGAAGTTTCTTGCCAATGTTGTTTCTACCTTGGAGGCGAGTAGGATGTTGAGGCAAGGTTGTGAAGCTTTTCTGGCTTTTGTGATGAATCCTTATTCTAAGGAGTTGAGGGTGCAGGATATCAGGGTTGTGAAGGAGTTTCCTGATGTTTTTCCTGAGGAGTTGCCTGGTTTACCTCCTATTCGCGAGGTGGAGTTTGGTATTGAGCTGTATGAGAATACCACTCCTGTGTCCATTACTCCCTATAGAATGGCACCTAAGGAGCTGAAGGAGCTGAAGACGCAGTTGCAAGAGCTGTTTGATCGTGGTTTCATCCGGCCTAGTGTGTCGCCTTGGGGTGCTCCTGTTTTGTTTGTGAAGAAGAAAGATGGCACGATGAGGATGTGCATTGATTACCGTCTGTAACGCCCCGGTTTTGGGCTCAGAAGTTTTGGGTGTTGACCGGTTCGGTCAAAGTGCTGATCGAATATATAAGAGTGAATTTAGGAAAGCCTAGTTCGGGTTGCATTAAAAATATGGAAAAATATTCTAAAATCATCTTTTAATATATATAAGTGAACTGTGAAATCAATTTTGGAAAATGAGGTTCGGAAGGTTGACATTTTGGCTAGTGACCAAAATGTAATTTTTGAAAGTTGCGGGACAGTTTTATAAAGGATTGAAACTTTGAATCTTTAAGGAGCTATTATTCCAAAAAGGATTTCTCCAGATTTTTCTAAGATATTTTAAGTCTAAAATCTGATTTTAAAGATTTAGAAAAGGGAGGGAAAATCATTTTAACCAATTTCCAACTAATTTTCCATTTTCTCTCAAATTCTCTTTTCTCTCATTTTCTCTCTACCCAAACAAGATTCTCCAGATTTCTTTCTTTGATTTTAACATCTTAATCTCTCATTTCAATTCTCATTTGATTCCTAATCATCTCATCATCAAAACCTCTCAATTTACAAGTTGATTCATCAAGCATTTTGGCTCTAAAATGGAGAAATTCAAGTTTGGAGGTAAGAACGTCCTTCTCCTCTAAACTATCAGTTCTTTACTGAAATTCCTAAGTTCTCAATCCTTGATTTATGTTTTATTAATGGCTTTTCAATTGAGATCTTGATTTTTGGCTAAAATGCAAGATTTGATGATTTTGGTGAAAATTTCGTGTGATCTGTTTAAGCAGGGTTTTGAGGTGTTAAATTGATGTTAAATGAATGCTAAAATGATTAGAAGTTGAGGTTTAATCAATGCAATCCCGGATAGGTTGAATTTCCTAAGTTTGGCTTGAGTTTTTGGTTGTTTTTGGAGTGTTTTTGGTGATCTGTTATACCTGGAGGTATAAGGACGTGGTTGTGATCATTTTGCATGTTAATTGATGTATAAAAATGGTTAGAAGTGATGGATCTTGGCTGGGTTAAGTTTTGGAAGTGTTTGGAGATGATTTCGGTTGTGTTTGGTAGCCAGATTGCTAGATTTGTGATGAGCAGCGAGTTGTGTTGATGTTGCTGGTGTTTTAATGCATAAGGATGCATTAATGTTCTGTTTTTATGTGCTTGAAACAGGGGAGGTTAATCCTTGAGCTTTGGAAGTGTTTTCGGAAGGTTTCGGAAGCTTGGAAGGCTTGTTGGCTAGCTTTGTTTGGTTATCGGTGAGTGAAGTTGGGTTTTCAGCTTTTGAAACAAGGTTTGAAGGTTTTTGGGAGCTTAGTTTAAGTCTAAACAACTTTGCTAAGCTCAAGAGTAAGTGAAGGGGTTTTTGCTTTTGAATTGTGTGTGATTTGGTTTTAAAATCAAATGTGGTTGATGATTGATATGCATATGTTTATGCATGGTTTAATTCTGTTTTGTAAGCATGTTTTAGCATGGTTTAATGCTGGTTTTGAAAGTCATTTGAAAAGGATGCTCAAGGTAAGAGATCCTTGGTTTAATACATTGAAAATGTGGTTTTGATGCATAGTGTTGCATGTGGTTCATTGGCTTTGTATGATGCTTAAAAACAGTGAATTAATGATGATTAATGATGATAATTGTTACCTTGTGCATATTGTGTATGCATGTGAATCATTGAGCTAATGATGTGATGGTTTTGCATTATGTGTATACATGTGAATCATTGAGCTAATGATGTGATGGCCTTGCATTATGTTTATGCATGTGGAACATTGGATATTATGGTAAGATGGTTATGTTGGCAAGAGATGTGAATGGTTCTTGGTTCGTTGATCGGGTATAATTAGCCGGCTATAGGATTGGGCGCACCGTGAATAAAGTCGCCTTGATGGCGGAGTGGTCAAGTGTGGACCGGGTAAACTCCCCTCAAGTATTCCTAACGAGATGAGGTCAGTGGAGGGTGTGCCCACGGGAGGACCTCGGTTGCTTAAGGTCGTAGTGGAGGTTGTTGCCCACGGTAGACCTTGGTTGAGTAAAGGTTATAAGGTGGTTAAAAGTCCTTATGTGAGAACCTTGTACTTGTTAAGATCACAATGGCAATGGTTAAGTCCATGTGTGGATCTTGTGTGTGATGTCCCGGATCTCGTTAGATGATGTCTACAACTACCAATCGGTTATGCAAAGGTTGTATGGTGGTTGAAAGTCCATACGGGAAGACCTTGTGCATGTCAAGGGTGTATGGCGGTTGAAAGTCCATACATGGTAACCTTGAGGAAAAGCTAAGGTTGTATGGTGTTTAAAAGTCCATACATGGGAACCTTAGGTTGTTAAGGTCAAATGGAGGTTGTTGCCCATTTGGAAGACCTTGGATTGGGTAGTGTGTAGGAAGCGTTGGGACACGCTTGTAATCCGCGTATCCGATCGGGTTGTAAAGTTGGAAAGTGATTATGGTTGATCTCTTGGAAGCCAATATAATGTTCTTGATCATGTTGAGCATGGGATTGCTTGAAATGATGCATGGTTGCATGTTGAGGATGGGATTGCTTGAAATGATGCATGTTTGCATGAGAAGCATGAGATGCTTGGTAAGATGCATTGTTGCATGAAATGTGTATGATGCTAGAGAAAGCATGTTACTTGTATGTTGAACAAGTGTTGGTTATCATTTGATAAATGATGCATGTGAGCATGAATTACCTATGATGCATTGAAGTCATGTATGACTTGTTGTTAAAGGCATGTGATGATGTTATGGTTTTGTGTGGCCTTGATTAAATGCATGAAATGGTTTGATTGAATTATGGTTTTAAGTGGTTTCTTGCTTGATGTGGTTTCCAAGTTAAAGAAAGGTATGTAGTGGAAAGGATGTGTTTTCCATGGTTTTATTTAAAGCTTGGCATATGGTGTTTATGCATGATTTGAACTTGATGTTGAAAAGAGTTTTCGAACATGGTTTTGGAAAGCAAATCGGGTTGGTTTTAATGTGTTTTAAAGACCCGCTGCATTGATGGTGTTTTGGTTTTGAGCATTCCTCACTAAGCATTATGTGCTTACGCTCCTTTTGTCTATCAATGCAGATTCTTGAAGCTTGGACAGCAAGGAGCAAGGGATTCAAGGTGGACTCCAATGGAGATGTATGTCTCGGTGAATAGCTATAGTTAATAAGGGCAATGGGGTAGAATCTCTCGGATTGTTGTTATTGTGATCGTATATGTTGATCATGTTTGTTAAGTGCTGTTGTTAATGTTGTTGAACATGAATTGGCTTAATTGAGGTTGCTTTGGTAGTTTATGTTTAAATGGATAGCTTGAGTAGGAAGCATGTTAATGAATTTGGGGCTTTCCATATGTGTTGGTTACATGTTGAATTGATGATGCATTTATGGTCTCTGCATGTTGTTTATCTTTGAGGAATGATTTGGTGATGTTAATTTGATGTTTGAAGCATGTTTGATGCTGTTTTCGAGTTGTTTTCAGACAGGGGTATCGATACTCGGGCTTGGGGTATCGATACACCTGAGCCAAATATGCAAGTTTCAGGCCAGGGGTATCGATACTGATGAACAAGTATCGATACCATATGAGTGGAGTATCGATACTGGGGGGAAGGTATCGATACCCTTGCTTGAATTTGGTTACTGCCTTCCCCGAGTATCGATACGACACGTGGCGTATCGATACCGGACCGTTAAAATCAGTTAAAAGTATCTTTGAATGTTTTAAAATGTTTGCGTTTTGGTCCTATATCTTGTTTGTGCAATTGTATGAGTTCGGGATGTCCGTTTGAGCTGAATTTTGGCAGAGAAGCATGAAACATGACTAATTTTAAGTTGGTAACTTAAAATCTGGTTAAGTCCTTAAAGTTTTCAGAAATTACAATTTGGTCCCTAAAGTTGTAATTTGTTCAATTGGGTCCCTGTTTTATCTCTGATGTTTGTGATCTTTGAGCATGATGTTTGTGTGATCACATCTAAGGTTAATGTGCATCTAGACAAGTTTAAAAAGAAAAAAAAAGGGTTGTTAATCAAGGTTGACTTTCGGGTTGACTTTGGCTTTCCCCGTGTAATCTTCGTAGTTCGGGTCAACCGTCTAGGCCGGGCTACGGGGGTTACATTTGGTGGTATCAGAGCTGAGTTGCGAAGGTTGGGGAAAACGGTAAGTTGTTGTGATGTATGTGTTTGATGTTTATCATGTTGTGTGGTTGAAAGCTGGTTGAAGCATGTGTTTCTGAGTATGCTGTTGATGTTTTTGAGCATGTTGCTGATGTATGCAAGCATGTTTTGTGGTTATGAACCTTGGTTGAGTTCATGTGGATATGTGTTGATGTTTTGAGCTGATGCTATGCATGATGAATGTGTTTTGAGCATGTTATGTTGCTAATGTGCTGGTGCTGTTGGATGTTGTTTGGTGTAAGCATGATCAAAGTATGTTGTTGATATGCTTGATGTTGTGATATCCATGTTGTGATGACTGTTATGTCATGTAAAGGGGGGAGGATTCGGGATACCCATTGCCTTATTAATATAGCTATTGTGTTATTTTGGAGTTGGAGTTTGAATCCTTGCTTAATGCTGGTCTAACAGGTTTTGTTTGTTTGTTGTGATTGTATGTTGTTTGTTGTTAGTGGTGTGGCAAAGATGATGAAAGAGTGGAGGATGAGTGAGATGGTTGCTGCCTTGGGGCAGGTTGTTAAGGCAAGGAATTCACCCTTTTGTAAAGGTGTTTTGTCTCAGTCTTTTGTGACTGGAGTTGAGATGGTAAGGCAAGGGAAGGAAGCTGGTTCCGGGATGGAAAGTTCTTTATCTGTTGTTTAGGAGGTGTTGGGAACATCTCAGGCTACGGTTGAGGTAGAATCAGTGGATGTACTGGCTAAATGTGTGGGTTTGCCGAAGCAGCATTTGCTTGATTTGGGTGCTGTAGAGTACCATGGTTCTTCCCCGGAGATGTTTGAGGCCTGGTTGGCCAATGTGGTTCTGATTTTGGATCAGGAAGGCTGTGATTATGCCTGTAAGCTGGGGAGTGTTGTTTCTCTGATGCTGGAGGATGCTTGTTCTTGGTGGACATCTGTGGTTGTGGCGTCACATATCCTTGATATTGATTGGGATTTCTTCGTATCTGCTTTCTATGAAAGGTATCTTGGAAGGGAATTTCCAAGGGTTGAACAAGGTGTGGGTAGTGCTGCTGGTGAGCAAGTGTTGCCTGAGCAAGGAGTGGAGGCTCAGTCATCTGTTTGTGACCGTTGTAAAAGGCAACATGTTGGAAGTTGTTGGGGCGCAGGTGTTTGTTGGAGTTGTGGTTCCAAGTTGCATGTTAAGCGTGATTGCCCTCATGGAGTGAAGTCAGCTTTGATGTTGGGCAAAGGATCTTTGAAAGGTCGTGAGCGCGACCGAGGCGAGGTTCAGAAGTGGCAGAAAAAGCAGAAGGTTGTGAAGGGTTTGGGAAAAGAAGTTTGCTGGAAGTGTGGGTCTGCTGGACACATGAAGCGTGATTGCTTGATGTTGGCTCGGAATAGCCAAGATTTCTTATCGCAAGGAGTTGGTGGTGACCCTGGTGTGTTAGTTGGTGCTGCAGTTGTGCCGCGGAAGGATGTTGGTTCCGCAAGGAAGAGAGCTCGTTCGATGAAGCTTCAGGGTGGTGTTATGTTTTCAGGTAACCTTGTTAAGTGATCTTTGCTTTAGTTGCTTAGTTTGGTTTCTGTTGTTTTTTTTCCTTGTGTGGTAAGTCTAGTCTTGTTGCTAGCATGTTTGAGGTAGTGGTAGTTGTGGTTGGTAATATCTTGGGTGTGAAGAAGGCTTGGGTAAGTATCTTGTGGTTAATGGTTGTTGGTATGATGGAGTTAGATAGGTTAAAAGTGAGTTAGGAGATTGTTCTTAGACAGATTTTTGAGGATGTTATTGGAGGGTGTGAACGGGCATTCATGCACAGTTAAAATCATTGATATATACTATATTATATATGTTGGTCCATGCATACATGTGGCATGACATTAGAGGTTTTGCATACATGTACATCAGGCATTGATAGGGCATGTAGGTGATCATGCATACGATGTTCACGCTCGCTAATAACTAATCGAATCTGTTAGTGTTGTGGTTAGATTAGGAGGGATGATGGGTTGTAGAGGTTGTTTGGTGCTAGGAGTGAGAGCTAGAAGTGCTGGAGGTTTGTTAACCAGTTGTTAGTAATAGTGGGAATGGTTTAGCCTGTTGGTAAGAGGATAGTGTTTAGTGCTCAGATGGGTTTAGTGGCTTGGTGGTGAAGGGTATCGGTTGAGGTTAGTATCGGTTAAAAGGTTTGTTTAGCTTAAAGGAAGTGGTAGTTCCTTGGTGCTAAGTGATGTTGTGGTTTGAGGTTGTGTTTCCGGGTGCTGAGGTTGTTTAGCCTTTAAGTTGTTGTGAAAGGGTTGAGTTGGTTCTTAGTAACCTTTGAAGAGTTCTGAAGCTGTTGTGTGTGTTATGGTTCAGTAATGTTCTGGTAATGCAAGTGTTCTGGTTGAAGTTTGTAGTGAAAGGGCTGTGAAAGATCGAAGGTTTTCGTTGTTGGTTTGGGTTCTTGTGAGAAGTGGTCGGCTAGTTGTGGTTAAGAAAGTTCTGTTTGAAGTCTGTTGATGGTATGTGAAATGGCTGAAGGTTTCAAGTTGGGGTTGTGATGTAATTTTTGGTTTTTGTGTAAATAGTGCTGGTGAGCTGTTGTGGTAATGTAGTTGACAGATGTGAGGGATTGTCAGCTTCGTTGGAGAGTTTGTGTAAACAGTTGATGTTAAGGATTTCTGCTTGTTGGGAAAATCTTTGGAAAAAGGTTTGGGAATCGCAAGAGTTTTAGAGGTTGAGGGGTTTGCCTAGTGTGGCTAAGTTGGTTTAGTTGTTGTTTCTGTGTAAACCAGTTATGGAAGTTATGTGCTACAGTGTTATCTGCTATAAGAGCTGAGGTTCTTCAGGTTGATGTGGGATTGTGTATAATCCGGTTGTGTGGAAGGTTAAGTTGTGGTTACCCTTGAGAGTGTGGATTTGTGGACAGTGTGTGGTGGAAGTTTTGTATTGGAAGTGATCAGTGTTATTGGTTGAGGCTTTTGTGTTGCCTTGTGTATTGCTTTGAGAAGGTTGTTGTTCTCTTTTCGCCGGTTGAAATTTCGAGGACGAAATTTCCTAAGGGGGGGAGAGTTGTAACGCCCCGGTTTTGGGCTCAGAAGTTTTGGGTGTTGACCGGTTCGGTCAAAGTGCTGATCGAATATATAAGAGTGAATTTAGGAAAGCCTAGTTCAGGTTGCATTAAAAATATGGAAAAATATTCTAAAATCATCTTTTAATATATATAAGTGAACTGTGAAATCAATTTTTGAAAATGAGGTTCGGAAGGTTGACATTTTGGCTAGTGACCAAAATGTAATTTTTGAAAGTTGCGGGACAGTTTTATAAAGGATTGAAACTTTGAATCTTTAAGGAGCTATTATTCCAAAAAGGATTTCTCCAGATTTTTCTAAGATATTTTAAGTCTAAAATCTGATTTTAAAGATTTAGAAAAGGGAGGGAAAATCATTTTAACCAATTTCCAACTAATTTTCCATTTTCTCTCAAATTCTCTTTTCTCTCATTTTCTCTCTACCCAAACAAGATTCTCCAGATTTCTTTCTTTGATTTTAACATCTTAATCTCTCATTTCAATTCTCATTTGATTCCTAATCATCTCATCATCAAAACCTCTCAATTTACAAGTTGATTCATCAAGCATTTTGGCTCTAAAATGGAGAAATTCAAGTTTGGAGGTAAGAACGTCCTTGTCCTCTAAACTATCAGTTCTTTACTGAAATTCCTAAGTTCTCAATCCTTGATTTATGTTTTATTAATGGCTTTTCAATTGAGATCTTGATTTTTGGCTAAAATGCAAGATTTGATGATTTTGGTGAAAATTTCGTGTGATCTGTTTAAGCAGGGTTTTGAGGTGTTAAATTGATGTTAAATGAATGCTAAAATGATTAGAAGTTGAGGTTTAATCAATGCAATCCCGGATAGGTTGAATTTCCTAAGTTTGGCTTGAGTTTTTGGTTGTTTTTGGAGTGTTTTTGGTGATCTGTTATACCTGGAGGTATAAGGACGTGGTTGTGATCATTTTTCATGTTAATTGATGTATAAAAATGGTTAGAAGTGATGGATCTTGGCTGGGTTAAGTTTTGGAAGTGTTTGGAGATGATTTCGGTTGTGTTTGGTAGCCAAATTGCTAGATTTGTGATGAGCAGCGAGTTGTGTTGATGTTGCTGGTGTTTTAATGCATAAGGATGCATTAATGTTCTGTTTTTATGTGCTTGAAACAGGGGAGGTTAATCCTTGAGCTTTGGAAGTGTTTTCGGAAGGTTTCGGAAGCTTGGAAGGCTTGTTGGCTAGCTTTGTTTGGTTATCGGTGAGTGAAGTTGGGTTTTCAGCTTTTGAAACAAGGTTTGAAGGTTTTTGGGAGCTTAGTTTAAGTCTAAACAACTTTGCTAAGCTCAAGAGTAAGTGAAGGGGTTTTTGCTTTTGAATTGTGTGTGATTTGGTTTTAAAATCAAATGTGGTTGATGATTGATATGCATATGTTTATGCATGGTTTAATTCTGTTTTGTAAGCATGTTTTAGCATGGTTTAATGCTGGTTTTGAAAGTCATTTGAAAAGGATGCTCAAGGTAAGAGATCCTTGGTTTAATACATTGAAAATGTGGTTTTGATGCATAGTGTTGCATGTGGTTCATTGGCTTTGTATGATGCTTAAAAACAGTGAATTAATGATGATTAATGATGATAATTGTTACCTTGTGCATATTGTGTATGCATGTGAATCATTGAGCTAATGATGTGATGGTTTTGCATTATGTGTATGCATGTGAATCATTGAGCTAATGATGTGATGGCCTTGCATTATGTTTATGCATGTGGAACATTGGATATTATGGTAAGATGGTTATGTTGGCAAGAGATGTGAATGGTTCTTGGTTCGTTGATCGGGTATAATTAGCCGGCTATAGGATTGGGTGCACCGTGAATAAAGTCGCCTTGATGGCGGAGTGGTCAAGTGTGGACCGGGTAAACTCCCCTCAAGTATTCCTAACGAGATGAGGTCAGTGGAGGGTGTGCCCACGGGAGGACCTCGGTTGCTTAAGGTCATAGTGGAGGTTGTTGCCCACGGTAGACCTTGGTTGAGTAAAGGTTATAAGGTGGTTAAAAGTCCTTATGTGAGAACCTTGTACTTGTTAAGATCACAATGGCAATGGTTAAGTCCATGTGTGGATCTTGTGTGTGATGTCCCAGATCTCGTTAGATGATGTCTACAACTACCAATCGGTTATGCAAAGGTTGTATGGTGGTTGAAAGTCCATACGGGAAGACCTTGTGCATGTCAAGGGTGTATGGCGGTTGAAAGTCCATACATGGTAACCTTGAGGAAAAGCTAAGGTTGTATGGTGTTTAAAAGTCCATACATGGGAACCTTAGGTTGTTAAGGTCAAATGGAGGTTGTTGCCCATTTGGAAGACCTTGGATTGGGTAGTGTGTAGGAAGCGTTGGGACACGCTTGTAATCCGCGTATCCGATCGGGTTGTAAAGTTGGAAAGTGATTATGGTTGATCTCTTGGAAGCCAATATAATGTTCTTGATCATGTTGAGCATGGGATTGCTTGAAATGATGCATGGTTGCATGTTGAGCATGGGATTGCTTGAAATGATGCATGTTTGCATGAGAAGCATGAGATGCTTGGTAAGATGCATTGTTGCATGAAATGTGTATGATGCTAGAGAAAGCATGTTACTTGTATGTTGAACAAGTGTTGGTTATCATTTGATAAATGATGCATGTGAGCATGAATTACCTATGATGCATTGAAGTCATGTATGACTTGTTGTTAAAGGCATGTGATGATGTTATGGTTTTGTGTGGCCTTGATTAAATGCATGAAATGGTTTGATTGAATTATGGTTTTAAGTGGTTTCTTGCTTGATGTGGTTTCCAAGTTAAAGAAAGGTATGCAGTGGAAAGGATGTGTTTTCCATGGTTTTATTTAAAGCTTGGCATATGGTGTTTATGCATGATTTGAACTTGATGTTGAAAAGAGTTTTCGAACATGGTTTTGGAAAGCAAATCGGGTTGGTTTTAATGTGTTTTAAAGACCCGCTGCATTGATGGTGTTTTGGTTTTGAGCATTCCTCACTAAGCATTATGTGCTTACGCTCCTTTTGTCCATCAATGCAGATTCTTGAAGCTTGGACAACAAGGAGCAAGGGATTCAAGGTGGACTCCAATGGAGATGTATGTCTCGGTGAATAGCTATAGTTAATAAGGGCAATGGGGTAGAATCTCTCGGATTGTTGTTATTGTGATCGTATATGTTGATCATGTATGTTAAGTGCTGTTGTTAATGTTGTTGAACATGAATTGGCTTAATTGAGGTTGCTTTGGTAGTTTATGTTTAAATGGATAGCTTGAGTAGGAAGCATGTTAATGAATTTGGGGCTTTCCATATGTGTTGGTTACATGTTGAATTGATGACGCATTTATGGTCTCTGCATGTTGTTTATCTTTGAGGAATGATTTGGTGATGTTAATTTGATGTTTGAAGCATGTTTGATGCTGTTTTCGAGTTGTTTTCAGACAGGGGTATCGATACTCGGGCTTGGGGTATCGATACACCTGAGCCAAATATGCAAGTTTCAGGCCAGGGGTATCGATACTGATGAACAAGTATTGATACCATATGAGTGGAGTATCGATACTGGGGGGAAGGTATCGATACCCTTGCTTGAATTTGGTTACTGCCTTCCCCGAGTATCGATACGACACGTGGCGTATCGATACCGGACCGTTAAAATCAGTTAAAAGTATCTTTGAATGTTTTAAAATGTTTGCGTTTTGGTCCTATATCTTGTTTGTGCAATTGTATGAGTTCGGGATGTCCGTTTGAGCTGAATTTTGGCAGAGAAGCATGAAACATGACTAATTTTAAGTTGGTAACTTAAAATCTGGTTAAGTCCTTAAAGTTTTCAGAAATTACAATTTGGTCCCTAAAGTTGTAATTTGTTCAATTGGGTCCTTGTTTTATCTCTGATGTTTGTGATCTTTGAGCATGATGTTTGTGTGATCACATCTAAGGTTAATGTGCATCTAGACAAGTTTAAAAAGAAAAAAAAAGGGTTGTTAATCAAGGTTGACTTTCGGGTTGACTTTGGCTTTCCCCGTGTAATCTTCGTAGTTCGGGTCAACCGTCTAGGCCGGGCTACGGGGGTTACACCGTCAGCTGAACAAGTTGACTATCAAGAATCGGTATCCTTTGCCGAGGATTGATGATCTCTTTGATCAATTTCGGGGAGCTGCTGTGTTCTCTAAGATTGACTTGAGGTCAGGGTATTATCAGTTGAAGGTGAAGGATGTGGATGTGCCTAAGACAGCTTTCAGGACAAGGTATGGGCATTATGAGTTCCTTGTGATGCCGTTTGGTTTGACAAATGCTCCTGCTGCTTTCATGGACATGATGAATCGTGTTTTTCATGAATACCTGGACAAGTTCGTTGTGGTGTTCATTGATGATATCCTTGTGTACTCGCGTACTGAGGAAGAGCACGAAGAGCATTTGAGGATTGTGTTGCAAGCTTTGTTGGAGAATCAGCTTTATGCTAAGCTGAGAAAGTGTGAGTTCTGTCTTAGAGAGGTGGTTTTTCTTGGGCATGTGGTCTCAGCTGAGGGGATTCGTGTTGATCCTCAGAAGATTGAAGCAGTGATGAACTGGAAAGTTCCTAAGTCTGTTCAGGAGGTTCGTAGTTTCCTTGGTTTGGCAGGATACTACCGAAGGTTTGTGGATGGTTTTTCCAAGATTGCTGCTCCTTTGACGAAGCTGCTGCAGAAAGATGTTAAGTATGAGTGGACAGAAGTGAGACAGCAAGCTTTTGAGAAGCTGAAGATGGCTTTGACTCAAGCTCCTATCTTGATTCAGCCTGAATCAGGGAAAGAGTTTGTAGTCTACAGTGATGCATCCTATGTTGGTTTGGGGTGTGTGCTGATGCAAGAGGGTAAGGTTGTGGCTTATGCGTCGCGGCAGTTGAAGGTGCATGAGCGCAATTATCCTACGCATGACATTGAGCTGGCTGCAGTGGTTTTTGCTCTGAAGATCTGGAGGCATTATCTGTATGGTGAGAAGTGTACTGTGTACACGGATCACAAGAGTTTGAGGTATCTGATGTCTCAGAAGGAGTTGAATCTTAGGCAGCGGCGTTGGTTGGAGTTGCTCAAGGATTATGATCTGACGATAGAGTATCATCCGGGAAAGGCCAATGTTGTTGCGGATGCCTTGAGTAGGAAGGTAGCTGTTGAGCTGAGAGCTATGTTTGCTAGCTTGGGCATATCGCAGGATGGTGGTCTTGTTGCTGAGTTGCAAGTGAAACCATCGTTGGTTCAGTTGATCAAGGATAAGCAGTTGTTGGATGATTCCTTGGTGTCTCATGTTCAGGATATCGCGGAGGGTAGACCTTCGGATTTCTGCTTTAATGAGGATGGAGTGTTGTGTTTTGGTAGTCGAATAGTAGTGCCTGCAGATGCTGAGTTGAGGCGTGCTATTCTAGCTGAAGGTCATAGTAGTCCTTTTGCTATGCATCCTGGTAGTACAAAGATGTATCGCGATCTTCGTGATGAGTACTATTGGGTAGGTTTGAAGAAGGATGTGGCAGAGTTCGTGAGCAAGTGTTTGGTGTGTCAGCGAGTTAAGGCTGAACATCAGGTTCCTTCTGGTTTGTTGCAACCGCTGAAGATCCCTGAATGGAAGTGGGAGAGGGTTACCATGGATTTTGTATCTGGTTTGCCTTTGTCTCCGTCGAAGAAGAATTCTGTTTGGGTGATTGTGGATCGCCTGACGAAGTGTGCGCATTTCTTGCCTGTGCATACTACGTTCTCTTTGGATAAGCTGGCAAAGCTGTACATTGCTGAGGTTGTGAGGTTGCATGGTGTGCCTAAGTCGATTGTGTCGGATAGGGATCCGAGGTTCACATCGCGTTTTTGGTAGTGTTTGCATCAAGCTCTGGGTACAAGGTTGCATTTCAGTACATCCTATCATCCTCAGTCGGATGGCCAGTCTGAGCGAGTTATTCAGATCTTGGAGGATATGTTGAGATGCTGCGTGATAGAGTTCCAAGGTTCTTGGGAGAAGCATCTGCCTTTGGTTGAGTTCGCTTATAACAACAGTTATCAGGCGAGTATACAGATGGCACCTTATGAGGCTCTGTATGGGAGGAAGTGTAGGACTCCTCTGTGTTGGGCGGAAACTGGTCAAAAGTTGGTTTCGATGCCTGCTTTGTTGAAAGGAACCACCGAGAAGGTGAAGCTCATTTGTGAGCGGTTGAAGGCTGCTTCTGATCGGCAGAAGTCTTACGCGGATTTGAAGCGTAAGAAGATAGTGTTTGCAGTGGGTGATCGCGTGTTCTTGAAGGTTTCGCCTTGGAAGAAGGTGATGAGGTTTGGTCGGAAGGGTAAGCTGAGCCCTAGATACATTGGACCGTATGAGGTTGTTGAGCGTGTGGGTCCTGTTGCGTATCGGTTGAGGTTACCTCAGGAGCTGGAGAAGATCCATGATGTGTTCCATGTTTCTATGCTCCGGAAGTATAGATCTGATCCTTCGCATGTGTTGCCTGTGGAGGAAGTGGAATTGAATCCGGGTTTGACCTATGATGAGGAACCGGTGAAGGTTCTGGATTCAGATAGCAAAGTTCTTCGTGGCAAGACCATTGAGTTGGTGAAGGTGCTGTGGAAGCATCGCGGTGTTGAGGAAGCCACGTGGGAGCGGAAGGAAGATATGTTGAAGCAGTTTCCTTATCTCTTTCCTTCAGGTAAATTTCGGGGACGAAATTTCTTAAGGGGGGGAGAGTTGTAACGCCCCGGTTTTGGGCTTGGAAGTCTTGGGCGTTGACCGGTTGGTCAAAGTGCTGTTCGAATCGTAAGAGGTTAAATTAGGAAAGCCTAGTTCGGGTTGCATTAAAAATATGGAAAAATGTTCTAAAATCATCTTTTAATATAATTAAGTAAACTGTGAAATCAATTTTGGGAAATGAGTTTCGGAAGTGTGACATTTTGGCTAGTGACCAAAATGTAATTTTTGAAAGTTTGGTGGCTATTTTATAAAGGGTTGAAACTTTGAATCTTTAAGGAGCTATTTACCCAAAGGGAGTTTCTCCAGATTTTTCTAAGATATTTTGACTCATAATTCTGATTTTAAAGAAAACAAAAAGGAGGGAAACTCATTTTAAGCATTTTCTCATCTAACTTCCCATTTTCCTTCTCTCTTTTCTCTCAACCCAAACACTCAATTTCCAGAGTTTTAATTCTGATTTTCTCACCTAAAATCCTCCTTTCAACTCTCAATTGATTGCAAATCATTGTATCTTCAAAACCTCTTCAATTGCTTCAAGTTTCATCAAGGTTTTCCATTCCAAAAAGAGGAAAACTCAAGTTTGGAGGTAAGAACGTCCTTCTCCTCTGAACTTCAAGTTCTTTAATGAAATTCCTAAGTTTTCAATCCTAAATTGATGTTTAATTAAAGGCTTTTAAGTTGATTTATGGATCTTGGCTAATTATGCAAGATTTTGGTGATTTCACATGATTTTCGTTTGATCTGTTAAATCTGTGTTTTGAGAAGTGTTTTTGATGTTAAATGATCATTAAATTGATGTGGAAATGAGTTTTGATTGATGCAATCCCGGATAGGTTGAGTTTCCTAATTTTAGCTTGTGTTTTAAGGTAGCTTTTGTGGTGATCTTGTGGATCTGGTGTTGCTGGAGGTATAAGGATGGTTGTAGGTTGTTTTTAGATGTTAAATGATGTTAATGGAAGTGAGGTTTTGCTGGTTTATGGCTGGGCTTTGTTTAGAAGTGTTTCGGATGCATTTTCGGTTGTGTTTGGTGGCCGAAAATGGAGGTTTTGTGAGAGCAGCGTGTTTTGATGCTTTCATTGAAGCAATTAATGCATGATGATGCATTAATCCTCTGCTTTAATGTGTTGAAACAGGGGAGGCATCCTTGGATCCAAGAATTGTTGATCCGGAGGCTTGATTTGGTGCTTTGGCTTGAAGCAAAGTGGAAATCGGTGAGTGAAAATGGATTTACAGCTTTAAAACCAAGGGTTGAAGGTTTTGGGAGCTTAGTTTAAGTCTAAACAACTTTGCTAAGCTCAAGCGTAAGTTTTCGGATTTCTCTCTAAGTGGTGGCCATGTTTTGGTGTAATGCAAAATGGTGATTTGCATGATTCGATTACTGTTTTGAAAGCATGTTTTAGCATGATAATTGCTGATGTTTTAGCATGATATATGCTGATGTTTAAAGCCATGTGTTGAAGGTAACTCTAGGTAAGAGTACCTTGTTTTTATGCATTGTTTAAATGATGATTTAATGCTTTGAGATGCATGATGAAATGGCTTGGTTTAATGCTTTAAAACAGTGGATTATATGATGTATAAAGTGTATATTGGCAAGTGATGGTTTGTAAAAGTGAAGGTCACTAAGGTGGTTAAAAGTCCTTGAGTGAGCCTTGTTACCTAAGATCATCAAGGTGGTTAAAAGTCCTTGGATGAATCTTGTTGCGGACACTAAGGTGGTTAAAAGTCCTTAGGTGCTCCTTTCCATGGTGTTTAAAAGTCCATGGGGCCAAGGTGTTTAAAAGTCCTTGGGGCCAAGGTGTTTAAAAGTCCTTGGGGTGATTCAAGCTACGGACACAAAGGTGGTTAAAAGTCCTTGTGTGGTCCTCATTCATGGTGTTTAAAAGTCCATGGCCAAGGTGTTTAAAAGTCCTTGGGGAAAGTTGTTGAACTTGATTTCATAAATGAAATGTATCACTTGAGCCAATATGACATGTATAGTACATTGAGATGCATGAGATGCATGATTTAATGTTTATGTTGAGCATGAGATGCTTGTTTAAATGAAATATGGAAGCATGGGAATTGCTTGATTTAAAGTATGCTTTGAGCATGTGAAAGGTTGTTTACATGCATGTTTTACAAATGGTTTTAATTGCATTATTGAATGGTTTTTTTAAAGAGCACTCCTCACTAAGCTTTGGCTTACGCTCTCTCGTTTTCTTGATTCAATAATGCAGAGCATTAGAGTACATTGAGGGCAGCAAGAGAAGGCAAGCCAACAAGTTCAAGTAAAGCTCAATGTATGGAAGGTTTTGTTAAACATTTTAGCTTTTGGTTGATTTGGCAATGGGGGACCAATGTGTATGTTTGGGAGGTGTTTGAGACTCCCTATGGATGTTAAATGTTGTTTGAATTGTTAGTTTTTGGATGGGATTTCTATTGCTTGCTTATGAAGGTTTATTGCTTGAATGATAGCTTTGGTAGGAAGCATGCTATATGAATTGGGGCTTTTCATATATGTTGTTTAAATGTTGAATTGTTGATGCAATTGAGGTCCTTGCATGTTGTATGATTAAGTGATATGGATTGGTGATGTTAATTTGGTGCTTAATGCATGTTTGCTGCTGTTTTCTAATCGTTTCCAGGCAGGGGTATCGGTACTCAGGCTTGCGTATCGATACGCCTGAGCCAAATATGCACTTTTCAGCCCAGGAGTATCGATACCGTTGAACAGGTATCGATACCTTATGAGTAAAGTATCGATACTGGGGGAAAGGAATCGATACCGTTGCTAGAGTTTGGTTACTGCCTTCCCCGAGTATCGATACGACACGTGGCGTATCGATACCAGACCGTTAAAATCAGTTAAAAGTATCTTTGAATGTTTTGTTTTGTTTACGTTTTGGTCCTGAATCATGTTTGTTCAATTGTATGAGTTTGGAATGTCCGTTTGAGCTGAAATTTCACAGAGAAGCATGAAACCTGACTAATTTCAAGATGGTAACTTTAATTTGGGTTAAGTCCCTTAATTTATCAGAATTTACAATTTGGTCCCTAAAGTTGTAATTTGTTCAATTGGGTCCCTGTTTGATCTCTGATGTTTGTGATCTTTTGATATGTTGCTTGTATGATCACAATTATGGTTAATGTGCATCTAGACAAGATTAAAAAGAAAAAAAAAAGGGTCGTTAATCAAGGTTGACTTTGGGGTTGACTTTGGTTTTCCCCGTGTGACTTTCTTAATTCGGGTCAACCGTCTAGACCGGGTTTAGGGGGTTACACAAACTGGCAAACATAGCCCTCAACTCAATAGCTACCTTCCTACTCAAGGAATCCGCTACAACATTAGCTTTACCCGGATGGTACTCGATTGTCTAATCGTAATCCTTAAGCAACTCCACCCAACGTCGTTGCCTAAGATTCAACTCTTTCTGAGACATCAGATACTTCAAACTCTTGTGGTCCGTGTACACAGTACACTTCTCACCATACAGGTAATGTCTCCAAATTTTCAAAGCAAAAACCACCGCAGCTAACTCGATGTCATGCGTAGGATAATTGCGCTCATGCACCTTCAACTAACGCGATGCATAAGCCACCACCTTACCCTCTTGCATCAACACACATCCCAAACCAACATAGGACGCATCACTATACACCACAAACGCTTCCGTCCACTCATACTTAACATCCTTCTGCTACAACTTCGTCAAAGGTGCAGCAATCTTCGAAAACCCATCCACGAACCTCCGATAGTACCCCGCCAAACCAAGGAAACTACGGACTTCATGAACAGACTTAGGAGGCTTCCAATTCATCACTGCCTTAATCTTTTGAGGATCAACACGTATTCCTTCAGCAGAGACCACATGACCAAGAAACACAACTTCTCTAAGCCAGAATTCACACTTGCTCAGCTTAGCATAAAGCTGATTCTCCAACAAAGCCTGCAACACGATTCTCAAATGCTCTTCATGCTCCTCCTAAGTACGAGAGTACACGATAATATCATCAATGAACACCACCACAAATTTATCCAAGTATTCATGGAATACTCTATTCATCATGTCCATGAAAGCTGCAGGAGCATTCGTCAAACCAAACGGCATCACAAGGAACTCATAATGCCCATACATCGTTCTGAAGGCTGTCTTAGGCACATCCACATCCTTCACCTTCAACTGGTAATACCCCGACCTTAAGTCAATTTTAGAGAACAGAGCCGCTCCCCGAAATTGATCAAAAAGATCATCAATTCTCGGCAATGGATACCGATTCTTGATAGTCAACTTGTTAAGCTGACGGTAATCAATGCACATTCTCATAGTGCCATCCTTCTTCTTCACAAACAAGACCGGTGCACCCCAAGGTGACACACTCGGCCGAATGAAACCACGATCAAGCAACTCCTGAAGTTGCGTCTTCAGCTCTTTCAACTCTTTAGGTGCCATTCGATAAGGAGTAATGGACACTGGAGTTGTGTTCTCATACAGCTCAATCCCAAACTCCACCTCGCGATTAGGAGGCAATCCAGGCAACTCCTCCGGAAACACACCAGGAAACTCTCGCACAGTCCTGATATCTTGCACACGTAACTCCTTAGAGCTAGGGTTCATCACAAAGGCGAGGTAGGCTTCACAAGCTTGCCTCAGCATCCGGCTCGCTTCCAATGTAGACACCACATTGGCAAGAAACTTCACATTCTCACCAACCACCACTACCTCATAATCATCCGCAAGCTTCAACGAAACTCGCTTATTCTCAAAATCCACTACAACTTGATGCTCAACAAGCCAATCCATACCAAGGATTACATCAAAGCTATAGAAAGGCAATTCCATAAGATCAACATGAAAAACATGATCTTGCACAACCAAGGGACATCTTCTATAAAGCTTTCGAGTCACAACTGTCTCACCAAAAGAACTAGTTACACGCATACCAACATCCAAAGACTCAACAGGTAAACCAAGCAATTGAGCATGTTCACGCAATATGTATGAGTGTGTAGATCCAGAATCAATCAAGGAAAGTAATGACAAGGATTGCAAAGTGAAAGTACCTGCGATCACATCCGTGTCATTCCTCCCTTCCCTCTGAGCATACACTCTGGCCTGGCCACCACCCTCAGGCTGAACAGCTACCACATGAGCCACATTCCTTCCACCATCCTCTCTACGCTGGAAGTTACCACGGTCGCGCCCACGACCTCTCTGTGGTGCAACAACTCCAGGAGCACGTCCCTGACCACCACCGGCCAACAGAGGACACTCCCTCCTCATGTGATCCGCCGATCCACAGTTCCAACACGAATTACCGATCACAACAACAGGAGCCTGTACCTCCCTCGCCGCTCGAGGACAATCACACCTCAGATGACCACGCGATCCACATGCCCAACATGTGTTCTGATCAGCTCTCGCCTTGTCCCCCTGGACAGGCGCACCTTGCCCTCCACCACCACGCCTAGCTGAAGACGGATACTTCCGATCACGTCCTCTCTTGTTCCGTCCGCCACCGGATCTATACTCAGCAGCTCGCTTGCCCGCACTAGAACCAACTCCTCTAGAAGACAAACCCAAATTCAACTCAATGTCTTTTGCTCTACCAACCAGCACATCAAAGTCAGTATACTCAGCAGCCAGCATATAGGTCTTCACTTCCGTCACCAAACCATAACGGAAACGTTCACACCTCTCCCGCTCATCAGGGATAAGCTCAGGTGTGTACTGACTGAGTCAGACAAACTGAACCTCGTACTCAGCCACTGACATGCTCCCTTGAGCAAGAGACATGAATTCCCTTTTCTTTTCATCCAGGTACCTCACACCCAGATACCTCCTCTTGAACGCGTTCAGAAAGAACGTCCAAGTCACATCAGCATCCTCCATTCCGGAGATAGTGGTTGTCCACCAAGTATACGCATCGTCATGCAGCAATGATATCACACAGCCCAGCTTCTGCAAATCATTGCAGTTCATTTGTCCCAAAATTCTCTTGGTACTTTCCAACCAAGACTCAGAACCTTCAGCAGACAAACCCCTGAACTCAGTCCCTCCCAGACTGCGCAAACGTTCCAGAGGTAGTCTCACATTAGCATCTCCCTGATGCGCAGCTCCTTGAGCTCCAGCTACCGCCGCCCGAAAAGCTCCAGCAATAGCCTGAATCAGCATTGTCATGTCAGGAGCAGCTTGCCCCTGCCCAGCTTCAGGTCCAGCGACCCCAGCACCAGTAGCAACACCAGCTCCCTCAACCCAGCACCACCACCACCAGGTGGAGGAGGTAAATCCACCACATTTTCAGCATTCTCTTCGTTCTCATTTTGATCCATAGCTCGCGTATTAATCCTCGTCTCTCTACGAGGTCCCATTCACTAATAACGTAATCACAATGCAATAAACAAAGTCAGGCTCAGCAAGGTAAGCAATCCAAGTACTCAAGCTCATTTCCAATTAAAAACAAAACATTTCATTAGCTTTGATTTGGCAATGGGTCCCTTTAACATGCTTCACCACAACATACACCACAATTGTAACATTCTTACAATTCATACATCATATTTACACTCAACAAGCATACAAAGCAATCATACACTTATCACCCACTTAACTGTTCCCAATTACTCGAGAACTCAACTCTGATACCACCAAATGTAACCCCCTTAGCCCGGCCTAGACGGTTGACCCGAACAACGAAGATTACACGGGGAAAACCAAAGTCAACCCGAAAGTAAACCTTGATTAACGACCCTTTTTTTTCTTTTTAATCTTGTCTAAATGCATATTAACCCTAGGTGTACCCTTGAGATAAGCATACTCAAAAATCACAACATTTAGAAAACAATTAGGGACTCAATTGCACAACATAGAAATTTAGGGACCAAATTGCAAATTCTGTAAATTACGAGGGCTTAACCAACTTTTGAGTTACCATTATGAAATTAACCATGTTTTATGCTTCTCTGCCAAATTTCATCTCAAACGGACATCTCAAACTCAATCAATTGCATATACAAAGGTTGGGACTAAAACGTAAGGATTTCAAAACATATAACCATCATATTCAGTGCCCAATGGTCGAGTGTTCCGAAACGGGAAAGGACCGTTCCGAAACGTGGGACCGTTCCGAAACTTGTTGCGGAACAGGGCTTGACAGTAGCAAATCTGTTTCGGAACAGCTCTACCTGTTTCGAAACGCCATGGCCATTTCAGGCCACCTGTTCCGAAACAGTAGCGCCCGTTCCGATACGGGTTGCCCAGAAATACAGAAATTTGCTGGTTTAAAACCCTTTCAACCCATCAAACACATTCATATGGTCTCCAAAACATACCAGCAAGTCATTAAGTACTAAAGGAACATAATAGCATCATCACAACAAAATCATGGCATCATTTGAGGAAAATCCCAAATCTATAGGCATGCATCCTATAATGAAATCACGCATTCATCAAATCACCAAAACCAAGTACCAAATGGCCCTTTACATGTTCCAACATCATCATAGGCATTAAACCAAACTTAGGGAGTCCAAAACATCTCCCAAAAACACAATCTAGGTTCCCATTGCCAAATGCCAAAAGCTAAAAGTGTTGTGAAAATAGTCACCATACATGAGCTTAAACTTTCACTTGGATCCTTGACCTCCTTGCTGCCCTTTAAGCACTTCAATGCTCTGCATTATTGGTTCAAGAAAGAGAGAGCGTAAGCAAATAGCTTAGTGAGGAATGCTCAATTAAAACAACACAATAATGCCTTTTGTAAAAATACCTTTTCAAGGCCTTTAGTTTCAAAAACATCATTTACCATGCATTTATGCATACAAACCAAGCATCTCATGCTTCAATTCATCAACATGTCATATTGGCTTTCAAGTGATAATCCACAATCATTTTACAACTCAAAACACAATCGGATACGCGGATTACAAGCGTTGTCCCATACGCTTCATAGACACTACCAATATCAAGGTGGAGTTTAAGGTACAATCACAATCCCTCAACACCCGTGATGGAGTCTACGGTACAATCACAACCCCTCCACATCACTCATTGGTAGTTGTATAACATCACTAATGAGATCACGGGACACACAACACAAGATCCACACATGGACTTTTAACCACCATTGTGATCTCAACCATAACACAAGATCCACACATGGACTTTTAACCACCATTGTGATCTTAACCATCTTGTTAGTGTACTTGGATGAAGTTTACGGTACAATCACAACCCCTCAACATCCAAGGCGACTTTATTCACGGTGCACCCAATCCTATAGCCGGCTAACTATATCCGATTCAAGTACTTTTAAGCCAACACATCACTTGCCAATATACATCATTTAACCACATCAAACCACTGTTTTAAAGCATTTAACAAAGCCATTAAAGCATCATGCATCACTATGCATCAAAACCACATTTATCAATGTTCAAAACAAGGATCTCTTACCTTGAGCATCCTTCAACACATGGCTTACAAAACCAGCATTAAACATGCTAAAATATGCTATCCAAAACAGAATTTAAACATGCAAAATAACCACATTGCATTCAACCATCTCATGGTTCATCAAAAAGAGAGTTTTTCCGAAAACTTATTCTTGAGCTTAGCTAAGTTGTTTAGACTTAAACTAAGCTCCCTTAACCTTCAAACATTGGTTTCAAAGCTGAAAACAAAACTTCACTCACCGGTTCCGTTTCGCAAGCTTGCCGAAACGCCGATCAAGCCTCCGGATCAACACCACAAGGATCCGAAGATGTCTCCCCTGTTTTAAACACATCAAAGCAGAGGTTTAATGCATCATCATGCATTAATATCTTCAACCAAGACACCTAAACTCGCTGCTCTCATCAACACTCACATTTCGGCTACCAAACACAACCGAAATCACATCCAAACACCTCTACAACATTACCCAGCCAAGATCCATCAATTCCAATCATTCTAAGACATCAATTAACATCCAAAAATAGCCTAATCACGTCCTTATACCTCCAGCTATAGCAGAACATCAAAATCACCCCAAAAACCACCATTAACTCAAGCAAAAACTTAGGAAAATCAACCTATCCGGGATTGCATTGATTAAACCTCAATTACACATCATTTATACATCCAATATACATCAAAAAGACATCTCAAAACAGAGCCCAATCATTTATTACGAATTTCCACAAAATTAAATCCAAATCTTGCATTTTAAGCCAAAATCAAGAACACAACTATAAAACCTTTAATAAAACTCAAATCAAGGATTGAGAACTTGGGAATTTCAGTAAAGAACTGAGTATTTAGAGGAGAAGGACGTTCATACCTCTAAATGTGGATTCTCCTTGTTTAAAGTCAAGATTCTTGAAAATTCAATAAGCAAATGATGTTGATTTGGTGTATAAATGAATAGAAATCATTTGGAGATTGTAATATCAACTTTAGGTGTTAAAATCAGAGGAAAAGTGGCTGGGGAAATGTGTTTGGCTGTGGGAAAATTGAGAGAAAAAAAGATGGGAAAATTTTGACAAAAGTTAGTTATAAAACCAAAATATCTATTTTCCCTCCTTTCCTTTTATTAAATATCATTAAATAAATCTTTAATATTTAAGAAAAATCTGGAGAATCCTCTTCTTGGGTAAATTAGCTCCTTAAAGATTCAAAGTTTCAATCCTTTTAAAACAGTCACCAACTTTTCAAAAATTACATTTTAGTCACTAACTTGAAATATCGTATTTCCAAACCCCATTTTGTAAAATTGATTTCACCACTCTCTTATATATAATAAAAGAGGATTTTTAGATATTTTTCCATATTTTTAATGCATCCCGAACTAGGCTTTCCCTAAAATCCACCTTTTATATTCGAACCGAAAATCCGACCGGTCCGATTCAACCCAAAACTTCTAAGCCCAAAATTGGGGTGTTACACGTTTGTTTCTCAAACAAGAGTTTATATTGAAAGAGATTAATTCTCACAAAGGGATATTATTTTTCAACTTTAACGAGAACAAAATATTTCTTGCTCAAACGATAGTTTATCTCGAAAGAGAATACTTATCACTAAGGGAGTTCATTTTTCAACGAGAACAAAATGTTTGTTGCTCAAACGAGAGTTTCTCTCGAAGCAGATTACCTCTCACAAAAGGAAAAAAATGGAATTTGGAATTTGAAGAAATTTTAGACAACAAATTTATGAACCAAAGATTGAGAATGTTCCACAAATGATCAAGGAACATTGGAACAAAACACAACCATTGTGTTGATCCTTATGAGAATACCATCTACTTGAAAAATATAGATTTCTCACTATTCGTACAAGGAAACACTCTTCTTTTCGGATCAAGATAAAGACTAGGTCTTATCAGAAAGCAATGGTGAGCCCAAAATTCGAGAAATGGCTAAGAGCCATGAGAGATGAGATAAAATCCATGTCTAAAACCAAGTATAGACTTTGGTTACCTAAAAGGGTAAAACCTAAGAGGTATGGATGAGTTTTTCAAAAAAATGAAAAACCGACATGGATGATAAAACATACAATGGATGATTCGTCGCTAAAAGTTTTCGACAAACTTCATAGTATAGACTATGTTAAAGAATCTTCCTTGTAGCTATGTTTAATCCATCTTAATCTCACTTGCAAGTAGTTACTTACCATGATTATGGAATCAAATAAAGGAATGTCAAAACCGCTTTCCTAAGGGAAAACTTGAAACAGATGTGTACATGACACATCCAGAAGGTTTTGTCACTCCAGTAAACACTTGGGAGGTATGTAAGCTACAAAGGTCTATCCGTAGACTAAGGCAAGCTTCTCGAAGTTGGGATATTCGTTTCAAAAGATACAATCAAAAGGTTTGGTTTATCTAGAAACAAAAGGGGAGTCTTGTTTTCAAAAGAGCTAGTGGGAGCATTGTTACTTTCCTAAGTATTGTATGTAGATGACATACTCATCAAAAGGAACTAAAGATCGCAATCCGTTTTACATTAATGTAAGATACTGCGAGTTAGTAACATGAGACAATATCTAACTCTACAACATAGGTTGAATGTATTACAGTCGACATAGCAATAAAGAATGATGTTTGGATCTAAAGGGTTCACTTTTGAACTAAGGGTTGTTCCCAGCATATTAGATGCTACATAACTCTGTTATGATGGAACCTTTGCGTAAGCAAATAAAAGCCAGATCTCATCAATAAATCCAAACATATTCTAAAGTACTTACATCTTGGAGATGTGAAAGTATGCAACATACGCACAAAGTTGATAACTTTGTCAACTCCCAGACAAAGCTTCTGACACAGCATAAGCATGTCAGTTACACTAAGCCATATCGTATTAGATAAAAGAATGATTGGTTTAGTGCTAGTGGGAGATTGTTGAAGTATGCCCAAAGACCAATCATATGATGATTGAATAGACATACTATTTTACTAGATTTATCAAGTAATGGCATTGCCGTTATTATCATTTGGTATGTTTTTGTGTATCAAACTAACCATTGGATAATAATGTCCATACAATAATATGATTATTGTTAAATAGGATCCTTAGTCGAATATTATTACGACTATGGACAGTGATAATATATAAAGACTAATATGTGGTTGATGAGAACAACATACTGGATTGACCCGCTATGAGCATGTTTCTTGGGTAATTATGTGACAGTCACAACATTGCTCATGATAAACATATGTATAATCCTCAAACTTGAGATCAACATGATTTCAACATAAAGATTTACGTATTTTGACATAGTCAAACGTGTGTCGTAACTGACTACATTATAAACACTAATGATTGGATACATGATGACCTATATAGTGAAATATTGTTGATCAAGAAAGGATTTGTCCCTCCTACATAATGGGAGAAATATCTTCGGCCACTTGATTGAGTGAGATTAGAAAATGCATGGCCATGCTCGAATATTATGATATGAGATATCATAGAGATTCGTTTATCATAATCTACTCAAGACATCAAGAAACACTAGATGGACAGCGCAAGTGTGACTAACCCATGACTTGTGTTCATCTAAGATATAAAGGACAAAAGGATAAAATACATAAAGAAAGTTTATTCAGGAATTAGGAAAGTCAAACCATGAGTTCATGCAACTTAGGTAGCAATGATGTATTGCTAGATGCCACTCATTGTTTGTAAAATTAGAACAATTCTAATTTTGCTGCTAACGTTGCATGAACCTATAAGGATCACACCCTTCGAATGAAACGAACAAAAATTGGAAACCATTCTCCCTATTTTAGGGAGGTCGCCGAAAATCCCCTATGGGATAGGGGAAATCGGCAACTCCTTTAAATGGGAATAATATTGGATAAATATTGTATTTATCAAATATTATTTAGAGCATGGAAAATATTTAAAGACTTAAATATTATAGAATAGGATTCTAGAAATTTAAATATATATATTTGGAATTTATATAATGTATATTTAATTCCAAGTTTATGTAGAATTAGATTCTACATAATTTTAAATATATATTTAAATCCAAGTAAAGATAGAATGAGATTCTATATAATAAAAATATATATATTTGGATTAAATATAATGTATATTTAAATCCATGTTTTATGTAGAATAAGATTCTGCATAATTAAATATATATATTTCATTTAATATTATTAAATATAATGTATATTCAATATAAACTAATTTCAAGTAGAATTAGATTCTATGAATTTTGGTTGACCTTGGATTTAAGGAATTCAACTTGAATTAAGTCTTTAAATACTATTTAAAGGGACAAGGGCTAGCAACCAAATCATCCCTCTTCCTCCTCTTGAAGATTTCGAAAACACCCCTACGGATTCCCCACTGGAATTCGACATATTCCAGAAAGCTCTCTGAGAAGCTGTTCGATATTTTTTTGGTGTTCTACTTGCTCCCTGGCAGATCCCCGAAGGTTCCCTTGCTCGATTTCAAGTCTCGGTTGAACTTCTGGTCGATTTCAGACTCCCCCAGGAAACCCCCTGGAGGGATTTCGACATCTCCCTGGAAGGTGTTCAAACCTGTCGATATTTATCGCTAAGTGTTAGGGAGGCAGAAACTTTGTTTGTTTTGTTCGGGTGGACTCCGTAGAGGTCTTGCGAACCTGTGACGATTCCAGTTTTACTTGACGTGGTTATTCCGACATACCGTCGGTTTTCCAGTTTCCAGAGTTTTAAAAGGTAACTCTTCATCTTTTCACACCGGATTCGTTCCTGTACATGGATCCTGGCTGGATTACGTCGGATTAATTTTTCCGCTGCGCCACGGGGCGTGCCGTTGTGACCCAACACATCATTAATCCTTATTGTCAGTTCTCCTTTCTCCACGTTAATTACAGTCCTCCCAGTTGCGAGGTATGGCTGTCCAAGTATCAACGGAGCTCTTTCATCTATATCGCAATCTAGAATGAGGAAATCCGTAGGGAAAATAAACTTATTCACTTTTACCAGGATATCTTCGATTTTCCCTTCCGGTTGTACATGTGATCCGTCGGCAAGCTGTAACATCACTATGGTTGGTTTTACTGTCCCAATCCCTAATTTTTGAAAGACAGACTTAGGCAAGATATTGATGGTTGCACCTAAATCACATAACGCTCTCTCCTCATATGCGTTCCCGATTGCGCATGGTACGAGAAAGATTCCAGGACTCTTGAGCTTGGGTGGAGTTCTATTGAGTAAAGCGGCCATGTATTCCTCTGTTACAACCACTTTTTCAAATTCCCCAATCCTTTTTCCTTTTGACACTATGTCCTTGAGGAATCTAACATAGTTAGGGATCTCCATGGTAGCCTCCACAAGAGGTATATTGATATGTACATGTTTAAGTATATCTATAAACTTTTTAAACCTATACTCTTGCTTGGGTTTTTTCAGCCTCTGTGGGAAGGGTGGAGTTGGTGGGCTGTCTCTGGGCCTTGTGGGTGATGTCACAGGATCTGCGGTGGCAGGATTTGACTTGACTAGTGTCATGACATTCTTGTCCTTACATTGTGTAGGGAAAATGGGCTCCTGTGGTTTCTCCTTTGCTGGTTGTTTGGCCTGTGGCTCTTGTAGTTGAATACCACTCCTGGTGGTTACAGCCTTGCACTATTTGTATGACGTTCCCTTAGCGGCTTCAGTATCTCTAAGGAATCCTCCAACTGGCCTGGTGTTTAGGATCTGAGCAATCTACCTTACTTGGGTTTCCAGGGATTTCAATATGGCCTCATTGTTCTACAGCCGCATCTTTGTTCTATCTATAAAAGTTTATGTCTTTTTAATGAACATGACAATTTTATCCATATATGCACTAGTTTCAGCCATAAAAGCATTTAAAGTGTTTTCGAAAGAACTAGATTGCATTGGTTGTTGGGCATGCTACTGCGGCATGGCCTGCTGCAGCTGCTGCTGAAATCCTGCTGCTGGAGCATTCTGATTTTGCGGATAGAGGGATTTTTTAAGGTTGCTCCAGGAGAAGTAAGGGTGCTTTTTTCAGGCTGGATTGTAATTGTTGGACATATGGTTGTTGTTGCAATTGAAGTTTCCAACATAACATGCTAACTCTGGGTTCTACGGGCATTCAGAAAAAGTATGGTTATCCCCACAGTTTTCGTAAAATAAATCAATTACCTTGACTTTCTGTTGATTGCTTTGCGATTGTAAGTTCATTACTAGCTTCATCAAGGTGGCGATCTGGGATGAAATTGATCCCTCGAACTCTAATTCATTAACTAAGGTTTTACGGTGGACGCCTCCCCTTCTGGCCGTAGGAAACTGATAATCATTCTTGGTCGTCCTGTTTAGGATCTCTATGGCTTCTTCCGGCACTTTATCTAAGTGTATGTCATTTTCCGAGGCATCTAGCATCATCCTAGTTGTCGTGTTAACCACATTGTAGAACATGGTCACCTACGTCCATACTAAGAATCTGTGCAAGGGGCATTTGTGTAATAGCTCTCGATATCTCTCCCAAGCCTCTTGCATTGACTCATCACCAGCCTGTCGAAAATAAGTGATCTCATTACGTAGCTTGTAAGTTAAATTTGTAGGATTAAAACGAACTAGAAACTCATGACAAAGATCACTCCAGAATCTAATTGACCCTGCTGGGATACTGTTAAGCTAGGTTTTTGCCCTATCTCTCAATGAATAGGGGAACAACTTCAATCTCAAAATATCCTCATGTACTCCCTGAATTTTAAATGAGTTACGGATCTAGAGGAAAGACTTAAGGTGTTGTCTGGCATCTTTAGTTGCAGAGCCGCCAAATTGCCCCATCGTATTAATAATATTAAACATCACGAGCTTCATCTCAAAGTGGGGGGCCTCAATCTTTTGGGTGACAACTCAAGGGTTTAGTCTGTTCAGATCCTCTTCAAGGTAATCTCAGACTGTAGGGTGTTGAACTAGTACGAATGGCGACACTTGATTGAGGCCGCGACCTCGAGGTTGGTCCTCAGGTTGCTGTATTGCGGCTTCGTTCTCCCATCTAAGCCTTTGATAAGTGCGTTCGATTTCTGGATCTCGCAATGGGCTTCATGGGTTAGCTCTGGTCATGCACCAATATAAAAGCCAAGTTTTATTAATACTAAAATAAAAATAAAATAAATAAACTAATTAAAATAGGAAGTGCAAGAAAATAAAAACAAAAGTTTCCAATTCCCGGCAACGACGCCAAAAACTTGTTGCGTGTAAATAGTGCTTCGCAATTTGTGCAAGTATACACGACGCAAGTAATATAGGGATAAGTATAAGAGTATCGTAGCCACAAGGATTGGTACTCAACCTTCGGTTCTACTTCCTTGCACTGCAAAATAAATAAAGTAAAAACACAAATTAATTGGGTGATTTGATATAATCTAAAAATAACTAACTTAATTAAATCTAGTAAATAAAATAGAGAAGTAATCAAGATGAGAAGATGAGCCGGATTAGAGTGTTTCGTAGTGTGGAATTCTCTTGACTTCGTTTCTCTCTTGAATGTAGGAACGTACTACTACCGTGGCAGTGACCTAAATCCCTGCCGCAGCCGCAATGGTTGAAATCCTATCACGGCAATCCCTTGCTCGTGGGCAAATACTGTTCAGGCTCGACAAAGAATCCTTGGGTGGTTCCGCCATATCCCTAAGCACGGAACGCTGGTTGATGACTGAACTCTAGTGATACCTCCCGACGTGAATCAAAGGGCAAACACCAACTGTTCATACACTTTCTTTTAGCCGTTGAACTCTAACCTATCCCTAAGGCCAAGTTAATTAACACCATGTGGGGAAAAACTGTACTTATTCCTTTCATGAGCTCAACTCTCCCGATATTAAACAAATGGATGATCTCACAAACCCTCTCCCAAGTAGAAGGCGAAAATAATTAAAGCCAGAATAAGTAAACCTTAACTTTTATTACATTAAGAACAAAAACTAAGTACAAGAGTTTTCACACAACTACTAAACAAACTAATCCTAACCCTAAGAAATTTAGAACATAATGAGACTAATCCTAGGCTCTTCTCTCTTTCTCGATCCGATCTCCCCACCTCTCCTCTTCTTCTTTATGGCGGCAAGCCTTTATATAGGGGAAGGTGTAGGCAAAATTCCTTCTTGGAGAGGAAGTTAAGTTGGACTTAGACTAGACTTTATTAAAGAAGTAAATGTCTTTATTTTTTTACAATATACACTTTTGACCAAAAGTCCAAATTTATACTTCCTTCCATGTTTTCCTCCTCTTCTCGAGCTCTAGTTGCCACACAAAGTGTATAGAAAAATCCAGCGTTAAAAGCTCTACAAGTCGACTAACACTTTGCTTGATTTGTCCTTCGGCAAAATGTTGTCGTAGCCGAGCTTTCCCTGCCTCAGCATCGGTCTGCTCTACTCAGCAAAGCTTCCTCATCTTCCATCAGAAGAAGCTGTCATGTGGCTTGGCTCGATCAGGGTCTGTTTTCAACTGGTCTTGCCTTATCTTCCCTCCTGTTGTTCGTGTTGGGTCGGCATCATCCTACTCTAGTAGTGCAAATCTACAAGAATACCAATCATGCATTAAATAATACCTTTTTCATAGAATAAATAGAATAATAAGATCAAAGGTATAAACGATGAAATCTAAGCATGAAAGGCCATAATGCAGCTCAAATGGGTATAGGTTGAGTGATAATTGCCTTGAGAAGGGTCAAAATATAGGAATTTTGGGCACTTATCAATTACCACTTCGTAATCATCAACAAGTTTCAAGGTAACTCGCTTTGTCTCAAAATCAACCACAGCCCTAAGCTCCGACAACCAATCCATACTAAGGATTATATAAAAACCATGGAAAGGCAATTCCATTAAGTCAACCGCAAGCACATGACCTTGAACAGATAAAGGACATCTCCTAAACAACCTTTTGCTAACAACCGTTTCACCAAAAGAATTATTTACTTGCATTCTCACATCTAACACCTTAAGAAGGATATCAAGCAAATGTTCATACCCACTCAAGATATATGAATGCGTAGAGCCAGAATCAATTAAAGAAAACAACGACAGGGATTGCAAAATAAAAGTACATGCAATCACATAGGTGTTATTGCGTTCCTCGCGATATGCGTACACCCTCGCAGGACCACTACTCGTAGGTTGAACCACCACAATATGAGCCACAACCCTTTGGCCATCCTCCCTACGCTAAAAGTTACCACAACCGCGCCCTCGACCTCTCTGTGGTGCAACAACAGGTGCTCTAGCCTGGCCTCCACCAGCCAGCAGTGGACAATCACGTCTAATGTGATCACTCGACCTGCAACTCCAACATGCATTAGCATCCCTAACAGCATGAGTCTGACCCTCGCTGGCCAAACATAGACAATCTTGCATCATGTGTTCACGTGATCCACAAACCCAACAAGCATTTTGCTCGGACCTTACACGATTAACCTGAACTGGCGCACCACGCCCAAAAGCACCCCGTCTCTGCTCAGGTCGATACCTATGATCGTGGTGTCTGTTAAACTGTCCACCACCAGAGTCAGAATCCGTAGCTCTCTTATCCGAGCTAGAACCACCCACATGAGAACACAAGCCCAAACTCTATTCAATATCCTTAGCTTGCGTCACCAACACATCAAAATCTATATAATTAGAGGACAACACGTAAGTCTTCACTTCTTGCCCTAGACCATAACGGAATCAGTCACAATGATGCTTATCACTCAGCACCAACTCAGGAGCATACTGGCTCAAACGAACAAATTGAACCTCATACTCAGCCACAATCATGATACCCTAAACCAAAGACATGAATTCACGTTTCTTTTCATCCAAGTATCTAACTCCTAGATACTTCTTCTTAAAGGCAGCTTGGAAGAAATTCCAATTAACCTCATTAGGCTCTATAACCGCAATTATAGTCATCCAACAACTGTAAGCATCACCTTGCAATAGGGAAACAACACATCCTAGCTTACGTGTATCATTGCACCCCATTTGTTCTAAGATCCGTATCGTACTAGCAATCCAATCCTCGGATGCCTTGGGCAATAAACCATGATACTCAACACCACCCAAACTATACAAGCGTTCTAATGACAACCCCGTTTGCCCAACAACTGGTGCTTGCACATGCACTCCAGCAACAACATCTTGGAAAGCTACAATCATCGCCTGAACCAAAGGTGTCAAATCACCCAACACTGGCCTAGCTGGCTCAGGGTGTACTTGCTCCACATTCTCGGGTGTATTAGGCAAAAGAGGTGCGATTCCTCTAGGGGGCGCACCATTCTCCTAATTTCCCTACCCTCTGGCAACAACAATCGTACTAGATCGCAACTCACTCCTCGGCCCCATTGTGCTATTATGTCTAAGGCATGCTAATAAACCAAACAAAACAAAACATTCAGGCCAACTTCAAGCAAGGATCCAACACTTATAATTCAAATTAAAACATTTCATACTATAGTAATAAGCAATGGGTATCCCAATTTCCCCCAACATGGCATAAAGCAATTATGGCATCTATCACAAACAAGATTCAATTCACAACATCATATATATAACAATCAACGTGCAATGCAAACAAGAATGTACAATTCACAATTACATCAGATCAACTTACCAATATCCCAACCTTTCGTAACTTGGCTATGATACCAATATATGTAACTCTCTCAACCTGACTTAGTCATGAGACCAAATCGAACATGTCATATGGGGAATATCGAAGTATACCGGGAAGGTTAACTCCAATAAATGACCCTATTATTTTCTTTTTATCTTATCTAGATTCACATTAACATCCTAAGTGATAAGACTCGCAACGGAAGAAAACATCAATTCAATTAGACATCGACTTGACATTCAATTGATCATGAACATGAAATAGGGACCATATTGTAATTATAACAAATTATAGGGACTTCGATCAATTTTAAGTTACCATCCACTAATTAGACATATTTCATGCCACTGTGTCAAATCTCAACTCAATTCGATCGTCCAATCTTTTTTAATTGCATCTACAACATTCGGGGACTAAAACGTAAGAAACAGAACTTCAAGAAGATGCCAAATAACTACAATAAATGTTGTGTGTATCAGTACGGCTAACCCTACATCTATATGCTCCCTACCAAAACAGCTCCAAGTGTTTTGATGCACGGACCCGTACCGATACGGTATCTAAGTGATTCGATACATAAAATTCTAGTAACCAAATTATTCGAGCTCGTTTCGATACACCTTGAACCGCACCAAAATACCATGCTCATTTTCAGCTTCACCGTATCGATACAGCCTTAGGTGTATCAAACGCATGGGCTTGAAATATCCCAAATTATTGGTTTTTTAGTCTCTAGTACTATATGAACCACATAAACATGCTTCTAACATATACACAACATATTCAAGAATCGATCCTCAACAAAAAACGTCATAATCATCAATCATACATACTATCTCACATCAAAGGGAAACTATAGGCATGGAACCTAGAAACCAAGCCAAACAAGATACCAAAACCATAGCAAAGCATAAACCTGTAATGCCCCGATTTTTGGCCTAGAAGTATTTTGAGGTTCGTAGGGCGTACACTAGAGATCCAAGTTTTCGTGAGCGGTTCAGGCAAAGTAAGGTTCGGGTTATGATAAAAATATGAGAAAATGCTTAAAAATCATTATTAATTATATAAATGATTTTGGTATAAACAAGTTTAAGAAAAGGACTTTGGAAGTGGGACATTTTGAATTAGTGATCGAAACGCGATTTTTATAAAGTTGTTTTAGTGAATGTTTTGTAAAGGGATTGGAACATTGAATCATTAAGGAGAAATTTTACCTATTTGTTTTATCATATTTTTTCTCTCAATTAGGAGTATTTTTAAAAGGTTTTAATTAAATATTAAAAGGGCTTAATGAAAGGAGAGTTAGTTATTTCTTTAAAACAAATTTTACATCATTTTCTCTCATTCTATTTTCTCTTAAAGTTTTCTTTCAGCCAAACACTCTCTATTTTTAAGAAACTTGAGGTAATGCTCTTGATTTACAGAGTTTTTGATTTCTAAAGGATTCTTTAATCTTGATTTACAAAACCTTAATGTTTTTCCTTTGATTTCTCAAGAAAAACACATCCAATTAAGAGAGATTTAATCCATTAGAGGTAAGGTTCGTTCTCCTCCTCTAATGACCTGTTCTTTACTGAAATTCTCAAGTTATCAATCCTTTACATATGTTTTCTAAGTTGTTTTGATGGTTTAATCATGGAAATTTGGTTATATTGAAGATTATTGATTGAAATCTAAGATTTTCATAATGCTATTGTTTAACTTGATTTGAGGCTGATATTAATCATGATTTGGATGTTAAATGATGTTGAAATAAAGATTTTATCCTAATAATCCCGAATTAGATTGGATCTCTAGTTGTCAGATGGTTAGTTTTGGGGTTTTTGTGAAGATATGTGGTTCTGATGTTGCTGGAGGTATAAGGATGAAATTAGATTGTTTTTGGATGTTAATTGATATTTAAAAGTGGATGGAAGTGTTAGATTTTGGTTGGGTTAAGGTTCTAGTGTAATCATAGGAGTTTTTCGTTGTTTCAGATAGACATTTTGGTGTTTTTGGTGCAGAGCAGGGAGTTAGCTTTGATTGCTGGTGGTTTTAATGCATTGTGATGCATTAATCATCTGTTCTTGTAACCCCTTTAGCCCGGCCTAGATGGTTGACCCGAACTATGAAGATTACACGGGGAAAATCAAAGTCAACCCGAAAGTCAACCTTGATTCACGACCCTTTTTTCTTCCTTTTAATCTTGTCTAGATAGTTGTTAACCTTAACTGAGTACTCACGAAACACGATTGAGAAAGGCACAATGATTGGATAACAAATAGGGACTCAATTTCACTTCACACAAGATTAGGGAACAAATTGTAATTTCTGTAAATTAAAAGGACTTCATTGATTTTAAGGTTACCATTATGAAATTAGTCATGTTACATGCCTCTCTGCCAAATTTCAACTTAAAAAGCAACCCAAGCTCAAGCAATTGCAATCTCAACATTTAGGACTAAAATGTAAAACATGCAAACATCAAAACAATTCAAATCTGTGTCCAACGGTCACCCGTTTCGGAACGTCCACCTACCGTATCGAAACGTTGTATCGAAACAACGTTGACTGTTTCGGTACGCAGGTATGTTCCGAGACCAGTTCCGAAACATGGCATTCCAATAGCCAAATTGTTCCGAAACAACCTCCACCGTTTCGAAACACGAAGGCCATTACAGGCCCCGTTCCGAAACGCTAGAGGGTGTTTCGATACGGTTTGCCCAGAAACAACAGCAAATGCTGGTTTTCTCTTATTAACCTATTCAAACATATCCCAACGACTCTTTAATCATACCAACAAGTCATCAAACATATAAGGAACATATTTCGACTACTCAAACACAATCATAGCATCAAACACAAAATCTCATTAGTCTAGAGGCATGCTTCATAATATCAAAACCCAAATAGGCAATCCAACCTCAAAACAAGCAATTAAGGCCATTTACAATCCAAACAAGCCAAAACAAACATGCCGCAACCTTAGGGAGTTTAACACATCTCCCAAATACAATTCTTGGTTTCCCATTGCCAATCTATCAAAACTAAAGTGTATGAAAACTTCACCATACATGAGCTTGGACTTCCTTGGATAAACTTAGCTTCCTTGATGCCCGAAAACACCTTAATTATCTTCATTATTGGTAGAAGAGAGAACATAAGCACAAATGCTTAGTGAGACATACTCTAAAGAAAACCAACCCATTAATGCACCACTTGAAAACACTTTTATTAAAAGCTTTTAAACCACATGCTCGTTTCTATATCATGCTTGGAAATCTCTCAAAGCAATTCTCGTTGAAACCACATATACCTTCATTCTATCGCGTGCATTTAAACCAATGCAAAACTCATGACAAGGCCAAAATCATGCTTGTACTCTAAAGCATTTCATAAACAAACCACATATGCATTTCTCATAGCATAAACCATTACATCAATATACATGTGAATCAAAAACCATAACATATTTTATATTGGCATTTCACATCTATTTATTACTCGGATATGCGGACATCTCACTAGACATTTCCGGTGGCATCTCTCATCACCGTACTCACTCGTCTAGCAACATAGTTTCCGGTGGAATCTCTCATCACCGTACCCACATGGCGGAATCTCTCATCGCCACAAAGCTTGGGTATTTCACCAAGTCCTACTCGATGGAATGCCTATCATCGGTTCTCTCCCTTTGGCTTAACCAAAGAGCACATACGAATTTTTAGTTTATAGTGCACTCTCATACTATTGATCGATCAATTATATCCGGTAAGTATCTCAACATCTATGCAAATATATTATGTCTAATCAACATCTCACCTACTGTTTTTCATGCATTAAAACTCAACATTCTCATCTCATTTCAAAATCATAACATTTGCCATACTTCAACATAAAAGCTCAAATCTCAATTATGCAACATTTTACTTTATGAAATAATTTCAAGCATCATCTCATGCTATAATTCATGCCTAAAAACAGTAGGAATTTATCAATCTGAAACCATGAGTATGTAAGAGCATTTAAGGGCAATCACCACATTCTAGATAGCAATCTAGCCAATACTTACTTTCGGACTTAGGAAGGTGTTTCAAACCTTTCATAAATCCCCAAACCTTGATTCTTTGTCCCTCAAGGACTTCTAAAACCATACGCACTCACTAATTACGTTTCACTTGCTTGCCGAAACACTATCTACGCTTCCGGATCAACTACAAAGGTGTCCGAAGATGTCTCCACTGTTTTAAACACATAAGAGTAGAGGATTAATGCATCATCATGCATTGAAATCATCAGCCACACACCTAAACTCGCTGCTCTACACAAAATCCGCATTTCGGCTACCAAACACCACCGAAATCACCTCCAAACTCTTCCAAAATCAAACCCAGCCAAGCTCCATCAGTTCTAATCATTTCTAAACATCAATTAACATAAAAAACTAACACAACCACGTCCTTATACCTCCAGCTATAGCAAAACACCAAAATCACCCCCAAAACCACCATTTTAACAAGCAAAAACTTAGCAAAAACAACCTATTCGGGATTAGATTGATAAAACCTCATTTCTAACATCATTTAACATCCAAAATACATTAGAAAATCATCTAAAAACAGAGCCCAATCAATCACCTCGAAAATCTTCAAGATCTCTTCCAAAATCTTGAGTTTTAAGCCAATTTCTTGTTTCTAACATTAAAACCACTTCAAAAACATTAATAAAGGATTGATAACTTGGGAATTTCAGTAAAGAACTGATCATTAGAGGAGAAGGACGAAGCTTACCTCTAATGGATTATTTTTCCTTGATTTGGGCAAGTTTTCTTGAAAATACAATGTAGAAATCAAGTGGATTTGTTGAAGGATTGATTAGGAATCAATGAGTGATGGAAAACTTATAAAATGAAATGGAAATCAAAGAAAATTTGGTGGAGAAAAAGTGTTTGGTTGAAAGGATTTTGAGAGAAAATGAAATGAGAGAAAATTAGAGAAAAGTGGTTATGAAAAGTCAAAGGTAGTTTTCTTTTTTAATCACCTTTAATTTCTTTAATTAAAAATTAATTAAATCACCCAAATTAAGGAAAAATCTGATGAAAACATTTTTAGTAAATTAACTCCTTAAAGATTCAAAGTTCCAATCCTTTACAAAACAGTCACTACTAAACTTTGAAAAAACTACGATTTGGTGACTACACCGAAATGTAGTATTTCCAAACCTTATTTTGTAAAATTGATTTCACCATTCTCTTTTATATATTAAATGGGGATTTTTAGGTGTTTTTCTATATTTTTAAAGCATTCCGAACTAGGTGTTCCCTAAAGCCCCACTTTTAGATTCGAACCATTTTCCAAACCGATCCAGTTCAGACCTTAAACATCTAGGCCCAAATTTGGGGTGTTACAACTCTCCACCTCTTAAGAAATTTCGTCCTCGAAATTTATCTGGAGGAAAAAGGTAAGGAAACTGCTTCTTCATATCATCTCTTCTTTCCCACGTGGCTTCCTCAACACCACGATGCTTCCAAAACACCTTAGCCAACTCAATAGTCTTACCTCGAAGAACTTTACTGTCCGAATCCAGAATCTCAACCGGCTCCTCATCATAGGTCAAATCTGGATTCAACTCAACTTCCTCCACAGCATAACATGCGAAGGATCCGATCTATACCTCCGAAGCATGGAGACATAAAATACATCATGTATCTTCTCTAACTCTTGTGGTAGCCTCAACTTATAACCAACAAGACCCACATGTTCTATCACCTCGTATGGTCCAATATACCTAGGGCTCAACTTACCCTTCCGGCCAAACCTCATCACGTTCTTACAAGGTGAAACCTTTAAGAACACACGATCACCCACCGCAAACTCAATCTCCTTACGCTTAAAATCCACGTAAGACTTCTGCCAATCAGAAGCTGCCTTCAACCGCTCACAAATGAGCTACATTTTCTCGGTGGTTCCTTTCAACAAAGGCGGCATCGAGACCAACTTCTTACCTGTTTCAACCCAGCAAAGAGGAGTTCTGCACCTCCTCCCATACAAGGCTTCATAAGGTGCCATTTTTAATACTTGCATGGTAGCTATTATTATAAGCAAACTCCACCAAAGGAAAATGCTTCTTCCAAGAGCCTTGAAACTCAATCATGCAGCACCTCAACATATCCTCAAGCTCTTGGATAACACGCTCAGACTGCCCATCTGATTGTGGATGATAAGAAGTACTGAAATTCAGCCGCGTACCCAAAGCTTGATGCAAGCACTCCCAAAATCGCGATGTAAACCTCAGATCTCTATCCGACACTATAGATTTTGGTACACCATGTAGACACACAATCTCAGCAATGTACGGCTCTACAAGCTTATCCAAGGTATACGTAGTATGCACATGTAAGAAATGTGCACACTTTGTAAGGCGATCCACAATCACCCACACAGAATTCTTCTTCGATGGAGACAAAGGCAAACCAGACACAAAGTCCATGGTGATTCTTTCCCACTTCCATTCAGGAATCCTCAACGGTTGCAACAACCCTGAAGGAAACTGATGCTCAACCTTAACCCGCAGACAAACCATGCACTTAATTACATATTCCGCAACATCTTTCTTCAATCCCACCCAATAGTACTCATCCTTCAAATCACGGTACATCTTTGTACTTCCAGGGTGCATAGCAAAAGGACTACTATGAGCTTCAGTCAGAATAGTACGCCTCAACTACACATCATTTTGCACTACTATCCGATTTCCAAAACATAGAACTCTATCATCATTAAAACAAAAATCTGATGGTCTACCCTCAGCAATATCCTGAACATGTGGCACCAAAGAATCATCCAACAACTGCTTATCCTTTATCAACTGAACCAGAGATGGTTTCACTTGCAATTCAGCCACAAGACCTCCACCTCGCGAAATGTTCAAGCTAGCAAACATAGCCCTTAACTCTATCGCCACTTTCCTGCTCAAGGCATCAGCCACAACATTAGCCTTTCCCGGATGGTACTCGATCGTTAGATCGTAATCCTTAAGCAACTCCACCCAACGTCGTTGCCTAAGATTCAAATACTTTTGAGACATCAAATACTTCAAACTCTTGTGATTCGTGTACACAATACACTTCTCATCATAAAGATAATGTCTCCAAATCTTCAAAGCAAAAACCACCGCAGCTAACTCAATGTCATGCGTAGGATAATTGCGCTCATGCACCTTCAACTGTCGCGATGCATAAGCCACCACCTTACCCTCTTGCATTAGCACACACCCCAAACCAACATAGGATGCGTCACTGTACACCACAAACTCTTTTCCTGATTCAGGTTGAAGCAAGATAGGAGCTTGCGTCAAAGCTGCCTTAAGCTTCTCAAAAGCTTGTTGTCTCGCTTCCGTCCACTCATACTTAACATCTTTTTGCAACAACTTCGTCAAAGGGGCAGAAATCTTTGAAAACCCATCCACAAACCTCCGATAATATCCTGCCAACCCAAGGAAACTACGGACTTCATGAACAGACTTAGAAGGCTTCCAATTCATCACCGCCTCAACCTTCTGAGGATCAACACGAATCCCCTCAGCCGAAACCATATGACCAAGGAACACAACTTTCTTTAGCCAAAACTCACACTTGCTCAGCTTAGCATAAAGCTGATTTTCCAGCAGCGCTTGCAGGACAACTCTCAAATGACCTTCATGCTCCTCCTCAGTACGAGAGTACACTAGGATGTCATCGATGAACACCACAACGAACTTGTCCAAGTATTCATGGAACACTCTATTCATCATGTCCATGAAAGCAGCATGAGCATTCGTCAAACCAAACGACATTACAAGGAATTCATAATGCCCATACCTCGTTCTAAAGGTTGTTTTCGGCACATCCACATCTTTCACCTTAAGCTGATAATACCCTGACCTCAAGTCAATCTTTGAAAACACAGCCGCTCCCCAAAACTGATCAAAAAGATCATCAATCCTCGACAAAGGATACCTATTCTTGATAGTCAACTTGTTCAGCTGATGATAATCGATGCACATTCTCATAGTGCCATCCTTCTTCTTAACAAACAAGACTAGTGCGCCCTAAGGTGACACACTAGGCCGAATGAAACCATGGTCAAGCAACTCCTGAAGCTGCGTCTTCAACCCCTTCAACTCCTTAGGTGCCATGCGATAGGGAGCAATGGACACCGGAGTTGTGTTTTCATACAACTCAATTTCAAACTCCACCTCTCGACTAGGTAGCAATCTAGGTAACTCCTCCGGAAACACTTCAGGGAACTCACGTACAGTTCTTATATCTTGAACACGCAACTCCTTGGAACTAGGATTCATCACAAAGGCTAGGTAAGCCTCGCAACCCTGCATCAACATTCGACTTGCTTCCAATGTAGACACCACATTGGCAAGAAACTTCACATTCTCGCCCACAACCACCACTTCATAATCATCCGCAAGATTCAACGAAACTCGCTTGCTTTCGAAATCCACTACTTCTCGATGCTCAACAAGCCAATCCATACCAAGGATTACATCAAAACCATAGAATGACAATTCTATGAGATCAACAAGAAAAACATGATTTTGCACTTTCAAGGGACATCTCCTATACAACTTCCGCGTTACAACAGTCTCACCAAAAGAACTAGTCACACGCATACGAACATCCAAAGACTCAACAGGTAAACCAAGCATTTGAGCATGTTCACGCAATACGTACGAGTGTGTAGATCCAGAATCAATCAAAGAAAGTAATGACAAGGATTGCAAAGTAAAAGTACCCGCGATCACATCCGTATCATTCCTTCTCTCACGATGGGCATACTCTCAAGCTTGTCCGCCACCCTCAGGTTGAACGGCCACAACATGTGCTACATTACTGCCACCATCATCCCTACGCTGAAAATTACCACGGCCGCGCCCGTGACCTCTATGTGGCTCAGCTGCTCTAACCGGAGCCTGTCCCTCTCTCAGAGGCTGAGGACAATCTTTCTTCAAATGTCTATTGTTCCCACAATTCCAGCATGTCCCAAGGTTACCCCAACACTCGCCACAATGCCGTCTACCACAACGGTTACACTCAGGAGTCCTAAGAACATCATTAGGTCCTTGCTAACCTCTACCAGGGTTACCACCCCCACGCCTATCATCATAATGCGACCTCCTATCCTTATGCCTCTTGCTGCGATCTCTACCATAATCGCGTTCAGCCGCTCGCTTCCCGAAGCTAGATCCACCCGCTCGACTAGCCAGACCAAGATTCGACTCAATGTCCTTGGCTCTAGTGATCAAGACATCGAAATCCGTATAATTAGCCGCAAGCATAAAAGTTTCACATTCGTTACCAACCCATAACGGAATCGTTCGCACCTCTCCCGCTCATTCGGGATTAACTCAGGCGGACAAACTGAATTTCATACTCAGCTACTGTCATGCTGCCTTGCACAAGAGACATGAACTCTCTTTTCTTCTCATCTAGGTAACGCACACCCAGATACTTCCGCTTGAACGCATTCATGAAGAATGTCCAAGTCACCTCATCATCCTCCATCCTAGAGATAGTGGTCGTCCACCACGTATAAGCATCACCATACAACAGTGATACAACACAACCCAGTTTCTGCACATTATTGCAGTTCATCTGCCCCAAAATCCACTTGGTGCTCTCCAACCAAGACTCAGATCCTTCCGAAGATAAGCCCCTAAACTCAGTCCCTCCTAGACTGCGAAGACGTTCCAAAGGCAACCTCACATTGGCATCATCCTGATGCGCAGCTCTATGGGCTCCAGCTACTGCTGCCTGGAAGGCTCCAGCAATATCCTGAATCAACATGGTCATGTCAGGAGCAGCTTGCCCCTGCGCACCCTCAGTCCAGCGACCCCTGCACCAGCACCAACGTTACCAGCTCCAGCACCACCACCACCGGGTGGTCCACCACCAGGAGGAGGAGGTAAATCTTCAGCATTCTCAGCATTCTCGTTACCAGCAGTCGACCTAGTATTGATTCTTAGCTCTCTATGTGGCCCCATTATATAGAAAACAATGCACTGACAAAAATGCAATAAACACAATTAGGCAGAATAAGGTAAGTAATCCAAGTACTCAAGCTCATTTTCGAAAACAATTCCCCTCATTAGTTTTGATATGGCAATGTGATCCCCTATCACACTCCGAACATAACATAGCATCACAGAACATCTCAATTGAATTCATACATCACACTTTCACCAAAGAGTCACCATCATGCATAAACACATACAAAAACCACATACCAAACCCCAATTATACTAGACCCAAGCTCTGATACCACCAAATGTAACCCCCTTAGCCCAACCTAGACGGTTGACCCGAACTATGAAGATTACACGTGGAAAACCAAAGTCAACCCAAAAGTAAACTTTGATTCACGACCCTTTTTTTCTTTTTGATCTTGTCAGGATACTTGTTAACCCTAAGTGAGTACTCACGAAACACGATTGAGAAAGGCACAACGATTGGATAACAAATATGGACTCAATTTCACTTCACACAAGATTAGGGACCAAATTGTAATTTCTGTAAATTAAAGGGACTTCATTGGTTTTAAGGTTACCATTATGAAATTAGTCATGTTACATGCCTCTCTGCCAAATTTAACCTTAAAAAGCCATACCAAGCTCAAGCAATTGCAATCTCAAAATTTAGGAATAAAATGTAAAACATGCAAACATCAAAACAATTCAAATCTGTGTCCAACGGTCACCCGTTTCGGAATGCCCACCTATCGTATCGAAACGTTGTATAGAAACGACGTTGACCGTTTCAGTACGCGGGTATGTTCTGAGACCAGTTCCGAAACATGGCATTCTAGTAGCCAAATCGTTCCGAAACAGCCTCCACCGTTTCGAAACACGAAGGCCATTACAGGCCCCCGTTCCGAAACGCTAGAGGGTGTTTCGATACGGTTTACCCAGAAACATCATCAAATGCTGGTTTTTCTCTCATTAACCTATTCAAACATATCTCAACGACTCTCTATTCAAACCAACAAGTCATCAAACATATAAGGAACATATTTGGAACACTCAAACACAATCAAAGCATCAAACACAAAATCTCATTAGTCTAGAGGCTTGCTTCCTAATATCAAAACCTCAAAACAAGAAATTAAGGTCATTTACAATCCAAACAAGCCAAAACAAACATGCCACAATGTTGAGTGGATCGCAAGATCGATATTAACCAAGAGGGGGGTGAATTGGAAAATTAAAAGGTTTAGTGGTGGAAATTGCAAATTGAAAATAATAGACAAGGGATTTAGAGTGGTTCAAGTTCCAAATGAACTCTACATCCACTACCTTAGCTTCACTAAGGATTTGCAACAATTCCACTAAATTGCTCTTCCCCTTTTCTAGGACAAGGAGGCAACCCTTTACAATTTCGGTTGATTTTTCTACCCAAAAATCAACCCAATCCTCACACAAGTGAACAAAGAAATTTGATGGCTAAAAAGGTATCTCTCAATACAAATGATAGCCCCAATTACAAGCACTCAACCCAATTGAACAAAATATGAATGAAGATTACAATTGGGATTTCTAGACAAATAGGAATTTTGGTACAATTGCTTGGATTTGATGAATAAGTGTTTTCTTGAAGATCAATAGTTGTTGCTGTAGCTTTTGGATATGTCTTTTATACCTCCTCATTGATTTCTAGCCGTTTGGGTGGTTGGGAACATAAATGGAGCCGTTGGAACCCTCTCTTACCACCATAAATGCACTTCTGCAGCTACCGGTATCGGTACGCGGGAAGGGGTATTGGTACCTGTCTCAGAAAAGAAAGAGCCGTTGTGTGCATTTAATAAGGGGTATCGATACGCATGTAAGCGTATCGGTACGGGGTATCGAAACGGCAATGGCCGTATCGATACCATTTTCTGAACTTAGCTCACTGTCCAAAACCGTATCGGTACTGGGGTTATCCGTATCGATACTGGTTAACGATTTTTTAAAGTTTGGTTACCAACCAACTGACACCAACGGTCATATTTTTAAACCGACTTAATCTTTAAAAATTATAAAGATCGTATCGATACGAGGGTGACCCGTATCGGTACTCTATTCAAACTCTTTGAATTTTAACACAGGGGTGTATCAATACTAGGGTTTGGGGTATTGATACTGGTTCCGACAGTAACAAAGTTTGGCAAAATAGTATCGATACGCTTGGTGCTGTATCGATACTCCTGGACGATTTTCAATGATTTTGCCTTGGAACACTTCGAAAATATTTTGAGTTTGAGTTTTATAAATCAGTTTTAAAGTGTTGGTGTTTTAAAACTTATTAAGAGACTTATAAAAACAATTTTAAGTTTTACAAATTGATCCTTAAAGATTTAATTATATCAAAATCAAACATAGGTTTTACAATCTCCCCCTTTTTGATATAACAAAACTAAAACTTAAAATTTTTGACATTTTTTAAAAACCTTTACAAATTTAACTCCCCCTTAATATAAGCTTGGTAACCTTTGAATTAAAATCAAAATATTTTGAAGTGAGCTAGATTTTTCTCCCCCTTTTTGTTAGATCAAAAATTCTATGAGACAATTAAGTGTATAAAGAAATCTAAGGTATAATAAGCAACATAGATTTTATTCATTATAGCAACATACTTAAAATCCAAACAAAGGCAAAAGAGAAATCAAAGCATAGGTTTTAATCCTAAACAACCTTAATCCTAAGAACATAAAACATAGGTGCATAAAATATAAAATCCTAAATGATATGCATGACAAACAAGAAGAAACGTCTAAGCATCGTCTTCTTCGTCTTCATCATCTTCATCATCAACTCCCAAAGGCTCATTAGTGCGCATGCTATTACGCCATTCATCATGGAACGTGGCAATGGAAATATTCAAGGAATTGTGCCCGCTTTCAAGAGATGTGAGGCGATTCTCCATACCCGTCATCCTAGTATCCAAAGTAGTTTCCATTGAAGTAAGACGAGTATTCATGTCCGTGCGCAACCCGGTAAATTGCTCATTGAGATAGGTCATGAGAGCATCCATATTGGGTTGTTGGACTTGAGGAGCTTGAGGCGCTTGAGCGTCTTCGAAAGCGGCGGCGGCTTCCGGTGGTAACTCGGCAAGACGTACCCATTCACCATTAACATAAGAAAATTTTGCCCGAGCAAGAGATCGCTCATCAATGGGATCGGTGAGAGGAGTTGGGTAGTCATAAGAGCAGTCAATATCCTTTTTAACAAAGAAATAGCTCAAAGTCGTACCGTATGTGAAGGAGGTGACGTGAGGAGTGTGACGATTTTGCACGAGGTAGACGATTTCCGCGAACATGAGTCGAGCAAGATTTGGTCTTTGTCTCTCACGGAAACACCGAATCCAAAAATCATCCACTTGACGAATGGTGGAATACTTTCCTCCGGAGGGACGAAACCACCAAGACACCATCAAGTGTAAGATCCGGTCTTGAGCATTTAGGGCGGTGACGGATCCATGAAGAACATGCCCCAAAGCATGCTCATTGTCAAGGCCTTCATCTTCTAAATTGAAAACCTCACAAATGGATGGGACATCAAGAATAATTTTCTTCCCCATGAGGTAAGAGCTAATAGCAACTACTTCCCCATCACGACTAATACATTTGGCATTGGCATAGAAAATCAAAACCAAAAGGCGATAGAAAACCCCGGGAATAGAGATAAACTCCATGAAGTTCCAACGATGAAATAAAGGAAGATATTCAAACTTAAAACGCTCCGAATTGAGAAAAGGAACGGAGATTACCCTTTCGGCACAGATCTTGTAATTCTCATATTGACGAAAGTGAGTGAGACCCGAATTGCCATGAAAACATTGATCATAGATGATGGAATAGTTTGGACGAGCAATTTCTCCAATGTTAGAAGATTCACCGGCTTGGGTAACCCTTGAACGCTTCCTCGAAGGATCTTTTGGTGCCATGATCTAAAAGAGAGATTAAGCAAAGAGGATTTCTTCAATTTGAGTAGAAATCAAGGTAAAAAAATTTTTTAAAAAAATGTAAAGGAAAATTTTAAAAGAAAATTTCAAAAAAAATGAAGAAAAAACAAACTTTTGATGAAAAGATGAAACAAAAGAAATAAAAAAAAGAAAGAGATTACCTTGATAGAAACTTTAAGATTGAAGAAAACTAGCACAAAGATGAGAAAGAGAGCACAAAGCCTTGCTTGATTCAAAAACTCTTTTAGATTTGAGTTGAGGTGTGAAAAATATGAAGGAGGAAGTGCCTTTTTATAGGCAAAAATGGCTAGGGTTAATTAGGTTTTGAATAGTTTGAATTATGGTAAAAGTTGAACTCATTAAAAGCTTATTTAATGCCATTAGCGCAGTCGAGTATCGATACGCCCGGTGGGGTATCGATACGGGGATAGAATAGACCTTTCCGCAAAAATGCCCGTTGGAAAGTAGTATCGAAACGGAGGGGTCCGTATCGAAACGACATGTATCGATACGGTTTTAATCGTATCGATACCTGTGAAGCGAAGAGAATTCTGGGAAACGGAATGAAGAACATGTATCGATACGCGTAGATCAGTATCGATACTGTATGCCCAGAAATGCATATTTGGTTCAAAGAACAACCAAAGGCTCAAACTTAACATCTCCTATGAGTATGCAAATGATGTATGAGCAGTTCTAAGCATATTTTAACAGAATCATACTTCCCCTAACTATAGGCATGGATGAAATTGGGAGTCCAAGCATACAAACATGGCATTTCACAAGATCAAGCATATTTAAGCACAAAAGAGGTCCTAAAAGGTCAAGATAGGCTAGCTAGACCTAACTCTCTCCTAAGGGACCAAAAACGCTCTTTGTCTAAGGGTTTTGTAAATATGTCCGCTAATTGATTCAAGGTGTCTACATACTCTATAACAACATCTTCCTTAAGGACATGATCTCTAATGAAATGATGCCTTATTTCTATTTGTTTGGTTTTAGAGTGTTGGATGGGATATTTTGTTAAACAAATTACACTAGTGTTGTCAAATTTTAGGGGTATGGTTTCAACTTTAATTCCATAATCTAAGAGTTGTTGCTTCATCCAAAGGACTTGAGCACAACAACTCCCTAAGGATATGTACTCGGCTTCGGTGGTAGATAAGGCTACACTATTTTGTTTCTTAGAGAACCAAGATATGAGCATACTACCTAAGAATTGACAAGTTCTCGAAGTACTTTTCCTATCAATTTTGCAACCCCCATAATCCGCATCCGAGTAAGCATGAAGGTTGAAGGTAGAGTCTCTAGGATACCAAAGACCTAAACAAGGAGTGTCTCTAAGGTATCTAACGATTCTCTTAACGGCTATAAGGTTAGACTCTCTAGGACTAGCTTGAAACCTAGCACACAAGCAAACACTAAACAAGATATCCGGTCTACTTGCGGTAAGGTAAAGCAAAGATCCAATCATAGAACGATAAAGCTTAGAGTCAATACACTTACCTCCTTCATCTTTGTCAAGCTTTGTAGATGAGCTCATAGGAGTGGCTTGAGGCTTTGCATTCTCCAAGCCAAACTTGTTGAGCATATCCTTTATGTATTTTGCTTGGTTGATGAAGGTGCCATCCTTCTTTTGCTTGATTTGGAGTCCCAAAAAGAATGAGAGCTCCCCCATCATGCTCATCTCAAATTAACCTTGCATTAACTTAGCAAACTCTTGACAATGACATTCATTAGTAGAACCAAAGATAATATCATCAACATAAATTTAAACTACTAAGATGTCATTTTTATACATTTTTATAAAAAGTGTAGTGTCCACCTTACCTTTTTCAAATCCTTTTTCAATCAAAAAATTTGAAAGCCTTTCATACCAAGCTCTAGGAGCTTGTTTTAAACCATAAAGAGCTTTGGTAAGTTTGAAAACATGATTTGGAAATTTTGAATCTTCAAAACCCGGTGGTTGTTCCACATACACTTCTTCATTTATAAAACCATTTAAAAATGCGCTTTTAACATCCATTTGAAAAAGCTTGAAATTATGATAACATGCATATGCAAGCAACATCCTAATGGCTTCCATTCTAGCTACGGGTGCATAGGTTTCATCAAAATCTATTCCCTCTTCTTGAGTGTAACCTTGTGCTACAAGTCTAGCTTTATTTCTCACAATGTTACCACTCTCATCTAGTTTGTTCCTAAAGACCCATTTAGTTCCTATTGTAGATTGATTACTAGGCCTATCAACTAATGTCCAAACATTACTTCTCTCAAATTGATTTAACTCTTCTTATATAGCCATAATCCAAAAGTCATCTTTCAATGCTTCTTTTATATTTTTAGGCTCTATGCATGAGATAAATGCAACATGGTTCATTAATCTAAGAGAAGAACGAGTGGTTACCCCCTTGGATGGATCACCCAAGATTTCACCATCTTTGACATAGTTCAACTCCCTTGGGTAGCTCACTTCCTTTTCCTCAATAGCCAAGTCCTTTAAGGCTTCAAGAGGTGGATCTTGTGAGTCCTCTTCCTTTGCTGGAATCTCATCCTCCTTTGATGTTTGACCACCATCAAAGGCATTAATGATCCCTACATCATCATCATCACAAGAATCCTTCCTAGGAGGGAGGTTATCATCGAATACAACATGAATAGATTCTTCTACTACTAAATTTCTTTTGTTAAATACTCAATAGGCTTTAGAGGTTAAAGAGTAACCTATAAAAATGGCTTCATCACTTTTTGCATCAAATTTACCTAAGTTATCTTTCCCATTATTTAAAACAAAACACTTGCACCCAAAAGGGTGGAAATAGCTAATGTTAGGCTTTTTAGATTTTAAAATCTCATAAGGTGTTTTCTTTAAAATTGGCCTAATCATTACTCGATTTACAATATAACAAGCGGTGTTTGTGGCTTCCGCCCAAAAATATTTAGGTAAATTGTTTTCACAAAGCATAGTTCTAGCCATTTCTTGTAAAGTTCTATTTTTCCTCTCAACTACCCCATTTTGTTGAGGAGTTCGAGGAGCCGAAAAATTATGGCTAATACCATTTTCATTTAAAAAATCTTCAAACCCTAAATTTTGAAACTCGGTTCCATGATCACTTCTAATATGTGAGATTCTAAGTTCAAGATCATTTTGGGTTAATTTTGAAAATGTGTTGAATTTTTCCAAAGCCTCATCTTTAGTACTTAAAAAGAGAACCCAAGTAAATCTAGAAAAATCATCAACAAGCACAAAAGCATAAGACTTACCACCCAAGCTCATAGTCCTAATTGGCCCAAATAAATCCATGTGAATTAGTTGTAAACATCTACTAGTAGAAACATCATTAATGGATTTAAAGGAAGACCTATGTTTTTTACCTTTTGAGCATGCATCACAAATTTTATCATTTGAGAATTTTATCTTGGGTAAACCTCTAACTAGATTTAGAGAGACTAGTTTTTCCAAAACACTTATGCTAGCATGTCCTAGCTTCCTATGCCACAACCATGCATCATTTTCATTTTGAGCAACTAAGCATGCATGAGATGTATGAATGTCATCTAGATGCACCATGTATATATTCCCTATGCGATGACCTATGAGCATAATTTTATTAGATTTAATGTCTACAATTTTGCATCCATTTTTATCAAACAAAACATTAAAACCTTTATCACACAATTGACTTATGCTCAATAAATTGTGTTTAAGACCATCGACATATAAAACATTTTCAATGAGAATAGTAGAGTGATTACCTATGGAGCCAATACCTTTAATGTGGCCTTTGGAGTTGTCACCGAATGTTACTACTCCTCAACTTTTTGGCTTTAGATCCATGAATCTACTCTTGTCTCCGGTCATGTGCCTCGAGCATCCACTATCAAGGTACCATGAGTTTTGACTTTGTGTTTTAGCCTTGTAGCAATGCTCCCCCTACAAACAAAGATATTAAACTTTGGCTTTTGGTACCCAAATCATTTTGGGTCCATGAGTGTTAGCTCCCAAAACCTTGGTTCCCTTAGGAATCCAAGATGACATAGCAATAATATTATTAGATTTTACAAGTTCCTTAGGAACCCATACACTTCTAATTCTTTTAGCTCTACTATGTCTAGGGTAGCTACCTTGTTTGTAGTAGTTAGTCTTTTTCTTAGGTTGGTGTGTTCTAGATGATTCTCCTACTTCATGCTTGACACTACCAACATTTTTAAAGACTTTTTGAGCTCATTTAGCTCACCCAACACCTTTTGGTGTTCACAATTACATTGAGATAAAAGATTATTAAGATCAACATTTTTATCTTGAAAAAATTTAAGTTCATCTTTTAATCCTAATATCTTTTTCTCAAATTTAGAATTAGCTTGAGTAAGTGAGTCATTTTTCTCATTTAGTTCTAGAATAATCTTTTTATTCCTAATGACCGACTCCTTATATTTCTCAACTAATTCATCATATACCTCTTGTAACTCATCATATGCATCATTTAATTCTTCATATGAGAAATCTAAAGTAGATGAGTTAGAGGTTACCAAGGAGGAATCTTCCTCAAGTGCCATGAGGCAAAGATTAGCCACTTCTTGTTCGTCATCCTCCGATGACTCCTCATCACTCCAAGTAGCAAGCTTGGCTTTGAGTCTCTTTTTCTTCTCAAAGCCCTTCTTCTTGAGTTGAGGGCACTCCGAACGTATGTGGTCGGGTTGTTTGCACTCAAAGCAAATGATAGGATCCTTTCCTTCTTCTTTGTTCTTCCCTTTGAAGTCCATCTTCCTTTGGATTTTTCTTCCCCGGTTGGACCTCATGAAACGTGAGAACAGTTTGGCTATCATAGCCAATTCTTCAAGTTCATCCTCCTCACAAGATGAGCTCTCATCATGTTGTGAAGCTTTAGCCTTGAGAGCTATTCCCATCTTCTTCTTCTTCTCAACCTCAAGCTTCTCTACCCTTTTCTCTTCTTTCTTCTTCTCATCTTCCCTTCCTTGCTTCATTATCTCATGAGTAAGGAGAGAACCCACAAGCTCATCAAGCTTCAACGTTTTCAAGTTCTTTGCTTCGATGATAGCGGTTCTCTTCCCATCCCAAGACTCGGGAAGTGAATAGAGTAGCTTCCGGACAAGCTTGTCTTCCGGTATGATCTCTCCAAAGCCCTTTAGACCATTGACAATCGTGGAGAATCGATCAAATATCTTTGACACCGTCTCATCGGGCTCCATCTTGAAATTTTCATAACTAAGATTGAGAATTCCAATCTTAGTTTCTTTAACATCATTGGTGCCTTCATAAGTGGTCTCAAGAGTGTCCCACACTTCTTTGGCACTTTCAATTGATGAGACCTTTGAGTAGATGTCCGGACCAAAAGCACAAAATAGCATGTGGAGAGCTTTATCATTGACTTGAATCTTTTTCCTCTCCTCTTCACTCATCTCAACTTTCTTCTTTAACACCATCTTGCCTTCACAATCTTGCTTCAATGGAATATATGGCCCATCCTCAATGACATCCCACACAAGATAGTCATTTGACTTGATGAATAGACGCATTATATTCTTCCAAAAAGAATAGTTATCACCGTTGAAGAAGGGAGGCTTTGTGGTCGATTGTGACTCGTACATGCCAGAACCGGAGGTTGAAGTCATCTCTTGATACTTTGATGATCACACTCTTCCAAGGAACTCCTCTTGTGGTTGTTAATCCTCAAAGAGGTAGGCTCTGATACCAATTGTTGAGTGGATCGCAAGATCGATATTGACCAAGAGGGGGTGAATTGGAAAATTAAAAGGTTTAGTGGTGGAAATTGCAAATTGAAAATAATAGACAAGGGATTTAGAGTGGTTCAAGTTCCAAATGAACTCTACATCCACCACCTTAGCTTCACTAAGGATTTGCAACAATTCTAGTAAATTGCTCTTCCCCTTTTCTAGGACAATGAGGCAACCCTTTACAATTTCGGTTGATTTTTCTACCCAAAAATCAACCCAATCCTCACACAAGTGAACAAAGAAATTTGATGGCTAAAAAGGTATCTCTCAATACAAATGATAGCCCCAATTACAAGCACTCAACCCAATTGAACAAAATATGAATGAAGATTACAATTGGGATTTCTAGACAAATAGGAATTTTGGTACAATTGCTTGGATTTGATGAATAAGTTTTTTCTTGAAGATCAATAGTTGTTGCTGTAGCTTTTGGATATTTCTTTTATACCTCCTTATTGATTTCTAGCCGTTTGGGTGGTTGGGAACATAAATGGAGCCGTTGGAACCCTCTCTTACCACCATAAATGCACTTCTGCAGCTACCGGTATCGGTACGCGGGAAGGGGTATCAGTACCTATCTCAGAAAAGAAAGAGCCGTTGTGTGCATTTAATAAGGGGTATCGATACGCATGTAAGCGTATCAGTACGGGGTATCGAAACGTCAATGGCCGTATCGATACCATTTTCTGAACTTAGCTCACTGTCCAAAACCGTATCGTTACTGGGGTTATCCGTATGATACTGGTTAACGATTTTTTAAAGTTTGGTTACCAACCAACTGACACCAATGGTCATATTTTTAAACCGACTTAATCTTTAAAAATTATAAAGACCGTATCGATACGAGGGTGACCCGTATCGGTACTCTATTCAAACTCTTTGAATTTTAACACATGGGTGTATCTATACTAGGGTTTGTGGTATCGATACTGGTTCCGACAGTAACAAAGTTTGGCAAAATAGTATCGATACGCTTGGTGCTGTATCGATACTCCTGGACGATTTTCAATGGTTTTTCCTTGGAACACTTAGAAAATATTTTGAGTTTGAGTTTTATAAATCAGTTTTAAAGTGTTGGTGTTTTAAAACTTATTAAGAGACTTTTAAAAACAATTTTAAGTTTTACAAATTGATCCTTAAAGATTTAATTATATCAAAATCAAACATAGGTTTTACACACAACCTTAGGGAGTTTAACACATCTCCCAAATACAATTCTTGGTTTCCCATTGCCAATCTATCAAAACTAAAGTGCATGAAAAATTCACCATACGTGAGTTTGGACTTCCTTGGATGAACTTAGCTTCCTTGATGCCTGAAAACACCTCAATTATCTGCATTATTGGTAAAAGAGAGAGCGTAAGCACAAATGCTTAGTGAGGGATGCTCTAAAGAAAACCAAACCAATGATGCACCACTTGAAAATACTTTTATTAAAAGCTTTTAAACCACCTGCTCATTTCTATCTCATGCTTGGAAATCTCTCAAAGCAATTCTCATTGAAACCACATGTACCTTCATTCTATCTCATGCATTTAAACCAATGCAAAACTTATGACAAGGCCAAAATCATGCTTGTACTTTAAAGCATTTCATAAACAAACCACATATGCATTTCTCATAGCATAAACCATTACATCAACGTGCATGTGAATCAAAAACCATAACATATTTTATATTGGCATTTTATATCTATTTATTACTCGGATATGCGGACATCTCACTAGACAATTCCGGTGGCATCTCTCATCACCGTACTCACTCGTCTAGCAACATAGTTTTCAGTGGAATCTCTCATCACCGTACTCACATGGCGGAATCTCTCATCGCTACAAAGCTTGGGTATTTCACCAAGTCCTACCAGATGGAATGCCCATCACTGGTTCTCTCCCTTTGGCTTAACCAAAGAGCACATACGAATTTTTAGTTTATAGTGCACTCTCATCCTATTGATCGATCAATTATATCCGGTAAGTATCTCAACATCTATGCCAATATATTATGTCAAATCAAAATCTCACCTACTGTTTTTCATGCATTAAAACTCAACATTCTCATCTCATTTCAAAATCATAACATTTGCCACACTTCAACATAAAAGCTCAAATCTCAATTATGCAACATGTTACTTTATCAAATCATTTCAACCATCATCTCATGCTATAATTCATGCCTAAAAACAATAGGAATTTATCAATCTAAAACCATGAGTATGTAAAAGCATTTAAGGGCAATCACCACATTCTAGAGAGCAATCATGCATTGAAATCATCAGCCACACACCTAAACTCACTGCTCTACACAAAATCCACATTTCAGCTATCAAACACCACCGAAATCACCTCCAAACTATTCCAAATTCAAACCCAGCCAAGATCCATCAGTTATAATCTTTTCTAAACATCAATTAACATAAAAAACTAACACAACCACGTCCTTATACCTCCAGCTATAGCAGAACACCAAAATCACCCAAAAACCACCATTTTAACAAGCAAAAACAACCTATTCGGGATTGGATTGATAAAACCTCATTTCTAACATCATCTAACATCCAAAATATATTAGAAAACCATCTCAAAATAGAGCCCAATCAATCACCACGAAAATCTTCAATATCTCTTCCAAAATCTTGAGTTTTAAGCCAATTTCTTGTTTCTAACATTAAAACCTCTTCAAAAACATTACTAAAGGATTGATAACTTGGGAATTTCAGTAAAGAACTGATCATTAGAGGAGAAGGACGAAGCTTACCTCTAATGGATGATTTCTCCTTGATTTGGGCAAGTTTTCTTGAAAATACAATGTAGAAATCAAGGGGATTTGTTGAAGGATTGATTAGGAATCAATGAGTGATGGAAAACTCATCAAATGAAATGGAAATCAAAGGAAATTTGCTCGAGAAAAAGTGTTTGGTTGAAAGGATTTTGAGAGAAAATGAAATGAGAGAAAATTAGAGAAAAGTGGTTATGAAAAGTCAAAGGTAGTTTTCTCTTTTAATCTCCTTTAATTTCTTTAATTAAAACATTAATTAAATCACCCAAATTAAGGAAAAATCTGATGAAAACATTTTTGGTAAATTAGCTCCTTAAAGATTCAAAGTTCCAATCCTTTACAAAACAATCATTACTAAACTTTGCAAAAACTGCGATTTGGTCACTACACCGAAATGTAGTATTTCCAAACCTTATTTTCTAAAATTGATTTCACCATTCTCTTTTATATATTAAATGAGGATTTTTAGATATTTTTCTATATTTTTAAAGCATTCCGAACTAGGTGTTCCCTAAAGCCCCCTTTTAGATTCGAACCGTTTTCCAAACCGATCCGGTTCAGACTCTAAACATCTAGGCCCAAATTTAGGGTGTTACAGTTCTTGTGTGGTTTAAACATGAGAGAACGTATTAGAGGCAATCAGTGAAGGTTCGTGAGTTTCTATTGCTTGGATTCGCGCCGGCTAGTCGAGTTTACACATGTTGGTAAGTGAGAATGTGATTTTCAGTTTTAAAAGCTTGAAAAAGTTGATTTGGGAACTTAGTGGTAAGCTTGAAACATTTAACTAAGTTCGAAATTAAGTAAAAGGGTTTTCTCTCTCGATTGTGCTATTATGTGATGATTTATGCTCTATTTTGAATTAATGGTTTTACCTACTATTAAAGCATGCTTTTATGAATGTGGCTACTGCTTTTAATGATGTAATGTTGAAGGATGTACGAGGTAAGTGATCCTTGCAGTATATGAATTATACTTGTGATTTTAAGCATGGTTTAATGCTTGGAAATCTGATTTATTGATGATGCTTTGAAAATAGTGAGGTATGACTTAAATGTGAATTATATTGGCTTGTAATTTTACTTACGCTCTCATTTGTCCATCAATGAAGACAATTGATGTTTAAGAGGCAACAAGAGGCAAGGGACTCCAAGAGACGTAGCTTAAGAATGTATGTTTCGGTTTAGACTAAAGTAATAATGGCAATGGGGGATCCATTGAATTGTTGGGAGATTTGTGTACACTCCTTTTTGTGCAGGTTTGGGTTGATGTTTTAGACATGTAAATGGCAATTGGTATTCAGTTTATGCTTTTCTTTGCATTTTTGGGATCTTGCTTAGTTTGACAATAGGTCGCATGCCTATAGTTTACCTTTGATGCAAATGTTCATGTTATGCTGATGAATATGCCATGGATGCTTGAGGATCGATGCCTATATATGTTGTATGGATGTTGGACTGGTTTAGATTGTATTAAGTATGAAAAACCAGCAAAAAGTGAGATTATAGGTCCAGGTGTTTCGTTACACTCGAGTCTATACCGGAACAGGGTGCCTGAAATTGCTTAAGGGTTTCGAGTGAGAGAGGTTTGTTCTGTTACGATTTGCTACTGGAAACCTCTGTTCCGAAAGACGTCAAGGGGGTGTTTCGATACGGGCCCGAGCTTCGACCCATTAAACCCTATTTCGATACACATGTTTCAATACAAGGCAACCTATACCGAAACACCCTAAAATTAAATTGGTTAGTGGAATCTTTTGAAGTTCTGATTCTTTACGTTTTGATCCCCGAATGTTGTTGATGCAATTAAATGAGCTTGGAGTATTGTTTTAACCTAAGATTTGACAGAGATGCATGTAATGTGACTAAAATATTATTGCTTACAATTGAATTCCTATTGGTTGTCTGATTAAGTTGCAAATTGTTCTGATGCGAAGGTTATCACATAGGGTGTATAAGAGCATCTAGAAAAGATAAAATGAAAAAAATTAGGGTCGTTTACTGAGGTAAACTTCCTGGTTTACTTAAGTATTCCCCGTGTGACCCGTGAGGTTCGGTCTCTCAACCAGACTGGGTCGAGGGGGTTACATTTGGTAGCATTAGAGCTAGGTTTCGAAAGAATGGAATGATGGTAAGTTAATGGTTAGTTGATGTGATGTAATTCTAAGCGAATGATAATGTTTGCTTTGCACGATGATGGTTATAATCATGTAGTTGTTGAACAAATGATAATAATGCCATGTATGATGGTTTTGATGTATGTGTTAATTGGTATATATGTGTTGTGGTGGATTCAATCATCTTCATTGTTATGCATGGTGATTGCTTTATGCATGTTTATTGAGAAATGCTATGTGGAGTAAGTATTTGAAAGATCGGGATGTGGTAAGCTAGTATGGTGATTATGAGAAATGAAATCTATAGTTTTTTATGCACGGTGTTTGTGATATGTGCTTTGATTGTTTCATGCTATAATTGGGGAAAGTTGGGATACCCATTACCTTTTTACTATAGTTAAAGTGTTTTAAATTGAGTTGGAAGTCTTGGATCCTTGCTCGAAGATGGCTTGAATGTTTTATTTTATTAAGTTTATTATCATGCCTTAATTATAATAGAACAATAAATTGATGAGACAGTAGAAATCTGGTATGATTGCTTTTTTCGTTGGGCAAGGAGTAGAGGATTGTGTAATCTGTCCTGGGGGTTTGATGCCCCGATATAAGTACAACCTGTGTCAGTTGGGCTAGTGTTGGATGACATGGCGCCTGGGACATAAGCGATGTCAAGAGATTGAGAAGCTATGTTGGAGTGTATGTGACTGCACTAACTGTTGGACGATTGTGAGCTGATGTTAGAACGCTTATGAAATTTGGAAGAAGTTGAACTCTAGGAATGTCACCTGGGGTATCCATGGAGTGGATGACATGTACTAATAGGATTATGGGACAAATAGGGTATAATGAGACCCAATATTGAAAATGAGATGTACCTCGATTGTGGAGAGATGTATGCAGTTGGTGGACAACTGCGGTTGTGGGTGCGGACCCGATGTTGTGACATGGAAGTTCTTTCGAGCTGTCTTTTAGAAGAATTATTTGAGGATTAGATACTCGGTTGACAAGAAATGTGAATTCATGGCTTGGGTTCAAAATCGTAAGTTTATAGTCGAGTTTAAGGCACAAATTGTTTAGTTGAGCGAGTATGCTCCTAGACTGGAATTGGATGCGAGACATCAATGTGATTTATTCTTTAATAGATTGGTGCATGATATTACGCTATATTTGTTGTTTATTTTTTGCTACACTGGTTTTAACGGTAGTCAGTGTAAGAGTAGTTATAGTAAAAGGTATCGCCAGAGTTGAGGTGAGGTTGTGGTAATGTTGGACAATGAACATAGGGTCAGTGTGTCAAGGCTTGAGTAGCGTGTGATACCTATTAGGTATGTGGATCGTGTGACCACGTGAGGCAAGATTGTCCACGTTTGATCGGTGGGGTATAGCTTTCTGCGCCTGCTGTTGCTAATGTTTTTGGGAGTTTTGGCTTGAACGATTTGTTTCAGAGGTGTTAGATGTGTAAATGCAAGTAACTAGTTCCTTTGGTGAAATTGTTGTTACGAGAAGGTTGTATAGGAGATGTCCTTTATCTGTTCAAGGTCATGTGTTTGCAGTTGATTTAATGGAGTTGCTTTTTTATGCTTTTGATATAATCCTTTAGATGGATTGGTTGACCAAGCATAGGGCTGTGGTCGATTTTAATGCTAAGCGGGTTACCTTGAAACTTGTTGATGATTACAAAGTGGTAATCATGTGCGAGAATGTGAAATTCTTGTCCAATACAATTTTTCCTCTAGAAGCGAGTCGTATGATGGAGTTGGGTTGTGAAGCATTCTTAGCTTATGTGTTAATTCTAGGATCAAATGAAGTGCGTGTACAGGACATACGTACAACATGCGAGTTTTCGGGCGTATTCCCGGAAGAGTTGCATGTGTTGCCACCGTGTAGAGAGGTTGAGTTTGGCCTCAATATTAGGCCTAGAAGTATTTTGAGGTTCGTAGGGCATAGACTAGAGATCCGAGTTTTCGGTAGAGGTTCAGGGAAAGTAAGGTTCGAGTTATGATAAAAATATGATAAATTGCTTAAAAATCATTAATAATTATATAAATGATTTTGGTAAAAACAATTTTAAGAAAAGGACTTTGGAAGTGAGACATTTTTAATTAGTGACCAAAACGCAATTTTTACAAAGTTGTTTTAGTGACTGTTTTGTAAAGGGATTGGAACATTAAATCTTTAAGCAGCTATTTCATGTATTTGTTTTTATCAGATTTTTCTCTCAATTAGTGTTGGAGTATGTCCAAAGACCAATCATATGATGATTGAATAGACATATTATTTTACTAGATTTATCAAGTAATGACATTGTCGTTGTTATCGTTTGGTATGTTTCGTTGCATCAAACTAACCATTGGATAGTAATGTCCATACAATAAAAGAATTATTGTTAAATAGGATCCTTAGTCGAATATTATTACGGGTATGGACAGTGATAATATATAAAGACTAATATGTGGTTGATTGATAACAAGTGTTGTAATTGACATAGAGATGTCAAAATCAACACATAAGTATTTGTTAGAGAACAACATACTAGATTGACCCGCTATGAGCATGTTTCTTGGGTAATTATGTGACAGTCACAACATTGCTCATGATAAACATATGTATGATCCTCAGACTTGAGATCAACATGATTTCAACATAAAGATTTACGTATTTTCACATAGTCAAATGTGTGTCGTAACTAACTACATTATAAAGACTGATGATTGGATACGTGATGACCTATGTAGTGAAATATGGTTGATCAAGAAATGATTTGTCCCTCCTACATAATGGGAGAAATATCTTTGGCCACTTGATTGAGTGAGATTAGAAAATGCATGCCCATGCTCGAATATTATGATATGAGATATCATAGAGATTCGTTTATCATAATCTACTCAAGACATCAAGAAACGCTAGATGGACAACGCAAGTGTGACTAACCCATGACTTGTGTTCATCTAATATATAAAGGACAAAAGGATGAAATACAGAAAGGAAATTTATTCAGGAATTAGGAAAGTCAAACAATGACTTCATGCAACTTAGGTAGCAATGATGTATTGCTAGATGCCACTCATTGTTTGTAAAATTAGAACAGTTCTAATTTTGCTGCTAACGTTGCATGAACCTACAAGGGTCACACCCTTCGAATGAAACGAATAAAATTGGAAACCATACTCCATATTTTAGGGACGTTACCGAAAAATACCCTATGGGATAGGGGAAATCGGCAACTCCCTTAAATGGGAATAATATTGGATAAATATTGTATTTATCAAATATTATTTAGAGTATGGAAAATATTTAGAGACATAAATATTGTAGAATAAGATTCTAGAAATTTAAATATATATTTGGAATTTATATAATGTATATTTAATTCCAAGTTTATGTAGAATTAGATTCTACATAATTAAAAATATATATTTAAATATATTTAAATCTAAGTAAAGATAGAATGAGATTCTATGTATAATAAAATATATATATATATATATATATATATATATTTGGATTAAATATAATGTATATTTAAATCCATGTTTTATGTAGAATAAGATTCTACATAATTAAATATATATATTTCATTTAATATTATTAAATATAATGTATATTTAATATAAACCAATTTCAAGTAGAATTAGATTATATGAATTTTGGTTGAACATGGATTTAAGGTATTCAACTAGAATTAAGTCTTTGAATACTATTTAAAGGGACAAGGGCTAGCAACCAAATCATCCCTCTTTCTCCTCTTGAAGATTTCGACAACACCCCTAGGGATTCCCCACTGGAATTCGACATATCCCAGAAAGCTCTCTGAGAAGCTGTTCGATATTTTTCTGGTGTTCTACTTGCTCCCTGGCAAATCCCTGAAGGTTCCCTTGCTCGATTGCAAGTCCCGGTTGAACTCCTGGTCAATTTCAGACTCCCTCGGGAATCCCTGGAGGGATTTCGACTTCTCCCTGGAAGGTGTTCAAACCTGTCGAAATTTATACATAAGTGTTAGGGAGGCGGAAACTTTCTTCGTTTTGTTCGGGTGGACTCCGTAAAGGTCGTTGCGAACCTGTGACGATTTCGGTTTTACTTGACGTGGCTATTCCGACATACCATCGGTTTTCTAGTTTCTAGAGATCTAAAAGGTAACTCTTCATCTTTTCACCCCAGATTCGTTCATGTACATGGATCCTGGCTGGATTACGTCGGATTAATTTTTCCGCCGCACCACGTGGCGTGCCGACGTGACCCAACAGTGGTATTAGAGCCACTTGTATCATACGAATTCGGACTTAAATTCTTGGGTGATGTTTATGTATGAGATGCATGATGTTTGATTCGATTTAGATATTTATCGTTTATCGTATCACACCTAATAAAGACTTATTTCGATTATCACTGAATGATTAAGAGTTAATCATAACTATATTAGGTTGCTTCAATGTTAAATGTTAACATGTTGAGACTAATAGCTAGTCTAGAGAACAAGTAGTTGTTCGTAGTTTCATAGATTTATGAAATCTCTGAAAGGGTTTCTAATTTGATAAAAGTTATCAAACTATCTTTCACGGTGAATCCATAAGAGTTATGGTTAGACGTTATGAAAAATGCATCTATAGGATTGGCATCATCAAAGACCTGATACTTAAGTGTGCATAGTGCGCCACCTCTCTTTCATGTTGACCTACCTGGTGCATTTGTTCGTTAACGCAAATGGTTTATGAAACCTCGTGATCCTTCTTTGGCCCATTAACCACAACATTGGGATAATCAGTTTAAAACTCCGTAAACACGTTGTTACTTTGTTCGCACGATGTTTGAAATGCATGTTAGATTGCACGGTGTTTGCTTTGCATGGTTATATCCCATAGCCTTTATAGTTTTGGTTTTTATAAATACGGCCTACGTGTCGTGCCTTTCTCTATCTTCTATTTTACTTCTCTTCTCATCTCACTCCCTCGCATATAACGCGAGTTTCTGAAAATTGTAAATACTCATGCAGATAAAGCAAGGACCAACATAGATGCGTGGTGGGCCTTCCCTAGTGGATCGGGAGTTTCAGAAGCAGATTCTATCTTCAGTAGAATGGTCCTCCCATTGGCTTGGAACGGGTTGCCTTAGGTTAAGAAGGGCTATAATCATTGTATATTTATTTACCGCTTATATTTACCTTGTATGTGATGCAATGAATGTTTTATAAGCATGATTAAACATAGTTCTATTGATAGGATCAATGTTAAAATGATGAGATAATTAAGTAAATCCCTCACTATAATTCTAAGTCTGTTTTAACCATCCAATATTTACCCTCGTTAATGCTTCGATCGATATAATGCGAGCTTTGCCAAAGCAATGTCACATTTATCTATCTTAGTTAAACGCGAAGAATAAGCTAGTGATATTCGCCGGTTGAGATATTGGTATTGACTTAGCTGGGTTGTTCTAATAGGATTAGAAAACCTAGTTATTAAAAGTTTTGGATAATCATAAGATGATTTAAAGAACAAGAGTTGTTCGCCAAAAGATGAGGAATTACATGAGATGTAATTAGTAAGGTGTTACTTACCTAAATAACCATTTCCTAAAAGATTGGCCAAAGCTGATTTAGGAATGGTGAAATACAGATCCACACCCACTAGAAAAACTATCGAAACGTTTTTCCGAAATTAAAACTAGAGGGTTTTTAATTTTGAAGAAAATAGTGGGTGTAAATTTATAGTAAAGACCTATCTATAAATTTAAAATTTAGTAAAACTTATATAGCATATTTTCTTTGTTTTAGAATTAATGGCAAATAATACTCTATCTCTGCGATCTATCCTTGAGAAGGATAAGCTCAATGGCATAAACTTCCTTGACTGGTTCCGTAATTTGATAATTGTTCTCAAATAGGAAAAGAAGAAATATGTCATTGAAGAACTTGTTCTTGATGAACCGGTTGCCACTGCTTCCAGAGCTGACAAAGACAAGTTTAAGAAACACATGGACGACATTCTGGATGTCGGTTGTCTTATGCTTGCCTTAATGACCCCTGAGCTTCAGAAGCAACATGAGGACATGGTAGCTTATAGTATGATTCAAAATCTCAAGGAGATTTATGAAGGGCAAGCTCGTCAAGAGAGGTATGAGACCTCTAAAGCTCTGTTTCAATGCAAGATGAGTGAGGGATCTCCCGTGGGAGCTCACGTCATGAAAATGATGGGCTACATCCAAACGTTGGAGAAGCTCGGCTTTCCGCTGAAAGACGAATTAGCTACTGATGTCATCCTGCAATCGTTGCCGGATAGTTTCAATCAGTTCGTCCTTAATTTCAATATGAATGAAATTAACAAGACGCTGCCACAGTTGTTCGTCATGTTGAGAACTGCTGAAATCAACTTGAAGAAGGTAGGACCTAAACTTGTTCTGATGGTCTGCAAGGGAAAGAAGAAAGATAAATCGACAGCAAAGTCTAAAGGTGATGGTAAGACCAAAACCGATGGAAAGGAGGCATTGAAACCTAAGAAGGGAATCAAGAAGGATGGAAAATGTTTCCATTGCGGCAAGACCGGACATTGGAAGAGAAACTGCCCCACACATCTACAAGAAGTCAAGAAAGCAAAAACGAGTGAGGCATCAACCTCATAGGCTTCAAAAGAGAAGGCATCAAAATAGACATGGACATGCGAATGGAAATAAAGCAAGAGTTGCTACATCATCCATTAGGACATGTGTTTTAGCTTAAATAGATTTGTTTTAGTTTTTAAGATTATTATTTTGTGCCTAAGTTTTAGTTATCTTGTAAGGACAAGATATTTTAATTTTGAGATTATTTAAATAAATGTTATTCTTTTAATCTCTTATGGCACAACGAATCAATTATCTTTAAATTAATCAAATCAATAATATTTATAAAACAAATGACTAATCTCAAACTCGTAAAAAGTATTAAGGTAATTTGATGAGATCAAATTCAAGAATACTTAAAGTTTGATGAACTTTCAAAGAATATGGGATTGTCCCATAATTAAATCCCACAAGTGGAACGAAAAGTTTTTGAAATAGAATCAAATATGTTAGACATGTTTTGATTCAGAACAAGTCATTTTCGACTTCTTCACACAATTGAAAAACAACTCTCATACTTAATCATTTTTTTGTTCGAAACGCCATATAAGATATGGAGTAAGAATTGTTCTAGAATACCTTTGAAGTTTTAAGGTTACTTACATGTTAAAATGTTTACAAAGTTCGAACCTTAAAAACTACATTTGTTGTTTATCCTAACGAGAACAAAGCGTTTTTTTCTCAAACGAGAGTTTATCTTGAAAAAGATTAATTCTCACAAAGGGATTTTATTTCTTCAACTTTAACGAGAACATTTGTTGCTCAAACGATAGTTTATCTCAAAAGACAATACTTATCACTAAGGGATTTCATTTTTCAACGAGAACAAAATATTTGTTGCTCAAACGAGAGTTTCTCTCGAAAGAGATTACCTCTCACAAAAGGAAAAAATGGAATTTGGAATTTGAAGAAATTTTAGACAACAAATTTATGAACCAAAGATTGAGAATGTTCCATAAATGATTAAGGAACATTGTAACAAAACACAACCATTGTGTTGATCCTTAAGAGAATACTCTCTACTTGAGAAATATGGATTTCTCACTATCCGTACATGGAAACACTCTTCTTTTCGGATCAAGATAACGACCAAGTCTTATCAGAAAGCAATGGTGAGCCCAAAATTCGAGAAATGGCTAAGAGCCATGAGAGATGAGATGAAATCCATGTCTAAAACCAAGTATAGACTTTGGTTACCTAAAATGGTAAAACCTAAGAGGTATGGATGAGTTTTTTTCAAAAAGGAAAAACCGACATGGATGATAAAACATACAAAGGATGATTCGTCGCTAAAAGTTTTCGATAAACTTCATAGTATAGACTATGATAAAGCATCTTCCTTGTAGCTATGTTTAATCCATCTTAATTTCACTTGCAAGTAGTTACATACCATGATTATGGAATCAAATAAATGAATGTCAAAACTGCTTTCCTAAGGGAAAACTTGAAACAAATGTGTACATGACACATCCAGAAGGTTTTGTCACTCCAGTAAACACTTGGAAGATATGTAAGCTACAAAGGTCTATTCGTAGACTAAGGCAAGCTTCTTGAAGTTGGGATATTCGTTTCAGAAGATACAATCAAAAGGTTTTGTTTATCTAGAAACAAAGGGGAGTCTTGTTTTCAAAAGAGCTAGTGGGAGCATTGTTACTTTCCTAAGTATTGTATGTAGATGACATACTCATCAAAAGGAACTAAAGATCGCAATCCGTTTTGCATTAATATAAGATACTGCGAGTTAGCAACATGAGACAATATCTAACTCTACAACATAGGCTGAATGTATTACAGTCGACATAGCAATAAAGAAGGATGTTTGGATCTATAGGGTTCACTTCTAAACTAAGAGTTGTTCCCAGCATATTAGATGCTACATAACTTTGTTATGATGGAACCTTTGCGTAAGCAAATAAAACCCGGATCTCATCAATAAATCCAAACATATTCTAAAGGGCTTACATCTTGGAGATGTGAAAGTATGCAACATACGCACAAAGTTGATACCTTCAACAACTCCCTGACAAAGCTTTTGACACAGCATAAGCATGTCAGTTACACTAAGCCATATCGTATTAGATACGAGAATGATTGGTCTTAGTGCTAGTGGGAGATTGTTAGAGTATGCCCAAAGACCAATCATATGATGATTGAATAGACATACTATTTTACTAGATTTATCAAGTAATGATATTGTCGTTGTTATCATTTGGTATGTTTCTGTGCATCAAACTAACCATTGGATAATAATGTCCATACAATAATATGATTATTGTTAAATAGGATCCTTAGTCGAATATTATTACGAGTATGGACAATGATAATATATAAAGACTAATATGTGGTTGATTGATAACGAGTGTTGTAATTGACATAGAGATGTCAAAATCAATACATAAGTATTTGTTAGAGAACAACATACTGGATTGACCCGCTATGAGCATCTTTCTTGGGTAATTATGAGACAATCACAACATTGCTCATGATAAACATATGTATGATCCTCATACTTGAGATCAACATGATTTCAACATAAAGATTTACGTATTTTGACATAGTCAAACGTGTGTCGTAACCGACTACATTATAATGACTGATGATTGCATACATGATGACCTATGTAGTGAAATATGGTTGATCAAGAAAGGATTTGTCCCTCCTACATGATGGGAGAAATATCTTCGACCACTTGATTGAGTGAGATTAGAAAATGCATGGCCATGCTCGAATATTATGATATATCATAGAGATTCGTTTATCATAATCTACTCAAGACATCAAGAAACACTAGATGGACAACGCAAGTGTGACTAACCCATGACTTGTGTTCAAACCATGACTTCATGCAACTTAGGTAGCAATGATGTATTGCTAGATGCCACTCATTGTTTGTAAAATTAGAACAATTCTAATTTTGCTGCTAACGTTGCATGAACCTACAAGGGTCACACCCTTCGAATGAAACGAACAAAAATTGGAAACCATACTCCCTATTTTAGGGAGGTTGTCGAAAATCCACTATGGGATAGGGGAAATCGACAACTCCCTTAAAAAGGAAATAATATTGGATAAATATTGTATTTATCAGATATTATTTAGAGTATGGAAAATATTTAGAGACTCTATATATAATAAAATATATATATTTGGATTAAATATAATGTATATTGAAATCCATGTTTTATGTAGAATAAGATTCTACATAATTAAATATTTATATTTCATTTAATATTATTAAATATAATGTATATTTAATATAAACCAATTTCAAGTAGAATTAGATTCTATGAATTTTGGTTGAACTTGGATTTAACGTATTCAACTAGAATTAAGTCTCTGAATACTATTTAAAGGGACAAGGGCTAGCAACCAAATCATCCATCTTCCTCCTCTTGAAGATTTCGACAACACCCTTAGGGATTCCCCACTAGAATTCGACATATCCCAGAAAGCTCTCTGAGAAGCTGTTCGATATTTTTCTGGTGTTCTACTTGCTCCCTGGCAAATCCTTGAAGGTTCCCTTGCTCGATTGCAAGTCCCGGTTGAACTCCTGGTCGATTTTAGACTCCCTCAGGAATCCTTGGAGGGATTTCGACTTCTCCCTGGAAGGTGTTCAAACCTGTCGAAATTTATCACTAAGTGTTAGGGAGGCAGAAACTTTGTTTGTTTTGTTCGCGTGGACTCTGTAGAGGTCGTTGCGAACCTGTGACGATTCCGGTTTTACTTGACGTGGTTATTCCGACATACCATCGGTTTTCCAGTTTCCAGAGCTCTAAAAGGTAACTCTTCATCTTTTCACCCCGGATTCGTTCCTGTACATGGATCCTGGCTGGATTACGTCGGATTAATTTTTTCGCTGCGCCACGGGGCGTGCCAACGTGACCCAACAATTAGGAGCTTTTTCTAAAGGTTTAAATTAATGATCAAAAGGGATTAATAAACGGAGAGTTTTCCTCAAAGTTTTCCTTCAGCCAAACACTCTCCATTTTCAAGAAACTTGAGGTAATGCTCTTGATTTACTGAGTTTTTGATTTCTAAAGGATTCTTTAATCTTGATTTACAAAACATTATTGTTTTTTTTATTTCTCAAGAAAAAAAACATTCAATTGAGAGAGATTGCATCCATTAGAGGTAAGGTTCTTTCTCCACCTCTAATGATCAGTTCTTTATTGAAATTCCCAAGTTATCAATCCTTTACATATGTTTTCTAAGTTTTTTTGATGGATTAATCATGGAAATTTTGTTAAATTAAAGATTATTGATTGAAATCTTTGATTTTTGTAATGCTACAGTTTTACTTCATTTGAGGCGGATATTAATCATGATTTGGATGTTAAATGATGTTGAAATAAAGATTTTATCATAATAATCCTGAATTAGATAGGATCTCTAGTTGTTAGATGGTTAGCTTTGGGGTTTTTTGTGAAGATATGTGGTTCTGATGTTGTTGGATGTATACAGATGAAATTAGATTGTTTTTTGATGCCAATTGATGTTTAAAAGTGAATGGAAGTGTTAGGTTTTGGCTGGGTTAAGGTTGTGGTGTAATCGAAGGAGTTTTCAGTTGTTTCGAATAGCCATTTTGGTGTTTTTGGGCAGAGCGGAGAATTAGCTACGATTTCTGGTGGTTTCAATACATTGTGATGCATTAATCCTCTGTTCTTGTGTGGTGTAAACATGAGAGAACATATCGGAGGTAATCGGTGAAGGTTCATGATTTTTGATTGTTTGGATTCGCGTCGACTAGTCGAGTTTACGCCTGTCGGTGAGTGAGATACACCATCGACCCGACCTGGCCGATAGACCGAACTGAACATATCACACGGGGAATATTGAAGTAGACTAGGAAGGTTTACCTTAATAAATGACATTTTTTCTTTTTATCTTGTCTAGACACAACTTAGGTTCCTATGTGTACGCACACTAGCAGAGGATAAAACATTAACACAAACGTCTATTAATTACATCCAATTAAGGTTTGGGGACCATTTTGTAAATTTTGCAAACTAGGACGTTTATTACCAAATTCGGGTGACTAATCTTTAATTAGCTTCATTACATACTTCTCAGTGAAATCTCAGCTCAAAATGACCTTTAGAACCCATCCAATTTAATACAAGACAACCAAGGACCAAAACGTAAGAAATAGAAACTCAGAGCAATTCAAAAACTGCATTAATTGTTGGACGTTTCGAAACAGAGAGACCCATATCAGAACGACTGTTTTGAAACACAGCTGACCGTTTTGATACGCGGGTTAGTTTCGAAATACTTTAAAACTTGTTTTGGAACGATGGTTCACAGAGGCAAAATGTTCTGGAACATGCCTCACCGTTTCGAAACACCAAGGCCATTTCAAGCCACCGTTTCGAAACATGCAAGGGTGTTTCGAAACACCTGGGCCTGCAATGTTTTAAAATGATGTTTAAACTTGAATCAAATCATCGGAAACCATCCCGATACAAGTACAAACATATTAGCAACTTAAATATACATCAAACACTAAGCATACGAAGCGAAAGCATCATAATAGCATCATTCATAATATGAAAAGCACTAGAGGCATGCTTCTTAAGAGTTAAGAGCACTAAAAGGTTAAAATCCAATTGCAAGCATAAGCCAATACCAAAGGCCTTTTACACAACCAAAATATGCACATTAAACTTGCATCACAACAAAATATATCAAGCAAACCACATTCATAACATTGGACACCCCCATAGCCTTTACTACACTAGTCCAAAAGCAAAGCTTACCTTCAATCAAAGTCTTCCACCGATCCCCTTGCAAGTGCTGCCTCCAAAGCTTAAATTAGCTGCATTGATGAGCAAAGAGAGCATAATCATACAAGCTTAGTGAGGATTGCTCAAACCAAAAACATCATCAATGCACAAAACCATTTTTCACTCTGTTCAAAACCATCATGCTTCCTTTGACAAAACATGCACTTTATCCTCAAAACCATTGTAATAAACATCATGCAACATGATACATATAAATCCATCAATTAAACCATTGCTACTCATATTACAAGCCTTCCAAGCATAGTCACCTTTATGCTAAGCTTAAACCAAAACATGAATCTTTCAAATTATGCATTAACAACATTTTCCACAATGTTTCATTTCATTATATTGGCTCACAAGTGATAATAACATTCTGAAAAACATATCAGATACACGGATTACCAAGGGTTGTCCCACACCCTTCATACACTATACCAGCATCTCAAGGCTCACACACAAGAGCAACCGTCCATTGTTGTGACACCCGTGGTGGAGTATTCAGTACAATCACAACCCCTCAACACCACTATTCGGTGGATGTATAACCCACTAACAAGAGACGAGATACATACACAAGGTTCGCACCCGGGAGCTACCCTCAACCGTTGCAACCTTAAACAATCCTCAACCGTGAGGGTACTTGGATGGAGTATTCGGTACAATCACATCCCCTCAACATCCAAGGCGACATGTTTATAGTGCACTCAATCCTATAGCCGACTAACTATATCCAATTTCATTTATAAAACACTTTATACAACATCACTTGCCAATATAATCCATAACACAAGTATATCTCACTGTTTTTACAAAGCATTCATGATAAGCCATAAATGAAGCATTAAACCATGCTTCAAACCTCATGCATCAACACATGCATACAAGGATCACTTACCTAGTACATCCTTAAACCACATGGCTTCATCAACCTCATTTCATATATTCAAACATGCTTTAAAACAGTAGGTAAATGCAATTAAAATAATGTGCAACCAAAGGTTCAAAACTAGCACAATCCGAGAGAGAAATTCATTTTACTTACTTTCGAACATAGTAAAGCGTTTCAAGCTCTTACTAAGTTCCCAAAACCTTTTCTAAAATGTTTCCATGCTGGAAAACCAAGTTCCACTCACTGACTCGCGAAAACACACTTGCCGACACGATTATCGATCGTCCGAAGCCTCCAAAAACACTTCATTTTATTCTGAAATATTATCCCCTATTTTCAACACATTATATAAAAGGTTCAATGCATTAAAATGCATCCAAAACACTAGCACTCAAAAGAATTCCTGCAGCCTTGCTCTAAGGCACCAAATCACCCATTTGAAACAACCGAAAACTCAATCCATTGACCTCTAACCTTAGCCCTGTAACGCCCCGGTTTGGGGCTTAGTAGTTTTGGGCGTTGACCGGTCGGTCAAAGTGCTGTTCGAATCTTAAGAGGTGAATTTAGGAAAGCCTAGTTCGGGTTGCATTAAAAATATGGAAAAATGTTCTAAAATCATCTTTTAATATAATTAAGTGAACTGTGAAATCAATTTTGGAAAATGAGTTTCGGAAGGGTGACATTTTGGCTGGTGACCAAAATGTAATTTTTGAAAGTTTGATGACTGTTTTATAAAGGGTTGAAACTTTGAATCTTTAAGAAGCTATTTACCCAAAGGGAGTTTCTCCAGATTTTTCTAAGATATTTTAAGTCTAAAATCTGATTTTAAATGATATTAAAATTGGAGGGAAAGCCATTTGGCTATTTTAGATTTTTATAACCAACTTTTCCTAATTTTCTTTCTCTCATTTTCTCTCAACCCAAACACTCCATTTCCAGAGAATTGGATCTGATTTCTTCACCTAAATCCCTCCTTTCAACTCTCATTTGATTCCTAATCAACATATCTTCAAAACCTCTTCAATTGCTACTTGTTTCAACAAGGATTTTGATTCCAAAAAGAGGAGAAACTCAAGTTTGGAGGTAAGAACGTCCTTCTCCTCTGAACTTCAAGTTCTTTACTGAAATTCCTAAGTTTTCAATCCTAAATTGATGTTTAATTAAAGGTTTTAAAGTGGTGAAATGGATCTTGGCTTATAATGCAAGATTTTGATATTTTTGATGATTTTCGTTAGATCTGATTAATCTGTGATTTGAGATGTGTTTTTGATGTTAAATGAACTCTAAATTGATAAGGAATTGAGTTTTGATTGATGCAATCCCGGATAGGTTGAGTTTCCTAAGTTTAGCTTGTGTTTCAAGGTTGTTTTTGAGGTGATCTTGGTGATCTGATGTTGCTGGAGGTATAAGGATGTCAATAGGTTGTTTTTAGATGTTATATGATGTTTATGGAAGTGTGGTTTTGCTGGTTTATGGCTGGGCTTTGTTTAGAAGTGGTTTGGATGCATTTTCGGTTGTGTTTGGTGGCCGAAAATGGAGGTTGAATGAGAGCAGCGAGTTTAGGTGCTTTCATTGAAGCAATTAATGCATGATGATGCATTAATCCTCTGCTTTGATGTGTTGAAACAGGGGAGGCATCTTTGGATCCAAGAGTTGTTGATCCGGAAGCTTGATTTGGTGCTTTGGCTTGAAGCAAAGTGGAAATCGGTGAGTGAAGTTGGGTTTTCAGATTTTAAAACCAAGGTTTGAAGGTTTTGGGAGCTTAGTCTAAGTCTAAACAACTTTGCTAAGCTCAAGTGTAAGTTTTCGGAATTTCTCTCTAGTGGTGGCCATGATTTTGTTGTGATGCAAAATGGTGAATTGCATGTTTTAATTACTGTTTTGAAAGCATGATTTAGCATGGTTTTTGCTGATGTTGTAAGCCATATGTTGAAGGTAACTCTAGGTAGGAGTTCCTTGATTTTATACATTGAAATAATGTGGTTTGATGCTTTAAAATGCATGTTGAATATGGCTTGGTTTAATGCTTTAAAACAGTGAATTAAATGATGAAAAAGATGTATATTGGCAAGTGATGTTTTGAAAATGTTAAGGTCACTAAGGTGGTTAAAAGTCCTTGAGTGAGCCTTGTTACTTAAGAGCATCAAGGTGGTTAAAAGTCCTTGGATGATTCTTGTTGCGGACACTAAGGTGGTTAAAAGTCCTTAGGTGATCCTTTCCATGGTGTTTAAAAGTCCATGGGGCCATGGTGTTTAAAAGTCCATGGGGCCAAGGTGTTTAAAAGTCCTTGGGGTGATTCAAGCTATGGACACAAAGGTGGTTAAAAGTCCTTGTGTGGTCCTCATTCATGGTGTTTAAAAGTCCATGGCCAAGGTGTTTAAAAGTCCTTGGGGCCAAGGTGTTTAAGAGTCCTTGGAAAGTTGATGAACTTGTTTTAAGAAATGGAAATTGTCACTTGAGCCAATATGACATGTTATGTTTATGTTGAAGCATGAGATTGCTTGTTTAAAGTATGCTATTGAGCATGTGCAAAGGTTGATTTAAAGCATGATTTGTAAATGGTTTTAATTGCATTATTGAATGGTTTTTAAGAGCATTCCTCACTAAGCTTTTGCTTACGCTCTCTACGTTTTCTTAATTCAATAATGCAGAGCATTAGAGTACCTTGAGGGGCAGCAAGGAGGGCAAGCATACAAGTTCAAGTAAAGCTCAATGTATGGAAGGTTTTATAAGCACTTTTTAGCTTTTGGGTAATTTGGCAATGGGGGACCAATGTGTATGTTTTGGGAGGTGTTTGGAACTCCCTAAGTATGTTAAATGATGATTTAAATGTTGGTTTTTGGATTGGATCATTATATGCTTGTTGTGGAAGTTTGTGCTTGAGTAGCTAGCTTGTGTAGGAAGCATGCCTATAGAATTGGGGCTTTTTGCATGTGATGTTGTTTTGATGAATTGATGATGCCTATGAGTCTTATATATGTTGAATTGCATGCTGGTAAAGTTTGGTGGAAATTGGAGCATGTTTGAATGATCAATTGCATGTTTTGGAATGCATTTGGAGCATATTTGAGCAGGGCGTATCGGAACAGTGTGCACCGTTTCGGAACGGGTGCCTTGATTGAACCCAGGCGTCCGAAACGGTATGCACCGTTTCGAAACGGTTTGGTCTCTGCCAGACCCCCGTTGCGGAACTGGTTGCGGAACGGCCCGTGTTTCGAAACGGGGTCAACCTGTTTCGGAACGGTCGACCGTTGGGGGCTGACATGGGCAGTTATATGTTTTGAATTGTTTGCATTTTGGTCCTGAATCTTGTTTGTGCAATTGTATGAGTTTGGGAAGTCCTTTTGAGCTGTAATTTCACAGAGAAGCATGAAACCTGACTAATTTCAAGTTGGTAAGATTAATTTGGGTTAAGTCCTTTTAATTATCAGAAATTACAATTTGGTCCCTAAAGTTGTAATTTGTTCAATTGGGTCCCTGTTTGATCTCTGATGTTTGTGATCTTTGAGTATGTTGTTGTGTGATCACAATTAGGACTAATGTGCATCTAGACAAGAATAAAAAGAAAAAAAGGGTCGTTAATCAAGGTTGACTTTCAGGTTGACTTTGGTTTTCCCCGTGTGACTTTCTTAATTCGGGTCAACCGTCTAGGCCGGGTTAAGGGGGTTACCTTTGGTGGTATCAGAGCTGAGTTCTCGAGTAATTGGGAATGAATGTATGCATGATTGAAGTATGTTTGGCTTCTATGCTTGTTGTATGAAAGCATGTTCAGTGGCTTGAGATGTTGATGCATTTGAGATGTGTGCTGTGATGTTGCATGATGAGGGTACCCATTGCCAAACAAAAGCTAAAGAAATGAAGTTGATTTTGAATGAAATTGAGCTTGAATACTTGGATTGCTTACCTTGCTGGGCCTGACTTTGTTTTATTGTATTGATATTCATGGTAAAAGTATGGCACCACGTAGAGAGTTAAGGAGTAGCGTGAGAGCTACGACCCCGGATGGGAATGAGAACGAGGAAAATGCGGGTAGTGCTGTGTTACCTCCCCCTCCACCTGGTGGTGGTGGTGCGGAGAGGGAAGGAGCTGGAGCTGCAGCAGCTGGTGCTAGAGCTGCGGGACCTGAGGTTGGTCAGGGGCAAGCTATGCCTGATATGTCGATGCTGGTACAAGCTATTGCGGGTGCTTTTCGAGCAGCAGTAGCTGGAGCTCAAGGAGCTGGGCATCAGGGAGATGCTGGAGTGAGACTACCCTTAGAACGTCTGCGCAGTCTTGGTGGGACTGAGTTTAGGGGTATGTCTGCTGAGAGTTCTGAGGCTTGGCTGGAGAGTACCAAGCGTATCTTGGGAAAGATGAGCTGCACGGATGTGCAAAAGTTGGGATGTGTTGTGTCCTTGCTTCAGGACGATGCTTATACGTGGTGGACGACCACAATCTCTGGAATGGCTGAAGCTGATGTTACTTGGACATTCTTTCAGAATGCGTTCAAGAGGAGATATCTGGGGGTGAGATATCTGGATGAGAAAAAGCGTGAATTCATGACTCTTACCCAAGGGAGCATGAGTGTGGCTGAGTATGAGGTGCAGTTTGTGCGACTCAGTCAGTATGCACCGGAGCTGATTCCTGATGAGCGGGAGAGGTGCGAGAGGTTTCGTTATGGTCTTATAACGGAGGTAAAGATGTATGTCCTGGCCACTGAGTATGATGATTTTGATGTGTTGGTGGGCCGAGCCAAGGACATAGAGATGAATTTGAGTTTGTCTGCGAAAAGTGCTGGGAAGAGATCAGCTGAGTATAGTTCCGGAGGTGGACGGAACAAGAGGGGACGTGATCAGAGGTATCAGTCCTCAGCTAAGAGAGGTGGTGGTGCACCTGCTAGAGGGGGCAATGCTAGAGCTGATCCTAGTGCTTGTTGGATCTGTGGTTCACGTGGTCACATGAAGCGTGACTGTCCTCGTGCTGTGAGGGAGGTGCAAGCTCCTGTTGCGGCTGCTGGTAATGGATGCTGGAATTGTGGTTCTGCAGACCACGTGAGGCGAGATTGTCCGAGGTTGGCTGGTGGCCAAGAGCGTGCTCCTGTTGTTGTTGCACCGCAGAGAGGTCGTGGGCGCGGCCGTGGTAATTTCCAGAGGCGAGAGGAAGGTGGTCGTGGAGTAGCCCATGTTGTGGCTATTCAGCCTGAGGGTGGAGGCCAAGCTAGGGTGTATGCTCAGCGCGAGGGAAGGAATGATGCAGATGTGATTACAGGTACCTTTACTTTGCAGTCCTTGTCATTGCTTTCTTTGATTGATTCTGGATCTACGCATTCATACATTTTGCGTGAGCATGCTGAATTGCTTGGTTTGCCTGTTGAGTCTTTGGATGTTGGTGTTCGTGTCACTAGTTCTTTTGGTGAAACAGTTGTGACTCGAAAGCTTTATAGAAGGTGTCCCTTGGCTGTTCAAGAGCATGTCTTTCATGTTGATCTTATGGAGTTGCCCTTTTATGGTTTTGATGTGATCCTTGGTATGGATTGGCTTGCTGAGCATCGTGCTGTTGTGGATTGTGAAAATAAGCGTGTTTCGCTTAAGCTGGCGGATGATTATGAAGTGGTTGTAGTTGGAGAGAATGTGAAATTTCTTGCCAATGTTGTTTCTACCTTGGAGGCGAGCAGGATGTTGAGGCAAGGCTGTGAAGCTTATCTAGCTTTTGTGATGAATCCTAGTTCTAAGGAGTTGAGGGTGCAAGATATCAAGGTTGTGAAGGAGTTTCCTGGTGTTTTTCCTGAGGAGTTGCCTGGTTTACCTCCTAATCGCGAGGTGGAGTTTGGAATTGAGCTGTACGAGAATACAACTCCTGTGTCCATTACTCCCTATAGAATGGCACCTAAGGAGCTGAAGGAGCTGAAGACGCAGTTGCAAGAGCTTCTTGATAGTGGTTTCATCCGGCCGAGTGTGTCACCTTGGGGTGCACCGGTCTTGTTTGTGAAGAAGAAAGATGGCACTATGAGGATGTGCATTGATTACCGTCAGCTGAACAAGTTGACTATCAAGAATCGGTATCCTTTGCCGAGGATTGATGATCTCTTTGATCAATTTCGGGGAGCTGCTGTGTTCTCTAAGATTGACTTGAGGTCAGGGTATTACCAGTTGAAGGTGAAGGATGTGGATGTGCCTAAGACAGCTTTCAGGACAAGGTATGGGCATTATGAGTTCCTTGTGATGCCGTTTGGTTTGACAAATGCTCCTGCTGCTTTCATGGACATGATGAATCATGTGTTTCATGAATACCTGGACAAGTTCGTTGTGGTGTTCATTGATGATATCCTCGTGTACTCGCGTATTGAGGAGGAGCATGAAGAGCATTTGAGGATTGTGCTGCAAGCTTTGTTGGAGAATCAGCTTTATGCTAAGCTGAGCAAGTGTGAGTTCTGGCTTAAGGAGGTGGTGTTTCTTGGTCATGTGGTTTCTGCTGAAGGGATTCGTGTTGATCCTCAGAAGATTGAGGCGGTGATGAACTGGAAGGTTCCGAAGTCTGTTCATGAAGTCCGTAGTTTCCTTGGTTTGGCAGGATACTACCGGAGGTTTGTGGATGGTTTTTCCAAGATTGTTGCTCCTTTGACGAAGCTGTTGCAGAAGGATGTTAAGTATGAGTGGACAGAAGCGAGACAGCAGGCTTTTGAGAAGCTGAAGGCGGCTTTGACGCAAGCTCCTATCTTGATTCAGCCTGAATCAGGGAAAGAGTTTGTGGTCTACAGTGATGCATCCGATGTTGGTTTGGGGTGTGTGCTGATGCAAGAGGGTAAGGTTGTGGCTTATGCATCGCGGCAGTTGAAGGTGCATGAGCGCAATTATCCTACGCATGATATTGAGTTGGCTGCAGTGGTCTTTGCTCTGAAGATCTGGAGGCATTATCTGTATGGTAAGAAGTGTACTGTGTACACGGATCACAAGAGTTTGAGGTATTTGATGTCTCAGAAGGAGTTGAATCTTAGACAGCGGCGGTGGTTGGAGTTGCTCAAGGATTATGATCTGACGATTGAGTATCATCCTGGAAAGGCTAATGTTGTTGCAGATGCCTTGAGTAGGAAGGTAGCTGTTGAGCTGAGGGCTATGTTTGCTAGCTTGAGCATATCGCGAGATGGTGGTCTTGTTGCTGAGTTGCAAGTGAAACCATCGTTGGTTCAGTTGATCAAGGATAAGCATTTGCTGGATGATTCCTTGGTGTCTCATGTTCAGGATATCGCGGAGGGTAGACCTTCGGATTTCTGTTTTAATGATGATGGGGTGTTGTGTTTTGGGAGTCGAATAGTAGTGCCAGCTGATGTTGAGTTGAGGCGTGCTATTCTGACTAAAGGTCATAGTAGTCCTTTTGCTATGCACCCTGGTAGTACTAAGATGTATCGTGATCTTCGTGATGAGTACTATTGGGTGGGTTTGAAGAAGGATGTTGCAGAGTTTGTGAGCAAGTGTTTGGTGTGTCAGGGAGTTAAGGCTGAACATCAGGTTCCTTCTGGGTTGTTGCAACCGTTGAAAATCCCTGAATGGAAGTGGGAGAGGGTTACCATGGATTTTGTATCTGGTTTACCTTTGTCTCCATCAAAGAAGAATTCTATTTGGGTGATTGTGGATCGCCTGACGAAGTGTGCGCATTTCTTGCCTGTACATACTACGTTCTCTTTGGATAAGCTGGCAGAGCTGTACATTGCTGAGATTGTGAGGCTGCATGGTGTGCCTAAGTCGATTGTGTCGGATAGGGATCCGAGGTTCACATCGCGTTTCTGGCAGTGTTTGTATCAAGCTCTGGGTACAAGGTTGCATTTCAGTACATCCTATCATCCTCAGTCGGATGGTCAGTCTGAGCGAGTTATTCAGATCTTGGAGGATATGTTGAGATGTTGCGTGATAGAGTTTCAAGGTTCTTGGGAGAAGCATCTGCCTTTGGTTGAGTTCGCTTATAACAATAGTTATCAGGCGAGTATACAGATGGCACCTTATGAGGCTCTGTACGGGAGGAAGTGTAGGACTCCTCTTTGTTGGGCTGAAACTGGTCAAAAGTTGGTTTCGATGCCAGCTTTGTTGAAAGGGACCACTGAGAAGGTGAAGCTTATCTGTGAGCGGTTGAAGGTTGCTTCTGATCGGTAGAAGTCTTACGCGGATTTGAAGCGTAAGGAGATAGAGTATGCGGTGGGTGACCGTGTGTTCTTAAAGGTTTCGCCTTGGAAGAAGGTGATGAGGTTTGGCCGGAAGGGTAAGTTGAGCCCTAGATACATTGGACCATATGAGGTTGTTGAGCGAGTGGGTCCTGTTGCGTATCGGTTGAGGTTACCTCAAGAGCTGGAGAAGATTCATGATGTGTTCCATGTTTCTATGCTCCAGAAGTATAGATCTGATCCTTCGCATGTGATGCCTGTGGAGGAAGTGGTTTTGAATCCGGATTTGACCTATGATGAGGAACCGATGAAGGTTCTGGATTCAGATAGCAAGGTTCTTCGTGGCAAGACCATTGAGTTGGTGAAGGTGCTGTGGAAGCATCGAGGTGTTGAGGAAGCCACGTGGGAGCGGAAGGAAGACATGCTGAAGCAGTTTCCTTATCTCTTTCCTTCAGGTAAATTTCGAGGACGAAATTTTTTAAGGGGGGGAGAGTTGTAACGCCCCGGTTTTGGGCTTAGTAGTTTTGGGCATTGACCGGTCGGTCAAAGTGCTGTTCGAATCTTAAGAGGTGAATTTAGGAAAGCCTAGTTCGGGTTGCATTAAAAATATGGAAAAATGTTCTAAAATCATCTTTTAATATAATTAAGTAAACTGTGAAATCAATTTTGGAAAATGAGTTTCGGAAGGGTGACATTTTGGCTGGTGACCAAAATGTAATTCTTGAAAGTTTGGTGACTGTTTTATAAAGGGTTGAAACTTTGAATCTTTAAGGAGCTATTTACCCAAAGGGAGTTTCTCTAGATTTTTCTAAGATATTTTAAGTCTAAAATCTGATTTTAAATGATATTAAAATTGGAGGGAAAGCCATTTGGCTATTTTAGATTTTTATAACCAACTTTTCCTAATTTTCTTTCTCTCATTTTCTCTCAACCCAAACACTCCATTTCCAGAGAATTGGATCTGATTTCTTCACCTAAATCCCTCCTTTCAACTCTCATTAGATTCCTAATCAACATATCTTCAAAACCACTTCAATTGCTACTTGTTTCAACAAGGATTTTGATTCCAAAAAGAGGAGAAACTCAAGTTTGGAGGTAAGAACGTCCTTCTCCTCTGAACTTCAAGTTCTTTACTGAAATTCCTAAGTTTTCAATCCTAAATTGATGTTTAATTAAAGGTTTTAAAGTGGTGAAATGGATCTTGGCTTATAATGCAAGATTTTGATATTTTTGATGATTTTCGTTAGATCTGATTAATCTGTGATTTGAGATGTGTTTTTGATGTTAAATGAACTCTAAATTGATAAGGAATTGAGTTTTGATTGATGCAATCCCGGATAGGTTGAGTTTCCTAAGTTTAGCTTGTGTTTCAAGGTTGTTTTTGAGGTGATCTTGGTGATCTGATGTTGCTGGAGGTATAAGGATGTCAATAGGTTGTTTCTAGATGTTATATGATGTTTATGGAAGTGTGGTTTTGCTGGTTTATGGCTGGGCTTTGTTTAGAAGTGGTTTGGATGCATTTTCGGTTGTGTTTGGTGGCCGAAAATGGAGGTTGAATGAGAGCAGCGAGTTTAGGTGCTTTCATTGAAGCAATTAATGCATGATGATGCATTAATCCTCTGGTTTGATGTGTTGAAACAGGGGAGGCATCTTTGGATCCAAGAGTTGTTGATCCGGAAGCTTGATTTGGTGCTTTGGCTTGAAGCAAAGTGGAAATCGGTGAGTGAAGTTGGGTTTTCAGATTTTAAAACCAAGGTTTGAAGGTTTTGGGAGCTTAGTCTAAGTCTAAACAACTTTGCTAAGCTCAAGTGTAAGTTTTCGGAATTTCTCTCTAGTGGTGGCCATGATTTTGTTGTGATGCAAAATGGTGAATTGCATGTTTTAATTACTGTTTTGAAAGCATGATTTAGCATGGTTTTTGCTGATGTTGTAAGCCATATGTTGAAGGTAACTCTAGGTAGGAGTTCCTTGATTTTATACATTGAAATAATGTGGTTTGATGCTTTAAAATGCATGTTGAATATGGCTTGGTTTAATGCTTTAAAACAGTGAATTAAATGATGAAAAAGATGTATATTGGCAAGTGATGTTTTGAAAATGTTAAGGTCACTAAGGTGGTTAAAAGTCCTTGAGTGAGCCTTGTTACTTAAGAGCATCAAGGTGGTTAAAAGTCCTTGGATGATTCTTGTTGCGGACACTAAGGTGGTTAAAAGTCCTTAGCTGATCCTTTCCATGGTGTTTAAAAGTCCATGGGGCCATGGTGTTTAAAAGTCCATGGGGCCAAGGTGTTTAAAAGTCCTTGGGGTGATTCAAGCTATGGACACAAAGGTGGTTAAAAGTCCTTGTGTGGTCCTCATTCATGGTGTTTAAAAGTCCATGGCCAAGGTGTTTAAAAGTCCTTGGGGCCAAGGTGTTTAAAAGTCCTTGGAAAGTTGATGAACTTGTTTTAAGAAATGGAAATTGTCACTTGAGCCAATATGACATGTTATGTTTATGTTGAAGCATGAGATTGCTTGTTTAAAGTATGCTATTGAGCATGTGCAAAGGTTGATTTAAAGCATGATTTGTAAATGGTTTTAATTGCATTATTGAATGGTTTTTAAGAGCATTCCTCACTAAGCTTTTGCTTACGCTCTCTACGTTTTCTTAATTCAATAATGCAGAGCATTAGAGTACCTTGAGGGGCAGCAAGGAGGGCAAGCATACAAGTTCAAGTAAAGCTCAATGTATGGAAGGTTTTATAAGCACTTTTTAGCTTTTGGGTAATTTGGCAATGGGGGACCAATGTGTATGTTTTGGGAGGTGTTTGGAACTCCCTAAGTATGTTAAATGATGATTTAAATGCTGGTTTTTGGATTGGATCATTATATGCTTGTTGTGGAAGTTTGTGCTTGAGTAGCTAGCTTGTGTAGGAAGCATGCCTATAGAATTGGGGCTTTTTGCATGTGATGTTGTTTTGATGAATTGATGATGCCTATGAGTCTTATATATGTTGAATTGCATGCTGGTAAAGTTTGGTGGAAATTGGAGCATGTTTGAATGATCAATTGCATGTTTTGGAATGCATTTGGAGCATATTTGAGCAGGGCGTATCGGAACAGTGTGCACCGTTTTGGAACGGGTGCCTTGATTGAACCCAGGCGTCCGAAACGGTATGCACCGTTTCGAAACGGTTTGGTCTCTGCCAGACCCCCGTTGCGGAACTGGTTGCGGAACGGCCCGTGTTTCGAAACGGGGTCAACCTGTTTCGGAACGGTCGACCGTTGGGGGCTGACATGGGCAGTTATATGTTTTGAATTGTTTGCATTTTGGTCCTGAATCTTGTTTGTGCAATTGTATGAGTTTGGGAAGTCCTTTTGAGCTGTAATTTCACAGAGAAGCATGAAACCTGACTAATTTCAAGTTGGTAAGATTAATTTGGGTTAAGTTCTTTTAATTATCAGAAATTACAATTTGGTCCCTAAAGTTGTAATTTGTTCAATTGGGTCCCTGTTTGATCTCTGATGTTTGTGATCTTTGAGTATGTTGTTGTGTGATCACAATTAGGACTAATGTGCATCTAGACAAGAATAAAAAGAAAAAAAAAGGGTCGTTAATCAAGGTTGACTTTCGGGTTGACTTTGGTTTTCCCCGTGTGACTTTCTTAATTCGGGTCAACCGTCTAGGCCGGGTTAAGGGGGTTACAAGCCCAGTCATTACCCAACACCTCCAACACATTTTAGGCATTAATCAACATCCAAAAACAACCTAAAACCATCCTTATACCTCCAGCAACTCGGATTCCTCAAGAATACCCCAAAAACTCAACCACAAACCCTTCAAAAATCAAGAGACTCAATGATTTCAGGATCTCTATGATTAAGAATACTTCAACACCAAAAACCTTTCAAAACTCATTTTGAAACAATCTCAAACTAGCCAAATCAATCAAACTCTGAAAATCACATTTTAAACCACTTTTCTATCAAGATTTCAATAGTTTATCAAACAAACAACACAACCTCAATCAAAATCAATAATAAAGAGTCAAATATCTTTGGAATTTCATTAAAGAACCTATATTAGAGGGTTAGCAGGAAATATACATCCAATCCTTGCTTCTTCTCTAGTTTTGCAAGATTAACTTGAAAGAGCTTGAAGGAAAATGAATGAAGTCAACAAGAAAAAGATGGAAATCAAAAGAGGATTTGAAAGTGAAAAAAAGAAATGAAAAGCTCGTCAAAATTTTTGTTAACATATTAACTAACTATCATTTAATAAAACTAATTAAAAGCCTTTTTAGTTTTTAATAAACATTTAAAACATATGCCAAATTAGAGAAAATACATGGTTTCCATGTAGCTCCTTAATGATTCTAAGATTTTAATTCTTCTTGAAAAACATATTTTCCCAACTTTTAAATATTTGCATTTTAGTAACTGCCCAAAATGTACACTTTCGAAAACCTGTTTTGTAAAATTGATTTAACCAACATCTCAAATATAATTTTAGAGGATTTTAGGAATTTTTATCATATTTTTATCCCATCCCGATCCTAGCTTTCCCTAAACCACCTTTTAACGGTTCAAACACCTGATACCGGTTCCACCGGCCCAACCCGACTTGCACTACACCTAGGCCCAAAACCGGGGCGTTACAACTCTCCCCCACATAGGAAATTTTGACCTCAAAATTTTTCCTGAAGGAGAAAGGCACGAAACTGACTCAACTCGTCCACCTTACTTTCCCACGCAGCCTCCTCAACTCCTCAATGCCACCACAATACCTTCTCAAGTTAAACCGTCTACCACGAAGAACTTTACTGCAGGCATCAAAAACACCCTTCGGTCTTCACCATAGGTCAAATCCAGATTCAACACAATCTTCTCAATTGGAATAACATGCGAAGGATCCGATATATACCTCCGCAACATAGACACATGAAACACATCATCGATCCTCTCCAACTCGAGAGGCAACCTCAATCGATAAGCTACAAGATCAATCCGCTCCCCAACCTCATAAAGTCCAACAAACCTCGGACTAACCTTTCCTATTCGTCCGAACCTCATCACCTTCTTCCAAGGCAATACCTTAAGGAACACGCGACCTCCAACCACGAATTCAACCTCTTTACGCTTTAAATCCGCGTAAAACATCCGACGGTCCGATGCAACCTTTAACCACTCACATATGAGCTTCACTTTCTCAGTTGTTCCCTTGAGCATATCTGACAAGGAAAGCAACTTTTGCCCTGCCTCATCCCAATAAAGAGGCCTTCTACACTTCCTCCCATACAAGGCCTCATACGGTGCCATCTGTATACTTGCATGAAAGCTGTTATTATAGGCAAACTCAACCAAAGGCAGATGCTTTTCCCAAGAACCTTGGAAATCAATCACACAGCATCACAACATATCCTCCAGCACCTGGATAACTCGTTCCGACTGCCCATCCGACTGATGATGATATGAAATGCTGAAATTCAACCGCGTACCTAACGCTTCGTGTAAACATTCCCAAAACCTCGTTGTGAACCTCGGATCTCTATCCGACACTATGGACCTAGGCACACCGTGCAAACGCACTATCTCAGCAATATACAACTCTGCTAACTTATCCAACGTATACGTAGTACGCACAACCAATAAATGCACACACTTCGTAAGACGATCCACAATCACCCATACGGAGTTCTTCTTTGATGGTGTCAAAGGAAAACCAGACACAAAATCCATCGCAATCCTTTCCCATTTCCACTCTGGTATCCTCAAAGGTTGTAACCAACTGGAAGGAAACTGGTTCTTAGCCTTCACTCATTGACAAACCATACACTTGCTTGCAAAATTAGCAACATCCTTTTTCAACCCTACCCAATAGTACTCATCCTTCAAGCCACGATACATCTTAATACTACCAATGTGCATAACAAAAGGATTGCTATGAGCCTCAGGCAAAAGAGTGCGCCTCAACTCAACATCTTCCGGCGCCACTATTCGACTTTTGAAACATATAACTCCAACATCATTAAAACATAAGCCTGTAGCCTTACCATCAACTATAACCTGAACATGAGGTACCAACGAGTCATCCAACAAGTGCTTCTCCTTAATCAACTGTATCAAGAAAGGTTTCATTTGCAACTCGGCTACCAAGCCACCATCACGCGATATACTCAAACGAGCAAACATAGCTCTCAGTTCAACAACTACCTTCCTACTCAAAGCATCAGCCACAACATTGGCCTTTCCCAGATGATATTAAATGGTTAGATCGTAATCCTTAAGAAACTCCAACCACCTTCATTGCCTAAGATTCAACTCCCTTTGTGACATAAGATACTTCAAACTCTTATGGTCGGTATAAACCACACACTTTTCACCATAAAGGTAGTGTCTCCAAATCTTCAAAGCAAACATCATTACCGCGAGCTCAAGATCATGCGTAAGATAGTTGCGCTCATGCACCTTCAACTGTCTAGACGCATAAGCCACAACCTTCCCACCTTCCATCAACACACAACCCAAACCAACATATGGCACATCGCTATAGACTACAAACTCCTCACCCGATTCTGGTTGAATCAAGACAGAAGCTTGCGTCAAAGCTTTCTTCAACCTCTCGAAACCTTGTTGCCTAACATCGGTCCACTCAAACAGAACATTCTTCAGCAACAACTTGGTCAAAAGGAAGCAATCATAGAGAAACCTTCGGTAGTATCTAGCCAACCCAGGGAAACTATGCACCTCTGCCACTGATTTAGGCGTCTTCCAACTCATCATCGCCTCAACCATGTGTGGATCAACCCGAATACCTTCGGCTGACACCACATGTCCAAGAAAAACCACTTCCTTGGGCCAAAACTCACACTTTCTCAGCTTAGCATAAAGCTGATTCTCCAATAACATCTGCAACATAGTTCTCAAGTGCTTATCATGATTCTCCTCGGTACGCGGGTACACGAGAATATCATCGATAAACACCACCACGAACCGATCCAAAAACTCACGGAACACCCTATTCATCATATCCATGAATGCAACCGGTGCATTCCTCAATCCAAACGACATCACCAAGAACACATAATGACAATACCTAGTCCGAGAAGTTGTCTTAGGTACATCCACATGCTTAACCTTCAGCTGAAAGTACCCAGACCTCAAATCTATCTTTGAAAACACCGAAGCACCCCGAAACTTGTCAAACAAATCATTGATCCTCGGGAAAGGGTACTTGTTCTTAATCGCCAACTTGTTCAGCTGCCGATAATCTATGTACATACGTAATGTACAATCCTTTTCCTTCACAAACAAGACCGGCGCACCCCAAGGTGAAATACTCAGCCTTATGAATCCCCGATCAAGCAACTCCTGAAGTTGCGTCTTCAACTCCTTCGGTGCCATGCGATAAGGAGCAATAGACACTGGAGTCATATTCTCAATAAACTTTATACCAAACTCAACCTCTCGGTTGGGTGGCAACCTAGGCAACTCTTTTGGAAAAACACCCGAAAACTCACATAAGGTTCGTATATCTTGCACACGCACTTCCTTCGTACCAGGATTAATCACATACACCAAGAAAGCTTCACATCCTAACTCCAACGTCCGACTCGCTTCAAGAGCCGAAATTGCATTCGACAAGAACTTCACGTTCTCGCCTATGATTACTACCTCGTAATCATCCACAAGCTTCAGGGTAATTCGCTTAAAATCAAAATCTACCACATCTTGGTGCTTATCCAACCAATCCATTCCAATAATCACATCAAAACCATAAAATGGAGTTCCATCAATCAACCGAAAACAAATGACCCTGAACAGATAATGAACATCTCCTATACAGTTTTCTTGTACCCACAGTTTCACCAAAGAAACTAACCACTCTTACCCCCACATCTAACACCTCTGAATCAAACATTCGAGCCACAACTTCCAAAGCAACTTGCAACAACAGGCGTAAAAAGCTTTACCCCACCGATTAAACATGGACAATCTCGCCTAACATGGTCATACGATGCACCTACTTAATAGGTAAACGTTACTCAAGCCTTGGCACACCGACCCCAAAATCTTTGCCCAACGTTACTACAGCCTCACCTCAACCCAGGCGATACTCTTAAAACATGACCATTCGTACACTAGCTACCACTAAACTAGAGTTCACAACTCACTTCCTAGCGCTTGAACCTCTCGCACGAGTTATTAAACCCAGGTTCTGCTCAATTACCTCACATTTGTTACCAACACGTCGAAAACAATGTAGCCAGTAAATCCAAAAATATGGCTTATCAAAAGGCATCATTCCATAAAAGTGCCAACACAACGATGTCTCACATTCAATTCCAATCCATGAGCACACATGCTCAACTACACAATATGTACCCTAACTCAAGTATAACTCACGATTTCGAACCCCACACCAAAAAATCACATTTCTCACTGTTAAAGTATCAAACCCCATATACTTCTCCTTTTAAATAGTTCAAAAGAACTCTCAGAATACAACATCAAGTTATATGCCCACAACCACAATTGTCCACCAACTATACACATCTCTAATTAACCGAGATACAACTCATCTTTACACTATGGGCATCACTACACTCCATTTATTCCATAATATCATTCATACCAATCATCCACTCCATGGATACTTCCAGTGACAACCCTCGAGTTCAAATTCTACTCAAATTACGTAAGCGCTAACCACATCTCACAAACATCCACTATCTAGTGCAGTCACATGCACTTCAGCATTAATAGCTTCACAAGCTCTAAACATCGTCTATATTCTAGGCTCCATGCCTTCTAACACTTACCCAACCGACTCAGACTGTAACTAGATCGAGGCACATCGAGGCGTTTAGCCCCCCATGAGACTTTACAAACTCCTCTAATCCTTGCCCAAAGGCAAAAACAATCATTCCAGATCGCTACTCTCTCCTCAGTTTATTGTGCTATTATTATAAGAGCATGATAACAACTAACAAACAAAAAAATTGCTCATACCAGCTGTTGAGTGTGTAAAAGTTCTATTATTTACACCCTTTTTAACCCATATTTCTGCTGCATTCAAGCATCATTTCATTGCATTTAGGTTAGTTTACAGCAAAACATCACAAATATATTAAAGGCACAGATTCTACTAAAAGATGGCTGATTTTGCATGTTGCCGCCATAGTAGACGGAGAAGGCAGGCGCGGGGCAGAGATGCAGAAGAGCTGAACTGGACAAGAAGACAAAGAGGGCGATGCTGCCATGGTGCTACCGTGACAGCAGAGGACGACATCAAGTTAGTGGAGAAAAAGTAAAGTGGACCTCGATAGATAGAGAAAATTCTGCTCGTCTGTCGTGTGAAAACCTTATATTTTTCCAAGCCCCGGATCAAAAGATATATCAAGCCCAAAGCTCAAGGACAGAAAATCCCAAGAAACAAGGAGGACGGCTGGAAAGTAGATTCCTTGGAGATTAAGTCTTTATTAGAATCATACTTTTAATTAAAGTTGTAATCCTTGTTAACTTAGATAACTTGAGCCCAAAGCTTATATAAGGGCATGTATTTTAACCTAGAGGGAGCTCATAGCCGATTACCCCATAACCGACAACCAAAAACCCCTAGTCGTTTACCCGCCGCCGACATGTTCTAAATTCCCCTTAGGGCCACGGGTTGATTTGTAAAGTTGTTGCAATGGTTGTTTTGTTTTAGGATTTTTCAGTTCAATAAAATAAACTTCAAGTTCTCTTATTTTGGTTATTAATATCTTGCAAGAGCATCGGGAGAGCATTGTGAGGTTATCTATTCACTTAGCATCGGGAGAGTTAAGTATACGAAAGAAATAAGAGAAAGTTCATTAGTTTATAGTTGAACTATCTCGTGCCTAGGGATAGGGCGAGGTTAAGTAGCTAAAGAAGAATTCATACACATCGGTGTTCATCCTTCGATTCACGCCGGGAGGTATCATCAAGACGTGATCATCGACAAACTTGGACCTAGGGATAGGCCAAGGCAGATATGGGATTCTTGCCAAACTTGAAAGTACTGAGTTGGTGTGTTTGCTGCCGCGACGATCAACGGACTGCTGCCGCGACAGGTGCTGCCACGACAGGCGCGACGACAGGACTGGATTTACTAAACTCTACAATACCTGCACTACTGAGCAATTCAATACCAGCCCATTCTCTCTATCTTGATATCTCAATTCTTTTATTTACGTTTACTTTATTATTCTCGTGACAACTTTCTCAATTATTTCCTTTACTTTCGTGCAATGAATAAAGGTGAAGCTATTAGCCCAATCCCTGTGGAGACGATATCCGATACTTCATATCACTTTACTACTTGCGTCGTGTATACTTGCACTACCATTGCGATAGACTATTTTACACGCAACAAGTTTTTGGCGTCGTTGCCGGGGATTGGCAACATAACTCTACCTTTCTTTTATTGCACTTTTCGTTTTTATTTTTATTTTTATTTTTCTATTTTTCGTTGGTTCATTCAACTCTTGCTTTTTACAAGGTTTTCTTGTTTATGCGCAGATCGAATCGAGGTAAAGATCCTGAGTATCCATTAGATCCGGAAGTTGAACGTTCCTTCAATCTCAAGAAACAACTTCGTCATCTTTTAGCCAGGAACGAGTACCTTGAAGAACAGCTAGAGAAGATGGCCAACGTTGGAGACGACCCGCCTGCTGGCGATGTGATACCGCCTATCGGCAACCCCGCTGCCGGACGACGGTCCTATCGTGACTACATGTTGAACGATCATGTAGAACTGGAAACCACGCTGCCGGACATAGATGTTGACAACTTCGAGCTGAAACCTGTCATGTTACAGAGGATGCTAGGGAGCATCTCAACTTCGAGCTGAAACCTGTCAACAATGCCGGTCAATTCAGTGGTGCTGTTACAGAGGATGCTAGGGAGCATCTCAAACCGTTCCAGGAAATCTGTGGTTCGTTTAGACTGCCAATAGTGAATCTGGAGATACTGAGGCTTCGGTTATTTCCCCATTCATTGAGGGACAGAGCTAAAACTTGGTGGAATAAACTTACGCCGGGTTCAATAAGAACTTGGGCAGATTTATCTCGTGAATTTTTATCTTGTTTTAATCCTTCACATTTATCTGAGCGATTACGTAATGAAATTGCTACTTTTCAACAGGAAGATGACGAGCCAATGCACGAGGCCTGGGACAGATTTACAACTCTTCTACGGAACTGCCCAATGCATGGATTCCCCGTCTGGAATCAGGTAACAAAGTTTTATAATGCTGCCAACTTACAAACTCGTATTCGAATTGATTCAGCAGCAAACGAACTATTATTGGACAAAGATCCGGACGAGGCAATGCAAGTATTGAAAAATATGGCCAAGAATGAGGAGCAGTTTCCGATAGCAAGAAGAGGAGGTAAACGGGTACTTGCTGTCAAGGATTATGAAGCCGACAGCACAATGAAATCACAGGTAGCATTCCTTACTAAAGCAATGAAAAGGTTATTGAATGATGATGCACAACATGGATTTGCTGTTGAGGAGGTATGTGAAATCTGTGAGGGAAATCATGGTTCGGATGAGTGCCCGATACAGCTAGAAGAGGGAAAATATGTTGGAAACTACAAGCCGAACTACAATTCCAACAAATATAATCCCAATTGGAGGAAGGATCCCAAGTTTTCCTGGAGTAATCCTAATAACGCCCTGAATCCTCAAGCACACAATAAGAATCAGGGAGGACCTAGATTGCTGACGCGACAGCAACTGCCGTCGCAACTGCCGCCGCAGCAGCAACAACAGCAGCCACCAGCTGCTACGAGTAGTATACTGGAACAGACTCTGGCCACCTTTATGTCTCAGACAGGTACTTATATTGAGAATATGAATCAGTTTGTCAAGAAGACCGAGAATTTCATGGATAAAACAGAGATGCGGATGACGAATCATGAAGCTACTCTGAAATCTTTGGAGACACAAATGGGTCAGGTTTCCCAACATATTAAGCCGAGGCAGACTGGAGGATTTCCTAGTAATACTGAAAATGCTAGGCAGCCCACACATGAGCAATGTAAGGCTATTACTACTAGGAGTGGGAAGAAATTATCAGGGTCGGAAAAAAGAAGCTGAAATAGTAAAGGATCCAGTCTCAGACAAACCTGCCGAGGAAGCTGCCCCGACAGATAACAAACAGACTGCTGCCGATGAGCCTGTCACGACAGCAGAAGCGACAGAGGAGAAAAAAGATGATTTTCGTCCTCAGATTCGTATGCAGTGGGAAGGACGTATTGCTGATTACCGTCCCCCACCCCCTTTCCCTCAACGGATACAACAAGCTAAGCAAGAATCTCAACTTAAAAATATTTATGATATTTTTAAGCAGGTTCATATTAATATTCCGTTGTTAGATGCCGTGAGGGAGATGCCCGGTTATGCGAAATTTCTAAAGGATGTCATGTCAAAGAAATCTAAACTTGGGGAGTTTGAAACGGTAAAGATGACAGAAGGTTGCATGAGTATTCTTCATCGGCAGCCGCCCCAGAAAAAGAAGGATCCGGGAGCTTCATCATACCTTGCGTAATCGGAAATAAATTTGTGGGTAAGGCACTTTGTGATCTTGGTGCTAGTGTTAATTTAATGCCAAAATCTGTTTTTCAGAAATTAGGTATTGGAAAGGCGCGGCCCAGGACAGTAACTCTGCAGCTGGCAGACCGCTCTTACGTTCACCCCGAAGGAAAAATTGAAGATATTCTGGTAAGAGTGGATAAATTTCTTTTTCCTGCTAACTTTCTTGTTTTAGATTGTGAAGCAGATAAAAATGCACCAATCATCCTTGGGCGACCATTCTTAGCCACGAGAAGATCACTGATTGATGTGGAGAAAGGAGAACTCACCATGCGAGTGAACGATCAAGAGATTAAGTTGAATGTTCTCCAAGCGATGAAACATGCTGATGTAGACGAGGAATGCAAGGCTATCACTGACGTTACCCTTGATCAACCCTGCATCAGGTCGGGTTGTCATGATATTAAATTTGGTCACTACCGCGGCAGCCACCTACAGGCCTGTCACGACAGCACTGACGACAGCACCGACGACAGCAACTCCTCTAAATCCGATACATCCGATACTGAAGATCAAGAGGAGGTAAACTGGTTAGGCAATCGTTCAGGTAAGTTATTCGAACCTTCGAATTATACTTCGGATAACCATTTAATCCAAAAGCCATCTACTGTTGAACCACCTGCCTTAGAACTGAAGCCCCTGCCAGGGCAGCTAAAATATGCTTTTCTTGGTTCAAATGATACGTTGCTCGTAATCATCTCTTCTAAGCTGCCACAGGAACAGGAACGACAGCTCATAGGCATGCTACGACAGCACAAAAAGGCAATTGGATGGACGATCGCTGACATTCAAGGCATTAGTCCGGCGTTATGCATGCACAAAATCCTTTTAGAAGAGGATCATAAGCCGACTATAGATGCCCAAAGGCGGCTAAACCATGCTATGAAAGAGGTGGTGCGTAAAGAGATAATTAAGTGGTTAGATGCTGGTATTATTTACGCCATCTCTGACAGCAAATGGGTGAGCCCGGTGCAATGCGTTCCCAAGAAAGGAGGAATGACCGTGGTGACCAATGAAAACAATGAGTTAATCCCAACCAGGACTGTGACCGGTTGGAGGGTTTGTATGGACTATCGGAAGCTTAACAAAGCTACCCGAAAGGACCACTTTCCTTTACCCTTTATTGATCAAATGCTTGATAGATTAGCGGGTAAACCTTACTATTGTTTTCTTGATGGTTATTCAGGTTACAATCAAATTGCTATCGCACCGGAAGATCAAGAAAAGATGACTTTCACATGCCCCTACGGAACATATGCTTTTAGGAGGATGTCGTTTGGATTATGTAATGCACCCGCCACCTTCCAAAGGTGCATGATGGCCATATTCTCCGATATGGTGGAGGACTTCCTTGAGATATTTATGGATGACTTTTCAGTCTTTGGAGACGATTTTGAGAGCTGCCTCGGCAATCTACAAAAGGTACTTGAAAGATGTGAAAAAGCAAATCTAGTTCTAAATTGGGAAAAATGCCACTTTATGGTGGATGAGGGGATAGTCCTTGGCCATAAGATTAGCTGCCGTGGGATAGAAGTCGACAGAGCTAAAATAGAAGTGATCGAGAAGCTGCCACCGCCGACCACAGTCAAGGGTATTAGAAGTTTCTTAGGGCATGCTGGTTTTTATCGAAGATTCATTGCAAATTTCTCAAAAATCACCAAGCCCCTATGCCATCTTTTGGAGCAGAACCGACCCTTTGACTTTAATGAAGAATGTACTGAAGCATTCAAGGTTCTAAAGGAAAAATTGGTAACAGCCCCAATAGTACAGCCACCAGATTGGACACAACCATTTGAGATTATGTGTGATGCTAGTGACTATGCTGTCAGGGCAGCACTTGGGCAGCGGAGAGATAAGCTATTTCATGTCATATACTATGCCAGCAAGACACTGAATGACGCCCAAGTGAACTACACCACCACAGAAAAGGAGTTATTAGCTGTGGTGTTCTCCATTGACAAGTTTCGTTCTTACATACTTGGAACGAAAGTAATAGTGCACACAGATCATTCTGCCCTTAAATATATGTTCGCGAAAAAAGATGCAAAGCCTAGATTGATACGATGGATTCTGCTACTACAAGAATTCGACCTTGAAATCAAGGACAAGAAAGGGACATAAAATCAGGTGGCAGATCACTTGTCAAGGTTGGAGAAGGGACAGAGTCTGCCAATAGACGAGACAAACATACTGGAGACCTTCCGAGATGAGCAGCTCTCTGCTGCCGTAATCGCTGCCGCGACAGCCATGGCGGCAGGTAAGTCTTCTGAACTCCCCTGGTATGCGGATTTCGTTAATTTTATAGTTAGCAGAATACTTCCTTCTGATCTTAATTATCAAGCCAGGAAGAGGTTCCAAAATGATGTTAAGCATTATTCTTGGGACGAACCTCTTCTTTTCAAAATGTGTGCAGATTAGGTCATAAGGAGGTGTGTACCACAAGAAGAGCAAGAAGACATACTTCATCACTGCCATGCTTCACAGTATGGAGGTTACTTAGGAGGCAACAAAACTGCTGCCAAGGTGCTGCAGTCAGGGTTCTACTGGCCCTCACTGTATAAAGATGCACAAGACTTCTACAAGAACTGTGACAGGTTCCAGCGGATAGGTAACATCTCACGGAGAAACGAGATGCCGCTGCAGAACATTTTAGAAGTCGAAATCTTCGACGTATGGGGGATTGATTTTATGGGACCTTTTCCATCTTCATGTGGAAATTTATACATCCTCCTAGCAGTAGATTATGCCTCTAACTGGGTTGAAGCTATCGCCACTCAAAAGAATGATGCCAAGACAGTCCAAAAGTTTTTACACAAAAACATCTTTTCTAGGTTTGGCATCCCTAAAGCGATTATCAGTGATGAATGGAGACATTTTGACAATAGGGTTATTGCTGCCGCCTTGAAGAAATATGGAGTCAAGCATCGGATCGCGACAACGTACCACCCACAGACCAATGGACAAGCTGAGATATCCAATATGGAAGTTAAGAACATTCTTAAGAAGATGGTTAAACCAACTAGGAAAGATTAGTCTTTACTCCTCAATGATGCATTATGGGCATATATGACAGCTTTTAAGACTCCATTGGGCATGTCTCCATACCGATTGATTTATGGGAAAACCTGTCATCTGCCTGTCGAGATGGAACACAGGGCATATTGGGCGATCAAGGCAGTGAATTTGGACTTGGATAAGGCAGGCCAGAAAAGGCTGCTAGATTTGAACGAGATTGAAGAAATACGAACAATGGCCTACGACAATGCAAGAATCTACAAGGAGAAAACTAAGAAATGGCATGATAAGAAGTTGATGCCACGACAGTTCTGCCCAGGGAAGCTTGTATTGTTGTTCAATTCTAGACTAAGACTCTTCCCAGGGAAACTGAAATCTAGATGGTCTGGTCCATTCCAAGTCGTACAAGTTTTCCCCATGGTGCCATCACAATTCAATCATTAAAATACGAGCACCAATTCAAAGTCAATGGACAGCGCCTCAAGCATTATCAGGGGACTAAAGCCCCAGAAATACAGGAAGTGGTTACTTTAGGAGATGCCCCACAAGGCATCCCTAATTTAACCTAAATTTTATTTTTATTTATTTTTATTATTTATTATTTATTAGGTATTAAGGTTTATTTTATTCGAATAATGTTTTTACGTTTACTGTTTTTAGGAAATAAAGGAGGCAAGACGAATAGGAGAAGTGACCCAAGCCCACCATCCATCCATCAGCCCAAAACAGCCCAATATTGAAGCCTGACGTTCCAGCTGCCGCGGCAGACACGGAAGAGACAGGCTATCACCAGACTGTCACGGCAGACGCAGAAACGTGTGACAGACGTGTAACAGACGAATAAATGCGTGTCAGACGCGTCAGACACGCTAAAGCTCAACAGTCACCCCGTTATTCACGCCTGTCGTTACAGCTTCAACGGACAGCTATTCCTTCCCTATAAAACCCCGTTTCATTTTCATTTCACTCACTTATGTTTATTCTTACTTGCTCTCCCCTTTAGTTTTTCTTTGCTTTCTTTACTTTCAAACTACCCTTGCAACTAACATGTCTTCTAGAAGAACCCGCCGCAGTGCTGCTTCAACCTCTTCACCAGCAGCACCCACCCCGCAATCCTTCGCAACTAAGGATCTATGGGAAGAAAGAGGCTTTATTTACGCTCGAAAGGCCGTTAATATGGGCCTCAAGCCTTTCATCGCACGGACGATTAGAGCCCTCCTGTGGGAACAATTTGCGGAGCAACCAGCAGAGATGAACGAAACACTGGTGAGGGAATTCTATCCTGCCATCGGCAGCAGGACGGCAACAGAAGTAACCGTCTGAGGGATAGAAGTTCAGTTTACAGCCGAGCGTATCAACTCCTTCTATGGCCTCCACTTCGACCCCAACGACGATGCTCACCAACAGTTCCTTGATACTCTAGACGACGCTGCCTTCGACGCTGTCATGGCAGAAGTGACAGAAGAAGGGACTGAATGGAACACAAGCCGCAAAAATCCCCACACTTTGAAGAGGGGGCAGCTGCTGCCAGAAGCCAAATTGTGGAACGCCTTCATTAAGAAAAGGATTCTGCCATCCTCACATCACACCACAGTAGACCAGCAGAGGTTAGCCCTAATCCACTAAATTTTGAACAAACGGCCCATTAATGTGGGACACTACATGAGGGAGAGCATCTTGGACTGCACCCACAGATCAACGGCCCTCTTCTGCCTGCCCTTCCTTATTACATCCCTCTGTCGCTGCTCTGCCATACCGGAAGCCAGCACTGATCGCCTAGTGAAGGGACGGAGCTGGACAGACAAGAATATTATCAGCCTCATGGAGCTGACAGTAGCAACCCCCATCTCTTCCGTCAACCCTAATGTCGTCCCAGCAGAATCATCAGAGGAGCCCAACACTGAACCTGCCGCAGCAGCTGCTCCGAAAAACCCATCCACTCAAATCCTTGCTACCATTCAGAGGATGGAGGACAGACAGCTGGGTCTGATGACTTTCACCAAGGATTTTGCCGCATCCATGGTAAATTTCATTCACCATACTTTAAATTATCCTGATGTTGTCTTTCCCACCTTCCCTGCCCACTATTTCACCGTCCCCACCCCCGCCCACACACCCACACCTGCTGCCACACCACATACAGCATCTGCTGCCTCCATTCCATCACCACACCTGCTGCCTCCACACCACATCGCTGCATTTGTAGCTGGGTTTTCTTCTTCCTCCGTTTGGGAAGAGAGCGACGAACCCTCTATTCGGAGGAACTTGGAGAAAGAATTCACACCTGTCAAGCGGCAGAAAAGAATGGCCAACAAGAAAACTCAGCCTAAGGCCAGCAGCAGCAACAGTTGGGACAGCGGCAGCAGCTCCGACATCCAGGTTGTAGAGCAACCACAGCAGCCTGCCCCAAAGCCTAGAATCCGCCGCCAAATCCGCCTCAGCAGCAGCAGTGAAGACAATGCTTAAAATTTAAGTTTCTTATTTTCTTATTGCTGCCTGCCATATCTATATTTTGTGATGTACTGCCTTCATTTATTTTTATTTTGTCATTTGCATTGAGGGCAATGCAACCCTCGAGTTTAGGGGGTGGCAACCCTCCATTTTAATTGAGTCTAAGTACATCTTAGTTAATTATTGTGTCTTTTACTTAGTTTAAGTTCTCTTAAAAAAATGAAAATGAAAATATTGAAAATTTTGGCTGAAAACTGTGAATTGAACTTACCTGTCGTGACAGCTCTGTCGTGGCAGCGACTTTAGGATAATTTAAGGAGAAGTTTAGAGCCTTTCTATAGTTCTGAAAACTTAAAACACCATTGTGACTGTTATACTGCTTAGACTTCTTTTAGCCAAACTAGAATAGGAAGCTTAGCACTTGAATAGCCCCTAGAGGTGCCTAACACTGGCTCTAGGAAAGAAGTTTAGAAAAAGAGACTCAACAGCCCTAGAGGTGCCCGAAACTGGCTCTAGGAAGTTAACTAGAGGTGCCTAAAATTGGCTCTAGTCAAACTTTAGCTTGAAAAATAGAACAGTCGAGTCAAAACAAAAAAATCAAAGGAGCATGAAAAAGTTCATTCAAAAGATAAACTTTGGCATAAAAATTTGAGTTAAGAGTTGAATATTCTAGTGAAACTAAGAGAGTCTTGGCATATAACTGTTCACAAGTATGCACACACTGCACGAGGACTATAGTGAGATTCCGGACAGATCCTAAATTATCCGACATGTTGCTGCCGCCACAGGGAACGAACGACGGGTAAGGGAAAGTTCACTGTTTGAAAGCCAAAACAGAAATATTTCATTTTTCTTTTAGGTCTTAGTTGCTTGAGGGCAAGCAAAAACTTGAGTTTGGGGGTGTGTTGAGTGTGTAAAAGTTCTACTATTTACACCCTTTTAAACCTATATTTCTGCTGCATTCAAGCATCATTTCATTGCATTTAGGTCAGTTTACAGCAAAACATCACAAATATATTAAAGGCACAGATTCTACTACAAGATGGCTGATTTTGCAGGTTGCCGCCATAGTAGACGGAGAAGGCACGCGCGGGGCAGGGATGCAGAAGAGCTGAACTGGACAAGCAGACAAAGAGGACGATGCTGCCATGGTGCTGCCGTGACAGCAGAGGACGACAGCAAGTTAGTGGAGAAAAAGTAAAGTGGACCTCGATAGATAGAGAAAATTCTGCTCGTCTGTCGTGTGAAAACCTTATATTTTTCCAAGCCCCGGATCAAAAGATATGTCAAGCCCAAAGCTCAAGGAGAGAAAATCCCAAGAAACAAGGAGGACGGCTGGAAAGTAGATTCCTTGGAGATTAAGTCTTTATTAGAATCATACTTTTAATTAAAGTTGTAATCATTGTTAACTTAGATAACTTGAGCCCAAAGCTTATATAAGGGCATGTATTTTAACCTAGAGGGAGCTCATAGCCGATTAGCCCATAACCGACAACCAAAAACCCCTAGCCGTTTACCCGCCGCCGACATGTTCTAAATTCCCCTTAGGGCCACGGGTTGATTTGTAAAGTAGTTGCAATGGTTGTTTTGTTTTAGGATTTTTCAGTTCAATAAAATAAACTTCAAGTTCTCTTATTTTTGTTATTAATATCTTGCAAGAGCATCGGGAGAGCATTGTGAGGTTATCTATTTACTTAGCATCGGGAGAGTTAAGTATACGAAAGAAATAAGAGCAAGTTCTCTAGTTTATAGTTGAACTATCTCGTGCCTAGGGATAGGGCGAGGTTAAGTGGCTAAAGAAGAATTCATACACATCGGTGTTCATCCTTCGATTCACGCCGAGAGGTATCATCAAGACGTGACCATCGACAGACTTGGACCTAGGGATAGGCCAAGGCAGATCTGGGATTCTTGCCAAACTTGAAAGTACTGAGTTGGTGTGTTTGCTGTTGCGACGATCAACGGACTGCTGCCGCGACAGGTGCTGCCGCGACGGGCGCGACGACAGAACTGGATTTCCTAAACTCTGCAATACCTGCACTACTGAGCAATTCAATACCAGCCCATTCTCTCTATCTTGATATCTCAATTCTTTTATTTACGTTTACTTTATTATTCTCGTGACAACTTCCTCAATTATTTCCTTTACTTTCGTGCAGTGAATAAAGGTGAAGCTATTAGCTCAATCCCTGTGGAGACGATATCCGATACTTCGTATCACTTTACTACTTGCGTCGTGTATACTTGCACTACCATTGCGATAGACTATTTTACACGCAACACCAGCTCCAAGCAAGGATACAAGACTTTGATTTCAACTTATAACATTTGTTGAGTGGATCGAAAGATCGATATGAACCAAGAGGGGGGTGAAATGGATTTTTAAGGTTTGTGTGGTGGAAATTGCAAATTAAAAAGATTGACAAGGAATTTTAGAGTGGTTCAAGTTCCAAATGAACTCTACATCCACTACCTTAGCTTCACTAAGGATTTGCAACAATTCCACTAATTGCTCTTCCCCTTTTCTAGGCTAAGGAGGCAACCTTTACAATTTTTGGTTAAATTTTCTACCCAAAATTTAACCAATCCTCACACAAAGGTAAGAAAGAATTTGATTGCTAAGATAGTATCTCTCAATACAAATTGTAGCCCAATTACAAGCACTCAACCCAATTGAAAAGGATAAGAATGAAAATTACAATTGGGGTTTCTAGACAATATGGGATTTTAGCACAAATGCTTTGATTTGATGTATGGATATTTGCTTTAGGATCAATAGTTGTTGTTGGAGCTTTTAGAGGTCCCTTTTATACCTTCTCGTTGATTTCTAGCCGTTGCGGTTGTTGCATTCATCAATAGAGCCGTTGGGGGTGTTATCTCACCTCCATAAATGTAGTCTGCAACCACTCGTTTCGGAACGCAGGGACCTGTTTCGAAACAGACCAAAATAGAAAGAGCCGTTGGGGTGCATTTAAGAGCCCGTTTCGAAACGTATTGAAGCCGTTTCGACACACTTTTGCCACTGTCAAGGGTTGTTTCGAAACAGCCTGAGCCCGTTTCGAAACACCCTAACGGTTTCCAAAAAATCAGTTAAAAACATTGTAATGGTCATATTTTCAAATCAAAATGAAGAACAGTTTCGAAACGCTTGGACTCATTTCGAAATTGTTTTGCTATTGTCTAGGGTCGTTTTGAAACTGATTGAGCCCGTTTCGAAACACCCTATTGATCTTTGAAAATTCAGTTAAAAAATATTACAACGGTTATAGTTTTCAAATCAAAATGAAGAACCGTTTCGAAATGCTTGAAGTTGTTTCGATACGGGTTCATGTGTTCTAAAGCTGTTTCCATACGCGTTTCGGAACAGGGGTTGGTAGTGATGAAATCGTTTCGATACGCCTTAGGCCGTTTCGAAATAGGGACTTGAAAATCACTATTTCGGCTTTAAACACTTAGAAAAATATTTGAAAACTTTGTTTTTAACTTTGGCATAATCTTAAAATCATATGGGGATGTTTGAGGACTTAAAAATTCGTTTTGACATTTTCAATTTAGTCCTTAGGTTTTTAGTTATATCAAAATTAAAATATTGGTTTCACAATCTCCCCCTTTTTGATATAACAAAACCAAAGTTAGAATTTTTTAAGAGTTTTGAAAATTTTGAACATATTCTAACTCCCCCTTAATTTAAGATGGGTTTTTAAAGTTTTAAAAAAAATTAACTTTGAAATTCAAGTTTTAAAACTTAAAAACACTTTAAACGTTTAAAACGAATTTTTGTTTTTGGCTCTTCAATTTCTTCTCCCCCTTTTTGTTAGATCAAAAAGAATAAATAAGGCTCATAGAGAAGACAAAGGATTAGTACGAATAAGCATTAACTAATAAGCAACAATAATATAGATTCATAAAATTAAAATATCCAAAACATAAATCATCATGAAGTTCAAAATATAATCCCAAACAAAAGATCAAAAGCATAGGTTCCTAAAACATAATGAAACATAAAGATGCAATCTTAAACCGAAAATGCATAAATAATATGATATGATATGAAAGTCCTAGGCCTCGTCATCATCATCCGAAGTCTCATCATCGCTCTTGACTTGAGAACGACGAAACTTCTTCCATTGGCCATAAAGAGTAGAGAAGGACAAATCCAAGTTCGAGTGGGAAGTCTCAAGAGATAGGAGGCGATCCTCGACACCTTGCAAGCGAGTGTTGATGGCACCAAAACCCGAAGCTATGTTAGTATCCATAGCATTGAACCGTTCGGTAATGAGAGCCGTAAGAGCTTCATTGTTGCCAACTTGAGCTTGAGGTTCAACGGGAGGAGGAGGAGGAGGTGCTTCTCTATCAACACGTTCCCAAACATTGTTCACATAATGAAAACCGGACTTGCGAAGAGATGACTCACCAATCTTGGACTTGTGAGGTTCCGGGGAGTCGTAGGTGCAATCGAGACCAATCGTGCTAAAGATGTAGCTTAAGATCGTGCCATAAGTAAAGGATTTCAAGCCATCGGTGTCAATAAGCTTAACATTATTGACCATCTCGGCAAATATGATCTTAGCAACATTAGGGCGCTCACCACGACGGAAACATTCAAGCCAAAAGTAATCAACTTGACGTATATGAGAGTATTTACCTCCGGAAGGGCGAAGGAACTATGAAACCATCAAGTGAAGAAAACGATCGTGCGCATCCAAGGAAAGTGTCGGACCGGTGAAAGTACCAAAGTGACGTTCATCCTCAATTCGTTCATCTTTAAGGGAAAAAGTGGACTCCAAGAGAGCAATATGAACAACAAACTTTTTTCCCAACATAAAAGATTCAATCCCTACAACCTCGGTATTGGTTTCATCATTAATAAGACGAGCATTAGAGTAAAAGATGAGTACCATATGTTTGTAACGAATGTCCGGGATGCTCAACAAAGGAAGAAGATTCCATTCGCTAAAACGCGCGAGGTAGCGGAAAAGGAATCTCTCGGAGTTAAGGAATTCGAGATCAATGACGCGCTCATGACGAACTTCGAAATCTTTGACATATGTGAAACGAGCTCGCATCTCGGTAGTTTGAAGGGATTTTTGAAAAAGCTGAGCGAGATTCGGACGCATACTCGACTCACCGGTTTGAACGGACTTACGCTTTTTGTTAGCTTGATCCAACATCCTAAAAACATTAAGCAAGCATGTTTTTTTTTTTTTTAAATTAAGTGTATGCATAGATTTAAGATTTTGAATTTTTTTTTACAAGATATGGAAAACCCAAACATGAAAACATATAATTTATACAAAAATAAAATTTTCTAACCTAAGATTCGAACATAAATTTAAAGAAAAAGAAGAAAGGGGAAAAATACCTTAGTTTGGGAATTTGGATGAATGGAGAAAAATCCTTGCACAATTTTGATGAAACTTGCTTAGACTTGAGTTTTAGAGAAAAACCCCTCAAGATTTGGTGAAAAACAAAGAGGTTTAGAGGGTTTTTATAGGGAGAAAGTCGGTTTAGGGTTTTTAGGGTTTTGAAGAGTTTGAAGTTAAAGTGACTTTTAATATTTAAAGACCTATATAAAGCTGTCCACGATACCGTTTCGGAGCGGTCTGGACCGTTTTGAAACGCGAGCACGAGGGTTTGACCGTTTTGAGACTTTCAGCTGACCGTTTCGATACGTTGTTGACCGTATCCAAGCCCCGTTGACCCGTATCGAAACACCCCTTGGCAGTAGCAAAAACGTTTCGAAACCCTTTGGAGGCGTTTCGAAACGGCCTTCTCTCAAACATGAATTTAAGGTATCCGTATCGAAACAGGGTCACCCGTTTCGATACACCTGGGCCTGGAAATGCAGATGAGGCTCTAAAAGTGCAGAAAAATGATTTTTTCTTAGGCCTAACATGTATAAATGACTTGAATGAGCAGACAAAACATATGCAAACATAAACATACTCCCCCTAGCTATAAGCATGGATGAAATTAGGAGTCTAAACACATAAACATGACATTTCACAAGATCAAGCAATTTTAAGCACAAAAGAGGTCCTAAAAGGTCAAGATAGGCTAGCTAGACCTAACTCTCTCCTAAGGGACCAAAAATGCTCTTTGTCTAAAGGTTTTGTAAATATGTCCGCTAATTGATTTAAGGTGTCTACATACTCTATAACCACATCGTCTTTAAGGACATGATCTCTAATGAAATGATGCCTTATTTCTATGTGTTTGGTTCTAGAGTGTTGGATGGGATTTTTTGTTAGACATATTGCACTAGTGTTGTCACATTTTAGGGGTATGGTTTCAACTTTAATTCCATAATCTAAGAGTTGTTGCTTCATCCAAAGGACTTGAGCACAACAACTCCCTAAGGATATGTACTCGGCTTCGGTGGTAGATAAGACTACACTATTTTCTTTCTTAGAGAACCAAGATATGAGCATACTACCTAGGAATTTACAAGTTCCCGAAGTACTTTTCCTATTGATTTTGCAACCCCCATAATCCGCATCCGAATAAGCATGAAGGTTGAAGGTAGAGTCTCTAGGGTACCAAAGACCTAAACAAGGAGTATCTCTAAGGTACCTAAAGATTCTCTTAACGGGTATAAGGTGAGACTCTCTAGGACTAGCTTGAAACCTAGCACACAAGCAAACACTAAACAAGATATCCGGTCTACTTGCGGTAAGGTAAAGCAATGATCCAATCATAGAACGGTAAAGCTTAGAGTCAACACACTTACCTCCTTCATCTTTGTCAAGCTTCGTAGATGAGCTCATAGGTGTGGCTTGAGGCTTTGCATTCTCCAAGCCAAACTTCTTGAGCATATCCTTTATGTACTTTGCTTGATTGATGAAGGTGCCATCCTTCTTTTGCTTGGTTTGGAGTCCCAAAAAGAATGAGAGCTCCCCCATCATGCTCATCTCGAATTCACCTTGCATTAACTTAGCAAACTCTTGACAATGACATTCATTAGTAGAACCAAAAATAATATCATCAACATAAATTTGAACTACTAAGATGTCATTTTTATACATTTTTATAAAAAGTGTAGTGTCCACCTTACCTTTTTCAAATCCTTTTTCAATTAACAAGTTTGAAAGTCTTTTATACCAAGCTCTAGGGGCTTGTTTTAAACCATAAAGAGCTTTGGTGAGTTTGAAAACATGATTTGGAAATTTTGAATCTTCAAAACCCAGTGGTTGTTCCATATACACTTCTTCATTTATAAAACCATTTAAAAATGCGCTTTTAACATCCATTTGAAAAAGCTTGAAATTATGATAACATGCATATGCAAGCAACATCCTAATGGCTTCCATTCTAGCTACGGGCGCATAGGTTTCATCAAAATCTATTCCCTCTTCTTGAGTGTAACCTTGTGCTACAAGTCTAGCTTTATTTCTTACAATGTTACCACTCTCATCTAGCTTGTTCCTAAAGACCCATTTAGTTCCTATGGTAGATTGATTACTAGGCCTATCAACTAATGTCCAAACGTTACTTCTCTCAAATTGATTTAACTCTTCTTGCATAGCCATAATCCAAAAGTCATCTTTCAATGCTTCTTTAATATTCTTAGGCTCTATGCATGAGATAAATGCAACATGATTCATTAATCTAAGAGAAGATCGAGTGGTTACCCCCTTGGATGGTTCACCCAAGATTTCACCATCTTTGACATAGTTGAACTCCCTTGGGTAGCTCACTTCCTTTTCCTCAAGAGCCAAGTCCTCCAAGGCTTCAAGAGGTGGATCTTGTGTGTCCTCTTCTTTTGTTGGAATCTCATCCTCCTTTGAAGTTTGTCCTCCATCAAAGGCATTTATGATTCCTACATCATCATCATCACAAGAATCCTTCCTTGGAAGGAGGTTATCATCGAATACAACATGAATAGATTCTTCTACTACTAAAGTTCTTTTGTTAAATACTCGATAGGCTTTAGAGGTTAAAGGGTAACCTATGAAAATAGCTTCATCACTTTTTGCATCAAATTTACCTAAGTTGTCTTTTCCATTATTTAGAACAAAACACTTGCAACCAAAAGGGTGAAAATAGCTAATGTTAGGCTTTTTAGATTTTAAAATCTCATAAGGTGTTTTCTTTAAAATTGGCCTAATCATTACTCGATTTACAATATAGCAAGCGGTGTTTGTGGCTTCCGCCCAAAAATATTTAGGTAAATTGTTTTCACAAAGCATAGTTCTAGCCATTTCTTGCAAAGTTCTATTTTTCCTCTCAACTACCTCATTTTGTTGAGGAGTTCGAGGAGCCGAAAAATTATGGCTAATACCATTTTCATTTAAAAAATCTTCAAACCCTAAATTTTGAAACTCGGTTCCATGATCACTTCTAATATGTGAAATTTTAAGTTCAAGATCATTTTGGGTTAGTTTTGAAAATGTGATGAATTTTTCCAAAGCCTCATCTTTAGTACTTAAAACTAGAAGCCAAGTAAATCTAGAAAAATCATCAACAAGTACAAAAGCATAAGATTTACCACCCAAGCTCATAGTACTAATTGGCCCAAATAAATCCATATGGATAAGTTGTAAACATCTACTAGTAGAAACATCATTAATGGATTTAAAGGAAGACTTATGTTGTTTACACTTAGAGCATGCATCACAAATTTTATCATTTGAAAATTTTATCTTGGGTAAACCTCTAACTAGATTAAGGGAGACTAGTTTTTCTAAAACACTTATGCTAGCATGTCCTAGTTTCCTATGCCACAACCAAGCATCATTTTCATTTTGTGCAACTAAGCATGCATGAGATGTATGAATGTCATCTAGATGCACCATGTATATGTTCCCTATGCGATGACCTATGAGCATAATATTATTAGATTTAATGTCTACAATTTGGCATCCATTTTTATCAAATAAAACATTAAATCCTTTATAACACAATTGACTTATGCTCAATAAATTGTGTTAAGACCATCGACATACAAGACATTTTCAATGAGAATAGTAGAGTGATTACCTATGGAGCCAATACCTTTAATGTGGCCTTTGGAGTTGTCACCAAATATCACCACTCCTCCACTTTTTGGCTTTAGATCCATGAATCTACTCTTGTCTCCGGTCATATGCCTTGAGCATCCACTATCAAGGTACCATGAGTTTGACTTTGTGCTTTGGCCTTGTAGCAATGCTCCCCCTACAAAAAAAGATATTAAGCTTTTGTTTTTGGTACCCAAATCATTTTAGGTCCATGAGTGTTAGCTCCCAAAACCTTGGTTCCCTTAGGAATCCAAGATGACATAGCAATAATGTTATTAGATTTTATAAGTTCCTTAGGAACCCATACACTTCTAATTCTTTTAGCTCTACTATGTCTAGGATAGCTACCTTGTTTGTAGTAGTTAGTCTTTTTCTTAGGTTGGTTTGTTCTTGAGGATTCACCTATTTCATACTTGACACTACCAACATTTTTAAAAGACTTTTTGAGCTCATTTAGCTCATCCAACACCTTTTGGTGTTCACTATTACATTGAGACAAAAGATTATTAAGGTCAACATTTTCATCTTGAAAGAATTTTAGTTCATCTTTTAACCCTAATATCTTTTTCTCAAATTTTGAATTAGCTTGAGTGAGTGAGTCATTTTTCTCATTTAGTTCCAAAATAATTTTCTTGTTTCTAATGATCGACTCTTTATATTTCTCAACTAATTCATCATAGACCTCTTGTAACTCATCATATGCATCATTCAATTCATCATATGTAAAATCTAAAGTTGATGAGTTAGAGGTTACCATGGAGGAATCTTCCTCAAGTGCCATGAGGCAAAGATTAGCCACTTCTTGTTCGTCATCCTCTATTGACTCCTCATCACTCCAAGTAGCAAGCTTGGCTTTAAGCTTCTTCTTCTTCTCAAAGCCCTTCTTCTTGAGTTGAGGTCACTTCGAACGTATGTGGCCGGGTTGTTTGCACTCAAAGCAAATGATTTGATCCCTTGCTTCTTCTTTGTTCTTGCTTTTGAAGTCCATTTTTCTTTGGATTTTTCTTCCCCGGTTGGACCTCATAAAGCGTGAGAATCGTTTGGCTATCATAGCCAATTCTTCTAGCTCATCCTCCTCACTAGAAGAGCTCTCTTCATGTACTGAAGCTTTGAGAGCTATTCCCATCTTCTTCTTCTTCTCAACCTCTAGCTTTTCTACTCTTTTCTCTTCTTTCTTCTTCTTCTCTTCTTCCCTTCCTTGCTTCATAATCTCATGAGTAAGGAGAGAACCCACAAGCTCATCAAGCTTTAAAGTCTTCAAGTTTTTAGCTTCAATGATGGCGGTTCTCTTCCCATCCCAAGATTCAGGAAGTGAATAGAGTAGCTTTCGGACAAGCTTGTCTTCTGGTATGATCTCTCCAAAACCTTTGAGCCCATTGACTATAGTGGAGAACCGATCAAACATCTTGGACACCGTCTCATCGGGCTCCATCTTGAAATTCTCATAACTAAGATTGGAATTCCAATCTTAGTTTCCTTAACATTGTTGGTTCCCTCATAGGTAGTCTCAAGAGTGTCCCACACTTCTTTGGCACTCTCAATGGATGACACTTTAGAATAGATGTCCGGACCAAATGAACAAAAGAGCATGTGGAGAGCTTTGTCATTTACATGAATCTTTTTCCTTTCTTCTTCACTCATCTCCACCTTTTTCTTCAAGACCATCTTGCCTTCACCATCTTGCTTCAATGGAATGTAAGAGCCATCTTCAATGACATCCCACACTAAGTAGTCATTTGATTTGATGAAGAGACGCATTCTATTCTTCCAAAAAGAATAGTTATCACCATTGAAGAAGGGAGACTTTGTAGTGGATTGAGACTCATACATGCCCGAACCGGAGGTTGAAGCCATCTCTTGATATTTGATGATCACACTCTTCCAAGGAACTCCTCTTGTGGTTGTTAATCCTCAAAGAGGTAGGCTCTGATACCAATTGTTGAGTGGATCGAAAGATCGATATGAACCAAGAGGGGGGTGAATTGGATTTTTAAGGTTTGTGTGGTGGAAATTGCAAATTAAAAAGATTGACAAGGAATTTTAGGGTGGTTCAAGTTCCAAATGAACTCTACACCCACTACCTTAGCTTCACTAAGGATTTGCAACAATTCCACTAATTGCTCTTCCCCTTTTCTAGGCTAAGGAGGCAACCCTTACAATTTTCGGTTAAATTTTCTACCCAAAATTTAACCCAATCCTCACACAAAGGTAACAAAGAATTTGATGGCTAAGATAATATCTCTCAATACAAATTGTAGCCCAATTACAAGCACTCAACCCAATTGAAAAAGATAAGAATGAAAATTACAATTGGGGTTTCTAGACAATATAGGATTTTAGCACAAATGCTTTGATTTGATGTATGGATATTTGCTTTAGGATCAATAGTTGTTGCTGGAGCTTTTAGAGGTTCCTTTTATACCTTCTCATTGATTTCTAGCCGTTGTGGTTGTTGCATTCATCAATAGAGCCGTTGGGGGTGTTATCTCACCTCCATAAATGCAGTCTGCAACCACCCGTTTCGGAACGCAGGGACATGTTTCGAAACGGACCAAAATAGAAAGAGTCGTTGGGTGCATTTAAGAGCTCATTTCGAAATGTATTGAAGCCGTTTCAAAACACTTTTGCCACTGTCAAGGGTTGTTTCGAAACAGCCTGAGCCCGTTTCGAAACACCCTAACGGTTTCCAAAAAATCAGTTAAAAACATTGTAACGGTCATATTTTCAAATCAAAATGAAGAACAGTTTCAAAACGCTTGGACTCGTTTCGAAACAGTTTTGCTACTCTCAAGGGTCGTTTCGAAACTGATTGAGCCCGTTTCGAAACACCCTATTGATCTTTGAAAATTCAGTTAAAAAATATTACAACGGTTATAGTTTTCAAATCAAAATGAAGAACCGTTTCGAAACGCTTGAAGCCGTTTCGATACGGGTTCATGTGTTCTAAAGTCGTTTCGATACGCGTTTCGGAACAGGGGTTGGCAGTGATGAAATCATTTCGAAACTCCTTAGGCCATTTCGAAACAGGGACTTGAAAATCACTATTTCGGCTTTAAACACTTAGAAAAATATTTGAAAACTTTGTTTTTAACTTTGGCATAATCTTAAAATCATATGGGGATGTTTGAGGACTCAAAAATTCGTTTTGACATTTTCAATTTAGTCCTTAGGTTTTTAGTTATATCAAAATTAAAATATTGGTTTCACAACATTCCACTAGGTAATAAGGCAATGGGCATCTCAATTTTCCCCCCAGCATAGCATAAAGCATACAACATGCATATCAAAACAATCATTACAATAACATGCTTTAACAATTCACCGATCAAGGCAAACATCACAAAAACAGATATGATTACAATAACAACACCTACCAACCACTTACCATTATCTCAACATTTCGTAACCTGGCTCTGATACCACCAAATGTAACTCCTTCAACCCGGCCTGGCCGATAGACCGAACCGAACAGATCATTCGGGAAATAATGAAATAGACCAAGAAGGTTTACTTCAATAAATGACCTTTTTTTCTTTTTATCTTCTCTAGACATAACTTAGGCTCCTATGTGTACGCACACTAGCAGCAGATAAAACATCGACACAAACATCTATTAATTACAACCAATTATGGTTTGGGGATCACTTTGTAAATTTGGCAAATTATGAGGGTTATTACCAAATTCGGGTTACAAATCTTTAATTAGCTTCATTACGTGCTTCTCGTTGAAATATCAGCTCAAAATAACCTTTAGAACCCATCCAATTTCATACAAGGCAACTATGTTCCAAAATGTATGAAACAGAAACTCAGAGCAATTCAAAAACTGCATTAACGATCGGACGTTTCAAAACAGAGAGCCCCATATCGGAACGACCGTTTTCGAAACACAGCTAACTGTTTCGATACACGGGTTCGTTTCGAAACACTTTAAAACTCGTTTTTAGAATGATGGTTCACAGAGGCAAAATGTTCTGGAACAGGCCTCTCCGTTTCAAAACACCAAGGCCATTTCAAGCCACTATTTCGAAACAGGCAAGGGTTTTTCGAAACACCTGGGCCTGCAATGTTTAAAAATGCTGTTTAAGCATGATTCAAACCATCCAAAACCATCTAGATACAAGTCCAAACATATTAGCAACTTAAATATACACCAAACACTAAGCATACGAAGAGAAAGCATCATCACATCATCATTCATAATATCAAAAGCACTAGAGGCATGCTTCTTAAGAGTAAAGAGCACCAAAAGCTCAAAATCCAATTTCAAGCATAAATCAATACCAAAGGCCTTTTACACAACCAAAACACGCATATTAAACTTGCATCACAACAGAATATACCAAGCAAACCACATTCATAACATTCGACACCCATATTGCCTTTATTACACTAGTCCAAAACCAAAGTTGTAAAGTGTCCATAAGTTCTATATTTCATGCACATTCCATCTCATATTATTGCTGTTTTTAGTACATTTTAGTCATAATTAGGCTCATGCATTGCATTTTACAGTTTTCTTTACTTCGTCATGCTTTTTATTGATTACCTCTTATTTGGTAAGGAAAAAATATTATTTTAGTTTAGTTTTACTTTCAGGTACTAGAGGCTGACAGAAGGAGAGAGGAACTAAGGACATGATGCTGAGGCAGCAGACCAAGGAGCTAAACTGATCCAGTTCCAGACATAAACAGTAGCTGCCACCGCCATACCTGCCGCCCAGGACATCAAGGTGAGGTATTTGAGAACTGGAGTGCGATATGAAGAGCAAAAAATCCTTATTCTAACGATGTTGTCCACTCAAAATTTTGATGACTGTAGCAGCAGGCCGAGTCGCCGAATGAGGAATGCAAGATTACTTGCGGACCAAGGCAACGTGAAGAAGCCCACATTCAACTCAAAGAAGTCAGAATTTAAGGTTGCATTTAATGCTAAAGCTACTTTGAAGACTTCTACTTCAAGAAGGACTAGACCTAGCTAATGCCTATGTATACCCATTGTACTTTTACTTTAAAACAACTTAGGTTTTCCCTTAGGCATAGTTTAGCTTTTCTTGCCGCCATTATGTTCTAAATTCTCTTTGGGTTTGGGTTATGTTGAAATTAGTGTGAGAATGTTTGTTTAGGATTTTGAGTTTGTTTTTGCAACAAAGCTTCAAGGTTTGCTTATTCCATGTTCTTCATAGTTCTAAATCAAGGCGAAAGATTAGTTGATTACTATCCATTTGTTTGGTATCGAGAGAGTTGAACTCGCAAAAGGAGTAAGCACAATCTCATCTATAAACGATGTTGATCAATCTAGCTTAGACATAGATTAGGGTTTAAGGCGGCTAAAAGTTGATGAACAAACATTGCTGTCTTTGCACGATTCACGTCACGAATGGTATTATCTATAATGGGCATCAACAACATTCTGACTTAGACATAAGCGGGATCACTTTCGAAGTGTTCTGCCAAACCTTGTAGTTCTGATGAGTTTGCCGCCGAGACACAAGTCCATTCCCCTATCGAGGCAGCGAGAGTGTCTCAGTAGTCTAACTGCCATCCCTCGTCGAGGCAGCAGAGTCTGGCTGCTCAAAGCAACATATCCTATTTACGCAGTTCCACACTAAATATTAGCATAACCCGACCCATTCTATCAATTTGATCTATTCCTTTTTATTTACTTGCGTTTTTATTATTATTTTCCTCTTAAACAAACAAACTTATTTGTGCATGTACTTTTCTTATGAAGGAATTACGAATCGAGTCAAGCTGTCCAATCCCTGTGGGAGACGATATCTTTTATACTATTACTTGACATGAGTATCAATTTGCACTCATATTTATAGAACTCTAAAACGCTCTACAAAAGCTTACCTTCAATCAAAGTCTCCAAAATCAGCACAGAGACAGGTCAAGGCAGCAACTGTCACGGCAAACCAAAGGGCAGGCTGAAGGACCCAATAGCACACCACCTAAAAGAACAAGAGGACCCTCCGGGAGGGAAAGAAAAGACAAATTGCCTCAGGAAGTTGTTATGTCTGGGAGATGCACCCAAATGCACTCCTAACATAACTAAATTATTTTTATTTTCTTTATTTTTATGTTTTAGGAATAGAGTTTAATTTATTGCAATTTATTTCATGTTAGGATTAGATTTTTAATTAGTTAAATTTATTTTCACTTTTTTTATTTTCAGAATTTATTTAAGGGTAATGTTCACAAACAGTCCCTTTCGTTTGGTGTTTGTTCTAGTTTGGTCACCAGATTTCAAAACAGCTTATTGTGGTCCCTTACGTTTATAATCTGTTTTATTTTAGTCACTTTGCCGTCATTCTCCGTTAGAGGAGTAACGGCCGGCTGACATGGCAATTTTAAAATTAAAAAAATTCCATGTGTATAATACACGTCATTGTCTGCAGGTTCTTCTTTCGTTCTTTACCATTCTGGAAAATGTTGCCTTTTCATTTTGTTTTGGGATACGTTGCTTTGGATCAACTTTAAGTTGTTTTATTTATTCTTGCAGGTTCCGACTTATCCGGATTGATTCCCGGAAGGTGTTTGATGAAATGCCCGAGAGAAATGTGGTGGCATGGAACGCGATGTAAATGCCCGACAGTTACAATGGTAGGAATTTGGCCATGGTTTACAAAATCGATCTTATTCAGCCGCAAATAGCACAGGGCTTGCTCTGGCAATTCCTCTGGTTTTTGTGCCTGCAAACCAGACAACACCAAATGTCATGAATCTCTTCACATTCTCCTCTTTACTTAAATTGCTTCGTATTCGGAATCTCGGTTGTTTACAATAAGAGAAATCAGGAAGAAGTTACCTGAATAGTCAACCCCAGATTAATGATTCCATTTTTCATGTGGTCTAGAAATGATTCAAGTCCTTTCCTAGATATGTAGCTAAATTTGTGTATGTCGAGGTCTAACTCGAAGTAATTTGGTCCCTGGATATGTGAAAGCAGCAGAGAATGGTTTAACTGAAGATACCAAGAAGCTAAAACATCTGTAGGAGAAGCTATAAACTACCTTATAGAAATTATGTTGAGGGCGTGAAAGAACCGGCTTGTCGTTATAAGCTTGAATAAGCTTCTTTTCAGTAGTACCGAACTGAAGCTCGTCGGGGTTAACTAAATCGGCCAAAAATTTTAGCCTTTCTCGGAAAGGAACAGTGGACTCTTTTGCAAACCCTTTAACCTTTTCCATTTCATCTTCAATAAATTTCTGTAACAAGCACAAACCCTTTTACCTTTTCCATTTCATCTTCAACTAGAATGGCAGTACTTAATTCATTGAGTGTGAAGTTGTATGAGAAAATTGATAAGGAGGATACCTTTATGTTGTCCTGGAAGTGAGGGGATATACCTTTGTCAAAAGTATCCGAGACCTTAAAATATAAGACAAGGCTCAAGCCTTCTCCGTTAGCATCGCCAAGAAACATGCTAGCCGGATAAGTCGGAACCTGCAAGAATAAATAAAACAACTTAAAGTTGATCCAAAGCAACGTATCCCAAAACAAAATGAAAAGGCAACATTTTCCAGAATGGTAAAGAACGAAAGAAGAACCTGCAGACAATGACGTGTATTATACACGTGGAATTTTTTTAATTTTAAAATTGCCATGTCAGCCGGCCGTTACTCCTATAACGGAGAATGACGGCAAAGTGACTAAAATAAAACAGATTATAAACGTAAGGGACCACAATAAGCTGTTTTGAAATCTGGTGACCAAACTAGAACAAACACCAAACGAAAGGGACTGTTTGTGAACATTACCCTTTATTTAACTACCTTTTCTTTTAATTTAGGCTTTAGGAATAAAAGTTCTGGATAAAGAAGAAGCCCAACAAGGAGCCCGCCCACCATCCCACCAAGACATCCAAGCGCGGCCCATCACAGACAACGCGTAACAGCTAGTTGCTCGCTAACAGCTAGCTGCCAACGGCTACAGAAATGACGTGTAGAAATCCTGTAACGTGCGCGAGACAACTTACTCGTTGGATATTTAATGCCGCCTTGGCACCTCTCATCAACCTATATTTAAACCTCACTCATCTCATTCATTCATTTTACTTTCACCTCCTTGCTATACTCTTCTTGAATCCATAACACTCTTTTCTCACAATATTTTCTTCAAGTTTCAGTTATATCTAAACCGTATCACATATGCCTTCAACATCAACACCCAAACCCACCTTCCAATGCATCTGTTCCAAGGCAGATGAGAAGAGATACAAAACACAGTTTGCAAAATAAGCAATTTGGGAGGAGCAAGGTTTCCACTACACAAAGAAAATAGGGGACCTTGGCTTAGAGCCTGCCTTGTTCGAGACCATCCAGAACAAGTGATGGGAAATATTTGCACGAAAGCCAGAGTTTGCCAACATCACTTTGGTCAGAGAACTCTATGCCCATCATCCCTACCTAGAGCTGCCGTTCGTCTATGTCCGAGGGGAGCCGGTCAAGCTGAACGCTACCGTGATCAACAACTTCTACGGCCTAGAGATGGACGACAACCTTCACAAGAAATGGAGGCAGTAATTGACAGCTACCGACTACGATAGACTCAAGGCCAAGCTACACAAGACCAACACGCTGTGGTTGGTAGGAAAGCATGTCGGCTCTGTCCAACGCCGCCACCTGCTACCCGAGCCTATGTTGTGGATTACCTTTATCAAGCGCCGTCTACTGCCCACCTTCCACAACTCCACTGTTGACCGATTGCGCCTTACAGTCATCCACAATAACATGAGGAACATGCCCATCAACGTTGGGGAGATCATATGCAAGGAGATCCACAACTGCTTCCACAAGACAAAGGGCATGTTGTACTTCCCGTCACTCATCACCGGCCCTTATGCCAACTTCAGCATTCCAACCAACCCCGAGGATGAGATGATAACTACCAAGGAGGGGTGGACGAGGAAAGTCAGCCTGCAAATGATGCAGTCCCAAGAGACAGAGCCCATCACTCCTGGCCAGCCCTCTGCCGCCCAGCCAGTCACTCAAGCCGCCTTCGACAATACTAAACAGCCCAGACCAATGAAGTCCTCACTTTACTGGGCACCCTTATTGATAGCAACAAACGGATCGAGCAGCAACAGTTGACCTTTATGAAGTACGTGGGGGAGGTACAAGATGCCTTTGTAGCACATCTTCTTTAGAAATTTCCAGACGACGGCCTCACCCTGCCAACCTTCCCTGCCGACCTTGCCACCGCAACTAGATCCAGAGAAGGCACACCATCAGAAGTAGCTACCAGCCACGCCGCTTTCCGCCGCCAGTTGTCGTCATTAACGCACTACCCATCGTAGTTTGCCACCTTCGCTTCCAACATGGTGGCAGACTCCCCAGAGCGGCATCAACAACATCATTCTCCCATCTCCACAGCGACAACGGTGGCAAACACCTCCTCCTCCAATGAGGTAGAGCAGCTGTCAGCAACAGTAGCAACAGAAGCAGTAACCCAAATGGCAATAGACCCTCTAGAGGCACCAACAAAAGAAGGAACAAGGAAGAGGAAGTGACACATCATAGCCTCCGAGCCACTGGACGAGGAGACATAATCCGAGGAGAGAGAAGCACCTTCTGAAGAACCCCATGAAGAACCTCACGAAGAGCCTCGCCCAACTCCTACGAGAGTCCAGCCGCTGCAGACAACAAAGGTCTCACCAGCCAAGTCTGCCGCCCGGGCATCTGCCTGCCTCCGACTTATCATCCAATCCTTCTCTTCCTCCTCTACCGCTAAGACCCAAGCCTCCTCTCAACCATCTGCCAAAAATTTTCTCTTTTCGTCTTCTTTATTATTTTTTTATCAATTGTATTTATTTTTCTATTTTCAATTTTCTTATTTTATTTTGTGCATTGAGGGCAATGGCCATCTCAAGTTTGGGTGTTAGCACTCATTATTTTGTTTAGGCATATTAGATTGCATAATGTACTTGCCTTAGAAAAATTAATCGAATTTTTTTGTTAGAACTTGTGCCTATGATAGGATAGCTGACTTTAAATTTTTTGCACCAAGTTAAATTGAACTTAATTTTGGGGGAAAAGCAGGAAGTAAATGTTGAGTTGTAGGGTGCTCAATTCCTTCAACCGATCTTGCTCACCAAGTGGTGGAGAGGTGGAATTTTGGGTGGATGTGGTGAGGAAGCTAAAATGTAAATGACACAATGATTTTACAGTGGTTCAACCTTCTAACCAAGTTCTACATCCACTACCTTAGCTTCCCACTAATGATTTCCAATCAATCCACTATTGATTCGTCCCCTTTTCTAGGCTTAGAAGGAAACCCTTATATACCGATCAAGCTTTCTACCCAAAGCCTTGATCAAACCCTCTTTAGAAACAGAAATGGAAAATGCAAACTTAAATCCCTCTAATAGGTATTTGTTTGCTCAAAAATGCACTCACCCAGAACCTAAAACACTTGAGCAAATTTGACAATTTTGGCTCACTAGTGTTTGTCTATACAAGAATTGAAAATTTAAGTACAAAGACACTTTTTGATCATTTGTTGATTGACAATTGAAGCATTAACCATATCTTGATGCTTGAAGGTCTCTTTTATACTCCTTAATGAGTTTGTAGCCGTTACTAGCCGTTAGGGATGATTTGGAGCCGTTGAGGACTTAATTTCCCTTCATTAATGCTGTTCTGCAGCCTTCCGTATCGGTACGCTTGGACTCGTATCAATACGGCCTTCATCAGAAACTAGCCGTTGGGCTCTTGCCAGCCTAGGCGTATCGATACGCTTTAGGGCGTATCGGTACGGTATGATGTTTAAAAAACCGTTGGGAAATATGACAGTTGGGGTTGTTAAATGGGGATCAGTACGCTTACCATGCGTATCAAAACGACCACTCTCTTTATCGAAACGGCCAAGCCTGTTTCGATACGGGTTTTGGCAGTGACCAAAATGGTCAAAAAGGTATCGATGCAGATACTTTGAAAACACAAGTTTGGTTGTTTAAAAGCACGAAAAATCTTGCCAAAAACCTTTTAAAATACCCCAAACATAAATTCAAGTTGTTTGGACTTAAAACCAAGTTTTAAATTCTTTTTCAAATTAGTCGAAAACATTTTTCAATTATTATATCAAAACACTAGTTCTACAATCTCCCCCTTTTTGATATAATAAAACTAACTTGAAAATTTGTTTGGGATTCTCCCCTTTTTAACTATAAAAATGTGAATAAGAGATTAAAGATATGAAATCAAATAAAGCTCACCCTTATTCATTTGAAAAATCAATTTTTCAATTTTCAAACAATTTCTCCCACTTTTTGTTATATCAAAAAGAATTTAAGCACTTTAAGTTCCAAATAACAATAGAGGTAAAAATGACAAAATAAGAATTTTTGGTTTTGAAATGGCTCCCCCTTACTCAAAGCATCAATAAAATGTTAGTCCAACAATATATGATCATCTAGTTGAATTAAATGAAAAATAAAACAAGTAAAATAAAAAACAACTAGATTTTTACCACACTTGAATCCAAGGGAGGATGTGAAGTCTTCCTTCTTCAAGTGTCTTCCTTGTGTGCATGGAGCTCCCCCTCATAATTTGACTTGTTGATCACTCTCCATCACACCTAGCAAAAGACAATCAAGTAATTTTTGGTATCCAAATTGCTTTGGATCCATAAACATTAGTAGCATAAACTTTAGTCCCCTTAGGAATCCATTATTCAATTTCATCCTTTTTAATTGAAGTACTAAGTCCTTTTGGGACCCAAATACTTCTAAAACATTTTCCTTTTACAAATCTAGGGGCACTAGATTGTCTTACACAAAAAATTGACTTTCCAAAATTGTTTTTCTTTTCAAGCTCTTTGGAAATCAAATCCTTTTCTTCTTAAACTTTTTGAAGCAATTTTTCTAAATCAAAACATTTTAGTTCAAACTCCTCGAGTTTTGCTTCAAGTTCAAGTTTGGTTTTAGAAATCAAATCATTTTGAATTTTTAACTTTGAAATCAATTTATTGTTTTTCAAAATGTGATTTTTAAACTCTAAAACCAAATCATCGTAGGCATCTTGTAATTCATAAAAAGAGTAAGAACATGAAGTAGATGAATTAGAAGTTACCCTTGAATCTTCTTTGATGGCCATAAGGCAACGGTTGGCTTGTTCATCGTCGGTGGAGTCCTCATCACTCCAAGTAGCCACATGTGCCTTCTTCTTATGGCTTGAACTGCTTGCCCTCTCATTTTTCATGGATTCTTGTTCAAGCTCTCTCAAGGCTTTCTTCATGAACGTGGCACACTTCTTGTAACGCCCCGGTTTTGGGCTTAGAAGTTTTGGGCGTTGACCGGTTCGGTCAAAGTGCTGTTCGAATATAAAAAGGTGAAATTAGGAAAGCCTAGTTCGGGTTGCATTAAAAATATGGAAAAATGTTCTAAAATCATCTTTTAATATATATAAGTGATCTGTGAAATCAATTTTACAAAATGAGGTTTGGAAGGGTGACATTTTTGCTAGTGACCAAAATGTAATTTTTGAAAACTGTGTGACTGTTTTAGAAAGGATTGAAACTTTGAATCTTTAAGGAGCTATTTACCCAAAGGGAGTTTCTCCAGATTTTTCTAAGATATTTAGTGATTTAATTCTTATTTTAAAACAAAAGAAAAGTGGAGGGAAGTTATTTGCAACTAACTTTCCATATTTTCTAATTTTACTTTCTCTCATTTTCTCTCAACCCAAACATCTTTCACCAGAACTTTTCCTTTGATTTTGTCATCTAAATCACTCATTTCAATTCTCTTTTGATCTCTAATCATCTTATCAACAAAACCTCACCAATTGCTAATTAGATTTTCAAGATTTTGGTTCCAAAAAGGGAGAAACTAAAGTTTGGAGGTAAGAACGTCCTTCTCCTCTAAACTCTCAGTTCTTTAATGAAATTCCTAAGTTCTCAATCCTTAATTGATGATTTATAAGTGGTTTTAAAGTTGTGTATTGGATCTTGGCTTAAAATGCAAGATTTGCTTGATTTTGGTGAAATTTCGTGTGATCTGTTTGGGCAGTGTTTTGAGGTGTCAAATTGATGTTAAATGAATGTTAAATTGATAAGGAATTGAGGTTTTATCAATGCAATCCCGAATAGGTTGAATTTCCTAAGTTTTGCTTGAGTTTTTGGTTGTTTTTTTAGTGTTTTTGATGATCTGTTATAGCTGGAGGTATCAGGACGTGTTTGTGATCATTTTGGATGTTAATTGATGTTTAAAAATGGTTAGAAGTGATGGATCTCGGCTGGGTTAAGTTTTGTAAGTGTTTGGAAGTGATTTCGGTTGTGTTTTGTAGCCGAATTGTTGGATTTGTGATGAGCAGCGAGTTGAGTTGTGTTGCTGGTGTTTTTAATGCATAATGATGCATTAATCCTCTGTTATTGTGTGCTTGAAACAGGGGAGTTTGATCCGTGAGCATTAGAGGTGGTGCGGAAGGTTTCGGATGCTTGGAAAGCTTGTTGGTTAGCCTTGTTTTGTGTATCGGCGAGTGAAGTTGGGTTTTCAGCTTTTAAACCAAGGTTTGAAGGTTTTGGGAGCTTAGTTTAAGTCTAAACAACTTTGCTAAGCTCAAGAGTAAGTAAACGGATTTTTGCTCTTGGTTTGTGTTGTGAATTTGGCTTTAAAAGCAATTGTGATTGATGGTTGCAATGCATGTGATTTGCATGTTTTAAATTCTGTTTTGAAAGCATATTTTAGCATGGTTTAATGCTGGTTTTGAAAGCCATATGTGAAGGATGCTCAAGGTAAGAGATCCTTGGTTTTGTACATGGAAATTGTGGTTTTGATGCATGGTGTTGCATGATGTTTAATGGTTTTGTGTAATGCTTTAAAAACAGTGGATTGATGGTGGTAAATGATGGTTTTTCGCATTGTGGTTATGCATGTGAATCATTGGACTAATGTGGTAAGATGGTTATATTGGCAAGTGATGTAAGTGGTTCTTGGTTTCTTTGATCGGATATAGTTAGCCGGCTATAGGATTGGGTGCACCGTGAATAAAGTCGCCTTGGATGTGGAGTGGTTAAGAGTGAACCGGTAAACTCCATCCAAGTATCCTAACGAGATGGTTAAGGTTATAATGGTGATTGGAATCCCATTCGAGGACCTTGGGTAAGCAAAGGTAATAATGGTGGTTAAAATTCCATTGGTGGACCTTGTGCTTGTTAAGATCACAATGGTGGTGTAAAGACCATGTGTGGATCTTGTGTAGGGTGTCCCGGATCTCGTTAGTGATGTTATACACCTACCAATCGGTGAATGCTAAGGTTATATGGTGATTAAAAGTCCATATATGGGAACCTTGTGCATGCTAAGGTTGTATGGTGGTTAAAAGTCCATACATGGGAACCTTGTGAAAGTTAAGGTTGTATGGTGGTTAAAAGTCCATACATGGGAACCTTGTGAAAGTTAAGGTTGTATGGTGATTAAAAGTCCATACATGGGAACCTTGTGAAAGTTAAGGTTATATGGTGATTAAAAGTCCATATATGGGAACCTTGTGAATGGTAAGATCAAATGGTGATTAAAAGTCCATTTGGGGACCTTGGATTGGTAGTGTGTATGAAGCGTAGGGACAACGCTTGTGATCCGCGTATCCGATTGGATGTTGAGTCGAAAAGTGGATTTGGTTTATCACTTGGAAGCCAATGTAATGTTCTTGATTATAATGAGGCATGAGATGCTTGGAATGATGTATGGATTGCATGAGAAGTGTATAATGTATTAAGAATGCATGTATACTTGTTAGGTTTGAACAAGTGTTGATTATCTATTGAGAATGATGCATGTGTGCATGGAATCTCTTTAGTGCATTGAAGTATTGTTAAGACTTGTTTTTAAAGGCATATGTTGCAAGCGTTGATGATGTAGTTCATATATGCATTGATTTAAAGCATGTGTTGGATTGAATGAGTAAATGGTTTTAAAAGGTTTCTTGCTTGAAATGACAATTAAGTATGAGAAAAGTATGATGAAAAGTGGAAGTGTTTTCCAAGGTTTTGAATTTAACTTTGCATTTGGTGTTTATGCATAGAATGGTTAAATTGATGTTATTGCAAGATTATGTTGTTGAAAAGGGTTTTCAAACATCGCTTTGGTTTATCAAATCGGGTTTGTTTTTAAAAGTGGTTTTATGACCCGCTGCATTGATGGTGTTTTGGTTTTGAGCATTCCTCACTAAGCATTATGTGCTTACGCTCCTTTTTGTCCATCAATGCAGATAATTGAAGTTGGAACAGCGAGGAGCAAGGGATTCAAGGAGAACTCTACTTAAGATGTATGTCTCGGTTAATAGCTATAGATAATAAAGGCAATGGGGGGAGAATCTTCTATGTTGATGTATAACAAGATTGTGTATGTTGGATAAGTTTAGTGTATGATGTTGAATCATGTGGATTAATGTTGCAACGTTCGGATCATCTTATGCTTAAGTTGGTTTGCTATGTTTCTTGTTTAAAAGCATGAATGAGTTTTGATTGTGTTTAATGTATTGGTGCACCTAGGGGTATTCATGTATCTAGATTTTGATGCATAAATGTCCCTTGTATGTTGTATGAGTTGCTGGTAAAGTTTGGTGGCTTTTGGGCATGATTGGTTGGTCGAGTGAGTGTTTAAGCAAGCAATTTTCTGCACTCTGTGCAGGCCGTATCGGAACAGTGGCTACCGTTTCGGAACGGGTGCCTTGTAGCATCCCAGGCGTCCGAAACGGAGCCCTCTGCCAGCCCTCGTTTCGGTACGCGTTGCGGAACGGCCCCGCGTTTCGAAACAGGTTCATCCTGTTTCGGAACACCTGACCGTTGGGGGCTGACATTGGCAGTTAAATGTTTCGGAATGTTTGCATTTTGGTCCTGAAACCTGTTTGAGCAATTGTATGAGCTTGGGATGTCTGTTTGAGCTGAAATTTGGCAGTGAGGCATGAAATGTGACTAATTTCAAAATGGTAACCTTTAATCGAGTTAAGTCCTTGTAATTATCAGAATTTACATTTTGGTCCCTAAAGTTGTAAATTGTTCAATTGGGTCCCTGTTTGATTTCTGATGTTTGTGATCTTTGAGCATGCTGTTTGAATGATCATTACTGGGGTTAATGTGCATCTAGACAAGTTTAAAAAGAAAAAAAAGGGTCGTTAATCAAGGTTGACTTTCGGGTTGACTTTGGTTTTTCCCGTGTGACCTTCTTAATTCGGGTCGATCGTCTAGGCCGGGTTAAGGGGGTTACACTTCTTGAAGAGATGAACTATCTCTTCTTCTTCATCCTCCTCTTCACTTGAATAGATATGATGGCAAGTGGAGGACTTGAGAGCAATGGTATTGGTGTTGATGCCAAGCCCCTTGAGCTTTTTCTCTCCCATAGCTCTAGTTTCTTCCCTCTTCTTCTTATCTTCTTTGTTCTTCTTCATGATTTGATGAGTAAGGAGTGACCTCATGAGTTCATCAAGCTTCAAGGTCTTCAAATTATTTGCCTTGATGATGGTGGTCCTCTTTGAGTCCCATGACTCGGGAAGAGATTAGATGAGCTTTCGGACAAGTTTCTCCTCCAGAATTGCTTCTCCATAGCCCTTGAGACCATTGGTGATTGTGGAGAACCTATCAAACATCTTGTCGATGTTCTCTTCCGGATCCATCTTGAAGTTCTCATACTCTAAGGCGAGGAGCCCAATCTTAGTCTCCTTAACTTCATCGATTCCCTCGTATGTGACATCAAGCTTATCTCATACCTCCTTGGCACTCTCACAAGAAGACATCTTCTCATAGGTGGTTGGGCCAAATGCACAAAAGAAAATGTGCAAGGCTTTTCAATTTAGCTTCATCTTCTTGCGATCGTCAGCACTCCACTCCGCTTTGCTTCGTTGAGGCACGAACGGACCATCTTCAACTATGTCCCATAGTTTGTAGTCTCTTGACTTTATGAAAAATTTCATCTTGGTCTTCCAATGGGCATAGTAGGTTCCGTCGAAGAAAGGTGGTTTGTCGATGGATTGCGCCATTTGAGCCGGTTGGTGAAATAATGATTGAGCTTGCCGGATCTTCTAAATAGGATGTTAATCCTCTCCGATTGAGCCAAGATCTGATACAAATTGTTGAGTTGTAGGGTGCTCGATTCCTTCAACTGATCTTGCTCACCAAGTGGTGGAGATGTGGAATTTTGGGTGGATGTGGTGAGGAAGCTAAAATGTAAATGACACAATGATTTTAGAGTGGTTCAACCTTCTAACTAAGGTCTACATCCACTACCTAAGCTTCCCACTAAAGATTTCCAATCAATCCACTATTGATTCCTCCCATTTTCTAGGATTAGGAGGAAACCCTTATACACCGATCAAGCTTTCTACCCAAAGCCTTGATTAAACCCTCTTTACATAGAGAAAGGAAAAATGCAAACTTAAATCCCTCTAATAGGTATTTGTTTGCTCAAAAATGCACTCACCCAAAACCTAAAACACTTGAGCAAATTTGACAATTTTGGCTCACTAGTGTTTGTCGATACAAGAATTGACAATTTAAGTACAAAGACACTTTTTGATCATTTGTTGAATGAAAATTGAAGCATTAACCATATCTTAATGCTTGGAGGTCTCTTTTATACTCCTTAATGAGTTTGTAGCTGTTACAAGCCGTTGGGGATGATTTGGAGTCGTTGAGAACTTTATTTCCCTTTATTAATGTTGTTTTGTAGCCTTCCGTATCAGTACGCTTGGACCCGTATCGGTACAACCTTCATCAGAAACTAGTCGTTGGGCTCTTGCCAGCCTAGGCGTATCGATACGCTTGAGAGCATATCAGTACGGTATGACATTTAAAAGACCGTTGGGGTTGTTAAATGGGGATCGGTACGCTTACCGGGCGTATCGAAATGACCCCTCTCCGTATCGAAATGGCCAAGCGTGTTTCGATACAGGTTTTGGTAGTGACTAAAATGGGCAAAAAGGTATCGATACAGATACTTTGAAAACACAAGTTTGGCTATTGAAAAGCATGAAAAATCTTGCCAAAACCTTTTAAAATACCTCAAACATAAATTCAAGTTGTTTGGACTTAAAACCAAGTTTTAAATTCTTTTCAAATTAGTCAAAAACATATTCCAATTATTATATCAAAACACTAGTTCTACAGTAAACTTAGGAGTTTTTCTATAATTGCCAAAAAAATTAAAACACTACTGTTACTTGATGAATTTGTTTGAGTTTCTGAGAAACATTGTTTGGGAATTATTTGTAAAATTCTAACATGGTTCCTGGAAGCTACCGCGACAGGCAACAAATAGAAAAAACAAAAGCACTGCCAAGGCAGGCAAAAGAAATTTTTATGCTGGTTATCTCTAGGAAGAATCATGTGGGAGGACACTTCGCTGCTATCAAAGTCCATGAATCTGAAAATCTTGAAGTGATGGACATTTTAGCATGAGTGAATAAAGTCTTCACGGGATGACTCTACTCCATGTGTTCAGGCTTTTGTAGTTTGCTCCTATCTTAATTTCAGACCTAGAAGGGTAGTTGCGATGAGCTGAAGCCCTCATTGCCATAATTATTTAAATTGTGCTTAAATATGTAGTCACGGTAGCAACCTTATATATCATGATAACATCTTTCTTTATTTAGAATATTCTTTAGATTTAGCATGTACACAGTTCTGCACACACTTAACTGGCATTATAGTTTAATCCTAAGTTAATCCGTATTATTCCTCTCTCACTAAGCTATTGACAGGTGCCACGACCTTGAGCTGTTAAATCATGTTTAAAACATAAATTTTTCTTTTTTGTTTAAAGGTCAAGGATGTTTAGGTTTCATTGCTTTAGGACAAGCAATAGTTCGAGTTTGGGGGTGTGTAAAGTGTCCATAAGTTCTATATTTCATGCACATTCCATCTCATATTATTTCTGTTTTTGAGTACATTTTAGGCATAATTAGGCTCATGCATTGCATTTTACAGTATTCTTTACTTTGCCATGTTTTTTATTGATTATCTCTTATTTGGTAAGGAAAATATGTTGTTTTAGTTTAGTTTTAATTTCAAGTACTAGAGGCTGATAAAAGGAGAGATGAGCTAAGGACATGATGTCGAGGTAGCAGACCAAGGAGCTGTACTGATGTAGTTCCAAATATAGACAACAGCTGCTAAGTAGCTGCTGCCGAAGACAACAGATAGAGGAATTGGAGAACTGAAGTGCGATCTGAAGAGCAGAAAATCCTGATTCTAACCATGTTGTGCACTCAATTTTCTGATGACTGTAGCAGCCAGGCAGAGCCGCCGAAGGAGGAATGCAAGATTACTTGCGGAGTAAGGAAACATGAAGAAGTCCACATTCAACTCAAAGAAGTTAGAATTTAAGGTTGCATTTCATACAAAAGCTAATTTGAAGACTTTTACTTAAAGAAGGACTAGACATAGCTAATGCCTATATATACCCATTGTACTTTTACTTTAAAACAACTTAGGTTTTCCCTTAGGCATAGTTTAGGTTTTCTTGCCGCCATTATGTTCTAAATTAGGGTGAGAACAATTGTTTAGGATTTTGAGTTTGTTTTTGCAATAAAGCTTCAAGGTTTGCTTATTCCATGTTCTTCATAGTTCTCAATTAAGGTGAAAGATTAGTTGATTACTATCCATTTGTTCGATATCGAGAGAGTCGATCTTACGAAAGGAGTAAGCATGATCTCATCTATAGACGGTGTTGATCAATCTAGCCTAGACATAGGTTAGGGTTTAAGGCGGCTAAAACAGGACGAACAAATATTATTGTTTTTGCACGATTCACGCAGTGATTGGTATTATCTGTAGTGGGCATCAATAGCATTCTGACTTAGACATAAGCGAGATCACTTTCGAAGCGTGCTGCCAAACCTTGTAGTTCTGCCGAGTTTGCCACCGAGACACAAGTATATTCCCCTGCCGAGATAAAGAGAGCGTCTCAGCAGTCTAACTACCCTCCCCCGTCGAGGCAGCAGAGTCTGGTAGCGCAAAGCAACTTGTCCTATTAAATGCAGTTCCACACTAAACAGTAGCGTAACCCGACCCATTCTATCAATCTTATCTATTCCCTTTAATTTATTTGTATTTTTATTTTATTTTCCTCTTAAACAAACCAACTTATTTGTGTATTTACTTTTCTTATGCATGAACTACGAATCTAGTCAAGCTGTCTAATCCCTATGGTAGATGATATCTTTTATACTATTACTTGAAATGAGTGTGCACTTGCGCTCAGATTTAGAGAACACTAAAACGCTCTACAAAAGCTTACCTTCAATCAAAGTCTTCTTTTGATCCCTTTGTAAGTGCTGCCTCCAAACCTTAAATTGACTGCATTGATGAGCAAAGATAGCATAAGCATACAAAGTTAGTGAGGATTGCTCAAACCGAAAATATCATCAATGCATAAAACCATTTTCACTCTTTTCTAAACCATCATGCTTCTTTTGACAAAACCTGCACTTTATCTTCAAAACCATTAACACACTTGCTGACGCGACTATCGATCGTCTGAATCCTCCAAAAACACTTGGTTTGATTTCGAAATATTATCCCCTGTTTTCAACACATTAAAACAGAGGTTCAATACATTAAAATGCTTCCAAATTACTAGCACTTAAAAGATTTCCCGCAGCCCTACTCTAAAGCACCAAATCACTCATATGAAACAACTGAAAACTCAATAGATTGACCTCTAACCTCAGCCCAGTCATTACCTAACACCTCCAACACATTTTAGGCATTAATCAACATAAAAAAACAACCTAAAACCATCCTTATACCTCCAGCAACTCGAATTCCTCAAGAACACCCAAAAAACTCAAACAAAAACACTTTAAAAAGTCAAGAAACTCAAGGATTTTAGGATCTCTATGATTTAGACTCTACTTCAACACGAAAAACCTTTCAAAACTCATTTAGAAACAATCGCAAACTAGCTAAATCAATCAAACTCCGAAAATCACATTTTAAACAACTTTTCTATCAAGATATCAATAGTTTATCAAACAAACAACAAAACCTCAATCAAAACCATTAATAAAGAGTCAAATATTTTTGGAATTTCATCAAAAAACCTAGATTAGAGGGTTAGCACGAAATTTACCTCCATTCCTTGCTTCTCCTCTAATTTGGCAAGATTAGCTTGAAGGAAAATGAAAGAAGTCAACAAGGAAAAGATGGAAATCGAAAGAGGATTTGAGAGTGAAGAAATACTGGAAAATTGAGAGAAAATGGATAGTGTTTGGCTGAAGTGAAAGAAAGAAATGAAAAGCTCGTCAAAATTTTTGTTAACCGAATAACTAACTCACATTTAATTAAACTAATTAAAAGGCTTTTCAATTTTTAATAAACATTTCAAACACATGCCGAATTAGAGAAAAGGTATAATTGTCAAGAGTCTCCCTAAAGATTCTAAGATTTTGACTCTTCTAGAAAAACACATTTCCCAACTTTTAAATCTTTACATTTTGGTCACTGTCCAAAATGTACACTTTCGAAAACTCGTTTTGTAAAATTGATTTAACCAACCTCTCAAATATAATTTTAAAGGATTTTAGAAAATTTTATCATATTTTTATCCCATAACGAACCTTCATTTCCCTAAACCACCTTTTAACGGTTCGAACAACCGATACATGTTCCACCGGCCCAACCTGACTTGCACAACACCTAGGCCCAAAACTGAGGTGTTACAGAGAACGTGATTTTAGTTTTGAAAGCTTTAAAAAGGTGATTTGGGAACTTATTGGTAAGCTTGAAACACTTAACTAAGTTCGGATGTAAGTAAAAGGGTTTTCTTTCTCGGTTCTGCTATTATGTGATGATTTATGCACTGTTTTGAGTTAATAGTTTTACCTACTGGTAAAGCATGTTTTTATGAATGTGATTACTGTTTTTAATGATGTAATGTTTAAGGATGCATGAGGTAAGTGATCCTTGAAGTATATGAATTACACGTGTGATTTTAAGCATGGTTTAATGCTTGGAAATGTGATTTATTGATGATGCTTTGAAAACAATGAGGTATGAGTTAAATGTGAATTTTATTGGAAAGTGATGCTGTGAAAATGGTTTATAAATGATATCGAATATAGTTAGCCGACTATAGGATTGAGTGCAATATAAACAAGTCGCCTTGGATGTTGAAGGGTTTATACAATGTACTGAATACTCCATCGAAGTACCGTAACGATTGAGGAAAATGTATGGTGTGTCGTCTCTCGTTAGTGGGGTTATACATCTATCGATGAGTGGTGTTGAGGGGTTTAAATGGTGTACCAATACTCCACCACTGGTGGCACAACGGTGGATGGAAGCTCCCGTGTGTGAACCTTGAGATGCCAGTGAGAATGTATGAAGTGTTGCGACAACACTTGTAAATCCGTGTATGCAATATGGTTTGAGAAATGAGCATGTTGATGATCACTTGTAAGCCAATAAAATTGATGATGTGTTATGATATGGTTTAGGATGCATAAAATGAAAATGCACGTTTTACTCTTTAAGCTTTGCATATGGTAACTATGCATGGGAATACTTATGTTGATTATTAATAATGGATTTGTTGTTGGATTCATAACACATGTTCCATGATGTTTAACATGTTGATTTGATAAAGTAAAGTGCATGGTTTTAAAAAGGGCATGATGGTTTTCAAATGATGTTTTTGCAAATTGAAATGAGATTTCAATATGGTCATGAAAAATGGTTTTAATGCATTGATGGTGTTTTTCTTTTCAGCCTCCTCACTAAGTCATGTGTGCTTCTGCTCTCATTTGTCCATCAATGTAGATAATTGAGGTTTAAGAGGCAGCAAGAGGCAAGGGACTCCAAGATACTTCGCTTAAGAATGTATGTTTCGGTTTAGACTAAAGTAATAATGGCAATGGGGGATCCATTGAATTATTGGGAGATTTGTGTAAAGTCCCTTTTGTGCAAGTTTGGGTTGCTATTTTAGACATGTAAATGGCCATTGGTATTCGGTTTGTGCTTTTCTTTTTCATTTTTGGTATCCTACTTGGTTTGACAATAGGTTGCATGCCTATAGTTTACCTTTGATGAAAATGTTCATGTTATGTTGATGATATGCCATGGATGCTTGAGGATCAATGCCTATATATGTTGTATGTATGTTGAATTGGTTTAGATCGAATTAATGTATGAAAAACCAGAAAAAGTGACATTACAGGCTCAGGTGTTTCGGTACACTCGAGCATGTACCGAAACAGGGTGCCTGAAATGGCTTGAGGGTTTCAAAACATGGAGGTCTGTTCTGGTACGATTTGCTACTAGAAACCTCTGTTACGAAACACCTCAAGGGGGTGTTGCGATAGGGGCCCGAGCTTCGTGCCACTTGAACCTGTTTCAATACACATGTTTCGTTACATGGCAACCTGTACCGAAACACCCTACAGTTAAGTTGGTTAGTGGAATCTTCTGAAGTTCTGATTCTTTACGTTTTGATCCCTCAATGTTGCGGATACAATTAAATGAGATTGGAGTGTTGTTTTAAGCTAAGATTTGACAGAGATGCATGTAATGTGCCTTATTAAAGGTTGGTAACTTAAAAAAGTGAAGAAGTCTCTGTATTTTGGCAAAATTACAAAAGGGTCCCTAAAATGTGATTGCTTACAATTGAGTCCGCATTTACTGTCTGATCGAGTTGCAAATTGTTCCACTGCAAAGGTTATCACATAATGTATATAAGAGCATATAGAAAAAGATAAAATGAAAAAAATTAGGGTCTTTTACTGAGGTAAACTTTCTGGTTTACTTTAGTATTCCCCATATGACACGTTCGGTTCGATCTCTCGCCTAGACCGGGTCGAGGGGGTTACAAAAGCAAAACATTAAAGGCCATTTACAAGTCCAAAACAGCAATAGAAACATGCTCAAAGAGGGAGTTTACACATATCTCCCAAAAACACAGCAGATCTCCCAAAAACACAACATATCTCCTAAAAACACAACAGATCCCTCATTGCTCAAACAGGCCATTTTCAAGAATGAAGTCTTTCTTGATCCCTTCCTTCGTGCTGCCTTCGAAGATCTAATTCTCTGCTTTGATGGACAAAGAGAGCGTAAGCACACAATTTTAGTGAGGAGTGCTAAAAAAACACCATCAATGCATTTAAAACCATTTTCATACACAACATTGAAATCTCATTTCAATTACTTCAAATGATCATTTGAAAAGTCATGCCCTTTAGAAACCACGCACTTAAACCATTCAAAAACCATCCTATTTAACCTCATGCAGCATGTATCATTAAACCACATCAACTCACATTGCTAACCTCAATTTAAGTCTTCCTATGCATAATATACCATATGCAAAGCTTAAAGAGTAAAGATGAATAAATCTCATTACACAAAACATGATACATCAACAATTATATTGGCTTGCAAGTGATCATTAACCAAGTTTCCATTTCCAAAACACAACATCAGATATGCAAATTCACAAGTGTTTACCCAACACTTCATACATTCTCACTGGCAACTTAAGGTTCACACATGGGAGCTACCTTCCACCATTGTTACACCCGTGGTGGAGTATTCAGTACACCGTATAAACCCCATCAACAGCACTCATCAGTAGATGTATAACCCCTTTAACGAGAGACGAGACACCACACACATTCCTAAATCGTTAGGGGTACTTGGATGGAGTATTCAATACACCGTATAAACCCCTTGACACCCAAGGCGACTAGTTTATAGTCCACACAATCCTATAGCTGGCTAACTATGTCCGATAACATTTTCAAAACCATTTTCATACCATCACTTGACAATATAATTCAAATTTAACCATATACCTATTTTCAAAGCATCAACATTAAATCATTTTCTAAGCATCAAACCATGCTTTAAACCACAAGTATAAAACTTATACTTTCAAGGATCACTTACCATGTGTATCCTTCAACATCACATGATTAAAAATAGTATATCACATACATTAAACATGCTTTAACAGTAGGTAACATGAAGTTAAAACCAAGTGCATCAAAACATTTCATAATAGCACGAACGAGAGAGAAACTTCTTATACTTACTTCCGAACATAGACAAGCATTTCAAACATAAATATAAGTTCCAAAAACCATATTTATAACATTTCAAAGCTGAAATCCACGTTCTCACTCACCGATACGCGAAACCTCACTTTGCCGACGCGAAACTAAGCGTCTGAGGCCTCCAAAGCTTCACCGGTTGCTTTCGAAACATTCTCCCATATTTTAACCACATAATAACAGAGGATTAATGCATCTCAATGCATTCAAAATCCCAGCAAGCAATTCCACAACATTGCCTCGCTAAAACCATCAATCGGCTATCTAAAACAACCGAAAACAACATCGATTAACCTCCAAACTTATCCCAAACAAAACGTAACACTTCAACCATCAATTATAATTAATTAACATCCAAAATCATCCTATTATCAACCTTATACCTCCAGCATTCACAAATTCACCACAACTCCACAAAAACTCAATTCTAGCAACCTAAACAGCTAGAGACTCACATAGTTTCAGGATTACCATGCTTAAGCCTTTAGCTTAACATTATTAGACTTTCAAATCATGATTAATATCTACCTTAAACCCAGAAAAACAGATCCATTACAAACATTAAACAAATCCATTAATTAAACTAAATTTCCTCAATTAAAATATCAAAACTCATTAGACAATATTAATAAAGGATAAATAACTTTGGAATTTAAGTAAAGAACCTTACATTAGAGGAGAAAAACGCAGCTCACCTGTAATGGATACTTTTCCCCTCAATTGAATAGATTTCCATGTAAAAACAAGTTCAAAACGATAAGGTTTTGATAGGAAAACAATAAGAAATCATTTGTAATCAAAAGATTCAAGAAATAAAGAGTTTACCTTATGATTTTGAAGAAGAAATGAGTGTTTGGCTGGAGAGAATTTGAGAGAATGCTTTTGAGAGAAAAAAAGTTACGACAAATTTGTTTTAATGAAATAACCACTAATTAATTCCTACATCCTCTTTTATTAATTAAAAACCATTTAAAATAAGCCAATTAAGGGATAAAAGTCTGATGTTAGACTTTGGGCAAATAGCTCCTTAAAGATTCAAAATTCTGATCCTTTTACAAAATAGTCACTAAAAACATTTTCAAAATTTACATTTTGGTCACTAAATCCAAAATGTCTAAATTCCAAGTGCCATTTTTCAAAATTGATTTCACCAAAACGTTTTATATATTAAAAATGATTTTAGATAATTTTTCCATATTTTTATAACCTTCCGAAATAGGTTTTCCCTGAGCTCATCCCGAAACTAATTCGAATCTCTAGTCTCGATCCAATGGACCCTAATACCATCCCAAAACCTCTAAGCCCAAAATTCGTGCGTTACAAAACACCTCCATTTGTTTTTCTTTTATTTTGTCTAGATGCAAATTATTAACCTATAATGAACATGATGGAAATAGTTCAAATTTCATTCGAATCGGACATCAACAGGCATTCAATTGCAATCATTAATATTAAGGGAGCAAATGTCAATTTTAGCAAACTAAAAGGAATTAACCCCTTTTTTATGTTAAAAACATTTAATTAATCAGGTTTCATGCATTAATATCAAATATCAACTCAATTCGATCATCTAAACTCATATAATTGCAACCACAACATTCAAGGACTAATACGTAAGAAAACACAACTATAGAAAATCCCAATAACTGAAACGACGGCTAGCAGTATCGGTACACTGGGGATGTATCAGTACTCTTCGCTTAGTTTAAAATACCCAATTTACAGTAGCTCAATTCCGTATGAAGCGCCTACGCGTACCGAGATGCCTTGCCCAAAAAAACTACCTCGTACCGAAACAGTTCCTCATATACCGTAACGTAGTGCCTGAATTGGCTTGTTCGTACCGATACACTCAGCCCGCATACCGATACAATAAGCCTAAAATGGCCCACCCGTACCGATACGAGGACACACGTACCGATACGCCTAGCTTTGTATCGATACACCCTGTTCCGAAACAGGTCTGGATGTTTCAATACATAAAATTCCAGTAGCCAACTTGACCGAGCCTGTTTCGATACACCCTTCCATGTTTCCAAACCCCATGCCCATTTCAAGCACACTGTTTGGATACAACCATAGGCGTATCGAAATACCTGGGCTTGTAATGATACATTTTGCTGGTTTTTCATAGTTTAATGCACCCATAACTATTCAAGCATAGTTCCAACATATATATAACATATCCAAACATCAAAAACCTCAATCATCCATGGCATATTGGACTTCATATCATGGTAATTTGCGTCAAAGGTAAACTATAGGGATGCAACCTAGTATACAAGCCAAGCAAGATACCAAAATGCATAGAAAAGCATAAAACATAAACCAAAGGCCATTTACAAGTCAAAAACAGAAATGAACACATGCTCAGATAGAGAGTGTAGACAAATCTCCCAAAACGCAAAGGATCCCCCATTGCCCTTATTACTAATAGTTTAAACTGGAACACACATTCTGAAATGAAGTCTCTTGTGATCCCTTGCTCCATGCTGCCTCCAAAACCTCAATTCTCTGCATTGATGGACAAAATATAGCGTAAGCACACAAGGCTTTGTGAGGAGTGCTAAAAACAAAACACCATCAATGCATTTAAAACCATTTTCCAAGTCCACATTGAAACCTTATTTAAATTAACTTAATCATCATTTAGAAACCATCATGCCTTTAAAACCATTCACTTTCCTTAATAAAAACTCAGCATAATAAACCTTATGCAACATGTATTATGAATCAACAAGTCCCATTACTAACACTCAATTTAAGCCTTCCCATGAATAACTTCCATATGCAAAGCTTAAAGAGTAAACATGTATAAATCACAATATTCAACATAAACCATCTCATGATACATCATCAATTATATTGGCTTACAAGTGATCATTAGGCAAATCTGTTTCTCAAAACAACAAATCGGATGCACGGATTCAAAAGTGTTGTCCCAACACTTTATACATTCTCACTGGCATCTCAAGGTTCACACACGGGAGCTACCCTCCACCGTTGTGACACCCGTGGTGAAGTATTCGGTACATCATATAAACCCCTCAACACCATTTATCGGTAGATTTATAACCCCTCTAACGAGAGACGGGACACCACATACATTCTTCAATCGTTAGGGTACTTGGATGAAGTATTCGATAAACCGTATGAACCCCTCAATATCCAAGGCGACTTGTTTATAGTGCACTCAATCCTATAGCCGGCTAACAATATCTAATTTTATTTATAAACCATTTACACAACATCACTTGCTAATATAATTCACATTTAACCACATACTTCACTGTTTTCAAAGCATTATCAATATATCATTTTCCAAAGCATTAAACCATGCTTTAAATCACAAGTATAAAATATATACTTACAAGGATCACTTACCATTTGCATCCTTCAACATCTCAAAATTAAAAACAGCAAACCACATGCTTTAATAATAGGTAACATGTATTCAAAACCAATTGCATAAAAACCATTTCGTAAATAGCACAACCGAGAGAGAAATTCCTTTTACTTACTTCCGAACTTCGACATGCGTTTCAAGCTTACATCTAAGTTCCCAAAACGACCTTTAAATTATTTCAAAGCTGAAATCCATGTTCTCACTCATCGACACGTGAAACCTTGATTAGCTTACGCGAAACTAAGCGCCTCAAGCTCCCAAAACCTCACTGGTTGCTTCCCAAACATTCTCCAATGTTTAAACCACATAAGAATAGAGGATTAATGCATCTCAATGCATTAGAAACTCCAGGAAAAAAATCCTACCACGTTGATATGCCCAAATCCACCAAAACGCCCATCCGAAACAATCGAAAACACCATCGATTACTCTACAAAATTAACCCAGCAAAAACCTAAAACTTTCAACCATTTATTATCATTGATTAACATCCAAAATCAACCTATTATCAACCTTATACCTCCAGAATGCACAAAATCACATTAATACCACAAAACCCAATTCTAACAACCTAATCAACTAGAGATCCAAATAATTTTAGGATTACCATGCTTAAACCTCAATCTCAACATTAATAAACTTCCAAAACACGATTAAAATCAATCATTATTTAACCAAAATCATCATTTAAAGCTTGATTTAGCCATTTTCTTCAAATCAATCATAAAACTTTGTTAAGAAACATAATTAAAGAGCCAAATACATGAGAATTTCATTTAAGAACCTTGATCTATAGTCTCTGTCCAACAGAGCCTAAATTCAACCTACAAAATCCTAGGCCCAAAACTGGGGCGTTATATTTGCAGTAAACTCAATCCTATGGCCGACCAATTATATTCAATAACATTTTAAACCAAATCACTGGCCAATATAATTCACTATAACCATGTACCTCACTGTTTTCATATGCATCAACACAAAACCATTTTTCCAAAACAACAAACCATTCTTTTAAACAAGTTTAAAACACATACTTACTTGGATCACTTACCATGTGCATCCATCATCATTTAATGATTAAAAACAGAATATTTCATACTTTAAATCATGCATAAACAGTAGGTATTATGAAATCAAAACCAAGTGCATAAATAACTTCGTAAAAGCACGACCGAGGGAGAAAATCCACTTATACTTACTTCTGAAATTCGACTAGCGTTTCAAGCTCAATCTAAGTTCCCAAAACCATCTTCAAACCCTTTTAAAGATATAGTTTTCGTTCTCACTCACCGACACGCGAAATTTCAACTCGCTGACACAAATCAAGCGTCCAAAGCCTCCAACGCTTCACCGACAACCAACGAATCAACCTTCCCTATTTTAACCACATTACAACATAGTACTAATGCATCATAATGCATTCAAAATCCCAGCAAGCAATTCCTCAATATTGCCTTGCTAAAAGCTACAAAACGGCATTACGAAACAACCGAAAATAACATCGGTAGACCTCCAAACTTAAACCAGCCAAAACCTAACACTTTCAACCGTCAATTAACATCAAAAGACATCTAAAAACAATCTTATAACATCCTCATACCTCCAGCAACCGGTACACCACCAAAACTCCTCAAAAACACATAACTATCAACCTAAAGAATTAGAGATTCTTAGATTTTTGGGATTTCAATGTTAAAACCATTATATCAAAATCTTTATTAGGATCAATTAAAAACCCAACAAAACAAAGCCAATTCGAAAATAACATAAATCCATCAATTAAACCATGTTTAATCAAATTATGCAATTAAATCATAAAAGCTTATTAGGGATCATATTTAATGAGTTGAGAACTTGAGAATTTCAATAAAATAAAACCTTGATTAGAGGAGAAGATCGAAGATTACTTCTAATCTCTTGATTTTCTCTTAATTGGCAAGATTGGATTGAAATCTTCAAGAAAACAATGAATCTTGTTGTAGAAGTCCAAGGAAATCATTTAGAAATCAAAGTTGGATGAAAATGAATAAATCACTGGAGATTTTAGAAGAGAAAAATTAGTTTGGCTTAACTAAACTCTTTTATTAAAATAATTCTCATCCTTAATTATCATTTATTTAAATCATTTGTTAAAAAGGCCTAAATTAAGGGAAATAGCTTACTAAAATAAAATAGCTCCTTAAAGATTCAAAGTTTTATCTTTTTACAATAAAGACACTAAAATAGTTTTTCCAAAATATTCAATCCCAAATCTGACTTGAATCTCTAACCCAACCATCTATTTAACCCACAAACCGCTAGGCCCGAAATTGGGGCATTACAACTCTCCCCCACTTAGGAAATTATGTCCTTGAAATTTTACCTGAAGGAAAGAATTGCGAAAATTGCTTCAACATGTCCGCTTTGCTCTCCCACGTGGCCTCTTCAACTCTCCAATGTCGCCACAACACCTTCACAAGATCAATCGTCTTACTATGAAGAACTTTTCTACTAGAATCAAGAATCTCAACAGGTTCCTCATCAAGACAAATCTGGTCGCAACACAATATCCTCCACTGGCATAACATACGATGGATTCGACCTATACCTCCGTAACAACGACATATGAAACACATCATGAATTTTTTCCAACTCGGGAGGACACCTCAACCGATAAGCCACAAGGCCAAAACGCTCCACAACTTCATAGGGTCTAATAAACCTCGGACTAAGCTTACCTTTACGCCGGAATCGCATCACCTTCTTCTAAGATTACACTTTGAAAAACACACGATCACCAACCGCAATCTCAATCTCTCTATGCTTCAAATCCGCGTAGGATTCTGATGATCCGAAGCTGCTCTCAAAAGACCAAAAATGAGATTCACCTTCTCATTTGTACCTTTCAACACATCCGACATGGAAACATACTTTTCCTGGCACTCAGCCCAACACAAAGGTGTACGACACTTCCTACCATACAAGGCCTCAGACGATGCCATTTGTATACTAGCTTGGTAACTATTATTATACGCAAACTCCACCAAAGGAAATTGTTTCTCCCAGGTTCCTTGGAACTCAATGATACAACATCTCAACATCTCCTCCAAGACCTGGGTCACACGTTCAGACTGACCATCTGTCTGAGGATGATACGAAGTAGTGAAATTCAACTGTGTACCCAAAGCTCGATGTAAACACTCCCAAAACCTCATTGTGTACCATGAATCTCTATTCGAAACTATAGGCTTGGACACCCCGTGCAAACACACAATCCCAACAATATACAAATCCGCCAACTTATCCAAAGTATATGTCGTATGCACAGGCACAAAATGTGCACACTTTGTAAACCAGTCAACAATTTCCCAAATGGAATCCTTGTTAGTTGTCGTTAACGGCAACCCATACACAAAATCCATTATGATTCTTTCCCATTTCCATTATAGTATCCTCAACGATTGCAACAACCCGGAAGGAAACTGATGTTTGGCCTTAACATACTAACACACCATACACTTAGCAAGAAAATCAACCACATATTTGTTTAATCCAACCTAATAGTACTCTTCCTTCAAGCCTCGATACATCTTAGTACTACCAGGATGTATAGCAAATGGACTACCATGCACTTCAGTCAAAATGCTATGCCTCAACTTATCATTATTAGGCACCACTATCCGATCTTTGAAACACAACACTCCATCATCATTAAAATGAAAATCCGTTGGATTCCCATCCATGATATCGTTAACATGTGGCACCAACTCCTCATCATAAGGTTGTTTGTCCTTTATCAACTTTGAAAAAGATGGCTTCACTTGTAATTTGGTCAAGAGACCACCATCTTGCTTCACACTCAACCGTGAAAACATTGGTCTTAAATCCACCACAACCTTCCAACTCAAGGCATCCATCACAACATTAGCCTTACTCGGGTGATACTCAATCATCAAATCGTAATCCTTAAGCAACTCCAACCATCTACGTTGGCTAAGATTCAAATCCTTTTGAGTATGCAAATATTTCAAACTCTTGTGATCCGTGTACACAATACACTTCTCACCATAAAGATAATACCTCCAAATCATTAATACAAACACTTCTAATGCCCTGATTTTTAGTTTAGGAGTTTTTGGGTTAGGTTCCGAGTCTGTTGGACTGAGACTAGAGATTAGGATTAGTTTAGGGAAAACCAAGTTCGAAAGGTGATAAAAATATGAGAAAATTTGTTAAAATTATTTTTAAATGTATATAAGGTTTTGGTGAATTCAGTTTTAGAAAATTACATTTTAGAAGGTGGACATTTCGGTTTAGTGACTAAATCGTAAAAATGGAAAACTTAGAATATTTAGGGAAATAATGTAATTATAATTAGCTATTCCCTTAATTTGATATATTTTGATTGTGTTTTTAATTAAAAAATATTTAAAAAGGTTTTGATTAGAAAGGGAATTAATCTTTACAAACTCATTTTTGACGTAACTTCCATTTCACTCTTTTCTCATCAGCCAACTACCCATTTTTCATTCAAAACTTCCATAGATCTTTTACTTTTCATTATACTTTGATTTCCAAATAATTTAAATGGAGTTTCATTAACTTGTTTCAATGGATTCTTGAAGATTTTCAATCAAATCTTGTCAATTGAAGGAATAGCTAGGGATTGGAGGTAATTTTTGGGCTTCTCTTCTAATCAAGGTTCTTTAATGAAATTTCCAAGTATTTGACTCTTTAATTGTGTTTCTTAACAAGGTTTCATTATTGATTTGAGGAAAATGGCTAAACCAAGCTTAAAATGATGATTTTATGTAATTTTCGTATTGCATCTATTTTGGCTAGTTTATGATTGATTTTAATCATGTTTTGGAAGTTTATTAATTTTGAGATTGAGGTTTAAGCATGGTAATCCCAAAACTTTTTGGATCTCTAGTTGTTTAGATTATTAGAATTTGGTTTTTCTGGTGTTAATGTGATTTTGTGAATGTTGGAGGTATAAGGTTGTTAATAGGATGATTTTGGATGTTAATCAATGATAATAAATGGTTAGAAGTGTTAGGTTTTTGAAAAGTTTGGTTTTAGGAGAACGTTCCGGAAGCAACCAGTGAGGTTTTGGGAACTTCGGGCGCTTAGTTTCGCATCGGCTAATCAAGGTTTCGCTTGTCGGTGAGTGAAAACGTGGATTTCAGCTTTGAAATATTTTAAATGTGGTTTTGGGAACTTAGATGTAAGCTTGAAACGCTTGTCTAATTTAGTAATTAAGTAAAAGGAATTTCTCTCTCGGTTGTGCTATTTACGAAATGGTTTTTATGCACTTGGTTTTGAATACATGTTTACCTATTGTTAAAGCATGATTATAGCATGTGGTTTGCTATTTTTAATGTTGAAATGATGAAGGATACACATGGTAAGTGATTCTTGTATGTATATGTTTTATACCTGTGATTTAAAGCATGGTTTAATGCTTTTGAAAATGATTTATTGATGATGCTTTGAAAATAATGAGGTATGTGGTTAAATGTCAATTATATTGGTAAGTGATGTAAAAATGAGTTATAAATGTAATCAGATATAGTTAGTCGGCTATAGGATTGAGTGCACTACAAATAGTCTCCTTGGATGTTGAGGGATTTATACGGTGTACGAAATACTCCATCCAAGTACCCTAACGATTGAGGTATGTGTATGTGGTGTCTCGTCTCTCGTTAGTGGGGTTATACATCTACCGATTAGTGATGTTGAGAGGTTTATACGGTGTACCGAATATTCTACCACGGGTGTCGCAACGGTGGAAGGTAGCTCCCGTGTGTGAACCTTGAGATGCCGGTGAGAATGTATGAAGTGTTGGGACAATACTTGTGAATCCGTGTATCCAATATGTTGTTTTGGGAAATGGACTTGCCTAATGATCACTTGTAAGCCAATATAATTGATGATGTATCATGAGATGGTTTATGTTGAATATTATGATTTATACATCTTTTACTCTTTAAGCTTTGCATATGGTAGTTATGCATAGGAAGGCTTAAATTGAGTGTTAGCAATGGGACTTGCTGTTGATTTCTGATATATGTTGCATAAGGTTTATTATGCTGATTTTTTATTAAGGAAAGTGCATGTTTTAAAGGCATGATGGATTTCAAGTGATGATTTATGTTAGTTGAAATGAGATTTCAATGTGGACTTGGAAAATGGTTTTAAATGCATTGATGGTGTTTTGTTTTTTAGCACTCCTCACTAAGCCTTGTGTGCTTACGCTTTATTTTGTCCATCAATGCAGAGAATTGAGGTTCGGAAGGAAGCGTAGAGCAAGGGATCAAATGAGACTTCATTCATGAAAGTATGTTTTAGTTAAGACTATAAGTAATAGGGGCAATGGAGGATCCTTTGTGTGTTTGGGAGATATGTGCAAACTCCTTATTTGAGCAAGTTTATAATGTTTTTTTTATACTTTTAAATGCCCTTTTGGCATCCGTTTGAGATGAGTTTTGACATAGTGGCATGTAATATGACTAATTAAAGGACAATAACATAAAATTGGAGAAACCTCATGTATTTTTCTAAAATTAAAAATTGGTCCCTAACCTATTATTTTAAGCAACTGAATGCCAAACCATTGTATGCTTGCATTGAAGTCTCTTCCGCTGCAAGTGTGAATCACATAGGATGTTAATGTGCATCTAGACAAGATAAAAGAAAAAATAGGGTCGTTTATTGAGGTAAACCTTCATGGTTTACTTCAATATTCCATGTGTGACCCGTTCGGTTCGGTCTTCCGTCTAAACCACGTCGAGGGTTTTACATTCGGTGGTATTAGAGCCAGGTTTCGAAAAAGTGAGATATTGGTAAATTGATGATAAGTTGTTGTGAAGTAATTTAAAATTTGTACGTTGATTGTTTGCTTTGCACGGTGAATTTTATATATGTGTTGTGGTGGACTCAATCTAGTTGTTGTTATGTATGGTTACTGCTATATGCATGTTGGTTGAGATATGCAATGTGGAGTAAGTCTTTAAAAGATTGGGATGTTGGTAAGCTGGTATGGTGATGTTGTAAAACGAAATTTGTTGTTTGTTATGTACGGTGTTTGTGATATGTGGGTTGATTGTTTCATGCCATGATTGGGGAAAATTGGGATATCTATTGCCTTATTACTATAGTTTGAAATGTTTTTGATTGGAAGTGGAAGTCGTGGATTCGTGCTGGAAGCTGGCCTGAATGTTTTGTTTTGCTAGTTTATTATCATGGCTTAAATATTTCTTTTAGCACAATAAACCGAGGAGAGAGTTGCAATCTGGTATGATTGTTGTTGTCGTTTGGCAAGGAGTAGAGGAGTGTGTAATATCTCCTTGAGGTTTGATGCCCCGAAGTAATTATTACCTGTGTCGGTTGGGCCAGTGTTGGGTGACATGGTGCCGGAAACATAGGCGATGTTCAGAGGTTGAGAAGCTGTTAATGCTGGAGTGCACGAGATTGCACTAGCCATTGGATGATTGTGAGTTGCTGTTAGAATGCTTCTGTAGTTTAAAAGAAGTTGAGCTTGAGGGTTATCACCTGAGGTATCCATTGAGTGGATGGCATGTACTATTTGGATTATGGAACAAATGGGGTGAAATGATGCCCAAAGATTGAAAATGAGTTGTATCTTAGTTGTAAGGAGATGTGTACATTTGGTGGACAATTGCGGTTGTGGGCGTTGAACCCGATGTTGTGACTTGGGTGTTCTTTTGAATTGTCTTTAATAAGAAGTATCTAAGGGTTAGATACTTGGTTGACAAGAAATGTGAATTTATGGCTTGGGTTCAAGACAATATGTTTGTGGCCGAGTTTAAGGCACAAATTGTTTAGTTGAGCGGGTATGCTCTTGGATTTGAATTGGATGTGAGACATCGATGTGATTGATTCTATTCTGAGTTGGTACTTGATGTTAGGCTATATATGTTGGTTTTTTGCTACACTATTTCGACGTGTTGGTTACACGGGCGAAGTGCACGGAGCAAAACCTGGGTTTATCAATTGGTGTGAGAGGTTCTAGCTCTGGAAAGAGAGAGTTGCGGACTCTGGTTTTAACGGTAGTCGGTGTAAGAATAGTCATTATAAAAGGTATTGCCTGAGTTGAGGTGAGGTGGTGGTAGTGTAGGTGAGGACCGTAGTGTCAGTGTGTTTAGGCTTGAGTAGCATTTGATACCTAATAGGTATGTGGATCGTGTGATCACGTGAGGCGAGATTGACCACGTTTGATATGTTGGGTATAGTTTTCTGAGCCTATTGTTGATAATGTTTTTTTGGAGTTGTGGCTTGAACAATTGGATCAAAAGTGTTAGATGTGGGAATGCAAGTAACTAGTTCATTTGGTGAAATGGTTGTTACAAGAAGGTTGTTTAGAAGATGACCTTTATTTGTTCAAGGTCATGTATTTCTGATTAATTTAATGGAATTGCCTTTCTATGGTTTTGATGTAATCCTTGGAATGGATTGATTGACCGTGCATAGGGTTGCGGTTGATTTTGATACCAAGTGAGTTACCTTGAAACTTGTTGATTATTACGAAGTGGTAATCGTGGGCGAGAGTGTTAAATTCTTGTCCAACGCTATTTCGGCTCTAGAAGCGAGTCGTTTGATGGAGTTGGGTTGTGAGGAGTTTTTAGCTTTTGTTATGAATCCAAGATCGAAGGAAAGTGCGTGTGCAGGATATACATACGGTATGTGAGTTTCTGGGTGTATTTCTAGTAGAGTTGCCTGGGTTGCCGATGAATAGAGAGGTTGAGTTTGGCATTGAGTTCTATGAAAATATGACTCCAGTGTTTATTGCTCTCTATCGGATGGCTCCAAAAGAGTTGAAGACGCAACTTCAGGAGTTTCTCGATCGAGGGTTTATTAAGCCTAGTGTTTCACCTTGGCGTGCACCGGTGTTGTTTGTGTAAAAGAAGGATGACACGATGCGAATGTGTATATATTATCAACAATTGAACAAGTAGACGATTAACAATAAGTATCATTTACCAAGGATTGATGATCTGTTTGACCAGTTTCGAGGTGCTTTAGTGTTTTTTAAAATCGGTTTCAAATTTGGGTATTATCGGTTGAAGGTAATGGATGTGGATGTACCTAAGACTGCTTTTTGTACAAGGTACGAGCATTATGAATTTTAGTGGTGTTGTTTTGTTTAATGAATTCACCTGTTGCATTCATGGACATGATGAATCATGTGTTTCATTAATTTTTGGATTAGTTTGTGGTTGTGTTTATTGATGATATTCTCTTGTACACTCGTACCGAGGAGGATCATGATAAGCACTTTCAGATTGTGTTGCAAGTTTTGTTGGATAATTAGTTGTATGCCAAGTTGAGTAAATGTGAGTTTTGACTTAGGGAAGTTCTCTTTCTTGGCCATGTTGTCACACCCCGAAAACCGGTCTAGTTGAGATTTAAGTTCCAGTGATTGAATATTTTGTATTGGTTATGTAAATGGTTTGATCTTGTACCAAAGTTGAATCAATAAAAGACGGTCAGACTAACTGTATCAATTTATTATTATTATTATTATTATTATTATTATTATTATTATTATTATTATTATTATTATTATTATTATTAAAATAATGGTCGTGAGACCTACAACCAATTCCTTCAAATTGAAGGAATTTGCCGTGGTATTCCCACATCAAGGGATACACGACACACCCATAAAATGGGTGGCAAAGCCTTGATTACACGAGGCCAAGCCTAAAGGCATTATACCCCAAAACATAGCCATCACTCCACCTACGTGTAGAATGGAAATTGAAATGAAGGTCGGTTCATGTAGTATAAATAGGGCGGTGTGTACACAGGAAGCATAAGCATAGGTAAGAAGCAAATAAATAGGTTTAGTATTAGGTTGGTAAATTTAAGTTTTCTGGTTCGATAATGCGAGTCCTTGCTATTGTTGGGATAAGTTCAAATCCTTGATTAATCTAAATTTTGATATCGAATTTTATATTTCGTATTAATTCGATATCGTTTTATCAACTTTAACCAATCCCTGTTAATTATCGAGGTGAGTGTAGTTGGAGCCTCGGGAAAAGATTAGACACTTTTTCCAGTTTCGTTGATATCGATTATTATATAGATAACAAGTTGTCATAGGATTTTTGTATCGAACCTCTTTGGAGGGTTTATTGGTAAGAAAAGACAAGTTATCACATTGAACATTACATCATTAATATCGTCATTGTTAATGATAAGATATTGGAACGTAAAACTCTCGACAATTAGATATTGTTAGTATCATTATTATAGACATTGTAGGTTGAAATAGGCATTAGTATAACTATTAAATGTAGGCATCGTCATTGTCATCAAATTTTTTATTTTGAAATATTAGTTATAGATATTAATAATGGAATATGAATTACTGACATGGATATTGAGACAGTAATCATTGATTGAGATATTGGAAACATTAATCATTAACATTGCCATTGAAATATCAATATTAATGATTAATGTTTCCAATATTGCATTGAAATATCAATATTAATGATTAATGCCATTAATCATTAATAATTGGTATTATTATTGTTATCGAAACATTTCCATTGAAACATTGATATTGTTATTGGAAATATTGCATATTGATATTTCTATTGATCCTTGGATTAGAAAGGACATTGGATACAATTCGCATGCCATAAAATTCATGAGCTCATTGGTACGGGTGCACTACAGTCCTTGGGTTACGACCTTTATTTTTGCGAGGCAGAGGGATGTTTGTGTTATTGGTCAATTGGCGAGGCGGAGGGACTAGGCCATTTATCGATTTGGCGAGGCGTAGGAATTCATGTATCCACTATCTTAGTTCGACCCAAGGGAATACTGTTCAAATACGTCAAGAATATTTTATTAAATATTGTCATGGTATTGATTTCATTATAGCATTGACATTAACATGGCTTCGGCATTATTAAAGTAATGTCATCGCCCTAGCATGTTATAAGTTGCATACCATTGTATTTATTGCTAACTATCACTACCTCACTAGGTAAAGTATGCCTAATTTTCTCATCTCATGCATTTCAGGTTAAACAGAACATTTACAGAAGATCGGAGCAGTCGAGGGATTTTGGCAAGTCACTATTAAGCTAAAGTAAGGTATTCTACCATTATAAACTCCTAATATTGTGGCAAAGTAGTCAAACTAGTAACATATGGACCCTTTGATATGTGTGTATTACCTGTAGTTTGGGTATGTACAAAGGGCCCTAAATGACATGTTGAAGTTGTCTTGAAATCACCATGTATACATAAATGGCCTAAGACACTAAAAAGATAGTAAACGTATTCGAATGCTCCCGAAAATTGGCATGCTGGTAGATTATGGTATTGAAATATTGTGCGTAAAATTTCATTGCATTTGGACATCTTCTGGTAGGTTAATTTATCTAAAAACCAACTAAAATGTGGCATTATAAGTCAAGCGTATTGAAATAGGTGATGGTGTTCCGATACAACCCTTTTAAATAAGGTTATTGGAAAACAAGGTAAAGTAGGGTGTATCGATACAGTTTTGAGTCGTTTCGATACAATTTGCTACTGTCAAGACTCGTTCCGATACGGGCCTAACCCGTATCGGATCGGGTAAATAGTCAAAGCCAACGAAGGTCAACCCGAATCGGAACATGGCTTACTTGTTTCGATATGGTATTGGGTAGAATCTATATTATGACTAATTTTTGTGCACCCGTTTCAAAACGGTTCAAGGCATTTCGATATAGGAATAGTTAAGTTGGTAAAAAGACATAGATTATAGTTTTGCATTACTTACAGATTGATCTCTAATTAACGTATGACCTAATTGAATAGGTAATTGACCCAAAATGGCATGAAAATTTATAGGCTCGATATTTAGAAGTTGAATTTCGTTATAGTAAGGTTAACTTTAGATAAGGGTGTAACGCGCTTGTTTTGGGCCTAGATGTTTTAGACATCGGATCGAACCGGCCGAGTACGGTTGGAATTGCGTAAGGTGATTTTAGGAAATCAAGGATCGAGATAGGATAAAATTGTGATAAAAATTGCTAAAGTCCTCTAAAATTATAATTAAGAGGTTGGTCAAGTCAATTTTACAAAAAGGGTTTTGGAGAATGGACATTTTTAGTTGTGACCAAATTGTAAAGTTTCAAAACTGGGAAACATGTGATTTTTAAGGTGGAAGCCAAAATCTTAGAATCTTTAGGGGGCTTTAAGTCAATTTGACCTTTCTTCAATATGACATGTGATTTAAAAGGGTTTTTAATTTAATGATTTTTAATTGGATTTCTTATATTAATTAACTAAAATGTAGTTAATCAGATTTTCATTTACGTAACTACTAATTCCCTCTCATTTTCAGCCAAACACCAATTTCTCTCATCTTTTTCCAGAATTCTTCCTCACAAAAACTCTCTCAAGATTTCTTAAATCATTTTCAAGAGCTCTTCCTTAATTCTTCAAGATTTTTGCAAGGAAAACTTGTCATCTATTGAAGGAAGCAAGGATTGGAGGTAAATCCCGTTCTCAACCACTAATCTAAGTTCTTTATTGAAATTCCCAAGATATTTGGCTTCTAAATACTATTTTTGAGTGAGTTTCCAATATTGTTTTGATTTAAGATCAAAATCTTGTGAAATTTTGGATGAAATCTTGATTTTTGGACTTGATGAGTTGGACTCTATTTTGTGTTGATTTTAATTGATTTCTAAGTTGGTTTATATGTTAAAATTATGTGTTAATAACATAGATCCCGAAATCCTTGAGATCCTTGAGTTTCTTGGTAGTTTTAAGTGAGATTTTGGGGTGAAATGGTGGAATCTTGCTTGCTGGAGGTGTAAGGATGAGTTAGGATGTTTATTAGATGTGTTTTGATGATGATAATTGTTTGGAAGTGATGTGTGATGGCTGGGCTTGGTTTAAGAGGCAATCGATTGAGTTTTTGGTTGTTTTAGAAGGGTATTTTGGTGTAGTTTGAGTGGGAAACGAGTTTCTGAATTGTTGCTGGTGTTAGAATGCATTTGAATGCATTTAGATCTATGTTTTGATGATGTGAAAACAGGGGATCTTGATACGGAAGCGAACGAGGTGATTTTGGATGCTCCGGAGGTGTAATTTCCATGTCGGCGAACAAGGCTTCGCGCATTGGTGGGTGGAAATGCAATTTCCTGCTTTGTAACGCTTGGAGCATGATCTTGGGAGCTTAGTGTAAGTTTGATACACTTAACTAAGCTCAAGTATAAGTGTTTCGGTAATCCCTCTCTTGGACATGTGCTATGTTTGATGAAATTGCACTTGATGTAGGAGTGGATTTGTTTACTGTTTTTAAGCATGTTTAAGCATGTATTAATGCTGGATTTTAATGCCATTATGTTAAGGATGCACTAGGTAAGTGATCCTTGCTTTTCATGTGTTGAATGCATATGATGTTAAGCATGTATTGCTTGTGGAAATGGCATTGTGTTTATGCTTGTAAAACAGTGGATTAATGTGGTTAAACGATTATATTGGCAAGTGATGAAAACGGTTTTTGTTTACTTTAATTGGATATAGTTAGCCGACTATAGGATTGGGTGCACCGTGAATAAAGTCGCCTTGGATGTCGAGGGGTTGTGATTGTGCCGTAATCTTCATCCAAGTACCCTAACGATTAAGGTTAAGATCACAACGGTGAATGGTAAGTCTCGTGTGTGAGTCTTGTGTATGTGTCCCATACTCTCGTTAGTGGAATTATACAACTACCGATGAGTAATGTTGAGGGGTTGTGATTGTGCCATTATCTCCATCACGGGTTGTCTGGTAGTTTGTATGAAGCATGAGGGACAACGCCTGTAATCCGCGTATCCGATTGTGTCTTGTGTTGAAATGGTTTATAGATTATCACTTGAAAGCCAATATAATATAAATGAATAAAGTGAAGCATGAGATGCTTGTATATGATGCAAGGTTGCATGAGATATTTGAGTATGATGCAAGAGTGCATGTGATGCTTGTTAAAGCATGAGCAAAGGATTATTTGTTGTTTTAAAATGATGCATATGATCATGTGGTTATAAAGTGCATTGAGGTCTCGAGAAGACATGTTTTATAAATGGCATGAGATGTAAAGTGTTGGTTTTGCAAAACATGAGACATGCATTGATAAATGTTGTTACGCGATCCTCACTAAGCATTAAGCTTACGCTGTTTTGTTTCATCAATGCAGAGAATTGATCATTAGCAGCTCAAAAGCAATAGGAATCCAAGGCTTTGTTAGACAGATGTATGTGGTTTACCTTTAGTGTATTAAGTGGCAATGGGTGGGATTTATACTTTAGAATGGTTGAGGATGTTTCCCTTTACTTTGAGCATGTTAGATTGCCTATACTTGAGTTGTAAGTGGCCTTTGGTATTTGGATTTTGGTCTGTGTGATGTTATAGCTCGTTATGGCTTTGGCGAACTAGGGAGCATGCCTTTAGTGCCTTTACTTGAATGTTGGTTGCCATGTTTAAGCTATTGCCTCGATATGATGATTGTTGATATGTATCCATGTTGTATGCATGTTGTGGCATGTCTCGGGGATGATTTAAATGTGTTAAAGCATGAAAAACCAGCAAAATCTGCTATTGTAGGGCAAGGTGTATCGGAACGCCCTTGCTTGTTTCAGAACAGGGGCCCGAAATGGCCTTTAGGTTTCGGAACGTGTGTAGGCGTATCGAACACTTTGGCTACTGGAAGGGGGTGTTTCGTTACGGGTCTCAGAACGCACCCGAGTATCGAAACGGTCAACCCCGTGTCGAAACGACCGTTTCGGTACATGGCCATCTGTATCGAAACACTTGATCGTTGGATTTGAATTTGAGTTGTTCGGAGTTTCTGTTTCTTACATTATGGTCCTTAAATGTTGGTTGCTTAAATTAATGAGTTTGAATGATCCGTTTGAGTTTATTTTTGACATGATGGCATGTTATGTGATTGATTGATGTTTGGTAATTTTAAAATCATGAAAGTCCCTGTAATTTATGAAATTTACAATTTCGCCCCTAAAAGTCAAATGTATGCAATTGAACTCTTAATCAAACTCCGATCGCTGTGCCGTTTTCTCCTAATTGATTTACTGAACTCATAGGTTAATAATATGCATCTAGAGAAGATAAAAATGAAAAAAGGGTCGTAAATCAAGGTTAACTTTCAGGTTGACTTTAGTTTTCCCCGTGTAATCTTCGTAGTTCGGGTTTAACGTCTAGACTGGGCTAAGGGGGTTACATTTGTTGGTATCAGAATGTGGTTACGAAAGAATTGGGAATGTTGGTATGTGAAATTGATATATATTGAAGTATTATGTTTGAAAAGCATGCTATTGGTTGAATTTTGAACCTAATGTCATGCTTGATTGATATGTTTTGCATATGGAATGAATATGATTGTATGCCGATGATGTTATGTGGATATGTGCTGATTTTGGGTTGATGAAAAGTATGTGAGCATGATGTTTCATGTATGCTATGCTCTATGGGAAAATTGGGTGCCAATTGCCTTATTGCACTAATCAAATGTTTTGTAAACTTGGATTCTTGCTTGTAGCTGGCCTAAATGGTTTAATTTGTTTTTGTTGTTGTGTTTGGTTAAAATAGAACATGGGACCTAGAAGGGAGTTGAGGTCCAATACAATAGTGCCTGCAGCTGAGCAGGGTAACCAGGCTGAGCAAGGGGTTGATGTCCCTCCTAGTAGAGATCTACCTCCTCCGCCACCACCTGGAGGTGGGGAGCAGGTGCAAGAAGGACAAGTTGGTCCTGGTTTGGGTGACTTGGCGCCTCTGGTTCAGGCGATCACTGGAGCGTTTCAGGCTACTGTTGTCGGAGTACATGTGCAGGCCCCTGCAGCTGGGCTTACCTTTCAAAAGATTGAGGAGCTTGGGAGCCGTGGAGTTTTATGGTATGTCACCTGAGGTGTCCGAGGCCTGGTTACCTAGCACGATCTGCATTATGGATCAGATGGGTTGTAATGATGTGCGCAAGCTGGGATACGCAGTATCCTTGCTATAAGAAGATGCTTACAGCTGGTGGACGACTACCATAGCTGGTATGGATCCAAATGAAGTTGATTGGGAGTTCTTCAGAGGTGCCTTCAGGAGAAAGTATCTAGGTGTGAGATACTTGGATGAGAAGAAACGAGAGTTTATGTCGCTTGTTTAGGGAAATCTTTCGGTGGCTGAGTACGAGGTCCAGTTCGTACGTTTGAGCCATTATGATCATGAGTTAGTACCTAGTGAGAGGCATCGATGTCATCGCTTCCGGTACGGTTTGGTACAGGAAGTTAAGACGTACATGCTGGCTGCTGATTATACTGACTTTGATGTGCTCGTGTGTCGAGCCAAAGACATCAAGCAGAATCTGGGTTTGTCTTCTAGAGGTGTTGGTTCTAGCTCTCGGAAGAGAGCTGCTGAGTATAGTTCCGGTAGTGGACGGAACAAAAGAGGACGTGATAGGCGACATCAGCCTGAGGGAAGGCGTGGTGTTCCGGGTCGAGGTGGACAAGCTCAGGGAGGTCGTGTGAGATTCGAGCAGCATACATGCTGGACATGTGGTTCGAGGGGCCATTTGAGGCGAGATTGTCCTCGAGAAGCTAGAGAGGTTCAGGCTCTTGTTATGGTGACAAGGAACTCTTGTTGGAATTGTGGTTCGGCAGATCATATGAGGAGGGAGTGTCTCTTGTTGGCTGGTGGTGGTCGAGGACGTGCTCCTGTGGTGGCTGCACCTCAGAGAGTCTGTAGGAACTTTCAGAGGAGAGATGAGGGGCAGCGAGGTATTGCTCACATTGTAGTCGTTCGACCTGAGGGAGGTGGACCAGCGAGGGTGTATGCTCAGTGTGAGGAGTGCAACGATACCGATGTGATCGCAAGTACCTTTGCTCTCCAATCTTTATCTTTGTTGGCTTTGATTGATTCTGGATCCATGCAGTCTTATATCTTGAGTGAGCATGCACATTTGCTTGATATACCTATTGAGTTGCTTGAGGTAGGAATGCAAGTGACTAGTCCTTTTGGTGAGACTGTAGTCACTAGGAAGTTGTATAGGAGATGCCCTTTGTCTGTGCAAGGTCATGTTTTCCTTGGGGATCTGATGGAGTTACCTTTCTACGGATTTTATGTTATCCTTGGTATAGATTGGTTGACGGAGCATAGGGCAGTGGTTGACTTTGATGTTAAGCGAGTCACCTTATAATTGGTCGATGATTATAAGGTTGTAGTAGTAGGCGAGAATGTGAAATTCTTGTCGAATGTGATTTCGGCTTTGGTGGTAAAATGTATGATGAGGTTGGGTTGCAAGGCTTACCTTGCTTACGTGATGAATCCTGACACCAAGGATGTGCGTGTGCAAGACATTCGAACTATTCGTGATTTTCCGGGTGCCTTTCCAGAGGAATTGCATGGGTTTCCACCAAACAGAGAAGTTGAGTTTGGTATAGAGTTGTACGAGAACACAACTCCGGTGTCCATTGCTCCCTATCGCATGGCACCCAAAGAGTTAAAAGAGTTGTAAACACAATTGCAGGAGTTGTTGGATCGAGGTTTCATTCGGCCGAGTGTGTCACCTTGGGGTGTACCGGTCTTGTTTGTGAAGAAGAAAGATGGGACGATGAGAATGTGTATAGATTATCGGTAACTTAACAAGTTGACGATCAAGAATAAGTATCCCTTGCCTAGAATTGATGATCTCTTTGATCAGTTTCGGGGAGCCTCAGTGTTTTCTAAGATAGACTTGAGATCAGGGTATCATCAGTTAAAGGTGAAGATTGTGGACGTACCTAAAACTGTTTTCCGGACGAGGTACGGGCATTATGAATTTTTGGTGATGCCGTTTGGTTTAACCAACGTGCCTGCTGCTTTCATGGACATGATGAATCGTGTATTCCATGAATTCTTAGATCAGTTTGTGGTGGTGTTCAGCGATGATATCCTTGTGTATTCGCGTATTGAGGAGGATCATGATAGGCACTTGAGGATTGTTTTGCAAGCGTTGTTGGAAAATCAGTTGTATGCCAAGCTGAGTAAATGTGAGTTTTGGCTTAGAGAAGTGGTCTTCCTTGGACATGTTGTATCGGCTGAGGGTATCCGCGTTGATCCGCAAAAGGTAGAGGATGTTATGAGTTTGATAGTGCCTAGGTCAGTGACGGAGGTACGAAGTTTCCTTGGTTTGGCTGGGTACTATCGTAGGTTTGTGGAGGGTTTCTCAAAGATAGCAGCACCTTTGACCAAGTTGTTGCAAAATAATGTTCTCTTTGAGTGGACGGAGGCGAGGAAACAAGCTTTTGAAAAGCTGAAAGAAGTTTTGACGCAGGCTCCTGTTTTGATTCAACCTGAGTCTGGTAAGGAGTTTGTGGTCTATAGTGATGCGTCCATTATTGGTTTGGGCTGCGTGTTGATGCAGGAGGGCAAGGTGGTGGCATATGCATCTAGGTAGTTGAAGGTGCATGAGCGCAACTACCCTAGTCATGATCTTGAGCTTGCGGCTATAGTGTTTGCCTTGAAAATTTGGAGGCATTACCTGTATGGTGAGAAATGTGTTGTGTCTACAGTCCATAAGAGCTTGAAATACCTTATGTCTCAGAAGGAGTTGAATCTTAGGCAACGACATTGGGTGGAGTTGCTTAAGGATTATGATCTGACGATCGAGTATCACCCAAGTAAGTGTTGCGTGTAAAAGAGTCTATCGCAATTGTAGTGCAAGTGTACACGACGCAAGTAGTAAAGTGATACGAAGTATCAGATATTGTCTCCACAGGGATTGGGCTAATAGCTTCACCTTATTTCACTGCACGAAGTAAAGAAAATAGTTTAGAAAGTTGTCACGATATTAATAAAGAAAAACGTAAATAAAAGAGTAGGAATATCAAGATAGAGAGAATGAGCTGGTATTGAATTGCTCAGTAGTGCAGGTATTGCAATGCTTAGGAAATCCAGTTCTGTCGTCGCGCCCGTCGCTGACAGCACCTGTCGCGGCGGCTGTCCGTTAGCTATCGCGGCAGCGAACACACCAACTCCGTACTTCAAGTTTGGCAAGAATCCCAGATCTGCCTTGGCCTATCCCTAGGTCCAAGTCTGTCGATGATCACGTCTTGATGATACCTCCCGGCGTGAATCGAAGGATGAACACCGATGTGTATGAATTCTTCTTTAGCCACTTAACCTTGCCCTATCCCTAGGCACAAGATAGTTCAACTATAAACTAGAGAACTTGCTCTTATCTCTTTCGTATACTTAACTCTCCCGATGCTAAGTAAATGGATAACCTCACAATGCTCTCCCGATGCTCTTGCAAGATATTAATAACCAAAATAAGAGAACTTGAAGTTTATTTTATTGAACTTGAAAAATCCTAAAACAAAACAACCCTTGCAACTACTTTACAAAACAACCCGTGGCCCTAGGGGGTTTTTAGAACATAACGACGGCGGGTAAACGACAGGAGGATTTAGGTTGTCGGTTATGGGGTATGGTGTATGATATCCCCTAGGTTAAAATCTATGCCCTTATATAAGCTTTGGGCTCAAGTATTCTAAGTTAACAAGGATTACAACTTTAATTAAAAGTAAGATTCTAATAAAGACTTAATCTCCAAGTATCCTACTTAGCGGCCGCCATCCTTGTTTCTTGGGATTTCCTCTCCTTGAGCTTTGGCTTGACATATCTTTTGATCCGGGGCTTGGAAAATTATTTGGTTTTCACACGACAGACGAGCAGATTTTTCTCTATCTATCGAGGTCCACTTTGCTTTTCCTCTTCATAAGGCTGTTGTCACCTTGCTGTCACGGCAGATCCACGGCAGCATCATCCTCGTCGTCTGCTTGTCCAGTTAAGCTCTGCTGCTTCTCTGTCCTGCGCCTGCCTTCTCCGTCAACTATGGCAGCAACCTACAAAATCAGCCATCTTTTAGTAGAATCCGTGCCTTTAATATATTTGTGATGTTTTGCTGTAAACTAACCTAAATGCAAAGCAATGATGCTTGAATGCAGCAAAAATATGGGTTAAAAAGGGTGTAAATAATAGAACTTTTACACACTCAACAGTAAGGCTAATGTTGTCGCTGATGCTTTGAGCCGAAAGTGGCTGTGGAATTGAGAGTGATGTTTGCTCATTTGAGCATATCGCGTGATGGTGGTCTTGTGGCAGAGTTGCAAGTAAAACCATCTTTGATACAGTTGATTAAAGATAAGCAGTTGCTTGATGATTCTCTTGTCTTGCATGTTCAGGACATTGCGGAAGGTAGACCTTCAGATTTCAGCTTTAATGATGATGGTGTTCTGTGCTTTGGGAGTCGAATAGTGGTGCTAGATGATGTTGAGTTAAGGCACACTATTCTGACTGAAACTCATAGTAGTCCTTTTGCTATGCACCCTGGTAGTACCAAGATGTATCGTGACCTGAAAGATGAGTACTATTGGGTGGGGTTGAAAAATGAAGTGGCCGAGTTTGTTAGTAAGTGCATGGTGTGTCAGCGAGTGAAGGCTGAGCATCAGGTTCCTTATGGATTGTTGCAGCCTTTGAGAATTCCAAAATGGAAGTGGGAGAGAATCACCATGGATTTTGTGTCTGGTTTGCCTTTGTCACAGACAAAGAAGAATTCAGTTTGGGTGATTGTGGATCGGCTTACGAATTGTGCGCATTTTCTTCCTGTGCATACTACTTATACCTTGGGTAAGTTGGCTGAATTGTACATAGGTGAGATTGTGCAGTTGCACGATGGGCCAAAGTCCATTGTGTCGGATAGAGATCCGAGGTTTACAGCACGATTTTGGGAATGTTTGCATCAGGCCTTGGGCAGACTATTGAATTTCAGTACTTCTTATCATCCACAGACGGATGGACAGCCAGAACGTGTGATTCAAGTGCTTGAGGACATGTTGAGATGTTGTGTGATAGATTTTCAGGGTTCATGGGAGAAGCACTTGCCGTTGGTTGAGTTTGCGTATAACAACAGTTACCAGGCAAGTATCCAAATGGTTCCATACGAGGCTTTGTATGTAGAAGATGTAGAACCCATCTCTGTTGGGCAGAAGCTCGGCAAAAGTTAATTTGAATGCCTGCTATGCTTAAGGGAACCACCGAGAAGGTGAAGCTCATTTGTGAGTGGTTAAAAGCGGCTTCAGATAGGTAAATGTCTTACGCGGACTTGAAGCGTAAGGAAATTGATTTCACGGTTGGCGAACGTGTGTTCTTAAAAGTATCGCCTTGGAAGAAGGTGATGAGATTTGGGCGTAAGGGTAAGTTTAACCCAAGGTTTATTGGACCTTACGATATTGTGGAGCGTATTGGTCCTGTGGCATATCGGTTGAGATTGCCTGCAGAGTTGGAGAAGATACATGATGTGTTTCATGTCTCCATGTTACGGAGGTACAGATCAGATCCTTCGCATGTAATGCCTAATGAGGAAATAGAGTTGAATCCTGATCTGTCATATGATGAGGAACCAGTGAGGGTTCTAGACGTGAGTATCAAGGTTCTTCGTGGCAAGACGATAGAACTTGTGAAGGTGTTGTGGCGACACCGAGGAGTTGTGGAGGCCACGTGGGAGAGCAAGGCAGACATGCTGAAGCAGTTTCTGCATCTCTTTCCAACAAGTAAGAATTTTGAGGACGAAATTTCCTAAGTGGGGGAGAGTTGTAACGCCATGGTTTTGGGCCTAGATGCTTTAGACATCGGATCGGACTGGTCGAGAACGGTTGGAAACACGTAAGGTGATTTAAGGAAATCAAGGATCGGGATAGGATAAAATTGTGATAAAAATTGCTAAAATCCTCTAAAAATATAATTAAGAGGTTGGTCAAGTTAATTTTAAAAAAAGAGTTTTGGAGAATGGACATTTTAAGTAGTGACCAAATTGTAAAGTTTCAAAACTGGGAAAATGTGATTTTTAAGGTAGAAGCCAAAATCTTAGAATCTTTAGGGGGATTTAAGTCAATTTGACCTTTCTTCAATATGACATGTGATTTAAAAGGGTTTTTAATTTAATGATTTTTAATTGGATTTCTTATATTAATTAACTAAAAGGTAGTTAATGGGATTTTCATTTACGTAACTACCAATTCCATCTCATTTTCAGCCAAACACCATTTTTTCTCATCTTTCTCCAGAATTCTTCCTCCCAAAAACTCTCTCAACATTTCTTAAATCATTTTCAAGAGCTCTTCCTTAATTCTTCAAGATTTTTACAAGGAAAACTTGTCATCTATTGAAGGAAGCAAGGATTGGAGGTAAATCCCTTTCTCAACCTCTAATCTAAGTTCTTTATTGAAATTCCCAAGATATTTGGCTTCTAAATACTATTTTGAGTGAGTTTTCAATATTGTTTTGATTTAAGATCAAAATCTTGTGAAATTGTGGATGAAATCTTGATTTTCGGACTTGATGAGTTGGGCTCTGTTTTGTGTTGATTTTAATTGATTTCTAAGTTGGTTTATATGTTTAAATGATGTGTTAATAACATAGATCCTTGAGTTTCTTGGTAGTTTTAAGTGAGATTTTGGGGTGAAATGGTGGTATCTTGCTTGCTGGAGGTATAAGGATGAGTTAGGATGTTTATTAGATGTGTTTTGATGTTAATAATTGTTTGGAAGTGAAGTATGACGGCTGAGCTTGGTTTAAGAGGCAATCGATTGAGTTTTCGGTTATTTTTTAAGGGTATTTTGGTGTAGTTTGAGTGGGCAACGAGTTTATGTATTGTTGCTGGTGTTAGAATGCATTTTAATGCATTTAGAACTATGTTTTGATGATGTGAAAACAGGGGATATTGATCCAGAAGCGAACAAGGTAATTTTGGAGGCTCCAGAGGTGTAATTTTTGTGTCGGCGAACAAGGCTTCGTGTATCGGTGAGTGGGAATGCAATTTTTTGCTTTGTAATGCTTGGAGCGTGATATTGGGAGCTTAGTGTAAGTTTGATACACTTAACTAAGCTCAAGTGTAAGTGTTTCGGTAATCCCTCTCTTGGAAATGTGCTATGTTTGATGAAATTGCACTTGATGTAAGAGTGGATTTGTTTACTGTTTTTAAGCATGTTTAAGCATGGTTTAATGCTGGATTTTAATGCCATTATGTTAAGGATGCACTAGGTAAGTGATCCTCTCTTTTCATGTGTTGAATGCATATGATGTTAAGCATGTATTGCTTGTGGAAATGGCATTGTGGTTATGCTTGTAAAACAGTGGATTAATGTGGTTAAACGATTATATTGGCAAGTGATGAAAATGGTTTTTGTTTACTTTAATCGGATATAGTTAGCCGGCTATAGGATTTGGTGCACCGTGAATAAAGTCACCTTGGATGTCAAGGGGTTGTGATTGTGTCGTAATCTCCATCCAAGTACCCTAACGATTGAGGTTAAGATCACAACGGTGAATGGTTAGTCCCATGCGTGAGTCTTCTGTATGTGTCCCATAATCTTGTTAGTGGAATTATACAACTACAGATGAGTGATGTTGAGGGATTGTGATTGTGCCATTATCTTCATCACGGGTTGTCCGGTAGTTTGTATGAAGCGTGAGGGACAACGCCTGTAATCCGCGTATCTGATTGTGTCTTGTGTTGAAATGGTTTATGAATTATAACTTGAAAGCCAATATAATGTAAATGAATAAAGTGAAGCATGAGATGCTTGTATATGATGCAAGGTTGCATGAGATATTTGAGTATGATGCAAGAGTGCATGTGATGCTTGTTAAATCATGAGCAAAGGTTTATTTAGTTTTTTAAAATGATGCATATGAGCATGTGGTTATAAAGTGCATTGAGGTCTTGAGAAGACATGTTTTATAAATGGCATGAGATGTAAAGTGTTGGTTTTGCAAAACATGAGACATGCATTGATGAATGTTGTTTAGCAATCCTCACTAAGCATTATGCTTACGCTCTTTTGTTTCATCAATGCAGAGAATTGAACATTTGAAGGCAGCTCCAAAGCAAGAGGAATCCAAGGCTTTGTTAGAGAGATGTATGTTGTTCACCTTTAGTTTAATAAGTGGCAATGGGTGAGATTTATACTTTAGAATGGTTGAGGATGTTTCCCTTTACTTTGAGCATGTTAGATTGCCTATACTTGAGTTGTAAGTGGCTTTTGGTATTTGGATTTTGGTTTGAGTGATGTTATAGCTCGTTATGGTTTTGGCGAACTAGGGAGCATGCCTTTAGTGCCTTTACTTACATGTTGGTTGCCATGTTTAAGATATTGCCTCGATATGATGATTGTTGATTTGTATCCATGTTGTATGCATGTTGTGGCATGTCTCGGGGATGATTTAAATGTGTTAAAGCATGAAAAACCAACAAAATCTTCTTTTCCCGGGCAAGGCGTATTGAAACGCCCTTGCCTGTTTCGGAACAGGGGCTCGAAATGGCTTTAAGGTTTCGGAACGAGTGAAGGCGTATTGAAACACTTTGGCTACTGGAAGGGGGTGTTTCGATACGGGTCTCGGAATGCACCCGAGTATCGAAACGGTCAACCCTGTTTCGAAACGGCCGTTTCGGTACAGGGCCATCCAAATCGAAACACTTGGCCGTTGGATTTGAATTTTGAGTTGTTCAGAGTTTCTGTTTCTTACATAATGGTCCTTAAATGTTGGTTGCATAAATTAATGAGTTTGAATGATCCGTTTGAGTTTATTTTTGACATGATGGCATGTTATGTGATTAATTCAGGTTTGGTAATTTTAAAATCATGATAGTTTCTGTAATTTATGAAATTTACAATTTAGTCCCTAAAAGTAAAATGCATGGAATTGAACCCCTAATCGAACTCCGATCGCTATGCCGTTTTCTCCTAATTGCTTTGCTGAACTCATAGGTTAATAATATACATCTAGAGAAGATAAAAAGGAAAAAAGGGTTGTAAATCAAGGTTGACTTTCGGGTTTACTTTTGTTTTCCTTGTGTAATCTTCGTAGTTTGGGTTTAACGTCTGGACCAGGCTAAGAGCGTTACAAAGGGTCTCTAAAAACTGATATTACATTTTAGTCCCTAAAACTTATAGCGCTTACAATTTGATCCTTACTGACTAGTCTTTATTCGTGTTGATTAAATTGGACTAAGACCTAAATTCTGGTGACGTTTGATGACCATAATATTAATAAGATGTTGCCTAATGATTGACTTTTATAGCACCAAACACCATTTTGTTCACCAGTAACGCCATTCGATCTGGTTCTCTACCAGGCCGGGAAGGGGGTGTTACATTTTTGGTATCAGAGCTTGAGTTTAGTCAATTCTAGGATTAAACCAAAGATTATTACATTGTTATTGTATTACTTTGCCATCTAGGAGTTATTTATTGTGTATTGTAACTTGTTGACTAACCTGATCTCTTCCCTTATATTATAGATATGTTTGACTTTACTGCAGTTCATTGAGATGAGCCTGTCATTGGCTCCTCGACTCTCGAAGTTGGGGATAGAGAGGAAACCCTTTAAGTATGTAAGACCAAATTAGAATTATTAAGCCTTGATTTATCAAGGTAGATTGTTGAGCTTAAAGAAATAACGGAACACATCTCTAAAATATATTAACAATCCTTGTCCTCATTGAAGCTTGAAAAGGGTTGTACCGCCCCCCAATGGCGGTAAATCCAATAGCTTGAATCCTTATTGCATAGTATGCCCAATAGTGGACTTACATCCTCACTAATAGTGTAAATGATAACCCTGAACTTATTAAGTATTGGTTAGCAAATCATTGTATTACTACTAATGAATCCTTGTAAAACTATATTGAGCATTGATATCGAAATTATTGTGTCATCATAAGCCATGTGTGTACAAATTGTCCCTTAATGATTCGAGGGATTTCACTTTTGGCTAATTTATTGTTGATACCAATTATCGAGTTTGATGTCATACTAGGCTTAGATTACTTTAGTGAACACCCAACTTGGGTAGATCGTAGTAAGAGGAAGATTTACCTTTGAGGTCTTGGCAAGGAAAGCGTTGTTTTGATGAACGCCAAGAACCCTTCATTTCGTGCTTTGACGCTAGAAGCCAAGGATGAACCTCTATTACAAGATATTGACATTGAGTGTGAATTCTCTAATATCTTGCACGATGCACTTCCGGGTTTACCACCAACCCGAGAAGAAGAATTTGGCATCAAAATGCAACCTGGAACTACCCAGTTTCCTTTGCACCATGTCAAATGGCAACTTTTGCACTAAAAGGGTCGAAACCTCATATTCAAAAACTACTTGAAAAAGGCTTCATTCAACCAAGTTCTTCACCTTGGGGAGCTTCTTGTCTCTTTGTAAGAGAAAGATGGTTCGATGAGATTGTGTATTGACTACCGACAATTAAATAAGGTTATTATCAACAACAAGTATCCATTTCCCAGCATAGACAACCTATTCGATCAACTAAGAGATGTCTTTGTGATTTCCAAGATCAATTTAAGGTCAGGCTATTATCAGACGAGAATCTAAAAGTCTGACATCCCTAAGACTACTTTCCGTACGAGATATAGACACTACATATTCTTGGTAATGCCCTTCGGGCTAATTAATGCACCAGCAGCCTTCATGGACTTAATGAACCGGGGTTTTAGGCCCTATCTTGATAAATTCGTAGTGGTGTTCATAAATGATATATTGATCTATTCTAAGAATGTTGCAGAACATCGAGATCATCCTTCCATTGTACTTCAGACCCTTCGGGAGAAGCAGTTGTGTGCTAAACCCTCTAATTGCGAGTTTTGGCTCACCAAAATTGCCTTCTTTGGGCATATCGTGTCAGCTTCGGGTATCCAAGTGGATCCAGAAAAAAAGAAGAAAAAATTCAAGCCACCAAAAATTAGCATCTACCGAAGAATATTGGAGAAGATAGAAGCTTCCTTGGTCTTGTTGGCTATTATAGATGATTCGGAAAATGATTTTCCATGTTAGCAACTCCATTGTCTAAGCTATTGAGAAAAGATTTTAATGCATGATGATGCATTAATCCTCTGCTTTGATGTGTTTAAAACATGGGAGACATCTTCGGATCCTTGTGGTGTGGATTCGGAGGCTTGAACGGCGTTTCGACAAGCTTGCGAAACGGAATTGGTGAGTGAAGTTTGGTTTTCAGCTTTGAAACCAATGTTTGAAGGTTTTGGGAGCTTAGTTTAAGTCTAAGCAACTTAATTAAGCTCAAGAGTAAGTTTTCGGTGAAATTCTCTCTTTGATGAACCATGAAATGGTTGGATGCAATGTGTTTAATTTGCATGTTTAAATTCTGTTTTGAAAGCATATTTTAGCATGATTAATGCTGGTTTTGAAAGCCATGTGTTGAAGGATGCTCAAGGTAAGAGATCCTTGGTTTGACATTGATAAATGTGGTTTTTATGCATAGTGATGCATGATGGTTTAATGGCTTGGTTTAATGCTTTAAAACAGTGGATTGATGATGGTAAATGATGTATATTGGCAAGTGATGTGCTGGTTTAAAAGTACTTGAATCGGATATAGTTAGCCAGCTATAGGATTGGGTGCACCATGAATAAAGTCGCCTTGGATGTTGAGGGGTTGTAATGGTACCGTAAACTCCATCCAAGTAAACTAACGAGATGTCTAAGATCATAATGGTGGTTAAAATTCCATGTGAGGATCTTGTGTTGCGTGTCCCGTGTTCTCGTTAGTGATGTTATACAACTACGAATGAGTGATGTGGAGGGGTTGTGATTGTACCGTTAAACTCCATCACGGGTGTTGAGGGGTTGTGATTGTACCGGTAAACTCCACCTTGATTGTTTGGTAGTGTGTATGAAGCGTATGGGACAACGCTTGTAATCCGCGTATCCGATTGTGTTTTGAGTTGAAAAATGGTTATGATATCACTTGGGAGCCAATATGACATGTTAATGTTATTTAAGCATGAGATGCTTGTTGTATATGCATTGTTGCATGAGAATTGATATTGTGTGTTGAAAAGTCCTTGTGAAAGGTGTTTTATAAAATGCATTATTAAGTTGTTTCTTTAGAGCAAGCCTCACTAAGCATTTGTTCTTACGCTCTCTTCCTTGAACCAATAATGCAGATAATTAAGGTGTTTGTGGGCAGCATGGAGGGCAAGTAATCCAAGGGAAAGCTAAGCTCATGTATGGTGACATTTTCACAACATTATTAGTCTTTGATATTTGGCAATGGGAACCTAGTTTGTGTTGTTGGGAGATGTTTTTGACTCCCTAAGTTTGGTATGATGCTTATGATGTTTGAAACATGTAAATGGCCATTTGGTATTGTTTTGAAGATTTGATGGTTGCTTGACTTTCCAATATTAGGAAGCATGCCTATAGACTTGTGGTTTTTCCTAATTGGTGCCATGAATGAGTTTTGATGATGCAAATATGTTCCTTTAATGTATGATGACTTGTTGGCACGATTAGGAGGTCATAGGGATGTGTTTGATTGGTCGAATGTATGATAAACCAGAAAATTCTGCACTTTATGGGCAGCCTGTATCGGCACGGTACTACCGTTTTGAAACAGGGGCCTGTAATGGCCCTTGTGTATCGAAACAGGTGGAGGCCGTTCCGAAACACTTTTGCTACTGCCAAGCCCTGTTTTGGAACGGGTTTCGAAACGAACCCACGTTTCGGAACGGTCAACCCCCGTTCCGAAACACTTGACCGTTGGGCACTGATTTGTATGGTTTATGTTTTGCAAGCTTTACGTTTTAGTCCTAAATTTTGTATATGCAATTGATTCAGTTTGGAATGTCCGTTTAAGGTGAAATTTCACAGGGAAGCTTGTAATATGTTAAATTTGATATTGGTAACCTTGAAATTAGATAAGTCCTCTTAATTTCCAGAATTTACATCTTGGTCCCTAAATTCGTATGTTGTGCAATTAAGTCCCTTATTGCTTTCCGATTGCTGTGATTTTTGAGTATGCTTTTCTCAAGAGTACGCCTAGGGTTAATGTGCATCTAGACAAGTTTAAAAAGAAAAAAAAGGTCATTAATCAAGGTTGACTTTCAGGTTGACTTTGGTTTTCACCGTGTAATCTTCGTAGTTCGGGTCAACTGTCTAGGCCGGGCTAAGGGGGTTACATTTGGTGGTATCAGACCTGAGTTCTCGAGTAATTGGGAATGGTTATGTGGGTGATATGTGTATGATTGCATTGTATGCTTTTTGAGTGAAAGTATGATGTGTGATTTGTAAGTATGTTGCAATCGTGATGTATGTTGTGGTGAAGCATATTAGAGGGACCCATTGCCATATCAAAACTAATGAAATGATTTGTTTTAAATTTGGAACTGAGCTTGAGTACTTGGATTTCTTACCTTGCTGAGCCTGATTATGTTTATTGCATTTGTGTTAGTGCATTGTTTAGTGAATGGGACCTCGTAGAGAGACGAGGATTAATACGCGAGCTATGGCTCAAAACGAGAATGAAGAGAATGCTGAAAATGCAGTGGATTTACCTCCACCGCCCGATGGTGGTGGTGCTGAAGGTGATGGTGCTGGTGTTGGTGCTGGGGTCGCTGGACCTGAAGTTGGGCAAGGGCAAGCTGCTCCTGACATGACAGTTTTGATTCAAGCTATTGCTTGAGCCTTACAGGCGGCAGTAGCTGGGGCTCATGGAGCTAGGCATCAGGGAGATGCTAATGCTAGACTACCTTTGGAACGTTTGCGCAGTCTGGGAGGGACTGAGTTCAGGGGTTTGTCTGCTGAAGGTTCCAAATCTTGGTTGGAAAGTACCAAGAGGGTTTTGGGAAAGATGAACTGCAATGATGTGCAGAAGCTAGGCTGTGTGGTGTCGTTGTTGCATGATGATGCGTATACATTGTGGACGACCACTATCTCCGGAATGGAGGATGCTGATGTGACTTGGACGTTCTTTCTGAACGCGTTCAAGCGTAGGTATCTGGGTTTGCGATACCTGGATGAAAAAAAAAGAGAGTTCAAGTCTCTGACACAAGGAAGTATGACAGTAGCTGAGTACGATATCCAGTTTTTCCGTCTCAGTCAGTACGCACCTGAGCTTATCCCTGATGAGCGGGAGAGGTGTGAACGTTTCCGTTATGGTTTGGTGATGGATGTAAAGACCTATATGTTGGCCACTGAGTACACTGATTTTGATGTGCTGGTTAGTAGGGCGAAGGATATTGAGCAGAACTTGGGTTTATCTTCTAGAGGTGTTGGTTCTAGCTCGGGCAAGCGAGCTGCTGAGTATAGTTCTGGTGGTGGACGGAACAAGAGAGGACGTGATCAGAGGTATCAGTCTTCTGCTAGGCGTGGTGGTGGAGGGCATGGTGCGCCTGTTCAGGGAGACAGGGCGAGAGCTGATCAGAACACATGTTGGGCGTGTGGATCGCATGGTCGCTTCAGGCGTGATTGTCCTCGGTCAGCGAGAGAGGTACAGGCTCCTGTTGTGGTGACTGGTAATTCGTGCTGGAACTGTGGTTCGGCGGACCACATGAGGAGGGAGTGTCCTCTGTTGGCCGGTGGTGGTCATGGACGTGCTCCTGGAGTTGTTGCACCACAGAGAGGTCGTGGGCCCGACCGTGGTAACTTCCAGCGCAGAGAGGATGGTGGGAGGAATGTGGCTCACGTGGTAGTTGTCCAGCCTGAGGGTGGTGGTCAGGCTCGAGTGTATGCTCAGCGGGAGGGGAGGAATGACACGGATGTGATCACAGGTACTTTCACTTTGCAATCCTTGTCATTACTTTCCTTGATTGATTCTGGATCAACACACTCATACATATTGCGTGGGCATGCTCAATTGCCTGGTTCTACTATAGTTGGAGGTATAAGGACGTGGTTAGGTTCTTTTTGGATGTTAATTGGTGTCTAAGAATGTTTAGAAGTGATGGATCTTGGCTGGGTAATGTTGTGGGAGTATTTTGATGTGATTTCGATTGTGTTTGGTAGCCGAAATGTGAGTTTTGGTGAGAGCAGCGAGTTTTAGGTGTTATGGCTGAAGATTTTAATGCATGATGATGCATTAATCCTCTACTTTGATGTGTTTAAAACAGGGGAGACATCTTCGGATCCTTGTGGTGTTGATCCAGAGGCTTGAACGGCGTTTCGGCAAGCTTACGAAACGGAATTGGTGAGTGAAGTTTGGTTTTAAGCTTTGAAACCAATGTTTGAAGGTTTTGGGAGCTTAGTTTAAGTCTAAGCAACTTAATTAAGCTCAAGAGTAAGTTTTCGGTGAAACTCTCTCTTTGATGAACCATGAAATGGTTGGATGCAATGTGTTTAATTTGCATGTTTAAATTCTGTTTTGAAAGCATATTTTAGCATGACTAATGCTGGTTGTGAAAGCCATGTGTTGAAGGATGCTCAAGGTAAGAGATCCTTGGTTTGACATTGATAAATGTGGTTTTTATGCATAGTGATGCATGATGGTTTAATGGCTTGGTTTAATGCTTTAAAACAGTGGATTGATGATGGTAAATGATGTATATTGGCAAGTGATGTGTTGGTTTATATGTACTTGAATCGGATATAGTTAGTCGGCTATAGGATTGGGTGCACCGTGAATAAAGTCGCCTTGGATGTTGAGGGGTTGTAATCGTACCGTAAACTCCATCCAAGTACACTAACGAGATGTCTAAGATCATAATGGTGGTTAAAATGCCATGTGAGGATCTTGTGTTGTGTATCCCGTGTTCTTGTTAGTGATGTTATACAACTACCAATGAGTGATGTGGAGGGGTTGTGATTGTACCGTTAAACTCCATCACGGGTGTTGAGGGGTTGTGATTGTACCGGTAAACTCCACCTTGAGTGTTTGGTAGTGTGTATAAAGCGTATGGGACAACGCTTGTAATCCGCGTATCCGACTGTGTTTTGAATTGAAAATGGTTATGATATCACTTGGGAGCCAATATGACATGTTAATGTTATTTAAGCATGAGATGCTTGTTGTATATGCATTGTTGCATGAGAATTGATATTGTGTGTTGAAAAGGCCTTGTGAAAGGTGTTTTATAAAATGCATTATTGAGTTGTTTCTTTAGAGCAAGCCTCACTAAGCATTTGTGCTTACGCTCTCTTCCTTGAACCAATAATGCATATAATTAAGGTGTTTGTGGGCAGCAAGGAGGGCAAGTAATCCAAGGGAAAGCTAAGCTCATGTATGGTGACATTTTCACAACATTATTAGTCTTTGATATTTGGTAATGGGAACCTAGGTTGTGTTGTTGGGAGATGTTTTGGACTCCCTAAGTTTGGTATGATGCTTATGATGTTTGAAACATGTAAATGGCCATTTGGTATTGTTTTGAAGATTTGATGGTTGCTTGACTTTCCAATATTAGGAAGCATGCCTATAGACTTGTGGTTTTTCCTAATTGATGCCATGAATGAGTTTTGATGATGCAAATATATTCCTTTAATGTATGATGACTTGTTGGCATGATTAGGAGGTCATAGGGATGTGTTTGATTGGTCGAATGTATGATAAACTAGAAAATTCTGCACTTTATGGGCAGCCTGTATCGAAACGGGTACTACCGTTTCGAAACAGGGGCCTGTAATGGCCCTTGTGTATCGAAACGGGTGGAGACCGTTCCGAAACACTTTTGCTACTGCCAAGCCCTGTTTTTCGAACAGGTTTCGAAACGAACTCGCGTTTCGGAATGGTCAACCCCCGTTCCGAAACACTTGACCGTTGGGCACTGATTTGTATGGTTTATGTTTTGCATGCTTTACGTTTTAGTCCTAAATTTTGTATATGCAATTGATTGAGTTTGGAATGTCCGTTTAAGATGAAATTTGACAGGGAAGCTTGTAATATGTTAAATTTTATATTGGTAACCTTTAAATTAGTTAAGTCCTCTTAATTTCCATAATTTACATTTTGGTCCCTAAATTCGTATGATGTGCAATTGAGTCCCTTATTGCTTTCCGATTGCTGTGATTTTTGAGTATGCTTATCTCAAGAGTACGCCTAGGGTTAATGTGCATCTAGACAAGTTTAAAAAATAAAAAAAGGGTCGTTAATCAAGGTTGACTTTCGGGTTGACTTTGGTTTTCCCCGTGTAATCTTCGTAGTTCGGGTCAACCGTCTAGGCCGGGCTAAGGGGGTTACAATCACCGTACTCACAAGGCGAAATCTCTCATCGCAACAAAGCTTGGACATTTCACCAAGTCCTACCCGATGGAATGCCCATCATCGGTTCTCTCCCTTTGGATTAACCAAAGAGCACGTACGAATTTTTAGTTTATAGTGCACTCTCATCCTATTGATCGATCAATTATATCCGATAAGTATCTCAACATCTATGCCAATATATTATGTCAAAACTATAACATTTGCCATGCTTTAAACAAAACCTCAAATCTAAACCACGAAACATGTTTCTTCATGAAATCATTTCAAGCATCATCTCATGCTATAAAACATGCACAAAAATAGTAGGAATTTATCTATCTCAAACCATGGGCATGTAAAAGCATTTTAGGGGCAACCACCGCATTTAAGAGAGCAATGTAACGCCCCGGTTTTGGGCTTAGAAGTCTTGGGCGTTGACCGGTTCGGTCAAAGTGCTGTTCGAATTTAAAGAGGTGAATTTAGGAAAGCCTAGTTCGGGTTGCATTAAAAATATGGAAAAATATTCTAAAATCATCTTTTAATATAATTAAGTGAACTGTGAAATCAATTTTGGAAAATGAGTTTTGGAAGGTGACATTTTGGCTAGTGACCAAAATGTAATTTTTGAAAGTTTGGTGACTGTTTTAGAAAGGGTTGAAACTTTGAATCTTTAAGGAGCTATTTACCCAAAGGGAGTTTCTCCAGATTTTTCTAAGATATTTTAAGACTAAATTCTGATTTTAAATGATATTAAAAGTGGAGGGAAAGCCATTTGGCTATTTTGGATTTTGTAACCAACTTTTCTCAATTTTCTTTCTCTCATTTTCTCTCAACCCAAACACCTATTCTCCAGAGAATTGGATCTGATTTTCTCACCTAAATCCCTCCTTTCAACTCTCATTTGATTCCTAATCAACATATCTTCAAAACCTCTTCAATTGCTACTTGATTCAACAAGGTTTTTGATTCCAAAAAGAGGAGAAACTCAAGTTTGGAGGTAAGAACGTCCTTCTCCTCTAAACTATCAGTTCTTTACTGAAATTCCTAAGTTTTCAATCCTTAATTGATGTTTAATTAAAGGTTTTTAAGTGGTGAAATGGATCTTGGCTTATAATGCAAGATTTGATGATTTTTGATGATTTTCGTTAGATCTGATTAATCTGTGATTTAAGATGAGTTTTTGATGTTAAATGAACTCTAAATTGTTAAGGAATTGAGCTTTGATCAATGCAATCCCGGATAGGTTGAGTTTCCTAAGTTTAGCTTGTGATTCAAGGTTGTTTTTGAGGTGATCTTGTGGATCTGATGTTGCTGGAGTTATAAGGATGTAGATAGGTTGTTTTTAGATGTTATATGATGTTTAAGGATGTGTGGTTTTGCTGGTTTATGGCTGGGCTTTGTTTAGAAGTGGTTTGGATGCATTTTCGGTTGTGTTTGGTGGCCGAAAATGGTGTGTGGATGAGAGCAGCGAGTTTAGGTGCTTTCATTGAAGCTATTAATGCATGATGATGCATTAATCCTCTGCTTTGATGTGTTAAAACAGGGGAGGCATCTTTGGATCCAAGAATTGTTGATCCGGAAGCTTGATTTGGTGCTTTGGCTTGAAGCAAAGTGGAAATCGGTGAGTGCGTGAATGAAAAATGGTTTTCGGCTTTGAAACCAATGTCTTGGGAGCTTAGTTTAAGTCTAAACAACTTTGCTAAGCTCAAGTGTAAGTTTTCGGAAAGTACTCTCTAGTGGTGGCCATGATGTTGTTGTGATGCAATGTGGTTTATTGCATGTTTTAATTACTGTTTTGAAAGCATGATTTAGCATGGTATTTGCTGTTGTTGTAAGCCATATGATGAAGGAAGCTCTAGGTAAGGGTTCTGTTGAGTGGATTGAAAGATCGATATTTACCAAGAGGGGGGGTGAATTGGAAATTTGAAGGATTGTAGTGGAAATTGGCAAATAAAAATTGAAGAACAAGGAATTTAGAGTGGTTCAAGTTCCAAATGAACTCTACATCCACTACCTTAGTCTCACTAAGGATTTCCAACAATTTCACTAAATTGATCTTCCCCTTTTCTAGGACAAGGAGGCAACCCTTTACAATATCGGTTGATTTTTCTACCCAAAAATCAACCCAACCCTCACACAAGAGAACAAAGGAATTTGTAGGCTAATTAGGTATCTCTCAATACAAATGATAGCCCCAATACAAGCACTCAACCCAATTTTACAAAATATGAATGAAGAACACAAATTGGGATTTTACACAAATTTGGGATTTTTGCTCAAATGCTTGAATTTGATGTTTGGATGTTTGCTTGAAGTTCAATAGTTGTTGCTGATGCTTTTGGATGTCCCTTTTATACCTTCTCATTGATTTCTAGCCGTTTGAGTGGTTGGAGAAGTAAATGGAGCCGTTGGAACCCTCTCTTACCACCATAAATGCACCTCTGCAGCTACGAGTATTGGTACTCGGGAATGGGTATCGATACCTGTCTCAAAAAAGAAAGAGCCGTTGCATGCAATTAATAGGGCGTATCGATACGCACGTAAGCGTATCGGTACGGGGTATCGAAACGGCAAAGGCCGTATCGATACCTTTTTCTGAACTTAGCTCACTGTCAAAACGCGTATCGATACGGGGGTTAGGCGTATCGATACCGGTCAACGGCCTTTTAAAATTTGGTTACCAACCAACTGAAACCAACGGTCATATTTTTAAACCGACTTAAATGCTTTAAAATTCTTTAAACCAGTATCGATACTGGTGTTACCGTATCGATACACTCTTTCAAACTCTTTGAAGTTTAACACAGGGCGTATCGATACGAGGGTTTTCCGTATCGATACGTGTTCCGACAGTAGCCAATTTGGCAAAAAGGTATCGATACGCCTCAATGGGTATCGATACTCTATGACGATTTTCAATAAATTTGGCTTGGAACACTTAGAAAATATTTTGAGTTTGAGTTTTACAAATCAGTTTTAAAGTGTTGGTGTTTCAAAACTTGTTAAGAGACTTGTAAAAACAATTTTAAGTTTTTCAAATTGATACTTAAAGATCTAGTTATATCAAAATCAAACATAGGTTTTACAGGTTCCTTGTTTTTGTACATTGATAAAATGTGGTTTGATGCTTTTAAATGCATGATGAATATGACTTGGTTTAATGCTCTAAAACAGTGGATTTAATGATGAAAATGATGTATATTGGCAAGTGATGTTTTGAAAAGGTTAAGGTCACTAAGGTTGTTAAAAGTCCTTGAGTGAGCCTTGTATTCTTAAGATCATCAAGGTGTTTAAAAGTCCTTGGATGATTCTTGTTGCGGACACTAAGGTGGTTAAAAGTCCTTAGGTGATCCTTTCCATGGTGTTTAAAAGTCCATGGGGCCATGGTGTTTAAAAGTCCATGGGGCCAAGGTGTTTAAAAGTCCTTGGGGCCAAGGTGTTTAAAAGTCCTTGGGGTGATTCAAGCTATGGACACAAAGGTGGTTAAAAGTCCTTGTGTGGTCCTCATTCATGGTGTTTAAAAGTCCATGGCCAAGGTGTTTAAAAGTCCTTGGGGCCAAGGTGTTTAAAAGTCCTTGGGAAGTTGATGAACTTGTTTTAAAGAAATGGAATCTATCACTTGAGCCAATATGACATGTTATGTTATGAAGCATGAGATGCTTGTTTTAAGTATGCTTTTGAGCATGTGCAAAGGTTGATTTAAAGCATGATTTGTAAATGTTTTTAAATGCATTATTGAATGGTATTAAGAGCATTCCTCACTAAGCTTTTGCTTACGCTCTCTTTCGTTTTCTTAATTCAATAATGCAGAACATTAGTGAACCTTGAGGGCAGCAAGGAGGACAAGCATTCAAGTACAAGTAGAGCTCAATGTATGGAAGGTTTTGTTGGTACATTTTAGCTTTTGATGCTTTGTCAATGGGGGACCAATGTGTATGTTTTGGGAGAGGTCTTGTACTCCCTAAGTATGTTGAATGTTGTTAAGAATGCTGGTTTTTGTGTTGGATTATTATATGCTTGTATTGGAAGTTTGTGCTTGAATAGCTAGCTTGTGTAGGAAGCATGCCTTTAGAATTGGGGCTTTTTGCATGTGATGTTATTTTGATGAATTGATGATGCAAGTATGTCTTAAATATGTTGAATTGCATGCCGGTAAAGTTTGGTTGCATTTGGAGCATGATTGGATGTGTAATTGCATGTTTAAGAATGCTTTTTGTTGCAATCTGGGCAGGGCGTTTCGGAACAGTGTGCACCATTTCGGAACGGGTGCCTTGAATGAACCCAGGCGTCCGAAACGGTATGCACCGTTTCGAAACGGTTTGGCCTTTGCCAGACCCCCGTTGCGGTATGCGTTGCGAAACGGCCCCGAGTTTCGAAACGGGCTCTGCCTGTTTCGGAACGGGTGACCGTTGGGGGCTGACATTGGCGGTTAAATGTTTTGAATTGTTTGCGTTTTGGTCCTGAATCTTGTTTGTGCAATTGTATGAGTTTGGAATGTCCGTTGGAGCTGAAATTTCACAGTGAAGCATGAAACCTGACTAATTACAAGCTGGTAACTTTAATTTGGGTTAAGTCCTCAAATTTATCAGAATTTACAATTTAGTCCCTAAAGTTGTAATTTGTTCAATTGGGTCCCTGTTTGATCTCTGATGTTTGTGATCTTATAGTATGATGTTTGTGTGATCACAATTAGGACTAATGTGCATCTAGACAAGTTTAAAAAGAAAAAAAGGTCGTTAATCAAGGTTGACTTTCGGGTTGACTTTGGTTTTCCCCGTGTGACTTTCTTAATTCGGGTCAACCGTCTAGGCCGGGTTAAGGGGTTACATTTGGTGGTATCAGAGCTGAGTTCTCGAGTAATTGGGAATGTTTTGTATGCATGATTGAAGTATGTATGCCTTGTATGCTTGTTGTTTGAAAGCATGTTTAGTGGCTTGTGATTTGGATGCAAATGAGTTGTATGCTGTGATGTAGCATGTTGTGGGTACCCATTGCCAAACAAAAGCTAATGAAATGATGTTGATTTTGAATGAAATTGAGCTTGGATACTTGGATTGCTTACCTTGCTGGGCCTGACTTTGTTTTATTTGCATTGTTATTGCATGGTAAAAGTATGGCACCACGTAGAGAGTTACGAGGTAATGTGCGAGCTGCGGCTCAGAATGAGAATGAAAATGAAGAGAACACGGGTAGTGCAGTGTTACCTCCTCCTCCACCTGGTGGTGGTGGTGCTGAGGGAGGGAGAGCTGAAGCTGCAGCAGCTGGTGCTGGGGCTGCAGGACCAGAGGTTGGTCAGGGGCAAGCTATGCCTGATATGACGATGCTGGTACAAGCTATTGCGGGTGCTTTTCGAGCAGCAGTAGCTGGAGCTCAAGGAGCTGGGCATCAGGGAGATGCTGGTGTTAGACTACCCTTGGAGCGTCTCCGCAGTCTTGGTGGGACTGAGTTTAGAGGTATGTCAGCCGAGAGTTCTGAGGCTTGGCTGGAGAGTACCAAGCGAATCTTGGGTCAGATGAGTTGCACGGATGTGCAAAAGTTGGGCTGCGTTGTGTCCTTGCTGCAGGACGATGCTTATACGTGGTGGACGACCACAATTTCTGGGATGGCTGAAGTCGATGTGACTTGGACATTCTTTCAGAATGTGTTTAAGAGGAGATATCTTGGAGTGAGATATCTTGATGAAAAGAAACGTGAATTCATGACTCTTACCCAAGGGAGCATGAGTGTGGCTGAGTATGAGGTGCAGTTTGTGCGACTCAGTCAGTATGCACCTGAGCTGATTCCTGATGAACGGGAGAGGTGCAAAAGGTTTCGTTATGGTCTTGTAACGGAGGTAAAGATGTATGTGTTGTCCACTGAATATGATGATTTTGATGTGTTGGTGGGCCGAGCTAAGGACATAGAGATGAATTTGAGTTTGGCTGCGAAAGGTGCTGGAGCGAGTTCTGGTAAGAGAGCTGCTGAGTATAGTTCCGGAGGTGGGCGGAACAAGAGGGGACGTGATCAGAGGTATCAGTCCTCAACTAGGAGAGGTGGTGGTGCACCTGCTAGGGGTGGTAATGCTAGAGCTGACCCTAGTGCTTGTTGGATCTGTGGTTCACGTGGTCACATGAAGCGTGACTGTCCTCGTGCTGTGAGGGAGGTGCAAGCTCCTGTGGCGGCAGCTGGTTTTGGGTGCTGGAATTGTGGTTCTGCAGACCACTTGAGGCGAGATTGTCCGAGGTTGGCTGGTGATCAGATGCGTGCTCCTGTTGTTGCTGCACCACAGAGAGGTCGTGGGCGCGGCCGTGGTAATTTCCAGAGGCGTGAGGAAGGTGGTCGTGGAGTAGCCCATGTTGTGGCTATTCAGCCTGAAGGTGGAGGCCAAGCGAGGGTGTATGCTCAGCGTGAGGGCATGAATGATGCGGATGTGATTGCAGGTACCTTAACTTTGCAATCCTTGTCGTTGCTTTCTTTGATTGATTCTGGATCTACGCATTCATATATTTTGCGTGAGCATGCTGAACTGCTTGGTTTGCCTGTTGAGTCTTTGGATGTTGGTGTTCGTGTCACTAGTTCTTTTGGTGAAACTGTTGTGACTCGAAAGCTTTATAGAAGGTGTCCCTTGGTTGTTCAAGAGCATGTTTTTCATGTTGATCTTATGGAGTTGCCCTTTTATGGTTTTGATGTGATCCTTGGTATGGATTGGCTTGCTGAGCATCGTGCTGTTGTGGATTGTGAGAATAAGCGTGTTTCGCTTAAGCTTGCGGACGATTATGAAGTAGTTGTAGTTGGTGAGAATGTGAAGTTTCTTGCCAATGTTGTTTCTACCTTGGAGGCGAGCAGGATGCTGAGGCAAGGCTGTGAAGCTTATCTAGCTTTTGTGATGAATCCTAGCTCTAAGGAGTTGAGGGTGCAAGATATCAGGGTTGTGAAGGAGTTTCCTAGTGTTTTTCCTGAAGAGTTGCCTGGTTTACCTCCTAATCGCGAGGTAGAGTTTGGAATTGAGCTGTATGAGAATACAACTCCTGTGTCCATTACTCCCTATAGAATGGCACCTAAGGAGCTGAAGGAGCTGAAGACGCAGTTGCAAGAGCTGCTTGATCGTGGTTTCATCCGGCCGAGTGTGTCACCTTGGGGTGCACCGGTCTTGTTTGTGAAGAAGAAAGATGGCACTATGAGGATGTGCATTGATTACCGTCAGCTGAACAAGTTGACTATCAAGAATCGGTATCCTTTGCCGAGGATTGATTATCTCTTTGATCAATTTTGGGGAGCTGCTGTGTTCTCTAAGATTGACTTGAGGTCAGGGTATTACCAGTTAAAGGTGAAGGATGTGGATGTGCCTAAGACAGCTTTCAGGACAAGGTATGGGCATTATGAGTTCCTTGTGATGCCGTTTGGTTTGACAAATGCTCCTGCTGCTTTCATGGACATGATGAACCGAGTGTTTCATGAATACCTGGACAAGTTCGTTGTGGTGTTCATTGATGATATCCTTGTGTACTCGCGTACTGAGGAGGAGCACGAAGAGCATTTGAGGATTGTTTTGCAAGCTTTGTTGGAGAATCAGCTTTATGCTAAGTTGAGCAAGTGTGAGTTCTGGCTTAAGGAGGTGGTGTTTCTTGGGCATGTGGTCTCAGCTGAGGGGATTTGTGTTGATCCTCAGAAGATTGAGGCGGTGATGAATTGGAAGGTTCCGAAGTCTGGTCATGAGGTTCGTAGTTTCCTTGGTTTGGCAGGATACTACCAAAGGTTTGTGGATAGTTTTTCCAAGATTGATGCTCCTTTGACGAAGTTGTTGCAAAAGGATGTTAAGTATGAGTGGACGGAAGCGAGACAACAGGCTTTTGAGAAGCTGAAGGCGGCTTTGACGCAAGCTCCTATCTTGGTTCAGCCTGAATTAGGGAAAGAGTTTGTGGTCTATAGCGATGCATCCTATGTTGGTTTGGGGTGTGTGCTGATGCAAGAGGGTAAGGTGGTGGCTTATGCGTCGCGGCAGTTGAAAGTGCATGAGCGTAATTATCCTACGCATGATATTGAGTTGGCTGTAGTGGTTTTTGCTCTGAAGATTTGGAGGCATTATCTGTATGGTGAGAAGTGTACTGTGTACACGGATCACAAGAGTTTGAGGTATCTGATGTCTCAGAAGGAGTTGAATCTTAGGCAGCGGCGTTGGTTGGAGTTGCTCAAGGATTATGATCTGACGATTGAGTATCATCCTGGAAAGGCTAATGTTGTTGCGGATGCCTTGAGTAGGAAGGTAGCTGTTGAGCTGAGGGCTATGTTTGCTAGCTTGAGCATATCGCGAGATGGTGGTCTTGTTGCTGAGTTGCAAGTGAAGCCGTCTATGGTTCAGTTGATCAAGGATAAGCAGTTGTTGGATGATTCCTTGGTGTCTCATGTTCAGGATATCACGGAGGGTAGGCCTTCGGATTTTAGCTTTAATGATGATGGTGTGTTGTGTTTTGGGAGTCGGATAGTAGTGCCTGATGATGCTGAGTTGAGGCGTGCTATTCTGACTGAAGGTCATAGTAGTCCTTTTGCTATGCACCCTAGTAGTACTAAGATGTATCGTGATCTTCGTGATGAGTACTATTGGGTGGGTTTGAAGAAGGATGTTGCAGAGTTTGTGAACAAGTGTTTGGTGTGTCAGCGAGTTAAGGCTGAACATCAGGTTCCTTCTGGGTTGTTGCAACCGTTGAGAATCCCTGAATGGAAGTGGGAGAGGGTTACCATGGATTTTGTATCTGGTTTACCTTTGTCTCCATCAAAGAAGAATTCTGTTTGGGTGATTGTGGATCGCCTGACGAATTGTGCGCATTTCTTGCCTGTGCATACTACGTTCTCTTTGGATAAGCTGGCAGAGCTGTACATTGCGGAGATTGTGCGGCTGCATGGTGTGCCTAAATCGATTGTGTCGGATAGGGATCCGAGGTTCACATCGCGTTTCTGGCAGTGTTTGCATCAAGCTCTGGGTACAAGGTTGCATTTCAGTACATCCTATCATCCTCAGTCGGATGGTCAGTCTGAGCGAGTTATCCAGATTTTGGAGGATATGCTAAGGTGTTGCGTGATTGAGTTCCAAGGTTCTTGGGAGAAGCATCTACCTTTGGTTGAGTTCGCTTATAACAATAGTTATCAGGCGAGTATACAGATGGCACCTTTTGAGGCTTTGTACGGGAGGAAGTGTAGGACCCCTCTTTGTTGGGCTGAAACTGGTCAAAAGTTGGTTTCGATGCCGGCTTTGTTGAAAGGGACCACCGAGAAGGTGAAGCTCATTTGTGAGCGGTTGAAGGCTGCTTCTGACCGGCAGAAATTTTACGCGGATTTGAAGCGTAAGGAGATAGAGTACGCGGTGGGTGATCGTGTGTTCTTGAAGGTTTCGCCTTGGAAGAAGGTGATGAGGTTTGGCCGGAAGGGTAAGTTGAGCCCTAGGTACATTGGACCACATGAGGTTGTTGAGCGTGTGGGTCCTGTTGCGTATCGGTTGAGGTTACCTCAGGAGTTGGAGAAGATTCATGATGTGTTCCATGTTTCTATGCTCCGGAAGTATAGATCTGATCCTTCGCATGTGATGCCTGTGGAGGAAGTGGTTTTGAATCCGGATTTGACCTATGATGAGGAGCCGGTGAAGGTTCTGGATTCGGATAGCAAGGTTCTTCGTGGCAAGACCATTGAGTTGGTGAAGGTGTTGTGGAAGCATCGAGGTGTTGAGGAAGCCACGTGGGAGCGAAAGGAAGACATGCTGAAGCAGTTTCCTTATCTCTTTCCTTCAGGTAAATTTCGAGGACGAAATTTCTTTAGGGGGGGAGAGTTGTAACGCCCCGGTTTTGGGCTTAGAAGTCTTGGGCGTTGACTGGTTCGGTCAAAGTGCTGTTCGAATTTAAAGAGGTGAATTTAGGAAAGCCTAGTTCGGGTTGCATTAAAAATATGGGAAAATGTTCTAAAATCATCTTTTAATATAATTAAGTGAACTGTGAAATCAATTTTGGAAAATGAGTTTTGAAAGGGTGACATTTTGGCTAGTGACCAAAATGTAATTTTTGAAAGTTTGGTGACTGTTTTAGAAAGGGTTGAAACTTTGAATCTTTAAGGAGCTATTTACCCAAAGGGAGTTTCTCCAGATTTTTCTAAGATATTTTAAGACTAAATTCTGATTTTAAATGATATTAAAAGTGGAGGGAAAGCCATTTGGCTATTTTGGATTTTGTAACCAACTTTTCTCAATTTTCTTTCTCTCATTTTCTCTCAACCCAAACACCTATTCTCCAGAGAATTGGATCTGATTTTCTCACCTAAATCCCTCCTTTCAACTCTCATTTGATTCCTAATCAACATATCTTCAAAACCTTTTCAATTGCTACTTGATTCAACAAGGTTTTTGATTCCAAAAAGAGGAGAAACTCAAGTTTGGAGGTAAGAACGTCCTTCTCCTCTAAACTATCAGTTCTTTACTGAAATTCCTAAGTTTTCAATCCTTAATTGATGTTTAATTAAAGGTTTTTAAGTGGTGAAATGGATCTTGGCTTATAATGCAAGATTTGATGATTTTTGATGATTTTCGTTAGATCTGATTAATCTGTGATTTGAGATGAGTTTTTGATGTTAAATGAACTCTAAATTGATAAGGAATTGAGCTTTGATCAATGCAATCCCGGATAGGTTGAGTTTCCTAAGTTTAGCTTGTGATTCAAGGTTGTTTTTGAGGTGATCTTGTGGATCTGATGTTGCTGGAGTTATAAGGATGTAGATAGGTTGTTTTTAGATGTTATATGATGTTTAAGGATGTGTGGTTTTGCTGGTTTATGGTTGGGCTTTGTTTAGAATTGGTTTGGATGCATTTTCGGTTGTGTTTGGTGGCCGAAAATGGTGTGTGGATGAGAGCAGCGAGTTTAGGTGCTTTCATTGAAGCTATTAATGCATGATGATGCATTAATCCTCTGCTTTGATGTGTTAAAACAGGGGAGGCATCTTTGGATCCAAGAATTGTTGATCTGGAAGCTTGATTTGGTGCTTTGGCTTGAAGCAAAGTGGAAATCGGTGAGTGCGTGAATGAAAAATGGTTTTCGGCTTTGAAACCAATGTCTTGGGAGCTTAGTTTAAGTCTAAACAACTTTGCTAAGCTCAAGTGTAAGTTTTCGGAAAGTACTCTCTAGTGGTGGCCATGATGTTGTTGTGATGCAATGTGGTTTATTGCATGTTTTAATTACTGTTTTGAAAGCATGATTTAGCATGGTATTTGCTGTTGTTCTAAGCCATATGATGAAGGAAGCTCTAGGTAAGGGTTCCTTGTTTTTGTACATTGATAAAATGTGGTTTGATGCTTTTAAATGCATGATGAATATGGCTTGGTTTAATGCTCTAAAACAGTGGATTTAATTATGAAAATGATGTATATTGGCAAGTGATGTTTTGAAAAGGTTAAGGTCACTAAGGTGGTTAAAAGTCCTTGAGTGAGCCTTGTATTCTTAAGATCATCAAGGTGTTTAAAAGTCCTTGGATGATTCTTGTTGCGGACACTAAGGTGGTTAAAAGTCCTTAGGTGATCCTTTCCATTGTGTTTAAAAGTCCATGGGGCCATGGTGTTTAAAAGTCCATGGGGCCAAGGTGTTTAAAAGTCCTTGGGGCCAAGGTGTTTAAAAGTCCTTGGGGTGATTCAAGCTATGGACACAAAGGTGGTTAAAAGTCCTTGTGTGGTCCTCATTCATGGTGTTTAAAAGTCCATGGCCAAGGTGTTTAAAAGTCCTTGGGGCCAAGGTGTTTAAAAGTCCTTGGGAAGTTGATGAACTTGTTTTAAAGAAATGGAATCTATCACTTGAGCCAATATGACATGTTATGTTATGAAGCATGAGATGCTTGTTTTAAGTATGCTTTTGAGCATGTGCAAAGGTTGATTTAAAGCATGATTTGTAAATGTTTTTAAATGCATTATTGAATGGTATTAAGAGCATTCCTCACTAAGCTTTTGCTTACACTCTCTTTCGTTTTCTTAATTCAATAATGCAGAACATTAGTGAACCTTGAGGGCAGCAAGGAGGGCAAGCACTCAAGTACAAGTAGAGCTCAATGTATGGAAGGTTTTGTTGGTACATTTTAGCTTTTGATGCTTTGGCAATGGGGGACCAATGTGTATGTTTTGGGAGAGGTCTTGTACTCCCTAAGTATGTTGAATGTTGTTAAGAATGCTGGTTTTTGTGTTGGATTATTATATGCTTGTATTGGAAGTTTGTGCTTGAATAGCTAGCTTGTGTAGGAAGCATGCCTTTAGAATTGGGGCTTTTTGCATGTGATGTTATTTTGATGAATTGATGATGCAAGTATGTCTTAAATATGTTGAATTGTATGCTGGTAAAGTTTGGTTGCATTTGGAGCATGATTGGATGTGTAATTGCATGTTTAAGAATGCTTTTTGTTGCAATCTGGGCAGGGCGTTTCGGAACAGTGTGCACCGTTTCGGAACGGGTGCCTTGAATGAACCCAGGCGTCCGAAACGGTATGCACCGTTTCGAAACGGTTTGGCCTCTGCCAAACCCCCGTTGCGGTACGCGTTGCGGAACGGCCCCGAGTTTCGAAACGGGCTCTGCCTGTTTCGGAACGGGTGACCGTTGGGGGCTGACATTGGCGGTTAAATGTTTTGAATTGTTTGCGTTTTGGTCCTGAATCTTGTTTGTGCAATTGTATGAGTTTGGAATGTCCGTTGGAGCTGAAATTTCACAGTGAAGCATGAAACCTGACTAATTACAAGCTGGTAACTTTAATTTGGGTTAAGTCCTCAAATTTATCAGAATTTACAATTTTGTCCCTAAAGTTGTAATTTGTTCAATTGGGTCCCTGTTTGATCTCTGATGTTTGTGATCTTATAGTATGATGTTTGTGTGATCACAATTAGGACTAATGTGCATCTAGACAAGTTTAAAAAGAAAAAAAAGGGTCGTTAATCAAGGTTGACTTTCGGGTTGACTTTGGTTTTCCCCGTGTGACTTTCTTAATTCGGGTCAACCGTCTAGGCCGGGTTAAGGGGGTTACAAGCAATATCGCCAATACTTACTTCCGAACTTAGGAAGGTGTTTCAAACCTTTCCTAAATCCCCAAACCTTGATTCTTTATCCCTCAAGGACTTATAAAACCATAGGCACTCACCGATTACGTTTCGCTTGCTCGCTGAAACGCTATCTAGGCTCCCGGATCAACACCAAAGGTGTCCGAAGATGTTTCCCCTGTTTTAAACACATAAGAGTAGAGGATTAATGCATCATCATGCGTTGAAATCATCAGCCACACACCTAAACTCATTGCTCTACACAAAAACCTCATCCCATGAAATGAACTATCCCACCCATGATCTAGAATTGGCTGCAGTTGTTTTTGCATTGAAAATTTGGAGGGATTATCTCTACGGGGAGAAATGCTATCTTTTTACCGATCACAAAAGCCTCAAATATTTGTTAACACAAAAGAAGTTGAATTTACGACAACAGAGATGGATAGAACTTCTTAAGGACTATGATTTAGTCATTGATTATCATCCGGGAAAGGCCAATGTTGTAGTTGATGCACTCAGCCGCAAACATATGCCTGGTATGTTTGATTATGAAGTTAAAAGTTATATGTACAATGAAGCGTGATAACTCATTGTTACATTATTTTCTTGTAGCTCCTCGAGCAATTAATGCTCATTTCCGGCTTCGAAAGCACCAATGCCTTGTAGCTGAACTCCAAGTTCAGTCTACTATTATTTCCCAAATTAAAGACCTACAAGAACAAGATTCTGAGCTTCAAACCATTATTTCTAAATTACCCGATAATTCGAATTTCAGAAATAATTCTGAAGGACTCTTATGTTTTCATGATCGGGTTTGCGTACCAAATGATGAAACTCTCCGTACCGATATTCTTGCCAAAGCACATTCGAGTTCCTTCTCAATTCACCCGGGGTCTGTGAAAATGTGCAAGGATCTACATGATCTATACTGGTGGCCAGGCATGAAGCAAGCTATTGTTGGTTATATTTCCAAATGCCTCACTTGTCAGAGGGTTAAGACAGAATATTGTGCTCCTACAGGACTATTACAACCCATTGATCCACCAAAATGGAAATGGGAGAAGATCACCATGGACTTTGTCAGTGGTCTACCGTTAACCCCTGCCAAGCATGATGATGTTTGGGTTATTGTAGATCAGTTTACGAAGTCAGCTCATTTCATACCTGTCAAAATGGACTACGATCTTCCTAAGCTAGCTGACTTGTACATCAAGGAAGTGATCCGACTTCATGGTGTGCCTGAATCTATCATTTCAGATCGAGATCCTCGGTTTGTGTCTCGATTTTTGAGAACCTTACAAGGAGCTCTGGACTCTAGAGTTAATCTTAGTACAACCTTCCACCCTCAAACCGATGGTCAGTCAGAAAGAGTTATTCTAATTTTGGAAGATATGTTTCGTGCTTGTATTATTGACTTTGGCGGGACGTGGGAGAAGTCATTGCCTCTCGTCGAGTTTGCTTATAATAATAGCTACCAAGCATCCATCCAAATGGCCCCGTATGAAGCATTGTATGGTAGACGTTGCAGAACTCCTTTATGTTGGCCGGAGCTGGGTGAGAGCAAGGTGTTAAGCCCTGAGTTGCTTCGTGAGACTGAAGAACGAGTTGCTATCATTCACGAACGTCTGAAGGCTGCTTTTGATCGGCAAAAAGCTTATGCTGATCTTAAGAGAAGAGACATTCAATATGAAGTCGGTGAAAAAGCCTTTCGTAAGGTATCACCGTGGAAGAAGGTCTAGAGATTTGGTAAGAAGGGAAAATTGAGCCCCCGCTACATTGGACCTTTTGAAATTGTTGAAAGGATTGACCCAGTATCATATCAGCTTCTTCTGCCATCAGAGTTGAGTAAAATCCATGATGTCTTTCATGTGTCAATGCTTCAGAACTATCGGTCTGACCCCTCGCACATTGTGGAACCTAAAGTGATGTGGAGAAGTCACACTGTTGAAGAAGCCACTTGGGAGCCTGAAGAAGCTATGAGACAACAATATCCGTATCTCTTCGGTTCAGGTAAAATTCGAGGATGAATTTTTCTTAAGGGGGGAGAGTTGTAACATCCCGAAATCCGGTCTAGTCCGAGTTCATTTGTAACACCCCGGTTTTGGGCTTAGGAGTTTTGGGCGTTGACCGGTTTGGTCAAAGTGCTGTTCGAATCTAAAGAGGTGAAATTAGGAAAGCCTAGTTCGGGTTGCATTAAAAATATGGAAAAATGTTCTAAAATCATCTTTTAATATAATTAAGTGAACTGTGAAATCAATTTTAGAAAATCAGTTTTGGAAGGGTGACATTTTGGCTAGTGACCAAAATGTAATTTTTGAAAGTTTGGTGACTGTTTTAGAAAGGGTTGAAACTTTGAATCTTTAAGGAGCTATTATTCCAAAAGTAGTTTCTCCAGATTTTTCTAAGATATTTTAAGCTATATTCTGATTTTTAAAACATATCAAAAGAGGAGGGAAAGCCATTTTGGCCATTTTGATAACTAACTTCCTATTTTCTTTTCTCTCATTTTCTCTCAACCCAAACACTATCTTTCCAGAGAATTGTTTCTGATTTTCTCACCTAAATCTCTCCTTCCAACTCTCTTTTGATTCCTAATCATCATATCTACAAAACCTCATCATTTGCTACTTGATTCATCAAGGTTTTTTATTCCAAAAAGAGGAGAAACTCAAGTTTGGAGGTAAGAACGTCCTTCTCCTCTAAAATATCAGTTCTTTACTGAAATTCCTAAGTTTTCAATCCTTAATTAATGTTTTATTAAAGGCTTTTGAGTTGTGAATTGGATCTTGGCTTATAATGCAAGATTTGGTGATTTTTGATGATTTTCGTTTGATCTGTTAAATCTGTGATTTGAGATGTATTTTTGATGATATTTGAACACTAATTTGATAAGGAATTGAGTTTTGATTAATGCAATCCCGGATAGGTTGAGTTTCCTAAGTTTAGCTTGTGATTCTTGGTTGTTTTTGAGGTGATCTTGTGGATCTGGTGTTGCTGGAGGTATAAGGATGTTAATAGGTTCTTTTTAGATGTAAAGTGATGTTAAAAGATGTTAGGTTTTGATGGTTTATGGCTGGGCTTTGTTGAGAAGTGGTTTGGATGCATTTTCGGTTGTGTTTGGTGGCCGAAAATGGAGTGTGGATGAGAGCAGCGAGTTTAGGTGCTTTCATTGAAGCAATTAATGCATGATGATGCATTAATCCTCTGCTTTGATGTGTTAAAACAGGGGAGGCATCTTTGGATCCAAGAGTTATTGATCCGGAAGCTTGATTTGGTGCTTCGGCAAGTGGCGAAGTGGAATCGGTGAGTGAAATTGGGTTTTCGGCTTTGAAACCAATGTCTTGGGAGCTTAGTTTAAGTCTAAACAACTTTGCTAAGCTCAAGCGTAAGTTTTCGGAAATACTCTCTAGTGGTGGCCATGATTTTGTTGTGATGCAATGTGGTTTATTGCATGATCTAAATACTGTTTTGAAAGCATGATTTAGCATGGTATTTGCTGTTTTTGTAAGCCATATGTTGAAGGAAGCTCAAGGTAAGAGTTCCTTGTTTTTGAACATTGATAAAATGTGGTTTGATGCTTTTAAATGCATGATGTATATGGCTTGGATTAATGCTTTAAAACAGTGGATTAATTGATGAAAATGATGTATATTGGCAAGTGATGTTTTGAAAAGGTTAAGGTCACTAAGGTGGTTAAAAGTCCTTGAGTGAGCCTTGTTTACTTAAGAACATCAAGGTGGTTAAAAGTCCTTGGATGGTTCTTGTTATGGACACAAAGGTGGTTAAAAGTCCTTGTGTGATCCTTTCCATGGTGTTTAAAAGTCCATGGGGCCATGGTGTTTAAAAGTCCATGGGGCCAAGGTGTTTAAAAGTCCTTGGGGCCAAGGTGTTTAAAAGTCCTTGGGGTGAAACTTGATGCGGACACAAAGGTGGCTAAAAGTCCTTGTGTGGTCCTCTTTCATGGTGTTTAAAAGTCCATGGCCAAGGTGTTTAAAAGTCCTTGGGGCCAAGGTGTTTAAAAGTCCTTGGGGTGAAAGTTGATGAACTTGTTTTTAAAGAAATGGAACTTATCACTTGTGGCCAATATGACATGTTATGATATGAAGCATGAGATGCTTGTTTTAAGTATGCTTTTGAGCATGTGCAATTGATGATTTGAAGCATGATTTATAAATGTTTTATAAATGCGTTATTGAATGGTTTTATGAGCATTCCTCACTAAGCTTTTGCTTACGCTCTCTTTCGTTTTCTTAATTCAATAATGCAGAACATTAGAGTACTTTGAGGGCAGCAAGAAGGGCAAGCATTCAAGTGAAAGTAAAGCTCAAAGTATGGAAGGTTCCTTAAGTACATTTTTTAGCTTTTGGTAATTTGGCAATGGGGGACCTGTGTGTATGTTTTGGGAGATGTTTTGAACTCCCTAAGTATGTTGAATGTTGTTGAGAGTGTTGGCTTTGTTGTTTGGCCTTTATATGCTTGAATTGGAAGTTTATGCTTGTATGGCTTGCTTGTGTAGGAAGCATGCCTATAGATTTGGGGCTTTTCGTATATGATGTTGTTTTGATGAATTGTTGATGCAAGTATGTCTCAAGTATGTTGAATTGCATGTTGGTAAAGTTTGGTAGCATTTGGAGCATGATTGGATGTTTAATTGCATGTTTAAGTATGCATTTTGGGGCAATCTGTGCAGGGTGTTTCGGAACAGTATCACCCGTTTCGAAACAGGTGCCTTAAACAAGCCCAGGCGTCCGAAACGGGAGAGACCGTTCCGAAACGGTTTGGCTACTGCCAGCCCGTGTTGCGGTACGCGTTGCGGAACGGCCCCGGGTTTCGAAACGGGCTCTGCCTGTTTCGGAACGGGTGACCGTTAGGGGCTGACATTGGTAGTTAAATGTTTTGAGTTGTTTGCATTTTGGTCCCGAATCTTGTTTGTGCAATTGTATGAGTTTGGGAAGTCCTTTTGAGCTGAAATTTCACATAGAAGCATGGAACCTGACTAATTACAAGTTGGTAACTTAAATTTGAGTTAAGTCCTCATATTTATCAGAAATTACAATTTGGTCCCTAAAGTTGTAATTTGTTCAATTGGGTCCCTGTTTGATCTCTGATGTTTGTGATCTTTGAGTATGATGTTTGAGTGATCACAATTAGGGCTAATGTGCATCTAGACAAGATTAAAAAGAAAAAAAAGGGTCGTTAATCAAAGTTGACTTTCGGGTTGACTTTGGTTTTCCCCGTGTGACTTTCTTAATTCGGGTCAACCGTCTAGGCCGGGTTAAGGGGGTTACATCATTTCCGAGGATTGGAAATTTCACATTGATGGGCTCAAAGAACTTACCAGCTAGTTAATTATTGCTATTGAATCCTAAGATTAGTTTAAAATGTTGTGATTGAACCTTAATAAGTTTTATTCAGTTTTTAGTGACTAAAATAGAAGGTGTGTAAGTTGGGGGACAAATCTTAAGAAGGAAAGGAGTTGAGGGACTAATCTTGTGATTAGCCCCTCCCCCATTAAAAACAACATACGTGGGAAATTCTGGTGAAATTGCTTCACCATTAGGAAAACTCAATTAAGGAATTCTAAAATAGTAAAAGAGAGTTTTTGGGAAAGAATAGAAAGCTACTGAAAGTTTAAAGTTTACACCTCTCTACCTTCCTCATCTTCTTCCTTGAAGCAAGCACCTCCATTGGAGGAATTTTAAGCACTACAATTTCCTTGTTTTATCAGTATTGAATCGTTTCTAGCAATCGGGTAAGCTATATTACTTAGTCGGTTGTTAGATTCCATGGTTAAATCAAGCTCAATCTTAAGCTAGGGTTTGGTTCATCTATACATATTTCAATAAGTTGTTTATAATGAATCAGATATCGATATTGATATTGGTATATAGATTTGGATATCAAAATATCGATTCTAATAATTTTCTATTAATATTTCCTAGCTCAAGGAGAGGAAATAGAAGCAACACCATCTCCATCACAAGCTAGGAGCAAAGGAATTTTCATCTGAGAGCCTTGAGCTTCGGATTGTAAGGTGAGTGTAATCAGAGTATCGATTTAGTCGAAATTCCTTCCCGGATCATTATTTGTTGTTTTAGATCATTTCGCTAAACATTGCTATTGAAGCGAAAGCATCGGATAATAAATCGGACACTTGGGTAAGTGTCAGTAAGTTATCATTGAATATGGACAATAGCTATTGTACATTGTCATTGATGTAAGCATTGTTACGAGACTCTAATGTCAAGTTATATGAGTAATAATCATTGGCTATATTGAAACTACGGAACTTCGTTATGTCATTGATCTGTTATGAATAATTGAAAAATATAAATATGTTGTGCCTTGGATTGGAATAACTAGGGATACAATTTGCATGCCATAGAATTCATGATCTCAGTGTACGGGTGGAATACGGTCCTAAGGCTACGACCTATGATGATTGGCGAGGCGAAGGGATGTGTTGTTGTTGGTCAATTGGTGAGGCGGAGAAAATAAGACCATTTATGTTTCGGCGAGGCGGGGGAATTCACGTTTCCATGATTTTAGTTCAATCCAAGGAAATTATGAATGTTTAAGAATTATGTTAATTGATTACGTGTTTCTATAAAGTATTAAGAATGATAGCATGAAATTTAACCATTATAACCATGAAATTCTTTTATTATTGTTTAGTGATTACCTCACTAGGCATTGAGTGCCTAACGTGTCAATTTTTATGCATTCTCAAGTTAAGGAGTCGTTCGTGAAAGATCGAATCGGTTGCAAGACAAGTCACTACTGCAAATCAAGTAATGTATTTATAATATAACTCATAGGGAGGTGGAAAGGTAGCTAAACTAGTCTTAATGCTCTTTTTGTTGTGGTAATGGCTTGTCCATTTTGTATTAAGGTTTAAGGCTTAAAATGCCCCTTTTGGTTTTTAGTTATCTAGTCTAAAGCATGCACTTTTGGTATAAAGGTAAAAAAGGAGTAAACGTATTTGTATAACTATAAAAACTTGCATACTAGAAGTTGGTGTCATTGATATGTTGTGTATAAAGTTTCGTCTTAATCGGACAAGTCTTGATATGGTAAAATCTATAAAAACCAGATAAAAATCTGTCATTTCAGACCACTGTATCGAAACGGGTGATGGCATTTCGATACAGGCGCCCTGTTTTTGAACCTGAGAGTAAGGGCGTTTCGGAACGAAGTAATGTCGTTAAGAACATTTTTGCCACTGTCGACCCTAGTACCAAAACGGGGTTCGAAACGAAATCGCCACTAGAGGCCCGCGTTTCGAAACGGGTTTCGAAACGGTCAAGTCAAGGTCAGCACTAGTCAACATGTTTCGATACACGTCAAACCTGTATCGAAACGGTCTGTCAAGTTAAGTCTTCAGGAATGAATTTTTAGTAACCGTTCTGAAACACCTCATGGTGTTCCGAAACAGAGTTAGGTAAGTCTGTTAAGGACCTTTGGACAGTTTTAAAATCTTACTTTTTGGTCACCAATTCTTATGAATTAAATTGGATAATGATGTAACTGATTAAATTTAATAAGTATAACCTCCTAGTGATGGATTTCAAATTTTAAGAGATTAATTGGCAAGGGTCCCAAGTTGTTAAAAAATTCTATGATTTAGTCCTCAACTTAAAAATAGTTGAAAAATGATCACTGTTTGTTTTCCGGTAACACACTTCGACTCTGTTCTCTCCTAGACCGGGAAGGGGGTGTTACAAAACTGTTCCCGACCGATATCGTTCGATGTCTAAAACATCTAGGCCCAAAACTAGGGCGTTACATAATCTCATCCTTAGTACGTCTTGGTGGACTCCCTGTATTTTGAATGCTCTGCATATGTCCAGAAATCCTCTTAAGTGCTGTCGAGCATCTTTTGTGGCAGTCCTACCAAATTGCCCCAACGTGTGGATCATGTTGAACATTACAGGCTTCAGCTCAAAGTGACCCGCCTCAATCTCAGGTTCTGCCATTGTAGTATCGAACCCTCTAAAGTCATGTTCTAAGTAGTCCCTGGTGGTTCGAATGTACCGTGGCTGCCTGGGCGGAATAGGGGGTTGCATTGGTGGAACTTGCTACTGTTCTCTGGGCGGCGAGTCTTGCTTCCCATCCCTTCCGTTCTGAGCATTGTTGGCAGGGTTGTGGTTTATAACTTCAATGATTTCCTCTGCTTTTCTCTCTTCTTTAGTTTTTCCAAGTGTTGTTCTGATTTCCTTTCTGAGTTCTCTTGCTCTTTATTCGATATCGTCTGCGTAATCGATTTTGCCTTTAGGGTTTTCCCTGGTCATGCACTTAGCTAAAGAAACTGTAAAAAATCGATTAAAAATAAAAATTGAAAATTAAATTCAAATAAATAAAGGTGTAGAAATTTAAAAAAGAATTTCGTTGTTACCAATCCCCCACAAAGACGCCAAAAACTTGAAGAACATTTTAGTGTTCTCTAAATATGAGCGCAAGTGCACACTCCTATCAAGTAATAGTATAAAAGATACCGTCTCGCACAGAGATTGGACAACTTAACTCGATTCGTTGTTTCTACACAAGAAAAGTAAATCCACAAATAAGTTGGTTTGTTTAAGAGGAAAACTAACATAAAAACACAAGTAAATAAAAGGGAAGATATCATATTGATAGAATGGGCAGGGTTATGCTGCTGCTTAGTGTGAAATTGCGTTGAATAGGACAAGTTGCTTTGTGCTGCCAGACTCTGCTGCCTCGGGGGGATGGTTGTTGGGTTGCTGAGACGCTCCCGCTGCCTCGACAGGGGAATGGTCTTGTGTCTCGATGGCAAACTCGGTAGAACTACAAGGCTCAACAGAACTCTTCGAAAGTGGTCCCGCTTATGTCTAAGTCTGAATGCTGTTGATGCCCACTGCAGATAATACCAGTTGTGATGTGAATCATGAAAAGACAACAATGTTAATTTGTCATCTTTTAGTCGCCTTAAACCCTAACCTATGTCTAGGTTGGATTAATCAGCAATGGCTATAGATGAGATCGTACTTACTCTTTTTGTGAGTTCGACTCTCTCGATACCGAACAAATGGATAGTAATCAACTAATCTTTCACCCTAATTGAAAACTATGAAGAACATTGAATAAGCAAACCTAGAAGCTTTATTGCAAAAAAAACTTAAAATCCTAAGCAATCGTTCTCACATTAATTACAACATAATCCAAACCTAAAGAGAGTTTTAGAACATAATGGCGGCAAAAAAACCTAAACTATGCCTAAGGGAAAACCTAAGTTGTTTTCAAGTACAATTACAATGAGTATATATAGGCATTAGCTAGGTCTAGTCCTTCTTGGAGTAGAAGTCTTAAAAGTAGCTTTCTGCATTAAATGCAACTCTAAATGCTTACTTCTTTGAGTTGAATGTGGGCTTAATCATGTTGCCTTGCTCCACAAGTAAGCTCGAGTTCCTTCTTTGGCGGCTCTGCCTGCTGCTACAATCATTGGAAAATTTTGTGGATAACATTGTTACGATCACAATTTTCAGCTCTACAAATTGCACTCCAGTTCTCCAATTTCTCATCATATTGTCTTGGGCGGCAGGTAGGGCGGCGATAGCTACTCGGCAGCTGTTGTCTCTCTCTGGAACTACATCAGTACAACTCCTCAGTCTGCTGTCTCAGCATCATGTCCTCAACTCCTCTCTTCATCTCTCACCCTTTAGTACCTAAAACTAAAACTAAACTTAAACAACACCTTTTCTTTAACAAATAACATAAAATCAATATAAAGCATGGTAGAGTAAAGAATACTGTAAAATACAATGCATGAACCTAATTATGCCTAAAATGTACTCTAAAATAGCAATAATATGAGATGGAATGTGCATGAAATATAGAACTTATGAACACTTTACAGTTTCACAATAAGGGTGGTGCTATTGTGTTGCGAGTGATAGAGGTAGTGCTATCACCAACGGGCAATGCGGGTAGTAGCATCCCGGCCGAAGTGAGAAAACAGTGAGGGTAGTTTCACCATGTGACTTGATGGGGGTAGTTACATCAAGGTATCTGTATATCCGATCATTAATGGATAGGGGTAGTGCTATCCATGGATGGGTATATTCCATTCGGTTCACTTGAAGCGTCAATATATGGATTGAACATGTATCATGGTTTTGAAATGCTTTTGTATAAAGACTCTTATACATGATGTTTGTGCTTTATGAGATTTGAGCATGAGAAGCTTGATTTGGTTTTGCATTGAGATATGCATGAGATGATGATACATGTGGTTTATAAACGATGCTTTAATTATGGTTTCTAAAGCATGAGAAAGTTGAGCATGATGTCGTTATGTTTTTAAAGAAACATGGTTTTTGAAAAATGCATTGTTGTTGTTTAAACTGATCTTTCCCTCACTAAGAAAATATGCTTACGCTCTCCTATTCAACAATGCATATTAGTGAGCATATTGGCAGCAAAATAGCAAGGGAATTCACCCAAGACATCACTCGATTTACAAGTATGGGTTTTGACACTTTTAATAAGGTGGAAATGGCAATGGGGAGGGTACCTCGGTATTTGGGAGGGCATTGTTTAAACTCCTTGTTTTGGCAAGCGTGTTTTTCCTTTTGAGACTTGTAATGTGCCTTTACATGTTGTTGTTCTTTGCTTTGTGGCTTTTGATACTCTATACGGATGGCTTCTAGTTTGCATGCCTTTAGTGTAATCATGTTTTGCAATTCTTGATGATAGATGCATTTCATGATCCCTATGTGTTGGATAAATATGTCGTTGATGTTTATCTATGATTGCATGATGATTGGTGGTCGTATGGTATGCTTTAAGGTGCTTAAATGTTTTTGTTTTAGTGTGGATCTTGTATGTGTTTCGAAACAGTAGTGGTTGTTTCGATACAACTTGCATATTCGGCCTTAATTTTTCAGAACACTGCTAGGCTGTTTTGATACGCCTAATTTTAATTTGAACCTGTGTCAAAACTCGGGGTTGTTTCGATACAACTCTACTTTTTCTGAGTGCAGGGGAGTCTAAGTTGGGGATTTGGTTCCAAAATGAATAAGGGCTGTTTTGAGACCAAATGCTACTAGAATACATGGTTTCGAAACATGGGGTGTCAATTTCGAAATGGGGTCGTTAAGTTAGTTAAAATGGCATAATATGTCAGTTTTGAGTGTTTACATTTTAGTCCATGTTTATTTGATGTGCAATTATGGATGATTAAATGACCGTATGATGCTGATATTTAACATGCAAGCATGTAATGAACCTAATTAAAGGTTGGTAACAATAATTTCTGATTTGACGTTATATTATATTGTTGCAAATGAATGGACAATTGATGTTCGGTTTAATTGGAAATATATTCGTTGCGCGAGTAAACACTACATGATTTAATTATGAATCTAGACAAGTTAAAAGAAAAAAGGGTTGTTAATCGAAGTTGACTTTAACGAGTTGACTTCAGTTTTCCCCGTGTAATTCTCTTAACTCGGGTCAAATGCCTAGATCGGGCTAAGGGGGTTACATTTGGAGAGTTCAATTTGATAAAATTGGACTTATTTAATTGGTATTTTGAAAACGGTGACTAAATATTAAAAATTGCAAAATGCATTTTAATGACTAAATTGAAGAGGGCCAAACATAGAATCTTTTGGGAGCTATTACACCAAGGTGTTATAAGCCTTTTCCCTTTATTTTGTATTTTTAAATGATTTAATTAATTGATTTAATAAATGAGTTTTATTAAAAGAGATTTTAAAAGGCTAAACATTTTCTTACGTAACTACTTTTCTCCTAAACTTTTCTCTCAACTTTCCTATCAGCCAAACTATCTTTTCATCACTAAAATTTCCTGAGATTTATCTCTTTTCACCCATTCTTGATTTCTAAATGAGTCTTATGGATTTCTACATCAACTAGCTATGGATTTCTTGATGGTTTTCATCTAAATCATTGCAATCAACGGGGAAAGCTTGTGTTAGAGGTGATCTATCTTTTATATCCTCTAATAAAGGTTCTTTAATGAAATTCTCAAGTATTTGTCTCTCTAATCTTGTTTATTGTTAAAGATTTATAACATATGTGATGAAAATAGTGAGATCATGGTTTAAAAGATGATTTCTCAAGATTTTCGTCATACTATTGGTTTGATTTGTTTGGGATTGATTTTAAGCATGATTTGGATGTTAAATGATGTTAAAATAAAGGTTTTATCATAATAATTTCTAATTGGATTGGATCTCTAGTTGTTAGATTGTTAGATTTGGGGGTTTGTGAAATTAGATTGTTTATTGATGTTATTTCATGATTAAATTAGATGGAAGTGTTAGATTATGGCTGGGTAGTGTTTAAGGAGCAAACGAAGGTGTTTTCGGTTGTTTCAAATGGGTGTTTTGGTGCTTTTGGGCAGAGCAGCGAGGTAGCTTTGATTGTTGGTGGTTTTAATACATTGAGATGCATTAATCCTCTGTTCTTGTGTATTATAAATAGGGGAGAACATATCGGAAGAGATTGAAGTTTCGGGGGCTTCAGATGCTTGATTACGCTTCAACATAGCGAGTATGGCGTTTTCGGTGAGTGGAATTGGTTTTAAAAGCCTTTCAAAGACTTGAAAGCAAGTTTTGGGGGTCTAGGTTGAGTTTGAAACACTAACCTAAATCCAAAAGTAAGTTTGAGATGCTTCGCTCTCGTTTCGTAGTTTTTATCCCATTGGTTTTATGATCATGCTCTTGTTTTGAAGATAGAATTACACCTACTGTTTTATGCATGTTTTGAGAAATGATAGGATGATTTACATGATCCCATGAGATAGAATTGTTATTTCAAAGAGAGAATTGTTTGAGAAAATGCTATGCATTGTTTATGATTTTCAAATGGGATGAGATAGATATATGTTTATGCATTGAAAAATAGTAGGTAATGATGTTTAAAATAAGTATATTGTCATGAGATGAGATTATTGTTACCGAATATAATTGGTCGACTAATAGGATGAGAAGTGCACTATAATATACAAAATTCGTACGTGCTCTTTGGTCCGGGCAATGGGGGTAGTGACATCCCGTTCGAAAGTGAGAGTGTGGTAATGAGAGATTTCACCACGGTAGATCTTGGTGATGCGAGATTCCATCAAGCTTTGTGGTGATGAGAGATGTCGCCATGAGAGTCTGGTGATGTGAGATTCCACCGGGGTAGGACTTGACATTTTCGTCAAGCTATTTGTATATCCGTGTAATGTTGCTAAATGCCAATATATGAGATTCACATGTACCTTGTTATTAATGATTTTATGCATGGTGTTTTGCATATGAGAATATGATTTAAGAAATTCTTTATGAGATGTAAGGATGTAAGGCTTTGCCCTGAGATTTTGCATTTTGATGAATGCATGAGATAGATGGTACATGTTGTTTAAATGATGTGGTTTTGCATTGAAAATTATTTGAAGCATGAGATAGAAAGAGCATGATGAGATAGAGATTTCTAAATGAAAAATGATTTTAAAATTCATTGTTGTTGTTGGTTTGTTTTGAGCATCCCTCACTAAGCATTTGTGCTTACGCTCTCATTTTTCCAACAATTTAGGGAATTAGCATATTTGGGCAACAAAGTGGCAAGAAGGATTCCAAGTAGTGGGATTAAGCTCAAGTATGGTTTTACATTTCCTTATTAGTAATAATGGTTGGCAATGGGAAGATACCTTTATGTTTTGGGAAATGTGTTTTGAAACTCCCTATTTTGTGGCAAGTTTGTTATGCCCTTAATGACTTGTAAATGGCCTTTACTTGTTGGTTTGTGCCTTGGTTTGAGTTTTGACTCTTAAGTGGTTGTTTTGCTAAGGTTGCATGCCTATAGATTCCTTTGATGCATATGGACATGTTATGATGTTGTTTCTGCCATGTATGATTGTGGTTTGATGTTTTAAATATGTTGTATGCATGTTGGAAGCATGTTGGAATGGTTATGTATGGATTAAAGTGTGAAAAACCAGCAAATTGTGACATTTCAGGCCCAGGCATATCGATACTCGACAACATGTATCGATATGACTAAGAAATTTTAGGTATAGCGTATCAGAACGATAGAAAGCGTATGGATACAGTCCTTGTGTAATTTACAAAGGGTATCGGTACTCGGGGGTGTATCAGTATGGTTTTGAGCTACTGGAAATTTGTGTATCGATATGGCCAAAGGGTGTATCAATACGAGCTTTTTGTGTTTGAAACTGGAAACTCAGTTATCAAGGGCATATCGATACATGTCCTTGTGTATCGATACGGCCAGAAGTTAAGTTAGTTAATGGCATCTTTTGAAGTTTTGTTTCTTTACGTTTTAGTCCCTAAATGTTGTGGATGCAATTAAATGAGCTTGGATGTTTGTTTTGAGCTAATATTGACTGAGAGGCATTTAATGTGACTAATTAAAGGTTGGTAACATAAAAATGGCATAAGTTCCTATAATTTGTTAAAATTACAAAATGGTCCCTAAAATGTGTTTGTATGCAATTGGCTCCCTTATCGTTGTCTGTTTGAGTTGAAAATCATTCCGCTGTGAAGTTTATCACTTAGGCTAATAATGAGCATCAAGAAAAGATAAAATGAAATAAATAAGGTTTTTTATTGGAGTAAACTTCACAGTTTACTTCAATATTCCCCGTGTGACCCGTACGGTTCGGTCTATCGTCCAGATCGGGTCGAGGGGGTTACAAGACACTAGAGTCATATTTTCAGATAACTCAATGGCAAAATCAACATTTCTATTTGGTGGCAACCCAGGTAGCTCTTCCGAAAATACATTTGGAAACTCGCAAACCGTACGTATGTCATGCACACGTACTTCCTTTGATCCTGGATTCATAACATAAGCTAAGAAAGCCTCGCAACCCAATTCCATCAAACGACTCGCTTCTAGAGCCGAAATAGCATTGGATAAGAACTTAACATTCTCACCAACAATTGCCACCTCGTAATCATCAGCATGTTTCAAGGTAACTTGCTTAGCATCAAAATCAACCAGAGCCCCATGTTCGGTTAACCAATCCATCCCAAGAATTACATCAAAACCATCGAAAGCCAATTCCATTAAATCAACCGCAAACACATGACCTTGAATAGATAAGGGACATCTCCTATACAACCTACTCGTAACAACAATTTCACCAAAGGAGCTAGGTACTTGCATTCCCACATCTAACATCTCAACAGGAATATCAAGCAAATGTGCATGCTCACTCAAGATATAAGAATGCGTAGAACCATAATCAATCAAATATAATAATGACAAGGATTGCAAAGTGAAGGAATCTGCAATCACATCGGTATCATTGCTTTCCTAGCGATGTGCGTACACCCTCACAGGTCCACCACCCTCAGGTTGGACAACCACAACATGTGCTATAGCTCTCTAACCATCCTCCCTATGCTGGAAGTTACCACTACTGCACCCACGACCTCGCTTTGGTGCAACAACATGTGCTATAACCTGACCACCTCCACCCAAAAGCGGACAATCATGTTTCAAATGGTCAAACGAACCACAACTCCAGCAAGCATTGGCCGCTACAGCTGCAACAGCATGCGCCTCTCGAGCCAAACGAGGACAATTTCGCCTCATATTCTCACATGATCCACATACCCAACAAGAATTAAAAGTCGATCTAGCCCGAGCACCATGACAATCAGTTCCACGCCAGACCTTCCTCTGCCTCACTTCGCGTCAGAGCGAGACATCTTATCACGATGCCTCTTACTCTGTCCACCTCTAGGAACAAAATCCGCAGCTCTCTTACTCAAGCTAAAACGATCTACAGGAGAAGTCAAACCCAAACACTGCTCAATATCATTGGCTCGCACCACCAATACATCGAAATTCGTGTAATCAAAGGCCAAAATAAAAGTCTTCACCTCTTGCACCAAACTATAACGAAAGCGATAACAAAGATGCCTATCACTCGGCACCAAATAAGGAGCATTCTAACTTAATCAAACAAACATAACCTCATACTCAGCAACAATCAAGCTACCCTAAGCCAAAGACATAAACTCACATTTCTTGTCATCCAAGTAACTAACTCTTAGATACTTCTTCTTAAAGGCAGCTTCGAAGAACTCCCAATCCACTTCATTTGGCTCCAAAGCCATAGTTACAGTCATTCACCAACTGTAAAAGCATCACCTTAGAACGACGAAAATACACTTCCCAACTTACGTGCATCATTGCACCCCATTTTGATCCAAAATTCGGATCATACTAGCCGTCGAAGCCTCGAATGCCTCAGGCGTTAAACCATGGTACTCAACACCACCCAAACTACGAAAGCATTCTAACGACAACACAGTTTGCCCAGCAGCAGGTGCTTGCTCTTGCACTCCAGTAACAACAGCCTGAAATGCTCCAGTCATTGCTTGAACTAAAGGCATCATATCTCCCAACATAGGCCCAACTTGCTCATGATATCCTTGCTCCTCACCAACAAGTGGAGGTGGTGGAGGAGGTAAATTCCCACCAAGAGGAACCTTGTTCTCCTGATTTCCTTGCCCTCTGGGAGCAATAATCGTACCAGATCTCAACTCTCTCCTCGGTCCCATTGTTCTATTATAATTAAGGCATGATAATAAAACAAAAACAAAGAAATCAAGCCAGCTTCAAGAAAGGATCCAAGACTTCCAACTCAATTTAAAACACTTCAACTATAGTAATAAGGCTAGGGGTATCCCAATTTCCCCCAATCATGGCATAAAGCACTCATATACGCATTGCAAGCACCGTGCATAGCTATTGCATGCAAAAGTGATGCGCAAATTGCATTGAAGTATACACGGTGACTCTTATTCTGTCCACCTCCAATAACAAAATCTGCAGCTCTCTTACAGGAGCTAGAAACATCTACACAAGAAGTCAAACCCAAACTCTGCTTAATATCCTTGGCTCGCGCCACCAATACATTGAAATCCGTGTAATTAGAGGCCAACATAAAAGACATCACCTTTTGCACCAAACCATAATCAAAATAGTCAAAATGATACCTTTCACTCAGCACCAAATCAGGAGCATACTAACTTAATCAAACAAATTGAACCTCAAACTCAACCACGATCACGCTACCCTGAGCGAAAGACATTAACTCGAGTTTCTTGTCATCCAAGTATCTAAGTCCTAGATACTTATTCTTAAAGGCATCTTGGAAGAACTCTCAATCCACTTCATTGGGCTCCAAAGCCATAGTTATAGTCGTCCACCAACTGTAAGCATCACTTTAGAACAATGAAACAACACAACACAGCTTACATGCATCAGTGCACCCTATTTGATCCAAAATCTGGATCGTACTAGACATCCAAGCCTCGAATGCCTCATGCGTCAAACAATGGTACTCAACACAGCCTAAACTACGAAAGAAATCTAACGACAACCCAGTTTGGCCAGCAGCAGGTGCTTACACATGCACTCCGGCAACAATTTCCTGGAATGCTCTAGTCATCGTCGGAACTAAAGGCGTCAGATCACCCAACATAGTCCCAGCTTGATCATGTTGTCCTTGCTCCTCACCCTTAAGTGGAGGCGGTTGAGGAGGTAAATTCTCACAAGGAGGAACCTTGTTCTCCTGATTTCCCTGCCCTCCGAGAGCAACAATCGTACCGGATCGCAACTCTCTCCTTGGTCCCATTGTTCTATTATAATTAAGGAATGACAACAAAACAGAAACAAAGAAATCAGACCATCTTCAAGCAAATATCCAAGACTTGCAACTCAATTTAAAACACTTCAACTATAGTAATAAGGCAATGGGTATCCTAATTTCCCTAAATCATGGCATAAAGCAAACACATACGCATCGCAAGCATCATGCATAGAAAACAGGGGATACTGTTCCAGAAGCAAACAAAGTGATTTTGGAGGCTTTGGATGTTTAATTTGGGCGTCGGCGAGTAAGGTTTCACAATTTGGTGAGTGGAACTTGGTTTTCCAGTGTTGAAATGTTTTAGAAAAGGTTTTGGGATGTTAGTAAGAGCTTGAAATTCTTTGCTAAGTTCGGAAGTAAGTAAAGTGAATTTCTCTCCCATATTGTACTAGTTTCAGCCTTTGGTTGCACTTGATTTTAAATGTGTTTACCTACTGTTTTAAAGCATGTTTTGAGTATATAAAATGTGTTTGATGATGCCATGTGGTTTAAGGATGCACTAGGTAAGTGATCCTTGCATGCATGTGTTGATGCATGAGTTTTTGAAGCATAGTTTAATGCTTGAGTTATGGCTTATCATGAATGCTTTGTAAAAATAGTGAGGTATGCATGAAATGTGAATTATATTGGCAAGTGATGTTGAGTAAAGAGTTTTCTAAATGAAATCAGATATAGTTAGCCGGCTATAGGATTGTGTGCACTATAAAAAAGTCGTCTTGGATGTTGAGGGGTTGTGATTGTACCGAAAACTCCAAGAAAGGACCCCTAACGATTGAGGATTGTTTAAGGTTGCAACGGTGGAGGGTAGCTCTCGGGTGTGAACCTTGTATGTGAGTCCCGTCTCTCGTTAGTGGGCTATACATCTATCGATGAGTGGTGTTGAGGGGTTGTAATTGTACCGAATACTCCATCAGAGTTGTCACAACGGTGGAAGGTTGCTCCCGTGTGTGAACCGTGAGATGTCAGTAGAGTGTATGAAGGGTGTGGGACAACCCTTGGTAATCAGTGTATCCGATATGTTTTGAGAATGTTGTTTATCACTTGTTCGCTAATATAATGGAGTGAAATGTTATGGAAAATATTGTTGATGCACATTATGAAAAATGCATGTTTTGTCCTAAGCTTAGCATAATGGTATTTATGCTTGGAAGGCTTGGAATTGGTTTAGCAATGGATTAATTGCTGGGAATTTTATGAATCATTTTGCATGATATCTAGTATGTTGATTTTGATTATAAAGTGCATGGTTGGTCAAATGAGGCATGGTGGTTTTGAAAAGAAAGAAAAATGGTTTTGTGCATTGATGACACTTTTGGTTTTGAGCAATCCTCACTAAGCTTGTATGCTTATGCTCTCTTAGTTCATCAATGTAGACAATTAGGTGTTGGAGGCAGCCACTACAAGGGATCTTTCCAAGAGACTTCGTTAAAAGTATGTCGAGCTTTCGAGTTATTTTAATAAGGGCAATGGGGGTGTCCAATGCTAAGAATCTTGGTTGTTTTGGTATTTTCTGGTTTAGCACATGTTATGATTTTATTAGTGTGTAAATGGCCTTAGATGTTGGTCGATGCAGGATTTCGTGAAATGATCTTCTGGTGCTTGATTTTCTTAGGAAGCATGCCTTTAGACCTTAATAATGTTGTTAGTGATGCTTTGATGATGCCTCTGTCATGTATCCATGTTTATTCATGTGAAATTGAGTTGCAAGCATGCTTATATAAGTTTTGGAATGGTTCGAGATTGTTTTGGAGTGCCAAACTTGCATTTTGGGCATTTGCAGACTGAAGTGTATCGATACACTTCACGGTGTATCGATACGATATTCATAAATGAGAGGGGCGTACCGATACACGAGGTCGTATCGATACCCTTTTTAGCCACTGGTCGAGGGTGTATCGATATGGTGCCCTAGCGTACTGGTACTGTCTTGTGCTGTAGAGACTGGGAAGCTTGATCCTCGGGGGCGTACTGATACCCTCCCTAAGGGTACCGATACGCTGATCGCTAATTTAGTTCAAAAACGTCTTTAAATGATCTGAATCTAATTAAAGGTTGGTAATCTGAATTTGATAATAATCCTCACAAGTTATCAAATTTGCAAGATGGTCCCTAAACTCGCAATAGGTTATAATCTATGAGCATTTGTGATGTTGTCTTATCTACTGCTTGTGTACACACATAGGAACCTAAGTTGCATCTAGACAAGATAAAAAGGAAAAAAAAGGTAGTTTATTGAGGTAAACCTTTCGGGTTTACTTTAATATTCCTCGTGTGACCTGCTCGGTTTTGTCTATAGGCTAGGTCGGGCCAAGGGGGTTTCATTTGGTAGAATCAGAGCCACGTTATGATAGATTTGGATAACAGTAAGTGGGTCGTAAGTGATTTTGATGTGAATATGTGTTATTGGTATGTTTGTTGTGATCAGTGAATGTTTAAGCATGATAAGGTTTATTATTAAGTGATGGTGATGCGATATATGATGACTGAATATGAATGTGAGTTGTTATATAATGGTTGAGTGGGCTGCGTTTTGATGCTTGAGTTGCATGATGTTTGTGACATGGGTGTAGTATGCTTTATGCTACGTTGAGGGGATGATTGAATATGCTGGTTGTGACGTGCGTGTAGTATGCTTTATGCTACGTTGGGGGATGATTGAATATGCTGGTTGTGACATGTGTGTAGTATGCCTTATTACCTAGTAAAATATTTTAAATTGGTTTTAAAGTCTTGGATCCTTGTTATTGTTGGCCTGATCTTTTGTTTGTTTTATTTTCATGCCTTAATGTTATTAGCACAGTGGGACTGAAGACAGAATTACGATTTGGGTTATTTGCTCCTGCTAAAGGGCAACATGATCAGGAGAACGAGGTTCTGCCTAGTGCAAACTTACCTCCTCCACCGCAACCACCACCTGGGGGTGATGAGCAAGGGCAACACAGATAGGCTGGTCTGGTGTTGGGAGACTTGACGCCTCAAGTACAGGAGATGACGGGGGACTTCCAGGCTGATGTTGTTGGAGTGCATGTACAAGCGCCTACTGCTGGGCAAACGAGTTTGCCATTAGAGCGCTTGAGAAGTTTGGGAGGAGTGGAATTTTGTGGGTTATCTCCTAAGGCATCAGAGGCATGGATCGCCAGTACGATCCGGATATTGGATTAGATGGGGTGCAATGATGCACGAAAGTTGGATTGCGTAGTGTCATTGTTACACGGTGATGCATATACATGGTGGACAACTGTGACAGCGGCCTTGGAGCCGGAGCTAGTTGATTAGACTTTCTTTAAGTCTGCTTTCAAAAGGAAGTATCTTGGAGTTACATACTTAGATTACAAGAGGTGGGAGTTCATGTCCCTGGTGCATTGGAACATGATAGTGGCTGAGTACGAGGTCCAATTCATACGATTGAGCCTATATGCTACGGAGTTGGTGCCGAGTTATAGGCATCATTGTGACCGCTTCCGGTATGGCCTGGTGCAGGACGTGGAGACGTTTATGCTCACGACATATTATACTGATTTTGATGTGATGGTGACACGGGCTAAGGACATAGAACAGAGCTTGGGTTTGTCATCTCGCATGGGTGGGTCTAGATTCGGCAAGAGAGGGTTTTGATGCTGGCCCTATTGGTGGGCAAAACAATAGGAACTGTGACTGTAGATATTAGCATGTGGCGAGGCGAGCTGCGCTAGCTGAGGGCAAGATGCCAAGGTTTGAGCATAACACATGTTGGTCATGTGGTTCGCGTGAGCACTTGAGGCGAGATTGCCCTCGTGCAGCTCGTGAGGTGCAGCTCAGGTGTCTGGGGAAAATTCTTGCTAGAACTGCGGGTCTGTTTATCACATGAGATGGGTGTGTCCCCTATTGGCAGAATGTGGTCAGGGTCGTGCACCTGTTGCTGCACCGCTGAGAGGTCGTGGGCGCAGTCATGGTAACTTTCGGAGGAGAGAGAACGGGCAGAGAGGTGTGGCCCGTGTTGTTGTGGTTCAACCAGAGGGAGGTGGTCCTGTGAGGGTGTATGCACAACGCGAGGGATGTAACGACACTGACGTGATTGCAGATACCTTCACCTTGCAATCCTTGTATTTGTTAGCATTGATTGATTCTGGATCTACACATTCATGTATCTTGAGTGAGCATGCACGATTGCTTGATATTCCTGTTGATATGTTAGATGTAGGAATGCAAGTAACACATTCTTTTGGTGAGACTGTTGTTACAAGGAGATTGTATAGGAGATATCCATTGTGTGTTCAGGGCCATGTTTTTTTAGTTGATTTTATGGAATTACCCTTGTATTGTTTTTATTTGATTCTTGGAATGGAGTGGTTGGTTGAGCACTGAGCTGTGGTGGATTTTGATGTTAATCGAGTCACCTTAAAGCTTGTAGATGATTACGAGGTAGTGATCATAGGCGAGAACATGAAGTTCTTGTCTAATGCAATTTTGACTCTTTAAGCGAGTCGGATGATGGAGTTGGGATGTGAAGATTTCTTGGCGTATTGATGAATCCTGGAACAAAGAAAGTGCGGGTGCAAGACATACAAACAATACATGAGTTTCTGGGTGTTTTTCCGGAAGAGTTGTCTGGGTTGCCACCAAACAGGGAAGTTGAGTTCGACATTGAGTTGTAAGAGAGTACTACTACGATGTCCATTGCTCCTTATCACATGGAACCTAAGGAGTTGGAGGAGTTGAAGACACAACTTTAGGAGTTGCGTGACTGAGGGTTCATAAGGACGAGTATTTCACCTTAGGGTGCGTTGGTCTTGTTTGTAAAGAAGAAGGATGGTACAATGCGTATGGGCATAGATTATTGGCAGCTGAACAAGTTGATGATTAAGAACAAGTACCCTTTGCCAAGGATTGGTGATTTGTTTGACCAGTTTTGTTGTGCTTCAGTGTTTTCGAAGATAGATTTGTGGTTAGTGTACTATCAATTAAAAGTTAAGGATGTGGATGTACCCAAAACAGCTTTTTGGACTAGGTATAGTCATTATGAACTCTTGGTGATGTCGTTTGGATTGACAATTGCACCAACTGCATTAATGGATATGATGAATATGGTATTTTCTGAGTTTTTGGATCAGTTCGTGGTAGTGTTTATCGATGATATTCTTGTGTACTCGCGTACCTAGGAGGATCATGATAAGCATTTGAGGATTGTTTTGCAAGTGTTGTTGGAGAATCAGCCTTATCCTAAGCTGAGCAAGTGTGAGTTTTGGCATAAGAAAGTGGTTTTTCTTGTACATGTGGTGTCAGCCGAAGGTATTCGGGTTGATCCACACAAGATCGAGGCGGTGATGAGTTGGAAAACGCCTAAATTGGTGACGAAGGTGCGTAGTTTCGTCGGGTTGGCTGGTTATTATCGAAGGTTTGTCGAGGGTTTTTTTAATATTTTTGCACCTTTGACCAAGTTGTTGCAAAAGAGTGTTCGCTTTGAGTGGACGGATGTTAGGCAACAAGTTTTCGAGAAGTTGAAGGAAGCTTTGACGCAAGATCCTGTCCTGATTCAACCAGAATTGGGTAAGAGGTTTGTAGTCTATAGTGATGCTTCGTATGTTGGTTTGGGTTGTGTGTTGATGCAAGGTGGGAAGGTTGTGGCTTATGCATCTAGACAGTTGAAGGTGCATGAACGAAACTATCCTACTCAAGATATAGAGCTAGCTGCGGTGGTGTTTTCTTTGAAGATTTGGAGACACTACCTTTATGGTGAAAAGTGTATGGTTTACACTAACCGTAAAAGGTTGAAGTATCTTTTGTCTCAGAAGGAGTTGAATCTTAGGAAACGAATATGGTTGGAGTTGCTTAAGGATTATGATTTGACCATTGAGTATCATCCTAGAAATGCCAATGTTGTGGATGATGCTTTGAGTAGAAAGTTAGATGTTGAGCTGAGAGCTATGTTTGTTCGGTTGAGTATATCACATGATGGGGGCTTAAAATCCGAGTTGCAGGTGAAACCTTCCTTGATTCAGTTGATCAAAGAGAACCAGTTGCTTGACGATTCCTTGGTGCCATATGTTTAGGATATAGCTAATGGTAATGCAACATACTTCTGTTTTAATGATGATGGAGTTTTATGTTGCAAAAGTCGAATAGTTTTGCTTGAAGATGATGAGTTGAGGCGCATTATTTTGACTACGGCTCATAGCAGTCATTTTTCTATGCACCCTGGTAATACGAAGATGTATCGTGGCTTCAAGGATGAGTACTATTGACTGGGGTTGAAAAAGGATGTTCCTGATTATGTAAGTAAGTGTATGGTTTGCCAACGTGTGAAGGCTGCCCATCAGTTTCCTTCTTGTCTGTTACAACCTTTGAGGATACCAGAGTGGAAGTGGGAAAGGATTACGATGAATTTTGTGTCCGGGCTGCCTTTGACCCTATCTAAGAAGAACTTTGTATGGGTTATTATGGAACGTCTTACGAAGTGTGCACATTTCATGGTTGTGCATACTACGTATACGTTGGACAAGCTTGCAGAGCTGTATATTGCTGAGATTATGCGTTTGCGTGGTGTGCCCATGTCTATAGTGTCAGATAGGGATCCAAGGTTCACAGCAAGGTTTTGGGAATGTTTACATCAGGCGTTGGGTACACGGTTGAATTTCAGCACTTCATATCATTCTCAGTCAGATGGACAGCCAGAACGGGTTATCCAGGTACTAGAGGACATGTTGCGATGTTGTGTGATTGATTTCCAAGGTTCTTGGGAAAAGCATATGCCTTTGGTTGAGTTTGCAAACAATAACAATTTTCAAGCAAGTATCCAAATGGCTCCATATGAGGCCTTGTATGGGAGGAAGTGCATAACGTCTCTTTGTTCGGCTGAGGTGGGGCAAAAGTTGCTTTCCTGCCAGATATGCTCAAGGGAACAACTGAGTACGTTAAACTTATTTGTGAGCGATTAAAGTCTGCATCAGATTTACAGAAATCTTATGTGGATTTAAAGCGTAGGGAGATTGAGTTTACGGTTGGAGATCGCGTGTTCCTAAAGGTATCACCTTGGAAGAAGGTGATGAGGTTCGAACATAAGGGAAATCTTAGTCTGAGGTTTATTGGACCTTATGAGGTGGTGGACTGAGTTGGTCCTGTGGCTTATCGGTTGAGGTTGCCTTCCGAATTGGAGAAGATCCATGATGTATTTCATGTTTCTATGTTGAGGAGGTATATATCAGATCCATCTCACGTGATGCTAGTTGAGGATTAAACCATTACCTGTTGTGATCTTAGCCTCGATCGTTAGGGTACTTGGATGGAGTTTACGACACAATCACAACCTCTCGACATCCAAGGCAACTTTATTCACGATGCACCCAATCCTATAGTCGGCTAACTATATCCAATTAAAGTAACCCAAAACTATTTACCATCACTTGCCAATATAATCATCAATCATAATTAATTCACTATTTTACAAGTATGAACCACAATGGCACTTCCACAAGCATTAACGTGCTTAAAACCAATTGCATAAATCATTTAAACTCAAGTATCACTTACCACGTGCATCCTTAACAAAATGGCATTTAAAACCAGCATCATCATTGCTCAAAACATGCTTTAAAATAGTAATCAAACCACATTTAAATCAAGTGCATTTTAAACCAAAACATAGCACAATCCAAGAGAGGCTTTATCTATACTTACTCTTGAGATTAGCTTAGTGTTTCAAACTTAAACTAAGCTCCCAAAACAACGTACAAAATGTTTCAAAGCTAGAAAACTCTTTTCTACTCGCCGATACGCGAAACTTCACTTGTCGATGCGAAGATCACTTGCCCGAAGTTCCAACAATGGCTTCGCTTGCTTCCGGATCAATGTCCCCTATTTTTAGAGCATCAAAGACAGAGATCCAATGCATTAAAATGCATTCCAACACCAGCAACCAAACACAAACTCGTTGCCCAACCAAAGTACATCAATTAACCCATCTGAAACAACTGAAAGCTCATTCAATTGCTTCTTAAACCAAGCCTAGCCAACAATCATCACTTCCAACCATTAATATTCATCACATCACATCTAAAAACAACCTAAACCCTTCCTTACACCTGCAGCAAACATATCACCATCAAAACACTTCAAAACTCAACTAAAACCATCATAAAACTCAAGGATCTCAAGGATTTCAGGATCTATATCATCAAAACACTTTTTCAACATCATAATCATACCAAAAACTCAATTATAATCCATCTAAAACATAGATCATCAACAACAGTCCTAAAATCAAGAATTAAACCTTTATTTTGCAAGATTTTAATCTTAAATCAAAACTATAATAAAAACTCAGTTAACAACAACAATTAGGAGTCAATAATTCTGTGAATTTCTATAAAGAACCTTGATTAGAGGTTGAGAACGGGATTTACCTCCAATCCTTGTTTTCCTTAATGTTTGACAAGTTTTTGCTTCACAAATCTTGAAGAAATTGAAGAGAATTCTTGGAAATTGATGAGAAATCAAAGAGAGAGTGTTTGGGAGAAATCAAATCTGGAGAAAAGGTTTTAGAAATGGGTTTTGCTGAAATGAGGATTGGAAAGTTAGTTACGTAAAATGAAACTTCTCAAATTATCGTTTTATAATTAAAATAAAAATTCATTTTTAATAAATTATTTTAAAACTCATTTAAAACACATGTCAATTTAAGGAAAGGTGTAATTGAACAAAAACTCCCTAAATATTCTAAAATTTTGACCCCTATTTTGAAATTTGCATTTTCCACAGTTTTAAAACTTTACATTTTGGTCACTATCCAAAATGTACCTCTTCCAAAACTCATTTTGTAAAATTGATTTGACCAACCTCTTAAACATGATTTTAGAGGAGTTTAGCAGTTTTTGTCATATTTTTATCCTATCCCAAACCTTGTTCTCCCTGAACCACCTAATACGATTCGAACCATTTCCAATCGGCCCAATCTGGTCTCTAAAACATCTAGGCCCAAAACCAAAGCGTTACACTTTTATTGGTTTGTAAATGGCCTTAGATGTTGGTCGATGCATGATTTCGTGAAATGATCTTTTGGTGCTTCATTTTCTTAGGAAGCATGCTTGTAGTCCTTAATAATGTTGTTAGTGATGCTTTGATGATGCCTCTGCCATGTCTCCTTGTGTATTGATGTGAAATTGAGTTGCAAGCTTGCTTATATAATTTTGGAATGGTTCGAGATGGTTTTGGAGTGTCAAACTTGCATTTTGGGCATTTGTAGAATAAAGTGTATCAATACACTTCATGGTGCATCGATATGGCCTTCATAAATGAAAGGGGCGTACTGATACATGGGTCGTATCGATACCCTTTTTAGCCACTAGTTGACGGCGTATCGATACTGTGCCCTAGCGTACTGGTAAGGTCTTATGATGCATAGCCTGGGAAGCCTGATCGTCGGGGGCTTACTAATACCCTCTCTAAGGGTACTGATACGTTGATCGTTAATTTAGTTCAAAAACGTCTTTGAATGATCTGAATCTTTACGATTTGGTCCCTGGTTGTTTTGTGTGAAATCAAATGAGTTCTAATGGTTGTCTTGAGTTGAGTTATTACGGTGAAGCATGTAATGAACCTAATTAAAGGTTGGTAATCTAAAATTTGATAATAATCCTCACAAGTTATAAAATTTGCAAGATGGTCCCTAAACTCGCAATCGGTTTTAATCTATGAAATTTTGTGATGTTGTCTTATCCACTGCTTGTGTACACACATAGGAACCTAAGTTTTATCTAGACAAGATAAAAAGGAAAAAAGGTCGTTTATTGAGGTAAACCTTCTTGGTTTACTTTAATATTTCCCGTGTGACCTGCTCGGTTCGGTCTATCAGCTAGGCCGGGCCAAGGGGGTTACAGGTTTTGAGATATGAACTTGCTTAATGATCACTTGTAAGCCAATATAATGATTATATATTATGAAATGGTTTATGATGCATAATGTGGTAAATACATGTTTTACTCTTTAAGCTTTGCATATGCTAACTATGCATTGGAAGGCTTAAATTGAGTGTTAGCAATGGGATTTCCTGTTGTATTCATAATACATGTTGCATGAAGTTTATATATTGATTTTTGGATTAAGGAAAGTGCATGGTTTTAATGGCATGATGGTTTTAAATTGATGTTTTGAAGTAATTGAAATGTGATTTTAATGTGGACTTAAGAAATGGTTTTTAATGCACTGATGTACTTGGTTTTTGAGCATTCCTTACTAAGCCTTGTGTGCTTACGCTCTCATTTGTCCATCAATGCAGATAAGTGAAGTTTTGGAGGAAACAAGTAGCAAAGGATCTCAAAAGACTTCGTTTAAAAAAGTATGTTTCGATTTAGACTAAAGTAATGATGGCAATGGGGATCCATTGGGTTTTGGGGAGATTTGTGCAAACTCCCTTTTGAGCAAGTTTGATTTGCTGTTTTAGACTTGTAAATGGCCTTTGGTATTTGGATTATGCTTTACTTTGCATTTTGTGATCTTGCTTGGCTTATGTTCTTGGATGCATGCCTATTGTTGAGTGTGTAAAAGTTCTATTATTTACACCCTATTTAACCCATATTTTCTGCTGCATTCAAGCATTATTCATTGCGTTTAGGTTAGTTTACAGAAAAACATCACAAATATATTGAAAGGCACAGTTTCTACTAAAAATGGTTGTTTTTGCAGGTTGCTGCCTTAGCAGACGGTGAGGGCAGGCGCTGGGCAGAGAAGAAGAAGAGCTGAACTGGACAAGCAGACAAAGAGGACGATGCTGCCATGGTTGCTGTCGTGACAGCAGAGGACGACAGCAGTTTTGAGGAGAAGAAGCAAAGTGGACCTCGACAGATAGAGAAAATTCAGCCCGTCTGTCGTGTGAAAACCTTATATTTTTCCATGCCCCAGATCAAAAGATATGTCAATCCCAAAGTTCAGGGCGGGAAAATCCCAAGCAAGAAGATGACGGCTGGAAAGTAAATTCCTTGAAGATTTAGTCTTTTTGAGAATTATACTTTCAATTAAAGTTGTATTCTTGCTAATTTAGATAACTTGAGCCCAAAGCTTATATAAGGGCATGCATTTTAACCTAGGAGGGCATATCCCATAACCGATTACCCTAGCCTCCTTCCCAAATTCTAGTCGTTTTCCTGCCCTCGACATGTTCTAAATCCTTCCTAGGGCCACGGGTTGATTTGTAAAGTAGTTGCAAGGGTTGTTTTGTTTTAGGAATTTTCAACTTCAATAAAATAAACTTCAAGTTCTCTTATTTTGGTTATTAATATCTTGCAAGAGCATCGGGAGAGCATTGTGAGGTTATCTATTTACTTAGCATCGGGAGAATTAAGTCTACGAAAGAAATAAGAGCGAGTTCTCTAGTTTATAGTTGAACTATCTCGGGCCTAGGGATAGGACGAGGTTAAGTGGCTAAAGAAGAATTCATACACATCGGTGTTCATCCTTCGATTCACGCCGGGAGGTATCATCGAAGACGTGATCATCGACAGACTTTGACCTAGGGATAGGCCAAGGCACATCTGGGATTCTTGCCAAACTTGAAGTACTGAGTTGGGTGTTTGTTGCCGCGACAATTAACGGACTGCTGCCGCGACAGGTGCTGCCGCGACGGGCGCGACGACAAAACTGGATTTCCTAAACTCTGTAATACCTGCACTATTGAGCAATTCAATACCAGCCCATTCTCTCTATCTTGATATCTCTACTCTTTTATTTACGTTTACTTTATTATTTTCGTGACAACTCTCAAATATTTCCTTTATTTTCGTGCAGTGAATTAAGGTGAAGCTATTAGCCCAATCCCTATGGAGACGATATCCGATACTTCGTATCACTTTACTACTTGCGTCGCGTACACTTGCACTACCATTGCGATAGACTATTTTACACGCAACAAGTTTTTGGCGCCGTTGCCGGGGATTGGCAACATAACTCTACCTTTTCTTTTACTGCACTTTTCGTTTTTGTTTTTATTTTTATTTTTCTGATTTTCTTTGGTGCATTCAGCTCTTGCTTTTCACAAGGTTTCTTGTTTATGCGCAGATCGAATCGAGGTAAAGATCCTGAGTATCCATTAGGTCCGGAAATCGAACGTTCATCCAATCTCAAGAAACAACTTCGTCACTTACTAGCCAGGAACGAGTACCTTGAGGAACAGCTAGAGAAGATGGCATACAATGGAAACAACCTGCCTGTCGGCGACCCGCCTGCTGCTGTCGGACGACGGTCCTGTCGTGACTACATGTTGAACGATCATGTAGAACTGGAAACCACGCTGCCGGACATTGATGTTGATAACTTCGAGCTGAAACCTGTCATGTTTAGCATGATCAACAATGCCAGTCAATTCAGTGGTGCTGTTACAGAGGATGCTAGGGAGCATCTCAAAACGTTCCAGGAGATCTGTGGTTCGTTTAGACTGCCAGGAGTTAATCCGGAGATACTGAGGCTTCGGTTATTTCCTCATTCATTGAGGGACAGAGCAAAGACTTGGTGGAATAAACTTACGCCGAGTTCAATTAGAACTGGGGCAGATTTGTCTCGTGAATTTTTATCTCGTTTTAATCCTTCGCATTTATCTGAGCGATTACATAATGAAATTGCTACTTTTCAACAGGAAGATGACGAGCCGATGCACGAGGCCTGGGACAGATTTACTACTTTTCTTCGGAACATCCCAATGCATGGATTCCCCGTCTGGAATGAGGTTACTAAGTTTTATAATGCTGCCAACTTACAAACTCGTATTCGAATTGATTCAGCAGCAAACGGACTATTATTGGATAAAGATCCGGACGAGGCAATGCAAGTATTGAAAAATCTGGCTAAGAATGAAGAGCAGTTTCCGACAGCAAGAAGAGGGGGTAAACGGGTATTAGCTATCAAGGATTATGAGGCCGACAGCACGATGAAATCACAAGTAGCATTCCTTACTAAGGCAATGAAAAAGCTATTGAATGAAGACTCACAACGTGGATTTGCTGTCGAGGAGGTATGTGAAATCTGTGAGGGAAATCATAGTTCGGATGAGTGTCCTATACAGTTAGAAGAGGGAAAATATGTTGGGAACTATAAGCCGAATTACAACTCCAACAACTATAATCCCAACTGGAAAAAAGGATCCCAAGTTTTCTTGGAGCAATCCTAATAATGCCCTGAATCCTCAAGCACACAATCAGAATCAGGGAGGACCTAGATTGTTGACCCCTCAGCAATTGCCGCCGCAGCAGCAACAACAGCTGCCACCAGCTGCCACGAGCAGTATACTGGAACAGACTCTGGCCACTTTTATGTCTCAGACAGGTACTTATATTGAGAACATGAATCAGTTTGTTAAGAAAACAGAGTCATTCATGGATAAAACAGAGATGCTGATGACGAATCATGAAGCTACTCTGAAATCTTTGGAGACACAAATGGGTCAGGTTTCCCAACATATCAAGCCAAGGCAGACTGGAGGATTCCATAGCAATACTGAAAATGCTAGGCAGCCCACACATGAGCAATGTAAGGCTATTACTACTAGGAGTGGGAAGAAATTATCAGGGCCGGAAAAGGAAGCTGAAATAGTGAAAAAACCTGCCTTGGACAGACCTGCCGAGAAAGTTGCCCCAACAGGTGACAAACAGACTGATGTCGATGAGCTTGTCACGCCAGCAGAAGCGACAGAGGAGAAAAATGATGAACCCAAACCTCCTCAGATTCGTATGCAGTGGGAAGGACGTATTGCTGACTATCGCCCCCACCTCCTTTTCCTCAACGGTTACAGCAAGCAAAGCAAGAATCTCAGCTCAAAAAGATTTATGATATTTTTAAGTAGGTTCATATTAATATTCCGCTGTTAGCTGCCGTTAGGGAGATGCCCGGTTACGCCAAATTTCTCAAGGATGTCATGTCAAAGAAATCTAAACTTGGGGAGTTTGAAACGGTTAAGATGACAGAAGGTTGCATGAGTATTCTTCATCACCAGCCACCCCAGAAAAAGAAGGATCCGGGGAGCTTCATCATACCTTGTGTAATCTGATATAAATATGTGGGTAAGGCACTTTGTGATCTTGGTGCTAGTACTAATTTGATGCCAAAATATGTTTTTTAGAAATTAGGTATTGGAAAGGCGCGGCCCACGACAGTAACTCTGCAGCTGGCAGACCGCTCTTATGTTCATCCGGAAGGAAAAATTGAAGATATTCTGGTAAGAGTGGATAAATTTATTTTTCCTGTTGACTTTCTTGTTTTAGATTGTGAGGCAGACGAAAATGCACCAATCATCCTTGGGCGACCCTTCTTAGCCACGGGAAGATCACTGATTGATGTGGAGAAAGGAGAACTCACCATGAGAGTGAACGACCAAGAGATAAAGTTGAATGTTCTCCAAGCTATGAAGCATGCTGATGCAGACGAGGAATGTAAGGCTACCACTGAAGTTGCCTTTTATCAACCCTGCATCAGGTCGGGCTGTCACGACATCAAAATTGGTCACTGCCTCGGCAGCCACCTACAGGGCTGTCACGACAGCACTGGCGACAACACTGACGACATCAACTCCTCTAAATCTGATACATCCGATACTGAAGATCAGGAGGAGGTAAACTGGATAGGCGATCGTCCAGGTAAGTTATTCGAACCTTTAAATTATACTTCGGATAACCATGCAATCCAAAAGCCATCTACTGTTGAGCCACCTGCCTTAGAACTGAAGCCCCTGCCAGGGCAGCTAAAATATGCTTTTCTTGGTTCAAATGATACGTTGCCCGTAATCATCTCTTCTAAGTTGCTGCAGGAACATGAACGATAGCTAATAGGGATGTTGCGGCAGCACAAAAAGGCAATTGGATGGACGATAGCCGATATTCAAGGCATTAGTCTGGCGTTATGCATGCACAAAATCCTTTTAGAGGAAGATCATAAGCCGACTATAGATGCCCAAAGGCGGCTAAACCATGCGATGAAAGAGGTTGTTCGTAAAGAGATAATCAAATGGTTAGATGCTGGTATTATTTACGCCATCTCCGACAGCAAATGGGTGAGCCCGGAGCAATGTGTTCCCAAGAAAGGAGGAATGATCGTGGCGACCAACGAAAACAACGAGTTAATCCCAACCATGACTGTGACCGGTTGGAGGGTTTGTATGGACTATCGGAAGCTTAACAAAGCTACCCGAAAGGACCACTTTCCTTTACCCTTTATTGATCAAATGCTTGATAGATTAGCGGGTAAACCTTACTATTGTTTTCTTGATGGTTATTCAGGGTATAATCAAATTGCTATCGCACCGGAGGATCAAGAAAAGACGACTTTCACATGCCCCTACGGAACGTATGCTTTTAGGAAAATGCCATTTGGATAATGCCATTTGGATAATGCAATGCACCCGCCACCTTCCAAAGGTGCATGATGGCCATATTCTCCGATATGGTGGAGGACTTCCATGAGATATTTATGGATGATTTTTCAGTCTTTGGAGACGATTTTGAGAGCTCCTTAGGCAATCTACAAAAGGTACTTGAAAGATGTGAAAAAGCAAACATGGTCTTGAATTGGGAAAAATGCCACTTTATGATGGATGAAGGGATAGTCCTTGGCCATAAGATTAGCTGCCGTGGGATAGAAGTCGACAGGGCCAAGATAGAAGTGATCGAAAAGCTGCCGCCGCCGACCACAATCAAGGGTATTAGAAGTTTCTTGGGACATGCTGGTTTTTATCGGATATTTATTGCGAATTTCTCAAAAATCACCAAGCCCCTATGCCATCTTCTAGAGCAGAACCGACCCTTTGACTTTAATAAAGAATGTACTGAAGCATTCAAGGTTCTGAAGGAAAAACTGGTAACAGCACCAATAGTACAACCACCAGACTAGACACAGCCATTTGAGATTATGTGTGATGCTAGTGACTATGCTGTCGGGGCAGCACTTGGGCAGCGGAGAGACAAGTTATTTCATGTCATATATTATGCTAGCAAGACACTGAACGACGCCCAAGTGAACTACACCACCACAGAGAATGAGTTATTAGCTGTGGTGTTCTCCATTGACAAGTTTCGTTCTTACATACTTGGAACGAAGGTAATAGTGCACACAGACCATTCTGCCTTAAAGTATTTGTTCGCGAAAAAGGATGCAAAGCCTCGATTGATACGGTGGATCCTGCTATTGCAAGAATTCGACCATGAAATCAAGGACAAAAAAAGGACAGAAAATCAGGTGGCAGATCACTTGTCAAGGTTGGATAAGGGACAGAGTCTACCAATTGATGAGACACACATATTGGAGACCTTCCCAGACGAGGAGCTCTTTGCTGCCGCAATCACTGCCGCGACAACCATGGCGGCAGGTAAGTCTTCTGAACTCCCCTGGTATGTTGATTTCGTTAATTTTATAGTTAGCAGAATAATTCCTTATGATCTTAATTATCAAGCCAGGAAGAGGTTCCAAAATGATGTTAGGCATTATTATTGGGACGAACCTCTTCTTTTCAAAATATGTGCAGATCAGGTTATAAGGAGGTGTGTACCACAAGAAGAGCAAGAAGACATTCTTCATCACTGCCATGCTTCAATGTATGGAGGTCACTAAGGAGGCAACAAAACTGCTGCCAAGGTGCTGCAGTCAGGGTTTTATTGGCCGTCATTGTATAAAGATGCACAAATCTTCTACAAGAGCTGTGACAGGTGCCAAAGGACAGGAAACATCTCAAGGAGAAACGAGATGCCGCTGCAGAAAATTCTAGAAGTCGAAATCTTCGACGTTTGGGGGATTGATTTTATGGGACCGTTTCCATCTTCATGTGGGAATCTATACATCCTCCTAGCAGTGGATTATATCTCTAAGTGGGTAGAAGCTATCGCCACTCAAAAGAATGATGCCAAGATAGTCCAAAAGTTTTTACACAAAAACATTTTTCTAGGTTTGGCATCCCTAAGGCGATTATCAGTGATGAAGGGAGACATTTTGACAATACGGTTATTGCTGCCGCCTTGAAGAAATATGGTGTTAAGCATCGGATCGCGACAGCATATCACCCACAGACCAATGGACAAGCTGAGGTATCAAATAGGGAAGTTAAGAACATTCTTGAGAAGATTGTTAAGCCAACTAGGAAAGATTGGTCTTTACTCCTCAATGATGTGTTATGGGCATATAGGACAGCTTTTAAGACTCCATTGGGCATGTGTCTGTACCGATTGATTTATGGGAAAACATGTCATCTGCCTGTCGAGATAGAGCACAGAGCGTACTGGGCGATCAAGGCAGTGAATATGGACTTGGACAAGGCAGGCCAGAAAAGGCTGTTAGATTTGAACGAAATTGAAGAAATCCGGACAATGGCCTACGACAATGGAAGAATCTACAAGGAGAAAACAAAAAAGTGGCATGACAGGAAGCTGCTGCCACGACAGTTCTGCCTAGGGCAGCTTGTATTGTTGTTCAATTCCAGACTGAAACTCTTCCCAGGGAAGTTGAAATATAGATGGTCTGGCCCGTTCCAAGTTGTACAAGTTTTTCCCCATGGTGCCATCACAATCCGATCATTAAAAGACGGGCACCAATTCAAAGTCAATGGACAGCGCCTCAAGCATTATCAGGGGACTAAAGCCCCAGGAATGCAGGAAGTGGTTACCTTAAGAGATGCCCTACCTGGCATCCCTAATTTAACCTAAATTTTATTTTTATTTATTTTTCTTATTTATTAATTATTAGGAAATAAGGTTTATTTTCTTTTGAATAATGTTTTTTATTTTTATTGTTTTTAGGAAATAAAGGAGTCAAGAAGAACAGGAGAAGTGAACTCAGCCCAGCATCCATCCATCAGCCCAACAAAGCCCAATATTGAAGCATGTCGTTACAGCTGCCGCGACAGACGCGGAAAAGACAGGCTGTCACCACGCTGTCCCGATAGACGCGGAAACGTGTGACAGACACGGAAACGTGTGTCAGACGCGTCAGACACGCTAAAGCTCAACAGTCGCCCTGTTATTCGCGCCTGCGTTACAGCTTCAACGGGCAGCAATTCCTCTTCTATAAAACCCCGTTTCATTTTCACTCACTTCTGCCTTTCTTAGTTTCTCTCCATCTTTAGTTTTCATTTGCTTTTCACAACCCTTGCACTAGCATGTCTTCCAGAAAAAACCGCCGCAATGCTGCCTCTACTTCCTCACCAGCAGCAACTCCCCCACAGTCCTTTGCAACCAGAGATCTGTGGGAAGAATGAGGTTTCATCTATACCCTAAAGGCAAAGAATCTGGGCCTTAAGCCTTTCATAGCCTGGAAGATTAGAGCTCTATTATGGCAGACATTTGCGGAGCAACCAGAGGAGATGAACGAGACGCTGGTGAGAGAATTTTATGCTACCATCAGCAGCAAAACGGCGACAACAGTGAGTGTTAGAGGGAAAGAGGTACCGTTTACAGCGGAGCACATCAACTCCTTATATGGCCTCTACATAGGCCCCAATGATGATGCACATCAGCAGTTCCTCGACACCTTGGATGATGCTGCCTATGACGCTATCATGGCAGAACTGACGGAAGAGGGAACCGAATGGAATACAAGCTGGAAAAATCCACACACAGTGAAGAGGGGGCAGCTGCTGCCGGAGGCAAACTGTGGAATGCCTTCATCAAAAAGAGGATTATGCCATCGTCACACCATACAACCGTTGACCAGCAAAGGTTAGCCTTAGTACACTCTATTTTAAATGAACGACCCATTAATGTGGGTAGTTAAATGCGAGAGAGTATTTTAGAAAGTGCACATCGACCGACGGGCCTCCTCTTCCTCCCCTACCTCATCACGTCCCTCTGTCGCGGTCATAATGTGCCGGAAGCCGACACCAATTACATAGTGAAAGGACGGGGTTGGACAGAAAAGAATATCATCAGCCTCATGGAGTTGACAGTGGCAACCCCTCTCTCATCTTTCAACCCCGCTGCTGCCCCAGCTGAATCATTAGAGCAGCCAAATCCTGAACCTGCCGCCGCAGCAGCTGCTCCGACAGACCCCTCCAATCAGATCCTAGCTGCCATTCAAAGGATGGAGGAAAGACAGTTGGGCCTCATGACATTCATCAGGGACTTTGCCGTATCCACGGTAAATTTTATTCAAACTACTTTAAATTTCCATGATGTTGTTTTCCCCACCTTCCCTGCCCACTACTTCACTGTCCCCACCCCTGTCCACACACCTACACATGCTGCAACCCCACAAGCACCATCTGCCGCCTCCATACCATCACCTGCCCCGACGGCATCCGGAAGCATCCATGCCGAAACATCCGCTCGAGGAACAAAGCGACCAGTGCCCTCGGATGACCTTGCTGCCTTTGTTGCCGGATTCTCTTCCTCCTCCATTTGGGCAGACAATGACGATGAACCCTCTATTCAGAGGAACATGTCGAAGGACTTTACACCGGTAAAGAGGCAGAAAAGAATGGCAGATAAGAACACTCTGCCAAAGGCCAGCAGCAGCAGTGACAGCAGCTCTGATATTCAGGTTGTACAACAACCACCCCAGCCCGCCCCAAGAGCCAGAATCCGCCGCTAGATCCGCCTAAGCAGCAGCAGCGAAGACAACGCCTAAATTTAAGTTTCTTATCTTATTATTGTTGTCTGCTATATATTTTTTGTGATGTACTGCCTTCATATGTCTTCATTTTTATTTTGTCATTTGCATTGAGGGCAATGCAACCCTCGAGTTTGGGGGTGGCAACCCTCCATATTAATGGAGTACATCTTTAGTTAAATTTTGTGTCTTTTACTTAGTTTATTTTTCTCTTAAAAAAAGATGAAAATATTGAAAAATTTGGCTGAAAATTGTGAACTGAACTTACCTGTCGTGACAGCTCTGTCGTGACAGCTCTGTCGTGGCAGTGACTTTAGGATAGTTTTAGGAGAAGTTTAGAGCCTTTCTATAGTTCTGAAAACTTAAACACCATTGTGACTGTTATACTGCTTATACTTCTTTTAGCCAAACTAGAATAGGAAGCTTAGCACTTGAATAGCCCCTAGAGGTGCCCGAAACTGGCTCTAGGAAAGAAGTTTAGAAAAAGAGACTCAACAGCCCTAGAGGTGCCCGAAACTGGCTTTAGGAAGTTAACTAGAGGTGCCTAAAAATTGCTCTAGTGAAACTTTAGCTTAAAAAAAATAGAAACATCGAGTCAAAACAAAAAAAAAAGAAAAAAAATAAAAGGAGCATGAAAAAGTGCCTTCAAAAGATAAACTTTGGCATAAAAATTCGAGTTAAGAGTTGAATATTATAGTGAAACTAAGAGAGTCTTGGCATATAACTGTTCACAAGCATGCACACACTGCACGAGGACTATAGTGAGATTCCGGACAGATCCTATATTATCCGACAGGTTGATGCCGCCACAGGGAACGAACGACGGGTAAGGGAAAGTTCACTGTTTGAAAGCCAAAACAAAAATATTTCATTTTTCTTTTGAGTCTTAGTTGCTTGAGGGCAAGCAAAAACTTGAGTTTGGGGGTGTGTTGAGTGTGTAAAAGTTCTATTATTTACACCGTATTTAACCCATATTTCTGCTGCATTCAAGCATTATTCATTGCATTTAGGTTACTTTACAGCAAAACATCACAAATATATTGAAAGGCAGAGTTTCTACTAAAAATGGTTGTTTTTGCAGGTTGCTGCCTTAGCAGACGGTGAGGGCAGGCGCTGGGCAGAGAAGCAGAAGAGCTGAACTGGACAAGCAGACAAAGAGGACGATGCTGCCATGGTTGCTGCCGTGACAGCAGAGGACGACAGCAGTTTTGAGGAGAAGAAGCAAAGTGGACCTCGACAGATAGAGAAAATTCAGCCCGTCTGTCGTGTGAAAACCTTATATTTTTCCAAGCCCCAGATCAAAAGATATGTCAAGCCCAAAGTTCAAGGCGGGAAAATCCCAAGCAAGAAGATGACGGCTGTAAAGTAGATTCCTTGAAGATTTAGTCTCTATTTGAATCATACTTTCAATTAAAGTTGCATTCTTGCTAATTTAGATAACTTGAGCCCAAAGCTTATATAAGGGCATGTATTTTAACCTAGGAGGGCATATCCCATAACCGATTACCCTAGCCTCCTTCCAAAATTCTAGTCGTCTTCCTGCCCTCGACATGTTCTAAATCCTTCCTAGGGCCACGGGTTGATTTGTAAAGTAGTTGCAAGGGTTGTTTTGTTTTAGGAATTTTCAACTTCAATAAAATAAACTTCAAGTTCTCTTATTTTGGTTATTAATATCTTGCAAGAGCATCGGGAGAGCATTGTGAGGTTATCTATTTACTTAGCATCGGGAGAGTTAAGTATACGAAAGAAATAAGAGCGAGTTCTCTAGTTTATAGTTGAACTATCTCGGGCCTAGGGATAGGACGAGGTTAAGTGGCTAAAGAAGAATTCATACACATCGGTGTTCATCCTTCGATTCACGCCGGGAGGTATCATCAAAGACGTGATCATTGACAGACTTGGACCTAGGGATAGGCCAAGGCACATCTGGGATTCTTGCCAAACTTGAAGTACTGAGTTGAGTGTTTGCTGCCGCGACAATCAACGGACTGCTGCCGCGACATGCACATCTGTGATCATCGACAAACTTGGACCTAGGGACGGGCGCGACGACAGAACTGGATTTCCTAAACTCTGCAATGCATGCACTACTGAGCAATTCAATACCAGCCCATTCTCTCTATCTTGATATCTCTACTCTTTTATTTACGTTTACTTTATTATTTTCATGACAACTCTCAAATATTTCCTTTACTTTCGTGTAGTGAATTAAGGTGAAGCTATTAGCCCAATCCCTGTGGAGACGATATCCGATACTTCGTATCACTTTACTACTTGCGTCGTGTACACTTCCACTACCATTGCGATAGACTATTTTACACGCAACACCTATAGTTTACCTTTGATGCATTTTGTCATGTTATGATGATGAGTATGCCATGAATGACTAGGGATTGATGTTTGGATATGTTGTATGCATGTCGGAATGTTTATTATTGCATTAAAGAGTGAAAAAAATAGAAAAAAAGTGTCATTACAGGCCCAGGCGTTTCGGTATGCCCAATGATGTATCAAAATGGTGAGCCTGAAATGGCCTAAGGGTTTCGAAACGGGAAGGGGTGTTTTGGAATAGGCTCGAGAATTTTAGCTACTAGAAATTGGTGTACCGAAACATGCTGGAGATTGTTTCGAAACTGCCTCATGTACTGAAACATCAAGACCCGTTCCGAAACATGGTGTTTCGATACAGGGCCCTTTGTTTCGAATTGCCCTATTGTTAAGTTGATTATTGGAATCTTTTGAAGTTTTGTTTCTTTACGTTTCAGTCCCTGAATGTTGTGTATGCAATTAAATGCGCTTGGGTGATCGTTTTGAGTTGAGATTTGACATAGTGGCATGTAATGTGATTAATTAATGGTTGGCAACACTAAAATTGAAGAAGTCCCAGAAATTTGCTTAAATTACAAAATGGTCTCTAAAACGTGTTTGTATTCAATTGAGAGCTTAATCGATGTTTGTCTGAAATGTTAATTGTTCCGCTGCGAGTCATTACACTTAGGTTTATGATGCGTATCTAGACAAGATAAAAAGAGAAAAAATAAGTCGTTTATTGAGGTAAACTTTCCCGGTTTACTTCAGTATTTCCCTATTGAATCTAAAATCAAAAGGTGTGATTGCAATCCTCGATACTTTTAATCTTCTATTTAAATCCAAATGTAAGATCTGATGAGCCGATTAAAAAATAATAAAACATTTCAAAAAATGATTATAAAAACATTTATATTTTATAATTAGATTTAAATAAAAATGTATTAATAAATAATAATACCAACTCGAGTTTAGGCGATCCAAATTTACAAAATAATTTATCCAAGATTCAATCCTTACCCATTTGGTACAGATGTAAATACAAGTTGGATCATCCATATAGTTCAAGATTAGGAATTAAATTCTTGTAAGTCTCATATAACAGCCTTTGATCAAATTCAGAGTTTGAATAACCCAAACCAACTTTTTGAGCTTTGGGAATCCTTTTTCCTCCGAATTCGTTCTCCGCACTCAAATACCCAACGCTCCGGCCTAATCTCAGCATCATATTCATGTAACCATTTTTCAGCTTTGTCAAAAACTTCGTCGGCGAAGCAATTATCCTCCATCGTACCTTCGGCACCGCTTTGATCTTCCAAAACCTCCGTGACACCCCTCCGATCCTTGTAACTTTTATGTTCTTTCTCTTCGTGGTCTCTTCGCCGCCCTTTAGTCTTTGGTACCGCCGCCTTCTCCATAACTTCTTCAAGGTTTCCGAAATTGGTTTTTGAAGAAACTCCATTTTTTAATGTTTTCAGAGTAAATGAAGACTTGATTTCGAGATTGGTTTATCCCCGACGAATAGATTTTATATGTGTATATATACATAAAATGTTGACGTAAGTGATTTCATGTGCATGGACTATGAAAGTCTATTAATTTTGAGGTCAACAAAGTCAGTTTTCGACTAATTTATTGAATATTAGATAGATAGATTAACTCAATTTTGCTTGTCTGAATTTATCTATTGCAACTTTGATTAAAATAAAACCAAAAAAATATATTGGTATGTACATGGAAGTTACTATCACAATCACTAGTTCTTGAATGATTTCCAGATCTAATATTTTAGTAATTTTCAAGAAATTATCGCATTGACTGAATTCACTGGATGGTTTTTTTTTAATTCATTTCTATTAATATCAAATGTTGTTTGAAATTATATCAATGCTTATTTATTTCTTTTAGAAAATATAATTTGTTTTGAATAATGAAGGCTCGGTCAAGCCTAATAAAAATGAAAGTACAATAATCTTACTATAAATTACTGAATTGAAGCTTGACTAATTAGCTCTTTGATCAATAAGTAATGTATTTTATTTAGTTTTAATTATTATTTTTAAATATAATTAATTCTTTTAAAAAATAGGACCATACAAGTGAAGGGTTAAAGCACTCAATATAACAACAAGGAAAAATAAACGTGCCACAATAATACACAAAAATATCTATTATAAAAAGAATCTCTTTTAATAATAATACATGCTTATATTTATTAGAGAGAGAAAAAGAGTTACAAGCTAAAAGCATTCGAAGAGAGTAAAGTAAACTAAAAATTAAAAGAAACACAAAAAAATACAAATGTGTTATGAATATTTATCTATGTGGATATATATATCATAATAAGAACTTTATCTAGGAGATTTGATTTACTTTATTATTATGAATATTATCTCCATTAATTAGAGTTCAATGTATTATGTACTTCTTATGCCTATAAATAGATTACTTGATGAAAACATTGTACACAAGTCTATATTTGAGAATAATACAAATCTCCCTCTTTCTCTCATCTATTTATTATTTCACTCTTGTTCGTTGTTCTACGTTATTTTATTCACAACACGTTATCAGCACGATCTTGCTCAATTACATGGTTCTTGCGAGTAATTATGAATCCATATTATGGTTCATACCACAACGCATCCAACATCATTCTTTTAGATGTCGATAGCCAAGGTTAGTATAAAAATTTAAATGAAGGTACGTACGTTCCTGTCGCGATTGGTATAAAAAAATTGAATCATGGTACGTTCTTCAAATACTCTTGTTTTACATTTAATCATTGTTTTACTTTAAATAAAAGTGAAAGTAAATAATGGTATGATTAATCTTTGGTTAATATATGATGCAAGCATTCTCATTGCTTTGTTTATCATTTTTATTTCAATGGAAATTAATATTATTACGTATATAAGAAAATGTATTAATATTTAATATTTATATGTATCAATAATTTGATAAAAGTTAATTATATTTTTAACATTGTTTTAAGTTTTACATGATATGCTTAATTATCTTGGTTCTCATTTATTTAACTACTAAGTATTGTATCGAAAATAAAAAGATTTGTTTATGCTATTTTCCTTTGAGCATTTGAATATGTAAGGTGTGATATGTGCAAATATTTTTTGAAATTTATCGGAAAAGTTTAGATATGGTATTCTGTTGCTATATTTACATTATTTTATACCAAAATATCAATATTTGATTATGATATTTTATTTGATGATATTGGTATATCATGTTTTGAGTTCTACATATATTTAAATGGCTTGGATAGAGACATAAAGTAAAGAAATTATGAGAAGTTGTATTGGTCATTTGCTATGTCTCCATTGTCCTCGAGAGGAAAATCAATATCGGTAAATTCTGATTTTATTTTTATTATTCAAATTATTATTTTGAAGTACGATAAATCATGATGATTTTGAATATACAAGAAAATTGTTATAAAGTCTATATTTTCTCGAAAGTAATATTTGTTCCGTGTCGAAACACTCGACTATAGACTTCTCACAAGCTCAAGTTACGAAAATTTGTCTTGATCCAAAATATTTTATGGGAGACATTCCTTGAAGTGAATGCAAGCATGAAGTTTATTCTATGCGGTTATTAGATTTGTTTCATTCTTTGAAGTGAATGCAAATATGGTGAATCATTAGTCAATTAGAGACATAACTTCGATATAATCCAAGTATATTGGATGAACATCACGTTCTGTGAGGCTACTGGTCTCAAAGAAGGTTTTTAAATGACCTTGTGAACTTGTTTACTAATATCGCGTACGCAGATTAAATTTTTGTTCTCTGTGATAAGGAAATGTTATTAAACACATAATCCACTTTTCACGACAAATAATGTTGTCCTCGGACACAATATCATGAAAAAGTTTTAAAAGCCCATTGGCTCTACTCCATTCACTGAAGTGAATGTGAGATTATATTAAGCAAAGAATAAAAGCCACATTAGAAGTTAAGATTGAGGCTATCAATATATATATGAAAAATATGGCAATTTTAAGAATTCTTCTACCCACATGTAGTGAGGTTATAAGGATGACAAGAGTGATAAAGATTATTCTAAGAAAGTGAAATATTTTTTTATTACCAATGTGATGTTATAAATCATTGGTCTCGTACTTATCGTACGCTGGAAAAATCAACAATCATTTAATGATAAAGGAAAGAAAATAGAAGAAAATTTTGTTTGTGAAAAATGACGAAGATGATATTAGTCTAATTTATTTGGACATTGTTGGTCCAAGTCATTTGAATGTTGTTGATTTCCTTATAACCCTCAAAGGGAATAAACAATCTTCTATTTATTCTCATAACCTTGAAGAGAATTATTTATCTTTTTATTTATTTTGCTTTATGTTTATTTACTATACACATTAATTATTTTTGTTTTGTATTTATATTTATATATTATGATATTTATTTATTTTGTTTCACATGATTACTTATGAAATACAATCTATGATGACAATTTATGCTTAGTAGAAGCATAAGATAAATTTTCCCAATAAGTTCTTGAGAGAAACGACATTTTGAAATGCGGATATAAGTTCTTGATGCTCTAGAAGAGCAACAAGTTCTTGAGAGAAAGCACATTTTGAAAAGTGCAATATTGCGTATATTGTAATAATTACCGCTAATGGCAATGTTATCTTCATCATCAGGAGTGGAAATTTTAAGAAGAGCAATATGAGTTCGCAAAATGATCCTTTGGGAATTATAGATAACATATGTTATCAATTGGCATTTAATATAAGTCAATACGGATATAAGTTCTGGTAGCCAAAAAGTCAGTTGAAAGCTCTAGAAGAGCTGCATATTGCTACCAAAAGATAATAACAATTGGGTGTTTCGGTACAGGGTGCCCTCTATCGGAACACCCGTTTTAGAACAGGGTTAAGCGGCTCGAAACTCTCAAGCCATTTCAGGCTCATCGTTTCGGTACAGCCTTAGGTGTACGGAAATGCCTGGGCATGTCATGACACTTTTTTCTGGTTTTTCACACTTTAATCAAATCGAAGACATTCCAATATGCTTCCAACATGTATACGACATATTTAAACATGAATCACGAATCATTCGTGGCATACTCATCAACATAACATGGAAAATTGTATCAAATGTAATCTATAGGCATGCAACCCAGTGACAAGCCAAGTAAGATACCATAATGCAAAGTATAGCATAAACCAAAAACCAAAGGCCATTTACAAGTCAATAACCACATATAAAACTTGCTCAAAATGGAGTTTACACAATTCTCCCAACCATACAATGAATCCCCCATTACCCTTATTACTCTAGTCTAAACCGAAACATACTTTATTAAACGAAGTCTCTTGAGATCCCTTGCTACTCGCTGCCTCCAAAACCTCAATTATCTCCATTGATGGACAAATGAGAGCGTAAGCACAAAAAGCTTAGTGAGGAGTCTCAAAAACAAAACACCATCAATCCACTAAAACCATTTTCCATTCCATAAATCATCATTTGAAAACCATCATGCCCTTTTTAAACCATGCACTTTCCTTAGACAAAAATCATCATATTAAATTTCAAGCTCATATATCATGAATCATCAGCACATTCCAATTCCACACTCTATTTACGATTTCCCATGCATAGCTACTATATGCAAAGCTTAAAGAGTAAAACATGCATAAACCACATTATGCAACATAAACCATTTCATGATACATCATCAATTATATTGGCTTACAAGTGATCACTAACCAAGTTCACAACTCAAAACCACATATCGGATGGACGCTTAACCACTAACGAGAGATGGGACACCAAACCTATAGGGACAACATAGGGACACAAAAGCTACATTCACAACCAAAGGTACTTTATCAATCGGGTACAATTACAACCCATTGGGACACCAAACCTATCATCGGTTAGACGCTTAACCACTAACGAGAGTCAGGACACAAACCTCTTCGATTGTTAGGGTACTTGGACGGAGACATGGGACACCAACCCCTCGACATCCAAGACGACTTTTTACAGTGCACTCAATCCTATAGCCGGCTAACTATATCCGATATCATTTATAAACCATTTTCACAACATCACTTCCCAATATCATTCACATTTTAGCATATACCTCACTATTTTCAAAGCATCATCAATTAATCATATTTTTAAGCATTAAACCTTGCTTAAAATCACAAGTATATGACACATATATTTACAAGGATCATTTACCATATGCTTTAATAGTAACCACATTCTTTAAACGTGCTTTAATAGTGGGGAAAACCATTAAATCAAAACAGTGCATAAAATAACATATAATAGCACAATCCTCGAGACCAATTCCTTTCACTTACTTCCAAACTTAGTTAAGCGTTTCATGCTTACCACTAAGTTCCCAAATCATCTTTTAAAGCATTTCAAAACTAAAATCCACATTCTCACTCACCGACACGCGAAACATTGAACAACCCACGCGAAACCAAGCATTCGAAGCTCACAAAACTTCATCGATCGCTTCTGATACGTTTTCCTTTGTTTATACCACATAAAAATAGAGGATTAATACATCTCAATGCATTAAAATCTCTAGCAAACAAACCTACCATGCTGCTCTACCCAAAAAATCCAAAACGCCTATCTGAAACAACCAAAAACACCTTTTACTGCACTACAAACTCAGCCTAGCAAAAACCTAACACTTGCATCCATTTTTAAACATCAATTAACATTCAAAATCAACCTATTTGTATCATTATATCTCTAGCAACTCTAATTTCACTTTTACACCTCTAAAACCCAAATCTACTAACCTAAACAACTAGAGATCCAACTTGTTTTCGGATTAATATGATCAAACCTTTATTTTAACATTATTCGACATCCAAAACATGATTAAAACCAATCATAACCCAGCCAAATCAGATCCAATATGAAAATCACTCAAAATTACCATTTAAGCTTGATTTAATCATTTTCATCAAATTAAACATGAAACCTAGTTAAGAAACATAATTAGAGCGACAAATAGTTGGGAATTTAAATAAAGAACCTTGATTAGAGGAGTTGAACGAAAATTTCCTCTAATACTTGTATATTCCTTCAATTTGCATGATTTTGTTGAAAACCTCCAAAGATCCTTTGAGATAAATGGAGGAATCACTTAGGAAAATATTTGCAAATCAAAAAGAATTGGAAAGATGAAAATATCTGGAAGTTATGGGAGAAGAAGATGTTTAGCTAGAAAAAAAGAGAGAAAATGGAAGTTACATCAAAAATGAATTTGTGAAACTAAATTTTCTTTTTAATAAAACTATTTTTAATCTTTTAAATAAATCACAATTAAAATGTGCTCAATTAAAGGAATAGCTGATTATTTTTGACTTAGTTCCCTAAAGATTCTATGCTTTGGCCATCTTTCAAAACAGTCCTTTAAAAATAGTTTTTATAGTTTTACAATTTAGTCACTAAACTGAAATGTCTCTTTTCCAAAAACCATTTTCCAAAATTGACTTTAATAGTCTTTTATATATATTAAGAAGATTTTAGGAATTTTTCTCATGATTTTATCACATCTCGAACCATATTTTCACTGAACCACTCCCGAACTAACCTAGATCTCTAGTCTAGGTTCTACGAGCCCTAAACCTTTTTTAAAACTCCTAGGCCCAAAACGGGGGTGTTATAAATCTGGTACGATTGCTACTATCAGAGGGTAAGGAAATCAAGAGAACGAGGTTCCTCCTGGTGGGAATTTACCTCATCCACCTAGGGGTGAAGAGCAAGGACAACATGAGTAAGCTGGGCCTATGTAGGGTGATTTGACGCCTTTAGTTTAGGCGATAACTGGAGCATTCCAGGCTGCTGTTGCCGAAGTGCAAGTGCAAGCACCTGTTGTTGGGAAAACAGGGTTGTCGTTAGAGTGCTTGCATAGTTTGGGAGGTGTTGAGTATCGTGGTTTGTCGCCCGAGGCATCCAAGGCTTGGATGGCTAGTACGATTTGGATTTTGGATCAAATGGGGTGCAATGATGCATGTAAACTATGATATGTTGTTTCGTTGTTGCAAGGTGATGCTTATAGTTGGTGGACGACTGTAATTACGGCTTTGGAGCCTAATGAAGTGGATTGGGAGTTCTTCCAAGTTGCCTTTAAGAAGAAGTATTTAGGAGTTAGATACTTGGATGACAAGAAACACAAGTTTATGTCTTTGGCTCGGGTAGCATGACTGTGGTTGAGTATGAGGTTTAGTTTGTCCGTTTAGGTTAGTATGCTCCTAAGTTAGTGTCGAGTGATAGGAATCGTTGTGACCGTTTTCGTTATGGTTTGGTACAAGAGGTGAAGACTTTTATTTTGGCCTCTAATTATATGAATTTCGATGTACTAGTGGCACGAGCCAAGGATATTATGTAGAGTCTGAGTTTGACTTCTCGTGTGAATGGTTCTAGTTCGAGTAAGAGAGTTGCAAATTTTGGTCCTAGAGGTGGACAGAATAGGAGGCACCGTGAAAAGAAGTTTCACTCTGACGCGAGGCGAGGCAGAGGAAGGCCTGGACGTGGAGTGCATGTTAAAGCGCTAAAGCTAGATCAACTTATAACTCTTGTTGGGTATGTGGATCGCGTGAGCATATGAGTGAGACTATCCTCGTTTGGCTCGTGAGGCACAAGCTCATACGGCTGTGGTAGCTAACTCTTGTTGTAGTTGTGGTTCGGCTGACCATTTGAGACGTGATTGTCAACTTTTGGGTGAATGTTGTCAGGTTAGAGCACCTATTGTTGCACCACAATGAGGCCGTGGGCGCGAACGTGGTAGCTTCTAGCGTATGGATGATGGTCAGAGAGCTATAGCGCATGTTGTAGCTATTGAACCTGAGGGTGGTGGTCCTCCAAGGGTGTACGCACATCGAAAGGGACGTAATGACAATGATGCAGTTACATGTACTTTCACTTTGCAATCTTTGTCATTGTTATCTTGAATTTATTCTGGCTCTGCGCATTCTAATATCTTGAGTGAGCATGCACATTTACTTGATATCCCTGTTGAGATGTTAAATGTGGGGATGCGAGTAACTAGTTCCTTTGGTGAAACTGTTGTTACGAGAAGTTTGTTTAGGAGATGTCCTTTATTTGTTCAAGGTCATGTGTTTGTGGTTGATTTAATGGAATTGCCTTTCTATGGTTTTGATATAATCCTTGGGATGGATTGATTAACCGAGCATAAGGCTGTGGTTGATTTCGAAACTAAGCAAGTTACCTTGAAACTCACTGATGGTTACAAGGTTGTAATCATGGTTAAGAATGAAGTTCTTGACCAATGCTATTTTGGCGCTAGAAGCGAGTCTTTTGATGGAATTTGGTTGCGAGGATTTCTTAACTTATGTTATGAATCTAGGATTGAAGGAAGTCCGTGTACAGGACATACATACAGTATGTGAGTTTCCGAGTGTATTTACGAAAGAGTTGCCTAGGTTGCCTCCAAATAGAGAGTTTGCGTTTGGCATTGAGTTCTATGAAATATACGACTCTAGTGTTTTCTAATGGCTCCGAAAGAATTGAAATATTTGAAGACACAACTTCAGGAGTTGAAATATTTGAAGACACAACTTCAGGAGTTGCTTGACCGAGCATTCATTAGGCCTAGTGATTCACCTTGGGGTGCATCAGTTTTTTCTGTGAAGAAGAAAGATGGCACGATGCATATGTGTATAGATTATCGGCAATTGAACAAGTTCATGATTAAGAATAACTATCCTTTGTCGAGGATTGATGATTTGTTTGATCAGTTTCAAGGAGCTTCGGTGTTTTCTAAGATTAATTTGAGATCCGGATATTATCAGTTGAAGGTTAAGGATGTGGATGTGCCTAAGACAACTTTTCGTATGAGTACGAGTATTATGAGTTCTTGGTGATGTCGTTTGGTTAAACGAATGCGCATGTTGTATTCATAGATATGATGAATCATGTGTTTCATGAGTTTTTGGATCAGTTTATGGTTGTGTTTATTGATGATATTCTCGTGTACTCTAGTACTGAGAAAGATCATGATAAGCACTTGTGGATTGTGTTGCAAGTGTAGCTACAAATTTAGCTTTATGCCAAGTTGAGTAAGTGTGGGTTTTGGCTTAAATAAGTAGTCTTTCAAGGACATGTGGTATCGGTCGAAGGTACCTGAGTAGATCCACATAATATTGAGACGATGATGAATTGCAAGATGCCTAAATCGGTGACGGAAGTCCGTATTTTCCTTGGTTTGGCGGGCTATTACCGAAGGTTTGTTGGTGGTTTCTCACAGATTGCTGCTCCATTAACTGAGTTGTTGCAAAACATGGTTCACTTTGAGTGGATGGATGTTAGTCAACAAGCTTTTGAGAGGTTGAAGGAAGCTTTGACGCAAGCTCATGTCCTGATTCAAGCTGAACCGGGTAAGGAGTTTTTGGTTTATAGTGATGCATCGTATGTTGGTTTAGGTTGTGTGTTGATGCAAGGTGGGAAGGTTGTGGTGTATGCATCTAGACAGTTAAAGGTGTGCGAGTGCAACTATCCTACTCATAATCTTGAGCTTGTCGCGGTTGTGTTTGCTTTGAAAATTTAAAGGCACTATCTTTACGGTGAGAAGTGCGTGGTTTATACGAATCATGAAAGTTTGAATTATTTAATGTCCCAAAAAGAGTTGAGTCTTAGGCAATGAATATGGTTGGAGATGCTTAAGGACTACGACTTGACGATAGAGTACCACCCTCGTAACGCTAATGTGGTGGTCAATGCTTTGAGTAGGAAGGTAGCTGTGGAGTTGAGAGCCATGTTTGCATGATTGTGTTTTTAGCGTGATGGTGGATTGATAGATGAGTTGCAAGTGAAACCTTTCTTGGTTCAGTTGATTAAGGAGAAGTAGTGTCTTCATGATTTGTTGGTATCGCATGTCCAAGATATAGCGGATGGTAATGCAACGGACTTTTGTTTTAATGATGATGGTGTCTTGCGTTTTAAGAGTCGAATAGTTGTGTCGGATGATGTTGGGTTGATGCGCATTATTCTGATTGAGGCGCATAGTAGCCCTTTTGCTATGCATCATGGTAGTACTAAGATGTATCGTGGATTGAAGGATGAGTACTATTGGGTTGGGTTGAAGAAGGATGTTGTTGATTTTGAGTAAGTGGATCGGTTTCCTTCCGGACTGTTGCAACCTTTGAAGATACCAGAATGGAAATGGGAGAGGATTACGATGGATTGCTTGTCTAGTTTGCCTTTGCCTCCGTCAAAGAAGACCTCTATTTGGGTGATTGTTGATCGTCTTACGAAGTGTACACATTCAATAGTTGTGCGTACTACGTATACTTTGGGTAAGTTGGAAGATTTGTATATTGATGATATTGTGAGGTTGCATGGTGTACCTAAATCCATATTTTTGAATAGAGATATAAGGTTTACAACAAAGTTTTGGGATAGTTTGTATAGGGCTTTGGGTACAAAGCTTAATTTCAGTACCTCGTATCATCCTCAGATGGATGGTCAGTCTGAGGTTGTTAACAAAGTGCATGAGGATATGTTGCGGTGTTTTTTTATAGGATTTCCAAGGTTCTTGGGAGAAACAATTTCCTTTGGTGGAGTTTGCTTATAATAATATCTATCAAGCATGTATACAAATGGATCTGTATAAAGCCTTGTATGGTAGGAAGTGTAGGACGCCTCTTTGTTGGGCGGAAGCGGGTCAAAAGTTAGTATCCTTGCTGGATTTGTTTAAGGGAATGACGGAGAAGATAAAGCTTGTTTGTGAACGATTGAAAGAAGCTTCAGGTCGTCAAAAGTCTTACGTAGATATGAAGCGTAAGGAGATTGAGTTTGCGATTGGTGACCGCGTATATTTGAAAGTATCACCTTGGAAGAAGGTGATAAGATTTGGACGTAAGGGCAAGCTTAGTCCAAGGTTTATTGGACCATACGAAGTTGCGAAGTTTGTTGGTCCTGTTGCATATCGGTTGAGGTCACCTCCCGTGTTGGAGAAAACGCATGATGGGTTTCATGTTTCGATGTTGCGGAGGTGTAGGTCGGACCTGCCGCATATTATGCCGGTTGATGACGTTGATTTGCGACCGGACTTGTCTTATGATGAGGAACTTGTTGAAATTCTTGATTCTAGTAGCAAAGTTCTTCGTGGTAAGACGATTGAACTAGTGAAGATGTTGTGGCGTCATAGAGGAGTTGAGGAGGCCACGTGGGAAAGCAAGATGGACATGTTGAAGAAGTTTCCGCACCTTTTTCCTCTAGGTAAAATTTCGAGGACAAAATTTCCTAAGCGGGGAGAGTTTTAACGCCCCGGTTTTGGGCCTAGGAGTTTCAAAGGTTTGGTTTAGGGTCCAGTGAACCTAGACTAGAGATATGGGTTAGTTCGGGGTTGGTTTAGGGAAAATGTTGTTCGAGAAGTGATAAAATTATGAGAAAATTCATAAAATTCTATTAAAAATATATAAAGGATTGGTGAAACGAATTTTGGAAAATGATTTTTGGATGAGGGACATTTCAGTTTAGTGACTAATTTGTAAAAATGTAAAAACTATTTTTTAAAGGGCTGATTTGAAAAAGGTCCAAAACTTAGAACCATTAGGGAGATAAGTCAAAAGTAATAAGCTATTCCTTTAATTGAGCACATTTTAATTGTAGTTTACTTAAAAGATTAAAAAGAGTTTTATTAAAAAGGAGATTTAGTTTCACAAATACATTTTGATGTAACTTCCATTTTCTCTTTTTTCTCTTCAGCCAAACATCTATTTTCTCTCATAACTTCCAGAGATTTTCATCTTTCCATTTCACTTTGATTTGCAATGATTTCTTTGGTGTTTCCTCCAATTATCTCAAAGGATTCTAAAAGGTTTTTTAACAAATCTTGTCAATTGAAGGAATAGGCAAGGGTTAGAGGTAATTTTCGTTCAACTCCCTTAATCAAGATTCTTTAATGAAATTCCCAAGCATTTGGCTCTCTAATTATATTTCTTAACAAGGTTTTATGATTAATTTGATGAAAATGGTTAAATCAAGCTTTAAATGGTGATTTTGAATGATTTTCATATTAGATCTATTTTGGCTGAGTTATGATTGATTTCATTCATGTTTTGGATGTTAAATAATGTTGAAACAATGGTTTGATCATATTAATCCCGAAGCTAGTTGGATCTCTAGTTGTTTAGGTTAGTATATTTGGGTTTGGGGTGTTAATGTGAAAATGGGGTTGATGGAGATATGAGGATGCAAATAGGTTGTTTTGGGATGTTATTTGATGTTTAAAAATGGATGGAAGTGTTAGGTTTTTGCTGGGCTGAGTTTGTAGTGTAATCGAAGGTGTTTTCTGTTGTTTCGTATAGGCGTTTTGGTATTTTTGGCAGAGCAGTGTGGTAGGTTTTTTTGTTGGAGATTTTAATGCATTGAGATGCATTAATCCTCTGCTCTTGTATGGTATAAACATGGGAAAACGTATTGGAAGCACTCGGTGAAGTTTCATGAGCTTTGTACGCTTGGTTTTGCGTCAACTAGTCAAGGTTTCGCATGTCGGTGAGTGAGAACGTGAATTTCAGCTTTGAAATTACTAAAAGGTGGTTTGGGAAACTTAGTTGCAAGCTTGAAACGCTCAACTAAGTTGAGAAGTAAGTGAAAGGAATTTCTCTCTCGGTTGTGCTATTATGAGATGTTTTATGCATTGTTTTTATTTAATGGGTTTACCTACTCTTAATGCATGTTTAAAAATTGCAGTTACTGTTTTTAATGATTTGATGTTGAAGGATGCACATGCTAAGTGATCATTGTAAGTATATGCTTTATACTTGTGATTTTAAGAATGGTTTATGTAACCCCCTCGACCCGGTCTGGGCGAATGACCGAACCGAACGAGTCACACATGGAATATTGAAGTAAACTGGGAAGTTTACCTCAATAGACGACCCTACTTTTTCGTTTTATCTTTTCTAGATGCTCTTTAATACCATATGTGATAAACATCGAAGCAGAATATTTTGCATCTCGATTAGACAACGCTTCGGGACTCAATTGCAAATAAACATATTTTAGGAACTATTTTGTAATTATAACAAATTATAGTGACTTCTTCAATCTTAGAGTTATCAACCTTTAATTAAACATATCATATGATTCCCTGTCAAATCTAAACTCAAAACAACCATCCAAGCTCATTTAATTGCATCCACAACATTCAGTTATCAAAACATAAAGATACAAGACTTCAGAAGATTCTAATAACCAACTTAACAGTTGGGTGTTTCGGTACAGGTTGCACTGTATTGGAACACTCCTTTTGGAACAGGGTCAAGCGGATCAAAGTTCGGGCCCGTATCGAAACACCCCCAGGTGTGTTTCAGAACAGAGAATTCCAGTAGAAAAATGTTTCAGAACAGCCCTTCCCTTTTTCAATACCCCTAAGCCATTTTAGGCTCATCTTTTCAGTACAGGCTCGAGTGTATCGAAACAGCTGGGCCTCTAATGACACTTTTAGATGGTTTTTCATACTTTAATCCGTGCTAAACCATTCAAACATGCTTCCAACATGAATAAAACATATTTAAACATCAATCCACAGTCATTCATGGCATAAACATCATCATAGCATGGAAATTTCCAACAAAGCTACACTATAGGCATGCAACCTAGTGTCAAGCCAAGCAAAGCACCAATTTGCAAAGCAAAGCATAAACCAAATACCAAAGGCCATTTACAATTCATAAACCACATTTAAAACTTGCTAAAAAAGAAGTTTGTACAAATCTCCCAACAAAACAACGAGTCTCCCATTACCCTTTTTACTTTAATCTAAGCCGAAACATACTTTCTTAAACAAAGTCTCTTGAGATCCCTTCCTACTCACTACCTCCAAAACCTCAATTATCTGCATTGATGGTGTGACACACCCTTCCCGGCCTGGTCAAAAACTAGGTCAGAATGTGTTACTGGTAACCTATACGATGATTGTTGCGAAAAATTTTTAGTCAATAACAATACATAATCAATATTATACTTATTAAACATTACAAAACATGTGTCTTTGTAACGCCCAGGTTTTGGGCCTAGATGTTTTAGAGGTTGAATCGGGCCGGGCGAGAACGGTTCGAATCCTTTAGGGGTGGTTTAGGGAACACCTAGTTTGAAATGCTTTAAAAATGTGGGAAATATCTAAAATTCCTCATTTATTATATTAATGGTTATGGTGAAAACAATTTTACAAAATGTGATTTGGAAATACTACATTTCGGTGTAGTGACCAAATTGTAGTTTTTGCAAAAGTTGAGTAGTGACTTTTTGTAAAGGATTGAAACTTTGAATCTGTAAGGAGCTAATTTTACCAAATTGTTTATCATCAGATTTCTCTTTAATTTGGGAGTTTTAATAATGATTTAATTAAAGGAATTAAGAGAGAAACTCTACTTTGACTTTTCATAACTACCTTACGATACTTTTTCCCTCTTTTCATTTTCTCTCAACTTCCACCCAGCCAAACACATTTCCCTCACCAAATAATCTATGGTTTTCATCTCTTTTGCTGAGATTTCATTCTCCTAAGGATTTCCAACATTTGCTTCATTAAAACCTTTTGTTTTTACTTTGGATTTTCAAGAAATCTTGCCCAAATTGAGGAGAAATCAACCATTAGAGGTAAGCTTCGTCCTTCTCCTCTAATGATCAGTTCTTTACTGAAATTCCCAAGTTATCAATCCTTTGTTAATGATTTTTGAGTTGTTTTAATGTTAGAATCATGAAATTGTTCTAAAATTCAAGATTCTTGGTGAGATCTTGATGATTTTTGTAACTCTTTTTTAAGTTCTGTTTTGAGGTTGATTTCTAATGTGTTTTGGATGATAATTGATGTTATGAATGAGGTTTTAACAAATGATTCCCGAATAGGTTTGGATTCCTATGTTTTAGATGCTAGATTTGTAGTTTTTGGAGTGTTCTTGGTGCTCTGTTGTTGCAAGAGATATAAGGACATGTTTGTGGTGATTTTTGTTGTTGATTAAGGTTTATAAGTGTTTAGAACTAATAGAACTTGGCTGGGTTTTGATTTGAGAAAGTTTGGAGGTGATTTTTATTTTTTTGGATGGCCGAAATGGTGATTTTGGGTAGTGCAACGAGTTTGAATGAGTGGCTGGTGATTTCAATGCATGCTGATGTATTAATCATCGGCTCTCATGTGTAATAAACAAGGGAGACATCTTCGGACGCTTTTCGTGTTGATCCGGAAGTGCCGGAAGCCTAGTTATCGTTTCGCAAAGCATGCGAAACATAATCGGTGAGTGCGAATGGTTTTAGAAGTCCTTGAGGGACAAGGAAAAACGTTTTGGGATTTAGGTTTGGTTTGAAACACCATCCTATGTCCGGAAGTAAGTATGGCTAGATTTACTCTCAATATGTAGTTGTTGCCCCTAAATGCTTTTAACATTCTCTTGATTTGTGTTAGATAAAATCCTACTATTTTATGCATGATTTATAACATGAAAAGATGTTATGTGTTGATCCCATGTGATAGCATGTCTATGAAAAGAGTTTTGAGATTTTGATTAGATGAAATGCATAAATTGTGATTTTGAAATGGGATGAGAATGATTTGAGAAATGTTGCATCAAAACAGTAGGTGAGATGATATTTTTGATATAATATATTGGCATAAATGATGAGATAATTTCCAGATATAATTGGTCGACCAATAGGATGAAAGTGTACTATAAACTAAAAATGGTACGTGCTCTTTGGAGTCGACAAATGGGGGTAGTGCCATCCCGATCCAAAGTGAGAATTCGATTATGAGAGATATCGTCGGGGTAGGTCTTAATGAAATACCCAATCTTTATGGCGAAGAGAGATACCGCCATTATAGTCCGGTGATGTGAGATTCCACCGGGGTAGGACTTGGCTTTAAGTCAAGCTAATCCGCATATCTGAGTAAAGATGTAATATGAAATGTTAATATATGAGATTGTATTTGATTCACATGTACCAAATGTTGAGATGTTTTATGCTATGAGAAATGCATATGATATTTGTGGTTTAAGAAATGACTTTGTTTTCATTAAGCATGAGTATGGCTTTGCCATGCGATTTGCATTGGTTAGATGCATGAGTTAGATCGAAGGTACATGTGATTTTCAAATGGAGAATTGCTTTGAAATGGTTTTCAAGCATGAGATAGAAAGTGCATGTTGTAGAAAATGGTTTTTGAGATAGAGTTTTAAATTTGCATTGTTGTGTTGGGTTTTCCTTAGAGCTTGCCTCACTAAGCAAATGTGCTTACGCTCTCTTTTACCAACAATGCAGATAATTAAGACATTATTGGGTAGAAAGGAGGCTAAGGATATTCAAGGAAGTGAAAAGCTCAAGTATGTTGACGTTCACATATACTTTAGTAATGATAATTGGCAATGGGGACCTATGGTTAGTTTTGGGATATGTATTTTGATCTCCCTATGGTTGTTGCAAGATTATTATAGAAAATGTGGTTTGTAAAGGTCCTTTATGGTTTGTTTTTGTGGCTTAAGGCTTTCATATGGTTTTCATGACTAGGGAGCATGCTTATAGTTCCAATGATTGCATGTTTGGTACCATGCTTTGGTTTATGCTTCATAGTGATGTTCTCTGATGCTTAAATATGTTGCTAGTATGTTGTGGTATGCTTTGGTACATTTCTGGACGTGTTTAAGTGTGAAAAAATAGCGAAATTTGTAGTTGCAGGGCTGGGCGTATCGAAAAATGCTTATCTGTTTCTAAACGGGGGCCTGAAATGGCCTTAATGTTTCGGAACGTGTAAGAGTGTTTCGGAACTCTTTGGCTATTGGAAAGCCATGTTTCGGTACGGGTCTCAGAATGCACCCAAGTATCGAAACGGTCAACCCAGTTTTCATACGGTCGTTTCGATACAGGGCTTAGCGTTTCGAAACGCCCGACCGTTGGGTTGGATTTTGATCTGTTTCAAGTTCTTGTTTCTTACATTTTAGTCCTTGATGATTATGGATGCAATTGGTTGAGTTTGGAATGTCTGATTAAATTGTTATTTGACAGAGAAGCATGAAATAGGACTAATTGAATATTGGTAAACTTAAAATCTGCAAGGTCCTCGTAAATTGTAAAATTTACATTTTGGTCCCCATATGTCTAATCTGTGCAATTAAACCGCTAATTGTTTTTTGATCGTTGTACCTTCTCTTCCTATGATCTTGGGTGATCACATAGGGTTAATATTGCACTTAGCTAAGATAAAAAGAAAAAAAGGGTCGTCAATCAAGGTTGACTTTCGGGTTAACTTTGGTTTTCCCCGTGTAATCTTTGTAGTTCGGGTCGAGCGTCTAGGTCGGGCTAAGGGGGTTACATTTGTTGGTATCAGAGCTAGGTTTGTGAATATTTGGGGCTTGGTAAGAGGTTAATTGGTGTGAATATGAATGATTATGACTTTTTGGTGAAAGCATGATGTGTGATTGTTGATGTTCTAGCTATAATGAGATCTAATGCATGCAAGATGATAGATTGACATGAATTTGTGATGCTATGCTATGTTTGGGGTATAGTTGGGGATCTCATTGCTATATCATTACTATTGAAAAGAATTGTTATGGAAATGAGCTTGAGTACTTGGATTCCTTGACTTACATTGCCTAATTGAAATTTATTACCTTTTGATAGTTGCATTGTTTTCAAATGGGGCCACGTAGAGAGCTTAGAATTAATGCCCGTGTTGCGGCCGAGAATGAGAATGATGAGCATGTTAGGAATCTACCTCCTCCTTCCCCTGGTGGACCACCCGGTGATGGTGGAGCGGGGATTGGTGCTACGAGAGCTGGAGTAGGGGTTGCTGGACCCGAGGGAGTACAAGGGAAAGATGCCCCTAGTATGTCAGTGTTAATACAAGCTATTGTTGGAGCTTTCCAGGCAGAAGTAGTTGGATCTCATAGTGCTGCACCTCAGGCAGGTGCTGGTGTGAGTCTGCCGTTGGAGCGACTCTACAGTCTTGGAGGGACTGAGTTCAAGGGGCTGACCCCGAAAGGTTCTAAGTCTTGGTTAGAAAGTACCAAGAGGATTCTCGGGCAGCTGAACTGTAACAATGCCCAGAAATTGGGATGTATTGTGTCCCTGTTGCACGGTGATACGTATACGTGGTGGACAACCACAATAGCGGGGTTGGATGATGATGAGGTGACTTGGAGATTCTTCTTGAATGCGTTCAAGGGAAATTGCTTGGGAGTCCGCTACCTGGATGAGAAAAGGAGGGAGTTTATGTCCCTAGTGCAAGGGAGTATGTCAGTGGCGGAGTATGAGGTACAGTTTATACGCCTTAGCTAGTATGCACCTGAGCTAATCCCTAGCGAACGGGAGAGATGCAAACTATTCTGATATTGGTTAGTGGTTGATGAGAAAACATATATGCTCGCAGCAGACTACACTGATTTTGATGTCCTGGTCACTCGAGCCAAGGACATTGAGCTGAATCTTGTTTTGGCAAGTTGAGCGGGAGGATCTTGCTCGGGGAAGCGAGCTACGGATCGTGATTTTGGTAGAGATCGGTTCAAGAGGCCCAAGGATAGAAGGTCACATATGGATGCTGGACGTAGAGGGGGTAACCCTGGAAGAGGTCAGCACGGACCGAATGCTTTCATACGGACACCTGAGTGTAATCGGTGTGGTAAGAGGCACACTGGTGAGTGCTGGGGAAACCTTGGTACGTGCTGGAATTGCGGTAATCGTGGGCACATGAAAAGGGATTGTCCGCAGCCGATGAGAGAGGGTAAGGCTCCGGTGAGAGCAGGTGAGACATAGAGAGGTTGTGGCCGTGGTCGTGGCAATTTCCAGCGTAGAGACGAAGGTGCGAGAAATGTAGCACATGTAGTGGTTGTTCAACCTGAAGGTGGTGGTCAGGCTAGAGTGTATGCCCATCGCGAAGGGATGAATTACACAGACGTTATCGTAGGTACCTTTACTTTGCAGTCTTTGTCATTACTTTCTTTGATTGATTCTGGATCTACACACTAGTACATATTGCGTGAACATGCTCAAATGCTTGGTTTGCCTGTTGAGTCTTTGAATGTGGGTATGCGTGTGACTAGTTCCTTTGGTGAGATGGTTGTAACAAGGAGATTGTATAAGAGATGTCCCTTAAAGGTGTAAGAGCATGTGTTTTTAGTTGATCTTATGAATTTGCCATTTTATGGATTCGATGTAATCATCGATATAGATTGGCTCGTTGAGCATAGGGCTGTTGTGGGCTTTGAAAATAAGCGAGTTTTGTTGAAACTTGCGGATGATTATGAGTTTATCGTGGTGGGAGAAAATGTGAAATTCCTGTCTAATATAGTGTCGACACTTGAAGCGAGCTGGATGTTGCCTCAAGGATGCGAAGCTTATCTAGCCTTTGTTATGAATCCTAGTACAAAAGAGGTTCGTGTATAGGATATAAGGACCATGTATGATTTCCTCGGAGTGTTTCCGGAGGAATTGCTGGGTTTGCCGCCTAGTCGAGAGGTTGAATTCAGAATTGAATTGTATGAGAACGCAACTCCGGTGTCCATTGATCCCTATTGCATGACACCCAAGGAGTTGAAGGAGTTGAAGATGCGACTTCAAGAGTTGCTTGAGCGAGGCTTTATTTGGCCTAGTGTGCCACCTTGGGGTGCAGCGGTCTTGTTTGTTAAGAAGAAGGATGGCACTATGAGAATGTGCATTGATTACTGTCAGCTAAATAGGTTGACTATCAAGAATAAGTATCCTTTACCAAGGATTGATGATATTTTCGATTATTTTGGGAAGCTAAAGGTAGCTTTGACGCAAGCTCCTATCTTGGTTCAACATGAATCAGGGAAGGAGTTTGTGGTGTATAGTGACGCATTGTATGTTGGTTTGGGGTGTGTGTTGATGCAAGAGGGTAGGATAGTGGCTTATGCATTGCGACAGTTGAAATTTCATGAGCGTAATTACCCTATGCATGACATTGAGCTGGCGCGGTGGTTTTTGCTTTAAATATTTGGAGGCATTATCTATATGGTGAGAGTTGAACGATGTACACGGATCATAAGAGTTTAAAGTACCTTACGTCTCAAAAGGAGTTAAATCTTAGGCAACGACATTGGGTAGAGTTGCTTAAGGATTACGATCTAAAGATAGAGTATCATCCGAGGAAGGCCAATGTTGTGGCCGATGCTTTGACCAGAAAAGTGTCGGTGGAATTGAGGGCGATGTTTGCTAGCTTGAGCATATAGCGAGATGGTGGTCTTGTTGCTAAATTGCAAGTGAAACCATTTTTAGTTCAGTTGATTAAGGATAAATAGTTGTTGGATGATTCTCTGGTACCGCGTGCTCAGGATATCGCAGAAGGTAGGCTTTCAGATTTATGTTTCAATGATGATGGTGTTATATGTTTTGGGAGTCGGATAGTGGTGCCGAATGATGTTGAGTTAAGGCGCACTATTCTGACTGAAGCTCATAGTAGTCCTTTTGCTATGCACCCTGGTAGTACATAGATTTACCGTGATTTGAAGGATGAGTACTATTGGGTGAGATTGAAGAAAGATGTTGCTGAGTTTGTTAGCAAACGCATGGTTTGTCAACGGGTTAAGGCTAAACATCAAGTTCCTTCGGGGTTGTTGCAGCCATTGAGAATCCCAGAATGAAAATGGGAGAGGATCACTATTGACTTCGTGTCTGGTTTGCCGTTGTCGCCATCGAAGAAGAATTTTGTTTGGGTGATTGTAGATCGCCTTACGAAGTGTGCTCATTTCTTGCCAGTACATACTACGTATACCTTGGATAAGCTTGCGGAGTTGTACATTGCTGAGATTGTACGATTGCATGGAGTGTCAAAATCTATAGTGTCGGATAGAGATTCGAGGTTCACCGCATGGTTCTGGGAATGTTTACACCAAGCTTTGGGTACACGGCTGAATTTCAATACTTCTTATCAACCGCAGATGGATGGACAGTCGGAGCGTGTTATCCAAGTGCTTGAGGTTATGTTGAGGTACTGTGTTATTGAGTTTCAAGGCTCTTGGGAGAAGCACTTGCCTTTGGTTGAGTTTGCTTATCATAACAGTTACCAGGTAAGTATTGAAATGGCACCTTATGAGGCTTTATACGAGAGAAAGTGCAGAACTCCTCATTGTTGGGCTGAAACGGGACAAAAGTTAGTCTCGATCTCGGCTTTGTTGAAAGGAACCACTGCGAAGGTTAAGCTCATTTGTGAGCGTTTGAAGGCAGCATCGGACTGGCAAAAGTCTTACGTGGATTTGAAGCGTAAGGAGATAGAGTTTACAGTGGGCGAGCGTGAGTTTTTGAAAGTTTCACCTTGGAAGAAGGTGATGAGGTTCGGCTGGAAGGGAAAATTGAGTCCGAGGTTCATTGGACCATATGAGGTGATAGAACGTGTGGGTCCTATTGCCTACAAGTTGAGACTGCCTCAAGAGTTGGAAAAGATACATAATGTGTTTCATGTATCCATGCTTCGAAGATATAGATCGGATCTATCGCATATTATGCATGTGGAGGAAGTTGAGCTGAACCCAGACTTGACGTATGATGAGGAGCCCGTTGAGATTCTAGATTCGGATAGTAAGGTTCTTCGGGGTAAGACCATTGAGCTGGTCACAGTCTGGTGGAGACATAGTGGTGTTGAAGAAGCAACGTGGGAAAGGAAGGATGACATGAAGAAGCAATTTCCTTACATTTTTCCTCCAGGTAAATTTTGAGGATGAAATTTCTTAAGTGGGGGAGAGTTGTAACTCCCGGGTTTTGGGCTTAGATGTTTTTGTGGTTGAATAAGGCCGGGTGAGAACGGTTCGAATCTTTTAGGGGTGGTTTAGGGAACACCTAGTTCGGGATGCTTTAAAAATGTGGAAAAATATCTAAAAATCCTCATTTATTATATAAATGGTTATAGTGAAAACAATTCTACAAAATGTGATTTGGAAATACTACATTTCGGTGTAGTGACCAAATTGTAGTTTTTGCAAAAGTTGACTAATGACTGTTTTGTAAAGGATTGAAACTTTGAATCTTTAAGGAGCTAATTTTACCAAAAAAAAATTTCATCAGATTTCTCTTTAATTTGGGAGTTTTAATAATGATTTAATTAAAGGAATTAAGAGAGAAATTCTACTTTAACTTTTCATAACAACCTTATGATACTTTTTCCCTCTTTTCATTTTCTCTCAACTTCCACTCAGCCAAACACATTTTCCTCACCAAAAAATCTTGGTTTTCATCTCTTTTGCTGAGACTTCATTCTCCTAAGGATTTCCAACTTTTGCTTCATTAAATCCTTTTTTTTTATTTTGGATTTCCAAGAAATCTTGCCCAAATTGAGGAGAAATCAGCCAATAGAGGTAAGCTTCGTCCTTCTCCTCTAATGATAAGTTCATTACTGAAATTCCCAAGTTATCAATCCTTTGTTAAAGATTTTTTAGTTGCTTTAATGTTAGAAGAAAGAAATTATTGTAAAATTCAAGATTCTTGGTGAGATCTTTATGATTTTCGTAACAGTTTGTTAAGCTCTGTTTTGAGGTTGATTTCTAATGTATTTTGGATGATAATTGATGTTATGAATGAGGCTTTAACAAATGATTCTCCAATAGATTTGGATTCCTATGTTTTAGATGCTAGATTTGTGGTTTTTATAGTGTTCTTTGTGTTATGTTGTTGATGGAGATATAAGGACGTGTTTGTGGTAATTTTTGTTGTTGATTGAGGTTTAGAAGTTTTTAGAATTGATAGATCTTGGCTCGGTTTTGATTTGAGAAAGTTTGGAGGTGATTTCAGTTGTTTTGGATGGCCGAAATGATGATTTTGGGTAGTGAAACGAGTTTGAAAGGGTAGCTGGTGATTTCAATGCATGACGATGCATTAATCCTTAGCTCTTATGTGTAATAAACAAGGGAGACATCTTTGGACGCTTTTGGTGTTGATCCAGAAGTGCCGGAAGCCTAGTTATCGTTTCAGAAAGCAAGTAGAACATAATCGGTGAGTGCAAATGGTTTTAGAAGTCCTTGAGGGAAAAGGAAACAAGGTTTGGGGATTTAGCTTTGGTTTCAAACACCATCCTATGTTCGGAAGTAAGTATGGCTATATTTGCTCTCAATATGTGGCTGATGCCCCTAAATGCTTTTAAGATGCTCTTGATTTGTGTTAGACAAAATCCTATTGTTTTATGATTGATTTATAACATGAAAAGATGTTATGTGTTGATCCCATGTGATAGCGTGTCTATGAAAAGAGTTTTGAGATTTTGATTAGATGAAGTGTATGAATTGTGATTTTGAAATGGATGAGAATGATTTGAGAAATGTTGCATCTAAACAGTTAGTGAGATGATGTTTTTGATATAATATATTGGCATAAATGATGAGATAATTATCAGATATAATTGGTCGACCAATAGGATGAAAGTGCACTATAAACTAAAAATTCATATGTACTCTTTGGAGTGGGGCAATGGGGGTAGTGCCATCCCGATCCAAAGTGAGAAACTGATGATGATAGATATCGTCGGGGTAGGTCTTGGTGAAATACCCAAGCTTTGTGGCGAAGAGAGATACCGCCATGAGAATTGTAACACCCCAATTTTGGGCTTAGAAGTTTTGGGTTTGGACCGGGCCGGTCAGAGTGCGGTTCGAATATAAAAGGTGATTTTTAGGAAAGCCTAGTTCGGGTTGCATTAAAAATATGGAAAAATGTCTTAAAATCCTCTTTTATTATATATAAGAGAAAGGTGAAATCAATTTTACAAAATGAGGTTTGGAAGAGTGACATTTTGGGTTAGTGACCAAAATGTAATTTTTGAAAACTGGGTGACTGTTTTAAAAAGGATTGAAACTTTGAATCTTTAAGGAGCTATTTACCCAAAAGATTTTCTCCAGATTTTTCTTAATATTAATCAATTTAATTAATGGTTTTAATTAAGTGTAAAAAGGACGGAAAAGATATTTTGGTATTTGTAACTAACTTTTCTCTAAATTTCCATTTTCTTTTCTCTCAACTTTTCTCTCAACCCACACACATTTCTCCAGCAAAATTTCCTCTGATTTTGATAACTAAAGATGAGATTTCAATCCTCATTTGATTTCTAATCAATTCTACAACAAAACCTTGGCATTAGCTTATTGAATTTTCAAGAATCTTGGTTCCAAAAAGGGAGAAACTCAAGTTTAGAGGTATGAACGTCCTTCTCCTCTAAATTCTCAGTTCTTTACTGAAATTCCCAAGTTCTCAATCCTTGATTTGTGTTTTATTAAAGGTTTTACAATTGTGTTCTTGATCTTGGCTTTAAAATGCAAGATTTGGTTAATTTTGATGAATTTCGTATGATCTGATTGGGCATTGTTTTGAGATGTCATTTTGCTGTAAAATGAATGTATAATTGATGAGAAATTGAGGTTTAATCAATGCAATCCCGGATAGGTTTATTTTACTAAGTTTTTACTTGTGAAAATGGTGGTTTTTGGGTGATCTTGTTGTTTTGTTAGTGCTGGAGATATAAGGACGTGGTTGGGATCATTTTGGATGTTAATTGATGTTTATAAATGGTTAGAAGTGATGGATCTTGGCTGGGTTAAGTCTTGGAAGTGTTTGGAGGTGATTTCGGTTGTGTTTGGTAGCCGAAATGTTGGATTTGCAAAGAGCAGCGAGTTTAGGTGTGGTGCTGGTGTTTTTAATGCATTATGATGCATTAATCCTCTGTTGTTATGTGCTTGAAACAGGGGAGAATGATCCGTGAGCAATAGAGGTGGCGTTGAAGGCTTCGGATGCTTTGAAGGCTTGTTGGCTAGCCTTGTTTTGTGTATCGATGAGTGAAGTTGGGTTTTCGGCTTTAAAACCAAGGTTTGAAGGTTTTGGGAGCTTAGTTTAAGTCTAAACAACTTAGCTAAGCTCAAGAGTAAGTAAATGGAATTTCTCTCTTGGTTGTATTATGAATTGGTTTTTAAAGCACTTGTGATTGTTGGATGCAATGCATGTGACTTGCATGTTTTAAATTCTGTTTTGAAAGCATATTTTAGCATGGTTTAATGCTGGTTTTGAAAGCCATGTGTGAAGGATGCTCAAGGTAAGAAATCCTTGGTTTTGTACATTGGAATTGTGGAATTGTTGCATAGTGTTGCAGGTTGTTTAATGGCTTTGTGTAATCCTTCAAAACAGTGGATTGATGATGGTAATTGGTGGTTTTGGCATTTTGGTTATGCTTGTAAAACAATGGATTAATGTGGTAAAATGGTTATATTGGCAAGTGATGTAAGTGGTTCTTGGCTACTTGAATCGGATATAGTTAGCAGGCTATAGGATTGGGTGCACCGTGAATAAAGTCGCCTTGGATGTGGAGTGGTTGTGATTGTACCGGTAACTCCATCCAAGTACACTATCGAGATGGTTAAGAACATCATGGTGGTTAAAATTCCATGGGTGGGTCTTGTGTTAAGGTCATAATGGTGGTTAAAATTCCATTTGAGGACCTTGTGTATGTTAAGGTCATAATGGTGGTTAAAATTCCATTTGAGGACCTTGTGTTTGTTAAGATCACAATTGTGGTGTAAAGTCCATGTGTGGATCTTGTGTTGTATGTCCCGTGATCTCGTTAGTGATGTTATACAACTACCAATGGGTGATGGTAAGGTCGTAGTGGTGGTTAAAATTCCATTTGAGGACCTTGTCAATGTTAAGGTCATATGGTGGTTAAAAGTCCATATGAGGACCTTGTTTATGGTAAGGTCATAATGGTGGTTAAAATTCCATTTGGGGACCTTGAGATTGGTAGTGTGTATGAAGCGTGGGGACAACGCTTGTAATCCGCGTATCCGATTATGTCTTGCGTTATGATGGTTTGTGAATTATCAATTGGAAGCCAATATAATGTTCTTGAATATGATGAAGCATGAGATGCTTGAAATGATGCATGGTTGCATGAGAAGTGTGTAATGTTCTATGAATGCATGTATTACTTGTTAACTTGAATAAGTGTTTATTATCTATTAAAAATGGTGAATGTGTGCATGAAATCTCTTTAGTGCATTGAAGTCTTGCGAAGACTTGTTTTTAAAGGCATGTGATGCAATTATTGATTTTGTGGTTCATATGTTGCATTTGTTTAATGCACGTGCTAGATTGAATGAGTAAGTGGTTTTTAAAGGTTTCTTGCTTTGAAATGATTTTCAATGTATGAGAAAAGTATGATGTGAAGTGGAAGTGTTTTCCAAGGATCTTGTATTTAACTTTGCATATGATGTTCATGCATGGAATGGTTAAATTGATGGTTTTGCAAGGTTGTGCTTTGAAGTGAATTACTTAGCTTTTCTAAGTTAAGGGTTGGTTTTCATGTTTGAGCAATGCATGATTTAAAGCATGTTGTTAAAAGGGATTTCAAACATTGCTTTGGTTTATCGAATTGTGTGGCTTTTAAAAGAGGTTTTATGTCTCGCTGCATTGATGGTGTTTCGGTTTTGAGCATTCCTCACTAAGCATTATGTGCTTACACTCCTTTTGTCCATCAATGCAGATATTTGAAGTTGGAACAGCGGGAAGCAAGGGATTCAAGGAGAGCTCCACTTGAGATGTATGTCTCGGTTAATAGCTATAGATAATAAAGGCAATGGGGGGAGAATCTCTTATGTTGATGTTTAATGAGATTGTGTATGTTGGACAAGTTTGGTTTATGTTTTTGAACTATGTGGTTTAACGCTTGCAACGTTTGAATCTTCTTATTCTTAAGTCGTTATGCTATGCTTCTTGTTTTAAAAGCATGATTGAGTGTTGGATGTGTTGAATGAGTTGGTGCACCTATGGGTGGTTTTGTATCTAGATTTTGATGCAATTATGTTCCTTGAGTGTTGCATGACTTGCTGGTATGATTTGGTTGCCTTTGGAGCATGTTTGAGGGGTCAATTGTATGTTAAACCAGCAAAATTTCTGTAATCTGGGCAGCCTGTTTTGGAACAGGAGCTACCGTATCGGAACGGAGGGCCTGAAATGGCCTAGGCGTTCCGAAACGGGTAGAACCGTTCCGGAACGGTTTTGCTACTGCCAGGCCCTGTTCCAGAACTGGTTTCGGAATGGTCCCGCGTTTCGGAACGGATCATCCCTGTTCCGAAACATCCGACCGTTGGGCACTGAAATTGTTGGTTAAATGTTTTGAAACCTTTGCGTTTTGGTCCTGAACTTTGTTTATGCAATTGAATGAGTTTGAGAAGTCCGTTGGAGTGGGAATTTGGTAGGGAAGAATGAAACATGACTAATTTCATATTGGTAACTCAAAAGTTGGTTAAGCCCTTGTAATTTTCAGAATTTACAATTTGGTCCCTAAATTCATGTTTTGTGCAATCGAGTCCCTAAATGTTTTCTGATTGCTGTGACCTTTGAGTATGCTGATTGTATGAACATATCTAGGGTTAATGTGCATTTAGATAAGATTAAAAAGAAAAAAAAGGTCGTTAATCAAGGTTGACTTTCGGGTTGACTTTGGTTTTCCCCGTGTAAACTTCTTAATTCGGGTCAACCGTCTAGGTCGGGTTAAGGGGGTTACATTTGGTGGTATCAGAGCTGAGTTGCGAATGCTTGGGGGAAATGGTAAATTGTTGTAATATGTGTTTGATGTTTATTCTGATGTGTGGTTGAAAGTCGGTTGAAATGCGTGTTGTTGAGCGAATTGTTGATGTTTTTGTCATGCTTTTTGATTGTGAATCTTCATTGAGCTGATGTGGATTTGTGCTGATGTTATGCTGGTGTTGTGAGCTGATTTTATGAATGATGAAAGTGTGATGGGTATGATATGTTGATATTATGCTGTTACGAGTGAATGTTGTTTGATGAGAGCATGATCGAAATATGTTGATTGATATGCTTGATGTTGTGATATCCATATTTTATTTGACTGTTATGTCGTGTAAAAGGGGAGAATTCGGGATACCCATTGCCTTATTATTATAGCTATTGTGTTATTTTGGAGTTGGAGTTTGAATCCTTGCTTAAAGCTGGTCTGATCGATTTGTTTGTTTTGTTATGATTGTTTGCTGTTAATAGCATGATGAAATCGATGAGAGAATGGCAGTTAGGTGAGATGGTTGCTGCTTTAGAGCAGGTTGTTAAGGCGTGGAATTCACCTTTTAATGGAGGTGTTTCGTCTCAGTCTTCAGTGCTTGGAGTTGAGGTAGTAAGGCAGGAGGAGGAAGTTGGTTCTGTGATGAAGAGTTCATCACCTATAGTTCAAGAGGTGTTGGGAACATCTCAGGATGTGGCAAAAGTAAGGTCTATAGACGTGCCGGCTGCGGGATGCGCGGGTTTGTCGAAACAGCGTTTACATGATTTGGGAGCTGTGGAGTATCATGGTTCGACACCTGAGACGTCCGAGGCCTGATTGGCCAGTGTAATTCTGATTTTGGATCAGGAAGGTTGTGATTATGCATGTAAGCTGGGAAGTGTCGTCTCATTCATGTTGGAGGACGCTTGTGTCTGGTGGACATCTGTGGCGGTGGCATCGCACATCCACGATATAGATTGGGACTTCTTTGTGTCTGCTTTTTATGAAAGGCATCTTGGAGAGGAATTTCCAAGGGTTAAGCAACGTGGGGGTGTGGTTTCAGTTTATGAAGGTGAGAAAAGTGTAAGCGAGAGAGTTGTGGGTACTGACCTCGGGAGCGGTCAGTGTAAGAGGCTACGTGATAGAAGGTTTTGCTTGAATCGAAGTCTGGGTGGTAGTGCAAATGTGGGGCAAGTGCTGCATGATCAAGAAGTGGAAGCTCAGCTACCGGTGTGTGACCGTTGTGGAAGGCGCCATGTTGGAGGTTGTTGGGGCGTAGGAGTTTGTTGGAACTGTGGTTCAAAAGAGCATGTGAAGCGGAGTTGTCCTCATGTGGTGAGATCAGCTTTAGTGGTAGCAGAAGGGTCTTTGAAGGGTCGTGGGCACGGCCGAGACAAGGTTCGAAGGTGGCAGGAAGGGCAGGAACGTGTGAGGAGCTTGGACAATGAAATCTGTTGGAATTGTGGGTCTGTTGGACATTTGAGACGTAATTGTTTGAAGTTGGCTCGGGGTGTTCAGGGTTCTTTACCGCAGGGAGAAGGTGATAACCTTAATGTGTTAGCTGGTGCTGCAGCATTGCGGCTGGAGAATGATGGTTCTGCGAGGAAGAGAGCTTGTCTGTTGAAACTCCAGGGCGGTGAGGTGTTTACAGGTAACCTTGTTAAGTAACCTTTGCTCTAGTATCTTAGTTTGGTTTCAGTTGGTATTTCCTTGTGTAGTGGGTATAGTCTCGTTGCTAGCATGTTTGGGGTAGTAGTGGGTGTTGTTTTGAAGACAACTTTAGTGTGAAGAGGGCTTTAGTGAGTATCTTGCGGATGATGGGTTGTTAGAATGATGAAGTTGGTCAAGTTAGAAGTGTGGTAGGAGGTTGTTTTTAGGCGGACTCTGAGGATGTTATTGGTGGGTGTGAACCGACATACATGCACAGTTAAAATCATTTGTTATATGCTATATTATATATGTACTGGTCGATGCATACATGTGACATGACATTAGAGGTTTTGCATGCATGTACATCAGGCATTGATAGGGCATATTGGTGACCATGCATACGAACGCTCACACTCGCTGATAGTTAATTGGGTCCGTTAGTGTTGTGATAGGGTTAGATTGGATGGAGGGTATTAAGCAAGTTGTCAGTAATAATGAGTTTAGCGGTATGATGGTGAGGAGATTACTGTTTGAGTTAGAATCAGTCAAAGTGGTTGTGAATAGCTGATAGAAGTGGTAGTTTCTTGGTGTTAAGTGTTGTAGTAAGTTAGTGGATGTGTTCCAAAGTGCTGAGGTAACTTGGCATTGATGTTGTAGTAGAAGGGTTGTTTTTGTAGGTGATGGTTCTTAGCAACCTTTGAGGAGTTGAGAAGAGGTTTTGTTGTGGGTTGTAGAAAAGGGTTAGCCTGGGAGAGTAGGAGTTTCGTAACCTAAATATGTGTGCATAGAATGGGCGGTGTCCTGGTAAGGCTAGTGTTGTAGTTAAAGTTTGAAGTGGAAAGGCAATGTAAGTTCAAGGGCCATCGTTGGTTGGACAGGTTCTTGTGAGGAGTGGATGGCTAGTTGTGTATAAGTAAATTCCTTTTGAAGTCAGCTGGTGGTGTGTGGAACGGCTGGCGGAGTCAAGGTTGGGGTTTTGTGACGTAATTTTCGGATGTTAGGTGAGTAGTCCTGGTGAGTCGTTATGGTAATGATAGCGGCGGATGTGAAGGAATGTCAGCAATACGTTGAGAAGTTTGGGTAAGCAGTTGATGCTTAAAAATTCTTGCTTGATGTAGTAACCTTTGGAGGAGGTTGAGTAGTTTTGCAAGGAGTTTTAGAAGCAGTGAAAGTTGTGGGTCACGTGGTGGCTGAACTGGATTGGTTGGTGTCACTGTGTGAACAAGTTTGGGAGTTATGAGTTAAGGTGGTGTATGCTGTAAAAGCTGGAGGTTCTTCAGGTTGTTGTTGGGGCTATGTGCAGTCCGGAAGTGTGAGGGTTAAGATGTGGTTAACATTTGGGTGTTCTGGAATTCGTGAACAATATGTGGTGGTGTTGAGTTTGGGTGGAGTTTTGTGAGGAGAGTGTTCAGTGGTGGTTAAGTCTCCTGTGTTGCCTTGTGTGTTGCTTTGAGAAGTTTGGTTGTTCTCTTTTCGCCAGTTGAAATTTCGAGGACGAAATTTCTTAAGGGGGGGAGAGTTGTAACACCCCAATTTTGGGCTTAGAAGTTTTGGGTTTGGACCGGGCCGGTCAGAGTGCGGTTCGAATATAAAAGGTGATTTTTAGGAAAGCCTAGTTCGGGTTGCATTAAAAATATGGAAAATGTCTTAAAATCCTCTTTTATTATATATAAGAGAAAGGTGAAATCAATTTTACAAAATGAGGTTTGGAAGAGTGACATTTTGGGTTAGTGACCAAAATGTAATTTTTGAAAACTGGGTGACTGTTTTAAAAAGGATTGAAACTTTGAATCTTTAAGGAGCTATTTACCCAAAAGAGTTTCTCCAGATTTTTCTTAATATTAATCAATTTAATTAATGGTTTTAATTAAGTGTAAAAAGGACGGAAAAGATATTTTGGTATTTGTAACTAACTTTTCTCTAAATTTCCATTTTCTTATCTCTCAACTTTTCTCTCAACCCAAACAAATTTCTCCAGCAAAATTTCCTCTGATTTTGATAACTAAAGATGAGATTTCAATCCTCATTTGATTTCTAATCAATTCTACAACAAAACCTTGGCATTAGCTTATTGAATTTTCAAGAATCTTGGTTCCAAAAAGGGAGAAACTCAAGTTTAGAGGTATGAACGTCCTTCTCCTCTAAATTCTCAGTTCTTTACTGAAATTCCCAAGTTCTCAATCCTTGATTTGTGTTTTATTAAAGGTTTTACAATTGTGTTCTTGATCTTGGCTTTAAAATGCAAGATTTGGTTAATTTTGATGAATTTCGTATGATCTGATTGGGCATTGTTTTGAGATGTCATTTTGCTGTAAAATGAATGTATAATTGATGAGAAATTGAGGTTTAATCAATGCAATCCCGGATAGGTTGATTTTCCTAAGTTTTTACTTGTGAAAATGGTGGTTTTTGGGGTGATCTTGGTGTTTTGTTAGTGCTGGAGATATAAGGACGTGGTTGGGATCATTTTGGATGTTAATTGATGTTTATAAATGGTTAGAAGTGATGGATCTTGGCTGGGTTAAGTCTTGGAAGTGTTTGGAGGTGATTTCGGTTGTGTTTGGTAGACGAAATGTTGGATTTGCAAAGAGCAGCGAGTTTAGGTGTGTTGCTGGTGTTTTTAATGCATTATGATGCATTAATCCTCTGTTGTTATGTGCTTGAAACAGGGGAGAATGATCCGTGAGCAATATAGGTGGCGTTGAAGGCTTCGGATGCTTGGAAGGCTTGTTGGCTAGCCTTGTTTTGTGTATCGGTGAGTGAAGTTGGGTTTCGGCTTTAAAACCAAGGTTTGAAGGTTTTGGGAGCTTAGTTTAAGTCTAAACAACTTAGCTAAGCTCAAGAGTAAGTAAATGGAATTTCTCTCTTGGTTGTATTATGAATTGGTTTTTAAAGCACTTGTGATTGTTGGATGCAATGCATGTGACTTGCATGTTTTAAATTCTGTTTTGAAAGCATATTTTAGCATGGTTTAATGCTGGTTTTGAAAGCCATGTGTGAAGGATGCTCAAGGTAAGAGATACTTGGTTTTGTACATTGGAATTGTGGAATTGTTGCATAGTGTTGCATGTTGTTTAATGGCTTTGTGTAATGCTTCAAAAACAGTGGATTGATGATGGTAGTTGGTGGTTTTGGCATTTTGGTTATGCTTGTAAAACAATGGATTAATGTGGTAAAATGGTTATATTGGCAAGTGATGTAAGTGGTTCTTGGCTACTTGAATCGGATATAGTTAGCCGACTATAGGATTGGGTGCACCGTGAATAAAGTTGCCTTGGATGTGGAGTGGTTGTGATTGTACCGGTAACTCCATCCAAGTACACTAACAAGATGGTTAAGAACACCATGGTGGTTAAAATTCCATGGGTGGGTCTTGTGTTAAGGTCATAATGGTGGTTAAAATTCCATTTGAGGACCTTGTGTTTGTTAAGATCACAATGGTGGTATAAAGTCCATGTGTGGATCTTGTGTTGTATGTCCCGTGATCTCGTTAGTGATGTTATACAACTACCAATGGGTGATAAGGTCGTAATAGTGGTTAAAATTCCATTTGAGGACCTTGTGAATGTTAAGGTCATATGGTGGTTAAAAGTCCATATGAGGACCTTGTGTATGGTAAGGTCATAATGGTGGTTAAAATTCCATTTGGGGACCTTGAGATTGGTAGTGTGTATGAAGCGTGGGGACAACGCTTGTAATCCGCGTATCCGATTGTGTCTTGCGTTATGATGGTTTGTGAATTATCACTTCGAAGCCAATATAATGTTCTTGAATATGATGAAGCATGAGATGCTTGAAATGATGCATGGTTGCATGAGAAGTGTGTAATGTTCTATGAATGCATGTATTACTTGTTAGCTTGAATAAGTGTTTATTATCTATTGAGAATGGTGCATGTGTGCATGAAATCTCTTTAGTGCATTGAAGTCTTGCGAAGACTTGTTTTTAAAGGCATGTGATGCAAATATTGATTTTGTGGTTCATATGTTGCATTTGTTTAATGCACGTGCTAGATTGAATGAGTAAGTGGTTTTTAAAGGTTTCTTGCTTTGAAATGATTTTCAATGTATGAGAAAAGTATGATGTGAAGTGGAAGTGTTTTCCAAGGATCTTGTATTTAACTTTGCATATGATGTTCATGCATGGAATGGTTAAATTGATGGTTTTGCAAGGTTGTGCTTTGAAGTGAATTACTTAGATTTTCTAAGTTAAGGGTTGGTTTTCATGTTTGAGCAATGCATGATTTAAAGCATGTTGTTAAAAGGGATTTCAAACATTGCTTTGGTTTATCGAATTGTGTGGCTTTTAAAAGAGGTTTTATGTCTTGCTGCATTGATGGTGTTTCGGTTTTGAGCATTCCTCACTAAGCATTATGTGCTTACGCTCCTTTTGTCCATCAATGCAGATATTTGAAGTTGGAACAGCGAGAAGCAAGGGATTCAAGGAGAGCTCCACTTGAGATGTATGTCTCGGTTAATAGCTATAGATAATAAAGGCAATGGGGGGAGAATCTCTTATGTTGATGTTTAATGAGATTGTGTATGTTGGACAAGTTTGGTTTATGTTTTTGAACTATGTGGTTTAACGCTTGCAACGTTTGATCTTCTTATTCTTAAGTCGTTATGCTATGCTTCTTGTTTTAAAAGCATGATTGAGTGTTGGATGTGTTGAATGAGTTGGTGCACCTAGGGGTGGTTTTGTATCTAGATTTTGATGCAATTATGTTCCTTGAGTGTTGCATGACTTGCTGGTATGATATGGTTGCCTTTGGAGCATGTTTGAGGGGTCAATTGTATGTTAAACCAGCAAAATTTTTGCAATCTGCGCAGCCTGTTTCGGAACAGGAGCTACCGTATCGGAACGGAGGGCCTGAAATGGCCTAGGCGTTCCGAAACGGGTAGAACCGTTCTGGAACGGTTTTGCTACTGCCAGGCCCTGTTCCAGAACTGGTTTCGGAACGGTCCCGCGTTTCGGAACGGATCATCCCTGTTCCGAAACATCCGACCGTTGGGCACTGAAATTGTTGGTTAAATGTTTTGAAACCTTTGCGTTTTGGTCCTGAACTTTGTTTATGCAACTGAATGAGTTTGAGAAGTCCGTTGGAGTGGGAATTTGGCAGGAAAGCATGAAACATGACTAATTTCATATTGGTAACTCAAAAGTTGGTTAAGCCCTTGTAATTTTCAGAATTTACAATTTGGTCCCTAAATTCATGTTTTGTGCATTCGAGTCCCTAAATGTTTTCTGATTGCTATGACCTTTGAGTATGCTGATTGTATGAACATATCTAGGGTTAATGTGCATTTAGATAAGATTAAAAAGAAAAAAAAGGGTCGTTAATCAAGGTTGACTTTCGGGTTGACTTTGGTTTTCCCCGTGTAAACTTCTTAATTCGGGTCAACCGTCTAGGCCGAGTTAAGGGGGTTACAAGAATCCAGTGATGTGAGATTCCATTGGGGTAGGACTTGGCTTTAAGTCAAGCTAATCCACATGTCCGAGTAAAGATGTAATATGAAATGTCAATATATGAGATTGTATTTGATTCACATGTACCAAATGTTGAGATGTTTTATGCTATGAGCAATGCATATGAGATTTGTGTTTTAAGAAATGCTTTTGTTTTCATTAAGCATGAGTATGGCTTTGCCATGAGATTTGCATCGGTTAGATGCATGAGTTAGATTGAAGGTACATGTGATTTTCAAATGGAGAATTGCTTTGAAATGGTTTTCAAGCATGAGATAGAAAGAGCATGTTGTAGAAAATGGTTTTTGCGATAGAGTTTTAAAGTTGCATTGTTATGTTGGTTTTTTCCTTAGAGCTTGCCTCACTAAGAAAATGTGCTTGCGCTCTCTTTTACAAACAATGTAGATAATTGAGACATTATTGGGTAGCAAGGAGGCTAAGGATATCCAAGGAAGTGAAAAGCTCAAGTATGGTGACGTTTACATATAGTTTAGTAATGATAATTGGCTATGGGGACCTACGGTTAGTTTTGGGAGATGTATTTTGAACTACCTGTGGTTGTTGCAAGCTTATTATAGCATATGTGTTTGTAAAGGTCCTTTATGGTTTGTTTTTGTGGCTTAAGGTTTTCATATGGTTTTCAAGACTAGGGAGCATGCCTATAGTTCCAATGATTGCATGTTTGGCACCATGCTTTGGTTTATGCTTCATAGTGATGATCTTTGATGCTTAAATATGTTGCTAGTATGTTGTGGTATGCTTTGGGACATTTCTGGATGTGTTTAAGTGTGAAAAACCAGCTAAGTTTGTAGTTGCAGGGCTGGGTGTATCGAAACGCCTTTATCTGTTTCGAAACGGGGACTTGAAATGGCCATAATGTTTCGGAACGGGTAAGAGTGTTTCAGAACGCTTTGGCTTCTGGAAAGCCATGTTTCAATACAGGTCTCAGAACGGCAACCCAGTTTCGATACGGCCGTTTTGATACAGGGCTTAGCGTTTCGAAACACCCGACCGTTGGGTTGGATTTTGAACAATTTCAAGTTCATGTTTCTTACAGTTTAGTCCATGATGATTATGGATTCAATTGGTTGAGTTTGGAATGTCTGATTAAATTGATATTTGACAGAGAAGCATGAAATAGGACTAACTGAATATTGGTAAACTTAAAATCTGCAAGGTCCTCGTAAATTGTAAAATTTACATTTTTGGTCCACATATGTCTACTTTGTGCAATTAAACCCCTAATTTCTTTTCTATCGATGTACCTTCTCTTCCTATGATGTTGGGTGATCACATAGGGTTAATATTGCATTTAGAAAAGATAAAAAAGGGTCGTCAATCAAGGTTGACTTTTGTTTTCCCCGTGTAATCTTCGTAATTCAGGTCGAGCGTTTACACCGGGCTAAGGGGTTACAGTATTAGTCCAAGTTTTTTACTTCGTAATGTTGTTACTCAAATAGGATTAAATTCTAATTTTTATAAACTTTAAGGACTAAAGTGTAATTACGATAAATTAGGGGTTCTTGAATACAATTAACCATGGCAATGCAATTTGTCTCAAGAACAACAGACTTGCAAACTTTCAAGTTATTCGGAGTTCATTTACCCATCTAATTCAGCCATCTAAAATTTCGTGACCAATCTATAAACAATGTAAAACTTCTATTTATGTCTTTTAACATAATTAACTAACATCGTACCAATACTCTGTTAGGGAAGTATCAATACAGTATGCATGAAGTTTAAATTTCGGAAACCAAACGACAAGCTCGTATCGATGCGATTTAAGGTCGTACCGATACTGGTTAACCACGTTGACTCATATCGATACGCCTTAGCCCCATATTGATACCATTTTTACAACCAAATTCCAGTAGCCAAAATCTGTCTCGATACGCTATGTCGTATCGATATGCCCTGTTTCTTATGTCAAGTTATGCCTAACCGTACTGATATGCCATCACCGCGTATCGATACGACCTAACCTATAATTATAGAATTTTGTTGGTTTTTATACGAAATTACGTATCAAGCGATGTTCAAATGCAACGAAAATTTGCATACAACATTTCAATACCATAATCTACCAATATGCAAAAATCTAGGGTCATTTGAATATGTTACTAGGTTTTTACCTTTTGTGTTAATTATGAGTTTGTCGTGGTGGGAGAAAATGTGAAATTCTTGTCTAATATGGTGTCGACACTTGAAGCGAGCTGGATGTTTCCTCAAGGATGCGAAGCTTATCTAGCCTTTGTTATGAATCCTAGTACAAAAGAGGTTCGTGTACAGGATATAAGGACCGTATATGATTTCCTCGGAGTGTTTCCGGAGGAATTGTCGGGTTTGCCGCCTAGTCGAGAGGTTGAATTCGGAATTGAATTGTATGAGAACGCAACTCCGGTGTCCATTGATCCCTATTGCATGGAACCCAAGGAGTTGAAGGAGTTGAAGACGCGACTTCAAGAGTTGCTTGAGCGAGGCTTTATTTGGCCTAGTGTGCCACCTTGGGGTGCACCGATCTTGTTTGTTAAGAAGAAGAATGGCACTATGAGAATGTGCATTGATTACTGTCAGCTAAATAGGTTGACTATCAAGAATAAGTATCCTTTACCAAGGATTGATGATCTTTTCGATTAGTTTCGAGAAGCGGTTTTGTTTTCAAAGATAGATCTGCGGGCAGGATATTATTAGTTGAAGGTTAAGGATGTGGATGTGCCGAAGACAACCTTCCGAACGAGATATGGGCATTATGAATTTCTGGTGATGCCGTTTGGATTGATGAATGCTCCTTCTGCTTTCATGGATATGATGAACAGGGTGTTCCATGAATTCTTAGATAAGTTCGTTGTGGTGTTCATCGATGATATCCTTGTGTAGTCTCGTACATAGGAGGAGCATGAGGGTCATTTGAGTATCGTTTTGCAAGCGCTGTTAGAGAATCAGCTTTATGCTAAGCTGAGCAAATGTGAGTTTTGGCTAAAGGAAATTGTTTTTATTGGCCATGTGGTTTCGGCTGAAGGGATTTGAGTTGATCCTCATAAGGTTGAGGCGGTGGTGAATTGGAAGCCTCCTAGATCTGTTCATGAAGTTCGTAGTTTCCTAGGGTTGGCAGGTTACTACTGGAGGTTCGTGGAGGGATTTTCTAAGATTGCTGCCCATTTGACGAAGTTGTTATAGAAGGATGTTAAGTATGAATGGACGGAAGTGAGACAACAAGCTTTTGGGAAGCTAAAGGCAGCTTTGGCGCAAGCTCCTATCTTGGTTCAACCTGAATCAAGGAAAGAGTTTGTGGTGTATAGTGACACATTCTATGTTGGTTTGGGGTGTGTGTTGATGCAAGAGGGTAGGGTAGTGGCTTATGCATTGCGATAGTTGAAATTGCATGAGCATAATTACCCTATGCATGGCATTGACCTGGCAGCGGTGGTTTTTGCTTTAAATATTTGGAGGCATTTTCTATATGGTGAGAGTTGTGCGGTGTACACGGATCATAAGATTTTAAAGTACCTTATGTCTCAAAAGGAGTTAAATCTTAGGCAACGACGTTGGGTAGAGTTGCTTAAGGATTACGATCTAACGATCGAGTATCATTCGGGGAAGGCCAATGTTGTGGTCGATGCTTTGAGCAGAAAAGTGGCGGTGGAATTGAGGATGATGTTTGCTAGCTTGAGCTTATCGCGAGATGGTGGTCTTGTTGCTGAATTGCAAGTGAAACCATTTTTAGTTTAGTTGATTAAGGATAAACATCTGTTGGATGATTCTCTGGTACTGCATGTTCAGGATATCGCAGAAGGCAGGCTTTCAGATTTATGTTTCAATGATGATGGTGTTATATGTTTTGTGAGTCGGATATTGGTGACGAATGATGTTGAGTTAAGGCGCACTATTCTGACTGAAGCTCATAATAGTCCTTTTGCTATGCACCCTGGTAATACAAAGATTTACCGTGATTTGAAGGATGAGTACTATTGGGTGAGATTGAAGAAAGATGTTGCTGAGTTTGTTAGCAAATGCATGGTTTGTCAACGGGTTAAGGCTGAACATCAAGTTCCTTCGGGGTTGTTGCAGCCGTTGAGAATCCCAGAATGGAAATGGGAGAGGATCACTATTGACTTCGTGTCTGGTTTGCCGTTGTTGTCATCGAAGAAGAATTTTGTTTGGGTGATTGTAGATCGCCTTACGAAGTGTGCGCATTTCTTGCCAGTGCATACTACGTATACCTTGGATAAGCTTGCGGGGTTGTACATTGCTGAGACTGTACGATTGTATGGAGTGCCAAAATCTATAGTGTTGGATAGAGATCCGAGGTTCACTGCATGGTTCTGGGAATGTTTACAGCAAGCTTTGGGTACACGGCTGAATTTCAATACTTCTTATCAACCGCAGATGGATGGACAGTCGGAGCGTGTTATCCAAGTGCTTGAGGTTATGTTGAGGTGCTGTGTTATTGAGTTTCAAGGCTCTTGGGAGAAGCGCTTGCCTCTGGTTGAGTTTGCTTATCATAACAGTTAACAGGCAAGTATTGAAATGGCACCTTATGAGGCTTTATATGAGAGAAAGTGCAGAACTCCTCATTGTTGGGCTGAAACAGGACAAAAGTTAGTCTCGATGCCGGCTTTGTTGAAAGGAACCACTGCGAAGGTGAAGCTCATTTGTGAGCATTTGAAGGCAGCATCGGACTGGCAAAAGTCTTACGTGGATTTGAAGCGTAAGGAGATAGAGTTTACAGTGGGCGATCGTGTGTTTTTGAAAGTTTCACCTTGGAAGAAGGTGATGAGGTTCGGCCGGAAGGGAAAATTGAGTCCGAGGTTCATTGGACCATATGAGGTGATAGAACGTGTGGGTCCTATTGCCTACAAGTTGAGACTGCCTCAAGAGTTGGAAAAGATACATAATGTGTTTCATGTATCCATGCTTCGAAGATATAGATCTGATCTGTCGCATATTATGCATGTGGAGGAAGTTGAGTTGAACCCAGACTTGACGTATGATGAGGAGCCCGTTGAGATTCTAGATTCGGATAGTAAGGTTCTTCGGGTTAAGACCATTGAGCTGGTCATAGTCTGGTGGAGACATAGTGGTGTTGAAGAAGCCACGTGGGAAAGGAAGGATGACATGAAGAAGCAATTTCCTTACCTTTTTCCTCCAGGTAAATTTTGAGGACGAAATTTCTTAAGTGGGGGAGAGTTGTAACGCCCGGGTTTTGGGCTTAGATGTTTTAGAGGTTGAATAGGGCCGGGCGAGAATGATTTGAATCTTTTAGGGGTTGTTTAGGGAACACCTAGTTCGGGATGCTTTAAAAATGTGGAAAAATATCTAAAAATCCTCATTTATTATATAAATGGTTATGGTGAAAACAATACTATAAAATGTGATTTGGAAATACTACATTTCGTGTAGTGACCAAATTGTAGTTTTTGCAAAAGTTGACTAGTGACTGTTTTGTAAAGGATTGAAACTTTGAATCTTTAAGGAGCTAATTTTACCAAATTGTTTTTCATCAGATTTCTCTTTAATTTGGGAGTTTTAATAATGATTTAATTAAAGGAATTAAGAGAGGAATTCTACTTTGACTCTTCATAACTACCTTATGATACTTTTTCCCTCTTTTCATTTTCTCTCAACTTCCACTCAGCCAAACACATTTTCCTCACCAAAAAATCTTGGTTTTCATCTCTTTTGCTAAGACTTCATTCTCCTAAGGATTTCCAACTTTTACTTCATTAAATCCTTTTGTTTTTACTTTGGATTTTCAAGAAATCTTGCCCAAATTGAGGAGAAATTAGCCATTAGAGGTAAGCTTCGTCCTTCTCCTCTAATAATAAGTTCATTACTGAAATTCCCAAGTTATCAATCCTTTGTTAATGATTTTTGAGTTGCTTTATTGTTAGAAGCATGAAATTGTTGTAAAATTCAAGATTCTTGATGAGATCTTGATGATTTTCGTAACTGTTTGTTAAGCTCTGTTGTGAGGTTGATTTCTAATGTGTTTTGGATGATAATTGATGTTATGAATGAGTTTTTAACAAATGATTCTCCAATAGGTTTGGATTCCTATGTTTTAGATGCTAGATTTGTGGTTTTTGGAGTGTTCTTTGTGTTATGTTGTTGCTGGTGATTTAAGGACGTGCTTGTGGTAATTTTTGTTGTTGATTGAGGTTTAGAAGTTTTTAGAATTGATAGATCTTGGCTGGGCTTTGATTTGAGAAAGTTTGGAGGTGATTTAAGTTGTTTTGGATGGCCGAAATGGTGATTTTGGGTAGTGCAACGAGTTTGAAAGGGTAGCTGGTGATTTCAATGCATGACGGTGCATTAATCCTTTGCTCTTATGTGTAATAAACAAGGGAGACATCTTTGGACGCTTTTGGTGTTGATCCAGAAGTGTCGGAAGCCTAGTTATCGTTTCAGAAAGCAAGTAGAACTTAATCGGTGAGTGCGAATGGTTTTAGAAGTCATTGAGGGAAAATGAAACAAGGTTTGGGGATTTAGCTTTGGTTTCAAACACCATCCTAAGTCTGGAAGTAAGTATGGCTAGATTTGCTCTCAATATGTGGTTGATGCTCCTAAATGCTTTTAAGATGCTCTTGATTTGTGTTAGACAAAATCCTATAGTTTTATGATTTATTTATAACATGAAAAGATGTTATGTGTTGATCCCATGTGATAGCATGTCTATGAAAAGAGTTTTGAGATTTTGATTATATGAAGTGTATGAATTGTGATTTTGAAATGGGATGAGAATGATTTGAGAAATGTTGCATCTAAACAGTAAGTGAGATGATGTTTTTGATATAATATATTTGCATAAATGATGAGATAATTACCGGATATAATTGGTCGACCAATAGGATGAAAGTGCACTATAAACTAAATATTCATATGTACTCTTTGGAGTGGGGCAATGGGGGTAATGCCATCCCGATCCAAAGTGAGAATCCGATGATGATATATATCGTCGCGGTAGGTCTTGGTGAAATACCCAAGCTTTGTGGCGAAGAGAGATACCGCCATGAGAGTCGGGTGATGTGAGATTCCACTAGGTAGGACTTGGCTTTAAGTCAAGCTAATCCATATATCCGAGTAAAGATGTAATATGAGATGTCAATATATGAGATTGTATTTGATTCACATGTACCAAATGTTGAGATGTTTTATGTTATGAGCAATGCATATGAGATTTGTGTTTTAAGAAATGCCTTTGTTTTCATTAAGCATGAGTATGGCTTTGCCATGAGATTTGCATCGGTTAGATGCATGACTTAGATTGAAGGTACATGTGATTTTCAAATGGAGAATTGCTTTGAAATGGTTTTCAAGCATGAGATAGAAAGAGTATGTTGTAGAAAATGGTTTTAGAGATAGAGTTTTAAGGTTGCATTGTTGTGTTGGTTTTTTGCTTAGAGCTTGCCTCACTAAGCATGAGATAATTGAGACATTATCGGGCAGCAAGGAGGCTAAGGATATCCAAGGAAGTGAAAAGCTCAAGTATGGTGACGTTTACATATACTTTAGTAATGATAATTGGCTCTGGGGACCTATGGTTAGTTTTGGGAGATGTATTTTGAACTACCTGTTGTTGTTGCAAGCTTATTATAGCATATGTGGTTTGTAAAGGTCCTTTATGGTTTGTTTTTGTGGCTTAAGGTTTTCATATGGTTTTCAAGACTTGGGAGCATGCCTATAGTTCCAATGATTGCATGTTTGGTACCATGCTTTGGTTTATGCTTCATAGTGATGATCTCTGATGCTTAAATATGTTGCTAGTATGTTGTGGTATGCTTTGGGACATTTCTGGACGTGTTTAAGTGTGAAAACCCAGCTAAGTTTGTAGTTGCAGGGCTGGGCGTATCGAAACGCCCTTATCTGTTTCGAAACGGGGACCTAAAATGGCCATATTGTTTCGGACCGAGTAAGAGTGTTTTGGAACGCTTTGGCTACTGGAAAGCCATGTTTCAATACAGGTCTCGGAATGGCAACCCAGTTTCGATACTGTCGTTTTGATACAGGGCTTAGCGTTTCGAAACACCCGACCGTTGGGTTGGATTTTGAACTATTTCAAGTTCTTGTTTCTTACAGTTTAGTCCATGATGATTATGTATTCAATTGGTTGAGTTTGGAATGTCTAATTAAATTGATATTTGACAGAGAAGCATGAAATAGGACTAATTGAATATTGGTAAACTTAAAATCTGCAAGGTCCTCGTAAATTGTAAAATTTACATTTTTGGTCCACATATGTCTAATCTGTGCAATTAAACCCCTAATTTCTTTTCGGTCACTGTACCTTCTCTTCCTATGATCTTGGGTGATCACATAGGGTTAATATTGCATTTAGAAAAGATAAAAAAGGGTCGTTAATCAAGGTTGACTTTTGTTTTCCCCGTGTAATCTTCGAAGTTTGGGTCGAGCGTCTACGCCGAGCTAAGGGGGTTACAGTATTAGTCCAAGTTTTTCACTTCGTAACGTTGATTACTCAAATAGGATCAAATTCTAACTTTTATAAACTTTAAGGACTAAAGTGTAATTACGATAAATTAGAGGTTCTTGAATACAATTAACCATGGCAATGCAATTTGTCTCAAGAACAACAGACCTGCAAACTTTCAAGTTATTCGGAGTTCATTTACCCATCCAATTAAGCCATCTAAAATTTAGTGATCAATCTGTAAGCAATGTAAAACATGTATTTATGTCTTTTAACATAATTAACTAACATCGTACCAATACTCAGTTAGGGAAGTATCAATACAGTATACATGAAGTTTAAATTTCGGAAACCAAACGACAAGCCCGTATCGATGCGGTTTAAGGCCGTACTGATACTGGTTGACCACGTTGACTTCATATCGATACGCCTTAGCCCCTTATTGATACCATTTTTACAACCAAATTCCAGTAGCCAAAATCTGTATCGATACGCTATGTCGTATCGATATGCCCTATTTCTTATGTCAAATTATGCCTAACCGTACTGATATGCCATCACCCCGTATCGATACGGCCTAACCTATAATTATAGAATTTTGTTGGTTTTTATACAAAATTACGTATCAAGCGATGTTCAAATGCAACGAAAATTTGCGTACAACATTTCAATACAATAATCTAACAGTATGTAAAATTCTAGGGTCATTTGAATATGTTACTAGGTTTTTACCTTTTGTGTTAATTATGCCATTTTGGTTACCTTTAACTACAACACATAAGCCATGTATAAGTTTTAGCCAAAGTACAAACTATGCATAGTACAAACATACCAAAAGGAACATAAACGACTTGTTCAACAACATTTCCACCATCCCAGGAGTTCGTAAGGACAAAATATATTACTTGTAGCTTGTAGTGACTTGTCTAACTTCAACTCCTCCGATCATTAACAACAACAAATATTTACCCTAAAATTCATGGAAATATAATTCATTAGACATGCAAGTCTAAGTGAGGTAGTCTTAAGAAACATTTAAATAATGTCCTACATTTCTAAACCAAGCATTAAACAACATCAATCAATGAATCTATATTATCAATACAATGGTCATATTCAATATCAAATTTTGTTTTGTTTATTTATTAAACCTTGGATCGAATCAAGATAATAGATACGCGAATTCCTACACCTCACCAAATCAATAAGTGGTCTAATCCCTCCGCCTTGCTAATGAACAATACCACAACATCCCTCCGACTCGCCAAATCAATATAGGTCGTAGCCCTAGGATCGTAGTCCACTCGTACACTGAGCTCATAAATTCTATGGCGTGCCAATTGTATCCAATGTCCTTTCAAATCCAAGGTTTCGATGTCAAAATCAATATTCAATATTTAATGATAAATTCAATGATCAATATTTCAATGGTTCAATCTATAAGCAATGTAACAATAACAATGTCTATGACCTCAATGACAATTTCAATGACCAATGTTTCATTTACCATATTTTGATAGCAATTACTATATCAATTCCTATACACGATGACAAAGACAATACCCATGTTGATATACTTACCAAATTTATCGAAACTTACCAATATGTCCGTTTATCAATCCGAAGCAATATCCTTAAAAGAATTGTTAGCTATTTGCTTGAAATGAACAATAATAAATTCGGGAAGGCTTCTCGCTTAATCCCGAGACTCTGACTACACTCACCTCGATACTCTGAAACTCCTACTACTCTCGGATGACGACCCCTTTGTTCCTAGCTTTTGGTGAGGTTGAAGGATGCTCTTTCTCAATCTCTTGAGCTATGAATAAAATAGGAATTATTAGGGTTGACAATATTATAACGAAATCAATATAACGATATCAAAATCGATAATTACGCTCAATATTACCAATAACTATGAATTATTCATGGATAGTCAAAACCTAGCTTGAGATTACTAATTGAATAGCTATGAATTTCAACAATAGCTTGGGGGATTTAGCTTACTCGATCGAGGACAACAATTCAATATCGAAATTTCTAAGAAAACTTAAGCTTTAGAAAGTCACCAATGGAGGTGCTTGCTTGACTATGAACGATGAAGATGATAACTTTAAAAGAGGTGCTTGTTTTCATTGCAATCAGGTAAGTTTCTAATTCTATTCTTTCTTATTCTCAATGACCGAGTAACTTTCCATCCCTTGAAGGAATTCAATTCCTTAACCCCACGTGTATGGTGATTAAGCTTTGGAAGGGGCTAATCGCAAAGTTAGTCCCTCTACTTTCATTACTTTATGTTTTTCCCTAAACTTGCAATTTTTACAATATAGTCACTAAACATTCCTTAAGGGATACAATAAGGTCCTTAAATAGAACATTTGACTTAATCAAGGTCTAATACCGATGCAATTAACTACACGGACAATATCAATGCAATATTAGACTTTTCGATACAGGATTTTCGATTGCCGGAACCCAATTCCGACTAGATCAGATTTTAGGGTGTTACAACTCTCCTCCCGTTAAGAAAATTCGTCCTCGAATTTTACCTGAAACGAAGAGGTGAGGATATTGTTGTTTCTTAGTCTCTTTAGGTTCCCAAGTAGCTTCTTCAACAGTATGGCTTCTCCATAGCACTTTAACCAACAATACAAATTTGTTACGAAGCCTCTTGACTTCTCTGGAATGAAATTGAACTAGTTCTTCCTCGTAGGACAAGTTTCGTGTAATCTCCAAAGACTCCAATTTGATAATGTGTGAGGGATCAAAATGGTACGTCTGGAGGATCGAATCATGAAAGACATCATGAATTTTACTCAGTTCTAAGGGTAACTATAATCAATACGCCACAGGGCCAACTCTTTCAATTACTTTAAAGGGTCCAATGAATCGGGGACTCAATTTTCCCTTCTTGCTAAACCTCAAGACTTTCTTCCACGGTGAAACTTTAAGAAAGACTTTTTCACCAACTTCATACTCAATGTCTCTTCATTTAAGATCAACATATGCCTTTTGTCAGTCAAAGGCAGCTTTCAAGCGATCCTGAATGATGGTAACTCGTTCCTTAGTTTACCGAGTAAGTCAGGGCCCAATATTTTGCCTTCACCGAGTTTACACAAACACAATGGAGTTCGGTATCGTCTTCCATACAGTGCCTCATATGGAGCCATCTGAATTGAAGACTTGTAGTTGTTATTGTAGGCAAACTCTACAATGGGTAGGGATTCCTCCCAAGTTCCACCAAAGTCGATGATACATGCTCGGAGCATATCTTTTATGATCTTTATAAGAGAGTTCAATAACAACACATATTTTCAAGGATTCAATAGAAGAGTCGTCCGATAATTACCTGAATTATCCTTTATGACTAGCCATCAGACTAAGGATGAAAGGTGGTACTAAGATTAACCCTAGTACATAGGTCTCCGTGTAAGGTTCTCTAGAACTGAAATTCAAAACGAGGGTCTCGATCGAATATAATAGACTTGGGTACTTCGTGGAGTCGAATTACTTCCTTGATGTACAATTCAATTAATTTAGGAAGACCATAGTCCATTCTAACTAGTATGAAATTAGCTGACTTGGTGAAACGATCTACAATGACCCATATGGCATCATATTTTGATGGAGTTAAGGGTAGACCGCTAACAAAATCCATAGTGATCTTTTCCCACTTCCATTGCGGTAAATTGATAGGTTGCAACAATCTGTTGGGAACACAATGCTCTGCCTTAACACGTTGTCACGTGAGACATTTTGATATGAAATCGACTATGGCCTGCTTCATGCCTGGCCACCAATATAGTTCACAAAGGTCCTTATACATCATCACGGACATGGGGCGAATGGAAAAAGAACTTAAATGGGCTTCTGTAAGGATGTCAGTACGAAGAGATTCATCATTAGGTACACAGACCCGGTCACGAAAACACAAGAGCCCTTCTGAATTAATTCTAAAGTCGGGATTATCTGATAGCCTAGAAACAATGGATTGAAGTTCATAATCTTGCTCTTGTTCAGCCTTGATTCTTAGGATGATGGTAGACTGAACTTGAAGTTCATCTCCGAGGCAACGATGCTTCCAAAGTTTGAAGTGAGCATTAGTTGCTCGAGGGGCAAGCAAAGGTTTGCGGCTGAGTGCATCAGCTACAACGTTGGCCTTGCCCGGATGGTAATCGATGAAAAGATCGTAATCTTTAAGGAGTTCCATCCACCTTCGTTGCCGAAGATTTAACTCTTTTTGAGTCAAGAGATACTTAAGGCTTTTATGATCGGTAAAGAGATAACATTTTTCTCCGTAGAGATAATGTCTCCATATTTTCAATGCACAGACAACTGCAATCAACTCGAGGTCATGAGTATGGTTATTAATCTCGTGCGGCTTAAGTTGTCTCGAAGCATAAGCAATGATGTTTCCTTCTTGCATCAATACACATCCTAACCCGAGATGTGATGCATCATTGTAAATTGTAAAGTCTTTTGCAAACTCGGGTTGAGTCAGGACTGATGCGTGAGTCAAGACTTGTTTCAACTTATCAAAACTCTGTTCTTCATCCTCGGTCCGCACAAAATGAGCTTATTTCCTCAATAGTTTAGTCATTGGAGCTGTGTAAAGTGTCCATAAGTTCTATATTTCATGCACATTCCATCTCTTATTATTGTTGTTTTTTAGTACCTTTTAAGCATGTTTAGGATCATGCGTTGCATTTTACAGTATTCTTTACTTTGACATGATTTTTATAGATTATATGTTATTTAGTAAGGAAAATGTACTGTTTTAGTTTAGTTTTAGTTTCAGGTGCTAGAGGCTGATCGAAAAATATATGAGCTGAGGACATGATGTTGAGGCAGCAGACCAATTAGCTGTACTTATGGAGTTCCAGACAAAGACAGCAGCAACCGAGTAGCTGCCGCCACCATACCTACCGCCCAGGACAGCAAACTGAGGAATTGGGTAACATGAGTGCGATCTGTAGAGCAGAAAATCCTGATCTTAACGATGTTGTCCAAACAATTTTTCGATGACTGTAGCAGCGGGCACAACCGCTGTAGGAGAAATGAGAGATTACTTGCAGATCATGGCAACATGAAGAAGTTCGCATTCAACTCAAAGAAGTTAGAATTTAAGGTTGCATTTAATGCAAAAGCTACTTTGAAGACTTCTACTTTAAAAAGGGCTAGACCTAGGTAATGCCTATATATACCCATTATACTTTTACTTCAAAACAACTTAAGTTTTCCCTTAGGCATAGTTTAGGTTTTCTTGTCGCCATTATGTTCTAAAATTCTTTTTGGGATTGGGTTATATTGTAATTAGCGTGAGAACAGCTGCATAGGTTTTTAAGTTTATTTTTGCAATAAAGCTTCAAGGTTTGCTTATTCCATGTTCTTCATAGTTTTCAATTGAGGTGAAAGATTAGTTTATTAATATTCATTTGTTCGGTATCGAGAGAGTCGAACTCACAAAAGGAGTAAGTACGGTCTTCACCTTAATCAAGTGTTGACCAATCCAGCCTAGACATAGGTTAGGGTTGAAGGCGGCTAAAAGAGAACGTACCAAACATTGTTGTCTTTGCACGATTCACGCCGTGAGTGGTATTATCTGCAGTGTGCATCAACAACATTCTGACTTAGACATAAGCGGGATCACTTTTGAACCGTTTTGCCGAACTTTGTAGTCCTGTCGAGTTTGCCACCGAGACACACATCCATTCTACTGCTAGGGCAGCGAGAGCGTCATAGCCGGCTACCTGCCATCCCCCGCCGAGGCAGCGAAGTTTGGCAGCGTGTAGAACGTTTGGGTGTTCTATAAATATGAGTGCAAGTGCACACTCCTGTCAAGTTATAGTATAAAACATATCGTCTCCCAAAGAGATTGGACAACTTGATTCGAATTTTTGTTCCTGCACAAGAAAAAGTAAATGCACAATTAAATTGATTGTTGAGAAGAAAAGTAAAACAAAAACACAAGTAATTAAAAGAGAAGAAATCAGGTTGATGGAATGGGCAGAGTTATGTTGCTGCTTAGTGTGAAACTGCATTGAATAGGAAATGTTGTTTTGCGCTGCCAGACTCTGTTGCCTCGACGGGGGAATCGATTTATGTCTCGACGGTAGTGTCAGTAGAACTATAAGGCTCGACAGAACGCTTCCAAAGTGATCCCGCTTATGTATAAGTTAGAATTTGATTGATGCCCACTGTAGATAATACCAGCCGCGACGTGAACTATGCAAAGACAACAATGTTAACTCATCCTCTTTTAGCCGCCTTAAACCCTAACCGATGTCTAGACCGGATTGATCGCACCGTCTATAAATGAAATCGTACTTACTCATTTCGTGAGTTCGACTCTCTCGATACCGAAAAAATGGGTAGAATTCAACTAATCTTTCGCCTTAATTGAAAACTATGAAGAATATGAAATAAGTAAACCTTGAAGTTTTATTTGCAAAAACTAACTTGAAATCCTTAACAACTGTTATGCTGCCTCAACATCATGTCCTCAGCTCCTCTTTCCTTTTGTCAATCTCTAGCACCTAAAACTAAAACTAAGCTAAAATAGTACATTTTCTTCACCAAATAAAAGATAATCTATAAAACCATTGCAAAGTAAAGAAATACTGTAAAATGATATGCATGGTCCTAATTATGCCTAAAATGTACTCAAAATAGCAATAATATGAGATGGAATGTGCATGAAATATAGAACTTATGGACACTTTACACAACACAAAGCAACTTATCCTATTCAACGCAGTTTCACACTAAGCAGTAGTATAACCTGGCCCATTCCATCATTCTGATCTCTTCACTTTTATTTACTTGTGTTTTATTTTCTTTTATTCTTAAACAATTCAACTTATTTGTGCATTTAATTTTTCCTTGTGGAGGAGTTACGATTTGAGTCAAGCTGTCATATCCCTGTGGGAGACGATATCTTTTATACTATTACTTGAACGGAGTGTGCACTTGCGCTCATATTTAGAGAACACAAAAACGCTCTACAAGTTTTTGGCATCGTTGCTGCGGATTGGCAATAGCGAAATTCGTTTTTAATTTCTCCACCTTCATTTGCTTTTAATTTTTAATTTTTATCTTTATTCGAAAATAATTTTTTTACAATTTTCTTTGCTAGTGCATGACCAGGGCAAACCAAAAAGGCGAAATTGTTTACTTTGACGATATCGAACGAAGAGCAAGAGAGCTCAAAAAGGAGATCAGAACAACCCTAGGGGAAAGCTAAAGAAGAGAGAAAAGGAAAGGAAATCATGGAAGAAATAAACGACAACCCTGCCAACAAGGCTCAGAACGGCAGTGATGGGCAACAAGACCCACCGCCCAGAGAACATCAGCAAGTTCCACCTAGGCAGTCGCCCCCAATTTCGCCAAGGCAGCCACAGTACGTCCGAACCACCATGGATTATTTGGAGCATGACTTCAGAGGGTTCGATCCTACAGTGACAGAACCTGAAATTTAGGAAGATCACTTTGAGCTGAAGTTCGTGATGTTTAACATGTTTAACACTTTGGGGCAATTTGGAGGGACTGTCACAGAAGATGCTCTGCAGCACTTAAGAGGATTCCTAGACATATACAGATCTTTCAAAATACATGAAGTCCAACAAGATGTGCTAAGGATGGGGTTATTCCCCTATTCACTGAGGGATAGGTCAAACAATGGTTGAACAACCAGCCAACGGGATCATTCAATACATGGACGAATTTTTGCAAGGATTTTTTTGGATCGTTTCAGCCCATCTAATGTCACAGACAGATTGAGAAATGAGATCACATCCTTCCGACAAGGGGATGATGAGCCAATGTATGAAGCAAGGGAGCGGTACCAACATATGCTTAATAACTACCCGATTCATGTTTTTCCAGCTTGGACACATGTGTCAATTTTCTACAATGGGGTGAACTACCCAACCAGATTGATGATCGACGCCTCTGCCAACGAGATTATCCTCGACAAACCACCAGAGGAGGCACTGTGGATTCGGAACCAAGCCGCCAAAAACGACAACAAGTATCCAACAGCCTGTCGTGACGACATTAGGCGGCCAGCTACTGTGAACGAAGTAGAAGCCTCAGAATCTGTCAATGCCTGCCTGGACAAACTAACAAAGCTGGTTATGAACATGGTTAAACACACTGGAAAAGTTTATGAGGCCATGGCTGTAGAACCATTCTCTGATGAGTGTGGGGGCAATCATGATTCCTCTGAATGTACTGCATCTGCCAATTTCATGGGAGGATACGAGAGGAACAATAGGCCTGCCACGAACACATACAACTTGTAACGCCCTGATTTTGGGCCTAGATGTTTTAGAGTTTGAATCGGGCCGGTCGAGAACGGTTCGAATCTTTAAGGGAGATCTAGGGAACGCATAGTTGGGGATATTTTAAAAATATGTAAAAATATCTAAAAATCCTTATTTATTAAATAAATTATTATGGTGAAAACAATTTTACAAAATATAATTTGGAAATACTACTTTTCGGTGTAGTGACCGAATCACAGTTTTTGCAAAAGTTGACTAGTGACTGTTTTGTAACGGATTGAAACTTCAAATCTTTAAGGAGATAATTTTACCAAAATGTTTTTATCAGATTTCTTTTTAATTTTAGGTGTTTTAACAATGATTTAATAAAATGAATTAAAAGAGAAAACCCTATTTTGACTTTCATAACTACTTTACGATCTTTTTTCCTCTTTCCATTTTCTCTCAACTTCCAGTCAGCCAAATACATTTCCTTCATCAATTAACCTATGATTTTCATCCCTTTTGATGATAATTCATTTTCCTATGGATTCCTAACCTTTTCCTCATCAAATCCTTTTGTTTTCACGTTGGATTTTCAAGAAAACTTGCCCAAATTAAGGAGAAATCAGCCATTAAAGGTAAGCTTCTTCCTTCTCCTCTAATGATTAGTTCTTTACTAAAATTCCCAAGTTATCAATCCTTTGTTAATGATTTTTGATGTTGCTTTAAAGTTAGAAACATGAAATTGAGGTAAAACTCAAGATTCTTGGAGAGATCTTGATGATTGTCGTAACTATTGGTAATTGATGTTATAAATGAGGTTTTATCAAACAAATCATGAATAGGTTTGGATTCCTAAGTTTTACATGCTAGATTAGTGGTTTTTGGGGTGGTTTTGGTGTTATGTTGTTGCTAGAAAAATAAGGACGAGTTTATGGTGAATTTTGGTGTTGATTGAGGTTTAGAAATGATTAGAAGTGATAGATCTTGGCTGGGCTTTGTTTTGGAAGAGTTTGGAGATGATTTCGGTTGTTTTGGTTAGCCGAAATGGTGTTTTTGAGTAGAGCATCGAGTTTGTTTAGTTGGCTGGTGATTTCAATGCATGATGATGCATTAATCCTCTGCTCTTATGTGTAATAAACAGGGGAGACATCTTAGGATGCCTTTGGTGTTGATCCGGAAGTGCCGGGAGCTTAGATATCGTTTTGGCAAGCAAGCGAAACGTAATCGGTGAGTGCGAACGGTTTTAGAAGTCCTTGAGGGACAAAGAAACAAGGTTTGGGGATTTAAGATTGGTTTGAAACACCATCCTAAGTCCGGAAGTAAGTATGGCTAGATTAGCTCTCAAATATATGGTCGATGCCCCTAAATAATTTTACATGCTCTTGTTTTGAGATAGACAAATTCCTACTATTTTATGCATGATTTGTAGCATGAGATGATGCATTGTAGAGATTTCATGAGATAGCATATTGCATTAAAGAGTTTTTGAGATTTAGACTTAATGTAAAGCATGAGATATGATTTTGAAATGAGATGAGAAAGACTTGAGAAATGTTGCATAAAAGCAGTAGGCGAGATGATATTTTGACATAATATATTGGCATAGAAGATGAGATACTTAACGAATATAATTGATCGATCAATAGGATGCGAGTGCACTATAAACTAAAAATTCGTACGTGCTCTTTGGAGTCGGGCAATGGGGGTAGTGCCATCCCGATCCAAAGTGAGAATCTGATGATAAGAGATACCATCGGGGTAGGACTTGGTGAAATACCCATGCTTTGTGGCGATGAGAGATACCGCCATGAGAGTCCGGTGATGAGAGATTCCACCGGGGTATGACTTGACCTTGAGTCAAGCTAATCCACATATCCGAGTAAAGATGAAATTTGAAATGCCAATATAATATATGAAAAAGTATTTGATTCTGTAACAAGTTTTTTTTTTTCACAAGGGTCCCCGCTTTTTGAAAACATTTAATTTAAAAGGGGGTTTTAAAAACAATTCGAGTTTTGGGAAAAACCTTTTTAAAATCTTTTTCTCGATTAGAGTCGCCACCAGCCACTAAGGTGGGCTGGACACCGTAAAAACAAAACCAGAGATTCGTTTGAAAGGGTTCGGAAGTTGGTTACGTGTGGGGAAGGGTTAGCACCCCCATCACACCCGGAAATCGGTACCAAAACAATTGTTGCTTTAAATGATGGAAATTATCTGAAATTTAAAATAAATTTAATTAGTGGTTCATAATTGAAAATTGGACTTTAATCATATGAGCTTATCCAAATTGGTAGTTTCGAATTAATTAAACATTTAATTAAAAAGGATGACGATACACCGGACCAAAGACTAAACCGACATCATATAAGACTGATTATCGTGTTAGTTTAGGGTTCGGATCCCGTGCGTCACCTTTATGCATGATGCAAGCAATTAAATAATGATGCCATGGTCTTGTCCGTTTTAATTATCTACGGGTTTACCTTTAGACGATTCGAATTAATCCGAATATTCACGGGATATCCAATAAGCTAAGATATTTGACCCGAATACGCAAATTAATAGGTATCTCTGTTTTATGATTAAAAATTACTTATCATGCTTATCAAAATGCTAGAAGTCATATGTAATGATAATTAAAATGCATGTCACAACAAACATATTAGAATGACATAAGACAAAATATGCACATACTAACATAAACATTATGACAAAACATAAACTCGATGCAAAACATATATTCGATATAATAAGTAAAATGCATGAAGAACAAAATCATGATAAATTGCTGAATAATAGAAATAGCAATATGGCAGGGACCGCAATAGTAATAAGACCGTTTAAAACACTAATTAAAAAAGTGAAACGGGACTAAATTAAAGAGACGCGGAAAACCACAGGGACCAAAAGGGTAAATATCTCGTTCGGAAATCATTTTAAACCAGATTGGGGACCGGATTGAAAACACTAAAAAACGTATAGGGACTGCGAGAAGGGTTTAAAAAAGGAAGCCCCCCACGCGCAATAAGGGTAACGCGGAGGGGCTTAAAACATGATTAAACCTATTTTAGAAAGAAAACACATTATATAAACTACCTTAAACACATTTTAACCTCTTTTGAAAACCCTAACAAAAATCTGAGACTCTCACCCAATGTCTGATTTCCCGGCGCCGTTACCCACTCCGGTCGCCGTTGCCGGCGCTGGAAACCTAAAAGGAAACCCTTTTCCTACTCCCCCCAAAAACCCAAATCCAAATCCCCCTTTGGTTCCTTTATCGTACGCCCGAAAAGAAACTATTTTTCATCTTTCAAAACCAAAACCACCAAAACGTTTTCAAAAACTCAAACCTTTCGTGTTACCACCTCAACGGCTCACCATGGATGGCCCTGACAAGGGCCAGAAGGCTTATCGCCGATAGAGAGGGATGAAAGAAGAGGGAAGATGGAGCGACGCAGGTAAAAAAAAACCTAACCAACTGTTTTTATATTTTTTTACGAATCGAATTGAAATCGAAATGGAGACGACGATATACCTCTCGTAAACTGAGGTGTTCTGCTTGTATTACTCTAGAAAATTTTTGATTACAACTCTTTCTCTCTGAAAAAAATCTTTGAAAAAACCTTCCTATTATAGTGAATCGTTTCGGGTTTTATAAGCCCGATATTAAAAAATTTCATAATATAGAAAATTGATGGAAAAATTGCTATTGGTTGCTCTCTTTTGTTCGTATTCACCCCTGTGATTGTTTTTCATTTTGCTTCTGCCGTTTCTGCTTTTCGGTTGCTTTTTTGGCCTTTGATATTTTTGTTTTTCCTTGCATGTGAGGCCTTCATACGAGGGAGGGGACCAGAGTGATGCCCGGAATCGTGGGGCAATCTTGACCATCGTGGAATCTGGACGGTCGCGGGGATTCGAAGAGGCGTGCGGTGGACTGCACACGCGCATCTGGAGATTGGAACGTTGCGCGTGGATCACACTCGCCTTGGGGCTTAATCTGAGCCGTTCGATCACGAACTCGATCCAACGGTGTATAGGAGTGTGACGCTAGGGCTAAGGGGAGGCCTCTAGGGTTTTCAGCTGAAGGGCCATCTGGGCCGTTTGATCTGGGGTTGGGCGGCTACACAAAGAGATAGAGTAGTTAAGGTTTTCCTGTTATCTGATTAGGGCTAGGCAATTATTTGGGCCAAACGAGCCTTGTAACATTTTTTGGGTTTTTAATGTAAATGGACTATAAACAATAAACTTTGGGCTTTTATTAAAATTTATCAGGCTTGACTTATATTAGTATTTTTGGTTTTTTTCAGACTTATTTCAATAATAATAATAAATATATTAATAAATATAATGCAATAGCATAAATAATAATAAGTAATAATAATAGTTATAATTATAGTGATGATAAATAATATTAATATACGGTAATAAGATAGTAGTAATATAATATTAGCAATGGCTATAATAACGATAATAACCATAATGGTAATAATAATAAGTATATGGTAATAACACTGTAAATGATAATAATAATAATAATAATAATAATAATAATAATAATAATAATAATAATAATAATAATAATAATAATAATAATAATAATAATAATAATAATAATAATAATAATAATAATAATAATAATAATAATAATAATAATTATAATATATGGTATATGATAATAGGATAATAATAATAATAGATAGGGGTAAATGATATAGTAGCATAGTAATAATATAGTAATAATAATAACTTTAATAAATAACATATATATATATATATATACATTATTTTTCTTTTTCTTTTTTTTATCACAACACATATATATATATATGATTAACAAAAGTATCAAAGCCCATTATTAAAAGGAAAAGGAGATGAGTTTAACACCCCAGACAAAATAGGTGATTACAGATTCACATGTACCAAACGTTGAGATGATTTTTGCCCGGTCTAGACGTTTAACCCGAAGTACGAAGATTACACAGAGAAAACCAAAGTCAACCCCAAAGTCAACCTTGATTTACGACCCCTTTCTTCTTTCTTATCTTCTCTAAATGCATATTATTAATCTATGAGTCCAACAAAGCGATTAGGTGAAAATGGCACAACGATCGAAGTTCGATTAGGGGTTTAATTGTATACATTTGACTTTTAGGGACTAAACTGTAAATACCATAAGATACAGAGACTTTCACGATTTTAAAGTTACCAAACCTCACTTAGTCATGTAACATGCCAGCATGTAAAAATTCAGCTCAAACAGATCATTCAAACTTAATAATTTAAGCAGCCAACATTTAAGGACCAAAATATAAGAAACAGAAACTCAGAACAGCTAAAAATTCAAATCCAACGGTCAAACGTTTCGATACGAATGGCCATGTACCGAATCGATCGTTTCGAAACAGAGTTCACCGTTTTGATACCCGGGTGCGTTCCGAAACCCGTGTCGAAACACCCCCTTCCGGTAGCGAAAACGTTTCGATACGCCTTCACTCGTAGAGAGCTTAGAATTAATACCCGTGCTACGACCAAGAATGAGAATGTTGAGAATGCTGAGGATCTACCTCCTCCTCTTCCTGGTGGACCACCCGGTGGTGGTGGAGCTAGGGTTGGTGCTGCGGGAGCTGGTGCTGGGGTTGCGGGACCCGAGGGAGTTCAGGGGCAAGCTGCTCCTGATATGTCTGTGTTGATACAAGATATTGCTGGATCTTTTTAGGCAGCAGTAGCTGGAGCTCATGGAGATGCACCTTAGGATGGTGTTAATGTGAGGTTGCCGTTGGAGCGAATCCGCAGTCTGGGAGGGACTGAGTTCAAAGGGTTGACCCCGGAAGGTTCCGAGTCTTGGCTAGAGAGTACCAAGAGGATTCTCGGGCAGTTGAACTATAATAATGTTCAGAAGTTGGGATGTATTTTGTCTCTGTTGCATGGTGATGCATATACATGGTGGACAACCACAATAGCGGGGATGGATGATGATGATGTGACTTGGACATTCTTCTTGAACGCATTCCAGTGAAAGTACTTGGGAGTTCATTACCTCGATGAGAGAAGGAGGGAATTCATGTCCCTTGTGCAAGGGAGTATGACGGTGACGGAATATGAGGTGCAATTTGTACGCCTTAGCCAATATGCACCTGAGCTGATTCCTAGCGTGCGGGAAAGGTGTAAACGATTCCCTTATGGGCTGGTGGCTGATGTGAAAACCTATATGCTTGTAACCCCCTTAACCCGGCCTAGACGGTTGACCCGAATTAAGAAAGTCACACGGGGAAAACCAAAGTCAACCCGAAAGTCAACCTTGATTAACGACCCTTTTTTTTCTTTTTAATCTTGTCTAGATGCACATTAGCCCTAATTGTGATCACACAAACATCATACTCAAAGATCACAAACATCAGAGATCAAACAGGGACCCAATTGAACAAATTACAACTTTAGGGACCAAATTGTAATTTCAGACAAATATGAGGACTTAACCCAAATTAAAGTTACCATCATGAAATTAGTCAGGTTTCATGCTTCTCTGTGAAATTTCAGCTCAAAAGGACTTCCCAAACTCATACAATTGCACAAACAAGATTCGGGACCAAAACGCAAACAATTCAAAACATATAACTGCCAATGTCAGCCCCTAACGGTCACCCGTTCCGAAACAGGCAGAGCCCGTTTCGAAACACGGGGCCGTTCCACAATGGTACCGCAACACGGGCGGGCAGAGGCCAAACCGTTTCGGAACGGTCCCTCCCGTTTCGGACGCCTGGGATTGTTTAAGGCACCTGTTCCGAAACGGGTTGCACTGTTCCGAAACGCCCTACACAGATTTGCCCAAAATGCATTCTTAAACATGCAATTAAACATCCAATCATGCTCCAATTGCTACCAAACTTTACCAGCATGCAATTCAACATATATAAGACATACTTGCATCATCAATTCATCAAAACAACATCATATGCAAAAAGCCCCAAATCTATAGGCATGCTTCCTACACAAGCAAGCCTTTCAAGCATAATCTTCCAATTCAAGCATATAGAAGCCAAACATTTAAACCAGCATTCACATCAACATTCAACATACTTAGGGAGTTCAAAACCTCTCCCAAAACATATACATTGGCCCCCCATTGCCAAATTACCAAAAGCTAAATGAACTTAGGAAAACCTTCCATACTTTGAGCTTAATCACCACTTGATTGCTTGCCTTCCTTGCTGCCCTCAAATCCTCTTAATGTTCTGCATTATTGATTTAGAAAACGAAAGAGAGCGTAAGCAAAAGCTTAGTGAGGAATGCTCTTAAAAACCATTCAATAATGCATTTATAAAACATTTATAAATCATGCTTCAAATCATCAATTGCACATGCTCAAAGGCATACTTAAAACAAGCATCTCATGCTTCATAACATAACATGTCATATTGGCTCAAGTGATAGATTCCGTTTCTTTAAAACAAGTTCATCAACTTTCCCAAGGACTTTTAAACACCTTGGCCCCAAGGACTTTTAAACACCTTGGCCATGGACTTTTAAACACCATGAAAGAGGACCACACAAGGACTTTTAACCACCTTTGTGTCCACATCAAGTTTCACCCCAAGGACTTTTAAACACCTTGGCCCCAAGGACTTTTAAACACCTTGGCCCCATGGACTTTTAAACACCATGGCCCCATGGACTTTTAAACACCATGGAAAGGATCACCTAAGGACTTTTAACCACCTTAGTGTCCGCAACAAGAACCATCCAAGGACTTTTAACCACCTTGATGTTCTTAAGTAAACAAGGCTCACTCAAGGACTTTTAACCACCTTAGTGGCCTTAACCTTTTCAAAACATCACTTGCCAATATACATCATTATCATCAATTTATCCACTGTTTTAAAGCATTAAACCAAGCCATATTCATCATGCATTTAAAAGCATCAAACCACATTTTATCAATGTACAAAAACAAGGAACTCTTACCTAGAGCTTCCTTCATCATATGGCTTACAACAACAACAAATACCATGCTAAATCATGCTTTCAAAACAGTAATTAAATCATGCAATAAACCACCTTGCATCACAACAAAATCATGGCCACCACTAGAGAGTATTTCCGAAAACTTACACTTGAGCTTAGCAAAGTTGTTTAGACTTAAACTAAGCTCCCAAGACATTGGTTTCAAAGCCGAAAACCCAATTTCACTCACCGATTCCACTTCGCCTCAAGCCAAAGCACCAATTCAAGCTTCCGGATCAACAATTCTTGGATCCAAAGATGCCTCCCCTGTTTTAACACATCAAAGCAGAGGATTAATGCATCATCATGCATTAATAGCTTCAATGAAAGCACCTAAACTCGCTGCTCTCATCCACACTCCATTTTCGGCCACCAAACACAACCGAAAATGCATCCAAACCACTTCTCAACAAAGCCCAGCCATAAACCATCAACACTAAACATCTTTCAACATCATATAACATCTAAAAACAACCTATTAACATCCTTATACCTCCAGCAACATCAGATCCACAAGATCACCTCAAAAACAACCTTAATTCACAAGCTAAACTTAGGAAACTCAACCTATCCGGGATTGCATTGATCAAAGCTCAATTCCTTATCAATTTAGTGTTCATTTAACATCAAAAACACATCTCAAATCACAGATTAATCAGATCAAACGAAAATCATCAAAAATCACCAAATCTTGCATTATAAGCCAAGATCCAATTCACATCTTAAAAGCCTTTAATAAAACATCAATTAAGGATTGAAAACTTAGGAATTTCAGTAAAGAACTGATAGTTTAGAGGAGAAGGACGTTCTTACCTCCAAACTTGAGTTTCTTCTCTTTTTAGAATCAAAATCCTTGATGAAACAAGTGGCAAATGATGAGGTTTTGTAGATATGTTGATTAGGAATCAAAAGAGAGTTGAAAGGAGGGATTTAGGTGAGAAAATCAGATCCAATTCTCTGGAGAGAAAGTGTAACCCCCGTAGCCCGGTCTAGACGGTTGACCCGAACTACAGAGATTACACGGGGAAAACCAAAGTCAACTCGAAAGTCAACCTTGATTAACGACCCTTTTTTTTTCTTTTTAATCTTGTCTAGATGCTCATTAACCTTAATTGTGATCATACAAACAGCATATCAAAAGATCACAAACATCAGAGATCAAACAGGGACCCAATTGAACAAATTACAACTTTAGGGACCAAATTGTAATTTCTGATAAATTAAGGGACTTAGCCCAAATTAAAGTTACCATCTCGAAATTAGTCAGGTTTCATGCTTCTCTGTGAAATTTCAGCTCAAAAGGACATCCACAGCTCATGCAATTGATCATACAAGATTTAGGACCAAAACGCAAACATATCAAAACATATAACCACCATGTCAGCCCCCCTAACGGTCGACCGTTCCGAAACAGGCTAGCCCTGTTCCGAAACACGGGCCGTTCCGAAACGGGTTCCGGAACATGGCCTCGGTAGAGACTAAACCGTTTCGAAACGGTGCATACCGTTTCGGACGCCTGGGTTCATGCAAGGCACCCGTTCCGAAACGGTACACCCCTGTTCCGAAACGCCTACACAAAAACCAGCAAACAAGCATACTAGATCATGCAATTGGACACTCAAACATGCTCCAAACATCACCAAACTTTACCAGCATGCAATTAAACATATTTAAGAAATCCAAGCATCATCAATTCAACATATTAACATCACATGCAAAAAGCCCCAAATTAAAGGTCATGCTTCCAACACAAGCTATCTACTCAAGCTTCAACTTGCAAAACAAGCATATAAGGTTCAATTCAAAAACCAGCAACATCAACCACATTCAACATACTTAGGGAGTCATAAATACCTCCCAAAACAAATACATTGGTCCCCCATTGCCAAAACATACAAAAGCTAAAACTCTTATAAAACCTTCATACATTGAGCTTTACTTGTACTTGTTTGCTTGCCTCCTCTTGCTGCCCTCAATGCACTCTAATGCTCTGCATTATTGAATCAAGAAAACGAGAGAGCGTAAGCCAAAGCTTAGTGAGGAGTGCTCTTTAAAAACCATTCAATAATGCAATAAAAACCATTTGTAAATCATGCTTGATAACAACCTTTATACATGCTCAAAGCATACTTTAAATCAAGCAATATCATGCTTCCACATTTCATTTAAACAAGCATCTCATGCTTCAACATAAACATTAAATCATGCATCTCATGCATCTCATGTACTATACATGTCATATTGGCTCAAGTGATACATTTCATTTATGAAATCAAGTTCAACAACTTTCCCCAAGGACTTTTAAACACCTTGGACCCCAAGGACTTTTAAACACCTTGGCCATGGACTTTTAAACACCATGAATGGACCACACAAGGACTTTTAACCACCTTTGTGTCCGTAGCTTGAATTACCCCAAGGACTTTTAAACACCTTGGCCCCAAGGACTTTTAAACACCTTGGCCCCATGGACTTTTAACCACCATGGAAAGGAGTACCTAAGGACTTTTAACCACCTTTGTGTCCGCAACAAGATTCCTCCAAGGACTTTTAACCACCTTGATGATCTTAGGTAACAAGGCTCACTCAAGGACTTTTAACCACCTTAGTGACCTTCACTTTTACAAACCATCACTTGTCAATACACACTTTATACATCATATAATCCACTGTTTTAAAGCATTTAAACCAAGCCATTTCATCATGCATTTCAAAGCATTAAATCATCATTTAACAATGCATAAAAACAAGGCTCTCTTACCTAGAGGCACCTTCAACACATGGCTTAAATCATCAGCATAAATCATGCTAAAACATCAGCAATTAACATGCTAAAACATGCTTTCCAAAACAGTAGCAAAACATGCAAAATCATCATTTCACATTTCATCAAAACATGGCCACCACTTAAAGAGAGTAATCCGAAAACTAACACTTGAGCTTAGCAAAGTTGTTTAGACTTAAACTAAGCTCCCAAAACCTTCAACCCTTGGTTTAAAAGCTGAAAATCCATTTTCACTCACCGATTACCACTTCGCTTCAAGCCAAAGCACCAAAACAAGCCTCCGGATCAACAAATCTTGGATCCTAGGATGCCTCCCCTGTTTCAACACATTAAAGCAGAGGATTAATGCATCATCATGCATTAATTGCTTCAATGAAAGCATCTAAACTCGCTGCTCTCACTAAACCTCCATTTTCGGCCACCAAACACAACCGAAAATGCATCCGAAACACTTCTAAACAAAGCCCAGCCATAAACCAGCAAAACCTCACTCCCATCAACAACAAAACACACCTAAAAACAACCTATAAACATCCTTATACCTCCAGCAACAACAGATCACCAAGATCACCACAAAAGCTACCTTAAAACACAAGCTAAACTTAGGAAATCCAACCTATCCGGGATTGCATCAATCAAGATTCATTTCCACATCAATTTAATGATCATTTAACATCAAAAACACTTCTCAAAACACTGATTTAACAGATCAAACGAAAATCAAGTGAAATCATCAAAATCTTGCATAATTAGCCAAGATCCATAAATCAACCTTAAAACCTTTAATCAATTACCAACTTAGGATTGAAAACTTTAGGAATTTCATTAAAGAACTTGAAGTTCAGAGGAGAAGGACGTTCTTACCTCCAAACTTGAGTTTCTCCTCTTTTTGGAATTGAAAAGCTTGATAAATCTTGAAGCAATTGATGAGGATTTGAAGACACAATGATTTGCAATCAATTGAGAGTTGAAAGAATGATTTTAGGTGAGAAAATCAGAACAAGATCTCTGGAAAATGAATGTTTGGGTTGAGAGAAAAAGATAGAGAGAAAATAGGTGGTTAAATGAGAAAATAGCTAAAATTGGATTTTCCCTCCTTTTGATTCTTTTAAAATCAGAATTATGGACTAAAATATCTTAGAAAAATCTGGAGAAACTCCCTTTGGGTAAATAGCTCCTTAAAGATTCAAAGTTTCAACCCTTTATAAAATAGCCACCAAACTTTCAAAAATTACATTTTGGTCACTAGCCAAAATGTCACATTTCCTAAACTCATTTTCCAAAATTGATTTCACAGTTCACTTAATTATAATAAAAGATGATTTTAGAACATTTTTCCATAATTTTTATGCAACCCGAACTAGGCTTTCCTAATTTAACCTCTTACGATTCGAACAGCACTTTGACCAACCGGTCAACGCCCAAGACTTCCAAGCCCAAAACCGGGGTGTTACAACTCTCCCCCCCTTAAGAAATTTCGTCCTCGAAATTTACCTGAAGGAAAGAGATAAGGAAACTGCTTCAGCATATCTTCCTTCCGCTCCCACGTGGCTTCCTCAACACCGCGATGCTTCCACAGCACCTTCACCAACTCAATGGTCTTGCCACGAAGAACCTTGCTATCCGAATCCAAAACCTTCACCGGTTCCTCATCATAGGTCAAATCCGGATTCAATTCCACTTCCTCCACAGGCAACACATGCGAAGGATCAGATCGATACCTCCGGAGCATAGAAACATGGAACACATCATGAATCTTCTCCAGCTCCTGAGGTAACCTCAACCGATACGCAACAGGACCAACACGCTCAACAACCTCATACGGTCCAATGTATCTAGGACTCAGCTTACCCTTCCGCCCAAACCTCATCACCTTCTTCCAAGGCGAAACCTTCAAGAACACGCGATCACCCACCGCAAACTCTATCTCCTTACGCTTCAAATCCGCGTAAGACTTCTGCCGATCAGAAGCAGCCTTCAACCGCTCACAAATGAGCTTCACTTTCTCGGTGGTACCTTTCAACAAAGCAGGCATCGAAACCAACTTTTGACCAGTTTCAGCCCAACACAGAGGAGTCCTACACTTCCTCCCATACAGAGCCTCATAAGGTGCCATCTGTATACTCGCCTGAAAACTGTTGTTATAAGCGAACTCAACCAAAGGCAGATGCTTCTCCCAAGAACCTTGAAACTCTATCACGCAGCATCTCAACATATCCTCCAAAATCTGAATAACCCGCTCAGACTGGCCATCCGACTGAGGATGATAGGATGTACTGAAATGCAACCTTGTACCCAAAGCTTGATGCAAACACTGCCAAAAACGCGACGTGAAACTCGGATCCCTATCCGACACGATCGACTTAGGCACACCATGCAACCTCACAACCTCAGCAACGTACAGCTCTGCCAGCTTATCCAAAGAAAACGTAGTATGCACAGGCAAGAAATGTGCACACTTCGTCAGGCGATCCACAATCACCCAAACAGAGTTCTTCTTCGACGGAGATAAAGGCAAACCAGATACAAAATCCATGGTAACCCTCTCCCACTTCCATTCAGGGATCTTCAACGGTTGCAACAAACCAGAAGGAACCTGATGTTCAGCCTTAACTCGCTGACACACCAAACACTTGCTTACAAACTCTGCCACATCCTTCTTCAAACCTACCCAATAGTACTCATCACGAAGATCGCGATACATCTTTGTACTACCAGGATGCATAGCAAAAGGACTGCCATGACCTTCAGCCAGAATAGCATGCCTCAACTCAGCATCTGCAGGCACTACTATCCGATTACCAAAACACAACACCCCATCCTCATTAAAGCAGAAATCCGAAGGCCTACCCTCCGCGATATCCTGAACATGAGACACCAAGGAATCATCCAACAACTGCTTATCCTTGATCAACTGAACCAACGAAGGTTTCACTTGCAACTCAGCAACAAGACCACCATCCTGCGATATGCTCAAGCTAGCAAACATAGCTCTCAGCTCAACAGCTACCTTCCTACTCAAGGCATCCGCAACAACATTGGCCTTTCCAGGATGATACTCTATCGTCAGATCATAATCCTTGAGCAACTCCAACCAACGTCGCTGCCTGAGATTCAACTCCTTCTGAGACATCAGATACCTCAAACTCTTGTGATCCGTATACACAGTACACTTCTCACCATACAGATAATGCCTCCAGATCTTCAGAGCAAAAACCACTGCAGCCAGCTCAATATCATGCGTAGGATAATTGCGCTCATGCGCCTTCAACTGCCGCGACGCATAAGCCACAACCTTACCCTCTTGCATCAGCACACACCCCAAACCAACATAGGATGCATCACTGTAGACTACAAACTCTTTCCCTGATTCAGGCTGAATCAAGATAGGAGCTTGAGTCAAAGCCATCTTCAGCTTCTCAAAAGCTTGCTGCCTTGCTTCTGTCCACTCATACTTAACATCTTTCTGCAGCAACTTCGTCAAAGGAGCAGCAATCTTGGAAAAACCATCCATAAACCTTCGGTAGTATCCTGCCAAACCAAGGAAACTACGAACCTCCTGAACAGACTTAGGAACTTTCCAGTTCATCACTGCTTCAATCTTCTGAGGATCAACACGAATCCCCTCAGCTGAGACCACATGCCCAAGAAAAACAACCTCTCTAAGCCAGAACTCACACTTGCTCAACTTAGCATAAAGCTGATTCTCCAACAAAGCTTGCAACACAACTCTCAAATGCTCTTCGTGCTCTTCCTCAGTACGCGAGTACACAAGGATATCATCAATGAACACCACAACAAACTTGTCCAGGTATTCATGAAAAACACGATTCATCATGTCCATGAAAGCAGCAGGAGCATTTGTCAAACCAAACGACATCACAAGGAACTCATAATGCCCATACCTTGTCCTGAAAGCTGTCTTAGGCACATCCACATCCTTCACCTTCAACTGATAATACCCTGACCTCAAGTCAATCTTAGAGAACACAGTAGCTCCCCGAAATTGATCAAAGAGATCATCAATCCTCGGCAAAGGATACCGATTCTTGATAGTCAACTTGTTCAGCTGACGGTAATCAATGCACATCCTCATCGTGCCATCTTTCTTCTTCACAAACAAGACAGGAGCACCCCAAGGCGAAACACTCGGCCGGATGAAACCACGATCAAGCAACTCTTGCAACTGCGTCTTCAGCTCCTTCAGCTCCTTAGGTGCCATTCTATAGGGAGTAATGGACACAGGAGTGGTATTCTCATACAGCTCAATACCAAACTCCACCTCACGATTAGGAGGTAAACCAGGCAACTCCTCAGGAAAAACATCAGGAAACTCCTTCACAACCCTGATATCCTGCACCCTTAGCTCCTTCGAACTAGGATTCATCACGAAAGCTAGAAAAGCTTCACAACCTTGCCTCAGCATCCTGCTCGCCTCCAAGGTAGAAACAACATTGGCAAGAAACTTCACATTCTCACCAACCACCACCACTTCATAATCATCCGCAAGCTTAAGCGAAACCCGCTTATTCTCACAATCCACAACAGCACGATGCTCAGCAAGCCAATCCATACCAAGGATCACATCAAAACCATAAAAGGGCAACTCCATAAGATCAACAAGAAAGACATGCTCTTGAACAACCAAAGGACACCTTCTATAAAGCTTACGAGTCACAACAGTTTCACCAAAAGAACTAGTGACTCTAACACCAACATCCAAAGACTCAACAGGCAAACCAAGCAACTCAGCATGCTCACGAAGAATGTATGAATGCGTAGATCCAGAATCAATCAAAGAAAGCAATGACAAGGATTGCAAAGTAAAGGTACCTGCAATCACATCAGCATCATTCCTTCCCTCGCGCTGAGCATACACCCTCGCTTGGCCTCCACCCTCAGGTTGAATAGCCACAACATGAGCTACTCCACGCCCACCTTCCTCTCGCCTCTGAAAATTACCACGGCCGCGCCCACGACCTCTCTGCGGTGCTGCAACAACAGGAGCACGCTCTTGACCACCAGCCACCCTCGGACAATCACGTCTCAGATGATCAGCCGAACCACAGTTCCAGCACTCATAACCAGCTGCCATCACAGGAGCTTGCACCTCCCTCCCAGCACGAGGACAGTCACGCTTCAAGTGACCACGCGATCCGCAGATCCAACAAGCACTAGGGTCAGCTCTAGCATTGCCACCCCTAGCAGGTGCACCTCCACCTCTCTTAGATGAAGACTGAAACCTCTGATCACGCCCTCTCTTGTTCCGACCACCATCGGAACTATACTCAGCAGTTCTCTTTCCAGAACTAGCTCCAGCACCCTTAGCAGACAAACTCAGGTTCATCTCGATGTCTTTGGACCGACTAACCAGCACATCGAAATCATTGTACTCAGCTGCCAACATATAGGTCTTAACCTCCGTTACAAAACCATAACGGAACCTTTCGCACCTCTCGCGCTCATCAGGTATCAGCTCCGGTGCATACTGGCTAAGACACAAACTGTACCTCATACTCAGCCACACTCATGTTCCCTTGGGTAAGAGACATGAATTCACGCTTCTTCTCATCCAGATATCTAACTCCCAGATATCTCCTTTTGAACGCATGCTGAAAGAACGATCATGTAACATCAGCATCAGCCATCCCAGAGATTGTGGTCGTCCACCACGTATAAGCATCACCTTGCAGCAGTGACACCACACATCCCAGCTTCTGCACATCAGTGCAACTCATCTGTCCCAAGACACGCTTGGTACTCTCCAACCATGCTTCCGACCTTTCAGCTGACATACCCCTAAACTCAGTCCCACCAAGACTGCGCAAACGTTCCAAGGGTAGTCTAGCACCAGCATCTCCTTGATGCCCAGCTCCTTGAGCTCCAGCTACTGCTGCTCGAAACGCACCCGCAATAGCTTGTACCAGCACAGACATGTCAGGCATTGCTTGCCCCTGACCAACCTCAGGTCCTGCAACTCCAGCACCAGCTGCCTCAGCTCCAGCTCTTTCCCTCTCCGCACCACCACCACCAGGTGGAGGAGGAGGTAACACAGCACTACCAGTGTGCTCATCATTCACATTCCCCTCCGGGGTCGTAGCTCTCGCGCTACTCCTTAACTCTCTACGTGGTGCCATACTTTTACCATGCATAACAATACAAAATAACATAAGTCAGGACCAGCAAGGTAAGCAAATTCCAAGTATTCAAGCCCAATTTCTTTCAAAAACAACGTTATCTCTTTAGCTTTTGTTTGGCAATGGGTACCCTCATCATGCATCATCACAACATGCATCACATACACATCACCATCACAAATTACTGAACATGCTTTCACTCAACAAGCATACAAACCAAACCATACTTCAATCATGCATACACACATTCCCAATTACACGAGAACTCAGCTCTGGTACCACCAAATGTAACCCCCGTAGCCCGGTCTAGACGGTTGACCCGAACTACAGAGATTACACGGGGAAAACCAAAGTCAACTCGAAAGTCAACCTTGATTAACGACCCTTTTTTTTCTTTTTAATCTTGTCTAGATGCTCATTAACCTTAATTGTGATCATACAAACAGCATATCAAAAGATCACAAACATCAGAGATCAAACAGGGACCCAATTGAACAAATTACAACTTTAGGGACCAAATTGTAATTTCTGATAAATTAAGGGACTTAGCCCAAATTAAAGTTACCATCTCGAAATTAGTCAGGTTTCATGCTTCTCTGTGAAATTTCAGCTCAAAAGGACATCCACAGCTCATGCAATTGATCATACAAGATTTAGGACCAAAACGCAAACATATCAAAACATATAACCACCATGTCAGCCCCCCTAACGGTCGACCGTTCCGAAACAGGCTAGCCCTGTTCCGAAACACGGGCCGTTCCAAAACGGGTTCCGGAACATGGCCTCGGCAGAGACTAAACCGTTTCGAAACGGTGCATACCGTTTCGGACGCCTGGGTTCATGCAAGGCACCCGTTCCGAAACGGTACACCCCTGTTCCGAAACGCCTGCACAAAAACCAGCAAACAAGCATACTAGATCATGCAATTGGACACTCAAACATGCTCCAAACATCACCAAACTTTACCAGCATGCAATTAAACATATTTAAGACATCCAAGCATCATCAATTCAACATATTAACATCACATGCAAAAAGCCCCAAATTAAAGGTCATGCTTCCAACACAAGCTATCTACTCAAGCTTCAACTTGCAAAACAAGCATATAAGGTTCAATTCAAAAACCAGCAACATCAACCACATTCAACATACTTAGGGAGTCATAAATACCTCCCAAAACAAATACATTGGTCCCCCATTGCCAAAACATACAAAAGCTAAAACTCTTATAAAACCTTCATACATTGAGCTTTACTTGTACTTGTTTGCTTGCCTCCTCTTGCTGCCCTCAATGCACTCTAATGCTCTGCATTATTGAATCAAGAAAACGAGAGAGCGTAAGCCAAAGCTTAGTGAGGAGTGCTCTTTAAAAACCATTCAATAATGCAATAAAAACCATTTGTAAATCATGCTTGATAACAACCTTTATACATGCTCAAAGCATACTTTAAATCAAGCAATATCATGCTTCCACATTTCATTTAAACAAGCATCTCATGCTTCAACATAAACATTAAATCATGCATCTCATGCATCTCATGTACTATACATGTCATATTGGCTCAAGTGATACATTTCATTTATGAAATCAAGTTCAACAACTTTCCCCAAGGACTTTTAAACACCTTGGACCCCAAGGACTTTTAAACACCTTGGCCATGGACTTTTAAACACCATGAATGGACCACACAAGGACTTTTAACCACCTTTGTGTCCGTAGCTTGAATTACCCCAAGGACTTTTAAACACCTTGGCCCCAAGGACTTTTAAACACCTTGGCCCCATGGACTTTTAACCACCATGGAAAGGAGTACCTAAGGACTTTTAACCACCTTTGTGTCCGCAACAAGATTCCTCCAAGGACTTTTAACCACCTTGATGATCTTAGGTAACAAGGCTCACTCAAGGACTTTTAACCACCTTAGTGACCTTCACTTTTACAAACCATCACTTGTCAATACACACTTTATACATCATATAATCCACTGTTTTAAAGCATTTAAACCAAGCCATTTCATCATGCATTTCAAAGCATTAAATCATCATTTAACAATGCATAAAAACAAGGCTCTCTTACCTAGAGGCACCTTCAACACATGGCTTAAATCATCAGCATAAATCATGCTAAAACATCAGCAATTAACATGCTAAAACATGCTTTCCAAAACAGTAGCAAAACATGCAAAATCATCATTTCACATTTCATCAAAACATGGCCACCACTTAAAGAGAGTAATCCGAAAACTTACACTTGAGCTTAGCAAAGTTGTTTAGACTTAAACTAAGCTCCCAAAACCTTCAACCCTTGGTTTAAAAGCTGAAAATCCATTTTCACTCACCGATTACCACTTCGCTTCAAGCCAAAGCACCAAAACAAGCCTCCGGATCAACAAATCTTGGATCCTAGGATGCCTCCCCTGTTTCAACACATTAAAGCAGAGGATTAATGCATCATCATGCATTAATTGCTTCAATGAAAGCATCTAAACTCGCTGCTCTCACTAAACCTCCATTTTCGGCCACCAAACACAACCGAAAATGCATCCGAAACACTTCTAAACAAAGCCCAGCCATAAACCAGCAAAACCTCACTCCCATCAACAACAAAACACACCTAAAAACAACCTATAAACATCCTTATACCTCCAGCAACAACAGATCACCAAGATCACCACAAAAGCTACCTTAAAACACAAGCTAAACTTAGGAAATCCAACCTATCCGGGATTGCATCAATCAAGATTCATTTCCACATCAATTTAATGATCATTTAACATCAAAAACACTTCTCAAAACACTGATTTAACAGATCAAACGAAAATCAAGTGAAATCATCAAAATCTTGCATAATTAGCCAAGATCCATAAATCAACCTTAAAACCTTTAATCAATTACCAACTTAGGATTGAAAACTTTAGGAATTTCATTAAAGAACTTGAAGTTCAGAGGAGAAGCAATTGATGAGGATTTGAAGACACAATGATTTGCAATCAATTGAGAGTTGAAAGAATGATTTTAGGTGAGAAAATCAGAACAAGATCTCTGGAAAATGAATGTTTGGGTTGAGAGAAAAAGATAGAGAGAAAATAGGTGGTTAAATGAGAAAATAGCTAAAATTGGATTTTCCCTCCTTTTGATTCTTTTAAAATCAGAATTATGGACTAAAATATCTTAGAAAAATCTGGAGAAACTCCCTTTGGGTAAATAGCTCCTTAAAGATTCAAAGTTTCAACCCTTTTTAAAATAGCCACCAAACTTTCAAAAATTACATTTTGGTCACTAGCCAAAATGTCACATTTCCTAAACTCATTTTCCAAAATTGATTTCACAGTTCACTTAATTATAATAAAAGATGATTTTAGAACATTTTTCCATAATTTTTATGCAACCCGAACTAGGCTTTCCTAATTTAACCTCTTACGATTCGAACAGCACTTTGACCAACCGGTCAACGCCCAAGACTTCCAAGCCCAAAACCGGGGCGTTACAGAAAGTGTTTGGGTTGAGAGAAAATGAGAGAGAGATAATTGAGAAAAGTTGGTTACAAAATCCAAAATAGCCAAATAGCTTTCCCTCCACTTTTAATATCATTTAAAATCAGAATTTAGTCTTAAAATATCTTAGAAAAATCTGGAGAAACTCCCTTTGGGTAAATAGCTCCTTAAAGATTCAAAGTTTCAACCCTTTCTAAAACAGTCACCAAACTTTAGAAAATTACATTTTTGTCACTAGCCAAAATGTCACCCTTCCAAAACTCATTTTCCAAAATTGATTTCACAGTTCACTTAATTATATTAAAAGATGATTTTAGAACATTTTTCCATATTTTTAATGCAACCGGAACTAGGCTTTCCTAAATTCACCCTTTTAGATTCGAACAGCACTTTGACCAAACCGGTCAACGCCCAAGACTTCTAAGCCCAAAACCGGGGCGTTACAACTCTCCCCCCCTTAAGAAATTTCGTCCTCGAAATTTACCTGAAGGAAAGAGATAAGGAAACTGCTTCAGCATGTCTTCCTTCCGCTCCCACGTGGCTTCCTCAACACCTCGATGCTTCCACAGCACCTTTACCAACTCAATGGTCTTGCCACGAAGAACCTTGCTATCCGAATCCAGAACCTTCACTGGTTCCTCATCATAGGTCAAATCCGGATTCAATTCCACTTCCTCCACAGGCATCACATGCGAAGGATCAGATCTATACTTCCGGAGCATAGAAACATGGAACACATCATGAATCTTCTCCAACTCCTGAGGTAACCTCAACCGATACGCAACAGGACCCACGCGCTCAACAACCTCATATGGTCCAATGTATCTAGGGCTCAACTTACCCTTCCGGCCAAACCTCATCACCTTCTTCCAAGGCGAAACCTTCAAGAACACACGGTCACCTACCGCATACTCTATCTCCTTACGCTTCAAATCCACGTAAGACTTCTTCCGATCAGAAGCAGCCTTCAACCGCTCACAAATGAGCTTCACCTTCTCAGTGGTCCCCTTCAACAAAGCCGGCATCGAAACCAACTTTTGACCAGTTTCAGCCCAACAAAGAGGAGTCCTACACTTCCTCCCGTACAAAGCCTCATAAGGTGCCATCTGTATACTCGCCTGATAACTATTGTTATAAGCGAACTCAACCAAAGGTAGATGCTTCTCCCAAGAATCTTGGAACTCAATCACGCAACACCTCAACATATCCTCCAAGACCTGGATAACTCGCTCAGACTGACCATCTGACTGAGGATGATAGGATGTACTGAAATTCAACCTTGTACCCAGAGCTTGATGCAAACACTGCCAGAAACGCGATGTGAACCTCGGATCCCTATCCGACACAATCGACTTAGGCACACCATGCAGCCGCACAATCTCAGCAATGTACAACTTTGCCAGCTTATCCAAAGAGAACGTAGTATGCACAGGCAAGAAATGTGCACACTTCGTCAGGCGATCCACAATCACCCAAACAGAATTCTTCTTTGATGGAGACAAAGGTAAACCAGATACAAAATCCATGGTAACCCTCTCCCACTTCCATTCAGGGATTCTCAACGGTTGCAACAACCCAGAAGGAACCTGATGTTCAGCCTTAACTCGCTGACACACCATACACTTGCTCACAAACTCTGCAACATCCTTCTTCAAACCCACCCAATAGTACTCATCACGAAGATCACGATACATCTTAGTACTACCAGGGTGCATAGCAAAAGGACTACTATGACCTTCAGTCAGAATAGCACGCCTCAACTCAGCATCAGCAGGCACTACTATTCGACTCCCAAAACACAGCACACCATCATCATTAAAACAGAAATCCGAAGGTCTACCCTCCGCGATATCCTGAACATGAGACACCAAGGAATCATCCAGCAACTGCTTATCCTTGATCAACTGAACCAATGATGGTTTCACCTGCAACTCAGCAACAAGACCACCATCCCGCGATATGCTCAAGCTAGCAAACATAGCCCTCAGCTCAATAGCTACCTTCCTACTCAAGGCATCCACAACAACATTAGCCTTTCCAGGATGATACTCAATCGTCAGATCATAATCCTTGAGCAACTCCAACCAACGCCGCTGCCTAAGATTCAACTCCTTCTGAGACATCAGATACCTCAAACTCTTGTGATCCGTGTACACAGTACACTTCTCACCATACAGATAATGCCTCCAGATCTTCAGAGCAAAGACCACTGCAGCCAACTCAATATCATGCGTAGGGTAATTGCGCTCATGCACCTTCAACTGCCGCGATGCATAAGCAACCACCTTACCCTCTTGCATCAGCACACACCCCAAACCAACATAGGATGCATCGCTATAGAGCACAAACTCTTTCCCTGATTCAGGCTGAACCAAGATAGGAGCTTGCGTCAAAGCCGCCTTCAGCTTCTCAAAAGCCTGCTGTCTCGCTTCCGTCCACTCATACTTAACATCCTTTTGCAACAGCTTTGTCAAAGGAGCAGCAATCTTGGAAAAACCATCCACAAACCTTCGGTAGTATCCTGCCAAACCAAGGAAACTACGAACCTCATGAACAGACTTAGGAACCTTCCAGTTCATCACAGCCTCAATCTTCTGAGGATCAACACGAATCCCCTCAGCTGAGACCACATGCCCAAGAAACACCACCTCCTTAAGCCAGAACTCACACTTGCTCAGCTTAGCATAAAGCTGATTCTTCAACAAAGCTTGCAACACAAGCCTCAAATGCTCTTCATGCTCCTCCTCAGTACGCGAGTACACGAGGATATCATCAATGAACACCACAACGAACTTGTCCAGGTATTCATGAAACACACGGTTCATCATGTCCATGAAAGCAGCAGGAGCATTTGTCAAACCAAACGGCATCACCAAAAACTCATAATGCCCATACCTTGTCCTGAAAGCTGTCTTAGGCACATCCCCATCCTTCACCTTCAACTGATAATACCCTGACCTCAAGTCAATCTTAGAGAACACAGCAGCTCCCCGAAATTGATCAAAGAGATCATCAATCCTCGGCAAAGGATACCGATTCTTGATAGTCAACTTGTTCAGCTGACGGTAATCAATGCACATCCTCATAGTGCCATCCTTCTTCTTCACAAACAAGACCGGTGCACCCCAAGGTGACACACTCGGCCGGATGAAACCACGATCAAGCAGCTCTTGCAACTGCGTCTTCAGCTCCTTCAGCTCCTTAGGTGCCATTCTATAGGGAGTAATGGACACAGGAGTTGTATTCTCATACAGCTCAATTCCAAACTCCACCTCGCGATTAGGAGGTAAACCAGGCAACTCCTCAGGAAAAAACACCAGGAAACTCCTTCACAACTCTGATATCTTGCACCCTCAACTCCTTAGAGCTAGGATTCATCACAAAAGCTAGATAAGCTTCACAACCTTGCCTCAGCATCCTGCTCGCCTCCAGGGTAGATACCACATTGGCAAGAAACTTCACATTCTCACCAACTACAACTACTTCATAATCATCCGCAAGCTTAAGCGAAACACGCTTATTTTCACAATCCACAACAGCACGATGCTCAGCAAGCCAATCCATACCAAGGATCACATCAAAACCATAAAAGGGCAACTCCATAAGATCAACATGAAAAACATGTTCTTGAACAACCAAGGGGCACCTTCTATAAAGCTTTCGAGTCACAACAGTTTCACCAAAAGAACTAGTGACACGAACACCAACATCCAAAGACTCAACAGGCAAACCAAGCAATTCAGCATGCTCACGCAAAATATATGAATGCGTAGATCCAGAATCAATCAAAGAAAGCAATGACAAGGATTGCAAAGTAAAGGTACCTGCAATCACATCCGCATCATTCCTGCCCTCACGCTGAGCATACACCCTCGCTTGGCCTCCACCCTCAGGCTGAATAGCCACAACATGGGCTACTCCACGACCACCTTCCTCACGCCTCTGGAAATTACCACGACCGCGCCCACGACCTCTCTGTGGTGCAGCAACAGCAGGAGCACGCATCTGATCACCAGCCAACCTAGGACAATCTCGCCTCAAGTGGTCTGCAGAACCACAATTCCAGCACCCAAAACCAGCTGCCGCAACAGGAGCTTGCACCTCCCTCACAGCACGAGGACAGTCACGCTTCATGTGACCACGTGAACCACAGATCCAACAAGCACTAGGGTCAGCTCTAGCATTGCCACCCCTAGCAGGCGCACCACCACCACTCTTAGCTGAGGACTGATACCTCTGATCACGTCCCCTCTTGTTCCGCCCACCTCCGGAACTATACTCAGCAGCTCTCTTACCAGAACTCGCTCCAGCACCTTTCGCAGCCAAACTCAGATTCATCTCTATGTCCTTGGCTCGGCCCACCAACACATCAAAATCATCATACTCGGTGGCCAGCACATACATCTTCACTTCCGTTACAAGACCATAACGAAACCTTTCGCACCTCTCCCGTTCATCAGGAATCAGCTCAGGTGCATACTGACTGAGTCGCACAAACTGCACCTCATACTCAGCCACACTCATGCTCCCTTGGGTAAGAGTCATGAATTCACGTTTCTTTTCATCAAGATATCTCACACCAAGATATCTCCTCTTGAGCACATTCTGAAAGAATGTCCAAGTCACATCAGCTTCAGCCATCCCAGAAATTGTGGTCGTCCACCATGTATACGCATCATCCTGAAGCAAGGATACCACACAGCCCAACTTTTGCACATCCGTGCAACTCATCTGACCCAAGATTCGCTTGGTACTCTCTAGCCAAGCCTCAGAACTCTCAGCTGACATACCTCTGAACTCAGTCCCACCAAGACTGCGCAAACGCTCCAAAGGTAGTCTAACACCAGCATCTCCCTGATGCCCAGCTCCTTGAGCTCCAGCTACTGCTGCTCGAAAAGCACCCGCAATAGCTTGCACCAACACAGACATATCAGGCATAGCTTGCCCCTGACCAACCTCTAGTCCAGCAGCTCCAGCACCAGCTGCTGCAGCTCCAGCTCTTTCTCTCTCCGCACCACCACCACCAGGTGGAGGAGGAGGTAACACAGCACTACCCCCATTCTCTTCGTTCTCATTCCCATCCGGGGTCGTAGCTCTTACGCTACTCCTTAACTCTCTACGTGGTGCCATACTATTACCATGCAATATCAATACAAATAAAACAAGTCAGGCCCAGCAAGGTAAGCAATCCAAGTATTCAAGCTCAATTTCATTCAAAAACATCATCATTTCATTAGCTTTGATTTGGCAATGGGTACCCACATCATGCTACATCACAGCATACAACTCATTTGCATCCAAATCACAAGCCACTAAACATGCTTTCGAACAACAAGCATACAAGGCATACATACTTCAATCATGCATACAAACATTCCCAATTACTCGAGCACCTGGCTCTGATACCACCAAATGTAACCCCCTTAACTCGGCCTAGACGGTTGACCCGAATTAAGAAAGTCACACGGGGAAAACCAAAGTTAACCCGAAAGTCAACCTTGATTAACGACCCTTTTTTTTTTCTTTTTAATCTTGTCTAGATGCACATTAGCCCTAATTGTGATCACACAAACATCATACTCAAAGATCACAAACATCAGAGATCAAACAGGGACCCAATTGAACAAATTACAACTTTAGGGACCAAATTGTAATTTCAGACAAATATGAGGACTTAACCCAAATTAAAGTTACCATCATGAAATTAGTCAGGTTTCATGCTTCTCTGTGAAATTTCAGCTCAAAAAGACTTCCCAAACTCATACAATTGCACAAACAAGATTCGGGACCAAAACGCAAACAATTCAAAACATATAACTGCCAATGTCAGCCCCTAACGGTCACCCGTTCTGAAACAGGCAGAGCCCGTTTCGAATCACGGGGCCGTTCCGCAACGCGTACCGCAACACGGGCTGGCAGAGGCCAAACCGTTTCGGAATGGTCCCTCCCGTTTCGGACGCCTGGGATTGTTTAAGGGACCTGTTCCGAAACGGGTTGCACTGTTTCGAAACGCCCTGCACAGATTTGCCCAAAATGCATTCTTAAACATGCAATTAAACATCCAATCATGCTCCAATTGCTACCAAACTTTACCAGCATGCAATTCAACATATATAAGACATACTTGCATCATCAATTCATCAAAACAACATCATATGCAAAAAGCCCCAAATCTATAGGCATGCTTCCTACACAAGCAAGCCTTTCAAGCATAATCTTCCAATTCAAGCATATAGAAGCAAAACATTTAAACCAGCATTCACATCAACATTCAACATACTTAGGGAGTTCAAAACCTCTCCCAAAACATATACATTGGTCCCCCATTGCCAAATTACCAAAAGCTAAATGAACTTAGGAAAACCTTCCATACTTTGAGCTTAATCACCACTTGATTGCTTGCCTTCCTTGCTGCCCTCAAATCCTCTTAATGTTCTGCATTATTGATTTAGAAAACGAAAGAGAGCGTAAGCAAAAGCTTAGTGAGGAATGCTCTTAAAAACCATTCAATAATGCATTTATAAAACATTTATAAATCATGCTTCAAATCATCAATTGCACATGCTCAGAGGCATACTTAAAACAAGCATCTCATGCTTCATAACATAACATGTCATATTGGCTCAAGTGATAGATTTCGTTTCTTTAAAACAAGTTCATCAACTTTCCCAAGGACTTTTAAACACCTTGGCCCCAAGGACTTTTAAACACCTTGGCCATGGACTTTTAAACACCATGAAAGAGGACCACACAAGGACTTTTAACCACCTTTGTGTCCACATCAAGTTTCACCCCAAGGACTTTTAAACACCTTGGCCCCAAGGACTTTTAAACACCTTGGCCCCATGGACTTTTAAACACCATGGAAAGGATCACCTAAGGACTTTTAACCACCTTAGTGTCCGCAACAAGAACCATCCAAGGACTTTTAACCACCTTGATGTTCTTAAGTAAACAAGGCTCACTCAAGGACTTTTAACCACCTTAGTGACCTTAACCTTTTCAAAACATCACTTGCCAATATACATCATTATCATCAATTTATCCACTGTTTTAAAGCATTAAACCAAGCCATATTCATCATGCATTTAAAAGCATCAAACCACATTTTATCAATGTACAAAAACAAGGAACTCTTACCTAGAGTTTCCATCATCATATGGCTTACAACAACAGCAAATACCATGCTAAATCATGCTTTCAAAACAGTAATTAAATCATGCAATAAACCACCTTGCATCACAACAAAATCATGGCCACCACTAGAGAGTATTTCCGAAAACTTACACTTGAGCTTAGCAAAGTTGCTTAGACTTAAACTAAGCTCCCAAGACATTGGTTTCAAAGCCGAAAACCCAGTTTCACTCACCGATTCCACTTCGCCTCAAGCCAAAGCACCAATTCAAGCTTCCGGATCAACAATTCTTGGATCCAAAGATGCCTCCCCTGTTTTAACACATCAAAGCAGAGGATTAATGCATCATCATGCATTAATAGCTTCAATGAAAGCACCTAAACTCGCTGCTCTCATCCACACTCCATTTTCGGCCACCAAACACAACCGAAAATGCATCCAAACCACTTCTCAACAAAGCCCAGCCATAAACCATCAACACTAAACATCTTTCAACATCATATAACATCTAAAAACAACCTATTAACATCCTTATACCTCCAGCAACATCAGATCCACAAGATCACCTCAAAAACAACCTTAAATCACAAGCTAAACTTAGGAAACTCAACCTATCCGGGATTGCATTGATCAAAGCTCAATTCCTTATCAATTTAGTGTTCATTTAACATCAAAAACACATCTCAAATCATAGATTAATCAGATCAAACGAAAATCATCAAAAATCACCAAATCTTGTATTATAAGCCAAGATCCAATTCACATCTTAAAAGCCTTTAATAAAACATCAATTAAGGATTGAAAACTTAGGAATTTCAGTAAAGAACTGATAGTTTAGAGGAGAAGGACGTTCTTACCTCCAAACTTGAGTTTCTCCTCTTTTTAGAATCAAAATCCTTGATGAAACAAGTGGCAAATGATGAGGTTTTGTAGATATGTTGATTAGGAATCAAAAGAGAGTTGAAAGGAGGGATTTAGGTGAGAAAATCAGATCCAATTCTCTGGAGAGAAATTGTTTGGGTTGAGAGAAAATGAGAGAAAGAAAATTGAGAAAAGTTGGTTACAAAATCCAAAATAGCCAAATAGCTTTCCCTCCACTTTTAATATCATTTAAAATCAGAATTTAGTCTTAAAATATCTTAGAAAAATCTGGAGAAACTCCCTTTGGGTAAATAGCTCCTTAAAGATTCAAAGTTTCAACCCTTTCTAAAACAGTCACCAAACTTTCAAAAATTACATTTTGGTCACTAGCCAAAATGTCACCCTTCCAAAACTCATTTTCCAAAATTGATTTCACAGTTCACTTAATTATATTAAAAGATGATTTTAGAACATTTTTCCATATTTTTAATGCAACCCGAACTAGGCTTTCCTAAATTCACCCTTTTAGATTCGAACAGCACTTTGACCAAACCGGTCAACGCCCAAGACTTCTAAGCCCAAAACCGGGGCGTTACAATACTCATAGCAGACTGTACTGATTTCGATGTCTTGGTCACTAGAGCCAAAGACATTGAACTGAATCTTGGTCTGTCAAGTCGAGCGGGAGGATCTAGCTCAGGGAAGCGACCTGCAGAATGTGATTTTGGTAGAGATCGGTACAAGAGGCATAAGGATAGAAGGTCACATGTCGATGCTAGACGTGGGGTGGTAACCCTGGGAGAGGTTAGTAAGGACCAAATGCTTTCATGCGGACTCCTAAGTGCAATCGGTGTGGTAGAAGGCACACTGGTGAGTGTTGGGGCAATCTTGGTACATGCTGGAACTGTGGTAATCGGGGGCACATGAAGAAGGATTGTCCTCAGCCGTTGAGAGAAGGTCAGGCTCTGGTGAGAGTAGCTGAGCCACAGAGAGGTCGTGGGCGAGGCCGTGGTAACTTCCAGCGCATAGATAAAGGTGGAAGGAATATAGCACATGTGGTGGTTGTTCAGCCTGAAGGAGGTGGCTAGGCTTGAGTGTATTCCCATCGAGAAGGGAGGAATGACACAGACGTGATCGCAGGTACCTTTACTTTGCAATCCTTGTCATTACTTTCTTTGATTGATTCTCGACCTACACACTTGTACATATTGCGTGAACATGCTCAAATGCTTGGTTTGCCTGTTGAGTCTTTGGATGTGGGTATGCGTGTGACTAGTTCCTTTGGTGAGATGGTTGTAACAAGAAGATTGTATAGGAGATGCCCCTTAAAGGTGCAAGATCATGTGTTTCTTGTTGATCTTATGGAGTTATCATTCTATGGATTTGATGTAATTCTTGGTATGGATTGGCTTGTTGAGCATATAGCCGTTGTGGATTTCGAAAGCAAGCGAGTTTCACTGAAACTTGCGGATGATTATGAGGTTGTGGTGGTGGGAGAAAATGTGAAGTTTCTATCTAATGTGGTGTCGACGCTTGAAGCAAGACGGATGTTGCGTCAAGGATGTGAGGCTTATCTAGCCTTTGTTATGAATCCTAGTACAAAGGAGGTTCGTGTACAGGATATAAGGACCGTGTGTGAGTTCCCTGGAGTGTTTCCGGGGGAATTACCTGGTTTGCCGCCTAGTCGGGAGGTTGAATTTGGAATTGAGTTGTATGAGAACACAACTCCGGTGTCCATTGCTCCCTATCGCATGGCACCCAAAGAGTTGAAGGAGTTGAAAACACAACTTCAAGAGTTGTTTGATCGAGGCTTTATTCGGCCTAGTGTGTCACCTTGGGGTGCACCGGTCTTGTTTAATAAAAATAAAGATGGCACGATGAGGATTTGCATTGATTATCGTCAGCTGAATAAGTTGACCATCAAGAACAAGTATCCTTTGTCGAGGATTGATGATCTTTTTTGATCAGTTTCGAGGAGCGGTTGTGTTTTCAAACATAGATTTGAGGTGCGAATATTATCAGTTAAAGGTGAAGGATGTAGATGTGCCGAAAACAGCCTTTCGAACGAGAAATGGGCATTATGAATTTCTAGTAATGCCGTTTGGATTGACGAATGCTCCTACTACTTTCATGGATATGATGAACAGGGTGTTCCATGAATTCTTAGATAAGTTTTTTGTGGTGTTCATCGATGATATCCTTGTGTAGTCTCATACTGAAGAGGAGCATGAGGGCCATTTGAGGATCGTTTTGCAAGCGCTGTTAGAGAATCAGCTTTTTGCTAAGCTGAGCAAATGTTAGTTTTGGCTAAAGGAAGTTGTTTTTCTTGGCCATGTGGTTTCGGCTTAAAGGATTCGAGTTGATCCTCAGAAGTTTGAGGCGGTGATGAATTGGAAGCCTCCTAGGTCTGTTCATGAAGTTCGTAGTTTCCTAGGGTTGGAAGGTTACTACCGGAGGTTCGTGGAGGGATTTTCTAAGATTGCTGCCCCTTTAACGAAGTTGTTATAGAAGGATGTTAAGTATGAATGGACGGAAGTGAGACAACAAGCTTTTGGGAAGCTAAAGGCATCTTTGACGCAAGCTCCTATCTTGGATCAGCCTGAATTAGGGAAAGAGTTTGTGGTGTAACATGACGCATCCTATGTTGGTTTGGGTGTGTGTTGATGCAAGAAGGTAGGGTAGTGGCTTATGCATCGCGACAATTGAAAGTGCATGAGTGCAATTACCCTACGCATGACATTGAACTAGCAGCAGTGGTCTTTGCTCTAAAGATCTGGAGACATTATCTCAATGGTGAGAGGTGTATTGTGTACACGGATCATAAAAGTTTGAAGTACCTGATGTCTTAGAAGGAGTTAAATCTTAGGCAACGACGTTGGGTGGAGTTGCTTAAGGATTACGATCTAACGACCGAGTATCATCCGGGGAAGGCCAATGTTGTGGTCGATGCTTTGACCAGAATTTTTGTACTTCGTATCATCCGCAAATGGATGGACAGTCGGAGCGTGTTATCCAAGTGCTTGAAGATATGTTGAGGTGCTATGTTATTGAATTTCAAGGCTCTTGGGAGAAGCACTTGCCTTTAGTGGAGTTTTCTTATAATAACAGTTACCATGCAAGTATTCAAATGGCACCTTATGAAGCTTTATACGGGAGAAAGTGCAGAACTCCTCTTTGTTGGGCTAAAACGGGACAAAAGTTGGTCTCGATGCCGGCTTTGTTAGAAGGAACCACCGAGAAGGTGAAGCTCATTTGTGAGCGGTTGAAGGCAGCATCGGATCGGCAAAAGTATTACGCGGATTTGAAGCGTAAGGAGATAGAATTTGATGTGTGCGAGCGTGTGTTTTTGAAAGTTTCACCTTGGAAGAAAGTGATAGATTTGGCCGGAAGGGCAAATTGAGTCTAAGGTTCATTGGACCATACGAGGTGATAGAACGTGTGGGTCCTCTTGCCTACAAGCTGAGACTATCTCAAGAGTTAGAAAAGATACATGCATAATGTGTTTCGTGTATCCATGCTTCGGAGGTACATATCGGATCCTTCGCATGGTATGCCTGTGGAAGAGGTTGAGTTGAATCCAGACTTGATGTATGATGAGGAACCTGTTGAGATTCTGGATTCTTATAGTAAGGTTCTCCGAGGTAAGACCATCGAGCTGGTCAAAGTCTTGTGGAGACATTGTGGTTTTGAGGAAGCCACGTGGGAAAGGAAGAAAGACATGAAGAAGCAATTTCCTTACCTTTTTCCTCAAGGTAAATTTCGAGGACAAAATTTCTTAAGAGGGGGAGCGTTGTAATGCTATTTTGACTTTCAGATTTCTTTTTAGTTTTGGGTGTTTTAATAATGATTTAATAAAAGGAATTAAAAGAGAAAATCCTATTTTGACTTTCATAACTACTTTACGATCTTTTTCCCCTTTCCATTTTCTCTCAACTTCCACTCAGCCAAACACATTTCCTTCATCAATTAACCTCTGATTTTCTTCCCTTTTGATGAGATTTCATTCTCTTATGGATTCCTAACCTTTTCATCATCAAATCCTTTTGTTTTCACTTTGGATTTTCAAGAAAACTTGCCCAAATTAAGGAGAAATCAGCCATTAGAGGTAAGCTTCGTTCTTCTCCTCTTATGATAAGTTCTTTACTGAAATTTCCAAGTTATCAATCCTTTGTTAATGATTTTTGAGTTGCTTTAATGTTAGAAACATGAAATTGAGGTAAAACTCAAGATTCTTGGAGAGATCTTGATGATTTTCGTAACAATTGGTAAGGATCTGTTTTGAGGTTGATTTCTAGTGTATTTTGGATGGTAATTGATGTTATAAATGATGTTTTATCAAACAAATGTCGAATAGGTTTGGATTCCTAAGTTTTATATGCTAGATTGGTGGTTTTTGGGGTGGTTTTGGTGTTATGTTGTTGTTGGAGATATAAGGACGAGACTATGGTGAATTTTGGTGTTTATTGAGGTTTAGAAATGATTAGAAGTGATAGATCTTGGTTGAACTTTGTTTTCGAAGAATTTGGAGATGATTTCGGTTGTTTTGGGTAGCCAAAATGGTGCTTTTCAGTAGAGCAGCGAGTTTGTTTAGTTGGCTGGTAATTTCAATGCATGATGATGCATTAATCCTATGCTCTTATGTGTAATAAATAGGGGAGACATCTTCGGACGCCTTTGGTGTTGATCCGGAAGTGTCGGGAGCTTAGATATCGTTTCGGCAAGCAAGCGAAACGTAATCGGTGAGTGTGAACGGTTTTAGAAGTCCTTGAGGGACAAAGAAACAAGGTTTGGGGATTTAGGATTGGTTTGAAACACCATCCTAAGTCTGGAAGTAAGTATGGCTAGATTTGCTCTCAAATATGTGGTTGATGCCCCTAAATGTTTTTACATGCTCTTGTTTTGAGATAGATGTCCTATTGTTTTATGCATGATTTGTAGCATGAGATGATGCTTTGTAGAGATTTCATGAGATAGCATGTTGCATGAAAGAGTTTTTAAGATTTAGACTTAATGGAAAGCATGAGATATGATTTTGAAATTAGATGAGAAAAACTTGAGAAATGTTGCATAAAAACAGTAGGTGATATGATATTTTGACATAATATATTGTCATAACAGATGAGATACTTACCGGATATAATTGATCGATCAATAGGATGAGAGTGCATGTAGCGCCCCGGTTTTGGGCCTAGAAGTTTAGAGGTTGAATCGGACCGGTCAAGAGCGGTTCGAATCTTTAAGGGAGATTTAGGGAACACCTAGTTCGGGATGCTTTAAAATTATGGGAAAATACCTAAAAATCCTCATTTAATATATGAATGATTATGGTGAAAACAAATTTATAAAATAAGGTTTGGAAATACTACATTTCGTTGTAGTGACCAAATCGTAGTTTTTGCAAAAGTTGAATAGTGACTGTTTTGTAAAGGATTGAAACTTTGATTCTTTAAGGAGCTAATTTTACCAAAATGTTTTTAATCAGATTTCTCCTTATTTTGGGTGATTTTAATAATGTTTTAATTAAAGGAAATAAAGATTGATTAAAGGAAAAACTATCTTTGACTTTTCTTAACTACTTTACGTCAATTTTCTCTCATTTCATTTTCTCTCAATTTCTTTTCATCCAAACACCATTCCTTCATCAACTAGCCTCTGATTTTCATTTCTTTTGATGAGATTTCAATCTTCTTTTGATTCCTAATATTTTCCTCATCAAATCCTTTTGTTTTAACTTTGGATTTTCACGAAAACTTGCCCAAATCAAGGAAAATCAGCCATTAGAGGTAAGCTTCGTCCATCTCCACTAATGAGTAGTTCTTTACTGAAATTCCCTAGTTATCAATCCTTTGTTAATGATTTTTGAGTTGCTTTAATGTTATAAACATGAAATTGTATAAAAACTCAAGGTTCTTTGAGAGATCTTGATGATTTTCGTGGCTCTTGGTTAGGCTCTGCTTTGAGGTTGATTTTTAATGTATTTTTGATGATAATTGATGTTATAAATGAGGTTTAACCAAACAAATCTCGAATACGTTTGGATTCCTAAGTTTTGCATATTAGAATGGTGGTTTTGGGGGTGGTTTTGATGATCTGCTGTTGCTGGAGGTATAAAGTCATGTTTATGTTGCTTTTTGAAGATAATTGATGTTTAGAAAAGGTTAGAATTGATCGATCATGGTTGGGCTTTGTTTGGTGATGTTTTCGGTCATTTCGGATAGTCGTAATGCTTGTTTTGAGGGGAGGATTGGGTTAGAATTCATTGATGGCGATTTTAATGCATGGTGATGCATTAATCCTCTGCTCTTATGTGTTAAAAATAGGGGAGAATGATCCGGAAGCAACCGAGGTACCGTTAGAGGTTTCGGACACTTGGTTGGCTCATCGGCTAGCATAGAATTGTGTATCAGTGAGTGAGAACGTGTTTTACAGCTTTGGAATGATTTTGAAAAGAGGTTTGGGAACTTAAATCTAGGCTTGAAACGCCGATTTAAGTTTGGAAGTAAGTGAAGTAGATTTCTCTATCGTTTTGTGCTATTATTGTGTTGGAAAGTATCAAAACGGATTTTGATGTGATTGGTTTGGCAATATGGTTTAATTTGTTGTTTGAGCATGGTTTTTGAGCATGAGAGTTGATTATCAAACTTGGTTTGGTGAGGGAAGCATGAAACTAATGTTCCTTGTAAGTATGTGTTATTAATTTGTGTTTTAAAGGCATGGTTTAGAATTTTGGCCTTGAAGGTGTTGCATGCGTTGAAAATTAGTAGATGTGTTAACGATGTTAACATGATATATTGGCATAGATGATGAGAAGATTACCGGATATAATTGATCGATCAATAGGATGTATAGTGCACTATAAACTAAAATTCGTATGTGCTCTTGGGATTCGTTCCAAAGAGAGAGACCGATGAGGGCATTCCACCGGAGTAGGACTTGGTGAAATACCCAAGCTTTTATGGCATTGAATGGTACCGCATTGAGAGACCGTTGAGGGGCATTCCATCAGAATAGGACTTGGTGAAAGACCCAAGCTTTTTGGCATTAGATGTTATTTCTATGAGAAATCGATGAGGAGCATTCCATCGTAGTAGGACTTGGTGAAATACCCAAGCTTTGTGGCGAAGGTAGATACTACCATGAGACTCCGGTGGCGAGATCCCACCGGGGTAGGACTTGACTTCGAGTCAAGCTGTCCGCATATCCGTGTAAAAATAGAATATGAAAATGCCAATATATGAGAATGGAGTGTGTGTCACATGTACCTATACTTGATATGTTTTTATGCTATGAGAAATGCATATGAGATATTGTGTTTATGGAATGCTTTTGCGTATCGAGCATGTATGGTTTTACCATGAGTTTTGCATAGGTCGTATGCATGAGGTAGTTAGATGGTACATGTGGTTTTCAAATGGAGTTTTGCATTGGTTGAATGCATGAGATAGATAGATAGATGGTACATGTGGTTTACTATTGGTGTTTTGCTTTGAAAGATTTTCAAGCATGGGAAAGAAAGAGTGTGAAGTGTATTTGGGTTCCAAGAAAATTGGTTTAAGCTTGCATGAAGGGTTTATGCATGAGAGTTTTAAATGGAAGTAATTGCAAGAATGTTGTTTGAATTTGAGTTGCTTGTTGCATTTGAGTTTAATGTCGGTTTTTACATCAAGCAAAGCATGATTTAAGGCAATAATGATTTAAATGGAGTTTCCAAACAATACATTAGTTTATAGAGGTGTGCTTGTAAATGAAGAGTGTTTTACGGTTTTGCTGTGTTGATGGTGTTTTGGTTTTGAACATTCCTCACTAAGAATTATGTGCTTACGCTCTCTTTTTTGTCCATCAATGCAGCTAGATGAGTTTTGGACAGCAGAAAGCAAGGGGTTCAAGAAAGGCTCCACTTGAGAAGTATGTTTTGGTTTATGGCTATAGATAATAAAAGCAATGGGGGGATCCTTTACTTTGTTGTGTGTTGAGATTCTTTACCATGAGCAAGTTCGAATTACGGTTTGATGATTGTAGATGACCAATATGTAATGTTGGATCCCCATTCTCGTATTTTGGTATTTCTATGATTTTCGGTTAAAAGTATGTTCTTCCTTGTATATGAGATAAATGAGTTGATGTGCTTTAAGATCGCCATGTGTCTAGCTTTCGATGTAATATGATGGTCTTGATGCTTAACATGATGCTGGTATGTTATGGAATGTTTTGGAGCATGTTTGATGGTGTTTAAAGGTGAAAAACCAGAAAGTTCTGCTGTTTCTGCGCAGGGTGTACCGAAACACCCCTAACTGTTTTGAAACGGGGGCTTGAAAAGGCCATGGTGTTTCGGAACGGCTGGAGGTATTTCAGAACAATTTGGCTACTGGAGAGGTCTGTTCCGATACTGATCTCAGAACGCACCCGAGTTCCGAAAAAGTCAACGTCGTTTTCATACGAGTGTTTCGGTACGAAGGTTAGCATTCCGGAACGGTTGACCGTTGGTCTGTGCTTTTGAATTGTTCCAAGTTTACAGGTCTTACATTTTAGTCCTGAATGTTGTGGTTGCAATTGCTTGAGCTTGGAATGTTCTTTGAAGCTGAAATTTGACAGAGAGGCATGTAATATGACTAATTTAAGTTTGGTAAAACAAAAATCGGTAAAGTCCTTATATTTTACGAAATTTATATTTTGGTCCCTAAAAGTGTATTTCTTGCAATTGAGTCCTCAAACGTTTTCCGATCGTTGTGTTTTTCTCTCCCATGTTTCTTAAGTATTCAGATAGGCTTAATGCGCATCTAGAAAAGATAAAAGAAAAAAAAGTCGTTAATCAAGGTTGACTTTCGGGTTGACTTTGGTTTTCCCCGTGTAATGTTCGTAGTTCGGGTCTAGCGTCTAGGCCGGGCTAAGGGGGTTACAGTGCACTATAAACTAAAAATTCGTACGTGCTCTTTGGAGTCGGGAAATGGGGGTAGTGCCATCCCGGTCCAAAGTGAGAGTCCGATGATGAGAGATACCATCGGGGTAGGACTTGGTGAAATACCCAAGCTTTGTGGCGATGAGAGATACCGCCATGAGAGTTAGGTGATGAGAGATTCCACCGAGGTAAGACTTGACCTTGAGTCAAGCTAATCCGCATATCCGAGTAAAGATGAAATGTGAAATGCCAATATAATACATGAAAATGTATTTGATTCACATGTACCAAATGTTGAGATGATTTATGCTATGAAAAATACGTATGAGATTTGTATATGAAATGCTTTAGTTTTCACAAGCATGTGTATGGCTTTTCCATGAGATTTGCATTAGTTTAAATGCATGAGATAGAATAGAGGTACATGTGTTTTCAAATGGAGATTTGCTTTGAAATGGTTTTCAAGCATGAGATAGAGAGTGCATGTTGTTGAAAATAGCTTTTGAGAAAGAGTTTTGAATGATGCATTGTTGTGTTGGTTTTCTTTAGAGCTTGCCTCACTAAGCAAATATGCTTACGCTCTCTTTAACCAACAATGCAGATAATTTAGACGAATTTGGGCAGCGAGAAGGCTAAGAACATCCAAGGAAGTGAAAAGATCATGTATGGTGATGTTTTTACATACTTTAGTATTGATATTTGGCAATGGGGCTTTGTAACCCCCTTAGCCCGGCCTAGACAGTTGACCCGAACTACGAAGATTACACGGGGAAAACCAAAGTCAACCCGAAAGTCAAACTTGATTCACAACCCTTTTTTTAAAACTTGTCTAGATACACATTAACCCTAAGTGAGTACTCATAAAACATGTTTGAGAAAGGCACAGCGATCGAATATCATATAGGGACTCAATTACACTTATTACAAGTTTAGAGACCAAAATGTATTTTCTATAAATTAGAAGGGCTTTACTGATTTTAAGGTTACCAATATGAAATTAGACTTGTTATATGCTTCTCTGCCAAATTTCATCTTAATTGAACATCTCAAACTCAAACAATCGCAACATCAACATTTGGGACTAAAATGTAAAGCTTGCAAACTTACGCACCATTCAAATATGTGCTCAACGGTCACCTGTTTCGAAACATCCACCAGCTGTATCGAAACGCTGGATTGAAACGGTGTTGACCGTTTCGATTCGCGGGTTGGTTCCGAGACTGGTTCCGAAACGAGGCATTCTAGTAGCCAAATCGTTTCGAAACATCCCTTAGCATTTCGAAACGCGAAGGCCATTTTAGGCCCCCATTTCGAAACACTAGGGGGTGTTTCGATACGGTTTGCCCAGAAACAACAGCAAATGTTGGTTTTTCATGCATAAACCCGTTCAAACACATTCAAAAGACTCCCTAAGCATATCAACAAGTCATCAAACATATAAGGTGCATATTTAGAACTCCTAAACATCTTCAAAGCATCAAACTTGAAATCTCACAAATCTAGAGGCATGCATCCTAATATCAAATGCAAATAGGGAAATCAAACCTCCAAACAAGAAATTAAGGCCATTTACAATTCAAATCAACCAAAGCACACATGCCACAATCTTAGGGAGTTTAACACATCTCCCAAAACAAATCTTAGGTTCCCATTGCCAATTTATCAAAACTAATAGTGTATGAAAACTTCACCATACGTGAGCTTGGACTTCCTTGGATGAACTTAGCTTCCTTGATGCCCTTAAACACCTCAATTATCTGCATTATTGGTAAAAGAGAGCGTAAGTACAAATGCTTAGTGAGGCATGCTCTAAAGAAACCAACACAATAATGCAATTTTTGAAAAACACTTTCATCAAGCTTTTAAACCACATGCTCATCTCTTTCTCATGCTTGGAAGACTTTCAAAGCAAAACTCATTGAAATCACATGTACCTTCATTCTATCTCATGCATTTAAACCAATGCAAATCTCATGGCAAGGCCATTCACATGCTTGTATTGTCAAACAATTCTAAACAAAACACATATGCATATCTCATAGCATAAATCATTTCATCAAAGGTACATGTGTAACAAAAACCATTTCATCATTTATATTGGCATTTAGAATCTCATTAATACTCAGATATGCGGACACATTTCTACACTAGACTCTTCCGGTGGAATCTCACATCACCGTACTCACTTGTCTAGCAACATAACTTCCGGTGGAATCTCTCATCACCGTACTCACATGGCAGAATCTCTCATCGCCACAAAGCTTGGGTATTTCACCAAGACCTATTCGATGGAATGCCCATCATCGGAATATCTCCCTTTGGCTTAACCAAATAGCATGTACAAATTTTTAGTTTATAGTGCACTCTCATCCTATTGATCGATCAATTATATCCCGTAAGTTTCTCAACATCTATGCCAATATAATGTGTCAAAATATCACCACACCTACTATTTTTCATGCAAAATAACTCAAAGGTTTTCTCATCACATTTCAAATCATAAATCATACTTTGCTTCAAACCAAAAGCTCAAATCTATACAATGCAACATGCCATCTCATGCCATCTCTACAAGCATAATCTCATGCTTCAAAACATGCATAAAAAATAGGAATTTAACAATTTCAAACCATGAGCATGTAAAAGCATTTTAGGGGAAAACACCACTTTAGAGAGATCAAATCAAGCCATACTTACTTCCGGATTTAGGAAGGTTTTTCAAACCTCTCCTAAATCCCCAAACCTTGTATTTTTGTCCTCATGGACTTCTAACCCACTCGCACTCATCAATTTCGTTTCGCTTGCTTGCCGAAACGCCGATTAAGCTTCCGGATCAACTCCAAAAGTTTCCGAAGATGTCTCCCCTGTTTTAGACACATCAAAGCAGAGGATTAATGCATCATCATGCATTGAAATCTTCAGCCAACACTCCTAAACTCGATGCTCTACCTAAAACCAACATTTCAGCTACTAAACACAACCGAAATCACCTTCAAACTCTTCCAAAACTTAACCCAGCCAAGATCCATCACTTCTAATCATTTCTAAACATCAATTAACATAAAAAACAACTCTAAACTCGTCCTTATACCTCTAGCTATAACAGAACACCAAAAACACCTCAAAAACCACCATTTTCATAAGCAAAAACTTAGGAAACACAACCGATTCGGGATTGGATTGATAAAACATCATTTCTAACATCATTTAACATCCAAAATAGATTAGAGAACTATCTCAAAACAGAGACCAATCAATTACAACGAAAATCTTCAAGATCTCTTCCAAAATCTTGAGTTTTAAGCCAAAATCTTTTTTCTAACATTAAAACCATTTATAAAACTTTAATAAAGGATTGACAACTTGGGAATTTCAGTAAAGAACTGAGTATTTAGAGGAGAAGAACAATCTTACCTCTAAATGATGATTTCTCCTTGATTTGGGCCAAATTCCATGAAAATTCAATGTGGAAATCAAAAGGATTTGATGCAAGATTGATTAGGAACCAATGAGTGTTGGAAAATCTCATCAATTGAAGTGAAAATCAATGTGAAAGTTTTTGGAGAAAAGGTGTTTGGATGATAGGATTTTGAGAGAAAAAGGAATGACAGAAAATTAGAGAAAGGTAGTTATGAAAGTTTAAAATTAGTTTTCACCTTTCTTTTATTTAATTAAAACATTAATTAAATCACCCAAATTAAGGAAAAATCTGGAGAAAAACATTTTGGGTAATTAGCTCCTTAAAGATTCAAAGTTTCAATCCTTTACAAAACAGTCACTACTAAACTTTGCAAAAATCGTAATTTGGTCACTACACTTAAATGTAGTATTTCCAAACGTTATTTTGTAAAATTGATTTCACCACTCTCTTATATATATTAAATGAGGATTTTTAGATATTTTTCCATATTTTTAAAGCATCTCGAACTAGGTGTTCCCTAAAACCTCCTTTTATATTCGAACTATTTCTCAGACCGGTCCAGTTCAGACTCTAAACTTCTAAGCCCAAAATTGGGGTGTTACAGGCTTCAAGGTTGTTTTTGGGAGATGTATTTTGAACTCCCTATGTTTGTGGCAAGTTTGTTATGGCTTTTGAAGTTTGTAAATAGCCTATATTGTACCCCTCTTAGCCCGGTCTAGACGTTTAACCAGAACTACGAAGATTACACGGGGTAAACCAAAGTCAACCCGAAAGTCAACCTTGATTTACGACCCATTTTTTCTTTCTCATCTTCTCTAGATGCATATTATTAACCTTTGAGTTCAACAAAGCGATTAGGTGAAAACGGCACAGCGATCGGAGTTCGATTAGGGGTTCAATTGCATACATTTGACTTTTACGGACTAAACTTTAAATACCATAAGATAAATGGACTTTCATGATTTTAAAGTTACCAATCCTCAATTAGTCATGTAACATGACATCATGTCAAAATTCAGCTCAAACGGATCATTCAAACTTATTAATTTAAGCAGCCAACATTTAAGGACCAAAATGTAAGAAACAGAAACTCAGAACATCTCAAAATTCAAATCCAACGGTCAAGCGTTTCGATACAGATGGCCCTGTATCGAAATTTTCGTTTTGAAACAGGGTTGACCATTTCGATACTCGGGTGCGTTCCGAGACCCGTATCGAAACACCCCCTTTCAGTAGCCAAAACATTTCGATTCGCCTTCACTCGTACCGAAACCTTATGGCCATTTCGGGCCCCTGTTCTGAAACAGGCAAGGGCGTTCCAATACGCCTTGCCCTGCAACAACAGATTTTTCTGGTTTTACATGCATTTCCACACTCGAATCATTCTCGACACATGCCACATCAAACATTCATCATGGATACAAATCAACAATCATCATTTTGAGGCATTAGCTACGATATGGTAACCAATATGCAGAAATTGTTCTAAAGGCATGCTCCCTAGTCCACAAAAACCATAGCAAGACAAATCTACCATCCACATCCAAAATCAAACCATAATGGCCAATTACATATCAAAAGTAACTAACAAACATGCCCAAAGCAAGGGAAAAACATTCTCAACCATGCAATAGCATAAACCCCACCCAATGCCTTTTATTACACCAAAACAAACCACATACCTTGCAAGATTAAAAGCTTGGATTCCTCTTGCCTTCTTGCTACCTTCAAAGCCTAGTTTTCTTCATTGATAAAACAAAAGAGCGTAAGCACGAAGCTTAGTGAGGATCGCTAAACAACATTCATCAATGCATGTCTTATGTTTTGCAAAAACCAACACTTTACATCTCATGCCATTTATAAAACATGTCTTCTCAAGACCTCAATGTAGTTTTTAACCTCATGTTCATATGCATCATTGTACAGTAGCAAATAAACCTTTGCTCATGCTTTAACACGCATCACATGCATTCTTGCATCAGACACATATATCTCATGCATCCTTGCATCATATATAAGCATCCCATGCTTCACATTATTCATTTACATTATTTGGCTCTCAAGTGATAATCCATAAACCATTTCAACACAAGACACAATCGGATACGCGGATTACAAGCGTTGTCCCTCACGCTTCATACAAACTACCGGACTACACAAGGTGGAGATTAATGGCACAATCACAACCCCTCAACACCCGTGATGGAGATTAATGCTACAATCACAACCCCTGAACACCTGTGATGGAGATTAATGGCACAATCACAACCCTTCAACATCACTTATCAGTAGTTGTATAATTCCACTAACGAGAGTATGGGACTCATACACAAGACTCACACACCGGACTAACCATTCACCGTTGTGATCTTAACCTCAATCGTTAGGGTACTTGGATGGAGATCACATCACAATCACAACCCCTCGACATCCAAGGCGACTTTATTCACGGTGCACCCAATCCTATAGCCGGCTAACTATATCCGATTAAAGTAACCAAAAACCATTTTCATCACTTGCCAATATAATCATTTAACCACATTAATCCATTGTTTTACAAGCATAACCACAATTCCATTTCCACAAGCATAACATCCTTAACATCATATACATTCAACACATGAAAACCAAGGATCACTCACCTAGTGCATCCTTAACATAATGGCATTAAAATCTAGCATTAAACCATGCTTAAAAATAGTAAACAAATCCACTCTAACTTCAAGTGCAATTTCATCAAACATAGCACATTTCCAAGAGAGGGATTACCGAAAGACTTACTCTTGAGCTTAGTTAAGTGTATCAAACTTACACTAAGCTCCTAAGATCACGCTGAAAGCGTTTCAAAGCAAGAAATTGCATTTCCACTCACCGATACGCGAAGCCTTGTTCGCCAACACGAAAATTACACCTCCAGAGCCTCCAAAATCACCTCGTTTGCTTCTGGATCAAGATCCTCTGTTTTCACATCATCAAAATAGAGATCTAAATGCATTAATATGCATTCTAACACCAGTAACAAATCACAAACTCGTTGCCCACTCAAACTACACCAAAACACCCTTCCAAAACAACCGAAAACCCAATCGATTGCTTCCTAAACAGAGCCCAGGCATCAAACATCACTTACAAACAATTATCAACATCAAAACACATCTAATAAACATCCTAACCCAACCTTATACCTCCAGCAAGCAAGGATCTCAAGGATTTCAGGATCTGTGATATCAACACATCATTTTAACATCTAAATCAACTTAGAAATCAATTAAAATCAATACAAAACATAGCCCAACTCATCAAGTCCGAAAATCAAGATTTCATCCACAATTTCACAAGATTTTGATCTCAAATCAAAACTATATTGAAAACTCAATCAAAAATAGTATTTAGAAGCCAAATATCTTGGGAATTTCAATAAAGAACTTAGATTAGAGGTTGACAATGGGATTTACCTCCAATCCTTGCTTCTCCCAATGTATAACAAGTTTTCCTTAGTGAAATCTTGAAGAACTAGGAGAGTTTTCTTGAAAATGATTTAGGAAAAGTTGAGAGAGTTTTTAGGAGAAAGAATTCTTGAAAAAGATGAGTGAAATTGTGTTTGAATGAAATGAGAAAGGTTTTTGGAAGTTACGTAATAGAAAACCAATAACTACCTTTTAATTATTTTAATATAAATCTCAATTAAAAATCATTTAATTAGAAACTCTTTTAAACCACATGTCATATTGAGAAAAGGTCAAATTGACTTAAAGCCCCCTAAAGATTCTTAGATTTTGGCTTCCACCTTAAAAATCATATTTTTCCCAGTATTGAAACTTTACAATTTGGCCACTACTCGAAATGTCCATTTTCTAAAACCCTTTTTGTAAAATTGATTTGACCAACCTATTAAATATATGTTTAGAGGATTTTAGGAATTTTTATAATATTTTTATCCTATCCCGATCCTTGATTTCCTAAAATCACCTTACGTGATTCGAACCGTTCTCGACCGGTCCGATCTGCTATCTAAAACATCTAGGCCCTAAACCAGGGCGTTACAACTCTCCCCCACTTAGGAAATTCCGTCCTTGAAATTCTTACTTGTTGGAAAGAGATGCGGAAACTGCTTCAGCATGTCCGCCTTGCTTTCCCACATGGCCTCCTCAACTCCTCGGTGTCGCCACAACACCTTCATAAGCTCTATCGTCTTACCACGAAGAACTTTGCTACTTACATCCAAAACCTTCACTGGTTCCTCATCATACGACAGATCCAAATTCAACTCTATCTCCTCAACAAGCATCACATGCGAAGGATCCGATCTGTACTTTCGTAACATAGAGACATGAAACACATCATGGATCTTCTCCAACTCTGCAGGCAAGCTCAACCGATATGCCACAGGACCAATACACTCCACAATCTCGTAAGGTCCAATAAACCTTGGGCTAAGCTTACCCTTACGCCCAAATCTCATCACCTTCTTCTAAGGCGATACTTTCAAGAACACATGTTCGCCAACCGCGAACTCAATTTCCTTACGCTTCAATTCCGCGTAAGACTTTTGCCTATCCGAGGCTGCCTTTAAATGCTCACAAATGAGATTCACCTTCTCGGTGCTTCCTTTAAGCATAGCTGGCATTGAAATCAACTTTTTCCCAGCTTCTGCCCAACAAAGAGGGGTTCTACATCTTCTCCCATACAAAGTCTGGTATGGAGCCATTTGGATACTTGTCTGGTAACTGTTATTATACGCAAACTCAACCAACGACAAGTTCTTCTCCCACGAACCCTGAAAATCTATCACACAGCATCTCAACATTTCGTCAAGCACTTGGATCACACGTTCTGACTTTCCATCCGTCTGAGGATGATAAGAAGTACTGAAATTCAACTGTGTACCAAAAGCTTGATGCAAACATTCCCAAAATTGCGCTGTAAACCTCGGATCTCTATCCGACACAATGGACTTTGGCACACCATGCAACCGCACAATCTCAGCTATGTACAGCTCAGCCAACTTATCCAAGGTATAATTAGTATGCACAGGCAGAAAATGCGCACACTTCGTGAGCCGATCCACAATCACCCAAACTGAATTCTTCTTTGTCGGTGACAAAGGCAAACCAGACACAAAATCCATGGGGATTCTCTCCCACTTCCATTCTGGGATTCTCAAAGGCTGCAACAACCTAGAAGGAACCTGATGCTCAGCCTTACTAACAAACTCAGCCACATCCTTTTTCAACCCTACCCAGTAGTACTCATCTTTCAGGTCACGATACATCTTGGTACTACCAGGGTGCATAGAAAAAGGACTACTATGAGCCTCGGTCAGAATAGTGCGCCTCAACTCAGCATCATCTGGTACCACTATCCGACTCCCATAACACAAAACACCATCATCACTAAAGCTGAAATCCGAAGGTCTACCCTCAGCAATGTCTTGAACATTGGAAACAAGAGAATCATCAAGCAACTGCTTATATTTGATCAACTGTAACAAAGATGGCTTCTCTTGCAATTCTGCAATAAGACTAAAATCGCACGATATACTCAGTCGAGCAAACATCGCTCTCAACTCCACATCTACTTTCCTGCTCAAAGCATCAGCTACAACATTAGCCTTACCCAAGTGATACTCGATTGTTAGATCATAATCCTTAAGCAACTCCACCCAACGTCGTTGCCTAAGCTTCAACTCCTTCTGAGACATAAGGTATCTCAAGTTCTTATGATCCGTGAACACAACACATTTCTCTCCATACAAGTAATGCCTCCAAATCTTCAAGGCAAACACCACAGCTGCAAGCGCAAGATCATGAGTAGGGTAGTTGCGCTCATGCACCTTCAACTGCCTATATGCATAGGCCACTACCTTACCCTCCTGCATCAACACGCAACCCAAACCAACAATGGACGCATCACTATAGACCACAAACTCCTTACCAGACTCAGATTGAATTAGAAGAGGAGCTTGCGTCAAAGCTTCTTTCAGCTTCTCAAAAGCTTGTTGTCTTGCATCCGTCCACTCATAGGGAACATTCTTTTGCAACAACTTGGTCAAAGCGTTGCTATCTTCGAGAAACCCTCGACAAACTTACGATAGTACCCAGCCAATCCAAGGAAACTTCGTACCTCCGTCACTGACTTAGGCACTTTCCAACTCATCACAACCTCCACCTTGTGCGGATCAACGCGAATGCCCTCAGCTGACACAACATGTCCAAGGAAGACCACTTCCCTAAGCCAAAACTCACGCTTGCAAAACAATTCTCAAGTGCCTATCATGATCCTCCTCGGTACGCGAATACACAAGGATATCATCGATGAACACCACCACAAATTGATCCAAGAATTCATGGAATACACGATTCATCATATCCATGAAAGCAGTAGACGCGTTGGTCAAACCAAAAACTCCTACAATTGTGTTTTCAACTCTTTTAGCTCTTTGGGTGCCATGCGATAAGGAGCAATGGACACCAGAGTTCTATTCTCGTACAACTCTATACCAAACTCAACTTCTCTATTTGGTGGCAACCCAGGCAATTCCTCCAGAAAGACTCCTAGAAAATCGCGAACAGTTCGGATTTCTTGCACACGTACATCTATGGTGCCAGGATTCATCACATAGGCAAGGTAAGCCTCGCAACCCAACCTCATCATACGGTTTGCTTCCAAAGCCGAAATCACATTCGACAAGAATTTCACATTCTCGCCTACTACTACAACCTCATAATCATCATCCAACTTTAAGGTGACTCGCTTAACATCAAAGTCAACCACTGCCCTATGTTCCGTCAACTAATCCATAACTAAGATTACATCAAATACGTAGAAAGGCAATTCCATCAAATCCACAAGAAAAACATAACCTTGCACAAACAAAGGGCATCTCATATATAACTTCCTAGTGACTACAGTCTCACCAAAATAACTAGTCACTTGCATTCCTATTCCAAGCATCTCAACGGGTATATCAAGAAAATGTGCATGCTCACACAAGATATAAGAATGTGTGGATCGAGAAATCAATCAAAGCCATCAAAGATAAAGACTAGAGAGCAAAAGTACCTGTGATAACATCGATATCATTGCGCTCCTCGCACTGAGCATATTCCCTCGCCGGTCCACCTCTCTCAGGTCGGACGACCAAAACATGAGCGATACCTCGCTGCCCCTCATATGTCCTCTGAAAATTTCCACTGCCGCACCCACAGCCTCTGTGAGGTGCAGCTACTGTAGGAGCACGTTCTTGGCCACCACCAGCCAACAAAGGACATTGCCTCCTCATGTGGTTAGCCGAACCACAATTCCAACAAGATTTCCTTGTCACCACAATAGGAGCCTGAACCTCTCTAGTTGCTCAAGGACAATCTCACCTCAAATGGTCCCTCGACCCATATGTCCAGCATGTATGTTGCTCAGATCTCACACGACCTCCCTGGGCCTTACCACCTCGACCCGTAACACCACGCCTTCCCTCAGGCTGATGTCTCATATCACAACCTCTTTTGTTTCGTCCACCACCGAAACTATACTCGACGCCTCTCTTCCCATAGCTAGAACCAACACCTCCAGATGACAAACCTAGATTCTGCTCGATGTCCTTTGCCCGACAAACAAGCACGTCAAAATTAGTGTAATCTGCAGCTAGCATGTACGTCTTAACTTCTTGTACCAAATAGTACCAGAATCGATCACATCGATGCCTCTCACTAGGTACCAACTCAGGAGCATAATGGCTCAAGCGTACGAACTAGACTTCGTACTGAGCCAGATATACGTTGCCCTGAACAACCGACATAAACTCTCGTTTCTTTTCATCTAAGTATCTCACCCCAAGATACTTTCTCCTGAAGGAACCCTTGAACAACTCCCAATCAACTTCATTGGGTTCCATACCAGCTGTGGTAGTCGTCCACCAGCTGTAAGCATCACCTTGTAGCAAAGAAACTGCGCATCCTAACTTGCGCACATCATTACAACCCATCTGATCCATAATGTGGATCGTGCTAGCTAACCAGGCCTCGGACGCCTCAGGTGACATACCATAAAACTCCACAGCTCCTAAGCTCCTCAAACTTTCGAAAGCTAAGCCCACATGCCCAGCTGCAAGAGCCTGCACACGCACTCCGACAACAGCAGCCTGAAACGCTTCAGTGATCGCCTAAACCGGAGGCGCCAAATCACCCAAACTAGGACTAGCTTGTCCTTGTTGCACCTGCTCCCCACCTCCAGGTGGTGGCGAAGGAGGTAGATGTCCACCAGGAGGGGCATTAGCCCCTTGCTCAACCTGATTGCCCTGCTCAGCTGCAGGCACTATCATATTCGATCTTAACTCTCTTATTGGACCCATTGTGCTATTTAACAAGACATATCAACATAACAAGTCAAACCATTTAGGCCAGCTGCAAGCAAGAATCAAAGTTTACAAAACATTAGAGTAGTGTAATAAGGCAATGGGCACCCAGTTTCCCCCATAGAGCATAGCATACATGAAACATCACGCTCACATACTTTTCATCATCCAAAAATCAGCACATATCCACATAACATCATCATCACACAATTCGCATCAAACAAGCATGACATAAGGTTCAAAATTCAACCAATAACATGCTTTTCAAACATCATACTTCAACACATATCAATTTCACATACCGACATCCCTAATTGTTTCGTAACCTTGCTCTGATACCAACAAATATAACCCAATTAGCCTGGTCTAGACGTTTAACCCGAACTACGAAGATTTTAGCAATTTTTATAACATTTTTATCCTATCCCGATCCTTGATTTCCTAAAATCACCTTACGCGATCCGAATCATTCTCGACCGGTCCGATCTGTTGTCTAAAACATCTAGGCCCAAAACCAGGGCGTTACATATATGGTTTGGTTTGAGGTTTGAAGTCTTAATTTGGCGTTGTGGTTAGGAAGCATGCCTATAGACTAAATGTTCATGTGTTTGATGCCATGCTTTAGCTTAAGCTTCTTAGATATGATCTATAATGTCTAATCATGTTGTTGGTATGTTATGGTAGGATTTGGGGTATGTTTGAATGTGAAAAGATGTGAAAAACCAGAAATTGTAAGGTTGCAGGGCAGGGTGTATCGAAACACCCTTGTTTGTTTCGAAACAGGGGCCTGAAATGGCCATAGTGTTTCGGAACGGGTGAAGGTGTTTCGGAACACTTTAGCTACTGGAGAGGCCTGTTTCGATACTGGTCTCGGAACACACCCAAGTACCGAAACAGTCAACTTCATTTCGATACGGCCGTTTCGATACCAAGGTCAGCTTTTCGAAACGGATGACCGTTGGTCTGTGTTTTTGAATTATTTCAAGTTCTCAAGTCTTACATTTTAGTCCTTGTTGTTGTGGATGCAATTGATTGAGCTTGGAATGTCCTTTTAAGCTGATATTTGATAGAGATGCATGTAAAATGACTAATTACATATTGACAAGTTTAAAATATGCAAAGTCATTATATTTTCCAAAATTTACAATTTGGTCCTTAATAGTGTAACTCTTACAATTGAATCAGTCCATACAGCAAGCTCTGCAACCACAGAATAATTCATTAGAAGCAACTTTACAAACTTTTATGTCTAACGCTAGTGAATTTATTGCTGGTACTAATAAATTCATTGATAAAACTGAGTCATTTATGGACAGGACAAAGATGAGGATGAACAACTAGAAAGCCGCAATAAAGAACCTAGAGACCCAATTTGGGCAATTCACCATGATCTACAGCAACAGGACAATGGGTGTAGCATCCAGTAGTACAGAGGCAGCAACTAAACCCACATATGTGCAGTGCAAAGCCATATCAACCAGAAGTGGGAAACAATTGGATGAGCCCATAATGGAAATGACAACAAAAAAACAGCCAGTAGAGACAGAACTACCTTCCACGAAAGCTTCAACACCAGCCAACCCGATATAGAGGACATCCGCCTGCCAACACCTTTCCCCCAGAGGTTTAAGAAATAGAAGCAAGACCACCAATTTAGGAAATTCTTGGATATTCTGAAGCAGGTGCACATAAACATCCCTCTCATAGAAGCCATTCAGAACATGCCCAACTATGCAAAATACTTAAGGGACATGGTTTCTAAGAGGAAGAGAATTGGGGAGTTTGAAACAATTGTTGTAACTGAGGAGTGCATGGCTATGCTGCACAACAAGTTGCCGCCCAAGCAAACAAATCTAGGCCGCTTCGTTATACCATGCAGAATAGGCAGCAAGCACGAAACAAAAGCCTTGTGCGACTTAAGGGCCAACATCAACTTAATGCCTAAGGCAGTCTTCAACAAACTAGGAATTGGGTAAACCAAACCCACCTCCATTATGTTGAAACTTGCTGATCATTCGTTTGTACAACCGTAGGGTGAGATTGAAGACATCCTAGTACGAGTGGGCAGCCTTATTTACCCACCAGACTTCCTCATCTTAGACTGTGAGGCCGATGAAAACGCCCCTATCATCCTTGGGTGACCATTCTTGGCCACGAGCAAAACGCTAATAGATGTGGAGCATGGGAGCTGATCATAAGGGTAGACAATCAGAGCATCAAGTTAAATGTGTTACAACCCTCAAAAAAGGAAAATGGAGGATGCCCAAATGCTCAGGACACCAAAATCAACAAAAAGACAGGCCAAGACAGCAGTTGTCACGGCAGACCCAAGGGCAGGCTGAAGGACCCATCATCACACCACCTAAAAGAACAAGAGGACCTTCTAGGAGGGAAAGACAAGGCAAATCACCTCAAGAAGTGGTTATGTGTGGGAGATGCACCCAAATGCACTCCCAACATAACTTAATTATTTTTATTTTTCTTTATTTTTACGTTTTAGGAATATAGTTTAATTTATTGCAATTTATTTTCTGTTAAGATTAGATATTTAATTAGTTAAATTTATTTTCCACATTTTCATTTTTTCAGAATTTATCTTAGTATTTAATAAACTTTATTTTTATTGCAGGCTCTAGGAATAAAAGAGCTGGATCAAGAGGAAGGCCCAATATGGAGCCCGCCCAACATCCCGCTGAGACAACCATGGGCGGCCCAGCGCATACAGCGCGTAACGTCTAGTTGCCTGCTAACGGCTAGCTGCTAACCACTACAGAAATAACAGGCAGAAACCTCGTAACGTGTGCAAGACAACTTGCCCGTTAGACATTTAATGCCGCCCCAGAACCCCTCGACAAACTCTATTTAAACCTCACTCACCTTATTCATTCACTTTACTTTCACATCCTTGCTATACTACTTCTTGAATCCGTTGCTCTCTTTTCCCACAATATTTTATTTTTAAGTTTCAGTTATATTTCAACTGTCTCACACATGGCTTCAACATCAGCACCTAAACCCATCTTCCAACGTTTTTGCTCAAAGACATATGAAAGAAGATATAAAAAACAGTTTGCCAAGCAAAATATTTGGGAGGAGCAAGGATTCCACTACAAAAAGTTTACAAGTGACCTCAGCTTAGAGCCCACCTTATTCGAAACCATCCACAACAAAGGATGGGAAATATTTGCACGACAACCGGAGAAGGCCAACATCACTTTGGTCATAGAGTTTTATGCCCGTCACCCTTGCCCAGAGCTGTCGTTCGTCTACATCCAAGGGGAGCCTGTCAAGCTGAACGCAGCTGTAATCAATAACTTCTACGGCCTAGAGATGGAAGACAACCCCACGAGGAATGGGGGTAGTCATTGACGGCTGCCGACTACGAGAGACTCAAGGCAAAATTGTGCGAGCCAACACGCCATGGTTGGAAGGAAAGCACGACGGCTCTGTCCAACGCTGCCGCCTGCTCCCTGAGCCCATGTTGTTGAATACCTTTATCAAACGTCGTCTACTGCCCATCTCCCCCAACTCCATTATCGATCGGTCGCACTTTGCACTCATCCACAACATCATGGTTAACCGGCCTATCACTGTTGGGGAGATCATATGCAAGGAGATCCACAATTGCTTCGACAAAACAAAGGGCAGGTTGTACTTCCCGTCTCTCGTCACATGCCTTTGTGCAATTTTCAACGTCCCAACCGACCCCGAGGATGAGATGACAACCGCCAAGGAAGGGTGGACCAGGAAAGTCATCCTGCAGATGATGCAGGCCCAGGAGATAGAATCCATCACCCCCAACCAGCCCTCTGCCGCACAGCCAGCCACACCAGCTGCCCCCGGCAGTACTGAAGCTGCCCCGACCAATGAAGTCCTCACTCTACTGCGCACCCTCATTGACAACAACAAACGGATCGAGCAACAACAATTAACCTTCATGAAGTATGTGCGGGAGGTCCAAGAGGCTTTTGTGGCCTATCTCCTGCAAAAATTCCCAGACAACGCCCCCACCCTGCCACCCTACCCCGCCGATGTAGCCGTCGCAGCTGCCCCCAGACAAGAAACACCATTTGTCGCAGCTGCCCGCCATGCCGCCTTCCACCGCCAGATGCCATCACTGACGCACTACCCATAGTACTCTTGTAACACCCCAATTTTGGGCTTAGAAGTTTTGGGTTTGAACTGGACCGGTCGGATTTTCAGTTCGAATATAAAAGGTGGTTTTAAGGAAAGCCTAGTTCGGGTTGCATTAAAAATATGGAAAAATGTCTTAAAATCCTCTTTTATTATATATAAGAGAATGGTGAAATCAATTTTACAAAATGAGGTTTGGAAGTGTGACATTTTTGGTTAGTGACCAAAATGTAATTTTTGAAAACTGTGTGACTGTTTTAAAAAGGATTGAAACTTTGAATCTTTAAGGAGCTATTTACCCAAAAGAGTTTCTCCAGATTTTTCTTAATATTAATCAATTTAATTAATGGTTTTAATTAAGTGTAAAAAGGAGGGAAAAGATATTTTAACATTTGTAACTAACTTTTCTCTAAATTTCCATTTTCTTTTCTCTCAAATTTTCTCTCAACCCAAACACATTTCTCCAGCAAAATTCCCTCTGATTTTGACAACTAAAGATGAGATTTCAATCCTCATTTGATCTCTAATCAATTCTACAACAAAACATTGGCATTAGCTTATTGAATTTTCAAGAATCTTGGTTCCAAAAAGGGAGAAACTCAAGTTTAGAGGTATGAACGTCCTTCTCCTCTAAATTCTCAGTTCTTTACTGAAATTCCCAAGTTCTCAATCCTTGATTTGAGTTTTATTAAAGGTTTTGATGTTGTGATCTTGATTTTGGCTTAAAATGCAAGATTTGGATTTAATTTTGAAGAAATTCGTAATAATTGATTGGGCTCTGTTTTGAGATGTCTTTTTGATGTAATTTGGATGTCTAAATGATGTATAATTGAGGTTTGATCAATGCAATCCCGAATAGGTTGATTTTCCTAAGTTTTTACTTGTGAAAATGGTGGTTTTTGGGGTGATCTTGGTGTTTTGTTAATGCTGGAGGTATAAGGACGTGTTTGGGATCATTTTGGATGTTAATTGATGTTTAAAAATGGTTAGAAGTGATGGATCTTGGCTGGGTTAAGTCTTGGAAGTGTTGAGAGGTGATTTCGATTGTGTTTGGTAGCCGAAATGTTGGATTTGCAAAGAGCAGCGAGTTTAGGTGTGTTGCTGGTGTTTTTAATGCATAATGATGCATTAATCCTCTGTTGTTATGTGCTTGAAACAGGGGAGAATGATCCGTGAGCAATAGAGGTGGCGTGGAAGGTTTTGGATGCTTGGAAGGCTTGTTGGCTAGCCTTGTTTTGTGTATCGGTGAGTGAAGTTGGGTTTTCGACTTTAAAATCAAGGTTTGGAGGTTTTGGGAGCTTAGTTTAAGTCTAAACAACTTAGCTAAGCTCAAGAGTAAGTAAATGAAATTTCTCTCTTGGTTGTGTTATGATTTGGTTTTTAAAGCACTTGTGATTGTTGGATGCAATGTATGTGATTTGCATGTTTTAAATTCTGTTTTGAAAGCATATTTTAGCATGGTTTAATGCTGGTTTTGAAAGCCATGTGTGAAGGATGCTCAAGGTAAGAGATCCTTGGTTTTGTACATTGGAATTGTGGAATTGATGCATAGTGTTGCATGTTGTTTAATGGCTTTGTGTAATGCTTCAAAAACAGTGGATTGATGATGGTAATTGGTGGTTTTGGCATTTTGTTTATGCTTGTAAAACAATGGATTAATGTGGTAAGATGGTTATATTGGAAAGTGATGTAAGTGGTTCTTGGTTACTTTAATCGGATATAGTTAGCCGGCTATAGGATTGGGTGCACCGTGAATAAAGTCGCCTTGGATGTGGAGTGGTTGTGATTGTACCGGTAACTCCATCCAAGTACACTAACGAGATGGTTAAGAACACCATGGTGGTTAAAATTCCATGGGTGGGTCTTGTGTTAAGGTCATAATGGTGGTTGAAATTCCATTTGAGGACCTTGTGTATGTTAAGGTCATATGGTGGTTAAAATTCCATTTGAGGGCCTTGTGTTTGGTAAGATCACAATGGTGGTGTAAAGTCCATGTGTGGATCTTGTGTTGTATGTCCCATGATCTCGTTAGTGATGTTATACAACTACCAATGAGTGATGGTAAGGTCATAATGGTGGTTAAAATTCCATTTGAGGACCTTGTGAATGTTAAGGTCATATGGTGGTTAAAAGTCCATATGTGAACCTTGTGTATGGTAAGGTCATAATGGTGGTTTAAATTCCATTTGGGGACCTTGATATTGGTAGTGTGTATGAAGCGTGGGGACAACGCTTGTAATCCGCGTATCCGATTGTGTCTTGCGTTATGATGGTTTGTGGATTATCACTTGGAAGCCAATATAATGTTCTTGAATATGATGAAGCATGAGATGCTTGAAATGATGCTTGGTTGCATGAGAAGTGTGTAATGTTTTATGAATGCATGTTTACTTGTTAGCTTGAACAAGAGTTTATTTTCTAATGGGAATGGTGCATGTGTGCATGAAATCTCTTTAGTGCATTGAAGTCTTGCGAAGACTTGTTCTAAAAGGCATGTGATGCAAATGTTGATTTTGTGGTTCATATGTTGCATTTGTTTAATGCATGAGATAGATTGATTGAGTAAGTGGTTTCTAAAGTTTTCTTGCTTGAAATGATTTTCAATATATGAGAAAAGTATGATGTGAAGTGGAAGTGTTTTCCAAGGATCTTGTATTTAACTTTGCATATGATGTTCATGCATGGAATGGTTAAATTGATGGTTTTGCAAGGTTGTGCTTTGAAGTGAATTACTTAGCTTTTCTAAGCTAAGGGTTGGTTTTCATGTTTGAGCAATGCATGACTTAAAGCATGTTGATAAAAAGGGTTTTCAAACGTTGCTTTGGTTTATCGAATTGTGTTTACTTTTAAAAGAGGTTTTATGACTCGCTGCATTGATGGTGTTTTGGTTTTGAGCATTCCTCACTAAGCATTATGTGCTTATGCTCCTTTTTATCCATCAATGCAGATATATGAAGTTGGGTCAGCGAGAAGCAAGGGATTCAAGGAGAGCTCCACTTGAGATGTATGTCTCGGTTAATAGCTATAGATAATAAAGGCAATGGGGGGGGAGAATCTCTTATGTTAATGTTTAATGAGATTGTGTATGTTGGACAAGTTTGGTTTATGATTTTGAACTATGAGGTTTAACGCTTGCAACGTTTTAATCTTATTATTCTTAAATCGTTATGCTATGCTTCTTGTTTTAAAAGCATGATTGAGTGTTGGATGTGTTGAATGAGTGGGTGCACCTAGGGGTGGTTCTGTATTTAGATTTTGATGCAAATTGGTAGGTATGATGCTTGGCATGTTGTTGATTTAATGTGGAATGGTTTGGAGCATGTTTGATGGGGTTTAAAGGTGTTTAAACAGGCCTATCTGCTGTTTCTGGGCAGGGTGTTTCGAAACACCCTTGCCTGTTTCGAAACAGGCCCTTGTTTTGGCTTGGGTGTTCCTGAACGGCCTAGCCCGTTTCTGAACACTTTGGCTACTGCCAAGGGGTGTTCCTGAACGGCCTAGACCCATTTCGGAACACTTGACCGTTGGGCTTAAAATTTGAATAGTTTTGAGGTTTGCAAGCTTTACGTTTTAGTCCTGATTCTTGTATGTGCAATTGCTTGAGTTTGAGATGTCCGTTTGAGATAAAATTTGGCAGAGAGGCATGAAACATGACTAATTTCATAATGGTAACTTAAAAAAGGGTCGTTAATCAAGGTTGACTTTCGGGTTGACTTTGGTTTTCCCCGTGTAATCTTCGTAGTTTGGGTCAACCGTCTAGGCTGGGCTACGGGGGTTACATTTGGTGGTATCAGAGCTGAGTTGTGAATGCTTGGGGGAAATTGTAAATTGTTGTAATATGTATTTGATGTTTATTCTGATGTGTGGTTGAAAGTCGGTTGAAATGCGTGTTTTTGAGCGAATTGTTGATGTTTTTAGCATGCTTTTTGATTGTGAATCTTCATTGAGCTAATGTGGATTTATGCTGATGTTATGCTGGTGTTGTGAGCTGATTTTATGAATGATGAAAGTGTGATGGGTATGATATGTTGATATTATGCTGTTACGAGTGAATGTTGTTTGATGAGAGCATGATCGAAATATGTTGATTGATATGCTTGATGTTGTGATATCCATATTTTATTTGACTGTTATGTCGTGTAAAAGGGGAGAATTTGGGATACCAATTGCCTTATTATTATAGCTATTGTGTTATGTTGGAATTGGAGTCTTGAATCCTTGCTTGAAGCTGGCCTGATCGTTTTGTATGTTTTGTTATGATAGCTTGTTGTTATAGCATGGTGAAATCGATGAAAGAATGGCAGTTAGGTGAGATGGTTGCTGCTTTAGAGCAGGTTGTTAAGGCGTGGAATTCACCTTTTAATGGAGGTGTTTCGTCTCAGTCTTTAGTGCCTGGAGTTGAGGTAGTAAGGCAGGAGGAAGAAGTTGGTTCTGTGATGAAGAGTTCATCACCTATAGTTCAAGAGGTGTTGGGAACTTCTCAGGCTGTGGCAAAAGTAAGGTCTGTAGACGTGCCGGCTGTGGGATGTGCGGGTTTGTCGAAACGGCGTTTACATGATTTGGGAGCTGTGGAGTATCATGGTTCGACACCTGAGACATTCGAGGCCTGGTTGGCCAGTGTAATTCTGATTTTGGATCAGGAAGGTTGTGACTACGCTTGTAAGCTGGGAAGTGTTGTCTCATTGATGTTGGAGGACACTTGTGTCTGGTAGACATCTGTGGCGGTGGCATCGCACATCCACGATATAGACTGGGACTTCTTTGTGTCTGCCTTTTATGAAAGGTATCTTGGAGAGAAATTCCCAAGGGTTAAGCAACGTGAGGGTGTGGTTTCAATTTATGAAGGTGAGAAAAGTTTAAGCAAGAGAGTTGCGAGTACTGATCTCCGGAGCGGTCAGTGTAAGAGGCTACGTGATAGAAGGTTTTGCTTGAATCGAAGTCAGGGTGGTAGTGTAAATGTAGGGCAAGTGCTACATGGTCAAGGAGTGGTAGCTCAGTTACCGGTGTGTGACCGATGTGGGAAGTGTCATCTTGGAGGTTGTTGGGGCGCAGGAGTTTGTTGGAACTATGGTTCTAAAGAGCATGTGAAGCAGAATTGTCCTCAAGTGGTGAGATCAGCTTCAGTGGTAGCAAAAGGGTCTCTGAAGGGTCGTGGGTACGGCCGAGACGAGGTTCGAAGGTGGCAGGAAGGGCAGGAAGGTGTGAGGAGCTTGGAGAATGAAACCTGTTGGAGTTGTGGGTCTGTTGGACATTTGAGACGTAATTGTTTGAAGTTGGCTCGGGGTAGTCAGGGTTCTTTACCGCAGGGAGATGGTGATGACCTTAATGTGTTAGCTGATGCTGCAGCTGTGCGGCTGGAGAATGATGGTTCTGCGGGGAAGAGAGCTTGTCTGTTGAAGTTCCATGGCAGTGAGGTGTTTACAGGTAACCTTGTTAAGTAACCTTTTCTCTAGTATCTTAGTTTGGTTTCAATTGGTATTTCCTTGTGTAGTGGGTATAGTCTCGTTGCTAGCATGTTTGGGGTAGTAGTTGGTGTTGTTTTGAAAACAACTTTAGTGTGAAGAGGGCTTTAGTGAGTATCTTGTGGATGATGGGTTGTTAGAATGATGAAGTTGGTCAAGTTTGAAGTGAGGTAGGAGGTTGTTTTTAGGCGGACTCTGAGGATGTTATTGGTGGGTGTGAACCGACATACATGCACAGTTAAAATCATTTGTTATATGCTATATTATATATGTACTGGTCCATGCATACATGTGACATGACATTAGAGGTTTTGCATGCATGTACATCAGGCATTGATAGGGCATATTGGTGACCATGCATACGAATGCTCACACTCGCTGATACTTAATCGGGTCCGTTAGTGTTGTGATAGGGTTAGATTGGATGGAGGGTATTAAGCAAGTTGTCAGTAATAATGAGTTTAGCGGTATGGTGGTGAGGAGATTACTGTTTGAGTTAGAATCAGTCAAAGTGGTTGTGAATAGCTGGTAGAAGTGGTAGTTTCTTGGTGTTAAGTGATGTGGTAAGTTAGTGGATGTGTTCCAAAGTGCTGAGGTAACTTGGCATTGATGTTGTAGTAGAAGGGTTGTTTTTGTAGGTGATGGTTCTTAGCAACCTTTGAGGAGTTGAGAAGAGGTTTTGTTGTGGGTTGTAGAAAAGGGTTAGCCAGGGAGAATAGGAGTTTCGTAACCTAAATACGTATGTATAGGTTGGGCGATGTTCTAGTAAGGCAAGTGTTGTAGTCAACTTGAAGTGGAAAGGCAATGTAAGATCAAAGGCCATTGTTGGTTGGACGGGTTCTTGTGAGAAGTGGTTGGTTGGTTGTGATTAAGTAAATTCCGTCTGAAGACAGTTGGTGGTGTGTGGAACAACTGGCGGAGTCAAGGTTGGGGCTTTGTTATGTGATTTTCGGATGTTAGGTGAGTAGTCCTGGTGAATCGTTATGGTAATGATAGCGGCGGATGTGAAGGAATGTCAGCAATACGTTTAGAAGTTTGGGTAAGCAGTTGATGCTTAAAAATTTTTGCTTGTTGTGGTAGTCTTTGAAAGAGGTTGAGTAGTTTTGCAAGGAGTTTTAGAAGCAGTGAAGGTTGTGGGTCACTTGGTGGCTAAACTGGATTGTTTGGTGTCACTGTGTGAACAAGTTTTGGGAGTTATGAGTTAAGGTGGTGTATGCTGTAAAAGTTGGAGGTTCTTCAGGTTGTTGTTGGGGCTATGTGCAGTCCGGAAGTGGGAGAGGTTAAGATGTGGTTAACATCTGAGTGTTCTGGAATTTGTGAACCGTATGTGGTGGTGTTGAGTTTGGGTGGAGTTGTGTGAGGAGAGTGTTCAGTGGTGGTTAAGTCTCTTGTGTTGCCTTGTGTGTTGCTTTGAGAAGTTTGGTTGTTCTCTTTTCGCCAGTTGAAATTTCGAGGACGAAATTTCTTAAGGGGGGAGAGTAGTAACACCCCAATTTTGGGCTTAGAAGTTTTGGGTTTGAACTGGACCGGTCGGATTTTCGGTTCGAATATAAAAGGTGGTTTTAAGGAAAGCCTAGTTCGGTTTGCATTAAAAATATGGAAAATGTCTTAAAATCCTCTTTTATTATATATAAGAGAATGGTGAAATCAATTTTACAAAATGAGGTTTGGAAGTGTGATATTTTGGGTTAGTGACCAAAATGTAATTTTTGAAAACTGTGTGACTGTTTTAAAAAGGATTGAAACTTTGAATCTTTAAGGAGCTATTTACCCAAAAGAGTTTCTCCAGATTTTTCTTAATATTAATTAATTTAATTAATGGTTTTAATTAAGTGTAAAAAGGAGGGAAAAGATATTTTGGCATTTGTAACTAACTTTTCTCTAAGTTTCCATTTTCTTTTCTCTCAACTTTTCTCTCAACCCAAACACATTTCTCCAGCAAAATTCCCTCTGATTTTGACAACTAAGTATGAGATTTCAATCCTCATTTGATCTCTAATCAATTCTACAACAAAACCTTGGCATTAGCTTATTGAATTTTCAAGAATCTTGGTTCCAAAAATGGAGAAACTCAAGTTTAGAGGTATGAACGTCCTTCTCCTCTAAATTCTCAGTTCTTTACTGAAATTCCCAAGTTCTCAATCCTTGATTTGAGTTTTATTAAAGGTTTTGATGTTGTGATCTTGATTTTGGCTTAAAATGCAAGATTTGGATTTAATTTTGAAGGAATTCGTAATAATTGATTGGGCTCTGTTTTGAGATGTCTTTTTGATGTAATTTGGATGTCTAAATGATGTATAATTGAGGTTTGATCAATGCAATCCCGAATAGGTTGATTTTCCTAAGTTTTTACTTATGAAAATGGTGGTTTTTGGGGTGATCTTGGTGTTTTGTTAATGCTGGAGGTATAAGGACGTGTTTGGGATCATTTTGGATGTTAATTGATGTTTAAAAATGGTTAGAAGTGATGGATCTTGGCTGGGTTAAGTCTTGGAAGTGTTGGGAGGTGATTTCGGTTGTGTTTGGTAGCCGAAATGTTGGATTTGCAAAGAGCAGCGAGTTTAGGTGTGTTGCTGGTGTTTTTAATGCATAATGATGCATTAATCCTCTGTTGTTATGTGCTTGAAACAGGGGAGAATGATCCGTGAGCAATAGAGGTGGCGTGGAAGGTTTTGGATGCTTGGAAGGCTTGTTGGCTAGCCTTGTTTTGTGTATCGGTTAGTGAAGTTGGGTTTTCGGCTTTAAAATCAAGGTTTGAAGGTTTTGGGAGCTTAGTTTAAGTCTAAACAACTTAGCTAAGCTCAAGAGTAAGTAAATGGAATTTCTCTCTTGGTTGTGTTATGATTTGGTTTTTAAAGCACTTGTGATTGTTGGATGCAATGCATGTGATTTGCATGTTTTAAATTCTGTTTTGAAAGCATATTTTAGCATGGTTTAATGCTGGTTTTGAAAGCCATGTGTGAAGGATGCTCAAGGTAAGAGATCCTTGGTTTTGTACATTGGAATTGTGGAATTGATGCATAGTGTTGCATGTTGTTTAATGGCTTTGTGTAATGCTTCAAAAACAGTGGATTGATGATGGTAATTGGTGGTTTTGGCATTTTGGTTATGCTTGTAAAACAATGGATTAATGTGGTAAGATGGTTATATTGGCAAGTGATGTAAGTGGTTCTTGGTTACTTTAATCGGATATAGTTAGCCAGCTATAGGATTGGGTGCACCGTGAATAAAGTCGCCTTGGATGTGGAGTGGTTGTGATTGTACCGGTAACTCCATCCAAGTACACTAACGAGATGGTTAAGAACACCATGGTGGTTAAAATTCCATGGGTGGGTCTTGTGTTAAGGTCATAATGGTGGTTGAAATTCCATTTGAGGACCTTGTGTATGTTAAGGTCATATGGTGGTTAAAATTTCATTTGAGGGCCTTGTGTTTGGTAAGATCACAATGGTGGTGTAAAGTCCATGTGTGAATCTTGTGTTGTATGTCCCGTGATCTCGTTAGTGATGTTATACAACTACCAATGAGTGATGGTAAGGTCATAATGGTGGTTAAAATTCCATTTGAGGACCTTGTGAATGTTAAGGTCATATGGTGGTTAAAAGTCCATATGTGGACCTTGTGTATGGTAAGGTCATAATGGTGGTTTAAATTCCATTTGGGGACCTTGAGATTGGTAGTGTGTATGAAGCGTGGGGACAACGCTTGTAATCCGCGTATCCGATTGTGTCTTGCGTTATGATGGTTTGTGGATTATCACTTGGAAGCCAATATAATGTTCTTGAATATGATGAAGCATGAGATGCTTGAAATGATGCTTGGTTGCATGAGAAGTGTGTAATGTTTTATGAATGCATGTTTACTTGTTAGCTTGAACAAGAGTTTATTTTCTAATGGGAATGGTGCATGTGTGCATGAAATCTCTTTAGTGCATTGAAGTCTTGCGAAGACTTGTTCTAAAAGGCATGTGATGCAAATGTTGATTTTGTGGTTCATATGTTGCATTTGTTTAATGCATGAGATAGATTGATTGAGTAAGTGGTTTCTAAAGTTTTCTTGCTTGAAATGATTTTCAATATATGAGAAAAGTATGATGTGAAGTGGAAGTGTTTTCCAAGGATCTTGTATTTAACTTTGCATATGATGTTCATGCATGGAATGGTTAAATTGATGGTTTTGCAAGGTTGTGCTTTGAAGTGAATTACTTAGCTTTTCTAAGCTAAGGGTTGGTTTTCATGTTTGAGCAATGCATGACTTAAAGCATGTTGATAAAAAGGGTTTTCAAATGTTGCTTTGGTTTATCGAATTGTGTTTACTTTTAAAAGAGGTTTTATGACTCGCTGCATTGATGGTGTTTTGGTTTTGAGCATTCCTCACTAAGCATTATGTGCTTACGCTCCTTTTTATCCATCAATGCAGATATTTGAAGTTGGGACAGCGAGAAGCAAGGGATTCAAGGAGAGCTCTACTTGAGATGTATGTCTCGGTTAATAGCTATAGATAATAAAGGCAATGGGGGGAGAATCTCTTATGTTGATGTTTAATGAGATTGTGTATGTTGGACAAGTTTGGTTTATGATTTTGAACTATGAGGTTTAACGCTTGCAACGTTTGAATCTTCTTATTCTTAAATCGTTATGCTATGCTTCTTGTTTTAAAAGCATGATTGAGTGTTGGATGTGTTGAATGAGTGGGTGCACCTAGGGGTGGTTCTGTATTTAGATTTTGATGCAAATTGGTAGGTATGATGCTTGGCATGTTGTTGATTTAATGTGGAATGGTTTGGAGCATGTTTGATGGGGTTTAAAGGTGTTTAAACAGGCCTATCTGCTGTTTCTGGGCAGGGTGTTTCGAAACACCCTTGCCTGTTTCGAAACAGGCCCTTGTTTTGGCTTGGGTGTTCCTGAACGGCCTAGCCCGTTTCTGAACACTTTGGCTACTGCCAAGGGATGTTCCTGAACGGCCTAGACCCGTTTCGGAACACTTGACCGTTGGGCTTAAAATTTGAATAGTTTTGAGGTTTGCAAGATTTAAGTTTTAGTCCTGATTCTTGTATGTGCAATTGCTTGAGTTTGAGATGTCCGTTTGAGATGAAATTTGGCAGAGAGGCATGAAACATGACTAATTTCATAATGGTAACTTAAAAATTGGTAAAGTCCTCTTAATTTTCAGAATTTACAAATTGGTCCCTAAATTCGTATTTTGTGCAATTGGGTCCCTTATTGTTTTCCGATTGTTATGATTTTTGAGTATGCTTATCTCAAGAGTATGCCTAGGTTAAATGTGCATCTAGACAAGTTTAAAAAGAAAAAAAAAAGGGTCGTTAATCAAGGTTGACTTTCGGGTTGACTTTGGTTTTCCCCGTGTAATCTTCGTAGTTCGGGTCAACCGTCTAGGCCGGGCTACGGGGGTTACAACTCTGCCACCTCCACTTCCAACACGGTGACGGACTCTCTAGAGCGGCATCAACAACATCATTCCCCCGCCTGCATAGTGGAAACGGTCGCCAACACCTCCTTCTTTGATTAGCTAGAGCAGCCGCTAACATCAACAACAGCAGAAGCAGCAGCCCCAATGGAAATTGACCCTCCAGTAGCACCAACGTAGGAAGAAACAAGGAAGAGGAAGCGACACATTATTGTCGTCGAGCCAGTGGACGATGAGATAGAATCGGAAAAAACCGAGGCCCCTTCTGAAGCCCCTCCTGCAAAGCCTCACGAAGAACCTTGCCCTACTCCTAAGAGAGTCCATCCATTGTTGGTAACAAGGTCTCACCTACCAAATCTGCCGGCTGCCGCTTCATCATCTAATCCTCATCAATATCCTCAGCAGCAAAGACCCAAGCCTCCTCTCAACCGTCTGCCAACTTCTAGTGTTTTTTTCTCTTTTCTTCTCTTTATTTTATTTTTTGTTTTTATATCAATTGCATTTAATTTTTATTAATTTTTCTGTTTTTTTATTTTATGAATTGAGGGCAATGCATGTCTCGAGTTTGGAGGGGGTTAGAACTCATTATTTTTGCTTAGGCATAATTAGTGCATATTAGGTTGCATTATGTGCTTGCCTTAGAAAATTAATTGAAAATAATTTTTTTGTTAGAACCTTTGCCTATGATAGGATAGCTGATTTAAATATTCGCACCAAGTTAAAATGAACTTAATATTGGGGGAAAACATGAAGTAAACTTAGGATTTTTTTATAATTGCCAAAAATTAAAAACACTATTGTTACTTGTTGATTTTTTTTTTGAGTTTCTCATAAACATTGTCTGTTGAATTATTTGTAAAATTCTAACATGGTTGCAGGAAGCTGCTAGGGCAGGCAAAAAAAAACAAAAGCACTCACAAGGCAGGAAAAAGAATTTTTTTATGTTGTCTATCCCTAGAGGTGCCCGAAACAGGCTCTAGAAAGAATCATGTGCGAGGACACTGCGCTACTATCAAAGTCCATGGATATGAAAATCTTGAAGTGACGGACAAATTAGCATGAATGAATACAAGTCTACACGGGATGACTCTACTCCATGCGTTCGAGGTTTTGTAGTTTGCTTCTATCTAATTGGTTGAAACCCTTTTTCCATGATTATTTAATTGTGCTTAATTATGTTGTCTCGGCAGCAACCTTATATATCATGACAACATCTCTGTTTACTTAGAATATTCATCAGATTCAGCCTGTACAAAGTTTTGCACACACTTCACTGGCATTATATTTTAACTCTGAGGTAATTCATGTTATTCCCCCCTCACTAATCTAATGACTGGTGCCACGACTTAGAGGTGTTAAATCAAGTTTAAAACATAATTTTTTTTCTTTTTGATTAGTTTAAAGGGCAAATATGTTTAGATTCCATTGCTTGAGGACAAGCAATAGTTCGAGTTTGGGGTGTGTAAAGTGTCCATAAGTTCTATATTTTATGCACATTCCATCTCCTATTATTTGCTGTTTTGAGTACCTTTTAGGCATAATTAGGATCATGCATTGCATTTTACACCATTCTTTACTTTGCCATGCTTTTTATAGATTATCTGTTATTTGGTAAGGAGAAGGTATTGTTTTAGTTTCAAGTGCTAGAGGTTGATAGAAGGAGAGAGGAACAACAGAGCCCGAGTAGTTGCCGCCGCCATACCTGCCGCCCAAGATAGCAAACTGAGGAATTGGAGAACTAGAGTGTGATCCATAGGGCAGAAAAATCCTGATCTTAACGATGTTGTCCGTTCAATTTTCTGATAACTGTAGTAGCGGCCGGAGTCACCGAAGGAGGAATGTGAGATTGCTTGCGGAGCAAGGCAACGTGAAGAAGTTCACATTCAACTCAAAGAAGTTAGAATTTAAGGCTGCATTTAATGCAAAAGCTACTTTGAAGACTTCTACTTCAAGAAGGACTAGACCAAGGTAATGCCTATATATACCCATTGCACTTTTACTTCAAAACAACTTAGGTTTTCCCTTAGGCATAGTTTAGGTTTTCTTGCCGCCATTATGTTCTAAAATTCTCTTTGGGTTTGGGTTATGTTGTAATTAGCGTGAGAACAATTGTTTAGGTTTTTAAGTTTGTTTTTGCAATAAAGCTTAAAGGTTTGCTTATTCCATGTTCTTCATAGTTTTCAATTAAGGCAAAAGATTAGTTGATTTCTATCCATTTGTTCGGTATCGAGAGATTCGAACTCACGAAAGGAGTAAGTACGATCTTCACCTTAATTGAGTGTTAATCAATCCACCCTAGACATATGTTAGGGTTTAAGGTGGCTAAAAGAGAACGAACCAAACATTGTTGTCTTTGCACGATTCACGCTGCGACTGGTATTAACTGCAGTGGGCATCAACAGCATTCCAACTTAGACATTAGCGGGATCACTTTTGAAGTGTTCTGTTGAACCTTGTAGTCTTGTCGAGCTCGCCGCCGAAACACACATCCATTCCACTACTGGGGTAGCGAGAGCGTCACAACAGCCTACCTGCCATCCCCTGTCGAGGCATCGAAGTCTGGCAGGGAAAAGAAACTTATCCTATTCAACGCAGTTTCACACTAAGCAGCAACATAACTCGGCCCATTCCATCAATCTGATCTCTTCCCTTTTATTTACTTGTGTTTTATTTTATTTTCTTCTTAAACAATTCAACTTATTTGTGCATTTAATTTTCCCTTGTGCAGGACATACGATTCGAGTCAAGCTGTCCAATCCCTGTGAGAGACGATATCTTTTATACTATTACTTTACAGGAGTGTGCACTTGCGCTCATATCTAGAGAACACTAAAACGCTCTACAAGCTGCTATTATAGAGAACCCTTTTACGGATCTTCTATAATAGCTAGCAAGCCCAAGAAAGCTTCTGACTTCTCCAGCATTCTTCGGTGGATACCAATCTACAATAGCTTGAATTTTCTTCGAATCCACTTGAATACCAAAAGACGACACAATATGTCCAAGAAATGCAACTTATGTGAGCCAAAACTCACACTTAGAGAATTTTGCATACAACTACTACTCCCGCAAGGTTTGAATTTGAACTTTCAACTCTTTTAATTCAAAGATTTTGATTCGATATGGTGCAATGGAAACTGGAGCAGTCCCAGGTTGCACCTTAATGCCAAACTCCACTTCACGGGTTAGGGGTAATCCTGGAAGATCATCGGGAAAGACATTATGGAATTCGCATACAATGTCAATGTCTTATAACTGAGATTCATCTTAGCTTCTAACATCAAAGAACACAATGAAGAATTCATCGCATTCATCAAAACAACGCTTTCATTGCCAAGAACCCTAAGATACAACTTCCTTTTACAACAATCTACCCATGCTTGATGCTCACTAAGCCAATCTAAGCCTAGGATGACATCAAACTCATGGATCGGTAAGGCCATCAAATTGGTCAGGAAAGGAATCCCCTGAATCATTAAGGGGCAGTTCTTGCATACTACCCTTATAGAGACACAATCTCCTAAAGGATTGATCACAGAGATTTTTAATGCTATTGGCACAGAAGACATGCTATACTTCTTGACTATTATGGTGCTTATAAAAGAGTGAGTAGAACTAGGATCAATCAATGCATATAAAGAGCGCGAATATAACACAATGGTACCTACAATGAAATCAGGATCATCCTCTTCTTCCCTGCTCCTCACATGATACATTTGGGTAGAGGCTTTAGTATCTTGCTTCTTGAATGGTTTCCCGAACAACTAGATCTCCCGAAAGTTCTCAATAATCCTTGTTTCAATCCCTTACCTCGGAAAGGTGGAGTTGGAGAGGCAGTAGTAGTCGGAGTAACTGTAGACTTGGTTGCATTCAGTGGACAGTCACGAGTGAACTGAACTTGCTCACCACAGTAATAACAAGCTCCAGTTTGTTTACGGCATTGACCCGATGGGTGCTTATTCTGATAGTAGTTGCAAACTGGGTGTTGGGTGCTTCGATTCAAACCTCTGATGCTATCAATAGATGATGCCTTAGCAAAGGATTGAGTTACAGACTAAGACATATCAATATTTCCAGAACGAGAGGGGTGTAGATAAACATTATGCTTAGGGCATATATTTTTTCCTTTCTTATTCCATTTGGGAGGTCAAGAATCATCCCTGAACTTCTTCTCCGATTTACCGTACCCACTAGACCGTTGATCTTTCTGTGCAGCTTCAGTTGCGTTGACTCGATTCACCAAGTCTTGGAAACCAACAATGCTCAATGCAGTGAACATGGGGCGTAATTCATCATTAAGCCCAACAATGAACATTCGGCACTTCTCCTCCTCCTTCTTGATGTATTTATCATAAGATCTACAGTACTTACAGAAGTCATGGATATACTGGTCGATTGGTCGTTCGCCTTGCTTCAGGTGGAGGAAGATACTTCGCCTTTCAACGAGATAGAACTCACTGATGTACTTCTTACGAAATTCTTTAAGGAAGAAATCCTAGGTTATAGCATCCTCGGAGACCATCAAAGTAGAAGTCTCCCACCACGAGAGTGCCTCGTCATCTAGCAACGCAAGGGCACACTCAAGTTTGTGCTCGTCCGAGCACTAAAACTGCTTGTTCAAGATCCGAAGAGTGTTGTCCAACCAATACTCGATAGTTTCAGGTTTATTATAATCTGATCTGTAAATGTATAGGCTCGATACTGAGATAGCTTGTCGATAGGAGCTCGAGTATGTTGGACAATAGGAGCGATGGGTTACATAAATTGCTCAGCCCTCATTGTAGTCATAAACTGCATAAACGTATCAGCCATGTTCTTGTAACATTCAGCCTGAGCGGTAGGTGTTGCATGCCTAACATTCTGAAAAAGAGGGTTATGAGGATTCAGATGGTTTACTCGTCTCATCTCTTCTCCATGAGTTGAGGAGCCGGTGGCAAGCTTGTAAATACGAGCTTCATTACTTTCAAACATATCTATATTACAAAAGACCGGATTAGTCGACAAGTCACAATATAAACAATATATAACTCCTAGGTGGCAAAGTAACACAATAACAATGCAATAAGCTTCGGCTTAGTCCTAGAATTGACTAAATTCTAGCTTTGATACCACAAATGTAACACCCCCTTCCCATCCTGGTCAAAAACCGTGTCAAAATGTGTTAGCAATGAACTATACGATGATCGGTGCGATAAAATTTCAGTAAATAACAATACATAATCAATATTATACTTATTAAACATTACCAAACACATGTCTTAGTCCAAGTTATTCACTTCGTAACGTTGATTACTCAAATAGGATCGAATTATAAATTTTATAAAATTTAAGGACTAAAATGTAATTTTGGTAAATTAGGGGTCCTTTAATACAATTAACCATGCCAATGCAACTTGACTCAAGAACAGCAGGCCTGTAAACTTTCAAGTTATTCGGAGTTCATTTACCCATCCAATTAAGACATTCAAAATTTAGTGATCACGTTAAATTCGAATCGATACGCCTTAGCCTGTTAGGGAAGTATCGAAACGCTATGCATGAAGTTCAGATTCTAGAAACCAAATGCCAAGCCTGTACCGATATTAGTTGACCACGTTAAATTCGAATCGATATGCCTTAGCCTCGTATCGATACCATTTTTACAACCAATTTCCAGCAGCCAAAATCCATATCGATACACTATGTCGTATCAATACGCCTTGTTTCTTATGTGAAATTATGCCTAACCGTACCAATGCGCCATCACCCCATATCGGTACGGTCTGACCTGTAATGACAAAATTTTGCTATTTTTTATACGAAATGGCCTATTCGACGATGTTCAAATGCAACAAAAATTTACGTACAACATTTCAATGCCATAATCTACTAGTATGTAAAATTATAGGACCATTTGTGTTAGCAATGAACTATACGATGATCGGTGCGATAAAATTTCAGTAAATAACAATACATAATCAATATTATACTTATTAAACATTACCAAACACATGTCTTAGTCCAAGTTATTCACTTCGTAACGTTGATTACTCAAATAGGATCGAATTATAAATTTTATAAAATTTAAGGACTAAAATGTAATTTTGGTAAATTAGGGGTCCTTTAATACAATTAACCATGCCAATGCAACTTGACTCAAGAACAGCAGGCCTGTAAACTTTCAAGTTATTCGGAGTTCATTTACCCATCCAATTAAGACATTCAAAATTTAGTGATCACGTTAAATTCGAATCGATACGCCTTAGCCTGTTAGGGAAGTATCGAAACGCTATGCATGAAGTTCAGATTCTAGAAACCAAATGCCAAGCCTGTACCGATATTAGTTGACCACGTTAAATTCGAATCGATATGCCTTAGCCTCGTATCGATACCATTTTTACAACCAATTTCCAGCAGCCAAAATCCATATCGATACACTATGTCGTATCAATACGCCTTGTTTCTTATGTGAAATTATGCCTAACCGTACCAATGCGCCATCACCCCATATCGGTACGGTCTGACCTGTAATGACAAAATTTTGCTATTTTTTATACGAAATGGCCTATTCGACGATGTTCAAATGCAACAAAAATTTACGTACAACATTTCAATGCCATAATCTACTAGTATGTAAAATTATAGGACCATTTGTATCCGTTACAAGGTTTTTACCTTTAACTACCACACATCAGTCATATATAAGTTTTAGCAAAATTACAAACTATGTAGAGTACAAACATACAAAAAGGGACTCAAACGAGTAGTTCAACAACATTGCCACCATCCTAGGAGTTCGTAAGGATAAAATACATTACTTGTAGCTTGTAGTGACTTGTGTAACTTCAACTCCTTCGATCTTCAACAATAATAACTCTTTACCCTGAAATTCATGGAAATAGAATACATTAGACTTGCAAGTCTAAGTGAGGTAGTCTTAAGTAAAATTTAAACAATGGTTTGCATGTAACGCCTCGATTTTGGGCTTAGATATTTTGTCAAGTCAGGTTGGACCGGTGGAACCGGTGACGGTTGTTCGAACGGTTTAAAATGTGGTTTAGGGAGATCGGAGTTCGGGATAGGATAAAAAAGCGATACAAATTTCTAAAATCCTCTAAATGGTGTTTAAGAGGTTGGTGAAATCGATTTTACAAAACAATTTTTTGAAAGTATACATTTGGGTAGTGACCAAAATGTAACGATTTAAAAGTTGAAAAAATGGTTTATCAAGAAGAGTCAAAATCTTAGAATTTGTAGGGAGCTACTTGGAAATTATGCATTTTCCCTAATTTGGCATGTGATTTAAATGCTATTAGAAATTAAAAGGCTTTTAATTTTAGTTAATTAAAGAAGTTAGCTAATTAGTTAATGAAAAATTTTGACGAGCTTTCATTTTACTCTTTCACTTCAGCCAAAGACTCCTCATTTTTCTCTCAAATCTCTAGAGTTCCTTTTCTCTCAAACCCTCTCTTGATTCCCATCTTTTCTCCATTGATTTCTTCTATTTTCCTTCAAGTTTCTTTAAGCAAAACTTTACAAATTAGAGAAGAAGCAAAGATTGGATGTAATTTTCGTGCTATCCCTCTAATCTAAGTTCTTTAATGAAATTCTAGAGATCTTTGACTCTTTAATACTGATTTTGATTGAGGTTTTATTGTTAGAATATTAAACTCTTGAAATCTTGATGAAAATTTGGTTTAAAATGTGATTTTCGAACATTAATTGATTTCGCTGTTTTAAGGTTGTTTCTAAATGAGTTTTGAAAGGTTTTTGGTGTTGAAATGGAGTCTTAATCATTTAGATCCCGAAATCCTTGGGATCCTTAGTTTTGGAAGTTTTTTTGGTTGAGTTTTTGGGGTGTTCTTGAGGAATTCGAGTTGCTGGAGGTATAAGGTTGGTTTTAGGTTGTTTTTGGATGTTGATTAATGCTTAGAATGTTTTGGATGAGTTGGTTAATGGCTGGGATGAGGTTTGAGGTCAATCGATATAGTTTTCGGTTGTTTAGGATGGGTGTTTTGTTGCTTTAGAGCAGGGCTGCGGGATTTCTTGTGTGTGCTGGGGTTTTGGATGCATTTTAATGCATTGAACCTCTGCTTTAATGTGTTGAAAACAGGGGATAGTGATCCGAAAGCAAACAAGGTGTTTTTGGAGGTTTCGAAAGATCGATAGTTGCGTCGGCAAGCGTGGTATCACGAGTCGGTTAGTGGAATTTGGTTTCCCAACGTGGAAACATTATAGAAAAGGTTTTGGGAACTTAATAAGAGCTTCAAACGCTTTATTAAGTCAGAAGTAAGTAAATCAAAATTTCTCCCTCGGTTGTACTAGTTATGAGCCTTTGCTTGCACTTGATTTAAAATGCATTTACCTACTGTTTTAAAAGCATGGTTTTGAGTTATATATTGTGTATGATGATTCCATGGGGTTTAAGGATGCACTAGGTAAGTGATCCTTGTATGCACGTGTTGATGCATGATATTTTAAGGATGGTTTAATGCTTGTTGATGGGTTATCATGAATGCTTTGTAAAAATAGTGAGTTATGCATGTGTTATAGACTATATTGGCTAGTGATGTGGTTTAAAGTGTTTTAGAAATGAATTTGAATATAGTTAGCATGCTATAGGATTGAATGAACTATAAACAAGTCGCCATGGATGTTTAGGGGTTGTGATTGTACCTAATACTCCATCCAAGTACCCTAACGATTGAGGTTTGTTTAAGGTTGCAGCGGTTGAGGGTAGCTCCCGGCTGCGAACCTTGTGTTTTGTCCCGTCAATCATTAGTGGATTATACACCTACCGATGAGTGGTGTTGAGGGGTTGTGATTGTACCGAATACTCCACCACGGGTGTCACAACGACGGAGGGTCGCTCTAGTGTGTGAACCTTGAGATGTCGGTAGAGGGTCTGAAGGGTGTGGGACAACCCTTGGTAATCCGTGTATCCGATACTTTTTTTTGAGATTGTTGTTATCACTTGCGAGCCAATATAATGGAATTGTATAATGTGGAAAATGTTTCTAATGCATGATTTGAAAGGTGCATGTTTTTGTTTAAGCTTAGCATAATGGTGTTTATGCTTGGAAAGCTTGGAAAAGGAGAAGCAATGGTTTAATTGCTGATTTTGATTGGATCATGTTGCATGATGTTTAAATCAGTGAGTTTGATGTAAAAGTGCATGGTTTATCAAGAAAGACATGTTGGTTTTGAAAAGAGTGAAAAACGGTTTTGTGCATTGATGATGTTTGTGGTTTTGAGCAACCCTCACAAAGCATGTATGCTTATGCTCTCTTTGTTTCATCAATGCAGATAATTAGACTTTTGGAGGCAGCCTCTTCGAGGAATCACACCAAGCTATTTTGTTAAAAGTATGCTTAGCTTTTGAACTAGCGTAATAAGGGCAATGGGGGTTTCTGATGCATTGAACGTTATTGATTTGTTGATTTATGGGTTTGAGCAAGTATGCATATTTTGATTTGTAATTGGCCATTGAGAATTGGTTTATCCTTGCAATTGGTTTTTAGACTTTTTGTGCTTTTGACATCTAGGGAGCATGCCTTTAGTAACATAGTTTGTGGGAATGATGCTTTGATGGTGCTTGTGCTGCGTTTATATGACCTTTGATGTGTATACAAGTTGTATCTATGTTGAGGCATGTGTCAGAATGGTTTCGGAGGGCGAAAAGTGATTTAAACCAACTTTTTGGGAAGTTGCAGGTCCAGACGTTTCGGAACACCATTACCAGTTTCGGAACAGTGGCCTATAATGGCCTTGGTGTTTCGGAACAGTGAGGCACATTCCGTAACATTTCGCCTCTGTGAACTTTTGTACCAGAACCTGTTTTGGGGGCTTTCGGAATGGTCCCGTGTTTCAGAACGTACATTTACGTTTCAAACGGTTGTATCGAAACGAGGTTCTTGTTTCGAAACACCAGACCGTTGGATGTAGATTTTGAATTGTTTTGAGTTTTTGCTTCTTACATTTTGGTCATTGTTTGTCTTGTATGCAATTGGATGAGTTCTAAATGACTTTTTGAACTGAAATTTCATCAATAAGCATTTAAGAAACTTAATTGAAGGTTGGTAACTTGAGTTTGATAAAAGTCCTCAAAATTTTCCAAATTTACAAAATGGTCCCTAATCATTAATTAGCTTTAATTAAATTGGTGAACGTGTTGATGTTTTATCCGATGTTTGTGTACATACGCATAGGAACCTAAGTTGCAACTAGACAAGATAAAAGAAAAAAAGGATCGTTTATTGCGGTAAACTTTTCCGGTTTACTTCAATAATCCCCGTGTGATCCGTTCGGTTCAGTCTATCAGTCAGGCCGGGTCGAGGGGGTTACATTGCAATTCTAAACCAAGCATTAAACAACATCAATGCAATGAATATATATTATCAATGCAATGCTCATATTCAAGATTAAATTTTGTTTTGTTTTTTTACTAAGCCTTGGATCGAATAAGGATAATGGATACGCAAATTCCTACGCCTCGCCAAATCAGTGGTTTAATCCCTCCACCTCGCCAATGACCAATACCACAACATCCTCTCGTCTCGCCAAATCAATATAGGTCGTAGCCTTAGGACCGTAGTCCACCCGTGCACTGAGATCATGAATTCTATGGCATGCCAATTGTATCCAATGTCCTTTCGAATCCAAGGTTTCGATGTCAACATCAATATTCATATTCAATGATCAATATTTCGATGGTTCCATCTATAAGCATTGCAACAATAACAATGTCTATGACCTCAATGACAATTTCAATGACCAATGTTTCATTTACCATATTTCGATAGTAATTACTATATCAATTACGATACATGATGACAAAGACAGTACCCATGTTGATGTGCATACCAAATTTACCGAAACTTACCAATATGTCCGTTTATCAATCCGAAGCAATATCCTTAAAATAAATGTTAGCTATTTGATCAAAATCAACAATAATAAATTTAGGAAGGCTCCTCGCCTAATCCCACGACTCCGACTACACTCACCTCGATACTCTAAAACTCCTACTGTGTCGGATGATAACCCCTTTGTTCCTAGCTTTTCGTGAGCTTGAAGGATGCTCATTCTCAATCTCTCGAGCTAGGAATAACAATATGAATTATTAGGATTGACAATATGATATCGAAATCGATATAACGATATCAAAATCGATACTTACGCTCAATATTACCAATAACAGTGAATTATTCATGGATGATTCAAACCTAGTTTGAGATTACTAACTGAATAGCTATGAATTTCAGGGGATTTAGCTCCTGAGCGAGGACAACAATTTAATGTCAAAATTTCTAAGAAAACTCAAGCTCTAGAAAGTCACCAATGGAGGTACTTGCTTGACTATGAACGATGAAGATGATAACTTTAAAGGAGGTTCTTGTTTTCATTATAATCGGGTGAGTCTCTAATTCTATTCTTTCTTATTCTCAATGATCGGGTAGCATTCCATCTCTTGAAGGAATTCAATTCCTTAACCCCACATGTATGGTGATTAAGATTAGGAATGGACTAATCACAAAGTCAAACCCTCTACTTTCGGTACTTTATGGCTTTATCCCAAAACTTGCAATTTTCACAATTTAGTCACTAAACATTCCTTAATGGATTTAATAAGGTCCTTAAACAGATAATTTGACTTAATCAAGGTCTAATACCGATGCAATTAACTACACAAAGAATATCAATGCAATATTTAGACTTTTTGATATAGGATTTCTGATTGTCGGAACCCAATTCCGACTAGTCTGGATTATGGGGTGTTACAGATGGACAAATGAGAGCGTAAGCACACAAGGCTTAGTGAGGAGGCTCAAAAAGAAAACACCATCAATGCACTAAAACCATTTTTCATTTGATAAAGCATCATTTGAAATCCATCATGCTATTTTTAAAACCATGAACTTTCCTTAAACAAAAATCAGTATATTAAATCGCATGCTCATGTATCAGGAATCATCAACACATTCCAAAACCACACACTATTTAAACCTTCCCATGCATAGCTACCATATGCAAAGCTTAAAGTGTAAAACGTGCATAAACCACATTATGCAACATAAACCTTTCCATGATATATCATCAATTATATTGGCTTACAAGTGATCATTAAAAAAGTTCACAAGTCAAAACCACATATCGAATACACGGATTCAACAAGTGTCTACTCGACACTTCAAGCCATATTAACCAGAACTGGTACATTCACAACCAAAGGTACTTTATCAACCATGTACAGTTTCAACCCAGAGGGACACCAGCCCTATCATCAGTTAGATGCTTAACCACTAACGAGAGACGGGACACCAACCTCCTCGATTGTTAGGGTACTTGGACAGAGACTTGGGACACCAACCCCTCGACATCCAAGTCAACTTTTTATAGTGCACTCAATCCTATAGCCGACTAACTATATCTGATATCATTCATAAACCATTGTCACATCATCACTTGCCAATATAATCCATATTTTAACATATACCTCATTGTTTCAAAGAATCATCAATAAACATATTTCCAAGCATTAAACCATGCTTAAAATCACATGTATATAACATATACTTTCAAGAATCACTTACCATGTGCATCCTTCAACATCACATCATTAAAAACTGTAACCACGTTCTTTAATAGTAGGTAAAACCATTAAATCAAAACAATGCATGAAACAACACATAATAGCACAATCCGAGAGAGAAATTCATTTCACTTACTTTCGAACTTAGTTAAGCATTTCAAGCTTACCAATAAGTTCCCAAATCATCTTTAAAAGAATTTCAAAACTAAAATCAATGTTCTCACTCACTGACATGTGAAACCTCGACTAGCCGACGTGAAGCCAAGCGTATGAAGCTAACGAAACTTCACCGATCGCTTCTAGTACGTTCTCCCCCGTTTATACCACATAAAAACAAGAATTAATGCATCTCAATGCATTAAAAACTCCAGCAAACAAACCTAACAGAATGCTCTGCCCAAAAACACCAAAAAGGTCTATCTGAAACAACCGAAAACACTTTCGATTGCACTACCAACTCAGCCCATCCAAAACCTTAAACTTCCATCTATTTTTAAACATTAATTAACATCCAAAATCAATGTATTTGCATCCTTATATCTCTAGCAACTCCAATTTAACATTTACACCAAAAAAACCCAGATCTACTAACCTAAACAACTAGAGATCCATCTTGATTCGAGATTAATATGATAAAACCTTTCTTTTAACATTATTTAACATCCAAAACATGATTAAAATCAATCATAACTCAGCCAAATCAGATCTAATATGAAAATCATTCAAAATCACCATTTAAGCTTGAGTTAATCATTTTTCATCAAAATAAACATGAAACCTTGTTAAGAAACATAATTAGAGAGCCAATACTTGGGAATATCAATAAAGAACCTTGATTAGAGGAATTGAACGTAATTGGCCTCTAATCCTTGCCTATTCCTTCTTTTGGCAAGATTTTGTTGAAAACCTTCAAAGATCCTTTGAGATAAATGGAGGAATCACTAAGGAAAACATTTGCAAATAAAAAAAGAATTGGAAATATGAAAATCTCTGGAAGTTATGGGAGAAAAAGATTTTTGGCTGAAAAGAAAAGAGAGAAAATGTAAGTTACGTCCAAAATGAATTTGTGAAACTAAATTTCCTTTTTAATAAAACTCTATTAAACCTTTTAAATAAACCACAATAAAAATGTGCTCAATTAAAGGAATAGTTGATTAATTTTGATTTATCTCTCTAAAGATTTTATGTTTTGGCCCTCTTCCCAAACAATCCTTAAAATATTTTTTTTACATTTTTACAATTTAGTCACCAAACTGATATGTCCCTCTTCGAAAAACCATTTTCCAAAATTGACTTCACCAATCCATTATACAAATTTTAAGAAGAATTTAGGAATTTTTCTCATGATTTTATAACATCCTGAACCACACTTTCCCCAAACCACTCCCGAACTAACTTGGATCTCTAGTCTAGATTCTACGGGCCCTAGAGCATCTTTAAAACTCCTAGAACCAAAAACGGGGCGTTACAGTTTAATGCTTGGAAATATGATTTATTGATGATTCTTTGAAGACAGTGAGGTGTGTGGTTAAATGTGAGTTATATTGGCAAGTAATGTTGTGAAAATGGTTTATAAATGATATCGAATATAGTTAGCCGGTTATATGATTTAGTGCACTATAAAAAGTCACCTTGGATGTTGAGGGGTTGGTGTCCCGTGTCTCCGTCCAAGTACCCTAACGATCAAGGAGATTGATGTCCCATATCTCGTTATTGGGTTAAGCATCTAACCGATGATGGGGTTGGTGTCCCTGTGAGTTGTGATTATACGCAGTTGATGTAGTACCTTTGATTGTGAATGTACCAATTCGGATTAAGATAGCTTGAAGTGTTGAGTAAACACTTGTTGAATCCGTGTATCCGATATGTTGTTTTGAGATATGAACTTACTTAATGATCAATTGTAAGCCAATATAATTGATGATGTATTATGATATGGTTTATGATGCATAATGTGGTAAAGGCATGTTTTACTCTTTAAGCTTTGCATATGATAGTTATACATGGGAAGGCTTAAATTGAGTGTTAGCAATGAGATTTGCTATTGGATTCATAATACATGTTACATGAGGTTTATATACTAATTTTTGGATTAAGGAAAGTGCATGTTTTAAAGGCATGATGGTTTTAAATTGATGTTTTGAAATAATTGAAATGTGATTTCAATGTGGACTTAAGAAATGGTTTTTAATACATTGATGTGTTTGGCTTTTGAGCACTCCTCACTAAGCCTTGTGTGCTTATGCTCTCATTTGTCCATCAATGCAGATAATTGAAGTTTTAGAGGCAGCAAGTAGCAAGGGACCTCAAGAGAATTCGTTTCAGAAAGTATGTTTCGGTTTAGACTAAAGTAATAAGGGCAATGGGGGTATCCGTTGGATTTTTGGGAGATTTGTGCAAACTCCCTTTTGAGCAAGTTTGATTTGTTGTTTTATACTTGTAAATGGCCTTTGGTATTTGGATTATGTAGAACTAATGTTTTGATATAATAATTGAAAAATGTTTTGGACAAAGTTAAAAACAATTCAAAACTATTTCTAAAGTCCAAACAACTTGAAACTATGTTTAGGGGATGTTTTAAATGGTTTTTACATGTTTTTTAAATCCAATTTAAAAAAAAAACCATCCAGGTGTTTCGAAACACCCTTAGGTGTTTCGATACGGGTCTTTATAGTGTCAAAGTGTTTCGAAACTGGTTTTGAAACAGTCTTTTTTGTATGAGAAGTTTGCCAAGCGTTTCGATACGCCTACGTGGCATCTACCTCAACGGTCATAAACCCCCAACGGCTATTTCCCAACTAACATTTAAATACAGATAGTTTCGATACGGTGATAAGCGTTTCGATATGAGTGTTGCATCAGACCACAACGACTCTTCCTACTTGAAGAGTGTTTCGAAACGGGTTCGAGCGTTTCGAAACACGGAGCTGCAGAACTGCATTTATGGTTGGAAATTATGTCTCTAACGGCTCCAATTCAACCCCAACAACTAGTAATGGCTACAAACTCATTAAGGAGTATAAAAGGGACCTCCAAGCATCTAGTAATGGTTAATGCTTCAATTGTGAACTACAAATAATCAAGAAATTGTCTTAGAGCTTATTTGTCATTTCTTTGTATAAATTAACACTAGCGAGCCAAAATTGTTAGACTTGCTCAAGTGTTTTAGGTTTTGGGTGAGAGCTAAATTGTGCAAACAAATACCTATTAGAGGGATTTGAGTTTTCTTATCTTTTCTCTTGTAAAGAGGGTTTGCTCAAGGCTTTGGCTAGAAAGTTTGATAGGTGTATAAAGGTTTCCTCCTAAGCCTAGAAAAGGGGAGGAATCAATAGTGGATTGATTCGAATCCTTAGTGGGAAGCTAAGGTAGTGGATGTAGACCTTGGTTAGAAGGTTGAACCACTATAAATCATTGTGTCCTTAATCTTTTTAGCTTCCACACCACTTACACCCAAAATTCCACTTCTCCACCACTTGGCGAGCAAGAACGGTTGAAGGAATCGAGCACCGTAAAACCCAACAATTGGTATCTGAGCCTGGCTCAATTTAAGAGGATTAACATCCTATTGAGAATATTTGGCAAGCTCAATCATCATTTCAATCAACCAGCTCAATGGCACAATCCATCGACAAACCGCCCTTCTTCGGTGGAACTCACTATGCCCATTGGAAGACAAAGATGAAGTTCTTCATAAAGTCAAGGGACTACAAGCTATGGGACATAGTAGAAGATGATTCGTTCGTGCCTCAACGAAGTAAAGCGGAATGGAGTACCGAAGATTGCAAGAAGATGGAGCTTAATTGCAAAGCCTTGCATATCCTCTTTTGTGCTTTTGGCCCAACCATCTATGAGAAAATGTCTTCTTGTGAGAGTGTCAAGGAGGTATGGGACAAGCTTGAAGTCACATACGAAGGAACCAATGAAGTAATGAAGACCAAGATAAGCCTCCTCAACCTAGCATATGAGAACTTCAAGATGGATCTGGAAGAAAACATCAAGAAGATGTTTGATAGGTTCTCCACTATCACCAATGGTCTCAAAGGCTATGGAGAAGCCATCCCGGAAGAGAAGCTTGTCTGAAAGATCAATTACTCACTTCCCGAGTCATGGGACTCAAAGAGGACCGCCATCATCGAAGCTAAGAAATTGAAAACCTTGAAGCTTGAAGAACTCATGGGGTCACTTCTCAATCATCAAATAATGAAGAAAAACAAAGAAGATGAGAAGAAGAGGGAAGAATTTAGAGCTATGGGGGAGAAGAAGCTCAAAGGGCTTGGCATAAACATAAATGCCATTGCTCTCAAATCTTCCACATGCCATCATGTTGATTCAAGTGAACATGAGGATGAAGAAGAAGAGATAGTTCATATCTTCAAGAAGTGAGCCCCGTTCATGAAGAAAGCCTTGAGGGAGCTTGAATGAGAATCCATGAAAAAGAAGAGGGCAAGCACTTCAAGCCATAAGAACAAGGCATATATGGCTACTTGAAGTGATGAAGACTCCACAGACGATGAACAAGCCAAACCTTGCCTTATGGCCATCGAAGAAGATTCAAGTGTAACTTCTAATTCATCTACTTCATGTTCATATTCTTTTGATGAATTACAAGATGCCTATGACGATTTGGTTTTAGAGTTTAAAAATCACATTTTGAAAAACAATAAAATGATTTCAAAGTTGAAAATTCAAAATGATTTGATTTCTAAAACCAAACTTGAACCTGAAGCAAAACTTGAAGGGTTTGAACAAAAATGTTTTGATTTACAAAATTTGCTTCATAAAGTTCAAGAAGAAAACAATTTGATTTCCAAAGAGCTTGAAAAGAAAATTAATATTGGAAAATCAAACTTTTATGTAAGACAATCTTGTGTCCCTAGATTTGTAGACGGTAAACGTTTAAGAAGTGTTTGTGTCCCAAAAGGACTAATCACTTCAACTAAAAGGGATGAAATTGAAAAATGGATTCCTAAGGGAACTAAATTTTGTGCTACTAACGTCTATGGATCCAAAGCAATTTGGATACCAAAAATTACTTGATTGTCTTTTACTAGGTGTGATGTAGAGTGATCAACAAGTCAAAATTGAGGGGGAGCTCTATGCACACAAAGGAAGAACACTTGAAGAAGGAAGGCTTCACATCCTCCCTTGGGTTCAAGTGTGGTAAAATCTAGTTGTTTTTGCCTTTATTAGATTTTTTTAATTTCAACTAGATGATCATATATGTTGGACTAACATTCTTGATGATGCTTTGAGTAAGGGGGAGCCATTTTAAAACCAAAAATTCTAAATTTTTGTCATCTTTTTAAACCTCCTAAGTTATTTTAAACTTAATGTCTTTTGAATTCTTTTTGATATAACAAAAAAGGGGAGAAATAGTTTGAAAAGTTGAATTTTCAAATGAATAAGGGGGAGCTTTAATCGATTTAAAATTTTCATCTCTTATTCACATTTTTAAACTTAAAGGGGGAGAATCCCGAACAATTTTTCAAGTGGGGTTTACTATATCAAAAACGGGGAGATTGTAGAACTAATGTTTTGATATAATAATTGAAAAATGTTTTGGACAAAGTTAAAAAGAATTCAAAACTATTTCTAAAGTCCGAAAAACATGAAACTATGTTTAGGGGATGTGTTAAGAGCTTTTTACATATGTTTCAAAGCCAATTTAAACAAAACCATCGAGGTGTTTTAAAACACCCCTAGGTGTTTCGATACAGGTCTTTATAGTGTCAAAGTGTTTCGAAACTGGTTTCGAAACGGTCTTTTCTAGATGAGAATTTTGCCAAGCGTTTCGATACGTGCTATGCCATTTTGATACGCCTACGTGGCATCGACCTCAATGGTCATAAACTCCCAACGACTATTTCCCAACTAACATTTAAATGCGGATCGTTTCGATACGGTGATAAACTTTTCGATACGGGCGTTTCGATACGGCCAAGGGCGTCTCGATACAGGTGCTGCATCAAACTGCAACGACTCTTTCTGCTTGAAGAGTGTTTCGAAACGGGTTCGAGCGTTTCGAAACGAGGAGCTGGAGAACTGCATTTAGGGTGGGAAATTAAGTCTCCAACGGCTCCAATTCAACCCCAACGGTTAGTAACGGCTACAAATTCATTACGGAGTATAAAAGGGGCCTCCAAGCATCTTGTAACACCCGAATTTTGGGCTTGGAAGTTTAGGGTCTGAACCGGACCGGTCTGATTTTCAGTTCGAATATAAAAGGTGGTTTTAGGGAAAGCCTAGTTCGGGTTGCATTAAAAATATGGAAAAATATCTAAAAATCATCTTTTAATATATATAAGAGAGTGGTGAAATCAATTTTACAAAATAAGGTTTTGAAGTGTGACATTTCGAATTAGTGACTAAAATGTAATTTTTGAAAAGTTCAGTGGTGACTGTTTTGTAGGGATTGAAACTTTGAATCTTTAAGGAGCTAATTTAACCAAGATTGATTTCTCCAAATTTTTCTTAGATTTTAATGATTCATTTATTGTTTAATTAATTAAAAGAAAAGTGGAAATGATATTTTAGCTTTTCATAACTAACTTTCTTAAAAACTTTCTCATCTCATTTCTCTCAAAATTCTCTCAGCCAAACACATTTCTACAGCAACATTTCTTTTGATTTTCACACTAAATGATGAGGTTTCAATCATCAATTGATTCATGATCCTTTCTACATCAAATCCTCTTCATTTGCTTATTGAATTTTCAAGGATTTTGACTCTAATCAAGGAGAAATCTACATTTAGAGGTAAGAATGTTCTTCTCCTCTAAATACTCAGTTCTTTACTGAAATTCCCAAGTTCTCAATCCTTAAATTAAGTTTTATTAAAGGTTTTAATGTTGTGATCTTGATTTTGGCTTAAAACTCAAGATTTGGATTAAATTTTAAAGAAATTCGTGGTGATTGTTTGGGCTCTATTTTGAGATGACTTTTTAATGTATTTAGGATGTTTAATGATGTGTAATTGAGGTTTAATCAATGCAATCCCGAATAGGTTGATTTTCCTAAGTTTTTGCTTATGAAAATTGTGGTTTTTTGGGGTGATCTTGGTGTTCTGTTATAGCTGGAGGTATAAGGACGAGTTTAGGTTCTTTTTGGATGTTAATCGATGTTTAAGAATGTTTAGAAGTGATGGATCTTGGCTGGGTAATGTTGTGGAAGAGTTTGGATGTGATTTCGGTTGTGTTTGGTAGCCGAAATGTTAGTTTTGGTGAGAGCAGCGAGTTCAGGTGCAATGGCTGAAGATTTTAATGCATGATGATGCATTAATCCTCTGCTTTGATGTGTTTAAAACAGGGGAGACATCTTCAGATCCTTGGGGTGTTGATCCGGAGGCTTGAACGGCGTTTCGGCAAGCTTGCGAAACGGAATTGGTGAGTGGAGTTGGATTTCCAGCTTTGTATCGAATATTTGAAGGTTTGGGAGCTTAGTTTAAGTCTAATCAACTTAACTAAGCTCAAGAGTAAGTTTTCGGAAAAACTCTTTTGGATGAGCCATGGATTGGTTCAATGCATTTGTTGATAATTGCATGTTTAAATTCTGTTTTTGAAAGCATGTTTAGCATGGTTAATGCTGGTTATGTAAGCCATTTGTTGAAGGATGCTCAAGGTAAGAGATCCTTTGTTTGATTTGATAAAAAATGTGGATTGATGCATAGTGATGCATGTTGTAAATGGCTTTGTTTTAGATACTTAAAAACAGTGGATTATTGATGATAATTGATGTATATTGGCAAGTGATGTATTGGTTTTAAAGTACTTGAATCGGATATAGTTAGCCGGCTATAGGATTGGGTGCACCGTGAATAAAGTCGCCTTGGATGTTGAGGGGTTGTAATTGTACTGTAAACTCCGTCCAAGTACACTAACGAGATGTTTAAGATCACAATGGTGGTTAAAAGTCCATGTGTGGATCTTGTGTTGAGTGTCTCGTGTTCTCGTTAGTGATGTTATACAACTACCAATGAGTGATGTGGAGGGGTTGTGATTGTACCGTTAAACTCCATCACGGGTGTTGAGGGGTTGTGATTGTACCGGTAAACTCCACCTTGTGTGTTTGGTAGTGTGTATGAAACGTATGGGACAACGCTTGTAATTCGCGTATTGTTGAGTGTGTAAAAGTTCTATTATTTACACCCTTTTTTAACCCATATTTCTGCTGCATTCAAGCATCATTGCATTGCATTTAGGTTAGTTTTCAATAAAACATCACAATTATATAAAAGGCACGGATTCTACTGAAAGATGGCTATTTTTGCAGGTATCTGTCACAGTAGATGTCGAAGGCAGGCGCAGGGCAGATAAGCAGGAGAGCTGAACTGGACAAGCAGCTGAAGAAGACGAACCTGTCATGGACATGTCGTGCCAGCATGATGACAGCAGATTTATGAAGAGGAAAAGTGAAGTGGACCTCGATAGATAGAGAAAAATCTGCTTGTCTGTCGTGTGGAAGCCGAATATTTTTCTAAGCCCCGGATCAAAAGATATGTCAAGCCAAAGCTCAAAGGAGAGGAAATCCCTAAAAGCAAGGATGCGGCTGGAAAGTAGGAGACTTTAGAGATTTAGTCTTTATTAGAATCTTACTTTTAATTAAAGTTGTAATCCTTGTTACCTTAGATAACTTGAGCCCAAAGCTTATATAAAGGGCATAGATTAAACCTAGGGCATAACCGATTACCCCATAACCGAAACCAAACCCCTGCCGTCCACCCGTCACCGACATGTTCTAATTTCCCCCTAGGGCTACGGGTTGTTTTGTAAAGTAGTTGCAAGGGTTGCTTTGTTTTAGGATTTTTCAAGTTCAATAAAATAAACTTCAAGTTCTTTTATCTTGGTTTTAATATCTTGCAAGAGCATCGGGAGAGCATTGTGAGGTTATCTATTTACTTAGCATCGGGAGAGTTAAGTATATGAAAGAGGTAAAAGCGCGTTCTCTAGTTTATAGTTGAACCATCTCGTGCTTAGGGATAAGGCGAGGTTAAGTGGCTAAGGAAGAATTCATACACATCGGTGTTCATCCTTCGATTCACGCCGGGAGGTATCATCAAAGACGTGATCATCGACAGACTTGTGCCTAGGGATAGGGCAAGGCAGATCTGGGATTCTTGCCAAACTTGAAGTACGGAGTTAGTGTTCGCTGCTGCGACAGCTAACGGACAGCCGCCGCGACAGGTGCTGTCGGCGACGGGCGCAACGACAGAACTGGAGATCCTAAGCAATTCAATACCTGCACTACTGAGCAATTCAATACCAGCCCATTCTCTCTATCTTGATATTTCAATTCCTTTATTTACGTTTTTACAATATTATTCGTGACAACTTCTCATAATTATTTCCTTTACTTCGTGCAGTGAATTTAGGTGAAGCTATTAGCCCAATCCATGTGGAGACGATATTCGATACTTCGTATCACTTTACTACTTGCGTCGTGTATACTTGCACTATAATTGCGATAGATTATTTTACACGCAACAAGTTTTTGGCGCCGTTGCCGGGGATTGGCAACATAACTACACCTTTCTTTCCTTGCACTTCTCGTTTTTATTTTCGTTTTTGTTTCTGTTTTTATTTTTTATTTTTCTTTAATTTTTCTTTAGTGTTTTAAACTCTTGCTTTTCACAAGGTTTTCCTGTTTATGCGCAGATCGAAAAGAGGTGAAGATCCTGAGTATAAATTAGATCCGGAGATCGAACGTTCCTTTAATCTCAAGAAACAGATTCGCCACCTCTTAGACCGAAACGAATACCTTGAGAAAGAGCTAGAGCAGATGGCCCGTAATCAGCCTGTCGGTGAAGAAATCTCGCCTGTCGGTGACCCGCCCGCGGCAGGTGGACGACGGTCATGTCGTGACTACATGCTGAACGATCATGTAGAGCCGGAGACCACGCTGCCGGATATTGATGTTGACAACTTCGAGCTTAAACCTGTCATGTTTAGTATGATCAACAACGTCGGGCAGTTTAGTGGTTCTGCGACAGAAGATGCTAGGGAGCATCTTAAAACGTTCCAGGAGATCTGTGGTTCGTTTAGGCTACCAGGAGTTAGTCCGGAGATACTGAGGCTTCGGTTATTCCCCCATTCATTGAGGGACAGAGCTAAAACTTGGTGGAATAAACTTACACCGGGTTCTATTATGACTTGGGCAGATTTAACTCGTGAATTTTTGTCTCGTTTTAATCCTTCACATTTAGCTGAGCGATTACGTAATGAAATTGCTACTTTTCAACAGGAAGATGACGAGCCGATGCACGAGGCCTGGGACAGATTCACAACTCTTCTTCGAAACTGCCCAATGCATGGATTCCCCGTCTGGAATCAGGTAACTAAGTTTTATAATGCTGCTAACTTACAAACTCGCATTCGAATTGATTCTGCAGCGAATGGACTATTATTGGATAAAGATCCGGACGAGGCCCTGCAAGTTTTGAAACATCTGGCTAAGAATGAGGAGCAGTTTCCAACCGCTAGAAGAGGAGGTAAACAGGTACTTGCTGTCAAGGACTATGAGGCCGACAGCACTATGAAATCGCAGGTAGCATTCCTTACTAAAGCCATGAAAAAGTTATTGAATGATGATGAACTACAAGGATTTGTTGTCGAGGAAGTTTGTGCTACTTGTGAGGGAAATCATAGTAGGGATGAATGCCCAATAAATATAGAAGAGGGAAAATATGTTGGAAATTACAAGCCGAACTACAACTCCAACAACTATAATCCCATTTGGAGGAAGGATCCCAAATTCTCCTGGAGTAACCCAAACAACGCCCTGAATCCACAGGCGCATAATCAGAATTAGGGGGGTCCTAGATTGTTGACGCGACAGAACCTGCCGCAGAACCTGCCGCAGAACCTACCACCTCAGCAACAACAACAGCCACCACCTGCCACGAGTAGTATATTGGAGCAGACTCTGGCCACCTTTATGTCTCAGACTGGTACGTATATGGAGAACATCAATAAGTTTGTCAAGAAAACGGAAGACTTTATGGATGAAACTAAGATGAGAATGACAAACCATGAGGCCACCTTGAAATCTCTAGAGACACAAATGGGTCAGGTGTCGCAGCATATTAAGCCACGACAGAATGGAGGATTCCCTAGCAATACTGAAAATGCTAGACCGCCCCCACACGAGCAATGTAAGGCGATTACTACTAGGAGTGGGAAAAAGCTACCAGGGCCGGAAAAAGAAGTTGAAACAGAAAAGGAACCTGCCTTGGATAACCCTGTCGAGGAAGCTGCCCCGACAGGTGACAAACAGACTGCTGCCGATGAGCCTGTCACGACAGCAGAAGCGACAGAGGAGAAAAAAGAAGATTATCGTCCTCAGATTCGCATGCAGTGGGAAGGACGCATTGCTGATTACCGTCCCCCACCACCCTTCCCTCAACGGATACAGCAAGCTAAGCATGAATCTCAACTTAAAAAGATTTATGATATTTTTAAACAGGTTCATATTAACATTCCGTTGTTAGATGTTGTTAGGGAGATGCCCGGTTATGCTAAATTTCTCAAGGATGTCATGTCTAAAAAATCTAAACTTGGGGAATTTGAAACGGTAAGGATGCAAGAAGGTTGCATGAGTATTCTTCATCGGCAACCACCCCAGAAAAAGAAGGATCCGGGGAGCTTCCTCATACCTTGCGTAATCGGCGATAAATTTGTGGGTAAGGCACTTTGTGATCTCGGTGCTAGTGTTAATCTAATGCCCAAATCTGTTTTTCAGAAACTAGGTATTGGCAAGGCGCGGCCCACGACATTTACCCTACAGCTAGCTGACCGCTCATACGTTCACCCCGAGGGAAAAATTGAAGACATCTTGGTAAGAGTGGATAAACTTATTTTTCCTGCTGACTTTCTTATTTTAGATTGTGAGGCAGATGAGAACGCACCAGTCATCCTAGGGCGACCCTTCTTAGCCACGGGAAGATCATTGATTGATGTGGAGAAAGGAGAACTCACCATGCGCGTAAACGATCAAGAAATTAAGTTGAATGTTCTCCAAGCAATGAAACATGCTGATGTGGATGAGGAATGCAAGGCCATCATTGAGGTGACCTTTGATCAACCCTGCATCAGGACGGGCTGCCGAGATATAAAATTTGGTCACTGCTGCGACAGCCATCTACAAGCCTGTCATGACAGTGACGACGACAGCACCGACGACAGTGACTCCTCTGAATCCAATACATCTGATACTGAAGGTCATGAGGAGGTAAACTGGTTAGACCATCGTCCAGGTAAGTTATTCGAACCCTTGAATTACACTTCAGATAATCATTTAATCCAAAAGCCATCCACTGTTGAACCACCTGTCTTAGAACTTAAGCCCCTGTCAGGTCAGCTTAAATATGCTTATCTTGGTTGTGATAACACACTGCCCGTAATCATCTCTACTAAGCTGCCGCAGGAACAGGAACGACAGCTGATCGACATGTTGAGGCAGCATAAAAGGGCGATAGGATGGACGATAGCAGACATTCAGTGCATTAGTCCGGCAATCTGTATGCACAAAATCCTCCTAGAGGAAGATCATAAGCCGACTATTGATGCCCAAAGGCGGTTAAACCTTGCAATGAAGGAGGTAGTGCGTAAAGAAATAATTAAATGGTTAGATGCTGGTATTATTTACGCCATCTCCGACAGCAAATGGGTAAGCCCGGTGCAATGTGTTCCCAAGAAAGGAGGCATGACCGTGATAACCAACGAAAACAATGAGTTAATCCCAACCAGGACTGTGACCGGTTGGAGGGTTTGTATGGACTATCGGAAGCTTAACAAAGCTACTCGAAAAGACCACTTTCCTTTACCCTTTATTGATCAAATGCTTGATAGATTAGCAGGTAAACCTTACTATTGTTTTCTTGATGGTTATTCAGGATATAATCAAATTGCTATTGCACCGGAGGACCAAGAGAAAACGACTTTCACATGCCCCTATGGAACATACGCATTTAGGAGGATGCCGTTCGGCCTCTGTAACGCACCTGCCACCTTCCAAAGGTGCATGATGGCAATATTCTCCGACATGGTAGAGGACTTCCTCGAGATCTTCATGGATGATTTTTCCGTCTTTGGAGATGATTTTGAGAGCTGCCTCGGCAACCTTCAAAAGGTACTTGAAAGATGTGAAAAAGCTAATCTTGTTCTTAATTGGGAAAAATGCCATTTTATGGTAGATGAAGGGATAGTTTTAGGCCATAAGATTAGCTGCCGTGGGATAGAAGTCGACAGGGCAAAGATTGAAGTCATAGAGAAGCTGCCGCCGCCAACCACAGTCAAGGGCATTAGGAGTTTTTTAGGGCATGCTGGTTTTTATAGGAGATTTATTGCCAATTTCTCAAAAATCACGAAACCCCTATGTCATATCTTAGAGCAGAACCGACCCTTTGACTTTAATGAAGAATGTACTGAAGCATTCAAGGTTCTGAAGGAAAAGCTAGTGACAGCCCCCATAGTACAGCCACCAGACTGGACGCAACCGTTTGAAATTATGTGTGATGCTAGTGACTATGCTGTCGGGGCAGCACTTGGGCAGCGCAAGGACAGGCTATTTCATGTCATATATTATGCCAGCAAAACATTGAATGATGCCCAAGTGAATTATACCACCACAGAAAAGGAGCTGTTAGCTGTGGTGTTCTCCATCGACAAGTTTCGTCCTTACATACTTGGAACGAAGGTTATAATACACACCGACCACTCTGCCCTCAAGTATTTATTTGCAAAAAAGATGCAAAGCCTAGGTTGATACGGCAGATCTTACTATTATAAGAGTTCGACCTTGAGATAAAAGATAAAAAGGGGACAGAAAATCAGGTGGCAGATCACTTGTCGAGGTTGGAGATGGGACAGTGTCTACCTTTAGATGAGACACACATACTAGAGACCTTCCCAGATGAGCAGCTCTTTGCTGCCGCAATAGCTGTCGCGACAGCCATGGCGGTAGGTAAGTCTTCTAACCTTCCCTGGTATGTTGATTTCGTTAATTTTATAGTTAGCGGAATATTACCTTCTAATCTTACTTATCAAGCCAGGAAGAGGTTTCAAAATGATGTTAAACATTATTATTGGGACGAACCTCTTCTTTTCAAAATGTGCGCAGATCAGGTTATAAGGAGATGTGTACCAGAAGAAGAACAAGAAGACATTCTCCATCACTGTCATGCTTCACAATATGGAGGACACTTAGGAGGCAATAAAACTGCTGCCAAGGTGCTGCAGTCAGGGTTCTACTGGCCGACACTGTACAAGGACGCACAGGAATTTTACAAAAACTGTGACAGGTGCCAACGGACAGGTAATATCTCGAGGAGAAACGAGATGCCACTGCAGAATATTTTAGAAGTCGAAATCTTCGACGTTTGGGGGATTGATTTTATGGGACCTTTTCCATCTTCGTGTGGAAATCTTTACATCCTCCTAGCAGTAGATTATGTCTCCAAGTGGGTAGAAGCAATCGCAACTCAAAAGAATGATGCCAAAACGGTCCAAAAGTTTTTGCACAAAAACATATTTTCTAGATTTGGCATCCCTAAGGCGATTATCAGTGATGAAGGGAGACATTTTGACAATAGGGTAATTGCTGCCGCCTTGAAGAAATATGGTGTCAAGCACAGGATCGCGACAGCATACCACCCACAGACCAATGGACAGGCTGAGATTTCCAACAGGGAAGTGAAGAACATTCTTGAAAAGATGGTTAAACCAACTAGGAAAGATTGGTCTCTACTTCTGAATGATGCATTATGGGCATACATGACAGCTTTCAAAACTCCATTGGGCATGTCTCCATTCCGATTGATCTATGGGAAAACCTGCCACCTGCCTGTCGAGATAGAGCACAAGGCATATTGGGCAATCAAGGCAGTAAACATGGACTTAGACAAGGCAGACCAGAAAAGGCTGTTAGATTTGAATGAGATCGATGAAATATGGACGATGGCCTACGACAACGCAAGAATATACAAGGAAAAAACAAAGAAGTGGCATGACAAGAAGCTGCTGCCACGTCAGTTCTGCCCAGGGCAGCTTGTGTTGTTGTTTAATTCTAGGTTGAAACTCTTCCCAGGGAAGCTTAAATCTAGATGGTCTGGCCCGTTCCAAGTGGTTCAAGTTTTTCCCCATGGTGCCATTATAATTCAATCACTAAAGGACGGGCACCAATTCAAAGTCAATGGACAACGCCTCAAGCACTATCAAGGGACTGAAGCCCCAGGAATACAAGAAGTGGTTACTTTAGGTGATGCCCCAAAAGGCATCCCTAATTTAACCTAATTTTTTATTTTTATTCTTCTTTTACTATTAATATTATTTGTTAGGAATTAGATTTATTATTCGAATAATGTTTTGTTTTTATAATTTTAGTTTTTAGGAAATAAAGGAGTCAAGTGAGAAAGAAGAAGTGGCCCAAGCCCACCGCTCATCCACCAGCCCAATAAAGCCCATTTATGGTAACCTGTCGTTTCGGCTGCCAGCGCAGACGGATTTGACAGGCTGTCAACAGACGCACAGCAGACGAAGAAGCGTGCGGCAGACGCACAGCAGACGCATTAATGCGTGTCAGACGTGTCAGACACGCAATATCCAATCTGCCGCCCCGTTATTCCCGCCTGCCGTTGCGGCATTAAATGGGCAGCTACTCGACCGCTATATAAACCCCTTCCCCTTTTCATTTTTCATCACTTCTGATTTTCTCTCTTGTTATTCTCTTCTAGTTTTATCTATTTTCTTTCTTTTTCAGCCCTTGCAACCAAAATGTCATCACGACAAACTCGTCAGAACGCTGCTGTCGCTTCTTCTTCAGCAGCAGCATTCCCCGTTCGCTAAAAAGGAACTATGGGAGGAACAGAGCTTCATCTATAACAGAGATGCCTCTCTTTTTGGACTCCGGCCGTTCATTATGAAGGCCATAACAGCACAACTTTGGGAGGACTTTGCCGAGCAGCCGGTAGAGCTTAATGACACTCTGGTCAGGGAATTTTACGCGGCGATCGAAAGTAAGACGGTGACATCTGTCACTGTCCGAGGAGTGACAGTTCCTTTCACCGCCAGCAGCATCAACCATGTATTCGGCCTCTTCTTTGGCCCCAATGATGATGCTCATCAACAATTTTGGGACACCCTCGACGCTGCCGGACATGATGCTGTCATGAGGGAGTTGACAGAGGAGGGAACGACATGGAGCACCAGTAAGAAGAACCCCAACTCCGTCAATAGGGCGCAGCTACTCCCTGAGGCAAAACTATGGAACGCTTTCATCAAAAAGCGTATCCTGCCCTCGTCCCACCATACGACAGTCAACCGACAGCGGCTGGCCCTTATCCACTCCATTATGCACGACAGGCCCATCAATGTGGGCAGGTACATGCGGGACAGCATTCTCGATTGTGCCTTCCGATCAGATTCACGACTCTGCCTGCCCTTCACCATCATTGCCCTCTGCCGCAGCGCTGCCGTACCGGAGGACCCTTCAGACAAAATCAAGAAGGGCAGCGGCTGGACAGACAGCAACATCTCCAGCCTCATGGAGATCATCGTCGTATCGCCTCTCAACGCCTTCGATCCAAACGCCCCTCCTGCTGAGTCTGATGATGAACCTGCCACCGAACCTGCCCCAGAAGCTGCCACCAACACCGCTCCGGCAGATCAGAACGCCCACATCCTTGCTGCCATCTTGAGAATAGAGGAGCGCCAGATGGGTTTGATGACTTTCATCCATGACTTCTCCAATGCAACGGTAAATTTCATTACCAATACTTTGAATTTTCCAGATGTCATTTTCCCCACCTTCCCCGCCCATTATTTCAATATCCCCTCCCCCACTCCCACACCACCTGTCTCTCCCCACGGAGAATCTGCCTCCTCCACACCTTCCCCGACGGCAACCGGTAGCCCACCGGCAGACACCTCCCCTCGAGGCACCAAGCGAGCTGCCACTGATGACAGCCCTCTTGTCCGGAGAAATTTGGACAGCGCCTTCACGCGTGTAAAACGTATTAAGCATGTGGCCAACAAGAGAAGGCTGTCCAAAGCCATCACTAGTAGCAGCTGGGACAGCAGCAGCAGTTCCGATGTCAGGCTAGTGGAGCCACCTGCCCTTCAACCTGCTGACGACCCTGTCCCACAACCGGAGGAAGAACCTGCACCTCAACAGGCTGATGAACCTGTTGATCAACCTGCTCCGGAACCTGCCCAGCCACCTCCACAACGCAGACGCCGCCATCAGATCCGCGTCAGCAGCAGCAGCGAGGACAGCGAATAAAATTTAAGTTTTTATTTCTTTTTCTCCTCCTATTGCTGCCTGCCCTTATATATTTGTGATGTACTTTTATTTATCGTATTTGTTTTTGTGTCATTGTGCATTGAGGGCAATGCAACCCTCGAGTTTGGGGGTGCCAACCCTCCATATTTAATGGAGTCTTTAGCACATCTTTTGATTAATTGTTGTGTCTTATTAGTTATTTATTTTCTCTAAAAAAAATCAGAAAATTTAAACTGTTGGCTTAAAAACTGTGAAGTTAATTTACCTGTCATGACGGCTCTGTCGTGGCAGCATCTTTAGGACAGGTTAAGGAAAAGTTTAGAGCCTTTCTATAGTTCTGAAAACTTAAACACTTTTGTGACTGTTATATTGCTTAGATTTCTTTTAGCCAAACTAGAATAGGAAGCTTAGAACTTGGATAGCCCCTAGAGGTGCCTAACACTGGCTCTAGGAAAGAAGTTTAGCAAAAGAAAATCAAAAACCTAGAGGTGCCCGAAACCGGCTCTAGGAAGCTAACTAGAGGTGCCCGAAACTGGCTCTAGAAAAACTTAGCTTGAAAATAGAAGAAAAAGAAGCATGAAAATGTGCCTTCTAAAAGAAAGTAAACTTTGGCATAAAATTCGAGTTAAGGAGTTGAATATTCTAGTGAAACTAAGAGAGTCTTAGCATATAACTGTTCACAAGCATGCACACACTGCACGAGAGCTATAGGGAGACTCCGGACAGATCCTAACCCTTCCGACAGGTTGCTGCCGCCATAGAGAATGAGCGACAGGTAAGGGACAGTTCATTGTTTGAAGGCCAACACAAAAATTTTCAGTTCTCTTTTAAGTCTTCATTGCTTGAGGGCAAGCAAAAACTTGAGTTTGGGGGTGTGTTGAGTGTGTAAAAGTTCTATTATTTACACCTTTTTTTAACCCATATTTCTGCTGCATTCAAGCACCATTGCATTGCATTTAGGTTAGTTTTCAATAAAACATCACAATTATATAAAAGGCACGGATTCTACTGAAAGATGGCTATTTTTGTAGGTATCTGTCACAGTAGATGTCGAAGGCAGGCGCAGGGCAGATAAGCAGGAGAGCTGAACTGGACAAGCAGCTGAAGAAGACGAACCTGTCATGGACCTGTTGTGCCAGCATGATGACAGCAGATTTATGAAGAGGAAAAGTGAAGTGGACCTCGATAGATAGAGAAAAATCTGCTTGTCTGTCGTGTGGAAGCCGAATATTTTTCCAAGCCCCGGATCAAAAGATATGTCAAGCCAAAGCTCAAAGGAGAGGAAATCCCTAAAAGCAAGGATGCGGCTGGAAAGTAGGAGACTTTAGAGATTTAGTCTTTATTAGAATCTTACTTTTAATTAAAGTTGTAATCCTTGTTACCTTAGATAACTTGAGCCCAAAGCTTATATAAAGGGCATAGATTAAACCTAGGGCATAACCGATTACCCCATAACCGAAACCAAACCCCTGCCGTCCACCCGTCACCGACATGTTCTAATTTCCCCCTAGGGCTACGGGTTGTTTTGTAAAGTAGTTGCAAGGGTTGCTTTGTTTTAGGATTTTTCAAGTTCAATAAAATAAACTTCAAGTTCTTTTATCTTGGTTTTAATATCTTGCAAGAGCATCGGGAGAGCATTGTGAGGTTATCTATTTACTTAGCATCGGGAGAGTTAAGTATACGAAAGAGGTAAAAGCGCGTTCTCTAGTTTATAGTTGAACCATCTCGTGCTTAGGGATAAGGCGAGGTTAAGTGGCTAAGGAAGAATTCATACACATCGGTGTTCATCCTTCGATTCACGCCGGGAGGTATCATCAAAGACGTGATCATCGACAGACTTGTGCCTAGGGATAGGGCAAGGCAGATCTGGGATTCTTGCCAAACTTGAAGTACGGAGTTAGTGTTCGCTGCCGCGACAGCTAACGGACAGCCACCGCGACAGGTGCTGTCGGCGACGGGCGCAACGACAGAACTGGAGATCCTAAGCAATTCAATACCTGCACTACTGAGCAATTCAATACCAGCCCATTCTCTCTATCTTGATATTTCAATTCCTTTATTTACGTTTTTACAATATTATTCGTGACAACTTCTCATAATTATTTCCTTTACTTCGTGTAGTGAATTTAGGTGAAGCTATTAGCCCAATCCCTGTGGAGACGATATCCGATACTTCGTATCAGTTTACTTCTTGCGTCGTGTATACTTGCACTATAATTGCGATAGATTATTTTACACGCAACAAGTATCCGATTGTGTTTTATGTTGTAAAAGGTTATGGTTTATCACTTGGAAGCCAATATGACATGTTAATGATATTGAAGCATGTGGTGCTTGTTGTGACTGCAATGTTGCATGAATGATGTTGATGTGTGTTAAAAGGCTTTATGGAAAGTGTTTTGTAAAGTGCATTATTTGTGTTGTTTCATTAGAGCATGCCTCACTAAGCAATTGTGCTTACGCTCTCTCTCTCTCTTGAACCAATAATGCAGATAATTGAGGTGTTTGATGGCAGCAAGAAGGCTAAGAATCCAAGGGAAAGCTAAGCTCATGTATGGTGACTATTCTCACAACATTATTAGATTTTGATATTTTGCAATGGGAACCTAGGATGTGTCTTTGGGAGATGTTTTGGACTCCCTAGTTGTGGCCTAATGCCTTAAGTGTTTTGGATATGTAATTGGCCATTTTGGTGCTTTCTTTGATGATTTGATGGTTGTTGGCTTTGGATATTAGGTAACATGCCTATAGACTTGTGAATTTTCCTACTTGATGCCATGAATGTGTTTTGATGTTGCAAGCATGTGCTATATATGTGTGATGATTTGTTGGCATGATTAGGAAGTCATTAGGGTGTGTTTGAGTGATTAATTGTATGTTAAACCAGCAAAATCTGCATTTTCTGGGCAGTCCGTATCGGAACGGGCACTATTGTTTCGAAACGGGGGCATGTAATGGCTTCGTGTATCGAAACGGGTAGAGGCCGTTTCGAAACGTTTTTGCCACTGTCAAGCCCTGTTTCGATACAGGTCTCGAAACGAACCCGTGTTTCAGAACGGTCAACCCCCGTTTCGAAACACTAGACCGTTGGGCACTGATTTGAATGGTTTAAGGTTTGCAAGCTTTACGTTTTAGTCCAGAATTTTGTATTTGCAATTGCCTGAGTTTGAGATGTTCGTTTGAAGTGAAATTTGACAGGGAAGCATGTAATATGACTAATTTGATTTTGGTAACTTAAAAATCAGCAAAGTCCTTCATCTTTCCAGAATTTACATTTTAGTCCATAACTTTGTATGTTGTGCAATTGAGTCCCTTATTGCTTTCCGATCGCTGTGATTTTCAAGTATGCTTTTCTCAAGAGTACACTTATGGTTAACGAGCATCTAGATAAGATTAAAAAGAAAAAAAGGGTCGTTAATCAAGGTTGACTTTTGGGTTGACTTTGGTTTTCCCCGTGTAATCTTCGTAGTTCGGGTCAACCGTCTAGGCTGGGCTAAGGGGTTACATTTGGTGGTATCAGACCTAGGTTCTCGTGCAATTGGGAAAAGTTATGTGGGTGATGCATGTATGATTGCATGATGTGCCTTTTTGAATGAAAGTGTAATGTGTGAATGGTAAAGTATGTTGCAATTGTGATGTTATGCTGTGTTGAAGCATGTTAGAGGGACCCATTGCCATGTCAAAACTAATGAAATGAATTGTTTTTGAAAAATGAGCTTGAGTGCTTGGATTTCTTACCTTGTTGGGCCTAATTATGTTTATTGCATTGTATTAGTGCATTGTCTTAGTGAATGGGGCCTCGTAGAGAGACGATAATTATTACGCGAGCTATGGCTCAGAATGAGAATGAGAACAATGTTGAAAATGTTGTGGATATACCTCCTCCTCCTGGTGGTGGACCGCCCGGTGGTGGTGGTGCTGGAGGTGATGGAGCTGGTGTTGGTGCTGGTGCTGGGGTCGCTGGACCTAAAGCTGGGCAGGGGCAAGCTGCTCCTGACATGACAGTGTTGATACAGGCTATTTCTGGAGCCTTTTAGGCGGCAGTAGCTGGAGCTCACGAAGCTGGGCATCAGGGTGGTGCCAATGCGAGGTTACCTTTGGAACGTTTGCAGAGTCTGGGAGGGACTGAGTTCAGAGGTTTGTCTGTTGAGGGTTCCGAATCTTGGTTGGAAAGTACCAAGAGGATACTGGGACAAATTAAATGCAATGATGTGCAGAAGTTAGGATGTGTGGTATCGCTGTTGCATGATGATGCGTATACCTGGTGGACGACCACTGTCTCCGGAATGGAGGAAGCTGATGTAACTTGGACGTTCTTTCTGAACGCGTTCAAGCGAAAGTATCTAGGAGTGCGATACCTAGATGAAAAGAAAAGAGAGTTCATGTCTCTTACGCAAGGGAGCATGATGGTGGCTGAGTACGAGATCTAGTTTGTCCGTCTCAGTCAGTACGCACCTGAGCTTATACCTGATGAGCGGGAGAGGTGTGAGCGTTTCCGGTATGGTTTGGTGACGGACGTAAAGATCTTTATGCTTGCAGCTGAGTACACTAATTTTGATGTGCTGGTTAGTAGGGCGAAGGATATTGAGCAGAACCTGGGTTTATCTTCTAGAGGTGTGGGTTCTAGCTCGGGCAAGAGAGCTACTGAGTATGGTTCCAGTGGTGGACGGAAAAAGAGAGGACGAGATAGGAGGTATCAGTCTTCTGCTAGGCGTGGTGGTGGTGGGCATGGTGCGCCTGTTCAGGGGGACAGGGCGAGAGCCGATCAGAACACATGCTGGGCGTGTGGATCGCGTGGTCATTTGAGGCGTGATTGTCCTCGGGCAGCGAGAGAGGTGCAAGCCCCTGTGGTTGTGACCGGTAACTCGTGCTGGAATTGTGGTTCTGCAGATCACATGAGGAGGCCTGTAATGGCTTCGTGTATCGAAACGGGGGCCTGTAATGGCTTCGTGTATCGAAACGGGTAGAGGTCGTTCCGAAATGTTTTGCCACTGCCAAGCCCTGTTTCGATACAGGTCTCAAAACGAACCCGCGTTTCGGAACGGTCAACCCCCGTTCCAAAACACTAGACCGTTGGGCACTGATTTGAATGGTTTAAGGTTTGCAAGCTTTACGTTTCAGTCCCGAAATTTGTATTTGCAATTGCCTGAGTTTGAGATGTCCGTTTGAAGTGAAATTTGACAGGGAAGCATGTAATATGACTAATTTTATTTTGGTAACTTTAAAATCAGCAAAGTCCTTCATCTTTCCAGAATTTACATTTTGGTCCCTAACTTTGTATGTTGTGCAACTGAGTCCCTTATTGCTTCCCGATCGCTGTGATTTTCAAGTATGCTTTTATCAAGAGTACGCTTAAGGTTAACGAGCATCTAGATAAGATTAAAAAGAAAAAAGGGTCGTTAATCAAGGTTGACTTTCGGGTTGACTTTGGTTTTCCCCGTGTAATCTTCGTAGTTCGGGTCAACCGTCTAGGCCGGGCTAAGGGGGTTACACATCTAGTAATGGTTAATGCTTCAATTGTCAACAACAAATGGTCAAGAAATTAACTTAGTGCTTATTTGTCATTTCTTTGTATAGACAAACACTAGTGAGCAAAAATTGTTAGATTTCTCAAGTGTTTTAGGTTTTGGGTGAGAGCTAAATTGTGCAAACAAATACCTATTAGAGGGATTTGAGTTTGCTTATCTTTTATCATGTAAAGAGAGTTTGATCAAGGCTTTGAGTAGAAAGCTTGATCGGTGTATAAGGGTTTCCTCCTAAGCCTAGAAAAGGGGACGGATCAATAGTGGACTGATTAGAAATCCTTAGTGGGAAGCTAAGGTAGTGGATGTTGACCTTGGTTAGTAGGTTGAACCACTATAAATCATTGTGTCCTTAATCTTTTTAGCTTCCACAACACTTACACCCAAAATTCCACTTCTCCACAACTTGGCGAGCAAGAACGATTGAAGGAATCGAGCACCGTAAAACCCAACAGATTATGTTTTACGTTGAACCACTATAAATCATTGTGTCCTTAATCTTTTTAGCTTCCACAACACTTACGCCCTTCAAAGATGACCCAAGTTTATCGATACACAGGCAAGTCGTATCGATACCCCTGTGTTGTTTAGCCTGCAAAAATCCTTTGAGTATCAATACTCGAAACCGAGTATCGATATGCATACCAGATAGGCTTCACATACAACTCCAAAGTGCATTTTAATCAGCCAAGCATGCTCAAGCATCAATAGATAAACATCCCTAAGCATATACTACATGTCAATCATGCTTAAATGCAACTACAAGGGTTTTACCAATCCAACACATGTAATTCTAGTAAGCTATATGTCATGGACTTATTTCTTCGGCTCAAATCCGTGCGGCACTAGCACTCTCGGCACGATGCTAGTAAGCCTTGATGTCGCAACGCTATGGCAAACGAAAGGAGCAAGAGATATTTACAAGGAAAGGAACCTTGTATTAAGCAACGGAAGCTTTACAAGTATGCTTTACAAGAGCTTGAATGGCTACTACTTGGATGGTTTACAAATGAGAGGGGTGGCCTATTTATAGGCACCAACCTCCTCAACGAACGGCTAGGATCTATTTGATCCAACGGCTACGGTTTCGCCTCCCAAAATATCTACTACACCTAGATATATCTAGATAATTCCACACTTATCTACATATATCCTAAATGGTCTAAAAGCTCTAATATATTCTAAGTTACTCTAGAATATTCCGGAGTTGTCTGGAGTTGTCTCGAGCCTTCCTGACTTGTCCCGAGCCCTCTTGATCTTTCTCGGGTCTTCTAGGTTCCTCCGGGTGAGCCTAGATGGTTGTGGAAGTCTCTGGAACCCCTCAGAATAGTATGGAGACGTTTGGGGCCCTCTAGGCCGTTCTAGAGTCTTCCTTGGGTCTTCCTTGGCCTTAAAAGGCTCATGGCATCTCATTTTGTCTAAGTTGGCCCGTGAGCACCTAGGTGGTGCACCTTGGGCGCGCGCAGCGCACCTAGGTGGGGCGGATCGGGCGTGCACTGCGCACCTGGGTGGCACACCTCGGTGCTGCTCGGTGCACCCGGGCGGGTGTGCCCCTCGGATGGCTGGGTCGCGACCAGGCGGGACGTGACTTCCTCCCCCACCCGATCTCGCGACGTCCTCGTCGCATCTTCGTGGAACAGGGGTGTTGCTGGAGCGCTTCCCTCGTCTCCTAGCTCGCCTTGCTTTTGCCCTCGGCTTGTCGGCATCATTGGAAGACCTTTCCCTCGAACCTTGACCCTCGGTGGTCTTGGAAGCAACGTGCTTGGTGGCCTTCCCTGACATGGTCACCCCTTTACCTTGGTTTAGTCCCTTGGACGGCTTGGCCCTTTGGACGGCCTTGTTGAGTTGAAGTGCAGAGACCACTCTTTTCCCTTGCTTGGTGGCCCTTATGGTTGGTACCACACATGATGGTGCACCCTCGGTGATGCATAGACTGTTGGCAAAAGGCATCGGAATTGCCTTGGCTTGTTCAAAGAGCTCGAGCCCTAGGATGAGTGGGTAGTCGTCTAACGGCACGATCGAGAAGTCCATGCGGTCTGACCATGTCCCAATGACGGTCTTGACTCCTCGAACAAACCCGTGGATGGGTTGAGCGGCAGAATTTACGGCCTTGACGGATCCTCCCCCTTTCACAATGCTAAGACCAAGCCTCTTTGCTTCATGTAAAGAGACAAAGTTATGGGACGCACCTGTGTCGAGCATTGCTCTTGAGGCCTTTCCATTGATGGTAACGTCCACGAATAGCAATCCCTTGGCTTGGGTCTTCGGGGCGGACTGGATCCCATTCAAGAGCTGTAGTGATCCCATTTGTGCACCTTGGTCCCTCTCGGCATCACTACCTTCGTCGGTATCACTTCCCTCTTGATGCTTGGCTAGGATTGCACTAAGGGCTCGGCGTTGTGGGCACTCCCGAACCCAATGGTTGCCATCACAGATGTAGCAAGTACTAGGTGGTGATCTCTTGGCACCTTGAGAGTCTTTAGACCTACCACGGTCTTTGTCCCTCCATGAGGACGAGCCTTTGTGCTTCGGTGGGTCCTCGTCCTTGTGACTCTCCTTACGTGGGCTCCTATCTCTCCCACCATTGAAGTGGCCACTCTTCTTGTCCCTCGACTCATTGTTGGACTCCCTGGGGATGGGGTAGTCAATGAGGCTCTCGGCCACGGCGATGGCATCGGCAAGGTTTTGCACTCCACGACGCCTTAACTCGGTCTTGGCCCATGGTTGGAGTCCATCGGTGAAGTTGAAGAGTGAATCCTTCTCTGAGAGATCGGGGATCTCGAGCACCAAGCTAGTGAACTCCTTGACATAGTCTTGGATGCTCCCTGTTTGCTTGAGCCTTCGTAGGCGAGCTCGTGCCTCATCCTCGGCATTCTCCGGATAGAATTGCCTTTTGAGCTCCCTTTTAAAATCATTGAAGGTAGTAATGGTGCACGTACCTCTCTCGACATCGAGACGCCTTCTCCTCCACCAAAGCATGGCGGTGTCGGTGAGGTATAGGGTTGCGGTCTGGATCTTGGAGGCATCGTCCCTGATGCCAACGGCTTCTAAATATTGCTCCAAGCCATATAAGAAGTTGTCGACTTCCTTGGCGTTGCGCGTCCCTGAAAAGGTTTGAGGCTTGGGCACCTCGACCCTTCTAGCCTCGACGGTAGTGCTTGGCCCGGCTGCCATAGCACGTTTGCACAAGGCAAGGTCGCCTTGCAATGCTTCAAGTTGATCATACACGTTGGTAAGTTCTTGTTGGAACGACTCACGTACCTTTGTGAGTTCTGCTACGAGTGCGTCGCGTACTTCACCCATTTCTGCGTGCAGGGTCTCTTCTAGCTTGATCTTCATTGCCCTCACGGCTGTGTGGATCTCGGTATCCTCCACCTCAAGGCCTTCAATCCGCTCATGAAGGTCGTCCACTTGGGCACCCATGCTTGATACGCCTTCCTCCACGCGAGTTAGGCGCGACTCCAAGCTAGAGAGTAAGTCTTTGGACTTGGCACGAGGCCTTGTCTCGACAGGATCAGCCCTTACTTCTTGCACACCTTGGTCATGCGTGACCTCGGTGTCGGACGGGCTAGCGGCTTGAGTCTTGGCGGTCTTGGCCATTCTCCCGAGCGATCGGAACTTGCTCTGATACCAACTGTCACGGACTTATTTCTTCGGCTCAAATCCGTGCGGCACTAGCACTCTCGGCACGATGCTAGTAAGCCTTGATGTCGCAACGCTATGGCAAACGAAAGGAGCAAGAGAGATTTACAAGGAAAGGAACCTTGTATTAAGCAACGGAAGCTTTACAAGTATGCTTTACAAGAGCTTGAATGGCTACTACTTGGATGGTTTACAAATGAGAGGGGTGGCCTATTTATAGGCACCAACCTCCTCAACGGACGGCTAGGATCTATTTGATCCAACGGCTACGGTTTCGCCTCCCAAAATATCTACTACACCTAGATATATCTAGATAATTCCACACTTATCTACATATATCCTAAATGGTCTAAAAGCTCTAATATATTCTAAGTTACTCTAGAATATTCCGGAGTTGTCTGGAGTTGTCCCGAGCCTTCATGACTTGTCCCGAGCCCTCTTGATCTTTCTCGGGTCTTCTAGGTTCCTCCGGGTGAGCCTAGATGGTTGTGGAAGTCTCTGGAACCCCTCGGAATAGTGTGGAGACGTTTGGGGCCCTCTAGGCCGTTCTAGAGTCTTCCTTGGGTCTTCCTTGGCCTTAAAAGGCTCATGGCATCTCATTTTGTCTAAGTTGGCCCGTGAGCACCTAGGTGGTGCACCTTGGGCGTGCGCAGCGCACCTAGGTGGGGCGGATCGGGCGTGCACTGCGCACCTCGGTGGCACACCTCGGTGCTGCTCGGTGCACCCGGGCGGGTGTGCCCCTCGGATGGCTGGGTCGCGACCAGGCGGGACGTGAAATATAGCATGCATCTCATGAGAAATACCGTAAAGCATATGAAAAGCATCATTCTTCCTCAAACAAAATATAATGACCCTTTACAAACCCAAATAAACAAATCAACTTATCTCAACTAGGAAGTTCTAAAACAAATCTCCCAAACTGAGGTTCTTTCCCCATTGCCAAAATCTACTTATTTAAAATCACCAAAGTTCATACTTGGTGGCCATGCATACGAACGTTCACACTTGCTAATAGCTAGTTGGGTCCGATAATGTTGTGGTAGGATTAGGTTGGTTGGGGGGTTTAAAGTGTTGTTTTGGTGCTTAAAGAGTTTAGAGGTGTGGTGGTAAGGAGGTTACCAGTTGAAGTTAGAATCGGTCGAGGTGGTTGTGAATAGCTAATAGGTGTGGTAGTTTCTTTGTGTTAGATGATGTTGTAGGCTACTGGATGTGTTTCCGGAGTGTTGAGGCGTCTTGGCGTTGATGATTGCAATAGGAGGGTTGTTTATATAGGTGACGATTTGTAGTAACCTTAAAGGAGTTGAGAGGAGGTTATATTTAGAGGTTTAGATAAGGTTTGGCTTGGGATGAGTAGAGGTTTCGTAATCTTAATGTGTTTGTATGGAATGGGTGGTATCCAGGTAAGGTTATTGTTATGGTCAAAGCTTGAAGTGGAAAGGTAATGTAAGTTCAAGGGCCACTGTTGGTTGGCCGGGTTCTTGTGAGAAGTGGTTTGTTAGTTGAGTATAAGTAAATCTTTCCTAAGTCATTTGGGGGTAAGTGGAAAAGCTGGCGGAGTTAAGGTTGGAGTCTTGTGACGTGAATTTCGGATGTTGTGTGAGTAGTTTTGATGAGTTGTTATGGTAGTGATAGTGGCGGATGTGAAGGAATGTTATCAATACTTTGAGAAGTTTGGGTAAGCAGTTGTTGCTTAAGAAATCTTTGCTTGTCGTGGTAATCGTTAAGCAGGAGTTGAGCGGTTGGCGAGAGGTTTTAGAAGCAGAGTAGGTTGTGGGTCACGTGGTGGCTGAAAGATGGATGGGTTGGTGTCACCGTGTGTGCAGGTTTTGTTGAGGGAGTTATGAGGTAAGGCGGAGTATGTTGTAAAGACTTGAGAGATTTTCGGGTTGTTGAGGCTATGTACAGTTCGAAAGTCTGAAAAGTTAAGCTGATAATAATAACCGAGTGTACTGGAAGTCTTGCATCGTAAGTAGTGGTGTTGGATTTGGGTATAGTGTAAGTTTTATTTGAGGATGTGTTGGTTTCATGGTGTTTTGGGTTGAGGACGTTTCAGTGGTGGTTAAGTCTCCTGTGTTACATTGTGTGTTGCTTGGGAAGTTTGGTATCGTGCTCTTTTCGCAGGTTGAAATTTCGAGGACGAAATTTCCTAAGAGGGGGAGAGTTGTAACACCACAAATTTGGGCTTAGAAGTTTAGTGCCTGAACCGGATCGGTCTGGAAAACGGTTCGAATCTAAAAGAGAATTTTAGGGAACACCTAGTTCGAGATGCTTTAAAAATATAGAAAAATATCTAAAAATCCTCATTTATTATATAATAGAGAATGGTGGAATCAATTGTACAAAATGAAGTTTGGAAATACTACATTTCGGTGTAGTGACCAAATCGTAGTTTTTCCAAAAGTGAAATAGTGACTGTTTTGTAAATGATTGAAACTTTGAATCTTTAAGGAGCTAATTTTACCAAAATGTTTTCATCAGATTTTTCCTTAATTTGGGTAATTTTATTAATGTTTTAATTAAAGGAAATGAGGGTTAATTAAATGAGAAACTAACTTTGACTATTCATAACTACTTTTCACAAATTTTTCATCTCTTCATTTTCTCTCAAATTCCTTTCAACCAAACACATTTTCTCCAGCAAATTTACTTTGATTTTACACTTCATTTGATGAGATTTCAATCCCTCTTTGATTCTTAATCAATTCCTCATCAAATCCACTTGATTTCTACATTAAATTTTGGGAAAACTACACCGGTGTACCCTAACTATGCATGTATTCCTACTTTGGTCCCAAAACTATGTTTTTCGGCAAAAGAGTCCCTTCCGTTACATAGTTTTCCTGTTTTGGACCCCCGACGTTAAATAACTAACGGTTTTGCTGATGTGGCATTTTTAAATATTTTTTAAGGCTGACGTGGCATTTTTAAATATTTTTTTAATCATTTCTCTCTCCTCTTATATATTATTTTTATTTAATTTTATTCACCCAATCATGTTGTGACACGTGTCACTACACTATTAGGTGAAAAAAAACCCCAAATATCCTAAAAATTGGAAGTGGTGCTGCTGGGATCGAACCCAGGACCACCAGCACAACAAACATGCACTTAAACCAACTAGGCTAGGCTGGATACTTGATTTAAATCTACTAACACTTATATTTAAGCTGTACAAATTAACCCAAAAAAACCTAAAAACATAATTGGTGTCGCTGGGAATCGAACCCAAGACCATCGATGCATAAGGCATGCACATAAACCAACTATGCTAGGCTGGTTAACTGATTTAAATCTACTAACATTTATATTTAAGCTGTGCAAATTAACCCAAAAAAACCTAAAAACATATTTATTTATTATAAAATTAATATTTATTAATAATATAAGAGGAGAGAAATAATCAAAAAATATTAAACTAATGATATTTATTAATATTAATAATTGTTAAATTTTTACTTTACTATTACTGCAAGTATTTTTATTTATTTTATAATAATATTAATAAATATTTAACAATTATTATTAATATTATTAATAAATATTATTATAAAATAAATAAAAATACTTGCAGTAATAGTAAAGTAAAAATTTAACAATTATTAATATTAATAAATATCATTAGTTTAATATTTTTTGATTATTTCTCTCCTCTTATATTATTAATAAATATTAATTTTATTATAAATAAATATGTTTTTAGGTTTTTTTGGGTTAATTTGTACAGCTTAAATATAAATGTTAGTAGATTTGAATTAGTTAACCAGCCTAGCATAGTTGGTTCACGCGCATGCCTTATGCATTGGTGGTATTAGGTTCGATTCCCAGCGGCACCATTATATTTTTAGGTTTTTTGGGGTTAATTTGTACAGCTTAAATATAAGTGTTAGTAGATTTGAATCAAGTATCTAGCTTAGGTTAGTTGGTTCAAGCGCTTGTTTGATGCGCTGGTGTCCTGGGTTCAAATCCCAGCAGCACCACCACTTTCGATTTTTAGGATATTTGGGGGGGGTTTCACCTAATAGTGTAGTGACACGTGTCACAACATGATTGGGTGAATAAAATTAAATAAAGATAATATATAAGAGGATAGAGAAATGATTAAAAAAATATTTAAAAATGCCACGTCAGCCTTAAAAAATATTAAAAAATGCCACATCAGCAAAACAGTTAGTTATTTAACGTCGGGGGACCAAAAAAGGAAAACTATGTAACGGAAGGGACTCTTTTGCCGAAAAACATAGTTTTGGGACCAAAGTATGAATACAGGCATAGTTAGGGTACCACCGGTGTAGTTTTCCCTTAAATTTTCAAGAAAACTTGCCCAAATCAAGGAGAAACCATCCATTAGAGGTAAGCTTCGTCCTTCTCCTCTAATGATCAGTTCTTTATTGAAATTCCCAAGTTATCAATCCTTTATTAATGATTTATAAATGGTTTTAATGTTAGAAACAAGAAATTGTCTTAAAACTCATGATTTTGGAAGAGATCTTGATGATTTTCGTGGATCTTGGTTAGGCTCTATTTTGAGGTTGTTTTCTAATGTATTTTGGATGTTAATTGATGTTACGAATGAGGTTTTATCAATCAAATCCCGAATAGGTTTGTTTTCCTAAGTTTTGCTTGTTAGAATAATGGTTTTTGGGGTGGTTTTGGTGATCTGCTGTTGCTGGAGGTATACGGTCATGTTTATGTTGCTTTTTTATGTTAATTGATGTTTATAAAAGGTTAGAATTGATAGGTCTTGGCTGGGCTTTTTTTGGGAGAGTTTGGAGGTGATTTCGGTTGTTTTTGGTAGCCGAAATGAGGTTCTTGAGTAGAGCAACGAGTTGGGTTGTATTGCTGGTGATTTTAATGCATGGTGATGCATTAGTCCTCTATTGTTTTGTGTTAAAAACAGAGGAGAATGATCCGGAAGCGATAGAGGTGGCGTTGGAGGTTTTGGACGCTTGGGAGGCTTGTCGGCTAGCATAGTTTTGTGTATCGGTGAGTGAGATCATGTTTTCCAGCTTTGGAATGATTTGAAAAGAGGTTTGGGAACTTAAATTTAAGCTTGAAATGCCGGTTTCAGTTCGGAAGTAAGTAAAATGGATTTCTCTCTCAATTGTGCTATTATTGTTTTGAAAACTATCAAAATGGGTTTTGATGTGATTGTTTTGACAATGTGGTTTAATTTGTTGTTTGAGCATGGTTTTAAAGCATGTGAGTTGGTTGTCAAACTTAGTTTGAGGAAAGATGCATGAAATTGATATTTCGCGTGAGTATGAGTTGTCAATTTGTGTCTCAAATGCTTTGTTCGGCTTTTTGGCCTTAAAGGTGATGCATGCTTTAAAAACAACGAATGTGTTGATGTTTAACATGATATATATTGGCATAGATGATGTAAAGATTACCGTATATATTGATCGATCAATAGGATGTAGAGTGCACTATAAACTAAAAATTCGTACGTGCTCTTGGGTGTCGTCCCAAAGAGAGAGACCAATGATGGGCATTCCATTGGATTAGGACTTGGTGAATTATCCAAGCTTTTTGGCAACAAGAGTTATTGCCATGAGACCGATGATGGGCATTCCATCGGAGTAGGACTTGGTGAGAGACCAAGCTTTTTTGCAACAAGAGTTATTGCCATGTGAAATCGATGAGGGGCATTCCATCGTAGTAGGACTTGGTGAAATACCCAAGCTTAGTGGCGAGGCTAGATACTGCCATGAGAGCCGGTGGCGAGATCCCACCGGGGTAGGACGTGACCTCGAGTCAAGTTGTCCGCATATCCGTGTACAATAGAATATGAAAAATGCCAATATATGAGAATGAAATGTGTCACATGTACCAACGCTTGAGATGTTGTATGTAATGAGAAATGAATATGAGATAATAATTTTATGAAATGCTTTTGTGTATCCAGCATATGTGTCCTTGCCATGAGATTTGCATAGGTTGTATGCATGTGTTAGCTAGATGGTACATGTGGTTTTTAAAATGGAGATTTGCTTATGCAAATGAGGTTTTGAGTTTATTAAAATGCTTTTGAGTAACAAGAATGTGTGGCTTTTCCATGAGTTTTGCATTGGTTGAATGCATGAGATAGATAGAAGGAACATATGGTTTCCAAAAGGTATTTTGCTTTGAAACGATTATCAAGCATGAGAAAGGTATAGTGTGAGGTGGAAGTGATTTCCAAGGAAATTGGTTTGAACTTTGCATGAAGTGTTTATGCATCATCAAGGAAATTGGTTTAAACACATCGAAGCAGATGATTAATGCATCATCATGCATTAAAATCTTCAGCCATTACACCTAAACTCGCTGCTCTCACCAAAATTAACATTTTGGCTACCAAACACAACCAAAATCACCTACAAACTCTTCCACAATATAACCCAGCCTAGATCCATCGCTTCTAACCATTCCTAAACATCAATTAACATCCAAAAAGTACCTAAACTCGTCCTTATACCTCCAGCTATTACAGAACACCAAGATCACCCCAAAAACCACCATTTTCACAAGCAAAAACTTAGGAAAATCAACCTATTCGGGATTGCATTGATTAAAACTCAATTTCACATCATTAAACATCCAGAATACATTAAAAACCCATCTCAAAACAGAGCCGAAACAATGACCACGAATTTCTTCAAGATTTGTTCCAAATCTTGAGTTTTAAGCCAAAATCAAGATCACAACATTAAAACCTTTTATAAAACTTAATTTAAGGATTGAGAACTTGGGAATTTCAGTAAAGAACTCATTATTTAGAGGAGAAGAACATCCTTACCTCTAAATGTAGATTTCTCCTTGATTATGGACAATTTCCTTGAAAATCCTATAAGCAAAACAATAAGATTTGATGTACAAAGGATTAGGAATCAATTGATGATTGAAACCTCATCATTTGATGTGAAAATCAAGAGAAATGTTGCTGTAGAAATGTGTTTGGCTGAGGGAATTTTGAGAGAAAATGAGATGAGAATGTTTTTAAGAAAGTTAGTTATGAAAAACTGAAATATCATTTTCCACTTTTCCTTTAATTAATTAATCATTAATTAAATCATTAAAATCTAAAAAAAATCTGGAGAAATCCTTTCTTGGGTAAATTAGCTCCTTAAAGATTCAAAGTTTCAATCCTTACAAAACAGTCACCACTGAACTTTTCAAAAATCACATTTTAGTCACTATTTCGAAATGTTGCACTTCCAAACCTTATTTTGTAAAATTGATTTCACCACTCTCGTATATATATTAAAAGAGGATTTTTAGATATTTTTCCATATTTTTAATGCAACCCAAACTAGGCTTTCCCTAAAACCACCTTTTATATTCGAACAGAAAATCAGACCTCTCTCGATCAAACCCTAAACTTCCAAGCCCAAAATTGGGGTGTTACAACTCTCCCCCCTTAAGAAATTTCGTCCCCTTAAGAAATTTCTTCCTCGAAATTTACCTGGAGGAAAGAGATACGGGAACTACTTCTTCATGTCATCCTTTCGTTCCCACGTGGCTTCCTCAACACCACGATGCTTCCACAACACCTTTACCAACTCAATGGTTTTGCCTCGAAGAACTTTATTGTCTGAATCCATTATTTCCACCGGCTCCTCATCATAGGTCAAGTCTGGATTCAACTCCACTTTCTCCACAAGCATAACATGCGAAGGATCCGATTTATACCTCCGAAGCATAGAAACATGAAACACATCATGAATCAATTTCAACTCTTGCGGTAATCTCAATTTGTACGCAACAGGACCCACACGCTCAATCACCTCGTATGGTCCAATGTACCGAGGGCTCAACTTACCCTTTCGGCCAAACCTCATCACCTTTTTCCAAGGCGAAACTTTCAAGAACACACGGTCACCTACTGCATACTCAATCTCCTTACGCTTCAAATCCGCGTAAGACTTCTGTCGATCAGAAGCTGCCTTAAATCGCTCACAAATGAGCTTCACCTTCTCGATGGTTCCTTTCAACAAAGCTGGCATTGAAACCAACTTCTGACCTGTTTCAGCCCAACAAAGAGGAGTTCTGCACTTCCTCTCGTACAAGGCTTCATAAGGTGCCATTTGAATACTTGCCTGGTAGCTATTGTTATAAGCAAACTCCACCAAAGGCAAATGCTTCGCCCAAGAACCTTGAAACTCAATCACACAACACCTCAACATATCCTCCAGCACTTGGATAACACGCTCAGACTGTCCATCCGACTGTGGATAATAAGAAGTACTGAAATTCAGCCGTGTACCCAATGCTTGATGCAAACATTCCCAGAAACGCGATGTAAACCTCGGATCTCGATCCCACACTATAGACTTTGGCACACCATGCAACCGCACAATCTCAGCAATGTACAACCCTGCAAGCTTGTCCAAAGTGTACGTAGTATGCACATGCAAGAAATGAGCACACTTCGTAAGGCGATCCACAATCACCCACACTGAATTCTTCTTCGATGGCGACAAAGGCAAACCAGACACAAAGTCCATGGTAATCCTTTCCCACTTCCACTCAAGAATCCTCAACGGTTGCAACTACCCAGAAGGAAACTGATGCTCAGCCTTAACTCGCTGACAAACCATGCATTTACTCACATACTCCGCAACATCTTTCTTTAAACCCACCCAATAGTACTCATCCTTAAGATCACGATACATCTTTGTACTACCAGGGTGCGTAGCAAAAGGACTACTATGAGCTTCAGTCAGAATAGCACGCCTCAACTCAGCATCATTGGACACTACTATCCGACTCCCAAAACATAGAACCCCATCATCATTAAAACAGAAATCTGATGGTCTATATTCAGCAATATCATATACATGTGGCACCAAGGAATCATCCAACATATGCTTATCCTTTATCAACTGAACCAAAGATGGTTTCACTTGCAACTCAGCCACAAGACCTCCATCTCGCGAAATGCTCAAACTGGCAAACATAGCCCTCAACTCCACTGCCACCTTCCTACTCAAGGCGTCCGCTACAACATTAGCTTTGCCCGGATGGTACTCGATCATCAGATCGTAATCTTTAAGCAACTCCACCCAGCGTCGTTGCCTAAGATTCAACTCTCTCTGAGACATCAGATACTTCAAACTCTTGTTATCCGTGTACACCGTACACTTCTCACCATATAGGTAATGTCTCCAAATTTTCAAAGCAAAAACCACCGTAGCTAACTCAATGTCATGCGTAGGATAATTGTGCTCATGCACCTTCAACTGGCGCGATGCATAAGCCACAACCTTACCCTCTTGCATCAACACACACCCCAAACCAACGTAGGATGTACACTGTACACCACAAACTTTTTCCCTGATTCAGGCTGAACCAAGATAGGAGCTTGCGTCAAAGCTGCCTTAAGCTTCTCAAAAGCCTGTTGTCTCGCTTCCGTCCACTCATACTTGACATCCTTCTGCAGCAACTTCGTCAAAGGTGCAGCAATCTTTGAAAATCCATCCACGAACCTCCGGTAGTATCCTGCCAAACCAAGGAAACTACGGACTTCATGAACAGACTTAGGAGGCTTCCAATTCATCACTGCCTCAATCTTCTGAGGATCAACATGAATCCCCTCAGCAGAAACCACATGACCAAGGAATACAACTTCTTTAAGCCATAATTCACACTTGCTTAGCTTAGCATAAAGCTGATTCTCCAACGGAGCCTGCAACACAATCCGCAAATGCCCCTCATGCTCCTCCTCAGTACGAGAGTACACAAGGATATCATCAATGAACACCACAACAAACTTGTCCAAATACTCGTGGAACACTCTATTCATCATGTCCATAAAAGCTGCAGGAGTATTCGTCAAACCAAACGGCATCACAAGGAACTCATAATGCCATACCACGTTCTGAAGGCTGTCTTTAGCACATCCACATCCTTCACCTTCAACTGGTAATACCCTGACCTTAAGTCAATCTTAGAGAACACAGCCGCTCCCCGAAATTGATCAAAAAGATCATCAATCCCCGGCAATGGATGCCGATTCTTGATAGTCAACTTATTCAGCTGACGGTAATCAATGCACATTCTCATAGTGTCATTCTTTTTCTTCACAAACAAGACCGGTGCACCCCAAGGTGACACACTCGGCCGAATGAAACCACGATCAAGCAACTCCTGAAGTTGCGTCTTCAGCTCCTTCAACTCCTTAGGTGCCATTCGATAAGGAGTAATGGACACTGGAGTTGTGTTTTCATACAACTCAATTCCAAACTCCACCTCTCGATTAGGAGGCAACCCAGGTAACTCCTCCGGAAACACACCAGGAAATTCTCGCACAGTCCTGATATCTTGGACTCGCAACTCCTTAGAGCTAGGATTCATCACAAAGGCTAGATAAGCTTCACACCCTTGTCTCAGCATCCGGCTCGCTTCCAATGTAGACACAACATTGGCAAGAAACTTCACATTCTCACCAACCACCACTACTTCATAATCGTCCGCAAGCTTCAACGAAACTCGTTTGTTCTCTAAATCTACCACAGCTCGATGTTCAACAAGCCAATCCATACCAAGGATTACATCAAAACCATAGAATGGCAATTCCATGAGATCAACATGAAAAACATGATTTTGCACAACCAAGGGACACCTTCTATACAACTTCCGTGTCACAACGGTATCACCAAAGGAACTAGTTACACGCATACCAACATCCAAAGACTCAACAGGTAAACCAAGCAATTGAGCATGTTCACGCAGTATGTATGAGTGTGTAGATCCAGAATCAATCAAGGAAAGTATTGACAAGGATTGCAAAGTGAGGGAACCTGCGATCACATCTGTGTCATTCTTCCCCTCTCGCTGAGCATACACCCGAGCCTAGCCTCAACCCTCAGGTTGGACAGCCACCACATGTGCCACATTCCTTCCACCGTCGTCTTTGCGCTAGAAGTTACCACGGCCGTGCCCACGACCTCTCTGTGGTGCAACAACTCCAGGAGCACGTCCCTAACCACCACCGGCCAACAAAGGACACTCCCTCCTCACGTGGTCTGCCGAACCACAATTCCAGCACGAATTACCAGTCACTACCATAGGAGTCTGAACCTCTCTCACTGCTCGAGGACAATCACGCCTCAAATGACCATGCGATCCACACGTCCAGCACGTGTTCTGATCAGCTCCCGCCCTGTCTCCCTAAACAGGCGCACCATGCCCTCCACTACCACGCCTAGCAGAAGACTGATACCTCCTATCTCGTCCTCTCTTGTTCCGTCCACCACCGGACTATACTCAGCAGCTCTCTTGCCCGAGCCAGAACCAGCACTCCTGGAAGACAAACCCAGATTCTTCTCAATGTCCTTCGCCCTACTAACCAGCACATCAAAATCAGTGTACTCAGCAGCAACCATAAAGGTCTTTACATCCGTCACCAAACCATACCGGAAACGTTCACACCTCTCCCGCTCATAAGCTTAGGTGCGTACTGACTGAGACGGACAAACTGGATCTCGTACTCAGCCACCGTCATGCTTCCTTGTGTAAGGGACATGAATTCTCTTTTCTTTTCATCCAGGTATCGCACACCTAGAAACTTCCGTTTGAACGCGTTCAGAAAGAACGTCCAAGTCACATCATCTTCCTCCATTCCGGAGACAGTGGTCGTCCACTAGGTATACGCATCATCATGCAACAGCGATACCACGCAACCCAACTTCCGCACATCATTGCAATTCATCTGTCCCAATATCCTCTTGGTGCTTTCCAACCAAGATTCGGAACCCTCAGCAGACGAACCTCTGAACTCAGTCCCTCCTAGACTGCACAAACGTTCCAAAGGTAATCACGCATTAGCATCACCCTGATGCCCAGCTCCTTGAGCTCCAGCTACTGCCGCCTGAAAGGCTCCAGCAATAGCCTGTATCAAAACTGTCATGTCAGGAGCAGCTTGCCCCTGCCCAGCTTCAGGTCCAACGACCCCAACACCAACACCAACACCAGCTCCATCACCTCCAGCACCACCACCACCGAGCGATCCACCACCAGGAGGAGAATGTATATCCACAACATTTTCAGCATTGTTCTCATTCTCGTTCTGAGCCAGAGCTCGCGTATTAATTCTCGTCTCTCTACGAGGTCCCATTCACTAAACAATGCACTATCACAAATGCAATAAACATAATTAGGCTCAACAAAGTAAGAAATCCAAGCACTCAAGCTCATTTTTCAAAAACAATTCATTTCATTAGTTTTGATATGGCAATGGGTCCCTCTAACATGCTTCAACATAGCATAGCATCACAATTGCAACATGCTTACAATTCACACATCATACTTCCATTTAAAAAGGCATATCATGCAATCATACATACATCACCCACATAACCATTCCCGTTTACTCGAGAATTCAGCTCTGATACCACCAAATGTAACCCCCTTAGCCCGACCTAGAGGGTTGACCCGAACTACGAAGATTACACGGGGAAAACCAAAGTCAACTCGAAAGTCAACCTTGATTAACGACCCATTTTTTTTTTACTTTTTAGATCTTATCTAGATGCACATTAACCCTAAGCGTACTCTTGAGAACACATACGTGAAAAGCACAGCGATCAATCCATGATAAGGTACTCAATGGCAAAACATACAAAAGTTAGGGACCAAATTGTAAATTCTGGAAAGATGGAGAACTTAACTGATTTTTAAGTTACCAAAAGAAAATTAATCATATTACAAGCTTCCCTGTCAAATTTCACCTTAAACGGACATCTCAAACTCTTGCAATTGCACAAACGATTTTAAGGACTAAACCGTAAAGCTTGCAAACCACAAAACCATTCAAATCAGTGCCCAACGGTCATCTGTTTCGGAACAGGGTTGACCGTTCCGAAACGCGGGTTCGTTTCGAGACCTGTATCGAAACAGGGCCTGGCAGTGACTAAAACGTTTCAGAACGGCCTCTACCTGTTTCGATACACGAAGGCCATTACAGGCCCCCGTTTAGAAACGCTAGTGCCCGTTCCGATACGGACTGCCCAGAAAGTGCAGAATTTGCTGGTTTAACATACATTTAACCACTCAAACACATCCTAAAGTCTTCCTAATCATGCCAACAAGTCACTATGCATATAAGGAACATGTTTGCAACACTAAAACACATTCATGGCATCAATTAGGGAAATCCACAAGTCTATAGGCATGCATCCTAATAACCAAGCCAAGCAACCATTAAAGCATCAAAACAAGCACCAAAATGGCCATTTACAAGTCCAAATTATTTAAGGCATCATGCCACAACTAGGGAGTCAAAAACATCTCCCAAAAACACATCCTAGGTTCCCATTGCCAAATATCAAAAACTAATAATGTTGTGAAATAGTCACCATACATGAGCTTAGCTTTCCCTTGGATTCTTAGCCTCCTTGCTGCCCTCAAACACCTCTATTATCTGCATTATTGGTTCAAGAGAGAGAGCGTAAGTACAAATGCTTAGTGAGACATGCTCTAAAGAAACAACACAATAATGCATTTCCATAAACACTTTTCGCAGAGCCTTTTAACACATAAACATCATTTCTCATGCAACAATGCATACACATCAAGCATCTCATGCTTCATTAACATCAACGTGTCATATTGGCTTCCAAGTGATAAACCATAACCTTTTACAACATAAAACACAATCGGATATGCAGATTACAAGCGTTGTCCCATACGCTTCATACACACTCCCGAACACACAAGGTGGAGTTTACCGGTACAATCACAACCCCTCAACACCAGCGATGGAGTTTAACGGTACAATCACAACCCCTCCACATCACTCATCGGTAGTTGTATAACATCACTAACGAGAACACGGGACACACAACACAAGATCCACACATGGACATTTAACCACCATTGTGATCTTAACCATCTCGTTAGTGTACTTGGATGGAGTTTACTGTACAATTACAACCCCTCAACATCCAAGGCAACTTTATTCACGGTGCACCCAATCCTATAGCCGGCTAACTATATCCGATTCAAGTACTTTAAAACCACACATCACTTGCCAATATACATTATTTATCACCAATAATCCACTGTTTTGAAGCATTAAACAAAGCCATTAAACCATCATACATCACTATGCATCCAAACCATATTTACTAATATCAAACCAAGGATCTCTTACCTTGAGCATCCTTCAACACATGGCTTTCGAAACCAGCATTAAACATGCTAAAACATGCTTTCAAAACAGAATTTAAACATGCAAATTAAATACATTGCATCCAACCATCTCATGGTTCATCCAAGAGAGAGAGTTCTCCGAAAATTTACTCTTGAGCTTAATTAAGTTGATTAGACTTAAGCTAAGCTCCCAAACCTTCAAACATTCACTACAAAGCTGGAAATCCCAACTTCACTCACCAATTCCGTTTCGCAAGCTTGCCGAAACGCCGTTCAAGCCTCCGGATCAACACCGCAAGAATCCGAAGAAGCATCCCCTGTTTTAAACACATCAAAGCAGAGGATTAATGCATCATCATGCATTAAAATCTTCAGCCATTACACCTAAACTCGCTGCTCTCACCAAAATTAACATTTCGGCTACCAAACACAACCGAAATCACCTCCAAACTCTTCCACAATATAACCCAGCCAAGATCCATCACTTCTAACAATTCCTAAACATCAATTAGCATCCAAAAAGAACCTAAACTCGTCCTTATACCTCCAGCTATTACAGAACACCAAGATCACCCGAAAAACAACCATTTTCACAAGCAAAAACTTAGGAAAATCAACCTATTCGGGATTGCATTGATTAAACCTAAATTTCACATCATTAAACATCCAAAATACATTAAAAAGCCATCTCAAAACAGAGCCCAAACAATCACCACGAATTTCTTCAAGATTTGTTCCAAATCTTGAGTTTTAAGCCAAAATCAAGATAACAACATTAAAACCTTTTATAAAACTTAATTTAAGGATTGAGAACTTGGTAATTTCAGTAAAGAACTCAGTATTTAGAGGAGAAGAACATCCTTACCTCTAAATGTAGATTTCTCCTTGATTAGGGACAATTTCCTTGAAAATCCAATAAGCAAAACAAGAAGATTTGATGTAGAAAGGATTAGGAATCAATTGATGATTGAAACCTCATCATTTGGTGTGAAAATCAAGAGAAATGTTGCTGTAGAAATGTGTTTGGCTGAGGGAATTTTGAGAGAAAATGAGATGAGAAAGTTTTTAAGAAAGCTAGTTATGAAAAGTTGAAATATCATTTTCCACTTTTCCTTTAATTAATTAATCATTAATTAAATCATTAAAATCTAAGAAAAATCTGGAGAAATCCTTTCTTGGGTAAATTAGCTCCTTAAAGATTCAAAGTTTCAATCCTTACAAAACAGTCACCACTGAACTTTTCAAAAATCACATTTTAGTCACTATTTCAAAATGTTGCACTTCCAAACCTTATTTTGTAAAATTGATTACACCACTCTCGTATATGTATTAAAAGAGGATTTTTAGATATTTTTCCATATTTTTAATGCAACCCGAACTAGGCTTTCCCTAAAACCACCTTTTATATTCGAACCAAAAATCAGACCGGTCTCGATCAGACCCTAAACTTCCAAGCCCAAAATTGGGGTGTTACAAACTCAGCAGGTATATAAAGCCAATATGCATGCTCACTCAAGATATAAGAGTGTGTGGATCTAGATTCGATCAATGCTAACAAAGATAAAGACTGTAAAGCAAAGGTACCTACGATCACATCTGTATCGTTGCGCCCCTCGCGCTGAGCATAAACTCTCGTAGGACCACCTCCCTCTGGCTGAACAGCTACCACGTGAGCAACTCCTCATTGTCCTTCCTCTATCCTCTGAAAGTTACCTCGGACGTGCCCACGACCTCTCTGCGGTTCCACAGTACATACTAGTGCCTGCCTAGCCAAATGCAGACAGTCACACTTCACGTGACATCTGCACTCCATAGTGCCAACAAGTCCCTGAGACACCCCAACACTCCCCAGTGTGATGTCTCCCACAACGGTTGCAAACTGAAGCACGAGCGCCAAGATTCTAACCATGCTGCCCGCTAGGGGTGGGCAAAAATACCCGACCAGATTGACCTGACCCGAAAACCCGACGACCCGAACCTAAAATGTCGGGTAATTCCCGAAATAAAAAATTACCCGACCCGGCAAATTTCCTGGGACACAGGCCGGAAGTTTCCCCTTACCGGGTACCTGACCCGACCCGATAAAAATTAATATATATTTTTTATATTTAGAATTATATTTTTATTTTATGTTTCTTAATATTTTTACTCTAAAATTAAGTTTAAATCCCTACATTTTTTCTATGTTTATATTATATTCTTTTAAGTTTTAAATTTAATTTTTTTTAATATTTTTGTGTTTAACATGTGATTTTTTTTAATTTTAGAATTTAAAAAATAAAAAAATAGGAACCGGGTACCCAGTACCCAAATTTTACGTGTACCTGAATCCCGGGTACCCGAATATAATGGGTCGGGACACGGGCCGCTTAATGAGGTACCCTGATGAATCGGGTACCCGAAAAACTGGGTACCCAAAAATCGGGTACCCGACAATGCCCACCCGTACTGCCCACGGCCTGGTCCACCACCACCACCCCTAACGACGATCCTTATGATAACCTCTATCACGTGGATGTTTGCTACAATAACGCTCATCATCATAGTCTGCACTCCTCTTCCCTGAACTAGAGCCTCCAGGTCGAGTCGTCATCCCTAGACACAGCTCTATATCCTTAGCTCGCGAGACCAGCACATCAAAGTCTGTGAACTCAACCGCTAGCACGTATGTCTTAACTTCCCTTATCAACCCATAGCAGAAATGATCAAACCTCGCCCGCTCGTCTGGTACTAACTCAGGTGCATAGTGGCTCAACCTCAAAAATTGCACCTCATACTTAGCAACCGACATACTACCCTGGGCTAGAGCCATGAATTCGTGCTTCTTCTCGTCCAGATAATGGACCCCAAGAACTTTTTTTGAACGTATTCACGAAAAAGGCCCACTCAATTTCATCCTACTCCATCCCAGCCGAGATAGTCATCCATCATGTATATGCATCGCCATGCAACAACGACACTACACAACCCAGTTTCTGGACATTATTACAGTTCATTTGTCTCAATATTTGCTTGGTACTCTCAAACCAAGCCTCAGACCCATCAAGATTCAACCCTCTAAACTCAACACCGCCCAGGCTGCATAAACGCTCCAAAGGCACCCTAGGATTGGCACCCTGATGTGGTGCCGCTACAAGTAAACCTGCTACTACCGCCTAAAAGGCTCCAGCAATAGCTTGCACCAGTACTGTCATATCTGGAACACCTTGTCACGGTGCTCCCTCAGATGCAACACCTCCAGCACCAGCTCCAGCCACAACTCCTGTCTCACCACCTGCAGGTGGTCCACCCGGAGGACGAGGCAGTAGATTCTCTACTCGCTCTTCCGACCCATTCTCGGCCATAACTCGGGCATTGCCCCTCGTCTCTCGTCTCGGACCCATTGTGAAAGAAATGTATTATAATGTAAATACAACAATAAAATCATTCAGGCTTTCGGTAGCAAGGACCTAAGTCACTCAATTCATTTGCTCAAAACAAAATTTCCTTTATCAGTAGTGTTGACAATGGGTACCCCAGTCATACCTCAATTATCACAAAATATCAACTTACAATACCATCATATCATCAACATACGATCATATTTAACTCATATGTAATTCACAACATCCAAGCATAGCATAACATCCATATTTCACTAAGATCATGCTTTTCTCATCCAACATGACATTAGTACCAATATAAGCATAAAAAACTCACCAAATTAAGTTACCATCATCCCTAAGTATTTGGAAACATGGCTTTGATACCAACAAATGTACCCCCCTTAGCCCGGCCTAGACGCCCGACCCGAACTAAGAAGATTACACGGGGAAAACCGAAGCCAACTCGCTAAAGTCGACTGCGATTAAAGACCCTTTTTTTCTAGATTCATTTTAAGTCCTATGTGTTCAACAAATCACTTAGAAGAAAATGGCACAGCGATCGGAGTTCGTTTAGGGGTTCAATTGCGCAAGTTACACATTTAAGGACTAAACTGTAATTTTATCAAATTACAAGAACCAATCCAATTTTAAGATTTCCGGCCATTAATTAGTCATGAAACATGTTTCCATGTCAAATTTCCACACAAACGAACCATAGAAACTCATCCAATTGCACATACAACATTCAGGGACCAAAATGTAACTTTTTAGACTTTAAAATGTACTTTTAACTAAAATCAATGGTCGAATATCGGTACCCCTGAAGCCCGTATCAATACGCGGGAAGACAGTAGCTCAATTGTAAAGAAGGTATCGATACCCTTCCTCGCGTATCGGTACGCCCTTCAAAGATAGCCCAAGTGTATAGATACGCAGGCAAGTCGTATCGATACCCCTATGTTGTTTAGCCTGCAAAAAGACTTTGAGTATCGGTACTCGAACCCAAGTATCAATATGCATACCAGATAGGCTTCACATACAACGCCAAAATGCATTTTAATCAGCCAAGCATGCTCAAGCATTAATAGATAAACATCTCTAAGCATATACGGCATGTCAATCATGCTTAAATGCAACGACAAGGGTTTTACCAATCCAACACATGTAATTCTAGTAAGCTATAGCGTGCATCTCATGAGAAATACCGTAAAGCATCATTCTTCCTCAAACTACAAATAATGGCCCTTTTACAAACCCAAATAGACAAATAAACTTATATCAACCAGGAAGTTCTAAAACAAATCTCCCAAACCGAGGTTCTTTCCCCATTGCCAAAATCTACTTATTTAAAATCACCAAAGTTCATACTTGAGTGTGAGTGACGAATTAGGTGCTCTCACTTGCTACTCCTCAGCCCTCAAGCTTAGTTATCTGCATTGTTGGAAAAATGAGTTTAAGCACTCTTGCTTAGTGAGGGAAAGCTCAAAACACATCAACAATGCAGTTTTTAAAACACAAGTTGAAACCATATCATGCTCAATCACAATTCAAGCTTTCAAAACCAAAGTAAACCATTCTTTAACCATGTTCCACGTGTATCATTAGCCACATGCATTGTTCACAATGCAACATCTCATCATCAAGCATCTCATGCACAATAATCCATTATGCATTCATTATAATCATGATACATGGGAAACAATAAACACATATATTGTCTTACAACACCCCCGACATATGCTCACCCCTATCCGTTGTGATAGACTCACCTCTATCACTTTTACAAACAATACCGAATACACAGACTTATATAGGCTCACCCCTATACTAAATGATGGGCTCACCTCCATCTTAATGGCTACAAATGGAACTAGGCTCACCCCTAACCCATAGAGATAGACTCACCTCTACCACCCGCAATAGGCTCACCCCTATTACGTCACGTAGCTAGACACATGTACGATTTACAGATTATAATGCACTCACGTCCTATTGGTCGACCAACGTATCCTATATTAAAAATAGATCATTCACTTGAAAATATACCCATAAAGCCATGTTAACTCACTGCTTACAATGCATTATTAAAAATCATCTCATATCCCAAAATTAAACATGCTTTTAAATAGCAAAAACCAACTCACACATGATCATACCATCTTGTATCAAACCAAACCATTTCATGGGATAAACACAAGCAAAACCATGCTTAAATCCATGCATAACAGTGAGTAACAACCATTATCAAAACATGAGCATGATAAACCATGGAGTCCATTTCTAACCGAAATTCGAGTTTCAAGTAACCATACTTACTTATGAGAATAGCTAAGTGTTTCAAGCTTACACTAACCTCCCAACACCTCGTATCCAAGCTTAACAAAGCTTTAAAACACTTCCACTCATTGATACATGAAACATCACATGCTGACATGAAGATCACTCGTATAAAGCTTCCAAAATCGCTTCGCTAGCTTCCGGATCAATATCCTCTCCTTTTAGATCATCAAAAATAGAGATCCAGTGCATCAAAATGCATTCTAACTCCAGGAACTAAAAAAAACTCTTTACCCTATAAAACAACATCAATTTACCCATCCGAAACATCCAAAAACAACCTAAACCCTTCCTTATATCTCCAGCAATCATTTAACCATCAAATCACTTTAAAAACACAACTAAAAATATCATAAAACTTCAAGGATCTCAAGTATTTCGGGATCTAAATCATTAAAACTCTTTTTCAACATCATAATCACCTCAGAACTCAATTACAATCCATCTAAAACAGAGCTTGTCAACAACACTTCCGAAAATCAAGAATTAAACCTTAGTTTTGCAGGATTTGTATCTTAAATCAAAACTATAATCAAAACTCAGTTAAAAACAACAATTGAGAGTCAAAATCTTGGGAATTTCCCTAAAGAACCTTGATTAGAGGTTGAGAATGGGATTTACCTCCAATCCTTGGTTTCCTTAAGATTTGACAAGTTTTGCTTCACAATTCTTGAAGAAAATGAAGAAAAATCTTCAAAATGGTTATGAGATCAAAGTGAGAGTGTTTGGAAGAAAAGAAATCTGGAGAAAAGACTTTAGAAAGGTGTTTTGCTGAAAATGAAGAGTGAAAAGTTAGTTACGTAAATGAAACTTCAAAATTATTGATTTTATTTGATAAATAAATAAAATCCCCTTTTTAAGTAATTACTTAATATTCATTTAAAACACATGTCAAGTTAAGGAAATGTGTAATTGCACAAAAGCTCCCTAAAGATTCTAAGATTTTGACTTCTCTTTTGAAACTTGCATTTTCCACAGTTTTAAAACTTTACATTTTGTTCACCGCCTAAAATGTACCACATACAAAACTCATTTTGCAAAATTGATTTGTCCAACCTCTTAAACATGATTTTAGAGGATTTTATCAATTTTTGTCATATTTTTATCCTATCCCGAGCCTTGATTTTCCTGAACCACCTAATACGATTTGAACCATTTCCGACTGACCTGATCCGATGTATAAAACACCTAGGCCTAAAACCAGGGCGTTACAGTTGGAGACTGTTTCAAAATTGGCTTGTGTACTGAAACATCAAGACTCGTTCCTAAACATGGTGTTTTGATACATTGCTCTTTGTTTCAAAACGCTCTGATTTTAAGTTGGTTATTGGAATCTTTTGAAGTTCTGTTTCATTACATTTCAGTCCCTGAATGTTTTGGATGCATAAATGATCTTGGATGGTCGTTTTGAGTTGAGATTTGATAGAGTGGCATGTAGTGTGACTAATTAATGGTTTGTAACTTAAAATTTGAAGAAGTCCCGAAAAATTGCTTAAATTACAAAATGGTCGATAAAACGTGTTTGTATTCAATTGAGTGCTTAATCGACGTTTGTCTGAGATGTTAATTGTTCCGCTGCGAGTCTTTACATTTAGGCTAATGATGTGCATCTAGATAAGATAAAATGAAAAAATGGGTCGTTTATTGTGTTAAAACTTCTCGATGTACTTCAATATTCCCCGTGTGACTCGTTCAGCTCGATCATTCACCCAGACCAAGTCTAGGGGTTACATAAACCTTCTTGGTTTACTTCAATATTCCCCGTGTGACCCGTTCGGTACAGTCTCACGTGTAGACCAGGTTGAGGGGGTTGCAGAAGGAATGCAATGCTTCATCAATGGACATACCTTTTCATGAAAGGTCACGACTCTTCACCAAAAGGTGCTACACCAAAAGACACGCCTCTTCATCAAGGTTACTTTACCAAGAGATGTGTCTCTTCACCAAAAAGTTTATTTTCAAGCCGTGCCTTTCCACCAAAAGGTGCCATGTAACGCCCCGGTTTTGGGCCTAGGAGTTTTGTGTGTCGTGTTAGGCTAGTGGAACCGGTAGTCGGTTGTTCGAGACGTTAAAGGTGGTTCATGAAATTCAAGGTTCCGGATGGGAAAAAATGTGATGAAAATTCCTAATATCCTCTAAAATTATATTTAAGGGGTTGGTTAAATCAATTTTGCAAGACGAGTTTTGGGAAGTGTATATTTTAGGTAGTAACCAAAATGTATAGTTTCAAAACTATGGAAAAAGGGTGTTTTGAAAAAGAGTCAAAATCTTAGAATCTTTAGGGAGCTTAATGTCAATTAAGCGTTTTCTCTATTTTTTCATATGTTTTAAAAGTTTTATTAAATATTAAAAGTGAATTTTAATGATTTAATTAAAAGGTAGTTATTTTGGTTAAACAAATTTTGACGTCAATTTCATTTTCTTCATTTCACATCAGCCGAACACTCTCTCAATTCCCTCGTTTTCCATATTTCTTTCACTTTCATTTTTTTTCTTTATTTTCAACATCTTTCTTGCGATTTCTCTCAAATCTCTTCAAGTTTCTTGAAAGAAAACTTGCCAAATTATATGAGAAGCAAGGATTGGAGGTAAATTTCATGCTAACCCTATAATCGAGGTTCTTTAATGAAATTCCCAAGATATTTGACTCTTCATTTATGTTTTTTTATTAGAGTTTCTTTGTCGTTTTGATAAAATGATGAAATCTTGTTGAAAAAGATGATTTATTGTGATTTTAAGAGTTGTTTTGATTTGATTTGTTTGAGATGCTTTCTAATCAAGTTTTGAAAGGTTTATGATGTTGAAATAGAGTCTTAATCATATTAATCACGAAATCCTTGAGATCTTTGTTTTTAAAGGTGTTTTTGGTTGGGTTTTTTGGGTGTTACGTGAGATCTGAGTTGATGGAGGTATAAGGAAGGTTTTAGGTTGTTTTTGGATGTTGATTTATGGTTAAAATGTGTTGGATGTGTTGGTTGATGGTTGGGCTAAGTTTAGAGATCAATCGATTGAGTTTTTGGTTGTTTTGGATGGGTAATTTGATGCTTTAGAGCAAGGCCGTCGGTTTCCTTTTTAGTGTTGTTGCTTAGGACAATTGATGTGGTTTTAGAGGCTTCAGATGGTTGACTGTTGCGTCAGCGAGTAAGGTTTCGCAAGTCAGTGAGTGGAAACTGGTTTTCCAGAATGGAAACGTTTTTAGAAAATGTTTTGGGAACTTAGTAAGAGCTTGAAACAATTTACTAAGTTCGGAAGTAAGTAAAGTGAAATTTCTCTCTCGGTTTGTGCTATTATGAGCCTTTGGATGCACTTCTTTTATTGCATTTACCTATTGTTTTAAAGCATGTTTTGAGTTTATAAAATGTGTTTGATTGTAACACCTCAAAATCCAGTCTAGTCGAAATTGGGTTCCGGTGATCGGAGATTTTGTATAAAAAAAGACTAAGTATAGTATTGGATAGTTAATCATTGATATTGGACTCTAATTGAATTAAATTATTGCCATCGGACCCCTATTGAATAGTACCGAAAACGTTACATTGACTAAATTGAGGAAAAATGCAATTAGGAGGTCAAAACCATGGTATGGTGAGAGTTGAGGAAATAATCTTGCGATTAGCCCCTCCTTAAGTAAAAATCTCACCAACGTGGGATAGTCTGAGAGCTTTCTTTCAATTAAAGGAAAGCTAAATAGCCTAGTATACTTAGATAAAACAAGAAAAAGAAATAGGGGAAGAACTTACCCAATTATTTAGTTAAGCAAGCACCTCCCTATCTCTTCATCTCCATCATCTCCTACCTAAGCAAGCACCACCATTGGAGCTAGCTTCAAGCTTCGTTTTTCATCAATTTATTGTTATCGAATCGTTACTATCGATCGGGTAAGCTATATTCCTCGATCGTTATTGCATTCCATGGATGTACTGAGTTTAATCCTAGTTAGGGTTTTGACCATCCATGGATATCTCATCGTTGTCACCTATAATGAGATCAGATATCAATTTTGATATTGTTATATTGATTTTGATATTGTAATATCGATCCTAATAGTCTCCTTTTGATTTCCTAGAACAAGAAGTTGATAATGATCATCCATTGTCTCCATCCAAAGCTAGGAACAAGGGGATTATCATCTGAGAGCTTGAAAGCTTCGGATTGCCAAGGTGAGTGTAGTCAGAGTCTCGGGATTATGCGAAAAGCATTCCCAAATCTTTTATTGTCATTTTCGATCATTTAGCTAACATTACCATTGAGGAACTTGCATCGGTTCATTAAACGGACACTTTGGTAAGTGTCGGTAAGTTTGTTATTGAACATCGGACATAGCTATTGGTATTGTCATTGAGTATTGTCATTGATAAAGTTATTGTCATTGAAACATTGCAAAGAAATTATCGGACATTGATAATGACATCAAACAAGAAACATTGATTATGAGATATGTTATTATTGATATTATTGAAATCATTGGTCATTATAATTCCTCATTGAATGTTGGATAGGGATATGAACATTGAAACCTTGGATTTGAATAGACATTGGATGCAATTGGCATGCCATGGAATTCATGAGCTCAGTGTACGGGTGGACTACGTTCCTAAGGCTACGACCTATATTAATGTGGCGAGGCGGAGGGATGTGTATTGATATTGGTCATATTGGCGAGGCGGGGGGACTAAACCATTCATTGATTTGGTGAGGCGTAGGAATTCTCGTATCCAATATCTTGATTCAATCCAAGGATTAATGATGAAATAATTATGTTAAACATTGTTTATTGATGCATAGTATTGATATTGATAAGCATGAGAGCATGTATATTGATACTTCTTACATTGTTGTTCATAATGTTTATGACTACCTCACTAGGAAATGTATGCCTAACATGTGTCATCTCATGCATTTCAGGTTGAAAGATCGCGTGTTGGAGGATCAGATTGTCAAGGCCAGACAAGTCACTACAAGCCCTAAAGTAATGTATTTTGACCTTATAAACTCCAAGGAAGGTGGCAAAGTAGTCGAACTAATCGTTTATGCCTATTTTGATATATTTGTGAGATGTCTATGTTGTAATATGGTGGATGGTCCTAAATGGCCTTTTTGGTTGGCTTAAAGTAGTTAAAAAGTGCACACTTGGCTCGATAAGGTCAAAACATGGTAAACGTATTCGTGTGGTCATGAAATTTGGCATGCTAGTAGTTTATACCATTGAAATGTTGTGCGTAAAGTTTCTTTGCTTTTGGACACTGTTCGGTAAGTCAAATTGAATAAATAACAGCAAAAATCTGTCATTACATGTCATACCGTATCGAAACGGGTGATGGCGTTTCGATATGGGTAAGCATATTTTGGACCTTAGGAATAGGGCATACCGGAACTGTTCATGACCGTTTCGAAACATTTTGTCACTTGAATCTCTCGTTTCGATACGAGTTTAAAGCGTATTGATATGGGTCGAAGTCAAAGTGAAAAGAAGTCAACATGTTTCGATACAGGGCATGCCCGTATCGATTCGGTCTATAGGGTAAAGTCAACAAGGGTTGACCATCGTTCACTCATTTCGAAACAGCCCTAGGGTGTTTCAATACGGGGTTAGTTAAGTTAGTTAAAGGCATATGAAGCAGATTGCAATGTTTACAGATTAGTCACTAAATTTAGAAAAATTAAATGGAAGGAGCTAATGAACTTCAAATTGTATGGAATTTTACAGGCATGTTAATAATGTGATGAATTTCATTGTAGTATAGTCAATTGCATCAAAGGACCCCTAATTTATTGAGTTTACAATTTGGTCCCTAAAACTTGTAATAGTATATTTTAGTCCCGATTGATTAATTATTGTTTCGTGGGGATTAATTATACTAAGACACATCAAGGTATTGTGTTAACGAATGTTATTAATCTAAATGGTAAGATTAAACTGATATTTTTGTTGCACCGATTACTGTTTTAATCATCGGTATCACCTTCCGACTCGGTTCTTGACCAGACCGAGAAGGGGTGTTACATTTTTGGTATCAGAGCTAGAGTTTAGTCGATTCTAGGACTAAACTGAATCTTGTTGCATTTTTGTTTTGTTACTTTGCCACCTTGGAGTTATATATAGCGTATATTGTGACTTGTCGACTAATCCATTCTTTCATATACATATGTATGAGACTAATGAAGCTCACACAGACGAGCTTGCTACTGGCTTCTCGACTCATGGCGAGGTGATTAGAGGAGGAAATCCTCTGAATCCACCGCAACCGCAGGACCCTCTTGTTCAGGGTACCGAGCCTGCAACACCTATTGCTCGGGCCGAATGTTATAATAATATGGCCGACATGTTCAAGCAGTTTATGACTGCTATGAGGGTCGAACAAGTCGTGCAACCTATTGCTCTTGATGTTCAACACACTCGAGCACCTATTGATAAGCTCTCACAGTATCGAGCTTATTCATTTACTAGACAAGATGACGACAACCCTGAAGTTGTCGAATACTGGTTGGACAACACCTTGCCGATTTTGAATAAGTAACTTTAGTGCTCGGATGAGCATAAGCTTGAGTGTGCCATCACAATACTGGCTGATGAGGCACTTCATTGGTGGGAAACTACCATTTTTACGGTTTCTGAAGATGTGGTGACTTGGGAGTTCTTTCTTAAATAATTCCGCAAGAAATGTATCAGTGAATTTTACCTTGATGAAAGGTGAAGCATCTTCCTTCACCTCAAACAGGGCGGATGACCGATCGAACAGTACATCCATGACTTCTGTAAGTACTGTAGATATGGTGCTGAGTATATTAAGGAGGAAGAAAAGTGTCGGATGTTCATTATAGGGCTCAATGATGAACTACGCCCTATGTTTACTGCACTTAGCATCTCTGATTTCCAAGACCTTATGAATCGAGTCAAGGCTACCGAAGCAGCACAAAAAGCTCAACGAGCTGGTGGGTCTGGGAAGTCCGAGAAGAGGTTTAGGGATGCTTCTGGACCTCCGAGATGGAACAAGAAGGGGAGATACCAAGGCCCCCAAACAGAATGTCTATCCAAGACCCTGTCGTACTGGAAACATTAAGAAACCTCAGTTTGTGACGCAGTCTTTTGCTAAAGACGCATCCGTTGATAGCACTGGAGCTTCGAATCGAGGCAACTGTTGAGTGTGTAAAAGTTCTATTATTTACCCCTATTTAACCCATATTTCTGCTGCATTCAAGCATAATTCATTGCATTTATGTTAGTTTACAGTTAAACATCACAAATATATTAAATGGCACAGTTTCTACTGAAATTGGTTGCTTTTGCAGGTTGCTGCTGTAGTAGATGGAGAGGCAGGCGTTGGGCAGTGAAGCAAAAGAGCTGGAACTGGACGAGCAGTCAAGGAGGACGATGCTGCCATGGATGCTGTCGTGACAGTAGAGGACGACAGCAGTTTTGAGGAGAAGAAGCAAAGTGGACCTCGATAGAAAGAGAAAATTCAGCCCGTCTGTCGTGTAATACCACTATATTTTTCCAAGCCCTAGATTAGAACGAAGGCCAAGCCCAAAGTTCAAGGAGAGAAAATCCAAGCAAGAAGGAGGACGAGTTAAAGCTATATTCTCTGAAGATTTAGTCTTTATTAGAGTTGTGCTTTAATTTGTTGTATTCTTTCTATTTTAGAAAACTTGGACCCAAAGCCTATATAAAGGCATGTAATTCGACCTAGGAGGGGACATCACCGATCTCTAGCCTTCTTCCCAAAACCGTAGCCGTTTTCATCCTCTCATCATGTTCTAAATCCCCCTTAGGGCCATGCGTTATTTTGTAAAGTAGTTGCAAGGGTTGCTTTTGTTTTAGGAATTTTCAGTTCAATAAAATAAACTTCAAGTTCTCTTATTCTGGTTATTAACATCTTGCAAGAGTATCGGGAGAGCATTACGAGGTTATCTATTTACTTAATATCGGGAGAGTTAAGTATACAAAAAGAATAAGTGTGAGTTCTCTAGTTTATAGTTGAACTATCTCGGACCTAGGGATAAGACGAGGTTAAGTGGCTAAAGAAGAATTCAACAACATCGGTGTTCATCCTTCGATTCACGCCGGGAGGTATCATCAAAGACGTGTTCATCGATAGACTTGGACCTAAGGATAGGCCAAGGCATAGCAGGGATTCTTGCCAAACTTGAAGTACGGAGTTGAGTGTTCGCTGCCGCGACAAGCAACAGATTGTCGCCGCGACAGGTGCTGCCGCGACGAGAACGACGACAGAACTGATTCTCCTAGAATTAGCAATACCTGCACTACTGAGCAATCCAATACTAGCGCATTCCCTCTATCTTGATTTCTCTACTTTTACTTACCAGTCTTCTTATCTATTTTCGTGACAAACATCTCAAATATTTCCTTTACTCTCTTGCAGTAATTCAAGGTGAAGCTATTAGCCCAGTCCTTGTGGAGACGATATTTGATACTTCCGTATCACTTTACTACTTGCGTCGTGTACACTTGCACTACAATTGCGATAGACACTTTTACACGCAACAAGTTTTTGGCGCCGTTGCCGGGGACTGGCAACATAACTCTACCCTTTCTTTTACTGCACTTTTCTTTTTATTTTTATTTTTCTTTTTATTTCTGGTTTGTTCAACTTTTTCTTTTCACAAGGTTTCTTGTTTATGCGCAGATCGAGACGAGGAGAAGAACCTGAGTATCTACTAGATCCTTAAATCGAACGTTCGTTCAATCTTAGGAACCGACTTCGTCATGTACTAGCCAGGAACGAGTACCTTGAAGAATAGTTAGAGATGATGAACAACCAAGGGAACCCCCAGGGTTATAACCCTCATGTCGGAGATGGAGAGATTATACCTCCTGTCGGCGACCCGCCCGCCGCTGTTGCACGACGGTCCTGTCGAAACTACATGCTGAATGATAATGTAGAACTAGAAACCACGTCACCGGATATAGATGTTGACAACTTCGAGCTGAAACCTGTTATGTTTAGCATGATCAACAATGCCGGTCAATTTAGTGGTGCTGCTACAGAGGATGCTAGGGAGCATCTAAAAACGTTCCAAGAGATCTGTGGTTCGTTTAGACTACTAGGAGTTAATCCAGAGATACTGAGGCTTCGGTTATTTCCCCATTCATTGAGGGACAGAGCAAAGACTTGGTGGAATAAACTTACGCCGGGTTCAATTAGAACTTGGGCAAATTTGTCTCGTGAATTCTTATCTCGTTTTAATCCTTCGCATTTATCTGAGCGATTACGTAACAAAATTGCTACTTTTCAACAGGAAGATGACGAGCTGATGCACGAGGCCTGGGACAGATTTACCCCCCTTCTACGGAACTGCCCTATGCATGGATTCCCCGTTTGGAACCAAGTAACTAAGTTTTAAAATGTTGCCAATTTACAAACTCGTATTCGAATTGATTCAGCAGCAAACGGATTACTACTGGACAAAGACCCAAATGAGGCAATGCAAGTATTGAAAAATCTGGCTAAGAATGAGGAGCAGTTTCCGACAGCAAGAAGAGGGGGTAAACGGGTCTTAGCTGTTAAGGATTATGAGGCCGAGAGCACGATGAAATCACAGGTGGCATACCTCACTAAGGCAATGAAAAAGCTTTTGAACGATGATTCACAGCCCGTATTTGCTGTAGAAGAGGTATGTGAAATTTGTGAAGGAAATCACAGTTTGGATGAATGTCCTATACAGTTAGAAGAGGGGAAGTATGTTGGAAACTACAATAGGCAGAATTACAACTCCAACAACTACAATCCCAGCTGGAGAAAGGATCCCAAGTTTTCTTGGAGTAATCTTAATAATGCCCTGAATCCTCAAGCACACATTAATCAGAATCAGGGAGGACCTAGATTGCTGACTCGACAGCAACTGCAACCGCAGCAGCAGCAGCAACAGCCACCATCTGCCACAAACAGTATACTGGAACAGACTCTGGCTACGTTTATGTCTCAGACAGGAACTTATATTGAGAACATGAATCAATTTGTCAAGAAGACATAGACATTCATGGATAAAACAGAGATGCGGTTGACAAATCATGAAGCTACTCTGAAATCGTTAGAGACACAGATGGGTCAGGTTTCCTAGCATATCAACCCAAGGCAGACTGGCAGATTTCCTAGCAATACTAAAAATGCTAGGCAGCCCACACATGAGCAGTGCAAAGCCATTACTACTAGGATTGGGAAGAAACTACCAGGGCCAGAGAAGGAAGCTGAAACAGTGAAGAAACCAGTCTTGGAATCACCTACCGAGGAAGCTGCCCTGACAGGTAACAAACAGCCTACTGCCGATGAGCCTGTCACGACAGCAGAAGCGACAGAGGAGAAAGATGATGAACCCAAACCTCCTCAGATTCGTATGCAGTGGGAAGGACGTATTGCTGATTATCGTCCCTCACCTCATTTTCCTCAACGATTACAAAAATTGAAGCAAGAATCACAACTTAAAAAGATTTATGATATTTTTAAGCAGGTTCACATCAACATTCCACTGTTAGATGCCGTTAGAGAGATGCCCGGTTATGCCAAATTTCTCAAGGGTGCCATGTGAAGAAATCTAGACTTGGGGAGTTCGAAACGGTTAAGATGACAGAAGGATGCATGACTATTCTGCACAAGCATCCACCCCAGAAAAAGAAGGATCCTAGAAGCCTCATCATACCATGTGTAATCGAAGACAAATATGTGGGTAAGGCACTTTGTGATCTTGGTGCTAGTATAAATTTAATGCCAAAATCTGTTTTTCAGAAATTAGGTATTGGAAAAGCTCGGCCCACAACAGTAATTATCCGGAAGGAAAATCGAAGAGATTCTTGTAAGAGTGGATAAGTTTATTTTTCCTGTTGACTTTCTTGTGTTAGATTGTGAAGCAGATGAAAACGCACCAATCATCCTGGGGCGACCCTTCTTAGCCACGGGAAGATCACTGATTGATGTGGAAAAATGAGAACTCACCATGAGAGTGAACGATCAAGAAATAAAGTTGAATGTTCTCCAAGCTATGAAGCACGCTGATGCAAAAGAAGAATGCAAGGTTATCACTGAAGTTACCCTTGACCAACCTTGCATCAGGTCGGGTTGTCACGACATCAACATTGGTCACTGCCTCGGCAGCCACTTAGAAGACTGTCACGACAGCACCAACGACAACAACTCCTCGGAATTTGATACATCTGATACTGAAGATCAGGAGGAGGTAAACTGGATAGGCGATCGTCCAGGTAAGTTATTCGAGCCTTTAAATTATACCTCGAATGACCATGCAATCCAAAAGCCATCAACTGTTGAGCCCTCAATTTTAGATTATAAGCCCCTACCAGGGCAGCTAAAATATGCTTTTCTTGGTTTAAATGATACGTTGCCCGTAATCATCTCTTCCAAGTTGATGCAGGAACAGGAACAACATTTAATAGGGATGCTACATCAGCATAAAAAGGCTATTGGATGGACGATAGCCGATATTCAAGGCATTAGTCCGGCCTTATGTATACATAAAATCCTTCTAGAGGATGATCATAGGCCGACTATAGATGCTCAAAGGCGGCTGAACCATGCGATGAAAGAGGTGGTGCGAAAAGAGATAATCAAATGGCTGGATGTTGGAATAATATACGCCATCTCGGACAGAAAATGGGTGAGCCCGGTGCAATGTGTTCCCAAGAAAGGAGGAGTGACCGTGGTGACCAACAAAAACAATGAGTTAATCCCAACCAGGAGTGTGACCGGTTGGAGGGTTTGTATGGACTATCGGAAGCTTAACAAAGCTACCCGAAAGGACCACTTTCCTTTACCCTTTATTGATCAAATGCTTGATAGACTAGCGGGTAAACCTTATTATTGTTTTCTTTATGGTTATTCAGGTTACAATCAAATCGCTATCGCACCCGAAGATCAAGAAAAGACGACATTCACATGCCCCTACGGAACATACGCTTTTAGGAGAATGCCATTTGGACTATGCAATGCACCAGCAACCTTCCAAAGGTGCATGATTGCCATATTCTCCGATATGGTGGAGGACTTCCTAGAGATTTTTATGGATGACTTTTCAGTCTTTGGAGATGACTTTGAAAGCTGCCTAGGCAACCTATAAAAGGTACTCGAAAGATGTGAAAAAGCAAACTTAGTGTTGAACTAGGAAAAATGTCACTCCATGGTGGATGAAGGGATAGTTCTTGGCCATAAGATTAGCTGTCGTGGAACAGAAGTCGACAGAGCCAAGATAGAAGTGATCGAAAAGCTGCCGCCGCCCACAACAATCAAGGGAATCAGAAGTTTCTTAGGACATGCTGGTTTTTATCGAAGGTTCATTGCGATTTTTTCAAAAATCACCAAGCCCCTATGCCATCTTCTGGAGCAGAACCGACCCTTCGACTTTAACGATGAATGTACTGAAACATTCAAGGTCCTGAAGGAAAAGCTGGTAACAGCCCCAATAGTACAGCCACCAGACTGGACACTGACGTTTGAGATCATGTGTGATGCTAGTGATTATGCTGTCAGGGCAGCACTTGGGCAGCAGAGAGACAAACTTTTTCATGTCATATACTATGCCAGCAAAACACTGAACGACGCCCAAGTGAACTACACCACCACAGAGAAGGAGTTATTAGCTGTGGTATTCTCCATTGACAAGTTCCGTTCTTATATACTTGGAACGAAGGTCATAGTGCACACATACCACTCTGCATTGAAATATATGTTCGCGAAAAATGATGCAAAGCCTCGATTGATACGTTGGATCCTACTATTGCAAGAATTCGACCTTGAAATCAAGGACAAAAAGGGGACATAAAATCAAGTGGCAGATCACTTGTCAAGGTTGGAGAAGGGACAGAGTATACCGACAAATGAGACAAACATATTGGAGACCTTCCCAGATGAGCAGCTATTTGCTGCCGCAGTCACTGTCACGACAGCCGTGGCGGCAGGTAAGTCTCCTGAACTCCCCTGGTATGCTGATTTCGTTAATTTCTTAGTTAGCGGAATAATTCCTCCTGGCCTTAATCATCAAGCCAGTAAGAGGTTCCAAAATGATGTTAAGCATTATTATTGGGACGAACCTCTTCTTTTCAAAATCTGTGCAGATCAGGTTACAAGGAGATTCGTACCGCAGGATGAGCAGGAAGACATACTTCATCACTGTCATGCTTCACAGTATGGAGGACACTTAGGAGGCAACAAAACTGCTGCCAAGGTTCTGCAGTCAGGATTTTATTGGCCGTAACTGTATAAAGATGCTCAAATCTTCTACAAGAGCTGTGACAAGTGCCAACGGACAGGAAACATCTCAAGGAGACATGAGATGCCGCTGCAGAACATTCTTGAAGTCCAGATCTTCGACGTTTGGGGGATCGATTTTATGGGACCATTTCCATCTTCATGTGAGAATTTATACTTCCTCCTGGTAGTAGATAATGTATCTAAGTGGGTTGAAGCTATCGCCACTCAAAAGAATGATGCTAAGACAGTTCAGAGGTTTTTACACAAAAACATCTTTTCTAGATTTGGCACATCCCTAAGGCGACCATCAGTGATGAAGGGAGACATTTCGACAACCGGGTTATTGCTGTTGCCTTGAATAAGTATGGTGTCAAGCATCGGATCACAATAGCATATCACCCACAGACCAATGGACAAGTTGAAATCTCCAACGAGGAAGTTAAGAACATTCTTGAAAAGATGGTTAAGCCAACTAGGAAAGATTGGTGCTTACACCTGAATGATGCGTTATGGGCTTATAGGACAACTTTCAAAACTCCATTAGGAATGTCTCCGTACCGATTGATTTATGGGAAAACATGTCATCTACCTGTCGAGATAAAGCACAGAGTGTACTGGGCAATCAAGGCAGTAAATATGGACTTGGAAAAGGCGGGGCAGAAAAGGCTATTGGATCTGAACGAAATTGAAGAAATCCGAACAATGGCCTATGACAATGCAAGAATCTACAAGGATAAAACTAAGAAGTGACATGATAAAAAGTTGCTGCCACGACAGTTCTGCCCAGGGCAGCTTGTATTGCTATTCAATTCTAGACTGAAACTCTTCCCAGGGAAGCTGAAATCTAGATGGTATGGCCCATTCATAGTTGTACAGGTTTTTCCCCATGGTGACATCACAATCAAGTCTTTAAAAGACGAGCACCAATTCAAAGTCAACGGATAGCGCTTGAAGCATTATCAGGGGACTGAAGCCCCAAGAATGCAGGAAGTGGTTACCTTAGGAGATGCCCCACCTGGCATCCCTAATTTAACCTAAATTTTATTTTAAGTTTTATTATTATTTATTATTTATATATTAGGAAATTAGATTTATTTTATTTTTAAATAATGTTTTTATTTTAAATGTTTTTAGGAAATAAAGGAGTCAAGACGAACATGAGAAGTGAAATTAGCCCACCATAAAATCCACCAGCCCAACAAGCCCAAATTTTGCAACCTGTCGTTACAGCTGTCGCGATAGATGCGGAAAATACAGGCTGTCAACACGCTGTCGCGACAGACACGGAAACGCTTAACAGACGCGCAGCAGACACGGAAACGCGTGACAGACACGTCAGACACGCTACCGCGTAACAGTTGGCCCTGTTATTCGCGCCTTCTGTTACAGCTCCAACGGGCAGCAAATCCTTCTCTATATAAACTCTGTTTCATTTTTCATTTTCACTCACTTCTACTCTTCTTACGTGCTTCCTCTAGATTTTATTTGCTTTTATTTTCACAACCCTTGCAACAATGTCTTCCAGAAAAACCCGTAGGTGTGCTGCCTCCAGCTCCACCCCGACAGCAACCCCCCCCACGCTCATTTCGAATTAGAGATATGTGGGAAGAGAGGGGATTCATTTACACTTCAAATGAGCGAAATCTGGGCCTAAAGTCGATCATTGCCCGAAAAATTCGAGCTCTACAGTGGCAGATCTTTGTCGAACAACCAGAGGAGATGAACGTCTCTTTAGTGCAAGATTTCTACACTGCCATCGACAACAGGACGACAACAGCAGTCACCGTACGAGGAAGAGAAGTGTCGTTCGAAGCTGAATACATCAACACCCTGTATGGATTTTACATCGGTAGCAACGACGACGGCCACCAACAGTTCCTGAACACCCTTGACCCTGCTGCCTATGATGTTGTCATGGCAGAGCTGACCGATGATGGAACACAGTGGAACACCAACCGCAAGAATCCAAGGACGGTAAAGAGAACTCAACTACTGACGCAAGCCAAATTATGGAACGCTTTCATTAAAAAGCGTATCTGCAGCATCAACACCAACACCTGCCCTGACAACTGCTGACAGCAACCGTGGTGAGACTTCTACCCGTGGAACGAAACGCAGAATGCCTTCGGAAGAGCTTGATGCCTTCATTGCCGATTTTTCTTCGTCCTTCGTTTGGGCCGCAAGCGACAATGAACCCTCTATTAAGAGGAATCTCTCAAAGGAGTTTACACCAGTGAAAAGACAGGAGAGAATGGCCGATAAAAACAATATGAAAAGGGTCAGCGGCAGCAGCAGTGGTGAGGACAGCAGCAGCAGCTCAGAAGTCCAGGTTGTGGAGGAACCCCCTCATATCTCCCCAACCAGGATTCAACCACCGAGGGAGGCCAAAACGAAGAACACATCTGCCTTCCCCATCCCCTAGCCAGCTCCGAAAGCTCGTGCCCGCCGCCAGATCAGAGTCAGCAGCAGTAGTGACGACAGCGCTTAAAATTTAAGTTTCTTAACTTCTTTTGCTGTCTGCTTATATATTTTGTGATGTACTGTTTTAGTTCTATCTTGTCATTTTCATTGAGGGCAATGCAACCCTCGAGTTTGGGGGTGGCATCCCCCCATTATTGGAGTCTAATTTAGTTTTAAAATTGTGTCTTTTACTGAACTTACCTGTCGTGACAGCTCTGTCGTGGCAGTGCCTTTAGGATAGATTTAGGAGCAGTTTAGAGCCTTCCTATAGTTCTGAAAACTTAAACACTATTTGTGACTGTTATACTGCTTAGAACTCTTTTAGTGAACTAGAATAGGAAGCTTAGCACTTGAATAGCCCCTAGAGGTGCCTAACATTGGCTCTAGGAAAGAAGTTTAGCAAAAGAGACTCAACAGCCTTAAAGGTGCCCGAAACTGGCTCTAGGAAGTTAGCTAGAGGTGCCCAAAATAGGCTCTAGTGAAACTTTAGCTAAAAAATAATGAAATCGAGTCAAAATAAAAAATCAAAGGAGCATAAGAAATGCCTTCAAAAAGATAAACTTTGGCATAAAAATTCGAGTTAAGGGCTGAAATATTCTAGTGAAACTAAGAGAGTCTTGGCTTATAACTGTTCACAAGCATGCACACACTGCACGAGGACTATAGTGAGACTCCAGACAAATCCTAAGTTATCCGACAGGGTGCTGCCGTCACAGAGAAAGAATGAAGGGTAAGGGAAAGTTCATTGTTTTAAGCCAAAACAAAAATATTTCATTTTTCTTTTAGGTCTTAGTTGCTTGAGGGCAAATAAAAACTTGAGTTTGGGGGTGTGTTGAGTGTGTAAAAGTTCTATTATTTACCCCCTATTTAACCCATATTTCTACTGCATTCAAGCATAATTCATTGCATTTAGGTTAATTTACAATTAAACATCACAAATATATTAAATGGCACAGTTTCTACTGAAATTGGTTGCTTTTTTTAGGTTGCTGCTGTAGTAGATGGAGAGGCAGGCGCTGGGCAGTGAAGCAAAAGAGCTTGAACTGGACGAGCAGTCAAGGAGGACGATGTTGCCATGGTTGCCGCCGTGACAGCAGAGGACGACAGCAGTTTTGAGGAGAAGAAGCAAAGTGGACCTCGACAGAAAGAGAAAATTCAGCCCGTCTGTCGTGTAATACCACTATATTTTTCCAAGCCCTAGATCAGAACGAAGGCCAAGCCCAAAGTTCAAGGAGAGAAAATCCAAGCAAGAAGGAGGACGAGTTAAAGCTATATTCTCTGAAGATTTAGTCTTTATTAGAGTTGTACTTTAATTTAAACTTGTATTCTTGCTATTTTAGAAAACTTGGACCCAAAGCCTATATAAAGGCATGTAATTCGACCTAGGAGGGGACATCACCGATCTCTAGCCTTCTTCCCAAAACCCTAGTTGTTTTCATCCTCTCATCATGTTCTAAATCCCGTTTAGGGCCACGGGTTGTTTTGTAAAGTAGTTGCAAGGGTTGCTTTTGTTTTAGGAATTTTCAGTTTAATAAAATAAACTTCAAGTTCTCTTATTTTGGTTATTAACATCTTGCAAGAGTATCTGGAGAGCATTGCGAGGTTATCTATTTACTTAATATCGGGAGAGTTAAGTATACGAAAAGAATAAGTGCGAGTTCTCTAGTTTATAGTTGAACTATCTCGGACCTAGGGATAGGATGAGGTTAAGTGGCTAAAGAAGAATTCAACAACATCGGTGTACATCCTTCGATTAACGCCGGGAGGTATCATCAAAGACGTGTTCATCGACAGACTTGGACCTAGGGATAGGCCAAGGCACAGCAGGGATTCTTGCCAAACTTGAAGTACAGAGTTGAGTGTTCGCTGCCGCGACAAGCAACAGACTACCGCCGCGACAGGTGCTGTCGCGACGGGATCGACGACAGAACTGATTCTCCTAGACTTAGCAATACCTGCACTACTGAGCAATCCAATACCAGTCCATTCTCTCTATCTTGATTTCTCTACTTTTATTTACCAGTCTTCTTATCTATTTTCGTGACAAACATCTCAAATATTTCCTTTACTCTCTTGCAGTAATTCAAGGTGAAACTATTAGCCAAGTCCTTGTGGAGACGATATCCGATACTTCCGTATCACTTTACTACTTGCGTCGTGTACACTTGCACTACAATTGCGATAGGCACTTTTACACGCAACATCAACCAACATCCACTTTGCAATTATTGTCAGAATAGGCATCCAACGGGTTAATGCCATAAGCACACTGAAGCATGTTACTATTATGGTGAGCAGGGTCACTTTATTCGTGACTGCCCTTTGAATGCAAGCAAATCTACTGTCACACCGACTACTGCTGCTTCTCCTGCTCAATTCTTTCGAGGTAAAGGATCAATTGAGTTGTCCAGGGAAACCTTTTAAAAATCAATATTCAAAAGCTCTTGCCTAAATGTATAATGTGAGGAGCGGGAAAGAAGAGAATTAACCTGATGTCATTGCAGGTACCATTGAGTTATATTCGCATTCTTTATATGCATTGATTGACCCTGGTTCTACTCATTCTTTTATAAGTACCATTGTAACTAAAAAGTATAATATGTCTTCCGAACCAGTATCACCAAGAATTTTTGTAACCAATCCCTTAAGTGATTGTGTTACCGTAAGGGTAGTGTGTAATTCGGGCAATTTTTTGGCTTTACCAATCCATGAGTTTGATGTCATCCTAGGTCTAGATTGGCTTAGTGAGCATCAGGCCTGGGTAGATTGTTGTAAAAGAAAATTATACCTTCGAGGTTTGGGTAAGAAAAGTGTTGTACTGATGAACGCAAAGAATCCATCATTGTATGCTTTGGCGTTGGAGACTAAAGGTGAATCACAATTGCAAGACATTGATATTGTGTGAATTTCTTGATGTCTTCCCTGATGAACTTTCAGGATTGCCCTCAACCCGTGAAGTGGAATTTGGCATCGAGGTGCAACCTAGGACTGTTGCAGTTTCCATTACACCATATCACATGGCAGCTGTGGAAATAAAAGAATTAAAGACCCAGATTTAAGATTTATTGAACAAGAGTTTCATTGAACCGAGCTCTTCGCCATGGGGAGCTCCGGTTCTCTTTGTTAAGAAGAAAGATGGTTCTCTGCGATTGTGCATTAACTACCGACAATTGAATAAAGTAACCATGAAGAATAAATATCCATTGCATAGAATATATGACATGTTTGATCAATTAAAAGATGCCTCTGTGTTTTCCAACATCGATTTAAGGTCAGGCTACTATCAAATGTGAGTTAAGGAGTGTGATGTACCGAAGACTTCCTTCCGTACAATATACGGACACTACGAATTCTAGGTGATGACTTTTGGGTTAACCAACACACCGTCAACTTTTATGGATTTGATGAATCGGGTCTTTCAACCCTATCTTGACATTTTTGTAGTGCTGCTTATAGATGACATATTGATCTATTCCAAGAATGAAGCAGAGCACCGAGATCATCTTCGTATTGTGCTTTAGACCTTGAGAGAGAAGTAGTTGTACGCGAAGTTCTCTAAGTGTGAGTTTTGGCTCACTGAAGTTGCTTTTCTGGGACATATCGTGTCGGCTTCGGGTATTCAGGTGGACCCAAAGAAAATCTAGGCTATCATAGATTGGCATCCACCAAAGAAAATTGGAGAAGTCAGAAGCTTCCTTGGGCTTGCTGGCTATTATCGAAGATTTGTAAAAGGTTTTTCTATGATAGCTACTCATTTAACTAAGTTATTAAGGAAAGAAGCTCCTTTTCTTTGGACCGAGGTTTAACAACGAAGTTTCGACCAGTTTAAACAAGTATTGACCCATGCACTTGTCCTAACCCAGCCCGAGTCTGGAACGGACTACACAGTATACAGTGATGCGTCGCACCTCGGGTTAGGATGTGTATTGATTCAATAAGGAAAAGTCCTCGCTTATGCTTTGAGACAACATAAGCCACATAAAATGAATTATCCCACTCACGACCTTGAATTGACTACAGTTGTCTTTGCAATAAAAATCTAGAGATATTACCTTTACGAAGAAAAATGTTATCTTTTTACCGATCATAAAAGCCTTAAGTACCTATTAACTCAAAAGGAGTTTAATCTTTGGTAACGGAGGTGGATGGAACTCCTTAAAGATTACAATCTGGTTATTGATTATCATACGGGCAAGGCCAGCGTTGCAGTTGATGCACTCAGTTGCAAACCTTTGCTTGGTAAGCATTGACAGTAAATTTGGAGTTATATGTATTACATAGTACATTAACTTATCGTAATATTGCTATATTGTAGCCCCTCAAGCAATTAACGCTCACTTCCGACTTCGGAAGCATCATTGTCTTGTAGCTAAACTCCAAGTTCAGTCTACCGTCATTTCGGGAATAAAGGATTTGTAAGAGCAAGATCCTGAGCTTCAATCCATTGTCTCTAAGCTATCGGACAACCCTAACATCAGAATTAACTCTGAAGGACTCTTGTGTTTCCACGACCGAGTTTGTGTGCCTAATGATGAATCTCTTCGCACCAATATCCTTTCTGAAGCTCATTCGAGTTATTTTTCTGTTCACCCCTAGTGTGTGAAGATGTATAAGGACCTACGTGAACTCTATAGGTGGCCATGCATGAAGCAGGCTATAGTTGATTACATTTCCAAGTGTCTCACGTGTCAACGTGTTAAGGCAGAACATTGCGCTTCTACCGGATGATTGTAGCCTATCGATCCACCGAAATGGAAATGAGAAAAGATCAATATGGATTTTGTTAGTGGTCTACCGTTAACTTTCGCGAAGCATGATGCCATATTGGTCATTGTCGATCGTTTTACGAAGTCAACCCATTTTATATCGGTTAGAATGGACTACGGTCTTCCTAAATTAGCTGACTTGTATATCAAGGAAGTAATCCGACTCCACAAAGTACCTAAGTCTATTATCTATGATCGAGATCCCTGATTTGCATCTCAGTTTTGGAGAACCTTACAAGGAGCTCTAAGAACTAGAGTTATTCTTAGTACAGCTTTTCACCCTCAATCTGACGACCAGTCAGAAAGGGTAATCCAGGTAAATCATCGAAAAACTTGTTCATTGACACCTTAAAAATTTGTATTGTTTTTGAACCTCCTTATATAGATCTTGGAAGACATGCTTCAGGAATGCATCATTGACTTTGGTGGAACTTTGGAGAAATATCTACCCCTTGTCAAATTTGTATACAATAATAGTTACCAAGAATGAATCCAAATGGCCCCGTATGAAGCATTGTATGGTAGGCGATGTATAACTCCACTATGTTGGTCGGAGATTGGCGAGGGCAAGATGTTTGGCCCTGACATGCTTCGAGAGACTGAAGAGCGAGTCACCATTATCCATGATCATTTAAAGGTTGTCTTTGATCGACAAAAGGCTTATGTTGATCTAAATAGAAGAGACAATGAGTACGAAGTTGGTGAAAAAGCCTTCCTCAAAGTATCATCGTGGAAGAAAGTTTTAAGGTTTGGCAAGAAAGGAAAATTGAGTCCCCGATTCATTGGACCCTTTAAAGTCATTGAAAGAGTTGGCCATGTGGCATATCGACTATTGTTGCCCTCTGAATTGAGTAAAATCCATGATGTTTTTCAAGTATCAATGCTTCAAAAATATCATTAGGATCCTTCGCACATTGTGGAACCTGAATCTGTAGAAATTCGACCAAACATATCCTACGAGGAGGAACCGGTTCAAATTCTTGCAAGAGAAGTCAAGAGGCTTTGCAACAAAACTGTATCGTTGGTTAAAGTGCTCTGAAGGAGCCACACCATTGAAGAAGCCACATGGGAGCCTGAAGAGACCATGAAAAAACAGTATCCTCATCTCTTCGGTTCAGGTAAAAATTCGAGGATGAATTTCTCTTAAAAGGGGAGAGTTGTAACACTCCAAAATCCAATCTAGTCGGAATTGGGTTTCGATGATCGGAAATTTGCATCGAAAAGGACTAAGTATGGTATTGACTAGTTAATCATTGATATTGGACTCTAATTGAATTAAATCATTGCCATCAGAGCCTATTGAATAGTACCGAAAACATTATAATGACTAAATTGAGGAAAAATGCAAGTGGGAGGTCAAAACCATGGTATACTGAGAGTTGAGAGACTAATCTTGCGATTAGCCCCTCCTTAAGTAAAAACCTAACCAACGTGGGATAGTCTGAGAGCTTTCCTTCAATTGAAGGAAAGCTAAATAGCCTAATATACTTGTATAAAACAAGAAAAAGAAAAAGGGAAGAACTTACCCAATTATTAAGTTAAGAAAGCACCTCCATATCTCTTCATCTTTATCATCTCCTAACTAAGCAAGAACCTCCATTGGAGCTAGCTTCAAGCTTCGTTTTTCTTCGATTTATTGTTATTGAATCGTTATTATCGATCGGGCAAGCTATATTCTTCAATCGGTTAGTGGATTCCATGGATGTATTGAGTTTAATCCTAGCTAGGGTTTTGACCATTCATGGATATCTCATCGTTGTCACCTATATTGAGATCGAGTATTGATTTTGATATCATTATATTGATTTTGATATTGTAATATCAATCATAATAGTCTCTTTTTAATTTCCTAGCTCAAGAAGTTGATTAAGAGCATCCATCGTCTCCATCCAAAGCTAGGAACAAGGGGATTATCATCCGAGAGCCTTGAAAGCTTCGGATTGTCAAGGTGAGTGTAGTCGGAGTCTCGGGATTATGCGAAAAGCCTTCCTGAATCTTTTATTGTCATTTTCGATCATTTAGTTATCATTACTATTGAGGAAGTTGCATCGAATCATTAAACGGACACTTTGGTAAGTGTCGGTAAGTTTGTAATTGAACATCAGACATAGCTATTGGTATTGTCATTGAGTATTGTCATTGATATAGTTATTGTCATTGAAAGATTGCAAAGAAATTATCGGACATTGATATTGACATTAAACCATGAAACATTGATTATGAGATATGTTATTATTGATATCATTGAAATCATTGGTCATTGGAATTCATCATTGAATATTGGATATGGATATGAACATTGAAACCTTGGATTTGAATAGACATTGGATACAATTGGCATGTCATAGAATTCATGAGCTCAATGTACGGGTGGACTACGGTCCCAAGGCTATGACCTATATTAATTTGGTGAGGTGGAGGGGTGTGTATTGATATTTGTCATATTGGCAAGGCGGAGGGACTAGACCATTCATTGATTTAGTGAGGCATAGGAATTCGCGTATCCACTATCTTGATTTAATCCAAGGATTAATGATGAAATAAATATGTTAAACATTGTTTATGGATGCATATTATTGATATTGATAAGCATGAGAGCATGTATATTGATACTTGTTACATTGTTGTTCATAATGTTTATGACTACCTCACTAGGCAATGTATGCCTAACGTGTGTCATCTCATGCATTTCAGGTTGAAAGATCGCGTGTTGGAGGATCAGATTGTCAAGGCCAAACAAGTCACTACAAGCCCTAAAGTAAAGTATTTTGACCATATGAACTCCTAGGAAGGTGGAAACGTAGTCGAACTAATCTTTTATGCCTATTTTGATATATTTATGAGATGCCTATGTTGTAATATGGTGGATGGCCCTAAATGGCCGTTTTGGTTGGCTTAAATTAGTTAAAAAGTGCACACTTGGCTCGATAAGGTCAAAATGTAACGCCCCGGTTTTGGGCTTAATAGTTTTGGGCGTTGACCGGCTTGGTCAAAGTGCTGTTCGAATCTAAAGAGGTGAAATTAGGAAAGCCTAGTTTGGGTTGAATTAAAAATATGGAAAAATGTTCTAAAATCATCTTTTAATATAATTAAGTGAACTGTGAAATCAATTTTGGAAAATGAGTTTTGGAAGGGTGACATTTTGGCTAGTGACCAAAATGTAATTTTTGAAAGTTTGGTGACTGTTTTCGAAAGGGTTGGAACTTTGAATCTTTAAGGAGCTATTAATCCAAAAGTAGTTTCTCCAGATTTTTCTAAGATATTTTGAGATATATTCTGATTTTAAAACATGTTAAAAGAGGAGGGAAAAGCCATTTGGCTATTTTTGTTAACTAACTTTCCAATTTTCTTTCTCTCATTTTCTCTCAACCCAAACACCTATTTTCCAGAGAATTGCTTCTGATTTTCTCACCTAAATCTCTCCTTTCAACTCTCTTTTGATTCCTAATCAACATATCTACAAAACCTCATCATTTGCTACTTGATTCATCAAGGTTTTTGATTCCAAAAAGAGGAGAAACTCAAGTTTGGAGGTAAGAACGTCCTTCTCCTCTAAACTATCAGTTCTTTACTGAAATTCCTAAGTTTTCAATCCTTAATTGATGTTTTATTAAAGGCTTTTAAGATGTGAATTGGATCTTGGCTTATAATGCAAGATTTGGTGATTTTTGATAATTTTCGTTTGATCCAATTAATCTGTGATTTGAGATGTGTTTTTGATATTAAATGAACACTAAATTGATAAGGAGTTGAGTTTTGATCAATGCAATCCCGGATAGGTTGAGTTTCCTAAGTTTAGCTTGTGTTTCTAGGTTGTTTTTGGTGAGATCTTGTGGATCTGTTGTTGCTGGAGGTATAAGGATGTTGTTAGTCTCTTTTTAGATGTTAAATGATGTTGAAAGATGTTTTGTGTTGATGGTTTATGGCTGGGCTTTGTTGAGAAGTGGTTTGGATGCATTTTCGGTTGTGTTTGGTAGCCGAAAATGGAGTGTGGATGAGAGCAGCGAGTTTAGCTGCTTTCATTGAAGCTATTAATGCATGATGATGCATTAATCCTCTGCTTTGATGTGTTAAAACAGGGGAGGCATCTTTGGATCCAAGAGTTGTTGACCCGGAAGCTTGTTTTGGTGCTTCGGCAAGAGGCGAAGTGGAATCGGTGAGTGAAAAATGGTTTTCGGCTTTGAAACCAATGTCTTGGGAGCTTAGTTTAAGTCTAAACAACTTTGCTAAGCTCAAGTGTAAGTTTTCGGAAAGTACTCTCTAGTGGTGGCCATGATTTTGTTGTGATGCAATGTGGTTTATTGCATGATTTAAATACTGTTTTGAAAGCATGATTTAGCATGGTAATTGCTGTTTTTGTAAGCCATATGTTGAAGGAAACTCAAGGTAAGAGTTCCTTGTTTTTGTACATTGATTTAAATGTGGTTTGATGCTTTTAAATGCATGGTGAATATGGCTTGGTTTAATGCTTTAAAACAGTGGATAAATTGATGATAATGATGTATATTGGCAAGTGATGTTTTGAAAAGGTTAAGGTCACTAAGGTGGTTAAAAGTCCTTGAGTGAGCCTTGTTACTTAAGAACATCAAGGTGGTTAAAAGTCCTTGGATGGTTCTTGTATGGACACAAAGGTGGTTAAAAGTCCTTGTGTGATCCTTTCCATGGTGTTTAAAAGTCCATGGGGCCAAGGTGTTTAAAAGTCCTTGGGGCCAAGGTGTTTAAAAGTCCTTGGGGTGATACTTGATATGGACACAAAGGTGGTTAAAAGTCCTTGTGTGGTCCTTTTCCATGGTGTTTAAAAGTCCATGGGCCAAGGTGTTTAAAAGTCCTTGGGGTGAAAGTTGATGAACTTGTTTTTAAAGAAATGGAACTTATCACTTGTGGCCAATATGACATGTTATGATGTGAAGCATGAGATGCTTGTTTAAAGTATGCTTTTGAGCATGTGCAAATGTTGATTTGAAGCATGATTTATAAATGATTTATAAATGCATTATTGAATGGTTTTATGAGCATTCCTCACTAAGCTTTTGCTTACGCTCTCTTCGTTTTCTTAATTCAATAATGCAGAACATTTGAGCACTTTGAGGGCAGCAAGGAGGGCAAGTATTCAAGTGAAAGTAAAGCTCAATGTATGGAAGGTTTTATAAGTGCATTTCTAGCTTTTGGTAATTTTGGCAATGGGGGACCAATGTGTATGTTTTGGGAGATGTTTGGAACTCCCTAAGTATGTTGAATGTTGATGAGGATGCTGGATTTTGTGTTTGGCCTTTATATGCTTGAATTGGAAGTTTATGCTTGAATGGCTTGCTTGTGTAGGAAGCATGCCTATAGATTTGGGGCTTTTTGCATATGATGTTGTTTTGATGAATTGTTGATGCAAGTATGTCTTATATATGTTGAATTGCATGCTGGTAAATTTTGGTAGCATTTGGAGCATGATTGGATGTTTAATTGCATGATTAAGAATGCATTTTGGGGTAATCTGTGCAGGGTGTTTCGGAACAGTGTCACCCGTTTCAGAACGGGTGCCTTAAACAAACCCAAGCGTCCGAAACGGGAGGGACCGTTCCGAAACGATTTGGCTACTGCCAGCCCGTGTTGCGGTACGCGTTGCGGAACGGCCCCGCGTTTCGAAACGGGCTCTGCCTGTTTCGAAACGGGTGACCGTTAGGGGCTGACATTGGCAGTTATATGTTTTGAATTGTTTGCGTTTTGGTCCCGAATCTTGTTTGTGCAATTGTATGAGTTTGGGAAGTCCTTTTGAGCTGAAATTTCACAGTGAAGCATGAAACCTGACTAGTTACAAGTTGGTAACTTTAAATTGGGTTAAGTCCTCATATTTATCAGAAATTACAATTTGGTCCCTAAAGTTGTAATTTGTTCAATTGGGTCCCTGTTTGATCTCTGATGTTTGTGATCTTTGAGTATGATGTTTGTGTAATCACAATTAGGGCTAATATGCATCTAGACAAGTTTAAAAAGAAAAAAAAAGGGTCGTTAATCAAGGTTGACTTTCGGGTTGACTTTGGTTTTCCCCGTGTGACTTTCCTAATTCGGGTCAACCGTCTAGGCCGGGTTAAGGGGGTTACATTTGGTGGTATCAGAGCTGAGTTCTCGAGTAATTGGGAATGTTTGTATGCATGATTGAAGTGTTTATGCCTTGTGTGCTTGTTGTTCGAAAGCATGTTTAATGGCTTGTATTTTGGATGCAAATTGAGATGTATGCTGTGATGTAGCATGATGTGGGTACCCATTGCCAAATAAAAGCTAAAGAAATGATGTTGATTTTGAAAGAAATTGAGCTTGAATACTTGGATTGCTTACCTTGTTGGGCCTGACTTTGTTTTATTTGTATTGATATTGCATGGTAAAAGTATGGCACCACATAGAGAGTTAAGGAGTAGCGTGAGAGCTACGACCCCGGATGGGAATGAGAACGAAGAGAATGCGGGTAGTGCTGTGTTACCTCCTCCTCCACCTGGTGGTGGTGGTGCGGAGAGAGAAAGAGCTGGAGCTGCAGCAGCTGGTGCTGGAGCTGCTGGACCAGAGGTTGGTCAAGGGCAAGCTATGCCTGATATGTCTGTGTTGGTACAAGCTATTGCGGGTGCTTTTCGAGCAGCAGTAGCTGGAGCTCAAGGAGCTGGGCATCAGGGAGATGCTGGAGTTAGACTACCTTTGGAGCGTCTGCGCAGTCTTGGTGGGACTGAGTTCAGGGGTATGTCAGCTGAGAGTTCTAAAGCTTGGCTGGAGAGTACCAAGCGAATCTTGGGTCAGATGAGTTGCACTGATGTGCAAAAGTTGGGCTGTGTTGTGTCCTTGCTGCAGGACGATGCTTATACGTGGTGGACGACCACAATCTCTGGGATGGCTGAAGCTGATGTGACTTGGACATTCTTTCAGAATGTGTTCAAGCGGAGATATCTTGGTGTGAGATATCTTGATGAGAAGAAACGTGAGTTCATGACTCTTACCCAAGGGAGCATGATTGTGGCTGAGTATGAAGTGCAGTTTGTGCGACTCAGTCAGTATGCACCTGAGCTTATTCCTGATGAACGGGAGAGGTGCGAAAGGTTTCGTTATGGTCTTATAACGGAGGTAAAGATGTATGTGCTGGCCACCGAGTATGATGATTTTGATGTGTTGGTGGGCCGAGCTAAGGACATAGAGATGAATTTGGGTTTGGCTGCGAAAGGTGCTGGAGCAAGTTCTGGTAAGAGAGTTGCTGAGTATAGTTCCGGAGGTGGACGGAACAAGAGGGGACGTGATCAGAGGTATCAGTCCTCAGCTAAGAGAGGTGGTGGTGCACCTGCTAGAGAGGGCAATGCTAGAGCTGACCCTAGTGCTTGCTGGATCTGTGGTTCACGTGGTCACATGAAGCGTGACTGTCCTCGTGCTGTGAGGGAGGTGCAAGCTCATGTTGCGGCAGCTGGTTTTGGGTGCTGGAATTGTGGTTCTACAGACCACTTGAGGCGAGATTGTCCGAGGTTGGCTGGTGAGCAGATGCGTGCTCCTGCTGTTACTGCACCAGAGAGAGGTCGTGGGCGCGGCCGTGGTAATTTCCAGAGGCGTGAGAAGGGTGGTCGTGGAGTAGCCCATGTTGTGGCTATTCAGCCTGAAGGCGGAGGTCAAGCGAGGGTGTATGCTCAGCGTGAGGGAAGGAATGATGCAGATGTGATTGCAGGTACCTTCACTTTGCAATCCTTGTCATTGCTTTCTTTGATTGATTCTGGATCTACGCATTCATACATTTTGCGTGAGCATGCTGAACTGCTTGGTTTGCCTGTTGAGTCTTTGGATGTTGGTGTTCGTGTCACTAGTTCTTTTGGTGAAACTGTTGTGACTCGAAAGCTTTATAGAAGGTGTCCCTTGGTTGTTCAAGAACATGTTTTTCATGTTGATCTTATGGAGTTGCCCTTTTATGGTTTTGATGTGATCCTTGGTATGGATTGGCTTGCTGAGCATCATGCTATTGTGGATTGTGAAAATAAGCGAGTTTCGCTTAAGCTTGCGGATGATTATGAAGTTGTTGTGGTTGGTGAGAATGTGAAGTTTCTTGCCAATGTTGTTTCTACCTTGGAGGCGAGCAGGATGCTGAGGCAAGGTTGCGAAGATTATCTAGCTTTTGTGATGAATCCTAGCTCTAAGGAGTTGAGGGTGCAAGACATCAGGGTTGTGAAGGAGTTTCCTGGTGTTTTTCCTGAGGAGTTGCCTGGTTTACCTCCTAATCGCGAGGTGGAGTTTGGAATTGAGCTGTATGAGAATACAACTCCTGTGTCCATTACTCCCTATAGAATGGCACCTAAGGAGCTGAAGGAGCTGAAGACGCAGTTGCAAGAGCTGCTTGATCGTGGTTTCATCCGGCCGAGTGTGTCACCTTGGGGAGCACCGGTCTTGTTTGTGAAGAAGAAAGATGGCACTATGAGGATGTGCATTGATTACCGTCAGCTGAACAAGTTAACTATCAAGAATCGGTATCCTTTGCCGAGGATTGATTATCTCTTTGATCAATTTCGGGGAGCTGCTGTGTTCTCTAAGATTGACTTGAGGTCAGGGTATTATCAGTTGAAGGTGAAGGATGTGGATGTGCCTAAGACAGCTTTCAGGACAAGGTATAGGCATTATGAGTTCCTTGTGATGCCGTTTGGTTTGACAAATGCTCCTGCTGCTTTCATGGACATGATGAACCGTGTGTTTCATGAATATCTGGACAAGTTCGTTGTGGTATTCATTGATGATATCCTCGTGTACTTGCGTACTGAGGAGGAGCATGAAGAGCATTTGAGGATTGTTTTGCAAGCTTTGTTGGAGAATCAGCTTTATGCTAAGCTGAGCAAGTGTGAGTTCTGGCTTAAGGAGGTGGTGTTTCTTGGGCATGTGGTCTCAGCTGAGGGGATTCGTGTTGATCCTCAGAAGATTGAGGCAGTGATGAACTGGAAAGTTCCTAAGTCTGTTCATGAGGTTCGTAGTTTCCTTGGTTTGGCAGGATACTACTGAAGGTTTGTGGATGGTTTTTCCAAGATTGCTGCTCCTTTGACGAAGCTGTTGCAGAAAGATGTTAAGTATGAGTGGACAGAGGCGAGACAGCAGGCTTTTGAGAAGCTGAAGGCGGCTTTGACGCAAGCTCCTATCTTGGTTCAGCCTGAATCAGGGAAAGAGTTTGTGGTCTACAGTGATGCATCCTATGTTGGTTTGGGGTGTGTGCTGATGCAAGAGGGTAAGGTAGTTGCTTATGCATCGCGGCAGTTGAAAGTGCATGAGCGCAATTATCCTACGCATGATATTGAGCTGGCTGTAGTGGTTTTTGCTCTGAAGATCTGGAGGCATTATCTGTATGGTGAGAAGTGTACGGTGTACACGGATCACAAGAGCTTGAGGTATCTGATGTCTCAGAAGGAGTTGAATCTTAGGCAGCGACGTTGGTTGGAGTTGCTCAAGGATTATGATCTGACGATCGAGTATCATCCTGGAAAGGCTAATGTTGTTACGGATGCCTTGAGTAGGAAGGTAGCTGTTGAGCTGAGGGCTATGTTTGCTAGCTTGAGCATATCGCGGGATGGTGGTCTTGTTGCTGAGTTGCAGGTGAAACCATCGTTGGTTCAGTTGATCAAGGATAAGCAGTTGCTGGATGATTCCTTGGTGTCTCATGTTCAGGATATCGCGGAGGGTAGACCTTCGGATTTCTGTTTTAATGATGATGGTGTGTTGTGTTTTGGGAGTCGGATAGTAGTGCCTGCTGATGCTGAGTTGAGGCGTGTTATTCTGACTGAAGGTCATAGTAGTCCTTTTGCTATGCACCCTGGTAGTACTAAGATGTACCGTAATCTTCGTGATGAGTATTATTGGGTGGGTTTGAAGAAAGATGTTGCAGAGTTTGTGAGCAAGTGTTTGGTGTGTCAGCGAGTTAAGGCTGAACATCAGGTTCCTTCTGGGTTGTTGCAACCGTTGAAAATCCCTGAATGGAAGTGGGAAAGGGTTACCATGGATTTTGTATCTGGTTTACCTTTGTCTCCATCAAAGAAGAATTCTGTTTGGGTGATCGTGGATCGCCTAACAAAGTGTGCGCATTTCTTGCCTGTGCATACTACGTTTTCCTTGAATAAGCTGGCAGAGCTGTACATTGCTGAGATTGTGAGGCTGCATGGTGTGCCTAAGTCGATTGTGTCGGATAGGGATCCGAGGTTCACATCGCGTTTCTGGCAGTGTTTACATCAAGCTTTGGGTACAAGGTTGCATTTCAGTACATCCTATCATCCTCAGTCGGATGGTCAGTCTGAGCGAGTTATCCAGATCTTGGAGGATATGTTGAGGTGCTGCGTGATTGAGTTCCAAGGTTCTTGGGAGAAGCATCTGCCTTTGGTTGAGTTCGCTTATAACAATAGTTATCAGGCAAGTATACAGATGGCACCTTATGAGGCTTTGTATGGGAGGAAGTGTAGGACCCCTCTTTGTTGGGCTGAAACTGGTCAAAAGTTGGTTTCGATGCCGGCTTTGTTGAAAGGGACCACTGAGAAGGTGAAGCTTATCTGTGAGCGGTTGAAGGCTGCCTCTGATCGGCAGAAGTCTTACGCTGATTTGAAGCGTAAGGAGATAGAGTATGCGGTAGGTGACCGTGTGTTCTTGAAGGTTTCGCCTTGGAAGAAGGTGATGAGGTTTGGCCGAAAGGGTAAGTTGAGCCCTAGGTACATTGGACCATATGAGGTTGTTGAGCGTGTAGGTCCTGTTGCGTATCGGTTGAGGTTACCTCAGGAGTTGGAGAAGATTCATGATGTGTTCAATGTTTCTATGCTCCGGAAGTATAGATCCGATCCTTCACATGTGATGCCTGTGGAGGAAGTGGAATTGAATCCGGATTTGACCTATGATGAGGAACCGGTGAAGGTTCTGGATTCGGATAGCAAGGTTCTTCGTGGCAAGACCATTGAGTTGGTGAAGGTGCTGTGGAAGCATCGAGGTGTTGAGGAAGCCACGTGGGAGCGGAAGGAAGACATGCTGAAGCAGTTTCCTTATCTCTTTCCTTCAGGTAAATTTCGAGGACGAAATTTCTTAAGGGGGGGAGAGTTGTAACGCCCCGGTTTTGGGCTTAGTAGTTTTGGGCGTTGACCGGCTTGGTCAAAGTGCTGCTCGAATCTAAAGAGGTGAAATTAGGAAAGCCTAGTTCGGGTTGCATTAAAAATATGGAAAAATGTTCTAAAATCATCTTTTAATATAATTAAGTGAACTGTGAAATCAATTTTGGAAAATGAGTTTTGGAAGGGTGACATTTTGGCTAGTGACCAAAATGTAATTTTTGAAAGTTTGGTGACTGTTTTCGAAAGGGTTGGAACTTTGAATCTTTAAGGAGCTATTAATCCAAAAGTAGTTTCTCCAGATTTTTCTAAGATATTTTGAGATATATTCTGATTTTAAAACATGTTAAAAGAGGAGGGAAAAGCCATTTGGCTATTTTTGTTAACTAACTTTCCAATTTTCTTTCTCTCATTTTCTCTCAACCCAAACACCTATTTTCCAGAGAATTGCTTCTGATTTTCTCACCTAAATCTCTCCTTTCAACTCTCTTTTGATTCCTAATCAACATATCTACAAAACCTCATCATTTGCTACTTGATTCATCAAGGTTTTTGATTCCAAAAAGAGGAGAAACTCAAGTTTGGAGGTAAGAACGTCCTTCTCCTCTAAACTATCAGTTCTTTACTGAAATTCATAAGTTTTCAATCCTTAATTGATGTTTTATTAAAGGCTTTTAAGATGTGAATTAGATCTTGGCTTATAATGCAAGATTTGGTGATTTTTGATGATTTTCGTTTGATCTGATTAATCTGTGATTTGAGATGTGTTTTTGATGTTAAATGAACACTAAATTGATAAGGAGTTGAGTTTTGATCAATGCAATCCCGGATAGGTTGAGTTTCCTAAGTTTAGCTTGTGTTTCTAGGTTGTTTTTGGTGAGATCTTGTGGATCTGTTGTTGCTGGAGGTATAAGGATGTTGTTAGTCTCTTTTTAGATGTTAAATGATGTTGAAAGATGTTTTGTGTTGATGGTTTATGGCTGGGCTTTGTTGAGAAGTGGTTTGGATGCATTTTCGGTTGTGTTTGGTAGCCGAAAATGGAGTGTGGATGAGAGCAGCGAGTTTAGGTGCTTTCATTGAAGCTATTAATGCATGATGATGCATTAATCCTCTGCTTTGATGTGTTAAAACAGGGGAGGCATCTTTGGATCCAAGAGTTGTTGATCCGGAAGCTTGTTTTGGTGCTTCGGCAAGAGGCGAAGTGGAATCGGTGAGTGAAAAATGGTTTTCGGCTTTGAAACCAATGTCTTGGGAGCTTAGTTTAAGTCTAAACAACTTTGCTAAGCTCAAGTGTAAGTTTTCGGAAAGTACTCTCTAGTGGTGGCCATGATTTTGTTGTGATGCAATGTGGTTTATTGCATGATTTAAATATTGTTTTGAAAGCATGATTTAGCATGGTAATTGCTGTTTTTGTAAGCCATATGTTGAAGGAAACTCAAGGTAAGAGTTCCTTGTTTTTGTACATTGATTTAAATGTGGTTTGATGCTTTTAAATGCATGGTGAATATGGCTTGGTTTAATGCTTTAAAACAGTGGATAAATTGATGATAATGATGTATATTGGCAAGTGATGTTTTGAAAAGGTTAAGGTCACTAAGGTGGTTAAAAGTCCTTGAGTGAGCCTTGTTACTTAAGAACATCAAGGTGGTTAAAAGTCCTTGGATGGTTCTTGTATGGACACAAAGGTGGTTAAAAGTCCTTGTGTGATCCTTTCCATGGTGTTTAAAAGTCCATGGGGCCAAGGTGTTTAAAAGTCCTTGGGGCCAAGGTGTTTAAAAGTCCTTGGGGTGATACTTGATATGGACACAAAGGTGGTTAAAAGTCCTTGTGTGGTCCTCTTCCATGGTGTTTAAAAGTCCATGGGCCAAGGTGTTTAAAAGTCCTTGGGGCCAAGGTGTTTAAAAGTCCTTGGGGTGAAAGTTGATGAACTTGTTTTTAAAGAAATGGAACTTATCACTTGTGGCCAATATGACATGTTATGATGTGAAGCATGAGATGCTTGTTTAAAGTATGCTTTTGAGCATGTGCAAATGTTGATTTGAAGCATGATTTATAAATGATTTATAAATGCATTATTGAATGGTTTTATGAGCATTCCTCACTAAGCTTTTGCTTATGCTCTCTTCGTTTTCTTAATTCAATAATGCAGAACATTAGAGCACTTTGAGGGCAGCAAGGAGGGCAAGTATTCAAGTGAAAGTAAAGCTCAATGTATGGAAGGTTTTATAAGTGCATTTCTAGCTTTTGGTAATTTTGGCAATGGGGGACCAATGTGTATGTTTTGGGAGATGTTTGGAACTCCCTAAGTATGTTGAATGTTGATGAGGATGCTGGATTTTGTGTTTGGCCTTTATATGCTTGAATTGGAAGTTTATGCTTGAATGGCTTGCTTGTGTAGGAAGCATGCCTATAGATTTGGGGCTTTTTGCATATGATGTTGTTTTGATGAATTGTTGATGCAAGTATGTCTTATATATGTTGAATTGCATGCTGGTAAATTTTGGTAGCATTTGGAGCATGATTGGATGTTTAATTGCATGTTTAAGAATGCATTTTGGGGTAATCTGTGCAGGGTGTTTCGGAACAGTGTCACCCGTTTCGGAACGGGTGCCTTAAACAAACCCAGGCGTCCGAAACGGGAGGGACCATTCCGAAATGATTTGGCTACTGCCAGCCCGTGTTGCGGTACGCGTTGCAGAACGGCCCCGCGTTTCGAAACGGGCTCTGCCTGTTTCGGAACGGGTGACCGTTAGGGGCTGACATTGGCAGTTATATGTTTTGAATTGTTTGCGTTTTGGTCCCGAATCTTGTTTGTGCAATTGTATGAGTTTGGGAAGTCCTTTTGAGCTGAAATTTCACAGTGAAGCATGAAACCTGACTAATTACAAGTTGGTAACTTTAAATTGGGTTAAGTCCTCATATTTATCAGAAATTACAATTTGGTCCCTAAAGTTGTAATTTGTTCAATTGGGTCCCTGTTTGATCTCTGATGTTTGTGATCTTTGAGTATGATGTTTGTGTAATCACAATTAGGTCTAATATGCATCTAGACAAGTTTAAAAAGAAAAAAAAGGGTCGTTAATCAAGGTTGACTTTCGGGTTGACTTTGGTTTTCCCCGTGTGACTTTCTTAATTCGGGTCAACCGTCTAGGCCGGGTTAAGGGGGTTACACAAAACATGGTAAACGTATTTGTATGGTCATGAAATTTGGCATGCTAGTAGTTTATACCATTGAAATGTTCTGCGTAAAGTTTCTTTGCATTTGGACACTGTTCGGTAAGTCAAATTGAATAAATATTAGCAAAAATCTATCATTACATGTCATACCGTATCGAAACGGGTGATGACGTTTCGATATGGGTAAGCATATTTTGAACCTTAGGAATAGGGCGTACCAAAACGGTTCATGACCGTTTCGAAACATTTTGTCACTGGAATCTCTCGTTTCGATACGAGATTATAGCATATTGATACTAGTCAAAGTCAAAGTCAAAGTCAAAAGAAGTCAACTCGTTTCGATACAGGGCGTGCCCGTATCGATTCGGTCTACAGGGTAAAGTCAACAAGGGTTGACCATCGTTCACTCATTTCGAAACAGTCCTAGGGTGTTTCAATACGGGGTTAATTAAGTTAGTTAAAGGCATATGAAGCAGATTGCAATGTTCACGTATTAGTCACTGAATTTTGAAATATTAAATTGAATGAGCTAATGGACTTCAAATTGTATGGAATTTTACAGGTATGTTAATATTGTGATGAATTTCATTATAGTATAATCAATTGCATCGAAGGACCCCTAATTTATCGAGTCTAAAATTTGGTCCCTAAAACTTGTAATAGTTAATATTTTCGTCTTGATTGATTAATTATTGTTTCATGGGAATTAATTAGTCTAAGACACATAAAGGTATTGTGTTATTGAATGTTATTGATATAAATGTTAAGATTAAACTAAAAGTTTTGTTGCACCGATTACTATTTTGATCATCACTATCACCATCCGACCCGGTTCTCGACAAGACCAGGAAGGGGGTGTTACATTAATGATGCCATATGGTTTAAGGATGCACTAGTTAAGTGATCCTTGTATGCATGTGTTGATGCATATGTTTTTAAAGCATGGTTTAATGCTTGAAATATGGCTTAACATAAATGCTTTGGAAAACAGTGAGGTATGTAAGAAATGTGGATTATATTGGCAAGTGCTGTTTGTGTAAGGTGTTTTATAAATGAAATCGGATATAGTTAGCCGGCTATAGGATTGAGTGCACTATAAACAAGTCGCCTTGAAAGTTGAGGGGTTGTGATTGTACCAAAAACTTCATCCAAGTACCCTAATGATTGAGGAATGTTTAAGGTTGCAATGGTAGAGGGTGGCTCCCAGGTGTGAACCTTGTATGTGTCTCGTCTCTCGTTAGTGGGTTATACATCTACCGATGAGTGGTGTTGAGGGGTTGTGATTGTAGCGAATACTCCACCACGGGTGTCACAACAGTGGAGGGTTGTTCCCGTGTGTGAGCCTTGAGATGCCGGTAGAGTGTATGAAGTGTTTGGGACAACACTTGGTAATCTGTGTATCCAATATGCTTTTTGAGAAATGAGAATGTTGTTTATCACTTGTAAGCCAATATAATGGATTGAAATGCTATGGAAATGTTGTTGATGCATATTGTGGAAAATGTATGTCAAATCTTTAGCTTTGCATATTGGTGAATATGCTTGAAAGGCTTGGTTTTTGTTTAGCAATGGTTTAATTTTTGAGAAGTATGTTATACTTGTTGCATGGTGTTTTGCAGGTGGATTTTAATGATGAAGTGCATGGATTTTCAAAGAAGGCATGATAGTTTTCAAAAGAGTGAAAATGGTTTTTTGCATTGATAGAGTGTTTGGTTTTGAGCATTCCTCACTAAACTTGTATGCTTATGTTCTCTTTTGCTCATCAATGCAGATAATTAAGTGATTGGAGGCAACTACTACCAAAGGATTTCCATGAGACTTTATTGAATGTATGTCTTGGTTTTGGATTAGTGTAATAAAGGCAATTGGGGCGTCCAATACTATGAATGTTAATTGTTTTGGTATTTTCTGGTTTGACACAAATTTGGTACGCATATTTTGCTATGTTAGTGGCCTTTAAATGTTGGATTATGCTTGGATTTGAGATTTGTCTTTTGATGCTTTAATTTCTTAGGAAGCATGCATCTAGAATCCAATATTGATGCTAGTGTTGCTTTGATGATGTTATTGCCATGTGAACTTGGTAGTTGAAGTGTATTTTGGTTGTAAGCATGTTTGAATGTATGTTGGTATGGTTTGAGATGGTTTTTGAAGTATTAAACCATCAAAATCATACTTTGCATGCCCAGGTGTTTCGAAACACCCTTGTCAGTTTCGTAACGGGTGTTTTAAAATGCCTTGGGGTATCGAAACGGGGAGGTTCGTTTCAGTACATTTTGCTACTGTGAAACCCTAATTCAAAACGAGTCAAGAGTAGTTTCGATACGAGCCCGCGTTTCGAAACATGTACCTCTCTTTCGATACACCCGTTCCAAAATGGGGCTTGATGTTCTGAATTGGCAGGCTATTATGAAAGTTATTGGAATATTTTGGAGTTTTGTTTCTTTGCGTTTTGGTCTCTAATTGTCATGCATGCAATTAAGTGAGTTCCAATGGTTATTTTGAGCTGAGTTTTTATAGAGATGCATGAAATGAGTTTAATTAAGGGTTGGTAAACCAAATTTGGTAAATGCCCTTGCATCATGATAAGTTTACAAAATGATCCCTAAAATTGAATTTAATAATAATCGATGTGTGTTCGAGTTGTCATTTGATCCGCTACTATTTTGAACACATAGCAACCTAATTTGTATCTAAACAAGATAAAAAGAAAAAAAATATAGGGTTGTTTATTGAGTTAAACCTTCCCGGTTTACTTCAATATTCCTTGTATGACCCCTTCAGTTCGGTCTATTTGCTAGGCCAGGTTGAGGGGGTTACATTTGGTGGTATCAGAGACAGGTTACGAAAGGTGGGATGATGGTAAGTTGTTGGTAAGTAATTGAGATGGGAATGTGTGTTTTTGGATGATGTTTGTTTTGTGCGGTGAATGTCTTAAGCATGTTAATTTTGAATATGTATAGTGATTGTAAAATGAATGTGAATTGTTGTATGTGATGATAGATGGGCTGAATTTTAATGCTTATGATTCATGATGGTTGTGACATGCATGTGAATGCGTTATGCTATGCTGGGCGGAAATTGGAATGCCCATTGCCTTATTACTATAGTGAAATGTTTTAAATTGGATTTGAAGTCTTGGATCCTTTCTTGAAGCTGGCCTGATCTTTTGTTTTGTTTTAAACTCATGCCTTAATGTTAATAGCACAATGGGACCAAGGAGAGAGTTACGTTCTGGGCCAGTTTCTCCTGCTGATGAGCAACAAAATCAGGAGAACGAGGTTCTGTCTGGTGCGAGTTTACCTCCTCCACCGCCACCACCACCTGGGGGTGAGGAGCAAGCACAACACGGACAGGCTAGTACGGGGTTGGGTGATTTGACGCCTTTGGTACAAGCGATGACTAGAGCATTTCAGGTTGTTGTTGTTGGAGTACAAGTGCAAACTCCAGCTGCTGGGCAAACGGGTTTGCTGTTGGAGCGCTTGCGAAGTTTGGGAGGCGTGGAATATCATGGTTTATTTCCTGAGGCATCTGAGGCATGGATGGCCAATACAATCCGAATTCTGGATCAGATGGGCTGCAATGGTACACAAAAGCTGGGTTGTGCAGTGTTGTCGTTTCATGGTGATGCGTATGCATGGTGGACGACTGTGGCCACAGCCCTGGAGCCAAACAAGGTGGATTGGGATTTCTTTTGGGCTGTCTTTAAAAGAAAGTATCTAGGAGTCAGATACTTGGATGATAAAAAGTGGGAGTTCATTTCCTTGGTGCAAGGTAACATGACGGTAGCTGAGTACGAGGTCCAGTTCGTACGACTGAGCTAGTATGCTCCATAGTTGGTGCCGAGTGATAGGCATCATTGTGATCGCTTCCGGTATGGTTTGGTACAGGATGTGAAGACATTCATGCTTGCGTCTGATTACACAGATTTCGATGTGCTGGTGACACGAGCCAAGGACATAGAGCAAAGTTTGGGACTGACATCTCGTATGGGTGGATCTGGCTCAAGTAAAAGAGCTGCTGATGCTGGCCTTAATGGTGGGCAAAATAAGAGGAATCGTGACCGTAGATATCAGCATATCTCGAGGTGAGTTAGTTTTGGGCGGGGTGCGCCAGCTCAGGGTAACTGGATGAGGTTTGAGCAGAATACTTGATGGTCATGTGGATCGCGTGAGCACTTGAGGTGAGATTGTCCTCGTGTGCCTCGTGATGCGCATGCTCCTGTGGTTAGGGCTAATTTCTATTTGGAACTGTGGATCTACTGATCACATGAGACGTGAGTGTCCCTTGTTAGCGGGAGGTGGTCAGGGTCGTGCACCTGTTGTTGCACCACATAGATTCTATGGGCGCGACCGTGGTAACTTCCAAACGAGGGAGGATGGGCAGAGAGGTATGGTTCATGTTGTTTTTGTTCAACCAGAGGGTGGTGGTCCTACGAATGTGTATGCACATTGCGAGGGACGTAACGACACCGACGTGATTGCAGGTACCTTTGCCTTGCAATCCTTGTCTTTGTTAGAATTGATTGATTCTGGATCTATGCATTCATACATCTTGAGTGAGCATGTGCATTTGCTTGATATTCATGTTGAGATGCTAGACGTAGGAATGCAAGTAACAAGCGCTTTTGGTGAAACTGTTGTCACTAGGAAATTGTATAGGAGATGCCCTTTATCTGTTCAAGGCCATGTGTTTTTAGTTAATTTGATGGAATTTCCTTTTTATGGTTTTGATGTGCTTCTTAGAATATATTGGTTGGTTGAGCATCGAACTGTGGTTGATTTTTAAGTTAAGCGAGTTACCTTGAAACTTGCGGATGATTACAAAGTGGTAATCGTATGAGAGGATGTGAAGTTCTTGTCCAATGCAATTTCAGCTCTTGAAGCGAGTCGGATGATGGAGTTGGGTTGCGAAGCTTTCTTAGCTTATGTAATAAATCATGTTGCGAAGGAAGTGCGAGTGCAAGACATACGAATTGTATGTGAATTTCTGAGTGTCTTTCCGGAATAATTGCTTGGGTTGCGACCAAACAGAGAAGTTGAGTTTTGCATCGAGTTGTACGAGGATACGACTCCGATGTCCATTGCTTCTTATCGCTTGGCACCTAAAGAGTTCAAAAAGTTGAAGATGCAGCTTCAGGAGTTACTTGATCAAGGGTTCATAAGGCCAAGTGTTTCACCTTAGGGTGCGCCGGTCTTGTTTGTAAAGAAGAAGGATCCTACGATGTGTATGTGCATAGATTATCGGCAACTGAACAAGATGACGATTAAGAAGAAGTACCCTTTGCCAAGGATTGATGATTTTTTTGATCAGTTTTGTAGTGCTTTAGTGCTTTAGTGTTTTCTAAGACAGCTTTTCGGACAAGGTATGGCCATTATGAATTCTTGGTGATGTCGTTTGGGTTGACCAATGCACCGACTGTATTCATGGACATGTTGAATCGGGTGTTCCTAGATCAGTTTTTGGTAGTGTTTATCGATTATATTCTCATTTACTTGAGTACCGAGGAGGATCATGATAAGCATTGGAGGATTATGTTGCAAGTGCTGGTGGAGAATCAACTTTATGCTAAGCTGAGCAAGTGTGAGTTTTGGCTCAAGGAAGTGATTTTTCTTGGACATGTGGTGTCAGCCGAGGGTATTCGGGTTGATCCACACAAGGTCGAGGCGGTGATTAGTTGGAAAACGCTTAAATCGGTGACGGGGGTGCGTAGTTTCCTTGGGTTGGCTGGATATTATCGAAGGTTTGTTGAAGGTTTTTCTAAAATTGCTGCACCTTTGACCAAGTTGTTGCGAAAGAATGTTCGCTTTGAATGGACAGATGTTAGTCAACAAGCCTTCGAGAAGTTGAAGGAAGCTTTGACGCAAGCTCTTGTCTTGATTCAACCAAAATCGAGTAAGGAGTTTGTAATTTATAGTGATACCTCATATGTTTGTTAGGTTGTGTGTTGATGCAAGGTGGGAAGGTTGTAGCTTATGCGTCTAGACAATTGAAGGTGCATGAGCGCAACTATCCTAATTATGATATAGAGCTCTCTGCAGTGGTGTTTGCTTTGAAGATTTGGAGACACTACCTTTATGGTGAAAAGTGTGTGGTTTACACTGATCATAAAAATTTGAAGTATCTCGTGTCACAAAGGGAGTTAAATCTTAGGCAACGAAGGTGGTTGGAGTTGTTAAAGGATTATGATCTTGCAATTGAGTACCATCCTGGAAAGGCCAATGTTGTGGCCGATGCTTTGAGTATGAAGGTAGCTGTTGAGATGAGAGCGACGTTTGCTCGGTTGAGTTTATCACGTGATGGTGGGTTGATAGCAGAGTTGCAGGTGAAACCTTCCTTGATTCAACTAATAAAGGAGAAGCAATTGCTTGATGATTCGTTGGTGCCTCATGTTCAGGATATAGCTGATGGCAATGCAACGAATTTTTGTTTCAATGTTGATGGAGTTTTATGTTTCAAAAGTCAAATAGTTGTGCCGGAAGATGCTGAGTTGAGGCGCACTATTTTGACTAAAGCTCATAGCAGTCCTTTTGCTATGCACCTTGGTAGTACTAAGATGTATCGTGGCTTGAAGGATGAGTACTATTGGGTGGGGTTGAAAAAGGATGTTGCGGATTTTTTAAGCAAGTGTATGGTTTGCCGGCGTGTGAAGGCTGAGCATCAATTTCCTTCTGGTCTGTTACAACCTTTGAGGATACTGGAGTGGAAATGGGAAATAATTACGATGGATTTTGTGTATGGTCTGCCTTTGACACCATCTAAGAAGAACTCCATATGGGTGATTGTGGATTGTCTTACGAAGTGTGCACATTTCTTGGTTGTGCATACTACGTATATGCTGGATAAGTTAGCAGAGTTGTATATTGCTGAGATTGTGCGTTTGCATGGTGTGCCTAAGTCTATAGTGTCGGATAGAGATTCGAGGTTTACAGTAAGGTTTTGGGAATGTTTACACCAGGCGTTGGGTACGCGTTTGAATTTCAGCACTTCGTATCATCCTCGGACGGATGGACAGTCAGAGCGAGTTATCTAGGTGCTGGAGGACATGTTGCGATGATGTGTGATAGATTTCCAAGGTTCTTGGGAAAAACAGTTGCCTTTGGTTGAGTTTGCCTATAATAACAGTTTTCAGGCGAGTATACAAATGGCTCCGTGTGAGGCTTTGTATGGGAGAAAGTGTAGAACACCTTTTTCTTGGGCTAAGATGGGGCAAAAGTTGGTTTCCTTGCCGGATATGCTTAAGGGAACAACTTAGAAAGTGAAACTCATATGTTAGCGGTTGAAGGCTGCTTCAGACCGTCAGAAGTCTTGCGCGGATTTAAAGCGTAGGGAGATTGAGTTTGCGGTTGGAGATCGCGTGTTCCTAAAGGTATCGCCTTGGAAGAAGGTTACGAGGTTCGGACGTAAGGGTAAGCTTAGTCTAAGGTTTATTGGACCTTATGAGGTTGTGGAGTGAGTTGGTCCTGTGGCTTACCAGTTGACGTTGCCTCCCGAGTTGGATAAGATCCATGATGTGTTTCATGTTTCTATGTTACAAAGGTATAGATCGGATCCATCTCATGTGATGCCAGTTGAGGAGATTGAGTTGAATCCAGATTTATCCTATGATGAGGAACCAGTGGGGATTCTTGATTCGAGTAGCAAAGTTCTTCGTGGTAAGATGATTGAACTTGTGAAGGTGTTGTGGTGACATCGAGGACTTGAGGAGGCCACGTGGGAGAGCAAGGCGGACATGTTGAAGCAGTTTCCGCACCTTTTTCCTTCAGGTAAAATTTTGAGGATGAAATTTCCTATGTGGGGGAGAGTTGTAACGCCCCGGATTTGGGCCTAGGTGTTTTGTGTGTCGGGTTAGGCTAATGGAACCGGTAGTCGGTTGTTCGAGACGTTAAAGGTGGTTTAAGGAAATCAAGGTTTGGGATGGAATAAAAATATGGTGAAAATTCCTAAAATCCTCTAAAATTATATTTAAGGGGTTTGTTAAATCAATTTTTCAAAACGAGTTTTGGGAAGTGTACATTTTGGGTAGTGACCAAAATGTAAAGTTTCAAAACTGTGGAAAAAAATGTGTTTTGAAAAAGAGTAAAAATCTTAGAATTATTAGGGAGCTTAATGGCAATTAAGCCTTTTCTCTTTTTTGGCATGTGTTTTAAAAGGTTTATAAATATTAAAAGTGGCTTTTAATTATTTAATTAAAAGGTAGTTATTTTGGTTAAACAAATTTTGGCGTCAATTTCATTTTCTTCATTTCACATCAGCCAAATGCTCTCTCAATTCTCTCATTTTCTAGATTTCTTTCACTTTCATTTCCTCTCTTGATTTTCAACATCTTTCTTGTGATTTCTCTCAAATCTCTTCAAGTTTCTTGAAAGCAAACTTGCCAAATTAGAAGAGAAGCAAGGATTGGAGGTAAATTTCATGCTAACCCTCTAATCAAGGTTTTTAATGAAATTTCCAAGATATTTGACTCTTTATTTATGTTTTTTTATTGGAGTTTCTTTGTGGTTTTGATAAAATGATGAAATCTTGTTGAAAAAGATGATTTAATGTGATTTTCGGGGTCGTTTTGATTTGATTGGTTTGAGATGCTTTCTAATCAAGTTTTGAAAGGTTTATGATGTTGAAATAGAGTCTTAATCATATTAATCCCGAAATCCTTGAGACCTTTGTTTTTAAAGGTGTTTTTGGTTGGGTATTTGGGGTGTTATGTGAGATCTTAGTTGCTGGAGGTATAAGGAAGGTTTTATGTTGTTTTTGGATGTTGATTTTTGGTTAAAATGTGTTCGATGATGGCTGGGCTGAGTTTAGAGATCAATCTATTGAGTTTTCGGTTGTTTTGGATAGGTAATGGGATGCTTTAGAGCAGGGCAACAGGTTTCATTTTGAGTGTTGGTGTTTGGATGCATTATGATGCATTGAATCTCTGTTTTAATATGTTGAAAACAAGGGATAGTGTTCCAGAACTAATCGAAGTGGTTTTGGAGGCTTCGGACGGTTGATTGTTGCGTCGACGAGTAAGGTTTCGCAAGTCAGTGAGTGGAAACTGATTTTCCAGCATGGAAACATTTTTAGAAAAGGTTTTGGGAACTTAGTAAGAGCTTGAAACACTTTACCAAGTTCGGAAGTAAGCAAAGTGAAATTTCTCTCTCGATTTGTGCTATTATGAGCCTTGGGATGCACTTGTTTTTATTGCATTTACCTACTATTTTAAAGCATGTTTTGAGTTTATAAAATGTGTTTGATGATGCCATATGGTTTAAGGATGCACTAGGTAAGTGATCCTTGTATGCATGAGTTTTTAAAGCATGGTTTAATGCTTGAAATATGGCTTAATATAAATGCTTTGGAATACATTGAGGTATGTATGAAATGTAGATTATATTGGCAAGTGATGTTGTGTAAAGTGTTTTATAAATGAAATCGGATATAGTTAGACGGCTATAGGATTGAGTGCACTATAAAAAAGTCTCCTTGAATGTTGAGGGGTTGTGATTGTACCGAAAACTCCATCCAAGTACCCTAACGATTGAGGAATGTTTAAGGTTGCAACAGTACAGGGTAGCTCCCAGGTGTGAACCTTGTATGTGTCTCGTCTCTCCTTAGTGGGTTATACATCTACCGATGAGTGGTGTTGAGGGGTTGTGATTGTACCGAATACTCCACCACGAGTGTCACAACGGTGGAGGGTTGCTCCCGTGTGTGAGCCTTGAGATGTCAGTACAATTTATGAAGTGTTTGGGACAACACTTGGTAATCTGTGTATCCGATATGCTTTTTGAGAAATGAGAATGTTGTTAATCAGTTGTAAGCCAATATAATGGATTGAAATGTTATGAAAATGTTGTTGATGCATATTGTGGAAAATGCATGTCATATCTTTAACATTGCATATTGGTGAATATGCTTGAAAGGCTTGGTTTTTGTTTAGCAATGGTTTAATTTTTGAGAAGTATGTTATACTTGTTGCATGGTGTTTTGCAGGTGGATTTTAATGATGAAGTGCATGGATTTTCAAAGAAGGCATGATAGTTTTCAAAAGAGTGAAAATGGTTTTTTGCATTGATAGAGTGTTTGGTTTTGAGCATTCCTCACTAAACTTGTATGCTTATGTTCTCTTTTGCTCATCAATGCAGATAATTAAGTGATTGGAGGCAACTACTACCAAAGGATTTCCATGAGACTTTATTGAATGTATGTCTTGGTTTTGGATTAGTGTAATAAAGGCAATTGGGGCGTCCAATACTATGAATGTTAATTGTTTTGGTATTTTCTGGTTTGGCACAAATTTGGTACGCATATTTTGGTATGTAAGTGGCCTTTAAATGTTGGATTATGCTTGGATTTGAGATTTGTCTTTTGATGCTTTAATTTCTTAGGAAGCATGCATCTAGAATCCAATATTGATGCTAGTGTTGCTTTGGTGATGTTATTGCCATGTGAACTTGGTAGTTGAAGTGTATTTTGGTTGTAAGCATGTTTGAATGTATGTTGGTATGGTTTGAGATGGTTTTTGAAGTATTAAACCAGCAAAAACATACTTTGCAGGCCCATGTGTTTCGAAACACCCTTGTCCATTTCGAAACGGGTGTTTGAAAATGCCTTGGGGTATCGAAACGGAGGGGTCCGTTTCGATTTGTTTTGCTACTTGAAACCTTGTTTCAAAACGAGTCAAGATTAGTTTCGGTATGAGCCCGCGTTTCGACACAGGTACCTCTGTTTCGATACACCCGTTCCAAAACAAAGCTTGATGTTCTGAAACGGCAGGCTGTTATGACAGTTATTGGAATATTTTGGAGTTCTGTTTCTTTGCGTTTTGGTCCTTGTTTGTCATACATGCAATTAAGTGAGTTCCAATGGTTATTTTGAGCTGAGTTTTTATAGAGATGCATGAAATGAGTTTAATTAAGGTTTGGTAAACCAAATTTAGTAAAATACCCTTGCATCATGATAAGTTTACAAAATGGTCCCTAAAACTGATTTTGATAATAATCGATGTGTGTTCGAGTTGTCGTTTGATCCGCTGCTATGTTGAACACATAGGAACCTAATTTGTATCTAGACAAGATAAAAAGAAAAAAAATATAGGGTCATTTATTGAGGTAAACCTTCCCGGTTTACTTCAATATTCCCCGTGTGACTCGTTCAGTTCGGTCTATCGACTAGGTCGGATCGAGGGGGTTACATGCCATTTCAAGACATACCTCTTCACCAAATGACGTTATTTCAAGTCATGAGCATTCACCAAACATTGTGCCCTTTCACCAAGAGTCGTGCCTCTTCGCCATGAGTCGTGTCTCTTCGCCAAAGGTCACCTTCAACATCATGACCATTCATCCGGAGATGTCAACTCGTAGTGTTATACATTTTTCTTGAAGAGCTGCTGCCAAAAGTCACCATTTTTACTCGTACCTCTTCATGAAAAGTCACCATTCACCAAGGATTATGACTCTCCATGAAGTTCCCTTTCATTCAAGCATCATTTCCGTGAAGAGTTGTATCAAATACAAGGCCCTTTTCACAAAGGGGCGGACGACATCAAGTTGGCGCCAAAGGGAAACATCATGTGCCTTCATTAAACAATCATGTGACTTAATAAAGTCACCACCCTTGTGCACATCTAGCCGGATAGATAAGTGGCCTTTCGGCTACACCCCTTTTTTCCCTATAAAAGGCCAAGCATTTTGCATTTGTAAAACATCTCATTCACATCAATACAAGTTATTTTTGTTAGAATTTCTTTGTTTGTTCTTCAATCAACTTTATCGACTTATCAAGCCTTGTACTTGTGGCATCACCCATCCATCTTGATACTTGTGGTTCTTAGATCCTATAACTAAAGGGTCCAAGTCCTTATTTCCACCCGAGCATAGAACTTATAAAGTTTGGATTTATGCTTTCTGTAGCATAAATTCTTCCTTGGTCTTTGTTCATTCTATCATCACCCTTCACCCTATTAAACACCATCATCATCTTCCTTACACCATCTTCATCACCAAAACAGCCCATCCCTCATTGTTTCATCCTCACCATACCTTATCAAATTAAGCTTGTCCTTCGCCCATTACATCTACCACCCTTAACCTTTCTTTTGCATCCTATCTTACATTGCAAGAATCACTTACTTGCCTTCCTATGTCTGAAACAATCAAAGTAGCCCAACATCATCAACATATAAGGGCGTGCGTCTATATTAATAACCCTAAAATCCCTAGATCCTTAAATTCGGCCACTATCATTGTTGTTCATCACGTTTTCAGCGACGGAATGAAGCTTTCTTCTCTTGTCGCAAGACATAAACGTCGTTCGTCGGCCGATCGATCACCATTTGTCGTCGATCGTTTTCTTTTCCTTTCGCGAGTTCGACTTTATTTCAACGATAGGCACGCGCAGTTCATCGACTGTCGACAATGGAAGAATGGGGGAAATGATCGTGGGGTCCGGTGACAGAAGTGGCGGGCACATCGTAGGCGATTGATGGCGGCAACGATTGGAATCGAGATTCGGGACTTAAGAATATAGGGATTTGGGGACTTTTTTGAAGATTTTTGAAAATTTTAGGATATTTTTGAAAATAAAACATGCCACACGTCATGTTTTTATTGGTTAACGGAATTTTTTAACGGCTATTAACGGCAAGGCACCTAAATGAAAATTTTGAAAACGTTAGGTACCTATTTGGCCCGAAAAATACTTTGGACACCTATCTAAATATATATAATTTGGGCACTTATTTAACCCTTAAGCCTTTACTTTATGTACTTTACGTTTTCTTTACTTGTACTTTCCGAAGTATTTACAATTGTTGTAAATTTATTAACCACTTACAGTAAAACTACATCAACATCTACAAGATCACAATATCATGAAAGTAACCTTTTCTTACTTGTTTCTCATATTATACTGAATCAAATATGATTATATTCGTAAAAGGGAGATACAAACAAACATGTTTAAATCAATTCATTATTTAATCGGCTAACAATTGGCATTTGTTCTGTGTAGTGTCCTCATTTGTATTTGAGGTTGTCTATTGGAGGTGCACTTGAGGCAGGTAGCAAAATTTCGAGGAACACTGAAGAAAACAATAATGGTTTGTGTTTTTGGGCCGGACCGTGACAAATAGTTTCAATATGGATGTAATATAATAGTAATTTAAAATACAAAATTAATGCTCATCTCCTTGTGTCCTGGTGGCAAAGGTAAATGTTCATCATCCCTTGGGACCCGGGTTCGAGCTAGGGGTGTGAAAAACTGACCCGACCTGGGAACCTGCCTGAAACTTGATCGAGTCAGAACCTGGTTTAACCCGAGAATTCAAAGACCGAACCCGAACTTGAATTTGACCTGTAACAGTAGAAATCGAACCCGAATTTGACATGTTACTGTAGTAACCGAACCCGACCTGCACCTGACCGAAATGAACCCGAACCTGAGACTAACCTGCCAGATAACCGATTTAACCTTAACTGTTCTTGACCTGAACTGTTATTTTGAAGAAGTTATATTTAATGAATATAAAATAATGTCAAATATTGATAACTTTTAAAATTAATAATAATGTCAAGTATTAATAAATTAACTAACTTAACTTCAATTAAAAGATAAATTGAATTAATAATAATGTCTAAGTATTAATAAATTGTCTTTCTAATTAACTTAACTTTTATTTTAAAATAACTTTAAAGATAAATTATTATACTTAATTAACTTAAGTTGAATGAATAACCATTATTAAATTAAATTTTTATACTTAATTAAATTAAGTTAAATGAATAAAGATTATTAAATTAAATCTGTATTCTTAATTAAGATAAGATGACTAAATTTTTTTATTATATGAATAAATTAATGCTAAATTAACTTAACTTAAGATTAAAAATAAGTTTAATTAACTTGCATTCATTTTAAGTTAAATAATTAAACATTATTAAATCAAATTGTATTTCTAATTAACTTAACTTTTATTTTAAAATAACTTCAAAGATAAATTATTATACTTAATTTACTTAAGTTGAATGAATAACCATTATTAAATTAAATTTTTATACTTAATTAAATTTAGTTAAATGAATAAAGATTATTAAACTAAATCTGTATACTTAATTAACATAAGATGATTAAATTTTTTTATTAACTTAACATACTTAAATGACTTAATAAAAATCTGAATAACTTAAATGACTTAATTAAGTTAAGTTGTTTAAAAAATTATAATTAACAACGAATATATAAAAACTTACATAACTTTTACAAGAACTTAAATGACTTAATTAATTTATGTCGTTTAAATCATTATAATAAGCCTAATGAACTTACAAAATAGCAATAATGTTTGAGTTTAACTTTGGATGGAATTAGGGATACTTCCAATTTTTTTTTATAAGTATAAAATAGAATAAGGTAAAATTTAAGAACAAAACTTTGGAGAGAATAATGCAAACTTATATTCAATAATTTAAAGGGTTAAACTTACAAAACTTTATTCAATAATATAAAAGTTTAAACTTATAAACATACAAACTGAATAATCTAAAAATTTCAATCTTTACAAACTGGAACTTTAAACTTGCAGAAACCAAAACTTTAAGCTCTCAGATCTTATAACAAAGTTTTACAAACGTAAAAGATATACTTTACTACCAGAAATATCATCATCGAGCTCTCAAGGGCAACCAAGTTTAAATTATGGGCAACTTAACTTAAAAATCTAAGACACCAACATAATTAAAACAAGGGCAACCAGCAACCAACAACAGACTGCAACAAGCAATTAAAGATCATTAGAAACATTAATAAAGAATAACCATAACAGGCAACAATTCAGCAAACATTTAGAACATAAACCAAACAACAAACAGAAGCATATATAACCAAACAAGAACATGTTAAAAAAATACAAGTCTGAATAAAAATAACTAACAGAAGCATATATAATTAAAAGAAACATTAACAGAGCATAACCATAACAGACAACAGCTTCAGCAAATATTTAGAACATAAACCAAACAACAAACAGAAGCATCTATAACAAAACAAGAACATAACATGTAAAATTCAAGTCTGAATAAAAATAACTAACAGAAGCATATATAATTAAAAGAACAGAAACAAATAGAACATAAACCAAACAACAAACAGAAGCATATATAACCAAACAATAACAGAAAATGTTAAAATAAATACAAGTCAGTAAATAAAAATAACTAACAGAAGCAATAAAGCATATAAAACTAAAAAAAACAAGATACATAACATAGATACAAGATACTGAACATGTTAAATAAAAAAAAGGTCAGTGAAAAAAAATAACTTACAGAAGCATATAAAACTAAAATATGAACTAGTTAGAGAACTTACCAAAACATCTCCAGCTTTCAACAAATCAGAAACATACCTAACCATTCAAGTGCTTCCTTGTTTTTAGAGGTTCCTACAAAAGAGCAATTAATCAGTCAAGAATTCAAAACAAATCAGGAAAAAAATATAAGTTAAACACTTACTCTGCAATAGGATCTTCATCAACTGCACAATCTTTCATAAAAGAAAGATATTCTTCATCCTCTTCCTCGGGCTCAAACCCATACAACCAATTACGGGTTGTCACAAATATCTCAACATTTTTAGGCAAGAGTTTAGCCCTTAACTTATTTAAAATCCGACCACCAGTGCTAAATGAGGATTCAGAAGCAACTGAAGTGATGGGAATGGCTAAGATATCTCTAGCTATGATAGAAAATACAAGGAAAGAAACAGATTGTGCTTTCTAGTACTCCAAAATAGCAAAGTCTGAATCATCAGCATGAGGGAGAAGGAGCAAATTAATAAAAGAGTTAACATCTGACTTCCCACTCTTTGAAGCAGCTAGATTAGCATCAAAGTTCTAGCATTAAAAAAAGTCAGTAATTGTATGTGAAAAAGAAACTAAAATTATAAGAAAAGGGTAACTGAAATTAAAAAAAAAACACTAACTTGAAAAAGGTTAGACTTCTTAAATGTTCGAGGCCGACCAGAGGAGGACTCGGATGTACTTTGAGAGGAGTTACTTCGAACAGAAGAAAAAGAAGAGCAAAGGACGGATTTTGAATAATATATATACATATTAACAAATTCATTGTAAACAATATTTACCCTTCTCTCAACCTAATCCTCAACATAGAGGACAGAATACAACTCCTTCAGGAGTTGTAATTTATATCGAGGATCAAGCAAAACAACAAAGAACAAAATGGTCGAGTGCTCAGACCAATACTTCTCATACAATTCAAGCATAGGTCCTGCCATTGCAGAAATGGCCTCACAAGGATCATTGTGAGCATCATACAACAGCTTCTCAATGGCAACAACATTAGCCAAATAAAGGTTAGAAGTAGGATACTTAGAACCAGAAAACAATGTAGTTATTTCAAAAAAAGGCTCAAGAAAATCACAGATTAATTGGGCAGTTTCCCACTCAGCATCACCAATTAAATCTAAATCATTTTCCCTATTAACAAACAAGTTTATGGCTACTTTAGCATCAATGGCCCTACGAAGCATTAGATAAGTAGAATTCCATCTAGTAGGGACATCTAAGATTAATTTACCAAAAAAAGCAAAACCACAATCTTTAACAGCAGAATCAAAGCTACAAAGTCTAGCATCAGAAGAATCAATAAACTTAACTATTTCACGCAATTTAATTATAGAAGAGTCAATTACCTTTAAACCTCTTTGAACAATCAAGTTCAAAATATGGGTAGCACACCTTACATGAATAGGGGTGTTCAAAAATACCCGGCCCGAACTACCCGACCCGCCGATCCGTCTACGCGGTTAAAATTTATCGGGTATTTATATTAAAGTACCCGAATTTTTCGGGCCGGGTACCCGACCCACAATTTTTTCCTAGTAGTTGGGCCGGGTCAGGGCCGGAATTTTTTTATAACCGGGTACCCGACCCGACCCGCTAATTTTAATATTTATATATTTTATATTTAAATTCTATTTTTATTTTATGTTTCTTATTATTTTTTCTTAAAATTAATTTTAAATCTCTAACTTCTTTTTATACTTGTATTATATACTTTTTAAGTTTACAAATTATCAAAAATATTTATATTAGTTTGTCAATATGAGAGTCGAAAGAAAAATTATATTCGAAATTAATATTTTTAGTACATTCTTTTGTCGATAAATTTTAATATATATGCATACATATATATATATATATATATATATATATATATATCCAAATATTTCTCTTTTAAAACTAACCTCAAGTCAATAATTTTTGTGTTTGAAATATAAATCATGAAATTTTATGTTTTTCCAATGTATTTTTTTAAAAAATATATAAAAAAAATAAATCGGGTACCCGAATTTTGCGAGTACCCGGTTCTTATGGGCCGGGTCACGGGCCGACTTTTAGGTACCCGTAAATTCCGGGTACCCGAAAATCCGGGTACCCGGATATGAACACCCCTATACATGAAAGTACTTACCATTGCATGGAAGGGGAGAAATTGCATGCAAATCATCCTTAAGCCTCTTCACCATTCGATCATTGGCAGAAGCATTATCAACAGTAATGGTAAAGGCTTTTTCTCAAGACCCCACTCACATAACATTTTTTTCACAAACTTATAAATAGACTCACCATCATGGGGAGGGGGGAAACGCCTAAAATTAAGTATTTTAGACTGAAATTTCCAGTTATTATCAACATAATTAGTAGTCAAAGCAAAATATGAACGTGAAGTGCAAGCAGACCATCCATCACATGTAAAGCAGATACGACTAGGAATAGAACTCATAGAATCAATAAGCAATTTTTTATGTTTTTCATGCTTTAACATGCAATGTCTAGTAATAGTATACCTAGAAATATGCTTAACATTAGGATTCAAATACTGATGCAGAACCCTAAGTTTATCATGCTCAACAATACATAAAGCATAACCATGACAGAGAACAGCTTCAGCAAACAATTCACAATATTTTTTTTTGATAAAAAACAATTCCAGTACTACTATTAACATTTTTAGCAAGAAAATCTTTATAAGCTTGGCATTTATCAGTATGTCTTTTAGGTGTAGAAGTACCAACATAAGAATCAGCTTTATAGCTAGCAGTTTTGCAATACTTACATTGCGCAATGACACCATCAACAGTCTTAATAAAAGTATAGTGATCCCACACAGGAGAAGTTCTTCTCCCAATGTCCGTTGCAGCCTCCTCTTAGAGGAAGGAGCAACTACAGACACTTGATCATTTGCTTCCCCTTCAAATAAACAAGACAAAGTTAGTAACTTTAACACTAAAAACTAGTAAAGACTAAAGAAAATAAAAAAAGAAAGAAAGAAACATACCAGTTTCACCAGGATAGTTCATCTAAAAAGAATCAGAATTCATTGCAGAACCCAGAAATGAACCTGAGATTAAAAGGAAACACAGTTAGTAAAAAGAAATTAAAACAACTATTAAAGAAAATATGAAAGGGTTAATCCTCATACATGGCGTTGTTACACTAGCCCCCAAGGCTCTTTAAAAAATAACCTCCTTTGACACCAGTAGCATCGCAGGACGGGTTTCCAGCCTTTTATACTCGGATTAACCCACATGCAACACAAAGCATACTTACAAACAGAAACAATACATGCAAACAAATATACAAATCATAAAAAAACAGACATGCAAACAAATATACAAATCATAAAAAAACAGACATGCAAACATATATACAAATAATAATAAAAAACAGAACCATTTAAACATATATCAAGACTCTAAAATGCAAACATATATACAAATCAAAAACATGCAAACATATATCAAGACTCTAACATGCAAACATGTATACAAATCAGAAAAATGCAAACATATATCAAGACTGTAACATGCAAACATATATACAAATCAGAAAAAAAAAACATGCAAACATAAATACAAATCATAAAAAAGCAGAGACATGCAAACATATATACAAATAATAATAACAAACAGAAACATGCAAACAAAAATCAAGACATAAACATGCAAGGATATATAAACATACAGACATATATATAAACAACAGATAACAATTTAACACAAAAAAATTTATAAAAATAAAGATCAGAGGAAGAAAACAAACCCAAAACTCAATCGCAGATGTGGAAGAAGACTCTTGAAGAACCCAGAAACGATCCTGAGATCAAAACATAACACAGTTAGTAAAATGAAATTAAAACAACTAAATAATTAGAGGAAATATGAAAGGGTTTTGTACTTACCGAGAGAGAGATGAAGACTACGAACAGTCTGACAGTGGAATGAGAAGGGTCAGAGCGGATCTGAAGATGTTTAGCATTTTTGGATTAGGGTTTGTAGATTAGGGTTTAGGGTTTCAGGATTATGGTATAAGTTTTGGGGTTTGTGGATCAGTGGTAAGAGTTTATGGTTTTAGGATTATGGTATAAGGTTTGGGGTTTGTGGATCTGAGGTAAGAGTTTAGGGTTTCTGGATAAGTGTTTAGGGTTTAGTGAATATGGTTTATGGTAAAACATAATTGAATTGGGGATTAGGGTTTGGAGGATTGAAAAGATGGAAATGGAAGAACATAGGGTTGTTCTTGAGAAAAAAAAGAGGTTTTGTTCGAGAACAAACAGATTTCTGGTGGGCTAAGGTGTTTTTATAAGATCTGGAGAGGGGAAATTGGATGAACAAGGAAGAACTTGGTAAAAAAAGAGGTTTTGATCGAGAATAAATAGGTTTTTGGTGGGCTAAGGTGTTTGTATAGGATCTGGAGAGGGGAAAGTTGAAGAACAAGGAAGAACTTGGTAAAAAACCAAGATTTTGATCGAAAAGATTGAAAATTTCTGGGAATTTTGTGTTTTTAGAGGAGATAGAAGATGAGAGGATATTTTGGCAGAGTAACGGTAGGGGAAAAAAGTGAAAAATGAAGGGGGTGATGGTCTATTTATAGGCTGAGTTCGGGTCAAAAGATCCGCGCGTCATTATACGGGTCGCACGGGTCTTGCTCCACAAGCACTCTTAGTTTCATTTCTTTCATTTTCGTCCCTTTTTATTTGAAATTGAGCTGACAATTTTGTTTTAATTTCAATTTGGTCATTAATGAAGTTTTAAGGTTTAGTGTATGGGTTTAATTTAGGGTTTGGGGTTATAGTTTAGGGTTTTCCTTTTCAATGTTTAAATTTTATATTTTAGTTTTAGGGTTTAGATTTGTGTAATTATTTTTAGGTTTAAGGGTTAGTCTTTGAATTAAGGTTTGGGGTTTAGGTTTAGGGTTTACTAATTAATTTTTAGGTTTAATGTTTCATTTAATTAATTTAGGGGTTTGGGTTTCTTTTAATTAATTTAGGGTTTATGGTTTAATAATATTTTGAATCGCTAACCATACATCCTAAACCCTAAAACCCTAAAACCCCAAAAAACCTAAACCCTAAACCCTAAACATGAATCCCTAAAAATAAAAACCCTAACCTACCAATATATATATATAATACATATAAGTTGTGGTTTAGGGTTTAAACGCTAAACCCTAATCTTTAATATATAACCCATAGTCCCTAATCCTAGATTAGGGGTTTAGTGCTTAGGGTTAATTACTTATGCTTTAGGGTTTAATGCTTAGGGTCGATAATTAGAGATTAGGGGTTTAAACACTAAACCCAAATCTTTAATCTTTAATCCATAATCCCTAATCCTAAACCCTAAACAATAACCACTAATCTCTAAACCGTAAAACCCTAAAATAAAAACCCTAATCCATCATTATATATATAATAAATGAACCCTAACGTAAGTATCAATTTATGAACACTACACCCTAAACCCTACACCCTACACCCTAAGCCCTAAACATTAATCCCTAAAAATAAAAACCCTAATCCATCAATATATATATATTAATATAATGCATGTAAGTATGCTTTAGGGTTTAGTGGTTAGGGTTCATAAGTTATGGTTTAGGGTTTAATGCTCATGGTCGATAATTAGATATTAGGGTTTATGGTTTAATAATATTTTGAATTGCTAACCCTAAATCCTAACCCATAAAACCCTAAAAACAATAAACCCTAAGCCCTAAACATGAATCCCTAAAAATAAAAACCCTAATCCACCAATATATATATATATATAATGCATGTAAGTTGTGGTTTAGGGTTTAAACGCTAAACCCTAATCTATAATCTATAACCCATAGTTCTTAATCCTAGATTAGGGGTTTAGTGCTTAGGGTTAATTACTTATGCTTTAGGGTTTAATGCTTATGGTTGATAATTAGATATTAGGGGTTTAAACACCAAACCCCAATCTTTAATCTTTAATCCATATTCCATAACACTAAACTTTAAACCCTAAACAATGACCACTACTCTCTAAACCGTAAAACCCTAAAATAAAAAACCCTAATCCATCAATATATATATAATACATGAACCCTAATGTATGTATCAATTTATGAACACTAAACCCTAAACATACACAGTAAGCCCTAAACATTAATCCCTAAAAATAAAAACCCTAATCCATCAATATATATATATTAATATAATGCATGAACCCAAATGTATGAACAATAAACCCTAAACCCTAAACACTAAACCATGAACCATGAACCATAAACCATAAACCCTAGACCCTAAAAACCATAATCCATCAATATATATATATATATAATACATGTAGGTATGTTTGTATTAATTTAAGATCAGTAAACCCTAAACCCTAAACCCTAAAAACAAAAACCATAATCCATCAATATATATATAATACATGTACGTATGTATGTACCAATTTATGAATAATAAACCCTAAACCCTAATCCATAAACCCTAAGCCCTAAAAATAAAAACCATAATCCATCAATATATATATATAATACATATACGTATATATGTACCAATTTATGAACCCTAAACCACAATCCCTAGTCCCTAAAAATAAAAACCCTAATCCATCAATATATATATATATATATATAATGCATGTAAGCATGTATGTATCAATTTATGAACCCTAAACATTAATCCCTAATCCCCAAACTACTAAAGCACTAAACTATAATCCTTATATGTATGTACGTATAATGTACTAATATTATATATGTTAAATCCTAATCCCTACTCCCTAGTCCCTACAGTACACATAACACAATAAACCCTAAACCCGAAGGAACCCGACCTGAAATGAACCCGACCTGAAACGAAACCGACCTGAAAAGAACCCGACCTGAAACGAAACTGACCTGAAACGAACCCGACCTGAAACGAAACCGACCTGAAACGAACCCGACCTGAAACGAAACCGACCTGAAATGAACCTGACCTGAAACGAAACCGACCTGAAATGAACCCACCCTGAAACGAAACCGACCTGAAATGAACCCGACCTGAAAGGAAACTGACCCGAAATCAACCTGTCAATTAATCGTTTTGGCCCGACCTGAAATGAACCGACCTAAAATGAACCCGACCTGAAATGAACCCGACCCGAAATGAACCCGACCTGAATTGAAACCGACCTGAAATGAACCCGACCCGAAATGAACCCGAACCCGAACCGAATCGAGTCAAAACAAAAAATGACATGTAACCGATTTGACCCGACCTGACAGAGCCCGATCTGAAACCCAATTGTTGACCTGTTTTTACATCCCTAGTTCGAGCACTAATAATGCACATATTGTGTGTCTTTTCTTCGAAAAGACTAAGAAAGTTGAACATATACTACCCTTGCATTACATCAGCATATTCAAAAATACAAAATTAAACGTGGATTAATGTATAATAACATATAGTATCTTATAATTAACTTAGGACTATTCAAAAAATATTAATCATGTTAATTATATTCAAAAAAATTATTTGGTGCACTATCTATGTAAAAAAATTCACAAATACCTGGATGTTTATTAATGTTTGTTTATTTTTTAAAAATTTTAAATACATTTTATACACACTTGTCATGATTTTAAATATATTTGTAGAATGATATTTTTAACCGTCGGTTCACCAAATAATAATCCTTATATTTAAATATATTATATATTAATATTATGTGATTTGGTTCTTTTTAAATAAGTTATATAATATTATTTTCGAAAAAATATGTTATATAATATTGACCTTTGTCGAAATCATTTTTTACCGGTAAAAATAGTTTGGACGATTAATTTTAAAAATTAGGGTTTTCTTTAAATTTCGTTCATTTTTAAAATATTTAGAATCGTCGCCGGTCACTTTGGTAGGTCGGAAACTATAAAACAACAAGAGATTCGTTCTTTTAAAATTAGGGTTCAAGAGTCAATTACGTGTGGGGAAGGATTAGGACCTTTAGTTTTGTGTGGCATATTGACATTTTTAAGAATAATAATTCAAATTTATTTAATCATAAATTATTAAATGTGTTTATGTTTCAAATGGAAATATTTCTTTTATAAGGAAATATATTTTTGTTTCGAATATCCCTATACGCTCATGGCACCTCTATTCATATTCCAAAAATATATTTCGAATATAAAAGGTTTAATGGGTGATTAATTATGGTCATGTTTATTTAAAGTTTTAACTTAAAAGGCTCGAATTCTAATTGTGTATTATTTAATTCTTGTTATGAATATTTATCTACGTGGATGTCTATCACGATTAGAACTTTATCAAGAAGATTTGATTTATTTATTATTTGGAATATTATCTCTCTTAATTAGAGTTTAATGTATTATTTACTTCTTATGTCTATAAATAGATGAAGGTATATAGATGTGGGTCCGACAATCACGATGATTATTACGCGAGAGCCGTAGATTTTGAACATTAGATGTGGGACCAATTTCATGAGACTAGATTTTGGAGGAGTCATTCGCAAAGAGAAAGAGGGAGAATAAAAACAACTTATTGATTTATTACACAAGGGTTTCATCTATCTCTTTTATATTAAACTTACTATTATATTTTTATAATTAAATATCAATATTTATTTATCATATTTGATTAATGAGAGAATATCTTTAATTGTGTTTTGAGTTTTACATGATATGTTTAAATAGTTTGGAAAGAGACATGACGTAAAGATATTATGAGAAATTGTTTTGGTCGTTTGTTATGTTTTCATTGCCCTCGAGAGGAAAATCAATAACAGTGAATTCTGATTTTATTTTTATTCTTTAAATGATCATTTTAAAGTGTGACAAATCATGATAATTTTGCTCGAAAGTAATATTTCTTCTACATCAAAAAACTCAACTATCGACTTCTCCCAATGTCAGATTACAAAAATTTCTTGACAAGAATTTTGTGGGAGGCATTCCTTGAAATGAATGCAAGCATGATGTTTATTCCATGCGATTATCAATGATGAGGAATTCCATGAAGTGAATGCAAGCATGATGTTTATTCCATGTGATTGGATATGTTTCATTCCCTGAAGTGAATGCAAGCATTGTAAATCACTATTTAATTGGTAACATAACTTCATATAATCTAAGTATATTGGTTAAACATCCCTTTCTGCGAGGCTACTAGTCTCAAAGGAGGTTTTTAAAGGACATTGTGAATTGGTTTAACAATGTCGCGTACGAGGATTAAATATTAGTTCTTTGTGACGAGGATATGTTAATAAAAACAAACTCTACTTTTCACGACAAAAAATGTTGTCCTTTAGGCACAATATCGTGGAAAAGACTTTAAGAAATATTCTGAGTTAATTTCTTGTCTTATTGTGGTTGAGAAAAACAATGAGATACTGATGAAAAATCATGAATATTGCCCAATTGGCTCCGCTCCATTCCCTGAAGTGAATGTGACATTTTATAGCAGAAAGAATAAACACCACATTAACAATTGTGGTCGCAATTGAGGCTATGAACATATACATTGAAAAGATGATCATTTTAAGAATGTTTATAGCCACTAGAAGTGGGTTTATAAAGATGACAAGAATATATTAAGAAAGTATTTTTTATGCAATGGTACAAACCATTGATCTCGTACTTGTCATACGTCGAAGCATTATGGACCTTTATCTACAATCATGAATGTTAAAGGAAAGAAAATATAAACAATTTTTTTTTACGAAAATAGTGAAAATAATTATGACGTTGTTGGTCCAACTCAATTGGATATTGTTGATTTCCTCATAACCCTTGAAGGGAATAATTCGTCATTTATTTTATTTCCTTATAATCTCTAAAGGGAATTATTGATATTTTAATTTATTTTATTTTATGTTAATTTATTTTACATATTATTTATTTATGATTTTATATTATATATTTAAATATGTTAAAACATTTATTTATTTTGCTTTATTTAATTTATTTTACATATTATATATATATATATATATATTCAAATATGTTAATTTTCTTTACATATTATCCTTTGAAGAATGTGTTTACTTTCGGAATAAAATATGCAATGAATTGTGTGTGATTTATGCTTAGCAGACGGTGCAAGTACTCATACTATACTTAAGCATAAGAACTATTTTTCCCATTTAAATGCAAGGGGGAAACGTGAGTACTATATCTCAAAGTACTAAAACATCAATGCTTCATAAGAGTAATAAGTTCTTGTAACATTATCTTTGATAGATAATTGATTTGATATGTGCTATATTTAATATTTTTCATTCTCTGAAGTGAATGGTACAAATTACATATTTTTCATTCCTCGAAGTGATTGAATCAAAGCACATATTGAAAGGTGCATAATTATGCATGTTTTCCCATTTAAAATCTTAGAGAATAATGCAAGTACTATATCTGGAAGTACTAATATCATAGAAGGCTCCAGAAGAGCTAATATGTTATTGCCAAATGGAACTCTATTCCATATTTACAATGCGTTATACTCGTCAAAGTTGCAAAAAGAATTATTGAATTTTAAACATATTAGTAGAAAATGAATATCATATTAAGACTATTAACCAAAAGGGTATTGATTATCTCCATATTACGTGTATAACCAAAGCAATAAGAAAATTTTGAAAAAATTACATGCACTGCCATCCTCATTGCACTATAGAAGAATTAGTACAAATTGAAGCTAATGCTATTGTAAATCAAAAGTTTACTAATAACTTTATTATTTGGCAAGAACGGTTAGATCATCCCGGTTCAATTATGATGCGAAAAGTTATTGACACTTCATGTGGTTATTCATTGAAGAACTGATAGATTCTTCAAAGTAATATTTTTCATGTGATGCTTGCTTTCAAAGCAAATTGATTATTCAACCATCACCATCTAAGATAGATTATGAATCTATTAATTTTCTAGAACGGATACAAGGTGATATATGTGGGCCCATACACTCTTCTTACAGACCATCTAGATATTTTTACAATTTTAATCAATGCATCGACTAGATGGTCATACGTATCCTTGTTATCAACCCGCAACTTGGCGTTTGCAAGGTTACTTGCTCAGTTGATAAAATTACGAACACATTTTTCAGATTATAGGCAATCACTCTTGATAATGCTGATGACATGTCAGTTTACATGCAACATCACTAATTCGCATCAAGCCAAAAAATTATCACAAGTTCTCTCCATTACAAATGGTTTTTGGTCAAGAACCAAATATTTCCAACTTAGAATTTTTTTTGATGCGCCTTATATATTCTAAGTGCTCCACCATAACGCACAAAGATGGGTCCACAAAGGAGGTTGGGAATATATTTCGAATTTGAATTCCCCTCGATAATTAAATAACTTGAACTTCATATGGGGAATTTATTTACAACTTGATTTACTGGCTGTCATTTTAATAAGTCAGTTTTCCAAACATTAGGGGGAGAAAATACACAGCTATGTAAAGAAATAAGTTGTGATGAATTATCATTATGATCCACGTACCCAACAATGTCAATGTGAACTGGAAGTTCAAAGGATAATTCATGTACAAAACTTAGCAAATCAATTGTCAGATGATTTTGCTTACCCTAAAAGAGTGACTAAGTCACATATACCAGCTATGAATGCTCTATTATATTTGATGTCTAAAAGGACCAACTCTAGTTTCTTATGAGTCTAACTTACGTTTGTAGCATGATAGACAAGTAGGTTCCGAAGATAAAAATCCTCGAAAAAGAAAAGGAGCTATATTTTATGATGGACTGAACGAGGAATCAACGTATTGTGAAAATCTCTAAAAGAGATTAAAAGGTCTCCAACAGAGATATTGACATGACTTAGGTACCTGATGATAAAAAAATCTCAATAGATTATGCAATGTCTTGTAATAAGTGGAACCGAAATCAAATCGACATCGATAATACATTTGCATGCAATATAGCACTAGAGTTTTTGGTTGATAATATGGATCATTAACCATTGTCAATCGGACAATGTAAAAAAAGAAATGATTGGCCAGAATGGAAAGAGGCAATTGAGGCGAAACTAAAATCTCTATCGAAAAGAGAAGTATTTTAACACCCCAATATCGGGCTTGGAAGTTTAGGGTCTGATCGGGACTGGTCTGATTTTTGGTTCGAATATAAAAGGTGGTTTTTAGGGAAAGCCTAGTTCGGGTTGCATTAAAAATATGGAAAAATATCTAAAAATCCTCTTTTAATATATATAAGAGAGTGGTGAAATCAATTTTACAAAATAAGGTTTGGAAGTGCAACATTTCGAAATAGTGACTAAAATGTGATTTTTAAAAAGTTCAGTGGTGACTGTTTTGTAAGGATTGAAACTTTGAATCTTTAAGGAGCTAATTTACCCAAGAAAGGATTTCTCCAGATTTTTCTTAGATTTTAATGATTTAATTAATGATTAATTAATTAAAGGAAAAGTGGAAAATGATATTTTAGCTTTTCATAACTAACTTTCTTTAAAACTTTCTCATCTCATTTTCTCTCAAACTTCCCTCAGCCAAATACATTTCTACAGCAACATTTCTCTTGATTTTCACACCAAATGATGAGGTTTCAATCATCAATTGATTCCTAATCCTTTCTACATCAAATCTTCTTGTTTTGCTTATTGGATTTTCAACGAAATTGTCCCTAATCAAGGAGAAATCTACATTTAGAGGTAAGGATGTCCTTCTCCTCTAAATACTCAGTTCTTTACTAAAATTCCCAAGTTCTCAATCCTTAAATTAATGTTGTGATCTTGATTTTGGCTTAAAACTCAAGATTTGGAACAAATCTTGAAGAAATTCGTGGTGATTGTTTGGGCTCTATTTTGAGATGACTTTTTAATGTATTTTGGATGTTTAATGATGTGAAATTGAGGTTTAATCAATGCAATCCCGATTAGGTTGATTTTCCTAAGTTTTTGCTTGTGAAAATAGTGGTTTTTGGGGTGATCTTGGTGTTCTGTAATAGCTTGAGGTATAAGGACGAGTTTAGGTTCTTTTTGGATGTTAATTGATGTTTAGGAATGGTTAGAAGTGATGGATCTTGGCTGGGTTATATTGTGGAAGAGTTTGGAGGTGATTTCGGTTGTGTTTGGTAGCCAAAATGTTAATTTTGGTGAGAGCAGCGAGTTTAGGTGTAATGGCTGAAGATTTTAATGCATGATGATGCATTAATCCTCTGCTTTGATGTGTTTAAAACAGGGGAGGCTTCTTCGAATTCTTGTAGTGTTGATCTGGAGGCTTGAACGACGTTTCGGCAAGCTTGCGAAACGGAATTGGTGAGTGAAGTTGGGATTTCCAGCTTTGTAGTGAATGTTTGAAGGTTTGGGAGCTTAGCTTAAGTCTAATCAACTTAATTAAGCTCAAGAGTAAGTTCTCGGAGAACTCTCTCTCTCTCTTGGATGAACCATGAGATGGTTGGATGCAATGTATTTAATTTTCATGTTTAAATTCTGTTTTGAAAGCATGTTTTAGCATGTTTAATGCTGGTTTTGAAAGCCATGTGTTGAAGGATGCTCAAGGTAAGAGATCCTTGGTTTGATATTAGTAAATGTGGTTTGGATTCATAGTGATGCATGATGGTTTAATGGCTTTGTATAATGCTTCAAAACAATGGATTATTGGTGATAAATAATGTATATTGGCAAGTGATGTGTGGTTTTAAAGTACTTGAATCGGATATAGTTAGCTGGCTATAGGATTGGGTGCACCGTGAATAAAGTCGCCTTGGATGTTGAGGGGTTGTAATTGTACCGTAAACTCCATCCAAGTACACTAACGAGATGGTTAAGATCACAATGGTGGTTAAAAGTCCATGTGTGGATCTTGTGTTGTGTGTCCCGTGTTCTCGTTAGTGATGTTATACAACTACCGATGAGTGATATGGAGGGGTTGTGATTGTACCGTTAAACTCCATCACGGGTGTTGAGGGGTTGTGATTGTACCGGTAAACTCCACCTTGTGTGTTCGGTAGTGTGTATGAAGCGTATGGGACAACGCTTGTAATCCGCGTATCCGATTGTGTTTTATGTTGTAAAAGGTTATGGTTTATCACTTGGAAGCCAATATGACACGTTGATGTTAATGAAGCATGAGATGCTTGATGTGTATGCATTGTTGCATGAGAAATGATGTTTATGTGTTAAAAGGCTTTGCGAAAAGTGTTTATTGAAATGCATTATTGTGTTGTTTCTTTAGAGCATGTCTCACTAAGCATTTGTGCTTACGCTCTCTCTCTCTTGAACCAATAATGCAGATAATAGAGGTGTTTGAGGGCAGCAAGGAGGCTAAGAATCCAAGGGAAAGCTAAGCTCATGTATGGTGACTATTTCACAACATTATTAGTTTTTGATATTTGGCAATGGGAACCTAGGATGTGTTTTTGGGAGATGTTTTGGACTCCCTAGTTGTGGCATGATGCCTTAAATGATTTGGACTTGTAAATGGCCATTTTGGTGCTTGCTTTGATGCTTTAATGGTTGCTTGGCTTGGTTATTAGGATGCATGCCTATAGACTTGTGGATTTCCCTAATTGATGCCATGAATGTGTTTTAGTGTTGCAAACATGTACCTTATATGCATAGTGACTTGTTGGCATGATTAGGAAGTCTTTAGGATGTGTTTGAGTGGTTAAATGTATGTTAAACCAGCAAATTCTGCACTTTCTGGGCAGTCCGTACCGGAACGGGCACTAGCGTTTCGAAACGAGGGCCTGTAATGGCCTTCGTGTATCGAAACGGGTAGAGGTCGTTCCGAAACGTTTTGGCCACTACCAGGCCCTGTTTTGATACAGGTCTCGAAACGAACCCGTGTTTCGGAACGGTCAACCCTGTTCCGAAACAGATGACCGTTGGGCACTGATTTGAATAGTTTTGTGGTTTGCAAGCTTTACGTTTTAGTCTTGAAAATCGTTTGTGCAATTGCATGAGTTTGAGATGTTCGTTTAAAGTGAAATTTGACAGGGAAGCTTGTAATATGATTAATTTGCTTTTGGTAACTTAAAAATCAGTTAAGTCCTCCATATTTCCAGAATTTACAATTTGGTCCCTAACTTTGTATGTTGTGCAATTGAATCCCTTATCATGGTTTGATCGATGTGCTTTTCACGTATGTGTTCTCAAGAGTTCACTTAGGGTTAATGTGCATCTAGATAAGATCTAAAAAGTAAAAAAAAGGTCATTAATCAAGGTTGACTTTCGGGTTGACTTTGGTTTTCCCCGTGTAATCTTCGTAGTTCGGGTCAACCGTCTAGGCTGGGCTAAGGGGGTTACAAGTATTCGGGCCTATAGTTCATACACCGGAAGGTGTAAAGACCTTGAATATAACAAGTCTTTGTGAGAAAGAGAAATGAAAAAGGGGAAATTGCGAGATATTATAAACTCGTTTGATTGCACAAGGATTCTCACAAAGACCTAAAATCGATTATGAGGAAACATACTCCTCGGTGGTGGATGCAAAAGATTTTTATTAGTCTGGAAATAAAAGAATTAGTTTTTGCCTAATAGATGTTGTTACATCTTATTTGTATGAGACTCTTGATAATAACATTTACACAAAACTTCCAGAAGGGTTTAGGTTGCAGAAGCAGTTAATTAAAGTTCTCGAGAACATTATTCAATCAAAATGAACATATTTATTTATGGATTAAACAATTTGGGCGCATGTTGTATAATCGCCTTAGTTAATACTTATTTTCAACAAGCTATAAGAATTATTCAATTTCTCCAAGCATTTTTATTAAGAGGTTTAGCTTCGGATTTATTATTATTATGTATGTTGATGATTTGATTATCATTGAGGCTCATGAAGAGATCTCCCTGACAATAAAATCCTTGTGCATCAATCGACATACATAGAAAAGTGCTTAAAGAGCTTTACATGCTTAACATATCTAGAAGATATGTGAATTGCAATGAGGTCATTACCTTAAGAACTTTCAAAACTCAATTCCTCTCCAAATCATGTAAATAGTTGCTATGCACGAGTCAGTGTCGAAATATGTGTTTGGCTAAACATATCTAGAAGATATGTGAATTGCTTTCACAAGATAAAATGTAAGCTATCTTGTGTAGAGATAATGTAAAATTTACATCTCAAGGTGGATACATCAAATGTGACAAAAACGAAACATATTTCTTCAAATTTTCTTCCCTCATGATCTTCGAAAGAATAGTATTCGATGAATCCTTTCAAGCAGTAATTTTAAAGATCTATTCATTAGTGCATTGTTTACTTCAACATTTGAAGATTATATTCGAGATTGAATTATGAAGATTCAAAGATCTTATGTAATATTTTCATGAGGGGGAGTGAATACGCAGTATGGTTTTAACGAGACACATTATCTTCATAGACATCCAAGGGGGAGTGTTATCAATATTTATCTACGTGGATGTCTATCATGATTAGAACTTTATCAAGGAGATTTGATTTATTTATTATTAGGAATATTATCTCTATTAATCAAAGTTTAATGTATTATGTACTTCTTATGTATATAAATAGATGAAAGCATTATACACAATTCTATTTTTTGAGAATAATATGAATCTCCCTCTTTCTCTCATCTCTTTGTTCTTTTATTGTTCTTCATTCTTATTCTTGCTCTTTTTTATTTTATTCACAACAATTCTACGAATATTATTTAATTTAAAGGTTTACATGAGATAACACTCAATGGCTTCAGTATCATCCATATTTAAATCCTAAAATTATATATAATATTCCCTAGTTAGATTAATTAATCTAATTATTCAAGTTCTATCCCTAATCAAGGCTCTAATTATTAGTCTAGGTTATTTATCAATTTCTAGGGTTTTAATAAATATTATTTGTTCTATTTAAAGGCTTATGTTGAAGAATGCCCAACTATTTTAGGGTATCATTCAAATTTAAACCTCAAAATTTTTGAAGTAATATCCATTAAATTTCTATAATGGCTTATTCTATTCAAATAATTAAAGGTTTGATAAGAGATCCTAAATCTAAGGCTCTAAAATAACCACTTAAATTAAATTTAGGTATTTAAGGTTATACTAATTAATACCATGTATCAACAAATCATGCATCATTTAAATTGCACTTGAATTAAAATTGAAATTAACAAGAAAGAGTACTTAATTGAAATAAAAAACAAACTTAAAATCAAAGCAGATAAGACCAAATTGGAGTTTTATTAAACTTTATGCTCGAATTACAAAGGACATAAAGTAGGACGTGTGGATCCTCCTTACCCGACCCTTTTAGCCTCACGTGGATCCCTTAGACCCGATGCCAAAACAGCACCGTTTGAATATAACTATAAAAAACCTATTTTTACACAATTCCCTCAATTCTTGATAATTCATTCTCTCTCTATTCTCTCCCTCCCTTGAAATTCTCTACCCTCAAATACAATATTCTCAGAAAATCTCACCAAATCTGATTAAAATTTAAGCTTTTTTCTTGGTGTTCTTCTTGTTCCGCAAAGAACACGAAGAACACAGATAGCGCTAGCAACAAACTGTTGTGAACTCTACCGTTCAATCCTAAGCCACCACCTTTTGACCACTTTCAGTCCTTCACCAACTGTCGCAGGCGAAACCCGACCGCCATAGGTAATTTTTGGAAACCGTTCGACCATCACACTAAAACCCTAATTTCATTTATTTCTTCTCATAAACCCTAAAACTAGCCCTAATTCGACTAAATCCCCATCTTCCCCCTTAGATCTACTCAACCCATAACCATTAACCCTCTTCAACTCTACCATAATCACTCACAAATTGTTGAGTGGATCTAATGAATGTGGTTTGGCCAAGAGGGGGTGAATTTGCTTTTTAACTTTGGGGGAGCAAATTAAAAAATAAAAAATGAAGAACAAGGCAAATTATTGTTGTTCAAGCTTCTAACAAGCTCTACATCCACTATCTTAGTGCCCACTAATGATTTTCAACAATCTCCACTAGATGTTCTTCCCCTTTTCTAGGCTAAGGAGGTAACATTTACAATCAGTCAATCTTACTACCCAAAGATTGACCCAAAAGACTCTCTTTGCAAAGATGAAATTTGGCAAATGAAAATATCTCTTATAAGACTAAGAATTTTGCCCAATTACAATCAAACACTCTCTTAAAATTGAACTAATGATTTACAAAAGAATTACAATAAGTTGGGTACAAGATATGACTTTTAAAAAGCACAAGGGTTTGGATTATAGTTTGGATGTTGCAAGTAGGTTCCATAGTTGTTCCTGAGGCTTTGAAGGCTTGCTTTTATACCCTTACATCGATTTCTAGCCGTTTAGGTGGTTGAGGTCATCAATATAGATGTGGGAGCCTTTATTTCCTACCATAAATGCACTTCTTCACCTGCCCGTATCGAAACGTGAAGGCTCGTACTGATACTTGTCTCAAAATAGAAAAACTCGTTGCAGGTAATAAAGAGGGGCGTATCAAAATGCGGGAACGCGTATCGAAATGCTATAAGGGGTCATATCAAAATGGATTTGGCCATATCGATACAATTTTTCTCACATGAGATACTGCCAATTTCCGTATCGAAACGGCCCTAAGGCGTACCGATACGGGTCAACTGCTTTTTAAATACCGCTCATTCCTAATAACTAACAAGTAACGGTAAAAAAATAATAAGCGCTAATATTTTACAAATCTTTCAGACCGTATCGAAACATCTAGACTGTATCGATACAAAATGCCTAAAATTCTTGAACCCACAAGAAGGTCGTATCAAAATAGTATAAGCCGTATCGAAACGCCTTGTCAAAGTTTTATCTTTTAAAGAATCCTATATCGAAACTGTATAAACCGTATCGAAATGGTTTCTTCCAGTAGCCAAATAAAGTTTTGGTCGTATCGAAACAATATAAGCCGTATTGAAACGCCTTGACAAAATTTTATCTTTTAAAGCATCCTATATTGAAACTGTATAAACCGTATCGAAACGGTTTCTTCCAGTAGCTAAATAAAGTTTTGGCTGTATCGAAACACCATTCAGTGTATCGAAACGCATGTACGTTTTTTTTGAAAAGTTTGGTCTAAAAACACTTAGAAAATTTTGTATGGTTTAAGTTTTGACTTTGGAAAACAATTAGGGCTTACAATTACTTGTCAATTGTGAGATTTTAAAGTACTTAGAATTTATTTACTTTGAAAATAAGTCCTTAAAACAATTTGTTATATCAAAATCAAACATAGGTTTCAGAATCTCCCCTTTTTGATATAACAAAACCAAAGTAAATTTTTAAATACTCCCTCTTACTTTAAGCTATGTTTTTGAAAGACTAGGTAAAAATTTAGCTTAAGTCATTCTCCCCCTTTTTATTAGATCAAAATCGATAATAAGCAAGAGATAAAGCATAAAGCAACATCTTAAAGCAAAACATGGAATCCAAACTTAAGTCCTAAAAATATAATTCAAAAACAAAAGATAAAGCATAGGTTCAAAGGAAATAACATAGGTGCAATAAATAAATCCTAAATGATATGTCATGACATGAGATGCAAGACTAAAGGTTCATATTCATCATCTTCTTCATCTTCACCATCATCATCATTCTTCCTAGATTGCCTCCACTCATGATGAAAAGCTGTAAGAGACATGTCCAAAGAAGTTTGCTTAGAGGAAATTGAATCAACATGGTCATTAATGGACTTGTGGTGATTTTTCAAGGATGGTGACTCACTCTTCCAAAGATGTGAAGCGAGTATCAATGGCAGAAAATCCGGCATTCATGGTGGTGTCCATCAAGCCAAGAGATGTGTGCAAGCTGGTGACTTGCTCGGTGAGAAAAGCCATAAGTATCGCATTGTCCGGTTGAACACCTTGAGGCTGAGCCGCTTGACAAAGTTCGTCGAGAATAGCATCGGGAAGAAGCTGGGCGAGACGAACCCACTCATTGTTGAGGTAGTGAAACTTAGCACAAATGAGGGAGGTCTCATTGATTTGATCCTTGAGACGTGATGGTTCATCATGGGAACAGTCTATCTCTAGTTGAGTAAACAAGGAACTCAAGGCGGTGCTGTAGGTGAAATAAGTAACATGATCGGTGTGACGATATTGAATAAGGTAAACCATCTTGAAAAACATGATTTGAGCAAGATTTGGGAGTTTTTCTATATGGAAGCATCGATGCCAAAAGTAATCAACTTGGTAGATGGGTGAGAATTTTCCACCGAAAGGGCGAAACCTCCATGTGATCATCAAGTGAAGAATGCGACCGTGAGCATCAAGAACGGTAACGGAGCCACACATAATATGTCCTAATGAGTCATCATCTGTTATACCCTTGTCCTCAAGACCAAAAGCATCAGTTAAAGTCTTAACGCTAACCCGAAATTTCTTCCCCATCAAATAAGATTCAATAGCAACCACAGTCTTTTTGTCGGGACCAACAATGCACTTGGCATTGACATAAAAAATAAGAACAAGATTTTGTAAACAATAGGCGGTAATGCTAAAAATTTCATGAAGCTCCAATGCCTTAAAAGATGAATATATCGAAATTTAAAAGGCTCAGAGTCTAAAAAGGGAAAAGAAACATCCCGATCGCGACGGATCTCATGAATTTGAAATTGACGAAAATAGTCCATCTCGTCTGTAGTGCGAAAACACCTTGGGTAAATAACCACAAGATTAGGGCGAGTAATCCCATCATTCTCAACACTGGAGGATTCTCAAACTTCAGTAGTTCTTGCTCGCTTTTTAGGAGCCATAGTAAAATCTTAAAATAAATCAAGGCACAAGAAAAAAAACAATGTATGCATAAATCATCACATTCGATCCAAAAATAATCCAATTGTTCAAGGTAGGAAAAGAAAAATCTATACAATATAGTTTAAAAGCATATACATATATAAAAAGAACTTTTGGTAAAAAAATATTTTTGAAAAACAATAAGATTAAATCTACGGTATAATTTTATATTCAAAACAAAAATTTTAGATTTTGAAAGAAATTTTGCAAAATCTTGATAACACATACTATATATGTATTTCATGTACAAAAATTAACATAAAACAATATTGTAAAATAAAAGAATTTGTAAAGAAAATATTTTTACCTTGACAAGGGATTAGGGATGAATGTTTGAAGATGATGCACAAACTTGATGATATATCCTTGAATTTTGAGTTGAGGAGTAAAAACCCTCAAAGATTTGTGTGAAAAACAAAGGGTTTTGATGGGTATTTATAGATTGAAAAACTAGGGTTTTGGGGAGAAAAGAGGTTGAGTTTTAATTAAAGTAGGTTTGAAGACAAAAACCAATTAATGACTCAAAATTATAATTTGTGGTCGCACGTATCGATACGCCGGAAGGCATGTCGAAAGAGGTGTATCAGAACGTGTTTACGCCTATCGGAACGCCTTACCGTACCGATACATGTTTAACTGTACCGAATCACGATTAAGCTCCATGTATCGAAGTGTGTTTAACTGTTTCGATACCACTTGCCCTTGAGTTAAGCTCAGGGATTTGCTCAAGCATGTCGTATCGAAAAAGCCTTGCCTGTTTTGATACACCTTGCCAAAAAGGTACATTTTAGGCACAAGAAAGTCCAAAAATTCGATTTTAATCGAACATAAATGCATGTTTATGATGAAGGAGCAATAAGTATGGGCAAAAACATATACATATTCCCCCTAGCAACAAGCATTGATGCATTAAGAGGCAAAAAAACACATAAGCACAAACATCAATCAATTCAAGCTAGTTTTTGACTTAAATGAAACTAAAGGGTCAAGAAAGACTAGTTAAACCTAACTCTCTCCTAAGAGTCCAAAAACGCTTTTTGTCAAGTGGTTTGGTAAAAATGTTCGCTACTTGGTTCAAGGTGTCAACATACTCTAGAACAACATCGTTTTTCAAGGCATGATCTTTAATGAAATGATGTCTAATTTCTATGTGTTTGGTTCTAGAATTTTGGATGGGATTCTTAGTGAGACATATGACACTAGAGTTGTCACACTTAAGGGGTATGGTACCTACATCAACTCCATAGTCTATAAGTTGATGCTTCCTGCAAAGAACTTGAGCACAACAACTTTCTGCCGATATGTATCTCGCTTCGGTGGTAGATAAAGCTACACTATTTTGTTTCTTAGAGAACCAAGATATGAGCATACTACCTAGGAATTGGCATGTTTTAGAGGTACTCTTTCTATCTATCTTACATCCCCATAGTCTGCATCGGAAAAGGCATGAAGGTTAAAGGATGAGTCTCTAGGATACCAAAGACCTAAACAACGTGTGTCTCTAAGGTATCTAAAGATTCTCTTAACGACTATAAGGTGTGATTCTCTAGGACTAGCTTGAAACCTAGCACACAAGCAAACACTAAACATGATATCTGGTCTACTTGCGGTAAGGTAAAGCAAATATCCAATCATAGAACGATAAAGCTTAGAATCAACACATCCTTCATCCTTGTCAAGCTTAATTGATGAGCTCATTGGAGTGGCTTGAGGCTTCGCATTCTCCAAGCCAAACCTCTTGAGCATATCTTTGATGTACTTTGCTTGATTAATGAAGGTGTCATATTTCCTTTGTTTGATTTGGAGCCCCAAGAAAAATGAGAGCTCCAGATCATGCTCATCTGAAATTCACCTTGTATTAGCTTAGAAAATTCTTGGCAATAAACCTAATTAGTAGAACCAAAGATTATATCATCAACATAAATTTGTACTACTAAGATGTCATTGTCATTTCTTGTAATGAAAAGTGTAGTGTCCACTTTGCCTTTTTCAAAACATTTTTCAATCAAAAAGTTTGAAAGCCTTTCATACCAAGCTCTATGAGCTTGTTTCAAACCATTTAAAGCTTTTGTTAGTTTGAAAACATGGTTTGTGTAACCCCTTTAACCCGGCCCAGACGGTTGAACCGAATTAAGAAGTTTACACGGGGAAAACCAAAGTCAACCCGAAAGTCAACCTTGATTAACGACCCTTTTTTTATTTTTAATCTTATCTAAATGCACATTAACCCTAGATATGTTCACGAGGCCAACATATTCAAAGCTCACAGCAATCAGAAAACATTTAGGGTCTTGATTGCACAAAACATGAATTTAGGGACCAAAATGTAAATTCTGGAAATTTTAAGGACTTAACCAACTTTTGAGTTACCATTATGAAATTAGTCACGTTTCATGCTTCTCTGCCAAATTTCAACTCAAACGGACATCTCAAACTCATTCAATTGCATATACAAAGTTCAGGACCAAAACGCAAGGATTTCAAAACATATAACCGTCAATTTCAGTGCCCAACGGTCGAGTGTTCCGAAACGCAGATAAACCGTTCCGAAACGCGGGACCGTTCCGAAACAAGTTCCAGAACAGGGCTTGGCAGTAGCATTTTCGTTCCGAAACGGGTCTACCCGTTTCAAAACGCCAAGGCCGTTTCAGGCCCTCTGTTCCGAAACGGTAGCACCTGTTCCGAAACGGGCTGCCCAGATTGCAGAAATTTTGCTGGTTTATCACAAAATTGACTCTTCAAACATGCTCCAAAGGCAACCAAATTATACCAGCAAGTCATTCAACATTCAAGGAACATATTAGCGTCAACCATTCTCAAGCATAGCATCAATTAAGCAAACCCCCAATTCTATAGGCATGCATCCTATTTAGAAAACCATTCAAGCATCATAATACCGAACCAACTTCACAAAGGCCAAATACAAGTTCCATCATCAACAACAACATAAAACCAACTTAGGGAGTCCAAGACATCTCCCAAAACAACAACATAGGTCCCCCATTGCCAAATGCCAAAAGCTAAAAGTGTTAAGAAACTTTCACCATACATGAGCTTAGTTCTTCACTTGGATTCTTGACCTCTTGCTGCCCTTATAAGCACTTCAATGCTCTGCATTATTGGTTTAAGAAAAGAGAGAGCGTAAGCAAATCGCTTAGTGAGGAATGCTCATTTAAAACAACTCAATAATGCATTTATAAAACACCTTTATAAACCTTAGTTCAAAACAACATTTATACATGCACATAAGCATTTAAAACAAGCATTTCATGCTTCGAATTATTAACATGTCATATTGGCCACAAGTGATAATCATAATCTTTTTCCGTCTCAAAATACAATTAATACAAGATCCACACATGGACTTTTAACCACCATTGTGATCTTACAATTCACAAGGACCACACATGGACTTTTAACCACCATTGTGTCCTTAGCACAAGAATCACCCATGGACTTTTAACCACCATGGTGTTCTTAAAATACACAAGGTCCACACAAGGACTTTTAACCACCTTTGTGACCTTACAATACACAAGGCTCACACAAGGACTTTTAACCACCTTTGTGACCTTAGTACAAGAACCAACCATGGACTTTTAACCACCATGTTGTTCTTAATACAAGAACCACCTATGGACTTTTAACCACCATAGTGTTCTTAACCATTCTCAAGACATCACTTGCCAATATACATCATTTAACAACAATATTCCATTGTTTTAAAGCATTTAACAAAGCCATAATTATCATGCATCGCTATGCATCAAAACCACATTTAACAATGTTCAAAACAAGGATCTCTTACCTTGAGCATCCTTCAACACATGGCTTATAAAATCAGCAAATAAACATGCTAAAATATGCTTTCAAAACAGAATTTAAAACATGCGAGCAAATCACATTGCATTCAACCAACTCGTGGTTCATCAACAAGAGAGTTTTTTTCTCCGAAAACTTACTCTTGAGCTTAGCAAAGTTGTTTAGACTTTAACTAAGCTCCCAAACCTTCAAAACATTGGTTTCAAAGCTGAAAACCAAAATCCACTCGCCGATTCCGTTTCGCAACTTGCCGAAACACCGATCAAGCTTCCGGATCAACACCACAAGGATCCGAAGATGTCTCTCCTGTTTTAAACACATAAAAGCAGAGGATTAATGCATCGTCGTGCATTAATATCTTCAATGAAAGCACATAAACTCGCTGCTCTCATCAACACTCACATTTCGGCTACCAAACACAACCGAAATCACCTCCAAACAACTCCACAACACTACCCAGCCAAGATCCATCAATTCTAATCATTCTTAAACCTCAATTAACATCCAAAAAGAGTCCAAACACGTCCTTATGCCTCCAGCTATAACAGATCATCAAGATCACTCCAAAAACCATCAAAAACTCAAGCAAAACTTAGGAAAATTAACCTATCCGGGATTGCATTGATTAAACCTCAATTTCTCATCAATTATACATTCATTTTACATCAAAAAGACACCTCAAAACAGTGCCCAACCATCTCATACGAATTTCATCAAAAATTAACCAAATCTTGCATTTTAAAGCCAAGATCAAGAACACAATTGTAAAACCTTTAATAAAACACAAATCAAGGATTAAGAACTTAGGAATTTCAGTAAAGAACTGAGAATTTAGAGGAGAAGGATGTTCATACCTCTAAACTTGAGTTTCTCCCTTTTTGGAACCAAGATCTTGAAAATCCAATAAGCAAATGCTAAGGTTTTGTTGTAGAAATGATTAGAGATCAAAGGAGGATTGAAATCTCATCTTTGGATGTCAAAATCAGAGGGAAATTTGCTGGAGAAATGTGTTTGGGTTGAGAGAAAAGTTGAGAGAAAAGAAAATGAAAATTTGGAGAAAAGTTAGTTAAAATGACAAAATATCTTCTTCCCTCCCTTTTTACCTTTAATTTAAACCATTAATTAATTGATTAATATCAAGAAAAATCTGGAGAAACTCTTATTGGGTAAATAGCTCCTTAAAGATTCAATGTTTCAATCCTTTTTAAAACAGTCACCCAGTTTTCAAAAATTACATTTTGGTCACTAACCCAAAATGTCACACCTCCAAACCTCATTTTGTAAAATTTATTCCACCATTCTCTTATATATAATAAAAGAGGATTTTAAGACATTTTTCCATATTTTTAATGCATCCCGAACTAGGCTTTCCTATAATTACCCTTTTATATTCGAACCGCAACCCGACCGGCCCGGTCCAAACCCAGAACTTCTAAGCCCAAAATTGGGGTGTTACAGTTTGGAAAACTTGGATCTTCAAAACCCGATGGTTGTTCTACATACACCTCTTCATTAATAAAACCATTTAAGAATGCACATTTAACATCCATTTGAAAAAGCTTGAAATCGTGATAACATGCAAATACAAGAAGCATCCTAATTGCTTCCATTCTAGCTACGGGTGCATATGTTTCATCAAAATCAATTCCCTCTTCTTTAGTGTAACCTTGAACATCAAGCCTAACCTTGTTTCTCACTATGTTGCGACTCTCATCTAGTTTGTTTCTGAAAACCCATTTAGTTCATATAGTAGATTTATTACTAGGCCTATCAACTAATGTCCATACTTTACTCCTCTCAAATTGATAAAGCTCTTCTTGCATGGTCAATATCCAAAAATCATCTTTTAATGCTTCTTTGATATTTGTAGGATCAATGCATGAAATAAATGCAACATGGTTCATTAATTTAAGAGAAGATCGAGTAGTTACCCCCTTGGATGGATCACACAAGATTTCACCGCCCTTAACATAGTTGAGTTCCCTTGGGTAGCTCACTTTCTTTTCCTCAATTGTCATGTCATTTAAAGCTTCAATGGGAGGATCTTGTGCTTCTTCCTTGGTTGGAACCTCATCCATCTTTAAAGATTGTTCACCACCAATGGCTTCAATGATCCTTACATCATCATCATCACAAGAATTCTTCCTCGGAAAGAGGTTATAATCAAAAACCACATGAATAGACTCTTCTACAACTAAGGTTCTTTTGTTAAACACTCTATAGGCTTTAGAGTTTAAAGAATATCCTAAGAAAATAACTTTATCACTTTTTGCATGAAATTTACCTAAATAATCTTTTCCATTGTTTAAAACAAAACACTTGCATCCAAAAGGATGAAAATAGCTAATGTTAGGCTTCTTTGACTTTAAAATCTCATAAAGAGTTTTCTTTAAAATTGCCCTAAACATTACACGATTTACAATATAACAAGCGGTGTTTGTGGCTTCCGCCCAAAAATACTTAAGTAAATTATTTTCACAAAGTATTGTTCTAGCCATTTCTTCTAAAGTATGATTTTTCCTCTCAACTACCATATTTTGTTGAGGAGTGCGAGGTGCGGAAAAATTGTAGCTAATACCATTTGAGTTACAAAAATTCTCAAAACCTAGATTTTTGAAATTTCGTTCCATGGTCACTTCTAATATTAGTTATGTTTTGACCAAAGTAATTTTGAGTAACTTTTGAAAATGTGATGAATTTTTCTAAAGTATCATCTTTTGTACTTAAAAAGAGAATCCAAGTGTATCTAGAGAAATCATCGACTAAAACATAAGCATATGATTTCTTAAAATAGCATCCTTAAAAATATAATTTCTTAAAATAGTACCCCGAAAAAAATTATTTCCCAGTGTAGTACCCTTATAGTGAACTCGTCTAGTTCGCCTAGCGAGTTCCAACTACTTTTTAATAATATCTGGATTGAACTCATCTGCCATGTCCAACGAGTTCAAAAAAATTAAAATATATATATATCTTTGATGTTTTAGTTTAATTAATCAATTAAATGATTAAACAAATCGTAATTAGAACTCGCTAGGGATTCACAACAAATTCTAATTATTATTTGAAATCATACATTTTTACTAAAGAACGAAAATGAAAAAAATAAACTATTAGAAACTCACTTCGCATCTTCTATGTATTGAAGAATGAAAATGATAGAAGAACTATTAGGAACTGACTTTGAGATTCAGCTCCATGGAATGCAAAAAAAGGTGGGATTCTTGGAGCTAAAGAGTATGCCACTATATTTTAGATCCAAAAATCCCTCATTTGTAACAAACAAATGCTATCACTCTAACCATAATCATGCCTATATAAGCTAATGTTAATATTAGTTTTTGCAATTCATGGAGCTAAATCTCAAAGGTGGTTTTTAATAATTCAATTTTTTTCATTTTCATTATTTCATTGAGGATGGAAAGTGAGTTTTTAATAGTTTAATTTTTCTCATTTTCGTCCCAGAAAAATTAAAAGGAACTCATTGTGCGTGTTGGGCAAGTTCTAATTAGGATTTAAATTTTAAAAAAGGATGAGAATTTGGGAGATTAAATTTTTTTTTAGAGAATTGTTGACCGATTTGTGGAAGGGTTCAAGAAATGATACCTTGTGTGTGATTTACCCATGTTTGGCTTTAAAGACAATTTATTTGAAATAAAGTGAGTACGAGGGAGGGGGAAAATCAGATTTTTTTCCTCTCTTCCTTTTTCCTCCATCTTCCTCCATTTTATCCTCTCAAGCTTTCATGCTCTATCAACCAACTTAGGAGTTGTTGGGCACGGCACTAACATCGTCAAAGTGTTTCTGTAACCCCCTTAACCCGGCCTAGACGGTTGACCCGAATTAAGAAAGTCACACGGGGAAAACCAAAGTCAACCCGAAAGTCAACCTTGATTAACAACCCTTTTTTTTCTTTTTAATCTTATCTAGATGCACATTAACCCTAATTGTGACCACACAAACAACATACTCAAAGATCACAAACATCAGAGATCAAACAGGGACCCAATTGGACAAATTACAACTTTAGGGACCAAATTGTAATTTCTGATGAATTAAAGGACTTAACCCAAATTAATCTTACCAACTTGAAATTAGTCAGGTTTCATGCTTCTCTGTGAAATTTCAGCTCAAAAGGACTTCTCAAACTCATACAATTGCACAAACAAGATTCAGAACCAAAACGCAAACATTTCAAAACATATAACTGCCCATGTCAGCCCCCAACGGTCGACCGTTCCGAAACAGGTTGACCCTGTTCCGAAACACGAGCCGTTCCGAAACCAGTTCCGCAACGGGGGTCTGGCAGAGGCCAAACCGTTTCGAAACGGTGCATACCGTTTCGGACCCCTGGGTTCATTCCAGGCACCCGTTCCGAAACGGTGCACACTGTTCCGAAACGCCTGCACAGATTTCAGCAAACTAGCATACCAAAACATGCAATTGATCATTCAAACATGCTCCAAAAGCTACCAAACTATACCAGCATGCAATTCAACATATATAGGACATATTTGCATCATCAATTCATCAAAACAACATCACAAGCAAAAAGCCCCAATTCTATAGGCATGCTTCCTACACAAGCTAGCTATTCAAGCACAAACTTCCACAACAAGCATATAAAGATCCAATCCAAAAACCAGCATCCATAACAACATTCAACATACTTAGGGAGTTCCAAACACCTCCCAAAACATACACATTGGTCCCCCATTGCCAAATCATCCAAAAGCTAAAAGGTGCTTATAAAACCTTCCATACATTGAGCTTTACTTGAACTAGAATGCTTGCCCTCCTTGCTGCCCTTCAAAATACTCTAGTGCTCTGCATTATTGAATTAAGAAAACGAGAGAGCGTAAGCAAAAGCTTAGTGAGGAGTGCTCTTAAAAACCATTCAATAATGCAATTAAAAACATTTACAAAACATGCTTATAAACAACCTTTGCACATGCTCAAAAGCATACTTTTAAACAAGCAATCCCATGCTTCAATATAACATTAAACCAAGCATCTCATGCTTCACAATATTCTTAACATGTCATATTGGCTCAAGTGATACATTTCATTTATTAAAACAAGTTCAACAACTTTCCCAAGGACTTTTAAACACCTTGGCCCCAAGGACTTTTAAACACCTTGGCCATGGACTTTTAAACACCATGAATAAGGACCACACAAGGACTTTTAACCACCTTTGTGTCCAATGCTTGAATCACCCCAAGGACTTTTAAACACCTTGGCCCCAAGGACTTTTAAACACCTTGGCCCCATGGACTTTTAAACACCATGGAAAGGATCACCTAAGGACTTTTAACCACCTTAGTGTCCGCAACAAGAATCATCCAAGGACTTTTAACCACCTTGATGTTCTTAAGTAACAAGGCTCACTCAAGGACTTTTAACCACCTTAGTGACCTTAACATTTTCAAAACATCACTTGCCAATATACATCTTTTACATCATATAATCCACTGTTTTAAAGCATTAACCAAGCCATATTCTTCATGCATTTCAAAGCATCAAACCACATTATTTCAATGTATAAAATCAAGGAACTCCTACCTAGAGTTACCTTCATCATATGGCTTAAAACATCAGCAAATACCATGCTAAAACATGCTTTCAAAACAGTAACTAAAACATGCAAATCATCATTTTGCATCACATAAAAATCATGGCCACCACTAGAGAGAAAATCCGAAAACTTACGCTTGAGCTTAGCAAAGTTGTTTAGACTTAAACTAAGCTCCCAAAACCTTCAAACCTTGGTTTTAAAATCTGAAAACCCATCTTCACTCACCGGTTTCCACTTTGCTTCAAGCCAAAGCACCAAATCAAACTTCCGGATCAACAACTCTTGGATCCAAAGATGCCTCCCCTGTTTCAACACATCAAAGCAGAGGATTAATGCATCATCATGCATTAATTGCTTCAATGAAAGCACCTAAACTCGCTGCTCTCATCCAACCTCCATTTTCGGCCACCAAACACAACCGAAAATGCATCCAAAACACTTCTAAACAAAGCCCAGCCATAAACCAGCAAAACCACACTTCCATTAACATCATAACACATCTAAAAACAACCTATAAACATCCTTATACCTCCAGCAACATCAGATCCACAAGATCACCTCAAAAACAACCTTGAAACACAAGCTAAACTTAGGAAACTCAACCTATCCGGGATTGCATCAATCAAAACTCAATTCCTTATCAAATTAGAGATCATTTAACATCAAAAACACCTCTCAAATCACAGATTACGCAGATCTAACGAAAATCATCAAAAATCATCAAAATCTTGCATAATAAGCCAAGATCCATTTCAACACTTTAAAACCTTTAATTAAACATCAATTTAGGATTGAAAACTTAGGAATTTCAGTAAAGAACTGATAGTTTAGAGGAGAAGGACGTTCTTACCTCCAAACTTGTGTTTCTCCACTTTTTGGAATGAAAAACCTTGATGAAACTTGTAACAATTGAAGAGGTTTTGAAGATGCAATGATTAGGAATCAAATGAGAGTTGAAAGGAGGAATTTAGGTGAGAAAATCAGAAACAAATCTCTGGAAATGGAGTGTTTGGGTTGAGAGAAAAAGAGAGAAAGAAAATAGAGAAGTTAGTTATGAAATTAGCCAAATGGCTTTTCCCTCCTTTTGATATACTTTAAAATCAGAATTATAACTCAAAATATCTTAGAAAAATCTGGAGAAACTCCCTTTGGGTAAATAGCTCCTTAAAGATTCAAAGTTTCAACCCTTTATAAAACAGCCACCAAACTTGCGAAAATTACATTTTGGTCACTAGCCAAAATGTCACCCTTCCAAAACTCATTTTCCAAAATTGATTTCACAGTTCACTTAATTATATTAAAAGATGATTTTAGAACATTTTTCCATATTTTTAATGCAACCCGAACTAGGCTTTCCTAATTTAACCTCTTATGATTCGAAGAGCACTTTGACCGACCAGTCAACGCCCAAGACTTCTAAGCCCAAAACCGGGGCGTTACAACTCTCCCCCCCTTAAGAAATTTCGTCCTCGAAATTTACCTAAAGGAAAGAGATAAGGAAACTGCTTCAGCATGTCTTCCTTCCGCTCCCACGTGGCTTCCTCAACACCACGATGCTTCCACAGCACCTTCACCAACTCAATGGTCTTGCCACGAAGAACCTTGCTATCTGAATCCAGAACCTTCACCGGTTCCTCATCATAGGTCAAATCCGGATTCAAAACCACTTCCTCCACAGGCATCACATGCGAAGGATCAGATCTATACTTCCGGAGCATAGAAACATGGAACACATCATGAATCTTCTCCAGCTCCTGAGGTAACCTCAACCGATACGCAACAGGACCCACACGCTCAACAACCTCATACGGTCCAATGTATCTAGGGCTCAACTTACCCTTCCGACCAAACCTCATCACCTTCTTCCAAGGCGAAACCTTCAAGAACACACGATCACCCACCGCATACTCTAACTCCTTACGCTTCAAATCCGCGTAAGATTTCTGCCGGTCAGAAGCAGCCTTCAACCGCTCACAAATGAGCTTCACCTTCTCGGTGGTTCCCTTCAACAAAGCCGGCATCGAAACCAACTTTTGACCAGTTTCAGCCCAACAAAGAGGAGTCCTACACTTCCTCCCATACAGAGCCTCATAAGGTGCCATCTGTATACTCGCCTGATAACTATTGTTATAAGCGAACTCAACCAAAGGCAGATGCTTCTCCCAAGAACCTTGGAACTCAATCACGCAGCATCTCAACATATCCTCCAAAATCTGAATAACTCGCTCAGACTGAGCATCCGACTGAGGATGATAGGACGTACTGAAATGCAACCTTGTACCCAAAGCTTGATGCAAACACTGCCAAAAACGCGATGTGAACCTCGGATCCCTATCCGACACAATCGACTTAGGCACACCATGCAGCCTCACAATCTCAGCAATGTACAGCTCTGCCAGCTTATCCAAAGAGAACGTAGTATGCACAGGCAAGAAATGCGCACACTTCGTCAGGCGATCCACAATCACCCAAACAGAGTTCTTCTTCGATGGAGACAAAGGTAAACCAGATACAAAATCCATGGTAACCCTCTCCCACTTCCATTCAGGGATTTTCAACGGTTGCAACAAACCAGAAGGAACCTGATGTTCAGCCTTAACTCGCTGACACACCAAACACTTGCTCACAAACTCTGCAACATCCTTCTTCAAACCCACCCAATAGTACTCATCACGGAGATCACGATACATCTTAGTACTACCAGGGTGCATAGCAAAAGGACTACTATGACCTTCAGTCAGAATAGCACGCCTCAACTCAACATCAGCAGGCACTACTATTCGACTCCCAAAACACAACACTCCATCCTCATTAAAGCAGAAATCCGAAGGTCTACCCTCCGCGATATCCTGAACATGAGACACCAAGGAATCATCCAGCAACTGCTTATCCTTGATCAACTGAACCAACGATGGTTTCACTTGCAACTCAGCAACAAGACCACCATCTCGCGATATACTCAAGCTAGCAAACATAGCCCTCAGCTCAACAGCTACCTTCCTACTCAAGGCATCCGCAACCACATTAGCCTTTCCAGGATGGTACTCTATCGTCAGATCATAATCCTTGAGCAACTCCAACCAACGCCGCTGCCTAAGATTCAACTCCTTCTGAGACATCAGATACCTCAAACTCTTATGATCCGTGTACACAGTACACTTCTCACCATACAGATAATGCCTCCAGATCTTCAGAGCAAAAACCACTGCTGCCAGCTCAATATCATGCGTAGGATAATTGCGCTCATGCACCTTCAACTGCCGCGATGCATAAGCCACAACCTTACCCTCTTGCATCAGCACACACCCCAAACCAACATAGGATGCATCACTGTAAACCACAAACTCTTTCCCTGATTCAGGCTGAATCAAGATAGGAGCTTGAGTCAAAGCCATCTTCAGCTTCTCAAAAGCCTGTTGTCTCGCTTCTGTCCACTCATACTTAACATCTTTCTGCAACAACTTCGTCAAAGGAGCAGCAATCTTGGAAAAACCATCCACAAACCTTCGGTAGTATCCTGCCAAACCAAGGAAACTACGGACCTCATGAACAGACTTAGGAACTTTCCAGTTCATCACCGCCTCGATCTTCTGAGGATCAACACGAATCCCCTCAGCTGAGACCACATGCCCAAGAAACACCACCTCCCTAAGCCAGAACTCACACTTGCTCAGCTTAGCATAAAGCTTATTCTCCAACAAAGCTTGCAGCACAATCCTCAAATGCTCTTCGTGCTCCTCCTCAGTACGCGAGTACACAAGGATATCATCAATGAACACCACAACGAACTTGTCCAGGTATTCATGAAACACACGATTCATCATGTCCATGAAAGCAGCAGGAGCATTTGTCAAACCAAACGGCATCACAAGGAACTCATAATGCCCATACCTTGTCCTGAAAGCTGTCTTAGGCACATCCACATCCTTCACCTTTAACTGATAATACCCTGACCTCAAGTCAATTTTAGAGAACACAGCAGCTCCCCGAAATTGATCAAAGAGATCATCAATCCTCGGCAAAGGATACCGATTCTTGATAGTCAACTTGTTCAGGTGACGGTAATCAATGCACATCCTCATAGTGCCATCTTTCTTCTTCACAAACAAGACCGGTGCTCCCCAAGGTGACACACTCGGCCAGATGAAACCACGATCAAGCAACTCTTGCAACTGCGTCTTCAGCTCCTTCAGCTCCTTAGGTGCCATTCTATAGGGAGTAATGGACACAGGAGTTGTATTCTCATACAGCTCAATTCCAAACTCCACCTCGCGATTAGGAGGTAAACCAGGCAACTCCTCAGGAAAAACACCAGGAAACTCCTTCACAACCCTGATATCTTGCACCCTCATCTCCTTAGAGCTAGGATTCATCACAAAAGCTAGATAAGCTTCACAGCCCTGCCTCAGCATCCTACTCGCCTCCAAGGTAGAAACAACATTGGCAAGAAACTTCACATTCTCACCAACCACAACCACTTCATAATCATCCGCAAGCTTAAGCGAAACACGCTTATTCTCACAATCCACAACAGCACAATGCTCAGCAAGCCAATCCATACCAAGGATCACATCAAAACCATAAAAGGGCAACTCCATAAGATCAACATGAAAGACATGCTCTTGAACAACCAAAGGACACCTTCTATAAAGCTTACGAGTCACAACAGTTTCCCCAAAAGAACTAGTGACACGAACACCAACATCCAAAGACTCAACAGGCAAACCAAGCAATTCAGCATGCTCACGCAAAATGTATGAATGTGTAGATCCAGAATCAATCAAAGAAAGCAATGACAAGGATTGCAAAGTAAAGGTACATGCAATCACATCTGCTTCATTCCTTCCCTCGCGCTGAGCATACACCCTCGCCTGGCCTCCACCCTCAGGTTGAATAGCCACAACATGGGCTACTCCACGACCACCTTCCTCACGTCTCTGAAAATTACCACGGTCGCGCCCACGACCTCTCTGCGGTGCAGCAACAACAGGAGCACGCTCTTGACCACCAGCCAACCTCGGACAATCTCGCCTCAAGTGGTCAGCAGAACCACAATTCCAGCATTTAAACCAGCTGCCGCAACAGGAGCTTGCACCTCCCTCACAGCACGAGGACAGTCACGCTTCAAGTGACCACGCGAACCACAGATCCAACAAGCACTAGGGTCAGCTCTAGCATTGCCACCCCTAGCAGGTGCACCTCCACCTCTCTTAGCTGAGGACTGATACCTCTGATCACGCCCCCTCTTGTTCCGTCCACCTCCGGAACTATACTCAGCAGCTCTCTTCCCAGAACTCGCTCCAGCACCCTTCGCAGACAAACTCAGATTCATCTCTATGTCCTTTGCTCGACCCACTAACACATCAAAATCATCATATTCAGTGGCCAGCACATACATCTTTACCTCCGTTATGAGACCATAACGAAACCTTTCGCACCTTTCCCGCTCATCAGGAATCAGCTCCGGTGCATACTGACTGAGTCACACAAACTGCACCTCATACTCAGCCACACTCATGCTCCCTTGGGTCAGAGTCATGAATTCACGCTTCTTCTCATCCAGATATCTCACTCCCAGATATCTCCTCTTGAACGCATTCTGAAAGAATGTCCAAGTGACATCAGCTTCAGCCATTCCAGAGATTGTGGTCATCCACCACGTATACGCATCGCTCTGCAGCAAGGACACAACACATCCCAACTTTTGCACATCAGTGCAGCTCATCTGTCCCAAGATACGCTTGGTACTTTCTAGCCAAGCTTCCGACCTCTCAGCTGACATACCCCTAAACTCAGTCCCACCAAGACTGCGCAGACGCTCTAAGGGTAGTCTAACACCAGCATCTCCCTGATGCCCAGCTCCTTGAGCTCCAGCTACTGCTGCTCGAAAAGCCCCCGCAATAGCTTGTACCAGCATCGTCATATCAGGCATAGCTTGCCCCTGACCAACCTCAGGTCCTGCAGCTCTAGCACCAGCTGCTTCAGCTCCAGCTCTTTCCCTCTCCGCACCACCACCACCAGGCGGAGGAGGAGGTAACACAGCGCTACCCGCATTCTCTTTATTCTCATTCCCATCCGGGGTCGTAGCTCTCACGCTACTCCTTAACTCTCTACGTGGTGCCATACTTTTACCATGCATAACAATACAAATAAAACAAAGTCAGGCCCAGCAAGGTAAGCAATCCAAGTATTCAAGCTCAACTTCTTTCAAAATCAACATCATTTCTTTAGCTTTTGTTTGGCAATGGGTACCCTCAACATGCAACATCACAGCATATATCTCAAATGCATCAACATCTCAAGCCACTGAACATGCTTTCATGCCACAAGCATACAAGTCAAACATACTTCAATCATGCATACAAACATTCCCAATTACTCGAGAACTCAGCTCTGATACCACCAAATGTAACCCCCTTAACCCGGCCTAGACGGTTGACCCGAATTAAGAAAGTCACACGGGGAAAACCAAAGTCAACCCGAAAGTCAACCTTGATTAACAACCCTTTTTTTTCTTTTTAATCTTATCTAGATGCACATTAACCCTAATTGTGATCACACAAACAACATACTCAAAGATCACAAACATCAAAGATCAAACAGGGACCCAATTGGACAAATTACAACTTTAGGGACCAAATTGTAATTTCTGATGAATTAAAGGACTTAACCCAAATTAATCTTACCAACTTGAAATTAGTCAGGTTTCATGCTTCTCTGTGAAATTTCAGCTCAAAAGGACTTCTCAAACTCATACAATTGCACAAACAAGATTCAGAACCAAAACGCAAACATTTCAAAACATATAACTGCCCATGTCAGCCCCCAACGGTCGACCGTTCCGAAACAGGTTGACCCTGTTCCGAAACACGGGCCGTTCCGAAACCAGTTCCGCAACGGGGGTCTGGCAGAGGCCAAACCGTTTCGAAACGGTGCATACCGTTTCGGACCCCTGGGTTCATTCCAGGCACCCGTTCCGAAACGGTGAACACTGTTCCGAAACGCCTGCACAGATTTCAGCAAACTAGCATACCAAAACATGCAATTGATCATTCAAACATGCTCCAAAAGCTACCAAACTATACCAGCATGCAATTCAACATATATAGGACATATTTGCATCATCAATTCATCAAAACAACATCACAAGCAAAAAGCCCCAATTCTATAGGCATGCTTCCTACACAAGCTAGCTATTCAAGCACAAACTTCCACAACAAGCATATAAAGATCCAATCCAAAAACCAGCATCCATAACAACATTCAACATACTTAGGGAGTTCCAAACACCTCCCAAAACATACACATTGGTCCCCCATTGCCAAATCATCCAAAAGCTAAAAGGTGCTTATAAAACCTTCCATACATTGAGCTTTACTTGAACTAGAATGCTTGCCCTCCTTGCTGCCCTTCAAAATACTCTAGTGCTCTGCATTATTGAATTAAGAAAACGAGAGAGCGTAAGCAAAAGCTTAGTGAGGAGTGCTCTTAAAAACCATTCAATAATGCAATTAAAAACATTTACAAAACATGCTTATAAACAACCTTTGCACATGCTCAAAAGCATACTTTTAAACAAGCAATCCCATGCTTCAATATAACATTAAAACAAGCATCTCATGCTTCACAATATTCTTAACATGTCATATTGGCTCAAGTGATACATTTCATTTATTAAAACAAGTTCAACAACTTTCCCAAGGACTTTTAAACACCTTGGCCCCAAGGACTTTTAAACACCTTGGCCATGGACTTTTAAACACCATGAATAAGGACCACACAAGGACTTTTAACCACCTTTGTGTCCAATGCTTGAATCACCCCAAGGACTTTTAAACACCTTGGCCCCAAGGACTTTTAAACACCTTGGCCCCATGGACTTTTAAACACCATGGAAAGGATCACCTAAGGACTTTTAACCACCTTAGTGTCCGCAACAAGAATCATCCAAGGACTTTTAACCACCTTGATGTTCTTAAGTAACAAGGCTCACTCAAGGACTTTTAACCACCTTAGTGACCTTAACATTTTCAAAACATCACTTGCCAATATACATCTTTTACATCATATAATCCACTGTTTTAAAGCATTAACCAAGCCATATTCTTCATGCATTTCAAAGCATCAAACCACATTATTTCAATGTATAAAATCAAGGAACTCCTACCTAGAGTTACCTTCATCATATGGCTTAAAACATCAGCAAATACCATGCTAAAACATGCTTTCAAAACAGTAACTAAAACATGCAAATCATCATTTTGCATCACATAAAAATCATGGCCACCACTAGAGAGAAAATCCGAAAACTTACGCTTGAGCTTAGCAAAGTTGTTTAGACTTAAACTAAGCTCCCAAAACCTTCAAACCTTGGTTTTAAAATCTGAAAACCCATCTTCACTCACCGATTTCCACTTTGCTTCAAGCCAAAGCACCAAATCAAACTTCCGGATCAACAAATCTTGGATCCAAAGATGCCTCCCCTGTTTCAACACATCAAAGCAGAGGATTAATGCATCATCATGCATTAATTGCTTCAATGAAAGCACCTAAACTCGCTGCTCTCATCCAACCTCCATTTTCGGCCACCAAACACAACCGAAAATGCATCCAAAACACTTCTAAACAAAGCCCAGCCATAAACCAGCAAAACCACACTTCCATTAACATCATAACACATCTAAAAACAACCTATAAACATCCTTATACCTCCAGCAACATCAGATCCACAAGATCACCTCAAAAACAACCTTGAAACACAAGCTAAACTTAGGAAACTCAACCTATCCGGGATTGCATCAATCAAAACTCAATTCCTTATCAAATTAGAGATCATTTAACATCAAAAACACCTCTCAAATCACAGATTACTCAGATCTAACGAAAATCATCAAAAATCATCAAAATCTTGCATAATAAGCCAAGATCCATTTCAACACTTTAAAACCTTTAATTAAACATCAATTTAGGATTGAAAACTTAGGAATTTCAGTAAAGAACTGATAGTTTAGAGGAGAAGGACGTTCTTACCTCCAAACTTGTGTTTCTCCACTTTTTGGAATGAAAAACCTTGATGAAACTTGTAACAATTGAAGAGGTTTTGAAGATGCAATGATTAGGAATCAAATGAGAGTTGAAAGGAGGAATTTAGGTGAGAAAATCAGAAACAAATCTCTGGAAATGGAGTGTTTGGGTTGAGAGAAAAAGAGAGAAAGAAAATAGAGAAGTTAGTTATGAAATTAGCCAAATGGCTTTTCCCTCCTTTTGATATACTTTAAAATCAGAATTATAACTCAAAATATCTTAGAAAAATCTGGAGAAACTCCCTTTGGGTAAATAGCTCCTTAAAGATTCAAAGTTTCAACCCTTTATAAAACAGCCACCAAACTTGCGAAAATTACATTTTGGTCACTAACCAAAATGTCACCCTTCCAAAACTCATTTTCCAAAATTGATTTCACAGTTCACTTAATTATATTAAAAGATGATTTTAGAACATTTTTCCATATTTTTAATGCAACCCGAACTAGGCTTTCCTAATTTAACCACTTATGATTCGAACAGCACTTTGACCGACCGGTCAACGCCCAAGACTTCTAAGCCCAAAACTGGGGCGTTACAGTTTCCCTCGCTGAGAGGAGTCGACCGGTGGTCATGGCATCACCGTCGAAGTTGCGGTGGAAGAGGGTGAACGAAATGAAGTTTTGGATGTCCTAGAGGAAGGAGTTTGAGCGACCAAACCGAGATTTGGAGGCCAGCGGCGGGAAAACAGGACTGGAGAACGTCCGACCACTGGAAGACGTCCCATGCTCTACTAGTGAGAGTGGGTGTTTGTCTACCTAGGCGGGTGCACCAAGCTACGGTGCACCGCGCCATAGCGAATCCGCTACACCCAGGTGCATGTGCACTCGCCCGCACTAGAGCATGCTCCGCGAGTGCACTGAGGATACAATGTTGCGCGTCACATAGGATAACCCATCACTCTTTGACTGTCGCCCAACTGTTGACCGGTGCTAACTATTTTGGGGACCCTACCCGGGGGTTTTCAACATTCTGAGTCCATTGGTAGAGTTTGTTTCGCTAAATTTTAACCTAGTAAGTTGTTTTACGTATTTGACCTTGTAGATTGCTTAGTGAATGCGAAAAATTAGTACATATTGTATTTATATTTATTTGAGGAATATTCGGGATTGAATATTGAAACTAGTGGAGTAATCAGGAAGCTCGAATAAGGAACCATCGGTTACCTCTTGAGGTCAATACACTTTGAAACTCCTAATGCTTCATGAGCATTATAAATGTGATTGCTTTGCGTGTTAGTGTCTGCAAAATAGGTTGACGATAAATAAGCATGTGTTGAGATAGGTATTATGAGACTTGATAATTATGAGATGCATGATGAATTTGAGAATATTTCGAGACTCATATGAGATTTAGAGACCATGTAGGGTTGTTTCAATATTTGTAAATTATCTGATTGGTTGATTTACTTATTGTGCTGCTTGAGATATGAAATTGGCATGTTCGATTGAAATTGTACTTAATAGACAGATAATTGGTAATTTCGAATAAATGATCATAAAGTCGAGAATTGATATTAATGAATTAAATGCGGTAGCAAACAAACCCTAATGACATTCATAAGCTTTAGGGATCGATTAAAGTCTAGTAAATATCGTAATTTTCCAATATGGTAGAAATCACGAGTGGGGTATCGAAATGAGATTTGATAGTACCGGTACGCTATTCGATGTTGTATCGGTACTTGTCGACCCGTAGCGATACTCGGGGAAATTGGAGGTTTCCAATAAGTAATTCCAATACTCGGTAATGTAAAATAAGTGATGCGATGACGATTAGCAATGATAAGCAGATCCTTGGGATCGTGTTGTTTATATGTCGTGTAACCCCTTTAGCCCGGCCTAGACGCTTGACCCGAACTACGAAGATTACACGGGGAAAACCAAAGTCAATTCGAAAGTCAACCTTGATTAACGACCTTTTTTATTTTAATCTTGTCTAGATGAACATTAAGCCTATCTGAATACTCACGAATCATGAAAGAGAAAGGCACATCAATCGAAAAACATTTAGGGACTTAATTGCACAAATTACGCGTTTAGGGACCAAAATGTAATTTTTAGAAATTATAAGGACTTTGCAGATTTTAGGTTTACCAATATGTAATTAAACATGTTACACGTTCATCTGTCAAACATCAGCTTAAAAAGACATCACAAGCTCAAGCAATTGCATCCACAACATTCAGGACTAAAATGTAAAGCATGAAAACATCAAACAATTCAAAACAATATCCAACGGTCAACTGTATCGGAACACCCACCCTTCATACCGAAACGCCCGTATCGAAACGGTGTTGACCATTTTGGTACTCGGGTATGTTCCGAGACCGGTATCGAAACATGCTTCACCAGTAGCCAAATTGTTTCGAAACAACTTCATCCGTTCCGAACCACTATGGCCATTACAGGCCCCCGTTTCGGAATAGGTGAGGGTGTTTCGATACACTTTGCCCAGTGACAGCAGAAATTGCTGGTTTTCACCTTCTAAACCAACCAAACATGTCTCAAAGAGCATTAAATCATACCAGCAACTCATTTTGATAATAAGGAACATATTTAAGACCCTTAAACTAGAGCATGGCATCAAACACCAAACCACAAAATCTAAAGGCATGCTTCCTAGTCACAAATCCAAATATGAGCTCTCAAACCTCAAACCAACCAAAAGGAGCATTTACAACTCAAAAAGGCTAACACAAACATGCCACAAACTTAGGGAGTTCAAACACATCTCCCAAATACAACCTTGAAGTCCCATTACCAAATATCAAAACTAAAGTGTATAAAAACATCACCATACTTGAGCTTTGCACTTCCTTGGATGTTCTTAGCCTTCTTGCTGCCCGAAAACACCTCAATTATCTGCATTATTGGTAAAAGAGAGTGTAAGCACAATTGCTTAGTGAGGCATGCTCTAAAGAAAACCAACACAATAATGCATTTCTTGAAAACACTTTCTCAAAAGCTTTTTCTACAACATGCTCATTCTATCTCGTGCTTGAAAACCATTTCAAAGGAACTTCTCATTGAAAACACATGTACCTTAATTCTATCTCATGCATTTAAACCAATGCAAATCTCATGGCAAGACAATACACATGCTTGTAAAACCAAAGCATTTCATATACAAATCTCATATGCATTTCTCATAGTATAAATCATCTCATCAATAGGTACGTGTGATTCAAAAGCATTTTCATATATTATATTGGCATTTCACATCTCTTTATTACTCGGATATGCGAACAACATTCTCTAACCACTAGACGCTTCCGGTGGAATCTCATATCATCGTACTCACTTGTCTAGTAACATAGTTTCCAGTGGAATCTCACATCGTCGTACTCACATGGCAGAATCTCTCATCGCCACAAAGCTTGGGTATTTCACCAAGTCCTACCCGATGGAATGCCCATGATCGGTTCTCTCCCTTTGGATTAAACCAAAGAGCATGTACAAATTTTTAGTTTATAGTGCACTCTCATCCTATTGATCGATCAATTATATCCGGTAAGTTTCTCAACATCTATGCCAATATATTATGTCAAAACATCATCTCACCTACTATTTTTCATGCAACATTTCTCAAATCATTCTCATCTCATTTCAAAACCATAACATTTGTCATGCTTAAAAACAAGAGCTCAAAACTCATCTATGCAACATGTTATTTAATGAAATCATCTCAAGCATCATCTCATGCTACAAATCATGCATAAAAACAGTAGGATTTATCAATCTTAAACCATGAGCATGTAAAAGCATTTTAGGGGCAACCACCACATATAAGAGAGCAATCTAGCCAATACTTACTTCCAGACTTAGAAAGGTGTTTTAAACCTTTCCTAAATCTCCAAACCTTGTTTCTTGCCCCTCAAAGACTTCTAAACCATTCGCACTCACCGATTATGTTTCGCTTGCTCGCCGAAACGCTATCTAGGCTCCCGGATCAATACCAATGGCGTCCGAAGATGTCTCCCATGTTTATAACACATAAGAGCAGATGATTAATGCATCATCATACATTGAAATCATCAGCCACCCACCTAAACTCGTTTCTCTACTCAAGCACCTCATTTCGGCTACCAAACACAACCGAAATCATCTCCAAACTCTTCCAAATCAAAGCCCAGCCAAGATCACTTCTAATCATTTCTAAACATCAATCAACATCGAAAATCACCACAAACTCGTCCTTATACCTCCAGCTATGACAGAACACCAAAACCACCCCAAAAACCACCATTCTAGCATACAAAACTTGGAATCCAAGCCTATTCGGGATTTGTTTGATAAAACCTCATTTATAACATCAATTAACATCCAAAATACATTAGAAAGCAACCTCAAAACTAAGTCGAACCATCAACCAAGAAATTCATCAAGATCTCTCCAAAAACCTTGAGTTTTAATACAATTTCATGTTTCTAACATTAAAGCAACTCAAAAATCATTAACTAAGGATTGATAACTTGGGAATTTCAGTAAAGAACTGATCATTAGAGGAGAAGGATGAAGCTTACCTCTAATGGTTGATTTCTCCTTGAATTGGGCAAGTTTTCTTGAAAATCCAATGTAAAAACGAGACGATTTGATGAGGAAAAGATTAGGAATCAAAAGAAGATTGAAATCTCATCAAAATGAATGAAAATCAAAGGATAATTGCTGGAGAAAATGTGTTTGGCTGAAAAGAAATTGAGAGAAAATTAATGAAAGGTGGTTATGAAAAGTCAAAAATAGTTTTCCTTTTAATTAATCTTTCTTTCCTTTAATTAAAACATTAATAAAATCACCCAAATTAAGAAGAAATCTGATTAAAAAAATTTTGGTAAATTTAGCTCCTTAAAGATTCAAAGTTTCAATCCTTTACAAAATAGTCACTATTTAACTTTTGCAAAAACAACGATTTGGTCACTACACCGAAATGTAGTATTTCCAAACCTTATTTTGTAAAATTGATTTCACCATAATCATTCATATAATAAATGAGGATATTTAGATATTTTTCCATATTTTTAAAGCATCACGAACTAGGTGTTCCCTAAACCTCCCTTTAGGATTCGAACCGTTCTCGACCGATCCGATTCGAACTCTAAAACATCTAGGCCCAAATTTGGGGTGTTACAACTCTCCCCCTCTTAATAAATTTCGTCCTCAAAATTTACCTAGAGGAAAAAGGTAAGGAAATTGCTTCTTCATGTCTTCCTTCCTTTCCCATGTGGCTTCCTCAACACCAGGATGTCTCCACAACACCTTGACCAGCTCAATGGTCTTACCACGGAGAACCTTACTGTCTGAATCCAAAATCTCAACAGGTTCCTCATCATATGTCAAATCTGGATTCAACTCAACTTCCTCCACAAGCATAACATGCGAAGGATCCGATCTATACCTCCGAAGCATGGATACATGAAACACATTATGTATCTTTTCTAACTCTTGAGGTAGCCTCAGCTTATAAGCAACAGGACCCACACGTTCTATCACCTCGTATGGTCCAATGTATCTTGGGCTCAACTTGCCCTTCCGACCAAATCCCATCACCTTCTTCCAAGGTGAACTTTCAAGAACACACGGTCACCCACCACAAATTTTATCTCCTTACGCTTCAAATCCGCGTAAGACTTTTGTCGATCCGATGCCGCCTTCAACCGCTCACAAATGAGCTTCACCTTCTCGGTGGTTCCTTTCAATAGAGCCAGCATCAAGACCAACTTTTGTCTCGTTTCAGCCTAGCAAAGAGGAGTTCTGCATTTCCTCCCGTACAAAGCTTCATAAGGGGGCATTTGAATACTCGTCTGGTAACTATTATTATAAGCAAACTCCACCAAAGGCAAGTGCTTCACCCAAGAGCCTTGAAACTCAATAACACAACACCTCGGCATATCCTCAAGCACTTGAATAACGCTCTCCGACTGTCCATCCATTTGCGGATGATAAGAAGTACTTGCGGTGAACCTCGGATCTCTATCCGACACTATAGATTTTGGTACACCATGCAAACGCACAATCTCAGCAATGTACAACTCTGCAAGCTTATCCAAGGTGTACGTAATATGCACTGGCAAGAAATGCGCACACTTCGTAAGGCGGTCCACAATCACCCAAACAGAATTCTTCTTTGATGGCGATAAAGGCAAACTAGACACACAGTCCATGGTGATCCTCTCCCACTTCCATTCAGAGATTCTCAACGGCTGCAACAAACCCGAAGGAAACTGATGCTCAACCTTAACCCGCTGACAAACCATACACTTGCTCACATACTCCGCAACATCTTTCTTCAAACCCACCCAATAGTACTCATCCTTCATATCACGGTACATTTTTGTACTACCAGGGTGCATAGCAAACGGACTACTATGAGCTTTGGTCAGAATAGCGCGCCTCAACTAAACATCACTCGGCACCACTATCCGACTCCCAAAACATTAAACACCATCATCATTAAAACAGAAATTTGATGGTCTACCCTCAGCAATATCCTGAACATGTGGCACCAAGGAATCATCCAACAGCTGCTTATCCTTTATCAACTGAACTAGAGATGGTTTCACTTGTAACTCAGCAACAAGACCACCATCTCGTGATATGCTCAAGCTAGCAAACATTGCTCTTAACTCCACCGCCAGTTTCCTGCTCATAGCATCGGCAACAACATTGGCCTTTCCCGGGTGATACTCGATCGTTAGATCATAATCCTTAAGCAACTCCACCCATCGTCGTGTCATAAGATTCAACTCTTTCTGAGACATCAAATACTTCAAACTCTTGTGATCCGTGTACACAGTACACTTCTCACCATAAAGATAATGCCTCTAGATCTTTAGAGCAAAAACCACCGCAGCCAACTCAATATCATGCGTAGGATAAATGGGTTCATGCACTTTCAACTGTCGTGATGCATAAGCCACCACCTTACCCTCTTGCATTAACACACACCCAAACCAACATAGGATGCGTCACTATACACTACAAACTCTTTCACTGATTCACTTTGAACCAAGATAGGAGCTTGCGTCAAAGCTGCTTTAAGCTTCTCAAAAGCTTGTTGTCTCGCTTCCTCCCACTCATACTTAACATCCTTTTGCAACAACTTCGTCAAAGGGGCAGCAATCTTAGAAAATCCATCCATAAACCTCCGGTAGTAACCCGCTAACCCAAGAAAACTAAGGACTTCATGAACAGACTTAGGAGGCTTCCAATTCATCACCGCCTCAACCTTCTAGGGATCAACTCGAATCCCTTTTAGCCGAAACCACATGTCCAAGGAAAACAACTTCCTTAAGCCAAAACTCACATTTGCTCAGCTTAGCATAAAGCTGATTTTCCAACAGCGCTTGCAAAAAAATTCTCAAATGACCTTCATACTCCTTCTCAGTTAGAGAGTACACAAGGATATCGTCGATGAACACCACAACGAACTTATCCAAGAATTCATGGAACACCATGTTCATCATGTCCATGAAAGCGGCAGGAGCATTCGTCAAGCGAAACGGCATCACAAAGAACTCATAATACCCATACCTCATTCTAAAGGTTGTTTTCGGCGCATCCACATAATTCACCTTTAACTGATAGTATCCTGACCTCAGATCAATCTTTGAAAACACAGCCGCTCCCTGAAACTGATCAAAAAGATCATCAATCCTTGGCAAAGGATACTTGTTCTTGACGGTCAACTTATTCAGATGACGATAATCGATGCACATTCTCATCGTGCCATCTTTCTTTTTAACAAACAAGACATGTGCACCTCAAGGTGACACACTAGGGCGAATGAAGCCACGGTCAAGCAACTCTTGAAGTTGCGTCTTCAACTCCTTCAACTCTTTGGGTGCCATACGATAGAGAGCAATGGACACCGGAGTTGTGTTCACATACAACTCAATTCCAAACTCAACCTCTCGACTAGGCGGCAAACTCGGTAATTCCTCTGGAAACACTCCAGGGAACTCACACATGGTCCTTATATCCTGAACGCGCACCTCCTTTGAACTAGGATTTATAACAAAGGCTAGGTAAGCCTCGCAACCTTGCTGCAACATCCGGCTCGCTTCTAATGAAGACAACACATTAGCTAGAAACTTCACATTTTCTTCCACCACCATCACCTCATAATCATCCACAAGTTTCAATGAAACTCGCTTGCTTTCGAAATCCACAACGGCTCTATGCTCAACAAGCCAATCCATGTCAAGGATTACATCAAAACCATAGAATGGCAATTCCATAAGATCAACAAGAAACACATGATCTCGCACCATTAAGGGGCATCTTCTATACAACTTTCTTGTTACAACCGTCTCACCAAAGGAACTAGTCACACGCATACCAACATCCAAAGACTCAACAGGCAAACTAAGCATTTGAGCATGTTCACGTAATATGTACAAGTGTGTAGATCCAGAATCAATCAAAGAAAGTAATGACAAGGATTGCAAAGTAAAGGTACCTGCGATCAGTTCTGGGTCATTCCTTCCCTCACGATGGGCATACACTCGAGCCTGACCACCACCCTCGGGTTGGACAGCCACCACATGCGCTACATTCCTTCCACCCTCATCTCTACACTGAAAATTACCACGACCACGCCCACGACCTCTCTGTGGCTCAGCTGCTCTCACCGAAGCTTGTCCCTCTCTCAATGGCTGAGGACAATCTTTCTTCATATGCACTCGGTTTCCACAATTCTAGCATGTCCCAAGGTTACCCCGACACTTACCAGCGTGTCTCCTACAACACCGGTTACACTCAGCAGTCCTCAAGAAGGCATTTGGTCCTTGCTGACCTCCACCAGGGTTACCACCCTTGCGCCTAGCATCATAGTGCGGCTTTCTATCCTTATGCCTCTTGTTGCGATCTATACCATAATCGCGTTCCGCAACCCACTTTCCCGAGCTAGATCCACCTGCTCGGCTCGCCAAACCAAGATTCAATTCAATGTCCTTTGCTCTAGTGACCAAGACATCGAAATCTGTGTAATCAGCTGCAAGCATATAGGTTTCACATCCGCCACTAGCCCGTAACGGAATCGTTCACACCTTTCCCTCTCGCTAGGAATTAGCTCAGGTGCATACTAGCTAAGGCGAACAAACTGAATTTCATATTCAACCACATACATGCTCCCTTGCACAAGAGACATAAATTCCATCTTCTTCTCATCGAGGTAGCGAACTCCTAGATATTTCTGCTTGAACGCATTCAAGAAGAATGTCCAAGTCACCTCATCATCCTCCCTTCCAGAGACAGTGGTCGTCCACCATGTATATGCATCACCATGTAGTAGTGACACAATGCATCCCAACTTCTGGACATTGTTGCAGTTCAGCTGTCCAATAATCCTCTTGGTGCTCTCCAACCAAGACTCAGAACCTTATGGTGACAAACCTCTGAACTCAGTCCCACCCAGACTACGGAGACGCTCCAGTGGCAATCTCACATTAGCACCATCCTGAGGTGCAGCTCCATGAGCTCCAGCTACTGCTGCCTGGAAAGCTCCAGCAATAGCCTGTATCAGCACAGTCATATCAGGAGCAGCTTGCCCCTGAACTCCCTCGGGTCCAGCAACCCCAGCACCAACTCCAGCAGCGCCCGCCCCAGCTCCACCACCACCAGGTGGTCCACCAGAGGGAGGAGGAGGTAAATCCTCAGCATTCTCTACGTTCTCATTCTCAGCCATAGATCGAGTATTGATTCTCAGCTCTCTACGTGGCCTCATAATAAAAACAATGCACTGACAAAAATGCAACAAACACAATTAGGCATAATAAGGTAAGTAATCCAAGTACTCGATCTCATTTTTGAAACCATTTCTTCTCATTAGTAATGATATGGCAATGTTATCCCCAACCACACTCGGAACATAGCATAGCATCACAAAATCATCTCAATTGAATCATACATCACTATTCATACACTACACTTTCAACGAAATGTCACAATCACACATAATCACATATAACAACCACATACCAAGCCCCAATTATTCGATAACCTGGCTCTGATACCAACAAATGTAACCCCCTTAGCCCGGCCTAGATGCTTGACCCGAACTACGAAGATTACACGGGGAAAACTAAAATCAACCCGAAAGTCATCCTTGATTAACGACCATTTTTTATTTTAATCTTGTCTAGATGCACATTAAGCCTATGTGAATACTCAAAAATCATAGAAGAGAAAGGCACAGAGATTGGAAAACATTTAGGGACTCAATTGCCCAAATTACGCGTTTAGGGACCAAAATGTAATTTTTAGAAATTATAATGACTTTTTAGATTTTAGTTTTACGAATATGTAATTAAACATGTTACACGCTCCTCTGTCAAACATCAGCTTAAAAAGACATCCCAAGCTCAAGCAATTGCATCCACAACATTCAGGACTAAAATGTAAAGCATGAAAACATCAAACAATTCAAAACAATATCCAACGGTCAACTGTATCGGAACACCCACCCTTTGTACCGAAACGCCTGTATTGAAATGGTGTTGACCGTTTCGATACTCGGGTATGTTCTGAGACCGGTATCGAAACAGGCTTCACCAGTAGCCAAATTGTTTCGAAACAGCTTCATCTGTTCCGAACCACTATGGCCATTACAGGCCCCCGTTTCGGAACTTGTGAGGGTGTTTCGATACACTTTGCCAAGTGACAGTAGAAATTGTTGGTTTTTTACCTTCTAAACCAACCAAACATGTCTCAAAGAGCATTAAATCATACCAACAACTCATTTTGATACTAAGGAACATATTTAAGACCTTTAAACTAGAGCATGGCATCAAACACCAAACCACACAATCTAAAGGCATGCTTCCTAGTCACAAATCCAAATATGAGCTCTCAAACCTCAAACCAACCAAAAGGACCATTTACAACTCATAAAGGCCAACACAAACATGCCACAAACTTAGGGAGTTCAAACACATCTCCCAAATACAACCTTGAAGTCCCATTGCCGAATATCAAAACTAAAGTGTATAAAAACATCACCATACTTGAGCTTTGCACTTCCTTAGATGTTCTTAACCTTCTTGCTGCCCGAAAACACCTCAATTATTTGTATTATTGGTAAAAGAGAGTGTAAGCACAATTTCTTAGTGAGGCATGCTCTAAAGAAAACCAACACAATAATGTATTTCTTGAAAACACTTTCTCAAAAGCTTTTTCTACAACATGCTCATTCTATCACATGCTTGAAAACCATTTCAAAGCAACTTCTCATTGAAAACATGTGTACCTTAATTTTATCTCATGCATTTAAACCAATGCAAATCTCATGGCAAGACCATACACATGCTTGTAAAACCAAAGCATTTCATATACAAATCTCATATGCATTTCTCATAGCATAAATCATCTCATCAATAGGTACATGTGATTCGAAAGCATTTTCATATATTATATTGGCATTTCACATATCTTTATTACTCGGATATACATACATCATTCTCTAACCACTAGACGCTTCCGGTGGAATCTCACATCACCGTACTCACTTGTCTAGTAACATAGTTTCTGGTGGAATCTCACATCACCGTACTCACATGACGGTATCTCTCATCGCCACAAACCTTGGGTATTTCACCAAGTCCTACCCGATGGCATGCCCATCATCGGTTCTCTCCCTTGTGATTAAACCAAAGAGCACGTACGAATTTTTAGTTTATAGTGCACTCTCATCCTATTGATCGATCAATTATATCCGGTAAGTTTCTCAACATCTATGCCAATATATTATGTCAAAACATCATCTCACCTATTGTTTTTTATACAACATTTCTCAAATCATTTTCATCTCATTTCAAAACCATAACATTTGCTATGCTTAAAAACAAGAGCTCAAAACTCATCTATGCAACATGTTATTTAATGAAATCATCTCAAGCATCATCTCATGGTATAAATCAGGCATAAAAACAGTAGGAATTTATCTATCTCAAACCATGAGCATGTAAAGGAATTTTAGGGGCAACCATCACATATAAGAGAGCAATCTAGCCAATACTTACTTCCGGACTTAGGAAGGTGTTTCAAACCTTTCCTAAATCCCCAAACCTTGTTTCTTGTCTCTCAAGGACTTCTAAACCATTCGCACTCACCGATTACGTTTCGTTTGCTCGCCGAAACGCTATCTAGGCTCTCGGATCAATACCAAAGGCGTCCAAAGATGTCTCCCCTGTTTATAGCACATAAAAGTAGAGGATTAATGCATCATCATGCATTGAAATCATCAGCCACCCACCTAAACTCGCTGCTCTACTCAATCACCTCATTTCGGCTACCAACCACAACCAAAATCATCTCCAAACTCTTCCAAATCAAAGCCCAGCCAAGATCTACCACTTCTAATCATTTCTAAACATCAATCAACATCAAAAATCACCACAAACTCATCATTATACCTCCAGCTATGATAGAACACCAAAACCACCCCAAAAACCACCATTCTAGCATACAAAACTTAGGAATCTAAGCCTATTCGGGATTTGTTTGATAAAACCTCATGTATAACATCAATTAACATCCAATATACATTAGAAAACAACCTCAAAATAGAGTCCAACTATCAACCACGAAAATCATGAAGATCTCTCCAAAAACCTTGAGTTTTAATACAATTTCATGTTTCTAACATTAAAGCAAATCAAAAATCATTAACAAAGGATTGATAACTTGGTAATTTCAGTAAAGAACTGATCATTAGAGGAGAAGGACGAAGATTACCTCTAATGGCTGATTTCTCCTTGAATTGGGCAAGTTTTCTTGAAAATCCAATGTAAAAACAAGAGGATTTGACGAGGAAAAGATTAGGAATCAAAAGGAGATTGAAATCTCAACAAAAGGAATGAAAATCAAAGGATAATTGCTGGAGAAAATGTTTTTGGCTAAAAAGAAATTGAGAGAAAATGAAATGAGAGAAAATTGATGAAAGGTAGTTATGAAAAGTCAAAAATAGTTTTCCTTTTAATTAATCTTTATTTCCTTTAATTAAAACATTAATAAAATCACCCAAATTAAGAAGAAATCTGATTAAAAACATTTTGGTAAAATTAGCTCCTTAAAGATTCAAAGTTTCAATCCTTTACAAAACAGTCACTATTTAACTTTTGCAAAAACAGCGATTTGGTCACTACACCGAAATGTAGTATTTCAAAACCTTATTTTGTAAAATTGATTTCACCATAATCATTCATATAATAAATGAGGATTTTTAAATATTTTTCCATATTTTTAAAGCATCCTGAACTAGGTGTTCCCTAAACCTCTCTATAGGATTCGAACCGTTCCCGACCGATCCGATTCGAACTCTAAAACGTCTAGGCCCAAATTTGGGGTGTTACATGTCGGGTAGGCATTTGTTTGGTTGATTCTATGATTGATGGGATCTGAATTCCCAATGAGAGTGTTTCAACACCATGGTCAAAGATGCCGAATGTACGTTCTTGACGCAATGTGACCCCGGGTCTCATTCAGAGATACTCGAGGTGAGATTTTGAGTATAGAGTGTACGTTCCCCACGTTGTGTTGCCCCGGGTAATACTCAGGTATTACAGAGTATAGAGCATATGTTACTAATGTTGTGTGGCCTAGGGTCTCGCTCAGAGTTACGTTCCCGATGTTGTGTGGCCTCGGGTCTCATTCCAGGTTTGTGATCCTACTTTGTATGGTTTTGCCTAGATGATCTGATGAAATCTCGGGTATTGTTGGGCCTTGTGTGCCATGTATGATTACTTTTATGATTTGAGCATCTGTTTAGACGACTAGTGGTAACGTCACATGTTTATTATTCTCATCTTATTGCTCATACTAGCTTGCATGCTTATGTTTACGATTAGCATGAAGTATAGTAGAGTAGATGTGTACCATTGAGCTTTGTAAGCTTAGCACTCGAAATCGTTGTTTCTGTGCGTAGGTTGATCATTGGATCGTGGGATCGACGAGCACTATCAGTACGAGATTCCGGCAAGCGGTGATGATCATAGTACAAGACTTGTATTTAATGGGTTGTGTATTCATAGGACCTTACATGGTCGAGTCTGTAACTCTTATTTTGAAATTATATTGATCAAGTCATATGTTAAATGTTTTAAATTAAATTGGAGCTCATTTGTAACGATTTATTCACTTATTTATATTTTCAACTGTTGGATTTAAATGTTTTTGGAAAATATTTTATTTGGGCTAAACCAAATTGAGAAATTTTATGGTAATAGTTTGGGCTTAAGACCCAAATGTGACATCATGGTTTAAGGTGTTATATTAAGTGGTATCAGAGTTTAGTTTTAGTCGTTTATAGGAAACCCTGGGTGGTATAGGTGTTGTAGTAAGGTATCTAGTGAATACAAGCTCTTAAATCAAGTTCGTACTCCTTAAGACTAGAATCCTGATGGTGTGACCAATGTTGCGATGCGAAGATGGTTACGATCATGGTCGAGAGAGCCGAGTTAAATGTTGAGCCGCTCATGGGAGCAGTTTCGGGGGTGAGATCACCCTAGACTATTGAGATGTGAGCTAGTTGAATGATGTTAGAGTCAAGGATGTTTCCTCCTCCCTCCACCTGAATGGTGTCTTCATTTTGTGTAGTATTCGTTTCGAAGCCTTCAGATACGTTGCAAAGAGTTCATGGTAGAGAATTTTCACTGTTATACGTGAATAACATGGTGATACGGGTATGGATAACCCGCTTCCGAAATCGATCAGTCGATGCACGTTGGTTGGAGGACCCTTTATTCGCTTAAAATGAGTCTTGCTGATACTTGGGAAGTATCACCGCCCTTCTCAAGGGCATTTCTCAGAGATGGTGGACTCATATCCACTGGTTCGCTTGAGTGTGACCAAAGTTAGATGTTCTACAGGTTTGATAGAGCTACCTTCTTGAGAGTTGTTTCACCTTGGAAATTGATTTGGTTAGTCAAGCGTGACGATAGCCTGTAATGTCGAGAGTTGTACTTGACGCTTCGAGACCTCGTGGGAACCCAACCTTTGGTAATGAGAATGTTGAACTATTGCCCTTCTACAGTGATTTTCTTAGTGGTCATTTAGAGAATGGCACAATGGGGATGTGAGACATGTTTGACCGTTCTATAGATGCCAATGTATAGGGTTCTAAGCTCGAGAGCTTTTGAACTGTCAAAGTATTTGTTTATGTTTTTTGGAGGAGTCATCAAGACTTCCTTCCTGTCAAGAACGTGAGTAGACGTTAAGGTAAGGCCAAGTTTGGCATCGATGCCCATCGCTTTTATCGAAGGACGCCGACATATTTGAGAAAGTCGGAGGTTCAGTTGCGAGGGCACAACTCGAATGAGATTTCTTTTGTCTGAATGATTCTCCTAGGGGTGAACCAGACTTGTTCGCTAATAAGGAGTTTGTTTGTTTAAATGATGTGTGAACCGTCGACAGTTTCTAAGTGACAGTGAAGAACCGTTATTCCCCTCTTAGGGAGGATAGCTTGTTAATTGGGTGCAGAGTACATGTTTGTTTTTCAAAGCTAGTTTGAGAATGAAATATTTAAGGCTAAAGTGTAGAAGGCTAGGAATTTTGAAATAAATTTCGGAATAAGGTTTTCTCTCTCTAAGATGTGTCATAGTAAAGGTTGATGTCTGCATTGATGTATGAGATGTTTCAGAGATGTTAGAATGGGCCCCTAGATTGTATCCTGAATATTTGTTTGATGTTTTGCGTTACACATGTAACCCCCTCGTCCCGGTCTGGCCGGACGACCGGTCCGAGTGGGCCACACGGGGAAAACCGAAGCGAAACCCGTTAAGGTCCCACCTCGGTTAGCAACCCTAGAAAATTTCTTTTATTTATCTTGTCTAAAAGACCACTTATGTCCTACGTGATCAAACAACAGAATAAAATACATGAGACAAACATTCGATCCCAAAACAGCAATTAAACAACCCACTTTTAATCATTTAAACAGACCGTTTCGAAACACCCTTGAGGCGTATCGAAACGCCTTGACCAGGTCAACTGTCCCAGAGCCTCTACAAGGGGGCGTATCGAAACGGTGGTCAACCGTTCCGAAACGCCCTCAACGGTCAACTTCTCGTGGTCAACGAGATTTTGACCGTTTCGGAACCCTTATACCCGTTTCGATACACCTTCATCTCGTGAATTTCTCAGAATTCCAGTAGCCAAAACGTTCCGAAACACGTATCGGAACAGGGGTTTCAAAGGCCATACCGTATCGAAGCGCGTTCCGATACGGGGTCCCTGAAGCCTTACCCGTTCTGAAACGACCCAGCCCGTTTCGAAACGCGGGCTGTCTGCAGCCTTTTGAAATTCAGATTTAAGGGTATTTCAACAAGTATGAAGGTCCCATAGGACCCCTAAAGGCACACAAAACCATCAAACAAAGTCTAGAGGCATACATCCTAGATTTAACATACTCAAACACATACAAGCATGGATTTAGACAATCTTTCGTACATAGCAAATTACACATTAAGAGCCTTTCATACAAGCATGCTTGAAGACATTAAAAGAGAACCAATAAGCATCATACATATCAAATAAGTTTACATGCCATTCAAGCAACTTAAGCATTCATAAGCCATCGATCAAACAAACATTTGGCAAGATATAACATGCTTACAAACCAAGTCAACCATAGATATACATCAAACTCAAATCAACAATACCTATCCCATTGCTTAACTATTACATTCTATTACAAAATTCATACATTGAGCTCACCAAAAGCAACACTTGGTGACCTTCCCTTGCCTTTGCCACCCACAAGCTAATTATCTGCATTGTCGAACAAAAGAGAGCGTAAGCATAAAAGCTTAGTGAGGGTAAGCTCTTTAAAAACAAACCTCGACAATGCAGGGTCCAAGCACGAGCTACAACCAAGATAAAATGCATGTTCTTACCTCCAGTCCACACGAGCCATAATTCTAAATGATGCATGAACATATAATCAATATCATGTCATGCTCAACATGTTTAAATCCACAACGTATGAAATCACATATATTAAACCATGTTAGCAACACATCCCAAATCACATTGTCTCACAATTAACCACATATGGGCAACATAAACTACAATCTGTATTGGCACCTAGCTATGACTCGAATACGCGGATAACCGTTGGAACTCACATCCAACAACTCAACCATTACCTGACGGTGGGATTCCACTCATCACCGTTCACGCGGAGGGGATTCAACTCATCCTCACGCCCCGTCGATGGGATTCCACTCATCACCGACTAATATAAATACAATTTCCGGGCGAACCCGTACTCCTCCTTGGTGACTCAACGCCACCAAGGCCACGCGCGACTTTTGACTCATGTGTACACACTAACATCCTAATGATCGATCATTTGTACCCAAGCATACTAGTGCCAATACTACACATTGCATTACTCTTTCACAATATTAATTCATAACATTTCCGTGCTTAGCACGTACTCACCTTGACTTACCGTCATGCACAAACTACATTTCCATGCCTAGCATGTACTCACCATGATCCTCGGATCATGAAACCACCTCATAATATCATTTCACACATCAACACCACATGTACATAATTAACACCCACATCACATTATATTTTACACATGTGTATAACCATATCATATCTATCTTCAACATGCATATAACAATGCATCAAACATGCCTCAACATACATGTATACAACATATACATAATCAACACCATCACAATTTAATACAAGGCATATACAACCATTAAAAAGTGCAACCAAAGTCTCTAATCAAAGCTTGGGATTAGGCTACCACTCTAATCCCAACTCTAGGTGGGTTTACCAAGCCCATCTTAGGTTCACATGCTTGAACCAAATACTCAAAACCATTTTGAAAATATTTAACCACTCACCTAAGCTTCCAAGCTCCAAGCCAAGCAAGCAACCTCCCTCAAATTTCCGGATTTCTTCCCGAAGCTTCTCCAACACAAATTCCCGCTTCCAAACAACCTCAAACACAATTCAAACAATTCCAAATCATCCCAACATCAAAAGACCAACCCGGAACACAATTCAAATTCAATTTACAACGTTGCAAGCCATGACCAAACCCCATACTTTGCAATTTCGGACAGCCCACATACCCCTTCCAAAATCCATGTTTCCAACACCCGTTGCACCCACAAATGACCCCAAATCAATCCCTAACCATAGCACTACCATTGGGCTATCAATTCCCACCTAAAACAACCCCCAAAAATCACCCAAAACCCTTCAAAAAACCCATTTTTACCCAATTTCGGAAATTCATCAAAATCCAACCAAATTAATATATTATGTGCATTTTAACATGATTAAGCAAAGCCCCAACTCAATTTATCAAAACCAAATGAAAAACCCCCTTAAAAATCCGAACTTGATATAAACCCTAATTTTTTAAAAGCTCATGGTTTTAAAATCAATGATCATGGATAGATAGAAAATGGAAAGGGGAGTTCAAATATGTGATTACCTTTCAAAACCCCTTTGAATTGATGAAGAAATCAAGGGATGCAAGCTTGAAGTTTGAGAGGGTTTGAAGATGGTGGTGGGTGTTTCACATGTTGGAAAATAATGGGAAAAAGGGAGAAGATGACAACTTTGAAAGTTGTCATCCTTTTTAAAAGTTTTTGGGCAAATAACAACACAAGCCCTTCCCTTTTTACTAAAGTTCAATTAGGCCACATTTTAAGTTGGATTTATTTTAATTTAATTTTTATTGACTCGAACTATAAACCCGGACAACTCCTAACCCCAAAACACGGGTGTTACAACTCTCCCCCACTTAAGGAAATTTCGTCCCCGAATTTTATCGATCACGGAGGGCCACTGAAACATGCACCTCCACGCATTCCTCTCTCACCACAACATACTAACCAACTCGAAAGACTTACCACGCAACACTTGCTATCTTACACTATGATCTCAATTGATTCTTCAAGGCATACCAATTTCAAACTCAACTCAATCTCTTCAACAAATATAGCACGGAACAGATCTAACTCACATTTCTGAATCATAGATACACGGAACACATCTCAAACCCTTTTCTAACTCTGGTGGTAATCGCGACAAATGAACAACTGAACTAGCCCAATTCACACTCTCATACAACACTGTTTGAATACTTGACCCACAACTTTCTCTGACTGATCCTCTGTCTTCATCAATTAACCTAACACTATACAGACGTCTTCAAAATTATTTTAGTTGAAATCTCGAATCTTTATTACTCACTTTTACTGCGAATCTTCCACGGATGTAACAAACTAGAAGAAAACTGAAGCTCGGTCTTGACACGCTGGCAATTTACATACTTACTCTCATACTGATCCATATTATTCATCAACTCAATCCAGAAGTGCTCGTCTTCAACCCACAATACGTCTTCATACAATTTAGATGCAATACAAATGAACTACTGTGCGCTTCGACCAAAACAATACATCTCAAAACACTAGGTCAATCGGTACAACTGTTCTGTCTCTGAAATGCAAAACTCTATCATTTCTGGAACTGTATTCTGAAGGTCTTCCTTCTACTATGCCTCGCACGTGAGGTACCAAGAATCTGTCTTGCAACTGTTTCTCATCAACCATTCTGACTCAGTGTAGATTCAATATGAAACGCGGCCACAAGAACACTGTCATTCGGTAACTGAATTCGGCAAATACAACTCGCAACTCAACTACCAAGCTGACAACAATTACAACTCGAAACATCGGTTACTACGTTGACTATCTTCGAATGGTATTCAATCTTGATATTTCAATCTTCAAGCAGTTCTAACAATCATGTTGTTCAAGTTTCAACCCTTCCTAAGTTGCCTAACAACTCAAGTTCTGATAATATGTACGTACACACTGTGCATTTCTTACTTTACAAGCTTTGTCTCTAAGTCTTCGAAGCAAATACAACTGTAATTAATTCTATGTCTCATATCGAATAACTCTTCTCACGGTCTTCCAACTATCTTGATGAACAAGCCACAATCTTTTGTCTTGCATAAGCACACAACCTAACTCTACATGTAATGCATCACTGTGGTTCACAACTCTTTCTCTGACATAAGTTGATTCAAGGTCGAAGCTCTCTTCAAAGTCTCTTTAAATTTCTCAAGGGCTCGTTGTCTCGCATCTAACCGCACAACTGAACATTCTTCTGTAGCAATCTATCAATGGAGCAACTATCTTCAAACACTATTTACAATTCTCTGAGAGTAACAAGGCTAGACCTAGGAACTATAGATATCTGTCACAGTCTTCAATTTCTTCCAACTCGTATCTTCTTTTGCCTACTAAGGATTTACTCTAGCACACTCAGCTGATCTACATGTCCTAGGAGGACATCTTCGTTAACTCGGAGTTCACGTTGGCTCAACTTGGCATACAACTGATTCTCTAATAGAATCTACAATACTAACTCTAAAGCTTGTCATGGTCTTCTTCGGTACTTGAATATACTCATGTACCATCTATGAGGACTACTACAAACTGATCAGGAAGCTTAGGAAAATATTCTGTTCAACATCTCTATAAAAGTAACCAACACACTAGACCAACAAAACAACATAACTCGGAACTCAAAACGGTCACATCTTGCCTCAAAAGTTGTCTTCAATACTTCAGCTTCTCTCACTTCCAACTGGTAGTAATCGGATCTCGAATTAATCTTCAAAAGACTGAAGCACACACTAACTGATCAACAAATCACTGACACTCAGAAACTGATACTAATTATTCGTTGTCACTTGTTTCAACTATCTGAAATCTAAACACGTCCTCGTACTGTCACTTTTCCTTCTCCACAAATTACACTGTAGAACTCTGAGATGATGCACTAGGCCTAATGAGTCTAAGGTCTAACAAATCTCGAAGTTGATTCTTCAACATTCTCAATTCTTCCGGAAATCATAAGATATGGAGCAATCAAAACAGGAGTAAACTCGAAGACGGTCTCAATATCAAACTCTTCCTCTCTAGACAAGAGATAAGCCGACAATTCTTCCAAACACTTCTAGGAAAAGAAAACACAAACTATCCTAACATTATGCGGTCTAGTCTTCATTTAAAATCAAATTCATCAACATTACTAAGCAAGCCTGTCAACTAAACTCAATCAATCTGTGACCTCTAAATCTGGATCAACATTCAACAAGAAGTTCACCTTCTCACCTACCACTACAGTCACACATAAATCTTGTAACTTCAAGTCAACTCTTTCTTTGTCTCCACGTATACACTAACTATTTGCTCTTCAAGTCGAGCCTTGGAAAAAGGCACACCGAAACTGTAAGAAGACAATCACTTCACATCTACTAGAAACTAGTAACTCTGAACCACCAACAGACATCTTCTGTACGTCTTTCTGATCACTACTATCTCCCAAAAGGTCTAGTCACATGCGTCCATACGTCTAAAATCTCAACAGAGATACGTCAAAATCTTTGCACGCTCACACAACGGACGATTCTGCAAAAATTGTAACTTCACAAGTACACAACTGATAGTCTTCGGTCCTCTTGTTTTCAGACTGATTCTTCAACAAAATCCGACTCTTCTAGACTATTCGTAGAGCATCCCAAAACTTCAAAAAAAACGCAGTTCTGGGCATACACAGACAACCATACTGGAAAACCACCCAGACGCACACTGGCCCCAAACACACAAATCGGTTCCCATTCACGGATACTGATCGGCTGTCTTGCATCGAAATCATAGGCTGAACCCCAACGGTCACCACTAACACTTCTGAAATTCAGATTACTCACACGAAACCCCTACCTAGATCTCGCCAAAAGAACTAAGGTACTCATACCTACCTCATCGAGCACATTCAAACTTGCATGCTTGTTAACAACATACGGAAGTACGAACTCATAACCAATCAGAAGAGACAAACTCAAAACTGTACCAAGGGCTTATCCACTATAACATAGATACCACCTGACTCCCACTCATAGGTCTTCACTTCTTTTCACCAACTAATACCAGAATCGGTCTCGTCATCTCCCACCAACAAGAATCAACTCACGTGCACGCGGACTCGAGCAAACAAATTGTTCCTCAACTCCGGTACAACTATACTCCCCTAACTATAGCAAGGAACTTCCTCTACATCATCCCTATTTTCAAAACCACAACTTCCACTTACCGATTCACGGCTCACACACTGGCCCTAAACTTACTAAAAGCAATAAATCAATCACAATTTAACATACAAAATTGGGTTAGCAAAGGAAAGGTCCAAGTGGCTCAAGTATGATTTCCCTCACTTAAAATCCTTTTTCCGATGTAATAGAAGCAATGGGACTCTACTAAACATGTTTCAACCAAATCAGCACACATACATGCTCAACCAAGCATATAACAAGGATTACTTGCTAAACAAGCAACACATGCATACGATCAAACAACATGCATTCTCAATCAAACAATCACACATCACAGCATACACGGGTAACGAGCAACATGCTTTTAAACAAACAATCAACTTACTTGTCATACAAGCAATCATACTTACAAAGCAAGCAAACACCGTGCATATCAATTCAAAACTTAAACTTACCTCACTTACCTGCCCAAGGTCTCGGTAACCTTAGGCTCTGATACCAACAAATGTAACCCCCTCGTCCCGGTCTGGTCGGACGACCGGTCCGAGTGGGCCACACGGGGAAAACCGAAGCGAAACCCGTTAAGGTCCCACCTCGGTTAGCAACCCTAGAAAATTTCTTTTATTTATCTTGTCTAAAAGACCACTTATGTCCTACGTGATCAAACAACGGAACAAAATACATGAGACAAACATTCGATCCCAAAACAGCAATTAAACAACCCACTTTTAATCTTTTAAACAGGCCGTTTCGAAACACCCTTGAGGCGTATCGAAACGCCTTGACCAGGTCAACTGTCCCAGAGCCTCTACAAGGGGCCGTATCGAAACGGTGGTCAACCGTTCCGAAACGCCCTCAACGGTCAACTTCTCGTGGTCAACGAGATTTTGACCGTTTCGGAACCCTTATACCCGTTTCGATACACCTTCATCTCGTGAATTTCTCAGAATTCCAGTAGCCAAAACGTTCCGAAACGCGTATCGGAATAGGGGTTTCAAAGGCCATACCGTATCGAAATGCGTTCCGATACGGGGTCCCTGAAGCCTTACCCGTTCCGAAACGACCCAGCCCGTTTCGAAACGCGGGCTGTCTGCAGCCTTTTGAAATTCAGATTTAAGGGTATTTCAACAAGTATGAAGGTCCCATAGGACCCCTAAAGGCACACAAAACCATCAAACAAAGTCTAGAGGCATACATCCTAGATTTAACATACTCAAACACATACAAGCATGGATTTAGACAATCTTTCGTACATAGCAAATTACACATTAAGAGCCTTTCATACAAGCATGCTTGAAGATATTAAAAGAGAACCAATAAGCATCATACATATCAAATAAGTTTACATGCCATTCAAGCAACTTAAGCATTCATAAGCCATCGATCAAACAAACATTTGGCAAGATATAACATGCTTACAAACCAAGTCAACCATAGACATACATCAAACTCAAATCAACAATACCTATCCCATTGCTTAACTATTACATTCTATTACAAAATTCATACATTGAGCTCACCAAAAGCAACACTTGGTGACCTTCCCTTGCCTTTGCCACCCACAAGCTAATTATTTGCATTATCGAACAAAAGAGAGCGTAAGCATAAAAGCTTAGTGAGGGTAAGCTCTTTAAAAACAAACCTCGACAATGCAGGGTCCAAGCACGAGCTACAACCAAGATAAAATGCATGTTCTTACCTCCGGTCCACACGAGCCATAATTCTAAATGATGCATGAACATATAATCAATATCATGTCATGCTCAACATGTTTAAATCCACAACGTATGAAATCACATATATTAAACCATGTTAGCAACACATCCCAAATCACATTGTCTCACAATTAACCACATATGGGCAACATAAACTACAATCTGTATTGGCACCTAGCTATGACTCGAATACGCGGATAACCGTTGGAACTCACATCCAACAACTCAACCATTACCTGACGGTGGGATTCCACTCATCACCGTTCACGCGGAGGGGATTCCACTCATCCTCACGCCCCGTCGATGGGATTCCACTCATCATCGACTAATATAAATACAATTTCCGGGCGAACCCGTACTCCTCCTTGGTGACTCAACGCCACCAAGGCCACGCGCGACTTTTGACTCATGTGTACACACTAACATCCTAATGATCGATCATTTGTACCCAAGCATACTAGTGCCAATACTACACATTGCATTACTCTTTCACAATATTAATTCATAACACTTCCGTGCTTAGCACGTACTCACCTTGACTTACCATCATGCACAAACTACATTTCCATGCCTAGCATGTACTCACCATGATCCTCGGATCATGAAACCACCTCATAATATCATTTCACACATCAACACCACATGTACATAATTAACACCCACATCACATTATATTTTACACATGTGTATAACCATATCATATCTATCTTCAACATGCATATAACAATGCATCAAACATGCCTCAACATACATGTATACAACATATACATAATCAACACCATCACAATTTAATACAAGGCATATACAACCATTAAAAAGTGCAACCAAAGTCTCTAATCAAAGCTTGGGATTAGGCTACCACTCTAATCCCAACTCTAGGTGGGTTTACCAAGCCCATCCTAGGTTCACATGCTTGGACCAAATACTCAAAACCATTTTGAAAATATTTAACCACTCACCTAAGCTTCCAAGCTCCAAGCCAAGCAAGCAACCTCCCTCAAATTTCCGGATTTCTTCCCGAAGCTTCTCCAACACAAATTCCCGCTTCCAAACAACCTCAAACACAATTCAAACAATTCCAAATCAGCCCAACATCAAAAGACCAACCAGGAACACAATTCAAATTCAATTTACAACGTTGCAAGCCATGACCAAACCCCATACTTTGCAATTTCGGACAGCCCACATACCCCTTCCAAAATCCATGTTTCCAACACCCGTTGCACCCACAAATGACCCCAAATCAACCCCTAACCATAGCACTACCATTGGGCTATCAATTCCCACCTAAAACAACCCCCAAAAATCACCCAAAACCCTTCAAAAAACCCATTTTTACCCAATTTCGGAAATTCATCAAAATCCAACCAAATTAATATATAATGTGCATTTTAACATGATTAAGCAAAGCCCCAACTCAATTTATCAAAACCAAATGAAAAACCCCCTTAAAAATCCGAACTTGATATAAACCCTAATTTTTTAAAAGCTCATGGTTTTAAAATCAATGACCATGGATAGATAGAAAATGGAAAGGGGAGTTCAAATATGTGATTACCTTTCAAAACCCCTTTGAATTGATGAAGAAATCAAGGGATGTAAGCTTGAAGTTTGAGAGGGTTTGAAGATGGTGGTGGGTGTTTCACATGTTGGAAAATAATGGGAAAAGGGGAGAAGATGACAACTTTGAAAGTTGTCATCCTTTTTAAAAGTTTTTGGGCAAATAACAACACAAGCCCTTCCCTTTTTACTAAAGTTCAATTAGGCCACATTTTAAGTTGGATTTATTTTAATTTAATTTTTATTGACTCGAACTATAAACCCGGACAACTCCTAACCCCAAAACACGGGTGTTACAACACATGTGAATGTATGGGGATTTTGGAGATATAAGCATTAACAAGAAAATATTGAATGCCCTTATATGTGGAAGAGACTAATTATCGTGTGATTAGTTAAAGAGACATTGTTTTAGACTTCGTAAATATTTTTATAGGTATCACAATTTCCCTAGAACGAGCCGAGGAACACTCGAGTTGCTCAAGACCATTTTGTTGTGACAGTGGTGCTGACTCGATGAGAGTCAAGTAAGAATTCGTGATTGGGGCAGCGACGTGAATCAAAGTAATTGAGAATTGTTGATCATGTGATCGATCGTCACCTAAGTAAAATGAGCTTGATAAGTGATGGATTGTACAAAGTTAGTTCAGGTTATAGTATCATGCTACCCATGTGGGGCGATCAAGGATCACAAGTGATGGTCGTGTGGGAGAGTACCGATACTAGCTCCATTTGGTACTGATACTTGTTTCATCAGGTGTCGGTATTGATCGGTTAGTACCGGTACCTGTGTGTTTCATTAGTTAAGCTTCGAGTTAAGGATTGCTTAACTTTGGAAGCCATGAGATGTATCATCTAATTGTATTTAAGCGGGTATAGTGTTGGGGTTAATTTTAGGTTCGTTGGTTTTAAGTCGACCTTGAGATCTTGTTGTGCGTGTTTCAGAAGAATGATATATTGAGGTATGAGATCCATCGTGTATGGTAAAATGGCCAGTGTATGGTATTTTTTTGGGCCACAGTTTATACCAGTTCACGTCGTAAGTTTTGGGAGACAGTAAAAAATGTAAGTGAGTTCGTTGATGATTTTTTTATCGCTATAAGTTGGGAGTCAACCATCAAGTCCTTCAGAGTTATTTGAGATGCTTCGAGATTTCCTTCATTGAAAGTAGATAGAACGATCGTGGATTCTTGTAAAAGATTTTTGAGTACGCAACTTCGATGGGATCATATTTTGAATAATGATAACCTTCTGGGTTAGCATCACACGTGTATCTTTGGCAAGAACGGAATTCGAGTTGAGGGTCTACTTAGACTGAGTGTAGTTCGGTCGTACGACAATTCGGCGTGTACACCTCTATCACACATGTATCTTTTTTTAATTTTGACTCTTTATTACTTTAAATTTATTGTTGATAAAAATATGAAAAAAATATGTTTTAAAAAACTTCAATCAAGTAGTTTAAATATATATATATTATAAAATTAAAATATTTAAAAAATTATGCTCAAAGTTTTTAAAAATTTGACTTCTAAAAAGTCAATACTTGATAAATTTAATTGGACAAAGGGAGTAATTATTAGTCTAATTATACTCAGTGACAGAGCTATTGAGGGGTGGGGAGGGGCAATTGCCCCCCCCCCCCCAATTTTTTTCCATCTTTGTCCTCCCATATAATTTAAAAAATATATAGTTTATTTATGAATGCCCTCACTTTCAGACATTTATGTTCTGCCCCAACCGCAAATCCTAACTCTATCCCTGATTATACTATTTAATTGTTAATTTTTATAATAATTGTTTTGATATGAGTTATTTGTAATTGCGATTATAATTGTTGTTGTAATTTAGAGAAAAAAATAGGCATACTGTCAAAAAATGCTCCTAACGTTTTATTGAATAGTCATTTTGGCCCTTAATCTTTTTTTGTCTACTTTCACCCCTAACGTTTTATTTTAGGTCAAAATGACCCATGTGAATGAAAATCGTTAGTTAACTAACAGTCAACACGGGATGTTAACGTAGCATGTTGACTTGGCTTGGGATGCTGATGTCGCGTTTTGCCATGTCAACAAATTATTTTATTTTTTTATTTTTAAAAAATATTTAATAATAATTTTTATTTTTATTTTTAAAAATAATTTTTAAATATTTAAATAATAAATAATATTTAGTTTAATTTATAATTTGAAAAAATTAAAACAATAAATAATAATTTAATTTATTATTTTTAAAAAGAAAATTAAATAAAATATTATTTATTATTTAAATAATTAAAATTTTATTTTTTAAAAATATTAAATCAAAGTAATTATTATTTATTATTTTGTAAAAATTAACGGTTAGTCAACTAACGGTTTCCATCAACAGAGGGGTCATTTTGACCTAAAATGAAATGTTAAAAGTTAAAGTAGACAAAAAAATAAAGATTAAAATGACTATTTAGTAAAACGTTATGAGTATTTTTTTTATAATATGTTAAGGAAAAGTTGGTTTGTAACTTCATAAAATAGTGGGATAAAACCGGACTCTAACACGAGGGGGGGATGGATACTGGTACTCTAGTTAATACGCAATTAATGTTCAAAAAAAGCTAATTGGCAATTGTTATAAACCTTTTAAAATCCAAGACCATGATGCATGAGATTCAACGGTTATTGAAGATGACATTATTTGCTTGTTGTCTTCATTTCTAGTATAGATTATTTTTAATGTTTTTTGTTTTTGTAATAGAATTGTTGTCTAGTAGTGTTCATGGTTAACCGTTGGTTAACCATTAAGAATGAGTCCTTAATTTTTTATGTATTCTTAGATACGTTCTATATACATTTTCTCTCTAATTACATTAAAAATATATAACTTTTACACTAAGAACATAACTTATAGGTTAACTGTTACATTATTTTGGTTAACCGCGAACATCCCTATTTTCTGGGTAGTAAAACAGGTTAGGACAAATTCTTGCCCAGTAAATTAGTCTATTGTTGTTCCTCCTGACTTGAGGACCTATTTGCAATTTGTAAGAGTTATTTTAGTCTAATCTTTTAGTAAAATTGAACTCAAATAAATTTTACGGGTGTAAACGAGTTAGTACAAGTTCAACCAATCATGACCCATAACATAGACCCAACATGATTTTTTTTCTTGTCGATTAGCTTGGAGAAAAGTTGTGGCAGAAAATCAAAATGCTTATGGATGATGGAACAATTGAAAGATCGGACTTTATATTTTTCATGAATATTTATGTATCTCATTTGATTATAGACACATGATCTCTAATAATTCTTCACATATGTTCTAGTTATACGAATGTCAGAGATAGATAGAGCGAGGGCGTTGGTTGGAATTTTTAAATTATCACACTTCATCTAAAAAAAATTTGTTTATTGTTGACTTTTCACATAGTTTTAGGAAGAAAAAATTTATGTAAGTTTTATTTTGTAAAATAATTAAAATGGTAATTTTATCCTTAAAAAGTTAAAGTTGTATTATTGAAAAGTTAAAATGTGGGTAGAAAAAGAAATTGTTTAGTAAAATTTGTTGAGTTTTTCAAAAGGAGAATTTTAAAACACAAAAGAGACAAGTTTTATGGGACTTAGGGAGTATAACTTAAGTAATTTTTTTTGATGGTTTAATATCCCTCCCTAAAATTTTATAATTTCACACCCTCAACTTGTAATATAAGATTAACATTCGACACGAAGTTTTATGTATGTCCATGAATTGTAATATGCATACTCAAGTCTAACACCTGCACCCGAGTTTAAGTAACATAGTGTTTATGTCGTAAATGGCCCTATTTCCATTTGTTGATGAACGTGGCTGCTAACAAAACCGTACCATCTTCCCATAGCCACCTCCATGTTTGTGTGGTCCTTGACATTGATGTGTTCATTTTGGCTGGCTGTCGAGTTTATATGCATGATATTATTTTTGCCCAAACAACAGAACAAAATTTTGTCCAAGTGAAAGTGAGATTTATCTTCAAAGAATTGCTTACATTTGGGATCTTTGCAGCCTCACAAAATTTGATAAGTGTCTTGTTTCTGAACTCGACAAAGGGTAATTTCTTATGATTGTAAATGTTAGAATATGATTTTTTTTTTATGGATGCGAATAGATTGGATAAAATGACTGCGAAATGATCAAATGGGTGAGTTTGATGCAAGTAGAACCCAAGGCTGTGATGGAATCTAGAAAGTTATGGGACCATACCTTTAGCCAATGGTTATGGCGTTGGAACTTGGAAGTCTCTATTTATGGAACGTTATCCTGATGTTAACCTTTTTCTCCTTTCTTTTACACCCAATCCGGAGGGAACCAGAACCAGAAACTTAAAAGATATGTTCCTTCATCTTAGATTTCATGGGTAGACAGAAAAAAGGAGTCTTGTTCTAAAAGGACCCCGGAAGCTTCCTCGTGCTGCCATTGACACCATTGTTGTGCTCATTTTCATCAGAAAGTGTCACCGGAGATTGCTTGCTATCTGAGTTTCTGCTACAAAGGTCCTTACCACTCTAGAGTCTTCTCAATTCTGCAACTACAAGCTCCCTTTTCCATTAGTTGTTAGCTCAGAATTTCAGTTTTTGTCAAGAGTAGATGGCATTATATGTTGCAGAAATGAGAAAAACTGAATCAAAGTTACACATCTACTATCTAGTTAGACACTTGGAAAGGGTTTCAATTCAACTGTATTTTCCCTAGTACAACATCATTGTAACATATGTGCTAGAGTTCATAAACGGAAAAGAAGAAATCATTTTCCACGCTCTGAATTTTAGTTCTGACCCTGAGAGTCATTTATACTAATTCTGACTTGGTATTATATGCAGCCTCTCGTACGAATATTCACCGAAGACAAGTAGGAAAGAGGAACCAATGGCCGGGGGACAGCCGGAGAGATCACCTGAATCTAGTGTTACAGTTGAGGGTTCCAGTACAGTTGCCCAAGTGCCAGAGGAAGGATCATCAATGGATGCCGGTTCTAAAGCAAGGAAAGAGCCTGCGAACAAGTGGATGGCTTTCGGAGGAGAGGCTGCCGACAAGTCCAACATCAAAAACTCTAATGGTGGAGGGAAAGATCCATACGAAAAGAACTCTCATAGAATTTTAACTGAAGCTAGCATAGCTGAAAGAACTGCAGAATGGGGTATTGCATTGCAGACAGATGCTGGAGATGGTAGCTTCAAAGTGATCAGCAAAACGATGAGGCCAAGTGGAGAAGGCAATCCGAACAAATACTCCTTAGATAAATTTTCAGTGGGATCATCAAGGACATCAGATGAATCAAGTTATGGATTGGACAAAGTTCCTAGGGTGTCACAGGAGCTGAAGGATGCCTTGGCAACCCTGCAACAAACTTTCGTCGTATCTGATGCCACGAAACCTGACTGCCCTATATTGTATGCAAGCAGCGGATTTTTCACCACTACCGGTTATTCCACAAAGGAGGTCATAGGAAGAAACTGGTAAGTTATTGCTTCTAAATATGTAGAGATTCACCTGAGCCATCCCAAGTCTTCCAACTTCCAACTTCCTAGGGAACAACCTGCAATCATTCTACAGCACAAAATCATTGCAATTTTCTATACTAGTCAATGACATCTTTTTTATACTTGCTGTAAAGTACTGATCATTTCAAGTACTGTAAAACCTTAACTGATATGCTGTGCAATCTTTATTGTCCCCATATTTTTTATTTAGCCGTTTTCTACAAGGACCGGACACGGACCAGAATGAGGTCGCCAAGATCAGAGATGCAGTTAAGAATGGAAAAAGCTATTGTGGCAGGCTCTTGAATTACAAGAAAGATGGAACTCCCTTCTGGAATCTTCTGACTGTGACTCCCATAAAAGATGATCAAGGGAAAACCATCAAATTCATTGGGTTAGTTTTCTTTACTTCATAATTATCTTCATACGGATATTGAAGTTCGAACTGCACTATTCTTTTTTCCTTCCCAAATGCATGCATAGCTATTGAGTGTTGTTTTATTGCAGAATGCAGGTGGAGGTCAGCAAATACACAGAAGGTATCGTTGAAAAGGCAGTGAGGCCTAATGGACTGCCCCAGTCGTTAATTCGTTACGATGGTAAAATATACTATAGTTGTTGGGGGTGTTTTATAGTGTGATTTCGGTTCTAATATGTAATAATCCTGCATTTTGGAACAGCTCGTCAGAAGGATAAAGCTTTAGATTCCATCACAGAGGTTGTCCAAACAGTGAAACGCCCTCAATCTCACATTCGAACAACAAGTAACGATGCCAGTAACAAGGTTGAAGAGCATGAAAAATTCAAACTCGATTATGTTTTGCCTAAATCTGCTGAAACTGAGAACAGTAGTACCCCTGGGAGATATACTCCTCGGTCCGAATTCAGTGCTGCTACTCCTATGCAGGATATTGACAAGAAAGATAAAAAAACAGCGAGCATTTCTTTAATGGGGTGAGTTTTTCTGGCTTAAGTTCTCTCCAGTATGCAGTACTTTGCTGCTGGAATTTGATTTAACAATGAGCTCCATTGGGAATCTTAAATCAGTGTATCCGATGCATGATATCTTCTCTCAGGCTTAAAGGCAGGTCTTCCAGCTCTGAAGCCATGCAGGAAAAACAAGCAATTGTTGAACCAGAGGAATTAATGACAAGAGACATTGAGCGCACCGACAGTTGGGAGCGTTCTGAAAGGGAAAGGGACATACGCCAAGGGATCGATCTAGCAACAACATTGGAACGTATCGAAAAGAACTTTGTTATCACAGATCCTAGACTCCCTGATAACCCCATTGTAAGGAAGATTCTTTCAGTATCGTTTTCCTCACCCAACTCAATTTACTTCACAAGATAAAGTACATATATTGTGTCTGAAAAGCCACTACAATGTTGCAGATATTTGCATCTGATAGCTTTCTTGAATTGACTGAATTTACACGAGAGGAAATCTTGGGAAGGAACTGCAGGTACGCAATTTGTACTACAATAATTTCGATATTTAACTACTTCAATCAACCGTCAAATATAAGTTGATTTCCACTGTTTGTGAGATGAATGATATCATACCAACAACATGGCATTTGTTTTAACAGGTTTCTTCAAGGACCTGAAACTGATCAAGCCACTGTTTCAAAGATAAGAGATGCTATTAGAGAACAAAGGGAAATCACTGTTCAGTTGATCAACTACACAAAGAGCGGTTCGTAATATATATACATCTATGTATGCATACTGACGGAACATCCCTTGACTGAATTGTTACAATTTGTATGACTTGCAGGCAAAAAATTCTGGAATTTATTTCACTTGCAACCTATGCGTGACCACAAGGTGGTTACTGTTACATATGACAATCCATGCATTTATGTCATGTTTGTGTTTTCTTTACATGCCACAATGATGATTTGACATGTTCATGTGATTTTTTAAAATGTCGTGTTTTAGTTATTCTCCTCGAAACTCTCATGACATGTTCCTGGTGATTTACTTACAGGGTGAGCTTCAATATTTCATAGGCGTCCAACTTGATGGAAGTGATCATGTTGAACCTCTACGAAACCGCCTCTCCGAGCAGGCAGAGCTACAAAGTGCTAAGTTGGTCTGTAATAATTTTCTTCTTAGGCCTGTCATATAGACTTCATTTTTCTAAAAATATGTTGTTGCAAAAATTGAGCATAATCATGCCAAACATATTCAATGCTCAAATAGGATATCATTTTCTTTAATCAGGTCAAAGCCACTGCAGAAAATGTCGATGAAGCAGTTCGCGAACTTCCTGATGCCAATTTGGTAAGGTATTCTTTCTTTCTCATGGAAATATTAATAACGTTGTCTTGATTATCATGTAAATATCACAAATATGTTCTTCCAATTGTATTGAGAACTCTAAGGCTTTGCTTGATATGAAGGATGGAAAATTTGTTAATCAAATGGTTAATATTCAAAGTAAAAAGGTTGTTATGTTGTTAATGTTGTTTAAGTTGCATGGAACAAAGCATTCGCTTTCTGATATGGTCATAGTTGATGAGACTTTATATGTATATTGGTAAAATGTTCAGAGACCAGAAGATTTGTGGGCGCTCCATTCTCAACCAGTCTTCCCAAGGCCTCATAAAAGAGATAGTCCTTCTTGGCTAGCAATTCAGAAGGTACCCCTTTTCCATTTTCAGAACTCATCATTTCTTCTTGGATGCAGTCTCTGATATTTTATTTGTAATGCAGATCACGTCTCGTGGTGAAAAAATCGGGCTGCATCATTTTAAACCCATAAAACCCTTAGGCTGTGGTGACACTGGCAGGTAGCTCCTTCATGCCACTGTTTGCTTTTACCTCAAATCATTATGAATTCGTACTTCATTTCCATGTCTAATCTTAATTATTGGGTTGCAGTGTTCATCTGGTGGAACTGAAAGGTACTGGTGAATTATTTGCTATGAAGGCAATGGAGAAGTCTATGATGTTGAACCGTAACAAGGTCTGCTTATTGCTTATTTCTTTTATGTATAAACACTCATCCCGAATCTGGGTTGGATTATGTTACGTATATGAATATTGATGATGGAAATTGTTTACGTCTAAAACAGACAGCATTTGAGCATTGAACCGACTCACTGAGTTAATTGTACAGGTTCATCGCGCATGCGTTGAAAGGGAAATCAGCTCACTCCTGGACCATCCTTTCCTTCCCTCTTTATACACCTCTTTTCAGGTTTTCCTTGTCAAATTCTTAGCTTATCCTATAATTTACAACTTTCCTGGATTCTTAAGTTGTAATCGGCTTATACTAGTGATTTGTTTATCTCCTCAGACTCCCACACACGTTTGTTTGATAACAGACTTTTGCCCTGGTGGTGAGTTATTTAACTTGCTTGATAAGCAGCCTATGAAATTCTTCAACGAAGATTCTGCAAGGTACGCCGCAATATATTGCCTAGTTATCGCCGGCCTATTTTCCTTCTTTTCTCTAGTATTTTACCAGTTTATGTTTCAGTTACAGTTTTATGACTGAATCTAGTCAAAATCATTGGGATATCTGGCATTTCTTGTATGTTCAATTCTTACTAGGGTGTTGTTTTTTCAGGTTTTATGCCGCAGAGGTTGTCATTGGTCTGGAATATCTTCACTGTCAAGGTATGTTGGTAAACTCAGGATTTAGATAACAGAAACCCAAATTTAATATCTAAATTCCGAAAACTTATTCGACTCCACGGTACTCTTATTCACAAAAATCGAATCGAATAATGCCTCTCTGCAAGATTTAGGCGACTGTGATGTAACACAATGCTGATGCTTTCATTTGTAATGGTTTGTGGTAGGAATAATATATCGAGATCTGAAGCCGGAAAATATTCTACTCCAGAAAGATGGCCATGTTGTATTAACTGACTTTGATTTATCGTTTATGACTCCCTGTAAACCCCAAGTATGTCACCTTTTTTCTTTTTATCTTCTCTCAACTTTGCTTGATATATTCTGGTTTAGCATTTAGATACATGGAGCCTTAGATAGTTTTGCATGAAATTAAAGCCGATGATGATATTTACAGGTTTTAAAGCACCCCTTGCCTAACAAGAGAAGGAGATCCAGAAATCAACCTCCTCCAACATTTGTTGCAGAACCGTGTACGCAGTCGAATTCATTTGTTGGAACGGAAGAATACATTGCTCCAGTATGAACCCACTCTTCTCCTGCCTAACATACAATCAATAAAATCTGAATATGTATCGGAAACCAATACTTGAAGGGAAAAAAGCCCTACAAAATAATGTTCAGTCCTTACTTGTATTAAACATGGTTATGTTTCACCTGGTTTCAGGAGATCATTACAGGTGCAGGACACAGTAGTGCAATTGATTGGTGGGCACTTGGTAAGTATAGACGGTGAAGACATAGTATTCTTCATTTGTCAAATATTCACTCATGGAATTATATTTGGAGTATAGGTATTTTGCTGTATGAGATGCTGTATGGCCGAACGCCTTTCAGAGGTAAAAACAGGCAGAAGACATTCTCCAACATCCTGCACAAGGACCTCACCTTCCCAAGTAGCATTCCGGTATAATTTCTACTAACTTCTACCCCATCCTTAATGCATTGCTTAGACCCTAGGGATGAATCTCCAACATGTCAGAGATTCGAATCTCAACATTTTGTTGAAAGTCAAGCCGGTGCATTAATGCACTGACATTGCTTTGAAATTTACCATAGAAAATTACCATGGTAGTTGCAGCCAAAGTTGAAAAGAATGGCATAGGAAAATTACAATTTTGGTCCTTAAACTTTAAGTTATTTATAAGTTAGTCCCTAAAGCTCAACTATAAATAGCCTAGCCATTTGTCATTCTTACACATCCCAAATCATTCTAATATCCTCCCAATACTAGAGAAATTAGAGAGTTTTCATAGAGTTGTTTTCTCCTTTCTTATCAAGAAAATTAGAGAAATTACCATGGTAGTTGCAGCCAAAGTTGAAAAGAATGGCATAGGAAAATTAAAATTTTGGTCCTTAAACTTTAAGTTATTTATAAGTTAGTCCCTAAAGCTCAACTATAAATAGCCTAGCCATTTGTCATTCTTACACATCCCAAATCATTCTAATATCCTCCCAATACTAGAGAAATTAGAGAGTTTTCATAGAGTTGTTTTCTCCTTTCTTATCAAGAGAGAATTGTCATTGTTTTCTCCTTGTTAGATTGAGAGAAGTTGTAATTCCTATTTTCTCATAGTGAAATTCTTCTACCTTTGTCCGTGGTTTTTACCCTATATTATTTAGGGGTTTTCCACGTAAAATCTGTGTCTCCTTTATCTTCATTGTTATTTTCTCAAATTATCAGTTGCGTTTTTGCTCTATCCGACGATCATATTCCGCAACAATTGGTATCAGAGCCTAATTTGGGTGTGTATATCTACTTACCGTATTCTCTGTTGGTTTCCACTGAAAAGTGGATCCTCCATCATAAGAAAGTAAGTTAGATATTACTCATTCATTGAAGGTGGTGGGCATTATTCACGTCAAAAAGGTGAAATAGTGGGAGCTATCTGAAATAGAAGCTATGACAACGAAATTTGATATTGAAAAGTCCAATGGGAGAAATTTCTCACTGTGGAAATTGAAGATAAAGGTCATCCTAAGAAAAAACGGATGTCTAGCGGCTATCAGCGAAAGGCCGACAGATTTTACGGATAACAAGAAATGGAATGAGATGGACGAGAATGCTATTGCAGACCTTCATTTAGCATTAGCAGATGAAGTACTATCAAGCATCGAGGAGAAGAAGACATCCAAGGAGATTTGGGATCACCTCACAAAATTATACAAGGCCAAATCGTTGCACAATAAAATTTTCCTTAAGAGGAAATTGTACACTCTTCGGATGTCAGAATCTACTTCAGTGACAGAGCACTTAAACACGTTAAATACTCTATTTTCTCAGCTTACATCCCTAAGCTATAAAATAGAGTCACAAGAACGTGCTGAACTTCTGCTTCAAAGTCTACCTGATTCGTATGATCAACTCATCATCAACTTGACAAACAACAACCTTGCCAATGATCTAGTCTTCGATGACGTTGCAGCTGCTGTTCTGGAAGAAGAAAATCGGCGCAAGAACAAGGAAGATAGACATGGAAATCTGCAACAAGCAGAGGCTTTAACGGTGATGAGAGGAAGATCAACAGAACGTGGCCAAAGTAGCAGTCACAATCATGGTAGATCAAAGTCAAGGAGTAAGAAGAATTTAAAGTGCTACAACTGTGGAAAGAAGGGTCACTTGAAGAAGGATTGTTGGAGTTTACCTAAAAACTCCAATCCTCAAGGAAATATGGCAAAGACTTCAGATGATGGAGATGCTCTCTGTTGTGAAGCATCAACAGCCGTGGAAGGTCGAAAAAGATTTGCAGACATATGGCTTATTGACTCGGGAGCCACATATCACATGACCTTAAGAAGAGAATGGTTCTATAATTATGAACCTATCTCAGGAGGATCTGTGTACAGCTGCAATGATCATGCCTTGGAGATTGTTGGCGTTGGAACCATCAAATTGAAGATGTATGACGGGACAATCAAAGCTGTTCGAGATGTGCGACACGTGAAAGGCTTGAAGAAAAACTTATTATCCTACGGATTGTTGGATGATAATGCAAGCAAGATTGAAACACAGAAAGGAATCATGAAGGTGTTCCATGGAGCGCTTGTGGTGATGAAAGGTGTAAAGATAGCGGCAAATTTGTACATGCTGAAGGGAGAGACCTTGCTAGAAGCAGAAGCCTCTGTTGCCTCATGTAGTTCAGATTGTACCATGTTATGGCATCAGAAACTTGGACACATGTCAGAACAGGGAATGAAAGTCCTTGTGAAGCAAAAGCTACTTCCGGGTTTAACAAAGGTATCACTTCCTTTGTGTGAACATTGTATTACAAGTAAGCAGCATCGATTAAAATTCAACACATCAAATTCTAGAGGCAAGGTTGTTCTAGAATTGGTTCATTCTGATGTATGGCAAGCACCGGTTACATCCCTAGGCGGAGCAAAATATTTTGTCTCATTCATTGATGACTACTCCAGGAGATGTTGGGTGTATCCTATCAAGAGGAAGGCAGATGTATTTTCAACCTTCAAAGTTTTCAAAGCGCGGGTGGAACTTGATTCTGGAAATAAAATCAAGTGTTTCAGATCAGATAATGGAGGTGAATATACAAGTGATGAATTTGACGACTTTTGCAGAAAAGAAGGCATCAAAAGACAGTTCACAACAGTATACACTCCTCAACAAAATTGAGTGGCAGAGCGGATGAACAGAACTCTGTTAGAAAGAACACGAGCAATGTTGAGAGCTGCAGAACTAGAGAAAGCTTTCTGGGCAGAAGCAGTCAATACCGCATGTTATTTGGTGAATCGGGCTCCATCAACTGCAATTGAGTTGAAGACACCGATGGAGATGTGGACTGGTAAACCAATTGATTATTCAAACCTCCATATATTTGGAAGTATTGTGTACGTGATGTACAATGCCCAAGAAATTTCAAAGTTGGATCCCAAATCCAGAAAATGTAAATTCTTGGGGTATGCTGATGGAGTAAAGGGGTATCGCTTGTGGGATCCCACTGCCCGCAAATTGATTATCAGCAGGGATGTTATTTTTGTAGAAGATAAGCTGCAAAGAAAAGAAGAAGATGATAGCACTGATAAAGAAAAGCCAAAGACTACACAGATACATGTTGAAAATGAGTTTGAACAGAGAGATTGTTCTGAAGCAGAACCAGAGCTCGAGGAACCAGAACCAGAGAATTCTGAAGCTCCAACAACTCGTCAATCAGATCGTGTGAGAAGACGCCCCAATTGGCACTCAGATTATGTTATAGAAGGTAATGTTGCATACTGCCTTTTAACGGAGGACGGTGAGCCATCAACATTCGAGGAGGCAATGAACAACTCAGATGCTTCGCAGTGGATGGCGGCAATGCAAGAAGAAATTGAAGCCCTTCATAAAAATAATACATGGGAACTTGTGCCACTACCACAAGGAAGGAAGCCAATTGGTAACAAATGGGTATTCAAAATCAAGAGAAATGGTGACGATCAAGTGGAGAGGTATCGTGCAAGACTGGTGGTCAAAGGATATGCTCAGAAAGAAGGTATTGATTTCAATGAAATCTTTTCTCCTGTGGTTCGACTAACAACGGTTCGGGTTGTCCTGGCAATGTGTGCTACATTGAATTTACATCTAGAGCAGCTAGATGTTAAAACAGCTTTTCTTCATGGAGATCTTGAAGAAGAGATTTACATGCTCCAGCCTGAAGGTTTTGAAGAAAAAGAAAAGAAGAACTTGGTTTGTAGGTTGAACAAATCTCTGTACGGTTTAAAGCAGGCGCCGAGGTGTTGGTACAAGAGATTTGACTCTTTCATCATGAGCCTTGGATACAATAGACTTAATGCAGACCCTTGTGCTTACTTCAAGAGGTTTGGTGAAAATGATTTTGTTATATTGTTGTTGTATGTAGATGACATGTTGGTTGCAGGCCCCAACAAAGATCATATTGAAGAATTAAAGGCACGACTGGCTAGGGAATTTGAATTGAAGGACTTGGGACCAGCAAACAAGATTCTAGGGATGCAAATTCACCGAGATAGAAGTAGTAGGAAGATTTGGCTTTCACAAAAGAATTACTTGAAAAAGATCTTGTCACGATTCAGCATGCAAGATTGTAAGCCAATTTCTACCCCTCTTCCTATTAATTTTAAATTATCCTCCAGTATGAGTCCTAGCAGTGAAGAAGAGAGGAGGGAGATGTCTCGAGTACCGTATGCATCAGCAGTGGGAAGTTTAATGTTCGCTATGATTTGTACAAGACCAGACATTGCACAAGCAGTGGGAGTGGTTAGTCGGTACATGGCGAATCCAAGCAGAGAGCATTGGAATGCTGTGAAAAGGATCCTAAGATACATCAAAGGGACCTTAAATGTTGCATTATGTTACGGGGGATCAGACTTTCTTATCAGCGGATATGTCGATTCTGACTATGCAGGAGATTTGGATAAAAGCAAATCTACAACAGGGTATGTGTTTACAGTTGCTGGTGGAGCTGTAAGCTGGGTTTCAAAACTGCAATCAGTTGTGGCTACGTCAACAACGGAGGCAGAATATGTAGCAGCTACACAAGCCAGTAAAGAACCAATATGGTTGAAAATGTTATTGAAGGAGCTCGGGCACAAACAAGAGAATGTCTCTTTGTTTTGTGACAGTCAAAGCGCCTTGCATCTTGCAAGGAATCCTGCTTTTCACTCAAGAACAAAACACATACGGGTCCAATACCACTTCATTCATGAGAAAGTGGAAGAAGGGACGATAGATATGCAGAAGATCCATACCGATGACAACATATCAGATTTCATGACAAAAGCAATCAACACTGATAAGTTTACTTGGTGTCGATCCTCTTGTGGCTTGTTAGAGACGTAAGCAACATGAAAAGTACGAGGTAGAAAGAATGGTGCGAAGATATGATTGTTCCAATCAAATCTTCAAGTGGGAGATTGTTGAAAGTCAAGCCGGTGCATTAATGCACTGACATTGCTTTGAAATTTACCATAGAAAATTACCATGGTAGTTGCAGCCAAAGTTGAAAAGAATGGCATAGGAAAATTACAATTTTGGTCCTTAAACTTTAAGTTATTTATAAGTTAGTCCCTAAAGCTCAACTATAAATAGCCTAGCCATTTGCCATTCTTACACATCCCAAATCATTCTAACATCCTCCCAATACTAGAGAAATTAGAGAGTTTTCATAGAGTTGTTTTCTCCTTTCTTATCAAGAGAGAATTGTCATTGTTTTCTCCTTGTTAGATTGAGAGAAGTTGTAATTCCTATTTTCTCATAGTGAAATTCTTCTACCTTTGTCCGTGGTTTTTACCCTATATTATTTAGGGGTTTTCCACGTAAAATCTGTGTCTCCTTTATCTTCATTGTTATTTTCTCAAATTATCAGTTGCGTTTTTGCTCTATCCGACGATCATATTCCGCAACACATTTACCACGAATGCTAATGCATTTGAACTACAATCACTAAGATCTATTTCATTAAGTCAGATGTTTAAAGTTTCTTACTTGTAGCCGCTGAACTGAACATAGCTGCATTTGGTGAATGCAGGTTAGTCTTGCAGCGAGGCAGTTGATCAATGCATTGTTGAACCGAGACCCGGGCAGCCGGTTGGGGTCGACTACAGGTGCCAATGAAATCAAAGAACACCCTTTCTTCCGTGGCATCCATTGGCCTCTTATACGCTGCATGGTAATACATCTTTCTGATTGTTGTAATATAATGGGCCAAACATATTCTTAGACGCTCCCTTGTTGCCTTGTCATGTTCCGCTATAACGATGGGTATTTTGTTTGGGTTTGCAGAGTCCACCGCCATTAGAGGTGCCTCTTGAATTAATCGGGAAAGACAGTGAGGCCAAAGATGTAAATTGGGAAGATGATGGGGTGCTCGTTACTTCTATTGACATGGATATTTTCTAAGGTTCGTATTACCTGGTTTCTTATGTTTAAAACCTGTGTCAGCATTGTCATATGCATCAATCTTCATTGGTATGTTTGCTTCAAATAATGCTTTTTGAAAAATAAAGATAAATATTTAACTTTCACTGTTTATAATTTTTTATTTTAATTTTTTTTTGTATCACTTGAAAAATAAAGATAAATATAATAATAATAATAATAATAATAATAATAATAATAATAATAATAATAATAATAATAATAATAATAATAATAATAATAATAATAATAATAAAATTTGTGTCTCTTGAAGTAATATTTTTTTTATCATTTTTAATTAGATTATGAAAATTATTTTTTAATATTTTTATTAAAAATATATGAATGAAGTATATATTAATTTCTTATTTTTGAAATTATATTTTTAATATAATTTTATTGATTATTAAATTTAGATGTATATAAATTTCTTATTTATGAAATTATATTTTAAGTATAATTTTATAAATTATTAAATTCAAATATATATAATTTTTTTATTTATGAAATTATTTTTTAATTTTATTAGTTGCTCAAATTTATGTTATTTAGAAAAAAATGTAATTGTTAAGGACCAAAAGGTCTTTAAAATCTTTTATTCAAATGAGGTTTTTTTAATTGGGAGGTTTCACCTCAATTTACTATTACAATAATTTATTTACCAAACACCTAAATTAACGAATTTGACTGGTCAAACCTCTAAAAATAACTTAAAACTCTAATTTTTACTTAAAAACTATTTACTAAACATGACTATTATTTTTATATTAATATGATTTTAAACTATTTATAGATATCACATGTAAAAAAAATAGTGTCATTTCAACATGAAATACATATGAACCATCACGTAAGTTATCACATTAAAATTATTAAACTTTTAACATTTTAACCAATATTTTTGTTAAAATGAATAGAAAGGTTCCATATCAAATTTAGTTAAAAAGGACAAAAATATAAAAAATAAAACATATAATCATTGAGAACTAATTTATCATTATACCAAAAAAACAAACATAAAATTTTTAAAAATTCTTCATATTTTATGTAGTTTGAATAGTTCTATATAAAAGATTAAACATTAGATTTTGATTACTTTTATTGATCAAAATATTTTTCGTAAAATAAACCCAAAAACATAAAAGTGAAAACTAATATACTTGCAAAATTTTGAGAACAGGATAAACTATAGGTGTGACGCGATTAACGTTTCATCAAACGAGAGTATTACAAACATGGACAAACAATATGCTTCCAAAGCGGTATTCAAGTTGTGGATATTATTAAAAGAGCCATAACATTAGCTATCAAGCAGTCAGGGCCCATGGTTCATAGCCATTGTTTATCATTTCAAGTGAAGTTGTATTCTAAATAAAACACCGTTCAGATTTTTTTTTTACCGGAACCAATTTAAAACCAAGATGTGAAAAATATAAAAACATAATTTCATTCTCTATATGTTTAAAACTTGAATATCATGAACATTTTATATTTAAATAAAATATATTGAAAATATTAGTTTGACTTATGTAAATCAACCACACCTACTTGTAAGTAGATTCTAGATTGATGGAAATTACAGAAAGTTCGGCAAATTTATTCCTAAATATCTAGTTACTGATATTTAAAATTTTATGAATAAATAGGAGTACATATGTAGCTGCTGATTTTGTGTAATAAGTGCAAATATAGTTGTTGTTTTTTTGTGTAATTTTTTCTTCGATTAAGCTCTCTTGTAAACTCTAAATAAGAATTGATGTTATCAATAAAGTATCAAGAAAAACAGGAAAAAAACATTCTTCTCTGCCTCAAAATCACTATTATTCACATGATATCAGATTAGGTTTTCAGTCCTCCACGGAAATCTTAAAAAGATGCATCCCTCAACTACATCAGAAATAAGTTACGGGAACTGGTTTGAATTTTTTTTTCCAAAAAATTTTGATGTTTTCTCCACCCAAATAACTTGTTATAAACTTGTTGGCCATAATATCTTCAATGGTCTCAATCCATGAAGATTTATATTATTAGAATGCGCAAAGCTGCATACATCTCTGCAGACATGTCAATTCTATGTTTCAAAAATCCATCCTACTCAAAATGGGAGCGAGGGAACAACACGATCATGTCCTGACTGTTGAAATTTGATGGTTCCAAAAATAGAAGAAAATTTCCTTCTTTACGACACATCAAGTGAGATTTAGACTGTTATGAAGAAAACCTGTTCCAGCAAAGATAGCATTGTAGAATTATTTGTTGGCCACAAATTTATTTCGATGTTCCTACACCCAAATAACTTGTCATAAACTTGTGCTTTTTATTAATAAGGATCTTGTGCTTCACTCTCTTTATATGCCCTTAATCTCCAATGTAATCTCTTGCCAGTTAATAGATTGTGTAATAATCTTCAATGTTATAATAAATATGGTTCATATGGTTGTGTTTTTTTAAAAAAATCGGGAAAGGTGACTGGTAATGCTAAGTTGTGTAGTGACCTCTATTTCATTGACGGGCATCCTCTTCCTAAGGGACTAGTCTTATCACGTTGCACATTTAATTGTGTGTGTTTATCTTCCAACATTTTCAATTTAAATTCTAATGAGATTTTGTTATGGCATTTTAGACTCGGATACCCTAGTTTCTTTTATCTTCAGAAGTTGTTTCCAAATTATTTTCCAATAAAAATTCATAATTGTTTTCTTATGATATATGTCAAATAGCAGTCAAATAACCAAGCATAAACGAAACTCATATCCTCCATCTTATTATAAACCATCTCAACCCTTTTCACTTATCCATAGTGGCATTTGGGGTCTTTCTAAAGTTATGAATATTATCAGAGCTAGGTGGTTTATTTCTTTTATTGATGATCACACTAGAACTACTTGGACATATTTAAAGAAATAAATGCATGAAATAGAGGGAATCTTTAAAAATTTTATTTGATGATTGAAACCCAATTTTGCAGCAAAATTTGAATATTAAAGAGTGACAATGATAGTGAATTCTTTACAAATACTTTGAGAAATTTTCTTAAGGAAAAATGTGTTATACATATTAGTTCTTGTCTAGATCACTATTATTTTCTTCCAATGTTCTTAAATTTTTTGGGGGAGAAGCTTTACTTACTTCTACCTACCTTATAAACAAATTACCTAGTCGAGTTTTAGGGTTTAAAACACCTAAGGAAGTCTTTCTTCAAAATTTTCCTTTGTTTAAACTTATGTCTCGTACTCTGTCTGTTAAAATATTTGGTTCTTTTGCCTTTGTTCATGTTCACAAGCAATTTCGAAGCAAATTAGATCATAGGGCCATCAAATGTGTTTTCCAAGAATATTCTTCTCTTAAAAGGGGCTTTAAATGTTATTCCCCTGTCACTCAAAAGTTTTATATATCTATGGATGTTACCTTTGATGTCTTACAACCTTTTTTTCTCAAATTCTAAAATCTAGAGGGAGAGTTGGGATGAATTTCAGCCTCAACCACAATACATTCAACTACCTATTGACGTCCCTTATGTTATACTAGATTCTATTTCCACTCCCATACCAACTTCAACTCCTTTACTTGAAACTGAACCTATGTCTCCGATACTCGAATCGTTACCTAAAACTCCACAAAACCTTTCTTCAAAAAAGCAACTTGGAACAAAGGAAATTAGTGTCTACACAAGGAAGAAAAGGTCTATTCCATAGGAAATTACACAACCTAGGAGTATTTAAGAACTGGAACCAATTCTATTATCCTTAGAAGATGAAAAAGGTATGGAATAATTGAATAATGACATTTTTCCTTTAATTGATACATCTGACTTACCTATCGCTCAAAGAAAAGGTGTCAGAAAATGTACAAGTCATCCAATACAAAAATATGTGGCCTATGGGAAGCTAATCCCTCATTCAAATCCTTTACTGCCAAAATTGATAAGGTGCACATCCCTTAATCTGTGCTTGAATCCTTGAAAGATCCTAAGTGGAAAAAGATTATAGAAGATGAAATCAAGTCACTAAAAGCAAACAAGACCTGAGTTATGACTGATTTACCTCCATGAAAGAGGGCAATGAGCTGTAAATGGATATTTACGGTCCAATACAATGCATATGAGAGAATTGAAAAGTTCAAGGCTAGGCTGGTGGCAAGAAGATTTACTCAATCCTATGGAATTGACTACCATGAGACATTTGGTCCAGTAGCAAAGCTCAATTCAATAAGAATTCTATTGTCCCTTGGTACAAATTTGGATTGGTCATTGCATCAACTTGACATCAAGAATGCATTCCTAAATGGAAACTTAGAAGAGGTATACATGCAAACACCACTTGGTCTAAATGGTAATTCAAATTCTGGTCAGGTAATTACTGAAATCTCTTCATAGTCTTAAGCAATCACCAAGAGCTTGGTTCGCATGTTCATTAAGGCCATTCTGAAATTTGGCTATCATCAATGCCAAACTGACTACACTATGTTTATTAAGACATCTTTCGAGAACAAAAAGGCTTTAATAGTCTATGTTGATGATATAATCGTTACGAGTGATGAATCTCTGGAAATTAGAAACTTGAAGAAGTTCTTGGCAACTGAATTTGAAACCAAAGATCTCAGTCACTTGCGATATTTTCTGGGAATGAAAGTTGCTAAATTAAGCACTAGTATTGTGATCAATCAAAGAAAGTATTTCTAGACATACTTTCAAAAACTGGAATGATAGGTTGTAGGCCTGCCGAGACACCTATGGAGTATAACTTAAAATTCAAAACTGATAACAAAAGAACTCCTGTTGATAAAGAGCAATATCAAAGGTTGGCAAGTATGTTTATTTATTTATCACAAACAAGATCGAATATTGCCTTCTCATTTAGCATCATAAATCAGTTCATGAATGACCCAAGAGATGAGCACCTAGCGCAGTGAGGAGGTTTTCACAAATGCAAGCTGGGCAAGAGAGCTCACATTAAAAAAACCCACCGGTGGGTGTTATACTTGAATTTGGGGTAATTTGGCCACCTAGAAAAGCAAGAAACAACTTGTAGTGGCAAGAAGTAATATAGAAGCCGAGTTTCGAGCATTAGCTCAAGGGATTTGTGAAAGAATTTGGTTTTAAAGACAACTAAAACTAAATCAGAGTGCGAATTTTGAAGTTCAATGTGACATCAAACCAGCGATCATCATTGCAAAGAATCCTATCCAACATGACAGAACAAAACATGTGGAGCTAGAGTAACATTTCATCTCTGAAAAGATTACAAATGAGACAGTCAAGCTCAACTTTGTTCCTGCTCACAAACAACTAGTTGATGTTCTCACCAAGGCACTTCCAAAAACTACCTTTGATGAACTCACATCTATGTTGGGACTCTTCAACGTATACTCACTAGCTTGTGGTGAGTGTAGATTGCAGATTGATGGAAATCGCAAAAAGTTAGGAATTCTATTCATAAAGTTACGGAGCAAATATAGTTGCTGATTTTTTGTGTAATTTTTTCTTAAATTAAGGTCTCTTGTAAACTAGGGGTGTGCAAAACCGGGTTCGGTTAACCATTAGCAAATTATTTGGGTTAACCGATAAGTTCGGGTCACCAAATTCTCGACCCTAAACCGTATCCATTCAATCGGTTAACCGTTTAGTCGGTTAACCGAAAAAATCGGTTCGGTTCGGTTCGGGTAACGATTTTTAATTTTGTTTATTAAAAATATAAATTTTAATAATATGTTAGAAAAAATACATACTTTTTAAAAACGACACATGATATTATTATCTTTTCTAATACTAGCAAGTTAAACACTTAAACTTGATAAAATAAAATTATAGTTCTACTTTTGGGGAATGAGAAAATAAAATAAAATTTAATATAAAATAATAAAATAACATATATTATAATAGTATATATTATATAATCGGTCGGTTCGGTTACCCGGTTTATCCCAAAACCGTAAATCGTAACCGAACCGGTTTCTTTTAAAAAAATAAAAACCCGAACCGAAACCGAATTTTTCGGTTCGGTTAACCTATTTTTCGGTTTGGTTTTTTCGGGTTTCGGAATCGGTTTCGGTTTTTCGGTTTTTTTACACACACCTATTGTAAACTATAAATAGGAGATGTTTTTATCAATGAAATATCAAGAAAAATAGAGAAAAACATTTTTCTCTGCCTCAAAATCACCATTGTTCACACTGCTACATATTACTAGCTTTGACCTTTCTTGTATTTAAATTTTGTTTTTATTTTTTTATTATAATCATACTTTATATATTATATAGACAAATAATTACACGTTAAAAAATTGTGTTTAGAATTGTCATGTTAAAATATTATAGCCAACAGATTCATACTTGAAACCAAAATGTATGATATCTGTAACATGAAGTGTTGCCATTTTAAAGAATGTACTTCCTAACATAGAGATTCAGTTCTCAAAACAAAACTCGAAAAAGGATTCAGCAGAAAATTCAAGAAAGACAAAAGGCAGGTACTCATCGATAAAACTTACTTCGTGGCATGTGCAATGATATTACTAATGGTATTGGCCTGCTCTTTTGTAGTTTCCACCAGTGAATTTTACAACTCAACAAACTTGTTCCCTAAGTAAATTTGAAAACAATGAGAAATGGACGAGGAAAAATTAAAATTTACCTGGGCATCTACTAAACGTGCAACAATTTTCTTGCTCGACTCTTGAAGTTCACCAGCAAGCAAGAGTTCATCCAATATGAAGTAGGCCTTCAATGTCAAACAAGGCCAAACATTCAAGCTCATATCCATGGTGTATAACAGTCGACAACAATGTTACTTACTAAACACGTTTGGATATGAGTATTACTAACAATAACATAAGTCCATCTATATACGAAAAAGGGTAAACAAAAAAACATCATCTTCGAATCTATATATCAGGATTACACATGTACCTCATATTTTCAGAAACCCATTTTCCTCTAAAACTGAGGCCATTATTTGGACACCAATACTTTTGCTAACAACGATCATAATTCAGGTTAATATAACACACATAACTTGTTTGTATAGACCCAAACAGCCCACATGTACATATTACTCCATTGCAACATGAATGATACAGGTGCCAAACCATAAAAGTATTACACTTCTAGGAAAATGATGAAATTTATAATTTTTTTTAAAAAAAATCAAGAATATCTACGTTCCTTAGATATATCAGGCTCGGATCCATTGAAACAACGAACCAATACAATTTGAACTACATAATTCCTCTCCTCAAACAAGGCTAACAAGCCACAAGCCCTTTTTTAGGAATCATTAGAAATGTGGAAGAAAGTTCAAGGTGCCATACTAGAAGAAAATTCACATGAACCACTCAATAACAAGCATAATTCAGAGTTGGTTTAAAACGATGTAAGTTAGGTATATTTCTTAAAACTGATCGAGACAAGAGGGATACCCTGCAATGCGAGCAAGCATGGAGGAGAGTTAAGAGTTTATGGTTTCAAAAAATATATAAAGGGAAGGAAAAAAGGATACATTTAGTATGTTAAGGGATGGGAAGAATGGAAAGGTAGTGGGGTGGGAGGGTAAGTGCTGCTAGCGGTTATACATAATGAGCACACAATGCCAACTTGAACTTAAGATGTAAAATGCAGTGAAAGAAAATGTCGTGGAAAGTAAACCCCACCCCCTTGTACATTAAAAGCATCATAAGCTTATGCGTCTTACCACTAGAAAACAAATGCACCTAAAACACTTGTGTAACTTAGGCACATTTAATCAAAAGTATGTTTGAGGTGCCTAGGTTTTTATTAAGGATTAATATCCTATACACTGGCTGTGAAAATTTTTTGTTTCCACAAGCGCCTCAATTATATGGTTTAGGGTTAGGGGTTAGGGTTTAGAGTTTAGGGGTTTTAGTGTAAATGTTTAGAATTTAGGGTTCATGTTTAGAATTTAGAATTTAGGGTTAGAATTTAGGGTTTAGGGTTAGGGTTTAGTTTTAGGGTAATATGGGTTGGGATTTAGGTTTTAACCTATAAACCCTAAATTTTAACCCTAAACCCAAAATTCTATCAACAATCCCTAAATTCAAAACTATTACACTTATACTCCTAAATTTTAAACCCTAAATGGAGTCTCTAACCCCCTAAAATTAAGACGCTTGTGTAAAAAAGTTTCCACAAGCGCTTGTGTATAGAACAATTACCCTTTTATTAAAGGTGTTAAGGGAAAAATCTTCTGCCTGGTTGAATTTCTCTTCCTTTTAGAATTATTCGTACCTTTCATAGTGAAAGAAGGGGACAGCATAAAACACTTTACTTCTCAATGTTTTAGTACCCAACAACATACATGACATCATAAGAAAATCATGCATATTGGCCAAGAAAGGAAAAACAAAATTTTGCAGTTTTGTAGGATAACATGAATCATTCTTCACATTTTATTATTAAATATTATCAAAAATATGTAACCTAAACATATACACACGCTCACACACACATTTATATAGACAATTTTAAAACACATACATATAATTTAGCATCTGGAGTACATCGTGTGCTCTTAACAACACTGAACGTACCTTATGAAAGTTGTATATCAAGTCCAATTCACAAACCTGGATAATAATTGAATTCATAATCAGTTGTTAATATAAAAGAGACTACTCCCAGAAAGGCCAAGTTTAATGTTCACTCACACTGCCAAAGTATCGATCAAGAACTTCCACATAGTGATGAATAATTTCTAGAATCTCTAATTCATTGTCATCTTGGTCAATGCACATGCAAAAGTAAAGACTAGCATATCTGCATAATTTATCCCGAGCTCAGTTACAAACTTAGTTTTAAGAGGCGCTAGGCGTACCGAGGCGCAAAAGGTCTCTGGAGCTGAAGCGCTAGGCGAAGGGCCTCTTATATTAAATAATATAAATATTATTTATATTAATTTAAATATAAATAAAAAATAAAAGGAAAATTAAATATATATATATATATCCTTTTTAAGTGATGAAAATTGCTAACAAGTATATATTTGTAATAATTTATAGATGCTTAAAATCAAAATACTTCAACTAGATGTAGATTTAAAAATTATTAAAAATAAATATTTTAATATATTAATATGTTTATATTACATAAATATGTAATTTTAATATTTTATTTAAATTAATAATTAGAAATAAATTTTATTTTATTAATTACATCAAAATTAGTATTAAAATATTCTTTAATATAGATTAAGTCTTTGAATCACAAAATTAATAATATGATTATTTTCATAAATAATAATAATAATATATAATAATAAATCCTAACAAAAAAGTAAAGCAGTAAAAAAACCCTATTTTTTAAAATGATAATAAAATAAAAAAGAAAGAGGCAATGGTTCTATCATTAAAACATTTTTTTGGGCATCACAAAGCCATAAATAATAATTAAAAAATAAAATAAAATAAAATGAAATGAAAGGCTTTGCGCTTTTTTACGTGCTGTCATTTATTGGAAAATAGAAAAATGAAAAAAAAAACCCTTAATGGCCAGAAGTACCACAACTAAACATTTAGGAAATCGAAATAAATTAAAAAATATTAAAAAATTCTCTTCTACGTCTTCTTCAACTCAAAGGAGAGAGAAGAAACTAAAGAATAGAGTAATGAAGTATAAAACAAAAGGAAAGCTCGGGTTTTCTCATCTTTTTCCCAAAGGCGCTAAAAGTGTCGCGCCCAATGCCTTCAGAAAGGCGCGCGCCTCCTTGCACTTTTGGTATCTCGCTGCGCCTTTACAGGCAGAAGCGTTTTCCTCCGCGCCTCCATGCGCCTAGTGCCTTAGGCGCGCTTTTTTAAACTAAGGTTACTAATCGTTGAAAAGGTCAAATTAACTCATGGTAAAATGAACACATTGTGGCATTACCTTTTATAAACAACTCTGAGTCCTCTCCATTCCACAAAATTACAGAGTTTGCCCCCTCTTGTGAGAATCACTCCACTGAGCTCGCGGATAACCTTCTCAAAATGCATTGTCATAAAGCATTAATACCAAGAAGACAAGAGCAGCTACAAAAGAGCATCAAGAAAATACTAAAGGTAGCTGAATAAGAGAAAAGAACTTGGATCTTACAAAGACTGTGACCTTTATGGTGCAAACTTTGCATAAATAGCACATAATTGAATCAAATGCATTGTCCATGTAACATTGTGAATAAGAGGTTGAAGATATGAAATCAAATAAAGCTCCCCCTTATTCATTTGAAAATTCAATTTTTCAAACCATTTCTCCCCTTTTTGTTATATCAAAAAGATTTAAAACATTAAGTTCAAATAACAATAGAGGTAAAAATTGACAAAGATAATAATTTGGTTTTAAAATGGCTCCCCCTTACTCAAAGCATCAATAAAATGTTATTCCAACATTTATGATCATCTAGTTGAATAAAATAAAAATAAAACAAAATAAATACAAAAACAACTAGATTTTTACCAACACTTGAACTCAAGGTAGGATGTGAAGCCTTCCTTCTTCAAGTGTTCTTCCTTGTGTGCATGGAGCTTCCCCTCAATGTTTGACTTGTTGAACATCTCCATCGCACCTAATCAAAGACAATCAAGTAATTTTTGGTATCCAAATTGCTTTAGATCCATAAACGTTAGTAGCACAAATTTCAGTCCCCTTAGGAATCCATTTTTCAATGCCATCCTTTTTAATTGAAGTGGTTAGTCCTTTTTGGACCCAAACACTTCTAAAACATTTTCCTTTTACAAATCTAGGGACACTAGATTGTCTTACATAAAAATTTGATTTTCCAAAACTAATTTTCTTTTCAAGCTCTTTGGAAATCAAATCTTTTTCTTCTTGAACTTTTTGAAGCAAATTTTGTAAATCAAAACATTTTAGTTCAAACTCTTGTAATTCATCAAAAGAATAGGAGCATGAAGTAGATGAATTAGAAGTTACCCTTGAATCTTCTTCGATGACCATAAGGCAAAGGTTGGCTTGTTCATTGTCGGTGGAGTCCTCATCACTCCAAGTAGCCACATGTGCCTTCTTCTTATGGCTTGAAGTGCTTGCCCTCTCCTTTTTCTTGGATTCTCGTTCAAGCTCTCTCAAGGCTTTCTTAATGAACGGGGCACACTTCTTGAAGAGATGAACTATCTCTTCTTCTTCATCCTCCTCTTCACTTGAATAGACATGATGCAAGTGGAGGATTTGAGAGCCAAGGCACTAGCATTGATGTCTAGCCCTTTGATTTTCTTTTCTCCCATAGCTCTAATTTTTTCCCTCTTCTTCTCATCTTCTTTATTTTTTCATGATTTGATGAGTAAGGAGTGACCCCATGAGTTCATCAAGCTTCAATGTCTTCAAATTTTTGGCTTCGATGATGGCGGTCCTCTTTGAGTCCCAAGACTCAGGAAGTGAGTAAATGAGCTTTCGAACAAGCTTTTCCTCCGGGATGGCTTCTCCATAGCCCTTGAGACCATTGGTGATAGTGGAGAACCTATCAAACATCTTCTCGATGTTCTCTTCCGGATCCATTTTCAAGTTCTCATACTCTAAGGTTAGGAGCCCAATCTTGGTCTCCTTGACTTCATCGGTTCCCTCGTATGTGACTTCAAGCTTGTCCCATACCTCCTTGGCATTCTCTCAAGAAGGCATCTTCTCATAGATGGTTGGGCCAAAAGCACAAAACAAGATGTGTAAGGCTTTGCAATTAAGATCCATCTTCTTGCGATCGTCGGCACTCCACTCCGCTTTGCTTTGTTGAGGCACGAACGGACCATCTTCAACTATGTCCCATAGCTGGTAATCTCTAGATTTGATGAAGAACTTCATCTTTGTCCTCCAATGGGCATAGTGGGTTCCGTCGAAGAAAGGCGATTTGTCGATTGAGTGTGCCATTTGAGCCGGTTGAAGAAATAGTGATCGAGCTTGCCGGATATTCTCAAAAGGATGTGAATCCTCCTCAATTGAGCCAAGCTCTGATACTAATTGTTGAGTTGTGTGGGGCTCGATTCGTTCAACCGAAAAGGTTCACCAAGTGGTGGAGAGGTGGATTTTTGGGTGGAAGGGTTGTGGAAGCTAAAAGATAATTGACACAATGAATTATAGTGGTTCAACCTTCTAATAAAGGTCTACATCCACTACCTTAGCTCCCCACTAAGGATTTCCAATCAATCCACTATTGATTCGTCCCCTTTTCTAGGCTTAGAAGGTAACCCTTATACACAATCAAGCTTTCTACCCAGAGCCTTGATTGAAACCCTCTCTTACAAAGAGAAACAATAAGAAAACTTAAATCCCTCTAATAGGTATTTATTTGCACAATTTAGCACTCACCTAAAACCTAAAATACTTGAGCAAATTTGACAATTTTGGCTCACTAGTGTTTGTCTATACAATAAATGACAATTTAAGCTCTAAGACAATCTTTGATCATTTGTTGTTTGACAATATGAGTATTAATCATATCTTGATGCTTGGAGGTCCATTTTATACTCGCAATTGAGTTTATAGCCGTTACTAGCCGTTGGGGATGAATTGGGGCCGTTGAGGACTTTAATTCCCACCATAAATGCAGTTCTGCAGCTCCCCGTTTCGAAACAACCTTTAAGTAGAAAGAGTCGTTGTAGTCTGATGTGGACCCGTATCGAAACGCTTTAGCCCGTTTTGAAACACTTGTTTCGAAACGCCTGTCCTCGTATCGAAACGACCTGCATTTAAAAGTTAGTTGGGAAATAGCTGTTTGGGTTTATGACCTTTGTGGTCAATGCCACGTAGGCGTATCGAAACGTTTTAGCTACTGGAATGCACCGTATCAAAACGCCCTAAGGTGTTTCAAAACGCCTGGAGAGTTTTGTGAAGTTTGGCTTTGAAAAACATGTAAAACCTTTTTAAAACATCCCTAAACATAGTTTCAAGTTATTTGGACTTTGGAAATTGTTTTAAATACTTTTTAATTCAGTCCAAAACATTTTTCAATTATTATATCAAAACATTAGTTCTACAACTATAAACTAAAAATTCGTACGTGCTCTTTGGTTAAGCCAAATGGAGATATTCCTATGATGGGCATTCCATCGGTAGGACTTGGGAAATACCCAAGCTTGGTGGCGATGAGAGATTCCGCCATGTGAGTACGGTGATGAGAGATTCCACCAGAAACTATGTTGCTAGACGGGTGAGTACGGTGATGAGAGATGCCACCGGAAGTGTCTAGTGAGATGTCCGCATATCCGAGTAGTAAATAGATGTGAAATGCCAATATAATATATATTATGGTTTTTGATTCACATGTACCTATGATGCAATGATTTATGCTATGAGAAATGAAAATGTGGTTTGTTTATGAAATGCTTTAAAGTGCAAGCATGAATTGGTTTTGCCATGGGTTTTGCATTAGTTTAAATGCATGAGATAGAGTGAAGGTACATGTGGTTTCAATGAGAAATTGCTTGAAAGGTTCCCAAGCATGAGATAGAAATGAGCATGTGGTTTTAAAAGCTTTTGATGAAAGTATTTTCAAAACGTGCATTATTGTGTTGGTTTATTTAGAGCATGCCTCACTAAGCATTGGTGCTTACGCACTCTCTTTTACCAATAATGCAGATAATTGAGGTGTTTTCGTGCATCAAGGAAGCTAAGTCCATCCAAGGAAATCCAAGCTCACGTATGGTGAAGTTTTCATACACTTTAGTTGTTGAGTGGATCGAATGATCGATATTTACCAAGAGGGGGGGTGAATTGGAAATTTAAAGGATTTTGGTGGAAATTGACAAATTAAAATTGAAGAACGAGGGATTTAGAGTGGTTCAAGTTCCAAATGAACTCTACATCCACTACCTTAGTCTCACTAAGGATTTGCAACAATTTCACTAAATTGATCTTCCCCTTTTCTAGGACAAGGAGGCAACCCTTTACAATTTCGGTTGATTTTTCTACCCAAAAATCAACCCAACCCTTACACAATAGAACAAAGAAATTTGTAGGCTAATTAGGTATCTCTCAATACAAATGATAGCCCCAATACAAGCACTCAACCCAATTTTACAAAGTAAGAATGAAGAACACAAATTGGGATTTCTAGACAAATATGAAATTTGGCACAATTGCTTGGATTTGATGAATAAGTGTTTGCTTGAAGTTCAATAGTTGTTGCTGTAGCTTTTGGATGTCTCTTTTATACCTCTTCATTGATTTCTAGCCGTTTGGGTGGTTAGGGGCTTAATTAGAGCCGTTGGAACCCTTTCTTACCACCATAAATGCACTTCTGCAGCTACCAGTATCGGTACGCGGGAAGGTGTATCGATACCTGTCTCTGAAAAGAAAGAGCCGTTGTGTGCATTTAATACAGGGGTATCGATACGCGCGTAAGCGTATCGGTACGGTGCATCGAAACGGCAAGGGCCGTATCGATACTATTTTTTGAACTTAGCTCACTGTGCAACTCCGTATCGGTACGGGAGTTATGCGTATCGATACGGGTCAACTAACTTTTAAAGTTTGGTTACCAACCAACTGACACCAACGGTCATATATTTTTAAACCGACTTATCTTAAAAAAGTTACAAAGCCCGTATCGATACGGGGGTTAGCCGTATCGGTACCGCATTCAAACTCTTTGAATTTTAACACAGGGCCGTATCGATACTAGGGTTTAGGGTATCGATACAGATGTCGACAGTGACCAAGTTTGACAAAATGGTATCGATACGCTAGGTGCTGTATCGATACGCCTGGACGTTTTTGGATGGTTTTGCCTTGGAACACTTAGAAAATATTTTGAGTTTGAGTTTTATAAATTAGTTTCAAAGTGTTGGTGTTTTAAAAACTTATTAAGGGACTTAAAAACTAATTTTAAGTTTTACAAAATAATCCTCAATGATTTAATTATATCAAAATCAAACATAGGTTTTACAATCTCCCCCTTTTTGATATAACAAAACTAAAACTTAAAATTTTGAAAAATCTTCATAAAGAACTCCCCCTTAATATAAGCTTGGTAACCTTTGAATTTAAATCAAAATATTTTAAAGTGTGAGCTAGTTTCTTCTCCCCCTTTTTGTTAGATCAAAAAAATCTTTGAGACAATTAAGTGCATGGAGAAATCAAAGGTATAATAAACAACATAGATATTTATTCATTAAAGCAACATACTTAAAATCCAAACAAGGGCAAAATAGAAATCAAAGCATAGGTTTTAATCCTAAGACAAACTTAATCCTAAAACATAAAGCATAGGTGCATAATAATATAAAGTCCTAAATAATATGCATGACAAACAAGAGAAAACGTCTAAGCATCGTCTTCATCGTCTTCATCCTCTTCATCATCATCTCCCAAAGGCTCATTGGTGCGCTGTAACGCCCCGGTTTTGGGCTTGGAAGTCTTGGGCGTTGACCGGTTGGTCAAAGTGCTGTTCGAATCGTAAGAGGTTAAATTAGGAAAGCCTAGTTCGGGTTGCATTAAAAATATGGAAAAATGTTCTAAAATCATCTTTTAATATAATTAAGTGAACTGTGAAATCAATTTTGGAAAATGAGTTTCGGAAGGGTGACATTTTGGCTAGTGACCAAAATGTAATTTTTGAAAGTTTGGTGGCTGTTTTATAAAGGGTTGAAACTTTGAATCTTTAAGGAGCTATTTACCCAAAGAGAGTTTCTCCAGATTTTTCTAAGATATTTTGACTCATAATTCTGATTTTAAAGAAAACAAAAAGGAGGGAAATCATATTTTAGTCATTTTCTCAACTAACTTCCCATTTTCTTTCTCTCTTTTTCTCTCAACCCAAACACTCCATTTCCAGAGTTTCAATTCTGATTTTCTCACCTAAAATCCTCCTTTCAACTCTCAATTGATTGCAAATCAACATATCTTCAAAACCTCTTCAATTGCTTCAAGTTTCATCAAGGTTTTCCATTCCAAAAAGAGGAGAAACTCAAGTTTGGAGGTAAGAACGTCCTTCTCCTCTGAACTTCAAGTTCTTTAATGAAATTCCTAAGTTTTCAATCCTAATTTGATGTTTAATTAAAGGCTTTTAAGTTGATTTATGGATCTTGGCTAATTATGCAAGATTTTGATGATTTCACTTGATTTTCGTTAGATCTGTTAGATCTGTGTTTTGAGAGGTGTTTTTGATGTTAAATGATCTCTAAATTGAAAAGGAAATGAGTCTTGATTGATGCAATCCCGGATAGGTTGAGTTTCCTAAGTTTAGCTTGTGTTTTAAGGTAGCTTTTGTGGTGATCTTGTGGATCTGGTGTTGCTGGAGGTATAAGGATGTTGTTAGGTTGTTTTTAGATGTTCTTTGATGTTAATGGAAGTGTGGTTTTGCTGGTTTATGGCTGGGCTTTGTTTAGAAGTGTTTTGGATGCATTTTCGGTTGTGTTTGGTGGCCGAAAATGGAGGTTTTGTGAGAGCGGCGAGTTTAGGTGTTTTCATTGAAGCAATTAATGCATGATGATGCATTAATCCTCTGCTTTAATGTGTTGAAACAGGGGAGGCATCCTTGGATCCAAGAATTGTTGATCCGGAGGCTTGATTTGGTGCTTTGGCTTGAAGCAAAGTGGAAATCGGTGAGTGGATTTGTGAAAATGGTTTTCGGCTTTGAAACCAAGGTTTTGGGGGCTTAGTTTAAGTCTAAACAACTTTGCTAAGCTCAAGTGTAAGTTTTCGGATTTCTCTCTAAGTGGTGGCCATGTTTTGGTGTGATGCAAAATGAGGATTTGCATGTTTTGATTACTGTTTTGGAAAGCATGTTTTAGCATGTTAATTGCTGATGTTTTAGCATGTTAATTGCTGATGTTTTAAGCCATGTGTTGGAGGTAACTCTAGGTGAGAGTACCTTGTTTTTATGCATTGATTAAATGTGGATTTGATGCTTAGAAATGCATGATGAAATGGCTTGGTTTAATGCTTTAAAACAGTGGATTATATGATGTATAATATGTATATTGGCAAGTGATGTTTTTGTAAAAGTGAAGGTCACTAAGGTGGTTAAAAGTCCTTGAGTGAGCCTTGTTACTTAAGATCATCAAGGTGGTTAAAAGTCCTTGGATGAATCTTGTTGCGGACACTAAGGTGGTTAAAAGTCCTTAGGTGCTCCTTTCCATGGTGTTTAAAAGTCCATGGGGCCAAGGTGTTTAAAAGTCCTTGGGGCCAAGGTGTTTAAAAGTCCTTGGGGTGATTCAAGTAATGGACACAAAGGTGGTTAAAAGTCCTTGTGTGGTCCTCATTCATGGTGTTTAAAAGTCCATGGCCAAGGTGTTTAAAAGTCCTTGGGGCCAAGGTGTTTAAAAGTCCTTGGGGAAAGTTATTGAACTTGATTTCATAAATGAAATGTATCACTTGAGCCAATATGACATGTATAGTACATTGAGATGCATGAGATGCATGTTTTAATGGTTATGTTGAAGCATGAAATGCTTGTTAAAATGAATTTGAAGCATGGAATTGCTTGAATGAAAGTATGCTTTGAGCATGTACAATGGTTGACTATAAGCATGATTTACAAATGGTTTTTAATTGCATTATTGAATGGTTTTAAAAGAGCACTCCTCACTAAGCTTTGGAGTACATTGAGGGGCAGCAAGAGGAGGCAAGCAATCAAGTTCAAGTAAAGCTCAATGTATGAAGGTTTTATAAGTTCTTTTAGCTTTTGGTTGTTTTGGCAATGGGGGACCAATGTGTATGTTTTGGGAGGTGTTTGAGACTCCCTGAGTTTGTTAAATGTTGTATGAATTGCTGGTTTTTGGATTGGATTCCTATTGCTTGCTTATGAAGGTTTATGCATGAATGGTAGCTTAAGTAGGAAGCATGCTATATAAATAGGGGCTTTTCACATGTGTTGTTTATATGCTGAATTGGTGATGCAATTATGGTTCTTGCATGTTGTATGATTAAGTGGTATGGTTTGGTGATGTTAATTTGGAGTTTGAAGCATGATTGTTGTGGTTTTTGAGTCGAAATCAGGCAAGGGTATCGGTACTCGGGCTTGCGTATCGATACGCCTGAGCCAAATATGCTCATTCCTGCCCAGGCGTATCGGTACGGTTGAACAGGTACCGATACCGTATGAAGGCTGTATCGATACAGGGAAACTCGTACCGATACCGTTGCTAGAGTTTGGTTACTGCCTTCCCCGAGTATTGATACGACACGTGGCGTATCGATACCAGACCGTTAAAATCGGTTAAAAGTATCTTAATATGTTTCGTTTGGTTTACGTTTTGGTCCTGAATCTTGTTTGATCAATTGAATGAGTTTGAGAAGTCCTTTTGAGCTGAAATTTCGCAGGGAAGCATGAAACCTGACTAATTTCAAGATGGTAACTTTAATTTGGGTTAAGTCCCTTAAATTATCAGAATTTACAATTTGGTCCCTAAAGTTGTAATTTGTTCATTTGGGTCCCCGTTTGATCTCTGATGTTTGTGATCTTTTAGTATGTTGATTGTGTGATCACAAGTAGGGTTAATGTGCATCTAGATAAGATTAAAAGGAAAAAAGGGTCGTTAATCAAGTTTGACTTTCGGGTTGACTTTGGTTTTCCCCGTGTGACTTTCTTAATTCGGGTCAACCGTCTAGACCGGGTTAAGGGGGTTACATGCGCATACTATTACGCCACTCATCATGGAAAGCGGCAATGGAGATATTCAAGGAATTATGCCCACTTTCAAGAGATGCGAGGCGATTCTCAAAACCCGTCATCCTAGTGTCAAAAGTAGTTTCCATGGATGTGAGACGAGTATTCATGTCCGTACGTAACCCGGTGAATTGCTCATTGAGATAGGTCATGAGAGCATCCATATTGGGTTGTTGGACTTGAGGATCTTGTGGAGCTTGAGGAGCTTGAACCGCTTCATGCATTGCGGCAACTTCCGGTGGTAACTCGGCAAGACGAACCCATTCACCATTAATATAAGAGAATTTTGCATGAGCAAGGGAGTGCTCATCAATAGGATCGGTGAGAGGAGTTGCAATGTCATAAGAGCAATCAATTTCCTTTTTAACAAAGAAATAGCTCAAAGTCGTACCGTATGTGAAGGAGGTGACATGAGGAAGGTGACGATTTTGAACGAGGTAGACGATCTCCGCAAACATAAGTCGAGCTAAATTTGGTCGCTTGGCTTCACGGAAACACCGAATCCAAAAATCATCCACTTGACGGATGGTGGAATATTTTCCTCCGGAAGGGCGAAACCACCACGAAACCATCAAATGTAGAATTCGGTCATGAGCATTAAGGGCGATGACGGATCCACTAAGAACATGCCCCCTACGGTGCTCATCATCAAGGCCTTCATCTTCCAACTTAAAGACCTCACAAATAGACTCGACATCAAGAGTTATTTTCTTTCCCATAAGATAGGAATTAATTGCAACAACTTCCCCATTACGACTGACACATCTTGCATTAGCATAGAAAATCAAAACCAAGAGACGATAGAAAATACCGGGAATAGAGAGAAAATGAATGAAATTCCAACGATGAAGCAAGGGGAGGTATTCAAACTTGAAATGCTCCGAATTGAGAAAAGGGATGGATACTACCCTTTCGGCACGAATCTTGTAATTCTCATATTGACGAAAGTGATTGAGACCCGAATTGCTTTCAAAGGAATGCTCATAGATAGTCGAGTAGTTAGGACGAGCAATCACTCCATGGTTGGAAGATTCACCGGCTTGATTAGCCCTTTGACGCTTCCTCGATGGCTCTTTTGGTGCCATGATCTAAGAGAGAAATTAAGCAAGGGAGATTTCTTCAATTTGAGTAAAAATCAAGGTAAAAAAAAATTTAAGGAGAAATTTTGAAAAGAAAAATTAAAAAAAAATGAACAAAAGCAGATTTTAAAAGAAAAACAAAAAAATAGAAGGAAGGTGATTACCTTGATGGAAACTTGAAGAATTGAAAAGAACTTGCACAAAGATGAGAAAGAGAGCACAAAGCCTTGCTTGATTTGAAAACTCTTTTAGGTTTGAGTTGAGATGTGAAAAATATGGAGGAAGTGCCTTTTTATAGGCAAAAACGGCTAGGGTTAATTAGGTTTTGAAAAGTTTGAATTTAGGTAAAAGTTGAACTTCATTAAAAGCTAATTAAAGCCATCAGCGCAGTCGGGTATCGATACGCCCGATGGGGTATCGATACGGGGATAAAGATGTCTTTTTGCAAATAAGCCCGTTGGAACAGTCGTATCGAAACGGAGGGGTCCATATCGAAACGACCCGTATCGATACGGGATGAACCGTATCGATACGCGTGAAGCGTAAAGAATTCTGGGAAACGAAATGAAGAACAGGTATCGATACGCGTAGACCAGTATCGATACTGCAAGCCCAGAAATGCATATTTGGTTCAAAGAACAACCAAAGGCTCGAACCTAATCTCTCCTATGAGTATGCAAATGATGTATGAGCAGTTCTAAGCATATTTTAACAGAATCATACTCCCCCTAACTATAGGCATGGAAGAAATTGGGAGTCTAAGCATACAAACATGGCATTTCACAAGATCAAGCATATTTAAGCACAAAAGAAGTCCTAAAAGGTCAAGATAGGCTAGCTAGACCTAACTCTCTCCTAAGGGACCAAAAACGCTCTTTGTCTAAGGGTTTTGTAAAAATGTCCGCTAATTGATTCAAGGTGTCTACATACTCTATAACCACATCTTCCTTAAGGACATGATCTCTAATGAAATGATGCCTTATTTCTATGTGTTTGGTTCTAGAGTGTTGGATGGGATTTTTAGTTAAGCATATTGCACTAGTGTTGTCACATTTTAGGGGTATGGTTCCAACTTTAATACCATAATCTAAGAGTTGTTGCTTCATCCAAAGGACTTGAGCACAACAACTCCCTAAGGATATGTACTCGACTTCGGTGGTAGATAAGGCTACACTATTTTGTTTCTTAGAGAACCAAGATATGAGCATACTACCTAAGAATTGGCAAGTTCCCGAAGTACTTTTCCTATCAATTTTGCAACCCCCATAATCCGCATCCGAGTAAGCATGAAGGTTGAAGGTAGAGTCTCTAGGATACCAAAGGCCTAAACAAGGAGTGTCTCTAAGATATCTAAAGATTCTCTTAACGGCTATAAGGTGAGACTCTCTAGGACTAGCTTGAAACCTAGCACACAAGCAAACACTAAACAAGATATCCGGTCTACTTGCGGTAAGGTAAAGCAAAGATCCAATCATAGAACGATAAAGCTTAGAGTCAACACACTTACCTCCTTCATCTTTGTCAAGCTTTGTAGATGAGCTCATAGGAGTGGCTTGAGGCTTTGCATTCTCCAAGCCAAACTTCTTGAGCATATCCTTTATGTATTTTGCTTGGTTGATGAAGGTGCCATCCTTCTTTTGCTTGATTTGGAGTCCCAAAAAGAATGAGAGCTCCCTCATCATGCTCATCTCAAATTCACCTTGCATTAACTTAGCAAACTCTTGACAATGACATTCATTAGTAGAACCAAAAATAATATCATCAACATAAATTTGAACTACTAAGATGTCATTTTATACATTTTTATGAAGAGTGTAGTGTCCACCTTACCTTTTTCAAATCCTTTTTCAATCAAAAAATTTGAAAGCCTTTCATACCAAGCTCTAGGAGCTTGTTTTAAACCATAAAGAGCTTTGGTAAGTTTGAAAACATGATTTGGAAATTTTGAATCTTCAAAACCCGGTGGTTGTTCCACATACACTTCTTCATTTATAAAACCATTTAAAAATGCGCTTTTAACATCCATTTGAAAAAGCTTGAAATTATGATAACATGCATATGCAAGCAACATCCTAATGGCTTCCATTCTAGCTACGGGTGCATAGGTTTCATCAAAATCTATTCCCTCTTCTTGAGTGTAACCTTGTGCTACAAGTCTAGCTTTATTTTTCACAATGTTACCACTCTCATCTAGTTTGTTCCTAAAGACCCATTTAGTTCCTATTGTAGATTGATTACTAGGCCTATCAACTAATGTCCATACATTACTTCTCTCAAATTGATTTAACTCTTCTTGCATAGCCATAATCCAAAAGTCATCTTTCAATGCTTCTTTTATATTTTTAGGCTCTATGCATGAGATAAATGCAACATGGTTCATTAATCTAAGAGAAGAACGAGTGGTTACCCCCTTGGATGGATCACCCAAGATTTCACCATCTTTGACATAGTTCAACTCCCTTGGGTAGCTCACTTCCTTTTCCTCAATAGCCAAGTCCTTCAAGGCTTCAAGAGGTGGATCTTGTGTGTCTTATTCTTTTGGTTGAATCTCATCCTCCTTTGAAGTTTGACCTCCATCAAAGGCATTTATGATTCCTACATCATCATCATCACAAGAATCGTTCCTAGGAAGGAGGTTATCATCGAATACAACATGAATAGATTCTTCTACTACTAAAGTTCTTTTGTTAAATACTCGATATGCTTTAGAGGTTAAGGAGTAACCTATAAAAATGGCTTCATCACTTTTTGCATCAAATTTACCTAAGTTATCTTTTCCATTATTTAAAACAAAACACTTGCACCCAAAAGGGTGAAAATAGCTAATGTTAGGCTTTTTAGATTTTAAAATCTCATAAGGTGTTTTCTTTAAAATTGGCCTAATCATAACTCGATTTACAATATAACAAGCGGTGTTTGTGGCTTCCGCCCAAAAATATTTAGGTAAGTTATTTTCACAAAGCATAGTTCTAGCCATTTCTTGTAAAGTTCTATTTTTTCCTCTCAACTACCCCATTTTGTTGAGGAGTTCGAGGAGCCGAAAAATTATGGCTAATACCATTTTCATTTAAAAATTCTTCAAACCCTAAATTTTGAAACTCGGTTCCATGATCACTCCTAATATGAGAAATTTTAAGCTCAAGATCATTTTGGGTTAATTTTGAAAATGTGATGAATTTTTCCAAAGCCTCATCTTTAGTACTTAAAAAGAAAACCCAAGTAAATCTAGAAAAATCATCAACAAGTACAAAAGCATACGATTTACCACCCAAGCTCATAGTCCTAATTGGCCCAAATAAATCCATGTGAATTAATTGTAAGCATTTACTAGTAGAAACATCATTAATGGATTTAAAGGAAGACCTATGTTGTTTACCCTTTGAGCATGCATCACAAATTTTATCATTTGAAAATTTTATTTTGGGCAAACCTCTAACTAGATTTAGAGAGACTAGTTTTTCCAAAACACTAATGCTAGCATGTCCTAGCTTCCTATGCCACAACCATGCATCATTTTCATTTTGAGCAACTAAGCATGCATGAGAAGTATGAATGTCATCTAAATGCACCATGTATATGTTTCCTATGCGATGACCTATGAGCATAATACTATTTGATTTAATGTCTACAATTTTACATCCATTTTTATCAAAAAGAACATTAAATCCTTTATCACATAATTGACTTATGCTCAATAAATTATGTTTAAGACCATCGACATATAAGACATTTTCAATGAGAATGGTAGAGTGATTACCTATGGAGCCAATACCTTTAATGTGGCCTTTGAAGTTGTCACCAAATGTTACTACTCCTCCACTTTTAGGCTTTAAATCCATGAATCGACTCTTGTCTCCGGTCATGTGTCTCGAGCATCCACTATCAAGGTACCATGAGTTTTGACTTTGTGCTTTGGCCTTGAAGCAATGCTCCCCCTACAAACAAAGATATTAAACCTTGGTTTTTGGTACCCAAATCATTTTGGGTCCATGAGTGTTAGCTCTCAAAACCTTGGTTCCCTTAGGAATCCAAGATGACATAGCAATAATATTATTAGATTTTACAAGTTCCTTAGGAACCCATACACTTCTAATTCTTTTAGCTTTACTATGTCTAGGGTAGCTACCTTGTTTGTAGTAATTAATCCTTTTCTTAGGTTGGTGTGTTCTAGAGGATTCTCCTACTTCATGCTTGACACTACCAACATTTTTAAAGGACTTTTTGAGCTCATTTAGCTCACCTAACACCTTTTGGTGTTCACTATTGCATTGAGACAAAAGATTATTAAGATCAACATTTTCATCTTGAAAGAATTTAAGTTCATCTTTTAATCCTAAAATCTTTTTCTCAAATTTAGAATTAGCTTGAGTAAGTGAGTCATTTTTCTCATTTAGTTCTTGAATAATCTTTTTATTCTTAATGACCGACTCCTTAAATTTCTCAACTAATTCATCATATACCTCTTGTAACTCATCATATGCATCATTTAATTCTTCATATGAAAAATCTAAAGTAGATGAGTTAGAGGTTACCATGGAGGAGTCTTCCTCAAGTGCCATGAGACAAAGGTTAGCCACTTCTTGTTCGTCATCCTCCGATGACTCCTCATCACTCCAAGTAGCAAGTTTGGCTTTGAGTTTCTTCTTCTTCTCAAAACCCTTCTTCTTGAGTTGAGGGCACTCCGAACGGATGTGGCCGGGTTGTTTGCACTCATAGCAAATGATGGGATCCTTTCCATCTTCTTTGTTCTTCCCTTTGAAGTCCATCTTTCTTTGGATTTTTCTTCCTCGGTTGGACCTCATGAATCGTAAGAACCGTTTGGCAATCATAGCCAATTCTTCAAGTTCGTCCTCATCACTAGATGAGCTCTCATCAAGTTGTGAAGCTTTAGCCTTGAGAGTTATTCCCATCTTCTTCTTCTTTTCAACCTCAAGCTTCTCTACTCTTTTCTCTTCTTTCTTTTTCTCATCTTCCCTTCCTTGCTTCATGATCTCATGAGTAAGAAGAGAACCCACAAGCTCATCAAGCTTTAATGTCTTCAAGTTCTTTGCTCCGATGATAGCGGTTCTCTTCCCATCCCAAGCTTCGGGAAGTGAATAGAGTAGCTTCCGGATAAGCTTGTCTTCCGGTATGATTTCTCCATATCCCTTTAGACCGTTGACGATTGTGGAGAATCGATCAAACATCTTTGACACCGTCTCATCGGGCTCCATCTTGAAGTTTTCATAACTAAGATTGAGAAGTCCAATCTTAGTTTCTTTGACATCATTGGTGCCTTCATAAGTAGTCTCAAGAGTGTCCCACACTTCCTTGGCACTTTCAATGGATGAGACCTTTGAGTAGATGTCCGGACCGAAAGCACAAAAAAGCATATGGAGAGCTTTATCGTTGACTTGAATCTTCTTCCTCTCCTCTTCACTCATTTCGGCTTTCTTCTTCAACACCATCTTGCCTTCACCATCTTGCTTCAATGGAATGTATGGCCCATCCTCAATGACATCCCACACAAGATAGTCACTTGACTTGATGAATAGCCTCATTTTATTCTTCCAAAAAGAATAGTTGTCACCATTGAAGAAAAGAGGCTTGGTGGTTGATTGTGACTCGTACATGCCGGAACCGGAGGTTGAAGCCATCTCTTGATATCTTGATGATCACACTCTTCCAAGGATCTCCTCTTGTGGTTGTTAATCCTCAAAGAGTTAAGCTCTGATAGCAATTGTTGAGTGGATCGAATGATCGATATTTACCAAGAGGGGGGTGAATTGGAAATTTAAAGGATTTTGGTGGAAATTGGCAAATTAAAATTGAAGAACAAGGGATTTAGAGTGGTTCAAGTTCCAAATGAACTCTACATCCACTACCTTAGTCTCACTAAGGATTTGCAACAATTTCACTAAATTGATCTTCCCCTTTTCTAGGACAAGGAGGCAACCCTTTACAATTTCGGTTGATTTTTCTACCCAAAAATCAACCCAACCCTTACACAATAGAACAAAGAAATTTGTAGGCTAATTAGGTATCTCTCAATACAAATGATAGCCCCAATACAAGCACTCAACCCAATTTTACAAAGTAAGAATGAAGAACACAAATTGGGATTTCTAGACAAATATGAAATTTGGCACAATTGCTTGGATTTGATGAATAAGTGTTTGCTTGAAGTTCAATAGTTGTTGCTGTAGCTTTTGGATGTCTCTTTTATACCTCTTCATTGATTTCTAGCCGTTTGGGTTGTTAGGGGCTTAATTAGAGCCGTTGGAACCCTCTCTTACCACCATAAATGCACTTCTGCAGCTACCAGTATCGGTACGCGGGAAGGTGTATCGGTACCTGTCTCAGAAAAGAAAGAGCCGTTGTGTGCATTTAATACAGGGGTATCGATACGCGCGTAAGCGGATCGGTACGGTGTATCGAAACGGCAAGGGCCGTATCGATACTATTTTCTGAACTTAGCTCACTGTCCAACTCCGTATCGGTACGGGAGTTATGCGTATCGATACGGGTCAACTAACTTTTAAAGTTTGGTTACCAACCAACTGACACCAACGGTCATATATTTTTAAACCGACTTATCTTAAAAAAGTTACAAAGCCCGTATCGATACGGGGGTTAGCCGTATCGGTACCGCATTCAAACTCTTTGAATTTTAACACAGGGCCGTATCGATACTAGGGTTTAGGGTATCGATACAGATGTCGACAGTGACCAAGTTTGACAAAATGGTATCGATACGCTAGGTGCTGTATCGATACGCCTGGACGTTTTTGGATGGTTTTTCCTTGGAACACTTAGAAAATATTTTGAGTTTGAGTTTTATAAATCAGTTTCAAAGTGTTGGTGTTTTAAAAACTTATTAAGGGACTTAAAAACTAATTTTAAGTTTTACAAAATAATCCTCAATGATTTAATTATATCAAAATCAAACATAGGTTTTACATTAGTGTTGATAGATTGGCAATGGGAAACCAAGTTTTGTATTTGGGAGATGTGTTAAACTCCCTAAGGTTGTGGCATGTGGGTTTTGGTGTGTTGGTTTGTAAATGGCCGTGATTGCTTGTTTTTGAGGTTGGTTTGCCTATTTGTGTTTTGATATTAGGAAGCATGCCTCTAGTCTAATGAGATTTCATGTTTGATGCTATGATTGTGTTTGAGTGTTCCAAATATGTACCTTATATGTATGTTGACTTGTTTGTATGATTAGAGAGTCCTTGGGATGTGTTAGATTGGGTTTTTGAGTGAAAAACCAGTCTTTGCTGCAATTTTTGGGCAAACCGTATCGAAACACCCTCTAGTGTTTCGAAACGGGGGCTTGTAATGGCCTTCGTGTTTCGAAACGATAGAGGTTGTTTCGAAACGATTTGGCTACTAGAATGCCACGTTTCAGAACTGGTCTCGAAACACACCCGCGTATCGAAACGTTCAACGCCGTTTCGATCTAGTGTTTCGATACGACAGGTGTGTGTTTCGAAACGGGTGACCGTTGGACACAGATTTGAATTGTTCTGATGTTAGCATGTTTTACATTTTAGTCCTAAATGTTGAGATTGCAATTGCTTGAGCTTGAGATGTCCAATTAAGTTGAAATTTGGCAGAGAGGCATGTAACATGACTAATTTCATATTGGTAACCTTAAAAGCAATGAAGACCTTCTAATTTACAGAAATTACAATTTGGTCCCCAAACTCATGTAAAGTGCAATTGAGTCCCTATATGATATCTGTTTGCTGTGCCTTTCTCAATCGTATCTCGTGAGTACTCACTTAGGGTTAACATGTATCTAGAAAAGAGTAAAAAGAAAAAAAGGTCGTGAATCAAGGTTGACTTTCGGGTTGACTTTGATTTTCCCCGTGTAATCTTTGTAGTTCGGGTCAATCGTCTAGGGGGGGCTAAGGGGGTTACACCGGTAATGTGTATGAAATGTGTGGGAGAACGCTTGTAATCCGTGTATCCGATTGTGTCATTTATGTTTGTTTTGGTATGGTTTGAGAATTGATCATTTGTGAGCCAATATAATGTTGATGACTAATGATTTAAGCATGAGATGCTTGTGGTTTATGCTAGAATGCATGTGATGCTTGGTTTAAGCATGAGCAAAAGATTATTTGTTGTTATTTTAATGATGACTAAAGCATGTGGTTTGAAAAGTGCATTGATGTTTAGAAGAGCATGTTTAAGGAAAGGCATGAGGTTGCAATTGATGATGTAATGGTTTTATGAAATACATTGATGAATGTTACTTTTAGCGATCCTCACTAAGCAATATGTTTACGCTCATTTGTTTCATCAATGTAGAGAATTGAGCAATCAAGGCAGCCCAATAGCAAGGGGATTCCAAGAGTTTTGACTAAACAATGTATGTGGTTCACCCTTAGTGTAATTAGAGGCAATGGGTGGGATTTCTACTTTTTGGTTTGTTGGTGATGTTGCCACCTTAAGCATGTTTGGTTTCTGATTTGGACTTGTAATCGACCTCTAATTGGTTTCATGGTTTGCTTATAGCGTTCTGTCTATGCTTTACGTTGTTTTCTTAGGCATGCTTGAATAACTAACGTATCATCATGGTTTGATGTGTTCGATGAGTATGATTTACTGTTTAATGATGTCTACATGTCTATTAGGTTGATTATAACCTGCCTGCATGATTTAAGCTCGTTTGGATATGGTTAAGTGTGTTAAATGCCTTTGGAATGTGCTTTTCTAGTATGTGTATCGATACACGGGGAAGTGTATCGATACACTAAGGCCAATTCTAGGCTTTTCGGTACAGGGGTATCGGTACAGATTGCCCGCGTATCGATACGCCCAAGCCAAGTTTGAAGGTCGTACCGATATGCGGAGAAGTGTATCGATATGCCCTTCCCATATTTTGCTACCATCTTTTCGTGTATCGATACAAGCTCAGGTGTATCGATACGGGTAGTTAAAATTCAGTTAAAAGAATCATTCTCAAGTCTTGAAATGTCACGTTTTGGTCCTTGAATGTTAATTGATCAATTGGATGAGTTTGGATGATCGGTTTGAGTCGAAATTTGGCATGATGGAATGTTACATGAGTAATTAAGAAACGGTAACTTTAAAACCTGGAAAGTCCCTGTAATTTTTGTAATTTTAAAAATGGTCCCTAAAAGTCTTAAGTATGCAATTAAACCCCTATTTGAATTCTGATCGTTGTGCCGTTTCTTTCTAATGGTCTTGCTAAACACATAGGTTAATATTGTGCATCTAGAGAAGAAAAAAAGAAAAAAAGGGTTTTCAATCGAGGTTAACTTTTACGAGTTGACTTCAGTTTTCCCCGTGTAATCTTCTTAGTTTGTTTTGGGCGTCTAGGCCGGGCTAAGGGGGTTATATTACAAAATAGGAGCTTGGAGTTTAAAATATTGTACATCAAAATAACATTCCAAATATAATTTAGATACTCAACCACTGTAAGGTCCTATGAATACAATAGCCCAAACTAAACATCAAGAATTATACTCTAAAGCGATGTGGTGCTTAGAAATCCCTTCACAATGTGATCCTCGATCACGATCAACCTAACCTATGAATGGAAACAAGGATTCCGAACGCTGAGCTTACAAAGCTTAGTGGTACATTTATACTCTACCACAGTTAGTGAATGTCATAAAATAAGCATGCAAGATAAATGTAGTCTAGAGAGCATAGATAATCCTTCACTATCTATGAGTCATCATCTAGCCTACACTAACTAGAGTTCTTATGTCACCTATCTCAAGGAATCCTCACATCTATAAGAAGCATTACAAGATAACAAGGCTTCAAAAAAATACTCGAGGTCACTCAGCCCCTCAAGGATAATACATCCATAAGCAATCATACATGGCACATAAGGCCCAACCATACCCGAGATCTCATTAGACCATCAAGGCAAAAGAACACAAAGTAGAGCCAAAAACCTGGAGTGGGACCCGAGGCCACACGGTATCGGGAATGTACGCTATAAACTCTACAATATCTAAGTGAGACCCAGGGTGACACAACTATAGAAATGTACACTCTATACTCAAAATCCCCCCTCGAGTATCTTCGGATTTGGTGCCACACAATGCAGGAACGTACATAAGACATCTCAGACCATGGTGTTGCAACACTCTCTCATTGGGTATCCGGATCCCACCAAACAAGGTAACTCAACCAATCAAATGCCTACCTGGCATACAAGCAACATGATCCCAAGGATCACCATATTTTCGCTAATCATCAACACATCTTCTATTTTACATTACTAAGTTATTAATACATCATGGAGAAGTATATAACTAATCTCATTAACTATTTCTATTAGCCCATGTTATCTCATTAATCAAGATGACTCGGCCAACAAGTGCCCACATGGTACACAAACATCAATATATCATCAAGCGACCCTATGATTGCTAACAAATTTTGAGTCACCCAATTCAGTTACCCAGTTCTTACTTAATATACTCGTAAATAAGGGTCAAATCTCAGTTTCTCAGTTTTACAATTCATTTTACCACATTAGAAGCCCATTGGACCACTATCCTCGAATTACTAGCCCTTCAAACTCAAATTCACATTTTCAGGTAGATTGCCAAGTGGGTACACATACGGCCTTCGTTTACTGGTACGGTACCCTTAGGTATCGGTACTCACAGTGTACCGATACAAAAATAGCTCACTGGAATTTTAAATAAACAAGGGGTACCGGTAGGGGTCGACCTGTACTGATACGACTTGCATCATGTACCGGTACAATTTGAAGCTCGTATCGATACGGCTTGCATCATGTACTGGTACAACTTGAAGCTCGTACCGATACATCCCTCCAGTTTATTTGTGTTCTTCAACCCAGAACACATGGTACCGATACGACTTGCATCACGTACTAGTAGAGCTTGAAGTGCGTACCGATATGCCCCTCATATTTTATATGTGTTCTTTAACCCAGAACATAAGGTACCAAAATAGCATCACGTACTAGAAATGGCTTTCTAGGCTCGAAAAATCATCCTCGAAGCCCCCAAATCTCAACCAAAAACTCCTTAACTTGATCCTACATCTTATAGAAGTTATTTAGGTGGTTTACTACCATCTTTACACATGATTAACAACAAATTCGAGATTTACCATTTTAAAGTCTCATCCACCCAAAATGCACCCAAAGAACCATAAACATCAAATCGAGCAATCCCAACTATAAAATCAATCAAGGCAATTAATTTATGATCTTCAAGAATAGTTGGAGTCAGAGATGTACTAACCTTTAGAAACAAACTAGAATTTAAGCTCCCACACAAAGCTTCTTCAACTTCCTCATGCCACACACACACACGGAAATTGAAACAAGACTTGAGATAACAGCTAAGGAAATTTTTACTACGAATTTACGACAAAATAAATGGGTAGAAACTCTTGAAACCCCAAATCCTTCAAAAACCCATTAATGGAGAACTTACCTTTTAGAGAAGAGAATACACTTTTCTTGAACCTCATGAGGCGAGGGTTAACAAGCTTGATTCTTGGATTTTGAATAGGAGAAATGGTTGGAAAAGTTTGGATTTTTAGAGTTAGAAACAGAGCTTGGAGGAAGAGAGAAATGAGAGATGAAGAGAGAAGAAAAAGTGATCTTGCTTTCTCCCTCTTTCACGTGAAAGACAACCATTAAAGGGGGTGTCAGCACTTTAGTTAAAAAATGGGTCTAAACACAACATAAAACCCTCAAGCTTTTCCTTTTTTACAAAATGGTCTCTCTCCAAACCTATATGATCCAATTCTCACCCAATTAGGCCCAAACTTAGCCCAATGGGTCCAATTACCCAATCTAACATGAAGGTCCATAACCCGGGTCAACGCTCGTTCGTTGAATTAGAATTTTGGGTTGTTACAAATAAGGTCTGAGGTATTTCAAGCTTCTCATTACCCCTTGTAGAATCGATCATAAAATGGGGAGGATGCATGTCAATCGTTTCCTTGCCCTTTGTAGAATCAATTGTAAATAGGAGTGGAGAAATCTGCACGCTGAGGCATCTCAGACCCTTGGAGAGTCTGTCACATGTTTTTTGTTGAGGCATATGTATGCTCTTGTAGAACAATGCCCTTGGAGAATCAGTCGAAAGTGTAAGTAGATGAGCGGAGGCATCTCAATGTCCTTGTAGAATCACAGTACCAGTGGCACTAAATGGACAGATGTATTACTATTCTTTTAGAAACAGACGTTCATTGAGTTGAGGATTTCAAAACATTGTAGAATCAATCGTAATATGGAGATGTTGTAGAAACAGACGGATTTTGGAGATGTTATTGACACAAAAGAAATTTGCATGTATTGAATGAGCATACACATTCATCCTTCTAGTTTTTCATTTAACATCCAAGTAGTTATGTAGTAATTTCAAATATCTACTCATTCATTCATCATCAGTAGCAATGGTTATTCTGGCATTTATAGTAGTTTAAACATTTGTATGGGACATACCAAGTCTCTAGGGTGCTTCATGTATCAATGGGTTACCTTTTGTACCTTATGGTTTTGTGGCGGAGATCATTTGTTGGAGGGATGTTTGTAGAAGACCTGTTGTAGCGCAAAATTTCACTTTTATTCCATTTGTTGGGGAGGGGGTCATTCGCACTTTCTTTAGTCATGCACACACAAAAGTAACTAGGAGGAAGAGGTTACCCTATAATTCAAATATTTTTACATGTATATTAAAGGCATTCACTCCAGGAGACATATGCGTTCCAAGCCATCTAAAGTGGTGAACTATATCTTTACATGTAAAAATATTACAAATGGATGGGAAGTCTTCAGTTGGTGGCGCTTCTTACGCATGCCAGGTCTGGTTGCCTACAGAACGTCTAGTTGCCCTTGGTGACTTCGGCGACTTCTATTGATGTTTCTTCACCCTCGCATATATCCTGGAATTTGGGGGATGGTACTCTTTACGTGCATACACCTTGCATACTTGTACATGAGTTGCGGGTTAGCGTACGCAAGGTGCGACGCTTGCTTGCGCTAGCGATCGCGTCAAGGAGATGTCTTGTAGTGCCTGACAAATGGCATAACTACTTTAAGCTAGAACTACTCCTTGGTTTCAAGTGATTCAGACCTTTCTTAGTGTAGCAAACCTTCACATGCCTCTGGCCCGTCGCTGACCGCATGTGTGGTGAGATATTGCTATCACGTTGATTCCATAGTGTTGCCCCTGAATGTTGGTGGTGAAATGTTGTTAACCCATGTTTTCTATTTCTTCCCTCTCTAGACCCGAAATAATTTTGAGTGAGGGAAGATCACGACTGATTTCCTTTGTCAGAAAGTTGTCCACACTAACTGCACCAATTTTTTATGTCGATTTTGGGCGACACCAGACAAGAAGTTGGAGACGACTGTCAAAGGATGGTCGGACGACGAGTATTGGTGGTCCACCCATCGTAGACGGGCAAAGAGCCACATTAGAGGGTGGTGGATTGTAAAATCGGGTGGTTCACCCTTAGTTGACATGGGGCCTAGAGCCGCAAATACTATAGAATGGGTGATCAAAGTCACGTGGGAGAGGAAGGCGAGAGAATGGTGTGTAATGGGGAGTTGTAGAGTCATCGTGGGATTATCCCTTTTATCCTCGGTCTTTGGGGTATTTATATCCCCTTGGTACTGTAGATGGGGTGATGGTTGATGAGACCGTGTCAGACCTAGTGATGGCTATTGATGGGCTGGCAAGTAGTAGCTCGATTGTCAGGTTGTGAGCTCAGTCGAGCTTGATGGTTGTCTTATCAAAGTGCAGGAGCTGAGTGGGGAGAGAGGTGTGGACGCTGGGAACTCTAGAGACCCTTACAGCGAGGGCTTGGGGATCCTAGAGGCGTGTAGACTCTAGAGGCTTCGTAGATCTCGGAGGTGAGCCTTCGAGAGATGTCGAAATGTAATACAGGGACGGTAATATCTTTCTTAGAGACTCCGGAAGCACTCAGCGAAGGTATAAAATAATGTATTTAGGTATACATTTATTAGGTGCATTAATAATTCATATTTCCCCGCCTATTTTTAGGGCTCGTGAACATTATTTTAATATAAAATATTTATTAATTTTCACTACATGAAATCAAAATATTTTATTTAAATAGAAATACTTACGATAACTAAACATGAAATTACACGTGTAACATACAATTGATAAATAAAATCTAATGAAAGAATATAAATAAAAATATAATGCCCTGTTTGTGAATTAACAGATAGTGGATTACATTAGCTGATAGCTGATTCCATTAGCTGATTTGACTAGCGGATAGTATAAAAGTGTTTGGTAAAATTAATTGATAGCTGATAGCTGTTAGATTATTTAAACAAGCAAAATGACATATAAGGACATGATTATATTCAATACTTGTTTGAATAGTTTATTAGTTATCAATATTTTGTATCTAATTATTATTAATTAGATCTATAAAATTATTTTTAATATAACTTTTCTAAACACATTCGAATGATTTATATATTAATTTATTATTTATATAATTATTTTAATATAATATAATTAATTAATAAATTTAAATACACATATAAATATGTGACAATAAAAAGAAAAAAAGTAAATAGGATTAGCTTATAAATAGGGTGAGAAAATATTTAATTTAAGTTATTTTGATATTTTTAGTAAATGGTAAGGGTAAAAGAGTCTTTACAACTCTAATATCAAACCTCTAATATCAAAAAGCTCCTATTATAAGCTTTTTCAAAATTAACGGTTTCATTTCAATCTATTCTTTAAATCCATTGTTCACCAAACAACAATATTATCGGATTTGACTGGCTAAATCTCTAATTATATCTCAAACTTCTAATTTTTGCCCAAACCTCTCTAAGAGAAAAATCAAATCAGAATTAAAGATGGAGATTTCGTAAATTCGTACTTTTTTACCCTTCAATCTTTATTATTTTAAACTCTGTAAAATTAATGTAAACATTTGTAATAATTTTCATAAAAGAAGCGTATAAAATTAAAAAAAATCAGAATTAAAAATGCTTGCTTCGTAAAATAAAATCATGCATACTTGTTCATTGTAATCCAAAACATAAAAGAAGCTTATAGAATATGATAATTATATTACTTTCTCATCAAATTAAAATTATTAAATTAATTTAGAGTTAGAATTTACCTAAATAATTATAAAATTAAAATAAATACGAACAAACCATTTATAAAAATGAAGCTTTATATTACCTTATCATCAATTAAAATAATCTTATATTTTTTTCGACAGTATTTTTATAGAAATATAAATCGATATTTCGTCTTCAAAGAACTACTACTCTAACACTTATTTTGTCCGGATGCATGAATAAAACTTTAATATTACTAAATTCAAAGTGTTACTTTTGTATAATAATTAAATTAAGATCAATACTAAATAGCATCCATCAATATCTAAATAGTTATTATTTTTTTATTTAAAAATAGTAGAGCATGTTAAAAAAATAAAAATAAAATAATTTAGCCTGTTCAAAACTTTTTTCAACTTTTTATGAGATAAACAAATATTGTTTACGGCTGGCTGCAATCAATTGAAGAAGAAGGAATTTATTTACTTTTTTCAAAAGAATATTGTTTCAGTATTCATCTCCCCACATGATAGAATTGAAAAAACACTCCGTCTAAACTGTATGATCTGCCAGCTCCCTCAAGAGTTCCACAACTTCATCGGATGATCGAAGGACATAGCGCGAATCCGATCTTTCCCTTGCAACAGTGCATGAAAAATAATTGTCAGCCTGAAGATCAAGCACGGAAGGTGGCCTCACGTCTTGTTCTGTGACTATGCTCGACATTGAACGTGGTCTCCGAAGATGAGCTGTCCTTGATCCCGATGTCCTCTGTGGTGTTACAGGAGAAGAAGAAGACGAAGACGGGGTCTCCGAAGGAACCTCGAGCTCGAAATACCTATAAATGTCTTCATCCTGAACCAATTGCACAACGAATGTTTCATCATTTAGTTAAGGAAGTACCTATATGGCTGGCTCCAAAGGAAAGGGAAAGCACCTTAGTGAGAAAGTGACCCATACACAGGACATAATCAATGGGGTCCTTTATGCCTTTGTCCTGAACTATTTTTCGGAGGATTCGATCGATTGCAGCACCCTATAATCAAAGCATGTGATATTAGACAACTCGTGCTCCTTATTCATTACAAGAAGAGGAGCCACGAAAACACACCTTTGTAACAGATATGGATCGAACTTCAACAGACCGGCTACCTCGGAGAACATCAAGAGATGCGTTGGAGATGGGGCCAGTCCAAAGATGCTGCAATAGATCTCTTGCTTGAAGTCTTCCGAACTCGATATCTATCATTTTCAGGTTGCTCAGAAGATCAATTGGTAAACATTAGAGACCAATATGTGCTGAATAGAAGTTTACCTGAATACTTATAGTTCCACATGAGTGAAGTTTCTCGGAGCTCGAAATGAGATCTAGGAGTTCTTTCAGTGAAATATTCAAATACATTCTGAAATCATTGAGTGAAAGTCAGAGTAAGAACACATCCCGTTCATACGGACTACAATCATCATCCACAACCAACGTTATGTACCTTGATACTATCCGCCCAATCCATATTTATATTTTCAGGCATTGTTGCCATCCAGTCTCCCGTCGTAACTCGTAAAAACATCCCGTTTTCAGCTGCCAACCACAAGCTGTAATCGCCGAAATTCTGTAAAGCAAATTACAGGTTCAGAAATTCCATTTTAAAGGGGGGGGGGGAGAAAATGCAATGAGACATATTTAGAAAAATAGAAATAAGCATACATCATCCAGGACACTTCTGCCGCTTCCACTGAGGACAAGAACCGTTGTCTTTGGATCGTTACAAAGCTTTCTCAAAGGTTCTTGTACATCAGGACGTAACTTGGGCTCCAAGACTTTAATTTGACTGTCCTTCCTCCCAAGGGTATTCCCTGGTTCAGTTAAGGTTGCATTGAACCCCTGTAACATGGAAGAATGATTATGTTCAGAGACTGACAGAGAAAAGCAATGCTGTTTTTAACATTGTCAACTAAAGAAAGGATCGAATATGAAAACTAGCATACCAATATGATAAATCGGTTATTGGAACGTGTGAAACGATCAACCGCAACTTCAATCCGAAGTGGTGGTGGAATCTGTGTTCTCCTCAATTGAGCTTCAACAATGGTATCATTAAGTTCACTACACAGAAAAGAGAAACAAAATTCAAATCCTCTCACATTATACGCACCAAATGTTTTTATCTACGAAAATACGAGTGCTAAGCTGTATGATAACCACCTTACAAAGGTTGCAGCCCATTCTTGAGATGTGTGTGAAGTCACATGCTTGAAGTTATGGTGGTGGCGTTTTTCTCTTTCGTCAGCTGACATGTCCAAAGCTTGACCAATTGAAGAAGCAACTTCGGACACATTCCATGGATTAATCAGAATGGCTCCAGCACCAAGAGACTGAGCAGCCCCAGCAAACTAGAAAATATGCATAGACATTATTAAGAAAATTTAAGCTTTAAAGTTTACACATTTGGAAAAGACCTGAACAAATCCAATGTAAGTACCTCACTTAGTATAAGGACCCCTTTCTTGGACGCCTGGCAGGCAACGAACTCATAGCTGACAAGGTTCATCCCATCCCTTATAGATGTCACAAGAGCTACATCTGTATAATTTGCCAATACCCAAAATATTGGACATGCATAAGACAAGTTATCATTTGAAACAAAAATAGGGATTCAAATCGGTGTTATATAACACAAAATTTGGTACCGGTAATAGCGTATAGCGCACATAATGAGTGAAAATCAAGAGTACGGTCCTGTTAAAGAGTAAGGAAAAATTTTTAGAAATCTTCAAAAAAAATCCATCAAGAACCACAGACAGAAATGGCTTAAAATTTAGACTAAAGGGTGGCAATGTTTTATATACTTAGGGGATAAACACTTGCAGTTAAGTATAGAAAAGTTTGGAACTTCTATGTAATCAAACTAAGTAGAGTACCTAAGGAAGTTAACTAATGATTAACTTGATATATAAGCTTCACAGGTTCATTCAGGACATGCAAAAAGTCATAGCATAACTGCTCAACACACAAAATTGCAACTTATTTCTCATCAAGTATGCTAAAATCTTGCCAAGACAACTGCTTTCTATCTAAGTGATTGTTGATTAATCATATATAGTGACGGATAAAAGATAATAAGGTATAGACAAACCAGATGATGTATCGGTACAGTGGTAAGAGTTCCAAATCTTCCATTAATGCGCCCAACAATCTCATGGACCTGGCTTGAAAGCCTTTGATCTATGATATCAAGAAAGTAAACAAGGTTCATGAAGGAACCTTTGATCATCAGAAGACTAGTGGTAAAAATGGACCAATTATTAAAAGATAAGACCGGCACTGCATCTCTTATTTACACAATGTATGATGTTCATGAAGGAACATACACTCGGGAACTTCAGTCCTGGTAGGGACAGCAATTTGCAGGAGAACCACCTTATCATGCCAATTGGGATTTTCCTCGAGGAATTTTTCAAATGCCAAAGCCTTCTGTGGTATTCCCTTGATCATGTCAAGTCTATCCACGCCTAAAACGACCTGACCATTTTTAAAATCAAAACAGCCTGAGAATTTGCTTCCCTTAAATCAAAGAAAAGATTTGAAAATGCGGAATGGATCCCTACCTTTCGACCCACAAACCTCCCTTGCAGTTCTTTAATGAGACCTTGTACTTGAGGGAGTTCTACAGCTTTAATGAATTGATCAGAATCAATCCCTATTGGAAACTGTAATTCAACAAAAAAGGTATAAGACCAAATTAAAAGAGTCTTAGATAATAAATGGAGAAAGAGATAAGTTAAGACATACTGCAGCTACACGAGTCAGCTTTCCTTGATCCTCAACTCCTTCAGGTGTGCCCTCCAGCCCGAGAATGCGAGTACAAGCACTAACAAAATGCCTTCCATAGTCATATGTATGGAAGCTGTAAGGTCATAAAACCCACAATTAAAACGATAACACAGTAATGCCCTTGAGAACTTCAACACAAAGTGCAAAAAGTGATAGCAGAGTCCATTAAAACCGACATTGCAATTCGAAGAAAAAGAAATTGTGATGTCGACATTGAAACTAAGCAAGAAGAAAAATGATCTTACCCTACTAAATCAGCAGCAAGAACGGACCTCAGCAGCTCTGACCGGGACGGCAGTGTCCTATGGACTTCAGAAGAAGGAAAGGGAGTATGCAGAAACCAACCGACTTTCATTTTACTGTTCTCTTCTTTCAAATATTTGGGAAGGAACATTAGGTGGTAATCATGGCACCAAACCACATCCCCTTCCTCATATTGTTCTTTAACTGCATCGGCAAACAACCGGTTTGCCTTTTTATAAGCATCAAATTGGGATTGGAAACTCCGAGTAGTCGCAAGACGATCTTCTTGCGGAAGTCCAAGATAGTGAAACAGCGGCCACAATATGTTGTTACAATACCCATTATAATATTGTTGAACAATTTCTTCATCAAGAAACACCGGTACGCACCTCTGGCATTAATTAAAGAAGAAAGTTAAACTAAATACTAATCTTTCAAGATTATGGAATTGCATGTTTTAACAAGAAGAATAGACCTTTGCAGCTAAAGCTTCAGTTAATTCCTTTCGTCCTTTTTCATCAGAGACGGCTACACCTGCCCAACCAATCCATTTGGTCTCGAATTCCTTCACACCTTCATACGAAGGTCAAAATAAAAACAATAAGAAACGAAAACAGGAAATCAAAAAAAATAATAACGAAAAACAAGAATCGATCACTTTGACTTTACCAAGAAGTGCACTGACTAGGCCTCCTGCACTCACATTCAGATGCCAAGAACCGTCGTCACGCCTGACCGCAGAAACGGGCAACCTATTAGCAACCACCAAGAGGCGTTGTTTGGAAGCCTGAAACTCTTTCCGCTCACATGCATCGTACGAAGCCCTTGCTTTTGAAGTGGGTTCTGAAGAGTCTTGTTCATCGTTGAACACGCGAGATGAAGTCCCAGAATCGGATGAAAAAGACTCTTGTTGTTGAGTTGAGGGTAACTCAACTTCAGCATCATGCTCTTGGGTTGACGATAACTCGACTTCACCATCATTGGAAGACTTGGTGGATTTCCTTATCTCTCTTTCTCTAAGAAGCCGTTCCAATCTTGTTCTTGGCAAACCCAGAGCCTACGCGAATCAAGAAAACCAATAAGAAATCGAACAGATTGTAAAGGAAAAAGAAAAGGGTTGTTTAAAGTTACCAGATTGTTCTTGTTTTGCAAAGTGGACGTCTCTTGGACTTGGGACACAATCGCCATTGATTTTGGAATGAATGGCGAAAGAATGCTGTGGAATGAAGTAGAAAAGAAATCAATGAAAAAGGAAATGCAAAATCTATGGGCATATAGCAAAGAATCGGAGATATATATAGGGATAGGGTTTAGGGTTCGTCGTCTTCACAGAGTTTGTTATCCATAACCGTTTCCGTTTCTGGCATTGAAAAAGGCCAACTGCAACAGGCCTTTCCTTTCTCCTCTCAGGCCATGCAGCACCACCCCGGGTTTTGCTTATTATTTGGATAAACTTGAATATTCTTTATCCAAGAAAGCAGTAGACCTGCTACCAGAAAGCAAACTGTATCAACTTTGTCAACCGAATACAATCAAAATTCACCCCTAGTCAGCGGCTGACATGCAACATAACTTTTTTAAACAAGTTATAATTTTTTCAGTGAATTAAGTGTTGTTCTTAACTTTTTTTTATTTAATTAATGTTTAGGATATTATTAAAATGAAGCCTAGCCTCAACCTTCTATTTTCTATGGTTATCTTTTAAAATCTTGTTAGTCTCTAAGATAAACAACTTGGTTCCTCCTATGCCCATGCCCCTACTGTTAATATTCTTCCCCTGGATATTAAGTTTTTAATACCATATACAATTTGATCTTCTCTAATTGAGTGCCTCGAAATAACTATATGCCATGATTAAGTGTTCAACATATATGAAGCATTGCAGATGCATGATCAACGTGCTAAATTGAGTTTTTAGCTTGTGTCACGCCTTAAAAATCAGACTAGTCCTTCAATTTACGAATATAATAAAATTTAAAAAATATATGAGTTAAAATTATTATTAAACTCTAAATTAAAACTTTGGTTTACGGGTAAAAAATAAGTTAGGAAACGGTTGTGTAGGTAATCGAACAAGTTTTAGTTATAACGAATTTGATATCGTGGGTCAAATCGAATAAAATTTTATAAAAATAATTAAATTACTAAAATTAATTAAATTTCATAGGACGTTGTTGTTGTTGTTGTTGTTGTTGTTGTTGTTGTTGTTGTTGTTGTTGTTGTTGTTGTTGTTGTTGTTGTTGTTGTTGTTGTTGTTGTTGTTGTTGTTGTTGTTGTTGTTGTTATTATTATTATTATTATTATTATTATTATTATTTAAGACTTATGTTGTACTTGTGGTTAATAAAAAAAAACTTATGTTGAACTAATTGAGTGGTCTCGGTGGTAGAAGGTGACATTGTTCTTCCTAGTTGAATCAAGCTTGAGTGTTGTAGTATGCACAATGTGCCTTTTTAAAAAGAATAAGAGTAAAGAATATGTATTACAATGTAATCACACCAGAATTTAAAAAAAACCCATAAATTATGAACACTAACCTCTAAACTCTAAAACATAAATCTTAAATCATAAAGCCTTAAACTAAGACTCTAAATTGTAAATTAGACTCGTTTGTGAAAAAGCTTAAATCCATGAAACATTTTCTCAAAATAATTAGCAAATAATATATGCTAGAAGTTCTAAAACATTGACGTATGTGAGTAAGATGGAAGGGTTGCGAATTGCTCCGAAGATTGGTTCTTGTTTTACAATTGACAAAGTTGGACATAGCATGGCCTTGCATTTATGTGGAATTATAATGGCCCAGTTTCTACTTTCTATTTCAAGTTTCCCACATATTAGAAGAAGCCACCGGAGATTAATAGGTTTTCATGGTTATTAGAGAAATACTTGGTTATTTTAATATCGTGCTCTTATTGAACCATAACGAGGGAGATGGTTATAGTTTAGACTAGAGGTGGCAATCGAATCATTCGGTTTGGGTTCGGTTCGGGTTGTTTCGGTTCGAGTCGTTTCGGGTCTATTTAGAATCGGTTTAGATTCGGTTCGGGTCGGTTCGGGTTCAGGTCTAATTCAGGTCTGTGATGAGTCGGATTCGGTTCGGGTATTGGATCAGGTCAAAATCGGATCGGTTGTTTTCGGGTCAGGTCAATATTGGATCGGTCGCTTTCGATTCAAGTCAAAATCGGGTCGTTCGGGTCGCTTTCAGTTCGGGACAAAATCGGGTTGTTCGAGTCGATTTCGGGTCGGGTCAACATTTGAATTTTCGAGTCAATTCGATTTGAGTTGGGTTTAGGGTTTGAGGTTTAGTATTTATGGTTTAGTTTAGAGTTATTGGTGTATGAGATTAATTATGATTCAACTTGTTAATCTATGCATTTGAATTTGATTAAATATTTAAATCAAAGCTTCATGTATCCATATCAAAATTTTTTGTATAATTATATTAAATCAAAGTTTATTATATGTAATAATAATAATAATAATAATAATAATAATAATAATAATAATAATAATAATAATAATAATAATAATAATAATAATAATAATAATAATAATAATAATAATAATAATAAATATTAAATCAAAGTTTATTATATGTAATAATAATAATAATAATAATAATAATAATAATAATAATAATAATAATAATAATAATAATGTCTGAAATGAATTAATTTATTAAACTTAGGATCTAATTGAGCTAACTAAAATCTAGAAGCATAAATCACGAAAATAATTAAAATAATTATAAAACTAAATGTGAAATTTCAATTAAATTAATCTAAATTGAAACTCAATTAAATTAAGAAAAAGAAAAAGAGAAATACAATTGGTAAAAATAGAGAGGGAAAAGACAAAATTTAGAAGGAAAATAAGCCACTAATTTTTTAAGCTAGATTGAAAAAGAAGACAACTAGTAAAAATAGAGAGGGAAAATACAAATTTTGGAGGGAAATAAGCCACCAATTTTTTAAGCTAGAGATTAATTACTTTTTAGGTCATGTTGTATTTAAAATGTTACATTTTAGTACTAATAGTCAACTTTATGTTTTAGTTTAATTTTAGTCACAAGTATTCTCACGGTTTAGAATTCGGATATAGAAATCCCCTCAACGTAATGATATTTAGTCTCTAAAAATTTACTTTTAGTCGAAATAAACTAATCTTTGTAATTTAGTCTATTAATTTAATATAATGGTATTTTTGTTCATTTTAATTTCTAAGATTTAATTTTTAGCCAAAATGACATAAAATGTTATTATAGCACAATTTTGTCAAAAGCAACGGTCTCTTCCATAGTATAGTACAAAAAGATAATAAAACATACTTCATTTTATTATTTATTATATTTTTAAAAATATATAATATTAAAAATAAACTATTCATTTATATTACCTTAATTTTCGGGTTAAAATTGGGTCGATATTCGGTTCAGCTTTCGGATCGAGTCAAATCGGTTTGGGTCCATTCGGTTCAGGTCCATTTCGGTTCAACAAAAAAACTTTGGGTCGGTTTCGGTTCGGTTCGATTTATTTCGGGTTTCGGGTCAACTTCGGATCATCATGTTCGGGTCAAAATCGGGTCTCAGTTCGAGTAATTCGATTCGGGTTTCGGGTCAAATTTGTCAGGTCTAATTTAGACACACGAGTATTGTATTTTTAGTAAATTACATGAAATTAAGAGTAATTTTATCCTTTTAAATTGGAATTAGTAAATTTAAATGAAATAATTGGAATCATAATGATTAAAAGTCACAAAACTGATAAAATACATTATTTGAACAAAAGTCATTTACATAAAAAAATAGTATTGATTACTCCTAAAATAAACCTATTAATCTTAGCATAACATTTGATAAAGAATAAAAGGGGAAAATTGACATTGTAACACTGTTATAATTATTAAGAGGTTTTATTCTTGACCCGGTGTTAACCTTTTTGTTATCATATTACACTCGACATACCTACAATCCAAGCAATTAATATTAGAAAAATTTTAAGTGTTTATTTAAATATTTAAATGAGATAGTAACTTGAAATTTTATAGGTTATCAAAAATACCCCGCAGTCTTAGAAGAATATTGTGACATTAATTGGGTTTTCTTTGAACAAATTAATTGGGTAATTGATAATGTTATGATGATAAACTTTTATATAGGGATGTAAAAAGGTGATCCGAACTGTAAAACTGACTGAAATCGTTTTGAGTCGGAACTGTTTGTGATCCGTGGTGGTGGTGATCCGAAATCGATTCGAGTCTGAACTGGTGTTGACTTGAACCTGAGTTGGACTTGGAACTTTTGGATCTAAACCCGACCTAAGAACGACCTGAACCTGAATTCAACCTGATAATGTGATAACCGAACCCGACCTGCATCCGACCGAATATGAACCTGAACCGAGATTAACCTGGTAAATAACTGATATTACTTGATCTGTTATCAACCTGACATGTTATGAACCTGATCTGTAATTGACTCAACTTATAAATGACATGGTTTGTTATTGAACTATGATATTTACCTGACTTGGTATTTATCTGACTTGTAATAACTAATAAGTTAAAGCTGATGAATTTGTGAGATTATGAATTTATTATATTATAGTGTGACAAAATCCATCTTCACAATTTAAGGTACATAATTAACTATGATCATTAAATTATTATGTTTATTTTTTATATTTATAAATTATAATATATGTAAAAATATTTAAAAGTTTTATTAAATATCTAAATGTTGTCAACATAATTCCTTAAGCTTTATGATTTAAGGTTTAATATTAACAATTTATAGTTTAGTTTGGTGTTATTGGTTTATGAGATCAATTCTGATTCTTTAAGATTTATGGTTTAGTTTAGTGTTTAGTTTAGTGTTATTGGTTTATGTGATTAATTTGGATTCCTTAAAGTTTAGGGTTTAGTATCAATGGTTTATGATTTAGCTTATGGTTATTGGCTTATGAGATTAATTTTGATTCCTTTAAGGTCTATGATTTTGGGTTTAGTATAATAACTTATGGTTTAATATAGGGTTATTGATCTACGAGATTAATTTCGATTCAACTTGTTAATTTATGTATTTGAATTTGACTAAGTATTTAAATCAAAGCTTCATGTGTACAATTGAACTAAATTAAAGTTTCAACTTTCATGTGCACAATTACATATTTACATCTAAACAAAAAAATTGTGTATAATTATATTAAATCAAAATTTATATGGTATAATAATAATGTTCGAATTGAATTAACTTATTAAACTTATGATCTAATTGAGCTAAATTAAAACATAGAAGCATAAATCATAGACATAATTAAAAGAATTCTAAAACTAAATGTGGAATTTCAATTAAACTAATTTAAGTTAGGGCTCGATTGAATTAAATTAAAACCTAAAAGTGAAAAATTGAGACTTAAATAAAAAAATATCTAAAGTTAGAAGGGCTAAAAAATAATTTATCCTAACCTAAAAACCCACACGGGTGGGATACTTTCCCTTCCACCGTTTCACTTTAATTAAAATCATGAAAAAAATAATTGGAAGGGGAAGGACAAAAATTTGGAGGGAATTAAGCCCCTTAATTTTTAGGCTCTTTCCCTAAAAATTCCAAACATAATCTTTTTAAATGTGATTCAATAATTAATTTCCCGTTTGGCATTTGCCTCCTAATTTTTTTGCTTAGTAATTAATTACCTTTTAGGTCCTCGCTTGTTTAATATTTTCATTTTAGTCCTAACATTCACTTTTAAATTTTAGTTTAATTTAATTTAGTCATAATTATATATATATATATATTAAATTGCAAAATATTTGGCATCCTAAGGGATATTTTAGTTCATATTAATCCCTAAAATTTTATTTTTATCTGAAATTTACCTACAATTACCATACCGAAGTCTATTTGTACACGGTAAGACCCATCTTGAACTTCAACCGAAATCGATATTCCCCGACCTGAATTTTATCCATCACCGACGTGACCCGACCTGAAGTCCATCCAAACCTGAAATAACCCGTTAATTAACTGACTCGGACCCGAACCATTTTGGCCTTAACTGAAACTTACCCAACCTGAAATTAACCCGACCCGAACTTGAACTCAATCTGATTTGAAATCAACCTGATAATAATCTGAATCTGAGTCAGCCCGAACCCGACCTGATCCGAGTCGAACTATTAAATTGACCTGACCTGAAACCTGGACGATTACCTGATTTCACATCCCTACTTTTATAGTGTGTATAGTTTGCTTTGGATAGAGAAATTTTGTGAAAGCTTAGAATATATAGATTTTGTTTGGTAACTAGCGTATAATTGATAGCTGATAGCAGATTACATTAGCCGATAACGAGTTGTATTATCTGAGTTTATAGAAGCGTTTGATAAAATTAACTGATAATTATTTGTTTACTTGAACATGAAAAATGATATATGAGGACATGATTATATTCAATACATGTTTGAATAGTTTATTGGTTATGGCTTAAAGGTTTAATCAATTAAGACATTTAACTTTTTTTGCACCAAATTAACCCCTTGAACCAATAAATTGAATTAATTTACCCTTTAACAAACATTGAATGGTGAATATAACAATTTTTTTGGATCAGTTGGTACAATGAGTTGTGTCACAGTGTTGTCACTTGACATTTTAAAAAATATATATTTTATTTAGAAAATTCTTTGAAATTCCTAAAAATTCTAAAAAACTTCTAAAAGTTATAAAATATATTTTCTAAAAGAATATGTAAATGCAACATGATAGAACCGTATTGTATCAAGTAACAATAATATCTAAAGAAAAATGTAAAGATCTAATGGTCAAAGTTCGTCAAAGAGCTTAATTGATTCAAGTTATTTGTTAAAGAACTTAATTGGGTGCAAAAAATTTAGGGGCTTAATTGATTTTTCTTCAAAAGTTTAAGGGCTTCTTACGCCTTTAAGCCATTAATTATTAATATTTGATGCCTACATACATATTAGATTATGAAAACAATTAGTTTTATTAATATAATATTACTAAACATATTTTTTTGTTGCCCTTCTAGTTTCCAGCGCTTCGCCCCGACTAATCTAGATCGACCCGTGTCGCACGCATGGCTTTGGCGGGCGAGTCTACCAACAGAGATTTTCTGCAATACACAATGCCTCAAACTCAAGACCTGCTTAAGCGATACCAAGTTGCTTACCACTTGGACCAACTTCGTTGGTACATTTCTAAGCATATTTGAAAGATGTAAAGATTAATTTTTTTATTTATGAAATTACCTTTTAACATAATTTTATTAATTATTAACTTTTAAATAATATTTGAAACATATGTACTACTTTCATCTATTAAAGTGGAAATAATTATTTTTAATATAATTTTATTAATTATTTTAATATAATTTTATTAATTGTTAATTTATTATTTAATAAATTGTATTAATTATTAAATTTAAGTTATTTAGAAATCATTATCAAGGAAAGAAGAGTCTTTACAACTTTTATATCTAATCATCTAAACCAAAAACTCCTCATATTAAAATTTTCAATTTTAGAGGTTAAACCCGATAAGCTATTACAATCATTTAGAGTAGAAATAATCTGCATTTGTTCGGTGCCCTTATTTTTGCCACGCACTAAAAATTTAGATTTAAGATTTATGGCTAGGGTTTATGTAACACCCATGTTTAGGGGTCGGGTGTTAAGTGTGTAAATCGGGTTCGGGTCGTTGGGCTTGTTTTAAATAAAAGCGGGCTTGGTTTTAATTAAAAAGTGCTTGTGTTTCATTAAGGGCAAAACGGAGATTTTCTAATTAATGAAAACAAAACAAGTAAAATGCTTTGAAAACTACCATCTTCTTCCCCCAAGAATCAAAACTCACGACAACTAAACCTCTCCCAACCCAAGTCACTGTTCCATCTCCCCCATTCACGATTTCAAGAGCTTTCCTCAAGGTAAATGTGTTTTTTACTTCTCCTCGTCATTCTTAACGTTTCTATGGTTTTAGTTTTTCCTAAGCTCTATTTTTGTGATATTTCAAATGTTCAAGTTTTAAGAAAAAGGTGGAAGCTTTAATGGGGTTTTTTATTTGTAAAGTTAATATATGCTATAATCATGCTTTTAAGTGTAACATATGTTAAAATGGTGAGGTTTTATGGAAATCCCGAAATGGGTGTTTGTGGGTGTGTTAAAGGGTAGAAAACTTCAGTTTTTGAGGTAGTTTTGTGAATGAGAGTTGGGCTGATGGTATGGTTATGCTTGGGGGTTGTTTTGAGCGTGTTTAATGATGTTTTGGGTGTTGGAATCAATGGGTATTTGCTGGGTTGTATATAAGTCTGATAATGAAGAGTTTGTGTTAGTTTTGGCTTGGAAATGTAGTGAAATGGTTTTGAGATTGTAATCTGATTTGCGGCAGTGGTTTTATGGATGATTTGTTGAGTAAAACGTTGTTTTTGGTTGATTAGAAACAAGGGAAACCGTTGAAGAAGCTCCGGGCTCGATTCTGGGAAATTTGGAGGCTTGATCAGCTTTCTTGGCTTGTATTAAGAGTGTTCGGTTAGTGGACTATCTTAAATGGTTTTAAATTGGTTCAAAGTGTGTGGTTGAGATACTAGATTGTGCTCGGTAGACCAATCTAATGTAGGAATTAAGTTGGTAGCTTAATCTCTTGTTTGACTTTATGAGTTCTTGCTAAATGTGCATATGTGATCTTGTGTGATATGTGTTCGTTTATGCATGTTGCAATATATTGATGTTGCATGATGGTGGTTTAAATGTTGTGTTGCATGATTGTGAAATCATGGCGAGACTTGGTTAGTATGTTGGCACTAGTTATAATTACCAGGTATAAATGATCGATCATTAGGATGAGTGTGCACACGGTAAGAGTCAAAATTCGCGCGTGGCCTTGGTGACGTGTAGTCACCAAGGAGGAGTACGGTGAAGTAACATTCCATTAGAAGGTGTTTGTGTGTGATGATGAGTGGAATCCCATCCATAAATGAAAACGGTGATGTGTGAAATCCCACTGAAAGGTAATATTGTTGTATGAGTACGTTGGGGCGAAAATCCCAACGGAAGCTATCCGCATATCCGAGTAAGCTATATAGTTGCCAATATACTTGTTTATGTAAGGTTGATGAGTTAGATGTTTTGTTACGTTTTATTGCATTTGTGCTTAGCATAACATGAGGTAAGATGACATGTTCATGCATTCTTGTAGCGTTTGGCCATGTTGCTATCTTAGTGTGAATGTATGCCTTGTGGATGTTTTATGGATACCATGCTTTGGACCCTGCATTGTCGATGTTTTGTTTTTGAGCTCCCTCACTAAGCTTTCAAGCTTACGCTCTCATTTTCGACAATGCAGATCATTAGTGTGGAAGTTAGCAAGGAGCAAGGAAGGGGCACCCAAGAGTGTGTGTTGCTGCTCAAGTATGGTTTTCTTAAATAATGTAATAGATAGCAATTGGGATGCTATGTGTTGTAGAAGCGTTTGCTAGACTCCTATGTGTTGGCTTTAATGTTGTTAAATGCTTATGCTTTTGGTGTTGAAGTATTGTAACCCATGTTTTATGAGATGCTTATGCTTTTGTGTGAAAGGCATGTAAACCTTGTTTATGTAATGCTTTTGTGGATGTATGATTCTTCAAAATCAAATGTCTCATATGTATTGATACAGGGGTGTTGTTGAAGAAAACAACATTCCTCGTTCATTCACGGATCTAGGATAATAGCAAGTATTTCTCTGCAATAGAAACAAACATGATGTTGAAGTTAGATATTTTAAATAGTAAAAAAATGAAAAAAAAATTCAGAATTGGGAGAGAAGAAAGTTGCAGAAATTTTTAGGATAAATTGAACGACGAAGATGAAATTCTTCAAGCATTCAACAACGGTAGCAACGTTCTTGGGATTTGACACGATGAACTCGAAAGAACCTGCATAATCTGTTATGAAACCCGAATCGAAACTGTTCTTCGTAGTCGGAAAAGGTGAACAAACTCCAAGGAAGAACTCGAACAATCTGTTGAACGAACCCGAACCTTATCTTGAATTTGCTCGAATACGGACTTGGGCCCTTCAATTATCGAACAATTGAGAACCCGAAGTATCAAAGAAAAAGTTCTAAAAAGAACCAAATTTGAGAGAATAATCTCATAAAATAATTATTCATTAAAGTGTCTAACCTTTGTATAATGCCATTCGTACAATATTTATAACACAAATAGAAGATTTCAGTTATCCCAATGTGTGGCCAATATTTTGGAATTTAAAATTAAATAATAATAATAATAATAATAATAATAATAATAATAAACTACTCGTTCTACATGAAACCATCTTGGCCGCACATTGTGAAGTTTGGTGGCATGTGAATTTCCGCACATGCAAAATGTGCATGGTTTGAAATTCAAAAGACCAACTCTTTGATCTTATCCTTAGTGCTGCAGTTACTTCAAAGGAGAAAAGGGGATGAGCACTCGGCAGCATGCATGGCTCATGCAAGGCACATGTATCACGTGTGGCACTTGGCTTCTAAGGATTTCCCTTGATCGGATGCATGGTTCTAGCAATTGAGTTTCCACGGGCTGTTGCATGGTGAGTCAAGCTCTAATTGTTGCACGGGCTGTTGCATGGTGAGTGCTGCATATGCGCACACTCCAAATGCTAAAAAATGCACATATGTAAATCAAAATTGCACCAGACTATCTTTACTTCTTGCGGCATGTAAATCAAAATTTGGTGATCCTACATGACACATGCGCACATACTCGAGACAACGTCCTCCTACGTGCCTATGTCAAAAGACAACAAACATTTCATCAAAGCATTGTAAACTTAATGGAAACAATAATACAAGTCGCAAACAAGTGCATAATTATTTATTAACACACATACAAATAGAGACACACTATAAGTAATATCAACTAAGTCAAGACACACCAACATAATGTATACATAGTAAACACACTAATATAAGTAGTATAGTATAAGTATGTCACATATCAGAATGCAACACATTAAACAACCTAAGTTCTAAGGCACGTTCATGTTCAAAGGAATCATGAATGGTAGAACAAGTAAGAAAAAGGGCTTCCCTGAACTTCTTGGCCTTAGAGCGTGTGATAGGTCCTATTGGCAAGACCTCCGGGTCAACTTGGGAGTTCGGAATGGGTGTGCTCACATCATCCCCCCTTCTTGAAAAGGCTTTGACCTCAAATCTACAGAACCATCGTAAGGGGTTAAATCAGAAACATTAAATGTAGCACTCACATTGTAGTCTCCCGGTAAGTCTATTTTGTAGGCGTTGTCATTCACTTTTGCCAACACCTGAAAAGGACCATCTCCTCGCGGTAACAGCTTGGACCGCCTTTGGGCTGGAAATCGCTCTTTTCGGAAATGAACCTAGACCCAATCACCAACATCGAAGGTGACTCGCTTTCTTCCCTTGTTTGCTTGCTTTTCGTACTGTTGAGTCCTTCGCTCTAGGTTCTCCTTAACTTGTTGATTTAAACGCTTCACATAATCTGCTCTCGCTTTTCCGTCCTTGCTTATCACATGTTCCTAATTTGCTCCAAAGAGTCCTCCAGAAGTGACTCAAAAACTTCACATCCCTGTCAGAAACAATCGACCTAGGAATACCATATAAACGTACAACATCCCTAAAGAATAAGTTAGCCACATTAACAACATCATCAGTCCTATGGCAAGCAATAAAATGTGCCATTTTCGAGAACCTATCAACCACAACAAATACACTATCTCTACCATTTCTAGTTCGAGGTAATCCCAAAATAAAATCCATCGAAATATCAGGAATAGGTAGAGGTAAGTACATACCATGTGGTGAAACCTTCGATTTTGCTTTCCTACATGTCACACAACGTTCACAATACTTTTCAACATCTCTGCGCTTCTTTGGCCAAAACAAATGCTTCTTCAGTGTGTGTAACGTCTTAGTGACACCAAAATGACCCATTAATCCACCTTTATGTGCCTCACGAATCAGAATATCACGCATCGAACCCTGTGGAATGCAAATCCTGTTTTCCTTGAAAAGATAACCATCATGCCTGTAAAACTTTCCATATGCACCTTTCGAACAAGCATTAAACTTATCTCTAAAATCAGGATCATCAGGGTATAACTCACAAATATATGCAAAACCAATTAGATGTGAATCAAGATAACTCAAAAGTGCATACCTACGTGACAATGCATCAGCAACGACATTTTCTTTCCCTTTCTTGTAACGAATCACATAAGGAAAAGATTCTAAGAATTCAACCCACTTAGCATGTCGTTTATTCAATTTATGCTGACCTGTGATGTAACGTAAAGCCTCGTGGTCGGTGTGGACCACAAACTCCTTAGGCAACAAATAATGCTGCCATGTCTCCAATGCCTGAATCAGTGCATACATCTCTTTATCATAAACCAGATAGTTCAATGTAGCACCACTCAATTTCTCGCTAAAGTAAGCAACATGCCTCTTTTTCTTCATCAAAACATCACCTATACCAATTCCAGAAGCATCACATTCAATTTCAAACATTTTATCAAAATCAGGTAATGCTAACACATGTGCTCTAGTCAAACAATCTTTAATTTTCAAAAAGGCATCTTCTTGTTCTTTACCCCATGAGAAGACTGAATTCTTCTTTATAATCCCAGTTAAGGGGGCAGTAATAGAACTAAAGTTAGGAACAAACCGTCGATAAAAACTCGCTAAACCATGGAACGATCTAACCTGAGTAATCGATGTCGGTCGCGACCATTCCTGAATTGCCTTTATCTTCTCAGGATCAACTTCAACTCCCTGAGAACTAACAATGTAACCAAGAAATGTGAGTTTGTCAGTAAAAAATACACACTTCTCCATGTTACCAAACAATCTTTCTGCTCGCAAAACCTGCAGAACAACTCGCAAATGTCCTACGTGATCCATTCGTACAAACCTAGCTTTGCCTTGAAGGTTGTTTTCCACTCATCGCCTTCTCGCATGCGAATATGATGATAGCCACTCCTTAAGTCAATTTTGGAGAAGATGACAGCTCCGCAAAGCTCGTCCAACATGTCATCAAGTCTTGGAATGGGATGACGAAACTTAATTGTGATCTGGTTCACAGCTTGACAATCTACGCACATCTTCCAAGAACCATCTTTCTTCGGCACTAACAGCACCGAAACATCACACAGACTCAAGCTCTCTCGAATGTAACCCTTGTCTATCAACTCAGTAATTTGCCTTTGAAGCTCTTTCGTCTCTTCAGGGTTGGTTCGATAAGCTGGCCGGTTCGGAATAGTAGCACCTGGAATGAAATCAATCTGGTGCTCAATGCCACGAAGAGGTGGCAATCCCTTCGGTGTTTTAGCTGGAAACACGTCCTCAAACTCTGATTTTGCTACGGCTCGCATACACGGACATCTTCTTCTTCTCTTTTGCAGTCTCTTTACTCTTTTTCAAGCTTGCCTGATCTTCAAACACTTGACTCGGTGTTAAAGGAGCCAAAGTGATCTTCTTACCTGCATGCATAAAAGAGTAACGGTTTATATAACCATCATGCATTACCTTCTTGTCATATTGCCAAGGGCGACCCAAAAGAAGGTAAGTAGCATCCATCGTTACAATATCACAAAGGACCTCATCCTTGTAGTTTCCAATTGAAAATGGTACAATAGCCTGTCTGATCACTTTAAGCTCGCCACCATCATTCAACCATTGTAACTTATATGGATAAGGATGCTTTATCGTTTTCAGACCTAACCTGTCAACCATCACTGAACTGGAAACATTAGTACAACTACTGCTATCAATAATCACAACACATACCTTGTCTTGCACCTTGCATCGTGTGTGAAAGATATTCTCACGCTGTAGATCATTCGGTACCTGTTGCACATTCAGACTTCTTTTAATAACCAAAAGTTCCATTACCTTACCAGATTTAGGAACCTCTAGGTCGGTCTCGTCTTCCTCTTCAGTAGGGAGATCATGCACTTCCTCCTCGGAATCTGACTCAATCCCACCATCATCTCGCATCAACATAACCCTCCGGTTAGGACATTGACTAGCAACATGTCCTCTTCCAAGGCACTTGAAACACTTGATATCTCGCGATCGTTCTTTTACCACCACTTGTTGTTTGCCACGCCCATTATCAGCAACAAGAGGCTTTGGTGTGCTGGATTCGCCTTGCTCTCGAATCCGAAGTGGCGTTTGCGGTGCTTGTTTCCTGGAATTGTTAGGAGTATATAATGGATTTGAAAAAGATTTAAAGGAAGGGTTACCTCGATTTGAAGACTTCCTGCGATGCTGTCGTTTAATCTTTATTGCCATCCGCACCATGTCATCAACCTCGACATAATGTTACGTTGGCAATCTCGGTGTTCAACCCTGCTAGAAAACGTGCCATGGTAGCTTCTCGATCTTCCTCGATATTCGCACGCATCATAGCCATTTCCATATCCTTGAAATAATCCTCAACGCTCATATTTCCCTGATTCAAATTTTGCAACTTTTGAAACAAATCACGATGATAGTGAATAGGAACAAACCTTTTACGCATTAGTCGCTTCATCTCGATCCATGTTGCAACTGGGTCATCACCAGTACGTTTACGGCTAAGCAGTAACTGGTCCCACCATATCAAGGCATAATCAAAAAACTATGTTGCTGCTAATCGAACCTTCTTCTGTTCCGAGTAATTATAACACTCGAAAATGTGCTCCACTTTGCTTTCCCAAGCCAAGTATGCATCAGGATCTGAGTGTCCCTGAAAAGAAGGAATAGCAGCCTTAATGTTAGTCAAATTATCGTCTACCTGTTGCACACGTCCTTGTCTAGGAATATGTTGCCTCAGTGACCGTTCGTCTTCATTTTCGTTCAATACATCATTAACAGAGTTGGATCCTCCATCAAACGTATCCATCCTCGACTGTAATGGCTCTAAGGCGGTAGCCACTACTCGTTGCATCATTCTCTCTAAGGCTTGCATTTGAGGAAACAGTGGATCCTGTTCAACCGTGTGTTCATCAGAACCTGCCATAATTAACAACAAAAACAAACAAACAAACAAACGGGTTAAAGGTTAGAAATAAAAGAGAAAAAAATAGTCCTCACCAATCACACAACAAAAATCCTCACTAGTCACTCCAATGAATTTGCACTCAAGAAAATAAGGAATTAACACTCAGCACTCGTGTTTCACTCGGGAGAATACTCGAATGGCTCTTTTTGTCTCCCCTTCTGTTCTCACACGCTCTGTTTGCCTTTTCCCTCAATCTCTCGTACTTAGTTCTTTAAAGGAACTGATTCCGATGTTCAGATTCTGCAAGTGTTGTCAAATTGAAAGAAAACAACGGGTGACAAGTGAATATTGTTAGAACAAAGATAAGGGTTAGGAGAAAAGAAATATATAAAAAAAATGAAAGTTGAGAATTGGGCTAAAAAAAGATAACAATATGAAATGAAAGAAAGGATGCTAAAAGAACAAAAATTTAGCAACTTTCGCAGTAGAAATGCTTACCACCATCCTATCTCCGGAACAAACAAGAAAAGTTGATTTCGGGTGATTACAAAGCATTTCAAGGTAAGATAGACACATCCTTCAACATATCAAAACTTTTCAACAATGCTGTTTTTTTTTATTCTACACAATTCATCACTCTTTTTCTTTTCTTTTTTTTTTGAATTTTCGTATATATATATATATATATATATATTAATACGGTATTTTTTTTTACTTTTTTTACAATTTTTTTCGATTTTTTTTGCCTTTTGTATATATATATATTTGATGTCTGGTAGTGCAGAAATTGCTAAAATTCGACAAAAGCTCTGATTACCATATGATACAGGGGTGTTGTTGAAGAAAACAACATTCCTCGTTCATTCACGGATCTAGGATAATAGCAAGTATTTCTCTGCAATAGAAACAAACATGATGTTGAAGTTAGATATTTTAAATAGTAAAAAAATGAAAAAGAATTCAGAATTGGGAGAGAAGAAAGTTGCAGAAAATTTTAGGATAAATTGAACGACGAAGATGAAATTCTTCAAGCATTCAACAACGGTAGCAACGTTCTAGGGATTTGACACGATGAACTCGAAAGAACCTGCATAATCTGTTATGCAAACCCGAATCGAAACTGTTCTTCGTAGTCGGAAAAGGTGAACAAACTCCAAGGAAGAACTCGAACAATCTGTTGAACGAACCCGAACCTTATCTTGAATTTGCTCGAATACGGACTTGGACCCTTCAATTATCGAACAATTGAGAACCCGAAGTATCAAAGAAAAAGTTCTAAAAAGAACCAAATTTGAGAGAAAAAACTCACAAAATAATTATTCATTAAAGTGTCTAACCTTTGTATAATGCCATTCGTACAATATTTATAACACAAATAGAAGATTTCAGTTATCCTAATGTGTGGCCAATATTTTGGAATTTAAAATTAAAAAAAATAAATAATAATAATAATAAACTACTCGTACTGCATGAAACCATCTTGGCCGCACATTGTGAAGTTTGGTGGCATGTGAATTTCCGCACATGCAAAATGTGCATGGTTTGAAATTCAAAAGATCAACTCTTTGATCTTATCCTTAGTGCTGCCGTTACTTCAAAGGAGAAAAGGGGATGAGCACTCGGCAGCATGCATGGCTCATGCAAGGCACACGTATCACGTGTGACACTTGGCTTCTAAGGATTTCCCTTGATCGGATGCATGGTTCTGGCAATTGAGTTTCCACGGGCTGCTGCATGGTGAGTCAAGCTCTAATTGTTGCACGGGCTGCTGCATGGTGAGTGCTGCATATGCGTACACTCCAAATGCTCCAAAATGCACATATGTAAATCAAAATTGCACCAGACTGTCTTTGCTTCTTGGTGCATGTAAATCAAAATTTGGTGATCCTACATGACACATGCGCACATACTCGAGACAACGTCCTCCTACGTGCCTATGTCAAAAGACAACAAACATTTCATCAAAGCATTGTAAACTTAATGGAAACAATAATACAAGTCGTAAACAAGTGCATAATTATTTATTAACACACAAACAAATAGAGACACACTATAAGTAATATCAACTAAGTCAAGACACACCAACATACTGTATACATAGTAAACACACTAATATAAGTAGTATAGTATAAGTATGTCACATATCAAAATGCAACACATTAAACAACCTAAGTCCTAAGGCACTTTCATGTTCAAAGGAATCATGAATGGTAGAACAAGTAAGAAAAAGGACTTCCCTGAACTTCTTGGCCTTAGAGCGTGTGAAAGGCATGTAAACCTTGTTTATGTATTGCTTTTGTGGATGTATGATTCTTCAGAATCAAATGTCTCATATGTATGCTTGATCTTTTTAATATGCTCTTGTAGGACGTGTTTGCCTCTAGATCGGTTGCTTGTGATCTTTGGTGTTTGGGGCAAGTTTGGGGATGTTTGGAGGTGTAGAAAACTATTTTCGAGTCACTCTGTGTGTAGGCGTTTCAGAACGCTCGTGGTTGTTTCGGAACGGTTGTAGCTCCAGGGATACTCGTACCGGAACGGGGGTGGTGCCGTTTCGATACGATTTGGCACTGTGAGCTCCAGTTTCAGTATGCGTTTTGATATAGTTTGCCGCTGGGAGTGCCTGTTTCAGAACCAATTCCGAAATATTTTTATACTTTAGACCCCCGTACCGGAACGAAGTGGACCGTATCGGTACGGCCTGGTCTGGCTTTTAAACTAGAGCTCGCATTTCAGAACGGGCAAGCCTATTTCGAAACGCATGCCTATAAATTGGCTTTTTGGCATATTCAAAGGTTCTCGAATGTTGCGTTTTAGTCCTGATTGTTTGTATGATTCCTTGTTAAGCTCATACATATCCTTTACGTATGGTTTTAGTTTCGTAAGCATGCAAATGGGCTAACATGTCACTTGGTAAATTTAAGTTTCCTTATGTCTGCTTGGATGTTTTCTATATCGTTTTCCGCTGACGTTTTCGCACACAGGACCAAAATTAAAATTTAGACAAGATAATTAAATGAAAATTTTCTAGGGTTGCTAATCGGAGTGGAACCTTAGCGGGTTTCGCTTCGGTTTTCCCCGTGTAACCTGTTCAGACCGGTCAGTCGGCTAGCCCGGGACGAGGGAGATACATTTAATGGTATTAGAGCCTGAGGTTTCTGCATCCTCGAGAAGGTAAGTAAGGTAAGTTTGAAGTGTTATGTTGCTATATCTCGGTGTATGTTGTACGGTGGATGTTTTGCTATGTATGCTTGTTGTTTGCGTGCTTGCATGATGTTTGAAAGCATGTGTTGGTATGGTTGTTGTGTTGAGGCCTAGTGTCGAGTTCTCATTACTACTATTACTTATTTGAAAAGATTTTGTAATGGAATACTTGAGCACCTTGGACCCTTGTCTTTTCTAACTCAATCCTTGTGTGTTTATTTTGTTGTAGTTGATATCTTGTTAGCCGTAAGATGAGACCTAGAGGCAGGCCTAGGGTGGTTCATCCGGAACCAGGGGCAGCAGCTCCTGAAGTTGAGCTGGTTGTAGAGGCGGACGCTCCTCCACCTCCTCCTTCTCCTCCTTGTCAAGAGGGAGGTGAGGCGAGAGCTGAGGGTGTAGGACCTCAGGTTGGCCAAGGTCCGGCCGGTATAGATCTAGCTCCGTTGGTTCAGGCTATAGTTGGGGCTTTTCAAGTAGCTGTGGCTGGGGGACAGGCTGTGGCACAACCTCAGGGTGAGGGCACCGGTTTGCCACTTGAGAGGCTTCATAGTTTGGGAGGTGAAGAATTCCGAGGGTTGGCACCCTCCGTTGGTTTGATAAGACTGTTCGTATCTTGTCTCAGATGGGTTGTACTGGGGCACGCAGACTGGGATGTGTTGTTTCCTTGCTTCAGGGTGATGCCTACACTTGGTGGGTCACCATTACTACAGGCATGCCAGATGCCGAGGTTACTTGGGAGTTCTTTGAGTCTGCATTTCACAAGAAGTATCTGGGTCCCCGCTATCTTGATAAAAAGAAGAGAGAGTTCATGGCCTTGCTTCAGGGTAACATGACAGTGACCGAGTATGAGATACGATTTGTCAGATTGAGTCAGTATGCGTCCGAGCTAGTTCCTACCGAGAGGTAACGATGCGACCGTTTCCGTTACGGGTTGAGTGAGGAAGTGAAGAGGTATACTTTGGCTACGGATTACATGAACTTCGATGTCTTGGTCGCTAAGGCCAAGGACATAGAGCACAATTTGGGTTTGACCAAACGTTTATGTGGTTCTGGTTCAGGGAAGAGGTCTCCTTACTTTGATAGAGGTGATGCCAAGAGGCCTAAGGACGATAGGCATCATTTTGATCACAGACGTGGGGGTGGTAACCACGGAAGAGGCCATCAGGGCCAGAGAGCTGGTGGGCGTTTGCCCGAGTGTGCTAGATACGAGAGGCATCACACCGGAGAGTGCTGAGGAAACTTTCATGGGTATTGGAACTGTGGAGCTAGAGATCACCTTAGGCGTGATTGTCCACATCAGGCTGGGTTTGCATCAGTTCAGGTTCAGGCTCCTGCTAGAGCTATTGAGTACTCGAGAGGCCGTGGGCACGGTCGAGGTAACTTCCAGCCAAGGAACGATGGCCAGAGGAATATAGCACATGTAGTTGCAGTTCAGCCAGAGGGCGAAGGTCAGGGTAGAGTTTATGCTCAGCGAGAGGGACAGAACGACACAGATGTGATTGCATGTAATTTCTCGATACAGTCTCTGAGTTTACTTTCCTTGATTGACTTCGGGTCTACGCATTCATACATATTGAGTGAGCATGCAAAGATGTTAAATATACCTTGTGAGGTACTAGAGGTAGGTGTTAGAGTTACTAGTTCCTTTGAGGATACAATAGTGGTTAAGAAGATGTACAGAAGGTGTCCATTAATGGTTCAGGGACATATATTTCCAGTGGACATGATGGAGTTACTGTTATATGGCTTCGATGTGATTTTGGGTATGGACTGGCTTATAGAGCATAGGGCTAGGATAGATTTTGAAACAAAAAGAGTCTACTTGAAGCTTGCGGATGACTATGAGATTGTGGTAGTAGGGGAGAATTTAAAATTCTTATCGAATGTTGTTTCAGCCTTAGAGGCTCAGAGATTAGTTGAGTTGGGTTGTGAGGCATACTTGGCCTACGTGATGAACCCGAACATGAATGAAGTTAGATCGTGGGATATCAGAACAGTGTGTGATTTTTCGAGTGTGTTTCTGGAAGAATTGCCTGGTTTACCGCATGACAGAGAAGTAGAGTTTTCTATAGAGACATATTCAGATTCTGCTCCTGTTTCGATTGCTCCATACGTTATGACACCGAAAGAACTGAAAGAGTTGAAGACTCAGTTACAAGAGTTGTCAGATAGAGGTTTTATCCGTCCGAGTTCTTCGCCTTCGGGCGCTCCGGTATTGTTTGTGAAGAAGAAAGACGGTAGCATGAGAATGTGCATCGATTATAACAGTTGAATCAGTTGACAGTGAAAAATAATTATCCCTTGCCGCGATCGATGATTTGTTTGATTAGTTGAGAGGGGTATCATTCTTTTTGAAGATTGATTTGAGATCCGGTTATTACCAGCTAAAGGTAAAAGAGGTTGATGTACCGAAGACAGCTTTTTGGACTAGGTATGGTCACTACGAGCTCTTGGTTATGCCGTTTGGGTTGACAAATGCACCGACTTCTTTCATGGACATGATGAATAGAATCTTCCATCAATATTTAAATCAGTTTGTAGTTGTATTCATAGATGATATTTTGGTGTATTCGCGTACCGAGAAAGATCATGACCGACATTTGAGATTAGTTTTGCAGACTTTGCTAGACAACCAGTTGTACGCTAAGTTGAGTAAGTATGAGTTCTGGATCAGAGAAGTAGTCTTCCTAGGACATGTTGTGTCAGCCGAGGGGATTAGAGTTGATCCGAAGAAGATAGAAGCCATTGTTGAGTGGAAGCAACCAAAGTCTGTGACAGAGATTTGTATTTTACTAGGCTTAGCAGGTTATTATAGGAGGTTTGTGAATGGATTCTCGAAGATAGCCGCTCCTTTGACAAAGTTCCTTCAGAAAAATGTTCAGTTTGAGTGGTCAGATGCGAGACAGCAAGCCTTTGAGAAACCGAAATAAGCTTTGACAGATACACCGATTTTGATTTAGCCAGAGTCAGGGAAAGAGTATGTGTTCTACAGTGATGCTTCATAGGTAGGTTTAGGTTGTGTGCTCATGCAAGACGGAAGAGTTGTAGCTTATGCCTCAAGACAGTTAAAGAATCACGAGCGTAATTATCCAACACACTACATAGAGCTAGCTGCAGTTGTGTTCGCCTTGAAGATTTGGAGACATTATTTGTATGGTGAGAAATGGACAATGTATACGGATCACAAGAGTCTAAAGTATATAATGACACAACGAGAGTTGAACCTTAGACAGTGTAGGTGGCTAGAGTTACTTAAAGACTACGATCTCACGATTGAGTACCATCCGGGTAAAGCCAATGTAGTGGTAGATGCTTTGAGTAGGAAGGTGGTCGTTGAGTTGAGAGCCATGTTTGCTAGTTTGAGCTTGTCCGGAGATGGTGGTCTAGTGGCCGAGCTTCAGGTTAGACCTACCTTAGGCCAGTTGATTAGAGAGAAACAACTATTAGATAGATCTTTGGCACCTCACGTGCAAGATATAGCCGAGGGTAGACCATCATACTACAGTTTTAGTGTTGACGGGGTCTTGTGTTTCAGAGATAGAATAGTTGTGCCGGATGATAGTGGTTTGAGACGTACTATCTTAACCGAAGCACACAGTAGCCCGTTCGCTATGCATCCTGGTCGTACAAAGATGTACCGTGATCTGAAGAATGAATACTATTGGGTCAGTTTAAAGAGAGACGTAGCCGATTTCGTGAGTAAGTGTATGGTATGCTAGAGAGTTAAGGCAGAACATCAGGTTCCATCGGGTTTGTTACAACTGTTGAGGATTTCAGAATGGAAGTGGGAAAATATTACCATGGATTTCGTTTCAGGTTTGCCTTTGACTCATTTGAAGAAGAACTCAGTTTGGGTTATAGTTGACCGCTTCAAAAAGAGTGCTCACTTTATAGTTGTTCATACGACTTACTCCTTAGATAGGTTGGTTGATTTGTACATCAGTGAGATTGTGAGACTGCATGGTGTGCCGAAGTCGATTGTGTCTGACAGAGATCCGAGATTTATAACCAGATTTTGGGAGTGTTTGCATACTGCTTTGGGTACCCGATTGAATTTCAGTACGTCGTATCATCCTCAGTCAGATGGTCAGTTAGAGAGGGTTATACAGATTTTGGAGGACATGTTGCATTGTTGCATTATTGACTTTTAGGGTACTTGGGAGAAACACTTGCCGTTGGTTGAGTTCACATACAATAACAGTTATCAGTCGAGCATTCAGATGGCTCCGTATGAGACTTTGTATGGTAGAAAATGTAGAACTCCAATTTGTTGGGCCGAAGCAGGTCATAAGTTGTTACCGATGCCGAATTTGCTTAAGGGGACTACCGATAAGGTGAAGTTAATCTGTGATCGTTTGAAGGCAGCTTCGGATAGACAGAAATCCTATGTCGATTTGAAGAGGAAAGAAGTTGAGTATGCCGTGGGAGATAGAGTATTTTTGAAAGTCTTTCCGTGGAAGAATGTTATGAGGTTTGGCAGAAAAGGGAAGTTGAGTCCGAGATACATTGGGCCGTATGAGATTGTGAAGCGAATCGGTCCGGTTGCTTATCAGTTACGTTTTCCATCCGAGTTAGAGAAGATTCACAATGTGTTCCATGTTTCGATGCTTCGAAAGTATAGATCAGATTCGTCGCACGTTATGCATGTGGAAGAGATTGAGTTGAACCCATACTTGACGTACGATGAAGAACCAGTTGAGATCTTGGCATCAGATAGCAAAGTGTTGTGTGGTAGATCGATTGAGTTGGTCAAAGAGATGTGGCAACATTGAGGTGCGAAAGAGGCCACTTGAGAGAGAAAAGAGGACATGGAGAGGCAGTTTCTGTATCTCTTACAGTCAGGTAATTTCGAGGATGAAATTTCTTAAGTGGGGGAGAGTTGTAACACCTGGGTTTAGGGGTCGAGTGTTAAGTGTGTAAATTAGGTTCGGGTTGTTGGGCTTGTTTTAAATAAAATCGGGATTGGTTTTAATTAAAAAGGGCTTGTGTTTCATTAAGGGCAAAATGGAGATTTTCTAATTAATGAAAACAAAACAGGTAAAATGCTTTGAAAACTATCATCTTTTTCCCTAAGAATCAAAACTCACGACAACTAAACCTCTCCCAACCCAAGTCACTGTTCCATCTCCCCCTTCATGATTTCAAGAGCTTTCCTCAAGGTAAATGTGTTTTTGACTTCTCCTCATCATTCTTAACGTTTCTATGGTTTTAGTTTTTCCTAAACTCCATTTTTGTGATATTTCAAATGTTCATATTTTAAGAAAAAGGTGGAAGCTTTAATGGGTTTTTATGGGGGTTTTGATTTGTAAAGTTAATATATGCTATAATCATGCTTTTAAGTGTAACATATGTTAAAATGGTGAGGTTTTATGGAAATCCCGAAATGGGTGTTTGTGGGTGTGTTAAAGGGTAGAAAACTTGAGTTTTTGAGGTAGTTTTGTGAAGTTGAGTTGGACTGATGGTATGGTTATGCTTGGGGGTTGTTTTGAGCGTGTTTAATGATGTTTTGGGTGTTGGAATCAATGGGTATTTGCTGGGTTGTATGTAAGTCCGAGAATGAAGAGTTTATGTTAGTTTTGGCTTGGAAATGTAGTGAAATGGTTTTGAGATTGTAATCTGATTTGTGGCAGTGGTTTTGTGGATGATTTGTTGAGTAATACGTTGTTTTTGGTTGATTAGAAACAAGGGAAACCGTTGGAGAAGCTTCAGGCTCGATTCCGGGAAATTCTGAGGCTTGATCGGCTTTCTTGGCTTGTATTAAGGGTGTTCGGTGAGTGGACTGTCTTAAATGGTTTTAAATTGGTTCAAAGTGTGTGGTTGAGATATTAGATTATGCTTGGTAGGCCAATCTAATGTAGGGATTAAGTTTGTAGCTTAATCTCTTGTTTGACTTTATGAGTTCTTGCTAAATGTGCATATGTGATCTTGTGTGATATGTGTTCGTTTATGCATGTTGCGATATATTGATGTTGCATGATGGTGGTTTAAATGTTGTGTTGCATGATTGTGAAATCATGGTGAGACTTGGTTAGTATGTTGGTACTAGTTATAATTACCGGGTATAAATGATCGATTATTAGGATGAGTATGCACACGGTAAGTGTCAAATTTCACGCGTGGCCTTGGTGACATGTAGTCACCAAGGAGGAGTACGGTGAAGTAACATTCCACCGGAAGGTGTTTGTGTGTGATGATGAGTGGAATCTCTTCCATAAATGAAAACGGTGATGTGTGAAATCCCACCGGAAGGTAATATTGTTGTAGGAGTACGTTGGGGCAAAAATCCCAACAGAAGCTATCCGCATATCCGAGTAAGCTATATAGTTGCTAATATACGTTTTTATGTGTGGTTGATGAGTAAGATGTTTTGTTATGTTCTATTGCATTTGTGCTTAGCATAACATGAGGTAAGATGCCATGTTCATGCATTCTTGTAGAGTTTGGCCATGTTGCTATGTTAGTGTGAATGTATGCCTTGTGGATGTTTTATGGATACAATGCTTTGGACCCTGCATTGTCGATGTTTTATTTTTGAGCTCCCTCACTAAGCTTTCAAGCTTACGCTCTCATTTTCGACAATGCAGATCATTAGTGTGGAAGTTAGTAAGGAGCAAGGAAGGGGCACCCAAGAGCGTGTGTTGCTACTCAAGTATGGTTTTCTTAAATAATGTAATAAATATCAATGTGGATGCTATGTGTTGTAGGAGCGTTTGCTAGACTCCTATGTGTTGGCTTTAATGTTGTTAAATTCCTATGCTTTTGGTGTTGAAGTATTGTAACCCATGTTTTATGAGATGCTTATGTTTTTGTGTGAAAGGCATGTAAACCTTGTTTATGTAATGCTTTTGTGGATGTATGATTCTTCAAAATTAAATGTCTCATATGCATGCTTGATCGTTTAAATATTCCCATGTAGAATGTGTTTGCCTCTAGATTGGTTTCTTGTGATCTTTGGTGTTTGGGGCAAGTTTGGGGGAAGTTTGGAGGTGCAAAAAACTTTTTTCGGGTCACTCTGTGTGTAGGCGTTTCGGAACGCTCATGGTTGTTTCGGAACGGTTGTAGCTCCAGGGATACTCGTATTGGAACGAGGGTGGTGCCGTTTCGATACGATTTGACACTATGAGTTCCCGTTTCAGTACGCGTTTCGATACGGTTTGCCACTGGGAGTACCTGTTTTGGAACCAGTTCCAAAACATTTCGACACTGTAGACCCCCGTACCGGAACTAAGTGGACCATATCGGTATGATCTGGTCTGGCTTTTAAACTGGAGCCCGCATTTCGGAACGAGCAAGCCTGTTTCGAAATACAGGCCTATAATTGGCTTTTTGGCATCTTCAAAGGTTCTCGGATGTTGCGTTTTAGTCCCGGTTGTTTGTATGATTCCTTGTTAAGCTCATACGTATCCTTTACACATGGTTTTGGTTTCATAAGCATGCAAATGGACTAAATGTCACTTGGTATATTTAAGTTACCTTATGTCTGCTTAGATGTTTTCTATATCGTTTTCCGCTAACGTTTTCGCACATAGGACCAAAAGTAAAATTTAGACAAGATAATTAAATGATAATTTTCTAGGGTTGCTAATCGGAGTGGAACCTTAGCGGGTTTCGCTTCGGTTTTCCCCGTGTAACCTGTTCGGACCGGTTTGTCGGCTAGCCCAGGATGAGAGGGTTACATTTTAGGATTAGAGTTTAGAGTATTTGAGGTATAATGTATTTTGTAGGGTTTAAGGTTTAGGATTTAGAATTTAGGGGTATGACTTAGAATTTGATTTTTAGTGTTAAAGAAAAAATGGGCATCGAAAAGGGGCAGAAGATTTTTGTTCAATCCTTTGTATAATGTGACCCCATCGACCCTATAACACCCTGGTTTTGGGCCTAGATGTTTTAGACATCGGATCGGACTGGTCGAGAACGGTTCGAATAACGTAAATTGATTTAAGGAAATCAAGGATCGAGATACGATAAAAATATGGCAAAAATTGTTAAAATTTTCTAAAAATATGTTTAAGAGGTTGGTCAAATCAGTTTTACAAAAAGAGTTTCGGAAATGGGACATTTCGAGTAGTGACCAAATTGTAAAGTTTCAAAACTGTGGAAAATGTGATTTTTAAAGAAGAAGCCAAATTCTTAGAATCTTTAGGGAGCTTTATGGAAATTTAACCTTTCCTTAATATGACATGTGTTTTAAATGACTTTTAATTAAATGACTTTAATTGGTTTTATTTTAAATAATTAAAATGGGTAGTTAATGTGAGATTCTATTACGTAACTACCATTTTCTCTTCATTTTCAGCCAAAAACTATTTTCATTCTTTTTCTCTCCAGAAATCTTTTCTCCCAAACACTCTCCTAACATTTCCTAATCAATTTTCAAGAAATCCTTTCAAGTTCTTCAAGATTTTGCTAAGAAAAACTTGTCATTCATTGAGGAAAGCAAAGATTGGAGGTAAATCCCATTTTCAACCTCTAATCAAAGTTCTTTATTGAAATTCCCAAGATCTTTGGCTTCTAATTAATGTTTTTGGTTGAGTTTTCATTATAGTTTTGATTGGAGATCAAAATCTTGTAAAAATATGGTTGAAATCTTAATCTTCGGACTTGTTTTGTTAAGCTCTATTATGGATTGATTTTGATTGTGTTTTAAGTGGGTTAATATGTTGAAATGAAGTTTTGATAACATATATCCCGAAATCCTTAAGATCCTTGAATGTCTTGTTAGTTTTAAGTGAGTTTTTGAGGTGAAATGGTGGAATCTTGCGTAGTGGAGGTATAAGGTTGGGTTAGGTTGTTTATTAGATGTGTTTTGATGTTTATAATGGTTTGGAAGTGATGTATGTTGGCTGGGCTTGGTTTAGGAAGCAATCGATTGAGTTTTCGGTTGTTTCAGATGGGTAAATTGGTGTAGTTTGGGTGAGCAACGAGTTTGTGAATTGTTGCTGGCATTGAAATGCATTTTAATGCATTTAGATCTCTGTTTTGATGTTGTGAAAATAGGGGATCTTGATTTGGGAGCAAATGAGGCGTTGTTGGAGGCTCCACAAGAGTAATTTTCATGTCGGCGAGCAAGGCTTCGCGTATCGGTGAGTGGAAATGCAATTTCATGCTTTGTAACGCTTTGAGCGTGGTCTTGGGAGCTTAGTGTAAGTTTGATACACTTGAGTTGTATATGGTTTTGATTTCTGTTTTAAAGCAGGTTTTAAACGTGGTTAATGCTGGATTTTAATGCCATTGTGGAAAGGATACACTAGGTAAGTGATCCCTGGTTTAATATGATGAATGCATATGATGTTAAGCATGGTTATGCTCGTGGTAATGGCATTGTGTTTTATGCTTATAAAACAATGAATTAATGGTGTTAAATGATTATATTGGCAAGTGATGAAAGTGGATTTTGGTTCTTGTAATCTGTAGAACTAATGTTTTGATATAATAATTGAAAATTGTTTTGAACTGATTTAAAAAGTATTTAAAACAATTTCTATAGTCCAAATAACTTGAAACTATGTTTAGGGACATTTTCAAATGGTTTTGCATGTTTTTCAAAGTCAAACTTCACAAAACTGTCCAGGCGTTTCGAAACACCTTAGGGCGTTTCGATACGGTGCATTCCAGTAGCTAAAACGTTTCGATACTAGTATCGAAACGGGCTTTCCCTGGATAAGGATTTTGCCCAGCGTTTCGAAACGGGCTATGCCGTTTCGATACGCCTACGTGGCATTGACCACAACGGTCATAAACCCCAACGACTATTTCCCAACTAACTTTTAAATGCAGGTCGTTTCGAAACGGACTAAAGCGTTTTCATACGGGTCCACGTCAGACTGCAACAGCTCTTTCTAGTTAAAGGGTGTTTCGAAACGGGTTCGAGCGTTTCGAAACGGTAAGCTGCAGAACTGCATTTATGGTGGGAATTGAAGTCCTCAACGGCTCCAATACAATCCCAACGGCTAGCAACGGCTATAAACTCATCAAGGAGTATAAAAGAGACCTCCAAGCATCAAGTAAAGGCTAATGCTCATATTGTCAATCAAAAAATGATCAAGAATTGTCTTAGAGCTTAAATTATTATTTATTGTATAGACAAATACTAGTTAGCCAAAATTGTCAAATTTGCTCAAGTGTTTTAGGTTTTGGGTGAGTGCTTTAATTGTGCAAACAAACACCTATTAGAGGGATTTGTGTTTGCTCTATTTATCTCTTTGTAAAAGAGGGTTTGATCAAGGCTTTGGGTAGAAAGCTTGATCGGTGTAAAGGGTTTCCTCCTAAGCATAGAAAAAGGGATGAATCAATAGTGGATTGATTGGAAATCCTTAGTGGGGAGCTAAAGTAGTGGATGTAGACCTTGGTTAAAAGGTTGAACCACTATAAATCATTGTGTCAATTATCCTTTTATCTTCCACACCACCTCCACCCAAAAATCCACCTCTCCACCACTTGGTGAGCCATATCGGTTGAACTAATCGAGCTCCTAAAATCTCAACAATTGGTATCAAAGCTTGGCTCAATCGAAGGGGATTCACATCATATTGAGAAGATCCGGCAAGCTCTATCACTATTTCATCAACCGGCTCAAATGGCACAATCAATCGACAATCCGCCTTTCTTTGACGGAACCCACTATGCTCATTGGAAGATAAAGATGAAGTTCTTCGTCAAGTCTAGAGACTACAAGCTATGGGATATAGTTGAAGATGGTCCGTTCGTACCTCAAAGAAGCAAAGCGGAGTGGAGTGCTGATGATCGCAAGAAGTTGGAGCTTAATTGCAAAGCCTTGCACATCTTGTTTTGTGCTTTTGGCCCTACCATCTATGAGAAGATGTCTTCTTGTGAGAGTGCCAAGGAGGTATGGGACAAGCTTGAAGTCACATACGAGGGGACCGATGAAGTCAAGGAGACCAAGATTGGGCTCCTAACCTTAGAGTATGAGAACTTCAAAATGGATCCGGAAGAGAACATCAAGAAGATGTTTGATAGGTTCTCCACTATCACCAATGGTCTCAAAGGCTATGGAGAAGTCATCCCGGAGGAAAAGCTTGTTCGAAAGCTCATCTACTCACTTCCCGAGTCTTGGGACTCAAAGAGGACCGCCATCATCGAAGCCAAGAATTTGAAGACCTTGAAGCTTGATGAACTCATGGGGTCACTCCTTACCCATCAAACCATGAAGAAGAATAAAGAAAATGAGAAGAAGAGGGAAGAAATTAGATCTATGGGAGAGAAGATAATCAAAGGGCTAGGCATCAACACAAGTGCCGTGGCTCTCAAATCCTCCACTTGCAATCACGTCTACTCAAGTGAAGAGGAGGATGAAGATGAAGAGATAGTTCATCTCTTCAAGAAGTGTGCCTCGTTCATGAAGAAAGCTTTGAGAGAGCTTGAACGAGAATCCAAGAAAAAGGAGAGGGCAAGCACTTCAAGCCATAAGAAGAAGGCACATGTGGCTACTTGGAGTGATGAGGACTCCACCGACGATGAACAAGCCAACCTTTGCCTTATGGCCATCGAAGAAGATTCAAGGGTAACTTCTAATTCATCTACTTCATGTTCTTATTCTTTTGATGAATTACAAGATGCCTATGATGATTTGGTTTTAGAGTTTAAAAATCACATTTTGAAGAACAATAAATTGATTTCAAAGTTAAAAATTCAAAATGATTTGATTTCTAAAACCAAACTTGAACTTGAAGCAAAACTCGAAGAGTTTGAATTAAAGTGTTTTGATTTACAAAATTTGCTTCAAAAAGTTCAAGAAGAGAAATATTTGATTTCCAAAGAGCTAGAAAAGAATTTTTTTTTTTGGAAAATCAAATTTTTATGTAAGACAATCTAGTGCCCCTAGATTTGTAAAAGGAAAATGTTTTAGAAGTGTTTGGGTCCCAAAAGGACTAACCACTTCAATTAAAAAGGATGACATTGAAAAATGGATTCCTAAAGGGACTAAAATTTGTGCCTCTAACGTCTATGGATCAAAAGCAATTTGGATACCAAAAATCACTTGATTGTCTTTTGCTAGGTGTGATGGAGATTGATCTACAAGTCAAACATTGAGGGGGAGCTCCATTCACACTAAGGAAGAACACTTGAAGAAGGAAGGCTTCACATCCTATCTTGAGTTCAAGTGCGGTAAAATCTAGTTGCTTTTGATTTTATTTGATTTATTTTTATTTATGTCAACTAGACGATCATTTATGTTGGACTAACATTTTTAATGATGCTTTGAGTAAGGGGGAGCCATTTTAAAACCAAACTCTTATTTTTGCCAAAATTTTTACCTCTATTGTAATTTTGAACTTAATGTTTTAAATTCTTTTTGATATAACAAAAAGGGGGAGAAATGGTTTGAAAAATTGAATTTTCAAATGAATAAGGGGGACTTTAATTGATTTATATCTTTAATTCTCTTATTCATTTTTAAAGTTAAAAGGGGAGAATCCCAAACAATTTTTGAAGATAGTTTTATTATATCAAAAAGGGGGAGATTGTAGAACTAATGTTTTGATATAATAATTGAAAAATGTTTTGAACTGATTTAAAAAGTATTTAAAACAATTTCCAAAGTCCAAATAACTTGAAACTATGTTTAGGAACATTTTCAAATGGTTTTGCATGTTTTCAAAGTCAAACTTCACAAAACTGTCCAGGCGTTTCGAAACACCTTAGGGCGTTTCGATATTGTGCATTCCAGTAGCTAAAACGTTTCGATACTAGTATCGAAACGGGCTTTCCCTGGATAAGGATTTTTCCCAGCGTTTCAAAACGGGCTATGCCGTTTCGATACGCCTACGTGGCATTGACCACAACGGTCATAAACCCCAACGGCTATTTCCCAACTAACTTTTAAATGCAGGTCGTTTCGAAACAGACTAAAGCATTTCGATACGGGTCCACGTCAGATTGCAACGACTCTTTCTACTTAAAGGGTGTTTCCAAATGGGTTCGAGCGTTTCAAAATGGTGAGCTGCAGAACTGCATTTATGGTGGGAATTAAAGTCCTCAACGGCTCCAAAACAATCCCAACGGCTAGCAACGACTATAAACTCATCAAGGAGTATAAAAGGGACCTCCAAGCATCAAGTAAAGGCTAATTCTCATATTGTCAATCAACAAATGATCAAGAATTGTCTTAGAGCTTAAATTATCATTTATTGTATAGACAAACACTAGTGAGCCAAAATTGTCAAATTTGCTCAAGTGTTTTAGGTTTTGGGTGAGTGTTTTGACTGTGCAAACAAACACCTATTAGAGGGATTTGTGTTTGCTTTATTTTTCTCTTTGTAAAAGAGGGTTTGATCAAGGCTTTGGGTAGAAAGCTTGATCGGTGTAAAGGGTTTCCTCCTAAGCCTAGAAAAGGGGACGAATCAATAGTGGATTGATTGGAAATCCTTAGTGGGGAGCTAAGGTAGTGGATGTAAACCTTGGTTAGAAGGTTGAACCACTATAAATCATTGTGTCAATTATCCTTTTATCTTCCACACCACCTCCACCCAAAAATCCACCTCTCCACCACTTGGTGAGCTATATCGGTTGAACGAATCGAGCTCCTAAAATCTCAACATAATCGATTATAGTTAGCCGGCTATAGGATTGGGTGCACCGTGAATAAAGTCTCCTTGGATGTTGAGGGGTTGTGATTGTACCGTAAACTCCATCCAAGTACCCTAACGATTGAGGCTAAGATCACAACGGTGAATGATTTAATCCCGTGTGTGAATCTTGTGGTATGTGTCCCATACTCTCTTTAGTGGAATTATACAACTACCGATGAGTGATGTTGAGGGGTTGTGATTGTGCCATGTATCTCCATCTTGTGAAATCTGGTAGTATGTATGAAGCGTGTGAGGCAACGCTTGTAATCTGCGTATCCGATTGTGTCATGAATTGATTTGGTATGGTTTGAGAAATGATCACTTGTAAGCCAATATAATATTGTGATTGATGGTTTAAGCATGAGATGCTTGTGAATTATGCTAGAATACATGAGATGCTTAGTAAATCATGAGCATAAGTTATTTGCTATTTTAAAATGATGCATAAGAGCATGTGTTTTAGAAAGTACATTGATGTCTTGAAAGGACATGTTTATGGAAAGGCATGTGTTGATAAATGATGATTTGCCAATTGTGTGAAATGCATTGATGAACATTGTTTAGCGATCATCACTAAGATTTGTGCTTACGTCATTTGTTTCATCAATGCAGAGAACTAGGCATTTGAGGCAGCGTGTAAAAAAGGGGAATCCAAGCACTTTGGTCTAGCAAAGTATGTAGTTTTTCTTTGGTGTAATAAGAGGTAATGGGGGGGATCTCCACTCTTGGATGATTGAGGATGTTGTTTAGTACTTTATTCATATTTGGTTTGGTATTTTTGAGTTGTAATTGGCCATTGAGGTTTGATTGATGCATGTTTGGGGCTTTTAGCTCTCGTATGGTTTCAAAGACTAGGATGCATGTCTATAGTACCAACGCTTGCATGAATGATGCCATGTGTTAGCTTATGCCTCGTAATGATGATCTTTGGTGATTAAACATGTTGTATGTATGTTGTGGTATGTTTTTGAATGCTTTCGGATGTGGAAAGATGGGAAAAACCAGCAAAGTCTGCTGTTGCAGGGCAAGCCGTATCAAAACGCCCTTACATGTTTCGGAACATAGGCTTGAAATGGCCATGAGGTTTCGGAACGGGTAGGAACGTTCCGGAACGTTTTTGCTACTGGAAAGGGGTGTTTCGGTACGGGTTTCAAAACACACCCGAGTAGAGAAATGGTCAACCTGGTTTCGAAACGACCATTTCGGTACAGGGCCTTGTGTTTCGAAACACCCGACCATTGGAGTTGATTTGAATTGTTTCAAGTTTCTGTTTCTCATGTTTTAGTCCCTAGTCTTGTTTGCTTAATTAAATGAGTTTGGATGATCCGTTTGAGTTGAAATTTGACATGTTGGCTTATTATATGATTAATTTTGGTTTGATAACTTTAAAACTTGTTTAACCCTTATAATTCTGAAAATTTACATATTAGTCCCTAATAGAAAATCGCATACAATTGAACCCCCAATGATCACCGTTCGCTGTGTCGCTTCTGCTAAAATGTTATACTATTCACATAGGTTAATAATGTGCATCTAGATATGTTAAAAAGAAAAAAATGGTAGTCAATCAAGGTTGACTATCATGAGTTGACTTTGGTTTTCCTCGTGTAATCTTCTTAATTCGGGTCGGACGTATAGGCCGGGCTAAGGGGGTTATAGCCCCGGTCTGGGCGAAAGACCAGACCGAACTGAACGAATCACATGAGGAATATTAAAGTAAACTGGGAAGGTTTACCTCAATAAACGACCCTAATTTTTTTTCTTTTATCTTGTCCAGATGCACATTATTAGCCTAAGTGTTAAGACTCGCAACAGAACAATTAACATCTCAAACAGACATCGATTAGGCACTCAATTGATTATAACACATTTTAGGGACCATATTGTAATTTTTGCAAATTACAAGGACTTCTTCAATTTTTAAGTTACCAACCTTTAATTAGTCGCATTATATGCCAATGTGTCAAGTCTCAGCTCAAAACGATCATCTGAGCGCATTTAATTGCATCCACAACATCCAGGGACTGTAACGTAAAGAAATAGAAACTTCAAAAGATTCCAATAACCAACTTAACAATAGGGCGTTTCGAAACAAAGAGCCCTGTATCGAAACACCCTGTTTCGGAACGTGTCTTGGTGTTTTGGTACAAGAGCCCGTTTCGATACAGCCTCCAACTCGTTTCAGTACACAACATTCCATTAGCCAACTTAAGCGAGCCCGTATCGAAACACCCCTTCCTGTTTCGAAACCCCCAAGCCATTTCAGGCACATTGTTTCGATACAACCTTAGACGTACCGAAACACCCCGGCCTCTAATGACACTTTTTGCTGTTTTTTCACACTTTAATGCAATCATAAACATTCCAACATGCTTCCAACATGCATAAAACATATCTAAGCATCAATTCTCAGTCATTCATGGCATATTCATCATCATAACATGGACAATTGCATCAAAGGTAAACTATAGGCATGCAACCTAGTGACAAGTCAAGCAAGATACCAAAATGCAAAGTATAGCATAAACCAAATACCAAAGGCCATTTACAAGTCAAAAACCACATATAAAACTTTCTCAAAAAGGAGTTTACACAAATCTCCCAACAACACCACAGATCCCCCATTGCTCTTATTATTTTAGCCTGAACCGAAAGATACTTTCTTAAACGAAGTCTCTTGGATTCCCTTGCTACTTGCTGCCTCTAAAACCTTAATTATCTACATTGATGGACAATTGAGAGCGTAAGGACACAAGGGTTAGTGAGGAGTGCTCAATAACCAAACACCACCAACGCATTAAAATCGTTATCCATGTCCGCGTTGAAATCACATTTCCATTACTTCAAAACATCAATTGAAAACCATCATCTCTTCAAAACCCTGCACTTTCCTTAATAAAAAATCAACATAAAAACCTTATGCAACATGTATTATGAATCAACAACAAAACCCATGGCTAACACTCAATTTAAGCCTTCCCATGCATAACTACCATATGCAAAGCTTAGAGAGTAAAATATGCATTTACACATTATGCATTATAAACCATTTCATAATACATCATCAATTATATTGGCTTAAAAGGGATCATCAACATGCTCATTTTTCAAAACAACATCGGACACATGGATTCACAAGTATTGTCCCAACACTTCATACATTCTAACCGACATCTCAAGGTTAACACACAAGAGCTACTCTCTACTGTTGTGACACCCGTGGTGGAGTATTCGATACACCATATAAACCCTTTAACACCACTCATCGGTAAATGTATGACCCCACTAACGAGAATGGGACTCCACGCACTTTCCTCAATCGTTAGGGTACTTGGATGGAGTATTCAGTCCACCGTATAACCCCCTCAACATCCAAGGCGACTTGTTTATAGTGCACTCAATCCGATAGCCGGCTAACTATATCCGATTTCATTCATAAACCATTTTTACAACATCACTTGCCAATATAATTCACATTTAACCACATACCTCACTTTTTTCAAATCATCATCAATAAATCATTTTCCAAAGCATTAAACCATGCTTTAAATCACAAGTATAAAACATATACTTACAAGGATCACTTACCACGTGCATCCTTTATCCCCGTATCACACAAAACAATAAATCACTTACTCAAAATATTCTTTAACAGTAGGTAAACATGGATTTAAAAATCAAGTGCATAAACAAATCCATAATTGCACAATCCGAGGGAGAAATTCCTTATACTTACTTCCGAACTTAGACAAGCATTCCAAGCTTACATCTAAGTTCCCAAAACTGCCTTTAAAGTGTTCTAAAGCTGAAAATCACGTTCTCACTCACCCACACGCGAAAACTTGACTAGCCGATGCAAAACCAAACGTCCGAAGCTCACGAAACCTCACTAATTGCTTCCGATACGTTCTCCCCTGTTTATACCACACAAGAACAGAGGATAATGCATCACAATGCATTAAAATCTCCAACAAACAAACCTACCACGCTGCTCTGCCCAAAAACACCAAAGCGCCAATCAGAAATAGCCGAAAACACCTTCGATTACACTACCAACTAAGCCCAGCCAAAACCTAACACTTCCATCCATTTTTAAACATCAATTAACATCCAAAATCAACCTATTTGCATCCTTATATCTCCAACAACCCCAATTTCACATTAACACCACAAAACCCAATTCTACTAACCTAAACAATTAGAGATCCAACTAGTTTAGGGATTAATATGATCAAACCCTTTTTTCAACATTATTTAACATCCAAAACATTATTAAAATCAATTATAACACAACCATAACATATCCAATATGAAAATTATTCAAAATCACCATTTTAAGCATAATTTAACCATTTTCATCAAATTTATCATAAACCTTGTTAAGAAACATAATTAAAGAGCCAAATACCTGAGAATTTCATTAAAGAACCTTGATTAGAGGAGAAGCATGAAAATTACCTCTAATCCCTTGCTATTTCTTCAATTGACAAGATTTTGATGAAAAACTTCAAGAATCCTTTGAGATAAAATGAGGAAACACCAAAGAAATCACTTGCAAATCAAAGTGAAATGGAAAGATGAAAATATCTGGAAGTTATGATAGAAAAGAGATGTGTGGCTGATGAGAAAACAGAGAAAATGCAAATTACGTCAAAAATAGATTTATAAAACCAAATCCCCTTTTTAATCTTTTAATTAAACCATAATTAAAATGTGCTCAATTAAAGAAATAGTTGATTACGTTTGAGTTAGCTCCCTAAAGGTTCTAAGTTTTGGCCCTCTTTCAAAATAATCCTTTAAAAACAATTTTTACCTTTTTACAATTTAGTCACTAAATCAAAATGTCCATCTTGCAAAAGTCATTTTCCAAAATTGACTTCACCACACCCTTTTATATATTTTAAGAGGATTTTAGGAATTTTTTCTCATAATTGTACCACATCCCGAACCATGATTTCCCTAAACCACTCCCGAACTAACCCGAATCTCTAGTCCAGGTTCACCGGACCTTAAACCACATTTAAAACTCCTAGGCCCAAAATCGGGGCATTACATATATCAAACAACTAAATTAGCAGATCTGATTGGACAATAATCTAAAAGGGATTTAAAACTCTAATTACAGCTCAAAACTCCATATACAAAACATGGTCATATCTAATTTATTAGCTCTATCGTGGAGTCTGAGTTGATAACTTTTTATTTATCCACGAAAGAGATCGAGTGGCATGTAATCTATTTGTTGAGATTTCTTTAAAGGGGAAATTTTACATCTTTTGTATTTGTAAGGTTGAAAAATTAAGCATATAATGATAAAAGAAGACATGAGTGTATGAAATAAAAGATACAATAATCATTTCAGAGAGAGAACTAAAAAAATAATATCTGTTTTTTACTATTCAAAAGAAAAAAGTGGCTCATGATTTGTCAAGGGGATGAGTCTTAAGCTTGTTGGTCAGAGAACTCATGATGAATACTCATATTAGTATTATAAGTTTAATATGGTCAAATGAAACCAGGAAAAGACTCACATTGTAAATTTTACTTGTCATTATGGCGGACTATTTACATACGCAAGGTTAAGCTTTTGCTCTTAATAAATTCATATCTCATGTTTTGGAAGGTCCTAGTGAAAAAGACTTGATGAATTTACTGACATGGAAGGATGAATATCTACTCTTAATTCATTTATATGCAACCCTTTTGAGACGAACTTGATGAATTCACCAAATTAAAATTTGAGAGGATAAGCTTACCAAATTGCACTTAATGATATCCTTGATTATAATAGTGCATATTGAGATAAACTTGATAAAATCACCTACGTATGCGTGAAAAATTAGTCACCTTTAATGGAAGACATTAGGCTATCTTTCCAGAACACTTACCAACATTCTAAGGTGCATTGGCTAAAATTGTTTATCTATTCTAAAAGGTTGGATGAAGAGGTAAGTTGTGTGTTAATAGTTTACTCATATTTTATCAAGTTCAAGATTCATTCTTGTTAAGTGAAGGATACTTATTTTCACTACATATTAGTTCAACAAACATTCATTAGTACTTAAGTGACTTATTTTCACTACATATTAGTTCAACAAACATTCATTAGTACTTAAGTGACTTATTTTCACTACATATTAGTTCAACAAACATTCTTAAGTACATTTTAGGGATATTTAGGTGCATGCATGCATTATTTACAGTATTCTTTGCTTTGCCTTGTTTTTGTTGAATATCTTTAATTTGGCGGGAAAAAATATTGTTTTAGTTTAGTTTGCATTACATGTGCTGGAGACTGATGATGGAGAGATGAGCTGAGGAGCTGATGCTGAGGTAGCAAACTAAGGAGCTGTACTGAAGCAGTACAACACAGAGAGAGATGCTGCCGAGTAGCTGTCGCTGTCATACCTGTCGCCCAGGGCAGCAACTTGAGGAATTGGTGAATTGGAATGTGATTGATAAAGCATAATTTTCAAAGTCCAATGAGCCCATCCATGCAGTTTACTGAAGCTGGAAACAGTGGATAGAGCCGCCAAAGGAGAAGATTAAAGCTTACTTGCAACACAAGGCAACAACAAGAGGAGTCCAAATTCAAGTCAAAGAAGTCAAAATTAAATGATGCAATTAATGCAAAAGCTACTTTATCATAAAGAAGACTTCTATTCCAAGGAGGACTTAACCTAGGACATGCCCTATATATACCCGATCTTACTTTGTATTTTAGACATCGAGACAACCTTGGCATAGCTTAGTTTCTCTTGTGTTTTCTTGTAGCCACTATGTTCTCAATTCTCAAGGGTTTGGGTTGTGTTGTAAAGTAGTTGTGAGAATGGTTTTTTAGGTTTAAGTTTGTTTTTGCAATAAATTCAAGGTTTGCCTATTTCATGTTCTTCATTGTTTTCAATTGAGTTTGAAAGATCGATTGTGAGCAATCCATTTGTTTGGCATCGAGAGAGTCAAACTCACAAAAGAAGTAAGCACGATCTCATCAATACCAGGTGTTGATCAATCTAGCCTAGACATAGGTTAGGGTTTAAGACAGGTAAAAGAGGATGAACCAAAGGTTGCCGTTCATTGCAAGATTCACGCTGACAGGTATTATTTGCAGCGGGCATCAATAGTATTATGACTTAGACATAAGCTGAATCATTATCGAAAGTTGTTGAAGCACCAATCTGCCATCTCCCGCCGAGGCAGCAAAGTCTGGCAGCGCAATACAACTTAACCTATTCAACGCAGTTTCACACTACGAAGCATCGTAACCTAACCCATTCCATCAATTTGATCCCCTCTCTTAATTACATGTGTTTTTTTATTTTCTTTTAAACAAACTGAAATTTACTTGTGCATTTAAATATTCTCTGTGTAGGAATTTATATTCGAGTTCGCTGTCCAATCCTCGTGGGAGACGATATCTTTTATATTATAACTTGACAAGAGTGTGCACTTGCGCTCATATTTAGAGAAAACCTAATCGCTCTACAAGTTTTTAGCACCGTTACCGGGGATTAACAACAGTAAATTCGTCTTTATTTTTCTACACTTTTATTTTATTGCATTTAATTTCAGTTTTTATTTTTCCTTTTTATTCGAAAAAAGAATTTTACAAGTTTTCTTGTCTAGTGTATGACCAGAGCCAACCTGTCGGCCGAAATCGTTCACATAGACGAGATCGAACGAAGAGCAATAAAACTAAAGAAAGAAGCAAGAGAAGCCCTCAAAGAAGCTAAGGAAAAAGGAAAAGAAGAGGCAGCCATGGTTAACGGCCAAGATGACAACCCTACCAACAATGCCCGAAACGGAAGAGATGGGCAGCAAGATCCGCCACCTAAGCAACAACCCCCAATTCAGCCTAGGTAGCAACAGTATGTGCGAACAACCAGGGATTACTTGGAGCACGATTTCAGAGGATTTGATCCAACTGTGGCAGAGCCTGAAATTGAAGCAGACCACTTCAAGCTGAAATCTGTGATGTTCAACATGATAAACACATTGGGGCAATTTGGAGAAACTGCCACGGAAAAATGCTCGGCAACACTTGAGAGGGTTCCTTGACATTTGCAGAGCTTTTAAGATACATGGAGTCGATCAAGATGTGCTTAAGCTGAGATTATTTCCCTATTCTTTTTCTTTGCTCAACAAGATGTCGTATATTAAGAGTATACAACAATACGTCACAACGTTCGCCTCGTTAAAAACCTCCCTAATCCTAACGGAGGAAAAGAGTACAGCCCGTTTGTGACAACAAAAACGACCAGACAACAAGCGAATAAACCAACATTCACCCTATAACATTAACAAGCACAAAATAAAGAAACACGCGACACCCCCTTCCTTAGCCAATACATCGGCTAGGCCATTCGCCTCCCGGAAAATATGCGAAAAACACACCGAATGCAAACTACTACAAGCGCTGTCAATCTCATGAAACACCTCCCAATAATGCCACAGCCGCTTATCCATATGTAACACCCAACTAACGACGACCATGGAATCCAACTCCACAACCAATGGATACGATGACCAAGCCGATTGCCGAAAGAAAGTTAACACAAAAGAAACTGTCCGCATTTCAGCCTCATTAGACTCAATACAACCAAGCGGGCCAGAAAACAACGCCACTATCCTGCCTTGATCATCACACAACACACCCCCGAAACCTGCAGGACCCGGCTTGCTACGCGCAGACCCATGAACTGAAAATTTCAATGTCCCTGCCATCGGTGGTTCCCAACAAATGCCGCTACGTATCGGGCGCGAATCAGAGGATTCAGTATATAGGCTTGGGCAATCCCACCATAACGCCTCACCAATGAATAGGTCATCCCGTAATGTCCGCATCCAATAGTACGATCATAATTTAATTAAAAAACAAACCTCCACTATCGGTAATAACTTCTTATTAAAAACCATCATGTTTCGCGCAAGCCATACTGAGCAAAACAAAGCTGCCACGCACAAGACCCACAAGTATCGAAAAACACCCAAAAGCGAGCAATGGAATTCCGGTAAGAAAAAATCTAACAAGTTCTTCGGCAACGGTAAGCACACGCTCCACCAACTCAGAAACCAGTCCTAAATGCTTTGAACCAATGGACAAGAATACAATAAGTGATCAATATCCTCCTCTCGCTCCTTACACCAAATGCACAATGTGCTTTGTCCCTCAAACACTATACCTCGATGTCTCAAAAACTCAAATGTGGGCAAACAATGTAATGCCCCGGTTTTGGGCTTAGAGTTTTGGGCTTGGACCGGTTCGGTCAAAGTGCTGTTCGAATATAAAAGAGTGAAATTAGGAAAGCCTAGTTTGGGTTGCATTAAAAATATGGAAAAATGTTCTAAAATCCTCTTTTAATATATATAAGTGATCTGTGAAATCAATTTTACAAAATGAGGTTTGGAAGGGTGACATTTTGGCTAGTGACCAAAATGTAATTTTTGAAAACTGCATGACTATTTTAACAAGGATTGAAACTTTGAATCTTTAAGGAGCTATTTACCCAATGGGAGTTTCTCCAGATTTTTCTAAGATATTAAATGATTTATTAAAGGTTTTTAAATAAAACTAAAAAGGAGGGAAGATATTTTGTCATTTCCAACTAACTTTCCATATTTTCCATTTTTCCTTTTCTCTCATTTTCTCTCAAACCAAACATCTTTCTCCAGAGCTTTTTCCTCTGATTTTTCTACCTAAACACCTCTTTTCAATTCTCTTTTGATTGTTAATCATCTCCTCATCAAAACCTCACCATTTGCTAATTGGATTTTCAAGATTTTGGTTCCAAAAAGGGAGAAAACTCAAGTTTGGAGGTAAGAACGTCCTTCTCCTCTAAACTCTCAGTTCTTTACTAAAATTCCTAAGTTCTCAATCCTTAAATTGTGTTTTATAAAAGGTTTTATAGATGTATTCATGATCTTGGCTTTTAAATGCAAGATTTGCTTGATTTTGATGAAAATTCGTATGATCTGTTTAAGCAGTAATTTGAGGTGTATTTTTGATGATAAATGAATGTTAATTTGATAAGGAATTGAGGTTTAATTAATGCAATCCCGGATAGGATGAATTTCCTAAGTTTAGCTTGTGTTTTTGTTGGTTTTTGGAGTGATCTTGTTGATCTGTTGTGGCTGGAGGTATAAGGATGTGTTGAGATCCATTTTGGATGTTAATTGATGTTTAAGAATGTTTAGATTTGATGGATCATGGCTGGGTAATGTTGTGAAGTTGTTTGGATGCATTTTCGGTTGTGTTTGGTAGCCGAAAATGGAGTGTGGATGAGAGCAGCGAGTTTAGGTGCTTTCATTGAAGCTATTAATGCATGATGATGCATTAATCCTCTGCTTGATGTGTTAAAAACAGGGGAAGCATCTTTGGATCCAAGTGTTGGTGATCCGGAAGCTTGATTGGTGTTTCGGCAAGAGGCGAAACGGAATCGGTGAGTGGATTTTGGTTTTCAGCTTTGAAACCATTGAATTGAAGGTTTGGGAGCTTAGTTTAAGTCTAAGCAACTTAGCTAAGCTCAAGAGTAAGTTTTCGGAAAACTCTCTTGAAGATGAGCCATGGATTGGTTGTATGCAATGTGGTTGTTTGCATGATTTAAATCCTGTTTTGAAAGCATATTTAGCATGTTTATTTGCTGAGATTATAAGCCATGTGTTGAAGGATGCTCAAGGTAAGAGATCCTTGTTTTTGAACATTGTTTAAATGTGGTTTGATGCTTAAAGATGCATGATGTTTATGGCTTGGTTTAATGCTTTAAAACAGTGGATTAATGTTGTTAATGATGCATATTGGCAAGTGATGTTTAAGGTCACAAAGGTGTTTAAAAGTCCTTGTGTGAGCCTTGTTTATTTAAGAACAACATGGTGGTTAAAAGTCCATGGTTGGTTCTTGGTTAAGATCATCAAGGTGGTTAAAATTCCTTGGATGAGTCTTGTGTATTTAAGGACAATATGGTGTTTAAAAGTCCATGATTGGTCCTTGGTTAAGGTTACAAAGGTGGTTAAAATTCCTTGTGTAAGCCTTGTTATTTAAGAACATCAAGGTGTTTAAAAGTCCTTGGATGGTTCTTGTTAAGGACACAAAGGTGTTTAAAAGTCCTTGTGTGGTCCTTGCCATGGTGTTTAAAAGTCCATGGGCCATGATGTTTAAAAGTCCATGGGGTTAAGGACACAATGGTGTTTAAAAGTCCATGTGTGGTCCTTGGAAACTATAAGATCACAATGGTATTTAAAAGTCCATGTGTGGATCTTATGTGAAATGTATCACTTGTTGCCAATATGACATGATATGAACTTGAAGCATGAGTTGCTTGTTTTAAATGCTTATGAGCATGTTTAAATGTTGATTTGAAGTATGATTTATAAAGGTGTTTATAAATGCATTATTATGTGGTTTTAAATGAGCATTCCTCACTAAGCTATCGCTTACGCTCTCTTTCTTTCTTAAACCAATAATGCAGAGCATTAAAGTGCATTTGAGGGCAGCAAGGTGGTGAAGAATCCAAGTGGTGAACAAAGCTCATGTATGGTGAAGGTTTCTTAAACACTATTAGCTTTTTGGTAATTTGGCAATGGGGGACCTATGTGGTTGTTTTGGGAGATGTTTTGGACTCCCTAAGTTGGATTTATGTTGTTGATAATGTTGGTTCTTGTAATTGGCCTTTATATGGTTTATTTGGAGATTTGATGCTTGAATGGTTTGCTAAGTAGGAAGCATGCCTATAGATTTGGGGTTTTCCATAATTGATGCCATATTGATGTTTGGTTGATGCAATTATGTTCCTTGTATGTTGAATGATTTGCTGGTAAAATTTGGTGGCTTTTGGAGCATGTTTGATAGGTCGATTGCATGATAAACCAGCTAAATTTCTGCAATCTGGGCAGCCTGTTTCGGAACAGGTGCTATCGTATCGGAACGGGGGCCTGAAATGGCCAGGGCGTTCCGAAACGGGAGGCACTGTTTCGGAATAGTTTGGCCACTGCCAAGCCATGTTTCGGAACCCGTTGCGGAACGGTCCCGCGTTTCGAAACAGGTCTTCCCTGTTTCGGAACACTCGACCGTTGAGCTCTGAATTTGATGGTTAAATGTTTTGCAATGTTTGCATTTTGGTCCTGAAACTTGTTTATGCAATTGTATGAGTTTGAGATGCCCGTTTGAGCTGAAATTTGGCAGTGAAGCATGAAACCTGACTAATTTCCTATTGGTAACTTTAATTTGGATTAAGTCCTTAAAATTTTCAGAATTTACATTTTGGTCCCTAAAGTTGTAATTTGTGCAATTGAGTCCCTGAATGATCTCTGATGGTTTTGATCTTTGAATATGTTGTTCTTGTGAACATGACTAGGGATAAAGCGCATCTAGACAGGATTAAAAAGAAAAAAAAGGGTCGTTAATCAAGGTTGACTTTCGGGTTGACTTTGGTTTTCCCCGTGTAATCTTCTTAATTCGGGTCAATCGTCTAGGCCGAGTTAAGGGCGTTACATTTGGTGGTATTAGAGCTGAGTTCTCGAGTAATTGGGAATGTGTATGTGGATGAATTATGCATGTATGCTTTGTATGCTTGTTGAGTGAAAGCATGTTGAGTGAATTGTAAATGTGATGCAATTGTGTTGTATGTTGTGTTGAAGCATGTTGTGGGTACCCATTGCCAAATCAAAGCTAATGAAATGATGTTGTTTTTAAGTGAAAATGAGCTTGAGTACTTGGATTGCTTACCTTGCTGGGCCTGACTTTGTTTATTTGCATTGTGATTGCATTGTTAGAGTATGGCTCCTCGTAGAGAGTTAAGGAGTAATGTGCGAGCTGCGGCTCAAAACGAGAATGAGAACGAAGAGAATGTTGAGAGTGCGGTTTTACCTCCTCCACCTGGTGGTGGTGGTGCTGGGGGTGAAGGAGCTGGAGCTGGAGCTGCAGCTGATGCTGGGGTCGCTGGACCTGAGGTTGGTCAGGGGCAAGCTGTTCCTGACATGACAATGCTGATACAAGCTATTGCTGGAGCTTTTCAAGCCGCAGTAGCTGGAGCTCGAGGAGCTGGGCATCAGGGAGATGCTGGAGTTAGACTACCCTTGGAACGTCTGCGCAGTCTGGGAGGGACTGAGTTCAGGGGTTTGTCAGCTGAAGGTTCGGAATCTTGGTTAGAGAGTACCAAGAGAATCTTGGGTCAGATGAGTTGCACTGATGTGCAAAAGTTGGACTGTGTTGTATCCTTGCTACAGGATGATGCATATACGTGGTGGACGACCACAATCTCTGGGATGGCTGAAGCTGATGTAACTTGGACATTCTTTCAGAATGCGTTCAAGAGAAGGTATCTAGGTGTGAGGTACCTAGATGAAAAGAAGCGAGAGTTCATGTCTCTTACCCAGGGGAGCATGACTGTGGCTGAGTATGAAGTGCAGTTTGTTCGACTCAGTCAATACGCACCTGAGCTTGTCCCGGATGAGCGGGAAAGGTGTGAAAGGTTCCGTTATGGTTTAGTGACGGAGGTGAAGATGTATGTGCTGGCTACCGAGTATAGTGATTTTGATGTGCTGGTGGGTCGAGCAAAGGATATTGAGATGAACTTGGGTTTATCTGCTAAGAGTGCTGGGTCAAGTGCTGGAAAGCGAGCAGCTGAATATAGTTCCGGTGGTGGACGGAACAAGAGGGGACGTGATCAGAAGTATCAGTCCTCAGCTAAGCGAGGTGGTGGTGCGCCTGCTCGGGGAGGCAGTGCTAGAGCTGATTCGAGTGCATGTTGGACGTGTGGTTCACGTGGTCACATGAAGCGTGATTGTCCTCGAGCTGTGAGGGAGGTGCAAGCTCCTGTTGCGGCAGCTAGAAATGGGTGCTGGAACTGTGGATCTGCGGATCATATGAGGCGAGAGTGTCCTATGTTGGCTGGTGGCCAAGTGCGTGCTCCTGTTGTTGCTGCACCGCAGAGAGGTCGTGGGCGCGACCATGGTAATTTCCAGCGGAGAGAGGAAGGTGGTCGGGGAGTGGCTCATGTTGTGGCTATTCAGCCTGAGGGTGGCGACCAAGCTAGGGTGTATGCTCAACGGGAGGGAAGGAATGACGCGGATGTGATCGTAGGTACTTTCACTTTGCAATTCTTGTCATTACTTTCCTTGATTGATTCTGGATCTACGCACTCATACATATTGCGTGAGCATGCTGAATTGCTTGGTTTGCCTGTTGAGTCTTTGGATGTTGGTGTTCGTGTCACTAGTTCTTTTGGTGAGACTGTTGTGACTCGAAAGCTGTATAGAAGATGTCCTTTGGTTGTTCAAGATCATGTTTTTCTTGTTGACCTTATGGAGTTACCTTTCTATGGTTTTGATGTAATCCTTGGTATGGATTGGCTTGCTGAGCATCATGCTGTTGTGGATTGTGAAAATAAGCGAGTTTTGTTGAAGCTTGCGGATGATTATGAGGTGGTTGTGGTTGGTGAAAATGTGAAGTTTCTTGCCAATGTGGTGTCTACATTGGAGGCGAGCAGGATGCTGAGGCAAGGTTGTGAAGCTTATCTAGCTTTTGTGACGAATCCTAGCTCTAAGGAGTTGCGTGTGCAAGATATCAGGATTGTGAAGGAGTTTCCTGGTGTGTTTCCTGAGGAGTTGCCTGGTTTACCTCCTAATCGCGAGGTGGAGTTTGGGATAGAGCTGTATGAGAATACAACTCCTGTGTCCATTACCCCTTACAGAATGGCACCTAAAGAGTTGAAAGAGCTGAAGACGCAGTTGCAAGAGTTGCTTGATCGTGGATTCATTCGACCGAGTGTGTCGCCTTGGGGTGCACCGGTCTTGTTTGTGAAGAAGAAGGATGGCACTATGAGAATGTGCATTGATTATCGTCAGCTGAACAAGTTGACTATCAAGAATCGGTATCCTTTGCCGAGAATTGATGATCTCTTTGATCAATTTCGGGGAGCAGCTGTGTTCTCTAAGATTGACTTGAGGTCAGGGTATTACCAGTTGAAGGTGAAGGATGTGGATGTGCCTAAGACAGCTTTCAGGACGAGGTATGGGCATTATGAGTTTCTGGTGATGCCGTTTGGTTTGACAAATGCTCCTGCAGCTTTCATGGACATGATGAATCGTGTGTTTCATGAATACCTGGACAAGTTCGTTGTGGTGTTCATCGATGATATCCTCGTGTACTCGCGTACTGAGGAGGAGCATGAAGAGCATTTGAGGATTGTTTTGCAAGCTTTGTTGGAGAATCAGCTTTATGCCAAGCTGAGCAAGTGTGAGTTATGGTTAAGTGAAGTGGTGTTCCTTGGGCATGTGGTTTCTGCTGAGGGGATTCGTGTTGATCCTTAGAAGATTGAGGCGGTGATGAATTGGAAGGTTCTTAAGTCTGTTCATGAGGTTCGTAGTTTCCTTGGTTTGGCGGGATACTACCGAAGGTTTGTGGATGGGTTCTCTAAGATAGCTGCACCTTTGACGAAGTTGTTGCAGAAAGATGTTAAGTATGAATGGACAGAAGCGAGACAGCAGGCTTTTGAGAAGCTCAAGGCAGCTTTAACGCAAGCTCCTATCTTGGTTCAACCTGAATCAGGGAAAGAGTTTGTGGTCTACAGTGATGCATCCTATGTTGGTTTGGGATGTGTGTTGATGCAAGAGGGTAAGGTGGTGGCTTATGCATCGCGGCAGTTGAAGGTGCATGAGCGCAATTATCCTACGCATGACATTGAGTTGGCTGCGGTGGTTTTTGCTTTGAAGATCTGGAGGCATTACCTGTATGGTGAGAAGTGTACTGTGTACACGGATCACAAGAGTTTGAGGTATCTGATGTCTCAGAAGGAGTTGAATCTTAGGCAGCGACGTTGGGTGGAGTTACTCAAGGATTATGATTTGACGATTGAGTATCACCCTGGAAAAGCTAATGTTGTAGCGGATGCCTTGAGTAGGAAGGTAGCTGTTGAGCTGAGGGCTATGTTTGCCAGTTTGAGTATTTCGCGTGATGGTGGTCTTGTGGCTGAGTTGCAAGTGAAACCATCTTTGGTTCAGCTGATCAAGGAAAAGCAGTTGCTGGATGATTCCTTGGTACCGCATGTTCAGGATATCGCGGAGGGTAGGCCTTCGGATTTCTGCTTTAACGATGATGGAGTGTTGTGTTTTGGGAGTCGGATAGTAGTGCCTAATGATGCTGAGTTGAGGCTTGCTATTTTGACTGAAGGTCATAGTAGTCCTTTTGCTATGCACCCTGGTAGTACTAAGATGTATCGTGATCTTCGTGATGAGTACTATTGGGTGGGTTTGAAGAAAGATGTTGCAGAGTTTGTGAGCAAGTGCATGGTGTGTCAGCGAGTTAAGGCTGAGCATCAGGTTCCTTCAGGGTTGTTGCAACCGTTGAGAATCCCTGAATGGAAGTGGGAAAGGATTACCATGGATTTTGTCTATGGTTTGCCTTTGTCACCATCGAAGAAGAATTCAGTGTGGGTGATTGTGGATCGCCTGACGAAGTGTGCGCATTTCTTGCCTGTGCATATTACGTTTTCTTTGGATAAGCTTGCGGAGCTGTACATTGCTGAGATTGTGCAGCTGCATGGTGTGCCTAAGTCGATTGTGTCGGATAGGGATCCGAGGTTTACATCGCGTTTCTGGCAGTGTTTGCACCAAGCTTTGGGTACAAGGTTGAATTTCAGTACATCTTATCATCCTCAGTCGGATGGTCAGTCTGAGCGAGTTATCCAGATTTTGGAGGATATGTTGAGGTGCTGTGTGATTGAGTTCCAAGGCTCTTGGGAGAAACATTTGCCTTTGGTGGAGTTTGCTTATAACAATAGTTATCAGGCAAGTATTCAAATGGCACCTTATGAGGCTTTGTACGGGAGGAAGTGTAGGACTCCTCTTTGTTGGGCTGAAACGGGTTAGAAGTTGGTTTCGATGCCGGCTTTGTTGAAAGGAACCACCGAGAAGGTGAAGCTCATTTGTGAGCGTTTGAAGACAGCTTCTGATCGGCAAAAGTCCTACGCGGATTTGAAGCGTAAGGAGATAGAGTATGCGGTGGGTGACCGTGTGTTTTTGAAGGTTTCGCCTTGGAAAAAGGTGATGAGGTTTGGCCGGAAGGGTAAGTTGAGCCCTAGGTACATTGGACCATACGAGGTGATTGAGCGTGTGGGTCCTGTTGCGTACAAGTTGAGGCTACCTCAAGAGTTGGAGAAGATTCATGATGTGTTTCATGTTTCTATGCTCCGGAAGTATAGATCAGATCCTTCGCATGTGATGCCTGTGGAGGAAGTGGAATTGAATCCGGATTTGACCTATGATGAGGAACCGGTGAAGGTTCTGGATTCGGACAGCAAGGATCTTCGTGGCAAGACCATTGAGTTGGTGAAGGTGTTGTGGAAGCACCGTGGTGTTGAGGAAGCCACGTGGGAGCGGAAGGATGACATGCTGAAGCAGTTTCTGTACCTCTTTCCTTCAGGTAAATTTCGAGGACGAAATTTCTTAAGGGGGGGGGGGGAGAGTTGTAACGCCCCGGTTTTGGGCTTAGAGTTTTGGGCTTGGACCGGTTCGGTCAAAGTGCTGTTCGAATATAAAAGAGTGAAATTAGGAAAGCCTAGTTCGGGTTGCATTAAAAATATGGAAAAATGTTCTAAAATCCTCTTTTAATATATATAAGTGATCTGTGAAATCAATTTTACAAAATGAGGTTTGGAAGGGTGACATTTTGGCTAGTGACCAAAATGTAATTTTTGAAAACTGCGTGACTGTTTTAAAAAGGATTGAAACTTTGAATCTTTAAGGAGCTATTTACCCAATGGGAGTTTCTCCAGATTTTTCTAAGATATTAAATGATTTATTAAAGGTTTTTAAATAAAACTAAAAAGGAGGGAAGATATTTTGTCATTTCCAACTAACTTTCCATATTTTCTATTTTTCCTTTTCTCTCATTTTCTCTCAAACCAAACATCTTTCTCCAGAGCTTTTTCCTCTGATTTTGCTACCTAAATACCACTTTTCAATTCTCTTTTGATTGTTAATCATCTCCTCATCAAAACCTCACCATTTGCTAATTGGATTTTCAAGATTTTGGTTCCAAAAAGGGAGAAAACTCAAGTTTGGAGGTAAGAACGTCCTTCTCCTCTAAACTCTCAGTTCTTTACTGAAATTCCTAAGTTCTCAATCCTTAAATTGTGTTTTATAAAAGGTTTTATAGATGTATTCATGATCTTGGCTTTTAAATGCAAGATTTGCTTGATTTTGATGAAAATTCGTATGATCTGTTTAAGCAGTGATTTGAGGTGTATTTTTGATGATAAATGAATGTTAATTTGATAAGGAATTGAGGTTTAATTAATGCAATCCCAGATAGGTTGAATTTCCTAAGTTTAGCTTGTGTTTTTGTTGGTTTTTGGAGTGATCTTGTTGATCTGTTGTGGCTGGAGGTATAAGGATGTGTTGAGATCCATTTTGGATGTTAATTGATGTTTCAGAATGTTTAGATTTGATGGATCATGGCTGGGTAATGTTGTGAAGTTGTTTGGATGCATTTTCGGTTGTGTTTGGTAGCCGAAAATGGAGTGTGGATGAGAGCAGCGGGTTTAGGTGCTTTCATTGAAGCTATTAATGCATGATGATGCATTAATCCTCTGCTTGATGTGTTAAAAACAGGGGAAGCATCTTTGGATCCAAGTGGTGGTGATCCGGAAGCTTGATTGGTGTTTCGGCAAGAGGCGAAACGGAATCGGTGAGTGGATTTTGGTTTTCAGCTTTGAAACCATTGAATTGAAGGTTTGGGAGCTTAGTTTAAGTCTAAGCAACTTAGCTAAGCTCAAGAGTAAGTTTTCGGAAAACTCTCTTGAGGATGAGCCATGGATTGGTTGTATGCAATGTGGTTGTTTGCATGATTTAAATCCTGTTTTGAAAGCATATTTAGCATGTTTATTTGCTGAGATTATAAGCCATGTGTTGAAGGATGCTCAAGGTAAGAGATCCTTGTTTTTGAACATTGTTTAAATGTGGTTTGATGCTTAAAGATGCATGATGTTTATGGCTTGGTTTAATGCTTTAAAACAATGGATTAATGTTGTTAATGATGCATATTGGCAAGTGATGTTTAAGGTCACAAAGGTGTTTAAAAGTCCTTGTGTGAGCCTTGTTTATTTAAGAACAACATGGTGGTTAAAAGTCCATGGTTGGTTCTTGGTTAAGATCATCAAGGTGGTTAAAATTCCTTGGATGAGTCTTGTGTATTTAAGGACAATATGGTGTTTAAAAGTCCATGATTGGTCATTGGTTAAGGTTACAAAGGTGGTTAAAATTCCTTGTGTAAGCCTTGTTATTTAAGAACATCAAGGTGTTTAAAAGTCCTTGGATGGTTCTTGTTAAGGACACAAAGGTGTTTAAAAGTCCTTGTGTGGTCCTTGCCATGGTGTTTAAAAGTCCATGGGCCATGGTGTTTAAAAGTCCATGGGCCATGGTGTTTAAAAGTCCATGGGGTTAAGGACACAATGGTGTTTAAAAGTCCATGTGTGGTCCTTGGAAACTATAAGATCACAATGGTGTTTAAAAGTCCATGTGTGGATCTTATGTGAAATGTATTACTTGTTGCCAATATGACATGATATGAACTTGAAGCATGAGTTGCTTGTTTTAAATGCTTATGAGCATGTTTAAATGTTGATTTGAAGTATGATTTATAAAGGTTTTATAAATGCATTATTGTGTGGTTTTAAATGAGCATTCCTCACTAAGCTATCGCTTACGCTCTCTTTCTTTCTTAAACCAATAATGCAGAGCATTATAGTGCATTTGAGGGCAGCAAGGTGGTGAAGAATCCAAGTGGTGAACAAAGCTCATGTATGGTGAAGGTTTCTTAAACACTATTAGCTTTTTGGTAATTTGGCAATGGGGGACCTATGTGGTTGTTTTGGGAGATGTTTTGGACTCCCTAAGTTGGATTTATGTTGTTGATAATGTTGGTTCTTGTAATTGGCCTTTATATGGTTTATTTGGAGATTTGATGCTTGAATGGTTTGCTAAGTAGGAAGCATGCCTATAGATTTGGGGTTTTCCATAATTGATGCCATGTTGATGTTTGGTTGATGCAATTATGTTCCTTGTATGTTGAATGATTTGCTGGTAAAATTTGGTGGCTTTTGGAGCATGTTTGATAGGTCGATTGCATGATAAACCAGCTAAATTTCTGCAATCTGGGCAGCCTGTTTCGAAACAGGTGCTACCGTATCGGAACGGGGGCCTGAAATGGCCAGGGCGTTCCGAAACGGGAGGCACTGTTTCGGAACAGTTTGGCCACTGCCAGGCCATGTTTCGGAACCCGTTGCGGAACGGTCCCGCGTTTCGAAACAGGTCTTCCCTGTTTCGGAACACTCGACCGTTGGGCTCTGAACTTGATGGTTAAATGTTTTGCAATGTTTGCATTTTGGTCCTGAAACTTGTTTATGCAATTGTATGAGTTTGAGATGCCCGTTTGAGCTGAAATTTGGTAGTGAAGCATGAAACCTGACTAATTTCCTATTGGTAACTTTAATTTGGATTATGTCCTTAAAATTTTCAGAATTTACATTTTGGTCCCTAAAGTTGTAATTTGTGCAATTGAGTCCCTGAATGATCTCTGATGGTTTTGATCTTTGAATATGTTGTTCTTGTGAACATGACTAGGGATAAAGCGCATCTAGACAAGATTAAAAAGAAAAAAAGGGTCGTTAATCAAGGTTGACTTTCGGGTTGACTTTGGTTTTCCCCGTGTAATCTTCTTAATTCGGGTCAACCGTCTAGGCCGGGTTAAGGGGGTTACAAACAACGCAACCAAACAAACCATAAAAAAGCTTGTACCTCAGGTGAAACCAGAATTTTCCACGTGAAACAAGCCCCAAAATAGCTTTCACCCGCTCGATCAATCATCAACATCTCAGAGATAGCTTTGACCGAAAATAATCCTTGCGCATCTGGGGACCAAATCAGCTTGTCCCGATAGCCAGCATGCAATCGATAGTCACCCACCATAGACTGCAATTCACGAAGCTGCCCTACCTCAAAAGAACGAAGGGAACGTCAAAAAAAATCAGCCCACCCTGAATGTCGAAGTCCCCCCTGCACCGAGTAATCCACAACCAATGCAAGACGATTACGGGCACAAGAAAATAACCGCGGAAAAATATCCTTCAAAGGCTTTTCCGCGCACAATGCATCAAACCAAAAAAGGAAACGACTCCCATCCCCCACTTGCCACAACAATTTATCATGCAAATGCCGGTGCACATCAGTCGAACAAGCTGTTTTCACTATTTGCTTCCATACAACAAACATCACTTGTTGACGAGAGGAATTGAAACGCCACCATTGGGCAGCCTCGCCATACTTTGCCACTATAATAGCCCTCCATAACGAAGATGCATCAGTGGCATATTGCCACGACCATTTAGCTAACAGAGCAGTATTATACACCTATAAATCTGCCACCCCCAAACCGCCCAAGTGACGCAGCCTACACACCATCTTCCAGCTCACTCACCATACTTTGCAAATTTACACACCATCTTCCAGCTCACTCAACTCATCAATTGCCGCAATGACACCTTTCGGGATTCGAAACACACCCATGTAGTAAACTGGAAGGGAAGAAAGAACATAATTCACCAAAGTAACCCGTGCCGCAAAAGACATCGAACTGCGTTTCCACCCAGCAAGTTTCCGTCGAACGTTAGCAAGGACATGATCCCATACCGCCATGCTTCGAGGATTAGATCCTAACGACATCCCCAGATAAATAAAAGGAAAAGAACCACGTCGACAACCCAAAGCTTTGGCACACGGATCAAGAATATCCTCCTCAACACCAATAGCAAACAACGATGATTTGCTAAAGTTTATTTGTAGACCGGAACAAACTTGGAAACAACTAAGCAATCGTCAAATAGAATCAACACATCCAGGCGAAGCTTCGAAAAATAAGATAGTGTCGTCTACGAACTGCAAATGTGAAATTGACACCCCCGGCGCAACGCGCACCCCCTGAATCAAGCCTGCTGCCTCGGCCTGAACCAACAAACTATGTAAAGCCTCAACCACGATAACAAATAACAAAGGTGACAATGGACAACCCTGCCTTAACCCACGCTCGAACAGAAATTCTCTCGTAGCGCAACCATTTAACAACTGTGGCATACGAACAGTGGACACACATTCCAGTATCCAACGTCGCCAAACTTCACAAAAACCAATGCTAGTGAGCATATAATCCAAAAAATCCCACCTCACACAATCGTAGGCTTTAGCAAAATCTAACTGAAGCACAAAACCGCCCGTCAAACTCTTGCGCAAAGAATGTATTACCTCATTTGCCAGTAAAATGCCATCAACAATTTGCCGTCCGCGAATAAATGTCGATTGATGCTCACTTATCAGCAAACCCAACACCAGTTGCAATCTCTTAACAAGCAGCTTCGCAAGAATTTTATAAACATAATTCACAAGACTTATCGGTCGATAGTCACTGAGAGCCTTTGGTTAATCAATCTTCGGAATCAGTACTAGAAAGGTACAGTTCACTCTCGGAGCCAACTTACCCGCTGCATGGAACTCTCCTAAAAAATGCAGCACATCTCCTTGAACTATACTCCAACTCGACTTGAAAAAAGCCATACTATAACCATCCGGTCCCGGCGACTTCGAGCCATCACATCCGCGTATCACCTCCCAAACCTCCTCTATACCAAACGGAGCCACCAAAGCTTCGTTTGCCGTTCTATCATCCTGGCAAAACTCTCCCACAATGCTCCAAACACATAGCCGTTCTACGGCCTCGAAATGTGTAGAGAAAGCCGCCACAATGTAATTACGTAAATGATATACATCCGTTTCCCAACGACCATTAATCAGCAGCTTCGTAATTGAGTTCCACACAGCTCTAAGCTTTGCCACACGATGAAAGAACGTTGTATTACGATCCCCTAAACGCAACCCGTTCGTCCTTGATTTTTGTCTCCAAAGGGATTCCTTACACCTGATAGCCTGCCATAACCGTTGCATCCACTCTCTACTCCACTCTATCAGCTCTACTTCGGACTCACACTAATCCCCCTCAATTCCCACAGCATCTTTACCCTCCAACTTAGCTTGTATCGACTGAATTTCCAGCTAAATATCACCAAAAACAGTACGGTTCCAGCTACGCAAAAACTTCTTCAGAAACCTAAGCTTGACCATTATATTTTCAGTTCCAACCCCCCGTTCTGACAACCGACACCACTCTTCAGCCATTTCATGTACATGTTTCTTATCCTCCAACCAACAATTAATAAAACAAAATGGTTGAGGTCCCCAGTCCTGATCATCGCATAGCAACAATAACAGAGTATGATCCGATACACCACTAGGCAAAGAATGCTAAACAATGTTAGAAAAGACACCTACCCAAGCAGACGATAACAAGAATCCATCTATACGACTATGCCTAAATCCCCTACCAAACCAAGTATATTGCTTCCATTTCAACGACAATTCCACAAGCCCGACATTGTCAATGAAATCAGAGAAAGCTTCCATACATGACGCCACTGAGCTGCACCCTGCATGTTCCGATAACCATCGTATCGAGTTAAAATCACCTGCGATACACCACGGACTGAGGGATAGGGCAAAAGAGTGGCTAAAACACCAACCGACACGATCATTCAACACTTGGACAGAATTGTGCAATGTCTTCCTTGATCGTTTCAGCCCTTCAATCGTGACCGATAGATTAAGAAACGAAATAACCGCTTTCCGCCAAAGAGATAACGAACCAATGTATGAAGCTTGGGAGAGATACCAAAAGATGCTAAACAACTGCCCGCTTCACAGTTTCCCATCCTGGACTTAACTATCGATGTTCTATAATGGAGTAAATCAACCAATACGAATGGCACTCAGCGCTTCAGCCAATGGAATCATCCTAGATAGACCATCCGAGGAGGCACTACAGATTCTGAATAGAATTGCAAAGAATGACTACAAGTTCCCTACAGCCCGCTGCGGCGGCATAATGTAACACCCCAATTTTGGGCTTAGAAGTTTTGGGTTTGAACTGGACCGGTCGGATTTTCGGTTCGAATATAAAAGGTGGTTTTAAGGAAAGCCTAGTTCGGGTTGCATTAAAAATATGGAAAAATGTCTTAAAATCCTCTTTTATTATATATAAGAGAATGGTGAAATCAATTTTACAAAATGAGGTTTGGAAGTGTGACATTTTGGGTTAGTGACCAAAATGTAATTTTTGAAAACTGTGTGACTGTTTTAAAAAGGATTGAAACTTTGAATCTTTAAGGAGCTATTTACCCAAAAGAGTTTCTCCAGATTTTTCTTAATATTAATCAATTTAATTAATGGTTTTAATTAAGTGTAAAAAGGAGGGAAAAGATATTTTGGTATTTGTAACTAACTTTTCCCTAAATTTCCATTTTCTTTTCTCTCAACTTTTCTCTCAACCCAAACACATTTCTCCAGCAAAATTCCCTCTGATTTTGACAACTAAAGATGAGATTTCAATCCTCATTTGATCTCTAATCAATTCTACAACAAAACCTTGGCATTAGCTTATTGAATTTTCAAGAATCTTGGTTCCAAAAAGGGAGAAACTCAAGTTTAGAGGTATGAACGTCCTTCTCCTCTAAATTCTCAGTTCTTTACTGAAATTCCCAAGTTCTCAATCCTTGATTTGAGTTTTATTAAAGGTTTTGATGTTGTGATCTTGATTTTGGCTTAAAATGCAAGATTTGGATTTAATTTTGAAGAAATTCGTAATAATTGATTGGGCTCTGTTTTGAGATGTCTTTTTGATGTAATTTGGATGTCTAAATGATGTATAATTGAGGTTTGATCAATGCAATCTCGAATAGGTTGATTTTCCTAAGTTTTTACTTGTGAAAATTGTGGTTTTTGGGGTGATCTTGGTGTTTTGTTAATGCTGGAGGTATAAGGACGTGTTTGGGATCATTTTGGATGTTAATTGATGTTTAAAAATGGTTAGAAGTGATGGATCTTGGCTGGGTTAAGTCTTGGAAGTGTTGGGAGGTGATTTCGGTTGTGTTTGGTAGCCGAAATGTTGGATTTGCAAAGAGCAGCGAGTTTAGGTGTGTTGCTGGTGTTTTAAATGCATAATGATGCATTAATCCTCTGTTGTTATGTGCTTGAAACAGGGGAGAATGATCCGTGAGCAATAGAGGTGGCGTGGAAGGTTTTGGATGCTTGGAAGGCTTGTTGGCTAGCCTTGTTTTGTGTATCGGTGAGTGAAGTTGGGTTTTCAGCTTTAAAATCAGGGTTTGAAGGTTTTGGGAGCTTAGTTTAAGTCTAAACAACTTAGCTAAGCTCAAGAGTAAGTAAATGGAATTTCTCTCTTGGTTGTGTTATGAATTGGTTTTTAAAGCACTTGTGATTGTTGTATGCAATGCATGTGATTTGCATGTTTTAAATTCTGTTTTGAAAGCATATTTTAGCATGGTTTAATGCTGGTTTTGAAAGCCATGTGTGAATGATGCTCAAGGTAAGAGATCCTTGGTTTTGTACATTGGAATTGTGGAATTGATGCATAGTGTTGCATGTTGTTTAATGGCTTTGTGTAATGCTTCAAAAACAGTGCATTGATGATGGTAATTGGTGGTTTTGGCATTTTGGTTATGCTTGTAAAACAATGGATTAATGTGGTAAGATGGTTATATTGGCAAGTGATGTAAGTGGTTCTTGGTTACTTTAATCGGATATAGTTAGCCAGCTATAGGATTGGGTGCACCGTGAATAAAGTCGCCTTGGATGTGGAGTGGTTGTGATTGAACCGGTAACTCCATCCAAGTACACTAACGAGATGGTTAAGAACACCATGGTGGTTAAAATTCCATGGGTGGGTCTTGTGTTAAGGTCATAATGGTGGTTAAAATTCCATTTAAGGACCTTGTGTTTGTTAAGATCACAATGGTGGTGTAAAGTCCATGTGTGGATCTTGTGTTGTATGTCCCGGGATCTCGTTAGTGATGTTATACAACTACCAATGGATGAATGTTAAGGTCATATGGTGGTTAAAATTCCATATGAGGACCTTGTGAATGTTAGGGTCAAATGGTGGTTAAAATTCCATTTGAGGACCTTGTGAATGTTAAGGTCATATGGTGGTTAAAATTCCATATGAGGACCTTGTGTATGGTAAGGTCATAATGGTGGTTAAAATTCCATTGTGGGACCTTGAGATTGGTAGTGTGTATGAAGCGTGGGGACAACGCTTGTGATCCGCGTATCCGATTGTGTCTTGTGTTAAGACGGTTGTGAATTATCACTTGGATGCCAATATAATGTTCTTGAATGTAATGAAGCATGTGATGCTTGAAATGATGCATTGTTGCATGAGAAGTGTGTAATGTTTACGAATGCATGTTTTACTTGTTAGCTTGGACAAGTGTTTATTTTCTATTGAGAATGGTGCATGTGTGCATGAAATCTCTTTAGTTCATTGAAGTCTTGCGAAGACTTGTTTTAAAAAGGCATGTAATGCAAATGTTGGTTTTGTGGTTCATATGTTGCATTTGTTTAATGCATGAGATAGATTGAATGAGTAAGTGGTTTTCAAAGGTTTCTTGCTTGAAATGACTTTCAAAGTATGAGAAAGGTATGATGTGAAGTGGAAGTGTTTTCCAAGGATTTTGTGTTTAACCTTGCATATGGTGCTCATGCATGGAAAGGTAAAATTGATGGTTTTGGTAAGTTTGTGCTTTGAAGAGGATTACTTAGCTTTCCTAAGCTAAGGGTTGGTTTTCATGTTAGGGCAATGCATGACTGAAAGCACGTTGTTAAAAAGGGGTTTTCAAACATTGCTTTGGTTTATCGAATTGTGTGGCTTTTAAAAGAGGTTTTATGTCTCGCTGCATTGATGGTGTTTTGGTTTTGAGCATTCCTCACTAAGCATTATGTGCTTACGCTCCTTTTTGTCCATCAATGCAGATATTTGAAGTTGGAACAGCGAGAAGCAAGGGATTCAAGGAGAGCTCCACTTGAGATGTATGTCTCGGTCAATAGCTATAGATAATAAAGGCAATGGGGGGAGAATCTCTTATGTTGATGTTTAATGAGATTGTGTATGTTGGGCAAGTTTGGTTTATGATTTTGAATTATGTGGTTTAACGCTTGCAACGTTTGAACCTTCTTATTCTTAAGTCGTTATGTTATGCTTCTTGTTTTAAAAGCATGATTGAGTGTTGGATGTGTTGAATGAGTTGGTGCACCTAGGGGTGGTTTGTATCTAGATTTTTATGCAATTATGTTCCTTGAGTGTTGCATGACTTGCTGGTGTATTTTGGTTGCTTTTGGAGCATGTTTGCGGGGTCAATTGTATGTTAAACCAGCAAAATTTTTGCAATCTGGGCAGCCTGTTTCGGAACAGGAGCTACCGTATCGGAACGGAGGGCCTGAAATGGCCTAGGCGTTCCGAAACGGGTAGAACTATTCCGGAACGGTTTTGCTTCTGCCAGAACCTGTTTCGGAACTGGTTTCGGAACGGTCCCGCGTTTCGGAACGGATCATCCCTGTTCCGAAACACCCGACCGTTGGGCACTGAAATTGTTGGTTAAATGTTTTGAAACCTTTGCGTTTTGGTCCTAAACTTTGTATATGCAATTGAATGAGCTCGAGATGTCCGTTGGAGTTGAAATTTGGCAGGGAAGCATGAAACATGACTAATTTCATATTGGTAACTCTAAAGTTGGATAAGTCCTTACAATTTTCAGAATTTACAATTTGGTCCCTAAATTCATGTTTTGTGCAATCGAGTCCCTAAATGTTTTCTGATTGCGATGATCTTTGAGTACGCTGATTTTGTGATCATATCTAGGGTTAATGTGCATTCAGATAAGTTTGAAAAAGAAAAAAAAGGTCGTTAATCAAGGTTGACTTTCGGGTTGACTTTGGTTTTCCCCGTGTAAACTTCTTAATTCGGGTCAACCGTGTAGGCCGGGTTAAGGGGGTTACACATAAGGCGGCCAACTATTGTGAATGAAGTAGAATCCACCGAATCTGTCACTGTCCGTCTGGATAAACTGACACAGCTGGTGATGAATATAGTCAATCCCGTTGGGAAAACATACGAGGCTAAGGCTGTGGAGCCCTTCTGTGATGAGTGTGGGGGCAACCATGATTCCTCTGAATGTAGTGAATCTTCCAATTTTATGGGGACCTATGAGAAGAACAGCAGACCCAACACCAATACATACAATCCGAGCAAGAAAAAGCACCCAAATTTCTTCTGGAGTAACCCTAACACTGCTGCCAATCCAAACCAGCAACGAAGAGGATATTAGCAGAACCTGTCCCGGCAACAGCCTCAGCAGCAACAAAATACGAACAATAATTCACTAGAATCTACTTTACATACTTTTATATCTCGTACTAGTGATTTTATTGTTCATACTAATAAATTTATTGACAAGACTGAATCTTTCATGGACATGACAGAGATATAAATGAACAACCAGGAGGCAGCAATAAAGAATCTGGAGACTCAGTTTGGAAAGTTTGCCCAGATTGTTAACACTAGGCCAATGGGTGGATTACCTAGTGATACTGAAACCACGAAGGAAAAAACCCAAGAGCAATGCAAGGCTATAACAACCAAGAGTGGGGTAAAGTTACAAGAGCCGTTAACTCTTGTTGCCAGGGAAACAACACCTGCCGATTTACCTGTTAAACAAAACCCAGTTCATGCCGCCAGAAACGCTACCGCGGCAGCCTCTAAGAAGGACAACACGGGAACACAAACAGGGCTGGAAAACGCCACTATAGATGACCATACAGAATCTGAACTAGTTATTGCCCCCATAATAAGCTTTTGTCCAAGGCGAAAATCGAAGATACTAAACCTCCACCACCATTCCCACAATGATTGAAAAAACAAAAGCATGACATGCAGTTCAGGAAATTTATGTATGTTCTGAAGCAAGTAAAAATCAATTTACCATTGGTGGAATTGATCGAACATATGCCCAGCTATGATAAGTTCTTAAAGGATATGGTAACCTAAAGAACAAGAATCGGGGAATTCGAGACAGTGGCAGTAATAGAAGGATGCATGGCAATGCTTCACAATAAGGCACCACCCAAACAGAAAGATCCAGGCAACTTCATAATTCCTTGTAAAATAGGCAGCAACCATTCTGTGAGAGCCCTATGTGACCTAGGGCAAGCATCAACCTAATGCCCAAGTCTATTTTCCAGAAAGTGGGGATAGGAGACTCCCGTCGAACGACATTGATGCTACAACAAGTTGACAGAACTTATGTGCAACCGGAAGGAAAAATTGAAGACATCCTGGTGAAGGTGGACAAATTCATTTTCCCTGCCGACTTCTTGGTACTAGACTATGAGGCAGACGAAAGGGCACCGATAATCCTAGGGCGACCATTCCTTGCTACGGGCAGAACGTTGATCGATGTTGAAAATGGTGAACTTACAATGAGGGTCAATGATCAACAAGTAAAGTTGAACATCTTCCAAACTATGAGGCAAGCTGATGATCCGAAAGAATGCCAGCTAATGGAGTCCATCTCAGAAATCAATTTCGAAGCCAACATACCCTACCTGCAGCACGACTGCGAAGGCAGTAACCTTGACAACTGCCTCGACAGCCATTTAGATACTTGCTCGGAAGATGAACGATGTAGTGAATGGACAGAACATGAACCAGAGGAGCAAGAGGATGCGTACTGGATAGCAAACAGGCCAGGTAAGTATTTTAAAACTTTGAATTATACATAAAGGGTGGCAAGATGTTCAAACCATCTATTGAACAACCCCCTACCCTTGAATTTAAAACCTTACCTACGTAACTTAAGTATGCTTATTTGGGACCCATGATACGCTGCCCGCAATAATTTCCTCCAAGTTGCAGCCTACACAGGAACATAAATTGATAGCGCTGCTGCGGCAGCACAATAAGGAAATAGGCTGGACCATTGCAGACTTAAAAGAGATAAGCCCAACAATCTGCATGCACAAAATCCAGCTTGAAGAGGATCAAAAACCAGTTGTCGATGCCAAGAGGAGATTGAACGATGCCATGACGGAAGTTGTCAAAAAGGAGATAATCAAATGGTTAGATGCCACATCATATATCTTATATCCGACAGCGAATGGGTAAGCCCGATACAATGTGTACCAAAGAAAGGTGGTATAACTGTGGTAAGCAATGATAATAATGAGTTAATTCAAACTAGGACATTAACCGGTTGGAGAATATGCATGGATTACCACAAGTTAAATAAAACAACTAAAAAGGATCACTTTCCTCTACCTTTTATTGGTCAAATGCTTGACTGTCTTGCTAGCAAACCCTTATATTGTTTCTTAGATGGATATTCAGGGTATAACCAGATTGCTATTGCACCAGAAGATCAGGCAAAGACAACATTCACATGCCCATATGGCATCTACGTCTTCCGAAGAATATCGTTCAGATTATGCAACGCCCCTTCCACATTCCAGCGTTGCATGATGGCCATTTTCTCTAACATGATAGAGGACTTCATAGAAATATTTATGGATGATTTCTCTATCTTCAGTAGCAGCTTCGACAGCTGCCTCGACAACCTCGAAAAAGTACTTACCAGATGCGAGGACACAGACCTAGTGCTCAATTGGAAAAAATGCCACTTCATGGTCGATGAAGGCATAGCCCTGGGGCATAAAATCTCAGCACACGAAATAGAAGTGGATAAGGCTAAGATTGAAGTCATCGCCAATTTGCCGCCGCTGACCTCTGTTAAGAGCATTCAAAGTTTTCTAGGACACAAGTTTTTATCCTCGATTTATTAAAAATTTTCTAAATTTTCTAAACCATTGTGTACCTTGCTGGAACATGATAAACCATTTAACTTCGACGGGGCTTGCCTGGAAGCATTCAAAACCCTCAAAAAGAAGCTTATGACATCACATGTGGTAGTTCCCCATGATTGGAGCCAACCCTTTGAGTAATGTGTGACGCTAGTGATACTACTGTAGATGCCGCCCTGGGACAGTGCAGGGACAAAATCTTCCATGTCATCTACTACGCCAGCAAGACACTGAATCCTACCCAGACCAACTACACCACCACCGAGAAGAAACTATTAGCAATAGTGTTCGCCTTCGATAAGTTCCGGCCCTACCTAATTGGAACAAAAGTGATCATCCACACAGATCATTCAGCTTTAAAATACATGTTCGAAAAGAAGGATGCCAAACCTCGCCTAATCCGTTGGATCCTTATGTTGCAAGAGTTCGACCTAGAAATCTGAGACAGAAAGGGCACAAAAAATAAAGTGGCGGACCATTTATCTCGACTTGAGAATGAACAAGGTAAGACACCCAACGGCGAAATCAAGGATGTGTTCCCTGACGAACAATTGTTACTTGCCTCTACCATGGTTGCAACCTTGGAAGCTGAAGGCATCTCACTTGCCGCACATGAAGATGTCGCGACAGCAACGTCAGCAGCAACACCCTCGTACTCGGATATTGTTAATTACTTAGTAGCTAGTGTTTTACCTTATGACTGAACTACCAAGGAAAGAAACGATTCCAATATGATGCTAAGCATTATATTTAGGACGAGCCTTTCTTGTTTAAAAGCTGTGCAGATCAGGTCATTAGACGATGGGTCCCTGAGGATGAACAACAAGCCATATTATCTCAGTTCCATGCATCACAATATGGAGGTCATTTTGAAGGACAACACACGGCAGCAAAAGTACTCCAATCGGGCTTTTTCTGGCCAACATTGCATAAAGATGCCCAAGCCTTCTACAAATAGTGCGACAGATGCCAAAGAAAAGGAAACATTTCAAGAAGGAACGAAATGCCCTTGCAAACCATCTTGGAGGGTGAATTATTTGATGTTTGGGGGATTGATTTTATGGGACCATTCCCATCTTCTTGTGGCAACATGTACATCCTCCTAGCAGTTGATTACGTCTTCATGTGGGTGGAAGCCATTGCCACCCCTCACAATGATGCAAAGACCGTCCATAGATTCCTACACATGAACATATTCACAAGATTTGGAATCCCAAGAGCCATCATTAGTGACGAGGGAACCCATTTTGACAACAAGTTAATTGCCAAGGCTCTTGAAAAAAGTGGGTGTCACAAACAAGATTGCCACAGCATACCATCCGCAAACAAATGGGCAGACAGAGATTTCGACCAGAGAAGTTAAAACCATCTTGGAAAATGTTGTCAACCCAAATGGGAAAGATTGGTCGATGAAGTTAGACGATGCCCTTTGGGCATATCGAACGCCGTACAAAACGCCACACAGAATGTCCCATTATCGACTAGTAAACATGGATTGGAAGTAGGTTGGCAAAAAGAGATTGCTGGATCTGACCGAAATAGAAGAGTTCAGACAGGAAGCATATGAGAATGCCAACCTGTACAAAGAAAAAGTAAAAAGGTGGCAGGACAGCAAGATCCAACAAATGTAGTTCTTGCCTGGGCAACAAGTGTTGCTGTTCAACTCCCGCCTGAAGCTGTTTCCCGGAAAATCAAAGTCCATATGGTCAGGAGCATTCGAAGTGGTCCACGCCTTCTTATATGGTGCTGTGAAAGTAAAGCTAATAAATAGAGGGGAAAATTCAAAGTTAATGGGCAGCGGTTAAAGCATTATGCAGGAGATTCTATCCCGAGAGAACAGAAAGTAGTTACTCAGGGGGATGCCCACCGCACTGTGACATAATTTTTAGTTTTCCACATCTTTATTGTTTTATCTATTTAGAAGTAGATTTTAATTACTTAGGACTATATTTTATTTTTAGTTGCGTTGTTACTATTTATTCCCGTCTCACAACTATTTATCCAGATTCAGACCCTAAAGAATCAACGTGCCGCACACAACAAAGGGCAACACTGCTCAGCCAGCTGCCAGAACCTGCAATTGACGGTATAACAGATAACTCCTCCAAATCCTCTCCACCATCTAACAACAACCAAGTCTAAGTTTTCTTTCCCTGTCTCATGTTTATTTTTCAGTTTCAGTTCTAATTTTTTATTTTATTTTGTGCATTGAGGGCAATGCCCATCTCGAGTTTGGGGGGATTAGCACTCATCGTTGTTTAGGCATTATTTAGATCATTTAGTTGCATATTTACTTGCCTTAAAATTTATCAAAAGAAAAATTTGTTAGAACTTGTCCCTATGATAGGATAGCCGATTTAAAATTTTTCGCACCATAATAAAAAGAACTTAATTTTGGGGAAAGCATGAAGAATACTTAGAATTTTTATATAATGGCCAACAATTAAAAACGCCACCGTTACTTGCTGAATTTGATTGAATTTCTAATAAACATTGCATGCTTGAATCATTTGTAAAATTCTACCATGGTTGCAGGAAGCTGCCATGGCAGACAACATACAGAAAAAAAATTAAAAGCACTGCCATGACAGGAACAAAGAAAGATATGTTGTTTTTCCTTAAAGGTGCTCGAAAAAGGCTCTAGGAAGAATCATGTGCCAAGGACACTCCGCTACTATCAATGTCCATGAATCTGATTTTTTTTCGAAGTGAAGGACAAATTAGCATGAGTGAATGAAAGCCTTCACGAGATGACTCTACTCAATGGGTTCGAGGTTTTGTAATTTGCTCCAATCTTAATTTCAGACCTAAAGAGTAGTTGTGATGAGTTGAAGCCCTTACTGCCATGATTATAAAAATGTGCTTAACTATGTTGGCTCGACAACAACCTTAGATTACCTTGACATCATCTTTGTTTACTTAGAATATTCTTCAGATTCAGCTTGTACACAGTCTCTGCACACACTACACTGACATTATAGTCTAATTCTGAGGTAATTCATGTTATTTCCCTTTCACTATTCTAATGATAGGTGCCAGGGCCTTGAGGTGCTAAATCAAGTTTAAAATAGATTTTTCTTTCTAATTAATGCAAGGTCAAGTATATTTAGGATTGCATGGCTTGAAGACAAGCAATAGTTTGAGTTTCGGGGTGTGTAAAGTGCTCATAAGTCTTATATTTTGTATGCATTCCATCTAATATTATCGCTTTTAAGTACATTCAAGGCATATTTAGGTGCATGCATGCATTTTTTACAATATTCTATGCTTTGCCTTGTTTCTGTTGAATATCTTTAATTTTGTGGGAAAAGATATTGTTTTAGTTTAGTTTGCATTACATGTGCTGGAGACTGATGATGGAGAGAGGAGCTGAGGAGCTGATGCTGAGGCAACAAATTGAGGAGTTGTGCTGAAGCAGTTCAACACAGAGAGAGAGATGATACCGAGTTGCTTCCGCCGCCATATCTGCCGCCCAGGGCAACAACTTGAGGAATTGGTGAATAGGAGTGCGATAGATAAAGCATATTTTTCTAAGTCCGAACCCATCCATGCAATTTACTGAAGCCGGAAACAACAGACAAATCCGCCAAAGGAAAAGATCAAAGCTTACTTGCAGCACAAAGCAACAGCAAGAGGAGTCCAAATTCAAGTCAAAGAAGTTAGAATTAAAGGATGCATTTAATGCAAAAGCTACTTTATCCTGAAGAAGACTTATACTCCAAGGAGGACTTAACCTAGGCCATGCCCTATATATACCCGATCTTACTTTGTATTTTATACATCAAGACAACCTTGGCATAACTTAGTTTCTCTTGTGTTTTCTTGCCGTCACTATGTTCTAAATTCTCAAGGGTTTGGGTTGTGTTGTAAAGTAGTTGTGAGAATGGTTGTTTAGGTTTAAGTTTGTTTTTGTAATAAATTCAAGGTTTGCTTATTTCATGTTCTTCATTGTTTTCAATTGAGTTCAAAAGATCGATTGTGAGCAATCCATTTGTTTGGCATCGAGAGAGTCAAACTCACGAAAGAAGTAAGCACGATCTCATCAATACCAGGTGTTGATCAATATAGCCTAGACATAGGTTAGGGTTTAAGGCGGCTAAAAGAGGATGAACCAAAGGTTGTTGTTCAATGCAAGATTCACGCCAACGGGTATTATCTGCAGCGGGCATCAACAGTATTATGACTTAGACATAAGTTGAATCATCATCGAAGTGTTCTGCTAAGCCTTGAAGATCTGCCAAGTTTGCCACCGAGCCAATCCTCCATTCCACATGTCGAGGCAACGAAAGTTTTTGAAGCACCAATCTGCCATCTCTCGCCGAGGCAGCAAAGGTTGGCAGCGCAATACAACTAAACCTATTCAACGCAGTTTCACACTACGAAGCATCGTAAACTAATCCATTCCATCAATGTAACCCCCTTAACCCGGTCTAGACGGTTGACCCGAACTAAGAAAGTCACACGGGGAAAACCAAAGTTAACCCGAAAGTCAACCTTGATTAACGACCCTTTTTTTCTCTTTTTAGTCTTGTCTAGATGCACATTAACCTAACTGTGATCACACAAACATCATACTCAAAGATCACAAACATCAGAGATCAAACAGGGACCCAATTGAACAAATTACAACTTTAGGGACCAAATTGTAATTTCTGAAAACTTTAAGGACTTAACCAGATTTTAAGTTACCAACTTAAAATTAATCATGTTTCATGCTTCTCTGCCAAATTTCAGCTCAAACGGACATCCCAAACTCATACAATTGCACAAACAAGATTCAGGACCAAAATGCAAACATTTCAAAACATTTAACCGCCAATGTCAGCCCCCAACAGTCACCCGTTCCGAAACAGGCAGAGCCCGTTTCGAAACACGGGGCCGTTCCGCAACGCGTACCGCAACGGGGGTCTGGCAGTAGCCATTCCGTTTCGGAACGGTGTCACCCGTTTCGGATGCCTGGGTTGGTTCAGGGCACCCGTTCCGAAACGGCGTCAACTGTTCCGAAACACCCTGCACAGATTGCAGCATAAAGCATACTTAAACATGCAATTGATCAACCAAACATGCTCCAAAAGCCACCAAACTTTACCAACATGCAATTCAACATATATGAGACATACTTACATCAACAATTCAACAAAATATCCTCATATACGAAAAGCCCCAAATCTATAGGCATGCTTCCTACACAAGCAACCATTCAAGCATAAACTTCCAAATCAAACTCATATTAGCCAAATACATGTTCCAACAACATCAACAACATATAACCTTCTTGTCCAAACATGTAAGAACACATAAACACATCCCAAGAGATTCTACCCCCATTGCCTTTATTAACTATAGCTATTCACCGAGACATACATCTCAAATGGAGTCCTCCTTGAATCCCTTGCTTCTCGCTGTCCAAACTTCAAGAATCTGCATTGATGGACAAAAAGAAGCGTAAGCACATAATGCTTAGTGAGGAATGCTCAAAACCAAAACACCATCAATGCAGCGGGTCATAAAACACTTTTAAAACAAACCTGAATTGTTTACCAAGCAAAGTTTGAAAACCCTTTTCAACATCATGCTTAAAACCATGCATTGCACATACATGAAAACCAACCCTTAGCTTAGCAAGCTAAGAAAACCTTTTCAAAGCACAACATGCAAAAATCATCCATTTAGCCATTCCATGCATAAGCACCATATGCAAAGCTAAAATCAAAACCTTGGAAAACACCTCCATACCACAACATACCTTTCTTATTCTTGAAAACCATTCAAGCAAGAAACCCTTTAAAACCATTTATTCAATCAATCCAATACATGCATTAAACCAAGGCAATATATAAACCACAACATTATCATCACATGCCTTTTAAAACAAGTCTTAACAAGACTCCAATGCATTTAGGAGATTCCATGCACACATGCATCATTTACCAAATGATAATCAAAACTTGTTCAACTTAACAAGTAAACATGCATTCACAAGCATTATACACTTTCCATGCAACCATGCATCCTTTCAAGCATTATACACTTTTCATGCAACCATGCATCTTTTCAAGCATCTCATGCTTCTTTATAATCAAGAACATTACATTGGCTTCCAAGTGATCAACACATCCACTTTTCAACTCAACACCCGATCGGATACGCGGATCACAAGCGTTGTCCCCCACGCTTCATACACACTACCAATCCAAGGTCTCTAAATGGACTTTTAAACACCATTTGACCTCAACATCCTAAGGTTCCCATGTATGGACTTTTAAACACCATACAACCTTAGCTTTTCCCGAGGTTCCCATGTATGGACTTTTAAACACCATACAACCTCAACTTTTCCCGAGGTTCCCATGTATGGACTTTTAAACACCATACAACCTCAACTCTTCCCAAGGTTCCCATGTATGGACTTTTAAACACCATACAACCTGGACATGCACAAGGTTCCCATGTATGGACTTTTAAACACCATACAACCTTTGCATCACCGATTGGTAGTTGTATAACATCACTAACGAGATCCGGGACACCCTACACAAGATCCACACATGGGCATTACACCTCCATTGTGATCTTAACAAGCACAAGGTTCTCATATTTGGACTTTTAACCACCATATAACCTTTGCTTAACCAAGGTCCTCGAATGGGCATTCCACCTCCATTATGACCTTAACCATCTCGTTAGGATACTTGAAGGGAGTTTACCGGTTCACTCTTAACCACTCCACCTCCAAGGCGACTTTATTCATGGTGCACCCAATCCTATAGCCGGCTAACTATATCCGATCAACTAACCAAGAACCACTTACATCACTTGCCAATATAACCAACTTACCATCATTAGTCCAATGATTCACATGCATAATCACAATGCAAAAACCATCATTTACCACCATTAGTTCACTGTTTTAAAGCATTACACAAAGCCATTAAACATCATGCAACATCATGCATCAAAACCACAATTTCCATGTACAAAACCAAGGATCTCTTACCTTGAGCATCCTTCACATATGGCTTTCAAAACCAGCATTAAACCATGCTAAAAACATGCTTTCAAAACAGAATATAAACCATGCAAAACACATGCATATCAATCATCGACCACAATTGCTTTAAAAGCCATTTCATAACACAAACCAAGAAAGAAATCCATTTACTTACTCTTGAGCTTAGCAAAGTTGTTTAGACTTAAACTAAGCTCCCAAAACCTTCAAACCTTGGTTTAAAAGCTGAAAACCCAACTTCACTCACTGATACACAAAACAAGGCTAGCCAACAAGCCTTCCAAGCATCCGAAACCTTCCGCAACACCTCTAAAGCTCACGGATCAAACTCCCCTGTTTCAAGCACACAAAGACAGAGCATTAATGCATCTTTATGCATTAAAAACACCAGCAACAACAACACAACTCGCTGCTCATCACAAATCCAACATTTCGGCTACCAAACACAACCGAAATCACCTCCAAACACTTCCAAAACTTAACCCAACCAAGATCCATCACTTCTAACCATTTTTAAACATCAATTAACATCCAAAATGATCACAAACACATCCTTATACCTCCAGGTATAACAGATCACCAAAAACACTCCAAAAACAACCAAAAACTCAAGCAAAACTTAGGAAATTCAACCTATCCGGGATTGCATTAATTAAACCTCAACTTCTAATCAATTTAGCATTCATTTAACATCAATTTGACACCTCAAAACCCTGCTTAAACAGATCACACGAAAATTTCACCAAAATCACCAAATCTTGCATTTTAAGCTAAAATCAAGATTTCAATTGAAAAGCCTTTAACAAATCACAAATCAAGGATTGAGAACTTAGGAATTTCAGTAAAGAACTGATAGTTTAGAGGAGAAGGACGTTCTTACCTCCAAACTTGAATTTCTCCAATTTAGAACCAAGAAGCTTGATGAAACAACTTGCAAATGGTGAGGTTTTGTTGTAGAGATGATTAGGAATCCAAAGAGAATTGAAATGAGAGATTTGAGTGACAAAATCAGAGGAGAAAATCTGGAGAGATGTGTTTGGGTTGAGAGAAAATGAGAGAAAAGGAGAATTGGAAGAAAATGAGAAGTTAGTTAAGAAATAGTCAAAATGACTTTCCCTCCTCTTTCTTTATGTTTAAAATCAGAATAAAACCTTAAAATATCTTAGAAAAATCTGGAGAAACTCTTTTTGGAATAATAGCTCCTTAAAGATTCAAAGTTTCAATCCTTTATAAAACAGTCACCAAACTTTCAAAAATTACATTTTGGTCACTAGCCAAAATGTCAACCTTCCGAACCTCATTTTCCAAAATTGATTTAACAGTTCACTTTTATATATTAAAAGATGATTTTAGAACATTTTTCCATATTTTTAATGCAACCCGAACTAGGCTTTCCTAAATTCACTCTTATATATTCGATCAGCACTTTGACCGAACCGGTCAATGCCCAAAACTTCTGAGCCCAAAACCGGGGCGTTACAACTCTCCCCCCCTTAGGAAATTTCGTCCTCGAAATTTCAACTGGCAAAAAGGGAACCACAACCTTCTCAAACCAACACACAAGGCAACACAACAGCCTCAACCATCACTGAACACATTCCACACAAAAACTCCACCAAACTCAACACCACCACATACTGTTCACAAAATCCAGAACACTCAAAGATAGCCACAATCTAACCTTTCACATATCCGGACCGTACACATCCCCAACATCAACCTGAAGAACTTCAACTTTTACAGCACACAACACTGCAACTCACAACTCCCAAGACTTGTTCACACAGTGACATCAACCAAACCAAATCAGCCACTATGCAAACTTCTCTGCTTCTAAAACTCTTGCAAACTCCCTAACCTCTTCCAAGAATTTTCCCAACAAGCAAAAATTCTTAAGCATCAACTGCTTACCCAAACTCCTCAACGAATGCTAACATTCCTTCACATCCGTCACCACCACTACCAGAACAACACACAAGGACCACTCACCCAGATTCCAAAATTTACATCACAACCCCAACTCAACTCCGCCAACGGTATCATACACCACCAGCTGACTACCAAAGAAATTCACACACTCACAACCAACCAACCACTTCTCACAAGAATCCTTTCAAACAACAAAGGCCTTCGATCTTTCATTGCCTATCCTCCACAAACTTTGACCACAACACCTGCCTTAGAACATCGCCCAGCTTAAACATACAAAACATCTTCTCAACTCCTCAAGGGTTGCTAAGAACCAACACTTACAAACACAACCCTTCCACAACAACTTAAATGCTAAGCTGCTTCAACACTTGGGAACACAACCACTAAACTGCAACATCACTTAGCACCAAGGAACTACCCCTTCCACTTAGCTTATTCAAACCACCTGACCGATTCTAACCTCAACCGGTACTCTCCACCACCAAACCACTAAACTCCTTAAGCAACAAACACTATCCTTCTACCAACAGGCTATACTACTCTCACTATCTCCAGCACTAGCTTAATATTCTCCACTACTTCTAACTTCCACTCAGCACCAACACAACCTCCAAAAACCCATCATCCAACCTAACCCAACCACCACACTAACAGATTTGATTAGTTATTAGCGAATGTGAACATTGTATGCATGATCACCTACATGCCCTATCAATGCCTGATGTACATGTATGCAAAACCTCTAATGTCATGCCACATGTATGCATGGACCAGCACATATATAATATAGCATATAACAATGATTTTAACTGTGCATGAATGCCAGTTCACACCCTCCAATAACATCCTCAAAATCTGTCTAAGAACAACCTCCTAACTCACCTCTAACTTATCTAACTCCATCATTCCAACAACCATTAACCATAAGATACTCACTAAACCTTCTTCACACCAAAGATATCTCCAAACTACAACCATTACCCCAACATGCTAGCAACAAGACTAAACTTACCACGCAAGGAAAACCAACAGAAACCAAACCAGGGTAACTAGACCAAAGATTACTTAACAAGGTTACCTGAAAACACAACACCACCCTGAAGATTCATCAGACGAGCTCTCTTCCTCGCGAAACCATCATCCTCCTGCTGCACCATTGCAGCACCAACTAACACACTAGGGTCACCACCAACTCCTTGCGGTAAAGAACCTTGGCTGTTCCGAGCCAACATCGAACAATCACGTCTCATATGTCCAGCAGACCCACATTTCCAGCAAACTTCATTTCCCAAACTCTTCACAACCTTCAGCTCTTTCTGCCACCTCTGAACCTTGCCTCGGCCGTGCCCACGACCTTTCAGAGACCCTTTGGCTATCACTGAAGCTGACTTCACCCCAAGGGGACAATCACGCTTCACATGCACCTTAGAACCACAGTTCCAGCAAGTACCCGCGCCCCAACAACCTCCAACATGGCGCCTTTCACAACGATCACACACCGGTGGCTGAGCTTCCACCCCTTGCTCAAGCAACACTTGCTCAACAACAGCACTACCTTCACATTGCTTAACCCTTGGAAACTTCTCTCCAAGATACCTTTCATAAAAGGCAGATACAAAGAAATCCCAGTCAATATCATGGATATGTGACGCCACCGCCACAGATGTCCACCAGACACATGCATCCTCCAACATCAAAGAAACAACACTCCCCAACTTACAAGCATAATCACAGCCTTCCTGATCCAAAATCAGAATCACACTGGCCAACCAGGCCTCAAACATCTCCGGCGAAGAACCATGATACTCCACCGCACCCAAATCAAGCAAACGCTGCTTCGGCAAACTCACACATCCAGCCAACACATCCACTGACTTTACCTTTACCACAGCCTGAGATGTTCCCAACACCTCTTGAGCAACAGGTGATGAACTCTTCATCACATGACCAGCTTCTTTCCCTTGCCTTACCACCTCAACTCCAGGCACAGAAGACTGAGACAAAACACCTTTACAAAAGGGTGAATTCCATGCCTTAACAACCTGCCCCAAGGCAGCAACCATCTCACCCAACTGCCATCCTATCATCGACCTTGCCATACTACTAACAACAACAAACATTCACAACAAACAAACAAACAACCCAATTAGACCAGCTTAAGCAAGGATTCAAACTCCAACTCCAAAATAACACAATAGCTATATTAATAAGGCAATGGGTATCCCGAATCCTCCCCTTTACATGACATAACAGTCATCACAAACATGGATATCACAACATCAAGCATATCAAACAACATACTTTGATCATGCTTACACCAAACAGCATCCACTTGCAACAGCATATTAACAACATAACATACTCATAGCACTTTCATCATGCATATCACCAGCTCACAACATTAGCACAAATCCACATAAGCTCAACCAAGATTCATAACCACAAAGCATGCTTGAAAACATCAACAACTTGCTCAGAAACACGTGTTTCATTCAACTTTCAACCACACAACAAGGTAAACACCAAACACACACCACAACAACTTACCGTTTTCCCCAAACATTCGCAACTCAGCTCTGATACCACCAAATGTAACCCCCTTAACCCGGTCTAGACGGTTGACCCGAATTAAGAAAGTCACACGGGGAAAACCAAAGTCAACCCGAAAGTCAACCTTGATTAACGACCCTTTTTTTTCTTTTTAGTCTTGTCTAGATGCACATTAACCTAAATGTGATCACACAAACATCATACTCAAAGATCACAAACATCAGAGATCAAACAGGGACCCAATTGAACAAATTACAACTTTAGGGACCAAATTGTAATTTCTGAAAACTTTAAGGACTTAACCAGATTTTAAGTTACCAACTTAAAATTAATCATGTTTCATGCTTCTCTGCCAAATTTCAGCTCAAACGGACATCCCAAACTCATACAATTGCACAAACAAGATTCAGGACCAAAATGCAAACATTTCAAAAAATTTAACCGCCAATGTCAGCCCCCAACGGTCACCCGTTCCGAAACAGGCAGAGCCCGTTTCGAAACACGGGGCCGTTCCGCAACGCATACCGCAACGGGGGTCTGGCAGTAGCCATTCCGTTTCGGAACGGTGTCACCCGTTTCGGACGCCTAGGTTGGTTCAGGGCACCCGTTCCGAAACGGTGTCAACTGTTCCGAAACACCCTGCACAGATTGCAGCATAAAGCATACTTAAACATGCAATTGATCAACCAAACATGCTCCAAACGCCACCAAACTTTACCAACATGCAATTCAACATATATGAGACATACTTACATCAACAATTCAACAAAATATCCTCATATACGAAAAGCCCCAAATCTATAGGCATGCTTCCTACACAAGCAACCATTCAAGCATAAACTTCCAAATCAAACTCATATTAGCCAAATACATGTTCCAACAACATCAACAACATATAACCTTCTTGTCCAAACATGTAAGAACACATAAACACATCCCAAGAGATTCTACCCCCATTGCCTTTATTAACTATAGCTATTCACCGAGACATACATCTCAAATGGAGTCCTCCTTGAATCCCTTGCTTCTCGCTATCCAAACTTCAAGAATCTGCATTGATGGACAAAAAGGAGCGTAAGCACATAATGCTTAGTGAGGAATGCTCAAAACCAAAACACCATCAATGCAGCGGGTCATAAAACACTTTTAAAACAAACCCGAATTGTTTACCAAGCAAAGTTTGAAAACCCTTTTCAACATCATGCTTAAAACCATGCATTGCACATACATGAAAACCAACCCTTAGCTTAGCAAGCTGAGAAAACCTTTTCAAATCACAACATGCAAAAATCATCCATTTAGCCATTCCATGCATAAGCACCATATGCAAAGCTAAAATCAAAACCTTGGAAAACACCTCCATACCACAACATACCTTTCTTATTCTTGAAAACCATTCAAGCAAGAAACCCTTTAAAACCATTTATTCAATCAATCCAATACATGCATTAAACCAAGGCAATATATAAACCACAACATTATCATCACATGCCTTTTAAAACAAGTCTTAACAAGACTCCAATGCATTTAGGAGATTCCATGCACACATGCATCATTTACCAAATGATAATCAACACTTGTTCAACTTAACAAGTAAACATGCATTCACAAGCATTATACACTTTCCATGCAACCATGCATCCTTTCAAGCATTATACACTTTTCATTCAACCATGCATCTTTTCAAGCATCTCATGCTTCTTTATAATCAAGAACATTACATTGGCTTCCAAGTGATCAACACATCCACTTTTCAACTCAACACCCGATCGGATACGCGGATCACAAGCGTTGTCCCCCACGCTTCATACACACTACCAATCCAAGGTCTCCAAATGGACTTTTAAACACCATTTGACCTCAACATCCTAAGGTTCCCATGTATGGACTTTTAAACACCATACAACCTTAGCTTTTCCCGAGGTTCCCATGTATGGACTTTTAAACACCATACAACCTAAACTTTTCCCGAGGTTCCCATGTATGGACTTTTAAACACCATACAACCTCAACTTTTCCCAAGGTTCCCATGTATGGACTTTTAAACACCATACAACCTGGACATGCACAAGGTTCCCATGTATGGACTTTTAAACACCATACAACCTTTGCATCACCGATTGGTAGTTGTATAACATCACTAACGAGATCCGGGACACCCTACACAAGATCCACACATGGGCATTACACCTCCATTGTGATCTTAACAAGCACAAGGTTCTCATATATGGACTTTTAACCACCATATAACCTTTGCTTAACCAAGGTCCTCGAATGGGCATTCCACCTCCATTATGACCTTAACCATCTCGTTAGGATACTTGAAGGGAGTTTACCGGTTCACTCTTAACCACTCCACCTCCAAGGCGACTTTATTCACGGTGCACCCAATCCTATAGCCGGCTAACCATATCTGATCAACGAACCAAGAACCACTTACATCACTTGCCAATATAACCAACTTACCATCATTAGTCCAATGATTCACATGCATAATCACAATGCAAAAACCATCATTTACCACCATTAGTTCAATGTTTTAAAGCATTACACAAAGCCATTAAACATCATGCAACATCATGCATCAAAACCACAATTTCCATGTACAAAACCAAGGATCTCTTACCTTGAGCATCCTTCACATATGGCTTTCAAAACCAGCATTAAACCATGCTAAAAACATGCTTTCAAAACAGAATATAAACCATGCAAAACACATGCATATCAATCATCAACCACAATTGCTTTAAAAGCCATTTCATAACACAAACCAAGAAAGAAATCCATTTACTTACTCTTGAGCTTAGCAAAGTTGTTTAGACTTAAACTAAGCTCCCAAAACCTTCAAACCTTGGTTTAAAAGCTGAAAACCCAACTTCACTCACCGATACACAAAACAAGGCTAGCCAACAAGCCTTCCAAGCATCCGAAACCTTCCGCAACACCTCTAAAGCTCACTGATCAAACTCCCCTGTTTCAAGCACACAAAAACAGAGCATTAATGCATCTTTATGCATTAAAAACACCAGCAACAACAACACAACTCGCTGCTCATCACAAATCCAACATTTCGGCTACCAAACACAACCGAAATCACCTCCAAACACTTCCAAAACTTAACCCAACCAAGATCCATCACTTCTAACAATTTTTAAACATCAATTAACATCCAAAATGATCACAAACACATCCTTATACCTCCAGGTATAACATATCACCAAAAACACTCCAAAAACAACCAAAAACTCAAGCAAAACTTAGGAAATTCAACCTATCCGGGATTGCATTAATTAAACCTCAACTTCTAATCAATTTAGCATTCATTTAACATCAATTTGACACCTCAAAACCCTGCTTAAACAGATCACACGAAAATTTCACCAAAATCACCAAATCTTGCATTTTAAGCTAAAATCAAGATTTCAATTGAAAAGCCTTTAACAAATCACAAATCAAGGATTGAGAACTTAGGAATTTCAGTAAAGAACTGATAGTTTAGAGGAGAAGGACGTTCTTACCTCCAAACTTGAATTTTTCCAATTTAGAACCAAGAAGCTTGATGAAACAACTTGCAAATGGTGAGGTTTTGTTGTAGAGATGATTAGGAATCCAAAGAGAATTGAAATGAGAGATTTGAGTGACAAAATCAGAGGAGAAAATCTGGAGAGATGTGTTTGGGTTGAGAGAAAATGAGAGAAAAGGAGAATTGGAAGAAAATGAGAAGTTAGTTAAGAAATAGTCAAAATGACTTTCCCTCCTCTTTCTTTATGTTTAAAATCAGAATAAAACCTTAAAATATCTTAGAAAAATATGGAGAAACTCTTTTTGGAATAATAGCTCCTTAAAGATTCAAAGTTTCAATCCTTTATAAAACAGTCACCAAACTTTCAAAAATTACATTTTGGTCACTAGCCAAAATGTCAACCTTCCGAACCTCATTTTCCAAAATTGATTTCACAGTTCACTTTTATAGATTAAAAGATGATTTTAGAACATTTTTCCATATTTTTAATGCAACCCGAACTAGGCTTTCCTAAATTCACTCTTATATATTCGATCAGCACTTTGACCGAACCGGTCAATGCCCAAAACTTCTGAGCCCAAAACCGGGGCGTTACAATCAATCTGATGTCTTCTCTTAATTACTCATGTTTATTTATTTTTCTTTTAAACAAACTTAAATTTACTTGTGCATTTAAATATTCTATGTGCATGAATTTATATTCGAGTTCGCTGTCCAATCCCCATGGGAGATGATATCTTTTATATTATAACTTCACAAGAGTGTGTACTTGTTCTCACATTTAGAGAACACCTAATCGCTCTACACTCATGTTTTACTTTAAAAAATATATATTTTCTTGTGTTTATAAAAAAAATTGTACATTAGTTGAGGGATGTTAGTAATGCAAAGAATTCAACATTTGATTGGAAAATTCTTCAAAAAGAGTTTAAATATAGCCTTGACTTTAATGACCAGAATTTAAAGTGTGGGCTGCACCCCCTTTCTCTCATTGGTGGAGATATGGAAGACAATGGGACAATGTCTCTTTTTCTTATATCACTACATTTACTCACCTTTAATCTCCCTCCCCCCATTCTTCTTCTTCCTCCATAGAGCTTTATACAGCAAAGATTGAAACTTTGTTAAAATAGCTTTCAATTTGGATTTTTCAAGGTAAGATTTGAAATAATCATGAGAGGGTTTACATTTTTAGGTAAAAATCATGGAAAATGGTGGGTTGTGGGAAAAACGGGACTTGAGGAAATGTCGAGCTTTGAGGAAGTGTTAGGCTGATTTACTTGTGTTAATATTTCATTTTTACTTCTCTCTAATCATCTAGAGGTGTAACAAAGTTGTTATTACTCATTTGATTAGTCAAGGAGGTGGAGGAAACATCCAACACAAGGGGGAGAGAAAAGAAGTGAAGGGCTTGCTTGTTGGAGAAGGATTTTGAGTTGTTACTAAGGTTAGCACATCTCTAACCTATCTTATTTCCTTCTTTTTCTAAATGTTGATGCTTGACTAAATTTCATTTGAAGCAAGGGTTAGAGAAATCATGTTGTAATGGGACTTTGGGTTTGATTGTTGAGATTGATGATGTTTTAGTGTTATTAGCATGTTTGGATGGCCTTTTAGAGGGAAAATCACCTTAGAAACTCCCAACTGAGTTGGGGTTCGATTATGGGTTGCTAGAGGCAGTGTTAAGAGCAAACTTGTGGCTGGAAAGCCCTTTTCTAGGTTCGTGAATCGGTACGGGTCGAACTCGTACCGATATTGTTGCGTGTAAAAGGTGATATGCAATTAGTGCAAGTGTACACGTCTCAAGTAATATAAAAATGAGTATTAGAGTATCGTCTCCACTGGGATTGAGATGGCTTTCTTCGTTTATCTTCTCGCACAAAAAAGAAAAGTAAAAGGAAAAACACAAGTAGATGAGTTTTGGGTTTTAATTAAACTAATAATCATAAATTAAAGTAATCAAGTAAAAGTTGAGAGATCAAGATGAGAGAATGGGTCAGGTTGAGTGTTGAGTGTGCAAAAGTTCTACTTTTTACCCCCTATTTAACCCATATTTCTGCTGCATTCAAGCATAATTCATTGCATTTAGGATAGATTTCACATATACATCACAATTATATAAAATGGCACAGTTGCTACTGATTTTGGCTGATTTTGTAGGTAGCTGCTGTAGCAGACTCAGGGCAGTGAAGAAGCAGAGCTGGAACACAGGACTGAAGTCGAGAAGGAAGATGCTGCCGTGGCAGCCAATGACGACATCAATGGTGAAGGGAAAAGTGAAGTGGAGCTCGACAGAAAGAGGAAATTAAGCCGGTCTGTCGTGGGTCACTCCTATATTTTTCTGAGCCCTAGATCAGAATGAAGGCCAAGCCCAAAGTTCAAGGAGGAAACCCAAAGCAAGAAAAGAGGACGAACTAAAGGCATCTACTCAGAAGATTTAGTCTTTAATAGAGTTGTAGTTTAGTTTAAACTTGTATTCTTGCCATATTAGAAAACTTGAACCCAAGGCCTATATAAAGGCATGTAATTCGACCTAGGGAAGGACATCTCATTCTCTAGCCGTCTTCCCCAAAACCCTATTCGTTTTCCCCTTCTCATCATTATCTAAACTTCCCCTAGGGCTAAGGGTTGATTTTGTAAAGTAGTTGCAAGGATTGTAATGTTTTAGGATTTTTTCTGTTCAATAAAATAAAACTTCAAGTTCGCTTATTCTGGTTTTCAACATCTTGCAAGAGTATCGGGAGAGCATTGTGAGATTATTCATTTACTTAATATCGGGAGAGTTAAGTATACGAAAGGAATAAGTGCGGGTTCTCCAGTTTATGGTTGAACTATCTCGGACCTAGGGATAGGACGAGGCTAAGTGGCTAAGGAAGAATTCAACAACATCGGTGTTCATCCTTCGATTCACGTCGGGAGGTATCATCTAAGACGTGTTCATCGACAGACTTGGACCTAGGGATAGGACGAATCACATCAGGGATTCTTACCAAGCTTGAAGTACAGAGTTGTGTGATCGTTGCCACGACAACAATAGACTGTTGTCGCCGCAGGTGCTGCCACGACATGAACGACGACAGAACATGATGTTCTAGATAGTGCAACACCTGCACTATTGAGCAATTCAATCTCGGCCAATTTCTCTACCCTGAATCTTTTAATCTTTTATCTTCAGTATTCTTCAATATTCCTTTACAAACAATTAAACTTTCTTCTTTCTCTCTGTGCAGCAATACAAGGATAAAGCTATTTCCAGTCCCTGTGGATTCGACATCTGATACTTCGTGTATCACTTTACAACTTGCGTCGTGTACACTTGCACTCTATTGCGATAGACTATTTTACATGCAACAAGTTTTTTGCGCCGTTGCCGGGGAATGTCAACATATCTTTACCCTACTTTTACTGCACTTTCTTTTTAATTTTTCTGTTTTTATTAGGATTGTTCACCCTGTGCTTTTAACAAGGTTTTTCGTTTGCTTATGCGCAGATCTAGACGGGGCAAAGAACCTGAGTATCAACTAGACCCTGAAATCAAACGCTCGTGCAATCTAAGGAACATAGTTCGTCTTTTGATAGCCAGAAACGATTATCTTGAGGAACAGTTAGAAGCTATGCATAACGACAGGAACAACCAAGGGAATCTCGAAGACACTATCGAGGATGAAGGAAACGGACATACTGCCGCTGCCGTGGCCGCACGACGGTCATGCCGTGATTACACGATCAATGATCATGTGGAACTGGAGACCACCCTGCCAAATGTGGAAGCTGAAAATTTCGAGCTGAAACATGTGATGTTCAGCATGATCAATTCCGCTGGCCAATTTAGTTGTGCTGCTACAGAGGATGCCAGAGAATATCTGAAAACGTTCCAAGAAATCTGTGGATCGTTTAGATTACCAGGAGTAAATCTGGAGATACTGAGGCTTCGGTTATTTCCCCATTCACTGAGGGACAGAGCAAAAACTTGGTGGAACAAACTAACGTCGGGTTCAATACGAACTTGGGCGGATCTAACTCATGGATTTTTATCTGGTTTTAATCCTTCCCATTTATCTGAGCGATTACGTAATGAAATTGCTACTTTTCAATAGGAAGATGACGAGCCAATGCACGAGGCATGGGACAGGTTTACCACTCTTCTGAGGAATTGCCCGATGCATGGATTCCCTGTTTGGAATCAAGTCATCAAATTTTACAATGCTGCCAACACACACACCCGGATGAGAATAGATTCAGCAGCAAATGGATTGCTGTTAGATAAAGATCCAGATGAAGCCATGGTAGTATTGAAAATTATAGCCAAGAATGAAGAGCAATTTCCCACAGTGAGGAGAGGTAAACGAGTGCTAGCTGTGAAGGACTATGAAGCTGACAATTTCTTAAAGACATATGTTGCATACCTAACAAAGGCAGTAGAAAACTTGCTAAAGAAACATTCAAATCCTGTCAACTCTGCAGAAGAGGTATGTAGAACTTGAAGTGGGAATCACAGTTCGGAAGATTGCCCGTTACAGTTAGAGGAAGGGATGTATGTTGGAAACTATAACAAGCCAAGAAACTACGACTCCAACAATTACAATCCCAACTGGAGGAAAGACCCCAAGTTCTCCTGGAGTAACCCAAACAACGCACTAAATCCTCAAGTGCAGAACACCCAGAACCTAGGTGCACCTAGAATCCTGACACCGCAACAACCGTCGGCAGCCGCACCTAGTATACTGGAGCAGACATTGGCCACATTTATGTCCTAGACAGGAGCTTACATGGCAAATATGGATTACTTCATCAAAAAGACTGAGTCGTTCATGGATAAAACAGAGATGAGAATCACTAACCATGAAGCTACACTGAAATCACTAGAGACACAAATGGGTCAGGTTTCCCAGCATATTAAGCCAAAGGCAGAACAGAGGATTCCCTAGCGATACTGAGGTCGCTAGACAACCCACACATGAGCAGTGCAAAGCTATTACAACTAGGAGTGGGAAACAACTGTCAGGGCCGGAGATGAAAGCCATACCACATAAGGAACCAGCCCTAGAACCAACGGCCGCGAACACTGCCCTGACAGAAGATAAGCAACCTGCTGCTGCCAAACATGTTACGACAGCAGAAGGGACAGAGGAGAAAGACCAGAAGGATGATGAAGAACCTAAACCTCCTCATATCCGCATACCATGTGAAGGACGACAAGAAGACCATCGTCCTCCACCTCCTTTTCCAAAGCGGTTACAGAAGCAAAAACAAGAGTACCAGCTCAAAAAGATCTATGATAGTTTTAAGCAGGTTCACATCAATATTCCGCTGTTAGAGGCTATCAAGGAGATGCCCGGTTATGCGAAATTTCTCAAGAATGCTATGTCAAAAAGATCCAGACTTGGGGAATTCAAAACGATTAAAATGACAGAAGGATGCATAACTATCTTGCGCAGGCATCCACCCCAGAAAAAGAAGGATCCTGGGAGTTTCATCATACCGTGCATAATTGGTGATAAATTCGTGGGTAAGGCACTTTGTGATCTAGGTGCTATTATTAATTTAATGTCAAAATCTGTATTTCAGAAATTAGGTATTGGACGAGCACGGCCCACGACAGTTATGCTGCAGCTGGCAAACCGCTCTTACGTACAACCAGAACGGAAGATCGAAGATATTCTGGTAAGAGTGGATAAGTTTATTTTTCTTGCTGACTTTCTTGTTTTAGATTGTGAAGTAGATGAGAATGCACCAATCATCCTGGGGCGACCCTTCCTAGCCACATGCAGATCACTGATTGATGTAGAGAAGGGAGAACTTACAATGAGAGTAAATGATCAAGAGATCAAGCTAAATGTTCTCTAGGCAATTAAACATGCTGATGCAGAAGAAGAATGCAAGGTCATCACTGAAGTAATCCTTGACCAACCCTGCATCAGGTCGAGTTGCCATGAGATCAAATTTGGTCACTGCCCCATCAGCCATCTAAAAGACTGTCACGGTAGCAACAACGACAGCAACTCCTCAGATTCTGACATATCTGACACTGAAGGTCATGATGAGGTAAACTGGATAGGAAATCGTCTAGGTAAGTTATTCGAGCCCCTAAACTATACCTTGAATGAACACATAATCCAAAAGCCTTCGACTGTAGAACCACCTGTTTTAGACCTTAAGCCCCTGCCAGGGCAGCTTAAATATGTTTTTCTTGGTTCAAATGATACGTTGCCCGCAATCATCTCTTCCAAGTTAATGCAGAAACATGAACAACATCTGATAGGGATGATACAACAGCATAAAAAGGCTATTGGATGAACGATAGCTGATATCCAAGGCATCAATCCGGCACTATGCATGCACAAAATTCTCCTAGAGGATGATCATAAGCCGACAATTGATGCCCACAGATGCTTAAATGACGCTATGCGAGAAGTGGTGTAACACCCCAATTTTGGGCTTGGAAGTTTAGGGTCTGAACCGGACCGGTCTAAATTTCGGTTCGAATATAAAAGGTGGTTTTTAGGGAAAGCCTAGTTCGGGATACATTAAAAATATGGAAAAATATCTAAAAATCCTCTTTTATTATATATAAGAGAGTGGCGAAATCAATTTTGCAAAATGAGGCTTGGAAATATGACATTTTGAGTTAGTGACTAAAATGTAATTTTTGAAAAGTTCGTGACTGTTTTGAAAGGATTGAAACTTTGAATCTTTAAGGAGCTAATTTACCCAAGGGAGGATTTCACCAGATTTTTCTTGATTTTTAGAACTCATTTAATGTTTAATTAATAAAAAGAAAAGAGGGAAAAATGATATTTTAGTTTCATAACTAACTTTTGCTAAAATTTTCCCATTTCATTTTCTCTCAAAATTCCCTCAGCCAAACACATTTCCACAACAACTTTCCTTTTTATTTTCACACCTAATGATGAGTTTTCAATTCCCAAATGATTCCTAATCATTTCTACATCAAATCCTCATCATTTGCTTATTGAATTTTCAAGGATTTTGGCTCTAAACAAGGAGAAATCCACATTTAGAGGTATGAACGTCCTTCTCCTCTAAATACTCAGTTCTTTACTGAAATTCACAAGTTCTCAATCCTTAAATTGAGTTTTATTAAAGGTTTTAATGTTGTGATCTTGGTTTTGGCTTAAAATGCAAGATTTGGAATTATTTTGAAGAAATTCGTATTGGATGATTGGGCTCTGTTTTGAGATGTATTTTAGATTTCTAAATGATGTGAAATGGAGGTTTAATCAATGCAATCCCGAATAGGTTGATTTTCCTAAGTTTTTACTTGTGAAAATGGTGGTTTTTGGGGTGATTTTGGTGTTCTATTATAGCTGGAGGTATAAGGACGTGATTAGGTCCTTTTTAGATGTTAATTGATGTCTAAGAATGATTAGAAGTGATAGATCTTGGCTGGGTAATGTTGTGGAAGTGTTTGGATGTGATTTCGGTTGTGTTTGGTAGCCAAAATGTGAGTTTTGGTGAGAACAACGAGTTTAGGTGTAATGGCTGAAGATTTTAATGCATGATGATGCATTAGTCCTCTACTTTGATGTGTTTAAAACAGGGGAGACATCTTCGGATCCTTGTGGTGTTGATCTGGAGGCTTGATCGGCGTTTCGGCAAGCTTGCGAAACGGAATTGGTGAGTGAAGTTTGGTTTTCAGCTTTGAAACCAATGTTTGAAGGTTATGGGATCTTAGTTAAAGTCTAAGCAACTTAACTAAGCTCAAGAGTAAGTTTTCGGAGAATTCCCTCTTTGGTGAACCATGAGATGGTTGGATGCAATATGTTTAGTTTGCATGTTTAAATTCTGTTTTGAAAGCATATTTTAGCATGTTTAATGCTGGTTTTGAAAGCCATGTGTTGAGGGATGCTCAAGGTAAGAGATCCTTGTTTTGATATTGATAAATGTGGTTTGATGCATAGTGATGCATGATTATTTAATGACTTTGTTTAATGCTTTAAAACAGTGGATTGATGATGGTAAGTGATGTATATTGGCAAGTGATGTGTTGGTTTAAAAGTACTTGAATCGGATATAGTCAGCCGACTATAGGGTTGGGTGCACCGTGAATAAAGTCGCCTTGGATGTTGAGGGGTTGTAATGGTACCGTAAACTCTATCCAAGTACACTAACGAGATGTCTAAGATCATAATGGTGGTTAAAATGCCATGTGTAGATCTTGTGTTGTGTGTCCCGTGTTCTCGTTAGTGATGTTATACAACTACAATTGACTGATGTGGAGGGGTTGTGATTGTACCGTTAGACTCCATCACGGGTGTTGAGGGGTTGTGATTGTACCGGTAAACTCCACCTTGTGTGTTTCGTAGTGTGTATGAAGCGTATGGGACAACGCTTGTAATCCGCGTATCCGATTGTGTTTTGTGATGAGAAAATGGTTATGGAATATCACTTGAAAGCCAATATGACATGTTGACGTAAAGAAGCATGAGATGCTTGTTTTGTATCCATTGTTGCATGAGAAATGATGTTTATGGAATTAAAGGCCTTTGAAAGGTGTTTTACAAAGTGCATTATTGTGTTGTTTCATTAGAGCATGCCTCACTAAGCATATGTGCTTACGCTCTCTTTCTTGAATCAATAATGCAGAGAATTGAAGTGGTTGTGGGCAGAAAGGAGGGCAAGTAATCCAAGGGAAAGACTAAGCTCATGTATGGTGACTATTTTTACAACATTATTAGCTTTGGTATTTGGCAATGGGAACCTAGATTGTGTTTTTGGGAGATGTTTTGGACTCCCTAAGTTTGACATGATGCCTATGATGATTTGGATATGTAATTGGCCATTTTTGGTGTTTGCTATGTTGGTTTGATGTTTGTTCGTTATAGGTAATAGGATGCATGCCTATAGATTGAGGTTTTCCCTAAATGATGCCATGAATATGTTTCGTTGATGCAAATATGTTCCTTTTATGCATGATGACTTGTTGGCATGATTTGGGGGTCATTGGGATGTGTTTGATCGGCTGAAAGTGTGTTAAACCAGAAAATTTCTGCATTTCTGGGCAGCCCGTATCGGAACGGGTGCTACTGTTTCGAAACAGGGGTCTGAAATGACCTTGGTGTTTCGAAACGGGTAGAGCCGTTCCGAAACATTTTTGCTACTGCCAAGCCCTATTTCGGAACAGGTTTCGAAACAGTCCCGCGTTTCGGAACGGTCAACCACCGTTTCGGAACACTTGACCGTTGGGCACTGAATTATATGATTTTATGTTTTGAATTCTTCATGTTTTAGTCCCGAACTTTTTATATGCAATTGCTTGAGTTTGGGATGTCCGTTTGAGGTGAAATTTGGCAGAGAAGCATGAAACATGACTAATTTCATAATGGTATCTTTAAAATTGGTAAAGTCCTCTTAATTTCCAGAATTTACAAACTGGTCCCTAAATTTGTATGTTGTGCAATTGAGTCCCTTATTGTTTTCCGATTGCTGTGATTTTTGAGTACGCCTAGGGTTAATATGCATCTAGACAAGTTTAAATTAAAAAAAGGTCTTTAATCAAGGTTGACTTTCGGTTTGACTTTGGTTTTCCCCGTGTAATCTTCGTAGTTCGGGTCAACCGTCTAGGCCGGGCTAAGGGGGTTACAAGTGGTTCGAAAAGAAATTATCAAATGGCTTGACGCTGGGATAATTTATGCCATCTCGGATAGTAAGTGGGTGAGCCCGGTGTACTGTGTTCCTAAAAAGGGAGGAATAACCGTGGTGACCAATGAAGAGAACGAACTAATCTCAACCAAGACTGTGACCGGTTGGAAGGTTTGTATGGATTACCGGAAGCTTAATAAAGCTACCCGGAAAGACCATTTTCCCCTACCTTTTATTGATCAAATGCTTGGTAGGTTAGCGGGAAAACCTTATTATTGTTTTCTTGATGGTTACTCAGGTTATAACCAAATAGCTCTAGAACCGGAGGATCAAAAGAAAAGGACTTTCACTTGCCCATACGGCACTTACGCTTTCCGGAGAATGCCATTTGGACTCTGCAATGCACCATCAACATTCCAGAGGTGTATGATGGCGATATCATCTGACATGGTGGAGGATTTCCTGGAAATATTCATGGATGATTTTTTCGTCTATGGAGACAGTTTTGAAAGCTGCTTAGGCAACCTACAGAAGGTGCTCTAAAGATGCGAGAAAGTAAACTTGGTATTAAACTGGGAGAAATGTCACTTCATGGTGGATGAGGGGATAGTCCTGGGCCACAAGGTAAGCTGCCTCGACATAGAGGTCGACAGAGCAAAGATAGAGGTGATTGAAAAGCTGTCGCCACCCACCACAATCAAGGGAATTAAGAGTTTCTTAGGGCGTGCTGGGTTTTATCGAACGTTTATTGCAAATTTTTCGAAGATCACCAAGCCGTTATGCCACCTACTGGAACAAAATCGTCCCTTTGACTTCAATACCGAATGTACTGAGGCATTCAGAATCCTGAAAGAGAAGCTGGTAACAGCCCCAATTGTACAGCCACCAGACTAGAATTTGCCATTTGAAATTATGTGTGATGCCAGTGACTATGATGTAGGGGCAACACTTGGGCAGAAGAAGGACAAGCTATTCCACGTAATTTATTACGCCATCAAAACACTAAACGATGCCCAAGTGAATTACACCACAACAGAAAAGGAACTGTTAGCAGTGGTGTTCTTGATTGACAAATTCCGCTCATACATACTTGGGAAAAAGGTGGTGGTCCACACATACCATTCAGCACTGAAGTATCTGTTCGCAAGAAAAGATGCAAAGCCTAGACTGATACGTTGGATTTTGCTGCTGCAAGAGTTCGACATTGAAATCAAGTATAAAAAAGGGGGCAGAAAACTAAGTCGCAAATCACTTGTCAAGATTGGAGATGGGAAAAAGTCTACCGACAAACAAGACTCACATACTGGAGACTTTCCCTGACGAGCAGCTGTTTGCTGCCACAAGCACTGCCGCGACAACCATGGCGGCAGATAAGTTTTCTGAACTTCCTTGGTATGCTGATTTCGTTAATTACATAGTTAGAGGAATATTACCTCCTGAACTAAATTACCAAGAAAGAAAGAGGTTCCAAAATGATGCAAAACATTATTACTGGGACGAACCTCTTCTTTTCAAACATTATGCAGATCAAGTTATCAGGAGATGTGTACCACATGATGAGCAAGAAGCTGTGCTTCACCACTGCCGTGCTTCACCATATGGAGGACACTTAGGTGGAAACAAAACCGCTGCCAAGGTTTTAAAATCTGGTTTTTACTGGCCCTCACTGTTCAAGGATGCCCAAGCATTCTACAAAAGTTGTGACAAATGCCAACGGAGTGGAAACATCTCAAAGAGACATCAGATGCCACTGCAAAACATTTTAGAAGTCGAGGTCTTCGATGTATGGGGGATTGATTTTATGGGACCATTCCAAACATCATGTGGGAACCTCTACATCCTACTAGCAGTAGATTATGTATCCAAATGGGTTGAAGCGATCACCACATAAAAAAACGATGCCAAGACTGTTAAGAGATTTCTGCAAAAAAATATTTTCTCCAGGTTTGGCATCCCTAAGGCGATCATCAGTGATGAAGGGAGACATTTCGACAATAGGGTAATAGCTGCTGCCTTAAGAAAATATGGCGTAAAACATCGGATTGCAACAACATATCACCCTCAGACCAATGGACAGGCCAAAATATCCAACAAGGAAGTAAAGAACATTCTTGAGAAGATGGTTAAACCTACTCGCAAGGACTGGTCTTTACACCTCCATGATGCACTCTAGGCCTATAGAACAGCTTTCAAGACAACATTGGGAATGTCACCCTACAGGCTGATATATGGAAAAACATGTCATTTACCTGTTGAGATAGAGCATAGAGCTTACTAGGCTATCAAGGTAGTGAACATGGACTTAGATAAGGCAGGACAAAAGAGGTTACTTGACTTGAATGAAATTGAAGAAATTCAAGCAATGGCCTATGACAACGCAAGGATTTACAAGGACAAGACCAAGAGGTGGCATGACAAAAAGTTGCTGCCACGACAGTTCTGCCCAGGGCAGCTTGTGTTGTTATTTAACTCTAGGTTGAAACTTTTCCAAGGGAAGCTGAAATCTAGATGGTCTGGCCCATTCCAAGTTGTGCAAGTTTTTCCTCATGGTGCCATCACGATCAAATCCTTAAAAGATGGGCACCAATTTAAAGTCAACGGACAGAGACTAAATCATTATCAAAGGACTGAAGCCCCAAGGATGAAGGAAGTGGTTACTTTAGGAGATGCCCCTCAAGGCATCCCTAATTTAACTTAATTTATTTTTATTTTTATTTTTTATTTATGTATTTTATTTATTAGGAAATTAGAATTATTTTATTAGGAACTAAGTTTTTATTTTAATTATTTTTTAGGAAATAAGGGAAACAAGGAGAGGAGAAGAAGTGAACCAGCACACCATCTCACCTGCAGCCCAAAAAGCCCAAAGGAGGAGTCTGTCGTCATAGCCTGTCAACACATGTCGCGGCAGACGTGGAAAATACAGCCTGTCAACACGTTGTTGCGGCAGACACACAAACGCGTAACAGACGTGTAGTAGACACGGAAACGCGTGACAGACGCGTCAAAAACCGCGTAACAGCTGGCCCCGTTATTCGCGCCTGCCGTTGCAGCTACAACGGGCAGCAAACCATTCATCTATATAAACCCCATTTCACTATTCCATTTTCACTTCACTTTTACTCTCTCAACTTGCTTTCTCTCTGGACCCCAAATTTCTTTCATTTTCCACAACGTTGCAACTATGAGTACCAGACAAACAAGACGAAGTGCTGCCTCAAGCTCTGTCGCAGCAACCGACACACCCAGCCACGACCGACTCCCAAACCGCTTTGCCACCACCGACTCCGTCGATGGATACTACACCTCCTTCCAAAAAAGGGAGATGTGGGAAGAGAGAGGGTTCCTTTACACCAAACGAACAGAAGACTTCGGGCTCAAACCGTTCATAGCCCGAAAAATCACAGCCCTCAAATGGCAGATGTTTGCTCCCCAGCCCGAGGAGATGAATGTCACTTTGGTCCGGGAATTTTATGCTGCTGTCGACAGCAAGGATACGAAGACAGTGACCATACGAGGAAAAGAAGTTACTTTCTAGCCGGAATACATCAATACCCTCTATGGCATCCATGTCAGCAAACGGGAGAATGGTCACAAGAGGTTCATGGAAAGCCTGTCGCCGACAGACTACGATGCTGTCATGGTAGAATTAACGGAGGAGGTGACCACATGGAATACAGACCCAAAACACCCACGGATGGTGAAACGCTCTCAACTCACACCCGAGGCAAAACTTTGGAACCACTGATCAATGCATAAAAGTTCTATACCTTACCCATCATTGATCCTTATTTTTGCTGCACTCAAGCATGTTTAACTGCATTTTAGGTTAAGTTTTGCATCAACATCACATTTAGATAAAACTACGCAGATACTACTAAATTTGGTTACTTTTGCAGGTATCTGCTGTGGCAGCAACCAGGGTAGCAGACGTGGCAGCATCCAGGGCAGCATAGGAATAGAAGAGCTGGAGTGAAGAAAACTGCCTCATACATCACTGTCGTGATAGATGTCGTGGCAGATGTCGTGACAGATGCCGTAATATTGATGCCGTGACAGTGATGTTGTGACAGTGATGTCGTGACAGAAGTGGCGACAATGTTGAAGCAAACTGCCTTATAACTCGCTGCCGTGACAGAGGTGGCGACAATGAAGAAGAAGAGATGGAAAATGCGAAGTGGAGTTCGACTGATAGAGGATTTCAAGCCTAATTTTTAGAGACCACTCGCATAATTTTTGGAGCCCAGAAGCACAAGAAAGACCTTGCCCAAAGTTTGAGGAGAAAGTCAAAGCAAGAAGATAGGGCGAACTAAAGGACGTTTATTCAGAGATTTAGTCTTTAATGAATTGTACTTTAATTCAAACTAGTATTCTTGGACATTAAGAAAACTTGTACCCAAGGCCTATATATATGCTTGTAATTCGACCTAGAGGACATCATCTTATTCTCTAGCCGTCTTCCCCAAAACCCTATTCGTTTTCCCCCTTCTCGTCATGTTCCAAATTCCCCCTAGGGCTAAGGGTTGATATTGTAAAGTAGTTGTAAGGGTTGTTCTGTTCTTATGATTTTTCTGTTCAATGAAATAAAACTTCAAGTTTTCTTATTCTGGTTTTCAACATCTTGCAAGAGTATCGGGAGAGCATTGTGAGATTATTCATTTACTTAATATCGGGAGAGTTAAGTATACGAAAGGAATAAGTGCGGGTTCTCCAGTTTATGGTTGTGTAACCCCCTTAACCCGGCCTAGACGGTCGACCCGAATTAAGAAGATCACACCGGGAAAACCAAAGTCAACCCGAAAGTCAACCTTGATTAACGACCCTTTTTTTTCTTTTCACTCTTGTCTAGATGCACGTTAACCCTAGATATGTTCACAGGTTCATCATACTCAAAGATCATAACAATCAGAGAACATTCAGGGACTCAATTGCACAAATTACAACTTTAGGGACCAAATTGTAAATTCTGAAAATTATAAGGACTTAACCCAAATTAAAGTTACCAATATGAAATTAATCATCTTTCATGCTTCACTGCCAAATTTCAGCTCAAACGGACATCTCAAACTCATCCAATTGCATAAACAAGATTCAGGACCAAAACGCAAAGGTTTCAAAACATTTAACCAACAATTTCAGTGCCCAACGGTCGAGTGTTTCGGAACAGGGAAGACCCGTTCCGAAACGCGGGACCGTTCCGAAACTGGTACCGAAACAAGGCCTGGCAGTGGCCAAACCGTTCCGGAACAGTGCCTTCCGTTTCGGAACGCCCAGGCCATTTCAGGCCCCCGTTCCGATACGGTAACACCTGTTCCGAAACAGGTTGCCCAGATTGCAGAAAAATTGCTGGTTTAACATACAATTGACCCATCAAACATGCTCCAAATGCAACCAAATTTTACCAGCAAGTCATTCAACAATCAAGGAACATAATTGCATCAACCAAACTTCAACATGGCATCAATTATGAAAATCCCCAATTCTATAGGCATGCTTCCTACTTAGCAAACCATTCAAGCATCAATATGCCAAAACCACCTCATAAAGGCCAATTACATGTTCCAACATTAACAACAACATAAAACCAAACTTGTCCAACATACACAATCCCATTAAACATCAACATAAGAGATTCTTCCCCCATTGCCTTTATTATGTATAGCTATTACCGAGACATACATCTCAAGTTGAGCTCTCCTTGAATCCCTTGCTTCTCGCTGTTCCAACTTCAATTATCTGCATTGATGGACAAAAAGGAGCGTAAGCACATAATGCTTAGTGAGGAATGCTCAAAACCAAAACACCATCAATGCAGCGAAACATAAAACCACTTTCAAAAGCATCATAATTTGATAAACCAAAGCAATGTTTGAAAACCCTTTCAACAACATGCTTAACCTCATGCATTTCTCAAACATGAAAACCAACCCTTAGCTTAGAAAGCTAAGTAATCCTTTTCAAAGCACAAACTTGCAAAACCATCAATTTAACCAATCCATGCATGAACATCATCATATGCAAGATTAAATACAAGATCCTTGGAAAGCATTTCCACATCACATCATACTTTTCTCATTCTTGAAAATCATTTCATAACAAGAAACCTTTAAAGATCATTTGCTCATTCGAATTACCACATGCATTAAACAAATGCAACATATGAACCATAAACTCAACATTTGCATCACATGCCCTTTTTAACAATCCTTCACAAGACTTCAATGCAATAAAGAGATTTCATGCACACATGCACCATTCTCAATAGATTATAAACACTTGAACATGCTAACAAGTAAAACATGCATTCATTAAGCATTATTCACTTCTCATGCAAACATGCATCAATTCAAGCATCTCATGCTTCATTATCTTCAAGAACATTATATTGGCTTCCAAGTGATAAACCATATCCACTTTTCAACTCAACAACCAATCGGATACGCGGATCACAAGCGTTGTCCCCACGCTTCATACACACTACCAATCTCAAGGTCTCCCAAATGGAATTTTAACCACCATTTGACCTTACCACACACAAGGCCCTCATATGGAATTTTAACCACCATATAGCCTTAACATTCACAAGGTTCTCATATGGAATTTTAACCACCATATAACCTTAACACTCACAAGATCCTCATATGGAATTTTAACCACCATATGACCTTAACATGCACAAGGTCCCCATATGGAATTTTAACCACCATATGACCTTAGCATCAACCATTGGTAATTGTATAACATCACTAACGAGATCCGGGACATACTTCACAAGATCCACACATGGACTTTACACCACCATTGTGATCATGACAAGCACAAGGTCCTCAAATGGAATTTTAACCACCATTATAACCTTTGCTTACCCAAGGTCCTCGAATGGAATTTTAACCACCATTATGACCTTAAGACCCACCCATGGAATTTTAACCACCATGGTGTACTTAACCATCTCGTTAGTGTACTTGGATGGAGTTACCGGTTCACACTTAACCACTCCACATCCAAGGTGACTTTATTCACGGTGCACCCAATCCTATAGCCGACTAACTATATCCGATTTAAGTAACCAAGAACCACTTACATCACTTGCCAATATAACCATCTTACCACATTAATCCTATGTTTTACAAGCATAACCCAAATGCAAAGACCAACATTTACCATCATCAATCCACTGTTCTTGAAGCAATACACAAAGCCATTTAACAACATGCAACACTATGCATAAATTCCACAATTCCAATGTACAAAACCAAGGATCTCTTACCTTGAGCATCCTTCACACATGGCTTCCAAAACCAGCATTAAACCATGCTAAAATATGCTTTCAAAACAGAATTTAAAACATGCAAATCACATGCATTGCATCCAACAATCACAAGTGCTTCAAAAACCAATTTGTAACACAAACCATGAGAGAAATTCCATTTACTTACTCTTGAGCTTAGCTAAGTTGTTTAGACTTAAACTAAGCTCCCAAAACCTTCAAACCTTGGTTTTAAAGCTGAAAACCCAACTTCACTCACCGATACACAAAACAAGGCTAGCCAACAAGCCTTCCAAGCATCCGAAGCCTTCCACACCACCTCTAATGCTCACGGATCAATCTCCCATGTTTCAAGCACACAACAACAGAGGATTAATGCATCATAATGCATTAAAAGCACCAGCAACACAACTCAACTCGCTGCTCTACACAAATCCAACATTTCGGCTACCAAACACAACCGAAATCACCTCCAAACACTTCCAAAACATAACCCAGCCAAGATCTGTAACGCCCCGGTTTCGGGCTCAGAAGTTTTGGCGTTGACCGGTTCGGTCAAAGTGCTGATCGAATATTTAAGAGTGAATTTAGGAAAGCCTAGTTCGGGTTGCATTAAAAATATGGAAAAATATTCTAAAATCATCTTTTAATGTATATAAGTGAACTGTGAAATCAATTTTGGAAAATGAGGTTCGGAAGGTTGACATTTTGGTTAGTGACCAAAATGTAATTTGTGAAAGTTGCGGGACAGTTTTATAAAGGATTGAAACTTTGAATCTTTAAGGAGCTATTATTCCAAAAAGGATTTCTCCAGATTTTTCTAAGATATTTTAAGTCTAAAATCTGATTTTAAAGATTAAGAAAAGAGAGGGAAAAATCATTTTAACTAATTCCAACTAATTTTCCATTTTCTCTCAAATTCTCTTTTCTCTCATTTTCTCTCAACCCAAACAAGATTTCCTCAGATTTCTTTCTCTGATTTTAACATCTTAATCTCTCATTTCAATTCTCATTTGATTCCTAATCATCTCATCATCAAAACCTCTCAATTTACAAGTTGATTCATCAAGCATTTTGGCTCTAAAATGGAGAAATTCAAGTTTGGAGGTAAGAACGTCCTTCTCCTCTAAACTATCAGTTCTTTACTGAAATTCCTAAGTTCTCAATCCTTGATTCATGTTTTATTAAAGGCTTTTCAATTGAGATCTTGATTTTTGGCTAAAATGCAAGATTTGGTGATTTTGGTGAAAATTTCGTGTGATCTGTTTAAGCAGGGTTTTGAGGTGTTAAATTGATGTTAAATGAATGCTAAAATGATTAGAAGTTGAGGTTTAATCAATGCAATCCCGGATAGGTTGAATTTCCTAAGTTTGGCTTGAGTTTTTGGTTATTTTTGGAGTGTAATTGGTGATCTGTTATACCTGGAGGTATAAGGACGTGGTTGTGATCATTTTGCATGTTATTTGATGTATAAAAATGGTTAGAAGTGATGGATCTTGGCTGGGTTAAGTTTTGGAAGTGTTTGGAGGTGATTTCGGTTGTGTTTGGTAGCCAAATTGCTAGTTTTGTGATGAGCAGCGAGTTGTGTTGATGTTGCTGGTGTTTTAATGCATATGGATGCATTAATGTTCTGTTTTTATGTGCTTGAAACAGGGGAGGTTGATCCTTGAGCTTTGGAGGTGTTTTCGGAAGGTTTCGGAAGCTTGGAAAGCTTGTTGGATAGGCTTGTTTGGTAATCGGTGAGTGAAGTTGGGATTTCAACTTTTGAAACAAGGCTTGAAGGTTTTTGGGAGCTTAGTTTAAGTCTAAACAACTTTGCTAAGCTCAAGAGTAAGTAAAGGGGTTTTTGCCTTTGAATTGTGTGTGATTTGGTTTTAAAATCAAATGTGGTTGATGATTGTTATGCAAGTGTTTTTGCATGGTTTAATTCTGTTTTGTAAGCATGTTTTAGCATGGTTTAATGCTGGTTTTGAAAGTCAATTGAAAAGGATGCTCAAGGTAAGAGATCCTTGGTTATGTTTATGGAAATTGTGATTTTGATGCATAGTGATGCATGTTGTTCATTGGCTTTGTATGATGCTTAAAAACAGTGAGTTGATGATGATTAATGATGATAATTGTACCTTTTGCATATTGTTTATGCATGTGAATCATTGAGCTAATGATGTGGTGGTTTTGCATTATGTGTATGCATGTGAATCATTGAGCTAATGATGTGATGACCTTGCATTGTGTTTATGCATGTGGAACATTGGATATTATGGTAAGATGGTTATGTTGGCAAGAGATGTGAATGGTTCTTGGTTCGTTGATCGGGTATAATTAGCCGGCTATAGGATTGGGTGCACCGTGAATAAAGTCGCCTTGATGGCGGAGTGGTCAAGTGTGGACCGGGTAAACTCCCCTCAAGTATTCCTAACAAGATGAGGTCATAGTGGAGGTTGTTGCCCACTCGAGGACCTGAGTTGTTAAGGTCATAATGGAGGTTGTTGCCCATTCGAGGACCTTGGTTAAGTAAAGGTTATAAGGTGGTTAAAAGTCCTTATGTGAGAACCTTGTACTTGTTAAGATCACAGTGGCAATGGTTAAGTCCATGTGTGGATCTTGTGTGTGATGTCCCGGATCTCGTTAGATGATGTCTACAACTACCAATCGGTTATGCAAAGGTTGTATGGTGGTTGAAAGTCCATACGGGAAGACCTTGTGCATGTCAAGGGTGTATGGTGGTTGAAAGTCCATACATGGTAACCTTGAGGAAAAGCTAAGGTTGTATGGTGTTTAAAAGTCCATACATGGGAACCTTAGGTTGTTAAGGTCAAATGGAGGTTGTTGCCCATTTGGAAGACCTTGGATTGGGTAGTGTGTAGGAAGCGTTGGGACACGCTTGTAATCCGCGTATCCGATCGAATCGATAAGTTGGAAAGTGAATATGGTTGATCACTTGGATGCCAATGTAATGTTCTTGATCATAATGAAGCATGAGATGCTTGAAATGATGCATAGTTGCATGTGAAGCATGGGATTGCTTGAAATGATACATAGTTGCATGTGAAGCATGGGATTGCTTGAAATGATGCATGGTTGCATGTGAAGCATGAGATGCTTGAATTGATGCATGTTTGCATGGGAAGCATGAGATGCTTGGTAAGATGCATTGTTGCATGAAAGGTGTATAATGCTAGTGATGGCATGTTTACTTGTAAGTTGATCAAGTGTTGATAATCATTTGATAAATGATGTATGAGAGCATGAGTTGCCTATGTTGCATTGGAGTCTTGTATGACTTGTTGTTTAAGGCATGTGAAGATGATGATATGGTTTTATGTTGCCTTGGTTAAATGCATGAAATGGTTTGATTGAACTATGGTTTTTAAATGGTTTCTTGCTTGATGTGGTTTCCAAGTTAAAGAAAGGTATGTTGCAAATTGGAAGTGTTTTCCATGGTTTTGTTTAAAGCTTGGCATATGGTGTTAATGCATGGTTATGAGCTTGATGTTGAAAAGAGTTTTCGAACATGGTTTTGGAAAGCAAATCGGGTTGGTTTTAAAGTGTTTTAAAGACCCGCTGCATTGATGGTGTTTTGGTTTTGAGCATTCCTCACTAAGCATTTTGTGCTTACGCTCCTTTTTGTCCATCAATGCAGATTCTTGAGGTTTGGGCAGCAAGGAGCAAGGGATTCAAGGTGGACTCCAATGGAGATGTATGTCTCGGTGAATAGCTATAGTTAATAAGGGCAATGGGGTAGAATCTCTCGATTTGTTGTTATTGTGATCGTATGTGTTGATCATGAATGTTTAAATACTGTTGTTAATGATGTTGAATCATGAATTGGTTTAATTGAGGTTGCTTTGAAAGGTTTATGCTTAAGTGGTTGCTTGTGTAGGAAGCATGCCTATAGATTTGGGGCTTTCCTTATATGTTGAGTATATGTTGAATTGTTGATGCAAGTATGTCTCTTTTATGTTGAATTGCATGTTGGCAAAGTTTGGTGGCTTTTGGAGCATGTTTAATTGATCAATTGTGTGTTTGAGTGAGCAAAATGCAACATTCTGGGCTAGGCGTTTCGGAACAGGCAACACCGTTTCGGAACGGGTGCCCTGCATGAACCCAGGCGTCCGAAACGGGTGTCACCGTTCCGAAACGGAAAGCATTCTGCCAGACCCCCGTTGCAGAACGCGTTGCGGAACGGCCCGTGTTTCGGAACGGCCTTGGCCTGTTTCGGAACGGGTGACCGTTGGGGGCTGACATGGGCGGTTAAATGTTTCAAAATGTTTGCATTTTGGTCCTGAATCTTGTTTGTGCTTTTGTATGAGTTCGGGATGTCCGTTTGAGCTGAAATTTGGCAGAGAAGCATGAAACATGATTAATTTCAAGTTGGTAACTTAAAATCTTGTTAAGTCCTTAAAGTTTTCAGAAATTACAATTTGGTCCCTAAAGTTGTAATTTGTTCAATTAGGTCCCTGTTTGATCTCTGATGATTGTGATCTTTGAGCATGGTGGTTGTGTGATCACATCTAAGGTTAATGTGCATCTAGATAAGATTAAAAAGAAAAAAAAGGGTCGTTAATCAAGGTTGACTTTCGGGTTGACTTTGGTTTTCCCCGTGTAATCTTCGTAGTTCGGGCCAACCGTCTAGGCCGGGCTACGGGGGTTACATTTGGTGGTATCAGAGCTGAGTTGCGAAGGTTGGGGAAAACGGTAAGTTGTTGTGGTAAGTGTGTTTGATGTTTACCTTGTTGTATGGTTGAAAGCTGGTTGAAGTATGTGTTTCTGTATATGCTGTTGATGTTTTGAGCATGTTGCTGGTGTATGCAAGCATGATTTGTGGTTATGAATCTTGGTTGAGAATCATATGGATATGTGTGGATGTTATGAGCTGATGCTATGCATGATGAATGTGTTTTGAGCATGTTATGTTGCTAATGTGCTAGTGTTGTTGGATGTTGTTTGGTGTAAGCATGATCAAGGTATGTTGATGATATGCTTGATGTTGTGATGTTCATGTTGTGTTGGCTGTTATGTCATGTAAAGGGGAGGATTCGGGATACCCATTGCCTTATTAATATAGCTATTGTGTTATTTTGGAGTTGGAGTTTGAATCCTTGCTTAATGCTGGTCTAACAGGTTTTGTTTGTTTGTTGTGATTGTATGTTGTTTGTTGTTAGTGGTATGGCAAAGATGATGAAAGAGTGGAGGATGAGTGAGATGGTGGCTGCCTTGGGGCAGGTTGTTAAGTCAAAGGATTCGCCCTTTTGTAAAGGTGTTTTGTCTCAGTCTTCTGTGACTGAAGTTGAGATGGTAAGGCAAGGGAAGGAAGCTGGTTCCGGGATGGAAAGTTCTTTACCTGTTGTTCAGGAGGTGTTGGGAACATCTCAGGCTATGGTTGAGGTGGGATCAGTGGATGTGCTGGCTAAATGTGTGGGTTTGCCGAAACAGCATTTGCTTGATTTGGGTGCTGAGGAGTACCATGGTTCTTCCCCGGAGATGTTTGAGGCCTGGTTGGCCAATGTAGTTCTGATTTTGGATCAGGAAGGCTGTGATTATGCCTGTAAGCTGGGGAGTGTTGTTTCTCTGATGCTGGAGGATGTTTGTTCTTGGTGGACATCTGTGGCTGTGGCGTCACATATCCTTGATATTGATTGGGATTTCTTCGTATCTGCTTTCTATGAAAGGTATCTTGGAAGGGAATTTCCAAGGGTTGAGCAAGGTGCGGCTGATGCTGTTGGTGAGCAAGTGTTGCCTGAGCAAGGAGTGGAAGCTCAGTCATCTGTTTGTGACCGTTGTAAAAGGCAACATGTTGGAAATTGTTGGGGCGCAGGTGTTTGTTGGAATTGTGGTTCCAAGTTGCATGTTAAGCGTGATTGTCCTCATGGAGTGAAGTCAGCTTTGATGTTGGCCAAAGGATCTTTGAAAGGTCGTGGGTGCGGCCGAGGCGAGGTTCAGAGGTGGCGTAAAAAGCAGAAAGTTGTGAAGAGTTTGGAAGATGAAGTTTGCTGGAAGTGTGGGTCTGCTGGACACATGAAGCGTGATTGCTTGATGTTGGCGCGGAACAGTCAAGGTTTCTTATCGCAAGGAGTTGGTGGTGACCCTGGTGTGTTTGTTGGTGCTGCAGTTGTGCCGCGAAAGGGTGTTGGTTCCGCAAGGAAGAGAGCTCGTTCGATGAAGCTTCAGGGTGGTGTTATGTTTTCAGGTAACCTTGTTAAGTGATCTTTGCTTTAGTTGCTTAGTTTGGTTTCTGTTGGTTTTTCCTTGCGTGGTAAGTTTAGTCTTGTTGCTAGTATGTTTGGGGTAATGGTAGTTGTGGTTTGGTAATATCTTTGGTGTGAAGAAGGCTTGGGTGAGTATCTTGTGGTTAATGGTTGTTGGTATGATGGAGTTAGATAAGTTAAAGATGAGTAAGGAGGTTGTTCTTAGACAGATTTTGAGGATGTTATTGGAGGGTGTGAACTGGCATTCATGCACAGTTAAAAGCATTGATATATATACTATATTATATATGTTGGTCCATGCATACATGTGGCATAACATTAGAGGTTTTTGCATACATGTACATCAGACATTGATAGGGCATGTAGGTGATCATGCATACGATGTTCACACTCCCTAATAACTAATCGAATCTGTTAGTGTTGTGGTTGGATTAGGTGGGATGATGGTTTTTAGAGGTTGTTTGGTGCTGATTGGGAGTTAGAAGTGCTGGAGTTTGTTATCTAGTTGCTAGTGATAGTGAGAGTGGAATGGCCTGTTGGTGAAAGGAAAGTGTTTGTTGCTCTGAGAGTTTAGTGGTTTGGTGATGAAGGGTATCTGTTTGAGGTTAGTATCAGCTAAGTGGTTTGTTTAGCTGAAAGGAAGTGGTTGTTCCTTGGTGCTAAGTGTTGTTGCAGCTGAGGTGGTTTAGTTTTTTTTTTTAAGTTGTTGTGAAGGGTTGTGTTGGTTCTTAGCAATCTTTGAGGAGATCAGAGGCTGTTATGTGTGTTTTGGATCAGTGATGTTCTGGTAATGCAAGTGTTCTGGTTGAAGTTTGTAGTGAAAGGGTTGTGAAAGATCGAAGGTTTTTTGTTGGTTGTTGGGTTTTGTGTGAGCAGTGGTTGGTTAGTGTGGTTAAGAAGTTTTGTTTGAAGTCTGTTGATGGTATGTGGAACGGCTGAAGGTTTCAAGTTGAGGTTGTGATGTGATTTTGGTTTTTGGTGTTGGTGAGCTGTTATGGTAATGTTTTTGACGGATGTGAAGGGTGGTCAGCTTCGTTGAAGAGCTTGAGTAAACAGTTGATGTTAAGGATTTCTGCTTGTTGGGAAATCTTTGGAAGAGGTTTGGGAATCGCAAGAGTTTTAGAGACTGGGAGGTTGCCTAGTGGTTGAGTTGGTTTGGTTGTTGTCTTTGTGTAGGCAAGTCTTGGAAGATGTGTATTACAGTGTTGTTTGCTGTAAGAGTTGAAGTTTTCAGGTTGATGTTGAGATTGTGCATAATCTGGTTGTGTGGAAGGTTGGGTTGTGGTTACCCTTGAGAGTGTGGATTTGTGAACAGTGAGTGGTGGAAGTTTTGTGTGGAAAGTGATCAGTGGTGTTGGTTAAGGCTTTTGTGTTGCCTTGTGTGTTGCTTGAGAAGGTTGTTGTTCTCTTTTGCCGGTTGAAATTTCGAGGACGAAATTTCCTAAGGGGGGGAGAGTTGTAACGCCCCGGTTTTGGGCTCAGAAGTTTTGGCGTTGACCGGTTCGGTCAAAGTGCTGATCGAATATTTAAGAGTGAATTTAGGAAAGCCTAGTTCGGGTTGCATTAAAAATATGGAAAGATATTCAAAAATCATCTTTTAATGTATATAAGTGAACTGTGAAATCAATTTTGGAAAATGAGGTTCGGAAGGTTGACATTTTGGTTAGTGACCAAAATGTAATTTTTGAAAGTTGCGGGACAGTTTTATAAAGGATTGAAACTTTGAATCTTTAAGGAGCTATTATTCCAAAAAGGATTTCTCCAGATTTTTCTAAGATATTTTAAGTCTAAAATCTGATTTTAAAGATTAAGAAAAGAGAGGGAAAAATCATTTTAACTAATTCCAACTAATTTTCCATTTTCTCTCAAATTCTCTTTTCTCTCATTTTCTCTCAACCCAAACAAGATTTCCTCAGATTTCTTTCTCTGATTTTAACATCTTAATCTCTCATTTCAATTCTCATTTGATTCCTAATCATCTCATCATCAAAACCTCTCAATTTACAAGTTGATTCATCAAGCATTTTGGCTCTAAAATGGAGAAATTCAAGTTTGGAGGTAAGAACGTCCTTCTCCTCTAAACTATCAGTTCTTTACTGAAATTCCTAAGTTCTCAATCCTTGATTCATGTTTTATTAAAGGCTTTTCAATTGAGATCTTGATTTTTGGCTAAAATGCAAGATTTGGTGATTTTGGTGAAAATTTCGTGTGATCTGTTTAAGCAGGGTTTTGAGGTGTTAAATTGATGTTAAATGAATGCTAAAATGATTAGAAGTTGAGGTTTAATCAATGCAATCCCGGATAGGTTGAATTTCCTAAGTTTGGCTTGAGTTTTTGGTTGTTTTTGGAGTGTAATTGGTGATCTGTTATACCTGGAGGTATAAGGACGTGGTTGTGATCATTTTGCATGTTATTTGATGTATAAAAATGGTTAGAAGTGATGGATCTTGGCTGGGTTAAGTTTTGGAAGTGTTTGGAGGTGATTTCGGTTGTGTTTGGTAGCCAAATTGCTAGTTTTGTGATGAGCAGCGAGTTGTGTTGATGTTGCTGGTGTTTTAATGCATATGGATGCATTAATGTTCTGTTTTTATGTGCTTGAAACAGGGGAGGTTGATCCTTGAGCTTTGGAGGTGTTTTCGGAAGGTTTCGGAAGCTTGGAAAGCTTGTTGGATAGGCTTGTTTGGTAATCGGTGAGTGAAGTTGGGATTTCAACTTTTGAAACAAGGCTTGAAGGTTTTTGGGAGCTTAGTTTAAGTCTAAACAACTTTGCTAAGCTCAAGAGTAAGTAAAGGGGTTTTTGCCTTTGAATTGTGTGTGATTTGGTTTTAAAATCAAATGTGGTTGATGATTGTTATGCAAGTGTTTTTGCATGGTTTAATTCTGTTTTGTAAGCATGTTTTAGCATGGTTTAATGCTGGTTTTGAAAGTCAATTGAAAAGGATGCTCAAGGTAAGAGATCCTTGGTTATGTTTATGGAAATTGTGATTTTGATGCATAGTGATGCATGTTGTTCATTGGCTTTGTATGATGCTTAAAAACAGTGAGTTGATGATGATTAATGATGATAATTGTACCTTTTGCATATTGTTTATGCATGTGAATCATTGAGCTAATGATGTGGTGGTTTTGCATTATGTGTATGCATGTGAATCATTGAGCTAATGATGTGATGACCTTGCATTGTGTTTATGCATGTGGAACATTGGATATTATGGTAAGATGGTTATGTTGGCAAGAGATGTGAATGGTTCTTGGTTCGTTGATCGGGTATAATTAGCCGGCTATAGGATTGGGTGCACCGTGAATAAAGTCGCCTTGATGGCGGAGTGGTCAAGTGTGGACCGGGTAAACTCCCCTCAAGTATTCCTAACGAGATGAGGTCATAGTGGAGGTTGTTGCCCACTCGAGGACCTGAGTTGTTAAGGTCATAATGGAGGTTGTTGCCCATTCGAGGACCTTGGTTAAGTAAAGGTTATAAGGTGGTTAAAAGTCCTTATGTGAGAACCTTGTACTTGTTAAGATCACAGTGGCAATGGTTAAGTCCATGTGTGGATCTTGTGTGTGATGTCCCGGATCTCGTTAGATGATGTCTACAACTACCAATCGGTTATGCAAAGGTTGTATGGTGGTTGAAAGTCCATACGGGAAGACCTTGTGCATGTCAAGGGTGTATGGTGGTTGAAAGTCCATACATTGTAACCTTGAGGAAAAGCTAAGGTTGTATGGTGTTTAAAAGTCCATACATGGGAACCTTAGGTTGTTAAGGTCAAATGGAGGTTGTTGCCCATTTGGAAGACCTTGGATTGGGTAGTGTGTAGGAAGCGTTGGGACACGCTTGTAATCCGCGTATCCGATCGAATCGATAAGTTGGAAAGTGAATGTGGTTGATCACTTGGATGCCAATGTAATGTTCTTGATCATAGTGAAGCATGAGATGCTTGAAATGATGCATAGTTGCATGTGAAGCATGGGATTGCTTGAAATGATACATAGTTGCATGTGAAGCATGGGATTGCTTGAAATGATGCATGGTTGCATGTGAAGCATGAGATGCTTGAATTGATGCATGTTTGCATGGGAAGCATGAGATGCTTGGTAAGATGCATTGTTGCATGAAAGGTGTATAATGCTAGTGATGGCATGTTTACTTGTAAGTTGATCAAGTGTTGATAATCATTTGATAAATGATGTATGAGAGCATGAGTTGCCTATGTTGCATTGGAGTCTTGTATGACTTGTTGTTTAAGGCATGTGAAGATGATGATATGGTTTTATGTTGCCTTGGTTAAATGCATGAAATGGTTTGATTGAACTATGGTTTTTAAATGGTTTCTTGCTTGATGTGGTTTCCAAGTTAAAGAAAGGTATGTTGCAAATTGGAAGTGTTTTCCATGGTTTTGTTTAAAGCTTGGCATATGGTGTTAATGCATGGTTATGAGCTTGATGTTGAAAAGAGTTTTCGAACATGGTTTTGGAAAGCAAATCGAGTTGGTTTTAAAGTGTTTTAAAGACCCGCTGCATTGATGGTGTTTTGGTTTTGAGCATTCCTCACTAAGCATTTTGTGCTTACGCTCCTTTTTGTCCATCAATGCAGATTCTTGAGGTTTGGGCAGCAAGGAGCAAGGGATTCAAGGTGGACTCCAATGGAGATGTATGTCTCGGTGAATAGCTATAGTTAATAAGGGCAATGGGGTAGAATCTCTCGATTTGTTGTTATTGTGATCGTATGTGTTGATCATGAATGTTTAAATACTGTTGTTAATGATGTTGAATCATGAATTGGTTTAATTGAGGTTGCTTTGAAAGGTTTATGCTTAAGTGGTTGCTTGTGTAGGAAGCATGCCTATAGATTTGGGGCTTTCCTTATATGTTGAGTATATGTTGAATTGTTGATGCAAGTATGTCTCTTTTATGTTGAATTGCATGTTGGCAAAGTTTGGTGGCTTTTGGAGCATGTTTAATTGATCAATTGTGTGTTTGAGTGAGCAAAATGCAACATTCTGGGCTAGGCGTTTCGGAACAGGCAACACTGTTTCGGAACGGGTGCCCTGCATGAACCCAGGCGTCCGAAACGGGTGTCACCGTTCCGAAACGGAAAGCATTCTGCCAGACCCCCGTTGCGGAACGCGTTGCGGAACGGCCCGTGTTTCGGAACGGCCTTGGCCTGTTTCGGAACGGGTGACCGTTGGGGGCTGACATGGGCGGTTAAATGTTTCAAAATGTTTGCATTTTGGTCCTGAATCTTGTTTGTGCTTTTGTATGAGTTCGGGATGTCCGTTTGAGCTGAAATTTGGCAGAGAAGCATGAAACATGATTAATTTCAAGTTGGTAACTTAAAATCTGGTTAAGTCCTTAAAGTTTTCAGAAATTACAATTTGGTCCCTAAAGTTGTAATTTGTTCAATTAGGTCCCTGTTTGATCTCTGATGATTGTGATCTTTGAGCATGGTGGTTGTGTGATCACATCTAAGGTTAATGTGCATCTAGATAAGATTAAAAAGAAAAAAAAGGTCGTTAATCAAGGTTGACTTTCGGGTTGACTTTGGTTTTCCCCGTGTAATCTTCGTAGTTCGGGCCAACCGTCTAGGCCGGGCTACGGGGGTTACAAGATCCATCACTTCTAACCATTTACAAACATCAATTAACATTCAAAAAGATCCCAAACACGTCCTTATACCTCCAGCTATAACAGATCATCAAGATCACTCCAAAAACCAACAAAAACTCAAGCAAAACTTAGGAAAATCAACCTATTCGGGATTGCATTGATTAAACCTCAATTTCTCATCAATTTAACATTCATTTAACATCAAATTGACACTTCAAAACACTGCCCAATCAGATCATACGAAATTTCATCAAAATCAAGCAAATCTTGCATTTTAAAGCCAATATCAAGATTACAATTGTAAAACCTTTAATAAATCACAAATCAAGGATTGAGAACTTGGGAATTTCAGTAAAGAACTGAGAGTTTAGAGGAGAAGGACGTTCTTACCTCCAAACTTGAGTTTTCTCCCTTTTTGGAACCAAAATCTTGAAAATCCAATTAGCAAATGGTGAGGTTTTGTTGAAGAGATGATTAGAGATCAAAAGAGGATTAAAATCTCATGTTTGGACATCAAAATCAGAAGGAAATGCTCTGGAGAAAATGTGTTTGGTTTGAGAGAAAGATGAGAGAAAAATGGAAATGAAACTTTAGGAAAAGTTAGTTAAATGGCTAAAATATCTTTCCCTCCTTTTTACCTTTATTTTAAACCATTAATAAATCATTTAATATTTAAGAAAAATCTGGAGAAACTCCCATTGGGTAAATAGCTCCTTAAAGATTCAAAGTTTCAATCCTTTTTAAAACATTCACCCAGTTTTCAAAAATTACATTTTGGTCACTAACCCAAAATGTCACTCTTCCAAACATCATTTTGCAAAATTGATTCCACCATTCTCTTATATATAATAAAAGAGGATTTTAAGACATTTTTCCATATTTTTAATGCAACCCGAACTAGGCTTTCCTAAAAATCACCTTTTATATTCGAACCGCACTCTTATCGGTCCGGTCCAAACCCAAAACTTCTAAGCCCAAAATTGGGGCGTTACAGGTTGAACTATCTCGGACCTAGGGATAGGACGAGGTTAAGCGGCTAAAGAATAATTCATAAACATTGGTGTTCATTCTTCGATTTTCGCAGGGAGGTATCATCCAAGACGTGTTCATCGACAGAACTTGGACCTAGGGATAGGACAAGTCAATCCAGGGATTCTTGCCGAACTTGAAAAAACTAAGTTGCTTATCGCTGCTGCGACAGCAACGGACCGCTGCCACGACAGGTGCTGCCGTGACAAGAGCCAGACACATAACAGAAGTCCTTGAACATTGCAATAACTGCACTACAGAGCAATTCAATTCCTGCCAGTTTTATAATTCTGATTTTTCTCTTTCATTTGATTTATTTTTGTGACAACTTTAAAATATTTTATTTAATCTCTTTTCTTTTCCCCTTGTGCAGATAGCGAAGTAAAGGGTTAGCCCAGTCCCTGTGGAGACGATATCCGATACTCTAGTATCACTTTACTACTTGCGTCGTGTACACTTGCACTATTTGCAATAGTCTTATTTACACGCAACAAGTTTTTGGCGTTGTTGCCGGGGACTGACAACACACTCTTACCCTAGCTTTTGCACTTTTCTTTTCTTTTTCTTTTTATTTCTATTTTGTATTTTTCTTTTATTATTTTTATCAAAAACTCAGGTGAAATACAGGTCTAAAGAGCATCAACATGCCAGGAAAAACCATTCGAGAACTGATGTGGGAAAGTTCTTGCAATTACCGTAAAGGTAATCATGCATTAGAAAGTTGTCCCCATCTTTTCGGTGAATATATGGAGAACCAACAATGGAACCAACAAGAACAATACATGCACCACAACAGCAACAGGGACAACAAATGCCGATGCCGCAGCAGCAAAATTTTTTATGGTACGATCAAAACCCGTAAATTTTTTTTTACCATAACAGTTTTGCTGCAGAACCCGACATGCCCTGGCAATGTCATCATCCTCAATAGGAGTCAAAATCCTTAGAAGACACACTGCAAGCCTTCTTGGAACTTACTCAAAAAGTGTCGGCTTCTACGAACGCAAGTATCGCCAAGATGGATGAACTCTTGAGCAGACCAATCCTCATTCATGCCACGAATGAACCTAAAATCCTGAGGCAAGATGACGAGGATGCCCATGTGAAGGAATACCCAACACATGATGAGTCTGAGCAACAACTTGTAATGGCAATGATCGAGGAGCCGGAATGGAGCAACACCACAACAACGCTGAATGAAATTCAAGAGAATGTCACTGCGGTAACCACATCCAAGGCAAAATCTCAACCCACTACCTCAGTTATGCCTGAACAAGATTGCACACATCCATCCCTGTCATGGCACTCGCACGACCACCTAAAAAAGCTACCCAATGAAAATGCCTCGCCAATGGAATATGAGCAGGTAATTAACGAACATGTTGAATTCTTTAAAAACTCACCAATTCCATTGCAGGTATTAGAGGAACCAACACCGGTGGACTCAGAATCATCAAAGTCTCTACTGATGGAGATCTACGAGTGGTCAACAGAATTTGATATAGAGAACTATGGAACTTTACAATATCCCATTGACCTGCAAAGTAACCTGACAACGGACTGTCAAAATAACTGGCTGCCGCAGCAGCAGACACGACAGCAAGGCCTACATTCAACCACAACAACATTCAACGAAAACAAGGTAAGTATGTGGTCGAATGTCAATTTGATTTTTTCTAATCATATATTCATGCCCTCAGAAACATTACCTAGAAGGGAGGACTTCATGGACTACAAAGGGAAGAGAAAGATAGGAGCCCCCACCATGAGAATAATCACCAGATGGAGGGTACGGATGGACTTCAAGAAGTACCGGAAACGACCCCTCAAGCATCAATAGAACATGGAGCAGTTGCTATAGGGGACGCCCCTCAAGGCTCTCCTAATTTAACTTAATTTATTTTATTGTATTTTATCTTTTTCTTATTCTATCTTTATTAGTTAGGAATTAGAAACTTGATATTAGTTTTTAGTTTGTTTGTGTTATTAGGTAAACAGAGAAAACCCTTGCAATGACGATACAAGCAACCCGAGGAAGCTCTGCCTCCACCCCTGCCGAGGCAGCACTCATACTCTCAGGGCAGCACCCACAGCTTCTCCGACAAAGTTCAAGGAGACTGCCCGCCGACAGCTCCTCATCCAAAGCTCCAACAGCAGCCACGACAGTCGCACAACTTAAGTTTTCTTTTTCCTTTTCTCTGTCGCCTGCTGTATATATTATCTTTTTGTGATGTTTCACTTTTCTGTCATTTTTTATTTTCTGTTTTTCATTTTTATGTCTTGTGTCATGCATTGAGGACAATGCAACCCTTGAGTTTGGGGGTAGGCAGTCCTCCTAATTATTAATATAATATTGCATTTAGTTTTTATTGTGTCGCATTTATTTTTATGCAAAAAAAAAATTGGCTGAATTTATTGAACTTTTATTATCTGCCCCTGCCATCTCTGTCGTGACAGCCCCTTAAAAATATTTTAGGAAGTAAGTAGAGCCTTAGTATAGTTCTGAAAAAAAACTGAAACACTTTGTGACTTACTTGATAACAGACTTTTTCTAGCATACTTAGAATAGAAAACTTAGAACTTAGAGTAGAAAGAGACTAGAAACTCAGGAAACCTAGAGGTGCCTATCACTGGCTCTAGGAAAATAACCAGAGAAAAACTTCTAGAGGTGCCTATCACCGGCTCTAGATAGTTAACTAGAGGTGCCTGAAATACTAGCTCTAGTAGAAAAGAGAAAAAATTAGAAAAAGAAGGAAAACAACTAGAGGTGCCCGATACTGGCTCTAGTAATAAAAAAAGAATTAAGTCTCGAAGGAAAACTCTAAACAAGCTAAGTATAATATTCTAGTTACTAGGGAAGTCTATATTCTAGTTACTAGAGGTGCTAAATATGATAGGGATGGTGTTGTGGGTAAGGATTGTTCACTGACTGAAGCCAAGAAAAAAAATAATAAATATATATATGTATGTATGCATGCATGTTAGTTAGGTTGCATTTGCTTGAGGACAAGCAAAGATTCGAGTTTGGGGGTGTGATCAGTGCATAAAAGTTCTATATTTTACCCATCATTGATCCTTATTTTTGCTGCACTCAAGCATGTTTAACTGCATTTTTGGTTAAGTTTTGCATCAACATCACATTTAGATAAAACTGCGCAGATACTGCTAAATTTGGTTACTTTTGCAGGTATCTGTTGTGGCAGCATCCAGGGCAGCAGTCGTGGAAGCATCCAGGGCAACAGTCGTTACAGCATCCAGGGCAACAGAGGAACAGAAGAGCTGGAGTGAAGACAAATGCCTCATACATCACTGTCGTGACAGATGCCATGGCAGATGTCGTGACAGATTTCGTAACAGTGATGTCGTGACAGTGATGCTGTGACAGTGATGTCGTGACAGTTGTCGTGACAGAAGTGGCGACAATGTTGAAGCAAACTACCTTATAACTCGCTGCCGTGACATATGCCGTGATAGAGGTGGCGACAGTGAAGAAGAAGAGATGGAAAATGCGAAGTGGAGTTCGACTGATAGAGACCATTCGCATAATTTTTGGAGCCCAGAAACACAAGAAAGGCCTTGCCCAAAGTTTGAGGAGAAAGTCAAAGCAAGAAGATAGGGCGGACTAAAGGACGTTTATTTCAGAGATTTAGTCTTTAATGAATTGTACTTTTATTCGAACAAGTATTCTTGGCCATTAAGAAAACTTGTACCCAAGGCCTATATATATGCTTGTAATTCGACCTAGAGGACATCATCTTATTCTCTAGCCGTCTTCCCCAAAACCCTAGTCGTTTCCCCCTTCTCGTCATGTTCTAAATTCCCCCTAGGGCTAAGGGTTGATATTGTAAAGTAGTTGTAAGGGTTGTTCTGTTCTTATGATTTTTCTATTCAATGAAATAAAACTTCAAGTTTGCTTATTCTGGTTTTCAACATCTTGCAAGAGTATCGGGAGAGCATTGTGAGATTATTCATTTACTTAATATAAGGAGAGTTAAGTATACGAAAGGAATAAGTGCGGGTTCTCCAGTTTATGGTTGAACTATCTCGGACCGAGGGATAAGATTAGGTTAAGCGGCTAAAGAAGAATTCATAAACATCGGTGTTCACACTTCCATTCACGCCGGGAGGTATCATCCAAGACGTGTTCATCGACAGAACTTGGACCTAGGGATAGGACAAGTCAATCCAGGGATTCTTGTCGAACTTGAAGAAACTAAGTTGCTTATCGCTGCCGCGTTAGCAACGGACCGCTGCCACGACAGGTGCTACCGTGACAAGAGCCAGAAACATAACAGAAGTCCTTGAACAGTGCAATAACTGCACTACGGAGCAATTCAATTCCTGCAAGTTTTATAATTCTGATTTTTCTCTTTTATTTGATTTATTTTCGCGACAACTCTAAAATATTTTATTTAATCTCTTTTCTTTTCCCCTTGTGCAGATAGCGAAGGAAAGGGTTAGCCCAGTCCCTGTGGAGACGATATTCGATACTCTAGTATCACTTTACTACTTGCGTCGTGTACACTTGCACTATTTGCGATAGTCTTTTTTACACGCAACAACCACTTCGTCAAGAAGAGGATAATGTCATCTTCCCATAACAGCACGATCGACCAACCAGGTTAGCTCTCGTTTATTCAATTTTAAATGAGAGACCCATAAATGTCGGCCGGTATATTCGGGAGGGGATTTTGGATTGTACCCTTCGACCATCGGAACCCCTTGTCTTCCCATACCTCATCACTGAGATCTGCCGTGACGACAACGTTCCCGAAATCCCTGAAGATTACAAGGTCCGAGGGAAGGGATGGACAGAGCGAAACATATTTAGTTTGATGGAACTGAAAGCAACCACACCTCTCTCCTTCTTCAACCCGTCTACCGCGGCAGAAGAGCCAGCAGAGCCCACTCAGCAAACCCTGCTGTCGCAGAACAGCAACAACCAACGGCATCAGCTCCTCCAGCAGACTCCTCCACTCAAATCCTAGCCACACTGCAAAAGATGGAGGAACGACAGCTTGGTCTGATGAGTTTCGTCAGAGACTTCACGGCAGCCACGGTAGATTTCATTCAAAACAATTTAAATTTTGCAAATGTACAATTTCCTGCTTTCCCAGAGCATTACTTTGCTGCCCCTACACCCGCCTATACCCCTACTCTTGCTGCCACACCAAAAACACCCTCTGATGGATCCACTCCAACCCCGACCGCGACAGCTGAAGGCGGCAACCACACCACCACTACCTCTTCCAGAGGAGAGAAACGAAAGGAGCCGCTGTGCGAACTTGATGATTTTATAACCGGGTTCTCTTCCTCCTCCATCTGGCTGGAATCTGATGGGGAGCCCTCTGTCAAAAGAAACCTATCCAAGGAGTTCACTCTTATGAAGAGGCAAAGGAACAACATTGGTGAAGGATCGTCTGGAAAAGGCAAGTCTGCCCACAGCAGCAGCAGTAGCAGCAACAACAGCTCATCAGAGGAGGTACAAGTGTTGGAAAAGCCACCCCAGATCTCACCCACTCGTATTCAACCCCTAAGGGAAGCTAAGAAGAAGACTGCCTCCGCCTCTCCGAGCCATCTACCGACACCGACAATGAAGGTCACTGCCCGCCGGCAGGTACAGATCAGCAGCAGCAGTAGCGACGACAACACCTAAAAAATTAAGTTTCTATCTTATTTTGTTGTCTTGTTGTTTTATTATAATTGTGATGCATTTTGTTTTTATTTTCTATTTTTTCTTCTTTACTGTTATCATGCATTGAGGGCAATGCAACCCTCGAGTTTGGGGGTGGCATCCCTCCAGTAATATGAAGTGTTTTTAGGTTTAAAATTGTGTCTAAGTGTTTATTATTATTTAAGTTTATTTTTGCTTAAAAAAATAAAAAAAAATGGCTTAAGTCTTTGAACTGAACTTACCTACCGTGACAGCCTTTGACGTGGAAGTGCCTTTAGGAAAAGAAGTGCCTAACACTGGCTCTAGGAAAAGAAGTTAAGAAAAGTTAGACTCAATACAACTAGAGGTGCCCGAAACCGACTCTAGGAAGTTAGCTAGAGGTACCCGAAACAGGCTCTAGTCAAACTTAAATTAAGAAAAAAATCAAGTCTAAGAAAAAACTAAAGGAGCCTAAGAACTGCATCCAAGAAAATGAAAATTGGCATAAAAATTCAAGTTAATGGCTTAGCTATTCTAGAAAACTAAAAGAGTCTAGGCATATAATTGTTCACAAAACATGCACACACTACACGAGAATTATAGCAAGGTCCCGAATCAATCCTGAAATATCCAATAAGGTGTTGTTCGCAATAGGGAATGAATGGTAGGTAAGGAAAAGTTCATTGTTTTAAGCCAAACAAAAAAAGCTTTATTTTCCTTTTTTCTTTATTAGGTTTTAATAGCTTGAGGACAAGCAAGAACTTGAGTTTGGGGGTGTGTTGAGTGTGTAAAATTTCTACTTTTTACCCCCTATTTAACCCATATTTCTGCTGCATTCAAGCATAATTCATTGCATTTAGGATAGATTTCACATATACATCACAATTATATAAAATGGCACAGTTGCTACTAACTTTGGCTGATTTTGCAGGTAGCTGCTGTAGCAGACTCAGGGCAGTAAAGAAGCAGAGCTGGAACACAGGACTGAAGTCGAGAAGGAAGATGATGTCGTGGCAGCCAATGACGACAGCAATGGTGAAGGGAAAAGTGAAGTGGAGCTCGACAGAAAGAGGAAATTAAGTCGGTTTGTCGTGGGTCACTCCTATATTTTTGTAAGACCTAGATCAGAATGAAGGCCAAGCCCAAAGTTCAAGGAAGAAACCCAAAGCAAGAAAAGAGGACGAACTAAAGTCATAGACTCAGAAGATTTAGTCTTTAATAGAGTTGTACTTTAGTTTAAACTTGTATTCTTGCCATACTAGAAAACTTGAACCCAAGGCCTATATAAAGGCATGTAATTCGACCTAGGGAAGGACATCTCATTCTCTAGCCGTCTTCCCCAAAACCCTAGTGGTTTTCCCCCTTCTCATCATGTTCTAAACTTCCCCTACGACTAAGGGTTGATTTTGTAAAGTAGTTGCAAGGATTGTACTGTTTTAGGATTTTTCTGTTCAGTAAAATAAAACTTCAAGTTCGCTTATTCTGGTTTTCAACATCTTGCAAGAGTATCGGGAGAGCATTGTGAGATTATTCATTTACTTAATATCGGGAGAGTTAAGTATACGAAAGGAATAATTGCGGGTTCTCCAGTTTATGGTTGAACTATCTCGGACCTAGGGATAGGACGAGGTTAAGTGGCTAAGGAAGAATTCAAAAATATCAATGTTCATCCTTCGATTCACACCGGGAGGTATCATCTAAGACGTGTTAATCGACAGACTTGGACCTAGGGATAGGACGAGTCACATCAGGGATTCTTGCCAAGCTTGAAGTACAGAGTTGTGTTATCGCTGCCGCGACAACAACAGACTGCTGCCACTGTAGGTGCTGTCGCGACAGGAACGACGACAGAACAGGAAGTTCTAGACAGTGCAACACCTGCACTACTGAGCAATTCAATATCGGCCTATTTCTTTACTCTGAATCTTTTAATCTTTTATCTTCAGTATTCTTCAATATTCCTTTACAAACAATTAAACTTTCTTCTTTCTCTCTGTGCAGCAATACAAGGATAAAGCTATTTCCAGTCCCTGTGGATTCGACATCCGATATTTCATGTATCACTTTACTACTTGCGTCGTGTACACTTGCACTCTATTGCGATAGACTATTTTACACGCATCATTGAGCTAAGTTGTAGTGTGGAATCTAATTGAACTTGTCTTGGTTTTTGAATGTAACGACACCTAGTAGTGTGGAATCCAATTGAATCCAATGCTAACAGCCTTCGCTACTGCCGCGGTAAAGAGGAAACCCAAAAGCCGCGTCAGCAATCCCTTGCCTCGGCAACCAAAGGTACTTTCAAGGTTCGGCAAAACGTCCGTCTATGGCTTCATCTTATCCCTAAGTCAAAACACTATTGATGTGCAAGTCTTAATAATACTTCCCATCATGAAGCAAGAGTGAACACCAACCAATCTCACGCTCCTTTTAGCTGTTGAAACTCCAACTTATCCCTAAGCCGAGTTAGCTTCCACCGTTGGGATGAAAACCATGCTTATTCATTTCTTGAGTTTAACTCTTTCGAAATTAAACAAATAGATAACCTCACAATACTCTCTCTCGATAAGATTGCAAGAATAGAATCAATGCCAAGAATAAGCAAACCTTGAACTAAATTGCATTAACAAAAATTTAAACAAAGTACAATTGTTTTCTCACAACTACTCTACAACACAACCTTAACCCTAAAAGAATTTAGAACATGGTGATAATTGAAAGCTCTCTCTCGAATTCCTCAAGAAGCTAAGATCTTTCAGTACATGGCCTTGGTCTTTTATTTATAGATGATGTCTAGGTCAAGTCCTTCTCGAGGAGGAAGTAAAGTTAGAATTAAATACTTCAAAACAAAATAACTATTAAGCATTATTTCTTCCTTCCTTAAATTCCTCCTATTTGCGTGGAATGCTCCCTTGACCTTCCTTTGGCTTTTTCGTGCTCTTCTCGTGGACCAATCTTCATGCAAAGCATGTAGAAAAATCCAATTTTTTCTACACTTCAATTCACGTCCCACTTTGCACTGCCTCGGCGGCGGCTATATGCCGTCTCGACAGTAATATTTTAATTTCCTCAGTTCAATAGGGCTTCTACTTCTTGGTTTAGCTTCCCTCAGTAGAAGGTGGCTCGTTCTGGACCATCAGGGGAAGATTTCTGCACTGCTCATCTTTTCTCCTTCGCTGCCCGCTCGGAATCGCCTGCCCCGGCAATGGTTGAAACCTGCAAAGCACAAAATACACCAAACAATACCTCTTTTTCCACCAAATAATCAAAACATAAAGGTCAAGTAGAATAATCATAAAATTATTGTGATTGATGCAAAAAGGGTACAATGCAACTAAAGAGAGTGGAGTTTTAGCAATAATCGTAATAGAAAGAGTGTAACCCCCTCGACCCGACCTAGTTGATAGACTGAACCGAACGGGTCACCCGGGGAATATTGAAGTAAACCGGGAAGGTTTACCTCAATAAACAACCTTTTTTTCCTTTTTATCTTCTCTAGATGCAAGTTAAGTTCCTATGTGTTCGACAAAGCAACGGATCAAACGACATCTCTAACACGCATCGATTATTTCCAAATTTAGGTTTAGGGACCATTTTGTAAACTTATCAAATTACAAGGGTTTAACCCATTTTCTTTTTACCAACCCTTAATCAAACTCATTTAATGCATTTATGTAAAAACACAGGTCAAATTAACCATTTAGACTCATTTACTAGCATCCATAAGAAACATGGACTAAAACGCAAGATTCAGGATATTCAAAGAAGCCATCCAAACAATTTAACGAACATCGTATCAGTACCCTTAGGGAGGGTATCGATACGCCCTCAACGGTGAAGGTTCCCAAGCCCAACATTACAAAGACCATATCGGTACGCTAGGGAACCGTATCGATACACCCTAGACCAGTGGCTAAAATGGGTATCAAATCGCCCCCGTGTATCGGTATGACCCTCTGTTTCATGAAGGCAGTATCGGTACACCATATAGTGTACCGACACTCTGCAGCCTGCACTTGCCCAAAATACTACTTTAAGGTTCTTAAAACAATCTCAAATCACTCACACAAGCATTTAAACCTATATACGACTCAAAACACCACAACCATCAAGAACACATGGCAGAAACATCATCAAAGCAACTCTATCAACAACATTGAGTTCTATATGCATGCTTCCTATGAAATTCAAGCGTCAAAAGCCAAATCCCAACTCCAAGCATAATCCAACATTTAAAGGCCATTTACATATCCAAATATGCATACCAAACTCGCACCATACCAGAAAATACCAAAACAACCAACATTCATAGCATTGGACCCCCCATTGCCTTTATTACACTAGTTCAAAACCAAGACATACATTCAATGAAGTCTCTTGGAAATCCTTGGAAAGTTTCTGCCATCAATCACCTAATTATCTGCATTGATGAGTAAAAGAGAGCATAAGCATACAAGCTTAGTGAGGAGTGCTCAAAACCAGAAACACCATCAATGCTCAAAACCATTTCCACTCTTTTGAAAACCATCATGCCCTCTTTAAAAACTCATGCACTTCATCTTAAAACCAGCATGCTAAACATCATGCAACAAGTATCACATCTTCACAACAATTAAACCATTGTTAAACGAAAATCAACCCTTTCAAGCATATTCACCAAAATGCAAAGCTTAAATTAAAACATGCATTTTCCATCCATATGCATCAACAACATTTTCATAACATTTCAATTCATTATATTGGCTTACAATTGATTAACAACATTCTCATTTCTCAAAAAGCATATCAGATACACGGATTACCAAGTTTTGTCCCAAAGACTTCATACACTCTACCGATATCTCAAGGCTCACACACTGGAGCAACCCTCCACCTTTGTGACACCCGTGGTGGAGTATCCGGTACAATTACAACCCCTCAACACCACTCATCGATAGATGTATAGCCCACTAACGAGAGTTGGGACACATACAAGGTTCACACCCGGGAGCTACCCTCTACCGTTGCAATCTTAATCATTCGTCAACAGTTAGGGTACTTGGATGGAGTTTTCGGTACAATCTCAACCCCTCAACATCCAAGGCGACTTGTTTATAGTGCACCCAATCCTATAGCCGGCTAACTATATCCGATTTCATTTATAAAACACTTTAAACAACATCACTTGCCAATATAATCCACATTTCATGCATACCTCACTATTTTTCCAAAGCATTCAATATAATCCATATTTCAAGCATTAAACCATGCTTCAGAAGCTCATGCATCAACACATGCATACAAGGATCACTTACCTAGTGTATCAATAAACCATATGGCATCATTAACCACATTTTATAAACTTAAAACATGCTTCAAAACAGTAGGTAAATGCAATAAAAACAAGTGCATCCAAAGGCTCACAATAGCACAATTCGAGAGAGAATTTCACTTTACTTACTTCCGAACTTAGTAAAGCGTTTCAAGCTCTTACGAAGTTCCCAAAACCTTTTCAAAAACGTTATCAAGCGTGAAAATCAGTTTCCACTCACCGACTTGCGAAACCACACTTGACGACGCAACAATCAACCGTCTGAAGCCTCCAAAACCCCTTCGATCCATTCCAGAACAGTATACTTTGTTTCCCACACATTAAAAATAGAGATTCAATGCATCATAATGCATCCAAACACCAGCACTTTACTAGAAACTCACTGCCCTGCTCTAAAGCATCAAAAAAACCCAACCAAATCAACCGAAATCTCAATCGAATGATCTTTATACTGATCCCAGCCATCCACCAACACATCCAACACATTTTAAGCATATAACAACAAAAAACAACCTAAAACCATCCTTATACGTCCAACAAATCAGATCTCACATAACACCCCAAAACCCAACCAAAAACACTTTAAAAACCAATGATGTCAAGGATTTTGGGATTAATATGATTAAGACTCCATTTCAACATCATAAACCTTTCAAAACTAAATTAGAAACCATCTCAAACAAACAAAATTGAAACAACTTCGAAAATCACATTAAATCCTCTTTTCTATCAAGATTAAATCCTCATTTTATCAAAATGATAATAAAACCTCAATAAAAAACATAGATAAAGAGTCAAATATCTTTAGAATTTTATTAAAGAACCTTGATTAGAGGGTTAGCACGAAATTTACGTCCAATCCTTGCTTCTCTTCTACTTTGGCAAGTTTAGCTTTCAAGAATCTTGAAGAAATTTGAGAGAAATCACAAAGGAGAAGTTGAAAATCAAGAGAGGAAAAGAAAGTGAAGGAAATACGGAGATTGGTTTGGCTGAAGTGAAAAGGAGAGAATGAAAATGATCATCAAAATCTCTTAACCAAATTAACTACCTCTTAATTAAATCAATAAAAGCCATTTTAATATTTAATAAATCATTTAAAACACATGCCAAAATAGAGATATAGCTTAATTGCCAATTAGATCCCTAAAGATTCTAAGACTTTGACTCTTTTTGAAAAATACTATTTTTTCCACAGTTTTAAAACTTTACATTTTGGTCACTACCCAAAATGTACACTTCCCAAAAGTTATTTTGCAAAATTGATTTAACCAACCTCTTAAACATCATTTTAAAGGATTTTAGAAAATTTTACCACATTTTAATTCCATCCCGAACCTTGATTTCCCTAAACCACCTTTAACGTCTCGAACAACCGATTACCGATTCCACCAGCCTAACCCGACACGCAAAACACCTAGGCCCAAAAACGTGGCGTTACAACTCTCCCCCACTTAGAGAATTTCGTCCTCGAAATTTTACCTGAAGGAAAAAGATACGGAAACTGCTTCAACATGTCTGCCTTGCTTTCCCACGTGGCCTCCTCAACTCCTCGGTGTCGCTACAATACCTTTACAAGTTCAATCGTCTTACCACAAAGAACTTTGCTACTCGAATCTAGGATCCCCACTAGTTTCTCATCATAGGATAAATCCGGATTCAACTCAATCTCCTAAGCTGGCATCACATGAGATGGATCCGATATATACCTCCGCAACATAGAAACATGAAACACATCATGGATCTTCTTCAACTCAGGAGGCAACCTCAACCGATAAGCCACATGATCACTCACTCCACAACCTCATAAGGTCCAATAAACATCACACTAAGCTTACCCTTATGTCTGAACCTCATCACCTTGTTCTAAGGCGATATGTTTAAGAACACGTGATCTCCAACCCAAAACTCAATCTCCCTACGCTTCAAATCCATGTAATATTTCTAACGATCCGTTGTAGCGTTCAACCGTGCACATATGAGTTTCACCTTATCAGTTGTTCCCTTAAGCATATCTGCAAGGAAACCAACTTTTGCCCCGCCCCAGCCCAACAAAGAGGGGTTCTACACTTTCTCCCATACAAGGCCTCATACAGAGCCATTTGTATACTCCCATGAAAACTGTTATTATAGGCAAACTCAACCAAAGGCAGATGTTTTTCCCAAGAACCTTGGAAATCTATCACACAGCATCGCAACATGTCCTCCAACACCTGGATAACTCGCTTTGATTGTCCATCCGTCTGAGGATGATACGAAGTGCTAAAATTCAAACGTGTACCTAACGCATGATGTAAACATTCCCAAAACCTCGTTGTAAACCTCAGATCTCTATTTGAAACTATGGACTTAGGCACTCTATGAAAACGCACAATCTTCGTAATATACAACTTCTCTAACCTATCCAACGTGTACGTAGTATGCACAGCTAAGAAATGTCCACACTTTGTAAGATGATCCACAATCACCCAAACGAAGTTCTTCTTAGATGGTGGCAAAGGTAGACCGGACACAAAATCCATCGTAATCCTTTCTCATTTCCATTTCGGTATCCTCAAAGGCTGTAACAAACCAGAAGGAAACTGATGCTCAGCCTTACGATACACTTGCTTACGAAATCAACAACATCCTTTTTCAACCCCACCCACTAATACTCATCCTTCAAACATAGATACATCTTAGTACTACCAGTGTGCATAGCAAAAGGACTGCTATGAGCTTTAGTCAAAATAGAGCGCCTCAACTCAACTTCTTCCGACACAACTATTCGACTTTTGAAATATAGAACTCCATCATCATTGAAATAGAAGTTCGTTGCATTACCATCAGCTATATCCTGAACATGAGACACCAATGAATCCTCAAGCAACTACTTCTCCTTGATCAACTGTATCAAGGATGGTTTCACCTGCAACTCTACTATCAACCCACCATCACACGAAATGCTCAACCGAGCAAACATCGCTCTCAGCTCTACCACTACCTTCCTACTCAAAGCATCGGCCACAGCATTGACATTTCCAAGATGATACTCAATCGTCAGATCATAATCCTTAAGCAACTCCAATCATCTTCGTTGCCTAAGATTCAACTCCCTTTGAGACATGAGATACTTCAAACTCTTATGGTCGATGTAAACCATACAATTTTCACCATAAAGGTAGTGTCTCCAAATCTTCAAAGCAAACACCACCGCAGCGAGCTCCTGATCATGTGTAGGATATTTGCGCTCATGCACCTTCAATTGTCTAGACGCATAAGCTACAACTTTCCCACCTTGAATCAACACGCAACCCAAACCAACATATGATGCATCACTATAAACTACAAACTCCTTACCTGATTCTGGTTGAGTCAAGACAAGAGCTTGCATCAAAGCTTCCTTTAACTTCTCGAAATCTTGTTGCCTAACATCTGTCCATTCGAAGTGAACATTCTTTTGCAGCAACTTGGTCAAAGGAGCATCAATCTTGGAAAGATCTTCAACAAACTTTCAATAATATCTAGCCAACCCAAGGAAACTTTTCACCTCCGTCACGGATTTAGGCGTTTTCCAACTCATCTTCACCTCGACATTGTGCGGATCAACTCGAATACCCTCGGTTGACACCACATTTCCAAGAAAAACGACTTCCCTGAGCCAAAACTCACACTTGCTTAGCTTAGCATAAAGCTGATTCTCCAATAGCACTTTCAACACAATCCTCAAGTGCTTATCATGATCCTTCTCGGTACGCGAGAACACGAGAATATCATTGATAAACACTACCACGAACTGATCCAAAAACTCATGAAACATCTGATTCATCATATCCATGAATGCAACCGGTGCATTTGTCAACCCAAACGACATCACCAAGAACTCAAAATGGCCATACCTAGTCCGAAAAGTTGTTTTGGGTACATTCACATCCTTAACCTTTAGTTGATAATACCCAGACCCCAAATCAATCTTCAAAAACACTAAAGCACTACAAAATTGGTCAAAAAAATCATCAATCCTCGGCAAAGGGTATGTGTTCTTAATGGTCAACGTGTTCAGTTACCGATAATCTATGCACATACGCATCGTACCGTCCTTCTTCTTCACAAACAAAACCGTCGCAACCCAAGGTGAAACACTTGGCCTTATGAGCCATCGATCAAGCAGCTCATTTAACTCTTTAGGTGCCATGCGATAAGGAGAAATGGACATGGGAGTCGTATTTTCATACAACTCAATGCCAAACTCAACTTCTTGGTTTGGTGGCAACCCAGGCAACTCCTCCGGAAAAGCACCCGGACTTCCTTCGTACCAAGATTCATCACATATTCTAAGAAAGCTTCGCAACCCAACTCCGTCATCCGACTCGCTTCAAGAGCCAAAATTGCATTAGACAAGAACTTCACGTTCTCGCCTACGATTACTACTTCGTAATCATCCGCAGGTTTCAAGGTAACTCGCTTAACATCAAAATCAACTACAGCTCGATGCTCAACCAACCATTCCATTCCAATAATCACATCAAAAACATAAAAGGAAATTCCATCAAATCAATTGAAAACACATGGCCTTGAACAGATAAAGGGCATCTCTTATACAGTTTTCTTGTAACAACATTTTCACCAAAAGAGCTCGTAACTTGCATTCCTACGTCCAGCATCTCAACAGGAATATCAAGCAAATGTGCATTCTCACTCAAGATGTATGAATGTGTGGATCCAGAATCAATCAATGCTAACAAAGACAAGGACTGCAAGACGAAGGTACCTACAATCACGTCGGTGTCGTTACGTCCCTTGCGATATGCATACACCCTCGCAGGACCACCTTCCTCTAGCTGAACCGCAACAACATGAACCACACCTCTCTGCCCATCCTCCCTCATCTGGAAGTTACCACGGCCCTGCCCACGGCCTCTCTGCGGTACAACAATAGGTGCACGACCCTGACCACCTGCCACTAACAGGGGATACTCACATCTCATGTGATTAGTAGATCCATAGTTTCAACAAGAATTTTCCCCAGCCACAGGAGCTTGCACCTCACGAGCCACGCGAAGACAATCTTGTCTCAAGTGCTCACGCAAACTGCATGACCAGCACGTATTCTACTCAAACCTCCCCCTTTTTCCCTGAGCTGGCGCACCTCGCCCATAGTTGCCTCCCCTCGTCACATGTTGATCTCTATGGTCACGGTTCATCTTGTTCTTCCCACCACTAGGGCCGGCATCTGCAGCTCTCTTTCCCAAGCTAGAACCATCCACACGCGAGGTCAAACCCAAGCTTTGTTTTATGTCCTTAGCTCGTGTCATCAGCACATCAAAATCTGTGTAATCAGACGCAAGCATGAACGTTTTCACGTCCTGCACCAACTCATACCAGAAGCGATCACAATGATGCCTATCACTCAGTACCAACTCCAGAGTATACTGGTTCAATCGTACGAACTAGACCTTGTACTCAGCCACCGTCATGTTCCCTTGCACCAGATACACGAACTCCCGCTTTTTATCATCCAAGTATCTGACACCAAGATACTTCCTCCTAAAGGCAGCCTGAAAGAAATCCCAGTCCACCTCATTTGGCTCCAAGGCTGCGGTCACAGTCGTCCACCATGCATACACATCACCATGCAACAACGACACTACACAACCCAGCTTCTGTGCATCATTGCACCCCATCTGATCCAATATCCAGGTCGTATTAGACATTCATGCCTCGGATGCCTCGGGAGATAAACCACGATATTTCACACCTCTCAAACTTTGCAGGCGCTCCAACAGCAAACCCGTTTGTCCAGCAGCAGGAGCTTGCACCTGCACTCCAGCAACAACAGCTTGGAATGCTCCCGTCATCGCCTGTACCAAAGGCGTCAAATCACCCAACCCTAGACCAGCCTGTCCGCATTGCTCTTGTCCTCACCCCAGGTGGTGGTGACGCTGGAGGAGGTAAATTCACACCAGGCAGAACTTCGTTCTCCTAATTCCTCTTCTCCACAGCCGGAGCATTTGACCCAGAGCGTAGCTATCTCCTCGGACCCATTGTGCTATTAACATTAAGGCATGAATATAAAACAAACAAAAGATCAGACCAACTTCTAGCAAGGATCCAAGACATCAAATTCATTTTAAAACATTTAACTGTAGTAATAAGGCAATGGGCATTCCAATTCCCCCCCAACATAGCATAAAGCATTCACATACATATCACAACCATCATGCATCACAAGCATCAAAATTCAGCCCAAACTATCATCACATATGACATCTCACATTCACATTACAATCATCATACATATTCAATATTATGATGCTTAAGACATCCACAGAACAAACAAACATCACCCAATACACACATTTACACCTCAATTACTTACAAACAACTTACCATCATCCCAACTTTTGTAATCTAGCTCTGATACCACCAAATGTAACCCCCTCAACCCGGACTAACCGATTGACCAAACCGAACGAGTCACATGAGGAATATTGAAGTAAACCAGGAAGGTTTACCTTAATAAATGACCCTTTTTCCTTTTTATCTTCTCTAGATGCAAGTTAAATAAAAACACGCATCGATTATTACCAAATTCAAATTTACGGACCATTTTGTAAACTTATCAAATTACAAGGGTTTAACCCATTTTTTACCAACCCTTAATCAAACTCATTTCAAGCATTTATGTTAAAACATAGCTCAAATTAACCATTTAGACTCATTTACTAGCATCCACAAAAACATGGACTAAAACGCAAGATTCAGGACATTCAAAGAAGCCATCCAACCAATTTAACGAACATCGTATCAGTACACTTAGGGAGGGTATCGATATGCCCTTAATGGTTAAGCTTCCAAGGCTCAACATTACAAAGATCGTATCGGTACGCTAGGGAATCGTATCGATACACCCTAGACTAGTTGCTAAAAAGGGCATCAATTCTCCCCCGTGTATCGGTATGCCCCTCTGTTTCATGAAGATCGTATCGATACACCACAGAGTGTATCGATACTCTGCAGCCTGCACTTGCCCAAAATGCTTCTTTAACATTGTTAAACCAATCTCAAATCACTCTTACAAGCATTTAAACATATATATGACTCAAAACACCACAACCATCAAGAACATGTGGCAGAAACATCATCACAACAACTATATCAACAACATTGAGTTCTAGATGCATTCTTCCTATGAAATTCAAGCCTCAAAAGCTGAGTCCCAAATCCAAGCATAATCCAACATTTAAAGGCCATTTACATATCCAAATATGCATACCAAACTCGCACCAAGACATACATTCATTGAAGTCTCTTGGAAATCCTTGGAAAGTTGCTGCCTTCAATCACCTAATTATCTGCATTGATGAGTAAAAGAGAGCATAAGCATACAAGCTTAGTGAGGAGTGCTCAAAACCACAAACACCATCATTGCTCAAAACCATTTCCACTCTTTTGAAAACCATCATGCCTTCTTTAAAAACCCATGCACTTCATCTTAAAACCAACATGCTAAACATCATGCAACATGTATCACATCTTCACATCAATTAAATCATTGCTAAACAAAAATCAAGCCTTTCAAGCATATTCACCAAAATGCAAAGCTTAAATTAAAACATGCATTTTCCACCATATGCATCAACAACATTTCCATAACATTTCAATTCATTATATTGGCTTACAAGTGATTAACAACATTCTCATTTCTCAAAAAGCATATCGAATACACGGATTACCAAGTGTTATCCCAAACACTTCATACACTCTACCGGTATCTCAAGGCTCACACACAGGAGAAACCCTTCACCATTGTGACACCCGTGGTGGAGTATTCGGTGCAATTAAAACCCCTCAACAGCACTCATCGGTAGATGTATAACCCAGTAACGAGAGTCGGGACACATACAAGGTTCACACCCAGGAGCTACCCTCTACGATTGCAATTTTAATCATTCCTCAATCATTAGGGTACTTGGATGGAGTGTTTGGTACAATCACAGCCCCTCAACATCCAAGGCAACTTGTTTATAGTGCACTCAATCCTATAGTCGGCTAACTATATCCGATTTCATTTACAAAACACTTTATACAACATCACTTGCCAATATAATCCACATTTCATGCATACCTCACTGTTTTTCCAAAGCATTCAATATAAGCCATATTTCAAGCATTAAACCATGCTTCAAAAGCTCATGCATCAACACATGCATACAATGATCACTTACCTAGTGAATCCATAAACCATATGGCAATATCAACCACATTTTATAAACTTAAAACATGCTTCAAAACAATAGGAAAATGCAATAAAAACAAGTGCATCCAAAGGCTCACAATAACACAATCCAAAAGAGAATTTCATTTTACTTACTTTTGAACTTAGTAAAGAGTTTCAAGCTCTTACTAAGTTCCCAAAACCTTTTTCTAAAATGTTTCCAAGTTGGAAAATTAGTTTCCACTTACCGACTTGCGAAACCACACTTGCCGACGCAACAATTAACCGTTCGAAGCCTCGAAAACCCCTTCGATCGATTTTCGAACACTATCCCTTGTTTCCAACATATTAAAAACAGAGATTCAGTGCATCATAATGCATCCAAACACTAGCACTTTACTAGAAACTCGTTGCCATGCTCTAAAGTATCAAAATACCCAACCAAATCAACTTAAATCTCAATCGAATGATCTCTATACTCATCCCAGCCATCCACCAACACATCCAACACATTTTAAGCATATAACAACAACAAAAAACAACGTAAAACCATCCTTATACCTCCAGCAACTCAGATCTCACATAACACCCTAAAAACCCAATAAAAAACACTTTAAAAACAAATGATCTCAATGATTTCGAGATTAATATGATTAAGACATCATTTCAACATCATAAACCTTTCAAAACTCAATTAGAAACCATCTCAAACAAACCAAATCAAAACAACTCCAAAAATCACATTAAATCCTCTTTTCTATCAAGATTTCATCATTTTATCAAAATGATAATAAAACCTCAATCAAAAACATAGATAAAGAGTCAAATATCTTTGGAATTTCATTAAAGAACCTTGATTAGAGGGTTAGCACGAAATTTACCTCCAATCCTTGCTTCTCTTCTACTTTGGCAAGTTTAGATTTCAAGAATCTTGAAGAAATTGAGAGAAATCACAAAGGAGAAGTTGAAAATCAAGAGAGGAAAAGAAAGTGAAGGAAATCTGGAGAATGATAGAAAATGGATAGTGTTTGGCTGAAGTGAAAAGGAGAGAGTGAAAATGATCATGAAAATCTCTTAACCAAAATAACAACCTCTTAATTAAATCAATAAAAGTTATTTTAATATTTAATAAATCATTTAAAACACATGCCAAAATAGAGAAAAGACTTAATTGCCAATTAGCTCCCTAAAGATTCTAAGACTTTGACACTTTTGAAAACACTCTTTTTTCCACAGTTTTAAAAGTTTACATTTTGGTCACTACCCACAATGTACACTTCCCAAAACTTATTTTGCAAGATTGATTTAACCAACCTCTTAAACATCATTTTAGAGGATTTTAGAATATTTTACCACATTTTAATTCCATCCCGAAGCTTGATTTCCACGAACCACCTTTAACGTCTCGAATAACCGATTATCGGTTCCACCAACCTAACCTGACAAGCAAAACACCTATGCCTTAAACTGGGGCGTTACAAAGTGGGTGAAAATATATGACTTTTACACACTTAACACATCCTCAAACTCGAACTATTGCTTGTCCTCAAGCAATGCAACTAGTAGAAAATAAATAAATACTCGCCAAAGTTCTTAATCTTCATAGAGATTGCTTCAAGTCACCTTCTTCCTCATGACCTAGCACATGAAAATACATGATTAGATTTTTCGGATGACAAAAGGAATTACTCAAAATTACACTATGATGTTCGTAAGTTTGTGAACAAGATGATTATCCGGGTTCTAAGTAAACACTTAAGCATTAACGTACTTAACTTGGGTAATATATATATATATATATATATATATATATATATATTGCAAGCGATCTAACCAACTAGGGCCAATTTTGGGCACCTCTAGTGATTATCCTAGAGCTAATTTCGAGCACCTCTATGGCTTCCTTAAGCTAGAGCTGGTGTTATGCACCTCTAACTTCTTACGCAAAATTTTCTTTCTAAGCAAGTTTATGTCCTAAGTGTCCTAGAACTCCTTAAATCACACAAGTCACAAAAGTGTATTTTCATTTTCAGCCCCCATAGTATGATTCTAAGTGTTTCCTAATAGTTATCCTAACATATAAGGAGTATTTTGAAGTGCTAAGGTAGTTTTCATCATTGGAAGAGTTTTGCAAGTCTATGCAAGTCTAAGTCAAATTAAAGAACTTGGCAAGTATTAAGGCAAGTGCTATACTAGGAAATATTACTGCATTGCTTTCAATACAACAGATGTTGCGGCACGACAGAACTGACGAAGCAGCAACTACATACCCCCAAACTCAAAATTTGCATTGCCAACAGTGCATCTTCACAAAAAAATCAAGAGCAAAATAACATCAAGAGAGGAAAATAAAATTCGGATTGATGGGGAATTGGCGAAATCCTCATCAGTTCCAAGTACGATCAATTTCCTTTTCATTTCCATGTGTTTAACCCTTTTAGCGGTTTGTTGTGGCAGGGTACGCGTCAGAGAAATGGTCTTGGTTGGTGTGGCTGTCGGCAGAGTTGTTGCGTGTTTGTTTGTTACCTCTTCGTCCTCATTCGTGTCAATGTGCAACTCCTCGGTGGTGGTAGCTTTGTGTTTCTTTGAGGTGGCTTCATCGAACATTTTGGTAAGAGAGCGGGCTGTCTTGGTCCAATCGTAAGTTTGCTCGGTAGTGATTAGCTCGTCCGAGGGTGGGGTAGCAAGACCATGGCTTGTACGATGCGATGCTACGACAGAGAGAGTGCCGAACGAGACTTTGCCTTGTCTATGCGTTGCCGCGGAAAAAAGGGCGATAGCAGGAGCTTTGCCTTTGCGTTGTGTGGTTATGGCAGAGGATGGGTTTGGAGCATGCGAGGTAGAGTACTGATGTGTTGCCGAGGAGGAGTATGTGGGAGTTGTCGCGGCAAACGCTGTTGGTGCTGGTGGGACAAGAACATCGACAGGGAAGGCTAGAAATGGCACAGTGTGAGTGGGGAACCTCTCTTGGATGACTTGCACAATGGAGTTGCTGAAGTCCCTCACAAATTCCATGAACAATATCTACCGGGTGTCCATGACTTCTAAGTGCTGGACAATGTGGCAGAGTGTGACTGCCTCGGCGGCAGTGGGCTGGGGAACTACTGGATCACTGCTGCGGCTTGGCCCTACACTGGCATGGATTGCGGCTCTGCCTCGGTGATCTGCATCATCTTGTAATAGGCATCTTTGTCCCATCGTGTCCTTTCAGGTGTGTAGATGTAAGATGGATCGGTGGGTACGCCTTTTCGTTGACAAAGTCTGGTGATTAGCATTGGAAAGTAGAGACGACCTCTATCCTTTTTGATGTACTCATAAATCTCGTTACAAATAATAGCTCATACATTAATGATGCGCTTATGCATAATGGAGTGGATGAGTGCAAGTCTAGGTTTATCTATTGTGCTATTATGAGATGTGGGAAGTAGACAACGTTTGACAAAAGTATTTTATAATTTAGCCTCTGCCGAAGCCTTCGACGATTTACCGTCCCTCTGTTCTTCCCGACATTCCATGTCATGGCGGTAACGCGTAGTTCATCTTTAATGGCCTCATAGTCAGAGTTGGTTAGTACATCCGTTAAGTCATTGTGTTCGTCTATAATCGCGTATATCCCATAATAGCGGTTGATGTTGTCGGGATCAATGGGTATGGCTTGACCTCGAACATAGACGAAGGGAATGTGGACGTTTGATTTGTGTGCATAAAACTCCCGTACCCAAGAGACATTGGCTTTCCCCGATAGTTGGCAAAATATTTTCCATTGTTGGTGTTTTATCTTCTCAAAGAGGAAGTGATCAATACCATAGTTGTCGCCATCGGTGTAGTGAAAGCCTTGCTCATCCCACACTAGGCGGCCGATGAAGCGTTGGTTGAATCTTCGTTCCACCTCCAATGGGGCAAATCTCTTGAATAGGGTCTCCTCGGCGGCCCTAGAGTATTCTTCTCTTTGGATTTTGAGAGTCATGTTGTGTGTTGAGCGGGTTATGAACAAGGAAAGTAGAAAATTCTTCGGAGACAAAGATGAGAGGAAAATTGGAAGTGAGGGTGGAGTGGTGAGGGTGGTGGGGTTTAAATAGTTGAATGGATGACCGTTGAGCAGAGGTTGCGTGAAGGGCAGTGGTTGCCGTGCTAGCAATGACTATTTTTTAGCTGGATGAAACTAGACGTTAGGCATCGTTCGCTGGAGCGACATTGAATGTGGGAGCGACAATGGCTACTTATAGCTGGATGAGAACTAGCCATTGGGTAACGGTTGTTTGTGGGGCATTGAATGATGTCGCGATAACGACTGCGACTGTGGTCATCTTGGGTTGGATTGGGCTTCTCCCCATCTTTGGGCCTCGTCCTAAAACAAACATAAATGAAGGCAGTTTTATTAAAACTTTGATAAAAACGTAAAATAATTCTAAATCCTAAAGATTAAAGATGTGGAATATAAAAATAAAATCAGATAAAATTAATTAAAATTCGGAATCCTAAAAACAAAAGCAAATAAACAGAAAACTAAAAAAAAGAAAAAAAAAAAGAAAAATTAAGACACTAAAAGAGTGCATGGGGATGCAACTCCTAAAGTGAGCACTTCTCTTTCCTTATTGACATGTGTGTCATTATAGTGCTTCAGCCTATGTCCATTCACTTTGAATTCATGCCCATCCTTAGTTGATTTAATTATCACAGCTCCTTGGGGAATGCTTTAACAAATTTGAATGGTCCAGACCATCGAGATCATAGTTTCCCTGGGAATAACTTCAATTAGGAATTGAAGAGGAAGACTGTCTGCCCAGGCAGGAATTGCCGTGGCAGCAGCTTGCTCTCGTGCCAACATTTGGTTTTTTCTTTGCATATTCTCGAATTGTCGTATGCCAGGGCTCGGAATTCTTCTGGTTTTTTTAGGTCTTAGAGTCTTTTCTATCCTACATTTTCACAATACATGTTCACTGTCTTAATGGCCCAGTATGCCTTGTGCTCGATTTCAACTAGTAGGTGACAAGAATTGCCGTACGCAAGTCTATATAGGGACATTCCCAGTGGGGTTTTGTAAGCCATTCTATATGCCCACAAGGCATCATCAAGTTGAAGCGACCAATCCTTTCAAGATGGGTTAACCAGCTTTTCGAGGAAGTTCTTCAGCTCCCTGTTGGATATCACAGCCTGACCATTGGTCTGTAGGTGATATGCCATGGCAATCTTATGTCTGACTCTAAACCTCTTTAATGTCGCGACAATGAGCTTGTTGTCGAAGTGTTTGCCCTCGTCACTGATGATGGCTCTGGGTACCCCAAACTGTGTGAATATGTTTTTCTGTAAAAATAGATGCATGGTTTTGGAGTCACAGTTTGGTGTAGCAATGGCTTCGACCCATTTGGACACGTAGTCAATGACAAGAAGTATGTAGAGATTTCTACACGATGATGGAAAGGGACCTATGTTGTCTGTCTGTTGACATCAGTCACACTGCTTATAGTATTCCTGGGCATCCTTGTAGAGTGTAGGCCAATATAAGCCTGGCTGTAGAACTTTTGCATCGGTTCTAGTTCCTCCAAAATGTCTTCTATATGGTGATGAATGGCATTGTTGCAGTACTTCATTTTGCTCTTCTTCTGGGACACGTCTCCTTAAACCTAATCTGCACACTGTCTAGACAAAAGAGGATCGTCCCAAAAATAATGTTTCGCATCATTTTGGAACCTCTTCTTTCCTTGATGGTTATGGTTATAAGGTAAAACACCACTAACTAAAAAATTAGCAAGATCTGCATACCAGGGTTTTGTTGCGGAAGATAGTACTGTTAAGGGCATTGCCGAGGCAATATGGTGTCTCTCACTGCCGCGACAGATGCTGTTACGGCGGCTAAGAGCTGCTCATCTGGGAATGCATCTTGTATGTCCGGGCTTGTGGTGTCTTCTTCTCCTTGTTCCAGTCTCAATTGATGATCAACACCTTGGTTCTTCGTTCCTTTTCTATCCTTGATGTCAACGTCGAATCAACCTAGGCTTTGCATCTTTCTTGGAGAAAAAGTATTTGATCGTCGAGTGGTCCGTATGAACAGTCACCTTGGTTCTGATTAGGTATGTGTAGAGCGTTTTAGTGTTCTCTAAATATGAGCGCAAGTGCAAACTCCTATCAAGTAATAGTATAAAAGATGTCGTCTCCCACAGGGATTGGACAGCTTAACTCGATTCAATGTTCCTGCACAAGAAAAGTAAATGCACAAATAAGTTGGTTTGTTTAAGAATAAAATAAAATAAAACACAAGTAAATTAAAGGGAAAAAGTCAGATTGATAGAGTGGGCATGGTTATGCTGCTGCTTAGTGTGAAACTGTGTTGAATAGGACAAGTTGCTCTGCGCTACCAGACTCTATTTCCTCGATGGAGGATGGCAGTTAGGCTGTTGAGACGCTTTTCCTGCCTCAGTGGGGGAAGGCAGTTAGGCCGAATGCTTCGAAAGTGATGCTGCTTGTGTCTAAGTCAAAATGCTATTGATGCCCACTACAGATAATTCCAGTCGTGGCGTGAATCATGCAAAGACAACAATGTTTATTCGTCTTTTAGCCGCCTTAAACCCTAACCTATGTCTAGGCTAGATTGATCAACACCGTCTATAGATGAGATCGTACTTACTCCATTCGTGAGTTCGACTCTCTCGATACCGAATAAATGGATAATAATCAACTAATCGTTCGCCTTAATTGAAAACTATGAAGAACATGGAATAAGCAAACCTTGAAGCTTTATTGGAAAAACAAACTTAAAATCCTTAACAACCGTTCTCACACTAATTACAACATAACCCAAACCCAAAGAGTGTTTTAGAAAAAAATTGTGGCAGGAAAACCTAAACTATTCATAAGGGAAAACTTTCATTTTCTTGAAGTACAATTACAATGAGTATATATAGGCATTAGCTAGGTCTAGTCCTTCTTGGAGTAGAAGTCTTCAAAGTAGCTTTTTGCATTAAATGCAACTCTAAATGCTGACTTCTTTGAGTTGAATATGAACTTAATCACGTTGCCTTGCTCCGGAAGTAATCTCAAGTTCCTTCTTCAGCGGCTCTGTCTGCTTCAATAGTCATCGAAAAATTGAATGGACAACATCGTTAAGATCAGGATTTTCTGCTCTACAGATCGCACTCCAGTTCTCCAATTTCTCATCTTGCTATCTTGAGCGGCAGGTAGGGCGGCGACAGCTACTCGACATCTGCTGTCTCTGTCTGGAACTGCATCAGTACAACTCCTTAGTTTGTTGTGTAACGCCCCAATTTTGGGCTTAGAAGTTTTGGGTTTGGACCGGACCGGTCAGAGTGCGGTTTGAATATTAAAGGTGAATTTTAGGGAAGCCTAGTTCGGGTTGCATTAAAAATATGGAAAAATGTCTTAAAATCCTCTTTTATTATATATAAGAGAATGGTGGAATCAATTTTGCAAAATGAGGTTTGGAAGAGTGACATTTTGGGTTAGTGACCAAAATGTAATTTTTGAAAACTGGGTGACTGTTTTAAAAAGGATTGAAACTTTGAATCTTTAAGGAGATATTTACCCAATAGGAGTTTCTCCAGATTTTTCTTAAATATTAAATGATTTATTAATGGTTTAAAATAAAGGTAAAAAGGAGGGAAAGATATTTTAGCCTTTTAACTAACTTTTCCATATTTTCCATTTTCATTTTCTCTCATCTTTTCTCTCAAACCAAACACATTTCTCCAGAGCATTTCCCTCTGATTTTGTCATCTAAATAACACATTTCAATTCTCTTGTGATCTCTAATCATCTCTTCAACAAAACCTTTTCATTTGCTATTTGGATTTTCAAGAATTTGGTTCCAAAAAGGGAGAAACTCAAGTTTGGAGGTAAGAACGTCCTTCTCCTCTAAACTCTCAGTTCTTTACTGAAATTCCCAAGTTCTCAATCCTTGATTTATGTTTTATTAAAGGTTTTACAATTGAACTCTTGATTTTGGCTTTAAAATGCAAGATTTGGTTGATTTTGGTGAAAATTCGTATGATCTGTTTGGGCAGTGTTTTGAGGTGTCTTTTTGATGGTAAATGAATGTTAAATTGATGATAAATTGAGGTTAATCAATGCAATCCCGAATAGGTTGATTTTCCTAAGTTTTGCTTGAAGTTTTTGTTGGTTTTTGGAGTGATCTTGATGATCTGTTATAGCTGGAGGTATAAGGATGTGTTTGGGATCATTTTGAATGTTAATTGATGTTTGTAAATGGTTAGAAGTGATGGATATTGGCTGGGTTAAGTTTTGGAGGTGTTTGGGGGTGATTTCGGTTGTGTTTGGTAGCCAGAATGTTGGATTTGTGTAGAGCAGCGAGTTGAGTTATGTTGCTGGTGTTTTTAATGCATTATGATGCATTAATCCTCTGTTGTTATGTGCTTGAAACAGAGGAGAATGATCCGTGAGCAATAGAGGTGTTGTTGAAGGTTTCGGATGCTTGGAAGGCTTGTTGGCTAGCTTTGTTTTGTGTATCGGTGAGTGAAGTTGGGTTTTCAGCTTTAAAACCAAGGTTTGAAGGTTTTGGGAGCTTAGTTTAAGTCTAAACAACTTAGCTAAGCTCAAGAGTAAGTAAATGAAATTTCTCTTCTGGTTGTGTTATGAAATGGTTATTAAAGCACTTGAGTATGTTGGATGCAATGCATGTGATTTGCATGTTTTAAATTCTGTTTTGAAAGCATTTTATAGCATGGTTTAATGCTGGTTTTGAAAGCCGTGTGTAAAGGATGCTCAAGGTAAAAGTTCCTTGGTTTTTTGCATTGGAATTGTAGAATTGATGCATAGTGTTGCATGTTGTTTAATGGCTTTGTGTAATGCTTCAAAAACAGTGGATTTATGATGGTAATTGGTGATTTTGGCATTTTGGTTAAGCTTGTAAAACACTGGATTAATGTGGTAAGGTGGTTATATTGGCAAGTGATGTAAGTGGTTCTTGGTTACTTTAATCGGATATAGTTAGCCGGCTATAGGATTGGGTGCACCGTGAATAAAGTCGCCTTGGATGTGGAGTGGTTATGAGTGAACCGGTAACTCCATCCAAGTACACTAACGAGATGGTTAAGGTCATAATGGTGGTTAAAATTCCATTCGAGGACCTTGGGTAAGCAAAGGACAAATGGTGGTTAAAATTCCATTTGAGGACCTTGTGCTTGTTAAGATCACAATGGTGGTGTAAAGTTCATGTGTGGATCTTGTGAAGTATGTCCCGGATCTCGTTAGTGATGTTATACAACTACCAATGGTTGATGCTAAGGTCATATGGTGGCTAAAATTCCATATGGGGACCTTGTGCATGTTAAGGTCATATGGTGGTTAAAATTCCATATGAGGATCTTGTGAGTGTTAAGGTTATATGGTGGTTAAAATTCCATATGAGAACCTTGTGAATGTTAAGGCTATATTGTGGTTAAAATTCCATATGAGGGCCTTGTGTATGGTAAGGTCAAATGGTGGTTAAAATTCCATTTGGGGACCTTGAGATTGGTAGTGTGTATGAAGCGTGGGGACAACGCTTGTGATCTGCGTATCCGATTGGTTGTTGAGTTGAAAAGTGGATATGGTTTATCACTTGGAAGCCAATATAATGTTATTGAATATAATGAAGCATGAGATGCTTGAAATGATGCATGGTTGCATGGGAAGTGTGTAATGTTCTATAAATGCATGTTTTACTTGTTAGCTTGAACAAGTGTTGATTATCTATTGAGAATGGTGCATGTGTGCATGAAATCTCTTTAGTGCATTGAAGTCTTGTGAAGGCTTGTTTAAAAGCCATGTAATGCAAATGTTGAGTTTATGGTTCATATGTTGCATTTGTTTAATGCATGTAGTTAATCGAATGAGCAAGTGATTTTTAAAAGGTTTCTTGCTTTGAAATGATTTTCAAGAATGAGAAAAGTATGGTGTGAAGTGGAAATGTTTTCCAAGGATCTTGTATTTAACCTTGCATATGATGTTCATGCATGGAATGGTTAAATTGATGGTTTTGCAAGTTTGTGCTTTGAAAAGGGTTACTTAGCTTTCTAAGCTAAGGGTTGATTTTCATGTTTGAGCAATGCATGATTTTGAGCATGTTGTTGAAAAGGGTTTTCAAACATTGCTTTGGTTTATCAAATTATGATGCTTTTGAAAGTGGTTTTATGTTTCGCTGTATTGATGGTGTTTTGGTTTTGAGCATTCCTCACTAAGCATTATGTGCTTACGCTCCTTTTTGTCCATCAATGCAGATAATTGAAGTTGGAACAGCGAGAAGCAAGGGATTCAAGGAGAGCTCCACTTGAGATGTATGTCTCGGTAATAGCTATAGATAATAAAGGCAATGGGGGAAGAATCTCTTATGTTGATGTTTAATGGGTTTGTGTATGTTGGACAAGTTTGGTTTTATGTTGTTGATAATGTTGGAACATGTAATTGGCCTTTATGAGGTGGTTTTGGCATATTGATGCTTGAATGGTTTGCTAAGTAGGAAGCATGCCTATAGAATTGGGGATTTTCATAATTGATGCCATGTTGATGTTTGGTTGATGCAATTATGTTCCTTGTATGTTGAATGACTTGCTGGTAAAGTTTGGTTGCATTTGGAGCATGTTTGATGGGTCAATTGTATGTTAAACCAACAATTTTTCTGCAATCTGGGCAACCTGTTTCGGAACAGGTACTACCGTATCGGAACGGGGGCCTGAAATGGCCTGGGCGTTCCGAAACGGAAGGCACTATTCCAGAACGGTTTGGCCACTGCCAGGCCCTGTTTCGGTACCAGTTTCGGAACGGTCCCGCGTTTCGGAACGGGTCTTCCCTGTTCCGAAACACTCGACCGTTGGGCACTGAAATTGTTGGTTAAATGTTTTGAAACCTTTGCGTTTTGGTCCTGAATCTTGTTTATGCAATTGGATGAGTTTGAGATGTCTGTTTGTGCTGAAATTTGGCAGTGAAGCATGAAAGATGATTAATTTCATATTGGTAACCTTAATTTGGGTTAATTCCTTATAATTTTCAGAATTTACAATTTGGTCCCTAAAGTTGTAATTTGTGCAATTGAGTCCCTGAATGTTCTCTGATTGTTATGATCTTTGAGTATGATGAACTTGTGAACATATCTAGGGTTAACGTGCATCTAGACAAGAGTAAAAAGAAAAAAAGGGTCGTTAATCAAGGTTGACTTTCAGGTTGACTTTGGTTTTCCCCGTGTGATCTTCTTAATTCGGGTCGACCGTCTAGGCCGGGTTAAGGGGGTTACATGTTGCCTCAGCATAATGTCCTTAGCTCCTCTCTCCTTTTGTCAGCTTCTAGTACCTAAAACTAAAACTAAACTTAAACAATACATTTTCTTTACCAAATAACATAAAATCAATACAAAGCATGGCAGAGTAAAGAATATTGTAAAGTGCAATGCATGAACCTAATTATGCCTAAAATGTACTGAAAAAACAATAATATGAGATGGAATGTGCATGAAATATAGAACTTATGGACACTTTACACACCCCAAACTCGAACTTTTTCTTGTCCTCAACCAATGCAACCTAAACACACTTGCCCTTTAAACTAATCAAAAAGAAAAAAAATTATGTTTTAAACTTGATTTAACACCTCAATATCGTGGCACCTGTCATTAGATTAGTGAGAGGGGAATAACATGAATTACCTCCTAATTAAACTATAATATTCCAATAAAGTGTGCAGAAACTGTGAACAAGCTGAATATAAAGAACATTCTAAGTAAATAGAGATGTTGTCATGATATACAAGGTTGCTGCTGAGACAGCATATTCAAGCACAATTTAAATAATCATGGCAATTAAGGCTTCAACTAATCACAACTACTCTTCTAGGTCTGAATTAAGATAGGAGCAAACTACAAAACCTCAAACTCATAGAGTAGAGTCATCTCTTAAAGACTTTCATTCACTCATGCTAATTTGTCCGTCACTACAAAATTTTCAAATTCATGGACTTTGATAGCAGCGGAGTGTCCTCGCACATGATTCTTCCTAGAGCCGGTTTTGGGCACCTCTAAAGATAGACATCATAAAATTTTCTTTTGCCTGTCTTGGCAGTGCTGTTGTGTTTTTTTTCTTTTTCTTGCATGCAACGGTAGCATCCTACAACCATATTAGAATTTTACAAATAATTCAAGTAGACAATTTTTACCAAAAATTCTAACAAATTCAGCAAGTAAAAGTAGTGTTTTTAAGATTTTTGGCAACTATAGAAAACCCTAAGTTTACTTCATGCTTTTCCCCAAAATTAAGTTCTTTTTAACTTGGTGCAAAAATTTAAAGTCGGCTATCCTGTCATAGGCACAAGTTCTAACAAAAAATTTTCATTTCAATTAATTTTTCTAAGGCAAGTACATTATACAGTAATATGAACTAAAGTATGGCTAAACGTGATGAGTGTTAAGCCCCAAAACTCGAGATGGGCATTGCCCTCAATGCACAAAATAAAAATAGAAAAGTAAAACAGATACAATTAATATGAAAATAGAAAAATAAAATAAAGAAAAGAAAAGAAAAAAACTAGAAGTTGGTAGATGGTTGGGAGGAGGCTTGGGTCTTTGCTGCTGAGAAGGAGGAGTAGGAGGATTGGATGATAAGGCGGCGACCGACAGATGCCCGAGCAGCAGACTTAGCTGGTGAGGTCTTTGCTATTCGCGACTGCTGGACTCTCTTGGGAGTGGGGCGAGGCTCTTCATGCTGTTCTGCAAGAGGAGCTACAGGAGGGGCTTCGCTCTCTTCAGATTTTGTCTCCTCATCCTCTGGCTCGGCGGCTATGATGTATCGCTTCCTCTTCCTTGTTCCTTCCTCCATTGGTGCTGCTAGAGGGTCAATCGCCATTGGGCTGCTACTTCTGCTGCTGCTGCTTCCATCGCTGGCGACTGCTGCTCAATTTCTTCTGGTGAGGAGGTGTTGGCCACCGTTGCCGCTGTGCAGATGGGGGAATGATGTTGCTGATGTCGCCCTAGGAGTCTGCCACTGTGTTGGAAGTGGAGGTGGCAGAATAAAATGGGTAGTGCGTTAGAGATGACATATGTCTGCGAAAGGCGGTGTGGCGGGAATTTGCGGCTGAGGGTATTCCTTGTGCGGGGGCAGATGCAGCGGTGAGATCAGCGGGGTAGGGAGGCAAGGTGGGGCCATCATCTGGGTACTTTTGTAGGAGATATGCCACAAAGGCTTCTTGGACTTCCCCCACATACTTCATTAAGCTCAAATGCTGCTGTTTAATCCTTTTGTTGCTGTCGATGAGGGTGAGTAGCAGAGTGAGGACTTCATTGGCTGGGGCAGCTTCAGTACTGCCGGGGGCGGCTAGTGTAGCTGGCTGGGCGGCAGAGGGTTGGCTGGGGGTGATGGGCTCTGTCTCCTGGGCCTGCATCATTTGCAGGCAGACTTTCCTAGTCCACCCCTCCTTAGTTGTTTTCATCTCATCCTAGGGGACGGTTGGGACGTTGAAATTGGCACAAAGGCCGGTGATGAGTGACATGAAGTATAGCCTGCCCTTCTTCTTGCGGAAGAAGTTGTGGATCTCCTTACATATAATCTCCCCAACATTGATGGTCCGGTTCACCATGATGTTGTAAATGAGTGCGAGGAGCAGCCAGTCGACAGAGGAGTTGTGGGAGGTGGGCAGCAGACGCCTTTTGATGAAGGTAATCCATAGCATTGCCTCGGGCAGCAAGTGGCGGTGTTGGACAGAGCCACCATGTTTTCCTGCCAACCATGGCGTGTTGGGCTTGCACAACTTGGCCTTGAGTCTGTCGTAATCGGCAACCGTGAGTGACTGCCTCCATTCCTCGTGAGGGTTGTCGTCCATATTTAGGCCGTAAAAGCTGTTGATTACGGCGGCGTTCAACTTGACATGCTCCCCTCGAACTTAGACGAAGGGCATCTGTGGGCATGGGTGATGGGCATAGAATTCTCTAACCATGGCGATCTTGGCCATCTCCGGCTGCCGTGCGAATATTTCCCATCCCCTTTTGTTGATGGTCTCGAACAAGTAGGGCTCTAAGCCAAGGTCCCCTGTTTGCTTTGTGTAGTGGAAACATTGCTCCTCCCAAACTACTTGCTTGGCAAACTGATCTTTATATCTCTTTTAATCTACCCTGGAGCAGAAGCGTTGGAATGTGGGTTTAGGTGCTGATGTTATAACCATGTATGAGACATTTGAAATTTAACTAAAACTTGAAAAAGGCTGTAATTAGCTAGAGAGCAGTGGATGCAAGAGTAAGATAGCAAGGAGGTTAAAGTTAAGTAAATGAATGGAATGAGTGATGTTTAAATAGAGGCTGCCAAGGGGTGCCGGGGTGGTTTTAAATGTCTAACGGTCAAGTTGTCTCGAGCACGTTACGGGATTCCTGCCCGTTATATCTGTAGCCGTTGGCAGCTAGCCGTTAGCGGGAAACTACCCGTTATGTCTGCGTTGGGCCGCCCTTGGCTGTCTTAGCGGGATGGTGGGCGAGCTTGTTGTTGGGCCTTCTTCTTGATCCAGCTCTTTTATTCATAAAGCCTGAAATAAAAATAAAGATAATTAAATACTAAAAAAATAAAAATGTGAAAACTAAATTCAAAATTTAATCCTAAGGGAAATAAATTGCAATAAATTAAATTATATTCCTAAAACATAAAAATAAAAAATAAAGAAAATAAAAATGAAATAATTAAGTTATGTTGGGAGTGCATCACTCTCAGACATAACAACTTCCTGAGGTGGTGTTTCTTGCCTTCCTTCCTAGGGGGTCCTCCTGTTCTTTAAGATAGTGTGTTACTGGGTCCTTCAGCCTTCCCTTCGGTCTGCCGTGATAGCTGCTGCCTTGACACGTCTTTATGTTGATTTTGGCTGCATGAGCATTAGGGCATCCTTCCTTTTCCTTTTTTGGGGGTTGTAACACATTTAATTTGATGATCTAATTGTCTACCCTCATGATCATCTCCCCATGTTCGACATCTATTAGATTTATGCCTGTGGCCAAAAATGGTCGCCCAAGGATGATGGGGGCATTTTCATCGGCCTCAGAGTGTAGGATGAGGAAATCAGCTGGAAGAATAAGGTTGCCCACTCGAACTAGGATGTCTTCGTTATTGCCGTCACGTTGTACAAAAGAATGATCGGCAAGTTTCAACATAATGGAGGTAGACTTAGCTTGCCCATTTCCTAGTTTGTCGAAGACTGCCTTGGGCATCAGGTTTATGTTGACTCCTACATCACACAAGCCTTTTTATTTGTGCTTGTTGCCTATTCTCAATGGTATAACAAACCTGCATGGATCTGTCTGCTTGCGCTACAGTTTGTTGTGTAGCATGGCTATGCACTCCTCTGTTACAGCAACTGTTTCTAACTCCCCAATTTTTTTCCTCTTAGAAACCATATCCCTGAGATATTTGGCATAGTTGGGCATGTTCTGACTGGCTTTTATGAGAGGTATGTTTATATGCACATGCTTCAGAATATCCAAGAATTTCCTAAACTGCTGCTCATGTTTCTATTGCTTTAGCCTTTGGGGGAAAGGTACTGGCAGGCAGATGTCCTCTATACGTTCTTTGCATGGAAACTTTATCTGTGAAGGATCATCTGCTTCAGAATTGTTGCTAGGCTCGGCTGTCGGGGCAGCTGGTGTTGATGCTACCGTGGCAGGTATTTCTTTCTGTGCTAGTTGCTCTTCTTCTTGTTTTTCAACTCTGAGCTCATTCAACTGTTTCCCACTCCTGGTTGATATGGCTTTGCACTGCTCATATGTGGGCTTAGCTGCTGCCTTTGAAATGCTAGATGATGCACCCATTGTCATGCTGCTATAGATCACAGTGAACTGCCCAAACTAGGTCTCCAAGTTCTTTATTGCAGCCTCCTAGTCGTTCATCCTCATCTCTGTCATGTCCATGAATGACTCAGTTTTAAACATAAAAGTTTTAAGAGTTACTTCTAGTGAATTATTGTTTTGTGGCTGCTGAGCTTGTTGTCTGGACTGGTTTTTGCTGGTAACCTGCCTACTACTGTTGTGGATTGGCAGCAGTTTTAGGATTGCTCCAGGAGAAGTTTTGATGATTCTTCCAACCAGGGTTGAACGTATTCGTGTTGGGTCTACTATTCCTCTCGTATCCTCTCATGAAATTGGCAGATGCAGTACATACAGAGGAATCGTGGTTGCCCCCACACTCATCACATGATAGCTCTACAGCCTTGGCCTCATAGACTTTCCCAGTGGGTTACACTATGTTCATGACCAGTTCTGTCAGCTTTTCGAGGCAGGCACTGACAGATTCTGAGACTTCCACCTCGTTTACAGTGGTTGGCCGCCTAACGCCGCCTCGACGGGCTATTGGTTACTTATAGTCGTTCTTAGCGGCTTGGTTTAGGATCCGCAGAGCCTCCTCTAGTGGTCTGTCAAGGATGATTCCGTTGGCTGAGGCATCAACCGTCATCCTAGTTAGGTAGTTTACCCTGTTGTAGAACATTGACACATGTGTCCAAGCCGGGAAACCATGGAGCGGGCAGTTGTTCAGCATCTGTTGGTACCGCTCCCATGCTTCAAACATTGGCTCATCATCCCCTTTTCGAAAGGCTATGATTTCGTTTCTCAATATGTCTGTGACATTGGATGAGCTGAAACGATCCAGGAAATCCTTACACAGCTTTGTCCATGTGTTGAATGACCCTGATGGCTGGTTGTTTAACCACTGCTTTGCCCTATCACTCAGTGAATAGGGAAATATTCTCAGCCTTAGCACATCCTGGTGGACTCCGTGTATTTTGAATGCTCTGCATATGTCCAGGAATCCTCTTAAGTACTGTCGAGCATCTTCTTTAGCAGTCCCACCAAATTTCCCCAAAGTGTTGATCATGTTAAACATCATGTGCTTTAGCTCGAAGTGATCTGCCTCAATCTCACGTTCTATCATTATAGGATCGAACCCCCTGATGTCATGTTCCAAGTAATCCATGGTGGTTCGAACGTACTGCGGCTGTCTGGGCGGATTTTGAGTGTGCTGCCTAGTTGGAACTTGCTGTTTGTTCTCTAGGCAGCGAGTCTTCCTGCCCATCCCTGTCGTTCTGAGCATTGTTGGGAGAGCTATCGTTTTCCATGTTTACCTCTACTTTTCTTTCTTTTTTAGCCTTCCCTATGGTTGTTTTGATTTCCTCTTTGAGTTCTCTTAGTCTTCGTTCGATATCGTCAATGTAAACGATTTCACATTTTGGGTTTTCCCTTGTCATCCAATAGCAAAGGAAACTGTAATTTTTTTCTCGATTAAAAATAAAATTAATAAAAACTTAAAATTAAATGTAAATAAATAAAGGTGCAGAAATTTTAAAACGTATTTCGTTGTTTCCAATCCCCAGAACCGGCACCAAAAACTTGTAGAGCGTTTTAGTGTTCTCTAAATATGAGCGCAAGTGCACACTCATGTCAAGTAATAGTATAAGAGTTATCCTCCCACATGGATTGGACAACTTAACTCGATTCGTTGTTCCTGCACAAGAAAAGTAAATGCATAAATAAGTTGGTTTGTTTAAGAAGAAAATAAAATAAAACACAAGTAAATAAAAGGGAAGAAGTCAGATTGATAGAGTGGGCAGAGTTATGCTGCTGCTTAGTGTGAAACTGTGTTGAATAGGACAAGTTACTCTGCGCTGCCAGACTCGGTTGCCTCGACGGGGGATGGCAGTTAGGTTGCTAAGACGCTCTCGCTGCCTCGGCAGGGGAATGAACTGTGTCTCGACGGCAAACTCGTAGAACTACAAGGCTCGACAGAATGCTTCGAAAGTGATCCTACTTATGTCTAAGTCAGAATGCTATTGATGCCCAATGCTGATAATACTAGTCGCAGCGTGAATAGTGCAAAGACAACAATATTTATTCGTCCTCTTTTAGCCGCCTTAAACCTTAACCTATGTCTAAGCTAGATTGATCAACACTGTCTATAGATGAGATCGTACTTACTCCTTTCGTGAGTTCGACTCTCTCAATATCGAACAAATGGATAATAATCAACTGATCTTTCGCCTTAATTGAAAACTATGAAGAACATGGAATAAGAAAACCTTGATGCTTTATTACAAAAACAAACTTAAAATCCTAAACAACCGTTATCACACTAATTACAACATAACCCAAACCCAAAGAGAGTTTTAGAACATAATGGCGACATGAAAACCTAAACTCTTCCTAAGGGAAAACCTTTGTTCTCTTGATGTACAATTATAATGAGTATATATAAGCATTAGCTAGGTCTAGTCCTTCTTGGAGTAGAAGTCTTCAAAGTAGTTTTTTGCATTAAATGCAACTCTAAATGCTGACTTCTTTGAGTTGAATGTGGACTTAATCACGTTGCCTTGCTCCGGAAGTAAGCTCGAGTTCCTTCTTCGGTGGCTCTACCTGCTTCTACAGTCATCAGAAATTGAGTGGACATCATCGTTAATATCAGGATTTTCTGCTCTACAGATCGCACTCCAGTTCTCCAATTTCTCATCTTGCTGTCTTGGGTGGCAGGTAGGGCAGCGGCAGCTACTCGGCAGCTGCTGTCTCCGTTTGGAACTGCATCAGTACAACTTTTTAGTTTGCTACCTCAGCATCATGTCCTTAGCTCGTCTCTCATTCTGTCATCCTCTAGTACCTAAAACTAAAACTAAACTAAATAGTACCTTTTCCTTACCAAATAACATAAAATCAATACAAAGCATGGCAGAGTAAAGAATATTGTAAAGTGCAATGCATGAACCTAATTATTCCTAAAATATACTAAAAACAACAATAATATGAGAGGGAATGTGCATGAAATTTAGAACTTATGAACACTTTACAGTATGATTGGAACTTGTCAAAGGCAAAGACTACTGGTAGCAACTCCTTCTCAATGGTAGTGTAGTTGACTTGGGCCTCGTTGAGTATTTTTCTAGCATAATAAATCACGTGAAAGATTATGTCTTTCCTCTGTCCAAGGACTACCCCGACGGCATAGTCACTTGCATCGCACATGAGCTCGAAGGGCAGCATCTAATCTAGTGGGACTACTATTGGTGCAGTCACAAGCTTTTGTTTCAATATCTCGAATGCTTCAGTACATTCATCATTGAAGTCAAAGGTCCTATCCTGTTCAAGCAGAGAACACAAAGGTTTAGTAATATTAGAAAAATTTGTAATAAATCTTCTAAAAAACATTCGTGTCCTAGAAAAATCTTTATTCTTTTGACTGTGGTTGGTGGGGGAAATTTCTCGATCACATCTATCTTGGCTTTATCTACTTCAATTCCCTTTGTTGAGATCTTGTGGCTGAACATGATGCCCTCATCCACCATGAAGTGGCATTTCTCCCAATTTAGAACTTGATTGGATTCCCCACATCGTTTGAGTACCCTCTCAAAATTGTCGAGGCAATTGTCAAAGTTATCGCCAAATACTGAGAAACCATCCATGAAGATCTCCAAAAAGTCTTCTACCATGTCAGAGAATATAACCATCATGCACCGTTGGAATGTTACCGAGGCATTGCAAAGCCCGAACGACATCCTCCTAAATGCATATATGTTGTATGGGCTTGTGAAGGGGGTTTTTGCCTGGTAATCCGGTGCTATGGCAATCTGATTATAACATGAGTAACCATCAAGAAAACTGTAAAATGGTTTACCAGCAAGTCTATCAAGCATTGGATCAATAAAGGTAAAGAGAAGTGGTCCTTTCTAGTTGCTTTATTCAACTTGCGATAATCCATACAAACCCTCCAACTGGTCACAGTCCTGGTTGGGTTTAACTCGTTGTTCTCATTGGTTATCACGGTTATTCCACCTTTCTTTGGTACACATTATACTGGGCTTACCCAAGTGTTGTCAGAGATAGGATAGATAATTCCAGCATCGAGCCATTTAATGATCTTTTTTCTTACCACCTCTTTCATGGCATGGTTAAGCCTTCTTTGAGCCTCAATGGTAGGTTTATGATCATCCTCCAAAAAGATTTTGTGCATACATACCACTTATGTCGTTGTAGCATATTGATCAAACTTTGCTCCTGTTTTGGCTGCAACTTAGAAGAAATAATTACGGGCAATGTGTCGTTGGTTCCCAAAAAAACATATTTTAATTTATCAGGTAATTGTTTTAATTCAAGAACCGGTGGTTGCTCGATTGAGGGTTTTTCAACATTTCGTTCCACTCTAGAATAATTGAGAGGGTTCGCAATACTTAGCTGGATGAGAGACCGTCCAGTGGGCTTCCTCAATTTCTGCCTCTTTAGTTTCTTCAGAGTCGGGAAGGATGTCCAGTACATTGTCGAGGCATATGTCAAAGTGTATGCCGAGGCAATGGCCAAACTCATTGTCCATGTAGTGTATGTCGAGGCAATGTGCATTTATGTCAAAGTTGAATTCAATGGTGGCTTGCATCATTTGACATTCTTCTTGATCATCAGCAACTTTGAGGGTCTGGAAAACATTGATCTTGACTTGTTGGTCATTTACCCTCATTTTTAGCTCACCTTTTTCTAAATCAATCAATGTCCTCACAGTGGCCAATAATGGTCGCCCAAGTATGATGGGTGCATGTTCATCTGCCTCACAATCAAGAACAAGGAAGTCAGTGGGAAAAATAAACTTATCAACTCTTACCAGTATATCATCAATGTTCCCTCTGGTTGCACATAAGAGCGATCGGCCAGTTGGAGCATGACTGTGGTTGGTCTTTGTTTTTCCAATTCCCAACTTCTGGAAACCCTATTTGCGCATCAAATTTATGCTCGCCCCTTAGTCAAACAATGCCTTCCCCTCATAATGATTTCCGATTTCTCATGGTATTGTGAAGCTGCCCCGATCTTTAAGCTTAGGTGGTGTTCGTTGTGTAACATGGCCATACACCTTTCTATTGTGGCAACTGTTTCGAACTCCCCTATTCTTGTTCGCCTTAACACCATGTCTTTAAGGAACTTAGCATAATTTGGAATTTGCTCTATCGCTTCCACGAAGGGTATGTTGATGAGAACCTGCTTCAAGATGTCTAAGAACTTCTTGAACTAGTACTCTTGTTTGTTTGTTTAAGCCTTTATGGGAATGGTGGTGGGGGTCGAATGTCCTTGATCCATTATGTACATGGAAATTTAATTTGGGGCACCAGATCTAGTTTTTCAGTGTCCTTCTAATTTTACTCAGCGTGTTTGTTTGTTGCTATGATTTGGTCAGGTTCTACCGTGGCAGTAGGATCGCGTAATACCGAGGCGAGTTCTGCCACGGCAGAGGCTCCCTTTTCTTTGGTCTCCTCTTTTCCACTGGCTTGGGGTTTCTTTTGTTGTTTGCCACTCCTAGTACTGATTGCTTTGCACTGTTCATGGCTCGATCCCTTAGCGACTTTAGTATCGCTTGGAAATCCTCCGCTTGGTCTGGAGTGTTAGAGTATGCCCGAAGACCAATCATATGATGATTGTATTGACATACTTTCTTTACTGATTTTATCAAATAAAGGCATTTCTGTTATTTTCTTCTGTTATATTTTTGTGCATCAAATGAACAAAAGACAACAATGTCCATATAATAATATGATTATTATTAAAAGATCATTAGTTGAATATTATTATAGGCATGGATAATAATAATACGTTTAAAGCTAACATATTGTTGATTGATGACAATGTGTTGCCATTGACATAGTGATGTCAAAATCAAAGCATGAATATGATGTTAGATAACAACATATTGGATTGACTGGCTATGAGCATATGTCTTGGATTATTATGTAATTGTCACGATATTGCTCATAATGATAACTATATGTATGATCATTTGACATGAGATCATTACTATCTTAACATATATTGTTGTGTGATTTGATGTAGTTAAACGTGCACCGTAAATGGTTACACTATAAAGACTAGCATTGAGCATATCATGATATGTGTAGTGGGATATGAATGGTCGAGATAGGATTTGTCCTTGCTACATAATAGGAAACATATCACATGCAACTTGATTGAGTAAGACTAGAAATTCATCGTCATGCTGGAATAAGTTGATATGAGATATCACATATTATTCGTCTGTTGTCTACTCTAGATATCAAGAAATAATAGATAGGCAAAACAAGTGTGACTATTCAAAGACTTGTGCCTATTCTAGATATAAAGGATAAAGGGATATAATACATTAGAATAGTTGATCACGAAGATGTTACGTTGAATCTTTACTTCCTGTAATTTAGGTGACAATGATACATTGCTAGATGTCACTCATTGTTTGTGATATTGGAATAGTTCTAATAATTGCTACTATTGTTACTGGAACCTATAGGGCCACACCCCAGGTTGAAAAGAGCAATTAATAAATAAGTTACATATGTACATTTTAGTTGTACGTATATAATATGTATAATTAATATTAAGACATATATATTTGATATATATGCTAAAGCATTTTGTTATACATAAAATTCCAAGTTTAAAATAATTAAAGTAATTATAGTTCGGAATTAATTAAAATTCCTATGCAGTTAGGGTAACACACTATAAAAAGGGGTTAATGGTCTAGCAGCCGTCTAACCCTTTGAAACGTATTTTTCTCAAAAATGTTTTGTGAAAAAGAAAATTGCTCTCAACTTTTCAACCGGGTGAACTGAGTAGAGGCTGAGATGATCTATTTGTGGAGGCTAAGATTCGTATCATTTGTGAGATTGTTAGACGTTTCTGTTCGTGTTGTTTATCAAGGAACTCAATGTAAGTAAACCTATCTCTTCCTCTTAAATTCAGATTAACGTACATGTATCGCTGGTGAAATCGTCGTATTTGTTTTTCCGCTACGCCATGAGGTGCGTTGATGATCTTACAGTGGTATCAGAGCCACTTGTACAATCTGAATTCGGGTTAAATACTTGGGTGATGCGATATGTTTATGATGTATGCCATGTTTTATCGTTTTCGGCGTATATGTATGATATATTTGTTCGATTTGATAACTGGTGTGATTAAGATGTTAATCTATTTTAATGAATTTCGCAATCAATGGTTAAGAATTAATCATGAACATGTTGCTACAAGGGTTTATATGTTAATTGTTATCATATAGATTATGGTTATGCGATAGTAGATCGCGTTCGGTGGTGGAACAATGGTTGTTCCGATATGGAAAAACTTACGGGACTACAAATCCCAAAAACACGATTTTGTTGATAAAAGTTATCAAATCGTGAGGTTTTTCCACAGAAACAATAGGTGCTATCAATAGATGATGCCTTAGCAGAGGATCGTGTCACAGATTGAGGTTTATCAATATTTCCGGAACGAGAGGGCTGCGGATAAAGATTCTGCTTAGGGCTGCGGATAAAAGTTGAGCCCTATGTGCTGATTTAGTGGCCTTAACTCAGTTCACCAGGTCTTGGAAATGAATGATGCTCAATGCAGTAAACATAAGGCGTAACTCATCATTGAGCCTCAAACCCAACGGGACTACGGGGCCGCTGGACCCCCGCGAGGGGCTCTATCCCTCGACCCCGCAAGGGGCTTCGCCCTTTGACCCCTTCGTAAGAAACATAGATCTTAGGCCCACATTAAAATCTTTAACAAACGCGTAACAATGTATATGTATGATATGCTTGTTTTGTATGGTGTTTGACATGCATGGTTATAGCCCCTTTTGTTTTACAATAGTTATAATTTAAAATACGGCCTGCGCATCGTGCCTCTCTACTCTTCTGTTGTATTTCTCTTCTCATCTTACTCCCTCGTATGTAAAATGAGTTTTGAAAATTGTAATCATATGAAGATTCGAAGGAGCAGACGAATGGACCGGTTAAAGACGAGAAGATGCTTGAGAGTTCCTTTTCTTCTTGGATTCTTGGTTCTCCCATTGGCTTGGGATGGGCCAGCTTAATTTTTCCTTTGGGCTATAACCATTGCATCTTATTTACTGCTTATATGTATCATGTATGTGATGTCATGAATGTTGTGTCTGTAAATTTTATTATTATACACTTTGATGAGATCAATAAGGGCCTAATATTAAAATGAATAATGATGAGATAATTATGAAAAACCCTCACTACAATCTAAGTTAATTTAATCGTCCAATATTTACCCTCGTTAAGGCTTCGATCAATATCATGTGAGTTTTACCAAAGCAATATCACATGAGTCTATCTTGGTTAAACGCGGAGAATAAGTAAATGATATTCGTAGGTTGAAATATTGGTGATAACTTGCCTAGGTTATTCTAATAGGATTAGAAACCTAAAGGTTAAATTTTGGATAAATCATGAGATGATTTGGACAAGAGTTGTTCACCTAATGGAGGAGTTACATTGGATGTAATTAGTAAGGTGGTACTTACCTAAATAACCTTTTTCCTAAAAGAAAAGCCAAAGCTGATTTAGGAAGAAGTTGAAATATGGATCCTCACTCACTAGAAAAACTGTCGATATGTTTTTCCGAAATAAAAACTTGAGGGTTTTTAATTTTGAATAAAATGGTTGGAGTAATTTATTAATCAAGACCTATTTATAAATTTCAAAATCGGTAAATAAACTTACATTAAATGTTTACATTTTTGTAGACTCAATGGCAAAAAACACACTTTCACTGCGATCGGTCCTTGAGAAGGGTAAACCCAATGGCTTGAATTTCATTGACTGGTTCCGAAATTTGAGAATTGTTCTCAAGCAGGAAAAGAAGGAATATGTCATTGAAGAACATGTTCTTGATGAACCAGCTGCTAATGCTCCTAGAGCTGACAAAGACAAGTTTAAGAAACACATGGATGACATGTTAGATGTCGGATGTCTTATGCTTGCCACCATGACCCCTAAGCTTCAAAAGCAACGTGAAGACATGGTAGCCTATGAGATGATTCAACACCTCAAGCAAATATACGAGGGGCAAGCACGTCAAGAGAGGTATGAGACCTCTAAAGCTCTATTTTAGTGTAAAATGAGTGAGGGATCTCCTGTAGGACCTCATGTCATTAAAATTATGGGCTATATCCAAACGTTAGAGAAGCTGGGATTTCCACTCAAAGATGAATTGGCCACTGATGTCATCCTGCAATCGTTGCCGGAAAGTTTCAACCAAATTTTCCTTAATTTCAACATGAATGAAATTAATAAGACTTTACCACAGTTACTTGGCATGTTACGAACTACTGAAAACAACGTGAAAAAGGTTGGACCTAAGCTCATTCTGATGGTCCGCAAGGACAAAAGGAAGGGAAAGACTGTAGCAAAGCCTAAGGGTGATGGCAAGGCCAAGCCCAATGGAAAGGATGCATTGAAACCCAAAGGGGGAGTTAGCAAGGAAGGAAAATGTTTCCATTGCGATAAGACCGGACATTGGAAGAGAAACTGCCATGCTTATCTTGAAGAAGTCAAAAAGGCAAAAGCAAACAGAACGTCTACTTCAGTTATTTATGTCATAGATGTTAATTTGTCAACATCTACTTCTTGGGTATTAGATACCGGATGTGGTTCTCTTATTTGTACTTCTGCACAGGGACTACAAAAGACAATGAATCTAGCTAAAGGAGACGTGGACCTACGAGTAAGAAATGGAGCAAGAGTTGCTCCATTAGCTATAGGAACATATGTTTTGTCTTTGCCTAGTGGACTTGATTTAAATTTTGAAGATTGTTATTTTGTGCCTAGTTTAACTAAGAACATTATTTCTATTTCTTGTTTGGACAAGATAGGTTTTGAGATTATTATTAAGAATAATTGTTGTTCCTTTTACTCGATAATATTTTTTACGGTTCGGCACAATTAATTAACAGTCTTTACATTTTGGATCAAGATAATATTATTTATAACATAAATATATTCTTCAAACCCTAAATTTTGAAACTCGGTTCCATGATCACTTCTAATGTGTGAAATTTTAAGTTCAAGATCAATTTGGGTTAGTTTTAAAAATGTGATGAATTTTTCAAAAGCCTCATCTTTAGTACTTAAAAATAGAACCCAAGTAAATCTAGAAAAATCATCAACAAGTACAAAAGCATAAGACTTACCACCCAAGCTCATAGTTCTAATTGGCCCAAATAAATCCATATGGATAAGTTGTAAACATCTACTAGTAGAAACATCATTAATGGATTTAAAGGAAGACCTATGTTGTTTACCCTTTGAGCATGCATCACAAATTTTATCATTTGAAAATTTTATCTTGGGTAAACCTCTAACTAGATTAAGGGAGACTAGTTTTTTCTAAAACACTTATGCTAGCATGTCCTAGTTTCCTATGCCACAACCATGCATCATTTTCATTTTGTGCAACTAAGCATGCATGAGATGTATGAATGTCATCTAGATGCACCATGTATATGTTCCCTATGCGATGACCTATGAGCATAATATTATTAGATTTAATGTCTACAATTTTGCATCCATTTTTATCAAATAAAACATTAAATCCTTTATCACACAATTGACTTATGCTCAATAAATTGTGTTTAAGACCATCGACATATAAGACATTTTCAATGAGAATAGTAGAGTGATTACCTATGGAGCCAATACCTTTAATGTGGCCTTTGGAGTTGTCACCAAATGTCACTACTCCTCCACTTTTTGGCTTAAGATCCATGAATCTACTCTTGTCTCCGGTCATATGCCTTGAGCATCCACTATCAAGGTACCATGAGTTTTGACTTTGTGCTTTGGCCTTGTAGCAATGCTCCCCCAAGGAGGAATCTTTCACAAGTGCCATGAGGCAAAGGTTAGCCACTTCTTGTTCGTCATCCTCCGGTGACTCCTCATCACTCCAAGTAGCAAGCTTGGCTTTGAGCCTCTTCTTCTTCTCAAAGCCCTTTTTCTTGAGTTGAGGGCACTCCGAACGTATGTGGCCGGGTTGTTTGCACTCAAAGCAAATGATTGGATCCCTTGCTTCTTCTTTGTTCTTGCTTTTGAAGTCCATCTTTCTTTGGATTTTTCTTCCCCGGTTGGACCTCATAAAACGTGAGAATCGGTTGGCTATCATAGCCAATTCTTCTAGTTCATCCTCCTCACAAGAAGAGCTCTCTTCATGTTGTGAAGCCTTGAGAGCTATTCCCATCTTCTTCTTCTTCTCAACCTCAAGCTTCTCTACTTTTTTCTCTTCTTTCTTCTTCTCTTCTTCCCTTCATTGCTTCATGGTCTCATGAGTAAGGAGAGAACCCACAAGCTCATCAAGCTTTAAAGTCTTTAAGTTCTTGGCTTCAATGATAGCGATTCTCTTCCCATCCCAAGACTCGGGAAGTGAATAGAGTAGCTTCCGGACAAGCTTGTCTTCCGGTATGATTTCTCCAAAACCCTTTAGCCCATTGACAATAGTGGAGAAACGATCAAACATCTTGGATACCGTCTCATCGGGCTCCATCTTGAAATTTTCATAACTAAGATTGAGAATTCCAATATTAGTTTCTTTAACACCATTGGTGCCCTCGTAGGTAGTCTCAAGAGTGTCCTATACTTCTTTGGCACTCTCAATGGATGAGACCTTATAATAGATATCTGGACTGAAAGAACAAAATAGCATGTGAAGAGCTTTATCGTTGACTTGAATCTTTTTCCTTTCTTCTTCACTCATCTCCATCTTTTTCTTGAAAACCATCTTGCCTTCACCATCTTGCTTCAATGGGATATAAGGGCCATCTTTAATGACATCCCACACTAGGTAGTCATTTGACTTGATGAAGAGACGCATTCTATTCTTCCAAAAATAATAGTTATCACCATTAATGAAGAGAGGCTTGGTAGTAGATTGAGACTCGTACATGCCCGAACCGGAGGTTGAAGCCATCTCTTGATATTTGATGATCACACTCTTCCAAGGAACTCCTCTTGTGGTTGTTAATCCTCAAAAAGGTAGGCTTTGATACCAATTGTTGAGTGGATCAAAAGATCGATATGAACCAAGAGGGGGGTGAATTGGAAATTTAAAGATTTTGTGGTGGAAAATGCAAATTAAAAATAAAGACAATGGATTTTAGAGTGGTTCAAGTTCCAAATGAACTCTACATCCACTACCTTAGCTTCACTAAGGATTTGAAACAATTCCACTAATTGCTCTTTCCCTTTTCTAGGCTAAGGAGGCAACCCTTACAATTTCGGTTGAATTTTCTACCCAAAATTTAACCCAATCCTCACAACAAGGTAACAAAGAAATTTGTTGGCTAATAGAGTATCTCTCAATACAAATGATAGCCCAATTACAAGCACTCAACCCAATTGAATAAGATAAGAATGAAAATTACAATTGGGGTTTCTAGACAATAAGGAATTTTTGCACAATTGCTTGGATTTGATGTATGGATGTTTTCTTGATGATCAATAGTTGTTGTTGTAGCTTTTGGATGTCTCTTTTATACCTCTTCATTGATTTCTAGTTGTTTGGGTGGTTGGGAACATAAATGGAGTCGTTGGAACCCTTTCTTACCACCATAAATGCACTTCTGCAGCTATGTGTATCGGTATGCGGGAAGGTGTATCGATACCTGTCTCAGAAAAGAAAGAGCCGTTGTGTGCAATAAATAAGGGGTATCGATATGCGCGTAAGCGTATCGGTACTGGGTATCAAAACGGTAAAGGTCGTATCGATACCTTTTTCTCAACTAAACTCACTGTCGATATCCGTATCGGTACGGGGGTTAGGCGTATCGATACGGTCAACGACCTTTTAAAGTTTGGTTACCAACCAACTGACACCAACGGTCATAATTTTTAAAACGACTTATATTTAAAAATTATTAAGCCCGTATCGATACAAGGGTTTGCCGTATCGGTACGCCATTCAAACTCTTTAGGTTTTAATACAGGGGAGTATCGATACGAGGGTTTGCCGTATCGATACGTGTTCCGACAGTAGCCAAGTTTTGTAAAAAGGTATCGATACGCTTGGTAGTGTATCGATACAACTGAACGTTTTTCAATAGTTTGGCCTTGGAACACTTAGAAAATATTTTGAGTTTGAGTTTTTCAAATCAGTTTCAAAGAGTTGGTGTTTTAAAATTATTGAGAGACTTTCAAAAACAATTTTAAGTTTTTCAAATTGATCCTTAAAGATCTAGTTATATCAAAATCAAACATAAGTTTTACATAATGATTCTTATATCGAAGGGTCTTTCCCTATATTTTTATTTCTTTTTTTTGTTTGTTTATCTTCTTTCATCTCTATTGGAGACCCATATTTATATTTATTTGGTCCAATCAGAAAATATTTTATCATTTTTGTATTCGCAATTCAATATGGATGGGTATTCCATAACATATATATGCCACTCTTACTCTCAGTTTTCTAAGGCAATTTGGTGGAATACTCGAACGGTCAATTCTTTTTTCTTCTTAGCTTCCGCCTTTATAAATGAAAACAAAAGAAAAATGAAAGGAGTCTACCATTATGAATGATTTGGATTTCATTTCTATTTCGAATTCGAAGATAATTCGAATTTTTTAGTCTAAAAAAGTTTCATTCTAATTATCTCTATTTAGAACTCTATGTTGGTAATGCTTCAAGGAGTTACCAAAGGCAAAGCTATATCCCACATTGGTTGGGAAAATAGCTAGGGAAGGGTATTTATACCCATGCTTCCTCCCTCCCTTGTTGAGTGGGAAAGAACAAGGGAAGTCCTCGCGCACCGCCGCCGCCGCCGTCCGGCCGGGCTCGGGCTCGGGCTCGGGCTCGGGCTCGGGTAACACGTGTCTTCGACACTAACAGCTGTTTTGCAGTTTATTTTACCAACAATTTAGAAACAAAACTGATTCCGATTCTGCAAAATGGCTGCTTCATCCGAACTACAAAGCAAGCTTATTCCCGATCTTTCCAAGCTCGATGCTTTAGATGGCTTCAATTATCGAAGGTGGTCCCAACGTATTCTTATCTTCTTTGAGCAATTGGACCTCGATTATGTGTTGCTCAACGAACCACCAGTTGCACCACCTACCGTTGCTGTTTCTGCCGATAATCAAGGCCAAACCGATGCTGCCGCCGATGCCCTTGCTGCTGCCACCTTTGCCAAATATGAGAAGGACAACAAGACGGTCCGTGGCCATCTCCTTAGTCACATGTCCAACAAATTATTTGACATGTATCTAAAGGAGAGGAGTGCAAAGGCGATATGGGATTCCTTGGACACCAAGTATGGCACCGATGATGCGGGAATCAAGAAGTACGTCGTGGGAGAATGGTTGAAGTTCCAGATGACCGACAACAAGACTATCATGGACCAAGTTCATGACTATGAGAATCTTGTCTCGGACATCATAGCGGAAGGCATGCAAATGTGTGAAGTTTTGCAAGCAAACGTCCTTATCGAAAAGTCATGGTCAGATTACCGCAACTCCCTCAAGCACAAGAAAAGGGACATACCACTTCAGGAGCTGATCGGTCACATGAAAATCGAGGAGGCCAACCGTTTGAAAGATAAGGTTACGAACAATTTTAGTCACTTATCTTTTAAAACTAATATTGTTGAGTCTGGTGGTGCTTCAGGGTCCAAAAAGCCCTTTAAGAAAGGCCCTCCAAACAAAAGGCCCAAACCACAAAAGACGACAAATTTCAAGAAACCCATGAAGGCTAAGCCCGACGTGAAAACCATGAAGTGCTACGTGTGTGGTCAAGCTGGTCACAAGGCGTACCAATGTCAGCACCGTTCGGACCGCCAGAATGAGACTAGACCACGCATGCATGTGACAGAGAACATGGATGATGATGTCATAGCCGCGGTGGTTTCGGAGGTCAACCTCGTAGAGAAGAACACCGAGTGGGTCGTAGACACCGGAGCTTCTCGACACTTCTGCGCAAAGAAGGAGTTCTTCACCGAATTCGAGGATGTGAAAAATGGTGAACGTGTGTACATGGGGAACTCCAGCAGCTCTCAAGTGGTGGGCAAAGGCAAGGTTTTACTCAAGCTGACTTCCGGTAAAACTTTGGCCCTTAATAATGTCCTATATGTGCCTGCCCTGCGTAGAAATTTGATTAGTGGTGGCCTCTTAAATAAGGCAGGCATTAAGTTAGTTTTTGAGGCAGATAAACTTGTACTTTCCCGTAACGGTGATTATGTCGGGAAAGGTTTTTTAAGCGAAGGTTTATTTGTCATAGAAACTCAACTTAATGAAAATAATAAAGCTACCACTTCTGCTTATATTGTTGAGTCTATTGATATGTGGCATGCTAGATTAGGTCACGTAAATATTCAATCCCTAAAGAAAATGATGAATATGAATATTTTGCCTAAACTAGACATAACAAATTATAATAAATGTGCAGTTTGTGTAGAAGCAAAGCATGCAAAACCTACCTTTAAAAATGTTTCTAAAAGAAAGACTGAACTGTTAGAACTCATTCATACTGAGGGTAAGATGGCCAAATATACACTTGTGTATATATATCTTACACATCGAGAACTTCGGTGGATGAAGGAGTTAGTTGTGTGTTATGAGTTTACCCCTATCTTAGAAAGTTCAAGACTAGTTTCACTTATCTAAGAGAAGGATCGCTCATTATCACTATGTACTAGTTCAAGATACGTTCACTAGTGCTTAAGCAACTAATTCCGCAACTGCTCGTCTGAGGAGGGCTGTGTTTGAGATACAGATGAATTCTTTCGCATTAGTAGGGGAATGTTGGTAATGCTTCAAGGAGTTACCAAAGGCAAAGCTATATCCCACATTGGTTGGGAAAATAGCTAGGGAAGGGTATTTATACCCATGCTTCCTCCCTCCCTTGTTGAGTGGGAAAGAACAAGGGAAGTCCTCGCGCACCGCCGCCGCCGCCGTCCGGCCGGGCTCGGGCTCGGGCTCGGGCTCGGGTTCGGGTAACACGTGTCTTCGACACTAACAGCTGTTTTGCAGTTTATTTTACCAACAATTTAGAAACAAAACTGATTCCGATTCTGCAAAATGGCTGCTTCATCCGAACTACAAAGCAAGCTTATTCCCGATCTTTCCAAGCTCGATGCTTTAGATGGCTTCAATTATCGAAGGTGGTCCCAACGTATTCTTATCTTCTTTGAGCAATTGGACCTCGATTATGTGTTGCTCAACGAACCACCAGTTGCACCACCTACCGTTGCTGTTTCTGCCGATAATCAAGGCCAAACCGATGCTGCCGCCGATGCCCTTGCTGCTGCCACCTTTGCCAAATATGAGAAGGACAACAAGACGGTCCGTGGCCATCTCCTTAGTCACATGTCCAACAAATTATTTGACATGTATCTAAAGGAGAGGAGTGCAAAGGCGATATGGGATTCCTTGGACACCAAGTATGGCACCGATGATGCGGGAATCAAGAAGTACGTCGTGGGAGAATGGTTGAAGTTCCAGATGACCGACAACAAGACTATCATGGACCAAGTTCATGACTATGAGAATCTTGTCTCGGACATCATAGCGGAAGGCATGCAAATGTGTGAAGTTTTGCAAGCAAACGTCCTTATCGAAAAGTCATGGTCAGATTACCGCAACTCCCTCAAGCACAAGAAAAGGGACATACCACTTCAGGAGCTGATCGGTCACATGAAAATCGAGGAGGCCAACCGTTTGAAAGATAAGGTTACGAACAATTTTAGTCACTTATCTTTTAAAACTAATATTGTTGAGTCTGGTGGTGCTTCAGGGTCCAAAAAGCCCTTTAAGAAAGGCCCTCCAAACAAAAGGCCCAAACCACAAAAGACGACAAATTTCAAGAAACCCATGAAGGCTAAGCCCGACGTGAAAACCATGAAGTGCTACGTGTGTGGTCAAGCTGGTCACAAGGCGTACCAATGTCAGCACCGTTCGGACCGCCAGAATGAGACTAGACCACGCATGCATGTGACAGAGAACATGGATGATGATGTCATAGCCGCGGTGGTTTCGGAGGTCAACCTCGTAGAGAAGAACACCGAGTGGGTCGTAGACACCGGAGCTTCTCGACACTTCTGCGCAAAGAAGGAGTTCTTCACCGAATTCGAGGATGTGAAAAATGGTGAACGTGTGTACATGGGGAACTCCAGCAGCTCTCAAGTGGTGGGCAAAGGCAAGGTTTTACTCAAGCTGACTTCCGGTAAAACTTTGGCCCTTAATAATGTCCTATATGTGCCTGCCCTGCGTAGAAATTTGATTAGTGGTGGCCTCTTAAATAAGGCAGGCATTAAGTTAGTTTTTGAGGCAGATAAACTTGTACTTTCCCGTAACGGTGATTATGTCGGGAAAGGTTTTTTAAGCGAAGGTTTATTTGTCATAGAAACTCAACTTAATGAAAATAATAAAGCTACCACTTCTGCTTATATTGTTGAGTCTATTGATATGTGGCATGCTAGATTAGGTCACGTAAATATTCAATCCCTAAAGAAAATGATGAATATGAATATTTTGCCTAAACTAGACATAACAAATTATAATAAATGTGCAGTTTGTGTAGAAGCAAAGCATGCAAAACCTACCTTTAAAAATGTTTCTAAAAGAAAGACTGAACTGTTAGAACTCATTCATACTGAGGGTAAGATGGCCAAATATACACTTGTGTATATATATCTTACACATCGAGAACTTCGGTGGATGAAGGAGTTAGTTGTGTGTTATGAGTTTACCCCTATCTTAGAAAGTTCAAGACTAGTTTCACTTATCTAAGAGAAGGATCGCTCATTATCACTATGTACTAGTTCAAGATACGTTCACTAGTGCTTAAGCAACTAATTCCGCAACTGCTCGTCTGAGGAGGGCTGTGTTTGAGATACAGATGAATTCTTTCGCATTAGTAGGGGAATGTTGGTAATGCTTCAAGGAGTTACCAAAGGCAAAGCTATATCCCACATTGGTTGGGAAAATAGCTAGGGAAGGGTATTTATACCCATGCTTCCTCCCTCCCTTGTTGAGTGGGAAAGAACAAGGGAAGTCCTCGCGCACCGCCGCCGCCGCCGTCCGGCCGGGCTCGCGCGTATATATATTCTAAGGCAGTGGCCACCATACCACGACACGGTCAACCATTTTACGTTCTGTTTTTGCTTATAGTTTCCAGTCAGTACTAACAGCTGTTTTGCAGTTTATTTTACCAACACTCTAAACTAAATAGAATAATCAAATAGAATTAAATAATTAAAATAATTTTAAAAATTGAAAGAAAATATAATTATTATATTCTTAATTATTATATTCTATCAACATTAGATTGAATATTAGATCGAATCCACCATTATTTTTAGGGTAAACTATACCATTGACCACCATAGTTTGGTTAACTTATTAAAATGACCAATAAGAGATATATATTGAATCCACCATAGTTTTAGGGTTTGATCTTTTTAGCTTATAAATGTAGAAACCAATAAGAGATATATATTGAATTTGGTGTTTTAAAAGACATAGTTGTGTTTGGTGTAGTGGCTAAGCCACTACCTTTGCACCTAGATGGCCCAGGTTCGATTCCCCTGGATAGCATGTGTGGTTGAATTTATTTTTCTCCTCTAAATAGGTTGTGACACCACCTGATTGGAGGAGGAAAATAATTTATTATATTAAATATAAATAATTAAATTCCTCCAATAAGGTGTTGACACGTGTCACCATCTAATTAATTTATTTTATTAGTTTAAAATTAGGACTAAATTGAAAAAAATGTGTAAATAGTAAAAACCAAATGTGTAATTATACCTTTAATTTTTTAACTGCCACGACACCTTCCGTTAGCCCATTAACGGCTGGTGGTCACATTGATCCAATTTCAATAGTTTGGGTGGTCAATTGAGTCGATTTTTTTTAAGGTGGTCATTTTAATACATTAACTAAAGTATGGTGGTCAATGGTATAGTTTACCTTTATTTTTATTATAATAAATATGTTATATTGTTATATTAAGTATGGCATTCAAAATTTTATAGTGGTTTTTTGAGAAGAAAAGTAAAATAAAAACACAAGTAATAATAAATGAATTGATCAGATTGATAGAGAGGACAGGGTTATGTTGCTGCTTAGTGTGAAAATGCGTTGAATAGGTCAAGTTGTTTTGCGCTGTTATGGCGGATTGAGGCGGCGGCAACTTTGGCTGCCACGGCGGAACTCTGCTCTTACAACTTTCGCTGTCCCGGCAGGGTGAATGGAGAGAAGTGCTGGCGGCAAGTCTGGCAGATACTCTAAGTTCAGCGAAGCAATTCTGAAGTGATCCTACCAATGTCTAGGCTAGGATTCTGTTGCTGCGTGATGTAGGCAATACCTAGCAATCTCAGCGTAAACCTAACACAGGCAATCAACGTTTGGTTGCTCCTTTTAGCCGCTAAAATTCTAACTTATGTCTAAGCTGAATTAGTCGACACCTCCACATGATGAGACTGTGCTTAATTCTTTTGTGAGTTTGACACTCTCGTGCCCGACAAATGGATTTCCTCAACTGGACTTTTGGAACTAATTGAAGGAAGTGAAGCACATGAATTAAGCAAACTAAGAGTATTTTATTTCAAAACAAACTTGAAAACCTAAACAACCGTTCAAACAACTAATTACAACATAACCCAAACCCAAAGGGAGAATTAGAACATGTCAGCGGCAAGAAAAACCTAAACTATGCCTAAGGAAAACCTATGTTGTCTTGAATTAGAATTACAATGAGTATATATAGGCATTAGCTAGGTCTAGTCGTTCTTGAAGTAGAAGTCTTCAAAGTAGCTTTCCACATTAAATGTGACTTTAAACTTTGACTTCTTTGAGTTGAATGTGGACTTTATCATGTTGCCTTGTTCCGCAAGCAATCTCGAGATTTAACTTTGGCGGCTCTGCACACTTCTAAAGACGTTAGAAAATTGAGTGGACAACATCGATAGAATCAGGATTTTCTACTCTACAAATCGCACTCCGGTTCTCCGAGTCTATTGTTTGCAGTCTTAGGCGGCAAGGTGGGCGGCGACAGCTACTCGGCAGCCGGTGTCTCTGTCTGGAACTGCATCAGTACAGCTCCCTAGATCACTACCTCAACATTATATCATCAGCTCCTCTTTCCCTCTGTCAGCCTTTAGTACCTAAAACCAAAAGTACACTAAAACAATACCTTCCTTCACCAAATAAAAGATAATCTATAAAAACATGGCAAAGCAAAGAAATACTGTAAAATGCAATGCATGGTCCTAATTATGCCTAAGATGTACTAAAAACAACAATAATATGAGATGGAATGTGCATGAAATATAGAACTTGTGGACACTTTACACACCCCAAACTCGAACTATTGATTGTCCTCAAGCAATGCAACCTAACATACTTTCCCTTATAATAACCAGAAAGAAAAACCTATTTTTCAACTTGATTTCATACCTCAAGGATGTGGCACATATATTAGAGTAGTGAAGGGAACTTAGCAAGAAAATTACTCAGAATTAATTTCTAATGCCAGTGCAGTGTGTGCAGAACTGTATACAGGCTGAATATAAAGAATAACTAAATAAACAAAGATGATGTTACGATGTATAAGGTTGCTGCCGAGACAACACAATTTAACACAATATTTTAATCATGGTAATGAGGGCTTCAACTCATCACAACTACTCTTCTAGGTCTGAAATTAAGATAGAAGCAAACTACAAAACCCCGAACCCATGAAGTAGAGCCATCCTGTGAAGACTTTCATTCACTCATGCTAATTTGTCCGTTACTGAAAAATTTCAGATTCATGGACTTCGATAGCAGTGGAGTGTCCTCGCACATGATTCTTCCTAGAGCCTATTTCGGACACCTCTAGGGTAAAACAACAATTTTTCTTTGTTTTTCTCTGTCGTGGCAGTGCTTTGATTTTTTTGTCTATGTTTCCTGCCTCGGGGGCTACCTGCAAACATTGTTAGAACTTTGCAAAAAACTCTAAAAACAAAGCAGGCAGTGTTTATCAGATATTCTATCAAACTCAGCAAGTAACAGTAGTGTTAAATTTTTTTGGCTGCTATAGAAAATTCTAAGTTATTCATGCTTTTCCCGATTTAAGTTTAATTCTTAATTGGCGTGAAAAATTAATCGGCTGTCCTATCATAGGCACAAGTTATAACAAAATTTTCTTTTCCAATTAATATGAAGGCAAGTACAATATGCAAACTACATGCTACTTAGTATGCCTAAACAAAAATATGAGAACTATATCCCCCCCAACTCGATACGGGCATTGCCCTCAATGCACAAAATAAAACTAGAACTGAAAAATAAATATGAGAAAGTAAAAGAAAACTCGGGCTTAGTTGCTGTCAGATGGTGGAGAAGATGTGGAGGAGTTATCTGCTCTTCCGCCAGTTGTGGGTTGCGGCAGTACTGCCCCTGTTGTGCTCGGCGGCTCGATTCCTTAGGGTCTGAATCTGGGTAAGTAGTTGTGAGACGGGAATAAAACGCAAATAAAATCTGGTCCTAAGTAGGTAAAATCTACTCCTAAATAAAACAATAAAGATATGGAAAAACAAAAACTTATACAAAATTTTGTTACTCTAGGAGTGCATTGATATGCATCTCCTATAATAACTACTCCCTTATCGGTTTAGCTCAAGAGGGTCATTTTCGATACTTCTTGTAATCCACCCGCACCCTCCATCTAGTGATTATCCCCATGGTGGAGGAGTCTTTCTTCCTCGTTCCCTTGTAATCCATGTGAACCTTCCTACTTGTTCATATTCCTGAAGGCATGAACATGTGATTAGGAAAAATTATATAACTACCTAACCATGTACTTACCTCCTTTTTTTCAAAGTTCGTCATAGGGGAAAGTTTCTTTTGCTACCAAGGCAGCTGCTGCAACAACCAGCTGTTGTGGTAGTCTTGTGTCATAATGTTGTGCCAGTCAAGGGAAAACTCTTTAGGCTCCTCGAAAATTTCCATCAGTAGAGATTTTGACGGCTGTAAATCTGAATGCATCGGCTCCTCTAGATATATATAATCCATACCTGTCGAGGTGTCTTCCGAGGTGGGCGTTATTATGGAGGCTTCTGTCGTGGCGGACCTCTCTGCTGAGGCATAGCTTTGCTCAGGTGCTGTCAGTTTGTCCCCAGGGAAGGGTTCTAGGTAGCTGCCGGAACAACTGTCAATCTTGCTGCCCTGGCATTGTTCTGCATCCTCTTGGCTTGGAGTTTCTAATTGCTCCTCACACATCGGATATCTTTCCTCGCATTTCTCTTCGTCCTCTTGTCCTGGGACATTAGTATCCCTCAGCCTTAATTGTTCTGGTTCATCTATGGCATTGATGAGGACTGAATTGTTCAGCCGTGCATCCATCTTAGCAATGCTGGCGTCCATAGCAGCTGTCACTTTATCTGTGAGCGCAAGGAAGGTTCGAAGTGTGTCCTCCAAAGATTTTGGTTGTTCTTGCGGATAGCTATATTCCTAGGGCATTTCGCTTTCTGCAGCAAAACTGTTATGGTAAAAAAATTTGAGATTTTTGATCATACCATGAAAAATCTTGCTGCTGCGACAGCGGCAACGGCATCAGCTGTACCGGTTGTTGCTGCAGTGGCATCTGCTATTCATATTCAGACATCCACTCCCAACTGGTTTTTCTCGACATGTCTGCTGCATAGAGATGAGGGCAACTTTCGAACGCATGATTGCCTTTACAAAATTTGCAAGAACTTTTCTAAATGTTGATGCCCTCGACTTGTAGTGCAACTGGATAAGAACTTTCCAACATTTTTTTCGAAATAACAGTAAAAATAATAAAAACTAAAATTAAATGTAAATAAAAATAAAAGTGTAGAAATATTAATACGAATTTCCATTTTACCAATCCCCGGCAACGACGCTAAAAACTTGTAGAGCGTTTGGGTGTTCTCTATTTATGAGCGCAAGTGCACACTCCTGTCAAGTTATAGTATATAAGATATTGTCTCCCACAGGGATTGGACAGCTTGCTTCGAATTATTGTTCCTGCACAACAAATGTAAATGAACAAGTAAGGTCGTTGTTTGAGAAGAAAAGTAAAATAAAAACACAAGTAATAATAAAGGAAATGATCAGATTGATAGAGATGGCATGGTTATTCTGCTGCTTAGTGTGAAACTGCGTTGAATAGGTGAAGGTGTTTTGCGCTGCCACGATCCACTGCCTTGGCGGGTAATGGCGGATTGAGACAGCGACAACTTTCGCTGCCACGACGAAACTCTGCTCTTGCAACTTTCGCTGTCCTGGCAGGTGGGATGGAGAGAAGTCCTGGCTGTAAGTCTGGCAGATACTCCAAGTTCGGCGAAGCAATTCTGATGAGATCCTACCTATGTCTAGGCTAGGATTCTGTTGCTGCGTGATGTAGGAAATACCTAGCAATCGCAGCGTAAACATAACACAGGCAGACAACGTTTGGTTGCTCCTTTTAGCCACCAAAATTCTAACTTATGTCTAAGCCGAATTAGTCAACACCTCGACATAATGAGATCATGCTTAATTCTTTTGTGAGTTTGACACTATCGTGCCCGACAAATGGATTTCCTCAACTAGACTTATGGAACTAATGTAAGGAAGTGAAGCACACGAATTAAGCAAACTAAGAGTATTTTATTGCAAAACAAACTTGAAAACCTAAACAACCGTTCTCACAACTAATTAAAAACATAACCCAAAACCAAAGGGAGAATTAGAACATGTCTGCGACAAGAAAAACCTAAACTATGCCTAAGGAAAACCTATGTTTTCTTGAATTAGAATTACAATGAGTATATATAGGAATTAGCTTGGACTAGTCCTTCTTGAAGTAGAAGTCTTCAAAGTAGCTTTCCACATTAAACATGACTTTAAACTCTGACTTCTATGAGTTGAATGTGGACATTATCACGTTGCCTTGTTCCGCAAGCAATCTCGAGATTTAACTTTGGTGGCTCTATACACTGCTACAGACGTCGAAAAATTGAGTGGATAACATCGATAGAATCAGAATTTTTGCTCTACAAATCGCACTCCGGTTCTCCGAGTCCATAGTTTGTTGTCTTGGGCAGAAGGTGGCGGCGGCAGCTACTCGACAGTCGTTGTCTCTGTTTGGAACTGCATCAGTACAGCTCCTTGGATCGCTGCCTCAACATTATATCCTCAACTCCTCTTTCCCTCTGTCATCCTTTAGTACCTAAAACCAAAATTATACTAAAACAGTACCTTTCTTGACCAAATAAAAGATCATCTATAAAAACATGGCAAAGCAAAGAAATATTGTAAAATGAAATGCATGGTCCTAATTATTCCTAAGATATACTCAAAAATAGCAATAATATGAGATGGAATGTGCATGCAATATAGAACTAGTGGACACTCTACATTTCCTCAACACCACTATGTCGCCACAAGACCTTGACCAACTCAATGGTCTTACCACGAAGAACCTTGCTGTTCGAATCCAAGATCTCAACTTATTTTTCATCATATGAAAAATCTGGATTCAACTCAATCTCCTCAACAGACATAACATGAGACGAATCCGATCTATACTTCCGAAGCATGGATACATGGAAAACATCATGTATCTTCTCCAACTCGGAAGGTAACATCAATCTATAAGCAGCAAGTCCAACACGCTCAAGCACCTCATACGATCTAATAAACCTCTAACTCAACTTACCTTTCCGGCCAAACCTCATCACCTTCTTCCAAGTTGAAACCTTCAAAAACACATTATATCCCACAGAATACTCAATCTCCTTATGCTTCAAATCCGCGTAAGACTTTTGCCGATCCGAAGCCGCTTTCAACCTCTCACTAATAAGCTTCACCTTTTTTGTAGTGCCCTTAAGCACATTAGGCAAAGAAACCAACTTCTGCCCTACTTCCGCCTAAGAAAGAGGCGTTCTACACTTCCTTCCATACAAGGCCTCATAAGGTGCCATTTGAAGGCTCGCTTGATAACTATTATTGTAAGAAAACTCCACCAAAGGCAACTGTTTCTCCCAAGAACCTTGGAAATCAATGGTGCAACATGTCAACATATCCTCCAACACTTAGATAACTCGTTCAGACTGACCATCCGTTTGAGGATGATATGAAGTACTGAAATTCAAACGTGTGCCCAATGCTTGATGAAGGCACTCCGAAAACCTTTTTGTGAACTGCGGATCTCAATCTGAAACAATTGACTTATGCACTCCATGCAACCTCACAATCTTAGAGATGTACAAATCTGCCAACTTATTTAACGTATATGTAGTGTGCACTGCCAGAAAATGTACACACTTCGTAAAACGATCAACAATTACCCAAATGGAATTCTTTTTGAATGGTGTCAAAGGCAAACCCGTCACGAAATCCATGGTGATTCTCTCCCATTTCCATTCTGGAATTTTCAAAGGCTGCAACAATCTAGAAGGAAATTGATGCTCAGCTTTAACACATTGACAAACCATACACTTACTAACAAAATCATAAACATCCTTCTTCAAACAAACCCAATAGTACTCATCCTTAACCCACGATACATCTTTGTACTACAAGGATGCATAGCAAAAGGACTGCTATGAGCCTTAGTCATGTAACACCCCAATTTTGAGCTTGGAAGTTTAGGGTCTGAACCGGACCGGCCTAATTTTCGGTTCGAATATAAAAGGTGGTTTTAGGGAAAGCCTAGTTCGGGATGCATTAAAAATATGGAAAAATATCTAAAAATCATGTTTTGAAAGAATTGAAACTTTGAATCTTTAAGGAGCTAATTTACCCAAGGAAGGATTTCTCCAGATTTTTCTTTGTTTTAATGACTCATTTAATGTTTTATTAATAAAAAGAAAAGAGGGAAAAACCATATTTTAGTTTCATAACTAACTTTTGCTAAAATTTTCCCATTTAATTTTCTCTCAAAATTCCCTCAGCCAAACACATTTCCACAGCAACTTTTCTTTTGATTTTCACACCAAATGATGAGATTTCAATCCTCAAATGATTCCTAATCATTTCTACATCAAATCCTCTTCATTTGCTTATTGAATTTTCAAGGATTTTAGCTCTAAACAAGGAGAAATCCACATTTAGAGGTATGAACGTCATTCTCCTCTAAATACTCAGTTCTTTACTTAAATTCCCAAGTTCTCAATCCTTAAATTAAGTTTTATTAAATGTTTTAATGTTGTGATCTTGATTTTGGCTTAAAACTTGAGGTTTTGATTAAATCTTGAAGAATTTCGTGGTAATTGTTTGGGCTCTGTTTTGAGATGCCTTTTTAATGTACGTTGGATGTTTAATGATGTGTAATTGAGGTTTAATCAATGCAATCCCGAATAGGTTGATTTTCCTAAGTTTTTACTTGTGAAAATGGTGGTTTTTGGGGTGATTTTGGTGTTCTGTTATAGCTGGAGGTATAAGGACGTGATTAGGTCCTTTTTGGATGTTAATTGATGTCTTAGAATGATTAGAAGTGATGGATCTAGGCTGGGTAATGTTGTGGAAGTGTTTGGATGTGATTTTGGTTGTGTTTGGTAGCTGAAATGTGAGTTTTGGTGAGAGCATCGAGTTTAGGTGTAATGGCTGAAGATTTTAATGCATGATGATGCATTAATCCTCTGCTTTGATGTGTTTAAAACAGGGGAGACATCTTTGGATCCTTGTGGTATTGATCCGGAGGCTTGAACGGCGTTTCGGCAAGCTTGCGAAACGGAATTGGTGAGTGAAGTTTGGTTTTCAGCTTTGAAACCAATGTTTGAAGGTTTTGGGAGCGTAGTTTCAGTCTAAGCAATTTAACTAAGCTCAAGAGTAAGTTTTCGGAGAAACTCTCTCTTTGATGAACCATGAGATGGTTGGATGCAATGTGTTTATTTAGCATGTTTAAATTCTGTTTTGAAAGCATATTTTAGCATGTTTAATGCTGGTATTGAAAGCCATGTGTTGAAGGATGCTCAAGGTAAGAGATCCTTGGTTTGACATTGATAAATGTGGTTTTGATGCATAGTGATGCATGACGGTTTAATGGCTTTGTTTAATGCTTTAAAGTAGTGAATTGATGATGGTAAGTGATGTATATTGGCAAGTGATGTGTTGGTTTAAAAGTACTTGAATCGGATATAGTTAGCCGGCTATAGGATTGGGTGCACCGTGAATAAAGTCGCCTTGGATGTTGAGGGGTTGTAATGGTACCGTAAACTCCATCCAAGTACACTAACGAGATGTCTAAGATCATAATGGTGGTTAAAATGCCATGTGAGGATCTTGTGTTGTGTGTCTCGTGTTCTCGTTAGTGATGTTATACAACTACCAATGAGTGATGTGGAGGGGTTGTGATTGTACCGTTAAACTCCATCACGGGTGTTGAGGGGTTGTGATTGTACCGGTAAACTCCACCTTGAGTGTTTGGTAGTGTGTATGAAGCGTATGGGACAACGCTTGTAATCCGCGTATCCGATTGTGTTTTGTGTTGAAAAATGGTTATGGAATTTCACTTGAAAGCCAATATGACATGTTGATGTAATGAAGCATGAGATGCTTGTTTTGTATGCATTGTTGCATGAGAAATGATGTTTATAAATTTAAAGGCCTTTGAAAGGTGTTTTATAAGGTGCATTATTGTGTTGTTACATTAGAGCATGCCTCACTAAGCATATGTGCTTACGCTCTCTTTCTTGAACCAATAATGCAGAGAATTGAAGTGCTTTAAGGGCAGCAAGGAGGTCAAGAATCCAAGAGAAAGACTAAGCTCGTGTATGGTGACTATTTTTACAGCATTATTAGCTTTTGGTATTTGGCAATGTGAACCTTGATTGTGTTTTTGGGAGATGTTTTGGACTCCCTAAGTTTGGCATGATGCCTTTGATGTTTTGGATATGTAATTGGCCATTTTTGGTGTATGCTTTGATGATTTGATGTTTGTTGGTTTTGAGTAATAGGTAGCATGCCTATAGATTGAGGTTTCCCCTAATTGATGCCATGAATATGTTTTGTTGATGCAAATATGTTCCTTTAATGTATGATGACTTGTTGGCATGTTTAGGAGGTCATAGGGATGTGTTTGATTGGTCGAATGTATGTTAAACCAGAAAATTCTGCACTTTCTGGGCAGTCCGTATCGGAACGGGCACTACCGTTTCGAAACGGGGGCCTGTAATGGCCTTCGTGTGTCGGAACGGGTAGAGGGCGTTTCGAAACGGATTTGCCACTACCAAGCCCTGTTTCGGAACTGGTCTCGAAACAAACCTGCGTTTCGGAACGGTCAACCCCCGTTCCGAAACACTGGACCGTTGGGCATTGATTTGAATGATTTATGTTTTGCAAGCTTTGCGTTTTAGTCCTGAATTTTGTATATGCAATTGATTGAGTTTGGAATGTCCGTTTAAGGTAAAATTTGATAGGGAAGCTTGTAATATGTTTAATTTGATATTGGTAACCTTAAAATTAGTTAAGTCCTCTTAATTTCCAGAATTTACAATTTGATCCCTAAACTCGTATGTTGTACAATTGAGTCCCTTATTGCTTTCCGATTGTTGTGATTTTTGAGTTTGCTTTTCTCAAGGGTACGCTTAGGGTTAATGTGCATCTAGACAAGTTTAAAAAAGAAAAAAAAGGGTCGTTAATCAAGGTTGACTTTGGTTTTCCCCGTGTAATTTTCGTAGTTCGGGTCAACCGTCTAGGCCGGGCTAAGGGGGTTACAAGTCAAGATAGTGCGCCTTAGCTCAACATCCTCTGGCACAACTATTCGACTATTAAAACATAAAACACAATCATCAATGAAACAAAAGTCCGTTGGATTTCCTTCTGCAATGTCCTAAACATGTGGTACCAACGAATCATCCAGCAACTGCTTCTCCTTGATTAACTCCACCAACGAGGGATTCACTTGCAACTCAGCTACTAAACAACCATCTCGTAATATACTCAACCAAGCAAACATCGCCCTTAACTCTACAACCACCTTCCTACTCAAAGCATCAGCTACAACATTAGCCTTCCCTGGATGGTACTCGATCGTCAAGTCATAATCTTTAAGCAACTCAAGCCACCTTCGTTGCCTAAGATTCAACTCTTTTCAGGACATCAAGTACTTCAAACTTTTGTGGTCTGTGTACACCGTACACTTTTCACCATAAAGGTAATGCCTCTAGATTTTCAAGGCAAACGCCATAACAGCCAACTCGATGTCATGCGTAGGGTAATTATGCTCATGCACCTTCAATTGCCGAGATGCATAAGCTACCACCCTACCTTCTTTCACCATCACACATCCCAAACCAACATAGGATGCATCAATATAAACCACAAACTCTTTACCCGATTCAGGTTGAATCAAAGTAGTCTCAAAAGCTTGTTGTATCCCGCCAAACCAAGGAAACTACGCACCTCATGAACTGACCTAGGTGGCTTCCAATTCATCATCCCTTCAACCTTTTGAGGATCAACTTTAATCCCTTCAGCTGACACGACATGACCAAGGAAAACAACTTCCCTAACCCAAAACTCACACTTGCTCAACCTAGCATAAAGCTACTTTTCCAACAAAACTTGCAACACAATCAGCAAATGCTTATCATGATCGTTCTCGGTACGAGAGTAGACGAGAATATCATCGATAAACACAACCACAAAACTATCCAAAAATTCATGGAACACCCAAATTCATCATATCCATGAACGTTGTAGGGGCATTAGGTAAACCATAAGGCATCATCGAAAACTTATAATGCACGTACCTTGTTCAAAAAGCAGTTTTAGGCACATCTACATCTTTTACCTTCAACTAGTAATATCCGGATTTTAGATCAATCTTAGAGAACACCGAAGCACCTCGAAACTGATCAAAAATATCATCAATCCTTCGCAAACGATATTTGTTCTTGATTGTCAACTTGTTAAATTGACGATAATCTATATACATCCGCATCGTGCCATCTTTATTCTTTACAAACAATATCGGTGCACCCCAAGGTGAAACACTAGGCCTAATGAAACCTCGATCAAGCAACTCCTGAAGTTGCGTCTTCAACTCCTTTAACTCCTTAGGTGCCATTTGATAGGGAACAATAGACACTGGAGTAGTATTTTCATACAACTCAATGTCAAACTCAACCTCTCTATTCGATGGCAAACTTGGCAACTCTTCCGAAAATACACCCGAAAATTCACATATTGTACGTATGTCCTGCACTCGTACTTCCGTTGTACTTGGATTCATCACATAAGCTAGGAAAGCTTCACATCCCGAACACATCAATCGACTCGCTTCAAGAGCCGAAACCACATTAGATAAGAATTTCTCATTCTCACCTACAACCACCACCTCATAATCATCGACAAATTTCAACGAAACTCGCTTGGTCTCAAAATCAACCACAACCCTATGCTCAGTTAACCAATCCATATCAAGGATTACATCGAAACCATAGAAAGGTAACTCCATAAGATCAACCTCAAACACATGACCTTGAACAGACAAAGGACACCTCCTATACAACTTCCTTGTAACAATAGTTTCACCAAAAGAACTAGTTACACGCATACCTAAGTCTAGCAACTCAACAGGCAAACCAAGCACTTGTGCATGTTCACGCAAAATGTATGAATGCGTAGAACCAGAATCAATCAAAGAAAGTAATGGCAAGGATTGAAAAGTAAAGGTACATGTGATCACATTCGTGTCAGTCCTTCCCTCTCGGTGTGCATACACCCTAGCATATCCACCTCCCTCAGGCTGAACAACAACAACATGAGCAACATTCCTCTGTCCATATTCTCTAAGTTGAAAATTACCACGACCGTGGCCACGGCCTCTTTGTGACTCTGTAGCTCGCACCGGATCTTGTCCATCTCTAACCGGTTGTAGACAATCACGCTTTATATGTCCTCATGATCCATAACTCCAAAACATACCCAAATTACCCCAACACTCTCCCGTGTGCCTCCTACCGCACCGGTTACATTCTAGAGTACGAATGAAAGCATTCTAGCTTTGATGACCATGACCATGGTTACCACCACCCTGCCTGGGATCCGATTGATACCTCCGATCCTTATGCTTCTTATAACGATCATTTCAACCATCATACTCAGCCGCACTCTTTCCAGAGCTAGAACCACCCGAACGAGCAGCCAAACCAAAATTTTGCTCGATGTCCTAAGCTCGAGTGACTAAGACATCAAAGTCGGTGTAGTCTGAAGCCAACATGTACGTCTTGAAATCCTTCACCAACCCATAGTGAAAACGATCACATCTCTTTTGTTCATCGAGAAGTAACTCATGAGCATATTGGCTCAACCGAACAAATTGAACTTCATATTCGGAAACATTCATGTTTCCTTGCACCAGAGACATAAACTCTCTCTTCTTCATATCTAGATAGCGAACACCCAAATACCTTCTCTTGAAAGCAATTCCAAAGAATGCCCAAGTAACCTCAGCAGGTTCTATATCCGCAGTGATGGTCATCCACCACATATAAGCATCTCCATGAAGCAAAGAGACAACACATCCCAACTTCTGCACATCATTACAACTCATATGACCAAGAATCCTTTGGGTGCTCACGAACCAAGCCTCAGAACCCTCAGGAGATAGACCTCGGAACTTAGTTCCACCCAAACTGCACAAACATTCAAAAGGTAAACCAACATTAGCACTAGGCTGAGGTACGGCCACATGCATCCCCGCTATTGATGCCTGAAAAGCCCCAGCTATAGCATGTATCAGCGGTGTTATATCAGCAGCAGCTTGCCCTTGCGCTGCTTGAGGTCCAACACCAGTTACCTCACCACCAAGAGGAGGAGGAGGCGAAAAATTCTCAACATTCTCATGAATCTCATTCTCTACCACGTTACGTACATTTCCTCTAAGCTCTCGTCTATGTCCCATTATCAAAACAATATAGCTAAAAAGAATGCAACAATAAAAACAATCAGGCTAGCCAAAACAAGACTCCAAGGTGCTCAAGTTTTACTTTTCAAAACAAAAATTATCTTTACATTAGTAATAATATGGTAATGGTTACCCTTAACCTCTTCCCCAACAACATATAACAAACACAATTCATGTTATCAAACACAGTGCATCTCACACAAGTCAAACAATGATCAAAACATGGCATAATCATTCATTGTGCATAACATTCATCAATAATTCAACCAAACAACAATTTGCATCAACCTTACCTCCCAATTCTTTCGTAACCTGGCTCTGATACCACCAAATGTAACCCCCTCAACCCGGTCTCGGTGAAAGACCGAACCGAACGAGTCACACAGGGAATATTGAAGTAAACCATGAGGTTTAACTCAATAAAAAACCCTATTTTTATCTTTTCTAGATGATCATCATGATCCTAAGTGTTTAGCATAGCAGCGGAACAAATTACAACTCGATCAGAAAACGATTTGGAACTCAATGGCATTCAATTACACTTTAGGGACCATTTTGTAATTTATACAAAATATAGAGACTTTTCCACTTTTTAAGTTGCCAACCTTTAATTAGTCACATTACATACATCCATGTCAAATATCAACTTAAAAAAATCATCCATGCTCATTTAATTGCATCCATAACATTTAGGGACTAGAACGTAAAGAATCAGAACTTCAGAATATTCCATTAACTAACATAACAACTTGTTGTTTCGGTGCAGGTTGCCCTGTATCGAAACAGGCGTACCGAAACAGGTTCAAGTGGCTCAGAACACGGGCCCGTATTGAAACACCCTTTGAGGTGTTTCGGAACAGAAGGTTTATAGTAGCAAATCTTACCAGAAAGGGCCTCCTAGTTTCGAAACCCTTAGGCCATTTTAGGCTCACTGTTTCGGTACAGGCTCGAGTGTACCAAAACACTTGGGCCTATAATGACACTTTTGCTGGTTTTTCACACTTTAATCTATATATAACCATTCCAACATGCTTCCAACATATTCAAAACATCAAACCACAATCATACATGGCAGAAACAACATCATAGCATACCCTTATGAATTAAAGGAATCTATAGGCATGCAACCTATGCAAAAAGGCCATTCAAGAGTCAAAACTCAAACCAAGGTATAAACCAACAAAGGCCATTTACAAGTCATTAAGGACATTTCAAACTTGCCACAAAGCATGGAGTTTCAAAACACATCTCCCAAAACATAAAGGCATCCTCCCATTGCCAACTATTATTACTATTAAGCAAATGAAAATTCATACTTGTGCTTAACCACACTTATTGGAATTCTTCTTGCCCCTTTGCTGCCCAAATATGCTAATTCTTTGTATTAATGGAAAAAGATAGCGTAAGTATAATTGCTTAGTGAGGGATGCTCAAAACAAACCAACCACAATAATGCATTTTAAAACCATTTCTAATTTAGAAATCTCTATTTAACCATGCTCTTTATATCTCATGCATGAAATCATTTTCAAAGCAAAACCACATAATTTAAACCACAAGTACCATCTATCTCATGCATTCATCAAAATGCAAAATCTCAAGGCAAAGCATCACATGCTTAAATCTCATAAAGCATTTCTCAAATCATATTCTCATATGCAAAACACAATGCATAAATTCATTTATAAACAAGGTACATGTGAATCTCATATATTGACATTTAGCAACATTACTCGGATATGCAGATAGCTTTACTAAAATGTCAAGTCCTACCCAGGTGGAATCTCACATCACCAGACTCTCATGGCAACATCTCTTATCACCACAAAGCTTGATTGAATCTCTCATCATCAAGACCTATCGTGCTGGAATCTCTCATCACCACACTCTCACTTTGAAACGGGATGGCACTACCGCCATTGCTCGAACCAAAGACCACGTACGAATTTTGTATATTATAGTGCACTTCGCATCCTATTTGTCGACCAATTATATACGTTAGCAATAATCTCATCTCATGCTAATATACTCATTTTAAACATGACTACCTATTGTTTTTTAATGCAACATTCTAAATCATTCTCATCCCATTTCAAAAGCATGTACAATGCATAGCATTTTCTCAAATAGTTCTATCTCTAAATCATTCTCATCCCATTTCAAAAGCATGTACAATGCGTAGCATTTTCTCAAATAGTTCTATCTCATTGAAATATCAATTCTATCTCATGGGATCATGAAAATCACCATATCATTTCTCAAAACATGCATAAAATAGTAGGTGTAATTATATCTTCAAAACAAGAGCATGATCATAAAACCAATGGGATAATAAAACGAGAAACGAGAGTGAAACATCTCAAACTTACTTCCGGATTTAATTTAGTGTTTCAAACTCAACCTAAACCCCCAAACCTTGCTTTCAAGTCTTTGAAAGGCTTTTAAAACCAATTTAATACACCGACAACGCAACGCTCACTTTATCGAAGCGTAATCAAGCTTCTGGAGCTCCCAGAACTTCACCAATCTCGTCCGATAAATTCTCTCTTTTTATAACACACAAGAACAAGGGATTAATGAATCTCAATGCATTAAAACCACCAGCAAACAAAGCTACCTCGCTGCTTTGCCCAAAAACACCAAAACAACAATCCAAAACAACCGAAAACACCTTCGATTACTCTCCAAACTTTACCCAGCCAAAACATAACACTTCCATCCACTTTTAATCATCAATTAACATCTAAAAACAACCTAGTTTCATCCTTATACGTCCAACAACACCTGAACCACATTAACTTCACAAAAAAACCCAAATCTAACCATCTACAAATAGAGATCCAAACCAATTCGGGATTATTATGGTTAAACCTTTATTTCAACATCATTTAATATCCAAATCGTGATTAATATCAGCCTCAAATCAAGGAAAACGGTAGCATTACAAAAATTACAAGATTTTAATAATCTTCAATTTAACAAGATTTCAATGATTAATCCATCAAAACAACTTTGAAAACATATGTTAAGGATGTAACCCCCTCGACCCGGCCTAGCCGGTAGAACGAACCGAACGGATCACACAAGGAAATATTGAAGTAAACCGGGAAGGTTTACCTCAATAAACAACCCTATTTTTTTTCTTTTTATCTTATCTAGATGCCAATTAGGTCCCTATGTGTTTAACATTGCAGCGGATCATATACAACTCAAACACTCATCAATTCCATCCAATTTCGATTTTTAGGGATCATTTTGTAATTTTCCCAATTTGCAAGAACTTAAGTCAAATTCCTGTTACCAACCTTTAATCAGTCTCATTACATGCATCCATGTCAAATCTCAGCTCAAAATAATCATTCATGCTCATTGAATTGCAACCACAACATTCAGGGACTAAAACACAAAGAATCAGAACTTCAGAACATGCCGTCAACTAATTTAACTACCACCTGTTTCGGAACACTAAAGCCATGTTCCGAAACACAAAACATTCCATTAACTAACATAATTGTCACTTGTTTCGAAACACTAAAGCCCTATTTCGAAACACGGGCTTGTACCGAAATGCCTTTGAAGTGTTTCAAAACCATGGTTTCCAGTAGCAAATCGTACCAAATTAGACCTTACTCGTTTCGATACACCAATGCCATTTCAGGCACCCCGTTTCGATATAGGCTCGAGTGTTTTGAAACACATGGGCATGTAATGACAGATTTTGTTGGTTTTTCTCCCAAAATTCCAACTTAAACCAATCCAACATGTTTCTAACATGCATACATCATACATAAACGTTATTCCTCAAACATATGTAGAATTTTTAGCATCAAAGCATGGCCAATTTCATCAATGTAAATCTAGAGGCATGCAACCTAGCAAACAAACCACTCAAGAGTCAAAACTCAAAGCAATACTTCAAACAACAATTAAATGCCTTTTACAAGTATAAAAGCATATAGCAAACATGCTCAAAGGGTGTTTATGTAACCCTCTTAGCCCTGTCTAGACGTTTGACCCGAATTAAGAGAATTACACGAGGAAAACCAAAGTCAACTCGTTAAATTCAACCTTGATTAGCAACTCTTTTTTTCTTATAACTTGTCTAGAGGCATATTTAAAGTCCTACTGTATTTTACTCGCACAACGAACATATTTTCATTTGCAAACAACTCGATACAAGGTTAGATTAAAAATTAAGGTTACCAATCTTTAATTAGGTTCATTACATGCTTGCAGGTGAAATATCAGCATCATACGATCATTCAATCATCCATAATTGCACATCAAATAAACAGGGACTAAAATGTTAACATTCAAAACTGGCAGATCATGCCATTTTAACTAACTTAATGACCCTCTTCCGAAACAGACACCCCCTGTTTCGAAACCATGTATTCCAGTAGCATTTGGTATCGGAACGGCCTTACCCGCTTCAGAACCAAATCCTCAAATCGATCTCCCATGCATTCAATCATAACAGAGTTGTATCGAAACAACCCCGAGTTTTGATATGGGCACAATTTATAACTAAGGGTCTCGAAACGGCCTAGTAGTGTTGCGAAACACTAAGACCAAACATGCAAGTTGTATCGAAACAGCTTCTACTGTTTCGAAACACATACCAAAATTGCACTAAAATAACAACATTTAAGCACTTTAAACCATACCATATAGCCACCAATCATCATGCAATCATAGGTAAACATCAACTACATATTTATCCAATACATAGGCATCATCAAAGGTATCTAGCATCATGAATTGCAAAACAAGATTACTCTAAAGGCATGTAACCTAGAAGCAATCCACATAGAGTATCAAAGTCTAAGAAGCAAAGCATAACAACATATAAAGGCCCATTACAAGTCTTATAAGGCAAAACACACTTGCCAAACCAGGGAGTTTAAACATTCCTCTCCCAAATACCAAGTTACCCTTCCCATTGCCATTTTTATCTTATTAAAAGTGTCAAAATCCATACTTGTAAATTGAGTGATGTCTTGGGTGAAATCCCTTCCTATTTTTCTTCCCAAAAGCTCATTTATCTGTATTGTTGGAAAGAAGAACGTAAGCATGTTTGCTTGGTGAGGGAAAGCTCAATTTAAACAACAACAATGCATTTTTTAAAACAATGTTTCCTTTAAAACATAATCACATCATGCTCAACTTTCTCATGCTTTTGAACCACAATTAAAGCATCTTTATAAACCACATGTATCATTATCTCATACATATCTCAATGCAAACTAAATAGGGCTTCTCATGCTAAAATCTCATAAAGCATAATCATCATGTATAAGAGTCTTTATGCAAAGCATTTTAAAACCATGATAGATGTTCAATTATTATATTGGCATTTCGAGTGAACCAGGTGGAATCTACCCCCATCCATTAATGATCAGATATACGGACACACTTGACAGAATCAACCCCCGCCAAGCCCTTGATAGAATCAACCCCTATCAAGTCACATGGTGAAATCAACCCCCGCCGCTACCCGCATTGCTCGTTGGTGATAGAATCTACCCCTATCACTCGCAACACAATAGAATTTGTCCCTATTGTGTAACCAAAGAATTTATCTCACGCGCGAATTTTAAATATTATAGTGCACTTTACATCCTATTGGTCGACCAACATATCCGATAATAGAAGCCTCATCACTAAGCCAATATATCACTTAAATTCATGTTAACTCACTACTTCCAATGCATTAATAAAATCATCACATATCCCATCTCAAAACATGCCACAAATATAGCATAATAAGTCTCATCAAGAATATAACCTCTTAAACATAATCAAATCATTTCATGGGATATAATTCAGCAAAACCATGCTTATGAAACATGCATAACAATGAGTAACAAAATATAAATCCAAAACATGAGCATGATAATCCACATGGGCTTTAAACCGAAAACCGAGAGCTTTAGTAACCATACTTACTTCCGAGATTAGCTAAGCATTTCAAGCTTATACTAACCTCCAAAAACCTCGTATCCAATCTTATAAAAATGTTCAAACCACATCCATTCACCGATACGATTTCGCCTCACTTGCTGAAGCTATTCCAAGCTTCCGAAACTCCAAATGCGCCTTCTAACGATCAACCAACCTCTTGCCCTGGTTCTAACCGAGGAAAAAAATAGAGGATTAATGCACACTCTTGCATCAAAACCTCCAGCAACGCAAACCCCCACTCAACTCCAACATTCGCCAAGCAATTAACAACTGATACAACCCGAAAACATCGACAAAACCACTCTAAACCGTTCCCAAACATTACCCAGCAAAATCAACCATCAATCTTCTTCTATTTACAACCTAAAACACTTCCCCAACCTCTATAAACCTCCAGCTATCAAGAAATCACAACAACAGCCCCTAACACTCAAGATTTCATCACTAACATCTAGAAATCTAACTAGTTTCGGAATACTTAATAAAATCCATTAAGTTAACATTATTAACCCATAACAATATGTTAATATCAATCATTAACTCAACAATTAACATCAAATCCAAAGATCCACCATAAATCTTCAAGAAACCTCAATTAAATATGATTTCATCAATTAATATATGAAATCCCATTAAAAACAATATGTAAAAGACTAAATACTTGTGAATATTAGTAAAGAACATGTCATTAGGAGAAGAACGAACCTACCTCTAATGATGAGCTCTTCCTCCATTTTTTAAAAGAAAACCAAAGAGAAAACAAGAGATTCAATAGAAAATCAATAGAAAATAGATTAATCTTTGAAATCAAAATCAAATTTAGAGTTTACCTTGAAAATATTGTTGTTTGGATGAAAGGATTTTTTAGAGAAAAGTGAGAGAAGAAAACTATCGTCAAAACCCAATTTGTGAGAAAACGAAAAATCGTTTTAACTTCCCTCCATCTTTTTAATGTAATTTATTTAATCAAAATTAAAAAAATAGGAGGAAAAGTCTCTATTAGCCCTTGGTATTGTTCCTTAAAGATTCAAAGCATTAGCATTTTACGTTTTTGCCATTAAATCAATCTTTACCATTTTTACATTTTGGTCACTAAATCAAAATGTTTGATTTCCAAAATTGTTTTCTTTAAATTACCTTTACCAAAATTAATCATATATATAATTATGATTTTAGGAAATTTTCCCCTATTTTATCTGACGAAAAACCTTTTAATTTAATTATTTTCCGGAACTAGACCAGAGCGCTAAACGGGTTCGAATCGAACCGCCTAACACCTAGGCCCAAAACCGGGGCATTATAGTTTATACAGAACACCCAAAGAAAACATGAAATCCCCCGTTGCACTTATTACTCTAGTCCAAAACAATCACATATTTTCATAATGAAGTCTCTTAGGATTCTCTTTCAAGATGCTGCCTTCAAACACCTAATTATCTGCATTGATGGACAAAAGAGAGTATAATCATACAAGCTTAGTAAGGAATGCTCAAAAACCGAAAACACCATCAACGCTTAAAACCATTTTCACACTTTTGGAAACCATCATGCCATCTTTGAAATCCATGCACTTCATCATTAAAACCAGCATGTTATACATCATGCAACAAGTATCAAATACTTCACAGCGACAAATCCATTGCTACATCTAAATCAAGCCTTCTATGCATATCCACTAATATGCAAAGCTTTAAAGTAAAACATGCATTTCGCATATTATGCACCATAACATTTCCATAACAATTTAATCAATTATATTTGCTTACAAGTGATCAACAACATTCTCATTTCCCAAAAAGCATATCAGATACACGGATTACCAAGTGTTGTCCCAAACACTTCATACACTCTACCGACACCTCAAGGCTCATACACCGGAGCTACCCTTCCACCGTTGTGACAGTCGTGGTGGAGTATTCAGTATAATCACAACCCCTCAACACCACTCATCGATATATGTATAGCCCACTAACGAGAGAAGGGACACCATACAAGGTTCGCACACGGGAGCTATCCTCCACCGTTGCAACACCTTAAACATTCCTCAATGGTTATGGTACTTGGATAGAGTTTTCGGTACAATCACAACCCCTCAACATCCAAGGCGGCTTGTTTATAGTGCACTCAATCCTATAGCCAGCTACCTATATCCGATTTCATTTGTAAAACACTTTACACAACATCACTTGCCAATATAATTCACTTTTAATGCAAACCTCATTGTCTTTCAAAGCATTTACAATAAGCCATATTCCAAGCATTAAATCATGCTGCATAAAACAAGTATAAACACATACTTACAAGGATCACTTACCTAGTGCATCCTTCAACAATATGGCATCATAAACAACAAATTATATGCTCAAGACATGCTTTAAAACAGTAGGTAAACACATATAAAACAAGTGCATCCATAAGCTCATAATAACACAATCCGAGGGAGAAATCACTTTACTTACTTCCAAACTTAGTAAAGCGTTTCAAGCTTACACTAAGTTCCCAAAACCACTTTTAAGATGTTTCAAAGCTGGAAATCCCATTTCCACTCACCAACTTGCGAAACCTTAAATGCTGACGCAAAAATCAAGCGTCTGAAGCCCCCGTATCTTCATTATTTGCTTCAAAAAGATCCTCCTATGTTTACACCACACAATAATAGAGGATTAATGCACCTCAATGCATTAAAACCTCCAGCAAACACTAAAAACCCGCAGCTCTATCCAAAGGCACCAAAATACCCAATCGAAACAACCGAAATCACATTTGATTGATCACCAAACTCAACCCAGCCATCAACATTCCATCACATTTTAACTATAAATCAACATCCAAAAACATCCTAATATCATTCTTATACCTCCTGTAACTCAGATTTCACATTTCGGGATTCTTATGATCAAAGCTCATTATTAACATCATTTAACATCCAAATCAACCTTAAAATCATTCTTAAATCAATCAAAAGAGTGCCCAAAGAAAAATCACATTTAATCTCATCTTTTAACAAGATTTATGCATTTTTACCAAATCAACCATTAAAACCTTAATAAAAACATAAATCAAGAGTCTAATACTTTGGAATTTCATTAAAGAACCTTGATTAGAGGAGTAGCACGGAATTACCTCCAATCCTTGCTTTTCTTTCAATTGGCAAGTTTTCAACTCAAGAAGCTTTAAGAAATCTTTGCAAATCTTTGAGTGGAATCTTCGGAAAAGAGTTATGAACCAAAAGAGATAAAGGATGAAAAGAATTATGGAAATTGAGAGAAAAGAGAGAATGTTTGGCTTAAGAGAAAAAGGAGAAATAGAAAAGTTACGTCAAAAATAATATAACAAATTAACTACCTTGTTTTAATAAAATCACCCTCTTCCACTTTAATTAAAACATTTAAATCACATGCCAATTAAAGAAAAGGCTTAATTGCCATAAAGCTCCCTAAAGATTCTAAGAATTTGACTCTCTTTTGAAAACTACATTTTTACATAGTTTTAAATCTTTACAAATTGGTCACTGCCCAAAATGTACACGTTCCAAAATCCATTTTATAAAATTGATTTTACCAAACCCATCTATATCAATTTAGATGATTTTAGAAATTTTTACCATATTTTTACCTTATCTCGAACCATGATTTCCCTAAACCGTCCTTAAAGACTTGAATCTCCAACTCTAGGTTCGACTAACCCAAACTTATGCCTTAAACATCTAGGCCCAAAACCGGGGCATTACAAAGGATTGATAACTTGAGAATTTCAGTAAAGAACTGATCATTAGAGGAGGAGAACGAACTTTACCTCTAATGGATGAAAGCTCTATGAATTGGATGTGTTTTTATTGAAAAATCAAAGGAAGACAATAAGTTTTTGTAAATCAAGATTAAATAATCCTTTAGAAATCAAAACTCAGCAAATCAAGAGCATTACCTCAAGTTTCTTGAAAATGGATAGTGTTTGGCTGAAGGAAAACTTTGAGAGAAAATAAAATGAGAGAAAATGACATAAATGTGTTTTAATGAAATAATCAACTCTCCCTTGATTAAATCCTTTAAATCCTTAATTAAAACCTTTTAAAATACTCCAAATTAAGAGAAAATATGATAAAAACAATCACTAACTCAAAATGTCCCACTTCCAAAATCCTTTTCTTAAAATTGATTTTTCCAAAATCATTTATATAACTAATAATGATTTTTAAGCATTTTCTCATATTTTTATCTTAACCTGAATCTTGTTTTCCCTGAACCGCTCCCGAAAACTCGAATCTCTAGTCTACGCTCTACAAACCTCGAATTCTTCTAGGCCCAAAATCGGGGAGTTACACGTCTTCAACTCTTTCGGAGCCATTCGATATGGAGCAATAGACATTGGAGTTATATTTTCATACGACTAAATGCAAAACTCAACCTCTCTATTCGGCAGCAACCTAGGAAACTCTTCTGAAAATACACCCATAAACTCACATATCGTACGTATGTCCTGTACACGCACTTTCTTCGATCCTGGATTCATAACATAAGCTAAGAAAGCCTCGCAACCCAATTACATCAAACGACTCGCTTCAAGAGCCAAAATAGCATTTGACTAGAATTTAACATTCTCACCAACGATTACCACTTCGTAATCATCAGCAAGTTTCAAGGTAACTCGCTTAGCATCAAAATCAACCACAGCCCTATGCTCAGAAAACCAATCCATCCCAAGGATTACATCAAAACCATAGAAAGACGATTCCATTAAATCAACTGCAAACACATGACCTTGAACATATAAAGGACATCTCCTAAACAACCTTCTCGTAATAACAATTTCACCTAAAGAACTAGTTACTTGCATTCCCACATCTAACACCTCAACAGGGATATTAAGCAAATGTGTAAGCTCACTCAAGATGTATGAATGCGTAGAACCATAATCAATCAAAAATAACAATGAAAAGGATTTCAAAGTGAGGGTACCTACAATCACATCAGTATCATTGTGTCCCTTGAGATGTGCGTACACTCTCGCAGGACCACCACCCTCAGGTTGAACAACCGCAACATGTGCTACAACTCTCTGACCATCCTCCCTACGCTGGAAGTTACCACGACTGTGCCCACGGCCTCGCTGTGGTGCAAGAACAGGTGCTCTAACCTAACGACCTCCAGCCAACAGCGGACAATCACGTCTCAAATGGTCAGCCAAACCACAACTCTAACAAGAGTTAGCTGTCACAGCCACAGGAGCCTGCGCCTCTCAAGCCAAACGAGGACAGTCTCACCTCATATACTCACGTAATCCACATACCCAACAAGAATTAAAAGTCGATCTAGCCTGAGAACCCTGACCATAAGCTCTACGTCCAGGCCTTCCTCTTCCTCGCCTCACATCAGAGTGAAACTTCTTATCACAGCGCCTCCTATTCTCTTCACCTCCAGGACCAAAATCTGTAGCTATCTTACCTGAGCTAGAACCATCCACACGAGAAGTCAAACTCAGGCTCTGCTCATTGTCCTTAGCTCGCGTCACCAACACATCAAAATCTGTGTAATCAGAGGCCAACATAAAAGTCTTCACCTCTTCACCAATCTATAATGGAAACGGTCGCAATGATGCCTATGACTTGGCACCAACTCAGGAGCTTACTGGCTCAACAGAACAAACTAAACCTCATACTCAGCCACATTCATGCTACCCTAAACCAAAGACATGAATTCGCGTTTCTTGTCATCCAAGTATCTAACTCCTAGATACTTCTTCTTGAAAGTAGCTTGGAAGAACTCTCAATCCACCTCATTAGGCTCCAAAGCCGCAGTTACAGTCGCCCACCAACTATAAGCATCACCTTGCAACAGCGAAATAGCATATCCCAGCTTACGTGCATCATTGCACCTCATTTGATCCAAAATCTAGATCGTACTAGCCATCCATGCCTCGGATGCCTCGGGTGACAAACCACGGTACTCAACACCACCCAAAGTACGCAAGTGTTCTAACCGCAACCCCGTTTGCCCAACAGCATGTGCATGCACTTACACTCTAAAACAGTAGCCTAGAATGCTCCAGTCATCGCCTGAACTAAAGGCGTCAAATCACCAAGCACAGACCCATCTTGCTCATGTTGTCCTTACTCCTCACTCCCGGGTAGAGGCGGTAGAAGAGGTAAATTCCCACCAGGAGGAAACTCATTCTCCTGATTTTCCTACCCTCCGACAATAGTAATCGTACCCGACCACAACTCTTTCCTCGGTCCCATTGTGCTATTATAAATAAGGCATGATAATAAAACAAAACAAAGTAATTAGGCAAACTTCAAGCAAGGATCCAAGACTTCCAATTCAATTTGAAACACTTTAACTATAGTAATAAGGCAATGGGTATCCCAATTTCCCCATAAGCATAGCATAAGGCATACAACATACGTATTCCAAGCACCGTGCACAACAATCAATCGGATTCAGCCTACAACATCATCATGTATATAACAAAACACATATACATCACAACCATCATGCATGGCATCAATATCATTTATTCATCAAGCAACATGATTATGACAAACATTGTGCAAAGCAAACATCATCACTCACTTGGAATCACATCACGTCAACTTACCAATAACTTACCATTATCTCATTCTTTCGTAACCTGGCTCTGATACCACCTAATGTAACCCCCTCGATTCAGTCTGGGCAAAAGGCCGAACCGAACGAGTCACACGGGGAATATTAAAATAAACCGGGATTGTTTACCTCAATAAAAGACCCTATTTTTCTCTTTTTATCTTGTCTAGATGCATATCTCAAACAAACGTCGATTAAGCACTCAATTGAATTCTAACACATATTTGGGACCATTTTGTAATTTTAGCAAATTATAAGGAAAACTTCAATTTTTAAGTTACAAATCTTTAAATAGCCATATTACACACCACTGTGTCAATTCTCAGCTCAAACCGATCATTCAAACACATTTAATTGCATCATCAACATTCAGGGATTGAAACGTAAAGAAACAAAACTTCAAAAGATTCCAATAACCATCTTAACAGTAGGGCGTTTCGAAACACATTGCCCTGTATAGGAACACCTTTTTTCGAAACATGTCCAAGTGTTTCAGAACATGAGCTCGTATCGAAACGGTCTCCAAGGTGTTTCAGAGCATAAACTTCCAGTAGCAAATTTAAGCGAACTCGTATCGAAACACTCCTCCCTGTTTCGAAACCCCTAGGCCATTTCAAGCTCACTGTTTCGGTACAGCCTTAGGCATACCAAAATGCTTGGGTTTGTAATGACACTTTTTGCTTGTTTTCACACTTTAATGCAATCATAATCATTCCAACATGCTTCCAACATGCATACAACATATCTAAACATTGATCCTCAGTCATTCATGGCGTATTCGTCATCATAACATGGCAAATTGCATCAAAGGTAAACTATAGGCATGCAACCTAGAAACAAGCCAAGCAAGATACCAAAGTGCAAAGTAGAGCATAAATCAAATACCAAAGGCCATTTACAAGTCTAAAACAGCAAACCGAACTTACTCAAAAGGGAGTTTACACAAATCTCCCAACAACACAACGGATCCCCCATTGCCCTTATTACGTATAGTCCAACCAAAACATACTTTTGCAAATGAAGTCTCTTGTGATCCCTTGCTACTTGTTGCCTCCAAAACCTCAATTATCTGCATTGATGGACAAATGAGAGCGTAAGCACACAAGGCTTAGTGAGGAGGCTCGAAAACAAAACACCATCAATGCATTAAAACCATTTTCCAAGTCCACATTAAAATCTCATTTCAATTTCCTAAAACATCATTTGAAAACCATCATGCCCTTTTAAACCATCCACTTTCCTTAAACCAAATCAGCATATTAAACACATGTATCATGAATCAACGGCAAGTTCCATTCTACACTCAATTTAAGTCTTCCCATGCATAACTACCATATGCAAAGCTTAAAGAGTAAAACATGCATAAACCACATTATGCAACATAAATCATTTCATTATACACCGTCAATTATATTGGCTTACAAGTGATCATTAAGCGAGTGCAAATCTCAAACCACATATCGGATACAATGATTCGACAAGTGTTCTCTCAACACTTCAAGCCATCTTAACCGGAATTGGTACTTTCACAACCAAAGGTACTATATCAACCAGGTACAACCACATCCCACGGGGACACCAACCCCATCATCGGTTTGATGCTTAACCTACTAAAGTGAGACGGGACACCAACCTCGACGATCGTTAGGGTACTTGGATGGAGACACAGGACACCAACCTCTCAACATCCAAGGAAACTTTTTATAGTGCATTCAATCCTATAGCTGGGTAACTATATACGATATCATCTATAAACCATTTTCACAACATCACTTGCCAATTTAATTCACATTTAACCATATACCTCATTGTTTTCAAATCATCATCAATAAATCATATTTACAAGCATTAAACCATGCTTAAATTCACAAGTATAAAACATATACATACAAGGCTCACTTACCATGTGCATCCTTCATCATCACATCATTAAAAACAGTAAACCACATACTTTAATCATGCTTTAACAATAGGTAACATGCATTTAAAAATCGAGTGCATAAACAAATCCATAATAGCACAATCCGAGGGAGAAATTCCTTAAACTTACTTTTGAACTTAAACATGTGTTTCAAAATTACATCTAAGTTCCCAAAACCACCTTTTAAGCATTTCAAAACTGAAATTCATATTCTCACTCACTGACACGCGAAACCTCGATTAGCCGACGCGAAACTAAGCGTCCAAAGCTCCCAAATCTTCATTGGTTGCTTCTGAAACATTCTCCCCTATTTTATCCATATAAGAACAGAGGATTAATGCATCTCAATGCATTAAAATCACCATCAAGCAAACCTATCTCGTTGCCTTGCCCAAATCCACCAAAATGCCCATCCGAAACAACTGAAAACATCATTGATTACTCTACAAACTCAACTCAGCCAAAATCTAACATTTCCAACCATTTATTAACATTGATTAACATCCAAAATTAATCTATTAACAATCTTATACCTCAAACATCCCCAAAATCACATTAACACCACAAAAACCCAATTCTAACAACCTAGACAACTAGAGATCCAAATAGTTTCGGGATTACCATGATCAAAACTCAATCTCAACATCATTAATCTTCCAAAACATGATCAAAATCAATCATAACTCGGCCAAAACAAATCCAACATGAAAATTACACAAAATCATCATTTTAAGCTTGATTTAGCCATTTTCTTCAAATCAATTACAAAACCTTATTAAGAAACACAAATAAAGAGTCAAATACTTGGGGATTTCATTAAAGAACCTTGATTAAAGGAGTAGCATGAAAATTACCTCTAATCCCTTGCTATTCCTCCAATTAACAAGATTTGATGAAAAATCTTCAAGAATCCTTTGAGATAAGTTGAGAAAACTCCTTAGAAAACATTTGGAAATCAAAGTGAAATGGAAAAGAAAGATATCTGGAAGTTTTGAAAGAAAAGGGATGTTTGGCTGATAAGAAAAGAGAGGAAATGAAAGTTATGTCAAAAATGGATTTGTAAAAGCTAAATCTCTTTTTAATCAAAAGTCATTTAATCTTTTTAGTAAAACCATAATTAAAACATCTCAATTAAAGAGATAGCTGATTATATTCAATATATCTCCCTAAAGATTCTAAGCTTTCCCCCTCTTACAAAATAGTCCTTTAAAAATAGTTTTCCATTTTTACGTTTTAGTCACTAAACTGAAATGCCTACTTTCCACATGTCGTTTTTCAAAATTAACTTTACTACACCCTTACATATATATTAAGAGGATTTTAGGAAAAATTTCCCATGTTTTTATCATTTTAGTCAAGGTTCTACGGACCCTAAACCAAACCACAAACTCCGAGGCCCAAATCCAGGGCGTTACATTTCAAATGATATTTTTTTAATTGAATTATGTTGTTTTCTATGCACGGTGTTTGTGATATGTGTGTTGATTGCTTTATGCCATGTTTGAGGGAAAATTTGGGATGCTCATTGCCTTATTACTATAGCTTGAAAAGTTTTCTGAAATGATTTGATTTAGAAAGGCAGTCTTGGATCCTTGCTTGAAGCTTACTTGATTGTTTAGTTTATTATCATGCCTTAGACATAATAGCACGATAGGATCGAGGAGAGAGTTGCGATCTAGTACGATTGTTGATGCCATAGGGCAGGGAAATCAGGTGAACAAAATACCTCTTGGAGGAAATCCACCTCCTCCACCTGATCCTCTTGAGGATGTGGAGTAAGTACAACCTGAGCCATCTGGGCCAGGGTTGGGTGATTTGACGCCTTTAGTTCAGGCGATGACTAGAGCTTTATGGACTGTTGTTGCTGGAGTGCAAGTGTAAGCACCAGCTGTTGGGAAAACGAGGTTGTCATTAGAGCGTTTGTGTAGTCTGGGTGGTGTTGAGTATCGAGGTTTGTCGCCTGAGGCATCCAAGGCTTGGATGACCAGTACGATTTGGATTTTGGAACAGATGGAGTGCAATGATGCACGAAAGCTAGGGTCTGTTGTCTATATGTTGCAAGGCGATTCTTATGGTTGGTGGATGAATATAACTGAGACTATGGAGCCTAATGATGTGAACTGAGAGTTCTTCCAAACTTTAAGAAAAAGTATCCAGGGGTTAGATACTTGGATGATAAGAAAAGTGAATTCATGTCTTTAGTTCAGGGTAACATGACTGTGGTTGGGTATGAGATTCAGTTTGTTCGTTTGAGCATGTATGCTCCTGAGTTGGTGCTGAGTAACAGGCATCGTTGTGACTGATTTCGTTATGGTCTTCTGCAAGAAGTGAAGCCTTACATGTTGGCCTCTGATTATACAAATTTTGATGAGTTGGTGACGTGAGCTAAGGATATTGAACAGAGTTCGGGATTGTTTTCTCGTGTGGATGGTTCTAGCTCGAGTAAGAGAGCTGTAGATTTTAGTTCTAGTGGTGGATAGTATAAGAGACAACGTGACAAGAAGTATCGCTCTGATGCGAGACATGGTGGAGGTAGGACTGGGTGTGGAACACATGGTCAAGGTGCTCAGGCTAGACCGAATTTTAACACTTGTTGGGCATGCGAATCACATGAACATATGAGGCGAGACTGTCCACATTTGGCTCGAGAAGGGCATGATCCTACAGTTGGTGTGGCTAACTCTTGTTGGATTTGTGGATCGGCTAACCATTTGAGACGTGATTGTTTGTTGTTGGCTGGTGGTAGTCAAGCCAGGGCACCTATTGTTGTACCACATCGAGGTTGTGGGCACGGTCGTGGTAATTTCCAGCGTAGAGAGGATGGTCAGATGGTTGTGGCTCATGTAGTGGCGGTTCAACCTAAGGGTGGTGGTCTTGCGAGGGTGTATACACATCGTGAAGGATTCAATGATACTAATGTGATTGCAGGTACTTTTACTTTCCAATCCTTGTCGTTGTTTTCTTTGAATGATTCTGATCCTATGCATTCATACATCTTGAGTGAGCATGCACATTTTCTTGATATCCCTGTTGAGGTGTTAGATGTGGGAATGCAAGTAACTAGTTATTTTGGTGAAACGGTTATTACCAAAAGGTTGTTTAGGAGATGTCCTTTATCTGTTCAAGGTCACGTGTTTGCAGTTGATTTAATAGAGTTGCCTTTTTTATGGTTTTGATGTAATCTTGGGTATGGATTGGTTGTTGGAGCATAGGTCTATGGTTGATTTTGAAACCAGGCGAGTTTCCTTGAAACTTGCTGACAATTAAGAAGTGGTAATCGTGGGTGAGAATGGTAAATTCTTGTCCAATAATGTTTCGGGTCTGAAGCGAGTCGTTTGATGGAATCATGTTGCAAGGCTTTCTTAGCTTATGTTATGAATTCGGGATCGAAGGAAATGCGTGTTCAGGACATATGTGCGGTATGTGAGTTTACGGGCGTATTTCCAGAGGAATTGCCTGGTTTGCCGCCAAATAGAGAGGTTGAGTTTGGCATTGAGCTGTATGAAAATAAAACACCAGTGTCTATTGCTCCTTATCGTATGGATCTGAAAGAGTTGAAGGAATTGAAATGCAACTTCAAGAGTTGCTTGATCAAGGGTTTATTAGGCCTAGTGAAAAGGGGTGCGTCGGTGTTCTTTGTGAAAAAAAAGGATGGCGCGATGCGAGTGTGTAATGATTATCAGCAATTGAACAAGTTAACAATTAAGAACAAGTATCCTTTGCCAAGGATTGATGATATTTTTGACCAATTTTGAGGTGCTTCGATGTTTTCTAAGATTGGTTTGAGATTTGGGTATTATCAATTGAACGTGAAGGATGTGGATTGTAACGCCCCGGTTTTGGGCTTGGTAGTTTTGGGCGTTGACCGGTTTGGTCAAAGTGATGTTCGAATCTAAAGAGGTGAAATTAGGAAAGCCTAGTTCAGGTTGCATTAAAAATATGGAAAAATGTTCTAAAATCATCTTTTAATATAATTAAGTGAACTGTGAAATCAATTTTGGAAAATGAGTTTTGGAAGGGTGACATTTTGGCTAGTGACCAAAATGTAATTTTTGAAAGTTTGGTGACTGTTTTCGAAAGGGTTGGAACTTTGAATCTTTAAGGAGCTATTAATCCAAAAGTAGTTTCTCCAGATTTTTCTAAGATATTTTGGGATATATTCTGATTTTAAAACATGTTAAAAGAGGAGGGAAAAACCATTTGGCTATTTTTGTTAACTAACTTTCCAATTTTCTTTCTCTCATTTTCTCTCAACCCAAACACCTATTTTCCAGAGAATTGCTTCTGATTTTCTCACCTAAATCTCTCCTTTCAACTCTCTTTTGATTCCTAATCAACATATCTACAAAACCTCATCATTTGCTACTTGATTCATCAAGGTTTTTGATTCCAAAAAGAGGAGAAACTCAAGTTTGGAGGTAAGAACGTCCTTCTCCTCTAAACTATCAGTTCTTTACTGAAATTCCTAAGTTTTCAATCCTTAATTGATGTTTTATTAAAGGCTTTTAAGATGTGAATTGGATCTTGGCTTATAATGCAAGATTTGGTGATTTTTGATGATTTTCGTTTGATCTGTTAAATTTGTGATTTGAGATGTGTTTTTGATGTTAAATGAACACTAAATTGATAAGGAATTGAGTTTTGATCAATGCAATCCCGGATAGGTTGAGTTTCCTAAGTTTAGCTTGTGTTTCTAGGTTGTTTTTGGTGAGATCTTGTGGATCTGTTGTTGCTGGAGGTATAAGGATGTTGTTAGACTCTTTTTAGATGTTAAATGATGTTGAAAGATGTTTTGTGTTGATGGTTTATGGCTGGGCTTTGTTGAGAAGTGGTTTGGATGCATTTTCGGTTGTGTTTGGTAGCCGAAAATGGAGTGTGGATGAGAGCAGCGAGTTTAGGTGCTTTCATTGAAGCAATTAATGCATGATGATGCATTAATCCTCTGCTTTGATGTGTTAAAACATGGGAGGCATCTTTGGATCCAAGAATTGTTGATCCGGAAGCTTGAATTGGTGCTTCGGCAAGAGGCGAAGTGGAATCGGTGAGTGAGTGAAAAATGGTTTTCGGCTTTGAAACCAATGTCTTGGGAGCTTAGTTTAAGTCTAAACAACTTAGCTAAGCTCAAGTGTAAGTTTTCGGAAAGTACTCTCTAGTGGTGGCCATGATTTTGTTGTGATGCAATGTGGTTTATTGCATGATTTAAATACTGTTTTGAAAGCATGATTTAGCATGGTAATTGCTGTTTTTGTAAGCCATATGTTGAAGGAAGCTCAAGGTAAGAGTTCCTTGTTTTTGTACATTGATAAAATGTGGTTTGATGCTTTTAAATGCATGATGAATATGGCTTGGTTTAATTCTTTAAAACAGTGGATAAATTGATGATAATGATGTATATTGGCAAGTGATGTTTTGAAAAGGTTAAGGTCACTAAGGTGGTTAAAAGTCCTTGAGTGAGCCTTGTTTACTTAAGAACATCAAGGTGGTTAAAAGTCCTTGAATGGTTCTTGTATGGACACAAAGGTGGTTAAAAGTCCTTGTGTGATCCTTTCCATGGTGTTTAAAAGTCCATGGGGCCAAGGTGTTTAAAAGTCCTTGGGGCCAAGGTGTTTAAAAGTCCTTGGGGTGAAAGTTGATGAACTTGTTTTTAAAGAAATGGAACTTATCACTTGTGGCCAATATGACATGTTATGATATGAAGCATGTGATGCTTGTTTAAAGTATGCTTTTGAGCATGTGCAATTGATGATTTGAAGCATGATTTATAAATGTTTTATAAATGCATTATTGAATGGTTTTATGAGCATTCCTCACTAAGCTTTTGCTTACGCTCTCTTTCGTCTTCTTAATTCAATAATGCAGAACATTAGAGTACCTTGAGGGCAGCAAGAAGGTCAAGCAATCAAGTGAAAGTAGAGCTCAAAGTATGGAAGGTTTCTTAAGTACACTTTTAGCTTTTGGTAATTTGGCAATGGGGGACCTATGTGTATGTTTTGGGAGAGGTTTTGAACTCCCTAAGTATGTTGAATGTTGATGTGAATGCTGGTTTTTAGTGTTTGGCCTTTATATGCTTGAATTGGAAGTTTATGCTTGAATGGCTTGCTTGTGTAGGAAGCATGCCTATAGATTTGGGGCTTTTCACATGTGATGTTGTTTTGATGAATCGTTGATGCAAGTATGTCTTATATATGTTGAATTGCATGCTGGTAAAGTTTGGTAGCATTTGGAGCATGATTGGATGATTAATTGCATGTTTAAGAATGCATTTAGGGGCAATCTGTGCAGGGCGTTTCGGAACAGTGCAACCCGTTTCGGGACAGGTGCCTTAAACAAGCCCAGGCGTCCGAAACGGGAGGGACCGTTCCGAAACGGTTTGGCTACTGCCAGCCCGTGTATCGGTACGCGTTGCGGAACGGCCCCGCGTTTCGTAACGGGCTCTGCCTGTTTCGGAACGGGTGACCGTTAGGGGCTGACATTGGCAGTTATATGTTTTGAATTGTTTGTGTTTTGGTCCCGAATCTTGTTTGTGCAATTGTATGAGTTTGGGAAGTCCTTTTGAGCTGAAATTTCACAGTGAAGCATGAAACCTGACTAATTACAAGCTGGTAACTTTAATTTGGGTTAAGTCCTCATATTTATCAGAAATTGCAATTTGGTCCCTAAAGTTGTAATTTGTTCAATTGGGTCCCTGTTTGATCTCTGATGTTTGTGATCTTTGAGTATGATGTTTGTGTGATCACAATTAGGGCTAATGTGCATCTAGACAAGATTAAAAAGAAAAAAAGGGTCGTTAATCAAGGTTGACTTTCGGGTTGACTTTGGTTTTCCCCGTGTGACTTTCTTAATTCGGGTCAACCGTCTAGGCCGGGTTAAGGGGGTTACATTTGGTGGTATCAGAGCTGAGTTCTCGAGTAATTAGGAATGTTTGTATGCATGATTGAAGTGTGTATGCCTTGTGTGCTTGTTGTTCGAAAGTATGTTTAGTGGCTTGTATTTTGGATGCAAATTGAGATGTATGCTGTGGTGTAGCATGATGTGGGTACCCATTGCCAAATAAAAGCTAAAGAAATGATGTTGATTTTGAAAGAAATTGAGCTTGAATACTTGGATTGCTTACCTTGCTGGGCCTGACTTTGTTTTATTTGCATTGATATTGCATGGTAAAAGTATGGCACCACGTAGAGAGTTAAGGAGTAGCGTGAGAGCTACGACCCCGGATGGGAATGAGAACGAAGAGAATGCGGGTAGTGTTGTGTTACCTCCTCCTCCACCTGGTGGTGGTGGTGCGGAGAGAGAAAGAGCTGGAGCTGCAGCAGCTGGTGCTGGAGCTGCTGGACCAGAGGTTGGTCAGGGGCAAGCTATGCCTGATATGTCTGTGTTGGTACAAGCTATTGCGGGTGCTTTTCGAGCAGCAGTAGCTGGAGCTCAAGGAGCTGGGCATCAGGGAGATGCTGGAGTTAGACTACCTTTGGAGCGTCTGCGCAGTCTTGGTGGGACTGAGTTCAGGGGTATGTCAGCTGAGAGTTCGGAAGCTTGGCTAGAGAGTACCAAGCGAATCTTGGGTCAGATGAGTTGCACTGATGTGCAAAAGTTGGGTTGTGTTGTGTCCTTGCTGCAGGACGATGCTTATACGTGGTGGACGACCACTATAGCTGGAATGGCTGAAGCTGATGTGACTTGGACATTCTTTCAGAATGTGTTCAAGCGGAGATATCTTGGTGTGAGATATCTTGATGAGAAGAAACGTGAGTTCATGACTCTTACCCAGGGGAGCATGACAGTGGCTGAGTATGAGGTGCAGTTTGTGCGACTCAGTCAGTATGCACCTGAGCTTATTCCTGATGAACGGGAGAGGTGCGAAAGGTTTCGTTATGGTCTTATAACGGAGGTAAAGATGTATGTGCTGGCCACCGAGTATGATGATTTTGATGTGTTGGTGGGCCGAGCTAAGGACATAGAGATGAATTTGGGTTTGGCTGCGAAAGGTGCTGGAGCAAGTTCTGGTAAGAGAGCTGCTGAGTATAGTTCCGGAGGTGGACGGAACAAGAGGGGACGTGATCAGAGGTATCAGTCCTCAGCTAAGAGAGGGGGTGGTGCACCTGCTAGAGGGGGCAATGCTAGAGCTGACCCTAGTGCTTGCTGGATATGTGGTTCACGTGGTCACATGAAGCGTGACTGTCCTCGTGCTGTGAGGGAGGTGCAAGCTCCTGTTGTGGCAACTGGTTTTGGGTGCTGGAATTGTGGTTCTGCAGACCACTTGAGGCGAGATTGTCCGAGGTTGGCTGGTGATCAGATGCGTGCTCCTGCTGTTGCTGCACCACAGAGAGGTCGTGGGCGCGGCCGTGGTAATTTCCAGAGGCGTGAGGAAGGTGGTCGTGGAGTAGCCCATGTTGTGGCTATTCAGCCTGAAGGTGGAGGTCAAGCGAGGGTGTATGCTCAGCGTGAGGGAAGGAATGATGCAGATGTGATTGCAGGTACCTTTACTTTGCAATCCTTGTCATTGCTTTCTTTGATTGATTCTGGATCTACGCATTCATACATTTTGCGTGAGCATGCTGAACTGCTTGGTTTGCCTGTTGAGTCTTTGGATGTTGGTGTTCGTGTCACTAGTTCTTTTGGTGAAACTGTTGTGACTCGAAAGCTTTATAGAAGGTGTCCCTTGGTTGTTCAAGAACATGTTTTTCATGTTGATCTTATGGAGTTGCCCTTTTATGGTTTTGATGTGATCCTTGGTATGGATTGGCTTGCTGAGCATCGTGCTGTTGTAGATTGTGAAAACAAACGGGTTTCGCTTAAGCTTGCGGATGATTATGAAGTTGTTGTGGTTGGTGAGAATGTGAAGTTTCTTGCCAATGTTGTTTCTACCTTGGAGGCGAGCAGGATGCTGAGGCAAGGTTGCGAAGCTTATCTAGCTTTTGTGATGAATCCTAGCTCTAAGGAGTTGAGGGTGCAAGATATCAGGGTTGTGAAGGAGTTTCCTGGTGTTTTTCCTGAGGAGTTGCCTGGTTTACCTCCTAATCGCGAGGTGGAGTTTGGAATTGAGCTGTATGAGAATACAACTCATGTGTCCATTACTCCCTATAGAATGGCACCTAAGGAGCTGAAGGAGCTGAAGACGCAGTTGCAAGAGCTGCTTGATCGTGGTTTCATCCGGCCGAGTGTGTCACCTTGGGGTGCACCGGTCTTGTTTGTGAAGAAGAAGGATGGCACTATGAGGATGTGCATTGATTACCGTCAGCTGAACAAGTTGACTCTCAAGAATCGGTATCCTTTGCCGAGGATTGATGATCTCTTTGATCAATTTCGGGGAGCTGTTGTGTTCTCTAAGATTGACCTGAGGTCAGGGTATTATCAGTTGAAGGTGAAGGATGTGGATGTGCCTAAGACAGCTTTCAGGACAAGGTATGGGCATTATGAGTTCCTTGTGATGCCGTTTGGTTTGACAAATGCTCCTGCTGCTTTCATGGACATGATGAACCGTGTGTTTCATGAATACCTGGACAAGTTCGTTGTGGTATTCATTGATGATATCCTCGTGTACTCGCGTACTGAGGAGGAGCATGAAGAGCATTTGAGGATTGTTTTGCAAGCTTTGTTGGAGAATCAGCTTTATGCTAAGCTGAGCAAGTGTGAGTTCTGGCTTAAGGAGGTGGTGTTTCTTGGGCATGTGGTCTCAGCTGAGGGGATTCGTGTTGATCCTCAGAAGATTGAGGCAGTGATGAACTCGAAAGTTCCTAAGTCTGTTCATGAGGTCCGTAGTTTCCTTGGTTTGGCAGGATACTACCGAAGGTTTGTGGATGGTTTTTCCAAGATTGCTGCTCCTTTGACGAAGCTGTTACAGAAAGATGTTAAGTATGAGTGGACAGAGGTGAGACAGCAAGCTTTTGAGAAGCTGAAGGCGGCTTTGACGCAAGCTCCTATCTTGGTTCAGCCTGAATCAGGGAAAGAGTTTGTGGTCTATAGTGATGCATCCTATGTTGGTTTGGGGTGTGTGCTGATGCAAGAGGGTAAGGTGGTGGCTTATGCATCGCGGCAGTTGAAAGTGCATGAGCACAATTACCCTACGCATGATATTGAGCTGGCTGCAGTGATTTTTGCTCTGAAGATCTGGAGGCATTATCTGTATGGTGAGAAGTGTACGGTGTACACGGATCACAAGAGCTTGAGGTATCTGATGTCTCAGAAGGAGTTGAATCTTAGGCAGCCGCGTTGGTTGGAGTTGCTCAAGGATTATGATCTGACGATCGAGTATCATCCTGGAAAGGCTAATGTTGTTGCGGATGCCTTGAGTAGGAAGGTAGCTGTTGAGCTGAGGGCTATGTTTGCTAGCTTGAGCATATCGCGAGATGGTGGTCTTGTTGCTGAGTTGCAGGTGAAACCATCGTTGGTTCAGTTGATCAAGGATAAGCAGTTGCTGGATGATTCCTTGGTGTCTCATGTTCAGGATATCGCGGAGGGTAGACCTTCGGATTTCTGTTTTAATGATAATGGTGTGTTGTGTTTTGGGAGTCGAATAGTAGTGCCTGATGATGCTGAGTTGAGGCGTGCTATTCTGACTGAAGGTCATAGTAGTCCTTTTGCTATGCACCCTGGTAGTACTAAGATGTACCGTGATCTTCGTGATGAGTACTATTGGGTGGGTTTGAAGAAGGATGTTGCAGAGTTTGTGAGCAAGTGTTTGGTGTGTCAGCGAGTTAAGGCTGAACATCAGGTTCCTTCTGGGTTGTTGCAACCGTTGAAAATCCTTTAATGGAAGTGGGAAAGGGTTACCATGGATTTTGTATCTGGTTTACCTTTGTCTCCTTCGAAGAAGAATTCGGTTTGGGTGATTGTGGATCGCCTGACGAAGTGTGCGCATTTCTTGCCTGTGCATATTACGTTCTCTTTGGATAAGCTGGCAGAGCTGTACATTGCTGAGATTGTGAGGTTGCATGGTGTGCCTAAGACGATTGTGTCGGATAGGGATCCGAGGTTCACATCGCGTTTCTGGCAGTGTTTGCATCAAGCTTTGGGTACAAGGTTGCATTTCAGTACATCCTATCATCCTCAGTCGGATGGTCAGTCTGAGCGAGTTATCCAGATCTTGGAGGATATGTTGAGGTGCTGCGTGATTGAGTTCCAAGGTTCTTGGGAGAAGCATCTGCCTTTGGTTGAGTTCGCTTATAACAATAGTTATCAGGCGAGTATACAGATGGCACCTTATGAGGCTTTGTACGGGAGGAAGTGTAGGACCCCTCTTTGTTGGGCTAAAACTGGTCAAAAGTTGGTTTCGATGCCGGCTTTGTTGAAAGGGACCACTGAGAAGGTGAAGCTTATCTGTGAGCGGTTGAAGGCTGCCTCTGATCGGCAGAAGTCTTACGCGGATTTGAAGCGTAAGGAGATAGAGTATGCGGTGGGTGACCGTGTGTTCTTGAAGGTTTCGCCTTGGAAGAAGGTGATGAGGTTTGGCCGGAAGGGTAAGCTGAGCCCTAGATACATTGGACCATATGAGGTTGTTGAGCGTATAGGTCCTGTTGCGTATCGGTTGAGGTTACCTCAGGAGTTGGAGAAGATTCATGATGTGTTCCATGTTTCTATGCTCCGGAAGTATAGGTCTGATCCTTCGCATGTGATGCCTGTGGAGGAGGTGGAATTGAATCCGGATTTGACCTATGATGAGGAACCGGTGAAGGTTCTGGATTCGGATAGCAAGGTTCTTCGTGGCAAGACCATTGAGTTGGTGAAGGTGCTGTGGAAGCATCGAGGTGTTGAGGAAGCCATGTGGGAGCGGAAGGAAGACATGCTGAAGCAGTTTCCTTATCTCTTTCCTTCAGGTAAATTTCGAGGACGAAATTTCTTAAGGGGGGAGAGTTGTAACGCCCCGGTTTTGGGCTTGGTAGTTTTGGGCGTTGACCGGTTTGGTCAAAGTGCTGTTCGAATCTAAAGAGGTGAAATTAGGAAAGCCTAGTTCGGGTTGCATTAAAAATATGGAAAAATGTTCTAAAATCATCTTTTAATATAATTAAGTGAACTGTGAAATCAATTTTGGAAAATGAGTTTTGGAAGGGTGACATTTTGGCTAGTGACCAAAATGTAATTTTTGAAAGTTTGGTGACTGTTTTCGAAAGGGTTGGAACTTTGAATCTTTAAGGAGCTATTAATCAAAAAGTAGTTTCTCCAGATTTTTCTAAGATATTTTGGGATATATTCTGATTTTAAAACATGTTAAAAGAGGAGGGAAAAGCCATTTGGCTATTTTTGTTAACTAACTTTCCAATTTTCTTTCTCTCATTTTCTCTCAACCCAAACACCTATTTTCCAGAGAATTGCTTCTGATTTTCTCACCTAAATCTCTCCTTTCAACTCTCTTTTGATTCCTAATCAACATATCTACAAAACCTCATCATTTGCTACTTGATTCATCAAGGTTTTTGATTCCAAAAAGAGGAGAAACTCAAGTTTGGAGGTAAGAACGTCCTTCTCCTCTAAACTATCAGTTCTTTACTGAAATTCCTAAGTTTTCAATCCTTAATTGATGTTTTATTAAAGGCTTTTAAGATGTGAATTGGATCTTGGCTTATAATGCAAGATTTGGTGATTTTTGATGATTTTCGTTTGATCTGTTAAATTTGTGATTTGAGATGTGTTTTTGATGTTAAATGAACACTAAATTGATAAGGAATTGAGTTTTGATCAATGCAATCCCGGATAGGTTGAGTTTCCTAAGTTTAGCTTGTGTTTCTAGGTTGTTTTTGGTGAGATCTTGTGGATCTGTTGTTGCTGGAGGTATAAGGATGTTGTTAGACTCTTTTTAGATGTTAAATGATGTTGAAAGATGTTTTGTGTTGATGGTTTATGGCTGGGCTTTGTTGAGAAGTGGTTTGGATGCATTTTCGGTTGTGTTTGGTAGCCGAAAATGGAGTGTGGATGAGAGCAGCGAGTTTAGGTGCTTTCATTGAAGCAATTAATGCATGATGATGCATTAATCCTCTGCTTTGATGTGTTAAAACATGGGAGGCATCTTTGGATCCAAGAATTGTTGATCCGGAAGCTTGAATTGGTGCTTCGGCAAGAGGCGAAGTGGAATCGGTGAGTGAGTGAAAAATGGTTTTCGGCTTTGAAACCAATGTCTTGGGAGCTTAGTTTAAGTCTAAACAACTTTGCTAAGCTCAAGTGTAAGTTTTCGGAAAGTACTCTCTAGTGGTGGCCATGATTTTGTTGTGATGCAATGTGGTTTATTGCATGATTTAAATACTGTTTTGAAAGCATGATTTAGCATGGTAATTGTTGTTTTTGTAAGCCATATGTTGAAGGAAGCTCAAGGTAAGAGTTCCTTGTTTTTGTACATTGATAAAATGTGGTTTGATGCTTTTAAATGCATGATGAATATGGCTTGGTTTAATTCTTTAAAACAGTGGATAAATTGATGATAATGATGTATATTGGCAAGTGATGTTTTGAAAAGGTTAAGGTCACTAAGGTGGTTAAAAGTCCTTGAGTGAGCCTTGTTTACTTAAGAACATCAAGGTGGTTAAAAGTCCTTGAATGGTTCTTGTATGGACACAAAGGTGGTTAAAAGTCCTTGTGTGATCCTTTCCATGGTGTTTAAAAGTCCATGGGGCCAAGGTGTTTAAAAGTCCATGGGGCCAAGGTGTTTAAAAGTCCTTGGGGTGAAAGTTGATGAAATTGTTTTTAAAGAAATGGAACTTATCACTTGTGGCCAATATGACATGTTATGATATGAAGCATGTGATGCTTGTTTAAAGTATGCTTTTGAGCATGTGCAATTGATGATTTGAAGCATGATTTATAAATGTTTTATAAATGCATTATTGAATGGTTTTATGAGCATTCCTCACTAAGCTTTTGCTTACGCTCTCTTTCGTCTTCTTAATTCAATAATGCAGAACATTAGAGTACCTTGAGGGCAGCAAGAAGGTCAAGCAATCAAGTGAAAGTAGAGCTCAAAGTATGGAAGGTTTCTTAAGTACACTTTTAGCTTTTGGTAATTTGGCAATGGGGGACCTATGTGTATGTTTTGGGAGAGGTTTTGAACTCCCTAAGTATGTTGAATGTTGATGTGAATGCTGGTTTTTAGTGTTTGGCCTTTATATGCTTGAATTGGAAGTTTATGCTTGAATGGCTTGCTTGTGTAGGAAGCATGCCTATAGATTTGGGGCTTTTCACATGTGATGTTGTTTTGATGAATCGTTGATGCAAGTATGTCTTATATATGTTGAATTGCATGCTGGTAAAGTTTGGTAGCATTTGGAGCATGATTGGATGATTAATTGCATGTTTAAGAATGCATTTAGGGGCAATCTGTGTAGGGCGTTTCGGAACAGTGCAACCCGTTTCGGAACAGGTGCCTTAAACAAGCCCAGGCGTCCGAAACGGGAGGGACCGTTCCGAAACGGTTTGGCTACTGCCAGCCCGTGTATCGGTACGCGTTGCGGAACGGCCCCGCGTTTCGAAACGGGCTCTGCCTGTTTCGGAACGGGTGACCGTTAGGGGCTGACATTGGCAGTTATATGTTTTGAATTGTTTGCGTTTTGGTCCCGAATCTTGTTTGTGCAATTGTATGAGTTTGGGAAGTCCTTTTGAGCTGAAATTTCACAGTGAAGCATGAAACCTGACTAATTACAAGCTGGTAACTTTAATTTGGGTTAAGTCCTCATATTTATCAGAAATTGCAATTTGGTCCCTAAAGTTGTAATTTGTTCAATTGTGTCCCTGTTTGATCTCTGATGTTTGTGATCTTTGAGTATGATGTTTGTGTGATCACAATTAGGGCTAATGTGCATCTAGACAAGATTAAAAAGAAAAAAAGGGTCGTTAATCAAGGTTGACTTTCGGGTTGACTTTGGTTTTCCCCGTGTGACTTTCTTAATTCGGGTCAACCGTCTAGGCCGGGTTAAGGGGGTTACATGGATGTTCCTAAGACTACTTTTCGTACGAGGTACATGAATTATGAGTTTTTGGACCAGTTTGTAGTTGTGTTTATTGATGATATCCTTGTGTACTCTCGTACCGAGAAGGATCATGATAAACATTTGTGAATTGTGTTGCAAGCTATGTTGGATAATCAATTCTACGCTAAGTTGAGTAAATGTGAGTTTTGGCTTAGAGAAGTTGTTTTTCTTAGACATGTTGTGTCAGCCGAGGGTATTCGAGTTGATACATGTAAGATCGAGGCGTTGATGAGTTGGAAATCACCTAAGCCTGTTCAGGAAGTCTGTAGTTTTCTTGGGTTGGTTGGTTATTACCGTAGGATTGTGGATGGTTTTTCGAAGATTGTTGCTCTATTAACCAAGTTGTTGCAAAAGAATGTTTGCTTTGAGTGGATGAATGATAGACCACGAGCTTTTGAGAAGTTCAAGGAAGCTTTGACACAAGCTCCTATTTTGATTAACCTGAGTCGGGTAAAGAGTTTGCGGTTTATAGTGATGCATAATATGTTGGTTTGGGTTATGTGTTGATGCAAGGTGGAAAAGTTATGGCTTATGCATCTAGGCAATTGAAGGTGCGCGAGCGCAACTACCCTACCCGTGATCTTGAGCTTGTCGTAGTTGTGTTTGCTTTGAAATTTTGGAGGAATTATCTTTATGGTGAAAAGTGTGTTATTTATACAGATCATATGAGTTTAAAGTATATGATGACTCAAAATAATTTGAATCTTAGGCAATGTTGATGGTTGGAGTTGCTTAAGGATTATGATTTTATGATTGAATATCATCCAGGGAAAGCTAATGTGGTAGCTGATGCTTTGAGTAGGAAGGTTGCGGTTGAGATGAGGGCCATGTTTGCATGGTTGAGTGTGACGCAAGATGGAGGTTTGTTGGCCGAGTTGCAAGTTAAGCCATATTTTTCACAGTTGAATAAGGAAAAGAAACCTTATGATGAGGAGTTAGTGCTGCATGTTAAGGATATTATGGATGGGAATCCGATGGATTTTCGTTTTAATGATGATGGAGTGTTGTGTTTCAAGGATCGGATAGTGGTGCCTAATGATGATAAGTTGAGGCGAACCATTTTGACCAAAGCGCACCGTAGTCTTTTTTCTATGCATCCTGGTAGTACTAAGATGTATCGAGGCTTGAAGAAATAGTACTATTGGGTTGGTCTAAAGAGAGATGTGGCTGATTTTGTTGCTAGGTGCATGGTATGTCAGCGTGTTAAGGCTGGACATCAGTTTCCTTCCAGGTTGTTGCAACCTTTGAGAATACTGCAATGGAAATGGGAGAGAATCACCATGGATTTTGTGTCTGGGTTGCCGTTAACACCAACCAAGAAAGATTCTATTTGGGTGATTGTTGATCAATTTACGAAGTGTGCATTTTTTTCCTGTACATATGGCGTATACTTTGGATAAGTTGGCGGATTTGTACATTTATGAGATTTTGCGTTTGCACGGGGTGCCCAAGTCTATAGTTTTAGACAGATTCATGGTTTACGATGAGGTTTTGGGAGTGTTTGCATCGAGCTTTGGGTATACGGTTGAATTTCAGCACTTCGTATCATCCTCAGTCGGATGGTCAATCTGAACTTGTGATTCAGATTTTGGAAGACATGCTGAGATTTTGTGTCGTTGAGTTGCAAGGAACCTGGGAGAAACAATTGCCTTTGGTGGAGTTTGCGTATAATAACAGTTACCAAGCTAGTATACAAATGGCACCGTATGAGGTTTTGTATGGTAGAAGATGTCGTACGCCTTTGTGTTGGGCTAAAGTTAGGGAAAATGTGTTTAATTGCCTAATGTTTTGAAAGGCACAAATGAGAAAGTGAAGTTTATTTGTTATCGTCTAAAAGCTGCCTCAGATCGTCAAAAATCCTACGCAAATTTGAAGCGTAGGGAGATGGAGTTTGCGGCTGGGGGTCGTGTGTTTTTTAAAATGTCACCTTTGAATAAGGTGATGAGGTTTGGACGTAAGGGTAAGCTTAGTCCAAGGTTTATAGGACCATATAAAGTCGTTGAGTGTATTGGTCATGTTACGTATCATTTGAGGTTACCTCTCGAGTTGGAGAAAATTCATGATGTGTTTCATGGGTCGATGTTGCGGAGGTATAGATCGGATCCATCGCATGTTATGCCAGTTGAGGATATTGAGTTGCGACCGGATTTGTCTTATAATGAGGAACCTATTGAGATTCTTGATTCTAGTAGCAAAGTTCTTCGTGGTAAGACAATTGAACTTGTATAGGTGTTGTGGCAACATTGAGGAATTGAGGAAGCCACGTGGGAAAGCATGACGGACATGTTGAAACAGTTTTCACACCTTTTTCCTCTAGGTAAAATTTCGATAACAAAATTTCCTAAGTGGGGGACAGTTGAAATGCCCCAATTTTGGGCCTAGAGGTTTTGGGATGGCTTTAGGGTCCTTTGGACTGATATAGAGATATGGGTTAGTTTCAGGATGAGTTCAAGGAAAACCTATTTCGGAAGGTGATAAAAATACAAAAAAAATTATCTAAAATCCATTTTAAATGTATAAAAGGTTTTGGTGAAATCAATTTTGGAAAATAGTATTTAGAATTCAGACATTTTGGATCTAGTGACTAAAATGTAAACTTTGAAAATTGTTTTTAGCGATTGTTTTGTAAAAGGATCAAAACTTTGAATCCTTAATGAGTTATTTGCCCAAAGTCTAATATCAGACTTTTATCCCTTAATTGGCTTATTTTAAATGATTTTTAATTAATAAAAGGGGTTGGAGGAATTAATTGATGGTTATTGCATTAAAACAAATTTAACGTAACTTATTTTCTCTCAAAAACTTTCTCTCAAATTCTCTTCAGCTAAACACCCATTTATTCTTCAAAATCTTAAGGGGGAAAACATCCATTAGAGGTGAATTGCATGTTTCTCCTCTAATTGGAGGTTGATCCGAAAGAGACCGATGGAGCTTTGGAGGCTTCAGACGCTTAGTTTCGCGTCGGTGAATTGAGCTTTCGCGTGTCGGTGAGTGACAACGTGGATTTCTACTTTGAAAGGTTTTAAAATTGGTTTTGAGAACTTAGATTTAAGCTTGAAACGCTTGTCTAAGTTCGGAAGTAAGTATAAGAGGTTTTCTCTCTCGATTGTGCTATTATGAAATGGTTTTATGCAATTGGTTTTGATTTCATTTTACCTACTATTAAAGCATGTTTAAAGTATGAGATAAACTGTTTTAATGATGAGAAGAGGAAGGATGCACATGGTAAGTGATCCTTGTAAGTATATGTTTTATACTTGTGGTTTAAAGCATGATTTGATGCTTTGGAAAAATGGTTTATTGTTGATGCTTTGAAAATAGTGAGGTATATGGTTAAATGTGAATTATATTGGCAAGTGATGATATGGAAATGGTTTTGAAAATGCTATCGGATATAGTAAGCCGACTATAGGATTGAGTGAACTATAAATAAGTCACCTTGGATGTCGAGGAGGTTGGTGTCCTGTCTCCATCCAAGTACACTAACGATCGAGGAGGTTGGTGTCTCGTCTCTCGTTAGTGGGTTAAGCATCTAACTGATGTTTGGGGTTGTTATCCCCGTAGGGTTGTTGTCCCTGTTGTTTGTGATTGTACCATTTGGTTGTGATTGTACCATTATTCCGGTTAAGATGTGTAACCCCCTTGACCCGGTCTAACCGTTTTATCGACTCGAGCGAGTTACACGGGGAATATTGAAATAAACCAGCGAAGATTTACTTCAATAAGCGACCATTTTTTTCCTTTTTATCTTGTCTAGATTCTCTTATTAATTTTTATGGTGATCATGTTCACAGCAGATAAAGTTACGACTCGAACGAGGTCAATTGGACGTCTGATTCATTATGAGCGAGTTTTAGGGACCAAAATGTAAATCTTAATAAATACAAGGATTTATTCCAGATTCAAGTTACCATTACTTAATTAATCATGTTTCATGGTAGCATGTCAAATTTCAGCTTCAACGGATAATAAATAGACATCCAATTTAGCTAAATACGAAATTTAGGACTAAATTGTAAAACAACCAAAATACAGGAACTAACACGTTTTTATCAGCTTCATACAAAAGTAAGATACATTTAAAACATTCTTGCAAAATCTCAAATCAAGCAAACATCATTTACTTATTCAATTGATGTAACCACATACGGTGACCAAATTGCAAAGAATCCAAACTCGGTAAAGCCCATTAATCGATTTAATCACCAGCCATTACAAAACACGGCTGCACCTAAAACATTTTAGGGAATTCGAATTCCAACTCAACTTATCCACTTATTTACGAACAACATTAATCATGCTACTATTATTATACCACCATTAAACACATATGCACAAATAGTTACTTACCAATTAATCAACACAGTTCATATCTATACAAGTAATCTAGAGACACGATTCCTAACAAAATACATCATTATCCATTAAGCATCAATTGATCAAGACCTCAACATAGGCTATAAAATAATTAAGGGATTAAAGCATATGACCATAAACACTCATCGAACACAAGTAATCAATTTAATCATTAATTAAATCATTAAAATCATTTGGTAATAACTAGGGGTGGGAACTGTCGGGTACCCGGTTTTTTAGGTACCCGGTTCATCCGGGTACCTCAATCTTCGGCCCGTGTTCTGGCCCATCTCATTCGGGTACTCGGGTAATCGGGTACTGGGTACACGCCTTTTTAATTTTTTTAATTCTAAAATTTAAAAATAAAATCACATATTAAACACAAAAATATTTAAAAAAAATTAAACTTAAAACTTAAAAGTATATAATACAAACATAAAAAGAATTTAGGGATTTAAATTTAATTTTAGAGTAAAAATATTAAGAAACTTAAAATAAAAATATAATTGAAAATATAAAAATGTATATATTAAATATTATCGAGTCTGGTCGGGTACCCGGTAACTTAAAAATTTCGGCACGTGTCTCAGCCTGTGTCTCGGGAAAATTCTCAGGTCGGGTAACTTTTTTTAGAGAATTACCTGGTATTTTTATGTACGGGTCGTCGGGTCGGGTCAACTGGGTCGAGTATTTTTGCCCACCCTAGTCATAACTATCAAGTATGCAAAGGGTTAAAATAAAACCAACATATTTGTTACAGATTCTTAGGCTAAAATCTAGGCTATTTATTAGGCTAGAATATATTGTAATTAATGTTATATATTATGTTACCTAGTTTAGGTAAATTAGATTTGTATATATAGCCTATATGTTCTATGAATAAAATACAAGGAATTATTTTCTACATGGTATCAGTTGTCCTAGGTTCTTTCGAATACAATAAAATAAATTCTTTTTGGGCTGTTAGGGTTTTGACCTAAAGCCAATTTTTTGGTCGTTCTTCACCGGCCACCTTCGGAGGCCTTTTCTGTCGACATCGCCCGTACCACAAGGGCCGCCGTCCGCCGATCTGTCGATCTGGAGTTTCCGGTCACCGGAATCCTTGCGCGTGAGCCTCACGCGCCGCCACAAGCTTCCGCCTGTCCTTCACGCGCCGGCGCGTGAGAGCGCGTGGTGGCCCCTTTTCGCCGCCGATTTTCCCACCACCGTCGCTGCTTCATTCCGATCACACCCCTGCCGCCAGTCCTTGCTTTCGGATTGTTTTGGGTTGGGTGTTCTATCTTTTGGTTTTATTAGGGTTTTGTTTTTTTGGTTCTTTGCTTCTTTGACTTCATGGCTGATAAAAAGGTTGACTTTATGTCTGATATCGTTCCGATTACGTCTAAGATTACTGATCATAAATTGAATGGCTTTAATTTTCTTGATTGGAACCATACAATTGAGTTGTATTTGTTAAGCCTTTCTATGGACAGACATTTGACTGATGATCCTCCGACGGATGATTCTCGCCTTCCTTGGATGAGAGAAGATGCTCGCCTCTATATTCAGATTCGTAATTCTATTGACAGTGAGGTGGTAGGTTTGGTTAATCATTGCAAGACGGTGAAACAGTTGATGAGCTATTTGCAATTCTTATATTCTGGCAAAGGAAATTTTTCTCGTATCTATGATGTTTGTCAGCATTTTTACAGGGCTGACAAAGAAGACCGGACTTTAACTAGTTATTTTATGGATTTCAAGAAAACGTATGAAGAGCTTAATATGTTGCTTCCTTTTAGTGCTGATATTGAGGTCCAACGTAGTCAGCGAGAGCAAATGGCGGTTATGAGTTTTCTTGCTGGTCTTCCACCGGAATTTGAGACAGCTAAATCTCAGATTCTCTCTGGTTCCGAGATCTCCAGCCTCGATGATGTTTTTCGGAGAGTCCGTCGTACTGAGAATTCTTTGCCTACTCCATCCCCACAACATGGCAGTGTTTTGCTTAGTCGTGCTCTTCCTTCTGACTCCGGCAAGCAACATTTCAAGAGTAGTGGTCCTGGTCGTTCCATGGGATCGGGGTCTACCAAAAGCGATCCACAGTTTGGGGGTCGTGGTCGGGATCACAGTGCAGTTATCTGTCATTATTGTCACAAATCGGGACATACCAAGCGTGATTGCCGGAAGCTGCAGTTTAAAAAAACTTCGTCTGCTAATGTTGCTTCTAGTGTAGACACTTCTTCATCGGCTGTTACGATATCTGCAGATGAGTATGCCAAGCTTCTTCACCTTCAAGACCCTGTCAAGCATCCTTCCGGTCCTGTTTCTGCCCTTGTTGAGTCAGGTAAATCCAATACATGTCTTGTTTCCACCTCTTCCAAATGGGTCATTGATTCTGGTGCCACAGACCACATGACAGGTAACCCCAATCTTCTTTCTCATTTTACAACCCATCCTTCTATCAATCCTGTTACTTTAGCTGATGGTTCCACATCTTCTGTTATTGGCTCTGGCACTTCGTACCCCACTCCCTCTCTTACTTTGTCCTCTGTTTTGAGTTTACCACATTTATCCTTTAACCTGATGTCAGTTAGTAAACTTACAAAAACCCTTAATTGTTGTGTCTCATTTTTTCCTGGTTATTGTGTGTTTCAGGATCTTTTGACGAAGAAGATTATTGGTAAAGGGCATGAGTCTGATGGCCTCTACATCCTTGACACCCATGTTCCAGAACCTTGGTCTTGCACTGGAATTGTCAGTCCTTTTGAAGAACATTGTCGATTGGGTCATCCTTCTCTACCTTCTTTGAAGAAACTTTGTCCTCAATTTTCTAGTTTAAAATCCTTAGATTGTGAGTCTTGTCAGTTTGCTAAACACCATCGCCTTAGTTCCAGTCCTAGAGTCAATAACCGAGCTTCTGCTCCATTTGAATTAGTTATTTTGTTACTTCTAAACCTGGTTTTCGTTATTTTGTTACTTTTGTTGATGATTATTCTCGAATGACATGGCTTTATTTAACGAAATCTCGCTCAGAATTATTTACTCATTTCTCTTCTTTTTGTGCTGAGATTCGAACCCAATTTGGTACACCTGTCCGAAACTTGAGAAGTGATAATGCAAAAGAGTATGTTTCAGGTCCTTTTCAGAAATATATGCTTGAGCACAGTATTCTCCATCAAACTTCTTGTGTTGACACCCCTTCTCAAAACGGTGTTGCTGAACGCAAAAATAGACATCTTCTTGAAACAGCCCGAGCTTTGCTATTTCAAATGCATGTTCCAAAATGTTTTTGGGCTGATGCCATCTCCACAGCTTGTTTTTTGATCAATCGTATGCCCTCTTCGGTTTTGTTGGGTAACATCCCTTTTCATACTCTTTTCCCCACTAAAAATTTGTTTCCCCTCTCCCCGAAAATTTTTGGTTGTATTTGTTTTGTTCGGGATGTCCGTCCTCAGGTTACAAAACTTGATCCTAAGTATTTGAGATGTGTGTTTTTGGGGTATTCACGTGGTAAAAAAGGGTATCGTTGTTATTGTCCGGGTCTAGGTAGGTATCTTGTGTCTGCTGATGTTACTTTTTTGAAACACAAACCTTTTCTGTTTTCTTCAGGGTCTATCGCTCAGGAGGACGAGGATTTCTTGTTTTATCTGGTCCCATCACCTTCGAAGTTGTCCTCATCCTCCTTGGTTCCGCCCTCTTTTGTCAAGCCCCCCATAAAAAACATCTATACTCGTCGGCCACAACCACCACCTTCCGACCCAATTACAAACGTTTCGGATGTTCTAGATTCATGTCCTGATGAGCCAATATCTTCATCATCAGATTCGCCTTGTATTGCTGATCTTGACCTTCCTATTGCTCTTCGGAAAGGTAAACATGCTTGTACTTACCCCATTTCCTCTGTTGTTTCCTATAATTGTTTGTCTTCTTCTTCTCGTGCCTTTGTTACATCCCTAGATACTATTTTTGTCCCTAAAACTGTTAGCGAGGCATTATCTCATCCTGGATGGCGTGCGGCTATGCTTGAGGAAATGACTGCTCTAGATGACAATGGCACGTGGACTTTGGTTTCTTTGCCTAACGGTAAGCGAGCTATTGGATGTAAGTGGGTGTTTACTGTTAAATTTAATCCTGATGGCTCTCTTAATCGTTTGAAAGCCCGTCTTGTTGCTAAGGGATATGCTCAGACCTATGGTGTGGATTATTATGATACTTTCTCTCATGTTGCCAAACTTGCTTCTGTCCGGTTATTTATCTCCCTTGCAGCAATTTTTGATTGGCCTTTTCATTAGTTGGATATCAAGAATGCTTTCCTTCATGGTGATCTTCAGGAGGAGGTGTATATGGAGCAACCACCTGGGTTTGTTGCTCAAGGGGAGTCTGGGAAGGTATGTTATTTGAAGAAATCTTTATATGGTTTGAAACAGAGTCCTCGGGCTTGGTTTGGTAAGCTTAGTCAGGCTATTGAAAAGTTCGGGATGCAAAAAAGCGAATCAGACCATTCTGTTTTCTTTAGAAAGTCTGATGGGGGCACTATTCTACTAGTCGTGTATGTGGATGATATTGTACTCACTGGTAATGACACTAGTGAAATTTCTTCACTAAAGTCTTTTCTCCATACTCAGTTTCACACTAAAGATCTGGGGACGTTGAAATACTTCCTGGGGGTTGAGGTGAACAGAAATAGAAAAGGAATCTTCCTATCTCAGAGGAAGTATGTGCTTGATCTTTTATTGGAAACAGGAAAATTGGGCGCCAAACCTTGTAGTACGCCAATGGTCCCTAATCTACAGTTAACTAAAGAAGGTGAATTATTTGATGACCCTGAAAGGTACAGAAGACTTATCGGTAAATTAAACTATCTTACGGCGACGCGTCCTGATATATCTTTTCCAGTGAGTGTTTTGAGTCAATACATGTCGTCACCGACTGTTGATCATTGGAAAGCAGTAGAGCAAGTTTTATGTTATCTGAAAAGTGCTCATGGGCGTGGAATTCTATATGGCAATCATGGTCATACTAGAATTGAATGTTTTTCCGACTCGGATTGGGCAGGATGTAAGGAGGATAGAAGATCCACCTCAGGATATTGTGTGTTTGTTGGAGGAAACTTGATTTCTTGGAAGAGTAAAAAGCAGAACGTAGTTTCACGATCTAGTGCAGAAGCCGAATATAGAGCAATGACCACGTCCGTATGTGAGATTATATGGGTATATCAGCTCCTCGGTGAGATTGGAATTAAAGCCTCAATACCTGCAAAACTTTGGTGTGATAATCAAGCTGCATTACACATTGCTTCTAATCCAGTTTTTCATGAAAGAACGAAACACATTGAGATTGATTGTCACTTCATTCGCGAAAAGATACAACAAGGTTTGATATCTACTGGTTATGTGAAAACCGGAGAACAACTAGGAGACATCTTCACCAAAGCTCTCAATGGAATTCGAATCAATTATCTATGTAACAAGTTGGGCATGATTAATATCTATGATCCAACTTGAGGGGGAGTGTTAGAGATTCTTAGGCTAAAATCTAGGCTATTTATTAGGCTAGAATATATTGTAATTAATGTTATATATTATGTTACCTAGTTTAGGTAAATTAGATTTGTATATATAGACTATATGTTCTATGAATAAAATACAAGGAATTATTTTCTACAATATTAATCATTACATACAATCATTTTCTAACGTAATATAAAATCAATTAAGTTATCATTTCTTAAATAAATAGTTCATCCCAACTTTCTACACACATTGCCTTGTTACAAATATTAATAATACTGTAACCATACTCTTGAATTTGTTTGTCATTGGATCCACCTTGCCTCGGACCTCGACCCCAATCTTGTTTCTATTCATTGCATTGACGGGAGAAATTAGAGCATAAGCAGCCTAGTGAGTGTGCTCAAAACGACTAAAACGTCAATGCAGTTTTAAAATCAAAACCGATGTTAGAAATCTATATTAGAGCAAGTCAAACACATTATTTTTCAAAGCATTTAAATAAACTATACTTGTTCAATACATAAGCATCATGCTATCATAATAACCTTCTATGCACAAAACATTTAATAAAACATGCTTATCAAAGCATAACCATTTTCTTGTTTATTTTCAAAACGAATCATGCATTGCAACCATATGTATCAAAACACTTTTCTTAAGTCTCATGCTTACTCAAACTAAAGCATTTCTCATTTATAAAATATGTATCATCAATCTCATGCATTAACCATAATGTAAAATCTCAATGCAAGCCTCTCATACTTGAACATCATAAACATATCTCAAAATAAAATCTCATGTATAAACCTCATTATATAGAAACCATTTAAATCAATGATACATGTATTCTCATATATTGGCCTTCAAGTGACCCAGATGGTTGTTATCCATCCTAAAACACTATGTGATTGTTCACACCTTAAAAATAATTCGGATATACGGATACACCTTATGGCATGGTTGTTCCCACCATAAGAAAAGGCAGAACGCTTGGTATGGTTGTTCCCACCAAAGTGTTCACAAAGTGTGGTTGTTCTCACCATAATGCTCGCAAAATGTTGTTGTTCCCATCTTACGACACACATAATAATGTGGCTATTCCCATAATGTTTTAGGCTCACGTACGTACAAATTTTGTTAATTTTATAGTGCACTCTTATTTTATTGGTCGATCAATTATATCCAATAATAATAAGTCTCATCTTTTTATCAATATACACATTTAAACCATGTTATCCTACTGGTTTCAATTCATAAACATAAATCAAATTCTCATCTCATTACAAAAGCATAAACAATGCATAACATTTTCTCAACAAGTTATAAATTCTTTAAAATCATAAATCAATTCTCATGGGATCATATTCAACAATTCTCAAGTCTCAAAACATGCATAAACAGTAGGTAACAAATCTATCCATGTTTTTAAACCAAAACATGTAAATCAAGTCTCATATCAAACCGATATTCATTAGGCGAAAATAGAGAAAACTCCCAAAGCCGTAAATCAAATCTCTTTATAGTACCAAAATACATTTGCACTCGCTAACTTGATATCGCCTCATTACTAAAAACTCGACATCATCGCTTCGACGCCTAACCGAAATTCATCCAAACACTTGTCTATCTTCTTAAAAAAATACAATAATTAATACGAATAAGACCACATCAAGGTAACCACTTAATAAAATAGCCCACGCACAATTAGATTCCTCTAACACCTGCTGCTGTTCGAACATTCAATTAAATTTCCCCGAATTCTAACTCTTTTTTTACGCAACGCGTGTTGCAGGGGAACAAAGGCAGCACGCCAATATCCTAATTTCAAATGCCCCTTTCAATTCTTTCTTCTTCTTCTTCTTTATTTTATATGACCAATAAATGAATTGAAAGGCAGCCAAATCCAATACTCCAAACACCGACCATGACTTTCACCACTGAGAATAAACACCGCAACACCCCTGCTTCAGTTGATCATTCGATGGAACACCCTTGCACCTTTTTTTCAGCTCAATGATTTCATTCTAACATTTCATCGAACACTCACTATACACACTAACCTATGATCCAATTAATTCAAATAACCACTCAATCAAATACCCCAACTAAGAACCTCAAATTTAAATCCAACCAATTAGATTAATTTCGGAATCAATTTCACAAAATTAATATTAAATTGTATCTAACCCACAAAAAAAAGCATAATCCAATTAAAACATTTAGATTTCATCTATCAAATCATGACCCACTCTTTAGCATCTAAAAATTGAATTACTCCATTCAAATTTATTTTAGCATCAAAAGACAATAGAATTGATAGCAAATTAACACAAAATAATTAAGAGATCATTAAAAAATCAAAGCTTACCCATATAAATTAGAACTTGAAAATCAAGATTGCTCCTCCAATCTTTCAACTTGAAATCCATTTAACAAGATGAGAGAAATCAAAACCTCTTGTGTGACTATTGATTAAAAATGGTTTGGAAAGAAAATGAATAAAAATTGGATAAGAAAATTAAAATGATGTTTGGAGAATCTTGAGAGAGAAAGAGACAAATTTAGGCATAGTTTTCTTTTTGGAGAAAATAAAATAATCATCGTCAAATTCTTAGTAGAAATAGGGGATAAAAACTTTATTTAATAAATGTGTCAAATATAACATAAAACCTTCACTTTAGTTCTTTTTACGAAATTGTGATTAATAAAATTTTTACAATCCTTATACAATATTCGTTATTTAAATTAATATCAAATCAACTCAATTAAAATTACCCAATTTCAATTTTTTCTATTAACATATTCATTAAAATATTTTCCAAAAAATAATAGCCACAATAAATTTGTCGAAAATCAATTTAATCGACCTAATTTATTTCTCTAGAATTAATTAATTAATTAGCTAAAATTTAATCTGAAATTCCAATCTGATTCTGATAAATCACCCGAATCTTCTAGCCCAATTTCTAGGGCGTTATAGATGGCTTGAAGTGTTGTGAGAACACTTGTGGAACTCGTATATCCGATATGATATTTTGAGAATGAAAATTAGTTAATGACCACTTGTAAGCCAATATAATTGTTGATGTATGAAACCGTATAATGTCATTTATACACGATTTCTCTTTAAGCTTTGCATATGGTATGTTATGCATGAGAATGCTTAAATTGAGGTTCACAATGTGAGTTGTTGTGATGTTATGATACATGTTGCATCTGATTTAATATTGTGATTTTTGATTGGTTAAAGTGCATGGTTTTAAGGCCATGATGATTTTCAAATGATGATTTGAAGTAATCAAAATGAGATTTCAATGTGGTTTGGAAAATAGTTTTAAAATGCGTTGATGGTGTTTATTTTGAGCACTCCTCACTAAGCCTAGTGTGCTTACGCTTTCTTTGTCCTTCAATGTAGAGAATTAAAACTTGAAAGGCAGCATGAAGCAAGAGATCAAGAAAAATTTCACTACTTGAAATTATATTTTCGATTTAGACTATGAGTAATAAGGGCAATGGGGATTCATTGTGTTTTGGGGCGATATGTGTAAATTTCCTGTTTGAGGAAGTTTATATTGTTGCTTTGAACTTGTAAATGACTTTTGATATTTGGTTTATGATTTGATATGGTATTTAGTATCTTGCTTGGTTTGGTTACTAGGTTGCATGCCTACAGTTTTTCTTTGGTGCAAGTTAGCTTGTATGATTGTTGAATATGTCATGTTTGGTTGATGATTAATCTTTGCATATGTTGTGTATGTGTTAGAAGCATGTTTAGGTGGTTTGTATTACATCAAACACTGAAAACCCAATAATTTGGGACATTTCAGGCCTAGGAGTATTGATACGGTGTGGCTGAAATGGGCATGGTGTTTCGGTACGGTTCAAGGTGTATCGAAACGAACTTGGGTTATTTGGTTACTAGACTTTCGCGTATCGAAACGCTTAAAGACCGTATCGGTACGGGTCCGTGTATCGAAACACTTGAGGCTATTTCGGTACGGGGCGTATAGATACAAGGTTGATCGTACCGATACACTTTCCAGCTATTTGGAATCTTTTTGAAGTTATGTTTCTTATGTTTTAGTCCTTGAATGTTGTAGATGCAATTTAAAGAGACTAGGTGATCGAATTGAATTGAGTTTTGACACAGTGACATGAAATATGACCAGATAAAGGATGACAACTTAAAATTATATGAAGTCCCTGTAATTTGTTAAAATTAAAAATTGGTCCCTTATCTATGTTTTTAATCAATTAAGATCGATGTCTGGTTGAGTTAAAGTTTCTTCCGTTGTAAGTTTAAATCACATGGGTTAATAACGTGCATCTGGATAAGATAAAAAAGAAAAAAATAGGATCGTTTATTGAGGTAAACCATCCAAGTTTACTTCAATATTCTTCGTGTGACCCGTTCGGTTCGGTCTCGCGTCTAGACCGAGTCAAGGAGGTACATATCATATCTGTAGCTGATAAACAGTATAGGTCATGCATGCAACAATTTAGAAAATATATGGGTAGAGTATCCCAAGACCACTAAATTATTAATTCGATTACTATTGAATTAAAATATTGTCTATTAAGTCATTAACCTTTCATTTTAGTTTCAAATAAGTCATCGGTTGTTTAATTATTAATGAAATTATTGAATGAAAGTTTAGCAAATATGTATATTAACACAATTAATCTTTATTTAATACATGTTTTTTAAAAATTTTGGTCTTTTTATTTGAAAATAAGTGAATAAATGAATCAAGGAAAATGTAATTGGGGGTGTCAAACCTTCATCCTCTATCACGAAGAGTCGGGACATAACCACAAACTTGTTTTCTTTCTACAAAACATTAGTTTTAGCTTAAAATTTTTAGTGAAAATTAAGGAAATAAATATTAGGGTTGAGGGGTATTGAACCTATAATTCACATAGTATACGCTGGGGGTGTTTACAATCGGGTGCCTAAAGGTCTGTAATTTGACCCATTAACGCCCCGTACCCGTAAGTAGGGTACCCACAATAACGGGATACCATAATTTCGAGTCATAAGTACATGTATTAAATTTATATATTTTTAATAGTTTATACATTTTTTAGAAATAATAAATTTTAAAGTAAGTCAAAAGTACAAAACTAAATTTTAGAAATACAAACTACATAATTACGTAATCCAAACATAAATTTTAAATCCAAATTACATAACCAAAAGATAAATTTTAAAAGTTAGAAAAATACAACTAAATATAAAACATAAAATCATGTACTCGTCATTGGCATAATATATTTGAGAATGGGATTTAAAAATTAGTGTAAAATATTTGTGAATAATATATTTAAATTTTCAACTAAAAAGTCATGATAATCTAAAAATAAAAATAAAGATAGATAATCGGGCCTAGTACTAGTATAATTAAAAAATTGCAACTCGAACTCGAGATTTTTTTGAAAATGAAAAAAATACACGTTTATTTTTTAACTGGGTCAATGGTTCAACAAGTTGAGTACTTTTGAATACCCCTAGTGTTCACATTTAACTATTAAATCAAGGTCAATTTGAGGGTTTATTTGTTTGTCAAGGGTCATTTTGATATTATTTTACGTTGTAAATATGTTAATTATTTTTCACGTATTTATAACGTTGTAAATATGTTCGTTATTTTTCACGTATTTACATCGTTGGAAATATGTTCGCAATTTTTCACATATTTACATCGTTGTAAATACATTCGCTATTTTTCACGTATATACATCGTTGCAAATACGTTTGCTATTTATTCACGTATTTACATCGTTGTAAATACGTTTACTATTTTTTTGTATTTTTATCATTGTCAACATGTTCACTATTTTTTACGTACTTTACATCGCGAGTTTAAAAAATAATATAATAATCAATTTCAAAACAATGAGATAATGAAGCTACAGTTTTAAGGGTAAAAGGATACATTCATACATAACACTTATATTTTAACTTTATCACAAATTTTAACAATCAAATACCTTGATATAGTAACAACCATCTTCCATCTCTCTTTTTAATACACAAGTTTTATTTAATAGGCTTAGTTAAAAATTAAGTGCTCAAACCATACTTATTTTTAACTTTTAGGTGCCTAAAGTATTTTTGTTAAAAATAGGTGTCTAATGTTTAGTTTGTTACAATTTTAAGTAGTCTGCCATTTAAAAAATTGTTACCTATTAAGGACATGACATGTGACACATATTTTTTTAAAAAATAAAAAATAAAATAGTTTAAAAAAACTCAAAAGGCCCAAAAAAAAACCCTCAATTACCAAAAACCAAAACCACATAATCCCCAAATTAACATCACAGTCGTCTATAGTCTCGTCGGACACTACCACTGACGTCTTCAGAGACCACTCTCATTTCTCCCTAGCACCCATCGCCAATAATCATTGGTAGGTGTGTCGGTCATACATCATTCGGCTGGAACCATTCGTGCTTGACGTTTGATTGGCACTCCTCTCGTTGGTTACCAGTGATGGCGGTTGGGGGAAATGGGTGGTAGCCTCTAGCAACGACAATGGTGAGGACTGGTGAGACAATCAGGAGCGACAATGACGTCAATTTGGAGATTTTGTGGTTCTAGGGTTTAGGGATTTGAGACTTTTGGGGGAATTTTGAGGTTTTAAATATATATATATATATTCCTTTTCAATTAAAAAAAAAACATGTTAGTGTCACGTTCTTAATGAGTAACATTTTTAAACGGTCAGACACTTAAAATTGTAATAGACTAAACATTAGTCACCTATTTTTATAAAAAATACTTTGGACGCCTAAAATTAGAAAGATGTATATTTTGGACACTTATTTTTATATTAAACATATTTAATACAAACATACCTCTTTTACATCCGTTGTAAGAAATGGGGTGGTAGTGTTAGGAAGAAAAAAAGTTTGTGTAAGACATGTGTTATAAAATAATTAAATGTAACGATAGAGAGGGAGGGCAGAGCTTTTGGTTTTTTCATGTTGTCAAAGAGTTGAACAATGGGTTTTTCATGTTGTCAAAGAGTTAAACAATGAAAAGAGATGGCGAGTGCCTGATCGAATTGATCGGGTCATATAGGAACAAGGTTCAAGTCTACCGGTCTATTAGGATGCCTCAGCTGCATACATCACTGCACTTTCACTTGATACCTATCGTAATGATAAATGGCTTGTAACGCTCGTGTTTTGAGGTTAGGAGTTAGTGGGGTTTGCGGTTCGAGTCGGTAAAATTTAATTAAAATCAATTTAACCTAAATTAGGATCTAATTGGGCTTTAGTAAAAAGAGGAGGGACTAAAGGAGTAATTTGACCCAAAACTTTTAAAAAGCAAGACAACTTTAAAGAAAAAGTCATCATCTTCTTTCTCCCACCCCTTTCCAACGTGAAATCACCCATTCCCCTCTTTCGAACACTCCCAAACTCAAAACACTATTCCATTGAGTCTCACCTCCATTTCAAGACCATTTTGAAAGGTAAAATCATATTCTCACTCTCCTCTTCATCCTTTATCTATTTATAGTCTTAGATTTTAAAACTATGAGCTTTTGAAATGTTAGGGTTTTGACAAAGTTTGAGTTTTTATGAAGATTTCCTTTTTATTTCGAAATATGGAGTTGGGTTTTTGATTCTCCACACTAAAATGTATATTATATGTCAAAATGGTTAGGTTTGGGTGAAAACCCGAAATGGGGTTTTAAGGCAATTTTAAAGGTGTCAAAAAACTCAATTTTTGGTGGGTTTTAGATTGAAATTAAAGGGCTGATGGGTTATATAGGTTAGGAGGATGTTTTGGGACCTTTTGGGGGTCATTTGGGTGATTGAAAATGGAAATTTCAGCTAGTGTTGTAGGGAGCACGAAAATTGAAATAATTGGGGATTAGTTTGATTTGGAAATTTGGGTGAAGTTGATTTGAACTCAAAGGTTGAGTGTTGATTGAATGTTAGCATTGATTGTGGTTGTTGGTTGTGTTTTTGGTTGGCTTGAAGCAAGAGGAGTCGTCGAAGGAGCAATGGGACCGAATCCGGGCTCGTAGGAGATTTGTTTTGGTTGCTAAGGAAGGGCGGTGAGTGGTTTTAATCATGGTTTAAAGTTTGGTTCGAATGTGTGTAGGGTGTGTGTGGAATGTGCTTGGTAGGCCATTCCTTTATTTCAAGTTGTTAATCTTAGCCATTGAGTTTCCTTAAGTGCTATTGTGTATTGCCTATCTATGCTCTAGTGATATGTGATTAATTTGTACATGTATGCCATGGTATGAATATGTGATGAGCATGATGATATGGTTGGTGGAAATGTGATATGGTAAATAAAAATTGGCACTAAATAAATTACCTGTTGTAAATGATCGATCATTAGGATTAGTGTGCACACAAATTGAGTCAAAACGTACGTGGCCTTGATGGCGTTAAGTCATCAAGGAGGAGTACGGTGATGTAATATTCCACCGGAAGCTTTTATATATTTCTACGAGATGATGAGTGGAATCCCATCCGTAGGGCATGTGGCGATGAGTGGAATCTCGCACATGCAAGGTCTGGTGATGAGTGTAATCCCATCGAGGTAAAGTGGTTGTTGAGGTTTAAATCCGCACATCCGGGTAATTAATAGTGGCCAATTAAACTTGTTCATATGTTTGTGATATATGATGTTGATATATGGTGTTGTTATATGATGATTGGGCTTGGTAGGATATGAGAAACCATATTATGCCACTTGAAAGACTAGCTAGGTCTACTTGTTTATTTTGCCGAAGAAGGTTGTATGTGAGATTAGGATTTACATGCTTGGACCCTGCATTGTTGATGTCTTTGTTTTTAGAGCATCCTCACTAAGCTTCTAGCTTACGCTCTCAATTGTTCAACAATGCAGATCATTAGCGTGGTGTTAGCTCGGAGCAAGGCAAGAAGGGCTTTCCAAGTTCGTTGCTCAAGTACGGTTATCAATTATGTAGTAGTTTAGCAATGTTGCAAGGGTGTTTTTATGAGCTATGTATGACTCATTGATATGTTGATGTTTTGGATTGACTTTGGTTTGTAAAGCATGATATGCTATGATGAATGTTTAAGTGTGGTGGCATGCCCTCTAGATGTTAGGTTGCCTTGTTAGTGAGTGCAAACCTCTTATGTGCTATCTTGTACCTTTTTGGCCTTTTGAGCTTTCATGTATGACCTTAAATGCTAAATTTGCCCTTTTGTTGGAATGCCATGTATGGATGCCTTGTCTCATGTTTGATTGCTACCTATGGCTCATGTATGATTGCTTAAATGTTTGTATGTGCATAGGAGAGTCTAAAAGTGCATCTAGAGTCGTGTTTGGGGTCGTTAAGTTGGAAATGGTGGAATTGCAGAGCAGGGCGTATCAATACGCTTGAGGGCCGTATCGATACGGCCTTGCCCAAATGCCACAGTTTTTGCCTGGCGTACCGATACCCTGGGGGTATCGATACCCTCCAAAGTTACTGGAATTTGGGGAAATGGGGGAGAGTAGGGCGTACCGATACGGGGTTCACACGTATCGATACGGGTCTACTCTGTTGACCAAGAATGGTTGACCGAGAAGGGCGTATCGATACGCTCAAGGGCTGTATCGATACGGTCTTCCGGAGTTGACTCTTTGGGTTGACCTGGTCAGGGCGTATCGATACTGTAACCCCCGTAGCCCGGTCTAGACGGTTGACCCGAACTACGAAGATTACACGGGGAAAACCAAAGTCAACCCGAAAGTCAACCTTGATTAACGACCCTTTTTTTTCTTTTTAGTCTTGTCTAGATGCACATTAACCTTAATTGTGATCATACAAACAGCATATTAAAAGATCACAAACATCAGAGATCAAACAGGGACCCAATTGAACAAATTACAACTTTAGGGACCAAATTGTAAATTCTGATAAATTAAGGGACTTAACCCAAACTAAAGTTACCATCTTGAAATTAGTCAGGTTTCATGCTTCTCTGTAAAATTTCAGCTCAAACGGACATTCCAAACTCATACAATTGATCATACAAGATTCGGGACCAAAAGGCAAACATTTCAAAACATATAACCGCCCATGTCAGCCCCCAACGGTCGACCGTTCCGAAACAGGTTGACCCTGTTCCGAAACACGGGCCGTTCCGATACCAGTTCCGCAACGGGGGTCTGGCAGTGAGCATTCCGTTTCGGAACGGTGCACCCCGTTTCGGACCCCTGGGTTCATTCCAAGCACCCGTTCCGAAACGGTATGTACTGTTCCGAAACGCCTGCTCAGATTTCAGCAAAATAGCAAACCAAACATGCAATTGACCAATCAAACATGCTTCAAACACTACCAAACTTTACCAGCATGCAATTAAACATATTTAAGACATATAGGAACCAACAAATCAACAAACCAACTTCACATGCAAAAAGCCCCAATTCAATGGTCATGCTTCCTACACAAGCTATCCACTCAAGCATCAACTAGCAAAACAAGCATATAAGGTTCAAACCAAAAACCAGCAACAACATCAACATTTAACATACTTAGGGAGTCTTAAACACCTCCCAAAACATATACATTGGTCCCCCATTGCCAAAGCATACAAAAGCTAAATGTTTAACAAAACCTTCCATACATTGAGCTTTACTTGAACTTGTTTGCTTGCCTCCTCTTGCTGCCCTCAATGTACTCCAATGCTCTGCATTATTGAATCAGGAAAACGAGAGAGCGTAAGCCAAAGCTTAGTGAGGAGTGCTCTTTAAAAACCATTCAATAATGCAATTAAAACCATTTGTAAAACTTGCTTATAAACAACCTTTATACATGCTCAAAGCATACTTTAAATCAAGCAATATCATGCTACCACATTTCATTTAAACAAGCATCTCATGCTTCAACATAAACATTAAAACATGTATCTCATGCATCTCAATGTACTATACATGTCATATTGGCTCAAGTGATACATTTCATTTATGAAATCAAGTTCAATAACTTTCCCCAAGGACTTTTAAACACCTTGGCCCCAAGGACTTTTAAACACCTTGGCCATGGACTTTTAAACACTATGAAAGGACCACACAAGGACTTTTAACCACCTTTGTGTCCGTAGCTTGAATTACCCCAAGGACTTTTAAACACCTTGGCCCCAAGGACTTTTAAACACCTTGGCCCCATGGACTTTTAAACACCATGGAAAGGAGCACCTAAGGACTTTTAACCACCTTAGTGTCCGCAACAAGATTCATCCAAGGACTTTTAACCACCTTGATGATCTTAGATAACAAGGCTCACTCAAGGACTTTTAACCACCTTAGTGACCTTCACTTTTACAAACCATCACTTGCCAATACACACTTTATACATCATATAATCCACTGTTTTAAAGCATTTAAACCAAGCCATTTCATCATGCATTTCAAAGCTTTAAATCATCATTTAACAATGCATAAAAACAAGGTACTCCTACCTAGAGACACCTTCAACACATGGCTTTAAACATCAGCATATATCATGCTAAAACATCAGCAATTATCATGCTTAAACATGCTTTCAAAACAGTAAACAAATCATGCAAAATCATCATTTTACATTACACCAAAACATGGCCACCACTTAGAGAGAAATCCGAAAACTTACTCTTGAGCTTAGCAAAGTTGTTTAGACTTAACTAAGCTCCCAAAACCTTCAACCCTTGGTTTAAAAGCTGTAAATCCATTTTCACTCACCGATTTCCACTTCGCTTTAAGCCAAAGCACCAAAACAAGCCTCCGGATCAACAACTCTTGGATCCAAGGATGCCTCCCCTGTTTCAACACATTAAAGCAGAGGATTAATGCATCATCATGCATTAATTGCTTCAATGAAAGCATCTAAACTCGCTGCTCTCACTAAACCTCCATTTTCGGCCACCAAACACAACCGAAAATGCATCCGAAACACTTCTAAACAAAGCCCAGCCACAAACCAGCAAAACCTCACTTCCAACAACATCATAACACATCTAAAAACAACCTATAAACATCCTTATACCTCCAGCAACATCAGATCACCAAGATCACCACAAAAGCTACCTTAAAACACAAGCTAAACTTAGGAAATCCAACCTATCCGGGATTGCATCAATCAAGACTCATTTCCACATCAATTTAATGATCATTTAACAACAAAAACACTTCTCAAAACACAGATTTAACAGATCAAACGAAAATCAAGTGAAATCATCAAAATCTTGCATAATTAGCCAAGATCCATAAATCAACTTTAAAACCTTTAATCAATTATCAAATTAGGATTGAAAACTTTAGGAATTTCATTAAAGAACTTGAAGTTCAGAGGAGAAGGACGTTCTTACCTCCAAACTTGAGTTTCTCCTCTTTTTGGAATAGAAAAGCTTGATGAAACTTGAAGCAATTGAAGAGGTTTTGAAGACACAATGATTTGCAATCAATTGAGAGTTGAAAGAAGGATTTTAGGTGAGAAAATCAGATTTAGATCTCTGGAAATTGAGTGTTTGGGTTGAGAGAAAAAGATAGAAAGAAAATTGGAAGTTAGATGAGAAAAATGACTAAAATGAATTTTCCCTCCTTTTGTTTTACTTTAAAAATCAGAATTATGTGTTAAAATATCTTAGAAAAATCTGGAGAAACTCCTTTTGGGTAAATAGCTCCTTAAAGATTCAAAGTTTCAACCCTTTATAAAATAGCCACCAAACTTTCAAAAATTACATTTTGGTCACTAGCCAAAATGTCACACTTCCGAAACTCATTTTCCAAAATTGATTTCACAGTTCACTTAATTATATTAAAAGATGATTTTAGAACATTTTTCCATATTTTTAATGCAACCCGAACTAGGCTTTCCTAATTTAACCTCTTACGATTCGAACAACACTTTGACCAACCGATCAACGCCCAAGACTTCCAAGCCCAAAACCGGGGCGTTACAACTCTCCCCCCCTTAAGAAATTTCGTCCTCGAAATTTACCTGAAGGAAAGAGATAAGGAAACTGCTTCAGCATATCTTCCTTCCGCTCCCACGTGGCTTCCTCAACACCGCGATGCTTCCACAACACCTTCACCAACTCAATGGTCTTGCCACGAAGAACTTTGCTATCTGAATCCAGAACCTTCACCGGTTCCTCATCATAGGTCAAATCCGGATTCAATTCCACTTCCTCCACAGACAACACATGCGAAGGATCAGATCTATACCTCCGGAGCATAGAAACATGGAACACATCATGAATCTTCTCCAGCTCCTGAGGTAACCTCAACCGATAAGCAACAAGACCCACACGCTCAACAACCTCATACGGTCCAATATATCTAGGGCTCAGCTTACCCTTCCGACCAAACCTCATCACCTTCTTCCAAGGCGAAACCTTCAAGAACACGCGATCACCCACCGCAAACTCTATCTCCTTACGCTTCAAATCCGCGTAAGATTTCTGCCGATCAGAAGCAGCCTTCAACCGCTCACATATGAGCTTCACTTTCTCGGTGGTCCCTTTCAACAAAGCAGGCATCGAAACCAACTTTTGACCAGTTTCAGCCCAACACAGAGGAGTCCTACACTTCCTCCCATACAGAGCCTCATAAGGTGCCATCTGTATACTCGCCTGATAACTGTTCTTGTAAGCGAACTCAACCAAAGGCAGATGCTTCTCCCAAGAACCTTGGAACTCTATCACGCAGCATCTCAACATATCCTCCAAAATCTGAATAACTCGCTCAGACTGGCCATCCGACTGAGGATGATAGGATGTACTGAAATGCAACCTCGTACCCAGAGCTTGATGCAAACACTGCCAAAAACGCGATGTGAACCTCGGATCCCTATCCGACACGATCGACTTAGGCACACCATGCAACCTCACAACCTCAGCAACGTACAGCTCTGCCAGCTTATCCAAAGAAAACGTAGTATGCACAGGCAAGAAATGCGCACACTTCGTCAGGCGATCCACAATCACCCAAACAGAATTCTTCTTCGACGGAGACAAAGGCAACCCAGATACAAAATCCATGGTAACCCTCTCCCACTTCCATTCAGGGATTTTCAACGGTTGCAACAAACCAGAAGGAACCTGATGTTCAGCCTTAACTCGCTGACACACCAAACACTTGCTTACGAACTCCGCCACATCCCTCTTCAGACCTACCCAATAGTACTCATCACGAAGACCGCGATACATCTTTGTACTACCAGGATGCATAGCAAAAGGACTACTATGACCTTCAGTCAGAATAGCACGCCTCAACTCAGCATCAGCAGGCACTACTATCCGACTACCATAACACAACACTCCATCCTCATTAAAACAGAAATCCGAAGGTCTACCCTCCGCGATATCCTGAACATGAGACACCAAGGAATCATCCAACAACTGCTTATCCTTGATCAACTGAACCAACGATGGTTTCACTTGCAACTCAGCAACAAGACCACCATCCTGCGATATGCTCAAGCTAGCAAGCATAGCTCTCAGCTCAACAGCTACCTTTCTACTCAAGGCATCCGCAACAACATTGGCCTTTCCAGGATGATACTCAATCGTCAGATCATAATCCTTGAGCAACTCCAACCAACGTCGCTGCCTGAGATTCAACTCCTTCTGAGACATCAGATACCTCAAACTCTTGTGATCCGTGTACACAGTACACTTCTCACCATACAGATAATGCCTCCAGATCTTCAGAGCAAAAACCACTGCAGCCAGCTCAAATATCATGCGTAGGATAATTGCGCTCATGCACCTTCAACTGCCGCGACGCATAAGCCACAACCTTACCCTCTTGCATCAGCACACACCCCAAACCAACATAGGATGCATCACTGTAGACTACAAACTCTTTCCCTGATTCAGGCTGAATCAAGATAGGAGCTTGAGTCAAAGCCATCTTCAGCTTCTCAAAAGCTTGCTGCCTTGCTTCTGTCCACTCATACTTAACATCTTTCTGCAGCAACTTCGTCAAAGGAGCAGCAATCTTGGAAAAACCATCCACAAACCTTCGGTAGTATCCTGCCAAACCAAGGAAACTACGAACCTCCTGAACAGACTTAGGAACTTTCCAGTTCATCACTGCTTCAATCTTCTGAGGATCAACACGAATCCCCTCAGCTGAGACCACATGCCCAAGAAAAACCACCTCTCTAAGCCAGAACTCACACTTGCTCAACTTAGCATAAAGCTGATTCTCCAACAAAGCTTGCAACACAATCCTCAAATGCTCTTCGTGCTCTTCCTCAGTACGCGAGTACACAAGGATATCATCAATGAACACCACAACGAACTTGTCCAGGTATTCATGAAAAACACGATTCATCATGTCCATGAAAGCAGCAGGAGCATTTGTCAGACCAAACGGCATCACAAGAAACTCATAATGCCCATACCTTGTCCTGAAAGCTGTCTTAGGCACATCCACATCCTTCACCTTCAACTGATAATACCCTGACCTCAAGTCAATCTTAGAGAACACAGCAGCTCCCCGAAATTGATCAAAGAGATCATCAATCCTCGGCAAAGGATACCGATTCTTGATAGTCAACTTGTTCAGCTAACGGTAATCAATGCACATCCTCATCGTGCCATCTTTCTTCTTCACAAACAAGACAAGAGCACCCCAAGGCGAAACACTTGGCCGGATGAAACCACGATCAAGCAGCTCTTGCAACTGCGTCTTCAGCTCCTTCAGCTCTTTAGGTGCCATTCTATAGGGAGAAATGGACACAGGAGTGGTATTCTCATACAGCTCAATACCAAACTCCACCTCGCGGTTAGGAGGTAAACCAGGCAACTCCTCAGGAAAAACATCAAGAAACTCCTTCACAACCCTGATATCCTGCACCCTCAGCTCCTTCGAACTAGGATTCATCGCAAAAGCTAGAAAAGCTTCACAACCTTGCCTCAGCATCCTGCTCGCCTCCAAGGTAGAAACAACATTGGCAAGAAATTTCACATTCTCACCAACCACCACCACTTCATAATCATCCGCAAGCCTAAGCGAAACCCGCTTATTCTCACAATCCACAACAGCACGATGCTCAGCAAGCCAATCCATACCAAGGATCACATCAAAACCATAAAAGGGCAACTCCATAAGATCAACATGAAAGACATGCTCTTGAACAACCAAAGGACACCTTCTATAAAGCTTACGAGTCACAACAGTTTCACCAAAAGAACTAGTGACTCTAACACCAACATCCAAAGACTCAACAGGCAAACCAAGCAACTCAGCATGCTCACGAAGAATGTATGAATGCGTAGATCCAGAATCAATCAAAGAAAGCAATGACAAGGATTGCAAAGTAAAGGTACCTGCAATCACATCAGCATCATTCCTTCCCTCGCGCTGAGCATACACCCTCGCTTGGCCTCCACCCTCAGGTTGAATAGCCACAACATGAGCTACTCCACGACCACCTTCCTCTCGCCTCTGAAAATTACCACGGCCGCGCCCATGACCTCTCTGCGGTGCTGCAACAACAGGAGCACGCTCTTGACCACCAGCCATCCTCGGACAATCACGTCTCAAATGGTCAGCAGAACCACAGTTCCAACACTCATAACCAGCTGCCATCACAGGAGCTTGCACCTCCCTCCCAGCACGAGGACAATCACGCTTCAAGTGACCACGGGAACCACAAATCCAACAAGCACTAGGGTCAGCTCTAGCATTGCCACCCCTAGCAGGTGCACCTCCACCTCTCTTAGACGAGGACTGAAACCTCTGATCACGCCCTCTCTTGTTCCGTCCACCGGAACTATACTCTGCAGTTCTCTTTCCAGAACTAGCTCCAGCACCCTTAGCAGACAAACTCAGATTCATCTCAATGTCCTTTGATCGACTAACCAACACATCGAAATCATTGTACTCAGCATCCAACATATAGGTCTTAACTTCTGTCACCAAGCCATAACGGAACCTTTCGCACCTCTCACGCTCATCAGGTATCAGCTCCGGTGCATACTGGCTAAGACGTACGAACTGCACCTCATACTCAGCCACACTCATGCTCCCTTGGGTCAGAGACATGAATTCACGCTTCTTCTCGTCCAGATATCTAACTCCCAGATATCTCCTCTTAAACGCATGCTGAAAGAACGCCCAAGTAACATCAGCATCAGCCATCCCAGAGATTGTGGTCGTCCACCACGTATAAGCATCACCTTGCAGCAGAGACACCACACATCCCAACTTTTGCACATCAGTGCAACTCATCTGTCCCAAGACACGCTTGGTACTCTCCAGCCATGCTTCTGACCTCTCAGCTGTCATACCCCTAAACTCAGTCCCACCAAGACTGCGCAAACGCTCTAAGGGTAACCTAGCTCCAGCATCTCCCTGATGCCCAGCTCCTTGAGCTCCAGCTACTGCTGCTCGAAACGCACCCGCAATAGCTTGTACCAGCACAGACATGTCAGGCATCGCTTGCCCCTGACCAACCTCAGGCCCTGCAGCTCCAGCACCAGCTGCCTCAGCTCCAGCTCTTCCCCTCTCCGCACCACCACCACCAGGTGGAGGAGGAGGTATCACAGCACTACCAGTGTGCTCATCATTCACATTCCCCTCCGGGGTCGTAGCTCTCGCGCTACTCCTTAACTCTCTACGTGGTGCCATACTTTTACCATGCATAACAATACAAAATAAAACAAGTCAGGACCAGCAAAGTAAGCAAATTCCAAGTATTCAAGCTCAATTTCCTTCAAAAACAACATTGTCTCTTTAGCTTTTGTTTGGCAATGGGTACCCTCATCATGCATCATCACAACATGCATCACATACACATCATCATCACAAATCACTAAACATGCTTTCACTCAACAAGCACACAAACCAAACCATGCTTCAATCATGCATACACACATTCCCAATTACTCGAGAACTCAGCTCTGATACCACCAAATGTAACCCCCGTAGCCCGGTCTAGACGGTTGACCCGAACTACGAAGATTACACGGGGAAAACCAAAGTCAACCCGAAAGTCAACCTTGATTAACGACCCTTTTTTTTTTCTTTTTAGTCTTGTCTAGATGCACATTAACCTTAATTGTGATCATACAAACAGCATATTAAAAGATCACAAACATCAGAGATCAAACAGGGACCCAATTGAACAAATTACAACTTTAGGGACCAAATTGTAAATTCTGATAAATTAAGGGACTTAACCCAAACTAAAGTTACCATCTTGAAATTAGTCAGGTTTCATGCTTCTCTGTAAAATTTCAGCTCAAACGGACATTCCAAACTCATACAATTGATCATACAAGATTCGGGACCAAAACGCAAACATTTCAAAACATATAACCGCCCATGTCAGCCCCCAACAGTCGACCGTTCCGAAACAGGTTGACCCTGTTCCGAAACACGGGCCGTTCCGATACCAGTTCCGCAACGGGGGTTTGGCAGTGAGCATTCCGTTTCGGAACGGTGCACCCCGTTTCGGACCCCTGGGTTCATTCCAGGCACCCGTTCCGAAACGGTATGTACTGTTCCGAAACGCCTGCTCAGATTTCAGCAAAATAGCAAACCAAACATGCAATTGACCAATCAAACATGCTTCAAACACTACCAAACTTTACCAGCATGCAATTAAACATATTTAAGACATATAGGAACCAACAAATCAACAAACCAACTTCACATGCAAAAAGCCCCAATTCAATGGTCATGCTTCCTACACAAGCTATCCACTCAAGCATCAACTAGCAAAACAAGCATATAAGGTTCAAACCAAAAACCAGCAACAACATCAACATTTAACATACTTAGGGAGTCTTAAACACCTCCCAAAACATATACATTGGTCCCCCATTGCCAAAGCATACAAAAGCTAAATGTTTAACAAAACCTTCCATACATTGAGCTTTACTTGAACTTGTTTGCTTGCCTCCTCTTGCTGCCCTCAATGTACTCTAATGCTCTGCATTATTGAATCAGGAAAACGAGAGAGCGTAAGCCAAAGCTTAGTGAGGAGTGCTCTTTAAAAACCATTCAATAATGCAATTAAAACCATTTGTAAAACTTGCTTATAAACAACCTTTATACATGCTCAAAGCATACTTTAAATCAAGCAATATCATGCTACCACATTTCATTTAAACAAGCATCTCATGCTTCAACATAAACATTAAAACATGTATCTCATGCATCTCAATGTACTATACATGTCATATTGGCTCAAGTGATACATTTCATTTATGAAATCAAGTTCAATAACTTTCCCCAAGGACTTTTAAACACCTTGGCCCCAAGGACTTTTAAACACCTTGGCCATGGACTTTTAAACACCATGAAAGGACCACACAAGGACTTTTAACCACCTTTGTGTCCGTAGCTTGAATTACCCCAAGGACTTTTAAACACCTTGGCCCCAAGGACTTTTAAACACCTTGGCCCCATGGACTTTTAAACACCATGGAAAGGAGCACCTAAGGACTTTTAACCACCTTAGTGTCCGCAACAAGATTCATCCAAGGACTTTTAACCACCTTGATGATCTTAGATAACAAGGCTCACTCAAGGACTTTTAACCACCTTAGTGACCTTCACTTTTACAAACCATCACTTGCCAATACACACTTTATACATCATATAATCCACTGTTTTAAAGCATTTAAACCAAGCCATTTCATCATGCATTTCAAAGCTTTAAATCATCATTTAACAATGCATAAAAACAAGGTACTCCTACCTAGAGACACCTTCAACACATGGCTTTAAACATCAGCATATATCATGCTAAAACATCAGCAATTATCATGCTTAAACATGCTTTCAAAACAGTAAACAAATCATGCAAAATCATCATTTTACATTACACCAAAACATGGCCACCACTTAGAGAGAAATCCAAAAACTTACTCTTGAGCTTAGCAAAGTTTTTTAGACTTAACTAAGCTCCCAAAACCTTCAACCCTTGGTTTAAAAGCTGTAAATCCATTTTCACTCACCGATTTCCACTTCGCTTTAAGCCAGAGCACCAAAACAAGCCTCCGGATCAACAACTCTTGGATCCAAGGATGCCTCCCCTGTTTCAACACATTAAAGCAGAGGATTAATGCATCATCATGCATTAATTGCTTCAATGAAAGCATCTAAACTCGCTGCTCTCACTAAACCTCCATTTTCGGCCACCAAACACAACCGAAAATGCATCCGAAACACTTCTAAACAAAGCCCAGCCACAAACCAGCAAAACCTCACTTCCAACAACATCATAACACATCTAAAAACAACCTATAAACATCCTTATACCTCCAGCAACATCAGATCACCAAGATCACCACAAAAGCTACCTTAAAACACAAGCTAAACTTAGGAAATCCAACCTATCCGGGATTGCATCAATCAAGACTCATTTCCACATCAATTTAATGATCATTTAACAACAAAAACACTTCTCAAAACACAGATTTAACAGATCAAACGAAAATCAAGTGAAATCATCAAAATCTTGCATAATTAGACAAGATCCATAAATCAACTTTAAAACCTTTAATCAATTATCAAATTAGGATTGAAAACTTTAGGAATTTCATTAAAGAACTTGAAGTTCAGAGGAGAAGGACGTTCTTACCTCCAAACTTGAGTTTCTCCTCTTTTTGGAATAGAAAAGCTTGATGAAACTTGAAGCAATTGAAGAGGTTTTGAAGACACAATGATTTGCAATCAATTGAGAGTTGAAAGAAGGATTTTAGGTGAGAAAATCAGATTTAGATCTCTGGAAATTGAGTGTTTGGGTTGAGAGAAAAAGATAGAAAGAAAATTGGAAGTTAGATGAGAAAAATGACTAAAATGAATTTTCCCTCCTTTTGTTTTACTTTAAAAATCAGAATTATGTGTTAAAATATCTTAGAAAAATCTGGAGAAACTCCCTTTGGGTAAATAGCTCCTTAAAGATTCAAAGTTTCAACCCTTTATAAAATAGCCACCAAACTTTCAAAAATTACATTTTGGTCACTAGCCAAAATGTCACACTTCCGAAACTCATTTTCCAAAATTGATTTCACAGTTCACTTAATTATATTAAAAGATGATTTTAGAACATTTTTCCATATTTTTAATGCAACCCGAACTAGGCTTTCCTAATTTAACCTCTTACGATTCGAACAGCACTTTGACCAACCGGTCAACGCCCAAGACTTCCAAGCCCAAAACCGGGGCGTTACAGATACCCCTAGTTAGGGTACCGATACGGTCTGCCCTGTAAGCTTAAAAAATGGACTAGTTATGCATGGTCGGGGTTCGAATGTGATCTTTCATTGGATGTTTTTCGTTGTTGTAAGTCACTTAGGACTTAATATTCCTCTAGACAAGATTAAAACGAAAAGAAAAAAAAATAGGGTTGCTAACCGAGGGGGAACCTTAACGGGTTTTGCTTCGGTTTTCCCCGTGTGGCCCACTCGGACCGGTCATCCGGCCAGACCGGGACGAGGGGGTTACATTTGTTGGTATCAGAGCCTGAGGTTACCGAGACCTCGGGCAGGTAAGTGAGGTAAGCTTGACGTATTAAACGATTGTGTTGTTCGATGCATGTCTTGCCATGAATTCTTGATATTTGACTGTTTGAATGATGATTTGAAGCATGCGTTGTTGTGTCTGGTGTAGAGTGTGTGCCCATTGCTACTATTACTTAATTTAAAAAGATTTTTGGAAAAAGGAGTACATGAGCGCTATTGGACCCTTTGGCTAACGTAATCCTTATTTGTTTGTTGTTGTAGTTTATACCTTGCTAGCTATATCATGAGACCACGTGGGAGGCCTAGGATGGTTCGACCGGAACCACGGGCAGCGGCTCCAGGAGTTGAGCCAGTAGTTAGGGTTGAGGCTCAAGTGGGAGAGCTTGTGGTTGGAGTTGGAGCTCCTCCACCACCACCACCTCCACCTGGAGTGGGAGGCGAGGCCGGGGCCAAAGGAGAGGGACCTCAAGGTGGCCAAGGTGGCCAAGGACCGGCCGGGATAGACTTAGCTCCGTTGGTTCAGGCGATAGCCGGGGCGTTTCAGGCTGCAGTAGCTGAGGGTCAGGCAACACATCATCAGGGTGAGGGCACCAGATTGCCTTTAGAGAGACTTCGGGGCCTTGGGGCCGAAGAGTTCAGAGGGTCTACTCTAGAGAGATTCGATTTATGGTTTGAGAAGATTTTCCGTATCCTTGCTCAGATGGGGTGTACTGGTGAGCGCAAGTTGGGATGCGTTGAGTCTTTGCTTCAGGGTGATGCCTACACTTGGTGGGTCACCATTACTACGGATATGGATGAGGCCGAGATCACTTGGGAGTTCTTTGAGACAGCATTCCGTAAGAAGTATTTGGGTCCGCGATACCTCGATGAGAGGAAGAGGGAGTTTATAGCATTGCTTCAGGGGTGTATGTCCGTGACCGATTATGAGATCCGATTTGTCAGATTGAGTCAGTATGCACCTGAGCTTGTACCTACTGAGGTGGAGCGTTGTAACCGCTTTCGTTATGGGCTGAGTGAAGATATCAAGACGTATGCTCTAGCTTCAGACTACACTGATTTTGATGTCTTGGTCGCGAGGGCCAAGGACTTAGAGCACAGTTTGAGTTTGACCAGGCGGTCTGGTGGATCTAGTTCGGGTAAGAGGTCCAGTAACTTTGATAGAGGTGATGCCAAGAGGCATCGGGACAACAGACATCATTATGGTCATAGACGTGGTGGCGGTAACCATGGTAGGGGCCATCAGGGCCAGAGAGCTGGTGGGAAGTTGCCCACATGTGCTACTTGCGGGAGGAACCACACCGGAGAGTGTTGGGGAAATTTTCATTCTTATTGGAGTTGTGGGGCTAGAGACCACATTAGGCATGACTGTCCACATCATGTGGGACAGGCACCAGCTCAGGCTCCTACTAGAGCCAATGACTTTCAGAGAGGCCGCAGGCGCGGTAGAGGTAACTTCCAGCCGAGGAACGATGGCCAGAGGAACATAGCACATGTAGTTGCAGTTCAGCCGGAGGGCGGAGGTCAGGCCAGAGTTTACGCTCAGCGTGGGGATCAGAATGACACCGATGTGATCGCAGGTAACTTCTCGATACAGTCTTTGGGTTTGCTTTCTTTGATTGACTCTGGGTCTACACATTCCTACATATTGAGTGAGCATGCACAGTCTTTGAATTTGCCTTGTGAGATGTTAGAGGTAGGAGTTAGTGTTACTAGTTCTTTTGGGGACACGGTAGTAGTTAGGAAGATGTACCGAAGGTGTCCGTTAATGGTTCATGGGCATGTGTTTCCAGTGGATATGATGGAGCTCCCTTTCTATGGTTTTGATGTGATTCTGGGTATGGACTGGCTCACGGAGCATAGAGCTAGGATAGATTTTGAAACAAAGCGGATTTCTTTGTGGCTAACAGATGACTATGAGATTGTAGTGGTGGGTGAGAACGTGAAGTTCTTGTCCAATGTAGTTTCAGTATTAGAGGCTAAGAGATTAGTTGAGTTGGGGTGTGAAGCCTACTTGGCGTATGTGATGAACCCTAACATGAGTGAGGTTAGACCTCAGGACATCTGGACAGTATGTGACTTTCCTAGTGTATTTCCGGAAGAGTTGCCAGGGTTACCACCGGACAGAGAGGTAGAGTTTACCATTGAGACTTATTCTGATTCAGCTCCTGTTTCGATTGCTCCGTATCGCATGGCACCGAAAGAATTGAAAGAGTTGAAGACTCAGTTGCAAGAATTGACAGATAGAGGTTTTATTAGGCCTAGTTCTTCACCTTGGGGTGCACCAGTTTTGTTTGTGAAGAAGAAAGATGGAAGCATGAGAATGTGTATAGATTACAGACAGTTAAATCAGTTGACAGTGAAGAATAAATATCTGTTGCCTAGAATTGATGACTTGTTTGATCAGTTGAGAGGAGCATCGGTCTTTTCGAAGATTGATTTGAGATCGGGTTACTACCAGCTAAAGGTAAGAGAGGTTGATGTACCGAAGACGGCCTTTAGGACTAGATATGGTCATTATGAGTTTTTAGTCATGCCTTTTGGGTTGACAAATGCACCGGCTGCTTTTATGGACATGATGAATAGGATTTTTCATCAGTATCTAGATCAGTTTGTAGTTGTGTTTATAGATGACATTTTGGTGTACTCGCGAACTGAAGAAGACCATGACCGACACTTGAGACTAGTTTTGAAGACTTTGCTAGATCATCAGTTGTATGCGAAGCTAAGCAAGTGTGAATTCTGGATCCGAGAGGTAGTCTTCTTAGGACATGTAGTGTCAGTCGATGGGATTAGAGTTGATCCGAAGAAGATTGAGGCCATTGTTGAGTGGTAGCAACCGAAGTCTGTAACAGAGGTACGTAGCTTCCTAGGCTTAGCCGGATACTATAGGAGATTTGTAGAAGGTTTCTCTAAGTTAGCCGCTCCATTGACACAGTTACTTTAGAAGAGTGTTCAGTTTGAGTGGACAGATGCAAGACAGAGAGCCTTTGAGAAATTGAAAGAAGCTTTGACCCAAGCACCGGTCTTGATTCAGCCAGAGTCCGGGAAGGACTATGTAGTCTACAATGATGCTTCTTATGTAGGGCTAGGATGTGTTCTTATGCAAGACAAGAGAGTAGTGGCTTATGCCTCAAGACAGTTGAAGACCCATGAGCGCAACTATCCGACCCATGACATAGAGTTAGCTGCAGTTGTGTTTGCTCTGAAGATTTGGAGGCACTATTTGTACGGTGAGAAATGCACAGTGTACACCGATCACAAGAGTTTGAAATACATTATGACTCAGCGAGATTTAAACCTCAGATAGCGTAAGTGGTTAGAGTTATTAAAAGACTATGATCTTACAATTGAGTACCATCCGGGTAAGGCCAATGTAGTGGCCGATGCATTGAGTAGGAAGATGGCTGTGGACTTGAGAGCCATGTTTGCTAGATTGAGTTTGTCTGGAGATGGTGGCTTGGTAGCCGAGCTTCAGGTTAGACCTACTCTAGGTCAGTTGATTCGAGAGAAACAGCTCTTAGATAGATCTTTGGCACCTCACTTGCAAGATATAGCCGAGGGTAGATCTTCAGACTACAGTTTCAGTACTGATGGGGTTTTGTGTTTCAAAGATAGAATAGTTGTGCCAGAGGACAGTGACTTGAGACGTACGATCTTGACTGAAGCCCACAGTAGTCCGTTTGCTATGCATCCTAGAAGTACGAAGATGTACCGTGATTTGAAAAATGAGTACTTTTGGGTTGGCTTGAAGAGAGATGTAGCCGACTTTGTGAGTAAGTGCTTAGTGTGTCAGAGAGTGAAGGCGGAACATCAGGTTCCCTCAGGTTTGTTACAGCCGTTGAGAATTCCGGAATGGAAATGGGAGAACATCACCATGGATTTTGTTTCGGGTTTGCCTTTGACTCCTACGAAGAAGAACTCAGTTTGGGTGATAGTAGATCGTTTTACGAAGTGTGCTCACTTCTTGGCAGTCAATACTACTTACACCTTAGATAGATTGGTCAATTTGTACATTGGTGAGATTGTTAGACTGCATGGTGTGTCGAAGTCCATTGTGTCAGATAGAGATCCGCGATTTACTTCTTGATTTTGGGAGTGTCTGCATACAGCTTTGGGTACCCGTTTGAACTTCAGCACGTCTTATCACCCTCAGTCAGATGGTCAGTCAGAGAGGGTTATTCGGATCTTAGAGGATATGTTGCGTTGTTGTATCATTGACTTTCAGGGTACTTGGGAGAAGCATCTGCCTCTAGTAGAGTTTGCGTACAATAATAGCTTTCAGTCGAGCATTCAGATGGCTCCGTATGAGGCTTTGTATGGCCAAAAGTGTAGGACTCCAGTTTGTTGGGCCGAAGTGGGACAGAGGTTGTTACCTATGCCAGATTTGCTCAAGGGGACGACCGACAAGGTAAAATTGATTTGTGATCGTTTGAAAGCTACTTCGGATAGGCAGAAGTCCTATGCCGATTTGAAGAGGAAGGAATTTGAGTTCTCAGTGGATGAGAAGGTATTCTTGAAAGTGTCTCCGTGGAAGAAAGTGATGAGATTTGGCCGAAAGGGGAAGTTGAGTCCGAGGTACATAGGACCGTATGAGATTGTGAAGAGGGTTGGTCCGAGGTACATAGGACCGTATGAGAAAGTGATGAGTCCGAGGTACATATGGAAAAGCAGTTTCTGTATCTCTTTCAGTCAGGTAATTTCGGGGACGAAATTCCTTAAGTGGGAGAGAGTTGTAACGCCCGTGTTTTGGGGTTAGGAGTTAGTGGGGTTTGCGGTTCGAGTCGGTAAAATTTAATTAAAATCAATTCAACCTAAATTAGGATCTAATTGGGCTTTAGTAAAAAGAGGAGGGACTAAAGGAGTAATTTGACCCAAAACTTTTAAAAAGCAAGACAACTTTAAAGAAAAAGTCATCATCTTCTTTCTCCCACCCCTTTCCAACGTGAAATCACCCAATCCCCTCTTTCGAACACTCCCAAACTCAAAACACTATTCCATTGAGTCTCACCTCCATTTCAAGACCATTTTGAAAGGTAAAATCATATTCTCACTCTCCTCTTCATCCTTTATCTATCTATAGTCTTAGATTTTAAAACTATGAGCTTTTGAAATGTTAGGGTTTTGACAAAGTTTGAGTTTTTATGAAGATTTCCTTTTTATTTCGAAATATGGAGTTGGGTTTTTGATTCTCCACACTAAAATGTATATTATATGTCAAAATGGTTGGGTTTGGGTGAAAACCCTAAATGGGGTTTTAAGGCAATTTTAAAGGTGTCAAAAAACTCAATTTTTGGTGGGTTTTAGGTTGAAATTAAAGGGCTGATGGGTTATATAGGTTAGGAGGATGTTTTGGGACCTTTTGGGGGTCATTTGGGTGATTGAAAATGGAAATTTCAGCTAGTGTTGTAGGGAGCACGAAAATTGAAATATTTGGGGATTAGTTTGATTTGGAAATTTGGGTGAAGTTGATTTGAACTCAAAGGTTGAGTGTTGATTGAATGTTAGCATTGATTGTGGTTGTTGGTTGTGTTTTTGGTTGGCTAGAAGCAAGAGGAGTCGTCGAAGGAGCATTGGGACCGAATCCGGGCTCGTAGGAGATTTGTTTCGGTTGCTAAGGAAGGGCGGTGAGTGGTTTTAATCATGGTTTAAAGTTTGGTTCGAATGTGTGTAGGGTGTGTGTGGAATGTGCTTGGTAGGCCATTCCTTTATTTCAAGTTGTTAATCTTAGCCATTGAGTTTCCTTAAGTGCTATTGTGTATTGCCTATCTATGCTCTAGTGATATGTGATTAATTTGTACATGTATGCCATGGTATGAATATGTGATGAGCATGATGATATGGTTGGTGGAAATGTGATATGGTAAATGAAAATTGGCACTAAATAAATTACCGGTTGTAAATGATCGATCATTAGGATTAGTGTGCACACAAATTGAGTCAAAACGTACGTGGCCTTGATGGTGTTAAGTCATCAAGGAGGAGTACGGTGATGTAATATTCCACCGGAAGCTTTTATATATTTCTACGAGATGATGAGTGGAATCCCATCCGTAGGGCATGTGGCGATGAGTGGAATCCCGCACATGCAAGGTCTGGTGATGAGTGCAATCCCATCGAGGTAAAGTGGTTGTTGAGGTTTAAATCCGCACATCCGGGTAATTAATAGTGGCCAATTAAACTTGTTCATATGTTTGTGATATATGATGTTGATATATGGTGTTGTTATATGATGATTGGGCTTGGTAGGATATGAGAAACCATATTATGCCACTTGAAAGACTAGCTAGGTCTACTTGTTTATTTTGCCGAAGAAGGTTGTATGTGAGATTAGGATTTACATGCTTGGACCCTGCATTGTTGATGTCTTTGTTTTTAGAGCATCCTTACTAAGCTTCTAGCTTACGCTCTCAATTGTTCAACAATGCAGATCATTAGCGTGGTGTTAGCTCGGAGCAAGGCAAGAAGGGCTTTCCAAGTTCGTTGCTCAAGTAAGGTTATCAATTATGTAGTAGTTTAGCAATGTTGCAAGGGTGTTTTTATGAGCTATGTATGACTCATTGATATGTTGATGTTTTGGATTGACTTTGGTTTGTAAAGCATGATATGCAATGATGAATGTTTAAGTGTGGTGGCATGCCCTCTAGATGTTAGGTTGCCTTGTTAGTGAGTGCAAACCTCCTATGTGCTATCTTGTGCCTTTTTGGCCTTTTGAGCTTTCATGTATGACCTTAAATGCTAAATTTTCCCTTTTGTTGGAATGCCATGTATGGATGCCTTGTCTCATGTTTGATTGCTACCTATGGCTCATGTATGATTGCTTAAATGTTTGTATGTGCATAGGAGAGTCTAAAAGTGCATCTAGAGTCGTGTTTGGGGTCGTTAAGTTGGAAATGGTGGAATTGCAGAGTAGGGCGTATCGATACGCCTGAGGGCCGTATCGATACGGCCTTGCCCAAATGCCACAGTTTTTGCCTGGCGTACCGATACCCTGGGGGTATCGATACCCTCCAAAGTTACTGGAATTTGGGGAAATGGGGGAGAGTAGGGCGTACCGATACGGGGTTCACGCGTATCGATACGGGTCTACTCTGTTGACAAAGAATGGTTGACCGAGAAGGGCGTATCGATACGCTCAAGGGTTGTATCGATACGGTCTTCCCGGAGTTGACTCTTTGGGTTGACCTGGTCAGGGCGTATCGATACCCCTAGTTAGGGTACCGATACGGTCTGCCCTGTAAGCTTAAAAAATGGACTAGTTATGCATGGTCGGGGTTCGAATGTGATCTTTCTTTGGATGTTTTCTGCTTTTGTAAATCACTTAGGACTTAATATTCCTCTAGACAAGATTAAAACGAAAAGAAAAAAAATAGGGTTGCTAACCGAGGGGGAACCTTAACGGGTTTTGCTTCGGTTTTCCCCGTGTGGCCCACTCGGACCGGTCATCCGGCCAGACCGGGACGAGGGGGTTACATGGCTCGTCTCGCCGTGACCTTCTCTTGAATTCTCAAAACTTCTATCACTCGATCCCCGCAGGGACAAAGAACCCCTTGTCGTCTCGGTTGTGCTACCGAGGGCTTTGAGGAACCCATATTTCCGGATCCATAGGTCGGTTCACCCGAGTCATGGGCCTTGTGTGTTGGGCCAAGATGTAGGGTCTATTAGGAGCTTAAAGACACCTTAGTGGGTTTTTATAAGTGTTTTTGGGTTGGGCTAGTGGCTAAAGAGTGATAGGAAGAATGAGGAGGGTTTATGTAGTAATTAACCCCCTTTTCAACAAAAAAAAGGTGAAACTCTCATTAAGTCCATGCAGAAAATTAAAGAAGGTGATATCACCTTGTGTCCTACCTCCTTCCTCTATACTTACAACCCCCATCTTCTAAATTCTCACACAAGAGAAAGGTTTGATTTGTTAGAGTATGCCCAAAGACCAATCATAAGATGATTGTAAATGAAATTTGTTTTACCTTGTTTATTCATAAAGAGGCATTGTCATTATTATTTTTCAGTTACAATTTTGCGTGCATAGATAAACTGAATTATAATAAAGTCCTTCGAATAATATGGTTATTCTAAAATTCCTTAGTCGAGTATTATTGTGGGCATGGACAACAATAATGCATTAAGACTAATATGTAGTTGATTGATGACAAAGTGTTGTTATTGACATAGAGATGTCAAAATCCATACATAAGTATGTATTAGAGAACGACATACTAGACTGACCCGCTATGAGCATGTTTCTTGGATTATTATGTGACAGTCACAACTTTGCTCATAGTGATAACTACATGTATGATCCTCAGATTTGAGATCATTATTATTTTAACATCGTGAGTGACATATTTTGATACGGTCAAACGTGTATCGTGACTGACTACACTATAAAGATTGATATTGGATATGTCTCAATCTATGTAGTGAAATATGATTGATCAAGATAGGATTTGTCCCTCCTACATAATACGAGTAATATCGTAGGCCACTTGATTGAGTGAGACTAGAAATGCATGGCCATGCTCGAATAAGTTGATATGAGATATCATAGTTATTCGTTTATAATAGTGTACTCAAGATATCAAGAAATATTAGATGGATTATACAAGTGTGATTGTTTCATGACTTGTGTCCAATCTAGATATAAATGACAAAAGGATGTAATACATAAATAGAGTTAATCACGAGAAGGTTATGTCGAATCATGATTTCTTGTAACTTAGGTGACAATGACATATTACTAGATGTCACTCATTATTTGTAATATTAGAAATGTTCTAATATTTACAACTAACGTTACATGAACCTACAAGGTCACACCCACAGTTGAAATGAGCATATATTAAACGAATTATATATGTACAAATTTGTTGTACACGAATTTAGTTAAATTAATATATATTTGATATATATAATTTAACTATTGGGCAAATATTAAAAGAAAATTAATTATTGTAATTATGTCTCTTTTAATATATAAATAATATAATTCGGTTTAAAACAATATATATATATATATTAAAATCCTAATTAAGTTGAATTGAGGTTATATATATTTAATATATATTAAAATCCTAATTAAGTTGAGTTGGGATTATGTATATGTAATATATAAATATTGAAATCCTAGTTAAGTTAAATTAGGATTATATATATTAAATTGGGATTATATATATATATATATATATATATATATATATATTGAAATCCTAATTAAAGTTTAATTATGATTATATATATTCAATATATATATTGAAATCCTAATTAAGTTGAATTAGGATTATATATATTTAATATATATTGAAATCCTAATTAAGTTGAATTGAGATTATATATATTTAATATATATATATATATATATATATATATTGAAATTCTAATATGAGTTAAATTAGGATTTCAAATGTTATATAAAGGCATGACAGATCTAGCAGTCATTAATGCTTTTAGGGAAAAAAAACCTTATAAATAGTTTAGAGGGTTTTTATATGCTCGTTCCCTTCTAAATGGTTTAGAGAATTTTTATATGCTCGTTTCAACTGGGTGAACTACGTAGAGGTCGGAGCGTTATCGTTGCGGCTTAGGAATTGACATTGTGGAATCATGATTGATTATCTATGTTCTCCAAATTCAGAATTTCATATTTTGAACATGCAATTCTTCACCCTTATCAACCCTGATTCGTTCCTCGTACATGGATCTCTAGTGGTAATCGCCAGATAATTTTTCACTACGCCATGGGGTATACCGACGTGACCCAACATGATTTTGATCATTTTGTGAGTTAATACAAGATAAAGAAGTAGAATTTCATCATATTCTTATTCCGATCTACACGTAGAGGTAAAGATCTTAGTTCTTGTAACCCTCTCGACCCGGCATAGCCACCAGACCGTATCGAGCGGATCACACGACACTAACCGAAGAAAAATCTAGAGATTTCCCTCCAATTAGCAACCCTAAACGCGTTGATTAATATCTTTTCTAGATGCTCGAATTAAACCCTATATTTCAAGAACACACGGCAGAAGAAAACATGACAAGACGAGCACCAAACGATCAACCGAGCAACCAGGGACCAAAATGCAAAACTAGCATAAAATAGGGACCTATGATGAAATTAAGGTGATCACCTTGAAACTAGTCTCATTTCATACTTCCATGCTGAAATGCAACTCAGAAAAAGCCCTCAATCAAACTCAATTGATAACACATCAAGCTAGGACCAAAACGCAAGAAAAACAACTTCAAAGATGCTCTTAACTAACTTCCAACGACCCCCGTTTCGAAACACCCACGATGGTATCGATACAAGTCTAACGTTTAACATTACAGAGAGCTTTCGTTCCGAAACGGTTAGACCCGTTTCGGCTCTGCTTAGCCCGTTTCAATACCCGTTTCGAAACAAAAAGGCCAAAATAAGGGTCGTTTTAAAACGTTCGAGCCTGTTTCGAAACACCCTGCAGCAGAATAGAAAAATCTGTAGACCAAGCATCTCCAAGGCTATTTCCCTTGGTTCCAATCAACACAAGCAGCGAGATAACAACAAGATAAGCACACAAACACTAAGAAAGAACAACTAAACATACATTTAAGTAGGAGAACTAACTCACGATAAACCCGCGACAAGATAAGAACATCAAGATCCATGAACTAAGAAAAACAAGATAGAAAGCCAAAACCATTAAACTCAAGGTATAAACAAGCCAACCAAGCCAAAAAGAACATGCTCGCATCACAAGGAGTCTACAAAACACTCCCAAAACATAAACAAGGTCCATCCCCATTGCCTCACACACTATTATCTAAACGAAACCATACTTGAGCTTGAAGCAGACACTTGGATCACTTCCCTTGTACCGTTGCCTTCCAAAATAGTCTACGGATCTGCATTGTTGGAAAAGAGAGCGTAAGCTATGAAGCTTAGTGAGCGGGGATCAAAACCAAGCTACAACAATGCAGTTTTGAAAACCAACTTCATTTTGTAAACCAAAACAATTTGTTAAAAACACTTTCGCAAATCATTTCATTTCCAACGTGCCATACTTAAATCAAGTATAAACAATTGGAACAACACATGCCATAGGCACAACACATGCATCAACCATGCATAACCCATAAGTTAACCACATATGCAAACCAAGCCTATCGGCTCCATTTCAATGACCATAACCGTATGAGTTTACCAAGCTCATATTAAAGCCATAAGTGAACGAGTATACCGACATCATTGACACGTTGCTCGGATAAGCAGAAACCTTGATGGCACAACCCCCATCAAGCTACATGGTGAAACAACCCTCACCACAATCTCACTTCGGTCGGGATGCCACAAATTGCATTGCTCGTTGGTGATAGCACAACCCCTATCACTCGCATCACAATATCACAATCCCTATTGTAAAACCGAAGAATTTATCTCACGCACGAATTTTGTATTTATAGTGCACTTCACATCCTATTGGTCGATCAATCTATCCGATATAAAGATCCACATGTGTCAATATACTCATCGCAACATCTCATTCCACTGTTTTACACCGGGGATAAACACCTCCCCAAACACATTCCAAATACCATAAACACAAGCACATGCATAGCATGAACTCAAGCAACATTTTCATAAATCACATGGTATTCTCATGAGACAAAATCAACATGCATTGATGCACAACAACAGTGGAAAAGAACATCATTAAAATGATATGCTCATGATCAACATGAAAAACGGCAAAAATACCAAAATAACTCAAAACTTACTCTAGAGCTTAGATTGGCCTAACATTGTTAAGGCGTTTAAAACATTTCCACTCACCAGCGATTACTAAAAGCAAGCCGAAACACTTTTCTAGCTTCCCGGTTCGCCCACAAATGTGTCCAACAAATCTGGATCTTCAACCCCTGCTTCTAATAAACCCAAAACAGAGGATTAGAGATATTTTCAACACTCTAACTTGCTGAAAGCAGAGATTCGACAACTCATTCAAATTGTCTATCGAAATATTGCCGAAACAAACCGAAAACATCAGTAAACTCAACTCGAACAACATTCAGAAAAAACCCAGCATTATACATCATCAAAACACATGAATAAACATCTAAAAACATCGACCCATCATCAGTATACCATCAGCTAATGATTGATCACAAAACTCACCCAAAAACTCACTTTTACATCCACTAAACTTCAACACAAAACCAAACTTCGGGATTTCTATCATTGACCCATCATCTCAACATTATTCCTCATCAAAAACAAAGCCCAAAACAACATTAAACCTAGCTTTAACAGATCTCAACGAAAATCACCCCAAAGAGCTCATTTTACCATATTTTACCCAAATTTTCATTAGAAATCTTTTAGAAAATCTTAACCTTAATAAATAAAAGAATCAAAAACATGAGAATATCAATAAAGAAACTTACATCATAGGAGAATTTCTTCGCTCACCTCCAATGATAGTATTCCCCCTTGATTAGCAAAGAACATTTGAGAAAACTAAAAATAAAACATGGGTTTTAGAGATAGAAGATAGGAAAACCTTTTGAAAACATTAGATCAATAAGAAACATCATTTACCTTTGAGAAATTAAGCCTAGATGGTTGTTTGGCTGAAGAGAAAATGAGAAGAGATTCGAAATGTGCTTTTGACGTAAAATGAGAAAAAAATGATCAACCCTTTTTAGTTTTAAATATAAAACCCTTTTAAAATATTTCAATAGTAAAAAATAAATAGGGAAATAACTATTTTGGCCCAACCAATTTAACTCCTTAAAAATTCTATGTTTTGACTCTTTTACAAAATGGTCAGTAAAAATAGATTTTGCAAACTTTACATTTTGGTCACTAAACTGAAATGTCATGCTTCGGAAAATGTTTTTCCAAAAATGATTTTACCAAAGCCTTATATATGTTTATTAAGGATTTTAGAAATTTATTTCATATTTTTCTGACCATCCGAAGACCACTTTCCCTGAACTCATCCACAACTCTCAACACTGGTCTTTCGGACACCAAAACCTTAACGAATCTTCTAGACCCAAAACCTGGGGTGTTACAACTCTCCCCCACTTAAGAAATTTCGTCCTCGAAATTTACCTTATGGAAAAAGATGCGGAAACTAACGCTTCATGTCGTCTCTCCTCTCCCAAGTGGGTTCTTCAACACCTCGGTGTCGCCACTTCACTTTGACCAACTCAATGGATCTACCATGCAAAAATTTGATGTTCGAAGCTAATATCTCGATCGGCTCTTCATCATACGACAAATTCGGATTCAATTCAATTTCTTCAACAGGCATTACATGCGACAGGTCTGACCTATACTTTCGAAACATCAAAATGTGGAATACATCATGAATCTTCTCTAATTCCGGAGGCAAACTCAATCTATATGCAACAAGGCCAACTCGTCCAACGATCTCATACGAACCAATAAATCTCGGACTCAGTTTACCTTTTCTACCGAATCTCATTACTTTCTTCCACGGAGATACTTTCAAGAAGACTTTCTCACCCACAGCATACTCGATTTCTCGACTCTTCAAATCTGTATAAGATTTCTATCGATCAGTTGCTTCTTTCAAGCGATCACATATCAACTTCACTTTCTCTATAGTACCTTTAAGCATAGAAGGTAATGATACCAATTTTTGTCCGGCTTCTGCCCAACAAACAGGAGTTCTACACCTTCTACCATACAAAGCCTCCTACGGTGCCATCTGAAAATACTAGCCTGATAGCTGTTGTTGTAGGAAAACTCAACCAACGACAAGTGTTTCTCCCACGGACCCTGAAAATCAATAACACAACAGCGCAGCATATCCTCAAGCACTTGTATTACCCGCTCTGACTGACCATCTGACTGAGGATGACACGAAGTACTGAAGTTCAATCGGCTACCCAATGCACTATGCAAACAATCCCAAAACCTCGATGTGAACCTCGGATCTCTATTTGATACAATTGGCTTTGGCACACCATGCAGTCTCACTACCTTAAGGATATACAAATCAGTCAATTTATCCAAAGAATCAGTCGTGTTGACGGCTAGGAAATATGCACACTTGGTGAGTCTATCCACTATTACCCAAACTGAATTCTTTCGCGAAAGAGTCAATGGTAAACCCGATACAAAATCCATAGTTATTTTCTCCCATTTCATTATGGAATCCGCAAAGGCTGTAGCAATCCTGACGGAAACTGATGTTCAGCCTTCACTCGCTGACAGACCATACATTTACTCACGAATTCAGCCACATCCTTTTTCAAACTAACCCAAAAATAATCATTCTTCAAGTCTCGATACATCTTCGTGCTACCCGGATGCATAGCAAACGGACTAGTATGTGCTTCATCCAAAATGGTGCGTCCTAAATCGGTATAATCAGGTACAACAACTTTATCTCTGAAACACAAAACATTATCATTACTGAAACTGTACTCAGTCGATTTACCTTCCGCAATGTCCTGAACATATGAAGCTAGAGAGCTGTCTCGCAATTGTTTCTCTCGAATCAATTGTACTAGTGAAGGTTTCACCTACATTTCGGTGATCAATCCACCATCATGTGATAAACTCAATCTGACAAACATCTCTCGAAGCTCAACTGCCACTTTCTTACTCAAAGCATCGGCTACCACATTGGCTTTACCTGGATGGTACTTAATAGTAAGATCATAATCCTTCAATAATTCAAGCCATCTATGCTGTCGGAGATTCAAATCTTTCTGATACATCAAATATTTCAGACTTGCAATCGATATACATTGTGCATTTCTCACCATACAAATAGTGTCTCCACACCTTCTAGGCAAACACAACAGCGGCTAACTCAATATCATGTGTGGGGTAATTCTTCTCATGAATCTTTAGTTGTCTCGACGCTTATGCAACAACTCTCCCATCTTGTATCAACACACACCCTAAACCTACATGCGATGCATCACTATAAATCACATAGTCTTTCCCTGTTACCGATTGCACTAACACGGGTGCTCTAGTCAAAGAATCTTTCAATCGATCAAAAGCCATCTGTCTCGCTTCTGTCTACTCATATCTAACATTCTTTTGTAACAATTTCGTCAACAGAGCAGCTATCTTTGAAAATCCTTCTACAAACCGAAGGTAGTAGCCCGATAAGCCTAGGAAACTACGAACCTCGGTCACGGACTTCAGTTGCTTCCAATTCACAACAGCTTCCACTTTCTTATGATCAACTCTAATGCCATCCGCTAATACAACATGACCTAGAAAAACTACCTCTCTAATCCAAAACTCGCATTTGCTCAACTTCGCGTACAACTGATTGTCTAGAAAAGTCTTCAACACAAGTCATAAATGTCTATCATGGTCTTCCTCAGTGCGTGAATAAATCAATATATCATCAATGAACACCACAACAAACTGATCTAGGAACTCATGAAACACACGGTTCATCATGTCTATGAATGCGGCTGGTGCATTAGTTAACCCAAACAACATTACCAAAAACTCATAATGCCCATAACGTGTACGAAAAGCTGTCTTCGGTATATCTTGTTCATTCACTTTCATCTAATAGTACCCGGATCTCAAGTCTATCTTTGAGAACACTGACGCATCCTGCAACTGATCAAACAAAACATCTATTGTCGGCAAATGATACTTGTTCTTCACAGTTAATTTATTCAACTGACGGTAATCAATACACATATGTATACTTCCATCTTTCTTCTTAACAAACAATATCGGTGCACCCCAAGGCGATATACTCAGACGGATAAAACCACGATCTAATAACTCCTGAAGCTGAGTCTTCAGTTCTTTCAACTCTTTCGAAGCCATCCGATACAGAGCAATCGATACGGGAGCAGAATCAGAATATAACTCAATAGCAAACTCGACTTCTCTATCCGGTGGTAAACCAAGCAACTCTTCCGGAAATACCTCGGGAAAGTCACAAACTGTTCTAATGTCTTTTGGTCGAACGTTACTGATATCCGGATTCATCACATAGGCTAAGTATGCTTGACATCCCTGATCCATCATCTTCTAAGCCTCTAAAGCAGAAACAACGTTGGATGAGAACTTATTGTTCTCACCAACCACTACCAGCTCGTAATCGTCTGATAACCTTAACCTCACTCGTTTAGTCTTAAAATCTACCTTTTCCTTCTGTTCTACCAACCAATCCATTCCCAAAATCACATCAAACTCGTAGAATGGTAACTCCATCATGTCGACCGGAAACACGTGACCCTGAACCATCAACGAACACCTCCGATACATCTTTCTGACCACAATTGTCTCGCTGAAAGAACTAGTCACACTCATACCCACATCGAGAATTTTACACGGTATGTCCAACATCTTAGCATGCTCTCTCAGAATATAAGAATGTGTAGAGCAAGAATCAATCAACGAAAGTAATGTCAGAGACTGTAACATAAAAATACCTATGATACCATCAGTGTCGTTCATGCCCTCTCGATGTGCATACACCCTCGCTGGTCCACCTCCCTTAGGACGAACTGTGACTACGTGCGCCACATTCCTCTTACCATCGTTTCGTGGCTGAAAGTTCCCTCGGCCACGCCCACGGCCTCGCTGGTACTCGGGAGCTCGTGCCAGTGCCTGACCACCTCTAGCTAGCTGGGGGAGATCTCGCTTGAGATGATCCTTTGATCCACAATGCCAGCACGTACCATAAGTTCCCCAACATTCTCCCGGATGAGATCTACCACACTTTGTGCACTCGGGTGCATGATGAGCAAAACCTTGGCCTTGATGGCCACGCCCGGGTTACCACCCCCACGTATGTGGTCAAAACGCTGCCTCTTGTCCTTGTGCCCCTTGGCACGATCACGATCCCACTCCGCAGGCCGTTTCCCTGAACTGGACCCGCCTCCTCTAGCAGACAAACCAAGACTATGCTCTATATCTTTGGCTCGGGCGACAAACACATCAAAATCTGTATAATCAGCAGCCAACATGTAAGTCTTTACTCCCTCAGTCAATCCATACCGAAACCTCTCGCAACGTTCCCTCTTAGTGGGAACCAGCTCGATCGCATACTAACTCAGCCTAACAAACCGGATCTCATACTCAGAAACAGCCATGCTTCCCTGAACTAAAGCCATGAACTCGCGTTTCTTCTCATCCTGATATCTCGGCCCTAGATACTTCTTCCGGAAGACAGAACGGAATAAATCCCAAGTGATATCTGCGGTGGCCATACCCATGGTGATCATAGTCCACCAAACATACGCGTCACCATGTAGCAAAGATACCACACAGCCAAGCTTTCGTGCATCACTGCACTCCATCTGAGCCAAAATCCTGATAGTGCTCGCTAGCCATGCCTCGGCTCCCTTGGGCGATAACCCACAAAACTCTACTTCGCCAAAACTACGGAGTCTCTCGAGGGGAAACCCATCCCTCTGTCCATGCTGCGGTGCAGCCAACTGTAACCCAGCCATAGCAGACTGAAAAGCCCCAACAATAGCCTGAACCAACGGGCTCATATCAACTCCAGTCTGTCCCTGGCCACCACGAGGCTCCTCACCTCGCGCATCTGCTCCACCAACTGGAGGAGGAGGATGTAAATCTCCCTCTTGCAGATGCTCGACATCCTACACCTGATCACCCCGTGGCTCACCACCCATCTAACCTCATCTAGGTCTAGCCATGACATACAGATGCAATGCTATAACAGCAACAGATAAAACAAAAGGAAATGATTCGAGTCGGCAACGTCAAGGGTCCAAGGTGCTCAAGTATCTTACAAAGATTTTCCCGATAATAGTATGTGGCAATGGGTACCTTACACAACAAGCTACCTCAAACAATCAAACAAACACCAAAAACAATCACACCTACCTCACTTACCTTTCCGGTTGCATGATAACCAACGCAAACCTTTCCGAACCTGGCTCTAATACAAACAGATGTAACCCCCTCAACCCGGCTTAGCCACCAGACCATATCGAGCGGATCACACGGGACTAACCGAAGAAAATCTGGAGATTTCCCTCCAATTAGCAACCCTAAACGCGTTCATTAATATCTTTTCTAGATGCTCGAATTAAACACTATATTTCAAGAACACACAGCGGAAAAAACACGACAAGATGAGCACTAAACGATCAACCGAGCAACCAAGGACCAAAATGCAAAACTAGCATAAAACAGGGACCTATGATGAAATTAAGGTGATCACTTTGAAATTAGTCTCATTTCATACTTCCATGCTGAAATGCAAGTTAAAACAAGCCTTCAATCTAACTTAATTGATAACACATCAAGCGAGGACCAAAACGCAAGAAAAACAACTTCAAAGATGCTCTTAACTAACTTCCAACGACCCCCGTTTCGAAACACCCACGATAGTATCGATACGGGTCTAACGTTTAACATTCCAGAGAGCTTTCGTTCCGAAACGGTTAGACCCGTTCCGACCCTGCTTAGCCCGTTTCGATACCCGTTCTAAAACACAAAGGCCAAAATAAGGGTCGTTTCGAAATGTTCGAGTCTGTTTCGAAACACCCTATAGCGGAACAGAAAAATCTGCAGACCAAGCATCTCCAAGGCTATTTCACTTGGTTCCAATCAACACAAGCAGCTAGATAACAGCAAGATAAGTAGACAAACACTAAGAAAGAACAACTAAACATACATTTAAGCAGGATAACTAACTCACGATAAACCCACGACAAGATAAGAACATCAAGATCCATGAACTAAGCAAAACAAGATAGAAAGCCAAAACCATTAAACTCAAGGTATAAACAAGCCAACCAAGGCAAAACGAACATGCTCGAATCACAAGAAGTCTACAAAACACTCCCAAAACATAAATAAGGTCCATCCCCATTGCCTCACAGACTACTATCTAAACGAAACCATACTTGAGCTTGAAGCGAACACTTGGATCACTTCCCTTACACCGTTTCCTTCCAAAATAGTGTATGGATCTGCATTGTTGGAAAACAGAGCGTAAGCTACAAAGCTTAGTGAGCGGGGCTCAAAATCAAGCTACAACAATGCAGTTTTGAAAACCAACTTCATTTGGAAACTAAAACAATTTGTTAAAAACACTTTCGCAAATCATTTCCTTTCAAACAAACCATACTTAAATCAAGTATAAGAAATTGCAACAACACGTGCCATAGGCACAACACATGCATAACACATAAGTTAACCACATATGCAAACCAAGCCTATCGGCTCCATTTCAACTCACATGCTTCAGGCATATGACCATAACCATATGAGTTTACCAAGCTCATATTAAAACCATAAGCAAATGTGTATACCGACATCATTGACATGTTGCTCGGATAAGCGGACACCTGGACACCTTGATGGCACCACCCCCATCAAGCTACATGGTGAAAAAACCCTCACTACAATCTCACTTCGGTCGGGATGCCACAAACCGCATTGCCCGTTGGTGATAGCACAACCCCTTTCACTCGCATCACAATAGCACAATCCCTATTGTGAAACCAAAGAATTTATCTCACGCGCGAATTTTGTATTTATAGTGCACTTCACATCCTATTGATCGATCAATCTATCCGATATAAAGATCCACATGTGTCAATATACTCATCGAAACATCTCATTCCACTGTTTTACACCGGGGATAAACACCTCCCCAAACACATCTCAAATACCATAAACACAAGCCCATGCATAGCATGAACTCAAGCAACAATTTCATAAATCACATGGTGTTCTCATGAGACAAAAAATACATACATTGATGCACTGCAACAGTGAAAAAAAACATCATTAAAATGATATGTTTATGGTTAAAACATGATCAACATGTGAAACGACGAAAATACCAAAATAACTCAAAACTTACTCTAGAGCTTGGATTGGCCTAACAACACAACCCAAACTCCCAAAATGCTTCTTTAACCTTGTTAAGGCATTTAAAACATTTCCACTCACCATCGATTACTAAAAGCAAGCCGAAACACTTTTCTAGCTTCCCGGTTTGCCCACAAATGTGTCCAACAAATCTGGATCTTCAACCCCTGCTTCTAACAAACCCAAAACAGAGGATTAGAGATATTTTCAACACTCTAACTTGCTGAAAGCAGAGATTCAACAACTCATTCAAATTGTCTATCGAAACATTGCCGAAACAAACCGAAAACATCAGAAAACTCAACTCGGACAACATTCAGAAAAAACCCAGCATTATACATCATCAAAACACATGAATAAACATCTAAAAACATCGACCCATCATCAGTATACCATCAGCTAATGATTGATCACAAAACTCACCCAAAAACTCACTTTTACATCCACCAAACTTCAACACAAAACCAAACTTCGGGATTTCTATCATTGACCCATCATCTCAACATTATTCCTCATCAAAAACAAAGCCCAAAACAACATTAAACCTAGCTTTAACAGATCTCAACGAAAATCACCCCAAAGAGCTCATTTTACCATATTTTACCCAAATTTTCATTAGAAATCTTTTAGAAAATCTTAACCTTAATAAATAAAAGAATAAAAAACATGGGAATATCAGTAAAGAACCTTACATCAGAGGAGAATTTCTTCGCTCACCTCCAATGATAGTATTTCCCCCTTGGTTAGCAAAGAACACTTGAGAAAACTAAAAATAAAACATGGGTTTTAGAGGTAGAAGATAGGAAAACCTTTTGAAAACATTAGATCAATAAGAAACATCATTTACCTTTGAGAAATTAAGCCTAGATGGATGTTTGGCTGAAGAGAAAATGAGATGAGCTTCAAAATGTACTTTTGACGTAAAATGAGAAAAAGATGATCAACCCTTTTTAGTTTTAAATATAAAACCCTTTTTTAAATATTTGAATAGTCAAAAATAAATGGGAAAATAACTATATTGGCCCAGCCAATTTAACTCCTTAAAGATTCTATGTTTTGACTCTTTTACAAAATGGTCGCTAAAAATAGATTTTGCAAACTTTACATTTTGGTCACTAAATCGAAATGTAATGCTTCGGAAAATGTTTTTCCAAAAATGATTTTACCAAAACCTTATATATGTTTATTAAGGATTTTAGAAATTTATTTCATATTTTTCCGACCATTCAAAGACCACTTTCCCTGAACTCACCCACAACTATCAACATCGGTCTTTCGGACACTGAAACCTTACCGAATCTTCTAGACCCAAAACTCGGGGTGTTACGGTTCTTGTTGACAAGATGAAGTTATGGGTTTGTGAAGGTTTTGATGGAAATGCGTTAGGGAATGAATTAATTTAGTTTTCCAGCCTTAAGAGTAAGTTTTAGCTAACCTTTCATTCTCTTATGTAGAGAAAGAGGTGGGAGTGTCTTCCAAAGAGTTAGGGAAGAAAAATGCTTGAGGAGCTTGTAAAGAGACTTCTGTTCCAACTATGAAATCAAGGTTAGTACACCTCTAACTCCTTTGTTTCATGCACATCCTAAGGATAATGCTTTGTGTAACACCCCTAGCCCGGGTTAGGAGCGAGGGGCGTTCAAAAACATTCTAATAAAGACTTAACATAAAAGTGGGCCAGTATAAAATTTTTCCTTTAAAATAAGAAGAACCAATCAATGAGCAATATGACAAAATTCCAAATTAAACAATTTCAACATGTTAATACAAGTTTTGATTCTAAGATTTCAATTCGGTTCTACACCAACATTGGTCAATGACATTTAACTAAACATTATTAGCATTTCTTATAAAAACCTTTCATCAATACTTATCTTAACCAATTACTACTTGTAATTTCCCTAACCCAATTCGAATAGATTTCTTAATATTCAAGTGACTTAATTCTCATTCAACAAAATCACCACTACCATCAAATTATTTGTAGCATTCGAATCATAAATTGACAATAGGTAAATCAACTAGTTAAACAACCCAAAAGATCATGCCATTTCATTCATATTCTTAGATATAAGGTTTCATAACAAGAGACTTCCATGATCATGGTTCTTATTTACATACTTATCATATTTACAACAAAAAGAGTATCATGCCTCTAATAAAAATACCATGAGAATAACATTTACAAGCTTATGGCATTCAAAAAGTCATCATTCCAACTTCAATACACACACCTTAGGTAAAGCCTAAAGACCATCATAATGCAAAGGATCAAAACCACAATGCAAGAACCTAAGCCACCAACAATTATCAAGAGATAACCAAAGGATGCCATACTTTCAAGTCTTCCTTCACTTGTATATGTTGAGTGGATCGAAAGATCGATATGAACCAAGAGGGGGTGAATTGGATTTTTAAAGTTTGTGTGGTGGAAATTGCAAATTAAAAAGATTGACAAGGAATTTTAGAGTGGTTCAAGCTCCAAATGAACTCTACATCCACTACCTTAGCTTCACTAAGGATTTGCAACAATTCCACTAATTGCTCTTCCCCTTTTCTAGGCTAAGGAGGCAACCCTTACAATTTTCGGTTAAATTTTCTACCCAAAATTTAACCCAATCCTCACACAAAGGTAACAAAGAATTTGATGGCTAAGACAGTATCTCTCAATACAATTTGTAGCCCAATTACAAGCAATCAACCCAATTGAAAAAGATAAGAATGAAAATTACAATTGGGGTTTCTAGACAATATGGGATTTTAGCACAAATGCTTGGATTTGATGTATGGATATTTGCTTTTTTGGATCAATAGTTGTTGCTGGAGCTTTTAGAGGTCCCTTTTATACCTTCTCATTGATTTCTAGCTGTTGTGCTTGTTGCATTCATCAATAGAGCCGTTGGGGATGTTATCTCACCTCCATAAATGCAGTCTGCAACAACCCGTTTTGGAACGCGAGGTACCTGTTTCGAAACGGACTAAAATAGAAAGAGTCGTTGGGTGCATTTAAGAGCATGTTTCGAAACGTGTTGAGGTCGTTTCGAAACACTTTTGCCACTGTCAAGGGTCGTTTCGAAACAGCCTGAGCCCGTTTCGAAACACCCTAACGGTTTCCAAAAAGTCAGTTAAAAACATTTGTAACGGTCATATTTTCAAATCAAAATGAAGAACAGTTTCGAAACGCTTGGACTTGTTTCGAAACAGTTTTGCTACTGTCAAGGGTCGTTTCGAAACTGATTGAGCTCGTTTCGAAACACCCTATTGATCTTTGAAAATTCAGTTAAAAAATATTACAACGGTTATAATTTTCAAATCAAAATGAAGAACTGTTTCGAAACGCTTGAAGTCGTTTCAATACGGGTTCATGTGTTCTAAAGCCGTTTCGATACGCGTTTCGGAACAGGGGTCGACAGTGGTGAAAACGTTTCGAAACGCCTTAGGTCGTTTCGAAACAGTGACTTGAAAAACACTATCTAGGCTTTAAAACATTTAGAAAATATTTGAAAACTTTGGTTTTTAACTTTGGCATATTCTTAAAATTATATGGGGATGTTTGATGACTTAAAAATTCATTTTGACATTTTCAATTTAGTCCTTAGGTTTTTAGTTATATCAAAATTAAAATATTGGTTTCACAATCTCCCCCTTTTTGATATAACAAAACCAAAGTTAGAATTTTTAAGAGTTTTGAAAATCTTGAAAATATTCTAACTCCCCCTTAATTTAAGATAGGTTTTTAAAGTTTTAAAAATGTTTAACTTTGAAATTCAAGTTTTAAAACTTAAAAACACTTTAAACATTTAAAAACGAATTTTTTTTTGCTCTTAAATTTCTTCTCCCCCTTTTTGTTAGATCAAAAAGAATAAATAAGGCTCATAGAGATGACAAAGGATTAGTACCAATAAGCATTAACTAATAAGCAACAATAATATAAATTCATAAAATTAAAATATCCAAAACATAAATCATCATGAAGTTCAAAATATAATCCCAAACAAAAGATTAAAAGCATAGGTTCCTAAAACATAATGAAACATAAAGATGCAATCTTAAACCTAAAATGCATAAATAATATGATATGATAAGAAAGTCCTAGGCCTCGCCACCACCATCATCATCATCGGAAGTCTCATCATCGCTCTTGACTTGAGAACGGTGAAACTTCGTCCATTGGCCATAGAGAGTAGAGAAGGACAAATCCAAGTTTGAGTTGGATGTCTCAAGAGATAGGAGGCGATCCTCGACATTTTGCAAGCGAGTGTCGATGGCACCAAAACCCGAAGCAATGCGAGTATCCAAGGCATTGAACCGCTCATATTGAGAGCCGTAAGAGCTTCATTGTTTCCAACTTGAACTTGCGGTGGAGGTGCAACGGGAGGAAGAGGAGCTTCTCTATCAACACGTTCCCAAACATTATTCACATATCGAAACCCGGACTTGCGAAGAGAGGACTCACCAATCTTGCACTTGCGAGGTTCCGGGGAGTCGTAGGTGCAATCGAGACCAATCGTGCTAAAGATGTAGCTTAAGATCGTGCCATAAGTAAAAGATTTCAACTCATTGGTGTCAATAAGCTTAACATTATTGACCATCTCGGAAAAAATGATCTTAGCAACATTAGGGCGCTCACCTCTACGGAAACATTCAAGCCAAAAGTGATCAACTTGACGGATATGAGAGTATTTACCTCCGGAAGGACGAAGGAACCATGATACCATCAAGTGAAGAAAACGATCGTGCGCATCCAAAGTAAGTGCCGGACCGGTGAAAGTACCAAAGTGACGTTTATCCTCAATTCCTTCATCTTTAAGGGAAAAAGTGGACTCCAAGAGAGCAATATTAACAACAAACTTTTTACCCAACATAAAAGATTCAATCCCTACAACATCGGTATTGGTTTCATCATTTATAAGACGAGCATTAGAGTAAAAGATGAGTACCATATGTTTGTAACGAATGTCCGGGATGCTCAACAAAGGAAGAAGATTCCATTCGCTCAAACGCTCGAGGTAGCGGAAAAGGAATCTCTCGGAGTTAAGGAATTCGAGATCAATGACGCGCTCACGATGAACTTCGAAATCTTTGACAAATGTGAAACGAGCTCGCATCTCGGTAGTTCGAAGGGATTTTTAAAAAAGCTGAGCGAGATTCGGGCGTATGCTCGAATCTCCGGTTTGAACGGACTTATGCTTTTTGTTAGCTTGATCCGACATCCTAAAAACATTAAGCAATCATGTTTTAAAATTAAGTGTATGCATCGATTTTTAAATTCAATCCAATAATAAATCCCACTTAGGTTTTTAAAAAAATTAAAACAAAGAAAAAAACAGTAAAAGAAAATACGACTGAAAAATTTTATATTCGAATCAAAAAATTTAAGATTTTGAAAAAATTTTACAAGAAATGGAAAACCCAAACATGAAAACATATAGTTTATACAAAAATAAAATTTTCTAACCTAAGATTCGAACATAAACTGAAAGAAAAAGAAAAAGGGGGAAAATTTACCTTAGTTTGGGATTTTGGATGAATGAAGAAAAATCATTGCACAATGTTGATGAAACTTGGTTAGACTTGAGTTTTAGAGAAAAACCCCTCAAGATTTGGTGAAAAACAAAGAGGTTTAGAGGGGTTTTATAGGGAGAAAGTCGGTTTAGGGTTTTGAAGAGTTTGAAGTTAAAGTGACTTTTAACATTTAAAGCCCTAAATAAAGATGTCCGCGATACCGTTTCGGAACGGTCTGGACCGTTTCGAAATGCGAGAACGAGGGTTTGACCGTTTTGAGACTTTCAGCTGACCGTTTCGATACGGTGTTGACCGTATCGAAGCCCCGTTGACCCGTATCGAAACACGTTTCGATACACCCCTTGGCAGTAGCAAAAACGTTTCGAAACCCTTTGGAGGCGTTTCGAAACGCCCTTCTCTCAGACATGAATTTAAGGTATCCGTATCGAAACAGGTTCACCCGTTTCGATACACCTGGGCCTGGAAGTGCAGATGAGGCTCTAAAAGTGCAGAAAAATGATTTTTTCTTAGGCCTAACATGCATAAATGACATGAATGAGCAGGCAAAACATATGCAAACATAAACATACTCCCCCTAGCTATAAGCATGGATGAAATTAGGAGTCTAAACACATAAACATGGCATTTCACAAGATCAAGCAAATTTAAGCACAAAAGAGGTCCTAAAAGGTCAAGATAGGCTAGCTAGACCTAACTCTCTCCTAAGGGACCAAAAACGCTCTTTGTCTAAAGGTTTTGTAAATATGTCCGCTAATTGATTTAAGGTGTCTACATACTCTATAACCACATCTTCTTTAAGGACATGATCTCTAATGAAATGATGCCTTATTTCTATGTGTTTGGTTCTAGAGTGTTGGATGGGATTTTTTGTTAGACATATTGCACTAGTGTTGTCACATTTTAGGGGTATGGTTTCAACTTTAATTCTATAATCTAAGAGTTGTTGCTTCATCCAAAGGACTTGAGCACAACAACTCCCTAAGGATATGTACTCGGCTTCGGTGGTAGATAAGGCTACACTATTTTGTTTCTTAGAGAACCAAGATATGAGCATACTACCTAGGAATTGACAAGTTCCCAAAGTACTTTTCCTATCGATTTTGCAACCCCTATAATCCGCATCCGAATAAGCATGAAGGTTGAAGGTAGAGTCTCTAGGGTACCAAAGACCTAAACAAGGAGTATCTCTAAGGTACCTAAAGATTCTCTTAACGGCTATAAGGTGAGACTCTCTAGGACTAGCTTGAAACCTAGCACACAAGCAAACACTAAACAAGATATCCGGTCTACTTGCGATAAGGTAAAGAAATGATCCAATCATAGAACGGTAAAGCTTAGAGTCAACACACTTACCTCCTTCATCTTTGTCAAGCTTTGTAGATGAGCTCATAGGTGTGGCTTGAGGCTTTGCATTCTCCAAGCCAAACTTCTTGAGCATATCCTTTATGTACTTTGCTTGATTTGATGAAGGTGCCATCCTTCTTTTGCTTGATTTGGAGTCCCAAAAAGAATGAGAGCTCCCCCATCATGCTCATCGCGAATTCGCCTTGCATTAACTTAGCAAACTCTTGACAATGACATTCATTAGTAGAACCAAAAATAATATCATCAATATAAATTTGAACTACTAAGATGTCATTTTTATACATTTTTATAAAAAGTGTAGTGTCCACCTTACCTTTTTCAAATCCTTTTTCAATTAAAAAGTTTGAAAGTCTTTCATACCAAGCTCTAGGAGCTAGTTTTAAACCATAAAGAGCTTTGGTGAGTTTGAAAACATGATTTGGAAATTTTGAGTCTTCAAACCCGGTGGTTGTTCCACATACACTTCTTCATTTATAAAACCATTTAAAAATGCGCTTTTAACATCCATTTGAAAAGGCTTGAAATTATGATAACATGCATATGCAAGCAACATCCTAATGGCTTCCATTCTAGCTACGGGTGCATAGGTTTCATCAAAATCTATTCCCTCTTCTTGAGTGTAACATTGTGCTACTAGTATAGCTTTATTTCTTACAATGTTACCACTCTCATCTAGCTTGTTCCTAAAGACCCATTTAGTTCCTATGGTAGATTGATTACTAGGCCTATCAACTAATGTCCAAACGTTACTTCTCTCAAATTGATTTAACTCTTCTTGCATAGCCATAATCCAAAAGTCATCTTTCAATGCTTCTTTAATATTCTTAGGCTCTATGCATGAGATAAATGCAACATGATTCATTAATCTAAGAGAAGATCGAGTGGTTACCCCCTTGGATGGATCACCCAAGATTTCACCATCTTTGACATAGTTGAACTCCCTTGGGCAGCTCACTTCCTTTTCCTCAAGAGCCAAGTCCTTCAAGGCTTCAAGAGGTGGATCTTGTGTGTCCTCTTCTTTTGTTGGAATCTCATCCTCCTTTGAAGTTTGTCCTCCATCAAAGGCATTTATGATTCCTACATCATCATCATCACAAGATTCCTTCCTTGGAAGGAGGTTATCATCGAATACAACATGAATAGATTCTTCTACTACTAAAGTTCTTTTGTTAAATACTCGATAGGCTTTAGAGGTTAAAGAGTAACCTATGAAAATAGCTTCATCACTTTTTGCATCAAATTTACCTAAGTTGTCTTTTCCATTATTTAAAACAAAACACTTGCAACCAAAAGGGTGAAAATAGCTAATGTTAGGCTTTTTAGATTTTAAAATCTCATAAGGTGTTTTCTTTAAAATTGGCCTAATCATTACTCGATTTACAATATAGCAAGCGGTGTTTGTGGCTTCCGCCCAAAAATATTTAGGTAAATTGTTTTCACAAAGCATAGTTCTAGCCATTTCTTGCAAAGTTCTATTTTTCCTCTCAACTACCTCATTTTGTTGAGGAGTTCGAGGAGCCGAAAAATTATGGCTAATACCATTTTCATTTAAAAAATCTTCAAACCCTAAATTTTTAAACTCGGTTCCATGATCACTTATAATATGTGAAATTTTAAGTTCAAGATCATTTTGGGTTAGTTTTGAAAATGTGATGAATTTTTCCAAAGCCTCATCTTTAGTACTTAAAAATAGAACCCAAGTAAATCTAGAAAAATCATCAACAAGTACAAAAGCATAAGACTTACTACCCAAGCTCATAGTCCTAATTGGCCCAAATAAATCCATATGGATAAGTTGTAAACATCTACTAGTAGAAACATCATTAATGGATTTAAAGGAAGACTTATGTTGTTTACCCTTAGAGCATGCATCACAAATTTTATCATTTGAAAATTTTATCTTGGGTAAACCTCTAACTAGATTAAGGGAGACTAGTTTTTCTAAAACACTTATACTAGCATGTCCTAGTTTCCTATGCCACAACCAAGCATCATTTACATTTTGTGCAATTAAGCATGCATGAGATGTATGAATGTCATCTAGATGCACCATGTATATGTTCCCTATGTGATGACCTATGAGCATAATATTATTAGATTTAATGTCTATAATTTTGCATCCATTTTTATCAAATAAAACATTAAATCATTTATCACACAATTGACTTATGCTCAATAAATTGTGTTTAAGACCATCGACATACAAGACATTTTCAATGAGAATAGTAGAGTGATTACCTATGGAGCCAATACCTTTAATGTGGCCTTTGGAGTTGTCACCAAATGTCACTACTCCTCCACTTTTTGGCTTCAGATCCATGAATCTACTCTTGTCTCCGGTCATATGCCTTGAGCATCCACTATCAAGGTACCATGAGTTTTGACTTTGTGCTTTGGCCTTGTAGCAATGCTCCCCCTACAAACAAAGATATTAAGCTTTTGTTTTTGGTACCCAAATCATTTTGGGTCCATGAGTGTTAGCTCCCAAAACCTTGGTTCCCTTAGGAATCCAAGATGACATAGCAATAATATTATTAGATTTTACAAGTTCCTTAGGAACCCATACACTTCTAATTCTTTTAGCTCTACTATGTCTAGGAAAGCTACTTTGTTTGTAGTAGTTAGTCTTTTTCTTAGGTTAGTTTGTTCTTGAGGATTCACCTATTTCATGCTTGACACTACCAACATTTTTAAAAGACTTTTTGAGCTCATTTAGCTCATCCAACACCTTTTGGTGTTCACTATTACATTGAGACAAAAGGTTATTAAGGTCAACATTTTCATCTTGAAAGAATTTTAGTTCATCTTTTAACGCTAATATCTTTTTCTCAAATTTTGAATTAGCTTGAGTGAGTGAGTCATTTTTCTAATTTAGTTCCAAAATAATTTTCTTGTTTCTAATGACCGACTCTTTATATTTCTCAACTAATTCATCATAGACCTCTTGTAACTCATCATATGCATCATTCAATTCATCATATGTAAAATCTAAAGTTGATGAGTTAGAGGTTACCATGGAGGAATCTTCCTCAAGAGCCATGAGGCAAAGGTTAGTCACTTCTTGTTCGTCATCCTCCGATGACTCCTCATCACTCCAAGTAGCAAGCTTGGCTTTGAGCTTCTTCTTCTTCTCAAAGCCCTTCTTCTTGAGTTGAGGGCACTCCGAACGTATGTGGTCGGGTTGTTTGCACTCAAAGCAAATGGTTTGATCCCTTGCTTCTTCTTTGTTCTTGCTTTTGAAGTCCATTTTTCTTTGGATTTTTCTTCCCCGGTTGGACCTCATAAAGCGTGAGAATCGTTTGGCTATCATAGCCAATTCTTCTAGCTCATCCTCCTCACTAGAAGAGCTCTCTTCATGTAGTGAAGCTTTGAGAGCTATTCCCATCTTCTTCTTCTTCTCAACCTCTAGCTTTTCTACTCTTTTCTCTTCTTTCTTCTTCTCTTCTTCCCTTCCTTGCTTCATAATCTCATGAGTAAGGAGAGAACCCACAAGCTCGTCAAGCTTTTAAGTCTTCAAGTTTTTAGCTTCAATGATGGCGGTTCTCTTCCCATCCCAAGATTCGGGAAGTGAATAGAGTAGCTTCCGGACAAGCTTGTCTTCCGGTATGATCTCTCCAAAACTTTTGAGCCCATTGACTATAGTGGAGAACCGATCAAACATCTTGGACACCGTCTCATCGGGCTCCATCTTGAAATTCTCGTAACTAAGATTGAGAATCCCAATCTTAGTTTCTTTAACATCGTTGGTTCCCTCATAGGTAGTCTCAAGAGTGTCCCACACTTCTTTGGCACTCTCAAAGGATGACACTTTAGAATAGATGTCCGGACCGAATGAACAAAAGACCATGTGGAGAGCTTTGTCATTTACTTGAATCTTTTTCCTTTCTTCTTCACTCATCTCCACCTTTTTCTTCAAGACCATCTTGCCTTCACCATCTTGCTTCAATGGAATGTAAGGGCCATCTTCAATGACATCCCACACTAAGTAGTCATTGGACTTGATGAAGAGACGCATTCTATTCTTCCAAAAACAATAGTTATCAGTATTGAAGAAGGGAGGCTTTGTAGTGGATTGAGACTCATACATGCCCGAACCGGAGGTTGAAGCCATCTCTTGATATTTGATGATCACACTCTTCCAAGGAACTCCTCTTGTGGTTGTTAATCCTCAAAGAGGTAGGCTCTGATACCAATTGTTGAGTGGATCGAAAGATCGATATGAACCAAGATGGGGGTGAATTGGATTTTTAAAGTTTGTGTGGTGGAAATTGCAAATTAAAAAGATTGACAAGGAATTTTAGAGTGGTTCAAGTTCCAAATGAAATCTACATCCACTACCTTAGCTTCACTAAGGATTTGCAACAATTCCACTAATTGCTCTTCCCCTTTTCTAGGCTAAGGAGGCAACCCTTACAATTTTTGGTTAAACTTTCTACCCAAAATTTAACCCAATCCTCACACAAAGGTAACAAAGAATTTGATGGCTAAGATAGTATCTCTCAATACAATCTGTAGCCCAATTACAAGAACTCAACCCAATTGAAAAAGATAAGAATGAAAATTACAATTGGGGTTTCTAAACAATATGGGATTTTAGCACAAATGCTTGGATTTGATGTATGGATATTTGCTTTTTTTGGATCAATAGTTGTTGATGGAGCTTTTAGAGGTCCCTTTTATACCTTCTCATTGATTTCTAGCCATTGTGGTTGTTGCATTCATCAATAGAGCCGTTGAGGATGTTATCTCACCTCCATAAATGCAGTCTGCAACAACCCGTTTCGGAACGCGGGGTACCTGTTTCGAAACAGACTAAAATAGAAAGAGCCGTTGGGTGCATTTAAGAGAACGTTTTGAAACGTGTTGAAGCCGTTTCGAAACACTTTTGCCACTGTCAAGGGTCGTTTCGAAACAGCCTGAGCCCGTTTCGAAACACCCTAACGGTTTCCAAAAAATCAGTTAAAAATATTTGTAACGGTCATATTTTCAAATCAAAATGAAGAATAGTTTCGAAACGCTTGGACTCGTTTCGAAACAGTTTTGCTACTGTCAAGGGTCGTTTCGAAACTGATTGAGCCCGTTTCGAAACACCCTATTGATCTTTGAAAATTCAGTTAAAAAATATTACAACGGTTATAATTTTCAAATCAAAATGAAGAACCGTTTCGAAACGCTTGAAGCTGTTTCGAAACGGGTTCATGTGTTCTAAAGCCGTTTCGATACGCGTTTCGGAACAGGGGTCGACAGTGGTGAAAACATTTCGAAACGCCTTAGGCCGTTTCGAAACAGTGACTTGAAAAACACTATCTAGACTTAGAAAATATTTGAAAACTTTGGTTTTTAACTTTGGCATATTCTTAAAATTATATGGGGATGTTTGATGACTTAAAAATTCGTTTTGACATTTTCAATTTAGTCCTTAGGTTTTTAGTTATATCAAAATTAAAATATTGGTTTCACAGTATATATAAGCTCCAAGGTTGAGTATCTCTAAGCAACCGATCCTGAGTTTTGGGAAGAATAACAAACAAGAGTGGTAAGTACATGGAAGTACTTAGCGAGGTAATACACAATTGCCAATTTTCAATTTTGGTTATTATAAGTTGTTCAATTACCAATTCCAATACTTCAATTATTCAATTCATATCAAGCAAGGGTCACCTATAATCCATTCGATTACCACAAACAAAAATTAAACATGCTCAAATCGATTGATAACAATTAATACAAGCTTCAATTCAAAACATATCAATTATCACCAAATTCAATTCGAAACATACCATTATCACAAGAATGAATTCAATACATAACCTTTATCACAAAATTCAATTCAATTCATAGCAAATATCTTAATACTCAATTAGGCCATGGTACCTAGTTTATTCAAAGGTACTCGAGTCACATAATTCAAGTCGATACTTTAAGTATCTTAACAAGAAGGTGACTTCTACACCCAAGCAAGTTGGTACACAAAGTACCTATCAAGTCGATACCCTTGGTATCCAATAGGAGGTGAATACATCACCAACAAAACAATACACTTAGTACTTAGCAAGTCGAGCTCTAGACTCTAGGCATGTCATACTACCTAGGAACATTTAGAACCAAGGTCTTTAAAATTCTTAACATTAAAATTTGTTCTCCTAAATTAATTATCAAATATAACCAATACAATTGATAGCACCAACAAATCAGATAATCATACATAAGCTTGTTTCGATTAGACAAGAGAAAAATTCTAATTCTTTCAATTCATTTACCAACCATGATATTTCATAACACTTCACAATCCAAGAAGTAAACATATCCTTTCAATAGCTCGAATAACATTCTAAGCTCAATTGAACACATACGCATAAATCCAACATCCAAGTCAATGAATTGCCTCTTTTCATTAATTCTCAATTAGCAATTTTCTCAATTGTTACATGCATATGTATATGTACTCAATTTAGGTTCTAATTTCCAGCAACCATATATCAAATTCACAATTTCCTTAATACTAAATCAACAAGCACCAACACGTGCAAAACAACCAAGAAATTACAAGATATGCACTACTCAATCCATCCACAAGTTTCAATCAAAGTGTCCAATTATTAATTTTAGTTATTCTTCCCTAGTTACCAATATATATATATATATATATATATATATATATATATATATATATATATATATATATATATATATATATATATATAAATAAAATTTCATATTAAAGACAAGATCAAGATAATAATTTGGTTAGAACCTAAGTTCCAACCCTAGGGAAGATTACACTCACAATACTCCCTAGCTATTCTTGAATTTGGATGCCTTTGAGTGAGCCCCTCTTTCCTAATGAAGTGCCTTCTTCAAAAACTTCTCTCCCTTACTCTAATCAAACACATGTCATGAAATAAACATTGGTTAACATCCAATTAGATAGAGTGATCTTAAATTACAAAACACCGATTGCTAAATGTCTAAACCATGCACTGATTTGGACAGATTGCATACCTTCTATTGTTTTGTTCATATCTTTTAATCCGTAAGTCGGAATCATTATTATTATATACCGTTAGAAAGCTTACATAACTCACTTTACTGCTATACAAGGTTTGAGTTATAATTATTTTCCAATCAAATCAGTTTATTCGATAAAGTTAGGCCAAAACAGTGCTTCAAAACTGTCCTTGAAATTAAAAGCATTCTTGAGTGGTTTGATTGATCTACATTCCATATTGATTCAACTAATTCCTTTTTATAATACAACATTCCACATTTCAATTACATTTCTATACTATAATAAGCTTTAATTAAGTTCACCTAAGTCCTCAATTAGACCAATTTTCCAGAATAGTCCCTTTAAGCATGACTTACATCCGAAACATCTAATTGGCTTATTATATCACCAATTCGTTAATTTAATCCTTCTAGTATTTAGTTTTATTACTCTTTCAATCATTCTCAAAAATTTCCAGTTTCCAATTTACTCAATTAAGCCTTAAATTTTCAATTTAACTACGATAGTCCCTAAACTTTTCATTTTTCTACTTATGCTCTTAGTTTCGATCTAGGGTCAAATTCATCATTTTCATCCTCCTTTTTCAACGAATTAACACTTCCATGCTCTATAACACATAGTCTCGAATAATTTCTTCCTGCTGAAATTTTTCTAATTTCGAGTTTAAATTCCCTAATTTCGCAAATTTCATGTAAATACCATACTAGAGAAAATCCTAAGTATTTTCCTATGGTTCGGCTAACCATTAGCAACAAATTACATCAACCAAATTATTTTCTACCATATTACAGTCCTTACATCATTCTAACCAAGTTTTTCTAGCCTTAATCTTAACTCAATTATCATGCGAAAATCGACATTTTCATGATCTAAGGTTACAGTTGAACATAGCTTGAAGTGAGGAGTTTACCAAGCTTTCTCTCTAAATTTTTCAAGCTAAAATTCCACTTCATGCAAAGAGAGGATAAGTGTTTTTCATGGTTTTTCTCTAAGTTTTCTTCTCTTCTTCTCTCGATTACTTAGCCGTCTAGGAGAAGAAATGGTGGTGATGACAAGGGGTCATACACTAGACCTTGATTTGTCTAAATTACCCTCTCTAATTAACTCTTAGAGCTTAGGATAATGGAGGGGCAGATTAGGGAGTCTCGGTTTTGAGACATGCAAATCCCTTATCTTTAATTTTATTGAATTTACTCCTTGACTTATCTTATTCGGTGGTTTGTGATTTTATTCAATTTAGTCCTTATTGATCGAATTGCAAGGTAATTAATATTTAATTAGGTTTGTTGATTAGCTAATGAATCCAATAATTATTTAGGTACAATTGAGGGTGTTACACTTTGTATGCTTGATTTGGTGATTTTGGTGTTTTGGGTGCAAGAGAGACTTGTAAATGGAAAGATCTATATTTCATGTTAAAAATGTGTAAAATTGATAGTAAACCACCTAATATACCTCTCATAACTTGTAGGTTCATTTTTAAGCTTTACCTAATGGGTTTATAGGGTGCTGGGAGTGATTTCCAAGTTGTTGGATTGAATTCCATTGAGCAAAATATGTACTGATACGTGTAGGAGTATATCAATACTAAGGGTCATGCTAAAAGCAGTACCAATACTCGCGATCAAGTACCGGTACTGAGGGTTTGTCCACCCTCCCTTATGAAATCCCGCGTACAGTACATGAAGGGTAGGTCTCGATACTTGTTGTACCGTATCAGTATGCAAGGTAAAGTACTGGTATCGACTAGACAATATACCCAAAAAATATGAATTTGAGTTCTAGTGGTTGGAAAATTTTAGACAATGGTCCCACAGAATCCTAATGAGATAAAATGAATTGTAAAACTGAGAAACTGATATTTAACCCCCATATACAAGCGCAATGTGTAACAATTCGGTAAATCTCATTTTGGTGACTTGTTAATAAAAGAAATCGTAAAGTTATGGTAATCGTGTCAATGTTGTGTGTTGTATGGACACTTGTTTGGTCGAGTCACCTTTGGTTGATGGGATCCGGATATCCAGAGAGCGTGTTGCAACACCAAGAGATGAGACACCGAATGTATGTTCCCGAGGTTGTGTGACACCATGCCTCATTCGTAGATACTCAGTGAGAGATTCTGAGTATGGGTGTACGTTCCCGAGGCTTTGTGACATCCGGCCTCACTCACAGTTTACATTTCCGAGGCTGTGTGACACCGATCCTCACTCTAGGTTTGTGGTACAATGCATATGTTTACTTGAGATTGATGCATCCATTGTTGATTGCTATATGTTTAGACGACTAGTGATAGTGTCACATGTCGATGTATTTTCCATGTTATCATACCTAGCTACATGCTCATGTTTATGAATTGCGTGAAGAATGGTTGAGTTAAAGTGTATCCACTAAGCTTGTTAGCTCAGCATTCGAAAATCGTTGTTTCTGTTCGCAAGTTAGTAGGTTGACATGTTGCATCGGAGGAGCACCATCGGTGTAGGATTTCAACATCGCCTCATCATAGTACAATTCTTAGATTATTTGGGCTATGTATTCGTATGACTCTATGTTTTGTATTTGTAACTCGTATTTTAGATTTATAACGTTGAGTCAAATGCTTTATGATGTATTTTAAATGAAGCTCCCATGTAAAAGTTTTCAAGTACTTACCTATGCTTAAAATGTTTTAAACTTAATAGATTTTATGGAATTGAATTGTGGATTGAGCTAAACTATGTTGAAATTTTATGGTTTTTGGTTGAGCATGAGGCCCAAATGTGACATTTGGGTTTAGGGTGTTACATTAAAATGGCAATCTATTTTTTAAAAAAATAAATTTTATTTTGTTGAAAAACTAAAAAGAAAATAAAATACACGTAGTAAAAGATGTTGAATTAAAAAAATTAATTTAAATGGGGTAATTTTAAGTTAAAAATACATAAATTTAATGAGTAAGAAAGTATTAGGATGAAAAAATTTTGTGTTGTGAATAAAATAACGAAGAACAATAACAAGAACAAAGAACAAGAATGGAAGAACAAAGAGATGAGAGGAAGAGGAGGATTTTTATTATTCTCAATATTCAAGTGTATACAATGCCTTCATTAGATCATCTATTTATAGGCATAAGAAGTACATAATACATTAAACTCTAATTAATGAAGATAATATTTCTAATGATAAAGTAAATCAAATCTCCTTGATAAAGTTCTTATCATGATAGACATCCACATAAATAAATATTCATAACACTCCCCCTTGGATGTCTATGAAGATAAAGTGCCTCGTTAAAACATTGCTAAGATAAAAACCTAGTGTGAAAAAAAATCATCAGTGAAGGAAAAAAGAGTACACACATCTTTGATACGTATAACATGTTGCCTCATTAAAAACCTTACCAGGAAAACCCATTGGGACAAAACCTCGGTTAAGGGAAAAAGAGTGCAACGCGTATTTACTCCCCCTCATGAAAATACTATAGAAGATCTTTGAATCTTCATAATTTAATCTTGAATAGTATTTTTCTAAAGATCGTGAGGGATGAAACTTTAGAGTAATATGTTTCATGATGTATCCCCCTTTCAAATTGAGATATACATCTTGCATTATCTTCTTACAAGATAGTTTTGTATCATATCTTGTGAAAGTAAATCCACATATCTTTTGGATATGTTGGGTCAATGGTCTTAGCCAAACACATTTTGGCTTGCCTCGTGCATAACAATTATTTCTACGACATTTGGCATCAATGAATGTTTGAAGATCTAAAGGTAATGATCTTTGTATATCCATGGATATTTCTTGACCAACTAATATATGATGCTTTAGGACCAAGAAAATATATAGTTATCTTTATTCACATCCAACAATCTTACAATTATTGGGGTACTCAATGGAAATGATTTATCCATATTAAATCTTCTTTAAGATTCTTTCAGCTTATGTCCATTTATAGAAAAACACATATTTAAGTGTTTGATCTTTAGGTTGAGACAAACCACATCTCAAGATTCTTTTTCTCAAAACCTTTCTTTAAATAACCAAATGCTTCGAAAGCTCGTCAGAAATTCTAATAGTATTTAAATTATCATAATGAATCTTGATCTAAACTCCTTTTATAAAAGCATAAGGAAATATGATCATTCTTATAGTATTTTCTCAATTAGTACTCACTAAGACGATTATACCAAATGCGCCAAAATATTCAATGAGACATGTCTAAATAAATTTCTTCTGAAATTTTCAAATGCTTCTAGCATTTTAAATCCGTCAAAGATAAATTTCTTTTTATAGGGATCCACAAAATGATTAGACGCATATAAAATCTTTCATAACTGCCAAAGTAATTGCATCCATCATGAAGTATTTAGAATTCTTCATAAATTATAATTTCGTCGTATTTACGACTACTTATTTGTGCCTCACTTGCATTACACTTATAGGTGTTTGGACTGTTGGTCCAAATACTTCTCTTTTAGAAGTTGAAAGCGTCTTTCTACATTGGTCAATTCAATATATATACTTCTGGATAGATTTCTATACAAGATCCTTATTTTCTTTCTTTACTTCTATAGAAGTATTCTATGTAAAATTGTTTGCAAAATCGTTGTCGACAACTTTTCTATTTTGGCTTCATTCTCGTAGTGACATAACTCATCGAGATCTCTTCAAGATTTCAATCTTTATTTTAGGTATCTGAAACTCTTCAAGAGTTTTATAATTAGTTATGTCTTGGGTCTCTTCAGGAGCACCCACCTCCAATATATGACCATCTCATACTACTTTCTATTTACGAGAATTTTGATCATTGGAACCAATTTCAACTATCATGCTTCAGGCATGATTTACATTCATTCTCTCTAACATGTAATTAAACTTAGAGAATTTTCAGCTGGTATATGAGACTTGATTACTCTCATTAGGTCAGTAAATATGTGTGGCAGTTGACATACAATAACTTGAATTATCTTATGAACTTTTAATTCATATTCGAGGATCTAGATAATAATAATTCATTTTCCTTCTTTATCCAACTGATTATTCTCTCCCTTGATGTTGAGAAAAACCATCTCATAAAAGATTCTCCAATTAATGTTTAAGAGTTTAAACATAAAAAGAGACTCGTACTCAATATATATTCTCAACCCTTTTTATTTACCATTTTGTGCGTTGTGGTGGAGCAATTCATATTGCACATTCAAAAATTATAAGATGGGAAATGTATGACTTCTGACCAAAAACCAATCATAACGGAGAGTTTATTATAACTCATTGGCTTGATGCATATAAGTGTTGCTATATGGAAACGCCATATAAATAATAACTCTTTTGTTCTCATGGTTTAGCTATTAAATTGGAGGCATCCAATTGAAATTTTGCTAAACTGTATTTTTCATAATCAGTGGGCTTTGTAACAACTGATATAGCCTAAAATATAAACCCACTAGCTTTTGCAAGACAAATAGTCTAATTGCATGATCTGAATCCTTTTAGAATCAATCTCACAAACTTCTGGTTGTAAGTTGATAAAACAATATAGATGCATCTACTAAAATCATATAAAAGTTTCAACATTTGTAGATATAAGGGCCCATATTTCATTCAGATATGCAAGACATGCAGTCTCAACTTCAGTACAAGAACTTCACGTTCTAGTTCTTTTGGTAAGTGGTATCAACTAAATCCTTTGAGAACAAACAACACAAGAACTTCAGGTTCTCTTTAGTAAGTGGAATTTAATCAATTCCTTAAATCAACACAAGAACTTCATGTTCTTTAATAATCGAAATTTAATTATTTCCTTTGAGAATAAGCACCACGAGAACTCCAGGTTCTTTTAATACATGTGCATGTAAATCTCAATAATTTCAGCATCATTATTGATCAGGATGGTCTAACCGATCATACCAACTATATACATGTGTGTATATATATTTCTGAATTTGGTAAACTTTTGGTTTGCCATAACATGTGATTAAATTTCACACTTACATCTCTAGTACAACAATCAAAATTGTTCCTTTTGAATAGGAATATATTTAGCTCTTTCGGAGCTTTCAATGGAAATTATCTTTTGGTAGTAATATATAGCTCTTCTAGAGTTTTTCATTGACTTTTGGCTGCCAAAACTTATATCCATATTGACTTATTTCAAATGCTAATTGTTAACATATGTTATCTATAATTTTCGAAGGATTATTTTGCGAACTCATATTGCTTTCTTAAAATTTCCACTTCTAGTGGTGGCGATATCATTACCATCAACGGTAATTTTTTACAGTATTCGCAATTTTGTACTTTTCATAATATGCTTTCTCTCAAGAACTTATTGCTCTTCCGGAGCATCAATATTTTCAGTACTTTGAGATATAGTACTCACATTTTCCCTTGCATTAAATGAAAAAATATATTTTATGCTTCTACTAAGCATAAATCGTCACCATAAATTGTATTAGATAAGTAATCATGTTAAAAAAATAAATAAATATCATAATATATAAATATAAAACGTGAATAATTAATATGTAAAGTAAATAAACATCAAAATAAATAAAAAGATAAATTATTCTCTTCAAAGTTATGAGAATAATTAGAAGATATTTATTCCCTTCGAGGGTTATAAGGAAATCAACGACGTCCAAATGAGTTGGACTAGCAATGTCCAAATAAGTTGGATCAATATCATCTCCATCATTTTTCGCAAACAAAATTTGCTTCTATTTTTTCCCTTTATCATTCAATAATTGTTGATTTTTCAACGTACGACAAGTACGAGACCAATGGTTTATAACATCGCATTGGTAATAAGAAGAATTTGACTTCATTAGAATGATCTTTATCATTCTTGTCATCCTTATAACCTCACTACCGGTGGGTAGAAGTATCCTTAAAATGACCATATTTTTCATGTCTATATTCATGGTTTCAGTCACGACCGCAACTTCTAATGTGTCTTTTATTCTTTCCATAATATAATCTCATATTCACTTCAGGGAATGGAGTAGAGCCAGAGGGCCTTTGAAACCTTTTTCACATATCCTTATCACAGAGAACACAAATTTAATCCTCGTACGCAACATTGTTAAACCAGTCCACAAGGTCCTTTAAAAACCTCCTTTGAGACCAATAGCCTCGCAGAACGGGATGTCCAGCCAATATACTTGGATTATATCAAATTTATGTTACTAATTAAATAGTGATTTACCATATTTGCATTCTCTTTAGCGAATGAAACGGATCCAATAATTGGATGGAATAAACATCATGCTTGCATTCACTTCAGGGAATGCCTCCCATAAAACTTTTTTTTGGATCAAGACGATTTTTTGTAACTTGAACTTGGGAGAAGTCAATAGTCGATTTTTTCGACACATGAAAATTATTACTTTCGAGAAAATATCACCATGATTTATTACACTTTACAATAATAGTTTGAAGAATAAAAATAAAAGTAGAGTTTACCGATGTTGATTTTCCTCTCGAGGACAATGAAGACATAGTAAATGATCGAGATAGCTTCTCATAATCTCTTTATTTCATGTCTCTTTCCAAGCCGTTTAAACACATGTAAAACTCAAAACACGGTTAAAAATATCAACTCTCATAATAAATATTGATAAAAAATCTCAATAAATTTGCACCGATAATCTTTACTTATGGCCAAAGTAGGAATGCAATCGATAAGAAAAATATATATTGTACCTTTGTTTATATTTATATATATATATATATATATTTAAAATCCAAACCTTATTTTTAATTGTGGATGCAAAAAGTTTCATTTACATGCAAATAAAATTAATATTTTAAGTAACAAAAAGAGTTAAGAGCCTTAAAAAATTAAAAATACACGTCACCTGGTACAAGGGAATAATTGCTACCAAAGGCCTTCGAAGATTTCGTGGACTTTCCAAGCTAACTTCAATATATGGTAGATGTAGTCATCAATGTCATATTGAAATCTCTTTCGGGAATCACCAACAAGAACAACGACAATTGAGCGAGATCGTGCTGATAACGTGTTGTGAATAAAATAACGAAGAACAATAATAAGAACAAAAAACAAGAATGGAAGAACAAAGAGATGAGAGGAAGATTTTTATTATTTTCAATATTCAAGTGTATATAATGCCTTCATTATATCATCTATTTATAAGCATAAGAAGTACATAATACATTAAACTCTAATTAATAAGATAATATTTATAATGATAAAGTAAATCAAATCTCCTTGATAAAGTTCTTATCATGATAGACATTCACATAGATAAATATTCATAACAATTTACCTCTTTTCAGTGTTTTTTATGTTACAACACCAAAATATATTAAAATATTAAATTTTAAGTCTTAACCTTAATTTTTAAATGCTAAAAAATACACCTTACCCAAATGTCCTAAACCCTAACTTTAAATCTTAAATTTATTTTTTAGTGCCGCTCCTAAATAGAAACACTAAGGGTAAACTACATAAATGACCACCATACTATTGCAAAAGTCGCGATTTGACCACCTTACTTTTTTTCGAAGCAATTAAACCATCATACTATTAAATTGGGTGCAATTTGACCACTAGCCGTTAGAGGTTAACAGCAGGGTGACGTGGCAGTTAAAAAAATAAGGGTATAATTACACATTTGGTCCTTACTATTTACACAATCTTTTAATTTAGTCCTAATTTTAATTTAATAAAATAAATTAATTAGGTGATGACATGTGTCACCAACAGATTAAAGGAAGAAAATGACAAAAACCACAAATGCAATTAAAGGGAATTGAACCCATGTCACCCAACAATAGGAGTGTTGGCTTACCACCAAACCAAATACTATGTTATGATATAGTTCTTGGCGAAATTTATAAATAAGATTACTTGATGACCTTCTCTTTAATAACAGTGTATTTGCATCCCTCAATGAGTTTTCAAATCTAAAATCTTTGGATGCATTTAGCAGCTTAAAGGAACTGTTATCGTGCAGGTGGACATGTTGTATGTTTAGGGGAATAGATCAGGATGGCAATGAGCCAGATAAATTGTTTTGGGAAAGCTCCAAGAATTCCAAGCTAGCCAAGTTGCAGAATTCCATTGGAATAGAACCCTCGAAACTCTTGTTAGACAAAGCTAATCTCTCCAAAGATGACAAGTTCCCTATCCATCATGGGAGCTTTTCATACAACTTATTATTACTGAGATCAATGTCCACTAATGAAGTTAGAAACTCAAAAGGAGAGACATCAGTAGTTGTCATCTCACCAAAAAAATCATTTCCATCCAAATATAAGTTCTTCAACGCGTTGAGAATCGCATGAACTACATTTCCACTGAGATTATTATTCGACAACCTTAGAATCATCAGTGTGTTCTTCATGATCAAATCTTTTGGTACTCTTCTAGACAGTTGATTGATTGACAGATCCAAAATTGATAAATTCTTCAGGCCACTTAAACAAGAGGGGATATGACCTTCCATGGCATTCTTGGATAAGAACAACCGACTCAAATGTGGAAAAGTTGAGCATATATTGAACGGAATGTGACCTTGTAATTTGTTATCAGAAAAGTCCGTTGAAGATACATTCAAATTAGGAGTTGAAGGTAATGAGAGATGACCTGAAAAAGCATTACCTCTCAAGATGAGATGTTCTAAATTTGTAATTTTAGATTTGAAAACCCATTAAGGAATGCAAATACACTGTTATCAAAGAGAAGGTCCTCAAGTAATCGTATTTGTAATTTTCGACAAGAACTAAATCACAACATAGCATTTGGTGTGGTGGTAAGCCTTAACCACATTTGTGGTTTTTGCCATTTTCTTCCTTTAATCTGGTGGTGACACGTGTCACCACCTGATTGGAGGATGAAAATATATTTATTTAATTAAATATAAATAATTAAATCCCTCCAATAAAGTAATGACACGTGTCATTGCCTAATTAAATAATTAATTTATTTTATTAAATTAAAATTAGGACTAAATTGAAAGATTGTATAAATAGTAAGGACCAAATGTGTAATTATACCCTTATTTTTTTAACTGCCACATCATCTCTAACGGCTAGTGGTCAAATTGCACTCAATTTAATAATATGATGGTTTAATTGCTTCGGAAAAAAAGTAAAATGGTCAAATCCCGACTTTTGCAATAGTATGATGGTCATTTATGTAGTTTAACCAAACACTAATTATCCTTTTGTACTAACCAAACGTAGGGTGTTTATCCAGAATATATTAAGCAAAAAGCATCCAAATATTTTTATGGTTAGTATAGAGAGATATAAGACTTTGACGACGACAATGAGTGGAACCTCATCTCACCTTCCAATACTTTCCTTAACGGAGACCGCGTCTTCCATTTCTGAAATCCATCAAGTTCATGCTCATCTTCTTAAGACTGGTGTTTTCTACAGCAATACCTTCTCTTGTAACAAGCTCATTTCTTTCGCTGTGTCAAATCCTGACCCCATCACCCTCTCTTACGCTCACTCGATTTTCACTCACATTACTACCCCAAACTCTTTCTCTTACAATTCCCTCCTCAGAGCTTATGCCAATAGCCTTACCCCACAAAATGCTATCTTTCTCTTTTGCCAAATGCTTCAAGGTCCTGTGTTTCCTGATAAGTACACTTTCACTTTTGCTTTGAAGGCCTGTGCTGGATTTGGTGGGGTTGAGGAGGGGAGGCAGATTCATGCTCAGGCGTTGAAACTGGGCTTTGGGTTTGATGTTTTTGTGGCAAATACTTTGATCAATGTCTATGGTAAAAGTGGGTACTTTGAGGTTGCACGGAATCTGCTCGATAGAATGACTAACAGAGATGTCGTTTCTTGGAATGCTTTGTTGAGTGCTTATATTGAAAAAGGATTCATAAGATCGGCTCGTGGATTATTCGACGAAATGCAGCAAAGGAATATAGAGTCATGGAATTTCATGATTTCAGGGTATTTAAGTTCCGGGTTACTCAAAGAAGCTAAAAGTATCTTTGATACAATGCCTGTCAAAGATGTGGTATCTTGGAATTCTATGATTACGGGTTATGCTCATGCAAGTTTTTTTGGTGATGTTCTGAAGCTTTTTGAAGATATGCAGCGCGAGAAAGTGAGGCCAGATGGTTTCACATTGGTCAATGTGTTGTCTGCATGTGCTCATCTTGGAGCTTTGGGGCAAGGTGAGTGGATTCATGGTTATATTGATAAGAATGGGATAGGCACCAATGGTTTTATAGCTACGGCTCTCGTTGACATGTATTCAAAATGTGGGAACATCGATAAGGCTCTAAATGTGTTTAGAAATGCTTCAAAGGACATTAGTACATGGAATTCCATAATTGTTGGTTTAGGGATGCATGGTTTTGGAGAAAAAGCATTGGATACTTTCTTAGAGATGCTTGTGGAAGGTTTTGAACCAAATGAGGTGACCTTCATTTCTGTTCTATCTGCTTGTAGTCGTTCGGGGTTGTTAAATGAGGGCCGTAAGATGTTCCAACTCATGGTCGATGATTATGGAATTGAACCAACTATTGAGCACTATGGTTGCATGGTCGATCTCCTTGGTCGGGTCGGATTATTAGAAGAGGCTTTGGAGCTTGTGGAAACAAGGCCATTGCAAGAAGCTCATGTGCTTTGGGAGTCCTTATTGAGTGCCTGTAAAAACCATGGTAATGTGGAAATGGCAGAGTACGTTGCTAAGAAGCTCTTAGAGTTGAATCCACAAGATAGTGCCGGTTATGTTCAGTTATCAAATACATATGCAGCATTGAAAAGATGGGATGATGTTTTGAATGTGAGGCGAAAGATGAAGGCCCTGAAAATAAGTAAGGAGCCTGGATGTAGCATGATTGAAGTAAATGGCGTTGTTCACGAGTTCTTAGCTGGTGAAGGTTTGATTCTTGAACAAATTTGACATCAATCGAAGTTTGCAGTTAAATCCGTGAGGCCTGCCTGATGAACCAAAGCGGGAATACCTTGCAGATTGGTTTGCATTGACAAAAAACAAGAGATAGTACAAGAAAATATATCTGAGGAATCAGCTTTTGATGTAGTCATGAACATAAGCCTGCAAGTAAAAGGTTGATTTTCTTGTTGCATTTGAATGTCAAGTCGTTTCTAGCCATAAATTAAGTTTAAAAGCAACTTATAGACTCTTTAAACTAGGAGTGATCAAAACTCGACTAGAAAAAACCGAACTACTCGACTCGATGCGAAAATACTCGACTTGTCATGACTAAAACTCGAAAAATTTTACGTGTGTGTATTGTATATGGTTATAGAAAACTGTTTAAATTGACACTAATTAGTATCATAACATTATAAGTGGAATCGACTCGAAAAAATTTCATAAACTCGACTCGAAAAAATTGTAAATAAAGTTGAAGTTATAAAACAAGACTCTTTAATTCGACTAACTCAAAAAAAATTTATTGGACTTGACTCGATTTAATGTTATCTACTTTAAACTACGAATTTTTTTAGTATTATATCCTCATTGGCATCTATCTAATTCATGATGGAGTTAATTGTTAAAATACCATGTCAGGCATCTCGCTTGTATATTTTTTTTGTATCATGAACTGATGGATATGCAAATCAAATACCTGATCAACCATCACAGCGTTGAGTGGACAGACAACCTGATGACGTCAATGGTCGCCCCGTCAACCATCACAGGGTTGAACTCCAAATTTGGCCTGAGGGGAGTCAAAGACAGTCCACGATGTTCATAGGTGAATAAAATACTTAATATTAAAATAAGTATCTAAAGTATTATCCCTTTCTCGTTTAGGTTATATGTCTACTCTAAATAGGTGTCTAGAGTTAAATATATATACATTCAATAATGAATGGATTTTTCTTTATGTTCCTCTACTCCTTAGAAAAAACAAAATAAAATTCAGAATTTTCAAAAAAATCTCAAAAATCTTAAAATTGAAAAAAAACTCTAAATTCCTAAACCCTCAAATTTGGTCATTATTGTCGTTGATCGAACAGAATGAATCTTTCTCCTTTTATCACAAGACCCGCACGTCAATTTTTTTTTTCAATCGTTCGCCGCTCATTATTTCTTTTTATCCTTTCGCGAGTTTAGCATTCTTTCGACGTTAGACATATTATCTGCCGATTTTTGGTAACGAGAGGGTGAGATAAATGGTCATGAGAGTCCGGCAACAAGAACAGTGGACGAAAGAGTGTCGACTGTCGAGAACAACGAATGAAATCGAGATTTAAAACTTAAAAATTGGGAGACTTTAAGAATTTAGGAGGTTTGAATTTTTGGAGGATTTTTTTTAATTTCATTATGTATTTTTGAAAACAAAAATAAAGATAAAGAATGTCATGCATTCACCAACGAATATATATATACTTTAGATATTTATTTGGACTAAAATAATAATTTTAAACATCTAAATGGAAAAAACAAAATGTAAAGTACTTATTTAAACATTAAGCCGTGTACAAATGTAAGCCCATATCATTAACATCATATGTGTACCATTGATTGCAGAAATCAAATATACAATCAACCATGGCTGAGCGGATGCATAAGAAGGCTCGACAACATTCATGGTTTCTTTAAGATGATAACAATTCACTACAAAATACGTGCAAACAACAGTTGGAGTAGGGTTATACATGTGATGAAAGTTCAAAGGATATGTATTTTATATTTTTTTTATAAAAAATTGATTTATATTTAATTGATTGATAC